>JAILYB010000037.1:0-5440000 GCA_021437785.1 Rhodomyrtus psidioides | reverse complement strand
GATAGGGCTCCTTTAAGTATCAGAATAATTAAAGATAACAATATCAAAATCATATATATCCTACCCTAATAGAATTTGAATTAAAGATAACAAAATTTCGGAATATTCTAAATTGCCTAAAACAGAAAACTGCCTGAAAAGTGGTCTAAACGATCCGAGATCGTTTGACCCAAGATCCGAAATTACCGGCGAAATCGCGCCGGCTTTTGGCAATCCAATTTGGCGATATAATCGCATGCCAATTGTTCTACATCAGTTCCCTCCTCTTCAGAAGAACTCGCCCTCGAGTTATCATCAGCATAAAGCGGAATATCTGGAGGGTGATGCTCGAACAGGTCAGCCACGTTGAATGTTGGAGATATGTGTAGATCAGCAGGAAGGTCAACAACATATGCATTGTCGTTGATCTTCTTCAGGATGCGGCGGGGACCAATCTTCTTTTGCTTCAGCTTGTTATAGGTGCCCACAGGAAATCGCTCCTTGCGTAGGAAAATCATCACCTCATCACCAACTTCAAAAATCTTGGAACGACGCCGTTTGTCAGCAGCTTCCTTGTATTTTGAATTTGAAGCAGCAAGTTGTCGCGCCACATCAGATTGAACCTTCATAATTTTCGTCGTGAGATTTTCTGCTGCGACATTATAACCGGGGATCTTTGGCAAGGGAACCAAATCCATAGTATGTTGTGGAGTCCGCCCGTAGATAACTTCAAAAGGGGACTTACCAGTTGAACGATTGACTGTGTTGTTGAAGGCGAACTCAGCAGGGGCGATATAGCGATCCCACTGCTTGGGCATGTCGCTACAGAGACAGCGAATAATATCAGCCATGGTACGATTGACAACTTCTGTCTGACCATCAGTCTGCGGATGGAAAGAACTACTGTACTGCAAATCAGTTCCAAATAAACGGCATAAAGTACGCCAAAAATAACTCAGGAACTTGGTGTCACGATCAGAGGTGATCGTTTTGGGCACACCATGCAAGCAGACTACTTCACAAAAGAATAAGCTCGTCACATGGGAAGCATCCGAAGTCTTCTTGCAGGGGATGAAATGCGCCATCTTTGAAAACCTATCAACCACCACAAAAACAGAGTCTAAACTGCGTTGTGTTTGGGAAAGTCCTAACACAAAATCCATAGAAACATCTATCCAAGGACCAGTAGGAATAGGCAGAAGAGTGTATAATCCAGTATTATGAGAATGACCATTGGCAGTCTGGCAAGTATAACACTTATTAACGAATCGCCCGACATCCCTCTTCAATTGGGGCCAATAGTACCTATCCTCAACCAATGCGACAGTTTTGTCTTGACCCAAGTGTCCACCCAAGGTGCTGCCATGAAGTTCTCGAATGAGTTGCTCGCGCAATGATCCACGAGGAATGCACAATCTATTTCCAAAGAATAGGAACTTGTCCTGAATGATCATATCCCCACTACAACCTGTTTGTGAACAAGTTGCCCATATCTTACTAGGATCATCATCGTCAGCATAAAGAGAACACAGATGATCAAAACCAACAACATCATTGTGCATGGTCACCAATGTTTCAGCATGTCTACTCAGGGCATCTGCAACTTTATTCAAGTGTCCCACCTTATGACGAAGCACAAAATTAAACTGTTCCAAAAAAGAAACCCACCTTGCATGCATCTTGTTTAGATGTTTTTGGCTCTTTATATACTTAAGAGCCTGATGATCCGTATTTAGTACGAACTCCTGCTGATAAAGATACGGCTGCCAATGCTTAATAGATCGCACGACAGCATAATACTCCTGCTCATACGTAGACCATCGCCTGTGAACATCATTAAGTTTTTCGCTAAAATAGGCAATAGGCTTACCTTCTTGTGAAAGAACAGCACAAATCTCTATTCCAGACGCGTCGCAATCCAGCTCGAATACTTTCTCAAAGTCAAGGAGCATCAATACTGGAGTAGTGGAGAGCTTTTCTTTGAAGAGCTTGAAGCTGGCTTCAGCTTCATCACCCCAACGAAAATTTTCCATTTTCAAACAATCCGTGATTGGGGCCATAATAGTGCTGAAATTTCTGATGAAGCGCCGGTAGAATGTCGCAAGGCCATGGAAACTACGGGCCTCACCAATATTGTGGGGTACTGGCCAACTGCGGATTTTCTACATCGACGCGAAGTCCATCTACTCCAACAACAAAACCCAGGAAAAGAAGCCGTTCTGTCATGAAACTACACTTCTTCAGATTTATAAACAACTTGTTCGACTGCAAGGCCAACAGGACATCTCTCAGGTGCTCCATGTGCTGCCGATCATCTGGGCTATATATCAGAATGTCATCAAAGAAAACTACCACAAACTTTCCAATAAAAGGTTTAAGAACCTGAGTCATCAAACGCATGAAAGTACTAGGCGCGTTAGTGAGTCAGAATGGCATAACAAGCCACCCATACAAACCCGCACTAGTTTTAAAAGCTGTCTTCCACTCATCACTAGGACGAATGCGAACTTGGTGGTATCCGCTACGCAAATCAATCTTTGTAAAGACTCTCGATCCAGCAAGTCTGTCAAGCATATCATCCAGTCGGGGAATCGAGAATCTGTACTTAATGGTAATCCGGTTGATGGCATGGCTATCAACACACATCCGCATACTTCCATCTTTCTTCGGTGTGAGAAGCGCAGGAACAGCACAAGGACTTTTACTCTCGGGCAAGAAACCTTTCCGAATGAGCTCTCCCACTTGATCTTGTAAAATCCGGTTCTCCTTCGGATTCATCCGATAGTGCGGCAAGTTAGGGAGACTAGCACCTGGAAGAAAGTCAATCTCATGCTGGATATCCCTCAAAGGAGGTAATCCGTCAGGTAAGTCCTCGGGCATAACATCGCTGAAAACCTTCAGCAAGGGCTTAAGAACTTCAGGAATACTAACAACAGCTTGATGATCTCCCTTATCCACAATCATATACATCCCTTCACGCTTACGAACATTTAGCATAACACCTACATCTTGCTTCTTCACGATCGGGGAACTATTATTCTTCGGTTTCAACGTAATCTTAGTCTTTTTCCACACGAAAGGATAAGTATTCTCCCTAGCTCGATGGGTAATATCTACATCATACCGCCACGGTCGCCCCAGTAATATATGACATGCATCCATCTCCACAACGTCACAAACAATGATATCCCTATACGTTTTCCCAATAGAGATAGGTAAATGACACAGTTGGTTTACCTTAAGTTCAGCTCCTTTACGAATCCAACCGATTGTATAAGGGGCAGGATGCGGCTCTGTCTTCAGTTGTAGATGATCCACCAAGGCCTTCGAAACTATGTTCTCGCAACTTCCGCTATCGATGATGACGTCACATACTTTGCCTTTAATGGTACATTAAGCGCGAAAAAGTTGATTCCGTTCGGTGTCTTCAATCCACGGGGCAAGTAATAAACGTCGGATTACACAGTTGACATGCTCACCCTCTTCAGCATCTATCTCTTCTTCATCCGCCCACGCTTCATCATATGCATCTTCATCATGCTCGACGATATTGGCCATCCTCCGCCTTGGACAATCGCTGGAACGGTGGCCCAATTCGTTACACTTTTAGCACCTTACTGGCTGAGGGTTGGCCTAAGGGTTCTGTGCACTCGAATTAGGCGTACGAGTGTTTGATGCCATCTGTTCTTTGGACACTCCTGCGGTACTCCTCGAATTTCGGTTCGTATCATTGGTTTGCTGTGTCGAAGAACCCGAAATTTCAGTTTGCTTTCCCTTTCCGAACGATCCGCGGCTCGAGTAATTATTACCCCGAGTATTAGGGCCAGCTCTTTCCAACTGCATCTCAACCTTCCTCGCCATCTCTTGGGCATCATCGATAGTAAACAATCGATGCAGGGACACTCGATCCTAGATATTGAGTCGCAACCCATTGATGTACCAAGCAGTCTGTTGGGCATCTGATTCTTCAAGGTTATTGCGGGCAGAGAGTCGAAGAAATTCTTCTGTATAGGCCTGGACAGACCAATTCAGCTGCCTGCAATTCTGAAATTGCTGGAATAGCAACTGCTCATAATTCGATGGGAGGAACCGCTTCTTCAACTTCTATTTCATCCAATTTCATGTTCGGATTAGGGCCAACCCTTTTGACGTCAGGCTAATTGAGTATGCTCCCACCAAGCCGAAGTGCCACCCTTCAGTTTGTACGCGACAAGCTTCACTTGGCGATCCTCTTCGATCTCCATAGCATCGAAAAAATTTTCGACCTCCCAAATCCAGTCCATAAAATCTTCAATATCTAGGTTACCATTGAAAGTAGGGAGATCTACCTTCAATTGATACTGCTCAGGATCTCGGCGATAACCTTCGTGTCGGCGACCTCCACGAACGTACTCATCCTGGAATCCTCTATACTGTCGACCCCCATGAATAGGCATGTCCTGGAAGTCCTCTTCTTCTTCGTCTTCAGTATCCTCGACATAGTTTTGACGCCTATGTCAGGGATTTCCTCCACGCTCCATGGAAACTTCGGGATCACGAGCGACAGGAATTCGCTCAGCTGGAAGGACACCAGGGGCTTAGTTTGTGGTCAAACGCTGGATGGCCTCAAGGATCTCTTGAAACCTCCGATCGGTTTGATCCACGAATTGGTTGAACTCCGCCCGTGTAATAGGCTCGTTTTCACGGCCCTCAGCTACGGGGAGGTTGACATTCACGTTATTCACCATCGTCACAAGAGAATCCTGCTCTGATACCAAATGACGTAGAGAAAAGCGAATCTTGGAAACAATTGCAAAGAAAGCACGAATTTGATTGAATAATGATGATAAGATGTCGATTACAAAAGATGGACGCCCTATATATAGAGATAGGGCTCCTTTAAGCATCAGAATAATTAAAGATAACAATATCAAAATCATATATATCCTACCCTAATAGAATTTGAATTAAAGATAACAAAATTTCGGAATATTCTAAATTGCCTAAAACAGAAAATTACCTGAAAAGTGGTCTAAACGATCCGAGATTGTTTGACCCAAGATCCGAAATTACCGGTCAAATCGCGCCGGCTTTTGGCAATCCAATTTGGCGAGATAATCGCATGCCAATTATTCTACATCAGAAGGTTACTATGATCTTTCAAAATAAAGAAATGGACAAGTGGGCTAGATCTCACTATACATGCTGCGGGTGTGCGATTTTGATGCAATTAGACGCACTTAGCACTATTCAACAATTATTTTTTTTATTTTTCGAAATCATAAAAATAATTTACTGTTGAACTCTACCTTAACTATTGAACTCTCTCGAAACAATGTGACTATTCACATAAGAGTTGAAGTCAATTTTTTATTGATAATTCATAATTTCGATCTATTTATTAATTTCTTACAACCTTCGAAAGGTTGCAATATTTCGGACATGAAGAGTTGCGATCGAATTCAACAGTTTTTTAGATAAGAAAAGTTGCAATTTTTAGATAAGAAAAGGATATTTTCAAACAATGAAAATGTGTGATCAAATAAACTGTTTTCAAACACGAAAAGTTGTATGAAAATTAACTACGTTTAGGACGTGAAAAGATGTGTTATATTCTCATTATATATTCTACTTTATGTTTGTTTTTTCATAACTTCATTTTTTCAATTTTAGTTTTTCGTTTCTTTTTAAAAAAAAGGTACAACATTCTTTTCTGATTGTTTTCTAGAGAGTTCTTGGAGAATTATTAGAATTGTTATCTAATAATCTCGCTTGAGACTCTCTTGTTTCTTGGAGGATCTTTGCCGATAACCTTTGGAAATGTTGTGAGGTAAATAATTCCTTAAAAGAAGTATTACCACGCCTCAGAATCTGACTCTATTGTTCATCTTATTCCCGACGAAATTTCTCAACACTTACAACACTTCTTGCTTGCGCTCCAAGAAGATGCAACATGACAATTAAATGTCTAAGGACACGTTTTTTTTTTTGTAAGGTAAGTATGTATTGAACTTTTCAAGGCGCTAGGTACAAGAAAGGAATCGGACACAAAAATCATGAACAAAAAATGGCACCAATGTGTCATGAATGGTTCAATGGTGAACCGGTTGCAAGATATAAAGTCATGGCAAGGCGCACTGAACCAAAAGACCAAAGGTGGCCATGAGAACTAGCAAAGGCACGACCAAACAAACGATCAAAAGGAGAAGGAAGAAAAAATAGAAAACGACTAGCCAGAACGGCCAAAACAGCGGCCATGAAAACCTATCATGTGATAGCAGCGGACAACTAACAAGAACGGTAACATCAGAAGAGCCAAGAAATCGGCCAAAAACAGAACAAAATAACCCAACAATCCGGCTGAGGAAGGCTTCCAAACCTGGGCAGAACAAGTAAAACCGAACGGCCAAGGCATGGCCAAAATAAAAAGCAGCAGCAAGGCCAACGGTTATGTTGAACAACCAGCAGCGAACAACCACCAGGAACGGTATCATCAAATGAGCCAAGAAATCTGCCAAAAACATACCAAAAAACAACCCAGCAATCCGGCTGAGGAAGGATTCCAAACCTAGGCAGAACAAGCAAAAGCAAAATGGCCAAGGCATGGCCACCTGTGAAACTCACTAACAACCAGAATGGACGATAGCAGCAGAACAGTCAAGAAGTCAACCAAAAACTAGACGGACCAAACCAGCAAGTAGGCTGAAGACAGCGTGCAACAAAAAAGAGGACATCAACAAAAAATAGTCGGATCAATAGCCTAGCCAGCTTGCATTCTCCTGTTTCGAGGGTCTCTTGAACATGCTTGAAGGTCATCCCTTTATCCTTGACGACCTTCTCAAGATGCTTCTTAATGGCGGGTAAATAGAGAACTTGGTTGCGAAACAAAATCTGATTTCTCACCTTCCAAATAATATGGCATAAGGCTCCAAAGGAAAATCGGGCAATTTGTTGATGGAAGCTCCTGCCACTAAAATGATGTATTGCCCATTGCAGATTGTTCCACCAAGACCCTTTAGACCACGCAAAGTTACACTTGGCCGCCCAGAAGGAAGAAAGAGTCCTTGTTTGGTGGCAGTCGAAATATAGATGATCAACACTATCCGGTCTGCATCGACAGAAAGCACACGTAGCATCTAAGATTCGATTATAATTGAGTAATAATACCTGAGTCGGAAGTCTCTCCAATGTCTAAGGACACGTTTGTTTTTAGAAAAATGAATGATTTTCTAAATTGATTGCTTGTATCACTTAAATAATTAGTCGATGCATAATAATTTCATTATCGACAATAATTTATATTTAATTTTTTTTTTGTTCATCCATTTTTGTAAGTGATACAAGCGATCATCTTTGAAAAATGTTTTTTTAAATCATTTGTCTTGCAAAACAAATGTATCGTAAAATTTATGGTAAATTAAATTTATTGTATCTTTGTAGCCCACGTATCAGCAAACAGATATTTAATGGTTAAGCTTGAATCCACATTGTATTTGCCTTACTTTTGCCTATTTTACTTTGGAACCTATATCTCGGAGTCCTTAATGTAGCTTAGAACTTTTACTGTACTTTCTGGCTAATCTTCAGGGCTTAGATTGTATCAATAGAAAGATTCAGGATCTAATTATATTTCTCATCAGCTTTTGCAATATCTAGTTAGGACTTAAGTGCGTAAATTAAAAAGGTTGAGGGGTCGAAAGCATTTCATAGGAAAAATTATCCAATAAGTCCCAAATTTGTTATACTTTTACCAATTCAATCATAAACATTTTAGGTTTGACGATTCAGTCATAAACCTTCCAAGTTTAACGATTCAGTTATAAAACTTTTTCATCTTTTGTCATTTCAGTCCTATTGGCCGAAAATCATTGACGTGAATGCTAGCAATCCTACGTCGTACCGCAGCAGAGACACGAACAATTTTTAAAAATGACTTTATTTACTTTTTATTTTTCCTTTTTTCCCTTTCTAGTGTCAGGCGCGGCTACCCTCGCCGATATCCGTCAAGGGTCGCCCTTGCCAAACCCCTAGCGAGGGCGGCCCTCGCGTGATACTGGAGGGATAAAAGAAAGGATAAAAAAGGAAAAAGGGAAATATTTGAAAAAATATTACAATTCTATTAAAAATTAATCTACATCAATGTTGGCGATGCCACATAGAACGACGTCCACGTCAGTGATTCTCGACTATTAGGACCGAATTTGCAAAAGGTGAAAAAGTTTATGATTGAATTGGAAAAAATACAAAAGAAAAAATTGAAAAAAGTGCAAAAAGTTTATGGCTTATTTGACAATATTTCGTATGTTAAAAAATTTCTTTGATGGTCGAATTCTATGATCGTGTGGAGACGGTTGGAGTTTTGTGCTCTACTAGTACGATGAACAATCATACTGTAATATTTAGCTATTTTTTCCTGAAATCTTATTTTTATCAAAAGAATTAACAAGACAAGCATGGATTTTCGCGAATGGAGAATTAATGACGTATGTCATTTTGAATAACATATGTCGCTAGTGGAGAATCTTAGTGACGTCGATGACAAGCATATATTTGTAATGTAAGTTTATTTTAGATATCATTTCCTAAGCAATTTCTTCATGCGGTTAAAGCCCAACCCAAAAAAACATATAAGGCCTTGTTGAAACTTGTGTTAAAAGCTTGTCTCTGCTCAGTGGGACTCGCCTCTCCTTTTCCCATTCTACAAATCTTCTCCGTCAATTTCCAATTTTCTACAGCACAAAAGCTTTAAACTTCTAAGTCGAGAAAGATTAAAAAGCACATATAAAAAGCACATATGCCTTGTAAACAAGATATACTTTTAACACCACCTCTGTGCAAGCCGGATCAGGAATGACACTTGGAATTTTAACAAGCGCGGGGTGGTCCAATTTGGTCAAATTGGATGTTCTTGAAAAGTTCAGACAGAGCAAGACCCAACTGTGTCCTTTCATTCCAAAGGAAAGAAATCGTGGTTGACTGTTAGTTATGATTTTATTAGAATGGCTTTAACGGAAATAGTAACTCCAGGGTAAATACAATGCCTCTACAAGAAGACGATATCGATGCACTTCGTGGTGCTTTTCAGTTACGAACTCAAATGAATCCATAAGTCCAAGAGAAACATAATATGGTGTAGAAAAACAAGAAAATCACAAATCTAGATTTGTTATTATTTTTTCAGTCTTCCTTTGATATGAAAATGCGAATAGAGTAAAAAAAATAAAAAAAAATAGAAAAAAAATCTTTACCTAAAAAAAAAAAATGTGAATAGAAGCCTCAACTTTGAAAAGTTGTAAATTGTATCTCCCTCAAAAGGTAACAAGTAGATCCTTTCTGGTGTGTCATTCCATCTAGAACAGAATTTTTCCTAAGGACATCATTTAACTTTTACAAACCAATTACAGACAACACACAAACACCACACAATCCCCCCCCCCCCCCCTCAAAAAAAAAAAAATGACCGAACCGACCCATTATTATTTATTTTTGTTCTTTTCCTTTAACGTAAAACGTATATGAACACGCACTTATGAAAAACTTACAAAATCAATCTACAATAAACATTATTGGTAAGTACATCGTATATACTTTCATATGTATACAACAATAACAAGATCATTTGTATACTGTAGAAAATTGGGGAGAGAGAGGTGTCCCCGCATACTGTACCTATCCATTGTTCACACCTGTTTAGTCCTTAGATTTGTACCACGTGTCCACCAAATACCTAATCCAAAATCTCTCTCTCTCTCTCTCTCTCTCTCTCTCTCTCTCCCCTCCCATCTTGTCACCACTACGCTCCATCGTCGCTTCCAGCTCCATCGGACAACACTACAACCTCCAACATTGAGGTATTTTAAGGTGGTCGACCACCTAGGATCAACCTTGATCCAAGGTTGCGAGGACTTGTCAACAACCTCCATCACCGCACGTGGAGACAAAGCAAGGAAATAGGGGGGGAGGAAGAAAGAGAGAGTAGGGTTATTTTAGTGTGGTGCATAATTATTATCAGGTGATATGAATTCGATTGTTGTTTAAATCATGATTACAAAAAATGACCGTACATTAGGTGAGACCTGAGCATGGATCCGCTATTCCACAGAGAACTTGGTTTTTTTTTTTTTTTTGGGTCAAACCACACAGTACTTTAATTAGTGCTTTTATGAAAATGGAGTTCTTATGGATGGTTGAGATTTCATCAAGTCACCGAGGGAAGTACCATGCGAGAAGCAGAAGAGTTTTATACATACACCTTCTGGTAAGGGTCTTATCCTACAAAGTGATGTGATAAAAGCTATAGGTAGTCACTTAAATTAGTAATATTTTAGTAAATTAACATCAATTTCTCACTATAACTTTACGGATTAATTTTGTCGTTGTAATCAGTAAACCCTAATCGGTCATCACTCATCACCATCATTAGCAACTTCAATCCCACAATACACCAGATGCCACATTTACTCTGATTCCACACTCGCCTCTACGATGGTAAACCCTACTTGGACTTCGAGACCGGAGGAGAAAATGCAAATCCTATTCGCTTACTGCGACGCTAGTAGGACTCTTCCTTTTGCGTCAAGAACCCTTTTATAACACACTTTCTTGTGCATCGTGTCCGCCCTCTGTTCATAAAGTTGTGAGTCGCAATTCCGGGCTTTAAATATAAATCTGCAATCGAACTCCGAATCATTTCATCGAGCCATGTTAACGTGCGGAGAGAAATGTCAATAAAGAGCGCCCAAAAGGGGGCTCAAACTAAAGACGAAGCCATCTTCTCCTTTTTCAAATCTTCACTCTCTTTTTGGTCTCTTTCGTTAGAGCTGCTCCGTTTCAAAATTGGATCTCTCTCGGTGCGGTGTGGCTGGAAGCAATTCACATACAGTCCTAAAGCACCCTTTTTTGGTCGCTCGATAGCCCCAGACCGACTCCTTTTTCCCTTGATACCATCCCAGCATTGTGTTCGTAGTGAAGAGAGACCAAAGCTGATAACAAAGTTGAACAAATAAAAAAGCTAACCCTGCAAGAAAACACCCACCAGACCTATACAAGTAGGCGTCGAAAGGCTTTAGTTTAGACGTAGAAAGAATATGTATACATACTTCTCTAGGTACAATTATTTCGCACACTGTTTATGTCATTATGCCTATCATATCTATTTCTTAGGTTTAGACAATCTCTCCACGACGTGCCCCTTATGGTGACATTCAAAGCAGGTGACATTCAAAGCACTTCATGCGACCTTATACTTGCTATAAAACGACTATGACATGTTCTATCCCAGATCTCCAATCCCTATGGCACATTCTACGCCAGATTGTCAACTCGAAACTTCCTCTACGATTCCTTTAGAGAACAAAGTGGACTATATCGCTTCTGAAATAATCGTAGTACGACCCTATAACAATGAATCAATGAAGTGCTTTCATGTCTCCGGTAGAGATGCCAACAATATCATGCCTTGTTTTTCATTAGCTAGGGCCTCCTCAATGTTCTTCAAATCCATTGGAGTGGGCTCCAACAGATGTTCCTTTGGAAAATTGAAGTTGAAAAACCCTCGTCAGCGTGCCAAAAACTGATTATGTACCCCATTCGTCATATAAAGGGCCTGGATTTTTGCTAATCATCTAGTAAAAGCTTTATATGTCTAGCGATTATTCTTTTTACCATGCATGCATTATCTATAATCTAGTTTCCGTGATGAGTACCTTCAGATTGATCGGCTTAATAATCATTGTATAGAGAGCGACAAATCGCTTATCTTCCAAACAGATAAAGAGAGAGTCAAGTATGAATAAGAAGGACGAGAAAAAAAAAGACTTGTTTTTCAAATCTCAGCTAGCGCAACAACATGATACCAGCAATAATTTACTGTACAAATCGCAAATGCATTAGCACCCATACGCGCATTCATTGAGTAGTCTACTCGCTACAGGGGGGGATAACAAAATACTAATAACTTGGAAATGTGGAAGGAGGCATGAGATTCAACCTCAACTCATCATTCTCCAACACCAAGCGAGCCTTGTTATTGTTAGTCTCCGAGATCTTCGACGGAGTGTACTTATCGGGATGCAACCGCTTCTTCGACTGGAGAGGCACTCCGAATAGCTTCATCTTGCTGCTACTGCAATTAGTCCCATCTTCCTCATCAAGAATAGTGACGGAACTCTGTGAAGTGTTGGTGGGAGAATCCATAACATTATTACCAACTCGAGGAACGTGATTTTGAAGTCCGTTCGTCGCAGGAAAGTTCCCGGGAGCCTGGTTCGAAATGGCGGAATTACTCGGTGCGACGGGCTTCACATGATTCTGCACGAAGTAGATGATGTCGTTGTACAGCTTCCTCATGTGAGCGAGCTCGGACGTGAGCATATCGTTGCTTCTTCTCAGCCTCTCGTTGTCCTTGACGAGAGCCGCGACAACCGATGATGTCGATGATGATGATGTGCTGTTGTTGTAGCTAACAAAGTTGTCGACCATTGGAACATTAGGATTATTGATCAGTGGGGACGAGTCACACCAGGCCAACTCGTCCGAATCGGGAGGAGAGATGCAGCTGACTCGGCCACCAACGAAGGGAAAATAGCCGCCACATCCGCCGATTGGGGACGGTGGATACTGTTGGTTGATGGGCACTTGTTGGGGCTGCGGAGATTTCCTCCGGTGGATCTCGCAGAGCAGGTGCTTCTCTCCTTTCCTGAAGAACTCGTTGGCAAACTCCCATCTGTCTGGTACGATCTTTCTGAAACCCTAAAATCGTTACATAGAACAACAAAAGCCTCTCAGCAAAAATGTAAGGCTGCTAACAGTAGTTTACCTAGATTTTACATGATACTGGAGCAGAAATGTTATTTCACTTATTTTCTCTTCCACTGCTTCTCATTAGAAATGAATTCATTATGATTCATTCATGAAATCTGCTAATGAATGCGCACAATCAACTGTCGTAAGAGTTTCCGCTGTCGGTGCAGTCCCATTCAAAAAATTAAAGATTTGAGTTTCTTAAGTAACTTGGGGGAAAACCTAGCCGACGAAAGAATCAAGAATCCGCATACATAGGTGTTGAGCTGCCGAACGAAGCTGGAGAAGTTGTTGTGCTTGAAGTAGCTGGGGAGGAGATCGCGAGCGAACTCTGGGGGCCGCCAGACGACGAAGGTGGTGCCGTCGTCGCCCCACGAGACGATGTGGTCCGTCGGCGGGTCGTCCACCAGCTGGTAGGTCTTGGTCAGGAACGGCGCAGGTATGGACTTCTGGGATTCCAAGGATAACAGTACGCCGTCGCAGGAGTTCTCCAGCAGAAGAGCCATGGTTCACGTACGAGAAGAGAGAAGAGAGAAGATGACAGATGATCTTCTGGTGGCTGAGACCGAGATGTGAGAGAGAGTGTGGAGTACGCCAAGCTTTGGCGAAGGGGCGATAATGGAGGACAGCGATAGCTAGTGAAGTGAACTGGTGGGACTGTGTGTAGCAGATATAACTGGCTGGTGCTCCGAACAGTCATCCTCTGTTTTTAAAAGCCAAAGACACACTGCACACCGAGACTGATTTATTATGCAAAATTATTCCGTGGGAGACCCCAAGTGAGAATCTAAACAAAACGACTAAAATAATGCGGCGTATTAGGTTATTTTTCTTTTCTTTTTGTTCTTTTCTTTTTGGGTTCATGGTTATCAATAATTCAATATGATATGTTGGACTCTATTTGATGTTGAAGATGTTCATATGACCCATTTGTTTAAATACTTAATTTTAAGTAAACAAGGACTTTTATTTGATGTTTGAATATGTTCGTACGATCCGTTAATTCAAACATTTAATTTTTATTTTTATTTTCTTTTGCATAATTTGTCTTATCTTTTTGGTGAAATGACTTCGGTGTTCACCAATCGAGATATCTCCAATGCTGCGCGATGAACTAACTAAATATTTAAACGCTAACAAGACATCCTTCAAAAGAAAATCACCCTCCCTTGACACGGTTCAGTAGTAAAGCACATGGGGTTTTGCGTACCTCGAGATTTGGAAGCGGGAGAGAATATGTGTCCGAAGAAGAGCGAGTATCGGGTGCAATCGTATCACGTGAGCTTTGTTTACATTCAACCGCTAAATAACGCCCAGTTCCATGTGGAGCCTACCTCATCCGACCGTGCACGTAAGTTGGGCTCACGTGAGTCGGAGCGTTGGTGAGGATTCCTCGTGTCCGGAGTGCCTAGAACAGTGTAACGGAAAGGGGCTTTTCGAGACGAAACCCGTGAGTTCTCACTCCGCTTTTCTGACATTGATTCCGCTCGGCTTTGAAATTTCCACTCACTTAGGAAAATGGAGGCAAGCCAACGATATTATTGATCATTAAGTACTAGAAGATGCTAAACGGATACGATTTCAGTGCATTCTGTTTTTTGCTTAATCGAACACGCGAATTCCATTCTCGTTTTTTTTTTAATCTAAAACTTGGTGTCGAAAATATTTACTCTCGCTATCGATCAAAGATAGAGCTCGTCCAGTTTATGAGTCAAGAAAAATGGGTGGGCAAGTCGATGATGAGATTATGCCCCGTCGAAAGTTTGAGATATCGCGTCCGTTTGTTAAAGAGGGGAAAAAAATGTTACAATGGAAGTTGAGTTTTCACGTACCAATTTCTTTTCATACAAATTCAATATCTCTAAAAGTAATCTATCATATTTGATCATTTGGTAAAATCTATGCTTCTAACATCATTACGGACCGCAGGTCATGAGTTCAATTTTATTGGTCTCTCTCAACTTTCTTATGCCCGTATTTTCCCGTGTTGTTATGTGTATTTCTCCGTTCTGTTGCTGGCTATCTGTTCACTGTGGTCATGTCTACATCTTGTTCAACTTATGGTCAAAGCGCAGCTTACATGCGAGCCAGAATATAAAGTTGTATATACCAAAATATTGATGCCAAAATCTTGTTTCAAAAGTGTGTGGAGAGTGAGAGATAGAAGGGTAGTTCTGTGAAAAGGGGTGAAGTTTTGGCATCTCAAGAAAAAGTTGTAAGAAAAGAAAGGGGAAGGAAGGTGCTTTCGCTTCACGTCAAACGAGCGTCTCCTTTCCATTTTGTAGTTTTCTATTTGTTGTTTAATGTCACCAACCCAACACCACTCCAAGATTCGAATCCCAATCGCTATTCAATCTTGTTTTGGGATATACACACAAGAGGTCAAGTGTGCATCGAAGTGCGTGATTAGGACATTAACTTAGTTTGGAGACCACATATCCTCCTCTTTTGCGATATCTCAAGATGTGTACAAAATCCACAAATTGCAAAAAATTTTAAGATGAAATTGGGACAACTAGAAGGTTTAAGACTGAACTGACAAATCGTCAAAAGGTTTAGGACTACATTGGCACAATTGAAGCTTTAGGACTGAATTGGCCATTGTAAGATAAGTTCATGACTTTTTGGATAATTATTCCCAAGATTTCATGTACGAAATACTCTCGTCCTCCTCTAGGAACATTACTGCACTTAGAACTAGAGCCGGCAAATGGGTGGGGTCGAGTCGAAAATGCTCCGACTCATATTGACTTATTTAATCCGTTTTCATGTGACGCAAATTTAATGGCCCATATCCGGCCTGACTCGCACTTGACTCATATCCGATTTTGATTCATATTACCAAAATACATTTATATTAAACACAATATAGGAAAACTCATACCCACTCCACTTTAAGCTCTTTACTTCTATATGTTACTCGAATAAAAACTCTACATCAAATTAAAAAATAAAAATTAGTACATAAAATAAAAACATAAACAACCTATAAATTGAAAACTTATAAATATCTTTTTATGAGAGAGTTTGATCAGCCAATCATTGACATGAAAATAACATTTACTTATAAGAACTCTTTTAACATGGAGGAATGTGTAGCTTCTTAATTGTTTGTTCACCAAGTTAAAAGATAACCTGTGATGTTTAGAATTTATATTTCGACCTTGATTGAAATTCGATCTAGACAGTATCCAGATTCCTCTAGAAATTTAAGATGCACACGGAGGTCCTGCAATTTGCGCATCGAGAAACAACCTCGAAGCCTCATCGAGTCTTGCACTTTCCAGCATATGCAGTAAAACCAAATTTGAATCGTTACAATATGGTAAGTCCAGCGTACATGTACTAAACTGGGTTTGTGCGAGCACAATAATTTTTTTTTTTTGAGTGAGAGTGAGAGTGAGAGTATATAGAGAACCACAAATTCTTGAAGAAATGAACCCCACAATATTTCTTACTTGTTTGTTATTTGTTTTTTCTTTCACAGTGAATTAATGACAGATTAAACCCAATAAAAAAAATTAATGACAGTCACTTAATTATTTCCCAATGTGAAAACACTCTGAACATGAGTCAAGATCTGTGAAGATTTGGTGGGACCACAACCAACTGCTCTAAAAACTTAAGCTGTTAGAAGAAGGCGTGGTTTAATATTTATATATTTATATTATGGTCTTTTGCCTAGTACTAAGCGGCCTGGAAATATTTGAACTCAGGACCTCCTGCTCTGATATCATGTGAAAGATTTGGTGGAACCACTTGCCAACTGTTCTAAAAGCTTAAGCTATTAGAAGAAGGCATGGTTTAATATTTATATATTTATATTTTCCAACAAGATGGCTTCCATAAACTTCCAAAGTGCTCCTTCCATAATATATCAGATTTCAAGTTTATTTGTATTGTCCCTCTTTAGAATTCCGAGAAGAGAAAGCTCGACCCTCCGACAGAATACAGATAAATCCAATGATGTAGAGCTGATGACTGATGGTTTCAATGCATCTTTTATCGGGTACAGAAGAAGACAGTTTCTAGGTCCACGTAAAGTTTAAAAAAAGAATCGAAACTGTGAGCAAGAGGACAAGCCATAAGAGTTTCTTTCAGTTTCTAGTGTGAGCGTCTTCTGTTTTTCCATTGACCCCTCTGCATGCACAACGAATGACGTCTGTAGCTCATGACTAAGAGGATCTTGTCGCTCTGACGCTCATGCTATTTGGTTTTGTCTATTGCAGAGAGTAGTTATTCGAAAGAAAGAAACTGACCAAGATTTTCGAGCATGAATTCAACGCCAACAGGAGTCTGTCATGCAGATAAGGAGACGGATAATTACGACAGGTAGGACCAGAATGGTTAAGATTGAACATCTGGAAATTAGAGATTCACGTGAGATTTTCATAGAGTTTTTTTTTTTTTTGGGGGGGGGGGGGGGGGGGGGGGGGGGAACAGAAAGTTTATCTTTCGATTTGTCTTTTATTCATTTCTAGATGCTTTTTAGCCTGTTGTTTGATTTAATCTGAGCGTGTATGCAGGTCGTTGCTCCTGAACTGCTGTTCATAGGTCAATGAGACTGAAGGGTTTACGTATATTTAGCCAAAAGAAGCAAAGAATTAATACGTAAAAAAACTTGCAGAAAAAAGAGGGAAAGAAAGAAAGGAATGGGGAACAAAAAGGGTGTTGGATCACATGCATTTACACCTTTTTTCCTTCTTTCTTCTCTTCTTTTCATGATTACGACTATAAGACATTCATCTAGAAAAGATCATATAAGGGGGGTCCCAAGAAACAAGACATTTTGGCTCCTATCCGAGCATAGATTAAGTAACCCCTATCATACTATAATTCAGCATAATGACCAAAAAATTACACATATGAATAAGTTTCATTACGTTAACAACTTGGTTTCAGTAATCAATAATTTCATAAAAAGAAAAACATGTATACACAAATAGAGATAAAAGCAGCCTATACAGACACGAGTCGAATATGATTGGTAACAGTAGCCATATGAATTGGACAATAATTAAATGGATCCCAATGATCGAAATTGTGCCGGTCCCATCCTCTCCATGACTATCAATCCCCAATCATCTCATGCACAAGACCCTTTGATTGAAGTCACAGCCTATCTAATTTTGTCATTATGAAGAATGATGATTAAAGCTCGATTATTTCATAAATAAGTTAGTTTTTTGGTAACATCATGAGACACATCACTTATTTTTCGAAAAAAGCGATTTCTTTTCCATTTGCAGCAGGTTTCACCGACGGTAAAAGCAGTCTTTGAAGCGACATTATCATTGTCAAAGGACGACCGATAATTGCACGCCATGAACCTGGCAATCTGCTTCATGGAATTTTGCGAAAATTATGGAGCAAATGATCGTATCGACCCAATCATCATATCTAAGAAGATAAAGGTCAGTTGATGTAATGAATGTTTGGCATATGCAATACCTATGCGAATGACTAGTTGAAACTTGGGATGAACCTTTTTTGCCATCACATTGAGATGAAAATTAGGTAGCCATTTTCACCGATTTTACGTGTAATTTTGAGCTTGATTCGTTGTTCGATGGACATGATCAAGCGAACCTATTTTCGTAATGTCGAGATCCATTGAATTGACGTCTAGGTTTCCATCGAATTGGTGACCAACTTCTTTGTTGGAGTCGAAAGATCCATAACAGGGTCATATGAGACCCGGCAAGAAGGTTGAAGACAACCTCCAGCACTACAGACAAGTCTCACGTGCGGTTCAACCATGCGTATATAGCTGACTTGTAGGTTCTTTGCACATATTGAGCAACTTTAACTTTGTACTAGTAGGTCATTCAAGTCTAAGACTAGTTGGGGATCTATGTAAAGAAGGCTCAGAGGTAGGATCAAGGAGGAAATTCGACTATATTATTATTGGTAATTGTCCCACATCGATTGTGGAATAGAGTGGTGGTCGGTTTGTAAGTGTGATAGAAACTCCCATTCTTTGAGTTGGCTTTTGAGCTAAGAGAGACCCAAGATCACTCGATACTGATATCAAAGTCTAGGTTACCAACAAATCTCCTCATCTTTTGAGCTATTTTAGGATGAGAGAGACCTAAGATTACCCAATAGTATCGACTCATTAATTCCATTTTGACTTGAGCTGAATACTTTCCTTTGCTGCTCTAGTATACACATTTAACATGCCTAACTATTTGATAGGCATTCAGAACCCTTGGTTTCTGCCACCAATCGATCCAATCGACACGAAAGGATCGGCTTTGATTTGCAAGTTCAAAAGCTGTAACGTTCTTCTCCGCAGTAAGGTTCTCGGCAAATCTGGGACGAAGAGAAGGTTGAATACATCTAACAAAAGGAGCCAAAAAGAAAAGGAACGAAGAAAGAGGTACAACATAAAGAAAGTGGAAAGCCAGCTCTAGAGGGGAAAAAGGAGGAGCTTCATTCTGTCTTTAGGAGACAGGATTTGAGTGGTGTGATAAGTGCAGAATCTGCAACATAGAGATTTACTCTAGGCTTTTTCATTTCACTAGTTCCTTTCAGGATAAAAGAGAGGGTGAAAAGAGCCAAAAGGCATCGCGAATTTGCAAGTGAGACTGGTTGTCTTTGCGGTGCGGTGGGCCGAGGTGGAGATGGAAATGATTGAAGAGGGAGCATAAAAAGTTAGGGTAATCGATTTCCGGCCCGATCCCATTCAGGAATCAGGAATTGAATTAGTACAGCCGGTTTTCAGTTTCTGTGGTCGGGAACCGAACCACCTAGTCATGGGACTAGACTAGACTAAATCGACCGATTTGGTCCGATTCTCGTGCGATCTAATGGAACTAATGGAAAAGGGAGGGGAGATATTCAATCATTAAGGTTGGGAACGGCTTCCCATCTTTCCGAAATAACAATTAAGAATGCCGATTGTCTTGAAGGTGGTTCAAGAATAGTTGGATCAGCTTGTCGGAATCAAAGAAGCAAGAAGCAAATGTTCAAGGTAGCGACACCATGTACAGAGCCGTCTCTTGCATTTGAAAGATTCCAAGCTTCTGAGTATAATGAAAATATCTTTTAAATCATAAACAAACAACTTGAATGATTAAATCAAACTGTCAAACACGGGAGCGACGCTCTGGCCAGGGTTTCCGAGAGGACTGACCTAAATCAAGCAAATGAAAAACGGTGATAAATAAACCCAAGTCAAACATTCAAGCTCACGGTTAAAAAAAAACATTTAACCAAGGCTACATAAACACCTTCAAAGGGAGAGGGAGGCGTCAAGCTTGAGCAAGAGGGAAAGAGCGAGGCGTGAGGGTTCAGAAGCTAATAGGAAAGAGCGAGGCATGAGAGCTGAGAAGCGAGAGGCAAGAGCGCCGAGCGAGGTCTGAGAGGCTAGAGGCAATTATGCCACGTTTGATCATCCGGATAAAACTCAGGATATGATATATTTTATCCTATCATGCATTTGGTAGTTACTCACGACAGGATAAAGGGGATATAGGGGGGATAAAATTATCCTAGGGGAGGGTATGGGATAGAGTCGGATAAGATTTCTTATATCCATCACTTAAGGTGCTGCATGAAATCACTTCTATTTCTCAATTTCCCTGTCAGATTGACTTCTGGCAAGGAAATTCGTTTGGTAAAATCACTTTCGAAGTAGAAATGTGTTTGGTAAAAAAATTGACTTCTGATTGGATTTTTGACCAACTTTGAGAAGTTAAAAATTTTTACTTCTCAACTCAGAATCACTTCTTCGATCACATGAACCTCAGCCGACCACCGGCGGTCGTTAGCCGCCCGCCACCGCCGCCGGTCGCAGCCGCCGCCGCCAAAGATTTTGTTAAAAATATTTCAAAAATAGAAATTGTCAACCGTTACCAAACGAATTTCTTTTATCAGAAGTCAATCTGAAGTAGAAGTAGAAAAATCAACTTCTACTTTTAAGGAGAAGTAGAAAAATTAATTTCTGGTCAGAAGTTGAGAAATTGGCCAGAAGTGTTACCATGCAGGGGCTAAGTCACCCCCACTCCACCACGCCCCATCCGCCTCTCTACCATGCCTAACCGCCTCTCCGGGTGCGACAGGCAACCTCTCCGGCGACGGGCCGCCTCTCTAGTTGTGGTGGCCAACTTCTCCGACGGCGTGTGGCCGGAGCAATTCTATCATAAAAAAATGTTCAAGATAAATGTGTCATCGTGGGCATAATTTTGAGATTTTTGGTGATTTTTTTCCCTATTTGAAAGGGGATTCAATATGCATCAGATGAAAGGCAGGTCCCTAACTCCAGCTCGTCCACCACAGCACACTCACATTCTCAATTGCAGTGAAGTTAACATCTAGCATTTACATCATGAATTCTCTCCTGAAGTCAATACGATGTATCCATTTGTGAGAATAATGAGCATATGAATGAATATGACTCGGCCTTTCTTTTGAAGTCTTCTGCTTCAGAAAACTGCAAAGAGGAAAAACAGGAAAAAAAATTGAGTGTAGTGCTCTCTGTCCAACAAGATCGAGGGGCATTCCCTTCGCTAGTGTCTTTGGAAAGCATGACAATACAACATTCGAATATGGCTTTTTAAGCCTTGGAGGCCGTCCCCTAGAGCTTCGACTCGACGGCCCTAACGAGTGGCTGGAAATCCGCTGTGTCGGCTCCGAAAAAGAGCCTTCGGATGGTACTAGTCAAGAATCATTATTATTGGATTTATTACTTTAGAGTATTAGCAAGTCGGAGGTATTTGTGTAAATGTATTAAGCTTAACCCTAAGCCTATAAGTACTCTTTGTTATCTTTGAAATAAAGTGAGATAGTTCTTTTATCAATAACATGGTATCAGAGCTAAAACTAAAACCTAAATCCTAAAATTAACATAAAAAACCTTAGTCGCCGCCACCTCTGACCACCTACTGTAGATCTCGTCGGCGACCTCCGTTCAGCGTCACCAAGGGCCAGCGACCTCAGATCCGGCGTGTCCTAGGGCCGGTAACCTTAGCCCAGGATTGTCCAAGGCCCGGCGACCTCCACCCAAGGTCGCAAGCCTCCGGCAGGGCCGCTCAGGCCTCTGTAACCTCTCTCCAAGGTCGCGCTCCTCTAGCAACCTCCCTCTAGGGTCGTTCAGGCCCCGGCGACCTCCATCCAGGGTCGCACCAGCTCCGGCGACCTCCTTCTAAGGTCGCACCACTCCGACGACCTCAATCTAGGGTTGTCCATCTCTGGCGAGTCCAAGAATAAGGCTGTTGGAACTTATTTAGGTCAGAAATCAATGTGGTCTTGACATTACTTCCCTCGCCTCAGATCTTTCATGTGTTCTAATGTTCTTTGAAACTCAGAAATCAGTATCAGGGGAGTTTCTGAGGCTGAGGGTTGTGCGGAAGTGATATTTTTGGGTGTTTCGTGAGTCGTGCAACGATTTGTGGTATTGGTTGTTGCTGCGAATGGATTTATTGATTATGGCTGCTGGATTATGGGGTTGAATAGTGGTTTTTTGTTCTGATTGATCATTAGTAGATGGTGTATTAGTGATTTATTAGTAGTTGGCTGAATTGGAGTGGCTGAATTTGGAACGACTGAATTTGTTTGATGTGGATGCTAAATTTGGAGTGACGTGTGTGGTTGTTGAAAGTTCGAAAATGATTTGTGAAGTTGAATTTGCTGTTTTTCATTGTGGTTTGTGAAGATGTCCACTGAGTCATCAAATTCTCCGTCTATTTCTTCGAGTTCAGTATCTTTTGGTCCAATTAAAAGTATGACAGATTTGCATAAGGTCAAGTTAGATGGTACTAATTACCCTTCTTGGTCTATGGCCCTTTCGACTTTTATTTATGCTAATCGTCAGTCTAGATGGCTTGAAGAAGAACCCCCTAAAGATGCAGTCAGTCTAGAAGAATGGAAGTTTGTTGATGCTACTTTGCGTATGTTGTTATGGGGAAGTATGGCTGAATCTGTTTGCCATCTTTTCATAGATTGTGTGACAGCTCGTCAGGTATGAACGAAGTGCGTTTTATTATATTTGGGACAGAATAACATGAGTAGAGTGTGTGATATGTGGGAGGCTTTATTTGAAGCCAAGATTGGCGATGCTAATTTGGCAGAACATTATGTTCGTTTTGCATCTTTGTATCAGCGACTCAAGTCTTATTTTCCACCTGCTACCACAGTTACTCAGATGCAGTAACGAGAAGCAGACATGATAACCGTGCTCTTTCTCCGTAGTCTTGGTCCAGATCATAGTGCTTTTCGTCAACAGATTACCTCTCAAAGCCCTCTTCCTTCCATTGAAGAAGTGTATTCTCGAGCTGCTCGTTACACTTCTAGCTCTAAGACTTCAGTTATTTCATATAGTAGTGCTATGGTGGCTCGTGGAGGTCAAGGGACTCGTGATCGTATTACGGTCGTGGACAATGGAATTATGATAGTTCTTACCGTGGTCGTGGTCATGGTCGTGATTTTCAAGGCCAATGTGCTATTCGTGGTGGTGATAGTAATACTTCTAGAGGAAGACGTGGTGGTGGTCGGGCAAGCCATTTTTGTACTCATTGCTAGCTTTCTGGGCATAGTGTTGATTATTATTATGACCGTCATCCCGAGATGCGAGGTCTACATGCTTCTATTGATACTGAGCCTTGGGCTCCTTCTATTGGATCCTTTTCTGGACAGGGTACAGTACAGTTGTCTCGTGCAGAATATAATGAGTTGGTCAGAACACGACAGAGTAAGAGTGGTGTTGTCTCTAGTCCTACTGCTACTTTAGCACAGCGTGATGATCCTACTTGTCTATTATCCACTATAGCTCCTCATCGTTCTTGGGTTATTGATTCGGATGTCACTCATCATATAACTGGTGATCCTCATCTTCTCACGCCCATCTCGTCTGTTCCTTCTATATCAATCACCTTAGCAGACGATTCTCGATCCAAAGTAATTGGTACAGGTTGTGTATCATTGAGTTCCTCTGTCTCCTTACCTTTTGTTTACCATATTCCATATTTTCCTTACAATCTATTATCAATCAGTTCTATTACTCGTGATCTTGATTGCGATATTATCTTTGCTTTGTCTTCGTGTGTTCTTCAGGATCGGAAGACTGGACGCCGAATAGGTGGTGGACTTGAAGCTGGTGGATTGTACATCCTGGACCCTGAGATTATTGCTGCTGCTACAACAGTTCAGAATAAAGCTGTGGATGATCCTTATCGATTACATTGTCGTCTTGGTCGTCCATCAGCAAATATACTCCGACGGTTTCCTTTCATGTCTAGTTCAGGTCTTCAATTTAATTGTGAAACGTGTCAGTTAGGTAAACACCATCGTGAGTCTTTCTCTCTTCGTGTTTCAAGTCGTGCGTCACATCCATTCGAAATAATTCACTCCGATGTATGGGGTCCTAGTCGAGAGTCTTCATTTGGTTTTCGATGTTTTGTTTTTTTTATCGATGATTGTACTCGCACTTGGTTATATTTAATAAAAGATCATACTGAAGTTTTTCATTCTTTATACCAATTTTATCATGAATTTCGTACTCAATATGATTGTTCTATTAAGTGTTTGCGTACTGACAATGCTCATGAGTACTTTTCTTCATCTACCTTTATTCCATTTCTCAAATCTCATCGTATTTTGCATCAAAGTTCTTGCACTCACCCTCCACAACAAAATGGAGTTGCTTAACATAAGAACCGTCATTTGTTGGATGTTGCTCGTTGCCTACTTCTTCACACTCATATGCCTAAATCCTTCTGGAGCTATGCTTTACTTACAGCATGTCATCTTATTAATTGTCTTCCATCCTCCGTGTTGAAATGAGTTATTCCTTATGCTCTTCTTCATCATGATCGTCTTTTATGGTCTGTTCTCTCTCATACTTTTGGATGTGTCTGTTTTATTCATTTTTTGTCTCCTGGATTGGACAAATTATCACCTCGTTGTTGACACCTAATTTTTGACCATCTATTGTTGTGATTTTCATTTTAAAAATTAATTAAAAATAGCAAAACAAATCATAAAATTGTAAAATCAACTTTGGAAGCCTCGGCTAGCCTCAGGAGCCAATTTTGAACAAAAAAATATTTTTCGTAATTTTTAATAATTTTTTGTATTTATTTAAATATTAAAAATACCAAAAAAATCAGAAAAATACCATTCGTGGTCCGAAAAATACAAAAAAATATTCAATAATTTTTTTTTAATTTCCTCTTCAAGTGTGTCACTTTAAATCTTGAAAATTCGGCTCGGGTTACTATGTTCCTTCACAAACATAAACCCGAACCGAGTCTAAAAAATTCATTTACGAGTCTTTTAATTTTCAATTTTCACTTTTTTGAGCTATGACATTAGATTCTAAAGTCTTGAAGTGAAATTAGGTCAATTTGCCCTCCAATTTGATCAATTTTAACCAAAAGGGCTTAATTGCATAAAAATCTTTCAATTTAGTCCTCGGTTTCACAATTTTTGAAATTAAATTTCATACGGGCATACACATTCAAATTAAACACCCCTAACCTATATTTTTCATCATGCTGAATCCATCGGCGGCCCCAATTTGGGCTAATTCGATCATTTGGACCTTCGATTAAGCGAAAATCATTTTCGGATCCTAGGGACAATTTGGGGTTTTCACTAAATTTTAATCAATTGATTCACGAAAATACCCCTATTCGATAGAAAACATGTCAAGGAATTCGATTTTGCCATCAATTGCATGAAAATAGGTCGATTTGGTGGCCAATTGGAGAGAATTGGTCAAACCGGGCCGGTCGGGTCAGACCCGACCCGACCCGGTCCGACCGGGTCTGCAACAAAGTTGCAGACCCACGTTGCCGAAAGCAGAGCGAAACAGGGGTATGGGGGGACCAAATTTTTGGAGTAAAAAATGGCGACGCCGAATGTGGGGGACATGAGTGGAACATCATATAGTAGTGGTGCGCATCAAAAGGCGCCGGGGCGGCCACGGAAAAAGGGGCAATCTCGGTCTAGAGAGAGTGAGGCCGAGAGGGGAACCGAGAGAGAGGAGGAGGGCGGTTCGAGCGAGACCAAGGTTGAAGAGGGATCCTCAACCTTCAGAGCGACGGGCCAACCACCACCAGAGCTTGAGCAACCGCCGCCGACTCCGGAGCAGGTCGGTTTTACTCCCCGACTCCTTGTTCCTTACCTACACAGAATCTGTCTGTTAAAATGCCAAAGTGGGCGTTCGAATTCTCGAGTCTCGGCCGAGTCGTTCCCGTGCTCTATTCGTGTCAAACTCATCCTTAAGCTTCATTAGAACTTAGTCTGAGCTTGGTTTCATCTTTGTCTTGCATCGAAACCGCGCCGGAGCGATGACCGGAGCTCGATATGCTCGGATCGAGCCGAGAGCTCTCACCGGCGCAAGCGGCGTCGCCGAACCCCAAAGAGGCTCAGGTAAGCTTCCTAACCCTTCTCAGATGAATGTATGAACGAGTGAAATCGAGTTCGAATGAAAAAAAAATTTCGCAAATCTTCCTCGCCGGCGCCGGTTCGGTGAAGGTTCGTTTGGCCGGTTCCTCATGTTATTTTTGCTATAAAATGAGCGCAAATTGGTCTGGGTCTGATGGGGATGTGTTTGGTAAAAGATCGGGGTCTGAAACTATCGTTTTTACGTCGTTATGGGTCGTCCGGCGAGGATTCCGGCGATAGTCGCCGGAATAGTTACTGTTCATCGTCTTCTCCGACGAGTATCGCCGGCGGGGTCAACGGTCAAAGCTGACGTGGCGTGCCACATGGGCAGCCACGTCAGCGTGGGGGGGGCCACGTCCGAATAAATAAGACCCAGATCCGACGGTGGACAATGTGCCACGTGTCGCGATCTGGGATTTTTGGAAATTAAAATTATTTTCAGAAATCAATAAATGATTTTCGAAAATAATAAAAATATTTTGATCTGACGGTTGGTATCGCGCCAAGTGGCAACCTGAGGAGCGTTCGATCTGACCGAAGATCGGACACGCCAGAGGAGGCCACGTGGCGTATTCTGGACCGTCCGATCCGTGGATTTTTAGATAAATATAAAAAAGCTTGATTCAGATCGCGCGGTTGACACCTTGACACGTGTCACGTCCTGGGTCGTCCGATGGGGGAATTTTCGGACATTAAATAATAGTAATCATAATAATAATAATAAATTCAAAAAAAATGGAAAATCATAAAAAAAAAACTCAAAAAAATTCGGAAAATTCAGAAAAATTCTAAAAAATTTCAGAAAATAGGAAATGGTCACATTCAACTGGCCATGACTTGTTCCGGGTCTTTCGACCCCTGATCTTTTCCTAAATGATGATTTTGCCCTTCCGGCAAACCGTCTTCCAAAAAAATTCTAAAAAAATCCAGGAAAATCCCAAAAAATAGGAAATGGCCACAAACAACTGGCCAAGACTCATTCCGGGTGTTTTGAACCCCGACCCTTCTTAAAATGACGATTTCGCCCTTTGGGCGAATCGTCTTCCAAAAATTGGAGAAAAATCAAGAAATTCCAAAAAATTCTCAAAAATGGGAAATGGCCACAAACAACTGGCCATGGAATATTTTGGGTAATTCGGTATCCAAATCTTCCGAAAATTGACGATTTTGCCCTTCGGGCTAATCGTTCCCAAATCTTTCCATTTTGCCCCTGGTCCTAAATCACGCCTTCCCTAAGCCCTTATGGCTATACTAGGAGGCCTTTGACTTGAATTGATGTGCATTGATGTGATTTATTTATGCACTTGATTGAGCCTTTCATTTAAATTGATTGTGATTGATAGGAATAGTCTTCCAATCTGCATGAACCCTGAATCAAGCCTACCTCACCTAAAATTGCCCATGCATGAAATCTTAAATAGGAAAATCACTCGTGTTAGGTACCGAAAGGGCGTCGGTAATGACACCGACGTAACTAAGTCCCCGAACCCAAAATCTCTAGTTCCGCAGAACTGATCGACCTCTCCCAATCGGTTAGTAAGGTTTTCGGTCTACCCTCCAAGAAAGACCGGTGGCGACTCCAAATGCATGCACAATTTGCACATGTCACCACGACCACACTGAAGGTCGAAAGCGATCGACTCTTATCGTCGAATCCTTTGAAAAATACTCCCGCCGCGATTTGGTATGGGCCTGGGAGGGCCCGCGCCGATCCAAGACCCGCGATCGGTAATCCATTAGCCGCGTCCGCCTTCGGACGGGTCGCGACACGTGCCGAAAAATGTATATTTATATGCTACTCTCGTACTCACAAGGCCTATGTCTGCTATAATCCTACTCGTCGTCGGGAGTATGTTTCTGCTGATGTAACTTTCTTTGAGGATCAAGCATTCTTTGGCGATGCTCGTCCTCAAGCACCATTAACCATGGATCTTCTGTCACCCTCTGCACTTACATCTCAATCGGAGCCACCGTTTGTTACTTTTGATGTTGCTCCACCAGATCTAGGTCACCGGCACCGACTCCGACTCCTCTTTAGGTCTATACACGTGGTCCTCGTTCTATTTGGGGTCATGCATCTTCACCAGCGAGCGTTCCACCACCATCTCTGGTCCAGGCTTTCGATCCTCCTCCACCGTCTCCTGACAGTTCTCCTATTGCTCATCGTACTCGATCTCGGTATCCTCTTTCTAATTTTGTGTCTTATCATAACTTAAGCCCTCAGATGTCTGTTTTTGTGTCATCTCTTACTTCTATGTCTGTGCCTAGTAGTGTCCAAGAGGCATTGTCCCATCTAGATTCGGCTCGTGCTTTGGAGGAGGAGGAGATGGCTGCATTACATCATAATAAGACTTGGGAGCTCGTTCCATTGTCGGCTAATAAATAATTGGTAGGTTGTCACTGGGTCTTTGTTGTCAAACACCATCCAGATGGTTCAGTTGAGCGCTTAAAGGCGCGTCTTGTGGCAAATGGCTATACTCAAACTTATGGTATTGACTAGGATGAAACTTTTTCTCCGGTAGCCAAAATTCCTTCCGTTCGTATCGTTATTTCTTTGGCTACTCAGTCTCAGTGGACTCTTCATCAGTTTGATGTCAAAAATGCTTTCTTTCATGGAGATCTTCACGATGAAGTATATATGGAGCAACCACCTGGGTTTGTTGCTCAGGGGGAGAAGGTGTGCCGATTGCGAAAAACTCTTTGTGGACTTAAGCAATCTCCTCTTACTTGGTTTGGCCGATTCAGTTATGCGGTTGCCACTTTTGGCATGCATTGGTGCAGTGTGGATCACTCAGTATTTAGTATGTCAACTTCAAAAGGATATGTTATTCTTGTTGTTTATGTTGATGATATCATTGTCACAGGAAGCAATGTTGAAGGCATACGACGACTCAAGCAGTTTCTTCAAAAGGACTTTAACACTAAAGACCTAGGTCGTCTTCGATATTTTTTTGGCATCGAAGTTGCCTATGCTAGTGGCAGCATTGCTCTTTCCCAGCGAAAGTATACTCTTGACGTTCTTAAGGAGGTTGGCTTACATGATTCTAAGCCTGGTGACACACCTATGGATCCTGGAGTGAGGCTCGACAATGAACAGGGAGAACTTCTTCATGATCCATAGAAGTATCGCCCGTTAGTAGGCTAGTTAAATTATCTTACCATTACCCGTCCAAATATTTCATTTGCTGTTAATGTGGTGAGTCAGTTTGTGAGCTCTCCTCGTACTACTCATTGGCAATCTGCTCTACAAATTGTTCGATATTTGAAGGGAGCTCCAGGTCAAGGACTTGTGTTCCATAATCAGGGCCATCTTCGTTTAGCTGGTTATTCCAACCCTAAATCTTTGGAGGTGGCAGGATATTCTGATGCAGATTAGGCTGGTTGCCTTATGGATCGTTAGTCTGCTTCGGGATACTGTGTATTTGTGGTAATCTTGTATCGTGAAAAAGTAAGAAACAGTCTGTTATTTCTCGATCTAGTGCAAAGGCCGAATATCGTGCTATGGCTAATGTTATAGGTGAACTTCAATGGGTTCATATATTGTTAGTTGAGATTAGACTTCTTATGACCGGATCGTCTACTCTGTGCTGTGATAATCAGTATGCTATTCATATTGCTAGCAATCTAGTATTTCATGAGCGAACAAAGCATATAGAAGTGGATTGTCATTTTGCTCAAGAAAATGTGCAATGTGAAAACATACGATTGGTACACACACGTTCTGAAAAGCAACTGGCAAATATTTTCACAAAGTCTCTTCGACGTGGACAACTTTCATATATTTGTCAAAAATTAGGATATTTTGATATATACGCTCCAACTTGGGGGGAATGTTGGATTTATTACTTTAGAGTATTAGCAAGTTGAGGGTATTTGTATAAATGTATTAGGCTTAACCCTAAGCCTATAAATACTCTTTATTATCCTTGAAATAAAGTGAGATAGTTCTTTTAGCAAAATAATGGAGGAATTAAGGCTAGAACTTTGCCTGATTGACTTTGGTGGGGGCGCTCAGATTGGTCAACTCGTCAATTCAAGGACAGTCGCCCAATGGAAATCTACGTCACGAGCCTTCCATTTTTTGTTCTGTATGCAAATTTAGCAATTTGTTTTTTTAACGCCCTTTATAGGGAATTTTTCCTCAGAAATTATAGAGAAAAGATTAAAGAATCCTTATTTAGATAATTGACCCGGTGGACTTTGTCTTATTCCAGGTCACGTATGACATATTTTCCACCATCTCAAAAGAGTCTCCACGGCGAATTTTTTTCTAAAACTATGTCATGAAATGACCAATTTACTCTCTAAGCTCATTGGTATCTTCGCCGCCGGTGCCGTGATCTGGGGGCATTGTCGTCCAAAGACAAATTTTTTTTCCCCTCTTTCCTCAACTTTTGTTTTTGTAGACCGTATAACTAAGGGAAAATCAATCAAAGTAAAACCGTCTTCCAATGGAAAATGGGAGACTTCCCAAGAATGGTTCACAAAATTAATGATTAAATGATGTGTTGGATTTATTTATTACAAGAGGTGTTTTTATAACCAAAAAGTTAATGAACACTTGCATGAAATTATATTGATATCAAATTTCTACCAAACAATGAATATGATTTTATATAAATATATCCGACTTCAAATCCGCAGTACACCAAACGGAAGATAGGATATGATCAATTCTCTGCACTTCTTATCCTATCCTATCCAGTCATATCCTGATTATAAATCCAGACGACCAAACGCAGCCTTGGGGTTTGCCTCCAATGAGCTATGGATTCAAGCGAGGTTGTGATTCTTGTGGATCATGATTGTGAAAGAGGCCCCAGGCATTAGAGAGAAGAGGGAAAGAGAAGGGGTGCACATGAGGCCGAGGCTTGAGCGATTGAGACTGATTATTCGGTTTAGGTTTACATTTGAGAATTAAAAACATTAAATATATTAAACCCTAAACCCCATCCGCTTCTGACGGTCCACTTCCCCCTAGAATCAAGAACCAGATCAAAAATCACAATTGGAATCAATGTTAGGATTCGGTGCACAATCACAATAGAGTAAAGCGTAAAAGAAAGAAAGAGAAATCAAGACACAAGATTTTACCTCGGTTCACCCTTAAACTAGGGCTAGGTCCAATAAAGGGTTCAACTATAATTAGCACCTCACCCTTTACATCCCTCAATTATAAGAGAAAGAGATAATATATAACATTAGATATTCATGGGTCCAAACCCAAATAACCAATGAAAAAAATATGGGCTTAAACTATAAAGTCCTCTAGTATCCAGAGAGCGTTGTCCACTTGAGAACCCCAACGGGACGGTTCTCCCAAACCACCACTCACTCACCGAGAAGCAAGATCCTTGTGTTTTTCTCTTAATGGGGAGTATAAGCCACATCCCAACAATCGAGAAGGGGACCGGAGCACCCGAAAACCACCTAGAACTGACAGATCTAGCCATTTCCGATTCAATTGGTCGGTCTTGCTCACCCCTAATAAAAAACATCTTCACTCTCTTTTTGTCGTCACTTTCTTTTTGGTAATTCAAGGTATGATTGTAATTAATGAATTATCTTAGGGAAATTAGCACATCAATCCATCACTTTGGGAAAATGAAAAAAAATCTTTTGTTTGAGAGGCCTTGGAGAAATGCAAATGGTACATGGTAAAAGACCTTTGTAAAGAACCTTTAGGTTAAGTAGTATTTAAAAACAAAAATTGCAAAGGGCTTTGGCTACAACTTTTATTTTTTGATTTTTTTTTTGTTAGAAAAAAGTCAAATGCTTCGCCAACGAGCTAGGTTTGACATAGATAGTCGTCGGCTGAGGTCACAACCTCAAGGCAACCCCTGCAAAAGCGACATGGGTCATAAAACCCTTGACGAGGAGAGTCATGTGACCTAAACGAGGGCCGCCTGCGGTCATGCGACCTTAGGCGGCGACACCCCATACCACCATTGCCGGCCAAATCTAGCCTCATCGGCCTTCACCAGCCTCCCTCACGCAAAGAAGATGAACAATAACTACGAGAGGGGCAAATCCAGAAAACAAAAAAATTGGTGAGGGTAATTTTGGAAGAAAACATTTATAACAACCTAATTTCAGCATTCCGCAAATGATGCCAAGGCAGGGCTTTTAGTATTCCCAAGGCTAGTATTTGACCTAAAGCCTCTTGGGAAAACTTGCTTAACACCCTAAATTTTCACCAAAGGATTTTAGGCCTCCAAAGCCCCTTAAAAAACTTAAACCGATCGCAGTTATGACCACCTACTTAAATCTGAGTTTCCTAGGGTTGGAATGGAATCATCATGATCATTAATTTCTTAGCCGAAAGCACGAAAATACCCTTGTCACTAAATTAAACCGAGGCAGGTGTTTTTCTACATCACTTTGCATGGGCATGATTTGAGTAGGCATCTATCTTCCCCCTATTACGAAAATCTCTCTCCCTCTTTAACCTTTCCATGGTTACGTTCAAATATCGAGCACCTAGGGAATGTATAACGATTGCAAAGATGTGGTACTTAGTCATCTAACTCAACAGTGTTAACATTCCCTCCCCCCTCCTTCAACTTACAAGTTTTCACTCAAGCTCCCAATTCGATCCAAGGAAGACAGATGAATATATTTGGAAAATCAATCCTAATTGGATCTTACCGAAGAGTGCCTTTATGAAAAGAAAGAAGACAGACGCTTCATCGACTGTCGGGACGATGGGTTAGTGATCTCAGAGCTTTTACTTCTCGGACCAGAAAGTGAACCTAAGTCAGCTTCGTCACTCTTATATATTCAACAGCGAGAGAGGCCCATTCGCTAGCATCAACCGCCAAGACATGCAACTGTCTCTCTGCTTATATCTTAAAACGATGTGTGGAGGCTCCGACAGTAACAGGGTGGGATCAAAGGTGAAACCTGCGATCAATAAAATTATCCTTGATCATGTTCAAAAGCTACATTTTTATGATTCTGCAACACGATCTTGTCTAGGAAGAACACAAACTTATGTTCGATGCGGTATAGAGAAGAAAGCAGATAAGTTTCTGGAAATATAATGGATGCTGGCAATCGGAGCAAAGGAAGACAAAACAACAGATGATGGAGGATCATCCAAGTCAATAGAAAAATGCTCAAAGACACGTTCCCACAACCCCCCCCCCCCCCCCCCCCCCCCCCCAAAAAAAAAAAAATAGACAGATAGTCATAACGTTTGTGGGTGGTATTCGAATAAGATAAATCTAGACCTCGCCAATGCAATGTATAATGATGATTGCAATCAAGTAAAACGCCCTCGTATAATAGCAGAGACAACTATTTCCAACTGAGTTCGAGTTCTGCCCGAGTTGTGAAGATGTCCAAGACCACACACACTGCAGCATAAACTGTCATAGACTGTCACACGCGCAAGCGCGCACATGCCCCCATCCGCCCGCACGCGCACACAAAAGAACAGCTCAACTTGGTTGAGGTATTAACCAAGGAACAGACAATGTGATGCAGGAATGGAACCAAGATATAACGATTTGCAGCATAAACTGTCATAGCCTGTGAACCCTTCCGACCATCTGCTCTCTAACTATACTACTATTTTATGACAGACAGGATAATATCACCAGTTCTACAATAATCATCCTCGAGAATACAGCAAAGTCCAAGTCGTTGCCATTTCATACACTGCATGAAATGTGATTGCCATCTCAGTCCAATAATAAAACTAGAACTACTATCTCTAAGGAGACATGCTAACATCAACATCAAAAACTTTGGAAAAAGATAATCGGAGATATGCTACCCAATAAGGGTTACCAGCTATTAATGCGCTATATCATATAAAAGCAAGACCCTTTGAAAACTGCAAAAGTGCATATAGAAATGACGCTAGATAATCATAACAAACAAGCAGAGTGAAAACTAGCAATTTTACTATATCACACAGGAGCTTTCATATGTACCTTGTTACATAAAGACCTCTGTACCAAAAAGTTTATATGATTGGCACAGAGGACAAAATCTGACCTTACCCTCGCAGTCCTTACATACACAGAGATGCTGACAAGGTAACAACAACATGCTTACTGTGTTAACTCTGCAAACCTTACAAGTCATTGACTCCTGAGAGCCATTTTTCTCTCTGCGCAGCAGGCCGTGGAAATTTGTGGCACCGCCATTGAAGCAAGAAGCTGTATCATCGACCTCACTATCACCACATCCTTCTTTACTATCTCTACTTTGAGAATAAATCTGCTGGAGGCTATAGTTGACAGCGGCAATCATGTTCTCACTATTTAAAGCCCGTTGCTGCCAAGCACCTACTTCTAAAGTCAACTGCTTTATACGTTCTTCAAGCTCTTCATTCTTCTTGTTAATGCTTTCGACCTCGGCTTCCTTCGCCCCCAGTTTCTGAATTACTTGATCTTCCAGAAGAGAGAGAGTGTGGAGTTGAGTAGATCTGATCTTCTGAAGGACACTTTGCCGCATTCGATCGGCCTAATAACAAAGATATGAGACCCATACAAGCACAGGGAAATTGATCTAGGAAAATAATGCTCACGGGTAAGAAATCAGACAAAAGAACAACACTAAAAGAGGGAGCAGAAGAAATTTTAGTGTTCCAATTGTCACCCGACAAGAAGCGTCCTCATCAATACTGACAGCAACAAAACCCAGGCTGATAGAATAATTCATAAAACAATCAATAAAAGAGTCCACATTCCGATTCAACCAGACCCAGTATAAATATCAGAGATTATCAGGCTGAAACTGGAACCAAGTAGCATCACTTACAACTAAGGGCCTGTTTGTTTCAGCTTCGGTTCCCTAAAAATTAAACAATTACTCAAATCTCAAAATATTTATAGATAAACATTATATGTGAATCCACACGTCAACATTTCATTTTGTGAATTTTTCGAGTTTTATTAAAAAAAAAAAGTCATTTGAACAGGAGCCGCCAGATTTAATCAAACAAAGGAGGACCTTCACTTGAGTATCTTAGAGATGAAGAGGAGGAAATATTCGTCATCGTTCCATAAAATGAGCTTCCACACTTCTATTTGTCACAATGCAAAAGACTGAGATCACAACTAAGAGGACATTCATTCCAGTATCTTAGACAATATGATGAAGCCTAGACTAGAGAAATATAACAAGGGCCTCATGTTAGAGGACCCAGTTATCTGCAATCAGGAAATCCTTGCATCAATCAACTATTTAACACTCAGTTTCGTAGGAGGATTGGAAGGAAAGAGAGGATTTTCAGATGATTGCGTATTTAATTGGAATGACAAAGATGTAGGGAGAAGAAAAGAAAGTATTCTGACGGAATAGTGCAACCAACTCTATGTAGTTTGTTTATGCAACTTATTCTTCTTTACTTTGGACAAAGTTATTTAAAAAAAAAAAAACGGAGATGTCCAGGTCATTGGCATTCATTTCCATTCTTTCCAATTAGATTGCATCCAAACAACAATACTCAATCTCTCTATTTCCTTTCTTCAGTTTCTTTTGTAATTATCTGAATCCTTTCCATTCCCTCCTAATCATTCCTTCCAAACTGAGTGTAATGGTTCGAAAATTTTTACCAGCAAGCCACAAATTTCCCTAAACATGGAATCACCAAATCAATCCTCTGTTTCGTATAAAATCAGACAAAAGCTAATGATGCCAAAATAAACACAACACCTGAAGTTTAAGAAATCGGTTGGTCTCCACATCAAGCTGGTGTAATTCATGATCAACATCGTCCCCAATAAGAGATACCAGCGCAGAGTCTCCCGTAGACAGCAGCGGGCGGTTATCGAGAGACAAACCTAAGCCCACTGAGATTGGCCGTGCTTGCAAATCAAGGGATGATATTTGTGAAGTGTTGTCCAGAAAGTCTCGCTCTTTCAGCTTCTTCCTCTTCGGTTCCCCATAATCATACTGCAAATGAGCTCCTCCATCACCTCCATCTGTGGCAGTGGCACACATAGGAATTGGCGCAAAGCCAAGACCATTTACTGAAACCAAAACCATACATGGCAATTATTAAATGGATCTGCAGATTCAATATACAACACATATGAAAATTATTCAGTGCGCTCCAACAAAAGAGCCTGCGCCACGTAAATTATGAACAGATCTTTTTACCCCACAGATTCGTCTGAGATTACAAACTATCTGAAAACCAAACTTAACTGTACTCCAGAATTATGGCTGCAAAATTAGCAAAGACTCAAGTCCACATTGAGCTCATGCGAGCCTACAAAACACTAGAGTTCCTCTTGTTCTCCCAATTAGGTTATAATACGATAGAGAGTCTAATCACGATTTCCATTCCACAGCGAAACATCTTCTCCAATCAAACAAATCGAAATAAAAACCAAGGCGAATATGAGAAATTTCTCACCTTCAGGGACATATGGAGGATGCTGAGACTGATCCTGCACATCGCCTGGCATGTAGTAGACGGGCGCCGCAATCGGACCGTCCATGGGGTACAAATTTCTGCAGGAGAAGACCATAAATAGGGGCAAGAATCAACGATTAATTCGAAGATTATACGATGATTTCGAAGAGAAAGAGAATCAATTTTACCGGAACGCGTCGGACGGTTGCGTCTGGTTCTGTCGCGGGGCTTGGTGGGATTGTTGCAGAAACGCCATGAGAGAGAGAGAGAGAGAGAGAGAGAGAGGAGGTTTCGCCCGTCGACAAAGAGGAGTGGAGTAATGGTTAGGTTTCGGGACTCAGTTTAATTTCCGGAATAATCGGGCACATATATTTTGGGAAATCACATTCGGCCAAAATTATCAAGTTCGAATTCAATTTGTTATCCTTTGGTTAAGCTTTAATTTTAGGAAAAACTCCAAATAAATACCTGAATTGCTTTTAATTTCTCAAATAAGGACTTGAATTAAATTTTATTTCAAATAAAGGTCTGAATTTAAATTTTGTTTCAAGGGCATTTTCATTATTTAACTTCTTATTTTTAATTTTTTTTCCAATTCCTTTTATTTCTTTGTTGCGATCGGCAAGGACCCTGCAACCTTTGCCCGATTTGGTTAAGCCTTGCCTTGCCTAGCCCTCGTTGATGGCCAACCATGCCTGAGATCGGCCACGGGAAAAAAAAAAAAGAGAAAAAGGAAAAAAGAAAAAATGCCCTTGATCGTGCTCTTTTTTCGAGAAGGATGGAACTTTAAGCTTTTATTTGAAATTCTCTCTTAACTTTATTATTTAAATTATTTGATTGGCATCGAGCAATTTTATAAATCTCACCCACACCTATAATGTCCATATTTAGAATTTATTCATATGTATAAAGAGGGCCGTAGGTGCACTCATTAATTCACGAATTTTGTTGCAACACTAGGATTGAATATATTCTCGGCCACATGCTGCTGTGACATCTAATTCGTATATTATTAGTAAGGGTGAGCAGAAAAACCACGATCCAACCAAACCGGACTGGACCATACACAACCGGTTGATTTTGGATGGTTTTTGGCGGGTGCGGTTCGGTTCTCAGTTTCAATTTTTCAGAACCGATTTTATCGGTTCGGTTTACAGATTTGAATGCGAACCATCTAACTAGCTCATGAACCGGCCCCCTTATATAATCTAAATGTATACTATTTTATCGGTTCGGTTCTTATTATTTTGCAGGTGCTACATACCATGTTTTACTGAATTCCTTTATTTTGTTCTTTTATTTTATCCTTATGCTTCCTTGGAGCATAATACTATGGCTACTTGCGATGGAACAAGACGAATTTGTTTCCTTGCCTATTTTCTTTTTTTCATTTTTTGCTTGGTAGAAACGTAACCGAAATCCAACAAAAAATCGAACCGGACCAATGGTTCGGTTGGTTCACAGTTCATAGAAGAAGCGGTTGGTTCACGGTTCATTTTTTGCGGAACCGGTTCCTAGCGGATGGTTTTCGGTTCTAGGGTAAAACCATCCATCTTGTGAATCGATCACCCCTAATTATTAGGTGACCAAATTGGTATTTATGCACCATCGAATCTTCGATTTTTGTTTAAAGATCCCTCGTGCATTTCACAGAGGTCTTCATGACGCAATTAATAATTCGATTCATTTTCAATTAAGGCTTGATCTAGCCTCTTTAGGTGTCATTACTTCCTTGGTAGCTCAACGCATGTACTTTTTACCTGCTTATGCACTCATAGCACAAGACTTTTATTCAGACTTCATTATATACTCATCACAAATACATTAAAAAAAAAAAGGGAACTCGATGATAATAAAATTTGCCCCCTGATTTGCATTTAGATACTAGAAACAATTTGAGGAATCGCATGACCACATTGAGTTAAATATAAGCCTGGTTATGAATTTCATTAAAATTGGTCAGATGTACGATCCAATATTGAACTTGGGCCTTAAATTCATTTGAATTCAAGAAAGAGCCCACACGAGCCCAGCGTCTCAGTCACCCCTATGTTTATTCTTGCTCTATCGAACGAGTACATAGGGAGTATCATGGGCTCAGAGTACAATCGGGAATCAAATCAAACCGGTATTGTGCGGTTCGATTCCCGAGTAAGACCGAGAACCCATGAACCGGACTCGAGTTAACCCTAAATTCTCTATTTACTAATGCTAACAATAACAAATGCTCTCTTTTTACTATATATTTTGTCTTGTTGAGCAGATTATCATCGATAATTAGATTTTACGAGTTGAAATAGAATGAATATATGCAATGTGGTTTTCTATAATTATTTTAGTTTAACCAATAGCAATTCTATTTAAAACTACAATTAAGTTATTAACTATGTTTGTTGTTTCAAATTTCGGGTACTTAGAATATGGAACAATTTTTCGTGGATGATTGATGATTGAACTTCTATAATTTAGGTTTTATGTTACGTGCTTTGAAATTTTATTATTTATTTTATTTTCCGTGTTCATATATTAGGGATTGTTACTATTGACAAATGAGGATTTTTTTGTTTTTGTTTTTTCTTAACTAAAAATGAAACAAAAAAAGGAAGGAGAAAAAAAAAAAAGGGGGGGAAATTGGCAGGTTCCAAGGTAGAACCTGGATCTGACTATGAGGGCATGGGAAGAAGGAAAGAAATCAGTGAAATTTCTCCATTATTCAATCAGAAAGAAGGAAACTTTGATTCCAACAAGGAACACTACCCCGGCCAACACAGGAAAACAAAAGGAGAGATTTCAGGAGATTGAAGTAGTGAAGGCTGACTCAATAGTTAAGTTTAGTTCAGAAATACAAAGCTAGGGTTTAAACTTGGAGAGCAGATGCCCCCCCCCCCCCCCCCCCCCCCCCCCCCAGCCACAGCTCTTAAAACAAAAGGAGATTTGCTTAAATAATCCAAAAACCAAGTCGAGATTGGTAGAGCTGGGAGTGCCCCGTGCTAGACTTAGGTGCCGCCTTGCAAGAGGAACCAAGCGAGCCCCGGATCGGGACAATCTCAATATCCAATCTCATGTCTAGTCAAGCAACAATCATAGGATATATATAGTCGGAGGGACTTCTATCCTATTTTATTTCTTGGCTTTGCCACCAAATAGAGACTAGATGTCCAATTGCAAAAGCCAGACAATTAGGGCAAAAATTAATCTGAGAAAATTCTCTTAAACAAACAGACAATTCAATTTGACTTCTCGTCCGTACCTAACATGAGCTGTTGACATATTCTAAAGCAATAAGACAACGTTGTTTCCAGTAAACAATGTAATTTATACTCGTCCCATATCTTTAATTAAAGAAAAAAAAATTATTCATCATCGCCATATATGGAAGAAAAGAATAGACAAAAATAAAGGAACAGTAACCGCCACTCCCCAGTCACAGGTCACGCCCGGGCCCACAGAACCGAATCGCGTCTTTCCCCCCGCTCGCGGGGCACTCCGGGCAACCGAAAATGTCGGAAACCGCGTCTCCTATTCCCTACCCGAACTACCCGTGACCTGCCCGTTTAGCTGTAATTAACCCCCCCAAGAAGAAAAGAAAAAGAAAAAAGAAAAAAGAAAAAAGAAAAAGGAGCGACCTTCCTTCGCAATTTTCTCCTCTCTTTTTTTTTTTTTTCAGCTGTACGTGCAAGATTTGGCCAGCGAGATCGCCGCGTTGAGCTTCTTGGGATCGAAGGTGACCGAGCAATCGATCTTCTTGGAGAATTTGGGCTTGACTAGTTTCCCCAGGACGTAAGCTCTGGATCGGAGCACGAAGCTCAGGCTGAGGGGCACAGGCACGGTCGGCGTGTCCGACGAGGTGCTCAGTCCAGACCCGCTTCCGTACAGCGGGATCTGGTCTCCGATCACCGACACCGACGCCAGTCTCTGGCTCTTCCTTTGCTGATAGAACTTCTTCAACTGCGAAATCCCAGTCGAAAATGATCGGAATTAATTGACGAAATTGAACGAGCGTAAAATCTTGAGAATTTCGATTGGGGTCGGCTCTTACGGTTCCGGAGGCGATTGTGAGCTGAGAGAAGGTGAGGTCGACCGGCGTCGCCGTGACGTGGACCCCGAAGAATGTGCCGGTGTTGCGATAAGTGAACTTGACCGTGGAATTCACGGTGATCATGTCCGTCGCCACTCCGGTGCTGTCCGACCCGGCTTGGATCTTCAGTTGCTCGAAGGTAATGCTCTGCAAAAACCCAAGAAAGGAATCAATCAAATCCCGACTTCGCAATTCACTCGTGACAATGAGACTCGATCTCGGAATGTTACGCCAATACTCCAAAAGAAAGAGACCCGCAAATAAGAAAAGGAAATTTCAAGTGTGGGAATTGAGTGCACGGACCCTCATGGTGATCTTGGGCTTCTGATTCTTGCTGGCCCCCCAGAGAATTAGAGAGAAGAAGGAGAAGAGGACGAAGAAGCCGATGATGAAGGCGAGGAAGTAGCACCGGCGAGGCAGGCCCCGCTGGCGGTCCTCCTCGTCGAGGAGCCCCTCCTCCTCGATGACGGCACAATCCTTCCACTGCTTGTGGCCGCCACCCTTCCGGCCGCCACCTCCGCCGCCACGGGAGCCTTCGTTGGGGGAGATCTTGCGGGATCCGGGCTTCAGCGAACCGGAGAACCGGCTAGACGAAGACTGGCGGGAGTGGCGGCCGACGGAGGAGTGAGAGTGGGGTGGGGACGCAGTGGGGCTGAGCGCCGGCGTGGAGTGGAACGACGTCGCGGTCTTCTCGCCATCGTGGGAGTCGCGGGACGGGCTCTGGACATAGTAGACGGGCCGGCGCGGGGATCGGGTGGGCGACGAAGGGGCGATGCTGGTGACTTCGGAATCCGTCTTGGCGTGCATTTTGGGAGGTGCCGTGTCGGGGTGCACAGCCTCGCACAAGCTCGCTCGCTCTCTCTCTCTCTCTCTCTCTCTCTCTCTCTAGTTCAGGCTCAGTGTGACAGTGAGGATTGAAGGTGATGACTTTAACGCGATCAAGATTCGTGATTTTACTGGCAAAAAACTTATAATTTTGCTAATTTAGGGGGTTTTGTCAACTGGGGTTGAGATTAAAATAATGGGGATGTTAGCTCGAGAGGGGAATAATGGTGGGCTTGAGAGGGGAATGAGAGAGAAACCTTCCGTCGGGAGTGGAGAGTCTTGGCTGTTCGGGCAGAGGAAAGAGGGAGGTGGTTTTCTCTCTCTCTCTCTCTGCCTCCGACAGCCATGTTACAGTTGGCACCGTGGGAGGCATCTATAATTGAGTGCGGCGCACCACATGGGGGAAGGGAAGATAGTCGCTCCCAACCAATGAAATAAAGTTGGCGCTTTTTAATTTATTATTGTGGCTTTCCTATCACGTGCCTCGGTTGGTTTAGAAGAGTTTTCTTTATAAGTTTTTTCTTTCCAATTTAATTCAAAAACAAAAAAAATATTTACGTAATTAGGTAAAAAAGTTTATTTACAGAATTAGCTCTTGCTCAGTTGCTCGGCACTTGAACGAGCAAAGCCATTTTTTTAATTTTTTTTAATTAAAAAAAAATGATTTTGGGGGGTTTTGAGCCTCTTTTGTAATTTTTTTAAGACCCAAATCGGGAAAAAAAAAACCCAGAGCTCGGTGGATTTTGTGTAGATTAAGCAATGCATTTCTATTTTTTTTTTTAATTTGAGTCATGCACCATGATAACGTGCCTCATCCCCAAGGAAAGCGAGCGAATGGGTGAGGCGATGGGGCCGCAGAGCGACGAGGTGGCATTGAACGCCGGCTGGAGATGGGAGTGCCGAGCAATGCCATTTCTATTTTTTTAATTTTTTTTAAAAGAAACCAAGAAAAAAAATGATTTGAGAGGTTTTGACCTATTTTCGTAAAAAAAATTGGATCCAAATCGGAAAAAAAAAACAGAGCTCGATGGATTTTGTGTAGATTGAGCAATGCACTCCTATTTTTTTTTTTTAACTCGAGTCGTGATCCACGGTAACGCCCTTCGTTTCCAAGGAAAGCGATTGAACGAGCGAGGCGATGGGGCCGTGAAGTGACAAGGCGGTTGAGCAATGCATTTTTTTAACTCGAGTCGTGCACCACAATAACGTGCCTCGTCTCCGAGAAAAGAGAGCGAAGCAACGGGGTGTTCGACGCCTCCTCATTACTCTGCGGCCCTGTCGCCTCGCTCGTTCACTTGCTTTCCTCGAGACGAGGCGTGTCATCATGGTGCACGCATTGCTCAATTTACACAAAATCCACCAAGCTCTGGTAATTTTTTTTAACCAAAATAGGTCAAAATCCACCAAATCATTATTTATTTATTTTTTTAAAAAATAAAAATGGCTTTGCTCGGCAGTAGAGCTAAATCTATAAATAAATTTTTTCTTTACCTAATTTCATAAATATTTTTTTTGAATTAAATTGAAAAAAAAACCCTCTCTTTATAAGAAACCATGGACTCCTATGTAGCAGAAAATAATAAGGAAAAATTTCAATTAAGGGTACTCTCTTTTTCTCAAATAAGGACTTGAGGTGGACGTTATTTTAAATAAGGGCCTGAAGTAAGCTTATCATTTCAAATAAAGGCTTGAAATAGCCACGACTGTTTCAGACGAGAGCCTAACTTCGTCGAACAACATGGGAGAAGAAGAAGAAGACACATGCGAGAGGGTTGTCGGGCATAGCTGGTAGGATGGCTGATAAGGCGTTGTGGAATTCGAGCAATTAGGTTTTGTGGAATGCGCGCAATTAGGTGGAAACTGTTAGGTTTTGATAGATTTCCAAGTTTATCTCTAAATTATTGAAAATTTTCAAAATTGACCATACCCGTGTTGGAATGACATGTCGGAATTCTAGACTAGCATGTCGCTTCGTGTCTGGTAGAATTGACCACATGTCGGAGAGTGTCATTAGCACATGTTCGATTTGATGTGCAACAAAAAGCTCATCGGAGTCCGGTGCTTCAATACGGCCCTGGTAGCCGAAAAACTCGAAAAAAGATCGTCTAATCTTTCCTCAAAAGGTTAGGTTCTGCCCTTGAAATCCGGATTGTCCATGTTATGAATGGACGGCCTAGATTATTACTAACAAAAATATATATAAAAAATTCAAAAAATTGCTCCCTAAAAATATGAGATCTAGGCCGTCTGTCCAAAAACGGACAGCCCAGATCCCAAGGGCAGGTGCTTAATCTTTTGAAAAAAAGTTAGGCGATCCGGATCCGAAAAACCCAACATCACAATCTCCATGAACTGCACGCGCGAAACTGAGGGACACGGCACCCACCCACACATCAACCACGGCAGCTGGAAATTATGTTGCGAATGCCTCCTTCGGCTATGCTCTAGGGACTGCCTGTGGGCTCTGGCGTGGCTCCAGCCTCCACGGGCCCGAGCGGCCATGTACAAGGGCCTTGTGGGAGGAAGGCACATTTGCTGCTGATATCCTTACTTTGTCATTTGCCGTTGAGGGTGTTCCATTGCATGAGGACCCTATTGCAATAACCACATATGCGGCCATAGAGAGAGGTATCTGCGTATCACTCTGCGCAGGAAACAACGGGCCTTTCCTCGAGACCCTGCACAACAGCATTCTCTGGGCCATAACTATTGCTGCTGGGGATATAGACCGTGACATCGGGGGGAACTGTTACTCTCGGCGATGGACAGGCTCGACTCTCTTTACAGGCAGCCCGTCCTTCAGTAGATCTCCAATTGTCTTCATGGACGCGTGCAACAATTCAGTCCGAATTGAAAAAACTCAAGTCCCTCTGATTTTGTTGTGTGTAGGACAAGAATGTGGGACTGTATGGAATCAAGTCCACAATGCCGATGGGTCAAAAGTAGCCGGTGGTGTGTTCATAGTAAACAGCTCCTACCCCTACTTAACCTCATTCCCTGCCATCTTTTTGAATCCTGCAGCTGGTGAAACCATCAAAGCCTACATCAGGAACTCATCTGAACCAACCGCAAGTATTCAATTTCGGAAAACATTCATCCGTAGCAAGCCTGCTCCAAGCTTGGCGGGCTACAGCTCTCGTGGCCCATCCCCGAGTTGCCCGGTCGTCCTGAAGCCCGACATTTCGGCTCCTGGCACACTGATCCTGACTGGGTGACCTCAAAATAATCCAGTCACTGAAGTGGACTCACACGAACTATTTAACGACTTCAACCTCTTGTCAGGCACGTAGATGGCCTGCCCACACATAGCTGGAGTGGCTGCGCTCCTGAGGGGATCACGTCACACCCCGAGTGGAGCCCCGCAGCCATACGGTCGGCCATGATGTCTTCATAGCATACAATCTACAGTGGACAGCACAGGTAGCCCTATCAAAAGACATTGGGAATGATTACAAACCGGCTAAGCCCTCTAGGCATGGGATCTGGCCACATTGATCCAAACAAGGCATTAGATCCGGGGATCATATACGACGTGACGCCCCAAGACTATGTCAACCTCATGTGTGCAATGAATTACACATCGAAGCAAATTCAAATGGTCACCCACTCACCGGGTCATCTTCCGACAATTGCTCAAACCCTTCACTGGACCTGAACTACCCTGCCTTCGTTGCCTCCTTTAGTTCAAACGGCTCGAACTCTCCGATGGTGCAAGAATTCTACGGAATGGTGACAAACGTGGGAGATGGGGCGTCAACCTACACAGCAAAGGTGCATCCGATGGAGGGATTCAAGGTCAGTGTTATGCCTGATAAATTGACTTTTAAAGAGAAGTATGAGAAGCTGAGTTATAAGCTGACGATGCTAGGTCCAAAACAGATTGCGGTGTTTGGTTCTCTTAGTTGGATGGAGGATCGTGGCAAGTACGTCGTCAAAAGCCCCAATGTTGCCACAAGCCGAAGCTCAAAAGCATTGACGCCCGAAGCTTGATTTTGTTATCAAGTAATAAAAAATACTTGTTAAATAAACCAATAGTGAGACTTGACAATCTCCAATGCATAGCCATTTCTTGTACTGTGTCGTAAATATCTAAAAAACCGAACCATACAAAATCATAGTTCACATCTTTGTTAAAAGAATTTCTGTTGTAATTCCTTACATAAGGATATACCGAAACTCCACCTACACAAGCAAATTGTTGGTAAAACTCCATGCGTTCAGCATAACCCATCATAATTCTGTGATAAGCTAACTTGGTGTGGCTACGTGAAGCTTGTACTTGGATAGGATCTCGAAACCATACCGCACATCTTACTTGATAAACTATAAGAAAGCCAGCTTTTGCAATTTGTAAGTCAGTGGCAGGTATAGTAGATTCATGTCTCATGTCCATTGTGGGCACTTCGATCTGTGATACGATAAGCATATGGCAATTTGCAATTAGCATGGTATTTGGCAGAAGGGATGAAATTAAGACCAGAATTCGCCCCGAAACAAATCGAGAAAAGAATTCAACGATAGGTAAGATAAAGCTAGGTTCGAGAATAGTAGAAGCTTCTTCTCCATGAGTTGGGATTTCCCGATTGATAACAATATCTTCCCAAATTTTTCACCAAAAAAGAAAATCGTCATAAGTTACTCATCCCAAATTTTTCATCCTCCTTCACCTTACCACTAACCATGCGATTCATGCTTGGGGAATCGCTCTTCAGTCAATTTATCGTATTCATTTGGTTTCCATCCGTTCTAAAATGCCTACATGCTGCAGGTAAAGAACATTTTAGTTTGCCAGTGATTCCAATTAGCCCGTTTTCGGGATTTTCCTCGAAGTCAGCTATCTTCGCCTCTCTTCCCTTGCCGATTCTAAATAAATCCAAAACAGGGATCAAAATTCCTAATTGCCACATGTAAAAACTTTCTTCACCTCAAAGTCACCCGACAGAAGGAACCAAACATGCCCACATCACCTCTCTATGAACCTTAGGAAACCCTGCAAAAGAGAATGAATCCCACAAGGACACAGTCGCAGTTGTTTCGACCCAAGTCAAAGGAAGGTTGATGAGAACAAGAATTAAAGAACCCATCTCATGACAAGAAGAAGATCTGTGCCAAAGAGAGAGGATCTTCTTGCCGCTCTTCCATCAAAATCAAGAGTCAAGAAGATGGAAGGGTCCCCTGTTCCTCAAAATAGTACAGTTCCTAGCTGTCACAAAGAGTTCCCCACCTCCTTCACATCCAATCCAAGCCAAAAGAATTGCATTTAGGTGCATGTGAGTTGCAGGACCCAGTCTTCATGTTCATACCCACCAAACTCCATACCAAAAAGAGCTTCTCGTCTTAATGGCTCTAGACTCAAGGCTCGAGCTCGCCTTTCTCCCAACATGATACGTCCAGTGAGGGATTTTCCCTTTTCTCTTTGTAACCTTTTTCCGCAACAGCGTTCAATCCATTCAGCTTCAGTGAGTTCGACATGAGTACAGTTCATATTTCTTCCCTCTTTGGCTGACAAAATACATTCCTCCTCAATGCCGTGAAGACCAGCAGGCCAATGCAAAAGCTCTCGGCATTTAGAACTTAGATGTAATGGTCGAGACTTCATTATCCCAAGGATGGTGCTTGACAAATAATCCTCCTTACATGTCAGCATAGGTTTAATTCCTTTACCACAGATGGAAAATTAAAAGAGGAGGATACTTAAAAAGGACAAATATGTGCATATAATAAGGCACGTGATGGCACAATTGTCAATGCAATGAGAGCATTCGTGATTCGATTAATAACTCCAGTCAGTTGGATCACAACATTTGGCAAAATCTTCAGAATAGAAGCCAATATCAAACAAAGACACCAAAACCATACAGAGATCCGATACTGGGGCAAATCTTCTGAATAGAACACTACATCATAAAAGACTTCTACAACATCCAGAGATCCCACCAAGATTATGCTTCAAAAGCAGAAGTGGCTCACACAGCACTAAGAATGGGACAAAATGCAGCAGAATCTACACAGGGTTAAAGGCAAAAATATTGTGAACTAGATACACAGTAGAGATAGACAAACCAACTCTTCATAGGCAAGATTATGCCCAACAGTTCACCTTGTTAAGGAGTTGTCAAGGCTATTGCTCTTCAGGATCTTTCTTTCTCAACATTGATATATTGCTTTGCACACTGCTCTCATATCCACTACTATCACCTGATTCAGTTACATGCTTGTCCAACAACCTATCCCTCAAAATATCCCGATGCGAACGTCCTTGTTCCCGTCCAGCTCTCCAGTCCTGCAATGGCTTAAGCAAGTCAATTTAACTAAACTTTAGAGAGACGGAATGAATCATATGAGACACAACTTCATTCCTAGACAACATTTTGCTGCTGAAGATTTTCTAGCAATAAGAGAGGATAATGCATAGTATAAATAGGTTACAAGATGAAAGGATCTGCCTTGTAAAGGTTCCTCCCCAATTCCTTGATTCCAAAAAGACTTCTCGTTAATGATGGTTGCTCAAAGCCAAAAAACCTTGGGGGAATATGTATAGGAGGACAAAGAGTGACTGACCACTAGCAAAACAATCTCACAATGCTAATCTTTGCAAGAAGATATTAAAGTGTCAAATGATGGCAACTTCAGGTATTAATTGATATTACACGGTAGAGAGGAGATTAACATATTGACTGGATCAATGTTCACCAATATCTTGAAGTCTTATGGAAATGAGGTGCGACTCCAGAATATGGGACACCCATATGAATGTGTACTTACATCTCGAAAAGGAAACTCGTCAGCTTCGAGCATATGAACTACATGACCCATCTTTGGCCGCTTCTGAGCATTTGGATCCACGCAACGCAGAGCTACCAAAAGCGTACGCTTTAGGGCTCTTGATGAAGGCTTCTCCGGCAACCTAGGATCCAGAACTCCCTCCGGGTTTCTATTTGTAACCATTGTCTTAAGCCATTCAACAAGATTAACCTGAAGAGATAAAGGAGATGCCTCTCAAATGCTCAAAGATGACTGAGGATTGACAACATCGTATTGACAAGAGTCACAAGACTGACCTCTCCAGAAGGGCGGCTGTAATCCACTGGGTTTCTCCCGGAAATGATCTCCATAATGAGAATCCCAAAGCTATATACATCACTTCTTTCATTCAGCATGCCCGTACTGGCATATTCCGGAGCCACATATCTGGAGAAAATGAAACCAATGTGATTGCATTTGGACTGAACAAAAAAATAGATGACATCATAAAACACTTAAAATTGAAACCAATCAGCTTGGTAATGCTAACCCACCCAAATGTTCCCATTACACGAGTTGTCACATAACTCCTTTCTGAGCCCAAGAGCTTCGCAAGGCCAAAGTCAGATACTTTCGCGTTCCACTGTTTATCGAGTAAAATGTTGCTCGATTTGATATCCCGGTGAACAACCTTAGGCTCGAGCCCCTCGTGCAGGTAAGTTAAGCTGTGCTTTATGTTCAGTCCCTAAGGTCAGCGACTTCAAATATGGAACCAAAAATGAGCTCAGCTACAATTGGATTGGCACAAAGACTTACCCCTTTGCAGTGCCGATGATGATGTTCATGCGAATCTCCCACGTGAGCGGGCTGCAAGGCCCAACATCCCCATGAAGCCACTGCTCTAAATTCCCATTGTCAACATACTCGTAAACAAGCATCCTACGACAGCCAAAGAGGGTATTATAATTCACATTATCCGCTTATATTCAATTCTATGAACCAACAGTAGAAGTAGAAGGTTGACGCACATCAGTTGGATATACTGAATTACCTGTGAGCTCCTTCAACACAGTAACCCAGCAACCTTACCAAATTCTTATGTCGAACCCGCCCAATTGCTTCTACTTCCACCTTAAATTCCTTTTCCGCTTGTCCCCTGCCACACAAGAACACCGAATTGGCAATGTTGAAGCCGCACATTCTCCAGAAAAGCTTTCGCTCTTACCAGGACAAAAAGTTTCTCCGACAAACACCACTTAAATTTGGCAACAACCTCAATTCCACATAACACCGTCGTCTAAAACCCGTCACAACACAGTCGACTAACCGAAAACAAGCCCCGCGAAAAATGATTCAAGTGAAGATTTTCAAGCCCCGCATTTACCTGTTGTTCAGCAAATTCTTGACGGCGACTCTAGTGCCGTCCTCGAGCACACCGCGGTACACAATCCCGTACCCACCTTCACCAATCACATTCTCGTCGGCGAAATCTTCCGTCGAAACCTGAAGCTCTCGCAACGTGTACCAGTGCCCCCAACCCAAGTGTGAAACCTCCGGCGTCGCCGTCACAGCCATCCCCTGCTCACCGGGACCGGACCCGCCGCTCCCGGGCAGCTCCGGGTACGAAATCCGGTGGTCCTTGCCGATCTCCATGTGGAGTCGGGCCGGGCTATCTTCCTTCGGCTGAGGGACCAACGCGAGAGCATGCGGGTGGTCGGGGTTCGAGTCCGGGCCCTTAGGGTGGTCGACCCGGATCTCGAGAATCTCCTTGGAGACGGTCGGGATGGTAGTGTTGGCGGGAGAGACGATGGGATTGACGGGTCTCGAAGCGCGTTCCTGCCTCTGTTTCTTCTTCTTGTTGCTCTTGGAGCAGGCGGTGTTGCGCCTCGAGGTGAAGTAGAGGGAGACGAGGAAGAGGGCGATAACGATAGCAGCTCCGACGCAGATGCCCACTACCACCCACAAGCGGAGGCCAAAGATGAACGTCCGCCTCGACAGCCGGTCGTTCAAGAACGCAGGCTCCGTCATCTTCGCTCCTCTTCCTCTTCCTCCTCCACCACCCTCGCAGCCGAATTCTCCGAGAGTGGGTTGAAGAAGTGGAAAGAGAGCGAGTGGGGTTGAATTCGTGGGCGGCGCTTGAGTGAGCGAGTGAGACTCTGTGACTGTCTCTGACTGTGAGTGGGTGGTGCGCACTGCGTACTGTGTAGGGAGAGGTGCTGGCGTGATGGCACTCCTAGAGTGGGGAGACGCCCACACGGGCCCCACCTTTCTTCTATTTTTTTTTTTCATAGTTTCTCTCTCTACATTTTTATTTTTTTTCGTCGCCATTCGTCAATCGTCACTAAGCGGGTCAAAATAAATCATTTCTTTTGGTGGGGACGTGTCATCCTATTGTTGTTTATATTTTGGCGCAATCTAATGAACGTAAGAGAAGGGTCCTATTCCGTGTGGTCCCGGGATGTCGGTAGAATCTGGTGGGTCGACAGTAGATTTTCTCCCTTCGGAATCCAACGATTCTTAAATCGTTCGAGACGGATAGCGGGATCGATCCGAGCTCCGGTTCCGATGATCGAGCCGAACTACGACCTATGTAGCGCCGATACATGTATTTTTGAATTTTTTGCGTATCGGATACTTCGCCATATCCGATACGCTCGAACTCGCTCGGACACGCGGTCAACGCGTGTCCGAATGTGTCCGGCCGGTCAACGAACACGGACATGCGTGTCCCAGACCCAGATGGGAAAAAAGACTCATTTCCCCATGAAATCAAAATTGCTTTTGGGCTCGTTGAGTTCAAATTCGGGTTCTAAATTATAAATTGGAGTATTTCAGGCTCAAGTCCAGAAAATCTCCTCCATCTCTCGAGCCTAATTTACGACGTATTTTGCTCGTTAATACAATTTATGGAGTATTTGAACTTTTTTCTAGTTTTTGTCTAACATTTTTCATCAATTATGAAATAGCTATGACATTTAGATATATATGTGATGTTTGGAGTTCATAAAAATGATAATTTAAATGTATATATTACATTTAATATATAACGTATATCAGCGTATCAGAAATCTCTATTTTTTTAGAAACCACGTATCGACATATCGTATCGATGCTACATAGACTACAGCTCAAGCGGAATCACAATTAACTCGAGCCTCTTGCGACCGGCGATCGAGCAACCGAACCGGGCATATTTCCAACTCCAAAATGGGGAAAAATTTTGGGTGGCCCGAGTGCATTGCACCCTGGCCAATCAGGAGGGGACACGTCCCCTCCAAGTAACATGTGAGAGGAGAGGAGAGACGAGAGATAGAGACTCATGAGAGAAAGAGGGGACACATGTCCCCTCTTGATTGGGTCGGGTGCATTGCACCCGGCCCACCTAATATCTTCTCTCAAAATGGAGCGATGGTTATGGAGAAATGGGAACGGAATTAACGCCGAAATTGACTCTCGTGTCTTATAGGTCGTGGGACTTTGAGCCTACCGACAAGTCCGCTGAAATTACCACCCTCCCTCCAAACGTCCAACGTTACAACATCGGTCTAACGAGAACAGGTGGATGGTCGGATGAATTAGATCTTGTCCGACTTCATATGATCCCAAGGTCTACTTAGGGTCTGCATGGCAGTGTTCCCGTTTCTTGTTTCTGTTTCTGGATGATTTTTTGAGAATCAGAACACGTTTGGTAACTGCGAAAATTTTTGTTCTAAGAACAAAAACGCATTTGGTAACTGCATAAAATTTTTGTTCCCAATTTGTATTTAAATTAAATAATTATATAATCATATTTGATGACGAAGAAAAGAAAATAATTAAATCAAATAGTGATTAAGAAAAAGAAACGAAAAAATAAAAGAGAGATGCGAAAAAGAAACTTAATCTTTTTTAGATTTAAAAATACCATCTTGAAGAGGAAATTGAAATAAAAATATCAACTATCTTTGTGTATTTTTCTAACCACGAATGATATTTTTCTAATTTTTTTTGGGTATTTTATAATTAAATAAATTTAAAATTTTAAAAATATAAAAAAATATTTTTAATTCAAAATTGGTTCCTAAGGATAGGCCAAGGCTTTCAAAGTTAATTTTGCAATTTTTATGATTTTTTTTAATTTTTAAATTAATTTTAAAAATTCAATAAATATAATTATAATTATAATTATAAATCAGGTTTCAACAAGAACTGAAAGTATCGAGGAAAAATTCATAGAAATATATCGTGGAAAATAATGATTCTCAAAAGTGTTCCAGAACACAAGAACCAACTTTTTTTTTTGTTCTGAAAAGCGGTCCAAAAGTGTTCTCGAGAACAGAATCAAAATCATAATTATTTGTATTATCAAACATGTTTTTGTTCTTTACTGTTCTCGGGAACAGAAACAGAGAAATGGGAGAACACTGCCAAACAGACCCTTCCACGCCAATGGGCCAATTGAAGGGGAACAATAAAGGGAGTACTTCAAAGGTCCAACAAACAAAAACAAAAGAAATTGGCGCGGGGTTTTGGGGAATAAAACAAAGAGTAAACGATAGTGGTGGTGCTTGTGATTAGCGATAATCATCCGGCATTAGTCAATACATTTTTTTTATTGGCTTTTTTGTTTTTTTTACTGCGGCTGGGGTAGTGGACCTTACTCTATAGTAAATAATAATATTTTTATTTCTAACGAATTCAATGGGAGGAGGAAGAAGGGTACATCGACGGCATCATCACCGACATCGCATGTGTCCTGGCCATGGCCGTGCTCGGGGGAGACTAGTAGGGACTTGGAAGTAGGGGGCGAAACTTATGGTAGTACTCACGGTAATTTTTCGACGCCGCCCCCCCAAAAAAATAAATAAACTTATGATAATTCAAAAAGATTATGGTAATTCGGGTTCGTTTTCGAGTTATACCGTGTCGTCTGAAGTTGAGTTGCTTTTAAATGAATTCTAATCGTATAGGGATCGAGTTGCGTACAAGCTGGACGCGGGATGCATGCGGGGGATATGCATGCATAGAGCGAGCACAACGTACGGGAGAGAGGTGTGAATGAATAAAGAGCTGAGTTAAAGTCTATGTACATTCTTTTGAAGTTTGTGGCTGATTCATGTATTAAGATTAGCCAAATTTTGGTTTCTTGCGCTAGAGCGAAACATGAGAGATGAAAGAGAGCGAGCAACACTCTGCGTTGCCGCACGAATCGAATCGAGACGTGATTTGGCTCAGGACGAGCTTCATGGATGGACAGGCATGACGTTGCCAAGGAGCCCGGAGGTGGCCAAGCCGCGTGCCGAAGCCGCTTGCCTGGTGATCGCCTCTGACGCCCAACGTGCTGGCTAGAGGCAAAGACGTCTCTCCTCGACATAAAATGGTAGTCACGACTCAAACCGAGCGCACAAAATGCAGAGGCCATTGACATGATTCTCTTTATGAGCAATATCGATATTCTAGTGTAATGAAAGCTCTCAAGGAAACACACTCCATTTCTTAGTCATTGAAGCACAATCTTAACTAGATAACATGGAAGAAACATGAATCTTGTTTTGCACAAATTCTAGAAAGAAAAAATAGGGCAACCATGAAACAAGAGTCTGAATGAATCCGTTTCGATGCAAATTGGAGTGCTCCATTTTTTTCCAGTACAGACGGAGCCCAAACAAGGCCATCTATGCGCGATACCGCGCAGCAGTTTATTTTTCGGCTGGCTAACACGGTTCACCGGTCCCCTTAGAGACGCCGCCGTCTTAGTGCTAACCCCTAAGCAATAGATAGCTAGCTTCGAAAGATACGCAACTTTTACATGCTTCTTCAGATCTTCCATGCCCACGCCAGGCATGCACTGACTCGATATGAATCTGCAAACTGCTTAGATGCCATGAGTACCTCTATCTCATCTGGCCAAACATCATCAAGACATCAGCAGAAAAAATGACGGCCCCGTCTCACGTGGTCAGACCCGTCATTTTACAGATGGGGCACAAGTTCTTGTGCATCAACCATTGCTTTATGCAGTCGGTGTGGAAATCATGCCCGCATTCCAGAGTCCCAACACCCTCTCCCTCGTTGTACAACTCCTGCATGTAAAAAAGTTCCCTATTAGGCACCGAATTGTCATAGAAGCTCTCAAAAATTGCGAACAAGCAGATTTTAAGGTTGCGCTGCGATGCAGCAAAAAAGGGTTTCTCTCTACCTGACAAATGCAACAGGGTTCAGCCTCCACGTCCATGCAAACTAGAACTGTGTATTTGCGCTGCTTAATGCGAGTTAAGACGGCTTCCTCGCTCAGCCCAGTGCTGACGTTTCCAATGCGCTCTTCCAATGCCAATAATTCCTGGCACCCCAGCATTTAAACTATGTTAATGCTTCTTAACGATTTCAAGAAATTAACAATAATTTTGAGAGAAACAGCTTCAGCATTTACCTCATAAGACATGTTATCGACGTCAAGCCGCATGTCCCCATGCCGATCATGAATATCAGCTACCCCAAGGAATACTGATTGATCAAGAATCATGACATCCTAAACATGAAACAAAACATGCAAAGGTTAAATATCGAAGTAGCATCCTTTCCCGCCAGTGCAATCTGACTCGTGCATAATTGTCATGGTCTGGGCTTGCACTCGCTGATTGTGATACGAATACAAATTGCATCTCATAGATAAATTGCTAAGTAGCGACACAGGAATTTTTCATGTTCTAATGATTCCATGGATGGGATGCAGTGGGGAAGCCTGTAGGATTGCTCAGTTCAGACTGTGAGATATGATTGGCCCTACATGAAATGATTTCTTGCAATTGATTAACCATTGTGTCCCAGCAGTACACTCCTAACACTTCTAGCAGCTTCTTATGTACACCATGTGGACAATCACCACTCGTCTAATGTCCCAAAGATTCATTGGCAAGAGCCAATTTTTTTTCGCTTAGAATCCATAATTGTTCCATTCTCCAATGATATGCTTCCTGCAATCCGTAGTTGAGCTTATAACATTGGACACAAAATTCTAACCTCAAGACGTAAGCCCTCTCCCTGGCGCATATGATCCAACACATTCCGAATCTGTTCCACAATAAATGACACCAGATAAGGCTAATGCACAATCAGAAATGTCGAAGAAACAGATAAGTCCACGACTCTACTACTCAGTCAATTATGTTCCAGTTAATCCCTCATACCTATCAAAATATTTTAAAGTCGAAAGCACTAAAAAAGTGATGGCCAGAGTAAAATTTGAATCACGGTATCATGATTACTCAGACCAAGAGACTAGGTATTAGCATGGCTTGAGAAAGTATGCTTAAGCAGTTCAAACCATGAAACATAGCAAGCATTCATTATTGACAAAGAAAGATATAGATTCCATGAGAAAGTATACTTAAGCAGTTCAAACCATGAAACAAAGCAAGCATTCATTATCGACTAAGAAAGATAGAGATTCCATGAAACTGGTAGCTGTAATGAATGTTCAGATACATGTGAAAGAGAAGCAAACATATGATCTAAGCTTAGAGCAATTGTGTTACTTGAGGACTTTGATATAGGTACATGTGGTTGTAACTTTCTCGCATCTGACATGTTTTACCTCTGAATTTCGGCTCAGCAAGTAACCAAAACCAAGAAAGGAAATGTGGGTATGACCTAAGAGAAAAGTCGTAAAAAAATATCCCTCGTGCTGAAGATGTAGTATAAAAGGCAGACATGCATCATTTTGTCACTTCAAACATTTGGGTAAACTTTCTTAACTAATTCGTCATGATAGACTTCATGTCCCACAGCCAAAACCACACTCATGTTTCGTCGTGTCCGCATGGATTTCACAGGCCAATAAGGTTACTCAGACCAATATCTCATACTAAAGCTGTTGTCAGCACAGTAGATGCTTGATTCACATGGGGAAGGAAACCAAGAAAAGGAAAGACAGCGACCACCCGAGGGTAGCAAGTCAAACAACTACTGCAGTCAAAGCATCCATACTTAAATACGTAAGCACAGAACATGACCACACATCCAGCACGGACATAAAATAGCACAACTTGACAATAGTATAGCAGCAGGACAAACCTCTGAAACAAGCCTTCTTCGCCCTTCACTTGCCGCAGCCAAAGTTCGCACTGAGTACGGAATTCCTAGTGCGTCACCATGTCTTTCCATCCAAGGTGCTGACCTGGGGAATGACCGACGATGACCCTGGTTACGAGACCCGGATGAAAGGACAGCATCCTGTGAGAAAGAAGAATGGCCTGAAACATCTGAAGAATGGCTGCTATGATCCGTCTCGCTCCCAATAGTAGCTAACAACGATCTGCGGACATAGTCAGAAAATCTTCGGGGGTACTGGGAATGCCGACTGCGATGAGGCACCGAGTTAGGTTGAGATGATTGAGGGACAGATGTACTGGATCCAGCCTGAGTACTATATGTGGTACTTCTCGGAATTGCACTACTTCCACCCCGTATATCTCCAGATACTTGTCCTTGAACCAAAGTTCTCAATTCACTAGCAGGTAGATACATAGGGTGTCTCCCAATATTTCTCGAAAACCTTCCCAAGCTGGCTTCTTGCAGCTCATCATCTCTGCTTCTAGAGAAAGCTGAACTAGAAGAGGTGCCAGGTCTAGTGATAGAACCTCTGCCCCACCTAATTGATTGTTCAGGGTATGGCCAAGAAGGCAGATCAAGCATATCAGGCTGGTCTTGGACATTGACATTGCTAGATCCAGGTGCCAAAGGCAAGTCCAAGGAATGGTCGACTGAAATCAATCTTGATGACTGGGAGGTAGACAAGACACTGGAGTTGCTAAGAGCGCCTCCCACTGGATAGTTGTGCATAGAAGAATTGATCCTCAGGCGTGAGCTTCTCTGTGAGGTTTCCGCACTTTCCGAAACACTTCTATAAGGAGGACCATGAGAAACTAGTCCCGTTACATGACTCACACTTGACCCTAGTCGTGGATCTGCTTGTTCTGACACACGAGACATATTTGAGTTAGTGCTCATGTTACTGTGAGCAGAAGTAGCATGCTGTGCACTAGTTTCTTCCACTTCAAGAAAATGAGAGCTTTCACCAATAGAAGATTGACCAACATGTCCATCAAGAGACTTTCTTTTACAAGGTATGTGCCTGATATCCAATGAGCCACCTTGTCCACCATCATTCTCTCCCACAATACATTTACCGTTCCCTGGAGGTATCATGAAAGGATCAGAGCAACCAGCGGGAGGAAGTTGTTGACCATTGAGTCCAGTCAACGAGTATAAACTTGGAGACTCAGAAAAAGAACTATCACTGCCATGACCTGCATTCAGGTTTAGGTTCTGCCCAATCCAACTAGAACGAGAACTTTGAATCATCAGCGGATTGACGCTGACATCATCTAACAAGAATCTTCTATTGTTGGCATTTCTTTGCTGATCTTCAATAAGCGGACCAGAACCACCAGAAAATCCTGCTGAAGACAACCATCCATGTTCCGCTTTCCACTCATTACTACCAACCTCATGATATGAACTGCTAGAACCACGCTCAGGTATGCCGCCGCCCAGCAGGTTCTGCCTCTCATGACCGACTGAGTTCAAAAATGCCATTTGATCACTAGGCAGTACCATACTCCGTGAAATTTGGCTCTCTGATGAACCATGAGTAGTATTCCAACAAAGCTGATGACTATTCATGCCATTGCTTGAAGAAGAAGAAGAAGATGGATGATCAATATCAAGAGCTTCCGGCGAGGAACTTATTGCACTTCTCTGCCCTTGCATTAGGGCTGAGATATATATGTCTAATCAACTTCCACTTCCCACAGTCAGCTCCAAGAATGTCTGACGTACTGAAGAAAAAATAAAAAAGAACAGGGATCAAGTTCTGGAGGAAAAAAGTTCATAGCTTAATTTTTCCCGAGTTTCCATAAATCAAATCTAAATGTGAAGATTCGCATCATGCACAAAACGGAGGTATAAGGACCAGAGAACACATTACTTTGACGCACAATGTTTTGTTGTAATGTTTAATAGTACTTACTTAACCTATTTGATTCTAGATAAGCCCGGACACTTTTTCTGGGAAAAATCACCACTCATCAAGCCCAGTTATTCGCTCCGCTCCATTTATGTGGAACCGAATCAACAAGTGGTATATGTCTTTCACCGTTACCGGTTTACTCTGCCTAAACTTTAGCAGTGAGATAAATATAACATAAACATCGACTCTGATATGCAATCAATAATGGAGAGAGATTGGCAATGCTTACAAGACACAAAACTATACAACAGATATGGTAAAGGCTAATCCACTCCAATTGCCTATCCACAGGCTTCATTGTTTATTCTGCTCCATCAAACTGAGACTAAGAAAATTTAGTGAATCTTTGCCATTAAAATGGTGTTGCGACTCTATCAACTTATGTTCTAGCGCCAAACATGAAACCCATTTTGACTTGTGAGATGCAATCAGAACTGGAGAAAGAAAATTGATATTCATGATCCTCTAACACGGAACAAGCCAAGTGCGTCCAAAGTTCAAAGAAGCAGCATAGGAATTGTCACTGACAACTATTTCACCATAGTGACCCAATATCCTAAAACAAACAAACTAGAATGAGCTTGGTCATTCGGATTAACTGTGAAACCCTGTGTGTGCTAGTTATTCCAAACAGAAACTTGAGGAGCAGAGTAGCAAATTTTAAATAGCATCACAGAAAGACCTTAATTGAACTCACTTTTAAACACCATTGAAGCTAATGGAAAACTGAGCAGGCACAGCAATCAAAAGCAACAACAGCAATAACGACTCTAATGTCAATACGCCTCCAAGTGTTGAACGGAATTTCAAATGCACCCAGAAGGAAAGACAGAGCATCACAAACAATGTTCAAAGTTGTACAGCGCCCTTCAATGAAATGATCATCAATGTCAACAGTGAAATTGTGCAGCCACAAATGGCAATCATTCACCTCTCAAGCAAGCCAAAAAAGCATCAAAAGTGGTATAGCCGTTTGAATGAGAGAAATATCAATCCTCCAAAAAAAAGGTTAACTTGCGGACGATAAAAGGTGATATGCAATTTACATCTTTCTCTATACTAAAGCTTCTACGTTAAAGGAAGTGAAATATACAATGACCCAGACATGGGAATCTAAATATATATGTAGGATCAGCACAAACAGGTTCCACAGAAACATCAGCTAAAACAAACACCCCCTCAAAACATTGATTAGCTATGAGAACCAAATAAAACACCAGGGGCTAATAATAAACCCAGAAACTTTAAAGTTCAGATTTTATCCAACAGAAAATCTTGTTTTGGTTCTGACGAACAACGAAACAAAACAAAAATCTCAAAAAAATTGTGAAAAAAACAATCATTCCCCAAATCAATGATCGATAATCACCCACCCATCCATCAATCAGGTGAGAAATATCAGAAAGGAAAATACGGAAAGTTCATACCTTTGAGATGCTTCAGAGCAAGCTGACCGATCTGAAATCAACGCCTCCAGAAAAATAAAATAAAAAATAAAGGCGTTTAATCTAAGCTTCACAACAAACTCCTTCACTTTCTAAGGAGAATTTGATAGCAATTAAAAGAAAAGGAAACAGAAACACCAGCTACCAAGAAGAAGCAAAGCAAGGTCTTGGATGGAGAAGGAGGGGAGGGGGTAAGAATGAGAAGATAAAATCCAGACAGAACCAAAGAAGGGAATAAAAAAGAGGTCAGTAACCACTAATTTAGGGGAAAATGGACCCAGAGAGAGACAGACAGACAGAGAAGGGGAAAGTAATGGGTCATTATTGAGCAGTTTCCTACCAAAGAACTGCAAAAAGATTAGATATCGAATGCCAAGAATCCAACTAAAGCAAAAATTAAAGTCCCCCAGAGCTGTTTTACCAAATGTATGTGAGCGTGTCTCTCTCTCTCTCTCTCTCTCTCTCTCTCTCTAGGCTTTGCTGGTTCTTCTTACATTACATTGGTTGGTTTATGTCTCTCTCTCCCCCCATAAGCATGATAATTAAAGAAAAGAAAGACCCGTCTCCCGATACACGCCGAAGCTAGTCAGGCAGGCAGACCCACACACACACTCTCTTTCTCTCCCTCTCTCTCTCTCTCTCTCTCTCTGTGCTTTGCTCGGTTACATCTTCTTCACGACAAGCACCTTCCCATTACCATCACATGTCTGCTTTTCTTTTTTTCCTCGCTCGTTTTCTGAGGAGCCATCCAGCCCCCTTGTGACTTCTTGTTCTAGGGGGATTTGTGGTTGTGGCAAAGAAACGATTGTTAACAAAAACCAACTAAGGAAATGCAGACGCGTGGCTAGAGTAATTTCTGGGACCCTTCTTCTGGAACTTATTATCTTCTTGATTTGTTCTCTTTTCCTCATCAATGTCCCAAAAGCCCGAATATAGAGAACACTGCACGGGGCTGCTTTATGCGTGCTTTTGTTGACTTTGCGTACTCCGTTGCGTTTTCCACGAATGATAATGGAAAGGGGTCAGAAATTGGCAGGGCAAATTTCAGTAAAGGAAGGAAAGTCAGATGCCATACGAGAGGCACTTGAATCATCCGTTGGCATATTTATTGATCGAGATAATTATACGAACGGCCAGTGGCGTGTGATATGATCTCAGAACTTTAAAATTATTTAATACATTCCTTAAATTTTAGCTCAATATAAAGTGGTCCACGAACTTTTAATTTATTCAAATATTATCCATAAAATCTTGATACATGTTCAATTCAACTCCTAAGCTGTATGAAAATGTTTTATGTTGTCCTTCCTTTAATTCAAGTTCAATGACAACATTAAATATTTTTATACTGTCCAGAGACTAAATTGAAGATGTACCAAAAATACAAAAATCGCATTTGAACATATTAAAAGTTTGAGGACCACTTTGCACATTGAGCTAATGTTCATAGATCGTATTGAAAAAAAAAATTAAAGCTCACGGACCACATTGCATATTAAGCCAAATTTCGGGATTATTTGTGTCAATTGCCTTTTTTTTTTTTTTTAATCATAGATGGTTGATTGTTATGTGCTACTGTTTTGATGGCCTGTCTCTTCAGTGTACGATTCGACCTCCCAATGAGAATTAAGGTCCTTATGCCGGGGGGGTCCCATCCCTAAGACTTGCTACAACCATAGCTGTGAATTGAAGGAGGACTCATAAACATTGGGACTTTCGTTTTATTTGGGAGGATTTTTTTAAGGTAAAATGTTGTGCCATAAGCATAACCCCACAAACATAAGTTACTACAGCTACTAGATTAAGATGAAAAGACATCGGTCGTCGAATTTGAGCCAATTGCAATTGGTTGCCTATTTTCACGCAAGGTCGAAAGTCCAACGCACTAGAATATTAATGTCCGTCGCATTAAAACTGAGATCTTGCAATGCTTTGCACGATAGCAAATGGACGTCCGATTCACCAACAAATGAAGGTCCGACAAAAATTTTTTAAAAAAAAAAGTCAAATTTAATGACGTTTTACAACGTTATGATCTTGGTGGCAAGCGGCAACGTACGGATATAGTCTTAAGTTAAGGTAAGTCAAATTTACGGCGTAAAGTTATAGGTTACCATGGAACATTGTAAGCCTCTGGAAACCGTGGTAATTGGAAGAAAAAATGCAAAATTTTATATTGCTTTGAAAGAAAAAATCTAAATTGACAACATATTAGGGTGTGTATGGGAACGTTTCTGTTTATGAGCATTGTTTTTGAACATAAATATTTTTTGTGTTTCTGTTCCCGGCTAAGTTTTTTGGGAATAGAAACGCGTTCGGGAAGTTAAAAAAATAAATAATTTTTTGTCACCGGCGGCCGCGGCGACCGTTGGCGGCGGTGGCTGGTGGGTGGTGACCGCATTGGCGGTGGTAGGTGATGATTCAAAAAGTGTTCAAATACCCAGAAGCAATTTTTTTTTTATTTATTCAAAAGTGTTCCCTAGCGCAAAAGTGTTCCGCGGAACACTTTTGGAACATTTTTGAACCATACGCGTTTCTGTTCCCAAAGTGTTCCGGGAACACTTTGAGAACAGAAATACTCTCCCTGAAGTGTTTTTTTTTGTGTTGCCATACTCGGTTACAACTAAACGTCGTAACTCTTGTAAAATGTTGTAATTTTAAAAAAATATTTTCTTCTTATTTACAATGACCCTTATCGGATCTTGTAATATAAAAACTTCCAAATTTATGACGTCTTGTCCTTGGTTATGACAAAATATTGTTTACTATTTATAAATCGTCATAACTAAAAAGAAACATTTATTACGTTTTGCTCTAAGTTTTCACGGACTATCATAAACGTTTGCAATTGGTCGTTATTAAGAACATGGAATTTTACAATATGCTGCTTTAAATCATGAACATTTATGAAAAGTTGTTATTGAAAATGAAGTAATAGTAATATATATGACAAAACGTTGTCGTTAATGACGTAACACTGTAAATATTTTACGCCGTCGTCATTTTAAAAATAATACGAATTTTACGATGCTTTATTCTTGGTTACAACAAAATGTCGGAACTCTTTTGTAAATCGTCATGACTAACCCGATTATGATATTTTGGTCGTAACGCCTATATATTTACAAAGAGTCAAGAATTTTGAAAAGAACATGTTTGTGACAAGGGCAAAAAGACGTGAAAAAAAGAACTTTGTATCTTGACGCTTTAGAAAAGCTTGCGAAAGTTATTCTACCCACTAGCAATAACGCAATGTCGTATAATTTCCAATTATTCTATGAGCATCTAGATGTCTATAGGTGTAATCAGGACGAGTATGCTACGTGACTCGACCGTTATCCGATGTTCAAGATCTCTATCTATTTTCCTACTTGAGTTCGACTTGGTTAGAAAATGGAACACTTTGAGCACGTCTCAGACTGGAAAATCGAGATACTCGAGCTCAACTCGATCATAGTCAACTTGTAAATAGCGCTCGAGCACGGATTTTATAAGCTCGAGCATTATGCAATTATAAGCATTTCGTCTTCATTCTTCTGATTATTAAGAATTTAAAAAACAATAATGATCTGTGAAAGCTCGATTAGGTTTGTGAGCCTCTCGAGCCAAGTATCGACAAACTCAACGTCGAATTGACAAACTTGAGTCCTAGCTCGATTCAAAATCAAACAAGTAGATCTTAAGTAGGCATCAAGTCATGCCCGAATTATTCGAAGTAGCTTGACCCAATTTCACCCTCATGAGTATTTTCAATGAGATACGTTCAGCAAGATTTTCACATGTATACTTTGTAGGAATTCGAATAAATAGTCGAGACCTTTTATATACAACCATTGTGATTTATCGAGGTGTTTTTTTTTATACCAACATATGACGCCCTAGTACTTTTAAAATTTAGCTCCAATCCCAATTCTATTCGGAATTTTTTGTTTTCACATAAACAACGAGTAACTTTTACTTGAGTCTCATATATGCCCCCATCAACCCTCCATCCAAAGTCGCTCTTGGTGACGTGGCATTTCCACGTCATTGCTTTAGTTTTTTTCCCAAATGACATATCTAAGAACATGTATTTTTGGATATGAATCAGGGTTGGCTTTTTTCAATTGCTCTTACTCTTAAGAGAATTTTTCCTTCCATCTCACTCGAGTATTTTCGATTTTGTGCTCAGCCTTCAATCTCTCGTGGTCAGAGAGTTTGTGCTCAAGACACTCGACTTGGGATGCTCGAACAGCTCGGCCAAAAGTTTTCCATCTCTTTTTTTTTTGGTCGAACCTTCTCTTTGTTGTACAAATAAAATTTAAACGGATCATCAACGGGGGTAGATTTAAATCTCAAGTAAATATAGTATTTTTTATGAGACAAAAATAAGTTTATTGTAAATTTTGGATTAGACATAAAGTTTGGGATTTTTTACGGGATAAAAAAAGGATACAATTGAGATTTTTTAGCATATTAAGCCAATTTATGCACATAATATGTTAATTGATCACGTGAGGTAATGTGAGGGCACGTGGCATGTTTAAACATGCTAAATATATCCATTCATGTATCGCTTTCAATGATTATGTCGTGCTTCAATTAGACGAACATTTCCCATAACATATTTATGAAACCAAAATCTTCCCACGCTATGGCGTAATCAAGGATAAATTTGTCGTAAATCCTACATTTTTATCATTTTTATAGAGGATTGTTCTGATGCCATAAAATAATTAAAAAAGAGTCGATCGATGTTTGTCATTTTAGAAACTTGGCCGTACCATAGAAATCCCTTCTTCTTCTTTTTTTAAGTAAATTTCTATCTATTAATCGTAAAGTCTTTACGTCGTTACATAACGGCATTCAGATAGGAGCTATACGTATATATTTACGACTCTATCGCAATTCGAGTATCTGCGTCTTAATGGACCATAAATTTGCCGTTTTGGAACATCGTGAATCGTGAATATATGGAGCATGGAGGAAGACAAAATTATTAAGAATCTAGCAATGAATAATTTGGGTTGGAGGCTACAAATTATACGATCTTATGTAGAAAGCGCACTTCTGCCCGCCGGTTGAGCATTTGTTATATCATGTGAAGAGATTTACCGTCGGTGGCTTCGGAGACGGGGTCGTACGAGACTTCCTGACGAGTCATCGTTCAAGCTAGGGTTCTAGCCAAAAGACTCCGCCTGGCTGGCTGGGACGAGCATGTGATTTTCCTGTGTCGGGCCCACATGCTGGTCTTGGGGCCTGGCCTATTTTAAGTTAAAGTAATTTCATTTTTAAGTGAAAATATTTTTTAAAAAAATTAAATTGTTTTTTTTTTCAAAATGTCAAAATATGATACAGAAATTAACCGATGAATATTAGTGAATACGCTCTTTAATTAAACGTAAGTGAAGCACAAGCACATCTTGAAATGATTTAGGAGAATATTTACTAAATTCGGCGTATTTCAATTAAATTCATTGTAACATTCAAGGAATTTTACCTTCCTGGCTAGCACTACTTCGTCGAAAAAGTAAGAAACTTCTTTGGTCAAAGACGAGAAGATCTACGCGTGGAACCATTCTAATTGATCATATGAAACATGGTATACATGTTACTTGCATTTATCAATATATTTTAAAAATATAATATAACTCCTTTGATCAAAAGATAATCAATCACAATCACACTTACACTTCACATGGATTTACCAACACAAGGAGGATGTTTATTATATCTTAGGACAACATAGAAGAAACGACAACGGCGACGACGACAGTAATAATAATAATAATTTCGGGTTGATGTGCCCGAATTCTATAAAAAGAACCAGATGCAAGTCTCATCCTTTATGAAAGCACAATTAGTTAGGAACGTTTCCACTTCCTATGCGCAATATCCCATATGTTTCCTTATGGCCACAAAGGGGGAGTACATTAAGCCATTGCTTCCTCTAAAATAATACACATGGACAACTAATGAAAGGAATATCAGAATTTTTTGGATGCAAAATTCCCCTCCACTAACCCCGCATGACACAACATCTTCCTAAACTATCGAACGTGGGCAGACATTGACAGCCTCAAACTCTAAGGAAGAAGCCAACGAGTGAGCTAGAAACCCCGGAAGATAAAAGGTTATATTAGGCATTGGTGCACCCATTACCTACCACCATTTGTGCACTAACCATCGATTAATTAAGAGATAATAACGGAGCACTTTTGACCCATTCGACACAACGAAGGTCCTGCGCACTCTGCTTGAGCCCAGGAAGGGGGGGTGGTGAAAAAATTTGAGAAGATGGGTCCTTGTGTTTGATGACAATTCCTCCCTCGGATCCTTTTTTGAACTTTATGTGTCGGAGTCGTGCTGTGAACAAATTCAATTGATTGTAGAGGGAGCCAAGACTCACGGCCTCGTACTGTGTCTTCGCGTGATTAAAGGGTATTGAAACGATCCACCAACCTCTTCCAACTTAGGTCGGATAAAAAGAAGGGACACGTGAGAGCTCCATACGTGATTCTCAACTTTTTTCTTCTTGGGTTCTGTTTTTTTTTTTTTTAAGGAAGACGGTGGAGGCATGAAAGAGGGACAAGGGAACGAGGTCAAAAGGACTAATGTTCCTAAGCTTGATTACTCTCTCTTTTTTTCTTTCCCTTTAAATGATCGAGAACAACGAGGACTATTATCACCGAGTGGATGATGAAATAAAGAAAGAGAAAGACAAAGGGGACAAAGTTTGGATCAATTGTCACCACCAGCAGCCGGCGGTCACAACTTTGGTGCACCCACTTTTTGTCACCGTTTGAAATAGCGTGCCGATCTCTGTTTGTTTATAGAAGAGAAGAAAAAAAAAAAAGGGTGTCAAGTGCAATCAAATGATGCTTGCGGAAGTCAAACGATCCACAGGAGAAGCCAATGTTTGAGTGCTTTCTTTTTTTTTCCCTGTAACGTGGGAAATGACCATTCGGCGTTGGTTTCAGCACCAAGTTTAACTTGTATTGGATGGCCGTTGGTCCGATGAGGTGACCGGTGAATTCGGCACACAAAGTGGGATAGGATATGACAAAATCAAGGAGGGCCAGATAAAGTCTAGCATTTCTCTCGTCCAAATAAGAATGATATGTCTGCTTCAGTTTGATTTTGCTCACGGAAGTGGGTATCGCTGCCTGGTTCCGGATGTTGCCGTTGTGGTGGGTGTTGCGGCTAATTTTGAGTTACGATTGGTGCTTCATTTCAACCATTATTCGATCAGTTGGGTCATGATTGGTGCTTCCCCTCTCGTGCAAAGTCCAGTTACGGCAAGAATAATTAGCCAACAATTCTCAATTTGAGTTGTTTTTCTCTCATTTGGATTAGAGTATGGAATTGAACATACTAAAAAGACAACTTGGGTTACGACTTAGCATGAGTCTTCCAAATTTGGAATTACTGATATGAGATTAATCAAGTGCGACGAGTTCAATAATGTTCATCTCAACTAGCCTAATTTTTAGAATCTTAAAGTACGATGTTGAGGCTTGGTTTATTTGGAGGAAACGAAAAATGTGAAACATAGAGAGAAAATCACAAATTAGAGCCAAGCGATCATATACGACCTTTGTAAAATCATTTTCTTTTAATATTCGCCCCGGGAAATAGGATAGATCGATTTTAAATCATCAAAGTTTCAATATGGTAATCAATTGAAAATTTATGGGAAAAGAATAAGCATTCACGGTAAAGGAAACTAGTATGGATTGCTTAAAGTTCTTTGGACCCTGGCAATCCCATCAAGTGAAGTGAATCACACATCGAATAGATAATGAATTCTCACAATGTCTATTGTCAGTGTAAATTAAAATGTAGACAATTCATACTTTTATTAGGATTTTTATGGGGTTCTGTACAAAAGAAAGGCCTTAACCCAAACACTTCAGTTTTGTTCAACAACCAAAAAATGGGCTATTGTCCAAAACCGCAATACTTCTTTTAACAAGTTGGGCCTCGCATCTAAAATTGGACAGTGAACAATAGGGCCAATCATCGAGGTAACTCGCCGACACATTTCGGATGGTTCCTTACAAAAACTACTAATAAAGCTGAATATTTTTCATATCCTATCATGTCAATTGTTTGATATAAACGGTGTATCAATATTAATGAAGCTGAAAATGTACAAGTGAAGATGGTTAAAAACCTCCCATAATTCAATGTTAAAGAAAATGAGAATGCACAAACAGAGATAAAGTCAATCAGTTAATCCATGAATATTGCACGATCTAAACTTAAGCAACAAATAAGCCTTATTGCAGTGTTGTAGGATAACGGGTTCGACTATTACAAGCAATGTAACGAGTTATAGCGACATCGATGAGGTAGATCAGCCAGCGAATGCCGAATCTGGTAAGATAGAGACAACATGATCATTTACCTACGCAATTCTAAAAAATATTGCACTTCGACTCTCTCGCCAACCTCTTTTTGATTTACTTATTTTCTGCTATCTTCCTCTCTTTTCTTCTTTATTCCCTACCATCAGTCCTTGATAAATGTTTCAGTGGATACTAAGCTATACTAATATACCTAAAAAATGTAAATATAAATAATATCTTATTTCATAATAGATAGAAACTCAAAATATACCGATGTCCTTCTCAATTAGAGTTCATTGTCAACGTGTTTGGCAATTAAGAATAGAGTCGGATTCCATGGGATAGGACAAGATTATATATCCACGTCTTCAACCTATTTTCATTGCCCCTCTAGGAAAAGTACTGGATAGAAAAAACGGGTATAATGCATATGCCAATCCATAGTGTTTGTTAAACATGATTAGACAAAAGTTTGAGGAAAAAGAAGAAGAAAGTAACTCATAAAAATCTCCTATGCCTATTACAATTTGACTAATTCAATCCTAAATCTTGTAGTTGTGCTAATTGAGGCGTAAATTTTTATCATCCTATGTCGCACAGTTAACGCTGACGTAGATTTTTATTTTATTTTATTTTTCATATTTTTTCTAATTTTTTTTAATTAAATTTGTTCTTTTTTTTTTTCTTATTGTTAAGGGTCGACAAGGGGCCGTTGGCCACTAGACGAGGGCCGCGAAGCCCCCACCAGCAGCTGGCGAGGGTGAAGATCACCTTTAAATGTTAACTGTTTCATATAATAAAACGGATGAAGATTGCATCGCATGCAAACCTCTTTATTGAAAAATGTATCGGATGAAAGTAATTTGGCATAACCAAGTGCCTCATCCTATTCACGCATAATAGATTAATGTGTTAGAATAAATTTTAAAATTATGTGTGGGCTTTATTAATTATTATTGTAAATATTAATTGGTCTATAAAGAAAAGATATATACAATTTCCTCTTTAGTCTAATATGGTGCTAGATAGTATGGGCCGAGATAAACCTTATCTATAATGAGGGGATATGTTATAATCTCTATAAATAGAGCTTAAGTCCCTCCTCTAAACCCTAGTGTCCGCATAACCTCACATAAACAGTTCGTCGGAAGTGATACATGAGGAGCCGTCTCATTGAAGCCAGCAATAAAGGGGTTCATAGAGGAGAAGCTATTAAGCATCGGATCGTCGCAATTCTTCATAAAAAACAATGGAATAGGAATAAGGTGCGTCAATTCTTCAACTTTGCGAATCTGTGATTTGCATATCTATACATGATGATCTTGGATTGCTGCATAAAGTTTTTAATTGTAACTGATATAATGACGACTCATAAATCTAATCTTAATGCATAATTAATGAGAAAAATCAAGTTGCAAATGGTAAGGCTCGAAAAGGCCGGGCTTAGCGCGCGTGTGCCACTTTGCGAGAAGAAACCAATCGCGCTCACATAGTAATTCATCAACTTCACTCGGGACATCACATGTCACCCTCTAAATCACAAAACGATGGCCATGCTCCTTTAACATCTAAATCGGCTCATTAGGAGAAGGAAAATGCTTCCCTGATAGTCTACAATATTGTCACTTGTTTTTGAGCGGAGATCCACATATCGTCACCGAGTGTTTTTCATAAAACACTCTTTAATTGAAAAATTATGTGGTTAGAAATAATGACAGTACTATCAGATTGTCAAGATAGCAGCTCCCTTAGGAGAATATGTTTTACTTGGATACAAATAGGAATGGCCTAATAAAGAACAACAAAATCATATAAAAATTGCTAGTCTAATAGTCTAATGGTATTGTCAACTATTTTTTACAACACGCTCTCCTAATCAACGAGTGTTTTATGCAAAATATGTGATGATGATGTGTGGATCTATGATTGAGATTTTATCGTTCTACTATTTGATAAGCATTTCCCAAATCAATTAACGTAGGAAAATGATTCGTACTTTTAGGAACTGTGCAATCACAATCGTAGACACACCATCACCGCGTGTTTTTGCATAAAATACTCATTACTAAGAAATAATTAGCAATACTATAACACTGTGAGATTAGCAGCTTCCATTGATGTATCAACGTGTAATCGAACGGTTCAACAAATAGAGAAAAGTCAATTTAAAATTCCAAGCCGAACAACGGCTTTATTCCTTCTTTCCTGATGGCGTTTACTTTTTACTTTTTGGTCAGAACTGATGGCGTTTACTCAACTTGCACATAATCACCGGTCCACCGTGATTGTCCTTCCACCTACGAAACCGTCACGACGGCCATGAATTCCGCGTCAGCTTCAAGAACCGCCATCTTCTCCGGCGACAGGCAGATCTCGAGGTCAACGCTCCCGCCTCCGTCGCGGCCTGGATAGCCAGAGACCTTGCCATCAAACTTGTTCCTGGGCCCGCTTCGCAGGGCCTTCCCCAGTCCGAACTGGTTGCCGAACATGTTGAACCTCGGCGAGCTCCACATCATGATGTTGCACGGATCGAACAAATTGCCCCGGTGGTACATCTGCGGACTCTTTATCTACTCCTCGTTCCACTTCCGCAGCTTCGCGTCGTTGTGCTCCGCCACTGTTGCATGCAGTTGCCGTGCCGCCCATCCAGGGCCGGCATCTAGCAGCTCCCCCACTGTCGCTGCCGTCCTCAACGGCGTGACCATGTTCCCAAAGCATTCCGGCGGGAGTGGCGGGTCCAGCCTGGCCCGGTTGTTTGAGGCAATATAGCAGCTTGTGACCTGGTCGGGCGCGAGGCGGTTGGCACGTGTGATGCACTGCCATACATGGGCAGTCAAGGACTGGAAGGACGAGATATTTGTGGTTCCGCATTGGCAGTTTGCCTCTCCCTTGAGCCCCGCGATGGCATCGACGGAGAAGCGGAAGAATCGTTCCCTGAGTTTGGGCGCTTCGAGGCGGGAGATAAACAATGATGGGTCGTTCGTGTAAGGCAGGCTGACCGGGCCAGGGTGGTTCTCAGCGAACCACCGGGTCAGGATCGGCGGACGCGACAGCTGGACGACATCAAGGGCTCCTTTCTCTTGCGCTTGGAAGATCTCAGACCATGAGTTGAAGAAGTGCCAGAAGGAGCCGCCGTCGCCAATAGCGTGGTTCATGGAGAGCCCGATGAAGATGCCGTCGGCAAGCTCGGTGACCTGCGCAGACAGTAGGGATAGGGCATGGCCATTGTGGTTGACCGCCCGGTCATGGTCGAAGAAGGACCGGACGACAGCCGATACATACCTAGGGGAGAGAATGTCAGCCACGGTCATGTCGAGCGCAGCATGGATGAATCGGGCACCGAGGCTGTCGGCGCAGTCGATGAAGACAGTGTAGGACCGGGGGTCGGACCGCTCGAGGGTGGCGAGGCGGCCAGTGAGCAGGTAGAAGTGCGCAAGTGTGGAGGAGAGAGATCGCTGGAGTTTTTCCAAGAAGGAATGGATGAAAGCGGGGCGGTCGAAGCCGGGGTTGAGGCAGCGAGGAGGGAGGGGGAAGAGGACGCCCCTTTGGATGTCGTGGATGGGGAGCATGGCGAGATCCCATGGCGGCAAGTGGAGAGGGAGTTTTGACTACGGCGGAAGACGGTGTGGTTTGATGAGCCGGTCGGAGATGAGTCGGAGGGACAGAGGAGGAGGACGAGGAGCCATTTGTTTGGGTTGTGCCCTTCCTTTAAAGAGGAGAGAGGATGGTTGGCCTTGATGGTTCGCATTTTTATAATTTTTTCGTTCACTACTCGAATGCAATTAGATGAGGGTTTTTTTCATATTTATTTCCCTTTTTATTTTGGTTATCTTTTTTCTTTTTTGGGTCAAATATTTTGGTTATCTTTAAATCATAGGAAACCCTTGCCGAAAATATATGGACTTTATTACCTTTGTTTATGTCTTGTACCATTATAGGGGAAATTCAGCATTGACCAAGAAGGGCCACATCAACGAAATCATTTTTTTTTGTCAAAACTGTTGGGAGCAGTGTTCGGGATTTAATTTGAGAAATCCTGAAGATTGCTCATCAAGAATACCTAATAGGAAAGATTCCTATTATGACGGAACACTGAAAAGGAAGAATACTAGGATAGAATATTATGGTGATTATTCAATTTAGATATTTCCAATCAAAGAGATTTCCAATCAAGAGGGGATTGCGAAATCAGTCAGGGAATATTCTAATTTGGATGGAGACATGCCACTATAAAAGAACGATTGAAGGGAGCATTTTCAGTGTGCACCAGAAAATTACTCCAGAGAAATCACAAAATTCTCAAAAATGAGTAAACACGAGAGTTCTTGAGAGTTCGTCAAGTGAGATTGTGTTTTGTGACAATTGTGAGGATTTATTGTGAGAGAGACACCATTAGAGTGTCAGTTGTAATCCTTTGATTATAGTGGAGCGTTCCTAGACTAGCGTCCCGTGATTTTTCCCACATCGGGTTTTCCACGTAAAATTTCTGGTGTATTGCTCTTTTCATCTTCTTTTATTTTTGTTGCGTCGATTACATTTTTCTCGAAAGAGAAAACAAGCATCATATTGCGCAAATATGACAGTTAGAATTCCGCTGCGATCGATTGCGATCCGACTTTCTACAACAAAGTGGTATCAGAGCAAAGTTGTAGAAGATGTTAGACGACAAGGATAATATGATCAAGCTCACGGCTATGAATTACGCAATATGAAAGTGCAAGATGGAGGATCATCTCTACATCAAGGGTTTGCAAAGGCCAATTAAGACAAGAGTGCCTCCAAAGAGCATGATGAAGACTTCGGCACTAGCTTCTAAATCAGCAAAAATCGAAAAAGAAGACATCGACGACAAAAAGGAAGAAGAAGACGAAGACGAAGACGAAGACGAAGACGAAGACGAAGACGAAGACGAAGAGGAGGACGAGTGGACCATCCTCAATAGAAGATGTGTTGCTACTATCAGAAAGTGGCTTGATCAAAGCATCTTTGAAAATTTCACCCAAGAAGACAACGTTTATGATTTGTGGAGAATCTGGAGCGGACATACGCGAGGAATACTTCTCAAAACATAGCAAGCCTGATAAAGAATGTGTCGCGTATGGAGTACAAAGATGGAATGAGTGTCTCTGAACATATAGGCACTATGGGTGGTTTGGTGAATCAAATCAATGCAATGGAGAAGATGATCTCTCCGAAATTGCATGCACACTTCCTGACTGGTTCTATGCCAAAAAGCTGGGACACCTTAGTTGTGTCGATTCATAATTCCACGCCTAATGGAGCATTGACCGTGAAGTTAGTGAATGATAGATTGTTGAGTGAAGAGCAAAGGCGCAAAGATGAAGGGTACTACAACCATGGTGAAAGAACTCTTGTTATCAATGAACAAGAGAAGAAAACAGATCGTGGAAGGAGCAAAAGCCGTGGACCTAGAGGTCATTCAACCTCAAGGCCAAGGACTGAGAAGAGAGCTTGTTTTCATTGTGGGAAAATCGGACATCTTATTAGAGATTGTCGATTGAAGGCAGCAAAAAGGCAAGTTGAAGCACCGGCTGCAAATGTCACTACAGTTTATGAAGACATGATGGTTGTCCGCACTGATGATAGTATCAACTTAACATGCCAGGACACTACTTGGCTAATTGATTCTGGAGTCTCCTTTCACGTTGTCCCCAAGAGAGAGTTTTTCTCTTCATATACAGCTGGAGACTTCAGTCTCGTGAGGATGGGTAATGATGGCTCATCGCAGGTTATTGGCATGGGAAGTGTTGAGATCGAGACCAACAATGGATGCAAGCTTATCTTGAAAGAGGTAAGGCATGTTCCTGATATTCGTCTTAACTTAGTCTCCATAGGAAAATTAGATGATGATGGTTATGTGAGTCACTTCGGCGAAGGGAAGTGGAGGCTAACCAAGGGTAACTTGATGGTAGCAAGAGGAGTAAAAGATAAATCTCTTTATACCATACAAGTAAAGCTATGCCGAGGAGATGTCAATGCAGTGAGAGATGTATCTACCGAGCTTTGGCATAAAAGGCTCGGACATATGGGTAAGAATGGAATGACGGTTCTCACATCGAAGAAGTTACTCCTAAATATAAAAGGTACCTCTATAAACCCTTGCGAAGATTGCATTGTAGGAAAAAATAATAGAGTTGCCTTTAAATCTATTTCGCCATTGAAAAAGACAAATCGGCTGGATTTGTTACATACTGATGTTTGTGCTATGACTTCGAGAAGTGCTAGTGGTGCTTTATATTATGTTACCTTTATAGATGACTTTTCTAGAAAGGTGTGGGCAATTACGTTAAAGACGAAGGATCAAGTTCTTGATTCGTTTAAAGACTTGCATGTGAAACTAGAAAGAGAGACTGGTAGAAAATTGAAGTGTGTGGGGGCTGACAACGGCGGGGAATACCGAGGGCCATTTGAGGATTGCTGCAGATTTCATGGCATAAGGCTCGAGAAAACAGTGCCTAAGATACCACAACACAACGGTGTTGCCGAGAGGATGAATCGAACAATATGCTAGAGGATAAGATGTATGCTTTCTCATGCGAAGTTGCCAAACTCCTTTTGGGGGGGAGGCATGAGGACGGCGGTAGATTTGATAAATCTATCACCTTCGATTCCACTTAAAGGCGAGACTCCACAAAGTGTATGGAATGGTAAGAATTCATCTTACAGTCACTTGAAAGTGTTTGGTTGCAGGGCATTCGCACATATACCGAGAGACGAACGAGCTAAGCTAGATGGAAAGGCCAAGGAGTGCATATTTCTGGAATATGCTCACGAAGACTATGGCTATAGATTGTGGGATCTCGAAAGCAAGGTGTTTCGAAGCCGAGATGTAGTGTTCTTTGAGGATCAAACAATTAAAGACCTTAAGAAGCACGAAGAGTCTCAAAGTGTAGAGGAAGATTTAGTCGACTTGGAACCCTCAAACTTACCAGAAAATTATGCTCATGGGGGAGCACAAGAAGAGGCTAAGGATAACTCGACTGAGCAAGCACAAACTGAGACAACTTCCAATGATGATGCTCCTGAAGAAGTTGTGGTCGAGACTAATAATGAAGATGGTGAAGATGATGGAGAGGATGCTCAAGAAGAAAGAGAAGCAGAAACTGATGATGCGGTTGAGGAGGAAATAATTGATGCTGATGATATTCCTCAAGAGCAACCAAGGAGATCAACGAGAGAAAGGCAATCTAGTAGAAAATACTCTTCAAATGAGTATGTATTTCTCACTGATGGGGGAGAACCTGAGAATTTTCAAGAAGTGGAAATTAATGCCCACAAGAAGGAATGGATGAAAGCAATGCAAGAAGAGATGCAATCCTTGCATGATAATCACACCTATGATTTGGTAAAGCTACCAAAGGGCCGAAAAGCACTCAAGAACAAATGGGTGTTTAGGTTGAAGATCGAAGAAAACAATCCTAAACCACGTTACAAAGCAAGATTGGTGGTGAAGGGTTTCGGTCAGCAGAAGGGAGTTGATTATGAGGAGATTTTCTCTCATGTTGTAAAGATGTCATCCATTCGAGTAGTTCTTGGTTTGGCAGCAACCTTGAACTTGGAGGTCAAGCAACTCGACGTAAAGACAGCATTCATACATGGAGATATTGATGAGGAGATATTTATGGAGCAACCCGAAGGTTTTATGACCAAAGGGAAGGAAAATCTTGTATGCAAGTTGAAAAAGAGTCTCTATGGGCTCAAACAAGCTCCAAGGCAATGGTACAAGAAGTTCGATTCATTTATGGAGAGGAATGAATACAAAAAGACGACGGGAGATCATTGCGTGTCCATCAAGAAGTTTAATGACGGTGATTTTCTGATTCTTTTATTATATGTTGACGATATGTTAATTGTAGGGCATGATGTCAGAAAAATCACGAAGCTCAAGGAGGAGTTGAGCAAGGAATTCTCCATGAAAGACCTTGGACTGGCAAGGCAGATACTTGGGATGAGGATATCGCGCGATAGAGCTTGTGGAAAGCTGTGGTTATCCCAAGAGAGTCATGTAGAAAAAGTTGTGTAAAGATTCAACATGAACAACACCAAAGCAGTCAATTCACCTTTGGCCAATTATTTTCAGCTTAGCATGAGGCAGTGTCCCTCAAGTGAAAGGGAGAAGGAAGAAATGCTGAAGATTCCTTACGCCTCTGCTGTCGGAAGTCTCATGTATGCGATGGTGTGCACACGACCGGATATTGGGTATGCTGTTGGAATTGTCAGCCGATATATGTCAAATCCTGGCAAACAACATTGGGAGGCTGTCAAGTGGATACTTCGGTATCTTAAAGGTACATCTAGTTTATGTTTGTATTTTGGTGATGGAAAACCGATACTTGAGGGGTTCACCGATGCAGACATGGCAGGAGATGTGGATTCTAGGCGATCTACGTCTGGTTATTTAATAACATTTACAGATGGAGCTGTCTCTTGGCAATCAAGATTGCAAAAATGCGTTGCATTATCCACAACGGAGGCTAAATATATAGCCGCCACTGATGCTAGCAAAGAGATGTTGTGGATGAAGAGATTTTTGCAAGAGTTAGGGCACAAGCAAGATGAATATGTTGTGCATTGCGACAATCAAAGTGCCATTCATCTCAGTAAAAATTTCACGTTTTATTCGAGAACAAAGCATGTTGATATTAGATATCACTGGATAAGGGAAATGTTGGAAGAGAAGCAGTTGAAGATCCAGAAGATCCACACGGAGAGAAATGGTGCTGATATGTTTAAAAAGTCTCTACCTACGGAGAAATTAAAATTCTGTAAGAAAGAGGGTGGTTTATCGAGCTGATGAAAATGTTCGAGATCCTCCATGATGAGCTGGGGGGAGATTTTTTGCGAGCAACCCAACATGTTCAGGATTTAATTTGAAAAATCCTGAAGATTGCTCATCAAGAATACCTAATAGGAAAGATTCCTATTATGACGGAATGCTGAAAAAGAAGAATACCAGGATAGAATATTCTGGTGATTATTCAATTTAGATATTTCCAACCAAAGAGATTTCCAATCAAGAGGGGATTGCGAAATCAGTTAGAGAATATTCTAATTTTGGATGGAGACATGCCACCATAAAAGAACGATTGAAGGGAGGATTTTCAGTATGCACCAGAAAATTACTCCAGAGAAATCACAAAATTCTCAACAATGAGTAAACACGAGAGTTCTTGAGAGTTCGTCAAGTGAGATTGTGTTTTGTGACAATTGTGAGGATTTATTGTGAGAGAGACACCATTAGAGTGTCAGTTGTAATCCTTTGATTATAGTGGAGCGTTCCTAGACTAGCGTCCCGTGATTTTTCCCACGTCGGGTTTTCCACGTAAAATTTCTGGTGTATTGCTCCTCATCTTCTTTTATTTTTGTTGCATCGATTACGTTTTTCTCGAAAGAGAAAACAAGCATCATATTGCGCAAATCTGACAGTTAGAATTCCGCTGCGATCGATTGCGATCCGGCTTTCTACAACATTATATTGGTTATTTCATCGTGGCATCTAAAATCTTTCTGGCATGAACAAAAAAAGAAGTCAATCTGATTATATTATTAAGACAAGTACGTGGATAAAAGCAAGGTTCAGGGAAACAAAGAAAAGAAGTATGAATGTCATGGGATTCCAACATCAAAATATGTAACGTGGATGGCACAACTCATAAAAGAAACTGTAATAAAGAATGGATCCATAACCATATGAATCTCTTCATAAAAGAAAAGTCAAGAGCCTCGGGCCAATAACAACCGAGAAGATTGACTCTAGAACTAATTTCACGGGGAAATCCATTGGAGAATTTTGACCTAAACCATTGATTGCGAAGCAATGGGAACGGATCTTTTGAATGACAAGACTGGCATGGACAAGTGATCCGCGGCGGAGAGAGGTATAGCCACCGAGCAACTCGAATGGAGCTTCAATACGGTGATCAACTCATCGGCCTTGGCCTTATTTTTGCTTCCTTATTCAATTTTTTTTTTAATTATTGAATATTGGTCATTCCAATATGATAATATGATCAAAGGCAAAGTAAAACTATGACTCTCTCTCTCTCTCTCTCTAAGGCAAAGTAAAACTATGACTCTCTCTCTCTCTCTCTCTCTCTCTCTCTATATATATATATATATATATATATATATATATATATATATATATATATATATATATATATATATATATATCTAGAAACTCTCGTGTCCGTTTTTGTAATAGCAATGGAATTGAGAAAAAAACAAATCATCAATTCTAATCCCAAAAGAACTAAATTTCCTGAATAACACAGATGATGAATGAAAGGAAAATGTTATCGAAATAATCATATTTACTTTGGTAAATATGCTCTTCATGCACTTGAACTCGCTCGCATCACATTCAGACAAATGGAAACATGATGGCAAGAAATAACAAGAAATATGCGTCGTGGTGGAAAAGTATGGATACGTATGTTTCTCAACAAACCAGTTATAGTAAAACCTACGAAAACATGTACGAGTTCGAGTTAAAGGATCTTCCAAATATTAGGTACCGTTTGTTAAACCAGGTGAAATATTTTATGAAATGGGTGGAGTTGCAAAAATATAGCTAGAAAGACTATTTCAATAACCGCATCCAAAAAGTCTAAACAAACAAAATTTGTTATTTCGAGATAGAAAGATAGAATCGAAGGAAAGAAGTCTTGGAAATGAAAAAAACAATTGCAGGCTTCTTCTGGAAAACAATATTTATTCTTTTTTTTATATAATTTCGTCCTTTGCATTAACATTAAAAGAAGAAATTAAAATTGATATGATTCAACCTCAAATGCATTTTAAATATAGTAGCCTGTGGAATTAACGTGTATCCAAATCATAGGAGCTAGTAATCGCAGCAATGCTCATACCGGTGATATTGTTGTTTTTGTGATCAAGGAACCATTATCAAACACGCCTCCATAAAAATCATAAGTAATCAAAGCTGTAATTATACGAACTAATAAAGAACTTAAATGTGACAACAGCATGATAATACGTGACTACTTCTGCTTGGTTCAGGATGCTGCAATTCGACCGTGGGGTCGACGCTAACTTTGACCTTAGGCAACGATGTTCGAGAGGCAGCCTCTCTAACGACCACATTCGACGATGATTTTGATCACTTGGGTCATGATCCCCAACTTGATCGGTGAGGATAATTAGCCAACAATTCTCAATTTGAGTTGTTTTTCTGTCATTTGGATATTCTATAAAGTCAGATTCAAGAACTGGCAATTCATTTTTATTTTTTTTTTGGTTGAAAGAACTCGCAATTCATTGAATAGGCTAGGATATTACTCTCAGCTGGGGAAAATTACACAAAGTCAAAAACATATTTTAATTGTGTCAATTTAGTCCTAAATTTTTTGCAATTATGCCAATTCCATCCATTTGCCCAATTTCGGCTGGAAATCGCTGACGTGGCTTGGCCGCTGCTGACGTGGACAATTCTTATAGTATTTTAATATATTTTCAAATCTTTTAGTTATATATTTTTTTGTTTTCTTTTTCCTTTTTATGTTCTTTCTCTTTCTTTCTTCTTTATTCCTTCTTCTTCCAGTCGGTCGCCGAGTCCAGCGTCTAGAAAGAGGCAAGGGCCGGCGAGGACGACCTTGCCGACCTCTAGAGGAGCTCGCCCCCGCCAGCCATTGACGAGGACAAGGCAAGGTCGGTCTCCCCTAGCCATGGCGAGGCTCAACTTCACCAGTGGCCAACGGCAAGTGCTTTACCGGAGGTTGGTGTGGTCGACATCGCTGACCCTCGCCGCTAGCCGATCACTGAGCCAAGCGACCGAATGAGGAAGAAGGGGAAAAAACGAGAAAGAAAAGAAAAAAATAAAGAAAAATAAATTAATAAGTTTCAAAAATATTAAAATTATCCACGTCAACGCTAGTGGCGCCTTGCCGGCGATTTCTAGCCAAAATTGATTTAATGGACTTATTTGATAAAAATGCAAAAAATTTAGAACTCAATTGGCAAAAACAAATATTAATGATTGAAGTGACAATTATAATAGGTCTAAGACTTTTTTTTTTTGTAATTCATCCCTTTCTGATGCATCCAACCAATATCTAATATATGAGTATGTAATTTCCCATCCAATCTTATTTTACAACTTGTCTAAACAACTAAAAGGCAACTCGAGTTAAGAATAGAGCTGTTAAATGGGCGAATCAAGTCGAAAACGGTCCAACTCATATAAACCCATTTAATTCATGTTGACTCATTTTCATGCTATATAAATTTAACAACCCATACCCAATTCGACCCATATTGTTAAAACACTTTAATATTAAAGTTTAATTTAGAGAAAAATTATTTCTTATACATTTTTAAAAAGCTACTTAACCAAATTTTAATATATATTTTTTTAAAAAAATTCTGACTCATTTAAGATAGTTATCTTAGCTAACCCATTTATGACCTATATAAAATCAATTTAGAACCCATTAAGCTTCTAAATAATCCATTTATGATCTACTTTAACTTTTTTTAACTACCCGTTGATGACCCACTACCATTGAATATGAATTCTAGACTCATTTTGCCACCTCCAGTTACGAGTCACGACTTAGAGGCAAAAGTAGGGAGAAAACTACGAATTAGAGGCAAGCGATCACATTACTTTGTGAAGTTATTTACTTTTACTGTTCGACCTCGTAAAAACATAAGCATTCACCGTAAAGGAAAGTGCTATGCTATATGGACTGCTTAGAGGTCTTTGAACCTCGCACAACCAACCATTTTCTCAACCCTCCCACACACACACCAAAACCCATGTAGCACACATCCAATAGATTAGCTACAACGTACAAGTACTACACACATTTTAGGACTTTAATAGGGCTCGGTACGAATAAAGGCCTTGATCCAAACACTTTTTCAATTCTTTTAAATAACATAAAAACAATGGGCTTTTGTACTAAAGCTTCAATACTGCTTTGAGCACGTTGGGCCTCGTATAAAAAAAAATGGACGACAGAGAATAGTGTCGATCATCGGGCAACTCGTGGCGCGCATGACAACTAACCAAAAATTGTTTCTGGAACAAAAACCTATTTTTGGAATAGGTTTGAAACAAAAACTCGTTTGGTAACGCAATTGCAAGAAACTATTTCTGGAACAAAAAGTTATTCTAAAAATAGATATGAAGCAGAAATGAAAAACAAAAAAAAGTTATTTCTCTAAGAAATAGAAATAGAAATAGAATTAGAAATAGAAATCTTCGTCGACGACCAACCCCGCCGATCGCACCTTGCCCCCCGCTGCGGGTCGCCCGCCGCCGCCGCCGCCGCTAGCCGTCGGCCGCCGGCCACCATTATCAAACGCATTTTTTTGCTAAAAAACTCATCCATAAACCAAAATAGAAAAAATATTTCTGTTCCAGAAATTCATTCTGGAACAGAAATGTTGTCATGTGTGCCCTCAATGACACTTTTCAAATGATTCTTCCTGGAAAACGATGGCAACAATTATGAACAAAAAAAAAATGAGATCAATCCTGAACTTTAGTCCAACTTGAAATGTCATTTCTGAACTTTTAATTTGTTCAACGTGACCTATGTGCAATGTCATCCTTAAACTTTTAATTTGTTCAATATGATTTATGAACTTTCAATACATGTTCAATTTAGTACCTCAACAATAATGAAAAATTGGAGGACCCTTCCAACTATTCAAGTTAACGAAATTAATTGTTTTGACTTTCAATCCGGTAAGTTCAAATGATGGACAAAAAATAACCTTCCGTGTGGATTATCTATATAGGATATTCAACTCAAATCAAGATATATCACTTTGAGATCTGGAAATGAATGGTAGACAAATCACCAGCAACATAGATGGTGGCTTCACTGCTATCTATGACTAGAGGTGTCAAATGGATGGGTTGAGTCCAATATGGTTTGACCCATATTGACTCGTTTAACCCGTTTTGATCAATTTTTATACGGTACAAATTTTGTGATCCACACCAATCCGACTCAACTCGACCCGTATAATTTAAATAATTATATATTTAACCAAATTATGAAATTTTTATTTTCATAAAAATTAAAAAATGTAAAAACTGTTTTGCCGACTGCCCACCGCCACCACCGTGGCCTGCTCGCCTGCCGCCACCTCACGGCAGCGCCCGCCCTCCTCGATGGAGTTGAGGTTGGGCAGTTGGGACAATAGGACTACGGTGCAGGTGAACATGAGGTAGTGGTGAGGGGGTGCGCGCCGCACAAGATCTCGAAGAACATCTTACACGTTGACCCGTCGATGATGATCAGGGACACGCAGGTGCCTCTGGCGAGGTACATGAAAGGAACAGTGTCAACCAGTTCACTAACTTCTCGCCTGAAACATAATAATTCGCACGACGTTAAACTAGAGAACGTGGCTGAGTCAGAATTTCTTATTATTTCTTTCCTTTTGCTATCAATGTTCTCTTTAGCATCAAGTTCATTCTTGTTAAACTAGAGAAAATGATTCGACCTAAAAAAAATGAAACTAGAGAAACTGAAATTACTTTTGGCTTGAGAATTACCAAAAGCGGTACTTGTAAGTTGTATGTATTTGCGGCACCGCATCCCCAGTGGCAGCAAGCCCACAGAACAACGGCGCGGGAGCGATGGACAATGGTTTACAAGTGAATAAAAGTAGTCTTGCAAAGTTATAGGTCGCTAATTGAAAATGGGTAGGGTTAAAACTCATATTTAAATAAGCTTTATAGGCCTAAACTTATGTTTGATCCATTTTTTAAAGTTTAATTCATATGTAATCCAAATGAATAAAGATGGGTTAAAAAGTGGGACAAAGACTTGTATTAATTACAGCACGGGCAGGTGTTGAATTGGCAGTCCCGTTTTGCTAAAATTCTTCCCGGCGACGCCACTTCACCAAAGTGGTTTGCTTTCTTTAGTTTCATTGGCTAATCTATCATACCCATTACGATGAATGTGAATTCGTTGCCGAATAACGTTAGAAGATTTCACTGAGAAGCAAATGCTTGAATCCAATGCACGGTCTCGATATTTTCGAGTCCACTCGGATTTCTAATTCCTAAGTTCAGGATCAAGAATTCCACTCCATTCTATTTCGTGTCCAGAATCTTGACGCCTTAAACTTTGGACTTGACCCTCGGACCTTTGACTTTAGGGCCTAAGACTTGTCGTCAAGGATCCGGCTCGGGACCCTCACGCCCAAACTTGATATCCCAAAAGTTGGACGTGAAAATTCCATACTCAAATCAAGCACGGAAAGATTTTTTTACTCTTAATCTAACTTTTTTGTTATCGTGAGTTTAGTGCACAAAACGCCAGACCGCCTAATTGACACCTTGATACATGTTTTCAATTAGCTTTATAAGATCTTTTTTTCGCATGACTTGTTCCATCACATTCCAACATATCTAAGTCTATTTGCTCATGTCAATCTGATTGAAGGGAGTGCACGTCTTGAGCGATTAGCGAGACGGCAACGGCCTAGAACAAAGTCAATAGACGCGACAGTGCCATGTAGAACTTTCATAGATGCAGAACACGTTACCCATGTCAAATTTTATATACTATTGACACCTCTATCCACGACCAAGAGCTAATGAGTTTTTAAATTGCTTAACTTTACATTTCTTTTTTGGAAGTTTTATCGCCATACTTAGATGAGATGGTTTTTTAAGTTCTATCCCACTCTACTGCCCCGGCTTTTAAGGGGGAAAAAATAAACTAGAAGAAGAATAACTTTTTTGCTTGTTTCGGGATCAAGTGGGCTTCGGGCCAGTTTTGTGCATTCTGACTAGTCTACTTTTTCGAGCCATCTGACCCAACACCAAAAAAAAAAAAAAAAACCTTCAACTTTTGCATTTGTGACAATTATATTTAAAACTTTTTTGTCTCGTAAAAACCTTCAATTTTTACTTTTGTCCCATATTTACCGGCCTAATACAAAAAAAAAAACCTCAACTTTAGCATATGTCTTATATTATATTCAAAACTTTTTTTTGTCTTATAAAAAACTTTCAATTTTTATTTTTTCTTTAGTTTTACCACATTTAACCTTCCGTCTATAATCACCATTAGTTTTCACGTTATTAATGAATTACACATTAACAAAGCTAACATGAAAAAATCTCGAACTTCTCTTTTGTTGTTTGCTTCCCTTATAAATTGTCGGGAGATATATAATCACTCAAGACGGAGTGTTTCATATTCTCTTCGGCACTCAACAACCTAAAGAACGGCTAGACATGAAGATATTCTAATGAAGACATGGCCATTTGGAACCGTGGACCTGGAACAGGCCCATTGACTGGGCCCACGGTTCCGAACCGGAACCGGCCCTTGAAGGCCGGTTCCGGTTTCATAAATTCGTGAATCGGCCTGGAACCGGCGGTTTCGGACCCAGTTCAGAACCGCAGAAAAAAAAAGGTGTGTTGGGGTTAGGGGCCCTTGCCTGGGGAAGAGCCAAACGGCTCTTCCCCGTGGGGCCCGCCTGCCTCTTCGGGTAGTTGGAATTGCAATGGCCAAATTTTCTTTTTTTAAAAAATAAAATAAAAAACTTTCTATAAATAAGAGGGTTTCCCCTCTTTATTTTTCTCACAATTTCTCTCAATTCTCTTCAATACTCTCAATCTCTCAAATTCGCTCAAATTCTCCCAAATTCTCTCAATCCGATATTTTCTCTCAATTCCGTCTTAATTCTTTGAATCAACTTTTCGATCAATTCTCTAAAAAACAATGGCAAGTGGAAGCGAATATGCTAGAAAGGAAAAGAGCCCGATGGGAGAATCCAATTATCCTATTCCTGCATATGATCCTCGTGAATATGCATGTTGGGCAGACGGCGATGTTACTATCAACTATGTTCTTAATCCCAACGCCGAGTCTGTCCCAACGCAAGAAAGTCTTCATCCTCCTACTAGTGTCGAAGAAACGTCGATAGCAAAGGAGCTGGGACGGAAGAGCCGAGAGGGTACATCTGACTTATGGCTACACTTCAATAAGGTATGGAATGAAAACAAAGGCAAGTTTGATATAAGCTGTAAATATTGTCCGCAAACATACAAACTTGGTAAAGGAGATGGCTACGGAACATTTCGTCGGCATCTGACGAAAAAATATCCAACGCAAGCGGGGATTGACACTAGCCAGCAACAAATTTCCGGGTACATCAATCCTAACCATCATCCTTTATTCCGTTACACTCATGAACTTTATAAACAAACATTAGCTGAATATGGTGCCCTTGATCATGCTCCGTTTAATACTGATGAAAGTTTTAATTTTAGATATTTGGTAAACACTGTGTTGGCTCCGCAAGCATCATATGTTCCGAGAACTACTCTGATACACGAATTTGACCATGTTTATAAAAAATAAAAAAAAGAAATTGATAAAAAATTTGGAGAATTCAATGGACGTGTACATATAGGTAGTGATATTTGGAGTGATTCTTGGAATATTAATTCTTATATGGGTGTCACATGCCATTGGATATGTGATGATTGGATTATTCAAAAAAGACTTCTTGCATTTCGAGTTTTTCCTGAAAGACATAGAGCCCATAATATTTATAGATTAATTATGCAAGTTTTAGAAGAATATGATTTGATTAATAAAGTTTTTTCAATTGATTTTGATAATGCCGCTGCAAATACTGCTTCCATTCCCGAGTTAGAAAAAATTTGTAAACCCTCTTTTGGCGGATAATTTTTTCACATTAGATGTGCTTGCCATGTTTTGAATTTATGTGTACAAGATGGTTTAAGAGTTCTTGTGACTTCTCTCGACCCAATAAAGAGTGTAATTAGATTTTTATGGAGCCGTCCTCATTTTATGAAAGCATGGGGCAAATATTGTAAACAACATGGGGAAATGTAAAAAGGTTTCCAAAAGATATTCCGACTCGTTGGAATTCTACCTACGAGATGCTTCTACAAACTTTTGATTACAAAGATTTATTATGTTCCTTTATTTCGAATACTGTTCCTGATATTGCTTTACTCTCGCAATATTGGGACGTTTGCAAAAAAAAGAAGAAGATTTTTTTGAAAGTTTTTAATGATGCTTCTAATATTTTATCTGATATTTATTATCCTACTACGTATTTATTTTTAATAGAGTGTGTTAATATTGCTGGTGTTTTTAATGAATATGAAAAAGATATTGAATTAGCTTCGAGTATTTTAGTAATGTGAGAAAAATGGTTGCATTATTATTTCAATATTCCTCTTGTCTATTTAGTTGGTATTATTTTCGATTCACGCATTAAATTAGATGGTTTATTAGATTACCTTAGGAATAATTATTATTATGATTGTTTGCATTTGGATGAAGCAATAGATATTTCAATTATACAAGGAGAGGTTAAAGAAGCTTTAGTAACATTATATAATGAATTTTGTATAGATATGGTTTGAGTGACAGTGGATCTGTCCAACATAATGTCTCACAAAGCAATACGGGTATTTCACCTAATAGAGTGTATAAAATGCTCTTGAGTAGGAAAAAAAAAATAGAAGGGCACAACAAGTAGTATTTCCGAATTAGAAAACTATTTAACAATTACTTTTGAGTTTAATGAATCCGAATAGCGCAGATTTCAAGATTCTTGAATAGTGGAAGAACCATTCAACTCAATTTTCAATTCTCTCCCTCATCGCAAAATAGATATTAGCGACCCATTCTTCAACAGTGGCCGTTGAACAAGCATTTAGTGCTGAAAGATTAATTTTGGACTCCCGCGGTTCAAGATTAAGTCCGAAAAGTGTGGAGATTCAAGCTTGTGTCGATAATTGGACAAAAGCTAAATTTCGACAACAAGAACTAGATCAAGAAAACGAATTCTTCAGTGAAGAATGTGGAGATACTACCACAACAACAACAACGGGTAGCGACGATTGATGATGAGGTAAGTTGGAGTTACCAAAGATAAGAGAACTACATGAGTTTTGATTCTTCTATCAGCAAGAAGATATGTAGGCGCTTAATGATAATTCATTAAGTTCAAACCTATTCCTCCTCTTTTTTTTTTTTCCAAATTTTATTACAATATACAGTTTAATTATAATTTATTAATTTTATTTCATTATTTATTAAAAAAAATAAAAGTTCGGAATCCGAACCGAAATCGAAATCGGGAACCGGCCCGGTACCGTCGGTTTCGATTCCACAAAATCTAACGAGCTATTTAAAATCTCGTCATCCATGAAACCTACTATTTCTAAATTTCAAAAATTCATTAGTAAATTTGGCGAGAAAATTCGAGCCATGTAAAATTAACTAATGGTGATTATGAACAGAAGACTGACGATGGTAGAATTAGGATAAAAGTAAAAGTTGGTGGTTGTTTAGGAGATAAAAAAAAGACTTGGATATAATTGGGACAAAAGCTAAAATTGATGTTTTTTTTTTCGAATATTAGACCAGCGAAATTAGAACAAAAGTAAAAGTTGAAGTTTTTTTATGAGACAAAAAAAGTTTTGAATATAATTGACACAAATGTTAAAGTTTGAGTTTTTTTAGTATTAGGCTGAGCGATCTTAGGGGCGCAGTGGCCCGGTTCATATAAGATTTGAGAAATGAATTGCTCTCAACAAGATTTGAACCCTAGATTGCGAAAAGACGAATGAGCTCATTTCCCATCACTACAAAAAAAACATTGATTTAGTCACACAATTTGCGACAAAAATTTGGCCAGAATTCGTCGCTAATTTGTTTTGCGACGCAATCTGTGACGAAAAAAAATTCGTCGCGAAAAAAAGGTCTCTAAATTTAGCGACGAGAAGACAAAGTTTCGTCGCGAATTTGCGACACAATTTGGGACGAAAATTTCCCGTCGCAAATTAGCGACGAAAGTTTTCGTCGTAAGTCCGCGACTAACTTTGCTACGAATATCGGTCGTGGCAAATTAGCCGATCCCACAATTTTGTCGCAAAATTAGCGACGAATGTTATGACGAAATCGTTTTCGTAGCGAAGTAGTGACGAAAGTTTCAGCGACGAAGTTTTGACGAAAATATCCGTGGGCAATTGTGACGACTATTATTCGTCGCCCATTAGTGACGAACAATTCTTCGTAGCTGATTAGCGATGACATGAAGTTTCGTCGCTAATTAGCGACGAATGTTACTACGAAATTGTTTTGTCGTCGCCAATCTTTTTTTGGAAAATGTAGCAACGAAATTGATTTTTCGTCGCTACATACGACGGCTTTCGCGACGAACGTTTGTCGTCGCTAATTTGCGACGAAAAAAGTTTCACCTGTTTCGTCGCTGATTCCAGCAGACATTCGCATATTTGGCGACGAAAAATTCAATTTGCGACGGATTCTGTTCTCCGCGGCCACCATATATATATATATATATATATATATATATATATATATATAAATGCATATTTAGCGACGAAAAGTGCAATTTGCCATAAAGTCCGCAACGGATTCTGTTCGTCACGGATTTGCCACAATGCCTATGGTGTTTTTAGTCTTCTCAACGGTTGAATTTTGCAACGACCGGGCACGAGACGATTTTAAAATTTGTGATAATGACGAATAATAAACTAATTTCTTTTTATCAAATGCAAAATTAATTTACAGAATTTATAGTATAACAGTACTATAAATACATTACAGTTACCCACCAATCCCTATGTGATCTTATGCCTACTTGACCGGCCCCCCCAAAGGTTATCCGAGAGAATTGTCTCCATTTTTTTCGTCCAAAGTTTATACCAAATTGGATCCCCTCCAACAACTGCAACAGGCAAAGACACCACAGATGAGACCATCTCCAAGGAGCAGCAATCAATTATACACTGACAAAAGCAACAAAAAAAGGTTAAAACATAAACATTAGATGCAAAAAAAAGAATAGCCATGGCACAACTTAACATGAATAAAACCATCAACTATTAAAACGCAATAAAAGTATTTAGAGGAGTCAACCACAGATAGCTCGAGCTATGGATTTAACATTCATCATATGGATTGAAAAGAAAGCTTATATTCCAAAATGGATATCATGCAGCAGCAATTTCTTCTTAAGTATAGAACACTGCACACTAATGAAATTACCTGTCCGAAGCCAGAACCAAGAACAACAACAATCCTAGCAGCATCAAGAAGGCGTCGACAGTAGAAAGCATCTGGTGTTGCTTTTGCAGCTTCTGCTGCCTTAATGGCCTTCTGGGGAAGATGAATACGAGGGAAGAGATTACCAATTCTGCTCTATTGCACGTTATACCCTCTAAGCTATTCAAAGCATGTTCCAGTGTCTGCGCAAAGGAGGACAAAGAGTATGGCTTGATGAGAATTGATAGAAGCATGGTTTTACTTAGTAGTATCATTTTTGTCATTTACCGGTAAATACTCCCCATGGCGTCCCTACATGTATCAGTTACTCTGAAAGAAGAATTATTCCAGTTCATATTAACTAATCTTTGCTCTTTAGCAAAGAAAGCTGACCTGTGCTCGTCTTGCTAGGGATGAGAGTATTCCATCTCTCTCTTCACAATATGACTCATATGATTTATCTCCAACCTGCTCTCATGTTATACATCCCAAGTAATGTCAGAGTGCTCTCTTAACCAGCAATATCGGAACAAAGATTTACAGACGCAACTTTGTAAATCTGTTCCCTCACATCAGCGCTAAACCCTATCACCTCCATGTAACCTCCTCTTTTACCACACTCACCATAGTATCCTGTCCACAGAAATGGAAAATCCACATATTCGACTTATCATTGATTACCACGTTACTTAAATATCAAACAAGAAGAGAGAGAGAGAGAGAGAGAGAGAGAGAGAGAGAGAGAGAGAGAGAGAGAGAGAGAAGAAAGAGGGGGGGGGGTGCTTTTGAAACTGATTGGAAAGAGACTAGGGAGATGTCGTTCTCACCATACCCTATTGACCGAGCAACCTTCTTGAATGAGTGGAACCGCTTGTCCGGAACATAAATATTTTCTTGGTATACCTGCATGAAGTTCTCTCAAGTCAATGTTGTCATTGTTCTTAATACGAGAAGTAAAAATACTGGCCACCCAAATGCAATGAGTTATTGATGCAACCGGCTAGCTTGAAGCAGGCATCCAGTCTATGGTTTTCTTCTGCTAGGACCTGCAGCCACAAACTCAAAAATCATCAGAGAGGTAAAAATTGAACATTCGAAATTAAGACATCCGCACATGCTTCTAAACAACATCCGGCATTTGAATTAGAATGGAAAAAGTTCTCAAATCATAAATTCTTACTTGCCCGGTTGGATTGCCAGGATTAATAACCACAAGTGCTCTAACAGTTATACCCTTGGTATGTAATTGCTTTTGAAGATCAGACACCTGCAAACCCCATCCCGTCTCCTCATCCAGATAGTAAGGGACCTGAAAGAAATACATCACACTCTTAATGCCTAACACACGCCTCTGGACTATCACAATTAAAGCTGTAAAACATGCGAAGAAATTATAGCTGCACGCCAATAATAGGGGCAAATACACTAATTGACAAATTTTGAAACAATCCCATTAACATACCATCTTATGGATCTCGATTTCAACTATAAGTGATAAACTTACAAGGTTTCCATCATGGAGGGCGATTGAAGCAGAGTATAGAGGATACTGAGGAATAGGGCAGAATATTCCATCACTTTCTCATCTTGTTAGTAATTGCATCATCATATGAACCTGAGACCATGTAAAGGAATTATAGCTTTATTCATCATATAAGTATAAAAGATCAATCCCTGAGAAACCTGAAAGCTCCTAATGCCAAAGACAACTGGCACCAAAGGAAGAAAATATAAGAATAAGGATGTACCGCAGGGCTAGCACCATCTGTCAAGAAAATATCATTTGGATCAGCAGGAAAACCATCACAGGCTTCAATACCATTAGCAATAGCATCACGCAAACCTTTGATTCCCCGCCATTCATAAGATGACACCATAAATGAGGTGGTACCAGGAAAAGAACTGTATAGAGATGGACATATTTTGAAATCTGGCTGTGACTATATGCACCAGTTGCTCTCCCAGGAATTTGACCAGGAAAAGAACTGTATAGAGATGGACATAATCCCTCCACTACGAACCAATTCATTTGTACATTCCAAACAAGTGCATATGTGCCCAGATCTGCAAAAGTTAATGAAAGTCAGCAAGCAACCGATGTGATCTCTCCCCAAATGAATCTTTGGCATGCAGTTAGCAAGTAAAAGCACGACCTTCGGAACAGAAAGGGCAAAGCAATCATACCTGTACAAGAGGGAATCAATATGGCTGTCACAGTAAACACAACAATCTGTTTATACATGATGTTTATGGAGCTAAATCACATAAAACATCCTCATCATCTACGACGTCGTCATTGCGCCGCTTGTTGACACCTAAATTTTGATTTGTTTTTTTCAATTATTCATTTTTCATAAAAAATGAGAATTAGTTTTAGTTCTCACCAAAAATAAATTCTCACGCATTACATATTTATTTTCTATCAGTCATGCCATTTGCATTAGGGTCGAAGGCGAGTCAATGAGCATAATTTGGCAGGCAATTTTTGACCAGCTCGAAGGGGCATGCTGATTTTCTTTCGTAGGCTATATTGGGCTTATTTTCAAGTTTAATCTAATTAGCCAGGCTTTTAATTAAATATTTATTATTTAGAAAAAGCCTTGATTTTGAGCCCGAGAATTCAAGAGGATCCCATGGTTTAGACTGGAAAATTCGGATGGGTCATGAGCATTTGAGTGCCAAAGGTTACGCATGGATTCTGACTTTGATTCAAATTCAATGTGGTTTATTTTATATAAGGCCTTTAATTGATCATTTAACTAATAAAAGTATAATAGGCCTAAGATTGCATCTCAAAGCCCACGCACAAAGACATGTTCAGCCATTTCCATCATCATATGCTATTGCCCAAAATATTGAGGCATTTTTAAAAGGTTTGGACTCTTGTAGATCAATCCGACGATCAATAATAAATCATACCTTCGCTAGGGTTAGGGTCTCTATTTGTCTATAAATAGAGCCTTATGGCCTAGGGTTTTGAGGAGGCCAGACATAATTCACATTCGGTAGAGTTTGAGAGAAAGTTTCGTCTAGAGAGTGAAGGAAGAGAAATCGTGGAAGCCAAATTCGATATTAGAACATGAGACATAGACATTGAGAGAAAAAACAAAAGAGGAGCTACGTAGAGACAAAAAGAAGAAGGAAGCTCTTTGCTTCCTCCTCCATGGGTTGACACGACGTGCCTTACATGCACCAGGCGATTTTTTCAAGTCTTCTGGCCAATGCATCAGCGATGTAGCTCCTGTTCTAGCCGATTTACACGCAGCTCCTGCTCATGGAAACCCTGTGAAGAAGCGCTTTCTAACCGTTGCTCCTTATATTGCTAACGACACCAACATTTCATAAAAAATTAAGATTGCATCTCGTTTGCTGGGTGTCTTTGTTTGCAGGTCCTTAAAGTGAGTTCTCACACCACGACTAGTTTTGGCTTCACAGTGTACTTCCTTCCAATCTCTCCAATGGCGCGCCCATAAAGTCAAAGCTTCAGAATCCAAGAAGATCATCATAAGACTAATGGATTCCCCTTGAAGACATTGCAGTATTTTGGCAGATCCGAACTTGAGAGTACCCATCAGTCAGGCACCACCACCAATTTCTTGTTGTTCGATTGCCTCTCCCTAACAATGTTCTGCTTGGTTCATTCAAATCGTTCTGCAGGTCCCTTGGCGTTTCCAGCAATACTTCGATAGCTAGCGACCATTTTCGTTAATATTAGCGCAGGTTTGAGTTGTTCTCAATAAGTCCAATCCAAGTTGAGATCCTGTGAGGTCGTAATGCAAAAAGTCAGAGAACAAGACCAAATATTCTTCATGCGCGTCCATGTTTTATTTTCTCTGTTGATGTTAGCATTAGTGGTTGCCCATCTGTCCCTGGTCAGTGGTGAATCAATTGATAGTCAACATCGTTCATGTTCTTGTTTTCTATTGCAGGCATTCCTCGGAAAATCCCCACAGCCGAACCTGAGCCACCACGAATCCGCCGGGTTCAAGATTGAATTGATTTGATATCGGTTCAAATTTTCGGAAAAGTTATCCAAGGAAGCTTGCCAATTGGGAAGTAATTTTATCCTAGTGATAACTTGTTTCTTAATTTGAATTGTCTAGATATTTTCCTATCTTTTGCATATCTATCATATATTTATATTGATTGCTTGATTCCTTTTATCGTGATATAATTTGCACTTAAATAAACAATTATGCCCATAATTCATGCTCCCTTGTGCCTTGTCCCGTCGGAATATGTATATCAATGCATGCAATTTGACTTCAATTTTGAAGTATGATCGTGCTCGAATATACATGAGGATTATACATCAAACCCTCTATTTTTGAGGGGCGGATTGATAACTCCAAAGAATTTCATGGTTTGCCCTATGTATATAGGGATGATGGTAATTCTTTATATAATCCGTTCTCTGGCCCTGATCCAAGGGCACGTTGCGTATTAAATTGGAATTTTCGGAATTTAAGGTAAATTATGGGCAAGATTGTTTATTTTTGTTCAAATTCTTGTGTTTTTCCTTTTTAATTAAATTCCCAAAAAAATACCAAAAATATGACGCCTTTTTTTTAAAGGTAAATTACATTTTTTATCGCCTTTTACATGGAAATAACATTTAATATAAATTGAGATTTTGAGAAGTCGATTTCTTAAGTTATAATTGATGTTGTCTTCATTTTTGCATTGTTTTGCCATCATTTTTCATAAATCCGAAAATCCCAAAAAAAAAAAATACCAAAAATATCATGCATAGCATATAGTTTAGAATCATACTTGCCATGCCTTGCATGTCATTCATGCATATTTTCATGTCATTTTGCATTAGCATTATACCAAACAAGAGAAAATCTTAAATCATCAAATCAAGAATTTTTCATGAAAATTGGTACCGAAAGGGCATTAATTGAAAAATTAATGTAACCAAATCCCCGAACACTTAATCTCTGGTTCGTAGAAATAAAATAGTCCCCCCGCTATTTTATTTAGGTTTCTAATCGACCTACCAAGAACGATTAGTGGCGACTCCAATTTGATACATTTTTTTTTAAATGAACCTAAGTTGCGATTCGATAGGACTTGAGAGAGTCCGAATTAGGTTAGTTAATTTAATTAACCTGATAATTCGTTAACCTAGAATTTTCAGTTTTAGGTCGTGACACCACTCATCATTAGTGGAGGTATTGGCGGAACTTGAGCTGGATTTAAGTTGGGGGTTTGCAAGACCATTGCCATTTGAGCGTTTAGAGAGTCATATCGTTCGTCTTGCCATCTCATTTGTTCGCTTTGCTGTTCAATTTTTTCGTCTTGCCGTCTCATTTGTTCGTCTTGCCGTTTTATTTGCTCATCCTTCTCCTCAAGCGCAAGCGTCAATCTGCTTACTTGTTGGGCCGTTTCCTGGTCGATTCGTCTCCTCCTTGAAGTACCCGCATTGGAGGATGAACTTCCACCCTTTGCGATCAATTCCCTCGACAAGTTCCCCCACCCATATAATTTTCCTCACTTCATCCCACCCAACGCCTCCAGCCACATTCCCGAATTGTCAACTGCTGGCTCAGATGCAGCCCCACCATCACCAGCACCAGCCGCACTCATTAAAAGCTCATCATATTTTTCCTACATCAAGAAAATATATATGAAAACAAAATAACTTAATATACGTAACTGCCATAAATATTGAAAGCATTAATGGTTTTCATTGTAGTCTCCATTAAGGCGAAAGTATAACCTTACATACCTTAATAGATCTCGCTCGGTCACCAACCCACGTCGCATCTTTCTTTTGAAAAACACGTTGGAATGTAGCTAAAAACGTCGCTTCGCTCCCCAACTCCTTTGCCTACAATATTGAAAATGAGTAATTGAATTAAATAAATTAACTTACAACATGTTTAACGAACTTATCAATCTTTTTCTATGCTCTCCTATGTTGATGGAACCCCCAACATATGTTGCGGACGGAGAAGACCCTTCACTCGAACTGGAAGCTCGATTCTTCGCATTTTGTTCACTCCTTCGCTTCATTTTTCTACTTTCCCAAATCCTCTTCATCTCAGTCCAATCTTCAGCGGTAATATAATATGGCTTCACATCTTTCGTTTTTGCTTTATTCACCACATTACACATGTGATCACCAACTTTTCTCTTAAATATTATTCTAATTTCATTGTCATGCTATTCATCCCAAGTGAATTTTCGCTGTCAATAAACAAACATCTGGCTTAATTTCCGCCGAACTTAGTTGGCCAAGTTAATTGAAAGACAAAAATTACATTGTACTCATTCCACCACAACTCTCTCACTTCTTCTGGCACGCTACCATAAGAAATCCACGGACCCCTCCAATAATTATTCACTATCCTATTCAGTTCCCGTACAATGTCCGTGGCATTTTCAAATCTGTAAACAAGACAATTCAGTTCATATCCACATCTACCACCCAAACGATACCCTAAATATGCAACATTTACTTAAAAATTGAAGTACTTACGAGTCTCCCTGTGGGCGTATCGCTCGTCGTGTATCTTCTGAAGCTGAGGTCTCCTGATCACTCGATTGTTGTACTAGAGAAGGTGAACCTGAGGCAGGTGAAGGGTGACATGAAAGGGAACCGGAAGATTGCTGGCTCGGGGCCGAGGATGAAGAAGGGGAAGGTAAAGGGGAAGAGGAAGGGGTTGCTCGTCTTCCTTGTGGAAATGCACCCTGCATTTGACCTCCGCCTCTACGATACTGACAAATAGGAATGTTAGACAAATATCAGAAAAAATAGAGACATGTATTAGGGACAACATCACGAAGCTTACCATTTTGGTTCGTAGAGCACGTGAGAAACTTGAGAAATTGAAAGAATCAATGATTGCCTCTAATAAAGAAATGATATTGTCAGTTCGTAAGATGTATTGAACAGAGCAATACTTCATTTCTTTTCAATAATGTCAATATCGATATGGTGAGAAGTATGATTGTCTGCTCTGATAAATTGCCAAGCATCTTCCCAAAGAAAGCCACAATTTCAGTATAATGCACAAACTAACTAATACCAGAAAGCTTGAATAGCTGACAAGCAAAAGAAAAATTTCCAAAGGAACAAAAAAGAGGATGCGTCGCGAGGAACTGACCTGCTTAGATGGCCGTAGGTGGCTGGGTAAGAGGTTTGCCCTCCTCAGATCTGTGGGCTGGTCGTGGTTGTGGCTCGCGCAAGACCGGCTGGTGGTGAGGCGTAGCCGGAGAAGGGACTGGACGGTGGGTCTCGGGCTTGCCCTCCTCACATCTGTGGGCTGGTCATGGTTGTGGCTCGCGCAAGGCCGGCTGGCGGTGAGGCGTGGCCGGAGAAGGGACTAGACGGTGGGTCTCGGGCTTGCCCTCCTCAGATCTGTGGGTCTCGGGCTTGCCCTCCTCAGATCTGTGGGCTGGTCGTGGTTGCGGCTCGCGCAAGGCCGGCTGGCGGTGAGGCGTGGCCGGAGAAGGGACTGGACGGTGGGTCTCGGGCTTGCCCTCTTCAGATCTGTGGGTCTCGGGCTGGTCGTGGTTGCTGCTGGCGCAAGGCCGGCTGGCGGTGAGGCATGGCCGGAGAAGTAACTGGACAGCGGGTGGTGGTGGTAGTGGTGGCGGCTTTAGTAGACGGCGGGTGTGCGTCGCTCGGCGAGTCAAAGGAAAGGGAGGAGAAGCGGAGGCGAAAATGAAGAAATGAAGATGCAGCAAGGGGCATTAGGGATTTTAGGGCATTGTAGCGACGAATTTGCGACGACCCTTCTTTTTCGTCGCAAATTGTGTAGCTATTTTTTTTTTTTAAATTTTGCGATCAATTCACATAGATGTCTTCAACGTCATAATTAGTTAAAAGTGTCAAAAATCTGAGTCTGATGCTGAGTCTGAGTCTTCGTCTTCGTTTTCGTCTTCGTCTTTGTTTTCATCATCCTCGTCCTCTGTCGCGAAATCAGAATCTTCATCACCATCTATATTTGATCCGTAAATTTCAGTTGCATCCACATCTATTACTGCTCCACATGGATCTCGTAAAGTCGAAATGTTATATTCCTCGACTTCAACCGTGTTACAAACTTCCTCTTGTTGATACGTTGTATCCTTCCAGTGTACCTCAATTTTTCTTCGTGCTTTGGTTTTGCATACAGCCCACCAATCCGCTTTGTCGCGTTTCAAACTAGGATACGATGCATAATATACTTGAATTGCTTGTTGCGCCAAGACAAATGGTTCATATTTCATATACCTTTTCTTGTGATTTACTTCAACCAAATTAAACTTCGTATGCACTTTCATTCCTCTGACGGGGTCAAACCACATGCACTTAAATAACACAACTTGCATTAATGGTCCAGGGTACTCTATCTCTATGATTTCATCCAACAGGCCATAAAAATCATCTTTCGCACTGCCACCATTGGATGACCGAACACACATACCGCTATTCATTGTGGCTTTTTCCATTCCGTATTGTCGAGTGTGAAAATTATAACCGTTTATGAAATATGATGGCCAAGTTCGTACCCTTTTTACCTGACCCCATGACAGATGATATAGCAATCCTTGCTCTTCGACTTGATCACGATTGTTGTGAACCTGAAGTCACACAGACAAAGTCAATAATATTTTTGTAATTACTGATTTATAAAATATAAATAACTTGCTTTTCGAACATAGGCAACTTACATATGTTTTGAACCATGTTGCAAATTGTTCATCGCACAAACGGTCAAACTCATTTGGTGGTAGTCCATGCAGTAAAGTTTGAAAAATCCTATTAACAAAGACCATTTATACATTAGCAAACATTTGACACACAATAAATATATTTGCAAAAGTACACTTACTCGAAGTATGGCCCTACTTCTAGACAGTTCAGCCGAATATATGTATGGGCTGCCCGCCATTCCTCGTCTGTTAAGTAACGAAACTTACATGCGCCGCTTGATCGACCAAGATAATTGAAAATAAAGAACGATTTGCAGTTGGGATCAATGGGCCCCTCATCATTTCTTCCTACTCTTCGCCTTTTGCAGTGTACGTGCGACTCAAAATAGTACGATGCTAATGTTGTCACTTCTTCCATAATATATGCATTACAAATTGAAGCTTTAACACATGCCTTGTTCTTCACTTTTCTCTTCAAATGATATAAGAACCCAGTTACAATAGGAAAAAGTTCATCATAACATAATAAGTAATAAAGTAATTTTTAATTTATTAAAAAAATCTTTTACCTCTCAGATGGGTACATACAGCGAAATTGGACGGGACCGGCAACTTTGGCCTCATAAGGCAAGTGAACTAAGAGATGTTCCATTGAATCAAAAAACGACGGAGGGAATATCCTTTCTAAGTTGCAAAGAATGATTGGAATATCTCCCTCTAGCTTCTCCATGTGTGATACTTTTAATACCGTTGAGCAGATATCATGAAGAAAATTACTTAACTCTGTGATGGCACCCCATACAAAGTTCGGTACAAGTTCCTTTAAAGCTATTGGAATTAGCCTTTCAATGAATATGTGGCAATCATGACTCTTCAGACCTGTCAACTTGCATTCATTCAAATCAACACATCTCCCAAGATTTGAAGCGTATCCATCAGGAAATCGTACAGATTTCAACCATTGACAAACAACCCGTCTCTGCTCATTGTCTAATATGTAAACTGCTTTTGATTTTGGTCCTTTGCTGTTTGCATCCACATCTAATGTCGGTCGATCACAAATGACTCTCATATATTTTCTCGCATTCAAGTTGTCTTTCGTTTTTCCAGAGACATCCATAACAGTGTTGATGACATTATCGAAAACATTTTTTTCTATATGCATGACGTCAAGATTATGCCGAATAAGATGGGTCTTTCAATATGGTAGATCCCAAAATACACTGCGCTTAGTCCACTTATGTGCGCTTCCGTACGCAATAGTCATGCCATGGGGGTTTTCAACAACAGTCGAAAAGTCACGCACTTGCTCCCAAATTTGATCACCAGTCAACCTCAATGGTGGGGGTGTTCTTTCAATCATATTCTTGATGAACTCTTTTTTATTCCTTCGGAATGTATGATTTATCGGCAAAAATTGTCTGTGACAGTCAAAATAGCTGGGCTTCTTATCGTGCTTTAATCTGAATGACTTTGATCTATCCATACATATTGGACATCCTAAGATCCCAGCTATACTCCATCCAAATAACATCCCATAAGCTGGAAAGTCGTTTATCGTCCAAAGAAGTGTAGCCTTCGTTACAAATGTTTGATCAGTAAAAACATTATATGTAGGAACACCTTCATCCCATAGCTGTCGTAACTCCGCAATCAATGGTTGCATATAAACATCTATCAATTTTTTTTTTGGATTTTGCGGGCCAAGCACGATCAATGTCAAAAACATATGAGCTGTCTTCATGCACATGCCAGGTGGCAGATTGTATGGAGTTAAGATAACTGGCCAACATAAATAACTTTTTTCTAATTTTTCGAATGGGGCAAATCCATCAGCATAGAGACCTAACCTGACGTTTCGAGGCTCTAACGCAAACTCGGGATATGTTCTATCAAAAGATTTCCATGCCTATGCATCTGAAGGGTGGCACATCAGACCCTCTTCGGTTTCATGATTTGCATGCCAAGTCATGTTCTCAGCAGTGGCTTGAGACGCATAAAGCCTTTGCAATCTGGGGATTAAGGGCAGATAAAACAATTGCTTGTATGGTCTATGCTTCTGATTACGACCCTGCCTCTTGCTAATCTTGTACCTCGGTTGGCCACAGAATTTGCAAGATTCGATATTTTCATCATCCCCCCAATATAACATACAACCTCCACCACATACATCAATCCTTATAACTGGAAGACCTAAGGTATCCATTAGCTTCTTCATGTCGTAAAAATTACCTGGCATGATATTATCGCGAGGCATTGCTTCCTGCATTACGTCAACGAAAGAGTTGAAGCAATTCTCGGACACATTATGCTCTACCTTGATGTTTAACAGTCTCACGGTCACTGATAACTTAGTGTGGTTGTCACAACCTGCCCATAAAGGTTCATCTGCAGCTTTCAACACTTCTCTGAACTGATTAGATGTAAAAGTTTCATTGTGCACATTCTCATCAGAAGTTGTTACTCCTGCATCTTCAAATTGTGATGCATAACTAGTGCCCGCTTGTTCAAATGTAGGAGCAAGAGTAGGAGCAAAACTAGTACTGGCATAATTCGATTCTGAAACATAGTTCTGACCAGCTGCATCAATCACCATCCTCTGGTATGGATTCAATTGGTTATAATAGCTACATTCTTCCCCAAATGAAAATTGATCACTTCTTCGATATTCTTCATTAGATATAAATTGTTCACCATGGCAAGTCCAATTATAATAGTTCGGAGTGAACCCAAATCTACAAAGATGTTCTCTGACTTGATCACATTCATAAAATCTATTATTTTTGCACCTTTTACACGGACACCTTAACTTATTTCCATCCATCAATTCAAATTTACTATTAGCAAAGCCCAAAAACTGTTCCAACCCGATACGAAACTCGTCAGTCAATCCTCGTCGTTCAGGTAAGTTCTTATTATACATCCAAGCCCTCTCCCTTTCCATTATGTCTGTAAAAATATTAAAAATCTTATAACATAATAAAAATGCCATATCCACTATTTATTTTTCTTAATTAAAACCATAAAATCGTAACAATTAAAATTCTATCTGTGACGAAACAATTACTTTGAAATAGAAAAAAATAACCATATCAAGAAGACTTACCAAATTATTTGGCTGAAATCTTTGTAGTTGAAAGCGATCAATTTGAAGAAAATTGCAAGGTTCACTTGGTTTGCGAGGCTTTTGAATGGACACGTACCTTGTCGCGACCTAAAATAAAATCATTTAGTTAATCGGATTATCAGGCAAGTTATCGTGAACTAACCTAAAGCGGACCCTCCCAAACCCTACCGAATCGCAACACGAAAAAATTAGAACAAATGAGGAGTCGCCACTAATCGTTCGAGGTAGGTCGATTAGAAACCTAGGTAAACTAGTGGGAGAACTAATTCACCGCTGCGAACCAGAGATTTTGGATCCGGGGATTTGGTTACGCTAGTCGACTTAGACTAACGCCCTTTCGGTACCTAGATTCTCTTTTTTTTTTTGGATTTTTCTTGAGAAAAATGACAACTCGGAAATCAACTCAAGGCTTTTGCTTCTTCAATTTTTTCTTAGAAATTTTTTTTGTCGTTTTTTTTTATTTCGAATAAAAGAAAGATAAATTACTAATGCAATGCATGACCTAAAACTATATGACATACGACGAATTATTAAAGGATACAAAACTTCAAATACTCGAAAATTACAAATAAAGGATCAACTGACTCGAAGTTCGAAAAAAAAAACAAATTCAAAAATAACACTTTGATAATTCTGAAAATCCTAAAAAAAAGCTTAGCGAAATTTTCCCCGACGCTCTCGTCATCTTGATCTTGCTGGGCTTGGGCCGCCGTCTGATCCTGGACATCACCCTTCTTGCAAGGCCCACACTTTGGAGTGGTTCTGATAGCCCGTCGCATATTCCTGATCCTCCCATGAAAATTGTTGATCACGACGGTCCCATCCATCTTTCTAACTTCCCTATGACCCAACTCTATTAGGCCCACAACATCGGGCTTTTCTTAGTCCATCTAGTCATAATAACTGAAAATTACATTACAAACAAGATGACATGGGAAACATGGGATGACATGCAAGATGACATGGCCATATGCGGAATGAATTGGTCCTTTTTTAGACATTCTAAATTTGCTAAACAAAAACCGAACTCGCCATTTTTATTCATTTTTTTTATTTTTCAAAAATTATTTTTTTATTCCCGAAAATTGTGTCTATTTTCCTATTAAATTCGAAAATCAATCTAGGATTTGCCGCCAATCACTTTCAAAGATATTCGTACGCCTTCCATATTTGGAAATCGGGATTGCCATCTATTAAACGCGCCTTCCTTTTAAATATGCGATCGGATTCAAAATTTCCTAATTCGAATCTTTCCTTACCGAACGAGATCGACTTGAAACGGGAAATTAACCTAGATAAGGCAACCATAGGATTTCAATCAGCAAATCAAATTCAATCAATTTCTATCAATTAGGCAGGCAATCACACCAACATGGCAAGAATTCAAAAATCCGAAAAAAAATCAAATCCTTATTTCTAAAAATTCAGCCTTGCCGATTTAGCATTTTTTTTGTGTCAAGCATGGCAAATCGCGCCCACGGGGTAACGGGCGGAACCAACCGTAACTTGATTTTTTATTTAGCGAAAATGGCTTTTGATTTTATTGGAGATTTGCGGTACATGCAAATGCGACTAAACTCAATTAAACTAAAATCAAATGGCCATGACGAATCAAACAATTATCGATTAATGATCAACCAAAATCGGGATTGAAATTATACCTAAGCCTAGCTTCGTTTCCCTCTTCGAGTTAAACACCCACAGGACCGATTCTATATCCTGCGGAAACAAGAAAACGATGACAGAAAGTCGCCGAGGCCGAGAATAATGACGATGGACGAAGATGTCACGCAAGACGTCGGGACGTGCGGTGGGTGACACGGTTCAATTCGTGGGGCCTAAACGGAGCTGGTTCGCACGAGAAAAGGGGATGGAAAGCGACGACGGCAACACGATAGGGGCGGCGGCGACGTCGAGCGGAGCAGCAGCTGTGCGAGCCGATTTTCGGGCGATCGGCGAGCAGGGCTTGGAGGCGGAGTAGCAGACCGAACAGAATCGGGGGAGCGGCTGAGTAAGGGGCGGTGTCGGGTTGTGATCTTCGAGCAACAAAACGACGGATTGCAATCTTCAAGGGGCGACAGCAACGGATAGGGGCAATGATGTACGACGGCCGTGAGGACAGCGGTAGCAGCGTCGTGGAGCAAGGGCGGTGGCTTTGAGGCGTCGGCGTGGCGGCGCCGGCGTGGAGGGAGAGAGGGTTGTGCGAGAGAGAGAATAGCGTGAGGGAGAGAGAATGTGTATGATGTGCAGAAATTTTTCTTTTGTCCTCCCCCCCAAAACCTAGACATAGTGAGATATATATAGTGGATATTAGGGTTATGCTCCAAGATTCAATCCTAGCCGTTGACTCTAAAAATTTCAGACGAGATATCCACCGTAGGATCATAATTTCTGATTCTTGAATAATCCTATCGGGCTAGGATAATCACAATTTCTCCCATAAGAGAAAGGCCATGGGCTTGGTCGAAATTCTCATTTTAATGGGCTAATCCGCATAATTCTGGACTGAAAATCGGGCTTAATCAATTAATTAACTAATTAAATTAATTAATTTCGAGAATCAAGGTTAATTCTCATTTTCTGTTTAATCAATGCATTTTCCTAAAATTAAATTTAGGTGCTAACAGCTTGCCCCAAAGACAGCTGGGATATCATAGTCTTTAGCTCGGCCAGTTGATCATTGAAGACCTTGGCTTGTTCCTCCCTTTCCCTTCTCATTTCCTGCTTCATTCTCTCCTCCATTTGGGCAACTGATTCGACTGGATTGGCCATTTGCCTGGATTTGGAGCGAGTGTTATATGGATGCTGAGGGGGATCCGTGATATTCTTCCTAAGACAAAGAAATAACCCATGATTAGTATCATGTGTCAAGCATTCCGGGCTGATCCATGACACACTCTAACTTACGAACTTCCTAAGACTCCCAACTTTGTTTGCATTTGATAGAGAAAAACCTTTGCCATTGCAAGCATTTTGATTCAATTAAGAAAATCATTGATGACAATCTGATATTTAAACAAATAAAGATCTGAAATTCTCCATTCAATCAAAATTAAATAACCTTAGGAAATAAATTCTGACAAAGTCGAATTACAAGAAAGAAGCCGTTAAACAAATCTCTAGAAAGACAAAAAGCACTCAAAAAGACTAAACATCTCGAGCTATAGACCCTGGGGGAATCTTCTGAGCCTTGAGCTTCTTGTACTTTTCCTCAAAGATACGAGCCATCTCCTTAGCTTTGGCATACTTTTCTTGAGTAAAAGGATTTTGAGACGCATGGTTTCCTGAACTGGAATGGCGGGAACCACTGGGAGCTACTTCTTTGGTATATCATGCTCCTTGATAAATTTGAGAGAGGCGCAGTACGTCTTGACCCTTGCCTTGAGGACTTCCTTCGGAAATACAAGCTTTACTAGCTGATAACGTTCCCACATAGAACGCGACAGGGCGGCATGTTCCTCAAACCTCCGGTCGTTTCTTTCAAAATAGATGCAGATCTCGCCTTCCATTGGCTTTGGTGGAATTTCCTGTAGGACACCATACTGACGGACTACCCTTGCAGGATGATATTCTAACACGCCCGAAAGTCCCAAGAGAGGAATAGACGCTTCGTCTGGACCCGTGATCCTTGCCTCCTCCACCTTAAACCACATAGCACTCCATAGGAAAATCATTGGACTGGAGTTTGATAACAGGGCCAAAATCTTGGTAAAGTGAAAGTTAGGAAGTCGACCTTGTTCATTTTTAAATTTCAAGAAAGGGTGTTCAAGTTCTGAAATCAAGGGTATTTCGAGGTATTTTCCAAACTGAACATAGTGAGAAAGGAACCAAACTTGCAGAATTTCTGGAGAAAAACGGAGAGTCTTATCTTGTTTGGCCTTAAATCTATTAAGTGAAAGGAAAGTTTCTGCCAAAATTGCATTGACAAAATTTCTACCATCTAATCTTCGTTGACAAAAAATGACATCAAAGGATCGACATGATTTGGCTTATGTGGAAAAGCGATTGACCCAAAGAATAACATCATGAAAATTCTAGCTCTGCCAAATTTGGAAGAATTAACCCTAAGACAACTATCTAGGAATGAGATGGGGGTAACTCCCCCTTTCTTGTTTCAAAATCTTAGCCACTTCATCCCTATTGACATTTAAAAACTCAGACAAGACTAAGACTGGATCTTTACCAAGTGGCGGAGCGACCAAAACCCGGCCCAGTGACTTTCCAACAAGAATACTATACTCTTCCAAGGTGGGAGTTAGCTCATGCTTACCAAAGATGAATGTGGTAGTCTGTGGACTCCAAAACTGAACCAGACCATGAACGAGACCAAACTGAATACGGATATGGATCAAAGGAAGCATCCGGCCAATGTAAAATCTGATTATCTCTCGGGTATCCTCGCCTAGAAAATTCCACCATTCCTTCAACTTTTCCTTGGCTGGCTCAATACACCGGATATCTCATTCCCCCATGATCTATAATTCGAGACTCTGACTCACCCTAGCTTTCATGGATCAACCCGAAAAGCATAAATAGAGAGAAAGGTAAAGTTCAGAGAATACCACCTTTAGAGAACCGAAACAAACAATCACATAGACATACAGATGAGGCCTGAGGTTTACTAAATAATAGGCTTCAAAGGTGGAGCTCCAAGGATACTCAGACCAAGCCAACTGGGGTTTGCGGCTGGATCGAGGTCCCCCGTAGACATCCGGCTGTCGCGACCCTCTTGAGGTTGTCGGGCTCTCGAGGGCTAATGGGCCGTCCTGTCTGGTCGGACGCGGGCCTCTCCCAAGGCTCATTACCCAAATCGCAACGGAGGTATGCGTGATCGACTTTCAGTGTGGTCTAGTGACATGTGCTAAGTGTGCATGCCATGGAGTCGCCACCAATCATTTTTTTAGGGTATGATTGGACCACCCAATCGAATAGTTGGGAGTTTCTATTCAATTTTGCGAGAACCAGAGAAATGGTTTCGGGGACTTAGTTACGCCAACCGTCAGAGTTGACGCCCTTTCGGTACCTAAGTTGACTGAATTTTCTAGCCTGAGATTCATGCGGATGAGTAAGGTATGAACCATAAATCTAGAAATTCATGCAGATAGGAGTGATTATCCTAGCAATCACAATCAGTAATAAAATGCGCAACTCAAGGAATCTAGATATGCAAATAAATCACATGGCATTCCTAGTAATGCCCTATTTATCAATCACAGCTCAAGAATGATTTAGCTCTCATAGCCGTTCTACACTCGATCTAACCTAAGAAAAGCATTAGGAAGCATCGCAGGAGTTCGAGAGTACTCACATGGGGTTCGCCGTGCCCTGGTTTGGTCTTGGACGAGCTATCGAGCTCATGCCGACCCGATTATATTTGGGGATCCACTCGGCATTTTACACCATGAAATCATGTGAAACAAAAACGAAAATATTCAGCAAGGGGCATTTATTGTAGATGGTGGTCAATCTAATTGGACATCAAGACTAAAAAAGATGTAGAAATTTACAAATTAAAAGACTCGAATGATATTTTTTTTGCCAAATTCAACTCTATGCGTCGTGAAGAAACACATGCAATTGAACTTGAATTTTGACTATTTATGAGTTCAAAATGAAAAGAAAATAAAAATAAAAATATTGACTATTTTTCTATATTTTTACGACATCGAATGCTATTTTTCTTCATTTTTCATGTATTTTTCTATTTTGGAAAATATTAAAAAATTGAAAAATTATTTTTTTTTGTCAAAAATGGTTCCTTTAGCTTGGTCAAGGCTACCAAAGATGATTTTTTAATTTTTTAACTTTTTATATATTTTTTATGAATTTTTAAAAAATAAACTATGAAAGACTGATAAAAAATCAGGTGTCAACAGCTGCCCCTCTTTGAGAGGAATTTCGTCAGAGGTTTCTCTCAAAGACAAGGTGACACCTGTGTTCCGATCGACTCGACTGGGAAAAGAAAAGAAAAGAAATCATGGCATCCAATTTTCATGCCCATCAATGTGTGCTTTTCCTTAAAAAGAGATGTGTTCATTCAATTCCCTGATATGATGTAAGAAAGTTAAGGAGTAGATAGACTTCCCTGCCCCTTACCTGCCGAACGCTTGCGGCATTTGCTGTGTCTGATGGGTTCAAGTAGATTCCTAAGGACTCGTCATCGGAGTGTCATAGGGATGTTAAGCTCTAACCTGTATGGTCGGTCAAACCATAATGGGATTCCTAACTGATAGGAACCTAAGGAAGACGCATCCCACATTTAGGAATTGGCCAAGGGTTTTGATCCGTGTGGTGGACTAAACTAGAAATGGCTTGCCTAATGTAAGGCTTATTAGGGAAAACGACTCCTCCCGCATTCGGGATTCATCAAGGTTTTGATCCGTATGGTGGATCGGACCATTGGGTTGATCCTTCAGGCGGTCTCTACCAGTCCTTTGACCCTTCAGGCGGTTTCTACCATTCATTGACCCTTCATGCGGTTTCTACCATTGAGTTGACCCTTCATGCGGTTTCTACCATTGGTTGACCCTTTAGGCGGTTTCTACCATACATTGACCCTTCAGGCGGTTTCTACCATTGGTTGACCCTTCAGGCGGTTTCTACCATACATTGACCCTTCAGGCGGTTTCTACCATTATATTGACCCTTCAGGCGGTTTCTACCATTGATTGACCCTTCAGGCGGTTTCTACCATACATTGACCCTTCAGGCGGTTTCTACCATTGTGCTGACCCTTCAGGCGGTTTCTACCATTGATTGACCCTTCAGGCGGTTTCTACCATTGAGTTGACCCTTCAGGCGGTTTCTACCATTTATGAAATTCCAAATTGATATGAATCAAAGGATGACGTACCCGCTCTTCGGGGCTAGTCGGAGACTCGATCATTCTATGGATCGGTCTTAGAAAAGATTTGCCTACTAAAAGGCCTCACTTAAGGATGACGCACCTAGTCTTTAGGGTGGCCAAAAGTCCTGCAGAAAGCTTAGACCTGAAAAAATTTTCCTCGCCAAGAAGATGTTAGTAATCTTTGGGAAGACAATAATTGTCTAACTGACAAAATTCTACGACTTAAGTTTTAGTCATGAAATGTGCATTTTGATTGTTGGAGGTTATCCAAAACATTCCTGCCACATACAGATGTGATCATAAATTCCTTGCTCGGAAACTCTAGATCAAACAATTTGAAAATTTCAAAAAGAGTTTGCTCAAAACATCCATTGGAGTATTTCTCATCCAAGAAGGCTCCTCACTGCTCTGTGATAATGATCTTTAATAGGGAAAGTGCTCAATTTCCTACCGACCTGTGCCTGGGTTTCAGGATCATTCGCAACGCATACATTTCGATCAATCAGGAGGTCTTTCACGGGACCGTAGTGTTAGGCTTGGATATCGGTTTCCAAGGGGGACTCACTTTTGAGTCAAGGCCGTTGAACGAAATTTTTCACTATCTGCTCCGGGTTTACAAGTCAAGAACCCTGCAAAATGAGAAAGAAATAGTCTTGCTCGTACTTATTTGAGCTAAGTTATACATTAACCCAAGTGTCTTAGTCAGAGAAGACTGCTTCGGGATTGTAACATTGGAAGGATTGGGGACCGAAAAAGGCTTGTTTTTTGCCTAGAAATTGTGAAGGGTTTGACATTGGTGATCGTTGCAAATTTGCCACATGTCCTTCGAAGAACATCTCCATTTCTTGAAGTGTACACTCCTCTTTTAGAGCGCACAAGGATGTTTAAAAGCGTCTCTTGTTGCATTAAGAGACCGTCTGTTTGTGTGTTTGCTATTTGAGCACGACATCATTTGGGGAGTAGTCATCTTGATCTGACTCCTTTGGAGGGTCTTTTCATCATCTCTCTAGACTTTACTGGGGATATTTTGAATGGACATCGGCCTTGCTTTTTACCAGGCACTTTGCTTTTTCTTGATGTCTAGGGATTTTTCTTTTCCCCCTTTTTTTAATCCCGTGTTTTTCTTTTCTTTTGGAGCTAGGATTTTCAGCAATCATGCTAGATATGCAACTTAAACTTTGGCATGCTTCCGTTCCTAGAGTGATGTTGCCTTTGCTTTGGAATATGCAATGATCACCAATAGGTTGATGAAATGAATTTGTTGGCTCAACATGGTCGTGCAAAGGATAACAGTGTGTAGGATAGAGAAATGAATTATTCTCGTCATCCTATAACACTTGGATTATCATATAAACAACACACAAAGATTTATGTTAGTCCGAGCAAGAAAATTTCTAACCATTTACTTTCTGATACTGTTGGACTAACCTTCATTTGCCCCAATGTAGGGTGGTTCTTGACAGGGTTGAGAATGAAAATCGCCGTTCAATGGGGTTCTCAATGGGCATCTGTAGTGTTTGGAATGAAGAAAGAAATGCCTCTGTCTTCTCGATCCATGTAATCGTTGCGAATGACCCTTATGTCCATAGGTTAAGGTTTCTCAATCATTTCCAATCTCCTCATCTCTCAAGTGTGTATGGGACGTGTTTGGATTAGGCTCGCTTCTCTTATGAGAAAATACCCTTTTGAACAGTTCAAACGACTCTTGTTGGAAAAATTCATTTCATTTCATCAAGATTTATCCTTCAAAGGGATTTTGTGATGCACCATATATGTGTAATTCATATTCAGACAATCTCTTGCTTTAAAACATGAATGTCAATAAAGTAAGAATTCTATGTCTTTTTAGATGTGAGAATCGAATTAATTCTGAAAGTTTTTAATCTCCAATGAATTGGGAAAAAGGATACTTACCTGCCCATCGAGGCTGGAGATCCTGGAGATATAAAAGGGATATGTCATTGTATATTCTAAAACTTTGCATAAATTGGAACGATACATCTTACCCTTCGTCATATGCTCCAACGAGTGTACAAGGGTTGTGAAAATATGTCTGCCCTGATGGCGAGCTCCTGCCAAGGATAAATATTAAGCATTATTTTGGGTTTCCAAATTCAAAACAAATTGGGACGATACTACTTTACTCTTGATTTGAATTCCATTCTGCATGCCAATGTGGGGATTGCAGAAGCCGGCCCTCAAGCTTGTGGCCATGATTTCTTCGTCTGGTTGGGCAACGAATCCACCTCAAGGATTTACGTCGGAGGAGATTCATTCATCTTTTTGGGCGTGTTTCATGCGCTGTTTTGTTATTTGAATGCATGGCTTCTTGGGTGCCTCGTCTCTATTCATCACCTGATAGGAAAATGAGATAACATTATCCCCGCATCTGATTGAAAATCATTTAGGAACGATACGTTCTTTTTACCAAATGGGTGGCTCCGCGGCCAAATGTGTTTTACGTTGAAAGGATGGATTCCATTACGCTCTGCGGATGATAACTATCGCTTGGGGGACTTGCCCCACGGATTAAACGATGAATCTGATGTCTTCGGCTTCAACATGCTTTCCGGATGTAGGAATGGTTTGCCCCCATTTTCAGTAGAGATGGGTTTTGTCGAGTGGGCAAGATCAATAACTCATCCTAGATTTGGCTTTAGTCGAAGGTTGAAATCCCGACCTTGGATAAGCGAATCATGATTCATCTCCTTCTGCTTCGGATTTGTCATTTGCGCGCTTCACATTTTACAATACCAACTTCGCCGCTTGATGAAAATGAATCGATGATTTTCGAATTGCCCCAAGTTCTATAGTCATCTGCGTCGAATCTCTTTGAACTTCATCGAGTGATAGACCAACTAATAAAACGATTTTTCAATCCCGAGATCGAACTCCTGACGTTTCGTACCACTGCCATTTCACTGACTACCAAGACACAGCATTATTGGCGTCCCTAACTGGTTCGTTTTTTGTTATAAAATTCTCGAAGCAGTTAGCAACCCCCATTGAGAATGAAACAAGCTCAATTTAGAGTTCGTAACGACTAAAGGTCCCTTGGAACGATACAGAGCTAACCGTCTTTGAGCTCGCTCGGGCTTTTACTCACATTTTCCTATGTGAAGCCTTTAAATGTTTTTCTTCGTGGCGTTCAATTGATTCGCCTCGACTCTAATCTAACAAGGGATTGTCGTACTCGAGCATGATGATGCTCGCAGGTAGTACTAATCGCTACCCCAGATTAACTCTAGGCATTAAGGAAGATTATCTCGCATGGAAGACTTTATGACAGAAAGATTAATGATACATCCAGTCACATGTGCCTAGGTCCCTTGAAGATTCTCGGTGATCAGCCAGTTACACCATGAATCAGATATATAATCGCCATTTTGGATCATAACTTCATAAGTCCATCAGTTTTAAACTGATCGATCCAGATATGGAGCTCCTCATCAAGGAAATCTTTTGATTCTTCGAGCAACTGATATTCGGGTTGACCATCATCGCTTGGCGTCGAAGGATTCCTGTTTCTGTTGTGAGCGATTTGATTCTTCGAGCTAGAACCTTCGTCATTGCTCGAGATTATAAGAGGATGATTGATCGGTTCACTATCAAAAGCACCTTCCATTTGGGGATGGGAGAAACAAAAATCCTCAGAGCATCCCCCCGCTTGATCTTCCGAAATCATACGCCCAAGCCAGGCAGATCTTTGAACACTAGGCGCAATATGTTGATCGGCGATAGAAAGAGTACTAGCGAAAAGTTGCTGCTCAAACCAAGGAGTTCGTACCTGCTGCACTTGTGGCATATACTCTTGAGTGGTGCTGAGATGATTCGGGGGAATATTCTGATTAGCGCCCAAGTAGTCGATGGTGCTGCTACCAGCTTGGTCGGTGCCTAGATTCGGCATGGTATTTCTTACTTCAGGGGCATTGTAGTTGTGGCCATGCCTAGTGTTTAGGCACAAGTTGAGTTCTTTCAGGTTCAGTGCTGTGTGGCGCTGTCTTAGCGCCCTTCTGTAGCTCTTGAGGTGACTCGCGACTCCATCTTTAGTGAGTCCTGGTATGTTCATGATCTCAAGTATGCGCGTTGGATATGCTGAGTTGATCCCTAGTTGCTGAACCGCACTAAGGAACTTGAGATGAAGCTCGGGGGACCAATTGACCCTCGTCTTCTTGCGACCCGGAACAGTGTTGACAACTTGGCTATTGCTCTCTGGCCTATTTCCAATAGGATTTGATCGAGCCGGAAATTGTTGTGGAGGGAATTCATCAGCTTTGGATTGGTCGGTCATGATAGTAAGCTCATCGTTAAGGAAACTCCAATCATGGTGACGCATATCCCATCTTTTAGAAGGCATCGATATTGACTTCGTAGAATTGATTTGTTCATGCATATCTCCAACAAAATCCGATTGTATCAAAGATGGTTCGAGGGAGTGGGGTGGTGAATGAGCATTTTCAATCCTCATATAAGGCTTATCAAGGAACATTTCGCCGAGAGTGACAGAGCCACCGCAATTAAGGCAAGCGATAGTGCTGGGAGCTTTCTTATACCTCATGTTCTCCGCTCGAAGCTTTTCGTTTTCCTCCTTTAGAATCGCAAGTTCTTGACGTCTGTGTTGAGCCCTCAATTTGGCTCGCTTATTTTGAAACCAAAACTTGACCCTCAAAGGTTTCATCCCTAGCTTCTGGCCCAATTCATTTCTTTGTTTCATGTTCGGGAGAGGGCATTCACTAAAGAAAGCTTCAAGCTCTTGGATTTCATTCTGAGTGTGGCACTGGCGACGTTTCCTTTTCCGGGATTGACCATCGCTGCTGCTGTTGTCGTCGCTGCTGAGATCCTGAACTTCGTTGCCGAAAGGGTTGGGTTCTGTGGTTCTGGTACCAGACGCAATCCTGGAATCTTCGAGATCTCTCAATAGTTCATTTTCTGAGATTTTTGGATCAGTCGCCTCTAGCAACTGACGGTAACCCTCAAACATGTTGGATCGAAAAATGTTCGATCAATTTTTGCTCACTCAGGGTTCTCTACTCTCTCATGTATGCTCACTCTCTCTAAATTTTCTTTTGAGTGGTTCTGTATGCCCAGGAAACGTTCTTTAAACATGGATGAAGATCATCAGGCAAGCGTTTCTCCCAAGATTTCGTATTTCTCGCTTTGTCGTCTTCTTTCTTCTTTTCAACGTGGAGGGACACCAAATCGATTTCCTTTTCTCGATATCCATGCCTGTCTCCCACTTATTTTCAAAAAGGTGCAACTACGCTCGCCTCCCGCTCAGTTTTTTAATATGATGGGACCGCCAAATCCTTTTGCAACTTTTTTCGATAGTTGCGCTTAACTCTCGCTCAATTTTAATATGGTGGCACTGACATATCTTTTTACAACTTTTTTAGATTTATCAAGCCTGAAATCGCGGACTGGGACGGATCTGATGGTTCACCGAAAGAGCCACCACTGCTTTACCCAATTAACTTGGCTCCATGAGCATTATTGTTGTGACCTTTCTTCATCCTCGAGTTGCTATAAAAGGAGGAGTTAATGCAGAGAAGATTAACGCTCTTACATAATTGCCTTTTCATATTTTAATCACTCTACCACACCCATCTTCTTCTCCCTCACTCCAACGAAAATGACCTCCTCTCCTATTCGAGCTTTCTCGGCTGAAATTTTGGCCCAGTGGGAAAAACTCTATAACCTCCTAGGTCGAGGCTATGCTCATATAGCCGATCACCCAGAAATTGAAGATGAAATTCGCATTTTGCTCGTGGAAATAGACACCACCTCTATCGAGGGCACTAATTTAGAGAGGGAATATAGAATCTTCCCAACCCTCTTTATAAACTTTTTAGAGACTTACCGTGTCGCTCAGCGAGAAGTTACCGTGGCTCACGTTTTGCGAGCTCGCTATGAGGATCGGTCCAACTGCTTGGTGTTGGCCAACCTTGTGGCCGATAGTCACAGAAAGGCTGTTGAGTTCGCCAACGAGCGGGTCTCGATGTTGCTTCGCGAGAGGGGAAATTTGGAGGAGCGCTTGGCCTTATCCCTGACCACCTATGAGCACGACCGTCGTAATGTCGTGTTGAAGTTTCAATGTGAGTGGCAGGAAGAAAGGCTTGACAGCATTACCGCGGATATAGCCCATGGGAGAGGACTAGTTCGGGACCTGGAAATAGCCGCCGAAGAACACGGGACCAAGGTTGCCGAGCTTAAAGGGGAATGTAAACGCCTTCTTCTTAAGCTTGCAGATCTCGAGTCTCGAGGTGGTGAGTATAGGCAAAGCATCAATAATATGGAGGGCCAACTGGGTTCCTTTGTGATGCTAATTATGGCTCATTTCGGTTTTACTTTTCCACCTCGATGATCTGTATGATCTGCTTTTAAGGTCCCTCGATTGAGCGAAATGAATGAAAGCTCTAATATGTGTGTCTCAACTTCTGTATGGCTGACTTTCTCGAACACCTGACCACTCTCAACCTAGGCAAGCTGCTCTTCGACATTGATGATTCGAGCGTGTACATCTTGATTTTTTAATCTTGCTTATGATCGAATAAAGGAACCTCCCACCGCGTTTATCCACAAAAAGACTTCTCTTCTCTACCTGTTTTTAACTACTTAGAGATGCCCCAGTTTCGATCTTTGAGACGTGACTTCAAGATCACCTATTCCAAATCGTCATCTTCATTAGATGATACCTCAATGATGTCCATAGCAGGCTCTTATTGTCCACTTGGCGCTCGTAATGGGATGACACCATCTTCGTCTTCCATCAAGAACATTGGGAGGAAAACACACATATCTATCCTCAAAATGGCATTTAATCCAATCACCGGAATTATGCAATGAATATAATGATTATGAGCTGTAACAAGTTCGAGGGATAGAAAAGTCTTACCAACCAAACTTAAGAGAAAATCAAGCTTCTCTGTACAGTGTTAGGTATACTAACCTTCCATAGACAAATGCATGAGACAAGTGAGAGAAAACTCCTAAAAATCAAAAGATAGGGCTTGGTACCTAAAGCCAAGGTTCTCACCTCGAATTCTGGGAAGAGTCGATTCCATTGCACAACTATCGTTGCATTGGGACTCAATCCATAGTTCGAAGTGAGCGGAATTGAAAAGTGGATTACCCCATGTTTTTCCTCACGGAGATTCCATTTTCAAGTCCTTCTATTGTGTTCCTAAAGAGGGCGCCTGGGGTTTTAGGCGCAATTGTGTGTATTCATTGTGTCGTGCTAAAGCAATAAACATGCATTTTATTTAACAATCACCGCTTCAATATAAATATCCACACAATCATACATCCAAAACTCTTGCCTGCATAAAACAAAGTTAACAAGCACTTCACCCCTTATTTCTCCCGTCTACAAAAACATCTAACACATTCGTTAGCATATACACCTCACTTTCGAGAGCATCTGCATAAAATTAGGTTAGAAGAATCAATCAACTTTTTAATTGGCTCAAGTCCACTAAATGGTTAAGAACTAGTCCCCAGCAGAGTTGCCAGTCTGTCGCGACCCTCTTGAGGTTGTCGGGCTCTCGAGGGCTAATGGGCCGTCCTGTCTGGTCGGACGCGGGCCTCTCCCAAGGCTCATTACCCAAATCGCAACGGAGGTATGCGTGATCGACTTTCAGTGTGGTCTAGTGACATGTGCTAAGTGTGCATGCCATGGAGTCGCCACCAATCATTTTTTTAGGGTATGATTGGACCACCCAATCGAATAGTTTGGAGTTTCTATTCAATTTTGCGAGAACCAGAGAAATGGTTTCGGGGACTTAGTTACGCCAACCGTCAGAGTTGACGCCCTTTCGGTACCTAAGTTGACCGAATTTTCTAGCCTGAGATTCATGCGGATGAGTAAGGTATGAACCATAAATCTAGAAATTCATGCAGATAGGAGTGATTATCCTAGCAATCACAATCAGTAATAAAATGCGCAACTCAAGGAATCTAGATATGCAAATAAATCACATGGCATTCCTAGTAATGCCCTATTTAGCAATCACAGCTCAAGAATGATTTAGCTCTCATAGCCGTTCTACACTCGATCTAACCTAAGAAAAGCATTAGGAAGCATCGCAGGAGTTCGAGAGTACTCACATGGGGTTCGTCGTGCCCTGGTTTGGTCTTGGACGAGCTATCGAGCTCATGCCGACCCGATTATATTTGGGGATCCACTCGGCATTTTACACCATGAAATCATGTGAAACAAAAACGAAAATATTCAGCAAGGGGCATTTATTTTAGATGGTGGTCAATCTAATTGGACATCAAGACTAAAAAAGATGTAGAAATTTACAAATTAAAAGACTCGAATGATATTTTTTTTGCCAAATTCAACTCTATGCGTCGTGAAGAAACACATGCAATTGAACTTGAATTTTGACTATTTATGAGTTCAAAATGAAAAGAAAATAAAAATAAAAATATTGACTATTTTTCTATATTTTTACGACATCGAATGCTATTTTTCTTCATTTTTCATGTATTTTTCTATTTTGGAAAATATTAAAAAATTGAAAAATTATTTTTTTTTGTCAAAAATGGTTCCTTTAGCTTGGTCAAGGCTACCAAAGATGATTTTTTAATTTTTTAACTTTTTATATATTTTTTATGAATTTTTAAAAAATAAACTATGAAAGACTGATAAAAAATCAGGTGTCAACACCGGCTCAGCCAAGTGAAGACCCGCATCACTAGGGTAAGTGACGAGGGTATTTGCTCTCGGCACCGATTTAGAAAGGTTCGGGTCTTGAAAAGGACGACTCGGGCCACAGGGTAATGGCCAAAGTGTCCCTAACCAAGCACCATCCTAAGCCTAGCCATTCAGGTCTAACAGCGGGTTGTGTGTGCAAGGTGTAGTGTCTATCAATCTAAGGCATGCATAGCAGGTTATATCAAGATAGCGCTTCTATATAAACTCATATACATAAACTCCTTCAAACTGCAAAATAAATGTCAGCAAACACTCGCCCCTTATAACTCCTAGCCTGGACAAAAAAGGGTTAACAAACACCTCCCCTTATCACTTCAACCCTGCAAAAATATTTAACACCTGAAGGTGAGATTCAATCAATCCACTCAAGACATCCAAGGAATCTAAACAGCCTAAATCCTCTACAACTTTTAAATTTTTCGAAAGATTCAGATAACTGAGTTAAGCATTCATATTTCTCAAAAAATAAAAAGAAAATCCCCAGCGGAGTCGCCAAGCTGTCGCGACCTAAAATAAAATCATTTAGTTAATCGAATTATCAGGCAAGTTATCGAGAACTAACCTAATGCGGACCCTCCCAAACCCTACCGAATCGCAACATGAAAAAATTAGAACAAATGAGGAGTCGCCACTAATCGTTCGAGGTAGGTCAATTAGAAACCTAGGTAAACTAGTGGGAGAACTAATTCACCACTGCGAACCAGAGATTTTGGATCTGGGGATTTGGTTAAGCTAATTGACTTAGACTAACGGCCTTTCGGTACCATGATTTTTTTTTTTTTGGATTTTTCTTGAGAAAAATGACAACTCGAAAATCAACTCAAGGCTTTTGCTTCTTCAATTTTTTCTTAGAAATTTTTTTTGTCTTTTTTTTTTATTTCGAATAAAAGAAAGATAAATTACTAATGCAATGCATGACCTAAAACTATATGACATACGATGACTTATTAAAGGATACAAAACTTCAAATACTCGAAAATTACAAATAAAGGATCAACTGACTCGGAGTTCGAAAAAAAAAAACAAATTCGAAAATAACACTTTGATAATTCCGAAAATCCTAAAAAAAAAACTAAGCGAAATTTTTCCCGACGCTCTCGTCATCTTGATCCTGCTGGGCTTGGGCCACCGTCTGATCCTAGACATCACCCTTCTTGCAAGGCCCACACTTTGGAGCAGTTCTGATAGCCCGTCGCATCTTCCTGATTCTCCCATGAAAATTGTTGATCACGACGGTCCCATCCATCTTTCTAACTTCCCTATGACCCAACTCTATTAGGCCCACAACATCGGGCTTTTCTTAGTCCATCTAGTCCTAATAACTGAAAATTACATTACAAACAAAATGACATGGGAAACATGGGATGACATGCAAGATGACATGGCCATATGCGGAATGAATTGGTCCTTTTTTAGACATTCGAAATTTGCTAAACAGAAACCGAACTCGCCATTTTTATTCATTTTTTTTGAATATTTTTTTTTTATTTTTTATTCCCGAAAATTGTGTCCATTTTCCTATTAAATTCGAAAATCAATCTAGGATTTGTCGCCAATCACATTCAAAGATATCCGTACGCCTTCCATATTTGGAAATCGGGATTGCCATCTATTAAACGCGCCTTCCTTTTTAAATATGCGATCGGATTCAAAATTTCCTAATTCGAATCTTTCCTTACCGAACGAGATCGACTTGAAACGGGAAATTAACCTAGATAAGGCAACCATAGGATTTCAATCAGAAAATCAAATCCAATCAATTTCTATCAATTAGGCAGGCAATCACACCAACATGGCAAGAATTTAAAAATCCGAAAAAATCAAATCCTTATTTCTAAAAATTCAGCCTTGTCGATTTAGCATTTTTTTGTGTGTCAAGCCCGGCAAATTGCGCCCACGGGGTACCGGGCGGAACCTACCGTAACTTGATTTTTTATTTAGTGAAAATGGATTTTGATTTTATTGGAGATTCGCGGTACATGCAAATGCGACTAAACTCAATTAAACTAAAATCAAACGGCCATGAAGAATCAAACAATTATCGATTAATGATCAACCAAAATCGGGATTGAAATTATACCTAAGTCGAGCTTCCTTTCCCTCTTCGAGTTAAACACCCACATGACCGATTCGATATCCTGCGGAAACAAGAAAACGATGACAGAAAGTCGCCGAGGCCGAGAATAATGGCGATGGACGGAGATGTCATGCAAGATGTCGGGACGTGCGGCGGGTGACACGGTTCAATTCGTGGGGCCTAAACGGAGCTAGTTCGCACAAGAAAAGGGGATGGAAAGAGACGACGGCAACACGACAGGGGCGGCGGCGACGTCGAACGGAGCAGCAGCTGTGCGAGCCGATTTTCGGGCGATCGGCGAGCAGGACTTTGAGGCGGAGCAGCAGACCGAACAGAATCGGGGGAGCGGCTGAGTAAGGGGCGGCGTCGGGTTGTGATCTTCGAGCAACGAAACGACGGATTGCGATCTTCAAGGGGCGACAGCAACAGATAGGGGCAATGATGTGCGACGGCCGTGAGGACAGCGGTAGCAGCGTCGTGGAGCAAGGGTGGTGGCTTTGAGGCGTCGGCGTGGCGGCGCCGGCGTGAAGGGAGAAAGGGTCGTACGAGAGAGAGAATAGCGTAAGGGGGAGAGAATGTGTATGATGTGCAGAATTTTTTCTTTTGTCCTCCCCCCCAAAACCTAGACATAGTGAGATATATATAGTGGATATTAGGGTTATGCTCCAAGATTCAATCCTAGCCGTTGACTCTAAAAATTTCAGACGAGATATCCACCATAGGATCATAATTTCTGATTCTTGAATAATCCTATCGGGCTAGGATAATCACAATTTCTCCCATAAGAGAAAGGCCATGGGCTTGGTCGAAATTCTCATTTTAATGGGCTAATTCGCATAATTCTGGACTGAAAATCAAGCTTAATCAATTAATTAACTAATTAAATTAATTAATTTCGAGAATCAAGGTTAATTCTCATTTTCTGTTTAATCAATGCATTTTCCTAAAATTAAAATTTAGGTGCTAACATACCTAACAAAAAAAAAAGAAAAAATTAACATTCATGAACCTTATGGTAATTGATAAAAAAAATGATGAAATAAACAATAATTTATTCTAATCTTGTGAGGATATGCCATAATTCCATGTGAGAAAAGGTGAAATGCCCCGCTCATCTTCTTGAACAAATATAACTACTATTATCAAACAAATATAACAGTGAGCATATTCATTCAAGCCTTTGCAAAAATAATGCTGAGGATATGCGAATTTTAATTCCATGTGAGAAAAGGCTATATAGCGACGAAAATAGAACATTTCGTCGCTATAGCCATGAAATAACATTTCGTCACTAATTAGCGACGAAATGTTCTATTTTCGTCGCTACCTAGCGACGAAATTTTCTATTTTCGACGCTAGGTAGCGACGAAATTTTCGACGAAACACATCTTCGAATATTGCAGCACAAAAATATCGCAAATATTATCCATAATTTTGCATAACTACATATTTTAAGGACATACCTTAATGTATGAGCTCTAATTTACTTTGAAATAAAAAAAAGTTACAATATCAACAAGACTTACCGAAGTATCCGATTGAATTTTTTGTAAGAGAATATGGTCAATGATGAAAACTTCAAGGTTCACTTGGATTGCCAGACCTTTAAATGGATAAGTGCCTATAAAACCAAAAAATTACTTAGGATTCATGAAAGCTTATGGCAATCGATAGAAAAAATGGTAAAATAAAAAACAATTTATTACCATAATAAACAAATAAGAATAGAGAAGACAGAAGGCAAAAAAGAAGAGAGAAAGAGTGGACGAAAGACAAGAGTGATGATAGTGAGAAGGTAATGGGGTTTTAAAGTGTGCAAAAGACCACATACGAAATAAGGTGGTCGTCGCTAATCAGCGACGCAAAAGTTTCCAGTCGCTAATTGTGCACTCAATTTTCCATCTGCCTGATATGTCATGTCACTTCGCAAAAGAAGCAATTATAAGTGCAAAATGACCGTACGATGAAACGACTGAAGGACTGCAGTGGGTGAGGATTCGCCTGCCATTTAATGATTCTTCTTCGGAAAGGTTCAGAAGTCTTAACATAATTCAGGTCTCAGAAACCTAAATTTTTAGCGACGAAAAATTAAATTTGCGTCGCTAAGCACATTTCGTCGCCAAAAATATAATGTATTGGCGACGACGTAGAAATTCGTCGCTAATTAGCGACGTAAATTTTTCGTCGCTACCAGTGCACTCAATTATCAGCCTGCTCGAACTGACATGTCACTGAACAAAAGAAGCGATTGTAAGAGCAAATGACAGAGCGACGAAGTGATTGGTGGACTGCGGTGGGTGAGGATTTACGATCGAAGATTTTCCTCGGAAACGGCGATTAGCGACGCATTGTGCGTTTCGTCGCTAATAAGCGACACAAACTTATTATTCGTCGTTATTCAGCGACGCAAACACAACTGTCGTCGCCGACTAGAGACGAAGATTTTTTTTCGTCGCTAATCCATCATGTCAGTCTCACCGACGTACAATTTGCCAGCCTTGACGATTAGCGACAAACTGTACTTTCCGTCGCAAATCAGCGACGGAAAGTAACTACTTCGTCGCTAATCTCTATTTCCGCAAATTCAGCCGCCTCTATAGACTATTAGAACTACAGTACGAGCCATTAGCGACGAAACGTATAATTCGTTGCTATACAGCGACACAAGACTACTTTCGTCGCTAAAGGCCAAGAAGCTTATTCGCGACGAATATTGTGTTTGGTCGCTAATACAATCGCTAATTTATGTTTTCATTTTTTAATTTTGTTGACATTTGATTTGGTGACGAAATATAGTATTTCGTCGCTAATGAGTGACGAAATACTATATTTGGTCACTAATTGTCGTCGCTAATGAGTGACGAAATACTATATTTGGTCACTAATTGGCGACGAAATAATATATTTCGTCACCAAATTGAATATACTTTTTTATTTTTAAATTTTAGCGACGAATAGAGCAAAAATAGAGCAAAAAAAAAAAAAATCGAGCGCGTTGCCTCTGAACCCCATAGCCCAACTCTCCGCGTCACGAACCAAATCTCAATTGTTTCTCTACTTTTGGGCTGTACAAAAAAGATATGTCGGGACCAGACCGAAAACGCTAATTCGTCTCTAAAATTTTTCCTTTTTCATTTTTATTTCTATCAAATTAGAGACACAATCATGATTTTGTCGACCATTAGTGACGAAATTAGCAACTTTCTATGTCATATGTAATTTCACGACATTAACAACAAAACTAACAACAATAATAATGATAATAATAACAACAAAAACAATAATAATAATAATAATGACAACAACAATATCATATGTCGCCGTAATAATGATTACACATAAATAATGAAAAAGTCACAAAAATAATAATCATCATTGTAATTTCCGAACATTGTAAATAAGTAAAGTACAATGATCTTAAGAACAAAACACGTAATCTAAATCACAAAATTATGATATCATTTGTAATCTAAAAGTGGACTGATTTACTATAATCAAAAGCTTTTTATGCATCTCTTGATTATTATAACATAAAATAAGATTGGTAAGACATATCAAAAGTATATAAAAGATATAAATTTAAAATAAGATATGCGGCAATAAATCTTTAATATTTAAAAAATAAAGCTTGATCATATTAATTTATATGACATTTAGCGACGAAACTAAGGTTTCGTCGCTCTGTGGCGACGAAAATTACTTTCGTCGCCAAATTTGATTATTTTGTTTTTTATTTTTATTTTAATTTATATGACATTTGGCGACGAAAATTTATTATCGTCGCTATTGGGCGACGAACATTACTTTCGTCGCCAAATTTGATTATTTTGTTTTTTATTTTTATTTTAATTTATATGACATTTAGTGACGAAACCATATTTTCATCGCTCTGGCGACGAAATATACTTTCGTCGCCAAATTTGATTATTTTGTTTTTTATTTTAATTTTAATTTATATGACATTTGGCGACGACAATTATTTTCGTCGCTTTTTGTCGACGAATGTTTATTTTGTCGGAAAATTTGATTATTTTGTTTTTTATTTTTTATTTTGATTTATATGAAATTTAGCGACGAACCTTTACTTTCGTCGCTTTTTGGCGACGACCTCTTATTTCGTCGCCAAATGTGATTATGTTGTTTTTTATTTTTACTTTAATTTATATGACATTTAGCGACGAAAATTTATTATCGTCGCCAAATTTGATTATTTTATTTTTTATTTTTATTTTAATTTATATGGCATTGAGCGACGCAAATGTCATTTCGTCGCTCCGTGGCGACGCATTTTACTTTCGTCACCAAATTCGATTATTTTGTTTTTTATTTATATTACATTTAGCGACGACACTTTAGTTTCGTCGCTCCTTGGCGACGAACTTTACATTCGTCGTCAAATTTGATTATTTTGTTTTTTATTTTTATTTAAATTTATATGACCTTTCACGACGAACATTTAATTTCCCCTCTCATTGGCGACGAACTTTACTTTCGTCGCCATTTTCGATATTTTGTTTTTTATTTTTATTTTAATTTATATGACATTGAGCTACGAAACTTTATTTTTCGTTGCTAAGTTAGCCACGAATAGTGTTGTCGTCCCTAATTTCGTCGCTAAATAGCTACGAATTTTTTTGCATCGCAAAGGTCGTCGAAAATTAGTGATGCTTATTTTCATCACTATTGTCGTCACAAATAGCGACGAGTATTATTTCCGTAGCTATTTGCGTCGTAAATTAGCGACGAAAATGATTCGTCGCTAATGTTTCGTGGCTAAATAGCTATTTTTTTGTAGTGCATCTAAACTAACTTAACAACTATGACTGACCTAATAAAAGCTGTTGATTTGTATTCCCGGCCTCTAAGGCATATTTGTGTACGAAAAAGGACGACAAAATCAACTTCTAAGAAAAAAAAAGAACAACAATTTTTTGTTCGGAAAAGGACATATTCAAAGTATTATAGCAGCGACACAAATTAATAAAATGTAGTACGATCTTTTGATTTGTTACTCTATACTTAAAAAATCAACTTTGAATTTTCCGAAGTGAGATTTTGTCTATGGTTAAGCTTGCTTTTGTTGTGAATTAACTCATAGACCAAGTGGCATACAGAATGTGAACCCATAATTTACCCGCTATAGATTCAAAAATAAGTCAAGTCTTGTTTGGTCGAAAGGAGTCAACTTAAAATTCATAGTCAAACAACAAATCCCAATCTTTATTCCACCTAATTCTTAACGCGCGTTGACTCGACTTGCACGACTCACCGTGTTGATGTTGGCCCTCCAACCTACGGAACCGTCACGGCGGCTATGAATTCCGGGTCAGCTTCGAGGACTGCCATTGTCGCCGGCGGAAGGCAGACCTCGAGGTCGATGCTCCCGCCTCCTTCGCGGCCCGGATAGGCTGAGACCTTGCCGTCGAACTTGAACGCGTATCCACTTCGCAGAGCCACAGCTTTCCCCAGCCCGAACTCGTTGCCATACTTGTCGAACCGCGGCGAGCTCCCCATCATGATGCTGTACGGATCGAACGTCTTGTCCATGTGGTATACTTGTGGCCTCTTTATCCACTCCTCGTTCCACTCCCTCAGCTTTGCGTTGTTGTGCTCCGCCACCGCCGTATTCAGGAGCTGTGCCGCCCCCCCGATGCCGCCGCCCAGCAGCTCCCCCACCATCGCTGCCACCCTCAATGGCGTGATCGAGTTTCCGAAGTATTCCGCCGGGAGAGGGGGGTCCAGCCTCCCCCGGTTGTTCGCAGCCATTCGGCATCCTGTGACCTGGTCTGGCGGGAAGCGGCGGGCGCGCGTGATGCACTGCCATACAAGGGCAGTCAGGGACTGGAAGGACGAGATCTTGGTGGTGCCACATTGCCGGTTCGTCTCCGCCTTGAGCCCAGCGATGGTGTCGGCGGAGAAGTGGAAGACTCGCTCCCTTAGCTCTGGGGCTTCGAAGCGGGCGAGGAACGAGGAGGGGTCGTCCGTGTAAGGCAGGCTTATGGGGCCCGGGTGGTTATCTGGGAACCACCTGGTCAGGACCGGGTGACGCGATAGCTGAACGACATCAACGGCGCCTCTCTCTTGCGCTCGGAAGATCTCGGACCACGAGTTGAAGAAGAACCAGAAGGAGGAGCCGTCGCCGAGGGCATGGTTCATGGAGAGCCCAATGAAGACGCCGTCGGCGAGCTCGGTGACCTGCACGGACAACAGGGACAGGGAGTGGCCATCGTGGTTGATCGCCCGGTCGTGGTCGAAGAAGGACAGGACGACCTCCGGGACGTACGTAGGGGAGAGAATGTCGGCCACGGTCAGGTCGAGCGCAGCATGGATGAACCGGGCCCCGGGGCTGTCGGTACAGTCGACGAAGACAGTGTAGAAGGGGGGGTCGGTCCGCTTGAGGGTGGCGAGGCGGCCGGCGAGGGGGTAGAAGTGGAAGAGGGTGGAAGAGAGAGAGCGCTTGAGTTTTTCCAAGAAGGAACGGATGAAAGCGGGGCGGTCGAAGGCAGGGTCGAGGCAGGGAGGAGGGAGGGGGAAGAGGAGGCCCTTTTGGATGTAGTGGACGGAGAGCATGGCGAGGTCCCACGGCGGCAAGTGGAGAGGACGGTTCGAATGTGGCGGAAGCTGGGGCGGTTTGACGAAACAGTCGGAGATGAATCGGACGGATTGAGGAGGAGGAGGAGGAGTCATTATGTGGGCTTTCTTTCGTCGGGCTCAAAAGGAAGACGATGCCTTACTGGCTGACCGTGCCTCTTTACCTTTGAAGCGGAAGAGGAGAGGATGCGTTTATTTATATATATGGGGTAGTTGGTGCGACGGGCACGACTCCGTCAACTGCAGGACCTGATCTACGTGCGACTTTTTTGCCATATTGGCAGAAGAAAGAAACAAGACAAATAGTAGGGGTAGGTAGCTTATAGCTAATCGTCATGTCACACTTGCTCCCCAAGCAATGCTGGAGCATTTTCCTTTTGCTTCCTTTCTTGGGAACGTTTTCTGCTTTTTGCTTGGACAACCTCGGATTCGCCCGCAGCCCCGCTTCTCTCTCTCCCTCTGTGTCGGCTTCCAAGTGAACCGCTTGCTTGTGATTTGATCATACATAATAAGCCAAAATCAGATAACAATAATGTAGCGCCATAGTTGGAAATTTCGATTGATCTGCAGATAGATCTTCATTTCCACCCAATTTCAACAAGATTCTATTGGGTGATCTGATCATTTTGGGGCTGATGCTGTACATCATCTTATGCCCTCGTGAAGATGTCACAACTGAAGAGCATAGTGATGCAGGAAGATGCGGGGACTGACTGGGGTTGTGATTGCTTCTTGTAATTTTATTTTTGGAGAATTAGTTTGTCTCTTTCATTTGGGCATCGAACACCTAAATTTTGATCAACCTTTTTTGCTTTATTTTTATTTTTATTTTTATTTTTTTTTTATTTTTTTTTAAAAAAAAATCATAGAAAATCTATAAAAAGTTGAAAAATTGAAAAATCAATTTTGGTGACCTTGGCCAAGCTAAATGAACCATTTTGACCAAAAAAATAATTTTCATAATTTTCATTTTTTTTAATATTTTAGAAAAATACAAAAAAAATAAAAAATAAAAAAATAAAAAAAGAAGAAAATAAAGAAAAATAATATTTGAGGTCACACAAATATATAAAAATAGTCGGTATTTTTATTTTTATTTTATCCATTTTCTGACCTCATAAATAGTAAAATTCAGGTTCGATTTTAGGTGTTCTCTGATCACCATAAAATCGAATTTGACAAAAATATTAGTAATGATTAAAAGGAAAAGGAGGGAAAACATCATCATTTAAAAGGAAAAGGGGACTAATCATTTTGTCTTCGCTTTTGATTATTTTATTATTATTTTTACTTTTATTATTTTATTATTATTATATATATATTTTTTTCTCTCTCTCTCACAAACGCTCCCCTCCTCTCTTTTTCTCTCACGCTCCCTCTCCTTCCGCTCTCTACCTCGCATGCTCTCCCTCTCTCTCTCTTTCTCTCTTTTGCTCTTTCCTCTCTCTCTCTATCTTTTTTGAATGCACTTGAGTGCACTTGAGTGCACTTGAGAGAGAGGGAGGACATATCCTATCATCCGCCGCTCCCCTCTCTGGGGCTCCCTCTCCTGCTCCTTCCTTCCTTCTCCTTCTTCTTCTTGGTTTTTTTTTTCTTTTTTTTCTTCTTCGTGAACCTCCCCACCTCACCGACACCACACATCCGGCCGCCTTTGTCGAGCCAGCTACCACCTCACCACCACCTTGCTCCGCCACCCTCCAAAGCCGTGGGCCGAGGCCGTGATCTTGGGCCGTGGCTGAGCCCATAGCCGGTCCATGGCTGAGCGAATTGGCCCGTTGCCGAGCCCGGATTTGTTTATTTTTTAAATTATTATTATTTATTGCCGGTCTTAAAACTTGTAAAATTGATTGTTGACATTTTGATGTGGTGATCGACAGGTGATGTGCATGGAGATGGTCGCAGGCTGGGGCTGGGCGATTGAAGGCCGGTGTCCAATCCGGTATGTTTTACGTACCCGATCCGTATATCAGGGTTATTTTTCTAAAATGTCGCCATTATAGATTTGGTTTGCATGTATTTATCTCAGTTCAGTAGTTAGCTTATTTATCTGGTTGAGTGTTGTCTATTGCCAATGATATGCTTTTTGTTAAAATATTTTCTGAAAATATAAAAAAATATTAATAAATCAGAAAATGCCAAAAAAATGGAAAAATTAAAGAAAAATTTAAAAAATGGAAAAATTGCAGAAAACTCCAAAAAAATTTCTAGAAAATTTCCAAGGTTGAAAATAACCAAGAAAAATTGATTGGTTGTCGTTTTTCAGGATTTTCTCCCGTTTAATCCAAAACGACGATTTTACCCCTCAAAGGGTAAATCGTCTTTGATATTCCGATAAATTGTGGAAATTGCTTAGAATTTGGCGATGAGCCAGATAGGTGGCTAAACCTTATGTCTAGGATTTCCACATTTCATTCTCACTTTTAGAAAATGACGATTTTACCCTTCGAATGGTAAATCGGTTTCTAAAATTCCAGAAAATCATGAAAATTGCAAAAAAAATAGGAAATGGGTCAATTGAATGACCAAACCTATTTTTGACATTGTTTTACTCCGAATTCATTCCGAAGTGATGATTTTGCCCTTTTTGGGCAAATCGTCCCTTTTGTCTCAAAATTACGACTTTACCCCTGATGGGTAAAATCATGTCTAAATCATTCTTAAGCTTGATTGATACTTATTTAGGCTAATAGAGCCTTATTAGGAGTGTCATGTTGATTTGATGTGTTTATTTTGCATATTTGGATTCATTGATTTGCACATTTTATTATTGATTGTGATTGCTAGGATAGTCATTCCTATTTGCATGAATTCCTAGATTTAGGATTCGTACTCCACTCATCTGCATGAAATCTTAGGTCAGAAAATTCAGTCAACTTAGGTACCGAAAGGGCGTCAACTCTGACAGTTGACGTAACTAAGTCCCCGAACCCATTTCTCTGGTTATTGCAGAATTGAATAGAAACTCCCGACTATTCAATAGGGTGGTCCAATCATACCCTCCAAAAAATGATTGGTGGCGACTCCCTGGCATGCACACTTAGCACATGTCACTAGACCACACTGAAGGTCGACTACGCATACCTCCGTTGCGATTTGGGTAATGGGCCTTAGGAGAGGCCCACGTCCGACCAGACTGGACGGCCCATTAGCCCTCGAGAGCCCACGGCGAATCTCGAGAGGGTCGCGACACCTAGTCCAATCATTGAAATAAAAGCCTAGTTCTTGACATGGCCGGTTCGACGGAACTGCCGGTTCTGATTCAGGAACCGGCGGTTCCGGTTCCATGAAAAGGTGGAACCGGCGGTTTCGGGCAAGTTCAAGGAACCGCCCGTTCAATTTGTCTATACCTTTTTTTTTATAATTTATTTGCAATATTAACAATTAAATTGAAGGTAGTTGAGTGGTTTATGGCACTTGCTTCAACCAAAAGATCAAGGGTTCGAATCCCACTTCAATCAATTACCATTTTCTCAATTTTTTTTCTTTTATTTTTTTAAATGGCGGTTCGGAACCGGCCCGGAACCGCCGGTTCCGAAAAATGTGGTTCCGGGTCGGTTTCGAGCCGATTTTGGGCCCACGGTTCAATTTGGCCATGTCTACCTAGTTCAATCAATAATTGACAACCATTAAATTAAGCGGGATATGTTGTGGAAATCTTCTCTCTAAATATTTTGATTCTGACAAAACTATCTACTCTAGTGAGAATCTGTGTGATATTTGTGATGTTTTTATTGCAGGAAGAATGTGTAAACAGAAATTTGTATTGTTCCCTTTCTGGCTTTAAAACTCGAGAAGGAGTAGTCATATAGTTGCTTCTGAAGATGCTCAGAAAGAGTGCTTCTGAAAACGCTAAGAAGGAATGCTTCTGAAGACGTTCAGACGGAGTACTTTTGAAGACATTAAGATGAAGTTGCATCTGAGGATCAGACGGAACATAGTTTCTCACTTTGAATGCTTATTCATCTAAAGAGCTATATAATGTGTCAGATGGACTTTATTAAAACTCAGTATTACCATTCTAAGATATCTGTTCAGATTTAGAGAGTCTTTCTTCAGAAGATTGCTTCTGAACACTGGTTAGATTCCGCACTTATCTAAAGACAAATTCTAAAGACCCAAGAATGGCAGGTTCCGATTAAGGCAAATTACTTTATGGAAGTTTGTGATATTTGATTGACAATATATTCCTTTAATCAAATCAAGAAGAAATCTACAATTGGATATTACCTTTCAAGAATAAATCTTGTGACTAATCTACTCTACTTTTGGAAACTGAAGATTTGGTTGTATGGGCGACTAAATCAGAAAGGTTCAGATTCTACTTCAACGGTTATCATATCTTCTCAGATACAGTCTCGTTCAATCACGATTGATGACGTCCAATCAAAGATTGAAGAGCGATCTTTGGTGGATTATCCAACGGCTAATTTGGAGGCAAAGGAGTATAAAAGAAGAACCATGGTGATCTGCGATGGTGTCGAGAACTAGAAATTCCAAAGTGCCATAGTTGTTCAAATTCACAAAATTATTCTGAGAGTTCTAAATTTTCCTCACTGTGAAGATTTGTAATAGTGATTGAGTTCTTGTTGTCACTTGTAACCTTAGTAGCACCGACACCGACACCGACACGCGGACACGACACAACACGATACGTCGACACGGCATTTCTAAAAAAAATAAAAAAATTCGATACGTTGTATTAAATATATATTATATTCACACAATGTATTATTATTTTTAATGAAGAATTTATAAAAAGAGCTTCTATCATGGGGTACTTCGATAATTTGATTCCAACTAGCCTAAAAAAAATAAATAACTAATAAAGTAAAATTAAAAATACATCATCTGCACTATACTAGACTACCCCCGTCGGCACACTTCCCCTCCTCTCTCTCACGTCTTCTCGCCGTCTCTCAAAAGATCTCTAACAAGCGCCTCTTCTCTCTCACTCCTCTCTCTTCCCTTTCTATCTCCTTTGCTTTTTTAAAAAAATCCCTGACAAGCGTACGCTTCTCCTCTCTCTTCCCCCTATCTCCTTTACTTTTTTAAAAAAATCACATATGAGACTCTCTTCTCCGTCTCCCCCTCCTTCTCTCTTTACTCTCGTATATCTCACCCTTCTCTCTCTCTCTCTCTCTCTCTCTCTCGCAAGCCAACTGGAAGTCGACCGCCATGATTTTTGCTCGTCTCTCTTCCGGTACTCTTTCGCTACGACTCGTTCGCTCTCTGCTCCAATATACACGAAGACCGTTCTCTACTCAGACGCTCATCGCGCGTCACCGACTCCCTCCCTCATCTCTCTCATCTTATAGGCCGAGATGCTCTTCCCTCTCTCCCCCACCGATCTCTGCCGTTCGGATCTTCTCTTCACCGCCGTCCTTCGTCACCGACTCGCGTGTCCCCAGCGTGTCGCTGGCGCTGATCGTGAGTCGGACCTCCGACACGGGTTGACTGCGTGTCAAAGGAACATGTAATCACTGACATTAGCTGTGCAACCCTAAATTGCCAAAGAATCACGATCAGAATAATGAGGGCACCAACGTCTCAATCAATTAGCGTGACCTGCCCTCCTCGATGGAGTTAAGGTTGGGCAGTTGGAACAGCAGGACTACAGTGCAGGCGAACACAAGGTTCCACTCCACCATGGTGAGGGAGTGCGCGCCCATGTGCCGTCGCATAGGATCTTGAAGAATATCTTATGCGTTGACCCGCCAATGATGATCAAAGATACGCAGGTACCTCCGATGAGGTACATGAGGGGAACAACGCCAACCAGTTATTGACACATGATTTTGGATCATTTTTTTTTCAGTTTATTTTTAGAAAATTCATAAAAAAAATCCATAAAAAGTTGAAAAATTACAAAATCAACTTTGGTGGCCTTGGTCAAGCCTAAGGAACCATTTTTTGACAAAAAATAATTTTCCATATTTTCACATTTTTCAGTATTTTTAGAAAATAGGAAAATACATGAAAATTCAAGAAAAATAGCATTCGAGGTCACAAAAATATGGAAAAATAATCAATATTTTTTTAAAACCTCTTGTCTTTTTGACCTCGTAAAAAGTCAAAATCCAATCGTATATGTTCCTTTGTTACACATATGATGGAATTTGATATAAAAAAATGTCAATCCAGTATTTTAATTTACAATTTTTGGCATTTTGAGAGTCTTGTCTTCCAATCTGATTGTCCTTATTTGCAATTTAGTCCAATTGTTCGCATAAATGGCTTAATTGCAAGATTTGGATAAAATTACACATTTTATTGTAATTTAGTCCTTGAATTTGGGTATAATTGAAATTACTTTCAATTCAGGGACTGCATTCACAAATTAAAGCCACTACCCAATGTTTTTCATCATTCCAAGTCGATTCGCATAGGTGGTTTGGTCCAATTTGACTGTTTAAGCCCTCGATTTCACAATTTTCCAAATTGCAATTAAAAGAAAATTTGGGGTTTTCATAGAAATTGGCTAGAACTTTTGGGCAAAAGCATATTTTTAGATGATATTCATGTCCTAAGTTCGATTCTAAGGTTTAATTGTGAAAATTTCTCACAAAATTGTGATTAATTTTGAAAAAAATCAAGTCAAAACCGGTTCTGACAGGTCAGACTGCCCGGTCAGACCCGTCAAATCGGTCTGGAATAGTGTTGTCTTCTTCCCCAAAAGTCCGCGCAGATGAACAATGGAAGGCCAAACTTCGATGGTCAAATTGGAGGCTCAATCGACCATAATCGACAGATCTAGGGTGGGACTTTTGATCTTCAAGATGAAACGCATCGATCGGGACTGGTGGCATCGTCAATGATCTCCGGATCAAGGTGGAATTGGTTGGTCAACGTCGCGGTGGTCGTGAAAGTCAACTTTCACGGAATGGCCAAATCGGACATCCATTCGTGCACGCCGGAGAACCATTTCGACTTGACGGAATTGCCCGCCGTCTCCGGTGCCGTTTGGACCCAATGGCACGCACAATCATGTGCCATTTGGAGTCAGTCAGTCCCTCCCGATTGGCGGCAAAATTTTGAAAGGGGGATATAGCCTTTGAAGGCTTTCGAGAGGGAAAGGTTAGTTAATTCAGTTTCAGAGAGAGAGAGAGAGAGAGAGAGAGAGAGAGAGAGAGAGAGAGAGAGAGAGAGAGAGAGAGAGAGAGAGAGAGAGAGAGAGAGCTCGCCTTCCATCGCCATTGTCAAGGCTTGAGCTCGAACTATCGAAGCACTGGTTGGGCTCTTCTGAACCAAACCGAAGCTTCTAAGTATCACCAGGAAGGTGCCAGAGATCCAAGGAAGCAATCGCCACCGGCCGCACCGTCTGAAATCGCAAAAACAGGTAAGACGTAGCTTCGAGCTATTTGACTCAACCGTTACCCAATGTTCAAGACTAGACTCGCCTATTCAATGCTTGATCTTTATCTATTTTCCTACTTGAGTTTGACTTGGTTAGAAAATGGAACACTTAGAGCACGTCTCAGACTGGAAAATCGAGATACTCAAGCTCAACTCGATCATAGTCAACTTGTAAATAGCGCTCGAGCTCGAATTTTATAAGCTCGAGCATTATGCAATTATGAGCATTTTGTCTTCATTCTTCTGATTATTAAGAATTTAAAAAACAATAATGATCCGTGAAAGCTCGATTAGGTTTGTGAGCCTCTGTCGCGACAAAAAAAAAATAGGCAAATGGATTATTGGGTCAATTAAATTAACTAACCTAACTCGGACCCTCCCAAGTCCTACCAAATCGCAACTTATGTTTGTTCGTGAAAAAATGTTCAATCGGAGCCGCCACTAATCATTTACGGTAGGTTGATTAGAAACCTATATAAAATAGCAGGAGAACTATTTTATCTCTACGAACCAGAGAAAATGAGTTCGAGGACTTGGTTACATTAATTAAAAAATTAATGCCATTTCGGTACCCAATTTTCATGAAAAATCCTTAGTTTGATGAATTGAATTTTTTTGGATTTTCTTTTATTAAATGCAATGCTAATGTAATCTAACTATATGACATGTGAAATGATATGACATGACAACATTGCATGACATGGCATAATGACGTGGCAAGATGACATGACAAAGTGCATGACGTGGCAAAGTGCATGATGTGGCAAAATGCATGACGTGACATGGCAAGCTATACGATATGCAATGCAAATGACATTTTTTTTGGGTATTTTTTGTTTATTTTCGGATTTGTGAAAATGAAGTGAAAAAGCTATCATAAAGTTCAAGGAAATGTGATAGACATAAAAAGAAGCATGACATTTTTTGGGATTTTTTTTAGGAATTTATTCGAGCATGAAAACAATGAAAATTTGAACAAAAATAAACAATATTGCCCATAAAACACCTTTAAATTCGAAAATCCGATTTTATTCACAACATCCCCCGAGATTAGGGTTAGCAAGTCAATATTTTATAGAATGACCGTCGTCCCTATATACATAGGGCAAACCTTGAAATTCTATTTGAGAATTAGCAATCCGCTCCTCAAGATTGAGGATTTGATATCTAATTCACACGTACGGGCACGATCGTACTTCGAGATCGAAGTCATATGTCGCCCTTAATGTACGTTTTCCGAAGGGACAAGGCACAATTAGGAGCATGTGTTACGGGCAAGATTGTTTATTAATGTGCAAACTTTACGAACAATTAAAACAAAGCAATCAAAATAAAAATAAAATGAAAGATGACACAATCGAGTTTTGAATTTGAAATCAAGAGGGGTGGTCGAAATTGCGAAGTAAGGGTCCACCTTTCCTCATAAAAAAGATTGATCTGATTTTAATTTTTGAGGAAATTATCTTTAAGGATCGGAAAAATTATTTTAGATAATTCTCAAAAATAGATAAGTGTTCAACTTAAATCAAATCCTATCCCTAATCGAGACATATTCAGATGAAATTGTAAGAGGTAAGATATATATCAAACAATTATACCACCTAACTTGCATGCCAAAGATAAAGATCGAGATCAAAAGTTTATCTACAGTGAGCTTGTTATTATCCGATTTAACGCAATGTTCATCCACAAAATACACAATTCGGTCAAACAAGCTATGATGCCAAAAATCCCAGATTTGTTGCTAAAAATTCTAATTTTTTCTCAACCCAAAAAAATACACACAAGGATCCCACCAATTCCTTGAACAAAACTTTTTTTTAACAAAAATTAGCCTTTCATGCAACATCTTCGGTTTTAGAACCAATTTGATAGAAAAGTGTAAATTTTTTAAGCTTTGATTACGAAATCATGTGCATTTCACGAAGATTTAAGAACGCCATGCAAATTCTCAAACACGCATAGGCTAACAACCAAAGGATAAAATTACCTTCTTTCCGTAAAAAAAAAATTCCAGCACACTCGCAACACTAATTCACGTCCAAAACAGCTACTGCCCAAGTTTGAATTGAATTCTAAACTTCAAGAGATTCTTGCACAATGTAACAGAGAGGTTAGTAATCAATTGTTAATCAAAATCTAATCCAAACCAGTGCTGAATCAGTAGCGCTAAAGAGCTAGATAGCAGCTCAGTTCGATATTTGTGGGCTCCGGCGGTGGTTGATGATGAGCAGGACCGATCGGCAGGGAGCAGGGCTGACTCACGAGGCTGCTGGACGATGAGATCACGTCGTGCGCGGAGGAGGACCGACAGAGCTTGAGGCTACGACTTGACGGAGTATGTGCAACGATGGCTCGGCTTAAAAAATTTATCTCAACCTCTAAGGAGACGATCACGCTCACAGCTCCTTGCCAAATATTCTCCCCCCCCCCCCTTTTGAATGAAAGTCGGCCATCTTTTATAAGAGAAGTCTGCTCATATCCCTTTGGAAGTTCGGGATTCACGGAAGATGATTGACGATACTCCATCGATTATTGCTCTTTCTTTGCAATCTTGTAGTTTCCACGTTCATTCACTATTAGCCAGCTCCATCAATCAACATGATCTCACTCCCGTATTCCGGTGATCCCTAATCATATCCGTGTTCTTGCCTCTCCGCATGATGCTAATTGATGTCCGAAATTATTGATTGAACATTCTTGCCCATATGCTTTTGATAACGTGCCCAAGATTATCAATCACCTTCAATCATGTTCAAGTTTTCCTTTCTTCTCTCTTATCTCACAAAATCTGTTCTAGTCCATTGTTTTCAAAATGCTCCTCATCATACCTCGAAATGCATGTGGATCACCGTAAGCATATATGCTATTAACTCAATTAATATTAATGCCAATTCTTGCAATGTGAAATATAATGCATGAATGGTATAAGTAAATGTGAACGATAATTAATTATTTTTTGTAGGAATTAGAAATAATCCCTGATTTTCATGTTAGAATTAATTATTAAAATGATAGTCAAAATTTAGGTGTCAACAGCCTCTCGAGCCAAGTATTGAAAAACTCAACGTCGAATTGAAAAACTTGAGTCCTAGCTCGATTCAAAATCAAACAAGTAGATCTTAAGTAGGCATCAAGTCATGCCTGAATTATTCGGAGTAGCTTGACTCAATTTCACCCTTATGAGTATTTTCAATGAGATACGTTCAGCAAGATTTTCACATGTATACTTTGTAGGAATTCGAAATAAATAGTCGAGACCTTTTATATACAACCATTGTGATTTATCGAGGTGTTTTTTTTTATACCAATATATGACGCCCTAGTACTTTTAAAATTTAGCTCCAATCCCAATTCTATTCGGAATTTTTTGTTTTCACATAAACAATGAGTAACTTTTACTTGAGTCTCATATATGCCCCCATCAACCCTCCATCCAAAGTCGCCCTTGGTGATGTGGCATTTCCACGTCATTGCTTTAATTTTTTTTTCCCAAAATGACATATATAAGAACATGTATTTTTGGATGTGAATTAGGGTTGGCTTTTTTCAATTGCTCTTACTCTTAAGAGAATTTTCCTTCCATCTCACTCGAGTATTTTCGATTTTGTGCTCAGCCTTCAATCTCTCGTGGTCAGAGAGTTTGCGCTCAAGACACTCGACTTGGGATGCTCGAACAGCTCGGCCAAAAGTTTTCCATCTCTTTTGTTTTTTTGGTCGAACCTTCTCTTTGTTGTACAAATAAATTTTAAACGGATCATCAACGGGGTAGATTTAAAACTCAAGTAAATATAGTATTTTTTATGAGACAAAAATAAGTTTATAGTAAATTTTGGACTAGACATAAAGTTTGGGATTTTTTACGGGATAAAAAAAAGGATACAATTGAGATTTTTTAGCATATGAAGCCAATTTATGCACACACTTAATATGTTAATTGATCACGTGAGGTAATGTGAGTGCACGTGGCATGTTTAAACATGCTAAATATATCCATTCATGTATCGCTTTCAATGATTATGTCGTGCTTCAATTGGACGAACATTTTCCATAACATATTTATGAAACCAAAATCTTCCCACGCTATGGCGTAATCAAGGATAAATTGTCTTAAATCCTACATTTTCATCATTTTTATAGAGGATTGTTATGATGCCATAAAATAATTAAAAAACAGTCAATCGATGTTTGTCATTTTAGAAACTTGGCCGTACCATAGAAAACTCGTCCTTTTTTTTAAAGTAAATTTCTATCTATTAATCGTAAAGTCTTTACGTCGTTACATAACGGCATTCAGATAGGAGTTATACGTATATATTTACGACTCTGTCGCAATTCGAGCATCTGCATCTCAATGGACCATAAGTTTGCCGTTTTGGAACAACGTGAATCGTGAATATATAGAGCATGAAGGAAGACAAAATTATTAAGAATCTAGCAATGAATAATTTGGGTTGGAGGCTACAAATTATACGATCTTATTTAGAAAGCGCACTTCTGCCTGCCGGTTGAGCATTTGTTATATCATGTGAAGAGATTTACCGCCGGTGGCTTCGGAGACGGGGTCGTACGGGGCTTCCTGACGAGTCATCGTTCAAGCTAGGATTCTAGCCAAAAGCCTGTGCCTGGCTGGCTGGGACGAGCATGTGATTTTCCTGTGTCGGGCCCACATGCTGGTCTTGGGGCCTGGCCTATTTTAAGTTAAAGTAATTTCATTTTTAAGTGAAAATATTTTTTAAAAAAATTAAATTGTTTTTTTTTTCTTTTCAAAATGTCAAAATACAGAAATTAACCGATGAATATTAGTGAATACGCTCTTTAATTAAACGTAAGTGAAGCACAAGCACATCTTGAAATGATTTAGGAGAATATTTGCTAAATTCGGCGTATTTCAATTAAATTCCTTGTAACATTCGAGGAATTTTACCTTCCTGGCTAGCACTACTTCGTCGAAAAAGTAAGAAACTTCTTTGGTCAAAGACGAGAAGATCTACGCGTGGAACCATTCTAATTGATCATATGAAACATGGTATACATGTTACTTTCATTTATCAATATATTTTAAAAAAATAATATAACTCCTTTGATCAAAAGATAATCAATCACACTTCACATGGATTTACCAACACAAGGAGGATGTTTACTATATCTTAGGACAACATGACGACGACAGTGACGACGACAGTAGTAATAATAATAATTTCGGGTTGATGTGCCCGAATTCTATAAAAAGAACCAGATGCAAGTCTCATCCTTTATGAAAGCACAATTAGTTGGGAACGTTTCCACTTCCTATGCGCAATATCCCATATGTTTCCTTATGGCCACAAAGGGGGAGTACATTAAGCCATTGCTTCCTCTAAAATAATACACATGGACAACTAATGTGTTAGAGATATTACATATTTAGTTTATTCTGTATATCTGTCAGGATTATGCAATATCTCCTTTAATATTGCATATCCTTGATTGATTGTATTTGATATTATGAATCTGCTATTTCCTTAAACAGTCCTATGATAAAGCCTATAAATAGGCTCTTCATGTACTCATTTCATATATCGAATTATATTAGAATTCCTCAATTTATCTTCCGCATTATATTTCTCAAGTTGGTATTAGAGCCTTCGTTCCTAAGGCAACCCTAGTGCACCGGGTGCACTCCAGAAAGTTGCAATTCTATTTTTCCGCTTTTTCATTCTCAACTTCGTCAAATAAATCCATACATCCCAATCGGCAGTGTGCATTGGAGTGCTTCATTCCGTCTGAGTAGGCGCCCCTACAGTGATCGTGTCACGATGTCGGCGACGCGTCGCCAAGTCGAGCTTTTCTTTTTCAGGGAGGTATTTTTCGACGCAGCGAAGACGCATCTTCGCACAGTAACCTTTGCTCAGCAGTGCCTGGCTAATCCGCTTACTGTAACCACGCCAGCCGTATCGGCCGCGTTTGTTCAGTTACTTTCCTGGCAGCAAAGTCGACCGCAAAGGATGCATGATGTTCGGCTCAATTGCCTCCGATTCTCGACTTTTCACTTCTCGTTTCGAGAAGCCGACATTATCATCAGACTTGCCGTCCTCAGACCAGCTAGATGCCTCACACATCGGACATTATGGATCCATCAAGCCTGATGTCATGCAACGTGTTGGAGCACTGTTAGAAATTGATTGTGGAGCACTGCCAGAGATTGATTCAAACTCAAAGTGACTTAGTCACCTTGAGTTTGAGGGGGATGTTAGAGATATTACATATTTAGTTTATTCTGTATATCTATCAGGATTATGCAATATCTCATTTAATATTACATATCCTTGATTGATTGTATTTGATATTATGTATCTGCTATTTCCTTAAACAGTCCTATGATAAAGCCTATAAATAGGCTCTTCATGTACTCATTTCATATATCGAATTATATTAGAATTCCTCAATTTCTCTTCCGCATTATATTTCTCAAGTTAATGAAAGGAATATTAGAATTTTTTGGATGCAAAATTCCCCTCCACTAACCCCGCATGACACAACATCTTCCTAAGCTATCGAACGTGGGCAGACATTGACAGCCTCAAACTCTAAGGAAGAAGACAACGAGTGAGCTAGAAACCCCGGAAGATAAAGGTTATATTAGGCATTGGTGCACCCATTACCTACCACCATTTGTGCACTAACCATCGATTAATTAAGAGATAATAACGGAGCACTTTTGAGCCATTCGACACAACGAAGGTCCTGCGCACTCTGCTCGAGCCCAGGAAGGGGGCCGGGGTGGTGAAAAAATGTGAGAAGATGGGTCCTTGTGTTTGATGACAATTCCTCCCTCGGATCCTTTTTTGAACTTTATGTGTCGGAGTCGTGCTGTGAACAAATTCAATTGATTGTAGAGGGAGCCAAGACTCACGGCCTCGTACTGTGTCTTCGCGTGATTAAAGGGTATTGAAACGATCCACCAACCTCTTCCAACTTAGGTCGGATAAAAAGAAGGGACACGTGAGAGCTCGATACGTGATTCTCAACTTTTTTCTTCTTGGGTTCTGTTTTTTTTTTTTCCATTTAAGGAAGATGGTGGAGGCACGAAAGAGGGACAAGGGAACGAGGTCGAAAGGACTAAGGGTGTGTATGGTAACGTTTCTATTCCCGGAACAACTTTTGAAACATAAACACTTTTTTGTGTTTCTGTTCCCAACTACGATTTTTGGGAACAGAAACGCGTTTGGTAACTGCAAAAAAAAATCTGTTCTCGGAACAAAAAAAGAACAAAAATGTGTATGGTAACTGCAAAAAAAAAAATATGTTCCAATTTTTTTTTCATTTAATTAAGGCAACAATATATATTAAAATTAAATTAAATCTCATTCAATTTAGTAAATCAAATTTTATGCACGGTTTATAATTACAATATGGACAAGATCAGCTATAAAAAAAATTAAAAGACAAGTCGAATTTGAAATTAAATAATGAGAATATCAAATATGCTTTCCATTGATAGAAAAAATTACAATTATGAGACATACACCAAATTAGACCAATATATGTATAAGTAATTTGTGCACGATTTATCAAATTACAACTTGGACGAGATCGGCTATAAAAAAAATTGAAATAAAAAACTAATTGGAATTGGACAACAAGAATATCAAATATATTTTCTATAGATAGGAAAAATTACAATTATGAGTCATACATAAATGTTTTCAAGTAGTTAAAAATATGATTACCTTTAAAGGGGATCTCTAGAAAAATATTAATTGCACTTTGAGTGAAACTGAGGACTAAAATAAAAAAAAAAATATTTGTGCATTTAGGTCCTTTTAGTCCAATTGTGCAATTTTTCCAAACATGAGGACTGAAATGAGATATAGGGTATCAAAATCTCATGTCATGACTATAAAAGTAAAAAAATTTGGCTAAAATGATTTAAAATAAAACTTTTTAGTCAACTTAGGATTATGTTCAATAGTCATGTAGTCCCAGACTGAATTTTTAAAACTTTAAGAGGCTAAAATGAAAAGAGAATTAAAATAAAAATATAAACTATTTTTGCACATTTTTCTGACCACGAATACTTTTTTTCCCTGATTTTCGGTTATTTTTATAATTAAAATAAATAAATAAAAATGTCAAAATTTGTGAAAAATATTTTTTGTTCAAAATTGGTTCCTAAGGCTAGGCCAAATCTTTCAAGGTTAATTTTGCAATTTTATGAATTTTTTGGTATTTTTAATTAATTTTTTAATATAAAATAATAAAATATTAAGTGTTAACATCATGCAAGAACAAAAGAGAAGAGAGCTAGTTAAAAATAAATTGTTCCCAATTATTTTTAAAAAATGTTCCAAATGTGTTTCTAAAAAGTGTTCCGGAAACATAGAAACAAGTTTTTCTTATTTCTTGTTTCTGCTCCAAAAGTGTTATTGTTTCTCAAAAGTGTTCCCGGAACACTTTGGGAATATTTTTTTACCATACGCGTTTCTATTCCCAAAGTGTTCCCAGAACACTTTGGGAACAAAAATATTTTTTCTGGAGCGTTACCATACGCAGCCTAATGTTCTTAAGCTTGATTACTCTCTCTTTTTTTCTTTTTTTCCTTTTCTTTAAATGATCGAGAACAACGAGGACTATTATCACCGAGTGGATGATGAAATAAAGAAAGACAAAGACAAAGGGGACAAAGTTTGGATCAATTGTCACCACCAGCAGCCGGCGGGTGAGGATCCTCTGCCTTACTTTTTTTTTAAGGCAACAGATCCCCACCCTTGATAGTGCTTTCCCCCCCTATATCAAGGGTGGGGATCCCTCTGCCTTAAAAAAAATAAGGCAGAGGATCCGGATCCGCAGCCGGCGGTCACAACTTTGGTGCACCCACTTTTTGTCACCGTTTGAAATAGCGTGCCGATCTCTGTTTGTTTATAGAAGAGAAAGAAAAAAAAGGGTGTCAAGTGCAATCAAATTATGCTTGCGGAAGTCAAACGATCCACAGGAGAAGCCACTGTTTGTGTGCTTTCTTTTTTTTCCCTGTAACGTGGGAAATGACCATTCGGCGATGGTTTCAGCACCAAGTTTAACTTGTATTGAATGGCCGTTGTTTGACCAAAAAAAAAGAATGGCCGTTGGTCCGATGAGGTGACCGGTGAATTCGGCACGCAAAGTGGGATAGGATATGTCAAAACCAAGGAGGGCCAGATAAAGTCTAGCATTTCTCTCGTCCAAATAAGAATGATATGTCTGCTTCAGTTTGATTTTGCTCACGGAAGTGGGTATCGCTGCCTGGTTCCGGATGTTGCCGTTGTGATGGGTGTTGCGGCTAATTTTGAGTTACGATTGGTGCTTCATTTCAACCATTATTCAATTAGGAGTGTGCAAGCTAGACCGGACCAGCCCGGACCGGCTCGGGACCGGTCCGGCCCCGCTAGGCCCGGCCGGGTTAGTCCAGCCCTTGAGGTTGGCGGTCCGATCCTCGGGTTCCATGGTTTGGGACCAGACCGGACCGGCCCGGATCGAACCGGCAATGTTTTTTTTTTTAAAAAAAAATAAACTAATCTACATCTAGAGTTAACCTAATGATTTTTATCCATTTCTGCTTTAACATTAAGTCCTCAGATTCAATTTTTTTCCGTTAGCCCGTGGCATTAAAGGATGATTAATTTATTGCAGGAGGATTATGACTTAGAGCCGCAATCTCCACTGCCGGTTGCTTCGTCGCCCCCATTTTCCGCTGGATCTCCACCAAGAAGGGCTGAGAATCCTTTAGTAAAGGATGCCCCCTTTAGGGATGAAAAGATTACTCCAATTATGGCGTTGCCAGCTATGTCGCCATCAGGTTTACCATCTCCATCAGCTTCTGCACGCAAAGGGTGCGCAAGGATGAAGTTTGGGGTTAAACCTGCAGCTGTTAGGGTAGAAGGTTTTGATTATCTTAACAGGGATAGCAAAAATTTTAGCATAAAACTCTACCGAAGAAACATGTAGTTTTTATAAACAGTTAGAATTAGCGGTCCTATTGGGCCGGGATAGGGACCGGCCCGGACCGCCGGTCCTGGTCCGATCCGTGGTCCCGAAAATATGGGGATCAAGACTACTGGTCTTGTCCCCGGTTCCATGCCGGGACCGGACCGGACCGGACCGGCCCGGACCATGCACACCTCTATATTCGATCAGTTGGGTCGTGATTGGTGCTTCCCCTCTCGTGCAAAGTCCAGTTACAACGGGAATAATTAGCCAACAATTCTCAATTTGAGTTGTTTTTCTCTCATTTGGATTAGAGTATGGAATTGAACATACTAAAAAGACAACTTGGGTTACGACTTAGCGCGAGTCTTCCAAATTTGGATTTACTGATATGAGATTAATCAAGTGTGACGAGTTCAATAATGTTCCTCAACTAGCCTAATTTTTAGAATCTTAAAGTACGATGTTGAGGCTTGTTTTATTTGGAGGAAACAAAAAATGTGAAACATAGAGAGAAAATCGCAAATTAGAGCCAAGTGATCATATACGACCTTTGTAAAATTATTTTCTTTTAATATTCGCCCCGGGAAATAGGATAGATCGATTTTAAATCATCAAAGTTTCAATATGGTAATCAATTGAAAATTTCTGGGAAAAGAATATGCATTCACGGTAAAGGAAACTAGAATGGATTGCTTAAAGTTCTTTGGACCCTGGCAATCCCATCAAGTGAAGTGAATCACACATCGAATAGATAATGAATTCTCACAATGTCTATTGTCAGTGTAAATTAAAATGTAGACAATTCATACTTTTATTAGGATTTTTATGGGGTTCTGTACAAAAGAAAGGCCTTAACCCAAACACTTCAGTTTTGTTCAACAACCAAAAATGGGCTATTGTCCAAAACCGCAATACTTCTTTTAACAAGTTGGGCCTCGCATCTAAAATTGGACAGTGAACAATAGGGCCGATCATCGAGGTAACTCGCTGACACATTTCGGGTGGTTCCTTACAAAAATTACTAATAAAGCTGAATATTTTTCATATCCTATCATGTCAATTGTTTGATATAAATGGCATATCAATGTTAATGAAGCTGAAAATGTACAAACGAAGATGGTAAAAACCTCCCATAATTCAATGCTAAAGAAAATGAGAATGCACAAACAGAGATAAAGTCAATCAGTTAATCCATGAATATTGCACGATCTAAACTTAAGCAACAAATAAGCCTTATTGCAGTGTTGTAGGATAACGGGTTCGACTATTACAAGCAATGTAACGAGTTATAGCGACATCGATGAGGTAGATCAGCCAGCGAATGCCGAATCTGGTAAGATAGAGACAACATGATCATTTACCTACGCAATTCTAAAAAATATTGCACTTCGACTCTCTCGCCAACCTCTTTTTGATTTACTTATTTTCTGCTATCTTCCTCTCTTTTCTTCTTTATTCCCTACCATCAGTCCTTGATAAATGTTTCAATGGATACTAAGCTATAATAATATACCTAAAAAATGTAAATATAAATAATATCTTATTTCATAATAGATAGAAACTCAAAATATACCGAAGTCCTTCTCAATTAGAGTTCATTGTCGACGTGTTTGGCAATTAAGAATAGAGTCGGATTCCATGGCATTGGACTAGATTATATATCCACGTCTTCAACCTATTTTCATTGCCCATCTAGGAAAAGTACTGGATAGAAAAAACGGGTATAATGCATATGCCAATCCATAGTGTTTGTTAAACATGATTAGACAAAAGTTTGAGGAAAAAGAAGAAGAAAGTAACTCAAAAAAATCTCCTATGCCTATTACAATTTGACTAATTCAATCCTAAATCTTGTAGTTGTGCTAATTGAGGCGTAAATTTTTATCATCCTATGTCGCACAGTTAACGCTGACGTAGATTTTTATTTTATTTTTATTTTCATATTTTTTCTAAATTTTTTAATTAAATTTGTTCCTTTTTTTTTTTTCTTATTGTTAAGGGTCGACAAGGGGCCGTTGGCCACTAGACGAGGGCCGCGAAGCCCCCACCGCAGCTGGCGAGGGTGAAGATCACCTTTAAATGTTAACGGTTTCATATAATAAAACGGATGAAGATTGCATCGCATGCAAACCTCTTTATTGAAAAATGTATCAGATGAAAGTAATTTGCCATAACCAAGTGCCTCATCCTATTCACGCATAATAGATTAATGTGTTAGAATATATTTTAAAATTATGTGTGGGATTTATTAATTATTATTGTAAATATTAATTGGTCTATAAAGAAAAGATATATACAGTTTCCTCTTTAGTCTAATATGGTGCTAGATAGTATGGGCCGAGATAAACCTTATCTATAATGAGGGGATATGTTATAATCTCTATAAATAGAGCTTAAGTCCATCCTCTAAACCCTGATGTCCGCATAACCTCACATAAAGAGTTCGTCAGAAGTGATACATGAGGAGCTGTCTCATTGAAACCAGCGATAAAGGGTTCATAGAGGAGAGGCTTTTAAGCATCGGATCATCGCAATTCCGCACAAAAAATAATGGAATAGGAATAAGGTGCGTCAATTCTTCAACTTTGCGAATCTGTGATTCGCATATCTATACGTGATGATCTTGGGTTACTGCATAAAGTTTTTAATCGTAACTAATATAATGACAACTCATACATCTAATCTTAATGCATAATTAATGAGAAAAATCAAGTTGCAAATGGTAAGGCTCGAAAAGGCCGGGCTTAGCGCGTGTGCCACTTCGCGAGAAGAAACCAATCGCGCTCGCATAGTAATTCATCAACTTCACTCAGGACATCACATGTCACCCTCTAAATCACAAAACGATGGCCATGCTCCTTTAACATCTAAATCGGCTCATTAGGATAAGGAAAATTATTCCCTGACAGTCTACAGTATTGTCACTTGTTTTTGAGTGGAGATCCACATATCGTCACCGAGTGTTTTCCATAAAACACTCTTTAATTGAAAAATCATGTGGTTAGAAATAATGACAGTACTATCAGATTGTCAAGATAACAGCTCCCTTAGGAGAATATGTTTTACTTGGAAACAAATAGGAATGGCCTAATAAAGAACAACAAAATCATATGAAAATTGCTAGCCTGACAGTCTAATGGTATTGTCAACTATTTTTTACAACACGATCTCCTAATCAACGAGCGTTTTATGCAAAATATGTGGTGATGATATGTGAATCTACGATTAAGATTTTATCGTTCTACTATTTGATAAGCATTTCCCAAATCAATTAACGTAGGAAAATGATTCGCACTTTTAGGAACTGTGCAATCACAATCGTAGGCACACCATCATCGCGTGTTTTTGCATAAAATACTAATTACTTAGAAATAATTAACAATACTATAAGACTGTGAGGTTAGCAGCTTCCATTAACGTATTAACGTGTAATCGAACGATTCAACAAATAGAGATAAGTCAATTTAAAATTCCAAGTCTCAACAACGGCTTTATTCCTTCTTTCCTGATGGCGTTTACTTTTTATTTTTTGGTCAGAACTGATGGCGTTTACTCAACTTGCACATAATCACCGGTCCACCGTGATTGTTCGCCCACCTACGAAACCGTCATGGCGGCCATGAATTCCACGTCAGCTTCAAGAACTGCCATCTTCTCCGGCAATAGGCAGATCTCGAGGTCAACGCTCCCGCGTTGCGGCCTGGATAGCCAGAGACCTTACCATCAAACTTGTTCCCAGGCCCGCTTCGCAGGGCCAGGGCCTTCCCCAGTCCGAACTCGTTGCCATACATGTTGAACCGCGGCGAGCTCCACATCATGATGTTGCACGGATCGAACAAATTGCCCCGGTGGTTCATCTGCGGACTCTTTATCCACTCCTCGTTCCACTTCCGCAGCTTCGCGTCGTTGTGCTCCACCACTGTTGCATGCAATTGCCGCGCCGCCCATCCAGGGCCGGAATCTAGCAGCTTCCCCACTGTCGCTGCCGTCCTCAACGGCGTGACCATGTTCCCGAAGTATTCTAGCGGGAGCGGCGAGTCCAGCCTGGCCCGGTTGTTCGCGGCAATATAGCAGCTTGTGACCTGATCGGGCGCGAGGCGGCTGGCACGTGTGATGCACTGCCATACATGGGCAGTCGGGGACTGGAAGGACAAGATATTTGTGGTTCCACATTGGTGGTTTGCCTCTCCCTTGAGCCCCGCGATGGCATCGACGGAGAAGCGGAAGAATCGCTCCCTGAGCTTGGGCGCTTCGAAGCGGGCGATAAACAATGATGGGTCGTTCGTGTAAGGCAGGCTGATCGGGCCAGGGTGGTTCTCAGCGAACCACCGGGTCAGGACTGGCGGACGCGACAGCTGGACGACATCAATGGCTCCTTTCTCTTGCGCTTGGAAGATCTTTGACCATGAGTTGAAGAAGTGCCAGAAGGAGCTGCTGTCGCCAACAACGTGGTTCATGGAGAGCCCAATGAAGACGCTGTCGGCAAGCTTGGTGACCTGCGGGGACAGCAGGGACAGCGCATGGCCGTTGTGGTTGACTACCCGGTCATTGTCGAAGAAGGACCGGACGACAGCTGGTTCATACCTAGGGGAGAGAATGTCAACCACGGTGATGCCGAAACACGATAGAAAGAAGGCGATGAAGAACAAAATCGATAGAATGAGGAACAATCACTGTTCTCTCAGAAACGATATCAAATCGTATATTCTTCAAATATTCAAAAACTGCTCTCAAAACCCTCGAAACAAACTTATATATGGTGCTAACCCTAATGACAATAAGATTTGCAAAAATTACAAAAATATCCTAAAAATATAAATTACCTAAAAATAAAATATACCTAAATATCACGCAATATTTGCATCATTCTTCCCTGCTAAGAAAAAGATTTGTCCTCAAATCTTGTTGTGCCTTCTCATCTGAAAAACGTCCAGGACGGCCTCTCTATCGAATCAAATAATACATCAGTTTCAGCCCCAAAAAGTTCCCTGAAAACACATCTTCAAACTTATTCATTAACAAATATAGTTCAAAGTGTAGAGAACTTCCTTCCTTGCTTGGTCCACTTTCATCCGCAAAGAAAGAAAAAGCAATTTGTTCTTCAGGAATAACTTTCTCAACTCGAATTTCATTCAACATAGTATTATCGATGACTTGAATATTCAAGGAATGTCAAAGAGAACCATCGATACCAATCTTGCCTTCCATGTTGTCACTGTTGACACCTGATTTTTTGACCAAGTCTTTTCGGTTTTATTTTGGAAAAATCACAAAAAATTCATAAAAAGTCAAAAAATTACAAAACCAACTTTGGTGGCCTTGGCGAAGCCCAAGGAACCATTCTTGACCAAAAAATAATTTTTCATATTTTTCACATTTTTTAGTATTTTTAGAAAACAGGAAAATACTAGAAAAATCAACAAAAATACAATTTGAGGTCACAAAAATATGGAAAAATATCCAATATTTTTCCTTTTAATCCATTGTATTTTTGACCTCACAAAAAATCCAAAATCAGATTCAATCTTAGGTGTTCCTTTGTAGCCCACACCATTGAATTTGAGAAAAAAATACCAATTGAGTCTTTTAATTTTCCATTTCGGCATTTTTTAAGATCTTGACATTCAATCTAACTATCCCCTATTTCAATTTAGCCCAATTGTTTGCGCAATTTGCTCAATTGCACGGATTTGACAAAATTACATACTAAAATTGCATTTTAGTCCTTGAAATTAAGCATAATTGAAATTACTTTCAATTCAAGGGCTATCATTGCAAATTAAACATGTTACCCAATGGATTTCACCATTTTAAATCGATTTGAACAGGTGGTTTGACTCAATTTGATCATTTGCACCCTCAATTACACGATCCCCAATTTCCAATTAAATGAAAATTTGGGGGTTTTGTAGAAATTGATGAAAACTTTTGGGCAAAACCACATTTCTAGATAGAATTCATGCCCTAGATTCGATTATGAGGTTCAATTGCAAAATTTTCCCATTAATTTGGGCTTAATTTGAAAAAAACCTATTCGGGACCGGTTCAGACCGGTCAGACCGGCGGTCGGACCGGTCGAACCGGCCCGCTACAGTGTCTTCTTCTTCATCAGGCCTGTGCACGAGTGAACAGTGGAAGGTATAATTTCAAGGAGAAAATTGAGCGACGAATCAACGACAATTGGAGAAGCAATGCTGGGCATTTAGTTCCTTGGGTCAATCCCCGTCGATCGGGACCGGAATGAAGACCAGTGACCATCGGGATAGCAAATAATCGGCTGGTCAACCTGCACACCTGCAAAAGTCAACAAACGACAAATGCAGGTCGAATGTATGCCAAATTCGTGAGGAATGAGGCTCGCCGGGAAACCAAATGAACCTTGGCAAGTCACCCATCCTCTCCGGCGCCAATTGAACCCAAAAACACGTGCTGCCACGTGCCATTGAAGTCAGTTGGAACTCCTCAAATCGGCGCCAAAATTCGGAGATGCTATATAAGCCTACAGGGGCTTTCAGTTAGAAAAGAGGAACGGATTCGGTTGTAAAAAAGAAAACAAAATCGAGAGAGAAGGAGGAGGAGAGAGGGAGAGCTCGTCCTCCAACCGCCATTGTCGAGGACAGAGCTTGAATCCACAGAGCATCGGTCAGGCCTTTCCAGGCTAGACCAAAGCTCGAGGAGATCGTCGGGAGGTCGCCCATACTGAGAGGAAGCCGCTGTCGTTGACGGTTGTTGACACCTAAATTTTGATCAACTTTTTTTTTTTTTTTATTTTTATTTTTATTTTGAAAATTCATAGAAAATCCATAAAAAGTTGAAAAAATTGAAAAATCAATTTTGGTGACCTTAGCCAAGCTAAATGAACCATTTTGACCAATAAAATAATTTTCATAATTTTCATTTTTTTATATATATTTTCGAAAAATACAAAAAAAAAAGAAAAAAAGAAAAAGAAAATCAAGAAAATCAAGAAAAATAATATTTGAGGTCACAAAGATATATAAAAATAGTCGGTATTTTTATTTTTATTTTATCTATTTTCTAACCTCATAAATAGTAAAATTCAGGTTCGATTTTAGGTGTTCTCTGATCACCATAAAATTGAATTTGACAAAAATATTAGTAATGATTAAAAGGAAAAGGAGGGAAACATCATCATTTAAAAGGAAAAGGGGACTAATGATTTTGTCTTCTCTTTTTGTTATTTTATTTTTTTTTTACTTTTTTTATTTTATTATTTTATTATTATTATTATTATTATTATATTTTTTTCTCTCTCTCTCTCTCCCCCACTCCCTCTCTCCTTCCCGCTGCCTATTTATCTCCTCCCCCTCATCATCTCCCGACTCTTCTTCTCCCTCAACTCTCTCTCTTTCATTTTTCGTTTTTTTTCTCTCGCTCAGCCCGCCGCCCAGACCCAAAACCGTTCGGTTTTTCGACCATAACTCTTTCGTTAGGCATCGTATGGGAACGAGCCATATACCATTGGAAAGCTTATTCTCTTGCCGTTCTAATGACATATCGTGAGTCCAATTTGGCCTAGCCATTTGTCCCGTAGAGCTGTTTGAAGGAGAAAAGGTCAGACTGATCAGACTTGAGTCCGCGGGTGCCAAATTGGATTTTCGGGTTTGTTTTGGATTCAATCTTGGTAAGACCACCTCTCACTCCTTGTTAAGACATATATTATTGTGTTTTATGGTTTGAAGATGGATTATATTTGGATTTAAGGGCTGATCCCTTATTGTTTTGTTCGAAAAATCTGAACCGGTTCTGTCAAGGTGGTGCCGTGAACATTGTGAGTGATTCAAGGGCTTGCCTTACTTCCAATATTCGATAAGATGTCTCTAGCACCTAACTTAGGAATCTAGCAAGCTGAGATTGTAGTCTAGTTGAGTTTTGGATGGGTTTTAATGGTTGAATTGAAGGAGTTTTCTGGGACAGATTCTGGTCATTGGGCGATTGAAAACCGTCCGGTTTTTCGACCATAACTATTTCGTTAGGAATCGTATGGGAACGAGCCATATACTGTTAGAAAGCTTATTCTCTTGCAGTTCTAATGACATATCGTGAGTCCAATTTGGCCGAGCCATTTGTCACGTAGAGCTGTTTGAAGGAGCAAAGGTCAGACTGATCAGACTTGAGTCCGCGAGTGCCAAATTGGATTTCCGAGCTTGTTTTGGGTTCAATCTTGGTAAGACCACCTCTCACTCCTTACATTTTACCTATTAGACCCAGAATCGGAAGGCCGAGCCTCCTGTTGGTGTCTAAATATTTGCTGTGTATTTACTTTATGTCATAGCATTTCTATATTTCGCATAAAAGACCCAGAATCGGAAGGCCGAGCCTCCTGTTGGTGTCTAAATATTTGCTGTGTATTTACTTTATGTCATAGCATTTCTATATTTCGCATAAAAGACCCAGAATCGGAAGGCCGAGCCTCCTGTTGGTGTCTAAATATTTGCTGTGTATTTACTTTATGTCATAGCATTTCTATATTTCGCATAAAAGACCCAGAATCGGAAGGCTAAACCTCCTATTGGTGTCCAAGGTGTTTTATTTATTTATTTTCTGTAAATTATATTGTGCTACCCCAGAATCGGAAGGCCGAGCCTCCTGATGGTGGTTTATACCCCCCACACATTGTTGCACGAGCACCGACGGACTCCGACGTCCTAAAATTCACCGGATCCCATCTCCTTTGCTTATGTTTATGTTGTATAATGACTTAATATCTTCTTTATTTTTTGCATTGTGTTGCGTCCTTTAAAAACAAAAACAAAAAATGCTAGATTGGATGGTTGCAGATGAGCCACGTGTCGTGATTAGGTGATTTTCAGAATAAAAAATATATATTTTTAACACTAAATGAAATGAATTTCAAATTTTACAAAAATTGAAATAATTCGATTGTCACCGAGACGCCACGTGGTGAGTTAGGGACTGTCAGTTGGGATTTATTTTCAGAAATTTATAAAAAAAAAAATCAAATAAAAAAAATTCCAAAAAAATGAATTATTAAGGAAAAATTCAAGAAAAAAAAATTGAGAAAAATTGCAGAAAATTCCTAAAAAAATTCTAAAAAATTTTGAAGGCTGAAAATGACAAAAAAAATTGATTTGTTTCCATTTTTTGGATTTTCTCCCATTTAATCCAAAATGACGATTTTACCCCTCAAAGGGTAAATCGTCTTTGATATTCCGATGAATTGTGGAAATTGCTTAGAATTTGGTGATGGGCCAGATAGGTGGCTAAACCTTATGTCTAAGATTTCCACATTTCATTCCCATTTTTAGAAAATGACGATTTTACCCCTTCGAATGGTAAATCGGTTTCTAAAATTCCAGAAAATCATGAAAATTGCAAAAAAATAGGAAATGGGTCAATTGAGTGACCAAACCTATTTTTGACATTGTTTTACTCCGGATTCATTCCGAAATGACGATTTTTCCCTTTTTAGGCAAATCGTCCCTTTTGTCTCAAAATTACGACTTTACCCCTGATGGGTAAAATCATGTCTAAATCATTCCTAAGCTTGATTGATACTTATTTAGGCTAATAGAGCCTTATTAGGAGTGTCATGTTGATTTGATGTGATTATTTTACATATTTGGATTAATTGATTTGCGCATTTTATTATTGATTGTGATTGCTAGGATAGTCATTCCTATTTGCATGAATTCCTAGATTTAGGATTCGTACTCCACTCATCTGCATGAAATCTTAGGTCAGAAAATTCAGTCAACTTAGGTACCGAAAGGGCGTCAACTCTGACAGTTGACGTAACTAAGTCCCCGAACCCATTTCTCTGGTTATCGCAGAATTGAATAGAAACTCCCGACTATTTAATAGGGTGGTCCAATCATACCCTCCAAAAAATGATTGGTGGCGACTCCATGGCATGCACACTTAGCACATGTCACCAGACCACACTGAAAGTCGATTACGCATACCTCCGTTGCGATTTGGGTAACGGGCCTTGGGAGAGGCCCGCGTCCGATCAGACTGGACGGCCCATTAGCCCTCGAGAGCCCACATGCAACCTCGAGAGGGTCGCGACAACGGTACAGTCTGAAACCGCCGGAACAGGTGAGTCACAGTCTCGAGTCTTCCTTCAAGCTTTCATGGCGATTCACGTGTTTCTTGATCGTTCATGCAATTAATGTGTGCGTTTCATTCCTCGAACATCACTGACCATGTTCGCGTCTTCATTTTGCATTGATTTTGCTCACATGCCCCGAATCGAGTCTTCCGATTTAGCCTCCATAGCCGATTCTTGCCCAGCCAAATCTGGGCCGAGCGAGCTCAATCGGAGCTCGAGGTAAGTCTTCTGGATCTCCATTGATGCTATTCTATGACTGAAATTCTTTGATTTTGAGTGAATCGCATGATTGAGCTTCCATGGCCGTACTCGGCGATTTGCACGATGTTCTTGATTCTGTGAATAAGATGTTTCGATTCTTAGATATGTCGAACTAGAGCTAATCGCGAATCGATTGCCGTTGGTCTCGAGTGATTCCATTAAGATTTCACCGCACGATCATCGCCGGAGAGCCACAGCCGTCCATTCCGTCGGAGTCGCGAGGTTGAAGACGAAGCTGACATGGCGTAGTCAACAGGTCAAAGTCTTAGGTGTCAGTCCATCATTGGTCCACGTTTTCGTCCAGTCAGCATGCCGTTAGAGGTTGTTATTCGAATAAACAGATCTAACGGCTGAGGATAATCGAGTCTAAATTCTAGCGGCCGTCCGATTAGTAATTAGGTTTATCCGAAAATCTTTAAAATCAGAAAATCAAAACGAGCTGAAACGGTGTCGTTTAGGATAGTAACAGTGCGGCGTCGTTTTAGGTTAGAGAGGGTGAACGGTCCAGATCGAGTCTTGCGTTCTAATCTTGACCGTAGATTTTGGTAGGTCGATCAGACGGCTCTGGTCAGGTCTTTGCTCAATCTAGGCCGTAGATTTCAGTCAGCCCATCCAACTGCCGTGGATTAGCCACGTGGTCTATTAGGGACCGTCAAATCAGTGCCAAATAATCTGAAAATCAGAAGTGCATCAGACGGCGTCGTTTCGACCAAGGATTTCGCGGGTCAGGGTCTGGGCCGGGTTCCGGCCCGAGTGGGTCGGGTCGACCCGGCCCGAATAATATTTTTAAAAAATAAAAAAAATTCCGAAAAAGATTTAAAAAAAAATAAAAAAATAAAAAAAAATCAGAAAAATCTTAGAAAATCCAAAAAATGCTAGAAAATTTCAAAGAATTCCAAAAAAAATGTGGAAAAATTGTGGAAAAATCCTAGACACTCTAGAAATCCCCAAAAATCGAGGATTGACCACAGACAACTGGTCAACCCTATTTTTGGGGTTTCTTATCCAATTTTCCGAGACTTGACGACATTACCCTTTAGGGGTAAGTCGCCTCTATTGTGCATGCTAGATAAGGCCGATAATGCCAAGGTGAGAATTAGGGTCGATTAGACGACCAATTCTTAGGTTTGGGTTTTCGAGTCCCGCCTCTTTTCTCAAAATGACGATTTTGCCCTTTAATGGGAAAATCGTCTTTCTTGTCTCAATCGAGTTCTGAAAATTGCTTGAAGTTAGGGTTTGGGTCAGGTGGACGACCAACCATAATATTTGAGATTTTCAGTTCTCATCTTTGTCCAAAATGACGACTTTACCCCTCCAAGGGTAAAATCATTTTTAAATACCAGAAAAATCCTGGAAATTCAAGAAAAATAGGAAATGGATTGGATTGATGGCCAATCCTATTTCCTCCGTCTCTTGACTTTCCAATTCATCTAAAATGACAAATTTTCCCTTTTCGAGGTGAATTGTCCCAGAATAGTTCCAAATTACGATTTTGCCCCTCATGGGCAAATCATGCCAAAATCATTCCTAAGCCTTGATTGATATTTCTCTAGGCTAATAGGGCCTTATTAGGGATGCCATGCTGATTTCATGTGTTTTATCCGCATGTACTGGATCCTTGATTTGCGCACTTATTTCTATTGATTGTGATTGATAGGGTAGTAATTCCCATCTGCATGAACTCCTAGATTTAGGGTCAATGCCTCACTCGTCTGTATGAAATCCTAGGATCAGATAAACCATTCAGCTTAGGTACCGAAAGGGCGTCAACTCTGACAGTTGGCGTAACTAAGTCCCCGAACTCACTTCTCTGGTTTCCGCAGAATCGAATAGACCACTCCCAACTATTCGATAGGGTTTCCGATCGTACCCTCCACGAAACGATTGGTGGCGACTCCTTGACATGTACACTCATCACATGTCACTAGACCACACTGAAGGTCGATCACGTATATTCAGCAGTTGCGATTTGGGTAATGGGCCTTGGGAGAGGCCCGCGTCCGATCAAGCCAGCGATCAGGCGGCCCATTAGCCCGCTCCCGCCTCCGAGCTCGAGAGGGTCGCGACAGACTGGCGACTCCGCTGGGGAATATTCTAAACCAGAATCTCTGGTTACGAATTCCAGAGGACTTGAGCCGATTAAAAAGTTGTTGGGTTTATCTGACCTTATTTTTCGCAGATGCTCTCGAAGGTGAGGTACGTATGCTAACCATTGTGTTAGATGTTTTTGCAGATTGGAGAAATAAGGGGTGGAGTGATTGTTGACATCTTTCCTGCAGGTTGGAGTTGGGAATGTATGTTTATCTTACGCACATACTGAAGCGCTGTTTTGATACAAACTACTGTGCATGACTTTGCATTGTGATGATCACGACACATTGCACACACTGGCGGTCAAACCCCGACTGCAAACCACCTCTAGGTTACCTTAGATAGGGAAAGGGTGCGAAAAGGATCTTGTGTTTGATGGCACTTGAGACTTTCGTATTCATTCCCGCCTACCATCTGCATTGGCGATATCTAGCCCTCTTGGGTAGGTACCCTTGGGGAGGAATCTGCCTCGTGTGGATCGTGGGAGCCTGAGCCGTAGGTTCCTCACCTGACTTTCGGTTTTCCTTTTTAGAGTATACCCACTTGTCGCATGCGCATGTCCATGGATGGTTGGTATACCTAAAACCACCCATTGATACATGGGGCATTCCACATCCCCCAAAGTGTGGTTGGTAAGACATTTATCTCTAAACGTACTTTATTTCCTGCTCCATGACATGACTCATACATTGCATACACCCATATGCATTAACATCATAAAAGATTACTCAAGTGACTAATGAGAACAACAATGATTATGGGGTAGGATGTCGTTGTTCCCTAAGAGCTCGACGGAGTTGGTGACCTTCGAGTACTTGAGAAAAGTTACTCGCCTCGGACCAAACACGAGGCTACACTTTACTAGATTCGTGTATGGTCGGGAACTGACTGGACGTAAGCTGAGGTATGCTGAGGACTGTCAAACCCGCTACTACGCTGATAATCTCAGATTCAAGCGACAATTAGACGAAATGATGAAGGATTATCTGGAGATGAAGAGACAACGTCGCAACCAGCTAGCTAGGGAAGCGTACGCCCGCAGGAAGGCTGAATTGCTGGCCAAAGAGAACATACCCATGATTACTTCTTGGGGTAGGAAGAGACGCCCTGCAATCAAGACCAAGCCAAGGCGCATCACACTCAAAAAAGTGAAACCCGAGAAGGCTCCCGAAGTCATCATACCTTGGACTAGAAAGTGGCCGGAGGAACTACAACCTCTCGACCAAACCACTGAAGATAACTCCCCTACCCTAGATTAAAGGAGAATTCCTGACCGACTGTCATTTGGGTAGACTTCTGAAGAAAGAGTGATCTAGACCCTCACGTTCCATTGTCTTTTATGGCTTTCTTGTTAAAAAAAAACCTTTCTTTACCGTTCTTCCATTAGATATCTTGACTGAAGTAAAAGTACATCCCCACTTTGTTCCTTTGATGTGTTGACCAATGGAATGTGACATTGCTGTTCCCTTTAGTCACTGAGTAAACCTGACTAAATTGCATAATTCACTTCCCTGAAATGCAAATTAGGCTTTGAATCAGGCTTTCAAGACCTGAAAAAGGGTCATAATCTCCATTTCTTCAAATTGAACTATGCAATCAAGTTAGCTCATGCATGCTTCATGACATCTGCATATTCATACATTTAAAGTAATTTCTGGTGATTGACCTTTTAAAATCATTTGCATATTTTAGACTTGATGGGAAAGAGTGATATTCAAGTGTTCAAGATCCCCCGAGCTGAACTCCAATCATGGTGGGATGGCATGGGCGAAGCCAGCCAAAAGTATGCGGAGTCACGACTAGGGTACCTACTGGACCTACTGAAGATTGAGTGCCCACCTGCCTTTATTCAAGCCATGGCGCTCTACTGGGATCCTACCACCGCTACATTTTGCATGGAAGGATTAGAGATCACTCCCACTATCGAGGAATACAGCGCTGTCATCGGAGTTGAATTCACCCCTACGCTCGTCCGACCCCCTATAGGACTTGAACCCCTAAGTCAGGTGGCTGAATTCCTTGACACAAACCTAAATGAAGTCAAAGCAGATGAGAAAAACAATTCTGGATGCGTTTCCCTATCTTTCCTTATAGACCGATTTTCCCGCCTTCCTGCTTCTAAAGGAACCAAATCTGGTAGAGCCTTTATCTTGGCATTCTTTAGCTTTGTGCTATTCCCAATCTCAACTGTCACCTTCGACCCTATCATGGCTATAATAACTAGGCAAGTCTGTTGTAGGTGGGATTACTCAAACATCCTCCTTGCCGAAACCTTCCTCTCCCTAAATCGTTTCAAGAAAAACAAAAAGGGAATCTTTAGAGCTTCTAGTGATCTGCTGTATCTGTGGTTCACATCCCATATCAGACAATTCCACATCCGCATGGGTTTCACTGAAATCAGCCCCAATGCACACCCTCTTAAAACATTTGCTAGAACCCATACACGTATTCCTAAGTTCAACTTCATAGAATGGAAGAACTTCCTCAAAGTCCTAAAACCCGAACAACTCCGATGGCGGCTAAGGTTGCCGATGCTGAACAAGGTCAGATTGACCTGCGATGACGGGAGTCCAGTCCCCCTGCTAGGGTTCACGGGCGCAACTGTATACTATCCAAGGAGGGTGATTCGGCAGTTTGGAGCACTACAAGAGATCCCTTCTCCACCGCAACCTGATATCTTCTCCTTTGACATACCAAGCAAGATCCTCACAGAAGAGGAGAAAAGACAGTTTGAAGCTAAGGTGGCATCCATCACACGCTCTTTGAAGAATTCCCAGGCTGAAGGAATAAGTTGGCCAGAAGACATGACTCGTGAAGAGAACATCCATAGGGCTACCACTGAATACATTCAACACTTCAAAGCGATCCGACGAAGCCTTGTCGAGCCCTACATACCCGAATACATCGTGCCGTACGTACCGGGAATAGAGCCTTACATACCCGAAGACATGGGACTACTGTCATGTTCAGAAGATGAGAAGCCCCAGGTTGAAGAGGGGAATCCATGCTGGGATGATGAGGGTGCCTTAGACCTCAAACGTCCTAAACTTGAATAGGCTATTATGTCAAGTGTAAAATAAGCAAACATTGTGACACTTTCTCATACGTTCTCATTTCTGTGGAGTACCATCTTGGACACATGAGCATGAATATGAAACACGTTTTGCAAATGCATAAAGAAAAACTATCGTCAGAAATTACGCTTCTTTTAATTCCATGAGTTCTCGTCGGGAAATGATTAAAAGAACTACTTACATGAGGCTAAGGCTCATAAGGTAGCCCTTTTTCTCATCTACCGACAAGAAGCATGCAACTGAAAGAATTAACTGCTTCTCTTTGCTAAAATAAGCGAAACACTCACAGAGATCTTTTTGAACAGGTACGCTCTCATCACAGAATTTCCCACACATCGCTTCCGAACTCGCCTTAAGACAAGAATGGAGCAGCAAGAGTTGACTCCGCGCGTAGGCATGCTGGAATCTCAGATGACTGCCTTAGCAACTATGATGGCTGACATTAAGGCCATGCTAGAGACATCCCAAGCTAAACAGACGACTACTCACAACCAGAACAACGCTGGTATTTCTTTCATACCTGATACGACAGATAAAGAGTTGACGAGAGATACACAGCGTACAGAGGAAGACGTTCACGAACCAAATAGCCGGTCACAACAAAAAGCCTCGCATGTTGTTATCAACCTTGAAAAAGAGGAGAAGGGAAAACAGACCGTGAAAACAGAGGTAGAGGCTAAGAGATTGGCTAAGATCGAAGAATGCCTGAGCAGCCAAGGCTACGAGTTAGCCCGCTTCAACAAGATATCTCCTTTTGCTAAAGTGGAGACTCCTCCTGACTATAAAGAACCAGAGTTCGTAAGGAAATACAATGGGACAGATTGTCCCAGTGCCCACCTCAAATACTACCTGCGCAAGATGGCACACTATTCAGATTACATTCCACTGTTGATGAACACATTCCAAGAGAGCTTGGCCGGCCCCGCTCTGGCCTGGTTCATTGAACTAGATTTGGAAGATTACGACGGATGGGAAGATCTCGCAGAAGACTTCCTCAGGCAGTACAAATTTAACACGACTACAGCCCCAACAAGAGAGGACCTTCTACGAACTTCAAAAACAAGGGGTGAATCGATCAGGACATATGCTCAGAAGTGGCGAGCCTTGGCTACCCAAGTAAAGCCTTCAATCCCAGAAGAGGAGCTGATCGACTTATTCCTGAAAGCACTCCCCTATGAGTACTTTGACAGACTGAACACTTCTGGATGTCAGACATTCGCACACCTGATTAAGGTTGCTGAGAGGCTGGAATGGGCCTTGAGAGAAAGAAGGCCTCAGGAAACTCCCACTAGGAAGCAGTATCCTCTGAGAAAGGAGAGAGAAGCCGGACTGGACATAGCATTTATACCAGATCCCCACAAGTTAAAGCCATTTGGCAATTCTAATCAGGCCAAAGGCGGATCATCATGGTCAGCGCCAAAGGTACCAGAGCCTAGAAGAAAGCAACCCCAGAGGCAATTCTCTCAGCTCCCGAGACCTTTATCCAAGCTACTCCCGATGCTGTTGGAGCAACACTTGGTTGCGAAAGAACCACCTAGGGCAAACCCTCCAAGGTATCCTGGCTTTGATGAGAGCCAGACCTGTGCCTACCATATGGGCGAAAGAGGGCATAATGTGGATAACTGCTATATCATGAAGCTGAAAGTGCAAGCCCTAATTGATAATCCGATTTTGAAATTTGACAACGCAGCCCCAAATGTGCAAGAAAATCCGTTGCCCGATCATTAAACAGTAGGGGCAATATTCGCTGAAGAAGAAGAAGACTACCTTAAACTGAAGGTAGATGTGCCTAAACTGGGCGACCTGCTAGCAACCGCTTCATCATACCCAAAAGAAGGGGAGATATCAACAGACCAAAAGAAATTATGTATCGCCAAGATGATGGGCCTAGGTATAATGTCCGATAGTACTGATGAAGAATTTGAAGGGATTGAAGCATCTCTATCTTTGAAAGGAAACCACTTCTTGATCACTGTCGCGACCCTCTCCCGAGCTTGGAGGCGGGAGCTGGCTTGATCGGACGCGGGCCTCTCCCAAGGTCCATTACCCAAATCGCAACTGCTGGATATACGTGGTCGACCTTCAGTGTGGTCTAGTGACATGTGATGAGTGTACATGCCAAGGAGTCGCCACCAATCGTTTCATGGAGGGTACGATCGGAAAACCCTATCGAATAGTTGGGAGTGATCTATTCGATTCTGCGGAAACCAGAGAAGTGGGTTCGGGGACTTAGTTACGCCAATTGTCAAAGTTGACGCCCTTTCGGTACCTAAGCTGAATGGTTTATCTGATCCTAGGATTTCATACAGACGAGTGGGGTACAGATCCTAAATCTAGGAGTTCATGCAGATGGGAATTGCTACCTTATCAATCACAAACAATAGAAATAAGTGCGCAAATCAAGGATCCAGTACATGCGGATAAAACACATGAAATCAGCGTGGCATCCCTAATGAGTCCCTATTAGCCTAGAGAAATATCAATCAAGGCTTAGGAATGATTTTAGCATGATTTGCCCATGAGGGGCAAAATCGTAATTTTGAACAATTTGGGGATAATTCCCCCTAAAAAGGACAAATTCATCATTTTTGGTGAATTGGAGAGTCAAAGGACGGGGAAATAGGATTGGCCATCAATCCAATCCATTTCCTATTTTTCGGGAATTTCCAGGATTTTTCTGGTATTTAAAAGTGATTTTACCCTTGGAGGGGTAAAATCGTCATTTTGGACAAAGATGAGAACTGAAAATCTCAAACATTAGGGTTAGTCGTCCACCTGACCCAAACCCTGATTTCAAGCAATTTTCAGAACTCGATTGAGACAAGAAAGACAATTTTCCTATTGAAGGGCAAAATCGTCATTTTGAGAAAAGGTGCGGGACTTGAAAACGCGAACCTAAGAATTGGTCGATTACTCGACCCTAATTCTTACCTTGGTATTATTGGTCTTATCTCACATACATGGCAGAGGCGACTTACCCTTAAAGGGTAATATCCTCAAGTCTCGGAAAAATGGATAAGAAACCCCAAAAATAGGGTTGACCAGTTGTCTGTGGTCAACCCTCGATTTTTGGGGATTTCTGGGTGTCTAGGATTTTTTCACAAAATTTTCCACATTTTTTTGGAATTTTCTGGAATTTTCTAGCATTTTTTGGATTTTCTAGGATTTTTCTGATTTTTATTTATTTATTTATTATTATTATTATTATTTTAAAAAAATATTATTCGGGCCGAGTCGGGTGACCCGGCCCACGGCCCCCGGCGATCGGGCTGGCCCGGATCCGGCCTCGCGCCGAAACGGCGCCGTCTCATTCTTTTTTTATTTTTGGATTTTCGGACTTAATCCGACGGTCTCCATCGAACCACGTAATTGATCTATACCCGTTGGATCTAATTACTAAAGTTTGCGGTCCAGATTGAACGAAGACTTAACCTGATCCGTTCGATCAACTTACTAAGTCCTACGGCCACGATTAGAAATTGAGACTCGATATGAACCGTCGGTTCTCACTAACCTAAACGACGTCGCACGAACACTAACCTACACGACACCGTTTCAGCTTATTTTGATTTTCTGATTTTAAAACATTTTCGGATAAACCTAATTACTAATCGGACGGTCCCTAGAATTTAGGTTCGATTTATCTGAACCGTCCGATCTTTTTTATTCAAATAACAGACCCAACGGCCATGCTGACTCGGCACCACGTGGACCAATGGCCGAATGCCAACTAGGAGTTTGACCGGTTGACTGCGCCACGTCAGCTTCGTCTTCAACCTCGCGACTCCGGCAGAATGGACGGCTGAGGATCTCCGGCGACGATCCTACGGTGGAATCATGATGAAATCGTGCGAGACTAACTCTAATCGACTCGCGATCGTCTCTACCTTAACATATCTAAGGATCGTGGCGTCTTATTCGCAAAATCACGAGCATCATACAAAGTACCGAACACGGCCATGGAAGCTCAATCATACGATTTAGTCAAAATTAGAGGAATTCAGTCACAGAATAGCACCAATGGAGGTTCAGAAGACTTACCTCGAGCTCCGATTGAGCTCGCTCGGCCCCGATTTGGCTGGGCAAGGATCGGCTATGGAGGCTAAATCGGAGGACTCGATTCAGGGTATGCGAGCAAAGTCGATGCAAAATGGAGATGCGAGCATGGTCAGTAATGTCTAAGGGATGAAAAGCACACGGGAATTGCAAAGATTGAAGCCAAAATCAAAGTCCGCCATTGAAGACCTGAGCTTGAGTTTGAAGTTCGGGATTACCTGTTCTGGCGGTTTTGGGCTGCGCGGTTGATGGCGGTCGCTTCCTAGCACTCAAAGCGAACTTCTGACGGTCTTCTTCAGCTTCGGTTTGGCCGGAGACGGCCTAACCAGCGCTTTGCAGTCGAACTCAAGTTCTCGACGACGGAGGGTCGGAGAACGAGCTCTCTCTCGCGTTCTCTCTCTCTCTCTCGCGTTCTCTCTCTCTCTCTCTCTCGATTCAGTTTCGCCCCTCTGCAACTGAATCAACCTCTCCCCTAACTGAAAGCCCCTGTAGGCTTATATAGCATCTCCGAATTTTGGCGCCGATTTGAGGAGTTCCAACTGACTTCAATGGCACGTGGCAGCACGTGTTTTTGGGTTCAATTGGCGCCGGAGAGGATGGGTGACTTGCCAAGGTTCATTTGGTTTCCCGGCGAGCCTCATCCCTCACGAATTTGGCATACATTCGACTTGCATTTGTCGTTTGTTGACTTTTGCAGGTGTGCAGGTTGACCAGCCGATTATTTGCTATCCCGATGGTCACTGGTCTTCGTTCCGGTCCCGATCGACGGGGATTGACCCAAGGAACTAAATGCCCAGCATTGCTTCTCCAATTGTCGTTGATTCGTCGCTCTTGAATTGAAAGTAATTTCAATTATGCTTAATTTCAAGGACTAAAATGCAATTTTAGTATGTAATTTTGTCAAATCCGTGCAATTGAGCATATTGTGCAAACAATTGGGCTAAATTGAAATAGGGGATAGTCAGATTGAATGTCAAGATCTTAAAAAATGCCAAAATTGCAAATTAAAAGACTCAATTGTTATTTTTTCTTCAAATTCAATAGTACGGGTTACAATGGAACACCTAAAATTGAATCTGATTTTGATTTTTTTGAGAGGTCAAAAATAAAAGGGATTAAAAGGAAAAATATTGGATATTTTTCCATATTTTTGTGACCTCAAATGCTATTTTTCTTGATTTTTTAAGTATTTTTCTATTTTCCAAAAATACTAAAAAAATATGAAAAATGTGAAAAATTATTTTTTGGTCAAGAATGGTTCCTTGGGCTTGGCCAAGGCCACCAAAGTTGATTTTGTAATTTTTTGACTTTTTATAATTTTTTTGTGATTTTTTAAAAATAAAACTAAAAAAGACCTGGTCAAAAAATCAGGTGTCAACAGCTGCCCCTCTTTGAGAGGAATCTCGTGAGAGGTTTCGCTCAAAGACAGGTGACACCTGAGTCTAGACCGACTCGACTGGGGAAAAGAAAAACGAATCTTGACACTCAATCTTTCTTGTCCCACTGGTGAAGGCTTTGCTCTTCGTTTTTTTTTTTTTGCTGACGTGAGAGAGAAAGTAGAGAGACCCACCTGTTACTTACCTGTTGATCGCCTGCCTGATGCTCGTGTGGCCTGCGCGGTGTATAGCGGGTTCTAGTGAATACCTAGGGACTCGTCTTTTGAGTATCCTAGGGCGATTAAACTCTAGCCTGTATGGTAGGCCGTACCAGAATGGGATTCCTACACTTGACAGGAACCTGTGAATGACGCACCCAGTCTCTTAGGGATTGTCGGGGTTTTGATCCGTATGGTGGATCGGACCATGAATAGGACTCCTTTCTGCTAGGAACCTATGGATGACGCACCCAGTCTCTTAGGGATTTGTCAGGGATTTTGATCCGTATGGTGGATCAGACCATGAATAGGACTCCTGTCTATTAGGAACCTATGGATGACGCACCCAGTCTCTTAGGGATTGTCGAACATTTTGATCCGTTAGGGGGATCAGGCCGAGAATAGGATTCCTTTCTGCTAGGAACCTATGGATGACGCACCCAGTCTCTTAGGGATTGTCGAACATTTTGATCCTATATTCTAATGAATTAACTAGGATTTATACAAATGAGGTGTGCCTGACCTTGAGGCTTTACCAAATGGGCTATTCTGGGTTTAGGGGTTACCTAGAACCTCACAGAAAGCTGATTTTGAAAATTGTCCTTTCGACATTGAATGTGACATTCTGGGACCTGGGAGCTCCAGGTATCCTATAAATTTGAAATCTCACAGAGGGATGATTTCGGTGATAGTCCTTTTGACATTGGAGGTGACATTCTGGGATCTGGGAGCTCCAGGTATCCTGCAGAAAGATCAAACCTGCAAAATTGTTCATAAGAATATGTTTTCCTAAGATATGGAATTACCAGGGATCTTGCAGGAAAATAAACTTGAAAGCTCTTCTTCACAGAGCAAGGCATCCTTCTAGAATCTGGGGCTACCATGATTCCTATAGAAGTTTAACCAAGAACAGTAGCATTCTAGAATCTGAGGTTACCAAGAATCTGTCAGAAGCTTAGGCATATAAACTCTCCTTCTTAGAGAAATGTGTCATTCTGAGACCTGGGGTTACCAGGGGTCCTGTAGAAGTTTAAACTTGGAATATATTCTTCACAAAAGAAGTAGCATTCTGAGGTCTGGGATACCAGGGGTCCTACAGAAGCTTGAACATGTAAACTCTTTCTTACCAAGAGAGGTTGTGTTATTCTGAGATCTAGGATTGCCAGGAATTCTGCAGAAGTTTAGACATGTAAATTGTTTCTTACCAAGAGTGCTGCAAGCCATTCTGGGAGCTGAAGTCATCAAGAATCTTGCAAAAGCTCCAACCTGAAAATTTTCTTACCAAAGGCACATCAATGGTCTTTAAGTGATATGTGATGTCAAACTGATAGCACTTTATGACTTATATCATAGTCATGAAAAAAAAATTTCAATGAATGTATTACGAGGTTGGAGGTTATCCAAAACACCTTGCAACATACGGGAGTGATCAAAAGTTCCTTGCGGGGAAAGTTTGAATCAAACAATCTGAAATTACCAAAAGAGTTTGGTTAAAATGTCCAATGGAGTATTCTCATCAAAGAGGACTTCTCACCGTTTTGAGGTAATGGTCTTTTACCAAGAATGCACTCGAACTTCCTATCAAACCTGTGCCTAGGGTTCAGGATCATTCGCAGTGAATACACCTCGATCGATTAGGAGGACTTCCAAGGGACCGTAATGTTGGGCTTGGTCAACGGTTTTCAAAGGGGGACTTGCGTGCAAGTCAAGGCTTTCGAAGAGAAGTCTTCAACGTCTGCTCCAGGTTTACAAGTCAAGAAACCTGCGAAATGAGAAAGAAATAATCTTGCTCGAACTTCTTCGAGCTAAGCTTAGACATTAAACCCTATGTCAATCCAAGTGCCTTAATCAGAAAAGGCTTTTCAGGGTTGTAACGTAGGTAGGATTGGGGACCAAAAAAAAAAGGCTTGTTTTTTGGCTTAGAATATGCGAAGGGTCTAACATTGGTGATCACTGCAGGTTTGCCGCCGATCTTGTCCCTTCTCGTCTAAAGAGCGTCTTTAGTCTTTGAAGTGTATATTTGTCTTTAGAGAACGTCTCTCTCATGTCAAGACGGCGTTAACATCTTGTCTACACTTTCGTCATCTGAGTGTGACGTGATTTGGGAGCATCTTTCGCAGTCTAGCTCCCTTGGAATTTTTCTTTTACAATCAGATCTCACTAGTGACCTATACAAAGGTATCATGCCCCCTTTTGGCATTTACAAGATCAAACACATAATTCACAAGTGTACAAGTATTTGGATGGGCATTGGCCTTGCTTTTACCAGGCACTTTGCTTTTTCTTGATGCCCAAGATTAAATTTTTCTCTCTTCTTTCTTTTTGAGACCCCATCTTTTCTTTTCTTTTGGGGATCGGGATTTTCAAATGAATGTGCTAGACGTATAGCTTGAATCTCAGCACTCGAACATTAATCCAGGAATTTTTTCACAAATCCTGTGTTTTGAACTCTTCCGCTCTTGAAGTGACGTCGTTTCCACCTTGGAATATGCAATGATCACCAACGGGTTTGTGAAATGAACGTATAGGCTCAATTGGGCAGTGCGAAGGGTAAAAGTGTATAGGATAGAGAAACGAATGCTTTTCGTCATCCTAAAGCACCTGAATTACCATAGAAGTTAAAATGACAAGCAACACACGAAGATTGATGCAAGTCTGAGCAAGAGAACTTCTAACCATTTACCTCCTGATACCTCTGGATGTACCTCCAGTTTGCCCCACTGTGGGGTGGTTCTTGACAGGGGTATAGAATGAAATCGTCGTTCGAATGGTTATCAATGGTCACCTGTAGTGTTTATGATAGAGAAACGAATACCTCCGTCGTCTCAATCCATGTAATCATTGCGAATAACCCTTACGTCCGTAGGTTAAGGTCTCGCTATCCTTACCATTCCACTTATCTCTTAAGTGTGTATGGGACGTGTTTGGACCAGGCTTGCCTCTTGTCTGAGGAAACATCCTTTTGAATGATTTAAACAACTTTTGTTTGGAAGAGTTCATTTTGCTTTCTCCAAAACTTACCCTTCAAGGGGATTTATGATGCACAATGCATATTTCAATCATGTTCGGATAACCTCCAAGTTTAAACATGAATGCCAATGACATGACCATGAGAATTTTGCGTCTTTCTAGACATGAGATTTGAATACATGCTAGATTCCAAGAAGCCTTCAAATTCTATCAATAAGGATTCCGACAGTCTTGTAAAACCTAAAAGATTAGGGAAGGAATACTTACCTGCCCAGCGCGGCTAGGGATTCCTGAAAAACATAAAAGGAATATGTCAGTGTATGCTCTCGAATTTCAGAAAATTAGAACGATACACCTTACCCTTGATCATGCATTCCTATGGAAGTGGATAGATTCGCGAAAATCTGCATTTTTCTTAACAACACAAGATGGTTAAGTTGTTCTAAAATTTCTTGAAATTCTCAGTCTTTAGAGAAGAAGACGTGCACCTGACCACCATGACGTTAGGTCTCCTTGATCATGCGTTCCAACTTATCGCGACCCTGCTTCCTTGGATCCTGCAATATTGAACACATGCTAATGTATGCATAGATGCGTGACATGCTTATGCAAAGACTATCATGAAGAGTAGGCTCAATTCGAGGCAGGGCATATGACCAGAATCTGATTTTATTTCAAGGGTAATATTTCTTCACAGCATCTGAATTCACAGGGTGCCCCAATTCTTCTCCCTCGGAGTTTACAAGAATTAATGCTCCTCCCGTGAGGATCTTCTTAACAATGTAGGGGCCTTCGTAATTTGGAGTGAATTTTCCCCCTGGATGGGTAGTACTTGGCAAAACTTTCCTAATTACCAAGTCATTTACTTCGAAGTTTCTGGTCTTGACCTTTCGATTGAACGCCCTGGCTACCCTCTTCTGGTAAGTTTGCCCATGGCAAATGGCTTTAAGACGTTTCTCATCTATTAAGTTCAGCTGTTCATATCTGTGCTTGAAATACTCTGACTCAGAGAGTTTATCTTCGGATAAAATTCTCAAAGAGGGAATCTTAACTTCTACTGGTAGAACTGCTTCTGTCCCATATACCAAACTATAGGGAGTTGCCCCTGTAGAAGTCCTGATCGACGTTCGGTAAGCCATCAAGGCGAAGGGCAGCCTTTCGTGCCAATCCATGTAGTTTTCTGCTGTTTTAGCCAAGATTCTCTTGATGTTTTTATTGGCGGCTTCCACTGCCCCATTCATCTGTGGGCGGTAAGGAGATGAATTCAGATGTCGAATGCTAAAATGATCCAGCAGACCATCGACAATCTTGTTGTTTAGGTTGGACCCGTTATCTGTGATGATCGCTTGAGGGGTACCATACCGGGATATGATATCTCTTTTGACAAATCTTGCCACATTTCTTGCAGTGACATTCTTGTAAGAGCTGGCTTCTACCCATTTAGTGAAGTAATCAATCGCTACCAAGATGAAGCGATGACCATTCGAAGCCATAGGATTAATAGGCCCTATCATGTCTATCCCCCACATAGCGAAAGGCCAAACTTCAGACATTTGGTGTAGTTCGTTCGGGGGTGCGTTAATCTTATCCCCATATATTTGGCATTGGTGGCATGACCGGACGTGCTGACAGCAGTCTGATTCGATGGTCATCCAATAATAACCTAGCCGCATGATCTTCCGGGCAAGGAGGTGGCCGTTCATGTGAGGCCCACACGCACCTTCATGAATCTCTTTCATGAGAATATTTGCTTCTTTGGCATCTACGCATCTCAGTAGAGTGGAATCGAACGATCTCTTGTATAGAATTTGTCCATTGAGGAAGAACTTGCTGGCCATCTTGGTTATGTATTTTCGGTCTCCTGACTGGCATCCTTCAGGGAATTCCCTTTTCAAGAGGTAATTCTTGATGTCATAGTACCATGGCTCTCCATCACATTCCTCTTCGATTGGCATGCAATAAGCTGGCTTTTCAACAATGCCGATCCTCAGAGGTTCTATATCCAACCCTTCAATCGTTTGTAACATCGAGGCTAGGGTGGCTAATGCATCTGTGAATTGGTTGTGAGACCTTGATAGGTACTCGAATGACACTTCTTCAAACTTGAGTATCAATTCTTCAAGGTATTCATGGTAGAGGATGAGTTTTGCATCTTTCGTCTTCCACTCCCCTTGTGTCTGTAGAATAATGAGCATGGAGTCTCCAAAGACTTGTAACCTAGGTATCTCCATAGCAAGGGCCAGTCGTAGACCCAGAATGCACGCCTCATATTCTGAAATATTGTTGGTACAAGGGAAAGTTATCTTTGCCGCGACAGGGTAATGTTGACCATCTGGGGATATCAGTACTGCCCCAGTGCCTGCCCCTGATAGGTTAACAGCACCATCGAAATACATGATCCACTTATCCTCTGCTAAGTTCAGAATTCGGCCTTCTGTGTTCGTTACTTCAGGGGATTCAGTGCTCGATGGGTTTTCTGCAAGCATGTCCGCTATAGCTCTTCCTTTTACCGACTTCTGCGGAGAACATTTAATGTCAAATTCAGACAACATTACTTGCCATTTTGCCAGTTTCCCAATTAAAGCGGGTTTCTCTAGGAGGTATTTGACGGGGTCGTTCTCTGTTATGAGCTGAATGTGATGATGTAGGGTATACTGCCTTAGTCTTCGTAGTACCCATACTGTTGCTACGCAGGCCCTTTCAACTGGTATATATTTTGCTTCAGATGGCGTGAATTTCTTACTCAGGTAATAAATGGCCCTCTCTTTTCCATCTATCGGGCTTGTCTGGGCAAGTAAGGCTCCCAAGGACTCTTGTCGTATGGTCAGGTATAAGGTCAATGGGTGACCGGGAATTGGTGGCACAAGCACCGGTGGTGCGATCAAATAGTTTTTGATCATTTGGAATGCCTTGCTGCACTCGGCGTCCCACGTTATTTTCGCGCCTTTCTTAAGCAATTTGAAGATAGGCTTAGCCACATCAGACAGCTGATTGATGAACCTGGCAATATAGTTCAATCTCCCTAGAAGGCTTCTCACTTCTTTTACTGTGGATGGAGTTGATAAATCGTGGATGGCCTGGATTTTTGAGGGATCAATCTCAATGCCCCTGTTGCTGACTATGAACCCAAGGAGTTTCCCGGATCTTGCCCCAAACACGCATTTGTTAGGGTTCAGCTTTAACTTGTATTTGCGCAGGCGCTCAAACAGCTTCCTTAATACCTGTATGTGTTCTTGTCCTTTTTTGGATTTAGCGATCATGTCATCAACATATACTTCAATCTCTTTGTGGATCATGTCATGGAATAACGTGACCATAGCCTTCTGGTAGGTAGCCCCGGCGTTTTTCAATCCAAAGGGCATGACTTTGTAGCAAAAATTCCCCCATGGTGTGGTAAATGCAGTCTTGGGTTTGTCTTCTTGTTTCATGAAGATTTGGTTGTATCCCGAGAATCCATCCATGAATGAGAATAATTCATAACCCGCCGTACTATCCACCAATACATCAATGTGGGGGAGTGGAAAATCATCTTTTGGGCTTGCTCTATTCAGATCTCGGTAATCTACGCAGATCCGAACTTTTCCGTCTTTCTTCATGACGGGGACTATATTTGCAACCCAGTCTGAATATGGGATAGCTTCAATGAAGCCTACCCTAAGGAGTTTCATGACTTCTTCCTTAATCTTGTCTTCTAACTCGGCTTTCATCCGCCTACTGCCTTGTTTGACAGGTTTGATGCCAGGATCCGTGGGCAATGCATGTTCCACAATCTTAGGATCAAGGCCTGGCATGTCCGCGTAAGACCATGCGAAGATGTCTTGATATTCTTTTAGTAGCTTGGTGAACTCGAGCCTTTCATCACGGGATAGGTGTCCGCCGATCTTGACCTCTTTGACGTTCACGGTGTCTCCCAAATTAATGACAATTGGTTCTTCTGAGGTAGGAGGCTTTGATTCTTCAAAGGTGTTCCAATCCCTACGGATAGACGCGTAATCCTCGTCTTCATCTTCCTCAATGTTATAGGAGTGGTTAATGGAGGGATCCGAATTTTGTAACAACCTGGTATGCATGTTTGAGATGATATGCCTGAAATGTCATGAGTATGGTTAGTTTGTGCTCAGTAGAAATGGCATGCATGCTTATGTAAAGTCTTTTTGAAAAAGTTTTTCGAAATAGATGTAGGTACAGATGGGACTAATCCTCATGTCATTGGATATCCCGGCCCCTTGAAAATCTTTTGAAGATTAGGAATCATATGGCAAATCAGGCCTCAAGCTTCTATATGGAAGACCATTATCATCATCGGGCTGATTCGTGGTTCCATATGTCCTTAACAAAACATGCGTGGTTTTATTGAATGCGAAATGGACCGCGTTACAAGATGTGCTATTTGGACCAACGGCCGGAGATCCAAAGGCGTTTTCTTATGCGTTCAATAAGGAAAGAAAATACAGTGAAATGCAGAAAGTTCTAAACACAGTATTTAAAGATGAAGGAAGAGTCTATTTACTCAGAAGAAGTGGCTTCACTGTCCAACCACTCCATGATGACATTCACAGAGTCATCTTCGAGAAAAGGATTTGTCAGATCTGGTTCCATCGGCGAAGTGATACCCTCTTCAGATAGCCATTTGGAGTTCTGGTCGAAGTAGGTATTTAAGGGATTCTTGAACATTCGAGACCTTCCCTTCCAGGTTGGAGAACCGATGAATGAGCTATTCGGGCTGTTTTCGCCTCCACGGCGTCCCAGGCTTTTGCCTCGGCCTGTTGCTTTCGGGACAGAATCATTCATGGGATACTTCTGGTACCCCAAGCCCATTTTATGTGGATTAGCCTTCAACTGTAGCGGGGCATTTATACCCTGATTATGTTTGCCTAGGCCTTTTTCAGGATTGAACCCGTATGCCAGCAGCATCTTAGCTGGTAGAAGACTGGCTTCTGAGATGTAAGGAGTTCTCAACTTCGACCCTACTGGGGTATGAACTGTTGCTACCAACTCTAGGGAGTGATAGCTCGCTTCAGTTTTCTCTTCAGGCTCAATATAGGGAATGGCACTGTTCTGGTATGCCTGGAGGTCGACTTCCCCATGTACGGTAATCACCTTCCCATCTACAACGAAACGTACTTTTTGGTGCAGGCTCGAAGGGACAGCTCCTGCGGTATGGATCCAAGGTCTTCCTAGCAGGAATCCAAATGCACTGGGCAGATCCATTACTTGAAAGTTTATAGAGAACTTTGTCGGGCCGATGAATACGTCAAGCTCGATCTCTCCCTCTACAGTCTTCCTCATGCCGTCGAATGCTCTCACAGCTGTCTTGGATGTCTTGATCATCTCTTCCTTGATTCCCAGCCTCCTTATGGTAGCCAAAGGACAGATGTTAAAGGCTGATCCATTATCGATCAATACGTGTGCCACTCTTTTGCCGTTACATTGGGCAGAGATGTATAAAGCTTTGTTGTGCCCTCTTCCTTCCATGGGGAAGTCCTCGTCAGAGAAGCTCAACTGGTCTTTTATGAGAATTGCCCCTACAAAGTCCCCTAGTTGGACCTCATTAATTGTTTCAGGGACATGTACTTCATTGAGTACCTTCAATAGTGCGTCCTTGTGCTTCTCTGAATTGATGAATAGGTCTAGCAGGGATATCTGAGCGGGCATCTTCCTCAGCTGCTCTATCACTTCAAACTCACTGGTTTTGATGATCGATACGAGCTTTTCGGCATCTTCCTTTGAGACATCTTTTTTTTTCGGATTCTCCCTCTCTGGGGGCATAAAATCTTCCAGACCTCATTATTGCATCTACTTGTGTGGTCCCATAGTCCCAATGAACAGCTTTGGGATCATACTCTTCTACTAGGGGGACTTTTATCGTTACAGTTGTCTGATGAGGTACCTCTGGTCCTGACGTATTGCTCTCTTCCTCCTGAGGCAATTGAATTATGACAGGCCTCACTGGGCAATCTTCTACCTTGCTCAGGCTATCCAGCTCATCCAATCTGATCACCACGGCCGTGGCTACTTCGATCATCAATATGGCGTTGTCGAGTTCTTCCATACCGTTTGAGGTTTCTGGTTGAGAGAGATCATCCATACCTCCCCATCCGTCCGGTATGACGTCTTCAATCTTCTGATAAAAGCTGGGAGGGGCCGAATATTTCACCTTGAAATTGTATCCTCCAGAATCTTGACCCAGGTTGTCTATAATTTCGCTCTTCTCAAGTGCGTCAACCATAAACTTGAGGTCTGCTAGACTTCTCCTTCTGGCTTCTATTTCGTCTTCTTCAAATTCTTCCTCTGACTGAGTAGCTGGCCCCAGGCTGCTTACCAAGTTCTCATGTGAGGTACCACAGGTGTTACACTGCCCAGCTGTGATCAAGAAGTGGTTTCTTTTCAAAGATAGAGATGCTTCGATCCCTTTAAATTCTTCATCAGTGATATCGGACACTATCCCCAAGCTCTTCATCTTGTCGATACACAACTTCTTTTGGTCGGTTGATATCTCCCCTTCTTTTGGGTATGATGAAGCGATTGTTAGCAGGGTGTCCAGCTTAGGCATATCTACCTTCAGTTTAAGGTAATCCTCCTCTTCTTCAGTGAATATTGCCCCTATTGCTTGATGATCTGGCAACGGATTTTCTTGTACATTTGGGGCTGCATTGTCAAATTTCAAAATCTGACTATCAATTAGGGCTTGCACTTTCAGCTTCAGGACATAGCAGTTATCCACATTATGCCCTCTTTCGCCCATATGGTAGGCACAGGTCTGGCTCTCATCAAAGCCAGGATATCTTGCGGGGTTTGCCCTAGGTGGTTCTTTTGCCACCAAGTGTTGCTCCAGCAGCATCGGGAGTAGCTTAGATAAAGGTCTCGGGAGCTGAGAGAATTGTCTCTGGGGTTGCTTTCTTCTAGGCTCTTGTACCTTTGGCGCTGACCAGGATGATCCGCCTTTGGCCTGATTAGAATTGCCAAATGGCTTTAACTTGTGGGGATCTGGTATAAATGCTATGTCCAGTCCGGCTTCTCTTTCCTTTCTCAGAGGGTACTGCTTCCTAGTAGGAGCTTCCTGAGGCCTTCTTTCTTTCAAGGCCCATTCCAGCCTCTCAGCAACCTTAATCAGGTGTGCGAATGTCTGACATCCAGAAGTGTTCAATCTGTCAAAGTACTCGTAGGGGAGTGCTTTTAGGAATAAGTCGATCAGCTCCTCTTCTGGGATTGAAGGCTTTACTTGGGTAGCCAAGGCTCGCCACCTCTGAGCATATGTCCCGATCGATTCGCCCCTCGCTTTTGAAGTTCGTAGGAGGTCTTCTCTTGTTGGGGCTGTAGCCGTGTTAAATTTGTACTGCCTGAGGAAGTCTTCTGCAAGGTCCTCCCATCCGTCATAATCCTCTAAGTCTAGCTCAATAAACCAAGCCAGAGCGGCGTCAGCCAAACTCTCTTGGAATGTGTTCATCAACAACGGAATGTAATCCGAGTAGTGCGCCATCTTGCGCAGGTAGTACTTGAGGTGGGCACGGGGACAGCCTGTCCCATTGTATTTTCTCACGAACTCTGGCTCCCTATAGTCAGGAGGAGTCTCTATTTTAGCGAAAGGAGATATTTTGTCGAAGCGGGCCAGCTCATAGCCTTGGCTGCTCAGGCATTCTTCGATCTTGGCCAATCTCTTAGCCTCTGCCTCTGTCTTCACAGTTTGTTTTCCCTTCTCCTCCTTTTCAAGGTTGATGACAACAGGCGAGGCTTTTTGTTGTGCCCGACTATTTGGTTCATGAATGTTTTCCTCTGTATGTTGGGTATCCCTGGTTGCTTCTTTATCTGTTACATCAGGTACCATGGAAGGGCCTGAGTTGTTCTGATTGTGGGCGGTTGTCTGTCTAGCTTGGTTGGTCTCCAGCATGGCCTTAATGTCAGCCATCATAGTTGCCAGGGCAGTCATCTGAGATTCCAACATGCCTACGCGCGGAGTCAATTCCTGCTGTTCCATTCTCGTCTTTAGGCGGGTACGGAAACGATGCGTTGGCAATTCCGTGATGAGAGTGTACCTGTAAAAAGATTTCGAGTGAGTACTTCTTTTATTTTAGCAAAAAGAAGCAGTTAATTCTTTCAGTTGCATGCTTCTTGCCAGTAGATGAGAAAAAGGGCTACCTTGTGAGCCTTAGCCTCATGTAAGTAGTTCTTTTAATCAGTTCTCGACAAGAATTCATGGAATTGAAAGAAGCGTAATTTCTGACGATAGTTTTTATGCATTTGTAAAAACATGTTCACATTCATGCTCATGTGTTTGAGATAGTATTCCACAGAAATGAGAATGTATGAGAAGGCATCACAATGCTTGCTTATTTTACACTTGACAGAATAGTCTATTCAAGTCTAGGACGTTTGAAGCCTAAGGTATCCTCATCATCCCAGTATAGATTCCCCTCTTCAGCTTGGGGCTCCTCGTCTTCTGAACACGACAGTGGCCCTATGTCTTCGGGTATGTAGGGCTCTATTCCAGGTACGTATGGCACGATGTATTCAGGTATGTAGGGCTCGACAAGGCTTCGTCGGATCGCTTTGAAATGTTGAATGTATTCTGTGGTGGCTCTATGAGTGTTTTCTTCTCGAGTCATGTCTTCTGGCCAACTTATTTCTTCAGCCTGGGAATTCTTCAAGGAGAGTATGATGGATGCCACCTTGGCTTCAAGTTGTTTCTTCTCCTCATCCGTGAGGGTCTGGCTTGGTAAGTCAAAGGAAAAGACACAAGGTCGCGGTGAAGAAGGAATCTCTTGTAGTGCCCCAAACTGCCGAATCACCCTCCTTGGGTAGTATGCAGTAGCGCCTGTGAATCCTAGCAAGGGAACTGGATTCCCGTCATCGCAGGTCAATCTGACTTTGCTTAGCGTCGGTAACCTTAGCCTCCATCGGAGTTGTTCGGGTTTTAGGACTTTGAGGAAGTTCTTCCATTCCATGAAGTTGAACTTAGGAACACGTGTATGGGTCCTAGCAAATGTTTTAAGAGGGTGTGCATTGGGGCTGATTTCAGTGAAACCCATGCGGATGTGGAATTGTCTGATATGGGATGTGAACCACAGATACAGCAGATCACTAGAAGCTCTAAAGATTCCCTTTTTGCTTTTCTTGAAACGATTTAGGGAGAGGAAGGTTTCGGCAAGGAGGATGTTTGAGTAATCCCACCCACAACAGACTTGCCTAGCTACTATAGCCATGATAGGGTCGAAGGTGACAGTTGAGATTGGGAATAGCACAAAGCTAAAGAATGCCAAGATAAAGGCTCTACCAGATTTGGTTCCTTTAGAAGCAGGAAGGCGGGAAAATCGGTCTATAAGGAAGGATAGGGAAACTCTTCCAGAATTGCTTTTCGCATCTACTTTGACTTCATTTAGGTTTGTGTCAAGGAATTCAGCTACCTGACTTAGGGGTTCAAGTCCTATAGGGGGTCGGACGAGCGTAGGGGTGAATTCAACTCCGATGACAGCGCTGTATTCCTCGATAGTGGGAGTGATCTCTAATCCTTCCATGCAAAATGTAGCGGTGGTAGGATCCCAGTAGAGCGCCATGGCTTGAATAAAGGCAGGTGGGCACTCAATCTTCAGTAGGTCCAGTAGGTATCCTAGTCGTGACTCCGCATACTTCTGGCTGGCTTCGCCCATGCCATCCCACCATGATTGGAGTTCAGCTCGGGGGATCTTGAACACTTGAATATCATTCTTTCCCATCAAGTCTAAAATATGCAAATGATTTTAAAAGGTCAATCGCCAGAAATTACTTTAAATGTATGAATATGCAGATGTCATGAAGCATGCATGAGCTAACTTGATTGCATAGTTCAATTTGAAGAAATGGAGATTAGGATCCTTTTTCAGGTCTTGAAAGCCTGACTCAAAGCCTAATTTGCATTTCAGGGAAGTGAATTATGCAATTTAGTCAGGTTTACTCAGTGACTAAAGGGAACAGCAATGTCACGTTCCATTGGTCAACACATCAAAGGAGCAAAGTGGGATGTACTCTTATTACAGTCAAGATGTCTAATAAAAGAACGGTAAAGAAAGGTTTTTCAAACAAGAAAGCCATAAAAGACAATGGAACGTGAGGGTCTAGATCACTCTTTCTTTAGAAGTCTACCCAAATGACAGTTGGTCAGGAATTCTCCTTTAATCTAGGGTAGGGGAGTTATCATCAGTGGTTTGGTCGAGAGGTTGTAGTTCCTCCGGCCACTTTCTAGTCCAAGGTACGATGACTTCGGGAGCCTTCTCGGGTTCCACTTTTTTGAGTGTGATGCGCCTTGGCTTGGTCTTGATCGCAGGGCGTCTCTTCCTACCCCAAGAAGTAATCATGGGTATGTTCTCTTTGGCCAGCAATTCAGCCTTCCTGCGAGCGTACGCTTCCCTAGCCAGCTGGTTGCGACGTTGTCTCTTCATCTCCAGATAATCCTTCATCATTTCGTCTGCTTGTCGCTTGAATCTGAGGTTGTCAGCATAGTAGCGGGTTTGACAGTCCTCAGCATACCCCAGCTTACGTCCAGTCAGTTCCCGACCATACACGAATCTAGTAAAGTGTAGCCTCGTGTTTGGTCCGGGGCGAGTAACTTTTCTCAAGTACTCGAAGGTCACCAACTCCGTCGAGCTCTTAGGGAACAGCGACATCCTACCCCATAATCATTGTTGTTCTCATTAGTCACCCGAGTAATCTTCATGATGCGAATGCATATGGATGTATACAATGTATGAGTCATATCATGAAGCAGTAAATAAAGTACGTTTAGAGATAAATGTCTTACCAACCACACTTTGGGGGACGTGGAATGCCCCCTGTATCAATGGGTGGTTTTAGGTATACCAACCATCCATGGACATGCGCATGCGACAAGTGGGTATACTCTAAAAAAGAAAACCGCAAGTCAGGTGAGGAACCTACGGCTCAGGCTCCCACGATCCACACGAGGCAGATTCCTCCCCAAGGGTACCTACCCAAGAGGGCTAGATATCGCCAATGCAGATGGTAGGCGGGAACGAATACGAAAGTCTCAAGTGCCATCAAACACAAGATCCTTTTCGCATCCTTTCCCTATCTAAGGTAACCTAAGGGTGGTTGCAGTCGGGGTTTGACAGCCAGTGTGTGCGATGTGTCGTGATCATCACAATGCAAAGTCATGCACAGCAGTTTGTATCAAACACCGCTTCAGTAAATGCATAAAGTAAACATACATTCCCAACTTCAACCTGCAGGAAAGATGTCAACAATCACGCCACCCCTTATTTCTCCAATCTGCAAAAACATCTAACACAATGGTTAGCATACGTACCTCACCTTCGAGAGCATCTGCAGAAAACAATGTCAGATAAACCAAACAACTTTTTAATCGGCTCAAGTCCTCTGGTCTGCGAAACCAGAGATTCTGGGTTCGGTCCCCAGCGGAGTCGCCAGTCTGTCGCGACCCTCTCCCGAGCTTGGAGGCGGGAGTGGGCTAATGGGCCGCCCGATCGCTGGCTTGATCGGACGCGGGCCTCTCCCAAGGTCCATTACCCAAATCGCAACTGCTGGATATACGTGGTCGACCTTCAGTGTGGTCTAGTGACATGTGATGAGTGTACATGCCAAGGAGTCGCCACCAATCGTTTCATGGAGGGTACGATCGGAAAACCCTATCGAATAGTTGGGAGTAATCTATTCGATTATGCGGAAACCAGAGAAGTGGGTTCGGGGACTTAGTTACGCCAACTGTCAAAGTTGACGCCCTTTCGGTACCTAAGCTGAATGGTTTATCTGATCCTAGGATTTCATACAGACGAGTGGGGTACAGATCCTAAATCTAGGAGTTCATGCAGATGGGAATTGCTACCTTATCAACCACAAACAATAGAAATAAGTGCGCAAATCAAGGATCCAGTACATGCGGATAAAACACATGAAATCAGCGTGGCATCCCTAATGAGTCCCTATTAGCCTAGAGAAATATCAATCAAGGCTTAGGAATGATTTTAGCATGATTTGCCCATGAGGGGCAAAATCGTAATTTTAAACAATTTGGGGATAATTCCCCCTAAAAAGGACAAATTCATCATTTTTGGCGAATTGGAGAGTCAAAGGACGGGGAAATAGGATTGGCCATCAATCCAATCCATTTCCTATTTTTCGGGAATTTCCAGGATTTTTCTGGTATTTAAAAGTGATTTTACCCTTGGAGGGGTAAAATCGTCATTTTGGACAAAGATGAGAACTGAAAATCTCAAACATTAGGGTTAGTCGTCCACCTGACCCAAACCCTGATTTCAAGCAATTTTCAGAACTCGATTGAGACAAGAAAGACAATTTTCCTATTGAAGGGCAAAATCGTCATTTTGAGAAAAGGTGCGGGACTTGAAAACGCGAACCTAAGAATTGGTCGATTACTCGACCCTAATTCTTACCTTGGTATTATTGGTCTTATCTCACATACATGGCAGAGGCGACTTACCCTTAAAGGGTAATATCCTCAAGTCTCGGAAAAATGGATAAGAAACCCCAAAAATAGGGTTGACCAGTTGTCTGTGGTCAACCCTCGATTTTTGGGGATTTCTGGGTGTCTAGGATTTTTTCACAAAATTTTCCACATTTTTTTGGAATTTTCTGGAATTTTCTAGCATTTTTTTGGATTTTCTAGGATTTTTCTGATTTTTATTTATTTATTTATTATTATTATTTTTTTAAAAAAAAAAATATTATTCGGGCCGAGTCGGGTGACCCGGCCCACGGCCCCCGGCGATCGGGCTGGCCCGGATCCGGCCTCGCGCCGAAACGGCGCCGTCTCATTCATTTTTTATTTTTGGATTTTCGGACTTAATCCGACGGTCTCCATCGAACCACGTAATTGATCTATACCCGTTGGATCTAATTACTAAAGTTTGCGGTCCAGATTGAACGAAGACTTAACCTGATCCGTTCGATCAACTTACTAAGTCCTACGGCCACGATTAGAAATTGAGACTCGATATGAACCGTCGGTTCTCACTAACCTAAACGACGTCGCACGAACACTAACCTACACGACACCGTTTCAGCTTATTTTGATTTTCTGATTTTAAAACATTTTCGGATAAACCTAATTACTAATCGGACGGTCGCTAGAATTTAGGTTCGATTTATCTGAACCGTCCGATCTTTTTTATTCAAATAACAGACCCAACGACCATGCTGACTCGGCACCACGTGGACCAATGGCCGAATGCCAACTAGGAGTTTGACCGGTTGACTGCGCCACGTCAGCTTCGTCTTCAACCTCGCGACTCCGGCAGAATGGACGGCTGAGGATCTCCGGCGACGATCCTACGGTGGAATCATGATGAAATCGTGCGAGACTAACTCTAATCGACTCGCGATCGTCTCTACCTTAACATATCTAAGGATCGTGGCGTCTTATTCGCAAAATCACGAGCATCATACAAAGTACCGAACACGGCCATGGAAGCTCAATCATACGATTTAGTCAAAATTAGAGGAATTCAGTCACAGAATAGCACCAATGGAGGTTCAGAAGACTTACCTCGAGCTCCGATTGAGCTCGCTCGGCCCCGATTTGGCTGGGCAAGGATCGGCTATGGAGGCTAAATCGGAGGACTCGATTCAGGGTATGCGAGCAAAGTCGATGCAAAATGGAGATGCGAGCATGGTCAGTAATGTCTAAGGGATGAAAAGCACACGGGAATTGCAAAGATTGAAGCCAAAATCAAAGTCCGCCATTGAAGACCTGAGCTTGAGTTTGAAGTTCGGGATTACCTGTTCTGGCGGTTTTGGGCTGCGCGGTTGATGGCGGTCGCTTCCTAGCACTCAAAGCGAACTTCTGACGGTCTTCTTCAGCTTCGGTTTGGCCGGAGACGGCCTAACCAGCGCTTTGCAGTCGAACTCAAGTTCTCGACGACGGAGGGTCGGAGAACGAGCTCTCTCTCGCGTTCTCTCTCTCTCTCTCGCGTTCTCTCTCTCTCTCTCTCTCGATTCAGTTTCGCCCCTCTGCAACTGAATCAACCTCTCCCCTAACTGAAAGCCCCTGTAGGCTTATATAGCATCTCCGAATTTTGGCGCCGATTTGAGGAGTTCCAACTGACTTCAATGGCACGTGGCAGCACGTGTTTTTGGGTTCAATTGGCGCCGGAGAGGATGGGTGACTTGCCAAGGTTCATTTGGTTTCCCGGCGAGCCTCATCCCTCACGAATTTGGCATACATTCGACCTGCATTTGTCGTTTGTTGACTTTTGCAGGTGTGCAGGTTGACCAGCCGATTATTTGCTATCCCGATGGTCACTGGTCTTCGTTCCGGTCCCGATCGACGGGGATTGACCCAAGGAACTAAATGCCCAGCATTGCTTCTCCAATTGTCGTTGATTCGTCGCTCAATTTTCTCCTTGAAATTATACCTTCCACTGTTCACTCGTGCACAGGCCTGATGAAGAAGAAGACACTGTAGCGGGCCGGTTCGACCGGTCCGACCGCCGGTCTGACCGGTCTGAACCGGTCCCGAATAGGTTTTTTTTCAAATTAAGCCCAAATTAATGGGAAAATTTTGCAATTGAACCTCATAATCGAATCTAGTGCATGAATTCTATCTAGAAATGTGGTTTTGCCCAAAAGTTTTCTTCAATTTCTACAAAACCCCCAAATTTTCATTTAATTGGAAATTGGGGATCGTGTAATTGAGGGTGCAAATGATCAAATTGAGTCAAACCACCTGTTCCAATTGATTTAAAATGGTGAAATCCATTGGGTAGCATGTTTAATTTGCAATGATAGCCCTTGAATTGAAAGTAATTTCAATTATGCTTAATTTCAAGGACTAAAATGCAATTTTAGTATGTAATTTTGTCAAATCCGTGCAATTGAGCATATTGTGCAAACAATTGGGCTAAATTGAAATAGGGGATAGTCAGATTGAATGTCAAGATCTTAAAAAATGCCAAAATTGCAAATTAAAAGACTCAATTGTTATTTTTTCTTCAAATTCAATAGTACGGGTTACAAAGGAACACCTAAAATTGAATCTGATTTTGATTTTTTTGAGAGGTCAAAAATAAAAGGGATTAAAAGGAAAAATATTGGATATTTTTCCATATTTTTGTGACCTCAAATGCTATTTTTCTTGATTTTTTAAGTATTTTTCTATTTTCCAAAAATACTAAAAAATATGAAAAATGTGAAAAATTATTTTTTGGTCAAGAATGGTTCCTTGGGCTTGGCCAAGGCCACCAAAGTTGATTTTGTAATTTTTTGACTTTTTATAAATTTTTTGTGATTTTTCAAAAATAAAACTAAAAAAGACCTGGTCAAAAAATCAGGTGTCAACAATCACAGTTGAGCAGAGTAGCACATGTGGTACCTCACGTAAGAAATTGGCAAACGATCTGGGGCCGGCCACTCAATCAGAAGAAGAATTTGAAGAAGACGAAATAGAAGTCAGGAGGAGAAGTCTAGCAGACTTCAAGTTTATGGCTGACACACTTGAGAAGGGCGAAATTATAGACAACCTGGGTCAAGATTCTGGAGGGTACAATTTCAAAGTAAAATATTCAGCTCCTCCTAGCTTTTATCAGAAGATTGAAGACATCATACCGGACGGATGGGGAGGTATGGATGATCTCTCTCAACCGGGAACCTCAAACGGTATGGAAGAACTCGACAACGCCATATTGATGATCGAAGTAGCCACGGCCGTGGTGATTAGATTGGATGAACTGGATAACCTGAACAAGGTGGAAGATTGCCCAGTTAAACCTGTCATGATTCAACTACCTCAAGAAGAAGAGGGCAACACGTCAGGACCAGAGATACCTCATCTGACAACTATAACCATAAAAGTCCCCCCAGCAGAAGAGTACGATCCTAAAGCAGTCCATTGGGACTATGGGACAACACAAATAGATGCAGTAATGAGGTCTGGAAGATTTTATGCCCCTAGGGAGGGTGAATCCGAAAAAAGAGAGGTCTCAAATGAAGATGCCGAAAAACTCGTATCGATCATCAAAACCAGCGAGTTTGAAGTAATAGAGCAGCTGAGAAAGATGCCCGCTCAGATATCCCTATTAGACCTATTCATCAATTCAGAGAAGCACAAGAACGCGCTGTTGAAGGTGCTCAACGAAGTACATGTCCCTGAAACAATTAATGAAGTACAACTAGAGGACTTTGTAGGAGCAATTCTTTTAAAAGACAAACTAAGCTTCTCTGACGAAGACTTCCCCATGGAAGGAAGAGGGCACAACAAAGCTTTATACATCTCCGCCCAATGTAACGGCAAAAGAGTGGCACACGTATTGATCGATAATGGATCAGCCTTCAACATCTGTCCTTTGGCTACCATAAGGAGGCTGGGAATCAATGAAGAGATGGTCAAGGTATCTAAGACAGCTGTAAGAGCATTCGACGGCATGAGGAAGACCGTAGAGGGAGAGATCGAGCTTGACGTATTCATCGGCCCGACAAAGTTCTCTATAAACTTTCAAGTAATGGATCTGCCCAGTGCATTTGGATTCCTGCTAGGAAGACCTTGGATCCATACAGCAGGAGCTGTCCCTTCGAGCCTGCACCAAATAGTACGTTTCGTTGTAGATGGGAAGGTGATTACTGTACATGGGGAAGTCGACCTCCAGGCATACCAGAACAGTGCCATTCCCTATATTGAACCTGAAGAGAAAACAGAAGCAAGCTATCATTCCCTAGAATTGGTAGCAACAGTTCATACCCCAGCAGGGACGAAGTTGAGGACCCCCTACATCTCGGAAGCCAGTCTTCTACCAGCTAAGATGCTGCTGGCATACGGGTTCAATCCCAAAAAAGGCCTAGGCAAACATAATCAGGGTATAAATACCCCGCTTCAGTTGAAGGCTAATCCACATAGAATTGGCTTGGGGTACCAGAAGTATCCCATGAATGATTCTGTCCCAAAAGCAACAGGCCGAGGCCGAGGCAAAAGCCTGGGACGCCGTGGAGGCGAAAACAGCCCGAATAACTCATTCATCGGTTCTCCAACCTGGAAAGGCAGGTTTCAAATGTTCAGAAATCCCTTAAATGCCTACTTCAACCAGAACTCCAAATGGCTATCTGAAGAGGATGTCACTTCACCGATAGAACCAGATCTGACAAACCCTTTTCTTGAAGATGACTCTGTGAATGTCATCTTGGAGTGGTTGGACAATGAAGCCACTTCTTCTGAGTAAAGAGACTCTTCCTTTATCTTTAAATACTGCGTTTAGAACTTTCTGCATTGCATTGTATTTTCTTTCCTTGTTGTATGCATAGGAAAACGCCTTTGGATCCCCGGCCGTTGGTCCAAATAGCACATCTTGTAACGCGGCCCTTCTTGCATTCAATAAAACTACGCATGTTTTGTTAAGGACATATGGAACTACGAATCAGCCCGATGATGATAATGGTCTTCCATACAGAAGCTTGAGGCCTGATTTGCCATATGATTCCTAATCTTCAAAAAAAAAAATCATGGGGCCGGGATATCCAATGACATGAGGATTAGTCCCCTTTGTACCTATATCTGTTTCGAAAACTTTTTCGAAAAAACTTTACATGATCATGCATGTCATTTTTACTGAGCACAAACTAACCATACTCATGACATTTCAGGCATATCATCTCAAACATGCATACCAGGTTGTTACAAAATTCAGATCCCTCCATTAACCACTCCTATAACATCGAGGAAGAGGAAGACGGTGATTATACATCTATCCGAAGAGATTGGAACACCTTTGAAGAATCAAAGCCTCCTACCTCAGAAGAACCAGTCGTTATTAATTTGGGAGACACCGCAAACGTCAAAGAGGTCAAGATCGGCGGACACCTATCCCGAGATGAAAGGCTCGAATTCACCAAGCTACTTAAAGAATATCAAGACATCTTCGCATGGTCTTACGCGGATATGCCAGGCCTTGATCCTAAGATCGTGGAACATGCATTGCCCACAGATCCCGGCCTCAAGCCAGTCAAACAAGGCAGCAGGCGGATGAAAGCCGAGTTAGAAGACAAGATCAAGGAAGAAGTCACGAAACTTCTTAGGGTAGGCTTCATTGAAGCTATCCCATATTCAGACTGGATTGCAAATATAGTACCCGTCATGAAGAAAGACGGAAAAGTTCGGATCTGCGTAGATTACCGAGATCTGAATAGAGCAAGCCCAAAAGATGATTTTCCACTCCCCCACATTGATGTATTGGTGGATAGTACGGCGGGTTATGAATTATTCTCATTCATGGATGGATTCTCGGGATACAACCAAATCTTCATGAAACAAGAAGACAAACCCAAGACTGCATTTACACACCATGGGGAAATTTTTGCTACAAAGTCATGCCCTTTGGATTGAAAAACGCCGGGGCTACCTACCAGAAGGCTATGGTCACGATATTCCATGACATGATCCACAAAGAGATTGAAGTATATGTTGATGACATGATCGCTAAATCCAAAAAAGGACAAGATCACATACAGGTATTAAGGAAGCTGTTTGAGCGCCTGCGCAAATACAAGTTAAAGCTGAACCCTAACAAATGCGTGTTTGGGGCAAGATCCGGGAAACTCCTTGGATTCATAGTCAGCAACAGAGGCATTGAAATTGATCCCTCAAAAATCCAGGCCATCCACGATTTATCAACTCCATCCACAGTAAAAGAAGTGAGAAGCCTTCTAGGGAGATTGAACTATATTGCCAGGTTCATCAATCAGATGTCTGATGTGGCTAAGCCAATCTTCAGATTGCTTAAGAAAGGCGCGAAAATAACATGGGATGCCGAGTGCAGCAGGGCATTCCAAATGATCAAGAACTATTTGATCACACCACCGGTGCTTGTGCCACCAATTCCTGGTCACCCATTGACCTTATACCTGACCATACGACAAGAGTCCTTGGGGGCCTTACTTGCCCAAACAAACCCGATAGATGGAAAAGAGAGGGCCATCTATTATCTGAGTAAGAAATTCACGCCATCTGAAGTAAAATATGTACCAGTTGAAAGGGCCTGTGTAGCGACGGTATGGGTACTTCGCAGACTAAGGCAGTATACCCTACACCACCATATCCAGCTCATAACAGAGAATGATCCTGTCAAATACCTCCTGGAGAAACCCGCTTTAATTGGGAAATTAGCAAAATGGCAAGTAATGTTGTCTGAATTTGACATCAAATGTTCCCCACAGAAGTCGGTAAAAGGAAGAGCTATAGCTGACATGCTGGCAGAAAACCCGACAAGCGGTGAGTCCCCTGAAGTAATGAACACAAAAGGTCAAATTCTGAACTTGGAAGAAGACAAGTGGATCATGTATTTCGATGGCGCTGTCAATCTATCAGGAGCAGGCACTGGGGCAGTACTGGTATCCCCAGATGGTCAACATTACCCTGTCGCGGCAAAGATAACTTTTCCTTGTACCAACAACATTTCAGAATATGAGGCATGCATTCTGGGCCTACGACTGGCCCTTTCTATGGAGATACCTAGGTTACAAGTCTTTGGAGACTCCATGCTCATTATTCTACAGACACAAGGGGAGTGGAAGACGAGAGATACAAAGCTCATCCCTTATCATGAATACCTTGAAGAGTTGATACTCAGGTTCGAAGAAATATCATTCGAGTACCTATCAAGGTCTCACAACCAATTCGCAGATGCATTAACCACCCTAGCCTCGATGTTGCAAACGACTGAAGGGTTGGATGTAGAACCTCTGAGGATCGGAATTGTTGAAAAGCCAGCTTATTGTATGCTAATCGAAGAAGAATGTGATGGAGAGCCATGGTACTATGACATCAAGAATTACCTCTTGAAAGGGGAATTCCCTGAAGGATGCCAGTCAGGAGACCGAAAATATATAACCAAGATGGCCAGCAAGTTCTTCCTCAATGGACAAATTCTGTATAAGAGATCGTTTGATTCTACTCTGTTAAGATGTGTAGATGCCAAAGAAGCAAATATTCTCATGAAAGAGATCCATAAAGGTGCGTTTGGGCCTCACATGAACGGCCACCTCCTCGCCCGGAAGATCATGCGGCTTGGCTATTATTGGATGACCATCGAATCGGACTGCTGTCAGCACGTCCGGTCATGCCACCAGTGCCAAATATACGGTGATAAGATCAATGCACCCCCAAACGAACTACACCAAATGTCTGAAGTTTGGCCTTTCTCTATGTGGGGCATAGACATGATAGGGCCTATTAATCCTGTGGCTTCGAATGGTCATCGCTTCATCTTGGTAGCGATTGATTACTTCACCAAATGGGTAGAAGCCAGCTCTTACAAGAATGTCATTGCAAGAAATGTGGCAAGATTCGTCAAAAGAGATATCATATCCCGGTATGGTACCCCTCAAGCGATCATCACAGATAATGGGTCCAACCTGAACAACAAGATTGTCGATGATCTGCTGGATCACTTTAGCATTCGACATCTGAATTCATCTCCTTACCGCCCACAGATGAATGGGGCAGTGGAAGCGGCCAACAAAAACATCAAGAGAATCTTGGCTAAAACAGCAGAAAACTACAGGGATTGGCACGAAAGGCTGCCCTTCGCCTTGATGGCTTACCGAACGTCGATCAAGACTTCTACAAGGGCAACTCCCTATAGTTTGGTATATGGGACAGAAGCAGTTCTACCAGTAGAAGTTAAGATTCCCTCTTTGAGAATCTTATCTGAAGATAAACTCTCTGAGTCAGAGTATTTCAAGCACAGATATGAACAGCTGAACTTAATAGATGAGAAACGTCTTAAAGCCATTTGCCATGGACAAACTTACCAGAAGAGGGTAGCCAGGGCGTTCAATCGAAAGGTCAAGACCAGAAACTTCGAAGTAAATGACTTGGTAATTAGGAAAGTTTTGCCGAGTACTACCCATCTAGGGGGAAAATTCACTCCGAATTACGAAGGTCCCTACATTGTTAAGAAGATCCTCACGGGAGGAGCATTAATTCTTGTAAACTCCGAGGGAGAAGAACTGGGGCACCCTGTGAATTCAGATGCTGTGAAGAGATATTACCCTTGAAATAAAAATCAGATTCCGGTCATATGCCCTGCCTCGAATTGAGCCTACTCTTCATGATAGTCTTTGCATAAGCATGTCATGCATCCATGCATACATTAGCATGTGTTCAATATTGTAGGACCCAAGGAAGCAGGGTCGCGATAGATTGGAATGCATGATCAAGAAGACTTACTGTCGCAATGGTCAGGTGCAAATCTTTTCTCTTCAAAAACTAAGGATTTCAAGATATTTTAGAACACTTAACCATCTGGTATTGTTAAGAAAAATGCAGATTTTCATGAATCTATCCACTTCCATTGGAGTGCATGATCAAGGGTAAGGCGTATCGTTCTAATTTTCTGAAATGCGAGAGCATACACCGACATATTCCTTTATATTTTTCAGGAATCCCTAGCCGCGCTGGGCAGGTAAGTATTCCTTCCCTAATCTTTTAGGTTTACAAGACTATCAGAATCCTTATTGATAGAATTTGAAGGCATCTTGGAATCTAGCATGCATTCAAATCTCATATCTAGAAAGACGCAAAATTCTCACGGTCATGTCATTGTCACTCATGTTTAAACTTGGAGGTTATCTAAACATGATTGAAATATACATTGTGCCTCATAAATCCCCTTGGAGGGTAAGTTTTGGAGAAAGCAAAATGAACTCTTCCAACAAAAGTTGTTTAAATCGTTCAAAAGGATGTTTCCTCAGACAAGAGGCAAGCCTGGTCCAAACACGTCCCATACACACTTAAGAGATAAGTGGAGTGGTAAGGATAGCGAGACCTTAACCTACGGACGTAAGGGTTATTCGCAGTGATTACATGGATTGAGACGACGGAGGCATTCATTTCTCTATCATAAACACTACAGGTGACCATTGATAACCCTTTGAACGACGATTTCATTCTATACCCCTGTCAAGAACCACCCCACAATGGGGCAAACTGGAGGTACGTCCAGCGATATCAGGAGATAAATGGTTAGAAGTTCTCTTGCTCAGACTTGCATCAATCTTCGTGTGTTGCTTGTCATTTTAACTTCTATGGTAATTCAGGTGCTTTAGGATGACGAAAAAGCATTCGTTTCTCTATCCTATACACTTTTACCCTTTGTACAGCCCAGTTGAGCCTATACATTCATTTTACAAACCCGTTGGTGATCATTGCATATTCCAAAACGGAAGCGACGTCCCTTCGAGAGCGGAAGAGTTCAAAACACATGATTTGTGAAAAATTCATAGATTAATGTTGGAGTGCTGAGATTCAAATTGTACATCTAGCACACTCATTTGAAAATTCTGATCCCCAAAAGAAAAGAAAAGGTGGGATCTCGACAAAAAAAAAAAATTCAGATCCTGGGCATCGAGAAAAAACAAAGTGCCCGATAAAAGCAAGGCCAATGCCCATCCAAATACTTGTACACTTGTGAATCATGTGTTTGATCTTGTAAATGCCAAAAGATGGCATGATACCTTTGTATAGGTCACTAGTGAGATCTGATTGTAAAAGAAAATCCCAAGGGAGCTGGACGGCAAAGAATACTCCCAGATTATGTCACACTCAGATGATGAAAGTGTAGACAAGATGTTGACATAGTCTCAACATGAAAGAGATATTCTCTAAAGACAAATGTGCGCTTCGAAGTCTGACGATGCTCTTTAAAGACTACTAATGCACTTCAAAGACTGAAGACGCTCTTTGAACCAGAAGGGGCAAGATGGCAGCAAACTTGCAACGATCACCAATGTAAATCCTTCGCATATTCTGAGCCCAAAAACAAGCCTTCTTTGGTCCCCAATCATACCTACGTTACAACCCTGAAAAGCCTTTTCTGATTAAGGCACTTGGATTGACATAGGGTTTAATGTCTAGGCTTAGCTCGAAGAAGTTCGAGCAAGATTATTTCTTTCTCATTTTGCAGGTTTCTTGACTTGTAAACCTGGAGCAGACATTGAAGACTTCTCTTCGAAAGCCTTGACTTGCACGCAAGTCCCCTTTGGAAACCGTTGACCAGGCCCAACATTACGGTCCCTTGGAAGTCCTCCTGATCGATCGAGGTGTATTCACTGCGAATGATCCTGAACCCTAGGCGCAGGTTTGATAGGAAATTCGAGTGCATTCTTGGTAAAAGACCATTACCTCAAAACGGTGAGAAGTCCTCTTTGATGAGAATACTCCGTTGGACATTTTAACCAAACTCTTTTGGTAATTTCATATTGTTTATTTCAAACTTTCCCCACAAGGAATTTTTTTATCACCTCCGTATGTTACAAGGTGTTTTGGATAACCTCCAGCATCGTAATGCATCCATTGAAATTCTTTCATGACTATGATATAAGTCATAAAGTGCTATCAGTTTGACATCAGATATCACCTGAAGACCATTGATGTGCCTTTGAATTCCTGGCAATCCCAGATCTCAAAAGAGCACAACCTCTCTTGGAATCATGGTAGCCCCAGATTCTAGAAGGATGCCTCGCTCTGCGAAGAAGAGCTTTCAGGTTTATTTTCCTGCAAGATCCCTGGATACCTGGAGTCCCCAGATCCCAGAATGTCACCTCCCATGTCGAAAGGACAATTTTCAAAATCTGCTTTCTGTGAGGTTCTAGGTAACCCCTAAACCCAGAATAGCCCATTTGGTAAAGCCTCAAGGTTAGGCACGCCTCATTTGTATAAATCCTAGTTAATTCCTTAGAATATAGGATCAAAATGTTCGACAATCCCTAAGAGACTGGGTGCGTCATCCATAGGTTCCTAGTAGAGAGGAATCCTATTCTCGGCCTGATCCCCCTGACGGATTAAAATGTTCGACAATCCCTAAGAGACTGGGTGCGTCATCCATAGGTTCCTAGCAGAGAGGAATCCTATTCTCGGCCTGATCCCCCTGACGGATTAAAATGTTCGACAATCCCTAAGAGACTGGGTGCGTCATCCATAGGTTCCTAGCAGAGAGACTGGGTGCGTCATCCATAGGTTCCTAGCAGAGAGACTGGGTGCGTCATCCATAGGTTCCTAGCAGAGAGACTGGGTGCGTCATCCATAGGTTCCTAGCAGAGAGGAATCCTATTCTCGGCCTGATCCCCCTGACGGATTAAAATGTTCGACAATCCCTAAGAGACTGGGTGCGTCATCCATAGGTTCCTAGCAGAAAGGAATCCTATTCTCGGCCTGATCCCCCTGACGGATTAAAATGTTCGACAATCCCTAAGAGACTGGGTGCGTCATCCATAGGTTCCTAGCAGAGAGGAATCCTATTCTCGGCCTGATCCCCTTGACGGATTAAAATGTTCGACAATCCCTAAGAGACTGGGTGCGTCATCCATAGGTTCCTAGCAGAGAGGAATCCTATTCTCGGCCTGATCCCCTTGACGGATTAAAATGTTCGACAATCCCTAAGAGACTGGGTGCGTCATCCATAGGTTCCTAACAGACAGGAGTCCTATTCATGGTCTGATCCACCATACGGATCAAAATCCCTATTCATGGTCCGATCCACCATACGGATCAAAACCCTGACAATCCCTAAGAGACTGGGTGCGTCATCCATAGGTTCCTAACAGACAGGAGTCCTATTCATGGTCTGATCCACCATACGGATCAAAATCCCTATTCATGGTCCGATCCACCATACGGATCAAAACCCTGACAATCCCTAAGAGACTGGGTGCGTCATCCATAGGTTCCTAACAGACAGGAGTCCTATTCACGGTCTTGTTGACACCTGATTTTTGACCAAATCTTTTTCAGTTTTATTTTCGAAAAAATCACAAAAAATTCATGAAAAGTAAAAAAATTACAAAATCAACTTTGGTGGCCTTGGCCAAGCCCAAGGAACCATTTTTGACCAAAAAATAATTTTTCATATTTTTCACATTTTTTAGTATTTTTAGAAAATAGGAAAATATTAGAAAAATAAACAAAAATAGGATTTGAGGTCAAAAAAATATAGGAAAATAGTCAATATTTTTCTTTTAATTTTCTTTTCATTTTGACCTCATCAAGAGTTTAAATTCAAGTTTAATTTTGTGTGTTTCTTTGTAACGCACAGGGTTAAATTTGCAAAAAAATATGTTTTGAGTCCTTTTATTTGCAATCTTTTGCATTTTACGAATCTTGACATTCAACTTGATTGCCCGACATTTCAATTTGGTTCAATTGTGTGCCTATTTGGTCAATTTTGGCTTTAGGGACCTAATTGCATAAAAAAATCTTTTTATTTTAGTCCCTAAAGTACCAAATCCAAAATTAAAATTTTCTGAGGGACACCCATAGAACTCCAATGCTTCCTCCCTATAGTTTTTGACCCACTGAATCTAATGATGGGCTCAATTGGGGTCGATTCGTCCATTAGGAACCCCAATTTGACAAAAATCGATTTCGGATCTTATTCAACATTTGGGGTTTTCATTTAATTCCACACTCATTTTTCACTAAATCACCATACTAGATGGGATTCATCTCATGGAAGCCGATTTCCAAATTTAATTTGAGAAATTAGGAATTTTGGTGGGTCAATTTGGCCTATTTTTGGCGAACCGGGTCAACTAGGTCGGGTTGACCCGACCCAGTCAACCCGTTGACCAAAATTGGTCATAACCCAGAGCACCTGCTGGCTCTTCGCTTCTTTGGCGCACGAACAGAACGGGGGGAGATGAATGGAAAAGAAAAATCAGTTGGAAAAGGAGATGGGTTGGGCTGGAAAATCAGGGGGCGAGATTCAGTTGAGAGGAGAAAAAACAGAACGGACGCGAGAGGGGGAGCTGGTGACAGAGAGAGAGAGAGAGAGCAAGAGAGAGTCTGCAGAGAGAGAAAGAGGCAACCGAACCTGTGCAAGCTTCGCCAGATCACCACCGGCGAAACCGAAGCCGACGATGACCATACCCGACTTCCCTAGGCTCCGGAGAAGCGACCGAGCCCTGTCAAAGAGCCTTTCATCTCGAAAAACGGTGAGATACTCTCCCAAGCTTCTTCTCGGCCTCCAATGGCAACTCAAGCTAGAGTCGCTCATTTGCCGCGATTTTTGTTGCAATCTGTTCATCTCGCTTCCCTGAGCATTTTCACTTTTTATTGCATATCATTTCGATGTCTAAATCGCCTGGTCCACCCCCTACCATGACCGATCGGTCAAGAGCTCCGCGGCTCGTTTTGGACCAAAACCGAAGCTCCGAGATAGCCAAGTAAGTCTTCTTGAACCCTTATGATGCTTCTCGAATGATTTCGCAGGTTAGATATCGCTAGAAATGGCTAGGGCGGGTTCTCGCCGGAAATTAGCTCCGGCCTAGGTTGGTGAGCTTGTCGAACTTGATTCTGCTACGAGAAGCGTGATATATGTTGTAGAGCTCGGCGGGATGAGTTGAACGGCGGTGGTTTCATGGACTTTGGTGGTCCGTGCGCGGAGAAACCGCCTTCCGACGAGGCGCCGGCGAAACAGAGCCGGCGCCGATCGTCTTCTTCGGCAAAGCCGTTGACCGGTCAACGAAAGTTGACCGGTCAACGCCCACGTCGCGCTGACGTGGCGACCACGTGGCAGCCACGTCATCGCCGGCGGTTATAACCGAAACAAAAAAGATCGGACGGTGGTAGTCGTGCCACGTGTCGCGATCTTGCTTTTTACGAAATTAAAAATGATTTTCAACAATTAAAAATCCCTCAGATCGGACGGCTGTAGTTCAATCTTGCCTTTCAATCTGGGCCGTCAGTTCCTTATTGGAGATCAGACCGTCCGTAGGAACGCCACGTGGCACAATCAGAGCCGCTCATTCGAAATAGGCGGGAATCGAAAAATTCGAGCGGGGGGAATGGAACGATGCCGTTTCGGTGCGGGCCGGATTTGGACCGCCCACCCACGGGCCGTGGGCCGGGTCACCCGACCCGGCCCGGATAACATTTTTTAAAGAAAAAAAAAATTCCGAAAATGATTTTAAAAAATAAAAAAAAATCAGAAAAATCCTAGAAAATCCAAAAAAAAATGCTAGAAAATTCCAGAAAATTCCAAAAAAATGTGAAAAAATTGTAGGAAAATCCTAGACACTCCAGAAACCCCCAAAAATCGAGGGTTGACCACAGACAACTAGTCAACCCTATTTTTGGGGTTTCTTATCCGTTCTTCCGAGACTTGACGATATTACCCTTTAGGGGTAAGTCGCCTCTGTTGTATATGCGAGATAAGGTCGATAATGCCAAGGTAAGAATTAGGGTCGGGTAGGCGATCAATTCTTAGGTTTGGGTTTTCGAGTCCCGCCTCTTTTCTCAAAATGACAATTTTGCCCTTTAATGGGAAAATTGTCTTTCTTGTTCCGATCGAGTTATGAAAATTGCTTGAAGTTAGGGTTTGGGTCAGGTGGACGACCAACCCTAATATTTGAGATTTTCAGTTCTCATCTTTGTCCAAAATGACGACTTTACCCCTCCAAGGGTAAAATCACTTTTAAATTCCAGAAAAATCCTGGAAATTCCCGAAAAATAGGAAATAGATTGGATTGATGGCCAATCCTATTTCCCCTGTCTTGTGACTTCCCAATTCGTCTAAAATGACAGATTTACCCTTTTAAGGGTAAATTTTCCCGAATTATTCAAAATTACGATTCTGCCCCTCATGGGCGAATCATGTCCAAATCACTCCTAAGCCTTGATTGATATTTCTCTAGGCTAATAGGGCCTCATTAGGGATGCCATGCTGATTTCATGTGTTTTATCCGCATGTACTGGATCCTTGATTTGCGCACTTATTTCTATTTTGGTTGTGAGTGATAGGATAGTATTTCCCATCTGCATGAACTCTTAGATTTAGGATCTGTACCCCACTCATCTGTATGAATATCCTAGGATCAGATAAACCATTTAACATAGGTACCGAAAGGGCGTCAACTCTGACAGTTGGCGTAACTAAGTCCCCGAACCCACTTCTCTGGTTTCCGCAGGATCGAATAGACGACTCCCAACTATTCGATAGGGTTTTCCGATCGTACCCTCCATGAAACGATTGGTGGCGACTCCTCGACATGTACACTAATCACATGTCACTAGACCACACTAAAGGTCAACCACGTATATCCAGCAGTTGCGATTTGGGTAATGGGCCTTGGGAGAGGCCCGCGTCCGATCAAGCCAGCGATCGAGCGGCCCATTAGCCCACTCCCGCTCCACAGCTCGGGAGAGGGTCGCGACAGACTGGCGACTCCGCTGGGGACTATCCTAAACCAGAATCTCTGGTTACGAATTCCAGAGGACTTGAGCCGATTAAAAAGTTGTTTGGTTTATCTGACATTGTTTTCTGCAGATGCTCTCGAAGGTGAGGTACGTATACTAACCCTTGTGTTAGATGTTTTTGCAGATTGGAGAAATAAGGGGTGGAGTGATTGTTGACATTTTTTCCTGCAGGTTGGAGTTGGGAATGTATGTTTATTTTTACGCACATACTGAAGCGATGTTTGATACAAACTGCTGTGCATGACATAGCATTGTGATGATCACGACACATCGCACACACTGGTGGTCAAACCCCGACTGCAACCACCTCTAGGTTACCTTAGATAGGGAAAGGATGTGAAAGGATCTCGTGTTTGATGGCACTTGAGACTTTCATGTTCGTTCCCGCTCACAATCCAAATTGGCGATATCTAGCCCTCTTGAGTGGGTACTCTTGGGGAGGAGTCTGCCTCATTTGGATCGTGGGAGCCTGAGCCATAGGTTCCTCACCTGATTTTCGATTTTTAGAGTATACCCACTTGTCTCATGCGCATGTCTATGAGGGGTTGGTATACCTAAAACCAAAAAATCACGGATCACTGTAAGTATGACTTCTCTCTCTACTTGTTCATTTCCTAGTAAAATTTCATGATAAGAAATTCTTGGAAATCAATTGAATGCCCTGGGTGTTTGAGTTTACAAATGAAATTTTTTTGACAATGAATTTTAGATACAAAAGTGGAAACACTTCTAAGCCGTCCCTACGGAATAGATGGTTCATCCAAATTTTCAATCATGGATTAAGATAACATTTCTTTTTGTCCAAAATTCTTCCAATTCAAGATTTTGGGGCATAAAGTTAAAGCCATGTTTGCAATCACATTTTATGTAGTAAGTTCTTAAAAAGATCACGTGATTTTCACAAGAAAAATGTCACAAAGCAATCTTTCAAGATTAATGCCCCCATTTGCGTATTAAACGTTTGGAATTAAATGGGTGTTTGATTGATGACCATGGATCGATCTTTTAATGACGTATCCTCTTATCTTGAAATCTTGGCGGACATCAGATGCCCGTAAATAGGGATTATGGGATATGTATTGTCGCACTGCTTTCATTATAAGAGGCGACCTCATTGAGAGATGTCTTTGCTCTGTAAAATGCTAAGTGTGTCTCCTTTCTGACAGGTTATACATGACATACATTTATTGAAGATTCCTTCATCTATTCGCATGCGAGATGTGATCGAACGATGGTAAAACTGTAATCGTTCCAATAAAAACTTCGAGTGTTATACTTGACTTGCTTGGTTATTCCTTTTGCAAACAGGTCAAAACGGTTGAAGGCCAATGATGCGAGGCTTATTTTCCCTATAACATGAAAGGAGTTGCGTCTTTATCAAGAGCCACCCATGGGGTTTCCAAAATAAGATGAATCGACAATAATAAGCCCAGAACAAGACAACATGAAAATGGGGCATGCCTGATTTGGATCGACCTCTCTAAGTTGATAAGGGTGTATTCGTTCCAAATTAAATTGATTTGTTTAAACAATGACATGGTTACTCGCACTTGCAGGTGATTATAAAAAATGAGTGGGGATCGTTAATGAACATTCATTTATCTCTAATGATCAAGATGATGGGAGCTGAGGAAATATACGCTAGGGATAGTAAATCTGTGATCGTTTCAATTAGAGCTTTTTGTGCAACAATTGACGTATTCCTTCCTCATGTCATGTAGGTGAAATAAAAGGATTGTGTGAGGTCGACATTTGTCCCTTTAAAGAAGACTCAATTGTGGACCCTCAAAACTGGAGGCCAATGTGACATGGCATGATCGCCAATTGAAGCACGTCTCAAGGAGTACAAATACTCATGTTTCTCACCATGAAATTGATGATCACTCAACCATAAAAGGGTGTATATCGTTCCTCATTTCAATCCTCTCAAGATATGAAATGATCATCTCCTTTTCTATATAGGGATGAAGAAAACTGAATGCTTATTTGCGAAGCAACACTTCAAGGTGTAAATGTACACAAATAGAGATAAATCTACACTTGTGGATCTCGAGTAGTAGGGTGCTTGAGGAGCGTCGTGAAGTCATGACAAATCGAAAAGACCATGAAGAGATGATCGTTGCCCACCTTTGAATCAAGAGGGAGTACTTGTTTTAGTAATTGATTTTCATAATCAAAAGTCAAACATTTTTCTTCCTCTCTAAACAGATTGAAATGCATCAATGGAGCAAAAGTGGCGAAAGATCACCCAACCTCAAGAAGGAGAGTGACAGAACCCAAAAAGTGTCGAGCCTCGTGCAACATCAAATGCCGAGACCTTCAAAGAGAATGATAGTCGAAGACATGTGTTAGAAAAGATTGAAGAATGTCAAACACCAAAATCACCTGACGTGGAAGTGATTGACTCAACCAATAGGGAAGGCATTAGCGTGATACAATGGAGCTTCATATGGCTAAATCAGCTAACTCAAGGTGGAGTACTCAGTTGCTGGAGGCAAATCATTTCCTTATCCAGAAAGCATGCCAAAGCCGAAAACATCAGATTCATCATGGTAATACGTGGGACGAGCCCCCCGAAACGATGGTTATCACTCATGGAACGTAATGGAATGGAATCGATCCATTGAATACAAAAAGCGTTTCACCATGGCAACAACGCTTCCAAGAAGAACAATGCCGAGCCACCCCTCTTGGTAGAAAAGGACGTATCGTTCCTAAATAAGTTTCAATCAGATGTGGAAATAATATTTCCTATCTTTTTCCTCTCAGGTGATGAACAGAGTTAAGACACCCAAGAAGCAACGACTTCAAAATGACAGAACAGGGAGTACCCACTTTTCATATCATCTCACACATGCATTTAGGATAGATGATTTCAAGAGCGTCATAATGGCTCGATTTGCGAACAAAATTCTCGAGAAAACTTGAAAAAGTTTCTTAGCAATTAGAAGTCTCTTTGAAAAGAGCATTCAAAAAAGAAAGAATTCAAACTTTACAGATTGGCGTACTCAATGAAGAGATACTTTCTGTGAACAAGAGTGAAAGGCACGAATCCATTTTTTTTCGTGGCAAACAAGAATCATCTTAGATCACTTGCATCATACATATCATGCATGCATCATTCATATGCATATTCTCCCTTGAAAGATGTCGACAGGTCAAGACAAAAGAATCCAAATGAAAGGGAAATGCCAAGACCCAAGGAACGAAGGGTAAATTGTATCAATTCCAATTGCCCATTTTGTATGCTGTTCAGACACGAATCTTCTTTCCTTTGATAGGGAAATATCAAATAGTTCAATGGCAACTATGATGGCTAATATTAAGGCAATGATGGAAGCCTCCCAAGCCAGACAGACAGTAGTTCCTAACAACTCAAGACCATCACTTGCACCCGATATAGCTGATAGGGAAACGGCGGGAAATACTCAACGTACGGAGGAGGATATCCGTGAGCCGAATACCCCGTCGCAACAAAAAGTGTCCCATGTTGTTATCAACCTCGAGAATAAGGAAAAATGGGAAGCAGACCGTAAAAATCAAGGTGGAGGCCAAGAGATTAGCCAAGATCGAAGAATGCTTGAGTAGCCAAGGTTATGAGTTGGCTCGTTTAGACGAGATATCTCCCTTTACCAAGGTGGAGACTCCTCCTGACTACAACGAACTAGACTTCGTGAGGAAGTATAATGGGACAGGCTATTCCCGTGATCACCTCAAATATTATTTACGCAAGATGGCGCAGTATTCAGACTATGTTCCATTACTGATGAACATGTTCCAAGAAAGTTTGGCTGGCGCCGCTCTGGCTTGGTTTATTGAATTGGACCTGAATGATTATGATGGATAGGAAGATCTTGCAGAGGATTTCCTCAGGCAATATAGGTTCAACACAGCTACGGCCCCGACGAGGGAAGACCTTCTACGAACCTCAAAGGCGAGGGGCGAATTAATCAGGACATATGCCCAGAGGTGGCGAGCCTTGGCTACTCAAGTGAAGCCGTCAATCCCGGAAGAGGAACTAATCGATTTATTCCTGAAAGCACTCCCCTACGAGTACTTTGACAGACTGAACACTTCTGGATGTCAGACATTCGCACACCTGATTAAGGTTGCTGAGAGGCTGGAATGGGCCTTGAGAGAAAGAAGGCCTCAGGAAGCTCCTACTAGGAAGCAGTATCCTATGAGAAAGGAGAGAGAAGCCGGACTGGACATAGCATTTATACCAAATCCCCACAAGTTAAAGCCATTTGGCAATTCTAATCAGGCCAAAGGCGGATCATCCTGGTCAGCGCCAAAGGTACAAGAGCCTAGAAGAAAGCAACCCCAGAGACAATTCTCTCAGCTCCCGAGACCTTTATCCAAGCTACTCCCGATGCTGCTGGAGCAACACTTGGTGGCAAAGGAACCACCTAGGGCAAACCCCGCAAGATATCCTGGCTTTGATGAGAGCCAGACCTGTGCCTACCATATGGGCGAAAGAGGGCATAATGTGGATAACTGCTATGTCCTGAAGCTGAAAGTACAAGCCCTAATTGATAGTCAGATTTTGAAATTTGACAATGCAGCCCCAAATGTGCAAGAAAATCCGTTGCCAGATCACCAAACAGTAGGGGCAATATTCACTGAAGAAGAAGAGGACTACCTTAAACTGAAGGTAGATGTGCCTAAGCTGGCCAACCTGCTAACAACCGCTTCATCATACCCAAAAGAAGGGGAGATATCAACCGACCAAAGGAAGTTGTGTATCAACAAGATGAAGAGCTTGGGGATAATGTCCGACATTACTGATGAAGAATTCGAAGGGATTGAAGCATCTCTATCTTTGAAAGGAAACCACTTCTTGATCACAGCTGAGCAGAGTAGCACCTGGGACATCCCGCATGACAATATGGTAAATAATCTTGGGCCGGTCATTCAGTCAGAAGAAGAATTCGAAGAGGACGAACTGAAAGCCAAGAGGTGAAGTCTAACAGATCGCAGATTCATGGCTAACGCACTTGAAATAGGTGAAATTGTAGACAACCTCGGTCAGGAATTTGGAGGGTACAACTTTAAAGTGAAGTACTCTGCTCCTCCTAGCTTCTATAAGAGAATGGATGATATCATACCAGACGGATGGGGAGGCATGGATAATCTCGTTTGACTGGAAAAGCCTTTTTCGAAAGAGCCTGAGTCATCACTTGACCAGATGAGGGTTACTAAGCTTAGCACAAAGCAGTATGCTGAAACAAAGAGATCAAAGAATCAACAGCAGGGTTTAGCTGAAAGAGAATACTTGAGATCTGCCACATCAGCAGTGTTAGGTGACGATGATCGACATTGACGATTGAGAGACGAAATCTCCTCAAGGGACCTTGACAACACTATGTCAATGATTGAAACCGCTACGACTGTGGTAATTAAACTGGAAGAGCTTGACAGCTTGAATAAGGTAGAAGATTGTCTAGTCAAGCTTGTCGTGATTCGATTGCCGGAAGAAGAAGAAGACGACACAGCTGAACTTGAAGCATCTTGTCCGAAGACAATAACCATACAAATCCCTCCAGTAGAAAAGTACGATCCTAAGGCAGTCCATTGGGACAATGGGACGAAGGAAGAAGATGAAGATGAAGGTTATGCATCTATCCAAAGAGAATGGAATGCCTTTGAGGAATCAACACCTCCTACTTCGGAAGAGCCGATTACTGTTAATTCGGGGGATACTGAAAATATCAAAGGAGTCAAAATCGATGAACATTTATCCCGAGATAAAAGACTCAAGTTCACAGAATTACTAAGAAGGTCATCAAGATGTCATGCGACAAATTCCAAAGATGTCGAGCTACCAAGAGGTAGATAAAAGTGATCGAAGATTCATATGGTTGAGATAAATAACCAGAACCAGCAAAAGAAGGTTCATTAGGGCAAGCCCCTCCTTTCCTATCAAGAGACCAAGATGGGGGCAAGATTCTCATGCGCCACCAAGATAGCATATTGGAGCAAGTTATCAAGATCAAAGAAGACAAGCATCAAGACATCCCCTACTGGGGCAGAGCAACCGAAAGAGATGATTTCCTTGATCAACGGAAATGCAAATACCTTAAAGGGAGTATCACGTTCCTTGGTGATTTATGTAAAGTTAAACATGGATGAATACTTATTGCTTCATGTACAGGTACAAAGACCTCTTCAAATAGGATTGGAAATCGTCAAATGATACGAAAAATGCTAAGGCATTTGGCCGAGGTAAACGTCGCCCAACTGGGGCAAATGGATTGTTGATGTTATCAACACCTTCAAGCATGGATAGAAGGATTCGACAAATGTTGCCCGTATCAGCATACAATATTGGAATGGACTCAATCAACAGATAAATGTCGACAATTGACAAAAAAATGGTAGTTGGGTGTCGTATCCAATTTACTCCTTTTTCTTGCATTTGCTAATACAAAATCATTTCTTTCTGTGGCAGAATACTCCATTAGGACATTATCAGGAGTCCAACAAAGAGAAGAACATCACAAGGTTGGTCACAAGTGACAAAGATGCATGAAGCAAACGACTTTCTCAAGCATTGGAAGGACGACACTTCAAAGGTGAAAAGTCAAGTGAAGATCCAAGTAAGAGATAATCCAAACTGGATAAGGGATCGCATGAAAATGCAAAAATGAATAGAACCATTTGACTGGGGCAAGGATTACTTAGCCATGGCAAGTCATGCCTAACTGGGGCAAGCGAATCATCTACGTGACTGGAGGAAAAAGTGGTATTTCATTCCCAGCAGGATCAATGAACGTGATAGAAGAGTTGTTCACATCAGAGTTAAACCTCAAGATACAAACTTGATGAAGGGTGACTTTGTGTCGTTCTAATTTGGTCATCAATGATCTTTCTCCTAATATGAATTTGCCCTAATTTCAACAGAAAATTATTGGCATTCAAAAGGATTCAGAGGGAAAGAACTTGCCGACTCAACTTCAAGGCGAGATGATCTTTGAAGATAACAACTTCGGAAGTCGAGCATTCAAGAAATGATCTTTGGCAATAAGATCAAGTGGAGAGTAAAAAGTATCGCTTCCACACCGCATGCTTTAGCATACATTTTGATAAGAATTCATTTTTCCTTGAATAAGGAACTCCGAAGAATAGCATGGAAGACGTCAAAAGAGAATGAAGCCATCGAGCAGGATTCATTTCCCCAATCAGACGAAGGCGTCATCGCCGTAGGTCGAAATGGCCGTTTTCTATAATCTACATATTGGCGTTCAGATTGGAATGCATGATCAAGAGGACTTACTGTCGTGGTGGTCAGGTGCACGTCCTTTTCTCCAAAGACTGAGAATTTCAAGAAGTTATAGAACAACTTAACCATCTTGTGTTGTTAAGAAAAATGCAGATTTTCATGAATCTATCCACTTCCATTGGAGTGTTTGATCAAGGGTAAGGTGTATCGTTCTAATTTTCTGAAATTCGAGAGCATACACTGACATATTCCTTTTATGTTTTTCAGGAATCCCTAGCCGCGCTGGGCAGGTAAGTATTCTTTTCCTAATCTTTTAGGTTTTTAAGACTGTCAGAATCCTTATTGCTAGAATTTGAAGGCTTCTTGGAATCTAGCATGCATTCAAATCTCATGTCTAGAAAGACGCAAAATTCTCACAGTCATGTCATTGGCATTCATGTTTAAACTTGGAGGTTATCTGAACATGATTGAAATATGCATTGTGCATCATAAAACCCCTTGGAGGGTAAGTTTTGGAGAAAAGCGAAATGAACTTTTCCAACAAGAGTTGTTTAGAACTGTTTAAAAGGATGTTTCCTCAGACAAGAGGCAAGCATGGTTCAAACACGTCCCATACACACTTGAGAGATAAGTGGAGTGGTAAGGACAGCGAGACCTTGACCTACGGACGTAAGGGTTATTCGCAGTGATTACATGGATTGAGAAGACGGAGGCATTCGTTTCTCTATCATAAACACTACAGGTGACCATTGATAACCCTTTGAACGGCGGTTTCATTCTTCACCCCTGTCAAGAACCACCCCACAGTGGGGCAAATTGGAGGTACGTCCAGAGGTATCAGGAGGTAAATGGTTAGAAGTTCTCTTGCTCAGACTTGCATCAATCTTCGTGTGTTGCTTGTCATTTTAACTTCTATGGTAATTCAGGTGCTTTAGGATGACGAAAAGCATTCGTTTCTCTATCCTATACACTTTTACCCTTTGTACAGCCCAGTTGAGCCTATACGTTCGTTTCACAAACCCGTTGGTGGTCATTGCATATTCCAAGACGGAAGCGACGTCACTTCAGGAGCGGAAGAGTTCAAAACACAGGATTTGTGAAAAATTCATAGATTAATGTTTGAGTGCTGAGATTCAAGTTGTACATCTAGCACACTCATTTGAAAATTCTGATCCCCAAAAGAAAAGAAAAGGTGGGATCTCGACAAAAGACAAGAAAAAGAAAAAAGAGAAAAAAAATCAGATCCTGGGCATCAAGAAAAAGCAAAGTGCCTGGTAAAAGCAAGGCCAATGCCCATCCAAATACTTGTACACTTGTGAATTAGGTGTTTGATCTTGTAAATGCCAAAAGATGGCATGATACATTTGTATAGGTCACTAGTGAGATCTGATTGTAAAAGAAAATCCCAAGGGAGCTGGACAGCAAAGGATGCTCCCAAATCATGTCACACTCAGATGATGTAAGCATAAGACAAGGTATTGACGCCGTCTTGACATAAGAGAGATGTTCTCTAAAGACATATATGCACTTCAAAGACTGAAGACGCTCTTTGAACCAGAAGGGGCAAGATGGCAGCAAACTTGCAGTGATCACCAATGATAAACCCTTCGCGTATTCTGAGCCAAAAACAATCCTTTCTTGGGTCCCCAATTCTACCTACGTTACAACCCTGAAAAGCCTTTTCTGATTAAGGCATTTGGATTGACATAGGGTTTAATGTCTAAGCTTAGCTCGAAGAAGTTCGAGCAGGATTATTTCTTTCTCATTTTGCAGGTTTCTTGACTTGTAAACCTGGAGCAGACATTGAAGACTTCTCTTCGAAAGCCATGACTTGCACGCAAGTCCCCTTTGAAAACCGTTAACCAAGCCCAACATTACGGTCCCTTGGAAGTCCTCCTGATCGATCGAGGTGTATTCACTGCGAATGATCCTGAACCCTAGGCGCAGGTTTGATAGGAAGTTCGAGTGCATTCTTGGTAAAAGACCATTATCTCAAAATGGTGAGAAGTCCTCCTTGATGAGAATACTCCGTTGGACATTTTAACCAAACTCTTTTGGTAATTTCAGATTGTTAGATTCAAACTTTCCTCACAAGGGATTTTTGGATCACTTCCGTATGTTGCAAGGTGTTTTGGATAACCTCCAGCATCGTAATGCATTCATTGAAATTTTTTTTCATGACTATGATATAAGTCATAAAGTGCTGTCAGTTTGACATCAGATATCACCTAAAGACCACTGATGTGCCTTTGGTAAGAAAATTTTCAGATTGGAGCTTCTGCAAGATTCTTGATGACTTCGGCTCCTAAAATGGCTTGTATCACTCTTGGTGAGAAACGACTTACATGTCGAAACTTCTGCAGAATTCCTGGCAATCCCAGATCTCAGAAGAACACAACCTCTCTTGGTAAGAAGGAGTTTACATGTTCAAGCTTCTGTAGGACCCTTGGTATCCCCAGACATCAGAATGCTACTTCTTTCGCGAAGAATATATGTCAAGTTTAAACTTCTGCAGGACCCTTGATAACCCTAGGTCTCAGAATGACACATTTCTCTAAGAAGGAGAGTCTATATGCCTGAGCTTCTGACAGATTCTTGGTAGCCCCAGATTCTAGAATGCTATTGTTCTTGGTTAAACTTCTATAGGAATTATGGTAACCCCAGATTCTAGAAGGATGCCTTGCTCTGTGAAGAAGAGCTTTCAAGTTTATTTTCCTGCAAGATCCCTGGTAATTCCATATATCAGGAAAACACATTCTTATGAACAATTTTGCAGGTTTGATCTTTCTGCAAGATGCCTGGAGCTCCCAGGTCCCAGAATGTCACCTCCCATGTCAAAAGGACAATGTTTGAAATTATCTCCCTATGTGAGATACCAATATTACAGGTTTGATCTTTCTGCAGGATACCTAGAGCTCCCAGATCCCAGAATGTCACCTCAAATGTCAAAAGGACAATCTCCGAAATCATCCCTCTGTGAGATTTCAAATTTACAGGTTTAAGCTTTCTGCAGGATACCTGGAGCTCCCAGATCCCAGAATGTCACCTCACATGTCAAAAGGACAATCTTCGAAATCATCCCTATGTGAGATTTCAAATTTACAGGTTTGATCTTTCTGCAGGATACCTGGAGCTCCCAGATCCCAGAATATCACCTCCAATGTCAAAAGGACAATCTTCGAAATCATCCCTATTGAGATTTCAAATTTATAGGTTTGAACTTTCTGCAGGATACCTGGAGCTCCCAGATCCCAGAATGTCACCTCCAATGTCAAAAGGACAATCTCCGAAATCATCCCTCTGTGAGATTCCAATATTACAGGTTTGATCTTTCTGCAGGATGCCTGGAGCTCCCAAGTCCCAGAATGTCACCTCCCATGTCAAAAGGGCAATGTTTGAAATTATCTCCCTATGTGAGATACCAATATTACAGGTTTGATCTTTCTGCAGGATACCTGGAGCTCCCAGATCCCAGAATGTCACCTCAAATGTCAAAAGGACAATGTTTGAAATTATCTCCCTATGTGAGATACCAATATTACAGGTTTGATCTTTCTGCAGGATGCTTGGAGCTCCTAGGTCCCAGAATGTCACCTCCCATGTCAAAAAGATAATGTTTGAAATTATCTCCCTGTGTGAGATCCCAATGTTACAGGTTGGAACTTTCTGCAGGATACCTGGAGTCCCCAGATCCCAGAATGTCACCTTCAATGTCGAAAGGACAACATTCAAGATAGTCTTTCTGTGAGATCTCAGGTAGCCCCTAGATCCCAGAAGAATCTTATCAAAGTTTTTGCAGGTTTAAGTTTTCTGCAGGATACTTGGAATCCCCAAATCCCAGAATAACCCATTGCCTGTCGAAATGACAATTTTCAAGATCAGCTTTCTGTAAGGTTCTAGGTAACCCCTAAACCCAGAATAGCTCATTTGGTAAAGCCTAAAGGTTAGGTACACCTCACTTGTACGAATCCTAGTTAATTCCTTAGAATATAGGATCAAAAACTATTTTTAGAATCAGCTTTCTGTGAGGTTCTAGGTAACCCCTAAACCCAGAATAGCCCATTTGGTAAAGCCTCAAGGTTAGGCACACCTCATTTGTATAAATCCTAGTTAATTCCTTATAATATAGGATCAAAATGTTCGACAATCCCTAAGAGACTGGGTGCGTCATCCATAAGTTCCTAGTAGAGAGGAATCCTATTCTCGGCCTGATCCCCCTGACGGATCAAAATGTTCGACAATCCCTAAGAGACTGGGTGCGTCATCCATAGGTTCCTAGCAGAGAGGAATCCTATTCTTGGCCTGATCCCCCTGAAGGATCAAAATGTACGACAATCCCTAAGAGACTGGGTGCGTCATCCATAGGTTCCTAGCAGAAAGGAGTCCTATTCATGGTCTGATCCACCATACGGATCAAAATCCCTAACAATCCCTAAGAGACTGGGTGCGTCATCCATAGGTTCCTAGCAGAAAGGAGTCCTATTCATGGTCTGATCCACCATACGGAACAAAATCCCTGACAATCCCTAAGAGACTGGGTGCGTCATCCATAGGTTCCTAGCAGAAAGGAGTCCTATTCATGGTCTGATCCACCATACGGATCAAAATCCCTGACAATCCCTAAGAGACTGGGTGCGTCATCCATAGGTTCCTAGCAGAAAGGAGTCCTATTCATGGTCTGATCCACCATACGGATCAAAATCCCTGACAATCCCTAAGAGACTGGGTGCGTCATCCATAGGTTCCTAGCAGAAAGGAGTCCTATTCATGGTCTGATCCACCATACGGATCAAAATCCCTGACAATCCCTAAGAGACTGGGTGCGTCATCCATAGGTTCCTAGCAGAAAGGAGTCCTATTCATGGTCTGATCCACCATACGGATCAAAATCCTGACAATCCCTAAGAGACTGGGTGCGTCATCCATAGGTTCCTAGCAGAAAGGAGTCCTATTCATGGTCTGATCCACCATACGGATCAAAACCCTGACAATCCCTAAGAGACTGGGTGCGTCATCCATAGGTTCCTAACAGACAGGAGTCCTATTCATGGTCTGATCCACCATACGGATCAAAATCCCTATTCATGGTCTGATCCACCATACGGATCAAAACCCTGACAATCCCTAAGAGACTGGGTGCGTCATTCACAGGTTCCTGTCAAGTATAGGAATCCCATTCTAGTACGGCCTACCATACAGGCTAGAGTTTAACCGCCCTAGGATACTCAAAAGACGAGTCCCTAGGTATTCACTTGAACCCGCTATACACCGCGCATGCCGTACGAGCATCAGGCAGATGATCAACAGGTAAGTAACAGGTGGGTCTCTCTACTTTCTCTCTCACAGTAGCCAGATCAGAACAAGCAGAGCGTTTACCAGCAAAGCCAGAAAGATTGAATGTCAAGATTCGTTTTTCTTTTCCCCAGTCGAGTCGGTCTAGACTCAGGTGTCACCTGTCTTTGAGCGAAACCTCTCACGAGATTCCTCTCAAAGAGGGGCAGCTGTTGACACCTGATTTTTGACCAAGTCTTTTTCAGTTTTATTTTCGAACAAATCACAAAAAATTCATAAAAAAGTAAAAAAAATTACAAAATCAACTTTGGTGGCCTTGGCCAAGCCCAAGGAACCATTTTTGACCAAAAAATAAGTTTTCATATTTTTCACATTTTTTAGTATTTTTAGAAAATAGGAAAATATTAGAAAAATAAACAAAAATAGGATTTGAGGTCAAAAAAATATAGGAAAATAGTCAATATTTTTCTTTTAATTTTCTTATCATTTTGACCTCATCAAGAGTTTAAATTCAAGTTTAATTTTGTGTGTTTCTTTGTAACGCACAAGGTTAAATTTGCAAAAAAATATGTTTTGAGTCCTTTTATTTGCAATCTTTTTCATTTTACGAATCTTGACATTCAACTTGATTGCCCGACATTTCAATTTGGTTCAATTGTGTGCCTATTTGGTCAATTTTGGCTTTAGGGACCTAATTGCATAAAAAAATCTTTTTATTTTAGTCCCTAAAGTACCAAATCCAAAATTAAAATTTTCTGAGGGACACCCATAGAACTCCAATGCTTCCTCCCTATAGTTTTTGACCCACTGAATCTAATGATGGGCTCAATTGGGGTCGATTCGTCCATTAGGAACCCCAATTTGACAAAAATCGATTTCGGATCTTATTCAACATTTGGGGTTTTCATTTAATTCCACACTCATTTTTCACTAAATCACCATACTAGATAGGATTCATCTCATGGAAGCCGATTTCCAAATTTAATTTGAGAAATTAGGAATTTTGGTGGGTCAATTTGGCCTATTTTTGGCGAACCGGGTCAACTGGGTCGGGTTGACCCGACCCAGTCAACCCGTTGACCAAAATTGGTCATAACCCAGAGCACCTGCTGGCTCTTCGCTTCTTTGGCGCACGAACAGAACGGGGGGAGATGAATGGAAAAGAAAAATCAGTTGGAAAAGGAGATGGGTTGGGCTGGAAAATCAGGGGGCGAGATTCAGTTGAGAGGAGAAAAAACAGAACGGACGCGAGAGGGGGAGCTGGTGACAGAGAGAGAGAGAGAGCAAGAGAGAGTCTGCAGAGAGAGAAAGAGGCAACCGAACCTGTGCAAGCTTCGCCAGATCACCACCGGCGAAACCGAAGCCGACGATGACCATACCCGACTTCCCTAGGCTCCGGAGAAGCGACCGAGCCCTGTCAAAGAGCCTTTCATCTCGAAAAACGGTGAGATACTCTCCCAAGCTTCTTCTCGGCCTCCAATGGCAACTCAAGCTAGAGTCGCTCATTTGCCGCGATTTTTGTTGCAATCTGTTCATCTCGCTTCCCTGAGCATTTTCACTTTTTATTGCATATCATTTCGACGTCTAAATCGCCTGGTCCACCCCCTACCATGACCGATCGGTCAAGAGCTCCGCGGCTCGTTTTGGACCAAAACCGAAGCTCCGAGATAGCCAAGTAAGTCTTCTTGAACCATTATGATGCTTCTCGAATGATTTCGCAGGTTAGATATCGCTAGAAATGGCTAGGGCGGGTTCTCGCCGGAAATTAGCTCCGGCCTAGGTTGGTGAGCTTGTCGAACTTGATTCTGCTACGAGAAGCGTGATATATGTTGTAGAGCTCGGCGGGATGAGTTGAACGGCGGTGGTTTCATGGACTTTGGTGGTCCGTGCGCGGAGAAACCGCCTTCCGACGAGGCGCCGGCGAAACAGAGCCGGCGCCGATCGTCTTCTTCGGCAAAGCCGTTGACCGGTCAACGCCCACGTGGCGCTGACGTGGCGGCCACGTGGCAGCCACGTCATCGCCGGCGGTTATAACCGAAACAAAAAAGATCGGACGGTGGTAGTCGTGCCACGTGTCGCGATCTTGCTTTTTACGAAATTAAAAATGATTTTCAACAATTAAAAATCCCTCAGATCGGACGGCTGTAGTTCAATCTTGCCTTTCAATCTGGGCCGTCAGTTCCTTATTGGAGATCAGACCGTCCGTAGGAACGCCACGTGGCACAATCAGAGCCGCTCATTCGAAATAGGCGGGAATCGAAAAATTCGAGCGGGGGGAATGGAACGATGCCGTTTCGGTGCGGGCCGGATTTGGACCGCCCACCCGCGGGCCGTGGGCCGGGTCACCCGACCCGGCCCGGATAACATTTTTTAAAGAAAAAAAAATTCCGAAAATGATTTTAAAAAATAAAAAAAAAATCAGAAAAATCCTAGAAAATCCAAAAAAAAAAAATGCTAGAAAATTCCAGAAAATTCCAAAAAAATGTGGAAAAATTGTAGGAAAATCCTAGACACTCCAGAAACCCCCAAAAATCGAGGGTTGACCACAGACAACTAGTCAACCCTATTTTTGGGGTTTCTTATTCGTTCTTCCGAGACTTGACGATATTACCCTTTAGGGGTAAGTCGCCTCTGTTGTATATGCGAGATAAGGTCGATAATGCCAAGGTAAGAATTAGGGTCGGGTAGGCGATCAATTCTTAGGTTTGGGTTTTCGAGTCCCGCCTCTTTTCTCAAAATGACAATTTTGCCCTTTAATGGGAAAATTGTCTTTCTTGTTCCGATCGAGTTATGAAAATTGCTTGAAATTAGGGTTTGGGTCAGGTGGACGACCAACCCTAATATTTGAGATTTTCAGTTCTCATCTTTGTCCAAAATGACGACTTTACCCCTCCAAGGGTAAAATCACTTTTAAATTCCAGAAAAATCCTGGAAATTCCCGAAAAATAGGAAATAGATTGGATTGATGGCCAATCCTATTTCCCCTGTCTTGTGACTTCCCAATTCGTCTAAAATGACAGATTTACCCTTTTAAGGGTAAATTTTCTCGAATTATTCAAAATTACGATTCTGCCCCTCATGGGCGAATCATGTCCAAATCACTCCTAAGCCTTGATTGATATTTCTCTAGGCTAATAGGGCCTCATTAGGGATGCCATGCTGATTTCATGTGTTTTATCCACATGTACTGGATCCTTGATTTGCGCATTTATTTCTATTTTGGTTGTGAGTGATAGGATAGTATTTCCCATCTGCATGAACTCTTAGATTTAGGATCTGTACCCCACTCATCTGTATGAATATCCTAGGATCAGATAAACCATTTAACATAGGTACCGAAAGGGCGTCAACTCTGACAGTTGGCGTAACTAAGTCCACGAACCCACTTCTCTGGTTTCCGCAGGATCGAATAGACGACTCCCAACTATTCGATAGGGTTTTCCGATCGTACCCTCCATGAAACGATTGGTGGCGACTCCTCGACATGTACACTAATCACATGTCACTAGACCACACTGAAGGTCAACCACGTATATCCAGCAGTTGCGATTTGGGTAATGGGCCTTGGGAGAGGCCCGCGTCCGATCAAGCCAGCGATCGAGCGGCCCATTAGCCCGCTCCCGCTCCACAGCTCGGGAGAGGGTCGCGACAGGTCTGATCCACCATACGGATCAAAAAACCTATTCATGGTCCGATCCACCATACGGATCAAAACCCTGACAATCCCTAAGAGACTGGGTGCGTCATCCATAGGTTCCTAACAGACAGGAGTCCTATTCATGGTCTGATCCACCAAACGGATCAAAATCCCTATTCATGGTCCGATCCACCATACGGATCAAAACCCCGACAATCCCTAAGAGACTGGGTGCGTCATTCACAGGTTCCTGTCAAGTACAGGAATCCTATTCTGGTACGGCCTACCATACAGGCTAGAGTTTAACCGCCCTAGGATACTCAAAAGACGAGTCCCTAGGTATTCACTTGAACCCGTTATACACCGCGCAGGCCGCACGAGCATCAGGCAGACAATCAACAGGTAAGTAACAGGTGGGTCTCTCTACTTTCTCTCTCACGTCAGCAAAAGAATGAAGAACAAAGCGTTCACCAGTGGGACATGAAAGATTGAGTGTCAAGATTCATTTTTCTTTTCCCCAGTCGAGTCGGTCTAGACTCAGGTGTCACATGTCTTTGAGCGAAACCTCTCACGAGATTCCTCTCAAAGAGGGACAGCTATTGACACCTGATTTTTTGACCAAGTCTTTTCGGTTTTATTTTGGAAAAATCACAAAAAATTCATAAAAAGTCAAAAAATTACAAAACCAACTTTGGTGGCCTTGGCGAAGCCCAAGGAACCATTCTTGACCAAAAAATAATTTTTCATATTTTTCACATTTTTTAGTATTTTTAGAAAACAGGAAAATACTAGAAAAATCAACAAAAATACAATTTGAGGTCACAAAAATATGGAAAAATATCCAATATTTTTCCTTTTAATCCCTTGTATTTTTGACCTCACAAAAAATCCAAAATCAGATTCAATCTTAGGTGTTCCTTTGTAGCCCGCAGCATTGAATTTGAGAAAAAAATACCAATTGAGTCTTTTAATTTTCCATTTCGGCATTTTTTAAGATCTTGACATTCAATCTAACTATCCCCTATTTCAATTTAGCCCAATTGTTTGCGCAATTTGCTCAATTGCACGGATTTGACAAAATTACATACTAAAATTGCATTTTAGTCCTTGAAATTAAGCATAATTGAAATTACTTTCAATTCAAGGGCTATCATTGCAAATTAAACATGTTACCCAATGGATTTCACCATTTTAAATCGATTTGAACAGGTGGTTTGACTCAATTTGATCATTTGCACCCTCAATTACACGATCCCCAATTTCCAATTAAATGAAAATTTGGGGGTTTTGTAGAAATTGATGAAAACTTTTGGGCAAAACCACATTTCTAGATAGAATTCATGCCCTAGATTCGATTATGAGGTTCAATTGCAAAATTTTCCCATTAATTTGGGCTTAATTTGAAAAAAAACCTATTCGGGACCGGTTCAGACCGGTCAGACCGGCGGTCGGACCGGTCGAACCGGCCCGCTACAGTGTCTTCTTCTTCATCAGGCCTGTGCACGAGTGAACAGTGGAAGGTATAATTTCAAGGAGAAAATTGAGCGACGAATCAACGACAATTGGAGAAGCAATGCTGGGCATTTAGTTCCTTGGGTCAATCCCCGTCGATCGGGACCGGAATGAAAACCAGTGACCATCGGGATAGCAAATAATCGGCTGGTCAACCTGTACACCTGCAAAAGTCAACAAACGACAAATGCAGGTCGAATGTATGCCAAATTCGTGAGGAATGAGGCTCGCCGGGAAACCAAATGAACCTTGGCAAGTCACCCATCCTCTCCGGCGCCAATTGAACCCAAAAACACGTGCTGCCACGTGCCATTGAAGTCAGTTGGAACTCCTCAAATCGGCGCCAAAATTCGGAGATGCTATATAAGCCTACAGGGGCTTTCAGTTAGAAAAGAGGAACGGATTCGGTTGTAAAAAAGAAAACAAAATCGAGAGAGAAGGAGGAGGAGAGAGGGAGAGCTCGTCCTCCAACCGCCATTGTCGAGGACAGAGCTCGAATCCACAGAGCATCGGTCAGGCCTTTCCAGGCTAGACCAAAGCTCGAGGAGATCGTCGGGAGGTCGCCCATACTGAGAGGAAGCCGCTGTCGTTGACGGTACAGTCTGAAACCGCCGGAACAGGTGAGTGTCGCGACCCGTCCGAAATCGGACGCGGCTAATGGATTACCGATCGCGGGCCCCCACTCTGAAATGTGGATCGCGGGCCTTAGATCGGCGCGGGCCCTCCCAGGCCCATACCAAATCGCGGCGGAGGTATATCTTTAAGGGATTCGACGATAAGAGTCGATCGCTTTCGACCTTCAGTGTGGTCGTGGTGGCATGTGCAACTTGTGCATGCATTTGGAGTCGCCACCGGTCTTTCTTGGAGGGTAGACCGGAAACCTTACTGACCGATTGGGAGAGATCGATTAGTTCTACGGAACCAGAGATTTTGGGTTCGGGGACTTGGTTACGTCGGTGTCATTACCAACGCCCTTTCGGTACATAACGTGAGTGATATTCCTAACTAAGAGTTCATGCAGGCGCAATTTTGGGTGATATGAGTCAGGGTTTCATGCAAGTTGGAAGACTGGTCCTATCAAACCACAGTCAATATAATGAAAGCGCAATCAAGTGCATAAATAAATCATGTCAATGCACATCAATTTCAATCATTGGCCTCCTAGTATAGCCATAAAGGCTTAGGGAAGATGTGATTTAGGGCTAGGGGTAAAATGGAAAGATTCGGGGACAATTAGCCCGAAGGGCAAAATTGTCATTTTTTGGAAGGTTTGGATACCGAATTACCCAAAATATTCCATGGCCAGTTGATTGTGGCCATTTCCCATTTTTGAGAATTTTTTGGAATTTCTTGACTTTTCTTCAATTTTTGGAAGACGATTCGCCCAAAGGGCGAAATCGTCATTTTAAGAAGGGTCGGGGTTCAAAACACCCGGAATGAGCCTTGGCCAGTTGTTTGTGGCCATTTCCTATTTTTTGGGATTTTCCTGGATTTTTAGAATTTTTTTGGAAGACGGTTTGCCGGAAGGGCAAAACCGTCATTTCTGAAAAGATCGGGGGTCGAAAGACCCGAAACAGGTCGTGGCCAGTTGAATGTGGCCATTTCCTATTTTCTGGAATTTTTTATAATTTTTCTGAATTTTCCGAATTTTTTGAATTTTTTATGAATTTTCTATTTTTTATTGATTTTTTGAATTTTTTATTATTTTTTATTATTTTCTGAATTTTTTTAATATTTAAAAATATTTTCCGGGCCGGGTCAAACCCGGTCCACGCCTCTCGGGCGCCCGGCCCGACCCTAGGGGTCGAAACCGGCCTAAAACGACGCCGTTTTATATTTTTAAACATTTTTCCATTTTTTAACAATTTTTTTGATTTTTTATCTATTTTATTTAATTATCCGCAAATTCCCCGGATCGGACGGTCCACGTCGTGCCACGTGGCTTCGTCTCGTGCGTCCGATCAAAGGCTAGATCGGACGTCCATCAGTGAGCCACGTGGCCACATCGTAGCCATTGGATCAAAAATCAATTATTTTCTTTTTTTAGAAAAACCTTCGGATCGAACGCTCCACGTTGTGCCACGTGGCTACTCCTGGTGCGTCCGATCTTGGACAAGATCGGACGATCCACAGAAAGCCACTTGGCACATTCTCGGCCGTCGGATTGATTTGAATTAATTATCCGAAAATCATTTATTTTATTTTGCAAAATTCCAAGATCGCGACACGTGTCGCGATCATGGCCGTCCGTTTGTTTTATTTGAAAATACATGGATCGGACCCCACCCGGCTGACGTGGCTGCCTACGTGGCACGCCACGTCGGCCGTTGACCGTTGACCGGCCGGAGGGTCGCCGGAGAAGACGATGAACAGTGAAAATTCTGGCGGAATAGTAAAAATTCCGGCGAGGTCGCCGGAAAATTGCGAAACGGACCCGAAACTTGGTATTTTTCGCCCGTTCTTGCGGCATTCGACTCCTTAGACTCTCGGCATTGACGCACGACCAAAACATGGCAAGAAACACGTCGGGAAACGCCCCGAAAATCCGGCGACCGAATCGGCTCCGGCGAAAGTTTACATAAAAAATTTTAGGCCACCGAGCTCGGTTTCAATCGTTCAAACAACATCCATGGAGAGCGTAGAAGCTTACCTGAGTTCGCTTTGAGCTTGAAGACCGCCGGAAGTTCCCCGTTGAGCTCCCGGTCCGAACCGTTGCCGGCGAAGCTCCGAGCCGTGTTTCGTCGCGGTTCAATGCAAAACAAAGGTCAAAACGAGTTTAGAAGCAATGCTAGTACATATTCAAAGCTTGATACGCGCAAATGGGGGTCGGGAAAGGCACGGCCGAGACAAAACCAAGTCGAGGCATCCATCGGCATTTTGTCGAACACATGGCGTGCGTATGAGAAACGGTGATCGGAGGAGAATACCGACTTGTCCAAGGGACGCCGGTGACCAAAAATGCTTTGATGATGATCGGTGAGGGTTGCTGAAGGTCCGGGGAAGCTCCTCCAGTGCCGGTTTCGACCGAAAAAATCCCCCCTCTCTCTTTGCCGAGCTTCGCTTAAATCCGAGCTCCCTCGCCGGTTTTCGTGGCCGACCGGCGCGCCTCGGCACGCCCAACGCCTCTGCCCAATGCGAGCCTCGGCCTCTTGCCTGTCCCCCACGCGTGATGCTTTTTTTCTTCCCGAAAATCACACGCCCCCATGCTCTGTTTGCTGCACATTCTGTTCTGTGCATGCTGTCCACGACCCGGGTCGGGTCGGGCGGACCCGACCGACCCGGTTCGGCCAAATCGCCCAAATCGTCAAATTGACCCCCCAAATGACCTCTTTTCATGAAATTGATGGCAAAATCGGATTCCTTGACATGTTTTCCATCAAATATGGGTATTTTCGTGAATCAATTTATTGAAATTCTGTGAAAACCCCAAATTGTCCCTAGGATCCGAAATTCAATTTCGCCAAATCGAGGGCCTAAAAGATCGAATTAGCCAAAATTGAGCCCACCAATGGATTCGTCATGATGAAAACTGTTGGGTAGAGGTGTTTAATTTTAATGGGTGTGCCCGTGTGAAATTTAATTTCAAAAATTGTGAAACCGGGGACTAAATTGAAAGATTTTTATGCAATTAAGCCCTTTTGGTTAAAATTGATCAAATTGGAGGGCAAATTGACCCAATTGCATTTCAATACTTTGGAGTCCAATGTCATAGCTTATAAAAACCGAGAATTGAAAATTAAAAGACTCGAAAAGGATTTTTTAGGCCCGGTTCGGGATTAGGTTTGTGAAGGAACCCAATGAACCAAGCCGAATTTCCCTAATAAAAAGTGAAAATATTAAAGAGAGAATTAAAATAGAATTTATGAATATTTTTGTGTAATTTTCTGACCACGGATGGTATTTTTCTGATTTTTTGGGTATTTTTATAATTAAATAAATTCCAAAAAATATTAAAAAATACAAAAAATATTTTTTGTTCAAAATTGGTTCCTAAGGCTAGGCTAAGGCTTCCAAAGTTGATTTTGCAATTTTTTGACCTTTTTTGTTATTTTTAATTAATTTTAGAAATAAAAAACTATAATAACGGATGGTCAAAAATCAGGTGTCAACAGTGAGTCACAGTCTCGAGTCTTCCTTCAAGCTTTCATGGCGATTCACGTGTTTCTTGATCGTTCATGCAATTAATGTGTGCGTTTCATTCCTCGAACATCACTGACCATGTTCGCGTCTTCATTTTGCATTGATTTTGCTCACATGCCCCGAATCGAGTCTTCCGATTTAGCCTCCATAGCCGATTCTTGCCCAGCCAAATCTGGGCCGAGCGAGCTCAATCGGAGCTCGAGGTAAGTCTTCTGGATCTCCATTGATGCTATTCTATGACTGAAATTCTTTGATTTTGAGTGAATCGCATGATTGAGCTTCCATGGCCGTACTCGGCGATTTGCACGATGTTCTTGATTCTGCGAATAAGATGTTTCGATTCTTAGATATGTCGAACTAGAACTAATCGCGAATCGATTGCCGTTGGTCTCGAGTGATTCCATTAAGATTTCACCGCACGATCATCGCCGGAGAGCCACAGCCGTCCATTCCGTCGGAGTCGCGAGGTTGAAGACGAAGCTGACATGGCGTAGTCAACAGGTCAAAGTCTTAGGTGTCAGTCCATCATTGGTCCACGTTTTCGTCCAGTCAGCATGCCGTTAGAGGTTGTTATTCGAATAAACAGATCTAACGGCTGAGGATAATCGAGTCTAAATTCTAGCGGCCGTCCGATTAGTAATTAGGTTTATCCGAAAATCTTTAAAATCAGAAAATCAAAACGAGCTGAAACGGTGTCGTTTAGGATAGTAACAGTGCGGCGTCGTTTTAGGTTAGAGAGGGTGAACGGTCCAGATCGAGTCTTGCGTTCTAATCTTGACCGTAGATTTTGGTAGGTCGATCAGACGGCTCTGGTCAGGTCTTTGCTCAATCTAGGACGTAGATTTCAGTCAGCCCATCCAACTGCCGTGGATTAGCCACGTGGTCTATTAGGGACCGTCAGATCAGTGCCAAATAATCTGAAAATCAGAAGTGCATCAGACGGCGTCGTTTCGACCAAGGATTTCGCGGGTCAGGGTCTGGGCCGGGTTCCGGCCCGAGTGGGTCGGGTCGACCCGGCCCGAATAATATTTTAAAAAATAAAAAAAAATCCGAAAAAGATTTTAAAAAAATAAAAAAAAATAAAAAAAAATCAGAAAAATCTTAGAAAATCCAAAAAATGCTAGAAAATTTCAGAAAATTCCAAAAAAATTGTGGAAAAATTGTGGAAAAATCCTAGACACTCTAGAAATCCCCAAAAATCGAGGATTGACCACAGACAACTGGTCAACCCTATTTTTGGGGTTTCTTATCCAATTTTCCGAGACTTGACGACATTACCCTTTAGGGGTAAGTCGCCTCTGTTGTGCATGCTAGATAAGGCCGATAATGCCAAGGTGAGAATTAGGGTCGATTAGACGATCAATTCTTAGGTTTGGGTTTTCGAGTCCCGCCTCTTTTCTCAAAATGACGATTTTGCCCTTTAATGGGAAAATCGTCTTTCTTGTCTCAATCGAGTTCTGAAAATTGCTTGAAGTTAGGGTTTGGGTCAGGTGGACGACCAACCCTAATATTTGAGATTTTCAGTTCTCATCTTTGTCCAAAATGACGACTTTACCCCTCCAAGGGTAAAATCATTTTTAAATACCAGAAAAATCCTGGAAATTCAAGAAAAATAGGAAATGGATTGGATTGATGGCCAATCCTATTTCATCTGTCTCTTGACTTCCCAATTCATCTAAAATGACAAATTTTCCCTTTTCGAGGTGAATTGTCCCCGAATAGTTCCAAATTACGATTTTGCCCCTCATGGGCAAATCATGCCAAAATCATTCCTAAGCCTTGATTGATATTTCTCTAGGCTAATAGGGCCTTATTAGGGATGCCATGCTGATTTCAAGTGTTTTATCCGCATGTACTGGATCCTTGATTTGCGCACTTATTTCTATTGATTGTGATTGATAGGGTAGTAATTCCCATCTGCATGAACTCCTAGATTTAGGGTCAATGCCTCACTCGTCTGTATGAAATCCTAGGATCAGATAAACCATTCAGCTTAGGTACCGAAAGGGCGTCAACTCTGACAGTTGGCGTAACTAAGTCCCCGAACTCACTTCTCTGGTTTCCGCAGAATCGAATAGACCACTCCCAACTATTCGATAGGGTTTCCGATCGTACCCTCCACGAAACGATTGGTGGCGACTCCTTGACATGTACACTCATCACATGTCACTAGACCACACTGAAGGTCGATCACGTATATTCAGCAGTTGCGATTTGGGTAATGGGCCTTGGGAGAGGCCCGCGTCCGATCAAGCCAGCGATCGGGCGGCCCATTAGCCCACTCCCGCCTCCGAGCTCGAGAGGGTCGCGACAGTCACAAGTATACATGAACTCCCCCGGATTTTTTGTTTCCATCAGTCGCAACACCTATCGCTAGACATGCACGGTTCCGTCGAACCGCCGGTTTCGGTTCAGGAACCGGCGGTTTCGGTTCGGCCAAATGGTGGAACCGGAACCGGCCCATAAAGGATCGGTTCCGGTTCCGGTTCCAAGCCGGTTCCGGTGCCGGTTCGGAATCGAAGGTTCTGGGCCGGTTCCGGAACCTTTAATTTTATTTTTAAAATAATAAAATAAATTAATAAATTATTAATTAAAATTTATAATCAAATTGTACATTGTAAAAAAATTTGAAAAAAAAAGATAAGGAATGGGCTTGAACTTAATGAATTATCATTAAGCGCATACATATCTTCTTGGGGATAGAAGAATCAAAGCCATGTAGTTCTCTTACCTTTGGTAACCCCAACTTACCTCATCCTCAATCGTCGCTACCTGTTGTTGTGGTGGCGGTGGTATCTCCACAATCATCACTGAAGAATTCGTGTTCTCGATCCAACTCTTGTTGTCGAAGCTTAGCCCTTGTCCAATCATCGACGCAAGCTTGAAACTCCACACTTTTCGGATTTAATCTTGAACGGCGGGAGTCTAAAATTAATCCTCCAGCACTAAATGCTTGTTCAACTGCCACTGTCGAAGAAGGTGTCGCTAATATTTGTCTTGCGATGAGGGAGAGAACTTGATATTGAATTGAATGGTTCTTCCACCACTCAAGAATCTTGAAATCTTCTGCGCTGTGTTCGGAATCACTAAACTCAAAATAAATTGTTAAATAGTTTTCTAATTCGGAAATACTACATGTTGTCCCTTTTTGTTTTTTTTTTTGCCTACTCATTAACATTTTATACCATCTACCAAGTGAAATACCTGTATTGCTTCGTGAGACACTAGGCTGGACAGATTCACATCCACTATCACTTAAACCATATTTACTACAAAATTCATTATATAATGCAACTAAATAGACAAGAGGAATGGTCAAGTAATAATGCAACCATTTTTCTCGCATTACTAAAATACTCGAAGCTAATTCAGTATCTTTTTCACATTAATTAAAAATACCAGCAATGTTAACACACTCTATTAAAAATAAATGCGTAGTAGGATAATAAACACTAGATAAAATATTAGTAGCATCATTAAAAACTTTCAAAAAATCTAAAAAAAAATTGCAAACTTCCCAATGTTGCGGGAGCAAAGCAATATCGGGAACATTATTCGAAATAAAGGAACATAATAAATCTTTGTAATCAAAAGTTTGTATAAGCATCTTGTAAGTAGAATTCCAACGAGTCGGAATATCTTTTGGAAACCTTCTTGCCCTTCTCCCATTTTTTTTTACAATATTTTCCCCACTCTTTCATAAGTTGAGGACGACTCCACAAATATCTAATTGCATTATTTATTGGCTGAAGAGATGTTGCAAGAACTCGTAAATCATCTTGAACACATAAATTCAAAACATGGCAAGCACATCTAATGTGAAAAAATTGTCCACCAAAAGAGGGTTTACAAAGTTTTTCTAACTCAGGAATGGAAGCAGTATTTGCAGCGGCATTATCAAAACCAACTGAAAAAAATTTTATCAATCAAATTAAATTCTTCTAAAACTTGCCTAATTATTCTATAAATATTATGGGCCGTATGCCTTTCAGGAAAAACTCGAAATGCAAGAAGTCTTTTTTGAATAACCCAATCATCACCTATCCAATGGCACGTGATACCTATATAAGAATTAATATTCTAAGAATCAGTCCAAATATCACTACCTATATGTACACGTCCATTGAATTCTTTAAAAAATCTTAACAATTTCTTTTTTTTTGTTTTGTATAAACATGTTCAAGTTCACGTTTAAGAGTATTTCTCGAAATAGATGGTGCTTGCGGAGCTAACGCAGTGTTTACCAAATATCTAAAATTAGGATTTTCACCAGTATTAAACGGAGCATGCTCAAGGGCAACATATTCAGCTAATGTTTCTTTGTAAAGTGCATCAGTGAAACGAAATAAAGGATGAGCGTTAGGATTAACGAACCCAGGAATTTGTTGTTGGCTAGTGTCGATCCTCGCTTACGTTGAATGTTTTTTCGTCACATGCCGGCGAAATGTTCCATAGCCATCTCCTTTACCAAGCTTGTGTTGGGATTTACGTAACACGTACGGGCAAATAAAAATTAGTAAACGCAGCGGAAATAAATAACAACCCATACATGTATCTCCAGAGGCGTACTTCGTGCATTTCAATCGAAAAATCACAAAGCACCAAAGGGAGTAAATTCACTACCTCTTGTAGCGTGCTTGAAACGGAGGTGTCGGTTCGATGTTCTTCGATCTCAGCCCCACAAGTGTCGGGCCTCTAGTTCAGACACACCACCAATTGACGAACGGGAGACGACTAATAATTCCACAACAATTGTGCTAGCAATATGCGGAATCAATATTCCAAACCAATTTACGGAATCAATATTCCGAACTTGGTATATTTTGGTCACTCAAAATTATGAGAATATAGAGAGTGTTTGTGTTCTTCTCTCAAAGCTCTCAAAAATCTGCTCACTCTACAAATGTGCTAGCAATATGCCATGGCTACCCAGACAGTGTGAATTCTTTTTAAGAACATTATGAACCTGTCAGCTTTGGCTACAGTGTAATTCAATCCTTCTGTCTAACTATGTCCCGATCGAACAAAGGCCATGGAATATTTGTCAAGCCACCAATTCGATCATATGTACAAATCTAACTTGACATGCATTTATATGAGACATGAACATTTCATTCTCAATCATAACCCCGGCCGAGGATTTCAATGCATTGTTACAATTAGATCACATAGGACATCATACCTTTATTAATAAGGAGACAGATTCCATATTGCGTACACATGTGACTTCGTATGTGCCTGAACTACGACCATCAAGTACAGAGACGAATCAACGACCCGCCAATATGCGCACTTGTGAACCATAGCCATTTATCACACAAGTCAACACTGTACCTCAGGTCTAAGGATTATTTACACAAGACCAAAGCATGAACGATTAGACATTGACCACGCAAAAAGCTTCCATGTCGCTAATCATTCAATACGTGTCACGTTCAGTGAACTTGTCCGATACAAGCACCTATGTTCTAACTCGGATATCGCAATACCCAATGACTTGTGACTCGTCATTCCCTTAAGTATCTGATACTTAATTATGAAGTTAAGAACATACCGACCTCAACAGGATCATTGATATCCATTCAATAATCCATTGATCGGGAACTGTTTTAAAGATTCAGTCTAACCGTAAACCTGTCACACATATTCTCAACGTCTTAAGAATAGGTTCGGTTGCAACTGATCTTATGGATTTTATTCATTTATATTTGGACAAATGAATAAATACGTCTTTGCCATTGATAATAAATCAGAAGTGCAACGGATATACCCAATATGTAACTATTACATAATTGCTTTAGGGCATATCTCTAACAGCTTGTATGTCTGCGGACAATATTTACAGCTTATATCAAACTTGCCTTCATTTTCATTCCATACTTTGTTAAAGTGTAGCCATAAATCGGATTCTCGGCTCTTTCGTCCCGGCTCCTTCGCTATCGACGATTCTTCGACACCATGAGGACGAAGACTTTCTTGCGTTGGGACGTGCTCGACGTTGGGATTGGAAGCATCGTCGTCTTCCCAACATGCATATTCACGAGGATCATATTCATGAACGGGATAATCGGATTCTCTCATCTCGATCGGCATCGGGTTCTTTCCCTTTCTAGTATTTCTGCTTCCACTTGCCATTTTTTTTTTAGAAAATTGATCGAAAAATTGAGACGAAATTTAGAGAGAATAGCAAATTAAGAGAATTTGAGAGATTGTGAGACTTGAGAGTATTAGAGAGAATTGAAAGAAATTGTGAGAAAAATAAATAGGGATTGAGAGGTATTTATAGAGTTTTTTAATTTTTTTAATTGTTTTTTAATTTTTGGCCTTCGGGCCGTTGGGGAAGAGCCGAACGGCTCTTTCCCGCGGGAGGGGGGGCCCCGCCCCCTGAAATTTTCAGGGGGCGGGGCCCACAGGGGTTTTTTTTTTTTAAAAAAAAATGAGTTGAAACCGGCAGTTCCGGGCCGGTTCCGAAAAAATAGGAACCGCGGACCCGGTCAACGAACCGGTTCCGGGCCGGTTCCGGGTCCGGGTCCAATTTGGCCATGTCTACCTATCGCATCAATACTCCACACATCTGATTCTTGTCTAGACTTGCATTTCAATACCTCAGGAGCAACATAATGGGCGCTACCAACAATAACTTGAAAATTCTTTCCTAATTTTATGAAGTCCGGTAAGCCAAAGTCTGTGGTTTTCAAAGAGGATTCCTCTTTTTTTGACTTAAACAAATCACTCTAGGTAGCGACTTTGAGCATCTGGTGTACAAAAGCTGCTGCAACTTTCTTAGTATAAAGACTGTCTTTCTTGGACAATATCCAATCGAGTAATTCACCACCACTATATATTCCACGAACAACATACAAATTTGTGTGGAAGCCCCTACCAGATTCAATAACACCTTCATGAATATTAACAATATTCAATAGTTCAGGCCCACGCACCTTTGAAGAACTCGATGTGCGCATCACGTTCACAATATCCATACAAACTTTCGCGGACAACTTCTTGCGCTTTTTATCATAAGGAAAATTAATGCCCACAGATTTAATGGATTTAGGAATCTGTGAACAGTAATAATCCAATTGCTCCTCCTTTTTCGAGTCTTTGAATGTGATGAAAACCCAATCATCTACCTTGCATGTCGGCATCCACGCCTCCGCCTGGGAAACGTCAATAGGGACGAACTCGCCGCCCTTTGCTGACACTATGGCTTCTACCGTCGCCCCTGGATCCGTATCCTCTTGTTCTTCGTTAGATTCATCACAGACTGGATCTTCATAGATTGGGTATTTTGTCGCGACCCTCTCGAGCGCCGCCGTGCTCTCGGGGCTAATGGGCGGCCCGATGTCGCCTGATCGGAAATGGGCCTCTCCCAAGGTCCATTACCCAAATCGCAACGGCTGGATATACGTGATCGACCTTCCGTGCGGTCTAGTGACATGTGATACGTGTACATGCCAAGAAGTCGCCACCAATCGTTTCGTGGAGGGTACGATCGGAAACCCTATCGAATAGTTGGGAGCGATCTATTCGATTCTGTAAAAACCAAAGAAGTGGGATCGGGGACCTTGTTACACCAACTGTCAGAGTTGACGCCCTTTCGGCACCTTAATTGAATGATTTATCTAATACTAAGATTTCATACAAATGAGTAGGGGGTACGAACCTAAATCTAGGAGTTCATGCAGATAGGAGTGGCTACCCTATCACTCACAATCAGTAAAAATAAATGCGCAAATCAAGGATCCAAAACATGCGGATAAATCACATGAAAGCGACATGGCATCCCTAATAAGGCCTTATCAGCCTAGAGAAGTATCAATCAAGGCTTATGAATGATTTTGATATAATTCGCCCATGAGGGGGGCAAAATCGTAATTTTAAGAAATTTGGGGACAATTTGCCCCAGAAGGGAAAAATTATCATTTCAGATGAGAGTCAAAAGGTGATGGAAATATGATTGGCGACCAAACCAATCCATTTCCTATTTTTCGAGAATTTTCAGAATTTTTCTGGAATTTAAAAGTGATTTTACCCTTAAAAGGGTAAAATCATCATTTTCAGGCGAAGACGAGAATTGAAAATCTCAAACATTAGGATTGATCGACCACTTGACCCAAATCCTAATTTTAAACAATTTTTAAGACTCGATTGGGATAGGAAAGACGATTTACCCTTTGAGGGGTAAAATCGTCATTTCAGGGAAAAGGATGAGATTCGAAAATCCAAGCAAAAGGATTCGCCACCTAACTGGCCCTATCCTAATCTAGGCATTTTCGATCTATCTAAAATACAAAGCAGAGACGAATTACCCCTAAAGGGCATAATCGTCAATTTCCAGAAGAATGGATAAGAAATCCCAAAAATATGATTGACCAGTTGTATGTGGTCATTCCTCGATTTTTGGGAATTTCTGGAGTGTCTAGGAATTTTCCACAATTTTTCCTAATTTTTTGGGATTTTCTAGAATTTTCTAACATTTTTAGAATTTTCTAGGATTTTTCTGAGTTTTTTTTATTTTTTAAAAATCATTTTCTCAATTTTTATTTTTTTTTAAAAAGGAATTATTTGGACCGGGTCGGGTGACCCGGCCCCTGACCCGCGGGCGACCGACCCGACCCGCACGGATTCGCGTCGGCCTCACCAAAACAGCGTCGTATTACTCCGTCCTGCTCAAATTTCGAATTCTCGCCTAAATTGAACCAATATCCCTGATTGCGCAACGTGACGGATGCGCGGACGGTCTGATCTTAAGGCTGACAACCGACGGTCCAGATTCAAGTGTCCTATTAAACTACAGCCATCCGATCAATTCTTTATTTATTATCAGTAAATGATTTTTATTTTCGAAAAAAGCGAGATCTTGACACGTGGCACACCTACCACCGTCGGATCAATTATTTTTTTGTTATTCGGTTGTAACAACCGGCGCTGACGTGGCTTCCACGTGGCCGCCACGTCAGCGCCACGTGGGCGTTGACCGGTCAACACCCTCGCCGAAGAAGATGATCGACGCCGGCGCTCCCTCGCCGGCACCTCGTCGGAGGGCCATATCTCGCCCTTCCGACGTCCAAATTCAATGATTCCAACGCCATTCGACTCGTATGGATCTCCTTTACTACATATACTAGCCTCACAATCGCAGAAACACAACTCGTATGCACGCTATCCCCGACCGAAGCTCAGCTCCGGTGACTGTCGCGACCCGTCCGAAGCGGACGCGGCTAATGGATTACCGATCGCGGGCCTTTTCCCCGCACTGGAGTGCGGATCGTGGGCTTTGGATCGGCGCGGGCCCTCCCAGGCCCATACCAAATCGCGGCAGGAGTATTTTTCGAGGATTCGACGATAACAGTCGATCGCTTTCGACCTTAGTGTGGTCGTGGTGGTATGTGCAACTTGTGCATGCATTTGGAGTCGCCACCGGTCTTTCTTGGAGGGTAGACCGGAAACCTTACTAATCGATTGGGAGAGATCGATCAGTTCTGCAGAACCAGAGATTTTGGGTTCGGGGACTTGGTTACGTCGGTGTCATTACCAACGCCCTTTCGGTACCTAACGCAAGTAATTTTCCTAATTAAGATTTCATGCAAGCGCAATTTTGGGTGAGGTAGATTTGATTCAGGGTTTCATGCAGATTGGAAGACTATTCCTATCAATCGCAATCAATTTAAATGAAAGCGCAATCAAGTGCATAATAAATCTCATCGATGCACATCAATTCAAGTCAATGGCTTCCTAGCATAACCATAAGGGCTTAGGGAAGGTGTGATTTCGGACCGGGGTAAAATGGGAAGATTTGGAGGCGATTTAGCCCAAAGGGCAAAATCGTCAATTTTTGGAAGACTTGGATACCGAATTACCCAAAATATTCCATGGCCAGTTGATTGTGGCAATTTCCCATTTTTGAGAATTTTTTGGAATTTCTTGATTTTTCTTCAATTTTTGGAAGACAATTTGTCCAAAGGGCGAAATCGTCATTTTAAGAAGGGTCGGGGTTCGAAACACCCGGGATGAGCCTTGACCAGTTGATTGTGGCAATTTCCTATTTTTTTTGGGATTTTCCTGGATTTTTTAGAATTTTTTTGGAAGACGGTTTGCCGAAAGGGCAAAACCGTCATTTCGGAAAAGATCGGGGGTAAAAAGACCCGGAACAGGTCATGACCAGTTGCATGTGGTCATTTCCTATTTTCTGAAATTTTTTAGAATTTTTCTAAATTTTCCGAATATTTTTGAAATATTTATGATTTTTCTATTTTTTATTGATTTATTGATTTTTTATTATTTTTTTTGTTATTTTCTGATTTTTTATTTATTTAAAAATATTTTTCGGGCCGGATTGGACCCGGTCCGCGCCTCTCGGACACCCGGCCCGACCCTACGGGTCGAAACCGGCCTAAACGACGCCGTTTTTTGTTTATTGAGAATTTTCTAATTGTTTAACATTTTTTTAATTTATCCGAAAATCCACAGATCGGACGGTCCTCATTGTGCCATGTGGCCTCCTCTGATGTGTCCGATCTTGCGATAGATCGTGCGCTCCACAGAGGGCCACTTGGCACAGTCTCGCCCGTTGGATCGAATTGTATTTATTTATCCAAAAATCCATTATTAATTTCCAAAAACTCAAGATCGCGACACGTGTCACGATTAGGACCGTCGATTCCTCTAACTCGGCCGTGGTCCCCATCCCGCTGACGTGGCTGCCGACGTGGTACGCCACGTCATCAGTTTAACCGTTGACCGATCGGGACGCCGGAGAAGATTATCGGCGCTTCGCCGGAACAGTGAATATTCCGGCGAAGTCGCCGGAAATCTCACCGGAAAATCGCGAACCGGCCCCAAACTTGGTATTTTTTTACCCTTTTGACTCCATTCGATTCTTTGAGACAACAGGACCCTCATACAACACATACATGAGGAGTTTCACGTCGGGAAGAAGGCAAACCGGACCTCCACAGTCCCGGCTCCGGCGAGCAACTACCATAAAAAATTTTCTTGTCCGAGCTTGGTTTCATTCATTCAAACAACATCCAATGAAGGTCCAGAGGCTTACCTAAGGTCCATGAGCTTCAGTGATTAGCGGCCGGCAGTCCCTAGCTCCGAGCTCCGGCGAGGTCGGCGATAGGTTCGGTTTGGCCATTAACGGTTCAATTCATGCAACAAAATGGGATGGCCAGGCGTAAGGAACACTCTTAAACTTATTTTAAGTGAAAAATCATGCGAGGGAATGGACAACGACCCAAACCGAGCTCGGAGACCAAGAGAACTTCGGTGGCAATTCGTCAAACATGTGGCGTGTATGTACAGTAAGTTGCTAAAATGACTTCGTCGAAGCTCGACGAGGGATACCGAGCCGAAATGGTTATTGATTAGTTCAATATGCATCATTAGGAAGATCGGGTACTATCGGTTTCGGTCCGACTCGATCAAAATCGAGCCGGACGGATGAGCCCTGTTCAACGGCCTAAAAACAGAGCAAAGGCAGGGGAGGGGATACTGACCTGGCGGTTCGGCGGCGTCGGCGGCGACGTGTGGCGACGACGACGGCGGTCAACTCGCCCTTGTCACCTTTTCCCTCCCTCCGAACCTCTCTCTCTCTAATCCTCGCCTTCGGATTACCGCTCCCTTCTCTCTCGGCTCTCCCTCTTCTCGGCCCTTTTCTTCTTTTTTTTCTTTTTTTTTTGATGGCCGACCACCCCTTTTTTTGTCCACTGATCCACCAAATTTGTCGTCCCCCTTTTCTTTTAAAAAATTCCCGCACTCATGCTCGGTGCCGTCCTCCTTGTTTTCCTCAGCTCCGTGTGCTTCGCTGGCCGGTGGGTCTGCAACTTAGTTGCAGACCCGGTCGGACCGGGTCGGGTCGGGTCTGACCCGACCGGCCCGGTTCGACCAATTCACCCAAATTGGGCCCTAAATTGACCTATTTTTATGAAATTATTGGCAAAATCAGACTCCTTGACATGTTTTCTATAAAATATGGGTATTTTCGTGGATCAATTGATTGAAATTTAGTGAAAACCCCAAATTGTCCCTAGGATCCGAAAATGAATTTCGTCTAATCGAGGGCCTAAACGACCAAATTAGCCCGAATTGAAGCCACCAATGCATTCAGCATGATGAAAAATATAGGTTAGAGGTGCTTGATTTTAATGGGTATGCCCGTGTGAGATTTAATTTCAAAAATAGTGAAACCGGGGACTAAATTGAAAGAAAATTATGCAATTAAGCCCTTTTGTTTAAAATTGATCAAATTGGAGGGAAAATTGACCCAATTGCACTTCGAGACTTTATAATCCAATGTCATAGGTTATAAGAAGTGAGAATTGAAAATTAAAAGACTCGAAAAGGATTTTTTTAGGCTCGGTTCGGGTATATATTTGTTAAGGAACATAGTGACCCGAGCCGAATTTTCAAAATTTAAAATGACACACCTGAAGAGGAAATTAAAAAAAAATTATTGAATATTTTTTGTATTTTTCTGACCATGAATGGTATTTTTCTGATTTTTTGAGTATTTTTAATAATTAAAAAATTCGAAAAATTATTAAAAATTATGAAAAATATTTTTCGTTCAAAATTGACTCTTGAGGCTATGCCAAGGCCTCCAAAGTTGATTTTGCAATTTTATGAGTTTTTGGCTATTTTTAATTAATTTTGGAAATAAAAACTAAAATGATAAAAGACCAAAAATCAGGTGTCAACAGCGACTACTCGCCCTAGCCTTTTCTAACGTTACCTAACTAAACAAATCAATCAAGAAGCATCACAAAGGGCCAAGAAGACTTACCTGGCCATCGCAAGGGTTCGGTTTGGTCTAGAACAAGCCATGGAGCTTGCGACCAATCGGTCATAGTAGGGGATAGACTCGACGATTTAGGCGATGAAATAACATGCGAACAAAAGCAAAAATGCTTAGTAAATCGAGACAAACAGATTGCAACCAAAATCGCAGCAAAGGAATGGCTCTACCTTAAGTTGCCATTAGAAGCCGAGAGAAAGCTCGAAGGAGGATCTCACCTAATTCTACATTGAAATGAGAAGCCGCTTGGTTCTGGAGGTTCCTTGGGGTGTCACGAAGCTCGAGGGATGTATCCGAAGCTTAGGTTTCGCGCCGCTCGCCGTGGTCAAGCCTTCAAAGCTCGCGGCTTCTCCCTCCCACGGCACCGGTTATCGCCGTCTGGAGCGCTCTCTCTCTCTCTGAGGTCGTTCGTCCTGGAACCCCCCTTTTTCTCTCGATCTTTTTCTGTTCAATCCTCTCTACCAAACCAAGGACCCCTCCTCTCTCCTCCAACCGATTTTTCTTTTTAGTCTGTTATTAGACTTCCAAGCCGTCCCCCCTCGTGTGCCAACTGCTTCCCACCGTTGGATGACACCGGATGGAGACGTGAAGTCCACCGGCCAAGGATCGTCGACTGGGCATGCCGGTTTGAGGTTCCATTTGGCCTCTCTTTCCTTCGGTCTCCTATGCGTGCGCCAAGAAGGAGGACAAAGCAGTCATGTTCTCTTTGTTTAAGCTAACCTGGTCAACCGAGTTGACTGGGTTGGGTCAACCCGACCCAGTTGGCCCGATTCGCCAAAAAGAAGACAAATTGACCTACCAAAATTCATAATTTCTCAAATTAAATCCAGAAATTGGCTTCCACGAGATGAATCCCATCTAATATGGTGATTTAGTGAAAAATGAATGTGGAATCAAACGAAAATCCCAAATGCAAGGTGGGATCCGAAATTGATTTTTGCCAAATTGATATTCTTAATGAAGGAATTGGAACCAATTGAGCCCACCATAAGATTCAGGAGGTCGAATACTATAGGGTATGGATATTAGGGTTCCATGGGTACCTCTTGAGAGAACTTAATTTTGGATTTGGTATTTTAGGGACTAAAATGAAAAGATTTTTATGCAATTAAGTCCCTAAAGCCAAAACTGATCAAATCAGCGTACCATTGAACCAAATTGAAATGTAGGGCAATCAAGTTGAATGTCAAGACTCTGAAAATACAAAAGATTGAAAATAAAAAGACTCAAAATATATTTTTTTTGACAAATTCAACCTTATGTGTTATAAAGAAACACACAAAATTAAACTTGAATTTTGACTTTTGATGAGGTCAAAATGACAAGAATATTAAAATAAAAATATAGAACACTTTTCCATATTTTTGTGAGCTCAAATGCTATTTTTCTTGAATTTTCAAGCATTTTTATATTTTCTAAAAATACTAAAAATATGAAAAATTATTTTTTGTCAAAAATGGTTCCTTAGTCTTGGCCAAGGCTACCAAAGTTGATTTTGGAATATTTTGACTTTTTATGAATTTTTTTTTTATTTTTCAAAATAAGATTGAAAAAGATTTGGTCAAAAATCAGGTGTCAACATATTTATCAAAATTTGGACTTTCATAACAAATCAGATATTTATCAAAAATCGGATCTTGAACAAAGATCGATTCTTGATCCAAGATCGGTTCTTGATCAACGATTAGATATTCATCGACGATTGTATTTTCATCGACGATCGGATATTCATCGACGATTGGATATTCATCAACGATAGGATTTTCACCAATGATCGGATATTGATCAACGATCGGATATTCATCAATGATCGGATTTTCATCGACGAATGGATATTCATCAACGATCGGATTTTCATCGACGATCGGATCTTTTTTGGATGGAAAGTACAACCCCGCCAGCGCAAGTCGTTGCTCCATATACATTCGTCTTTTCTGCACCCACGCAAGTCTTTTCTTCAAATCCTGAAGTTGTCTTCTCAGCTCTTCTTTTTCTATGTCTCGCAGGTCTCTCAGACGCGGCTGTTCATCTACATCAGGAACGACTCTACGCTCCCGGCCTCCACGAGCACGCTGTCTTCGACCACCTTGATTCCGTTCAGCCATCAGTTCGAAGCAACCTGTGCTTTGATACCAAATGATGCCGAAACACGATAGAAAGAAGGCGATGAAGAACAAAATCGATAGAATGAGGAACAATCACTATTCTCTCAGAAACGATATCAAATCGTATATTCTTCAAATATTAAAAAAAACTGTTCTCAAAACTCTCGAAACAAACTTATATAGGGTGCTAACCCTAATGACAATAAGATTTGCAAAAATTACGAAAATATCCTAAAAATATAAAATTGTCTAAAAATAAAATATGCCTAAATATCACGCAATATTTGCATCACACGGTCATGTTGAGCGCAGCATGGATGAATCGGGCACCAGGGCCATCGGCGCAGTCGACGAAGACGGTGTAGGACCGGGGGTCGGACCGCTCGAGGGTGGCGAGGCGGCCAGTGAGCGGGTAGAAGTGCGTAAGTGTGGAGGAGAGAGATCGCTGGAGCTTTTCCAAGAAGGAATGGATGAAAGCGGGGCGATCAAAGCCGAGGTTGAGGCAGCGAGGAGGGAGGGGGAAGAGGAGGCCCCTTTGGATGTAGTGTATGGGGAGCATGGCGAGATCCCATGGCGGCAAGTGGAGAGAGAGTTTTGACTACGGCGGAAGACGGTGTGGTTTGACGAGACGGTCGGAGATGAGTCGGAGGGACAGAGGAGGAGGACGAGGAGCCATTTGTTTGGGTTGTGCCCTTCCTTTGAAGAGGAGATAGGATGGTTGGCCTTGATGGTTCGCATTTTTATAATTTTTTCGTTAACTACTCAAATGCAATTAGATGAGGGTTTTTTTCATTTTTATTTCACTTTTTATTTTGATTATCTTTTTTTCTTTTTTGGGTCAAATATTTTGGTTATCTTTAAATCATAGGAAACCCTTGCCGAAAATATATGGACTTTATTACCTTTGTTTATGTCTTGTACCATTATAGGGGAAATTCAGCATTGACCAAGAAGGGCCACATCAACGAAATCATTTTTTTTTTGTCAAAACTTATATTGGTTATTTCATCGTGGCATCTAAAATCTTTCTGGCATGAACAAAAAAAGAAGTCAATCTGATTATATTATTAAGACAAGTACGTGGATAAAAGCAAGGTTCAGGGAAACAAAGAAAAGAAGTATGAATGTCATGGGATTCCAACATCAAAATATGTAACGTGGATGGCACAACTCATAAAAGAAACTGTAATAAAGAATGGATCCATAACCATATGAATCTCTTCATAAAAGAAAAGTCAAGAGCCTCGGGCCAATAACAACCGAGAAGATTGACTCTAGACCTAATTTCACGGGGAAATCCATTGGAGAATTTTGACCTAAACCATTGATTGCGAAGCAATGGGAACGGATCTTTTGAATGACAAGACTGGCATGGACAGGTGATCCGCGGCGGAGAGAGGTATAGCCACCGAGCAACTCGAATGGAGCTTCAATACGGTGATCAACTCATCGGCCTTGGCCTTATTTTTGCTTCCTTATTCAATTTTTTTTTTAATTATTGAATATTGGTCATTCCAATATGATAATATGATCAAAGGCAAAGTAAAACTATGACTCTCTCTCTCTCTCTCTCTAAGGCAAAGTAAAACTATGACTCTCTCTCTCTCTCTCTCTCTCTCTCTCTCTCTCTCTCTCTCTATATATATATATATATATATATCTAGAAACGCTCGTGTCCATTTTTGTAATAGCAATGGAATTGAGAAAAAAACAAATCATCAATTCTAATCCCAAAAGAACTAAATTTCCTGAATAACACAGATGATGAATGAAAGGAAAATGTTATCGAAATAATCATATTTACTTTGGTAAATATGCTCTTCATGCACTTGAACTCGCTCGCATCACATTCAGACAAATGGAAACAGGATGGCAAGAAATAACAAGAAATATGCGTCGTGGTGGAAAAGTATGGATACGTATGTTTCTCAACAAACCAGTTATAGTAAAACCTACGAAAACATGTACGAGTTCGAGTTAAAGGATCTTCCAAATATTAGGTACCGTTTGTTAAACCAGGTGAAATATTTTATGAAATGGGTGGAGTTGCAAAAATATAGCTAGAAAGACTATTTCAATAACCGCATCCAAAAAGTCTAAACAAACAAAATTTGTTATTTCGAGATAGAAAGATAGAATCGAAGGAAAGAAGTCTTGGAAATGAAAAAAACAATTGCAGGCTTCTTCTGGAAAACAATATTTATTCTTTTTTTTATATAATTTCGTCCTTTGCATTAACATTAAAAGAAGAAATTAAAATTGATATGATTCAACCTCAAATGCATTTTAAATATAGTAGCCTGTGGAATTAACGTGTATCCAAATCATAGGAGCTAGTAATCGCAGCAATGCTCATACCGGTGATATTGTTGTTTTTGTGATCAAGGAACCATTATCAAACACGCCTCCATAAAAATCATAAGTAATCAAAGCTGTAATTATACGAACTAATAAAGAACTTAAATGTGACAACAGCATGATAATACGTGACTACTTCTGCTTGGTTCAGGATGCTGCAATTCGACCGTGGGGTCGACGCTAACTTTGACCTTAGGCAACGATGTTCGAGAGGCAGCCTCTCTAACGACCACATTCGACGATGATTTTGATCACTTGGGTCATGATCCCCAACTTGATCGGTGAGGATAATTAGCCAACAATTCTCAATTTGAGTTGTTTTTCTGTCATTTGGATATTCTATAAAGTCAGATTCAAGAACTGGCAATTCATTTTTATTTTTTTTGGTTGAAAGAACTGGCAATTCATTGAATAGGCTAGGATATCGCTCTCAGATGGGGAAAATTACACAAAGTCAAAAACCTATTTTAATTGTGTCAATTTAGTCCTAAATTTTTTGCAATTGTGCCAATTCCATCCATTTGCCCAATTTTGGCTGGAAATCGCTGACGTGGCTTGGCCGCTGCTGACGTGGACAATTCTTATAGTATTTTAATATATTTTCAAATCTTTTAGTTATATTTTTTTTGTTTTCTTTTTCCTTTTTATGTTCTTTCTCTTTCTTTCTTCTTTATTCCTTCTTCTTCCAGTCGATCGCCGAGTCCAGCGTCTAGAAAGAGGCAAGGGCCGGCGAGGACGACCTTGCCGACCTCTAGAGGAGCTCGCCCCCGCCAGCCATTGACGAGGACAAGGCAATGTCGGTCTCCCCTAGCCATGGCGAGGCTCAACTTCACCAGTGGCCAGCGGCAAGAGCTTTACCGGAGGTTGGTGTGGTCGACATCGCTGACCCTCGCCTCTAGCCGATCATTGAGCCAAGCGACCGAATGAGGAAGAAGGGGAAAAAATGAGAAAGAAAAGAAAAAAAATAAATTAATAAGTTTCAAAAATATTAAAATTATCCACGTCAACGCTAGTGGCGCCTTGCCGGCGATTTCTAGCCAAAATTTATCTAATGGACTTATTTGAAAAAAATGCAAAAAATTTAGAACTCAATTGGCAAAAACAAACGTTAATGATTGAAGTGACACAATTATAATAGGTCTAAGACTTTTTTTTTTTGTAGTTCATCCCTTTCTGATGCATCCAACCAATATCTAATAGATGAGTATGTAATTTCCCATCCAATCTTATTTTACAACTTGTCTAAACAACTAAAAGGCAACTCGAGTTAAGAGTAGAGCTGTTAAATGGGCGAATCAAGTCGAAAACGGTCCAACTCATATAAACCCATTTAATTCATGTTGACTCATTTTCATGCTATATAAATTTAACAACCCATACCCAATTCGACCCATATTGTTAAAACACTTTAATATTAAAATTTAATTTAGAGAAAAATTATTTCTTATACATTTTTAAAAAGCTACTCAACCAAATTTTAATATATTTTTTTTAAAAAATTCTGACTCATTTAAGATAGTTATCTTAGCTAACCCATTTATGACCTATATAAAATCCATTTAGAATCCATTAAACTTCTAAATAATCCATTTATGATCTACTTTAACTTTTTTTAACTACCCGTTGCTAACCCACTACCATTGAATATAAATTTTAGACTCATTTTGCCACCTCCAGTTACGAGTCACGACTTAGAGGCTAAAGTAGGGAGAAAACCACGAATTAGAGGCAAGCGATCACATTACTTTGTGAAGTTATTTACTTTTACTGTTCGACCTCGTAAAAACATAAGCATTCACCGTAAAGGAAAGTGCTATGCTATATGGACTGCTAAGAGGTATTTGAACCTCGCACAGCCAACCATTTTCTCAACCCTCCCACACACACCCCAAAACCCATCCAGCACACATCCCATTGATTAGATACAAGTACTACACACATTTTAGGACTTTAATAGGGCTCGGTACAAAATAAAGGCCTTGATCCAAACACTTTTTCAATTCTTTTAAATAACATAAAAACAATGGGCTTTTGTACTAAAGCTTCAATACTGCTTTGAGCACGTTGGGCCTCATATCAAAAAATGGACGACAGAGAATAGTGTCGATCATCGGGCAACTTGTGGCGCGCATGACAACTAACCAGAAATTATTTCTGGAACAAAAACCTATTTCTGAAATAGGTTTGGAACAAAAACTCGTTTGGCAACGCAATTGCAAGAAACTATTTTTGAAACAAAAAGTTATTCTAGAGATAGATATGAAGCAGAAATGAAAAACAAAAAAAAAGTTACTTATCCGAGAAATAGAAATCTTCGTCGACGACCAACCCCGCCAGTCGCACCTCGTCCCCCACTGCTGATCGCCGGCCACCGCCGCCGCCGCTAGCCGCCGACCACCGTTATCAAACGCATTTTTTTTGCTCAAAAACTCATCTAGAAACAAAAATAGAAAAAACTATTTCTGTTCCAGAAATTCATTCTAGAATAGAAATGTTGTCATGCGTGCCCTCAATGACACTTTTCAAATGATTCTTCCTGGAAAACGATGGCAACAAATATGAACAAAAAAAATATGAGATCATTATCTAAATAGTTCCTAAACTTTTATCCAACGTGAAATGTCATTTCTGAACTTTTAATTTGTTCAACGACCTATGTGCAGTGTCATCCTTAAACTTTTAATTTGTTCAATATGATTTATGAACTTTCAATACATGTTCAATTTTGTACCTCAACAATGATGAAAAATTGGAGGACCCTTCCAACTATTCAAGTTAACGAAATTTACTGTTTTGACTTTCAATCCGGTAAGTTCGAATGATGGACAAAAAAATAACGTTTCGTGTGGATTATCTATATAGGATATTCAACTCAAATCAAGATATATTACTTTGAGATCTGGAAATGAATGGTAGACAATAGCCTCAATCGCCAGCAATGCAGATGGTGGCTCCACTGCTATCTATGACTAGATGTGTCAAATGGGTGGGTTGGGTCCAATATGGTTTGACCCATATTGACTCATTTAACCCGTTTTGATCAATTTTTATACAGTACAAATTTTGTGACCCACGCCAATCCGACCCGACTCGACCCAACCCGTATAATTTAAATAATTATATATTTAACCAAATTATGAAATTTTTATTTTCATAAAATTAAAAAATGTAAAAACTGTTTTGCCGACTGCCCACCGCCACCACCGTGGCCTGCCCGTCTGCCGCCACCTCACGGCAGCGCCCGCCCTCCTCGATGGAGATGAGGTTGGGCAGCTGGGACAACAGGACTACGGTGCAGGTGAACACGAGGTACCGCTCCACCGTGGTGAGGGGGTGCGCGCCGCACAAAATCTCGAAGAATATCTTACACGTTGATCCGCCGATGATGATCAGGGACACGCAGGTGCCTCCGGCGAGGTACATGAAAGGAACAGCGCCAACCAGTTCGCTAACTTCTCGCCTGAAACATAATAATTCGAACAACGTTAAACTAGAGAATGTGGCTGAGTCATAATTTCTTATTATTCTTTCCTTTTGCTGTCAATGTTCTCTTTAGCATCAAGTTCATTCTTTGTTAAACTAGAGAAAATGATTCGACCTAAAAAAATGAAACTAGAGAAAATGAAATCAGTTTTGGCTCGAGAATTACCAAAAGCGGCACTTGTAAGTTGTATGTATTTGCGGCACCGCATCCCCAGCGACGGCGGGCCCATAGGACGACGTCGCGGGAGCGATGGACAATGGTTTATAAGTGAATAAAAGTAGTCTTGCAAAGTTATAGGTCGCCAATTGAAAATGGGTTGGATTAAAATTTATATTTAAATAAGCTTTATAGGCCTAAACTTATGTTTGATCCATTTGTTTTTAAATTTGTTTAATCCATATGTAACCCAAATGAATAAAGATGGGTTAAAAAGTGGGACAAAGACTTGTATTAATTACAGCACGGGCAGGTGTTGAATTGGCAGTCCCGTTTTGCTGAAATGCTTCCCGGCGACGCCACTTCACCAAACTTGGTAAAGGAGATGGCTACGGAACATTTCGTCGGCATCTGACGAAAAAACATCCAACGCAAGCGGGAATCGACACTAGCCAACAATAAATTTCCGGGTACGCCAATCCTAACCATCATCCTTTATTCCGTTACACTCATGAACTTTATAAACAAACATTAACTGAATATGTTGCCCTTGATCATGCTCCGTTTAATACTGGTGAAAGTTTTAATTTTAGATATTTGGTAAACACTGTGTTGGCTCCGCAAGCACCATCTGTTCCGAAAACTACTCTTAGTCGCGAACTTGACCATGTTTATAAAAAACAAAAAAAAAAATTGATAAAAAAAAATTGGAGAATTCAATGGACGTGTACATATAAGTAGTGATATTTGAAGTGATTCTTGGAATATTAATTCTTATATGGGTGTCACATGACATTGGATAGGTGATGATTGGGTTATTCAAAAAAGACTTCTTGCATTTCAAGTTTTTCCTGAAAGGCATACGGCCCATAATATTTATAGACTAATTATGCAAGTTTTAGAAGAATATGATTTGATTAATAAAGTTTTTTCAATTAGTTTTGATAATGTCGCCGCAAATACTGCTTCCATTCCCGAGTTAGAAAAAAATTATAAATACTCTTTGGGCGGGCAATTTTTTCACATTAGATGTGCTTGCCATGTTTTGAATTTATGTGTACAAGATAGTTTACGAGTTCTTGCGACTTCTCTCGACCCAATAAAGAGTGTAATTAGATTTTTATGGAACCGTCCTCATTTTATGAAAGCATGGGACAAATATTGTAAACAACATGGGGGAAAGGCAAAAAGGTTTCCAAAAGATATTTCGACTCGTTGAAATTCTACCTACGAGATGCTTCTACAAATTTTTTATTACAAAGATTTATTATGTTCCTTTATTTCGAATATTGTTCCCGATATTGCTTTACTCTCGCAATATTGGGACATTTGCAAAAAAAAATAGATTGTTTTTGAAAATTTTTAATGATGCTTCTAATACTTTATCTGGTATTTATTATCCTACTACGCATTTATTTTTAATAGAGTATGTTAATATTGCTGGCGTTTTTAATGAATATGAAAAAGATACTGAATTAGCTTCGAGTATTTTAGTAATGCGAGAAAAATGGTTGCATTATTATTTCAACATTCCGCTTATCTATTTAGTTGGTATTGTTTTCGATTCACGTACTAAATTAGATGGTTTATTAGATTATCTTAGGGATTATTATTATGATTGTTTGCATTTGGATAAAGTAATAGATATTTCAATTATACAAGGAAAGGTTAAAGAAGCTTTAGTAGTATTATATAATGAATTTTGTAGTAGATATGATTTGAGTGACAGTGGATCTGCTCAACATAGTGTCTCATGAAGCGATACGGGTGTTTCACTTAGTAGAGTGTATAAAATGCTCTTGAGTAGGAAAAAAAACAGAATGGCACAACATGTAGTATTTTCGAAATAGAAAACTATTTAACAATTGCTTTTGAGTTTAGTGAATCCGAATACAGCGCAGATTTCAAGATTCTTGAGTAGTGGAAAAACCATTCAACTCAATTTTCAGTTCTCTCCTTCATCGCAAAACAGATATTAGCGACCCCTTCTTCAACAGTGGCAGTTGAACAAGCATTTAGCGCTGAAGGATTAATTTTGGACTCTCGCAGTTCAAGATTAAGTCCGAAAAGTGTGGAAATTCAAGTTTGTGTCGATAATTGGACAAAGGCTAAATTTCTACAACAAGAGCTGGATCAAGAAAACGAATTCTTCAGTTAAGAATGTGGAGATACTACCATAACAACAACAATGGGTAGCGACGATTGATGATGAGATAAGTTGGGGTTACCAAAGGTAAGAGAACTACATGGGTTTTGATTCTTCTATCAGCAAGAAAATATGTAGGCGCTTGTTGATAATTCATTAAGTTCAAGCCCATTCCTCCTCTCTTTTTTCAAATTTTATTACAATATACAATTTAATTATAATAATTTTATTTCATTATTTATTAAAAAAATAAAAGTTCGGAACCCGAATCGGAACCGAAATCGGGAACCGACCCTGAACCGCCGGTTCTGCCTTTTTGTGAAACCGGAATCGCTAGGTCCGCCTTTTTGTGGAACCGGAACCGCCAGTTCCTAAATCGAAACCGCCGGTTCCATAGAACCGCCCATGACTATTCTAACCAACTATTTAAAATCTCGTTGTCCCTGAAACCTACTATTTCTAAATTTTGATTCATTAGTTAAATTGCGAGAAAATTCGAGCCATGTAGAATTAACTAACGGTGATTATAAACAAAAGGCTGACGGTGGTAGAATTAGGATAAAAGTAAAAGTTGGTGGTTGTTTAGGAGATTTAAAAAAAAAAGTCTTGGATATAATTGGGACAAAAGCTAAAATTCATGTTTTTTTTCGAATATTAGACCAGGGAAATTAGAACAAAAGTAAAAGTTGAAATTTTTTTATGAGACAAAAAAAAGTTTTGAATATAATTGACACAAATGTTAAAGTTAGAATTTTTTTAGTATTAGGCTGAGCGATCTTAGGGGCGTAGTGGCCCGGTTCATATAAGATTTGAGAAATGAATTGCTCTCAACAAGATTTGAACCCCAGATTGCGAAAAGACGAATGAGCTCATTTCCCATCTAAACTAACTTAACAGCTATGACTGACCTAATAAAAGCTGTTGATTAGTATTCCCGGCCTCTAAGGCATATTTGTGTACGAAAAAGGACGACAAAATCAACTTCTAAGAAAAAAAAGAACAACAATTTTTTGTTCGGAAAAGGACATATTCAAAGTATTATAGCAGCGACACAAATTAATAAAATGTAGTACGACCTTTTGATTTGTTACTCTATACTTAAAAAATCAACTTTGAATTTTCCGAAGTGAGATTTTGTCCATGGTTAAGCTTGCTTTTGTTGTGAATTGACTCATAGACCAAGTGGTATACACTATACAGAATGTGAACCCATAATTTAACCGCTATAAATAAAAAAAAAATAAGTCAAGTCTTGTTTGGTCGAAAGGAGTCAACTTAAAATTCATAGTCAAACAACAAATCCCAATCTTTATTCCACCTAATTCTTAATGCGCGTTGACTCGACTTGCACGACTCACCGTGTTGATGTTGGCCCTCCAACCTACGGAACCGTCACGGCGGCCATGAATTCCGGGTCAGCTTCGAGGACTGCCATTGTCGCCGGCGGAAGGCAGACCTCGAGGTCGATGCTCCCGCCTCCTTCGCGGCCCGGATAGGCTGAGACCTTGCCGTCGAACTTGTGCGCGTATCCACTTCGCAGAGCCACAGCTTTCCCCAGCCCGAACTCGTTGCCATACTTGTCGAACCGCGGCGAGCTCCCCATCATGATGCTGTACGGATCGAACGTCTTGTCCAGGTGGTATACTTGTGGCCTCTTTATCCACTCCTCGTTCCACTCCCTCAGCTTTGCGTTGTTGTGCTCCGCCACCGCCGTATTCAGGAGCTGTGCTGCCCACCCGATGCCGCCGCCCAGCAGCTCCCCCACCATCGCTGCCACCCTCAATGGCGTGATCGAGTTTCCCAAGTATTCCACCGGGAGAGGGGGGTCCAGCCTCCCCCGGTTGTTCGCAGCCATTCGGCATCCTGTGACCTGGTCTGGCGGGAAGCGGCGGGCGCGCGTGATGCACTGCCATACAAGGGCAGTCAGGGACTGGAAGGACGAGATCTTGGTGGTGCCACATTGCCGGTTCGCCTCCGCCTTGAGCCCAGCGATGGTGTCAGCGGAGAAGTGGAAGACTCGCTCCCTTAGCTCTGGGGCTTCGAAGCGGGCGAGGAACGAGGAGGGGTCGTCCGTGTAAGGCAGGCTTATGGGGCCCGGGTGGTTATCTGGGAACCACCTGGTCAGGACCGGGTGACGCGATAGCTGAACGACATCAACGGCGCCTCTCTCTTGCGCTCGGAAGATCTCAGACCACGAGTTGAAGAAGAACCAGAAGGAGGAGCCGTCGCCAAGGGCATGGTTCATGGAGAGCCCAATGAAGACGCCGTCGGCGAGCTCGGTGACCTGCACGGACAGCAGGGACAGGGAGTGGCCATCGTGGTTGATCGCCCGGTCGTGGTCGAAGAAGGACAGGACGACCTCCGGGACGTACGTAGGGGAGAGAATGTCGGCCACGGTCAGGTCGAGCGCAGCATGGATGAACCGGGCCCCGGGGCTGTCGGTACAGTCGACGAAGACAGTGTAGAAGGGGGGGTCGGTCCGCTTGAGGGTGGCGAGGCGGCCGGCGAGGGGGTAGAAGTGGAAGAGGGTGGAAGAGAGAGAGCGCTTGAGTTTTTCCAAGAAGGAACGGATGAAAGCGGGGCGGTCGAAGGCAGGGTCGAGGCAGGGAGGAGGGAGGGGGAAGAGGAGGCCCTTTTGGATGTAGTGGACGGAGAGCATGGCGAGGTCCCACGGCGGCAAGTGGAGAGGACGGTTCGAATGTGGCGGAAGCTGGGGCGGTTTGACGAAACAGTCGGAGATGAATCGGACGGATTGAGGAGGAGGAGGAGGAGTCATTATGTGGGCTTTCTTTCGTCGGGCTCAAAAGGAAGACGATGCCTTACTGGCTGACCGTGCCTCTTTACCTTTGAAGAGGAAGAGGAGAGGATGCGTTTATTTATATATATGGGGTAGTTGGTGCGACGGGCACGACTCCGTCAACTGCAGGACCTGATCTACGTGCGACTTTTTTGCCATATTGGCAGAAGAAAGAAACAAGACAAATAGTAGGGGTAGGTAGCTTATAGCTAATCGTCATGTCACACTTGCTCCCCAAGCAATGCTGGAGCATTTTCCTTTTGCTTTCCTTTCTTGGGAACGTTTTCTGCTTTTTGCTTGGACAACCTCGGATTCGCCCGCAGCCCCGCTTCTCTCTCTCTCTCTGTCGGCTTCCAAGTGAACCGCTTGCTTGTGATTTGATCATACATAATAAGCCAAAATCAGATAACAATAATGTAGCGCCATAGTTGGAAATTTCGATTGATCTGCAGATAGATCTTCATTTCCACCCAATTTCAACAAGATTCTATTGGGTGATCTGATCATTTTGGGGCTGATGCTGTACATCATCTTATGCCCTCGTGAAGATGTCACAACTGAAGAGCATAGTGATGCAGGAAGATGCGGGGACTGATGGGGTTGTGATTGCTTCTTGTAATTTTATTTTTGGAGCATTAGTTTGTCTCTTTCATTTGGGCAGCGAACCTAGTTCAATCATTGAAATAAAAGCCTAGTTCAATCAATAATTGACAACCATTAAATTAAGCGGAATATGTTGTGGAAATCTTTTATTTGAATATTTTGATTCTGACAAAACTATATACTCTGGTGAGAATCTATGTGATATTTATGATGTTTTTATTGCAGGAAGAATGTGTAAACAGAAGTTTGTATTATTCCCTTTCTGGCTTTAAAACTCGAGAAGGAGTAGTCATATAGTTGCTTCTAAAGACGCTCAGAAAGAGTGCTTCTGAAGACGCTCAGAAGCAGTGCTTTTGAAGACGTTCAGATGGAGTGCTTTTGAAGACATTCAGATGAAGTGCATCTGAGGATCAGACGGAACATAGTTTCTCACTTTGAATGCTTATTCATCTAAAGAGCTATACAATGTATTAGATGAACTTTATTGAAACTCAGTATTACCATTTTAAGATATCTGTTCAGATTTAGAGAGTCTTTCTTCTGAAGATTACTTCTGAACATTGGTCAGATTCTGCACTTATCAAAAGACAGATTCTGAAGACCCACAAATGGCAGATTTCTGATTAAGGCAAGTTCCTTTATGGAAGTCTGTGATATTTGATTGACAAGATATTCCTTCAATCAAATCAAGAAGAAATCTATAATTGGATATTACCTTTCAAGAATAAATCTTGTGACTAATCTACTCTACTTTTGGAAACTGAACATTTGGTTGTATGGGAGACTAAATCAGAAGGGTTCAGATTTTACTTCAACGGTTATCATATCTTCTCAGATACAGTCTCGTTCAATCACGATTGATGACGTCCAATCAAAAATTGAAGAACGATCCTTTGGTGGATTATCCAACGGCTAGTTTTGAGGCAAAGGAGTATAAAAGAAGAACCATGGTGATTTGCGATGGTGTTGAGAACTAGAATTTCCAAAGTGCCAAAGTTGTTCAAATTCACAAAATTATTCTGAGAGTTCTAAATTTTCCTCACTGTGAAAATTTGTAAGAGAGATCGAGTGCTCGTTGTCACTTGTAACCTAAGTAGCACCGACATCGACACGCGGACACGACACGACACAATACGTCAACAGGGCATTTCTCAAAAATAAAAAAATCCGACATGTCGAGGACACGTTGTATTAAATATATATTATATTCACACAATGTATTATTATTTTTAATGAAGAATTTATAAAAAGAGCTTCTATCATGGGGTACTTCGGTAATTTGATTCCAACTAGCCTAAAAAATTAAATAAATAATAAAGCAAAATTAAAAATACATCATCTGCACTCTACCAGACTACCCCCGTCGGCACACTTCCCCTCCTCTCTCTCACCTCTTCTCGCCGTCTCTCAAAAGATCTCTGACAAGCACCTCTTCTCTCTCTCCCTCTCTCTCTCTCTCTTCCCTTTCTATCTCCTTTACTTAAAAAAAAAAAAAATCCCTGACAAGCGTACGCCTCTCCTCTCTCTTCCCCCCTCTCTCCTTTACTTTTTTTAAAAAATCGCAGATGAGACTCTCTCTTCTCTGTCTCCCACTCTTTCTCTCTTTACTCTCGCATATCTCACCCCTCTCTCTCTCTCTCTCTCTCTCGCAAAGCCAATCGGACGTCGACCGCCATGATTTTTGCTCGTCTCTCTTCCGGCACTCTTTCGCTACGACTCGTTCGCTCTCTGCTGCAATATACACGAAGACCGTTCTCTGCTCGAACGCTTATCGCGCATCACCGGCTCCCTCCCTCATCTCTCTCATCTCATGGGCCGAGACGCTCTTCCCTCCATCCCCCACCAATCTCTGCCGTTTGGATCTTCTCTTCCTTGCCGTCCTTCGTCACCGACTCGCGTATCCCAGCGTGTCATTAGCACTAACCGCGAGTCGGACCTCCGACACGCGTTGACCACGTGTCAAAGGCGTGACGGAGCGTGTCGAACGCATGTCCGTGTCCGACACGTATCCGACACCGATGAGCCGAGGGATTTGGCGTGTCAGTGCACCATAGCTTGTCACATTCATCAGATAATTCTAGTTAAATCCAACCAATCGGCTGTCATCGTGAGAGAGTGGACGTAGGCCTGACAAGTGGAACCACCACAAACTCAGCATGCACTATTCTCTACTCTAAACTTTTGCTTCTGTGTTTAGATTATCTACACGTTATTTTACGGTTCTTGTTCCTGATCGTGAATTGAAATTTTTTAATTCCGCAATAAATTTCAATTAGAATCACAAGCACCTATTCACCTCCCCTTCTAGGTGATATTGCTAGATCCAACATGATATCCCTTTTAAATGCATCCAATCATCACTAAAATTAATATATGCATCATTAATGTTAAAACTTGTCGCGCGGAAGTACAATTAAATCCTAAAAATTACTTTAAAAAAAGGCAATCAATTTTTAAAACTTATTAAATTAGTTCTATCGAATTTCTCCCTTACCTCCATCCAAATTGCTGGACGGAAAATGATAACCTCACTTTGTTTTTTTATTTCTCTCTCCTACATAACCATTCATTTAACTAAGACATCCATGGTGGATTTCAAATGGCATCTGTCCTTCCCCTTTAGCCCTTCAAAACGGTGTTAAAATCATTGAACGAAGAGCCCCAAGTTGAACGCCTTCAGTCGAACCCTAATCGAATTGCGGAGAGACAATCAAATTTGGAGGGAACATGTAATCACTGACATTAGCCGTGCAACCCTAAATTGCCAAAGAATCGCGATCAGAATAATGAGGGCACCAACGTCTCAATCAATTAGCGTGACCTGCCCTCCTCGATGGAGTTGAGGTTGGGCGGTTGGGACAGCAGGACTACAGTGCAGGTGAACACAAGGTTCCACTCCAACATGGTGAGGGAGTGCATGCCCATGTGCCGTCGCATAGGATCTTGAAGAATATCTTGTGCGTTGACCCGCTGATGATGATCAAGGACACGCATGTACCTCCGGTGAGGTACATGAGGGGAACAACGCCAACCAATTATTGACACCTGATTTTGGATCAATCTTTTTTTTCAATTTATTTTTAAAAAATTCATTAAAAAATTCATAAAAAGTTGAAAAATTACAAAATCAAATTTGGTTGCCTTAACCAAGCCTAAGGAATCATTTTTGACCAAAAAATAATTTTCCATATTTTTACATTTTTCAGTATTTTTAGAAAATAGGAAAATACATGAAAATTCAAGAAAAATATCATTCGAGGTCACAAAAATATGGAAAAATAGTCAATATTTTTTAAAACCTCTTGTCTTTTTGACCTCGTAAAAGGTCAAAATCCAAGTTCAATCGTATATGTTCCTTTGTTACACATATGATGGAATTTGGTAAAAAAATGTCAATCGAGTCTTTTAATTCGTAATTTTTGGCATTTTGAGAGTCTTGTCATCCAATATGATTGTCCTTATTTGTAATTTAGTCCAATTATTCTCATAAATGGCTTAATTGCATGATTTGGATAAAATTGCACATTTTATTGCAATTTAATCTTTGAATTTGGGCATAATTGAAATTATTTTCAATTCATGGACTACATTCACAAATTAAAGTCACTACCCAATGTTTTTCATCATTCCAAGTCGATTGGCATAGCTGGTTTGGTCCAATTTGACTGTTTAAGCCCTCGATTTCATAATTTTCCGAATTGCAATTAAAAGAAAATTTGGGATTTTCATAGAAATTGGCTTGAACTTTTGGGCAAAAGCACATTTTTAAATGATATTCATGTCCTAAGTTCGATTCTGAGGTTTAATTGTGAAAATTTCCCACAATTTTGAAAATATCGTGATTAATTTTGAAAAAATCAAGTCAGATCCGGTTCTGACCGGTCAGACCCTTCAAACCGGTCTGGAACGGTGTCGTCTTCGTCCCCAAAAGTCCACGCAGATGAACAATGGAAGGCCAAACTTTGATGGTCAAATTGGAGGCTCAATCGACCATAATCGACAGATCTAGGGTGGGACTTTTGATCTTCAGGACGAAACGCTTCGATCGGGACCGGTGGCATCGTCAATGATCGCTGGAGCAAGGAGGAATTGGTTGGTTAACGTCGCGGTGGCCGTGAAAGTCAACTCTCATGGAATGGCCAAATCGGACATCCATTCGTGCACGCCGGAGAACCATTTCGACTTGACGGAATTACCCGCCGTCTCCGGCGCCGTTTGGACCAAATGGCACGCACGATCACGTGCCATTTAGAGTCAGTTAGTCCCTCCCGATTGGCAACAAAATTTTGACAGGGGGATATAGCCTTTGAAGGCTTTCGAGAGGAAAAAGTTAGTTAATTCAGTTTCTGAGGAAGAACGGAGAGAGAGAGAGAGAGAGAGAGAGAGAGAGAGAGAGAGAGAGAGAGAGAGAGAGAGAGAGAGAGAGAGCTCGCCTTCCATCGCCATTGTCAGGGCTTAAGCTCGAACTATCGAAGCACTGGTTGGGTTTTTCTTAGCCAAACCGAAGCTTCTAAGTATCACCAGGAGGTTGCCAGAGCTCCAAGGAAGCAATCGCCACCGGCTGCGCCGTTTGAAACAGCGAAAACAGGTGAGATGCAGCTTCGAGCTTCTCACTGTGCGTCAATGGCGACTCGTCTATCTCACGCTCATTCTTGCATTTAGTGTGTGCGTTTTGTTCCCCGAGCATCACTGACCATCATCGCATCTTCATTTTGCATCGATTTTGCTTTAACACTTCGAATCGAGTCTCCAAACCTTCCGCCATAAGCCGAGTATTGTTCAATCTTGCCTAGCCAAATCTAGGCCGTGCGGGCTCAATCGGAGCCCGAGGTAAGTGTTCTGAACCTCTTATGATGCTTCTGTGTTGATGAATTTACTCGAAATGCCATGGATCGCATGATCAAAGTAGTTATACCCGTACTGGTTCGAGCTTGCTTGTGCTTGATTCCATGGATGAAAGGCTCTAATTCTGACATATATGAAACTAGATGATTAGGCAAGTCGAACAGCACTGATTTTATGTTAATCGGTCTAAGTTTAGTCTCCCACCGGTGCCGGAGAAATCTCGGCCGTCCATTCCGTCGGGATCGAGAGGTTGAAGACGAAGCTGACGTGGCAGAGTCAACGAGTCAAAGGTCTAGGTGGCAGCACGTGATTGGTCCACATAGGTGCTGAGTTGGTTCGACCGTTAGTCTGTTTAGGCTGAGTCAGTTTAGATCGGATGGTCTAGGTAAATCGAGTTCGATAATTGATAGCCGTCCGATTAGTAATTAGGAATATCCGAAAATGGTTTTATAATTAGAAAATCAAAATAGACTGAAACGGTGCCGTTTAGGTTAGTGGTCAAGCGGCGTCGTTTAGGTTAGTATAGATGGACGATCCAGATTGAATCTTTGCTTTTAATCGTGGTCGTAGGTTTAAGTAATCAGATCTGACGGTTGAGGAGTAGTCGGCTTTTGATCTGATCCGTAGGTTTAAGTCAGCCAATCCTAAGGCCGTGGAATAACCACGTGGTACAATAGGAGTCGCCGGATTAAATCCGAATAATCAAAAATAAAAAATACGGAACAATGTCATTTTGGGGGGGCCGGTTCTCGCGGGTTCGGGTTTGGGCCGGGTTCCGATCCGAGTGGATCGAGTTGACCCGGTCCGAATCATTTTTTTAAAATAAAAGAAAATTAAAAAATGATTTAAAAATTAAAAAAATGAATAAAAATCCTAGAAAATTCTAAAAAATGTTAGAAAATCCTAAAAAATTCCAAAAAAAATGTATGAAAATAGTAGAAAATTCCTAGACACTCCAGAAATTTTCAAAAATCGAGGAATGACCACAGACAGCTGATCAATCCTATTTTTGGGATTTCTTATTCGTTCTTCTGAAAATTGACGATATTACCCTTTAGGAGTAAAGCGTCCCTGTTTTGTATATGAGATAGGTCGAAAATGCCGAGATAAGGATTAGGGTCAGTTAGGTGACCAATTCTTTTGCTTGGGTTTCCGAATCTCATTCTTTCTTTGAAAATGACGATTTTACCCCTCAAAGAGTAAACCGTCTTTCCTACTCTAATCGAGTCGTGAAAATTGCTCAAAATTAGGATTTTGGGTCTGGTAGTTGGCCAATCCTTCAATCTGAAATGACGATTTTGCCCCTCAAAGGGTAAATCGCTTCCAAAATTTTGAAAAAATTCTGAAAATTCCCAAAAAATATGAAATGGATTGGTTTGACGACCAATCCTATTTTCAACCCCCTTTGACTCCAGATTTCTTCTGAAATGACCATTTTGCCCCTTCTTGGGCAAATTGTCTCAAATTTCTTCAAAACTACGATTTTGCCCCTCATGGGTAAATCAAGTCTAAATCACTCATGATCCTTAATTGATACTTCTCTAGGCTAATAGGGCCTAGGGATGCTGTCGCGACCCTCTCTCGAGCGAGGAGGCTAATGGGCCACCCGATCGTCGCCTGATCGGACGCGGGCCTCTCCCAAGGTCTATTACCCAAATCGCAACTGCTGGATATACGTGATCAACCTTCGGTGCGGTCTGGTGACATGTGATATGTGCACATGCCAAAGAGTCGCCACCAATCGTTTCGTGGAGGGTACGATCGGAAACCCTATCGAATAGTTGGGAGCGATCTATTCGATTCTGCAGAAACCAGAGAAACGGGATCGGGGACTTTGTTACGCCAACTGTCAGAGTTGACGCCCTTTCGGCACCTAAGTTGAATGATTCATCTGATCCTAGGATTTCATACGGATGAGCGGGGTATGGATCCTAAATCTAGGAGCTCATGCAGACAGGAATGGCTACCCTATCATTCACAGTCAGTAAAAGTAAATGCGCAAATCAAGGATCCAATACATGCGGATAAAACACATGAAAGTAGCATGGCATCCCTAATAAGGCCCTATTAGCCTATAGAGGTATCGATCAAGGCTTAGGAGTGATTTTGACATGATTTTCCCATGAGGGGCAAAATCATAATTTTGAGAAATTTGGGGACAATTTGCCTCAGAAAGGCAAAATTGTCATTTCAGATGGAATACACAGTCAAAAGATGGTCAAAATGGGATTGACGATCAAATCTTTCCATTTCCTATTTTTTGGGAATTTCCAGAATTTTTATGGAATTTAAAAGTGATTTTACTTTTGGAGGGGTAAAATCGTCATTTTAGACGAAGATGAGAACTGAAAATCTCAAATATTATGGTTGGTCACCCACTTGACCCAAACCCTAACTTTAAGCCATTCTCAGGACTCGATTGGAATAAGAAAGACGATTTTCCCATTGAGGGGCAATCGTCATTTTGAGAAAAGAGAAGGAACCAAACCTAAGAATTGGTCGCCTATCCGACCCTAATTCTTACCTTGGCATTATCGACTTTATCTCCCATATACAACAGAGGCGACTTACCCCTAAAGGGTAATATCGTCAATTCTTGGAAGAACGGATAAGGAACCCCAAAAATAGGATTGACCAGTTGTCTGTGGTCGATCCTCGATTTTTGGGAATTTCTGGAATGTCTAGGATTTTCCCACGATTTTCCTATATTTTTTTTTGGATTTACTGTGATTTTCTAGCATTTTTTTTATTTTTTAGGATTTTTCTGATTTTTTTTATTTTTTAAAATCATTTTCAGAATTTTTTTATATAAAAATGTTTCGGACCGGGTCGACCCGACCTACTCGGGTCGGGACCCGACCCAGACCCGCGTGACCCAAACGCCCGAAATGACGCCGTTCCCTTCCGTTTCTATTTTCGGATTATCAAACCTGATCCGACGGTTCCTATTGAACCTCGTGGCTAATCCATGCCCGTCGGATCTGATTACTAAAACCTACGGCCTAGATGAAATGAGGACTTAACCGGGGCCGTCTGATCTGTTTACTAAAACCTACGGTCATGATTAGAACGTGAGACTTGATATGAACCGTCCGCCTCACTATCCTAAACGACGTCGCCTACTCATTAACCTAAACGGCACCATTTTGGTTCTATTTGATTTTTCGATTTAAAACATTTTCGAATAAACCTAATTTCTAATCGGACGGTCACGATAATTTGGGCTTGATTAACCTAGACCGTCCGATCTAAGCTGACTCGCCCTAACAAACTAACGGTTGAGCTAACTCGACATCCACGTGGACCAATCACGTGTTGCCACCTAGACCCTTGACTCGTTGACCTGCCACGTAAACGTCATCTTCAACCTCGCGACCGCCTCTGAACAAACGGCCACGACTCTTCGGCGATGATCCAACGGTGGAACCTTGACGAAATCAAACGAGACCGGCGGCAATCGACTCGTCTGCGCTTCGCACATAACATATCGCCAGATTACACGATTTCATTCACAGAATCGAGCGCGGGCAAGCATGAACCAGTACGTACACATGTACTCTAATCATGCGATTCATGGCGTATTAAACTAATTCATTAACACGGAAGCATCATTCAATGTTCAGAAGACTTACTTCGAGCTCCGATTGAGCTCGCTCGACCCAGATTTGGCTGGGCAAGAATGAACAGTGTTCGACAATGGAGGTTGAATTGGAAGACTCGATTCGATGTGTTAAGACAAAATCGATGCAAAACAGGTATGCGATGATGGTCAGTGATATCCAAGGAACAAAACGCACATACTAATTGCTAAAATAAACATGAAACAGATGAGTCGCCATTGATGCACAGTGAGAAGCTCGAAACTTCCGACGGTCTTCTTTGGCTATGGTTTGGCCGGAGACGTCCCAACCAGTGCCTTGCAATCGAGCTCAAGTTCTCGACGACGGGAGGTTGGAGAACGAGCTCTCTCTCGCGTTTTCTTTCTCTCTCTTGATTCAGTTTCTCTTCCTCAAACTGAATCAACTAACTACTCTTCGCGAAGGCCTCCGCGGACTATATTCGATTTCAAGAAGCTTTTGCCGCCAAACGGGAGGAGTCAAATTCCTCAATCCGCACGTGAGGTCACGTGTTTTAGGGTCCAAACGGCGTCGGGGACAGTGGGCATTCCGTCCAACTCCGTCTGGTCCTCCGGCAAGTCTAATTTTGTGCAAATTTGGCATGAGTTTGTTCTGAGTTTGGAAGTGTTGACTTTCGCGGGTCTGCAGGATTGACCGGTCGATTACTCCCTTCTCCGACGACCATTGGCCGCGATTCCGGCGTCAATCGACGGGGACTGGTTCGAAGAATCAAACCCCCACTAATGCTTCTTCAATTGTAACCGAGTGCTTGGTCAATTCTGCAATCAAAATTGACCTGTTCAAACTATTAAAATGGTGCGAGCGGGAGGAAGAAGATGCACTGTAGCGAACCGGTCAGAACCGGTTCTAACCTTATTTTCGAAATTAATCCCAAATTGATGGGGAATTTTTGCAATTGAACTTCATAATCGAACTTAGGGCATGAGTTTTATCTAAAAAAGTGGTTTTGCCCAAAAGTTCATATCAATTTCAATAAAAACCCCAAATTTGTCTTTAATTGCAATTAGGCAAATCGTGAAATTGGAGGCTCAAATGATTAAATTGGACAAAACCACCTATGCCAATTGATTCAAAATGATGAAAAACATTGGGCAGTGACTTCAATTTGCAATGATAGTCCCTGAATTGAAAGTAATTTCAATTATGCCCATTTTCAAGGACTAAAATGCAATTAAGTATGCAATTTTGCCAAATTCATGCAATTGAGCAATTTGTGCGAAAACTTGGGCTAAATTGCAATGAGGGACAATTAGATTGAATGTCAATATCCTAAAAAATGCCAAAATTGCAAATTAAAAGACTCAATTGACATTTTTTTACCAAATTCAATCATATGTGTAACAGAGGAACATGTAAAATCAAATTTGATTTTGGACTTTTTGTGAGGTCAAAAAGACAAGGGATTTAAAATAAAAATATTGACTATTTGTCCATATTTTTGTGACCTCAAATGCTATTTTTCTTGATTTTTCTAGTATTTTCCTAATTTCTGAAAATATTAAAAAATATGAAAAATATGAAAAATTATTATTTTGTCAAAAATGGTTCCTTAGGCTTGGCCAAGGCCACTAAAGTTGATTTTGCAATTTTTTGACTTTTTATAGATTTTTTTATGAATTTTCTAAGAAATAACTAAAAAAAAAAGGCTGATCCAAAATTAGGTGTCAACATATGCCACACTTTATTCATGTGATTTATTCGTATGTCCTGAATTCTTGATTTGTGCACTTATTTTACTGATTGTGAGTGCTAGGGTAGCCACTCTTATCTGCATGAACTCCTAGATTTAGGGTCTGCACCCCACTCATCTACATGAACTCTTATGGTTAGATAATTCATTCAACTTAGGTACCGAAAAGGCGTCAATTCTGATAGTTGGCGTAACTAAGTCCCCGATCTCACTTCTCTGGTTTTCGTTGAATTAAATAGATCGCTCCCAACTATTCGATAAGATTTCCAATCGTACCTTCCACGAAACGATTGGTGGCGACTCCTTGGCATGTACATATATCACATGTCACTAGACCACACTGAAGGTCGACCAAGTATACCTCTGTTGCGATTTGGGTAATGGACCTTGGGAGAGTCCCGCGTCCAATCAAGCATGGACGACTGTCGCGACCCGTCCGGAAGCGGACGCGGCTAATGGATTACCGATCGCGGGCCTTCCCTCGCACAAGGGTGCGGATCGCGGGCTTTCGATCGGCGCGGGCCCTCCCAGGCCCATACCAAATCGCGGCGGGAGTATTTTTTAGAAGGATTCGACGATAAGAGTCGATCGCTTTCGACCTTCAGTGTGGTCGTGGTGGCATGTGCAACTTGTGCATGCATTTGGAGTCGCCACCGGTCTTTATTGGAGGGTAGACCGGAAACCTTACTGACCGATTGGGAGAGGTCGATCAGTTCTACGGAACCAGAGATTTTGGGTTCGAGGACTTGGTTACGTCGGTGTCATTACCGACGCCCTTTCGGTACCTAACGCGAGTGATTTTCCTATTTAAGATTTCATGCATGGGCAATTTTAGGTGAGGTAGGCTTGATTCGGGGTTTCATGCAGATCGGAAGACTATTCCTATCAATCACAATCAATTTTAATGAAATCGCGATCGAGTGCATAAATAAATCAGATCAATGCACATCAATTCACATCACATGGCCTCCTAGTATAGCCATAAGGGCTTTGGGGAGGCGTGATTTAGGACCAGGGGTAAAATGGGAAGATTTGGAGGCGATTTAGCCCGAAGGGCAAAATCGTCAATTTTTGGAAGACGATTCGCCCAAAGGGCGAAATCGTCATTTTTAAGAGTGATCGGGTTCAAAACACCCGGGATGAGCCTTGGCCAATTGATTGTGGCCATTTCCTATTTTTTGGGATTTTTCTAGAATTTTTAGAATTTTTCGAATGTTTTTGAATTTTTTATGATTTTCTATTTTTTTATTATTATTTATTATTATTATTATTATTATTTATTCTCGACAAATATTTTAATAAAAGCATGCCTTCGACAATAAACAATATTCAACCAGATAAATAAGTTAACCACTAGACTGAAACAAAAACATGCAAATCAAGTCCATAATGACAAAACATACCTGATTGGACACCGGCCTTCAGTCGCCAAGCCCTAACATGCGACCATCTCTATGCACCTTGGCACAAAAGAAACAGGCCGAACTTTTTTTACTCTTTTTTTTTTTTTTAGGGCTGGGCTTGCGATTTCTACTGGCCCCGACTCCCTAACACCCATTACTTGTTCTTCAACTATGGACTAGCCCACAAAAAAAAAAACCAAGCCCAACCATTCTTCAGACCAAGCCCAACCATTCGCTCCTTTTGTTTAAACCAGCCCGTCCGAAAAGAGGAGCAAATAAGTTGCCACCCTACACTATTCATCGTCTTCCTCGTGGGATGTCCACTTCGCCCATGCAGCAGGATCGAGCTCGAATGCTTCATCCATCGACCACCGCACTCCTCTTCGGGACTCACTCTTCGGGACTCACTCGTCGGACTGCAAACGACTTCGAGTGGGCTGAGGAAACTCTGATCAGTGCGGCGGCACCAAACAGCGGCTCTGGCTGGACAGCAATTCCGAGCGACCGAACAGCGACAACCCGGCGGCGAAACAACAACCAGGGGCAAGCATCCACCAGCACCACCATACTTGTACTCCGACCTGCATGCTCGTCCAGTCCGGCCTTCCCCACCCGGAATCGACATCATATAATCCGAACCGGCACCAACTCATGACCCCAGTAGAAGCTCGGCGGGTCAGTCCAACATCTCTCTCGCTCGTTCGTTCAATTCGCACAACGTCGAAAATCTGTCCGACCCGCCGAGTCTTTTCGCATAACTTCCGAGGAAGTTCTCCATTCCTTCCCTCATTTTGGCGACTAGCATTGGAAGGAGATCTTTCTCTTGGGGGTCGTAGTTTTCATCTACTTTCGCTGTGAAGTAGCTGACCAAGCATCCGACAGAGCTCGGAGCGATGGCGGCTCCATTCTCTTTCGGATGTTCACGGTTTGCGCAAGGAGAGGGCGGCCGGAGGACGCAGCAGCTTCCATGGCGCATTTCCATATGAGGGCTGGCATGGCTTCCATACGAGTGGGCTGAGCGGAGACCGAGCTCGTTGCTAACTCGGAGAGCTGCAATATCCGCAGGCCGGAAGCCGAATCTCCTCGACTGGCACTTCTGCTTTAGGATCTTCCCTGGGCGGAGGAGAGAAGAGAGTCGAAGCAATACTCTGGTGCCAGCAGCTCGGCCACTGAGCCTCTGCCGCGAGCCGCAGCCGCCCAACTGTGTAGGAACGAGCTCAGGGTCGACGTCCGCGACCTTGTGCGACGCGCAAACCGCGGTCGTCACTCCTCCGTCAACAAAGAAGCTCGACTAGACAGACACTAAACGACCGTGGAATGACTCGGGCGAGTCGAAGTCCACGGGAAGAAGCAGCTTCAGCACGTCCGGATCCGGCGACTGCAGGATCTCTCGAATGCCGATCCCCGTCACCTGGGCCTCGAAATAGTCCGCGCCTTCGTCCGTGCAGTCAACGCGTACGTTGTCAGCGATCCTACCTGCAAGTGGGTAGAAACGAGCTAGCGTTTCCGACGACGCCGACCCCGCCCTGGCATCATGGATATCGGGTCCATCGCGAGGAGCGTCGGCGTAGAAGAGGATCAGCGGGATGACAGAAGGTGCGAACTAGTCGAAGAGGGACAAAGCGAACCGGGAACTGGGGAGGTGCGATGGTGATGGCTGATGATGACAGTGTGGGGGCTCGACGGCGAAGGATGGATGTCGTGGTACTGGTTGTGCGGATGGACTCACGATGCTCTCCGGGACACTTTTTTTTTTTTTTAAACCATCCCTTGGAGACCTTTTTAATCACCAGACCAACCCATGCAGAGATTGTGCCGAGGGTCTCCCCTTCCTTTTTTTGGATATTTTTATAATTTAATATATTCAAAAAATATTATAAAATACCAAAAAATATTTTTTTGTTCAAAATTGGTCCCCGAGGTTAGGCCAAGGTTTACAAAGTTGATTTTGTGATTTTATGACCTTTTTTTATATTTTTAATTAATTTTAAAGAATAAAAATCACAGTAACATATGGTCAAAAATTAGGTGTCAACAGCTGCCCCTCTTTGAGAGGAATCTCGTTAGAGGTTTGTCTCAAAGATAAGATAACACCTGATTCCTAACCTACTCAATTGGAAAATGAAACGAGAAATGACATGACATCGGATCCTTAAGGCCCTATGATGAAATCTCAAATTAATCCCCGGTTCGCTCTAACAATTGGAACATGGGCCGGAGTGAGAGAGGTTTACCTGAAGCTCACCTGTCGGATGCTGCCGGTTGCGATAACTTTCCAGAAGATACCTAGGACTCATTATTTAGGATATCCTAGGGAGATTTAGCTCTGACCTGTATGGTAGGTCATACCATTATGGGATTCCTAACTGGTAGGAACCAAAGGAAGGCGGATCCCACGCTTGAGGATTCACCAGCGATTTTAATCCGTATGGTGGATCGGACCTTTGTGTCGATGCTTATGACGGTATTTATCAATGAGTTGACCCTTATGGCGGTTTCTACCATATTTTTGACCCTTTAGGCGGTTTCTACCTTTGTTCGACCCTTTAGGCGGTTTCTACCTTTGTTTGACCCTTTAGGCGGTTTCTACCTTTCATTGACCCTTTAGGCGGTTTCTACCTTTGTTTTGACCCTTTAGGCGGTTTCTACCTTTGTTTGACCCTTTAGGCGGTTTCTACCTTTCATTGACCCTTTAGGCGGTTTCTACCTTTGTTTTGACCCTTTAGGCGGTTTCTACCTTTGTTCGACCCTTTAGGCGGTTTCTACCTTTGTTTTGACCCTTTAGGCGGTTTCTACCTTTGTTTGACCCTTTAGGCGGTTTCTACATTTCATGTTTCTACCATATTTTGCTTTGAAAAGGGGTCTCATGACGAGGGTTCTCCACGTCCGATGAGACTGCCTAAATTTTGAGAAAGGGGTCTCATGACGAGGGTTCTCCACGTCCGATGAGACTTCCTGAATTTTGAAAAGGTGTCTCATGACGAGGGTTCTCCTCGTCCGATGAGACTGTTTGATTTAAAAGGGTTTTTCTTCCCCTCTTTTTTAGAGATCCCGAAGTTTGTCGGGAATTCAGTTTTTGAAGCAGTGAAAGATTTTATTTTGACAAAGCTTCACCTGAGTCTGTTGATGCGACATTCTGGGAGCTGGGTTCTCCAGGTATCCTGAGTCTGTTGATGCGACATTCTGGGAGCTGGGTTCTCCAGGTATCCTGCAGAAAGTTCAAACCTGAAATATTTTTCTTCACCAAGAAAATGTTAATAATCTTTGGGAAGACAATAATTGTCCAATTGACAGAATTTTATGACTTAAGTTTTAGTCATGAAATGTGCATTTTGATGCTGGAGGTTATCCAAAGCATTCTTGCAACATGCAAATGTGATCACAAATTCCTTGCATGGAAAATCCGGATCAACAGTTTGAAAATTCCAAAGAGAGTTTGTTCAAAATATCAATTGGAATATTTCTCGACAATGAGGTCTCCTCGCCTGTTTTGAGATATTGGTTGTTATAGGGGATGCACTCAATTCCCTACTAACCTGTGCCTAGGTTTTAGGCTCATTTGCAGCGCATACATTTTAATCGGTCGGGAGGTCTTCCACGGGACCGTAATGTTGGGCTCGGATATTGGTTTTCAAGGGGGACCCGCTTTGGAGTCGAGGCCATTGAATGAAAATCTTCACCATCTGCTCCGGGTTTACAAGTCAAGAACCCTGCAAAAGAGAAAGAAATAGTCTTGCTCGTACTTCTTCGAGCTAAGCTATATGTTGACCCAAGTGTCTTAGTCAGAGAAGACTGTTTCAGGGTTGTAACATTGGTAGGATTGGGGACCGGAAAAGGCTTGTTTTTGGCCCAGAATTTATGAGGGGATTGACATTGGTGATCATTGCAAACTTGTCACCTGTCTTTTCCATTCTGCATCTTCAATTTTTGAGGCGTGCAACCGCTTTTGAGGTGTGCACAAACTCTTTAGAGAGCGACTCTCTCCATGTCTTTGTTCTGCGCTTGGCACTATTTGGGGAGCAGCCCTTTTGGATTTGACTCCTTCAGGGATTTCTTCTTTTCCCATCCGGCTTCATTATGGATCAATCAAACAACTTACACGAGCATCGGCCTTGCTTTTACCAGGCACTTTGCTTTTTCTTAATGCCGTGGATTTTTCTCATTCATTTTTGAAATCCCACTTTTTCTCATCTTCATGGGATCATGTTAGACATATAGTCTAAACATGCTTTAAATATCAGTCCGGGAATTCTCTTCGTAATCCATGAGTCTTGAGCTCTTCCGTTTCTGAAATGATGCTGCATCCATCTTGAAATGCGCAATGATCACCAACGGGTTCATGAAACGAATTTGCAGGCTCAACTTGGCTGTGCAAAGGATATGGTGTGTGGGATAGAGAAATGAATGCTTCTCGTCATCCTATGGCATTTGGATTACCATATAAACAACACACAAAGATTGATGTTAGTCCGAGCAAGAAAATTTCTAACCATTTTCTCCTGACGCTGCTGGACTCACCTCCATTTTGCCCCGACGTGGGGTCGTTCTTGACAGGGTTAAGAATGAAAACCGCCGTTCAAAGGGGTTATCAATGGTCACCTGTAGTATTTGGGGATATGAAACGAATGCTTCCGTCATCCCAATCCATGTAATTGTTGCGAATAATCCCTACTTCCGTAGGTCCAGATTTTGCTATCTGATCCGCTCCACTTCTCTCTCAAGTGTGTATAGGACGTGTTTGGATTAGGCTTTGCCTCTCGTCTTTTGAGAAAACGTCCTTTTGAGAATTTTGAACAACTTTTGATTGGAAAAATATCTTTTCTTTTTCTCCATAAAATTTTCTCCCAATGGGGCTTTATGATGCACATGCATGTTTCATTCATGTTCAGACAACCTCCCAACTTCAACTGTGGATGTCTATGAGTTTAAAAATTCGACGCCTCTTTTCAGACATAATGATTGAAAGAGTCCTAACACTTTTTTTTATCTTCAACGACTTGGGGAAAAGGGATACTTACCTACCCGCCGCGGCTGGAGATCCCTGAAAATGCGGAAGAAACATGTTATTGTACGTTCATGAATTTTTCAAAAAATTAGAACGATACATCTTACCCTTGGTCATGTACTCTAACGAGTAGTACATGGGATGTAAAAACCTGTTCGTCTGCAAGGCGGCTCCCCTGTCAGGGATAAACAATAAGTGTCAATTCACATTCCCAAATTCAAGACAAATTGGGACGATACAACTTTACTCTTGATTTTCATCCCATTCTGATGTGGCGTGTTGATATGAACAACATCTATCAAATCCGCCTATCCATGCTTGGAGTGTTTGTAACATCAATGGTTCATCTGCCCCCAGCTGGGCAGCGTCCGTTCTGCTATTTGAACGCATGACTCCTTAAGTGATTTATCCATGTTTATCATCTGAGAAGGAAAAGAAAGAAGACATTATTTCGGTATCCGATTGGAGATCGTTTAGGAACGATACATCGTTTTACCAAATGGGTGGCTTCGCGGCCAGATGCATTTTGCATTGAAGGGGTGGATTCCATTATGCTCTGCGAACGATGATCATTGCTTGGGGAGCTCGCCCCTGAGCTTAAAGATGCTCAAAAGGTAAGGCGGATCTTCGTACGACTAGTTTTAAGCATAAATGAGAAATGCCCCCATGGGAGCCTTACAATGGGATTGCCAATACATTCATTCAGGCTATTCAACCTCTTTTCTCCGAACATTTTTTTTACAAATCGCGCCTTGAATCAAACACCTGATCGTCGGCTCTGTATCACTATTGCAGGAGTCCGCCAGCTTCAGGCTGATCGAGCCAGAAATTGAGTTCCTCTCCAAGGAAATCGCTCGAATCTCCGAGCCATTGATGCTCAAGTCGAGTGTCACCGACTGCTGGCGATAGATCACTCTCGCCTTGGATGATTTGATTCCTCGAGCTGGAACCTCCCTTGTTGCCCGGCAAATATGTAGACATGTCCCATGTAAATGTTGGATTTGCCATGGGAAGAGCACTAGCAACAGGTTGGTACTCAAACTGGGGAGTTCCTATTTGCGGGAACTGCGGTATATACACTTGAGGGGTATTGAGACTGCTTGGTGGAGCGTTCTGATTTGGGTTAGAGGAGTCGGTGACATGGTTGCTGGTCTCGTCAACACCGAAACATGGTTGGGTGTTCCCGGCTCTATAATCATCGTGGTTGCAGTTATGACCAACATTTAAGTTCGAACCAGCTCCATCCGAGCTTAGTGTCACCCGTCCCTCTTTTAGCAACCTCTTGAAATATCCAAGGTGGCTCGCGACGTTAACTTTAGAGAGTCCCGGCACGTTCAGGATTTCGTGTATGCGCGTTGATCGTGCCGTGTCAATCCCCAACTGTCGAACTGTATCAACAAATTTCTGATGGAGTTCAGCAGTCCAAGAAAATCGCGCTTTCTTGTCAACAAGAACAGCTCGCCGACTAATCTCTATGAGATCTGATTGTGTTGGAAACTGCTCTTGTAAGCCTTCGACGGTATCTGACTGCACCGGAAGACATTGCGAAAGGCATTGTAACATATGAGCACTACCAATCTCTAGAAGTGGCTCTTCGGAGAATATTTCACTGACGAGAATATGGTTATTGCAATCAAGGCAAGTGGCACTGCTCAGTGCTTCCTCATATCTAGCGCTTTCTGTTCGAAGCTTTTCATTTTCTTCCTTCAGAATCGCTAGCTCTTGCTGTCTATGTAGATTCCCCAACCGGGCTCGTTTGTTACGAAACCACTTATTGACCTTCCCAGGCTCCCACCCTAACTCTCGACCTAGCTCAGCCCTCTGCTTCTCATCTGGATGGGGGCATTCCTCGAAGAAAAAATCAAGCTCCCGGTCTTGACTTGAAGTATGGTGAAGGGGATGTTTTCCTTTCTGACGCTGATCACTGCTATGGGCATTGTTTTCATTACCACAACCTTGAGTTTCATCGTTGGAAGTGTCAATCTCCATGACCATCGTGCCGGATTCGGTCCCGTGATCTTCAAATTCTTCCAGCAGTTTAAGCTCGGAGACTTCTAAGTCGGGCGTTTCCAACAAATGACGGTATCCTTGGAACATTTTGGATCGAAGTATCACTGACTGATCGTCGCAGAAGTCATCTGATCCTTCGAAATATTGATGCATGGGTTGGGTAGTATCGCCCAACTGGTTCTTCGAGCTGGAACCTCCATTTCTTCTCGAGAACATGAGAGGGGAGTTGATCGATTGACCCCCATAAGCATCTCCTACTTGGGAATTAGGGAAACAAAAATGCTCAACGCATTCCCTTGTTAGATCCTTTGAAACCACATGCCCTAGTTCGGCAAGTCCTTGGGCACTAAGCGCAGAAAGCTCATTAGTAAGCGGAAAAACAGCGACGGATGGGTGCTGCACCTGCTGCATCTGTGGCACACACTCTTGAAGAAAATTGGGATTACTCAGATGAATATTCTGATCAATTTCCCAATAAGTGTTGAATTTGTAACCGAGGTTAGCATGACGCTGTCTTAGCGCTCTTCTGTAACAACCGAGGTGATTTGAGACCATAGCCTTGGTAAGTTCTGGTGCATTCAGGGCCTCCATTACTTTCTTCGGGCGTGCATAGTCGAGCCCTATTCGCCGAACCACGTCTAAGAACCGGCGGTGAAGCTCCAGGGGCCACGCGAAAATCTTCTTCTCTTGGTTCAGAATAGCGTCGACAGCTTGACGGCTGATCTTTAACCCTTCTCGAGCAGGATCTGATCCTGCCATAAGTCGTGGTGGAGAAGACTCGTGGTGACTCTCATCATAGTGGCATATATTCCCTCCTCCAGAAGGCACTGGCACTATCTTTGTAGGATTGATTTGTTCATGCACATCACCAGTATTTTCGATCCTAGCAGAAGGCTTAACGGGAAACAATCTACTGAGAGTGGTAGGGCCACCGCAGTTAGGGCAGACAATAGTGCTAAGAACTTCTTCATACCTCACGTTCTTTGTTCGAAGCTTCTCGTTCTGTTCCTTTAGAAATGCGGTCTCCCGTCGTTTGTACTGCTTACTCAGCTTGGTTCGTTTATTTTGAAACCAATTCAAGATCCTCAAAGGGCTCGTCCCTAGTTTTTGACCCAACTACTTCCTCTGTTCTGTGTCCGGGAAAGGGCATCCCTTGAAGATAGCTTCAAGTATCTGGACCTCATCCGGAGTGTAGAGCTGGCGACGCTTTCTTTTCTGGCGCGGATCATCGTCGCTGGCGTCTTGGTCGCTGAGGGCTTGAGTCTCCTGGATGGTCGAGTCGATTTCCATATCCTTCGTGACGAATTCATTTCCGAGGTCTTCAAATTCCTCTAGCCGTTCAAGTTCGGAAACATTCAGGTCAGGCGTTTCCAACAGATGATGGTACCCCTTGAACATTTTGGGTCGAAATGTCTTTTCCTGATCTTCGTTCGCTTGATCTTCTCCACCCTTTCTCAGATGTCCGCCCTCTCTGTAATTATCAGATATTAGGCGTGTTCCAAGAAGCGTCGCTTTGAAATCGAGTAACGAGCGTCTGACGGGCGTTCCTTTCGAGACTTCGTGATTCCCCCCGTCCGTTCTTACTCTCTCTTGCCTGAGTGGAGCGTGCAGATCTCCCGTGTCGACTTTTGCTTTATCGAGCATTACGCCTGTCCCCCTAGCTCGGTCTCCAAAGTAATAGGTCCGCCGGCCTTTAGGTGTTGTTACCTTTTCTAAGCCCGAAATCACGGGACAGAGGTGGATCTGTGACTCACCAGGGATGTATTAATGAGGCTTGATTAGCCCTGCCGCGTATAGAAAAATTATTGCAGCTTTCCCTTTCTCGTTCGAGCGTTAAAGGGCGAGAGGTTGACATCGAGGAGATTAACATTTCGATCTAACCTCTCAAACACTCCTCCATCATTCCTTCTTTTCTCTGTCGTTGAATCGCAGATGGCTTCCTCTCCTGTACCCGCTGCCTCAGCCGAAGCTTCAACCCAATGGGAGAGGTTTTATCACCTCTTGGGTAGAGGTTATGGCTACATAAACAGTCATCCTGAAGCTGAGGTTGAAGTTCGTACTCTGATTCCGGCCCTGGATACTGTGTGTATTGAAGGTACAAAACTTCAAAGGGAGTTTGTGATCTTCCCAACTCTCTTCAACAATTTCCTGCAGGCTTATGAAGTTGCTAGCCGGGAGGTCACTCTGGCTGGTATCGTGCGAGCCCGCTATCAGGACCGAACTGAGTCCCTGATGTTGGCCATGCTGACGGCCGATAACCATAAAAGGGCTGTTGAATACGCCCACGCCCAGGTTTCGATGTTGGTCCGTGAGAGGGACAACTTGGTGGAGCGTCTGGCTCTTTTTGACACCGCCTTTGAGCAAGATCAGCACAACCTCGTGCTGAGGTTCCAGTGTGCCTGGTTGGAGGAAAGGCTTGAAGACCTGAGCATGGATATAGCTCGCGGGAGGGTGCTGGCTCAGGACTTAGAGCTTGAGTTCGAGTACTATGAGACCAAGGTGAACGACCTTAAGGAGAAATGTCGCCTCCTTTTCTTCAAGCTTGTAGACCTCGATTCCCAGAGTGTGGGTTGTAAGCAAGGCATGGATAGCATGGAGAATCAATTGAGCTCATTTGTGATGCTCATTAGAACTCACTTTGGATTTACGGTTCCTCCTCAGTAGTCTGTTTGTAAAGTCTCCTGTTAAGTGCTATAAATGAGAGTGTATGCACATTTCCGCTTATCCTTCGCAAGATTCAATATTGCCCTTGGTTTCGCAATCATAGTGTTTGAGGCAACTGACGATCTTTCCGCTTTCGAGCCCGCTCACGTTATGTTTGTAACCTATGCTGTCACGTTTGCCTTCGTGCGCTTGGTCGATTTACCTCGAACCCATCGTGACAAAAGATTGTTGTAGCTAAACATGATGATGTTAGCAAGCATCATTGTGTGAAATCAACCCTAGGCCTTAAAGAAGAAAGGAACTGCTCCGATTGAAACTTTACAATGCGCAAATAAGAAATAAGTTCTACTTGTGTACAAGCCCCCCCCCTTTTCTCTGGGTATGTTCGATCACCACCCCATCATGTCTGGGTTCAGGTGCGCGGTCATCGACTCCAGATCATGGCCGTGAAGGTTTGCTAGCCTCCTCCTGATGGATTCTTCGAACTGTGACCACCATCTTTGTTTGAGAAGAAAAGAGGAGGGTCGACCTCTTTCCTATCAAAAGCGTGTCTCACTCAGAGATCAGGGAAGCAAAATTGTTCGAAGTGTTCCCCCACTAGATCATCTGAGATCATATGCCCTAGTTGGGCGAACTCCTGAACATTAGACGTCGTGGGTGGATCAGCAGCAGGAAGAGCGCCGGTGGACGGCCGCTGCTCGAGCGGGGAAGTGTATATTTGTTGCACCGGTGGCACGTATTCTTGAGGAACATTAAGATGACTGATAGGGCTATATTGACCAATTCTCCAACAGTTGGTGGTAGAGCTACCGGCTTGGTTGGTATCGAGACTCGGCAGGGCTCTTCTTGAGGCATGGCTGTTGCATTCGTAGCCGTACCTAATGTTCAAGTTCGAGTCGGGCTCTTCTAGGCGCCGTGCGGCATGACGCCGTCGTAGCTTCCTGCGGTAACCATTAAGGTGGTTTGCGACTAACCTTCTAGCGAGCCCCGGTTCATTCATGACCTCATGTACGCGTGTTGGACATAATGAGTCATTCCCTATTTGGTGAACCGCATCAAGGAATTTTCTGTGAAGCTCTGGAGACCATATGAACTTCTTTTGGCGACTCAGGATAGCATCCGTGACTCGGCGATCATTCCTCGATTCACTCTCGGCGGGGTCTGGTTGTGCCAGAGGTTGTTGCAGGGGAAGCTGGTTGACTTCGAACTGGTCTGTGGTGATAGTAAGCCCATTGTCAGGGAAATTGTAGTAACGCGCCTCCCCTCTTTCCAAAGATGGTTTGAGGGAGTGGGGTGGCGGACGACCACCTGCGATTCTCATAGAAAACTTATCACGGAACATTTCGCGAGTGTCGATAGAACCACCGCAGTTAAGGCAAGCGGCGTTGATGAGGACTTCCTTACACCACATGTTTTCTGCTCGAAGCTTGGCGTATTCTTCTTTTAGAGTTTCGAGCTCTTGACACTTTCCCCGAACCACTGATCTGGCCCGTCTGTTTTGAAACCAGTGCTTGACCCTTAAGGGTTCCATCTCTAATTTCCGGGCTAATTTTCTTCTTCGTCTCGTATCCGGGTAACGGCACTTATTGAAGGCGGCTTCGAGTATCTAGATTTCCTTCTCAGTATAGAGCCGGCGACGTCTTCTTCCACGAGATGGGACATCGCCGCTGCCGTCGTTGTTGCTGCTACTGTCGTCGTCGCTGCCCTGATCCTGAACCTCGTTGCCAGCAGGGTTGGGTAGTATGGTTTCGACATCTGGCTCGATCCCAAAGACTTCGAGGTCTCCCAACTGCACATTACCTAGGACATTTGGGTCAGTCATCTCCAACAAATGACTATGACTGTTAAACATACTGGATCAAGAAAAGGTTTGTTCGTCCTTTTTTAATCACTCAAGGTCTTGTAATCCTCTTCCTATGTTTACTCTCTCTAAACTTTCTTTTGAGTGACTTTGCGTACTCAGGAGTCGCTCTTCGAGCATGGAAGACGATCACCAGGCGAGCGTTCTTCTAGAGATTTTGAGTTTCTCGTCTTGTCGTCTTCCTTCCTTTTCATGGTGGAGAGATCACGGATCGCTTTTCTTTCCTCGATAGCCGAACCTGTCTCCCATTATCTCTCAAAAGACTAAATTACGTCCACCACCCGCTCAGCTTTTCATCATGACAAAACTATCAACCCTACCGCGGCTCCTTCGATATTTGCGCTCGACTCCCGCTCCATCTCAATAATGGTGAAATAGACAACTCTTTTACAACTTTTCAAACTCGTCAGGCCTGAAATCGCGGATCGAGACATGTCTGATGCTTCACGGGAGGAGCAGCCCCTGCTTTACATTAACTACCCCGGCTCCACAAGCATTATTGCTGTAACTTTTCTCCATTTTTGAGCTACTATGAAACGAGGAGAAGGTTAGTGCTCTCATTTGCCCAGCTTTCACTTTCATTCATTCCATCGCACTCGTCTTCCTTTCCATCCTTCCAACAAGAAATGGCCTCATCTTCTGCTTCTTCCTCTGACTCTTCCCATGCTTGCGTCTTTTCACTCGCAGTCCCGGCCCGATGGGAAAAACTCTATAATCTCTTGGGTCGGGGCTACGCTTACATAGCCGATCATCCGGAGATCGAGGCTGAGATCCGCGTTCTATTTGCGGCCACTGACACTACTTCCATCGAGGGTACTGAGTTGGAGAAGGAGTATAAAACATTCCCAGCCCTCTTTGCAAACTTTCTAGAGGCTTACCGCGTTGCTCACCGGGAAGTTCTCGTGGCTCGTGTCTTGCGAGCCCGCTACGAAGACCGCTGTGACTGCCTGACGTTGACTAACTTCGTGGCTGACAGCCACAACAAGGTTATGGAAACTGCCAACGAGCGGGTCTCGACGATGCTTCGTGAACGTGGAAATTTGGTGGAGCGTTTGGCCTTGTGCCTGATCACCTATGAGCACGATCGTCGTAACATCATGTTGAAGTTTCAGAGCGATTGGCTGGAAGAGCGACTCGATACTGTTACGGCGGATGTATCCCGTGGGAGGGAATTGGTCCGGGACTTGGAACTTGCTGCTGAAGATCACAGGGCCAAGGTTGCTGACCTTAAGAATGAGTGCAAGCGCCTTCTTCTCCAGCTCGCGGATCATGATATACGGAGCGGTGAGCGTAGGCAGGGAATCAACCATATGGAGGGCCAATTGAGCTCCTTCGTGCTGCTGATTAGGGCTCAGTTCGGCTTTATTTTTCCGCCTCGCTAATCTGTATTAATCTGCTTTGAAAGTCTTTCGATTGAGCGAAAGTGAATGAAAGCTCCTGTGTGTGTGTTTTAGCTTTTATATGGTCCATTTCTTCGAGCATCCGAACATCTTCAACTTGGGTGAGCTAAGATCATAAAATCAATAAGTTGAGCAAATATGTCCTGATTTTCTAACTTGCTCATGATCAGATGAAAGAATAGCCTCAGATTCATCCAGGAGAAGATTTCTCTCTATTACCTATTTTTCACCTGCAAACGAAAAGACAGAATCAGAATGAATAATTTGAAAAAGAAAGCATAAACCCCTTTCAATCTTATGCTTGCTCGTGATTAATAAGGACAAAAACTTTTACAAGGGTTTTAATCTTGCGCAAAAGTTTTTTTATCAGTATTCTTCGAAGGAAAGCATATTATTGAAAGGAATGTAATTCACGATAATCGCCTTTGATCAATTTCGAGAAGAACGAACTAGTCAAAAGTACAAAGCATAACGACGTGTTTTAAATTTAATTGAAGATACGGCATCCAAATCAAGGCCGTTTAAGAATGAGGGCAATTTGGACATCTATCTCGTCATTAAATTCGAAACAATGCCGATACTCTTGATCAATTATCGTGGATTACCAATGATGTACGACATGCATGAATCAATTCAAGCGTATAATTCCTTCTAGCGAAATTGGGGTTGGATTACCCTATACGACCAAAAAGGTCATGCAAGATTTCCAATTTTGATTTCCTCTAAAGGAATTATAAACTTGACTTGGGAGTATTCGGATGATTAGAGAAAATGCCATCACATTCCCATGACCCGTCAAAAGAAATACAACCAAGCTCCATCTGAATGTATACACCAATAGATCCCTAATACAATCACTCTAAGGGGTGAGATAGCGAAAACCTCGGTAAAAATAAACCCTATACAAGAGGACTAGTAATGAAAAATGAAACAAAGGAATGTGATCCTAACGTTTAAGGATGCCCCAGTTTCGATCTGTGTCTTCAGGATCACTTGCCCCAACTCGTCATCTTCGTTGGATGATACCTCAATAATGTCCACAGTATGCTCCTCGCATATTCGGTGTTCGTCGTGGGATATCATCTTCCTCGTCTTCTATCAAGGACGTTCGGGAAAAACACACATATCTATCCTTGAAATGGCATTTAATCTAATCACCAGAATGCAATGAATGAAATGCCTATATTTATATGAACTGTAATGGATTTGATGGATAGAGAGTCTTACCAACCAAACTCGTCGACTTATGTGCGGTTTTAGGTGTACCAACCGCCCAAAGACATGCGCATGAGACAAGTGATGGTAAACTTCTAAAAATCAGAGGGTTTGGCACCTAAGGTTAAGGTTCCCACATCGAGTTCTAGAAAGAGCCGATTCCATTGCACAGCTATCGTTGCATTGGGACTCGATCCATAGTTCGAAGCGAGCGGAATTGAAAAGTGGATTACCCCGTGTTTTTCCTCACGGAGATTCCATTTTCAATTCCTTCTATTGTGTTCCTAAAGGCGGCGCCCGGGGTTTTAGGCGCGGTTGTGTGTGTCCACGTGTCGTGATCATCACAATGCAAGTCACGCACAACAGTTTATCAATCAACACTTCAAATCATCCACACAACATACATTCCTACGCCCAACCTGCATAAGACAATGTTAATCACGGACTACACCCCTTGTTTCTCCAATCTGCAAAAACATATAACACCTATCGTAAGCGGACTTACCTCACCTTCAAGACCGCCTGCAGGGTTACAAATATCACTCAACGTTTTAATTACGGCCTAAGTCCACTTGGGGTCTAGAACCATAGGTTCTAGAACAGAAGGTCCCCAGCGGAGTCGCCAGCTGTCGCGACCCGTCCGGAAGCGGACGCGGCTAATGGATTACCGATCGCGGGCCTTCCCTCGCACAAGGGTGCGGATCGCGGGCTTTGGATCGGCGCGGGCCCTCCCAGGCCCATACCAAATCGCGGCGGGAGTATTTTTTAGAAGGATTCGACGATAATGTCGCGACCCGTCCGGAAGCGGACGCGGCTAATGGATTACCGATCACGGGTCTTGGATCGGCGCGAGCCCTCCCAGGCCCATACCAAATCGCGGCGGGAGTATTCTTCGACGATAAGAGTCGATCGCTTTCGACCTTCAGTGTGGTCGTGGTGGCATGTGCAAATTGTGCATGCATTTGGAGTCGCCACCGGTCTTTCTTGGAGGGTAGACCGGAAACCTTACCGATCGATTGGGAGAGATCGATCAGTTCTACGGAACCAGAGATTTTGGGTTCGGGGACTTGGTTACGCTGGTGTCGTTACCAACGCCCTTTCGGTACCTAACGCGAGTGATTTTTCTAACTAGGATTTCATGCAGGCGCAATTTTGGGTGAGGTAAGTCTGACTTTGCACATTAACCAGTTTAACATGCTCACGTAATCATAATAAATAAATAGATGTCGATCACATAAACATCTATCCTACGTGGTGATCATGGAATTATGATTTAATGGGTCTCGAGCCAATGAGACCACATTTAATCATTTTAATATTTTAATAACGGAGAGCCGCTCTTCGCTTCTTCTTGGTTTCTTGAACTCTTCAAGAATTGGGCCCTAAAGAGCTCGCCGACTTACAAGGCTCCCCCACGTAATCCTCGTAGCATTTACATCAACAATTGACTATGCTAAAAATAAAGATTACATGAAAAATAAAAGGAGTACGCAGCCTCCATTTAATAATTACAACCCCAAATATATAAATAATCATCATACATTCATATATACATCAATCACATCGATTAGGGATTTTTCCATGATCACCACCCTCCCACGTAAGTAATAAATTCACAATTTAAAACTTAGGAAGGCACAATAAAAATTCTACGTTGAATCATATTCAGAATTTTTACGTAAAATAAGATAGCCATAAATTTTCGATTCAAAATTGATTTAGTCTCAATTTTTGCTACGTTGATTAATTTATCATATAAAACAATCAACCTCCATTAGCCATGTAAGACGAACAATTCGTTAATACATATTGGCCATAGTATTGCAAAAATTGCAAAAATCAATTAAATGCACGAAAACACCTAAGGATTGGCTCTGATACCACTGTTGGGATCCACGTAACACGTAGCGGAAATAAATAACAACCCATACATGTATCTCCAGAGGCGTACTTCGTGCATTTCAATCGAAAAAAAATCACAAAGCCTCAAAGGGAGTAAATAGATTACCTCTCGTAGCGTGCTTGAACGGAGGTGTCGGTTCGATGTTCTTCGATCTCAGCCTCCACAAGTGTTAGGCATCTAGTTCGGACGCACCACCAATTGACGAACGGGGAGACGACTAATAACTCCACAACAATTGTGCTAGCAATATGCGGAATCAATATTCCGAACTTAGTATATTTTGCTCACTCAAGATTATGAGAATATAGAGAGTGTTTGTGTTCTTCTCTCTAAGCTCTCCAAAAATTTGCACACTCTACAAAATGTCTCTCCCCCCCAACCTCAAAACTCTTGCCATCCTTTTATAGCCAAAAATATATTCCAATAAATTGTATTTAAAAATAGCACTAACAATTATAAATTCTATCTAAAAATAGCACTCACAAATAAATGACATTTAAAAATAGCACTAACAATAGCACTCACAATTTATAATACAAAAATGCTATTTAAAAATAGCACTAACAATAGCACTCACAATTTATAATACAAAAATGCTATTTAAAAATAGCACTAACAATTATAAATTCTATCTAATAATAGCACTCACAAATAAATGACATTTAAAAATAGCACTAACAATAGCACTCACAATTTATAATACAAAAATGCTATTTAAAAATAGCACTAACAATAGCACTCACAATTTATAATACAAAAATGCTATTTAAAAATAGCACTAACAATTATAAATTCTATCTAATAATAGCACTCACAATTTATGATAAATAAATGTCATTTAAAAATAGCACTAACAATAGCACTCACAATTTATGATAAATAAATGTCATTTAAAAATAGCACTAACAATAGCACTCACAATTTATAATACAAAAATGCTATTTAAAAATATCACTAACAATAGCACTCACAATACAAAAATGCTAAAAAAAAAAGCACTAACAAAGGTGTTAAAAATAATAACCATTATTATTATTACAAGAGTTAAAGAGGTTACCAAACAGTACAAATATGCATAACGTATAAATACGTATGACGTATAAATACGTAGAGCATACGTATACATCCGTGAAACCGGGGACTAATTGAAAGAAAAATGTGCAATTAAGCCCTTTTGGTAAAAATTGATTAAATTGGAGGGCAAATTGACCTAATTGCACTTTAAGACTTTAGAATCCAATGTCATAGCTTATAAAAAGTGAGAATTGAAAACTAAAAGACTCGCAAAGGAATTTTTTGCTCGGTTCGAGTTTATGTTTGTGAAGAAACATAGTGACCCGAGCCGAATTTTCAAGATTTAAGGTGACACACTTGAAGATGAAATTAAAACAAAATTATTGAATATTTTTGTGTATTTTTCTGACCACGAATGGTATTTTTCTGATTTTTTGGGTATTTTTATAATTAAATAAATTCGAAAAATATTATAAAATACCAAAAAATATTTTTTGTTCAAAATTGGTCCCCGAGGCTAGGCCAAGGCTTCCAAAGTTGATTTTGTGATTTTATGACCTTTTTTGATATTTTTAATTAATTTTAAAGAATAAAAATCACAATAATAAATGGTCAAAAATCAGGTGTCAACAGCTGCCCCTCTTTGAGAGGAATCTCGTTAGAGGTTTCTCTCAAAGATAAGGTGGCACCTGATTTCTAACCGACTCAACTGGGAAAATGAGAGAAGAAATGCTACGACATTGGATCGCTTAAGGCCCTTTGATGAAAGCTCAAATTAATCCCCGGTTTGCTTTAACAATTTGAACATGGGCCGGAGTGAGAGAGGCTTACCTGAAGCTCACCTGTCTGATGCTGCCGGTTGCGACAACTTTCAAGCAGATACCTAGGACTCGTCATTCAGAATATCCTAGGGAGATTAAGCTCTGACCTGTATGGTAGGTCATACCATTATGGGATTCCTAACTGGTAGGAACCTAAGGAAGGCGCGTCCCACACTTTGGGATTTGCCAAGGATTTTGATCCGTATGGTGGATCGAATCAGAAATGGTTCACCTACTGTAAGGTTTACCTAGGGAAACGACTCTTTCCGTGTTTGGAATTTGTCAAGGTTTTGATCTGTATGGTGGATCGGACCATTAGGCTGATCCTTCAGGCGGTTTCTACCATATTTGACCCTTCAGGCGGTATCTACCGTGGCTTGACCCTTCAGGCGGTTTCTACCTTGAGTTGACCCTTCAGGCGGTTTCTACCTTGGTTTGACCCTTCAGGCGGTTTCTACCTTGTGCTGACCCTTCAGGCGGTATCTACCATGAGTTTGACCCTTCAGGCGGTTTCTACCTTGTGCTGACCCTTCAGGCGGTATCTACCATGAGTTTGACCCTTCAGGCGGTTTCTACCTTGAGTTTGACCCTTCAGGCGGTATCTACCTTGTGTTGACCCTTCAGGCGGTATCTACCTTGTGTTGACCCTTCAGGCGGTTTCTACCTTGAGTTGACCCTTCAGGCGGTATCTACCTTGAGTTGACCCTTCAGGCGGTTTCTACCATGTGTTGACCCTTCAGGCGGTATCTACCTTGGTTTGACCCTTCAGGCGGTATCTACCATGAGTTGACCCTTCAGGCGGTTTCTACCTTGTGTTGACCCTTCAGGCGGTATCTACCATGTTTGAAAAGGGGTCTCATGACGAGGGTTCTCCACGTCCGATGAGACTGTTTGATATTTTGAAAATGGGTCCTGGGACGAGGGTTCTCCACGTCTGATAGGACTTTTTCTTTTAAAAGGATTTTTCTTCCCCTTTTTTTGAGACCCCGAAGTTTGTCGGGAATTCAGTTTTTTGAAGCAGTGAAAGATTTTATTTTGACAAAACTTCACTTGAGTCTGTTGAGGCGACATTCTGGGAGTTGGGTTCTCCAAGTATCCTGCATAAGTTTGAGCCTGAAAGATTTTTCTTCACCAAGAAAACGTTAGTAATCTTTGGGAAGACCACGGCTGTCCATTTTGACAAAACCGTATGATTTAAGTTTTAATCATGAAATGTGCATTTTGATGCTGGGGGTTATCCAAAGCATTCTTGCAACATGCAAATGTGATCACAAATCCCTTGCACGGAAAATCTGGATCAACAGTTTGAAAATTCCAAAAAGAGTTTGTTCAAAACATCAATTGGAATATTTCTCGACAATGAGGTCTTCTCACCTGTTTTGCGATCGTGTTTTTTTATAGGGGATACACTCGATTCCCTACTAACCCGTGCCTAGGTTTTAGGCTCATTCGCAGCGCATACATTTTGATCGGTCGGGAGGTCTTCCACGGGACCGTAATGTTGGGCTTGGATATTGGTCTTCAAGGGGGACTCACTTTTGAGTCAAGGTCATTGAATGAAAGTTTTCACCATCTGCTCCGGGTTTACAAGTCAAGAACCCTGCAAAATGAGAAAGAAATAGTCTTGCTCGTACTTCTTCGAGCTGAGCTGTATGTTAACCCAAGTGTCTTAGTCAGAGAAGACTGTTTCAGGGTTATGATGTTGGTAGGATTGGGGACCGAAAAAGGCTTGTTTTTGGCCCAGAATTCATGACGAGTTTGACATTGGTGATCATTGCTGATTTACCTCCTGTCTTTTCCTTTCTGCATCTTTAGTTTTTGAGGTGTACAACCGATTTTGAGGTGTGCACCAGCTCTTTAGAGAGCGTCCCTTGTTGCATTCAGAGACCGACTCTCTCCATGTCTTTGTTCTGTGCTTGGCAGCATTTGGGGAGCAGCTTTTTTTTTTTATTTGACTCCTTTAAGAATTTTTTTTTTTTCATCCAAGTTTCACTAGGGATCAAGCAAACAGCTTTCATGAGCATCGGCCTTACTTTTACCAGGCACTTTGCTTTTTCTCGATGCCGTGGATTTTTCTCATTGATTTTTGAAATCCCACTTTTTCTCATCTTCATAGGATCGCGTTAGACCTATGATCAAAGGTCTAACAAGGTTAAACATTAACTTAGGAATTCTTTTGCAAACCCTAAGTTTTGAACTTCTTCGTTTCTGAAGTGATGCTGCATCCGTCTTGGAATGTGCAATGATCACCAACGGGTTTATGAAATGATTCTGCAGGCTCAACTTGGCTATGCAAAGGATTCGGTGTGTGGGATAGAGAAATGAATGCTTCTCATCATCCTATGGCACTTGGATTACCATATAAACAACACACAAAGATTAATGTTAGTCCGAGCAAGAAAATTTCTAACCATTTTCTCCTGATGCTGCTGGACTCACCTCCATTTTGCCCCGATGTGGGGTGGTTCTTGACAGGGTTAAGAATGAAAACCGCCGTTCAAAGGGGTTATCAACGGTCACCTGTAGTGTTTGGGGGATATGAAACGAATGCCTCCGTCGTCCCAACCCATGTAATCGCTGCGAATGGTCCCTACTTCCGTAGGTCCAGATTCTGCTGTCTTATCCGCTCCATTTCTCTCTTAAGTGTGTATAGGACGTGTTTGGACTAGGCTTTGCCTCTCGTCTTTTGAGAAAACGTCCTTTTGAAAGTTTTGAACAACTTTTGATTGGAAAAATCTCTTTCGTTTTCTCCAAAAATTTTACCCGTCAATGGGATTTTATGATGCCCAATGCATGTTCAGATAACCTCATGTTTCAAAACATGAATGCCAATGAAGTTAGAATCCTATGTCTTTTCTAGACATCAGATTCTAAAAGCTTTTCTTTTCTTCTCTATTTTTTATTCAACATTTTCAATGGATTGGGGAAAGGGATACTTACCTGTCCCCCGCGGCTGGAGATCCCTGAAAATGCGGAAGAAACATGTTATTGTTCGTTCATGAATTTTTCAAAAAATTAGAACGATACATCTTACCCTCGGTCGTGTGCCCCTGCGAGTGCACACAGGTTGTCAAAATTTGTCCTCCTTGATGGTGAGTCCCTATCAAGGATAAATAGCAAGTGTTAACTCATATTCCCAAATTGAAGACAAATTGGGACAATACAACTTTACTCTTGGTTCTCATCCCGTTCTGACGTCGCGTATTGATATGAACCACGTCTATCAAATCCGCTTATCCATGCTTGGAATATTTGCAATATCAATGGTTCAGCTGCCCCCGGTTGGGCAACGTCTGTTTTGTTATTTGAACAGATGGCTCCTTGGGTGATTTATCCACGTTTAACACCTGAGAAGGGAAAGAAATGAGACATTACTTTGGTATTCGGTTGAAGATCGTTTAGGAACGATACATCGTTTTACCAAATGGGAGGCTTCGTGACCAAACGTATTTCGTGCTGAATGGGGGTAGATCCCATTATGCTCCGCGGGTGATAGTCATCGTTCATGGAATTTGCTCCACGGATTAAGTGATTAATCCATGGCCCTTGGCTCGAAGACGTTCAAAGGGTAATGTTGACACTCAGAGCGGTTAGTTTTCAGCGTTAATTACAATGTTCCCGCGGGAACTTTACAACGAAATCCGTAACACATTCATTCGATGTATTCACCTCTCACTCTCCTGAGCCTTCTAATGATTTAGCACACGAGCTTCGAACCAGATGTCCGGTCGCCGGTACCGGTCACGACTGCGAAGATGCACTTGTTCCAAAATGCTTGACCCATAGGCTGAGTTGCTCATTCAGGAGATCGTCCGACCGCTCGAGTCGTCCAAGTTGAGCATCCTTAATTGCTGGTGACGGACTTCTCCCATTTTCGGCATGAACAACCTGGTTTCTCGGTTTATGCGTGATCCACACGCCGAGTTGCTCACTGAGGGACTCGCTTGAAATTTCAAGCCATTGACGCCCAAGTCGGGCATCCTCAACCGTTGGCGATGGGTTCCTCACACTACTTTCGACATGAACAACCTCACTTCTCGAGTTGGTATTTTCATCGTTGTCTAGTAGGTTTGTACCCGATGCTGGATTCGCCGTAGGAATAACACTAACGATCGATTGGTGCTCAAATTGGGGAGTCCATACCTGCTGAAATTGTTGTACATACTCTTGGGGAGTACCAGGGTAATTCAGCCGATCGAACCAAGAATAGATGTTTTCAAGGAGATCGTCTGAACCATCGAGCGACTGACACTCAGGTTGAGTATTGTCGACTACTGGAGAAGGAATCTTTTTGCCATTTTCGTCATGGACCACCTGATTCTTCGAGCCGGAATCTCCGTAATCGTCTCGCAAGATTGTATGTGCATCTCCTGCCAGTGTTAGATCCGCTGTAGGACTAGTATTAACGGCCAGTCGGTGCTCAGACTGGGGAGTCCCGATTTGCTGAAATTGCGGTACATACTCCTGAGGAGTACTGGGATAACCCATGGGAGTACTCTGATTGATGCCTGAACAATCGACCGTGTAATTGTCAGTCCCATCGGTGTTAAGAGGTGATTGGATGCTTCCTGCTTCATGAGGATTGCGATCACAGCCATGCTCATCGTTTAAACTTGAACTGCCTCTCTCTTGGTCTAGCGCCACTCGTCCATCTCTCAGTAGTCTTTTGTAGCACCAAAGGTGGTTCCTGACTTTATTTCTATCCAATTCCGGCATGTTCATGATCTTGAGTATGCGCGATGGGCGAGCCAAACTGATCCCTAACTGTTGAACTGCATCAACAAATTTGCTATGAAGCTCCGAGGTCCAATAAAACCTTGTTTTCTTGCTAGCCGAAGTAGGGTTGGCAACTCGGCGGCTACTCTTCGTGGAATCTGGTCGTGTTGAACCGCCTCTATCTTGGTCTAGCGACGCTCGTCCATCTCTCAGTAGTTTCTTGTAGCGCCAAAGGTGATTCTTGACCATATTTTTAGTCAGTCCCGGCACGTTCATGATTTCGAGTATGCGCAATGGGCAAGCAAAACTGATCCCCAACTGTTGAACTGCATCAACAAATTTGCTATGAAACTCCGGGGTCCAACGAAATCTTATTTTCTTGCTAGCCGAAGTGGTGTCAGCAACTTGGCGGTTACTCTTCTCGGAATCTGGTCGTGTTGGAGGTTGCTCTGGAGGGGATTTAGTGGTCTCAGATCGGCTGGTCATGATGGTGAGTTCATCATCGAGCGGACCCGACTTGTCATGACGCATGTTCCCTTCCACAATGGGCGTCGACTTTGACCTTATAGCACTAGTTTCCTCTTGTAGATCCTCGGCGGTACCCGCCTGTTCCGAAAGATGTTGCGAAGGGCATTGCAACAAATGAGCATTATAAACCCCCAGATCTGGCTCTTCAGTGAATACTCCGTCCGTGGGAACAGGGTTACCGCACTCCAGGCAAATAGCGATGCTTAGAGCTTTTTTGTACTGAGTGTTTTTTATTCGAAGCTTTTCATTTTCCTCCCTTACAACCGCTAACTCGTGCCGATCGCGTTGCTGCTTCAGCCGGGTTCGTTTGTTTTCAAACCAGCACTTGACCTTCCGAGGCTCCCACCCTATCTCCTGGCCCATTTTGATTTTCTGTTCCATGTCCGGATAGGGGTATTCCCTGAAAAACAATTCGAGTTTATGGACTTGACCTGAAGTGTTGCGTTTGAGATATTCCCCTTTCTGACGCTGATAACCGTCGCGGGTACTGTTCTCGTTAACCAAGCCGCGGGTTTCATCATTAGAAGGATCGGTCTCCATGGCCCTCGTGTCAGGTTCGGTCCTGAGATCTTCAAACTCTTCCAGCAGCTCAAGCTCGGAGACCTCCAAGTCTGGCGCTTCCAGTAAATGACAGAATCCCTTGAACATTTTGACCGGGATATCACTGTTTGATTTTCCGTTAACTCAGCTTTCTTTGTTCCTCCTTGGATCTTCACTTTCTCTGCAAATTCTGAGAGGTTAAAGGAGCCGGATCACCGTTCTTCGATCAAAGGTGATGGCTACCCGACGAGCGCTCTTCTCAATGTTTCGAGATTCCCACTTCGTCCTTTTGTGATGGCTACTTGACGAGCGTTTTTCTCAAGGCTTCGTAATTCCCACTTTGTCCTTTTTTGCTCTTTTCTACGTGAACGGAGCCTGAAGATCTCTTGCGTTGATTTCGCTTTGTCGAGCACTACGCTTGTCCCCCTGGCCCAGTCTCTAGAGTAACAAGCCTGCCCACCTTTCGGCGCCATTATGTTTCGTAAAACCCGAGATCACATGACGGTGGTGGATTCGTGACTCATCGGGGATGCATTAACGAAACCCGCTTGGCTCTACTGCACATAAAATATTATTACCACTTCTCCCTGTACTCGAGCATTTATAAGGTGATAGATTGATGTCAAGAAGATTAACACTTTAGCCTTATCAGACTCAGCCTCTCAAACACTCTTCACATTCTCACTCTCTTCTCCGTCATTCCATCGCATATGGATTCCTCCTCTATGCCTGTTGCCTTACCTGAAGCTTCGACCCAATGGGAGAGATTTTACCACCTCTTGGGTAGGGGTTATGGCTACATAAACAATCATCCTGAAGCTGAGGTTGAAGTTCGTACTCTGATTCCGGCCCTGGATACTGCGTGTATTGAAGGTACGAAACTGCAAAGGGAGTTTGTGATCTTCCCAACTCTCTTTAACAATTTCATGCAGGCTTACGAAGTTGCTAGCCGGGAGGTCACTTTGGCTGGTATCGTGCGAGCCCGTTATCAGGACCGAACTGAGTCCCTGATGTTGGCCATGCTGACGGCCGATAACCATAAAAGGGCTGTTGAATACGCCCACGCCCAGGTTTCGATGCTGGTCCGTGAGAGGGGCAACTTGGTGGAGCGTCTGGCTCTTTTTGACACCGCCTTTGAGCAAGACCAGCACAACTTCGTGCTGAGGTTCCAGTGTGCCTGGTTGGAGGAAAGGCTTGAAGACCTGAGCATGGATATAGCTCGCGGGAGGGTGCTGGCTCATGACTTAGAGCTTGAGTTCGAGTACTATGACACCAAGGTGAACGAACTTAAGGAGAAATGTCGTCTCCTTTTCTTCAAGCTTGTAGACCTCGATTCCCGGAGTGTGGGTTGTAAGCAAGGCATGGATAGCATGGAGAGTCAGTTAAGCTTTTTTGTGATGCTTGTCAGAACTCATTTTGGGTTTACTGCTCCCCCTCAGTGATCCACTTGTAAACTTTCCTGCTGAATGAAATAAATGCGAGTTTGTTTATATATGCTCTTTCATTCTGCATTGTTGACTAGCCAAGAAAGGTTTTTACTTTCGGATCTACGCGACTCCTTTTTCGCCTGTGTCAACAGATTGACTACGCATCATTCTCACAGCCCGACGCTTTATATTTGATTGACCTGAATGCCTCGTGAGAAATAGATTTGTAGTTGCTCGAAACTTAAAGATTGCCCCTGATTTTGCGGTCATTGCGTTTGGGGCCGCTAGTAATCTTTCACTTTCGAGCTCGATCACATTCTGCTAGTAACTCATGCTATCAATTCTGCCTTCACGCGTCGGGGCTGATTTTACCTTGAACTTAATAACAAGGAATTACCGTATACACACGAGATGACGTTTGCGAAAAACATTATGCAGAATCAACTCTAGCTATTGAAGAAACAAACGCATGCACCGATGAGAACTTTACAATAGGAGATACATCCTTCTCGCGTACATCCCCTTCTTTCTTGGGGCATGTCCAATGACTAACCAGTCTGGCCTCAGCTTAGGTGTGCCATTACCAAGTGCAGATCATGGTTGCCAACCTTTAATAGCTTCCAACTGATCGAACCAGGTATCAAGTCCTTCATCGAAGAAATCACCCGACCCCTCGAACGATTGATGTGTAGGTTGAGCTGCATCGCCCGACGGGTTCTTCGAACTGGAACCTCCATCTTTGTCTGGGATTATAAGAGGAGATTTGATCGATTGACTACCACAAGCATCTCCCACTTGGGGATTAGGGAAATAAGAGTGCTCCAAGCTTTCTCCCATTAGATCATCTGAAGCCATATGCTCTAATTGGGCAAACCCTTGAGCACTGGGCGTGGTGGGCTGATCTGCGACAGGATGAACACTGACTAGCTGCTGCTCGGACGGAGGAGTGCTTACTCGTTGCACTTGTGATGCGTGTTCTTGAGGAATATTGAAATGACTCGCGAGGATATCCTGATCAAATCCCCAATAGTCGTCCAGATTCGACCGGGCCTCATTTGTCATAAGGGTGCTGGGTTCGCAGCCGAGTCTATTGCTCGGATTCAGTTCTGCATAACGCTGTCCTAACGCCCTTCTGTAGCAACCAAGGTGATTCGCGACTAATTGCTTGGTAAGTCCCGGTACGTTCATGACCCTAAGTATGCTTGTCGGACCTATGAAGTCGAGTCCTATCTGTCGAACTGCGTCCAAGAACTTGAGATGAAGCTCCGGGGGCCAAGTGAATTTCTTCTTCTCGTCGTCCAGAGTGGCGTAGATAGCCTGCCGACTAACCTCTAACTCCTCTTGAACCGTATCTGATCTTACCGGAAGCTGTTGTGGAGGAGATTCATGGGCTTCGATGAGGTGACTCCGATCATAACGACACGTATCTTCTTCCTCCGAAGACACTGGTATAATTTCTGTAGGATCGATCTGCTCATGCGCGCCATTAGCAGGATCTGATTGTACCGGAGATGGCTCAAGGGAGCAGGGGGATAAATGAGCACCTTCCATCTTCGTAGAAGGCTTACTGGGGAACAATTTACTGAGGGTGGTAGGGCCACCGCAGTCAGGGCAGGTAATAGTACTGAGAATTTTCTCATACCACATGTTTTCCATTTGAAGGTTTTGGTTCTGCTCTTTTAGGGCCGTGATCTCCTTACGCCTGTGTTGGACACCTAGTCTGAAACGTCTATTCTGAAACCAAAAATGGATTCTCATAGGATTCATTCCCAGCTTCTGGCCCAATTCAATCTTTTGTTCCTCGTTTGGGCAAGGGCATTCATCGAAGAAAGCTTCAAGCTCCTGGATTTCTTTCCGAGCGTAGCGCTGGCGACTTTTTCTTTTCCGGGGTTGAGCGTCGTGGCCACTGCCGTCGTCACCACTGCGATCTTGATGTTCGTCACCGGCGATGTTGAGTTCCATGGCTTCGATGTCGAATCTGATTCTAGAGAATTTGAGGTCTTTCAACGAACTCGTCACTCGGGGTTCTCTGTTCTCTTTTGTATACTCGCTCTTTCGATTTGTTGCCTCCTTTTCCTCGAAAGCTAGGTCTGTTCAGCGTTCTGTTTTTGAAACGACGGAACTGTTTACCTCATGCTCAGCTTTCCGACACGAAGGGGTAACCAAATCCTTCCGCGGCTTCTTCGATAGTAGCGCTCGCCTTTCACTTTTCCTCGATAGTCATGCCTGTTCAGCACTGTCTTCTCTTTTTAAGTGGCAGAGCTGTTCACTCGCCGCCCAGCTTTATGCGTGATGGAACAACACAATCCTTTCGCGGCTTCTTCGATAGTTGCGCTCGCCTTTCACTTTTCCTCAATAGTCATGCATGTTCAGCACTGTCTTCTCTTTTTAAGTGGCAGAGCTGTTCATTCGCCGCCCAGCTTCATGCGTGATGGAACAACACAATCCTTTCGCGGCTTCTTCGATAGTTGCGCTCGCCTTTCACTTTTCCTCAATAGTCATGCCTGTTCAGCATTGTCTTCTCTTTTTAAGTGGCAGAGCTGTTCACTCGCCGCCCAGCTTCATGCGTGATGGAACAACACAATCCTTTCGCGGCTTCTTCGATAGTTGCGCTCGCCTCCCTCTCAGCTTTAATAATGGCGAGACCGAATTTGTCAGGCCTGAAATTGCGGATCAGGACATGTCTGATGATTCACGGGAGGAGCAGCCCTCGCTTTACATTAATTAACCCGGCTCCACAAGCATTATTGCTGCAACTTTTCTCCACTCTCGAGACGCTATAAAATGCGGAGTTGGTGTTTGGGAGATTAACGCTCTCATATAATTTGCTTTCATCCTCTAATCGCTCCACTACACACATCTCCGTCGAAAATGGCTTCTTCCCAAGTTCACACTTTCTCAGCCGAAGCTTTGACTCGATGGAAAGAGTTCTATAACCTCTTGGGTCAAGGCTACGCTCACATAGCCGATCATCCCGAAACCGAGGATGAGATCAGAGTCATGTTCGGGGACCTGGACATCACCTCCCTCGAGGGTACCGCGTTGGGGAGGGAATACAATATTTTTCCAACGCTCTTTACGAACTCCTTGGAGGTCTACCGCGCTGCTCATCGGGGAGTTACCGTGGCTCGTGTCTTGCGAGCCCGTTATGAGGATCAGTCCGACCGCCTAGCGTTGGCTGACTACCTGGCCGATAGTCACAAAAAGGCTGTTGAGTTCGCCAAAGAGCGGGTTTCGACATTGCTACGCGAGAGGAGGAATCTGGTGGAGGACTTAGCTCTATCTCTGGCTACCTATGAGCGCGATCGACGTAATGCCCTGCTAAGGAATCGGAGCGAGTGGCTGGAAGAAAGGCTCAACGGCATAAACGAGGATATAACTCGTGAGAATGGACTTGTTCGGGACTTGGAAGCAGTCGCCGAAGATCACGAGACTCAGGTTGTTGCAGTCAATGATGAACGCAAACGCCTCCACCTCAGGCTTGCGGACCATGATACGCGGAGTGGTGCGTATAAACAAAGCATCCATAACCTGGAGGGCCAGCTGGGCTCCTTTGTGTCGTTGATTAGGGCTCACTTCTGCTTTACTTTTCCACCCCAATGAATTGTATGATCTGGTTTGGGCAAGAATGAATGAAAGCCCCTGTGTTTGTTTTAGCTTTTATATGATCCATTTCTTCGAGCATCCGGACATCTTAGACTTGGATGAGCCGATCCATAATAAGTCGAGTAGATGTGTTCTGATTTTCTAACTCACTCATGGTCAGATGAAAGAATAGCCTCAGACTTATCCAAGAAAAGATTTCTTTATGCTACTTGTTTTTCACCTGCAAATGAAAAGACCGAGTCAAAAGGAATAATCTGAAAAAGAAAGCATAGACCCCTTTCAATCTTATGCTTGCTCGTAATTAATAATGACAAAAACTTTTACAAGGGTTTTAATCTTGTGCGAAAAGTTTTTATCAATATTCCTCGAAAGAAAGCATACTATTGAAAGGAATGTAATTCACGATAATTGCTTTTGACCAATATTCAGAAGAGCGAATTAGTCAAAAATGCAAGGCATAACGACGTGTTTTTAAATTTAATTGAAGATACGGCATCCAAATCAAGGCCGTTTTGTTAAGAACGAGAGCAATTTGGACATCTATCTCGTCATTAAATTCGAAATAACGTCAATACTCTTGATCAATTATCGTGGATTACTTAGTGACGTATGACATGCATGGACCAATTCAAGTGTATAATTCCTTCTAGCGAAATTGGGGTTGGATTACCCTGTACGACCAAAAAGGTCGTGTAAGATTTTCAACTTTAGTTTCCTCTAAAGGAATTATAAACTTGACTTGGGAGTATTCGGATGATTAGAGAAAATGCCACTATCACATTCCCATGACCCGTCAAAAGAAATACAACCGAGTTCCATATGAATGTATACACCAATAGATCCCTAATACAATCACTCTAAGGGGTGAGATAGAGAAAGCCTCGATAAAAATAAACCCTATACAAGAGGACTAGTAATGGAAAATGAAACTAAGGAATGTGATCCTAACGTTTAAGGATGCCCCAAGTTCGATCTGTGACTTCCGGATCACTTGCCCCAACTCGTCATCTTCATTGGACGATATCTCAATAATGTTCATAGTAGGCTCCTTTGTTGCTCACTCGGTGTTCGCCATGGGATATCATCCTCCTCGTCTTCTATCAAGGACGTTTGGGAAAAACACATGCATCTATCCTTGAAATGGCATTTAATCTAATCACCAGAATGCAATGAATGAAATGCCTATATTTATATGAACTGTAATAGTTTTGAGGGATAGAGAGTCTTACCAACCCAACTCGTCGACTTATGTGCGATTTTAGGTGTACCAACCGCCCAAAGACATGCGCATGAGACAAGTGATGGTGAACTTCTAAAAATCAGAGGGTTTGGCACCTAAGGTTAAGGTTCCCACCTCGAGTTCTAGAAAGAGCCGATTCCATTGCACAACTATCGTTGCATTGGGACTCAATCCATAGTTCGAAGCGAGCGGAATTGAGAAGTGGATTACCCCGTGTTTTTCCTCACGGAGATTCCATTTTCAATTCCTTCTATTGTGTTCCTAAAGGCGGCGCCTGGGGTTTTAGGCGCGGTTGTGTGTGTCCATGTGTCGTGATCATCACAATGCAAGTCATGCACAACAATTTATCAATCAGCACTTCAAATCATCCACACAACATACATTCCTACGCCACACCTGCGTAAAATAAAGTTAATCACAGACTACACCCCTTATTACTCCAATCTGCAAAAACATATAACACCTATCGTGAGCGGACTTACCTCACCTTCAAGAGCGCCTGTAGGGATAGAAAAATCACTCAATTTTTATTACGGCCTAAGTCCACTTGAGGTCTAGAACCATAGTTTCTAGAACAAGTCCCCAGCGGAGTCGCCAGCTGTCGCGACCCGTCCGGAAGCGGACGCGGCTAATGGATTACCGATCACGGGTCTTGGATCGGCGCGAGCCCTCCCAGGCCCATACCAAATCGCGGCGGGAGTATTCTTCGACGATAAGAGTCGATCGCTTTCGACCTTCAGTGTGGTCGTGGTGGCATGTGCAAATTGTGCATGCATTTGGAGTCGCCACCGGTCTTTCTTGGAGGGTAGACCGGAAACCTTACCGATCGATTGGGAGAGATCGATCAGTTCTACGGAACCAGAGATTTTGGGTTCGGGGACTTGGTTACGCTGGTGTCGTTACCAACGCCCTTTCGGTACCTAACGCGAGTGATTTTTCTAACTAGGATTTCATGCAGGCGCAATTTTGGGTGAGGTAAGTCTGACTTTGCACATTAACCAGTTTAACATGCTCACGTAATCATAATAAATAAATAGATGTCGATCACATAAACATCTATCCTACGTGGTGATCATGGAATTATGATTTAATGGGTCTCGAGCCAATGAGACCACATTTAATCATTTTAATATTTTAATAACGGAGAGCCGCTCTTCGCTTCTTCTTGGTTTCTTGAACTCTTCAAGAATTGGGCCCTAAAGAGCTCGCCGACTTACAAGGCTCCCCCACGTAATCCTCGTAGCATTTACATCAACAATTGACTATGCTAAAAATAAAGATTACATGAAAAATAAAAGGAGTACGCAGCCTCCATTTAATAATTACAACCCCAAATATATAAATAATCATCATACATTCATATATACATCAATCACATCGATTAGGGATTTTTCCATGATCACCACCCTCCCACGTAAGTAATAAATTCACAATTTAAAACTTAGGAAGGCACAATAAAAATTCTACGTTGAATCATATTCAGAATTTTTACGTAAAATAAGATAGCCATAAATTTTCGATTCAAAATTGATTTAGTCTCAATTTTTGCTACGTTGATTAATTTATCATATAAAACAATCAACCTCCATTAGCCATGTAAGACGAACAATTCGTTAATACATATTGGCCATAGTATTGCAAAAATTGCAAAAATCAATTAAATGCACGAAAACACCTAAGGATTGGCTCTGATACCACTGTTGGGATCCACGTAACACGTAGCGGAAATAAATAACAACCCATACATGTATCTCCAGAGGCGTACTTCGTGCATTTCAATCGAAAAAAAATCACAAAGCCTCAAAGGGAGTAAATAGATTACCTCTCGTAGCGTGCTTGAACGGAGGTGTCGGTTCGATGTTCTTCGATCTCAGCCTCCACAAGTGTTAGGCATCTAGTTCGGACGCACCACCAATTGACGAACGGGGAGACGACTAATAACTCCACAACAATTGTGCTAGCAATATGCGGAATCAATATTCCGAACTTAGTATATTTTGCTCACTCAAGATTATGAGAATATAGAGAGTGTTTGTGTTCTTCTCTCTAAGCTCTCCAAAAATTTGCACACTCTACAAAATGTCTCTCCCCCCCAACCTCAAAACTCTTGCCATCCTTTTATAGCCAAAAATACATTCCAATAAATTGTATTTAAAAATAGCACTAACAATTATAAATTCTATCTAAAAATAGCACTCACAAATAAATGACATTTAAAAATAGCACTAACAATAGCACTCACAATTTATAATACAAAAATGCTATTTAAAAATAGCACTAACAATAGCACTCACAATTTATAATACAAAAATGCTATTTAAAAATAGCACTAACAATTATAAATTCTATCTAATAATAGCACTCACAAATAAATGACATTTAAAAATAGCACTAACAATAGCACTCACAATTTATAATACAAAAATGCTATTTAAAAATAGCACTAACAATAGCACTCACAATTTATAATACAAAAATGCTATTTAAAAATAGCACTAACAATTATAAATTCTATCTAATAATAGCACTCACAATTTATGATAAATAAATGTCATTTAAAAATAGCACTAACAATAGCACTCACAATTTATGATAAATAAATGTCATTTAAAAATAGCACTAACAATAGCACTCACAATTTATAATACAAAAATGCTATTTAAAAATATCACTAACAATAGCACTCACAATACAAAAATGCTAAAAAAAAAAGCACTAACAAAGGTGTTAAAAATAATAACCATTATTATTATTACAAGAGTTAAAGAGGTTACCAAACAGTACAAATATGCATAACGTATAAATACGTATGACGTATAAATACGTAGAGCATACGTATACATCCGTGAAACCGGGGACTAATTGAAAGAAAAATGTGCAATTAAGCCCTTTTGGTAAAAATTGATTAAATTGGAGGGCAAATTGACCTAATTGCACTTTAAGACTTTAGAATCCAATGTCATAGCTTATAAAAAGTGAGAATTGAAAACTAAAAGACTCGCAAAGGAATTTTTTGCTCGGTTCGAGTTTATGTTTGTGAAGAAACATAGTGACCCGAGCCGAATTTTCAAGATTTAAGGTGACACACTTGAAGATGAAATTAAAACAAAATTATTGAATATTTTTGTGTATTTTTCTGACCACGAATGGTATTTTTCTGATTTTTTGGGTATTTTTATAATTAAATAAATTCGAAAAATATTATAAAATACCAAAAAATATTTTTTGTTCAAAATTGGTCCCCGAGGCTAGGCCAAGGCTTCCAAAGTTGATTTTGTGATTTTATGACCTTTTTTGATATTTTTAATTAATTTTAAAGAATAAAAATCACAATAATAAATGGTCAAAAATCAGGTGTCAACAGATAAGAGTCGATCGCTTTCGACCTTCAGTGTGGTCGTGGTGGCATGTGCAACTTGTGCATGCATTTGGAGTCGCCACCGGTCTTTATTGGAGGGTAGACCGGAAACCTTACTGACCAATTGGGAGAAGTCGATCAGTTCTACGGAACCAGAGATTTTGGGTTCGGGGACTTGGTTACGTCGGTGTCATTACCGACGCCCTTTCGGTACCTAACGCGAGTGATTTTCCTATTTAAGATTTCATGCATGGGCAATTTTAGGTGAGGTAGGCTTGATTCGGGGTTTCATGCAGATCGGAAGACTATTCCTATCAATCACAATCAATTTTAATGAAATCGCGATCGAGTGCATAAATAAATCAGATCAATGCACATCAATTCACATCACATGGCCTCCTAGTATAGCCATAAGGGCTTTGGGGAGGCGTGATTTAGGACCAGGGGTAAAATGGGAAGATTTGGAGGCGATTTAGCCCGAAGGGCAAAATCGTCAATTTTTGGAAGACGATTCGCCCAAAGGGCGAAATCGTCATTTTTAAGAGTGATCGGGTTCAAAACACCCGGGATGAGCCTTGGCCAATTGATTGTGGCCATTTCCTATTTTTTGGGATTTTTCTAGAATTTTTAGAATTTTTCGAATGTTTTTGAATTTTTTATGATTTTCTATTTTTTTATTATTATTTATTATTATTATTATTATTATTTATTCTCGACAAATATTTTAATAAAAGCATGCCTTCGACAATAAACAATATTCAACCAGATAAATAAGTTAACCACTAGACTGAAACAAAAACATGCAAATCAAGTCCATAATGACAAAACATACCTGATTGGACACCGGCCTTCAGTCGCCAAGCCCTAACATGCGACCATCTCTATGCACCTTGGCACAAAAGAAACAGGCCGAACTTTTTTTACTCTTTTTTTTTTTTTTTTAGGGCTGGGCTTGCGATTTCTACTGGCCCCGACTCCCTAACACCCATTACTTGTTCTTCAACTATGGACTAGCCCACAAAAAAAAAAACCAAGCCCAACCATTCTTCAGACCAAGCCCAACCATTCGCTCCTTTTGTTTAAACCAGCCCGTCCGAAAAGAGGAGCAAATAAGTTGCCACCCTACACTATTCATCGTCTTCCTCGTGGGATGTCCACTTCGCCCATGCAGCAGGATCGAGCTCGAATGCTTCATCCATCGACCACCGCACTCCTCTTCGGGACTCACTCTTCGGGACTCACTCGTCGGACTGCAAACGACTTCGAGTGGGCTGAGGAAACTCTGATCAGTGCGGCGGCACCAAACAGCGGCTCTGGCTGGACAGCAATTCCGAGCGACCGAACAGCGACAACCCGGCGGCGAAACAACAACCAGGGGCAAGCATCCACCAGCACCACCATACTTGTACTCCGACCTGCATGCTCGTCCAGTCCGGCCTTCCCCACCCGGAATCGACATCATATAATCCGAACCGGCACCAACTCATGACCCCAGTAGAAGCTCGGCGGGTCAGTCCAACATCTCTCTCGCTCGTTCGTTCAATTCGCACAACGTCGAAAATCTGTCCGACCCGCCGAGTCTTTTCGCATAACTTCCGAGGAAGTTCTCCATTCCTTCCCTCATTTTGGCGACTAGCATTGGAAGGAGATCTTTCTCTTGGGGGTCGTAGTTTTCATCTACTTTCGCTGTGAAGTAGCTGACCAAGCATCCGACAGAGCTCGGAGCGATGGCGGCTCCATTCTCTTTCGGATGTTCACGGTTTGCGCAAGGAGAGGGCGGCCGGAGGACGCAGCAGCTTCCATGGCGCATTTCCATATGAGGGCTGGCATGGCTTCCATACGAGTGGGCTGAGCGGAGACCGAGCTCGTTGCTAACTCGGAGAGCTGCAATATCCGCAGGCCGGAAGCCGAATCTCCTCGACTGGCACTTCTGCTTTAGGATCTTCCCTGGGCGGAGGAGAGAAGAGAGTCGAAGCAATACTCTGGTGCCAGCAGCTCGGCCACTGAGCCTCTGCCGCGAGCCGCAGCCGCCCAACTGTGTAGGAACGAGCTCAGGGTCGACGTCCGCGACCTTGTGCGACGCGCAAACCGCGGTCGTCACTCCTCCGTCAACAAAGAAGCTCGACTAGACAGACACTAAACGACCGTGGAATGACTCGGGCGAGTCGAAGTCCACGGGAAGAAGCAGCTTCAGCACGTCCGGATCCGGCGACTGCAGGATCTCTCGAATGCCGATCCCCGTCACCTGGGCCTCGAAATAGTCCGCGCCTTCGTCCGTGCAGTCAACGCGTACGTTGTCAGCGATCCTACCTGCAAGTGGGTAGAAACGAGCTAGCGTTTCCGACGACGCCGACCCCGCCCTGGCATCATGGATATCGGGTCCATCGCGAGGAGCGTCGGCGTAGAAGAGGATCAGCGGGATGACAGAAGGTGCGAACTAGTCGAAGAGGGACAAAGCGAACCGGGAACTGGGGAGGTGCGATGGTGATGGCTGATGATGACAGTGTGGGGGCTCGACGGCGAAGGATGGATGTCGTGGTACTGGTTGTGCGGATGGACTCACGATGCTCTCCGGGACACTTTTTTTTTTTTTTAAACCATCCCTTGGAGACCTTTTTAATCACCAGACCAACCCATGCAGAGATTGTGCCGAGGGTCTCCCCTTCCTTTTTTTGGATATTTTTATAATTTAATATATTCAAAAAATATTATAAAATACCAAAAAATATTTTTTTGTTCAAAATTGGTCCCCGAGGTTAGGCCAAGGTTTACAAAGTTGATTTTGTGATTTTATGACCTTTTTTTATATTTTTAATTAATTTTAAAGAATAAAAATCACAGTAACATATGGTCAAAAATTAGGTGTCAACAGCTGCCCCTCTTTGAGAGGAATCTCGTTAGAGGTTTGTCTCAAAGATAAGATAACACCTGATTCCTAACCTACTCAATTGGAAAATGAAACGAGAAATGACATGACATCGGATCCTTAAGGCCCTATGATGAAATCTCAAATTAATCCCCGGTTCGCTCTAACAATTGGAACATGGGCCGGAGTGAGAGAGGTTTACCTGAAGCTCACCTGTCGGATGCTGCCGGTTGCGATAACTTTCCAGAAGATACCTAGGACTCATTATTTAGGATATCCTAGGGAGATTTAGCTCTGACCTGTATGGTAGGTCATACCATTATGGGATTCCTAACTGGTAGGAACCAAAGGAAGGCGGATCCCACGCTTGAGGATTCACCAGCGATTTTAATCCGTATGGTGGATCGGACCTTTGTGTCGATGCTTATGACGGTATTTATCAATGAGTTGACCCTTATGGCGGTTTCTACCATATTTTTGACCCTTTAGGCGGTTTCTACCTTTGTTCGACCCTTTAGGCGGTTTCTACCTTTGTTTGACCCTTTAGGCGGTTTCTACCTTTCATTGACCCTTTAGGCGGTTTCTACCTTTGTTTTGACCCTTTAGGCGGTTTCTACCTTTGTTTGACCCTTTAGGCGGTTTCTACCTTTCATTGACCCTTTAGGCGGTTTCTACCTTTGTTTTGACCCTTTAGGCGGTTTCTACCTTTGTTCGACCCTTTAGGCGGTTTCTACCTTTGTTTTGACCCTTTAGGCGGTTTCTACCTTTGTTTGACCCTTTAGGCGGTTTCTACATTTCATGTTTCTACCATATTTTGCTTTGAAAAGGGGTCTCATGACGAGGGTTCTCCACGTCCGATGAGACTGCCTAAATTTTGAGAAAGGGGTCTCATGACGAGGGTTCTCCACGTCCGATGAGACTTCCTGAATTTTGAAAAGGTGTCTCATGACGAGGGTTCTCCTCGTCCGATGAGACTGTTTGATTTAAAAGGGTTTTTCTTCCCCTCTTTTTTAGAGATCCCGAAGTTTGTCGGGAATTCAGTTTTTGAAGCAGTGAAAGATTTTATTTTGACAAAGCTTCACCTGAGTCTGTTGATGCGACATTCTGGGAGCTGGGTTCTCCAGGTATCCTGAGTCTGTTGATGCGACATTCTGGGAGCTGGGTTCTCCAGGTATCCTGCAGAAAGTTCAAACCTGAAATATTTTTCTTCACCAAGAAAATGTTAATAATCTTTGGGAAGACAATAATTGTCCAATTGACAGAATTTTATGACTTAAGTTTTAGTCATGAAATGTGCATTTTGATGCTGGAGGTTATCCAAAGCATTCTTGCAACATGCAAATGTGATCACAAATTCCTTGCATGGAAAATCCGGATCAACAGTTTGAAAATTCCAAAGAGAGTTTGTTCAAAATATCAATTGGAATATTTCTCGACAATGAGGTCTCCTCGCCTGTTTTGAGATATTGGTTGTTATAGGGGATGCACTCAATTCCCTACTAACCTGTGCCTAGGTTTTAGGCTCATTTGCAGCGCATACATTTTAATCGGTCGGGAGGTCTTCCACGGGACCGTAATGTTGGGCTCGGATATTGGTTTTCAAGGGGGACCCGCTTTGGAGTCGAGGCCATTGAATGAAAATCTTCACCATCTGCTCCGGGTTTACAAGTCAAGAACCCTGCAAAAGAGAAAGAAATAGTCTTGCTCGTACTTCTTCGAGCTAAGCTATATGTTGACCCAAGTGTCTTAGTCAGAGAAGACTGTTTCAGGGTTGTAACATTGGTAGGATTGGGGACCGGAAAAGGCTTGTTTTTGGCCCAGAATTTATGAGGGGATTGACATTGGTGATCATTGCAAACTTGTCACCTGTCTTTTCCATTCTGCATCTTCAATTTTTGAGGCGTGCAACCGCTTTTGAGGTGTGCACAAACTCTTTAGAGAGCGACTCTCTCCATGTCTTTGTTCTGCGCTTGGCACTATTTGGGGAGCAGCCCTTTTGGATTTGACTCCTTCAGGGATTTCTTCTTTTCCCATCCGGCTTCATTATGGATCAATCAAACAACTTACACGAGCATCGGCCTTGCTTTTACCAGGCACTTTGCTTTTTCTTAATGCCGTGGATTTTTCTCATTCATTTTTGAAATCCCACTTTTTCTCATCTTCATGGGATCATGTTAGACATATAGTCTAAACATGCTTTAAATATCAGTCCGGGAATTCTCTTCGTAATCCATGAGTCTTGAGCTCTTCCGTTTCTGAAATGATGCTGCATCCATCTTGAAATGCGCAATGATCACCAACGGGTTCATGAAACGAATTTGCAGGCTCAACTTGGCTGTGCAAAGGATATGGTGTGTGGGATAGAGAAATGAATGCTTCTCGTCATCCTATGGCATTTGGATTACCATATAAACAACACACAAAGATTGATGTTAGTCCGAGCAAGAAAATTTCTAACCATTTTCTCCTGACGCTGCTGGACTCACCTCCATTTTGCCCCGACGTGGGGTCGTTCTTGACAGGGTTAAGAATGAAAACCGCCGTTCAAAGGGGTTATCAATGGTCACCTGTAGTATTTGGGGATATGAAACGAATGCTTCCGTCATCCCAATCCATGTAATTGTTGCGAATAATCCCTACTTCCGTAGGTCCAGATTTTGCTATCTGATCCGCTCCACTTCTCTCTCAAGTGTGTATAGGACGTGTTTGGATTAGGCTTTGCCTCTCGTCTTTTGAGAAAACGTCCTTTTGAGAATTTTGAACAACTTTTGATTGGAAAAATATCTTTTCTTTTTCTCCATAAAATTTTCTCCCAATGGGGCTTTATGATGCACATGCATGTTTCATTCATGTTCAGACAACCTCCCAACTTCAACTGTGGATGTCTATGAGTTTAAAAATTCGACGCCTCTTTTCAGACATAATGATTGAAAGAGTCCTAACACTTTTTTTTATCTTCAACGACTTGGGGAAAAGGGATACTTACCTACCCGCCGCGGCTGGAGATCCCTGAAAATGCGGAAGAAACATGTTATTGTACGTTCATGAATTTTTCAAAAAATTAGAACGATACATCTTACCCTTGGTCATGTACTCTAACGAGTAGTACATGGGATGTAAAAACCTGTTCGTCTGCAAGGCGGCTCCCCTGTCAGGGATAAACAATAAGTGTCAATTCACATTCCCAAATTCAAGACAAATTGGGACGATACAACTTTACTCTTGATTTTCATCCCATTCTGATGTGGCGTGTTGATATGAACAACATCTATCAAATCCGCCTATCCATGCTTGGAGTGTTTGTAACATCAATGGTTCATCTGCCCCCAGCTGGGCAGCGTCCGTTCTGCTATTTGAACGCATGACTCCTTAAGTGATTTATCCATGTTTATCATCTGAGAAGGAAAAGAAAGAAGACATTATTTCGGTATCCGATTGGAGATCGTTTAGGAACGATACATCGTTTTACCAAATGGGTGGCTTCGCGGCCAGATGCATTTTGCATTGAAGGGGTGGATTCCATTATGCTCTGCGAACGATGATCATTGCTTGGGGAGCTCGCCCCTGAGCTTAAAGATGCTCAAAAGGTAAGGCGGATCTTCGTACGACTAGTTTTAAGCATAAATGAGAAATGCCCCCATGGGAGCCTTACAATGGGATTGCCAATACATTCATTCAGGCTATTCAACCTCTTTTCTCCGAACATTTTTTTTACAAATCGCGCCTTGAATCAAACACCTGATCGTCGGCTCTGTATCACTATTGCAGGAGTCCGCCAGCTTCAGGCTGATCGAGCCAGAAATTGAGTTCCTCTCCAAGGAAATCGCTCGAATCTCCGAGCCATTGATGCTCAAGTCGAGTGTCACCGACTGCTGGCGATAGATCACTCTCGCCTTGGATGATTTGATTCCTCGAGCTGGAACCTCCCTTGTTGCCCGGCAAATATGTAGACATGTCCCATGTAAATGTTGGATTTGCCATGGGAAGAGCACTAGCAACAGGTTGGTACTCAAACTGGGGAGTTCCTATTTGCGGGAACTGCGGTATATACACTTGAGGGGTATTGAGACTGCTTGGTGGAGCGTTCTGATTTGGGTTAGAGGAGTCGGTGACATGGTTGCTGGTCTCGTCAACACCGAAACATGGTTGGGTGTTCCCGGCTCTATAATCATCGTGGTTGCAGTTATGACCAACATTTAAGTTCGAACCAGCTCCATCCGAGCTTAGTGTCACCCGTCCCTCTTTTAGCAACCTCTTGAAATATCCAAGGTGGCTCGCGACGTTAACTTTAGAGAGTCCCGGCACGTTCAGGATTTCGTGTATGCGCGTTGATCGTGCCGTGTCAATCCCCAACTGTCGAACTGTATCAACAAATTTCTGATGGAGTTCAGCAGTCCAAGAAAATCGCGCTTTCTTGTCAACAAGAACAGCTCGCCGACTAATCTCTATGAGATCTGATTGTGTTGGAAACTGCTCTTGTAAGCCTTCGACGGTATCTGACTGCACCGGAAGACATTGCGAAAGGCATTGTAACATATGAGCACTACCAATCTCTAGAAGTGGCTCTTCGGAGAATATTTCACTGACGAGAATATGGTTATTGCAATCAAGGCAAGTGGCACTGCTCAGTGCTTCCTCATATCTAGCGCTTTCTGTTCGAAGCTTTTCATTTTCTTCCTTCAGAATCGCTAGCTCTTGCTGTCTATGTAGATTCCCCAACCGGGCTCGTTTGTTACGAAACCACTTATTGACCTTCCCAGGCTCCCACCCTAACTCTCGACCTAGCTCAGCCCTCTGCTTCTCATCTGGATGGGGGCATTCCTCGAAGAAAAAATCAAGCTCCCGGTCTTGACTTGAAGTATGGTGAAGGGGATGTTTTCCTTTCTGACGCTGATCACTGCTATGGGCATTGTTTTCATTACCACAACCTTGAGTTTCATCGTTGGAAGTGTCAATCTCCATGACCATCGTGCCGGATTCGGTCCCGTGATCTTCAAATTCTTCCAGCAGTTTAAGCTCGGAGACTTCTAAGTCGGGCGTTTCCAACAAATGACGGTATCCTTGGAACATTTTGGATCGAAGTATCACTGACTGATCGTCGCAGAAGTCATCTGATCCTTCGAAATATTGATGCATGGGTTGGGTAGTATCGCCCAACTGGTTCTTCGAGCTGGAACCTCCATTTCTTCTCGAGAACATGAGAGGGGAGTTGATCGATTGACCCCCATAAGCATCTCCTACTTGGGAATTAGGGAAACAAAAATGCTCAACGCATTCCCTTGTTAGATCCTTTGAAACCACATGCCCTAGTTCGGCAAGTCCTTGGGCACTAAGCGCAGAAAGCTCATTAGTAAGCGGAAAAACAGCGACGGATGGGTGCTGCACCTGCTGCATCTGTGGCACACACTCTTGAAGAAAATTGGGATTACTCAGATGAATATTCTGATCAATTTCCCAATAAGTGTTGAATTTGTAACCGAGGTTAGCATGACGCTGTCTTAGCGCTCTTCTGTAACAACCGAGGTGATTTGAGACCATAGCCTTGGTAAGTTCTGGTGCATTCAGGGCCTCCATTACTTTCTTCGGGCGTGCATAGTCGAGCCCTATTCGCCGAACCACGTCTAAGAACCGGCGGTGAAGCTCCAGGGGCCACGCGAAAATCTTCTTCTCTTGGTTCAGAATAGCGTCGACAGCTTGACGGCTGATCTTTAACCCTTCTCGAGCAGGATCTGATCCTGCCATAAGTCGTGGTGGAGAAGACTCGTGGTGACTCTCATCATAGTGGCATATATTCCCTCCTCCAGAAGGCACTGGCACTATCTTTGTAGGATTGATTTGTTCATGCACATCACCAGTATTTTCGATCCTAGCAGAAGGCTTAACGGGAAACAATCTACTGAGAGTGGTAGGGCCACCGCAGTTAGGGCAGACAATAGTGCTAAGAACTTCTTCATACCTCACGTTCTTTGTTCGAAGCTTCTCGTTCTGTTCCTTTAGAAATGCGGTCTCCCGTCGTTTGTACTGCTTACTCAGCTTGGTTCGTTTATTTTGAAACCAATTCAAGATCCTCAAAGGGCTCGTCCCTAGTTTTTGACCCAACTACTTCCTCTGTTCTGTGTCCGGGAAAGGGCATCCCTTGAAGATAGCTTCAAGTATCTGGACCTCATCCGGAGTGTAGAGCTGGCGACGCTTTCTTTTCTGGCGCGGATCATCGTCGCTGGCGTCTTGGTCGCTGAGGGCTTGAGTCTCCTGGATGGTCGAGTCGATTTCCATATCCTTCGTGACGAATTCATTTCCGAGGTCTTCAAATTCCTCTAGCCGTTCAAGTTCGGAAACATTCAGGTCAGGCGTTTCCAACAGATGATGGTACCCCTTGAACATTTTGGGTCGAAATGTCTTTTCCTGATCTTCGTTCGCTTGATCTTCTCCACCCTTTCTCAGATGTCCGCCCTCTCTGTAATTATCAGATATTAGGCGTGTTCCAAGAAGCGTCGCTTTGAAATCGAGTAACGAGCGTCTGACGGGCGTTCCTTTCGAGACTTCGTGATTCCCCCCGTCCGTTCTTACTCTCTCTTGCCTGAGTGGAGCGTGCAGATCTCCCGTGTCGACTTTTGCTTTATCGAGCATTACGCCTGTCCCCCTAGCTCGGTCTCCAAAGTAATAGGTCCGCCGGCCTTTAGGTGTTGTTACCTTTTCTAAGCCCGAAATCACGGGACAGAGGTGGATCTGTGACTCACCAGGGATGTATTAATGAGGCTTGATTAGCCCTGCCGCGTATAGAAAAATTATTGCAGCTTTCCCTTTCTCGTTCGAGCGTTAAAGGGCGAGAGGTTGACATCGAGGAGATTAACATTTCGATCTAACCTCTCAAACACTCCTCCATCATTCCTTCTTTTCTCTGTCGTTGAATCGCAGATGGCTTCCTCTCCTGTACCCGCTGCCTCAGCCGAAGCTTCAACCCAATGGGAGAGGTTTTATCACCTCTTGGGTAGAGGTTATGGCTACATAAACAGTCATCCTGAAGCTGAGGTTGAAGTTCGTACTCTGATTCCGGCCCTGGATACTGTGTGTATTGAAGGTACAAAACTTCAAAGGGAGTTTGTGATCTTCCCAACTCTCTTCAACAATTTCCTGCAGGCTTATGAAGTTGCTAGCCGGGAGGTCACTCTGGCTGGTATCGTGCGAGCCCGCTATCAGGACCGAACTGAGTCCCTGATGTTGGCCATGCTGACGGCCGATAACCATAAAAGGGCTGTTGAATACGCCCATGCCCAGGTTTCGATGTTGGTCCGTGAGAGGGACAACTTGGTGGAGCGTCTGGCTCTTTTTGACACCGCCTTTGAGCAAGATCAGCACAACCTCGTGCTGAGGTTCCAGTGTGCCTGGTTGGAGGAAAGGCTTGAAGACCTGAGCATGGATATAGCTCGCGGGAGGGTGCTGGCTCAGGACTTAGAGCTTGAGTTCGAGTACTATGAGACCAAGGTGAACGACCTTAAGGAGAAATGTCGCCTCCTTTTCTTCAAGCTTGTAGACCTCGATTCCCAGAGTGTGGGTTGTAAGCAAGGCATGGATAGCATGGAGAATCAATTGAGCTCATTTGTGATGCTCATTAGAACTCACTTTGGATTTACGGTTCCTCCTCAGTAGTCTGTTTGTAAAGTCTCCTGTTAAGTGCTATAAATGAGAGTGTATGCACATTTCCGCTTATCCTTCGCAAGATTCAATATTGCCCTTGGTTTCGCAATCATAGTGTTTGAGGCAACTGACGATCTTTCCGCTTTCGAGCCCGCTCACGTTATGTTTGTAACCTATGCTGTCACGTTTGCCTTCGTGCGCTTGGTCGATTTACCTCGAACCCATCGTGACAAAAGATTGTTGTAGCTAAACATGATGATGTTAGCAAGCATCATTGTGTGAAATCAACCCTAGGCCTTAAAGAAGAAAGGAACTGCTCCGATTGAAACTTTACAATGCGCAAATAAGAAATAAGTTCTACTTGTGTACAAGCCCCCCCCCTTTTCTCTGGGTATGTTCGATCACCACCCCATCATGTCTGGGTTCAGGTGCGCGGTCATCGACTCCAGATCATGGCCGTGAAGGTTTGCTAGCCTCCTCCTGATGGATTCTTCGAACTGTGACCACCATCTTTGTTTGAGAAGAAAAGAGGAGGGTCGACCTCTTTCCTATCAAAAGCGTGTCTCACTCAGAGATCAGGGAAGCAAAATTGTTCGAAGTGTTCCCCCACTAGATCATCTGAGATCATATGCCCTAGTTGGGCGAACTCCTGAACATTAGACGTCGTGGGTGGATCAGCAGCAGGAAGAGCGCCGGTGGACGGCCGCTGCTCGAGCGGGGAAGTGTATATTTGTTGCACCGGTGGCACGTATTCTTGAGGAACATTAAGATGACTGATAGGGCTATATTGACCAATTCTCCAACAGTTGGTGGTAGAGCTACCGGCTTGGTTGGTATCGAGACTCGGCAGGGCTCTTCTTGAGGCATGGCTGTTGCATTCGTAGCCGTACCTAATGTTCAAGTTCGAGTCGGGCTCTTCTAGGCGCCGTGCGGCATGACGCCGTCGTAGCTTCCTGCGGTAACCATTAAGGTGGTTTGCGACTAACCTTCTAGCGAGCCCCGGTTCATTCATGACCTCATGTACGCGTGTTGGACATAATGAGTCATTCCCTATTTGGTGAACCGCATCAAGGAATTTTCTGTGAAGCTCTGGAGACCATATGAACTTCTTTTGGCGACTCAGGATAGCATCCGTGACTCGGCGATCATTCCTCGATTCACTCTCGGCGGGGTCTGGTTGTGCCAGAGGTTGTTGCAGGGGAAGCTGGTTGACTTCGAACTGGTCTGTGGTGATAGTAAGCCCATTGTCAGGGAAATTGTAGTAACGCGCCTCCCCTCTTTCCAAAGATGGTTTGAGGGAGTGGGGTGGCGGACGACCACCTGCGATTCTCATAGAAAACTTATCACGGAACATTTCGCGAGTGTCGATAGAACCACCGCAGTTAAGGCAAGCGGCGTTGATGAGGACTTCCTTACACCACATGTTTTCTGCTCGAAGCTTGGCGTATTCTTCTTTTAGAGTTTCGAGCTCTTGACACTTTCCCCGAACCACTGATCTGGCCCGTCTGTTTTGAAACCAGTGCTTGACCCTTAAGGGTTCCATCTCTAATTTCCGGGCTAATTTTCTTCTTCGTCTCGTATCCGGGTAACGGCACTTATTGAAGGCGGCTTCGAGTATCTAGATTTCCTTCTCAGTATAGAGCCGGCGACGTCTTCTTCCACGAGATGGGACATCGCCGCTGCCGTCGTTGTTGCTGCTACTGTCGTCGTCGCTGCCCTGATCCTGAACCTCGTTGCCAGCAGGGTTGGGTAGTATGGTTTCGACATCTGGCTCGATCCCAAAGACTTCGAGGTCTCCCAACTGCACATTACCTAGGACATTTGGGTCAGTCATCTCCAACAAATGACTATGACTGTTAAACATACTGGATCAAGAAAAGGTTTGTTCGTCCTTTTTTAATCACTCAAGGTCTTGTAATCCTCTTCCTATGTTTACTCTCTCTAAACTTTCTTTTGAGTGACTTTGCGTACTCAGGAGTCGCTCTTCGAGCATGGAAGACGATCACCAGGCGAGCGTTCTTCTAGAGATTTTGAGTTTCTCGTCTTGTCGTCTTCCTTCCTTTTCATGGTGGAGAGATCACGGATCGCTTTTCTTTCCTCGATAGCCGAACCTGTCTCCCATTATCTCTCAAAAGACTAAATTACGTCCACCACCCGCTCAGCTTTTCATCATGACAAAACTATCAACCCTACCGCGGCTCCTTCGATATTTGCGCTCGACTCCCGCTCCATCTCAATAATGGTGAAATAGACAACTCTTTTACAACTTTTCAAACTCGTCAGGCCTGAAATCGCGGATCGAGACATGTCTGATGCTTCACGGGAGGAGCAGCCCCTGCTTTACATTAACTACCCCGGCTCCACAAGCATTATTGCTGTAACTTTTCTCCATTTTTGAGCTACTATGAAACGAGGAGAAGGTTAGTGCTCTCATTTGCCCAGCTTTCACTTTCATTCATTCCATCGCACTCGTCTTCCTTTCCATCCTTCCAACAAGAAATGGCCTCATCTTCTGCTTCTTCCTCTGACTCTTCCCATGCTTGCGTCTTTTCACTCGCAGTCCCGGCCCGATGGGAAAAACTCTATAATCTCTTGGGTCGGGGCTACGCTTACATAGCCGATCATCCGGAGATCGAGGCTGAGATCCGCGTTCTATTTGCGGCCACTGACACTACTTCCATCGAGGGTACTGAGTTGGAGAAGGAGTATAAAACATTCCCAGCCCTCTTTGCAAACTTTCTAGAGGCTTACCGCGTTGCTCACCGGGAAGTTCTCGTGGCTCGTGTCTTGCGAGCCCGCTACGAAGACCGCTGTGACTGCCTGACGTTGACTAACTTCGTGGCTGACAGCCACAACAAGGTTATGGAAACTGCCAACGAGCGGGTCTCGACGATGCTTCGTGAACGTGGAAATTTGGTGGAGCGTTTGGCCTTGTGCCTGATCACCTATGAGCACGATCGTCGTAACATCATGTTGAAGTTTCAGAGCGATTGGCTGGAAGAGCGACTCGATACTGTTACGGCGGATGTATCCCGTGGGAGGGAATTGGTCCGGGACTTGGAACTTGCTGCTGAAGATCACAGGGCCAAGGTTGCTGACCTTAAGAATGAGTGCAAGCGCCTTCTTCTCCAGCTCGCGGATCATGATATACGGAGCGGTGAGCGTAGGCAGGGAATCAACCATATGGAGGGCCAATTGAGCTCCTTCGTGCTGCTGATTAGGGCTCAGTTCGGCTTTATTTTTCCGCCTCGCTAATCTGTATTAATCTGCTTTGAAAGTCTTTCGATTGAGCGAAAGTGAATGAAAGCTCCTGTGTGTGTGTTTTAGCTTTTATATGGTCCATTTCTTCGAGCATCCGAACATCTTCAACTTGGGTGAGCTAAGATCATAAAATCAATAAGTTGAGCAAATATGTCCTGATTTTCTAACTTGCTCATGATCAGATGAAAGAATAGCCTCAGATTCATCCAGGAGAAGATTTCTCTCTATTACCTATTTTTCACCTGCAAACGAAAAGACAGAATCAGAATGAATAATTTGAAAAAGAAAGCATAAACCCCTTTCAATCTTATGCTTGCTCGTGATTAATAAGGACAAAAACTTTTACAAGGGTTTTAATCTTGCGCAAAAGTTTTTTTATCAGTATTCTTCGAAGGAAAGCATATTATTGAAAGGAATGTAATTCACGATAATCGCCTTTGATCAATTTCGAGAAGAACGAACTAGTCAAAAGTACAAAGCATAACGACGTGTTTTAAATTTAATTGAAGATACGGCATCCAAATCAAGGCCGTTTAAGAATGAGGGCAATTTGGACATCTATCTCGTCATTAAATTCGAAACAATGCCGATACTCTTGATCAATTATCGTGGATTACCAATGATGTACGACATGCATGAATCAATTCAAGCGTATAATTCCTTCTAGCGAAATTGGGGTTGGATTACCCTATACGACCAAAAAGGTCATGCAAGATTTCCAATTTTGATTTCCTCTAAAGGAATTATAAACTTGACTTGGGAGTATTCGGATGATTAGAGAAAATGCCATCACATTCCCATGACCCGTCAAAAGAAATACAACCAAGCTCCATCTGAATGTATACACCAATAGATCCCTAATACAATCACTCTAAGGGGTGAGATAGCGAAAACCTCGGTAAAAATAAACCCTATACAAGAGGACTAGTAATGAAAAATGAAACAAAGGAATGTGATCCTAACGTTTAAGGATGCCCCAGTTTCGATCTGTGTCTTCAGGATCACTTGCCCCAACTCGTCATCTTCGTTGGATGATACCTCAATAATGTCCACAGTATGCTCCTCGCATATTCGGTGTTCGTCGTGGGATATCATCTTCCTCGTCTTCTATCAAGGACGTTCGGGAAAAACACACATATCTATCCTTGAAATGGCATTTAATCTAATCACCAGAATGCAATGAATGAAATGCCTATATTTATATGAACTGTAATGGATTTGATGGATAGAGAGTCTTACCAACCAAACTCGTCGACTTATGTGCGGTTTTAGGTGTACCAACCGCCCAAAGACATGCGCATGAGACAAGTGATGGTAAACTTCTAAAAATCAGAGGGTTTGGCACCTAAGGTTAAGGTTCCCACATCGAGTTCTAGAAAGAGCCGATTCCATTGCACAGCTATCGTTGCATTGGGACTCGATCCATAGTTCGAAGCGAGCGGAATTGAAAAGTGGATTACCCCGTGTTTTTCCTCACGGAGATTCCATTTTCAATTCCTTCTATTGTGTTCCTAAAGGCGGCGCCCGGGGTTTTAGGCGCGGTTGTGTGTGTCCACGTGTCGTGATCATCACAATGCAAGTCACGCACAACAGTTTATCAATCAACACTTCAAATCATCCACACAACATACATTCCTACGCCCAACCTGCATAAGACAATGTTAATCACGGACTACACCCCTTGTTTCTCCAATCTGCAAAAACATATAACACCTATCGTAAGCGGACTTACCTCACCTTCAAGACCGCCTGCAGGGTTACAAATATCACTCAACGTTTTAATTACGGCCTAAGTCCACTTGGGGTCTAGAACCATAGGTTCTAGAACAGAAGGTCCCCAGCGGAGTCGCCAGCTGTCGCGACCCGTCCGGAAGCGGACGCGGCTAATGGATTACCGATCGCGGGCCTTCCCTCGCACAAGGGTGCGGATCGCGGGCTTTGGATCGGCGCGGGCCCTCCCAGGCCCATACCAAATCGCGGCGGGAGTATTTTTTAGAAGGATTCGACGATAAGAGTCGATCGCTTTCGACCTTCAGTGTGGTCGTGGTGGCATGTGCAACTTGTGCATGCATTTGGAGTCGCCACCGGTCTTTATTGGAGGGTAGACCGGAAACCTTACTGACCAATTGGGAGAAGTCGATCAGTTCTACGGAACCAGAGATTTTGGGTTCGGGGACTTGGTTACGTCGGTGTCATTACCGACGCCCTTTCGGTACCTAACGCGAGTGATTTTCCTATTTAAGATTTCATGCATGGGCAATTTTAGGTGAGGTAGGCTTGATTCGGGGTTTCATGCAGATCGGAAGACTATTCCTATCAATCACAATCAATTTTAATGAAATCGCGATCGAGTGCATAAATAAATCAGATCAATGCACATCAATTCACATCACATGGCCTCCTAGTATAGCCATAAGGGCTTTGGGGAGGCGTGATTTAGGACCAGGGGTAAAATGGGAAGATTTGGAGGCGATTTAGCCCGAAGGGCAAAATCGTCAATTTTTGGAAGACGATTCGCCCAAAGGGCGAAATCGTCATTTTTAAGAGTGATCGGGTTCAAAACACCCGGGATGAGCCTTGGCCAATTGATTGTGGCCATTTCCTATTTTTTGGGATTTTTCTAGAATTTTTAGAATTTTTCGAATGTTTTTGAATTTTTTATGATTTTCTATTTTTTTATTATTATTTATTATTATTATTATTATTATTTATTCTCGACAAATATTTTAATAAAAGCATGCCTTCGACAATAAACAATATTCAACCAGATAAATAAGTTAACCACTAGACTGAAACAAAAACATGCAAATCAAGTCCATAATGACAAAACATACCTGATTGGACACCGGCCTTCAGTCGCCAAGCCCTAACATGCGACCATCTCTATGCACCTTGGCACAAAAGAAACAGGCCGAACTTTTTTTACTCTTTTTTTTTTTTTTTTTTAGGGTTGGGCTTGCGATTTCTGCTGGCCCCGACTCCCTAACACCCATTACTTGTTCTTCAACTATGGACCAGCCCACAAAAAAAAAACCAAGCCCAACCATTCTTCAGACCAAGCCCAACCATTCGCTCCTTTTGTTTAAACCAGCCCGTCCGAAAAGAGGAGCAAATAAGTTGCCACCCTACACTATTCATCGTCTTCCTCGTGGGATGTCCACTTCGCCCATGCAGCAGGACCGAGCTCGAATGCTTCATCCATCGACCACCGCACTCCTCTTCGGGACTCACTCGTCGGACTGCAAACGACTTCGAGTGGGCTGAGGAAACTCTGATCAGTGCGGCGGCACCAAACAGCGGCTGTGGCTGGACAGCAATTCCGAGCGACCGAACAGCGACAACCCGGCGGCGAAACAACAACCAGGGGCAAGCATCCACCAGCACCACCATACTTGTACTCCGACCTGCATGCTCGTCCAGTCCGGCCTTCCCCACCCGGAATCGACATCATATAATCCGAACCGGCACCAACTCATGACCCCAGTAGAAGCTCGGCGGGTCAGTCCAACATCTCTCCCGCTCGTTCGTTCAATTCGCACAACGTCGAAAATCTGTCCGACCCGCCGAGTCTTTTCGCATAACTTCCGAGGAAGTTCTCCATTCCTTCCCTCATTTTGGCGACTAGCATTGGAAGGAGATCTTTCTCTTGGGGGTCGTAGTTTTCATCTACTTTCGCTGTGAAGTAGCTGACCAAGCATCCGACAGAGCTCGGAGCGACGGCGGCTCCATTCTCTTTCGGATGTTCACGGTTTGCGCAAGGAGAGGGCGGCCGGAGGACGCAGCAGCTTCCATGGCGCATTTCCATATGAGGGCTGGCATGGCTTCCATACGAGTGGGCTGAGCGGAGACCGAGCTCGTTGCTAACTCGGAGAGCTGCAATATCCGCAGGCCGGAAGCCGAATCTCCTCGACTGGCACTTCTGCTTTAGGATCTTCCCTGGGCGGAGGAGAGAAGAGAGTCGAAGCAATACTCTGGTGCCAGCAGCTCGGCCACTGAGCCTCTGCCGCGAGCCGCAGCCGCCCAACTGTGTAGGAACGAGCTCAGGGTCGACGTCCGCGACCTTGTGCGACGCGCAAACCGCGGTCGCCACTCCTCCGTCAACAAAGAAGCTCGACTAGACAGACACTAAACGACCGTGGAATGACTCGGGCGAGTCGAAGTCCACGGGAAGAAGCAGCTTCAGCACGTCCGGATCCGGCGACTGCAGGATCTCTCGAATGCCGATCCCCGTCACCTAGGCCTCGAAATAGTCCGCGCCTTCGTCCGTGCAGTCAAAGCGTACGTTGTCAGCGATCCTACCTGCAAGTGGGTAGAAACGAGCTAGCGTTTCCGACGACGCCGACCCCGCCCTGGCATCATGGATATCGGGTCCATCGCGAGGAGCGTCGGCGTAGAAGAGGATCAGCGGGATGACAGAAGGTGCGAACTAGTCGAAGAGGGACAAAGCGAACCGGGAACTGGGGAGGTGCGATGGTGATGGCTGATGATGACAGTGGGGGGGCTCGACGGCGAAGGATGGATGTCGTGGTACTGGTTGTGCGGATGGACTCACGATGCTCTCCGGGACACTTTTTTTTTTTTTAAAACCATCCCTTGGAGACCTTTTTAATCACCAGACCAACCCATGCAGAGATTGTGCCGAGGGTCTCCCCTTCCTTTTTTTTGTTTAATCTTTTTTTTTTATTTCTTTTCTCTTCCACCCTGCTTTGTCTCCTCTCAGTGTCCTCTCTTTTTAAAAGCAATGGCGCCGCTCCTTTTATGATATGTCTTATTCCATTTGGCCCTTTTTTTATTTCCTCATCCACCCACTAAAGACATACCCCTGGATGAGAGCGGGATTTTAATACTCATGAAGGTTTCACAACGCAAATACAGAAAGCAATGATAAGAAACTTTGACCATGTATGCTATATTTATGATTTTTTTGGATATTTTTATAATTTAATATATTCAAAAAATATTATAAAATACCAAAAAATATTTTTTTGTTCAAAATTGGTCCCCGAGGTTAGGCCAAGGTTTACAAAGTTGATTTTGTGATTTTATGACCTTTTTTATATTTTTAATTAATTTTAAAGAATAAAAATCACAGTAACATATGGTCAAAAATTAGGTGTCAACAACGACCCATTAGCCCTCGAGAGCATACGTCAGCCTCGAGAGGGTCGCGACACAAGTTCGCTAACTTGTCGCCTGAAACATAATAATTCGCACGACGTTTAACTAGAGAACGTGGCTCAGTCATAATTTCTGGCCTAATTCCGAAAAAAAAAACCCCAAACTTTAAGTTTAGTCCCAAAAAAACCCCAATTTGTTTTTGTCTAGAAAAAAACCATCAACTTTCAATAGAGTCCCAAATCTGCCCTAGTTAACTTTGTATCAATAATCATGGTTAAATCTTATGACATGGAAATTCCATTTCAGTAGAAAATCCACGTCAGCCTCTAATGAGGAAAAACTTAACAATAACATCGACGTTCCTGAGTGAATAGGGGAAAAAATTAGGGTACGCTGCTTCTTTTCTTCAACTCCCGCTCAACATCGACTCCCTTGTCTGTATGCCACGAGGCAAAGTGGGCAAGCTTCTCCATCGTGCTTGACTCTACTGTGTACGCGACGAAGTAGAGCACGTGATCTTTTCTCCGTCGCACCCTCTGTACCCAACTCGTTTTTTTTCAAAGGAATTGATCGCGGACAAGGAAATCGACTCTCGCATGAGCTCGCACTCAGATAGGCTCGCGTTCAGTCACTTCACCCATTGAGGAAGCGACCAATATTAGAGAAATTGAAGAAGTTTTATTCTTCAAGATTAAAGCTGCGAGTGATGTTTGGAAAAATCGCTAATTCAGGTGAGTTTGAATGAAGAGCCCTAAATACTATCTATTTGAAGATTGACTATGATGAAGGTTTTATTAACGATTTAATCATTTTCTGATGATTTTGATACAGTCTGAATCCAAATCCTTGTTTCAATGTTACTTCTACAATCCATAGCCGAGACGCCTACCACTTGTTTGATTATACTCCGGGATTAGATTGATGAGAATTTCATGTCAGGTTTCTACTTACATTTCCAGCTTCCTTACAATGTATTCGGTGGCTCTTCATAGCAGTGTACTTCTTTGTGGTGTGGTACTTGCATTTCCAGCTTCCTTATAATGTATTCGGTGGCTCTTCAATGCTGGATCAGGATATTTTGCATTTCTTCGTCGGTCCCGTATCTATGCACTTAGATTTCACTTCTCAATGTTTTGATTTAGAGAACATCTTTTTACGACCATGTGTTTGGGGCTGCTATTGTTTCCATGCGCTAGTCGTCAACTAGCACCTTTGTAAATGGGATTCGTTTTCTCGTGGCTGTCAATGTTATTTCTAGCAAGAGGAGAAATAACAAAAGTGATAGGAGTGCGCAGCAGAAGTCCGATACCTTCTTTCGAGGAGATATCCAAGAGGGAGCCCATGTCCGAGCCTGTTAACATATCCAGTCAAACCCACCTTAACTCAAAAGCTTAAACTAACGAGTTATGGGCCAACTTGGATATATTAAATGCTCAACACCACATTAATTCTCCAATGTGGGACTCTTCTAACACAACTCATACGTGCACATCCTACAAATCTCCCCCTCACGTGTGAGCTCCAATGTTAGGTTTGCTCCCCCTTAATTCAGGTATCCTTCTGCATCAACTTTTCTCAAGTTGAATAGCCCAACTTTATAACCATGAAGTCTACCTTTGGGCCCGCTCAGTAACCGTATGGGGGACATCAACCATCGGCTCTGATACCATTTGATAGGAGTGCGCAGCAGAAGTCCGATACCTTCTTTCGAGGAGATATCCAAGAGGGAGCCCATGTCTGAACCTGTTAACATATCCAGTCAAACCCACCTTAACTCAAAAGCTTAAACTAATGAGTTATGGGCCAACTTGGATATATTAAATGCTCAACACCACATTAATTCTCCAATGTGGGACTCTTTTAACACAACTCACACGTGCACATCCTACAAATGAAAAGAGAGAGAGAGAGGCCGTGACGGCATTCTTGAGTGTTCTCGTTTTCTTTTTCCTTCGATCTTGTGAGAAGATCGTCAGTTGTATTCTTACTTTTCTCGAAGACTAGTGGATTCGTAGAGTGCCTCTGCGCGGAGACGTAGCCCAGGTTTGGGTGAACTTCGATAACAAATTCTCTGGTGTGTTCTTCTAATTCTGTTCTTTTATCATTATATTCTGCTAGTGTGGATCGTTTGCTTGGATTATATTTCTGGAATTGGGGCACAATTCCTATCAACTGGTATCAGAGCCTAGGTTGGCTAATCGAGAACATCGAGGGTTTTTCGGTGACGTTCGATTAAAAGCAAACGGTATGGCAGAAGATAAAATTAGAATCGATAAGTTCGATGGGCAGGATTTCGGATGGTGGAAACTCCAAATAGAGGACTATCTTTATCAGAAAGATCTCTATGCACCACTTGAGGGTTGGAAACCTGAAATAGCGGAAGTTGATCCGACGGCAGAATCAGGATAGAAAATTCTTGATCGAAAGGCGTTAGGTGCGATTCGTCTAGGTTTGACGAAAAAGACAGGATACCACATCGCGAAAGCTAAGACTGCAAAAGAAGCTATGGATATTCTAACGAATATTTACGAGAAGCCATCTACATCGAATCAGATATTTTTGTTAAAGAAATTGGCTAATATGAAATTATCTGACAGAGGTTCTGTTGCAGAGCATATTAACAATTTCATGCAGATTACAGGTCAATTAGAATCCGCAGGCATAAATCTGAATATGAAGTTACAAGCTTTATTATTTCTATGTTCTCTTCCGGAAAGCTACAACACCGCGGTGCAAGGAATTTCGAGCACCATGAAGGATGATTTGACTCTGGATGATGCTGTGAGCAGTATCATGGATGAAGAGATGCGACGAAAAGTCTCAGGTGGAGATAAATTTTCGACATCTGCATCTTCAACGGCACTAGCAGTGGAGAACCGTGGAAGAAGCAAAAGCAGAGGAAAATTCAGCGGGCGTGGTAGGTCACAATCCAGAGGAAAGAGAGAGGTTACAAAAGATGAGTGCTGGTTTTGTCACCAGACAGGACATCGTAGATTTCAATGTGAAGAATACAAAAAGAAGCCGCGAGATGAGAATCAAGGAGCTAATGTGGTAAGCGATGAGCCTTTGTTAGAGAACTTATGTTTATCTGCAGGGCTTGACTTGGCTACAGATAAGTGGTTTCTTGACTCTGGTGCTTCTTTTCATTGTACCTCGCAAAGAAATATATTTATTGATTATGCCAGTGGAGATTTTGGGCAAGTGGTTGTGGGAAACGGCCACATGTGTCCAATTGTAGGAAAAGGAACTGTGGTTTTGAACATCTCAGGTGGTGGACGACTAATTTTGCGTGAAACCAGACATATTCCTGAGTTGAAGAAAAATTTGATTTCAACTAGCAAACTTGACCAAGAAGGCATGGTAACAACTTTTGGAGGCGGGGAGTGGAAGATAACCTCAGGAGCAAGAGTAGTAGCAAAGGGAAAGCGTACAGGTACACTTTACCTTATTCAAGGAGATAATATCAGTGATATGGTTGCAACTACAGTGGCTACAGGTAATTTATCTACTCTTTAGCATTATCGTTTGGGACATCTTGGTGAAAAAAGTGTCAAGCAGTTACATTCAAGAAAGTTGCTTCTAGGTTTGCAGAAAGTTGAGTTAGATTTCTGTGAAAGTTGCATTTATGGAAAACAAAAAGCAGTTAGTTTTCAATTGAATGGGCGACAAAATAAAAAGAAAAAGTTAGAGTTGGTTCATACTGATGTATGGGGACCGGCTCAAGAACTTTCTTATGGTGGTAAGAGATATTTTGTCACTTTTATTGATGATGCAACAAGAGAGACTTGGGTATATGCTCTTAGAGAAAAATCAGAAGTATTCGGTGTTTTCAAAATGTGGAAAACCATGGTAGAAAAAGAAATAGGTTATCAGATTAAAGCTCTAAAATCTGATAATGGTGGTGAATACACGAGCAATGAATTTGCAGAATATTTGAGCCAAGAAGGCATACATGGGTTAAAGACTGTTCCTAGAACTCCTCAAGAGAATGGTGTGGCTGAGAGAATGAACAGGACAATTTTGGAACGTGCAAGATGCATGAGACTACATGCGGGTCTCACGTTATACTTATGGGCTGCTACAGTTGATGCAGCTGTATATTTGATTAACAGGAGTCCATCTAGTGCGCTGGATAGAGGAGTACCGCAAGAGCAGTGGTCAGGTAAAAATGTCAATTATTCATATCTAAAAGTTTTTGGTTGTATTGCATATGCTTTGATTGACAGAGAGGACAGGAAAAAGCTTGATGCTAAGTCCCAAAAGTGCGTCTTTATTGGATATGGCGGCGATGAATATGGATATAGGCTTTGGAATTATGAGAATAACAAAGTCATTCGCAGCCGGAATGTGGTGTTCCAGGATGAAAAGATGTACAAAAATCGTCAGACAGAGCATGAGATGGCAGTAGAACCAGAATATATTGAGCTGGACACAATTCCTGTGAAGATGGTTCCAGCAAATCAGAGTGCATCTGAAGGGGAGGTTGTTCAAGATGAGCACATTATTAATGAGCAGGCAGTACAAGAGGAATGCGATGATCCAGAACAGACTAACGACCCTGAAGTACCTGTTTTAAGGAAATCTACCCGTGTGAGAAAGCCAAAGGTAATTTTTGATCCTTCAGCTAATACTGTTCTGAGCCATGTCTTATATACAGATTCGGGAGAGCCGGAGACTTATGATGAGGCAAAGAAAGACACATCTCACATGCAGTGGGAGCGTGCTATGAAAGACGAGATGAGCTCGTTAATTCAGAACAAAACTTGGGAGTTGACCAAGTTGCCCACAGGTAAAAAATCTTTATTAAACAAGTAGGTGTATAGGATCAAAAATGAAGCTGATGGTAGTATCAGATACAAGGCGAGACTTGTAGTAAATGGATTTTCTCAAAAAGAAGGGATCGACTACTCCGAGATATTTTCACCAGTAGTGAAGATGACATCAATCAGAGTGTTGCTGAGTATAGTTGCAGTGGAGGATCTTCATCTCGAGCAGTTAGATGTAAAAACAGCTTTTTTGCATGGTGATTTAGATGAAGAGTTATACATGGCGCAACCTAAAGGTTTTGAAGTCAAAGGTAAAGAACACATGGTATATCGCTTGAAGAAAAGCTTGTATGGCTTAAAGCAAGCTCCGCGACAATGGTATTTAAAGTTTGATGGTTTTATGGAAGAAAAAGGATTTGCACACTGTGAGGCTGATCATTGTGTTTATTTTCGAAAGTATAGCGATGGTGATATTGTATATCTCTCTTTATATGTTGATGACATGTTAGTGGCTAGTTCTAATATGAAGAGAATCGCAGAAGTAAAGAAGATGTTAGCAGCGCAGTTTGCTATGAAAGACTTGGGAGAGGCCAAGAAGATTTTAGGCATGAAAATCATCAGGGTTAGGAAAAATAAGAAATTATAGTTGTTGTAGGAAGACTATGTGAACAAGGTGTTGAAAAGATTCAACATGGACAAGGCAAAACCGGTTGTGACTCCTCTTGCAGGTCACTTCAAACTTTCCAAGGATATGTGTCCCAGTACTCAAGTTTCGAAAGAAGAGATGGCGGCAGTGCCGTATGCGTCAGCAGTTAGAAGTTTGATGTATGCTATGGTGAGCACGAGACCTGACATTGCACAAGCTGTGGGAGTTGTGAGTCGATATTTGCATAACCCGGGCAAAGAGCATTGGAATGTAGTAAAATGGATATTGAGATATCTAGCAGGTACATCAAATTACTCTCTTTGTTATGGAGGTACATCTCTAGAATTGCAGGGTTATGTGGATGCAGATCACTCGGGTGATCGAGATAGTGGTAAAAGTACCACTGGATATGTCTTTACAGTTGCAGGTACAGTAGTAAGTTTGGTATCTTAACTACAGAAAATAGTGGCTTTATCGACGACAGAAGCAGAGTACGTGGCGATCACGGAAGCCTCTAAGGAAATCATGTGGTTATAAGATTATTTGGAGGAGCTACATCGAAAGCAGCCAGTGAGCATACTTCAAAGTGCAGTACACTTAGCAAAGAATGCAGCTTATCACTCAAGGATTAGACATATCAAGAAGCGTTATCACTTCATCAGGTCAGCATTGAAAGATAACGAGTTAAAGTTACAGAAGATTGATGGCTCAAAGAATCCAGCTGACATGTTTACCAAGGTAGTAGACAGAGAGAAGCATACTTTCTGTACTACTACTATTGGTATTACTCCATGTTAATTGATGAGGAATATCGCAGAGGCACAAGTTCGAGTTGCTATTTTTGAAGAAGATGGATGCAAAGTTGCTTGGTGCATTAGATATATTTGTCTTCAAGTGGGAGATTGTTGGCGTGAAGCCAAAATATATCAAAAAGATATTATTAAGATTTTTTTTTATCTTTTGTTCTTTCCTTTTCTTCTAGGTTAAAAGATACACCTTATATATTGGGGATATATAGGTTGTAGCCATAAGAAGAGAGAGAAGATAGAAGAGCAGACAGAAAGAGCAAGAGCAGACAGAATACGCAAAGTAGCGAATAGAGAGAAAAGAGAGAGAGAGGCCGTGGCGGCATTCTTGAGTGTTCTCGTTTTCTTTTTCCTTCGATCTTGTGAGAAGATCGTCAGTTGTATTCTTACTTTTCTCGAAGACTAGTGGATTCGTAGAGTGCCTCTGCGCGGAGACGTAGCCCTGGTTTGGGTTAACTTCGATAACAAATTCTCTGGTGTGTTCTTCTAATTCTGTTCTTTTATCATTATATTCTGCTAGTGTGGATCGTTTGCTTGGATTATATTTCTGGAATTGGGGCACGATTCCTATCAAAAAGATGTGCTGAAAGTCCTTAGTTCTCAAATAGAATTCAATCCAATCGCACAATAATATTAGTTGATTGTTATGGTAGTCAATTGTTCTTAGGATGTGAATTATGATGTTTATAGTTCACTTCAATTAGTGTGATGTGTTCAACATTGAACTTGCAGGTTTTTTTTTTGGCCGAACAAACTTTGTGTGTTTTTTAAGAGAATGAAAGTAATAATGTGTTTTTTAGTTCGCTTCATTCAAGTGTTGACTTTTTATGTTGGCATATTATTTTTAGTCATCACTTGTGTGTTTTTTAGGAGAATGAAAGTCATAATGATGATAGTTCATTGGGCTGGAGTGATGAACCACATATATCAGATGATGAAGAGTTGGTGACAAGGGAGATAATGAAAGAATTTGAAGAAGCGAGAATGGAAGTCCATCCTTCCCCTACAGACAAACAAGAGCAATGAATGTTCAAGTTTCACAAGGTCAATCTTCAATTGATATCTCGGAATCTCCATGCACTCAGCAATCTGGAATTGGTGGTGGATTATGAAATTGTGGACGAAAAAATGCTAGTGGATATTCAATGCTTGCTTAGATGAAGATATTTTGTTGTAGACTCCAAAGTGTCAGTTTTTTTTTTATGTTTTTATAAGTGGATTCGGATACTGTGGCCGATCTAGTGGATTGTGAATTTGAGTACTATGCAGTGTGTCCAGTTTTGGCCATGATCCTTTTTAGTTGCAGTTGTACTTTTGAATCCATCTAAATTCTCCAAATTGTGAATCCATCTTTTGAATCCTCTTTTGACTTAGGTGACAGATTTTGAATCCATCTGGAGGGTGGTGATCTTTTAGTTGTAGTTGTAATTTTTTTTTTGGCTGAATGGTGTACATTGAATTATAATGAAATGAGTACTCCTGCTATTAACTTTTTAGTATCAGTATGTACTCTGAACTTTTTTATTCTATTCATGGCATAATTAGGGTGCTTATACAGTTAAACGCCAATAAATGAAATATAGGACTCTAAATTTTGTCATTCAATTCAAGGCCAAAGCCAAAAACATTGTTCATGCTTGAATAAAATTAAATACATCATTCTCATTCTTTGAATTACAGCATTGGTCTTCCGTTACCAAGCGGAAGCCGTATAAATATAAATATTCGGAATACATAGATTTATAGTTTCTAGATGGTCTTCTGACGCGGCGTTCAGCTATAGAAACAAGCAAATCCTTGCTTAAAGAGAGAAATCTCAAATTTTCAATATCAAAAGTATATTATGTCTGCTCAAACATCATAAAACACCTTATATAGGGTGTTAACCCTAATGACACCAAAACCAACAAAATTACAAAATTGCCACTAAAAATAAAATTAAATCAGAAAAATGCTAAAATTAAATCCGAAATTCTAGACGCATCTTCTCGACTTCCGTTGGAACTTCAGCCTATCCAATTGATCCAGAAACGCATTACTAATATGCTCCGCATCATTCTCCTCCACTTGGGAAAAACTCGTCCTCGTGTTAGAATCAGAATCTGGATACAACGGCTCTCTGGACTCATGAAATAGAGATAAATCAACAACATTAAAGGTATTGGATATGCTCATGCCTTGTGGAAGGTTGATAACATAGGCATTATCGTTGATCTTCTGCTGTAATTTACTGTAAGTTTCAACCGGTAACCGCTCTTTACGAAGGAAGACCATGACTTGATCACCGACTGCAAACACCTGCTTGCGCCTATGTTTATCTGCTGCAGACGTGCACGGTTCCGTCGAACCGCCGGTTCCGGTTCAGGAACCGGCCCATAAAGGACCGGTTCCGGTTCGGTACCGGACGGTTCCGGGCCGGTTCCGGTTCCGGAACCTTTAATTTTATTTTTAAAATAATAAAATAAATTAATAAATTATTAATTAAAATTTATAATCAAATTGTACATTGTAAAAAAATTTGAAAAAAAAAAGATGAGGAATGGGCTTGAACTTAATGAATTATCATTAAGCGCCTACATATCTTCTTGGGGATAGAAGAATCAAAGCCCATGTAGTTCTCTTGCCTTTGGTAACCCCAACTTACCTCATCCTCAATCGTCGCTACCTATTGTTGTGGTGGCGGTGGTATCTCCACAATCATCACTGAAGAATTCGTGTTCTCGATCCAACTCTTGTTGTCGAAGCTTAGCCCTTGTCCAATCATCGACGCAAGCTTGAAACTCCACACTTTTCGGATTTAATCTTGAACGGCGGGAGTCTAAAATTAATCCTCCAGCACTAAATGCTTGTTCAACTGCCACTGTCGAAGAAGGTGTCGCTAATATTTGTTTTGCCATGAGGGAGAGAACTGGATGTTGAATTGAATGGTTCTTCCACCACTCAAGAATCTTGAAATCTGATGCGCTGTGTTCGGAATCACTAAACTCAAAATAAATTGTTAAATAGTTTTCTAATTTGGAAATACTACATGTTGTCCATTTTTATTTTTATTTTGCCTACTCATGAGCATTTTATACCCTCTACCAAGTGAAATACATATATTGCTTCGTGAGACACTAGGCTGGACAGATTCACATCCACTATCACTTAAACCATATTTACTACAAAATTCATTATATAATTCTACTATAACTTTTTTAACATCTACTTGTATACTATGAATATCTATTACTTCATTCAAATGTAAACATTCATAATAATAAGCATTCAAATAATCTAATAAACAATCTAATTTAGTACGTGGATCGAAAATAATACCAACTAAATAGACAAGAGGAATGGTCAAGTAATAATGCAACCATTTTTCTCGCATTACTAAAATACTAGAAGCTAATTCAGTATCTTTTTCACATTCATTAAAAATACTAGCAATGTTAACACACTCTATTAAAAATAAATGCATAGTAGGATAATAAACACCAGATAAAATATTAGTAGCATCATTAAAAACTTTCAAAAAAATCTAAAAAAAAATTGCAAACTTCCCAATGTTGTGGGAGCAAAGCAATATCAGGAACATTATTCGAAATAAAAGAACATAATAAATCTTTGTAATCAAAAGTTTGTAGAAGAATCCCGTAGGTAGAATTCCAACGAGTCGGAATATCTTTTGGAAACCTTCTTGCCCTTCTCCCATTTTTTTTTACAATATTTTCCCCACTCTTTCATAAGTTGAGGACGGCTCCACAAATATCTAATTGCATTATTTATTGGCTGAAGAGATGTTGCAAGAACTCGTAAACCATCTTGAACACATAAATTCAAAACATGGCAAGCACATCTAATGTGAAAAAATTGTCCGCCAAAAGAGGGTTTATAAAGTTTTTCTAACTCAGGAATGGAAGCAGTATATGCGGCAGCATTATCAAAACCAACTGAAAAAATTTTATCAATCAAATTAAATTCTTCTAAAACTTGCCTAATTAGTCTATAAATATTATGGGCCGTATGCCTTTCAGGAAAAACTCGAAATGCAAGAAGTCTTTTTTGAATAACCCAATCATCACCTATCCAATGGCACGTGATACCCATATAAGAATTAATATTCCAAGAATCAGTCCAAATATCACTACCTATATGTACACGTCCATTGAATTCTTTAAAAAATCTTAACAATTTCTTTTTTTGTTTTGTATAAACATGTTCAAGTTCGCATTTAAGAGTATTTCTCGAAACAGGTGGTGCTTGCGGAGCTAACGCAGTGTTTATCAAATATCTAAAATTAGGATTTTCACCAGTATTAAACGGAGCATGCTCAAGGGCAACATATTCAGCTAATGTTTCTTTGTAAAGTGCATTAGTGAAATGAAATAAAGGATGAGCGTTAGGATTGACGAACCCAGGAATTTGTTGTTGGCTAGTGTCGATCCCCGCTTGCGTTGAATGTTTTTTCGTCACATGCCGACGAAATGTTCCATAGCCATCTCCTTTACCAAGCTTGTATGTCTGCGGACAATATTTACAGCTTATATCAAACTTGCCTTCATTTTCATTCCACATTTTGTTAAAGTGTAGCCATAAATCGGATTCTCGGCTCTTTCGTCTCGGCTCCTTCGCTATCGATGATTCTTCGACACCACGAGGACGAAGACTTTCTTGCGTTGGGACGCGCTCGATGTTGGGATTGGAAGCATCGTCGTCTTCCCAACATGCATATTCACGAGGATCATATTCATGAACGGGATAATCGGATTCTCCCATCTCGATCGGCATCGGGTTCTTTCCCTTTCTAGTATTTCTGCTTCCACTTGCCATTTTTTGAGAAAATTGATCGAAAAATTGAGATCAAGATTAGAGAGAATAGCAGATTGAGAGAATTTGACAGATTGTGAGACTTGACACTTGAGAGTATTAGAGAGAATTGAGAGAAATTGTGAGAAAAATAAATAAGGATTGAGAGGTATTTATAGAGTTTTTTTAATTTTTTTTAAATTTTTGGCCTTCGGGCCGTTGCAATTTGCAACGGCCCGAAGGCCGTTGGGGAAGAGCCGAACGGCTCTTTCCCTCAACCTGACGGCCGTTTGGGGGAAAGAGCCGTTCGCGGCTCTTTCCCGTCGGAGGGGGGGCCCCGCCCCCTGAAAATTTCAGGGGGCGGGGCCCACAATTTTTTTTTAAAAAAAACGGGTTAGAACCGGCCCGTGAAGGTCCGGTTTCGGTTCCGAACCGGAACCGTGGACCCTGTCAACGGGCCGGTCAATGGGTCGGTCAATGGGCCGGTTCCGGGTCCGGGTCCAATTTGGCCATGTCTAGCTGCAGCCTTGTACTTCTGATTAGCCGCTTCCAACTTTTGCTTCACTTCCTGATGTACCTCGACAATCTGCTTAGCCATATGATCCGTCGCAACACTATTGTCTGCTTGCTTGGGCAAGTGAATCAAATCCGGAGTATGTTGAGGTGCCTTTGTAAAGACAACAAAAAAAGGTGACCTGCCAATAGAACTATGAACCGCATTATTATAAGCAAATTTCGCCTGCGATAAAGCAACATCCCACTGCTTCGGTTTATCCCCACAAAGACTTCGAATTAAGTTGCCCAAAGTTCTATTGATCACCTCCGTCTGCCCATCAGTCTGAGGGTGAGCTGTGCTACTGAAATTCAGTGATGAGTCAAATAATTTTCATAAGGTTCGCCAAAAATGCCCTAAAAATTTGCTATTTCTATATGAAGTAATAGACTTAGGCACTCCATGCGGACGAACTACTTCTTTGAAAAATAACCTAGCTGTCGCGACCCGTCCGAAAGGCGGACGCGGCTAATGGATTACCGATCGCGGGCCTTCCCACCGCACCGGAGTGCGGATCGCGGGCTTTGGATCGGCGCGGGCCCTCCCAGGCCCATACCAAATCGCAGCGGGAGTATTTTTCAAAGGATTCGACGATAATAGTCGATCGCTTTCGACCTTAGTGTGGTCGTGGTGGCATGTGCAACTTGTGCATGCATTTGGAGTCGCCACCGGTCTTTCTTGGAGGGTAGACCGGAAACCTTACTGATCGATTGGGAGAGATCGACCAGTTCTGCGAAACCAGAGATTTTAAGTTCGGGGACTTGGTTACGTTGATGTCATTACCAACGCCCTTTCGGTACCTAACGAGAGTGATTTTCCTAACTAGGATTTCATGCAGGCGCAATTTTGGGTGAGGTAAGTCTGACTTTGCACATTAACCAGTTTGACATGCTCACGTAATCATAATAAATAAATAGATGTCAATCACATAAACATCTATCCTACGTGGTGATCATGGAATTATGATTTAATGGGTCTCGAGCCAATGAGACCACATTTAATCATTTTAATATTTTAATAACAGAGAGCCGCTCTTCGCTTCTTCTTGGTTTCTTGAACTCTTCAAGAATCGGGCCCCAAAGAGCTCGCCGACTTAAAACGCTCCTCCACGTAATCCTCGTAGCATTTACATCAACAATTGACTATGCTAAAAATTAAGATTACATGAAAAATAAAAGGAGTACGCAGCCTCCATTTAATAATTACAACCACAAATATATAAATAATCACCATACATTCGTACATACATCAATCACATTGATTAGGGATTTTTCCATGATCACCACCCTTCCACGTAAGTAATAAATTCACAATTTAAAACTTAGGAAGGCACAATAAAAATTCTACGTTGAATCATATTCAGAATTTTTACGTAAAATAAGATAGCCATAAATTTTCGATTCAAAATTGATTTAGTCTCAATTTTTGCTACATTGATTAATTTATCATATAAAACAATCAACCTCCATTAGCCATGTAAGACGAACAATTCGTTAATACATATTGGCCATAGTATTGCAAAAATTGCAAAAATCAATTAAATGCACGAAAACACCTAAGATTGGCTCTGATACCACTGTTGGGATCCACGTAACACGTAGCGAAAATAAATAACAACCCATACATGTATCTCCAGAGGCGTACTTCGTGCATTTCAATCGAAAAAAAAAAATCACAAAGCCTCAAAGAGAGTAAATAGATTACCTCTCGTAGCGTGCTTGAACGGAGGTGCCGGTTCGATGTTCTTCGATCTCAGCCTCCACAAGTGTTAGGCATCTAGTTCAGACGCACCACCAATTGACGAACGGGGAGACGACTAATAACTCCACAACAATTGTGCTAGCAATATGCGGAATCAATATTCCGAACTTAGTATATTTTGCTCACTCAAGATTATGAGAATATAGAGAGTGTTTGTGTTCTTCTCTCTAAGCTCTCAAAAATTTGCACACTCTACAAAATGTCTCTCCCTCCCAACCTCAAAACTCTTGCCATCCTTTTATAGCCAAAAATACCTTCCAATAAATTGTATTTAAAAATAGCACTAACAATTATAAATTCTATCTAAAAATAGCACTCACAAATAAATGACATTTAAAAATAGCACTAACAATAGCACTCACAATTTATAATACAAAAATGCTATTTAAAAATAGCACTAACAATAGCACTCACAATTTATAATACAAAAATGCTATTTAAAAATAGCACTAACAATTATAAATTCTATCTAATAATAGCACTCACAATTTATGATAAATAAATGCCATTTAAAAATAGCACTAACAATAGCACTCACAATTTATGATAAATAAATGTCATTTAAAAATAGCACTAACAATAGCACTCACAATTTATAATACAAAAATGCTATTTAAAAATAGCACTAGCAATAGCACTCACAATACAAAAATGCTAAAAAAAGGCACTAACAAAGGTGTTAAAAATAATAACCATTATTATTATTACAAGAGTTAAAGAGGTTACCAAACAGTACAAATACGCATAACGTGTAAATACGTATGACGTATAAATACGTAGAGCATACGTATACATCCGTGAAACCGGGGACTAATTGAAAGAAAAATGTGCAATTAAGCCCTTTTGGTAAAAATTGATTAAATTGGATGGCAAATTGACCTAATTGCACTTTAAGACTTTAGAATCCAATGTCATAGCTTATAAAAAGTGAGAATTGAAAATTAAAAGACTCGAAAAGGAATTTTTTGCTCGGTTCGGGTTTATGTTTGTGAAGAAACATAGTAACCCAAGCCGAATTTTCAAGATTTAAGGTGACACACTTGAAGGAGAAATTAAAACAAAATTATTGAATATTTTTGTGTATTTTTCTGACCACGAATGGTATTTTTCTGATTTTTTGGGTATTTTTATAATTAAATAAATTCGAAAAATATTATAAAATACCAAAAAATATTTTTTGTTCAAAATTGGTCCCCAAGGCTAGGCCAAGGCTTCCAAAGTTGATTCTGTGATTTTATGACCTCTTTTTATATTTTTAATTAATTTTTAAAGAATAAAAATCACAATAATAAATGGTCAAAAATCAGGTGTCAACACTAGCCATACTTACGGCATCAGAAGTCTTCCTACAAGGAATGAAGTATGCCATATTGAAAAATCTGTCAACTACAACAAAAATAGAATATACGCCTCTTTGAGTTCTTGGTAAACCCAACACAAAATCCATTGACAGATCCTCCCATATATTGTCAGGGACAGGTAAGGGCATATACAAACCTGTATTTTTAGATTGCCCCTTAGCAGTTTGGCAAACATAACATTTCTGCACATACCTACTGATATCTTTACGCAATTGGGGCCAGTAAAATCGCTCCCTGACTGCAGCAATAGTTTTGTCTCGACCCAGATGTGCAGCCAATCCACCATCATGCAAATCACGAATTACCTTCTCTCGTAATGATGTCCGAGGAAGACAAAGTTGATTGACATGCATTAGATAACCATCCAGAATATAGGACTCCTGCACAGGTTGATCAGCAGCACACGTATCCCAAATTTGCCCAAAATCTTCATCGCCTGCATAACACTCTTTCAGCTGCTCGAACCCCAGAATGTCCTGGCGCAATGTAATCAGCAAGCCAGCTCTCCTACTCAACGCATCTGCTACAACATTATGCACACCGGATTTGTGCTGCAACCTGAAAGGGAATTTTTGTAAAAACTGACACCAACGTGCATACATATCTTTACTGATCCTTTTCTGACTATTTAAGTATTTCAAAGCTTCATGGTCAGAATAAAGCACAAATTCTTTCCCAATCAGATAGTGCTCCCATGTCTTCAAAGCTCTTACGACATAGTAGAATTCTTTGTCATAAGTGCTCCATTTCTGTTGCGCATCGCTGAGCTTCTCACTGAAAAAGCAAATTGGCCTGCACTCTTGAGACAAAACAGCTCATATACCCACTCCACTAGCATCACAATCTACCTCAAACAACTTATCAAAGTTAGGTAGAGTTAGAACAAGTGCAGTACACAACTTCTCTTTCAGAATAACAAAACTATTCTCGGCTTTCTCTCCCCACAGAAATCTACCTTTCTTCATACACTCTGTAATCGGGGCTGCGATAGTGCTAAAATTCCTAATAAATCGCCTATAAAAAGTAGCCAACCTATGAAAACTCCTTACTTCAGAAACTGTTTTTGGAGTAAGCCACTCCCTGATGGCTTTCACCTTCGTCTCATCTACCTCTATTCCCTCAACAGTGATAATAAACCCCAAGAATAGCAGCTTATGAGTTAGAAAGCTGCATTTCTTAATATTCACATACAGCTTACTAGTCTGCAAAGCGGTCAACACTTCCCTCAAGTGCATCAAATGATTCTCCTTAGTCTTACTATAAATCAGGATATCATCAAAATAAACTACGACAAATTTGCCAATAAAAGATTTCAGAACCTGATTCATAAGCCTCATGAAAGTGCTCGGAGCATTAGAAAGCCCAAACGGCATCACCAACCACTCGTACAGCCCATCCTTTATCTTGAAAGCTGTCTTCCACTCATCTCCGGGCCGAATACGAATCTGATGGTAGCCATTCTTCAAATCCAACTTCGTAAACCACTTAGCTCCGTACAGTCTATCCAGTATGTCATCCAACCTAGGTATTGGAAACTTGTAGCCCACAGTTATCTTATTAACGGCTCTGCTGTCTACACACATCCTCCAGCTCCAATCTTTCTTAGGAGTTAATAATGCAGGAAAAGCACATGGGCTCATGCTATCCTGAATGTGCCCCTTTCGCAGCAACTCTTCCACCTTCTCCTTTAGAATCTCACTCTCCTTAGGACTCATCCTGTAGTGCGTTAAATTAGGCAAACTAGCACCAGGAATTAAGTCTATATGATGTTGAATATCACGCATAGGAGGTAATCCTTCTGGAATCTCATCAAGCATCAGCTCACTGAATTCTTGCAATAAAGGTCTAACTGCTTCAGGCTGCTCCTCCACTTGTAATTCAGCCTCTGTCTCAATCGTTTGTTTCACCACCAGCACATGAACTTCCCTGATCTCCTTAATTTCATATTCAAATTTCCTTGTAAGAGTAAGGAAATTATTACCTACAGTCTGTTTTCCTTTGTTCTTCGGGGGCAGCAACGTATACTTCACCCCCATCTTTCACCAGATTATATTGGTTGCTCCTTCCAGAATGCTTAGCATCAACATCAAATTGCCATGGCCTCCCGAACAACACGTGACATACATCCATATCTACTACATCACAATATAACTCATCGTGATATTTACCAATGGAGAATGAAATTTTGCATCGTTCAGTTACCTATATACTTTTTGCTCCAGACTTAATCCATCCTAACGTATAGGGGTTAGGATGTTTCTCCACAGGTATCCCCAGCTTCTTCACGGCATCCTTCCCAATGATATTTTCCATGCTCCCACTATCGATTACCACAGCAAATATCTTCCCCAGAATAGTGCATCTGGTTCGGAATAGCTAATGGCGTTGTGTATCATCCTCCTGTTTTAGGGTAGCATCATCCTTCGCACCACACAACTTATCTCCTCCTCTTCCTCATCTTCAAAACCGTCTTTCTCACCATCTGGTTCGCAGCAATACATGTCTTCTTTTTCCTCTTCTCTTGCTGCCACGTTTACTCTTTTTCTCTGAGGGCATTCATTAGAGCGATGCCCAGGCTGATTACACCTGTAACACTTAATCGCCGCTGGTCTAGCATAAATATTCGGGTTCACATTTTTCTGTGATTGCGACCCCTTGTCCCTTGCCTCGTTCAGAGGGCGCTTGTCTATCGCCTTATCCCCCTAATTTCGCTCTGCGCTAAAGCGATTGTTGAAGCCGCATTTCTCCATGGAACCTCCCGAGCTACTACCCCTATAATTTTCAAAGCCTCTTTTACTCCGTTCTTGCTGCATCAATTCTACCTTTCTAGCTATGTTCTTAACTTCAGTCAGATTCCGCAAAAACTGTACTCCAATTTTATCCCGAATAAAGGGTTTCAACCCATCGAGATATCTGGCCACCTGATGTCCCTCTGTTTCTGACAGATTATTTCGCTCAACCAATCTCATGAATTTTGCCGTATACTCATGTACAGTTTGATTGCCCTGCTGGCAACGCTGATACTGCTGGAACATGATCTGCTCATAATCAGGCGGAAGGAACTCCTGCTTCAGCAATCTCCTCATTATATTCCATGTTCGCACCCTCTCTTTTCCTTCTCGCTCCCTTCTATTCTGCAATCTCTCACACCATGCAGACGCACCCCCTTTCAATCTACATGCCACTAGTCGCACCTTTTTCTCGCTAGGGGTTCCCATATAATCGAAGAATCTATCGACATCAGCAATCCAATCCAGAAATTCTTCTATTTCCAAACTCCCATTAAAATAAGAGATATCGACTTTTAGTTTAAAGTCGTTACCTTCACGATCGACGTAACGTCGTCTGCCATCTCTTCTATCACGATCGTCATAACGACCCCTTCGAATTCCTCCATAACGATCCATGTCTCCATAATCAGCACGCCCTCCATCAGAAAACTCGTGCTCTTCTTCTTCCGAACTCTCTGAGAACAGAGGGTTATTCTGCCTGCGGACAGGAACAGGCCTGACAGGGTCACCGCGAGCAAGATTTGCACTCGGCCTTCTGTCGTTCTGTCGATTTCGGTTCACATCAACGCCGAAATCTTCAAATCGATCTACCAATGCATCAAGTCGTGCTTCGATGCGTTGAAATCGTTGATTGAATCGTTGATCCAGGCGTTCCATTAAGCACTGCTCCAAACGTTGCAGCGCGTCGTCCCCGAGGATTGGGGCTCCAGTCTCCTGAACATCATCACGAAGACCACCGCCAGTCGCCATAGGCTCTGATATCACCTGACGCAGCGTTCAGCGATAGAAACAAGCAAATCCTTGCTTAGAGAGAGAAATCTCAAATTTTCAATATCAAAAGTATATTCTGTCTGCTCAAACATCATAAAACACCTTATATAGGGTGTTAACCCTAATGACACCAAAACCAACAAAATTACAAAATTGCCACTAAAAATAAAATAAAATCAGAAAAATGCTAAAATTAAATACGAAATTCTAGACGCATCTTCTCGACTTCCGTTAGGACTTCTGCCTATCCAATTGATCCAGAAACGCATTACTAATATGCTCCGCATCATCTTCCTGTTGAAATTCCAAGCAATCTTCTCGCGATGCCAATTTCATCTTCCCATTGAGTACAACGGAAAAGTATTTTTGTGTCGGGATCGACTCTGTGTCCACCAAGAAGGACATCAGGCTTTAACCTACAGGTGTAGCCTGAGAGATTTGCACAACATGCCATGCAAATAGACATTTTGTGCAAATGCCCAGTAATCTTGAAAACCCTCGGATTTTCTTCTTCCTCCGATATTACGAACCTGATCTTCTCTTATTCTCATTTCAACAAACAGGTTCATGAAAATAATCTAGAAAAATAACGCAAGTATGTTTCCCTCGCGATCATGAACTTCAAAATCGTGTCCCTAAGAAAATTGTCGTTGCATTCTGAAGCACCTAATATCTCATTTTCCACCATATCCGATGTTAATAAACCTGCACCATTTCCGCAACAAAAGTTCAATAGCATACTTGGCAACTATGAAATTACATCAAGAATATTGTATAATGGTTAATAAATATATTAGCAACATGTGGATTATATTAAAAGAACTTCAGATAGAGCAATTCCAACAATTATTTCTTGACTGTATCACAAGGGCATATCAATTCAAACTCTTCACGAGTGAGCATCCTAGCTGTGCCTTGACCAGCAGGAGCATGCTTTATTTTTTGCCCAATTATTTCCTATGATATGGAATCATCATACTGCAGTGAAAGTCACAAAAACACATCAATCTAGCAGAACAAAGAAGTTCAGTCATGATTGCCTCAGTCGAAATCTGACATGAAATTCTCATCGATCTAATTCGGGAGTACACTCGGCTATGGATGATAGAAGTAACATTGAAACAAGGATTTGGATTCAGACTATATCAAAATCATCAGAAAATGATTAAATCGCTAATAAAAACCTTCATCACAGTCAATCTTCAAACATATAGTATTTAGGGCTATTCACTTCAAACTCACCTGAATTAGCGATTTTTCCAAACATCACTCGCAGCTTTAATCTAGAAGAACAAAACTTCTTCAATTTCTCTAATATTGGTCGCTTCCTCAATGGGTGAAGGGACAAAATGCAAGCCTATCCAAGCGCAAGCTCATACGAGAGTCGATTTCCTTGTCAGCGATCAATTCCTTCGAACGAAACGAGTTGGGTACAAAGGGCGCGACGGAGAAAAGCTCGCTCACTCTACTTCTCGCGTACACAGTAGAGTCGAGCGCGATGAAGAAGCTTGCTCGCTTCGCCTCGTGGCGTACATACGAGGGAGTCTGTGTCAAGTGGGAGTTGAAGAAAAGAAGTAGCGTGCCCTAATTTTTGTTCTCATATTCACTCAGAACGTCGACGTTTTTGTAAAGTTTTTCCACATTAGAGGCTGACGTGGATTTTCTGCTGAAGTGGAATTGTCATGTCAAGATTTAACCGTGATTATAGACAGAGTTTTTTTTAACGGGAATTGACACAGAGTTAACTAGGGCAGAAATGGGACTGTTGAAAGTTGAGGGTATTTTTCTAGACAAAAAAATTTTGGGGTATTTTTGGGATTAAACTTAAAGTTTGGGGTTTTTTGGAATTAGGCCCAGAATTTCTTGTTATTTCTTTCCTTTTGCTGTCAATGTTCTCTTTAGCATCAAGTTCATTCTTGTCAAACTAGAGAAAATGATTCAACCAAAAAAATGAAACTAGAGAAAACGAAATCAGTTTTGGCTTGAGAATTACCAAAAGTGGCACTCGTAAGTTGTATGTATCTACCGTAACGCATCCCAGGCAGCGGCGGCGGGCCCAGGCGATGACGGTGCAGGAACGATAGGCGGCAGTTTACAAGTGAATAAAAGTGATCTTGTAAAATTATATATCACGGATCAAAAATAGGTTGAGTTAAAACTCATATTTAAATAGGCTTTATAGACCTAAACTTATGTTTAGTCCATTTTTTAAAATTTATTTAATCCTTATTTAACCTAAATGAATAAAGGTGGGTCAAAAAATGGGTCAAAGAACTATATTAATTACAGTACGGGCAGGTGTTGAATTGGCATTCCCGTTCTGCTGAAATTCTTCCAGGCGATGCCACTCCACTAAGGTGGTTTGCTTTCTTTAGTTTCATTGGCTAATCTATTATACCCTTCATGTGTGTTGATGGACAATTTACGATGAATGTGAATTCGTTGTGGAATAACGTTAGAAGATTTCACGGAAAAGCAAATGCTCGAATCCAATGCATGGTCTCGATACATTCGAGTTCACTCAGATTTCTAATTCCTAAGTTCAGAACCAATAATTCAATTCTATTTCATTTCGTGTCAGGAATCTTGACGCCTTAAACTTTGAACTTGGCCCTCATACCTTTGACTTTAGGGCTTAAGACTTGTCCTCAAGGATCCGGCACGGTACCTTGACGCTAGGGGTGTCAATGATTCAGTTCAGTTCGATTTTTTAAAAAAATCGAACTGAGCTGAACTATTGGGGAATATCCTCAAACTGAACCAAAACTCGTCATGAACCGAACCGAACTGAATTGAAAAACTCAGTTCAGTTAGATTCGGTGTTCGGTTCTATTTTGATTTTGATTTTGTTCGTTTCTTTTTTCCTTTTTTGTTTCAAATTCCCAGTCTCTTCTTCTGCCTCCTATTCTAGAGAGAGAACTTTTTTCATGAGAGCGCGTTAGGGCTTGGGCTTTTTCTCTTAAGAGGATGATCAAACACCATCGAGACTCGGACGGGAGCTCAGCAGTGTCGACGCTTTGAATTCCAGCCATGCCAATTCGATGAACAGTAGCTACCGTGGCAACTACTGCAGCTTCAGTTGCCTCTCCTTCGACGCGGAGCTGCTCTACCACCACGGCGGCTCAGGCCCTGCCACTACCGCCGAGGCCCTCGCCATAAAGCCGCATCGATTTTCCTCTTACTCCCTCTGCCACCGAGTCCCTTGCCATAAAGCCGCATCGATTTTCCTCTGATCCACCATAAGATAGTTTTTTTCAAAAATAATATTAAAAAAATTAATATTTACAAAATTAATTCAAAAAATAAAATATTTATAGTTTTAGGTCTCTCTCGACAATTGAATAGTCAAGAGAGACCTAAGGGCCCACACGCGGGCCCTCCTCCCTCTCCCACGGCAATTTAATTCTCAAGGAAGAGGGAGAGGGAGAGGGGCCCGCTCGTGGGAGGACTTGGGGTGCATGGCCCCCACGTGGGGGCCCCACCCTCCCTCCCTCGGCCAAGCTGAGAGAGGAATTTGCCCGCACAAGTTTTTATTTAAAAAAAATTAATTGTCCCGAGCAACATTTTATTTTGGGAAAATGTCAAAAAATGGCCCTAATTATACTTATTTTCTGAATTAAAAATCCGAACTGCAGTTTATTCTTAAGAAGGGCCTAAAGTGCCTTTTTTTTTTTTATTTATTCAAACAAGGGTCTAAACGAAGACACTTTTGTCTTTTTACATTTTGTGAATTTTTTTCCTTTTTTTATTCTTTTTTTCTTTCTTCCCCAGCCGTGGACACCTTCAGATTGTCCGGTCTCGGCTTCACGAGTGCCACAGTATTACCGTTCTTGTGGAGTGAGCTAGGGTTAAGGCTTGTTGTAATCCAGCGAGAGGCGGTGGAGGTCCTCGAGCTCGTGATTGGAGGAAGACGAAGAGAACAGTGAGTGGCGCGAAGAGATGGAGTCGAACTCGCCGTCGGAGGATTCTTTGAGCAGCGGGAGGCTCAGATTTGAGGCATCGAAGGTAGATTTGGAGCTACAGTAGAGAAAATGCATCACCGATTTGGACGTAGATTGGGTATTCTTCTGCCTGGACTTAGCGCGCCTAGGGTTCTGATTCTGGTACAGCTTCTTGAGGCAGAGTAGCTCCTTCCAGCGGCTGGAGTTCATTTTGATCCTCCGGCTGCGCTGGGAGTTATTCTCCGGCGACTAGAGGCCCGCCGCAGATGGCGCTTCCCGCGATGGCTTCGCGCCGGAGAGATGGAGCGGGACGATTTTCCCGTCGGAGAAGAGCTCGTCGGTCGGGAGCACCGCGACTGGATCTTTGAGGTAGAACTCGAAGTCTCCCGGGGGACGAAAGGCTCGGAGACCCCCGACGGATTCGCCGCGGAACGAGGTGGGAAGGCGATCGGCTTGGGCGAGGGGTCGCTGTCGGGGAAGTCGCGGTTGAAAGAGGTGCGGGGGCTGAGCGGGGCACCCTCGAGGCCGCGCAACCCACGGCTGCTGGGTGTTGCGAAGGAAGGAAAGAGGAAAGGAAAAAAAAAAGGAAAAAGAGGGTTGGAAAAAAAGGAAAAAAATTTATAAAATGTAAAAAGACGAAAGTATCCCTGTTTAGGCCTTATTTGAACCAAAAAAAGGCAGTTCAGACACTTCTTTAAAACAAGTTACTGGCTCTTAATTGAGAAAATAAGTACAGTTTGGGCTCTTTTTTGGCATTTTTCCTTTTATTTTTTATTTTTTAAATGTTTTTCTTTTAATCTTTTTTATTATTCAATTTATTTTTACTTACTTATTTTCTCAGTTTCTTTTTTTCGTCGCTTCGCGGCCCTATCGCCTTACTTACTCGATTACGCGCCTTGATTTGAACCAAAAAAAGGCACTTCAGACACTTCTTTAAAACAAGTTACAGTGCGGGCTCTTAATTGAGAAAATAAGTACAGTTTGGGCTCTTTTTTGGCATTTTTCCTTTTATTTTTTATTTTTTAAATATTTTTCTTTTAATCTTTTTTATTATTCAATTTATTTTTACTTACTTATTTTCTCAGTTTCTTTTTTTCGTCGCTTCGCGGCCCTATCGCCTTACTTACTCGATTACGCGCCTTGATTCTGAGGCCTCATCGTCTCGCACATTCGTTCGTTTGCTCGTTCAAAGGTAAAGGTAAAGAGGACTCGTTGAAGGACTCGTCCCGGTGACCCGTTGGTGCGAGCTTTCTGATAAACGCATCCCTCTTCAAAGGTAAAAAGGTAAAGAGGCACAATCATTAAGGAATCGTGGGGCCCTGCACCCCCTACTCCTCCCACGACAATTGGGGAGGGACCCCATGGGCGAGCCGCTCTCCCTCGAGAATAAAATTGTGGTGGGAGAGAGAGGAGGGCTCACGAGTGGGCCTCAGGTCCCCTTCGGTAATTCAATTGAAGAGTGAGACCTAAAACTAAAAAGGTAAATATTTTATTTTTTGAATTAATTTTGTAAATATTATTTTCGAAAAAAAAAACTCTCTTGTTTCTTTCTTCTGCCAATATGACAAAAAAATCGAATTCGGATCGACTAACCTTTCTTCTGAAGATTAGGCGCCTACTCTTGGGATCCGGGCAATTCATTTTTGAACAGACGGCTCAAATCTCCTATTTTTAGGAAGTAATTTTTTATATATATTTTTGTTTATAATAATCTGAATCTAACACATAGGATCAACTCTGCAGTTGAAGAACTCGTCCCGATGACCCGTTGGTGCGAGCTTTCTGATAAGCGCATCCTCTTCAAAGGTAAAGGTAAAGAGGCAGAGTCATTAAGGAATCGTCTTCCTTTTGAGCCCGACGAAAGAGAGCCCACACAATGACTCCTCCTCCTCCTCCGCCTCAATCCGTTCGACTCATCTCCGACTGTTTCGTCAAACCGCCCCAGCTTCCGCCACATCCGAACCGCCCTCTCCACTTGCCGCCGTGGGACCTCGTTTTTCTCTCCGTCCACTACAACCAAAAGGGCCTCCTCTTCCCCCTCCCTCCTCCCTGCCTCGACCCTGCCTTCGACCGCCCCGCTTTCATCCGTTCCTTCCTGGATAAACTCAAGCGCTCTCTCTCTTCCGCCCTCTTCCACTTCTACCCTCTCGCCGGCCGCCTCGCCACCCTCAAGCGGACCGACCCCCCCTTCTACACTGTCTTCGTCGACTGTACCGACAGCCCCGGGGCCCGGTTCATCCACGCTGCGCTCGACCTCACCGTGGCCGACATTCTCACTCCTACGTACGTCCCGGAGGTCGTCATGTCCTTCTTCGACCACAACCGGGCGATCAACCACGATGGCCACTCCCTGTCCCTGCTGTCCGTGCAGGTCACTGAGCTCGCCGACGGCGTCTTCATTGGTCTCTCCATGAACCATGCCCTCGGCGACGGCACCTCCTTCTGGTTCTTCTTCAACTCGTGGTCCGAGATCTTTCGAGCGCAAGAGAGAGACGCCATTGATGTCGTTCAGCTATCGCGTCCCCCGGTCCTGACCAGGTGGTTCACAGAGAACCACCCTGGCCCCATAAGCCTGCCTTACACGGACGACCCTTCCTCGGTCCTCGCCCGCTTCGAAGCCCCAGAGCTAAGGGAGCGAGTCTTCCACTTCTCCGCTGACAACATCGCTGGGCTCAAGGCGGACGCGAACCGGCAATGTGGCACCACCAAGATCTCGTCCTTCCAGTCCCTGACTGCCCTTGTATGGCAGTGCATCACGCGCGCCCGCCGCTTCCCGCCAGACCAGGTCACAAGATGCCGAATGTCTGCGAACAACCGGGGGAGGCTGGACCCCCCACTCCCACCTGAGTACTTCGGAAACTCGATCGGGCCATTGATGGTGGCAGCGATGGTGGGGAAGCTGCTGGGCAGCGGCATCGGGTGGGCGGCACAGCTCCTGAATACGGCGGTCGCGGAGCACAACGACTCGAAGCTGCGGGAGTGGAATCAGGAGTGGATAAAGAGGCCACAGGTATACCACCTGGACAAGACGTTAGATCCGTACAGCATCTTGATTGGGAGCTCGCCGCGGTTCGACATTTATGGCAACGAGTTCGGGCTGGGGAAGGCTGTGGCTGTGCGAAGTGGATACGGGAACAAGCTCGACGGCAAGGTCATAGCCTATCCGGGCCGCGAAGGAGGCGGGAGCATCGACCTCGAGGTCTGCCTTCCGCCGGCGACAATGGCAGTCCTCGAAGCTGACCCGGAATTCATGGCCGCCGTGACGGTTCCGTAGGTTGGAGGGCCAACATCAACACGGTGAGTCGTGCAAGTAGAGTCCACGCGTATTAAGAATTGGGTGGAATAAAGATTGGGATTTGTTGTTTGACTATGAATTTTAAGTTGACTCTTTTCGACCAATTAAAACTTGACTTACTTTTGAATCTATAGCGGTTGAATTATGAGTTGACATTCTGTATACACTCGGTCTATGAGTTAATTCACAAGAAAAGTAGGCTTAACCATAGACAAAATCTCACTTCGAAAATTTCAAAGTTGATTTATTAAGTATAGAGTAACAAATCAAAAGGTGTACTACATTTTATTAATTTTTGTAGCTGCTATATTACTTGAAATATTTCCTTTTCCGAACAAAAAATTGTTGTTTCTTTTTTTTTCTCCCCTTAGAAGTTGATTTTGTCGTCCTTTTCCGAACAAATGAGCTCACTCGTCTTTTCGTAATCTAGGGTTCAAATCTTGTCGAGAGCAATTCATTTCTCAAATCTTATAGGGATAATGACATAAATGATTCCTAAACTTTGACAGAATGTGTAATGTGGTCCCTAAACTTTTAGTTTGTTCAATGTAGCCCCTAAATTTTTTTTACATGTTCAATATGGTCCATAAACTATAGAGAAATGTTCAACGTAGTCCTTTTATTAATTTAATATCATGGATAATAATGAACATTTTCGTATGATCTAGAAACTAAATTGAACATGTACTAAAAGTTCATGGACTAAATTGAATAAGTCAAAAGTTTAGGGATCAAATTGCATATTGGGCTAAAGTTCAGGGATTATATTGAACAAATTAAAAGTTCATGGATCACATTGCACATTCTGCCAAAGTTCAAGAACTATTTGTGTCATTTTTCTAATCTTATATGCACCGGGCCACTGTGCCCTAAGATTGCTCAGCCTAATACTAAAAACCCTCCAACTTTAGCATTTATGTCAATTATATTCAAAACAATTTCTCTCATAAAAAAACTTCAACTTTTACTTTTATTATAATTTTACTAGTCTAATATCCCGAAAAAACCCCCAACTTTAGCTTTTATCCCAATTATATCAAAGACTTTTTTTTTGGGTAAGTATATCCAAGATTTTTTTTATATTTTTTTTATCTCCTAAACAACCACTAACTTTTACTTTTATCTTAATTCTACCACCTTCAGTCTTCTGTTCATAATCACCGTTGGTTAATCCTACGTGACTCGAATTTTCTAGCCGAATTTACTAATGAATTTTCGAAATTTAGAAACAGTAAGTTTCAAGGACGATGAGATTTTATATAGTTTATTAGAATATCTTCATGTCTAGCCGTTCTTTGGATTGTTGAGTGCCGAAAAGAATACAAAATGTGCCATCTTGAGTAATTATATATCTCCCGATAATATATAGGAGAAACAAACAACAAAAGAGAAGTTCGAGATTTTTTCATGTCAGCTTTGCTGAAGTGTAATTCATTAATAACGTGAAAACTAATGATGATTATAGACGGAAGGCCAACAGTGGTAGAACTAAAACAAAAGTAAAAGTTAAAGATTTTTTATAAGATAAAAAAAGTTTTGAATATAATATGAGACATATGTGAAAGTTGAGGTTTTTTTTGTACTAGGCCGATAAATTTGGAACAAAAGTAAAAGCTGAGGGGGTTTTTATGAGACAAATTATTTTTTATATAATTATCGCAAATGTTAAAATTGAAGATTTTTTTTAGTATTCAGCCAGATCGCTCGAAAAAGTAGACTAGTCGGGATGCACAAAACTGGCCCGAAGCCCACCTGATCCTCAAACAAGCAAAAAAAATGTTCTTCTTCTAGGGTTTTTTTCCCCCCGTAAAAGCTGGGGCAGTAGAGTGGGATAGAACTTAAAAAACTATCTCATCTAAGTAGGGTGATAAAACTTCCAAAAAAGAAATGTAAAGTTAAGCAATGAAAAAACTCATTAGCTCTTGGTCGTGGATAGAGGTGTTGATAGTATATGAAATTGACATGGGTAACGTGTTATGCTGTTATGAAAGTTCTACTTGGCACCGTCGCGTCTGTTGACTTTGTTCTAGGCCGTGGCAAGACGCCGTCTTGCTAATCGCTCAAGACGTGCTCTCCCTTCAATCAGATTGACCCATGAGCAAATAAACTTTATATATGTTGGAAGGTGATGGAACAAGTCATGCGAAAAAAAAAAAACAATCTTATAAAGTTAATTGAAAACATGTATCAAGGTGTCAATTAGGCGGTCTCACGATAACAAAAAAAAGTTGATCTCTTTGTGTTTGGTCTGAGTACAGAATTTCAGGTCCAACTTTTGGAATATCAAGTTAGGGCGTCAGGTAGGGGTGTCAGAACTGAACGGAATAACTGAATCGAACCGAATAGAATTGAAATTTCGTATATTTTCAGTTCAGCTCGTTTCCGGTTCGGTTAATCGCAAAAGAATTTAAATATATGTTCGGTTCGGATCAGTTCAGTTCAGATACTAATTTTTCACTTTCTTCCCTTCACGTGTTATGTCTCTCCTTACTCTTAATGGAAGCTAGCAGGGCAATGCTCTGTGCTGTCCTTTCTCTCTCTCCCTTTTCTGCTTTATTCTCTCTTCCTACGTCTTCGCCCTGTTAATCTCCATTTCACTTTACTGGTCTATTCTCTCCTCCTTTTCTCTCGTCTCCCTTGCTCCTCTTCGCCTGCTTGTTCTTCTTCTCGGTGGCCTCTTCCCTCGGGAGAAGAGATAGAGAGAGAATGAAAAAAAAAGCAACACCCAAAGAAGAGAGAAGAGATAGAGAGAGAAACGGGTGACCATAATTATTGTGGGTGGGGAGAGACTGAGCAATCACATCATGCGGTGATAAGGGGATACTACTCCTTCACCAAAGCTCACTGTATCGTTTGCCTTGCGTTTAAAGAACCCCTCCTCTTTCTCTCTCTCTCTCTCTCTCCCCTTGCTATCAAAGAGATAAACGCATAATACCGAGAGATATACAGAATCAAGTAAATATCTTAATATCCGCTAAGATCCCCCCAACCGGCGAGTTGAAACAAATCAACTTGAGTTTGAAAAATAATCCGAACAATGTCACAAAATCTTCGATTATCGTGCAATAAGATAAGCTCAACGATTCTGAGGTGGGGCGGTGCGTGTGGCTCGTGTGATGACCTCCAACCAGGGGTGTGCAAATTGGACCGGACCGACCCGGACCGGGCGGGTTGGTCCGGTCCTTGAGGTGGATGGATTGGTCCTCGGTCCCAATAAATGGGACCGGTGACTGGGCGGTCCAGTCTTCGGGTTCTTGTGTTAGGACCGGCCCGGACCGCCAATAATATATAATTACAAAAGAAATTGAAAACAAAACAGAATCCACTTCGCTCTCAAGAGTAAAAAGAATCCCGGACCGGCCCAACAATTTATATGTATAACTCTCGCACCTGCCCAGTATTCATATGGCATTCAGTATGCTATCCTGGTGGTGTTTTGGCATTAGGGTGTTTTGGCATTCGGTGACTCAAGTTGTCGAGCCCCAATGTGAAATACAATAGTCGTTTAATATATTTAAATATTTTTCTGGGATTTTTTTTTCCTTTTTTTTTCTCTATTTGTTCTTTATTTTCATCTTCTTCCAACCAAGATGAGAGCCAACGAAGCTCGCCCCCACCTCTGGTTGGTCGCTGGGCTTGGCGGTCAGTTGGATGAAGAATAAAAATGTAGTTGTAGACTTTGTAGCGGTTGGGCCAGGGCCGGGACCGAGATCGGATCAGGATCGGACCGGACCGACGGTCCTGGTCCTATTCGGTCCCGGTCCGGTCCATGGTCTTGAAAGTATGGGGACCGGACTATTGGTCCGGTCCTCGGGTTCATGTTGGAACCAGACCGGCCCGGACCATGCACACCCCTACCTCCAACCTTCAGTTAAGGACTAGATTTCAATATTAGATATGTTCTCATTCGACTTGTTTTTTTTTTAGAGGAGCTCTAGCGTCTCACACTTGCTAAAGGGCTCTATCTCACAAATAGTGCTCGTTGGAAATTTTCTTGCTGTCTCCACATACCAAAATGCAACTCACAAATAGTCAATAATAGGAGCCAAATCGATTGACGGTCATTTGGAATTACTTCATAATTGTAATGACCCCTGCAATTTGAGTTCGATTTACTTCGGAATACAAAATAATAATAATAATAATAATCCACGTGTTGTTTTTCATAACTAGTAGAGCTTATACATACATCAAATTCTAGCGATAATTTAATAAGCGCTTAAGAGTTTAGGGCATGCATAATAACACTTCCAGAAGTTACTTTCTGCTCCGGAAGTCAATCTGGAGCATAGATCTATTTGGTAAAAGATCTTATGAAGTAAAAATCCGAATAGTAAAAAAATTTACTTCTAGTAGAATTTTTAATTTCTAAAGTGAAAAATCACTTCTGAAGCTATTTTTGGCCAAGTTTGAAAAGTAAAAAATTTTCACTTCTTGACTCCAAAATCACTTCTTGGACCACACTTGCCTCCGCGACCTCCATTTTACCAGCCGTTGACATCCACCGCCGCCCCCCGCCGACCTCCACCGTCACGGCCCGCCGACCGACGACCACTGTTGCCGCCGCCCAACCACCGCTAACCACCGCCATCAGCCACCCGACGAACGCCACTGTCGCTCGACAACCGTCGCCGTCGACAGACCGCCAACCACCACTTGCTAACCGCCATCGCCTGCCGCGGCTCGACAACCGCCATTGCCCGCTGTATTAATGATGTTTCAAAAGTAGAAATTTTCAACTGTTACCAAACAAAGTTCTTTGATAAAAAATAATTTCTAAAGCAGAAGTAGAAAATCAACTTCTGTTTTTGAAGAAAAAGAGAGAAAATGTTACCCCGCGCACACCTATCCTTTTCGGTCAATCAAGAAATCCAATCCCAGTTTGAAAAGCCATTAAATCTTTGACCTACAGAATTCTACTTTCTACAACTTTTTCCCCTGATTTTGCGTTTCCATAACTTCTCAAACCATCAAAAAAGGAAATTCATGATCAGAGGGCATTAAAGATAATTGGACGCAAAGCGGGAATTTCAACCTCCATAAGCACATCCTCCTCCCTAGGGCAGGCAAGCAAACTACCCCCAAGTAACTGGAAGTTGAGACAGGTGCCTAAATCATTCATGCGACTGACCAAGCAAAATTTTAGGCACTTGAAGGCAGACATTCACATAGAAAATTTGCATCACCAGATAAAAGAGGGCTTTCCGGATTCCTCCTATGAAGACCGCCAAAATTCTATCTTCAACCTCGTCGTAAGTTTCAAACTTTGATCAACCAAAGTCCTTTTCCCCTTTTCCCCAAAACCCTACACACCAAGTTCTATCCCGTTAGTACACACACATGCAGGCAACGCCGTTCTATGTTCTTGTAAAAAGATTACCCAACATGGTCAACGACGTAAACTGATGAACAGGATAAGAAAGGAAGGGCAAAACAAATCCACAGCAAACATTAACACCAATGGAATCTGAGTATCTAAAATAATCTCCAATCCTACACCAGGTTTCATAGCTAAACACGCAAACCAGTCTAAGAAGTGATACCAAAATCTAACCAAACTGAGTAAATTGTCAGCACTCCATCAAAAAGACATATGGTGCCTCTCAAAAGACATACGTCAAGGCTCCTGCACTCCAACATCTCTCGTTCAAGCCACACACTTAAGAGACAAGGTTATCATTCAAGGATAGACCAGCCAGCTGATCCACCGGGTTGCTAGCCTGCTGCTGAGAAACACTCCTCAGGACATCCATTGCCTCCTCCACTTTCGCCTTAAGTGCATCCGGTGACTCAAGCAGATGCAAAACCTCAGTCTGGTCCATTTCCAAAAGCATGCCAGTCACTTTGGCTGCATTATCATGCTCCAGCTGATCCACCAATGGGTACAAATTTTCACCCAGCATCTGAGTGATAAATCAAAGAAAGCAGAGGTTGCAACATGAGACTCGAGTATTGAGGAAAGATAAACCTTTTCACTGCAAAGAGATTTAACTTACTGTTCTCTGCTGTTCAAGTGAAGAATTCGCAAGCGCTGTAGCCAGCGCTGTGATGGGCATGGGTTGTGCAACCGAAGGCTCCCGCAAAGCCATGTCACCCATGCCATAAGGAACAGGAAACATGCCTCCAGAACCTGGCATTTGGACTTCCTGTAAATTGCGACCAGGTGGGTACCGATACATGCGTCCTCTTGGGAGCATCTAGTACATGAAACATAACAGGTATTTATGACCAGATGATAACCCGTCTTGGAAAACATAATGTTTACATTCACTCTCAACCAACCTGCTGCTGCATCAACGGCACAGGCTGCTGATTTTGTTGCACAGGACCTGCTCCCCGTCGTCCTCCAGGACGTTGACCCTGTTGGCCCTGTTGGACTAGGGGAACGAAATAATTGGGCATGGGAGCCCCACCAGGTCTCATCCCTGGAACAAGTTGCTGCTGATAACCAAATCCAGCCTAGAGGGTACACGAGATCAATAACATCGAAATTGTATCGCGAATTCACAAACTATACCACAAGCCACATCGCCTCTCACCCAAACATATCTGCTACTATTCCAGCAACTATTCGAATAATGTCCAAGAAATCGAACAGATGACCTTCAATAAAGCTCAGAGGCCAGCATGTGATGAATTGATATCACATCAAATACACCAAACACATACCTTTGGCTTGGACCACAGAGGGAGTAGTTTGTAAAACAATGTTGCCAATTCTAATTAGAATAGTAGAGAGAAAACATTTATATGCACTTTGAAAATGATAATTCACCGCATTGTAAGTTGATGCAACAATATAACAAATGTCAATTGAGCCGAATAGGTTGACTCAGTGATACAAATGTGTTTTATTCAAAGTTTAATAGACCCAGGATACAGGTAACTTAAGCCTGGAATTTAATCAAATCATTAAGACACAAAATGAGAATTAACACATATTGAAGACTCTGCATGGCAAACGTATAAAGTGCACACTTGTGGGCAAAAATAAACTCCATCCTAATAGCACACAGACACCTTATTCAACAAATACAAAAGGCCAGACGAAAGGCCACAGACAGAAAGCTACGTAATTGGCACGAAAGTGATAGCAAGAATCATTCGAGAAAGATAAGATTATCAAAGAAAGGATACGTAACATTTAACCAATCAGTGACAAGATGAACGAAGTTTATTCAGGACAAAAGAAAGAACCAGATCAGCGGACATCACCACATTGACTTGTGAAGAAATTGATACTTACTTGTGGAGGGATGATGGTAGGAGGACCTTGCCCGTACAAAAATTGTTGCCCCAAACCTGGAGCACCAGGAGGATACATAGGCATTCGAGGCCCAACAGATGGTGCGATAGCAATGGGTCTCATCTGAGAGAACTGCGCCTGAAGATGAAAACAACAACATAAATCAGAATAACTTCCTCAGGATGGATTGGTTATACTTCAACGAGGATTGAGCACTGGATCAAACCGGCCTGGACCGAGAACCAGTTCGGTTCTCAGTTCCAAGGTCGGAATTGCTCCACCCAAGAACAGGTTCAAACCGGTTCCAAACAGGTTCAACCGGTTCTAAACTGATTTCGAAGCCTCTTTAGGGAAAAAAAAATACTTTTGCAAACATTGGCATTCAAACTATGATATCAACACGAACGAAATTGTGCAATTTCAATAGCGCTCAGATAAGAATTAGGTTTTACATAAAACATATAATGGACACATTCGAGTTGAACAAGGAATCGGATGGGAGCTTGCCAGTTGAGGAACTAGGAGCCACACAATCAGTTCCTCAATCTAGGCCGAGAAGTGACCAAGACATGCTAATTAGTCACATTTCCAGCAATTGAATGCCAGGAGATAAGTGACCATAGTAGTTACATGTTAAATGCTGATTTCAAATGGAAAGAGGGAAAGTCATGGAACAACCGACATCTTGAATTGATTTCCTCTTTCGTTTTTCAATTAATGACCTTGACGATATACTTTTGCAAAATGTTCAGACAAACTATATAAAACTCCTAATGAATGAAGAACCCAAGTTGATTCATCAAAACCTAAAATTTATTTGCATGTAAAAGCCTTGTCAGAAAAGGAGACACCGAGAATCATATCTTCCCCCCCTCCAGTCTAAAAGTAATTATTTGAATTGAATAACAGAAACTGAACTTATGAATTGTTAAGCCACCACTATGACAAAGGTAGCAAAATAACATAAAGCACGTAAAAAGCCATACAACAGATAAAATGGGCAATGAGGAAGGAAAATCGATCAAAGCTGTGAAAATCAACCAGGATATCATTCTTCCTGCAATATGCCACCGCAGATATTTACCTGCAATCTAGCTCTTCTCTCTTCTTTCCTTTGGGCAAGTGCAACATACAGTGGTTTGCTGACAACTATCTTATTGGCCATACCAGCAAGCTGTAATACATAAAAGACATGATACTTCCCAGATGCATATTGCACAAGTAAAATACTATGACAAACAGACACAATTTTAGGACTTACAGCTCGAGATGCTTCATCAGGCGATGAGAATGCCACAAATCCAGAGCCCCTGCTAATTCCATTTGGATCACGCATAACCTGTATAACCGCATGGAACAAGATAATTTATAGGCTCCCTATTCAAAAATTAGACGAGGGAAAAAGGAAATGTTACAATTTGTAGATACACCACTTACTGACCTTACAAGAAGTAATTGTTCCAAACTCTGAGAACAATTCCTTGAGTTTCTCATCATCGATGCTATCATCGAGATTCTTAACATAGAGATTTACACCTTGATATTTGTCTACTGTTTCCTTCATGCTCTGCTCAAACCGTGATTTCAGCTCAAGCTCTCTTTCAGACTTTTTTTGGGCTCTTCCAACATACCATTCCTTCTCATCAATCTTCTTACCATTCAAAGAGTCAACTGCTCTGGCAGCATCATCTGCATTATCAAAATTCACAAATCCAAAACACTTTGATTTTCCATCTCCATCTTTCATTACTACAGCACTTGTTATGGGCCCATACTCGCCAAATGTCTTCTTCAAATCCTCATCTGTAGTCGATTCTGATAAGTTCTTCACATACACATTGTTGAATTGTGTCCTGTTAAGAGCAGTATCCCGTTCTTGCTTGCGGAGAAAGTGTCCAACATAAACTTGCTTATCATTGATCAGCATTCCATTTAACTTATCTATTGCATTTTGAGCCGATTCTTCATTATCAAATTGAACAAAACCATAACCCTTTGATTGGCCTTGACCATCAATGGCCACTTTGCAGGAAAGAATGTTGCCAAATGAAGAAAAAGTATCATGCAGCGCTTTGTGGTCAATCGTCTTGTCCAGATTCTAAATATCCCAGTAAAAATGAAAGCATTAATGCTTGGAAAAATAAGAATAGGAGCAATATTAAATTGAGCCACTAGACAAACTAGACATATGCTCCAATTAAACATCCATCACTTCATTTAATACGTTTAAAGAGAAGAAATATTGAGGGCAGCCAATTTAAGGGGGAAAGTTCCAAAAGGTGTACTAAAGTAAATAGTAGTACCTTGATAAATATGTTTGCAGTCCCACTCTTGCGGATGCTAGGATCCCTATGGGAATACATAATTCGAATGGGCTTGGTATTCAATGGAGTGAAGTTCAGTACATCCAAGGCCCTTGCCGCTGCGTTATTGTGAATCAGGTCAACATAGATATACATGTGAACTTTTAAAGAAAAGCACGAGAATGTGTGCAAACAAGCATAACTGTTAGCAGGGAGACAAACATGGCAAAGAGATCAAAGACTAGGCAATAAATGTAGAGATACAGGCACAGAAATAATGACTACCAAAGCTAGCAAAAGCTGCAGAACTAATGCTGTGAAAAAGAAAGAGGCTTGAACTGGAAAAGACTTTGTGACTGATAAGAAAAAATGTCAAATACAAGCTGACAGCCTAAAAACCGCACTAACAAGTTCAAGGAGAACTCTTCCTCGGCAGTTCAGATAGAAGCATAATTCAGAAACAACGGTTTTAACAAGTTGCCTTCACAAGATCAGTTGCTATATTTCCTTGTTCTCCAAGGACACAAACTCTCCCATTACGAACTTCAAGGAAAAATTTCAGTCATTTATAAAATTAGAGTGACACGTGGAGCATCCAGTCACTCGAGTGTCACTCTCAATCTAGCGTTTTGACAAAGTGATTGTGCATTACCAGGATAAAACTATGTTCTAGAAGTTACACGACAAATCCAAATTGGCCTACTTCACCACAGGGGCAATTCCATAAGATGGCTTCTCATATTATACGGTGGCTAATAAAAGGAGAAGACCAGGACAGATAAAAAAAAGATAACACCCGACAGAGATCATGAATGGGTTTCATGACCACATCATGTGTATGAAACTCCACGCTGCCCCCCCCCCCCCCCCCCCCCAAGGCAATCCTCGCATCTTTACCCAATCAGATAACTCTTAATCACATTTATAAACTGAAGGTTAAAATGACCATTCTCTGCCAAATGCAAATCGTAACATTTACATGGCTTAATACGCGTTGAACAGTGATAGTTAGCAAAATACCAACCAAGACAACAGCAATTTACACTCAGTCTCATTCAGCATCCGCACCAAAGCACACGATCGATTAGGCAAAAAGATAATTGAATTTGAATATACTCCACTGTAGACAAACTGACCATCCTGAGGATTGCTATAGTTGACATAGCCATAACCCAGAGATCGGCGAGTGCTCAGGTCCCGGCAAACCCTCACTGAAACGACTTGGCCGACCTGGTTGAACAGATCGTAGAGCTGGGAGTCGCTGACAGTGAACTCCAGATCCCCGACGTACAGCGAGGTCGAGAGATACGAGCTGGCGCCCCCGGCACCGGCCACCGGAACGCCGTTCGGGCCACCGATCGCCCCCGCGGGCGCAGCAGCAGCCTGATGTTGCACCTGAATCTGCGCCATTACTGGTCCAATCGCAAAAAGGAAAACCCTAACCCCTAACTCTCTGACAAAACTGTTGATTTCCCCTTCCCGAAAAGAATTGAAGATCCCTCCCCTTCAGGTCGAACAAATAATCCCCTAAATCTGAAGCCTAAAACAGTATAGCCTGACCGGACTATAAAACCGTAAACTTTCCCGCGATATTTTTTTTGTGCTTTCTTCGAAACAAGAGAGACGACCAGCAGATAAAACTGAAGATAGGATCGATCGCCGGAGAAACCAGGCGGAGGCCAGACCGGACGGCGAGAGCGACGACGAAGAAGATAAAAAACAATGATGGAGGTTTTTTTCGTTTTTTTGGGGGGTGGGAGGGCAGAACCAACTGCACCGCACCGGCTCTTGGAGGGCTGTGAGGCATTATATACCATCGGAGGCCACAGATGGAGCATCAGCAAACCCTAGCTTTGGTCCTGTCGGAGTCAAGATGGATTGTGGGCCGTTGGATCGATCTGTTTTGCTGCATAAGCGCGGGGCCCGCGTGGCAGTTTCTACGGCTAACGGAACCGCTAGGACAAGTGTGATTTTAGAGAGAGAGAGAATGATGATGGGGTTGGTGCGGTCGGGTCAATAGGACACGTGAGGCCACGTGGCGGACCGGCAGCTCACCGCGGCGCCGGATCCCGGAGGTCGTCCACGAGCTGAGCTAATAGCTAGCGTGGAAAAGTCGTCGCTTTTCCGTTCGCGCGACGCCATCTCTAAAACGAGCGAAATGTGGAAAAGACAAAAAGAAAATCGGGTACGAGAACTTTGGTAACCATTTTAGTTCTCGAGAGAGAATTAAAAAAAATAAGAATTCTATTTGATAACGCAAATCATTCTAATTATTTCCTCAAAAATAGTTTTGGAGCAGAACGAGAACAAAAAAAAATATTAATTCTGAAAGAAAGAATCATTTCTAAAAATCACAAAACATAATGAAACTTCAAATCTGGCATTTTTCCCTTTAAGTTCTCTCGTAGCTTTTTCCTTGAAATAAACCAAAACGAGATCTCATTTTCAAAGAAAAATATACAATATAATAAAATTGAAAAAAAAGGAAACATTCTTAATAATAAGAAAAAATTCAAAAAATCTCTAAAAAAAAAAGCTTAGATTATGCTAGATTGACCTCATTTTCATAGATTTCATAGATTTTGTTCTTTCTTAGAAAAGTCATAAACACGTTTGAAATTATACTCGAACCATATTTCTCTGAGCCTTTAGGTCTTCATTAGCGTTTTATGATGCGATTTATCAATACCATGATTCCTTGATTGTGCACTTGATCTTATTGATTATGATTTGCCTAGTTTAATGTACTTTAGACGTAGTCTGGTTTTAGAAAATTAAAAAAAAAAAGACAAAAATAAACCAGCGTAAGCACTTAGCAAGTTATTGTTCTTGAGTTTTGGATGAATTAGGATTGGGATTTGATTTCTTAGAACAAAAAACGCACGTCAATGCAATGCAGTGCATTTTCCTATTAGAAACAAAGATGTCGCTCGTGCCAATTGTATGTTCGCTCAGAAGAATTAGATGAAACCTCCACAATACATGGCGAAAAATGATTCGGGACTCTTGATATTTATTTTTTACATTTCAATATGAAATATGTTATACAAGAGGTTCGGTATTAATTAATTTTCGATTAATTCGAAATGTATGATGAAATTTCACAGAGTAACTACGTAATTATTTGATTTAAATGATAAAAATTGGAAAGAGCAATTGTTCTCGAAAATAGAAATTATGTGCAATTACTAAATACGTTTCTATTACAGGAATAGAAATTTTATGCAGTTACCAAACGCGTTTTGATTCTTTAAAACTCATTCAAAGAACAGAATCAGAAAAAATCATTTTAATCAAAATCATTTTTTCATGTTAAAATGGTTGCCATACATGTCCTAAGGAAATCGTGAATCGATGCATTTAATAATTAAAACGGAAGAGTTGAACTCGTGCTTAGAAAATAAAAATGGGGGAAAAGAAGAGGTATTAAAGTTTTGTTTGTTTCGTGAAAAATAAATAACACGAAGAATGGTATCGTAAAAATGATGGCTGATATAATTTATAAAAAAAAATTAACAAAAAATATTTTTATCGTCCGTGAAGAGATTCAAACATAGATTTTTATCCATAATGAAATTATTTGTCATCGACTAATTATTTTAAGTGATATATATTATGATTTTTAAGAAAATATATTTTAATTTATTATTTTTCGCAAAACAAACCTAGCTTAAAACTAATAGAGAGGAATGGGTTATTTCCACCGATCCCATTTTCGTTGAATGGACAAAATGTCACAGATGGTCTCTATATTTGCGTTGTCTTTACTTTCAATTTGGTTATTTTCTTATTACGGTTTACATGAAACGTTATACTTATTTTTGCTTAGAAAATAAAAATCTGTCTCTTCTTCGTAAGTATTCTTATAGCAGCTCATTCATCGGTTGCCACTCCTACCATCAAAGGCCTTACCTCCGGTGAATTCGTTAGTTCTTGTTTTTTTTTTTTTTTGTTCGAAGTTACTTCTTGTTTGATTGGTCACAAATCTGATACCCTTTATCCACACAACTCAAGACTGAAAAACTATAAAGGGTTCGTCTAATCTACATGGAGCGGCCGATAAAAATCCAAAACTGGTCGATATTTCTATAAGAAATTTACTCCAGACTAAATTTCAAATCGGTACCTTGGTCCAGATAATACCTCCCGTGAACAGTTCTGCAATATCCCGCTAAAACGCTTGCGTGTTAACGCGCGGGACAGACGACTGTAAGGTGAATTTGACATGAAAAACGACGGATCATGCGTGAAAAATCCACGTGCATTCAAACATATGGATTTTAATGCGATATTGGACGGAAGGGTAGACTTGGAGTCGGGGCGAGGGCACGTGTCGCCCTACGACGCGTGGAGGTCTCGGCATAGTTGAGTAACCCCCCTCCCAAAAAAAAAGAAAAAAAAAAGCCCGTAATTTTATTTTTTTTAATTTTTGGTCGGCCCCATGCCCGTGTTTATTAGTCTCTATTATTTAAATTTATTTTTTTTGGGTCCAACTCTATTAATTGCTCGGCCTGTGTTAATATGAACACATTTTGACTGCACAACACAACGTGTATGGTAGCGATTAGGGGTGGGCTGAAGAAAAGACATACTGGATCGGCCTACCCAAGTTGGCCCAAAAATTTTCGGGCTCCACTTGGCCCATGTTGGTCCACACGTCCTAACTGTCCTTTTTTTTTTTTTAAGTTCAATTTAGCCTGATTGGAGAAATATCATACCCTCGTTTTCGGGCTCTGATAGGCGCATCCGCAGGGCGGTCTTAGGCGGCGGGAGTGGTGGCCAACAGCAAGCGGGCGGTCGGTGGGGAGGTATATTTGGATTGAGAAATTTGAGTGGGTCAGTAGAGTTGCGGCGCGGATAGTGCATTTTTAAGAGTTGAAGATGTTAATGCTAAAAGTTAGAGAAAATTCACAATACATCCGACCGACCCGAAATGGCCAATCCTATTCGCTCCGGGCCAAACGGCCTTGTCTCGGTTTAGGCCGAAAAGCCTCGGGCTGGACCAAAATTTATACAAAAGCCCGCCCGATGCTTACCCCTAGCAGCGATCAGAGTTAAAGTTAATTAATACTCTTGTAAGTCAACACAAAACGTGGTTCACATAGATTAGACTGAAAAAAGATAGACATGCGGCAGACTCTCGATGGAGAATATAATGCTGCTAATTTGGTTTTTCCTTGCCTTAACCTCGGAACTAACCCACGCAAATCCTTTGGAAAGTGCATCGAACGTCTCGATAAAAGAATTTTTTTTTTCCTTTCCAAAAATGCATGCGGACCGACCGTCCAATGATGCGAGCATATGTCTCTAAGAATAATCTCTCCAATCAAAGCACGTTACCTTTTGATGGGCGCTCCGGTTCTCGTGTCAAGCCCGTGACCGTAGATGGTGACGTGGCGGTGCACGTGGCCACGTCTCCGCCGTCCTTCCAAACTTCCGAAGAAAATCAGACGTCGAAAGTGGGATTCCTATGTTAAAGAACCCCCCCCCCCCCCCCCAAATAATGTTTGGCTTGGTATTTATTCCGGTCAAACAGCAGCCGTCGCATATGTTTTACTTTATTTCACACTTCACTTTAGTGACTAAAGTTTAGTCGACCGACACATTATATGTTAAAGAACCCCCCCAATGATGATGGAATTTAAAATTACCTCTAGAAATGGTAAATTTGGTCAAGACGTGTGCTAAGAATTTATTGTTTAATATTTGCTAGGTATTTTTTTCGATATTCATGTTCTAAGAGGAGTTATGGAGTTGAGACTTGAGAGATGTCTTCTTTTGAATTTTGCCCTTTCTTTTCCCCCAAGAGACATGATCACCGCCTGCCGTCGCGGTCCCGCTCACTCCACCAGTTTTGTCCGTCTCCATCAGCGTCTCATATTCTCTCTCTTTCTCTCTGTGTGTAAATGTCATGCGTCTGTGTTCGTTTTATCCAAATGGACAAAGGTATACTCACGGATCAAGATCGAAGGAGGGCGAGAGGTTGAGTCACAGAAGCCGTGGAGCGAGGGCGACACGCCGGCCCGACGAGGACGCAAGTGATGAAGGTGAAGACGAAGACAGTATTTAAAGGATTTTCTTGTACGTAATCACAAGCATGAAATATCTCCGAATCAAAAGAATAAATCTAGCATCATTCACTTATCCTGTGAGTTAATGTGTCGGCCACGTTTATATTATACTTGGATTGTGACGCTCAAGTTGACAAGTAAAACAACTAACATGCTTTTCCTACGATTTACAGACAGACTACATACTGTAGTAACTTGGACGGCCCCGTCTATGATTTCCTTTTTTTCCTTCTTCTTCTTCATTTTGTGATGCGCCGACCCAAAATAAAGAAATTAGTCAAGAGAGAAGAAAGGCAAAGGCAATAATATTCACCACCCACCTCCTGCAGACGAAGCTTTTACGTAATCTCCCACCACCTTCCTCCTCCTCCTCCTCCTCCTCCTCCTCCTCCATGACGGCGACAACCTCCCTCGTTCTGGACCACACACACTCTCTCTCTAGACATGTTACTGTTTCATTGCTTTTGTGGTGTCCAAAGGAACATCGTAAGTAACGGTTCCTGGTGGCTAACTCCACCTTATCTCCTTATCTGCTTTTGTTTTTTTCTTTATACGCTAGTTTCCACCAGAGCTGGCCCCAGAAGAGCAAAAGAAGAGAGTAGGTCCATCCTCGTCCCCCAGAAAAAACAGAAACAGACAATTGAATGGCCATGACCCAATGGATTCGCCTCTCTTTTCCCCTTCTTGATCGCTTCTGCGTATTGTTAAACCTAAAAAAAAAAAAACAACAACAACAACAACAAAGAGCGCAGACGATATGATCTTGATTGCTTCTGTGTATTTCGAGCGTCAGAGATGTATTCCATATTTGTTATTTCTCTATCAAAAGAAATGGAGAAACTTCATCAGGGCCAAGTCTTTTTTTGCCCCCATGTTCAGTTGATCAACCGACGCGTGGAAACTAAGAAAAGGATCAAAGCTAGGTTACCCACCACTACAAACTACAGCAAAACGGAAAAAACTTCAACAAAAAAGGAAAAAAAAATCAGATAAAGCTAGATGATTATGTGGGCGATCCTTCGCTTTAATTCAATCTCCGTCCGAGTTCTCCGATTTCGGGTACTCGTTCAAGTCTGGCTTCTCCGTGTTCACTTGGCTGGAGTTCGACTCCGGGGCTTGGAGCTGAGCCGCGGCCGCCTGGAGAGCGTCCACCCGAGCCCCGACCTCAGTGGCTTTCTTGCGTATGGAGGCGGCGGACAGGTCCCGCAGCTCGTCGTCCTCCTGGAAGACGAGCTCGGGAAAGTTGAGCCGGGCCGAGGGGCCGCGGAGGTAGAACACTGCGGTGTCGTAGGCACGGGCCGCGGCGACCGGGGTGGTGTAGGAGCCGAGCCAGATCCGGGACCGCTTGTTCGGCTCGCGGATCTCCGCCACCCACTTCCCCCACTTCCTCATCCTTATTCCCCTGTACGGCTTCTCGGCTTGTTGGCGATTGTGATGATGTTGCTGTCCCTGCTTGCGCTTCTCCGCAGTTGTTCCCGTCGCTGTCGTGGACGGTGTTGCAGTTAAAAACTCACCCTCCATGGTTGATGATGGGGGTCTTCTTCTTCCCCTTCCTTGTAAAGCTCAGGAACTACAGAAAACTCGGAACAGAGAAGCCAAAAAAAAAATAATAATAATACTTTCACTCATGGGGATATTCTCAAACTCGGAATGATCCCAGAAAACGCTTGCCGCAAGAAACCCTGGTTTGCGTTTCAAAGGAGGATATAAATATGATTTTCTACAGAGAGAGAGAGTTTCCGACTTGGCTGTGACTGTGAGTCTGTCGTCCGGGGACGGCTGCCACGTTGATTTTCCCTTTAAGATAATCCAAACCTGGCCGACATAATCCATCGCTCCCATCTCTACTTTCGACTTTTTTTTTTTTGTCTGTGTGATTAGGTTTTGGTAAATTGGGTAATGATTCGTCGGGAGCTTGGTTATCGATTTAATCGCCAACAGTACTACGACGGGTACGTGTACATTTGAATGATCAGCGTTTAGTACCTCTCGCCAGGGCAAAATTTTGTCTTGACAGACAAGTCCGAGAAAAGATTTAGGCATAAGTAGAAATTCTAAAAACTTACGTTAATTAACTCTGTCCAAAATTTATATATATATATAACTATGTCCAAAATTTTGTAATTGAATTTTAAAATTTTCAAAAAATGCAATCAAGCCCCAAAATTTGTCAAATTGGTTCAATCAAATCTTTCCGATAACTCTGTCCAACTAGACTAATGAAAAATACTGAGGTGTCTTATTTTGTTACTTTGTGAATACACGTGGTGATAATGTAGCGCCCTCCAAGTGCCACTAATAAGATTAAAAAACTAAAAAAGCTTTAAAAACAAAAACAACGATGGCTTAGCCAAGCCTTCGCTAGTGGCCACAGTCAAGAAAGGTTGGTGGCGGTTGCCTAGGCCTTCCCGAAACTCGGAAAGAACCTGCTGGCCCAGATTCGTGGCTGGACGCCACTCTCGCCCCAAATTTGAGCAAGGATTGCCTAGGCAAAGGCCGATAACCCTCACTCAGATCTAGGGCGAGGGCGAGGGTCGAACCTAGCCGCATATCTGGGCCAATAGGCTCAACGAGGGTCGCCAGGCGAACTCCGCCAGCCCTTCTCGGCAGCTGTGGTGGCGGCCACTAGCGAGGCCTTGGCGAAGCCATCAGTGAGTTTGTGTTTTTTGGCTTGAGTTTGTTGCTGCTGCTTCTTCTTCTTTATTTAGCTTTTTCATTTTTTAATGTAATTTAATTTAAATTTAAAAAAAAAAATCTGACGCACATAGTTTTCAGGGAGAAGCTTCACACATGAAATTATTTCAAGGCGTGAAACACCGATTGGATGTTGAGAAATTGAGTTTTTTTCTGTACGAAACCTAAAGAGCAACACTAATTTTTAAGCAAGATCTTAATTTATTAGGTTTTTTTTTTGTCAGACTTAATTTATTAGGTTTAGACGTTATAAAAATAACTAATGAAGGTCATTGGGATTCGTTCGGTTCCACGTAATAATTTTTTCTGAAACTTCTGAATCAAATGATTCGACGAGTACGAGGATTTATTGTATTGTTTTTATCCTGTCAATAGACCGAATTCGAATTGAGCTACGGACTTTATTTTCCTCCATTCCTGTCGACCATCATTTTCAAATTGCGCGACATATAATACGGCATTGCTCACATTTGTTTTCATGTGCATATGCATACTATCCATCATAACTTATAACTTACCCATTAGATGCATAACAAGTTTTTGCAATAGAATTATTTAAAAAGTCCTAAACTTATTATACAACGGTCATTCGATTATAAACATTTCAATTTGGCCAATTAGATTATAAATGGCAGAAGGACAGCAGAAGTGCCAATATTTGTGTACGGCGCTCACTTTAGTGCCAATATTTTTTTTTTGGATCACTTAAGTGTCAATTTTTATGAAAAACGATTATTTCAGTGCCAAGTCTGACGTGGCTTGCCGGAAATTATGCGTGGCGCATACGTGGCTCGCTGGAAGTTCGCCGGAGCTTCCACGTCAGAAAAAATAAATAAATTGAAAATCAGTGAAAAAATCACTTAATATTAAAAAACTTAAAAGTAAATTGAAAAATTAAAAAAAAACACAAAAAAAAGGTTTGTGGCGACGGCCTCCCATCTGCACCACCATCTTCTTCTTCCCTGCGTAAACTCTTGCAGCCCCCATTGCAATTGGTAGCTAAGCTCTTGCAAGCTTGCAGCCCCAATCTGCACCGCTTTCATCCTTCGCCCAGTCACACCGTCAAACCACCATCGGCCAGTGAGGCCCCATCAAATCCCCAGCCACGCCGGACGACCTCCACCCTTCGTCCCTCGATTTCTCGCCGCCTCACCTCAGCACCGCTATTTCTCGTCACCATATCAACTTGATGCCGCTGCTCAACCGCCAATCTGTCTAAACCGAGCCCCTCTTCATCGCTCGAGAATCCCAATCGTGACCCATTTCGAGAAACCCAATCACGAAAATCGAAGATCTAGCGAAGCCTTCGAGTAAAATTGAGCTCGCTTACCTGATGCGTGGCTACTCCTTCGAGCTTCGTCGAGTACGAAGGAGCAATAGAAGGAAGAAGAACAACAACAGCAGCGAAATTCGTTCTAGTACGGCCAAGCACCAAGCCGTTGCTCACTCCCCTCGGCGACCCATGAGAGGCCGCGGTCATCCCCACCACCGCTTCCCCCCGTGGTCAGGGATGGGCGATTCCGGGCTCGCCCAGCCACGGCGAGGCTCGACCTCGCCCAGATCTGGCGAGGTCAGCCTCACCGTGGGGCCGCGAGGCCTCGGCCACCCACGGTCGAGCTCGCCGACCCCCGACGGCTCAGAAGAAGAAGAGGGATCATCGCGGAGAAGAATCCGCCAAATTCTAGGATTTCTCCAACCTTGATTTTTTGCCAAATTCTGGGATTTCTTCTGAGAAGAAGAAGAGGGATCATCGAGAAAAAAAGTCCTTAAATCGTTTCCAACCTTGATTTTTTTTTTTTCATTTTTTTTCTATTTTTAGGCTATTTTTAGTTTAATTTTATTTTTAATATTGAAACGTCCACGTGGCATCCACGTGGACGCCACCTGGACTAATATTTTTTAAAAAATTTCCACGTGGACGCCATATGAACAAAGAAATTAATAAAAAAATGACACAGCCGAAATTAACACTTAACTAATCGCTTTTTGCCGGAATTGACACTAAAGTGATCGCCGGATACAAATATTGGCACTTAAGTGAGCCGGCGAAAAAAATTGGCACTAAAGTGAGCGCCGTACACAAATATTGGCACTTCTAGTGTTCTTTTGCCGATTATAAATCATCTGACGATTTGTCAATGTAGTTTTTATGAACATTTTAGTTGTAAATTGAGGATGTGGGCACTAGTCATCCTATGTGGCACGGTCGTCGCTTACGTGGCTGCAAATTGTAAAATTTTATAAAGTTTTCGTTTCTTGTTTTCTCATTTCCCATGGTATCTCAGCAAAGGCTGGTAGAATATACCGGGCAAAAGGAAAAAAGACATAAAAAAAAAGTGAAAAAGAAACGAAAAATTCAGAAAATTTATACTAAAAATTTGTGAAAATCGTTGACATCGGCGATTTTCTGTCAAAATTGATTGGAAAGACTATATGAACGAATAGTCAAAAGAATTTAAAATTGAATTGGACAATGAATCAACTATTGTATAACAGGTTTAGTACATTAAGGACAGTTTTTTCAAGTTTATTCAACTAGGGATGGGGGAAAATATAACCTCTATGTTACTACGTACATATAATGTTACAAACCGGTGAACATGAAAACGATGAACAAGCAACCAGAAAAATGTAAGCATCGACACGATTGATTTAAACTGTTCGATTAATTAAACTTACGAGCAGAGCCGTTAATGTGGGTCAATGACCCATTTTTTACCCATATTTGATCAAAATGAGTTGTATATGGGTTCTAAGTTTGTGAAGTGTTGAATGAAAATGGGTCCAAAATATTTAAGATAAAAAGATATGTTTACCAGAAGTCCTAAAATTGGTCATGAAAGTGCAGTTGAGTCCTAAAATTTTAAAAAATACAATCGAGTCCTAAAACTTATCAAATTGTTGCGATCGAGTCCTTTTGTTAACTCCGTTTAATTTGGCTAATGAAAAATATTGATGTGTATTTTTAAATATTTTATATCTCTTACGTGACGATGACGTGACAAAAACGACGTCGTTTAGGTCAAAATCTGAATTTCAATATAACTTTTTAGTTAAATTATTTTAAAAGTAAGAAAATTAAATAAAAAAACAAAAAACAAAACCAGAACCAGAACCTGCGGTGAGGGCTTTACCACCCTCGCCGCCGCCGCCACCGCACCTCCGCTAGGAAGGGCCAGCAATGGTCGAGAAGTGGTCGGCGGGCTCTGGCCAGGGCCTAGCGACCCACGCCGACTGCAAGCAGACTCGATTTGTTTCGTTTTTTTTTTTTTCGAGTGATCTTAGCCGCATGACGCCTCCCGCTTGCTTTCAGAACGCTAGTCCCGAGCTTCTTCCATGGAAAATCTCTCTGGTTGCGTCTTCGATCTGTCATTGATTTGGCTATTTTCAATACAAGTTTCTTCATCTCGCTCAGGCCGAAGCCAATCGTATTTGAATACCTCCGTCGAGTGATTCTATCGTTGTTGCCAGATCCCCGCAGTCCTTCATCGATCTTTAGTAACAGAGGTTGATTCTCGGTGCTAAGAAGATGCCCGATGAAATGCCTGAGAAAGAAGCGGACTGAGTTTCTTTATTTTCATGGATCCAAGTCTAGCTCAGGTCTCCGTCGCAGCTTCATCTTTGACTGTTGGGCCCGGCCAGGGGCCGGCGGACCCTGTTGACCACTGCTCCACCATCGCCGACCCTTCCCTACGATGGTGGGGCGGCAGCTGCGTGGGCTACTCTCGCCGCTAGTTTTGGTTCTAAATAATTTAAATAAAAGTAATGTTAAAATCAGATGTAGACCAAAACAATGTCGTTTTAGTCACTACATCGCCATGTAGGAGAGAACAAATATTTATAAAGCCACGTCAAGATTTTTCGTTAGCCAAATTGGACTAAGTTAATGGAAGGATTCGATTACATTAATTTGATAAGTTTTAGGACTCGATTGCACCAATTTGATAAGTTTTATGACTCAATTGCATTTTCGTATCAAGTTTTAGGATTTTTAATGAACATCCTAATGACACAAAAGAACAACCAATATAATAATTATTCATAGTGTTATTTCCCATAGTTCACATAGTTTTGGTTTAACTTTAATGATTGAACTAGTGTTCTTTCCCATACTTCGCATAGAATTTATACTTCGAAAGTCGTTTGCTAAAATTCCTTCTCTGCTTTTTCCACGTTCAACTTTTGTGGGAATGTACTATTTCCAGAGTTATAAGAGTGACAATAACTATGGAATCCGAATAATCGTAGAAAATATGAAGGAAATGTGGAATGTCTCGTTGATTCGCTGATCGGACATTGAGGAAAATTATTGAAAAGTCATAAATTTATTGCAATTGTGCCAATTCAGTCATAAACTTTTTTTAATCAATCCAATCCTAAGCCTTTTGCATTTGTGTCAATTCAATCATTCCGATCAATTTTGACCGAAAATCGTTGATGTGGCGCGACCGGCACCAACATGGCCAATTTTCGATAATGTTCTATAATTTTTTGAATTGTTTTTTTTATTTCTCCTTTTTTCTTCACTTCCTTCTTCGTCGGCGACCGATCAGAGGTGAGGGGCCGGCGAGGTCGACCTTGCGATCCTCTACCCCTAACGATGCGCGAGCTTGCACAGCCATGGCTAGGTGCGGTATCTCCCAGATCTGGAGAGGTCGAGCCTCGCCCAACCCTATCGAGGTTGCGCATCATGTCAGCGTTGGCCACGTCATGGCTAAAATTTCTGGCCAAATTTTTTCGAAAAGATTGAATTGATACAAATACAAAAAGTTTAAGATCCAATTGATTAAAAGAAATGTTTAGGATTGAATCGACACAACAATTGTAATAAGAATATTTATAATATATTTATGACTATGGCGTACTAAAATAATTATTCTTCTTGCTTTTGAAATATCCCAACATGATTTTCGACCAAAAGGGGGAAAAAAAATATCACAACATACGATGTAAGTGGTCATCCGCAACGTTGCCTTCTTTTTTAGGGTATGAAATTGACAGGGGGCGCGGCGCGGTGGCAAGTGGCAAGTGGCAGAAGCAGGCGTGAGGGAGTGCCGACGTGGACAGTTGCGGCTTGACCACGCAAGCACGAAGTTCCACGCCCCGTTTCCCATGTCAAACTGAGCATCATTAAACCCCGCATTACATAAAATTATTGGGTAAGTCTCGGATTGCGAACCCCCCGAGTCGAGCTTGGCGAAATTGTAAGTTTTTTAGAGCTATGTCTCCTACTTTTCATGAAGTCGTGTTTCTACTTAACTGTATGATATTCGAAATTTTTATTTTTTTTTTAAAAAAAAGGGCAAACAGTTATTGATTTGCATTAATTATAATCTTGTTTTCGGAGTTTTCGGAGGATACGATATGTTGGCTTTGGGTGGGGGAGAAATGATTAAGCACGGGCAGCTTCGATGGGGACAAGTGGAGAGAAGAAAATAAAGAAAAGTATTGGGTGGGGAGTGGCGAGAGCCAAAAGGAATTGTAGGTCAGTGGCGGTGGCGGAATGGACGGACGGATCGGCTTTTCACAGTCGCTTTCCATCCACGCCATCGATTATCTTCTTTCTAAGTGGAAATATAACAACAGAAGAGAAATAACTTTTTATTATTATTATTATTATAGTACCTTAAAGAAGGATCATTGTCTCTTTCCTCAGGGGTGTGCAACCGAACCGAACTGAGTAGATTCGGGAACCGGATTGGACCATATGAAAAACCAGTCTAGTTCCCGATTCTCATGAAGACTCGCCTGGAACCGGAACGGTTTTGGAATCGGGTTTTAGCTACAATAAAACAAAAACCCTAATTTCTCTAAATTGAGCAATATCTTTATGGACAAACGAGGAATGTAGTCTTATATTTATGTTTTATGTTACATGCTTGAATTTTTTGTTATTTATAATTGTACGTGATTACGTGTTTAACTTTTCATCATTTATAATTGTATGTGACTGCATGTTTGTACTTTATATAATTTATAATTATACGTGACTACGTATTCACCTTATATATTTGTGTTGTTCATCTTTTACTTTAAGCCGTTTTGTTGCTCATATTATTTTGCCGTAAAAAAATGAAACCAATACAAGAAAAGGAAAACAAGTTCTCGGATAGACCCTCTATAACCCCAACCAGAAAAACAGGGTAGGTTCCAGAACTTGTTCCAGGAAAATAGGATAGGTTCTAGGCTTCAAAAATTAGGAACCGATTATAACAGGGTACGTTCCAGGTTTCATATCTGAAACCTACCCATCCTGAAACCGATCATCCCTATCTTCCATGCATATCCTATCTGGTGTATTTCCCGAAGCCCCTTTCAACTTATGATTGACCATCATGAATCAAAATTTACGTGATGATGATCTCAAATTACAGCAGAGAAAATTGATTTGTGAACCTCATAAATGTGATTTCGCATTACGCACTTGGACCAATCCATAGGAGGTCGACCGACTTAGACGGGCCTATCTTTATCGTGGTCGAATCCGAAGCTCGGCTAGGCATGATCAAGTCTCAGATCTAGTTCGATGCTCGATCCGAGGTCATCCACCTCAATGTCATGTCACCGCCACGTGGGATTAGAGATGAAGCCGGTGATGGAGTGGCTTTCGAGGGCGGAGGAGGTGAGGCAACGGAGGAGAGGCACTGATAGAGAGGATGAGACAGACATAAGGAGCGCGACGCAGATGGCTCCCCATTTCGATCCTTTGAAAGTCCTTCCAGTGTTGAGCATCTTTCGCTACTAGTCGTTCCATGGCCGAAAAACGAACATCCATTTGGAGGCGATCTTAAGGCGCGCATGGTACTACAGAAGGAGGTCCTGAGTTCAAAACTCTCTAGTCCCCATTTGTCTCTCCCCGGTGAGATATGTCAACGCCTAGTACTAGGCAAAAAGACAAGATTAGGCGCGAGGGAGAGTGACTGGATATTCAAATATTCAATTACACCTCCGTTTAACAATCTAAGTTTTTAAAATGGGTTGGCAGTGATCCCACAAAAAGTCACATGAGAGACGATTTTGCCTTCAAAATTTCAACACAAAATGATTTTGCTTAACAAGTGACATTATTACCAATAATCATTCAAAAGAGGCCAGTCAAAATATGCATTGGTGCTGGGACATGGAGCTTATAGAGTCAAATAACACGATAACCGCGTTGATTTCCGTTGGTTCGGATTTAGCTTGAATAGGCAAAAGTATACCCATTCATAATATGTTCGGCACGGCGCGATAGGATTCTGCCTCAAGAATTAGATAAGTCTTGGAAAAGAACATGAAGTCAAAAAAACATTTGGTTCAAGCTTAAAGGCCGAATCAATGAAAATGACAAAAAGTCGGCGCCCCCCAGCCGGCATATGGATGCCGACAACGCCGTGAATGCACTTTCATTATTGGTTATAATGGGAGTCGTAGTGGACACCGGTTTGCAATAAACTAAAGCATAATCCTACACGTGCGCATATTGAATTAGAGACCCTGAAAAAAAGGGATCCGGATCCCCTGCCCATTTTTCGGCTGGGCAAGGGGATCCCCACCATTCAATAGGGGGGGACCACCTTATTGAATGGTGGGGATTGCCTGCCAAGGAAAAAACCTTGGCATCCTGACCCGAAAAAAAGGGCCTCGTTAGCCGAATAAAACAGAGTTCAAAAGTGAACAAAAGAACGGCTTGTTATGTTAGCTCGTCGTTTGATCTCTTTTAGGGACAGCCGCATGTCATTTTTCATATGATTTAATCAAACATTGAACCTTCAATTTGACTGGAGGATTTCCGATGCAGCTCTCCTCTGCGGCCACTTCTGCCTTGTGAGTCGATGCACTCCCAAAATAAAATCCCAGCCTCTTTCAAAATTACCAATTCAATTATAAATATTTCAATTGGATCAATTTAGCCCATAGCCTTTTCATATTTTTCCAATTTAGTCCATCTAACTCATTTTAGATTGGAAATTTCTGACGCGAACATCGATCGTCTTACGCGGCACGGGTGATGCTGGCATGCATACTTTTTATAATTTTTTCTTCTTTTTTTTTTCATCCATAACCTTTGCTGGTGGCTAGGGCCATTCCCGGCGAGGATCGGCCGCGCCTGGGAGAGGGCGAGGCCCACCCACACCCTCGCCCCGGCCATGGCCATGGAAGAAAAAGAAAGTTAAAAAAGAAGTATATTAAAAATATATATAAGAAAAAGTTCATGTCAGCGTCAGCCGTGCAACGTACGACGGTCGATCTCTACGTTAACAATTTTTTATAAAAATTGGTCGAATGATCTTAATTGGCAAAACATGAAAAAGATTTATGATTAAATTGAATAAATTAAAAGATTTATGACTAAATTAGTACCAATATAATGACTTTAAGATGTTTTTTTTTTTTGAAAACATTCCCGTAACGTACGACACTAAGCCACATATTGGGATCAACTGAAACTCCCAAAGTCTGTCTCTTGCACTGGGTTCTCATATTACGCCGTGCATCATCATTTGTCCGTCGTTGGATGGCACCGATTAACAAGAAAATTTCAATTAGTCGGCAAATCCCAACCTTTCGATGTGGACCACGGCACAACCGCACATTATTTCCACACGCACTTCTTTATGTTGGATAAGAGGGACCAAACAAAACACCGCCGGCTGAGGCCGAAAAGGACATAGCTGGCCCAAAGGACATGAATCCATATACATATCTACGTATTTCTTCGGGTTGGGTGAAGTGTAGACTAAACAATATGATTAACGTTTGACCCAACTAAGGGCTACATATTCAATCATTAATCCAAGAATTTGAAGTACACGTGTAACAAAAGTAGTGCAATACAAATTCAGAGGATGCCATCTTAGACTAAAACATTTTTTTTTCATTTTTCTCTAAATATCTTATTACCGCTTTCTTGATATTCTAGACCGTCAATAATTCCTCCTGAAAAGTCCATTCCAGTTCCACATATTTAGGTTGCATTTAGTGGTCAGGATAAAAATAGAATAAGATAGAAATTATCTTATCATGTGTTTGGCTTCCGTCCGAGACTAAATAAAGTGGGATATGAGGGGGATATAGCTAGGATAAAATTATCCCATGAAGAGATGTGATAAAGGTGAATAAGATTTCTTATGTTTATAGTATAAAATGGGTGTCGCTTTTTCCACTCCTCTTTTGGCTTTGACACTCTTTATTTTAATATTTTGACGATATTATCTCTTGTGTGGCCCACTACTTCTATTATAATTCTAATTCTACAAAAATAATCCCCTTATTTTATTTGATCAATTTTTTTTTATTTTGTTTCTTTTTTTTCCCTTCGGGTCCCATTTTGCTTCTTCTTTCCCTGTCGTTCCTGTTTTCTCTTGCCATCCTTTATCTTCTTTCCATGCCTTCCTACTCATCAAGTGTAGGGCATTGAGAAGGTGAATATCAATGATGCCAATCTCATCATCCTCGTATTCCCTATTCCCTTATTTTTCAAGTACGCAAATGCGAGGAGGAGGGGAAGTGATTCGTCGTCCATCACCCATACTCCCATTGATTGGCTTGGAGGGGAAGTGATTCGTCGTCCATCACCCATGCTCCCATTGATTGGCTCCAAGCTCAATTACATGCTCAGAATCTGTTTTCACTCGGCTAATCTTCTTGGCATACTCTCTATTTCTCTATATTAGATCATTTCTTGCTCATTTTTATGTTGTTGTAATTGATAAGTTATTGTGATCTTGAATGATCCCTAAACTACGTACTTTCCTCATGTTCGCTTGAGTTGTTTGAATCTCAATGGTGTCCTTTATATAGGTTTCCATGTCTACGATACCCCCAATCATGGGTCCCATGTTCCGATTTTGCAAGACCGTTGTTGGCCAAGATCTATGGATCGTCTTGGTGGCCGCAACGAGAGCAAAAAAAGAGGAGGGAGACCACAATAATCCCCTAAATATTGAGCTGTGAAACACCATTCTTCTAATATGCTTAAACCAAAGATGGCTTACCAACCTGTTATAGAAGTTTTCATAGACATTAAGGGAGAGATGAAGGCATCAATGGAATTTACTGCCACCACGCCTGCGACTGTCCGCCGAGCCATTGCTATGTTTTAGCATGCATCGTTTAGGGCAAGCAAAGGAGTCTTGCTACCGACATACTCTTCAAGATAGAGAGATATGAAAAGCCAAGAAGGAGAAAGCATGGAGAAGGAAAATAAATGAACAATAAGAAGAAGAAAAGTGGGACCCGCAATGGAAAAATAAGAAACAAAAAAAAATTGACTAAATAAATAAAGAGATCACGTTTCTTAAATTATAATTGAAGTAATGGATCACACAAGGATAATATCGTCAAAATATTAAAATAATGAGTGTTAAAGTCAAAAGAGGAGTGGAAATAGCACTTCCCTATAATTTTTTTTCTCTAATTACAAACTTCTTAAAAAAATAATTAAATATGAATTATATTTGAATTTAAATATTAAAAATAATTTTTTATTCATATATCTATTAATAAATTTTAGCTTCTTTCTACTTTAAAATATTTATTCTGTGCACATACATATACATACACTTCATATCCCTGTTATTACAAATTGAAGGATTTTTTTATTGGGTGAGTTCAAAGAAGGATTTTTTGATAGTATAGTTTATTGTTGTCGCGACCCTTTTTTTTTTCGGGAACGGAATCATGGATTGTCGAATCGGGCCCCCACTCTGCAATGTGGATCGCGGGCTTTCTCGACGCGAGCCCTCCCAAGCCCATACCAAATCGCGACGGGAATAAATTTACGCGGGGTTTTCGACGATAAGAGTCGATCGCTTTTCGACCTTAGTGTGGTTGTGGTGGCATGTGCTATGTGTGCATGCATTTGGAGTCGCCACCTATCCTTCTTGGAAGGTGGACCAAAAACCTCACTAATCGATTGGGAGAGATCGATCAGTTCTGCAAAATCAGAGATTATGGGTTCGGGGACTTGGTTACGTTGGTGTCATTACCAATGCCCTTTCGGTACCCAACGCGAGTGATTTTCCTAACTAAGATTTCATACATGCGCAATTTTGGGTGAGGTAAGTCTAATTTAGGGGTTTCATGCAGATTAGAAGACTAGTCCTATCAAATCACAATCAATATAAGGAAAGCGCAATCAAGTGCATAAATGAACCACGTCAACGCACATCAATTCAAATCAATGGCATCCTAGTGTAGCCTTAAGGGCTTAGGAAAGATGTGATTTAGGACCAATGGTAGACTGGGAAGATTTGGGGACGATTTGTCGGGAGGGCGAAATCGTCAATTTTTGGGAGGTTTGGGTATTGAGCTAAACAAAATAGGTCATGACCAGTTGATCGTGGCCATTTCATATTTTGGAGATTTTTCTTGAATTTTTCGAGATTTCTCAAGAAACGATTTGCCTAAAGGGAAAAATCGTCATTTCTGAAAAGATCGGGATTCGAAAGACCAAAGATAGGTCTTGACCAGTTGGTTGTGGTCATTTCCCATTTTCTGGATTTTTTTGGAATTTTCAGGGTTTCTTGAGAAACGATATGCCAAAAGGGCGGAATCGTCATTTTTGAAAGGATCAGGATTCAAAAGACTAGAAATAGGTCATGGCCAGTTGATTGTGGCTATTTCCTATCTTCTGGGATTTTTTTTGGAATTTTCTGAATTTCTTTGATTTTTTTGGAGACGATTTGCCTAAAGGGCAAAATCGTCATTTTTGAAAAGGGTCGGGTTTCAGAAGACCAAAAATAGGTCATGGCCAGTTGACTGTGGCCATTTCCTATTTTCTGGAATATTATGAATTTCTTCAATTTTTGGAAGACGATTTGTCTAAAGGGCAAAATCATCATTTTTGGAAAGATTGGGGTTTGGAATACCCAAAATAGGCCATGGCCAGTTGATTGTGGCCATTTTCTATTTTTTGAGATTTTTGGGGAATTTTCCGAATCTCTTCAATTTTTGGAAGACGATTTGCCTAAAGGGCAAAATCGTCATTTCGGACAGATTAGGGTTTGGAAGACCCAAAATAGGTCATGGCTAGTTGATTGTGGCCATTTCCTATTTTCTGAAATTTTTCTGGAAGTTTCAGAATTTCCGCAGTTTTTTGGGAGACGACTTGCCTAAAGGGTAAAACCGTCATTTTTGAAAAGATTGGGGTTTGAAAGACCCAAAAATAGATCATGGCCAGTTGATTGTAGCAATTTCTTATTTTCTGGAACTTTTTTGGAATTTTTCAATTTTTTTGGGAGACGATTTGCCAAAAGGGAAAAGTCGTCATTTTGGAAAGATTAGTGTTCAAAAGACCTAAAATAGGACATGGCCAGTTGATTGTGGTCATTTCCTATTTTCTGGGATTTTTTGGAATTTTTTTGAATTTCTTTGATTTTTGAGAGATGATTTGCCTAAAGGGCAAAATTGTCATTTTGGAAGAATTGGGGTTCGAAAGACCCAAAATAGGACATGGCCAGTTGATTGTAGTCATTTCCTATTTTCTAGAATTTTTTTTTTTGGAATTTTTTCTGAAATTTTCCAATTTTTGAATTTTTTAATGATTTTCTATTTTTTATTGATTTTTTGATTTTTTTTTATAAACTTTTTTTTGAAATTTTTTTTTAAAAAAAAATTTTTCGGATCGGGTCAAACCCGGCCCGCGCCTCTTGGGCGCCCGGCCCGACCATACGGGTCGGAGCTGGCCTAAAACGATGCCGTTTTTGTTTTTTTAGAATTTTTCTATTTTTTTAACATTTTTCTTTAATTATCAGAAAATCACTGAACCGGACGCTTCGGATTGTGCCACGTGGCTACTCCTGATGCGTCCGATCTTGGACTGAATCGGACGATCCACAGAGAGCCACTTGGCACAATTTCAGCCGTCTGATTGACTTTTAATTAATTATCCGAAAATCATGTGAAAATCCGAGATCGCGACACGTGGCAGGCTCATGACCGTCCGATCTAGGGTTTTTTGAATTTTTTTTTAAAGGGAACACCCCGGCGGCTGACGTGGCCGCCTATGTGGCACGCCACGTCTGCGTTGACTGGTCAACCAACGTTGACCGGTCAACTCCCTCGCCGGGGAAGAAGACCATCGCCGGCGATTCCCGCCGGCACCTCGCTGGAGCTTCGGTTCCGAGGTAAAAACGTCGGTTCCGAAGCGCGATTTCGGCAAGAAACAACCCCCCATGCATCCCAGATCTACATACATAAAAAACATGGCAAAATCACGTGGAAAACTACTCCAAAAACACAGCGACCGAACCGGCTCCAGCGAGGTATTTGCATAAATTTTTTTTTACGTTTAAACTCGGTTTCATTCCATCACACAGCATCCAATGGGGTTAGGGAAACTTACATGAGGTCGCTTAGGCGTCGGCGACCGCCGGAAATCACTCGTCGAGCTCCCGGTCCGAACCATGGCCAGTGAAGCTCCGGCTCACGTTCTCGGCGTGGTTTCGATGCAAATAAAGAGCAAGCCGGGCTTAGAGATAGTTCTAATGGAGTTTAAATGTCATACTCGCAACGATAGAGCTCAGGGACGGCACGACCAAGAGCCAAAACTTTAAATGTTCATTCAAGCATTTCGTCGAACAGCTTGTAGGCACGCAAGAAATGGAGGTCGGGAGAAGAGACCGACCTGTCCGTGGCTTGTCGACGACCACCGAGCCCTCGGTGATGATTGGTTTGAGTCGCTGGAGGTCCGGGGATGCTCCTTCGTGCTCTAGCTTCGCTCGAGCTCCTCCCTTTCTCTCTCGATTTTTCTTGAAACCGTGAATGAAAAATCCTCTCCTTCTCTCTCACGGCCGAATGGCCTTTATCATCCAAGGCCGCCAGGGATCCCTCAAGAGGACAACCACGCACTCCCTCGCGCTGCAAAAGTCTGTCAGCCCCCAGCGTTGGTCAACCGACCGCTCCCTTGTCCTCTGCCGATCCCCTGCGTTTTTTTTTCCTTTTTGGTACTGTACGTGGGGGGAACGCAGGTCTGCAACGTTGGTTGCAGACCCGGTTCGGTCGGGTCGGGTCGGGTCGGAGCCGACCCGACCGATCCGGTTATCAAATTTCACCTAATTGAGCCCTAAATTGATCGTTTTTCATGAAATTGACGTCAAAATCGAACTCATCGACACGTTCTTCATCTAAGATGGGTATTGTCACGAACAATTGAGTGGGAATTTAATGAAAACCCCAAATCGTGCCTAGGATCCGAAAATGGTTTTCGCTAAATCGAAAGGTCAAACGACCGAATCAGTCCAAATTGAGGGCACCGATGAGTTTGAGACGGTGAAAAACATAGGGTAGAGGTGTTTAATTTTCATGGGTGTCGCTATAGAGGATTTAATTTTGAAATTTGTGAAACCGGGGACTAAATCGCAAAGAAATTTGTGCAATTAAGTCCTTTTGGTCAAAATTGATCAAATTGAAGGCCTAATTGACCCAATAGCACTTCAAGGCTCTAGATCAAAATGCCGGGGCTTATTGGGAGTGGAAATTAAAAATTAAAGGACTCCAAAGGCAATTTTTTATGGTCGATTCGGGTTTATGTTCGCGAAGGAACATAATGATCCAAGTCGAATTTTTGGGATTTAAAAAGACCAACTTGAAGAGGGAATTAAAATAAAATTATTGATTATTTGTGTACATTTTTCTGACCACGAATGGTATTTTTTTTTTTGATTTTTTGGGTATTTTTATAATTAAATAAATCCAAAAAAAATATTAAAAATTATGAAAAATATTTTTTGTTCAAAATTAGTCCCTAAGGCTGGGCCAAGACTTCCAAAGTTGATTTTGAGATTTTATAATTTTTTTTTTCTATTTTTAATTAATTTTAGAAATAAAATTGACATAAAAGATGATTAAAAATCAGGTGTCAACAATTGTTTAATAAAAAATTTATTAAGAAATAATGGAACGGAATAAAAATAATGAAAAAGGGATATAAAAATAAATAAATAAATAAAAATGAAGTAGAAGAACCCAAATTTTAAATGAACAAATTCAAACTTGAAAATGATTAGTCGAATTCTTGAAGAACGTGGGGCAATGAAATTTCTAAAAAAACAAGAAATCTCATTCTTCTATGTATCTTTAGTTCATCTTGAATTTTCACCACTTCTTTATAGATTTTTAGTTCACGTCAAAATTCTACAAAAATGGCGAGAGAGTTGAAACTTCTTCTCCTTCGTATGTTTCTGGTTTACGAGCGAAAAGAGAATCAAGACTCACTCTTCTCTGTAACTTTGCGGTACATGTTGAAATTTAACGAAAGTAACGAGAGAGACAAAACCTTTCGTAGTTACAAATGTGAATGATCATATTTTTTTCTCTTACTAGAGTTTGCAGTAAATTATGAGAGATCTTATAGTTCATATTTGTGCATTTCATATTCATTTACATCAACATATGTAAATACCAAATAATGAACATAATAGAATATGAATATATCCGGCTTTATTACTGTGATCCATCAAACAGTAGATAGAATATCCAGGCTAATTTTTCACACGGGGAAAAATTATTAAAAAAATAAACTTTTCGTATTTTTGCCAATTCAGTGATAAACTTTTTAAATTTATCGATTCATTTTTAAATATTTTCACCTTTTGCTAATATAGTCCTATTAGTTGGAAATCACTGACATGGACGTTAGCCGTCCTAGGTGGCACCTCTGTTGCTAACGTGGATAATGTTTAATAATTTTCTTTTTGTTTCCTTTTTGGGTTCAGGGTCCGGTAGCCCCACTGGACCCTACACGAGGGCCGCAAAGCACTAGCCGACTCTCGCCCAAGGGCGAGCAACCCAGACCTCCGAACCCAGAAAGGAAAAAAAAAGGAAAAAAATATAAAAATTCAAAAAATTGTTAAAATTTGTCCAATGCCGGCAGGGCAGCATAGGACAAATAGCATCTACATTAGTGATTTTCAGTCAACATAACTGAATTGGTAAATGGTGAAAAGGTTTAGGACTTAATCCGCAACTTTAAAATGTTTAGGACTGAATTGATAAAAGTACAAAAGATTTAGGACTTTATTGATAATTTTCCCGTCCAAATGTAATAACAACGTTACGAAATCCAAAGCAACCTATAAGACCTTGCTTGACCTACGTCTACTTTTCAGTTTTATGTTGTGAACTTTCAGGGAAAAATTGCCAAAATAAATTCCTAAACCTATCGCATTTTTACCAATTCCATCATAAACCTTTCAACTTGACCAATTCAGTCCTAAATCTTTTAATGGCTTATTAGTTTAGTCATTCTGGCCAATATTGACTAGATATTGCCAATGTGGACGCCAAAAGTGCAACATAGGACAGTCAACGCTGACATGGATAGTTTTTAAATTTTATTTAAAATTATTTAAATTTTTATATTATCAAATTCTTTCTTTTTATTTTTAACAAAAGTTGGCGAGAGTCATTGGTTGATCTTCACCAGCCGCTGGGCAAGGGTCATGAAGCCTTCGATGGCAACGAGCAAGGGTTGCGACTCTTGCCCAGACAGCCATTGAACGAGGGCTGCAACCCTCCCTCATGGACGGTGAGGGCTTCGCGGCCCTTTATGGTCTTAAAAGAAGAAAAAGAATAAAGAATAAAAAATGTATAAAAAAACACATTTAAAAAAAATATAAAAATTGTCCAAGCCAGCATGGCTATGCCACATAAAATGACTGGCATCGATGTCAGTGAAGTGTGTGTGGGAATGAGTTTAAGATTGAATTGGCTGGCATATGTGCAATAGGTTTATGACTTCTTTTGAAATTTTCCAAGCTTTAGTGTTGCATCACCTCAACTCGAAACTCCTTTTCTTTACTAAAACACTTGAAGTCATGCACAACAACCACCATCATATGGCAACTTGGGACTATTTTGATGTACAACAATGTCCGCCTTCATCTATGTTTTCTTTTCTTGCAAGACCAACTGTCTACTTTCTCTTTTTCCCGGACCAATCGTGATTGACAATTATCACTTGAAATCACCGTTAAATAAATCCATTAAAATTAATAATCAACTACGAGGGCTTTTTTCCAAATTATTTTTTTAAAATATTTATCAATTTAATATTAAAAAAAAATATTTACCAAATTGGGTGCCAATCGGCAATTGGGCCGCCGATTGGCACCCAAAACAGGGACTTGGGCCGCCGATTGGTGTCGCGACCAGTCCGAAATCGGACGCGGGCTAATGGATTACCGATCGCCGGCCCCCACTCTGAAATGTGGATCGCGGGCCTTAGATCGGCGCGGGCCCTCCCAGGCCCATACCAAATCGCGGCGGAGGTATATCTTTAAGGGATTCGACGATAAGAGTCGATCGCTTTTGACCTTCAGTGTGGTCGTGGTGGCATGTGCAACTTGTGCATGCATTTGGAGTCGCCACCGGTCTTTCTTGGAGGGTAGACCGGAAACCTTACTGACCGATTGGGAGAGATCGATTAGTTCTACGGAACTAGAGATTTTGGGTTCGGGGACTTGGTTACGTCGGTGTCATTACCAACGCCCTTTCGGTACCTAACGCGAGTGATTTTCCTGACTAAGAGTTCATGCAGGCGCAACTTTGGGTGAGATAGGTTTGATTCAGGGTTTCATGCAGATTGGAATACTAGTCCTATCAATCACAATCAATTTAACGAGAGCGCGAGTCAAGTGTATAAATAAATAATGTCAATGCACATCAATTTCAATCATTGGCCTCCTAGTATAGCCCTAAGGGCTTAGGGAAGATGTGATTTAGGGTTAGGGGTAAAATGGGAAGATTCGGGGACAATTAGCCCGGAGGGCAAAATTGTCATTTTTTTTGGAAGGTTTGGATACCGGATTACCCAAAATATTCCATGGCCAGTTGATTGTGACCATTTCCCATTTTTGAAATTTTTTTTGGAATTTCTTGATTTTTCTTCAATTTTTGGAAGATGATTCGCCCAAAGGGCGAAATCGTCATTTTTAAGAAGGTTCGGGGTTCAAAACACCCGGGATGAGCCTTGGCCAGTTGATTGTGGCCATTTCCTATTTTTGGGGGTTTTCTTGGATTTTTTAGAATATTTTTTGGAAGACGGTTTGCCGGAAGGGCAAAACCGTCATTTCTGAAAAGATCGGGGGTCGAAAGACCCGAAACAGGTCGTGGCCAGTTGAATGTGGCCATTTCCTATTTTCTGGAATTTTTTAGAATTTTTCTGAATTTTCCGAATTTTTTGAATATTTTCATGATTTTTTATTTTTTATTGAATTTTTGATTATTTTCTGAATTTTTTAATATTTAAAAATATTTTCCGGGCCGGGTCAAACCCGGCCCACGCCTCTCGGGCGCCTGGCCCGACCCTAGGGGTCGAAACCGGCCTAAAACGACGCCGTTTTATATTTTTAAACATTTTTCCATTTTTTAACAATTTTTTTGATTTTTTTTATCTATTTTATTTAATTATCCGAAAATTCCCCGGATCGGACGGTCCACGTCGTGCCACGTGGCTTCGTCTCGTGCGTCCGATCAAAGACTAGATCGGACGTCCCTCAGTGAGCCACGTGGCCACATCGTAGCCATTGGATCAAAAATCAATTATTTTCTTTTTTTAGAAAAACCTTCGGATCGAACGCTCCACATTGTGCCACGTGGCTACTCCTGGTGCGTCCGATCTTGGACAAGATCGGGCGATCCACAGAAAGCCACTTGGCACATTCTCGGCCGTCGTATTGATTTGAATTAATTATCCGAAAATCATTTATTTTATTTTGCAAAATTCCAAGATCGCGACACGTGTCGCGATCGTGGCCGTCCGTTTGTTTTATTTGAAAATATCCGGACCGGACCCCACCCGGCTGACGTGGCTGCCTACGTGGCACGCCACGTCGGCCGTTGACCGGCCGGAGGGTCGCCGGAGAAGACGATGAATAGTGAAAAATCCGGCGGGAATAGTAAAAATTCCGGCGAGGTCGCCGGAAAATTGCGAAACGGGCCCGAAACTTGGTATTTTTCGCCCGTTCTTGCGGCATTCGACTCCTTAGACTCTCGGCATCAATATACAACAAAAAACGCAGCCATGAATACGCTAAAAACCGGCGAACCGGACCGGCTCCGGCGAAGAATTCGCGAAAAAATTTTATTTGTTTAAACTCGATTCTAGGCATTCACATGGCATCTAAAGGAGTTTTAGGGACTTACCTGAGGTCCCTCGATAGTCGGCGACCTTTGGTTTCGCCGGTGCGAGCTCTCGGCTCGATCCGAGCACATGGAGCTCCGGCCACGGCTTCCGTCGGTTTTTCATGCAAAATAAACACGAAGCCGAGGGGGGGATGGTTCCAGGGAAGCTTTTCAAAGCTCGACGACGGCCACAACCGCCTCGGTGGTGATGAGTGAAGTCAGCTCGAGGTCCGGAGGGGTCGCTCCAACTTCGGTTTTCGTCCGCCCCCCACCCCGCTCGCTCTCGGCCCTGTTTTCTTTAAAGACCCTAGCACTTCCTCTCTCGTGGTGGCCGACCGCTCGCCTCGACGCCCATGCCCTTGCCAGAACGAACATGGGTCTCTGCTGGAAGTGTCCCCCACGCCAGTTTTCCTTTTTTTCTTCCCGAAGCCGCGCGCCCATCACGCCCTGTTTTTTTTTGTTCTTCCCACGGGTCTGCTGCACATTCTGTGCATTGCTGCAGACCCGGGTCGGGCCGGGTCGGGTCGAGTCGGACCCGACCGGCCCGGTTCGGCCAAATCGCCCAAATCGCCAAATTGACCCCCTAAATGACCTCTTTTCATGAAATTGATGGAAAAATCGGATTCCTTGACATGTTTTCCATCAAATATGGGTATTTTCGTGAATCAATTTATTGAAATTCTGTGAAAACCCCAAATTGTCCCTAGGATCCGAAATTTAATTTCGCCAAATCGAAGGCCTAAACGATCGAATTAGCCAAAATTGAGCCCACCAATGGATTCATCATGATGAAAACTGTTGGGTAGAGGTGTTTAATTTTAATGGGTGTGCCCGTGTGAAATTTAATTTCAAAAATTGTGAAACCGGGGACTAAATTGAAAGATTTTTATGCAATTAAGCCCTTTTGGTTAAAATTGATCAAATTGGAGGGCAAATTGACCCAATTGCATTTCAATACTTTAGAGTCCAATGTCATAGCTTATAAAAACCGAGAATTGAAAATTAAAAGACTCGAAAAGGATTTTTTAGGCCCGGTTCGGGATTAGGTTTGTGAAGGAACCCAATGAACCAAGCCGAATTTCCCTAATAAAAAGTGAAAATATTAAAGAGAGAATTAAAATAAAATTTCTGAATATTTTTTGTAATTTTCTGACCACGGATGGTAGTTTTCTGATTTTTTGGGTATTTTTATAATTAAATAAATTCCAAAAAATATTAAAAAATTCAAAAAATATTTTTTGTTTAAAATTGGTTCCTAAGGCTAGGCTAAGGCTCCCAAAGTTGATTTTTCAATTTTTTGACCTTTTTTGCTATTTTTAATTAATTTTAGAAATAAAAAACTATAATAACGAATGGTCAAAAATCAGGTGTCAACAGCTGCCCCTCTTTGAGAGTGAGCTTGTCAGAGGTTGCTTTCAAAGACAAAATGACACCTGGATCTTAACCGACTCGATTGGGGAAAAGAAATGCCATGACATCGGACCCTTAAGTCTTTTGATGAATGCTCAAATTAATCACCGGTTTACTCTTGCAATTCGAACATGGGCCAGAGTGAGAGAGGCTTACCTGAAGCTCACCTGTCAGATGCTGCCTGTTGCGACGACTTTCAAGAAGATACCTAGGACTCGTTCAGAATATCCTAGGGAGATTAAGCTCTGACCTATATGGTAGGTCATACCATTAGTTGACCCTTATGGCTGTTTCTACAATCAAGTTGACCCTTATGGCGGTTTCTACCATTGGTTGACCCTTATGGCGGTTTCTACCATCGGTTGACCCTTATGGCGGTTTCTACCATATTTGACCCTTCAGGCGGTATCTACCTTCAGTTTGATTTTGACCCTTATGGTGGTATCTACCTTCAGTTGACCCTTATGGCAGTTTCTACCATCAAGTTGACCCTTATGGCGGTTTCTACCATCATTTGACCCTTCAGGCGGTTTCTACCTTTGGTTGAGTTTAGTTTTGACCCTTATGGCGGTATCTACCTTGAGTTGACCCTTCAGGCGGTATCTACCTTGGTTTGACCCTTCAGGCGGTTTCTACCTTCAGTTGACCCTTCAGGCGGTATCTACCTTTGGCTTAGTTTTGATCCTTATGGCGGTATCTACCTTCAAGTTGACCCTTATGGCGGTTTCTACCATTGAGTTGACCCTTATGGCGGTTTCTACCATCAAGTTGACCCTTATGGCGGTTTCTACCATCATTTGACCCTTCAGGCGGTTTCTACCTTTGAGTTGACCCTTCAGGCGGTTTCTACCATGGTGAGACTCCAGACTGATAGGAATCTCAGGATGACGCGTCCGTTCTGTAGGGTTTGTCGGAGACTCGATCGTTCTGTAGATCGGTCTTGGAAAAGGTTTGCCTACTAAAAGGCTGCGCCTATGAAATGACATATCCCGTCTTGTTGGGACTAGTCGAAGACTCGATCGTTCGTCCGTAGATCGGTCTTGGAATAGGTTTGCCTACTAAAAGGCTCCGCCTCGGAGACTCGATCGTTCGTTCATAGATCGGTCTTGGGAAAAGGTTTGCCTACTAAAAGGCTCCGCCTCGGAGACTCGACCGTTCGTTCGTAGATCGGTCTTGGGAAAAGGTTTGCCTACTGTTGACACCTGATTTTTGATCAGTCTTTCATAGTTTATTTTTAAAAAATTCATAAAAAATCTATAAAAAGTTAAAAAAATTAAAAAAATCATCTTTGGTAGCCTTGACCAAGCTAAAGGAACCATTTTTGATAAAAAAATAATTTTTCATATTTTTTAATATTTTTTAATATTTTCCAAAAATAGAAAAATACATGAAAAATGAAGAAAAATAGCGTTCGATGTCGTAAAAATATAGAAAAATAGTCAATATTTTTATTTTAATTTCTTTTACATTTTGAACTCATAAATAGTCAAAATTTAAGTTCAATTGCATGTGTTTCTTCACGACGCATAGAGTTGAATTTGGCAAAAAAATGTCATTCGAGTATTTTAATTTGTAAATTTCTACATCTTTTTTAGTCTTGACGTCCAATTAGATCGACCACCATCTACAATAAATGCCCCTTGCTGAATATTTTCGTTTTTGTTTCACATGATTTCATGATGTAAAACGCCGAGTGGATCCCCAAATATAATCGGGTCGGCATAAGCTCGATAGCTCGTCCAAGACCAAATCAGGGCACGGCGAACCCCATGTGAGTACTCTCGAACTTCTTCGATGCTTCCTAATGCTTTTCTTAGGTTAGATCGTGTGTAGAATGGCTAGGACAGCTAAATCATTCTTGAGCTGTGATTGATAAATAGGACCTTACTAGGAATGCCATGTGATTTATTTGCATATCTAGATTCCTTGAGTTGGGCATTTTATTACTGATTGTGATTGCTAGGATAATCACTCTTATCTACATGAATTTCTAGATTTAGGGTTCATACCTTACTCATCCGCATGAATCTCAGGCTAGAAAATTCAGTCAACTTAGGTACCGAAAGGGCGTCAACTCTGACAGTTGGTGTAACTAAGTCCCCGAAACCATTTCTCTGGTTCTCGCAGAATTGAATAGAAACTCCCAACTATTCGATTGGGTGGTCCAATCATACCCTAAAAAAATGATTGGTGGCGACTCCATGGCATGCACACTTAGCACATGTCACTAGACCACACTGAAAGTCGATCACGCATACCTCCGTTGCGATTTGGGTAATGGGCCTTGGGAGAGGCCCGCGTCCGACCAGACAGGACGGCCCATTAGCCCTCGAGAGCCCGACAACCTCAAGAGGGTCGCGACAGATTGGCGACTCCGCTGGGGACTGGTTCTTAACCATTTAGTGGACTTGAGCCGATTAAAAAGTTGTTTGATTCTTCTAACCTAATTTTATGCAGATGCTCTCGAAAGTGAGGTGTATATGCTAACGAATGTGTTAGATGTTTTTGTAGACGGGAGAAATAAGGGGTGAAGTGCTTGTTAACTTTGTTTTATGCAGGCAGGAGTTTTGGATGTATGATTGTGTGGATGTTTATATTGAAGCGGTGATTGTTAAATAAAATGCATGTCTTTTGCTTTAGCACGACACAATGAATACACACAATTGCGCCTAAAACCCCAGGCGCCCTCTTTAGGAACACAATAGAAGGAATTGAAAATGGAATCTCCGTGAGGAAAAACATGGGGTAATCCACTTTTCAATTCCGCTCACTTCGAACTATGGATTGAGTCCCAATGCAACGATAGTTGTGCAATGGAATCGGCTCTTCCCAGAATTCGAGGTGAGAACCTTGGCTTTAGGTACCAAGCCCTATCTTTTGATTTTTAGGAGTTTTCCCTCACTTGTCTCATGCGTTTGTCTATGGAAGGTTAGTATACCTAACACTGCTAAAAATACAGAGAAGCTTGATTTTCTCTTAAGTTTGGTTGGTAAGACTTTTCTGTCCCTCGAACTTGTTACAGCTCTTAATCATTATATTCATTGCATAATTCCAGTGATTGGATTAAATGCCATTTTGAGGATAGATAGGTGTGTTTTCCTCCCAATGTTCTTGATGGAAGATGAAGATGGTGTCATCCCATTACGAGCGCCAAGTGGACAAGAAGAGCCTGCTATGGACATCATTGAGGTATCATCTAATGAAGATGACGATTTGGAATAGGTGATCCTGAAGTCACGTCTCAAAGATCGAAACTGGGGCATCTCTAAGTATTAAGATTACATTCCTTTGTTTTAATTTTCATTTCTAGCCTTCTTGTATAGGATTTATTTTGCTGAGATCCTCTCTATCTGATCCCTTATATTGATTGTATTAGGGATCTATTTGTGTTTATATACATTCAGATTGAAATTTGTTGTATTTCTATTGACTTGTCATTGGAATGTGATAGTGGCATTTCTTCTAATCACTCGAATACTCCAAAATCAATTTTATAATTCCTTTGGATGAAATTGAAATTGGAAGTCTTATACAACCTTTTGGCCGTATAGGGCAATACAATCCCAATTTCGCCAGAAGGAACTATAAACTTGAATTGGTTCATGCATGTTTTGCATCATTGGTAATCCACAATAATTGATCAAGAGTATTCGTGTTTTTCAAATTTAATGAAAAGATAGATATCCAAATTACTCTCGTTCTTAGCAAACGGCTTTAATTTGGATACCGTATCTTCAATTGAATTTAAAACACATCGTAATTGTGTACTTTTGAACATTCCATTGATTTTCTTGGAATTGATCAAAGGCGATTATCGTGAATTACATTCCTTTCAATGATATGCTTTCCTTTGAGGAATATTGATAAAAGCTTTTGCACAAGGCCAAAACCCTTGTAAAAGCTCTTATCCCTATTAATCACAAGTAAGCATAAAATTGAAAGGATTTATGTTTTATTTTTCAAATTCTTTCTTCTGATTCTGCCTTTTCATTTGAAACAGGTTAAAAACAAGTAGAGAAGAGAAGTCTTTTTGTGCATAATCGCGGTGGGAGGTTCCTTTATCCGATCATAAGCAAGATTAAAAAATCAAGATGTACACGCTCGAATCATCAATGTCAAAGCGCAGCTTGCCTAGGTTGAGAGTGGTCAGGTGTTCGAGAAAGTTAGCCATACAGAAGTTGAGACACACACATTAGAGCTTTCATTCATTTCGCTCAATCGAGGGACCTTAAAAGCAGATCATACAAATCATCGGGGTGGAAACATAAAACCGCAATGAGCCCTAATTAGCATCACAAAGGAACCAAGTTGGCCCTCCATATTATTGATGCTTTGCTTATACTCACCACCTCGAGACTCGAGATCTGCAAGCTTAAGAAGAAGGCGTTTACATTCCCCTTTAAGCTCGGCAACCTTGGTCCCGTGATCTTCGGCGGCTATTTCCAGGTCCCGAACTAGTCCTCTCCCATGGGCTATATCCGCGGTAATGCTGTCAAGCCTTTCTTCCTGCCACTCACATTGAAACTTCAACACGACATTACGACGGTCGTGCTCATAGGTGGTCAGGGATAAGGCCAAGCGCTCCACCAAATTTCCTCTCTCGCGAAGCAACATCGAGACTCGCTTGTTGGCGAACTCAACAGCCTTTCTGTGACTATCGGCCACAAGGTTGGCCAACACCAAGCAGTTGGACCGATCCTCATAGCGAGCTCGCAAAACGTGAGCCACGGTAGCTTTTCGATGAGCGACACGGTAAGTCTCTAAAAAGTTTATAAAGAGGGTTGGGAAGATTCTATATTCCCTCTCTAAATTAGTGCCCTCGATGGAGGTGGTGTCTATTTCCACGAGCAAAATGCGGATTTCATCTTCAGTTTCTGGGTGATCGGCTATATGAGCATAGCCTCGACCGAGGAGGTTATAGAGTTTTTCCCACTGGGCCAAAATTTCGGCCGAGAAAGCGCGAATAGGAGAGGAGGTCATTTTCGTTGGAGTGAGGGAGAAGAAGATGAGTGTGGTAGAGTGATTAAAATAAGAAAAGGCAATTATGTAAGAGTGTTAATCTTCTCTGCATTAACTCCTCCTTTTATAGCAACTCGAGAATGAAGAAAGGCACAGCAATAATGCTCGTGGAGCCAAGTTAATTGGGTAAAGCAGTGGTGGCTCTTTCTGTGAACCATCAGATCTGTCCCAGTCCGCGATTTCAGGCTTGATAAACCTAAAAAAGTTGTAAAAAGATATGTCGGTGTCACCATATTAAAATTGAGCGGGAGTTAAGCGCAACTATCGAAAAAAGTTGCGAAAGGATTTGGCGGTCCCATCATATTAAAAAACTGAGCAGGAGGCGAGCGTAGTTCCACCTTTTTGAAAATAAGTGGGAGACAGACATGGATATCGAGAAAAGGAAATCGATTTGGTGTCCCTCCACGTTGAAAAGAAGAAAGAAGACGACAAAGCGGGAAATACGAAATCTTGGGAGCAACGCTTGCCTGACGATCTTCATCCATGTTTAAAGAACGTTTCATGGGCATACAGAACCACTCAAAAGAAAATTTAGAGAGAGTGAGCATACATGAGAGAGTAGAGAACCCTGAGTGAGCAAAAATTGATCGAACATTTTTCGATCCAACATGTTTGAGGGTTACCATCAGTTGCTAGAGGCGACTGATCCAAAAATCTCAGAAAATGAACTACTGAGAGATCTCGAAGATTCCAGGATGGCGTCTGGTACCAGAACCACAGAACCCAACCCTTTCGGCAACGAAGTTCAGGATCTCAGCAGCGACGACAACAGCAGCAGCAATGGTCAATCTCGGAAAAGGAAACGTCGCCAGTGCCACACTCAGAATGAAATCCAAGAGCTTGAAGCTTTCTTTAGTGAATGCCCTCTCCCGAACATGAAACAAAGAAATGAATTGGGCCAGAAGCTAGGGATGAAACCTTTGAGGGTCAAGTTTTGGTTTCAAAATAAGCGAGCCAAATTGAGGGCTCAACACAGGCGTCAAGAACTTGCGATTCTAAAGGAGGAAAACGAAAAGCTTCGAGCGGAGAACATGAGGTATAAGAAAGCTCCCAGCACTATCGCTTGCCTTAATTGCGGTGGCCCTATCACTCTCGGCGAAATGTTCCTTGATAAGCCTTATATGAGGATTGAAAATGCTCATTCACCACCCCACTCCCTCGAACCATCTTCGATACAATCGGATTTTGTTGGAGATATGCATGAACAAATCAATTCTACGAAGTCAATATCGATGCCTTCTAAAGGATGTGATATGCGTCACCATGATTGGAGTTTCCTTAACGATGAGCTTACTATCACGACCGACCAATCCAAAGCTGATGAATTCCCTCCACAACAATTTCCGGCTCGATCAAATTCTACTGGAAATAGGCCAGAGAGCAATAGCCAAGTTGTCAACACTGTTCCGGGTCGCAAGAAGACGAGGGTCAATTGGTCCCCCGAGCTTCATCTCAAGTTCCTTAGTGCGGTTCAGCAACTAGGGATCAACTCAGCATATCCAACGCGCATACTTGAGATCATGAACATACCAGGACTCACTAAAGATGGAGTCGCGAGTCACCTCAAGAGCTACAGAAGGGCGCTAAGACAGCGCCACACAGCACTGAACCTGAAAGAACTCAACTTGTGCCTAAACACTAGGCATGGCTATAACTACAATGCCCCTGAAGTAAGAAATACCCTGCCGAATCTAGGCACCGACCAAACTGGTAGCAGCACCATCGACTACTTGGGCGCTAATCAGAATATTCCCCCGAATCATCTCAGCACCCCTCAAGAGTATATGCCACAAGTGCAGCAGGTACGAACTCCTTGGTTTGAGCAGCAACTTTTCGCTAGTGCTTTTCCTATCCCCGATCAACATATTGCGCCTAGTGTTCAAAGATCTGCCCGGCTTGGGCATATGATTTTGGAAGATCAAGGGGGCGGATGCTTTGAGGATTTTTGTTTCTCCCATTCCCAAATGGAAGGTGCTTTTGATAGTGAACCGATCAATCATCCTCTTATAATCTCGAGCAACGACGAAGGTTCTAGCTCGAAGAATCAGATCGCTCACAACAGAAACAGGAATCCTTCAACGCCAAGCGATGATGGTCAACCCGAATATCAGTTGCTCGAAGAATCAAAAGATTTCCTTGATGAGGAGCTCCATATCTGGATCGATCAGTTTAAAACTGATGGACTTATGAAGTTATGATCCAAAATGACGATTATATGTCTGATTCATGGTGTAGCTGGCTGATCACCGAGAATCCTCAAGGGAACTAGGCACATGTGAATGGATGTATCATTAATCTTTCTGTCATAAAGTCTTCCATGCAAGATAATCTTCCTTAATGCCTAGAGTTAATCTGGGGCAGCGATCAGTACTACCTGCGAGCATCATCATGCTTGAGTACGACAATCCCTTGTTAGATTAGAGTCGAGGCGAATCAATTGAACGCCACGAAGAAAAACATTTAAAGGCTTCACATAGGAAAATGCGAGCAAAAGCCCGAGCGAGCTCAAAGACGGTTAGCTCTGTATCGTTCTAAGGGACCTTTAGTCGTTATGAACTCTAAATTGAGCTTGTTTCATTCTCGATGGGGGTCGCTAACTGCTTCAAGAATTTTATAACAAAAAACGAACCAGTTAGGGACGCCAATAGTGCTTTGTCCTGGTAGTCAGTGAACTGGAAGTGGTACGAAACGTCAGGAGTTCGATCTCAGGATTGAAAAATCATTTTATCAGTTTGTCTATCACCCGATGAAGTTCAAAGAGATTCGACGCAGATGACTATAGAACTTGGGGCAATTCGAAAATCATCGATTCATTTTCATCAAGCGGCGAAGTTGGTATTGTAAAATGTGAAGCACGCAAATGACAAATCCGAAGCAGAAGGAGATGAATCATGATTCGCTTATCCAAGGTCGGGATTTCAACCTTCGACTAAAGCCAAATCTAGGATGGGTTTTTGATCTTGCCCACTCGACAAAACCCATCTCCACTGAAAATGGGGGCAAACCATTCCTACATCTGGAAAGCATGTGGAAGCCGAAGACATCAAATTCATCGTTTGATCCGTGGGGCAAGTCCCCGAAGTAATAGTTATCATCCGCAGAGCGTAATGGAATCCATCCTTTCAATGTAAAACACATTTGGCCGCGGAGCCACCCATTTGGTAAAAAGAACGTATCGTTCCTAAATGATTTTCAATCAGATGCGGGGATAATGTTCTCTCATTTTCCTCTCAGGTGATGAACAGAGATGAGGCACCCAAGAAGCCATGCATTCAAATAACAAAACAGTGCATGAAACACGCCCAAAAAGATGAATGAATCTCCTCCGACGTAAATCCTCGAGGTGGATTCGTTGCCCAACCAGACGAAGAAATCATGGCCACAAGCTTGAGGGCCGGCTTCTACAATCCGCACATTGGCATGCAGAATGGAATTCAAATCAAGAGTAAAGTAGTATCGTCCCAATTTGTTTTGAATTTGGAAACCCAAAATAATGCTTAATATTTATCCTTGGCAGGAGCTCGCCATCAGGGCAGACATGTAAGTTTCATTTTTCTCCAAAAACCAAGAAGTCGAAAGAACTTTAGAACACCCAACAATCTTGTGTTACTATGTGAAGTGCAGATTTTCACAACCCTTGTACACTCGTTGGAGCATATGACCAAGGGTAAGATGTATCGTTCCAATTTTTGTAAAGTTTTAGAATATACAATGACATATCCCTTTTATATCTCCAGGATCTCCAGCCTCGATGGGCAGGTAAGTATCCCTTTTCCCAATTCATTGGAGATTAAAAACTTTCAGAATTAATTCGATTCTCACATCTAAAAAGACATAGAATTCTTACTTCATTGACATTCATGTTTTAAAACATGAGATTGTCTGAACATGAATTACACATGTATGGTGCATCATAAAATCCCTTTGAAGGATAAATCTTGATGAAATGAAATGAATTTTTCCAATAAGAGTCGTTTGAACTGTTCAAAAGGGTATTTTCTCATAAGAGAAGCGAGCCTAATCCAAACACGTCCCATACACACTTAAGAGATGAGGAGATTGGAAATGATAGCGAAACCTTAACCTATGGATATAAGGGTCATTCGCAACGATTACATGGATCGAGATGACAGAGGCATTTATTTCTTCATTCCAAACACTACAGATGCCCATTGAGAACCCCATTGAACGACGATTTTCATTCTCAACCCTGTCAAGAACCACCCCACATTGGGGCAAATGAAGGTTAGTCCAACAGTATCAGAAAGTAAACGGTTAGAAATTTTCTTGCTCGGACTAACATAAATCTTTGTGTGTTGTTTATATGATAATCCAAGTGTCATAGGATGACGAGAATGATTCATTTCTCTATCCTACACACTGTTATCCTTTGCACAACCAAGTTGAGCCAGCAAATTCATTTCATCAACCTATTGGTGATCATTGCATATTCCAAAGCAAAGGCAACATCACTCTAGGAATGGAAGCGTGCCAAAGTTTAAGTTGCATATCTAGCATGATTGCCGAAAATCCTAGCTCCAAAAGAAAAGAAAAACACGGGATTAAAAAAAAAAGGGAAAAGAAAAATCCCTAGACATCAAGAAAAATCAAAGTGCCTGGTAAAAAGCAAGGCTGATGTCTATTCAAAATATCCCCAGTAAAGTCTAGAGAGACGATGAAAAGACCCTGCAAAGGAGTTAGATCAAGATGACTACTCTCCAAATGTTGTCGTGCTCAAATTGCAAACACACAAACAGACGATCTCTTAATGTAACAAGAGACGCTTTTAAACATCCTTGTGCGCTCTAAAAGAGGAGTGTACACTTCAAGAAATGGAGATGTTCTTCGAAGGACATGTGGCAAATTTGCAATGATCACCAATGTCAAACCCTTCACAATTTCTGGGCAAAAAATAAGCCTTTTTCGGTCCCCAATCCTTCCAATGTTACAACCCTGAAGTAGTCTTATCTGACTAAGACACTTGGGTTAATGTATAACTTAGCTCAAAGAAGTACGAGCAAGACTATTTCTTTCTCATTTTGCAGGGTTCTTGACTTGTAAACCCGGATCAGATAGTGAAAAATTTCGTTCAACGGCCTTGACTCAAAAGTGAGTCCCCCTTGGAAACCGATATCCAAGCCTAACACTACGGTCCCGTGAAAGACCTCCTGATCGGTCGAAATGTATGCGTTGCGAATGATCCTGAAACCCAGGCACATGTCGGTAGGAAATTGAGCACTTTCCCTATTAAAGATCATTATCACAGAGCAGTGAGGAGCCTTCTTGGGTGAGAAATACTCCAATGGATGTTTTGAGCAAACTCTTTTTGAAATTTTCAAATTGTTTGATCTAGAGTTTCCGTGCAAGGAATTTATGATCACATCTGTATATGGCAGGAATGTTTTGGATAACCTCCAACAATCAAAATGCACATTTCATGACTAAAACTTAAGTCGTAGAATTTTGTCAGTTAGACAATTATTGTCTTCCCAAAGATTACTAATATCTTCTTGGCGAGGAAAATTTTTTCAGGTCTAAGCTTTCTGCAGGACTTTTGGCCACCCCAAAGACTGGGTGCGTCATCCTTAGGTGAAGCCTTTTAGTAGGCAAATCTTTTCTAAGACCGATCCACAGAATGATCGAGTCTCCGACTAGCCCCGAAGAGCGGGTACGTCATCCTTTGATTCATATCAATTTGGAATCTCATAAATGGTAGAAACCGCCTGAAGGGTCAACTCAATGGTAGAAACCGCCTGAAGGGTCAATCAATGGTAGAAACCGCCTGAAGGGTCAACACAATGGTAGAAACCGCCTGAAGGGTCAATGTATGGTAGAAACCGCCTGAAGGGTCAACCAATGGTAGAAACCGCCTGAAGGGTCAAAACAATGGTAGAAACCGCCTGAAGGGTCAATGTATGGTAGAAACCGCCTGAAGGGTCAACCAATGGTAGAAACCGCCTGAAGGGTCAACTCAATGGTAGAAACCGCATGAAGGGTCAATGAATGGTAGAAACCGCCTGAAGGGTCAAAGGACTGGTAGAGACCGCCTGAAGGATCAACCCAATGGTCCGATCCACCATACGGATCAAAACCTTGATGAATCCCGAACGCGGGAGGAGTCGTTTTCCCTAATAAGCCTTACATTAGGCAAGCCATTTCTAGTTTAGTCCACTACACGGATCAAAACCCTTGGCAAATTCCCAAATGTGGGATGCGTCTTCCTTAGGTTCCTATCAGTTAGGAATCCCATTATGGTTTGACCTACCATACAGGTCAGAGCTTAACATCCCCAGGACACTCCGATGACAAGTCCTTAGGAATCTACTTGAACCCATCAGACACAGCAAATGCCGCAAGCATTCGGCAGGTAAGGGGCAGGGAAGTCTATCTACTCCTTAACTTTCTTACATCATATCAGGGAATTGAATGAGCACATCTCTTTTTAAGGAAAAGCACACATTGATGGGCATGAAAATTGGATGTCATGATTTCTTTTCTTTTCCCAGTCGAGTTGATCGGAACACAGGTGTCACCTTGTCTTTGAGAGAAACCTCTGACGAAATTCCTCTCAAAGAGGGGCAGCTGTTGACACCTGATTTTTTATCAGTCTTTCATAGTTTATTTTTAAAAAATTCATAAAAAATCTATAAAAAGTTAAAAAAATTAAAAAATCATCTTTGGTAGCCTTGACCAAGCTAAAGGAACCATTTTTGATAAAAAAAAATAATTTTTCATATTTTTTAATATTTTTTAATATTTTCCAAAAATAGAAAAATACATGAAAATGAAGAAAAATAGCGTTCGATGTCGTAAAAATATAGAAAAATAGTCAATATTTTTATTTTAATTTCTTTTACATTTTGAACTCATAAATAGTCAAAATTTAAGTTCAATTGCATGTGTTTCTTCACGACGCATAGAGTTGAATTTGGCAAAAAAATGTCATTCGAGTATTTTAATTTGTAAATTTCTACATCTTTTTTAGTCTTGACGTCCAATTAGATCGACCACCATCTACAATAAATGCCCCTTGCTGAATATTTTCGTTTTTGTTTCACATGATTTCATGATGTAAAACGCCGAGTGGATCCCCAAATATAATCGGGTCGGCATGAGCTCGATAGCTCGTCCAAGACCAAATCAGGGCACGGCGAACCCCATGTGAGTACTCTCGAACTCCTTCGATGCTTCCAAATGCTTTTCTTAGGTTAGATCGTGTGTAGAATGGCTAGGACAGCTAAATCATTCTTGAGCTGTGATTGATAAATAGGACCTTACTAGGAATGCCATGTGATTTATTTGCATATCTAGATTCCTTGAGTTGGGCATTTTATTACTGATTGTGATTGCTAGGATAATCACTCTTATCTACATGAATTTCTAGATTTAGGGTTCATACCTTACTCATCCGTATGAATCTCAGGCTAGAAAATTCAGTCAACTTAGGTACCGAAAGGGCGTCAACTCTGACAGTTGGTGTAACTAAGTCCCCGAAACCATTTCTCTGGTTCTCGCAGAATTGAATAGAAACTCCCAACTATTCGATTGGGTGGTCCAATCATACCCTAAAAAAATGATTGGTGGCGACTCCATGGCATGCACACTTAGCACATGTCACTAGACCACACTGAAAGTCGATCACGCATACCTCCGTTGCGATTTGGGTAATGGGCCTTGGGAGAGGCCCGCGTCCGACCAGACAGGACGGCCCATTAGCCCTCGAGAGCCCGACAACCTCAAGAGGGTCGCGACACCTACTAAAAGGCTCCGCCTCGGAGACTCGATCGTTCGTTCGTAGATCGGTCTTGGGAAAGGGTTTGCCTACTAAAAGGCTCCGCCTCGGAGACTCGATCGTTCGTTCGTAGATCGGTCTTGGGAAAAAGGTTTGCCTACTAAAAGGCTCCGCCTCGGAGACTCGATCGCTCGTTCGTAGATCGGTCTTGGGAAAAAGGTTTGCCTACTAAAAGGCTCCGCCTCGGAGACTCGATCGTTCGTTCGTAGATCGGTCTTGGGAAAGGGTTTGCCTACTAAAAGGCTCCGCCTCGGAGACTCGATCGCTCGTTCGTAGATCGGTCTTGGGAAAAAGGTTTGCCTACTAAAAGGCTCCGCCTCGGAGACTCGATCGCTCGTTCGTAGATCGGTCTTGGGAAAGGGTTTGCCTACTAAAAGGCTCCGCCTCGGAGACTCGATCGTTCGTTCGTAGATCGGTCTTGGGAAAGGGTTTGCCTACTAAAAGGCTCCGCCTCGGAGACTCGATCGTTCGTTCGTAGATCGGTCTTGGGAAACGGTTTGCCTACTAAAAGGCTCCGCCTCGGAGACTCGATCGTTCGTTCGTAGATCGGTCTTGGGAGAGGGTTTGCCTACTAAAAGGCTCCGCCTCGGAGACTCGATCGTTCGTTCGTAGATCGGTCTTGGGAAAGGGTTTGCCTACTAAAAGGCTCCGCCTAAGGATTGACATCATTAAGGTCTCTTTTGGAAGGTTTACCTAACTCTAGGTTCACCTGAAGGCTATCCTGGGATTTAGGGGTTACCTGAAATCTCGCAGAAGGCCGAATTGTCCTTTCGACATGCGAGGTACCTTTCTGGGATATGGGGACTCCAATTATCCTGTAGAAAGCTGAAACCTGCAAACTTTTCATTAAAAAGGTACCAGTTTAGGCCCTGGGTTCTCCAGGGATCCTGCAAAACATGACCCTATGAGCTTTTCTTGATAGAGCAAGGCATCCTTCTGGGATCATGGGTTCCCCACGTCCGATGAGATTGTCTGAATTTTAAAAAAGGGTCTCATGACGCGGGTTCTCCACGTCCGATGAGACTGCTTGATTTTTTTTTAAAGGGGGTCCTAGGACGAGGGTTCTCCACGTCATGCTAGGACTGTTTGATTTTTTTTGAAAAGGGGTCCTAGGACGAGGGTTCTCCACGTCATGCTAGGACTGTTTGATATTTTTTGAAAAGGGGTCCTAGGACGAGGGTTCTCCACGTCATGCTAGGACTGTTTGATATTTTTTGAAAAGGGGTCCTAGGACGAGGGCTCTCCACGTCAAGCTAGGACCATTTGATATTTTTGAAAAAGGGTTCCTAGGACGAGGGTTCTCCACGTCATGCTAGGACCGTTTGATTTTGAAAAAGGGGTCCTAGGACGAGGGTTCTCCACATCAGGCTAGGACTGTTTGATTTTTGAAAAATGGGTCTTAGGACGAGGGTTCTCCACGTCATGCTAGGACCATTTGATATTTTTGAAAAAGGGTTCCTAGGACGAGGGTTCTCCACGTCATGCTAGGACCGTTTGATTTTGAAAAAGGGGTCCTAGGACGAGGGTTCTCCACGTCATGCTAGGACTGTTTGATTTTTGAAAAATGGGTCTTAGGACGAGGGTTCTCCACGTCATGCTAGGACCATTTGATATTTTTGAAAAAGGGTTCCTAGGACGAGGGTTCTCCACGTCGTGCTAGGAGTGTTTGATTTTTGAAAAAGGGGTCCTAGGACGAGGGTTCTCCACGTCATGCTAGGACTGTTTGATTTTTGAAAAATGGGTCTTAGGACGAGGGTTCTCCACGTCATGCTAGGACCATTTGCTGACTTCTTTGAAAAAGTGTTTCATCCTCACCCCTTCTTTTGAAAGATCCCAAAATTTATCGGGAATTCAGTTTTGAAGCAGTGAAAGATTTTATCTTGACAAAGCTTCACTTGGGTCTGTTGAGGCGACATTCTGGGAGCTGGATTCTCCAGGTATCCTGCAGAAGTTTGAGCCTGAAAGATTTCTTTTCACCAAGAAAACGTTAGTAATCTTTGGGAAGACCACGACTGTCCATTTGACAAAAACCGTATGACTTGAGTCTTAATCATGAAATGTGCATTTTGATGTTGGAGGTTATCCAAAACATTCTTGCAACATACAGATGTGATCACAAATTCCTTGCGCGGCAAATCTGGATTAACAGTTTAAAAATTCCAAAAAAAAGTTTGTTCAAAACATTAATTGGAATATTTCTCGTTCAAGAGGTCTTCTCACCTGTTTTGAGATAGTGGTCTTTTATAAAAGATGCACTCAATTCCCTACTAACCTGTGCCTAGGTTTTGGGCTCATTCGCAGCGCTTACATTTTGATCGGTCGGGAGGTCTTCCACGGGACCGTAATGTTGGGCTTGGGTATCGGTCTTCAATGGGGACCCGCTTTCGAGTCAAGGCCATTCAATGAAAGTCTTCACCATCTGCTCCGGGTTTGTAAGTCAAGAACCCTGCAAAATGAGAAAGAAATAATCTTGCTCGTACCTCTTCGAGCTAAGCCATATGTCAACCCAAGTGTCTTAATCAGAGAAGACTATTTCAGGGTCGTAACTTTGGTAGGATTGGGGACCGAAAAAAATGCTTATTTTTGGCCCAGAATTCATGAGGGGATTGACGTTGGTGATCACTGCAAATTTGCCACCTGTCTTTTCCTTTCTGCATCTTTAGTCTTTGAGGTGTGCAACCGATTTTGAGGTGTGCACCAGCTCTTTAGCAGCATTTGGGGAGCAGCCTTTTTGATCTGACTCCCTTAGGGATTTTCTCTTTCTTTGCCCATCCAGGCTTCATTGGGGATCAATCAGACAACTTACACGAGCGTCGGCCTTGCTTTTGCCAGGTACTTTGCTTTTTCTTGATGCTGGGGATTTTCTTCGTCCTCATTTTCCTTTTGAAATCTCGCTTTTCTCATCTTCGGTAGATCATGTTAGACATATGCTCGAATGTCTAAACATGCTTTAAGCATTAGCCTAGGAATTTCTTTGTAATTCCTAAGTCTCGAACTCCTCTGTTTCTGACGTGATGATGCATCCGTCTTGGAATGTGCAATGATCACCAACGGGTTTATGAAACGGATTTGCAGGCTCAACTTGGCTGTGCAAAGGATATGGTGTGTGGGATAGAGAAATGAATGCTTCTCGTCATCCTATGGCACTTGGATTACCATATAAGCAACACACAAAGATTAATGTTAGTCCGAGCAAGAAAATTTCTAACCATTTTCTCTTGATGCTACTGGACTCACCTCCATTTTGCCCCGATGTGGGGTGGTTCTTGACAGGGTTAAGAATGAAAACCACCGTTCAAAGGGGTTATCGACGGTCACCTGTAGTGTTTGGGGACATGAAACGAATGCCTCCGTCGTCCCAATCCATGTAATTGCTGCGAATAATCCATACTTCCGTAGGTCCAGATTTCACTATCTGATCCGCTCCACTTCTCTCTCAAGTGTGTATAGGACGTGTTTGGATTAGGCTTTGCCTCTCGTCTTTTGAGAAAACGTCCTTTTGAAATTTTTGAACAACTTTTGATTGGAAAAATCTCTTTTATTTTCTCCAAAAATTTTACCCGTCAATGGGGTTTTATGATGCACAAAGCATGTTTTTATTCATGTTCAGACAACCTCCTGTTTTCAAAACATGATTGTTAATGTAGTTAGAACTCTATGTCTTTTCTAGACATTAGATTCTGAAAGTTTTTCTTTTCTTCTCTATTTTTATTCAACATCTTCAATGGATTGGGGAGAGGGATACTTACCTGTCCCCCGCGGCTAGAGATCCCTGAAAATGCGGAAGAAACATGTTATTGTACGTTCATGAATTTTTCAAAAAATTAGAACGATACATCTTACCCTTGGTCATGTGTTCCAATGGGTAATACATGGGATGTGAAAACCTGTTTCACCTTGCTGGCGAGCCCCTGTCAAAGACGGGAAATAGGAGTCAGTTGGCGTTCCAAAATTTAAGGCAAATTGGAACGATACAGCCTTGTTCTTGTTTTGTGTTTCCATTTGAACACAAACGCGCGGCTTGCAGAATTTGGCCCTCTATCTTGTGGCCTTGATCCCTCCGTTTGGTTGGCAATAAATCCTTCTCAAGGATTTTCCCTAGGGGAGATCCATTTGTGATTTTGGACGCATTCCAGCGCCACTCTTCAGAGTTCCTTTTATTCAAGGAAAAAGGAAATTTCTATCAGAATGCATGTCAAAGCATGTAATGTGGGAGCGATACTTTTTACCCTCCACTCAGTCTTATAATCAAAGACCATTTCTTGGAGTCTTGACTTTTAAGGTCGATAATTCTATTTGCCTCCTTGTCGGCGAGTTCTTTTATTTTGCAACTTTCTGGTGCCAACAGTTTTCTGTCCATCTTGACGGTGAATCCCTGTCAACAATAAACATTAAGTGTAAGTTCGTGTTTCGAAATTCAATACAAATCGAAACGATACTGCTTTACTCTCGCTTCGCGCCTCCATTTGAACGCAAATGTAAGGCTTGTTGAAGTCGGCCATCTAGCTCGTGGCCATGATCTACCCGTCTGGTTGGCAACGAATCCTTCTCTAGGATTTGAACCGGATGAGATCAATTTGTGCTTTTGGACGTATTCTAACGCCATTTTGCGGGGTTCCATTTCCTGGCAGCTTGCCCCCCACAACGGATATTTCTTTTCGCTTCCACGTTGGGCGAGATCCTTTCTTTTGTGGCTTTTTGGCGCCACCAATTTTCTGCCAAATGAGAACAAACTCATGTTAAGCATGGGATCTTTGGGAGATCAATTTGGAACGATACAAAGTTACCGTTCACCCAGGTTTGTATCCTGGGGTTTACTTCTGATGAGGACGACTTTGTCATTGCGTCCATTGACTTTGCCGGAGAAGACACATCTTTCTTTGTCCGGCGCACAAATGATTCACTTGCCCCGGTTAGACGTGGTTCATCATGGCTAGGTGATGCCTACCCCAGCTAAATTCATTCCTGCGTTTTGCTATAATCTCCATCCTCTTTGGGGATGTCTTCCCTCTTGGGATTCCTGATGACGCCTTACTGGCGTATTCCTTTCCTTCGTCGATTACTGACGCTTCTCATTTGATGTGGATGATGGATGCTGCTTCATCTCGTCTGTATTTGTGGGTGTTGTTCGTGAGACGATCCTCAATCACGTCGACAACTGCTTTGCCCCAGTTGGGCGGTGTTCATCTTGGCAACATGCCTTGGCATTTTCCCATGCTCCTTGACGATTTTCAATCCAATTTGAAGACGTTCATGCACATTTGAAGGAACGGTGTTTCCCAAGTATTCCGCCCCAGGCAGGCTTGTCTGGGTGTTTGTCATCTCTGGGTTTAATAACCCTGGTCTGATGTGCTTTCATGGGGGATCATAAGAGTTTTCCCCCGGCTTGGCTCCTCGAAGCAACTGGGGGAGTCCGCTCTCACGAATTTTGTCGATTCTGGTCATCTATCTCAATTGCCAGGGTCTTTGATTATTTTTTTCCTCTATCCCTAGACAGCTTGATAGTCTGGGGATTTGTCGTGTGGCGATTTGGTGATCCTCTCGATCACAGTCGCCATTTGAGGTATTCGATGTTTCCCTATTGAAGAGAAAAAAACCTCATAAGTAAAAGGCATATACAATTGACTATTGGAGTCGATACAATTTACCCTTGAAAATTATCCTGCGAGAACCGGCATTTCTTCCTTTGGGTTCCTTGTATGTAGGATGTGTGCACGATATGCGTGATGCATGTTATGTATGCGTGCAACGAAAAAGGAGTTTGTGCTTTTCACTCTATTCAGAGAAAGCATTTTTATCAGATATGTCAATCTGGAAAACTTGAAATTTTCTTTTCAAGTGTTCTTTTCACAGAAATTTCTAAATGATGATAAACTTCTTCAGGTTTTCTTAAAGGTTTTGTTCACAAATTGAGCTATTAGAATGCTCTTAAAAATGTTTAGCCAAAGTGCATGTCTGAGACGCCAAGAAAAGGGGTACTCCCTGTTTGTCATTTGAAGGCATTGTTTCTTGGGCCCTTTGCTTCTGTTCCTAACCTGAAAGGAAAAAGAAAGGAAACATTATTCTCATATCAAGAAAATAATCATTTTGGAACGATACGTCCTTTTACCAGAATCGATGGCTCCGCATCGTTCTCCTTCTCATTTAGAAGGGTTTGATGTGTTTTGTCTTTGATTGATTATTCCACTTCATCATGATTCATGGGTGATAACTGCTTCAGGGACTTCCCCTACGTATCCCCATGGTGAATTCGGCATATCCTACATTCGGTACCCTTTCTGGGTAAAGAGTGATTTGCCCCCAGCCACTGGACGCTTTGTCTGGGGCTGACCGATTTAGTTGTAGGCGATCTGATCATGCCGTATTGGTGCATTCCTACTTAGTTGAAGTCGATCCACTCCGTGTCAGGTGATTTTGGCACTTCGCACCTTTCAAAGATCTCAGTAGATGATATGCTGCCAGATGATATGATCCTACGATCTTTCGAAGATCTCAGCGTTTGATATGCAGCCATGTTTGACACTTTTCAGCTTCGCCGATACGTTTCGATTTCTTCATGCATCTTTTGCCTTGTTATCATTTCATGACGTCCCTCGAGCATCTTGTTATTTGACATCAGCAAGCACGGGTTTACTTGTGGCTGAGTACTTCAGCATCCTGAAGTGTTACTTCACAGGCAACAATTTTCCTCATTGTGTCCTGTCGCATTCACCTCACGCTTTAACAATCTTTTATTCCACCTGTGAGAAGAAATGAATGAATGACTCGATTGATGCATAATGAGCTTTAATTGAAACGACTACGGATTTACTATCCCCGCTCTAGTCACTTCTAGCATCCAAGATGCTGGAAATTTTTCAGTGGGCTCGTTCATTCTCGTCATCTCCTGCAAGAATGGGAAACCATATCAGCTCGTGAACCAGTCAGTCCGATTTGGAACGGATACAACTTTTCGACTTAGGGAGAGCCAATCCTAATTAGGTTGCTCCTTCTTCATAATTTGATTCGTTTTTTCATTGGAATCCCAATGGGTGACATCTGCTGAAGGCGCATTTCTTTTCATCTTATAGGGAAGAGAAATTTTCCTTCGTTTGTCTTTGACCGTCTTATCCTGTAGACAAAAGACATAAAGGTCCCCGTCAGGTATAACATTCGAAAGGCTTATTGGAACGATTACAGTTTCACCATTGTTCCATGATCATCTTGCATGTGATCGGATGAGGACATTTTCGACAAATGTATGCCATGTAAAACATGTCCCTCGTGTTTATCCATAAATGGATTTTCCTTCTCTACCTGTTTTTCACCTGAGAGGAAAAGAAAGGAAATATTATGCGGTTATTTGATTGAAAATCAATTAGGAACGACACGTCTTTACACTTGATCCGGCTGCCCCGGTCAGGTGGCGTCTGGCCTAGTTGAGTGGGATATGCCCCAGTCGACTGCTTTGATCCTTTCACAATTTTTACGGTTCCCTTTTCAATTAGGGGATATCTGCCGTTCGGAGCTTCCTGTCTCTTTTCATCTTGGCGGGCTTTGCCCCAGTATGTCGTCTTAGTGAGAAGTTGACTCCTTTGTCTGTCTTCAAACATCCATCCTAGTGGCTCGAGTTGTCGACTAGCTTCGATATTCTTGAAGGACCACTCCTGAGTATCAATAAAACACAATCAACAAATTTTCAAATTTAAAGAGATTAGATTACAACTAATTCTCTTCCGCATGTGGCTTCTTTGATTGCATGTTGTTCCACGTCTTGAAAGATGGCAAGATGCCCTCATCAGTTGACTATTTTTCTTGAGAATTCCCTGGTATTTCCTCATCAGTTGACTCTCTAGGGTGGTCCAGCGCTTTTAACTTGCGACTGCTTTTTCACATAAGTCTTTGGATTTTGATTCTGGAAATTACCTGTTCGAATGACAGGAAGATGTCAGAAAGGGAAGTAAAGCATAAATCCTTTCAATTTTAGGCTTTCTTGTGAATAACGAAGATAAGGACTTTTACACAAGCCTTAACCTCATGTGAAAAATTCTTATCGATGTTTTTCAAGAGAAAACATAAAACTAAAAGGAGCGTAATCCATGGTTATCACTTTTGGTAAATCCCCAGAAAATCTGTGGAATTTCCAAGAAGATAAAAATGCAATTCCAATGTGTCCTAAATTCGGTGAGAGATAGGACATCCAAATTGAAATGATTTCCCGAAGGTAATTTGGATATCATGTCTCCTCTTGAACTTAGGAAACATGGACGACTTTTAGTTAATTACCAAGGATTACCAATGATGCATGTTATAGACCGGTACAATTCCATGTCCGGCGCACCATGAAATGGATGTTAGATTCTCGTACTTGGGTTAAATACCAAGTGTGAGTTCTAACAAAAATTTCATCTGGGCAAGACACGCAATTGAATCGGAAAATCTGAATGGTTGAGAGAAATTCCAGTGTCACATCCCAATGTCAAGACACTTAGACAAGACTTAGGAATCGAGGTGTAAAAGATAGACGGGAGGCCCACATACGGGTGCTCCTTACAGACTCGATGATCCTGATAAAAGAAAAGGGACAATTGGAATGTAGCCCTTAATAACCTAAAGAGATGCCCCAAGTCGGGTCTTTGTGGGACGATGCTTGATGTCTTTGGTTCGGCCCTTCGGGTCTTCGTTTTCATCAGATCCCCTTTTGATAATGTCCGGAAGATGTCTCGGATTTGCTGTTATCGCATGTCCTTCAACTATCGGTATGGTTACTGGATCATTCCTTGGACAGCTCGAAAAGGGTAGGCTCCGTTGAATGTCCGGGCAGTCTGATGGCGGATGACGCGTCGCTCATACTTGAATACGTCCGGGATGTGGGACCGACTTGGAGAGATCATCTCTTTTATCTATACTCTAAAATGGAATTGGACTCAACCATCGGACTTGATGAATGCAACATGTTGTGCAAAATGAAAGGCTGCAAGTGAATTTAAATAGAAACGACAGGACCTTACCATGAGAGGTACCCAATGATTTTTGGTTTTAGGTATGCCAACCATCCATATACATGCGCATGAGACAAGTGAGGCTTGACTCTACAAATCAAAAAGGGGTTAGGTATGGAACCTAGAGGCTTCCCTCTATCCGAGTCGATAAATTCGTCCATGAGCGCAATCCACAACAAATGGATAAAAGTCTCGACTTGGATAGTGAGTGGGATCGAATATGGTCGACCCCAGCGCAATCCACGCTAGAGCGTTGCATATCGATCCCTGATCTATGGCTACCTGAAAAGGTGATTTCGCGGCCTGGGTTTGGGCGCTTTGTGCAAAGTGTCGTGATCCTCAAATATGCAGTGAATCATGCGCAACAATTTATATATCAATCAACGCTTCAAATCATCCATATAACATACATTCCTACGCCCATCCTGCATAAGACAACGTTAATCACAGACTACACCCCTTATCACTCCAATCTGCAAAAACATATAACACCTATCGTGAGCGGACTTACCTCACCTTCAAGAGCGCCCGTAGGGTCAGAAAAATCACTCAGCGTTTTAATTACGGCCTAAGTCCACTTGAGGTCCAGAACCAAGTGTTCTAGAACAACGTCCCCAGCGGAGTCGCCAGCTGTCGCGACCAGTCCGAAATCGGACGCGGGCTAATGGATTACCGATCGCCGGCCCCCACTCTGAAATGTGGATCGCGGGCCTTAGATCGGCGCGGGCCCTCCCAGGCCCATACCAAATCGCGGCGGAGGTATATCTTTAAGGGATTCGACGATAAGAGTCGATCGCTTTCGACCTTCAGTGTGGTCGTGGTGGCATGTGCAACTTGTGCATGCATTTGGAGTCGCCACCGGTCTTTCTTGGAGGGTAGACCGGAAACCTTACTGACCGATTGGGAGAGATCGATCAGTTCTACGGAACCAGAGATTTTGGGTTCGGGGACTTGATTACGTCGGTGTCATTACCAACGCCCTTTCGGTACCTAACGCGAGTGATTTTCCTGACTAAGAGTTCATGCAGGCGCAATTTTGGGTGAGATAGGTTTGATTCAGGGTTTCATGCAGATTGGAATACTAGTCCTATCAATCACAATCAATTTAACGAGAGCGCGAGTCAAGTGTATAAATAAATAATGTCAATGCACATCAATTTCAATCATTGGCCTCCTAGTATAGCCCTAAGGGCTTAGGGAAGATGTGATTTAGGGTTAGGGGTAAAATGGGAAGATTCGGGGACAATTAGCCCGGAGGGCAAAATTGTCATTTTTTTTGGAAGGTTTGGATACCGGATTACCCAAAATATTCCATGGCCAGTTGATTGTGACCATTTCCCATTTTTGAAAATTATTTTGGAATTTCTTGATTTTTCTTCAATTTTTGGAAGATGATTCGCCCAAAGGGCGAAATCGTCATTTTTAAGAAGGTTCGGGGTTCAAAACACCCGGGATGAGCCTTGGCCAGTTGATTGTGGCCATTTCCTTTTTTTGGGGGTTTTCTTGGATTTTTTAGAATATTTTTTGGAAGACGGTTTGCCGGAAGGGCAAAACCGTCATTTCTGAAAAGATCGGGGGTCGAAAGACCCGAAACAGGTCGTGGCCAGTTGAATATGGCCATTTCATATTTCCTGGAATTTTTTAGAATTTTTCTGAATTTTCCGAATTTTTTGAATATTTTCATGATTTTTTATTTTTTATTGATTTTTTGATTATTTATTATTTTTTTATTATTTTCTGAATTTTTTAATATTTAAAAATATTTTCCGGGCCGGGTCAAACCCGGCCCACGCCTCTCGGGCGCCCGGCCCGACCCTAGGGGTCGAAACCGGCCTAAAACGACGCCGTTTTATATTTTTAAACATTTTTCCATTTTTTAACAATTTTTTTGATTTTTTATCTATTTTATTTAATTATCCGAAAATTCCCCGGATCGGACGGTCCACGTCGTGCCACGTGGCTTCGTCTCGTGCGTCCGATCAAAGACTAGATCGGACGTCCCTCAGTGAGCCACATGGCCACATCGTAGCCATTGGATCAAAAATCAATTATTTTCTTTTTTTAGAAAAACCTTCGGATCGAACGCTCCACATTGTGCCACGTGGCTACTCCTGGTGCGTCCGATCTTGGACAAGATCGGGCGATCCACAGAAAGCCACTTGGCACATTCTCGGCCGTCGGATTGATTTGAATTAATTATCCGAAAATCATTTATTTTATCTTGCAAAATTCCAAGATCGCGACACGTGTCGCGATCGTGGCCGTCCGTTTGTTTTATTTGAAAATATCCGGACCGGACCCCACCCGGCTGACGTGGCTGCCTACGTGGCACGCCACGTCGGCCGTTGACCGTTGACCGGCCGGAGGGTCGCCGGAGAAGACGATGAACAGTGAAAAATCCGGCGGGAATAGTAAAAATTCCGGCGAGGTCGCCAGAAAATTGCGAAACGGGCCCGAAACTTGGTATTTTTCGCCCGTTCTTGCGGCATTCGACTCCTTAGACTCTCGGCATCAATATACAACAAAAAACGCAGCCATGAATACGCTAAAAACCGGCGAACCGGACCGGCTCCGGCGAAGAATTCGCGAAAAAATTTTATTTGTTTAAACTCGATTCTAGGCATTCACATGGCATCTAAAGGAGTTTTAGGGACTTACCTGAGGTCCCTCGATAGTCGGCGACCTTTGGTTTCGCCGGTGCGAGCTCTCGGCTCGATCCGAGCACATGGAGCTCCGGCCACGGCTTCCGTCGATTTTTCATGCAAAATAAACACGAAGCCGAGGGGGGATGGTTCCAGGGAAGCTTTTCAAAGCTCGACGACGGCCACAACCGCCTCGGTGGTGATGAGTGAAGTCAGCTCGAGGTCCGGAGGGGTCGCTCCAACTTCGGTTTTCGTCCGCCCCCCACCCCGCTCGCTCTCGGCCCTGTTTTCTTTAAAGACCCTAGCACTTCCTCTCTCGTGGTGGCCGACCGCTCGCCTCGACGCCCATGCCCTTGCCAGAACGAACATGGGTCTCTGCTGGAAGTGTCCCCCACGCCAGTTTTCCTTTTTTTCTTCCCGAAGCCGCGCGCCCATCACGCCCTGTTTCTTTTTTGTTCTTCCCACGGGTCTGCTGCACATTCTGTGCATTGCTGCAGACCCGGGTCGGGCCGGGTCGGGTCGGGTCGGACCCGACCGGCCCGGTTCGGCCAAATCGCCCAAATCGCCAAATTGACCCCCTAAATGACCTCTTTTCATGAAATTGATGGAAAAATCGGATTCCTTGACATGTTTTCCATCAAATATGGGTATTTTCGTGAATCAATTTATTGAAATTCTGTGAAAACCCCAAATTGTCCCTAGGATCCGAAATTTAATTTCGCCAAATCGAAGGCCTAAACGATCGAATTAGCCAAAATTGAGCCCACCAATGGATTCATCATGATGAAAAATGTTGGGTAGAGGTGTTTAATCTTAATGGGTGTGCCCGTGTGAAATTTAATTTCAAAAATTGTGAAACCGGGGACTAAATTGAAAGATTTTTATGCAATTAAGCCCTTTTGGTTAAAATTGATCAAATTGGAGGGCAAATTGACCCAATTGCATTTCAATACTTTAGAGTCCAATGTCATAGCTTATAAAAACCGAGAATTGAAAATTAAAAGACTCGAAAAGGATTTTTTAGGCCCGGTTCGGGATTAGGTTTGTGAAGGAACCCAATGAACCAAGCCGAATTTCCCTAATAAAAAGTGAAAATATTAAAGAGAGAATTAAAATAAAATTTCTGAATATTTTTTGTAATTTTCTGACCACGGATGGTATTTTTCTGATTTTTTGGGTATTTTTATAATTAAATAAATTCCAAAAAATATTAAAAAATTCAAAAAATATTTTTTGTTTAAAATTGGTTCCTAAGGCTAGGCTAAGGCTCCCAAAGTTGATTTTTCAATTTTTTGACCTTTTTTGCTATTTTTAATTAATTTTAGAAATAAAAAACTATAATAACGGATGGTCAAAAATCAGGTGTCAACAATTGGGGCCCAAATTTATTTATTTATTTTTTCAATGGATTCGTCTCGAAAAATTATATGAAATAAAAAAAAATCGTTCCAAACGGACACCTGAGCTATGAGATATGCCCTTTCAAAATATTATTCCATCGGATTTTTAAAACTTGGCTAATTTAGGCATCCATTTAAACGAATAAATTATAAAAGTATCAATTAAATAATATATTATATTGAAATTACGTAAACTTTGAGGAAAAAAAACACTACATAATTCATATTCCACCATTAAAATTGACTTTTAATTTATATTTTTTATAAAAATTTTCAATTAAATAATAAATTATATTGAAATTACGTAAACTTTGAGGGAAAAAAACACTACATAATTCATATTCCACCATTAAAATTGACTTTTAATTTATATATATTTTTATAAAAGTATCAATTAAATAATAAATTATAATTGAAATTTTATTAATAATTTAGGCATCAATTGAAAACTTTTATAAAAAATATAAATTAAAAGTCAATTTTAGTGGTGGAATATGAATTATGTAATGTTTTTTTCCTCAAAGTTTACGTAATTTCAATATAATTTATTATTTAATTGATACTTTTATAATTTATTCGTTTAAATGGATGCCTAAATTAGCAAAGTTTTAAAAATTCGATGGAATAATACTTTGAAAGGGCATATCTCATAGCTCGGGTGTCCGTTTGGAACGAATTTTTTTTTATTTCGCATAATTTTTCGAGACGAATCCATTGAAAAATAAATAAATAAATTTGGGCCCCAATCGACACTATTTTGGGCCGTCGATTGGGGCCCAAGTCCCTGTTTTGGGTGCCAATCGGCGGCCCAATTATCGATTGGCACCCAATTTGGTAAATATTTTTTTAAATATTAAATTGGTAAATATTTTTTTAAAAAAATTAATTTGGAAAAAAGCCCCAACTACGACGCTATTTTTTGGGCTCCGCTAGTAGAAACTTGATCGGGGATCACCAAGAGAAAAACCTAAATTTGACCACCATCAACATATCCAAGCAACCAATATTCGCTTAGAAACCTAACCTGATTAGTCATAAGCCAATCAAACTATATGAACTGCTTCTAACCACATTAAGTCTCCAGTTAGAGGTGTCAAAATGGGTTAAAAATCTATATTTTAACCCGTATTCAATAAGATGGGTCAAATATGGGTTAGTCAAGTTTTTATAAATGTCTAACAAAAAAAAGTTTTCATAGATGTATTATTATGGGCTTGAGTTGTAAGCTTTTATTATATGTGGATTGTCAATGAATTTTCCTTTAAACTCATTTACAACTCATTTTACTTATAAAGGTTATTAGTTAGTCAACCCATTAATGAGATATCATCTTCTTAAACATTTTTTTTATTTTTAATTATTAATCTTAATTTTTTTTTCTTTTTTTCCTTTTGCTTTTTTTTCTTATGAAGTCCGGTGAGGGTTGTTGGCTGACCCTTGCCGGTCGTGGGCGAGAGTTGCAGCCCGCCTCGCGCAGCCCTCGCCAGGTGCGAGCGAAGGCCGTTATCCTCGCCTGTGGTCGGCGAGGGTCGATTTGCCCTCGCTTGTGACTGGCGACCCTTGCCAAGTTTCGTTACAAAAAAAGGAAATCAAATAAAAAAAGAGAAAATCATAACTATTTTAAAAAAAATTATAAATATTACATGGAAGTGTTTTAAATCGCTAGATTCGTATTGCATGGAAGTGTTTTACTATTATAATTAAAAAATATTACATTTTTCTAAATTGGATTAATTAAATATGGTAGAAATTTAAGTAATATGGGTTGAGTCATGGAGGGTCAAGTTTGATGTGGGTCGTTGGATCGATCGGTATGAATGAAAATTGGTTAAGATGGGTTAAATAGGTCAATTTGGGTTTGACCATTTTTGATCTGATCCACCCGTTTGACAAGTCCATCTCCGGCGTGGGACTCCTCTTACACGAACAAATCCAATCTGATATCGAGTGATTTAAATGCTTAAAGTCAAGCTTGATATCAAAATATCGAACAACTCACGTTTGTGTCTTGACTTCTTTTTCAGACTAATGTGATTTAAATGTTAAGTAAAAAACCGTCGGTTTAAGGCCGAATAGTCGGTGGGCCGGGCCCATTCGAGTTAGCCCAATCATGTCTGGAGCTTACGAACTTCAACTTTTTGTGGTGCCACGAGAGAGAACCAATTGGAAGGAAGAGGAATCGAGAAGAGAATTAGTCGGTTGGGGATATTACACGACCATGACACGAAACACAATTATCCCGATAATTGATGTTAAATAATCGACACGTACTTATTATCTGCTTGTTAACAAGACCCGACTCCATTTGTTCCAAGGAAAATGGTTGCCGGGTGATTATTTTTGGACTTTTGAGTGACGAAAAATTAATCGATGTTCTCCTTACCAAAAAAAAAAAATTACTTGATATAGGGAAAAAAATAATTTTTTTATGCACTGAAAATGACTTTCCCTTCTAGCAAGAACAAAATTACTTTCTCTAAACCGCTAAACGGGCGAAAAATAATTATCGTTCTTTAAAAAAAAATCATGCAAAATATTTGCCCACCAAAGAAAAAGATCCGTGCGATTTCAGATGAAAAATTACATTGAAAGTCCTAAATTTTGTCGGAAAATGAAATCAAAGCTAGAATATTTATTTGACGCAGTCAACTCATGAACGTTTCATACGAGATGTTCAATATCATACAAAAATTAAATCTCAAATCTTAAAAGCTAATAGCAAAAACCAAAAGATAAAAAGTACCCACGCCTGAGATGTCAAGCATGTAAAATGTAACTTTAAAAAAAAAAAAAGATCACTTTGTTGATGAACCAAAGAATGGTAGATCTTTTAGGACTGGAATTGTCAAAAGACACATGCTTAGCATCTTTGTTTAGGGAGGGCTAGTAGCGTGGCTAGCCTTTTCCCACAAGTCAAGCTTTGAAAAATATGCAAATGCTAGCTGATGAAAAATCACTTTGTGAGACTCAGATTCTTCTTCCACCTCCAACACTATTCACATCTATTACTCGTAAACTCGCACTACACATAAATTTTATAAGAAAAAAGAAGTAACTGTTCTTAGATTGGATTAAATTGTTACAAGTGTGAACACAAAGTCGTGTATCGAATTTACAGTCCGTTTACCATGTTATATATATACGGAATAAGTCTATTTTACAAAAATTGTAAAAAGCGTCTCTTATGATTTAGTAATATAATGCTTTAAAAAATTTATAAGAAATAAGTTTTTTTTTCAGATTGGATTAAATATGTAAGTGTTTTAGTAACATAGGTCGGACTGGTTATGGGTCGATAAACTTGCACTAAGCATAAATGGGTCATAAATGGCAAAAACGAGTCGATTTAAGTCGGACCATTTATGACCCGACCATGTTAGGATTCGGTGCACAATCACATTGAAGTAAAGCTAAAAAGCGAAAAAAGAAAAAAAATCGAGACACAAGATTTTATCCCGGTTCACTCTTAATCTAGGGTTACGTCCAGTAGATGATTCCGTTATAATTAGCACGTTACATTACTCAATTACAAGTGAAAAAAGAATTTATATAGTAGCAGTCTATTTCACGAGCCTAAGCCCAAATTACCAACAAAAAATTATGAGCTTAAGTCATAAAAGGCCTATAGCGTTGAGGGGCGCTGCCTCCTAGAAGCTAATTTGTTCTATAGAATGCTTAACAAGTGCTACGAAAATACTAAGACATCAAGGGCGGGGTGGCCGCTCGGAGGTCCCCCTCCCGGAAATCCCACAACGTCGTCAGGCGAGAACGACGATGGAATGACATTGATTTTCAACGTTGGACAGCCCCACGCATTCGCGTTCTCGCAAAGCGAAAAAAACTGCGAATTTCTAGAACCCCCCCGCGGCCCAATTCATTAAATGACTCGTGTGGTGGGCACACCAACACTACACACACACACACACAGAGAAAAAAAAAAAAAGAGAGACTCGTTCCATCTTTTCTTTCAATGCAATAATTTAATAACAATAATATCGCCAACCAACGCGTAATTCTTTTTTAATGAAGCCGAAGGCTCTGTCGGTTCGTGTTCCTAAAGCGAAATCAATGGGACGGCGAGGCGACCATAAACTGCAAAAATAAGAATATATATATTTTTAAAAAAATTATTCGAAGGCGTGCTTACTGCTTATTGCTTGATAAGAGACTTTCTAACACAACTCGCTCGTGTTTCCTAAGGACTTAACTCGTAGACGTTCTCATAATCATCGAACACTTTTTGTTTAGGAGCCAAAAAAAAAAAAAACAGGACGACACACATGTACTTTTTTTACGGTTTGAACTTTGAACAAGAACTTGCGGTCAATCGAAGGGCAACCCGATTTCACTATCTGTCCCGTGTGACGGTACCCACGAAAGAAAAATGAACACGTAAAAATATGACCATCTGTCAGGAATTCTGCCTTCTTTTTTTTTTTCTAGTGCTGAGACTTTTGCCGTTTTTTTTTTTTTTTTTTTTTCTGCTGCTGCCTTTTCTTGAACCAGTCTTCAGTCCACGCCCTGCCTTCTTCTTCCGTCATTCCCATTCCCTCTTTCTTCACCAAGCACCTCTTTTTCTTTTATCGCGCAAACCCCTTCTCTCAGCGGCAGCACGGAAGCGAAAGGTCTTCAGAATCAGAACAATTCGAAGGAGAGAGAGAGTACGGAAGTTGATTTCGATCGTCGTCAGATAACAGCAAGGAGATGCAAGGATGGATCCAATTGACATTGGCCGCCACGGTCGTCGTCGTCCTAACGATCCTCGCCGCCGCCTTCGCGTGTCGGCGTTGCAGTTCGAAGGGGAGCGGCGGTGGGCAGCTCGTCACCAGGACTAGGACGACCGAGCCTCTCCAGGATGGGATTGCCAAGCTCCACCAGACGAGCCCCCACCACCAGCTGGATCGAGAAGGCAGGAGGCGGCCGGGTTACCACGCGTTCCGCCGCGGCGCCTCGACCAGGCCGCTCTTCAGTTGGGCCGATCACCCGTTGCTCGTCACGGACGCGGTGGAGAGCGGGTGGTCGAGGTTCGCGTTCACGGGCTACAAGTCGTCCCCGTCGACTCGGTCGACGCTGCTCGGCGTCTGCGCCGCGGGCGACCAGAGAAGCGGAATCGAGCCGGAGATAAGCTGGGAAGTGTGCCAGGGCTCCGCGGACTTCATGCAGAAGATAAGATTGAATCCTGGATTGCTGAAGAAGATAAGTTTAAGCAACAACAATCCCATGGCAGCTTCATCTGTTATCAAAACCGCCTTGCCCTTGCCGGGCCCTCCATTGGGCAATTCCTCTTTCCCTCAGGAAGCCTATTTCGAGATCACGATTGTGTATTCCAGGAGCGATTCCGATACTAGCAAGTCCCAGGAAGGCGAGAGGACTAAACTCATTCACGATAGTTCCAATTTGAACGCCAACTCGGAGTCCTTGGCCCATGTTACTAGCAATTTTCGAGGAAATAACCACAAGGTCGAAGAATTGAAGCTCAACATTAAGGACGGCGGCAAAGGCGAGTCCGTGGAGGTGTCGCTTGGTCTCACGGCAGGAGGTTCTCTTCCTCTGAAGCTGCCCGGAAGCTATCCGGGTTCCATCGGGTTCAACTCGAATGGCTCTGTCTTTCTTGACGGTAAAACTTCTGCTCCTTGCGTTATCATCTCCTGTGCACATTTTGATATGAAAAGCCGAAAAGGAACGACCTTTATCATCGACAGTTACTGGGCAATAAGGAAAAAAGTTCTTGATGGAATGGCTTTCGGTTTCCATAATCGCGCTCTGATTTCATATGGGTCGTTCATCATGAAAAGTGGAGGCCAATGGCTTATGTGTTTTTTTTTTTCTGCCACGAATGCTTGTTTTCAGCGCAATTGAAGAGTCAATCCTAAGGAAAGGCCCCTGCTTTTTTGACATTGCCAAGATTTGCTCTACAAGAAGAACCACCATCAAAATGAAATGCCTTTTCCTGTTTAGGTCGACAATACAGTTTGCTGCTGTCGTTGTGTCGTTTTCCCTCCTGTAGTTGTCTTGCTTTTATGCAACTTACTCTTGGATTCTTTCTCGAAAGTTTTGTCCTTGAGTCACGATCGAGTAAACTGAATCTTGCTAATTATTTCTCTGTTTTTGAAGTTGTGAAAATTTGAGCTTATTGGCCTATCAGCAGTTAACTTACCCTTTGGAGTCTTCTTTCATTCAGGGATCAAACTCGTGTTTGAATCCGAGAAGGCAGAATGGGGAAGGACGGAGAAGGTGATCGGATGTGGGTTCGACCCCAGGCAAAAGAAGGTCTTCTTCACGGTGGACTCGGAGCTGATGCACGTGATCCACTGCAAGACGGAGGAGTTTGGTGCTCCGCTCTATCCGACGCTCGCAGCAAACAGCGACGTCATGGTTCTCCTGAACTTCGGACAAGCTGCCTTCAGATATGGACCCGCGAACACGCAGCGCACGTCGAATCCTTGCTTCATCGGCCCGCTCACGAATAACCCTGCTGCGGCTCTGGGCTACGAGGACAGCAGAGAATTGTTTTCGATGGGAAGGATCGACTCCCAGTGGCTTAACCAGTTCATGAGCAGAGGCAGCCACAACCATGGTAATAACAACAGCAGAGTACGGGATCTCGATGATGAGTCTGAGGCTGATCTATTTGAGATCGCTCTGGATAGTAGCGGAAGATCACCCAACACAGTTTTATAGCTACGAGAAGTGGAAATGTTTCCGCGTCATATATCAAAGTCTTAATTTTTTTTGGCACCAGAAAGCCGATGCACACTGCTTGTGTGTGAGTATTATAGTCTGAGAGGCATTTGTTTCCTTCCATCATAGAAACTGATACCAAGTTTGACAGAGAGATTTCGAACGAAATCAGAAGCCGTTTCGAGAGTCTAGTTGTTGTAGGATTCAGCATAGTTCTTGTACAGCTCTAGTAGCAGTTATTCTTTTATTTTGAAGGTTATTTACTCCCGGTGAGACTTCACTTTGTTCATATCCTAATACAAATGTCCATTCACCTCTGATCTTGCTCCTTCGGTGTCTGGAACCAGTTAAATTATCTATTATGGACGAAGATTGCGGCGTCTGTGCCCTAGTATTTGGGGGCAATATGAAGTATATTTTCCCTTTTTGAAAAGGAATATCACCGCCAACTCCTAGGTGAAAAATCACAGGAAGAAAGGCTATGAAGAGTATGACAAGCCAATCTCTCAATCACCGTGCTACTAAGCAATATAGAATCCGGTGATCAATGCTTGCGAGGCAATCAAGTTCACTATCTTTTTGGTGAAACCACCAGGTAGTTAGCTGGCACCAAGAATGATCAGACCAGTTTTTTTTTTTCCCAAACAAGATCAGGGGTCACCGATTTAACTTTAGAACTAAAGATAGTGGTATGCACATTTTTCTGATTGGCATGAGTACCAAACACACCAAAGGAACAATAACGAAATGAGAAGTAGATGGAAGTAGGTGTACAATGAGGGGTTTGACATTTGATGTCGTAATCATAGTTTCGGGCGAAGATGGCAATCATTCAGGTCTTTGTATGGCAAATGGTAACAGGAAGAAAACAAGAGTCATTGACTTCACAGAATTTTAAAAGGGAGGGAATCAAGCGTGACAACCAGATGCATTGGTTTAGTTTCGCAACCGAGACCGGGCACTCCAATAAAATAACTATTGATTATGATAGTTAAGGAGGAATTAGCAGAAATGTCATATCAAGTCCAACTCCAGGGTTTCTAAAAAAACGTGGACCGACATACTTCAGTGTACATGCATATGCTCCAGATACAATAAAAGTAATCTGTTCATACTAGAATGTTGCCACTAATCACGCCCACGCCTAAGCCGAAGGCAAGAATTTCAAGTGATGGTTCTTAACTGTAATGGCATGGATGTCAGTCAATGAGAGAGAGACAGAGAGTTGTCATGTATCACGAGTTTTTAAAAGCAAAAAAGAACGAGCCAATATTACATACACATCGCCTGAAAGGCCGAAACAGATACCTCTTGCAGCAGAGAATAACCATTGTCCTCAACTCCGAAGCCAGAGAATTAATCTGTCAACAAATTGAAGCACTCCAGCTTCAAAGAGGAGACTGTAAATAAACTAAAGAGCAGCACTTGAGCCTTGTTTTGCGATCACCTCATTTTAACTTTGGTACCCATCTTGCACAGAGCACAGGGTTATGCCCATCATAAAGCTTAACACTACACAAAAGGCGGATATTGCTTGGCTTGTTGCCTCACCCTTCTCTGGTACTCAGCTGGATCCTAGTGACCAGTGCCACAAAGCATTAAGGACATGTGAAAAAAAAAAAATTGAGCATTCGAAATAGGTATAATGAGACAACCTTTACAAAAAGTTGGTATTCGTCATAGTCTGCTGGACTAGCGGGGTTGGGCTGATCAAGCAAATCCTGAATGCCCACTAAGATTTGTCTCGCTGTGATAGAGGGTCTCCAACCCTTCAAAACATCATGAGGGAAATTGGATTTGGTAATGAATTCAAGTATTCATTTCAAGCATCACAAATTTTAACCAGCAGTTACACTGAGTATTTACGTCTTCGTTGAGGATTGACAGACAGACCATGCCGGAACCATAGACATTGAGATGGAAAAAATCCTTAGGGAACATGCACTTTGGAGCCTTGCTGGGGTAATCCTCTGTAAAGTATAGTGTAAGAGGATAATTGCCACCTTCCCAGTCAGTCTGCACAAGAAGAAATGTGGTACTATGTTCAAAGTACTTCACACAATGCATAGGCTTCTAAAATCTATCCACAATGTCTCTCTAAGTTCTCATAACTCCAAACCAAACTGAGCATTTAGATGGCAGTCACTCAGATTAATGTAAGCTTATACATATAATACTGTAATTAGTTAACAGATGATGCAGGATGAGCATCGGTTCACAATCTGGTAAAACTATACAGATAAACCTAACAATACTTATCTAGCAAAAAGACTATTAATTTTAACTTTTTACTTCCATTCGGTCTCATATGACAGTTGTTCTTGACGTTATTTGAGAAGATATAACAAAGAGTTCCTTGTCAATCAGACCATAGCCCATTATGTTATCATCTCAGTTGTTCTTAAAGAGTAAGCTTTAATGGTTTTCCTAGCAAGAAGCGATCATCAAAGCCTTGCAATGTATCAAATACAAGGCAGCAGATTCTCATGAATTATGTTTCCTCGTGATGGTGGAAACTGACTAGCCAATGATCAAAGCGACAGTGTCACTGACTGGCAAGTCCACTTTAAAACAAATTATCACCTACACACTCCAATATCAAGGCCCAAAACCACAGGCAAACTCGTCTGTCTGAACTTAAGCTAGTCCTCAAATCTAATTACCGAGTCATTCTAACTTTTGGGTCAATTGAAATCAAAGACCAAAAACTAACCAACTTGAGGCCAAAAAGCACGAACTTTAATCACAAAGCAGTCAGTTCTTAGTATTTGGGGTCTTCCCAGGATCTGATACATTTCAACCGAGCCTCGTTATGAACATTGCAACCAGAATAACCGCATACTCGGTTTCCAGAGATGCAGATATACAGCCAAGTGCAATAAAAAGATTCCACCACTAGCTAAGAGGTGCAAATGTAACTCATTGCATATCTTCCTGGTGATCATACCTTCGACATTAAAGCCACAGTTCACACCATCTAACACTGCAGATTATACCATATACTGATCAAGCACATGACCATGAAGCACTGACACTAAGTGGAGACAATAGCTACAATTTCAATGCCAATGGACACCCAAGAGGGAAAAAGAAAAGCAAAGTTATACTATTTACAAGGTTAGGGAAGTGAGGACTAACACCAGCTCTGCCGGGAATAATGCAATGCCAAACCATCAAGTTCACGGACCCATCTGGAGCAGTCTCTGGTTTTGCCACGAAACCCTATTGTTTCCAGGTTCAGCCGACGGAGAATTTACAGGAACTCAGAAACATTAGAAAGCGGAAAGGAGAAAAGGCACATGCATCGAAAGAGAGAAGGAAGGGTCGAAAACGAACGTGGGGATGACTCCTACGCCAGGCTTTACGCTCCTCCGACAAGCGACCCCGAGCGACGCCAGCGGACATATCCTCCTCTCTCGCTCTCGCTCTCCGCCGGCCGATCGATGAAGCACAAAGAGCAGGGTCGTCTTTTCGCCCGTATCAGGAGATCGGAAACGAGAAACGAGAAACGAGGACCGACCCAAGTTTGAGGGTTTACTGTAATTGTCAATTTGGCAGCATAATCTTTTGTATATTGTGATCTGCGCCATCGATTGGAATTTCATGGTGATTTCGCTGATATGTACAAAAAGTTATCCTTTTTAAATTGGAAAATTTATCCTTTTTAAATTGGAAAATTTACGATTTGGGGATGTATGTAGCGTTCGATTCAAAGAGTATAAAGACCAAATTAGACAAAATTAAAGCTAGAAAACTAACTTGAATACTGAACAAGATTACATAAACTATTTTCAGCATAGACCATCTATAATGCTTTGAAGTCATATGAAAATAATCAAGGGTGGTCGAAACAAAGAAACGGACAACGGGTTCGGTGGTAAGTTGGTTGCTTAAAATCCTCATGATACTCTACCAAACTAAAGGTCTCTTTCAAGTCGCGAATAAATAGCTTCTTTGATCAGATTAGAGCAAGGACTCGGGATCTCGTGAATTCAATTCGATTAGCAGTTTCAAGCACAATGCAATCGAAATGAGGGAAAAAAATAAAATAAAATTAAGGATAATGAATATACGTCGTCTTGTTGATCGATTGAAAATAATTGAATATACTCTAGTGCTTTAAAAAAAAAACTATCCCAAAAATTTCACCCAAAAAAAAAAAAAAAAAGCCTAAAGCTCAGTATGCCAGATAAGATCACACCACACTTTTTAAGTTCTATGATCTGTGATTGACTCATCCTCGCCAAATGTAAGCCCACCCCAATTTCACCCCCAAATTTTACTGAGGAGAGCATCAAAATAAGGATGTAATGGCACCATTAAGTCCTTTTAACTTTTGCCCATTTTATGATCTTCTGAGTACCTTACTCTCTCTTTTTTTTTTCTTTTCATTTAATCAAGTAACTAGACTTTGACCCCCCCAAAAAAAAAGTAACTCGACTTTTTAAATTCGGTTTTAGAAAAGCCATCTGTTAAATTTCGTGGAGGAATAAATATTAACGTGTAGACTATACCGTAAATAGCCTCTACGGCAGAGATATTGGTTGGCTAAAATCGACATTCTATATATTATCCCTCCTCAATCACTCAATTGTCAATACTTCAAAGGTGATGGACAAAATCTTGCGGAATAAGCAAGCCACGCCAGCAAAATCGCACGCCACGACAAGTTTATTTAGCGAAGGAGGCTTCACATCGAACCAATCGTGAAAAGTTTTACACATTTAATTGAACGTATAAGAAAATTACCAGAGGGTAAAACCGACAAAAATTCCATGTCTCCGCCGAATGTCGTCAAAGGCATTCAATGAGAACATATAATTTTTTTTTGTTTTTTTGTTTTTTTTTTTTCTACACACCGGTCTCCGCAATATTTCTCTGCCTACTATCTCTCTATCAATAAAGACGCTCTGATCCAGTGCAAATAAGGACCCGCAGTAACTAAGCTTAAAGCTTAGCACGGTTCCTTGTGCAGGTCCAGTTCGCTGTCATCCAACACCGCCTCTTTAATCTCCTGCAGCATCTTCAACACTTGCCACATCGTGGGCCTCTGTTCCGGCGATTTCGCCCCGCAGGCCACAGCGATCTCCAAGAGCATCGCCAGCCTGTCGTCGCCTCCGCCGCCGCCGTCGTCCTCCCTCGTCGACCTCACCCAGCCCATCACGTCCCCGGGCATCGGTCGCGGGTGCTGTGACGGCGGCCTGCTCGTGAGGAGCTCCAGCAGCAGGGTGCCGTACGCGTACACGTCGGACTTATTGGTTGGGGGGTGATGAGGGTCTCTGGATTCGGGTGCCCGGTAGGAGGCAAGATCGGGGTCGTCGACGTCTAGGGGAGTGGGGGCGATGAGCACCGAGAGGCAGTAGTCGACGAGGCAGGCCTCGAAGTCGGGGCCGAGGAGGACGTTGGAGGACTTGAGGTTGCCGTGGACGAGGCGCCACGCTTGGTGGATGTAGGCGAGGCCCTGCGCCACGTCCTCGGCGATCTTGAGGCAGGATGTCCAGTGAAGAGGCTTGGCCCTCGCTGATTTGGATCCTACAAAACATGTCATGTATCGTGTCAACGTACCCCCCCACAAGGCAAAATATCATGTAGTCAAAGTCACTGTCAATTTTCGCTTCTCGCTTAAAGCCGATGGATGAATTTGATATTTAGACAAAAGCGGTACAAGCAAACGCAAAGCAAACAGAAGCATACGACAGTGACTTCGCTACTAATTTTTCTTTTTGAGGTTCATGACTGGCTTTTCGGAAGTTGACCATTCAGTGGACAAGAGAAAAGGAGAAACGAAACTTGAACGGAGCGGGCTCCAATTCAATCAGACGGCCCCCCGACTACCGTTCGAGTTTTGAGCTGGCGGTTCTGATTAAGTAGGGCCCCCCCGGTTAGCCCCACCGATCTGATCCCTATCCTCTGCTGTGGTCCTGTGAAGTGTGTGAGTTCCAGTTTTAAAACTGGGATTTTTGCCTCCTGATTCGATGATTTCCAAGGAAAGAAATGATCTTTGGGAGGGTGAGGTAATCAAGAACAGTTGTCCAGCAGAAATCACCAATAATTAATCAAAGCTCAGACAACGAGTTAACGTCAATCCCATCCTGAAGCAACGTGCTTCCCGCAATTAACTTAACGACACATCCCTCCATTCCCAATGCACCCCACGTCCCCAGCAAGATTCTATGTTAATAAAGCCTAAAAAACTCCCAAATGATCGATTATAGCGGATGGGTTGGGTCAGGCAACTGGGTAATTTGATGCAGAGCTATTCAATCTATAAGCACACTGTATGATTATCACGTGTCGAAATCTTGATGGTGGATGTCATATTGCAATGCAATGAGTCAATGACCTCTGAAGAGCACAAAAAGTCCAGGCCGAGTCAACTCGGGCATCGAGAAGGAACAGAGGTTACCGTGAATCAAAGAGAAGAGGCTGCCGTTGGGCTGATAGTCGTAGATAAGGAGCCTCTCTTCCTTGGCCTGGAAGTAGGCCCGAAGGGGCACCAGGTTGGGGTGCCTCAGCGCGCCCACCGACTCCATGTGCCGCTCGAACGCCTCCTTGCTGGTCCCCGCCATCTTCCCCCCGTCCATCCTCTTCACGCTCACGATCAGCCCGCTGTCCAGCACCGCCTTGTACGTCGTTCCCGTCGTCCCCCTCCCCAGCAGCTCCGCCGACGCCCTCATCAGCTGCTCCAGCGAGTACACCTGCGCCTCCCCCGCGCAGAACACCAGGCTCCCGCTCTTCGCCGTCACCTGCATTCCTTGCACCCTCTTCACCTGCAATAACCCGTGCAATGTAAAAATGAGTGACGATTAAGCTATGAAAAATAACCACATTCGTTTTACAACTAAAATAAGTAGAGTCTCCTACTCACCTTCTCCTCCAGCTCGTTCTCCTGCTCTATCTGCATGACGGCCGCGGCCTGGGCAGCCGCAGCGGCGTCAGATGCCATGATTGGACTCGCCGCTAGCCGGGACGATTCCCTCTGTTTCTTAAAGGCCACAGCGAAGCAAAAGAGAGAGCACACCAGCACCGCCACCCCCGAGGAGAACCCGAGGATGACCGCCGTCCTCTTGTGCTTCTTTTGAGCCGGCTGGGTCTGGTTGAAGCCGTGCACTTCCGCCCTCTGCCCCAGTGCCGTCGCCGGAGGCGGCGGCTTGACGCTCGCAGCCGGGGAGGACGTTTCGAAGAACGGCGGCCCAGGGTTGCATTCCTTGTTTATGATCTCCCCGCAGAGGCCCGGGTTCCACGAGTAGGACGAGAGCTTGAAGCGAGCTAGGACCGGCGTGACGGGTATCGCGCCGGTGAGGTTGTTGCCGGAGACGTTGAACGTCTGCAGAGAGGACTGGTTGAGCGGAGGGACGGTCCCGTTGAACCGGTTGCCGTCGAGCCGAAGGTAGTACAGCCGGTCCAGCTCGGCCAGCCAGGAAGGCAATGGACCGGTCAAGCCGTTGTGCGAGAGGTCGACGGTCCTGATCCGGCGGAGCGAGAGGATCGACGGAGGGAAAGAGCCGGTGAAGGCGTTGTGGCCGAGGAAGAGGGTCTTGAGGTTGACGAGGCCGGAAAGGTCGGGGATCGGGCCGGCGAGCGAGTCGTTCTGCAGGCTCAGGACACGAAGCTGGTCGAGGCGAGTCAGTGAGTTGGGAGAGAGCTCGCCGCCGAGCTTGAGCCCTTCGAGGACGAGACGGACGGCTCTGCCTCGGACGCACTGGACGCCCTGCCACTGGCAAAAAAGGAAGCTCGTGTCGGGAGAGAAGCGAAGGACGCCGTTCAAATCTGCCTTGGACTTGAACGCCAAGAGGGCGGATGCGTCGGACGGCAACAGGAGGTTCGACGGCGGAGACGACCCAGAAGCGGCGAGCGCAAGAACAGGGCAAAGCAGAACAAGAAACGACAGTGTGGAGAGACGTGGTGGGGTTCTTCTCCTCAGCATTGTCGTTGATGGGAGCGAAGGGGCCTGAGAGAGCTTCTGTTTCTTCTCTGGTGTATCGATGCTCTTCTTGCTTCCTGCTGTTTTGCTTTCACACGACTTGTCGTCCTCTCTGCTAGTAGTTTGAGTCTTTTGCAGGAGAAAATATTGGCATGGAGGCAGAGAAGGTGGAGGAGGTACGTGACAAGAGCATGTAGATTACAGACTAGAGAGAGGTGAAGAAGGTAAGAGCTCTCGTCTCGTCTGGGGACTGAACTGAGCGAGCCTAAGATGAATCACGTGAAGGTGGGAGAAAAGTCTGTGAAAGAATCTGATGTGTAGGAAGATGAATTGCAGGTACGGCTGGCTTTTCCTTCTCCTGCATCAGATGGTTGTCTGCTTATGGAGCCCACCCCTTCTCCTCGTTTGGGCCGTGACCTACGAGCCCCCCGGGCCCACCCCTCTCTCTCTCTCTCTCTCTCTCCACGGAGACTTTTCAAATTCTCCTGTCTCCCCCTCTTTGCGGTCACATGTGAGCTCACAGTACTAGTAGGCTAGTAGCCACTGGCCACTTCGAAACTTGGCAAACGTGAGAAACAAAAGCTCCCATGATCTTCCCATGGGAGTTATTGGGCCTGTTTGGTTCAGCATTTGGCCAAGGGACTTTGAGGAAATGCAAATACCTTTAGGCTAAAGATCTTTTCCAAAATGCAAGTAGTGTTTGGCAAAATATTTTTTAGAAATGCATTTGAAAGCAACTTTGGCGTAAATGCCGTTTGGTGAAAAATATACTTTGTAAAATATTTTTACTTTTTTATAATAAAAAAAAAGTGGCGGCGGCGGCGGCGACCAGTGACCTTCGACAACGGTGGCGAAGGCGGCGGCGGCCGACGTCCGGTGACCGTCGTCCGGCGATCGACGGCGGCTGGCAAATGGCGGCCGGCGACCGGCGTTCGGCGACCGGCTGTTGACACCTGATTTTTGACCATCTTTTATTTTAGTTTTTATTTCTAAAATTAATTAAAAATAGCAAAAAAGGTCAAAAAATTGAAAAATCAACTTTGGAAGCCTTAGCCTAGCCTTAGGAACCAGTTTTGAACAAAAAATATTTTTCGTATTTTTTAATATTTTTTGGAATTTATTTAATTATAAAAATACCCAAAAAATCAGAAAAATACCATCCGTGGTCAGAAAATTACACAAAAATATTCAGAAATTTTATTTTATTATGGAAATTTGGCTTGGTTCATGGGGTTCCTTCACAAACCTAATCCCGAACCGGGCCTAAAAAATCCTTTTCGAGTCTTTTAATTTTCAATTCTCGGTTTTTATAAGCTATGACATTGGACTCCAAAGTATTGAAATTCAATTGGGTCAATTTGCCCTCCAATTTGATCAATTTTAACCAAAAGGGCTTAATTGCATAAAAATCTTTCAATTTAGTCCCCGATTTCACAATTTTTGAAATTAAATTTCACACGGGCACACCCATTAAAATTAAACACCTCTACCCAACAGTTTTCATCATGCTGAATCCATTGGTGGGCTCAATTTTGGCTAATTCGATCGTTTAGGCCTTCGATTTGGCGAAATTAAATTTCGGATCTTAGGGACAATTTGGGGTTTTCACATAATTTCAATAAATTGATTCACGAAAATACCCATATTTGATGTAAAACATGTCAATGAATCCGATTTTGCCATCAATTTCATGAAAAGAGGTCATTTGGGGGGTCAATTTGGCGATTTGGGCGATTTGGCCGAACCGGGCCGGTCGGGTCCGACCCGACCCGACCCGGCCCGACCCGGGTCTGCAAATGCACAGAATGTGCAGAACGTGGGCAAAAAACAGAGGAAGATGGGGGCGGCGTGGGCGCGCGATTATTGAAGAAAAAAAAGGCGACAGGCGTGGGGGGACATGGCAACATCGGGCAGAGGTGGCGGACGCGTCGAGGCGCGCCGGTCGGCCACGAAAACCGGCGAGGGAGCTCGGTTTTAAGCGAAGCTCGGCCATGGGAGAGAGAGATTTTTTTTTTGGGCAAACCCGAGGGAGAAGCGAGCACCGAGGACCTTCAGCAACCTGCACAGATCATCAAGGAAGCATTGGTGGCCGGCGGCGAGCTTCGAATAGGTCGGTATTCTCCTCCGATCACCGTTTCTCATACGCACGCCATGTGTTCGATAAAATGCCGATGGATGTCTCGACTTGGTTTTGTCTCGGCCGTGCCTTTCCCGACCCCCATTTGCGCGTATCAAGCTTTGAATATGTACTAGCATTGCTTCTAAGCTTGCCTTGCTATTCATTTTGCATTAAACCGCCGCGGAAACCACGTTCGGAGCTTCGCCGTCCACCTCGCGGACCGAGAGCTCAACGGGAAACTTCCGGCGGTCGACAAGCTCGAAACGAGCTCAGGTAAGGTTCTAGACCCCTCTTGGATGCTCTTTGATGGTTTAGAATCGAGCTTTGATAGAAAAAATTTCTGCAAATTTTCTCTCGCCGGCGCCGGTTCCGGGGAGGTCCGGTTCGGCCATTTCCGACGTGGTCGTGGCCCTCATTTTTGTTGTATGTTAATGTTGAAATGTTAGGGAGTCTAGTGGTGCGAAAATCCCCAAAAAATTCTGAGTTTTGGTCAATTTTGGGCATTTTCCGGCGACCTCGCCGGAATTTTTACTATTCCCGCCGGAATTTTCACTGTTCATCGTCTTCTCCGGCGACCCTCCGGCCGGTCAACGGTCAACGTCCGACGTGGCGTGCTACGTAGGCAGCCACGTCAGCCGGGTGGGGTCCGGTCCGGTTATTTTCAAATAAAACAAACGGACGGCCACGATCGCGACACGTGTCGCGATCTTGGAATTTTGCAAAATAGAATAAATGATTTTCGGATAATTAATTCAAATCAATCCGACGGCCGAGAATGTGCCAAGTGGCTTTCTGTGGATCGTCCGATCTTGTCCAAGATCGGACGCACCAGGAGTAGCCACGTGGCACAACGTGGAGCGTTTGATCCGAAGGTTTTTCTAAAAAAGAAAATAATTGATTTTTGATCCGACGGCTATTATTGAGCCACGTGGCTCTCTGTGGGTCGCTCGATCTAGTGGAAGATCGGACGCACGAGATGAAGCCACGTGGCACGACGTGGACCGTCCGATCCGGGGAATTTTCGGATAATTAAATAAAATAGATAAAAAATCAAAAAAATTGTTAAAAAATGGAAAAATGTTTAAAAATATAAAACGGCGTCGTTTTAGGCCGGTTTCGACCCCTAGGGTCGGGCCGGGCGCCCGAGAGGCGTGGGCCGGGTCTGACCCGGCCCGGAAAATATTTTTAAATATTAAAAAAAATTCAGAAAATAATAAAAAAATAATAAAAAATTCAATAAATCAATAAAAAAAAATAGAAAATTCATAAAAAAATTCAAAAAATTCGGAAAATTCTAAAAAATTCTAAAAAATTCCAGAAAATAGGAAATGGCCACATTCAACTGGCCACGACCTGTTTCGGGTCTTTCGACCCCCGATCTTTTCAGAAATGACGGTTTTGCCCTTCCGGCAAACCGTCTTCCAAAAAAATTCTAAAAATCCAGGAAAATCCCAAAAAATAGGAAATGGCCACAAACAACTGGCCAAGGCTCATTCCGGGTGTTTTGAACCCCGACCCTTCTTAAAATGACGATTTCGCCCTTTGGGCGAATCGTCTTCCAAAAATTGAAGAAAAGTCAAGAAATTCCAAAAAATTCTCAAAAATGGGAAATTGCCACAATCAACTGGCCATGGAATATTTTGGGTAATTCGGTATCCAAACCTTCCAAAAATGATAATTTTGCCCTTCGGGCTAATTGTCCCCGAATCTTTCCATTTTACCCCTAGCCCTAAATCACATCTTCCCTAAGCCTTTATGGCTATACTAGGAGGCCAATGATTGAAATTGATGTGCATCGACATGATTTATTTATGCACTTGATTGCGCTTTCATTATATTGACTGTGGTTTGATAGGACCAGTCTTCCAACCTGCATGAAACCCTGACTCATATCACCCAAAATTGCGCCTGCACGAACTCTTAGTTAGGAAAATCACTCACGTTAGGTACCGAAAGGGCGTTGGTAATGACACCGACGTAACCAAGTCCCCGAACCCAAAATCTCTGGTTCCGTAGAACTGATCGATCTCTCCCAATCGGTCAGTAAGGTTTCCGGTCTACCCTCCAAGAAAGACCGGTGGCGACTCCAAATACATGCACAAGTTGCACATGCCACCACGACCATACTAAGGTCGAAAGCGATCGACTCTTATCGTCGAATCCTTTGAAAAATACTCCCGCCGCGATTTGGTATGGGCCTGGGAGGGCCCGCGCCGATTCAAAGCCCGCGATCGGTAATCCATTAGCCGCGTCCGTTTTTTTTTCGGACGGGTCGCGACACCGGCGTCTCGCGACCGGTGTCTCACGACCGGTGTCCGACGATTGGCGTGTGGCGATCGGCGGCTGCGACGGCCGGCGTCCAACGATCGACATCCGGCACCGACGTTCGGCGACCGGCGACGGCGTCCGGCTGCGGCGGCATCCGGCGACTTGCGGTGGCGGCGGCGTCTGGCGATCGGCGGTGGTGGTTGCGTCCGGCGTTCGGTGGCGGCGGCGTCCGGCGGCGGTGGCGTTCGGCGATCGACGGCGTCCGGCGACCGACGGCGGCGGCGTCCGGCGACCGGCGGCGGCATCCGGCGACCGGCGGCGGCGTCCGGCGATCGGCGGCGGGGTCCGGCGGCGGCATCCGGCGACCGGCGGCGGCGTCCGGCGACCGGCGGCGGTGTCCGGCGACCGGCGGCGTCCGGCGGCATCCGGCGACCGACGGCGTCCGGCGACCGGCGGCGTCCAGCGGCGGCGTCCGGCGACCGGCGGCGGCGTCCGGTGTCCGGCGGCGTCCGGCGTCCGGCGACCGGCGGCTGCGTCCGGTGTCCGGCGGCGTCCGGCGACCGGCGGCGTCCGGCGTCCGGCGACAGGCGGCGTCCGGCGACCGGCGGCGTCCGGCGACCAGCGGCGGCGTCCGGCGACCGGCGGCGTCCGGCGGCGGCGTCCGGCGACCGGCGTCCGGCGGCGACCGGCGGCGGCGTCGTCCGGCGACCGGCGGCGGCGTCCGGCGACCGGCGGCGGCGTCCGGCGACCGGCGGCGGCGGTTGCGTCCGGCGTTCGGCGGCGGCGACAGACGGCGGCGGCGTCCGGCGAATGGCGGCCGCCGACTGGCGATAGGCGTCCGACGACCGGCGTCTAGCGGTGTCCAGCTGCGTCCGGCGGCCGACGTCCGACGACCGGTGTTCACCGTCCGGCGGCTGGCGGCGTCCGACGATTGGCGTCCGGCGACCGGTGGAGGCGACGGCCGGCGTCCGGCGATCGTCGTCCGGCACCGGAGTCCGGCGGCGGCGTCCTGCGACCGGTGGCGAGGCCGGCCACCGACGATGGGAGGCGGTGACGGTGATCGGCGATGAACGGTGGCGGTTGGAGGCGGCAAGTGAATGTGATAAAATTTAAAAAAAAATTAGTTGCATTTGAGATGCAACTTCCCAAAGTACCTCCAGAGGTACTTTGGCCTAAAGGCCTTTAGAGTGCATTTGAGATGCAATTGCATCTGTCCAAAGTGAGCCAAAAAATGAACCAAACAGCTTTTGCATTTGGTCAAGGGACTTTAGAGCCCCAATGCTCATCTCAAATGCTGAACCAAACAGGCCCAATCTTCTCCAAAGCTTTTCTCGCGACGGTAACTACCAACGAACTTCATGGGATTTTTCATGGAATTCGTTTAGATTTGAGAGTGAGTGAGAGGATGAGGGTTTGGTTGGGTTTGCCCGTGTCCGAAGGCGTGGTATTTTAGCAAAAGGAGAGTGCAATTCACGAGCCGAGGAGAGGAAATTGTTCTGTAACGAAAGATGACGCCGACGCCTCACTCGATTCGTCAGACAGAGAGTCCAACAACTTCCATTGAAGGAACACGAGAACAGAACAGGAAATGAGGGTTTCACCAAATGTGGGTTTTCCCGAACGGTGAGGGAAGGGAAAGTGCTAACCACTTCCGCCAAGGCATCTTTCCTTGGAAAAATGGCGATTTTTTTTTTTGTGGGTTTGGTTTGGTTTGGATGTCCATTTTTTTTTTTTTACTGAACCTGACAGTCAAAGCCCGGCTACTACCCTCGTTTAAGTTGTAGATGTGCGGTGCTCCTGGGCTCGTCCCCTCTTTCAACGTGGAGTCTCTTTCGGATCTGTTCGAAAATTGATGGACTGACATAGTTTCATTCAACCCTTTTTGATTCATTCACGCTCAATATAAATTCAATGATCCATGCTCACTCTGATCCATATTTCTAAAACACTTATATATTCGACTCGTTTTGACGTTAAATTGTACCAATTTAGAGTTTTTACCCTTCAACCAGCTTGGAGTTTTTCGTGGTAATAACATAATTAACGGAGTTTATGATAAATTCCTGAGTTAAATTTATCACAAGTTTACCAATGTGAGATTTTTTTTATGGAAAAAAAATTAGTTTTAGATAAAAATTACTATATGTGTACTAGTTTGTGATTTTTTGTGATCAAAAAATTAATTTGGAATAAATTTTTCACATAATGTATAGATTTTTCGTGATATTAACTTTTTTTTTTTAAGCGAGAGTCAAAAGCCCTAAAGTTCCACATGGCTCGATTTGTACTGTCTCAAATCAATAATTTCTCCTAAGATGTCTCTAGAGGCCGTTCGACTATATGTTTCTGGCAATGATCCATTTGATTGTAAAAGCGTTGGCGTGGCTTATACACACAGTGTTGTAACGTGCAAGTTTTGTAACAGCTTTTAATGTGCAACAAAAATTTGGATTTTTCTTTATCGTAATTAACTCCTGGAAAAGTTATCAAAAGTCGGGGTTTAACGAATCGGGAGTAAATGCATATTATGTTCTATTCACAATTTTGACAGCAGCAGCAATGCTTAGGCTCTTATTGTACCGAAGTCAATTCAAATCTACACTTTTCAATTTAGACAATGTAGTATTAAATCTTTCGACGATTTTTTAATATAGTTCTTCTGGTCAATTTTGATCGAAAATCACTGAAGTGGCGGTTCAGTCAGTGCCGAGCATCCTATGTAGCGTGCTGGAGTTAACGTGGACATTATTTTTTTCTTTCATTTTCATTTTCATTTTTACCTTTTTTTTCCTTCCTATTTTCCTCCGCCAGTTGTCGACCACAGGCCAGAGCTGTGACACCCTCGGTATGATCGAGCACGGGCCACGACAAGCCTTCGCCCTGATCTAACGAGAGCCTTGACGCCCTCACCCAATGCCCAGTAGGCGGCGAGGTCATCCCAACCATCGTTGAGGTCCTGTTAATCGACCAAGGGAAATAGGAAAAAAAGAAAAAGAAAAGAAAAGAAAGAAAATACTAAAAATTTCAAGAAAATGTTCAAAATTTAGCAAAAATCGGCCATGTAGGATGGCCGATGTCATGTGAATGATTTCTTGCGAAAATTGGCCAGAATGACCTTCATTGAAAAATCACGAAAAGATTTAGGACTAAACTGACTAAATTGATAAGTTTAAGACTAAGTCGGTTGTTGTACAATAAGTTTAGGACTCTTTGGACAATTATCCAAGCATTCATCCAGAAATCTTTTTTTTTTTTTTATGATCGAGGTGTCAGGGCCAGCTTGCGCGCACCTCGACTATTCCTCGGGGGGACTAGCACGACAACCACCAACCGCGACCCCCAGTTAAGTCACGGAGCGCGAGATGAGAAATTTGAATCAAGGATCTGAAAACACATTTTTGGTAGCACTACTTTCCATGTCTCTACAAAAACGTAGTTACCACTTACGACGTGGTCAATTCCATACCCAAAGCAAGCAGTAACAGATCGATCCTCATCTTCATATCAACCTCCCAAGAAATTTTGGTCTAAAATCTGGAAGATTCATTCCCCTCCAAAGGTTAGATTTTTTATCTGGAGTGCATGCCAGAATGCCCTCCCTACAAAAGAAAACCTTTGGAAACGCAAGGTTCTACTTGATCCCTTCTGCCCTATCTGCAATAGAGCCCAAGAAACTATAGAACATATGTTTTTGCTATGTGACTGGACAAAACAGATTTGGGCGGACTCAAGGATAAACCTCAATAATGATCCTCTTAGAATTACAAGGCTGGATTCGTGGTTATTTGAAGTTCTTACCAGTAGTGCTGCTCTCCAAACGCGGAATCTAATTGCAACAATTTTCTGGCATATCTGGAAGGCAAGAAATGCTTCGGTCTTCAGAGGGCTCAAACCTTCTCCAACCCTGGTAATAGACGAAGCTTCAGCGATGCAAAGACTCATGGTTACTAAATCGCAGCAAGAGACCCCTCACGACAAGCAGGTGGATCGGGAAATAAACTCACCAGGTCAGGAGTCTAATAGGAACCGAAGATCCTGGAAAATCCACGTCGACGCATCATGGGTTGATTCAAGATCTGAAGCGGCAATAGCAGGATTGGTGAGAGATAATAGAGGTACGCTGCTTGATGGTTTTGCGCAGAAGATTTGATCAGACTCTCCTCTCACGGCGGAAACCCTTGCTTTAAAAGAGGGGTTGCAACTTCTGCTCAAACTAAGGAAGCCCTTTGATCTATGGAAGTCGGAGGCTTCAACTTCAAGTACGCTGCAGGTGGGATCTCCAAATCTTCAGTGGGATATTTTTAGTGACAACAGGACTCTTGTGGATCTTTTGAATGACCTAGCCCGTCAAGCCCCTGGCCCTTGGCCCATCACGAATTTACTTTATGAATGTAGAGAAATGTTGCGCCAGCTTGATGGGGTGCGCATCAAGTTCTCTCCCCACGAAGCGAGCTCTTGTGCAGACTGGTTAGCTAAAGCTCACAGATTAGGTTTTCTTTCCTCTAATTGGCAATCTATGCCTCTCTCTATCCTTCGGGATCTGTTGTGTTTTGATATTAATTATGGTTGTCTCCAAAACTCTATTTAGTAAATGAAAGTCTTCGTGTTTGATCAAAAAAAAAAATCCATACCCAAAGCAACCCCATCATCCCTTTTCCATGCGACCACATTCCACCCAAAGACGCTTCCTAGACCCTAAATCCTGCGGTCACCGCCCATCGTGGCACCCCTAATGGTTGGGTTCTCTGGCGATTGGGAGGATGGGTCAGGGTGTCCTCCAAGTAAGGGCAGGTTCGTCTTTTTGCTGTGTTGGAATTCAATCCAAGATGCAAAAAATCATATTTCATTCACTTCCTCGATCGAAATACAAAGAGAAATATATCATTTTAAAGAGCACAATTTCAAACCCAAATAAATCCCGAATAACTTCAACGCTGAACAATCTCCAGATAATAAGAGAAATCATCATAACAACATTATTGGTCACACACTCAACGAACGCTTATGCTCTAAAAATTAACTTCTGATTAGAAATCGATTTTTTTACTTCTAGAGAAATTTTTTTTTAACTTGTTCAAGTAGCTTCAAAACTGCATTCAGAGCAAAAAAAAAAAAATTTGTCCGAAAATAGAAAAATAAAGTTTCATAACTAGACGGATTCCTTCTCCAGAAAAGCACTTCTAGAGCAAAAATCCTATTCTAAAACAGTATCATCATGCGCGCCTTAAGTATTCTTGAGTGGGTTTGAGTTTGCCATGTGCTTCGTAACAAGACGTAAATGTACTAAAGACTGATGGAATCCAGGAAAATGGCAGCACGTGACGCACACGAACCGACATATGCTGATGCATCTCAGCCGGGAAGGAACAGAAGGCAGACGTCTAAGGTAGTTTCGCCATGTTTATGGCCATCACCAAAAATAATGTCTTTTTTGTCGTTTCATCCTGCTCCAATCTTGCCCGAGGCTATGATTGGATTTTGGTGGTTTTTTTTTTTTTTATATATATAATTGACAGGAGATAATTCAATCGAAACTCCCGTGTCTGCATTCCCTATTAGGGCACCGACTCGATTCGAACGGTATAAGGTTAACTTCTATGTTGTAATTAATTACCCCGTTTAATGATTGGATAGGAATAAGCCGCCCTTTGTATTTTCATATCATAATCGTATCCTGCCATAAAATTAAATTTAGGTTTGATTAGTCATGTCATATCTTTAAAACACAAATCCCAAATATTTATTAAACGCGCTGCTTCGCGTGACATGACATGGCATAATTTTATGATATAAATTATGATACGAAGCGGCGCCGCATGATACGTTAACCTATTTAATCACAATAAAATCAAGGAAATGGTAATTATTTTATAGCATGGATCTTACAACGGCGGAAGCACACGAAAAACATCAGCGACATGCCAATTCACCATCACTCACTCACCTGCTCTTTGGGATGAATCCATATTGTATTGCGCAGCTGAAGATGACGTTCACGATGGTTTCGCTTTTGACAGCGTACTGTATAATACTCTCCACCTCCTCGTCTCTGTACTTGGGATTGATGCACTTCAGCGCTTGCTTCAGCTCTTCCTTGCTGGCCACACACGGCTTTCGGGCTACGGGCGACGGCGGCGGCGGTGGAGGAGGAGGAGGAGGAGGAGGAGGAGGAGGAGGATCTACTTCGTCGTCATCTTCAGAAGCATAGGTAGAGAAAGCGATCTCCTCTTTCTTGTAAGTTCGACAAGGACCCATTTGTGGTGTTCTGATCAGAGATTTCTGGGTAGACTGGGGATGCAGAAATTGGAAGTCTTACCGTATGTGATCTTTATCACATGTGCAACATCTCCAGCTACCGGAATCTACTTGTTTATTAGCTTAGAATGAGAATGAAAACAAAGGAATATGAGGCGGAGAGTGAGTCACCATATGCCGGACTCCTCCTTTTATATTTGGCTTAAAGACTAAGCTAAGATCTATGGAATAGATATTGGCCTCGGATTCGAGGTTCGGCCAACACAGGGCTTTTCGAGATGATTCCCGGCCTAGAAAATTAATCACTTACATCTAGGGGTGAGCATGGTTCCCGGGTAGAACCGGGAACCGAAGAACCGAACCGTCGGTTCCGGTTCGGTTCCCGATTTCGATATATCCAGGTCCGGTTCTCGGTTCCTCATTTTGAGGAACCGGCGGTTCCGGTTCCCGGTTCCCCTATAGAACCTACCCGGAACTGGAACCGAAACCGGAACCAGAACCGTATATATCGTAAAACAAAAATTCTAATTTCCTATATCAGTGTTTGAACTTTTCTCAATTGTGCATTGTTAATAGTTAATTATCTACTTCTATTTCCTATAGTTGTTTCCCTTACGATTCATTGAAATGACTAATGATGCATCTTGCCATCTTATGTTGCAAAGATATCAAGCCTGACAACTTGCTACTTGACAGAAATGGTCATATGAAACTATCAAATTTTGGTTTATGTAAACCACTAGATTGCAGTAACCTGCAAGAAAAGGACTTCTCTGTGGGAAACAATCGTAGTAGGGATCTTTCAAGTCCATAGGATGCGAGCAACACCGACAGATGAAGACGACAGATAATAAATGGTGTTATAGTATAAAAAAGGTATTACTTCACATTTGAGCTTGCATATTCATATTAAAAAAAAATCTTTTCTCGTGGCTCGGCAGGTTCTAGGGTAGCCTAGAACCGGATTCGGAACTTATAGTAGAGTAGGTTCCAGGGAACACAGGGTAGGTTTTAGGTTCCGAAAAATGAGGAACCTATACCCGATGGTAGGTTCCAGGTTCTAGGTGGAACCTACTCGGAACCTGGAACCGCTCATCCCTACTTACATCAATTACAAAATTGAGCCAGCGAAAAATATTTCTATCGTTAATGAAAATCTTTAAACGAACATTATTAAAAATAATGAAAGTTTTTTTTTATATTGATTAATTATTTCAAACGATGCAAATAAGAAAAATATTTTCTAATATATTTATTTTCTAAGGTTCTTTTCTTGTTTCAGAAACAAAAAAGTCCCTCGCTCTTTGATAGAAAGAATATCGAATGACAATCGCATATTTGTATTAGAGATGTGATGTGTGTGGACACCCAAAAGTCACCTCAAAGGACCGCATGTGAGGCACGTGAGGAAGGCGCGGTTGGCTACAATCAGATGTACCAAAATCAGGCATGAATCAGCTATCTAAACGCCACGTGTCAAGGTGAAGCTTGAGGCATTTTCTCCCAAAACAAAAGGCGAAGCTGGCAGCATCTCGATTGGACAACATACTCGAGATGTATGAACGGGACGTTTTATATACGCTATTTATTGAAATTCCCGTCGTTTACTTTTCACGGTCGTTAATTAGGTGTCGAAGCTAGGCATTATTGGTAAATTATTTCTTGAACGCACACCCGTGTATGCGTATATGCGCTTGTGCGTGGATGAACGTGATATGATACTCACCATCACGTAACATAATATTGCTTACTAGTGGTTACCCACACGTGGTTGCGAAAAAGCTAATTCTATACAGATTTAAAAGTCTCAAATCTATTGTACATATGTCAATTGAGTCCTAAAATTTTTAATTTAACCAATTTAATCCAAAATAACTAGCCAATGTAGTCATTCTGAATATTTTTGTTTGGAAATCACTCACGTGGATAATTTTGTAGAATTTTAAATAATTTTTCTGATTTATTTGCTTTTTATTCTTTTCCTTTCTTTTCTCTTTTCCTCTCCTCTCATTTCCTTTCCTTTCCTTTCACACACACACACACACACACATAGACAGCGGCTAGTGACCAGCATTGGACATGTCGTAGTGACCCTTGCCCAAAGCCCACGTCGGCCGATGAGGGCATCTAGCCTGTGTTCTCCAAAGGGAAATAGGAGAAGAATTTTCTTGAAAAAGATGAAAAGTAAAAAAGTAAAAAAAAAATAGAAAAAACTGTATAGGACAACGCCGACTGTGCCGCGTAAGACGGTCAACTTCGACGTAGTCAAGCCAAAATTAGCTGAAAGGCTATATTGACAAATTATTAAAAGATTTAAGACTAAATTAGCCAAAATGAAATGGCATTCGCTGAAATAGCTTTAATATATATATATATATTTGATAATTTTCCCTGATCAAGTCTATTCATCATAGAGAAAAATATGTGAAATCTATCTCTAACCTATACCACTCGTGAGTCGTGATGATGTGCTTATTTAATAGGGTATTTCGCGAAGAGAGACAAAATGCTCTTGATGGGAACTATTCTATGGCCTTGTGCGAAATTGAATGGCGCAATGAACTTGCAGATCCATGCAAATATGTTGGGGGGGGTGTGGACCAAGATCTAATGTGAAGCTTTGGGCCCGAACTGGACTGGTTTGGCCGCTCTTCGCCTTTCAATTGGAGGCCCGACGGCCGACGGGTAGGGAGGATAAACGTAATTACATTCATTCTAGGCTCCCGTAAGAGAATGGCTGAGCTAGAGTGTCGGACGGGGCAATTATGAGATGGGTTTAAGCTCGGTCTTACACGGCGATATCCGCTCTCTCGAAATAAAAATATCTTCATCTTTGGCCTGTTGCTTCTGTTAACGGCAGCAATCTTGAGAAAAGGGAAGAAGGAAAATCGTGGCTAAAGCCGCTTTTGACGAATGCCGGAGATGGTGCTGCGTTTGGTGTTCAGAAGAGGCTTTGGGCCTCTAAAGTCCTTTAAGTGAAAGTTGTAGCCTCTGATAAGAATTTTCGGGACCACTTTCAAGGAAAGCGGGGGAGTAGAGGGTATCGGTGAGGCTCACCGATGGTCGCGTTAGGCTGGCCGATAGTCGCCGAGGGTCGTGCAAGGTTTGCCGAGGCTCACCAGTCGAGCCTCATCGACGCTCACCTGGTCGCCGATTGCACGAGAGGCAATGCTTGCTTGGTTGATGCTTGCGCAAGATTCACCAACGGGGCGCGAGGCTTGCTGGTCTCAGCAGCCATGCCAATCTATATATTTTCACTTTCAAATTTGCTTTGCAAAAACACACCAAAAGTCTAGTTAATCAAACCGTATTTGCTTTGAGCAAATCTGGAATCAAAGATAGGAAATGACTTTGCATTTTCCCAAAGCTATCCCGATTGCATCCGAGCGGGCAGAAGCTTTTTACAAAGTCGCTCATGCGAAGCAAATCGGCATGCAAATAGGTTTTGAGGGTGCGAAGAACGGAAGAGAAAGATGGCCCTGTGCCTTTTGACGGCGTTCCGAGTTCAATTTGCGGACGTTTATAGCTCCGATCATGATTCATGAATGGGCTCCTAGGATTGCTACTAGATCTCATGTTGAGCGTATTACTATTTAGGTCAACTATTCTACTTGTGCTAATACGACGTCGTTTCTACTTTCTACCCATAAGGGCGCTTATTTCCCACTTCTTATTTTTTTTTCCCCCAAAATCAACAGCAAAACTTTCCTATCTTCATCATATGAATTTGGGACCAACTTAACGATCCTTCAAAAGTAGCACAGAGGAAGGGAAATTATTGAACAGCGAACACTGAATGTTTTTCCCATAACGACCACGAGGACCGACTAAGGTTTAAGATTGTTGTGCCGAGTTGTGACCTTAGAAGAAGGTTCACCAACCCATACTTAACCAAAGTCAAGAATCTCCCCAAGAAATAGAAAGAAGGACCCAATATTCATTTGGTAATTATTAGTTAACCAAGCATGCTAATTGCAATCTTATGAACATGCGATTCAAAACAATTACAAGAGCAAAACACAGTTGGGGTGGCCGCTGTAGCGTAGCGTGCACGAACTCCTCCCGGGACTTTTATAATAAAAGAAAGAGTTTCCCCCACTCAGTTGACTTCCAACCACAATGCTTTCCACCTTAAATCAAATATACAATGCATTAGCCCACGATCGAACGACTTGAAGTAGTGAAGTGAAGTGGTGCGCATCCTCGCACGATCCACCACAACATGCTTTTTCTTTTTCTTTTTTCTTTCCCAAATATTGTATCGCATCGAAAAGATAGCAAAACTCCATTCGATTAACATGATCTAAGATCACTAAGATATTACTTTAAGATATCAAATAAAATCCCCCTCTCCCACTAGTCGGACGATTCACTCCCCACCAAATCTACAGTCCTCCTTTCCCTTTTCCTTTCCTTTTTTTTTTCCCACCCTCGATCACAAGGTCTTTCTTCTTTTAAGTACCAGAAGTCACAAAAAGAAATAACTTAAAAAAGGAGGGGGCCGAAATAGTAAAACAAAAGAAACCCGAAGACAAAGGAATCCAACTTCGCCCACCTCCTCCCTCCTTGAGAACAGAGCCAAAGCATCTTCGCGTTGACAATTTGAGCGCCGCCCGGCCCCCCCTCTCTCTCTCTAAAGCAGAATAATAGCAGCTTCTGTCGCTTCCTTCGCGTTCAATCAAACAGCCGGGGGACCAAGAAGTCGCGGGTGGGACCCCGTTGGATCAAAGGAGGGCTAGGAAGATTCGAGGACCAACGGCGCCTTCACGTCGGCGACGGACTGGGAGTGGTTGTGCTCGCCTTCGTAGGTCACGATGAGCATGCCCGGGTCGTCCAGGGCTCTCTCCACGTGCTTCCTCGCCGGGCATCCTCTCACGCTGCTGCACTTGTAATAGCCCCTAAAGGAAATAAGAGAAACGAAGACATCCTCCGTCAATTATTTCGGATGCAATCAATCGTCTACTAAAAATACTGAGGAGAGACTGGTTCCGTATGGTTGACTCGCAAGTCAAGCTCGAGACTCGATTTTTTAAAAACACATTCTCCAGATTTTGATAAAATGGTTCCAAAGGCAGATAAATCATGAATACGTTGCTCCAATCGATAAGAGACAGGTGTATCTGGAGATGGAGCAACGTGGGCTGCTTTTTTGGGAACGTGGATTGGGACATGGGTTACGTGTGCTGTGCGGGTGCGGGAGAGAGAACAATGGTCAACGGGTCAAATGAGTCAGACTGAGCGAAAGCCGAGTCTTAGGGCCAGAGTTAAGCGTCCCAAAATCAACGAGGAGACCGGAGAAGAGGACCAGTTAAGTATGTATCGACCATCGGGATGGCGATCGAAGGAGGGTACAAGTACAACGCAGGCTCGATATACCTTTCGTCAGCTATCAGGATCGATATACTTTCGTCAATCGACCTGCTTCGTCACTGACAAAGACATAAACCAATACGAGCAAGAACAAGAACACTAAGACCAACCTTGGATGAGGGGAGCCTTTGATGGGCTTCTGTCCGTACTTCCTCCATGAGAAATCATCTGGTGGTATGTCCGCCATTTTCGAACTGATCGCAGCGACTCTAACCACTCTCTTCAACCTTGATTTCCTGCAAAATCAATCCAAATCTCGTCAATTCGACACAAGCCCATTTTAAAATCATCCAACTATCAGGGACAGAGACCGAGATCTTCGACGTACCTCTTCTTCGAGCAATGGCACTTGCCGGAGGACGACGCGCACTTCAGAGCAGCGTCGTCCATGGAACTGCACTTCCTCTTCAGTGAAAACGACGACAGGGGAGGCTTGTCCGCCGAAGAAACCTGCGAGAGATGGTGCGTCACCTGGAACCCCGTAGAGAAGGATCTCTGGACGCTGTCCGTCTCCCCAGTCAGTGACGACAGGAAAGAGGAGTTCGCAGCGGAGATCGGCGGCGAGGCCGAGAAATTTATGGTCGTCGGCGTCGCGGACTCCTTTCTCTCCGCCTTCGGAACCACCGCCGCCGGATTCGAGTTCTGATGGATCTGGTGGTGGGGGTGGGGGTGGGGGTGATTGTGAGGGAGGGGAGGCAGGCGCTGGATCGGCGTCGGGCAGTAGACCTTGAAAGCCGAGCCCGGTTCGGCGCTCTGCAACCGGGCGCTTCCGACCGGGTTCTCCGCCGATCGGGCCGGGTTAAGCACTTCAAGTTCACGGTTCTCAGGGAGTGGAGCGACGGGGGCTCTCCTGAAGCGGGCGTGACCGGTCCTCGCTCTGTCGAGCAGCGAGATGACCTTCCTGAACTTGTTGACGGCGGCGTCCGTGGCGGCTTCGATGTCCACGGCGGGGTTCGGGCCCCCGGAGGAGGAAGACGACGGCGAATAGGAGTCCTGCCCAGCCCGTCTGCCGCTGCCGTCGGAGGAGGAGGAGGACAACATCTTTATGAGATTCTCGACGCTCTGTATGCCGGCGGAGGCCGCATCACGGAGGGCGCTCTCCTCCTTCTTCACAGCGAAACCGGCGTCGCTTCCGTAACCCATCATCAGCTCCACGGCCATATCTCTCTCCCCGGAGCGATTAGAGAAAGCACACATGAAGAAGCCGAGTCCAGAAAGGGTCTATAAGAAGAGAGGGAAGGAGTTGCGGTACATAGATAGATCTCTGTCTGACGAAGGAAAAAGAGCAAAAAAGCAAAGCACCAGGGGGGGGGAGAGAGAGAGGAAGAGGAAGAAGAAAAGCAGGAAGGATTCGAGTCAAACTGACGCCCCCTGGCCTTCTTCCTCTTGGCATTACAAAGGGCATCTCTGGTCACTTGGCCTGTCGCTTCGCTTCTTCGTTAATTTTGTGGTCAAACGGTTGGACCTGTAGGAACGCTCCACGTGGCGATCATGCGAGGGCGATTGACCGCGGCTTTTCAATTGGGGTGGGGGTGGGGGGGCCCACATGGAGCGATAGATAAGACCTGTTGGAGACCGTGTAAGATTTGAAAATGATGAGAGGGGGAGGGCGATAAGGTCAAAAGGAGATTAGACAGATAATGATGGAAGGAGAGCCGTTGGATGGAGGGTCGGGTTGGTGCCAGTGAGGAAGAGTTGACCTTTACCGGCTTTTAATGCAAAAGAAAAGGAAGGGGGGGTCTCCCCAAAGTCGAGTGCTTCTCTCTTTTACCGGGAACCGGAAGCTGCGTCAAAGTCCGTACCCGCAATTTACATGGGATTCTCTCTCATTTCCCCCGCCGCAGCAGAGAGAGAGAGAGAGAGAGAGAGAGAGAGAAAATTTGCTCTTTCGGTCAATTTGCGAGGGGCCCACAGGCCACGAGATGCGTTTCGAGCCGTTTATCTCACTCCTTTTAATTTAACGTCGTCAAAAACAAAACCTTTTCTTTTTCTCTCTTCTTTTTCATCCCCTTAAATTCAAAATCAAAATTCACGGTTAACTATTTCCCCCTTTCCACCGGGCAAAATGGGTTTTTTTTTTCTGATTTAATTCTTAAAAAAATATTTACAAAATTAAATTTTAAAAAAATATAATTACCGATTTAGATCTCGCGCGCTGAGAAGGGAACGCGAGAGACCCGCGCGCTGCTGTGGGAAGCAAGCGATCCCTTTTTTTTTTCTTGTTTGCTTTTTTTTTTTTTGCTTTCTTACTTGCTTTTTTTTTAGAAGCCATGCACATTTTTTTTTGTTAGAAGCCATGCTTACTTTTGTACTGCTGCACAAACAAAAGAAAATAATTATTTTTGTATTTGTTGTCAATTTGCGACGAATTTCTACGTTATATATTTTGCGCAAATTTCGTCACGCGACACGTTCATGTTTTGCGAAAACTCATGCGATATGTTTGTCGCATGATATAAAGCGTACATTTTCAACGACACGTTCGTCGCAGAATATATACTTAGTGTGCTTCACGGTGACGTCTAACGTGCCATTGAAAATGTACGCTTTATATTTTGCGACAAACTTGCCGCACATTTCGTCGCAAAATATATACTTTGAGTGTTGCGTAAGACCCGTGGCAAGGTGCCTCACAATGCGCTTGCGCCTTTTATGGGACTCAAAGTATATATTTCGCGACTAAATTTGCGGCACGTTTGTTGCAAAATATATATAGCTTAGAAATTCATCACATATTGGTGACAAATACAAAAAAAAAATTATTTAAAAATATAAAATAATTGAAAAACGAAAAAAAAGGATTTTAGCTACGAAAATTAGCGAAGGAAAAAATATCTCGCTAATTTGCAACGAAACATCATATTTGTTACAAATTTCGTCGGAAAATATATAACGTACATTTCCAACTATATGTTCGTCGAAGAATTCGTCGCTAAAAAAATTCATTGTAAATTAATAATAAATATAATTTTTTGATGTTGCACAAAAGTAAGCGTGGCTTCTAACAAAAAAATGTGCATAGCTTATAAAAAAAAAAGCAAATAAGCAAGCCAAAAAAAAAAAACCAGAAAAAGAAAAAAGAAGGGAAGCTTCCCACAGTAGCACCTGCGCGCTGCTTTAATTAGCGCGCGGGTCTCGCGCGCTCCCCTCCCCAACACGCGAGACCTAAATCGATAATTATAATTTTTTTAAACCTAATTTTGTAAATAATTTTTTTTAAAAATTAAATCGGAAAAAAAAACCCGCAAAATGGCCTCTCTCTCTCTCACACACACACACATATTGGATGTGCGGGGTGACATTGGCAAATGGAAATCGAGGGCAATCTGAGACTTTTTATGTGCTCATCGTTGACCGTGGAATTGACGCTTTTTATCGAAGATCATAATGCACTCCAATACCAGCAAAAACCAAGCCAAAAAAAAAAAGAAAAAGACAAAAGAAAAAACGACAAATGAGGAAGGAGGCCCGAAGATTGCATGTTTGACATGCTTTTGTTGCTTCCCGGTCAAAACTTGTTCGTCAATCGCTTTGAAAATTTTGGCCCAAAAGCGTTTCGGGAGTTCACGCAATCTATTGCCTTTGGGGAGGACTGAGGAGGGGGAAGGGAATCAATTCCAAGGAAGGACGCCACCCATGTTCTGACTCAACCCTCGTTGAGGCAAAACTTGGCGTGCCCCACCCTTTGGCTTTTGTCGTCGCATCGAATTCACGAACGACAGCGCGAACACGAGCCTGATACACCTCGGGCTGCTTTCACATGCATCAATCAAAGCACGACGGATCCATCGGTGCGGTTCATAGTTCATACCGACTTGGAAGCAAACGCGCCGGCCCACGCGTGTAGCTTGATATGGTGCGAGACCGAGGTTACATGATTATCCTAGTTATCGTTCCAACGACATGTCAACAAATCAAGTCTTGTGAAACCGGAGTTCGACTCTGCAATAACATTTCTTTCGCCGAAAGCCGTTTGCCGCTTTAATTAGATAGGTTCTGCGGCGATTCCTGGTAGGAAATATCACAAGTAGATAAGAGAGAATAACTTCACTTCAGACGGAACTTAATGTGCACAAACTGTGCCGGAGTTTAATAGACGACGAAATCTGCGGAAGTGATCGCTCCAAACGGAACCAACCGTACATAAACTATGCCGCAATTCAGTCGACGACAAATCCTGAGAACATGAAGATGCATCTTTGGAATTTATCGACAACAATGCATGTAGGATATACAACAAAGATATAGGTTGGAATTTAATCGGCGAAGAGGATCTAAAAACTATAGCAAAACAAACATGCCAACACGACTTTAAAATCGGCCCCTTGATCCTTTGCCTTTATCTCTGATGCGCTAGACTTTATTGCGTCTTCCACGAGCGACATTCGGATTAGAATGTCATGGCTGTTTCTTGGAGCCCTTCGGACATCCAGACTTCGTCCAGTATCTCAATCGGCATCTCACCGTTTCTTTTTCATCGGCATCCCTTGCCCATCGGTTTTGCTACGAGGATCGTCAATCATGTGCCGCGTCCGCTCTTTCTATTGGTCAACCAATGACTGGCCTATATAGCATTGACATGACAACCCCTTTATGTTTTGGCCACGCGGTTACTCATGTCGACAACTTGTGATTACTCGGAGTACTTTTTTGGGCCATTCAAAGCAAGCCGAGTTGTAACATAAATCCCCAAATTAGACGTCCAATTCCCGACCCAAAAAAACAGACGTCTTGAAGCTCATGGACAAACCCTTTTTTTTTTTTTTCTTTTGATAAAAGAGGCAGCCAGAGCCATCCCTGATCTCTCCAAGTCAAGGATGGTTTCGCATTCTCCCGCGCGCAAGCAAAGACACAAAAGGACACAAAAGCATATATCAGAACCAATAGAAGAGGGACAGCCAAACCCCAAAACAAACATCTTCGCCTCTCTTTTCATTCCCTCGTATTATAAAACAATGCCTGTTGACCCTCGTCCTTTTGCTTTTATGCTTTCACGCTGTGCGAATCCTGGACTGGTGAAGGATTTGTTGATCGTATCAAATCGATATGCATGTGGTCCGATCTGAGAATAACTGAGGGAAAACGCAAAACCCACGAAACAAAGAGGCGTGCGTGTGACCTCAAAACATCTCTCTCTCCCTCTCTGCACATAAAATAATAATACGATGGATGGAAGCTTGAGAAAGTTGACGAAACGATGGGCAAAGCGCACAATTTCATTGTTTTAACAAATAGATTTCGAGATCAATCAGCGAATAGGGACCGCAACTCTCGCTCCCCCAAAGTCTTCTCTGCTGTACACTCTGGTCGTGGACCCGCGGTCACGGGCCTGTCAGACCTTCGACCAAACTGAAGCATTTGCAGTTTCGCCCAGCACTTCTATCTGTTAATCGGAAGTCCAACGCCCCCATCGACCTGCTCCTCGATTTTCTCTTCTGGAAAATATCAGAAAGGGTCTTCGCAATGTTCGCATTATTATTGTTCAATTAGCCTACTATATCTAGGCGTGAGGATGATTTCAGAAAAGGACCTAAAATCTAGAATAGGACTCGGTGCGGAACTTATCCGATTTTAGATTTCAAGGTGTGTAGATTAGGTTTCGAGTTTCAAAAATCGAAGAACTTATTTCAACGGCTAAAATTCAAGTAAGTGTAATCTAGAACTTATAACCTGTAATAATTTTTTGTGTTTTTCTTGATATATATCTTCCTGCGACCCTGGGCTATTCAATTGAGTGTGTGATCTGAAACAACTAGTCTAAGCTTTCATTCCGACGATATTAAACCGAGACTTTTACTTCATTAATATTTCATATTTATTCATGTGTCTAAATATAATTTGTGGTGATTAGATTGTAATAGAAAATGATGGTCATTAAAAGTGATGACTAACTGTAATTATTCCATTAAGAATACACGTGAAATCTGGATAGCCCTTTGGTTCTAGGTTCTAATGGATAGGTTTCAGGCGAAACATGTATGAAACCTAGAACCTTGTGATCAGAGAGAGGGGGCGGGGATTTCTACTCGGAAAAGAAAAGCATGTGGAATATTCGCATTTTTGCAACAAGACGTGAACCTATCAATCTTGCTGCCATGTTTTGAATATTCCATGCTCTTCTAAAGGCTTGCGGACAAGCTGACTCGTGTCGTGTGATATGAATTGCAGGTCGACTCTTAGTCAACCTCAAAGAAAGATATGGATACCCGTGAGCCGTGACATCCGAAAGAGAGAGGAAAACAAGCATGCACGAACATGATCATGGTTAATGGTACCAACATTTCGTCTCTTTATTTATTTCTCTCTCTCTCTCTCTCTCTCATGTCTAGAACTTCGACTCGTGTTACAGATTTAGCATACTATAGGTTCGTGTATATGCTCACTTCCGTTCATCAATTCGATACTCGAACTTGCCTCGGCCATGTATGGCTCGATACTGGACTCCAACTGCTCGGTCATGAGTGCAAAATTTCGAGTGCTTGAGTTCTAAACAGATACAAGAATTACCCGACTCAATCTCCGTTCAAGAATATATTTTAAGTGTATAAATCAATTCACACTCGAGCTCAAATGGTAGAAACACGGTCAAATTAAAAAACCGGTACTTTATAGTAATTCAAATTTCAATTACTCGATCAAACTCATAAGTTCTTTGAGTCGATGTGCTTTCAAGCTTGAGCTGGACTACGTTTAAGTACTTAAGCTATTTAAACTCAAATTGATCGACTCTAGTTCTAGCTGTCTAAAAGTTGAAAACGCAATTGAAATATCTTTTGCGTTTATTTTTTTACGCTACTTTGTCCGCTCCTCTACTTTCTAGTTGCCAATCAGGGTTTGAAAAAAATATGGGCGTACGTCTTCTTATCCAACGCATGGGCCGGGCTATGAGTTGCTGGTATTGAGCTATCTCTGCATGGATCCTGCGGCTGGTATGTCATTTCGCATCAACATGGGGTCCGTGCCATGGAGAAAACAAAAGTGCATAATTAAAGCCTAAACCCGTCAAAACAGAAGGTCGGGTCTGGTTTCAATTGGGTCATAAATGATTCGGCATAATAGAACCATTTAACCCAGTTTTATGACTCATTTATTGCAATGCTAATCTAGTTGTTCACACCCAATCCGGCTCCTACCCGATCCGTATTCTTAAATTAATTTTATAGTTAATCAAATACCCAAACTGAGGTGAGAGTAGAGAGTGAATGTGCACAATATCAAGTGAGGGCGAGAGAAAATGAAGAGAAAGTCATAGAGGTGGATTGGGTATAATTGTCAACCCATTTACAACAATTATGATATAACTATTACGTCTAAGCCCATTTAGAACTAGTTTATTGAATATAGCTAACCCATATTACAACAGTCCCTCATTTATGGGTTAAGAAATAAATTTATGATCTATTTTCACAGGCTATTGAAGCCTAATCCATTGCGGGTGGTCACGAGATAGCCTCATTGACAAGACTACCTGCGAAATTTCACCACGATTCCCTTATTTCAAGAGGGTGTTGGGATAAGTTGCATATGGAAAAACTTTTAGGAGGTAAAAGTGTTGCAATTTATCCCTAAATTGATGGTAACAAAAATGTCTAACGAGCTTATCTAATTGTACAGAGGTTTGCTGTAGAAGCTTTTTAGATTCTGCAATCACAAGTGGTCAGGAAAACTGCAGAAGGAATATGTAGCTTCTGTGGGTGAGCATGGTCCGAGTTGGTCCGATTTTTTCAAGAACCGTGGACCGCACCGAATGCCCTCGAAACCGTGGACCGATCGGACCACCGGTCCGATCTAGTTCCCGAGCAGTCCATTGGACTGGTACAATGAAAACAAAAATAAGAAATCCGAGTTTGGACACCATGTACAGTGCATAAATGAAATTGGCTTGGGAGATACCCGTTCTCCTTCGTAAGGACAAAATGAAAAGTTTTTTTTTTGTGTATACCAATTGCCAAAGTTCTTCTATGCATATCGATTGTCTCCATAAATAAAGCCACAATTCTGGAGAGCAATTATATTTGTGTATACCAATTGCCCTGATGAGCCGGTCTGAGGTGGAGAGCAAACATGTGTTTCGTGTGGCCAAAAGGGGACTTTCTCATCATCTCTATATTGATCAAAGCCAGATATATCTGGTTCAATTAACTTGTCAAATGTAGAAACCTGAATATGCTATCAAATATAGGAATACCATCATATGTTTACATATAAAAATAAAAATAAAAAATCGTTGGTTTGGGTGAGCGGTCCATCAGCCTGGTTTTCCCTTAGAGCAGGGAACTGGACCGCCCAGACACTAGTTCTACCTTGAGGAATTGTGGACCGGACCAATGACCTCAAGAATAGGACCAAACCTGCCGGTCTGGTCCGATTCGGGTGGTTCCCGGTCTGGGCGATCCATTTTGCTCACCCCTAGTAGCTTCAACCACAATTTCTGCATTCAATTGAGACTAGACCAACATGGGGCATAAGGACTCCTCAAGTGTCAATATTTATGTATAACGCTCATTTTTTATGCACTTGAGTTGTCCTTTCGCCATCGACATGGTCTTCGAGACATATGATAGTGAGTGATCCTAATTAAAGACCCAGCTCACAGAAATAATGCATCATATTCCCAGATTACCTCTACCAAAAGTCTATGTCAAATTAGAGCGAGAGATTGATTAGATGATCCAATGAAAACATGCCATTATTAGAAGAAAATATCGATTGCCCGAGAGCGGAATATATACAAGAGAAATTGTGATTTATCGTCAGGTTTGCGATTCCATCTCTTGTGTAGGGATGTAGTCGCCCTTTGAAACCATTTGTAAAACATACGACAGAGTTTTTCTACTTAGGGGAAAAGATAATTTTGCCTAGATGAGAGACAAAGTGCGTGAAGGTCCTTTCAGTCTTAGGCGCGTCGGGTGCGAGAGCAGTAATTTACTAATTAGAGTGCTCCGGCGGCGATCTCAGATAAAAGGAGTCTATTTATGCATAGAGGAAACCTCTACATCGGAAGCGGTGTGGTATTTGCACCCTCGGCAAAGCTAGTGGAATTCAGCCAAATTAGGCTGCTAGAGCTGAAAACGAGGACGTACGCACCAAGTGCTGAACCTCTTCGTAAATCGAACTTGCGATATTGCTAGTTCTCATTACGCGAAGCTGGAATTTTTGCTCGGGGTTGTTTCTACGAAATCTGTTTGGTATGGAGAAAGAAGATGGGGTGAAGAGAAGAGAGGAGAGTAGTCTTTCTCCATGTGGTTTGGAGAATCTAACCCTATCCATTCCTTTTGTGGTGATGTCTGTCATCTTGTTCACTGAGCTGTGCTGAGCTGAGCTGAGCTGGCCAACAGCAACAGCACAGAAGCGAGAAGAGCACAGGATCGGGATTTCGGTGCTCACTCAACCTGATACTCAAGACACTTCCATCTTCCCGTCACATGAAAGGGGATCTCCCTCGTCTGTCCGCAGAAACTGCACAAGATAAAAGTCGTGTGGAGACGGATAAGCGGGGACTGGACCCAATTCACTCCCCCATCGCCCCTCTTTTAGAGCTGGGAAAAAGGTGGGGAAAAAGCGCTTTCGGGATCTTCAGAATCCCCTCGACGGGAGTGGGGAGATCCATGTGCGCCTCTTGCTGTTCAGATGATGCCGGTGAATGATTGATCGAACAGGCCAGGGAGGTAGAGACCGATGACTTTGGATCGTTGCGCGTTATTGTGACTAATGAATGAGGAAGCGGCCACTGTTTCCCCCCCGTACCCGTCTTTCTTCTTGATGTTCTGAATGTTCCCGGCGGGGCCCCTGTTCTTCCGGCCCCATGGAATTGATCCATCCCTATTTGGTCCTATCAACATCTCTCCATTTTCCACTATTAAAGTTAATGAATCGAGGTAAGAATGGGGGCAGTTCTATAGCCTCTTGAGAAACGGATCTTCTCGATCGGATCATAACAAGTCACACTTTAAAATTTCATAAGCACTGTCTTGTTACGCAAAAACTTAAATGATTTGTGGGCGGCCATTGAGAGTTTAGGGATCCACTCCCTAAAGATCCTTAGAAACACCCGGTAGGTAAAGTAATGAATAGTTTGCGAATAAGAAGAACGATTTGCTGGCCATCTTAACGAATGTAAAACACAGTTTTTTTGGAGGGGAAATACTAGATATCCTATGTCATGTAAGAAGCATGTGCCCTAGTTCATTTCGCTATCGCATGGCCATGTCCTTATCGGTTTGGCAAGAAATTCCCTTTGTTATCTCATCCGACACCTTCTGGTCCGTGATTCCCATGATGCTAAGTTATTTTGCACAGGGCATCCAAGTCGATAGCGGAGATTTGACTGGTATTTGGCAATCCTTGGGGTTGGATGCTGATTTGTCTCTTCTCGTAGATATCTATAATTTTCTGACCTTAATGAATTTATCAGGTACTGTGTATTCTATTGATGAAAATAGGCTCATTACAATGGAGAGATGTTTGTGTAAGTGCTGGTTAGTTTTTATGCGCGATAAGGACATCACAAGTACCAGAACATTTATCCTCCTTTTTATTATATTATATCGAAACTTCTCTCTTGTTAAATCGAATATTTTGATCTTTCAACATTTAGGTCAATATGAGGCCTCTGTTAATATCGTCGATAGATAATGTCGACGTGGAGAATATACCATATTGATGTCAAATGTGATCTCTTAAGGCGATGCCGTGCCAATAGAGACATATCGTGCTGCCAAATTTGTTCAAATTCGGGATATATATCTCTATTTCTAGCAAAATCGCATAACATGACAATTTGTTCAGCATAGACATCACATCGATGGATTAGCAATCGGGACTCTTTCATCCGATCGGCACGCGACAGTAGATGAACTGGGAGAATCTAGCTATCAAACGCTCACCATCCATATCGACACCCGATGGCATCGACTCGCACTCGGACCAAGTTAAATATCTCGTAACCAAAGAGATAACAAACGTCCACTCGTCTTTCTTTCTGACCAAGGGGTTTAGCTTTGACAAGGAATACCAAGGAAATGGTGACGTCTATATATTGTGTGGTATGTCCCTTTTGTGTTTAGTCGGATCTCGCAAAAGTCCCCTGAATATCAAAATAACAGAGGAACCGACCAAGGCATCAAAAAGAGAGGGAGTGTGGTTTGTCTTGTATCCCATAATTGACCATTAAAGGTCCATGAGGAATCTATCGGACGGCCCCCACGCAGCTCCATAATTGCAGCATGCCTTGCAGTTGTCCCTTTAGCACGACAGGCATCGTTGGGGAGGAAATCCGAAAGACCAGGACAATAACGAATGAATGAATGAAGAATATATGGTCATCGAAAATCCTTAAATATAAATAATTATTTATATCGAAAGAGAAAATATTTTTCAATTCATTCATCTCAGCGAAATAAATGGAGCTTTTTAATTTTATCTTTTTCACACATGTGCCCTCCTCGGAGATGCTCCTGCCAATTTTTGCAGAGTCGTTCTCACCGAAAGAAGGGGAAAACACCACCAAAAATCTTAAATTATGCCAACTGTGGTACATTTACCTTAAACTTTTTCTTGTGACATCAAAAATTTCAAACTTGTACAAATGCGACACATTTATCCAAAAAAAAAATTTGTTTAGTCTCAAACTTATATTAGTGCGACACATTTATCCCAAATTATCTTTTTGTGACACAAAAAATCCCAAACTTATAGATATGTGACGCATTTATCCTAAATATTGAGGTAAACGTGTCATACAGCCACAAATTTACGTTTTCAGTGTAAAAAAAAAGATATAGGGTAAATATGTCATATTGATAAAAGTTTACGATTTTTCGTGTCACAGAATTTTTTTAGAATAAATATATTAAGTGGGCATAGTTTAAGGTTTTTTGATGGATTTTTTTTCCTCACGGAGATGCTGTGTCAATTTTTACAGAGTTGTTCTCACTTCTCACCGAAAGAAGAGAGCCAAACAAGAAGGGCAATTTTCCCCTGCCGTCGAATTTTCTTCTTACGTTTAGTTTACTACCAGCCACAAAAAAAAAAAAAAAAGACACCTCATCTACATGGGTCGCACGTGTCAAACCATCATTTGCCAGCCTCCATTTCCAATTATTCCTCAATAGCCTCTCTCCGGTATTCTTATTTTTTTACTCCCTTTGTATTTTAACTCTTAAATTACATTCCTTCATATTTCATCCCAATAAATCTCTCTCTCTCTCTTCCTTTATAATCCCAGCATCATCACTCGGCTTCCCATTTATCATCCCTCTCGCTCCAGAAAAGCCCATCTTCAAACGAGAGAGAGAAGAAGAAGAAGAAGAAGAAGAAGATGGGTGTTCACGGGCGATCGACATCACTTATGGGGTTGCTCTTCTTCTTCTTCTTCATGCTCTTGGCCTTGTCGTCGGCCGCGGACATGTCCATCATCAGCTACGACCGGGCCCACGGCGGCGAGCCCGGCCGGCGCACCGACGCCGAGGTCATGGCCCTATACGAGTCGTGGCTAGTTAAGCACGGCACGGCCTACAACGCCCTGGGCGAGAAGGAGAGGCGCTTCGAGATCTTCAAGGACAACCTCCGGTTCATCGACGAGCACAACTCCCAGAACCGGACCTACACGGTCGGCCTGAACCGGTTCGCCGACCTGACCAACGAGGAGTACCGGTCCATCTACCTGGGGGCCCGCCCCGACGCCAGGCGGCGGTTAGCCAAGAGCCGGAGCAGCCGCCGCCACGAGCCGCGGCTCGGGGAGGAGCTGCCGGAGTCCGTCGACTGGAGGAAGGAAGGCGCGGTGGTCGGCGTCAAGGATCAGGGAAGCTGCGGTGAGTGTCTCTGCCGATGACGATTCTCTACTTTTGGCAACTCGCGATTTCTTGGAAAAAAAAAGTGAGTTTTGGACATCTTGGTTTCTGTGCTAAAAAAAAAAGACATCTTGGCTTGACTCGGAGCAAAATATAAACTTAAAAAAAAAGACGAGAGAGAGAGAGGAGAAAATATTGGGTACAGACTTATTTGTAGTTGAGTTTTTTTTTTTTGGTCGGACGTGAAAATCAGAAATGAAAACTTCCGATGGTAATACATTTTAATTCGGAAAAGCAAGTTAGAAACTGAAAACAAAAAGAATACTCATTAAAAACCTATTTTTCTTCCTTATTTATCATGTGGTTGCTGTCTTTTGTTGTTTTTATATCTTCGGGTGATTTATTTGTCTTCGTCGGAGTTTCCCTTTTCCTTCCGTCTTTGCATGAATCATTTCTTGCGTTCAGAGGAAGTCTGGAAGACGACGATGTTGGGAATATGTTTCTTGGCTTGGTCGGGCTGATAATTACGAGGGATTGTGAAGGGCAGTCTTGTCCTTACCGTAGCCAAAGTGTCGTGTTCCATTTGTGCAGTGCTTCATTAGGAATAGTTTAGGTTGAATTTGACTTTTCTTCTGAATGTGACCATGTTAGAGAGTGTTCATGAAGCTGCTAGTGCCGACCCCCTTTTGAAAATGATCTTTCGACTCTTACGTAGCGAGAGGTTTTACGGAACTGACCTACTTGAACCAGCTCATGTAACTAAATTAAGTTTAAATCAAGAGGCCAGATTAGATGATAAGGATAAGTCGAGAAGATGTCTTCTGTCTTGGCGGTCACTAGATCTCATCGTCTTATCTGATTAAGTTTCTGCCAAAACGAAGGAATTATCTTGGATCATATTACAGTAAGAAGAATTCAGAATATACCTTTCATACATGTGACATACTGTGTCAGTAGACACAATGAACCAGCGAAAGCAAGAGCATGAGAAACGTGATTAGTATGGTATTGGTTCCATTACCCGACTAAAAAGTACTCACGTGCCCGCTTTCACACTTGATTATTGGCACGGCGACCCATTAGGCTCGCGGCGTAAAGGAACAAGATTGAAGAGTGCATGCGGAAATGGCGTCGTCGACATGGGACATGGTTTAAGAGGGACAAGAAACATTTAGATGATTATACCTCCTGAAGTCTCATTCTGATCATAGGGTCTTCAGGTCAATAACCTGCATAGCTTACTTAAGGATTGCCGTATACTTATGTGAATTTGTTTAACAAGTTTTTGGGGTCGTAAATCTTTATCAAAAGTCTTAATATTGATCACTAATACTTCATTTCCGAAGATATGTGATTGTGTTTGCATTGAATCTGGTAAAATCAGGGAGTTGCTGGGCCTTCTCCACCATTGCCGCCGTGGAGGGAATAAACAAACTCGTGACCGGCGATCTGATCTCACTGTCGGAGCAGGAGCTGGTGGACTGCGATACTACTTATAATGAAGGTTGTAATGGAGGTCTCATGGACTACGCTTTTGAGTTCATCATCAACAATGGAGGAATTGACTCTGAGGAAGATTATCCGTATAAAGCTGTCGATGGCAGATGCGACCAATATCGAGTCAGTATTGATCCCCGTGTCTTTCAGCAGTTAGAGAGAAGCTTTTCAATAAGGATTCTCTCATTTTTTTTCTATTTGTTTGTGCAGAAGAATGCCAAGGTTGTTACGATAGATGATTACGAAGATGTCCCAGCGAACGACGAGAAAGCATTACAAAAGGCAGTCGCTAATCAACCAGTCAGCGTGGCCATTGAAGCCGGCGGTCGGGAGTTTCAGTTGTACCAGTCGGTAATATCCTCTCCTGAGCATGACAGCTTTTGCATCTCTTTCGAAGAGTGAGATTAATCAACATGAAGTAAGCTGTGAATCTGCAGCTTATACAACTTTGGAAAAGCCTTTTCATGAATCAGTTCCTGTTGGTTTAACTCATGCATCCATCAGGCGTTCATCCTAAATGAATTGAATAAGCTGGCTTGCTCTTCAAGTTACACCCACAGAATATCATCAGCCATCATTTTCCCGGAAGCATTCTTGAATTGTAACATGCATCCCTTGGGCGTTATGGAGCTTAAAAGTTTTGAACCACTTGCATCAGCAATCGATTTCTTTACTGTAATTTCTGCAGGGTATTTTCACTGGACGATGTGGTACTGCATTGGACCACGGAGTGGCTGCCGTAGGATACGGCACAGAAGACGGCATGAATTACTGGATCGTAAAGAACTCTTGGGGCAAGAGCTGGGGAGAGCAGGGTTATATCAGAATGGAGCGTAACGTGGCCAATACTGTGGCTGGCAAGTGCGGGATCGCAATGGAAGCATCTTATCCAATCAAGGAAGGCCAGAATCCCCCGAACCCAGGGCCGTCTCCTCCTTCTCCGATAAAACCACCAACCACTTGCGATCGTTATTACTCATGTCCCGAGAGCACAACTTGCTGCTGCGTCTATCAGTATGCCAACTATTGCTTTGCCTGGGGATGCTGCCCGCTTGAGGCCGCCACGTGCTGCGAGGACCATGAAAGCTGCTGTCCCCATGAGTACCCCGTCTGCAACGTACATGAAGGGACCTGCTTAATGGTAATAAATCGTAAAAGCTCTTGCTTTGATCAGTTAATACTTCAGTACTGGCCTTGTTGCTGTCTGAGGGTATGTCTTTTTATGCGTGTGGATTGGATTTTGCTGACGTTGATTTTTCCCGCAGAGCAAGAACAACCCTCTAAGTATTAAGGCACTGAAGCGTACCCCGGCACAGTTTCACTGGGCCTACGGGAGCGGTGGCAAGAAGAGCAGCGCGTCGTAGTGAGAAGGTTTGCCTTTTAAGCTTTGGGATGAACAGCTTTGCCATAGAGTAAAGCAGTTGCAGTGAGTCACTATGATACACCTACTTTCATTTCACTATACTAAGGGGATGACAGCTGAGCCCCAGTATTACCAAACAGATTGAAAGTTTCGTCTGATTGTATATAGTGCGGTGCTGTATTTATTGTTCATGTTGCATTTGATCGACAGATCGATTGTTCCTGGCTTCCAGCATGTCTATTTATGGATTAAGAGGAAGTATGCTTAGTCCTTGAATGCTTTCTGTTTCTTAATGATGCATATTCCTTTTTTCCCGCCTTGTTAATCTTTACTGTGGGGTTGTGGAGGGATCAGAGAACATTTCCTTGTTGCAAATCTTCATTGAATGTTGAGTAGAGAATCAGGGATATTTGTTGTTCAGAATATGAACATGCTGTTTAAGCACTAACGTCAGCTCCGCCACCGTATCATACCATGTCACATTCAAAGAAGAACAGTGCATTGAGAAGATGCTCGAAACTCACCATTTGGGCAAAAATCTTGTACTTCTGCAAAATGTTAGATAGCCCTTGCGAAGTCCTAATATAACTCAATGTATTAATGAAAGTAGATGCTGCCATGCAAGATTGCACGAGATGCTCGAGACAGGAGCAAGATAGATATTTCAACCCCAACTTAACAAGAATTGAAGATTCCATCGCCAAAAAGCTCTTAGATGCAGGATGGGCAGCATCATCCAGAGGATTTGCAAAAATAATGCTCATACATTGGTCTGATGGGCGTTTTGAAAATTAGTACTTCCCTTGTAGCTCCACTGCTCTCTCAGGAAGCGCCATACATGTATTCCACCACGTTAGCATGCGCGCACACAGTTGGAAGTGTTTGTCTTGGTCAATGTCTTATGCGTCGAAGGAATGCTCATGAGCATACCACGTTAGCTCACACACACATGTATTTCTTGAAGTTTGATCTTTGCATGGTACTGAACAAGTGAGCTTCTATGTGCTGATACGGATCAGGTGATCTCTGGACATTTAAACAGAGGAATACTCTCTGTAATTGGTGGACTATGAGTTACTGGTTTTGCTTGGCAATCATCACGGGGACAAGTGGAGTTTAAGATATCTCAAGACAACGGATCTTCTCTTCGGTTGTCCATTCCACTAGACTGGTTTCGGATGTCAATGGATAGCAATTCTGCAACAAGCGATCAGTTTCTGATCATTCACATTTATTAGGAAGCAGAGTACATAATTATCCCCTGGGAAGGTAAATGGTAGACGGAAGGCAAGTGTAGATCATACCACTTTTTTGAATGTTCAGAACTCAGATAATTCGGAGTGTCTTCTGACTCTCAAGAACCGTTACTCTCTAGGATTTAATTGAACGAGGTTATCTTGCTCGGATTCGATGACAATGCCCAGCCAGTTTACAACCATATGAATAACAAGTTAAAGAGAACTGCCACAGATTTTCTCCTGCCGCGGAACTTTTTTTCTGTCCTCTGCCTTTTGTATCTCGACTCCTGAAACCTGGTTTTTTATTTTTTTATTTTTTTATGTGGTTCTTGGGTTGTATGAATGGTGGAGAAGTAAAGCTCACAATGCATTGATCGTCGAATTTTACCGTTGTTTACTTACGTCTTTGTTCCAAACAGAGTAATGTACTTTGTCGTGGTTTTGCAGCAAGCTACAGCAAACATTTATCGACCACCGCCACCACCGTATGCAAACCTTGACCTCGGCTCATTTGTTTGGTCTCGGGCAGCAGCAACCAGTGTTGCCCATTTCCATCCCCATCCCCATCCCCACCTCCTCCATATCAATACAGTTCCGCAACGTATCCGGCAACCTCTGGCGCCTATCACTGGGCTCAACCGCCGTATCCACCTTCAACTCAAGGCTTGAGTTATTACCCACCAGGTAAACTCAATCCGCCATGTAGTTACATCGCTGGCTGACGCTGTTTCTGGTTATGATAAGAAAAACCTCATCAGTGGTTTTCATTACTAACATGATCACTGTGACGCAGGTTAAGTCTCTGGAGCCCAGCAGCTGCAGCCCCCAGGATGGTCTTAATCCGTTTGAAGATGCGGCAACCTGCTTGGTTTTAGTTTTTGAGTTTGTCTCGACACTTCCTTGTCGCTTTGGATTGAAGACTTGCTCCTTTTTTTTTTTTTTTTTTTTTTAATGAAAGGGGCGAAACCCAAAAATTACATCAAAACTCGCCTAATGAAATTGGAGCCAACTTGATCTCCTAATAACAAAGGAATCATACTTTAGGTAATTAGCTACTTTAGGTAATGGCCTTGTGTTTTTCTTAGGCCCAATATATATAAACCTTCAACTTTAATATTTGTGACAATTATATCAAAAAAAAATTTGTCTCATAAAAAACATCTAACTTTTACTTTTGTCTCAATTCTACCTAAAATTTTTACTTTTGTCCTAATTTTACCGGCCTAGTACCAAAAAATCCTCAACTTTAACATATGTCTCATATTATATTTAAAAAAAAATTCTTATAAAAAACCTTCAACTTTTACTTTTGTCTCAATTTTATCACCGTTAACCTTCCGTCTATAATCACAAAGCTGTTGTTAATTTCACGTGGCATTTTCATGTCATTAATGAATTACACATCAACAAAACTAACATGAGAAAATTTCAAACTTCTCTTCTGTTGTTTGCTTCCCTTATATATTGCCGCGAGATATATAGTTACTCAAGACAGCACATTTCATATTCTCCTCGGCACTCAATAGCCAAAAGAACAGCTAAACATGGAGATATTCTGACGAACTTTTTAAAATCTCTTTGTTTCTAAATTTTGAAAATTCATTGGTAAATTCGTCAAGAAAATTCGAGTTACGTAAGATTAACTAATGGTGATTATAAACAAAAAGCTGGTGGCAGTAGAATTGGTATATAAGTAAAAGTCAGTGATGTTTTAGGAGATAAGAAAAAATTTTGGATATAATTGGGACGGATGCTAAAGTTGAGAGTTTTTTCGGATATTAAATCAGTAGAATTGGGACAAAAGTAAAAGTTAGGATTTTTTATGAGATAATTTTTTTTTAATATAATTGATACAAATGCTAAGTTAGAAACTCATCCATAAATAGTTCAGTTGGTTAGGGCGTACTTGAGATTGTGTGGTTGAGCGCACTGGTTCCAGATTCGATTTTCCAGCTAAGCACCTCGAGATTTAAGTAGAGAGGAAAAATACTAAAGTTAGAGATTTTTTTTTTTTTTAGTGTTAGGCTGTTTTCGTTAGTCCCATTGATGGTTTATGGTCATGGTCATGCCCAACCGCCGCCGCCGCCCCCCCCCCCCCCCAAAAAAAAAAAAAAAAAAGGTAGGCCATTCAGCAAGAGGTCATCAAACTTGAAACTAAACGCCTTCATCTCGTATGCTCTTTTCTTCTTTACTCGATTGTGACATTGTACTGGATTGAAGGTGGATCATGGAAGCACAATCCGGATCATTAGATTGAACAATTCGGTTTGTCTCGAGAAATTTAACCAATATTTAAGCAAATCAGACTTTAAATTTTCTATTAATGATAATGAAGAAAATCGTGAAAGCCGTGAAGTAATTCGGAAAAAAAAATATGAAAGTAGAGTTTAATTTTTTCTTTTAGGAAAAATTTTCGTATGAGCTTTTGTATAAGCACACAAGAGTTTTTATTAATAATCAATAACATAATTACATCTTTTTACACGCTAATTTTTCTCTTAATATATATAACTAATGTTCATAATTAAGTAAATCTATTGCCTCTACAGCACACGCTAACATAGCTATTGAAGAAATTAAAACAAAAATCGTTAATCTAGATTTAAGCATACATGTAATTAAATAAGAAGTCAAAAAATTCGGGTCGGGTCTTTTGTTTGTAATAATTTATTATGAGAATTAACGTTTTAATTAGATTATATGGCAAATCTAAACGGGAGACAAATTTTAATACCCTTAATTAGCAAAAATAAACATGAATCCTCCCAAGTCCCAACTCGCACGGCAACTGCCCTTCAGACCCGCACACCACTTCCAAAGCCTTGGATTTTCAAATCAGTTCCGGGAGCTCTAGAATTGGCACCTTTTCTGTTGGTCAGAACTGAAGAGCTCTTGGATCGACAGAGGGAGAGAGGGAGATGGAGATGGAGATTTTTGGGATCGATTTCAGCTGTGCTTTTGGATCTCTTCGCGATGGGAAGATCCCAGAAAAAGACTGTCTCCTCCCGCTGCTGTCCAAGCTCCTCGGCTATGGCATCGTTGCTGCTTCCACCACTGTCAAAGTCCCTCAGGTTCTTCTTCTTTTATCTGATTAATCAGTATTCCCCTGCTACTCGCGGAGTGCCTGAGGACAGAGCTCTATTCTTGATTTGTTCTCTTGAAAAAGAACACGAGATTTTGATGCAAGGCTCGACCCGTTTCTGCAAAATTGGATAACTTGTGTAATTGGGTTCAAATTGTTCGTCTTGGAAAGCAAATTTAGAGGTTGATTTGGGGCTAAAGTTTGAATCTTTCCGCAGGAGACGCTACTTAAGAACAAGTTGCTGCAGGGCTTTAGTTGCATTGATATTGTTGACTGATTCTGTGGTTTTGGGTTTATATTCTTGCAGATAATGAAGATTTTGAAGCATAGGAGTATTAGGGGCCTTAGTATGGTCGCTTTTGAGCTTGAAGTGGTGGGTTACACTATTGCTTTGGCATACTGTCTCCACAAAGGGCTCCCTTTTTCGGCTTATGGTGAATTGGCATTTCTTCTCATCCAAGGTTTGTCTTAATCTGCATTCATGTATAGGCGATGCTAGAAATTTCTGTGTCGTAATGCGATGCTTCCCATGAGTGAAATACAGTTTCTAATACTCTGAAAGTTAAAGTGTAAAGCATTTGCATTTCATGTACAAGCATCAGAATCACAAGTTGACTGGGCTGGGGAATAGTAAAACCAAAGTGGATTCTAATTTTTTATTTTTACATGGGCCAATTATGCGAATCTAATGTAGTTAGCATAAGGAAAAAACTCTGGCCAAAGGAAAAAAAAAAGGATAAGGAAAAAACCTATCTGAAATTTTGTGAAGTGGCTGGTTGTGTGAGCTCTTCTTTATGGTTATTGTTGCAAAATTAAGTGGTCTAGGAATTCCCTAAAGAAACATTCATTTAGTCACATCAACTTAGCATTATTGGAAGCACATGCATCTTTTACCGAATAACAATGGCTGTATGATAATGAAAATTTCATCACCGGCAACTATATCTTGCTACCAGCCTATTTGATGTAAGCTATAGGGCTATAATTTCCTCCATTCCTGATCGGAGGAAGTTTTCTCTAACCATGTCTCTAACTAGAGTATTACAAGACATGATCAACGTGCAAAATTTAGTATGAGTGATAGCCTTGGTTGTAGCCCACTGATCAAAAGCATGGTTGGAGAAATTTTCTGCCTCCAACCAGGGATGGAAGAAATATGGCATGGTGATGGAGAGTGACCAGCACCTAATTGCATTGTCTTTTCAGTGAAATATGGTATCTAATCCCATTTGCTCTCCTAGCTTTCGCTTCTAAGTGTCAGTTTCGGCCCAGTAGAGCTTATTCAACAACCAAATTCTGTTGATCAGAAGATCACTCATACTATTAAAGAAATTAAGAGTATGGCCTAATTTTATTTAGAAAAATTGTGTTTTGCTGTTAAATACTCCTTCTATATTATCGATTGGGGAAAATATGATTTGGAATAGCATAGCAATTGTAAATAGAATCCGTGAAGAGTCTGTTAATTGCACAGTGGCTTCTTTTCTTTTTCTATATTAAGTGACAGTTTTTCTATATTTCCAGCATACCATGGATGCACTTGAATTTTTTTGTGTTGGGCACAGTCAATATTGAATTACACCTTTCATTTGAATCTCCTTAGAATTATGATGTTGCAAGTTCTGGCATCCAAGACCAATGCCAACTTGAGCCAAGTTTAAGAGTTTCTTGGCCAAGAACCCCAGAGATAAATTTAGGTTTTTAAATATGTTATAAATTCTAAGAGATCTATTTCTGTATTTAACCAAAAAAAGTTTTTCCTAGGATTGCAATCTTGCATTTAGCTATCGAATGAGGCTAGCCACCATCAGGGTATATTATTCAATCAGTATGTTTGTCTAACTGCAAATGTAATTGGCCCATCTTTTTCCATCTTATGTTCCGAATAAGTGCGTGTACTTCTATATATAATTCTACTCCAAGAAACTCTACAGGATCTAATGTTCTCGGTGGGGTGCTTTTCAGCTATAATTTTAGTTGCTATTATATATTCCTTCTCGCAACCGATGGGAATCAAGACATGGATCAGGCCTCTAATGTATCCTGCTTACGTTTTCGCTGGTTCACCTCTAGTTTGTCTTATAATTCAGAGTCTTTAAGATAGTATGAGCTGCTATCCTCAACTGGGTTTCTCAGATACTGCGCAGTAGCACCGACCATTTTAGCTGGTCAAATTGATCCTGTTCTTTTTGAAGCATTATATGTGAGTACCAATTAACAAGTCTCTTTCTTCTCCAACTGCCGTCCATCTGTGCCTTTAAAAGCTTTCTTAAAATTGAGATTCTGTCATGCAGGCCTCTCAGCATGCGATATTTTTCTTCGCAAGAGTTCCACAGATATGGGAAAACTTCCGTGTAAGTGGAAGCCAAGAATCTCTCATGCAAGAAATTGCAGTGCATTCATTGTTATAATGCTAAGTTGTCTAGACACAGTAGGTACTCAGCTATCTCAGATTCTGAGTTTCCCATATGATTTGATGGAAGATATTGGGGGAGAGGAGTGTGGTCCTTATCCTACTTAACGTTTATGTAATCTTTAAAAGAACGATACTTGAACTTGCTAGTTAGTGGTTCTTTGAACATTGGGAATTAGTTCATGTCCTCGCTAATATAGGATCATGGATATATGGTGTTGCTTTATAAGGCCAATGGATGTTGCCAGAGACCTGCTTCTGGCATGTTTCTGGTCATGCCACACCAAGGGATGTGCTACTTGTTAGCAACTTTTTAATTTATATCTTATGCATGTGCATTCCAATTTGAATTCTACTTGGCATCCTTGGTCAATCACTGTACACGTGTCTTTAGTTGCCTCTCATGAAAATGAATGCAATCTCTTCTGCCTGTCATGAAAATGATTGCAATCTCTTCTTGCAGAACAAAAGCACAGGGGAACTCAGCTTCTTGACATCATTGATGAATTCTGCTGGTTCCATTGGTGAGTCAAATTGCATTTCAGTGACCAAGTTGGCATTTCAAGGATGAATTATTTGATTGGTTTATGGATTTTGGTATGATATCTTTTTGCAGTCAGAGTTTTTACCAGCATCCAGGAAAAAGCACCTACAAGCGGTATCCTTAACTGTTTCTTCCTACATATGCGTTGAGAGCGCCTATGTTTGAAAGCTAGTTATTTTTGTGTGCTTTGCATGGAATTGTACTGAGAACTCAAGTCATTTCATATTAATTAGAGAATATCAGTAAATCAAAGAACATTAAATATATGAATAATTATCTTATTTTGACTTTCTTCAAAACTCTGAACTTTTTAAAGGAACGTCAGGGAACTTTATTAAATTATGTTGTAATTCCTTTAATACTGAAACTCTTGGCATAAAAAAGTAATGTTCGAGCTATTTTCAGTAATGACTGCATCTCCTATTTGCTGTGCTGCTATACATGCACAGTTTAATATGCCGAATCATGAAATTGACTGTGGAATAGCCACTCATTCTGATTCCCTCTCCTCTTACTTTGTAAGCCAGCAAACAAAAGCAATTATGACTTTATTTGTTGATAATTTGTCATCATTTCTTTTGTGATGCGAGTTGTCCTCAAAAGTTTTCCTGTCTTCACAAGCGATTTTGTTCCAACTCACAATCTTCTTTCCATATTTACGCCTTGAGCGACAAGCCAACTATTGGTTCAGCCCATTTGTACCTGTATCTTCAAGATGGAAGCTTATGTATTGTAGATCGATTGTTTCCTTTGATTCTTTCCCTCTATGATACGAGCCCTTCATACCATTCGTTCAGTTATGAAGCATTTGGGCGTCCTTAACCCTTTTTGCAGTTGTTTTGGGCTCAGTCATTGGTATTGTGATGAATGGAACGATCTTGAGTCAGATCATTATGTACAGCAAGCCACAAGCAGCAAAAGACAAGAAAATGAAGTAGAGAGATTTTTGTATGATGCCTTACTGTCGCCGCGGACAACGGATTTGCAAAGGAAGTGGGGTCCATCATTCTTGAAGATGTCCTTCTTTTCTTCTTTTTCTTTATCTCGAATTACAACATAACTGGGAGCTGAACAGGTGAAGTATCTAGATGAAATGTGATGCAGATGCATTTACGAAACCATCTATACGTCTCTTGCTAGGAACTTTTGTTTTATGGCATCTTGAAAGCACTTTTCAAATGTTCTCCGGCAAAGATTTGATATAATACACATGTTGTATGCACCTTAGATAATGCAATTCCCACCTCATTAGTTTAATCATAAGCTAATTCGATATCCATTATTCTTAGCATCATGTAGCAGCTGTTGAGGAAGCAATGACTGCTCGATGTTATGGTAACGCGCGAGTCCGAATCTTTGTTCCTCCTTCCCTTTTGCTGCTTCTTCTTTGTTAGTGTACCTTTGAAACTTGTTACAGAATCATGATCGCCATATCCTTCTTCGTGGTCACTTGGATGATCTCCTACCAGATGCAAAGGGGCTTTTTTTGGGCTCCAGCAGCTTAAAATGACTGGCGATCATGGAGAAATCAAACTCTCTTGTTTGTGCTTACAGACCAGCGTTTCTAGTGACTTGTTGCTCTAATCTTTTAACTGCCGTTATTGATAGGTAAAATTGTCACCTCAGGTGATTTGCCTGCTTGAATTTCAAGCTTTATCTTCCGTGTCGTGACTGGTTAGTGAAGATGCCGAGGTTTCTTGGAATGAAAAGATGCCGACAAGGCTTCTGAAGTTCTTCAGAAATATGATACTGATGCTAAGAACCAGTTTTATCATCGAGTTCCTAAAGTCTCCGGTCCGAATATCTTAAAACAAGGTCATGGTGGTTGAAGAGTTGGTCACTCGTTCTGTGTACTGGTATGTGTTCAACCTCGCCAATATTGTAGGGGAGGCGCTTTGAGAATATCGTGCGTTCCGAACAACTGATTCAAAAACTAGATATTTTCTGAGAACGACGTTGCTTTTGATCGACGAATTTGGGGGAAGATATTCCTTTCAATTGCCCTTGGCTTGAAGATTGACTAGACAAAAGAGCAGGTCATTAACTTGCACGAGAACCACATTTGATTCCACCACTCTCGGTGCTCTCTCATACAAAACCAGAAGTTGATAGCCCCTATCTTCATAACTATCAGTCGCGTCATGAGTAACTGACATCACATGATATCCGCCTTAAAGTTCGAGGCAAATGACTTATGGCGGGGGGTTGTGCAAAACCTTTATGTGATGTTCGATGCTTTCCCACACGGAATGACCTGGTCGAGGCCGGCCAAACTTGGGTCAAGGTCATTTAACTTGTACAAGCCTGACATTTGAACTCGCCAATCTCATTTCTATCTCATACAACACGAGAAGTCTCCAACACATGTCTTCATGACTAAGTCATGTCATGAGTAACTCGTATCACATGATATGCGCCTTTAAAGTTTAAAGTAAATGACTTTTGAAGGTGGTGCAGACTCTTTATGTGCTTTTCCGTGCTTTTCTACACGGAATGACCTGGTTGAGGCCATCCAATGCAACTTTCCACCTAAAGCCACCATTTATATTGCTTATTAGCATTGTAGAGACTAGAGAAGACCCAAAAAAAAAAGGCACCCCCGAGAGACAGCTCAGCCATCGACCACTTACACATGCACAAGGCCTAATAGTTTTACCAAGTTCAAAGTCATTTGTTTGCAATTTGGCATTGCAAGATGAGATCGAAACCAAAACCATCTCACCATGTAGTTCCAGAAGCTTAGAATCAATTAGAGCTGGAATTCTCCCCAACCCCAGTTGGACCTACCTGCCTACATAAACCATCTTTACTTGGTAACGAGCCCATGTTTATCATCTAAACACTAAAGCATGTTTAAATCGCACATGGCACCATTCATCGAAATATACCCAAACTTGTAAACGGAGATACATTGAAAAGGAATTGGGCTGGGCATGCTTTGCAGGATGAGAAAGACATTGTCCCACCAGTACCTCTTGGATGTACACAAGATCAGATCCAAATTAAAACGACGATATGTGGACCTGCCTACTTGTTTTGCGAGTTCTGGCATCTTTCTGCTCAAAAGGAAGTGAAACTAAGTCACTTTCGTCCTGCCAGTCTAGATTAAGGCAGAAGAGTTGAAAGCCCGGGCGATATCAACCTTCACTACAAGCAACAAGGCGTGTACATGCACAAAAATGTGGCTCCTTTGACAAGTGCATTGCTTACCACCTCCGTAATTTTACCTAATATTTAAAATCCTGCGATTTGATGTTGAACTTTTGACAGAGCAAAGTGAAAATTAACCACAGCATACTCCGGGCTGCACAGATTGTTCAAGCGATGCATATCACTACATTAGCAGTGTCTCAGCTGACACCACCAATGCCAACCAAAGTGTAACTAAACTCTTAACTGTTAATGATTGTTGACTTCTGCACACATTCAGCATAGAATGGAGATCGAGAAAATGAAAGGATGAAAGAAATGATCTGAAACTGGAAGGTATAAAGAACTTCATGCATCGGGCTATCTACCATCACTTCAAGGACAACTTACCTATTCAAGAGATGAGCGCAACAAAAGCTCTATCCTTGCATCATAAGCGACCGCCAAACAAAATGTGGAAAATACATGCAGGTTTCAGGTATGGATTTCTGCATCCTCCAAAACATTACCACATCTATACTGGCAACATCATTTGTTATGCTGTGTTGTCGGCATCATAAGTTCACTTTGAAAAAAACAACAATCAGAATAGGATAAATACGTATAAAAACGGATGTGCGCAAATACAAACTAAACCTTGTGAAGTTAAATATGGGATTTCAATTCAGTAACCAGAAACCAACATTACATGAGGAAATTCAAACAGAACTGATAAAAAAGATCCAAAATAAATTTGAACAGATAAAGGTGATGATACCTTTTTCCTTTTGCTTGCGGAAGTCTATTTACTTCATGAAAGGTTACTGCCATTTGACCACCTTCTAAGAGTACAAGCAACTAGATTCTTTCCACTCAGCATCCCTAACCTAGATTTGAACGATGAAGATCGAGTAGGAACACTACTTGATGAAGCAATATTAGCAGCAGCCAGTTGGCTGGCTGCCGGTGGAAAGTCAACCCCATTGTCTTGCACTCCGCCATCACTTGTACTGACATCAGCATTTTCATGTTCACCACTGTCTAAACTCACTCCAAGCAACCCCCTGCTCGCTCTCAACCACTCGGCGAACTCACAAGTCACTCCTCTACACTTCTTAATCTTCACTTTTACCAAATTAGGGAAGCCATTAGCTAATGCTTCCATACCATCATTCGAAACAGGGCAGCTCTTAATGCAAAGTTTCTTCAACGCTATACATTTTTCCGCAATGCACGAAATCTCTACATCACCAACAGTGTCGCTACCACACAATGCCAAGCGCTCCAAGTTTTGGCAATTTGACGCCAACAAATCTAAACTTGATTTGGTGGGATTAACACCAATAAGAACGAGTTCTTGCAGATTCGGACAATGCTTAGCTACAGCAATTAAGCCCTCATCGCCAATGCGATTTGCTTTATATCCATCAATGTGAAGCTTTCTTAATAGCTTGCAACGTTCAGCGACTGACACGAGCCCCGAGTTCGTGCACTCTACTGTCTTTACAAGATGCAAAATCTCTAGATCAGGGCAATTAGAGATGGCAGCAAGACCCATATCGCTTACCTGGAGCCTCTCAAGATGGATCTCAACCACACCATTTGCTTGGTCCGCCATTAGTTGGAGCAGCTTATCCCAATCACCTGAGCACCTAAACAGTCTCAAGGTCCTTAAATTCCTGGAACCTATGATCAACGGACCAAAACACTGTCCATTGTATAGCTCCTTCAGGCAAATTGTTTTGAGTGAAGCTGCAGCTACACCGGGCCCAATGGGCTCGGCCGCAGCTCCATCGCCGGCGAGGCCACGAAGCCGCTTCACCGACAACTCTTCCAGGGATGCGCAACTATCGAGCACCGCATTCATGCCTCTCGCTCCGAAGGTGCAGGATCCACACGAGAGCTTCTTCAAGCCCTTGCAGTTCTTAGCGAAGTTCGCGATGCCACCGTCAGTCAGATCGCGGCACGCGCGGAGCTTGAGACGCGTCAGGTTCCGGCAGCGCAACGAGATGAGAATCAGCGCTTCGTCACCGATGCTAGCCGATCTGCGGTCACATTTCAAGGCGAGCTTGGTGACAGAATCGAACCGCGAGAACAGGGACTGAACCAGAGGGAGGAGTTCCGCCCGCGCGTTGAGAGAGAGCCGGTGGCGGTTCTGTCCCTCGACGACGAACCACCGCCGGCAGACCAGAGAGCACCGCTTCCGATCGGTGGTGCCGAGGCACTGGAATACGCAAGCCAGGCACTCGTCAGGAAGATAAGAGATGTAATCAGACGCATCGGGCGCATCGTCACCGTCGATTCCGTCGACGAGCATCGGCGAAATGAGGGGCGATGATTGGGACCCGGGGCGGTGGCGGTGGCTGTGGCTGATGGAGTCGCGGCGGACCTGGAATGAGGCCGTCGAAGTTGACTGGCCCATCCACGGCGGCTCGAGAGGGAGGACGGCACGGCTTCACAACGGTTCAGGCGGCCCCGAAAGAGAGGACGGTGTTGGCTGGCTATCTTGTTCGTCTTCTTCGCTTTCGGTAGGTCGAAGTTTGGTCAGTGACGGACTCGAAATGCGGATTTAAATTGGCCTTTCTAGAGTTTTTCGCATGCTTTTTCATGAAAATCCCTTTTGATTAGAATAGTTAAAATCTTCAACCCAAAAAAAAAATAAAAGTTAAAATCGATGAGGTCGTAGGGATCTGGGGCGAGCTTACTCACATTACTTACCGTGGACTCGAACCGGAAGTCATCGTGAGCCCTAAGATATCGCATCTATCTGACGTGGCGTTGGGACTTGATGCGAGTCCAAAGATCGCGAGGAAGGGGCTCCATGGTGCGCCGCAGGTAATTAAATCTCGGTCCTTGGTAGAGAAAATTCGAACGAGGACCCCCTTCCCTCGCTCTGTGGACCAAAATCATTTTCCGAAGCCTTTTATTTCCTGCTCGTGAATATGTCAGGCGGTCGTTCTGTGACTTCTGTCCGTTCAAAAGACCACCTTATTAAGAAAACTTTGAATTTCGATCCCCCCCCCCCCCCCCAAAAAAAAACTTTGAATGTTATTTAATAGATTCATGAAAAATATTGCACCAATGCATTTTGCAAAAGAAAAATATCTCGAAATCTAAAAGAATTTCTACGGAGGTGGTTTTATAATTGAAAAGATACCAAGTCGAGAATCAAAATTCCAGAAAAATAAAGTAGGATGACTAATTTGCACTTCTACTCGTGAGTAGAGTTTCTTCAGCATAAAAGATTAAGGGCGTAAATGAAGAAAATGATTAAGATCCCATAAAAGCGGCAGATTATTGTTATGACGAAAAAAAAAATACTTTATTTTCTAGGGAGAATTAGGATGCATCCAATCGTTCGAAAATTTGATTAGATTGAATGTGATGAGATAGGTGTTATATTTCTCCATGTTGGTAAATTCAATTAAGTGCATGCACGTGTCAAGACTATTGGTAAAAAAAGGGTAGTGACTTCTTTTTACTCAAATTAATAATGTTGGTAACTTCCTACGCTATCATGAAAATTACTACTTTTTTTTTTATAGCTCAGAAATTGAAAGTTTTTGCCGTACCCTTTATTTACCAAAGTTACTGGGGTAAACTAATAGGAGAAGAACTTGTAAGTTACGCTAATTGAATTAGTATGGTCACATAATAGTTGATAAGTTGAACGGGTGTTTGTTAGAAATTCAAACATCAAACATCTAAAACGGTAAGTTCACATAATATTTTACGTTGGAGCCATGTCGGAATCTGATGCCTAAACTCCACCAATGATGAGCTCCAGACCGAATATGTAAAAGCAAGGGTCTTAAAGACTCTTCATGGACGAACCATTTGCGCAATCTAATCAAAATTATTATATCATTGTATGAACGAAGTCAATCAAATTGCAAGATACCATCGTTTCCATATACGATATTAACTTGATATAATATAGCAATATTGAACAGTAATTTCCTTAAATGTGTGAGTTTAAGAGGAAGGGTGGAGATTAAAGGTCTGCTCATATCACTAGACTCGCTCCGGCCGGAAAAAAAAAATCGAGATACAATACTCGACGTGAACTCAATTAAGCTTAACTTTTCAAGCTCGACTTCTTAACATCGAACTTAACTCTAACCAAACTCGGACCGAGCTTGAAGCTCAAGCTACTTGGAACTCCTGAACATCAGTTTGAGCTCTCGATTGGTCGAAGAGTCAAGTCTGGCTGATGTAAGTGGGCGAGCAACTCCACCAGTTCTGTAAAATCCTAAGGTGCAGTTGTTCTGCTGTTGTCTCTCGGCAAAATAGTTGCTTAGGGTATAGCATTTTCGTCTATGTGGTTTAAGTTCGAAAGAACTGGTCAACAGTTTGTCTACTTAACTAGACCCACAAAGAGCGCATGAAGTTTAGGCCGATTCAGCGGCTTTTTGCTCAATTTCTCACGCCATCTGAGTTTCACCTTGGTCACCACCATCCTCGAGCGAATCACGTTCATGTTCGACCCTGTTGCTATTTGGCAACCACAACCAATACGACCACCTCTTTCCATCAGTTGTCGCCGACGCTATCCCCGGTTCTGCTATCACTAAACGCTTGTCACTTGGCATGTTAATTGTTGCTTTCGGTTTCCATGACTGGGATTATGACTGTTGACTAGGTTGCCTAATAGCCTATGCCTGTTTGCTATCTTTCTTTCGTATATTCCATTATTTTCCCTCATCTGGGTTTTTACTCTCTGGTCTAAAGTGATTCGAGCGGGCCTGCTCTTGTCCGGTGCTTGCTCCTCAATCCTCATGGGCCTTTATTATGCGTCTTCGCAATTCAAAACATTTCTGGGGTCAGTGGGAATCCGAATCTGTGACTGGGAGTTTAAACGTGCACTCCCATTTCCCTCAATTAAGCTTCCTTGTAGCATAGACCAAGCCCTAGCTTGGGATTAGATATTTCCAAGTCCTGGACTCTGAGTAAGTGACATGATCAACCTTGGCAAGGCCCATCTGGACATAGGACTTGAGCCAACCTACTTCAGTGAACTTCTCTCTTCATGATATAGAGATTTCAGGAGTGCTGTTGCTATATCAGATTCTCTGTCATTTGAAGGTGGAGTATGGTACAGAGCATAGAGATTTTATATCATTTTCGAAATCCAATTTTGGACTAAGTTTTTTACTATACATCAGCATGTCCAGCTCACGGAGGCGCATTTCCGTAAAACGGGTCAACATCCATGGTCATGTTAAAGCCATGAGGGCAACGTTTGTGCTGTTAAATCAATAGACCATGACCAATGTTGATGTTGCGATACAAAGTATTTCTCATCGAGGGAAAGGAGCAATTCAACTCATTCAAGGCTGTAAAGTTAGCTCCTGCTGGGCTGCTTCTCTTTTCTTTTCTTTTCTTTTTCTCCCCCTCAACCAGCCAACCAAAATATCACCTCAAATGCAGCCAAGCGGCGAGTGATGACCAAAATGAGATGCGACTTTTATGGCAAAGAAGAGTCTGACTCTTCTTCCTTGACTTTTGGCTTTGTGTTCCTTTGAATATGTTCGCAGCAGAGAAAGCGCGGTGCATATGGGATCACCATCGAGCATAATTCTTTCTTGGGGGTTGAATGTCGTAGACTTTAGAGAGGGGTAGAGATAGGGAGCCATCTCCCCAGCTTTTTTGCTGGCTATTTTCGGCTCTTCACATGGCACTTTTGTTGGGCCATTCGATGGGTACAAATGGCCCACATCAGCAAGAGCTGTGGATTTTACAGGCAACACATTTTGACTGTTTGTCTTTCTTGCTCCGTGCTTCTTTCTTTAGTGCCTTACAGTTTGGCGCTCTATAGGCAAATGACATCGACCCGAAGGGAGAGCCTTTCTGCCCCCCTTTTTTTTTTTTTTTTTTTTCGCTTGCAACTAATGATGGGCACCCTCGTTCCATTTGATTTTTTCTTCGAGGGGCAGTTGCTTAATGTTGCAGCGCTGTGCGCCCATTTCATTTCTTTCCCCTTTGGTACAGTTAGGAATTGATCCACTCTCAGATTCGCAACTCAATTTTGCTTTATCTATGGGGGCAAGAAAATGGCCGGCTCATGAAACGCGCTTCGTAGACCACGCTGTTTCTCTGTCTTTGGGCTTCCCCTACGCGCGATCAAGATCAACCTCGAAACGACGCAGCGAATTCTAACTCTTAGGCAGAGAGATCGGCAACAAGGTTGCATGTAGTGATGCATGAATGGAGGAATTGGGAAATGAGGAAGCAGTCTACGCACCACGACTGCAAGAATTCACTTTGAGTTTTGTCAAGTGGGCTAGAGAACTAGAGCGGTTGAGATGGAGATGCTGAAAACGTATGGTACAAGTTGATGTTTATCTTAAACATCATTTTTAGTCGAATTCCAACCACATTCTTGTTTCCTGGTCAAAAAATGTATGCATGCAGTGTACAACTTCTTTAAAGCCTACCTGTTTTAGTCGGCTTGCCTCGTGTTGGGATTGCCCCACATCGACTGTGAAAGGGGCTGGTGGTTGGTTTATAAGTGTGAGGGAAAGTCTCAACCTTTGATCTAGCTTTTGGATTGAGAGAGGTCCAAGACCACCCAACACGCTCAGAGAATGCTTCGGGTTTTTTTTTTTTTTTTTTCCAAATTAGGTGTAAAAAAAAGTATTTATCAAAACGGGTGTCTATCTTTTTTATTTACCAAACCGAGGGCCGCTCGACAGTCTTAATGCCAAGCGGGCCCCCGGTCGGCAGTCAAAATGCCGACCGGGACGGGCGCGGCCCGATTGGCAGTCAGACTGCCGATTGGGCACTAAATCCCTTTTTTTTATTATTTCTTTGCCCCCGCTTGGCGGTTAGGAGTTGGATAGCCCACTACTAGGAAGTGAGTTTATTTACATGACTTTGTGTTGCAGTTAAACAGCAGCGACATTAGAAAGTGACCGTTATGAAGCCACTCTCCCTGCTTGGTCCAGTAATATGTCAGTGGGCCATATTTGTGATGCAAGGTCAGTAGTTTTCCTCACGTATAAATGAGACGAGTGTATAAATTATCCTTCTCCAATGGGAAAAGAAGAGATCTTCCGCACATGAATCTTCCAAACATGAGAACCATCCTTAAAAGTAATACCTGGTGCGAGGAACTAGCGTCCTTGTTGCATCTAACAAATCTTGCAGTTCACACACTTCAACTAAGCAAAAAGTTTGAGTTTTTCTTTTGATTAAGCATAAACAAGTGCACCCTAAGGAAAACAACCCACTCCAAGCTACTTTTCGTATATTCTAGATTATGAGAAATATATTTTCAATATCCTATACGAAGAAAAAAAATTAACCAGACATTTTTGAGAAAACTCACAGAAAGACCCAGCCTCATGACAACTCTCTGAAATATATTTTCAATATTCTATGCGCATGATGAGCATGATTCATGAGAAATATCATCCCTTCGTAGCAAGTATGCCAGGCCTTGTTTACAAAGATTAAGTCAATGATCATCAGAAGGCTCCTCTCAGCCTCTACTACCGAGCAAGATTAGTACCAACGGCAAGGAGCGAACGAGCGAACGAACGAGCGAGCGAACGATCGAGGTCACGGAGCGAGCGAAGGATCGAGGCCACGGAGCGAGCAAATGATCGAGGCCGCGAAGCGAACGAACGAGTGAGCGAGGGAACGATCGAGGTCGCGGAGCGAACGAACGAACAAGCGAGTGAGCTGGTGTCCTCATCACAATGGCGGTCGTGGCGGTAGCCGTTGGTGGCAACTGAGCTTGGGGGTCTATGGTAACATTTTGGGTTCAGTTTTGGGGATTTGAGCGTGGTAGAAAATTTAGGATTTGGGCTAAACATCTTTAGAAAAGAAATGTCGCTTACGTAAATAAGGCAAGATGTGAAGATGCATAATTGTCTCATCTCCAGTGACAAAAAGGAGGTGGTTCGCTCTGTAGTCCAAGGAGACGGTGTCTTTCATGAGATCATGAATTTTCGATTTACGTCGTATACGAATTTTTGAATGACTCATCTCGCTGCTATTTAACTGCAACATGTAAATAAACTCACTTCCTAGTAGTGGGCTACCCGCTCGGCAGTCTAAAATAAAAAAAAAAGGACTTAGTGCCCGATTGGCAATTTGACTGCCGATCGGGCCACGCCCGTCCCGGTCGGCATTTTGACTGCCGACTGGGGGGCCGCTCAGCATTAAGACTGCCGAGCGGCCCCCAGTTTGGTAAAAATTTAAAAAAAAATACCCGTTTTGGTAAATACTTTTTTTTTACACCTAGTTTGGAAAAAAAAACCCGAATGCTTCCTCCAAAAGTACCCTATACCAGCAGACACACGCAATTTTTCTGTAAATTGCCACTCTGGTAATGACTTTTCTTTTGTTTCTCTGTAATTCTGAATCTTGAAAAGGCTGGATCGATTTATGTTCAAATGCATAATTATTTCCGAAACACCAGCTTCGCGTGTCCTTACAGTGGCACAATGATAGGCTAGCAATTAGGACCACGTTCGGTGATCTGACTCTGACTGGATGCTCTTTCCTCGATTAATATATCATAATCTCAAGTAATTAGTCAACAAAAGATCGCCGACAGACGAAGCAAACTCAAAATACGATGTTCAATAAACAGTAATGCATGATATTTAATCCACTGGTCTTACTCTTGAGTCTCTAACATCATATGTGGGTACTAGCGACAAGCGGGTGACCAACCTTGTAATGAATGTCTTGCGTATTCTGTCGGTCAGGTCAGAGGAAATTTCTGTGACCCTAATTGAAGGAAAACATTTTCCGTCACATGTACGAAAACCTACTCAGTACCACATTCCCTTGGCCAAACAAGGAATTGGCAGTCCAATGTTCATGACATAGTGAACTCTCTCGGACCATAATCTCTTCCTCTCTGACGTTTGATGGGGATATCATTTGTATCCGAAGCTGCTATTACACGACACATGTGGGAATCATTTCCTAAGTCCTCGACCGGCTCACCCCACATGTCGTAATAGACTTTCCATGCCATCCACGAACAATCGAATCCTAACCGGAAGAAGTTCCCACAACTACCATTAAATCCCATCTTCCTGATTCGAAATGGGCGTGTGAGACTCTGCCTCTCGTGCTTTTAGATTGGTCCTAGCTCTGCTGAATGCTGAGAGTCTTTTAGGACTAGGGATGGGCTGGGATGGCGTGGGACTGGGAGTGCTGCGGTGAGGAAGATTGAACTGACGAGTTCCAATGAAGGGGCTTTTGCTTTCTGTTCTTGTGATTATAGTAGGTTAGCCACGCTTCTCTCTGATTCTGAGAAGAAGAATAACTTTGACCACAATGATGAAACAGCTGTGACCCAAAAATTAAAAGGACAAAAGGAAGGATGCAGTCACTATAGTGGACTTTTGATGGGGTAGGTCATTGGTCCATTACAAGACTAACCGATTATATAACAGTTTTGTGGTGACCGTAGCACTAAAAGTCTGTTTTGGACTACCGAAGAGACAAATGACAATCAATTCAATATTATTGTGGGATCCACTCTTTTAAGAATTCGTGACTACATACTGTTATTCTAACAGTAACCATGTTAGGCTAGCAAAACCCTTAGCAATAGAGTTTTATTCAGCAGTGCAAAAATGTGATTTTACTCTCTCCCTAATCGATTTTGTTAACGTGACATGGTATAGGAAAAAAGGGAAATAAAAAAAAATTGCCTAAATTTGTTCCATCACTAATGGAGCTTGAGGCTAAGATGGATGGAATTTTGTGCAGCATTTTGCTGGGACCCAATGGTGTTCCTATTAAAGTGTGGAGATGCTTAGGGAGACATTAAAAAAGATGAAGATTAGTATAACCTTGGGACTCGATTGTGTTCCTATTGAAGTGTGAAGATGCTTAGGGGATGTAGTAATAAGTTGGTTGACTAGCCTTTTTAACAAGATTCTCCAAAATAATAGGATGCCTGCTGAATGGAGAGAGAGTATACTTGTGCCTATCTATAAGAACAAGGGGATATCCAGAATTGTTCCAACTATAGAGGCATTGAGCTTATGAGCCATACAATGAAGTTGTGGGAGAAAGTTATTGAGCATCGTTTGAGAATAGAGACCAAAGTTTCTGTCAATCAATTTGGCTTTATGCTAGGAAGATCTACCATTGAAGCTATTTTCTTGATACGATAATTGATGGAGAGATATCGAGAAATAAAGAAGGACCTCCATATGGTGTTTATTGATCTCGAGAATGTGTATGATAGGGTTCCAAGAAAGGTTCTATGGTGGGTCATTGAGAAGGAAAAAGTACAATCAAAGTATGTAGAGGAAATCAAAGATATGTATGACGTTACTACATGTGTGAAGGCTTGTAATGGCACGTCAAGTTATTTTTCAATCACAATAGGCTTACACTAAGGTTCTGCTTTGAGTCCTTATCTTTTTGCTCTAGTTATGGATGAGCTAACAAAAGATATGCAAGATGAGGTGCCGTGGTATATGCTATTTGCAAACGATATTGTGCTTATTGATGAGATCATGACTGGGGTTAACGCTAAATTAAAATTATGGAGAAACACGTTGGAGTCTAAAGGATTTACGTTGAGTCGAAGTAAAACAGAATACTTAAAGTGTGAGTTCGACACGGCAGGAAGAGATGATCAAGAAGTCGTAAATATGTTCGGACATGAGGTACCCAAGAAAGATATTTTTAGATATTTGGGATCAATATTGGAAAAGGAGGGAGAGATTGATGAGGATGTAAGCTATAGAATCAGAGTAGGTTGGATGAAATGGCGCAATGCATCAAGATTTTTGTATGATAGCAAAATTCCTTTTAGGTTAAAAGGAAAATTTTATAGAACAGCAATAAGACCTATCATGCTATACGGAGCTGAATGTTGGCCAGCACAAATGAAACATGATTATAAAATAAGAGTAGCGAAAATGATGATGTTAAGGTGGATGTGTGGTGATACAAAGATGGATAAGATAAGGCATGAAGATATTCAACGAAAAGTTAGAGTAGAGCCGGTGGCAGAAAAGATGAGAGAATATAGATTGAGATAGTTTGAGCATATTCTCTAAAGGCCATTAAATGCCCCGGTACGAACAGAAGTTTGCTATCGAGAGCATACCGCGAAGAAAGAAAAAGGTCGGCCGAAATTTACTTGGAGAAAGTAGTAAAACAAGATTTAAGAGAGTGAGAAATAGATTAACGTACGGTTTGTCTTAAGAAGGAGTGAAAGAAGGTTATTAGTATTGTAGAGGGGTAGTTAGTGTGTGTGTATATATATCTTTATTTATTTATTTTTATATATTTTTCTCTATTCTCGAGATTGATTTTGCTTTATTTTCATGAATTTTTGGGGTTCATCGACCGTCGACCAATTAGTTTAAGATAAATGTGTTATTAATGTTATGTTGATTTTGCTGAGACAAATCAGCAAAGGACCAACCTCATCAAACACTACAGTAGTGAGCCATCTTCCTTTTTGCCAACCAACACCTCACCTGGCATCTATCATTTGACTCCAATCGTTTCCACCTCGAATTGCTTGATGCAAAAAAATAAAAAAATAAAAAAATAAAAATAAAATTTCGGCGAGATATGCTTGGTCCTATCACCTTTGATATATCCTCCCCTAACTTGTGCAATACAAGCAGCATTATCTTCATAAATTATAGTGGGAAAATTTGCAACCGGTGTTAAACAACAAGAATTATGAATATGCGTTATAACGGATCTTAACCAAACACACTCTCTTCCAGCTTCATATAAAGCAATAATCTCAGAGTGGTTAGAAGATGTAGCTACTAGCGATTGCTTAGTAGAACGCCAAGAAATGGCAGTGCCGTTATAACAAAACAAATAACCGGTCTAGAGCTTGAGCATAAAGCAAATGGAATAATTGTCCATCAATTAGCATACATTGAAAGATTACTTAAACGCTTCAACATGGACAAGTCTCACCCATTGAGCACCCCTATGGTTGTAAGGTCTCTAGATCCCCAAAAGGATCCATTTCGACCTAGAGAATCTGATGAAGAGATACTTGGTCTTGAAGTACCATATCTCAATGCAATTGGGGCGTTAATGTACTTGACACAATGTACGAGACCAGATATCGCTTTCGCGGTAAATTTATTGGCACGTTTTAGTTCTGAGCCAACTCGGAGACACTGGAATGGAGTTAAACATATTTTTCGTTATCTCCGAGGAACCATAGATTTGGGATTATATTATTCCAAAGATTCCACTACATCTGGTTTAGTTGGATATGCTGATGGTGGATATAAATCTGATCCACATAAGGCTCGCTCTCAAACCGGTTATTTGTTTTGTTATAACGGCACTGCCATTTCTTGGAGTTCTACTAAGCAATCGCTAGTAGCTACATCTTCTAACCACTCTGAGATTATTGCTTTATATGAAGCTGGAAGAGAGTGTGTTTGGTTAAGATCCGTTATAACGCATATTCATAATTCTTGTTGTTTAACACCGGTTGCAAATTTTCCCACTATAATTTATGAAGATAATGCTGCTTGTATTGCACAAGTTAGGGGAGGATATATCAAAGGTGATAGGACCAAGCATATCTCACCGAAATTTTTCTATACTCACGAACTCCAAGAAAGTCGACAAGTTGATGTTAAACAGATTTAATCCATAAATAATCTTGCAGATCTTTTTACCAAATCATTGCCAACTTCAATTTTTGAAAAATTAGTATATTGCATTGGTATGCGGCGAGTTCACAAGATGCAAGATTGACTAGCCCCAGTAGTGGCTATATGGTTTAATTGAGAGGGAGATATTATGAACTATGCACTGCACTCTTTTTCCCTTTTTGTCCGGTTTTTGTCCCACTGGGTTTTTCTGGCTTAAGGTTTTTAATGAGGCAGTATCATTCTATGCACATTCATAATATGATGAACACAATGAATATTCAAGGGGGAGTGTCATGAAATACATGAATGTTTGAAATACATGAATGGATATTCATTATATTCATCCTATCTAATGTACCTTTTATGGTACATTTCTAAGTTCATCTCCCTATCCAATGTATGTTCATCTCCCTATCAAATGTATGTATTAATTCAATACATTAGTATTAATGATAAGTGCATCCTTATTCCCGAACTCTAAAGTCTTTCACTTCAATCTCGAAGCTTATGAATTATTTTATCGTCTGCAATGAAGGATTGCACTAGACGGCATTCTCATCCATGCAAACAATTTAATGCATTGCGGCTGGTATATTCAGCTTAAGAATCAACCTCCCGTGCAAATTGCACGTCTTATTAACGAACATTAATTTGATGGTGTTAATGCCGAAAAAAGTTGTATGGGGGTAATGGGAAAAATTACCAAAAAAGTCCTAAACCTATTATAATTGTGCCAATTCAGTCCTAAACCTTTTTTTTTGCCGATTCAGTCCTAAACCTTTTGCAATTGTGCCAATTCAGTCCATCCGGTGAATTTTGGCCGGCCGGCGCTGACGTGGACGCCGACCGGCCGGCGACTCATTATTTTAATAATTTTTATGAATTTTTATGATTTTTTTTATTTTTTATTTTTCTTTTCTTTGCCATTTCTTATTTTATTGTTTTCCTTCCCTTCCCCTCCCCTGTTCTTCGTTTTTAGCTTTCCTGTTCTTCGGCTTCAACTGCAAAAGAAGAACCCGAACCAGCTGCAAGCCACGAGTACAGGATAGGAGTTGCTCGAAGCTCCTTTTCCGTCGTCGTCTTCTTGGACCGTGAGACTCTCGAGTCGATGTCGTTTTGCTCCCCGAAGCCGATCAACACGCCCAAATCGAGCGATGAATCAGACTTCCCGGCTGCCCGATCCATTCTGTCCCCTTTGCCTCTGCTCGAGCCTATTATCAACCGTCCGTCGGCCTTAATCAGAGTTTCCAGCGTCTGGGGGCTCGAATCCGACGGTGGCAGTGAGATCTCGTCCCTGCTTAGCTCCGTGGTCGTCTGATTTTGACCTAGATCCTAACTTTGACTCTGATTAGCTTCGTCGGTTCCGTCTTCGTGAAGCTCACGGATCTCGCTCTCCCCCTCTTTCACGCGTCGTCTTCATCTTCTCTTGTCATCCGTTTGGGTCGACGCGTCCGCCACCGCTTTCGGCGTCGACTCGCTGTTAAACTCGATCTTGTAGACTTCATACCCATGGAGGTCGATCGAGCTCCATGACTGGTTCCTCCGACAAGCTATGGGATTCTAATTTGTCGCCCAATTTGGCCTGCAAGTGGAGAAAGAGCTTCAAGGAGCTCCGATCTTTTGAGGACGTACTCGTGGCCTGCAAGTGATTCAGGTTCTTCTTCGCTGAACTGGTGCAGTTGAAGGCTTGAAGCCGAAGAACAGTATGGAAGGAAAAAATAATAAAGTAAGAAAAGGCAAAGAAATGGAAAAGAAAAGGAAAAAATCATAAAAATTTATAAAAATTATTAAAATAATGGGTTGCCGGCCGGCCGGCTTCCACGTCAGCACCGATCGGTCAAAATTCGCTGGATGGACTGAATTGGCACAATTGCAAAAGGTTTAAGACTGAATCGACAAAAAAAAGGTTTAGGACTGAATTGACACAATTGCAATAGGTTTAGGACTTTTTTGGTAATTTTCCCGGGGGTAATGTGTACACACTATTTTACAAGATTACTTGACCCGTGAGGGTTCAATAACTTCGATTGCACATAATGCGCAAAAGGGCGAGAGTTCCTGGAGTGTAAAGTGTAAGAACTTAAATTTCAGGGTTTAATGGTGCAAGAGAGTATGAGCTTGGGGGTAAGGCAAAAGGATTTATAAGTTTGTGTAATAGGTTAAAAGGTCTAGGGTGTGTGTTCAAGTTTTCCCCGAGTGGTCTCTAATCTCTTTAATGTGATGTTGTATGCTACTAAATTAGTATTTTTTGACTTGCCATGGAATGGAAATAACGATTCCTTGACCTGAATTCTAAACGGAAAGCTAAGAATTACTCCCAAATCGAGAGAAAAAGAGAGGTCAAATGAGTGGTCATTCGTAGAAGGAAATAGTAATCTACACCGTCTTCGCATGTGTAGACGTTGTGCGAGGGAGCAAGAGAGCTCATCCATTGGCATTTTGGGAGCTTTTTTTTTTTTTTTTTAAATAATACAAAAAATAATAATATTTACAATTTTAATATTAAAAAAAAAATTTACCAATTTAGGTCTCCCTCGGCGGTTGACCTGCCGAGGGAGACCAAGAGGGGGTCCCACGGCGGGCCCCACCTCTCCCTCGGCGGGTCAACCGCTGAGGGAGTGGAAGAGGGGGGCCACGGCGGGCCCCCCTTCTGCCGTGGGGACAGGACCCCCACGTGGGGGGCCCCGCCCCCTAGTCCCCCGGCAATAGAATTGCCGAGGGACTCAGGGGGCGGGGCCCCCACGTGGGGGTCCTGCCCCCCGTCCAGCCGCCCCCCCCCGCGGCAATTCAATTGCCGAGGGAGAGGGGCGGGGCCCATGCGGATTTTTTTTCCCTCTCCCCAGCAATTAAATTGCCGAGGGAGAGGGCGCCCCCCGCGTTCCAACAAAAAATAAAAAATCTCGTTACTTTTTTTTAACCAACATATTAACATTTATAAAGATATATAATAAAATTTTGATTTTCGAATTAATACAAAACATAAAAGCAAGCTAGTAGAATATATAAAAAGAAAAGAAATTACATAATAAATAACAATCGTCATCTGCAATTACATTTACTAATGATACCGTTCTCCTATATGGCCTCCTGTCCCACAATCAGGTCGTCTTCTTTGTTCGGCAGGTCTAGTATTGTATCGAGGACGAGGATCCGGACGAATAGGACGGGCAGAAGATGAAGGCATATCTTGATAAAATATGCCACGTCCAGACGCTACATTTCCTACTGTATGTGGGTATTCAAAAAGAGGAGAGAAATTTGGTCCATATGAACCGGGAGAATTGGTTGGAGTTTGCGGCTGTGGATTGAATCCCCCGTGAAATGGGCTGGCAAACTGTGAGAAGCCTGCAGAATAACTTGGCTGGCCAAACCCTGCAGAATAACCTAGCTGGCCAAACCCTGCAGAATAACTCGGCTGGTCAAACCCTGTAGAATAACCCGGGTGGCCAAACCCTGGAGTGAACCCCTGATCGAAATCTATCGCATGATACTCCAAAGTGTAGGGGACGCTATCACCAGTTGGAGGAGGTCGAGCAGTCCTCCGAGTCGGCTGAACAGCCTAAGGTAACTCATCATCAGGCCCAACGGGTTCTGCTATAGTTGCTGGCTAGGGTGGTGGCATCATTGTTAGCCGCATCTCCTCATTTTGGGCATGTGCCATTGCCGTAGCTATATTCTCCAAAGCTTCCCAAGCCTCCCGAGATGGATTGAAGTTACGTATGATATGTAAGATGTGTTCGACACCATCGCCCTAGTAATGATATAAAAAATAACAAAAATTATCAAATACGTTATATTACTAAAAAATAATTATTGAAATTTTTTTGACACATAATGAATTAAATTGAAAGTGTTTGCATGAACCGCGACACCCAATGCAGCTCCCGCAATAAAAATCCACTTCCGCGTATGTCTACGGTACCATTCCATATATGCTGAATGAAAATGGAGTTCTTCCGTTGCAGGATGACCATTGACAATATAATCGGTACGATTGTCCCACATATCAATCGACCGTCTGTGCTTTTTTACCCAATCCTTCCCAACTGGCCTTAATTCAATATCATGAAAGCGCGTATGATCATGCGAAGGTATCGGTATCGGCTGCTGCATACCGAATTGGCGAAGGACTCGGTCTGGATAATGCCACTCAACTATCCAGTAACAGATGAGTGGGACACGAGCTCTCCAAATGTCTCGTCCTTGCAGGCAGTAAGCTGGTAGATCCCTCAGAATGTCATTGGTGTAGGGCTTCCAAATAATCTGTTATTGTAACAAAATACATCAAATAAAATGAATAATTAATCTAAAAGCTAACATTATATTAAACCCGTTGGTTAATATCATTACTTACATCTTCTGATGTCATTCTATCAAGTTGATAGCGCAAATGTGACAATGCATGTGTGGGAACTGCCGTTGTCTGTAGGCCTAGACTCCATCTGCATTAAAAAAAATTATATAACAGTCTAGATGGAAAGAATTAATGCCTCGTGAACCTAAAAAAGCAACAGATCACATACCGACTACCAAGAGGTGCATCTTCCAAAGGACGACGGTCTATTAGGGTTGGGGCGATGCATTTGAAGCGCTCGCACGCCCAAATCTGTAATACATGTAAGGCACCCCCGATTTGATGCGTCTTGAAATCGGTTGCACTGCATAGCTCCCGATATAACCAAGCAAGCGCTGCTGAACCCCAACTATACTGCGTAGAGCCGTCGAGGTTCCTTAATAGTGGAAGAAACAGCAAACTAACTCGGGCCCCTGATTTATCTGCAAAAATAGATCCTCCAAGTAGGCGGAGAATAAATGCCCTAGTATGCTGTATGATGGTGACATCATCGGCGTCGGTCGAAAGCTCGTCAAAGCGGTCTTTCAGCCATCCTAAGTTTATCTGTGTGCCTTTCAAGTTGGGTGGGCGATCACCAAGTAGATCATCACATAGAGTGCCCTAATTGAAATTAGTAGGGCCAGTAACTGCAAGTCCATCAATGGGCAGCCCTGTGATCAGCGCAATATCTTGTAGAGTGATAGTACATTCACCTTCCGGCATATGAAATGTGTGCGTCTCAGGTCTCCATCGCTCAACCAACGCGGTAATCAAATGCCAGTCTAGCTGGAAAAAAACCCAGCATATAAATTCCATAAAATCCCGAGGCCCGAAGATAAGGGACTATGCGCGGATCAAGATCATCGATATCAACGTGTAACATCGCTCGTTGACATCTAAGAGGTACACAATGATGTCCCTGTGAAATGTAAAATAAATTGTTAGTAACAATTTTCACATTGCCGTTACAAATGACATATGAATTGATAAATTTTTAAAATACCTTAGCGTTCCATACAGTCTCTGATCTATGTTGGGCCTGCCCTGTAAGAAGGGAATCATCCTCAGGTCCCGGCTGAATGTAAGTCCTCTGTGCCATATCTACAATTGTGATATTATATTATTACAATAAATTCACATACATAATGTAATAATGAAATATTTAAAAAAATGTAACAACGATAGACATAATTCAGAGGTAATTTACATATATAATGTAACAACATTAAAAAAGACAAATACAGTTCTTTACTCAAAGAAAACAAATTACTATATCTAATTTACATAATTCTCACAACTGTGAGCTATTCTCGGGTCGATCTGTATGCACAAGTTTCAATATTGTGCCCTGATTTTCCACAATTACTACAAAATAAGGTGCCCGCAGAACTACTGCTAGGCGTCGTCCAGTCCATCTCATTACGTATCCGTGAGATACGGGGTCTTCCTTTTTTCCTAATGCGTCTCGGGTCTGGCACTAATGGCAGCACGTCAGATGTAGACCAATAATCAATATCGCCTGACGGATGAAATGGATACTGATAGCACTGAAGGGTTTTGCCCATCGTGTAGCACTCATCCACGTACATTTTGTAATCAACAGCATGTGTTTGACATGCTGCAATTACGTGGGAACATGGAATTTTAATCTCTTGAAATTTTCCGCACGTGCACGTTCTCTGGTCTAGGCTCACTATGTGCTTCCGGCCTCCTGATCCTCTGGATCTGTCAATTCCAGTTGTTACTTCAAAAAGTCCTGAATCAGAGTCGAAACGTGTCACTTCATGCCAATTTGCACGTTGACTGTTTTCCTCGAGCGTCTGACCCGCAAAATGCGTGAATATACGTCCTTGGGCCTCCTGCATCCTCAACGTCGTTCTTCTCGTGTCAAAATACTGGTTCAGCTGATAAAATATCTTATCCACCATAGCCGTTATTGGCAGACCACGATAACCCTTTAACATGCCGTTGACCGATTCAACTACATTTGTTGTCATCGCTCCATATCTTCTCCCTCCATCATAAGCCAGGGTCCATTGTTCTCTTGGAATCTGATCACACCAAGCAGCTGTGCGTGGATCCATGCCCCTAATTTGCGCCATGATGCGTTCAAACTTTTGCGGTTGATTCGCGTAAGCTGTATATTACAATAATAATTAGTGCTTAGCACTCAAATTTATCAACATTATTTTCTAAAAAATTAAAATTTTAAATTTTACTTGCCTCCTCAACGAGACCTTTGCCTTCGGTATTTTTGAATTGTCTATTATAGTTGCTGACAATATGCCGTGCGCAAAATCTATGGTGGCCATGTGGAGGACGCCACATTGCTGTCTTCATTGCTTTTATAATTCCTTTGTGCCTATCTGATATTACACAAATATTGTCCCTCCTCCGACAGAGATATAATATTGTCCCTCCTCCGACAGACATATCTCCGTAATAGAGTCATAAACCAAGTCCAATTGTCATTATCTTCCCGATCGACCACAGCAAATGCCAGCGGGAATATATGATTGTTGCCATCAAGTGAGGTCGCTACAAGGAGCGTTCCTCGATATTTCCCGTACATAAAAGTACCATCAACAAATATCACAGGTCGACAACTTGCAAAGCTTTCAATCGTCTGCTTGAAAGTTCAAAACATGCGATTGAAAAAGGTGCGGCTCCGATCTTCGCTCATGCGATCATCAATCACAAAATGAGAACCTACATTCTTTAACATCATTTCATTCATGTACTTTCTCAGCCTACCGTACGATTCATCCCATCCTCCAAAAATTTCGGCGATTGCCATTTGTTTAGCTGCCCAAGTTTTACGGTAAGTAGGTTCGAAGTGCAGCTTGTCTTGAATTTCTGCCATCAGTGCTTTGATTTTGATATCTGGTTGGGCTCTGACCATTGCCTTTATCTCGCCACATATGTACTTCTGATCAAGTTGTCGGTGATCCCGTGACATTTGAGGATTTGTGCATGTGTGTGGCCCATTGTACTTAGTTATTTTCCAAAATAGGGTGCTCGCTTTATTAGACGCGCGGAGCCTCCAATCACACGGCCCATTCTTATTACCACACCTAATAATATATAGTGACTTATTTGTCACATCACTGCACAAGCTCTGATTTCTTGTCAGAGAGTACTCTTTTGCAGCCAACTGTAACGCGTCTCGTGATGGAAACACCATATCAACCTCAAATTCTTTTGATGGATGAAATGACCTACGTCTCGGCTTCACTCTTGTATCGACTTGCATCATATCAAAGTCGATCTCCGAATGGGGCGGTGGATGTACCAACGGCGAGATGGGATTGCTGCAATGGATGTTGTAGTAAGCATCCATATTGTCATCTTCGACATCTTCTTCATCACTGTCATCAATATCCATCCAAGGATCATCATCTTCATCGATATAAATTCCATCATTATCATCATTATCATCGGGCTCCATGTGCTGATTATGCACACCAATGTCATCTTCACCAACATTGGAACATCCTACTTGGTGTTCATCGACAGTTACATAGAACTGTAAAAATCCCACAGAACCAACCCAAAGTGCAAACTGCTGGATCATCCCAACTGTATCATCATTATACACCTCCATAATGTCATGTACATCGTGTGTTGCAATCGGGTATCTATACATCACGCTACGAATATACTGATTTCCCGTTATATTCATTGCGCGCGCAATCGCAGCACGTAACTCATCAAATGTGGAGATATTTCCGAATTGGAACATGGCAGAATGTCCCCCATCGTAATCACGTCCATATCGATTTTGTACTATTGTACCTCCCCAGCGAACAACCGCAAAAGATGTAGACGACATTCTGCTAAATACATAAATTATAAATTATTTCGTAAAAGCTGTACATTGTGCGAAAGATGTAGATGGACCTCTCGAATTTACAATTTTCAGGTTTTAGCGATTTCTTTAGAAGTTTTTCTAATTTTTTGAGAATAATTTCCCAAAAGATTAAATTTACAATTTTCACGTAATTACTTTTCTCGTTCCTATAACAGTACGTATTTTTATAGAATACCTAAATTCATAAATATTAGAACTATCGTCACATTAACAGAAAAATTATAAGATATTATTAACTGTCTATAAATTAGAACTAAATAAATAAATTTATACTAACGAAAAATTATAACATATATTAACTATCTATAAATTTATACTAAATAAATAAATTTATACTAACGAAAATACAAAAAAAACTACAATGAAATTTACCTCAAACGACTGAAGGAGAGTACGCAACGAATGAGGAGCTCACACTGTCAAGAGAAAGACCCGCTTTTATAGAATACCTAAATTCATAAATATTAGAACTATCGTCACATTAACAGAAGAATTATAACATATTATTAACTGTCTATAAATTTATACTAACGAAAAATTATAAAATATTACTAACTGTCGATAAATTTATACTAAATAAATAAATTAGAACTAACGAAAAATTATAACATATTATTAAATGTCTATAAATTTATACTAAAGAACTAAATAAATAAATTTATGCTAGCTAAACATTATAACATATTATGAACTAAATAAATAAATTTATACTAAAGAACTAAATAAATAAATTTATACTAACGAAAAATTATAACATATTATTAATTGTCTATAAATTTATACTAAAGAACTAAATAAATAAATTTATACTAGCTAAACATTATAACATATTATGAACTAAATAAATAAATTTATACTAAAGAACTAAATAAATAAATTTATACTAACGAAAAATTATAACATATTATTAATTGTCTATAAATTTATACTAAAGAACTAAATAAATAAATTTATACTAGCTAAACATTATAACATATTATGAACTAAATAAATAAATTTATACTAAAGAACTAAATAATTAACTTTATACTAACGAAAAATTATAACATATTATTAATTGTCTATAAATTTATACTAAAGAACTAAATAAATAAATTTATACTAGCTAAACATTATAACATATTTTGAACTAAATAAATAAATTTATACTAACGAAAAATTATAACATATTATTAACTGTCTATAAATTTATACTAAACAACTAAATAAATAAATTTATACTAACGAAAATGCAAAAAATAATTACTATGAAATTTACCTTAAACGACTGAAGGAGAGTACGCAACGAATGAGGAGCTCAAACCGTTAAGAGAAAGTCCCGCTTTATTTTTTTTTTATCAAATTCTGTCAAATAAGAAATTTATAAATTATTTGAAACACTACAAAAATATTAACAAAAAATTGTACCCGACCGTCTGAGAAAATTTAATACCGGGAGCGTCTGAGGGAGGAACCACGAGCAAGGTAGAGCGAGGACAATCGAAAATGAACGCGATTATCTGAGAGAGGGAAAATAATGAGCTAGCGAGCGTGATTGAAATGGAAAAAATTATTTGAGAGAGTAACTTACCGATGTCGGAAGAACGAGAGAGAGAGAGCGAAGTGTCTGTGAGAGAATGAGGAGCGAAACAGAATGAAGAAGATGACTGCTTCGACTTTACTTTAAGCCAAGTGAAGCATCGCTGTCGCGACCCTCTCGCGAGCTCGTGAATGAGGGAGCGGGCTAATGGGCCGCCCGATCGCTGGGTTGATCGGACGCGGGCCTCTCCCAAGGTCCATTACCCAAATCGCAACTGCTGGATATACGTAGTCGACCTTCAGTGTGGTCTAGTGACATGTGATGAGTGTACATGCCAAGGAGTCGCCACCAATCGTTTCGTGGAGGGTACGATCGGAAACCCTATCGAATAGTTGGGAGTGGTCTATTCGATTCTGCGGAAACCAGAGAAGTGGGTTCGGAGACTTAGTTACGCCAACTGTCAGAGTTGACGCCCTTTCGGTACCTAAGCTGAATGGTTTATCTGATCCTAGGATTTCATACAGACGAGTGGGGTACAGATCCTAAATCTAGGAGTTCATGCAGAAGAGAATGGCTACCCTATCACTCACAATCAATAGAAATAAACGCGCAAATCAAGGATCCAATACATGCGGATAAAACACATGAAATCAGCATGGCATCCCTAATGAGGCCCTATTAGCCTAGAAAAATATCAATCAAGGCTTAGGAATGATTTTGGCATGATTTGCCCATAAGGGGCAAAATCGTAATTTTGAATGGTTCGGGGACAATTCACCTCAAAAGGGCGAATTTTTCATTTTCAGATGAATTGGGAAGTCAAAAGACAAGAGAAATAGGATTGGCCATCAATCCAATCCATTTCCTATTTTTCTGGAATTTCCAGGATTTTTCTGGAATTTAAAAGTGATTTTACCCTTAGAGGGGTAAAGTCGTCATTTGGACAAAGACGAGGACTGAAAATCTCAAATATTAGGGTTGGTCGTCCACCTGACCCAAACCCTAACTTTAAGCAATTTTCAGAACTCGATTGAGACAAGAAAGACGATTTTCCCATTAAAGGGCAAAATCGTCATTTTGAGAAAAGAGGCGGGACTCGAAAACCCAAACCTAAGAATTGGTCGTCTAATCGACCCTAATTCTCACCTTGGCATTATCGGCCTTATCTAGCATGCATAGCAGAGGCGACTTACCCCTAAAGGGTAATGTCGTCAAGTCTCGGAAAACTGGATAAGAAACCCCAAAAATAGGGTTGACCAGTTGTCTGTGGTCAACCCTCGATTTGTGGGGATTTCTGGGTGTCTAGGATTTTTCACAAATTTTTTCACATTTTTTTGGAATTTTCTGGCATTTTCTAGCATTTTTTTGGATTTTCTAGGATTTTTTGGATTTTTTTATTTTTAAAATCATTTTCTGATTTTTTAAAAAAAGTTATTCGGGCCGGGTCGGGTGACCCGGCCCACGGCCCACGGCCCAGCCCGGACCCGGGTCCGCGCGACCCGAGCCCAAAACGACGCCGTTTTTGCCTTCTCCCGCTCAGATTTTTTAAATTCCCGCCCAAACGAACCAAAGGCCTAGATCGTGCCACGTGTCGCCTGATGGACGGTTTGATCTAAGGCTGGAAACTGACGGTCCAGATTGAACTTCCTGATCGAACCACAACCGTCCGATCTAAGGGATTTTTAATTTCCAAAAATCATTTTTAATTTCCGAAAAAAAGAGATCGCGACGCGTGGCCAAATGTCCACCGTCCGATCTGTTTTGGTTATATTCGGTTGTAACGACGACGCTGACGTGGCTGCCACGTGGGCGCCACGTCAGCGCCACGTGGGCGTTGACCAGTCAACTTTCGTTGACTGGTCAACAGGGCTACCGGGGAAGACGACCGGCGCCGGCGCTCCCTCGCCGGCGCCTCGTCGGAGGGCCATATCTCCGGCTACAGAACGCCAAATCGCACGAGACCACCTCCATTCGACTCGTACAGATCCTTTCTACCACATATATCGGCCTCACAACAGCAGCACCAGATTTTCTATGACTGCAACTCTGACCGAAGCTATCCTCCGGCGAGAGTGTCGTCCTAATGGTTTCTAGCGTCGAACGAACATTCTTAACTATCATACAGCATCTATGGAGTCAGAGCAAACTTACCTTGGGGTTACGGAGCTTCGGTTTGGTCCAACACAAGCCGTGGAGCTCGCGACCGATCGATCAAGGTGGGGGGCGGACTCGACGATCCAGGCGATGGAATGATATGCAACCAAAAGTGAAAATGCGCAGTGATGCAAGACGAGTAGATTACGACCAAAATCGCAGCCAACGGACGGCTCTAGCTCAAGTTGCCATTAAAGGCCGAGCTCGAGCTTGGAGGAAGATCTCACCTTTTTTCGAGATCAGAGGCTGATCGAACGGGTTGGGAAGCTTCTTCGGAGCTCCAGGAAGTCGATGATGATGATTGCCAGCGTCGGTTTCGCTGAGAATGATTCGACGAAGCTTGCACAAGCAAGCTTCGGTCGCGTCCCTCTCTCTCTCTCTCTCCTACTCTCTCTCTCTGCCAGTTCTTCTCTCTCTGCCACGAGCTCTCTGTTCGCTCTCCTCTCCCTCCTTTTCATTCTATCTTCGCCCGTTCTCTCTCTCTGCGAGCGCACGCTCCCCTGAGCTCTCTCTGTTCGTCGCGAGCTTTCTCAAGCTCCCTCTTTCTCTCTCCGCCTAGCTCTCTCTTGGCTCTCTGTGCGTTTCTTTCTCTCTGTTTCGCTCTCTCCTCTTCCACTCTGCGAGCTCCCCCTCTCGCGAACTCTCTCTCGTTCTGCGAGCTCACCCCCCTCTCTACGAGCTCTCTCTAGCTTTCTGTTTTGCCCGTCGTCCCCTAACCGACCCTTTCGCCAACTAATTTCCCCAGCTCAACTGATGATCGCCTCCAACTGCCTTCCTCCCCTTTTTCCTTCTTGCTTCCCATTCTGTTTTCCGCGAAGCACCCACTCCCCTCCGTTCTGTTTTCCTCCTCCTTTGTTTTTGCGCCAAAGAAAAAGAAGAGTAAGCAGAAGGCGTTCTGCTTGGTTGACTGGGTTGACTGGTTCGGGTCAACCCGACCCAGTTGACCCAGTTCGCTATTTTCCCCAAATTCAATGCCAAAATGAGCATGAATCACAAAATTGATCATGAAATCGGACTCTATGACACAAATTCCATCTGAAAGATGTAAATTATGGCTAAATTGGTTTTAATTTGTGTGAAAGCCCCAAATTTAAGGCAGGATCCGAAATTGATTTTCGTCAAATTGATGCTCTTAATGGACGAATTGGCCCCAATTGAGCCCCTCATTAGATTCAGGGGGTCGAATACTATAGGGAGGAAGCATTTAGATTCTATGGGTGTCCCTCAGAAAAGTTTAATTTCGGAATTGGCATAATAGGGACTAAAATGAAAAGATTTTTATGCGATTAGATCCCTAAGGCCAAAATTGATCAAATCAGTGCACAATTGAACCAAGTTGAAATGTAGGGTAATCAAGTCGAATGTCAAGACTCGAAAAATGCAAAAGATTGCAAATAAAATGACTCAAAACGTATTTTTTGACAAATTTAACCCTGTGCGTTGCAAAGAAACACACAAAATTAAACTTGAATTTCGACTCTTGATGAGGTCAAAATGACAAGGGATTTAAAATAAAAATATTGACTATTTTCCTATATTTTTGTGACCTCAAATTCTAATTTTGTTGATTTTTCTAGTATTTTCCTATTTTCTAAAAATACTAAAAAATGTGAAAAATATGAAAAATTATTTTTTGGTCAAGAATGGTTCCTTGGGCTTGGCCAATGCCACCAAAGTTGATTTTGTAATTTTTTGACTTTTTATGAATTTTTTGTGATTTTTCAAAAATAAAACTGAAAAGACTTGGTCAAAAATCAGGTGTCAACAATCGCGCAAATGCTCGCCCGTGAAGGCCTAGAGGCAGGTCTGAAGAAGCTATCACATCCCATCCCATCCGTCAGCAAAAAATCACGACGAATGCATGAGAAAAGAGAGGGGTCATGCAGCGAAAAATAAGGAAATGCTGCCGCGTGGTTGTATGGGGAGAGAAACGAGGAAAAAATATAGAGAGGGGAGGGGGATTTGCCGTGTGTCGGCATGGGGAGGGGGGGCCTGCAGCGGGGAGCGAGGCCCCCCTCTCCCTCGGCAATTGAATTGCCGCGAGGGGGGGGGGCTGGACGTGGGGGGCAGGACCCCACGTGGGGGGCAGGACCCCACGTGGGGGGCCCCGCCCCCACGGCAGAAGGGGGGCCCGCCGTGGCCCCCCTCTTCCACTCCCTCGGCGGGTCAACCGCCGAGGGAGAGGTGGGGCCTGCCGTGGGACCCCCTCTTGGTCTCCCTCGGCGGGTCAACCGCCGAGGGAGACCTAAATTGGTAATTTGTTTTTAATATTAAAATTGTAAATATTATTATTTTTTGTATTATTTAAAAAAAAAGCTCGCATTTTGGTCCACAGGTCGGCGAGACAAAAGTAAAACTAGATATATATATATATATATATATATATATATATATATATATATATATATATTCAATTCATTGATATATATATATTCAATTCATTGACCTTTGGAATTATGGATTTGGAGCTCCATACTCATGTTGCCTTCTTATGTACACGCATAATTTGGAAAATAATGGGTCTAGAGGAGGGACAAGAGCAACCACCCATTGCTCATCACAGCAATCGAACCTTTTATAGCACGACATAATCATGCATTTCCTCGAAGCTTAACAATGCAAAAGGTCTCCCACCTTCCAACCGATGCAGTCCAACAGGATCGATGCATTGAATTCGATTCCATAATCGTGGCCATATGCGCCGAAAGACCATTCACTCATGCCTCCAAATGTGGCCTCTTGGAGCTGCGAATCGTGCGACACATGCACGAGCTACGCTTTTTTCTCAAACCCTAATTATGAGTTCTTGTCACGAATACTAATTCACACATTTCTTGTCGTTCGTTTGACTGTGCACGTCGATTCCCATGATTCACGCATTTCTTTAGTGAAGACCTAATTAACGTGACGTGCTTATTTTAATTGCAAAACTTTTTTTTTTTTTTGGTTGGACGGTCGGGTGGTATTCAAGCTGATCGGAAAAAAGGCTTTATTTGACATTACTTCTTCTCCAGTGAATTTTTAACTGGGTACACTACTCGTTAATTTCTTAGACACGACCTCTTAAACCAATTTACCTTCCGCTCTTTCCATTTTGGGATTTGGGGTTGATCTTATTGAAACATGGTGTGGATTGAATCATTGATGCTCTGTAGATTGAATCCCCAATTTAAAATTATTGTTTCTCTCTTGCCCCCCATGGAAATGAATTATGACCCATTATTGAGAAAAGTCCGAAGATGTGGTCTCTCCAAAATTAGGAAAATCGGAAGCTGGTAGTTCCTGCCTTTTTCTCTTTTCAACTAACCCGTGGGGTTCATCTTTTCTTGCAACCGGACATTGTTACGCACCCTAGATTATGCTCATGACCGTGAGATTAGGATGTCACATACTATACTAGTGTCATTATTTAAATGAATAAAAAAGTGGTGGGTGCTAGACAATATCCTTATGAGATGCACGCATCGTATATTCCCCATAATGATAGAAAATATATTATTATTTTTATTCTGGATAATGTCAGGTATCCATGTTTTTCAAATTAATGGATTAATCACCATTTGTGTACATGACCCGTTCACCTGCGGATGCAAAATGTTCGGACCATGCTTATGCATGAACTTGATACAAGGGCAATAAATTATTTTGCCATAATTCCGTCAAAGAAGGATTGTCTCATTACAAAACTCATGGTAGTTGAATGTGTACTTTAACCTTCGATGTAATCTAGGCCGACAACTTGTGTTACCGTATCATAAAAAGGGTTGTAGTTTAATCTCATAATTTTGATTCTATAACCCAAATAAATGACTGATGACTCTCGTGTTCATATACATATCAAGTTTACAGAGAAGTATGTTTGTATTTCCTCTTTGTAATTCATAATTAGGCTCGTGTCGTATTTGTATCGTCTAAACGGTCGTATTTAATATTGGTGGTTACTAATTTTAATGTAATTTTCAATCACTGACATTTGAATTTCCCTATTGTATTTCAGCAATTAACTTTCCTTGGCTTTTCAACAATGATGGCTTTGACCAAAATTCTTTCGGGTGTTTTTATTTTTAGTTTTATGAAGTTGTAGTGATAATCATGTTAACCTCACATGGCGTTTAGAAAATTGGCCACACATCCGCCATTTCAGCAATTGCGCACGAAACAAAAAAACTGTCGGATTTCCAATCAAAGTGACCATTAATGAAATGAAACGAAAAGCATATTGCAATGGTGCTTTGGGTAAATGACATTGTTATTCAGTAACCTAATTGAAAATCCACGAGATTCCGTATGAAAATTTTCCCAATTTCGACTTTTTAATCCGTCAAGGGAAAAATAAATTAAGGAGATGGATATATGATCCTGTTAATGGATAAATAAAAGACGATAAATTCATGGCCTGAAATAAGAGAGAGTTTTGCATGCGGACAAACATGAGATCTCATCGATTGCAACCGCAACGTGAGTTTCGTGCATGATCTGAAGTCATTAATGATCGAAAAAAAGCCGGCTCATGTCATCAGATGCATGCAAGAATAGAATTCCGTCAAGGCCGATGCCCAAGGCCTTTGCAATGGTAATGTTTTAATGACAATAGAAAGAAATAAAAGAAGAGAAGAGGAACACCCAACAGTTGGTTCAGACGATCAAGAGAAAAAGAAATCTCTTGGAAGCTTACATCCACGACGGTAATCCCCAATTCATCTTTTTTTTTGGAGGATTTATTACCCTTTAATAGAGAATAATGTGATGCATTACAATCATGAATTTGGTAACTATGGATATCGCACAGCTCAGCCATATTTCCTACTATTTTGAAATCAGGAAGATCTTCAATCTTTATCGTTCCAACACTCCCCCTCCAAGCTGGAGCGAAAACGTCCTCGGAGATTAGCTTGGATATCATATTCTGAAAAACACCTTTAGCAAGAGCCTTGGTGAATATATATCTACAAGTTGCTCATCACTACGAATATAAGAAGTTTCAATTGTCTTGCCTTGAACTTTCTCACGAACAAAGTGACAATCGACTTCTATATATTTCGTCTGTTCATGAAAAACTAGATTTGAAGCAATATGGATTGCTGCTTGATTATCACAAAATTACTTCGTAGGCGACTTAAGAGTTTCAAATCCCAATTTTTGCACAAGCAAACGAAGCCAAACCATTTCACTTGTAGTTGAGGCCATGGCTCTGTAGTCAGCCTCTGCACTGGACCTTGCTACAACAATTTGTTTTTGACTTTTCCAAGTGACTAAGTTGCTGCCTATAAAAGTGCAAAAACCTGTAGTTGATTTTCTGTCCATAAGGCTCCTAGCCCAATCCGCATCAATATACCCTGCAATACCAGTATGACCATGTTTCTTCATCAAAATGCCCCGACATGGACTAGATTTTAAGTATAGAAGTATGCGATCCACAAGTACCATATGTCCTTCAGTAGGAGCATGCATGAATTGGCTTACATAACTGACTGCGTAAGCAATATCTGGCCGAATAATGGTTAAGTAGATCAACCGTCCAACCAACCTTTGAAATCGACCAATGTCGAGTAAATGAGCGATGTTGTCAACAAACTTACGCTTATAATCCATGTGAGACTCAGCAGGAGCAGCTCCAAATTTTGCGGCCTTTTTTAACAAGTTAAGAGTATATTTTCTTTGAGCGATGAATAATCCTTTAATAGAGTAAGCCACTTATATACCAAGAAAATAATGCAAGTGTCCCAAATCCTTGATGTCAAATTGTACATTCAAGTGTTGCTTAAGAGCCTCGATTTCATGAATATTATAACCAGTAATAACTATATCATCCACGTAAACAAGGACAATCATTGTTCCTTTGGCATTCCGCTTCACAAACAAGGAGGAATCCGAATCACATTTTTTGAAATCCACACTTTTAAGAGCTGAACTTAATTTTCCATACTAAGCACATGGCGACTGTTTGACCATCGATAGCTTTATTAAGCTTGCATACCGCATTGGGTTGATTTTTTGAAGGATGTCTAGGAGGAATATTCATATAAACTTCTTCTTCCAGTTCACCTTGTAAGAACGCGTTTTCAACATCCATTTAAAAGAGTGGCCAATCACAATTTACTGCTATGGACATCAATATCCATTTAAAAGAGTGGCCAATCACAATTTACTGCTATGGACATCAATACTCTCATCATGTTCATTTTTGCTACAGGAGCAAAAGTTTCTTTGTATTCTTCACCATACGTTTGCTTGTAGCCCTTTACAACAAGTCTTGCCTTGTGACGCTCTATGGAACCATCATTCTTGTATTTAATTTTATATACCCGTATGCAACCAACGGAACGCTTTCCTTCAAGTAAGATGACGATATCCCAAGTATGATTTTTATCAAGTGCTTTTAGCTCTTCTTTCATAGTTTCTCGCCATGCTTGAGAACTTCTAGCTTCAAGAAAAGCAACAGGTTCTTTGTGAGCATCGATAGCTGACAAAAAGGCATGAAAGGTAGGAGAAACTTTACCATATCAAATATAATCATGTATAGAAAATTGAGCAAAATGATAAATGGTAAAGTCATGAAGTATGGTAAATGGTTGCAAAACTTGAGTAGTCCTATTAGGCGCGACAAGAACGGGTGCAAGCTCTTCAATAACAATAATTTCATCTACTTGCTCTGAAGCAAGATCAGAATCACTTATATTATCACTAATATGACCACTCACAATTGGAAGGGGAGCAACTTCAACATCGAACTCATTATAGTCTAATTCACTACTACTATTCTCCCCTTGAAGCCGATCCTTGCTAGAAAAAACATGTGATTCTCATCGAAGACAACATCACATGAGATAAAAAATCTTATTGGCATATGGATCAAAATATTTATACCCCCTCTTGACAGAGGAGTAACCAATAAAAACATATTTACGAGCACGATGATCAAGTTTTCCCCTGAAAAGTGAAGAAAATAAATACTTCTAAATATTCGAAAATGTGAAATATTCACAGTTCGACCAATAAGCACCTCCATTGGAGATATGTAACGTAAGATCTTACTGTGGAGACGATTAATCAAGTAACAACTAGTGAGCACCGCATCTGACCAATATGTCTTGGGAAAATTACCATGAAATAATAGAGCTCTTCAAATAGGTGACAATTTTTCTGTTCGGCTACCCCATTTTGTTGAGGGGTCCCGACACAGGAGATTTGATGAATATTTCCTAAAGACTTCAAAAATGATTCAAAAGGATGATTTGTATATTCTGTCCCATTATCAGTTCGAAGAATCTTGATGTGGCAATCATATTGAGTTTGAACCATATTGCAAAATTCTTAAAATACTTTAGCACTTCATTCTTAGAGGTCAACAAATGAAACCAAGTCGTACGAAACTTATCATCAAAAAAAGTAACAGAATAATCGAAGCCATCACGCGAATCCACATGAGCATTACCCCAAACATCAGAGTGTACTAATTCAAACACTTATTGTGAAACATGTGAGCTAGAAGTAAAAGATAGTTTGTGCTACTTAGAATAATGACAAGTTCACAATGACTTGAATCAAGAGAAAATTCAGAATTCAAATTATGCAACACATTATCTGAGGGGTGGCTCATGTGTAAATGCCAGAGTTGTGAAATAGCCTCCTTATTATTCCTTGCAACCAAAGCTTTGCTCGGAAAATTAATCACATAGAGCCCTTGCTGACAACGGCCTTCACCAATATTCTTCCTTGTGAGTTTGTCCTGGAACACTACCTTTTGATGGGAAAAAAATAACATTGCAGTCCAATTCTTTAATAAGTTTACTGATAGATAATAAATTTGAAGATAAATCTGGCACAAATAACACATCACAAGCAGCAGAAAATAAATTGATGGTGCCCTGTCCTTTAATCGAAATTTGAGTTCCATTGGCCACTGTAATCGAACCACGAGAACCCTCATCAATGACACAAAAATCAGATTATTCGTAAGAAGTGATGCACATATGGTGAGTAGCACCCGAATCAACAATAAAAGAAATTTTTGGAGATAGAGTCATAAGAGCCAAGGAATTATGACATTGAGCCAGATTGCTAGAATCAGAGACAGATGATGTTGTACCACCAGCTTAGATAAGATGCTGCAGTTGAATAGCAATTTTATTTAGAGGGGCTTGAAAATAAGATGTCAAGCCTTGAGTATGAGATGCAACATTGGCATCCGCCGCTTTATCCTTATTAAGCCGAAAATGAGAATGAAGCTCCCAACAACGGTCTTTGATGCGACCATCCATATCACAATGATCACAATGAAATTTATTATTGCAACCTTTGCCTTTGCCTTTACCAAAATCAGAGCGATTGTCATCAAAATCAATGTGATTAATTTTAGTACCAAAATCAGAGCGATTACTTTTAGCAGCATGAGCAAAATTCTCAATCAAATCTCCCCCTTTCTCATAATCATAAGTCATTATACGACGACGAGTTTCCTCCCTTTGAACAATAGCACAAACGGTAGCAAAATTAGGAAGTGTAAAACTCATTAGGATTTGACTCTTAAGATCTTCATATTCAGGTGTAAGACTAGCCAAAAAGTTGAAAAATAATGTCCTGCTCTTCACACTAGGCATGTATCTCAACATTCTGGGCAAGCGGTCGATATTATTGTAATTTATCCACTTCTTTTTCATATTACCAAGATGTTCAGTAAATGATTAATTAGTTGCTTGCTCAATATGTGCAAGCTCATGTTGCAACTCAAAGACACAGGATGCATTATCAACATTTCTATACATATCCTTCAAAGAATCTCATAGGGACTTAGCAGCCTTTGAATAAGCAAATATCTCATAAATTTGAGATTCCATTGAATTAAACAACCATGACATGACCATATTATCATTTGCCTGCCATTCAACAATTTCGTATATATAGCTACAGGTGCTCTGATAAGATCATTCGCATAACCCAACTTTGATCTGTCCCTAATGGCTATAGAGACAACTCTAGACCAAGGCAAATAATTACGCCCATTTAACATAATAGTCGTAAGTTTATTTGAAATTTCGAAAACAGATTTGCTATTATCAACCATCGTGCTAAATAGAAAGATAGCACAAAATTTAACAAACTTATCTGGGAGCAATCGAATCCAATAAAGGTGTCATGAAGATGATCTCCCTCTGTGCAAACCAAAAACCACCAAAAAAAAAATCGAATTCACCATCACTAGCAGACAAGCAAAAGCATTGACAAAGGAGCCGACTTTAGGATAGAACACGGCTCTGATACCATGTTTTAATGACAATACAAAGAGATAAAAGAAGAAAAGAGGAACATCCAATAGTTAACATGGTTCAGAGATAACCCACTAAAGAGAAAAGAGCTTTCGTGCGCTCTCGGTGCTATCGGTTCCCTTCCTGTGGATCAAGAGAAAAAGAAATCTCTTGGAAGCTTACGTCCATGACGGCAAATCCCCAATTCATCTTTTTATTTTGGGGATTTATTATCCTTTAATAGAGAATAATGCGATGTGTTACAATTATGAATTTGGTAACTATGGATATGGCACAACTCAACCATATTTCTAGCTATATTGAAATCAGGAAGATCTTCAATTTTTATTATTTCGATAGGTAAGGTGGTGCTATGATGTCGTAGCACAAACATCATGCCAGCCTTTTCATCATGTGTTTGAGGGAGACCCCTAGAGGGGATTACGAATTCAAAATTCAAAACTCAAACATCCGCCATAGGTAAAAACACATTGGCCATGTATTTTAGCTCGTCAGATGGAAGATATGATCATTCAAACGCGACGACAATCTGATTTAAGCTCGAACGCCCCGCGCTCTTTTAAAACACGAAAGAAACTAGTAGATAAGCAAAGCAAATTTCATGGTGAAACGAGAGGGGAAGAGAGAGAGAGAGAGAGAGGTTGTCTCGTGAACCGTGATCGTGTCGGGGGTCCACTGGAGTGGAGGGCTCCACCAAAGGATCGAGGATCACAGTACCGTCACGTGTCCAGTTAATGTTGCGAATGGAAGGACTTATGTAGTTATAATACAGTCTCTCGCACACACCCTCACCCCCCTCTGCACTCTCTCAATACATGCTTTGGTCGAATCCGCGAAACATAAAAGCAGATCCTTTGGGCCATTGAGACACCATTGGCAGTGGTGGCTTGCTTACTCGAACTTGGTCCAAGGAGAGAGAGAGAGAGAGAGAGAGAGAGAGAGAGAGAGAGAGAGAGAGAGAGAGAGAGAGAGAGAGAGAGAGAGAGAGAGAGAGAGATGGTTCAAGTCGAGCAGTGAAGGGTGTGGCTTGACGTTTCTCTGGGTAATGAGACCAGCCCCAGACCTCTTCTTCTCCTGAGGAAGACGATGATGGCTCGTCAGGAAACACGCCGGCAAAGCCCGGCTTCTCTCTTCGATTCTCTCTACTGCTACGAGGAGCCTTGGGAGGCCCAAGAACGCGAACTCGGTGACCAAGATCTGTTCTGGGAGCTGACCCGCCTCACCTCCAGGGAGGAACCCAACCCTCTGCGCCGGGATCTCGCGACCGACCCTTGCTTCGCAGGAGCCCGCGCACCAGGCCTTGGATTGGATGATGAAGGCGCACGCGCGCTGCGACTTCTCCACCCTCACCGCCGTGCTCGCCGTCGACTACCTCGACAGGTTCTTGTTCGGGTTCGACTCGCGGGCAGAGAAGCCGTAGATGACCCAGCTCACCGCCGTGGCCTGTCTCTCTCTTGCCGCCAAGGTGGAGGAGACCCACGTCCCCCTTCTCTTAGACCTACATGTGCGTGCCAATTGAGGATCTCTTGTTCCCCGAATGTCACCTCTTTTTAAGCTCTTCATTAATGGTGTGCAACTCCGTTTCTTTCAGGTGGAGGAGAGCAATTACGTGTTTGAGGTCAAAACAATACAAAGAATGGAGCTGCTGGTGCTGTCCACGCTCGAGTGGAAGATGAACCCAGTGACATTGCTTTCTTTTCTTGATTATTTCGCGAGGATGCTCGGCTTGAAGGGCCGTCTGTGCTGGGAATTCCTTAGGAGGTGCGAACAGGTCCTTCTCGCTTCTCTCTCAGGTAAAAAATTGATCCCGTTGAAATGGAAAAGACGAGGAGAGTTTTTTCTGTGAATTCCCGTTTTGGTCACATCTGCTAATGCCATTGTTGTTCCTTTCTTTGCCCAAACAGATTGTAGGTCAACGAGCTATGTTGCTTCTGTAATGGCTACTGCTGTGATACTACATGTCATAAATGGTCTAGACCCTTGTTTGGGACTGCAATGCCAGAACTAACTCTTGCCCATTTTGGGAATCGAATTGGTTAGCCCTATACCCTTCCTTGAACCCAAATGAGTTTATTTTCCCCCCTTCTTTCGGGGTTGAATTATGAATAATGATCCTAAAATCTTAATGTCATTCCATATCTTCTTAACAAGACATTATGGATGAGTGCACTAAGCTAGTCTCAGAGCTGGCATCGGCAATTCGCAGACACCGATCGAGCAAGCGCAAGTTCGGATTGGTGCCCGGAAGTCCGGATGGAGTGGTGGACGTTTGCTTCAGTTCTGATAGCTCGAATGATTCATGGTCTGTCGCGGAATTGGTCTCATCTTCCCCTGAGTCTCTGCTGAAGAAGAGCAGGGCTGAGGATCGACTTAGGCCAAACCCCTGTACTGCTAATTCGGAGATTCTCCTCATTCCTCAGTAGTTTACCCCTTCCTAATTTTGCCAATTATAAAGTATTTATAACTCATAATAATACACATTTCCTTCTCCTCAATGTGCAAGTTAAATCGCCTGGCAATTAAACGTCTCTTTGTTCTGTAAACTCAAATCTCCCATGTACATTGAGCCGGAATCTGCTGATTCAGGTTTTGAACAAATTAGTGATCGGCGGCATTCTACCCGGAAGGCGAATTTGAGCTCAGTCAGTAAAAGAGTACTTGAAATTGAAACCCGAATCTCCGAAGGCTCCAAGCGGGGCTTCTCCATCCTTGTATGAACACAGTGGGTCATGTCATTGACATAAACCGGACATTACATCCAAATGCGTCCCCTCTTTATTAAAGGAAAGGCCTTTTTCTTCCTTGGCGTGAAACGGAAGTAAACTTGAACCATCTTTTTCACATTTTCGAAAGTGGATGGAATCGTGGAATGAAATTTTTCTGAGAGAAGTTCTATTAAAGAGAAGCTCCAGGGGACTTCATTAAACAAACCGATATAATGTTCAGATCTCTCTCCTAATTCACATGAATAGCTAAAGATGAAGCTAGGCATCGATTAAACAAGTGAAGTTTCGTTTGATTCCACAACAACATAGACCAGACCAGACCAGAGAGACGAGGACTAAGGAGATCACCGGACTCGATGGGAATACGATGCATCGCACGCACGCCTTTCTATGGAGTAAGAGCACAAATGCAGATGGCGCAATGAAAATGTTTTGAAAGCTGGAGAAAGAGAGGGAAATTTTCATTTTATATAAATTTTTTTGGTCGGCCACTGGGAATTCAGGTAAATCTGTAGGTTTGACCTCGTGGGAAGAGCTTGGAGGCATAGCAGAGGAGGGTGTGTCTTTGTGTACGACTTGTGTGCTTCTTCGTTGGCAATGGACCGATATGACCGAGATAGGAGTGACGAACTGGCCTGTCCTGACCAGACCAGCTATTTAACACTGCCCCGGTTTGATTTTCAATGCACTCTTCCTTCCGGAGGGATGAACGATTCCTCTCCTGCTGTAAAACCTTCTGCTGCTTCTCGGGCATTTTCATGAATTCTTGCAAAAACGGATCCTCTTTGTTCTTCCACGAGAAAACAGAGCTTGAAGATCTGTCCAACGAAGAATCCATGCTCTAGGTTAACCCAAAGTTTGTCAGGATTCATGCGAGCCAAGCATTATAATTGAAATGCAAAGTTTCTCATTATCGCTTCAAACTCGTCCCAGTCCCACCCTGTTACTACTTCCCGAGTCAGAGGGAGACCGTCTCTCGACATATTCCTAGATTTGCCTCAGGAATTGTTTGACTGAGCGCAAAGGGACACCCGCTAAAAGGCTTGCGCTCATGTGCCATCTTACCGCCTTCGAACTTAAAGAAGCGAATCACCTCGACTGTATATTTTTTATTTGAGATTCCTCTTAGGTTTCCGTAATACATGCTTTGATCTAATTCGAGCTTAATTACAAAAGAATTGGAAGAGAATGAAGTGCCGTGAATGACGGAATGCTAATCTAGTGCGTCCAAAGATGCCCTTTTTTTTATATTGTTTCGTCGACGGAAAATGCTTGCGTAATGGTCAGGGAAAAATTTCAAAGTGCTAATAAGGGTCCACTTAAAGGCCCAAAGCCGACCTTATTTCAAGTAAGGGTCTAAAATGCACTCATTATTTCAAAGAAAAACTTGGCCCAAAAGCATTTTCGTCATTTACTTTTTTTGCAACTTTTTGCTTATTTTTTGTTTTATTTTTTGTTTTATTTTTTTATTTTTTTCCCTCTTCCCTCCTTGACCGTCGCCGGCCTAGGGCGAGGGTAGCCCTCGCTTTGCCAGGGCTTCCGCACCCGACGCCGGCGAAGGCGACCCTAGCTAGGCATTGGGCGACCCTCACTGGCGTCGGGTGAGGGCGACTCTGGCCTACCCTCGCTTGATGCTAGTCGTCGCTTAAGGTCGACAATGGCCGGGGGAGGGAAGATGAAAAAGAAAAAAAAAGGAAACATCGAAAGGAAAAAAAGGAAAGCATTGCAAAAAAGTAAATGATGAATATTCTATTCGGTCAGACTCTTCTTTGAAACAACCAAGGCAATACGTGCCCTTATTTGGGAAATTAAGGGCATTTGAGATCATTATTTGGAATTTTTCCATGACGGTGTAACGGTTTTATGCAAGCCACAAAAAGATTTCCATAATTTTTTTTTTACTTCTTTCACAACTAAAATGAGTGGCCAATATTGCACCGTTATTCACCGGAAGTAATAGTGCTGTCACGCTAGCACTCCCCTTCATCGACGGGGCACTTGGCAGCAACTGCGAGTGGGATGCTTGGTGAACTGTGAATGGTATTAAAGATATTCTGCTTCATTAATGTTTGCCTCATCATCATTGCTTTCTTTTGGGTTAATAACATGAAAAAAAAAATCTAAATTGGTACATTTCTGACAAATTTATTCCAAACTATTTTTTTGATCACAAAAAATCCTAAACTGGTATACATGTGATGAATTTACCCCAAACTATTTTTTCGATCACCAAAACTCTAAACTGATACATTTGTGATAAATTTAGCCAAAACTACTAATTTTGACCACTAAAAATCTCAAACTTGTGCACATGTGACAAATTCACCCTTTGTTAATTTTCGTTGAATTGAATTAAGATCACAAGAAACTCCAAATTGATACACATGTGATAAATAAAAGGTAAAAATCCTAAACGTGTATATTCGACAATTGCCACTTCCCATTCAAATTAGCAATTTGACGATAAAATTTAAAGAAAACTAACAGAGAGTAAATTTGTCATAGGTGTACCAATTTGAGGTAAATTTATCAAAGGTGTACTAATTTAGGGTTTTTAATGATTAGAAAAATAGTTTGGGTAAATTTGTCACAAGTATACCAGTTTAAGATTTTTCGGAATATTAACCCTTTTATTTTTATCTCGTCCCACTCCTCGTCTTTGAGATCGAATATATATATATTTGGAAAATTGCACTTCTATCTCTTTAAACTTCCAAATCTCTATTTTATTTTGCAAAATCCAGCTAGTTCATTTCTTCTCTCAGCCAATTGATTACTGAACGGCCAAGACATCAATCCTATAGCCCATGGCCTCATACATAAGGGGAGATTTGCCCTTAAATAGTCATCGCTTTACTACTTTGCTTTGGCGCGAATCCAATCCAATCCTCACGGAGCAATCAGAATTAGAGCGCAACCGAGAATGTAAAACTTAGAATCCCAAAAACACGAGCAAAAACTTATGTTAACTTGTTTAGAGGAATATTTTACCTTTTTTGATCTCGTCGTTTTGAATTGACGGAATTTCACTAGAAAGTTTAGGGCGCACAGGGCGTACTTTTGCTTTATAAATCAACTTCTGGCCAAAAGTGGATTTTTTTTTTTACTTATAGAGAGAAGTATATTTTTTTTTACTTCTTCAAGAGCCTTCAAAACTACTTCTGGACCCAAAAAAAAATATTATAGAATTAGAAAAATGAAGTTGCGTAATCAGATAGATTTCTGCGCGAGAAGCTGTATTACCAAACGGATTTCTGCTCTAGAAGCACTTTCGGAGCAGAAATTCTACTCTATAAGTATTGTCACGCGCCTTATACCGTCGTCACATCAAGGAGGGAAGGTAAAAGCAAAAGAGAATGGAAATAGCCGAGGAAAAAGAAATTAAAACCTAAATCGCCTCATAAAGGAAGCCACGTGATTTAGAAAATTAATTGTGAGAGAACTTACGCAAAGAATAAAAAATTGTAGCGGTGAAAACGGATGAAAATCTCTTTTCCAACTTTCTATGGAGTTGTCTTTGTTGCGTGCTTCTTTGTGCTCTTTGCTTTTAGTTTTTTGGTAGCGTATTTCAACGTAAAAAGCAAAAGTGGAAGATTTCGTGATAAGGTGCGGCATATCATCATCGGCCAAGTGGAAGACAGAGAGAGAGGGAGAGTAAATTTAGTGGACTATGTTTGTATATTGTATGCTGTTCTTTTATAGGGAAATACCACAAACAAATAATAATAAATTATGTCTATAATCTAATCATTTTAATCACCAAAACCCATAAATTTCTACCAATGTGACAAAAATACCTCATGTCGACCACAAAACGTATCACAAACTCTTACAAATTTGACAAGAATAACTTATAGTTATAAAAAAAAAAAAAATAGAGCGCTCCCCTTCGAAGAGTTATACCAAAGATGGCATGGTTTATAATAATTATAGCATGCATTACACCGTCATTGCAAAGAAAAATTTACACAAGCTCCCGTCATGCCTTGATTTAAGGATTATACCTGTCCCCAATCTCTCTCTTCTCTCAGGTCAATGGTGTAAAAGATAGGTTCTTGAAGAGTTTGAAAATGTGGTAAAAGTTATAGTAATTTATAGCACGCATTACACCGTCAATGTATAGGAAATTTTACTCGGTCTCCGGTCATCTCTCGATTTGAGGATTATAGCCACTCTCTCACTCGAGTTAATGTGGGAAATAATTACCCTACACATCAAAAAGCTCTCTTTTGACCTTACAAGTGCTTCGAGGTTCCATCTGTTGTGGAAATTCTCCTATATTTTGATTCTAACAAAACTATCAAGAGGAATTGCATAACGTTTTATGATGCAGAAAGAATGTGTAAGCAGCAGGTTGAGTGGATCTAATTCTGTCGCATGGACCAAGGGTCAGATGGAGTGCTTCTAGACCAAGGGTCAGATGGAAGTGCTTCTGACGAAGGGTCAGATGGAGTGCTTCTGGACCAAGGGTCAGATGGAAGTGCTTCTGACGTGGTCAGATGGAAGTGCTTCTGACGAAGGGTCAGATGGAAAAGAAGGGTCAGATGGAAGTGCTTCTGACGATCCACATGCAGTGACAGATGGACCGCATCTAATCTCTGTATTACCATTCCAACTTAACTGATCATTTAGGAAAGTTTTCTTATTAAGACAAAAATCAAAGATGGTCAGTTTCTGCATTTCCAAAACGCGAAGACCCACGAATGACAAGTTTCTGATCAAGGTGAGATTTCCTATGGAAGCTTGTGATATTCGATTGATCTGATGTCCCTTCCAATAAATTAAGGGACTTTCTACAATGGGATATTACCTTCTAAAGGATATCCTTTCGGGAACCAACTCAGACTTACCACACTTATGGAAGCTGGAGATTTAGTTGTATGGGCGACTGAATCAGAAGGGTTCAATATCTTCCTCAACGGTCTACATATCTTCTGGAGATACAGTCTCATTCAATCACAATTGTTGGTGTCCAATCAAGGATTGAAGAGCGATCCCTTGGCCGTAAATCCAACGGCTAGTTTGGAGGCAGGGGAGTATAAAAGAAGAACCATGATGGACTGAAAAGTAAGAGGGCGAACAATAATCCAAAGTGCAAGTGTAATTCGAGTCTTACCCGAGAATATTCTGAGTACTCAAAATCCTATTCATTGTGAGAATCTATGAGAGAGAAAAACCAAGTGATTGATTGTTTGTAATTCTCTTAATTCTACATAGTGAAAATCCAGCCGATCGGCTGTCATCGTGGGAGAGTGGACGTAGGCTTGACTAGCCGAACCACTATAAACATTGTGTGCATATATCTCTTCCTTGATCTCTATCGCTGTGATTAGTTTATATTGCATATTGATATTGTTCCTAGATCACGAATTGAAATTATTTTCAAAATTACGCAAGTAATTTCAATTTAGTCGTAAATTCACCTATTCACCCCCCTCTAGGTGACATTACTAGATCCAACAATTGATATCTGAGCATGTTGCTCATTTTTTTTCGAAGTGTTTATTGACTTCAGAGCTAACGATCTACTATGTCTAGCAATCACTCTTCAGGAACAAGCGATTCGCACTTTGCCAACAAGCCATCATATTTTGATGGGAAAGACAACAACATGTGGAGCAACAAGATGAAATGGTTCTCCAAAGCTTATGATGATTTGATGTGTGATGTCGTTACAAATGGTGTAGTACCTGTAACTGCCACAAATCCAACCTCTGTTGATGGAACAAATCCTATCACAACAACGACCGACGCTGAAAAGGCTAAAAGACGAGGCCTTGATTCTAAAGATGTTAACGCTCTTTTTTGTGCCTTATCTACTTCTCTTTATAATCGAGTCTCAGAGGAAGAGTCCTCCAAGGCAATATGGGATAGGCTTCATATTACATTTCAAGGAACAAATCATGTGAAAGAAACAAAGCTCAGTATTTTACTGAGTGATTATGAAGCATTTCAAATGAAATCTGATGAATCTATTGCAGATATGATAGACATGTTTCAAACACTGGCAAGTGGACTTGCAAGACAAGGTGCACCCATTGCTGAGCCAATGCAAGTCAGGAAAATACTACGTGGACTAACATATGAATGGAATTACATCAAACCATCTATTCAAGAATGCCAAACAATCAGACCACTCTCGGTGGATGAGCTAGTTAAGACACTACAATCTTATGAAACCGAACGAGCAAACAAGAAGAGAGATCAAAAAGGTAAAAAATCAATTGCTTTAAAGACTGAAGTTGCTCAATGCCTGTCTGATACAGATGATGAAGAACTAGCCCTCATGGTGAAAAAGTTTAGAAAGATGGCTCGAAAAGCCAGGAATATCAAAAGAAAGAAACCTTGGAAGAAGAATGATATGAGAATGTCAAACAACGACTCTCAAGATAGCAAAGACATGATTTGCTTTCACTGTAAGAAGGCATGTCAAACAACGACTCTCAAGATAGCAAAGACATGATTTGCTTTCACTGTAAGAAGGCGGGACATATCAAATCGAATTGTCCAATTTTGAAGAAGGACAAACTCAAGTACGAGAAGTACAAGGTCCTAAAGGCAGATACACTAAGTGATTCTGATGAAAGTGAAGACGACTACGCAAACATCTGTCTCATGGCTGAATCAGATTCAAATTCAGATTCAGAAACTGAGGTATGTTCGTCTGAACTCCCTGATGAAGTTACTGAATATATTGATGAACTGTGTAGAAATTACAAAGAAGCTCTTGAAAAAGTTTCTTTTTTGAAAAAGGAAAACTCGTCCTTAAAACAGCAAAACTTGTCTCCAAAAGAAAAAAAAATTGATTTTCTACAACAAGAGTTTCACCAGTTGAAAGAAAACCATAATCATGTTTCAAAAGAAAATGCTTCTCTAAAAGAAAAGATTAGTGACATCTCAAAAAGATTTTCACGAAGCTCAGAAACTCTGAATAGTATTATTTCAAAACAAATACCTTTCAATGACCGATCTGGGCTAGGTTTTAAAAAGGAGAGTAATCCAAAAAATTTCTTTATTAAATCTCAATTTCAAAAACCAACCTTCTCTGCTTACATGCATCACTTTCATAAGCATTTTACTAGATCTTATATTCGACAATACTGTGTAAACTGTGGTGATCCTAATCATACTAAGGATTATTATAAGAAAGTTTGGAGACCTGTTAAAAGGTCAAATTCTACTAATACAGAAGGACCCAAGAAAGCATGGGTACCAAAGAAACATTGAGTTACTTATTTCTTGCAGGTACCAAAGAGAAGGAAGATCAAATGGTTTCTGGATAGTAGATGCTCAAGTCACATGACTGGAAATCCAGATGTATTTATATCCCTTTCAGAATGTGATGGTAGAAGTGTGTTCTTTGGGGGAAAGAACAAATGAAAGGTTATTGGAAAGGAAAATGTCAAGATTGGAAATCTGACGGTTAAAGATGTCTCTCTTGTCAAATGATTGAACTACAACTTGATATCTGTAAGTCAACTCTGTGACTCTAGGTATGAAATTTACTTCCAAGATCTAAAATGCACAGGTATGAGCAAGGACAAGAAGCAATCCTTCACGGGACGAAGGCATGGGAATATCTGCCTTTTGGATATTGATTCTAACTGTGAAAGTGAAAAATGTCTTATCTCTGTTAAGGATGAATATGATCTCTGGCACAGAAAGTTAGGTCATATTAGTGTAAAACATATCTTAAAGCTTTCCAAGAAGAGGCTTGTTCGAGGGCTGCCTCAAATGAAGTTTGAGAAAGGAGGACTATATCATGCTTGTGCATTAGGCAAACATGTAAGAAGTTCTTTTAAGTCCTTAAATCAAGTTTCCTCTAAGCGAAGCTTGCAGCTGCTTCATATGGATATCTTTGGACCAAACAGAACCTTAAGTCGTGGAGGTAAGAAATATTATCTTGTTATAATTGATGATTTTTCTAGATTCACATGGGTTGTATTTCTAGCCCACAAAAGTGAGGCCTTTACATCTTTTTCAAAATTAGCAAAAAAAATTCAAAATGAAAAAGGTTACACAATTTCTAGCTTGAGAACGAATCATAGGGGAGAATTTGAAAATCAAAGTTTTTCAGATTTTTGCAATGATTTCGAGATTCAGCATAATTTCTCTGCACCTTATACTCCTCAACAAAATGGGGTAGTAGAAAGGAAAAATAGATAATTGCAAGAAATGGCAAGAACTCTTCTGATTGAGAGTAAAATTGCATCTCATTTTTGGGCTGAGACCGTTTCCACAGCCTGTTATATTTTGAATCGAATATCTCTCAGACCTTTTATTGAGAAAACCCCATATGAAATCTTCAAAGAAAGAAAGCCTGATGTTGCATATTTTCATGTATTAGGTTGTAAGTGCTTTATTCTAAAGAATGCTAATGATCGAATTGGAAAGTTTGATGAGAGATCAGATGAAGGAATTTTTCTGGGATATTCAACAACGAGCAAAGCTTACAGAGTCTACAACAAAAACACTCGTGTCGTTGAAGAGTCGATGACCATCAAGTTCGATGAAAGCTATCAGAATGATGAACCTGAATCCAGTCAAGTTCATATACTTCCTCAAGTCCCAGACTCACAGGAAGAATTAGGAGAAAAACAAGATTCAGATGTGAATGTCGGTTCGGAGAATAATCAGAAGGAAACTCTCTCAGTTGAAGAAAGACCAGAAGATGAACAGAATGAACACACAACATCTTCAAGTGATTGCTTCGACAAAAACTGGAAGCACAAGTTAAGTCATCCAAAGGAACTTATCATAGGAAACATAAGTGATGGCATAAAGACAAAATCTAAGTTCAAGTAAGCAATGAGCAACATAACATTGATATCTGAATTGGAGCCAAAAAGAATTGAAGATGCATTAGCGGATGAGAACTGGATGAATGCAATGCAGGAAGAGCTACATTAGTTCAAGGTCAACAACGTTTGGGAACTAGTCAACCGACCCATAGATCATCTAGTAATTAGAACAAAATGGGTATTCAGAAATAAACTGGATGACAAAGTGATGTGGACATCGAACCATATCGAGGAGGAGGTGCTAGGGACTCGTTGCTCTATCCGCTTGGTCCAATTACTCAAGCGAGAGCGAGGGAATTCAAGCAAGCTATCGGCATCATGGTTCAAGATCTTTGGAATGGAGGTGATCTTGATTCGAGAATTGAAGATTCTGAAGCTCCTTGGTGCAACATGATTACATTTAACCTCGCGAATTCTGAACAGATTTAGGGCTAACGAGCTCCGAATGAGCTCAAATTTGGTCAGCTGAAGAGAAACGACATCCTGATCAATACTCATGGCCAAAGGCCATGAACTGCGATGAATTTCAACCATTCGGTATCATTTAGATGGACTTTTAGGCCTTTTTTCTATTTTTAGGCGAATTTTTATTAATTAAGGGTATTTTTGTAATTTTTGCCTTTTAGGGTTAGTACCATATATAAGGGTGCTTATGAGTTTCTGAAAACATAACATTAATTGAGAATTTTATACAGAGAGGTTTTCTCTTCTTCAAGTTCTCTTGAAGACAAGATCTTATCAAGGCTTCCTTGTGGCGATCGATCGACTTATCGAGCAAGATCGCGAATTTTCTTGTTCGTGGCGTCTATAGCGTGGATTGGTTGACACAGGTTCGTCAACAGGTCACGCTCATACCGAGGTTACCAATCACAGGTTCGATTGGGGGTTAAGGTTAGCAATTCACAACCATTGGATCTTCGTAGAACGATCAATTTCCGCAGCGATTCACATCATCTGGTATCAGAGCTGGTTCTACAAGATCTAGTTATTATCTTACTTTTACTGATTTTAATTCAGCAATCTACAGTTTATAAAATTAGGGTTTATAGAATTGGGAATCTGTTACTAATCGAATTAGGATTCTGAATTGGGGATCTAGGGTTTATAAAATTAAGGTTTTCGGTCCTAGTTGTTTTGATTGTATTGAGTTCGTCAAAAAAAAATTCAGCCAAAAAATCAGTAAAAAAAAACAACAAAAAAGAGTATCGGTGAAAAAAAAAACCGATAAAAAAATTGAAAAAAAAGAGGTTGAAAAAAAAAATCAAGAGGACGACTCGTTTCTTTTTATTATTATTATTGTTAGTTGGACCGAATAGGAAAAAAAAATAGCAGCAAACATTAACCTGAATTCAAATCTAGCAAAAGTTGCTGAATTGCTGAATTGAGCAATATATTGCTGAATTGATATTGCTTGGTGGTTTAGTCAACTGTTATGAGGAGCTTGTGAGAATGGAATTCTAGTCTGATAAAGGGCTTGAAAGAAGAGAAACGAGAGGAAAAAGGCAAGAGTGTGTAAGTTTAATTGAGGGAAGAAAAAGCCTAGATTGAGTTAAACACGAGGGGAGTGACAAACATCTTGAGCGAAACACGTGAGGGAGTGTGGTGAGATTTCTTTTATTTCTAACATTTTCTTGCAGGTTAAAAAAAAAATCATGGCAGACCAAGAAAGCGTAAATCAAAGGGAGGATGGCACCAATCCAAGGGATAATGCGATTTTAGCAGGCATTCAGCAGTTGAGCTTACAACTTGAAGCCCTTAGCAACCGAGTTGTGAGGTGTGAGACGAGGCTTGATGGTGAACAAGAGCCACCACGAGGGAGGCCACAAAATCAGCGAGATGAGCCTAGGGCGCAACCCAGATGGCAGCGACAATTTGACGATGAATATGTGTCTGATACAGAAGATGATCGAGATGGCAGATTTGGGAGGAGAAACAGACGCCGAGAGTTCAGACATCAAGAAAATGATGAGCTTAGCAATATCAAGATGAAGATTCCATCTTTCCAAGGAAAGAATGATCCTGATGCATACATAGAATGGGAGAAACGAATGGAGATGGTATTTGACTGCCAGCAATATTCGGAGCTCAAGAAGGTAAAAATTGCAGCTGTTGAATTCACTGATTATGCTATAATTTGGTGGGATCAACTTGTGAATAGCAGGAGACGCAATGGTGAGAGATCGGTAGAAACATGGGATGAGATGAAAGCGGTGATGAGGAAGCGCTTCATACCAAGTCATTACCACAGAGACTTGTTTCATAAACTGCAAAATCTCACACAAGGTAACAAGAGCGTGGAAGAGTACTATAAAGAGATGGAGATTTCCATGATCCGTGCTAATGTGGTAGAGGACCGCGAAGCTACTATGTCACGATTCTTATGTGGTTTGAGCCGGGATATAGCAAGAGTGGTAGAGCTGCAACATTATGTCGAGTTGGAAGAATTGGTGGACAAAGCTATCAAAGTAGAGAGGCAATTGAAGTTGGACCGAAATTACAGGAGTGGTGGAGGTTCAAACTCGAATTGGAAACCCAATTGGAAGAGAGACGAGAAGCCGAACTGGAAGGGAAACAACACCAAGGTTGAAACTTCAAGGAAGAAGGAGAAAGATGGCAGAGTTGGTTCGAATTCGGTTTCAGGTAAAACTGAAAATCCTAACACTAGAACTCGTGAAATTAAATGTTTCAAGTGTTTAGGCAGGGGTCATATGGCAAATCAATGCCCTAATAGGAGGGTGATGATAATGACTGGGCCTGGAGATGTTCAATCTGAAAGTGACAGGGAGGAAGATGATGATGTCATGCCGCCATTAGAGAACTGTAGCGATGTCGAGATGCCAGTCAAGGGTGAATTGATGGTGGTTAGACGTTCTCTTAGTGTGCAAGTCAAGGAGGAGGAGCATCACCAGCAACGTGATAACTTGTTCCATACAAGATGCTTGGTGAATGGTAAGATTTGTAGCTTAATTGTTGATGGAGGTAGTTGTACAAATGTGGCAAGTTGTACTATGGTGGAGAAACTAGGATTGAAAACTACAAAGCACCCTAGACCATATAGACTTCAGTGGTTGAATGATAGTGGTGAAGTGAAAGTTTCGAAGCAAGTCCTAGTTCCATTTGAGATAGGACGATATAAAGATGAGGTGGTGTGTGATGTTGTACCTATGCAAGCGGGACATCTTTTACTTGGTAGACCATGGCAGTATGATTGGAGGGTACATCATGATGGATACACTAACCGATATTCATTGGTGATGAATCAGAAGACTTACACTTTGGTGCCAATGACACCTACTGAGGTGTATGAGGATCAATTGAAACTACAACGTGAGGCTGAGAAAGAGAGAAAAAGTGAGAAAACTGAGAGCTTGCGTAGAGAGTCTGAGACGCAAGGAAAAGGAGAGACAGAGAAAAATAGAGTGGTAAAAGCCGAGGGAAAAGCAGAGAGAAAAGAAAAGAGAGAAAAGAATTTCTATGCAAGATCGAGCGAAGTGAGGAGAGCTTTGGTTCTGGACCGACCGATGCTTGTACTTTTGTACAAGGAGGCATTGTTTACTACTAACGATCTTGACCCGAGTTTGCCTAGTTCTGTCGTGTCTTTATTGCATGAATTTGATGATGTCTTTCCTGATGAGGTTCCTGGAGGTCTACCACCGATTCGAGGCATAGAGCATCAAATCGACTTGATACCTGGTGCGCCATTACCTAATCGACCCGCATATCGAAGTAATCCTGAAGAGACAAAGGAACTTCAGCGGCAAGTTAGTGAATTACTGGAACGAGGATATGTGCGAGAAAGTCTTAGCCCGTGTGCTGTTCCTGTTTTGTTAGTGCCAAAGAAGGATGGGACTTGGCGAATGTGTGTCGATTGCCGAGCAATCAACAATATTACGGTAAAGTATCGACATCCTATTCCTAGATTAGATGACATGTTAGATGAGTTACATGGAGCTTGCATATTTACTAAAATTGATCTGAAAAGTGGTTATCATCAAATTAGAATGAAAGAATGGGATGAATGGAAGACTGCATTTAAGACCAAGTATGGGTTGTATGAGTGGTTAGTCATGCCATTTGGTTTAACTAATGCACCTAGTACTTTCATGCGACTTATGAATCATGTTCTGCGTGCTTTTATTGGTCGATTTGTGGTTGTCTATTTTGATGATATTTTGATATATAGTCGAAGCCTTGATGACCATATTGAACATGTGCGAGCTGTTTTACAGGTTTTAAGGGCCGAGCAACTATATGCTAATATGAAGAAGTGCTCTTTTGTGACTAATAAATTAGTATTTCTAGGGTTTGTTGTTGGAGCTGATGGAATACAGGTTGATGAAGAGAAGGTGAAAGCGATCCAAGAATGGCCAACACCTAAGACTGTAGGACAGGTGCGCAGCTTTCATGGCTTAGCCAGTTTCTATCGCAGATTTGTGAAGGATTTCAGCACCATCGCCGCACCTTTAACCGAGGTCATCAAGAAGCACGTGAGTTTCACGTGGGGAGAAGAGCAAGAGAGAGCATTCAATCTGTTGAAGGATAAGCTAACTAATGCTCCTTTGTTATCTTTACCAAATTTCAGTGCTACTTTTGAAATAGAATGCGATGCTTCTGGTACAGGAATTGGAGCTGTGTTGATGCAAGGAGGACGTCCCATAGCTTATTTCAGCGAGAAGTTAAGTGGAGCAACATTGAATTATCCAACTTACGATAAGGAGATGTATGCTTTGGTGCGAGCTTTGGAGACTTGGCAACATTACTTGTGGCCAAAAGAATTCGTGATCCACACCGACCACGAGACATTAAAGTACTTGAGGGGACAGCAAAAGTTGAACAAAAGACATGCTAAATGGATGGAGTTCATCGAGACTTTTCCATATGTAATCAAGTACAAGAAAGGTAAGGAAAATGTGGTAGCCGATACACTTTCTCGAAGGTACGCAATTCTAACTACTTTAGGAGCAAAGTGCCTAGGTTTTGAGCATATCAAAGAGATATATACTGATGATGATGACTTTGGAAGAGTGTTTGAAGCTTGTGAGCATGCTGCGTTTGAAAAATTCTATAGGCATGATGGCTATCTCTTTCGTGAAAACAAGTTATGTTTGCCTAAATGCTCTTTGCGAGAGTTGTTGGTGCGAGAGGCGCATAGTGGTGGTTTAATGGGGCATTTTGGAATCAATAAAACTTATGAAGTGCTGCATGAACATTTTTATTGGCCACATATGCAACGAGATGTCACACGTGTTTGTGAAAGGTGCATTGCATGTAAACAGGCTAAGTCTACAACTAAACCACATGGCTTGTATACGCCTTTGCCTATTCCGACGCATCCTTGGGTTGATATTTCTATGGATTTTGTGTTAGGATTGCCTAGGTCTAAGCATGGTAAGGATTCTATTTATGTGGTTGTAGATCGATTTTCAAAAATGGCTCATTTTATACCATGTCATAAATCTGATGATGCATCACATGTTGCTGACTTGTTCTTTTGTGAGGTTGTGCGCTTGCATGGCATGCCTAGGTCCATTGTTTCTGATCGAGATACTAAATTTCTTAGCTACTTTTGGAAGACATTGTGGAAGAAATTAGGTACACAACTTTTATTCTCTACTACTTGTCATCCACAAACTGATGGTCAAACTGAAGTAGTTAATAGGACTTTAGGGACATTGTTACGTGCTATCATTAAGAAGAACATTAAGTCTTGGGAAGATTGTTTACCGCATGTTGAGTTTGCATATAATCGGAGCATGCATTCTGCTACTAAATTCACACCGTTTGAGGTTGTCTATGGTTTTAATCCATTAACTCCGTTAGATTTAACTCCTTTGCATGTTGAAGAGCGTGTGGATTTAGATGGTGCTAAGAAGGCCGAGTTTGTGAAGACATTGCATGAAAAGACACGGCTGAATATTGAACACAAGACAGAACAATATGCAAAGCAAGCCAACAAAGGGCGTAAGAAAGTAGCGTTTGAACCTGGCGATTGGGTTTGGGTTCATATGCGCACGGAACGTTTTCCCGAGCAACGACGTTCTAAGTTATTACCGCGCGGGGATGGACCATTCATGGTGTTGGAGAGGGTCAACGACAATGCCTACAAGCTTGATCTTCCAGGTGAGTATGGCATTAGTGCTACTTTTAATGTTACTGATTTGACTCTTTTTTATGCAGGTGATGATTTGAGGGCAAATCCTTTGCACGGCGGAGGGAATGATGTGGACATCGAACCATATCGAGGAGGAGGTGCTAGGGACTCGTTGCTCTATCCGCTTGGTCCAATTACTCGAGCGAGAGCGAGGGAATTCAAGCAAGCTATCGGCATCATGGTTCAAGATCTTTGGAATGGAGGTGATCTTGATTCGAGAATTGAAGATTCTGAAGCTCCTTGGTGCAACATGATTACATTTAACCTCGCGAATTCTGAACGGATTTAGGGCTAACGAGCTCCGAATGAGCTCAAATTTGGTCAGTTGAAGAGAAACGGCATCCTGATCAATACTCATGGCCAAAGGCCATGAACTGCGATGAATTTCAACCATTCGGTATCATTTAGATGGACTTTTAGGCCTTTTTCTATTTTTAGGCGAATTTTTATTAATTAAGGGTATTTTTGTAATTTTTGCCTTTTAGGGTTAGCACCATATATAAGGGTGCTTATGAGTTTCTGAAAACATAACATTAATTGAGAATTTTATACAGAGAGGTTTTCTCTTCTTCAAGTTCTCTTGAAGACAAGATCTTATCAAGGCTTCCTTGTGGCGATCGATCGACTTATCGAGCAAGATCGCGAATTTTCTTGTTCGTGGCGTCTATAGCGTGGATTGGTTGACACAGGTTCGTCAACAGGTCACGCTCATACCGAGGTTACCAATCACAGGTTCGATTGGGGGTTAAGGTTAGCAATTCGCAACCCTTGGATCTTCGTAGAACGATCAATTTCCGCAGCGATTCACATCACAAAGGAAAGGTAATAAGAAACAAAGCAAGACTTGTAGCAAAAGGCTATTCTCAAGAAGAAGGAATAGACTACGATGAGATCTACGCACCAGTTGCCAGGTTAGAAGCCATCAGGCTACTCCTTGCTTATGCTTGTTACAATGATTTCAAACTTTTTTAGATGGACGTAAAAAGTGCTTTCCTAAATGGCTACATCAAAGAAGAGGTCTATGTTGAACAACCCCATGGCTTCGAAGAGCCTAGAGGAAAAGATCTGGTATATATCCTAAAAAAGGCACTCTATAGACTGAAACAAGCACCTCGTGCTTGGTATGAAAGGTTGAGCAACTTTCTTTCCAAACATAACTTTACAAAAGGTAATGTAGACACTACCTTTTTTATTCAAAGACAAGGTAATGATATTCTTCTAGTTCAAATCTATGTTGATGATATTATATTTGGTTCTTCTAATGAGCTACTCTGCAAGAAATTTTCTAAAGTGATGCAGGAAGAATTTGAAATGAGTATGATGGGAGAATTGCGATTCTTTCTTAGTCTTCAAATTCATCAATCCCAAAAAGGGACTTTCATATATCAAGAGAAGTACGCACTAGAAATAATGAAGAAGTTTAGTATGGTAAATTACAAGAAAACAGAGACCCCAATGTCTCATTCCTCCAAACTTGACAAAGATGAAGAAGGAAAAGAAGTTGATCCCAAGTTATATCGAAGCATGATTGGATCATTACTTTATCTCACAGCTTCAAGACCAGACATCCTGTATAGTGTTTGTTTGTTCGTAAGATTTCAGTCAAGCCCAAGGGAATCACACCTATCAGCTGTCAAAAGAATAATCAAATACATTGGGATCTATCCCAACTATGGTTTGTGGTATTCTAAATCTTCTGATTTTATATTAAGAGGTTACTCAGATGCAGATCTTGCAGGTTGCAAAATCGATAGGAAAAGCACATCTGGAACTTGTCAGCTCATGGGAAACATACTTGTTTCATGGTATTCCAAGAAATAAAGTACAGTGGCACTCAGTACAGCTAAAGCAGAATACGTATCTCTTGAAAGTTGTTGTGCTCAAATACTTTGGATGAAACAGCAGCTAAAAGATTATGGTGTTGAAGATACAAATGTGGAAATCCAATGTGACAACACCAGTGCCATAAATCTTACAAAGAATCACATACTCCACTCAAGAGCAAAGCACATTGAGATCAAACATCACTTCAAACGTGATCATGTTCAGAATGGTGATGTTAACATTCAATACATTGATACAAAAAATCAGCTTGCAGATATTTTCACTAAACCTTTGGATAAGGAAACTTTTAATTTTATTAGAAATGAATTAGCCATCATTAACCCTCTTTTTTAAGTATATTTTAGAACAAGGAAACTCAGAAGGAGGCCCAGAAGGAACGTCAGAAGGAGACTCAGAAGGAGGCCCAGAAGGAACGTCAGACGGAGACTCAAAATGAGCGTCAGAAGGAACGCCAGAAGGAACTCAGAAGGAGCGTCAGAAGGAACGCCAGATGGAACGCCAGACGGAGACTCAGAAGGAGCGTCAGAATGAACGCCAGAAAGAACGTTAGAAGAAGCGTCAGAAGGAACGGTAAAAGGAGCATAAGAAGAAATTCATTTTTTTTTGGAAAGTTCATAAATCAAGGTCAGTTACCTCCTAAACTTGCTTTTAAGGTAAATTTCTTATATGAATACATATTTACGAATATTTGATTGACGATGAATAATTGTTTTATTAAAGGAATTCTTTTATTTCTCTTTAAATTGATTTATGTTTCCAAAAATAACCGCCACCTTTATAAAACACCGAACCGTCACCTCTGTTATCTCACTTTCAAATCCTTCTAAAATCGAAACCCTAAACCGTATTCAAGATCTCTCGCTCTCGATTTCTTCTCCAAAACAACACTCTTTCTTCCAAAGTTTCAAACTTTCTACGTCTCCATGGCCCCGAAATCATCCTCTGACTCGAAGAAGACTCCTCAGATGAAGAGGAAGTTCTCCGCTTCAACAGCAAACACCACCGAACCTACGGAAACTGAAATCAACGAACAACGTGAGACACTCCGTTTGGCAAAAGGTTTGTCTTTGTCCGTCTTTGAAGGGAAAGAAGTTATGGCACATTCTATTAAGCCAATGTACGATAGTATTAAGGCAGCATGGGACTTTGGTAATGAACTTAGAAAATTGTTGAATGCTCACAAGTTCGATAGTGAAGGCGAACTATTGGAGTTTCTTAGTTTGCCTGGAAAGATCGTTGAACCAATTGCTATTGAAAAACCTGAATCTGCTTCTAGAAAAGGAAAGGAGAAAGTAGCAGAGCCAAGTTCAAAATGGAAATCCTCTCCAATTAGACCTGGCGGCACTAAGGCAAAGGTCGAAGATGCTGATGATATCCTATTCAATGACTTTGTGAAGAATGTTGGGTTCAATTTAGATAAAAGTTTTCCTGATCCTATGTTCCAGAATTAAGCTCACAAAGATAAGTTTGAATCCTTGAAACAGAGATGTGTTATACCTCACAGGGTGTTTGAGCTAAAGTATTTTGATAGGAACGGCATCAATCTGAGGAAGCATCTTCAAAAGGTCAGAATAGAGCAATTCATAACACATAGGGGCTTCACCTTTCTTGATATAGTAGCCTACTTTTACTCGAATCTTCACTTTGTCAACTTCAACTTCTTGACTTTCACTGTGAAAAGAGAGCAATATGTACTGCATGTTGATGAACTGCCATCCATTATGGGAACTAGAAAAATGGCCTTCACACCTTTGGATGTTACTGGAGAAGAAGCTTTTTGCTTCTTAACTGGTAAATCAAGCTTTTTAAGAGAATCGAAGTCGCATATTGCCTATAGTGATTTTCCTTTGAAACACATCATGATGCACAAGGTAATCATTGAATGTATCAGACCCAATGCAGCCTCTAAGACATACATCTCGAAGTATGAGGCAAAACTGTTGTGGGGCATCTTGCAGGGAAAGAAAATCTCTTTTGCTCACACAGTTCTACTTCACATGTACAAATCAGCTCTCAAGCCAAAGGAACAACTACCTTATGCTGCTTTGATCTACAGAATAATGGATCATTTCAAGATCGGAGGTCTAGGCTCTCTTGTCAAACAAGATATCCCCATGATGGTTGCTGGTGAAACTATGGTGACCAAGATGGGATACAAGATGATTCCTACTGGATGGAGGACAAAGAACAATGAACCAGTCATTGTAGAATTCGAGGATGAGTCAAAGCAGAAATCTCCAAAAAGAAGAAAGGTTATGGCTGTAAAGGGACAACAAGAAGACAACTCAGAGGAAAGTGAAGAAGGAACAAGAAAGTCTGATTCTGAAGCTACTCAATCTCAAGGTGCTTCAGATGAAGAACGTGGCTCTGAGGATCAAGATGCTGAAAGCATTGACGAAGAAGGAGATGAAATTGAAACACAACCACCAAAAGAAAAGGTTGTGTATACTTGTGATCTGACTGAGGAAGAATTCCTCACAATGAGGAATGAGGAGGATGCTGCCAGAATTGAAGATGAAATAGAGTATGACAATACCCTTGTCAATTTTGATCATGAGCAGTTGCTAGCACAAGTCCTAGCTAAGTTGGCTTCAGAAGAGCAGGAGGAAAAGCCAGATGACATTGACGCTTATTCTGTATCCTCCACCAAACTAACAATTCACAAAGCTGCTACAAGCTTGGCTTAAGCAATTGCACGAGACGATCAACTGTCGAATGCACAGTCCATACCAATGGACATTGATGAGGAAATAGATTCCGTGCCGAGCTCAAAAGCAAAAGGGAAGAAGGCTATAACTCAGGGGGAGCCTCTGCCTGCAACATCTGATGTCTTCCTTACAGAAGTCCTTGTTTCTCAAGCTTTTCCTAAAGCTCAGACTGAGGAGGAGAAAATGATTGACACTGGAAATCATGAACAATCTTCTTCAGTTCAATTGGAAAACCTTCAGCAACTTTTTATCCAGAATCTGACTGCAATGGAAACCATGCTCGACCAGAAACTGCAAAACTTTGAACAGAAAATTGATGGGAAATTAGCAAGTATGGCAAGTCAGGTGACCAATCTGGAGAAATCCATTGACTTGTATGGCAGAATGTTTTGTGTTGAGGTTGCAAACATGCCTACTTACACACTGGTCAGGACTGACAGAACAGTTTCAGAACTGCCTACAACTCAAGCTGTAAGAGGATTTGCTTAGAGAATGGGTAGCAATTATGGAAGATCTTCTCCAGTGGAGGCTGATGCAGAGCTTGAAGATGTTCCTTCCTCTTCTAAAATACCTCCACCTTCCACTTCTTAAATTTTTCTTAAATTTTGTTTGCTACATTGCTTTGATACAATTTCTCCGTTCCTTTTTTATATACATTATTTTTTTATTGCTGTTGACAAAAAAAGGGAGAAGAGTTTATTAATCTGATTATATTCTAATTATAAAAAGGGGGAGAAGAGTTTATTTTGTGCAGGATATCTATAATCTGATTATACTCGGATTATACATCTATACTCTGATCATGTTTGTTTACAGGAGTATTTTCAGTGCAGGAGTTATAATTAAGGTTAACCTGCAGGAGCACATCGATTAATTATACTTGATATCGTTTACAATCTCAAAAATCACATATGTATGTTTCTTATTATTTGTAGTTTTGTCACTATCAAAAAGGGGGAGATTGTTGTGGAAATTCTCATATATTTTGATTCTGACAAAACTATCAAGAGGAATTGCATAACGTTTTATGAAGCAGAAAGAATGTGTAAGCAGCAGGTTGAGTGGATCTAATTCTGTCGCATGGACCAAGGGTCAGATGGAGTGCTTCTGGACCAAGGGTCAGATGGAAGTGCTTCTGACGTGGTGAGATGGAAGTGCTTCTGGACGAATGGTCAGATGGAAGTGCTTCTGACGAAGGGTCAGATGGAAGTGCTTCTGACGTGGTCAGATGGAAGTGCTTCTGACGAAGGGTCAGATGGAAACGAAGGGTCAGATGGAAGTGCTTCTGACGATCCACATGCAGTGACAGATGGACCGCATCTAATCTCCGTATTACCATTCCAACTTAACTGATCATTTAGGAAAGTTTTCTTATTAAGACAAAAATCAAAGATAATCAGTTTCTGCATTTCCAAAACGCGAAGACCCACGAATGATAGGTTTCTGATCAAGGCGAGATTTCATATGGAAGCTTGTGACATTCGATTGATCTGATGTCCATTCCAATAAATTAAGGGACTTTCTACAATGTGATATTACCTTCTAAAGGATATCCTTTCGGGAACCAACTCAGACTTACCACACTTATGGAAGCTGGAGATTTAGTTGTATGGGCGACTGAATCAGAAGGGTTCAATATCTTCCTCAACAGTCTACATATCTTCTGGAGATACAGTCTCATTCAATCACGATTGATGGCGTCCAATCAAGGATTGAAGAGCGATCCCTTGGCCGTAAATCCAACAGCTAGTTTGGAGGCAGAGGAGTATAAAAGAAGAACCATGATGGACTGAAAAGTGAGAGGCGAACAACAATCCAAAGTGCAAGTGTAATCTGAGTCTTACCCGAGAATATTCTGAGTACTCAAAATCCTATTCATTGTGAGAATCTGTGAGAGAGAAAAATCAAGTGATTGAGTGTTTGTAATTCTCTTGATTCTACATAGTGAAAATCCAGCCGATCGGCTGTCATCGTGGGAGAGTGGACGTAGGCTTGACTAGCCGAACCACTATAAATATTGCGTGCATATCTTTCTTCCTTGATCTCTATCGCTGTGATTAGTTTATATTGCATATTGATACTGTTCCTAGATCACGAATTGAAATTATTTTCAAAATTCCGCAAGTAATTTCAATTTAGTCGTAGATTCACCTATTCACCCCTCTCTAGGTGACATTGCTAGATCCAACACCATCAATTCCAAGGATGATGTTAAAATGCTCACTTAACGAAATTACTTGAATACCGAGAAAATCGAATTCTAATGATGGGCCCTCCCATCATTAGTAAACCCTTCCTAGCTTCTTGTTGTGGCCTAACTAAAGCCATTACGACATATGAAGGTTCGAAGGTAGCCTCTCTCTCTCTCTCTCTTGGATAAATTAAAGGCCTAATCCCAAAAAAAACCTCAAACTTTGGTGTTTGTCCCAAAAATATCCATAACTTTTTTTTGTCACCTAAAAAATCTTCAACTTTTGATTTTGTCCAAAAAAAACCCTCAAACTTTGGTATTTGTCCCAAAAATATCCATAACTTTTTTGGTCTCCTAAAAAATCTCCAACTTTTGATTTTGTCTAAAATCTACCACAATTATTACAAAAAAAGAGTGTTTCGCGCCAGTTGAACAGAACCCACGATTGTTAGACAAAGATCAAAATGTACTTCCAATTGTTTCAAGGGAGAATGTTTGACACATTGCAGCCGCATTCATTCATTTCGAGACATAATTGAGTTACCCGATATTCACATACAAATTTCAGTGGGAACAAGATATTAACGAATCTTCTTCTTATACTTCAAATCTTTATCGAAATGATGATCACAAGAAAGCGTTGGGGCAGCAGCTTGTCGCCACAGAGGTAGGGTTGGCACGATGGTCCTTGGTGGGAGGCTCGATTGGCATCGAGGACTATCAATGAGTAAGGAGCCGACAACGATGGTTGCTATTGTCTCGGGATAAGACCACATCATCGGGCGACGGTCGAGAATCACTTGGAGTTTCGACATAAGCTAGATGGCCGACATCGGAATGGTCGGGAATTCTACGAGATGAAAGTGAGAGATATGAAAAGAGCACAATTGAAAATCAACCCTAATTGCTAATCTAAAGAGAGAATATTTTTTGAGAATTTTTCCATGTCAACAACGAAGATGTAATTATAATGAGGTGAAACTTCCACCTAAGATTCATTAAGGACAAAATCAAAAGTTTGAGGTTTTTAATGAGATAAAAAAAAGTTGTGGATAATTTTGGGACAAAGGCCAAAATTTGAGGATTTTTTGGTGATTGGACTGGTAGATTTGGGACAATTCAAAAGTTGAAGGTTTTTTAGGAGACCAAAAAAAGGTTGTTGATATTTTTGGGACAAAGGCCAAAGTTTGAGGTATTTTTGGGATTGGATTGGTAGATTTGGGACAAAATAAAAAGTTGGAGATTTTTTAGGAGACAAAAAAAAGTTGTGTATATTTTTGGGACACACATTAAAGTTTGAGGTTTTTTTTGGGATTGAGCCATAAATTAAATAAAGGTTGAAGTTATGATATGCCTCTGTCAGACTAAGATGGTCCGATTCCCTTTTAAGTCGTCGGATCAAGTCCATGCATGTGAAAGAACAAACCTAGAGAACCGATTCGCATCCTTAAATTCAACCCTCATACATTTCATATCCAACTACTATTTTTTCTAGGAAAAGGCCGGACGAACATTTCTTCTAGTTGAGACCCAAAGAGAGGGAGGTGTGATTCCGAGCATAGAAAACGAGGGAAAATGACAAGTTAGAACGCTTGCGAGTTATGACACGGTACGAAATCGATGGAGGAGATCCACTGTACCGGGAGACAGATGTAATGTTTGGTTTTTGGAACCCGATTCTGTCCAGTCGGACTCGCCAGGGCGGGGCGCACACCCCATGCGTTAGGGGTGTCAATGGGCTGGGTCGGGCCGGGTCTCGGCCCGGCCCGAGACGGCCCGAAATGAACAACACCAAGGATGTCCCGGCCCGAGCCTGGGCCGGGCCGGCCCAAAGAGAAGCCAATGCTCGCCACGTTGTTGGTGTTCTCATCGTTGTCGTCCCCTCTTCAGAGTCGTCGAAATGGATGTGACAGCCAGACGGAGGTCGAGCCGGAGGAGGAGGAGCGGGAGACTTCGACGTCGAGGGAGACTCCGATCGGAGAGGCGGTGAAGAGAGGCGCCGAACGAGCGGAGGGAGGCCACGTGGGCGTCGGCAAGGGCGTAGCTTCGGTGGAGCGCGTCCTCGATGAGCTCGGTGCGGTAGCGACAGAGGGAGACGGTGGGCAGGCGGTCGAGCTTGGAGCTGCTGCATCCCATGAGCTGTTGGCTAAGGACGATGGCGCGGCTGAACTTGAAGCTCAGTTGACGACTGCGACGAACTCGGGTCCAGCATGGGGAGGCTCCCGGCTTGCAGATCTGGTGGCTCGAGGTGGAATCGGTAGTCGGGCGGTGGCGAGCTCGACGGAGGCAAGTGGTGGCCGACGAACAACAAAAAACCAAAAAGTAGTAGGAGACAAAGAAGAAAACCAAGAAGAAGAGAGAGGATCCCTTTGTGGCGTCCACCAAGAGAGAGAGGGAGAGGATGTAATAAAACCCTACGAGGAAGAGGTGAGAACACTGAGAAGTGGGCCGGCCCATTAAGGAACAGTACCTGTACTGTGCTGAAACAGTACCGGATCCGGCCCGAAAATTTCTCAAATTTTAGAGACTGGGCCGGGTCGGGCCGGGCCGGGACAGCGCGGGCCCATTTGACAGCCCTACCATGCGTGAGTACTATAATGGTGAAACTACTCGACCCACACACACACACTCTCTCTCTGCATTCGATCCAAAGAAACAATCATAACTACGATCGAGATGAGATTTGTCAGATTCTCCGTTCGGACATGGACCACCTCGGAGGAGATGTCGCCTCCTTGGATCCGATGGGGTGCTCGCTGGGCTTTGGGCTCACCACTCTCTGCAACAGTCCGCATCTCAGGTAAATGCCAAATGGGCAATTCCTTAGCAATTATTGCTTTCGGCAGATGCAGGAGCGAGAGCGTTATGAATATGCATTGCAGGCGCGCGGGTGGGAAGGTTTCCACTCGCAGTTGCAGTTTGCTTTGCTTGCCATGCCATGCGATGGTAAATATTAGGTGGTCCTGTTAAAATAATTGCAAGAGGCCAAAGATCCCAACAGCAATTCATGTAAAAAAACCGAATGTACCACCTGTGATAATTCTGGCATTTTGCCTGCAGAGGCTTTTCAAAATTTCTAGGCGACTTGGCCGGTTTGTGAGGTATGGGGTTTTGGATATTTAGGGTTTTCTTTTCTTGTGTTTCTTTTGCACATGGACGTCCTTGGTCATGGAAGAGCTTTCCACCCCAAAAGAAATACGATAATTTTTTTGCTTTCTTTTTTAATTCTTGAATTGAACAGAAGCATGCTTTGCTCGGTCACGTTTCCGTGTCTCAATCTGTCCGCATCTTTTGAGGTTAGTTCTTGATAGGCCTGTCAAACGGGTGGGTCGAGTCCGGTTTGGACAGGGTCATAGGATGATCCGATCCAAATAAACACATTTAATCCGTTTATGAACAATTTTATTACAATGCAAATTCAGTGACACATACCCGACTCGACACATATTTCTAAAAGGCTTCAAGGTTTAATCAAATCTAAAAAAAAAACCACATTCAAACTGAAGTGAGAGTGTAAAGTGAGTGAGCGCGAGAACGAATAAGGACGAGAGATGTAGGTTGGGTCTAAGTAATTGTAAACTCATTCATGACCTATCATATAGTATTTAAACCCATTTATGACATATTGATTAAAGATAACTAACCATAAAGTGACATATCTCATCATATATAGGATAAAACATGGATTTATGACCCATTTTGACATATCTAGTTCTTGGTGATTTAAGCTCTGTATTCTTTCGCTTTCGAATCCACCACAAAGCATGCCTATTTGACTCATGCTCTCCAAATTGTAGAACCAAGGTTAATCGATGGTACGAGTGTGCAAGCCGTGACTTAGTATTAGAATCGAGGGAACATTGTTAGGTCCTTCCGACTGGCATCTAAATATCCAAACATCGAATGAATCTGACCTAGCCCGATTTTTTCATCGACGATGTAAATATCGATTCTAAGTCAATAAACTGGGGCCCATGAAGCGTCTCTCAAAGAAAATAGCCTAAACATACTCCAACTTTGAGCTTTGGTTTGTATGAATTTGATTTGCATAGCATAGCAGTGTAAATAATGCGAAATGGGGGTACAACAATTGTACAGTGACGGCCTTACTGGGCCTTGTGTCCCTACCTTGGCCCATTATGTTGGCAAGGCCTGACCCGTTTAGAAGTCGGGTGAAGAGGACGAATCCTGGTCCCATGTCTCTTCCGAGTCGCCACACTCCTTAGCTTACAGATGGGAAATGGTTTGTGCCGTTTATTTTGAATCTCATTGTTAGTCAGAATTGATCCATTTGACAGATCTAGGCTAAGGTTACAATCTACATATGAGCATTTTACTAATGATGGGATTTGGTTTGACAGATCTAGGCTGAGGTTACAATCTACATATGAGTATTTTCATCGGCAATGTAAATATCGATTCTAAGCCAATAAACCGGGGGCCATGAATCGTCTCTCAAAGAAAATAGACTAAACATACTCCAACTTTGAGCTTTGGTTTGTATGATTTGATTTGCATTGCATATCAGTGTATATCCTGCGAAATGGGGGTACAACAATTGTACATTACTTGGCCTTGTGTCCCTACCTTGACCCATTATGCCTGACCCGTTTAGAAGTCGGGTGAAGAGGATGAATCCCGGTCCCATGTCTCTTCCGAGTTGCCACACTCCTTAGCTTACAAATGGGAAATGGTTTGTGCCGTTTATTTTGATTCTCATTGTTAGTCAGAATTGATCCGGCAACCAAATATTTCTCATCGAAAGTCGTCCTTCAATTTTATTAAAGCAGACAGGTTGTAGCAATTCCGGACAGAAAGTATCACAGGGCAAACAAGAAACATTATAATTTTACTTCAAACAGAATTGTATGTACACAATTCATACTAGAATTAATCGAACATAAAACTTGAAAACACGAAGATGCAACGCCGTGACGTAATAGATAAAGATCAAAGTCGGAGTTTAATCAGCGATGAGGATATGGAAGTTACAGTTAGAGTCGGGTTTAATTGACAAGACAAGTCTAAAAATTTAATATTGGTGAAGGAAAGTAAAGATAACTAAAAGATAATTGATTTGTTTGTTCGTGTGTGCGAGGGTCTTTGAAGAGTGCGATGTGACCATTTAAAATATACAATCCATAGTTGCGAACGGAGGTTACAAAAGGAGATTTCAAACAGAGATTAATGGTTACTGAAAAAGAAATAACTTCCTAGTGGCTACGACATGTTACACTAATCCTAAAATAGTGGCGAAATAACCAACTATCGGTTACTCCCTTGTCGGTTGCTTGCTGTCGATATTGGAAGACTTTGTCGATTAACTTCAAGGCTATCGTCAATAACTTCGCTTTATGTGTTGTTTGATGACTTCACTGGCGATTCTCGGACGTCGATGATGACAAAAATTACACAATAACAAGTGACAGGTAGATGGACATGGCTCGAATATTTCGGACAAGTGCAAGCTTGTCCCTGTCTCTCTTATTAGAGGAATTGATCTACGAGTGTGGTATACACTTAATAGATTGAATTTAGACCATCAGGATTTGTTTCCGAAATTTGAGAAAAAGGAGGGATTGAAAAGAGCCGCGAGAAAATTTTAAAACGGGGTGCCTTTTTCTCTCTTTTTCTTCGTATCCGCTCTCTTAGACATAGGATTGAAGATGGTGGGTGCCATGCAGTCCCACGAGAGCCCGGGCAATGATGCGGCTCACTTGAGATCCCCAGCCACCTTTGATGTAGTCGCCCAAGAGATGGCAACCGCCGCAAGGGTTGGTTGCAGCTTTTGTAGTATTAGTGGCACCGATGGTTGTGTCATTGCTTCAGCTTCCGAAAATTTTTCCTTTTTTTTTTTTCAGTAGAGTATATTTTTCCGGTTCGAGTTGAATGAAATCTTTCCCGCCTTCGAGCTCCCATAAGTTATTATCACGCTTTATTCGAGCTTACCCGGATTTCTCTGATTCAACATGCACTGTCAAATGCTAAATAGGATGATTTTAATCCTATGAACCCTTTTATTTGGGTGACGAAAGGTGCTCTCGTAGTTCATCATTTGCTTTTCATAAGTGAAGTGAGATGAAGTCCCCGTTTGTTTCGCAGAAAACTCAATAATTTAAAAAATATTGTCATAAAAACAATCGCTTGTATTGCTTAAAATAATTAGCTAACAAAAAGATAACGAAAATACTTTTTTTTTTGCATAAATGATAAAAACTATCGTTTTTTTAGAAAAAGTGTTTTCCAAATCATTCAATTTTCCTCTAAACAAAAGAAGCCGAAATGAGAATAAAATTAGCCATCGTGTTCCTTAAGCACTATAATGGCAGGTTATCCTAGTTGCATTCTCTCTTGTTAAACCATGCTCATGGCGTCCAAAATTAGATGGCCCTAAAATTTGCAATAACCTTCTGAATGATATTCCCTTTCGAGATTCGACCAAAAGAAAAATCATTCTACTTTTAGAGGCTTATTTACCATCTTGAAATTACTTATCTTTTTCATTACTGTCATGATCTAATTCTTATGCCTGCGATCCTTCAACCCACCGGGAAATGCAGAAAAGGTATCGGAAAGTTGCAACTCTTTGAACGAAAAGTCGCGTAACAAGTACTTCATACATCAGAAAGAGCTCCAGATTTCGAACTGTTGATGTTGAAGAAGAAACCATTCACTGAGAAGCGAGAAAGGCATCGGCCAACATGGAACCGAGGTGAGCCTGACTGGTGGTGGTGAGGTGAAGATGATCCGTCTTGAGGTCCAACCCCTTTGCGTCCACGCTCTTCACATTGGGCAGTGTTATGCCCAGCTGAGCACTCCTGACCGTGCCCACAAATTTGCCTTCTCCTGATGCAAGGGCCACCTGAGATCGAAAACCAAACATATACTAATTTCTACAGCGACGAAGGTAGTAAATGTTAATTCATGTTGCTGGCGAAAGACTGCCAATTGTCGAAAAAATCAATCGAGTTCAATCTTCTTATGCGTCTATCTTCTTGCAGGTGCATTGCGGAGGAGCAGATGAACACGTACATCATTAGGGCGATCGAGGAGCCATTGGTTGTCTTAACAAGATTTCGAGACATATGCCTTATGTTAAGAACTCGAATCGGAGTACTCTCCTATTTAAGAATTCTGTCCGTTGCTCCTACTTCGTCGAGACAATTGAAAGCTTCTGTCAGGATTGTGTGAATCATGCAGGCTTAGTTCCGAGGTCCTGAGATTGACCCTGGTTGGCGTTGGCTCGATAGTGGTTGTTGTTTAGGAGTACTAAAAACCGAAAGGCCGAACCTCTTATCTTTTTTCCGTAATAACCGGTGGTAAAGATAATTCAAATTTCAAACTAGAATTCTAAATTATCATGCAATTTAATATGATTTCCTTACCTAGGCTCATGCCACTAAAACAAAGATTTTTCGATATTTATATGTTGGATTCGAAAGCAATTAGTGTTGGAACCAAAAAACACAATGTGGGTGACCTTTCGAATATAAGAAACGAGGCACGAAATGGATGGAGAAAATATGTATATTGGAGAACACTTGCTTTGACTTCTCTCTTGCTTATCTTACAATACAACACACTTAAGTATTTATAGCAAAAACTAAACACTCCTATGAAGACAACATGTAATTACTATGAAACACAAGACACCTAGTAATGATAACACAACATGTAATTACTATGAAACCCAAGACACCTAGTAATGATAACACCTAGTAATGATAGTCACACCAAACTTGCATTAAATACTCCATGGTGCATTAACTCCTCCATGGTCTTATAAAATCAATTTTATGAATATTTTAATAATTAGGAGTTCTCGAACGGCTCCTGCATATTATATGGATCGCGTCACTCACAAAATTGCTCGTACACATACAACGCCTCCGAAAAATCACGATCACTAAATTTGAAAGCGAACCATTGATTTCTCCCCATCCTAAGACACGAAACATCCTTTTATGACACATAAGTAACACCTTGCTTTTGGTTCATTATCAGCAAAAAGACGTCATACCATACTTACTCCTTTTTTTTTTTAAATGTCAAAGCTATACCATACTTGAATAGCCAAAGATATATTGCAGCATTCCATAGAAGAGAATCCAATTACGTCAAAAACGTTAAAATTAAAAGAACCAACGTGGAAGCATGATCATTCATCATTACGATGATAGAGAGACGATGAACAAGCTCTAATTAATTTTACCTGAATTATGAGAAGAGAAGGGTTGTTAAGATCGGTGCGAATGTCGCCGATGAGCTTCTCCATGTTGCTCTTGTACGCATCGGCGTCCCCCTGAACCACCGTATCGCTCTCCCCCTGGTACCAAAGCACCGCCCTTATGGTGCCCCCGCTCTTTATGGCCGCCGTGGCTCGACTCACCATCAGGTTGTACAAGGGGGTCCCGCGGGCCCACTGCGAGATCTTGGTCCCGCCCACGGCACAGGGCACGAGCCCCACCACCCCGAGCTTGGGGTCTTTGGATTTGATCCCGTTCGCGAAGCACATCCCGGGGCCGACCCCGCAGACGTGATTCACGTCGATGTCCGCGTGGAGCGGCTCCGCGGCCTCAGACCAGGCGAGCTGGGAGCTGAGACGGAGTATGGACGGGCCAGGCCTGCACTGCGGTGGCACCCAGTGGTCCCACTTGCCCTTCTCGACGCCGCCCCGCCCCGCCATGTTGCTCTGGCCGGCGAGGATGAATATGTCCCGAGGGAGAGCGCCTCCCGAGCTTGGATGGAGGGTGAGGAGGATGGAGAGCAGAGAGAACAAGATTGGGATTGTCATTGTGCGGGGAAGCGACAAGACGAGAGATTAATTTGTGTTTTGAAGAAGAAATGAGAAGATTTTTTTTTTTTTTAAGTGTCTGAAATCGGAGTAGGGTTTGGTGGCAATGGCATTAACATGGTAGGAGCAAAGGAGGGAAGTGGGGGAGATTATGCTTTCCCCAATAATGTGGTCGTTTAAGGAAACAAAGTGGGGCATATCTATTTCGAGCAATGAAGGCTCGTTTTAGGAAAGACGTCATTCGGCTAACCATGTCATGATGATTGGCCTGGACAGGGAATGTGATAAAGTGGTCATTGCCAGAAAATATTCTATGAATTCATTTCAAGATGGCGTAGGAGACGAAATCTGAAATTTTATGTTTGCTCTTGTGGAAGATTATTGATCAGTACTGTAGATAGAAAGTTTGGCATTTAATTTATTGAATCAAGCCATACGGGCATAAGCAAATATTTATTCGGGGGGGATATCACAAAGACAAATGATGTACTTGTTGAGATATCATTACCAAATGCAAGTGCAAGTATAAATTCATCTGCAACTTTATCTCATTTTTCCCTACATGAAAATGGAATGGAAGAAGAGGAAAATACAACACCTACAGACGGCACTAGTTGAATAGACTGCCTAACTATCTTCGGTTAAGTGCAGGTTCTTTGTTAAGAGCAGTTTTTTAGTTTACAGAGTATGTTAGTTCAGTTAGTTCTGTTAGTTCAGTTGGAGTCTGTTATTCTGTTAGTCTGTGCTCTATACTCTGTATATAAACAATGTGCTATGCAAGAGAGTGGTTACGCTCTCAGATGGAAGAAGAAAAGTCGAGTATGTTTTCTTAGAAGATGAATGGAAGTATGTGTTGAAGTCTCTCTGTTCCTGTCTTGCATCTTCTTCTCTCCTTTTGGTTTTCTTCACATGGTATCAGAGCCATCTCTGAGAGCTCTTCTGCGTGCAAGCTATAGATCGTGATCCTCCTTTCTTCAAGAGCACAGCTATGGCTGCGAGAACATCCAGATATCCTTTTCCTATCCATGTAAACATTGCCAACTTCGTTACAATCAAACTTATAGAAGATAACTTTCTTCTCTGGCAAACTCAGCTTCACAGATTCCTCCGTAGTCAAGAGCTAGACAGCTTCATCAGTGGAGAAGTTCTACCGCCACCAAAATTTCAAGTCGATGTCGAAGGAAATGAAACTGAAGCAGTAAGCTCTGATTACACTGATTGGGTAAGAACTGATCAACTGATATCATCATGGATTAGTGGTGCAGTTTCTGAGCATATCTTAGGACTGCTCATTGGTTTGGAAACGTCTTATGAAATTTGGCAGACTTTATTGAATCGATTTACACAGAAATCAATGGCTAGAGAATTTGAACTGAGAGGAAAACTTCAAGCATGTCAGAAACACAATAGACAACTTCCCGACTATCTTAGAGAATACAAGATGATTTGTGATCGGTTAAATGCAATTGGTAAACCTGTTGATGATATAACTAAAGTCTTTGGTGTTCTGGAGGGGCTAGGATCAGACTATGAAAATTTTCGAACAACTATGTGTCGCGACCTAAAAAGAATTTAGGTTAATGGATTATTAGGTCAATTAAATTAACCAACCTAATTCGGACTCTCCCAAGCCCTACCAATTCGCAACTTAAATTTTCTTGAAATGATTTTGTAATTTAGGAGTCGCCACTAATCTTTTATTGGTAGGTAGATTAGAAACCTAAATAAAATAGCGGGAGAACTATTTTATTTCTGCGAACCAGAGATAATGAGTTTGGGGACTTGGTTACATTAATTAAAAATTAATTAATGCCCTTTCGGTACCCATTTCATGACAATGCCTTTTTCTGATTGGTTTAGGAATTTTTTTTGGGTTTTTCTGTTTATTATTATTATTATTTTTGAATTAATGAACAAAATTAAACAAAAATACCCATAATATACCTTAATTTCCGAATTTTCGATAATTCACTCATTTCCGAATATTCGGATTAGAACAGAATTTTTAACACGACATCCTCGAAAATTCGAGTCAGCCTGCGAGTAGGGGTATAAGACGACAACGTCCCTCTTGCCGGAGGGAAAGAACACGATATCTTATACTTAAATCACATCCACCCCAGTAGATTCTGGGTAGGCGAATGATTTAATTTTTTTCGAAGGGACAAGGCACAAGGGGAGCATATATTATAGGCATGTTTGTTTTAAAATGTGCATATATTTTTTAGAATTTTTGAAGACTACCTAAGGTAGTCGAATTTATCAAGGAGATATGCTCCTATCCTCAAGGGATTTATATCTTCTAAATTAGGAAAGATCATCTTTTAGGATTTTCTGATAATTTCTGACAATCTTCGAAATTTGAAAAGATATTTTTTTTATGAAAATCTTCAGAATTTTGAAAGATATCTTATTTTGGATGAGAATCTTCAATCTTCATAATTTAGGAAAGTTATCTTTAAGATTTGAGGTGAATTTTAGAAAACTTTCTTAAATTTTCGGATACATTCCAATTCAACCAATCTCATCTCTAATCAAAACCTAATCAAATAATACCGCAAGAGATAAGATATGGTGAAATCAATCAGACAATTCGCAGGCCAAAGATAACAAACAAAATTCGTGACGATTTAGACAACAACTAATCCACATAAGATAATCACCGCACCATCAACGGGAAAGAACTTATGCATCCAGTTCTAGAGTGAGCATTAAGGCATAAACTTAAACACGACACATGATGGATTCGGCCAAAGAGATGCATGTGGACGCCGAAAATCTGATTATTAGTTTATAAAAAAAAAATCCACTCTTTCTCATTCAATTCAATTTGATATTGCCATGAGCATCACGAAACTTAGCCAACTTTGTGAACATGTTGAGTTTGACTCGAAAGATATCTAAATTTTCATGGCAAACGAGTACCACTTCCGATTCGAACATGGAACTGACATTGAAAAATTCAAGCTTTTTACTTTTGATCACAAATCTAGCATGCTTATCAACGCAAGAGAACGCACATGTTTTCCGAATAAAGCATGATTTGCAACAACAACAAAAAAACGTACCTACTCCAAACGAATTCCAGCAAACTCGATCTGGGATTACCGTCTACGATCACGCTCTATTGAATCCAATTCGCTTCCCAAGCTCACGGACGGACCAGCACACAAAAAAAAAGAGACGATTAGAGGTTCAAATAATAACAAAACAGGGGCTGTTTGACCTTGCACCAAAGCTGATCAGTATGCAATCAGCATGATATTTTGTCGGGACGGTGAGCACTTAGGCAGACTATTCATGTCCTTCAAGCAACAGTGATCCGTTAGGGATGCCGGACTGATTCACGAGGCCACTGGATGACTAGGAACAACGCTGGACAGTGAGGCCACGTCGCATGCGGAGGGAGAAGCTCGATCTTTTGACGATGGACGATGGAGCTTGATCATATGCGCACGATCGGGGCTCCACCGGTTGAGGACTATGTCGAACGTTCAGAATAGCTGAACTTGCCGTGAATTCTTATGGTCCTCGGCTCTTCTCTCCTCTGGCCGTCGAACAGAATTTTGTTCTCTCAATAATGCCGTCTATGAATTTTTCGTGCCCCCCTTCATGATCGAAAATGTGCAAATTGATCTTGGTCCCTGTCGCGACCCGTCCGGAAAACGGACGCGGCTAATGGATTACCGATCGCGGGCCTTCCCCCGCACAAGGGTGCGGATCGCGGGCTTTGGATCGGCGCGGGCCCTCCCAGGCCCATACCAAATCGCGGCGGGAGTATTTTTTAATGGATTCGACGATAAGAGTCGATCGCTTTCGACCTTCAGTGTGGTCGTAGTGGCATGTGCAACTTGTGCATGCATTTGGAGTCGCCACCGGTCCTTCTTGGAGGGTAGACCGGAAACCTTACTGACCGATTGGGAGAGATCAATCAGTTCTACAGAACCAGAGATTTTGGGTTCGGGGACTTGGTTACGTCGGTGTCATCACCAACGCCCTTTCGGTACCTAACGCGAGTGATTTCCCTAATTAAGATTCATGCAGATGAGTGGGGTACGAGTCCTAAATCTAGGAGTTCATGCAGATAGGAATGACTATCCTAGCAATCACAATCAATAATAAAGTGCACAAATCAATGAATTCAAATGTACAAATAAATCACATGGCATTCCTAATAAGGCCATATTGGCCTAGAGAAGCATCAATCAGGCTTAAGAATGATTTAGACATGATTTTGCCCATCAGGGGCAAAATCGTAATTTTGAGACAAAGGGGACAATTTGCCCAAAAAGGACAAAATCATCATTTCGGAATGAATCCGGAGTCAAAAACAGGTTTGGTCACTCAATTGACCAATTTCCAATTTTTTTGGCAATTTTCGTGATTTTCGGGAATTTTAGAAACCGATTTACCATTCGAAGGGTAAAATCGTCATTTTCTAAAAATGGAAATGAAATGTGGAAATCTTAGACATAAGGTTTAGCCACCCATCTGGCCCATCACTAAATTCTAAGCAATTTCCACAATTCATCAGAATATCAAAGACGATTTACCCTTTGAGGGGTGAAATCGCCATTTTGGATTAAATGGGAGAAAATCCCAAAAATGGAAACAAATCAATTTTTTTGGTGTTTTCAGCCTTGGAAAATTTTTAGATTTTTTTTGGAATTTTCTGCAATTTTTCTCAATTTTTTGAATTTTTCTTTAGTTTTTCATCATTTTTTTTAGCATTTTCTGATCGATTTTTTTTTTTAATATTTTCGAAAAATATTTTAATAAAAAGCATGTCTTTGACAATAGATAACACTCAACCAGATAAATAAGCTAACCACTAGACTGAAACAAATACATGCAAATCAAATCTATAAAGGCAATATTTTAGAAAAATAATTCTGATATACGGATCGGGTACGTAAAACATACCGGATTGGACACCGGCCTTTAATCGCCCAGCCCCAGCCTGCGACTATCTCCGCGCGCATCACCTGTCAAATATTCAAGTCGAGATTAGCGGCGATCCTAAAAAAAAATCTTTCGACGCGAACTTTGAAGTCAATCGGATCGCGGCCCGAAATTTTCATATGATCGGCCCAAATTCTTGGCCAACGGGCCAATTCTTTCGGCCAACTTGGCCCACGACCAGGCACACAGGCCCAGACACTCGGCCCGCCTCGCAGGACACGGCCCAGACCCATTTGGGCCATGGCCCACGAAACAAGGCTCTCGGCCAGAACAGGACCGGCGGCAGGGAAGGGCGGATCCGGGGCTTGGCGGCTAGCCGAAGGCGGTGGAAAGCTAGGGCGGTGGGGTTAAATGATTGAGCGACGTCCGGGAGCAGCTGTGGTGGTCGGACGTCGGCTGAGCTGGTCGGACCAGGGGCGGACAGCAAGCCACCGGAGCAGAATAAAAAGCTGGAACAGAATTCGGTCTTGAGTCCGTTATGGGCTTCAACGGCGTCGAGGCTGCCTGGAGTCGATGGAGGAGATTTGTGGGGGCATCGAGGTTTATCTGGTGACCGCTGGTGACCGTGATGGCCGGCGGAAAGACGAGCAAAGCGCTCGGAACAACAGACCGACGGAAACAGGGGAGGTGAGCGAGAAGACAGGAGGGGGCAGTCGACTTCGGGGTAGTTCAGTGATGGCTCGCGGTGGTCTTCGATGGTCGGAGGGACTCGGGGGAGTGGTATCGTGGTTGCTTGAGGCGGTGGAGGCAGCTGAGGTGTCGGGGCAGAAGCGAAACTGCAACAACAGCAGTCTCGGCTCGAGACAGAGCAGGGTTGCTCGAGCTGGTCTTGGCCACTTTCCGTCGGCTGTGGCGGCACTGCGACGGTGGCGACGGGATGGCAGTGAGGCGGCGAGGTGGTGGTGAGGTGGTTCGGGGCCGGCGTCGCACAAAAACCAGAGGAGAGGAGGAGTGGTTCTGCTGGGGGCGGTGTTCCATCAAAAAAGAAGAAGAAGACGGAGGGAGCAGCGAAAAAAGAGACTCGTCCTCAGAGAGAAGAACCACGAAAAATAATAAAAAGGAAAGAGGGGGAAAATAAAAAAAATAGTAAAAAAATAATAAAAAAAATGAAAAGGAGAGATAAAATTATTAATTAAACATATACTTTTTCTTTTGCTTTTTCTTTTAAATGATGATGTTTCACTCTTTTCCCTTTTAATTATTGCTAATATTTTTGCCAAGTTCGATTTTACGGTGATCAAAAAACACCCAAAATCGAACCTGAATTTTATTATTTTATGAGGTCCAAAAGTAAAGAAAATTAAAAATAAAAATAAAAATAAAAATACTGACTATTTTTTTATATTTTTGTGACCTCGAATACTATTCTCCTTGATTTTCTTTTTTTTTTGTATTTTTCGAAAATATTAAAAAAAATGAAAATTATGAAAATATTTTTTTTGGTCAAAATGGTTCCTAAGGCCAAGCCAAGGCTTCCAAAGTTGATTTTGTGATTTTATGATTTTTTTTTGATATTTTTAACTAATTTTAAAGAATAAAAATCACAATAATAAATGGTCAAAAATCAGGTGTCAACAGCTGCCCCTCTTTGAGAGGAATCTCGTTAGAGGTTTCTCTCAAAGATAAGGTGGCACCTGATTCCTAACCGACTCAACTGGGAAAATGAGAGAAGAAATGCTACGACATTGAATCCTTAAGGCCCTTTGATGAAAGCTCAAATGAATTCCCGGTTTGCTCTAACAATTTGAACATTGGCCGAAGTGAGAGAGGCTTACCTGAAGCTCACCTATCGGATGCTGCCGGTTGCGACGACTTTCAAGAAGATACCTAGGACTCGTCATTGAGAATATCCTAGGGAGATTAAGCTCTGACCTGTATGGTAGGTCATACCATTATTGGATTCCTAACTGGCAGGAACCTAAGGAAGGCGCATCCCACGCTTGAGGATTCGCCAGAGATTTTAATCCGCATAGTGGATCGGACCTTTGTGTTGATCCTTAAGGCGGTATCTACTTCGTGTTGACCCTTATGGCGGTTTCTACCATTAATTTGACCCTTCAGGCGGTTTCTACCTTGAGTTGACCCTTCAGGCGGTTTCTACCTTGTGTTGATCCTTCAGGCGGTTTCTACCTTGAGTTGACCCTTCAGGCGGTATCTACCTTGAGTTGACCCTTCAGGCGGTATCTACCTTTGGTTGACCCTTCAGGCGGTTTCTACCATTGAGTTGACCCTTCAGGCGGTTTCTACCGTTGATTGACCCTTCAGGCGGTTTCTACCATAGTTTTGACCCTTCAGGCGGTATCTACCTTGAGTTTGACCCTTCAGGCGGTATCTACCTTGAGTTGACCCTTCATGCGGTATCTACCTTGAGTTTGTTGAGGCGACATTCTGGGAGCTGGGTTCTCCAGGTATCCTACAGAAGTTTAAGCCTGAAAGATTTTTCTTCACCAAGAAAACGTTAGTAATCTTTGGGAAGATCACGGCTGTCCTTTTGACAAAACCGTATGACTTAAGCTTTAATCATGAAATGTGCATTTTGATGCTGGAGGTTATCCAAAGCATTCTTGCAGCATGCAAATGTGATCACAAATCCCTTACACGGAAAATCTGGATCTAACAGTTTGAAAATTCCAAAAAGAGTTTATTCAAAACATCAATTGAAATATTTCTCGACAAGGAGGTCTTCTCACCTGTTTTGCAATAGTGGTTTTTATAGGGGATGCACTCAATTCCCTACTAACCTGTGCCTAGGTTTTAGGCTCATTCGCAGCGCATACATTTTGACCGGTCAGGAGGTCTTCCATGGGACCGTAATGTTGGGCTTGGATATTGGTTTTCAAGGGGGACCCGCTGTTGACACCTGATTTTTGACCATCCGTTATTATAGTTTTTATTTCTAAAATTAATTAAAAATAGCAAAAAAGGTCACAAAATTGCAAAATCAACTTTGGGAGCCTTAGCCTAGCCTTAGGAACCAATTTTGAACAAAAAATATTTTTTGAATTTTTTAATATTTTTTGGAATTTATTTAATTATAAAAATAACCAAAAAATCAGAAAAATACCATCCGTGGTGAGAAAATTACAAAAAAATATTCAGAAATTTCATTTTAATTATCTCTTTAATATTTTCACTTTTTATTAGGGAAATTCGGCTTGGTTCATTGTGTTCCTTCACAAACCTAATCCCGAACCGGGCCTAAAAAATCCTTTTCGAGTCTTTTAATTTTCAATTCTCGGTTTTTATAAGCTATGACATTGGACTCTAAAGTATTGAAATGCAATTGGGTCAATTTGCCTTCCAATTTGATCAATTTTAACCAAAAGGGCTTAATTGCATAAAAATCTTTCAATTTAGTCCCCGGTTTCACAATTTTTGAAATTAAATTTCACACGGGCACACCCATTAAAATTAAACACCTCTACCCAACATTTTTCATCATGCTGAATCCATTGGTGGGCTCAATTTTGGCTAATTCGATCGTTTAGGCCTTCGATTTGGCGAAATTAAATTTCGGATCCTAGGGACAATTTGAGGTTTTCACAGAATTTCAATAAATTGATTCACGAAAATACACATATTTGATGGAAAACATGTCAAGGAATCCGATTTTGCCATCAATTTCATGAAACGAGGTCATTTGGGGGGTCAATTTGGCGATTTGGGCGATTTGGCCGAACCGGGTCGGTCGGGTCCGGCCCGACCCGACCCGGTCCGACCCGGGTCTGCAAATGCACAGAATGTGCAGCAGACCGTGGGCAGAACAGGGGAAGAAAGGGCAGCGTGGGGGGGGCGCGATTTTTCTAAAGAAAATGAGACAAACGAACGTGGGGGACACGACCAGACTCGGTATCCGCCTTTGGCAGAGGCGTGGGCACGAAGAACGCGCCGGTCGGCCACCGGGAAGGAGAGAGGTGCTCGGTTTTTAAAAAAAAAACAGGGGGAGCCGAGAGAAAGGGGTTGGCGAGCGAAACCGGGAGAGAGAGAGACCTTGAGGGAGCTCCAAGGACTTTGTGGGATCATCGTCGAAGCAGCCACCGTCGCCGGCGACCCTCGAACAGGTCGGTATATCTCTCCGACCACCGTTCCATACACGCATACTACATGCTCGACGAAATGCCAAAATGAACGTTGCGTTTTTTGGGTCTCGGTCGGGCCTCCCCGAGTCGCATTTGTTGCAAGTTTTGTCATAAAACTTCATTTATACTATCTCTAAGCCTACCTTGCTATTTATTTTGCATTGAAACGTGCCGGGAAACCATGGCCGGAGCTCCCCGACGCATACCCGAGCCGAGAGCTCGGTCCGGCGAAGCCCACGGTCGCCGACGCCTAAGAGACCTAAGGTAAGTCCCTAAACCTTATTTAGACGCTTCTTGAATGGGTAGAACAAGCTTTGAACGATAAAAAATTTCTGAAAATTTTCTCTCGCCAGCGCCGGTTCCGGGGAGGTCCGGTTCGGCCATTTCCGACGTGCTCATGGCCCTCATTTTGTTGTATGTTAATGTTGAAATGTTAGGGAGTCTAGTGGTGCGAAAATCCCCAAAAAATTCTGAGTTTTGGTCAATTTTGGGCATTTTCCGGCGAGGGTCGCCGGAATTTTCATTGTTCATCGTCTTCTCCGGCGACCCTCCGGCCGGTCAACGGTCAACGGCCGACGTGGCGTGCCACGTCAGCCGGGTGGGGTCCGATCCATGTATTTTCAAGTCAAATAGAATGGACGGCCACGATCGCGACACGTGTCGCGATCCTAGAATTTTGGAAAATTAATAAATGATTTTTGGATAATAAATTAAAATTGATCCGGCGGACGAGGTCGTGCCAAGTGGCACGCTGTGGAACGTCCGATCTAATGTTAGATCGGACGTGCCGATGGTGGCCACGTGGCACGATCTAGAGCGTCCGATTTGAATGGTTTTATAAAAACGAAAATAAATTGATTTTTGATCCGACGGTTGTGGGTGAGCCACGTGGCTCTCTAAGGATCGTCCGATCTAGTGGAAGATCGGACGCACAGGATGAGGCCACGTGGCGCGATGAGAGCCGTCAGATCCGGGGAATTTTCGGATAATTAAATAAAATAGATAAAAAATCAAAAAAATTGTTAAAAAATAGAAAAATGTTTAAAAATATAAAACGGTGTCGTTTTAGGCCGGTTTCGACCCTTAAGGTCGGGTCGGGCGCCCGAGAGGCGCGGGCCGGGTCTAACCCGGCCCGGAAAATAATTTTAAATATTAAAAAATTCAGAAAATAATAAAAAATAATAAAATAATCAATAAAAAATGAAAAATCATGAAAAATTCAAAAAATTCGGAAAATTCAGAAATATTCTAAAAAATTCCAGAAAATAGGAAATGGCCACATTCAACTGGCCACGACCTGTTTCGGGTCATTCGACCCCCGATCTTTCCAAAAATGACGGTTTTGCCCTTCCGGCAAACCGTCTTCCAAAAAATTCTAAAAAATTCAGGAAAATCCCAAAAAAATAGGAAATGGCCACAAACAACTGGCCAAGGCTCATTCCGGGTGTTTTGAACCCCGATCCTTCTTAAAATGACGATTTCGCCCTTTGGGCGAATCGTCTTCTAAAAATTGAAGAAAAATCAAGAAATTCCAAAAAAATTCTCAAAAATGGGAAATGGCCACAATCAACTGGCCATGGAATATTTTGGGTAATTCGGTATCCAAACCTTCCAAAAATGACAATTTTTCCCTTCGGGCTAATTGTCCTCGAATCTTCCCATTTTACCCCTAGTCCTAAATCGCATCTTCGCTAAGCCCTTATGGCTATACTAGGAGGCCAATGATTGAAATTGATGTGCATTGACATGATTTATTTATGCACTTGACTTGTGTTTTCATTATATTGACTGTGATTTGATAGGACCAGTCTTCCAATCTGCATGAAACCCTGAATCAACCTATCTCACCCAAAATTGCGCCTGCATGAACTCTTAGTCAGGAAAATCACTCGCGTTAGGTACCGAAAGGGCGTTGGTAATGACACCGACGTAACCAAGTCCCCGAACCCAAAATCTCTGGTTCCGCAGAACTGATCGATCTCTCCCAATCGGTCAGTAAGGTTTCCGGTCTACCCTCCAAGAAAGACCGGTGGCGACTCCAAATGCATGTACAAGTTACACATGCCACCACGACCACACTAAGGTCGAAAGCGATCGACTTTTATCGTCGAATCCCTCAAGACATACTCTCGCCGCGATTTGGTATGGGCCTGGGAGGGCCCGCGCCGATCTAAGGCCCGCGATCCACATTTCAGAGTGGACCCCGCGATCGGTAATCCATTAGCCACGTCCGTTTTTTTCGGACGGGTCGCAACACCCGCTTTGGAGTCGAGGCCATTGAACGAAAGTTTTCGCCATCTGCTCCGGGTTTACAAGTCATGAACTTTGCAAAATGAGAAAGAAATAGTCTTGCTCGTACTTCTTCGAGCTAAGCTAATGTCGCGACCCGTCCGAAATCGGACGCGATCCTGCGGCGCGAGGGATTGAATTTCGTTTTGGTGTGACGGGCGAATGGATTACCGATCGCGGGCCCCCACTCTGAAATGTGGATCGCGGGCCTTTGATCGGCGCGGGCCCTCCCAGGCCCATACCAAATCGCGGCGGGAGTGTCTTTTGAGGGATTCGACGATAAAAGTCGATCGCTTTCGACCTTAGTGTGGTCGTGGTGGCATGTGCAACTTGTGCATGCATTTGGAGTCGCCACCGGTCTTTCTTGGAGGGTAGACCGGAAACCTTACTGACCGATTGGGAGAGATCGATCAGTTCTGCGGAACCAGAGATTTTGGGTTTGGGGACTTGGTTACGTCGGTGTCATCACCAACGCCCTTTCGGTACCTAACGCGAGTGATTTTCCTAACTAAGAGTTCATGCAGGCGCGATTTTGGGTGAGATAGGTATGAGTCCGGGTTTCATGCAGATTGGGAGACTGGTCCTATCAAATCACAATCAATATAATGAAAGCGCAAGTCAATTGCATAAATGAATCATGTCAATGCATATCAATTCACATCAAATGGCCTCCTAGTATAGCCATAAGGGCTTAGGGAATGTGTGATTTAAGACTGGGGATAAAATGGGAAGATTCGGGAACAATTAGCCCGAAGGGCAAAATTGTCATTTTTGGAAGGTTTGGATACCGAATTACCCAAAATATTCCATGGCCAGTTGATTGTGGCCATTTCCCATTTTTGAGAATTTTTTGGAATTTCTTGATTTTTCTTTAATCTTTGGAAGACAATTCGCCCAAAGGGCGGAATCGTCATTTTAAGGAAGGTCGGGGTTTAAAACACCCAGGATGAGACTTGGCCAATTGTTTATGGCCATTTCCTATTTTTGGGATTTTCCTGGAATTTTTTTGGAATTTTTTTTGGGAGATGGTTTGCCGGAAGGGCAAAACCGTCATTTCTGAAAAGATCGGGGGTCAAATGACCCGAAACAGGTTGTGGCCAGTTGAATGTGGCCATTTCCTATTTTCTGGAATTTTTTAGAATTTTTCTGAATTTTCCGAATTTTTTGAATATTTCATGATTTTTCATTTTTTTTATTGATTTATTGATTATTTTATTATTATTTTCCGAATTTTTTAATATTTAAAAATATTTTGCGGGCCGGGTCAGACCCGGCCCACGCCTCTCGGGCGCCCGGCCCGACCCTAGGGGTCGACACCGGCCTAAAACGACACCGTTTTGATTTTTAAATATTTTTTCCTATTTTTTAAACAATTTTTGGATTTTTTATCTATTATATTTAATTATCCGAAAATTCCACGGATCGGGACGGTCCACGTCGTGCCACGTGGCTTCGTCTCGTGCGCCCGATCTTCCACTAGATCGGGCGACTCACAGAGAGCCACGTGGCTCGATCACGACCGTCGGATCAAAAATCAATTTCTTTTCCTTCTTTAGAAAAAAAGGAAAATCGGACGCTCTAGAACGTGCCACGTGGCTTCCTCTGGTGCGTCCGATCTTGTACAAGATCGGACGTCCCTCAGTGAGCCACGTGGCACATCCTCGTCCGCCGGATCGATTATTCGAAAATCATTTATTTAATTTTCCAAAAATTCCAGGATCGCGACACTTGTCGCGATCGTGGCCGTCCGTTTGTTTTATTTGAAAATACATGGATCGGACCCCACCCGGCTGACGTGGCACGCCACGTCAGCGGTTTGACCGTTGACCGGCCGGAGGGTCGCCGGAGAAGACGATGAACAGTAAAAATTCCGGCAAGGTCGCCGAAAAATTGCGAAACGGGCCCGAAACTTGGTATTTTTCGCCCGTTCTCGCGGCATTCGATTCCTTAGACACTCAGCATCAACATGTAATCAAAACATGGCAATAAAACACGTCGGAAAACACCTAAACGACCGACGACCGAACTGGCTCCGGCGAACCGATTTGCAGAAATTTTTTGTCGCTCAAACTCGTTTTCTTTCATTCACATAGCATCCAAGGGAGGTTTGAGGACTTACCTGGGGTCCCTTGATGGTCGGCAGCCGCCGGAAATCCCTCGTCAAGCTCCCATCCGAACCATGGTCGGCGAAGCTCCGGCCCTCGGTTTTTTGCGGTTCAAATGCAAAACAAAGGTATAAATGAGCTTAGAAGCAATGCTAGTACATATTCAGAGCTAGATATGCGCAAAGGGGGGTCGGGAAAGGCACGGCCGAGACAAAACCAAGTCGAGACGTCCATCGGCATTTTATCGAACACATGGCGTGCGTATGAGAAACGGTTATCGGAGGAAAATACCGACCTGTTCGAGGGTCACCGGCGACGGGGGCTGCTTCGACAACGATCCCACAAAGTCCTTGGAGCTCCCTCAAGGTCTCTCTCTCTCCCGGTTTCGCTCGCCAACCCCTTTCTCTCGGCTCCCCCTGTTTTTTACAACCTGAGCACCTCTCTCCTTCCCGATGGCCGACCGGCGCGTTCTTCGTGCCCACGCCTCTGCCAAAGGCGGATACCGAGTCTGGTCGTGTCCCCCACGTTCGTTTGTCTCATTTTCTTTAGAAAAATCGCGCCCCCCCACGCTGCCCTTTCTTCCCCTGTTCTGCCCACGGTCTGCTGCACATTCTGTGCATTTGCAGACCCGGGTCGGACCGGGTCGGGTCGGGCCGGACCCGACCGACCCGGTTCGGCCAAATCGCCAAATTGACCCCCCAAATGACCTCGTTTCATGAAATTGATGGCAAAATCGGATTCCTTGACATGTTTTCCATCAAATATGGGTATTTTCGTGAATCAATTTATTGAAATTCTGTGAAAACCCCAAATTGTCCCTAGGATCCGAAATTTAATTTCGCCAAATCGAAGGCCTAAACGATCGAATTAGCCAAAATTGAGCCCACCAATGGATTCAGCATGATGAAAAATATTGGGTAGAGGTGTTTAATTTTAATGGGTGTGCCCGTGTGAAATTTAATTTCAAAAATTGTGAAACCGGGGACTAAATTGAAAAATTTTTATGCAATTAAGCCCTTTTGGTTAAAATTGATCAAATTGGAAGGCAAATTGACCCAATTACATTTCAATACTTTAGAGTCCAATGTCATAGCTTATAAAAACCGAGAATTGAAAATTAAAAGACTCGAAAAGGATTTTTTAGGCCCGGTTCGGGATTAGGTTTGTGAAGGAACACAATGAACCAAGCCGAATTTCCCTAATAAAAAGTGAAAATATTAAAGCAATAATTAAAATGAAATTTCTGAATATTTTTTTGTAATTTTCTCACCACGGATGGTATTTTTCTGATTTTTTGGTTATTTTTATAATTAAATAAATTCCAAAAAATATTAAAAAATTCAAAAAATATTTTTTGTTCAAAATTGGTTCCTAAGGCTCCCAAAGTTGATTTTGCAATTTTGTGACATTTTTTTCTATTTTTAATTAATTTTAGAAATAAAAACTATAATAACGGATGGTCAAAAATCAGGTGTCAACAGCTGCCCCTCTTTGAGAGTGAGCTCGTCAGAGGTTGCTTTCAAAGACAAAATGACACCTGGATCTTGACCGACTCGACTGGGGGAAAGAAATGCTATGACATCGGACCTTCAAGTCTTTTGATGAATGCTCAAATTAATCACCGGTTTACTCTTGCAATTCGAACATGGGCCGGAGTGAGAGAGGCTTACCCGAAGCTCACCTATCAGATGCTGCCGGTTGCGATGACTTTCAAGAAGATACCTAGGACTGGTTCAGAATATCCTAGGGAGATTAAGCTCTGACCTGTATGGTAGGTCATACCATTAGTTGACCCTTATGGCGGTTTCTACCATTGGTTGACCCTTATGGCGGTTTCTACCATCAAGTTGACCCTTATGGCGGTTTCTACCATCAAGTTGACTCTTATGGCGGTTTCTACCATTCAATTGACCCTTATGGCGGTTTCTACCATCATTTGACCCTTCATGCGGTTTCTACCTTTGGTTGAGTTTAGTTTTGACCCTTATGGCGGTATCTACCTTGAGTTGACCCTTCAGGCGGTTTCTACCTTCAGTTGACCCTTCAGGCGGTATCTACCTTTGGCTTAGTTTTGATCCTTATGGCGGTATCTACCTTCAAGTTGACCCTTATGGCGGTTTCTACCATCAGTTGACCCTTATGGCGGTTTCTACCATCATTTGACCCTTCAGGCGGTTTCTACCTTTGGTTGAGTTTAGTTTTGACCCTTATGGCGGTATCTACCTTGAATTGACCCTTCATGCGGTTTCTACCTTTGGTTGACCCTTATGGCGGTTTCTACCATGGAGTTGACCCTTCAGGCGGTTTCTACCTTTGAATTTAGTTTTGACCCTTATGGCAGTATCTACCTTTGAGTTGACCCTTATGGCGGTTTCTACCATTCAATTGACCCTTATGACGGTTTCTACCATGGAGTTGACCCTTCATGCGGTTTCTACCTTGGAGTTGACCCTTCAGGCGGTTTCTACCTTTGGTGAGACTCCAGACTGATAGGAATCTAAGGATGACGCGCCCATTCTGTAGGGTTTGTCGGAGACTCGATTGTTCTGTAGATCGGTCTTGGAAAAGGTTTGCCTACTAAAAGGCTACGCCTATGGAATGACATATCCCGTCTTGTTGGGACTAGTCGAAGACTCGATCGTTCTGTAGATCGATCTTGGAAAAGGTTTGCCTACTAAAAGGCTCCGCCTATGAAATGACATATCCCGTCTTGTTGGGACTAGTTGAAGACTCGATCGTTCTGTAGATCGGTCTTGGAAAAGGTTTGCCTACTAAAAGGCTCCGCCTATGGAATGACATATCCCGTCTTGTTGGGACTAGTCGAAGACTCGATCGTTCTGTAGATCGGTCTTGGAAAAGGTTTGCCTACTAAAAGGCTCCACCTATGGAATGACATATCCCGTCTTGTTGGGACTAGTCGAAGACTCGATCGTTCTGTAGATCGGTCTTGGAAAAAGGTTTGCCTACTAAAAGGCTCCGCCTATGAAATGACATATCCCGTTTTGTTGGGACTAGTCGAAGACTCGATCGTTCTGTAGATCGGTCTTGGAAAAAGGTTTGCCTACTAAAAGGCTCCGCCTATGAAATGACATATCCCGTCTTGTTGGGACTAGTCGAAGACTCGATCGTTCTGTAGATCGGTCTTGGAAAAGGTTTGCCTACTAAAAGGCTCCGCCTAAGGATTGACATCATTAAGGTCTCTTTTGGAAGGTTTACCTAACTCTAGGTTCACCTGAAGGCTATCCTGGGATTTAGGGGTTACCTGTAATCTCGCAGGAGGCCGAGTTGTCCTTTCGATATGCGAGGTACCTTTCTGGGATCTGGGGACTCCAATTATCCTGCAGAAAGCTGAAACCTGCAAACTTTTCATTAAAAAGGTATCAGTTTGGGACCTAGGTTCTCCAGGGATCCTGCAAAACATGACCCTATGAGCTTTTCTTGACAGAGCAAGGTGTCCTTCCGGGATCATGGGTTCTCCACGTCCGACGAGACTGTCTGAATTTTGAAAAAGGGGGTCTCATGACGAGGGTTCTCCACGTCCGATGAGACTGCCTAATTTTTTTGAAAAAGGGTCCCGAGACGAGGGTTCTCCACGTCTACTGGGACAGCTTAATTTTTTTGAAAAAATGTTCCCGAGACGAGGGTTCTCCACGTCTATTGGAATTGCTTGATTTGAAAAGGGGTCCTAGGACGAGGGTTCTCCACGTCATGCTAGGACTGTTTGATTTTTTTGAAAAGAGGTCCTAGGACGAGGGTTCTCCACGTCATGCTAGGACTGTTTGATTTTTTTTTTTTGAAAAAGGGTCCCGAGACGAGGGTTCTCCACGTCTACTGGGATTGTTTGATTTTTTTGAAAAAGGGGTCTTAGGACGAGGGTTCTCCACGTCATGCTAGGACTGTATGATATTTTTGAAAAGAATGTCCTAGGACGAGGGTTCTCCACGTCAAGCTAAGACTGTTTGACATTTTTGAAAAGGGGTCCCGAGACGAGGGTTCTCCACGTCTACTGGGATTGCTTGATTTTTTGAAAAAGGGTCCCGAGACGGGGGTTCTCCACGTCTATTGGGATTGCTTGATTTGAAAAGGGGTCCTAGGACGAGGGTTCTCCACGTCATGCTAGGACTGCTTGATTTTTTTGAAAATGGTCCTAGGACGAGGGTTCTCCACGTCATGCTAGGACTGTTTGATTTTTTTGAAAAGAAGGGTCCCGAGACGAGGGTTCTCCACGTCTGCTGGGATTGCTTGATTTTTTGAAAAGGGTCCTAGGACGAGGGTTCTCCACGTCATGCTAGGACTGTTTGATTTTTTTTTGAAAAAAAGGGTCCCGAGACGAGGGTTCTCCACGTCTACTGGGATTGCTTGATTTTTTGAAAAAGGGTTCCGAGACGAGGGTTCTCCACGTCAAGCTGGGACTGCTTGATTTTTTTGAAAATGGTCCTAGGACGAGGGTTCTCCACGTCATGCTAGGACTGTTTGATTTTTTTGAAAAGGGGTCCTAGGACGAGGGTTCTCCACGTCATGCTAGGACTGTTTGATTTTTTTGAAAAGGGGTCCTAGGACGAGGGTTCTCCACGTCATGCTAGGACTGCTTCTTTTAAAAGGGTTTTTTTTCTTTTTTAGAGATCCCGAAATTTGTCGGGAATTCAGTTTTGAAGCAGTGAAAGATTTTATCTCGACAAAGCTTCACTTGGGTCTGTTGAGGCGACATTCTGGGAGCTGGGTTCTCCAGGTGTCCTGCAGAAAGTTCAAACCTGCGTGCTCCTTTCATTAGAGCGAGACATTCTTCTAGGTATTTCGGGTCTCCAATGGATCCTGCAGAAGTTTGAGCCTGAAAGATTTTTCTTCACCAAGAAAACGTTAATAATCTTTGGGAAGACCACGGCTGTCCATTTGACAAAAACCGTATGACTTAAGTTTTAATTGTGAAATGTGCATTTTGATCCTGGAGGTTATCCAAAGCATTCTTGCAACATGCAAATGTGATCACAAATCCCTTGCACGGAAAATCTGGATCAACAGTTTGAAGATTCCAAAAAGAGTTTGCTCAAAACATCAATTGGAATATTTCTCGACAAGGAGGCCATCTCACCTGTTTTGAGGTAATGATTTTTTATAGGGGATGCACTCAATTCCCTACTGACCTGTGCCTAGGTTTTAGGCTCATTCGCAGCGCATACATTTTGATCGGTCGGGAGGTCTTCCACGGGACCGTAATGTTGGGCTTGGGTATCGGTCTTCAACGGGGACCCGCTTTCGAGTCAAGGCCATTCAATGAAAGTTTTCACCATCTGCTCTGGGTTTACAAGTCAAGAACCCTGCAAAATGAGAAAGAAATAGTCTTGCTCGTACCTCTTCGAGCTAAGCTATATGTTAACCCAAGTGTCTTAGTCAGAGAAGACTGTTTCAGGGTTGTAACATTGGTAGGATTGGGGACCGAAAAAGGCTTATTTTTGGCCCAGAATTTATGAGGGGATTGACAGTGGTGATCATTGCAAATTTGCCACCTGTCTTTTCATTCTGCATCTTCAGTCTTTGAGGCGCGCAACCGATTTTGAGGTGTGCACAAGCTCTTTTAGAGAGCGTCTCTTGTTGCATTAAGAAGATTGACAACTCTGCATGCGTCTTTCCTCCTCGCTTGACATCATTTGGAGAGCAGTCTTTTTGATCTGACTCGTTTAGGGATTTTCTCTTTTCCCATCCAAGTTTCACTGGGGATCAATCAGATAACTAACACGAGCATCGGCCTTGCTTTTACCAGGCACTTTGCTTTTTCTTGATGTTGGGGATTTTCTTCGTCCTCATTTTCCTTTTGAAATCCCGCTTTTCTCATCTTCGGTAGATCATGTTAGACATATGATCGAATATCTAAACATGCTTTAAGCATTAGCCTAGGAATTTCTTTGTAATCCCTAAGTCTCGAACTCCTCCGTTTCTGAAGTGATGATGCATCCGTCTTGGAATGTGCAATGATCACCAACAGGTTTATGAAATAATTTGGCAGGCCCAACTTGGCTGTGCAAAGGGTATGGTGTGTGGGATAGAGAAATGAATGCTTCTCGTCATCCTATGGCACTTGGATTACCATATAAACAACACACAAAGATTGATGTTAGTCCGAGCAAGAAAATTTCTAACCATTTTCTCCTGATGTTGCTGGACTCGCCTCCATTTTGCCCCAATGTGGGGTGGTTCTTGACAGGGTTGACAATGAAAACCGCCGTTCAAAGGGGTTGTCAATGGTCACCTGTAGTGTTTGGAGATATGAAGCGAATGTCTCCGTCGTCCCAATCCATGTAATTGCTGCGAATAATCCCTACTTCCGTAGGTCCAGATTTCACTATCTGATCCGCTCCACTTCTCTCTCAAGTGTGTATAGGACGTGTTTGGATTAGGCATTGCCTCTCCTCTTTGAGAAAACGTCCTTTTGAGATTTTTGAACAACTTTTGATTGGAAAAATCTCTTTTATTTTCTCCAAAAAATTTACCCGTCAAGGGGGGTTTTATGATGCACAATGCATTTTCTTATTCATGCTCGAACAACCTCCTGTTTCAAAACATGAATGCCAATGAAATTTGAACTCTATGCCTTTTCCAGACATTAGATTCTGAAAGCTTTTCGTTTTCCCTATGTTTTTATCTAACATCTTCAATTGATTAGGGAAAGGGATACCTACCTGTCCACCGTGGCCGGGGATCCCTGAAAATGTAGAAGAAACATGTCATTGTATGTTCACGAATTTTTCAAGAATCGGAACGATACTGCTTTACCCTTGGTCATGTGCTCCAACTAGTAATACATGGGATGTCAGAATCCTGTTTTGCCTTGTTGGCGAGCCCCTGTCAAGGACGGGAACTAGGTGTCAGTTTGTATTCCAAAATTCAAGATAAATTGGAACGATACCGTCTTATTTTGTTTGTGTTTCCGTTTAAACACAAACGTGCGGCTTGCAGAAGTTGGCCATCTATCTTGTGGCCATGATCCCTTCCTCTGGTTGGCAATGAATCCTTCTCTAGGATTTGCACTGGAGGAGATTCATTCATGCTTTTGGATGCATTCCCACGCCAATCTTCAAAGTTCAATCAAAGATCACTTCTTGGAGTCATGGCTTCCAAAGTTGATAATTCTATTCGCCTCATTGTCGGCGAATTCCTTTCTTTTGCGGCTTTTTGGCCCCAACAATTTTCTGTCCATCTTGACGGCGAATCCCTGTCAACAATAAACATCAAGTGTCAGTTCGTGTTTCGAAATTCAAGACAAATCGAAACGATACTGCTTTACTCTTGCTTCGCGCCTCCATTTGAACGCAAATGTAAGGCTTGTTGAAGTCGGCCATCTAGTTCGTGGCCATGATCTACCCGTCTGGTTGGGAACGAATGCTTCTCTAGGATTTACACTGGATTAGATCAATTCATGCTTTTGGACGTATTCTACGCCATTTTCCAGGGTTCCAATTCTTGGCAGCCTGCCCCCTACAACGGATATTTCTTTTCGCTTCCACGTTGGGCGAGATCCTTTCTTTTGTGGCTTTTTGGTGCCACCAATTTTCTGCCAAATGAGAACAAATTCATGTTAAGCATGGGATCTTTGGGAGATCAATTTGGAACGATACAAAGTTACCGTCCACCCAGGTTTGTATCCTGGGGTTTACTTCCGATTAGGACGACTCTGTCATTGCGTCCATGGATTTTGCCAGAGAAGAAATGTCCTTCCTTTGTCCGGCGCACAAATGATTCACTTGCCCCGGTTAGACGTGGTTCATCATGGCTAGGTGATGTCTGCCCCAGCTAAATTCATTCCTGCGTTTTGCTATAATCTCCATCCTCTTTGGGGATGTCTTCCCTCTTGGGATTCCTGATGACGCCTTACTGACGTATTCCTTTCCTTCGTCGATTATTGACGCTTCTCATTTGATGTGGATGATGGATGCTGCTTCATCTCGTCTGTATTTGTGGGTGTTGTTCGCGAGACGATCCTCAATCACGTCGACAAATGCTTTGCCCCAGTTGGGCGGTGTTCATCTTGGCAGCGTGCCTTGGCATTCCCATGCTCCTGGACGATTTTCAATCCGATTTGAAGACATTCATGCACCTGCATATGAAGAGACATGTGTGGGGATTTATCTGGCTTCATTTGAAATTTCAGGAAGGAGGTACTCCCTTCGAGACTTCGTCCTTCCAACATTTGAAGGAGCAGTGTTTTCCAAGTATTTTGCCCCAGTGAGGCTTGTCTTGGTGTTTGTCATCTCTGGGTTTGATAATCCTGGTTCGATGCACTTTCATGGGGGATCGTGAGAATTTGCCCCCGGCTTGGCTCCTCGAAGCAGGTGGGGGAGCCCGCTCTCATGAATTTTTGTCGATTCTGGTCATCCATCTCGATTGCCAGATTCTTCGATTATTTTTTCTCTGTCCCTAGACAGCCTGACAATCTGGGGATTTGTCATGTGGCGGTTTGGTGATTCTCTCGATCACAGTCGCCATTTGAGATGTTCGATGTTCCCCTATTGAAAAGAAGAAATCTCATGAGTAAAGGGCATGTATAATTGACTATTGGAGTCGATACAATTTACCCTTGAAATTTATCCTGCGGGAACCGGCATTTCTCCCTTTGGGTTCTCTGTATGCAAGATATGTGCATGATATACATGATGCATGTTATGTGTGCCAGTAACGAAACATGAGTTCGTGCTTTTCACTCTATTCAGACATGGACGATTTTTATCAGATATGTCAATCTGGAAAACTTGAAATTTTCTTTTCAAGCGCTCTTTTCACAGAGATTTCTAAATGACGATAAACTTCTTCAAGTTTTCTCAAAGGTTTTGTTCACAAATTGAGCTATTAGAATGCTCTTAAAAATATTTAGCCAAAGTGCATGTCTGAGATGCCATGAAAAGGGGTACTCCCTGTTTGTCATTTGAAGGCATTGCTTCTTGGGCCCTTTGCTTCTGTTCCCAACCTGAAAGGAAAAAGAAATGAAACATTATTCTCATATCAAGAAAATAATCATTTTGGAACGATACGTCCTTTTACCAGAATCGATGGCTCCGTATCGTTCTCCTTCTCATTTAGAAGGGTTTGATGTGTTTTGTCTTTGATTGATTATTCCACTTCATCATGATTCATGGGTGGTAACTGCTTCAGGGACTTCACCTACGTATCCCCATGGTGAATTCGGCACATCCTACATTTGGTACCCTTTCCGGGTAGAGAGTGATTTGCCCCCAGCTACTAGACGCTTTGTCTGGGGCTGGCTGATTTAGTCGTAGGCAATTTGATCCTTTCAAATATCTCAGCAGATGATATATTGTCAGATGATATGATCCTACGATCTTTCGAAGATCTCAGCGTTTGATATGCCGCCGTGTTTGACACTTTTCAGCTTCGCCGATACGTTTCGATTTCTTCATGCATCTTTTGCCTTGTTATCATTTCATGACGTCCCTCGAGCGTTCTGCTATTCGGCACCCGCCAGCGTGTGTTTGACCGAGTACTTTAACAGCCTGAAGTGATACTTCACAGGCGACAGTTTCTTTCATTGTGTCCTGCCGCATTCACCCTACGCTTTAACAATCTTCTATTCCACCTAGGCGATGAAAGGAATGAATGAGTCGATTGCTGCACAAGGAGCTTTAATTGAAACGACTACGGATTCACTATCCCCGCTCTTTGTCACTTCGGGCATCCGAGACGATGGAAATTCTTCAGTGGTCCCATTCATTTTTATCATCACCTGCAAGAATGGGAAACCGTATCAACTTATGAATAAATTAGTTTGATCTGGAACAGATACACCCTTTTTCGGCTTGGGAGGGTTGATCCTAATTAGATTGCTCTTTCTTCATGCTGCCTGCTTGGGGTTCAACCCGATTTGGTCCATCTTGTCTTTACAAACCCAATGGGTGACGTCTGATGAAGGCACCTTCCTCTTCATCTTGTAAGGAATGCAAGTTTCTCTTTGTTGGCCTTCAACCATCTTATCCTGTTTTTCACCTGAGAGGAAAAGATAGGAAATATTATGCCGGTATCTGATTGAAAATCAATTAGGAACGACACGTCTTTACACTTGACCCGGCTGCCCCGGTTAGGTGGCGTTTGCCCTAGTTGAGTGGGATATGCCCCAGTCGACTGCTTTGATCCTTTCACAATTTTTACGGTTCCCTTTTCAATTAGGGGATATCTGCCGTTCGGAGGTTCCTGTCTCTTTTCATCTTGGCAGGCTTTGCCCCAGCATGCTGTCTTGGTGAGAAGTCGACTTCTTTGTCTGACTTCAAATATCCATCCTAGTGGCTCGAGTTGTCAGCCAGTTCCAATCTCCTTGAAGCACCATTCCTGAGGATCAATAAAACACAATCAACAAATTTTCAAATTTAAAGAGATTAGATTACAGCTAACTCTTTTCCGCATGTGGCTCCTTTGATTGCATGCTGTTCCACGTCTTGAAAGATGGCAAAATGCCCTCATCAGTTTGACTATTTTTCTTGAGGATTCCCTGGTCTTCCCTCATCAGTTGACTCTCTAGGGTGGTCCAGCGCTTTTCTGTGCCATCCTGGTCCATTTTAACTTGCGCCTGATTCTTCACACAAGTCCTCGGATTTTGATTCTGGAAATCACCTGTTCGAATGACAGGAATATGTCAAAAAGGGAAGTAAAGCATAAATCCTTTCGATTTTATGCTTTCTTGTGAATAACGAAGATAAGGACTTTTACACAAGCCTTAACCTCGTGTGAAAAGTTTTTACCGATGTTTTTCAAGAGAAAACATAAAACTAAAAGGAGCGTAATCCATGGTTATTACTTTTGGCAAATCCCCAAAAAATCTGTGGAATTTCCAAAAAGATAAAAATGCAATTCCAATGTGTCCCAAATTCGGTGGGAAATAGGACATCCAAATTGAAATGATTTCCCGAAGGTAATTCGGATATCATGTCTCTTCTTGAATTCAGGAAACATGGACGACTTTAGTTAATTACCAAGGATTACCAATGATGCATGCTATAGACCGGTTCAATTCCATGTCCGGCGCATCATGAAATGGATGTTAGATTCTCGTACTTGGGTTAAACACGCCAAGTGTGAGTTCTAACGGAAATTTCATCTGGGTGAGACACGCAATTGAACCGAAAAATCCGGATGGTTGAGAGAAATTCCAGTGTCGCGCTCCAGTGTCAAGACACTTAGACAAGAATTAGAAAATCGAGGTGCAGAAGATAGATGGGAGACCCACAGACGGGTGCTCCTTACAGACTCGATGATCCTGATAAAAGAAAAGGGACGACTGGAACGTGACCCTTAATAACCTAAAGAGGTGCCCCAAGTCGGGTCTTCGTTTTTATCAGATAACATCTTGACAGCGTCCGGCGGGTGTCTTGGATTTGCTGTTATCGCATGTCCTTCAACTATCGGTATGGTTATTGGATCATTCCTCGGACAGCTCGAAAAGGGTAGACTCCGTTGAATGTCCAGGCAGTCTGATGGCGGATGACGCGTCGCTCATATTTGAGTACGTCCGGGATGTGGGACCGACTTGGAGAGATCATCTCTTCTATCTGTACTCTATCATGGAATTTGGACTCAACCATCGGACTTGATGAATGCAGCATGATGTGCAAAATGAAAGGCTGCAGATGAATTTAAATAGAAATGGCAGGACCTTACCATAAGTGGCGTTTAATGACTTTTTGGTTTTTAGGTATACCAACCATCCACAATACATGCACATGAGACAAGTGAGGCTTGACTCTAGAAATCAAAAAGGGTTAGGTATGGAACCTAGAGGCTTCCCTCTATCCGAGTCGATAAATTCATCCATGAGCGCAATCCACAACAAATGGATAAAAGTCTCGACTTGGATAGTGAGTGGGATCGAATATGGTCGACCCCAGCGCAATCGACGCTAGAGCGTTGCATATCGATCCCTGATCTATGGCTACCTAAAAAGGTGATTTCGCGGCCTGGGTTTGGGCGCTTTGTGCAAAGTGTCGTGATCCTCAAATATGCAGTGAATCATGCGCAACAATTTATATATCAATCAGCGCTTCAAATCATCCATATAACATACATTCCTACGCACATCCTCCATAAGACAATGTTAATCACAGACTACACCCCTTATCACTCCAATCTGCAAAAACATATAACACCTATCGTGAGCGGACTTACCTCACCTTCAAGAGCGCCTGCAAGGTTAGAAAGATCACTCGACGTTTTAATTACGGCCTAAGTCCACTTGAGGTCCAGAACCAAGTGTTCTAGAACAAAGTCCCCAGTGGAGTCGCCAGCTGTCGCGACCCATCCGAAATCGGACGCGATCCTACGGCGCGAGGGATTGAATTTCGTTTTGGTGTGACGGGCGAATGGATTACCGATCGCGGGCCCCCACTCTGAAATGTGGATCGCGGGCCTTTGATCGGCGCGGGCCCTCCCAGGCCCATACCAAATCGCGGCGGGAGTGTCTTTTGAGGGATTCGACGATAAAAGTCGATCGCTTTCGACCTTAGTGTGGTCGTGGTGGCATGTGCAACTTGTGCATGCATTTGGAGTCGCCACCGGTCTTTCTTGGAGGGTAGACCGGAAACCTTACTGACCGATTGGGAGAGATCGATCAGTTCTGCGGAACCAGAGATTTTGGGTTCGGGGACTTGGTTACGTCGGTGTCATCACCAACGCCCTTTCGGTACCTAACGCGAGTGATTTTCCTAACTAAGAGTTCATGTAGGCGCGATTTTGGGTGAGACAGGTATGAGTCCGGGTTTCATGCAGATTGGGAGACTGGTCCTATCAAATCACAATCAATATAATGAAAGCGCAAGTCAATTGCATAAATGAATCATGTCAATGCATATCAATTCACATCAAATGGCCTCCTAGTATAGCCATAAGGGCTTAGGGAATGTGTGATTTAAGACTGGGGATAAAATGGGAAGATTCGGGAACAATTAGCCCGAAGGGCAAAATTGTCATTTTTGGAAGGTTTGGATACCGAATTACCCAAAATATTCCATGGCCAGTTGATTGTGGCCATTTCCCAATTTTGAGAATTTTTTGGAATTTCTTGATTTTTCTTCAATCTTTGGAAGACGATTCGCCCAAAGGGCGGAATCGTCATTTTAAGGAGGGTCGGGGTTTAAAACACCCGGGATGAGACTTGGCCAATTGTTTATGGCCATTTCCTATTTTTGGGATTTTCCTGGAATTTTTTTGGAATTTTTTTTGGGAGATGGTTTGCCAGAAGGGCAAAACCGTCATTTCTGAAAAGATCGGGGGTCAAATGACCCGAAACAGGTTGTGGCCAGTTGAATGTGACCATTTCCTATTTTCTGGAATTTTTTAGAAGTTTTCTGAATTTTCCGAATTTTTTGAATATTTCATGATTTTTCATTTTTTTTTATTGATTTATTGATTATTTTATTATTATTTTCCGAATTTTTTAATATTTAAAAATATTTTGCGGGCCGGGTCAGACCCGGCCCACGCCTCTCGGGCGCCCGGCCCGACCCTAGGGGTCGACACCGGCCTAAAACGACACCGTTTTGATTTTTAAATATTTTTTCCTATTTTTTAAACAATTTTTGGATTTTTTTTATCTATTTTATTTAATTATCCGAAAATTCCACGGATCGGACGGTCCACGTCGTGCCACGTGGCTTCGTCTCGTGCGCCCGATCTTCCACTAGATCGGGCGACCCACAGAGAGCCACGTGGCTCGATCACGACCGTCGGATCAAAAATCAATTTCTTTTCCTTTTTTAGAAAAAAAGGAAAATCGGACGCTCTAGAACGTGCCACGTGGCTTCCTCTGGTGCGTCCGATCTTGTACAAGATCGGACGTCCCTCAGTGAGCCACGTGGCACATCCTCGTCCGCCGGATCGATTATTCGAAAATCATTTATTTAATTTTCCAAAAATTCCAGGATCGCGACACTTGTCGCGATCGTGGCCGTCCGTTTGTTTTATTTGAAAATACATGGATCGGACCCCACCCGGCTGACGTGGCTGCCTACGTGGCACGCCACGTCAGCGGTTTGACCGTTGACCGGCCGGAGGGTCGCCGGAGAAGACGATGAACAGTAAAAATTCCGGCGAGGTCGCCGGAAAATTGCGAAACGGGCCCGAAACTTGGTATTTTTCGCCCGTTCTCGCGGCATTCGATTCCTTAGACACTCAGCATCAACATGTAATCAAAACATGGCAATAAAACACGTCGGAAAACACCTAAACGACCGACGACCGAACCGGCTCCGGCGAACCGATTTGCAGAAATTTTTTGTCGCTCAAACTCGTTTTCTTTCATTCACATAGCATCCAAGGGAGGTTTGAGGACTTACCTGGGGTCCCTTGATGGTCGGCAGCCGCCGGAAATCCCTCGTCAAGCTCCCGTCCGAACCATGGTCGGCGAAGCTCCGGCCCTCGGTTTTTTGTGGTGCAAATGCAAAACAAAGGCATAAATGAGCTTAGAAGCAATGCTAGTACATATTCAGAGCTAGATATGCGCAAAGGGGGGTCGGGAAAGGCACGGCCGAGACAAAACCAAGTCGAGACGTCCATCGGCATTTTATCGAACACATGGCGTGCGTATGAGAAACGGTGATCGGAGGAGAATACCGACCTGTTCGAGGGTCACCGGCGACGAGGGCTGCTTCGACAACGATCCCACAAAGTCCTTGGAGCTCCCTCAAGGTCTCTCTCTCCCGGTTTCGCTCGCCAACCCCTTTCTCTCGGCTCCCCCTGTTTTTTACAACCTGAGCACCTCTCTCCTTCCCGATGGCCGACCGGCGCGTTCTTCGTGCCCACGCCTCTGCCAAAGGCGGATATCGAGTCTGGTCGTGTCCCCCACGTTCGTTTGTCTCATTTTCTTTAGAAAAATCGCGCCCCCCCACGCTGCCCTTTCTTCCCCTGTTCTGCCCACGGTCTGCTGCACATTCTGTGCATTTGCAGACCCGGGTCGGACCGGGTCGGGTCGGGCCGGACCCGACCGACCCGGTTCGGCCAAATCGCCCAAATCGCCAAATTGACCCCCCAAATGACCTCGTTTCATGAAATTGATGGCAAAATCGGATTCCTTGACATGTTTTCCATCAAATATGGGTATTTTCGTGAATCAATTTATTGAAATTCTGTGAAAACCCCAAATTGTCCCTAGGATCCGAAATTTAATTTCGCCAAATCGAAGGCCTAAACGATCGAATTAGCCAAAATTGAGCCCACCAATGGATTCAGCATGATGAAAAATGTTGGGTAGAGGTGTTTAATTTTAATGGGTGTGCCCGTGTGAAATTTAATTTCAAAAATTGTGAAACCGGGGACTAAATTGAAAGATTTTTATGCAATTAAGCCCTTTTGGTTAAAATTGATCAAATTGGAAGGCAAATTGACCCAATTGCATTTCAATACTTTAGAGTCCAATGTCATAGCTTATAAAAACCGAGAATTGAAAATTAAAAGACTCGAAAAGGATTTTTTAGGCCCGGTTCGGGATTAGGTTTGTGAAGGAACACAATGAACCAAGCCGAATTTCCCTAATAAAAAGTGAAAATATTAAAGAGATAATTAAAATGAAATTTCTGAATATTTTTTTGTAATTTTCTCACCACGGATGGTATTTTTCTGATTTTTTGGTTATTTTTATAATTAAATAAATTCCAAAAAATATTAAAAAATTCAAAAAATATTTTTTGTTCAAAATTGGTTCCTAAGGCTAGGCTAAGGCTCCCAAAGTTGATTTTGCAATTTTTTGACCTTTTTTGCTATTTTTAATTAATTTTAGAAATAAAAACTATAATAACGGATGGTCAAAAATCAGGTGTCAACAGCTATATGTTAACCCAAGTGTCTTAGTCAGAGAAGACTGTTTCGGGGTTGTAACATTGGTAGGATTGGGGACCGAAAAAGGCTTGTTTTTGGCCCAGAATTCATGACGGGTTTGACATTGGTGATCATTGCTGATTTACCACATGTCCTTTCCTTTCTGCATCTTTAGTTTTTGAGGTGTACAACCGATTTTGAGGTGTGCACCAGCTCATTAGAGAGCGTCTCTTGTCATTCAGAGACCGACTCTCTCCATTTCTTTGTTCTGTGCTTGGCAGCATTTGGGGAGCAGCTTCTTTTTTTGATTTGGTTCCTTCAGGGATTTCCTCTTTTCCCATTCAGGCTTCATTGTGGATCAATCAAAGAACTTACATGAGCATCGGCCTTGCTCTTACCAGGCACTTTGCTTTTTATCGATGCCGTGGATTTTTCTCATTCATTTTTGAAATCCCACTTTTTCTCGTCTTCATGGGATCGTGTTAGACCTATGATCAAGGGTCTAACAAGGTTAAACATTAACTTAGGAATTTTTTTGCAAACCCTGAGTCTTGAACTCCTTCGTTTCTGAAGTGATGCTGCATCCGTCTTGGAATGTGCAATGATCACCAACTGGTTTATGAAATGATTTTGCAGGCTCAACTTGGCTATGCAAAGGATTCGGTGTGTGGGATAGAGAAATGAATGCTTCTCATCATCCTATGGCACTTGGATTACCATATAAACAACACACAAAAATTAATGTTAGTCCGAGCAAGAAAATTTCTAACCATTTTCTCCTGATGCCGCTGGACTCACCTCCATTTTGCCCCGATGTGGGGTGGTTCTTGACAGGGTTAAGAATGAAAACCGCCGTTCAAAGGGGTTATCAACGGTCACCTGTAGTGCTTGGGGGATATGAAACGAATGCCTCCGTCGTCCCAACCCATGTAATCGCTGTGAATGGTCCCTACTTCCGTAGGTCCAGATTTTGCTGTCTGATTCGCTTCACTTCTCTCTTAAGTGTGTATAGGACGTGTTTGGACTAGGCTTCGCCTCTCGTCTTTTGAGAAAACGTCCTTTTGAGAATTTTGAACAACTTTTGATTGGAAAAATCTCTTTCGTTTTCCCAAAAATTTTACCCGTCAAGGGGATTTTATGGTGCACAATGCATGTTCAGACAACCTCATGTTTCAAAACATGAATGCCAATGAAGTTAGAATTCTATGTCCTTTCTAGACATCAGATTCTGAAAGCTTTTCTTTTCTTCTCTGTTTTTTATTCAACATCTTCAATGGATTGGGGAAAGTGATACTTACCTGTCTGCCGCGGCTGCAGACCCCTGAAAATGTAAAAGAAGCATATCATTGTATGTTCACGAATTTTTCGAAAATCGAAACGATACATCCTACCCTTATGTACCCTAACAGGTAGTACGTGGGATGTAAAAACTTGTTCGTCTCCAAGGCGGCTCCCCTGTCAAGGATAAACAATAAGTGTCAATTCATATTCCCAAATTCAAGACAAATTGGGACGATACAACTTTACTCTTGATTTTCATCCCATTCTGATGTTGCGTATTGATATGAACAACATCTATCAAATCCGCCTATCCATGCTTGGAGTGTTTGTAACATCAATGGTTCATCTGCCCCCAGTTGGGCAGCGTCTGTTCTGCTATTTGAACGCATGACTCCTTAAGTGATTTATCCATGTTTATCATCTGAGAAGGAAAAGAAAGAAGACATTATTTCGGTATCCGATTGGAGATCGTTTAGGAACGATACATCGTTTTACCAAATGGGTGGCTTCGCGGCCAGATGCATTTTGCATTGAAGGGATGGATTCCATTATGCTCTGCGAACGATGATCATTGCTTGGGGAGCTCGCCCCTGAGCTTAAAGATGCTCAAAAGGTAAGGCGGATCTTCGTACGACTAGTTTTAAGCGTAAATGAGAAATGCCCCCATGGGAGCCTTACAATGGGATTGCCAATACATTCATTCAGGCTATTCAACCTCTTTTCTCCGAACATTTTTTTACAATCGCGCCTTGAATCAAACACCTGATCGTCGGCTTTGTATCACTGTTGCAAGAGTCCGCCAGCTTCAGACTGATCGAGCCAGAAATTGAGTTCCTCTCCAAGGAAATCGCTCGAATCTCCGAGCCATTGATGCTCAAGTCGAGTGTCACCGACCGCTGGCGATAGATCACTCTCGCCTTGGATGATTTGATTCCTCGAGCTGGAACCTCCCTTGTTGACCGGCAAATATGTAGACATGTCCCATGTAAATGTTGGATTTGCCATGGGAAGAGCACTAGCAACAGGTTGGTACTCAAATTGGGGAGTTCCTATTTGCGGGAACTGCGGTATATACACTTGAGAGGTATTGAGACTGCTCGGTGGAGCGTTCTGATTTGGGTTAGAGGAGTCGGTGACATGGTTGCTGGTCTCGTCAACACCGAAACATGGTTGGGTGTTCCCGGCTCTACAATCATCGTGGTTGCAGTTATGACCAACATTTAAGTTCGAACCAGCTCCATCCGAGTTTAGTGTCACCCGTCCCTCTTTTAGCAACCTCTTGAAATATCCAAGGTGGCTCGCGACGTTAACTTTAGAGAGTCCCGGCACGTTCAGGATTTCGTGTATGCGCGTTGATCGTGCCGTGTCGATCCCTGTCGCGACCCTCTTGAGGTTGTCGGGCTCTCGAGGGCTAATGGGCCGTCCTGTCTGGTCGGACGCGGGCCTCTCCCAAGGCACATTACCCAAATCGCAACGGAGGTATGCATGATCAACTTTCAGTGTGGTCTAGTGACATGTGCTAAGTGTGCATGCCATGGAGTCGCCACCAATCATTTTTTTAGGGTATGATTGGACCACCCAATCGAATAGTTGGGAGTTTCTATTCAATTCTGCGAGAACCAGAGAAATGGTTTCGGGGACTTAGTTACGCCAACCGTTAAAGTTGACGCCCTTTCGGTACCTAAGTTGACTGAATTTTCTAGCCTGAGATTCATGCGGATGAGTAAGGTATGAACCATAAATCTAGAAATTCATGCAGATAGGAGTGATTATTCTAGCAATCACAATCAGTAACAAAATGCGCAACTCAAGGAATCTAGATATGCAAATAAATCACATGGCATTCCTAGTAATGCCCTATTTATCAATCACAGCTTAAGAATGATTTAGCTATCCTGGTCATTCTACACTCGATCTAACCTAAGAAAAGCATTAGGAAGCATCGCAGGAGTTCGAGAATACTCACATGGGGTTCGCCGTGCTCTGGTTTGGTCTTGGACGAGCTATCGAGCTCATGCTGACCCGATTATATTTGGGGATCCACTCGGCGTTTTACACCATGAAATCATGTGAAACAAAAACGAAAATATTCAGCAATGGGCATTTATTGTAGATGGTGGTCGATCTAATTGGACATCAAGACTAAAAAAGATGTAGAAATTTACAAATTAAAAGACTCGAATGATATTTTTTTTTGCCAAATTCAACTCTATGCGTCGTGAAGAAACACATGCAATTGAACTTGAATTTTGACTATTTATGAGTTCAAAATGAAAAGAAAATTAAAATAAAAATATTGACTATTTTTCTATATTTTTACGACATCGAATGCTATTTTTCTATTTTTGGAAAATATTAAAAAATTGAAAAATTATTTTTTGTCAAAAATGGTTCCTTTAGCTTGGTCAAGGCTACCAAAGATGATTTTTTAATTTTTTAACTTTTTATATATTTTTATGAATTTTTAAAAAATAAACAATGAAAGACTAATAAAAAATCAAGTGTCAACAGCTGCCCTTCTTTGAGAGGAATTTCGTTAGAGGTTTCTCTCAAAGACAAGGTGACACCTGTGTTCCGATCGACTCGACTGGGAAAAGAAAAGAAAAGAAAAGAAATCATGACATCCAATTTTCATGCCCATCAATGTGTGCTTTTCCTTAAAAAGAGATGTGCTCATTCAATTCCCTGATATGATGTAAGAAAGTTAAGGAGTAGATAAACTTCCCTGCCCCTTACCTGCCGAATGCTTGCGGCATTTGCTGTGTCTGATGGGTTCAAGTAGATTCCTAAGGACTCGTCATCGGAGTGTCATAGGGATGTTAAGCTCTGACCTGTATGGTAGGTCAAACCATAATGGGATTCCTAACTGATAGGAACCTAAGGAAGACGCATCCCACATTTGGGAATTTGCCAAGGGTTTTGATCCGTGTGGTGGACTAAAGTAGAAATGGCTTGCCTAATGTAAGGCTTATTAGGGAAAATGACTCCTCCCGCGTTCGGGATTCATCAAGGTTTTGATCCGTATGGTGGATCGGACCATTGGGTTGATCCTTCAGGCGGTCTCTACCAGTCTTTTGACCCTTCATGCGGTTTCTACCATTCATTGACCCTTCATGCGGTTTCTACCATTGAGTTGACCCTTCAGGCGGTTTCTACCATTGGTTGACCCTTCAGGCGGTTTCTACCATACATTGACCCTTCATGCGGTTTCTACCATTGGTTGACCCTTCAGGCGGTTTCTACCATACATTGACCCTTCAGGCAGTTTCTACCATTATGTTGACCATTCAGGCGGTTTCTACCATTGATTGACCCTTCAGGCGGTTTCTACCATACATTGACCCTTCAGGCGGTTTCTACCATTGTGCTGACCCTTCAGGCGGTTTCTACCATTGATTGACCCTTCAGGCGGTTTCTACCATTGAGTTGACCCTTCAGGCGGTTTCTACCATTTATGAAATTCCAAATTGATATGAATCAAAGGGTGACGTACCCGCTCTTCGGGGCTAGTCGGAGACTCGATCATTCTGTGGATCGGTCTTAGAAAAGATTTGCCTACTAAAAGGTCTCACTTAAGGATGACGCACCTAGTCTTTAGGGTGGCCAAAAGTCCTGCAGAAAGCTTAGACCTGACAAAATTTTCCTCGCCAAGAAGATGTTAGTAATCTTTGGGAAGACAATAATTGTCTAACTGACAAAATTCTACGACTTAAGTTTTAGTCATGAAATGTGCATTTTGATTGTTGGAGGTTATCCAAAACATTCCTGCCACATACAGATGTGATCATAAATTCCTTGCACGGAAACTCTAGATCAATAATTTGAAAAATTCAAAAAGAGTTTGCTCAAAACATCCATTGGAGTATTTCTCATCCAAGAAGGCTCCTCACTGCTCTGGGATAATGATCTTTAATAGGGAAAGTGCTCAATTTCCTACCGACCTGTGCCTGGGTTTCAGGATCATTCGCAACGCATACATTTCGATCAATCATGAGGTCTTTCACGGGACCGTAGTGTTAGGCTTGGATATCGGTTTCCAATGGGGACTCACTTTTGAGTCAAGGCCGTTGAATGAAATTTTTCACTATCTGCTCTGGGTTTACAAGTCAAGAACCCTGCAAAATGAGAAAGAAATAGTCTTGCTCGTACTTCTTTGAGCTAAGTTATACATTAACCCAAGTGTCTTAGTCAGAGAAGACTGCTTCAGGATTGTAACATTGGAAGGATTGGGGACCGAAAAAGGCTTGTTTTTTGCTTAGAAATTGTGAAGGGTTTGACATTGGTGATCATTGCAAATTTGCCACATGTCCTTCGAAGAACATCTCCATTTCTTGAAGTGTACACTCCTCTTTTAGAGCACACAAGGATGTTTAAAAGCGTCTCTTGTTGCATTAAGAGACCATCTGTTTGTGTGTTTGCTATTTGAGCACGGCATCATTTGGGGAGTAGTCATCTTGATCTGACTCCTTTGGAGGGTCTTTTCATCATCTCTCTAGACTTTACTGGGGATATTTTGAATGGACATCGGCCTTGCTTTTTACCAGGCACTTTGCTTTTTCTTGATGTCTAGGGATTTTTCTTTTCCCCTTTTTTTAATCCTGTGTTTTTCTTTTCTTTTGGAGCTAGGATTTTCAGCAATCATGCTAGATATGCAACTTAAACTTTGGCATGCTTCCGTTCCTAGAATGATGTTGCCTTTGCTTTGGAATATGCAATGATCACCAATAGGTTGATGAAATGAATTTGCTGGCTCAACATGGTCGTGCAAAGGATAACAGTGTGTAGGATAGAGAAATGAATTATTCTCGTCATCCTATAACACTTGGATTATCATATAAACAACACACAAAGATTTATGTTAGTCCGAGCAAGAAAATTTCTAACCATTTACTTTATGATATTGTTGGACTAACCTTCATTTGCCCCAATGTGGGGTGGTTCTTGACAGGGTTGAGAATGAAAATCGCCGTTCAATGGGGTTCTCAATGGGCATCTGTAGTGTTTGGAATGAAGAAATAAATGCCTCTGTCATCTCGATCCATGTAATCGTTGTGAATGACCCTTATGTCCATAGGTTAAGGTTTCTCAATCATTTCCAATCTCCTCATCTCTCAAGTGTGTATGGGACGTTTTTGGATTAGGCTCGCTTCTCTTATGAGAAAATACCCTTTTGAACAGTTCAAACGACTCTTGTTGGAAAAATTCATTTCATTTCATCAAGATTTATCCTTCAAAGGGATTTTGTGATGCACCATATATGTGTAATTCATGTTCAGACAATCTCTTGTTTTAAAACATGAATGTCAATGAAGTAAGAATTCTATGTCTTTTTAGATGTGAGAATCGAATTAATTCTGAAAGTTTTTAATCTCCAATGAATTGGGAAAAGGGATACTTACCTGCCCATCGAGGCTGGAGATCCTGGAGATATAAAAGGGATATGTCATTGTATATTCTAAAACTTTGCAAAAATTGGAACGATACATCTTACCCTTTGTCATATGCTCCAACGAGTGTACAAGGGTTGTGAAAATATGTCTGCCCTGATGGCGAGCTCCTGCCAAGGATAAATATTAAGAATTATTTTGGGTTTCCAAATTCAAAACAAATTGGGACGATACTACTTTACTCTTGATTTGAATTCCATTCTGCATGCCAATGTGGGGATTGCAGAAGCCGGCCCTCAAGCTTGTGGCCATGATTTCTTCGTCTGGTTGGGCAACGAATCCACCTCAAGGATTTACGTCGGAGGAGATTCATTCATCTTTTTGGGCGTATTTCATGCGCTGTTTTGTTATTTGAATGCATGGCTTCTTGGGTGCCTCGTCTCTATTCATCACCTGAGAGGAAAATGAGAGAACATTATCCCCGCATCTGATTGAAAATCATTTAGGAACGATACGTTCTTTTTACCAAATGGGTGGCTCCGCGGCCAAATGCGTTTTACGTTGAAAGGATGGATTCCATTACGCTCTGCGGATGATAACTATCGCTTGGGGGACTTGCCCCACGGATTAAACGATGAATCTGATGTCTTCGGCTTCGACATGCTTTCCGGATGTAGGAATGGTTTGCCTCCATTTTCAGTAGAGATGGGTTTTGTCGAGTGGGCAAGATCAAAAACTCATCCTAGATTTGGCTTTAGTCGAAGGTTGAAATCCCGACCTTGGATAAGCGAATCATGATTCATCTCCTTCTGCTTCGGATTTGTCATTTGCGCGCTTCACATTTTACAATACCAACCTCGCCGCTTGATGAAAATGAATCGATGATTTTCGAATTGCCCCAAGTTCTATAGTCATCTGCGTCGAATCTCTTTGAACTTCATCGAGTGATAGACCAACTGATAAAACGATTTTTCAATCCCGAGATCGAACTCCTGACGTTTCGTACCACTGCCATTTCACTGACTACCAAGACACAGCACTATTGGCGTCCCTAACTGGTTCATTTTTTGTTATAAAATTCTCGAAGCAGTTAGCGACCCCCATTGAGAATGAAACAAGCTCAATTTAGAGTTCATAACGACTAAAGGTCCCTTGGAACGATACAGAGCTAACCGTCTTTGAGCTCGCTCGGGCTTTTACTCACATTTTCCTATGTGAAGCCTTTAAATGTTTTTCTTCGTGGCGTTCAATTGATTCGTCTCGACTCTAATCTAACAAGGGATTGTCGCACTCGAGCATGATGATGCTCGCAAGTAGTACTGATCGCTGCCCCAGATTAACTCTAGGCATTAAGGAAGATTATCTCGCATGGAAGACTTTATGACAGAAAGATTAATGATACATCCAGTCACATGTGCCTAGGTCCCTTGAAGATTCTCGGTGATCAGCCAGTTACACCATGAATCAGATATATAATCGCCATTTTGGATCATAACTTCATAAGTCCATCGGTTTTAAACTGATCGATCCAGATATGGAGCTCCTCATCAAGGAAATCTTTTGATTCTTCGAGCAACTGATATTCGGGTTGACCATCATCGCTTGGCGGCGAAGGATTCCTGTTTCTGTTGTGAGCGATCTGATTCTTCGAGCTAGAACCTTCGTCATTGCTCGAGATTATAAGAGGATGATTGATCGGTTCACTATCAAAAGCACCTTCCATTTGGGGATGGGAGAAACAAAAATCCTCAGAGCATCCCCCCGCTTGATCTTCCGAAATCATACGCCCAAGCCAGGCAGATCTTTGAACACTAGGCGCAATATGTTGATCGGCGATAGGAAGAGCACTGGCGAAAAGTTGCTGCTCAAACCAAGGAGTTCGTACCTGCTGCACTTGTGGCATATACTCTTGAGTGGTGCTGAGATGATTCGGGGGAATATTCTGATTAGCACCCAAGTAGTCGATGGTGCTGCTACCAGCTTGGTCGGTGCCTAGATTCGGCAGGGTATTTCTTACTTCAGGGGCATTGTAGTTGTGGCCATGCCTAGTGTTTAGGCACAAGTTGAGTTCTTTCAGGTTCAGTGCTGTGTGGCGCTGTCTTAGCGCCCTTCTGTAGCTCTTGAGGTGACTTGCGACTCCATCTTTAGTGAGTCCTGGTATGTTCATGATCTCAAGTATGCGCGTTGGATATGCTGAGTTGATCCCTAGTTGCTGAACCGCACTAAGGAACTTGAGATGAAGCTCGGGGAACCAATTGACCCTCGTCTTCTTGCGACCCGGAACAGTGTTGACAACTTGGCTATTGCTCTCTGGCCTATTTCCAGTAGGATTTGATCGAGCCGAAAATTGTTGTGGAGGGAATTCATCAGCTTTGGATTGGTCAGTCGTGATAGTAAGCTCATCGTTAAGGAAACTCCAATCATGGTGACGCATATCACATCCTTTAGAAGGCATCGGTATTGACTTCGTAGAATTGATTTGTTCATGCATATCTCCAACAAAATCCGATTGTATCGAAGATGGTTCGAGGGAGTGGGGTGGTGAATGAGCATTTTCAATCCTCATATAAGGCTTATCAAGGAACATTTCGCCGAGAGTGATAGGGCCACCGCAATTAAGGCAAGCGATAGTGCTGGGAGCTTTCTTATACCTCATGTTCTCCGCTCGAAGCTTTTCGTTTTCCTCCTTTAGAATCGCAAGTTCTTGACGTCTGTGTTGAGCCCTCAATTTGGCTCGCTTATTTTGAAACCAAAACTTGACCCTCAAAGGTTTCATCCCTAGCTTCTGGCCCAATTCATTTCTTTGTTTCATGTTCGGGAGAGGGCATTCACTAAAGAAAGCTTCAAGCTCTTGGATTTCATTCTGAGTGTGGCACTGGCGACGTTTCCTTTTCCGGGATTGACCATCGCTGCTGCTGTTGTCGTCGCTGCTGAGATCCTGAACTTCGTTGCCGAAAGGGTTGGGTTCTGTGGTTCTGGTACCAGACGCGATCCTGGAATCTTCGAGATCTCTCAATAGTTCATTTTCTGAGATTTTTGGATCAGTCGCCTCTAGCAACTGACGGTAACCCTCAAACATGTTGGATCGAAAAATGTTCGATCAATTTTTGCTCACTCAGGGTTCTCTACTCTCTCATGTATGCTCACTCTCTCTAAATTTTCTTTTGAGTGGTTCTGTATGCCCAGGAAACGTTCTTTAAACATGGATGAAGATCATCAGGCAAGCGTTTCTCCCAAGATTTCGTATTTCTCGCTTTGTCGTCTTCTTTCTTCTTTTCAACTTGGAGGGACACCAAATCGATTTCCTTTTCTCGATATCCATGTCTGTCTCCCACTTATTTTCAAAAAGGTGGAACTACGCTCGCCTCCCGCTCAGTTTTTTAATATGATGGGACCGCCAAATCCTTTTGCAACTTTTTTCGATAGTTGCGCTTAACTCTCGCTCAATTTTAATATAGTGACACCGACATATCTTTTTACAACTTTTTTAGGTTTATCAAGCCTGAAATCGCGGACTGGGACAAATCTGATGGTTCACCGAAAGAGCCACCATTGCTTTACCCAATTAACTTGGCTCCACGAGCATTATTGATGTGCCTTTCTTCATTCCCGAGTTGCTATAAAAGGAGGAGTTAATGCAGAGAAGATTAACACTCTTACATAATTGCCTTTTCGTATTTTAATCACTCTACCACACTCATCTTCTTCTCCCTCACTCCAACGAAAATGACCTCCTCTCCTATTCGCGCTTTCTCGGCCGAAATTTTGGCCCAGTGGGAAAAACTCTATAACCTCCTCGGTCGAGGCTATGCTCATATAGCCGATCACCCAGAAACTGAAGATGAAATCCGTATTTTGCTCGTGGAAATAGACACCTCCTCCATCGAGGGCACTAATTTAGAGAGGGAATATAGAATCTTCCCAACCCTCTTTATAAACTTTTTAGAGACTTACCGTGTCGCTCATCGAAAAGCTACCGTGGCTCACGTTTTGCGAGCTCGCTATGAGGATCGGTCCAACTGCTTGGTGTTGGCCAACCTTGTGGCTGATAGTCACAGAAAGGCTGTTGAGTTCGCCAACGAGCGGGTCTCGATGTTGCTTCGCGAGAGGGGAAATTTGGTGGAGCGCTTGGCCTTATCCCTGACCACCTATGAGCACGACCGTCGTAATGTCGTGTTGAAGTTTCAATGTGAGTGGCAGGAAGAAAGGCTTGACAGCATTACCGCGGATATAGCCCATGGGAGAGGACTAGTTCGGGACTTGGAAATAGCCGCCGAAGATCACGGGACCAAGGTTGCCGAGCTTAAAGGGGAATGTAAACGCCTTCTTCTTAAGCTTGTAGATCTCGAATCTCGAGGTGGTGAGTATAGGCAAAGCATCAATAATATGGAGGGCCAACTGGGTTCCTTTGTGATGCTAATTAGGGCTCATTTCGGTTTTACTTTTCCACCTCGATGATCTGTATGATCTGCTTTTAAGATCCCTCGATTGAGCGAAATGAATGAAAGCTCTAATATGTGTGTCTCAACTTCTGTATGGCTGACTTTCTCGAACACCTGACCACTCTCAACCTAGGCAAGCTGCTCTTTGACATTGATGATTCGAGCGTGTACATCTTGATTTTTTAATCTTGCTTATGATCGAATAAAGGAACCTCCCACCGCGTTTATCCACAAAAAGACTTCTCTTCTCTACCTGTTTTTAACTACTTAGAGATGCCCCAGTTTCGATCTTTGAGACGTGACTTCAGAATCACCTATTCCAAATCGTCATCTTCATTAGATGATACCTCAATGATGTCCATAGCAGGCTCTTCTTGTCCACTTGGCGCTCGTAATGGGATAACACCATCTTCGTCTTCCATCAAGAACATTGGGAGGAAAACACACCTATCTATCCTCAAAATGGCATTTAATCCAATCACCAGAATTATGCAATGAATATAATGATTATGAGCTGTAACAAGTTCGAGGGATAGAAAAGTCTTACCAACCAAACTTAAGAGAAAATCAAGCTTCTCTGTACAGTGTTAGGTATACTAACCTTCCATATACAAACGCATGAGACAAGTGAGGGAAAACTCCTAAAAATCAAAAGATATGGCTTGGTACCTAAAGCCAAGGTTCTCACCTCGAATTCTGGGAAGAGTCGATTCCATTGCACAACTATCGTTGCATTGGGACTTAATCCATAGTTCGAAGTGAGCGGAATTGAAAAGTGGATTACCCCATGTTTTTCCTCACGGAGATTCCATTTTCAATTCCTTCTATTGTGTTCCTAAAGAGGGCGCCTGGGGTTTTAGGCGCAATTGTGTGTATTCATTGTGTCGTGCTAAAGCAATAAACATGCATTTTATTTAACAATCACCGCTTCAATATAAATATCCACACAATCATACATCCAAAACTCTTGCCTGCATAAAACAAAGTTAACAAGCACTTCACCCCTTATTTCTCCCGTCTACAAAAACATCTAACACATTCGTTAGCATATACACCTCACTTTCGAGAGCATCTGCATAAAATTAGGTTAAAAGAATCAATCAACTTTTTAATCGGCTCAAGTCCACTAAATGGTTAAGAACCAGTCCCCAGCGGAGTCGCCAGTCTGTCGCGACCCTCTTGAGGTTGTCGGGCTCTCGAGGGCTAATGGGCCGTCCTGTCTGGTCGGACGCGGGCCTCTCCCAAGGCACATTACCCAAATCGCAACGGAGGTATGCATGATCAACTTTCAGTGTGGTCTAGTGACATGTGCTAAGTGTGCATGCCATGGAGTCGCCACCAATCATTTTTTTAGGGTATGATTGGACCACCCAATCGAATAGTTGGGAGTTTCTATTCAATTCTGCGAGAACCAGAGAAATGGTTTCGGGGACTTAGTTACGCCAACCGTTAGAGTTGACGCCCTTTCGGTACCTAAGTTGACTGAATTTTCTAGCCTGAGATTCATGCGGATGAGTAAGGTATGAACCATAAATCTAGAAATTCATGCAGATAGGAGTGATTATTCTAGCAATCACAATCAGTAACAAAATGTGCAACTCAAGGAATCTAGATATGCAAATAAATCACATGGCATTCCTAGTAATGCCCTATTTATCAATCACAGCTTAAGAATGATTTAGCTATCCTGGCCATTCTACACTCGATCTAACCTAAGAAAAGCATTAGGAAGCATCGCAGGAGTTCGAGAATACTCACATGGGGTTCGCCGTGCTCTGGTTTGGTCTTGGACGAGCTATCGAGCTCATGCTGACCCGATTATATTTGGGGATCCACTCGGCGTTTTACACCATGAAATCATGTGAAACAAAAACGAAAATATTCAGCAATGGGCATTTATTGTAGATGGTGGTCGATCTAATTGGACATCAAGACTAAAAAAGATGTAGAAATTTACAAATTAAAAGACTCGAATGATATTTTTTTTTGCCAAATTCAACTCTATGCGTCGTGAAGAAACACATGCAATTGAACTTGAATTTTGACTATTTATGAGTTCAAAATGAAAAGAAAATTAAAATAAAAATATTGACTATTTTTCTATATTTTTACGACATCGAATGCTATTTTTCTTCATTTTTCATGTATTTTTCTATTTTTGGAAAATATTAAAAAATTGAAAAATTATTTTTTGTCAAAAATGGTTCCTTTAGCTTGGTCAAGGCTACCAAAGATGATTTTTTAATTTTTTAACTTTTTATATATTTTTATGAATTTTTAAAAAATAAACAATGAAAGACTAATAAAAAATCAGGTGTCAACAATCCCCAACTGTCGAACTGTATCAACAAATTTCTGATAGAGCTCAGCAGTCCAAGAAAATCGCGCTTTCTTGTCAACAAGAACAGCTTGCCGACTAATCTCTATGAGATCTGATTGTGTTGGAAACTGCTCTTGTAAGCCTTCGACGGTATCTGACTGCACCGGAAGACATTGCGAAAGGCATTGTAACATATGAGCACTACCAATCTCTAGAAGTGGCTCTTCGGAGAATATTTCACTGATGAGAATATGGTTATTGCAATCAAGGCAAGTGGCACTGCTCAGCGCTTCCTCATACCTAGCGCTTTCTGTTCGAAGCTTTTCATTTTCTTCCTTCAGAATCGCTAGCTCTTGCTGTCTATGTAGATTCCTCAGCCGGGCTCGTTTGTTACGAAACCAATTATTGACCTTCCCAGGCTCCCACCCTAACTCTCGACCTAGCTCAGCCCTCTGCTTCTCATCTGGATGGGGGCATTCCTCGAAGAAAAAATCAAGCTCCCGGTCTTGACTTGAAGTACGGTGAAGGGGATGTTTTCCTTTCTGACGCTGATCACTGCTATGGGCATTGTTTTCATTACCACAACCTTGAGTTTCATCGTTGGAAGTGTCAATCTCCATGACCATCGTGCCGGATTCGGTCCCGTGATCTTCAAATTCTTCCAGCAGTTCAAGCTCGGAGACTTCTAAGTCGGGCGTTTCCAACAAATGACGGTATCCTTGGAACATTTTGGATCGAAGTATCACTGACTGATCATCGCAGAAGTCATCTGATCCTTCGAAATATTGATGTATGGGTTGGGTAGTATCGCCCGACTGGTTCTTCGAGCTGGAACCTCCATTTCTTCTCGAGAACATGAGAGGGGAGTTGATCGATTGACCCCCATAAGCATCTCCTACTTGGGAATTAGGGAAACAAAAATGCTCAACGCATTCCCTTGTTAGATCCTTTGAAACCACATGCCCTAGTTCGGCAAGTCCTTGGGCACTAAGCGCAGAAAGCTCATTAGTAAGCGAAAAAACAGCGACGGATGGGTGCTGCACCTGCTGCATCTGTGGCACACACTCTTGAAGAAAATTGGGATGACTCAGATGAATATTCTGATCAATTTCCCAATAAGTGTTGAATTTGTAACCGAGGTTAGCATGACGCTGTCTTAGCGCTCTTCTGTAACAACCGAGGTGATTTGAGACCATAGCCTTGGTAAGTTCTGGTGCATTCAGGGCCTCCATTACTTTCTTCGGGCGTGCATAGTCGAGCCCTATTCGCCGAACCACGTCTAAGAACCGGCGGTGAAGCTCAAGGGGCCACGCGAAAATCTTCTTCTCTTGGTTCAGAATAGCGTCGACAGCTTGACGGCTGATCTTTAACCCTTCTCGAGCAGGATCTAATCCTGCCATAAGTCGTTGTGGAGAAGACTCTTGGGCTCTGACGTGGTGACTCTCATCATAGTGGCATATATTCCCTCCTTCAGAAGGCACTGGCACTATCTTTGTGGGATTGATTTGTTCATGTACATTACCAGTATTTTCGATCCTAGCAGAAGGTTTAACGGGAAACAATCTATTGAGAGTGGTAGGGCCACCGCAGTTAGGGCAGACAATAGTGCTAAGAACTTCTTCATACCTCATGTTCTTTGTTCGAAGCTTCTCGTTCTGTTCCTTTAGAAACGCGGTCTCCCGTTGTTTGTACTGATTACTCAGCTTGGTTCGTTTATTTTGAAACCAATTCAAGATCCTCAAAGGGCTCGTCCCTAGTTTTTGACCCAACTTCTTCCTCTGTTCTGTGTCCAGGAAAGGGCATCTCTTGAAGATAGCTTCAAGTATCTGGACCTCATCCGGAGTGTAGAGCTGGCGACGCTTTCTTTTCTGGCGTGGATCATCGTCGCTGGCGTCTTGGTCGCTGAGGGCTTGAGTCTCCTGGATGGTCGAGTCGATTTCCATATCCTTCATGACGAATTCATTTTCGAGGTCTTCAAATTCCTCTAGCCGTTCAAGTTCGGAAACATTTAGGTCAGGCGTTTCCAACAAATGATGGTACCCCTTGAACATTTTGGGTCGAAATGTCTTTTCCTGGTCTTCGTTCGCTTGATGTTCTCCACCCTTTCTCAGATGTTCGCCCTCTCTGTAATTATCAGAGATTAGGCGTGTTCCAAGAAGCGTCCCTTTGAAATCGAGTAACGAGTGTCTGACGGGCGTTCCTTTCGAGACTTCGTGATTCCCCCCGTCCGTTCTTACTCTCTCTTGCCTGAGTGGAGCGTGCAGATTTCCCGTGTCGACTTTTGCTTTATCGAGCATTACGCATGTCCCCCTAGCTCGGTCTCCAAAGTAATAGGTCCGCCGGCCTTTAGGTGTTGTTACCTTTTCTAAGCCCGAAATCACGGGACAGAGGTGGATCTGTGACTCACCAGGGATGTATTAATGAGACTTGATTAGCCCGGCTGCGTATAGAAAAATTATTGCAGCTTTCCCTTTCTCGTTCGAGCGCTAAAGGGTGAGAGATTGACATCGAGAAGATTACATTTCGATCTAACCTCTCAAACACTTCTCCATCATTCCTTCTCCTCTCTGCTGTTGAATCGCAGATGGCTTCCTCTCCTGTTCCTGCTGTCTCGACCGAAGCTTCAACCCAATGGGAGAGGTTTTATCACCTCTTGGGTAGAGGTTATGGCTACATAAACAGTCATCCTGAAGCTGAGGTTGAAGTTCGTACTCTGATTCCGGCCCTGGACACTGTGTGTATTGAAGGTACGAAACTGCAAAGGGAGTTTGTGATCTTCCCAACTCTCTTCAACAATTTCCTGCAGGCTTACGAAGTTGCTAGCCGGGAGGTCACTTTGGCTGGTATCGTGCGAGCCCGCTATCAGGACCGAACTGAGTCCCTGATGTTGGCCATGCTGACGGCCGATAACCATAAAAGGGCTGTTGAATACGCACACGCCCAGGTTTCGATATTGGTCCGTGAGAGGGACAACTTGGTGGAGCGTCTGGCTCTTTTTGACACCGCCTTTGAGCAAGATCAGCACAACCTCGTGCTGAGGTTCCAGTGTGCCTGGTTGGAGGAAAGGCTTGAAGACCTAAGCATGGATATAGCTCGCGGGAGGGTGCTGGCTCAGGACTTAGAGCTTGAGTTCGAGTACTATGAGACCAAGGTGAACGAACTTAGGGAGAAATGTCGTCTCCTTTTCTTCAAGCTTGTAGACCTCGATTCCCAGAGTGTGGGTTGTAAGCAAGGCATGGATAGCATGGAGAATCAATTGAGCTCATTTGTGACGCTCATTAGAACTCACTTTGGATTTACGGTTCCTCCTCAGTAGTCTGTTTGTAAAGTCTCCTGTTAAGTGCTATAAATGAGAGTGTATGTACATTTCCCCTTATCCTTCGCAAGATTCAATATTGCCCTTGGTTTCGCAATCATAGTGTTTGAGGCAACTGACGATCTTTCCACTTTCGAGCCCGCTCACGTTATGTTTGTAACCTATGCTGTCACGTTTGCCTTCGTGCGCTTGGTCGATTTACCTCGAACCCATTGTGACAAAAGATTGTTGCAGCTAAACATGATGATGTTAGCAAGCATCATTGTGTGAAATCAACCCTAGGCCTTAAAGAAGAAAGGAACTGCTCCGATTGAAACTTTACAATGCGCAGATAAGAAATAAGTTCTACTTGTGTACAAGCCCCCCCTTTCTCTGGGTATGTCCGATCACCACCCCATCATGTCTGGGTTCAGGTGCGCGGTCATCGACTCCAGATCATGGCCGTGAAGGTTTGCTAGTCTCCTCCTGATGGATTCTTCGAACTGTGACCACCATCTTTGTTTGAGAAGAAAAGAGGAGGGTCGACCTCTTTCCTATCAAAAGCGTGTCTCACTCAGAGATCAAGGAAGCAAAATTGTTCGAAGTGTTCCCCCACTGTATCATCTGAGATCATATGCCCTAGTTGGGCGAACTCCTGAACATTAGACGTCGTGGGTGGATCAGCAGCAGGAAGAGCGCCGGTGGACGACTGCTGCTCGAGCGGAGAAGTGTATATTTGTTGCACCGGTGGCACGTATTCTTGAGGAACATTAAGATGACTGATAGGGCTATATTGACCAATTCTCCAACAGTTGGTGGTAGAGCTACCGGCTTGGTCGGTATCAAGACTCGGCAGGGCTCTTCTTGAGGCATGGCTGTTGCGTTCGTAGCCGTACCTAATGTTCAAGTTCGAGTCGGGCTCTTCTAGGCGCCGTACGGCATGACGTCGTCGTAGCTTCCTGCGGTAACCATTAAGGTGGTTTGCGACTAACCTTCTAGCGAGCCCCGGTTCATTCATGACCTCATGTACGCGTGTTGGACATAATGAGTCATTCCCTATTTGGTGAACCGCATCAAGGAATTTTCTGTGAAGTTCTGGAGACCATATGAACTTCTTTTGGCGACTCAGGATAGCATCCGTGACTCGGCGATCATTCCTCGATTTACTCTCGGCGGGGTCTGGTTGTGCCAGAGGTTGTTGCAGGGGAAGCTGGTTGACTTCGAACTGGTCTGTGGTGATAGTAAGCCCATTGTCAGGGAAATTGTAGTAACGCGCCTCCCCTCTTTCAAAAGATGGTTTGAGGGAGTGGGGTGGCGGACGACCACCTGCGATTCTCATAGAAAACTTATCACGGAACATTTCGCGAGTGTCGATAGAACCACCGCAGTTAAGGCAAGCGGTGTTGATGAGGACTTCCTTATACCACATGTTTTCTGCTCGAAGCTTGGCGTATTCTTCTTTTAGAGTTTCGAGCTCTTGACACTTTCCCCGAACCACTGATCTGGCCCGTCTGTTTTGAAACCAGTGCTTGACCCTTAAGGGTTCCATCTCTAATTTCCGGGCTAATTTTCTTCTTCGTCTCGTATTCGGGTAACGGCACTTATTGAAGGCGGCTTCGAGTATCTGGATTTCCTTCTCAGTATAGGGCCGGCGACGTCTTCTTCCATGAGATGGGGCATCGCCGCTGCCGTCGTTGTTGCTGCTACTGTCGTCGTCGCCACCACTGTCATCGTCGCTGCCCTGCTCCTGAACCTCGTTGCCAGCAGGGTTGGGTAGTATGGTTTCGACATCTGGCTCGATCCCAAAGACTTCGAGGTCTCCCAACTGCACATTATCTAGGACATTTGGGTCAGTCATCTCCAACAAATGACTATGACTGTTAAACATACTGGATCAAGAAAAGGTTTGTTCGTCCTTTTTTATTCACTCAAGGTCTTGTAATCCTCTTCCTATGTTTACTCTCTCTAAACTTTCTTTTGAGTGACTTTGCGTACTCAGGAGTCGCTCTTCGAACATGGAAGACGATCACCAGGCGAGCGCTCTTCTAGAGATTTTGAGTTTCTCGTCTTGTCGTCTTCCTTCCTTTTCATGGTGGAGAGATCACGGATCGCTTTTCTTTCCTCGATAGCCGAACCTGTCCCCCACTATCTCTCAAAAGACTAAATTACGTCCACCACCCGCTCAGCTTTTCATCATGACAAAACTATCAACCCTATCGCGGCTCCTTCGATATTTGCGCTCGACTCCCGCTCCATCTCAATAATGGTGAAATAGACAACTCTTTTACAACTTTTCAAACTCGTCAGGCTTGAAATCGCGGATCGAGACATGTCTGATGATTCACGGGAGGAGCAGCCCCTGCTTTACATTAACTACCCCGGCTCCACAAGCATTATTGCTGTAACTTTTCTCCATTTTTGAGCTACTATGAAACGAGGAGAAGGTTAGTGCTCTCATTTGCCCAGCTTTCACTTTCATTCATTCCATCGCACTCGTCTTCCTCTCCATCCTTCCAACAAGGAATGGCTTCATCTTCTGCTTCTTCCTCTGACTCTTCCCATGCTTGCGTCTTTTCAAACGCAGTCCCGGCCCGATGGGAAAAACTCTATAATCTCTTGGGTCGGGGCTATGCTTATATAGCCGATCATCCGGAGATCGAGGCTGAGATCCGCGTTCTATTTGCGGCCACAGACACTACTTCCATCGAGGGTACTGAGTTGGAGAAGGAGTATAAAACATTCCCAGCCCTCTTTGCAAACTTTCTAGAGGCTTACCGCGTTGCTCACCGGGAAGTTCTCGTGGCTCGTGTCTTGCGAGCCCGCTACGAAGACCGCTGTGACTGCCTGACGTTGACTAACTTCGTGGCTGACAGCCATAACAAGGTTATGGAAACTGCCAACGAGCGGGTCTCGACGATGCTTCGTGAACGTGGAAATTTGGTGGAGCGTTTGGCCTTGTGCCTGATCACCTATGAGCACGATCGTCGTAACATCATGTTGAAGTTTCAGAGCGATTGGCTGGAAGAGCGACTCGATACTGTTACGGCGGATGTATCCCGTGGGAGGGAATTGGTCCGGGACTTGGAACTTGCTGCTGAAGATCACAGGGCCAAGGTTGCTGACCTTAAGAATGAGTGCAAGCGCCTTCTTCTCCAGCTCGCGGATCATGATATACGGAGCGGTGAGTGTAGGCAGGGAATCAACCATATGGATGGCCAATTGAGCTCCTTCGTGCTGCTGATTAGGGCTCAGTTCGGCTTTACTTTTCCGCCTCGCTAATCTGTATTAATCTGCTTTGAAAGTCTTTCGATTGAGCGAAAGTGAATGAAAGCTCATGTGTGTGTATTTTAGCTTTTATATGGTCCATTTCTTTGAGCATCCGAACATCTTCAACTTGGGTGAGCTGTACCATAATATCAATAAGTTGAGCAAATATGTCCTGATTTTCTAACTTGCTCATGATCAGATGAAAGAATAGCCTCAGATTCATCCAGGAGAAGATTTCTCTCTATTACCTAATTTTCACCTGCAAATGAAACGACTGAATCAGAAGAAATAATTTGAAAAAGAAAGCATAAACCCCTTTCAATCTTATGCTTGCTCGTGATTAATAAGGACAAAAACTTTTACAAGGGTTTTAATCTTGCGCAAAAAGTTTTTTATCAGTATTCTTCGAAGGAAAGCATATTATTGAAAAGAATGTAATTCACGATAATCGCTTTTGATCAATTTCGAGAAGAACGAACTAGTCAAAAGTACAAAGCATAACGACGTGTTTTAAATTTAATTGAAGATACGGCATCCAAATCAAGGCCGTTTTGTTAAGAACGAGGGCAATTTGGACATATATCTCGTCATTAAATTCGAAACAATGCCGATACTCTTGATCAATTATCGTGGATTACCAATGACGTACGACATGCATGAATCAATTCAAGTGTATAATTCCTTCTAGCGAAATTGGGGTTGGATTACCCTATACGACCAAAAAGGTCATGCAAGATTTCCAATTTTGATTTCCTCTAAAGGAATTATAAACTTGACTTGGGAGTATTCGGATGATTAGAGAAAATGCCACTATCACATTCCCATGACCTGTCAAAAGAAATACAACCAAGTTTCATCTGAATGTATACACCAATAGATCCCTAATACAATCACTCTAAGGGGTGAGATAGAGAAAGCCTCGATAAAAATAAACCCTATACAAGAGGACTAGTAATGGAAAATGAAACAAAGGAATGTGATCCTAACGTTTAAGGATGCCCCAAGTTCGACCTGTGACTTCCGGATCACTTGCCCCAACTCGTCATCTTCATTGGACGATATCTCAATAATGTCCATAGTAGGCTCCTTTGTTGCTCACTCGGTGCTTGTCATGGGATATCATCATCTTCGTCTTCTATCAAGGACGTTTGGGAAAAACACACACATCTATCCTTGAAATGGCATTTAATCTAATCACCAGAATGCAATGAATGAAATGCCTATATTTATATGAACTGTAATAGATTTGAGGTATAGAGAGTCTTACCAACCAAACTCGTCGACTTATGTGCGGTTTTAGGTGTACCAACCGCCCAAAGACATGCGCATGAGACAAGTGATGGTGAACTTCTAAAAATCAGGGGGTTTGGCACCTAAGGTTAAGGTTCCCACTTCGAGTTCTAGAAAGAGCCGATTCCATTGCACAGCTATCGTTGCATTGGGACTCGATCCATAGTTCGAAGCGAGCGGAATTGAAAAGTGGATTACCCCGCGTTTTTCCTCACGGAGATTCCATTTTCAATTCCTTCTATTGTGTTCCTAAAGGCGGCGCCCGGGGTTTTAGGCGCGGTTGTGTGTGTCCACGTGTTGTGATCATCACAATGCAATTCATGCACAACAGTTTATCAATCGACGCTTCAAATCATCCATACAACATACATTCCTACGCCAACCTGCATAAGACAATGTTAATCACGGACTACACCCCTTATCTCTCCAATCTGCAAAAACATATAACACCTACCATGAGCGGACTTACCTCACCTTCAAGAGCGCCTGCAAGGTTAGAAAAATCACTCAGCGTTTTAATTACGGCCTAAGTCCACTTGAGGTCTAGAACCATAGGTTCTAGAACAAAGTCCCCAGTGGAGTCGCCAGCTGTCGCGACCCGTCCGGAAAACGGACGCGGCTAATGGATTACCGATCGCGGGCCTTCCCCCGCACAAGGGTGCGGATCGCGGGCTTTGGATCGGCGCGGGCCCTCCCAGGCCCATACCAAATCGCGGCGGGAGTATTTTTTAATGGATTCGACGATAAGAGTCGATCGCTTTCGACCTTCAGTGTGGTCGTAGTGGCATGTGCAACTTGTGCATGCATTTGGAGTCGCCACCGGTCCTTCTTGGAGGGTAGACCGGAAACCTTACTGACCGATTGGGAGAGATCAATCAGTTCTACAGAACTAGAGATTTTGGGTTCGGGGACTTGGTTACGTCGGTGTCATCACCAACGCCCTTTCGGTACCTAACGCGAGTGATTTCCCTAATTAAGATTCATGCAGATGAGTGGGGTACGAGTCCTAAATCTAGGAGTTCATGCAGATAGGAATGACTATCCTAGCAATCACAATCAATAATAAAGTGCACAAATCAATGAATTCAAATGTACAAATAAATCACATGGCATTCCTAATAAGGCCATATTGGCCTAGAGAAGCATCAATCAGGCTTAAGAATGATTTAGACATGATTTTGCCCATCAGGGGCAAAATCGTAATTTTGAGACAAAGGGGACAATTTGCCCAAAAAGGACAAAATCATCATTTCGGAATGAATCCGGAGTCAAAAACAGGTTTGGTCACTCAATTGACCAATTTCCCATTTTTTTTTTGCAATTTTCATGATTTTCGGGAATTTTAGAAACCGATTTACCATTCGAAGGGTAAAATCGTCATTTTCTAAAAATGGAAATGAAATGTGGAAATCTTAGACATAAGGTTTAGCCACCCATCTGGCCCATCACTAAATTCTAAGCAATTTCCACAATTCATCAGAATATCAAAGACGATTTACCCTTTGAGGGGTGAAATCGCCATTTTGGATTAAATGGGAGAAAATCCCAAAAATGGAAACAAATCAATTTTTTTGGTGTTTTCAGCCTTGTAAAATTTTTAGATTTTTTTTTGTAATTTTCTGCAATTTTTCTCAATTTTTTGAATTTTTCTTTAGTTTTTCATCATTTTTTTAGCATTTTCTGATCGATTTTTTTTATTATTTTTTTAATATTTTCGAAAAATATTTTAATAAAAAGCATGTCTTTGACAATAGATAACACTCAACCAGATAAATAAGCTAACCACTAGACTGAAACAAATACATGCAAATCAAATCTATAAAGGCAATATTTTAGAAAAATAATTCTGATATACGGATCGGGTACGTAAAACATACCGGATTGGACACCGGCCTTTAATCGCCCAGCCCCAGCCTGCGACCATCTCCGCGCGCATCACCTGTCAAATATTCAAGTCGAGATTAGCGGCGATCCTCAAAAAAAATCTTTCGACGCGAACTTTGAAGTCAATCGGATCGCGGCCCGAAATTTTCATATGATCGGCCCAAATTCTTGGCCAACGGGCCAATTCTTTCGGCCAACTTGGCCCACGACCAGGCACACAGGCCCAGACACTCGGCCTGCCTCGCAGGACATGGCCCAGACCCATTTGGGCCATGGCCCACGAAACAAGGCTCTCGGCCAGAACAGGACCGGCGGCAGGGAAGGGCGGATCCGGGGCTTGGCGGCTAGCCGGAGGCGGTGGAAAGCTAGGGCGGTGGGGTTAAATGATTGAGCGATGTCCGAGAGCAGCTGTGGTGGTCGGACGTCGGCTGAGCTGGTCGGACCAAGGGCGGACAGCAAGCCACCGGAGCAGAATAAAAAGCTGGAACAGAATTCGGTCTTGAGTCCGTTATGGGCTTCAACGGCGTCGAGGCTGCCTGGAGTCGATGGAGGAGATTTGTGGGGGCATCGAGGTTTATCTGGTGACCGCTGGTGACCGTGATGGCCGGCGGAAAGACGAGCAAAGCGCTCGGAACAACAGACCGACGGAAACAGGGGAGGTGAGCGAGAAGACAGGAGGGGGCAGTCGACTTCGGGGTAGTTCAGTGATGGCTCGCGGTGGTCTTCGATGGTCGGAGGGACTCGGGGGAGTGGTATCGTGGTTGCTTGAGGCGGTGGAGGCAGCTGAGGTGTCGGGGCAGAAGCGAAACTGCAACAACAGCAGTCTCGGCTCGAGACAGAGCAGGGTTGCTCGAGCTGGTCTTGGCCACTTTCCGTCGGCTGTGGCGGCACTGCGACGGTGGCGACGGGATGGCAGTGAGGCGGCGAGGTGGTGGTGAGGTGGTTCGGGGCCGGCGTCGCACAAAAACCGGAGGAGAGGAGGAGTGGTTTTGCTGGGGGCGGTGTTCCATCAAAAAAGAAGAAGAAGACGGAGGGAGCAGCGAAAAAAGAGACTCGTCCTCAGAGAGAAGAACCAAGAAAAATAATAAAAAGGAAAGAGGGGGAAAATAAAAAATAGTAAAAAAATAATAAAAAAAATGAAAAGGAGAGATAAAATTATTAATTAAACATATACTTTTTCTTTTGCTTTTTCTTTTAAATGATGATGTTTCACTCTTTTCCCTTTTAATTATTGCTAATATTTTTGCCAAGTTCGATTTTACGGTGATCAGAAAACACCCAAAATCGAACCTGAATTTTATTATTTTATGAGGTCCAAAAGTAAAGAAAATTAAAAATAAAAATAAAAATAAAAATACTGACTATTTTTTTATATTTTTGTGACCTCGAATACTATTCTCCTTGATTTTTTTTTTGTATTTTTCGAAAATATTAAAAAAAATGAAAATTATGAAAATATTTTTTTTTGGTCAAAATGGTTCCTAAGGCCAAGCCAAGGCTTCCAAAGTTGATTTTGTGATTTTATGATTTTTTTTTTTGATATTTTTAACTAATTTTAAAGAATAAAAATCACAATAATAAATGGTCAAAAATCAGGTATCAACAGTCCCATCGCCCGTTAAATTAAGCTCGATCGACTCGCCTTCGCTTGAATGCCAATGCATGAGAGAACAAATAAATATGTGATGTATGAGAATTTATTTTTGTAAGAATTATAAATAACTCTCATTTTGTGAAATAAATAAATGAATCTCCTAAAATTAAAATTTAGGTGCTAACAGCTTGCCCCTCTTTGAGTGGAAGCTCGGAGAGGTTTCGTTCAAAGACCAAAAGTGGCACCTAAATTTTCATCTAAATCATTGTTTTTTTTTTAAACGATGCAATGCAAGACTGAAAATAACATGCGTATAACTTCTTTTTCCAAAGAACTCGCGCATGGATCGCGTAAGGGGTATCTGTTTCTGCAAATACCTTATACATTGAGGATTCCCTTAATCACCAGTGCTATGAGGATCTTAAGGTACTGGGCCTACCCGTCTCCAGGAATTTCTTTCTTCCTAACTCGGGGCGACGCAAGATGTCTGTAGGCCGAATTTGCGAGTTCTGGATTGCAAATCGGTAATGCTTCTGCACAACGATCATCCGCTCATCACGTGAAGCATTAGCTATGAATAAAACTTTCGAACCACGATCATCCGCTCATCACGTGGAACGTCAGCTAAGAATAAAGCTTTCAAACCACAATCATCCGCTCATCCTGTGGAATGTCAGCTGAGAAATACCTCTGCGTCACGATCATCCGCTCATCACGTGAAACATTGGCTAAGGATAAAGTTTTCGAACCACGATCATCCGCTCATCACGTGGGACGTCAACTGAGAATTTTCTGAGAATAAAGCTTTTCGAACCACGATCATCCGCTCATCACGTGGAACGTAGGCTAAGAATTAAGCTTCTGCATCACGATCATCCGCTCATCACGTGAAGCATTAGCTGAGGGCCGGATTTGCGAAATGCTGGTATCGCAATCAGGTAAAAACTGAGTCACATTCATCTTTTATGTGAAACAGTGGACAGAATTACGAAATGCTGGCATCGTAATCTGAGAATATCTGAATCACATTCATCCTTTATGTGAAACAGCGAACATAATTGCGAAATGCTGGTATCGCAATCTGAGAAAATCTGAATCATGTTCATCCTTTGCATGAAACAGTGGATAGAATTGCGAAATGCTGGTATCGTAATCTGAGAAAATCTGGGTATGGTGCTCGAGTTACGGATCGAGCGGGCCTGATTGTCTTCGGGGATCTTCTGTCTAGATCGCCATGCTTAGCTTGATATGCAACATTGAAGATGCGGTCATCCAAGTCTGAAAAAGAATCAGAAAACTTACTTGAGTTGACTGAAACCCAGCTTTTATGATTTGCTGAATTGACGTGCTCAACCTGTTCAGTTCATAAGAAAATGGTGTTTTGCATGAACCTTAATGCAAATGCAACAATTTGTGAGCTTCTACCTGCATTGTAAAGCTCCACTGGGGATTTTATCAATAAGGAAAACTATCTGATCCTTTTGATAAAATTTGACCAAATAGAATGAGGAACCTTCAGTTAGAAAGGACTTTCTCTCACTCTCTTTGAAAAGGCTATTTGACCCGACCAATGATTGCGGGCATGAGAATCACTCAGAGCTGTCCTCATCACACTTGATAAGGGTCCAGGTAATCTTGCAATTAGTATGACCAGACCAATCTATGAGGTCTTTTCAAGGACTGTAATTCAGGCTTGGTCAAAGGCTATTCAAAGGGGACTCGTATGAGTCGTTAGGCCATGAAATGAGATTTTCATCAGCTGCATTGGTTTTACAAGTCAGGAACCTTGCCAAATGAGATAAAAATGATCTTGCTCGCACTTCTTCGAGCAATATTCATAAGCATTTGAAACCCTATATTATCCCAAATGCCTTAATCTGAAGAGACTTTTGGAAAGGGTTGTAATGTAGGTTCAAGGTAGGCTTGGAAATGAAAGACCTATTTTCAACAAAGGTCGCATGAAGATGAGAAATTGGTGATCATACGTCTTTGTCATTCACACTTGATTTTTCATTCTTTGAACCAGTTCAAGTAAGACCTCCCTTTCTTCCGAAGATTCTTTGAGAGAGCTCTTTTTTTTTTCCTTTTCTCTCTCTCTCTCTTTTGTTTTTATTTTACGAGAGTGGACACTTTTGCCCCCCCCCTTTTTTTTTTGCACAACTAGCTCTTTTGAAAAGGAAGGGAGAGTTTCATCTGAATTGCCTACATGTTGTGCTGGCAAATTTTTTTGATTTTCAGTTTGCCCCAAGGCACTTTGCTCATCTGTAAAATGGTTTGGAATGATTTCCTTTTAGGATGATCACCAATTGGGCTTCAAGAAATGAATCCGCCGCTCAAGTTGGGTTAAGCAAAGGACGAGTGTATATGGGTATAGAGATGAAATGCTCTTCGTCATATCTAAAGCACTTGAACTAACATAGAATTCGCATGCGATAAATATACTTAAAGATTGATGCAAGTGAAAGCAAGAAAATTCTATTCATGCTTTGAATTTTTTTGAAATTTGCCCCAATGTGGGGTTGTTCCTGACAGGGGTATGAAATGAAACCACAGTTCAAAGGAGTTTAGCAAAGGGAGACCTGTAGTGTTTGGATAGAGGAAACGAATGCCTCACATAATCTTGATCGTCATACTTTTCGCAAGAAAACCCCTTCGCCTTGTAAGTATGGAAATGTTCACACTTACTCACTTGGGGATATTATATAGGACGTTTATGGAAATAGCTTGCCTTTCATCGTCCTGACGTTCCTCATTCAAAATGATCAATTCAATTGGATCAAAGAGACTTCCTGATTGAAATCATTTCACAATGTAGATTAGCAATGCGGGCAAAAATATGATGAGATTAATTTGATTTCGATCATCCATAATATCAGAAAATGAGTGTAGATCAAATATAGTCATGCATAAATCATTCAGATGTGAAAGAAATTTCAAGGAATGGGGAACAATGGATTGCCCCAGTATATGTGAGTAGATCAACCAAGTCAGGAAGTCTAGTCCTCGGGTTGAGCATCGACTCATTCTTATATTTGCCCCAGAGAGAGGGACACATATACAAAGGAATTGAGTAAGACTTGAGGTGCTCTGGTTGCTCTAATTTAATGGCGACGACTGTCATGGTCAGTCGAATGTTCCTGCAGAAGGAAAATGTCACCCTTAAAATAATGTGAAACAGAGAGATATACTGCATTTTCCAAGTCGGGGCCTGCATGCCCCCATTTTCAGTCAGGATGAGTATAGCTTTCACCCAGTCATGAGATTGCCCCAAACATGGCCAGTGCTGGGAATTTGACTTTGAGTACTGGCATATGACTTGTTTCCACGTTTAATCCTGCATGGAAAAGCATTCATGAATAAAAGCCTCAAGAAAATGATGAGATTCGGGATGTTCTTGATTGTCGATCTGCTTCGGCGGTAGCAATCAATAACATGTCTCCTTGCTTGGCACCTGCAAGAGGAAAAAACAAAAGCCATTTCCAAGTATGACGAGTCAAAGATAAGAGATACTCCTTTGAGATCGAGTGATCTTCCTCTTCCCCAATTCTTTGATGTGGTATGATAATCGATCGGTCGGGGGTGAAGCATGGATTAGCCTCAACTGACTAATGAACTGGTGTTTGAAATGGCTGATACGGCGTGACTGATAAGTAGATCGATGAATTAGTTAAGGGTTTCCCCAAGAGTCATCATTTGGGTTGCTTCAAATTCTTAATCACTATGTGTGAGGCGTCTAAGAATCAACTGGGTTAATGCCTAGTCAAATTGGAGAACATGCCCCCTGCCCCCTGGACTGATTCTGAAACACATAACAAATTGATCTGTAAGACAAACAGGGTTAGAACATACACCATCCAGTTTTTTTTTTTTTGAAAGCTTTTCTTTTTTTTTTCTTTTTGAAAAAATCATTTTTTGAAAATCTTAGGACGAGAATTCTTGAGAAGCCCAACCCTCAGTGCTTACCATAGATGATAGATTGATCGCTGGTTATCGTCATCGGGTTGGTTTGGGATACTTCAACAAGATTCCAAAATTAATGAAAAACATGTGTAATTTTATTGATATCAAATCAATGAATTACATCTTATTGAAAAGGAAATGCGATATTAAATGGAAATGAGATCCTAAACACCTAAAGGAAGCAGGAAATATCCCACATAGGGGATTGGATAAAAATAAATGGTCATGCTTGAAAGTTTGCTTTCACCCCATCGATGATTCTTCAAGCATTGCTCGAATGATCTGGTAGCGGATTGCTCTGCACATTGGGCTTATCGTTGGGTAGCGAGATTGCCCCAGTCTCAATCAGGTCATGAATACGATTTTTCAGGACGAAACAATTATCTGTGTCGTGGCCTACTTCCCCACGATGATAATCACACTTCTTACTCGGATCATACCACTTTGTGTTTGACGTGTTTGCTCTCATTGGCTCTGTAGTTAAGAGTCCTTTCTTCTGCAGGATGGCCCAAATCTGCGTCAAGGTCCCAGGGAGTGGGCTGAACTGCCGGTTCTTCCACGTATCCCTTCTCTGGTTACTACTAACCCTTCGTTCGTCGGGGAGTTGAATGACGGGACTCTGAACCACCGGTCTCTGCGTGTACGCCAAGTTAACCTGCGTGGCTGCTATTTCCTTCTTTGGTGCAAAACGTCTTGGACCGGTTCCGTTGTCTCCATACCAGCCTCTCTTCCAGTTGCTTTCCACCTCCTCAGCGAAGGAAATAAGGTCGGAGAAGGAAGCGACCGCTGATATGAACACATGTGCTCGTACATTCTGTGGCAGGGTAGAAACGAATAGTCTCATCAGTTCCCGTTCGGGAGGTACCGGTTTCAACTGTAAGGCAAGACTCCTCCATCTGGTGCCGTATTCCTTAATCGACTCATCCTTCTTCATTTCAGCCCGCTCCAGATCTTGTGTTGTGATGGCCACATCAATATTGAAGCTGAAATGCTGCACGAAATCATTGGCCACCTCGTCCCAATCGTCTTTGGTATAGACCTCATAAGCAATGTACCACCTCATGGCGGCTCCTTTCAAACTGGCCTGAAACGTCTGGACCATGAGAGCATCATTTGCAGCATACTTACCCATTCTAGCCTGGTAAGTCTAGACGTGTTGCACAGGATCTGACATGCCGTCATATTTTTCAAAATCCAGGACTTTGAACTTGTCCGGATAGATTGTTCTTAAAAAGGCTGAACGGTCAATTTTAGGGACATGCCGTGCACCCTCAACCTCTTTGAACCTCTGGTCTATTTTGGCCAGCATCTTCGCATTATCATCCTTTTGTGGGATAATAGTTTCAGGCACGGAATAGTTCACCAGCGGGACAGACGTAACTTGGGTCGATGATTGGCCAACATGCCCTGAGGCTTTGGCAACCCCTTTAGCTTTTGTTTTGGCCGCGCCTAGTGAGGCTACAACTCCAGGCATGTCTTCCTCATCTTCTTCTTCCTCCTCCTGTCGTAGGTCTACGTATAACCCCTTTGATTGAAACAAAGGATTGGAACGCACGGGCGTAGCATAAGGTGGTTGTTGACCCAGGGATAGCTGGGATATCATAGTCTTCAGCTCGGCTAGTTGATCATTGAAGACCTTGGCTTGCTCATCCCTTTCCCTTCTCATTTCTTGTCTCATTCTCTCCTCCATTTGGGCAACTGATTCAGCTGGATTGGTTATTTGCCTGGCTTTGGAGCGAGTGTTATATGGATGCTGAGGAGGGTCCGTGATACCTTGAAAAAGAAGGCCACACGAAGATTAGGAAAGTGAGTGAGATAGTGGGCCAGTCCATGACAACTCTCTAGACTCAATAAACAAAGCAAAAATCTGAACCAGGCAGTTTTTCAGTCCCGTCGACCTTCACGATAAAATTCTTCATAATTGGTACGTTTATCAAAAAATTCCCAAATTTCATGAACTGATCCAGGACTTAATGAGGAACAACTTTGATGTTCAGACTTAAGGCTAAAAGCGAACCGATCAGTACAGTTTAATATTTATTTTGAAAAAAAATTCCCATAAAAACTGTTCTGTCCGGTTTTTGTTGAATGAGCGAAAGACTCCCTTAAAGTGCGAATTAAAGTTCGGGATTTTGCAGGTTATTAGGTGAAACATCGACCTACAATTTTCATGTTTTGTGTCTCAGCAAAGGAGGTCCTTTATTGGGGGGATTCTGCGAAATGATATGGAGTCTGAAAAAGGTGAGAAATTCCAGCCTGCTCCATCTTGACCATTAATTCCGTAAAAAAATGGAAAATGTATTGGATTGGCCCAAAAAAATTTGACGCGAAAGTTTAAAAGCCCGTAAACATTTTCCATTTGATGCACGAAAGTTAGAACTGACTAAAAAATGGTCAAAAAATTCGAACAAATAAATGAGGTCAGGATAAAAACAAAACTGATTTATTGACTGAAAAAGAAATAAAGATATTACAACCATAAAATCCGAAAAACAAATTCCTAAACAAGAGACCTAGGGATGAAAAATATAATTACAATGACATGACCATGAGGAAAGACCTAATTTGCCATGGACCGACTCAGAAAGTATACAGGAAAAATACATGTGCCAAAAATGACGATCATGGGTTCAACGACAAGCAGAATGACATTGATGCATGCTTTATTAGCCAAGTTTTTAAAGCTCTCAAGGGCAAATCTGACTTAACGATATAAGTCGTATCTAGCCCTCTTAAGCTAAATGGGATGTTAAGAAATCCCCTCGTGCCCGCGGATTCAGGCCTGAACGGGGAAATCTTAACATAGTCGGGATCGAGGGTAAGATTGTCCATTCCTCCATCCTGAGGCCAAGCAGATTCTTACCCAGACACCATCCTAGGTTCATCTAGCAATTTAGGTCCAATGCAATGTCATGAGTCATGCACAGCATGTATAATCCACTCAACCATTACATCTTGCAAAAAATAATAAAATAAACTAACGACCCTGCAAAACAAAGGTTAGAAAAATGACATTTACATAACCTGCAAAAACATTTAACACCTAAGAGAAGTTAGGGGCAAATCGCAATCCATGAATCTAGAAATCAAGAGCGAATTCACAATCAATCAATCCATGAAAATCACTCCAAAAATTGAAAAAAATTCCAACCAACCAATCAATCACAATCAATCAACCAAGGGACAAATCATGAAAATCAACGGCCTAAGTCCTCGAAAATTTTAATTTCCCCAAAAATTATAGGTGGCTTAAAAATTTCAGAAAATTAATGTTAATTTCCAAAAAGATTCATGAAAATTTCACCTCACCTTTTTTAATTTTAAAGAAATTAAAATAGTCCCCAGTGGAGTCGCCAAGCTGTCGCGAAGAATTTAGGTTAATGGATTATTAGGTCAATTAAATTAACCAACCTAATTCGGACTCTCCCAAGCCCTACCAATTCGCAACTTAAATTTTCTTGAAATGATTTTGTAATTTAGGAGTCGCCACTAATCTTTTATTGGTAGGTAGATTAGAAACCTAAATAAAATAGCGGGAGAACTATTTTATTTCTGCGAACCAGAGATAATGAGTTTGGGGACTTGGTTACATTAATTAAAAATTAATTAATGCCCTTTCGGTACCCATTTCATGACAATGCCTTTTTCTGATTGGTTTAGGAAATTTTTTTTGGGTTTTTCTGTTTATTATTATTTTTTTTTGGATTTTTGAATTAATGAACAAAATTAAACAAAAATGCCCATAATATACCTTAATTTCCGAATTTCCGATAATTCACTCATTTCCGAATATTCGGATTAGGGCAGAATTTTTAACGCGACATCCTCGAAAATTCGAGTCAGCCTGCGAGTAGGGGTATAAGACGACAACGTCCCTCTTGCCGGAGGGAAAGAACACGATATCTTATACTTAAATCACATCCACCCCAGTAGATTCTGGGTAGGCGAATGATTTAATTTTTTTCGAAGGGACAAGGCACAAGGGGAGCATATATTATAGGCATGTTTGTTTTAAAATGTGCATATATTTTTTAGAATTTTTGAAGACTACCTAAGGTAGTCGAATTTATCAAGGAGATATGCTCCTATCCTCAAGGGATTTATATCTTCTAAATTAGGAAAGATCATCTTTTAGGATTTTCTGATAATTTCTGACAATCTTCGAAATTTGAAAAGATATTTTTTTTATGAAAATATTCAGAATTTTGAAAGATATCTTATTTTGGATGAGAATCTTCAATCTTCATAATTTAGGAAAGTTATCTTTAAGATTTGAGGTGAATTTTAGAAAACTTTCTTAAATTTTCGGATACATTCCAATTCAACCAATCTCATCTCTAATCAAAACCTAATCAAATAATACCGCAAGAGATAAGATATGGTGAAATCAATCAGACAATTCGCAGGCCAAAGATAACAAACAAAATTCGTGACGATTTAGACAACAACCGATCCACATAAGATAATCACCGCACCATCAACGGGAAAGAACTTATGCATCCAGTTCTAGAGTGAGCATTAAGGCATAAGCTTAAACACGACACATGATGGATTCGGCCAAAGAGATGCATGTGGACGCCGAAAATCTGATTATTAGTTTATAAAAAATAATCCACTCTTTCTCATTCAATTCAATTTGATATTGCCATGAGCATCTCGAAACTTAGCCAACTTTGTGAACATGTTGAGTTTGACTCGAAAGATATCTAAATTTTCATGGCAAACGAGTACCACTTCCGATTCGAACATGGAACTGACATTGAAAAATTCAAGCTTTTTACTTTTGATCACAAATCTAGCATGCTTATCAACGCAAGAGAACGCACAGGCGAGAGGGGCTGCCTCCGGGTTGTGGACTCCCCACCGGTGGGAGGGCATTCCTTCCGCATGTGTTTCCATTTCTTTTTGTAACATGAAGAGATAAAGAAGACATTGCAGTTGACGAAAATACTAGGCTCCCTAAAGGCACTTAGTTAGAGGGTAAGTTGTTAAGAGTTGTCATAGAATGGTCACCTCCATTTGATAGTTGTATCTGTTATTGCTAGAAAGATAATTAGAACAATTATAATTCGTATATAGTTATATTCGATATATGTTAAATAATGCGTGCAAGGAAATTGGTAATTAAATCTATTCTTACTCTCATCTTAAAATCAGAATTCAATAACAATTGTAGAGTTTCTTATAAATTCCAAAAGGATTCGTTAGAACTCAATTCGATGACAACTTTTTCAGTGAAAATAGAGATTCTTGAAAGATGTAGTACTCTATATCTAGATTTTCTATATTTTTGTTGTACATGCTATGTAGTGACTGCACATACCAAGCAAAAGAAGGAAGATTATATTCGGTTTACTTTATTTGCCTCGACCAATTTAAATTTCGAAGAAGGAACGATTTTTTTAAAAAAAAAAAATTGTTTATAGGGTTTTTCCTAATTAATAATCAGTAACATAGTATAATAAAAAAAACCATCCGCATCATTCTTCATACTATTTACAATTAAAATTATGATTAGGTCGCCAAAGAAAAAAGAAATTCTTTCTTAAAATTTTTATTTTGATTACGATAAATTGCCTAATTATCCGCTTCAAATACAATAATATAACTAACTAAAAGGAGAATAGTTTTACTTAAAGCTCCACTTATCTTGATAAGTGAATTTTAATTCGAAGAATAAAAAGCTTGGAGCTTAGATAACTCACTATGTACACATTTTAAAGGATTACATGATACGATTGGATCGATTATGTCTTTATGGAACAAATATTGAGTCGCTCTTGAACTTTTCAGATGTTATCTTATTCATTATTTGTCAATTACCTTTTTACATGCGAATGCAATGCACGCATTAGGTTAGAAAATAAGATATCCCCAACATTCCAAAACCATCACCCTGTCAAATGGTAGGAGATCTAAAAATTAATACATGGAATAACTTTTTATGTGATTGATAATTATATAAGCCAATATATAATTTAGCCATCTAGTTACAATAAATCAATCTCGTTCTACCTCAAACTCAATTTATCACGTCAAAAAGAGTCTTAGTTCCATCACAAAAGCATGTTTGACTCCCGTCATACATTCACAGTCAAAACCATTTAAGGTAGACGTGACAGTCCGGCCAGAGAATATACATGTTCATGTAAATACAAATTGGTCTCTTTTCTTTGTCATTTAGAACACACCAGAATTTATTTAAGATTTATAAACAACTACATCAAACGCGTGTGGATCGCCTGCCTTACTTTTTGTAAGGCAGGCTGATCCCCACCACCCATTAAATACTAAAAAAATTTCCCCCCCGTAATAAGGGGGAATGAGTGGTGGGGATCTTAAGGCACCCCTGCCTTTAAGGCAGGGGAGCCGGATCCACATCAAACTAAGTAATTCTCAAATCTGCACTTACCGCTGGGGTAAGGAATAAGGATCACCTGCCTAAAGGCAGGTGCCTTGGTGAATCCCCACCATTCATGCATGACCAAAATAGCCCCTTAAAGCAATGAGTGGTGGGTATTTAAGGAATCCCTTCCCGCGCGCTGACTAGGCTGCTTATGCTGGCACTTTCTTCTTCACTTGCAGATTTGGCCCAAGCTTATGGAATTCACAAAGACATTCTACGGACCTCAGGAAAATTGGATAATGATTTCATTCTCCATAGATCTCTGTTGATCGTAGGCCATGTATTTTGCTTGGATTTAATTGGGGTCTCAAAACTCGTTAACCAGCAAATAGTCTAGGCACATCAGTTCGCTTCGCTACGAATTTCAAAAGGTTATAGCATGAAGAGGATTGTCGCGCGCTTCGAGTCCGAGCCGCGTGAAGGTTATTGATAGTGTACACATCGATAGTTATGGAGAGGAAGAGGAGTTCATTACTCGTAACAGTCCGTGGAGGAGCAAAGGAGTTCTCCTGGACAAGGACAAGACAAGCTGTATCAACAGTCATCACAATGCAGCTTACACTTTCCGACTCTTAACAGTTAACGAGTACAATTAAGCTGAAGCAAGACCGAACCAAACAAAGAAATGTTAGAACTTGAGACTTTGGAGTCTCCGTTATTACCATTTATTAAGGAAATGGTTCCAAAAACCGTGTTCCTTGATGAGCCGCGGAGCGAGCTTCTGCCGGCTCAATTTCGACCCTGCGTAACCACGATTCAGATTACGATTAATGATTTCTTCGATAGAGCTTTTGTGGCAGTGAAATGAACCGTGGACTAAAGAAAATGTCGCGTACTGTTGGTATTGTACGTTGATATCACCAGCGTTAGGATCTGCTATTGATGTATATGTTTCTTGCGACAAATCAATCGTTCCCTCACAAGGATTGGGCGGGCAGCGGTCCACAATCTTCACCACATCGGTCGGACTTCCGCAGCATGGCATCGGAACGCCTTGGTTCTTGGTGCTGACGAACTTGACTTGGTAGTGTTGACCACAAGCTCCACCGTCGCTCCAAAGTGCCTCGCCCGCCGCAGCTATCATCACCCCTTGGTCTTCAAATCCATAACAAGCAGCGGTGAACCACACACAAGAGATGCACAGACAGACTCGCGTCACTCTGTATGCCCCCGACAAAAAAGCAAATAAATACAGAGAAGTGAATGCTTACGCCGGTACGGTGGAGTGTAGAAGGTGCCGATTCCGTTACTCTGAGAGATTGCCGTGAAGAACATGGAGGTGAACCATAAACACGTCAAGATGTGCAAAACGTTGGTAGCTTGCAGTGCCATGGTCTCCGCAGGGGTTAAATGAGCTGATGTGAATTCATTTGACCTTATCTACAAGTCATCATTCTCACCTAGTTTTACAGTTATTCGGCCGGATCATGTAGTAAGTTCATTCACAAAGTTGCAAACATTGATAATAGAGAATTGAGTGTCTTCCAATGATAGCCGGCCATGCAAGCAGGCCTTGAGGGATTTGCAATGCTGCATATGCCCTTCCATATCCCTCTGCATCACAAAGCTTCCAGCTTCCTAGTTCTGATGAGCTCAAGCCGTTGCTTAGCGCTAAGGAAAATTGTGAAAATGGGATTTTTGAAGACCATGACAATGTCAACGTGGGTTTAAATGGAACTATGGGCAAGATAACATCTGAACGAGCCAGAGAGCTCGAAAAGGTTAATTGTCTTTCTTGTTCTATTTTTCTGCTGTACACCATCTTGGATTAAAAGATGGGGATCAATCTCACTTCTTACGGGATATGTCCTCAGCTAGGATTGGGAGGATGTAGAACGAACGGCACGATCGAGATTTCCAAGTACCCTTTTCTCCAAATCAGTGGAGTGCAATGTGACCCTCTGCAATCTGATCAATCCAAATGAGCAACAGTACCTACCTTTTTTGACTAGATATTGAATGAAGAGCCAAAGCACTTGTACTGTACCATTCCTTTTGAGTGAAAGTTATTCAATCTGAGAATTCCCATCGAAATTGCAGAGGGATCGGCTTATTGCCGTTATACATCTTTTTCACCAATTTGGCGAGATTTAACAGGGGAACTAGCTCAACTGAAGCACAAACTGCTGCACAAGACAAATCTGTATCATCCGCAGTGACAAGTATCAATATACTTTTATTTCAAGAAACTTCTGTACCATCCTAATCTTTCCTTAAAAAACAGCATCTTTTCCGAGCAAGATGCAATAATCATAACCTCGTAGACTTCGAATTCTAATCCTTGAAGCAACGGAAGGCAGAATGCTACAAAATCTAGGACATATTCCCTGGAAAAACTAACCTTTTGACACTGGAATGTACCAAACATCAATGTGCCGGCATGTCCTCAGCAGGCATTAGTTCTGGTCAGTACTTGATAGATAAGGTCGTTGAAAAGCCGATGGCGAGTAATTTCTCTTTAGGATTTTTAGAGAACTTAAAGTTTTTTTTTGGTAAGGTAGAGAACTTAAAGTTCATATTCACACATTCGTAAAATATGAAGTCTCGTCCACGGCATCGACTACATGACACTCAGCTCAGCCACAAAGCATTGCCATTATCACACAAGCCAAATGATGAGCAAAACAGGAAATCCAAACATTCAGAAAGCATTGAGATCAATCTCTGCGAACCCCAAGCAAGACAAACGAGATATAATAGAATAAGAAGGAGAAGAAAGAGAAACGATGCCCAAGAGCATTAGCTTGAAAGAGGTCCAGCTCAAATACTAGATACACGTAAGGACAGTAGACAGTTCTCATGAAAGCACCACAGTTGGAATTCTTCGGAGCGACTTCTCATTTGGTAATCCGAGCTTTTCGCTCAGCAGCTGCTCTCTCCAGCTTGCTAACCCGAGCTTCGAGATCCAACACTAGCATTTCACACATTAAGCAATCACTGCTTGCTCCCGCATTTTCGTCAGCTAGACCTCCTTCAGTAAACCTCTGCCCAATTCCCTTTTTGCCTTCCTGATTGTCTCTTTGAGCTCCTCCAGCAGCAGTATCGTGGGGCCTGTCCATCTCCACAGGTTCCATTGGCGTGCCTCTCTCGTTTCAACGTCGGCGCTTTCTGCATTACGTCGGTCCCCGAGCAACCGTTGCAGTCGCCCTACCGAGCAGTTCTCGGCAGCACTTGATCGCCTTTTGGACCTCAAAGATTCACCCCTTGACAGCCTGTCATCATCTTCGCTGGAGTCACCCGTGTCCACACTCATCATTTTCGGCCGAAAACCGGGAGGAACCAGGTCATCATCATTAACTCCCGACCTTCCTTCTAAGCCCTGCATCGATCTATTTGAACTCCTCGAAGCCCACCACTCAGCACGGCAAGCTGTCATGCACGGTTCCGAAAGCCTGGCTGGAATTCAACTGCACATCTTGGAGTAACTTTGGCATTTCCAGTTGGGGTAAGAATTCCTCACAAAGGGGTCCTGTAAACACCCAAACTTTCCGGATGCACTGAATGACACATTGGCCACGATTTACACGAATATCCTGCGACAAGAAGATCGTTTTCGAAGAGCGTCGTCCTCGCATCCGTAAGGTCTAATTCATGGCGTCACTTAAAAGCAACACACAATCCAAATCATTGGATACAATGCAGGGGAAACGATGAATACTCTCATTGACTTAGTTTGAGGTTGTCGGAACCAAACCTATTGCTCCCACGATCAATCAAAGACCCAATCACAGAAACGGAAAGCGTTGCAGTTTCCACGGCCAATCATGCCGGTTGATCCAGCGTTCGCAGCCAATGGATTATGGAGGTTTCAATTTGCTGTCCTCGTCTCTTTTGCTCTTCCCTGCTTCTTACTCGAAGCGTTGGGGCCAGGGAGACAACTCAATCACACCAGAATCTTTTCCTGATTTTTCGCGCGCACTCAATTCTCTATTATTAACATTTGCAACTTTGTGAATGAACATGCCCATAAAATATCTATTAGCATTTTCCTGGCCAATTTATTTAATCAAGCATCCACTTTCATTTTCTATTTCGTATGAATAAGTTATAATATCTAAGTGAGCACGGTACGAAAAATATGGCACGTGTAATAGTTCATGTCTCATTTTTTTTTTTAAGTAGTTCTCAATCTCTGCTTGTAAGATAAATATGAGCGAAAATTTCAAATAATAGCCAAAAGATGGACTTTATCTCAAATAAAAATCTGAAATGACCGTGACGATCTTAAATAAAGGCCTTACCACGCCGATTGCAACAACTTCGAACTCGAATGATTCATACATCTTGTTTTTTTTTTTTTGCGCAGTTAACTAAGTCACGTGGCGTGGATCAGAAAGGAGCAATTCTCAAAAACAATTCTCTCTCTCCCGCCGCCGCCGCCGCCGCCGCCGCCGCCTGTTAACGAATCAGCGCCCACCCAGCTTCCCTTCTTCATCTCCCGTTCCCTCTTCGTTTCTTTATTTCTTTATCTTTTTGGCTTCTTCGTGGACTTCTTGGACGTAGCGATCGGCATATTCCACGAAAATAAGCTCTTAAGATCGAAGCGTGAGTGCTTCGGGAATAAAAAAATTATTCTATCCACATCTGCTCGCTTGCTCCAGTTCCGAATTCTTAGTCAAGATAATCGAGCGCTCTATAAATCTTCTAGTTCCGAGGTACTTGGTCTAGATAGTCGAGCGCTCCGCAAGTCTTTGAGGTTCATTTCACGGGTTTCTTCAGCAATCAATCAATCTAAAAGTGACCAATCTAAAGCTAGAAATAGATTTGGGTATTCTTCTATCTCTGAGATTTACAATGCATTTTTTGTGTTATTTCAACTTATTGGTGTTGTTGTGTTCCTTATACGGTGATGGTGTTGTGGATCCGAACCTAGGCGCACCCCCACCTTTTGGCAAAACGTAGTTATTACTGGAAAGGGATTTCTACTGACGATGATGCGAGATTTGGTGATCGTCTCCATATGTTCTTTGATGCTATAAAAGATCCGATCTTTATGGAATAGGTCAATCTCTATAGGCTGTACCAAGTTAATTCACTTTTCAGATTTACTTGTTTTACTTATTTTGTAAGATTTGCATCTTTATCTTGAAGTTATATACCCACATTTTTTATGAAACAAAGATTCCCGGCTTAAGTACACCCCAAGTGCCATAAGTTGGGTACGACGCTCACTTTAGTGCCAAAACTTTCAAATCGGTCACTTTAGTGCTAAGTTTTTGTAACTTCAATCATTTAAGTGTCAATTTCTTTTAAAAACGATCACTTTAGTGCCAACTCCGACTTAAGCTGATGTGGCTCGCCGAAAATTCAACACGTGTATTTTTTTTTTTAATTATTTGAGCTGACGTGGCTCATCGGACTTGGTACTGAAGTGGTCATTTTTAAAAGAAGTTGGCACTTAAGTGATCGAAGTTACAAATAGCACTAAAGTGATCGATTTGAAAGTTTTGGCACTGAAGTGATCGAAGTTACAAAAACTTAGCACTAAAGTAATCGATTTGAAAGTTTTGGCACTAAAGTGAGCGCCGTACACAACTTATAGCACTTGATGTGTCTTAACCCAAAGATTCCCATTTCGACCAAAAAAAAAAACTAAGTCATTTATACGGTTCGAACAAGTCTAGCGTAAGTCAAATGGCCATGTTCACATCACTTCAAAATGAAAAATGAAAATCCCACAAAGCAAGTAAATCTAAAAAGTGAATTAACATGGTACTGTAGCAGCCCCGAGCCCTGCCACCTGTTTGACCCGATCTGTTAGCACGTTCTGCTTTAATTTGATATTATTAATATTATTGGCGCAAGCAGAAGGCTAACATCACACAAGTGCACGAGGAACATATGGCAAACACGACGACTAAGGTTTGGCTTTATACATAGGGTTCATCATCCTGTTGAAACACACGATCAATAAGCAGAAGACTCGATAAATAAAATTGAGTTTATTATCAATTACATATATTCCTTGGAATATTCTTTACAAAATTCGAGTATTACGAACTATGATGAGTATTCTCATCCTATCGGTTCCTTCTACTAGCTTCATCCGCACCACCGTCTTCAAGGCGGAGTCTAACGCCTTACCTGAGAATCTGAAAAGATAATCCCCAAATAGGGGTAAGCTAACCACAATTTAGCAAGTAAGAGCATCTAGCCAAATGACTAAACCATCCATTCCATCAATTATTCAAGCAGAATAATACCAGCGAACAATCACAACTACAAGCAACATCACAAAGCAATCACAATCATGAAGACATTCGTGCTTGTCAAATATCAAATACCCATTATAACAACAACGATTCATGCAAGAACAAGATATAAATGGGCAGACTAGTGGTAAGGATAGATGCACACTTGCTTGGGATTACATACGGAGGAAAACGAAGCTTGAATTCCATCTAACACACACAATGGGTCTCATCGTCCAGATTTAGTCCAACCCAAACTGACAATGTTCTGTCCACTTCCTGAACAATAAAACTTTAGATTCATGTTCCTCGTGATCTTAAAGTCGCATGAAAAAAAAACAGAGCTTAATTCGGACTCTAGACGAGCCCAAACGACTCATTTTTCTACGGCCATGCGCTGAAAACCGCGAGGACATCAACGTAGCATATTAAGGTCACGCGATCAGTCCACAACTCTTAGCCTAGCACGTCATGCGTTCTGTCTCAGCAGCGAACTCCCTGTTTAGCAACCAATTAACAAGCCTCTTTATCCCAACAAAGATCCTTCGGACTGGATTGTCATTCCTTACTCAGCATTGAATACTTTGCATTCCTTCCCAGTTCCACGTTCTTATGTCTTCCACAGATGACATTCACTGCGATCGACTCATCCTATCTAGTGAAAGGGTTCGGCCCTTCCGTGTCCAGCCATTTACTCAGCAAGTCTGCTCCAATCTCTACTCAAATTAACAATATATTTACCATCTCTCAATCTAGGTGATACGACAACGGTTTGGAAGTATTCCTTGCCTTTCTTCTTAACTTTCACCTACCCCAGATATTCTTTAATGATAGTAGCAGCAGCAACCGAATTACCATATGGAACTAACAGAATCAGTTTTTCATCTACTTCCCGCAACTATTCTGCCTGAGCAGTCCATTTCCTCATTTCAAGTTGCAGCTTACTAAAAAACTATCAATTTAGGAATGGTTGCCGTGCACTCTCCTTCCTTCTTCGCTGATTCAAACTCTGGGTTGTAGGGTTCTGTTTCTTGCCGAATTGTGAAAGAACGAACAACCAAATGCTACTTTTCTCAGCTGGTCGAGTATGGGTGATGAGGTGGGTAATGGAGAAGGCTTTAACAACTAAGGGGACAGATGTTCATTTGCATGCACCGTTCTTTGGTTAACAAGGACGAAGGGCGACACTTGGAGTTGGAGGCTTTTGAGAGAGGAATGCGTCATTTGGTGATCACGGAATGACACTTGCTATACATGCCTCGGCTGAGCTGGTCGTTTAGGGCTAGGTGTCCTTCAATCTTTAACCCAACATGCCATTTGTCAATTCTCATGCATCCATGAAGCTCTCCATTTGACCTCCCCCTCCCATGCGCCACACACGTGCAATTGTAGAGGGGAGTGACCATCTTGGGCTATCAACTTAGGTAGCCCACAGCGTATATACATATATATGTCGCCAATATGATAAGTTCACGATCAAGCTTAGTCCAACAACGTCTCATATCCTTGTCCACGCTTAAGAGTCTATTTCAGCTGATAATATGACTGAATGAGTTTACTAATTTTTCCTCATTATTCTTCACATGATGTTGCCGCAACAACAAGGAATTGTGACGTTTATTCTTAAGTCATGAGGCAACCGCGAATACCAAGTAATCTGCTGCAACCTTGCTCCATGTCTCGACTAATGCCTTGGGATGGAAATTAATCCTTCTATTCATGTTATTTGTCCAACTAACTCCTCCTTCAACGTCTATTTATCACACCTACACGTAACTTACTTGCAAATGAAAGCAAGATTATTTTTGGTAGTAATATCTTCTTCATGAATTAACTTTCTAATCCACCGCACCCATCTTAGTTAGTCATTCCTTCACATGTCGTTTATCTTAATTCCAAACTCGATAAATGCCATGTTGCTTAATAATCCAGTTCGATGGAAATCCGGGTCCTTACAGGTACAGCCTGTAGAAATTCACTCATTGCTCAAAGACGGATTTGTCATGACATCCAAGCACACCCAAAAGTCGATCACCGAATCTCTCATCACCATCATTAATGAGCACACACGGAGAAAATCTTCTCTAGTAGCTATGGCTTTGCCAATAGGATTTCGGCCGTGAGAAGCCAATACAAATAGGTTGACAAGGGAGGAAGGATTTTCATCTATCTGTTGAGCCGAGCCGATATTATTCATGATAACGTGACGAGAAGCACAAACATGGACTCACGGAATGCGATGGAAATCAAATTGACCGTAAGGCTAAAAACAGTGGGGAACATCTATTGTAGTCAAACTCGGAGGCCAGTACTAGTTATCAAAGGTAGGAGTGAGCAAATCGGATTGCCCGGACCGGACCAGGTCCGATAATCCGGTTCCCGGTTCTAGGGTCCTAGGACCGGACCGGACCGATCAAAAATAAATTTAAAAGGTTACCTTCTTTTTACTTTGATTATGGTTAGCATCAGAAGGGACTTTCACAAGAAATACTAGGTTTGTTCTGGACTTGACTGTGAATGCTTCAAGTTCAATGTTCAAAGAATATGTTTGCTGTTTGTATTCTATGAATGGCTTGGTTGATTGTCTAATGAAGTATATTCACAGGGTTGACTTGAGAAAGTTGCATCCTTTAAGGCCATGCTTGCGTTGTAAAGACATAATCTTTTTGCAAATGGATGATGAGAAATCGTTATTGCTCGGACCGGGACTGCCCGGGAGCCGGATCGGATCGGATCGGATCGAGAACTCACATGTATTCACCAACAGATGCAGTTGAGCAGTTATTGCGGTCGAGCCAATTAGTCATTACGGTCGATCTCCTAAGGCGAGAATAAATTTTATAATCAAAATGAAGCCGAAATTGGATTTTAATGAGTGGGGAACGATTCTTAATAGACGCTAGCCATTCATGGACTGTAAAAGGAGCGCATCTCAAGAAGGAAAGGATAAGGACTGCGATAGTTTGACTCGAGTTTTGATCAACCAAATCAATCGACGCAGAGCAGTTACTCTATAAAAACATCTTCCCTGTTACATCTCTCTCTCCCCATTCTCTTGTAACGTGTTGATGGAAGACGCGTGGGTGTACATCCTCTTCGCGACCTCCTTCCTCTTCCTTCTCTTCTGTTCAGATTGCGGAGAAGCAACAAAAGAAATCTCCCTCCGATCCCGCCTTCACTCCCCATCATCGGCCACATCCTCCTCATAAAAGAGCCTGTCCACCGAACCCTCCAGTCCCTCTTGATGGGATTTATCGCACACCGAATCAGAACGATCACACAGAAATCAAGAAAATTGAATGACGCACGAGATTACCCAGGTTCACCCCAGAATAGGGCTACGTCCTGCAAGAGATTTTCACTATGATATTCTGTTTACAGCCTCTCAACTCGTTACCATGATCAGCATAAAACGAGCAAAATATATATGCCCTAAATGGGCCCAAAAACCTAAACCTAGCGAAACCTCTATTAAGCCCATAACATACGGGTTAACTTAAATAAAAGTCCAAACCCGTTGAGGTTTCGGGGGCGCTGCCCCCGAACCCCCACCCGCTCACCGGCGAGCGGGGCAGCCGTCCGCTGACCGGGCAGCGGAAGCCCCGCCCGCTGACCGGGCAGCGGGACACCCGTGTCGGGGGCGCTGCCCCCGAACCCCCGCATCCCACGCGCATGGGTCACATGTCGTCGGATAACACTTTGGTTTCCCTAAGCTCACGTGGGCATACCCTGTGTGAGAAACAAGGGTCCCCGAAGTATTCGCCAACTCCAACATTCTCCCACTTGGTGGATACTTCTCGCAAATGAGAGCCTTTGCCATATCATTCTTCTTCAACCCAATCGCAGTAGAGCACCATTCAAACTTCGCACCTGTGACGGCTTTAGTAAGGAAGTCTGAACTATTTTTCACCGTGTCGACCTTTACAAGCCGAACCTCTTTCTTCTCCACTTTTTCTCGGATGAAATGATATTGTATATCAATGTGCTTTGTACGTGAGTGAAATGCTGGATTCTTAGCTAAATAAATAGCTCCTTGATTATCACATCTCACCTCTACGGCACCTTGCTCAAAACCAAGCTCCAAGCACAACCGCCGTAACCATACGGCCTCTTTTCCAGCATGAGTGAGAGCCATGTACTCAGCCTCCGTAGAAGAGAGTGCTACCACGCTTTGCCTTCTACTCATCCAACTCAATGCAGCCCCAAACAATGTGAAAACATACCCGCTAGTGGACCGTCTACTATCAATATCTCCACCCCAATCAGCATCTACATGGCCTACGATATCAAGCATGTTTCCATTCCCTGTACCTTCAAAACATAAAGAAAAATTCGAAGTTCCACGAAGATACCTGAAAACTCTTTTGATCACATTCCAGTGTTCTCTACCTGGGTTAGACATGTATCGGCTCAAGACTCCCACTGCTTGGGCTATATCCGGACGTGTGCACACCATAGCATACATCAAGCTACCCACTGCACTCGCGTATGGAACTCGGGCCATCTCTTCAGCTTCTTCACCCGTTTTAGGACATTGTTCCGCAGATAGCTTGGTCCCTAAAGGTATAGGGGTACCAACAGGCTTGCAGTCTATCATATTGAATTTCTTCAATATTTCTTTGATGTATTTCTCCTGCCCTAGCCACAGCTTCCGTTTCTCACGGTCCCTTCTAATCTGCATGCCCAAAATAAAATTTGCAGGCCCCAAGTCTTTCATTTCAAACTTCTTGGCCAACAAACTCTTCACAGATCTCACCATCTTCATGCTATTCCCGATCAACAGCATATCATCCACATATAGTGTGAGAATGACAAACTGATCGCCCGTCCTCTTCACATAAACACAATGGTCAGAATTTGAACGCACAAAATCAAGCTGGAGCATGTACATGTCAAACTTCTGGTACCACATCCTCGGTGACTGCTTCAGCCCATATAAGGACTTTTTTAATTTGCACACCAGATTCTCCTTTCCCTTTACTTGAAAGCCTTCTGGTTGCCTCATATATATTTCCTCCTCCAAGTCCCCATGAAGGAAAGCCGTCTTTACATCCATCTGTTCCACCTCAAGATCGTATGCAGCTGCTACGGACAGAACAAACCGTATCGAGGTCAATTTCGCCACGGGAGAGAAGATCTCGTCATAGTCAACTCCCTCGATCTGAGAATACCCCTTGGCTACAAGCCTAGCTTTGTACTTCTCTACAGTCCCATCCGATTTCAGCTTTCGCTTGAATACCCATTTACACCCAATTGCCTTTCTATCCTTAGGCAACTTACACAAACTCCATGTCTCATTATGATCAAGCGACTGCATCTCATCTATCATTGCGAGCTCCCACTGATTCGCATCATTCATGGATCTCGCCTCTTTTACAGAATTAGGATCATCTCCGGTAATGCTCAAAGCATGAAACGTACTCAATGCACTAAGTGAGTATCGAAGTGGTACCTTTCTTTCCCGCGTCGATCTCCTAAGAGCCGGCATGCTATCTGTATCCGAGTCTTCATCCGAATCTGCATCCTCGACTTCATTAACCAAGTCCCCTTGCTCCGATTCTGAATCAGACTCTACTAGCGTACCTTGTGAAATCATCTCCACCGTTTCAGCTTTAGGACTTTCTTCAAGCACTACCACCTTTTTGGGCTCATCAACTTTCTGTGTGTCAATCTGGGATTGTGATTCGCGAAAGACGACATCCCTGCTGTATACAATGGTCTTTGATTCTGGATTCCACAGCTTATAGCCCTTGACCCCTTCCTTATACCCGACGAATATGTTCTTCTCAGACTTATTGTCAAGCTTACCCCTTTTCTCCTTGGGTGCATGAACATAAGCGTCACACCCGAACACCCGAACATGTGACAAATTCGGCTTCTTCCCAAACACTGCCTCATATGGTGTACGGTCCTTTACTGATGAGGTCGGTGACCGGTTCTTTAAATAACTGGCCGTGGCTACAGCTTCTGCCCAAAATTCATGCCCCAAACCTGCCCAACTCAGCATGCATCTTGCCCTTTCTATGAGTGACCGATTTAATCTCTCAGCCACACCGTTCTGTTGAGGCGTATATGGGGTCGTCTTCTGCCTTGCAATACCATTATCCACACAGAATTGCTCGAACTTGTCCGAACAGAATTCACCTCCGTTATCTGTTCGAAGTATTTTGATTTTCCTGCCCAATTGGTTTTCAACCAAAACCTTAAATTCTCGAAATTTTTCGAATACATCTGATTTACTTTTGATAAAATAAATCCAACTATATCTCGAAAAATCATCTATGAACGATACATAGTACCTGGATCCTCCAATAGATGGAGTCGGAGTAGGCCCGAAGACATCGCTATGAATCAGCTCGAGAACCTCTGTTGCTCTCGTACCGGTGTGTTGGAAACTAACTCGGTTCTGTTTTCCATGGAGACAGTGTTCACAGAACCCGAAGCCTATAGAGCAATCTGGTACTCCTTCTACCATTTGACTCGAAGCTAAGGTAGACAGTCCCTTTTCACCGATATGCCCTAGCCTCTGATGCCACAACATGGACGTATCATATCCATCTTCCTTGATCTTTTCAGAGACGAAACCACTACCAACAGTCACCGTTTCCCCGAGCAGCTTATACAATGTCCCATAACGGACTCCTCGTGCAATCACAATAGAACCCCGAGTCATCTTGCACGAATTTTTATCACAGCTGAAAGTAACTCCTGAATCAGCCATCGTACCGACTGATAATAGGTTTCTGCTCATCAAGGGTATGTGCATCACGTCTGGAAGAGTCTTCATCGTGCCATTACTCATCCTCAGCTTCACCCTGCCACGCCCGACAATTTGAACTGCAGTATCATCTCCGAGCATGACATCTCCACCATTATATTGCTCATATTCACAGAACCAGTGTCTATGAGGTGTCATGTGGTATGAAGCACCGGTGTCGATCAACCAAATATCCTGATCTGACTGTGCCATACATGCAGCAGCCAAATACATATCTCCTGCATCGACCTCCTTCTTCCCTGAGGATGATTCAGCTTCTTTCTTAAAAACTGGCTTGTTTTTACAGTCCCGCTTTACATGGCCCCACTCTTCACATCTCCAGCATTGTACCCTCCTCTCTCTACTCTTTGATCGCCCACGAGATTTGGATCTGGACCCTCTCCGATTTAGAGTCTTCTCTGCTGGCCTACCCCTAGCAGTCAGTGCCTCTCTACCAGAATTTCCTGACCCCTTTCTTCGTGTCTCCTCTGATAACAAGGCCGAACACACGCTCTCATAAGATAATTCTTTATCCCCACCACCGATCACCACAATCAAGTTATCCCACGAATCCGGCAGTGAACAGAGTAGTGTTATCGCCTTGTCATCATCTTGGAACTTAACACCAATTGATACGAGTTGACTAATCAACGTGTTAAAGTTATACAGATGTGTAGAAAACGAGTCGCCCTCATGCATTCGAAGATTATACAGCTTTTTCCTCAAAAACAGCTTATTAACCAACGACTTACTTTGATATAGCGACTCCAGTTTCTGCCATAAATCCCTGGCTGTAGGTTCGCTCATCACGTTTGTCAGAATTGAGTCTGCGAGACAAAGCCGGATCAAACCCTTTGCTTTCCGATCAATCCGATCCCAGTCTTCAATCTCCTTTGGATCCGCCTTTTTGGAGGATGAATCGTCATTCTTCCCCGGTTCCTTTATCGCGATACCAGGCATCGCAGCATCAGGCCTTTCCGTTACGATTGCCGACCAAAGATCTCGATCACAAAGTAGATCCTCCATCTTCATCTTCCACAGATCGAACCGCGTCCCATCGAATTTTTCGATCTCAATCCGTGACCCTCCTGACATCTCAGATAAACCCTAATTCCTCGAACACAAGGCTCTGATACCAATTGATGGGATTTATCGCACACCGAATCAGAACGATCACACAGAAATCAAGAAAATTGAATGACGCACGAGATTACCCAGGTTCACCCCAGAATAGGGCTACGTCCTGCAAGAGATTTTCACTATGATATTCTGTTTACAGCCTCTCAACTCGTTACCATGATCAGCATAAAACGAGCAAAATATATATGCCCTAAATGGGCCCAAAAACCTAAACCTAGCGAAACCTCTATTAAGCCCATAACATACGGGTTAACTTAAATAAAGAATATCTGGGGTAGGTGAAAGTTAAGAAGAAAGGCAAGGAATACTTCCAAACCGTTGTCGTATCACCTAGATTGAGAGATGGTAAATATATTGTTAATTTGAGTAGAGATTGGAGCAGACTTGCTGAGTAAATGGCTGGACACGGAAGCCCCGCCCGCTGACCGGGCAGCGGGACACCCGTGTCGGGGGCGCTGCCCCCGAACCCCCGCATCCCACGCGCATGGGTCACATGTCGTCGGATAACACTTTGGTTTCCCTAAGCTCACGTGGGCATACCCTGTGTGAGAAACAAGGGTCCCCGAAGTATTCGCCAACTCCAACACCTCTCCCACCGCTATGGCCCCGTCCTTCCCTCTCCTTCGGCTCCTGGCCCGTTGTCGTCATATCCTCCTCGTCCGCGGCCGAGGAGTGCTTCACCACCAACGACCTTGTCCTCGCCACTCGCATTCTCGCTGGCCATATCATGGGCTACGGCAACACCACCATGGGCACCGCCCACTACAGCCCCCACTGGCGCAACCTTCGCCGCCTCACTGCCCTCGAGATCCTCTCTCCACATCGCCTCGCCGGCTCCCTCGCCATGCGGCAGGAAGAAGTCAGGCTCCTCCTGAGGAGCTTCTACGAGGCGGCCGACTCGGCCCTGGGCGGCGGTCACGCGAGGGTGGAGATGAAGTCGAGGCTGCAGGAGCTGTCCTTCAACATCATCATGAGGATGGTCTCTGGGAAGCGCTACTTTGGGGCCGCCGTCGACGCGGGCGATGCAGAGGTGGCCAGGCAGTTCAGGGAGGTGATAAATGAGATATTCGAGCTGAGCAGGATGGACCCGGGCGATTTCTTGCCGGCACTAAGGAAGGCGGTGGACTTCAAGGGGAGAGAGCGGAGGATGGTGGACGTGGCTAAGAGGTCCGATTTGATCTCGCAGGGCATGATAGACGAGCTGAGGTCGAGAAGGGAAGGGGGACAAGGGGTGGAGAGCAAGACGATGATTGATGCCATGGTGTCGGAGGGCTACCCGGACGACATCATCAAAGACCATATCCTGGTGAGACGTCTTCTATTCACTTTGACTTAGACGCGGTAATTTTTATTATTGGATTGGGTTGAATCTGACTCATACCCTTCTTTTAAAGAAGAAAACATTTGCCCCTTCCATGAACAAGACAAGATGATAATAGGCGGCCAATTGTCGATACTGACTTAAACTGAATGTTTTCCTTTGCATTTGCCTCTTTACGACTGAACTTGGTTGTCGTTCTTTAATTTCGAAAACAAGTTCAGGATGTATTCTTGAAATAACTGAGCATATACTTTAGTTAATTTCTCAAACACCATTCGCCGCAGACAATGATAAGTGTGAGCACAGACATAGAATGGGCCATGTCCCTCCTGCTCAACCATCCGGATGTCATGAAAAAAGCTCAAGCAGAACTAGATGACGTCATTGGCCGAGATCGTCTAGCTGACGAAACAGACATCCACAAGCTGCCTCGCCTTCAAAGCATCATCAACGAGGCGCTCCGATTGTTTCCGCCGCACCAATCCTCGTGCCTCATGAGTCTGCTGAGGATTGCACGGTCAGGGGGTTTGACGTGCCCCGAGGCACCATGATCCTGGTAAATGCATGGGCAATTCAGAGAGACCCAAAAGTGTGGGATGACCCCACGAGTTTTAAACCCGAGAGGTGCGAGGGATTGTAAGGTGATCATTCGTACCGGCTGTTGCCGTTTGGGATGGGGAGGAAAGTTGTCCCGGTGCCGACCTTGCCAACAGAGTGGTGAGTTTGGCCCTAGCTGTGCTTCTTCAATGCTTCGAGTGGGAACGAGTCGGCAAAGAGCCGGTGGACTTGTCGAAGGGGACGGAACTCACAATGCCCAAGAGAGAGCCATTGGAGGCAATGTGCAAAGCGCGCGAACGCGTGATTGCTAATGTTCTTGCGCAGCTTTGAGAAGGTCATTCTCTAGTGAACTTATTTTGGTCATGTATCTCCGATTTTTTTTTCTTTCTTTCTGTTTGCTCTGTCCAATTTTACGCCCTAATGGAGCCTATCGTGCTCGATTGAAGCCAATCACTGGTTAACGTTTCTTCAAACATGATTCCCCGGAAGCTTATTCAAGTGGTGGAGTAGCCAAGACTTTTGCACCTTAGTGGAATGTCCACTAGCGCTGCGTTTGGTTATCCAGATAAAACTCATAATAAGATATGTTTTTATCATATTTTGTGTTTGGTAGTTATCTATGTTAGGATATAGAAGAGATATAGGAGGATATAGAAGAGGGGGTGGGATAGAGCAGGATAGGATTTCTCTTATCCATTGCTCAAGTCATCCCCCTCTTCGCTACTCCTTGTCCTCCTCTTCGTCACACCTAACCGCTTGCTGTCTCTCCGGCGACGGGCCGCCTCTCTGGCGGCCGGCCGCTGCTCCAGTTAGGGAGACCACCTCTCTAAAGACAACAGGCAAATTCTTCAACGGACGTCTAGCAAACCGGCGTTTGCATCACGTCCGACGAGACCTCTTCGTGGTCTCCCATCACTGACACTGATCCTTGCCACTGTTGCCACCCCAGACGTAACGATGGACTCGAGCGGCCATCCCAATGAACTGTTGTCCATGTCATAGTCCCTACCCCAATGAATCTATACTCGCTGATTCGGCCAACCGCGCTTCTGCTTCTGAATCATCCATTAGTTTTTGTCAACTAATTCGTTAAGGTAAAGAAGCATTCGGAGGAGGCCACTCAGTTGAATATACGACAGGTTTTAAGTGAGGATCCACTTGAACGTAAAGAAATCGGCTATCGAATTCCTCAGTCCGCATCTTCACCAAAGCCTGCTAGTTCATCAAGTGAGAAAAGCCATCTTCATGTGTGATCCAAGCGAGGATCCATGTCCAACGAGCACAGGCTCATTTCGCCATCCTTGGAGTGCATCCACAAATTGGGAAGCTTATTTCACTTTGCATAACATGTCAATGATAAAGCTACCATTGAGCATCATCATTCGAATGGTACAAGTTAAGAACCATTATAACTAATATCCAGTTTTTACTAAACAATAGATAGGATATGAAATAAAGATATCCGACTTTTAATCCGCAGCTCACCAAGCAAGAGACAGGATTTGATCAAATCCCTGGATTTCTTATCATATCATATCCTGATTAGAAATCCGGACGATCAAACGCAGCCTAGCTGTTTTATCTTGTTTCTCGAATGGTTTGTCTACCAATTTGTAATAGTCATGAGAATATGCCGAGATCTTCAAATTCACTGATGAGCACTCGTCGAGATCTCTCACTTCATTTACAACGACTTGCTGTGTGCATCTAAGCTCCATGTCCTGATCGCCATCACCATGCAGAGACACCAATATCAAAATGTTGACAGAACACATATCAAATACATGTAAAGAACTCTCAAATCTAGATCGATTTCGAGAGAGAAAAACTCCCCAAAATTGACCAAATCTAAATCGAAAGAGGAGGAAGGAGTTGTAGAGTCTCATCACTTACATCCTTCTCGATAGCCGTCGACTGGAAGAATGCTCGAACTTGTCTCCACGTATACCCAAGATCAGCTATAGGAATCTATTTACACACGAACTCCTAGAACAAATCGAGAGATTAGAAAGACAAATGACTTCAAAAGAGAGAATAGGGAGAGCTGTTGCGCGAAACCAAGCGATCGAACGATAAAATAGACAGAATAAGAAAATAAATCGGACATCAGATGTACGTGGTTCGGTCGTAGAGACATACGTCCACAGTGAGAGTAGTAACGAATTTCACTATAGAACGAATGATACACGGAGATTGCAGATTACTCGAGTTACACAAATACGCTTAGTGTTTCCCAGCCCCAATTACATTCAAGAACGCACATAGTATTTAGCCCCAATTCCTCGCAAAATAATCTCTCAATCTCGCAAAAGAATTATACAAACCTTACTTCAAATTTTGTTGCTTGAACGCTAATTTTTGTTGGAGTAATTCACGAGTACGAAGCCCTCTTAGGATTGCATGCCGACCAATGCATATAGAGCACACCCGCGGCGAAAACTTCCTCAAGGTTCTGCACCAACCACTCAACAAAGCCCTAAAATATAATATTTATATGTCAAAAATGGGGACCACCTTGTTTTGCCGACCCATATATGAAGAAAGAAAATTCGTAGGATTTTGTCAACAAAACCAAGTCCAACTTGGAATTTTATCTTTTCTTGATCATGGCTTCAACGGCATCAGGAAAGTAAATTTAGAGTCCTTATCTCATGCAGAACAATATATATCCTTTTAAGGGATTTACTTGATTTCGAACGCATGTAAAATATTCGATTGAGAATGTTCACACTTTCGCTTCAGGCTTAAACTCGGGATATATTTTCAACGATCTCCACCTTGGGTCGATGTTTGAGCCAAAACATAATCGCTTCGCTATAATCCGAACTTCTCGCTACTACTTTCCCAATAGATCCAATGGGCTCAATTGCCACAGATATCCTCCAAGTCCAAGCCGCGCTTGAATTTCGCCATAAGTGTGAACCTCATCAGAACACCAACTCTACATGCACTTTTAGCTGCTCCACAAGGACTTTTTGACACAAGCTCTTTAACTACAGATAAAGTAAAACCACGGTTGCATCCATATCTGTCATGAGATCGAATACATACCCTATCAATATTAGCAGTTACAGCAACCGTTGGCTCTACAGGCTCCACCTCGCTACAAACACCATCTGTGTCAATTACCATGCTAGTATCCGCTACCTCAGGAGTTTCTGATTGCAACACCACCTCAAGTTGAACACCGCCCAGATCCGTATTAACACTGCCATAATCACTCCTAGCCCGAAGTACTGAAGACTCGTAAAATTTAACTTCTCTGCTGATAACAGGTGAATTTAATTTCGGACTTCACAATCGATAACCAAGTTCACATTGTGCATAACCTAAGAACATGCACTTTCTTGCCCTTCCATCGAGCTTATCATCACTAAATCAAACGTAACAAGAGCGACCAAATATTCTAAGAACAGAATAATCAGCAACATTACCTGACCACACTTTTTTGGGAGTCCAATATCCAATCGCAGTCGATGAGGATCTATTCACCAAGTAGCTCGCCGTACTAAGCGCATCCTCTAGAAATCTTCTAACCATACCAATCAGTTTGCTTCATTGCGATCGAATGATAAAATAGATCGAACAAGAAAATAAATTGAACATCAGATGTACGTGGTTCGATCGTAGAGACCTACGTCCACAGGGAGAGCAGTAAGGAATTTCACTATAAAATGAACGATACATGGAGATTACATATCACTCGAGTTACACAAACACTCTCAGTATTTCACAGCCCCAATTACATCCAAGAACGCAAACAGTGTTTAGCCCCAAATTCCTCACGAAATAATCTCTCAACCTCACAAAAGAATTATACAAACCTTACTTCAATATTTGTTGCTTGAACACTAATTCTTGTTGGAGTAATTCACAAGTACAAAGCCTCCCTTCGGATTGCACGCTGACCAATGCATATAGAGCACACCCGCGGTGAAAACTTCCTCAAGGTTCTACACCAACCACTCAACAAAGCCCTAAAATATAATATTTATATGTCAATAATGGGGACCACGTTGTTTTGCCGACCCCTATTTGAAGAAAAAAAATTCGTAGGATTTGGTCAACAAAACCAAGTCCAACTTCGAATTTTATCTTTTCTTGATCACGGGCACGGCTTCAATGGCATCAGGAAAGTAAATTTAGAGTCCTTATCTCATGCAGAACAGTATATATCCTTTTAGGGGATTTACTTGATTTCAAACACATGTAAAATATTTGATTCAAAATATTTATAGTTTCGCTTTAGGCTTAAACTCGAGACATAGTTTCTAGGGGTGAGCGGTTCCCGATCCAGTCTGGTTCTCCTCAAGAACCGAGAACCGGACCAATAGTCTTTGTTCCCATTTTTCGGAACCGCGAATCGGACCGGCCACCCGAGAACCACGATCCGGTCTGGTTCCTGTCCGGTTCCAAGGAACCAATAAAATGAATGTCATTTGATGTACATTGAGAAACAAGGTTTTTGCTGCCCAAGATCACATTCAATCAGACAGCCTACAAACCCTTCATTCCTTTGTCCCACCTTCATATTACAAAAGGGAAAGAGAGAATGATTCTCTGTATAAGTCAGGGGACTTAGGAGATGACCCTGAAGCAACATTCTGCCCCAATGGCATCATAGCCATTGGGACAGAAGGTCTAGAAATCGTAACAGAGTATCATTTTGTCCCAATGGCATTCTGTCCCAATGGCATCATAGCCAGGGGACTTAGGAGAGAATTTGTAACAGAGTATTAGTGCTGAATTTGATAGCTTCTCAGCTCATTAACAAGAAGTGCAATAAATAACAAACTCACTCTCTCTCTCTCGCATATCCATAGTAGCATTTAGGTGCCCAGATCACCTTTTGAAGAATAGAACAAATAGACAGAGTTTGGCATATAATCACAAAGTCTACATTGTCGCTAAAACGTGTGTATATTTTTTTTTACTAAAACGTGAGTATATTTCTTCTTCTTTTTTTTAGACTGGGCGGTCCGGTTCCGGAACCGGACCTTGGAATCGGGAACCGGACCGCCCGGTCCCCGGTTCCAAATTGGAACCGGGGATCGGACCGAACCCCCCTAAAATCTGAAACCGGATCATTGGTCTGGGCGATCTCGGTCCGGACGGTCTTTTTTGCTCTCCCCTGATAATTTCAACAAGAGCAATGAGGGAGGGAGGCTCTCCCTCAGGGATGCACCGCAAGTGGTGGCATCTACAAGGGAAAGGAAAGGAAACCTAAGGAGACCAGGGGTGAGGGAGATGGATTTTAGTGGGTCTGTTATCAAGTCACTTTCAACCTATTTAATAAATAGGTCAGACTCAACCCACTTTGATCCTTTTTCGCCGGTCGCTTCTATCTCCCTCTTCAATTTCGTGACTGGTTCCTTCTCCCTTCGTCCGCAAACATTAGCTTTTCTTCAATCTCTGGCATGCGACTCCACACTACTGTGACAAATGGCACTTCCGATGAATTCGAAACTTTCACCGCCACCTTCACACCCCCATATATAGCTTAACCCCTGAACTCCCTCACTAATTTGATGAGTCGGTCTATCAAGCAGCCCACTCTTAAAAGGCAATAACTTGAGGAGAAAAGTTGCCACAAAAATGGATTTCGGGTTGAGTTGTGTATGAGTACCAAATTTCGTTTGATATAAATGGGTCCCAACTGGTTAAATAGTTCGGATCATTTCCGTCCACCAAAAAATGTTGCCGGTGAGAAATGATGTTACGTTTAGTACTAGTTGGTGCTGACTGGACCTAAAGTAAATTTGGGAAACAGGTGATTAAGAAATAATCAAAGGTTTGGTTTTTCATACAATAATGTTATGGCTCTAGGTCGACCACAAAGTCCTCAGCTCTCCGTGAAGCAGGTTTTCCGAATGTTGCTCAAGTTGTAAGTGCGTGACTAATGCGTGCCAGCTCCTTAGAGCAAAGATGAAAAAGATTAATCTAATTTGATCTCAACGATAGAACAAATAAACTGCTTGAGAAATGAAGTGGGATGAACGGAAATTAAAGGAACAACGGAGGAATAAAAGGAAACTTGGACGAAGAACACAAAATTAAAGGGAAATCAAAGCAGAAATACTGGAAGCGAAATCACTAGAAAGCAAACATTTGACACTCAAATAAGAAACGCTGAAACGAATGAACGCCACACTAGTATTTAATTGGCACTTGAAGAATTACCAGGATTTTGACATTCATTTCTTCACACTGAATCGAAGCCGTACCTTTGTGAGTTTCGGGTCGAGGTTGAACGTAACTCGACTTTCGTTTACTTCAATCTAATGATTGGGCTCATCCTTGCACTTGTACTTAACTTAGTATCTACCCCGTGATTTCGTTCCATTAACAACACCATGCTCTACATATGGTCGTAAAAAATCCAGTTAAAATCGACAATAGATAGCTTGTATTGTTAACTTTCGTTTTTAACTATGAAACTGGCCTGTGTAAAGAATGTGGGCGGGAGGGGGAATAGTGTTGGTGAAATAGACTCAGAAGAGCGCAAGCAGCTCATTGTAGGAAAGGGAGACCCGAAGTTCAGGACGGAGGAGGCATATTTACTCTTCACTCGAGATCGTTTCAAATGATGAATTCATGAATAGCATTACCGGATTGTCAACTGGTGCGGGACGGCTCCAGCGGTATTTTCGAAAATAAAATCCGAAGGCAAAAGAAAAGCGTAAGCTTTGAGGAATTGATGATAAGAGGTGGGCGCCCATTTTAGACAACTCTACATTACATCAACTTGTCTTGACAAAAAAAAAAAGAATTGCGTATCCCAATTTGTTTGCGGATAATGTCGGGGTCTCCATCGATTGTCAGTTGCCCCTGCCTGCATCTTGATCTGAGCCGTTCATTTGGAATGAACGGCTCAGATATAAAGTTTCTTTATCGTAAGTCATGCGAGCCAAATCCGTCACTTTCTCCAAGATCGAGTCATTGCCCTCTCTCTTCTTCTTTTTTTCACATAACCAATGTCAACTTTGGGAGAGAAGTTGAGAGAGAGAGAGAGAGAGAGAGAGAGCCAACAGCATGGACTAGATCTACGACTTTTCTCAGCTAAAATCCAAATCGCTTTAAGCCCACCTTGTATGTGCACTCGAAGAGTTGACATGATTGACCGCAGCCGCAGACAACTAAATAGCATTCTTAGCCTATTATTGAGGAGAGAGTTCACAAAACTGTATGTACACGTTGCACCACTGGCAAATACTTACCGGTCGGATTCCTCTCGATCGTCTACGATGGACCAGATCTTATATGAACTCAAATCTAGAAAATAAATACAAATTGTGAGGGACGAATCGCCTTCGGAGGACAAAATTGAAGAGTATCGAACCCGCTTTTTCGCTTGGTGATCCGTGTGACCAAGCCCAACAAACGGAGACCGAATCCGTGTCATCCTCAAGAATGCAAACCTTTGGCTACGTTATTAACATCGGGACTCAATCTAACCATCCTTCTCATGCCTCAGAAGCATTTCCACCACTTGGCTCATGGTGGGTCTCGCGTCTTTATCTTCCTCCACGCACTTGAGCGCCACCTCGATCAACATCTCCATCTTCTTCGGGTCGTAATCGCCCACGAGCGCCGGATCCACCATCTCTTCCACACGGGACCCCGTCCTCCCCGGTTCAATCATCTTATTCCTCGCCCACGGGATGAGCTGGATTTGCTTGGCGTCCCCTCCGCTCTCCTGCCAGTGGACGCTCGCCGTCGGGCTGATTCCCGTCGCCATCTCTAACATGACAATGCCGTAGCTATAGACGTCCACCTTGGATGTGATGGGCAGATTCGAGACCCATTCCGGAGCCATGTACCCTCGGGTTCCTCTGATTCTCGAGAAATCGGAATTCGTCACCTTCCCCCGGTCCATTAGCTTGGAGAGCCCAAAGTCGGCAACTTTTGGTTGGTAATCGGAGTCCAAGAGTATGTTTTGAGGCTTCACGTCGCAATGCAGAACCCACTCCAAGCACTCCTCGTGGAGATAAGCTAGACCTTTTGCAGTACCCACCGCGATGTCGAACCGCCTCTTCCAATGGAGCTCCGGCGACGACAAGTTCTGTGCCAGCGACCCGTGTTCCATGAACTCGTACACCAGAAGCCTGTGCTTTCCCTCTGCACAGTAACCCCACATCTCGATCAGATTCATGTGGTTCACCCTCCCGATCGTGCTGGCCTCGGCCAGAAAATCGGCCTCTCCTGTTGTGGCATTGTTGAGCACCTTCACCGCCGCGACACGATCATCCGGCAATAGGGCCTTGTACACGATCCCGCCAGCGCCTCTCCCGATCTCCTTGCTGAAATTCCTCGTTGCCTTCTTGAGCTCGTCATAGGCGAACCGCTTGAAGCCGGTCGCGGCGAGGAGGTAGCTCTGGTGCGCAGAAGTGACGTCCTGCTGGTTCCTAATCAGGAAGAACCACACCAAGAACACCACCACGATCTCGATCCCTCCGGTCACGCAGGCGAACCAGAGCATGAAGCTTAACGCCCCGTTTTTGCCTTTCTTGGCATAAGTCCTGTCCAAGACCACCTCCGGGGTGGGAGGGCAACTGTACTGAGTCCTCTTCACCAGCTGGTCCTCGGTGAAGGTCTTGTTCTTGGGGACCTTGACGAAGAACTCGCCGGTGAAGCTGGGCAGGTTGTGCCCATTCAGTAGCTCGATCTTCGGGTAGCAAACGAACGTGCCGGAGCCCGATGCGGTGTATTGGAATCCTCGGCAATTGCACAGGCTCAGACAAGTCTGCCGGCACTTCTCGAGAGTGGTGTTGAAAATGGTGTTGTAGTCGTAGCCATAGAAATCGATGTAGAGGAGCTTCACGAACCCGATCTCGTCGGCGAAGCACCCGTCGGAGAACTTGAAATCGGGCACGCAGCCGGCCGACCAGTCGCCCGGGACCTTGGGGACGTACCCAGGCACGCAGGAGCAGCTCCGACCCTTGGCCGGGTCGTAGCTGCAGAGGCTGTTGTTGCCGCACACGCCGTGGATGAAGCAGGGGATGCTGCTGATCGCCTCCCACGTCACTGCCCAGCCAGTCGAGCCCGGCTCGCGGCTGTAGACCCGCAAGTTGCCATCGAAGTCGAGGGTGATCCTTCTCTGCATAGCGGCGACGCCGTAGTCGGAGGTGGAGAACGAGTAGTTGTCGGAGGACTGGAAGCGGCCGAGCGGGTCGAGCACAGCGATGCGGCTGCTGTTGTAGAGGAATCGGCCGAGCTGCGAGCTCTGTGCCCACGGGTAGGGCCAGTACACGCTCGAGATCGACGGGCCGTCGAAGAGGAGGCGGAGGACATTGTCGTTGTCGAAGTAGAGCTTGTAGAACCCGGTCGAGTAGTTGTACCGACTCCGAGCGGAGGTCAAGAACGTGTTTCTGGTGAGAGGCTGCTGAGGGAGGAGGGTGTCGGTCGGCGAGTCGAAGCTCTGCCACAGGACGGCGCCCATGTCGTCGGCGAGGACGAGGTTCCCGGTGTCGTTGAGGCGGAGCTCGGCGGCGAAGGGGGAGGTGGTTCCCGAAGACCAGACTTGGGCGGCAGCGTCGCCGGCGTCTGTGAGGACGAGGTTGCCGGAGTGGAGGAGGGAGAAGGAGGAGCGTCGGCCGTTGACGGGGGTCTGACGGTTGGCCATCCAGACGGGGGTGCAGGCGGCGCCGGAGCAGGGGGGGTCGCTGAACCAGACGGCGAAGCTGTAGGCGTTGTCGCCGACGGGGAAGAAGCCAGCGGAGAAGGCGCCAGAGGGGGAGACGAGGACGTCGTCGGGGTTCTCGACGGAAAGGGACGCGCGTTTGGTGAGACTGGGCAGCGCCGAGGTGGAGAGCTGACAAGATTGGAGGAGGAGGAGGAAGAGGGGGAGGAGGAGCGAGGATGGTGGTGAAAAATTTTGGGTGGGGCGGCCACAGTGCGCCCCACCGTCTATCTCTCTCCTCTCTGTCTCTCCTGTGTCAGAGAGGCAGAGAGGAGAGAGATAGATGGTGGGGCGCATTGGGGCCGCCCCACCCAATATCTCCTCGGATGGTGGAGCCATAAGGACCCGGCGGAGAAGGACAAGTGCAGTGAATCTCCGCGGGGACGAGTTGATATATAGCGCGATCCGAGCGGGGGTTTCGAGCTGATGAATACTGAATAGTGTGGGAAAATAGATTGACATGACGGCTCCGTATTTTCGAAAGGTTTGACTGCTTCGGTAAACGTTGACCACGGCGGCCCGTCGTCCATCCGTGCACGATATAAACTTATCATGTGATGGCTCGATTTTGATTTTATTTTTAGGTAGGCTCACTCTAATAACAAAAATTTAATTGAAAAAAAAATTACGAGGCTTTGTAATTTGATTTATCTCCCCGTCCAGTTGATGGCAGACGGGGATGGATACAAAGGCACCGAGGACCTGAGGTGGGACATTGGTGGAGAGCTATTGGGGGCATTGAGGATTGATGGTAACCTGGCATTTCTCTTATTGGTTTTTTTTTTTTCTCCGGGTTCAAAAGTTGTATTTCAAATAGAGAGAAGTATGATATTTTTTTTTTTTTGTTATGGAATGTGTAATATTACGTCCATTGAAAAGGTAGAAGGGATACGTTTGAGAGGACCCTACGTACAGATACCCTTTCGAATGGGTGCCTCCTTATCTATAAAATAAATAAATAACTTTGAAATGGTACGAGAATCATATGAATGTTCGTCAGAAGAACGAAGATAAGTTCACACACACACACACTCTCTCTCTCTCTCTAAAAAACAAACACCCACACGAAAAGGGCAATCCATCGTTACTTTGAGAATCGATCGCATTTACGTTGTGAAACAAGAATACTTTCCGCACGTGATTGTATTCAGGCTGTCGTGTGTTTGAAGACTCTAGAAGGTCTTGTCGGAGATTCAACGAATTTCTTGGGCAATTTCGCAATTGAACATCAATAGAGGTTAGTATAATTTCTAGATGTTAAATTCTAATAGAATGAAAACTCAAGTACCGAATGAAAATTTAGGTATGTTTTTTTTTATTCTTTCTTAAAGAAATCTACAACTCGCAGCACATGAATCCCGTGTTATGCGTAATCATGATTTAAAAAAAAATTATTCCAAACTAAATATTGCTTACTAAGTGTTATGATAAATGTTAAATCAATCACTTGGATTGTCACATCAAGTTTCAAACCGGGTTTTCCATCTTAGATTTATTTGATCGGAGCCAGAATTAATGATCGAAAGATTTATAAGTTACGCAGATATGCTTGTGGTAAAGGCAACAAGTTGGGAAACGACTGCAATGTTTAAATAGTATCACCAAAATCAGGTCGGCGTCAAACAATTCGGCAGCTATCTGACGTGGACCGTTTGGCCTGCCCGATCGAGAAATGTCAAAATAGATTTATTCAAGACATCTTTTTTTAACTCGTCAAAGAGTGGACGGACAAAAGAAAAAAGGCCTCATTAAACGGTGCTGTTGACTACTCAGGAAAATATATAAATTTGCCCATTACATTTTCGAATTTTCCTAAAGTTTTTTTCGGCCGTTAAATTTGTTTATAGCCATAATATAGCTAATTTTGAAGTAATGTTGACTTTTCATATTTTAGGTTACGATTTATTTAGGGCATGTTGGTTGATACCAGACCTGTCAAACGGGTGAGTCGATCGAATTTGGATCAGGTCATAGATTATCTGACCCAAATTGATTCATTAACCCGTTTATGACCCATGTATATATAGTGCGCATTTTTTTTTACACATACCCAACCCGACACATATCGTTAAAACACTCCACAAGAAAATTGTTTTTTTATAAAATTGTTAAAAATATATATATCACTAAAACATTGGACAATTTTTACTTGTTATTTTTTTTTATCTTTTATCTATTCTTTTAATTTTTTTCTATTTTTTAACTTCGAAGACCGAGAGGTTCGCGGCCCTTGCCTTGTGGCCGGTGAGGATCGCCGGGCCTAGGCTGGTGTGAGCAAGGGTCGATCTTGCGACCCTCGCAAGATTTAGAAAAATAAATAGAGAGAGAGAGAGAGAGAGAGAGAGAGAGAGAGAGAGAGAGAGAGAGTAAACAAATAAAAAGTAATCAAAATTATTCGAAAGAATGACATATTATAAATGAGCTAACTCAACTAGTTACCTTGATAAGCTAAATGGTTGTAAACGGGTTGAAGACAAATTTGTTTACAACCCATATACAATTACGCTGACAATTCAAACCCATTAACGACCCATTTGTTAGAACTTGACTAACTCATTTATAGCCTGTCTCATTGAATGTGATTTAAACGTGGATGTTCGGTCCATTTTGATACCTCTAGTTGATATTGAGTTTTAACTTTTAAGCACTGAAAATTTTAAGTATGTGAAGGTTAAGTGTCGGAACAATGTGGCTGCCAAAATATATAAGATAAATCTATTTTATATGATTTGATACTCTAATTTTGAATTTGCGTTCACTACTATATAAAAATCATTATGTTTTGAACTTATGAAACATTTTTCATTGACCAATAATTTCAAGAAATATAAATGATCATTCTCAGAAAAATATTTTCTAAGTTTAGATTTTCAGCATTTAGTGGGGTTATCAAATAGACCAAAATCTGTGAGACGTCACATTGTTCGTGAGTTTCTAACACCAACCCCTTTGGCACATTTATCTGGCCCTACTATCTTTTAGTTAAAATTTAGGTCCCTTATTAGTGTTGGACGTCACATTGTTCGTGAGTTTCTAACTGTGGCGCTTACCGCTTAGCCGTTGGATTGTATTTATTAAGAACTTCAAAATGTGAAGGAAATATTAATGTAGATAATGACTAATTGTTAATGATTTTACTTTAACATATGATATTGGAAAAATTTTCAATTAAAGGCCCGAAGGCCGAAGTGCCTTCATTTTCGCAAATAAGGGCCTGAAGTGATTATGCATGTTTCAAATAAGGGTCTTTCCTCACCGGCAGGCCGGCCGGTCAAGGTCATTTTCTTCAAAATAAGATTTTAATTCAATTTAATTTAAAAAATAAAATAAAATAAAATATTAAAATTCGAAGAGAGAGAGAGAGAGAAAACACAGGCAGGAAGCTTTTCTTTTTAGTTTTTTTTAATTTTTAGAAAACTAAAAAAAATAATGAAAGAAATTAATTTTTTTAAAAAAGTAAATGAGGAAAATGCCTCTAATTAATTGGTGGAGGACTTTTTTTAGACTGATATAACCACTTCATGTTCTTATCTGAAATAATATCCAATTTATGCTCTTATTTGAAACAATGAGGGTATTTCAGGCCCTTATTTGAAACAAGATCCACTTCGGGCCTTTATTTGAGAAAACGAGAGCACTTTAAGCCCCTAATTGAAATTTTTCCCTATGACATTTGTAGACTCTAATAAGATGAAATAAGCCCAAATTTCTAATATAATGGCGGAACACTATAAAACTCACGGTTGCAGTCATGAAAATATATAGGTGATGAGTCTACGCATTAAATTTTGTATATCGTGAAAGTTTCAAGTGTCTCGAATCGAAAAAATTAATCAAAGTGCTTATTCCATAATATCTTCACTGAGCATAAACTACAAGTCAATCTAAGTACGAGTGTTTGTGTCGTTTATGGGATAGCACTTCGGCAAAGATAAATGTAGCGGCTACTAAGCCATCACCAAAGACCCTAGCTCTACTCTCTTCCAATTACTCGTAGCACCTTAAATTGTGCAAACCATGAGTCGCCACCGGTTAGGGCGCCTTGGATCCTAGATCTTTCAAAATTCTTAGGTTTCAGGTAATTTACGAAATTCAAGATGCCTACAAACTTAAATACTAGAATAGAGTCGCCACCGATCAGTAGAGGTAATCCTAGATTGATTGGATCTCAAGCGGTGAAAGGGAAATCGAGCTAAATAATTGCACGAGTAAAGGAATTGATCAATTCGACCAAAAAAAAAAAAAGGGAATTGGTCAAAGGCAATCTAATATGCGGTGACGTTATCGATCGGCTGTACCATTTTTCCATGTGTAGTGCATGACTCCGTTAATGCGTGCAAGCGTGAATCTGGACCTACGGTGGTTCGAACGTCATATAGCGACACTTTTTGGCTCTTTCCTCCAGTAATTCTATCGATAGTTGGCATGGCAGGATACATTCAATTGGATCGACCTAAAATTTAGGCCGACTTGACTTTGGACCCACCAACTTATGGATCGGATTTTGTTAGCCCGCTTGATTTGGGTTTGACCCATGAGACAGCTTTTCCAAGTCCAACTCCATCTCTCGTTTCTTCATCGATCCATCTACTCTTCAAGGGGATTAAGTTTGATACAACTCCTCTTTTAAGGAATCCATATAGTTAACCACTGTAATTGCTCCGGTGGCCATCCTTCCCACTCGAAAAGGGAGAGGTGATTTGGTTCTCCGCCTTCTCAAGGGTGGCTGGGGACAGGGACGCGTGAATGAAAGAGTAGGAATTCGCAGTCTGCACATCGCGTGGACAATGTAATTTGTAAAATGGAATAGGATAGTATAGAACCAGTAAAAAAAAAAAAAGGACTGTAAACTTGTGTCCACTATTGCGAATTGCACACTTTATATTGATGCATGATTTATGGAAAATACTCAACTCAAGAGCTCAATTTGTCGTCAGAGTCGACATGGAGTTAATCTCATCAATTATCAAAAAACATTTTTCTCCATCTGAAGCATCATATTGTTCCCTTTATTTGGAAGTGTACTGATAGATTTTCCTTTGTTCGTCATCTCCATGTAAGAAAGTATTCTTTCACGTCCATATGCTATAATCAAGCTATGTAATCTTGTTTCAATGAGCCACCTTTATCGTTATTAATATTGATATATTTGATGAATTTCTGAAAACATAAGTGTACACATGGACATAGCAGCAGCAGGCAATGGCTAGCGTAGAATCGAAATACAGAATTTGTATCGAACAAACAAAACTAATGGCTCTTTCAAATTTCAAATGGGACATAGTTCATTGCATGGTCATCAACATCGTCACCCGATTGGCAGTTGGCACTAACTCCTAACCATCGAGCCAGATTTGGGGGCTTTGGGGAACTCTCCTGACGTGACCCGAGTCTAATCATGTCCCAAACCCGAATTGAAAAAACGAGAAAATTGAATTCCAGAAGGGATAAATGAATGATGTGACGTCGACCTTTGCTGGCTTCAAGCAAATCATTCACCTCCCCAAACTAATTATTCAATGTGACGAGTTAAATTGGGGGAACTTTTGTTAGTTGTAATCCACTTAGGGAATAATAAAAAGACAAATCCGGAGTTAGGTGATTGATGTTAATTTCGGAGTCTAAAGTAGTGAAAGTGGGGACAAGAGACATCAACGAGTTGGGAATGGGGCTGACTTTTTAATCTGAATCAGTCAAATCGGGAGTGGGGACCCCCTTTTAAACCAGCGAGTGAGATTGAACACGAGGTTCACGACATTGGCTCCTTCCACTTCCATATGTTCACGTTTATACTAGGACGTTCATTGATTGCGCCTATCGAATTAGGTAATTAGGCATACTGGTGGGGATCCGATTACATCTGAAAAAGCTGGTTAGTGATGATGACGATGCTTCTTTGAGAGCCATTACTTACATGTTCGATCCACTTTTTTTTTTGGGGGGGGGCCCATTTTCCATAGTAATTACAGTTGTCAAAATGAGTGATGCTTTTAGAAGATATTTTTTTTTACCAATATTCCTTACTTATGGCATCTCAATAGGGCTTGGGAAGTTGCTCCATCCCCTCGCGCATCCTGCCTCGAGTTAGGGTTTGGCGCGGGAGAGAGAAAGAGGATGGGTGGAGTGGAGTGGTCCGCGAAGGGGGCGGTGGGTGGTGGGTCGACCACGGCAGCGAGGATGGCGATGTGACGGAGGATGCGGGTTGTCTACTCCTTTCGGCGGGGGCGAGGGAGATAGAGAGGCGCGCCAACGGCCTCGAGGGTCGTGAAACCACGTTGCAAGGATCATAATAGCAACATAATGGTTAGGAACTTCGATTTCTTCTTTGTTTTCCCGTAATTTCTGTAGTAACTTATATAGCAAGTCAATACCCGAGCATTTACACACACACACACACAAGAATGAGCACTTTGTTAACAAACACTCTGTTCAAAAAAAAAAAAAAGGTGACCAAATCGTTGATATGAGCACACATGTGACTATAGTGTGAATACCACCAAGCACGGGATTCGTTGTTGACGACTAAGATGATCGATATTATTGTTGACTTGATCGATGTAGTCAACAAAGATATCGATCAATGAGATTGATGAACTGTCGGGTCAGGACATCAAGAAAGAGTTTAGACGCACAAGGAAGCATCAAGTTGCAGTTGCAATACTTCGCGTTTTCAACTAAAATAATCGTTCAAGACAAAATCATGGCACGGTGGGAGTATGAGTTCAAAACTTTCGGAGAAAGAGAAGTATGGACTCGTGCGCGGTTATTTATGCTGCAATCACTGTAAATACCACCGATCCACTAATGGAGATCCCCCCACACAAACCAAACAAACTTATTATCTTCGAGTTATCTTTGCTTTTCCACACCGTAACTTTAGTTCTCAGACTCATGTCATCGATTAAATTTTAACGTATTTTTTTAGTAGTAGTTTCCAGATTCTCTCCCCGGTAAAATTATGGTGTGTATCTTTATCATGGTGTCATATTGTCAATTAGTTTTTGGTGTAACATCTTTGCATTCCTAAGCATTGCCGTCGAATTAAATTTTGGCACTTCACACGTTCAGTTCCCTAATATTGTCTATATTTTTCAAATATTATCGTCGATTAAATTTCAGCACGATGTGTATTTGCATAGTTTCGTTTTAATTCGAGTTATTGATATATAAGCCGTAAAATTTCCCGTTTGAAGTAGCTACAGAATCTATTTTTGAATGTCCTTGCCGGATAATTCTCAGGGGAGCACACTTTAAAAAAAGAAGTGTTTTTTTTTTTAAAATAATAATTCGACAATTGCGCTCTCGAGACCGGCGCAATTGCGGAGAGCGTTCCTCGAGCGATATGCAAAACCACCGCGGGGCACGGCCTCACCCGACAACGTCAAAGGATCGCGTCGTACGTTAAAAACATGCAAATGGAGCCGAATCGCGTGGGGACCGTTGATGTGGGTCCCGGATTCCTCGTCGCGAATCCCCATGAAGTAGGTGGTGGAGGGGGGGAATTATTCTCTCGGAACTCGAGCGCGTGCGTAACAGTCGCAGTGGATTATAGCTGGCATCCAGCTGGCGCTTTTGAACTTTCGGGAAAAAAAAAAGAGCCGCTCTCTACCGTTACCGTCAGTTAGGCCCGTTAAAAGGCCCCCCCATCCCATAACGGACAAAAGGATTTGAAAGAAACGCTCGAGGGTGAGGGGCCGAGGGCCCCCACTCCTCAACCCGCCCAACGCGCAACCACTGACTGACCTGCCTACGTGGCGGAACAATGCTTCGCAATTTTTCATTTTCCCGCTTCTTGGCGTGTGTTTGCGTACGTGTCGCTGTGGGTCCCGTTTCTTTCCTCTCTTTTTTTTTTTTGGGCGTTTTGTCCGACATTTATGTGTGCGGTGGAGGACAATAGAGAAGTCCTCAGTGGTCTCTAATAATTCATGGGCGAAAAAAAGCCAACATGATCTTTGCATAGAGAAGGTACCATGTCGCGCCCGATTGATGATCCGGCCTTAACTAAAAGAGATGAAAGTCCAGTTTTTTGCCCTTTTCTGGTCAGAGAGATAAAGTTAAGTCGCTTAGCATATTTTGAGCAAAATCAGTAAGTCACTCTGACATTTCTGGTCCAAACCAAATAAACTGTTTTGGCTTTGAGGAGTTATGCAACGACGTGTTGATTTGCGATTGACTTTAAATGTAAGTTATCAAATGGTGTCAGATGGCAATTGCATCTCGAGAAATCACATGCAAAGAGGTAGAAGTAGTTCCGAGTAGATCTTTAGAACTTTTCAGTGGACTGATTTGGATGAGAATCGTCCTTTTTAATCTCGTGGGTGACCCAACGGGGAATCAGACCCGCTTCATGACGGGCGAGTTTAAATACAGCCAGTTGATTATGCGGGCCCCACAAAATGCAACAGCCGAAGGCCACGTTCGATCAGGTAAAGGATTTGACGTCTCTTCAAGCAAATCTCCCACTTTTTCCTTTGCGACGGTGAGGATCTTCTTCGACACTATCCAGGCCGTATTCGCGCAGGATGATTCGGATTACAGTTATCAAGATGTTGTGTCGCCGTTAAGGGCATGTATGGACCGTGGGTCAAGAAAACTGTTTCTATTCCAAAAGCGTTTATCGAAATATTTTTGGAATAGAAACGCGTATGTTGCAAAAATATTTCAAAACAATTTTGTGCGAGAGAACACTTTTGAAGAAATAAAAAGAACTTATTTCTGAATTTTGAAACACTTTTTCGCCGCCGATGCGTCCACCACCCGCCGGCCGCCGGCCCCCGTCACTGGCCGCTCGTTGGGCAAATGTTCTTCATTGTGAAGCCACTCGAGAGTCACACCCGTGTGGGCAACTTGGGCTTGCGGTTTGTATTCGTTGCCCGGAAAATTTTTGAGTGGGGCCGGACCATGCGCCCCACCCCCTCTCTCTCTCTCCTCTCTCTCTCTTGTGTCGGAGGAGAGAAAGAGACGGTGAGGCGCACTGGGGCCGCCCCACCCAATATTTCCTCTCTTGCCCTAATTGTTGGGGCCACTGTAGTCTGTAATACATGTACCAGCGATTATTTCCACACCCTCCATTGAATTGCTCAGTGCTTCGGTTGCGAAAGTCCAGGTTCAAGAGGCTGACAAACTGTATCACTCGATCCCTACGCATCCTTGACGATGAAGTCTACAGACGAGGCTATGAGCCCTGGTCCGACGACAGAAACTCCTGACCTAGCAAAACTAACGCAAAACATTCTTCTCTTCATGTGCAACTTTTTTCTCTCGCTCGCTCATCACCGGCCTGGCTACTGGCCGTCTTTTAAACAGAGACTTGGGATCAAACTGAGACGACTGACAATGGGCACTCCTTGATGGCGCAGAATGTGAAAGCTAGGTGAAGTCACGAGACCTGCGTCGACATAGGACGGTAGCTCACGGCAGTCTCCTTATACCACACCTTGATGATCGAGCTAGTAGCTAGCAAAAGAACGTGAATTGGCTTCTAAAGTTGGGACCACGACTAGAACCTGACCTTCCTGTCTAGCGATAATTATCAGTGACTAGTTATGTTAGTTTCCTTTGGCTTTCATGCGCACCTTACCTTTGCGAAGCTCTCAGTTATAATAAACTAAACTTCAAGTAACAAGATCCTGTCGTTCATCTCTCAACAGAGGGAGTAGGGCCCTCACATGGGTGAGTCGGTATGGTCCGACCAAAATCTATTTATTTAATCCATTTTAATTCATTCATACGCAATACAAATTTAGTGACCATATTCGACCAGGTTCGTACCGAATGAATACCCCGTCGAGCAATGTCGCAAGGATCGCGGACCTTTACAGTCTGGTGAGACATACATATACTACGGGGATGCTTCTTTCTCATGTGTAATCGCAGCTTTCATGTCCTAAAGTCCGAGGCTTTTGGATCAGATGCACGCCTCTTTTCCTCTATATCTCTAGTTTCTTGCTGCGTTTGTTGCAATCTGATCTAATTCTCTTTCAGAGATTCTGGACCGGTTACCGCCGCACGCTTCCATGCTCCACAAATTGGAATCAGACTTAGAACGTGCTCCCTCAAATTGTACAGAGACTAGCTACCTGGAGACCCATATGAATACTATTCGTTATTGCAGTACTAATCCCGCAAGGAAGGGACAATTGCCAGCAGCGAGAAGGCGGAAGGCGATTCGAAGGCTGAGTTACTTGGCCGGAAACCTAGAACGATCAACCTAACGTCGAAATGAGGAGCATTCAAAGTGCATACTGCACAGGCACCAGAGAGACGGCTGTTTCTTTTTTTAACAGGACGCTCCTGTTTACTTTACTTCACGTTTTGTATTGGGAAAACCCTAAGAAGAAATTCCCATGGCCCATAGGCAACACAGCAAACAAGGCGTGTTGCTCCGCTCCTACCGATGACTTTTGCCTCGTCAAGATGAATCGGTGTCCTTTTGTATTACGTGCACGATGGCGTCACCTTCGCCAACTCGCGACTCTCTAGGTCCTTCGCTCCCCCATGCCATGATGTGTCTCGCTTAACGCAAAAAGCTCGTGGGTGCTTGGAATCCTGGAGCATTTGATTAAATTAAACTGGACAACTTTCAACAATCTTTAACATATATATGATCTCATTGCCTCTTTTTTTTTTTTTTAAATTAATTAGGGTATTCTGGGCGAGGAAACATCCTACAACTTTCTACACCCATGTGTAGAATCACAACCATCCCGATTCCCCTGCCTTCGACATGCTTTAATGTCAATGATTCGGTTTAATTAATGTCGAGGCTGTAACTTTTACTTTACGAAGAGAAAGACCGACGAAAAGTCATCCTGTCCGGCGTCGGGCCACAAAAAATAATGGCAGAACTGCGAGAATCCGAAGCAGACAAGTTGCTGCAAAAAAGCCATGCAAGGCCACTGGCATGTCCCTCTTGGGGCCGTTTTTTAATTCTCTTCGCTGATTATGCAAAGTCTTTCTCTCTAGAAAGAAGCCGCCGGAAGAACTGAAAAGAAGAGGGTGGCTAAACCCAATTGCGAATTAAAAGGCCAGGGGGCATGCTTTGCAAGTTTGGATTTGGGTAAATTGCCATATGACTTCGATTCGTCTTTGCTTGAGTGAAATTTCTCATTCCGAAACGTTTTAGATATTCGGCGCGACAATCAGACCACAAAAGTCACGACCCTATTCACACTTCAACAGTCATTGAAACTGAAAGTGAAAAAGGCGAGGCAAATGCTAGTTTCTCAAGATAAACAAGAAAACGGGGAAGATTTGGGAACAGTGGAGAGCGCACGTGCAGCCATGGGAGGGAGTCACGTGAGAGCCAAATTACGAAACGTGCGAGTACGGTGGCAAGAGGACGGAGTTAGGTGGCGAGGACGGCACGTGAGAGTCGGCACGACTACGGGCCTGTTTGGTTCAGCATTTGACCAATGGGCTTTGAGGAAATGCAAATACCTTTAGGCTAAAGATCTTTTCCAAAATGCAAGTAGTGTTTGGCAAAATATTTTTTAGAAATGCATTTGAAAGCAACTTTGGCGTAAATGCCGTTTGGTGAAAAATATACTTTGTAAAATATTTTTACTTTTTTTATAATAAAAAAAAAGTAGTGGCGGCGGCGGCGACCAGTGACCTTCGACGAAGGTGGCGAAGGCGGCGGCGGCCAACGTCCGGCGATCGACGGCGGCTGGCGAATGGAGCCCGCTGGCCGGCGACCGGCGTTCGGCGACCAGCGTCTCGCGACCGGCGTCTCACGACCGGTGTCCGACGATTGGTGTGCGGCGATCGGCGGCTGCGACGGCCGGCGTCCAACGATCAACGTCCGGCACCGACGTTCGGCGACCGGCGACGGCGTCCGGCGGCGGCGGCATCCGGCGACTTGCGGCGGCGGCGTCCGGCGATCGGCTACCGGCGGCGGCGGTTGAGTCCGGCGTTCGGCGGCGACCGACGGTGTCCGGCGACTGACGGCGTCCGGCACCGACGTTCGGCGACCGGCGGCGGCGTCCGGCGATCGGCGGCGGCGATTGCGTCCGGTGTGCGGCGGCGGCGACGTCCGGCGACCGACGGCGGCGGCGGCCGGCGAATGGCGGCCGCCGGCTGACGACAGGCGTCTGATGACCGGCGGCGGCGTCTGGCGACCGGCGGCGGCGTCCGGCGACCGGCGGCGGCGACCGGCGGCGGCGTCCGGCCACCGACGGCGTCCGGCGACCGACGGCGGCGGCGTCCGGCGACCGTCGTCCGGCGATCGACCGCGGCCGGCGAATGGCGGTCGCCGGCTGACGACAGGCGTCCGGCGGCGGCCGGCGTCCGGCGGTGTCCGGCTGCGTCCAGCGGCCGACGACCGACGACCGGCGTTCAGCGTCCGGCGGCGGGGCGGCGTCCGACGATTGGCGTCCGGCGACCGGTGGCGGCTACGGCCGGTGTCCGGCGATCGACGTCCGGCACCGGAGTCCGACGGCGGCGTCCGGCGATCGGTGGCGAGGCCGGCCACCGACGACGGGAGGCGGTGACGGTGATCGGCTATGAACGGTGGCGGTTGGAGGCGGCAAGTGAATGTGATAAAATTTTAAAAAAATTAGTTGCATTTGAGATGCAACTTCCCAAAGTACCTCCAGAGGTACTTTGGCCTAAAGGCCTTTAGAGGGCATTTGAGATGCAATTGCATCTGTCCAAAGTGAGCCAAAAAATGAACCAAACAGCATTTGCATTTGACCAAGGGACTTTAGAGCCCCAATGCTCATCTCAAATGCTGAACCAAACAGGCTCTACATGTTTATATTTTGTATTTGTATGGCTCAGATGTGCCCCTCCCCCTCCCCCTCCAGCCAGCTGTTTCCCGCGTAAAGTAAATAGTGGGACTCCCTTTGCCTGGCTTTCCTCTCCTTTTTTGGGGAGGTTGCTTTCTTTTATAAAACCCGTGCTTTATTACTTGGTCCTAATCTCGACCCGAACTGGCGCATGAAAACGTATTAAGTCGCTCGTTTATGGTCGGTGATTGCACTATAAGTTCGTGTCATTTGCCATCATGATTAGGCCCACGGCTTTTGATCACCACCCCCACGATCCGCCCTCAATTTCTGCATCTTATTTCGGGGACAAACGAAGGGTATGAAATTGTAGCGACGGTTTGCGATGGGTAGGGGATTGCAATCGGAGTAGCACCATCACCTTCCGCCCGATATCACGCGTCGTTTTGTCCTTTGACATACAATCGATATATAATCAGGCGATAAATAAAATCTAATGAATATTCTATTATGATAATTCTGTGCGATTATAATGGAAGCACGATTTGAATATCGACGATAGTTGATATCTTAGAATCAAAATGATAACAACGAGTGAAGCGGGTTGGAAATCTTTTCGACGGGGGGGAACAGCGGAAGCGGATGAAGAGGAGGGCGCACCGTTGGGAATACAGATGACAGACAGACAGACAGGCAGGCAGGCAGACAGGTAAGGCGGTTCAGATCGGGTGGACCGACACGTGTCGGTTCTCAGATGGCCGTTAGGGGGGGGAGGGGTGTGGACCGGGGTTGACAGGCTGGACTGACACAGCGATAGGGGGAGAGACTAGAGAGTAGAGAGAGTACCGGCGACCCCGATCGATTCGATCTTGGTCCTCCGATTCTGCTACTCACTTTTGTCGTGTAGCGAGCAACTTTCCGTGCGCCCTTTTTTTAAAAAAAAAAATTAATTTTTCTTGACAGAAACTCAATCAGGAAGGAGAGAGAAAATATCATTATCATGATCATGATCATGATCATGATCATCTCTCTCACTCTCACTGCTACAAAATGGTGTACAGGCTGGCTGGAGGCTCGGTCAAACTGTCATCCATCCGTGATCCAACTTCTCTACTCCTCCTCCTCCTCCCCTTTTCCTTTTGTGATCGTTACGCGAAACCCAACCAAAACTCGTTCCATTTCAAAATCAACTTTTCCTTTTTATTCTCATTTATTTTATCCGTCCTTATCTCCATTTAACCTCCCCCCACCCCCCAATTAACTTCCAAAACGGTCGGTCCGGTCATCGCTTTGCCAGGCCCGTGCCCTTCCGCCTGTGGAGTAAAATCGAGGGTCTTTCGCTGATACACTCGTTTCTTAGTACCCCAATCTCTGGCGTTAAGACGAAAACTCTACGGGTCGCATGATGTGGGGGGGCATAGAAATGTTTGAAATCACGGTTACACATAAATTTGAAGAATTTTGGGGGTATTTTTCCTTTTTCTTAAAAAGTTTTTCCCTCTTTTTTTTTTTGGGGGGGGGGGGGGGGGGGGGGGGTAAGAAGGAAGAGGTTATATAATAAGTTAATAAGACGATAGAAAAAGTTTATGTGGAATGGGCGAGACGACGTGTACATGGAGCGTAGCAAAAGTAACCGGGAGCGATAATACGTGTAAGTCCCAAGGGGGCGGAAAAGCGACGCGTGTCCCGATGACAGCTGTATCCCGAGTAACTGCCCCCCCCCCCCCCCCCCCCCTTGCCTGGAAGAATCCCACCTCCCAACGGCTCATATGGACCGGTCACCGCAACCGGCAAACCCCAGTCATCCCTATCCCCCTCTCTCTCTCTCCCACATATAAAGACGACCTCTTCATCTTCCTCTTCTCGTTCTCTCTCAATTCACTGAGAGGTGAGGCGCTGCCTCCACCACCACCACCACCCACTGTACAAAAAACTCTCGGCCGTTATAACTTCTTAATCGAAATCAGGTTTTCCCCTCCTTTTTTCCCTTTTTTTTTTTTTTTGCGTAGTCGTAGTTTTCTTCGCCTAGGTTTATTCGGTGCGTAGCGAATCGAGCATCGAGGGTCGGCCATGGCGTCTTCTGCTTCTGCGAGGAAAGACGCCGATCGGATCAAGGGCCCGTGGAGCCCCGAGGAGGACGAGGCGTTGCAGAGGCTGGTCCAGAGCTACGGCCCCAGGAACTGGTCCCTCATCAGCAAGTCCATCCCCGGCCGGTCCGGCAAGTCCTGCCGCCTCCGCTGGTGCAACCAGCTCTCCCCGCAGGTGGAGCACCGCCCCTTCACCCCTGAGGAGGACGACACCATCGCCCGCGCCCACGCCAGGTTCGGCAACAAGTGGGCCACCATCGCCCGCCTCCTCAACGGCCGTACCGACAACGCCGTTAAGAACCACTGGAACTCCACCCTCAAGAGGAAGTGCTCCTCCTCCTCCTCCTCGGCCGGCGACGACGCCGACGCCCTCGCTGAACAGCAGCCGCTCAAGCGGTCGGCCAGCCTAGGGACGCCCACGGGCAACAACGGGTTCTCCGATCTGTTCCTCTGCCCGAGCAGCCCCTCGGGATCCGACCTGAGCGACTCGGGCTTGCCGCCGGTGGGGATGCCCTCGCCGCGCGTGTTCCGCCCCGTGGCGAGGACGGGGCCGATCATGCCCGACGCGTCATCGTCGACCACCGCGGCGGATCCCCCTACTTTGCTCAGCCTGTCGCTGCCCGGATTCGATTCGGCCGAGGTATCGAACCACGGATTGGGCAGCGGCGACTCAAGACCCAGTCCAAGCCTGTTGTCAGCTAGGAACCAGGCGATGCAGCCGCCGCCACCGATGATACAGATTCGTCACGATCCTGATGGTCAGTGCAGCGGCGGCGAAGGGGCCGGGAACGAGAAGCAGTTCTTCAACGAGGAGTTCATGGCGGTGATGCAGGAGATGATAAGGAAGGAGGTGAGGAGCTACATGTCCGGGATCGAGCAAAACGGCCTGGGTCTGCGACTGGAGAGCGAGGCGGTTCGGAATGCGGCGGTGAAGCGCATCGGCGTTACAAAGATGGACTGAAACAAGAAATGAAATTAGCAAGAGAGAAAGAGAAGGTGGGGGGGGGGGGGCATCTCATCTCAGCTTTATGCTGACGATCACGATCATCTTCCTTAATGATCGAAGAAGCGCAACGAGGATCCGGCGCTAAAGAGCGAGAGGGAGAGAAGGAGATTTCAGCCGTTTTTTTTTTTTTTTTTTTTTTTTTTAAATTTAATCTTTTTTGTAGTTTCATGTCATCTTTTATAGAGATGGTAATAACTTGGGCGGATGGGAGGAAGGTTTTGTATATAAAGGACGAGGAGAATGGAGAAGGAGGGGGGTTTTGTCAGGAGATGGAATTGGGGAAGGGGGGGGGACAAAACGAAGCCATGAAAGAAGGAAAGAAGCAGGCGGTCAGCAACCCACGCAAGCAACGTAATTCCTGGATGTGAGAGAAAATCAAGAAGAAAAAAAGACGAGAAATATGTCCATGGAAATTTTCCTTTTCCTTTTTGTTTTCCTGTCTGCTTGCGTGAAGAAGTCTGTTTACCCTTCCCATATAACAAAGCCAAAGACCCAGAATTAGAGTTTAAAAGAACCCAAAGGAAAGGGAAAAAAAAAAAAAAACGAGAGAGTCGAAGTGTTTTGAGGGGGGAGAAGATTTGACTTTGATGTATATTTTTGGGCATTTTGGCGAACCGACGAACGAGAGGAGATGATGATGATGATACGAGGTTTTGTTTGAGAGCGCGAAGAGAGGGGACAAACATACACCGATACACGACCGAGTGAATTGCTAAATGTTGGGTTGAGTTCGGTTGATATTATGGGTGGGGATGGATGGATGGGTCATAGAGAGAGAGAGAGAGAGAGAGAGAATCTTTCCAAAAAACCCAGAGTCCAAGAAATTATTCCTCCTCCTTCCCTTCCCTTCCTGTCATCCACCACTACGTACGGGCTACCCCTTCCCAATCTTTGGACCCGGTCAAGTGGGTCGGGTGGGTCGATTTTCGTTTAATATTAAATCTCACCAGTGACGGATTGGAGTCGCCCCAACTAATCCCAACCATTTTTCATGTCTTCATTTGGAATGTCACGATTGTGTTAAAATCTCAAATGCTATGTCAGATTTTCTGGTATGTGATATATATCCATTTCATGGGCTGTCTTAATTCATCCACGACTCTGGTGCACAGGGAAATATTCGGGCTCTTTTCCCAAATTTGGCTAGTGATAAAAAAAAAATGTATTAATGAGAATGATTGTCGCTCGGCACTTTGGGTGCTTTTTTTATTTTTTATTTAAAAGAAAACAAAAAATGATTTTTTTTGGGGGATTTTTGACCTATTTTCGTAAAAAAAAAAACAAAAATTGACTCAAATCGGGAAAAAAAAATCCTCCTCGCCTCGTCCCTCTGCAGTCGCACCAATAGACTTGAGCTGGAATTTTCGGTTTTTTTTTTTTTTCAAATTTGGTCTAAAAAAAGATTTTTTTTTATCAAAATAGGTCAAAAAAGGTATTTACAGGTGTCGCGCGGCGGTAATTTGGACCCAAATCGGGGAAAAAAAAAAAAACCTCCCCACCTCGTCGCTCCGCGCCCCCCTCGCTCGTTTTCCTTGGAGTCGATGTGCGTCATCGTGTTGCACGACTCAAGCCATTTGCCCGCGCCCGATATGTATACTTATTTACCAACATAGGCTCCACTCTCAACTGGCAAGGGTCATCTTTCTAACGAATCTCTATCGCCTTCGCTACCGCCTTCCTTTCTTGAGCGAGAGTTTTATCTTTTTAGTGGACGCGCCTCGACTCCGATGAAAATGAGCGAGGCAATGGGGCGCAGAGCGACGAGGCAGGAAGTTTTTTTTTTTTCCCTCGATTTGGGTCCAATTTTTTTTTTAGCGGAACTGTCGCGCGACACCCATTATGGTAAATACCCAAAAATTCCAGCTCAAGTCTCTTGGTATATTTAATATCGAACTTAATCCAAATCAATACAATAATAATAATAATACCACATCATTCACTTTGATGAGGCCTTTCTCTTCTCACGGGTGGCAAGACAACTCTTACCAATCTCTTATCTAAAATCTCAGTTCACCGTGTCTCCAGAATGATCCAAACCATTGTCTTACCTACAAAGGTTCGAACCATTTCAACGGCTACATACATAGCCACCAGATATAATAAGCCGAATATGCTTTTTATCAGTAATTCTCTCGCAGCAGACCACCATCAACTCGTTTGAAAAGATAGAGAGAGAGAGAGACAGACAGACAGACAACTTCCGTTTTCAGGATGACTCGGCAGACAATCTTCCTTCGATATTACAGGACAATCTTTACTTAGCCGGGACTGGGATTGTCATCATCCTAGAGAAAGTAGTGACACAAAAAGCGTCCTGAAGCACAAACGCATCTCGTTTTCCGACCGCATCTCTCTGGCTTGCCCGAGCACAAAAACCTCAAAACAAGAACACGGATGGCATAAAGTACACAAGACACTATGGATTTTTTTATCTATACACATATATATTAGTATGTACATGCAATTGCCGCAACTGATCCAATCAGCCCACTAAATTGTTCGTGCTGGTTTCCATCTCTTCTCGAACATGGTACGCTGATAGGAAAAACATACTCTGATTTTTCTGCAGGAACCTGCATGAGAATTAGCATTCCATTGTAAGTAGATGGCAAGCACACCCTTCTATAGGCGTGCTTAATCATACAAGATGAAATCGGTTGGATACCCAATTAAAATGTCCAAAAGATAAAATGAAAAATACACCATAAGGAGTTCATACTTTAGAAAGTCGTTTAATTTCTGCTGCAACTCTCTCAGCGTCTCCTCTTCGATATTTGCATAGACCAACAGTTCGGGCAACTTAACTGCAGAAGCCATGAATTAGGATAGCCACACAAAGATAAGGTCTGCTAGCAATATTCTCAGTACACTATCAGGGAATGCACATACTTTGAAGATCAGAAACATTTAACAGTTCGATGAAGCTTTTTCGAGGAATAGGTGCTAGTCTGAAAGATAGGAAGGCTATAATACAAAGGGAAATGAGAAAATGTGGCATGAACTCCTCGAAGTGCACAATAAACTTTTGTCCACATCCATGATAGTAACTTGATGCATGCATACCAAAGAGGCGTAAAAGATGTTCTGCACCATAAATAGTTGAAGGATCGACGTCATCAGCAACTGTTTCCTCATACTGTTGACGCTCGCTTTTGTACAAGAGCATCGCCGGCAGGGCTTTATCAAAGTAACAGCGCAGACCTTTCATTATTTCTCCCACAGAATCCGCCATCCTACATTGGTAAAGAAAATCAAGTAAATACAATGATGGCAATGGCCATGGCAATGGCAATGGCAATGGCAAAACAAATAAGACTTTTTTTCTTTTGGTAGACAGTAAAATAATGGGATTCACATGCCAAGAAAATCGGCCTGAAATATTTCCCACGCAATAATAACATATCTCAAGGTAACCCATCAGTTGCCTCAGTTACTCACGTTTAAAAGCACTGATGCTTTTCTTCTACCTATTTATCAACTGGACTTACAAGAGAATGAAGAGAACAGAGTACTCATGAAAGAGTCTGACTACAACGTCAAAGGTGAAATGGAGTTGGAATTTTGCTCCAAAAAGTACCATTTCTGAACAAGAAAAAACTTTCATTTAACAGCCGCTTCTCATTTATGGGACACAGTCATGCTTCTCTTCCTGCATCAGCTTGTAACAATTGACTATATCTTACATGAATCTCAAATTTGTTGTTAGTCGCACATCAAATGGCAATTTAAATTAAGTTAACACATTTTATCCATGAGAAAACTAGCAGTACCACTTCTGTTCATAAAAATTTATGGTTTACTAAGCTTGGTGTTTATTTGCAAAGACAACTAAGTTCAGTCAGAAGAGTAACATTATCAAACAATGAGTATAAAAGATTCCAAAATTGAGTTGGGAACACCAAGGGCATGATACAATTTCACAACTGAAATCAATTCACCATGACAGAGTTTAAAATAAGAATAAGGTAGCAAGCCTATAACAATAAGCGAAGTAAAGAGCTTAATTGCGGACTTACATTCCATCTTTCTTTAATCTATAATCAAGATACTTCTTCAAGATGTCATCAACACTCGGCGCACGTGGAAGTTTGACCAGCTGTAAATAAGGTTTTGATTAGAGCAGGATGTTGCTAATGGTGGTCAATCTGACTTCTCAAGCAAGATACATCTAGTTGCACTATAATGAAGCCCTGGCTCTGGCTCTGTCACACAACTATGTTTGTATTCACAATCAAGGCCAACTCAAGACATGGAAGAATTCAAACTTTGCTACCTTGCCCAGATGAGTAACAAATTCACAATCATCGATGAGTTGCTTCTTCAGTGTAGGTGGAATCTGTATATTCACAAGCTTCTCCAAGGGAAAAGCACCCTTCTCCTGAGAAGCAAAGATTATTACCAGAAATTACCTTTCTGAAAACCAAAACTAACGTAAAAGTCCGAAACTGCTATCTTCACTGGAGTAAACATTATTTTGGAGAGGTTTCTTTAGCATGTGCAGACAATGTTTGAATTTCGATACAGGTTTATACCTTCAGAATAGAATCATTCTTTCGCTTCTTGCCTCTTGGCACTGCATAGCACCGGAATGTAATTAGTTGCATAAAAATCAGCACATAAATGGAGAAGAGAGAAGAACGGAAGCCTCTACAAGCACCATCTTTCAACAAGAAATCATCACTCTTCAAGTTTCCTCAATTATAATGGAGAGATAGGATGTCAAGCTTCAGAGGCATGTCGCACTATGGCATTATTGAGAGGAGAACTGAAGCAGAAGCATAAGTTTGTAAAGAGAAAGGCTGTATAGCAAGCAAAACGTCGGAAATGAAAAGCATCAATACCCTTTAACTGATTATGATGCAAATATTACGGGATATTTAGGCATCTTTTATTTTTAGGCACTTTCATATTTTTAGGAAATTTTCGTAATTTTGCGAATCTTATTATCATTAGGGTTAGCACCATATATAAGCTTGTTTCAAGGGTTTTGAGAGCAGATTATTCAATATGGAGAATATTACGATTTGATATCGTTTTGAGGTGAACAGTGATTGTTCCTCGTTTATCGTTTTGATTCTTCCGTTTAGCATTGGTTTCTATCGCGCTTCGGCATCATTTGGTATCAGAGCACAGGTTGCTTGAAATCAATGGCTGAACGAAATCGAGGAGGTCGAAGACAGCGTGCTCGTGGAGGCCGGGAGCGTGAAGTCGTTCCTGTTGCAGATGAACAGCCGCGTCTGAGAGACTTGCGAGATATAGAAAACGAAGAGCTACGGAGACGAAAGCAGGATTTGAAGAGACAACTTGCGCGGGCGCTGAGAAGGTGAATCCAGCGATTGGAGCGACGACTTGCGCAAGCGGGGTTGGACTTTCAATCCAAAAAATATCCGATCGTCGATGAATGTCCAATCGTTGATGAAAATCCGATCGTCGATGAATATCCGATCGTGGATGAAAATCCGATCGTCGATGAATATCCGATCGTCGATGAATATTCGATCGTCGATGAAAATTCCATCTTTGATAAAGATCTAATCTTTGATGAAGATCCAGCCTATGATGAAGATAGACTTCCAATCTATGACGAATCTGATGGAGAACAAGTGGATGCGGATCTAGTCATGACGGTAAAAGCTATCGTGTCGGCGAAGGGCGGCGAGTTTGTTCCTATCGACGTCCCCCAGACGGAGGCGCGGAAGCAGGCATGGGAGGTGGACGTGTTTAAGGAGAGGCCGAAGGGTAAGCCGATGGCTAGCGGTGTTCTCGTTGGCGGCTCGATGAGGATCCCGAAAGATCAACAACTCTTGCAGGACTTATTCAATGGGAAGGAGTTGTGCAAGAGCATTAACCTTGATGAGGCAGTCGCACATGGAATTGCAAATTTTCCAGGACACGATTTCAGTGTTGGTCCTAAAGGAGGTATTGGAGAATTTGGGGATTATGTATCTCGCCAACCTAAACTTACAAAGATTTATATTATTGAGAGGCGTCCTGGTGATTTTGAAGCTATTATTGTTCGGCCATTATCTGCAGTAAGCTCTTTTGTTCGATTTGCGAAAGAGCTCCAGATCTTTGCAATTGAATTTAATGATGGATGCCCAGTACATGTTTATGCCAGCACACCTCCTGATTGTTTACTTGCAGGCCATCTTAAAAAAGATTTACAGGTGTCCGAAGAAATTATGTATAATGGGCATGGCCTACACGAGTTTGTTCATTAGAGAACATCCGCTTATGTAAGTCAACAAGACTGGAACGTGGCTGAGACAACTGTGAGAGAAACTCTTAAGTTTGCAGATCTGGATGGGGAGATTCTCGAGATGCCCAACTTGAAGGTCTTCAGCTTTTCTAACTTGAAAATTGCTACCAAGTACTTCAAGCCTGGTATTTTATTGGGCGAGGGAGGTAAGGTCTTCAAGGGCTGGAGGGGAATGGTTGTTGCCATCAAGAAACTGAACCCGGGGAGTGCACAAGGTTTCGATGAGTGGCAATCAGAGGTAAATTTTCTTGGAAGTCTTTCGCACCCCAATCTAGTCGAATTATTGGGATACACTTGGAAGAGGAAAAGAAAAAGGCGTTCCAGAAGGGGGACCGGCAAAGCGAATACCAACTCTGAGTTAGAGTCTGAGGAGATTGAATTCAACAAAGATAACCAGATTCGAGGGCGAATCTTTTTCTTAGCAGGGGAGAATGATGCAAATATTACGTGATATTTAGGCATCTTTTATTTTTAGGCACTTTCATATTTTTAGGATATTTTCGTAATTTTGCGAATCTTATTATCATTAGGGTTAGCACCATATATAAGCTTGTTTCAAGGATTTTGAGAGCAGATTATTCAATATTGAGAATATTACGATTTGATATCGTTTTGAGTGAACAGTGATTGTTCCTCGTTTATTATTTCGATTCTTCCGTTTAGCATTGGTTTCTATCGCGCTTCGGCATCAGATTAGGTCTCTGGCAAGACTTTGTACAAACCCTGTCAGAACATTACTAATATGTCCATTCACAAGAAAGGAAAGTATAAACTAATATACTAGTTGAAAGAACACCATGCTATATTTAAACCTGAACCTCTCAATTATAATGGAAATGAACAAAGCAATAATGGAGTAGTAGTGATTCCTCTATCAGTCCTTGAGGTCTGTCAGGCATTAGACTTGAGTCTCTCAATTCTGACTTTTAAACTTTTTATCCCTGAACTTCTATTAGCATGAAAGCTCTAGCAGTCATTCCAAGTCGTTTGCTCATGTTAGGCATAGTCATTTAATATTCTTCACCATAAAGTTTTGTGCACTAAAACATGCTGGTCACTCAAGAATTTTTGACAAAGTTTCCAAGGAGAATTAACAAGCTGATGGCTGCAAGCCACCTTCCATAGAAGGAGACATTCAAGGAGATCACATGAACCTAATTTGCATGATGTGGATAGGACTATGGTACGATCAGGGAGAGAATTAGGGACCGATATCATGGAATGCCAATTCCACTTATATAGTGGAAGAAAGAACCTGTAATATCACACTCCCCCCCCCCCCCCCCCCCCCAAAAAAAAAAAAAAAAGAACCTGTATTATCATATGCATGTACATTCTGAGGGGGGACAAACTAACCATTCGAGCCCTTCGGTTTAGAATAATATGCACGGCTGGGTTTTGTAGTTTTCTCTGCGTCTTGTTTATTATTGAGCTCCCGCTGTTTCTGAAGGTTCTCATCGGTGTATTTCATCAGTCGATCCACGCCGACCCACTCATCCCAACTATTTAAAGGAAAGATAGAAAAAATAATCATGAAATAAGATGAATTAACAAGAAAGGTTTGATAATTAGAAAAAGAGAATGAATATGGCGACATTAACAAAGACAACAAGAAGAGAAGATATGATGAAGACAACATTAGATTCATAGACATATCAAACACTCTTCATGGATATTGACATATAGAAAGTTTATGTTGAAGACCTTGCGACCATATATGGCAAAAGAAGTCATAATTTTGACTGATGACAAACAGAGTAAGAAACAACATGATGAAAACAAACTATAATATCAGAAGACTACAAGAAGCCAATGAACATCTTAGAGCAGGACTGGACATAAGACTCAGCAACTTAACCACCTAAGCAGCCAGCAAGATCAGCTCGAGAAGGACAGTGCACTCACTTTTTGCTCCAACCCTGCAAAAGAGATGCGTCTAAAATCAACATATGCCATTTTCAACGGAAAGAGATTTGCTTAGGGATATTGGTAAGGATACTACTTACCAGGTAATGAACATAGTATCTCCATTCCCTGAGTCGATATTCAATTTTTTTGACCTTGCACATAGAGCATACAGTGAGTGAAAATATATTGTATCGGAAAGCCAGCTAAGGCAAAAGATGTAAAAAGCAGTGAAATATGAGCATAAAATGCTTAAGGAAATAGACCATGTGCCCTCAAATTCATCATATAACTAAAGGACGCAATAGCCTGCATTTTATCAACATCAACCATAAGAGTTCATGATAGAACCCATTAACTCCATGCACAGAAGTTCAATTAAAATGACATGAAAGGATCGTGAAAAACAGCAGAGCTTAAAGTCCATAACTGGTGCTTGACTTTGTTAAGGAAAATTTAACTAATCCCGATACACTCATACCACAACATCGGTTGATTCTGTCAAATAGCAGGTTAGAAAGAAAGATGACTCCACCATAATAGCACTAGCCTTGAAGTTAACTGTCTCTAGCTTACAAGATGATGAAATATCTTTGATCAAATTATAAGTAAAGCTCTCTGCTTATCATCACTGAAGCTGAAGCACCAATGCATAAGGCAGGCACACGAGTTATTATTGCTTAAACTCATTTTACTGGTCCAAGTCAACCAAGCATCAGGCATCAATGAATAGTGATGCCACACCGGGTTAGCGAAAAAATACAACTTCCTATGCAGTTCCAATACTGCGACGGGCTTTGTCCACACAATAAGAAAATGCCCATCATAGTCCACTGAAACCTCAGACAACTTACTACAAATGAGCTTTGTCTCTACACAACATGAAAATGTCCTTTATTTCATCGTCAAATCACAAAATCTACTATACAATCAAAACCAAGAGGGGAATAAGTTAAGAAAGCCCAGGAGAGCAAAAGAGAAAAGACAGAAAAAGCAAGCACCTTGGCCTCGTAAATGTGAAGGCTATGAAAAGCGAGGACCTTTTCCTCTTCAGCGTAAGGGCTCGATTCGAGGGAAGGCGGGCACTCGTCGTCCCGGTCGACTTCCGTGTCGCTCTCCGTTGTGGCGCCGCCGCCATAGGATTCGCTGGCGGAAACGTCGTTGAAGCCGCTTTTGGAGCTACCCATGATGCGCCACCTAGCCTAGGTCGCTGAAGCTGAGGGTGCAAGGCGGTAGAAAGAGAGGATTTTGTTGATCCGTCTATGGCGGCCGTTAGGTCGAGGGATGCAGTAACTGAAATTGGGGGGTAAATTCTCTCAAGTTCAGGATGGGTCTCGATGGAAAATCTTCGAGAGATCAATGGGGGATGTTGGTGACTCAGAGATCGCGCAAAAGAAAGTTGACGACGATGACTCTTGAACTGTGACTTGTGGTGGAAGAATCGAAGTTCAGGCCCAGATACATGAAGCCATCACTGTGCAGCTTCAAGAGAAGTAAAAAAAAAAAAAAGCCCAGCGATACGCAACCCCCCCACTCTTCACCATCTTTTTCCCGTGAATATTGAGTTTGATGCTCTGTTTTTGCTTAAGAACAATCAGAGAACAGTTCATGGAAATGACAATTTTGTTATGTGATTGCATTTACATAATTAGTAATGTAATTATGACTCTCTCTTTTGTAAGATATAACTACTCATATTGATTGAGATCGAGATCGAGATAACTTGATGTGAATTATCTGACTCTTGAGATTTCTCTTGCTCGAGTAAAAATATGAGCCGCACTTAACAAAAGTGTATCGAGGTTATTCATTTCGTAGATTTTGTTTCATGCACCCAATCAAACGGATCGCGGGATTTAATCGAGTTTCATTGGGTTTTTGTGTATGTCTATATGTATACTCCTTATAAAATATTGCGGCCTCACGCTTTGATTTTTGTTGAATGTAAGATATCTCAAAATCTTTTAAAGTTCACAGATACATTGGCACATAGAATCAATAGATACTTTTTCATGGCATTCATTTACCGAAATTACTCGTTTCTTGTAATGACTTGACAGTACATAATCTTTTTGTTGCATCCATTGAATAAAATCATCGATTACTTTATTGACAAATCGATGATTGGTGAAGAATGTATTAACTATATGAACCTTTTGCTCTTGTTCCCAAAGTGACAACCCTTGATTTTACGTGGCACAAGACTCACACTAGAACAATTGCCTTGATTCTAGGTGCTGATGTCAGCATTTGGTCCCTATCGATCGACTGTTTCCTTCTTTTATTCAGGTCCAATGTCGATCACTATTTTGGACCATCATGCCATAGCTCGTTTTCCTCCGTTAGAAGCGTACTGTGCAGCATATGGTCCCCATTGGAACTCTTGACTGACGCTCCTGATGATGTTCTTGCCTGTGGGGGCATCTGTAAATTCTTCAAAATTCAGGAACAAGCACCGAAAGCCTGTCGAGTTGAGTTTGACTTTAGACCACAGTACATTGGAATTGGACTGTTGATATATATTTTATAGGTATTCATAGAAAGTGAGAGGACCGACCACCTCTCATTTCGTGATGATGATATTCGTTGCCCTGCTATTGTTTAATCGAATTGACTTGTTAGATTGAGACTATTGATGTATGCAAGTAGTCATAGCCGTGATCCTCCCATACCACCGCGATCTTTGCATTACAAAGTAGCCCATATTGGTCGATATGAAATGGCGACAACGTTCTTGCTAGGTACAACATATTTACCGACACGGACATTCAATCACAAGGTGAATTCGTCGTGAAAATCCTCTATCTCCTTGTATATGAGTGATAAGTTTCAAAACCAACCTTTTTTCACGACCATGGAGATGATTAAAGTACGAAAGAGGGAATACTATAAAGAAAGAAGCTCTCTATTTGAGGGAAAAAAAATTTACTCCGATATGTATCATGTGATCCCGGGATCTATTGCAAGTCATGACTGGAAATCAACACAATTTTCAACAAACACAAAAATCACGTGAAGGGATCGTCTTCCCTTCCCTCAAAAGGGCAGACCTTGCCTTTTGAATCCGGGCCATCCGTGTTATGAATGGACGGCCCAGATTATTACTAAAAAAATAAAAAATAAAAAACCCAAAAAGTTGCCCTCTAAAAATAGGAGATCTGGGTCGTCCGTCTAAAAACGAACAGCCCGGATCCCAAGAGAAGAGCAAAATCACACGTGAAGTACTATATTCCATACACTAAAATTACTGAATATATATCTCTCTAGCTGGAAGGCTACAAGAATAATAATGTCAAAAGCTCTCTCCGGCTCCGAAACCGCTTTAGATCAGTGGCCCTCACCGGGGCTGGGACCGGAGTTCTTGAAGGCGACGTTGGGGTAGCCATGGCCCTTCCCTCCGGGGCTGGGCCCTCCTCCAGCCTTGATAGCCTCGACGTACAGCTGCCCCTCGATCAATGCTTCAATGCCGTTCCCCTCGGGATCGCTGGAAACAGAATTCACAGCGACATTGCTCAGAGGCCGAGCTTCAGGCGCTAGGAGCCACGAACCCATGAATAGCACGAGAAGCCAGAGAAGGCAGGCGGCGGCGAGGCAACTCTTGGTGTTTCTCGCCATTTTTGATACGCGAAACGGAAAACAACGGATGGTCTAAAACTCCAGGCAAAATGTGACAGGACAAGTGAAGTCGGATGATGTTGTTTCTGGGATGCGTTTGAGCTGAAGAGTGCAGGTTTGGATTGTCATTATATATAGAGACTCAGGAAGGTGATGAATGCTCGGGCAAAGGATGGTCGGAAAGAAGGACTCGGCGCGCGAATCGTAATTGAATTTTGACAGGAGAAACAATTTGATCTCTCCCTGTTATCAAAGCACGTGGCGGGGTGGGGTTGCCGCCATCTCCACGACTTATGCGATCGCTTACGCAAGAAGCACGTACATGAAACCCGCCACAATGGTCCAGGACCCAATGGTGAAAGTCCAGAAGCCAACTTCTTTAGTTGAAAACTTGGGCCAATCATGATAACCATTCTGTGATTGATTAAAATTGCTTTTTCCGATTCTGTTCCTGGATGAATTTTAGAGAATCAGAACGCGTTTGATTACTATCCAAAATTTTTGTTCCAAGAATAGAAATGCATTTGTTAATTGCACAAAATTTATGTTTCAAAAAACTGTTTCTCTTCCTAATTTTTTTTTTCATTTAAGTCAAATAACTATGTAGTTACTTTGTAAAATTTCATCCTAAATTGAAGACTAATTTCCAATGCACACTGAAATAATTTAAAATATTTTTTTAACATGTCATAAATGAAACACAAATTTTAATACATGATATTTGAATTTCGATTGAAGCATGAGATAGTTTCCATATTAAGAAATCATGTTTTTCTCTAAATGTTTCTTTGTCCAATATACATACAAACATAGCAGCCGAATAATCAAATTATCCACTGATAAAAAAAAAATCAAATTATCCTCATTGATACGAAGTACAAGTTCTTCACTATCATTTTGCAGTTTCTATCTTAAATCCAATTGAGTGTTTGGCTCTAGCTCCACATGCATATGGTCACATTTTGTGACACATGTCTACGAATATTATATATAGCCCTCGTCTTCTGCAACAATTTTTTTTTTTTTTGCAGAAGAGTGAAATCTAGGAAATTTAGGCCCAAATTTATGAAAATGAGGTCAAACTAACCTAATCTAAGTTTCTTCTATTTTTAGGGATTTTCTAAATTTTTTGTGATTTAAAAAAATTACATCTTTTTTTTTATATATTTTTATATTTTTATTAGGTTGAAGGACAAATGACGAGAAAATTGAAAGGGAAAAGTCAGAGATGTGAGACTTCATTTCGTTTTGGTGATTCTCAAAAGTGATTCTTTTTTCAGAACCAACCTTTTTTTTGTTCTGGATTTTGCTCTAAAATTGATTTTGGGAACATAATCAGAATCAGAATCATATCATTTACGTTACCAAACAGGATTTTTATCTTTTTTTGTTTCAGGGAATAGAATCAGAAAACTAAAATGATTCTCATGCAGGCCCTTAGAACCTAAGACACTAGAGTTTACACTGTAAAACCCGAAGCAAATGAGGAGGCTTGAAGAATCAATTAGGACTGAGAGAGTTTGTTCGTATGGCCCTAGCTACCCAATCAGCAGCTCCGTTATCGTTTTTGGAACAAATGAGCTACGTTAGAAAAAAAAGAAAAACCTAAAAATTGCTACGTCCAATTTTGACAACGATTGCCCAATTTCAGAAATTAAAAACTGCATTGCTCTGTTAAACCTATTATATTTGTACCGATTTAATCTTAAATATTTCATATTTTTCCAGTTGAATCCATCCGGTCAAATTTGGCTGGGCCCGTGGCGCTAACGTGGATATTATTTTTAATAATATTTTATTTTTTTTAATTTTATTCCATTTACTTTTTTTTTTTTTTGGACTGAGGGCTGGCAAGGGTTATTGGCATTGGCCCCTCGCTGGGTCCAAGTAAGGGTTGCGATGCCAAAATTGTGCTTCTACTATACGTTGGAATACCCATTTGCTCGTATTTGCTAAAGATGGAGCTTGAAACAAGAATGGATAGAGTCGACTCAACTCTAAACTGCTTGTACAAAAGTCGCATGTTGCACTTATAGTCTGTTCATTGAATCACGCATCCGAATTAGAAACTAGAAATCCTTTGCACACTTCTGATTTCTCTATCCCCCGTCCACTGCTGCCGCAGCTGACGGCAGCCATTCCACATACACCGCGCCATTTTGGTGCTGCCGCCGTCGATCCTTTCTCTCTGTGCACTAATGGGTTGCTCTTTCTTCCATGAGTTACGTCATAATATAGCCTTTCACAATAACTGATTTAGAATTTTCCTCGAGACTTCCAGTCTTCGAGCTTTTCTTGAAGGAGATATGGCAAGACCTCTGGCCTAGAGACTCCACAACGTCCCTTTTGGAGCCTCACATTGGCAGCGAAGAACCTGACCATTGGGTTCAGTGCTTTGAACTGGTTTCATATTTTACTAACATGTTACTTGAACTACCCAAAATCCATGTACGTTAGACTTGAGATGGAAGCACTATAAATTTTGTTCCTCGTTGCCTTTTGCTTGTATTCACTTCCTATAAGATAAGAATATATATGAAACATTGTATAACTTCTGTGTGTTTTATAATGAGGGCTGCATGAGATATTTTATAGGTTTTACAAGATAGACTATGTAAGAAAAATTAGAAAATGTCACAATATTGATGACAAAAAATTTGGTATTCCTTGTGTGCCACGTAGGAACTACCAAATACATTCACTTGTTCCCCCATGCGGATTTTTTTTTAAAGAGAATTGACTATGTGACAGTCTTTGGATAGCTCAAAACATACTGCTATTCTCACAGTCACCCATAAATTGTTATGCTAACAAAACCCTTTTGTAAATCTCATATGGCATTCAAGGACTATCCAATGTTTTCAGGGATAAGTTGATATGGAGTGCTATAATTTTCGTACGATGTTCACCTGAGTATCATAGTTTTTTTTTTTTTCATTCACTTAAGTGCCGCATCGATCACCTAAGTGCTATTGGTGATTTGCCTCACTGAAAATCCTATGTGGACACCAGAAAATTTTACGTGGCACCGCCAAAATAGTTTTTTTGATTTTTTGGTTTCCCTTTTTTTTCATTTTTTTTCCTTGGCCAGCGAGGGTCACCGGTGACCCTCGTCAACCATGAAAGCCTCGCCCTCGGCCGTTGGGGCCACAATGGCCCTAGGTGAGGCCGTTGCATGACCACGGTTGAAGGGTGAAGGCCATGGTCGAGGAGGCACTTGCCCATGGCCGGTGGGGCCTTCACGACCTTGCTCGCGGCCAACGAGGTCGTGACCGCTTTTGCCTAAGGCCATCGTGACCATTGCCTTTGGGAGAGAATCACCGGTGACCTTCGCAAGCCAAGAAAAAATAAGAAAAAAAGAAAAAATTTAAAAAAATTCAAAATAAATAAAGAACAATAAGAATCCACATGTCAATTAAAAATAAAAAATCACGTAAGACGATTTTTCGGAAATAACACTCAAATGATCAATTTTATTTCGATATAGCACTTAAGTTAGCGAAAAAAGAAGAAGTTATGGCACTCAAATGAACGTCGTACGAAAATTATGTCACTTCAACTGAGCTTATCCCGTGTTTTCTCGATATATGGGTTTCAACAATTAACAAGAATATTTATCATCAATTTGGATCTGCCAGTATAGGTTATTTTGTTGCAATGACCACCTTAAAGATCGCAAATCTATGGATCGTATCTATGACAACTCACATACATCAAGTCTCATATATTCATCCAGGTTCAAGTCGGGTTGGGTATCAGTGGAGACCCGACCCGACCCGAACATGAAGAATAAATATTCCTTGTGAACAGTAGGTTCTTTGTGCTTTAAGTGGATTTATGTAAACCCCATATAGCACTAAAGTGATATCCAATATTTTGTCTATTTATATTGTCATTCGCAATAATAATTGATAATAAATTTTGGGGACCAGATTCGAGGTGTCGTTTCCCAGTTTCGAAATGGGACTGAATCGAGAACCGACGACCCCTATCCATAGGTATAGTCATATAGGTATTTGTATATATGTTCGTTTCGAACTCTTCAAGGTGATCTCTTTTTCCTGAGCTACCGTAGGTCTATCGGTACTCAACCAAAAACCTCTTATGGACCCACTCCTCCATTCAGCAAAGCGGATATAAAGCAAAGTTGTTTTTTTTTTTTTTTTTTTTTGGTGGGAGAAGGAAAGTTGCTGTTGAATAGCATGGGTTTCCATAACGTTTCCAAATAAAAACTCGGGCTTTTTTCGAAAATAGGTCTAAAAATATTTTTTTACCAAAATAGGTCTATTTTTTTTTACGGATTTAGGCCCTGCGCGGCAGCCAAACCCATTTTTAATTTTTTTTTAACCATTTTTTTTATTATTCAATTTGTTATTCCATATCATCTTCTTTGTTCGTGGGTTTCTTCATCCCCATCTTTCCCTGTGGCACTCCGTGGATGTAACCAATCATTAACTTCAACCATCATTGCCAACAACCGCTGCCAACTTCGACCCTAGTCGGTCCACCTCTGACGCCGACGTCCATCACTGATCATACAGCCAGCCAGCCAGCCGATCATGACCAAACAGCCATCCGTTGGAGTTCCTTTTTCTGCCACAGGCATAATAGGGTTCCTCAGACGGGTCGAAGACGCCGTCGCTATGCCATCGCCACCACCACCACCACCGTAGCCTCGGTCGAGCCTCGTCATCCGCCATGCGCAACGATCATCAACGGACATTGGTTCAGCTCACTGCCTCTCCTATTCGAGTCATCTTAGGGATCTTGGGAGACTGCAAAGCGAAAAGTGACAAGAGTGAAGAAGAAGAATCGAAGAAGATAGCATCACGTGCTGGGAGGGAATTGCTTCGAGGTGCATAAAAACGTCCCTTTGCTTATTGTTGATACCTGATTTTTAATTAGTTTTTATTTGAACAAATCTTTAAAAATCCATAAAAATTCATAAAATTGCAAAATCGACTTTGGAAGCCTTGGCCTAGCCTCAGGAACCAATTTTGAACAAATTTTTTTTTTCGTAATTTTTAATATTTTTTCGAATTTGTCTAATTATAAAATAACCAAAAAATCATAAAAAAAATACAATTCGTGGTCATAAAAATGTACAAAAATAGTAAATAATTTTATTTTAATTCCCTCTTAAAGTTGGTCTTTATAAATCTCGAAAATTCGACTTGGGTCACTATGTTCCTTCACAAACATAAATCCGAATCGAGCATAAAAATTTCTTTTTGAGTTTTTTAATTTTTAATTTTCACTTTTGATAAGCCATGACATTGATATCAAGAATCTTGAAGTAAAATTGTGTCGATTTTCTCTTCAATTTGATCAATTTTAACCAAAAAGGCCTAATTGCACATTTTTCTTTCAATTTAGTCCCCGGTTTCACGAATATCAAAATTAAATTCTCTCTAGGAACACCCATGAAAATCAAACACCTCTATCCTTTATTTTTCGTCATCCCGAACTCATTGATGACCTCAATTTGGGCTGATTTGGTCGTTTGAGCCTTCGATTAAGCAAAAAATCATTTTCGGATCCTAGGCATAATTTGGGGTTTTCACTAAATTCCAATTCAATTGTTCACAATAATACTCGTTTTAGATGAAAAACATGTCGATGAGTCCGATTTTGGTATCAATTTCATGAAAAGTGATCAATTAGAGACTCAATTAGGCAAAAATTAGGAACTGGGCCGGTAGGGTCGGACCCGACCAAACCGGGTCTACACCCAAGAGACAGAATCTGCTCTCTTCTTCACGTACAGGGAGCAGAAAAGCAGGGGCAGCGGCAGAGAGAATGGAGAGAGCGTCGAGGACAAAGGCTGAGGCGCAATCCACCTTTTCAGAGGTGAGGATGGCATGAAAGTCCCTGGGATCGCCAAGGCTCGGGGCCATAAGGGTTTTGTCGGCCGAGGCAGTGGATGGGGTTCTCTTTTTTTTTTTCTCAAAAAAACAGAGAGAGAGAGAGAGAGAGAGAGAGAGAGGAGGCAGAGAGCTATGGGGGAGAGGATTCGAGCGGCGGCAAAGCTCAAGTGAACGCCTCGAGGCTCAGGCCACCAAACTCATCATCCTCGAAGTCCCATTCGTCGCCGGCGTCGCCAAAAAAGGTCTGTAACCCCCTCGGCCGTGGACTCCCCTGTTTTCCCCTGCCTCCGGCATTGTTTGTGCTACTGTGAATTTGGCTCCATTTGGCTTGCGGCCAAATGGAGCCGAACCGATTGCATGCCGACGTCTATTTATGTTCCAATAGCCATGTGTGAGTGTCATTTTGCTTCGATTTCGCTTGTGGGGCTTTTACTATCAGCTCGAATGTCATTTTTCTCACGCAAACCACCTGTTTGACGAAATGCTATAGTATGCGTTTTATTTTTTCTAGCTCTCGGTCGTGTCGTCCCGATCCCTTTTAGCTCATGTCTTGCCTTGAACCTTCATTAGAACTATCTCTAAGCCTCTGTATCTCTTTATCTTGCATCGAATCTCGCCGAAAATGGTTGGCCGGGGCTTCCCGGGGCATACCTGAGCTAAGGAGTCACGCCGGCGTGAACGGTTGTCGCCGAGCTCTAAAAAGAGCTCAGGTAAGTCTCTACACTTTCCTTGAATGCTGCTTGAATGATTGGAATGAGGTTTTGGCAATAAAAAAAATTCGTAAAAATTGTCGCCAGAATCGATGCTGTTCACGGTCGGCCGGGGGGGTCTTTCGAGTGTCTTTTATCATAATTTTCGTGTTGAATGTGTTGCTGTGTTGATGGGGGTCGTTTGGATTGAATTTGAGCGAAAATTTTACAAGTTTCGGGCTTAGCCTCGATTTTCCGGCGAAGATTCTGGCGAGCCGCTAGTCATCTTCTCCGGCCAGGGGTCTGACCGGTCAGTGCCGACGTGGCGCCACGTAGGCGGCCACTTCGGCAAGGTGGGGCCGATTCCTTAAAAACCCTAGATCTGGCGGTGTATATTGAGCCACGTGTCGTGATCCTAGATTTTCAAAAAAAAATTAAAAAGATTTTCAGAATAAAAAATGATTTTCGATAATATAAATAAAAAAAAACGATCGAATGGCCATGAGCGTGCCAAGTGGTGCTCCTTGGACAGTCTGATCAATTTTTTAATTGATCTCAATCGGACGGACCAGGAGGAGCCACGTGGCACATCCTTAAACGTCCGATGGGGGTTAATTATCAGAAATTCGAAAAATCATTAAAAAATGTTAAAAAATAGAAAAAAATGTTTTTAAAAAAATCAATACGACGTCGTTTAGACTGGCTTTCGACCCTTACAGTCGGGCCAAGCATTCGAGAGGCACGGGCCGGGTCTGACCCGGGTCCGAAAAATATTTTTAATAATTAATAAAAAAATTCAAAAAAATAATAATAAATTCTAAAATCATTAAAAAAAAAAGAAATTCCGGGAAAATTCGAAAAAATTCAGAAAATTCCCAAAAAATTCCAGAAAATAGGAAATGGTCACAATCAATTGGCCATGACTTATTTTGGGTCTCTTGAACCCTGATCCTTCCAAAATGACCATTTTGCCCTCTTGGCAAATCGTCTTCCAAAATTGAAGAAATTCAGGAAAAATCCAAAAAAAAAAAAACCAGAAAATAGGAAATGACCACAATCAACTAGCCATGACATATTTTGGGTCTTTCGAAACCCGTTCCTTCCAAAATGACAATTTTGCCCTTTGGGCAAATTGTCTTTCAAAATTTGAAGAAATTAAGAAAAAAAATCCAAAAAATAGGAAATGGCCACAATCAATTGGCCATGACCTATTTTGGGTCTTTCGAACCTCAATCCTTCTAAAATGACGATTTTTCCCTTTTGGCAAATCGTCTTCCAAAATATTTGAAGAAATTCGGAAAAATCTAAAAAAAGTTAGAAAATAGGAAGTGGGCTCATTCAACTGGCCAATCTTATATCCGATGCATTGGGTTCCTAATCCCTCCAAAAAATGACGATTTCACCCCTCATGGGTAAATTGCTTTGAAAATCAAGAAAAGATTTGAAAAATGTCAGAAAATAAGAAATAGGTCATCTCAATTGGCCAATCCTTTTTCTGACTCTTTAGGTACCTAATCCCTTTAAAAGGACAATTTTACCCCTAATGGGTAAATTGCCTTTGTTTTCCCAAAATGACGATTTCGCCCTTCATGGAAAGATCATTCCAAAAAATGTCAGGAAATAAGGAATGGGCCATTTCGACTGGTCAATCCTTTTTCTAACGCTCTTGGATTCCTATTCCTTTCCAAAATGATAAATTTTCCGCTTATTGCGAAATTCTCACTTATTTTTCTAAATGATGATTTTGCCCCTTATGGGCAAATCGCCTTCAAATCTTTCCCGAACTCCTTCCGTACTTCAAATACCCTTTCTCTAAGCCATTAGGGCTCTATTAGGGATTCCATGTATTGGTTTCATGTATTTTATCTACGTGTTATTGGATCCTTGATTTGCGCAATTTCTTTACTGATTGTGATTGCTAGGATAGTCACTCCTGTCTGCATGGACTCCTAGAATTCAGGACTTTCATCTCAATTCATCTGCACGAAATTCCTTGTTAGAAAAATCATTCAACTTAGGTACCGAAAGGGCGTCAATAAACGATATTGGCGTAACTAAGTCCCCGTTCCCAAATCTCTAGTTCCGTATGAGTCGTGTGACTTCTCCCACCGCTCGGCGAGGTTTCCAATCTACCTTATCCAAAGATTGGTGGCAACTCCGAATGCATGTATACTATTCACATGTCACCCATCCTAAATCGCGCCGTCGCGCGAGGTGAGGACTTGGGAGAGTCCAAGCCAATCTATGGATAGACGGATCCGTAGAAATGAGGCAATCACCCCTAAATCCTCCATCCTTCCAGATGAGGGTCGCGACACTTATCATGTGTGTCCATAAACTCTCATTTACCTTCGACCCGGGGGGGGGGGGGGGGGGGTTAAATAAAGTTTAACTCTTGTGTGGCACTCCAAGTGCTGCACAAGCTTTGTGCGGCACTCAAACTGCCGCGCAGGGCCCAAATCCGTAAATAAAAAAAGAGTAGACCCATTTTGGTAATTTTTTTTATTTTTAAATCTATTTTCGAAAAAAGCCCATAAAACTCCATCTTTCCATGCAAAGGATCCCAACAAGTGGAGGTGGCGGCAACACCGGATCCAGATTGCCTAACCTTAGGATCTGGGCCGTCCGTTTTTAGATGGACGGCCCAGATCTCCTATTTTTATGGGGTAATTTTTTAAATTTTTATATATTTTTTTATTAGTAATAATCTAGGTCGTCCATTCATAACACGGACAGTCCAGATTTCAAGGGCAGGACCTAACCTTATGAGGAAATCAAGGGCATGACCTAACCTTCTGAGGAAAGGTTAGGCGATCCCTTTCAGGCAACACCACCCCTCCACGTGCTTTGAAAATATCGGTAATTTGAACCGTCAAATTTAATTGTAATTCGTGCGTGAGCCCTTATCACCTTCTGAAATCCTTTATTTATGCGATGTACCCATCCACTCGCCCTCTTCGGCTTGGCTTAAACACAATCCCAGAGATCGCCGGACTTCGCCTTTCACATTTTGCCGATAAGTATAGACTGCCGTTCTTTGGTGTTCCCCCTTTAAAATGGCGAGAAACATGGAGAGTTGCTTCGCTGTCGCATGCGTTCTCTTGCTTCTGGTGGTGTTCGGGAGCTCATCGCTCCTTGCGTCGGTAGCTCGGCCCCTGAGCAATGTCGCCTCGGCTTCTGTTCCAGACGACCCTGTGAAGAAGGGGATCCAAGTGATGATCGAGGGGATGTATGGTGGGGAGATCAAGGCCGAAGGACGTCCGTGCCCCGGAGGGAAGGGCCATGGCTACCCCACCGTCTTCAAGAACTCTGGGCCTAGCCCCGACGAGGGCCATTGGCCGGGAATCCGTCGCAATAGCACCGGAAAGATTTTTATGCACCAGTACTCTTTTAGCCCTCTAGCTAGATAGAGAATATATACGCACTTGATTTATTAATTAATTTGATTAGAAGGGTATGGTGTAATTCTTTGATTTCTTATTAGGACAGGGTGTTTGTTTGTAACATCGTCAGTTATTTCAGTTGTGACTTAAAAGATATGAAATGATATTTCTGTAAGCACACGTGGAATCGTGTCCCGACACCTCATTTTCTTCTTTCTATCTATTGAAGTGATTAAAGGATACACACAATGAGGTGATGCAGTCTCTTGGAAAGTTTTCCAATAATCTTTGTTTTTTCCCATTTGTATTTCTCTTCCAACGAAATGAGAATTTAGGGTGCGTTTGTTTTGGGGAAAGTATTTTCAGGGAAAGTGTTTTCTGAACTTTCGTCTGTTTGGTTCGCGGAAAATGATTTGGTCAACGGAAAGTACTTTTCAGTCAACAAAGATTTTATTCATTAAAATAAGAAAGTGAATTCCTCAAAATAAAAAGGTGAAAACACTTTCTCAAATTTGAGTCTCTCACTTTCTTTAAAAACGAGACTAAGACCGATCCCGGGGCCGGGACGAGACTTGGGAACGGGGCCGAGATCGGGATCGGGCTAGGGCCGAAGACCTGGGATCGGGGCCAGGGGCCTAGGATAGGAATAGGGACGGGGACCAGGGCTGGGGGTCGGGGATCGGGACCGGGGCCGAGGCCGGGGGCGGGCCGAGGTCGGGGCTGTTGGGAAAAACAGACAAGCAGCGGATATAACTTTCCCCCTTTGACTAAACCTGTGAGAAACCGATTCGAGCACAACCAATGGAAATATGCGAATTGAAAGAAAAACAACACCAGAATCTTTTACGTGGAAAACCCCTTCAATGCGAAGGATAAAAACCACGAGACCGCTCACGGAGTCTACCCGAATCTCCACTATATATCAATCGTTTGGATACACAAACTCGCTGAATACAACGACAATAAAATCCCAAAGCTATAAGTGAAGATCAAGCAGCAACAACACCGTAGACGAGAGAACCGGATGAAAATCACCCCCAAAATATGCAGTCCCGAAATACCCACGAACAGCTACAGTAAATACCTTGAAATCACGATTCAACCGTACAGAATCAAGAACAACGAGTCTTGAAGATGCTGTCAAAATTTCAGCCCAATCGGACCACGGGAAGACCTCCGATCGTCGATTTGATCTTCGATGGACGCCCAGAAAAACTGCAGTATTTTTCTGCGTTTTTGCTCTTTGTCCTCTCGGTGGCTGCTCTCTCTATTTCTCTCTCTTGCGTGTGTGTGTGTGTTCTACCATGTGTTGCTGCTGCTGCCCTAGGTTTTTAACAACCTAATGGGCTGGATTGGGCCCAAAGCCCAACAAATCTCCCCCTCCAGCCCATTAAGGGAGATCTCGACACAAAAGAATTCATCAGAAATCCATGCCGGCCTGACGCCGACAAAATTCATACTTCTCTCTAGTGAGAGCCTTCGTCATCATATCTGAAGCATTATCTTCTGTGTGTACTTTCTCAAGTTCTAACCCTTTGGATTCCAGAGTTTCTCGTATCCAGTGATACCTCACATCAATATGCTTTGACCTGGCATGAAAAGTGGAATTCTTTGCAAGATGTATAGCACTTTGATTATCACAAAGTAAAACATACCTCTCTTGACTGAAACCAAGTTCCTGCGTGAACTCTTTCATCCAAAGCAATTCCTTACATGCTTCAGTTGCTGCGATGAACTCTGCCTCTGTCGTCGACAAGGCAACACATTTTTGCAACCTTGACTGCCAAGCCACAGCTCCCCCTGAGAAAGTAATCAGATAACCCGAAGTAGATTTCCTTGTGTCAATATCACCTGCCATGTCAGAATCAGTATATCCAACAAGAATCGGCTTATCACTCCCAAATGAAAGTCTTAAACTAGAAGTGCCTCGGAGATATCTCAATATCCACTTCAATGCATTCCAGTGCTCTCTACCTGGATTTGACATAAAACGGCTAACCACTCCAACTGCATGAGCTATATCTGGTCTTGTGCAAACCATTGCATACATCAGACTACCCACTGCAGAAGCATAAGGAACTTTTTCCATCTCTTTCAGATCTTTCTCAGTTGACGGACATTGTTTATGACTAAGCTTAAAGTGCGTAGCAAGAGGTGTACTTACAACTTTAGCTTTGTCCATTTTGAACCTTTGAAGTACTTTCTCTATGTACTTCTCTTGAGATAACCATAATCTCTTCGCCTGTCTGTCGCGAGTGATCCTCATACCAAGAATCTGCTTAGCCGGCCCCAAGTCTTTCATTGAAAAAGACTTGTTCAAATCTTGCTTTAACCTGTCAATCCTAGAAGTATTCTGACCAACAATCAACATGTCATCAACATAGAGCAATAAGATAATAAAATCACCTTCAGAGAATTTCTGCACAAATACACAATGATCAGAAGTAGTCTTCTTATAGGATTGCTCCCCCATAAAAGACTCAAATTTTCTATACCATTGCCTCGGCGCCTGCTTTAAGCCATACAAGCTTTTATTCAGTTTGCAAACATAATTCTCTTTACCTTTTACCTGAAAACCTTCAGGCTGCTCCATGTATATGTCTTCCTCCAAGTCACCATGAAGGAAAGCGGTCTTCACGTCCATCTGCTCAACCTCGAGATCAAGGCTAGCTGCTAAACTCAAAACAACTCGAATTGAAGACATTTTTACAACTGGTGAGAAGATCTCATCATAGTCAATTCCCTTTTTCTGATTGAAGCCTTTAACAACCAATCTAGCTTTATATCGAGGACGCGAAGTCGTCTCATCTTGCTTCAATCTGTAAACCCATCGGTTCTTCAAAGCTCTTTTACCCTCAGGTAATGCCACCAACTCAAAGGTGTGATTGTCATGCAATGACTTCATCTCATCATGCATTGCATCAAACCATTCCTTCATATTCTTATCTTCTACTGCTTCTTCAAAAGTTTCAGGTTCACCTGCATCTGTCAACAGAACATACTCATTAGAGGAATATCTAGTAGATGAGGTGCGGTCTCTAGCAGACCTCCTCAAAGCAGTAGTTGGTGGAGCTAATGGTGCAATCTCTTGAGCATCAATGTCATCTGAATGATGTTGATCACCCTGAGCCTGATCTTCAACCGGCTGATCATTCTGAGTCTGATCCTGAACCTGCTGATATGTAGTCTGACCATCGTCTTCAACTTGATCATGCAACTGTTCCTGCAACTCAAAAGGTGAGATTGAGCTAGTATCAGCTAACACATCAGAATCACGGGAATCTGTCTTCTTTATCTTCTCAATATCACAAATGGTCTCATTCTCAACGAATACTACATCTCGGCTTCTGACAATTTTCTTAGCAACTGGATCATAAAGCCTGTAGCCAAATTCATCAGAACCATAACCAAGAAAGATGCACTCTTTTGTCTTGACATCTAACTTGGACCTCTCATCTTTGGGAACATGAACATAAACTTTGCAGCCAAACACCTTTAGATGATCATATGAAATTTCCTTTTCAAACCAAACTCTGTCTGGAACATCACCATCTAAAGCAACAATGGGAGAAATATTAAGAACATGTACCACTGTACTCAAAGCCTCTCCCCAAAAAGATTTTGGCAATTTTGCATCTGAAATCAAACATCTGACTCTCTCAATCAGTGTTCTGTTCATTCTTTCCGCTACACCATTTAACTCAGGCGTTTTAGGAGGTGTCTTTTGATGTCGAATTCCCTGTTGCCTACAATATTCATCAAATGGCCCGATGTACTCACCACCGTTATCTGAACGAATGCATTTCAACTTCTTTCCAGTCTGTCTTTCAACTGAAACTTGAAACTGCTTGAATGCATCTAACACTTGATCTTTCGTCTTCAAGAAATAAACCCATAATTTTCTTGAATGGTCATCAATGAAGGTTACAAAGTAAGCTGCACCACCAAGTGTTAGTGGTTTTATTGGACCGCAAACATCTGAATGCACTAATTCTAGCAACTTTGATTTTCTCGAAGGCGGATGACTCTTGAATGAAACTCTTCGTTGTTTTCCTGCTAAACAATGTGCACACTTCTCAAGTCTTGCACTCTTTACTCCAGAGAGTAAACCATTTTTAGCTAGTAAGCCAATTCCTTTCTCACTAATGTGGCTAAGCCTCTTGTGCCATAATGCAGTTGCATTCTCATCTTCCACAACATTACACATGTCTTTGGAAATCTTAGCCTGAAACAAATATAAGGAAGATTGTTTCATACCTCTAGCCACAATTAATGAGCCTCTGGTGAGTTTCCATTGACCATTGTCAAAAGTACTGCAAAATCCTGCATCATCAAGCTTTCCAGTCGAAATCAAATTCAAACGAATATCAGGAACATGTCTAACATCTTTCAGAACTAGTTTTGCTCCAGTACTAGTCTCCAAGCATACATCTCCTATGCCAACAACAGTAGCCAAACCGTCATTACCCATCCTTAAGGTACCAAAATTTCCTGACCTGTAGGATGTAAAGAATTCTTTCCTGGAGGTAATATGAAGAGAAGCTCCACTATCAATAACCCAGTTTGAATCATCACATGCAAAATTAACATTATCATCATAGCAAACAATAACAAGTTCATCAGTGGCAGTTGCCACCCGATCATCACCACCATTATTTCTTCTCTCGTTATTTTCATTGCCATTTTTCTTCTCATTCCTCATCTCATTTTTCAGCTGGAAGCAATTTTTCTTCATATGACCCATCTTACCACAGTGATGACACTCAATAGTCTTCTTCCATGATCTTGACTTGCTTCGGCTCTTGTATCTACCTTTTGGACCTCTACTCTGATTTCTGCCCCTGTTTTCAACAACTAGAGCTTCTGAATGAGAGGAAGAACCATGTGTTTTTCTTCTCATCTCTTCATTCAGAACACCACTTTTTGCAAAATCCATGGTAACAATACCATCAGGTGCAGCATTAATTAAAGACATACGAAAAGTCTCCCAAGATTCCGGCAAGGTACATAACAACCAAAGTCCCTGCACTTCATCATCAAATTTAATATTCATGGCAGAAAGTTGATCTATCACTCCTTGAAACTCATTCAAGTGATCTGATATAGATTGGCCATCTCTATAATGCAACTCCATAAATTGTTTAATCAAACATATTTTGTTGTTGCCAGTCTTCCGTGCATATAATGACTCCAGCTTATTCCACAATGTCCTAGCATGCGATTCTTTGCTGATGTGATTCAAAACATTATCATCGACAAATTGTCGAATAAATCCACACACAATTTTGTGCTCAAGATTCCAATCGGCATCGCTCATATTATCAGGTTTAGTATCAGCAAACACTGGTAAATGCCACCGTTTCACATATAGTAGATCTTCCATCTTTCCTCTCCATACATGATAATTCTTTCCATTCAAACTAACCATTCTGCTCACGTTCGGTTCCATCGTTCAGTCAAAAACAATGCTCTGATACCACTATGTTGGGAAAAACAGACAAGCAGCGGATATAACTTTCCCCCTTTGACTAAACCTGTGAGAAACCGATTCGAGCACAACCAATGGAAATATGCGAATTGAAAGAAAAACAACACCAGAATCTTTTACGTGGAAAACCCCTTCAATGCGAAGGATAAAAACCACGAGACCGCTCACGGAGTCTACCCGAATCTCCACTATATATCAATCGTTTGGATACACAAACTCGCTGAATACAACGACAATAAAATCCCAAAGCTATAAGTGAAGATCAAGCAGCAACAACACCGTAGACGAGAGAACCGGATGAAAATCACCCCCAAAATATGCAGTCCCGAAATACCCACGAACAGCTACAGTAAATACCTTGAAATCACGATTCAACCGTACAGAATCAAGAACAACGAGTCTTGAAGATGCTGTCAAAATTTCAGCCCAATCGGACCACGGGAAGACCTCCGATCGTCGATTTGATCTTCGATGGACGCCCAGAAAAACTGCAGTATTTTTCTGCGTTTTTGCTCTTTGTCCTCTCGGTGGCTGCTCTCTCTATTTCTCTCTCTTGCGTGTGTGTGTGTGTTCTACCATGTGTTGCTGCTGCTGCCCTAGGTTTTTAACAACCTAATGGGCTGGATTGGGCCCAAAGCCCAACAGGGGCCAGGGGCCGGGGATCTGGACCGAGGCTAGGCCGAGATCGGGACCGGGAATCGGGGACCGAGGCCGGGGCTGGGGGCCGGGGATCGGGACCAGGTCAAGGGCCGGGAATCGGGGACCGAGGCCGGGACAGAGATCGGGCTGGGACCCGAGGCCGAAGACCGGGGATTCGTGCCTGGGCCGGGGGCCAGGCCCGGAACCGGAACCAAGACCGAGACCGAGGGCCGGGACCGAGACCCGGGGCTGAGGACCGGGATCGGGACCGGCGGGGACCGGAGCAGGGGCCGAGACCGGGGCCAGGGCCAGGGCCGGGACCGGGGACCAAGGCCTGGACAGGGGACCAAGGACGGGGACCGTGGTCGGGGACCGGAGTCGGGGCCCTGGCTGGGGACCGGGGCCGGGTCTGGTCGGGTCAGTTCACGTCAACTCTCTCGACCATCTGCCTCTCCTCAGTATCAAGGACAGTCTATTTGATGAGATTGAAATCGTTTTCCAAATGAGAACCAAACACCAAAAAATATTTTCGGTAACATATTACCAAATAAAGGAAAACAAATCGTTTTCCGATAAAGTGATTTTCGGAAAACCACTTTCCAGAAAACGAATTCCTGAAAATCAATTTCCTTGAAACAAACACATTATACATATTATCAACAGTTAATAACTGTTACAAAATAAATCAAATGCATCTCTCGTGAAAATGTAGTCAAACGATTCCACTCTGCTCGACCGTTATTTCTTCTCCAATTTCCTCATTAGTTACTTGCGAAATCCCTTGTTCCACGACTCGATGGTTGAACTAACTCGAATTTTTCGACTTCTATCACTGATTGTTTCCAAGATCTATGGCTCCTCAATCTTCCGGTTGTGTTGGTTTCACTTCTTCACAGCCAAGATGATTGTCATTCTTCATGAGTCTTAATGGTTACATCCGAAATTATTGGCTCAATGACTTAAAATAATTATGTATTCAGCTCATCACAGGTCGGGCAAGTCGTGGCCCTTTCTCGATTAGGTCGAACCTCGTTTACTGAATCCTATGTTCCAGGAGTTGGTTATTTCTTTTTATGTTTTCCGTTGGCTAGAACTAATCATCTTGTCGACTAGCTGTACTTACCGATTAAGGGCCTTCAATAATTAGTATATTGCTCGACCTACTGATCGAAATCATATTTTCACCACATAAGCATTACGATCGCAAAGAAAGAAACTGGTAAGACACGATTTAAATAAAGAAAACATGACTATATCGCTCGTCACATACATGATACTCCCAAAAGAATGATTACATCCCACGATCTATTACGGATCACAATTAGAAAGTGACCCACAGAAGCACAATCAAATCCTCTGACCAATTAAGAAATCATAAGTTACTACCATATTCCACCAATCGAATTAAATAAATAAACTGAACCCCCTCTCTAGCTGGAGGGCTGAGAGGATGATAATGTAAAGAATCTCTCCCGTGCGGTCGCGTCCGCTTCCTTTCAATGGCCCTCGCCAGGGCTGGGACCGGAGTTCTTGTAGGCGACGCCCGGGAAGCCATGGCCCTTCCCTCCGGGGCTCGGCCCGCCTCCGGCCTTGATCGCGTGGACGTACAGCCCCTCGATCAACACCTCGATCCCCTTCTTCACAGCGTCGCCGGAAACAGCATCCGCAGCGACATTACTCAGAGGCCGAGCTTCCGACAGAAGAAGCGACGAGCTCACGAACAGCACCAGAAGCAAGAGAACGCATGCGACTGTGGAGCAACTCTTGGTGGTTCTCGCCATTGGTATGGGAAAGACGAAAGCAAAGCGATCTTGTTATTGGCAATATGCGACAGGATGAGTGAAGTCGGATAATGTTTTTCGGGACGTGTTGGAGCGGAGGAGTGAAGGTTTGGATTGGTGTGTACATATATATAGAGATTGAGGGACTGGTTAGTCCTCATGCTAAGGTGGATCAAGCAAGGACCAAGTGAACGAATCGTAGATGAATTTAAGGTAGAATTTGATTCTTTCTGCGTTTTCAAGCACGTGGTGGGGCAATGTTGCCGCCACCTCCACGACTTGGTGCGATCTTCTTGCATGGAAAAGTAGTACTTGATGCCCGGAACCATCATGGAAGTTCACTGTCGGCGCGAACCAAGCTCGTGAAGAGAAACTAATGCAGCAGTCCATTTTAGAAGGTGGCTATATACTAACTTGAGTCCAATTTGAACAGCAAATTCCTCTACTTTCCAACTGTCCTGAAAGTGAAGAGGTGGAAATAATGTGGGCAGGTTCTTTTCGCGACGTGAGGTGGCAACGTTTGCTTCCGCTGAACTTTGAATTGAAGCAGTAAAACCATGACGAGTTATATTTCATTCATTGTCCGAGGAATTCAAAAGATACTTTGACGTAGGTCGGCTTTCACCCTGAATCTTCCTTGTCTCCCAACATTGGTTTCCTTTAACATGCGAATAATCTCCGTCAAGTATGATAGTCCCGGGGGCACTAATTAATAGAGAAAAGATATTGCCTGTATTTGTTTTAAGGGGACTTAAGTTACAAAATCAAGCCATACTATTTTGTACATAACGATTCACTTTCACTCTGTTTGGTACAGCTATGGCAATGTTGTGTGTCCGTGCCACCTGTAGAGTAGAGGCGTCAATATAGGTCTTTGATCCACTTTCTAACTCACTTTTATTCATTTGGGTCATATATGAGATCAATAGATTTTAAAAATAGGTCAATTATGGGTTTAGGCCTATAAAGTGTATTCAAATATGGGTTTTAACTCAATCCATTTTCGATCACGACCTGCACCTCCCTAAGCATCACTTGTAAATGTTCCAAAAGAAAAACGATAAAATTAAAAAAAGTAAAAACTTTTTTGGAAGGCCGCCGACTGCCCCCGCCCTCCCCCTTCCCCCGCTGCCCGCCACTCAATTCATGAAACTTTAGTGGTTCGCTGTTGTGAAGGTGATATGTGAGTTGCCGTATGTGCTCTTTCAGGCCACATATTACACGGTGATTGTGTATGCAATGGTTCGCTTCAGAGCGGACAGAGGCAAAATTCCTCCGGTTCTTCTTCATCAGCTTCTTCTCATTCCTCTACTTCACATACTACGGCCAGATGACAGTCCCCCTCACACCCAACCAGCAAGTCGCGGCCATCTTTGCCCCCATTTTCTACTCTCTTTTCAATCTTTTCTCCGGATTCTTCATCCCAAAACCAGTGAGCTCTCGAAATCTGAACTCTCTTGCGACCATCTGGTCATATGTTTCCGCGCAGGACATAACAATTTGGTTTCAATTCTTTTCAGAGGATTCCGAAATGGTAGACATAACATATGTTTTATTCAACGTAGAAAGGATAACTAGAAAGGCAATTCCACCGACTTTTTGACAGACGGCTGCGCTGCCTAAGGACGCAAATACAAGGGAACCCTTGTCGTGCAACCCGCAATACTCTCAAATGACACGTCGTAATTGCTTTGACCATCAACACAGGTCCAAGAAACCATCTGGTCAACTCAGCTATTTCTGTTCTTTTTCATTCAAACACGACTTCGAACAACGAAGAACCGAGTGTGGAAAAAATCTCGGACGCCTCGCCAATTCTTCCGAGCCTGGAGGGTTTCTCCTTTGCTCGTCGTCGTCTTCTTCTTCCTGCTGCTACTGCTGCGACGTAATCGCCTGCGTAACAATCCGGAAAAGGTGGAACGAATTGGTGGGCCGATGAACTTGATGCGCATGTCATTTGCGATTCATATGTCCAAGTTGACTAACGATCGGTCAAAGTAAAAACCAAACAATTTGGCAGGGAAACAGAATTTCTCAGCGGGTTCCAAATGGGAAAGGAATTTGCGCAAAGCATATAAAGTAGAATTTCTCAGTGGATGAAGGACGGGGAAGCAAAGGTGGGTTCCCATTGATGAAAGCCTCTTTTCCCCTGTTCCCACTTCCTCTTGCACAAAGCCCCTAATTAAGGATTTTAATAGTAAAATTTTCGTTATGTATTAAGTTTTTTCGAGGTTAAAAATTGGTTATTAAGTGATGCCGCGGAATAGATAGCTCCCTCGGTTAGTTTGGGTGCGTATGGTATCGCTCCAGAAACGCGTACGGTAAAAAAATATTCTCAAAATATTTCGAGAACACTTTTGAAGCATAATTGAGAAACAACAAATACTTGTTTCTGTGTTCCCGGAACACTTTTTAGAAAAGGTTTTGGAACATTTTTGTCAAAAAAATGAAAAATTCTAAAAAATTCTAAAAATTTTCAAAAAAAAGGAAATGGCCACAATCAACTGGCCATGACCTGTTTCGGGTCTTTCGACCCTCGATCTTTCCAGAAATGACAGTTTTGCCCCTCCGACAAACCGTCCCCCAAAAAATTCATAAAAAATAAATAAAAAAATCATAAAAAATAGGAAATGGCTACGATCAACTGGCCAAGACCTATTCCGATATTTTGATCCCTGATCTTTCTTAAAAATGACTATTTTGCCCTTTCGACAAATTGTCTCCCAAAAATTGAAGAAAATCAAGAAATTTCGAAAAAATTCTCAAAAATGGGAAATGGCCACAATCAGCTGGCCATGGAATATTTTGGGTAATTTGATATCCAAACCTTTCAAAAAATGACAATTTCACCCTTTGGGAAAATTGTCCCCAAATCTTCCCATTTTACCCATAGCCTTTAATTACGGGTTCTCTAAACCCCTAGGGCTATGTTAGGAGACCCTTATTGTGAATTGATATGCGTTGACATGGTTCATTTATACACTTGATTGCGCTTTCATTATACGTGATTAATTTTTTTTATAGCTGATCTTGTCCATATTGTAATTATAAACCGTGCATAAAATTTGATTTACTAAATTGAATGAGATTTAATTTAATTTAAATATATATATAGTCGCCTTAATTAAATGAAAAAATTGGAACATATTTTTTTTTGCCGTTACCATACGCGTTTCTGTTCTTTTTTTGTTCTGAGAACATATTTTTTTGCAGTTACTAAACGCATTTCTGTTTCCAAAAATCGTAGCCGGGAACAGAAACACAAAAAAAATGTTTCTATTCCAAAAGTTGTTCCGGGAATAGAAACGTTACCATACGCACCATTTGTCTCCTAAAATTTAGGGAAATGCTTCCCTGTTATGGACATCACAACCTTAACTGTAGATCCATTAACCATCACCGTTTGTTTTGCATAATCACTCATTGATTGGGAGATCGTGTGATCATAAATAACTGACAGTACTATTAGACTGTCCAGCTAGTAGCTTCCTAAAATTTATGTATCATAGGCCATACCTAGCGGCCCAAATTTAATGCTTTCCTTGAAATGTACTCCCAAGGTGCGTTTGGTTCACGAAAAATAAATGATGTGGACAACATCTTCCTTAAAAAATAACTCGCTTCTATCGCCCTACATAAAATATGAATGAACGAACGAAAAAAATATTTCCACCATTCATGAAAGTGTTTAAATATTAAATTGCTATTAATAATGAAAAATATTTTTCATCGAGTAATTATTTCAAACAATCACTTTTGAGAAAATATTTACAAGATCATTCACAAGTTCGTGAAATAAAATGAGCCCCAGAATCTCCCAGACCTCCAATTTTCTTGCATGCAAGCCATCCGCTATTGTTATCAATGGGGTGAAGGGATCGTTTGCCCTTTCCTCAGAAAGGCAGGCCCCGCCCTTGAAATCTGGGCTGTCCGTGTTGTGAATGGACGACCCAGATTATTACTAAAAAAATAAAAATAAAAATCTATAAAAATAGGAGATCTAGGCCGTCTGTCTAAAAACGGACGGTCCGGATCCCAAGGGATGGCGCCTGCCCTTCTAAGGGAAGGGCAGATGATCCAGATTCATCAATGGGAGGAAATTTCATAATGCTATTTAGTAGGTGATAGCACACCCACCATCAGGTAAAGGGATCGTATGCCCTTTCCTTGGAAGGGTAGACTCTACCATTGGAATTCGAGCCGTCCGTGTTATGAATGGACAGCTCAGATTATTACTAAAAAAAAAAAATCCAAAAAGTTGCCCTATAAAAATAGTAGATCTGGATCCCAAGGGCAGGCGCCTGCCCTTCTAAGGGAAGGGCAGATGATCCGGATCCCACGATCAGAGCACTTGTCCCTTGAAATTCGTGTGGTGTCATTGTGTTCCTCGTATTTTCCTAACTAGGGGCAGTTTTTTTCCCATGTCCTTGCTGCTAGATCTGGTCGCATGTAACACACGTGACAAGGGTTGGCCAATGTGCCGGAAGGCCCAGGCCCATAAGCTTGAGATTTACAGAGGACGAGGTTGAAGTTACTTCATCTATGTCTGCCGGGGCTAAATCGATCTTCAGCCATTCCGACGATTGGATGATTGGAAACAAATTAAAGCGGCTCTTTATTTTGCGAAAAATAAATAATTTAAAAAGTATTTTTCAAAAAATGATTGTGTATGTTGCATAGAAAAATGAATGAACAAAAAAAAAATCATCTGTCACGAAGATGTTTAGATATAAATTGTCGTCGATAGTAATTTTTTTTTTCAAGCGATCAATTATCTTAGTGACATGAGCGGTCATTTATAGGCGATTACTAGAAAGTAGATATCATTGAGATAATAATCAAAAGTTACAAACACATTCAGAAAACTTAAATGGAAACGAACATTATATTGGCATTCACAACACAATGCACGCCGCGATTACAAGCCAAATGGAAAGAAATCGTTTTGAAAAGGAGATTCCTCAAACAAAAGTTTGGTAGAATTTTGGGGAAATTTGAGCATGTGTTCTCCTCTATGGTTCTTCTATTTAAAAATTTTGGACCTTCTTCATCGGTCATAATAATTCACATGCGCTACGGTCAAAGAAAGTGACCGTTCCTAAACCTTTGCAAAACGTTCAATTCGAGACATTGAAATTTCTTTTTTGGCTCGCCGAAAATGCGGCGTCTCTAAAAAAATGTTTTCTAGAAAGCCGTTTTTCAAGAAAATGACGAACTTTTCTCGTATTTGGGTGTAATATAAAAACGAGCAGTCGTTTAGTAAGAAAAATCAATTTTCACCATACATGCTTTTTAATTTTTAAAATTTTTTGTTTTTTTGTTTTTCTCTCTTATTTTTTATTTATTTCTTTTTCTTATTTCTTTTTACTTTCTTCTTCGATGGCGATTGGCCGATGAGGCTTGAGCTCGCTAGATTCCGACAGGAGAGCCGCACCAGCCTCGGCCTCGATCGAGGCCGGCAAAGCGAGCCTACAGCTTGCCATGTGCGACGCCATGAGGCTGTAAGGCTCACCTAGCATTTGGCCGGAAACCAATAGAGGGATTTAAAAAAATAACAGGAAAAATTAAAAGTAAAAGAAACTCGAAAATAAAAAGAAATAAAAGAAAAGAAGAGTAAAAAAAGATTAAAATAAAATGAATGTGGAAGAGTGGAGAGAGGAAAGACGAGGGAGGAAAACATTTTTTTTTTTCCATTTTTTAAGATGTTTTCTTGCATGGGTTGAAAATATTCTCGAGGGACAAATGGTTCTATAAAGAAACGGAGAGAAAAATTAAAGATAAGGGAACATTTAGGAAGATTTTGTGTTAAGAAGTTTCTTAAATCGACACAGAAACAAAAAATCGCAAAGAGCTGCAGAAATACAAGTCCGAAACAATTGTTTTTTCGGCCAAAGAAGTCAGAAAATCATACAAAAAGAAATGACTCGATTCACGCGGTGAAAGAAACTGTGTCCAAAAAATTTGGAAAAATTACTAAAGAAAAAAAAATGTCAAAATTGCTCGAAAGAATTACATTGGCAAATTGTCAAAAGGTTTATAACTGAATTAACATAATTAAAAATTTAAAATTAAATTGTCACATGCAGAAAATTTTAAGTGGATATGAGAATTGGTCAACCAGTCGTGAATCGAAAGCTATCCATCACCATCAGAGGCCCGTGTCGGGAACAGCTATCTTCTTCCTTCTTGCCGCTTATCCATGACACAGGAGCCCAAACACCAAAATGTCTGGGTCGTTGGAAACCAGATGTAATTGCTTCTTGGCTATCCAAGTTGACTTCCAGGAGTCCATGAACATAACATCGTTTGCTACGACGAAAATTAGCAAATTAAGCCGGGGCCGGGATGCGGGAAAGGAGTTGATTTTGGAAGCCCGTCTTCATCGCCGCGTTAGCTAACTCGAGATTGATATACTCACAGATCAAGAGGGGAAATGAGAGTTCTCTTTCGGATATGCATTCTGGTCTCGGCCCACCAGACATGAGGATTTCATCGATAGGATTGAGATCGTGATGCATTTTAACATGTCCGGATTAATAGCTTGTACCGATCGCTGCTCGATAGTTGCCTTCCAATCTCTTCCCTTATAGCGAGTTCCGATTGCAGGTTTGTTTTAGTATTGGTTTCGACTGGGAACATATCAGAGACGGTCGTGTTTTGGGCCCATTACTATGTATAGACAAGCACCGTCGTTGAGTCGCGGAACGGTTCAAAGAGAATACTAAACGAAAATCTCCGAGACTGCAAGTCAAAATCCGGTGAAGAGAATAAACTCAGGCCAGGCGGCTACACCGTATTCTTTTTCGATGGTAAGAGCGGAGGGAGAGAGCTACGTTGTACCTGCACATAAAGTCAAGCAGTACCTGCACTAAGGGAAACTTGCCCACCAATACGACAACATCGTTGCCTGAAGCATTTTGGCTTTTGCAGATCCAACAGCATATCGCTGTCTCTCTCCCTCTTTCTCTCTCCACCCACCCTCTCTCTCTCTCTCAGTCCAGAAAACATGAGCAGAACCAGACATTAAAGTCCCAACTGGAACCTATGGTTCTGTCTCCTTGTGCTCATTCGAGTAAAAAGCATCTGCAACTGCAACTGCATCCCATTACAACCCCCCTCTCTCTCTCCCCCCGGGCCAAAATTAAATGCTTCCCATTCAAACACGACTTTTTTTCTTTTTCTCCTTCGCACAAACACCCACTTAGGCAAAATGACATGCCAATAACGGGACAAATTTAGCAAATTCGCCTCAATTTACAGGAAGGGCTTTTTTAATTCATTCATAGTTAGGTTTACAGAGGAAAAAGAAAAGCAAAAATCATCATAACCCATACTATTTCACATCAAATCAGAAGAGAATCCCCAGCTCCTATGCTAATGTAACCAAGTGATGAATTAGGGGGGAAAAAAAAGGAGGGACAAGAACAACAAACCCAAGAGCCCCCATAAGAGAGGAAAATCAATAACCCAAGTTAGGATATTGGGAAATACACAGTTATAGTTGCCATTAGAACAATAATATGATTCCCGAGATGTTTCATCATCTTCCCCTGTGGGTGAAATTCATCTTCTCATAGCAACGAATCGAGAGCAGGGACAGGATCAGATGCACCTCGTCCTTACCCCACCTGGTCGGCGGCTTCACCCCCATCATCGGCGGCAACGGCCGCGCCCAAGCCGAAGCCGGAGCCGAGGCCGAGGCCGAGGCCGAGGCGGAGCTGGAGGCCCAGCCGGGCTGTTGCTGCTTGGAGAGGGGCAGGTAGAGCGAGTGGAGCCGCTTGAAGCCGCCGAGCGCGAGGACGACGGATCTGAGCTGCTGGTTGCCGCAGCCGATGTTGGGCCAGTGGCGGGTGCAGATCAGCTCCCAGAGCCGCTCGTCCTGTGCCGTCCTGTGCCAGAGCTTGCTCACGCAAGCCGCCATCGCGAGCGTGCGCTCGTCCACGTGCTTGAGCACCTCGAAGAGCAAATTCTCGTCGAGGTGAGCGAACCCGGTCGGAGGGATCGCGCCTTCTTCATCGGGCTCTTGGTCGGGCCTGAGCTTCTTCTTCATCTTGGCGTCTTCGCCGGCAAGAGGGCGCTTCATCTTGGCCTCACTCCCCGCGTCTGAAATCGAAGACCCAGAAGGCTTATGAATCAGCTAACCGGCTAAACTCGAAATCGCCGAGGTCAAGAAGAAGAAGAAGGGGGGGATGATGGGAATGGTGGTGATGGAGGAGGAGGAGGAGGAGGGGTGGTTAAGGGAAAAGAGGGGATTGTGGGGAAGCACATGATTTGATGGAAGGGGGTGCTGTGGAAGACGACAAGCGAAGAAATGAATGCGCTTCGATTCTTTCTCTGATTGACGATTTTGTCCTCTTCTTCCTTTTTGTTAAATTCGTCGTTTTCCTTTTCCTTGCTTTCCTTTTTATTATTATTATTATTATTATATAAATTTTTAATAATTCATCCATAAACGATGCGTTTTTGTTTGGGCCAGAACCAGAAGAAGTCAAAAGCCCGCGACAAGTGGCCTTGGCATGCGGTGCTAATTGCTCTTATTTTGTTTTGTGCTCTGTTTCTTAACTCATAATTCATAGTCTTTTTTGATTTGGTGCTTAATTTGTGAGGTTGTTTTCTTGACCATATACTATACAAGACAAGGTGTCTTTTGTGGGGTCCCTTTTTTTTCCCCTCCCAAAATCATCGTGTAGACTTAATTTTAATCCAAAATACCCTTAAGCGTAACCTCGATTCTCATCCATCCAATAACCTTCTTGAACTCATCATCGGTGTAAACCACGACCGACAAACATGTGCTCGTCAAGATTATGTTTTACACCATATTCCCCTTATGCCACTCGCACCTACTTCAAAAACCTCAAAAGATCCAAATTTTGCATATTGAAGAAAGAACGTACAAGACAAGAAACCATATTTATGAAAATCGGGGTACTTTATGAAATCCCCTTGGTCGAGCAATCGTTATTCTTTTACCGACGATTAGCACGAAGGGTTATTAGTTTTTTTTTTTTTTTGGGTCAGAACAAAGGGTTATTAGATTAAAGTGATGAAATTTGGGGTAATTTATGAACATCAATATTTCTACTTCGATCCACATGGAACCTTCTGACCAAAAAAAAAATAAAGAATAGATGAAATCATATTATATAGATATGAAAAGGGATAAGTGTATTGACAGTCTTAAAACTTGTCACGAAAATACAATTGAATTCTACAACTTTCAAAAAGTGCAATTAGGTCCTAAAACTCGTCGCGAAAATGTAATTGAGTTCATAAAACTTTCGAAAAGCGCAATTAAATTCCAAATTGAGTGCATGTTGCTGATTACATATTTACCATTTTCCCCCATCCGTCAGAAGCTCTTTTTTTGGGGGGCGTGTGTGTGTGGTGGTGTTGGGTTGACTGGTGAGCAAGACACGAATTTAGATTGATAGAAAGAGATAGCAACCGGTGGCGCTGGGCCAAGAATATCTAGAACGAGATGGGGAGGGGATCGGACCGATTTGCATTAACTAGTGCGTGGGCTTGCTTTTAGCGAATGGGGGTCCGGACCTCCATCAAACTTAGAACGACCATTGTAACGTGACTTGTCCCCATCGGACAAATGGACTGACGGTGGTGTTCATTTCATTGGTGACCCTCTTCTCAATTTCAAAGAGAGTGTGTAGCCACTCCGGTTGCCCCCTCCGCACCTTTGTCTATTGGCAAAAATAGCCCTCCTGGTTGACTGAAATTGCTTATCCTCATTTCATTATTGCATTTATTATTCCTCTAGAGGTGTGATTAAGGGGGAGAAAATGTCCAAAAAAACCTCAACCTTTTGCACTTTTTGTCGATTTTACACTTTCATATTTTGCCAATTGAGTCGTCCATATTATCGACGGAGCATTTCTATGATCTAACAATATAGCAATTTTTTGTTTTTGTTTTTGGCCAATCATGCTTTTGATCCCTTCGATCCCATCAAAAGTTCAAATGGGTTCCCAAGTTTTTTTTTTTTTTTTGGGTACAATTAAGTTCTTTAACTTACTCCATTGGCGCGATCCAATTCTCCCATTACATGCTATTACCGGTCTATAATGCCGATCGCTAATGTAGCAAAGATACTCTCCTGCCGTTGCACATCATTGAAGATCTTTGCAAACTTCACATATGGGGCGAGATCCTATTGACTCGGATCGAATCGTTGCTAATGTAAGCAAAAATGAAGGAATTGTCATTGCTAATTGGAAAATGATTGAAATCCGTGAGATTCTCTTCAGCATAAAGTGAATTTCATTTTTAATTGTTCTTGTCGGAGGCATAAAGCTCTGATTTGACACGACTATGCCTAATTTGCGGTTGGGACGTTGCTTGGAACATTTTTGTCCCTTTTTTTTTTGCCAGTACATTACTTATATTATCCATTTACATCTAGGTATGTCTACTTTTTCAACCAACAATCTCTTTTTCTTCAAATTCTAACTCAAGCAAAACTACCCAAAAATTAAATAAAATAGTGCTCATTTTCCCTTGTAAAATAAATATGGCCCGCATAGCGTGCGCCTATTCCAAGCTATAGTTGATCACGGAGGTAATTATTGACAAAGTTGAATCGGATTTAGATATCGATTCTTGTTATCCTAATTGCTAAACAATGTAAAAGCTACATGTGCTTCGTGTACTAAGAGTTGCTTATGGTGAATTTGATTCCTAATTTTTGTTTCTGATTACTTAATAATTACTCGCGTGTTGAATTGACCAAGCCCACCCAAAGATGAAGGCTTAGTGGCACACCCTCTCTTTTGTTGATTCGTCGCCATAGCATGCTAGAATAAACCGACATAAAGGGTTGATGTGACCTACACAGTTAACCTCCACTTTCATTCAAGAACAACTCTTGTCGAAATCACAAGTTTCCTATTTGATACGCGTAATTTTTTTTTTTTCATGTATGTGTTTCTCAATTTCTTCTTATGTACGACATTTTTCATTTTAAATCAATTTAAATAGTGGAGTGGCCATTTTTTTTTAACTAGACCTCTTGAACTTTGCACTTTGGACCAAAAGGGCCCAGGGCCCTTTTGGTTCACTTTAAGGAACGTTCGTGGAAAAATGCAAAGATTTTTGGGCTAAATTGATTTTTTTTAAAATGCAAGTTATGTTTGATAAATTGCATTTTAAAGATATATTGAGATAAAAATTTGGTTAAAATGGTGTTTGGAAAAATCACACTTTGCAAAATCATTTTGCCTTTATTTATAAAAAAAAACCCTCTAAACCAACTAAGGATTTGCGGCCGACGAGACTCCAGTGAGGCCCAAATATACCGCCGTCTGCCTTGCCTAAGGTCGAGCGACCCCAGGCAGCCGTCACCTGGGTCGCTCGAATCGAGGCGACGATCACCTGGGGTAACATGACCTTAGCCGGGAGACGCCAATTTTGCATGACCTAGGCCTCGGCCAAGTTTGTGCGACCTCAGGTGAGACTGGAGGCAACTTGTCGGGTGGCCGCCAATGCTGAGGCCTTTGCTGGAATGGTTAGGGTTTTATTCAGTAATTATGCAAGTATAGCAAGAGTAAAATTGGAAGGAGAAAGAAAGTTTATTTGCATTTCGAAAATGCAGCATTCCACAGCCCTTCCGGACCACTTCGGGGCCTCTGTTTGGACGAGGCGACGAGCCGGGGGAAAGGAAGTGCGCGGAGAGAAGTCAAACCACTAATTGTTTATCACTTGGGTTAGGTGAAGAAAACATGTAGAATCTGACAAAAAGAAAATATTAAATGTCGAAAACTACTATTTTTTTTTTCACGAAATTACTTTTGTCACTTCAGGTCCGCGAAAATTTGTCTATTTGGGAGCAAAAGAATAATCTCATTTGAAAATTCTTCGCTTCTCCACTCTTTTCCAAACAAGTTACTACTCGATTCATACTGTTTTCACCTCCATTTTTCAATTTTCACGGATGATAAAAATTATTGCACTCAAATGAATACCGTACGAAAGTTATGACACTTATGATGCTATTTATTTTTCATTTTGCTACCTTGAATTTTTTTCCCATCCAAAAAATCTCTTCAGGCATAGCACTAGAGCCCAAGAACCCTAATCAATATAGCCCATCACGGAATTTTGGGGACATGCGTCGAGAAGGGAAGACAACAAAAGAAAAGTGCTCAAAAGGTTAGAGAGTACAAAAGGGTGAAAAATTGAAAAAAGGTGAGAGCGCAAATTAAGCGGTCGGGACTAAATCCACGTTCATTTCTTCTTACTGTTATCCAAAATGCTTTGTTTTGATAGGAAGATTACAAGCAAACTTTTCGAGGATCAATTGCGACAAGGACGTCTTTGGCGTTACCCATTTTTTTTTTTTTTAACGTTACCAAATCCTGCTCGCTTTATATTGAACCGGATCTTTCATCCCGTTCAAGACCTCCTTAACCTTTTTGTTCTCCTTGTCTAGTTTAATTTCATGTTTGATTTTGCCTTTTGACCTCTGAAGAAAGAAACGATAAAGATGAAGGCCTGCGCCGATTTACACGTAATACAGTCCGACCCAAACGCGATATTTACGCTGTAAAAAGATAAACATAACATGTATTTGACATAACATAACTTGCTTGTTGGGCCCCGCAAATTGCTCTCCGTTTAGCATTAATTGAGGATTTATTTTTCTCACACAAGCATTCTTACATATTTGTCTATTTTATTTTTTGTTGATTAATAGAAGTGTTTTGCACTCACCAAGATTTGAACCCTGCTATATTTATCTAAATGAGACAGCGGAAGAACAAAATTTTTGCAATCTTGCAAAGGATCAGATGCCATTATTGGATCATATTATCAAACGAAACACGATTTCACACAGGCGGGTCTCCAGTGGACGCGACCGATTATTCATCTAGTGGCCAACTCCTTTATTGCTGGGCCCGGAATAAGCTCGAGCTGCCTTGAACATGGGAAGCGAGGACCAGGTCGGGGACATCACATTGGCAGCGAGATGCCTCGACACCACCATGTCTGGGCACGAGAGAAGCAGGGCCATGCCGAGCAATATCGTGCAGGACATGAAACGAAACCATTGATGCTTCATGCTTGCAGCTTCTTCGGCGATTAGTGTCCTCCACGGTTTGATATTTATAGACCAGATTGACATGCTAAAACCAAGTGCTAGCTGTAGGAGGGACTAAAGATACGGGGGAGCGAGATGGTGGAAGTACTCCAAGATTGACGAAATGGGGGTTCAATCGACTGTTGAAAGATTGCGTATCATTATTTCTTTAAGCCCGTGAATTTTCGTCACAGGCTCGGGAGATATCTCTCTCTTTTCAATCGACAAGCACAGAGTTGGACCAAAACTATAACTTGATAGCACAGCACAAATCACAAACTCGAAGACCATATTAGCGAAAAATTACAAGTCTAGGGACGAGAACCAAACAAATGTAGCCCGTCTCATCTTTTTGCTTTCGCCGGATGGATAATTTTTAGTGACATTGCAATTAGCAGTTCGCTCAGGCATTGAGTTAGCAGAGCACATCATAGGATAATCAGTCGGGATATTAATTCAGTGCATACCTGGTAGATTGGGTTGCGATCGGCAGATTGATGGCACTACTTTGGGGACAGTTCTCCTTCATCTCGGTTGAGACTTTAACCTGAACCTGTCATGGTTCAAGCATGTGCTGAGATTAGGTTGCGCCTCATGAGGCAAGAAGTTAGCTTAAAAATTGCTCGCTTCTTGTTCCTTGGGTATGACAAGGATCTGCTAATGAAAATTGTCCGGGAGTTCTGCCAAGTTGGGTAGAGAAATACATTTGCAATTAATATGGCCAAGGAACTTTTGAGGGAATCCTTGTAAAAATCGCCACAACCAGTTGATTCATTGACAATAAAGTGAAACTGCAATTTAATATACTCATGCGGGACATATAGGCATTCAAATCTTAGAAGATAGAAAAAAAAATTGCACTCCTGGCCAACCTTGTGGGAAGTATGTATGATAAGGGCACAAAGGGTTAAATTATTGAACATTGAATAGAATCTATTCACATCGAACAAGTTCTTGTGACTAGCTGTAGAACCAAAAGACATCACCATCTGATGCGGCTAGACATCATCTGGTAAAAAGAGCAATAGAGAAGGGTAATGAAAGACGACCAGCAGCTTGAAAATAGGCTGTTCGCTTAGCTAAGAAGCTGCCACCACTTTGTCAATTTAAAGCAGAAGGTATCGTGAAATGGTGGTGTCCAGCATACTGTAGGTCAGGTGGTTTGCTCCCATTTGACAATGCTCCGATACTCGACCCCAAAACTTGTTGCAGATCCTAAAAATCCTTTGTCCGTCCATCATGCTGTAGTTCCTCTAGTGCCGATGCTGCTAAGTCTACCTTAAGATGATGTAACTGGTTATCACCAGTGGCAATGGAAAGGTGAAAGGAAACTAATCTAACCAAATGTGCAAGGCAATACAGATCAACTATCCACGAGAGAAATCTCAAGTAAAAAAGAAGGATCCACTTGGCTTCATACTGTGCCTCATAAAGGCATAACTCAACTTGGTTTGATCTTAATTTCAGTCGTAAAAAGAATAAACATTCCCATGCTTGAAAAATTGAACACAACAAACATAAAAGTTAGTCCATAATATCACCTAATGCACCCGAAGTACGGACAATGACCTCCTAAGAACCCTGCATTTAGAAGACTACACTGCTAAAATAAGTGGCTGCTATACTGAAAGAAACTTATTTCCAGTTATCTTTCCACCCTGTACTCAGATTCATAATTCAATATAGTTGTATGACGAGAAGCAATGCTCTGATGCAAATGTTTAGAGATAAGAGGCATCTGCTAAGCTCAACATGGGCTTCACAAACAGACTTGGATGCTGTTACAATGATCTGATTCTGCAGTTTAGATACTTTTAATAAGCCTGAGAGCAGATTTAAGATGAAGACAATCACAAATAAATAGTAGTTTAGGTATTCATAGAATCATCCTGTCTTTTGGTCATCTACAAAACTGTTTGTTTACGGATATTCAGGGAATCATTGATGGACTGGACTTTGAGGTCAGTGAACCAAGGCTAGCTTCCATTTTCGCGACACAATGGAGAAGAGGGTTCTTCGTGGAAAAAAACTCTATTCTTGACGCACATCTACTTGCACCACTCTACCAACTGAGCTACATTTCTCCAACAGGTTTCCCCAACAGGATATATTCCTTCCGAAACAAAACAAAAATGAGAAGTTCATTTGATAAGTTTAATAGATAGGATACCTCAACTGCATGCACTATTGCACTTAACAGAGGGTTTGATGTCTGAGTCAGACAATTAGGTTCATTAGGTAAACTGGCGGAACGAACCAAGGACCAAAATGCGTTGAGCGATGGCCCTTCCACGTGGTAACGTCAGATCCAGGGGCTACAAGATCAAGTTGGTAAGGATTACAATATTCCTCCATAGTTTCCACTGCCTGTCCAGGGTTGAACCCTATGATATTTATCTATATGAAAGAAGAGAAACAAGCTTAAGATCTCTATTCTTGTTACTGCTATTTCACACTAGGGCAGGCAACAAGACATTTATTCACACTGCCATCTGTTGGTCCATCCCCTCAGGGGATAGAACCTGTCAAATAACAAATCAAAGAAAAAGAAATAGGTAAATAGAAGATTCCAAGAGGCCTGAATCAATCGACTTAAAGACAACTAGTTCCAGAAGAATGAGGGTAATCAAAATAATCCGACTCACTGCATCAAAACGCTCCCAGGAGCAACTGGTATATCATCTTTCAGAAGCAGATGGGATAGCAGAAAGGAGCATCACTAAATAGATAAATGCTAAGCCAATTTCACCTGCGAACTAAAACTTGACCGGTAGTTATTACTTTCAAGTTTTAGCAGTCACCATAACCTAAAAGGAAACAGCCAAAGCAAGCCACCTCAAGCCCAAAAATAGGAAGAGAGGCAACATGAAGTAAAGAGGACAGAGGCTAAAAACCATGAGCCAAGTTGCACCAGAAAACTGTTGAAAAGGGGTTTGATTTGATTTTGCCACTTGACCTTCATTAGCGATAACAATTGGTCGTTATTACTTGCAAGTTTTAATAGTCACAATAACCTAATAGGAAACAGCCAAAGCAAGCAACCTCAAGCACAAAAATAGGAAGAAAGGCAACATGAAGTAAAGGGGATAGAGGCTTAAAACCATGAGCCAAGCTGCACCAGAAAGCTGTTGAAAAGGGTTTTCATTTGATTTTGCCATTTGACCCTCGATAGAGATAACCATAGTTCAAACTTTCCCCAAATTTGATCAAGTTAATTTTCTCATTTGGACACACATGTTTACATACAAGATAATGCCTGTAATCTTCACCGCATGTACAACTAGCGATCAACAGGCCTCATTTTCAACAAAAAATCTTGCATGGAGAAGACAGATCACATTGAACTTCATAAGGGTTCTTCTATGTCCCTGGCCCTCAAGAGACGGTTCTTGTACCACAGGGTACGTAGCCACGCCACACATTCGCATTGCAAGGTATCACATTACAATGCACACTTTGACAATCTAGGGTGATCTGATGCCTACGATCCCTAAGAAACAGTTCCGTAGCCCAATTGTAAGTAGGAAAATTGATCAAAACAGAGGGCCCAACAATTTCAGGTACAGGAAGTGCGATCAGAACCAAACATAAAGTACAATCTAGCACAAAAGAGAACCTTTCCTCATAGCAAATTAACAACCGCGACGCTTTCAGACGTCCACGTTACCCTAATTACAACACATACGAGATCAACGATACTCCTCGAGTAAAGGTAGAAGAAGTTATGCACAAATCCACAACAAACAACATCACATATTATTCTATCAGACACACTACTTCACAGTACTACCTCAAAACCCCGAGCTTGTCATCTAAAGGAAGGCGCGACCAAAAAGAGAACAGCCCACCTCAAACAGACGACGACCTTTCGACCTCGGGATCGAAAGAAGGGGAGACATCCAACACTTCGGGGGTCTTCGGCTGGAGATAGCCGCGGTCGCGGGCGGTGCGCGGTTGGACGGAGTCTAGCATGCGCCTGGCGATCGCCCTGGCGTACGCCTGGAGGACGTCCGCGCCATCATCGGAGGCGGAGGCGGCGGCAACGGTGGAGGCGTACTCTTCCTGTTCAACGGCGCGGGCGATGGATGTTGCCTCGTCCAGGGGCAAGCTTCCGTAGCGAGTGGAGAGCGCCGATGGAGAGGACAGCGTCTCCACGACGCGCGAGACGATCGCGTCGCGCGTGGGCTGCGTCGGAGGCCAAAGGCGAAAGGCGACGTCGGGGTTGGGCCGTTGGGGAGGCGCTTCCGTTTGTTGAGGCGGCGGCGGCGAGTTCTTCTGCGGAGGAGGTGGTGGTAGAAGTGGTGGCGGTGATGATGCCATAGCTCCTTCCGATCCAGGCATTATAGAATTGGGAGAGACGAGTAGAGCAGAGAGCAAGAAGAGGAGGCTGCTTTTCACAGTCCCAAAGCTTTTTTTTTTTTTTTGGGGGGGGGGGTGGTTGGGTGGGGTGGGGTGTGTTTTGGTTGGTCAATTTCTGCTTTAGAAGTAGTTAGCAGAAATTCATTTGATAGAAGTAAATTTATATGATAATTTTTTTATTTTTTTTAAAAAGTATTTCTAAAGTTAATTTTTGCTTAAGAAGATTTTTTTTCCCAATTTAAGAAGTTAAAACAATTACTTAAGGTTAACATTTGATTTCGGATCAGTCTTTTTCAATTTATTTTTGAAAAATTCATAAAAATTGAAAAATTACAAAATCAACTTTGGTGTCCTTGGCCAAGTCTAGGGAATTATTTTTGACCAAAAAAAATAATTTTTCATATTTTTTAGAAAATAAAAAATACATGAAAAAAATAGCATTCGATGTCACAAAAATATAGAAAAATAGTCCATAATTTTCTTTTAATTCCCTTTTTGTTTTGACCTCATAAAAAGTAAAAATTCATGTTCAATTAGGGCGAGAGGTGCACCTAATCGACCAACCCAATATAGAAAAAAAGAATTGCAAAAATAAACTTTGGGGCGACTTTGACTCTACTTCATATGTCCTCCAAGGTTTAGCTTCCACATTTCAATGATAAATTCTAGAGAACACAACGAAATATTAGGACAAGATTAAGCTTTGCAAGTGTCTAGAAAAATATTAGTGACAATATACATTTCATGAACAAACTATTGATATTAATTTTTCGAATTTGAATGTGATTTATCAAGATCAGATTCAAAGTCGAAATCGATTTCAATACGTACAATTCGGCCTCCTGTCGGCCCTCTAAACCAACAAAGGAAAGAAAAGAAAGAAAAATAAAAAATAAAAAAAAAGTAAATATAAGAAAACCCAAACCAGATTTTCGATTCGATTCAACTCCCCATCTCAACGGTTCTGATTTATTTATTTTTTTTAAAAAATCGAACCGAACTTTTGACACCTCTAGCTATACCAATGTGTTTTCTCTACAACTACCAAATCTTAAACTTACACAATAGCCTCTGACCCCATGATAGTGGATTTGTCTAGGGACTCATGTAATTCTAGAGGTGTTGGAATATGGGTCTTATGGTGTGCGCCCATGCGGGCAATCACACCTGCCCATATAGATAATTGTCCCTTGGCAATTTTATTTTAAACGTGAAAAGTCACGTTTGTTGGTTTTGTTAAGCGTCGTTAAAAGAACAGACGCCCTCCCTCTCTCCTAGACAGACGATAGTTTGTCGTTCACACAAGAAGAACGACAAACGTCACTTCCCCCTTCTATATTGAAACACATCAAATGAGATGCGACTCTCGGGACTGCGAAGGTGACATCTAATCTGTGGGCAGTGGGTACGGTTCCTAGTGTAATCGTGCTCCGATCAGTGATACAAGTAAGTGATTTCTGGGCATTAATCAGTAGTTTTTCGCACGTATTTCGTATACAAATAAGGAATTCGTTTCCAACAAGAGGAGATGCCAATCAAACATCCAAATCCAGATAATTCCAAGGAGATGACAATCGTATTGCAACTTCAGTAAATGGCAGATCCTTTCTTCCAACATGCGTGTCATCTTACAATAAAGATAGACCACAATATTCTTAGACCGTTCAACTACATAATGAAAATTCATATGAATGCGCATTTTTCTAAGGGAAAATTTCAAATACGGATCCGAAATGCACTTATTTTCTTAAATAATGATATGAAATGAATCTTATTTTGAATAAAAACCTGAAGTGGAATAATATTTTCAAATAAAATGAACCTCATTTTGAATAAAGACCTGAAGTGGCATAACAGTTTCAAATAAGGGCATGAAGTGACCATGTAGTCTTGAAAGCATTTTCGTCATTTTTTATTACTGTTTTATCTTTTTTTTTTCCTTTTTCTAATTTTTGAAATTATAAAAGATAAAAATTAAAAAAATACTGGCGGGAGGGCTGCTCCGTGGCTGCTGCCCCACCATCGATGGGGCGTCACGATGGCCGACGACCTTGCTTTGGCCGAGTGCTGTGCTCCTCCCTTGGAATTGGGCTTTTTATTATTTTATTCAAAATTTAAAAAATTTAAGAAAAAATACAGGCGGGGAGGGGATCTCCCAAACCTGGGCCAGGGCCGACCCTTAGTTGAGATTACATGGTCACTTCAAGCCCTTATTTGAAAAAATAAAGACCCTAATTTGAGAAAATGAGGGCACTTCAATTCCTTATTTAAAGTTTTTCCTTTCTTTAATACATTATACATCCCGACTTCTTTTTCTTTTCCAATACATCATACACTAGGGCTGTGTTTGGTCGTCCGGATTTTTTTACCGGATAGGATAAAGTCGGATAGGATAGGATTTGAAATATCATACACATCGTTTGGTGATGTCCAGATATTATACACAGAGTCAATTCATCTCTCTCATGGTGGTGTTGAAGGAAGATAAGACGTCACAAACCACAATCTTTATACTCCAGCAATGGCAGCTTTTGGTGATGTCTGAACCAGCCATAGCCCAAATAATGTTGGAGACTCGGTTCGGCCATAGTCGCTCCCTCTCCTTGACCAGTCTTGAAGAAGAAGAAGAAGAAGAACGAGGAATTTAATGAATGCGAAGGTCTGTGTTCGAACTCCGAATCTTGTTCGACCTCCGCCATAGAAAACGTTCCAAGAAGGGATTTTTAACGCTGGAGAGTGTCGCGACCCGCCCTCGATTTTCGAATTATAAATCGAGAAAGGCGAGTTAATGGATTGCCAAGAGAGGGTCTCGAGTATGGGCCCCTCTTTTGGCTTGGGCTCTCCCAAGCCCATACCAAGTCGCAACGTCGAAAAATTCGTATTCGACCTTAGTGTGGTCGTGGCATGTGCAACGTGTGCATGCATTTGGAGTCGCCACCGATCTTTCGAGGAGGGTAGATCGAAAACCCTATTGAGTAGTTAGGAGGGACTGCTCAATTCTACGCAACCAGAGATTTATGGGTTCGGGGATTAATTTGCCCTAGTACATCAACTAGAGCCCTTGCGGTTACCGCGAGATTGATTATTGCCTAAGGTGATCAAGCGAAGTTTAATTGTTTTTTAGTTCCTAACCGTGTTTTTGCAACCATGCTAGGCGTTCATGCAAAAATGGTATTGTAGGGGTTTATTTTATGACATTTTTCTAATTTTTGAATTCTATTTTAAAAAAAGAAAAACCAACCAAAGCATTCAAAGGGCATAAAGAAGACAAATAAAGAGCTATTCTAATGCGATAAATAAACACCCGCGGCCCTCGGGTATTTTGATACAAAGCCGCAAATAAAATGAAATAAAACTAAACCACAAGGTCGTGTGTACAAAAGAAACGAGCCGGAATGGACATCGGCCATCCACCATCGCGGGAAAAGGGTCTCAAGATATTAATTAGGCTAAATAGCCAAGAAAACTTTTTTTAAAATTTTCGAGAATTTTCTCTAATTTTTTTTTTCGTAATTTTTTTATTACTATTTAAATTTCGAAAATGGTGATCTGGATTGGGGGAGAAGTGTCAAAAAAGTCCTAAACCTATTGCACTAGTGCCAATTTAGTCCTAAACCTTTTTTTGGTGCCAATTCAGTCCTAAACCTTTTGCATTGGTGCCAATTTAGTCCTAAACCTTTTTTAGGTGCCAATTCAGTCCTAAACCTTTTGCATTGGTGCCAATTTAGTCCTAAACCTTTTTTTGGTGCCAATTCAGTCCTAAACCTTTTGTATTAGTGCCAATTTAGTCCTAAATATTTTGTATTTATGCAAATTGAGTCAATTCGATCAATTTTGGCCGAAAATCATTGGCACAAATATCAATTGTCCTACGTGGCACGGTTTGCACTAATGTGGATATTTTTTTAATATTATTCTATAATTTTAAATAATTTTTAAGCATTTTCTTTTGTTTTTTAAAAATTATTTTTAAAAATTATTTAAAATATCAAAAAATATTAAAAAAATATCCACGTTAGTGCAAACCGTACCACGTAGGACAATTGATATTTGTGCCAATGATTTTCGGCCAAAATTGATCGAATTGACTCAATTTGCATAAATACAAAATATTTAGGACTAAATTGGCACTAATACAAAAGGTTTAGGACTGAATTGGTACCAAAAAAAGGTTTAGGACTAAATTGGCACCAATGCAAAAGGTTTAGGACTGAATTGGCACCTAAAAAAGGTTTAGGACTAAATTGGCACCAATGCAAAAGGTTTAGGACTGAATTGGCACCAAAAAAAGGTTTAGGACTAAATTGGCACTAGTGCAATAGGTTTAGGACTTTTTTGACACTTTTCCCTCTGGATTGGACTTCTAAGCCCAACCCTTCTAAAAAAAAATAAAAAAAAAGAATTAGAAAAGACACGAAGCCCAAGCGAAAATCTAAAAAGAAAAGGCCCAACTTCCTTTCTGAACTCTCTTCTGCCAAAATTCAATGAACGGCCCAAATTTATCTCTAAGGCCCATTGTCTAGCCCAAACATTAGTCAGACCCAAACTACCTAAATCCCAAGACAAGTCCACGCACTGCAAATCTTATAGCTCAGACTTTTCTATTCTTCATCTTTTTTTTTTGGTTCCCATTCATTTTTTATTTTATTATTATTCTCTTTTGTTTTTGGGTCTTCTTCTTCGCACGTCGTCTTCTCCAGAACGCCTCCACGCTTCACTGCGACACTCCAAAGACATCACTAGCCATCAACTTCGACCATCGGCATCAACAACCGTCGCCAACTTCGACCATAGTCGGTCAAACTCCGATGCCGACATCCACCACCAAACTCGCCGTCGACCAGCCGTCACCATATCCGGGCTCCGAAATTCGAACTCCGGAATTCGCCGGTCCCGACCAACCCAAAACACGTCCATTCTTTTGGCGAAAATCACATATACAGGCTAAAAGACCATCCCAAGCGTAGATCTATCCTAACGTAGCTCCGACGAAACCAGGCAATTAACACACTCATGGATCCGGGCAAGACGAACGCAGAGAAAGACGAAAACAAGAGACGCAAGTTAAGCTCCTCAACGCATTTTTTACAAACGAACATTCACAAGAAAGGGACAATCCAGACGTGAAATAGATATGATATTCCACATGCTTATTATAACTAACCACAATCCACCACTTTAAGTGAGAGACGAGCGACTGAAGGTTTGGGTTTTACCTGGTCAGAGGCGAGGCGTATGGCTTAACAATCGTCAAGTGGGTGGGAGTGGCTCGTCGGACGCGAAGAAGCAGCGAAGCGGCGCGTCATGAAGGGATAGTAGAGAGAGTTCGTTATTTTTTTTGGTCTTCTCTTCCTCTTGTTCCCTCATGCTCACGTTTTATGGTGAGCATGTCCATGGATGGACTCCATTTTTTACTTTCTGATCAAAAGAGGGGTTGCTGGTCCGAGGTTCGTCTGGTGGTGGTGGAGGTCAACTGGCAGAGCAAAATCGAAGAAGTGGCTGCTTCAGCAGGGGTGGAATCCTTCCGAATCTGTCTGCTACACTACCTCGCGGTCACTGCTCTTTTTCTTCACTCCCTCTTAATTTCTCACGGTTCCCTCACTTTTTGTCTTTTTTGGAATACAAGAACCAGACATCTCTTCATCTTCATTCTCCCATCTGGCCGGAAGCGAGGTGTGTTGGGTCAGCGGTCGTCGAGCGAGTTGAGGCGACTGGTCAGACACGATAGAGGCGGCGACGCGTGAAAGAACGTCGCTTTTTTTTGTTCAAACCTCTCTAGCCTCTGTGGAACCAACCCCCGAAGAACCCTCGCTCAGTTCGCGTTCCTCTTCTCTGGACTCTCACGCTTGAACGCTCATAGTGAGCTCTCTCATCCTCTCTGTGTTTTTCTTTCAAACCGAAAATCCTCTCAGAGAACTCTCCCCTTTCTCTGTTTTTCTTTGAACCCAAAAATCGTCTCAAAGAACTCTCCCCAGTCCTCTCTTTTTTTTTTCTTTTAACTGGAGCTTCGGCCAGCCTCTCTATCTCTCTCGAACTCTTCCTCTCCTCTCGCTCTTCTTGTGTGTGTGTGTGTGTGTGTGTGTGTGTGTGTTTTCATTTATGGTGGTGCCCGTGTGCCTACGAGCTCTCTCAATGAGCAGGAATGGCCCTCAGCTCTGATTTTTTTTCTCTCCTCCTCCCTGCCCTCTCTCTCGCTCTCCTTTTTTTTTTTTTTTATCACCTATGCGTTTGCTCCCCATGGAAGAACGCCAGCTTGTGGAAGAAAGTGGCCGACTGCTCCTCACCCTCCCCTTTTTCTTTTTCTTTTCTAGAATCCCTTCTTATATCTTTGAAGCGATCCCCTCCCAAAAAGAACTTCACGCTATCCCCATGTTCTGAAAAGGAATCCTGCCCTTCAGTCTTTGGTCGCCAACCCCATTTGCATTTTTTACTGTCCTCTTGCTTTTTCTCTTTTTTTGCACAGAAGATCACTGGAGATGCAGGCCTTTGAAGGAGGGTTGGACAATTTAGCCATTTTTGGCGTTGATGTTTGCTGGAAAATCGGAAAGAGAAAGGAGTCGTTTCCCTATTTGTGGCTGCTGCGTCAGTCCCTATTTTTCTGCATGAGAGAGCCGTTTCGTTCCCTTTCTGCAGACCCGCATCTGCTGGGTCCGGTCGAGTCCGGCTGGGCGGATCCAGTTTTGACAAATCGATCAAATCGGGGCTCAATTCGACTATATTTTGCAAAATTAAGGCCAAAATCGGATTTCCCAATATGCTCTTCATTGAAAACGGGTGTTTTCGTGGATTAGAAGCTTGGAAATTGACAAAAATCCCAAATTTTATGTCGGATCCGGAAATGATTTCTTGACAATTCAATGCCCAAACGATCGAATCTGTCCAAAACAAGGCCACCAATGGATTCGGGACAACAAAAACTAGAGGGTAGAAGTGTTTTATTTTTATGGGTGTCCCTAGAGAGAATTTAATTTTAAGATTTGCGAAACCGGGGACTAAATTGCAAATAAATTTATGCGATTAAGTCCTTTTTGTTAAAATTGATCAAATTAAAGGGTAAATCAACACAATTTCACTTCAAGCTTCTTGATACTGATGTCATGGCTTATCAAAAGTGGAAATTGAAAATTAAAACATTCAAAAAGGGATTTTTATGCTCGATTCGGGTTTATGTTTGCGAAGGAACATAGTGACCCAAGTCGGATTTTCGAGATTTAATAAGACCAAATTGAATAGGGAATTAAAATAAAATTACTGACTATTTTTTGTATTTTTCTGACCACGAATGGTATTTTTCTGATTTTTTGGGTATTTTTATAATTAAATAAATTCGAAAAAATATTAAAAATTACGAAAAATATTTTTTGTTCAAAATTGGTTCCCAAGGCTAGGTTAAGGTTTCCAAAGTTGATTTTGCAATTTTATGACTTCTTGCTATTTTTAATTAATTTTAAAAATAAAATCGACATAAATGATGATTAAAAATCAGGTGTCAACAGAGAGGAAGAGAACGACATCTCCTCCTCCTTCTTCGTCGACGTCGTCGTCTCCTATTGGTCTTCTGGTCTCTTCTTCGCCCCCCCCCCCCCTTTTCCTCCTCCTCCCTCCCTCTCGCTCTCCCTCTCTCCCCCAAACAGTGTCTGCGAAGCGCGCGCTCTCTCTCTCTCTCCTCCCCCACGACGGTGTAGGGCTTGCTTTGGTAGTTGCAAACGCGGCACTTCGAGATGTGACTGGGATGGCAATGCTCGGACTTCTTTGTTAATTGCGAACACAAATAAGAGATGAGAGATCCCACTACTCTGGACGCAATGGGACAGTGGTTAGTTGACAAAGATGATCTGTAATAGGACAAGGATTAAACACCACAAACTGTTGACTTTGCTGGACATTGGAAAATCCGCCGGAAAAAATTTCTGGCCCAGATGAAACCATCGCCAATTGAAGGTATCGGCTAGACGGCTATTCAAGGGGACATGGCCGGAATGTCCACTCTCACCGCCGCCCTCCTACTCCTCACTCTCTCCTGCTGCTGCTTGAACGTCGCCCGCTCCGATTTGGCCTCCGATCGAGCCGTGCTCGTTGCCCTCTGATCCGCCGTCGGCGGCCGCCTTCTCCTCTGGAACCTCACCAACCTGGACGGACGACACAAGCGAAACGAATCCACAAATTTTTGCCCTATTTTAATTTTTTCCTCAATTTTTTTTTATGATAGATATCCTATCCGGCTTTATCCCACCCCCCCTCCTTAGGATTTTTTTATACGGGCTATATCCCCTCTATATCCGACTTTATCCTATCCTACACGGCCACCAAACACCGGATAGGATATAAAATATCATATCCTGATTTTTATCCTGACTGCCAAACGCAGCCTAGAACTAGAATTCTTATTCCACTGCACTCTACTTTGAGTGTTTATCTCCCCTCGTTTCACACATACCAATTTAGTCAGATATGTTAGTTCATAAGCATGGCGGTTGAACGTGACCAAAATAAATTCATTAGAGAACGACCTTTTCAAAGCAGTCCAAGAACAGTAGCAATCAATGATTGGCAATCATGCACATAGCCTCCAATGGCCGTCTCTTGGGCATTGTGAGTCCCGTCCCTTCCGACAAGTCCACCGGCTTTTCGCCAACTCATTCCCACTCGAAGCATTGAATAAGCGCGGCTAGAGCCAAACCCACCACGCTATTGGCGAGGCCAGCACCGGGACAGCTCCTCCTCCCCATGCCAAACGGCAACAACCGGTGCGCATGATCCCCTTCCAGTCCCTCGTGTCTTTCTGGTTTAAAACTTGTTGGATCGTCCCACACTTTTGGGCCTCTCTGGATTGCCCACGCATTTACTAGGATCATGGTGCCTCAGGGCACGTCGAATCCGCCGATCGTGCAGTCCCTAGAGGATTCGTGAGGCACTAGGAGTGGCGCCGGCGGAAACAACTGGAGCGCTTTGTTGATGATGATTTGAAGGCAAGGCAGCTTGTGGATGTCTGCTTCGTCGGGTAGATGGTCTGGGCCAACGACGTGGTCTAGTTCCGCCCAAGCTTTTTTTATGACGTCCGGAATCCGGATGGTTGAGTAGGAGGGACATGGCTCATTCTATTGTCACCAAGGACGTGTCCTTGCCCGCAGCTAACATCGACTGCAGCAGATCGTGGTTAAGTAATTTGCAAAGCATGCTCATTGGCTTCAGAGAGTGATGAAACTTGTTTTCGAGATTTAAGTCAGTGTCAATAAGTGGTCCGCTCTTATGGTCTTGCTCATGTGTAGGTGTCTTAACGATGCATCATGTAGATGTAGAAGTGATTTTCTATGGTGGCTTGTCCATGGTGACAGCTTGTGAGACGACATAATTCAGAATGGTTCGACGGGTACGCAACTCGAGTCGATCTAAAACATGCGAAAATTCAAGAAAGAAAAGTAGACCTTTTACCTAAATCAGTCACCGCACTCGTGACACAAGATTGATCGATTTGTGTGATTTCACTTCGTCCTCTCTCTTCTCTCTCTGTTTTAATCTACAACTATCTAAAATAGCGACCGCTACAGAAGAAAGTTACTGCATGATCTCGGTGCATGGCAGCCTAACATGCAAGAACCGGAGGATGAAAAGAGCTCCTCAATAAGTGGTGAAAATAGTATAGAATCAAAATAAATTGGTATGATATTACGACGCCACCCGTGGCCGGATGTGGAGGTGAAACACCATCGCCATATTTACCAGTGGTGAACCACCGTCGCCACCCGTGGCCGGATGCCGGTCGCCGCCAAAGGTTTTGTTAATAATATTTCAAAAATAGAAATTTTTAACCGTTACCAAACGAATTTCTTTGATCAAAAGTTAATTTGGAGTAGAAGTAGAAAAATCAACTTCTACTTTTGAGGAGAAGTAGAGAAATCAATTTCTGGTCAGAAGTTGAGAAGTTGCCAGAAGTGTCGCCATGCAGGGACTTTAGGTGATCGTCTTTAACCTGCTTTGAGGATAACATGGTGTTTTGGGCCACAAAAAAGTTAAATAAAAAATTAAGTATAAACTGTTGTGGGGTTCACTCTTTTAAGAAATTGTCACTCACAATATGATATTACTCTCATAGTAATCCGGGACCCTTTGGAGCAACCTTGAGAGAGACTTTCCAAATTTTCATGAAGAGGGACGGCACAAGAAATGAAGGAAGAGGAATATGAACAATGACTAAAGAGAAGAAAAAATGGACAAAGATCGAAACCATGTTTTGCATTCATGACTCGACGTCCACGTTAGTATTTTCAGGTTTAAATTGATCGGATGACTATGTTAGAACTCCGTCCAAAAGTTTAGGATAAAATTAATCAAATTTAAAAAATTATGACTAAATTAACAATCATACAATAAGTTTAGGACTAATTAAGTAATTTTCCCTCTCAGTGGCGAGAGCACTTTCTCATCAACAATGGCCCGAGTTAATATCTTATTCAAAGCTATAGCCGATGTAACGTGAACGGTATCAATTCTTACTAACTTCAACTTTTTGACATCAAAGTTTGACTTTTTTAGGGCGCCAGATTTATAAAAACCTATATATTAAATTAAGTAAGTATCAAAATTAATTTACGTAAGCCTATCTTTAGTCATTTTAAATAATTAACCATCCAATATATCAGTGCCTTCTAGTAGACTTAACAATTTCTACACAATTTTTTCTTGACTAATTTGGACGACAAGACAACTAAGCTTGTCATGGATTGAGCTCACACGAACATGTGCAGTGTGCACTTCATGAACAACGATGGCAATAATCATGAATTTGGGTGGGTCGATGCTGTCGCAGACCTGTTCCAATAATCAATAATATAACCCCGTAAATCTAATTAACTGACTACTCATCCGATGGAGGTTTTAGAGGTTGGCCGAGATATGAACTTCGACAATGTGGTCCTTAACATTATCTAATTAACAAAACAACAATTCTGCCCTTACTCTGAGCCTAAATATGATGTCGTTATCAATGCGATTTTTTTTTTTTTTGGGTGATGTCTATTCGCGTGTTATTATTGTTTTCCTTTTGAATAAGCAAAAGTAGGTGGCACTATCTGAAATTTTTAATTAGGTCTCTTTATGAAAGTTGTATATTAAAATCGATATAATACGATCTTTGTCGGAGATTGAATATGAACCAGTAGTTTAAACTAGTCGATTACAATTTTTAGTGAAACAAACACATCCTAGGGCTGTTTGTATTATGGAAAACAATCTCCAAGACAAAAATTTCCGAATTTTTCGGAGTTTGGTCAGAGAAAATAAATTAATTAATAAAAATATTTTCATCAATGGAAAAAACACCTTTAAAACTGGGGATTTTACCTCCTCTTTCCTCTTTACACCCATTCACATTTCTTTTCTTTTTCTTTCCTTTCTTTCTTTTTATTTTGAATTTTTAAATGAATTTTTGTTTTCTCATTTTTTTTTCTTTTCTTTCTTCCTCTGCCTTGCTGGCGATCAGTCACAAGAGAGGGATGAGCTCGCCTAAGGCCGATGAGCTTGTCTCTAGCCCGTGGCCGGCAACTAGCTGAGGACGAAAAGAAAAAAAAAAGATATTAAAAGAATTAAGAAATAACAGACTAAAAATTCAATTTTTTTAAAAAAATTATAAAAATTGTCCACATTAACGTAGGCCTTGTCACGTAGGACGGTTGGATGTACGTAGAGGTGTCAAACAGGTGAGCGGGTTGAATATGATCCGACCCATATTAATTCATATAACTCGTTTTGTCCCATTTTCATACCATACAAATTTAACTCTCATATTATACCTGACCTGTATCACTTAAATACTTCTATATTTAATCAAATCAAGAAATGTTTATTTTTTATAATTTATTAAAAAAATGATATTGCTAAAATACTTTCATGCAATTAAATTTCTATTTTCTCTAAAAAGACTTTAAACTTCTTTCTTATTTTTTATAAATATAATTTCTTAGTATTACCCACCTTTTGCCGCCCGTAGCCCGCCGTCAACCACTGCCACCACCGCCCCCCGCTGACTGTCGCTAGCCACGGTGGTAGGTGGAGATGGAGGCAGGCTGCGGCATCGGGCGGCGGCAATTCCAAAATAGTTTTTACTTTTTTTTTACTTATAAAAAATAACAAATATAAGCCAATATAATTGATGCACTTTTACAAGTCATGCTTGAGAAGCTGCAGGTTACGACCCAAAAATAGGTTAAAAATGAGTTGAGTTAAAACTCATATTTGAATATGTTTTATAAGCATAAACCTTTGATGTAGGACAACTAGCGTGTTATCTTTTCAGATAGTTTTTCTATTTTATGAAATTTAGAATTATCTTTCGGCACAATATTTTATTTGAATATTATTTGACTTCTTTTAGGATAGATTAGATATGATTTTGATAATGTTATCTTTAGCAATTATATTTCCTAAAGGAGTCCTATCTCTATATATAGGATGCCCTTCTTTGTAATATTCATACATTATCATTCTATCAGTCAATCAAGTATTCTTTGGAATTGTTTTCCAAGATCGCTTCTCTCTGCGTCATTTGGTATCAAAGCAGGTTTATCCTATGACGGTAACTCATAACATGAATATCAATCTCCCCGTAGCTGAGGGCCGTGAAAACGAGCCTCTACATGGGCTGAGTTCAATCAATTCGTGGGTCAAACCGATCAGAGGTTTCAAAAATTCCTTGAAGTCATACAGCGTTTGTCCACAAACCCCATACCTGGCGTGCTTCCAGCCGAGCGAATTTCTGTCGCTTGTGATCCCGAAGTAGGTATAGATCGTGGGGTAAATCACCGACATCACCGACAAGTCTATGTTGAGGATTTTGAAGAAGAGGATTTTGAAGAAGAGGATTTCCAGGACATGCATATTCGTGAAGGTCGCCGTTATGGAGGATTCCAGGATGGGCAAGTTTGTGGGGATCGTCGACATAGAGGTTATCGACGATATCCCGAAAAATATCAATTGAAAGTTGATCTCCCTACCTTCAATGGCAATTCGGATATCGAAGACATTCTAGAGTGGCTCTGGGAGGTTGAGGAGTTCTTTGAAGTCATGGAGATCGATGAAGAAGACCAAGTAGAATTCGTGGCGAGAAAGTTGAGGCGTGACGCTCTAGCTTGGTGGGAGCAGACACAAATATCTCGACGTCGTCAAAGAAAAACTCCTATCCAAACGTAGAGACGGATGAAACGAATGTTAAAGGTATGTTTCTTTCCACCCGACTATGAACATGTGTCAACGAAGAGTGGTGGGGTCACCCTTGGCGAAGTTTCCCAGATGGTGACGCAAATGTACTGGGATTTCGCCGCATTCAAGGAGAAGCCAATGGATGAGCCGATGGCTAGGATTAATTTCACTTCTTTTCCCCCAATCTCTTGCCGTGGCGTCCGAAGCTCCCGACCAGGGTAAGAACCAACTTTCCGAGAAATTAGAGGAGGAACCGAGGGTGGAAGAAGAGAATGATGAAGGAATGTCTGAAGATAATTCTTTAGAAATCACCACTGTGAATGAGGCTGAGTACCAAGAGCAGCTCCTCGAGGAAGCCTTGCAACGAGTTCAGGTTTAGAAGCAAAATTCGGAGGAAAAGTACCTACCCACAAGCTCCCATGTACATCTACATCTAGCAGTTAGTTTTGTCGCAGGAAATTCCATCATGTCAGATTTGCTTACACAAGAAGAACCTCAATTGCAAATCTTGGATGCAGTGCTACTTCCCTCAAGCGATCAATGTCAACCTGGACCACTAGTTGCAGCACTTCATAACCAAATAGGAGACATGTCACACCCCGAACCGGGCAAGCACACGAACATCCCACCAGGCCGTAACCAAGTTGTGCCATCCAGGATCCTTCGGCCATCATCAACCTTATATCTTACACATGCGGAAGCAAGAGACTCCTTCGTACACAAATAAAATCAATAATGACTTAGGATAGAAAAATAATTGTACACCTCTCGAAGTATAAAATACACCTCAATTCTTTTTAGTGGTCAAGACTAATTCACAAAACAATATACAATTTCTAAGGTCATCCAACGTCTTAAAAACGCTTGGTCAACTACTTCCTCAGATGCCAATCATTGGCAAGTTCGGGCTTCCTTCGCCTGGAACCTGAAAAAGTTAAGCCCCCACTGGGGTGAGATATAAATCTCAATAAGTGAAACCTAAACCTAGACCTGAATACCAATCCCCCTAGATCACACACAAATGCCACTCAAAATGCAGAATCACAAGCAATGCAATGGCACCAGGCATCTCACAAGGCAATATCAATTATAGACATGGACGATCAATACAACAGTCATGCTCAATTGCCGGGTCTCATAGCCGAGCACATATACTCAAATACACCACAGTCACCACTTTCTCATCCACCCACATATTCCACTGGCACTCATACCACCTGACATCGCTGGGGTCACCAGACCAAATGATGTCTACATACCACGGGGATCATCAAACCAATCGTACACTCCAAGCTTACAGCCACTTCATGCCGCCGGGGTCTCACTACACCAAATGGTATCCTCACATTTCCTTTCAATTTTATCACTCTCCGATACCGCCGGGGTCTCACTAGACCAAATGGTATCATCAGGGCTCCAAGCCAAATCATCGCCAGGGCCCACGGCCGCGATGTAATTCCCAAAACACTCTGACCATTCATTTGCATTAGGGCTTCAAGCCAATTACGATGCGAAAGGGGCACCAAGCAATGGTCATTCATTTACATCAGGGCTCCAAGCCAATTACGATGCAAAAGGGGGCACCTAGCCAATTACGATCTCCGGGGCACCAAGCCAACAATCGATGGGGCACTATAGCTCATCCAATAACATGGCATCACAGCCAATTCAATAATAGGGCATACAAGCCAATCAATATCACACAGGCGCTATAGCCATATAAATCACGTAGGCGTCGCCAATTAAACAATCAAGGGCTTAATAGCCAAATATGTCATCAAGGCATACTGCAGTTCAATTGTCATGCTATGCCATTCAAGTCAAGGACTTCACCAAGAAATCAAATTACTCAACCACTTTATCCAGTAGTGTCCTAGGATTCAAGTAAGGGTTTAGGAACCACTTACCTCTTCAAGCAAGCTAACAAATGCCACGTGAAATTCCTTCTAAGGCCCACAAATGCATAGCCAAATCACGTCAAGCGTCGTCCTACAAACAATGTACAATTCCCGTCAATTAACTCCGCCAAATTTCAATCCGATCGAACTAATTTCTTGCCGAGACATCAATTGACATCCTAGGACATCTTAAGATCCAATTTGGACCATAAAAACACTTCCTAGAACCACCCAAGGGGTTCGACTAAGGCTGGATAGAATTGGACAGCATTCTGTTATGCCTTTGCCCTATTCCAACAACCCATAATTCACCTCAATTCACCATTTTATTGTCCAATCTTCTTTCCAAGACCTATATTTACATGTATAGGACATCCCCTAATGATTTGGAAGCAAAATAACACCCCTAGGATGTTCAAATGGTTCAACCTCCACAGATTGTCCACCGATCAGATTTTCACTCAATTCTGTCCACTCAATCTTAGCCATGAAACACCCCTAAATCTCAATTGAAAAAATAATTTCTACTCATTCACATGTATTACTATAAGTTATGAAGCTACCCTCGAACATTTGAGGTCATTCGGTTTTCTATGAGCTAGAAACACCACCTTTCCTCAGCTAGCTCAGAATCCGTCCGCTTTGCTTCCAAAAATCACCATAAATTAACCACACCTCGAAAAATCATGAAACCAACGGAAAAATGTCAATGACATCTTGAACTAACCTGTGGTAAGAGGGCGTGACCAAAAAACGCCGGAAAGAGCCGCTAGACTGCACCGAACAGAAGGCTTCAAAACTGTTTTTCTGGGCAGTTTTTGGTTGAGGTGTTTTTGGAGAGAAAATGAGGTGAACGTGTAAGGGGAGGCTACACAGCAGATGAAGTCCTTAAAACCATTGTCTCACACATATAATTGAGCCCCAAATTGATAAGACAAGGTTAGGTGTGCATTTAATGCCAAATACTCCCAATGGTTGACAAGTGGCACTCCCCCAATAATTCAATCTTAGCTTTGACTCATATTTGACCATTGTACAAGATATTTTTGGCAGCCCTATAGGATAGGAGAAATGTCCATTTTTCCCTTCTTGAATTCTTAAGGCATATGTAAATTGTCTTGGGGCAAAATGGTCATTTTGCACTTTCAGTCCAAACTTCACTTTTCCAATCCGAAATTACCATTTGGCGAGACATTGACAAATTCTTATCCAAAATTGGAATTCTCTATTTCCAAGTGCCAATTTTGAACCTCAATTTCATGATCATTCGTCCGTTGATCATTATCCTTTCATTCAATAGTCTCAACAGGGTCGGAAATTCGGAATGTCACAAGACATGAGCCCCACAATTGCCATAGAGGATCTCAGCGGCACTGATCTTGTTCAAGCTATTGCGGTCAAAGGACTTAAAAGAACACTTCAGACAGATTATATTTTAAGAATCCTTGGGCTAGATATCTATGCAAACAGTTTGGTTGGTGATCCCATGAGAAGAGGCATATCACGTGGTCAAAAGGAGATGATTGCTAGCCCAAATAAAGCTCTATTCATGGACGAAATAACAAATGGATTGGATAGTTCGACGGCCTTTCCGATTGTTTCTTGTCTTCGGCAACTAGCGCATTTAACTGATGCCCCTATACTGGTTTCACTTCTTCAGCCTGCGATAGAGACATTTCATTTTTTTGATGACCTTATTCTGATGGCTGAAGAGAAAATTGTATACCAAGGCCCCCGTGACCAAGCTTTGAAGCTTTTTGAGGATTGTGGGTTCAGGTGTCCCGAAAAAAAAAGGGTTGCCAATGTCCTCCAAGAAGACCAAACACAATATTGTTAGCATCCCGAGCTACCGTACAGTTATATATCCGTCGATATATGGATCATGAAAGATTATGAATTGAAGGAATCATGGGCTAAGCTGTTCTCGACACATCAATATCAATCTGAAGTTGCAAGGCATGGGAATCATGTCTTTTGCGTAAAAGGATGTGATATAGAGTTGTGGTCAGAATTCCAGAAAAGAGATCAGGAAAGGAACCGGAAGATGACGAGGCACTAGAAGTACAAGAGGAAGCAAATTCAGACACGACGAACTCGAGGACGAGTTCTTCTAAAGAATAGGAGAAATGATGTAGGACAACTAGCGTGTTATCTTTTCGGATAGTTTTTCTATTTTATGAAATTTAGAATTATCTTTCGGCACAATATTTTATTTGAATATTATTTGACTTCTTTTAGGATAGATTAGATATGATTTTGATAATGTTATCTTTAGCAATTCTATTTCCTAAAGGAGTCCTATCTCTATATATAGGACGTCCGTCTTTGTAATATTCATACATTATCATTCTATCATTCAATCAAACTTTGAGTATTCTTTGGAATTGTTTTCCAAGATCGGTTCTCTCTGCGTCAACCTTTGATTGTTTTCAAATCTACTAAACCCATATGTGACCCAAGTAAATAAAAGTGGGTTAGAAAGTGGGTCAAAGACCCATATTGATACCTCTAGGTGTACGTAAGCAATTACCGACCAAACAACAACACAGAAAATCAAATGAAATTTTCCTTATCAAACGACGAAATATTTTCTTGTTCAGAAAATATTATCATTTTTCCTGAAACATAAATATTCGAATATTTTTTTTTATTTATTTAAAAAAGCTATATTATCTGGAAAACAAACGATGCCTAGGATTGAATTGCAACTCGAATAAAAGTTGCGGGAGCCGGTCATGCACATTCTCAATGTTGCTGGGCGGATGTAGACGGAGTATCATCAGTCCGGTTTGTATATCAATCATCGTCGAGGAACGAATGGACATGAACATGTGAAGATGGATGGGCCAAATACGCAAAGCAAATCTTCTAGCGTCGTTTCCCTTGGCCACTCATAACGAAAAATCTAAAATCGAACGGGTGCGTTCAGAGATAGCGATCTTTTCATACTTTGTGGCCGTCGATTTGGGGGACAGAAGAGAATGAACACGCGTGGAAATTGTCCTGTCTTATCCATAGTCCATACCGTCCCGCTAAACTTCCTCAAATGCCCAATCAAAAGACGTAGTTCATTAACTTCCATTCCTATTTTGCCATTGGTATACGATTAACCTAAACTCGATGGGTTGGTTACGAGTAGAGCCGGCAAAATGGGTCCACGACCCATTTTGTAACTCAGTTTTAAGAGGCCCAATGATATATGGGTAACTCGTTTTTTTATAAAACAGGCCTAAGTGGGTTAAAAAGAAAATGAAAGCCTGAAAAACAGGTCAAATATGGGTTTGCTTATGACCCACATTTGACCCATTTGGCTTAGCGAAATAGGTCATCTCTTCGTCTCTTCCTTTCATCTCTCATGATCTTCCCTCTCTCTCCTAAATCGGCTAGCTCGTCACGACCATATGAGCATCACAAAACCCTTAACGCCACTCTTTCTGCCGTGCCCACAGTCCCCCCGATCGTCCGCACGATCAACGTCAACCTCCCCATCGAGGATCTCGAGACCAAGCTCTTTGCTTCTGGAGCCGAAGAAGGATGTGCCGTGGTCGACCAACACTCCGCATTATCAAACCACCAGGAGATGGCAGCCGATCCGTCGTTGCAGCACTTCTGCTCCAATTTGCACTAAATCGGTATGCTATTACGATTTGTAACCTCAGGCACTTGTCGCGGCTCCTCCTCTTGCGGGGCTGCGTGAGCATCCGTGTGCTCCGATGGATGAACGATGAGGCGGTGAGGTGGGTCGAGAGCTGGGAAGAGGACGGAAGTCGGCATGAGGAATTATTCTCTCTCCAGCTCTCTGCTTTTTATAAATAGTTCGATTACTAGCTCAAGAGATCTACTTGCTTTCATTAGCTCTGTTCCCTAGCATCACATTCTTCTTCTCTCACATTGCTCTGTTTCGAGATCGAAAAACAGAGCAAACGAGTCTCTGTTAAAAAGGACCGGCTCTCTACAATTAGTCTCCTTCCCAACACGTTTTAAGGAGCTAGAGATGACATCTCCATGCAACTGTCGCTAATTAGGCGATCCCTTTCCGCTAATTTGGGCTCAGATCAAAGCGCCATTGCTAGTCCTACTACTCAGGATCGCGGTATTCCTATGCATGGCCATCATGATCCTTCTGGTGAAACTCTTCAGATCAAATCGACTGACAGAGGAGGATGGAGAAATTGCAGATGGAGGGGAGGGAGGAGGAAGGACTAAGGAGGACCAACGAAAAAAATAAAATAAAAATATTTTCAAAGAAATTAAAAAAATTCAATAAATTCAATAAATTTGTATTGTATAAAAAGTGTTAGCAATATTTTTTTTTATCAAATTATAAAAATAAGTACTATATGATTTAGTTAATTTTACAAATTTTTAAGAAATACGGGTTGGGTATGGGTCGGGTCGGGTATGAGTCATTCAATTTGTACTGTGTAAAAATGGGTCAAAACGGGTTAAATGGGTCAATATGGGTCGGACCATATTCGACCCAACCCAAACCCGACCCGACCCGACCCACCCATTTGACGCCTCTAGTTACGAGATATGGAATTGATTATATAATAGTCTTTAGATGACTGTTAAACTAATAGTCTCTTTTGGATCACAAAAAATTAAATGATAATTAATTTAAAATTATTATGGGATCCACTTTTTAAATAATTTGTGGCTCAAGCAGCCTGTTATACTCACGATCACTCAAAGACTGTTATGCTAGCAAAGTCTTACGAGATATTAGGTACTTTCAATCATGGGTTAGGTCTTGAGATGTAGAGAAATTTGACTTTTTTTTTTTTTTGCAGTGATGACATTCAAGATAATTCAATCCCAAATGCACCACATATCGCAACAGTCCAATCTTAAGACGAAGGAGTAATGGAAAGTCGAAGATGGATTAAATTATTTGGACAATAGCAGAAAGTGCTCTAAAGATAGAAAAACCGAACGTTCGAATGAATTGTTAAGAATTCGAATTGAGATACTAACGAAACATAATCTTGAACCCGACACGACATCATGAAAACTAACAAATTTTAAACTCCATTCATCCTGTCTTTGTAATATTTAAGGATTAAATCACAAGAGAAGCTTCTAAGAGAGGGACTCTTTAGATGGTCCGTTAGTTATATGAGTTGTAAACGTAAGGGACGTTTTGATTATGATTCTCTCTTTCGTATATTTGTGCGCTCCTCATCAAATCTTTTAGATTTTTCTATATCCTTTTGGCTCCAATATTATTGTCAACGACCAAAAAAAAAATGAAATTGTGGATAGTCAACAGGTCATAATAGATGCAAACAGTTCCCCACTCTCTCCATTCCTTAGGGGAAACTTGCGAAGCTTTGATGGCCACGCATGCAGAACTTTTCGTTTCGTTTCCCTGGCCTCTCATAGCAAAATCAACTAAAATCGATCGGTCCCTCGAGGATAGCGTTCTTTACTTTGTGCTGAAAGAAAAGATTGCATCGGGCGCCGCAACACTTTTTTTTTTAACTTTTTCAAATGACTCCAAAGTTATTTTTAAAGTAAAAATAAAGTTACATAATAAAAAATAAAGAAGCACTTCTGGAGCAACGGAAATTCTACTATAGAACATGCGCCCAATTTGCGCTTTTTATCATAGCTATACGTAGATTTAGAGATTGAGAACTTCATTTCTTCTCTTAAGGCAAGAGACAAAGCTCGTGCTTTGTCGCCGTGGATTCAATCAAAATTTGGGACAATTTCGAACCCACGACAGCAAACGTTACATTTTGTCAATCTTAGATTACACCTAAAACGACAAAATGATAGTTTTATCCCTTCAATTCAAACCTAAAGTGACAAAAGACGGCTGGGATTAGGCCTAAGCGACAAAATTCGACCTCGTCGTTGAGAGGGAAAATTTTCGAACTTACAGCAAAGAGAAAATAATTTCATCGCCTTAAGGTGGATCTAAAGCAACAAAATCACTCTGAATGTGCGCTAGGGTATGTGTGCGCATGGTATAATCATAAATCATAAATCGTGTAGAGTTCATGACTCTAACTAGAGAATCCTCCTAACAAAAACGTGAACTAAACGATTGTTATTCCAGATTGAACTTCAAAGTATACTGTAAAAGGCATTTGTTAATATTCTTATAGATTAGAATCTCGATAATTAATTTTAGTATAATACTCAAATATTTCATGATTCTCGAAAAAAAAAAACAATGAACATGCAAACTACTCCGATTCGGAAATAAAAGAAGAAAAAACCACAGTTTAAGAAAGGAGAAAAAAAAAGACAATAAATTGATTTTTTTTTTGGGTAAGGACAATAGATTGATTGATCTATATTAAAGGTATAATATTCCTCTTTCATCAAGGTTTATTCTCTCATTTTATGAGTCAATTTTATATGACAAATGTATTGTTCCATCTAATTTTAGTTAGCAAGAGAGATCACCAAGGAGGAGTTGTTTTTCATGCTTTTTCCAAAGGTCTGGACCACGTTTGAGCCCGTTAATATGTCCAATGAGAAGCACGCAGATTAAACCCACTATCTTTACCAAGAAAATCGTTAAGAGAGAGCATAAATCTGAGCCCGTTAAATATATTCACTTGTGCCCATCTTTCCTGAAAAACTCAAGACAATGAGTTATGGGCAAATCACAATATATGACCTACTCTTGACTACACCAATCCTCTGATGTCCGATTTTTCTAACCTAACTCATGTGTGCATCTCATTTACACAGATATAAACAATTGTAAAAATCGTGCAAAGTATTCTTAGACCGTTCAAACACCTAATAAAAGTCCATATGATATTCCATATATAAGCAATTGCATGATATGTTTGGACACTTAATAGAAAATCATGAGACACGACCTAGAATTCTTATTCCATTGCACTCTCCTACGAGATTTGCAAACCACAACCCCTCCCCCCCCACAAAAAAAAAAAACAAAACAAAAACAAAACAAAACCACCTCCATTCATTTCCATCTCATTTCATTCATACCAATTTATTAAGTTATTACATATTAGTTCATAGGCATTATGGCGGTTGAAACTGGAGAGCGGCCTTCTCAAAGCTGTGCAAGAACATTAGCAATCACGCATTCACGAGCTTTGCACATAGCCTCCAACGGCTCTCTCTTGGGCATTGTGAGTCCCGTTCCTTCCGACAAGTCCACTGGCTCTTCGCCGACTCGTTCCCACTCGAAACATTGAAGAAGCGCCGCTAGGGCCAAACTCACCACTTTGTTGGCCAGGGCGGCACCGGGACAACTCCACCTCCCCATGCCAAAGGGTAACAACCGGAACGCGTGATCCCCTTCCACTCCCTCATATCTCTCCGGTTCAAAACTTGCCCGATCCTCCCACACTTTTGGGTCTCTCTGAATAGCCCATGCATTCACCAGGATCATGGTGCCTCGGGGCACGTCGAACCCGCCGATCGTGCAGTCCTCCGAGGACTCATGGGGGTAGTAGGAGCGGGCCGGTGGAAACAATCGGAGGGCCTCGTTGATGATGTTTCGGAGGCACGGTAGCTTGTGGATCTCTGCCTCGTCGGCTAGGCGGTCTCGGCCTATGACTTCGTCTAGTTCTGCTCGAGCTTTGTTCATCATACCCGGATGGTTGAGTAGGAGGGACATTGCCCATTCTATTGTCACCGCGGATGTATCCGTGCCGGCACCTAAGATTGTCTGTCGCGAAATGTGGTTTAAGTAATGAACTAACTACGCTCAGTTGTTTCAAAGAGAGATATGGAAACTTGTTTCCAAGATCAGACGAAAAGAGGAAAATTGCAAATATGTAGATGTAGAAGTGATTCAACTAGCCCGCGCCTGTGCTCCACAAGTCTTACTAATCAAATCATTGAACTTGCAAAATGTTTTCAATGAAGTATTTCAGTCCCCGGTTTCGATCAACTCGAGCTAACATAGAAATTTGCCAGAGCATAGCATGGCGTGGGACAATCTAAATAGCTGCTACCGTTCTAGAAAATGAAAAGTTTCGGCATGATCCCTAACTCACATGCCTCATAAGATATTGGCTTCAAATGACACCCACATGGTCTAATGGAGCATATGTATTGTGCTCACATGCACGGGATTAAAACTAAGAAAGAAGACTTTATACCGAGAATTAAAAAACAAAAATTAGACCTATGGGGAGGATATACCATAAAAGAAAAAAAGGAAGAGGCAATTCTCCTACTTCTATACTTTGTCAACCGGATACAAACAATAAATATAGACCGTCAGATTTGTGGTGCTGTCATTTTTAAAGGTGCAATATATATATGAACTTCAACTTTTGAACCATTGTGCAAACCTGAGGGTCGAAGAAAAAAATTTCAACTTTTGTTAGGGAAGTGGTCATATTTTTGTTTGGGAAATTTTTTCAAAAAAAATCTTAAAGTTATTGCACTTTTTTCCAATTTAATCCTAAGTAAATTTTATTATGCAAATTGAGTTCTAAACACTTTTAAGTTTTGCATTGAGTCCATCTAGCCTATTTTTTATTTTTTCTTTACTGTAACTGGCAAGGGGGTCGCCAGGCCCTTGCCCACAACTATGTTGGCCTCGCCTAGTGGGCGAGAGCCGCGATCCTTGCCTACGGTTTATGAGGGTTTCATTGGGCCCTCTTCGGCCAATGGGCGAGGGTAGCGAAACCCTTGCCAGCTACAGTTAAAAAAAGGAAAAAGAAAAGAAAATATAGAAAAAATTAATAAGAAATTGTCAATGTCAACACCGGCCGTGACAAGTCGGACGACCACAGTTTTTTTTTTGGGTCAAAGACGACTAACGTCTACATCAACGATTTCTGAGTAATATTGGATGGATTGACTCAATTGGCACAATTAAAAAGTTTATGACTGAATTGATAAAAATATAATAAATTTAGGATGTTTTGGAGAATATTTCCATTTACGTTCATTTGGTCCCTCTTGTATCGTTTCGCTTCTTTCCAAACAAAGCCACACATGGGAAATATTGGAACAAATGACTTGCTTCCCATAATAAATTATTATGCGTCTGTTTTGGATCTATTGTGAGTTTAACTGGGCCAAAAAAATAAAATTATAAATAATTAAAAATTATTGTGAGGTTCACTCCTTTAGAAATTTAGGGTCTATAATATATTAATATGACAGTCGCCCTCACAATCACCCCAAAAGTGCTATGCGAGCAAACGCAATTTTCACTGTACATACCAGGATTTGGCCTTTGATGATCTCGTCCGAGTATCCCTCCGACAGCATGGTACCGATCATCATCATGCTCTCCACCTCTCGATCACCGTCGCTTCTCTTCCTTCTAGACCTCAGCTCATCTATCATGCCCTGCAAGATCAAATCGGACCTCTTGGCTGTAAGAGTGCGCAATCTTGCTAGATATATCACTCTCAGATATGCGGAAGCTTTGTGGTGATAATACGAGAAAAATGTAATAGACAACTCAAGATAAACTCGTTATACTAAACTGAAAGTATAACAATCAGAGATTATCTCATACAACTATTACAACCTATTCTCTCATACCACACACCACACTTGAAGTCTTTCTCTAGGTTGAGAAAGCTTAGAAAACAACATATAAGACTAGCCTATTTATAGGAGAAACTAACCACTCTAGAAGACAACCATACCTAATCAAACAAAAGAGAGTAAACACTCCTCCATGCTAACCACCCCTAGTAATTACTCCTCCATAGACAACACCTAATTAAATATTCTTCCAAGCCCCAAGCATTTACTCCTCCATAGACAACACCTAAACAACATTTAAATGCTTCAATACACTTATGGAGACAAGCCCTAAACTTGTATTTACTTCTCCTTGGTGCAAGTGTAATTAATTAATAATATTAGGTGTTGAACTTCAACATTGGCCACGTCCACCATCCTTCGCTCTCTCCCCTTGAAGTCCACCACCTTCCTAAGCGCCGGCAAGAAATCGCTCGGGTCTGTCCCGCTCAGCTCGAATATCTCCTTTATCACCTCCTTGAACTGCCTGGCCACCTCGGAGTCATCCGTGTCGACGGCGGCCCCAAAGTAACGCTTCCGGAGATCATCCTCATGACGATGTTGAAGGACAGCTCCTGAAGCCTCGACTTCATCTCCACCATCGCGAAACCACTGCCCCCTTCTGCTCCTGCGGCTGCCTCACAGAGGCTCCTCACGAGGAGCCTGACTTCCTCCTGCCGAATGGAGAGGGAACCGGCGAGGCGGTGCGGGGAAAGGATCTCGAGGGTCGTGAGGCGGCGGAGGTCGCGCCAGTGGGGACCGTAGGGGGCGGAGGCAATGGTGGTGTCGCCGTAGGCCATGATGTCCGCGGCGAGCCTGCGGGGGCGGTTGGCGAGGATGATGTCGTTCCTGGTAAAGCACTCCTCCGCCGCCAATGGGGAGGATGCGACGACCACGGGCCGAGAGCCAAAGGAGAGCGAGAGGACCGGGCCATAGCAATTGGCGAGGGACTGGAGCGTCCGGTGGACCGGCTCTCTTATGAGGAGGAGATGGCCGATGATGGGGAGTGAAGGTGGGCTCGGGGGGAGATTTCTCTTGTTGCTTCTCTGCAACTTGAACAGGAAGAGAATGAAGAGGAAGGAGGATGCTGAGAGAATGTACACCCATGCGTCTTCCATGAACGTGATGGAGAGAGAGAGAGAGAGAGAGATTGTATACAAGACTTTATGTTGTCTATATATTTTTTTTATGTCTACATTTTTTTTGGGTAAGGTTTATTCAAGACTTGAAGCTCCAATAAGTTATCGTTTGACACGTAAATTCTTTTTTTCATCAATCAATGCACATGCTTTCTAACGATAATAATAAGGTATTGTTCGCTTGAAAATCAATCCCTTCAAATCGTCAACTCAATAGCAATAATTATCACATTTCGATAGGTCAAACATCCTAATCAAACATCACAGTCCTCTTGTACTTTCAATTGATGAATGATTGTGTACTGAAAATGGCAAAGAACAGGTTTTTGTGCCCTCCTTTTGTAGTCATCGATGGTGGGCCTCTACCAATAGTTATGCCCACTCATTGAAATCAAATGTGGACTACAAAGTTAGATTGTATAATTATTCTCGCTTCCGGAAACTTGACCGTGTATTGACACCAGAAATAGCGTGGAGTCAATGAGCACATACTTGGTATGTGAATGAGAATAGACAAGTGAGTAGCACATGAATCAAGATAATCACGTGAATATTAATATGCATATGTCAGCTTAATCGACAAGAATGACGGTTAGCATATGACGATTTTCATCGGACACCACATATTCAGTTGTCGAAGTACAACGACCAATGATTGATAGTCGCCGATAAAAACGTCGGCGACGATTATTTATTAGAAAGAACTCTGAAATACCATTTTGAAGTTTGAAATCGACAAGGTAATTGAAGCCAAAGGCATACGTTTTTGGAAGGAATTGTTATCGCTCAGAAGCAAGAGCATGGTTACAAAGGTCATGGAGAAGCTAACACCTGACAGGAGGGAATGTTCAGGGACATGGATACAAGGATCCTCGCGGGATAAAAAAACAGTTACCAGGACTCGTTATATAAGGATCCGTTGAAGTTACTTGAAGAGATGGAATCGCTGGAAATCGTGAGAAAACAGTTATAAAAAATTATTAAAAATACTATCAGTCATTCATCAGAAGCCCCCCCCCCCCCCCCCCCGCGGCAAAAATAAAGCAAATGTATATTCATCTTTACTTTCATATATTGCACTTTATCTTTCGTAGTTATTGTTTTCAGATTCGAGTCGTCCATCTCTATCTTGAGAATTATGTCGTCGATAAAAATTTTCGATATAATACTTTCGTGTTCCCAAGTTGTGTTGTCTGCTAAATACTGGCATAGTTGCTTTACATTTGGTTAATTTATCGAGTCTGGATTACCAAACATTGTTGTCCATGAAATTCCGAAATGGTTTGATCTGTATATTCATGTTTGAACTGAATTGATTGTTGCTCATCTGCTTGTGATGTTTTCTATCCTAATCTGCCCCAAGGATCTCATCCTCTTTAATTAAAAGCCAAAGAACAACTTTCGAGGAAAGATATTTCGTCGCGGGATACATTTCCGGCGAAACACCATTATTGACTTAACTGCAATAATTGTGTGACTGGACTTTCAAACAACACTTTCGGTAATTGCTCCCGCCTAAGACTTCGACTATTCTTGTAGGCGTTGCCTCCGGCCAACTCTCCGCGTCACGAACCAAATCTCATTTTTTTTTCTCTACTTTTTGGTGATGAACCAGATCGAGTGCATAAAATTCAATACATATTTAACAAAAGTGTAATGCTTCTTAAAATTAGCAAGAAAATATATCCTATACAATTCAAAAGAATTCGTTAAATTAGCAACAAAACAAAATGAATAAGATGAAATAAGCTGGGAATGGAACCCACGATCACCGAAGTACTTCACCCATGCGACAACCAACAAGGAAAATAGAAAAGTTAGTGAAACTATTCATATTTCAATTGATATATGCACACATTAAAAGACGTGACCTTAATTTGGACATAAAAACTCTGTGGATCCCTTCCTCCCTACAAAAGATGAGGTATAATGAGTCCAGCATAGAAATATTGAAAATAAAAAAAGAGGGAATGAAGTACAATGATCAAAAGATGTGGTATAATGGGTAATAATGATTACACATAAATAATGAAACAGAAGGAATGATTTCTAATTCAGAAATAAGGATAATAGAAATAAGCCTCAACTCCAACAAATTATATCTTCTTTAAAGCATTCATTGAAGAAGCAGAAACCCTTATGAAAGAAGCTATCTAGGAACAAAAGGAATGCCTTCTAATTCTTGAACAAGGATAATAAAAATAAATAAATTGATCGCTCTTCATTTATGCTTATTAATGTAATCTTTACTTAATTAATAATATAAGAAAGAACATAAATAAGCTAAGCTAAACGACGTATCATAAGCGTTTCTTATTTATATCATTCACTATTTGAAGAGAGCATGGATTCCAAATAATCGATCTTTCTTTTAGTTATTGAACCTTTCTTTGGTTGATTAACGTGTGATATTATTAATCTACATTACTAATATTGAACGAAACTAGATCTTATAGAATCACATTTGAATATTTGATGATACATTCCGTACTTGCTAAAAAACGGATCCTTCTAATGTTTTGGAAATCTTTATTAATTGATTTAGAACATCTCTTATTCTCTTATAGTATCTTATCTATCTTTCAAAATTAGTAGAAAGAATCGATCGATTTCATTTTCGTGGATAACACAATTACAATATATATTTTTGGTGATCAAATATTATGCAAAGTAAATCATTTTCGAATAGATCCTTACTCTACTCTATTTAGTATCTCATCAAAGACGATTTTTTTTCCTAAGTTATATTTTATCAAAAGAATTGATCTCCTTTTTTTGTTTGTTCACAACTTTATATATGTAATAAATATAAAAAGGGTCCTAATAAACCTTGAAAAAAATATAAATTAAGGATAGCAATTAGCGACGAACAATTATTTTTGTCGCTATAGAAAAATTACATAAGATTCACGAAACTTGTAGCAATTGATAAAAGAAAATAAAAAAAGAACTAATTAGCGACGAAATTGACATTTCGTCGCTAAATTAATTTAAATAAAAAATAATATTTAGCGACGAACAAAGGGTTTCGTCGCTAATTATACTTTTTTAAAAATTATTTTTGCGACGAAAAGACAATTTCGTCGCTAATCAATTCTTTTTATTTTATTTTTCCTCAAATTAGCGACGAACAACACTATTCGTCGCTAAATTTACCAAAAAAATAAATACAAAATTAAATACAAAAGAAACACTAAATTAGCGACGAACAAAGGGTTTCGTCGCTAATCAATTCTTTTTATTTTAGTTTTCGTCAAATTAGCGACGAAAAACACTGTTCGTCGCTAATTTGACCAAAAAACCAAAAAAAAAAATACAATTTAGCGACGACCGCTAATTTGCGTCGCTAAATTTAACGACGAACGGTCTTAGTCGTCGCTAAATTTACCAAAAACCAAATACAAATTTAAATAAAAAATAATAATTTTTAGTCACGAATAACATTGTTTGTGGTCAATTTAGCGACGAACAATGATTCTCGTCCCTAAATTATTTCTTTTTTTAAAATTTTTGGTCATTTAGTGACGAAATTGTACATTCGTCACTAAATTAACGACGGAATGTTCTTTCGTCGCTAAGTTCAACGCAATTTAGCGACGACAGTAATTTTTCATCACTAATTTAGCTACAAATTTCTTGTTCATCTCTAATTAGGTACAAATTTCTCGTTCGTTGCTAATTTCGTCGCTAATTAGCTACAAAAATTTGTTCGTGGCAAAATTTGTGAGGAATTTTTTCGTCATTATTTTTGTCGCAAATAGCGATGAACTTCCTTGTTGTCGCTATTTTCGTCACAAATTAGCGACGAAAATTATCTCGTCGCTAAATGTTCATGACTAAATCGCTGTTTTTTTGTAGTGATCATGAGCTGTCTTGCAATAAAACCCGTTGTTGCTGATTGATGTATGGTGAATGGCAAAAATTCTTATCAACATTAATCCTTTGTCATCAAATTTGGCCTTTTTTTTTAGGGTGCCACCATTGATCATGTATGAAATAAACTCATGTAATGTAAATTAATAACCATTTAGTTGTATCAGCACCTTCTAACATACTTACTATGTTCCATACAAATATTTTCTAGACAAGATCGTTTGACGACATCTAAAGCTTGTCGTGTACCGAGCTCATGCAAACACGTGCCCTTGACAAACAGGAATGCGAGTATCATGAATTTGCGTCGGTTGATCTCATCCAAAATTCCACCCCAATAACTCTATTATTGCCATATTCGGCTGACTGGGTATCCACACCCCAGCCTGTCTAATGGGAGAAGATTTTAGAGGCCTACCCCACCTTTCAAATCATCAATAAAGTGTGCTTTGACAGGAAAAAAAAAAAAAACTTAATTGTTGCCATAGTCCGTTTCAGACCCGTCACACATTATCGCATCAAATGTCAAATTTAGCTTCATCTTTTTCTTTTTCTTTTTGGTCGAATTTTTTCACACTAAGGTTACGTTTGGTAGTCCGGATTTTTTTGCCGGATAGGATAAGGTCAGATAGGATAAGGATATGATAAGATTTGAAATATCCTATACGTCGTTTGGTGATGTCCGGATATTATACATGGAATCAATTCATCTCTCTCATGGTGGTGTTGAAGAAAGATAAGACGCCACAAACCATCATCTTTATCTTCCAGCAATGGCAGCGTTTGATGATGTCCGAACCAGCCACGGCGTCTTCAACAAGCACAAAAACAGAAGCGCACATAGAGTCAGAAGACGAAGCATAGATTACCAGCCCAGTCTCGCTATCGCTGGCGAGAGTAAACTTCTGATCGGAGCTGTAGTCCTTCGTGAGCAAGTCTGCAAACCAAAATCGACTCGAACCTAAAAAAAAAAAAAACCAAAAGCGCACAGAGAGAGATATAGAGGAGGTACCTTTCGCTTTTTTTTCGAAATCGGAGAAGAGAAAGGATTTTTTGTTCATGTTTCCGATCAGAGAAAAATGAAGAATTTGGAGAAATCTTCTCAGCGATTGGAGATACGAAGATTGAGAGAGAGAGAGAGAGAGAGAGAGAGAGAGAGAGAGAGAGAGAGAGAGAGATCCACCGGCGCCTTTTTGATTTCTTCCTCCGAAGCCATAAATGGAAGTTTTGAGATTTTCTGTTTTGAGAGAAATCCTATCCGGCCTTATCCTATCCCCCTCCCCGGATTTTTTTATACGGGCTATATCCCCTCTATATCCTACCTTATACTATCCGGATCACCTACCAAACACGGGATAGGATAAAATATATCCTATCTGAGTTTTATACGGATGACCAAACGCAGCCTAAGTGTCAGATTTAACATCGATTTTTTTTTTCGCATAAAATTTAGCTTTATCAAGACAGTGCAATACTACCAGCGACTCATCATTTATCGTTTTAATAAATAAATTATTTCACACTAAGTATACGAATAGATCACATCAACAACCATTTCTTCAACTGGCCAAACAAAGCAAAAATGGTCGCAATTGGGAAAAAAAAAACATAGAATTGTAAACATAAGATAGTAAAAAGTTAAGACCATTGGACAATAGATTTGACTATTACTTGAGAAGTTAGGCTCTAAATGAGGAAAGTTAACAAAAGTGTTGATTTGTTTCGAACAATAAAATAGACAAAACAAGAAAATAAATCGAACATCAGATTTACGTAGTTTAGTCGTAGATATCTAGGTCTATGCGGCAATGAATAGATCACAAATTACACTTGAGTCACTTAAACACTTTCAATATTTTTCAGTCCCAATTACGTTCAATAACTCATGTAGTGTTTAGCCCCGCAATTCCTCACGAAAAAACACCTTTAAAACTAGGGATTTTACCTCCTCTTTCCTCTTTACACCCCCCTTCACTTTTCTTTTCTTTTTCTTTCCTTTCTTTCTTTTTATTTTGAATTTTTAAATGATTTTTTGTTTTCTCATTTTTTTTCTTTTCTTTCTTCCTCTGCCTTGCTGGCGATCAGTCACAAGAGAGGGATGAGCTAGCCTAAGGCCGATGAGCTTGTCTCTAGCCCGTGGCCGGCAACTAGCTGACGACGAAAAGAAAAAAAAATCAAAGAAAAAAAAGATATTAAAAGAATTAAGAAATAACAGACTATTAAAAAATTCAATTTTTTTTAAAATTTACAAAAATTGTCCACGTTAACGTAGGTCTTGGTCACGTAGGACGGTTGGATGTACATAGAGGTGTCAAACATGTGGGCGGGTTGAATATGGTCCGATCCATATTGATTCATATAACTCGTTTTGTCCCATTTCCATACCATACAAATTTAACTCTCATATTATACCTAACCTGTATTACTTAAAATACTTCTATATTTAATCAAATCAAGAAATATTTTTTTTATAATTTATTAAAAAAATGATATTGCTAAAACACTTTCATGCAATTGAATTTTTATTTCCTCTAAAAAGACTTTAAACTTCTTTCTTATTTTTTATAAATATAATTTCTTAGTACTACCCACCTTCCGCCGCCCGTTGCCCGCCGCCAACCACTGCCACCACCGCCCCCCGCTGATCGCCGCTAGCCACGGTGGTAGGTGGAGATGGAGGAGGGCTGCGGCAATTCCAAAATAGCTTTTACTTTTTTTTTACTTATAAAAATAACAAATATAAGCCAATATAATTGATGCACTTTTACAAGTCATGCTTGAGAAGCTGCAGGTTACGACCCAAAAATAGGTTAAAAATGAGTTGAGTTAAAACTCATATTTGAATATGTTTTATAAGCATAAACCTTTGATTGTTTTCAAATCTACTAAACCCATATGTGACCCAAGTAAATAAAAGTGGGTCAAAGACCCATATTGATACCTCTAGGTGTACATAAGCAATTACCGACCAAACAACGACACAGAAAATCAAATGAAATTTTCCTTATCAAACGACGAAAATATTATCATTTTTCCTGAAACATAAATATTCGAATATGTTTTTTTTTTATTTAAAAAAGCTATATTATTTGGAAAACAAACGATGCCTAGGAATGAATTGCAACTCGAATAAAAGTTGCGAGAGCCGGTCACGCACATTCTCAATGTTGCTGGGCGGATGTAGACGAAGTATCATCATCAGTCCAGTTTGTATCTCAATCATCGTCGAGGAAGGAATGGACATGAACATGTGAAGATGGATGGGCCAAATACGCAAAGCAAATCTTCTAGCGTCGTTACCCTTGGCCACTCATAACGAAAAATCTAAAATCGAACGGGTGCGTTCAGAGATAGCGATATTTTCATACTTTGTGGCCGTCAATTTGGGGGACATAAGAGAATGAACACGCGTGGAAATTGTCCTGTCTTATCCATAGTCCATACCGTCCCGCTAAACTTCCTCAAATGCCCAATCAAAAGACGTAGTTCATTAACTTCCATTCCTATTTTGCCATTGGTATACGATTAACCTAAACTCGATGGGTTGGTTACGAGTTGTGGAATTGATTATATAACAGTCTTTAGATGACTGTTAAACTAATAGTCTCTTTTGGATCACAAAAAAATTAAATGATAATTAATTTAAAATTATTATGGGATCCACTTTTTAAATAATTTGTGGCTCAAGCAGCCTGTTATACTCACGATCACTCAAAGACTGTTATGCTAGCAAAGTCTTACCAGATATTAGGTACTTTCAATCATGGGTTAGGTCTTGAGATGTCGAGAAATTTGACTTTTTTTTTTTTTTGCAGTGATGACATTCAAGATAATTCAATCCCAAATGCACCACATATCGCAACAGTCCAATCTTAAGACGAAGGAGTAATGAAAAGTCGAAGATGGATTAAATTATTTGGACAATAGCAGAAAGTGCTCTAAAGATAGAAAAACCGAACGTTCGAATGAATTGTTAAGAATTCGAATTGAGATACTAACGAAACATAATCTTGAACCCGACACGACATCATGAAAACTAACAAATTTTAAACTCCATTCATCCTGTCTTTGTAATATTTAAGGATTAAATCACAAGAGAAGCTTCTAAGAGAGGGACTCTTTAGATGGTCCGTTAGTTATATGAGTTGTAAACGTAAGGGACGTTTTGATTATGATTCTCTCTTTCGTATATTTGTGCGCTCCTCATCAAATCTTTTAGATTTTTCTATATCCTTTTGGCTCCAATATTATTGTCAACGACCAAAAAAAAAAATGAAATTGTGGATAGTCAACAGGTCATAATAGATGCAAACAGTTCCCCACTCTCTCCATTCCTTAGGGGAAACTTGCGAAGCTTTGATGGCCACGCATGCAGAACTTTTCGTTTCGTTTCCCTGGCCTCTCATAGCAAAATCAACTAAAATCGATCGGTCCCTCGAGGATAGCGTTCTTTACTTTGTGCTGAAAGAAAAGATTGCATCGGGCGCCGCAACACTTTTTTTTTTAACTTTTTCAAATGACTCCAAAGTTATTTTTAAAGTAAAAATAAAGTTACATAATAAAAAATAAAGAAGCACTTCTGGAGCAACGGAAATTCTAACATGCGCCCAATTTGCGCTTTTTATCATAGCTATACGTAGATTTAGAGATTGAGAACTTCATTTCTTCTCTTAAGGCAAGAGACAAAGCTCGTGCTTTGTCGCTGTGGATTCAATCAAAATTTGGGACAATTTCGAACCCACGACAGCAAACGTTACATTTTGTCAATCTTAGATTACACCTAAAACGACAAAATGATAGTTTTATCCCTTCAATTCAAACCTAAAGTGACAAAAGACGGCTGGGATTAGGCCTAAGCGACAAAATTCGACCTTAGTCGTCGTTGAGAGGGAAAATTTTCGAACTTACAGCAAAGAGAAAATAATTTCATCGCCTTAAGGTGGATCTAAAGCAACAAAATCACTCTGAATGTGCGCTAGGGTATGTGTGCGCATGGTATAATCATAAATCATAAATCGTGTAGAGTTCATGACTCTAACTAGAGAATCCTCCTAACAAAAACGTGAACTAAACGATTGTTATTCCAGATTGAACTTCAAAGTATACTGTAAAAGGCATTTGTTAATATTCTTATAGATTAGAATGTCGATAATTAATTTTAGTATAATACTCAAATATTTCATGATTCTCGAAAAAAAAAACAATGAACATGCAAACTACTCCGATTCGGAAATAAAAGAAGAAAAAACCACAGTTTAAGAAAGGAGGAAAAAAAAAGACAATAGATTGATTTTTTTTTTTGGGTAAGGACAATAGATTGATTGATCTATATTAAAGGTATAATATTTCTCTTTCATCAAGGTTTATTCTCTCATTTTATGAGTCAATTTTATATGACAAATGTATTGTTCCATCTAATTTTAGTTAGCAAGAGAGATCACCAAGGAGGAGTTGTTTTTCATGCTTTTTCCAAAGGTCTGGACCACGTTTGAGCCCGTTAATATGTCCAATGAGAAGCACGCAGATTAAACCCACTATCTTTACCAAGAAAATCGTTAAGAGAGAGCATAAATCTGAGCCCGTTAAATATATTCACTTGTGCCCATCTTTCCTGAAAAACTCAAGACAATGAGTTATGGGCAAACCACAATATATGACCTACTCTTGACTACACCAATCCTCTGATGTCCGATTTTTCTAACCTAACTCATGTGTGCATCTCATTTACACAGATATAAACAATTGTAAAAATCGTGCAAAGTATTCTTAGACCGTTCAAACACCTAATAAAAGTCCATATGATATTCCATATATAAGCAATTGCATGATATGTTTGGACACTTAATAGAAAATCATGAGACACGACCTAGAATTCTTATTCCATTGCACTCTCCTACGAGATTTGCAAACCACAACCCCTCCCCCCCACAAAAAAAAAAAACAAAAACAAAAACAAAACAAAACCACCTCCATTCATTTCCATCTCATTTCATTCATACCAATTTATTAAGTTATTACATATTAGTTCATAGGCATTATGGCGGTTGAAACTGGAGAGCGGCCTTCTCAAAGCTGTGCAAGAACATTAGCAATCACGCATTCACGAGCTTTGCACATAGCCTCCAACGGCTCTCTCTTGGGCATTGTGAGTCCCGTTCCTTCCGACAAGTCCACTGGCTCTTCGCCGACTCGTTCCCACTCGAAACATTGAAGAAGCGCCGCTAGGGCCAAACTCACCACTTTGTTGGCCAGGGCGGCACCGGGACAACTCCTCCTCCCCATGCCAAAGGGTAACAACCGGAACGCGTGATCCCCTTCCACTCCCTCATATCTCTCCGGTTCAAAACTTGCCGGATCCTCCCACACTTTTGGGTCTCTCTGAATAGCCCATGCATTCACCAGGATCATGGTGCCTCGGGGCACGTCGAACCCGCCGATCGTGCAGTCCTCCGAGGACTCATGGGGTAGTAGGAGCGGGGCCGGTGGAAACAATCGGAGGGCCTCGTTGATGATGTTTCGGAGGCACGGTAGCTTGTGGATGTCTGCCTCGTCGGCTAGGCGATCTCGGCCTATGACTTCGTCTAGTTCTGCTCGAGCTTTGTTCATCATACCCGGATGGTTGAGTAGGAGGGACATTGCCCATTCTATTGTCACCGCGGATGTATCCGTGCCGGCACTTAAGATTGTCTGTCGGGAAATGTGGTTTAAGTAATGAACTAACTACGCTCAGTTGTTTCAAAGAGAGATATGGAAACTTGTTTCCAAGATCAGACGAAAAGAGGAAAATTGCAAATATGTAGATGTAGAAGTGATTCAACTAGCCCGCGCCTGTGCTCCACAAGTCTTACTAATCAAATCATTGAACTTGCAAAATGTTTTCAATGAAGTATTTCAGTCCCCGGTTTCGATCAACTCGAGCTAACATAGAAATTTGCCAGAGCATAGCATGGCGTGGACAATCTAAATAGCTGCTACCGTTCTAGAAAATGAAAAGTTTCGGCATGATCCCTAACTCACATGCCTCATAAGATATTGGCTTCAAATGACACCCACATGGTCTAATGGAGCATATGTATTGTGCTCACATGCACGGGATAAAACTAAGAAAGAAGACTTTATACCGAGAATTAAAAAACAAAAATTAGACCTATGGGAGGATATACCATAAAAGAAAAAAAGGAAGAGGCAATTCTCCTACTTCTATACTTTGTCAACCGGATACAAACAATAAATATAGACCGTCAGATTTGTGGTGCTGTCATTTTTAAAGGTGCAATATATATATGAACTTCAACTTTTGAACCATTGTGCAAACCTGAGGGTCGAAGAAAAAAATTTCAACTTTTGTTAGGGAAGTGGTCATATTTTTGTTTGGGAAATTTTTTCAAAAAAAATCTTAAAGTTATTGCACTTTTTTCCAATTTAATCCTAAGTAAATTTTATTATGCAAATTGAGTTCTAAACACTTTTAAGTTTTGCATTGAGTCCATCTAGCCTATTTTTTATATTTTCTTTACTGTAACTGGCGAGGGGGTTGCCAGGCCCTCGCCCACAACTGTGTTGGCCTCGCCTAGTGGGCGAGAGCCACGATCCTTGCCTACGGTTTATGAGGGTTTCATTGGGCCCTCTTCGGCCAATGGGCGAGGGTAGCGAAACCCTTGCCAGCTACAGTAAAAAAAAAAAGAAAAAGAAAAGAAAATATAGAAAAAATTAATAAGAAATTGTCAATGTCAACACCGGCCGTGACAAGTCGGACGACCACAGTTTTTTTTTTGGGTCAAAGACGACTAACGTCTACATCAACGATTTCTGAGTAATATTGGATGGATTGACTCAATTGGCACAATTAAAAAGTTTATGACTGAATTGATAAAAATGTAATAAATTTAGGATGTTTTGGAGAATATTTCCATTTACGTTCATTTGGTCCCTCTTGTATCGTTTCGCTTCTTTCCAAACAAAGCCACACATGGGAAATATTGGAACAAATGACTTGCTTCCCATAATAAATTATTATGCGTCTGTTTTGGATCTATTGTGAGTTTAACTGGGCCAAAAAAATAAAATTATAAATAATTAAAAATTATTGTGAGGTTCACTCCTTTAGAAATTTAGGGTCTATAATATATTAATATGACAGTCGCCCTCACAATCACCCCAAAAGTGCTATGCGAGCAAACGCAATTTTCACTGTACATACCAGGATTTGGCCTTTGATGATCTCGTCCGAGTATCCCTCCGACAGCATGGTACCGATCATCGTCATGCTCTCTACCTCTCGGTCACCGTCGCTTCTCTTCCTTCTAGACCTCAGCTCGTCTATCATGCCCTGCAAGATCAAATCGGACCTCTTGGCCACGTCCACCATCCTTCGCTCTCTCCCCTTGAAGTCCACCACCTTCCTAAGCGCCGGCAAGAAATCGCTCGGGTCTGTCCCGCTCAGCTCGAATATCTCCTTTATCACCCCCTTGAACTGCCTGGCCACCTCGGAGTCATCCGTGTCGACGGCGGCCCCAAAGTAACGCTTCCCGGAGATCATCCTCATGACGATGTTGAAGGACAGCTCCTGAAGCCTCGACTTCATCTCCACCATCGCGAAACCCCTGCCCCCTTCTGCTCCTGCGGCCGCCTCACAGAGGCTCCTCACGAGGAGCCTGACTTCCTCCTGCCGGATGGAGAGGGAATCGGCGAGGCGGTGCGGGGAAAGGATCTCGAGGGCCGTGAGGCGGCGGAGGTCGCGCCAGTGGGGACCGTAGGGGGCGGAGGCAATGGTGGTGTCGCTGTAGGCCATGATGTCCGCGGCAAGCCTGCGGGGGCGGTTGGCGAGGATGACGTCGTTCCTGGTAAAGCACTCCTCCGCCGCCAATGGGGAGGATGCGACGACCACGGGCCGAGAGCCAAAGGAGAGCGAGAGGACCGGGCCATAGCAATTGGAGAGGGACTGGAGCGTCCGGTGGACCGGCTCTCTTATGAGGAGGAGATGGCCGATGATGGGGAGTGAAGGTGGGCTCGGGGGGAGATTTCTCTTGTTGCTTCTCTGCAACTTGAACAGGAAGAGAACGAAGAGGAAGGAGGATGCTGAGAGAATGTACACCCATGCGTCTTCCATGAACGTGATGGAGAGAGAGAGAGAGAGAGAGAGAGAGAGAGAGAGAGAGAGAGAGAGATTGTATACAAGACTTTATGTTGTCTATATATTTTTTTTATGTCTACATTTTTTTTGGGTAAGGTTTATTCAAGACTTGTAGCTCCAATAAGTTATCGTTTGACACGTAAATTCTTTTTTTCATCAATCAATGCACATGCTTTCTAACGATAATAATAAGGTATTGTTCGCTTGAAAATCAATCCCTTCAAATCGTCAACTCAATAGCAATAATGATCACATTTCGATAGGTCAAACATCCTAATCAAACATCACAGTCCTCTTGTACTTTCAGTTGATGAATGATTGTGTGCTGAAAATGGCAAAGAACAGGTTTTTGTGCGCTCCTTTTGTAGTCATCGATGGTGGGCCTCTACCAATAGTTATGCCCACTCATTGAAATCAAATGTGGACTACAAAGTTAGATTGTATAATTATTCTCGCTTCCGGAAACTTGACCGTGTATTGACACCAGAAATAGCGTGGAGTCAATGAGCGCATACTTGGTATGTGAATGAGAATAGACAAGCCAGTAGCACATGAATCAAGATAATCACGTGAATATTAATATGCATTTGTCAGCTTAATCGACAAGAATGACGGTTAACATATGACGATTTTCATCGGACACCACATATTCAGTTGTCGAAGTACAACGACCAATGATTGATAGTCGCCGATAAAAACGTCGACGGCGATTATTTATTAGAAAGAACTCTGAAATACCGTTTTGAAGTTTGAAATCGACAAGGAAATTGAAGCCAAAGGCATACGTTTTTGGAGGGAATTGTTATCGCTCAGAAGCAAGAGCATGGTTACAAAGGTCATGGAGAAGCTAACACCTGACAGGAGGGAATGTTCAGGGACATGGATACAAGGATCCTCGCGGGATAAAAAAACAGTTACCAGGACTCGTTATATAAGGATCCGTTGAAGTTACGTGAAGAGATGGAAACGCTGGAAATCGTGAGAAAACAGTTATAAAAAATTATTTAAAATACTATCAGTCATTCATCAGAAGCCCCCCCCCCCCCCCCCCGGAAAAATAAAGCAAATGTATATTCATCTTTACTTTCATATATTGCACTTTATCTTTCGTAGTTATTGTTTTCAGATTCGAGTCGTCCATCTCTATCTTGAGAATTATGTCGTCGATAAAAATTTTCGATATAATACTTTCGTGTTCCCAAGTTGTGTTGTCTGCTAAATACTGGCATAGTTGCTTTACATTTGGTTAATTTATCGAGTCTGGATTACCAAACATTGTTGTCCATGAAATTCCGAAATGGTTTGATCTGTATATTCATGTTTGAACTGAATTGATTGTTGCTCATCTGCTTGTGACGTTTTCTATCCTAAGCTGCCCCAAGGATCTCATCCTCTTTAATTAAAAGCCAAAGAACAACTTTCGAGGAAAGATATTTCGTCGCGGGATACATTTCCGGCGAAACACCATTATTGACTTAACTGCAATAATTGTGTGACTGGGACTTTGAAACAACACTTTCGGTAATTGCTCCCGCCTAAGACTTCGACTATTCTTGTAGGCGTTGCCTCCGGCCAACTCTCCGCGTCACGAACCAAATCTCATTTTTTTTTCTCTACTTTTTGGTGATGAACCAGATCGAGTGCATAAAATTCAATACATATTTAACAAAAGTGTAATGCTTCTTAAAATTAGCAAGAAAATATATCCTATACAATTCAAAAGAATTCGTTAAATTAGCAACAAAACAAAATGAATAAGATGAAATAAGCTGGGAATGGAACCCACGATCACCGAAGTACTTCACCCATGCGACAACCAACAAGGCAAATAGCAAAGTTAGTGAAACTATTCATATTTCAATTGATATATGCACACATTAAAAGACGTGACCTTAATTTGGACATAAAAATTATGTGGATCCCTTCCTCCCTACAAAAGATGAGGTATAATGAGTCCAGCATAGAAATATTGAAAATAAAAAAAGAGGGAATAAAGTACAATGATCAAAAGATGTGGTATAATGTGTAATAATGATTACACATAAATAATGAAACAGAAGGAATGATTTCTAATTCAGAAATAAGGATAATAAAAATAAGCCTCTACTCCAAGAAATTATATCTTCTTTAAAGCATTCATTGAAGAAGCAGAAACCCTTATGAAAGAAGCTATCTAGGAACAAAAGGAATGCCTTCTAATTCTTGAACAAGGATAATAAAAATAAATAAATTGATCGCTCTTCATTTATGCTTATTAATGTAATCTTTACTTAATTAATAATATAAGAAAGAACATAAATAAGCTAAGCTAAACGACGTATCATAAGCGTTTCTTATTTATATCATTCACTATTTGAAGAGAGCATGGATTCCAAATAATCGATCTTTCTTTTAGTTATTGAACCTTTCTTTGGTTGATTAACGTGTGATATTATTAATCTCCATTACTAATATTGAACGAAACTAGATCTTATAGAATCACATTTGAATATTTGATGATACATTCCGTACTTGCTAAAAAACGGATCCTTCTAATGTTTTGGAAATCTTTATTAATTGATTTAGAACATCTCTTATTCGCTTATAGTATCTTATCTATCTTTCAAAATTAGTAGAAAGAATCGATCGATTTCATTTTCGTGGATAACACAATTACAATATATATTTTTGGTGATCAAATATTATGCAAAGTAAATCATTTTCGAATAGATCCTTACTCTACTCTATTTAGTATCTCATCAAAGACGATTTTTTTTCCTAAGTTATATTTTATCAAAAGAATTGATCTCCTTTTTTTGTTTGTTCACAACTTTATATATGCAATAAATATAAAAAGGGTCCTAATAAACCTTGAAAAAAATATAAATTAAGGATAGCAATTAGCGACGAACAATTATTTTCGTCGCTATAGAAAAATTACATAAGATTCACGAAACTTGTAGCAATTGATAAAAGAAAATAAAAAAAAAGAACTAATTAGCGACGAAATTGACATTTCGTCGCTAAATTAATTTAAATAAAAAATAATATTTAGCGACGAACAAAGGGTTTCGTCGCTAATTATACTTTTTTAAAAATTATTTTTGCGACGAAAAGACAATTTCGTCGCTAATCAATTCTTTTTATTTTATTTTTCCTCAAATTAGCGACGAACAACACTATTCGTCGCTAAATTTACCAAAAAAATAAATACAAAATTAAATACAAAAGAAACACTAAATTAGCGACGAGCAAAGGGTTTCGTCGCTAATCAATTCTTTTTATTTTAGTTTTCGTCAAATTAGCGACGAAAAACACTGTTCGTCGCTAATTTGACCAAAAAAAAAATAAAAATGGATACAATTTAGCGACGACCGCTAATTTGCGTCGCTAAATTTAACAACGAACGGTCTTAGTCGTCGCTAAATTTACCAAAAACCAAATACAAATTTAAATAAAACTTAATAATTTTTAGTCACAAATAACATTGTTTGTGGTCAATTTAGCGACGAACAATGATTCTCGTCCCTAAATTATTTCTTTTTTTAAAATTTTTGGTCATTTAGTGACGAAATTGTACATTCGTCACTAAATTAGCGACGAAATGTTCTTTCGTCGCTAAGTTCAACGCAATTTAGCGACGACAGTAATTTTTCGTCACTAATTTAGCTACAAATTTCTTGTTCATTGCTAATTAGGCACAAATTTCTCGTTCGTTGCTAATTTCGTCGCTAATTAGCTACAAAAATTTGTTCGTGGCAAAATTTGTGAGGAATTTTTTCGTCACTATTTTCGTCGCAAATAGCGATGAACTTCCTTGTCGTCGCTATTTTCGTCACAAATTAGCGACGAAAATTATCTCGTCGCTAAATGCTCATGGCTAAATCGCTGTTTTTTATAGTGATCATGAGCTGTCTTGCAATAAAACCCGTTGTTGCTGATTGATGTATGGTGAATGGCATAAATTCTTATCAACATTAATCCTTTGTCATCAAATTTGGCCTTTTTTTTTAGGGTGCCACCATTGATCATGTATGAAATAAACTCATGCAATGTAAATTAATAACCATTTAGTTGTATCAGCACCTTCTAAGATACTTACTATGTTCCATACAAATATTTTCTAGACAAGATCGTTTGACGACATCTAAAGCTGGTCGTGTACCGAGCTCATGCAAACACGTGCCCTTGACAAACAGGAATGCGAGTATCATGAATTTGCGTCGGTTGATCTCATCCAAAATTCCACCCCAATAACTCTATTATTGCCATATTCGGCTGACTGGGCATCCACACCCCAGCCTGTCTAATGGCCCTGCTTTGTTTAGAGGCCTACCCCACCTTTCAAATCATCAATAAAGTGTGCTTTGACAGGAAAAAAAAAAAAAACCTTAATTGTTGCCATAGTCCGTTTCAGACCCGTCACACATTATCGCATCAAATGTCAAATTTAGCTTCATCTTTTTCTTTTTCTTTTTGGTCGAATTTTTTCACACTAAGTGTCAGATTTAACATCGATTTTTTTTTTCGCATAAAATTTAGCTTTATCAAGACAGTGCAATACTACCAGCGACTCATCATTTATCGTTTTAATAAATAAATTATTTCACACTAAGTATACGAATAGATCACATCAACAACCATTTCTTCAACTGGCTAAAAAAAGCAAAAATGGTCGCAATTGGAAAAAAAAAAAAAAAACATAGAATTGTAAACATAAGATAGTAAAAAGTTAAGACCATTGGACAATAGATTTGACTATTACTTGAGAAGTTAGGCTCTAAATGAGGAAAGTTAACAAAAATGTTGATTTGTTTCGAACAATAAAATAGACAAAATAAAAAAATAAATCGAACATCAGATTTACGTAGTTTAGTCGTAGATATCTAGGTCTATTGGGAGAGCGGCAATGAATAGATCACAAATTACACTCGAGTCACTTAAACACTTTCAATATTTTTCAGTCCCAATTACGTTCAATAACTCATGTAGTGTTTAGCCCCGCAATTCCTCACGAAAAAACACCTTTTAAATTGGCGATTTTACCTCCTCTTTCCTCTTTACACCCCCCTTCACTTTTCTTTTCTTTTTCTTTCCTTTCTTTCTTTTTATTTTGAATTTTTAAATGATTTTTTGTTTTCTCATTTTTTTTCTTTTCTTTCTTCCTCTGCCTTGCTAGAGATCAGTCACAAGAGAGGGATGAGCTAGCCTAAGGCCGATGAGCTTGTCTCTAGCCCGTGGCCGGCAACTAGCTGACGACGAAAAGAAAAAAAAAATCAAAGAAAAAAAAGATATTAAAAGAATTAAGAAATAACAGACTATTAAAAAATTCAATTTTTTTTTAAAATTTACAAAAATTGTACAAGTTAACGTAGGTCTTGTCACGTAGGACGGTTGGATGTACATAGAGGTGTCAAACATGTGGGCGGGTTGAATATGGTCCGATCCATATTGATTCATATAACTCGTTTTGTCCCATTTTCATACCATACAAATTTAACTCTCATATTATACCTGACCTGTATTACTTAAATACTTCTATATTTAATCAAATCAAGAAATATTTATTTTTTTATAATTTATTTAAAAAAATGATATTGCTAAAACACTTTCATGCAATTGAATTTTTATTTTCTCTAAAAAGACTTTAAACTTCTTTCTTATTTTTTATAAATATAATTTCTTAGTACTACCCACCTTCCGCCGCCCGTTGCCCGCCGCCAACCACTGCCACCACTGCCCCCCGCTGATCGCCGCTAGCCACGGTGGTAGGTGGAGATGGAGGCGGGCTGCGGCATCGGGCGGCGGCAATTCCAAAATAGTTTTTACTTTTTTTTTACTTATAAAAATAACAAATATAAGCCAATATAATTGATGCACTTTTACAAGTCATGCTTGAGAAGCTGCAGGTTACGACCCAAAAATAGGTTAAAAATGAGTTGAGTTAAAACTCATATTTGAATATGTTTTATAAGCATAAACCTTTGATTGTTTTCAAATCTACTAAACCCATATGTTAGAATATATAAATATTAAACCACGCCTTCTTCTAAAAGCTTAAGCTTTTGGAGCAGTTGGCAGTGGTCCCACCAAATCTTACATGGTATCAAAGCAGGAGGTCCTCCCCAATGAATTTGTCCACGCTTAGTACTAGGCAAAAAGACCAGACTAAGCGTGAGGGGGAGTGTTGGAATATATAAATATTAAATCACGTCTTCTTCTAACAGCTTAAGCTTTTGGAGCAGTTGGCAGTGGTCCCACCAAATCTTACATGGTATCAGAGCAGGAGGTCCTCCCCAATGAATTTGTCCACGCTTAGTACTAAGCAAAAAGACCGGACTAAGCGTAAGGGGGAGTGTTGGAATATATAAATATTAAACCACGCCTTCTTCTAATAGCTTAAGCTTTTAGAGCAGTTGGCTGTGGTCCCACCAAAATCTCACACCATATGTGACCCAAGCAAATAAAAGTGGGTTAGAAAGTGGGTCAAAAACCCATATTGATACCTCTAGGTGTACGTAAGCAATTTACCGACCAAACAACGACACATAAAATCAAATGAAATTTTCCTTATCAAACGACGAATTATTTTCTTGTTCAGAAAATATTATCATTTTTCCTGAAACATAAATATTCAAATATGTTTTTTTTATTTAAAAAAGCTATATTATCTGGAAAACAAACGATGCCTAGGATTGAATTGCAACTCGAATAAAAGTTGCGGGAGCCGGTCACGCACATTCTCAATGTTGCTGGGCGGATGTAGACGAAGTATCATCAGTCCGGTTTGTATCTCAATCATCGTCGAGGAACGAGTGGACATGAACATGTGAAGATGGATGGGCCAAATACGCAAAGCAAATCTTCTAGCGTCGTTTCCCTTGGCCACTCATAACGAAAAATCTAAAATCGAACGGGTGCGTTCAGAGATAGCGATCTTTTCATACTTTGTGGCCATCGATTTGGGGGACAGAAGAGAATGAACATGCGTGGAAATTGTCCTGTCTTATCCATAGTCCACACCGTCCCGCTAAACTTCCTCAAATGCCCAATCAAAAGACGTAGTTCATTAACTTCCATTCCTATTTTGCCATTGGTATACGATTAACCTAAACTCAATGGGTTGGTTACGAGATATGGAATTGATTATATAACAGTCTTTAGATGACTGTTAAACTAATAGTCTCTTTTGGATCACAAAAAAATTAAATGATAATTAACTTAAAATTATTATGGGATCCACTTTTTAAATAATTTGCGGCTCAAGCAGCCTGTTATATTCACGATCACTCAAAGACTGTTATGCTAGCAAAGTCTTACGAGATATTAGGTACTTTCAATCATGGGTTAGGTCTTGAGATGTCGAGAAATTTGTCATTTTTTTTTTGCAGTAATGACATTCAAGATAATTCAATCCCAAATGCACCACATATCGCACCAGTCCAATCTTAAGACGAAGGAGTAATGGAAAGTCGAAGATGGATTAAATTATTTGGACAATAGTGGAAAGTGCTCTAAAGATAGAAAAACTGAACGTTCGAATGAATTGTTAAGAATTCGAATTATTTTAATGATTAAATCACAAGCTTGTAGCAGAGAAGCTTCTAAGAGAGGGACTCTTTAGATGGTCTGTTAGTTATATGAGTTGTAAACGTAAGGGCCGTTTTGATTATGATTCTCTCTTTCGTATATTTGAGCGCTCCTCATCAAATCTTTTAGATTTTTCTATATCCTTTTGGCTCCAATATTATTGTCAACGACAAAACAAAAATGAAATTGCGGATAGTCAACAGGTCATAATGGATACAACCAGTTCCCTACTCTCCCCATTCCATAGGGGAAACTTGCGAAGCTTTGATGGCCACGCATGCAGAACTTTTCGTTTTCGTTTCCCTGGCCTCTCGTAGCAAAATCAACTAAAATCGATCAGTCTCTCGAGGATAGCGTTCTTTACTTTATGCTCAAAGAAAAGATTGCATCGGGCGCCGCAACACTTTTTTTTTTTACTTTTTCAAATGACTCCAAAGCTATTTTTAAAGTAAAAATAAAGTTACATAATAAAAAATAAAAAAGTACTTCTGTAACAACAAAAATTCTACTATAGAACATGCCCCAATTTGCGCTTTTTATCATAGCTATTCACAGATTTAGAGATGAGAACTTCATTTCTTCTCTTAAGGCAAGAGACAAAGCTCGTGCTTTGTCGCCGTGGATTCAATCAAAATTTGGGACAATTTCGAACCCACGACAGCAAACGTTACATTTTGTCAATCTTAGATTACACCTAAAACGACAAAATGATAGTTTTATCGCTTCAATTCAAACCTAAAGTGACAAAAGACGGCTGGGATTAGGCCTAAGCGACAAAATTCGAGCTTAGTCGCATTGAGAGGGAAAATTTTCGAACTTACGGCAAAGAGAAAACAATTTCATCGCCTTAAGGTGGATCTAAAGCAACAAAATCACTCTGAATGTGTGCTGGGGTATATGTTTGCATGGTATAATCATAAATCATAAATCGTGTAGAGTTCATGACTCTAACTAGAGAATCCTCCTAACAAAAACGTGAACTAAACGATTGTTATTCCAGATTGAACTTTAAAGTATACTGTAAAATGCATTTGTTAACATTCTTATAAATTAGAATCTCGATAATTAATTTTAGTATAATACTCAAATATTTCATGATTCTCGAAAAAAAAAAAACAATGAACATGCAAACTTCTCCGATTCGGAAATAAAAGAAGAAAAAACAACAGTTTAAGAAAGGATGCAAAAAAAAAGACAATAGATTGATTGATCTATATTAAAGGTATAATATTCCTCTTTCATCAAGGTTTATTCTCTCATTTTATGAGTCAATTTTATATGCCAAATGTATTGTTCCATCTAATTTTAGTTAGCAAGAGTAGGGGTGTGCATGGTCCGGACCAGTAGTCCGTTCCCCATATTTTTTGGACCACGGACAGAACCAGGATCGGCGGTCTGGGCCGGTCCTGGTCCGGGCCGGTCCCGGCCCAGTAGGACCGCTAATCTAACTGCTTATGAAAACTACATGTTTCTTCGATGTAGTTTTTATGCAACAACAGGAATGCTAGAATTTTTGCTATCCCTGTTAACTCATGGCTAATCTCAACTGGAAGGAAATATTTCAAAATGATAGAACTGATATAAACTTTTTATTTGAGCTCCAAAATCGGTTTAATTTTTTCCATGATGATTTTCTATACTTTAATAGAAGTTATATGAATGTCACTAGTAAATGTGCGTATACTGGACGGTTGAGAGTTTTTTCATTCTAAAAGCCACATTGACCAGACTTTAGTATCTCATCCATCATTTGTTTTCCACTGCGTCTCCTTTTATGTCTCTTGTGTTTGTTAGCTTTCATTTTGTTCCCTTCTCAACAAGTATGTCCAATTAGTGTTTCATTACTTTATTTAAAAAAAACAAAAATCATTAGGTTAACTAGATTAGCTTTTTTAAAATATATATATATATTGCCGGTCAGGGCCGGGCCGGTCCGGTCCCAAACCATGGAACCCGGGGATCGGACCACCCAGTCACCGGTCCCGTTTATTGGGACGGGGGACCGGGCCGCCAACCTCAAGGACCGGACCAACCCGCCCGGGCCGGTCCGGTCCAGTTTGCACACCCCTAAGCTAGAGAGATCACCAAGGAGGAGTTTTTTTTCATGCTTTTTCCAAAGGTCTGGATCACGTTTGAGCCCGTTAATATGTCCAATGGGAAGCACACAGATTAAACCCACTATCTTTACCAAGAAAATCGTTAAGAGAGATCATAAATCTGAGCCCGTTAAATATATTCACTTGTGCCCATCTTTCCTGAAAAACACAAGACAAGGAGTTATTGGCAAACCACAATATATGAACTACTCTTGACCACACCAATCCTCTGATGTCCGATTTTTCTAACCTAACTCATGCGTGCATCTCAAAGACACAGATATAAACAATTGTAAAAATCATGCAAAGTATTCTTAGACCATTCAAACACCTAATAAAAGTCCATATGATATTCCATATATAAGCAATTGCATGATATGTTTGGACACTTAATAGAAAATCATGAGACACGACCTAGAATTTTTATTCCATTGCACTCTCCTACGAGATTTGCAAACCACAACCCCTCCCCCCCACAAAAACAAAAAACAAAAACAAAAACAAAACAAAACCACCTCCATTCATTTCCATCTCATTTCATTCATACCAATTTATTAAGTTATTACATATTAGTTCATAGGCATTATGGCGGTTGAAACTGGAGAGCGGCCTTCTCAAAGCTGTGCAAGAACATTGGCAATCACGCATTCACGAGCTTTGCACATAGCCTCCAACGGCTCTCTCTTGGGCATTGTGAGTCCCGTTCCTTCCGACAAGTCCACCGGCTCTTCGCCGACTCGTTCCCACTCGAAGCATTGAAGAAGCGCCGCTAGGGCCAAACTCACCACTCTGTTGGCCAGGGCGGCGCCGGGACAACTCCTCCTCCCCATGCCAAAGGGCAACAACCGGAACGCGTGATCCCCTTCCACTCCCTCATATCTCTCCGGTTCAAAACTTGCCGGATCCTCCCACACTTTTGGGTCTCTCTGAATAGCCCATGCATTCACCAGGATTATGGCGCCTCGGGGCACGTCGAACCCGCCGATCGTGCAGTCCTCCGAGGACTCATGGGGTAGTAGGAGCGGGGCCGGTGGAAACAATCGGAGGGCCTCGTTGATGATGTTTCGGAGGCACGGTAGCTTGTGGATGTCTGCCTCGTCGGCTAGGCGATCTCGGCCTATGACTTCGTCTAGTTCTGCTCGAGCTTTGTTCATCATACCCGGATGGTTGAGTAGGAGGGACATTGCCCATTCTATTGTCACCGCGGATGTATCCGTGCCGGCACTTAAGATTGTCTGTCGGGAAATGTGGTTTAAGTAATGAACTAACTACGCTCAGTTGTTTCAAAGAGAGATATGGAAACTTGTTTCCAAGATCAGACGAAAAGAGGAAAATTGCAAATATGTAGATGTAGAAGTGATTCAACTAGCCCGCGCCTGTGCTCCACAAGTCTTACTAATCAAATCATTGAACTTGCAAAATGTTTTCAATGAAGTATTTCAGTCCCCGGTTTCGATCAACTCGAGCTAACATAGAAATTTGCCAGAGCATAGCATGGCGTGGACAATCTAAATAGCTGCTACCGTTCTAGAAAATGAAAAGTTTCGGCATGATCCCTAACTCACATGCCTCATAAGATATTGGCTTCAAATGACACCCACATGGTCTAATGGAGCATATGTATTGTGCTCACATGCACGGGATAAAACTAAGAAAGAAGACTTTATACCGAGAATTAAAAAACAAAAATTAGACCTATGGGAGGATATACCATAAAAGAAAAAAAGGAAGAGGCAATTCTCCTACTTCTATACTTTGTCAACCGGATACAAACAATAAATATAGACCGTCAGATTTGTGGTGCTGTCATTTTTAAAGGTGCAATATATATATGAACTTCAACTTTTGAACCATTGTGCAAACCTGAGGGTCGAAGAAAAAAATTTCAACTTTTGTTAGGGAAGTGGTCATATTTTTGTTTGGGAAATTTTTTCAAAAAAAATCTTAAAGTTATTGCACTTTTTTCCAATTTAATCCTAAGTAAATTTTATTATGCAAATTGAGTTCTAAACATTTTTAAGTTTTGCATTGAGTCCATCTGGCCTATTTTTTTTTATTTTTTCTTTATTGTAACTGGCAAGGGGGTCGCCAGGCCCTCGCCCACAACTGTGTTGGCCTCGCCTAGTGGCGAGAGCCGCGATCCTTGCCTACCGTTTATGTGGGTTTCACTGGGCCCTCTCCGGCCAATGGGCGAGGGTAGCGAAACCCTTGCCAGCTACAGTAAAAAAAAAAAAAGAGAAAAGAAAAGAAAATATAGAAAAAATTAATAAGAAATTGTCAATGTCAACACCGGCCGTGACAAGTCGGACGACCACAGTCTTTTTTTTTTTGGGTCAAAGACGACTAACGTCTACATCAACGATTTCTGAGTAATATTGGATGGATTGACTCAATTGGCACAATTAAAAAGTTTATGACCGAATTGATAAAAATGTAATAAATTTAGGATGTTTTGGAGAATATTTCCATTTACGTTCATTTGGTCCCTCTTGTATCGTTTCGCTTCTTTCCAAACAAAGCCACACATGGGAAATATTGGAACAAATGACTTGCTTCCCATAATAAATTATTATGCGTCTGTTTTGGATATATTGTGAGTTTAACTGGGCCAAAAAAATAAAATTATAAATAATTAAAAATTATTGTGAGGTTCACTCCTTTAGAAATTTAGTGTCTATAATATATTAATATGACAGTCGCCCTCACAATCACCCCAAAAGTGCTATGCGAGCAAACGCAATTTTCACTGTACATACCAGGATTTGGCCTTTGATGATCTCGTCCGAGTATCCCTCTGACAGCATGGTACCGATCATCGTCATGCTCTCCACCTCTCGGTCACCGTCGCTTCTCTTCCTTCTAGACCTCAGCTCGTCTATCATGCCCTGCAAGATCAAATCGGACCTCTTGGCCACGTCCACCATCCTTCGCTCTCTCCCCTTGAAGTCCACCACCTTCCTAAGCGCCGGCAAGAAATCGCCCGAGTCTGTCCCGCTCAGCTCGAATATCTCCTTTATCACCTCCCTGAACTGCCTGGCCACCTCGGAGTCATCTGTGTCGACGGCGGCCCCAAAGTAACGTTTCCCGGAGGTCATCCTCATGACGATGTTGAAGGACAGCTCTTGAAGCCTCGACTTCATCTCCACCATCGCGAAACCACCGCCCCCTTCTGCTCCCTCCGCCGCCTCACAGAGGCTCCTCACGAGGAGCCTAACTTCCTCCTGCCGGATGGAGAGGGAGCCGACGAGGCGGTGCGGGGAAAGGATCTCGAGGGCCGTGAGGCGGCGGAGGTTGCGCCAGTGGGGACCGTAGGGGGCGGAGGCAATGGTGGTGTCGCCGTAGGCCATGATGTGGGTGGCGAGCCTGCGGGGGCGGTTGGCGAGGATGACGTCGTTCCTGGTAAAGCACTCCTCCGCCGCCAATGGGGAGGATACGACGACCACGGGCCGGGAGCCAAAGGAGAGCGAGAGGACCGGGCCATAGCAATTGGAGAGGGACTGGAGGGTCCGGTGGACCGGCTCTCTTATGAGGAGGAGATGGCCGATGATGGGGAGTGAAGGTGGGCTCGGGGGGAGATTTCTCTTGTTGCTTCTCTGCAACTTGAACAGGAAGAGAACGAAGAGGAAGGAGGATGCTGAGAGAATGTACACCCATGCGTCTTCCATGAACGTGATGGAGGCCGAGAGAGAGAGAGAGAGAGAGAGAGAGAGAGAGAGAGAGAGAGAGAGATTGTATACAAGACTTTATTCAAGTCTTGTAACTCCAATAAGTTATCGTTTGACACGTAAATTCTTTTTTTCATCAATCAATGCACATGCTTTCTAACGATAATAATAAGGTATTGTTCGCTTGAAAATCAATCCCTTCAAATCGTCAACTCAATAGCAATAATTATCACATTTCGATAGGTCAAGCATCCTAATCAAACATCACAGTCCTCTTGTACTTTCAGTTGATGAATGATTGTGTACTGAAAATGGCAAAGAACAGGTTTTTGTGCGCTCCTTTTGTAGTCATCGATGGTCGGCCTCTACCAATAGTTATGCCCACTCGTTGAAATCAAATGTGGACTACAAAATTAGATTGTATAATTATTCTCGCTTCCGGAAACTTGACCGTGTATTGACACCAGAAATAGCGTGGAGTCAATGAGCGCATACTTGGTACGTGAATGAGAATAGACAAGTGAGTAGCGCATGAATCAAGATAATCACGTGAATATTAATATGCATATGTCAGCTTAATTGGCAAGAATGACGGTCAACATATGACGATTTTCATCGGACACCACATATTCAGTTGTCAAAGTACAACGACCAATGATCGATAGTCGCCGATAAAAACGACGGCGACGATTATTTATTAGAAAGAACTCTGAAATACCATTTTGAAGTTTGAAATCGACAAGATAATTGAAGCCAAAGGCATACGTTTTTGGAGGGAATATTTATTGCTCATAAGCAAGAGCATGGCTACAAAGGTCATGGAGAAGCTAACACCTGACAGGAGTGAATGTTCAGGGACATGGATACAAGGATCCTCGCGGGATAAAAAAACAGTTTTCCGGGACTTGTTATATAAGGATCCGTTGAAGTTACATGAAGAGATGGAATCGCTAAAAATCGGGAGAAAACAGTTATAAAAAATTATTATAAATACTATCAGTCATTCATCAGAAGCCCCCCCCCCCCCCCCCCCCAGCAAAAATCAAGCAAATGTATATTCATCTTTACTTTCACATATCGCACTTTATCTTTCGTAGTTATTGTTTTCATATTCGAGTCGTCGATTAAATTACAGCATGCATCTCTATCTTGAGAATTATATCCTCGATAAAAAATTTCGGTATAATACTTTCGTGTTCCCAAGTTGTGTTGTCTGCTAAATACCGGCAGAGTTTCTTTACATTTGGTTAATTTATCGAGTCTGGATTACCAAACATTGTTGTCCATGAAATTCCGAAATGGTTTGATCTGTATATTCATGTTTGAACTGAATTGATTGTTGCTCATCTGCTTGTGACGTTTTCTATCCTAAGCTGCCCCGAGGATCTCATCCTCTTTAATTAAAAGCCAAAGAACGACTTTCGAGGAAAGATATTTCGTCGTGGGATACATTTCCGGCGAAACACCATTGTTGACTTAACTGCAATAATTGTGTGACTGGGATTTTCAAACAACACCTTCGGTAATTGCTCCCGCCTAAGACTTCTACTATTCTTGTAGTCGATTTGCTTTCAGCCAAACTTCGTGATCGACATTAATGTCGCGGGACGAAAACAGTTCCCCCATTGTGGACGAAAACATCACGTGTCCGTCACTATACTGTTTTCCTTCCTTATTGAAACTCATCATGTTCGTAGTTACTCTTAACTGGACTTGACTTTATTTAGCCTATGGCTCTGCTTTATTACTACGATCCGACTTGAGAAAATTCCTCTTTGTCTCAATGGTCTTAGCACTTTCTCATAAAATTGGCCCGAGTTAATATCATATCCAAAGCCACAATAGATCGATATGAACATCATGAGCTGTCTTGCAATAAAACCCGTTGTTGCTGATCGATGTATGGTGAATGGCATAAATTCTTATCAACTTTAATCCTTTGTCATCAAATTTGACCATTTTTTTAGGGTGCCACCATTGATCATGTATGAAATAAACTCATGTAAGTCTATGTTCAGTGATTTGTAAATTAATAACCATTTAGTTGTATCAGCACCTTCTAACATACTTACTATGTTCCATACAAATATTTTCTAGACAAGATCGTTTGACGACACCTAAAGCTGGTCGTGTACCGACCTCATGCAAACCCGTGCCCTTGACAAACAGGAATGCGAGTATCATGAATTTGCGTCGGTTGATCTCATCCAAAATTCCTCTATTATTGCCATATCCGGCTGACTGGGCATCCACACCCCGGCCTGTCTAATGGCCCTGCTTTGTTTAGAGGCCTATCCGAAATGTACCTACCTTTCAAATCATCAAAAAAGTGTGCTTTGGCCGGGGCATTTAAAAAAAAAAAAAAAAACCTTCATTATTGCCATAGTCCGTTTCAGACCCGTCATACATTTTTGCATCAAATGTCAAATTTAGCTTCTTCTTTTTCTAATTTTTTTTGTCGAGTTTTTCACACTAAGTGACTAAGTGTCAGATTTAACATCGATTTTTTTTTCGCATAAAATTTAGCTTTATCAAGACAGTGCAATACTACCAGCGACTCATCATTTATCGTTTTAATAAATAAATTTCACACTAAGTACACAAATAAATCACATCAACAACCATTTCTCCAACAGGCCAAAAAATGCAAAAATGGTCGCAATTGGAAAAAAAACATAGAATTGTAAACATAAGATAGTAAAAAGTTAAGACCATTGGACGATAGGTTTGAATGTTACTTGAGAAGTTAGGCTCTAAATGAGGAAAGTTAACAAAAATGGACAAAACAAGAAAATAAATCAAACATCATATTTACGTAGTTTAGTAGTAGATATCTACGTCTATGGAGAGAGCGGCAACGAATATCACTATAAATCATAGCGATATAAAGGAGATCACAAATTACACTCGAGTCACTTAAACACTCTCAATATTTTTCAGTCCCAATTACGTTCAATAACTCATGCAGTGTTTAGCCCCGCAATTCCTCACGAAATAATCTCTCAATCTCACGAAGGAATTAAACAAATCTTAAATAAGATTTTCTATTTGCCGCAACGCGTGGTTCTTCCAAGATGCAATTTTGCAATTGGATGCAACGGCACACAATTCATGAAGCAGTTTTCCCTGCACATCAAGTTCGCATGAAGCCTCGACCAAAAAAAAAAAAAAAACTTCGCATGAAGCCCTCATGCAGTGTTTAGCTCCGCAATTCCTCATGAAATAATCTCACAATCTCACGAACGATTTAAACAAATCTTAAATAAGATTTTCTATTTGCCGCAACGCGTGGTTCTTCCAAGATGCAATTTTGCAATTGGATGCAACGGCACACAATTCATGAAGCAGTTTTCCCTGCACATCAAGTTCGCATGAAGCCTCGACCAAAAAAAAAAAAAAAAACTACGCATGAAGCCAAACCCGTGACCCAAGAAATTATATACAAGTCAATGTAGTGGCCCATGCTAACCCACCGCTACTTTTCTCTGCCTTGAGGGAGGGTGGGAATCGCCTAACCTTCGGTTAGGAAGGTTAGGGAGATCCTAGCCCTCCATAAATGTTTTCCAAATATTTCCCCCCATAAAAAAGAGGGGAGGAGGGCTAGGATCCCCCTAACCTCCTAACCGGAGGTTAGGGGATTCGGATCCGGGAAGGGAAACCTCTCTACTTTTTCCATAGTAGCTTTTTTTCTGCTTCAGCGTTGAGGGGGGCAAGGGAGAAGCTCTCTCTCTCGCCCTTCGTCCCTTTCGTTTTTTCTGTTCTGTTTTTTTGGTTTGCTTTCTTTTTTTCCTCTTCCGATCTTCGCTTGATCTGGAAGTTTCTTTTCTCCCATTTTGGGGAGTTATCTCTCTCAATCTGACTTAGATTTGAGAGTTTTTGCTAGTATGTTTGCTGTGTTTCGCTTTCCTCAGGTTTTGTTGCTGAACAAATCTAGATTCAAAGGAGATCGTAAGAGCTTTGTCAAGGATCGATGCTCGTTTAGCCTTATTTTTTTGCACGGTGATGGTGATGGGAACGCCGAACCTAGGCGTGCACCGCCGAAAGGTAAAATCGTTGCAGAACACGAAGATATCGGTGTGTGCCCATTAACGATGACAGATCCGGTGATCGGCCGCCGATTTCAGCTTGAAGAATTTCTACATCAGCTTTCTGAACGAGTAATCCCTAGCACTGTCATTATGAGTATTCTTCTGTTTTTGGATCTTGTTCTGTTGTGGATATTTAACATGGATCGTTGTATCTCATGTACTTGGAGGAAATGAATGAAACTTTTTTCGACCAAAAAAAAACATGTAGTGGCCCATGCCGAATCCAACTGGAATACATCATATTTCGTCTTGGCTTGACCGAAAATATTGACTTATTGAACACCAATTTTGATACCAAAACAAAACAAAACAGGAAATTTCCAACTTGGACTCGTAACACCGAACAGGAAATATAATTTCCACGGATGTCGTCCACAAATGTTCATTTATTTTTCGCAATTCGAATTTTCTCTTGGGCTCAAATTAACTCAAGGCATAGTATAACATCATTAATGTTTGATTTTAGGATTTATGTTATTTTCAATTAAAACTAATTTCTATCAATGGAGAAGGGTAATTTTATGAATGATTTATTGTATTTGCTTTCACATAATATCTGTTAAGTGAACTTCGAAACTCATCTAAAAAACTTATAAGAGTATAACAAAAGGTCATATTTTACTCTAGGCAAAGTTTACACTTGTAACTAGTTGTTTCACTTTATCCCCGGTTGGAGAGCAGGCGATGTTTACATCTGTAACTACTATCCGGTTGGAGAAGTTTTGTCCGATCAAGGATGATGGGAAACTCCCTTCTTTAGTAAATGAGGATGCGAAACTACTACGTGAACTCAAAATCCATTTAAAAGTTTAAAACTCCAAAATAATTGTGACTTATGCCCTCATTTGTAACTCATGAGATAGATGTTAGAATATTTCGTTTTAATATTCAATTGTGGGCTTTATTAATTGTTACTGTAATTATTATTTGGTCTAATAAGAAAGAGATATATTATTTCCTAATTCAAGTAGGATATGGTGCTGGATAGTATGGGCCGAGATATCCTTATCCTTGATGAGGTGGTAGGGTTCATTCTCTATAAATAGTGCTTAAGTCCCTCCTCTAAACCCTAATGTCCACATAACCTCACATATAGAAATCATCGGAAACGACAGTGAGGGGCCGTCTCATTGAAGCCAGTGATCAAGGGGATTCATAGAGGAGAAGCTCTTAAGCGTCGGATTCTCGCAATTCCGCATCAAGAACGATGAATCCAAAACAAGGTGCGTTAACTCTTTGACTCTATGGATGAAACAGGAATTTGTGTATCTGTACGTGTGTATCTTGGGTCGCTGCATACAGGATTAAATACGCAGCTTACATGTGGTATCAGAGCCTGCACGTATTAGGTCACGAATCACGTTCCCGGTGTATTTTCAAAATTTTATTTTTATCGAAATTCAAAGAAAATTTTATATTCGGAAAGGGCTCGACGAGACGAGCAAAACCATATAAAGATCGCCGCCAAAAGCCGCTGGACGCGCCGCCACTCGCCGGTGGCTATCGGGCGAGTGGCGGCCACGCGCCCCACGCGCATCACGCGTTGACTCGGGCCCCGCACGTGCGCGGCACGTGGGGGCTGACGTCATCTTAGCCGGGCAGACCCGACCCGACCCGCAGACCCGACCCGGATGGTTGACCGTTGACTCGGACTGTCCGGTCGGACCGGTCGTTGACCGGTTCGACCGGATCCGCTCGACCCGGTTCGCTAAACCGGTTTAAGGTAGCGGTCGGACCGGTTAGACCGGTCGGACCGGTTCGAAGACCGGCTGAGGCACTGAACACGTGCGATGCACATGTCAGCGCGTGAAGCTCACGCGCCGAAGCTTTAGGCGGCGCGTGAGGGCGCGTGAGAGCTCCGATGGAGGTGTTCCAGGTACCGGCGTACTCGTATGCTCATGCTCTATAGTATGGTATATTTATTTTTCATGGATGGAAATACGTACGGAACGCCAAATACGAGGGTATTTTGGGGTATTTTTGAGGTATTTTCTGGTATTTCTGTAAGGATTTGTGAAGTACAGGTACAGGCTTACATGAAAGTATCACGTGGAATTATGTGGAAATTTTTTTGATCAATTTCATGTTTATGGTTTGACATGAATTATTGAGGTATCGATGTAAATTAGCGGCGTGTAATTTTGTGGATGATTGCCCCTAATTTCTGAAATTACATGCATACGGTAAATGTGAAATATAAAGTTATATCCCAATTTCAGGTAAATTCAGTTGGGTTGTGACCGCCAAAGCGGCACACTTAGTTGAGTTTAATAAAGTACATTTTACATAGTATTGGGATGTCTCCTGTTTTAATGCGTAGTTATACTCCCAAAGGAGGTAATTGCGTATTTTTGCATGGAGGGTTACATGTACAGCATATGGTTGAGGATTGATTAGTCTAAGTGATGTCATACACCCAAAGGTGGTGATTAACGAAGATTGAAATAAGTTATCATGGCCGCTGTAATGTAGGGAGTATACAACTGCATGTCATGTTTTCTGCCCAAAGGTAATTATGTGATGATGTATGTATCTCTCAAGGTGAAATTTCACATTATGCTAATTAAAAATATTGATTATTTTTAGTCACCGTTTCTATGAACGGCAACTCTGTTAGAATTAAGACTTATTGAGAACTGAATGAGGATTATCTGTTTACAAAGAACTAGCAAATACTTATATTACTCTTGTCAAGAAAGACCCGTAGTTCTCACCTTCATTGGTGAGAACTTTCAAGAGCATTATGTACTTATTGGGTAAAGAGTGATCGGATTCGCTTATTTGATATGAAGTGGTCCACTAAAGAACACTTGAAAAATATTTTCTACTAGTTAACTGCACTGCTACGTAAGTAAAGGAAGCCTTGAAGGCTTTGAAATTATATCTCATTTATTATTAAGAGTGGTAAATATCTGCAATGACTCCTCAACATCAAGTGTAATGGTTCTATTAAGATTAAGGATTACGTCTTAAAATTGATGAAATTATATTTTGAACAGTTCTAAAATCATACTCATAAAGTATTATATTAAACCACCGGTCATTCTGATGATTTGGATCCATGAAAAGCATCCTTTGAAAAGGATGGTGATTGCTACTTCTTTTATAAGAAGAAAGATCACATAAAGAAATACTACAGTTAATACAAAGACTTGATTATCTAAGTATGAGCATAAAGTAATGATTTTTTGGTATTGATTTGTGAATTCATTCTATCTTAGGCCTCATCTGGTTATGTGATGGCTAGATAGTGGTGCAGCATATTGTGTTGCATTTACCATATATGAATTCATAAACTGAAAGGTACCAAATTCAGGTTGAATCAAGCTCATTATGGAAACAATTATAAAGTTGACGCTAAATTGATGGGAATGTCATTCCGGATTCTGGTTTTATTGTGCCATTATGAAACATATTTTATGTACTCTTCTTAAAGACGGAATTTATTTTTCGTATCAAGTATGGACATGTGTAGTTACTCCTTTTTTGAGATTTCAAATAAAATAATTACTATTTCTTTTAAAATAAAGTTGGTTATTACTCCATGTCCAATGGATTGTACAGATTATGTTTATCTCCCAATGAATTATACGTAACTTATACAGCTGAAAAGTTGTTTACAAAATTTATCTGCCTAAGGAACAATCATGCGTATTATGGAATAAATTTCTTGGTCACATCAATAAAGAAAGAGTGAAAAGACAGATAAAGGCAAGCATTCTGCTCACTCTTAAAAGTGACCTAGACACATGCGTAGATTGAAGCAGATATAAGATAACCAAGATAAATGGTGAAACTGTAGTCGATAGTTATGACCTATTGAAGGTCATTTATACTGGTATAAGTGGATCTTATATGGTAATATTGTGTAGAGTTTTTATCACATTTAAATGATGATTTTTCTCTATATGTTTTTCATACTTGGTTAAAGAAAATGTTTATTTCCGTGACAAGTTCAACATATTTTTTACTATAGTCGATAAATTTATTATAAAAAAAAAGTCATTTTTGACTAAGGTGGTGAGTATCATGGTTGACATGGCAATGCTGGATAGCTTAAAGAGCCATTTGCCAAATATTTGAGAGGATTCTGGGTTGTGATTTTGTGCCCGATACTCCTCAATAGAAAGGTGTGACTGAAAGGCAAGATCACACCATACGGATATGATGACGAGTATGATATGTAAAATCAATATATATATTTTTTCTGTGGGGTAAAACTTTAAAAATAACCCATTATGTTTTTATCAAAATATTTCATTGACTTCTTTTGAGTCATGGATTGGACGTTAATATAGTTTGAACCATATTAAAGTTTGAGGTGTTCATACAGAAATAAAGTTACATAATCCAACATTAGATAAGTTGGACTCCAGAACCACTCGGTTTTACTTCGTGCCTTACCCATATCATCTAAAAGGGTATTGATTTATCATCCCAAAAGAGGAACAAGAATTGTGGAATTACAGATAGCTAAATTGCTGGAGCTTGATATAGCCGAATAATGGTAGTTGCTCACAGACTATTAAAGGTAACAGTATGGTAGGGACAATTGTATCGTTTTTCTCTGTCTATGCAGATGATCATGGAGCATTCTACATTATAGTATGATTCTGTTGGGGTTCAGGTTCTTGTTATTAAGATAATACTTGATGAAGTTTATCAAACCCTACAAGCGCAGAATAAAGGTTAAAGTAGCTCTACCTAAAAGATCTATCAGGCAGAGATGATCAGTTGTATCAAGTCACATTGTATAGTCTATCCGGAAGAGCATGACTACAAAATCGACTATGTAAATAATCTAGTAATTTATACAGTTGCTATTTCTTGTTTTTAATTATAATTGTGATTGGGTGCATGGTAGATGAGATATAGACTATAAAACATGCGGTGTTTGAAAGCTTATTAGTATGCCTCAAGGTCACAAGTCCATCTGCTGCAATTGGGTGTGCATAACTTAAGGGACTCCAGATGAAAGTTTTTTGTCTACTTTATTATATCAAATTATATTTTGATCAATGTTTTTATTTAAGAAGTTTAAAGACAGATTGGTAGCGAAATTTTTCACTCATAAAGAATGAGAAGACTTAAAATAATTTTTATTCAGTCTCTCATAAAGAGTTTTTCAGAGTGATTAAGGAATTAATAGCTCATATTGTAAGGAGCTTTATCATACAGCAGATGATTCAGATAAACTTGTGCGTAAAGAGAGAGGAATATCATATAAATATCATGGAATAAAGTTTGATCATATTTGTGGAGATTCTAGACTGAAAAGTCTATTTTATGGGATCAAGTAAGCTTTTAGACAATTGTGGCTTGAAGTTTCATAGTATTGTAGCTTTATCATGTTTTGTCAAGAACAAAGTAAATTAGTATATATACTACAAGATCAGTGGGAGGAATTTATTTTTCTTCTGTTATATGCAGACGATATCTTGCTTGAAAGGAATTTTCTTGAATTATTGCATAAGATGAAGCAGATATTGTCGAAGCATTTTTTACGTGATTGATCTTGATATAGAGTGTTTTGTCCTAGTCATTGAGATTCGTATGGATCATTCTTGTAATGTATTGGTTAAATCCAGGACACATTCACTAGGTGATTACTAAGAAAGTTTTGAGGTACTTAAAGAGGACAAAATACTGTATGCTAATTTACAGACATATTCAGGACCTGCAGCTAATAAGGCATTCGGATTTTAGCTTTGTTAGTTGTCAGGATGATGTGAAATTGACAACTACAGACATTTATATGTCTACAGAAAAGTGCAGTATTACAAAAAAAAAACGTAAACAGAAATCTATGTAATCCTCAATCAAGAAAGCGAAGTTTGTAGTATGCTTGTCAGCTGCTATTCAGGTTATTTGGCTCCGGAATCTCATTAAAGAGTTGACTATATTTACTTTGTGGATAGACCCATACAGTTGTATTGTGACTATAATTCTGCAGTGTTGTTCATTAACAACAGCATGAGTCGCAAGGGGTCTAAACATCTAGCGGTCGAGTTTTTGACCATAAAGGTAACAGATGAAAGGGTGACACTACATTAGAGCTTATTACACAGATGATAAGGCTGCAGACTCACTAACTTAAAGTTTCTTCCCATACACATTTAGATGACATGTCGCAAATATAAAAGCATCGTGGGATGCTATGACGTGTTAATTGATGGGTTGAGTAAGCATCATGAGATGTTGTTGTTCAGTGGGAGCTGCATTCGATATTTGCTCTAATAAAGTTTACATTTGTGTTTGTTACATTTTGTAACATCTAAATATGCATCAACTCCATTGCATGCAATAAAGTTATAATGATTAAGAGGAGTTGAATACATATATCAGTTGAAAATCTCAAGGCGTTGTGTAAACCTTGAGTGATGGTTGGGGCATTTATTTTAGCCAAAAGACATATGTCTTGTTACACGTAAAGCATAGTTAACTGTAAAGGTAAGACATATGTTGGTTCGTTGGAACCGTAAAGATGTTCTCTCGTGACACATCCGGTTTTGTGACACATAAAGTGAGAGAATGGTGACTAACAATGAGGATAACATATAAGGTGTCTCTATTATTTGAGATGTTATCCGATTGCCATACTACCATATCAAATCCATATCAGTAAAGTTAAGAGTATTTGTGATTGTGGATGGCTCTGTGTCTTCTGATGCAGTTACTGGCATGGTCCGGTACTTAAGACTTTATGGGATCGGATTGACTGTTGGGAATTATCTCTAGACCAATATAAAGATGCGCATATACAGTACAGTTTCAATTAATTTAGCCCAAGTGGGAGAATGTTAGAATATTTCGTTTTAATATTCAATTGTGGGCTTTAGTAATTGTTACTGTAATTATTATTTGGTCTAATAAGAAAGAGATATATTATTTCTTAATTCAAGTAGGATATGGTGCTGGATAGTATGGGCCGAGATATCATTATCCTTGATGAGGGGGTAGGGTTCATTCTCTATAAATAGTGCTTAAGTCCCTCCTCTAAACCCTAATGTCCACATAACCTCACATATAGAAATCGTCAGAAACGACAGTGAGGGGCCGTCTCATTGAAGCCAGTGATCAAGGGGGTTCATAGAGGAGAAGCTCTTAAGCGTCGGATTCTCGCAATTCCGCATCAAGAACGATGAATCCAAAACAATGTGCGTTAACTCTTTGACTCTATGGATGAAACAGGGATTTGTGTATCTGTACGTGTGTATCTTGGGTCGCTGCATACAGGATTAAATACGCAGCTTACAATAGATACTTGAGCAGTAAAAGTATGCTTCAATCGAAAATTTAGACAAGAAGAAGAAAAAAAAAACATGGCTCTTTGTAAGCATGCAGAATCGTTTTTGTACCTCAAAACTCCTTTAAAGGTTTAAAACCTACCAATTTGGTGACCCGAGGGAGGTTTTAGCGGTTGGCCCCGATCCGAACTTCAATTACGCGGTCCATCTGTGTGATATTGGTTTCTATAGGTGTCAATATGGATTGAAAACCCAAATTCAATAAAAATGAGTTAAATATGAATTAGTCAAGTTCTAATAAATGGGTTGTAAATGGTTATTTTAAACCTAATTATATGTGGGTTGTAAATGGATTTGTCTTTGAACCCATTTACAACCCTTTTTATTTAGACAAACCCAACTCATTTACAGTCACTTAGCTAGTAAAATGTATTAGTTTATATTGGTTTGATTTTTTATTTTTATTTTTATTTAATTTTTATTAGAAAAAGAAAGAAAGAAAAATTGAAATAAAATATAAAAATTATTCAAAGAAGTAGAATGTCACTAGTTGCCACTGCCGTTCATCAACCGGGACCACTACTCGCTCGCCGTCGACCGCCGCATGTTTTCGTCTCTAGCTGCCGGTAAAAAGGGAAAAAAATATTTTTTGAAAAATAAACCATTTTTAAAATAATTAAAAAAATTCAGTAAATATATATTGAATAATATCAATTTTTATTAAAAAAACTATAAGAAACAAAAATTTCATGATTTGGTTAAATATAAAAGTATTTAAGTAATACGAATCGAGTCGGGTACGGATTAGGTTGAGTATGGGTTATTAGATTTGTACTACATGAAAACAAGAATTGAACCGGTAGGGTCGAAGATGACGACGATGCTCCTAACTATGTGGCCGTTGATTGTGGAAGAACAGCATATGGAAATTGTCGTGTCTTATCCTTGCCGACAAGCGGATACCGATCATACCATATGTCCAGAGGCACTCCAGCTCCCGGAGCCGGGGACACTTCTATCGCATCTCGATTGTAACCGGGCAATCGGATGACGTGCCTTCGAGATTTAAAGTTCGAAGATTCTGTAACATGTCATGAAATTGTTCCGCGAAGTTGCGACATGTTGTTTGTGTTCAAGTTCAATGTGGTAACCCCATTATCCATGCTGAAGGTGTACGCCCGAGCGCTAATGTAACGACCCGGTCCGACGAAAGCATAGAGAGGTCGTCGAGGCGGCACGAGGGCTTGGACAAGGATCGGCTCTTGGCGAAAGAGCGATTCAAGAATATATATGTGGAAACTTGAATTAACTCATGAAGACTCCTTTTTGACTTAACGGCAAGCTTTAATTTGAAACTCCAAAGTTAAGCGTGCTCAGAGTAGACCCTCCTGGGAAAGTGCCCGTATGTACGCCAAAGAACAAAATCACGAGTCTCGTTACGAGACAAGTTAAAATAGAAAATACCTCGAGTAAGTTAATCCAGGAATGTCGCAACTCAAGCCTTATTGTCCCGCGCAAGGTGCCCGTAAAATCCCAATAAACTCACTTTTGGGTGGGCTTTTAATTCCGGCCCAATATGGTTCACAATGTAGCTGTTCGGCCTTACAATTTTGTACAAATTTCTTGTCAGGGCGGGCTTGGGCAACAAAGTATGCCTGATTTATAAAGCCCGTTTCGAGCTTGCCCATTGATTTAATCTAATTCCATATTTTGTTAACTAATTACTTAACACGTGCAACAGGTGCATTTGTTAACGAATTCCTTCAGAAAAATCCTAAAGTCGACTAATAATAGTGATCTGGTCGCTCACGTAAACATCATAGTTAGGATTCATACATTCACTTGCCACATGATACATCATCGTGTTCCTACACGACACGACATCATGCCATGTAGATATCATATGCCATGTCATACTTTCTGCTCACGTACATTCATGAAACACACAATCATGCCGAGGAGCGACGTGATGTGAATCTTTCACTTGATTATGTCACCGAAAATGGAAATTGCATCTAATATTTTTGGAAAATTAGTTGATAAATGCATGTTAAAACTGAAATGAAATATGTGGTGCCGAAAAGATTATGCGGAGATGCTAACTGTTCCTCAAACGTACCACAGAATTTCGACATAGCATTCCCCAATGAAGTTATCGTTCGATGAGATCGATCATTCATGAAAATGGACCTACACGACCAAAATCAGTCGACTAGAGAAAGAACTTCTCAAAGTTGTGCAAGAACATTAGCAATCAACCGTTCGCGCACTTTAAACATAGTCTCTGATGGCCGTCTCTCGGGCATTGCGAATCCAATACACCACTCGTTTGGCAAGCCTAGCTCAAAATTTTTTTGGCTGAAATGCAAAATAATCTCATTTCTTCTCCAAATGGTCCATGTACTTTATAAAAAGATCCACCGTAACATTAGTCCAGCTGTAAAATTTGACAATCGAAGTAGAGGTGATTACCACAATCGATATGGCTCCTGATTCCTAAAATTTAGAACCGATGATTGTCAGTCTGGCGAACTGCACGAAGCAATACATTTTTTATTTTCATTAGCAAGTTAGTGATACTTGATCATGATTTATGATACCTTTAGTGTCTTTTCACCGAGATTTTCATTAATTAAATATAGAAAACACTAAAAAGAACGAGAGTTTAGACTATGCAGCAACACTTGTAGTCTTGTAAAGAATACGGGAAAAAAAAAAAGATATCATTGCTAGTTTCTGGATTCATCTAGGATTCGGACTAGACCGGTCCATAAAATAAAACAAAGGGATGATTGGACTGATCTATTCTGAATAAAATTCCCCGACTTTATAGGTCTAGTGTTGAATAACTTTACTTTTTGAAACATCAAGTGAGATTTACTCCATATTATTTCGCGTCGTTTCCTAACCCAAAGCGAATCGATCGGATCATATAGATATCCCTTCAACACAACATAGGTCATTGAAAGGATCTCATAGACCCACCAAAGCACGAAAGCTAGGATCTTTCAAAAAACATATTCCTATTCGAAGAGAGCATAACCGCATAGATAAGCTCACACTAGCTCGTCAATTTGGAATCCAATTCGAGATTTTCCTTGGGAGGTATTGGGAGGGAATTGAAATATAATAATATCAATTCATACAGATACAGAAGAAAAGGTTCTCTATTGATTCAAAGACATTAGATTTCTTATCGTTTTTGCTGTTAAATTACCGAGTATATCCTTACATACATAGTTACCAGACACCCATAGAGAGGCATACTATAGTACTTGTATGCTTCTAGCCGGAGTTTTACTAAAAATGGGAGCATATGGATTGATTTGTATATGGAATTATGTTAGATTTGGTGGGACCACAACCAACTTCTCTAAAAGCTTAAGCTGTTAGAAGAAGGCGTGGTTTAATATTTAAATATTCCGACACTCCCCCTCACGCTTAGTCTGGTCTTTTGTAAATTAATTGGGGAGGCAAATAGAGACCTGAAAAGATTTGAACTCAGGACCTCCTGCTCTGATACCATGTTAGATTTGGCGGGACCACAACCAACTGCTCTAAAAGCTTAAACTGTTAAAAGAAGACGTGGTTTAATATTTAAATATTTCGACAAATTATTACCTCATGCTCGTTCTATATTTTCTCCTCGGCCTGGGACAAGAAGGGCCTCATGATTTCACGTGGCTTGCACAAAGCCTGCAAGGGCTCCGCTGGTGGGGCGGTGGCCCCGTTGCCCTCCGTCACGTTGACCTCCTCCAAGCCAACTCTCCGCCACTCGAAGCACTGAAGCAATGCTCCTAACGCTAACCCCACCACTCTCCTCCCGAGAACAGCCCCGGGACAAGCTCGCCTTCCGGCACCAAAAGGAATCATTTTAAACCCTTCGTTGCTCTCTTGGCCGCCATCAAATCTCTCGGGCACGAATCTCTCCGCATCAGCCCACAGCTCGGGGTCCCGGTGAAGGCTCCACGCGTTTACCAGCAACATCGTGCCTCGCGGAACGCTGAAGTTCCCGATGGTCGTTTCCTCCGAGGATTCATGTGGAAGGAGTAGCGGAGCTGTTGGATACAGCCTCATTGTCTCGCTGATCACGTTTTGGAGGTAGTTGAGATTAGGGAGGTCGGATTCTTCGAGGAGGCGGTCATGTCCTACTTTGGATTCTATCTCACCGCAAGCCCTTCGCATTGCTTCTGAGTGGTTGAGGAGGAGTATCATCGCCCATTCTATCGTGGTGGCCGTGGTGTCGGCTCCGGCGAGCAGCATTGTCTGCATAATTAAGTGGACTAATAAAATAGTATACCTAAAGTGGGTCTTCGCATCACAAGAAAGGAGAATTATGAGGTTTACTGAAAATAGTTTTATCTCGTTCACTGACTGTGGAATATAAATCATTAAATGTAGAGGATCCATACTTAGGCAAATGTACACATATCAATCTTGGTAAATGAATTCTTACAATCAATAGTTTAGAGTCATGTCTATCCATATAGAACATCGACTATGTACTTTATATAAATTATTACCAAAACTAGTTAACAAAATTGGTTTTGCTTAATAGTGCGTCAAAACTGTTATTAGCTTCTAAATATGACTCATTTTTAAAGTGCTACTTACAGTTCGAAGCGTCGGTTAATAAACCAACTCTCCATACCGGTATTAGTGTTGAAGTTGTGTGTTATCCCACATCGCTTAAGAATGCCTTCTATATGCTCTTTATATTCATGTGGTCTCCATCCACCTATTAACTTATGCTCTTTATATTCATGTGGTCTCCATCCACCTATTAGTTTAAGCTTTTCGATTGGACTTTCTAACAATTAGTACATCCACCAGCATTGTTCATAAGAAGATGCATTGAACAAAATCACTTGTTCAACTTGTCATGGCATTTCATGTTTGTTTCTGGGATTATCCCCTCCCATCCGCTTTAGATGCGACGCATGTTTATTATGTTCTTGGATCAACATAAACTGTTAATCTGTGGAATAAGATAGGGAAAAAAAATTCATGTCCACTCAACTCAGATTACTATCTTGGACTCAAACCACACATACGAATTGCTAGTTTCAGTTGTCTATTCTTGATTAGATAAGGATGTAAGGACTGTCGTGTCGCGTATCCCCTTGTTCTTTTCTGAGGTTTGGAATACGTAGGGGGTTGACTCTCTTGACTATGTACAACAGGTGCTTGGAAGGACCGAAACGATATGTTTTTTCCTAGGTGATCAGTTGATTAAGGCTGTTGTCATATCCTTAAAGGCATCCAACCATCTTGCACAGCTTATAAAAATAAACAAACAAATAAAGAATTCGTTAGGGGTGTCAACACTGAGACGTCCTGAAGGTGAACAGTATCGAGTTCGGGCAGGATTATTTTTTCTTTTCATTTTTTTAAATCAAAATCAATTAACAAACCTATCAAATGAAAGAATATAAAAAGAAAAATTAAGTTAAAGAGAAAATATTGGTGTTAAAAAATGCCGAGCATCTGAATTTTCGGGTCAAGCCTGGCACGGGCCTTTTTGACACCCCTAGAATTCATCACTTTCGAAAATATTCAAATATAAATATTGACCCATTATTTTTTTTTGGTCAAATATTGACCTATTATTTCAAGCGACACAATCGTTTGTCTATTCGAAAAATATTGAAAGTATTTATTTTTCGCAAAATAAACGAAACATTAATTTCATAATAATATGATGTGATTGTGAGAAAGACTATTTGATCAAAAGATATCATCTCCATTGCAGTAATTAGTGACTTTTACCAATACTTTAATGCATTGTTGACGCATGACTTTTACCAACATGGTCCCTGCCTATTTTTCGGCTGGGCAGGGGCCCTCTATTCCCACCTATTAAATGATGGGATTGGCTTTCTTATGTGACCATCTTGATCTTTGCGTCCAAAATTTCTTTGACTTGTCAATTTATCACGGGTGAAAACGTTAATTGATTAGTTGTTTCAAAGGAACGATAGACACATAAAGACATATAAGCGTTGATTCTAGATATACTAGAGTTGCTTTCTCTTGTCTGATGATTAAACAAGAGTCTACGGAAATCAGTTCTTATGAATTTTTCCTTAATTTTTCGAAGTTAGTCTGCGAGGAAATGAGAAGTTAGATGTCACTCAAGCAAAACCGTGTTTCAACATGTAAAAATCAATCACACAGTTTCATTTCATAATTAACAAGTTTTTAAATTTTTATTCGCAGTTTAGTATCTCAGATTGTAGGAGAACTCGAGATTTAAAACGGTCGATGAAAAAGGGTTGCACCATCACTGACGTGCTGGTAAATCAAATATGGTAGATAAGAGGGTCACGGTGCTCACCAGAACGAGGCCTTTGACCGTTTGATTGGTGTAGAATTCCGGATTCTGTTCTTGGAGATCCAACATCCGATCGATCAACGTCGTTCGTGATGATCTCGTCCCACCGACCCTGTTCGACGATGAGGACGACGACTCGATCCTTCTCCTGCGGTGCTCATCCACCAGATGCTGGAAAAACCTGTCCGCCGTCTTCATCACCCTCTCCATCTTCCTCTTCACCCCCTGAAAATCCGCCCACCACAGCGCTGGGATGAAATCCCCGATGTACGTGGCGCTTCCGAAGAGCTCCGAGAACTCTCTCATGATCTCTCTGAACTCCCTCCCTTCCTCCGACACCTGGTCCGTCCCAAAGTAGCTCTTTCCGGCGATCATACGCATCATCACATTCAATGTAAGATCTAACAACCTCCGTCGCATATCCACCTTCAGCCACTCCCTAACTTCTGGACAAAGAAAAGCAAAAGAAACAGTCAATTATGTTGAGAAAACTGCAAGATAAGTTATGGCTTTTGTGGATCAGAGGCGGATTCTTCATGTGTGGCCGCCAGGTAAACTGGATCTAGGCAGTACTTACTCCTGTCTCCGAGACTGCTGTGATCTCGAAACAGTTGCTTCACCAAGGAAAGAACCTCCTCGTGCCGGACAGGGGAGTAATCGGCAAGGGGCCTCGGCGAGAACATCTCCACGGCTGTGAAGCGGCGGAGGTTGCGCCAGTAATCACCGTAAGGGCATAGGCCCACGGTGCTGTAGTCGTAGCCGAGGAGCTTCCCAGATAGCAAGCAGGGCCGGTTGGCGAAGGCGACATCTTTCTCGGTAAAACACTCCTCGACGGCCGACAAAGAGGAGACGACAACGGTTTTGCGTGAGCCGAGCCTGAGGAGGAAGACTTGCCCGTGCTCAAGGGAGAGATGGTGTAGGGTTCGGTGGAGGGGCTCCTTGACCAGGTGGAGGTGCCCGATGATGGGGAGGGAAGGAGGGCTCGGCGGGAGGTGGTGGTTGGGAGTTGTGTTCCTACGGAGGAAGAGTTTGTAGAGGAGGAAGAGGAGGGGGAGAGAGATGAGTGCTAGGTTCAGCCATTGATGAGGGGCTTCTTCCTCCATTTTCTAAGTGGAAAAAGTTATGGATTGAGCTGTTTGTCGAGTTGAAGTTCTTGAAGGCTTAAGTGACGAGGAAAGCATCAATTTAAAACCATTTAAATAATAAATTATGGTTAGGCAAGGTGTACGACCGATAAGCATGATATATTATATTAGCATTATCTTATGAACTGTACCTCTATCGCTCAAAAAAGGACACTGAGAAACACACAACTAGAAAAATATACTTGTAGAAAGCTGATTCGCTCGTCCACGATGGTGAATGGCAGGGGCAGATTGTTCGTCAGCTACTTCCTCTCGGCGGATCTGGCGAGGGTGTCGGACGTGTGCGTCGATCAGTATGCGGCGATGCACAGCTCTATTTCGAAAGCGCAAGGTTGCTTTATCAAGGTTGGCAGCGTATGATACTGACATGGTAATACGGCTTAAACCCTATACGGAGTTAGTGAAGTTGGGTTAGACTAAATCTTGTTCGACTCAATTTCGTGTCAACCCGCAAAACACGACATCAATTGTTGCATCATGTGTCGTCAAACCTGTTAGGCACGAAATTGAACCCGTACATAAGTTCTAGCATCACAAAATTTGTATTGGACCTTTTTATGGACCGTGTTAGTCAAAAGACTATTGTGGGCATGGTATTCAGTATTAAAATTCAAATTAAGGATATTTCATTAGCTATGATCATTCTACTTAATTTGACTTTGTGACCTTTTTTGTGCCTAATTATTGTAAACAGAGATTACGAGAAGTTGGTCTTTATTCTAAGCTGAGTCCTTTGTTGGTGTCCCATTGAATCTGCAAAAACCTACGTAAAGTTTTACACGAATCGAAAGAGGAGAGGAAGGAAGAGTAGAGCAAAAGCTGCCACGAATATGAAAGCATTCTACACAGTGGACGAGTCTCTTGATGACGAAGCAAACGAAATATATTTACTAAATCCACACGATACATCTCTTTTTGCCTTCAAAAAGCAAGACGACACATGTAATGATGAGTATGGAAAGTTGGGCAAAACACAGACAATGAAGTCCCCAAAAACAGCGCCGGCCACTATGGAGCGATCAGGGGGTTTCAAGTCGACCGGAAACGCTCCCAATAACGGCCGAAGGAAGAGCGACGGCTCAGCGGTTGTGGAGAGGGTCTGAAGCGTTCGGGACTCTCCTTTTGCTCGACGACCACCTGTCGGGCGATGAGTGGCCCCCCGACCGTGGCTGTGGATGGCGACTCTTCTGCTGTTTCCCCGATCTCTCTTTCGCTCCTGGTGACTCTGTGCTCATGCCATTGCTGTTCACAGCCTCTTCCCTCTCGTCGCCCGACACCAACAACGAAGACAGAAGAAGCAAGACCAAAACTTTGTGCGGAATCTCCATTACCCAATGGCCAACTCTTCTTCCTCTCGCACGAGAAGGATGAACACCAGACATAAGAAAGAAGACGCGAGAATGAAGAACAGACCTCTTGCTTATGCGGATGATGGGTCCAGCTCATAACAGAGCATCGCCATCACACAGGGAACAGAGAGAGAGAGAGAGCAGAGAAAGGTATGTGGCTTCTGTTTGGCAATGTGAAGCGAGAATTTAGAAGGAAGAAGCAAAATAAAGCCGAAGCAGTGTCGCAGTCGCACAATGAATATCTGCCCTGCAAACAAGGGACACGTCCAACGAGGGCCCGCTTTTTGTTTTTAACCATTCATTTAATATGATTCTTTACGCTTCACGAGACCTTTCCCTTTCATGATTCTTCTTTATTTCTCGGAAAACATGCTTTCTTGCATTCATCAGTCTCCTGAAATGAGGGTCTCTCTCTCTCTCTGCCTCTTCCAAGCCCAAGTCATGAGCATTTCAGGATTGCATGTTTGGCTCTTGTGCCTTTTCCCTTCTTACTTTGTGGGGTAGTGTTTGTCGGCTTTGGCAGGTGGTCAATCTGTCCCTCTGAAAAAGCTTCTTTTTCTTCTCATGACAAGGAAAATCCATTGGCCTACGCCAGGAAAAAGAGGGTGCAAAAAGCCTCTCGAGTACAATAATTCATCAGTTTTCAAATTTGGCTCTGTTCTGCTGCATAGCTAAAACGAGACTGTTCATCGGGTCAAATCTGGGATGTTGGAGGGAGAACTAAATTTCAGAGAATCTTTTAGGCATAAAGCTACACTGATTCTTTCCCTTTTTGGTTGGCCAACTTTTCAGCTTGTTGTTTGGGGATGATATTCTAAGGTGCGCCAAAAATGTCAAGACTCAAGAGCAGCATATGGTTTCTAATATCTGGATCTTTATAAATGGGTATGAACGGCTTTTTTTCAATGGCTATTTTGGGAACCGAATCTTTCTTCATGTTCCGAGACCAATCCTAGGTTCCCACCAGAAATCATCATCCCACCCAGGAAGCTAATTACCTAGTAATCACCTCTGTGCACCATCTTCCTGGTGCGCTCAGTCATTGGGCAGAAAAATCTGGTTGTTCAACTAGTTGCTCTCGAGTCTTTTATCAATGGACCATGTTGTAGTCCCTAAGAAACATTCCTCAATAGCAATTTAAAAAGAGAAAACTTCACTTTTCCTTCCCCCACTACACTCCTCTGTATTCGTAATGGCTCTCTGGCATACCAATGTTCTAGCTAAACGAGCTTTGTCCTAACAAAGGACCTGAGAATTCACTGTCTTCCTCATGTATGGTGACAAAAAAAAGAAAAAAAGAAAGGATTAAACACGAATTACCAGATCAGAATCATTAGACCGACAGCCAAAATTTGACCACTGTCAATCTATGTACAGTGGGAAGTCAATGTCTGGTAATCAGAAACAAATATAAACTAGTTTCCAATCCTCAAATCAGGCGTAGAACCAATTTAGATGCTCATGCTGGTATCCACTATCCAGGATATCGACTTTGCCTTCTGATTGCAGCGACGTTGAAACATTACCGATCTTCTTTTCAGCATTACATGTTCTGCTTTATGTGCACTCCAGGCCAACTTTAAAGAGCCCAATCGACATTTAAGAGCTGATGGCAAACCCTCCGGTCTTAAAACTCATGCATTTCTCTATCCATTTGCTGAAAAAATGTGATTTGGTTTCATGATCAATGGCAAGCCAACTCATCATTCTCCAACATCTTCAAAGTAAGCAGCAGGTATCTCTGGTGGAGAGGCCATGCTTGCAACGCATTTGAACTGTGTTTCCAGGGGGAAAAGTAAGTTTCACTCCAGATCAGCACTCATTTCATCTCAAAGCTGGCGTTTATGAATGATTGGAAAATAAAATTACCTTATGTTGTCTGTATTTTTCTCTCACAGCAGGCAAAGATCCACCCCTTCTACTTAGATACAAGTCGTGCAGGATTTGCACACAATCCCTCAAATCCTTGGGACAATACCCTGAGTATTGTTGAAGGGCTAAGCTCTGTAGGGTGAATGTGACCATAAGTACATAAGACATCGCACCAAAAAAGCATCTTAATGTATACTTGAATCAAGGCCAAATTCTTACCCAAGGATGGGTCTTTGGTCGGACCATGAATCTGGCAAGAAATGTCACAGAAGCAGCTACCAAAGAAGGTAAGAACTTCACGCAACTATAGTCGAGCAAACTTAGCTCAGCAAGGTAGTAGCCTAGGAACTCTAGTTGCAGATGACTATTTGTCTGTAGATAGCAGCATAAGCAAGAAACAACTAAAGTTAGACAATGGAATACAACAAATGCCAATGAATAAAGAGCTGGTCACATCAAAACATGATAGCAGATTGTACTTACTTTATAGCCCTCTTGAGCAATTCGATTAAACCTTCTGCATATCAATCATCAAAGGAAAAGTATTAGCTATATATGTTAAAAAGAAGAAAAAAAGCATCATCCAAAGCAATGAAATTCCAACTGTTCTTACCTCAAAAAAGACTTTATTGTAGGATTGCCCATCTCAAACATCAGTGACTTGAGTATGTTAGACTCCATCTTAACGACCTTCATATTAATGAAAAGATTGTCAGACAAATTACATACTTAGCCAACTATGCTATGCAGATTCAAGAAAGGGAAGATGTGGAAATTGAAACAATATGATGAGGGCATACCTCTTCCTTAGTGTAAGTGTTATCTGTTATGTAACAGAAGTCTTCCACATGAGGAGGGCTGATCTCTTCATACTTTCTACTTACCACAGAAGAAGCAAAACCCATTTTAGGAATATTCATGACCCATTCAGGTGACAAACGGGCAACTTCCAACAGACATAATCATCATTAAAAGGAGTTGAAATCCTTACGAGGCAATGAGCATTGCGGAAACGCCCAGCAGCTGAAGCTTTTGCCTGTTGAGAACACTCTTAGACAGGAACCTATCAATGTAGGAGATGGAGAGGTAGAGCGTATCAGAGAGTAGCTTGTACTCTTCGGCGACTTCAATTAACCAATCCACCAATATCCCTCTCATGTTCCCTGTCACATCCTTTTGAACGTTCTCGAGATAATCGGGCAAAGGCCTTCTATGAGGCTCCATCTGGAGAAAACGACACAATCACTCGAATTAGTCCCCAATTGATCGATTTCCTCACCGATTTCAGGCCAGCTTCGTTAAGACAAGAGCACAGTCTCACACAGAGGACCAAACAATGGATGATGCTCGATTGAGTATCCACATTAATTTCGCAGCTTCATATCATAACCTCGACTCGACCCAACTCATTAACCTCAACGAACACGAAAATGGATCCCCTAACATTGCCAATTCAATGTTAGGAGATCCGGATCCAACGAACACTCTCGCATTGCCACCACAAGCAAAAAAGCAAGACCCATTTGACAAATTGAAGCGAAAAACACTGACCTCCATCTTATGCAGATACTCATAAATGTCGGCCACGTAAGCTCGACACATCTGGGGATCGTCGGATGCGGACTCGACGTCGATCTTCGGATCCACATCCTCCGAATTCAACGAGGGGCCGCTCAATGGAGCACTGCCGGCCGTGCTCTCCGTCACGGACTTCTTGACCTTCCCTCTAACCGCCTTGGGCTGCCTAGACTTGGGCTTCTTCGCATTCAGCCCGCCCTCCTCCTGGACGACGATGTTCGACAAGTTGGGGAGCTCCCCGAGGACGACGCGCTTCTTGGTCGCCGGGGTCTGCTCCTCGCCCGCCGCCGTCGCGGTCGCGGCCCTCTTCTTGGCCGCGCGGGTGATGCGCAAGCTCCGCCCCTGCTCCGCCATTAGTCCGATGACGACGCGCGCACCCCCCCCCCCCCCACTGACCTCACCTCCTCACAAAGTGTTTCGTCTTTGCCAATGGGGAGAGAAGAGAGAGGAGGGAGTGACGAGTGGAATGAGAGAAGGGTAGGGGGGGAGTTTTGTAGAGAAGAGCGAGAAGGGAAAATTTTTTGACAGGAGCGCCATGTTTGAAAGCCATTTTCTTGGCGGTTCGCTTGTTTTTTTCTTTTCGTTTCTTTTGGCGTGCGTGGGTTTTCGAAATGAAAGTGAAAGTGAAAACCCCTACGGGTTTGGGTTTTGGGTGGGAAGAGGAAGGAGGAAGGTGGTTTTCCGAAAATTTGAAAACGGTTTTGGGAGATTTTCGGATCTGGGCACGGGGATTCAACCCGGAAAAATTCGAGTTTTCGGTGAATTTGGGCGCGATGATTTCCCGACCGGGAGGTTCCTTCTTTTTTTCTAAAGATGGAATAAATAATCAGGGGCCAGCTGTCAATTTCACGAATTTATCACCTCACCCCAGGTTAAGATTAATTTTGATCCAGATCGACTCTTTTTTAAAATAAACTAAAAACTCGATCGACTTGACGATTATGATTTTGAGATAATTTTGCAAGTTAATCACAGGGAAGATTACATACATCCTAAACCACGCGTAAAGAATGCAATCGACTGTTAAAATTATGCATTTGGCGTAGTCGGAATTTCTTTGATTCTCTCATGCTGCTTTTCTTAAATTCTTACCTGAGAACCTAGGCCAGCAATTTTCAATGGAAAAACTTGATTGTATCTAGGGGCGAGCATATCGGACTGCCCGAATCGAGATCGCCCGAATTAGACCGGGACCGGTGGTCCGATTCCCGATTCTAGAAGGAGTAGTCTAGTTCCCGATTCTAGGGTCCTAGGACCGGACCGCCCGGACCGAACCGATGGAATTTTTTATTATTATTTTTACAGCCCTCGCAGAGTTATTCATTGCCATCTCCCATATATGAGTGCTGGGGCCCTTATTCAAGTGGATCGATGATTGGAAATGGTAATGGTTATTTTGGTTTTGCTACGACTTGGTATTGTAAGTAATTAACTCTGCTTGTGTATTGTCTTTACGAAGTCTCTACAAAATCCGGTATAATTACCTATTGTTAATCTTGTCAGTAATGGCTGGCTTTTGTTCTATCTCAGGTGGAATGCATGGGGTGCCTCTTGTGATGGACAGATATGGCTTGGGTCTTCCAATTGGCCCTAGTGGGCATGGTATATGTGAAATTTCTCTCTTTCTTCGGTTCGGATCTTGCTGCTTTTACCTTGCCACTCTACAACTACGCTACGGCCATGTTTGGTTCAGCATTTAAGATGAACATTGGGGCTCTAAAGTCGCTTGGCCAAATGCAAATGTTGTTTGGTTTAATTTTTTGCTCACTTTGGACAGATGCAATTGCATCTCAAATGGTCTGACCGCCGCCCGCCACTGGTTGCCGATCGCCGCTGTCGCCGATTTCCCCGCCGCCGGTCGCTACCGCCACCGGTCGCCACCACCACCGGTCGCCACCGCCGTTGGCGTCACCCGCCGCCACTTTTTTTTATATAAAAAAGTAAAAATACTTTTTAAAGTATTTTTTCACCAAACGGTATTTACGCCAAATTTGCTTTCAAATGCGTTTTTAAAAAATACTTTGTCAAACACTACTTGCATTTTGGAAAATGCCTTTAGCCCAAAGATATTTGCATTTACTCAAAGTCCCTTAACCAATTGCTGAACCAATTATTTTTTCAGATATTAGGCATGTCATTGTTCTGATATTATTCTCTCAGGGACCACGACCAGGATTTTTCCCTGATGATAAACTGCAAAATAGAGGGGCTAGTTTGTATTCCATGGCTGATTAATGGAACCGCCCGGGACCACCGGTCCGGTTCTTGAGGGGGAACGGATCGGAACGGGAACCAATCACCCCTAATTGTACCCTCTATTTTTTTTCAAAGAATGTAAGCTTGGATTTCAAACAATTAAAAAAAAATGTACGTCAAAAAGAAAGGTAAGCATGATTCGCACGCTTAATTTAGCCATGATGGAGTAAATACCGCATTTCTTCTAATATCTTCCTATTTTGATTTAATAAAAATTCTTATCTAAGAGTTTGAGATAATAACACTTAGCACTTTAGATTTTTTTTTCTTCATATTATGAAATGTTTACATTTAATTTTGTTCGTGAACACCCCTAATGTTCGTTAGATACAGTCGTACCAAATGAGTTTGTTTAAGATGATGGGATGAGTTAACATATAGATGTCTTTTTTTTATTCTCGCATCCCTCTTTGAGACATACTTGTAATATGCGGTGAAACACATGCACTGCTGGCCTTGCACTTTGGCCGTGCAGTGACATGTGTTCTGTTGACTATTTGACCAGTCAACAATTAAATAAAAAGAAAAAGAGAAATCACTGCCTCAACTTTTCGTGCATGGCCACGGATATAAAAGGGAGAGTGTGCTTGATTCATTCTCCATATCATAAACGCGACAAGAAAAAGGAGAAAGATAAAAAGAAATCCATCGAAGTCAAGAATCAAGCCGAATCAATTGCGTTCTTCAGTGTTTAGTAAGAATTCGAGCCCTTCGTTCATATCGCTAGAATAGTTTTCGAAGTTACGCTATTTTTAGGCTCCGCGTTATGGATAGTTTAGATTATGCAATTCGGATTAGCGTTTTGTTAATTCGTAGAAATAGTTTGACTAGTGAATAAGGTTATCTTAGTCGATTCGTAGTTACGATAGCATTTTTACTTAGTTATGATATCGATTTTCGCTAAATTGATAGGATTCGAGTTCGTAGGCCTAAATTGGCTTTCGAGATCTGAGTTAGGCTATATCAGGTGAGTGGTGCTTAGCTCTTCTATGAATTTATAAAGTCATGCCTTGAAAGCAATACATATTTGATATACTATGAATGTTAAAGGCATATTTGTTGCATCAAAATCTTGATCGGGCAATTACTGCGTTTTGATACTTGCAAATTATTTGAGAATTGTGTTACGAAATGAATTGTGAAATATGTGCTCAATTTGTGAACCTGGTTTATCAGAAATGGTTGTGGAATATATTCTAGTTCGCAAAATGATTTCTGGATTGGATTTATGGATTATTCGCAGACGTTGGTTTTGATGCTTAATATCGCTGTGAAGCCAGTGAATGATTTTGGGTATGCGCATACTAGTTAGGATATCATTTGGGGCCGAACCACCGGCTGATATAGGTGGAGACCTTACCAAGGGGGAATCTTGGTCGCCTTGTCACGAGGCGTTATACGTTATCATAGTTAGATATTTGAGCACGAGTTTGGTTAATGGAATGGACCATTGACATGTGATTTGAGATTTGTTGATGGATGGATCATCAATGTGTGATTTGAGATTAATCAATGGACTTGACCATTGATTTTTGTTATGATTTTTATTGATTAACAGAATATTTATGTGACATGTATTATTATTATATGTGCATAGTGAATGCTCTATTTGCTTATAAGAGATATGTAGTACTCACTGAGCTGTGGTTGCTCACCCCCCTTTTCTTCCCAATTCTTTCAGGTTCTTCAGTCGTCGGCAAGTAGAACGAGAGCGCAAACGTCGGGGACTTTTGAAAGTCGGATTTTGGGTATGATCTAAGGAGAATTGTAAATATGTATGTTTTTAGTTGTCGAGTTTAGCTAAACAGTGAGATGTAAAATATCTTTGAGGATTGTAGAAACTCTGATGAAGGAATCAACTTTATATTTAGTCAGATGTTTATATGTATATATAGTAGGATATACATATATTTGATAACAAGTTTATGTTGGTTTCTATTTGATGCTGCGTCCTTTAGGTACAAGGACGGCCGTATCATTTCCCAGGTCATTGTAAGATTTGGGGTGTGACAATACTAGCCGTTAGATCTAAATCCATATGGGAAGGTATAACAAACGAGTAATTGGGAAAAACCAATCTAAAAGTTTGAGCTCCTTATAAAAAAGTGATTGAAAAAGGGCCATTTCAATGTAAATTAGAAGGAAAAATAAAATGCTTGGAACTACATAAAGAAGACTAGAAACTAAAGGAAAAAAAATGATGCTTGAAGTTAAAAGTACCGTGTGTGTATATATATATAGGTGGCTCATCTGAAATAAATTATCAAAACTGAATTGTTTTGAAGTTGCTTAGTCGTGACGCTCAAATGGAATATTAAAATGAACGGAAATCTTTATCTTCTCCATATTCCCATGATTTAGAAATCAACTTCTGGCTACGAGTTGATTTTTCTACTTCTGAAGATAAGTAATTTTTCTTTTCTACTTCTTCAAGTGACTCCAAAACTACTTCTAGAGCAAAAAAATGCTCTAAAAGTAGAAAAATAAAATTGCGTAACCAAACAGATTTATGCTCAGACGTCGAATTACCAAACGAATTTATGCTCTAGAAGTGTAATCATGTACACCCTAAGATGTCACATTGGCACTATATTTCATAAAGTAAGCAGGAGATTCCCGACAAAACGATAATGTATTGTGAAATGTGAATACTTAATTACGCTTGTGTCAACATAATTAGGAAAAAATATAAATGAGGGTTTGAAGTGTTCTCATTTTTTTTTTCAAATAAGGACCTAAAATAGATCATATTTCAAACAAGGGTCTGAAGTGCATTCATTTTTTTTTTTCAAATAAAGGCTTAAAGTGGATCTTGCTTAAAAAAGAGCTTGAGGTAGCTATACGAGTCTCAAAGAAAGGCATGAGGCCCTTCAAGCTGGTCAAAGGCATTTTCAAGTCTGACCTTCAAGCTGGCCCGATTGGCAAGGATTTGGAACCCACGGCCGCTTCAGGCCTTTATTAAGACTTATATATTCACTTCATAGCCTTATTTAAGAAAATGAAAGCACTTCAGGTCTTTTTTGAAATTTTCCCAGATGATAGTTTAATATATTAAAAATGTCAAACGGCATCGTATAGATGGAAACTGTTACCCTCGACTAAGAGTTTCAAGTCAAATTATTAGCAATTTACTTCATATATTCTCCGTTATCATCATATAAAAGCAAAAGATAATAGTCTATTGATATTTCTTGCGCACACATATTATATCAAGGAATATTACTTGTAATATTCACAACGAATCTATACGAACATGGATATGTGTGAATGTTACGCTCTTGATGCGAAGATTTTTTATTTTCGAAGAAAATACTCAAGTTCATTTATAATATTAGTCTCACTTCTCTTATATTAACAGTATTTGACACCAAATTGCTTGTCTGAAGTTTTAGACTTACAATTTATTTGTGTACAAATATTGTACTTATCATGTCTAAATTAGGAAAATTATCTAAAAAATCCGAAACTTATTATACTTTTGTGTCATAAACATTTTAATTTTGCCAACTGAGTCTCAAACATTTTCATGTTTTGTCAATTGAGACAATCCGGCCAATTTTGGCTGAAAATTACCGACGTGGATGCCAATTGTCTTACGTGGGACGGATGGTATTGATGTGGATAATTTTTAATAATATATTTTTTTCTTTTTTTTCCTCTTTTATTATTCCTTTTTCCCCTCCATTGGCCATCATAGGTTTTGGTGAGGTCAACGAGCTCCGCTGGCCATCAACAAGGCTCGGCGGAGGAAATAGAGGAAAAGAAAAAAAAATCAAAGAAGGAAAAAATAAAAATAAAAAGTAAATTGAATGTCATTAAAAAATTTCATGTCAATATCGGTTGTGGCACATAGGACAGCCAATATCCACATCAGCGATTTCAGGTCAAAATTGATTGGATGGACTCAATTAACAAAACATAAAAAAGGTTTAGGGCACAAACGATAAAATTGAAATGCTCATTACTAAATTGGCAAAAGTACAATAGGTTTAGTCCTAATCTTTCTAAATTTCTTCGTTGTAGTTTTATTTTTTTTAAATGATTTTTTTCAATATAGTTCAACCGGCTAATTTTGATCAAAAACTGTCGGTGTGGATAATTTTTGCAATTTTTTTATTTTTCACTTTTTCTCCCTTGGTTTTCCTATTCATCTTCTTCCCTCTGGTTGGTCACATGGGAGGGCATTGCAATCCTCAACATATTTGTGTGAGGGCAACGATTACTGACCAAAATTTAGGAAAATCTACAAAAATCGTCCATGCCAGCGCTGACAATTACGCGTAGGATAACATACGTTAACTAAATCGCCACTTAAGTTATGCTCGACCAGAATTCGTTGGATGAACTATATTAAACAAATCTCAAAATATTTAGGACCTTATTTATCAAATTTGAAAAGTTTAGAACTGAATTAGCGATCGTATAAGACTTTTTGCACAATTCTTCCTACGGTCGAATCCTTTTTCTTGACCTAGGGCCTTTAGCTAAAATTTAATCCTAATAGCCCGTAAATTTAAACCACAAATACTCGTTCATCCCGTTATCTTTTGTATCAACAGATGAAGTGTGAAAGCACATTCTTAGTTCTCTAATCAATGCTCTCAAGGTTTGTGGAATCTTCGTGTCAACACATCCCGTATGGGAGTTCAAATGTCGTATTTTAAGGCATCATTGTTGATATCTTTTACATAAAATAATGGCGCCATCAGGGGCCTTAGATATAGCATTGGTTAACTGCTAAACTTTCCATGCATTCGAGCATTGGTGAGAGAATCTGCTCGATTTACATGAAGTTCTGATCTCGTGCTACGATGGCCAGTGTTGACGATGACAGTTGATCAGCCAAACAGGGTTCGATCTGAACTTGCTCATGGTTCTGGATGGCCAAACCGGATTCACTTCCTGCAGAATTGAAGTCTAGTCACATACTATACTGCCAAGTTCAGCTTGTGCTAAAAAAGGTTTATTTGGGTTTTGTCAGTGACCAAAGAGCTTCAAGAGTTCAGTTGCAGTTCGCCCCAAGGCACAGTTTAGCCTTGAGTTATCCAACAAATTTCACAATTGTTTGAGATTGTAAATTGGACTTTGGCAGGATGTTCTCACAGGTTAAGGCAAGTGCCAATGACCCAATCGACTGAGACTTTTACGTTTATCCTAGCTGTCTTCTTCCTTATAGTGGCTTTCTCTGAGGATAAAGCCAAAGTTGAACGAACACAAATCCAGAGTAAGTCGATCTTTCGCGATACCTGTTGCACAGAATTCATCAGTCCATGAAGGGAAAGCCGCATCGACAACCTGTCCGAACTCAGCATGATCAGTGCGGCTGTGATGCTCTATGGCAATTGTTGGGCTCATTTCTCCAATTTGCTGATGAAGTGCTGAAACTGGTGGTAACACTCCCAGTCCTGGCTGCCATTGATCTCTGCAGGTGAAAGATTGAACCGAAAATCTGTTCCTTATGTAGCTATTCGCATATAATTTGGTTTTTATAAAGCATATCGTCTGCGTGCAAAGTTTTTATTTCCCCCACAAAATGTTTCTGATCATGACATATGTCCCTTTTCATCATTGCTTGTTAAAAGAGAATAATAGATTGATAAACCGTATTAATTGTTCAAAAGCAATGTTTCGTAAGCATCCTACCTCGAGGGAAGTAGCACATTTGAGTCCAAGTTATCCAAGATCTGCAACTGAGGGTCTTCTTGTGGAAGCAAATCTGACATGATTGAATTTCTTGTAACAAAACCATCTTCCACACCAGCTGCTAGATGTAGATGTACCTTTTAACATTAGCAAAAGAGATCTCCGTCACTCCACAAGACATTCATTTCGGCAACTTTTTAGACATTGCTCGCTTCTTAAAAGTTGCGCCTAATGAGCTGAGATGTTATTGTTTGAAATTCTTCTATACACGATACGGCAAATAATGACCAATTTTTTGTGTAGACGGTAAAGTAAACCCGCGTATAATCTGGTATCATATTGATGGAAGAGCTGGACACCCCGTGGTGGCGTACTAATAGTTGCGAACTGCAGTGAAGAGAAAGATTTAACTTCACAATAAAATCGTGTTACACATCTATTGAGTGGATTGGGATTTCTGGGAATAGCATATTGGCATGCATTCAAGAACATATACACATATCCCTGGGAACTTGTGGGTAGGTACTTTTCCTCCAAATTTTGCTGTTGCATAGGAAAATTGCTTACAGCATCAGGTGAATTCGCATAAAAGTGCACTCTAGGTACGAAATTATCGTCAAAACAGAAAAAGAACATTTTACCTTCTGAATCTTGACTCGTCGCAAGGCTTCCCCGAGGATCTGCTCCTGGTACTCGGCCTCATTCGCAGTGGTGATTTCTGAAGGATTACCTTCATACATTCTACAGCGATAGTCATTAGCTAAACCTCAAGTTAAAACTACCAAAGCATGGATTGTGAGTAATTAATTCAATGGCCTTCTCAAGTCAACCGTTCAAATTGGATCAAGAAACGGAACCGATATTTGACCATGCCTGAGTTGTTTCTCCAGCTCCTCCAGCTGGTACATGCATTTCCGGAGCTCCTGTTGGGCATCCTGCAACATTCACGTATGTACGCCAAGGCATTAGATATGTCAAGAAGCTTTAGCGAAGAAGCTTCCCATTGATTTTCGTAAGAGAAAATCTTGTTCTAGTTATGAAGTACCTTGAGTTGAGAATCAGTGCTCACAAGGCTGCTTCACAGGAAAGCAATCACAAGTCAGAACCAAGAGACACTTAGTAGTGGTGAACGGTTTCTCGATGTGCGATTTTGTCTAGTGAGCTTAATTGGCAAGAATTAGACGGAAATTCATATCATGCAAGAGGATTTTACTCAACAATTCTCAGATTACCTGGCCACTTGATGGGTTGCCTTGGCTTCGTCCTTCAGTTTACAAATAATTCTTCTTAGAAACTGCAAAAGAAACTTCCAAATTAATCTTCAGCAACAAAACCAACTTTCCATGTTTTTTTCTGGGAATACGATTTCCAGGGGGAGAGGTTACCTCTTGATTATGGAGCCTTCTTCGGTGGCGGGAAGCAAATGTTTAACAAGACACTACGTCAGCATCAACCTCTTCAGATGATCATTAACATAGGAATCATCAAAACAACAACAAAAAACCTACTTACCTTCCTCGCTCATGATCAGGAAGATCCACATACCGTCCCAAAACTTCTTCGATGCTTCGTCCGGAGAAAAAGGACAACAACAATCAGTGTACGATGGTCGGCAATATTTTTGCACGTTCCAAGCATTTCGAAAGAGAGAACTGTGATTAAGAAGATAAAGAGCGTCGTTGCTTAGTTTTCTTGATTAAGCTAACCTTTTATCCCCAGAGAACAAACTGAGTCTCCCAGAAGGAGAGAACATGAGGAGGGCTACATCGACATCGCAAAGAACTGAGAGCTCGTAAGCTTTCTTGATCAGCCCGTTTCTTCTTTTCGAGAAGGTCACCTGTCTGCTTGTTGTGTTCTCTATTCTCTTGATCTGAAGCTTCACTCTCCCCATCACTCTCTCCTCTCTCCCTCCCGGATGATCGTGTTTCATATATTCTTACATCAATTCAAAGAACACAGGATTATTCAGTCGTTTGCATGCGTGAGACTCCGCGTTCAGATCCTGCAATAAATTTCAGCAGCTTTGAACAGAAGGAAAGAAAGTGGAGAAGTTTAGGGTTAAGAGGAAAAAGCGCAGGAATGGCGATGACCGGTATACGACGTGTGTTGTCGGTATCAGGCGGGGTGCAGAAGAACATGACGAAGGAAGAGTAAAGAGAGAGATATGGCGGTGCTTGGTGGACTTACGATCCTAAAAGAGGGAGTAAGGTAAATGATTTGCAGATAGGAGATTTCTATTGTTCCGTATCTAAAAGGCTACCAACACTTTCAAGTATACGACCTTATTTTAATAGTTTTCAAAGTTACATTTTTATCCTAACTTACGAACATTTATTTGAATAACTTAATTCCAAATTTACTAACTCCTATATGAAATCACCAACCTAAAGGACTTACCAACTTTTTTTCATTTTGGATTACTCGATAACTTTGGGTTATGAATTCTAATTTAACCTACCTACCAACTTTAATTATTATTCTTAATTAGCCAATTTTTCTATTGATCTATCGAAATTTGTTTGCCTTACTTAGCAACCCATTACAGGTACCAACTCTTTTAAGAAATTACCAACCTAGATTGTTATAACTCACAAACTTTTCTCCCAACCAATTACCATATAATATTGGCTTACCCACTCTAATTCGAGTTGCTTATCAATGCTTATATGTTTTTTAAATGCGCCAACTTTGCTTATTGTTTTTATTATTTAGCAATGCCTTATTACACAAAATTTTTGCTACAAATTATCAACCTTAATTAGAACGATTTACTATCTTTTCTTTCACTAAATTACCATAGACTTTTAGGTCACCGACTTGCACTTAAGCTACTAAATAGTTGGTAATTAAAGTTCGTAAAAGATAAGAGATAACAAAATTTATTTAAAAATAAAAACCAAATAAAATAAGGTAACAAACTCCAATAGAAATGCAAAATTAGTTGGTTACTTGATCAGAGAAATGTCGATAATCACTCTAATTGGTGTTGGTAAATTTTTACAAAGAGTTGATAAATATAAGAAGATGGTAAGTAAGGCAAATACAAATAGTCACTTAATTGAAAAGTTAGTGAATTATAAACGAAATAATAACAAGTTGGTAAGTAACTCAAATTAGAGTTGGTAATCCAAAACTAATTGACCGGAGAAAAGTTTGAAGGAACACAAAGAGTGGATAATTTCATATTATAATTGGTAAATCTAACCCATTAGTAAAGAAGATAAACAAAATATGATAGATGATAAGAGAACTCTTATGAGTTAGTGATAAGATAAGTAGACGTTATGAAAGATTAAATGAATATTGGTAACTAACTCAAGCGAGAGTTGGTAGTGCAAAAATTACTTTACAACTTAATCGAAGAAAAGTTGATAATCATGAAGGTTAGTGACGCAGAGAGAAGCGAATCTTGGAAAACAATTCCAAAGAAAGCACGAATTTGATTGAATAATGATGATAAGATGTCGATTACAAAAGATGGACGCCATATATATATAGAGATAGAGCTCCTTTAAGCATCATAATAATTAAAGATAACAATATCAAAATCATATATATCCTACCCTAATAGAATTTGAATTAAAGATAACAAAATTTCGAAATATTCTAAATTGCCTAAAACAGAAAACTGCCTGAAAAGTGGTCTAAACGATCCGAGATCGTTTGACCCAAGATCTAAAATTACCGGCGAAATCGCACCGGCTTTTGGCAATCCAATTTGGCGAGATAATTGCATGCCAATTGTTCTACATCAGTCCCCTCCTCTTCAGAAGAACTCGCCCTCGAGTTATCATCAGCATAAAGCGGAATATCTGGAGGGTGATACTCGAACAGGTCAGCCACGTTGAATGTTGAAGATATGTGTAGATCAGCAGGAAGGTCAACAACATATGCATTGTCGTTGATCTTCTTCAGGATGCGGCATGGACCAATCTTCTTCTGCTTCAGCTTGTTATAGGTGCCCACAGGAAATCGCTCATTGCGTAGGAAAACCATCACCTCATCACCAACTTCAAAAATCTTGGAACGACGCCGTTTGTCAGCAGCATCCTTGTATTTCGAATTTGAAGCAGCAAGTTGTCGCGCCACATCAGCTTGAACCTCCATAATTTTCGTCGCGAGATTTTCTGCTGCGACATTATAACCGGGGATCTTTGGCAGGGGAACCAAATCCAGAGTATGTTGTGGAGTCCGCCCGTAGATAACTTCAAAAGGAGACTTACCAGTCGAACGATTGACTGTGTTGTTGAAGGCGAACTCAGTAGGGGCGATATAGCGATCCCACTGCTTGGGCATGTCGCTACAGAGACAGCGAATAATATCAGCCATGGTACGATTGACAACTTCTGTCTGACCATCAGTCTGCGGATGGAAAGAACTATTGTACTGCAAATCAGTTCCAAATAAACGCCATAAAGTACGCCAAAAATAACTCAGGAACTTGGTGTCACGATTAGAGGTGATCGTTTTGGGCACACCATGCAAGCGGACTACTTCACGAAAGAATAAGCTCGCCACATGGGAAGCATCCGAAGTCTTCTTGCAAGGGATGAAATGCGCCATCTTTGAAAACCTGTCAACCACCACAAAAACAGAGTCTAAACTGCGTTGTGTTCGGGGAAGTCCCAACACAAAATCCATAGAAACATCTATCCAAGGACCAGTAGGAATAGGCAGAGGAGTGTATAATCCAGTATTCTGAGAATGACCCTTGGCAGTCTGGCAAGTATAACACTTATTAACGAATCGCCCGACATCCCTCTTCAATTGGGGCCAATAGTACATATCCTCAACCAATGCGACAGTTTTGTCTCGACCCAAGTGTCCACCCAAGGTGCTGCCATGAAGTTCTCGAATGAGCTGCTCGCGCAATGATCCACGAGGAATACACAATCTATTCTCAAAGAACAGGAACTTGTCCTGAATGATCATATCCCCACTACAACTTGTTTGTGAACAAGTTGCCCATATCTTACTAAAATCATCATCGTCAGCATAAAGAGAACACAGATGATCAAAACCAACAACATCATTGCGCATGGTCACCAATGTTTCAGCACGTCTACTCAGGGCATCTGCAACTTTATTCAAGTGTCACGCCTTATGACGAAGCACAAAATTAAACTGTTCCAAAAAGGAAACCCACCTTGCATGCATCCTGTTTAGATGTTTTTGGCTCTTTATATACTTAAGAGCATGATGATCCGTATTTAGTACGAACTCCTGCTGATAAAGATACAGCTGCCAATGCTTAATAGATCGCACGACAGCATAATACTCCTGCTCATACGTAGACCATCGCTTGCGAACATCATTAGGTTTTTTTGCTAAAATAGGCAATATGCTTACTTTCTTGTGAAAGAACAGCAACAATCCCTATTCCAGACGCGTCGCAATCCAGCTCGAATACTTTCTCAAAGTCAGGGAGCATCAATACTGGAGTAGTGGAGAGCTTTTCTTTGATGAGCTTGAAGCTGGCTTCAGCTTCATCACCCCAACGAAAATTTCCCTTTTTCAAACAATCAGTGATTGGGGCCATAATAGTGCTGAAATTTCTGATGAAGCGCCGGTAGAATGTCGCAAGGCCATGGAAACTACGGGCCTCACCAATATTCTGGGGTACTGGCCAACTGCGGATTGCAGCCACCTTTTCTGCATCGACGCGAAGTCCATCTACTCCAACAACAAAACCCAAGAAAAGAAGCCGTTCTGTCATGAAACTACACTTCTTCAGATTTATAAACAACTTGTTCGACTGCAAGGCCAACATGACATCTCTCAGGTGCTCCATGTGCTGTCGATCATCTGGGCTATATATCAGAATGTCATCAAAGAAAACTACCACAAACTTGCCAATAAAAGGTTTAAGAACCTGAGTCATCAAACGCATGAAAGTACTAGGCGCGTTAGTGAGTCCGAATGGCATAACAAGCTACTCATACAAACCCGCACTAGTTTTAAAAGCTATCTTCCACTCATCACCAGGACGAATGCGAACTTGGTGGTATCCGCTACGCAAATCAATCTTTGTAAAGACTCTCGATCCAGCAAGTTTGTCAAGCATATCATCTAGTCGGGGAAACGGGAATCTGTACTTAATGGTAATCCGGTTGATGGCACGGCTATCAACACACATCCGCATACTTCCATCTTTCTTTGGTGTGAGAAGCGCAGGAACAGCACAAGGACTTTTGCTCTCGCGCAAGAAACCCTTCCGAAGGAGCTCTCCCACTTGATCTTGTAAAATCTGGTTCTCCTTCGGATTCATCCGATAGTGCGGCAAGTTAGGGAGACTAGCACCTGGAAGAAAGTCAATCTCATGCTGGATATCCCTCAAAGGAGGTAATCCATCAGGTAAGTCCTCGGGCATAACATCGCTGAAAACATTCAGCAAGGGCTTAAGAACTTCAGGAATACTAATAACAGCTTGATGATCTCCCTTATCCACAATCATATACATCCCTTCACGCTTACGAACATTCAGCATAACACCTACATCTTGCTTCTTCACGATCGGGGAACTATTATTCTTCGGTTTCAACGTAATCTTAGTCTTTTTCCACACGAAAGAATAAGTATTTTCTCTAGCTCGATGGGTAATATCTACATCATACTGCCATGGTCGCCCAAGTAATACATGACAGGCATCCATCTCCACAACGTCACAAACAATTATATCCCTATACGTTTTCCCAATAGAGATAGGTAAATGACACAATTGGTTTACCTTAAGTTCAGCTCCTTTACGAATCCAACCGATTATTGTATAAGGAGCAGGATGCGGCTCTGTCTTCAGTTGTAGATGATCCACCAAGGCCTTCGAAACTATGTTCTCGCAACTTCCGCTGTCGATGATGACGTCACATACTTTGCCCTTAACGGTACATTGAGCACGAAAAAGTTGATTCCGTTGGGTGTCTTCAATCCGTGGGGCAAGCAATAAACGTCGGACTACACAGTTGACATGCTCACCCTCTTCAGCATCTATCTCTTCATCATCTGCCCACTCTTCATCATGTGCATCTTCATCATGCTCGACGATATTGGCCATCCTCCGCCTTGGACAATCGCTGGAACGGTGGCCCAATTCGTTACACTTATAGCACCTTACTGGCTGAGGCTTGGCATAAGGGTTCTGTGCACTCGAATTAGGCGTACGAGTGTTTGATGCCATCGGTTCTTTGGACACTCCTGCAGTACTCCCCGAATTTCGGTTCGTATCATTGTTTTGCTGTGGCGAAGAACCCGAAATTTCAGTTTGCTTTCCCTTTCCAAACGTTCCGCGACTCGAGTAATTATTACCCCGAGTATTAGGGCCAGCTCTTTCCAACTGCATCTCAACCTTCCTCGCCATCTCCTGGGCATCATCGACAGTAAACAATCGATGCAGGGACACTCGATCCTGGATATTGAGTCGCAACCCATTGATGTACCGAGCAGTCTGTTGGGCATCTGATTCTTCAAGGTTATTGCGGGCAGAGAGTCGAAGAAATTCTTCTGTATAGGCCTGGACGGACCGATTCAGCTGCCTGCAATTCTGAAATTGCTGAAATAGCAACTGCTCATAATTCGATGGGAGGAACCGCTTCTTCAACTTCTGTTTCATCCGATTCCATGTCCGGATTGGGGCCAATCCTTCTCGACGTCGGGCTAATTGAGTCTGCTCCTACCAAGCCGAAGCGCCACCCTTTAGTTTGTACGCGACAAGCTTCACTTGGCGATCCTCTTCGATCTCCATAGCATCGAAAATTTTTTCGACCTCCCAAATCCAGTCCATAAAATCTTCAATATCTAGGTTACCGTTGAAAGTAGGGAGATCTACCTTCAATTGATACTGCTCAGGATCTCGGCGATAACCTCCATGTCGGCGACCTCCACGAACGTACTCATCCTGGAATCCTCTATACTGTTGACCCCCACGAATAGGCATGTCCTGGAAGTCTTCTTCTTCTTCGTCTTCAGTATCCTCGACATAGTTTTGACGCCTATGTCGGGGATTTCCTCCACGCTCCATGGCAACTTCGGGATCACGAGCGACAGGAATTCGCTCGGCTGGAAGGACACCAGGGGCTTGGTTTGTGGTCAAACGCTGGATGGCCTCAAGGATCTCTTGAAACCTCCGATCGGTTTGATCCACGAATTGGTTGAACTATGTCCGTGTAATAGACTCGTTTTCACGGCCCTCAGTTGCGGGGAGGTTGACATTCACGTTATTCACCATCGTCACAGGATAATCCTGCTCTGATACCAAATGATGCAGAGAGAAACGAATCTTGGAAAACAATTCCAAAGAAAGCACGACTTTGATTGAATAATGATGAAAAGATGTCGATTACAAAAGATGGACGCCATATATATAGAGATAGGGCTCCTTTAAGCATCAGAATAATTAAAGATAACAATATCAAAATCATATATATCCTACCCTAATAGAATTTGAATTAAAGATAACAAAATTTCGGAATATTCTAAATTGCCTAAAACAGAAAACTGCTTGAAAAATGGTCTAAACGATCCGAGATCGTTTGACCAAAGATCTGAGATCGTTTGACTAAAGATCCGAAATTACCGGCGAAATCGCGCCGGCTTTTGGCAATCCAATTTGGCGAGATAATCGCATGCCAATTGTTCTACATCAGTTAGCAACTCTTAAAAAAAGTTGGTGAATTTAACAAGTTCGCAAGCAAGGCAACAAAAGTGGTAACTCAATAGAAAATTCAGTGTATTAAAAAATAAATATTTGTTAGTAATAAGAAATTTAAATGAGAGTTGGGATCTTAAAATTAGTTGGTAATTTAATAGGAGAAAAGTGATAAGTCGCTCATATAAAGGTTGGTAATTTCACATAATAGTTGATAAATTTAAGGTGTCGGTAAGGAAATAAATAAAATTTTGTAAATGATAAGGAAAGTTTTTATTTCCCACAGATAACAAAAGTTGGTAACTTCAAGAAACTATATAAATGTCGCTAACTACCTAGAATAGAAGTTGGTAATGGATTTTTTTTTTTTTTGGGTAAAGAGGTAATGCAAAAAGTTTTTTTTTTTTGTAAGGTAAGTATGTATTGAAACCTTCCAAATGGCTAGATACAAAAGAGAACCAAGCACAAAAATTATGAACCAACAATGGCACCGAAGATGCCTAATGAGGGTTCAACGGTGCTTCGGTTGTAAGATGCAAGCAAAATAGAGAAAACGAGCCCAACAAGGGGGTAATGCAAAAAGTTGTTAGCAACTTAATTGAATAAGAGTCAATAATCAAGCTAATTAAAATTGACCATTTAAAGTATAGTTGGTTCGACCACAACAAAATATGGTTGATAAATTTAATGGTTGGTAAACACGGATATCCATTGGTAAAAAGAACATTGATAAACAACTCACGTGAGACTTGGTAAATCAAAAGTAGTTGACAACTAAATGAGAGAAAATTTTGGTTACTCACATAAATAAAGGTAGCTAAGTTAGTTGATAAGGCATTTGTAAGAAAGACAAATAAAATATCTAGAGGTAAGCAATAGAGAGAAAAGTCCCTTTCAATGAAACAATAGATACATCCCTTTTAACTTATCCCCTTAAATAAAAGACACCTAAATTTCAAAATCTAGGATGTAATAGCCTTTTCTATTCTTTCCGGCACCACATCGAATATGAAAGAACCTTACTATACACGCCGTGCACTGCAAATTGTGGCTACCCAACTCTTGCCATGCTTACATAAGATCATCGAACCACTCACACGTGCGCAAGCACACAAAAGGGCAGGGTCGCCCCCTTGAAAGAAGACAACCTAGCTCATGTCGAGGCGTGCGACACTAGCCTAGCCAAAGGCAAGGGCCTTGCGGGATCAGGATCCCCTGCCCTAGTGGCAAGTGACCCCTTCATTTGCCACCCTTGGATCATCCCCCACCCCTGCCACTAGGGCAGGAGATCCTGACCCGGCCTTGCAATCCTTACAACGACGGCAGCTATGGTTCCATGACTGTCGCTAGTGGTCTCTCTTTCAAATTTGGATCCACTGCCTTAGTGGGATCCAAATCCCTCTCTTCCTCCTACCTCTTAGTTGAAAGCGCATCATCCGCTCGTCTTTTAATAACACCTCACCCAATCAGATTGGCTTCGGGCCTACTCATCCTTAACACATAATATCATAAAGGGAGGTTCTGCTTTGACATCATCCGTAACAATTCGGCCTGGTTCATCCAGCTCAAAACCTGCCTTGTAGAGAAAAATACAATTAACTTCTTTGACGACATCTTAAGACTTCAAAAAATACACGTTGCCTTGTACTTTCCTACCAGAAAGTCTGCTTCTTTTCCCTCCAGGCTTGCTTGTAAGATTCTGTTTTTATTTATTGAAAAAGAGGAGTTTCTTCATAGCACGGACTTGGTATAAAAAATTAATCATACGAGTTGATAATTTTGCTTCATAGGTGCATTACCAATCAAAACATGTGCACGGATAGGGAAAAGTGCAGCAGAAGTCATAAATGATTGACTGCAGTCAAGTTGTAAGCTTTTTAGTTCGTTTAATTAAATCTTAAACTCTTTTCGAGAAGTGCAATTAAGTATTTTCGATGAATAGTACCAAAAGTCACCGAGAAGTCGAAAAAAATGTTTGTGTAGCATCTTTAAATTGCACTTTTCAACATAAGTTTTAGTTTCGACAGAAAAAAAAAACATAAATTTTAGTATTTAATTGAATTGATCAAAATGCAATTGTACTTTATGTTGAAGGATTTGGACTTGATTGAATAAATTTAAAGCTTCAGAGCCAAATGCATTTCGTACATAAAGTCCAGAAGTTGGTGCAATTTTCAATCATGCGCATGTCACAATTATATTGATTCGTGGCTATGAATCGCGAGAGAAAGAATATCCTTCTTTTGGGAAATTGGCAGTAAGAGTTTCATGTAGTGCATTCATTTCTGAGGTAGATTTTCCTATGAAAACCCTTTTTTTCTGCCGGAAAACTAGCTAAAGAAACGCAAATTCGGTCTCTTCACGGAACGACATTGCCGATTAATCCACACGCGACAACAAATGATTTGTTCTGGTGAACCTCATCTGCGAAAAAGATTGTCAAAAAACTCAATGTGTTTGTCGAAAAGCGGCAAAGAAGAAGGAGAAGGAGACGTAAGGATCATTTATGGATGCAGAAATTGAGGGGGAGTGGGGTTCGACGCGAGCTTGACGAGGAAGATAACACCCCCCCCCCCTCTTCCATTGCCACCTATTCTGCTCCCTCCGGACGTGTCCGCTCTTCCTCGGTTTCTACCGCCGGCCATTCGTGTCGCTGGCATGTCGATCCCACTGACACAACAATGGTCGCAAAGGACGTCGCTGGTCAAAGCCAGAGCGTCATCAGTTGGTCTAGCTGTGCTTGCCTCGGGCTTAGGAGGAGGATTCTGTCGATGTTCTCGGGCGGAAGTTTTGGATAAATGTCTGGCCTCCGTCGTCGGAGTGTCACCATTCTTCTTAAGGATTGATCTTGCCTGCTTTCGCCAACACGTGAAAAAAAAATTTCTAAAGAGATGACGATTGAAGTACTAGTAGGTGGATGGCATCATTGCATGTGAAAATTCACATGATTAATCATACATGTATTAGCGGTCTTGAAGGGTTGAGATTCATTTTCAATTTTTTTCTTTTGGTTTTCTCTCCTGATCTATTTTCATAATCCACGAAAACCTAAGCCAGGACTGCCGCAGCATTGCAACCTAGCTCCCTCTCCCGCCACCAACTTGTGGTCAGTGGTCACCACAGTGGACCGACGCCTTCGACCTTTGAGATCCGAGGTCATTCATCATGGGTTCGAGGTTATTGACCATTGTCGATTAAAGATATATTGGCAACAACAACAACAACAAAATACCGGTTAAAGATAGGTTTTCGTAGTTGGGTGGCGGAAATCATAGCCCTATATACTAAAAGTTTTGGGAAAATTACCAAAACAATCTCATAGTTATTGTAATTGTGACAATTTAGTCTTAAATATTTTTTTGGCCAATTTAATTCTAAAATTTTTACAATTATGCCAATTCAGTCCATTTGGCCGGTCTGGCTGACATGACAAATTTTAAATAAAATGATTTTTTTAATTTTTTTAATAATTTTTTCTTCTGCCTTTTTTTTTTCCTACGTCCATGTCAATGTCGGCCAGCCAAATAGATTTAATTGGTATAAATACAAAATATTTAGAACTCAATTAGCAAAAAAAAAAGACTGAATTGACACAATTGCAATAGGTTTTTGATTTCTTTTTTTTTATGGTTATTCCCAAATTCACTTCTTTTTTTTATGCGATTTTGGACCTCATTGACTTCGGGACAAAAAAGATTAAAACTGGAAAATTGTTGTGCAAAGTTCCTGAGCATCCACGAAGCAAACAGAGCTAATGAAACAAAATTACCGATCCCATCTGCAGATCATTCGTTGAAAGTTCAGGACTCACATAGGGTTTAACTGTATTCTTCATATCTTCCCACAAACTCGAATTTAAGAACCAGTCACATGTCAATTTTGCTTGGCCCGAGATGAATCAACGAAAGATACCTCGGAACCACGAGTTCGTCAAAGAAAGCTCAGAAAGCCTCGTCCTCTTTAAGAAAAAGTTGGAGTTAGCGTCGTATAAAATCACTTTTCATTGTTGCCCCAGACATCATTGTCCTAATGACAAGTCAAAAACCGCGACGGCAATAGGCGGACGGAGACAGGAAGAGGAAGCGTTTGTTGTCAAACACGAAAGGTAGGAACTTCACCTTTTGACCGGGATTCATCGATCCGGGTTGAAAGAGGATCCGGAAAAGAAGACAAAAAGGCTCCTGCACTTCAATTTCGACTTTGGATGACATAACCAAACTAAATTAGAATTCGACTTAGCGTTGAAGCTGCATATCGGATATCCCTACTCTATCTTATTTCACTGAACAGTTCTTCGAGTCGCACCTTATTCAATTCCGCCTATTTTGTTAAGTCTTCTTTCCTTGTAGTACCACTGTGAAACCTCGTCGCGAAAGGAGGTTTCACGAACTTGTGGATGCAAAATGAGCACTTTGCGATTGAAATCAGATATCTTTTTACCGAACGGTCAATTGTGTCAAGCTATAGTGACCGCTGACGATATTGCTAGACAGATTCACGAGCAATCGTACCGAGCACTTACCACATAAATAGCTGACCAAGCGGTACAAGGTTTACTCCGAAGTGGTTTGGAAGCATCTTGTTGTCGGGTTTGCATCGTATTGCATCTTGGTCTCGCAAAACATTTGTTTCATCAATGGAGAGCCCTTGAATTAGGGTAATGGGGTTGTATGGGGTCGTCCTTGGAAGCAATAAACCGATATTTCATAGGAGATGTAACATTCTTATAGAGGCATCTAAGCGAATTGCTGACACTAATCTCCTATTCTCGTTCTTTTACCGACCAAAGAAAAAAAAAAACGCGCACACACCTTAAAAGAAATACAGTTTAATAAACATCTATTGAAATCGTGCGTTAGGCTGATTCGGACATGGGCATCGCAACTAAACAATTCCATCCGCTTGAAAAGAAATAAAATCATCGGAGGCAGCCTTAGCCAAATAACTGACACCTAACATTCAGAAAAACTTAGCCATTGAATGACCCGCCAAGCCCAAGAACAACGGTTAGCTGAACTCTTAAACGAAGGAAACGCAACGCCAAACTCATTGCACGGCGTCAAATCTACTCGTCTTTCCTTTCTCTCAAGCTTCCCTCGCTCTGTAGACCGGTAGCTTTTCCCACCCCCTCCCCCCCTCCTCTTCTCTTCCCCCCCCTCTCTCTCTCTCTCCCTCTCTTCTCCACCCGGAGAGTTCGCCATGTACAGAGTCTTCCCTATTTCGAGCAACGCCCGTTATTCTTCGCCGCCGCAGCGGTGGCAGGAGGCCTGGGCTCGGTTGCTAGCTCCTCTGACTCTTTGGCTATGTGGCATGTAAATTCTAGATTTTCACGGCCAATGCGTTTCTCGGCGAAGCCTTTGATTGAATCGAGAATCTACTTCTTGTTCTTGCAGTTTCGGTGAGCTTGAGGTACGGGTACTATGGGGATTCTCGTATGGTGATCGGCCCGAGCTCCTCGAGGCTTATCAAGGCGAGCTCGCTGTTCGTGGACCGGGTCGACGTGCGGGACGAAGATAGGAAAGGGGTCAGTGTCTATGGCTTCTCTGAGAAGCCTCAGTTGAGCTACGAGACAAACTGGACTGTGTCGAATTATCTGATTGTGGGCTCTTACAATCGCAAGGTAACATCAAGAGCTCATCTGATTCTGTTATTGCAGCTTTATTTTCATACTAGTAGGTCAGAAACGTTGATGTATGATGTTGGCTTGAATCTGTGAGATTTGAATGGTTCCAATTCTGCGGTGCAGGGATTCAACCTGTGGTTAAACAGAGGTTCGAAAATCCGAATGCGATGGGAAGCTCAGACTAGCCACTTAAATCAACTGCAAGTCGCTATGATCAAAGGTAAGTCATCACTTGCATCAGAAATGTAACAGGCGGGGAAAATGGCCCTGTAGTCTTGGATTGTTTTCTCAGGCCAGTGATCTCAAATTTTCACAGGAGAGCTTAAGTACGAAATGGTGCAGCCGAGATTTACGAGTTCCCCTGATGCTGCGGCGCTCAAAGAACCAATTAACTGTAAGACTTTATTTGCAACAGTTTCGTGTTATGACACCAAGTTCTTTTCTCACATATACTATGTCTTGCCCTGAGCATTTTTGTTCATCTTCAGACGTTGGAATTTTTAGCTGTACAGAGAGTAGTTTTCCCAGGTTCTTTCCACACATTAGCAGCAATACTGCATCATATCTTGTTATAGATCTTGATTAACCTCAATATGGACCAAAAGATCTTCCCTATCGATAGGATTTCAGGGAGGTCATGATGGTGCTGGTCGATGTAATACTGATTTTCTTGCAGCTTTGATGACACCTTGTCTGTGAAAGTAAATGATTGGCAGAGCAATCGCTCGAGTCATATATGCAGAGTTTGAGATGTACAATGTTGTGATTGGATCGAATTTACTTCGTTTCAGTTAAAGAAGCTGAGTACTATATTGAAGAAGACGACAAATACTATGTAAGAGTCATAAATGCGAATTCTAGGAGCATCATCATGTCAATGAGCGTGAACGCTTCATCGAAGATATATGACATAACAAAGGCAAAGATCATGTGCTCGACATTGAAGGGGTCCTGTCAGCTGAAGCTCCTCTTCCCTAATACTCAGTATGTGGTGGTAACCACACCGAGCAATGTAATTTCTTATCCCCTAGGTTGTTTTGTGAACTCAATGGAACCTCCGAAGTTTTAACTTCTGGTAGTCACGATAACTTCAGGGCGACCTCGGCGATTGGTATATCGAGCTCTCTTTTGTGGCTCGTGTTATAACTTACATAGCAATTCTAGGTAAGGAAAACGAGGAATCTCCCATGAGAACATGCCTTTATGTTCCTTACTAGTGATTGGGATTCAGCCTAACAATTTCTAAATTTGCAGGATTCATTGTGATCGTTATTTTTCTAATACTAAAGTATCTTGGAGTATGTGATGTTGAGAATGAGGTCTATGTAGACGACCACCCCACAATTCCCGTTCGGGAAGTGACAGAGACCGCTCCTATAATGCCGGAGAAATCAAGGAGGCCCACATATGGAACCAATGAGGAGGAGGATGATGATTCGGGATCATCTAGTAGCTCTTCAGAGGATTTATATGATGCGAAATTATGCGTGATCTGCTATGACGAGCAAAGGAATTGCTTCTTCGTCCCTTGTGGGCACTGTGCTACTTGTTACGACTGTGCTCAAAGGTATTCATTCGATGATCTGTACTGTGAAATATGTGTGTTACAAGTACAAATCATTCACATAAGAACATTTTTTGCAGGATCATGGAGGGGGAGAGCAAAGTATGTCCAATTTGCCGGAGGCTTATTCATAAAGTCAGGAGATTGTTTAGCCCATAAGTAGAAATCCGACTCTGTACATCGAGTGATTATCTTTAGGAAGAAAGAAATTTTAGAGTCCAGTGAGAGAGAGGGTCATTTGTTTTTGTAACCTGAGTCCTCTGTCCGACAACTCAACTTTCTATTCCGATTCTTCATTGCCATTAAACTTGCTGGATCAAGTTGGCAGGAATTTTGTGAGGATTAAAACTGAACTATTGTTACCAGCATGAACTGTGATTCGTTCAGAACTAGAATTCAACCGGGAAAGGATCGGTGCAATTGTATACTTGAAAAGTCTCTCGTGTCATTCTGCATCTACTCGTGTCAGCGTGAAGTCCGGAATTTGTTTGATAATGGCCACAAGCATCCTGCCAGTCTTTAAACTGGTTTGTAAATCCGAGTTTCGAACTTGCTTTTGACAATCACCACATGTCCGAAGTAGCAGAAAGTTGATCTCCATGAAAGTTGTATTGAGTCTATTGACTGTGGAAGAGTTTGTCAGAATGAGCGGCCTGCTTTCACAGTAGAGAACTCATTCCATCAGGACCAATCCAATGTCTCATAAATGTAAATGTACATGAGCAGATCTCTTACATCCAAAGATACACAAAAGGTCTAGCCACCATCTTTATTCGCAGATTCAAGGCTCCTGCATTACCAGCTTCTTTAACGCCGCTGATGCGCTGACCTTTACATAGAACTACCCAAGAAACAAGGCATTTACGGAATGAACTGTCCGAATTGTTCGAGCTGTGATGTAGATATGTGTATACTCGAAATCAAGATGACAAACAGGGTGTTGACACCTAAATTTTGATTTTTTTCTAAAATTATTAATTTCCACAAAAATGAGAATTAGCCTTGATTCTCACAAAAAAAAAATAGTTTTCATGCATAGCATATTTAATTTAAGCATGCATTGCATTTGCATTATTTTGCCCCAAGGCCTTGAGATTTTCGACACTTGCTTCCTTATGATGGCCGAATTCTGCAATGTGAGCTCTGGTTCTCCGCGTGTCAATTCAAACCCAAATCCCGTCATCGGTGCAAAATAATGCAAATGCAATGCATGCTTAAATTAAATATGCTATGCATGAAAACTATTTTTTTTTTGTGAGAATCAAGGCTAATTCTCATTTTTGTGGAAATTAATAATTTTAGAAAAAAATCAAAATTTAGGTGTCAACAGTTGCCCCTCTTTGAGGGAAAGCTCGCAGAGGTTTCGTTCAAAGACTAAAATTGAAGCCTAAATTTTGCAAATGCAAAAAATGATGAATGATTTTTTTTGGGCACTAAATCCCATTTTCTGATGCAAGTGAAATGATGCATGAAATGCAATAAATAACTTGTGCTAAAAATTTCTCTTATTCCCACATTGAAGAAATTTGCACATGGATCGCCTATGAGAATTCATGTTTTACCAAATACCTCGTAAGCTAATGATTCCCTTAATCTTTGGACCTCGAGTGGATGTCAGGATGCTAAAGTACTTGGCCCATCTGTTGCCAGAAGTTTCCTTCTGACGCGAAACGGCGCAAGATCTATGTAGATTTTGAAAATGTGCTCGAGTTATGGCTCGAGCTGGCCATTTGTTTTTCGAAATCACAAGAACGCATACATTGTGAAATCAAGAAAACAAACCAAGATCACATGTGGATCTTAGGTTTTGGGGGCCTTATCCGTTACCAAAGGTTTCCCTTTGATGCATGACAGCGCAAGATCTGTGTAGGGTTGAAAATGTGCTCGAGTTATGGTTTTAGCTGGCTATTTGTCTCTTGGGGACCTCCTCAACGGGTCACCATGAGTCGGTAAAGATAATCTCTCGTGACCTTCCTTGGAAGGTCTCACCGTATCAAGACGAGAGTTGCCTCTTGGGACCTCCTCAACGGGTCACCATGAGGTGGTAAAATGTCTCTTGCGACCTCTTCAACGGGTCAGCATGAGTCGGTAAGGTGTCTCTTGCGACCTCCTCAACGGGTCAGCATGAGTCGGTAAAAATAATCTCTAGCGACCTTCTCTGGAAAGTCTCATTGTATCAAGGCGAGAGATGCCTATTGGGACCTCCTCAACGGGTCACCATGAGATGGTAAAATGTCTCTTGCAACCGTCTCAAGCAGGTCTCACCGTATCAAGACAAGAGACGATGTATCATCTGAATCGAATCAGTATGAATACTGTCGCGACCCGTCCGAAAGCGGACGCGGCTAATGGATTACCGATCGCGGGTCTTGGATCGGCGCGAGCCCTCCCAGGCCCATACCAAATCGCGGCGGGAGTATTTTTCAGAAGGATTCGACGATAAGAGTCGATCGCTTTCGACCTTAGTGTGGTCGTGGTGGCATGTGCAACTTGTGCATGCATTTGGAGTCGCCACCGGTCTTTCTTGGAGGGTAGACCGGAAACCTTACTGATCGATTGGGAGAGATCGATCAGTTCTACGGAACCAGAGTTTTTGGGTTCGGGGACTTGGTTACGCTGGTGTCGTTACCAACGCCCTTTCGGTACCTAACGCTAGTGATTTTCCTAACTAGGATTTCATGCAGGCGCAATTTTGGGTGAGGTAAGTCTGACATTGCACATTAACCAGTTTAACATGCTCACGTAATCATAATAAATAAATAGATGTCAATCACATAAACATCTATCCTACGTGGTGATCATGGAATTATGATTTAATGGGTCTCGAGCCAATGAGACCACATTTAATCATTTTAATATTTTAATAACGGAGAGCCGCTCTTCGCTTCTTCTTGGTTTCTTGAACTCTTCAAGAATTGGGCCCCAAAGAGCTCGCCGACTTAAAAGGCTCCCCCACGTAATCCTCGTAGCATTTACACCAACAATTGACTATGCTAAAAATAAAGATTACATGAAAAATAAAAGGAGTACGCAGCCTCCATTTAATAACTACAACCCCAAATATATAAATAATCATCATACATTCATATATACATCAATCACATTGATTAGGGATTTTTCCATGATCACCACCCTTCCACGTAAGTAATAAATTCACAATTTAAAACTTAGGAAGGCACAATAAAAATTCTACGTTGAATCATATTCAGAATTTTTATGTAAAATAAGATAGCCATAAATTTTCGATTCAAAATTGATTTAGTCTCAATTTTTGCTACGTTGATTAATTTATCATATAAAATAATCAACCTCCATTAGCCATGTAAGACGAACAATTCGTTAATACATATTGGCCATAGTATTGCAAAAATTGCAAAAAATCAATTAAATGCACGAAAACACCTAAGGATCGGCTCTGATACCACTGTTGGGATCCACGTAACACGTAGCGGAAATAAATAACAACCCATACATGTATCTCCAGAGGCGTACTTCGTGCATTTCAATCGAAAAAAATCACAAAGCCTCAAAGGGAGTAAATAGATTACCTCTCGTAGCGTGCTTGAACGGAGGTGTCGGTTCGATGTTCTTCGATCTCAGCCTCCACAAGTGTTAGGCATCTAGTTCGGACGCACCACCAATTGACGAACGGGGAGACGACTAATAACTCCACAACAATTGTGCTAGCAATATGCGGAATCAATATTCCGAACTTAGTATATTTTGCTCACTCAAGATAATGAGAATATAGAGAGTGTTTGTGTTCTTCTCTCTAAGCTCTCAAAAATTTGCACACTCTACAAAATGTCTCTCTCTTCCAACCTCAAAACTCTTGCCATCCTTTTATAGCCAAAAATACCTTCCAATAAATTGTATTTAAAAATAGCACTAACAATTATAAATTCTATCTAAAAATAGCACTCACAAATAAATGACATTTAAAAATAGCACTAACAATAGCACTCACAATTTATAATACAAAAATGCTATTTAAAAATAGCACTAACAATAGCACTCACAATTTATAATACAAAAATTCTATTTAAAAATAGCACTAACAATTATAAATTCTATCTAATAATAGCACTCACAATTTATGATAAATAAATGCCATTTAAAAATAGCACTAACAATAGCACTCACAATTTATGATAAATAAATGTCATTTAAAAATAGCACTAACAATAGCACTCACAATTTATAATACAAAAAATGTTATTTAAAAATAGCACTAGCAATAGCACTCACAATACAAAAATGCTAAAAAAAAGGCACTAACAAAGGTGTTAAAAATAATAACCATTATTATTATTACAAGAGTTAAAGAGGTTACCAAACAGTACAAATATGCATAACGTATAAATACGTATGACGTATAAATACGTAGAGCATACGTATACATCCGTGAAACCGGGGACTAATTGAAAGAAAAATGTGCAATTAAGCCCTTTTGGTAAAAATTGATTAAATTGGAGGGCAAATTGACCTAATTGCACTTTAAGACTTTAGAATCCAATGTCATAGCTTATAAAAAGTGAGAATTGAAAACTAAAAGACTCGAAAATGATTTTTTTTAGGCTCGGTTCGGGTTTATGTTTGTGAAGGAACATATTGACCCGAGCCGAATTTTTGAGATTTAAAGTGACACACTTGAAGAGGAAATTAAAACAAAATTATCGAATATTTTTGGGTATTTTTCTGACCACGAATGATATTTTTCTGATTTTTTGGGTATTTTTATAATTAAATAAACTCGAAAAATATTAAAAATACCGAAAAATATTTTTTGTTCAAAATTGGTTCCTAAGGTTAAACCAAGGCTTCCAAAGTTGATTTTGTGATTTTATGACCTTTTTTGATATTTTTAATTAATTTTAAAGAATAAAAATCACAATAATAAATGGTAAAAAAAATCAGGTGTCAACAGCTGCCCCTCTTTGAGAGGAATCTCGTTAGAGGTTTCTCTCAAAGATAAGGTGGCACCTGATTCCTAACCGACTCAACTGGGAAAATAAGAGAAGAAATGTTATGACATCGGATCCTTAAGCCTATTGATAAAAGCTCAAATCAATCCCCGGTTTGCTCTAACAATTTGAAGATGGGCCGGAGTGAGAGAGGCTTACCTGAAGCTCACCTGTCGGATGCTGCCGGTTTCGACGACTTTCAAGAAGATGCCTAGGACTCGTCATTCAGAATATCCTAGGGAGATTAAGCTCTGACCTGTATGGTAGGTCATGCCATGATGGGATTCCTAACTTGTAGGAACCTAAGGAAGGCGCATCCCACGCTTTGGGATTTGCCAAGGATTTTGATCCGTATGGTGGATCAGACCTTTGTGTTGATCCTTACTGCGATATTTATCAATGAGTTGACCCTTATGGCGGTTTCTACCAATGAATTGACCCTTATGGCGGTTTCTACCATATGTGACCCTTCAGGCGGTTTCTACCATTAATGTGATCCCTCAGGCGGTTTCTACCTTGGTTTGACCCTTCAGGCGGTTTCTACCTTGAGTTGACCCTTTAGGCGGTTTCTACCTTGTGTTGACCCTTCAGGCGGTATCTACCATGTGTTGACCCTTCAAGCGGTATCTACCTTGTGTTGACCCTTCAAGCGGTATCTACCTTTGATTTTGACCCTTCAGGCGGTATCTACCTTTGATTTGACCCTTCAGGCGGTATCTACCATATTTTGACCCTTCAGGCGGTATCTACCTTGATTTGACCCTTCAGGCGGTATCTACCTTCATTTGACCCTTCAGGCGGTGTCTACCATCAGTTTTGACTTTGAAAAGGGGTCTCATGACGAGGGTTCTCCACGTCCGATGAGACTGCCTAAATGAAAAGGGGTCTCATGACGAGGGTTCTCCACGTCCGATGAGATTTCCTGAATTTTGAAAAGGGGGTCTCATGAAGAGGGTTCTCCACGTCCGATGAGACTACCTGAATTTTGAAAAGGGGTCTCATGACGAGGGTTCTCCACGTCCGATGAGACTGCTTGATTTTTGAAAAGGGGTCTCATGACGAGGGTTCTCCACGTCCGATGAGACTGTTTGATATTTGAAAAGGGGTCTCATGACGAGGGTTCTCCACGTCCGATGAGACTACCTGAATTTTGAAAAGGGGTCTCATGACGAGGGTTCTCCACGTCCGATGAGTCTGCTTGATTTTTGAAAAGGGGTCTCATGACGAGGGTTCTCCACGTCCGATGAGACTGCTTCTCATGACGAGGGTTCTCCACGTCCAATGAGACTGTCTGATTTTGAAAAGGATTTTTTTTTAAGGGTTTCTCTTCCCCAAGAAAATATTGGTAATCTTTGAGAAGACAGCAATTGTCCAATTGACAAAATTTTATGACTTAAGCTTTAGTCATGAGATGTGCATTTTGATGCTGGAGGTTATCCAAAACATTCTTGCAACATGCAAATGTGATCACAAATCCCTTGCATGGAAAATCTGGATCAACAGTTTGAAAATTTCCAAAAAGAGTTTGCTCAAAACATCAATTGGAATATTTCTCGACAAGGAGGCCATCTCACCTGTTTTGAGGTGATGATTTTTAGGGGATGCACTCAATTCCCTACTGACCTGTGCCTAGGTTTTAGGCTCATTCGCAGCGCATACATTTTGATCGGTCGGGAGGTCTTCCACGGGACCGTAATGTTGGGCTTGGATATTGGTTTTCAAGGGGGACCCGCTTTGGAGTCGAGGCCATCGAATGAAAATCTTCACCATCTGCTCCGGGTTTACAAGTCAAGAACCCTGCAAAATGAGAAAGAAAGAGTCTTGCTCGTACTTCTTCGAGCTAAGCTATATGTTAACCCAAGTGTCTTAGTCAGAGAAGACTGTTTCAGGGTTGTAACATTGGTAGGATTGGGGACCGAAAAAGGCTTGTTTTTGGCCCAGAAATCACGAAGGATTTGACATTGGTGATCATTGCCAATTTGTCACATGTCTTTTCCATTCCGCATCTTCCATTTTTGAGGTGTGCAACCGCTTTTGAGGTGTGCACAAGTCCTTTAGAGAACGTCTCTTGTGGTATTAAGAGATTGACAATTCTGTCCGTATTTTTGCACCACGGCTGACATCATTTGGGGAGCAGTCTTCTTGATCTGACTCCTTTATGGGTTTTTCTCTCTTCCCAACTAGGCTTTATTGGGGATCAATCAAACAGTTTTCACGAGCATCGGCCTTGCTTTTACCAGGCACTTTGCTTTTTCTTGATGCTGGGGATTTTTTTTCTTTGTTGAAATCCCGCATTTTCTTTTCCTTTGGAACTACGATGTTCAGAAAATTGTGCTAGATATACAACTTGAATCATAGCACATTTAAACGCCGATATGAGATTTTTCTATAAATCCCATCTCTTGATTTCTTCCGTTCTTGGAGTGATGCAGTTTCCATCTTGAAACATCCCATGATCACCAACAGGGGTTTATGAAATGAATTTGCAGGCTCAACTTTGCTGTGCAAAGGATATGGTGTGTGGGATAGAGAAATGAATGCTTCTCGTCATCCTATGACACTTGGATTACCATATAAACAACACACAAAGATTGATGTTAGTCCGAGCAAGAAAATTTCTAACCATTTTCTCCTGATACCGCTGGACTCACCTCCATTTTGCCCCGATGTGGGGTGGTTCTTGACAGGGGTTAAGAATGAAAACCGTCGTTCAAAGGGTTTATCAACGGTTACCTGTAGTGTTTGAGGGATATGAAACGAATGCCTCCGTCATCCCAATCCATGTAATCGCTGCGAATGGTCCTTACCTCTGTGGACCCAGATTTTGTCATCTGTCCACTCCACTCATCTCTCAAGTGTGTGTTGGACGTGTTTGGATTTGGCTTCGCCTCTCGTCTTTTGAGAAAACGTCCTTTTGAATGTTTTGAACAACTTTTGTTTGGAAAAATCTCTTCCATTTCCTCTAAGAATTTTACCTGTCAAGGGGATTTCATGATGCACAATGCATGTTCTTATTCATGTTCAGACAACCTCCCAACTTCAACTGTGGATGTCTATGAGTTTAAAAACCCGATGTCTCTTTTTAGACATAATGATTGAAAGAGTCCCAACACTTTTTATCTTCAACGACTTGGGAAAAGGGATACTTACCTACCCGCCGCGGCTGGAGATCCCTGAAAATGCGGAAGAAACATGTTATTGTTCGTTCATGAATTTTTCAAAAAATTAGAACGATACATCTTACCCTTGGTCATGTATTCCAACGGGTAATACATGGTATGTGAAAACCTGTTTCGCCTTGATGGCGATCCCCTCTATCTTGTGGCCTTGATCCCCCCGTTTTGTTGGCGATGAATCATTCTCAAGGATTTGCCCCAGAGGAGATCCATTTGTGTTTTCGGACGCATTCCAGCGCCACTCTTCAGAGTTCCATCCACTAGGTCTTATAATCAAAGACCATCTCCTGGAATCCTGACTTCCGAGGCTAATGATTCTATTCGCCTCCCTGTTAGCGCGCTCTCTTCTTTTGAGGCTTTCGGCGCCAACAACTTCCTGTTAAATGAGTAAAAACTCGTGTTAGGCATGTGGTCTTCGAAGACCAAATTGGAACGATACAAGGTTACCGTTCACCCAAATTCGTATCTTGGGGTTTGATTCTGATGCGGACGACTCTGTTATTGCGTCCATTGACTTTGCCAGAGGAGAAACGTCATTCTTTGTCTGGCGCACAAATGATTCACTTGCCCCAGTTGGGTGTGATTTGTCGTAGCAATATGCCTTAGCACTTTCCTTGTTTGTTGGCAATTTTCAATTCAATTTTGACAACGTCCATGCACATTTGTCCCCAGCCACTAGATGCTTTGCCTGGGGTTGGCTGATTTAGTCGTAGTCAATTTGATCCTGCCGCATTGACGCATTCAGGCTATTTGACATCTGCGAGAATGGGTTTACTCGTGATTGGGTACTTCAACAACCTGCGCGATGAAAGGAGTGAAAGAGTCAATCACCGCGTAAGGAGCTTTAATTGAAACGATTACGGATTTACTATCCCGGCTCTAGTCACTTCGGGCATCCAGGAGGATGGAAATTCTTTAGTGGTCCCATTCATTTTTGTCATCACCTGTAAGAATGGAAAACCATATCAGCTTGTGAATAAATCAATTTAATTTGGAACGAATATACCCTTTTCGACTTCAAGAGAGCCGATCCAAATTAGGTTGCCCCAGCTGGGCGACGTCTGGTTTGTCATTTGAATGCATGAGCTTTTGGGTGCATTGTCTCTTTTATCACCTGAGATAAAAAAAAAATGGAGAAACATTTATCCCCAGATCTGATTAAAAATCAATTAGGAACGATACGTCCTTTTACCAAACGAGTGGCTCTGCGGCCAAATGTATTTTACACTGAAGAGACGAATTCCACCATACTCCACGGGTTTGGGGAATTTGCCCCTATTTTCGATAGAAATGAGCCTTATCGAGATGTATACAATACAAATAGATCCCTAATACAATCAATCTAAGAGACGAGATAGAGAGGACCCAAGCAAAATTAGTCTTATACAAGAGAACTAAAAATGCCAAACCAATCAAAGGAATGTGGTCCGAACACTTGGAGATGCCCCAGTTCCAGTCTTCGAGATGTGACTCCAGGATCACCGATTTTTTTTAGGTGGTTTTAGATATATCAACCATGTAAAGACATGCACATGAGACAAGTGAGGATAAAACTTCTAGAAATCAAAGGATTTGGCACCTAAGGTCAAGGTTCCCACCTCGAGTTCTAGAAAGAGCAGATTCCATTGCACAACTATCGTTGCATTGGGGCTCGATCCATAGCTCAAAATGAGTGGAATTGAAAAGTGGATTACCCCGTGTTTTTCCTCACGGAGATTCCATTTTCAATCCCTTCTATTGTTTTCCTATAGACGGCGCCCGGGGTTTTAGGCGCGGTTGTGTGTATTTTCGGTGTCGTGCTAAAGCGATAAACATGCATCTTATTTAACAATCACTGCTTCAATATAAAACATACACACAATCATTCATTCCTACGCCAACCTGCATAAGACAATGTTAATCACAGACTACCCCCCTTATCACTCCAATCTGCAAAAACATATAACACCTATCATGAGCGGACTTACCTCACCTTCACGAGCGCCTGCATGGTTAGAAAAATCACTCAGCGTTTTAATTACGGCCTAAGTCCACTTGAGGTCTAGAATCACATGTTCTAGAGCAAAGGTCCCCAGCGGAGTCGCCAGCTGTCGCGACCCGTCCGAAAGCGGACGCGGCTAATGGATTACCGATCGCGGGTCTTGGATCGGCGCGAGCCCTCCCAGGCCCATACCAAATCGCGGCGGGAGTATTTTTCAGAAGGATTCGACGATAAGAGTCGATCGCTTTCGACCTTAGTGTGGTCGTGGTGGCATGTGCAACTTGTGCATGCATTTGGAGTCGCCACCGGTCTTTCTTGGAGGGTAGACCGGAAACCTTACTGATCGATTGGGAGAGATCGATCAGTTCTACGGAACCAGAGTTTTTGGGTTCGGGGACTTGGTTACGCTGGTGTCGTTACCAACGCCCTTTCGGTACCTAACGCTAGTGATTTTCCTAACTAGGATTTCATGCAGGCGCAATTTTGGGTGAGGTAAGTCTGACATTGCACATTAACCAGTTTAACATGCTCACGTAATCATAATAAATAAATAGATGTCAATCACATAAACATCTATCCTACGTGGTGATCATGGAATTATGATTTAATGGGTCTCGAGCCAATGAGACCACATTTAATCATTTTAATATTTTAATAACGGAGAGCCGCTCTTCGCTTCTTCTTGGTTTCTTGAACTCTTCAAGAATTGGGCCCCAAAGAGCTCGCCGACTTAAAAGGCTCCCCCACGTAATCCTCGTAGCATTTACACCAACAATTGACTATGCTAAAAATAAAGATTACATGAAAAATAAAAGGAGTACGCAGCCTCCATTTAATAACTACAACCCCAAATATATAAATAATCATCATACATTCATATATACATCAATCACATTGATTAGGGATTTTTCCATGATCACCACCCTTCCACGTAAGTAATAAATTCACAATTTAAAACTTAGGAAGGCACAATAAAAATTCTACGTTGAATCATATTCAGAATTTTTATGTAAAATAAGATAGCCATAAATTTTCGATTCAAAATTGATTTAGTCTCAATTTTTGCTACGTTGATTAATTTATCATATAAAATAATCAACCTCCATTAGCCATGTAAGACGAACAATTCGTTAATACATATTGGCCATAGTATTGCAAAAATTGCAAAAAATCAATTAAATGCACGAAAACACCTAAGGATCGGCTCTGATACCACTGTTGGGATCCACGTAACACGTAGCGGAAATAAATAACAACCCATACATGTATCTCCAGAGGCGTACTTCGTGCATTTCAATCGAAAAAAATCACAAAGCCTCAAAGGGAGTAAATAGATTACCTCTCGTAGCGTGCTTGAACGGAGGTGTCGGTTCGATGTTCTTCGATCTCAGCCTCCACAAGTGTTAGGCATCTAGTTCGGACGCACCACCAATTGACGAACGGGGAGACGACTAATAACTCCACAACAATTGTGCTAGCAATATGCGGAATCAATATTCCGAACTTAGTATATTTTGCTCACTCAAGATAATGAGAATATAGAGAGTGTTTGTGTTCTTCTCTCTAAGCTCTCAAAAATTTGCACACTCTACAAAATGTCTCTCTCTTCCAACCTCAAAACTCTTGCCATCCTTTTATAGCCAAAAATACCTTCCAATAAATTGTATTTAAAAATAGCACTAACAATTATAAATTCTATCTAAAAATAGCACTCACAAATAAATGACATTTAAAAATAGCACTAACAATAGCACTCACAATTTATAATACAAAAATGCTATTTAAAAATAGCACTAACAATAGCACTCACAATTTATAATACAAAAATTCTATTTAAAAATAGCACTAACAATTATAAATTCTATCTAATAATAGCACTCACAATTTATGATAAATAAATGCCATTTAAAAATAGCACTAACAATAGCACTCACAATTTATGATAAATAAATGTCATTTAAAAATAGCACTAACAATAGCACTCACAATTTATAATACAAAAAATGTTATTTAAAAATAGCACTAGCAATAGCACTCACAATACAAAAATGCTAAAAAAAAGGCACTAACAAAGGTGTTAAAAATAATAACCATTATTATTATTACAAGAGTTAAAGAGGTTACCAAACAGTACAAATATGCATAACGTATAAATACGTATGACGTATAAATACGTAGAGCATACGTATACATCCGTGAAACCGGGGACTAATTGAAAGAAAAATGTGCAATTAAGCCCTTTTGGTAAAAATTGATTAAATTGGAGGGCAAATTGACCTAATTGCACTTTAAGACTTTAGAATCCAATGTCATAGCTTATAAAAAGTGAGAATTGAAAACTAAAAGACTCGAAAATGATTTTTTTTAGGCTCGGTTCGGGTTTATGTTTGTGAAGGAACATATTGACCCGAGCCGAATTTTTGAGATTTAAAGTGACACACTTGAAGAGGAAATTAAAACAAAATTATCGAATATTTTTGGGTATTTTTCTGACCACGAATGATATTTTTCTGATTTTTTGGGTATTTTTATAATTAAATAAACTCGAAAAATATTAAAAATACCGAAAAATATTTTTTGTTCAAAATTGGTTCCTAAGGTTAAACCAAGGCTTCCAAAGTTGATTTTGTGATTTTATGACCTTTTTTGATATTTTTAATTAATTTTAAAGAATAAAAATCACAATAATAAATGGTAAAAAAAATCAGGTGTCAACAAATACAAAGTAGTGTGATGCCTGAAAAATCGTCAGTGCGACCACAAGAGGGATTACGGCTAAGGCCGATTTAAAAAAGGGTTCAGAAAACTTACCTGGATTTCCTGAGTGATGAATGAATGATGGCTAGGCTGACTGCATCGTACTTGTCCATTCGCTTGAAAAACATGATGATATGCATAAACTATTGCAAATACAATGTTATATGCCGGAAAAATTTTGTGAGCTTTTGCTAGCATTATAAAGCTTTAATGGGGAACTTTATCAATAAGAAAGTCTATCTGACCCTTTTGACAATTCTGATCAAGTTGAATGAGGAACTTTGGTCAGAAAAGACTTTCACTCACTCTCTTGAAAAGGTTCAGGTTGAAGATATCACTTACCTGAGGATTTGAAAAACTACCTGGTTGGTATTGCTAGCAAGGCTCGCTCATGCAATGGCTTTTGGATGAATTTCGAGACCTTGAGAGGTAACTCAATCGTAAGGAATTGTTACCTGTCAGACAATATCAGAGGTAACATGTGTAAACATAATTGCTGAAATTTCATTAATGAAATCATGCTAAATTACTCTGTCAATCTTGCATTATGCATTTCTTGAGCTCCTGTCAAAGATGATTAAAGTGTGTGTTTCACTCATGACACGATTCATGCATAACCATTCTGCCAAGTTTGCATTACCAATTTTGTTTAGGGAGGTTATCACATTGTAAATACCTCGAATATAATATGAATGGAGATTTCAGTCCGAAAGGACTTTCTCTCGCTCTCAAGGAAAGTTGTTTATCTTGACTGCAGGATTCAAGAGAATTCACTCAATACTACCATCATCACATTCGACAAGGGTCTGAGTAATCTCGCAATCGGTACGACCGAGCCGATCTGGAGGTCTTGATACGGACCATAATGAGGGTCAGGTCAAAGGTTTTCAAATGGGACCCTAGTCGAGTCAAGGCTTATGAAATGAAATTCTTCATCATTTGCTTCAGGTTTACAAGTCAAGAGCCCTGCAAAAATGAGAGAGAAATAATCTTGTTCGAGCTTCTTCGAGCAATGCTTAAAATCATTCAACTCTACGTTAACTCAAGTGCCTTAATTAGAAGAGACTTTGAAGGGTTGTAACGTAGGTTAGGATAAGGGACTGACGGATGGAAAAGACTCGGTTTGGCTAAGAAAATAAATGAGAAGGGCTTGCTATTGGTGATCATTACTGACTCGTCATTGATCTTGGCCTTCAAATGATATCATCATTGCTTGAGAGATGGCCGCCTTCTGCTAGAATTGCACTTTGCAAAGAAACCTCTTGGAACAATCTTCCTTACAACCAAACCATTGGGGAATTTACAAGGAAGAATACATTTCAATGAGGTTTACAAACTAACATACAAAACTGTACATTCAAAAATGACTTGGGATTTGACTGGGCATTAGCCTTGCTTTTAGTAGGCACTTTGCGTTTTCTGATGCTCGGGATTTTCTATGGGATCAGCTTTTGCTTTTCTTACTCTCAACTCCCGTTTTCTCTTTTTTTGGATAGAGAGCTTTCTTTTTTTGTTTCTTTTTTGAGAAGAGAATACTTTTTTTTTCTCCTAGAGCTTTTGACATTTCTCTTCTGTCTTTTTTGCTCTTTTTTTTAGTGGGCCATTTTCTTTCAGGCTGAATTTGCTCTCTTTCTTTTTCAATTCCATGATCTTGAACTAGGAATTACAACAAAAATTATGCCAAACATCACATGAAAAATCTAGCATACAAGAAATGGGTTTATTCGGGAATTGTCTGTTGATCCGGTCATCTCCAGCTTTGCTTCTTGGGAAAATGCTGTCTTTGTCTTGGAATGAGCATACGATTACCAACAGGGGTTTAAGAAATGAATTTGTAGGCTCAAGTGGGCTATGCAAAGGATAAAGTGTATAGGATAGAGAAATGAATGCTTTTCGTCATCTTAAGGCACTTGAATTAATGTTCGAGCATAAATGCAAAGAAACACTCGAAGTTTGATGTTAGTCCGAGCAAGAAAATTTTCACTCATTTACCTCATGATGCTGCTGGAATTACCTCGTTTTGCCCCAATGTGGGGTGGTTCTTGACAGGGTTGCGAAATGGAACCGCCGCTCAAAATGGTTAATCAAAGGATCACCTGTAGTGTTTGGGATAGAGAAATGAATGCCTCCTTCACTTCGTCGATAGTACCTTTTGCGAGAAAACCCTTCGCCTTGAAGAATGCATAACTTGATTACCGTTCATCTCACTGGGGATTATAATGTAGGACATGTATGGAAATGACTTGCCTTTCATCATTCTGTCATGCTCCATTCAGTATATTCGATGCATCATATGCAGTTTATATCCCTATGCAGAGTTGGTAAATTAAACGTGGGGAATAACTATTCATAAACCATGCAATAGGTGAGCATTTTCCAAGTTCGTGAATATGGCAATTACAGGCATTAGTCATATTTCATGAAAATTTCATGCGTTTCTGTAAGAAACAGACTATGCATGTATGAAACAAATTCTCAGAAATGAGAGAATCTATGTTGCCCCAGAACATATGAGGGGATCAAAATGGTCATGGAGTTTATTCCTCATGCGAGGAATAGCTCATTCTTATCTTTGCCCCGGAGCAAGGGAAACATGCATGAACTAGATTGAGATGCTCTGGTTGCACCTGTTCAATATTGATAACCTTCACGGTCGATCGCATATTCCTGCAAGAAAGAAAATGTCATCTTCGAAATTGCACAAGTCAGAGAAAAATACTCCCTTTTTCAAGTCGGGGTTTATTATCGATTTGCCTCATTTTCAATCAAGATAGGCTATGTCAGATGATCATAGCTTTTTCCAAAAAGTAGGTTTGCCCCTAGACATGGCCAGTGCCGAGAATTTGATTTTGAGTTTTGGCAAGCAGTTTTTCTCCCACCCGATCCTGCATAGGAAAAATGTGCATGAATAAGGTCTTTGAAAAAATGAAATGAGCAAAAATTTGGAGGAGCTCCTAATTATTGATTTGCTTTAGTGGTAGCAATCGAGGGCCTATCTCCTAGCTTGGCACCTACAAGAAAAAAAAATATAAGGTCATTTCTAGAAATGATAGAGCAAGGCAAGAGATACTCCCTTTGAGATCAGACAGCCCTGGTCTTGCCTTTTATTCATCGATTGACATGGCATAATCAAAGGATCAGTCGCCGGTGAAGCATGGATTAGTCTTGACTGGCCGATGAACTGGTGTATGAGTTGGCTAATGTGATGCAACTGGTGAGCTAGTCGAGGGATCGGCTAAGGATTGCCCCAGAGTGCCATCATTTAGGTTGACCAGGGGACATCAAAAGCAGCGCAGAATTGGCCAAGAATGTGTAGCCTACTTCAATTGCTTGATCACCATGTGCGGGACCATCCTTGGATTGATCGGGCTGATGCGTGGTCAGAGTTAAGAACCTACCCCCTTGCCTCTGAATTAATTCTCCTTTGAGGATTCTCCAAAAAATAATGCTAATGAAAAGCACTTCCATCAATTCATCGTCATCTTAAGGTGACAACATTTGATTATTCAGACAATCTTGCTCCATCAGTGAAGCCATGTACAAGCCATCATGGATGTTAGCATATGTGGAGAGCTTGACATAAACATCAAAATGAATGACTAATTTGGAATAGACAAAAATGTGTGAATCTTAATCACCTACAAAGAAGCGAAAATGCAATGAGTACATGACTTTGAAAGTGGTCGGTCCATGACTAGCCTAATTGACTTTGTTTTCTTTTCTTTTCTTTTCTTTTTTGAAAAAAAAAATGGACAAACTTTCCTTAGGAAGATATGGGTGAATTTTTCAACAAAATTTCTCGCACATTTATAACTCGAAAAATGTGATGAAGTCCTTTGACATTTAGCGAATATTTCCAAAGGGATTTTTTCCTTTTATCACAATGAATTTTCAAGGGTGAATTTGTCAAGAAAAATCTTGTATCCATTGAAAGATGTGACAAATTCTTTTATTGATCCACAAAAATTCCCAAAGGGATTTTTCTCCATTCTTTTGTTTGAAAATGAATCATCAATTTTCTTTGAAAAAATGACCATGATGTTTAGTTCAAAATTTGATTTACACCTAACATGGACTAACTGAAAATGAAATTGATACAAGATGAAGTTAGAAGACTTACTTTGACACGAACAACAAAAATGCCAATCACATAGACATGCGCATGAGATATGAGGTTAACCTTATTCTAACTATCCCAGAGGCTGACAAATTGAAGTGAAAGACTTGCGACAAGGCGACAATCTCGCGCACATAATCAAGATTAGTCGTAATCTTACGACGTAACCAGGATTAATCGGGTCATTTCAACTTTGGCTTATCGAGTTAAAAATTATAACTCCACTTCGGTAATCTTACCGAGCGCGAATTCTAACTTTTGAAACTCATTTTTGGAAAGAGAGTCGGGATCGAATTCGGACTAACTTTTAGCCGTAATCTCACGGAAAACGTTAGGATCCAATCTCGATACCATCATAAAGCTAGTGGCCCTGGTCCGACCATGGGTTATGTGTGGTGTAGTGCCGAAGCAATTAATCATGCACAACAATTAATAAGCAATCATCGCTTCATAATGTGCATAGTTAAACAAATAATTCCAAACATCAATCTGCAAAACAAGGGGTTAGCCAAACACTCCACTCCTTATAACTCCCATCTGCAAAACCATTTAACACATGGTTAGAGACTTACCTGGAGTCCATGCTGCCAAACAAGAAATGTGATTTTTTTTCATGAAATATTTTAAGGCCTAAGTCCACTAGGTTCTTAAGTTTTCCAAAATTAAGAACAATTTTCCCCAGTGGAGTCGCCAAGCTGTCGCGACCTAAAAAATTAAAAATTCTAGGTTAACAGATTATCAGGTTAATTAAATTAACTAACCTAATTCGGACTCTCCCAAGTCCTACCGAATCGCAACTTAGGTTCATTTAAAAAAATGTATCAAATTAGAGTCGCCACTAATCGTTCTTGGTAGATCGATTAGAAACCTAAATAAAATAGCGGGATGACTATTTTATTTCTACGAACCAGAGATTAAGTGTTCGGGGATTTTGTTACATTAATTTTTCAATTAATGCCCTTTCGGTACCAATTTTCATGAAAAATTCTTGATTTGATGATTTAAGATTTTCTTTTGTTAATGCTAATGCAAAATGACATGAAAATATGCATGAATGACGTGCAAGACATGGCAAGTACGATTCTAAACTATATGCTATGCATGATATTTTTTGGTATTTTTTGTTTATTTTCGGATATATGAAAAACGAAGTGAAAAAGCTATCCTAAAGTCAAAGGAAATGTGATTTGACTTAAGAAAAAGCATGGCATTTTTTGGGGATTTTTCAGGAATTTATCTAGGTATGAAAACACAGAAAATTTGAACAAAAATAAACAATATTGCCCATAAAACACCTTTAAATCCGAAAATTCCGATTTAATACGCAACGTACCCTTGGATTAGGGCCAGAGAACGGATTATATGTAGAATTACCGTCACCCCTATATACATAGGGCAAACCATGAAATTCTTTGGAGTTATCAATCCGCCCCTCAAAATAGAGGGTTTGATGTATAATCCTCATGTATATTCGAGCACGATCATACTTCAAAATTGAAGTCAAATTGCATGCATTGATATACATATTCCGACGGGACAAGGCACAATTAGGGAGCATGTGTTATGGGCAAGATTGTTTACTAAAGTTCAAACTTTATAATAAGTAGCAAACAATATGCAGAATATAAACATACTAAAAGTAAAATGAAAGAAAGAATAAAAGTCCGCAATGAATTTCAAATACTTGAAGGATGTGCCGAAATTGATACGGCCCGCTTGCCCTATCTGCAAAAGATTCACATCTTTAGTAATTAATCAATTATCTCTTGAGATTTCAAAAATATTTTAGATAACCACCAAATTAGGAAAGATATATTCAATCAAGGCAAGGATTTATCCACAATACGTAAAGATATGCAAAATATACACAATGGATATCCAATTCAACCATATCAAGTAACGAAAATTTAAAATATTCCGAAAATGAAAATTCGTTACCTAATTTGACAAATTGGATTGCCAAATTCAAACCTCGAGCACCAATCCACTGATGTGATCGAGCTCGACAACCGACTCAGTGGGAGGCCGCACGCCACAATGAGCTACTAACAAAGCAAAAGTTCGAATGCATGTCTCCGTAGGCCTTCAATTATTATCTCCATTGGGGCTTCTTTGACCACCGCTTGAAATCCTTCCTTAACCTGCGAAAAGAAGAAAGTATTGCTTGACAGTTTGAAAAAAAAAAAAAAAAAAGAACTCGAGGCGAGAACGCATTCGAAGGTAATGGAGGCCAACTCATTGTAAAACACGGCAGATTTTGGGAGGCAAATTTGATTGAATATACGGCAAAGCGGGGGGCATCCCTCTCGGCGTTTTTCATTGTTCGTCCAAAGGGGATTCGAAAGGCCAATTCATTGTAACGCACGGCCAGAAGAGAGGTCGAAAGCCCGCCATGGAATGGAATGAGAGGCCATTTTATTAAAGTTTGAGTTTTCTAGTCCATTAAATTTTAATTCCGAAAGAAATGCCTTTTTATTAAAGTTTATTAGTCGAAATGAGGACAAGGCTTAAGCCCACGTTATCAGAATTTGACCTAGGTTTTCACTAAATAAACACCTCTAGGTCACATCTTAGAGGGGAGGCCAATAGAATAGATATACACGGCACAATAAAATCAGAGATGGATCTCTCTCTCCTTGATCCATGCTCTAAAGTAGAGGCCAACACACGATAAGACAGGCGGAGAAAAAGAGGATCGTGAGTGGCGATGGAAAGAGAGAGGTCGAAGAAGAAGAACTCACGTTCTCCAAAAGGCCATACGCTTCATTCATAGATCATTGGAAAAGAGAGTCACCTGCCATAATTGCACCTGTTCGTCATCAGCAATACCAGTCAGTCCGTATCATCCCAACAGCTTTCAAGCGCGAAGCAGCCTTCACTCGTGTACCTTCTAGTCCGATAGGCGACCCCAGCAACGAGCGATCGACCACAAGTCTAACCATTCTGAAGCTAGCTTTCGGCCGACGTCTTAATCATTGCGGTCATCCCAGTCGCGTAGATTGCACGATCTCCTTGGCCATGAGCTGCAATAGCCCTGATGCATCACGTTTTCCTTCAAAGCAATTAAGCACGGCGCTCATAAATTTTCCTCAAGGCAACAGCAAAGAGTAAACCGAATAATCATCTAGCAAAGTCAGGGGAGTTCTCAATTCTTTGTTATATTTTCACTTTTTTTTTTCTTTCTCTGTATCACACCTGAGCACTTGAGGACAATAGAATTTAAAAATCATGAGAAAGCCAATTGCCAGAATAATGCGTGTCAATCACTAGCATGAGTCATGGATTTGTCTTCTTTTGATTTTGTCCAGGTGTCATAGAACGCACGAGAACTCCAACAAGGCAAAATCGGTCTCGCATCTACGTCAAAGACGTCCACGGAGTTCTCGTCGAAAGTTCAACAGCAGATCCAACGAAACTGTTCATCCATAAACGCCCTGACCAAAAGCACTTTGATGACGTGCATAGCCATGAATATGTCGAGTCCTCGTGTTGCGAACGACCCGGACCCCACCGATCTCCCATTCAAATTCGGAATGTAGATCCGATTAGGAAGCCGCAACCAAATTGTCAACCAGCTGGTCTAACCACCACAATCAGTACAAGAGTGAAGCTAGGGCTATTGCCACTTCTTCATCGCCGCATGTTCGAGGAGCTCCGTAGGCGAATCAAGTACAAGTCCCAGCCGATCATCCAAGCGGTTCTTAGCTCGGGTTGCAATTTTGGTACAAAATCCAAATTTGGAAAGGGTAATCGCATCAAAGTGGATAGCTTTTTCCAAAATACAGGTTGATTAGGAAAACTTTCTTTCCTAATCTGCAACTTGCCATACGATCGAGAACGTCCATCCTTAAGATTATTGATGGAATACTCAATTAGGCAAGGATTTGGGTTCAATCGTTAATTGTAAGATTACGAATTAAAGATTGACTCAAATATTTGTGAAATATTACAAAACTTGATTGATATATCCACTTTCTTGATTGAAATTGATTGGCATATTCACTTTCCTGATTTGGTATGAATTGTTTGATTGTCATATTTTTAGAATATATCTGTCGCATGAGGTAATCCCGAAAATTCTAAAAAAATTGCATTCATTCACATCCCATATTTGAAAATCGCATATCTTTTAAGAATAGCATCACGTAGATAAGACTGCATTTTAGGATAGAAATTATATGTTTAAATATAATTTCATGTCTAAAATAAGCCATCTTAATATATTAGGGTTTATGCCAATTTAATCTCTGAAATATGCAAGATAAGCATTGTTTTGGCATAGTCCTATTTTAGGAAATAAATTCACCCGAAAATTTTAAAAACATATCTTTGCCACGTCATCTTTGCCACGTCATCCATGCCACGTCCTCCGTGCCACGTCAACTATGCCATGTCATTCATCTTTTCCATGTCATGTTAAATTGCATTTTAGCTTAGACTTCATATAGAATTGCATATCTAGGTTTGAATGTCATATAGTAAATTTAATTAAACCATGGTCTCATTTGTGCATTTGTTTAGTTTGCATGTCATCTAGCTCAGTCTTGCATTTATTCCACATCATTGCATCCTAGAATAATTTCATGCATCACATGTAGTATAGTCTTTCATGCATTCATATAAAAATCGAAAACTAAAAATAATAATAATGTTTTGCGTGGCGCATGTTCCCTTGATTATATTGACTTCTGGATGTTCATTTAATTGATTGTGCACCCGCACGATAACCTTTGTTAGTGACTTAGGTTAAAATCAATCAGTGTTGCCTTCTCAAATGATTTTTCATGAAATAAAATGGTACCGAAAGGGCGTTAGAGTAATCTAGCGTAATCAAGTCCCCAGACTCTTAATCTCTGGTTCGTATGAATAAAATAGTTCTCTCACTATTTTATTTAGGTTTCTAATCGACCTACCATAAATGATTAGTGGCGACTCCAAATTCAAAATACATTGCATGTTAATCAATTGAACATTAAGTTGCAATTTGGTATGGACTTGGGAGAGTTCGAGTTAGGTTATTTGAATAATTAACCTAATAATCCATTAGCCTAGAAATTTATGTTTTTAGGTCGCGACAACTTGGCGACTCCGCTGGGGACTAAATTTTAATTTTCCAAAAAATAAAAGGTGAACTGAACTCCATGCGAATTTCTCGGAAGTTAACATTAATTTTCGAATCAAATTTAGGTCACCTATAATCTTCGGAGAATCAAAATTTTTGTGGACTTAAGCCGTTGATTTTCATGATCTATGCCTCGATTGATCGATTGTGAATTTTTTCCCGATCCTTGAATTCATGGATTGTGATTTACCCTAACTCCTCTTAGGTGTTAAATGCTTTCGCAGGTTATGTATATGTCATTTTCCTAACCTTTGTTTTGCAGGGGCGTTAGTTTATTTCATTGTTTTTCTAAGATGCCGTGATTGAGTGAATTAAATTGTTGTGCATGACTCATGACATTGCATTGGACCTAAAATGCTAGATGAACCTAGGATGGTGTCTGGGTAAGGATATGCCTAGCCTCAGGATGGAGGAATGGACGTTCTTACCTTCGACCCCAACTACGTTAAGATTCCCCGTTCAAGGCCTGAATCTGCGGGCACGAGGGGTTTTCGTTAACGTCCCCAAAGCTTTAAAAGGGTTACATACGGCTTTAATTGTCAGGTCAGATCTGCCCTTGAGAGCTCTTTAAAAACTTGGCTAATAAAGCATGCATCAATGTCATTCTGCTTGTCTTTGAACCCATGATCGTCATTTTTGGCACATGTATTTTTCCTGTATACTTTCTGAGTCGGTCCATGGTAAATTAGGTCTTTCATCATGGTCATGTCATTGTAATTATATTTTTCATCCCTAGGTCTCTTGTTTAGGAATTTGTTTTTCGGATTTTATGGTTGTAATATCTTTATTGCTTTTTCAGTCAATAAATCAGTTTTATTTTTATCCTGACCTCATTTATTTGTTCGAATTTTTCGACCATTTTTTAGTCAGTTCTAACTTTCGTGCATCAAATGGAAAATGTTTACAGGCTTTTAAACTTTCGCGTCAAAATTTTTTGGGCCAATCCAATACATTTTCCATTTTTTTTACGGAGTTAATGGTCAAGATGGAGCAGGCTGGAATTTCACACATTTTCTGACTCCAGAATCATTTCGGGATTCATCACCAGTAAATGGGCTCATTCATCAAATCATGAAACATGAAAGTTGTAGGATGGGTTTTGAACTAATGGGCTGTAAATTTTTGAACCTTTATGCATATTTTTAAGGGTCCAATCACTCTCCAACCAAAAACCAGACGAAGCAGTTTTTTGAACGAAATTCTTCTAAAGATGCATTGAACTGAATTGATCCGTCCATTTCTAGTCCGGGGCCCAAACATGAAAGTTGTTCAACACCCTCTTGGTCATAAGCCCGTAAATTTTCACATTATTTTGGCCAGCTGATGATTTTTGACGATTTTTTTTTCAATGGTGGACGAAACGGGAATTTTCTGAAAAGAAATTTTGATGCCACATGTACACTCTCATCTTTGTCGGCGAGTCACACTTAGATGAAAAGAGTCTTGGAACCTATCATGAAATGAACTTCTATCAATTTCATGTTTATTGCATTCCTATTTCAAAAGGTGACCATGATTCGTCGAAGATCATCCATCCGTACAAGGTCCAAGACAAAGCTAGCCAGTCAATTGAACATTGAGACGTTTGGGAAGCATGAGAGAAAGGGTGAAATGGCCTTCGTTTGAATCGAGCCCCTCTAGACAAATCTTTGCACCCATTACGTCTAAAGCAGTGGTGCCTCAATTCGAGTCCAATCCCCCTATTCCTTCGATGATGCCAAAGGGAGAATATTGACCAGGACGACTACACCAAGCACTCTACGTCCATCACGTCCATAATGACCTCTTCCCGGCTTCACATGTTAAGCAGGAACTCCGGATAGCCCTATGCCATCACCTCAAGCTTGACACCGGATGGATAAAAGTTTTTTCCACTCCATTTGATTATCTTCTGGTCACGAATTACTTGAGAGCTTGCAATGGAGACGAGCACCAGCCTGAATGATTGAGCCTTTAATTTCATGCACATCCCTTCTATGGGATATTTCTTGATGTCTACATATCTAAGTGCATTTTCAATTTTAGAGTCAAGTTTATCCCTTTTGGGAACATTTGCATTTCTTTTTCAATAAGATGTAATTCATTGATTTCACGTCAATAAAATTACAGATGTTTTTCATTAAATTTTGGAACCTTGATGAGGCATCGCAAACTGACCCGATGACGACAACCAGCGATCAATCTATCATCTATGGTAAGCACTGAGGGTTGGGCTTCTCAAGAATTCTCGTCCTAAGATTTTCAAAAAATGATTTTTTTCAAAAAAAAAAAAGCTTTCAAAACTGGATGGCGTATGGTCTAACCCTGTTTGTCTTACAAATCAATTTGCTATGTGTCCAGGGGGCAGGGGGCATGTTCTCCAATTTGACTAGGCATTAACCCAGTTGATTCTTGGACGTCTCACACATGGTGATTAAGCATTTGAAACAACCCAAATGATGACTCTTGGGGCAACCCTTAACTGATTCATCGATCTACTTATCAGTCACATCGTATCAGCCAGTTCAAACACTAGTTCATTAGTCAGCTGAGGCTAATCCATGCTTCACCCCCGACCGATCGATTATCATACCACGTCAAAGAATTGGGGAAGAGGAAGATCACTCGATCTCAAAGGGAGTATCTCTTATCTTCGACTCGTCATACTTGGAAATGACTTTCGTTTTTCCTCTTGCAGGTGCCAAGCAAGGAGACATGTTATTGATTGCTACCACCGAAGCAGATCGACAATCAAGAACATCCCGAATTTTTGAGGTTCTTATTCATGAATGCTTTTCCATGCAGGATTAAACGTGGAAACAAGTCATATGCCAGTGCTCGAAGTCGAATTCCCAGCACTGGCCATGTTTGAGGCAATCTCATGACTTGGTGAAAGCTATACTCGTACCCATCCGGACTGAAAATGGGGGCATGCAGACCCCCAACTTGGAAAATGAAGTATATCTCTTTGTTTCACATTATTTTAAGGGTGACACTTTCCTTTTGCAAGAACATACGACTGACCATGACAGTCATCGCCATTAAATTGGGGCAACCAGAGCACCTCAAGTCTTACCCAACTCCTTTGTACATGTGTCCCTCTCTCTGGGGCAAATATAGGAATGAGTCGATGCTCAACCCGAGGACTAGACTTCCTAACTTGGTTGATCTACTCACAAATACTGGGGCAATCCATTGTTCCTCATTCTTTAAAATTTCTTTCACTTCTGAATGTACTTGCATGATTTATGCGTGACTATATTTGATCTGCACTCATTTTCTGATATTATGGATGATCAAATCAAATTAATCTTATCATATTTTTGCCTGCATTGCTAATCTACACTGTGAGGTGATTTCAATCAGGAAGTCTCTTTGATCCAATTGAATTGATCATTTTGAATGAGGAACGCCAGGACGATGAAAGGCAAGCCATTTCCATACACGTCCTTTATCACAATCCCCAGTGGAGTCGCCAAGCTGTCGCGACCTAAAAAATTAAAAATTCTAGGTTAACGGATTATCAGGTTAATTAAATTAACTAACTTAATTCGGACTCTCCCAAGTCCTACCAAATCGCAACTTAGGTTCATTTAAAACAATGTATCAAATTGGAGTCGCCACTAATCGTTCTTGATAGGTCGATTAGAAACCTAAATAAAATAGCGGGGGGACTATTTTATTTCTACGAACCAAAGATTAAGTGTTCGGGGATTTTGTTACATTAATTTTTCAATTAATGCCCTTTCGGTACCAATTTTCATGAAAAAATGCTTGATTTGATGATTTAAGATTTTCTCTTGTTTGGTGTAATGCTAATGCAAAATGACATGACAATATGCATGAATAATGTGCAAGACATGGCAAGTATGATTCTAAACTATATGCTATGCATGATATTTTTGGTATTTTTTTTTATGGATTTTCGGATTTATGAAAAATGATGGCAAAACAATGCTAAAATAAAGACAACATCAACTATAACTTAAGAAATCGACTTCTCAAAATCTCAATTTATATTAAATGTTATTTCCATGTAAAATATGATAAAAAAATGTAATTTACCTTAAGAAAAAGACGTCATATTTTTGGTATTTTTTTAGGAAATTAATTAAAAAAGGAAAAACACAAGAATTTGAACAAAAATAAACAATCTTGCCCATAATTCACCTTAAATTCCGAAAATTCCGATTTAATACGCAACGTGCCCTTGGATCAGGGCCAGAGAACGGATTATATAAAGAATTACCATCGCCCCTATATACATAGGGAAAATCATGAAATTCTTTGGAGTTATCAATCCGTCCCTCAAAATAGAGGGTTTGATGTATAATCCTCATGTATATTCGAGCACGATCATACTTCAAAATTGAAGTCAAATTGCATGCATTGATATACATATTCCGAAGGGGCAAGGCACGAGAGAGCATGAATTATGGGCATGATTATTTATTTAAGTGCAAATTTTGACAAACAAGCAATCACATGAATCAAAAGATATGCAATGGTAACGAACAATTCAAAATAGGCAACGACATATATTAAGAATATTATCGGGTAAAGATCGTTGCCTAAAATTGAAAATAACCATTCCAAATTCGGATCAGCTTTAGATTTGGCTCGCGATCTCGGACTCACGATTAGGGACTCCCGTGCTTGGCCGATGGTGGACTCCTCGGGGTCGATGAGGCAGCAGCAGTGACGCACGAATGGATTCGGTAGAGTGGACTCTAAAATACCTGCTAAGAAAGATTAAACAATAACCAAAATCAACCTAGCAGGAGCACTCATCAGGGGTAAAAAAATAATAATAATGACAACAACAACGGTTGAAACTTATGAGTAAACCACAAGGACATCGATTTGCAATTGGATCCTTAATAGGGATTGGCTGGACTTAGCTAAACCTGCTGACTTGCGGTGAGAATGATTAGCTAGCTTGGAAAATGAAATACATTTTGGAAACCGAATTAATTTCAAGAAATAACCAAAGTGTAGTCAGATCCCGTAGGACTTTCTTGCCATAGAGTCCTCTTGGTTCATCCGAATAGCCTCCACTTGTCGTACAGAACCTGCAAAAAGAACAAAAAGCTAGACCGGAATAGGATAGCGCCGTCGGAATAGAATGATTTTTCGCTAGTACTCCTTGAAGACCATCGTGTCTTGGATTGAGGCTTCGTTATTGATCTGCGGAGGACGACAGGATAGCTATGGATCTTGACAAGAAAACTGGAAGTTTCGCGATCCACAAAGGCGCAACGACGGCAACAGTGGTGGTCTCGGTCTTGCGATGATAGTAGCTGTGGGTGCTCGTGATGGTGGTTAGAATATTGCAAGATCTGTGGAAAGATCAAAAGTGCGATGTTCCTTGGCTAACAAACGCTGACCAAAAGACCCCCTAAAACTAGCGATGGGACTATGATGTTTCTGCAAAAGAAATAGAAGTAGACAAATGGAGACTTGCAATAATGTGATGAAGGATATTAAACGCTCCCTTTTCGTCGTTTTCTACCATCTTTTTCTGCACATGGTGACCCAACGTCTTCATTGGAAGAAGAATTGCGGCTAGAGCGAGCTTGATCATCCAATCTCATGCCTCTTACGTATTTTCTTCTCTCTCTCTCTCTCTCTCTCTCTCTCTCTCTCTCTGAAACCTCTTTTGTTTTCCTCAGCCATAAACGAATTGGCTCTCCGAACCTCTACCGTGGGTAGAATTTTTTTTTTTGGCCTCTGATGAGTGCTCCTGCTACGTTGATTTTGGTTATTGTTTAATCTTTCTTGGCAGGTATTTTAGAGTCCACTCAATCGAATCCATTCGTGCGTCACCGCTGCTGCCTCATCGACCCCGAGGAGTCCCTAATCGTGAGTCCGAGATTGCGAGCCAAATCTAAAGCTTATCCGAATTTGGAATGGTTATTTTCAATTTTAGGCAACGATCTTTACCCGATAATATTATTAATATATGTCGTTGCCTATTTTGAATTGTTCGTTACCATTGCATATCTTTTGATTAATGTGATTGCTTGTTTGTCAAAATTTGCACTTAAATAAATAATCATGCCCATAATTCATGCTCTCTCGTGCCTTGCCCCTTCGGAATATGTATATCAATGCATGCAATTTGACTTCAATTTTGAAGTATGATCGTGCTCGAATATACATGAGGATTATACATCAAACCCTCTATTTTGAGGGACGGATTGATAACTCCAAAGAATTTCATGATTTTCCATATGTATATAGGGGTGATGGTAATTCTTTATATAATCCGTTCTCTGGCCCTGATCCAAGGGCACGTTGCGTATTAAATCGGAATTTTCGGAATTTAAGGTGAATTATGGGCAAGATTGTTTATTTTTGTTCAAATTCTTGTGTTTTTCCTTTTTTAATTAATTTCCTAAAAAAATACCAAAAATATGACGCCTTTTTCTTAAGGTAAATTACATTTTTTTTTATCATATTTTACATGGAAATAACATTTAATATAAATTGAGATTTTGAGAAGTCGATTTCTTAAGTTATAGTTGATGTTGTCTTTATTTTAGCATTGTTTTGCCATCATTTTTCATAAATCCGAAAATCCATAAAAAAAAAAAATACCAAAAATATCATGCATAGCATATAGTTTAGAATCATACTTGCCATGTCTTGCACATTATTCATGCATATTGTCATGTCATTTTGCATTAGCATTACACCAAACAAGAGAAAATCTTAAATCATCAAATCAAGCATTTTTTCATGAAAATTGGTACCGAAAGGGCATTAATTGAAAAATTAATGTAACAAAATCCCCGAACACTTAATCTTTGGTTCGTAGAAATAAAATAGTCATCCCGCTATTTTATTTAGGTTTCTAATCGACCTACCAAGAACGATTAGTGGCGACTCCAATTTGATACATTGTTTTAAATGAACCTAAGTTGCGATTTGGTAGGACTTGGGAGAGTCCGAATTAAGTTAGTTAATTTAATTAACCTGATAATCTGTTAACCTAGAATTTTTAATTTTTTAGGTCGCGACACGTGGCAGGAATGGAATGGCATATAACGACAGTGAATCTGCTGTTTCTGCCTATTTATCAGAACAACCGTAAGAGAATGACACACAAACCAAGACACTTTAATCAGACCAAGCAGAATCTATTTCCAAACAAAGGTTCTCTCCACAATGTGCCGAGATTATCCGAAACTTCACAAAAATATTCTGAAAATGACCTCAAACGCATCAAACTCATTCAACCAACCGTCTTCATCTTGGTATGTGAAATAATTCCTTCTTTGTTTTTCCCAGTATGATCCTGAATATAAGCACTAGATAAGGTTGTCAATGGTATGGTAGTAATCATAGAAAGGCTAGATCCCAGATCTCTGAAAACAACCAGGTCAAACCATGGAGATTGAAGCTTTCTTCTTCTGTTTCCTCATCTTCATCATCTCCTACTTCCTCACAAACCAACTCCTCCGGCTAAACAAGAACCTCCCACCAAGCCCTTCCTATTGCCTCCCCATCATAGGCCACCTGTACCTCTTCAAGAAACCCATCCACCGGGCCTTTGCTGGCCTTGCCCACCGCTACGGTCCGGTCCTGTCCATGAGATTCGGGTCCCGCCCCGTCGTCCTCATCTCCTCCCCCTATGCGGCGGAGGAGTGCTTCACCAGGAATGACTTGGTCTTCGCCAACCGCCCCCGGCTGCTGGCGGGGAAACACCTCGGCTACAACTACACCACCCTCACGTGGGCCCCCTACGGTGACCACTGGCGCAACCTGAGACGCATGGCTTCGGCGGAGATATTGTCCTCCCATCGCCTGCAGATGTCCTACAGCATCCGCGTCGAGGAGGTCAGGTCATTGGTCGGCCGCCTTCTCCGAGCATCGGAGAGCAAAGAGTTTGGGACCGCGGAGATGAAGACGTTGTTTTTCGAGCTGACACTGAATGTCATGATGAGGATGATCGCCGGGAAACGATACTATGGAGAGAAATCCGACGAACTCGAGGAGGCCAGGAAGTTCAAGGAGATTGTAGCAGAGACCTTCCAGCTAAGCGGGGTCACGAACATGGTCGATTTCGTGCCCGTTTTGAAGTGGCTCGGCATGAGCAGGACCGAGAGGAAGCAGCTCATATTGCAGGAAAAGAGGGACAGATTCTTGCAGAATCTGATTGAAGAACAAAGGTCAACGAGGCGGCTTTCGACAAGTGAAGCTGCGAGCAGAACAATGATCGGCGTTCTACTGTCGCGGCAAGAAGCAGAGGCCCAGTACTACACCGATGGAATCATCAGAGGAATGATTCAGGTAAGCCCGCCTTCTAGTTCTATCTTGTTTTACTTGCAATTACCATTGAATACCTTATGCTCTAGGGAAGTGTTCATGGATTGTGACTTTTGTTTTGTCTGCTCTGGCTGGATTGGTACCGATAAGCAACTTGAAGAACATCGTCTGCTATAATTCTGTCGAAGGTCTGCTGTGGAATTCAAGGGCTTTCTTTTTGTGCCTCAAAAACGTTATCAAGGTTTACTGAGAACTAGGATTTCTAGGTTTAAAAATTTCAATATTGCCAGCATCTTGATATGATACTTCGTCGAAGTGATGATCCTATGGGACGTGGATTCAGGTCATGCTAACAGCAGGGACCGATACCAGTGCCGGCACTATGGAATGGGCACTATCTCTTCTCTTGAACAATCCCGAGGCGATGGCGAAAGCCCAAGCCGAGATCGACGCTTACACAGGACGGGACAGGCTGGTCGAGGAATCGGACCTGGCGGAGCTTCCTTATCTCCAAGGCATCGTCACCGAGACGCTTAGAATGTACCCGGCTGCTCCGCTGATTCCGCCCCATGAATCATCCGAAGACTGCACGGTCGGCAGCTTCCTGGTCCGACGCGGCACGATGCTATTGGTCAACATATGGGCCATCCAGAATGATCCGAAGTGGTGGGCCGAGCCTGGAAAGTTCATGCCCGAGAGGTTCCAAGGCCTTGGAATGGAAAGTAATCTAGGCTTCACGATGTCTCCATTCGGGGCGGGGAGGAGGCGATGTCCCGGTGAAGCGCTCGCAAATCGGATGGTTAGCTTGGCACTCGGGACGTTGATTCAATGCTTCGATTGGAAAAGAATAGGAGAAGAAATGGTCGACATGAGCGAAGGGGCGGGCCTCACCATGCCGAAAGCTCAACCATTAGTCGCAAAGTGCCGGCCGCGTAAAGCTGTCTCGCACCTACTCTCCCAGTGCCGTGACTAGCTAATGTGGATTCTACTGGACAGTTTTAATGAAGTGCTGTTGCATGTTTAAGAATGTGCGTTTCAGCTTAATTGGGTTTAGCATGTTTTTTTTTTTTTTTTTTGGCAGCACGGATAGAATTGAGGGTATTTGTAACATCAAAAGGTTGATCTGAGTCTCTGAATTTCTTGCCACAATAAACAGGCCATTCAAGGCCGGAGATCCTCATACACATGTGGGCCTAATGAGGAGTCCAAGGATTTCATATTTGACTTTAGCAATGGGCCGACGAAAGACTGGCATGATAACCATTCTGTTTTTCGATTTTCCTGTTTGCGGAATAGATTTAGAAACGGAAATCCGTTTTGTAATATAATTTCATTTTCCCATTTTCGAGAGAAATTTTTAACCCAAAAATAGGTTTGGAATAGAAATGTGACTTCTCTGTTTCTAGAGCAAAAATACAAAAACTCTTCTCATCGCTCGCTCCCTCTCTCTCACGTGCGTTCTCCCTCTATCTTGCATCCCTGTCTCTCGCATGCATAGAGTCGGCTGAATTTGTCCGTCTCCTCTTCGCTCGAGTTTCGTCCCCACAGGGAGCCTTGCTACCACCGTAGTTGCGCCTCTGGTCGCAACCGTAGCTGCGCCTCTGGTTGCAGCCCCTAGCCTCCATCGTAACAAGGTGAGTCTCTCTCCCTCTTTGTTGTCGTGACATAGCACGCCTTCCTCTTTGTCGTCCGATTCGCGTTTGATTCCCAATCGATAGCGTCTTCGGCAGCTTGCACAGTCTCATATGGGTATGTTCTTTTTCAATTTTCTTGCACTTATTTTCTATTCATTCATTTACATGATCAAAGAGGGGGTTATTCGTGCCTATATTTGTTGTATTGGGGGCAGACCTTTGTTGATTTCATATGAATTTGATGTATATTTTGGTGTTACTTTATGGTCATTTTAATTGCTTTTGATGAAAGTCAACTACGGGCATACGATTGATTGACGACCTCATGAATGAATCCCCCCCGTCCCAGTTCTTCTAGAAACCCAGTACTCGCCGCTGCCGCTGCTCTTTGGGTCCCCCTCCAAATTCAATTTGTTCCCATGGGGCATGGGCAGGATCGGACCATTGGTCCACCTTTGCGACCTGCCTTTTTAGACCCCTCACCGTCCCTTCTTTTATTCGTATGCCGTTCGTTTGATTGACGCGGACTTGCTCTCTTTCTTTCTCCTTTTTGACTTTTTGGTCGCAATACAAATATACAATTCTAAAAGTCATTCATTACGCAACAGTCAACACCCTCTCTTATAACTTCCAACCCTAATTCACAACACTAACAATAATTACAGTTCTATCAAGTTTTGAACGTTTTACGCGTTTAAATAAATAGAGACCCACCAGCACTAATCAGTCTTCTCCTCTACACAGTACACACCCCTCCCTCTCGCCCAAATGGTGATCCAATTCCTTCTCTTCCTGGCCTTCTTCGCCCTCGCCAAGCGTTTCCTCCACAAGCTCCGGAACCTCCCCCCCACCCCTTTCCCCGCCCTTCCCGTCATCGGCCACCTCCACCTCCTCAACAAGCCCCTCCACCGCTCCCTCTCCCGCCTCTCCCGCCGCCACGGCCCCGTCTCCCTCCTCCACTTCGGCTCCCGCCCCGTCCTCCTCGTCTCCTCCCCTGACGCCGCCGAGGAGTGCCTCTCCACCAACGATGTCGTCTTCGCCAACCGCCCCCGCCTCCTCGCCGGGAAGCACCTCGGCTGCAACTACACCAGCCTCGCCTGGTCCCCCTACGGCGACCACTGGCGCAACCTCCGCCGCATTGCCTCCCTCCAGATCCTCTCCACCAACCGCCTCCTCAGCCTCTCCAGCATCCGGGCCGGCGAGGTGAACTCGCTCGTCCGTCGGCTCGCCAAGACCGGCGGCCAGACCGTCGACATGAAGTCCGCTTTCTTCGAGCTGATGCTGAACGTGATGATGCAGATGATCGCCGGAAAGAGGTGCTGATGGAATATTTATACATTATTAGCCCTTTCATCTTTTAGGGTTCGAACTTTTAAATTCAATTAATCCTCCTCCTCTTCTCCGCAGGTACTACGGAGAGAACGTGGGGGAGGTGGAGGAGGCGAGAAAGTTCAGGGAGATTGTGACAGAGTCGTTCAGGGTCGGCGGCGCGACCAACATCGGTGAGTTCTTGCCGTTCCTCAGGCGGATGGGGCTGACGGGGGTGGAGGAGAAGCTGATGGACTTGCAGAAGAAGAGGGATGAGTTCATGCAGAACTTGATCGACGAGAGCCGGAGTGGCGAGGACAACGAATCGCCGGAGGAGGCGGCAGCGGAAGGAGGGAAGCGGAAAACGTTGATTCGGGTGCTCTTGTCCCTGCGAGCAACGGAGCCAGAGTACTACAAAGACGAGACCATCAAGAGCCTCATGCTGGTGACCGTCTTTACTTTTTTTTTTTTTTTAAATGACGAACGGCATCAAATTAATCTATCATCTCTTAAATCTTCTGGAGAGTCGGAGACCATACCTAGGAAAAGCAGAGCAGGCCTAAAATCTTGAATTTTGCTGAAGTGATTGAGTGTTGAGCAGATCTACAAAACTATGAAGCTCGATTTACATACTTTTCGGAACAATCATATGACGCAGCGATTATCTTGGAAGCTAGTCACACCTACATCTTATTTCATCAGGAGTTTATTGAAGCGTGAAATTTGATGTATGGTCTTCTCTTTTGGCAGGTGTTGTTATCAGCAGGAACCGATACGTCGGCCGCAACCATGGAATGGGCAATGTCGGCTATGCTAAACCATCCGGAGATTCTGAAGAAGGCGCAAGCCGAAATAGACGAGGTCGTGGGTCACGACTGCCTAGTCGGCGAATCGGACTTGCCTAAGCTCCCCTACCTCCACTGCATCATGAACGAAACGATGCGCATGTACCCCGTAGGTCCGCTCCTCGTGCCACACGAATCGGCAGAGGAGTGTCGCGTGGGAGGTTACCGCATCCCGCGAGGCACGATGCTCCTGATCAACCTCTTCTCCATACAGAACGATCCCAAGTACTGGCCCGACGCGGCGAAATTCAAGCCGGAGAGATTCGAAGGAATGGAAGGCGTGAGAGACGGGTACAAGATGATGCCCTTTGGCTCGGGGAGGAGGGGGTGCCCGGGTGAGAACCTCGCCTTGCGCATGGTCGGGCTGACGCTCGGGTCGTTGATCCAGTGCTTCGAGTGGAACCGGATCAGCGATGAACCGATCGATATGACGGAAGGGACCGGGCTGACCATGCCTAAAGCTCAGCCGTTGTTGGCTAAATGTAGGCCCCGCTCCTTTACGTGGAACCTGCTTTCGCAGGCTTGAATCGATGGATGGGTCGAGGGGTGGATGACCCCTCGACTCGGTTCTAAAGAATGAGATTGAGATAGAGCGCACTGGTGTCGATTCAAGTGTTCTTCTTTGAATAACAAAGTTAGCCTTACGGTCAAACTCATGACGCATCTCGGAGAACGTAGTGTGACAAGCGCGACTTCAAGATAGTCAAAGTCTTCCACTAGAATAAAGGATAAGGTAATGGACTGTGGATCTTTGTATGGTGATGCCCTGCCGTGTACGCGGGGAAGGAAACAGGTAGCTCGCCAATCGCGGAGTCATCCATCCTCGTGTGCGGCTCTTTCACTTTGGTTCTGAGGGTTAGATTGAAAAAAATGACATAAATTGTCTCTAAATTGTAGTATGATCCTTGAACTTTTAATTTGATCAAGATGATCCCTTAACTTTATAGTTCAAAGTGCAATATAATTCTCAAACTTTTACTTTGTTCAATGTTATTCCCGAATTTTTGGAGCATGTGTTAACTTGGTCCCTGAACTATAAAAATGTACTACATTGAACATTTTTTTTATAATTCAAGGACTAAGTTAAAAATGTTCTAAAAGATCAAGGACCATATTGATTAGATTAAATGTTTTGGGGAAAAAATTGCAACGTTGAGCTAAAGATCAAGAAACATATTGGTCAAATTAAAAGTTCAGGAGCTGGCCAGGTTGCATAGTAAATTAAAGTTCAAATACCACTTATGTCATTATCCCTATGAAGGCGTTTTTTGTCGGCTCTACAAACGGGCGACTCACTCAGGTAAACTTCAGATCTCACCTTGAGTTTTGGCAGAGAGTTTTTCAAATTGTGTTTCGACGTTGCGGGTTCCAACCTATTGCACATTTATCGCCACTGCTTTTATAGTATTCGAGTTGTATCGTACAATTGTACCGCGGGGTCGTCGTAACTAACGACGAAAGTGTCTGTCATGGTAATCAAAGTACGGGGAATGCCGGCTTGCTCGGACCTCTAAAGGGGCCTGCCTAAGGGCGTGCATGATAACACTTCTTGCCCAAGAATGGCTTCTGGCAGGAAAATGGTTTTTTCAACTTTTACTTTGAAGTAGAAGTTGAATTTTCAGCTTCTGCTTCAGAAGTTGATTTCTGATAGAGAAATGCGTTTGATAATGATTCAAAAAGATAATGTTCGAAACATTATTAAAAAAATGTTCGATGACGGCGGCGGCGGCGGCGGCGGCCGGCCAGCGACAGGCGGCGGCGGCAGTGGCGGCGGCGGCCGGCGGCGGATGGCAGCTGCGGCGGCCGGTCCTGCGAGAATGACTTCTCGAATGGAGAAGCTAGTTTTTTTTACTTCTCAAAATGAACCAAAAATCTTACCATAAATAGAAAATATTACCATAAATAGAAAATCCTACCAAAAGTTAATTTTTTTACCAAACGGCTTTCTACTTAGGGCAGGGTTTTATCAAACGCATTTCCCTGCCAGAATGACTTCCGACAGGGAAATGAAAAAAATGAAGTGTTATCATGCACCACCTAAATGCCCAAAACAGAACGAAGGAAATCTTCTGAGTCTCGGTCTCAAGAGAATGGAGGGGAGGCATAATCCATCCTGAGAGAGGTATAAGGAGTTGGGTCTTGTGGACCGAACCCGTTAAGAGGTTCGGATCTCCCAGGATCAAAAGCCCGCTTCTGGGCCATTTTACTGGGCCTCGAACCCTTTAGTAAATATTATCTTATTCAAAACACAGCTGAACCTAGGACGCGTGATCAAGATTCTTTGTAATCGAAGAGCAATGCAGAGTTTCAAACCTGCTCCAAATTATTGAGGATGACTTGTATACTAGTAAAATAAACCACCGCCCGATCGCGATGGCCACTAAGAAGACCCGCGATGGCCACTAAGAAGATCCACGATGGTCACTAGTTGAATTACAGCTGCGAAACCAATAATACCATGACTTGATTAAGTAAAAGTGGAAGCTTTTTTTTGTAGATGAGATCTCCACTGGACACGCAAATCCAGGTCATTGGTTCGCGCTTTCTTCCTTTACACAGAAAACGAGAACCGTGGAAAAAGCGCAGAGTGAGACTACTCGTGGGTCGTGGCTTCCACACGCCTCGATCGCTCTGCCCTGTCTTTCAACGAGTCCCAAACCAATGGGCCAAGCAAAAAGAGCCATCTTTCCATTGATTTGACCAAGTTGTCCAATTGTAGGTGCCGATTAGGGGCAAGGATTCTCTACCGCAAATCATTACAATCCCACCCATCCATCCACTGTGGATGGATGGGTGGGATTGTAATGATTCTCTACTTTTGTGGTAGAGAATCCGGATGCGCCGATTAGGGCTTCCTCCGTGGGAAAAATTTTGGGTGGGGCCGGATCATGCGCCCCACCCTCTCTCTGTCTTGTGTCAAAGGAGAGAGAGAGAGACGGTGGGGCGCACCACCCAATATCTCCTCGAAAGCAATAAGTGAAAAATCAAAAAGTAACCCGTAAGTGTGTGATTTTATGCAAACATGCCTTTAAATGGGTAATGCCCAATATTCTATAATCTTTGACCCAATTTTAAAAATATCATTAGGCAAATAGGTCTCGAAGCAATATCCGTCTCGATGGATGATTTTGGATTAGGAGAACCAATAATAGTTCTCGTTTTGTCAGAAATCTAATATCATATCAGATTTGGTGAATATATAGCGAATTTTCTTCGCAGTCAGGTAATACCTCAAATCAAATCAAATCGTTAGGAGTTATTATGAAATTGCAATAATTTCACCAAATCCTTTCCGTGGAAAGAGTAGGCTTCTTTTCCCTTTTCCTGCTAACACCGCAATTGAGATTTGATGGCACACCAAAATCAACGTATTCAAAGTTAGCATAACGCGTGGTTACCTAGTATTTCAATATTACACATACGTTTGGACATGTATATCTAATGGGCTTTTTTCCAAAATAATTTTTTTTAAAAAAATTATTACCAAAATAATTGTAAAAAAAAAATAATTACCCAATTGGGTGCCAATCGGCAATGGGCCTGCCGATTGGCACCCAAATCTGAGTTTGGGCCCCAATCGACAGGCCCATTGCCGATTGGCACATTGGGGAAGCTCCAATCGGCAATGGGCCTGCCGATTGGGGCTTCCCCAACTCAATTTTTTTAAAATAAATATTTACTTTTAATTTATATATTTGTTTAATAAAAGTTTTAATTAAATAATAAATGATATTGAAATTACATAAACTTTAAGAAAAAAAAAAGACAAGAACTACATAATTCATATTCCACAATTAAAATTTAATTTTAATTTATATTTTTTTATAAAAGTTTTAATTATATAATAAATGATATTGGAATTACGTAAAATATACTTTTAATTTATATTTTTTATAAAATTTTTAATTAAATAATAAATGATATTGGAATTACGTAAAATATACTTTTAATTTATATTTTTTTATAAAAATTTTAATTAAATAATAAATGATATTGGAAAATATACTTTTAATTTATATTTTTTATAAAAGTTTTAATTAAATAATAAATGATATTGGAATTACGTAAAATATACTTTTAATTTATATTTTTTTATAAAAGTTTTAATTAAATAATAAATGATATTGGAATTACGTAAAATTTAATTTTAATTTATATTTTTTATAAATATTTTAATTAAATAATAAATTATATTGGAATTACGTAATAATAAATTATATGGAATTACACCATCAATATAATTTATTATTTAATTAAAACTTTTATAAAAAAAATATAAATTAAAAGTAAATTTTACGTAATTCCAATATCATTTATTATTTAATTAAAAATTTTATAAAAAAATATAAATTAAAAGTAAATAATTATTATTTTAAAAAAAAATTGAGTTGGGGGAGCCCCAATCGGCAGGCCCATTGCCGATTGGGGCCTAAAACAGATTTTGGGCCCCAATCGGCAGGCCCATTGCCGATGGGTACCCAATTGGGTAATTATTTTTTTTTTATAATTATTTTGGTAATTATTTTTTTAAAAAAAATTATTTTGGAAAAAAGCCCATATCTAATGCTATTTGTGTCTTACAGCTTCATGGACTACGCTTTGCTATCAAGAGATTGATCCCAAAGGGCAAAAGGACGAGACTTTTCTACCAAAACGGTGAAGACAGAGAGAAAAACTTCGCCATCTTTCTTCGAATCGATTTTAAAGATCCTCACTGTTTCATCGACCCAACAAGCTCGAACATGCAGGAGTGGAATTACTAGAATATTCGTCTCTATTCTTACCCTCCCGCTCTCCCAAATCGGCCGCCGACGACGGTCAATTTCAAGAAGATTCTGGCTACGCCACCATGAGCACCAACCCATCACGGGAAGACGACCGCCCAGGCAACGAACCAGACCCAGACGAAGAGTCCAATACTCTATTACCCCCTCCCCAAGCCCCGCCCTCGCCCGACCATGGCGTTGACGAGGACGAAGAAGATTACGAGGTCGCGTTCCAGTCCCGAGAAAAGATCCTTATCGTCGACGTGGAATCCACGGACGCGACGGGGACGGCGACCCCGCCCTTCTCGTGGAAGAAGCTGTGGCTGTTCACGGGTCCGGGTTTCTTGATGAGCATAGCCTTCCTGGATCCAGGCAACCTGGAGGGCGATCTGCAGGCGGGCGCTATTGCTGGGTACTCGCTCCTGTGGCTTCTCATGTGGGCCACGGTCATGGGTCTGCTGATCCAGTTGTTGTCTGTCCGGATTGGAGTCGCGACGGGCCGGCACCTGGCGGAGCTGTGCCGGGAGGAGTACCCTGATTGGGCGAGGTTGGTGCTATGGTTCATGGCGGAGGTGGCTTTGATCGGGGCGGACATACAGGAGGTTATTGGGAGTGCTATTGCCATTCAGATTCTGAGTAATGGGCACTTGCCGCTTTGGGCTGGAGTCCTAATTACAGCCTCAGATTGGTAGGTAATTACTACCTTTTTGTTTGTTGTTTGATCACTATGTTTCTTGAGGTATATGAAATGCTACGTGGCTGTTAATCTCTGATGTAGACGTTTCTGAGTGTTGCATAATATTTTTTATCATGTCGAGTCTCCATTTTTACAGATTGGCTACTCCAGGGTCAAGCTTCGGTGGATTGGAAGCACCATACTTTTGTTGATCTAGTCAAGTTAATTTTGTGGGTCTTGTGTGTTTCCTTTTGATTTTGTTGGGTGATTCGGTTGTCCAACAGTTCATGGGATGGGAGATTAGACTAGAAGCTGAATATGCCAGAGTCTTGTCGGTTAAGTTGAGGACAGTTGACATATTCTCCTAGTGAGTATGGACTCTGTTAACCTTCAGAATGTGAAAATGCACAAGATTGCAGATTGATTGGTTTAGAATCAATGAAATTTTTGTGTCTCTTCTTCTCCATATCTCTGGTAGATTGCTACCGAAAACAATTTGTGCATCTTGATGCTGGAGTAACGCAACCTAATTGCTCCTGCAAGATTCTTTCTGTTCTCTTTCTGACATCTTCGTTTCTCCCAATGTTAACAGTTTCATGTTCTTGTTTCTGGAGAATTACGGAGTGAGAAAATTGGAGGCTCTTTTTGCCGTGCTCATTGGAACCATGGCTCTGTCATTTGCCTGGATGTTTGGCGATACACAGCCCAGTGGCAAAGAGCTTTTAGCCGGTGAGAATCCTGTAATGTTATTTTTCTGTTCCTTGATAGCTGGCTTGTTCTGCTAACTTCTTTTTATAAAGTCATATTTTTCCTGGTTTTGTAGGTCTTTTGATTCCAAGACTTGGCTCTAAAACAATTCGTCAAGCTGTGGGAGTTGTGGGTTGCGTCATAATGCCTCACAATGTATTTCTGCACTCAGCTCTAGTCCAGTCTAGGAAAATTAATCCTGAGAAGAAGGGCAGCGTTCAAGAGGCAATAAATTACTATTCAATTGAGTCGTCTGCGGCCCTCCTGGTCTCATTTATGATCAACTTGTTTGTCACAACAGTTTTTGCCAAAGGATTTTATGGTACTAAACAAGCGCAAAAAATAGGACTTGTAAACGCAGGCCAATATCTTGAAGAAAAATATGGGGGAGGAATCTTTCCTATTCTTTATATTTGGGGCATCGGGTTACTGGCAGCGGGACAGAGCAGCACAATTACTGGAACATATGCTGGGCAGTTCATCATGGGTGGTTTCCTAAACCTTCGTTTGAAGAAATGGATGAGGGCATTGATTACACGTAGCTTTGCAATTGTGCCGACTATCATAGTAGCTGTTGTTTTTAACACATCCGAAGCATCGTTGGATGTTTTGAATGAATGGCTCAATGTGCTTCAATCTATGCAGATCCCTTTTGCGCTCATACCGCTTCTTACACTAGTATCAAAGGAGCAGGTCATGGGTATTTTTAAGATTGGACAAACTCTTCAGGTTAGTTGATATGACTTCAATATTTGTCGGTACTGCTCTAGTCGAATAGAACTGTTAGTGCTTTCTTCTTGTATTTCTTGGTGATATTGTATCCTCATGTTTATCCTCAGTATTGCTCTATGAACTTGTGGCATAGGTAGGTAAGGAGGACATGAGATTAGCTTACCTTCCATTTGTTTGTCATACTAGTACTATTGCCGCCTGACATTTTTCCATTACATTCTGAAATGGAATCGGCAAAGGTTTAGTCATGATTTATTTGTTTTGTGAGTCTCACAATCGAAAACATTGCCATGACAGCAAGGTTGCTCTTTCATTTAATGGAGGTAATGCAATTAAGTAGCAGACTGAACCTGCATTTCATGGGGGAGGTTAAAGATATCTGGTCCTTCCCCTTCCTCACAACGTTAATTGAGGTTCTCTCTATGTTTGTTTCTAGGAGTTTCGCATCTTGGTTCATAGCTGGCATGGTGGCACCGTGAACTTTTCGAGTCTTGTATTAAATTTTACCAATGGCTTAGGGTTTATAGTACATTTTTTTAGCGATACCTGTATTGACACTGACATGATAAGGAGGACTTGTGCTCTAAGATATGAAATTCTGGTGTTGCCAATTGTTCCGATTCATTTTATGCCTCGCTTTGATGAATGATGATTGTGTTGACGATGCTTCAGGGCCAAAATTATCCTATGTCTTAATGCCAATATAAGTAAAAGGAGCATGAGTTACTGACGAATTCTACTTTTTAGGTTGATGTAAGATTGCCTCCTTTACGTATCCCTCTCAACCATTGTATTAAGTTCTGCCTAAATATTCTCTGCAATGTATTTAAGAGCTGGAAAAGTGTATTCTAGGTGGAGCTAGTATGGTGTTGTTTAATCTGAGTTGTCTGATAGAGTTTCAGCAATTAGAGTCTAGTCAAACTTTGTGCGACACTGGAAAATTCCTCCCTGACGACTCTCTGGAAGTTGAACATCTATTGCATAATTTATCCGTATAAATTGCTAGTGGATAGCTACCTGGCCAAATTGTCTGCCAAAGAGCGCATCTATGCCAGTACTTATCAAAGGACTCGTATTTTTGAAAATCGTGTTTTGCTCAACTCAGTGAACACATTTTTGATGTACTCATCAAGGGGTTATAATCATTTTTCGGATTCAAAGATTGAATATATGACGTTTTCACTTAAGGTTTTCTTGCCATTCTGTAAACAACATGGAGAAGTGTTACCATTCTGTCTACCGGTGATGTCTTGTGATACTTTTTTGATTAAATGATGCAGAGAGTGGCATGGGCTGTGGCATCACTGGTGATGCTGATCAACGGGTACCTGTTGTTGGATTTCTTCATTTCGGAAGTTAAGGGAATTCTGTTTGGTTTTATTGTGTTTGGCATCACCGCTGCGTACGTAGCATTCATCGTATACCTCATTCCGCGAGATGGATCGCTTTCAGTGCTGTGGAAGAGCTTTGCCTGATGAGATCCGCGTCTTGGACCTCTGCCCTATTAGACAAATTTTGATTGATGAAAGATCTGTGGCGGCGCCAGAGTCTGCGAATTCTGGCAGACACGCTCGATCTTATGAGATGATGCACAATTGGGGGTGAAATGATGAGTTCATCGGGGTGTCCCCATTCAAAGTGAAGAAATCCAAGGTCGACTGAACTTCAGATGCAACCCGATGCAGGATTTCCTTCCTCCACTTTACCCCAATCATGCTATCTCTCGGAGACCCGCAACCGCGAGACGATCTGCTTATTTTTGTAAAGTCTGATTTGCTTTTAAGTTTCTTTAGAGCAAGCTGGTCACTCATTCTTCTTCTTTTTACCTTTTTCTTTGTTGGTTATATGAGCTGTGTATCATAGTCAAATGTCCGACTTTTGCTAAAGTGTAAGAAAGGAAGTATACAGGAATGAAAATTCTAAGAAGGGTCTGTTGAAGATTGCCATTTCTGTGATGGCTGCATGATACACGTAACTCAATGGGATGACCAAGTTCTTTTTCACGTATTCACTTGAAGTAGGGTAATGACTAAACCATCAGTATGGACACTGCAGTTGGACGGTCTATCGTTAGCGGGTCGCCCTCTCAACTCCTCTTTTTCCTTACTTTTGACCTTAGGGAGCAAAAGATCATCGGTTTGTGTCTTGTTCTCATTGATCTGCAATTTTTGTACTATAAAAATGGGGTCTAGGGCTTTTAATTGGAATCTAATTTTGACTCGGATCCTAGGGGTCAACTTTTGCTAGGAAGTCGCTAACATTACGGTCTTGCCATCGCTGGCCGTCTTAGGTGGTACATCGCCACGTCAATGATTTTCGACAAAAATTGATCAGATTGACTAAATTAGAATTTCTTATAAATATTTATGACTAAATTGGAAAAATTAGAAAGTATATGGCTAAAATGGCATTCATAAATTTAGGACTCATTGGACAATTTCCTTGCAACCCATTAATTTTATGTTTATTGATGTAGTTGTTTACATGTTTACAAAAAGAAGTATGCCTCGTTAGCCTTTAGGTGTCACTGATCATCTTTATCATTTATAATCATAGTTCTAGATTTGAGTCGGTTACACGTGACGAAAGTATTAGCCTGATACCCTTTTAAACAAGGGTACCATCATAATGTCTATCATGGCTAGTCCAATTAAATTAAAATTTAGTCCAATCTTTAAATCGCTTGTATCTATGTTAGTTTAGAAAATAAATGTAAAATGTTATACTTCAATGAAATCTTTCCTTTTTTCTGTTTAGAACCAGTTCAAGACTTATTCCATTACAAAAATAAAGAAGGTGCGTCCAGTCACACAATATCGATAGTAAACAATGACCCTTAATTTCGAGAGGTTGGACAGATATTGGTCCGAGTCCTTTTATATCAACATAGTCATTAATTTACTAGGGATGGTCGGTTCTAGATGAGTAGGTTTCAGATTTGGAACCTTGAAGACTGGAACCTACCTTGTTTTTTCTGCCCGATTTTAAGGTCTACCACAAATCCTATTTTTCCCCCTTTTTATTTCATTTTTCACAGCAAAATAATATGAGCAACAGAACCAGAACGGCTCAAAATGAAAGATGATCAACATAAATCTCAATCCGCCAAACATGTGGATGTGGTCATGTACAATTGTAATCGATAAAAAGATCAAACATGTAGCCACGTACATAAAAAGTTCAAACACATAACATAAAGCATAAATTATAAAACTCCGTTTCCCATTCATCAAGATAAATTTTTTAAACACCATTCTCAATTCATCCATAAAAATATTGCTCCAAAGAATAGAGAGAGAGAGAGATGCGATAAAGAACGAAGAAGAAACAAATAAGACTATAGAGAGTCAGATTCAACTTAGAAGAATTATGTCAGTTTTTACTCCAGTTAAGAACCGATTTCAAAACAGTTCCGGTTCCCGAGTGGGTGAACCGAAACCGTTCTAACCTGTTCTCAAAATTTAGAATCGGGAAAAATCAAGGATTAACTGAATCTAGGTGAGATATTTCCATTCATTCGACAAAACAGCTTGGACGGCCCTTTTTGAAAAAAAAAAATTCCTGTTATCCTCGTTTCTGTTGGTACCAGATTCGAAAAAAGGAGGAGGAGGACGAGGAGGAGGAGGGAGAAAGAGAGATTCATTCAATTGGTCAACCAAGTGGGGCCCCTCGCACTTCCTCTCCTCTCGCTGCCTCTTCCCACGAAACCTATAAAATCCGGATCCTCGTTCAAAAACTAGGAAAAACAGAGAGAAAACCCTATCTCCAAGACTCGAAATCGGTTCTTTCTTCGAGTCAACAAGGTGTTTCCTAGTCAACCTCGGATTTCCTCATATAAAGATTCATCCCCAAGTCATCTGATCTTCCTTCAAGATCCTCACCTTCCTTAAGATCACCCCCCCCTAAAAACCCAATCTTTGTTTGTTGTTTTTCCTCTCCTCTTCCCCTCCAGTTCGAAATCCGTTTCTTTCTCGCCAACCATGGAGAACGCCGGCGACGATCGATCTTTTCGGGCCGCCGCGTCCGCGGCCTCGGCATGCGCCGACTTGGAGAGCCGCGGCTTCACGGTCCCTTACGCTTTGCTGCAAAACCCTCCTCTCGGAACCTACAGCGATGCTCAGTCCCTTGAGGATGGTCTCCGCAGTCTCCGTCTCTCGCCTCCGTATCGGTCGTCTCCTTATCAGGAATTCACTGGTGATGTTCTTGACGCATACCCATATCGGTCCCTTGCTAACGTTTCCACTGTGCCTCCGAAGCGGTCCTCTCCTTATCCCGAATTCACTGGTGATGTCCTTGACGCATACCCATATCCGTCCCTTGCCAACGTTTCCAGTGTGGCTCCGAATTGGTCGTCTCCTTATCCGGAATTCACTGGTGATCTTCTTGACGCATACCCATATCCGTCACCTACTAATTTTTTCAGCGTGGGTATTCCTAGGACTGATAGCTATGGCACGAGCTGTCTAAGCGCAGATTCGATTGGCGCTGCCCGAAACATCCTTAGGTTCGGCTATGGTCCTTCTGTACAGGTCGAATCTTTGAGCAATCACTCTCCCGCATTGATCGGTGATGGCTGGATTCAGACCGATCCCAATGTGTTTGCCCTGGCTGGTTCGAGGGAGAGAATGCCTGTCGAGAAACTCCCATCTCTGCCCGCCATGGGTCCAGCCAATTCTTGCCATTATAACTTGAGCTTCTCGAGGCCGGATGTGAGTAGCAGTAGGCTTTCCGAGGCGCCTAGGACGCCGGTTTCCTCGGCGGCGATGCACAACTCGCGCCGAAACAGACGGTTGTCTACTAGGAATGGTTCTTGCTCGCTGCCGAGGACTGGGGTACCTTTGGACAAGGAGAAAGTAGGGAGGCTTTTCGATCAGGTCATTAACCGTATCGGCGACTTCATGGTTCATCAGACTTGGACCCATGTGATACAGAGTCTCGTGGAGGCCTGCGACGAAGTGCAGAGGACTAAGATCCTAGAGAAGGTGATCCTTCAGGAGCGCCGACTAGTCAGGATTTGCCTTGACTCGTATGGGTGGGTTAATCTTTTGCTTCTCTTCTGTTCTCCAATGGGATTGTCGTATCAGTCGCTAATAGTTTTGCTTTCGCAGAATTCATGCCGTGAAGAAACTACTAGACCATGTTACAACGCCGTATCAGATGAAACTCGTCGTATCGGCTTTGTTGCCCGGCGTGGTATCGCTGGCTCTGGAGAAGAATGGTGTCATTGAGCATTGCTTGCAGAACTTCCCTCACGAGTATACAGAGGTAATAATGGGTGTGCGAGTAATCTTGCTTAAGTTTGCAGGATTTCTTAGTGGAATATTTGAAATTTCTTATTTTGAGTCAGTCCTCCTGCCTAGGCACAACGTTTTCCCATTGCTCGACGCACGGCTCAATATCTAACTTTCATTTTCTCCACAACTATCTAATTGTGTATTAGATGAAATTCAATTTCTTCCATTTGTTAGAATTGTATCTTTAATTGAGCATAAGAGAATAAAGCACCATACATAACTATTGAAGATCAAAGTACGCGACTCTATGGTGCATGAACGTAAAAAAGAAACTCGTTATTCTGATCTTGATCTTGCCTTTTTCTTGTGCCGCAAGTGATTGGTTACTTGAAATAATGAGCATCACGTAGGAGCCATTAGAAATGTAGTAGGTTAAGTTTGTGGATTCAACAACGTTGTTGCTCCGAATCTATTGCAGTCCCTTTTGGTGGAGCTGGCGAAGAATTGCTACCACATTGCGACCAATCAAACTGGGTGTTGCACGCTGCAAGCTTGCATCCACTACTCCGACGGAGCGAGCCGAGATCGCCTCTTGGTCGAGCTACCATCATATTCCCTGCAACTAGCCCAAGACCCATACGGGTTTGCTTCCGTTTCAATCGTCCTCTCTTGCTTTCGTTTCATTCCATGAATGTTAAGGTTTTACAAACACCTACGGTGCTACTTTTCTTCTTTCCTCCAGCAATTATGTGGTGCAGACTTTGCTGAGTTTGATGAGGCCGGGAGTTACGAACAAGGTTATAAAAGTGCTTCGAGGGAGTTTTCTCCCTCTGTCGACTAACAAGTATGCTTCTCATGTGGTCGAGAGATGCCTCGACACCCTCAGAGAAGCGCAGTCCAGACAGGAGGTTGCGCTGGAGTTGGCGACAAGCCCGAGTTGCCCGGAACTTTTCACCCATAAGTTCGGAAACTACGTCGCCAAAACGTTGCTGGAAGAAGCGCACCAGGTTAGATCCAGAGCGCTATATTATTCTTCAAACCTTCTCTCTTCCCCCTATTATGCATACTTACGCTTGAAGCTCGTCACGCTTCTTATTCCATGTTTAGTCCTAGGGGGAGATCTTCAACTATCTGGAGAAGATGATTGAGGAGCGCGAGTCGGAGCTCGCAACCCATAACTTCGGTAAGAACGTATTGACCAAACTTAGGACGTTGCAGAGGCGGAGATGCGGTGTATGATTATGTGCAGTACCATCGTGATTCGGAATCGACCCAAGTGCCGTCTTCTCAGTTTGTATCACTGGAGGATTGCACCGGCGGTTATATACCAAACAAACGTTATTATAGTATGTGTGCAAGTGCAATGTTGTGAGGTGTCAGAGCTTGTCCCCTACGGTAAGGAAGGTCTTTTGTTGTCTTGTCGTCAGTAGATCCGAGGCATGTTTTGTGGGTTTTTACTAGTTCTTCTTAGGTGATTGAAGGTGTGTTTTGTGTTCATCGACATTGCGATTTCGCATTGCTTTTTGTTTTTATATGTCTTTCTAATTATGCTCGTGTCAATGCACGCGATACAAGTTTGAGCGTTGTATTAAACCATCTTTGTCTTTTTGGGCGCATAGTCGCAAAAAATCCCTACTACTAGACTAGTTCGATGGACGGAGGACGCTTTGGCCAGTGAGGCTTCTCCCTGATGATGTGTTCAGTATTTTGTTGCGATCATAGGGATTAATATCCCATGAATTGGTAAGTTTTAATTTTTCTATCGCTATCCATAAAATTTTCTAACCTAATGATAATTGTTTGCCGTTACAATTAGGTTTTTTTCCTCTTCTTTTGAGGGAAAATTACCAAAAAAAAATTCTAAACCTATTGTAATTGTGCCAATTCAGTCCAAAACCTTTTTTTTTTTTACCAATTGAGTCATAAAAATTTTGTCATTGTGCCAATTCGTCAATGTTGACATGATAAATTCTTAATAATATTTTTTTTATCTTTTATCTTTTTTTTAGCGGCCCTAAACAAAAAAAAAATTGTCAAAAAATAATGAAAATAACTAAAATCACAGTAAGAGTTTGCCACGTCAGTGCCGATCGGCAAAATGGACTGAATTCGCACAATTGCAAAAGGTATAGAACTCAATTTGGCAAAAAAAAAAATAGAATTGGCACAGTATAGGACTTTTTTTAAGTAATTTTCCCCTCTTTTTGACATAAGTAAATTAAAGCTCTAATTTTTCCCTGAAACCACCCCCCTTCTCTTTAGCTCTTGCCCACCGCTTCAATTTCTGGGGGAGGGAGATCCTTCCCCCAACCCCCAATCTTTTCTCTACTCAGTTTTTCCAACCCGACTCCCATCGATCTCTCTCTCCCACCCCTCCTCCACTAGCTCGGCCACAAGTACTTCTTCCTGCCCCGCACTTTTTTTAGTCCGTCCTCACCTTCGTCACCATTACTCCTTCGTCGCATCACAGAAGCCGCAGGAGTCGAGCGCGTCATGAGGATAGTCGCCAGGTGTCAGCCCTTCAAACGCCCTTTGTTTCACTCATTTCGGTTCGTTTTGGATTGAAAGCTAGTTCTGGTTCGTTTTTCTCTGTTGAGGAGATCTTTAGTGGTGGGAAGAAGAACGTCGTGCCGAGCTTTCGTCTGTCATCGATTTTTTTTCTGCCAGTTTGTTATGTTTTAGGAGTTTGTTAGCATAAATAAGTTTATGCAGCTCTTTAAACCTCTTTTCTATCCCCATTTAGATTTAGATTTAGATCTAGAAATTTTACTCTCCCGATCTATATTTAGATATAGATCTAGGAGTTCCTTACAGGTACCTTACCTATGTTCTTTCAACATACTGTTGTTGATGTCTGCTCGGCATAGGTAAGGGGGGCGTCGAATCTGTATGCGCAACGCAAGCCGTGGCATTTGGTATGAAGTTCTCAGCGTGTGCCCATCATGAACTTGGTGATCAACTGCCGCAAGTTTATGGTATCGGATCTACTATTGAAGGATGAGAGAATGCTTTTAGATGCAGAATTAATTCTCTATTGTCTTTTGGAAATTTGAAAGTATGCTATGTAACTCTCTCGACTATCAATGAATAGAATCTTTCTTTTGACAAAAAAAAAATTAAAGGTCTAATTAGGCAATGGCGATTTGTATTACCCCAATGTAAAGTTCAATTTGACCTTACTTTGTATTATCACTGTTATTTGACTTTGTTCCCAATGATTATTTGGAATTTTTTTTATATATTCTCTAATCTCTGACCAAAAAAAAAATCCTCTTAAACCAATTTTTCTATTTATATTTCTTATTAGCTTCTCCAATTTATCAGCTGTTATAGGAAAAAAGCAAATTTTTATGGGGTAACTTACCAACTTTTCTACATTTACGTTACCAATTAGTTTTGGATTCTACCTTAATAATTTCATACGAGAGTTGGCAAGTCTACAACCCAATTAACAAATACAAATAAAAGTTGGCAAAAGATAAGAAAGATTGGTCATTAAAAGAAAAAAAAAACTTGGTAAGAAACTCAATTGAGAGTTGGTAACCCAAAATTAGTTTGCAACTTAGTCGAACAAAATTATATAAGTCACTTTTAATTAAGGTCAGTAACTTTAAAAAGAGTTGGTAAATATAAGGCATTATTTTTGGTGGAAAATATAAGGCACTATTGAAAAATGCAAAAAAAAAAAGAATCGTTTTTTTTTTCTCATGAAAATGAACTTCTACCAAGGAAACGATAGGTTAGGTGGTGAGCCAGTTGCTTCCGGGGCTGAGATTTTTACCCAAACAAAAACTGGTTGGCCACGTCCAAACAATAAGCGGAGGTTTGGCCGATTTCAATGAAAACATATTTTATATACATGAAGCTAAACTGGACAGGATCACATGGGAAAATTACGAAAAGAATCCTAAATCTATTGCACACGTGTCAATTCAGTTCTAAAATTGTTAATTTGGCCAATTTAGTTTTTAATCTTTTGATGATTTGCTAATTTAGTCCTTTCGGGGAAAAAAAAAACTAAAAACTGTTGATGTAGGCACCGGCCATCTTATGTGACACGGCTGGCGCTAATGTGGGCAATTTTTTAATAAATTTTCTGAATTTTTTGCTTCTTTCTTTCTGTTTCTTTCTTTTCCTTTGTTTCTTCTAAGCACGGAAGAAAAAATAAAATATTGTTAAAAACTCAGAAAATTTTTAAAGAGCTAAAAAAATTATTCACATTAACGTTAGCCGTATTACGTGGCACAGATATCTTCCATGTCAGTGATTTCCGGCCAAAATCGACTAGAATGACTTCATTGGCAAATTGTCAAAATATTTAGCACTAAGTTAGCCAAATTGTAAGGATTAAGACCGAATTGACACAAATGCAATCGGTTTAGGACCTTTTTAGCAATTTTTCATGCATAGACAAAACTATATAAATACGCCAAACATGGCATAGGGTCACTTCTGGACAATGGACATCAATAACCAAGTATACCTAACACTAACTGGATGTTTCTTACTGAACCACCAATTTTGCTATCATATATGGATAGTTTTTCGTAATAGGACTATGGTTTTGAAGTTTGTTCTCAAATTACAGTAGCTATCAGATGCTAGTATTTATCTCCAAAAGATTTATATTTATGAACCTAACCCTATGCTTGGTCCACGGGTTGAGACCTTAGTTTGATGAATGGAGGACCGACTTTGAACCAATATTGACCAGGAAGAGACAAACAATGTCTCTAACTCTGGAGGATGAGAGGGAATCCGTTTGCACGAGAAAGAGACAGCGAAGAACCAAGTAGTTCATTCAAACTTTATTCCGCACATAATAATAGAATTAATAGGAATAACGTTATGAATATGACTCGGCAAAAGAAAAAAAAAATGTATATGTGAAGGAACGGAGAATTATCTTTCCAATACGATTTTTTTAAAGGATTGTAGCTTGAATTTTATAATCAAACAAAAGAGAAAGCCGTTAAGAAACCGTAATATATCAATTGGCAACTACAAAAAATATGACCATTATAAAGCGGTTATGAAATAATGAATGTTTTATGATGAAATAAATCAAACATTACAAAGCCGTTACACGGCCGTTACAAAATCGTTATTTGAAATTCATAGCGGTCATAACTACTACCAAAGCCGTTATTGTCAAATATATGAAAACTGCCCAAATATCCAACACATGATAGATTGTTGTGTATCCAACACATGACAGATTATTGCATCGCGTGTATTTTAGTTTGGTTATTTTTCCATTTCGACGGCTTTTGAGACGGACGATTATCACTTTTGAATATAACTCACACCGTATGATCTATCTGTTCGCTTGTTTTTGCGACAAGAAAACTCTTTCATCGAAATTAGTTCTTTGTTTTTATTGCAAGGGTTCTATGGCTCAATCCTTAAAGAAATTCCTGGTGAAGAACAGATCCCGAGGAATGTATTTGGAAATGATGGAAATGGATGGATTGTAGATAGCTTTGAGATAAACACAGGGGTCTGACTTACATTTTAATACTCCTAAGAAAACTATGAATGACTTGGAAAGAAATTGATTTGCACAAATTAAAAGTACAGCAGGAAACGCAAAGCTCGACGAAAATTAAATTGCAAAGGAAACTGGATGTTTTCGCATGAGTTGTTGATCTACATCCTTCTTCTCTCTTCTGAGTATTTGTATTTCCTTGCACTTTGCAACTACTCAGACGATTATCATTTTCAAATCTTGAATTTTGACGCCTTCAACAACTACCTCTTTTTGCCCATGTTCTTCATTGCTTTTGTCCACCAAAATTGATCTTCAACTGCTCACATGGCTTTAAATTTAAACCTTTTAATCTGCTCGTGCCCATTACTTTCGCTCCATGCTCATAACTTCCCCGTGACGTGACTAACTTGGTTGATCCATTGCGTGTTTGTAACCCTTCTTCATTGGTTTTTATGTTTTTTCGGGAAGTTACCGATTCATGACTACTTATCGATTTTCAGGAATAAATAGCTTTACTGCCCATTTCCCGAATATCGGGTTTTTGCAGTTCTACTGTTCTAGTGCATCCCCTCCAACTTGCTGAATCTTCAGTAAATCTTTTGTCATTCTTTATTTTACCGAATGAGGACCGAATCGGGATTTAATGACCTTGATGCCCGCTCAGTACTTGTGTTTATTATTTGGTGTCATCACTATCTGTTAAATTGCATCACATGTCATGCGTCGCTTTCATGTACTCTGCACACATTTGCCCAGGGTTCTACGACAGCAATATTACCCAATGCTTCCTTCCCTAAGGCTACAAGGGCAATGATCTGAGCAAGGTAGGTAGCGATTTGTTCTTCATTAGTTCTCCAATGAACACAATAACAGCGACACCATCAACAAAAAAATGAAAACATCAATCCACGACACAATATTACACAGAATCATCAGCAACAGCTCGGACATAAGTAGCCACGACTGCTTAGTTATAGACGCATCAAAGCATCATATAGGCCACCACGAATCAACGAGAAAAGGACGACGTTAAGGGCACTTGGGCTGTCCCTTGGAGTTCTTCATGTCCCGGTAACAAGGGCACTCGTCCTTGTGGCCGTAAGTCCCGGACGGGACGCACTGGCATTTCTCGCAGCAAATCCCGCAGTACTGCAGGCACCGTTTCATCCTCCCGGCCTTGGAGCACCTCACCGCGCACTTGGAGTCGCAAAAGCCTTCAAAACGCACAAAAACCGACACAAAACGCGTCAGAATATCACCAAGACAATCCCAAAGATCATACTGAAACGTGCAGAAGGGATCGAGTAAAAGAGAGAGTTTACTTGAACCGGCCGTGGCGGCATCGAAGAAGGAGGAGCTGAGGAGCAGAGCCACCAGAAGGAAAGTTGCCAAAGCAAACTTCTTCATCATCCCGAATGTGTCGCTACTACAAGAATGGTGGCAAAAGAAGAGATGGAAGAGTCTCGTGGTTGATGTGTGCGAGGTGGGGATGGAATGGGCCAGTGGGAGGGTATTTATACATGGAGCGATGGGGCGTGTAGGGGACTAGATAGTGCCTACGAAGCAAAGAAAAAGATGGGTTCCACGTCAGGATCATCATTACGAGACACTTCGATGAAAAAACATATTCAACAGACAAGGGAGGTGGGGTGGATCCTAGATAAGGTTATTCCTGGTGGGGGTAATATGTCGGGGCTTTGGATTTGTTCAATGATCTTTGGAATAGACGAAGCCAGCATGAGAAACTCGGGAGAGGTGTTTGCTAGGTTGGTTTGGATGAGAAGGACAAAGCGCCTGCGCTCTCGGCGTGGGAATCGCTCGTTTTTGCTGATAACGTGGTAAAAAGGAGAAAGGAAAGCCATAGAATCGTGAACGACCAAAACTTGCTACTGATTGCACGCACTTGACGTCTCGAGGAAATTCTTGTGTGGGACGGTTTGACTTTCCGAACACGTGGAGCCTGGTGATTCGTCCACCTCGGGGAGTTCCCATCCCGTCTGTCAAAAAGCATCGATTCTTCCGAGCGTCTATTACCGAAGCCCATTCCGTAGAAGCTAACAAGTTGGTAGTCGTCGTCGTCATCATCCTCATCATCATGCAGGGAACCATACGAAAGGTCACGAGAAGCTACTTGACCGTCTTCTGCGTAGCTTCTTGCGTTAATTTAGAGTTGCTTTTACCCTACTAGCGTCTAGCGCAACCCTTCGCTCATGCTTTTCTTTTTCCCTTTTATCGTGGCTTTAGAAAAGTTGGTAATGTGAGGGGAAGGGGAAAAAAAAAAATTAGTGAGGTGTCACTGGCTCTCTCGTGTCCGTTTCTTGTTTTGCTCTAATTCATCCTATAAATGATCGATCATCAAATTTGACTTTGATTGGTACCAAACCCTAAACGCAGACTTTAGTTTCCTAATGTGCGCTTACAATGTGGAATCAGTCAACGAAATAACCATAGAAAAGATTACTATAATTAAAATTCTGGGGGTTCCTTCATGTGACATATTGTATTGCTTGGCTTGCATAGAATACATGCATGCTCAACTTCTTCCCCAGCAAAGCTCTCATATCTTGGCTTAAAAGCATATCCCGCCCAGATATACACATGAAGACAAGAAAAATTGCTGGTTGCTTTTAAAGTTGCCAACCGTGTTAAGAGGGAGGTCGTCTGTAAGCCCCTCTAGGAATAGAATCACAAAAACCAGTAGTCCAGCTGGAGGAACCGCTACTTGCTAGCTGGGCTTGACACCATTTGTGGGAATAATGCTATTACTATCGTCGAATCAGGAAAACTATTTAATCCCCTGGAGCTACAAATTGACTGGCTGGGCCAGCCAAGCACTCGTTTTTGGTTTGGGTTGCTTTAGTTGATGGGTTGGGAACGTGACGAGGGATTTCAAGTCCGGCAGGTCGAGAATATGCGCATGGCCGGCCCCGTCGCTTGCCGATCTTGACTATGCCAACTTCACGTGACTTTGGTGGGCGATTCTGCCACTTTGAATAGGAATTGGGTCATCTACAGCTGTTGTGAACTTTTTCCTCGTAATGAACTTTTCCTTGGAAAGGAAGTTCTCAGCTAAGATGTGGAATAATATAATGGGGCCTTTGATCGGGTTGTTACCTCCAATTGAATGCTCTATACGCATCCCCTCGCCACAACCCCCCCCCCCCCCCCCCCCCCCCCCCCCCCTCTTTTTTAGGTACGGTGTGGTGTGGTTGATACTATCTAAAATCACGGGGATCTTGTTCTTCGATGAGAGGGCGGGGGTCTAGAGGTGCCGTTCTGGTAGGGGTCTCAAGAGAGCAGAACCCTCTGGACATCATAGAGTTTTTATAATTTGAACTTATGTTTTATTGATAGTTTGGGCTTAGGAACATGAATTAATCTCTTTCTTTGATAATCGAGAGTTACAATATAGAAGTGAGATTTGCTAATTATAGTAAAATTATCTGTTGGATACAACTCTAATTTGAGAGTGAACCAACATAAATATTTGTGTCTCGATTTCTCTTTATCACCTTTATTCTTTATTTCGTTACAAGTGTGCACCTAATCCTGACATCTCTCTTCGTCATGGCCACTAGGTAAGACCTGCCGCTTTCTTGGTTGCATTCTTCTCTTGGCATCTTTCGTGGGGTTATTTAGAAACGCAACTTATAAAGAGACCTGCCTATAACATGTGATCTGTAGGAAAGTAAAATGCTTGAACCAAGAAAACCATCCTTTAAATCAAAATTTTCAGAGTTTTTTCTCTTTTTTGTGCTTTGCCCGTGCGCTTGTTTTGGTTTCACGTCATGAAATTTTCTTTCCTTCGGAATGCTGGGTTAGGCCAAGCCCATAATTGGCAACCCAATCTAAGTCCAAAAGCACAATATATACCACTCGTCTAGCAAAAATACTCTGCAGCCATTTTTATTATGAATCACAACTATTATCATCCTCTACGCAACACGGGTTTTGTTTGAATTTTTTTAGAAATAATCGAGACTGAAAGTTGCTTTTGAGTTTGGTTCACACCATATGCAAGCACAAAATATGCATATCTCTGAATAGAAACCGGCGAGGGCGTGCCGACCATTGCTGAGGTGAGGTCGGCAACTAGCGGAAGGAAATAAGAAAAAAAGAGAAGGGAGAAAGAGCAAAATAAATTAAATTATTTTTAAAAAAATTATAAAAATTGTTTACGTCAGTGTCGGTCATATTACGTAGGACGACCGACGCTTGCTGGACTGCTACCACAGTGAATTCGATCAAAATTAGACAGAATGAATAATTGACAAATTGTAAAAAGATTTAGGACTAAACTGGTACAATTAAAATGTGTATGACTGAATTAGCCGCCAAACAAGAGGCTTAGGACTTTTTCTGGACAATTTTTCCTTTTCGAACCAAAGGGAGTTTGGGCAGATTTAAACATCTATCTAGCATGATTTCACTTGAATTGTTTCATTTGTTTGTATGTAATAGTGTCCTTTTGTTTAAAGTATCTTTTCCCCTCAACAGGCTTCTGCAATAATGTGTCTTCACAACCTCTTTAGTCCTCCATATTTTCTAACCCCCTTGAAAAAGGATTATTTGGCAAGTTTCATGACAAGTTATAACTCTTTGAAGACACCACGTGAAACAGGATTGATTTTTCATTTGTGTCACTTCTGTCGATTCAAAGAAGAAACTGTGCATTCAACGACTTTGTTAGTGCCACCATTGGGTTATTATGAGACTATGGTACAAGGACTGAGGTTATTTCTATTCAAATTTGATTAAGATACTCCTTTTTTATTGAACTAAGCGAAATGCTCCATATTAAAAAAAAATTAACATTATTTCTATCATTTCTCATCATGATAATAATACAGAGGCCGCCATAACTCAAAACAATGTGTCATCTTATTATTCATTCTCTTGTCATTTTGCCCGGAAAAAGGCTGTCTAAATTTTTTTATGGTCCCATCTTCTGAATCACAAAAGCTATGTAAAAAAAAAAAAAAAAATTCTATGTATGACGGCTTATAAATACATATATAATCAAGTGCATATTTTTTAATCGAATAGTTTGAACAAAAGTATATCTCAAAATGGAAAACTCATTGCAATATAACCGATCTTGACTTTGTATTACTTTGCCGGAATAAATTTGTAGGTTCTTATATTTAACGATCGCTTATCGTACTTTCCTTCGATTTTTTCTTCTTTTTTTCAAAATTGCATATTGGCGGGCGAAGCTCTAGTTACATCTTTTTCTTCACTTTCAAACTCGCGTCAAATTCGACCAGAAAAAAAAAATCACATCAAATTAATTGAAAGGAATTTCTTTAGCACTTCTTAAAGTTTTGGGTCTACTAATTGATATCCAATTGATGTTAACTGCTCTCGAAGATCCGGATCCACTTTGCTTTTCCTTTTTGTGGTCATCTTTTGTTAATATTTGGATATAGTCATGTTTAACATCTGACCACACTTCTAGGGAGAAAACTTCTTTATGTTGTTTGGTCAGGCAAGAATCCCCTGGCGTTCTTAAGCTTTTAAGTCTCCAACTCAGTTCATGAATTTTTTTTTTCTCATTTTGGAGTGAAAAGACAAGTTTACTTCTTCTGGGAAAAAAAAAAAGAACAGAAAAGGAAGCATTACAGAGCAGATTTTAATTAAAAAAAAATGGTTGCTCAGAAATTAGGAATGAGAAAAAAGTCATTAACAATTAAGGTTAATATTATCAGAAATCCCAAACTGATACACCTATGACAAATTTACCCGAACTGGTACAACTATGTATTTGCCAATTTTGTATGACTGTAGAAGTTGACGCATTTCACGTGGAGGCTCCATCCTATGGGACAAACTGAATGCATTTTGAATGGCTACAAATAGAAGAGATCAGTACTAGGGTGGGTAGGTTCTAGACGTAAAACCTGAAACCTACCTTTTTATAACTAGTTCCCAATTTTTAGAATCTAAAACTTACCATGTTTTTGCCGTGAAATCTATTTTAGAACCTACTATGGTTTTCAGTCTTGTTGCAAGGTCTATCTGAGAACCTACTTTTCTTTTGTTCTTTTTTTCTTATTTCATTTTCTCTAGCAAAATAATATGAGTAGCAATGAAACTATTGAAAGTAAAAGGTGAATAATAAAAATCAATATCTAAAAAAAAAATGCAACAATCACTTTAACCCCCCCCCCAAAAAAAAAACAAAAAAAAAACAACAATCTTTGAGAGGAAAGGTGAATGAATTTTGCCATGTTACTGAGTCGCGCCTGATGAGGTTAGATTTAAGGGAGAAAGCACATAAAAGTTTGGCTTTTTAAGTGATGAAACCGATTTCGAAACCGATTCCATAATTGATCGGGTTCCTGAGTGGGTGTTCACTCGAAATGGGGAAGGACCTATTCCAACCGATTCCAAATATTTGGAACTGATTTCCAGACTTGTTTTTTAGGAGGTTCGAGCAGTTCCTTAGTGGAATCGGTTCGGTTGCACACACCTAGGGCCTGCATGATAACACTTCAGAAATCAATTTTCTTTGCCAAAAGTCAATATAGCAGAGAAATCCGTTTGGTAAAATCATTGCCGAAGTAGAAATCCATTTGGTAGAAAAATTAACTTATGATAGGGTTTTTAACTTATGAAGTGAAAAATCACTTATGGTAGGATTTTTTTGCCAATTTTGAGAAGTAAAAAATTTTAGCTTATCGGCTCCAGAATCACTTCTTGGACCACACCCGCCTCCGCCGACCGCTGCCGCCCCTCGTCGGCTGCCGTCGCCCATTCGCTCGCCGTCGCTCGCCGCCACCTACCGCCCGCCGTCACTCGCCTCCACCGCCCACCGCTGTTGAAGATTTTATTAATAATGTTTCAAAAGTAGAAATTTTCAACCATTACGAAACGAATTTATCTAATCAGAAGTCAATTTGGAGCAGAAGTTGATTTCTGATAGAGAAGTGTTGTCATGCGCGCTCTTAGCTAGAGAAATAGAAGTCAACACTCAAGACGACTTGTAACTTTTAGTTGAAATTGAAGGGGTTTTTGGGTTACCCTATTGACATATTGACTTGCTCCCGGCCCAACCTTTTGCATACGTTCTCCGCCCATGGGCCTCCAAGCTCGTAACAGTAACACCACTACAACAATCCCCAATGGCCCTCTAATCTAATCTTAGCTCGCGTCGGAAGTTTATTCGGCATTTTTAACGAACGACGATGATGCTCACTAGCTTCACTAGAGCTGGGGCTTGGATCCGGTACGTAGAACTGCAAATTACCCGACTCCTCCTCCTCCTCTTCTTCTTCTTCTTCTTCTTCACTCCCCCTTTGCTTCCACGAAAGCCTAATTGTTACTGGGTGTGCGCGGATATCGTGTACTGAAAATAAGGTTGTCTTAACGATGTTGGAATGAGTTCGGTTCACATAATTTGAAAGCACATCGCACTTCAAAGCCGCACATGACAATATTTCAGCTTTAAAAATCAACTCATATTTTTTCACTTGAAAGTTTTTCTCTCCAAGCATGTCTTATCCTATTAGTAGCAAGACAAAGGGACATATCATTTTTATGAAAATTATCAAAAAAAAAATAATGATCTTACATATACTATATGAATGCCGGTTCGATCTTAAACCCTTCAATAAAGCCAATCTATTCATAAATCTTTTAACAATTTGCCAATATAGTCATTCCGGCCAATTTTAATCGGCAATCGTGAACGTGAACTTCGGCCGTCATATACGGCACAACCGACGCTAACGTGGACAATCGGCGACCGATGGAGGAAGAAAAGAAAAGAAAAAACGAGAAAGAGAAGAAAAAAATTCAAAAAAAATCTATTCAGAAAATTTAACGAAAGATGCAAAAATCGCAACTTTCTGTGTGTGTGTGTGTGTGTGTGTGTTAATTTATTGTTCTTGCTTTCTTCACGTTACGCGTCGAATTGTGTGATGATACAATTTGAGTAGAGTGAAAAGGTGGTGTTAGAACTTAGAAGAGAAGAGAGCGTGATGATAAGATGCCGATGCCATGCTCATCTTCTTGTCCATTAATGTTCAATGAATGCAACTCTCCTGCCGCGTGCCAGCCCTCGTTCGCATGCCCCGATCATGGGCCCCATCGATCCCATCATTTCATCTCTCCCCTCCTGCCATCATTATCAATTAATCAAATGTCACTATTTCAAACTCATCAACGTATTGACTTTTCTCGCGACCGTACGCCGTTCGAGATCTGACCCTGAATAATCAAGAAATATTATTACTAAAAAAAAACTTAAATTTGTTTTAACTATGTCAATTCAATCATAATTTTTTTTTTGTCAATTCATCCCTAAATATTTTCGGATTTTGTCGATTGAGCCCGTGTGACTAATTTTGATCGGAAATCGCTGACGTGGAAGCTCATTGGCCCCAACTCCAGAAAAGAAGAAGAAGAAGAAAAACTAAGGAAAAAAAAAAGAAAAAAAAACTCAAAAAATATTAATAGAAATCTTCATGTCAATGCTGGCCGTTCCACGTCGGATAATTGGCAGCCACGTCAGCGATTTTCGAAAAAAATTAGCTAGATTGGCTAAATCAGCACAAATACAAAAGGTTTAGAATATAATTGATGCAATAAAAGAGATTTAGAATTGAAAAGTAATAAATCATGTGAGCATATACACAACCTCATGTGGATAATTTCTGCATTACATACGAGGCATATCTCTTGTAATCTCCTTTTATTTATTCTAGTGGAATCCAGCCAATCGACTGTCATGGTGGGAGAGTGGACGTATGCCTAACAAGCCGAACCATTATACATTGCGTGCAATCATCTTTTCTTGAACTCTTATTAGTGTGTTTAGCTCACTCACGCTTTCTTACTGTTTACTATTAGATTGTGTTTTGAAACTATTTTTAATTTCGCATTAAGCTTCAAATTGTTCAGAATTACTTATTCACCCCCTTTAGGTGATATTGCTAGATACATCAATTTCTGCATTGCTTATGAGGCATATAGATCCAAAGCCATACGATTTGATCAGATCATGTCATTTCAACTACATTGGGATTCTTGGACAGATCACACATTTTAAAATTTGCTGCACCATAAAAATAGGCAATAATAACTCCCACCAAGGTAATTTCTATTTTAATAAAGAGAAAATGCACCTTGAATATGCCAAATGAGGAGTTGGCCGCATTGGTGAGATTCTAGGCTTTAGATAATTAAACTAATAAGGTCTTAGGTTTAAATCTCCTCGATTGCATCTGGGGGACTTAACCGGTAGCATTAGCGCACATATCCCCATTTAGGAATAGTGGGAAACTTCGGTTATAAAAAAAAAACACTTTGAATAAATGATTGTGGGGGCCACAAAGAGATATTAAAATTTTGAGAAATGAAAAGACCGTTCATTGTTTTAAGGGCAAATGCCACAAAAAACCCTGAACTATGCCCATTGTGACACATTTACCCCAAACTTTTTTTTGTGACACAAAAAACCCCAAACTTCTATCATAGTGACACATCTATCCTCTGTTAGGGTTTCGTTAAGAATCTCCGTTAAAATCTTACATGGCAATGACGTGGCGCCATGTCAGATTAAAAAAAATTAAAATACTGTTCACTGTTCATAGTTACTGTTCATCGCTACTGTTCATCTCCTTCAACCTCGCATCCCTCGGCCAAAGCTCTTCCAGAGCTTGTTCGCCGCTCCCACTGTCGTCGATGAGGCGCCATCGCCGGAGGGTGCAGCAGAGGTCGCTAGCTCAGGGCTAGGGTGGTCGATGCTCACAACCCCAAGCAAGCTTATGCGAAGCTTGCCCAGATCGGGGCGGAGATCTTGCGCCATGGGAGGACGACAGCAACGGCGACGGAGACGACGAGAAAGGCAAGGCCGTCGTGGGCCGCCTTGGGAGGACGCGCAGCGTGTTCAAGTCCTCGAGCAGCCTCGCACTATCAGATCTACACGAGGAGGACGAGGAATACGACGAGGAGAAGGAAGAAGATGGAGGAAATCGAGCGCTGGTGTTCAGGAGGTTGAAGATGATGAACAGTAAATATTTTTTTAAATTTTTTTAAAAAATCTGATGTGGCGACATGTCATTGCCACATCAGAGTTTAACAGAGATTTTTGACAAAACCCTAACAGAGGGTAGATGTGTCACTATGATTGAAGTTTGGGATTTTTAGTGTCACAAAAAAAAGTTTGGGGTAAATATGTCACAATAGACATAGTTCAGGGTTTTTTGTGGTATTTGCCCTTGTTTTAAAATAAAATGATTGGTTCTGTGCAAATCCGTGTCAAAAGGCCAAACAAAAAAATATGCCCGTTTGCAAGTCCGTTTCTTTCTTTGCCATTAGCATGCCATGAACCATACATCAGCACATCTCCGATTTCCCCTCTTTGCTTAGCTTCTTCGCTTCCACACTCTCTTCTTCCGTCTTCGCAAAGGCGCGGATTTTTCCTCCTCCTAAACCACATCCCTCCGTCGCTAGTGCCGAGAGCTCTGAGTCTATCGGGTCAGTGGCAGTTCGGTGGAAAATGGAGAGAAGAGCGGGGTTCTTCTCGTCCCTCAAAAACGAGGTGGTGCGAGGCTTTTCGCCGGCGAGGTCGCGGCCGAGAGCCAAGAGCCTGTCGCCGCTGGCGAGGCCGGCCCGAAGCGAGTCGCCCACCTCGCGCTCCCACCGGGGCAGGAGGAGCCGCCGTGTGAAGCGCCCCGAGTCGTCGATTGCGAGGTACGCGGAGGCCCTGTCGCCGTTGGAGGAAGGGCCGGACCCGGACGGGGCGGAGGGCCCAGATTCGAGGATGGAAGGGAGGTGGAGCCAGTGGATGAAGGGTCAACGTCAACACTCCGTGTCTTCGTCGTCGTCTTCGTCTTCGGGTGGGCGTGATAAAGGCTCGAATCTGAGGTTGTTGCTGGGCGTGCTGGGTGCGCCGCTCGCGCCTGTGCACGTGAATGCCGGTGAACCTCTGCCTCACCTAAGCGTCAAAGACACCCCCATTGTTAGTCCCTCTCTTTCTCTCCTCACGGTACCGTGTTGTACATTTCATTGCTACTTCTCGTTTGTCTTGCTCCTTTATTGTTGTATCCTGTCCAAGTTCGAAGTTTTGTCTTGAAGTAGCTCTGCACCTGGTGACACTCGTTGACGTTGTAGGTGGTGGACTGGAGGATTGGGTGGTTTAAGATTTGTTTATGCTCGTGACTTTCTGCTTCTTCTTTAGGTTCATAGCTATGAAGTTGTTTTCCTTGTTGGTTGGATATTGAACCTTTTGATCCAATTTGGACTGAGAAGCTCTGGTCTGGCTTAGTGTGGTCCATGTTCAGAAGGCCAATTAGAAAATTTCGTTGCACGTTTTCACTATAGGTTTGATAAACACAGTGATTAGACTTCTGAAATTGTTTGATGGAAGATCCTAGAAACCAAGTGATATAGTGGTATGTATTTGTGGAACCCATTAATGGATACTCTGGCTGCCATCTGGTTCAAATCTTAGCTGCATTAGAAAGGAGAGCCTCTAAAAGTTGTTGCTCGCGGTGAATTTGGCAGGAAACTTCATCCGCTCACTACATACTGCAGCAGTATGCAGCAGCATCAGGGGCACAGAAGCTTCACACTGCCATTCATAATGCTTATGCCATGGGGAAATTGAGGATGATAGCTTCCGAGTTTGAAACGGCAAACAAGGTTGCAAGGAGCAAGAATTCCTGCAAAGCTACAGAGTCAGGTCGGTTTGTACTTTGGCAAATGAATCCGGACATGTGGTATGTGGAGCTCGCTCTTGGTGGTAGCAAAGTTCATGCTGGCTGCAATGGGAGGCTTGTGTGGAGGCACACCCCTTGGCTTGGTGCACATGCTGCAAAAGGGCCGGTTAGACCCTTGCGACGAGCACTTCAGGTGAGATTCCATTACCAATTGGTATTTTATGAGTTTTTTAAAGTATGTTGATGGAACTGTTGCTAGGCCATCATCTTTAAGTTTGTACATTGAAGTTTCATCTAGCTTGAATTGGTTAATCCTCCCTGCATGTGGCTGGCAAATTCGCTCAGTACTGGAGAATTTCATTCCTAGTTAGGAGGTGTACAAGGGTGCTGGAAGATAAGAAACCAAGACTAAAGCCTGTATACGAAAACATAAGTTAATGTGGTGAATACCCTGGCAAATTTCGTCATTGGCTTTTGAAGGCTTTGACCATATTCTGCCATCTTCTTCTTCCAGGGCCTCGACCCAAAAACCACAGCAAGCATGTTTGCACATGCGAGATGTGTAGGGGAGAAGAAAATTGGCGGAGAAGATTGTTTTGTCCTCAAGCTTTGCGCAGATCCAACTACTCTGAAAGCCAGGTGTGAAGGGCCAACGGAGATTATACGGCACGTTCTGTTTGGCTATTTCAGCCAGAAAACAGGGCTCGTTGTTCACTTGGAAGATTCGCACTTAACCCGCATACAAAACAATGGAGGCGATGTAGTGTATTGGGAGACCACAATCAACTCGTTTCTTGATGACTACAGGCCTGTCGAGGGGATCATGATCGCGCATTCTGGGCGCTCGGTGGCAACACTTGTCAGGTTTGGAGAAACAGCGAGGAGCCAAACTAGGACTCGGATGGAGGAAGCTTGGACAATAGAGGAGGTGGCTTTCAACGTTCCAGGCCTGTCTGTCGACTGCTTCATCCCCCCTGCTGAGCTGAGATTCGCTTCTCTTGACAAAACATGCGAATTACCTCGCGTTCCGTGGGTAAGGAACGTTGTTCCTGCTGCTCGGGCCAGGGTTGCCGTCCGAGAGAAATCCAGTGAGATATGAGGGTAACGTACAACACTTAGTAGGAAGGGAATTAATTGATGGCTTCAGAGCTGATTTCAGTCATGTACGCTAGATTCTGGTAATTGCTGACAAATTTAGAAGGCTGAGGCATGGGTGTATTTTGGAGTTTGGCCATTAAGATGTACTCTAGTTTCCTTCAACTGTAAATAGAAGGAAAGTCCATAGCTTTTCAGGAAGACCCCAGGCTTGTTAAACTGGAAAATTTTCCTAGATTATTGCTGTAAACAAGTTGCCGGCTTTGATGTCATGCTACATGCCATCGAATTTGGGTACTCACAACCATGAAAACTGATACTTGCAAAAGGCAATGGTGTGAAAGGCAAGGGTGTGAGTACCTGAAGAACTGCATCGAACGCGCAACTTCCTTTCATGATAAAACGTCCACATCTCAACCTCTGATGGATCTCCATTTGGTTATCTTGGTCTTTGGTTGCTGTTAGTTTCTGGCTAAAATGCTAGTTCTAGGATGAACAGATTTTTTCCACCTGTCACATGTATCAGATCAAAGAAGATGGTTACCGCAGTGGAGTCGATTGACGCACCAGAGCGCAACATCTCATCGAGCTTGTTCGATGTCTAGCACTTGATGAGTCTTCGTTTTAAGGGTCTGAGAAGAAAATCTATCATTGAGGCATTACCAATGCTACTTAGTTCTAGCAAGGAAAACCTACTTGAGAATCTTCCTCCCTTGCTAACTAAATAAGAGGAAATTCAACTGGACAGAATAACCTTCTTCTAGTTTTAGCAAGGAACGGCTTTTAGCAACAGAAAACAAAAAGGAGTCCTCCCAGAGCACAGCAGATAGTGCAGGACTCCATTGATCCTAAGTGTGAACGAGTTCGAGATCAAGCCTTAGCTCAGAGTTTCTGTAGAAACACCACACCATGAGAACAAAGTCATTACAGGAAAATGTATGCTTCAGCTTCAATTATTAGACTTACTTCGGTCCTGGAACAATCTGTCCACAGATACAACCTCAAAAGGAATACCCAGAACACAAGAAACAAACTGGGAAATCACTTAACTACAATACAAACACGATGGATATCATCATCATCATCATCAACAGCGAGAACTCGGGCATTTTAAATTCAATTCAATTTCAAGGGACGATCTTGTATCCCTTCACCTTATCGATCCAGCACAGGAAGGAGTTCTTGGAGTTCCTGAACCCCAGGAAGCCATGCTCCTTACTCTTGTTCATGCTGTCCAATAAGGCCGCCCCACCCAACATCAAGTCCACGAACCACCACAGTCCGACCTCCTCCAATTTGGTCTCATGCAGCTGGTTCTCCTTCACGATCTCCTCCCACACCCTCTCCTTCCCCTTCATCGCCTCCGTCAGCCTCAGCCGCTCGCCGCCCTCTTTGAACCCGTACTCCTCGATCCCGAACTGCTCCGCCAGCACCTTCCAGAAGTGCTTCCACTTGAACACGTCGCCGTTGCTGCAGTTGAAGGCCTCGTTCCGGGCGTACGGGTCGACCGCCGCCCAAATCTGCTGCTCGGCGATGAGGTCAGCGTCGCTCGCGATGGAGTAGCCATCCCAGGCCTCCTTGGTCCCCGGGAACATGAGCGGGACGCCCTCGTGCTTGCAGATGGCGGCGTAGACGCAGAGGGAGCCGACGAGGTTCATGTGGCTGTAGGGGGAGAAGCCCAAGATGACTTGCGGGCGGTGGACGGACCACGAGAGGTCGTCTTTCTTAGAGGTCTCTTCGAAGAGGATGTCCTCGAGAGTGTAGTAGAAGTTAGGGACGTCGAGCCGAGGGAGGTCCTCCGTGAACGGCGGGTCGTGGGGGGTAACCTTGCCGAAGGCCTCGAAGGGACCGAGGTAGTGCTTGGTCCCCGTCTGGAGGCAGACGTGGCGGAGATTGGGGGCGTTGGGGAGGAGGGCGTTGAGGGCGTTGCGGAACATAGCGCCGTTGACGCGGCAGTTCTCGAGCTCCGACGAGCGGTTGACCCAGGTGACGTAGAAGACGTGGGTGACATCGGTGAGAGGGGAGAGCTTAGCGAGGGCGTCGGACTCGTCGGAGAGGTCGCACTGGATGTACTCGATGGGGTGGTCAGCGTTCCACGAGGGGCGGGGGCGGCGGGCGACGCCGTAGACCTTCCAGGGGCCGCCGGGGGTGTCGGAGAGGGGGAGGATCTCGGCCAGGCTGTTGCCCACGATCCCGGTGACCCCTAGGATCAGCCCAACGCTCTGGTAGCTCTTGGGTGCCTCCTCCTCGTCGATCCTCTTCTGCAAAAATGAACAAAAAGATCGAAAGATGAGATCATAATCGATCGAATTCTCAAATTCAGGTCCCGTGACATCGTTCAGGGAGAAAAAGATATTGCCTTTGCGGCGCCAATGGCTCCGGCCCACCACCAACTCATCTTGGCTCCTTCTCCAGATAGATTGATGCGCAAGAGAGAGAGAGAGAGAGAGAGAGAGAGAGAGAGAGAGCGATTATTTTGGAGGAAGAAGATGGGGAAAGGAAAGGGAAGAGGAAGGGGGCAATGGCCAGTAGATGAAGAAGGGACGCTACCAGTCGTTCTCAATCCAAGATCCGATGGAGTGTCGGATTTGAGCGGCTTATTATTCCTATTAGAATATTCGTCTGTTTCGTTTGGCACGTGAATTTGGGTCTCATACCAATCTCCCACGAGCGACCGTTTTCACCAGCGGCCAAAGCGAAACAGGGGTAACTCGGTTCGGATCTATCCTGAATTTTCATCGTCTTTTTTTTTTTTGGTCGAATTTTCATCGTTTCTGGCTGAGCAAATCTCGAGCCACCCAATATGAGGATGTCATTACGCTCTCTTTGTCAGCTAACACCCTAAATGAAAGGTTTTTTTTTTGGGGGGGCGCGGAGGGGGAGGACCCTAAATAAAGTTTAAGCAAATTGCATTTATCAGCTCCATCGCTTTCCACCTCGACTCCACCCTCCCTTCTCCTCCTCCCCAATCTGTTGGTGCATGATATTAGATTGAAATTGAACACGATTAACACGTGGAAGCGGTAAAGTTGCGACTTTTTGCATCCTTTGGGCATTGATTGGCGATCCATGACTGGGGATCAAATGGGTCATTGTCATCCTTCTCGACCTTTCTGCTTTAGGATTCGGTGTAATCGTTCTGAACTTGGATGGTTTTCATCGGCGACATCCTTCTTCTCTCGACCTTACTTCCTTGATATGAATTTTGACCATTCAGGGACGAATTGGAACTGCGTTTGCTAATCTTGAATGGCTAGAGAAGTGGGCACCACTCGATTATGCGCCACTTTCAGTCCGACATTGAAGGGGTTGGTCGGTTCCTCTATTGAACCTACTAACTTGCTCGCGGCCCAACAATTTTTGCGTGAGTTCTTGGCCCATGAGCCCACCTGATACAAGCTGGTGACGGCAACGCCGCCGCTATATCGCCGCTGGCGCTCTAATCCCAGCTCGCGTCGAAGCTTCTTTGGCAGTGTTGAAACGAGCGACGATGGTGCTTACGAACTTCGATGGAACTGGGGTTGGATTCGGTACGTAGAACTGTAAATTTCCCCGAATCATTCTTTTCCGCCCTTTGCTTCCATGAAAGCTTATTTTTACCAGATGTGCAAAGATGATCGTCTTTGTTTGGATTGCCGCTCGTATTGCTAAGATGTATGAACTTTTGTGGGTTTTTCCTCTCAGGGTTCGGCGTCGGGTGCGGGTTCGGTGTCGGTTGGGGTTTTGGAGGTGTGCTTCTGAAGTTAATCTTAAGAAATTCAGTTCTTTGATTGGGCTATTAGTCATCTGTTGAGCTTTTTGTCTTTGGAATTTGGGCTAGCACCCAGGAAATGTGGTTTTTTCTCTGCAGAAAATGTTGTATCTTAGAATCGTTTGGACCAAATCTCACGTTCTTCGGTTTATCCTTCTGAAAATCAAGTTAAGCTCAGGTAGATCACAACCAAATTATCTGGACCTTATCATCGAATGTTTGTATCATGTAGATGCAGCACTCGAACTACTCTCTTAGAAAGCACTCTCATATGGCAGTGCTTTATCTGACTTCAAATTACCATATTAACAATTTGTTCTCTCATTTGCCGGTGAATCAACTCTCGTGGATTGTGATTCGCCTATTGGGAAGAATAAGAAAAGAAATGCACGGTTATAAGTTATAGTTGAAAAACTTCGGTATAATGCAAGCAAGGGCTGTCCTTCTGCTATATTGTGTTCAACACTATAGGTTTTCCTTGTTCTGTTTTGAAATTGTGGACCTTCTGTTTTCTAATTCTGTTTCAATGGAGATGCTTAGCAATATCTGCCATGCTTCGCTTTTGTAGGTTTTGCGCTGAAATTCACTTGGACTGCATGACCTGAATTGCTGATGTATCTTAGAGATAGGGGGCATCTGAGCTTTCATTTCAGATATGATGTAGATGTGCAAATGATAGTTGTTTAGGTGCAATGAAGATGTCTCTAACATTGTTATGAACATTTTTTGATGGCAGGCATGCCATTAAACTTCCTGGGCCTTGGTGCAGGTAAATGTTAAGAAACTTACAAATAAGAGTGTATTGTGCTTTTAATTAATTGTTTACCGGTTTAAAATGTTGGCTATTGTCAAGCTAATTATGCTGGCCTCTTATTTGCATGCCCGTTCAAAAGGTGGAGGCTGTGGTGTTGGATTAGGCCTTGGATGGGGATTTGGCACTGCCTTTGGAAGTCAGTATCGGTCATCTACGCTAACGTTCCAAGGAATTGAATTCTCAAGCAAGGATCAAGGTGCAGATAAGGAGTTCAAAGATTTAACCAAGTAGCTCTGGAGTTCGTGCTTTGGAGTAACTTGCCGCTTCTGCATATTTCACATACTATGCTTGTGTCCCACTAATCTAGAAGCCTGCAAAATCCCATTGTATCATTGTATGTGCTCTTTACCTCATACAGGGACACTACTGCGTATGAATCTGGGAAGTTTGTGCAACTGAAAGAGCTCTTAGATTTTCCATTTTAATGATACACGATAACTCTGCTTCTGTGTGGTCTTCATTTCTTATCCGGGAAGTTAATTGTAAGCAAGAAAATGAGAACATTGTAGGGATGGTTTTGCATGGTTTCAGTGAACTGAAAAGCATCTTTGCAGGATTTCGAATTATTGGAAGCTCGTCATACTACAACTTTCTACATAGGAGCGGTGAATGGACTTTATCCCCACCGAGAGATTGTTTTAACCCATTCTCACCCTGATAAAGATGGCGAGGCAGTGCAACGGATTGTTAATGAGTTACGGGTGCCTAACTTAACAAAAAGAAGAGCCGTTCTCTCATAATGAGAGATTCTGGAAGAAAATCGAGAAGCATTCTTGTGCTGGCTGTGCTTGTCCTGTAATTCTCAGGAAGGTGTGTCGGCGAAAGGGAAGTGCACCATATTTTTAAGTTCATCCTCTCAGTTCGATCATGAATTATGCATAGCGAATGCATGGTTCATTAAGTTACGTTAGTGTTGACTGGTAAGTGCTCAAACCAAAGTATTTATAGATTGCATTCGCGACTTGTGAATTCCTGTATGAGTCTGGGGGAAATCGCAGATGTAATGGATACATCACCTTCGCCTGATCGTTGCATTGAACTGCTGTTGAAGCACAGCCACCATTAGCAGGTTTTCATCACGTTAAGGTCACTCATATTCCTGTGGAAAAGAAACCTGAGAACGAGGACAGGGTCGTCCCCGGGACAGACTTTTTAGGAGCTTCGTGCTCAGAGAAGTGGATCGTAGTTTGTAGTGTCTCTATTGCCACCAAGATCCACTTGATGGGGAAACATCAAAACGAGATCGTTGCAGTTAAGGGAGCAGATACGCATTAATTATCGCCGCTAAAAGAATATCGGGAAACGATAGTAGCTTCTATGTTTGAATGATCGGGAAACCAAATATGCATAGTCTGAAGTGATTCGAAGACCGGCTATAAAAGACTCTGAATCATTCCTTGTGTTCCAGTATCTGGATTCACCACACGCTGAGAACTGGGCAAAAAGCAGGTTTGATATGTTGTGGCAAAAACTGTGTTTATACGTTGGTTAGAGTTCACCCGTTCTTCCGAATTATTTCTAGCCTCTTCAACGATGACTCATCGAACTACGATTTTGTCTGCAAAATTTGCATTGGCTTTGATCAGTGTCAACACACAAGCTTGCTGCAGATTGTGATTGATAGCGAACTGCTGTGTGTTAAATTGGGTTTGCTTCGTTTTCTCGTGTTTGGCTGCGGAATGTTCATACCTCTGCACTTCACCACCATGCTTTTGTTTCATCAGTCAATTAACCCCTAGGAGAAAACGGGTGACTAACATTTCATTAACGTGTTCTCTTGATAATCGATTTTTCTACAGCCACGTGTTTTCGGTCGGTACAGCGGAACCGCGTCGTGATCCGCTCATTTTGAAGACGTTGTCGTCGATCTGCAGTGAGTGTCACTAGGAGTAGGACACTGGTGCCTGCTTAAGAAATGATTAAATATTAATTTCGACAAAAATTTGGTCCAACTAAGAAAACGAGGGAGCTACTCCCTTCTCACCAAACAGGCAAACACCCGCGTGCCAACTACCTCCCGCGAGTCTTACAAATTGGCCCGACCCTTCGTCGCTTAAGTGCCGTGCAACTTTTGCTTTGAACTCGTATCTTTCCCGACTTTCCCTGCAGGAGGAGATGGCTGAGAAAAGAGTCTTCACTCTCTCGCAAGTCGCCCAGCACAAGTCCAGGAAGGATTGCTGGTTCGTCATCAAGGGCCGGGTAATTTCCGTCGCTAACTCGTCAAATCTCATCCACTGAGTTCCTCCGCCGCCACCCCTTTTTTTCTTAACTTTTAATGTCTCCACGAACGAAATTTGGGGAAAACCCGTGTAGAACAGCTCGCTCTGGACATTGAGCCAAAAGACAGGATTTTTAGGCTGAAAGAGCTTGCGCGGGGGTTTTGGGTTTTGCTTTTTCGGAGATCTGCATCGACTCATCCTCTACACGAATTACAAGTGTTGATCTTGCAAACAGGTGGTTAACGTGACGAGCTTTCTGGAGGAACACCCAGGAGGAGAGGAGGTGTTGTTGGAGTGGGCGGGGAAAGAGGCGAGCAAGGCTTTCGAGGACATCGGCCACAGCAAAGCAGCTCAGGCACTGGTGTTGAAGTACCAGGTGGGCGTCCTCGAAGGGCACACCGTCCAGGACCAGGATGCCGACAAGTACGCTGCTCAGAAAGAGGCCAAGAAGGAGGGCATGAGCGCCTTCGTCGTGAAGGATACCCCGGTTCAAAAGTACGCGGCCCTCATCGAGTTCGTAGTCCCACTCCTGGTCGCCGGCTCCTACTTCGCCTACAGATACGTCACCGCCGTCGCCAGCCACATGTGATTTCAAAGACCAGTTTTAATTTGTCTTAGATTCACAGTCTTGACTTTGAACTTGTGTGTGTGTTTTTTTTTTCTTTTTTTGTGGGTCGGAATAAAAGAAGGACGGAAGCTCCTGGATTGGAGACGAATGCCGTTTAAACCGAAAAAAAAAAATGAGAAAGAAGAAGCTGGGGAAACGAGTTTCCTTGCTTTCTATGATTGGAGTAAAGTAGCCTTAAAAGCTGCCGGATTACATGCATCAGTCATGCATCTTGAATGGAAGTGCCCAAAAGACATTGCGCGCTGGAAAGGGTCGGGACTAATCGGGGCGGAATCATGATATTAATAGGTATAGAATAGTTTATGATACGACGTGGAGAGCCCCGCGCTTCTCGAAATGGGATATCAATTTTAAAATGTTAAAAAGTAGAAGCCCGGCTTTTGTTGCGCATTTGATTCTCTATCATCTTCTTTTTTCTTTTTTTGGGGGTTTCAAGCCGTGATTGATGTATCGTAATCGGACATGTGAGAAGCCCAAATTGGGTGACGCTTTCAAACCTCCTTGGGACCTTTCATTCGTGTTAGGTCTTTGCTTGGGCACGGACATATCTAACTCCAATCCCCCAATTTAATCATCACATGAACTCATGCGGACGAGTGGAGCTCAATAAAATATGACAAGAAAGTGGGAACCACACTCGGTTCCATATTTAACAGAGCAAGAAGTATGCATACGTCCGCGTGTGTATTTTTCTCTTTCTTGGGTTCTTTTTGCCTTTTGCTACATGTTGCTAGTCATCTGACCCCACCAACAACTTGTCTATGGACGGGAAAATCACAAAAAAAAAAAAAAAAATCTTCATCTTTATTGAACTTTTGTACCAATTTAATCCGGCAGAAGGACAACAGAAGTGCCAATATTTGTGTACGGCGCTCACTTTAGTGCTAATTTTTTTCGTCGGCTCACTTAAGTGCCAATTTTAAAAAAAAACGATCATTTAAGTACCAAGTCCGACGTGGCTTGTCGGAAAGCATATGTGGCGCCTACGTGGCTCGCCGGAGCTACCACATCAGAAAAAAATAAATTAAAAATCAGTGAAATACTTAATATTAAAAAACTTAATATTAAGCTTAAGATATGTAGTGGATCTTTAAAAATGTTGTGGGGCCCCTTATCTCCCACGCTCCACCTCCTATTCATCATCTTCTTCCTCCTTTCTTCTCTTTTCTTCTTTGTTTTGGCCGAGCAGCCCTCCTGTCTGATCCGCAGCCACCTCGCAGCTCAGTCGCGCCAGCCGTCGTCCTAGTAGAGTCGTCGCCTGTCTCTTTCCCGAGCCTCGACGGACCCGAGACCCCAGCTCCGCCAGCCCAGTCGCTCGAGCTCCGCCCGTCAGCCCGAGTCGCCCCTGGCCGAGACCCACAGATCTGAGCCGAGCCCGACGCCTGCACCAGACCCGGCACGACCACCACCTAGCTGTTCCTGAGCTTCCGCCGCTCGTCGTTCCTTTCTAGCTGCGAGTCGCGAGGATCTAGTGGCCGACACCCACACCACGCGACCACGACCTCTGTTCTGTGCCGTCCGCCCATCCACCAGGTCTCAGCCGTCGCCACCACCAGCCTGAGTCGTCGTCGTCGGCTTCCTTGACTCGGGATCTACGAGACCCAAGGACCCCGATCCGCAGCTCGGCCTCCTTTGTCTAGTTGTTGTCAAGCCTCGACGCCGACTCAAGCCACCGCCGCTGCCAGCCGTTCTCGCCGTCGGCCCACTGTTCTCTACAGTGTCGACCTGAGCTCAGCCCCGTGGCTACCCGTATTCCCGTCATCGCCAGATCCGAGCTCGAGAGCTCTGAAATCTGCAAGCTCCACCCTTCTCTGTTTCAGTTGGACAACGTTTCACCAGCCACCCACGAGCCAATTGTCGCCTCGACGCTCCTCCATTCCACCCCGACCACCGCGACCTCGACACGTGAGCCTCGGGCTACACAGCCGCAACCAGTTGAGGTCGCACAATCCTCCACCTCAGCCAGTGACGACCCCACCAGATCTGCTCGTCGCCCCACCCAGCCGCGCCGTCGTCGACCTAGGCAAGGCCTCGACGGGGGTCGCCCGGCCCTGGCAACCCCCCTCGGCCATCCCTCACCCCTCGCCGGCCATTGCCGGCGATGGCGGGGGCGGCGAGGGTCACGCCCTCGCCGCTGCAACAGAGAAGTTTTTTTTTTTAATTTGTAGGGTATTTTACAGTTTAAGTTTAATTTAAAAAAAATAACTCTTGTAATGGCTTTGAAAATCCACGTGGCATCCACATGTATTTGTTTTTTTTTTTAAATTGACACGTAATATTAAAAAATTAATAAAAAATGATACGTGTATTGTTTGGTCGGAATTGGCACTAAACTAATCGTTTTTTGGCCGGAATTGACACTAAAGTGATCGCCGAAGATAAATATTGGCACTTAAGTGAGTCGACGAAAAAAATTGGCACTAAAGTGAGCGCCGTACACAAATATTGGTACTTCTGCTGTCCTTCTGCCAATTTAATCCTAAACCTTTCAATTTGACTAATTTAGTCATAAGATTTTCTACAATTTGTCAATGTAATGATTCCAGCCAATTTCAACCGGAAATTGATGACATGCACGCCTATTGTATTATATGGCACAGTCGACCTCGAGATGAATTTTTTTTTAAAAAAAAAAATTCTTTTTAAAAAAATTGAATTCTTATTAATTTTTTTCTTTTGTTGATAAAGAGCCAGCAAGGGCCACCAGCCACTAGGCAAGGGCTGCAAATCCTCGCCAGATGCATGTCATCGCATGTAGGAATGTTGACACTTGATTTTTAATCATCTTTTATCTCGATTTTATTTCTAAAATTAATTAAAAAAAAGTAAAAAAGAAGTAATAAAATTGCAAAATCAACTTTGGAAGCCTTGGCCTAGCCTTGCAAACCAGTTTTGAACAAAAAACATATTTTTCGTATTTTTTAGTTTTTTTAAAATTTATTTAAATATAAAAATACCCAAAAAATCAGAAAAAAAACACCATTCGTGGTCAGAAAAATGCACAAAAATAGTCAATAATTTTATTTTAATTCCCTCTTCAAGTTGGTTATTATAAATCTCGAAAATTCGACTTGGGTCACTATGTTCCTTCATAAACATAAACCCGAATTTTCAATTATTACCTTCAATAAGCCATGACATTGATATCAAGAATCCTGAAGTGAAATTGTGTCGATTTACCCTTCAATTTGATCAATTTTAACCAAAAGGGCTTAATTGCATAGTTTTCTTTCAATTTAGTCACCGGTTTCGCGAATCTCAAAATTAAATTCTCTCTAGGGACACCCATGAAAATTAGACACCTCTACCCAATGGTTTTCATCACCCCGAATCCATTGGTGGCCTCAATTTGAACGGATTTGATCGTTTGAGCCTTCAATTAAGTAAAAATCATTTTCGAATTCTAAGCATAATTTTGAATTTTCGCTAAATTTCAATTCAATTGACGCAAAGACACCCATTTTAGATGGAAAACATGTTGAGGAGTCCGATTTTGACATCAATTTCATGAAAATAGGTCGAATTGGTCCGAAATTGATCGATTTTGTAAAATCGGATCCGCCGGATTGGGTCCAACCCGACCCGGCCGAACCGGCTATGCACCAAAGGTGCAGACATGTTCCTGATCGTGTCGTAGTATGACAAAAAATAAACCCTAATTACTAACTGTAGATAGTGATAAGAAGGGGTCGAACCACAGGAAAAAAATAAGGATGAATTTGAATTTTTTACTAAGTAATTTAGTCTAACGCTAGAATTCAGTTAATTAAAATAAAGTGTAAACAATCACGAAAAAACTATCACATTTGAGTCTCGAATCCACGATACATTCTTATTTGATTAGCCTTTTTTTTTTTGCACTATCAAACCTAACAAGCTACAAGCTTGCTATAGTCACGAAGATAATTCACAACCTAACCTTGTTATAACATATCTTGTCGATCACTATCGTCTTTCGTTTTCCAAGCTTAGCACACATAGTTCGATCAGATATAGATTATCATCAACCTTGATCATAAATTGCAATTAAAACTATTGCTTGGGTATGAAGTTAGAATCACAGAAACTAAAATCATAAACTGGATTTAATAATAAAATTCTTGAATAGAATAAATGAAAACATAGTCTCTCCAAAACAATCAAGTGCAATACCAAAAACTAAATAGAAAGTTTAGAATCCAAACAAGAAATGTCGTTTCATCTACACTCAAAGACGACATAATAAATTTAGCTACTCATGGAGATGAATGACAGAGAAGAAATTGAAGAAGAACTCGAAGAAGAAGCCATGGCTGAAGTGAATTCTCTGCACGTCACTTCCTTCTTCTTCTTTTTCACGCTCCTTTTCTCTTTTCTTTTCTTCACGTTGCTTTCTTCCCTCCTCTTTTCGTTGCTTTCTCCTCTGGTTAAAATCTGACGTAGTCCTCCTCTTCCAAAAGTTCCAATCGTCTCCTTTTGTTATCTTCAAAGATATCCTCGTGATTTTCGTTTTTGATTTCGGAATATGCAATATATCTATCAAGAACTCATGAAAATTCCAACCTGCTAAAGATAAGATTTCATAAAAATTCATTAAAGATCTCGGATATTAGAAGATATCATGTTTAATCAAATCTCTGCAGCTAGAGAATATTCCAAATCCAGTCTCTCATAAAACTCATCCGATAATAAAAATATTAAACAAATGGACTAATTTAATTAATAATATTAAATTCAAATCCATAAATTAGATACATTGTTTAGGCATAAACGTGAACCGATCAGTTCCCTCACGTACAGAAAACAGAGGGAAGCTGCAGGGAGGACGAAGGAGCGTTGCACGACAAGAACCCAAAGGGCGGACCTCTTTTCAGGGCTGGAGGGAACGCGTGAGTGTCCTTTCGAATCCCAGACGACTCGGGGCTATAAAGGGGTCGGCCATTAGAGAGAGAAAAGGGGGGTTCTCGATTTTGCTAAAAAAAAAAACAGAGTGGAAGAGTTGTGGGAGAGAGGATTCGGGCGGCGGCAAGGCTCGAGTGAGCTCTTCGACACTTCAGGCTAACAAGTTCATCATCCCCAAAGCCTCGGTCGTCGCCGGTGTCGCAAAAAATGGGTCGGTTAATCCCCCGCCTTGGCCTCCCCTGTTTTTCCCCTATTTTCGATATCGGTCGACCTACTGTGAGTTCGGCTCCGTTTGGTTTCCGACCAAACAGAGCCGAACCGATCATTTGCCGACGCTTGTCCATGTCCTGGAAGCTATGTATGAGTCTCTCTTGGCTTCGTTTTTCTCTGTGAGGTCTTTAATCTTGGCCCGAATGTCACTTTTTTCACGCACACCACCTATTCGACGGAATGCCTTTGAATCGTGAGTGTGGATTAGTTCTCGGCCATGCCTTTCCGACCCCTTTCGTGTGTATTTCTTGCATTTAACAAGACTTAGAACCGACTCTAAGCTTTCCCTTGTAATTATTTTGTATCGATGCACACTGAAAATGGTCGTTTGACGTCCATGGATTTCGGTTCGAGTTGAATAGCCGTGGTGGTGGTTCAGGCCGCCGCCAAGCCCTAAAGGAGCTCAGGTAAGCCCCTACACCCTCTTTTGATGCTGCTCGAATGACCAGAATGAAGCTTCGATGATAAAAAAAATTGCGAACGGGGTCACCGGAGTCGGTACTGTTCACGCTCAGTTTGGGGTGTTTCCGGCGAGATCTAGTTTGAAAAATGCTTGTTTGTTAATGTGGGATGTTAGAGGTTCGTTTGGGTGCCGAAATCGCGGAGTTTCCGCGTCATTTGAACACCAGAAACGTATTTCCGGCGAGGCGTCGGCGAGGAACGCCGGTGCTGGTCTTCTTCCCCGGCGAGCCGTTGACCAGTCAACAAAAGTTGACTGGTCAAGGCTGACGTGGCGACAGCCGCCGGGAAGGGGGGGCTTTCTCTTTTTTTTTTAAAAAAAAAAAAACAAAAACAAAAACATAATAAAAAAAACCTAGATTCGGCAGTGTAGGCAAGGACACACTTTCAAAAAAAAATTAAAAAGATTTTCAGAATAAAAAAATGATTTTCGGTAATATTTTTTTTTTTTAAAAAAAAAAGATCGGATGGCCATTATCACGCCAAGTGGCGCCCTATGGACCATCTGATCCAGCTTTAGGGGTGAGCGGTCCCAGGTTCCGTACAGGTTCCATCTGGAACCTAGAACCTACCCGTCTATACAGGTTCCTCATTTTTTGGAACATGGAACCTACCATGCATACCTTGGAACCTAGAACCTACCCTGTCTCAAGTTCTAGGGTCGGTTCCAGGTTCCACTCAGGTTCCACTTATATATTCTTGATAGAACGATCAATGTGACTAATTACATCTAATGACCACCATCTACTACTAAAATCTACTAATCATAACTCATATTTAGACATACGAAAAGTATGATCCAATAACAAAGTAAAAGACTCAATGATAAAGTAGTTCTGAATTACATATTCATCATCGTCCTTATGAAATACCTTAGAATGACGTGAAGATATATACTAAGAAAAAATATAAAAGCTTGCTTCAGATTTCAGGTTCCGGCTCCAGGTTCCACCTACCTAGAACCTGGAACCTACCCGTCAAAGCAGGTTTCCTAATTTTTGGAACCTGGAACCTACCCTCTATACCTTGGAATCTGGAACCAATCGGTTCCCACCGGTCCGGTTCTACAGGTTCCAAGTTCTACCCAGGAACCATGCTCACCCCTATCTAGTTTTTTGGGGATTTTAAGTAAGATCAAGATCAGACGCACCAGAGGAGGCCACGTAGCACGTCTTAGAGCGTCCGATGGAGGGTTTTCGGATAATAATAAAAAATGAATAAAAAATAGAATTTTTTTTGGAAAATATGAAAACGATGTCGTTTTAGACCAGTCCGACCAGTATGGTCGGGCCGAGCGCCCGAGAGGCGTCAGCCGGGCTGACCCGGTCCGGAATTTTTTTTAAATAATTAAAATTCAGAAAAAAAAAATCATTAAAAATAGAAAAGTCATTAAGGTAACAAAAATAAATTCAGAAAATTTTCTGAAAAATCCCAGAAAATAGTAAATGGCCACAATCAACTAGTCATGACCTATTTTGGGTTTTTTGAACCCCGATCCTTCCAAAATGATGATTTTTCCCTTTTGGCAAATCGTCTTCCAAAAATTGAGGAAATTCAAAAAAATCCAAAAAAATTCAGAAAATAGGAAATGATCATAATCAACTAGCCATGACCTATTTTGGGTCTCTCGAACCTCGATCTTTTCAAAAATGACGATTTCGCCTTTTTGGCAAAGCGTTTCTCAAAAATTGAAGAAAATTGGAAAAATTGAAGAAAATTCCAGAAAACAGGAAATAGTCATAATCAACTGGCCATGACCTATTTTGGATCTTTTGAATCCCGTTCTTTTAAAAAATGACGATTTTTCCCTTTTGGCAAATCATCTCCCAAAAATTCCAAAAAATAGGAAATTGCAACAATTAACTGGCCATGGCCTACTTTGAATCTTTCGAACCTGAATCTTTCCAAAATGATGATTTTTCCTTTTTGGCAAATTGTCTCCCAAAAAATCCAAAAAATAGCAAATGACCATAATCAACTGACCATATCATGTTTGATTCGACACCCGAACCTTCCAAAAGTGACAATTTCGCCCTTCGAGTGATTCGTCCCCAAATCTTCCTATTTTACCCCTGACCCTAAATCACACATTCTCTAAACCCTTAAGGCTATACTAGGAGGCCATTGATTTAAAATGATGTGCATTGACGAGATTTATTTATGCACTTGATTGCGCTATCCTGATAGTGATTGTGATTAATAGGACTAATCTTCCAATCTGCATGAAACCCTTGAATCAGACTTACCTCACCCAAAATTTACGCATGCATGAAATCTTAGTTAGGAAAATCACTCGCGTTAGGTACCGAAAGGGCGTTGGTAATGACACCAATGTAACCAAGTCCTCGAACAAAAAATCTCTGATTTCGCAGAACTGATCAATCACTCCCAATCAATTAGTGAGGTTTCCGGTCCACCTTCCAAGAAGGACCAGTGGCGACTCCAAATGCATGCACACGTAGCACATGCCACCACGACCACACTAAGGTCGAAAGCGATTGATTCTTATCGTCAAAAAATCCGTAAAATTTACTCCCGTCGCTGTTGACACCTAAATTTTGATCAACTTTATTATTATTATTATTTATTATTATTTTTTATTTTTATTTTTATTTTGAAAATTCATAGAAAATCCATAAAAAGTTTAAAAATTGTAAAATCAATTTTGGTGACCTTAGCCAAACTAAATGAACCATTTTGACCAAAAAAATTATTTTCATAATTTTCATTTTTTTAATATATTTTCGAAAAATACAAAAAAAGAGAAAAAAAGAAAAAGAAAATCAAGAAAAATAATATTTGAGGTCACAAAAATATATAAAAATAGTCAGTATTTTTATTTTTATTTTATCCATTTTCTGACCTCATAAAATAGTAAAATTCAGGTTTGATTTTAGGTGTTCTTTGATCATCATAAAATTGAATTTGGCAAAAATATTAGTAATGATTTAAAGGAAAAGGAGTGAAAACATCATCATTTAAAAGGAAATATGGACTAATCATTTTGTCTTCGCTTTTGATTATTTTATTATTATTTTTATTTTTTAATATTTTATTATATTATTATTATATTATTATTTCATTATTTTATTTTATTTTCATTACTATTTATTCCCCCTTCATCATCCGCACGTCTTCTCTCCTTCTCTCTTCCCCCTCCTCCTCTTCCTCTTCCTCTTCCTCTTCTTCTTCTTCTTCTTCTTCTTCTTCTTCTTCCTCTCTCCTCTCCCTTTTCCGAACCATCTCACTGTTCCGGTCATAACTCCGTCGTCCAATATCAGATCGAGGTGAAACCACCTCCAATAGAAAGCTTATCGTCTTATCTTTCCAGGGATATATTATAAGGCTCATTTGGCCCAGCCATTCGTCCGATGGAGCCGTTTGAATGAGCAAAGGTCGCTGCTGACCCTGTAACGACCAGTTTCTGCCGCCGCCGTCGTCCTCCACGATCAGCCCTTCCGGCGACCTTTGCGCCTCCCTCTGACCATCACAGGTTAAGTTAATATGTCCTTAACAATTTCTCGTTGGTTTCGTGAATTTTCGAGTCTGGTTAAATTATGGTGATTTTTTGAAAAACAGTCGACGAAAATCGAGCGAATTGAGGTATTGTGGTCATATCTCACTCATTTGGACTCCTTTTAAGGTGAAATTTTCGGTGATGGCTTCCTAAGATGATAGGCTATGTTCTGGAATTTTAAGGTTGCTGAATATTTGCTGTGTATTTACTTTATGTCATAGCATTTCTATATTTCGCATAAAAGACCCAGAATCGGAAGGCCGAGCCTCCTGTTTGTGTCTAAATATTTGCTGCGTATCTACTTTATGTCATATCATTTCTATATTTCGCATAAAAGACCCAGAATCGGAAGGCCGAGCCTCCTGTTGGTGTCTAAATATTTGCTGTGTATTTACTTTATGTCATAGCATTTCTATATTTCGCATAAAAGACCCAGAATCGGAAGGCTAAGCCTCCTATTGGTGTCCAAGGTGTTTTATTTATTTATTTTCTGTAAATTATATTGTGCTACCCCAGAATCGGAAGGCCGAGCCTCCTGCTGGTGGTTTATACCCCCCACACATTGTTGCACGAGCACCGACGGACTCCGACGTCGTAAAATTCACCGGATCCCATCTCCTTTGCTTATGTTTATGTTGTATAATGACTTAATATCTTCTTTATTATTATTTTTTTGCATTGTGTTGCGTCCTATAAAAACAAAAATAAAAAAAATGCTAGATTGGATGGTTGCAGATGAGCCACGTGTCGTGATCCGATGATTTTCAGAATAAAAAAAATATTTTTAACATTAAAAGAAATAAATTTCGAATTTTACAACAATTAAAATGACTCGATTGTCACCGAGACGCCACGTGGCGAGTTAGGGACCGTTCAGTTGGGACTTATTTTCAGGAAATTTATAATAAAAAATCAAATAAAAAAAATTCAAAAAAAGTGAATATTAAGGAAAAAATCAAAAAAAAAATTGAGAAAAATTGCAGAAAATTCAATCAACTTAGGTACCGAAAGGGCGTCAACTCTGACAGTTGACGTAACTAAGTCCCCGAACCCATTTCTCTGGTTATCGTAGAATTGAATAGAAACTCCCGACTATTCAATAGGGTGGTCCAATCATACCCTCCAAAAAATGATTGGTGGCAACTCCATGGCATGCACACTTAGCACATGTCACTAGACCACACTGAAGGTCGACTACGCATACCTCCGTTGCGATTTGGGTAACGGGCCTTGGGAGAGGCCTGCGTCCGACCAGACTGGACGGCCCATTAGCCCTCGAGAGCCCACGGCGAACCTCGAGAGGGTCGCGACAGACTGGCGACTCCGCTGGGGACTGGTTCTTAACCATTTAGTGGACTTGAGCCGATTAAAAAGTTGATTGGTTTTTCTGACATGTTTTATGCAAACGCTCTTCAAATTGAAGTATGTACTTTAACCCTTGAGGTGTTAAACGTTTTTGCAGATTGGAGAAATAAGGGGTGTAGTCCGTGATTTACATTATTTTATGCAGGTTGGCGTAGGAATGTATGTTGTGTGGGTGATTTGAAGCGCTGATTGATAAACTGTTATGCATGACTTGCATTGTGATGATCACGACACCTGAACACACACAACCGCGCCTAAAACCCCGGGCGCCCCTATAAGCAAACAACAGAAGGAATTGAAAATGGAACCTCCGTGAGGAAAAACACGGGGTAATCCATTTTTAATTTCGCTCACTTCGAACTATGGATTGGGTCCCAATGCAACGATAGTTGTGCAATGGAACCTACCCTTTCTAGAACTCGAGGTGGGAGCCTTTAAGCCTCAGGAACCCCACCATTTAGGTGTCAAAACTTCACAAGTTTACATGCGCATGATCGATGTGTTTGACATGTCTTACCCCCTTCAAAAGGTTTGTAAGTATCATTCCTTTCACCCCTTGAACTCAGTATAACTTTTTTCCATATGCTAACACGTCTTTCTACCTACCACAGGGCAGGTAGCTTTAATCACGGAACCAAGAATAACTCGTATTATAACTCGTCTCCGAGCCAGAATGGAGCAAGAGGAGTTGGGATCTCGCGTGAATAGTTTGGAAGGTCAGATGGCGTCAATGGCCACCATGCTAGCAGAAATGAAAGCCATGATGGTGGCTGCACAAGAAAGAAATCATGACCTCAGCCAGGATGCTCCGCCCGCACCCCCCAATGCTTCGAATGTGGCGCGAACTCGGGAAGAGAATGTGGCCGAGAATGTTAATCGAGTGTTAGCAGCTGATGCACTACCGAAGGCCGGGTCTGCAGTCATCGACCTAGAAAAAGACAAAAAGGAGAAACCCCCGGGCAAAATCGAAGAAGGCGCAAAGAGGCTAGCGAAGATAGAGGAATGCCTAAGCAGCCAAGGGTATGAGCTGGCTCGATTTGACAAGATATCACCATTTGCAAAAATTGAAGCGCCGTTAGACTATAAAGAACCCGATTTCGTCAGAAAATACAACGGGACGAGCTTCCCCCGAGCCTGTCGCGACCCGTCCGAAGGCGGACGCGGCTAATGGATTACCGATCGCGGGCCTTCCCCCGCACAAGGGTGCGGATCGCGGGCTTTGGATCGGCGCGGGCCCTCCCAGGCCCATACCAAATCGCGGCGGGAGTATTTTTCAAAGGGATTCGACGATAACAGTCGATCGCTTTCGACCTTAGTGTAGTCGTGGTGGCATGTGCAACTTGTGCATGCATTTGGAGTCGCCACCGGTCTTTCTTGGAGGGTAGACCGGAAACCTTATTGACCGATTGGGAGAGATCGATCAATTCTGCGGAACCAGAGATTTTGGGTTCGGGGACTTGGTTACGTTGATGTCATTACCAACGCCCTTTCGGTACCTAACGCGAGTGATTTTCCCTAACTAGGATTTCATGCAGGCGCAATTTTGGGTGAGGTAAGTCTGACTTTGCACATTAACCAGTTTAACATGCTCACGTAATCATAATAAATAAATAGATGCCAATCACATAAACATTTATCCTACGTGGTGATCATGGAATTATGATTTAATGGGTCTCGAGCCAATGAGACCACATTTAATCATTTTAATAACGGAGAGCCGCTCTTCGCTTCTTCTTGGTTTCTTGAACTCTTCAAGAATTGGGCCCCAAAGAGCTCGCCGACTTAAAAGGCTCCTCCACGTAATCCTCGTAGCATTTACATCAACAATTGACTATGCTAAAAATAAAGATTACATGAAAAATAAAAGGAGTACGCAGTCTCCATTTAATAATTACAACCCCAAATATATAAATAATCATCATACATTCATATATACATCAATCACATTGATTAGGGATTTTTCCATGATCACCACCCTTTCACGTAAGTAATAAATTCACAATTTAAAACTTAGGAAGGCACAATAAAAATTCTACGTTGAATCATATTAAGAATTTTTACGTAAAATAAGATAGCCATAAATTTTCGATTCAAAATTGATTTAGTCTCAATTTTTGCTACGTTGATTAATTTATCATATAAAATAATCAATCTCCATTAGCCATGTAAGACGAACAATTCGTTAATACATATTGGCCATAGTATTGCAAAAATTGCAAAAAATCAATTAAATGCACGAAAACACCTAAGGATTGGCTCTGATACCACTGTTGGGATCCACGTAACACGTAGCGGAAATAAATAACAACCCATACATGTATCTCCAGAGGCGTACTTCGTGCATTTCAATCGAAAAAAATCACAAAGTCTCAAAGGGAGTAAATAGATTACCTCTCGTAGCGTGCTTGAACGGAGGTGTCGGTTCGATGTTCTTCGATCTCAGCCTCCACAAGTGTTAGGCATCTAATTCGGACGCACCACCAATTGACGAACGGGGAGACGACTAATAACTCCACAACAATTGTGCTAGCAATATGCGGAATCAATATTCCGAACTTAGTATATTTTGCTCTCTCAAGATTATGAGAATATAGAGAGTGTTTGTGTTCTTCTCTCTAAGCTCTCAAAAATTTGCACACTCTACAAAATGTCTCCCCCCCTCAACCTCAAAACTCTTGCCATCCTTTTATAGCCAAAAATACCTTCCAATAAATTGTATTTAAAAATAGCACTAACAATTATAAATTCTATCTAAAAATAGCACTCACAAATAAATGACATTTAAAAATAGCACTAACAATAGCACTCACAATTTATAATACAAAAATGCTATTTAAAAATAGCACTAACAATAGCACTCACAATTTATAATACAAAAATGCTATTTAAAAATAGCACTAACAATTATAAATTCTATCTAATAATAGCACTCACAATTTATGATAAATAAATGCCATTTAAAAATAGCACTAACAATAGCACTCACAATTTATGATAAATAAATGTCATTTAAAAATAGCACTAACAATAGCACTCACAATTTATAATACAAAAAATGCTATTTAAAAATAGCACTAGCAATAGCACTCACAATACAAAAATGCTAAAAAAAAAAGGCACTAACAAAGGTGTTAAAAATAATAACCATTATTATTATTACAAGAGTTAAAGAGGTTACCAAACAGTACAAATATGCATAACGTATAAATACGTATGACGTATAAATACGTAGAGCATACGTATACATCCGTGAAACCGTGGACTAATTGAAAGAAAAATGTGCAATTAAGCCCTTTTGGTAAAAATTGATTAAATTGGAGGGCAAATTGACCTAATTGCACTTTAAGACTTTAGAATCCAATGTCATAGCTTATAAAAAGTGAGAATTGAAAACTAAAAGACTCGAAAATGATTTTTTTTAGGCTCGGTTCGGGTTTATGTTTGTGAAGGAACATATTGACCCGAGCCGAATTTTTGAGATTTAAAGTGACACACTTGAAGAGGAAATTAAAACAAAATTATCGAATATTTTTGGGTATTTTTCTGACCACGAATGGTATTTTTATGATTTTTTGGGTATTTTTATAATTAAATAAACTCGAAAAATATTAAAAATACCGAAAAATATTTTTTGTTCAAAATTGGTTCCTAAGGTTAAACCAAGGCTTCCAAAGTTGATTTTGTGATTTTATGACCTTTTTTGATATTTTTAATTAATTTTAAAGAATAAAAATCACAATAATAAATGGTAAAAAAAATCAGGTGTCAACAGCTGCCCCTCTTTGAGAGGAATCTCGTTAGAGGTTTCTCTCAAAGATAAGGTGGCACCTGATTCCTAACCGACTCAACTGGGAAAATAAGAGAAGAAATGTTATGACATCGGATCTTTAAGCCTATTGATAAAAGCTCAAATCAATCCCCGGTTTGCTCTAACAATTTGAACATGGGCCGGAGTGAGAGAGGCTTACCTGAAGCTCACCTGTCGGATGCTGCCGGTTGCGACGACTTTCAAGAAGATGCCTAGGACTCGTCATTCAGAATATCCTAGGGAAATTAAGCTCTGACCTGTATGGTAGGTCATACCATGATGGGATTCCTAACTTGTAGGAACCTAAGGAAGGCGCATCCCACGCTTTGGGATTTGCCAATGATTTTGATCCGTATGGTGGATCAGACCTTTGTGTTGATCCTTACTACGATATTTATCAATGAGTTGACCCTTATGGCGGTTTCTACCAATGAATTGACCCTTATGGCGATTTCTACCATATGTGACCCTTCAGGCGGTTTCTACCATTAATGTGATCCCTCAGGCGGTTTCTACCCTGGTTTGACCCTTCAGGCGGTTTCTACCTTGAGTTGACCCTTCAGGCGGTTTCTACCTTTGATTTGACCCTTCAGGCGGTTTCTACCTTGTGTTGACCCTTCAGGCGGTATCTACCATGTGTTGACCCTTCAGGCGGTATCTACCTTGTGTTGACCCTTCAAGCGGTATCTACCTTTGATTTTGACCCTTCAGGCGGTATCTACCTTTGATTTGACCCTTCAGGCGGTATCTACCATATTTTGACCCTTCAAGCGGTATCTACCTTGATTTGACCCTTCAGGCGGTATCTACCTTCATTTGACCCTTCAGGCGGTATCTACCTTTGAGTTGACCCTTCAGGCGGTATCTACCTTATTTTGACCCTTCAGGCGGTATCTACCTTCATTTGACCCTTCAGGCGGTATCTACATTCATTTGACCCTTCAGGCGGTATCTACCTTGATTTGACCCTTCAGGCGGTATCTACCTTGATTTGACCCTTCAGGCGGTATCTACCTTGATTTGATTTGAAAAGGGGTCTCATGACGAGGGTTTTCCACGTCCGATGAGACTGCCTAAATTTTGAAAAGGGGTCTCATGACGAGGGTTCTCCACGTCCGATGAGACTGCCTAAATTATGAAAAGGGGTCTCATGACGAGGGTTTTCCACGTCCGATGAGACTGTCTAATTTTTGAAAATGGGTCTCATGACGAGGGTTCTCCACGTCCGATGAGACTGTTTAAATTATGAAAATGGGTCTCATGACGAGGGTTCTCCACGTCCGGTGAGACTGTCTGATTTTTGAAAAGGGGTCTCATGACGAGGGTTCTCCACGTCCGATGAGACTGCCTAAATTATGAAAAGGGGTCTCATGACGAGGGTTCTCCACGTCCGATGAGACTGTTTGATATTTTGAAAATGGGTCCTGGGACGAGGGTTCTCCACGTCTGATAGGACTTTTCTTTTAAAAGGGTTTTTCTTCCCCTCTTTTTTAGAGACCCCGAAGTTTGTCGGGAATTCAGTTTTTGAAGCAGTGAAAGATTTTATTTTGACAAAGCTTCACTTGAGTCTGTTGAGGCGACATTCTGGGAGCTGAGTTCTCCAGGTATCCTGTAGAAATTTGAGCCTGAAATATTTTTCTTCACCAAGAAAACGTTAGTAATCTTTGGGAAGACCACGGCTGTCCATTTGACAAAATCGTATGATTTAAGTTTTAATCATGAAATGTGCATTTTGATGCTGGAGGTCATCCAAAGCATTCTTGCAACATGCAAATGTGATCACAAGTCCCTTGTACGGAAAATCTGGATCAACAGTTTGAAAATTCCAAAAAGAGTTTGTTCAAAACGTCAATTGGAATATTTCTCGACAAGGAGGTCTTCTCACCTGTTTTGAGATGTGGTTTTTATAGGGGATGCACTCAATTCCCTACTAACCTGTGCCTAGGTTTTAGGCTCATTCGCAGCGCATACATTTTGATCGGTCGGGAGGTCTTCCACGGGACCGTAATGTTAGGCTTGGATATTGGCTTTCAAGGGGGACTCGCTTTGGAGTCGAGGCCATTGAATGAAAGTCTTCACCATCTGCTCCGGGTTTACAAGTCAAGAACCCTGCAAAATGAGAAAGAAATAGTCTTGCTCGTACTTCTTCGAGCTAAGCTATATGTTAACCCAAGTGTCTTAGTCAGAGAAGACTGTTTCGGGGTTGTAACATTGGTAGGATTGGGGACCGAAAAAGGCTTGTTTTTGGCCCAGAAATTACGAAGGGTTTGACATTGGTGATCATTGCAAATTTACCACATGCTTTTTCCTCTCTGCACCTTCAGTTGTTGAGGTGCGCAACCGATTTTGAGGTGTGCACCAGCTCTTTAGAGAGTGTCTCTGGCTGCATTAAGAGATTGACAACTCTGTCTGCGTCTCTGCTCCACGCTTGACACCATTTGGTGAGTAGTCTTTTTGATCTGACTCCATTAGGGATTTCCTCTTTTCCCATCCGGCTTCATTGCGGATCAATCAAACAATTTACACGAGCATCGGCCTTGCTTTTACCAGGCACTTTGCTTTTTCTCGATGCTAGGGATTTATTATTACTATTATTTTTTTGAAATCCCGGTTCTTCTCATCCTCGATGGGATCATGTCATACATATGTCTGAAAGTCTAAACATGCTTTAAATATCAGCCCGGGAATCTTCTTCGTAATCCCTGAGTCTTGAACTCTTCCATTTTTGAAGGGGTGCTGCATCCGTTTTGGAATGATCACCAATGGGTTCATGAAATGAATTTGCAGGCTCAAGTTGGCTGTGCAAAGGATTCAGTGTGTGTGATAGAGAAATGAATGCTTCTCGTCATCCTATGGCACTTGGATTACCATATAAACAACACACAAAGATTAATGTTAGTCCGAGCAAGAAAATTTCTGACCATTTTCTCCTGATGCCGCTGGACTCACCTCCATTTTGCCCCGATGTGGGGTGGTTCTTGACAGGGTTAAGAATGAAAACCGCCGTTCGAAGGGGTTATCAACGGTCACCTGTAGTGTTTGGGGATAAAAAACGAATGCCTCCGTCGTCCCAATCCATGTAATCGCTGCGAATGGTCCCTACTTCCGTAGGTCCAGATTTTGCTATCTGATCTGCTCCACTCATCTCTCCAGTGTGTGTGGGACGTGTTTGGACTAGGCTTTGCCTCTTGTCTTTTGAGAAAACGTCCTTTTGAAAGTTTTGAACAATTTTTTTATTGGAAAAATCTCTTTCATTTTCTCAAAAAATTTTACCCGTCAAAGGGGATTTTATGATGCCCCATGCATGTTCTTATTCATGTTCAGACAACCTCCTGTTTCAAAACATGAATGCCAATGAAATTTGAGTTCTATGTCTTTTCTAGACATTAGACTCTGAGAGCTTTTCTTTTCTTCTCTATTTTTTACTCAACATCTTCAAGGGATTTGGGAGAGGGATACTTACCTGTCCCTCGCGGCTGAAGATCCCTGAAAATGTAGAAGAAACATGTTATTGTTCGTTCATGAATTTTTCAAAAAAATTAGAACGATACATCTTACCTTTGGTCATGTATTCCAACGGGTAATACATGGGATGTGAAAACCTGTTTCGCCTTGATGGTGATCCCCTGTCAAAGACGGGAATTAGGCGTCAGTTTGCGTTCTAAAATTCCAGGCAAATTGGAACGATACAGCCTTGTTCTTGTTTTGTGTTTCCATTTGAACACAAACGTGCGGCTTGCAGAAGTTGGCCATCCATCTTGTGGCCTTGATCCCTCCGTTTGGTTGGCGATGAATCATTTTCCAGGATTTGCCCCAGAGGAGATCCATTTGTGTTTTTGGACGCATTCCAGCGCCACTCTTCAGAGTTCCTTTTATTCAAGGAAAAAGGAAATTGTTATCGGAATGCATGTCAAAGCATGAAGTGTGGAAGCGATACTTTTTACCCTCCACTCGATCTTATAATCAAAGACCATTTTCTGGAATCCTGACTTCCAAGGCCAATGATTCTATTCGCCTCCCTATCAGCGAGCTCTTTTCTTTTGAGGCTTTCGGCGCCAACGACTTCCTGTTAAATGAGAAAAACTCATGTTAAGCCCATGATCTTCGAAGATCAAATTGGAACGATACAAAGTTACCGTTCGCCCAAATTCGTATCTTGGGGTTTGATTCTGATGCGGACGACTCTGCTATTTGACTTTGCCGGAGAAGACACATCTTTCTTTGTCCAGCGCAAAATTAATTCACTTGCCCCAGTTAGGCGTGATTTATCACAGCTAGGTGACGCTTGTCTTGCTGTTTGTCATCTCTGGATTCGATGACCCTGGTCTGATGCGCTTTCATGGGGGATCATGAGAGTTTGCCCCCGGTTTGGCTCCTTAAAGCAAATGGGGGGAACCTGCTCCCATTGATTTTTGCAGATTCTGATCATCCATCTCGATTGTCAGAGTCCTTGATCAATTTAATCTGTCTCAAGACAGCTTGATATTCTTGGGATTCGTCATGTGGCGGTTTGGTGATTCTCTTGATCACAGTCGCCGTTTGAGGTATTTGACGTTCCCTGTTTGTTATTTGAAAGCATTACATCCTGCGTCTTCTGCTCTTGATCATCATCTGAGAGGAAAAGGAAAGGAAGCATTATTCCCATATCAAGGAAATAATCATTTTGGAACGATACGTCCTTTTACACTTGATTTGCATTCCGCTTTGACGTTGCATATTGATATGAACAACATCTATCGAATTCCTCCATCCGTGCTTGAAGGTATTTGCAATGCCTACGGTTCATTTGCCCCAGCTGGGCGACGTCTGTTTTGTCATTTGAATGTATGAGCTTTTGGGTGCATTGTCTCTTTTATCACCTGAGATAAAAAAAAATGGAGAAGAACTTATCCTCAGATCTGATTAAAAATCAATTAGGAACGATACGTCCTTTCACCAAACGGGTGGCTCTGCGGCCAAATGCATTTTGCACTGAAGGGACGAATTTCACTATGCTCCACGGGTTTGGGGAATTTGCCCCTACCTTCGATATAAATGAGCCTTATCGAGATGTATACAATACAAATTGATCCCTAATACAATCAATCTAAGGGACGAGATAGAGAGGACCTCAGCAAAATTAGTCTTATTCAAGAGAACTAAAAATGCCAAACCAATCAAAGGAATGTGGTCCGAACACTCGGAGATGCCCCAGTTCCAGTCTTCGAGATGTGACTCCAGGATCGCCGATTTTTTTTTTTTTAGGTGGTTTTAGATATATCAGCCATCTAAAGACATGCACATGAGACAAGTGAGGATAAAACTTCTAAAAATCAAAGGATTTGGCACCTAAGGTCAAGGTTCCCACCTCGAGTTCTAGAAAGAGCAGATTCCATTGCACAACTATCGTTGCATTGGGGCTCGATCCATAGCTCCAAATGAGCGGAATTGAAAAGTGGATTACCCCGTGTTTTTCCTCACGGAGATTCCATTTTCAATCCCTTCTATTGTTTTCCTATAGAAGGGCGCCCGGGGTTTTAGGCGCGGTTGTGTGTTTTTTCGGTGTCGTGCTAAAGCGATAAACATGCACCTTATTTAACAATCACCGCTTCAATATAAAACATACACACAATCATTCATTCCTACGCCAACCTGCATAAGACAATGTTAATCACAGACTATCTCCCTTATCGCTCCAATCTGCAAAAACATATAACACCTATCATAAGCGGACTTACCTCACCTTCAAGAGCGCTTGCAGGGTTAGAAAAATCACTCAGCGTTTTAATTACGGCCTAAGTCCACTTGAGGTTTAGAACCATAGGTTCTAGAACAAAGGTCCCCAGCGGAGTCGCCAGCTGTCGCGACCCGTCCGAAGGCGGACGCGGCTAATGGATTACCGATCGCGGGCCTTCCCCCGCACAAGGGTGCGGATCGCGGGCTTTGGATCGGCGCGGGCCCTCCCAGGCCCATACCAAATCGCGGCGGGAGTATTTTTCAAAGGGATTCGACGATAACAGTCGATCGCTTTCGACCTTAGTGTAGTCGTGGTGGCATGTGCAACTTGTGCATGCATTTGGAGTCGCCACCGGTCTTTCTTGGAGGGTAGACCGGAAACCTTATTGACCGATTGGGAGAGATCGATCAATTCTGCGGAACCAGAGATTTTGGGTTCGGGGACTTGGTTACGTTGATGTCATTACCAACGCCCTTTCGGTACCTAACGCGAGTGATTTTCCCTAACTAGGATTTCATGCAGGCGCAATTTTGGGTGAGGTAAGTCTGACTTTGCACATTAACCAGTTTAACATGCTCACGTAATCATAATAAATAAATAGATGCCAATCACATAAACATTTATCCTACGTGGTGATCATGGAATTATGATTTAATGGGTCTCGAGCCAATGAGACCACATTTAATCATTTTAATAACGGAGAGCCGCTCTTCGCTTCTTCTTGGTTTCTTGAACTCTTCAAGAATTGGGCCCCAAAGAGCTCGCCGACTTAAAAGGCTCCTCCACGTAATCCTCGTAGCATTTACATCAACAATTGACTATGCTAAAAATAAAGATTACATGAAAAATAAAAGGAGTACGCAGTCTCCATTTAATAATTACAACCCCAAATATATAAATAATCATCATACATTCATATATACATCAATCACATTGATTAGGGATTTTTCCATGATCACCACCCTTTCACGTAAGTAATAAATTCACAATTTAAAACTTAGGAAGGCACAATAAAAATTCTACGTTGAATCATATTAAGAATTTTTACGTAAAATAAGATAGCCATAAATTTTCGATTCAAAATTGATTTAGTCTCAATTTTTGCTACGTTGATTAATTTATCATATAAAATAATCAATCTCCATTAGCCATGTAAGACGAACAATTCGTTAATACATATTGGCCATAGTATTGCAAAAATTGCAAAAAATCAATTAAATGCACGAAAACACCTAAGGATTGGCTCTGATACCACTGTTGGGATCCACGTAACACGTAGCGGAAATAAATAACAACCCATACATGTATCTCCAGAGGCGTACTTCGTGCATTTCAATCGAAAAAAATCACAAAGTCTCAAAGGGAGTAAATAGATTACCTCTCGTAGCGTGCTTGAACGGAGGTGTCGGTTCGATGTTCTTCGATCTCAGCCTCCACAAGTGTTAGGCATCTAATTCGGACGCACCACCAATTGACGAACGGGGAGACGACTAATAACTCCACAACAATTGTGCTAGCAATATGCGGAATCAATATTCCGAACTTAGTATATTTTGCTCTCTCAAGATTATGAGAATATAGAGAGTGTTTGTGTTCTTCTCTCTAAGCTCTCAAAAATTTGCACACTCTACAAAATGTCTCCCCCCCTCAACCTCAAAACTCTTGCCATCCTTTTATAGCCAAAAATACCTTCCAATAAATTGTATTTAAAAATAGCACTAACAATTATAAATTCTATCTAAAAATAGCACTCACAAATAAATGACATTTAAAAATAGCACTAACAATAGCACTCACAATTTATAATACAAAAATGCTATTTAAAAATAGCACTAACAATAGCACTCACAATTTATAATACAAAAATGCTATTTAAAAATAGCACTAACAATTATAAATTCTATCTAATAATAGCACTCACAATTTATGATAAATAAATGCCATTTAAAAATAGCACTAACAATAGCACTCACAATTTATGATAAATAAATGTCATTTAAAAATAGCACTAACAATAGCACTCACAATTTATAATACAAAAAATGCTATTTAAAAATAGCACTAGCAATAGCACTCACAATACAAAAATGCTAAAAAAAAAAAGCACTAACAAAGGTGTTAAAAATAATAACCATTATTATTATTACAAGAGTTAAAGAGGTTACCAAACAGTACAAATATGCATAACGTATAAATACGTATGACGTATAAATACGTAGAGCATACGTATACATCCGTGAAACCGTGGACTAATTGAAAGAAAAATGTGCAATTAAGCCCTTTTGGTAAAAATTGATTAAATTGGAGGGCAAATTGACCTAATTGCACTTTAAGACTTTAGAATCCAATGTCATAGCTTATAAAAAGTGAGAATTGAAAACTAAAAGACTCGAAAATGATTTTTTTTAGGCTCGGTTCGGGTTTATGTTTGTGAAGGAACATATTGACCCGAGCCGAATTTTTGAGATTTAAAGTGACACACTTGAAGAGGAAATTAAAACAAAATTATCGAATATTTTTTGGTATTTTTCTGACCACGAATGGTATTTTTATGATTTTTTGGGTATTTTTATAATTAAATAAACTCGAAAAATATTAAAAATACCGAAAAATATTTTTTGTTCAAAATTGGTTCCTAAGGTTAAACCAAGGCTTCCAAAGTTGATTTTGTGATTTTATGACCTTTTTTGATATTTTTAATTAATTTTAAAGAATAAAAATCACAATAATAAATGGTAAAAAAAATCAGGTGTCAACAGAGCCCACTTAAAATATTACCTACGCAAAATGGCACTTTTTTCTGACTACGTTCCCTTGCTGATGAACACGTTTCAAGAGAGTCTGGCGGGTGCTGCTCTGGCTTGGTTCATCGAATTAGATTTGGAGGACTATGATGGATGGGAAGACCTGGCGGAGGACTTTTTACATCAATATAAGTTCAATACTGCTACAGCCCCTTCCAGAGAAGAATTGTTGAGGACCACTAAAGGGAAGAATGAGGCAATCTGTGCCTACGCTCAAAGATGGCGGGCCTTAGCAACACAAGTCAAACCGTCCATTCCAGAGGACGAGCTGGTCGACCTTTTCTTGAGAGCGTTGCCTTACGAGTATTTCGATAGGCTGAACACATATGGTTGTCAAACATTTGTACACCTCATAAAAATCGCAGAAAGGCTGGAATGGGCGATGAGGGAAAGGAAAGCACCAGAAATCGCAACAAGACGCCAATATCCGGCCCGAAGGGAGAAGGAGGCTGAAGTTGATGTGGCCTTCGTACCAAACCCACCCAACCCTAAGCAGTTCTCCAATTCAAGTACGGTGCAAGGAAACTCGTCGATGTCGGTACAGAAACCATATGAACTAAGGAGGAAGTTGCCTCCCAAGCAGTTCACCCCCCTGCCAAGGCCGTTATCGAAATTACTTCCTATGTTACTAGAGGAGCACTTAGTGGCTAAGGAGCCTCCAAGGCCGAATCCGGTGAAATTTAACGGGTACGATGAAAGCCAGTCATGTGTCTATCACATGGGAGAGAAGGGCCATAACGTAGACAATTGCATTGTTTTGAAGCACAAGGTGCAAGCCCTTATCGATAATTGCATCCTTGAATTCGACAAAACAGAGCCGAACGTGCAAAATAATCCACTTCCTGATCACCAAACCGTGGGGGTGATCTTCGACAACAAGTTCGACCGGTTCTTCTCCGAGGATTCCAAATGGTCGAAGGATGAGGGGATAGAAACGACATCGGAGGAACTTGATTTGACCAGCTTGTCTTTGGGAGATTTTGTCAAATCACTCGACGGCGACGCTCCTACCATGGAGTAAAGAGATATCTGTCTCTCTTCGACGCATCTAAATCCACATTAGGTGCCTCGGGCTTTTTCTTACGTGTTGTATTGTAATATAAGTATACTAAAAAAAAAAAAACCAAAAAAAATCATCAAAAATCAAAAAAAAAAAAAAAAGGGACGTGTGGGAGCCACAAATCGGTCAATGACGAAAAAAAAAAAAACTGAGACCTGATTTCCCACATGTCTCCTGGTTTGCAAAGTTTTGGGATGCGAGGATGCCCAATGATATGAGGGCTAGCTCCCATCCTACCCTTTCAATTTTTCTTAAGACGTCTCCCAAAGAAGTTTATCATTACATGAACTTTCTCTATTTTATAACCGTCTTTGTGACACTTCAAGCATGCCATTCCAAGCATACATAGCAGTTGTTAAATAACTCAGGTTCCCGAGGTGGAGCTTCCCTCCTAAATGGGGAATAAAACGATGCGGAGCCATCCATTCTAGCGACGATCAAAAGCAGGGGAATCAGATGGCAGTGCTTCCAAATGACGAAACAAGGAGTACCCCCTTTTCATAACATAAGTCTGACTCAATGTTTTCAAGAGCGTTCTAATGGCTCAATTTGTGAACAAAATCTTTGAGAAAACCTGAAAAAGTTTCTCATCACCTGAAAATCTCTGTGAAAAGAATGCTTGAAAAGAAAATCTTAAGTTTTATCAATACCTTCTTTGAATAGAATGAAAAACACGAATTCATAGAAGACCAGGATTGGCAAAACTCGTGGGAGCAAGTCTCTCCCTTTTCTCCGAGAAGCCCAGCCAGGGGCAAACTCTCATGATCCCCCCTAAAAGTGCAACAGACCAGGGTCATCAAATCCAGAGAGGACAAACAGCGAAACCGGCCTCACCGGGGCAAATTGCTCGAAAAGCACGAAAAGACGAAACTTCGGAGGGAGTACCTCTTTTCAGAAATTCCAAATGAAGTCAGATAAAAACCCACGTCTATTTCTTCACATGCAGATGCGTGGACTCCTTCAGATGGGATTAGAAATCTCCAACAAAAGCGGAAAGCGTTAAGGCATGACTGGGGCATGCGAATCAATTTTGCCCTGGGCAAAGAAAGACGTTTCTTCTCTGGCAAAATCCGTAGACGCAATGACAGAGTTATCTGCATCAGAAATAAACCCCAGGATACAAACCTAGAGGCGGTAACTTTGTATCGTTCCAATTTGATCTCCATAAATCCCATGCTTAACATGAGTTTTCCTCATTTAACAGAAAGTCGTTGGCGCCAAAAGCCACAAAAGAAAAGAACTCGCCAATGAGGAAGCGAATAAAATTATTAACCTTGGGAGTCAGCACTCCAAGGAAGGGTCTTTGATCAAGTGGAGGAACTATGAAGAGTGACGCTGGAATGCGCCCAAAAACACAAATGGATTTCCTCTGGGGCAAATCCTCGAGAATGATTCATCGCCAACCAAACGGAGGAATCGTGGCCACAATATAGATGGCCAATTTCTGGGAGTCGCCTTGGAGACGAATAAGTTTTTACATCCCACGTACTACTTGTTAGGGTACATGACCGAGGGTAGGATGTATCGTTTCGATTTTCAAAAAAATTCGTGAATATACAATGATATGCTTCTCTTACATTTTCAGGGGTCTGCAGCCGCGATAGGTAGGTAAGTATCCATTTCCCAGTTAGCTGGAGATAAAGAATGTTAAAATCCTTTTAGTCGTCATAAAAATTATCCAATGTATCGATGTTCATGATTTAAATCGGGAGGTTGCCCAAAGCATGAATAAAACATGCACGATACATCACAAGATCCCCTCAATGGATAAATTTTGGGAAAGAATGGAGTGAATTTTTCCAAATATCATTATTTGTCAAATCATTCAAAAAGAAGTTTACTCAAAAGAGAGGCGAGCCTAATCCAAACATGTCCAACACACACTTGAGAGATGAGTGGAGTGGGCAGATAGCAAAATCTGGGTCTACGATGGTAGGGATCATTTGCAGCGATTACATGGGTTGGGACGACAGAGGCATTCGTTTCATATCCCCAAACACTACAGGTGACCATTGATAAACCCCTTTGAACGGCGTTTTTCATTCTTAACCCTATCAAGAACCACCCCACATCGGGGCAAAATGGAGGTGAGTCCAGTAGCATCAGGAGAAAATAGTTAGAAATTTTCTTGCTCGGACTAACATTAATCTTTGTGTGTTGTTTATATGGTAATCCAAGTGCCATAGGATGATGAGAAGCATTCATTTCTCTATCCCACACACCATATCCTTTGCATAGCCAAGTTGAGCCTGCGAATTCATTTCATAAACCCATCGGTGATCATTGCAAGTTCCAAAACAAAGGCAAATCACTTCAGGAACGGAGAAGTTCAAGACTTAGGGTTTACGAAGAAACTACTAAGTTGATACTCAAGCGTGCTAAGAGCCAAGTCATATATCTAGCACAATTGCCAAGCATCCCACTTGCGACAAGGGATTAAAGAAATCCCCAGCATCAAGAAAAAGCAAAGTGCCTGGTAAAAGCGATGCCGATGCTCGGGTGAACAATTTGATCGATCCCTAAAGAAACCTGGTAGGGAAAAGAAGAGGGAAAAACCCCTAATGGAGTCAGATCAAGAAGACTGCTCCCCAAATGATGTCAGCCGTGGAGCAAAAACACAGAAAGAGTTGTCAACCTCTTAATACCACAAGAGACGCTCTCTAAAGAGTTTGTACACACCTCAAAAACGGTTGCACGTCTCAAAAATTGAAGATACAGAATGGAAAAGACAGGTGACAAGTTTGCAATGATCACCAAGGTCAATTCCCTCATAAATTCTGGGCCAAAAACAAGCTTTTTTTTCGGTCCCCAATCCTACCAACATCATAACCCTGAAACAGCCTTCTCTGACTAAGACACTTGGGTTAACATATAGCTTAGCTCGAAGAGGTACGAGCAAGATTATTTCTTTCTCATTTTGCAGGGTTCTTGACTTGTAAACCCGAAGCAGATGGTGAAAACTTTCGTTCAATGGCTTTGACTCAAAAATGAGTCCCCCTTGAAAACCAATACCAAGCCCAACATTACTGTCCCGTGGAAGACCTCCCGACCGATCAAAATGTATGCGCTGCGAATGAGCCTAAAACCTAGGCACAGGTTAATAGGGAATTGAGTGCATCCCCTATAAAAATCATTACCTCAAAACAGGTGAGATAGCCTCCTTGTCGAGAAATATTCCAATTGATGTTTTGAACAATCTCTTTTTGGAATTTTTCAAACTGTTGATCCAGATTTTCCATGCAAGGAATTTGTGATCACATCTGCATGTTGCGAGAATGCTTTGGACAGCCTCCGGCATCAAAATGCACATTTCATGATTAAAACTTAAATCATACGGTTTTGTCAGATGGACAACCGTCGTCTTCCCAAAGATTGCTAACGTTTTCTTGGTGAAGAAAAATTTTTCAGGCTTGAACTTCTGCAGGATCCATTAGAGACGCCAATCTCCCAGAAGAAGGCCTCGCTTTGAAGAGAAGAACGTACAAATCTATTTTTCTGCAGGATACCTGGAGAACCCAGCTCCCAGAAAAGTCACTTCCCGCATCATCAGCGTACCAGTGAAATTTTTGCCAAAATAAAATCTTTCACTGCTTCAAAACTGAATTCCCGACAAACTTCGGGATCTCTAAAAAAAGGGGGGAAGAAAAACCCTTTTAAAAGAAACAGTCTCATCGGACGTGGAGAACCCTCGTCATGAGACCCCTTCTCAACCAAAAAAAAAAATCAAGCAGTCCCAGCAGACGTGGAGAACCCTCGTCCTAGGACCTCTTTTCAAAAATCAAGCAGTCCTAACTTGACGTGGAGAACCCTCGTCCTAGGACCCCTTTTCAAAAATATCAAACAGTCTCATCGGACGTGGAGAACCCTCGTCATGAGACCCCTTTTCAAAATTCAATCAGTCTCATCGGACGTGGAGAACCCTCGTCATGAGACCCCTTTTCGAAAATCAGGCAGTCTCATCGGACGTGGAGAACCCTCGTCATGAGACCTCTTTTCAAAAATCAGGCAGTCTCATCGGACGTGGCTCGTCATGAGACCCCTTTTCAAAGCAAAACTATGGTAGATACCGCCTGAAGGGTCAACTCATGGTAGATACCGCCTGAAGGGTCAACACATGGTAGATACCGCCTGAAGGGTCAACACAAGGTAGAAACCGCCTGAAGGGTCAAAATAATGGTAGAAACCGCCTGAATGGTCAATCAAAGGTAGAAACCGCCTGAATGGTCAAACCAATGGTAGAAACCGCCTAAAGGGTCAAATTAATGGTAGAAACCGCCTGAAGGGTCAGTCAAAGGTAGAAACCGCCTGAAGGGTCAACTCATGGTAGAAACCGTCATAATGGTCAACTCAATGGTCCGATCCACCATACGGATCAAAATCCTTGGCAAATCCCAAATGGGACGCGTCTTCCTTAGATTCCTATCAGTTAGGAATCCCATTATGGTTTGACCTACCATACGGGTCAGAGCTTAACCTCTCTAGGATACTCTAGTAACGAGTTCCTGGAAATTCTCTTGAATCCATCAAACACCGCGAAAATCGCACAAACATCGAACAGGTAAGTGGCAGGTATGTCTCTCTATTATCTCACTCTCTCATGTCAAATGAATGTTTCTCCCTTCAAGAAAGAGCATACATGGACAAGCATGAAAATTGAATGTCATGACTCCTTTTCCTTTAGTTTCCTAAGTCGAGTCGATCAGGACTCAGGTGTCACCTTATCTTTGAGAGAAACCTCTAACGAGATTCCTCTCAAAGAGGGGCAGCTGTTGACACCTAAATTTTGATCAACTTTATTATTATTATTATTTATTTTTATTTTTTATTTTTATTTTTATTTTGAAAATTCATAGAAAATCCATAAAAAGTTTAAAAATTGAAAAATCAATTTTGGTGACCTTAGCCAAACTAAATGAACCATTTTGACCAAAAAAATTATTTTCATAATTTTCATTTTTTTAATATATTTTCGAAAAATACAAAAAAAGAGAAAAAAAGAAAAATAAAATCAAGAAAAATAATATTTGAGGTCACAAAAATATATAAAAATAGTCAGTATTTTTATTTTTATTTTATCCATTTTCTGACCTCATAAAATAGTAAAATTCAGGTTTGATTTTAGGTGTTCTTTGATCATCATAAAATTGAATTTGGCAAAAATATTAGTAATGATTAAAAGGAAAAGGAGTGAAAACATCATCATTTAAAAGGAAAAGGGGACTAATCATTTTGTCTTCGCTTTTGATTATTTTATTATTATTTTTACTTTTTAATATTTTATTATATTATTATTATATTATTATATTATTATTTCATTATTTTATTTTATTTTCATTACTATTTATTCCCCCTTCATCATCCGCACGTCTTCTCTCCTTCTCTCTTCCCCCTCCTCCTCTTCCTCTTCCTCTTCTTCTTCTTCTTCTTCTTCTTCCTCTCTCCTCTCCCTTTCCCGAACCATCTCACTGTTCCGGTCATAACTCCGTCGTCCAATATCAGATCGAGGTGAAACCACCTCCAATAGAAAGCTTATCGTCTTATCTTTCCAGGAATATATTATAAGGCTCATTTGGCCCAGCCATTCGTCCGATGGAGCCGTTTGAATGAGCAAAGGTCGCTGCTGACCCTGTAACGACCAGTTTCTGCCGCCGCCGTCGTCCTCCACGATCAGCCCTTCCGGCGACCTTTGCGCCTCCCTCTGACCATCACAGGTTAAGTTAAGATGTCCTTAACAATTTCTCGTTGGTTTCGTGAATTTTCGAGGTCTGGTTAAATTATGGTGATTTTTTGAAAAACAGTCGACGAAAATCGAGCGAATTGAGGTATTGTGGTCATATCTCACTCATTTGGACTCCTTTTAAGGTGAAATTTTCGGTGATGGCTTCCTAAGATGATAGGCTATGTTCTGGAATTTTAAGGTTGCTGAATATTTGCTGTGTATTTACTTTATGTCATAGCATTTCTATATTTCGCATAAAAGACCCAGAATCGGAAGGCCGAGCCTCCTGTTGGTGTCTAAATATTTGCTGCGTATTTACTTTATGTCATAGCATTCCTATATTTCGCATAAAAGACCCAGAATCGGAAGGCCGAGCCTCCTGTTGGTGTCTAAATATTTGCTGTGTATTTACTTTATGTCATAGCATTTCTATATTTCGCATAAAAGACCCAGAATCGGAAGGCTAAGCCTCCTATTGGTGTCCAAGGTGTTTTATTTATTTATTTTCTGTAAATTATATTGTGCTACCCCAGAATCGGAAGGCCGAGCCTCCTGCTGGTGGTTTATACCCCCCCACACATTGTTGCACGAGCACCGACGGACTCCGACGTCGTAAAATTCACCGGATCCCATCTCCTTTGCTTATGTTTATGTTGTATAATGACTTAATATCTTCTTTATTATTATTATTTTTTTGCATTGTGTTGCGTCCTATAAAAACAAAAACAAAAAAAAAATGCTAGATTGGATGGTTGCAGATGAGCCACGTGTCGTGATTCGATGATTTTCAGAATAAAAAAAATATTTTTAACATTAAAAGAAATAAATTTCGAATTTTACAACAATTAAAATGATTCGATTGTCACCGAGACGCCACGTGGCGAGTTAGGGACCGTTCAGTTGGGACTTATTTTCAGGAAATTTATAATAAAAAAATCAAATAAAAAAATTCAAAAAAAGTGAATATTAAGGAAAAAATCAAAAAAAAATTGAGAAAAATTGCAGAAAATTCAATCAACTTAGGTACCGAAAGGGCGTCAACTCTGACAGTTGACGTAACTAAGTCCCCGAACCCATTTCTCTGGTTATCGTAGAATTGAATAGAAACTCCCGACTATTCAATAGGGTGGTCCAATCATACCCTCCAAAAAATGATTGGTGGCGACTCCATGGCATGCACACTTAGCACATGTCACTAGACCACACTGAAGGTCGACTACGCATACCTCCGTTGCGATTTGGGTAACGGGCCTTGGGAGAGGCCTGCGTCCGACCAGACTGGACGGCCCATTAGCCCTCGAGAGCCCACGGCGAACCTCGAGAGGGTCGCGACAGTCGCGATTGGCATGGGCTTGAGAGGGCCTGTGTCGAAAAGGCCCCGCGGTCCACATTTCAGAGTGGGGGGCCCGATCGACAATCCATTAGCTCGTCACGAAACGAAAATGAGTCACGACAAAGGGTGTGCATGGTCCGAGCCGGTCTTGTCCTGGCATGGAACCGAGGACCGGACCAGTAGTCTTGGTCCCGTGTTTTAGGGTTACGATGAGCTGGGGCCTTTGAGAGACTAAGTTGAGAATAGCGCTCGCTATCTTTCCAGCCGTAGGTATATCTGCTTACTTATCTAGGAATAGGTCTTTTTTTTCTTCTGCGGATTCATATACTTAAGACTTCGAAAGAGCTTCCCCTAGTCATTTCTCTTGATTCGCCTGCCCAACTCTAGAAATTGGAAGAGTCGGACTAGTTTAAAGAATAAGGGGAAGAGGAAGCCTTTCTTCAGAATTTATTTAGTAATGTATCAAATCCCGTGAACGGTTAAGGCATGTAGTCTTTACTCGGACTAGTCACCAGGAGAAAGAAATAGCCATCTTTATTGTATTTTCAAGTAGAAGCTTGAGATCTTGAGATCGAGCGTTAGGGAAAGAAAAGCGGAAGATAGTAAAGACTTGCGTATAAGAAAGACAATCAAGAATGGCATGAAAATGAAAGATTGAATAGCACTTGCAAGAGGAGAAAAGTCGCCCAATGTATGGTCCTAATTTCAACACGCCACCTCCTCGGCCTCCTTACTCTCTGTCTAGAATCTTCGGGTTGTGAGACACATTCAAATTCAATATAAGTTCTCAAAATGGAACTAAAGAAAACAAAAAAAATTATGGGGGGAGGGTCAGACTAACTTTCTTGAATAATAAACTTCTTAAATTAAGAAAATAAAAATAATAATTAAATTTCAATATAAATAATATTGAAATTTGAATAAAAAAATTAAAATAACAACAATTTTCGTTTTTATTTGAATTTCTTTTTATTCGAATATCTTTTTCAGTGCCCGATTTCCACAAAGCATTGCCCTTCGTAGCTGCATTAGGAGACATTAGATAGACTCGGGTGATACACTAAGAGAGTCGGCTAGGTAGTATACAATGAAGATTCTGCGACCCCCCCTCATTTCCCGTAAGTGAGAGCACTGCCCGAACTCCATTCTAGAGGGCCACCTGCGCTACCAATCCATCTAAATAAGGTCCTCTCCCGTCTTCTTTTAGGGACCACGGACCGGACTAGGACCGGCGGTCTTGGCCGATCCCAGTCCGGCCCCAATAGGACCGCTAACTCTAACTGCTTATAAAATCTAGTCCTTAGAAATTACAATACAATGTTAATTTACAATCTATAATCGGCCTGCAACGGCAAGACAACCACGTAAATGCTAGGGCCGCCCAACGTGTGTTCGATCCAGCCTTGAAGGCTTCACGTGATCTTTTCTCCTCGTAGTCGATGCTCGCATGTGGCCCGCTGAACTCAGGTGGGCGATGGAACCGAACTCGGATTTTATTTATTTTTTTATTTTTGGTTGTGAAAAAAAAAATAGATTTCTCAAATCTGCATAATGACTCGAGTTTATGTCCTCATACACCTGCGTGCTTATTCTTCGTGCACGTGCCCATCATAAGAAACAGATCTTATCATCAATTAAGACCTGATTTTGTCCAAAAGTAATACCAAAACCCAAATTACTAAATAACACGTACAATGACACCACTAAACTCAAGAGGCGTGAGATAAGATTCACGGGGCTTCTCAAAATGTTAAAATTAGGTTAACTTTAGATATATATTAATTTTTTAAAAAAAAAAAATTGGCGATCCGATCCCAAACTATGGAACCGGGGACCGGACCCCCCAGTCATCGGTCTCATTTATTGGGACTGGGGATCGAACTGCCAACCTTAAGGACCGGACCAACCCGGCCGATCTTGGGGCGGTCCGGTCTAGTTTGCTCACCCCTAATCGCATGTGGCAATTAGGGCGACGACTCTCACCAACCATTAACAATTAAAAAAATAAAAAAAAAATAAAGAATTATGAAGAAAATTTTCAAAAAAGAATCTAAACATTTTCGAAAATAATCCGTTTCAACATCCATGTCATCAATTTCCAATCAAAATTAGCATAATAGATTATTATGAAAAATTATCAAAATATTTAGAACATAATTGACCAAATTAAAAAAATTAGCACTGAATTGACACGGTTGCAATAAAACTTTTTTGGTAATTCTCTCTCCTATAGACAGGCTTTTTCCACAACCTGCCGACAGTAAAATTGCATTCAAATATTAGAAGTCCACGTTTGTTAATAAACCTTATAATTTTCAGCTTATTTTTAATGCCCAATCTGCTTCTCTTGGACCTGCATCCATCTTGAAACGCATGATTGAGAGTCTTCAAGACAAGCCCATCGCAAAGTTTTTATTCTAGGATCAGTGAGTTTCTCCTCCGCATTTGCATTTCGCACTACCCAAGTCCGCCATGAGCTGCGAAATTCAGGCTAAAAAAGTGGCTAAAATGATAACATTCAATTGCTGTACAGATTCGACCAAAAAAAAATTTGCTGTACAGATTACAGTGACAAGACGGCCATAAAATCTACCCAGAGAATTAGAAACAACGGTTCGACCCCCAAAAAAAAAAATGGAAACAACAGGATACACGGTCTCAAGTCAGAATGCCAGAATATCCGGGGATAAGACATTTTCTAATCGTAACATTCTCGTACTCTATTAGCATTTACATTCTCTGTGGCAAAAACTTCAAAAATTTCTCACTCAGCGTAGAGACTGTGCAACATACTCGGTGATCAGCCTGGACCTTAGTTTGGTCGCAGGTGCAAGCCTGTCTTGGGCACCGAGGATGTCTGTTGCGCTTATCCTGGACTCCATACTCGTCAGGTGGGACATAATTCCCCTTGGAAGGAAATAGAAAACGTAAGAATCAAAGTTCCTCTCTTGCTCCCCTTCTGACATAAATAATTCACGACTGGTCCCGACCATTCTAGCATGGAAGTTCACGCCGACATACATAAACTAAACTATAATTGGGCCTCCACCTTAGATTACACAGAAAGCGAGTACAACTGCATAGAGCAGAAACAGAATTAAGCATCAGAAAGCATATCGTAATTATTCCACTCAAAAAGTAAAAACCATTGCCATGCGTACTTAGTGACAAGAAGCTATGTCAAGTGCACTCAGGTACGCGCCAGGTATCACATGCCCAGTTCTCAAGTTTTGCCTAATATCAGAATATTTAGATGTCTATTCGGGCATGCTTCTTAACAATAGCCCATTTCAACTAACCCTATGAGGGAAATAGACCAATTGGCCTCATAACTAAAATCGGAATTGATCTGCAGACGCTCAACATGAAATACATTTCCCATTCTCAAACATAAGAGAATTCACATTCACTCATTCTCAACAGTATAACATCACAAAGAAATAATCTGCATAACTTCACTACCATATTTGCTTTATTAAGTAACACCCTTGAAGGGCACTATTTCTGTAATCTGGAAACTAAAACTCGCCGAGTTGAGCACATTAACAAGAGAGGAAAATTTAAAGTCCACGATTTCATTGCCAATTTTCTGTACTTATAGTACTTTTTTCCCTTTCTCGTTCACATTCATCATATCTCAGAACTGAGAAAAATAAATATAAAAACCAACAATACAACCCAACGCACTCCCCTTCTTCCCAACACGCACACAAAATCAAGGAAAAAAAGCAGAAAGAACAACCTTTAAAAAGAGAGGATATGCCTTAGTAAAATAGTCAGGCAAGAACTAAAATGTGAACAAAAGTGTTCGATTAAAGTAATCGGGATATATACAACAGTGTATTGACCTGATCATATTGACAGAATAGAAGGTAATGCAGTGTAGCATTTAATAGTAGAACACATCAATGGACGGGAGCCAGGAGATTGTTCACCCAAATCCACCCATATTGCCCCTCGGGCCAATTGGGCCTTGGCGGGCACAGTGGCCGCCCACCCATCGATCAGTATTTGACGGACAATTTGGGTGATTTCTCCCGTGTGGTTCGTTTCTTTCAAACACTAGGCTTCAAAGTTCAACATGCTATAACAACAACTAAAAGAACTCCACTACTGTGGATTAAAAGTGTATAGGTGAAGTTTCTATTATCATAGTTACGGGTCCTACTATTATATCATAGATCCTAGAGTAGTTTAAATAATACTATAAGGTTGACTCCTCTAATTAATAAGGTCGCAAAAAGGGAGTTGTTTTCAGAGTTCTAAAGAAACCATGAATAATGCTATGTATACTGAGACTTGTATACGAATTATTTGATGTGACAAATGTTAATTCATATGAAATATGGCCAACTTTTTTGAAGGGTGACAATCTGCCAACATCACTTGGTATACTGATTTAGTAGACCAGTGTAAGCGTACCTAGCATTATTCAAAAATAATACGCAACAGATTGCATTTCATAACTTATATATCAATCCAGATATGCTTTTCATCTTTCGAATAGTGATCATTCTGAAGCATAAAACATCCAATAAATATGAAAGACTTCATTTAATATAATATGTTGGTCTATCCAAGGTAGAAGTGTCACGTTTCGAAACTTTCCTAAGTTCTTAATTTTGTCGAAATAATTAACTAATAATTAATGTCTTTTTTACATGTACCTTTACAAGTAAGTTTGATTACACGGAAATACACACATCCAAAGCAAGGGCATGCGAAAAAATGCGGTTGTAAATCCACTAAACATAAAGCCAAAACAATCCGAATCAGAATCAGTTCAGGTGAGCTTCATTTGATTGATGACTGTAACTCAGTTTGGTTTGGTTCTAGAGAAAAATATACCAAACTCTTTTGCTCGATTGGGTTTCTCCTCCATTTAATATGTTAAAACATGCAATTTTGTGCAAAAGCTCATGGCCTGAGTTCATTTGACACATTTGCAAAGTTCTAACAGAGTAGGGACAGAGGTCTCAAAATGAGGACGAGAAAACACAATAAAAATTATGATTCGTTGACCAATTAGCACGAATCTGCATGATCACAGCCATGAACATACTTTCAAATTTATATTAATGGACCTTAAGAAAACTGCAGTTATCTGGTCAGCATCAAGGAGGAAAGAAAGTAAAATTTGTTGCATCAATATCTGACAATCCTCATGTGAAAGAATTTGCATTGAAGAAAACTGCTGTTATCTAGCCAGCATTAAGCAAAATGAAAACATACACAAAAGAAGCAAAAAGTTCATTCACATCAGGCTGTCCAAACATAAAAACGGACTCATATCATAGCAACTTCAAGTCATTTCAAGGGCACAAAGCAACTGAATAAACCGTTCGACAACTTCAGCAATGATAGATCTATTCTATACATGACCGTAATAAATTCAAAACCATAAACAACATTTCTGTCTGCACCCATATAGACACAAATAGTAGCTTAGTCATAAAAAGTAACACCAATATGGGCTTGTAGATGAGCCAACTCACCAATCAAGCAGAGAACTAGAATGGCTGAAAAGGCCAATTGTACAGGCCGACTGTATTGCATCTGATACTGAGACCTCTGAAGCTGCCTTTGGAGAGCTCCATACCATCCATAAAGTTGCTTTTCATAACAGTCATCACAGTTATCCAGGCAACTCTTACTCCGTTCATAGCATGCACGTACGCCCTTTGTAAAACAAATACAAGTATTTATTCAGCAATCACAGCAGAAATCAATGCATGCCAAATATACAATACGTGTAGTTGCAGAACAAAAACTAAAAACATAGAGAAAAGAGTTCAAAAACTCACTCTCTCTAGCTGAGCCGATCCCAATAATGCAGTATCATCTTCTTGATGAGAATCTGCTTTCCACTTCCTAAAGCCATTTTTAGACCACTTCAACTTGGAGACAGAGCCCATGGAATTTAGGAACCCTGAAACACTAGGTACCTTGCGGGGAGGTAACCCAGAATGCCCATTGGAGGAACTCTGAGGGTACGCTTCTCCAGCAATAGCAATTTTCCAAGCACTGATGTCAGCACTTGCACTGGCTGCTCTCCTATGCCCATATGACTTCTCCTCACTGGCATCCATTGAACTCCGCTCAGTTGACTGGCATGAATTCTTCGAACACTCAGGCGTGGACTCTTTCTGCAACTCTTTATGGTCTTCATTGTCCATAACATGGCCCGACTCAGTGCCTGCCGCTTCAAATGCTGATGATCCAGAAAGAAACGATGCAAATTCATTGCGCTCTCGCTCGTCCAAACGCACCCAAGATGGTGCTGGCTTGCCATCTAAGAGTGCAGATTCCTGCAATGAGCTATTAATCTTCGAAATCTGGTCATTAATGGCAACAATGAAATCATGGTGTCTGTCCCTCGCATCATCAAATGAACTATTGCCATAACTCGACTGCACTGCTCGTTCAAACTCCTCCAACTGCATCCAAACCAAATTAAGAAGTTCGACATCAGCATTTCCATCTATTTTTCTTCCTTCGCTCACTAAAATGCAGACAAAACCAGCATGTCAGAAAAAGGCACGACATGCAGCTATAGAGAGAGGATGACCTGCCATTTCGTAGTGCCTAAAGCAGTATGGAGGTCCCGCTGGAGTTCCTCCAGATTCCACACGACCGAGGAGTCCTTTTTCGCATGGATCCACGTTCTATATGTCGATTGCATCCTTCAAAACAACGTAAACGACATTCACAACACAAATTCCAGCATATAAGGTTCCCACAAGGACAATTCTATGGGCTATGGGATAAAACCAAAAACTACCAAACAAAACCCACAAAAAAACCGAGGCGATCAACAGCATTTCACGAACAAAGTCCCGAAACCGAAGCCTAGAATTTCATACAACAAGGCCGAAACTGGTCCTGCTAAATGCAGCAATCGAGTACATTCAAGAGGTCTCAAGCAATAAACAAGAAGCCCGAAATCAGAAACCAATCTGCAACCAATAGCAGGGCTCGAAATGAGGATCCGACGTTACAACTATCGTTAACACGACGACATGGGGGTACCTGTCGGCTGATTCCTGAACCTCCTCCGCAGCGGCGAAGAAAGGATCCTTCTCCCATCGACCGAAACTCGAAGCCATTTCGGAGGGAAACAACGAGCCCCGATAGCCAAACCGCAAGACGAATTCGCTCCGATTTCCCCCCAAAAAAAAAAGCAAAAACAAATCGAAACCCTAATCGATAAAGAAAAATCTTTTCCTCAATCCCAGTGACCTCGCTTGAACGCCAACGAAGCGGATCAACAAATCCAAATGTAATTGGGGAGGATTCAAGAGAAAAAAGAAAATTACAGAAATGGGGATCCAGGAAGAGGGGGGAGAGAGAGAGAGAGCAATCGCCAATCAGCAATGCGTACGACTCCTAAAGATAGATATATTTATTTACTTAATTTAACGCGTGAAATGAAAGGCGCCATGGCCGTGTGGCCACGTCATTATTTATCTATTCATGTGCTTCTGCTTCTCAACGAGCAACCTTTTTTTTTTCCCCTTTTTTTCTTTTTGTGTAATTGATATATTAAACTGGATAATTATCAGGTCTGCTGACGTCATTATTTAAGGAAGGTCTCCACGCGGACGAGACACACCAGGGGGGGAGCGATCGAGTCAAAGTTGTCGCACGCGGACTTGGGGAGTATGGACTGGAGTGGGACTCGTTACTCCCTTCATTCCTCCGCAGTCAAAATTCGCCTACGGATATTCCTAGAATCCGCCCTTTGCCATGGTCCCCGACGCAAAGTATATTTGGCAAAATGATCTGGTGTTCGTATCGACCGGTCGCGAAGCGAGCTTGATCGAAACGAGCCCGGTTCCGATCGACAAGAATGTCGACGTCGGGCACTAGATTTTGGCCACGTGCTCGGGCAGATGGGCTGGCAAAATGTACACTTTGTTAGTCCCCTGGCCGGAGCACGAGATTATGCAACTCCTGGTTAGGGAAAGCCGATGACATTGGGATCAGTAAATACTCCAATTGCCTTCTTTGTGAAGGCTTAGACAATGGATGAAAGAACACATCGATTGAATTTACATTTCTAGTCAATTTTATATTGCTAATATCGATTGTTCCTAGTATTTATACTTCATTTACTTTGAAAGGCATTTCATTTTTTTTTCCAGAGGAGTACATAAATTTCGAGAAGCTAACGCATGGCAATGTTTCTGCCATAGAAATCAATTTTTAGCCAGAAATTAACTTTTCTGCTTCTGTATATAAGTAAATTTCTTTTACTTCTTTAAGTGACCCTAAAACTACTTCTGGAGCAAAGAAATGCTCCAAGAGTATTAAAAATAAAATTGTGTAACTAGATGGATTTCTGCTCCAGAAGTTGCGTTTTCAGACGGATTTCTACTCTAGAAATTGTCATGCGTGGCGGCGGATAGCAGCATGGGCAAAGCACTCTGCCACCGCCACCTTCGAGGACGCGATCTTCTCTACCTAAATACTTTGAAACAAAAACACGACATGCTAGAACACTCTTAACGGGAAAATTTTTATTAAGCCGATGGCACCATTTTGACATCCGTTAAGATCTCAGTAGGAAATGTAGGAATGAAATTAAAAGATAGTCTTTAAGGGCTTGGTAACCATTCTCATTCTCTGATTCTGATTTTGGGAACAAAAAAGAACGAGAACCCTATTTGATAACGTAAAAAATTATGATTATGATTCTATTCCCATAATCAGTTTTAGAGCAAAATCCAGAATAAAAAAAAGTTGGTTCTATGGAAAAAAGAACCACTTTTGTGAATTACAAAACAGAATGAAGTCTCATATCTCTCACTTTTCTTTTTCGTTCTCTCCTTACTTTTCCCTCAATCTAATAAAAATAAAAATAAAATTTTAAAATTTTAAAAAAATTGGATTTAAAAAAAAATCCCTAAAAATAAAAAGAAGGTTAGATTAAGCTAGTTTGACCTCATTTTCATAAATTTGGGCCTAAATTTCTTAGATTTCACAGTTTAAACTCTTTCATAAAAAATATCGTAGAAGATGAAGGCATCCAACATGCGAATGATAATATATATACTCGTAGTCGTGCATCACAAAATGTGACTATCTGCATGTGGAGCTGGAGTCAAACACCCACTTGAATTTAGGACGGAATCTGCAAAATAATAGTGAAGGGCTTGTACTTCGTATCAAGAAGGATAATTTGTTTTTTTTTTCAGTGGATAATTTGGTTATTCGGCTGTTATGTTTGTAGGTATCTTGAACAAAGCAACATTTAAAGAAAAAAAATGAGTTCTTAATATGGGAATTATCCAATGCTTCAATCAAACTCCAAACATCATATATTAAAATTTATGTTTCATTTATGACATGCTAAAAAAAAATAATATATTTTAAATTATTTTATTGTGCATTGAAAATTAGTCTTCAATTTTGGATGAAATTTTATAAAGTTACTACATAGTTATTTGACTTAAATGAAAAAAAAAATTAGGAAGAGAAACAGTTTTTGGGAATAGGAATTTTGTGCAGTTATTAAACATGTTTCTATTCCAGGAATATAAATTTTGGGCAGTTATCAGACGCGTTCTGATTCTCTAAAACTCATCCAGGAACAAAATAAAAAAAAATCATTTTAATCAGAATCAGTTTTTCGGAACAGAATAGTTACCATACGTAGCCTAATTGTATTTTGTATGACAAAAAATGTTGTTCGAATGGAATGAGTTTAAGACCCAAAAGTACATGCAAAACATATGACATTATTAATAGAGGGGAAATCATGACAATCGCAAGCGTTGTTACGTTAATAAGTAAATTATCATATTTTTTTATTAAAAAATTAAGTATATTATTGTTGTATATGATTTTTCTAATAGATTGATTTTCAAATGATGTCCATTATTAACATAACACGTGTTTGTAATTAACCTATTTACCTCAATAATTTATTTGTGTAATTAATATGGTAAACCCAATAATTTAACTCAACTCCCACGATTTAATTAATTGTAGCTCACATTACGGGCATTCCAAAAAACAGCTAATAAAACAAAAAGCATTCCATGAAATAAACCAAACAAGAGACAGACGCCTATGATGCACTTCTGTTGTATGATCAATTATTAGTACATGGTACTAATGGATTTTGACATAATAAAATGAAAGCTCGATTAATATCTTAAAAAAAAAACTCATTAAATTTCCGTTCCATTTTATGCAAAATTTTATTGTTAGAACCAAATTAGCCAATCTTCATTTAACCTCGTTATCCCAAATCAAAGAAAGAATTTGGATAGTTGGAAAGATTTTTTTTGACGGAAAATCTCGCTCGATCATTATATTTACACGATCTCTTGAAATTATTCTGAGATCACATTACTCGACAGTTGCTCGATACGGATCCGGATCCCCTACCATTATGGTAGGGGATTTCAATGTGTGGGAATTTCCATGGTAGGGAATCCCCACCCACTCGATATGGCCACGCCCGAGGTGTTTGATTATTTTTATATTCATTTAATTTTTCTTTCCATGGATGGATTAATTCCTCTTTGTTTGACGTTATGTTAGGATGGATCGAGGAAAGTAAAGGGGAAAATGCAATTAAAAAATGTATTTTTTTTCCTTTGTTGTATAGAAGAGGATAAAATAACTTGGAAATCGGCAGTGAAAGAGAAGTGTTCTGCTCGGCGGCGACGCGGGATGGGAGACGCGGAGCAGCTGTGCGATGCGGCGAAGAACGGCGACATCGGAAGGCTCAAGTCCCTAATCAGCGCCGGCGCCGACGTCTCCCGCTTCGACGCCGACGGCCTAACTCCGCTGATGCACGCGGCTAAGTGTGGCCGCGCCGACGTGGTGACGGCGCTCCTTGAAGCCGGTGCGCCCTGGAACGCTCTCTCGCCTTCCAATCTCTCCGCCGGCGATTTCGCCATGGAGTCCGGCCATCAGGAAGCCTTCGAGCTTCTCCTCAACGCCGGTATGTGCGCATCTGTAGTTCTGCTTCAGTTTGTCGTTTGTCCTTGGTGATGGCTAGTGACGAGCTTCGAATGTGCTGTAGAGAAAAGGGAATTTTCAAAGGAATCAACCGTGATTTCTATTCCTTCTTACGTTTACAAGCCTATGAGCACTCTTTTATACATAGAAGAGAACCACCCTAATTTACCTATAAATCAAGAATATACATAGAAATAGAATCATGGAATATACATAAAAAGAGAATAAAATACTATTTTGAATATAATATATAGCTCATACTAACACTCTCTCTTAAGTGGGTGAGAAAATTTTTTTGATACCCAATTTAAATAGTGAGCTGTGAAAATTGACTTGATAACTAACATGACTAGTGAGCTGTGAAAAAGCTTGACTTGATAAGGCTTTCGTGAGAATATCCACCAACTGATCTTCAGACTTCGGAAACTTTATTACTTTAGCATCCAAGTTATGCTTGATAAAATGCCTATCCTTCTCAACATGTTTAGTATGATCATGTTGAACTGAATTGTGGGAAATTTGAATCGTAACTTTATTATCACAGAATATTTTCATCTCAAATTCAGGTGGGAAACCAAGTTCCCTCATCAACCTTTTAGCCATAATAGCTCGCATAGACCTTTACCTGCCCCTCGAAATTCTGCTTCAGCACTTGATAAGGATGATAAGGATACATCCTTTTGCTTCTTGCTCCTTCATGTGTTACTAAGTTTCCTCCCACAAATGTGAAATAGCCTGATGTAGACCTTCTATCAGAGATGCTACTTGCCCAATCTGTATATGTAAATCCCTCTACCTGAAGGTGGTCGTTCTTCGCAAAGAACAACCCTTTTCCCGGACCTGACTTCAAGTAGCGCAGAATCCGAACTACGGCATTCATATGCTCCACTCAGTGCATGCATGAATTGGCTTACAACCCCTACAGCATATGCAATATCAGGACGAGTGTGTGACAAATAAATTAGTCTCTCTACTAACCTTTGGTATTTGTCTTTATTAGTAGGCACCTGATTAGGAAACTCTCCAAGTTTATGATTTTGAACAATAGGAGTGTTAGCAGGTTTACATTCCAATATTCCAACCTCAGCTAATAAATTTAACACATACTTTCGTTGAGATAAGAAAATACATTCATTCGACTTGACTACTTAAATTCCCAAGAAATATTTAAGACCTCACAAATTTTTCATCTCAAACTCATTAGATAGCCGCCCTTGAAGATCTACAATTTCTTCAAGTTCATCGCCTGTGATGATCATATCATCCACATATATGATCAATGTTGTTACTTTGTCCTGTCTACGCTTCAAAAATAATGTATGATCAGCATTACTTTGAGTGTATCTATACCTCATCGCTGAGCTAAACCGGCCAAACCATGCGCGAGATGATTGCTTTAACCCATATAGTGATCGTTGAAGTTTGCACACCACATTTGACTGATCAATACACGCATATCCTGGTGGGACTTCCATGTAGATCTCTTTCTCTAGATCTCCATGAAGAAACGCGTTCTTAACATCAAACTGGTGCAAAGGCTAGTCCAAGTTCGCTGCAAGTGGCATCAAAACCCGTACTGTATTCAGCTTTGCAACTGGAGAGAACATTTCTTGATAGTTCACACCATAGGTCTGAGTATACCCCTTTGCTACCAGTCGTGCCCTATACCTCTCAATCGATCCATCTGCTTTGTATTTGATGGTGAAGATCCACTTGCATCCTACCGCCTTTTTTCCCTTCAGTAACTCTACCAATCTCCAAGTCTTATTTTTTTGCAAGGCTTCCATCTCCTCTTTCATTGTTTGAACCCACTTGGGATCCTTCAAGGCTTCTTGTACTCCACTAGGAACTTGAATTGCGGAGACATTAGCCACAAACGCTTTTAAGCCCTCTAAAAATCTTTTTGTCAAAACATAATTGGTAATCGGGTACTTCGACCTTCGTTCCTCCATGTTTGATGAGTACCTATCAGGAGCCTTGCCTTGATTGTGTCTGTTAGGCAATTTATAACCACCAACTTCATCAATATTAACAAGAGAATCGTGTGATATGAGAGCTTACCTCAGGAGTATCTTTAGGAGACTGGTTTGGTACTGAAGAGGGGATATTTTGAGGGAGAGAGGACTGTACTTCAGGTTGTTCTTGCGACTCTTGTAGCAAAATAGCCTGCTGATCATCTTTTTCGTTGAGATTTTGCTGTCTGTTTCTTTGTCTACTGCCTTGATCTACCATAGCCCCTGCCATCATCCCACCTTCCCACCAATTTAGTCTTTCATCATGGATCTCCCTTTGAAAGGTATAATTGGTGGTAGAAAAGAAGAGTTCAGACTCAACAAATGTGACATCCATGGTCACATGAGTTTTCTTTGTGTTCGAATTGTAGCAACGATATCCCTTCTGGTGAGTTCCATAACCAAGAAGAACACACTTAACAGCACATGGGTCGAGTTTTGTTCGCTGATTCTTATGTAGATGGACATAGGCCACACACCCAAAAACCTTAGGTGGTAAAGTCAAGATTGAGGGAAGTGAGACGTGCGTCGAAAGAGCCTGGAGCGGGGTCTGGAATGCTAATATGCGGGATGGCATACGATTCATTAGATGTACAGCAGCATCCCAAAAACAATTCGAAACCTGCCCACCTATCAGAAGTGCGCTTGCTGTCTCTAAGATATGATGATTTTTCTGTTCGGCAACACCATTTTGCTATGGTGTCTGAGTGCAAGAGGTCTCGTGAATTAACCCATGGTCTTGAAAATAACCTTGGAGTTGTTGGTTAATATATTCGCCGTCGCTATCGGTACAAAGGACACGGATTTGAGCTCTAAACTGGGTCGTGATCATGCGGTGAAATACACGAAAGATTGTCCCTAGTTCATCTTTATGTTTCATTAAATATAACCAGGTCATCCTAGTACAGTCATCCACAAAAGTTACAAACCAACGAATACCAGACATTGTAACAATGGGTGAAGCACCCCACACATCAGAATGTATTAATGAAAAAGGAGTCTGGCTCTTATTAAAACTCAGTGGAAAAGAAGCACGATGACTCTTCGCCAAGATGCAGGTCTTACAATAAAATTCAGAATCCAATAAACAACCGAACAAATCTGGAAATAATTTCTTTAAATACCCAAAAGAAGGATGTCCCAAGCGAGGTGCCATAACCAAATTTCTTTCTCCTTAGTAGTAGATTGACCGGGGGTGTGATATGCTCGGCTTTCAGTGAAGTCATCCACAAAGTACAGTCCCTCCCTCTTAGTACCAGGTGCAATAATCTCCTTCGTAAGGATATTCTGGAATAAACAAAACGAGGGATACATGAGTACACTACAATTCAATTCATCAGTGATTTGTCCTCCAGAGAGCAATCGTTAGATAAGGACGGCACTAGCAAAGCGTGAGATAATGATAATGATGGGGAAAGTTAAACACCGCCAGCCCCTAATACCGGAAAACTACGACCATTAGCGTTATATATATATATTCTCTCCTTGAAGCGGTTTTATGCAGGAGATCATCAGAATATGGTGCCATATGATCAGTAGCGCCTGAATCAATAATCCACGCATTATTACCTCCAGCATGCGAAGTATTGACAAGTACAAACCCATTGTTACATGTAGAATCGGAATCAGGTGCAGCGATGGAGTCTACCTGCGGCACCAACGATAAGGGTGAATCACTTGTGGCCAAGGAAGCTTGTCCTCTACTCGTTGAATTCTCAGCTTTCTTTTTAGCATGCAGTTCTTTCCACCAGTCAGGATAGCCATGCAGCTTAAAATAGGTCTCCTTCGTATGTCGAGAATTCTTGCGGTGTGTACAATTCCCTGCTGCTAGCGGTTGCGACTTAGGTCTCGGACCAATATTAGAGCGTTCTCCCCCAGATGGAGTAGAACCATGAACCATTCGTAAAGTAGCATGTCCAGGATCGGTTTTGCTGCCACGAGACACCATAGCTGCAGCGGTAGGAGTCTGAGGATGTGCCATCATAACGGCCTAGCCCATGTCTTCTCTTCTTACATGTGCGTAAGCTTGTTCGACCGTAGGAAGTGGTTGCATCTGCAATACATCAGCCCGGACCTTGTCTAGGCGATCATCCTTGTCCAAAAATATGTAAACACGGTCTTCTTAAACCAAAGTGTTGTATCTCTCAATATCACAAGAACAGGGGAGACTACATGAATATAAAGAGCATACAACACTCATCCACAAGCAATGTGGGACAACAACAACAACTTCAACACCCCCTCTCACGTGCAAGCAATCTGCACGTGGAAATTAACTAATGGGGTGGGTTCATATACGCGGAAAGAATAACACTGGCTCTGATACCAGTGTTGGGTGGTCTTGGGCCTCTCTCAACCCAAAAGCTAGCTCAAAGGTTGAGACTTTTCCTCACACTTATAAACCGACCACCAGCCCCTTCCACAACCGATGTGGGATAACCCCAACAATCTTCCCCTCACACATCGGGCCATGGGTCGGGGGGAGCGACAACCCGTATCTCTCCCGTGTGACTATTAGGTCCAGACTTGTTGGTAACCTGGGCTCTGATACCATGTGAGATTTGGTGGGACCATTTGCCAACTGCTCTAAAAGCTTAAGCTATTAGAAGAAGGCATGGTTTAATATTTATATATTCCAACACAGGTCATGGGATTAGGTCGGCAAAAATCAATTTCTCACCAAAGTCCTTGGAGGTCATTATAATACTTTTCAATGGGTCTGCCCGCCTGCTTCAGACGAGTTAGGTGCCACTTTAAATCATATACCTGGGAGACGTCAACACCATCAAAGAATATCGTAGCCACCGCATCCCAAAGTGTTTTTCCGGTGGGGTATCGGATGAAATTACCAATCAATGCAGGATCCATGGAATTGATAAGCCAGCTCTTCATTGTTGAATCCTCAGTCTTCCACTTCCGGAAGCCTGGATCATTCGGAGAGGGTTGGGGAAGAACCCCAGTAATATATCCCAACTTGTCTTTGCCAGAGCAGTACATCTCGACCACTTGAGACCAAAGACCATAATTGCTTCCATCTAACTTGATAGAAATCGAGGGAGTCGGAGTCTCAACATCAGAGTCTCAACATGAGATTGTGGGACATGATGTTGAGACAAGACTTGGGTCAAACGCTCAATAAGAGCATCGGTATTCGAAATTCCCCCCTGTGCTACCAAAGGAAGACCATCGTCAGTCGAGTTTGTGTTTGCCATGGGGTTGTAAGCTGATCGGAGTAGCGACAAAGGCTGAAATTATGCGCTAATTTACCCAAATAACTGTTGTTTTTGCACCAAATCAGCAAGAAAACAGTCTCGAATGGCAGAGATCTTCAAGCTTCAGATAGCAACAGTAAACAGCAATAAAAAAAGGTGAAAATTTTTCTGGACAGCAGCAAAATAAATATAAAACAGAAGTATTTGATCCTTGCACAGCAGCAGAACTTTTGGATTGAACAGCGGCGAGTTTTGGGCACCAATTCAGCAAAAAACAGCATCGAAACAGTAGCGAAACAACCCCCGGACAGTGATCAAAATGGACTCTGAACAGCAGTAATTCTCGATCCAAGAAGTAGTGAAAGAGAGGCCAAACCGTAATGAAGTTCTCAGCAACAGTGCAGGAACACCAACAGCAATCCGTCGGGTTAGTGATAACACGTCAATCCGTCAGGTCAGTGTAGCAACGGTGCAGGAACACCAGCAGCAACACGTCAATGCAAGATCAACAACGGTCGGGTTAGTGGCTAGTTGTCAGGTGGAGGCAGGAGCGAAGCAATGAGCACCCAAAAAAAAACCAGTTAGGGATAGCACATTCGGGGATATGCAGTGCAAGAAGTCACTAGCTTCGGGGGTTAATACGGCCAAGGAAAAAAAATCGAGCTTTCTCTCTTCTCATTCACTCTTTCTCTCTTTGGGGGTCGATCGGTCAGAGCGGTGATTCAAGATGTCGGAACCTGGCTCTGATACCATGTAGAGAAAAGGAGAATTCTCAAAGGAATCAACTGTGATTTCTATTCCTTCTTACGTTTACAAGCCTATAAGCACTCTTTTATACAGAGAAGAGAACCAACCCTAATTTATCTATAAATCAGGAATATACATAGAAACATGGGATATACATAAAAAAAGAATAAAATCCTTTTTTGAATATAATATACAGCTCATGCTAACATGTGCTAGTGATGCTTGCTTGATTCTACACGTAACTTGCCGTTCCGATGTTCAACTCTAGTTCTTTTATGAGGACATGGAAGAATAGTTTGGGAGAGAGAGGTTTTTTAGGATTCACCTTGGGACCATGACAAGTTGGGTTTGATGGAAGATAATGCTCTTGGATTGTTGCTTAACAGCACGATTAAACATCTCATACTCATAATGGTGCGTCTATCTTGGCCAACAAGGAAAATAGAAAGTTATTAAAGTGGGATCGCTATTAGGTTCTAAAACCTCGCTAACACACAGATTGATGAGGGACAGATGTTTGATGTTACAATTAGTAACAATCGAGGAATTGATGCATTTTCAGTTTTTTCACTGATTCAAGTTACCGTTGCAAAATGACAGTTAAACAAGGATCAAACCAATGAACCTTCCAATAGGATTATCAGAATGACTATTCAAAGTAGAATTGGACTAAGGAATGCTGTGCTTCCACCTGAAAAGCTTCCATAAGACCCATCTCAACCGTGGCCACACACAAGGAATATGTGATGGAAGATCAGTGATAGACTCACCTTGCTATTTTGTCTGTCGTTTAATGATTTGCATAAGCCAGTACGAAAATTCTTTTAATTTGCACTTCTGTACATGATGAGATGCTTCCCTTTGCTTTCGCCAAGACTACGGATTATTAAGTTTCTCAGTAGTATTTATGGGAAAGCCAAATTTGCTTATCCCGGAACTCATTGGCTCAAATACTTCCGCATAACCTATCGAATTCTGGATATTTAGCATTACTTATTGGCGTGCTTCAAGGATCATAGAAATGATTTTCAGGTTAGGTATGTGCATAGTTTCAGTCCAGTTAAGGGACCTTTATTGTTCTTATCATGGACTTTGACCATCGATATTATATGCAACAGGTATTCAAGCGGAGCTTATTCTGGGGACAATTGCAAGGATAAGTAAAGCCGGTGACTCTCATGGGGATTACTTGGATGACAGGGTTAATTTTAGTGAGGATAAGCTGATGGACTCAAGTAGCAAAGCTGTCATGATGGATTGGGAAAAGCCATTGATGGAGGCTCATGCCAAAGCCGTTTGTTCACAGGGTGGCCACATACTTAACATTGGGTTTGGAATGGGTCTTGTAGATACAGCCATTCAGCAATATGCTCCTGCTACACACACTATAGTAGAGGCTCACCCTGATGTTTATAAACGAATGCTTGACACTGGTTGGGGTGATAAGGACAATGTAAGGATGATATTTGGTCGTTGGCAAGATGTTCTTTCTCAACTTGGATCTTATGATGGTAAGAGAAACATCATTCCCTATCTAACTAGAATATTAGCATCCCTATCTGAGTGTTGCATAACGTTTCATTTGTGATTTTTTTTTCCTCGATCCTTCTACTTTTGCACAGACACTCAAATTTTGGTGTTTTTAGGACTTGCAAGACACCATTTTTCATTTTTTTTGTCTTTTTTGTCAAGCTCATAATCTTGTTTCCAAAAGAATAAACTCTTACCATCGGTGAAATTCCAACAAGGCCTCTATATCCATAATTAAAGAAATTTCTGCAAAAGACTAGAATTCTAACCTTGTGTCAGGACTTACGGGCCAAGGGACAAACTTACAGCAGCTTGCCAAACAAAGGCTAAGAGAAACTCATAATTCATTAGATACTTTTTATGAATGTCAACTAAGTATCGTAAGTAAATTGCTCCCGGTTGTGTCCTCTATCTGTTGCGGGTCAAGGACTCCTTCAAACCTCTGGGAAAATGCCCGCCCGTAATGAAACCCAGCAGATAAAGTACATTCCATAGTTTATTTCGTATTTGATTGGGTTCTCATAAATAATTGTAAATCCACCCCCATATATGGAATGTATTAAATGCACATGAACGGCGGAATAAAGAAATTTTGATATTCAAATTGGAATTTGTAAAAGTTCTTGGACCTCCTTTCTGTACCATGGTTTTAATTGCAACTAGAATTGACTAAGACAATGTTTATGAGATTTCTGGTGTGTTCATTAAAACTATACCGGTCAATAGGGATTGCAGCTAGAATTGTGTTTCGCTTGAGTTAATTGTTTTTCCTGCTTATCATCTTTAAAGTATGCATTTTCCATTTATCAATTTCTTGGCTACAATGGTCCATCTCCTCATGCAGACAGATTTCATTGGAGAAACTACAGCCTAGTATCCCAATCTGATTTCAGGAGAGTGCGCGCATGAGAGTATGGTTAACAGTCCAGTAGATGCTGCTAGGATTTTTTGGATATAATTGGATCACTTTCAGTTATTAATTTCTACTCGGATGAAATTCTGATGCGACTACAGTCTTGCTTATGTAATATAATTGATGTTTTCAGGTATATTCTTCGACACATATGGAGAATATTATGAAGATATGAGGGAGTTCCACCAGCATCTTCCTGTTTTATTGAAACCTGGGGGAATCTACTCATTTTTCAATGGGCTTTGTGGAGATAATGCCTTCTTCCATGTTGTTTACTGTCATTTAGTTTCTCTGGAATTGGAGAACCTGGGCTACTCTACGCAATTAATTCCCCTGCCTGTGAAGGCTTGTCTGGGAGAAGAAGTTTGGGAAGGTGTGAAACAGAAATATTGGCAGCTTGATACGTATTACCTCCCAGTTTGTCAAACTACACAAGACGAAAAATGATGTTTGGTTTGCACTTAAGCTCTGAAAGCACTGTCTTGAAGGCGCTTAAAATGGCTTTTTTAGTTGTCTTTCACTATCTGGATGGGGTTGCAACTTTATAAGAAATTGGTGGAAAGGATGGGTATGTTCTACCGTCTATGAAGTATTTTTTGAGGTTTGCTATTCAACCAGTGGTAGTGTTCTTCAGGCTTCATCTTCTTCAGTAGAGATATGCAGCAGAATGTCATACGTTAGACTCAGAAAAAAAAAACATAGAATATTGATAGTGAAGCCGTGTCCTACTCTTGAAGAGGTGCATTTGGTACGTTAAGCAGTTGTTCTGTGTTGTAGTTCACTGAAGCTAGACCTGGACTAATGGGCAATTTTGAGCTTCTTGTTGCAATTCAATTTCAATCTTGGCATTCAAATGCTTAAGGGTGGAGTTTTAGTTCTTTGGATCGTTATTATTTTTTTTCAGTGGGATGCTGAGTCCAATGAGAACTTTCTCTTCTTCTCGAGATCCAGTAGCTCTTTCAAGTGTCACGAACATGCTGCACGTAATGATGTTAAATTTGGATAAGATTTGCAAGGCACATCATTTCTTGTAACAGCCATATTCTCCTCTTGGCTCTTACTAGCTTATCTGAAATCTCAATGTAAGAAAACTTGGTCAACATTTTGAGAGGTTGCCTTTAGCGTAAAGTCTCTTCATTCGTTAAAAATAAAGCACTTTTGATGAACAGTTGAGAGGTTGCCTGTAGGCTGTGGTGTGCTATTATTTATTAACCTCCGGTGACCTTTTTAAGTTAGTAGTTTGCACCTGCTCGACTACCCAAATTGCAGAGTGAAACCCTCAGATCAAAAGTGCTCAAGGGTGGCAATTCAGGAAATATTGTTTGTTGTAACTGAATGTTCTCCAGAATGAACATCAATAGATTTCTTTTCATTCCTCATAATCCATACAAATCCTGTTTGTTCCTTTTTTCTACTTGAGTTGTGTACTAATGTTATTTTGCTTTACTCATTAAGCTAGACAAGAATTAAATGTTTTCTCGATTCATTATTTTGATTCAAGAGAGGATGTCTCAGTATTTCTTCATCCATTTTCATCCAATCAAGGGGGTTTCTTTTATGTTATAACTACAAGTTCTGAAGTTGAAGTGGGGGTCTGCTAATGAGTTTGAATTGAGGAGGAAAGGATTTGAGAAGATAGTTTTTATTACAATACGGTATTTCACATTGTTGATGCTGCCAGTGCTGTAGATACAACGGATGACAACTAAATGCTTCAATTTCGAATTAATGTACTTATAGCAGAACCATGTCCAGGTTTCAAAGTTTGAAAGGTATCTTAAGTACGCTGGATATTGGAGCGATGCTTTTCTGTACATTTACAGTCTTCCCTTGGCCTACATTTTGATCTCAAGAGATGGGTAGCAATCTAGTCTATCCAGCCTTTCTCTTACATGATGCCGGCTTCTACGCATTCATGTCGACAAAGCAAGCACATCCACATGCCCCTTCTCAGAGCTTGATTACAATGGTAGCAACCTATGTTCTAACAATGGTTATGTCCAGCTGATAGCAATTGGACTTCCAACACTGTGTTTTCCATCTGACCATTTAAGACTAGCAAAGCTGGTTGTACCAGATGGCATGGAGCCAGCAATGAAGGTGACTGTGTAACTTTTTTCCTCACCCATGGTGCTGAAAGTCAGCGAATCGGGTTCAACCAAGATATTGACTGATGGGATCTGTGAAGAAACTGACACCTTGTAGGTACCAGGACTACCAACATTTGTTAGAGTCCTTGTATATTTTACTGTGCTTGAAGCACCAGCCCCACCTGCTTTGCTAGAAGCCGTTTCCATGGGAACTGCGAACGATGGGTAATTAAGATCTTCCACATTATACATCTTGCTTGAGTCGCAGGTGAAGTCTCTGTTTGTGGAGCGCTTGATCTGGTCTGAGGTGTAGTTTAGGGCACAGAGGAAGCGCAGATAGTCATCTACGGCGGCATCATAGACCAAACCAGGGTCAAGGGCTGCCATTGGATCAACATGTCCGGCCCCATAATCGAAAGGGGTTGATGAACTCCCAGTGGCAACATCTTCAATTGTTTCACCATTTTTGTACTTTGTGTAGGCTGTTGTCATGAGTGCTGATCTGATGGCCGCGGGGCTCCATTCCTGGTGAGCAGCCTTGAGGAGGGCTGCCAACCCACTCACATGCGGGCAAGACATTGACGTGCCGGAGATTATGTTGAAATTCACATGCCTCTTATCACTGTCCAGGCCAGTTGGGCCCAAAGCACCCGTCCACCCTGCGAGGATGTTCACGCCAGGTGCTATGAGGTCTGGTTTGAGAATCTGAGGATTGAGCGGGTTAGGACCACGGGAACTGAATGATGCTACCACTGGTGAAGGTTGGACATCAAGTTCTGTGCCTGCGGAAGCAATGGTTGCTGTTGGACTCGGATCTGAGAAGATATACTTCTTTATCTCAATCCCTGCTTTTTGTCCTACGGCTGCCGAGGGCAAGAGATATGCATCGGCAACTAGCTCTTCACCATAATACTCCGTGTTAATAAGAATCATTCCCACCCCGCCCGCATCCTTCACCACCACACCCTTTTGTGCCCTCGAGTTCCCTCCTCTGTCGCAGACCACTATTTTCCCTGCAACTTTGTTTGCAACCAAGCTACCAGTAAAGCATAATTCACCACTAGAGGAGTTGCTTGCGTTACCTGCGAACACGAGTGGAACTGAACCAGATAACAACGTCCCACTGTAAAGTGACGCGCCTTGGTACTTCTTGCCATTTCCAAGAGTGACGTAGGCTGGAAAATCACGGTCCAAAGTACCGGCTCCTACTGTGGTTATCCAAGGAGCTACGTTCCCCACACTCTCAGGGCTAGGCCCACCGTTCCCGGCAGAGCACGACACAAGGATTCCCTGTGCCATTGCGTTGAAAGCTCCAATGGAGATGATATCTCTGTAGTAGTCGTTTATGCCACCCCCAATGGACATGGATATGACGTTTACACCGTCTTCGACGGCCTTGTCCATGGCTGCCATTATGTCTGATCCAAAGCATCCACTTAGCCAACACACTTTATAGGTGGCTACACGGGCTTGTGTGGCCATCCCCCGTGCAGTTCCAGAAGCAAAACCAAAGAGGCTGGCCCCGGGGACGGCCGAACCAGCCGCAGTAGTAGAGGTGTGGGTCCCATGCCCATCATCGTCTCGGGGTGATTTCGATTCTCTGGATCCATCTATCGGTCCAAATGCTGCTTCATACCCTTTTGAGAAGAACCTCGCGCCAATGAGTTTCTTATTGCAGCTCGATAAATTGAAGTTCTTCCCCACCTCGCAGGCACCTTTCCAGGTACTGGGCACCGGACCGAGTGCTGTGTCATCGTAGCTTTCCAGCTCAGGCCACACACCAGTGTCAAGCACTCCAACAATCACGTCACTCGCCAGGTTGGACTCGGGGTAGGGAGCTTCGCTCTTTCCCAGTCCTAGAAATTCCGGCGTCCGAGTGGTGTGGAGTTCATATCTCGCTTCTGGCATGACCGATAGAATTCCGGGTTGCTTGCCGAGTAACTCCGCTTCCTTGGCTGTGAGCCTCGCGGAGAAGCCGTGGAGCGCACTGTTATAGGTGTACAGCATGTCTGCTCTGTCCGATACCGATCTCAGCGAAGAATCATACCATTCTAGATGATCAGCAAATGTCGTGGGCATGTTGGATTTGTCCATGTGGATGATATAGGTGGTTTTAGCTGGTTTCTTGGTACCTTCTGCTACCTCATATTGGGTGAGAACTAGAAGTGCTAGAGCCACTTTATGCAGAAGCCTAAGCTTCATCTTCACTGGATCTGTGAGGTTCAAGCGAAGCTGTCTCTTTTTTTTTTTTTTTTTTTGGGGGGGGGGGGGGGGTTGGGGGGAAGCTTTTACTGAAGGGGAAAGAAGAGAGGAATGAAGTGATGAAATGGCTAACCTATTTATTGGTGGGAGAGAACTACAAGTGCTAGAGCCACTATATGCAGAAGCCTAAGCTTCATCCTCTTTGCTGAACCCGGGGAGATTCAAGCGAAGATCTCTCTTCTTGTGAAACTTTTTCTTAAGGGAAGAGCAGAGATGAATGAAGTGATGAAACGGAGCAGGTGGAGGCTAGCCTTTTTATTAGCGGCTGTCTCAGCTTTGGGGCTTGCTTATGAATCTCTTGTGGGGCCTGACTAGTGGTAGTACAGTATACAAGATTGACCTCATCGTTTCCGATTCATGGGGTTAAAAAATGACGCCTGGTGGGATCTCTTGAGGTTTGATCTTGTATTGTTTTGGAAGCTATTAAGAGACAAATACTCACTTGGTGTTAGAATTATGTGAGAATTTGATGTTTTGCATAAAGTGAAACTGGAAGGATGGTAACTATCTTGGAGTCATGACCGCGGGGAATTGAAAACAAAATTTATATTTGAGCAGTAATACTCCGCATGAAATAGGTTTCTGAGGTTAAGTCTTTTGGTTGGGTTGGTGAACATTCTCTTTTTCCTTGGGCTGCATGGTCTCTACTTAGGCAAATACCTTATAATCTCTTCACAGATCTTCACAGACTTTTCGGCCCCCTCTTTCCGTATACGACAAAGGTGGCTGATTACTGATTACAGAGGTCTGTGGATCGAAGAAATTTAAGGTAAGGATTTAAGAATTTAGCAGTTGGGAATTGAGAGGACCATGCTAATCCAAGAAAAGTGTGTGACCCGACCGATGCAAGTTTGTCTTCACACTCGTTTCCGTACCCCCACCCTCGCTCGCAGCCAAACACATTTGTCCCCAGTTCTTTCTCCAATAATGTAATTACGCCCGCGATTCGGAACAGAATCTTGTCGTGGCCTACACTTTCTTTCACCTCGTTCGTTTTTCGTTGAAAATTGGGGTTTCTTTTCTTTCACTGGTTCAATACCTTTGTAAAGCATAGACGGAGAAATTCCCAATATCTAAAGCGCACTAGCCATGGCGCCTTTTCTTTTCTTTTCCTTTTTTTGGTGGGTGTGGGCACATCATGTCACCGCGGAGGCTAACCACCTAGTACCTTACTACTCACAGTAGAAAGTTGAAGGCATCATGCAATCCTATCTATGAATAGGGGTGGGCAGGTTCATATTCCACCTAGATTCCGTTATCTTCCCATCGAAATCGATTCCCTATCTTTTGGCACTTAGAAACTATCATGTCACACAAGTTCTTGGATCTACCTATATTTCATCATCGAGCGATTACAGTGAACTATCAACTCTAATGATCTCAATTTGCTGTTACAATTCATTGATCATAACTCATCTTTTGTGTATGAATAATATGAATCATTAACGAAATAAAAATCTCGATTATGGATATCAAAAGAAAATAGGAACTCGGAATAATGTTTCATATTTTCATGGACTCTCGATTTCGACTTGAAATCATGCTTATTATTATCTACAAGGACCGCTTATGAGAGGTTTCTTGATGCCACTCGAGAGATGTAACTCCATATCAATCATACAGTACATCGGAATCATTGGGGAGCATCATGTGGTTGAAACATTAGAAATATATGCTCAAAGCCTTTTCCTTTGTGTTCCCCGATGGTTTAGAGCCACAAGTTTGCAAAATATCAGGAAAGGGATGACAAAGTTAGTAGGCCATTATTGTGGGGTGTAATTGAGGGAGAGATATCAAGAATCCAAAGATGAAAATGATTCTCTCCCATTAATGTAATCATACCCTCCATGTGACCTCTTAATCTTGCGATTATGAACTTTAAGATGGGAAAAAGACATTTGGCCTATGCGTTCAAAAGAGTTTTGCTGTTTATCAATTTATAACTTCTATTAACAAGTTAAGTTACGATTGAAACATGTTAGTTCGTATCGATATTTTCTCTCGGCTACGCTTGTTCTATTTTCTGCATTGAATAAATGGGTACATAAGGGGCAAGCCAGGAGGATCCTTATCTCGCTAATGAACTATTTGGTAGTCTTATACAATAGTACCATTATTGAGATCAACAATACATTCTTGCAGGATACGAGGCACTGAATAATCTTCGGAGAACAGTGTTGCCCATGAGGAAATGGCCAACCGAAAATTAACAATGTTCGTGGGGGGGCCGATGGTCCAATTATTTCATCAAGGATCTGTGTTAGTGGGACTGTGTTGCGGACCCTAGCGTCCGGACATGATTGTAAGTTGTAACAGGATGGGCCGATTGATGGTGTTCTTTACAAGTCATTATCCATCCGTTGTCTAATGCTGTTGCTTTCGAGCCTAAGTTGAAAGGTTGAGCACCCAACTGCCATCAATCAATAAAAAGATTTTGGGATGTTTAAGCTGCGTATGGATCGTAGCTAGGGAAAATATTTATGTTCCAAAAGTGCTCCGAGAACATTTTTTGAACAGAAACGCGTATGGTTTAAAAATGTTCCGCGGAACACTTTTGTACCAAGGAACACTTTTCAAGAAACAAAAAAAAACTTGCTTCTGGGTTTTGGAACACTTTTGGAATCACCATCCATCGCCGCCGACGCGGCCACCACCCGTTAGCCGCCGGTCGCCAGGTTCGAAGATAAGCTTAAGCGGCGGCTCTTTCTCGAAGAAGAAAAGGAGAAACCCTAGGATGTGATTGAACACTCGAATTCTTATGTCTTTGTCGAACCATACTATTGGAACAAGGTGAATTTGGACGGATCAAGCCTTCCAGGGTTTTAATCAAGACAATCATACTGGATGTATCAGGCCGTCTAGGGGTTGTGATAAAAAAGACAATAATTAAGAGCACTAAAGAGAAAAGACGGGTCGCTCATGAAAAAGACATCACACTTAGAATCTTAATGACCAATAAAGCATGACAAAGAAGCAAAACCATGAGATTGTTCCCCAGCTGGAATTGGACCCTACCCACTCATAAATTCTGTGCACATGCAGTTGAGATCGAGGGCTGCTTTCGACAATAATTAATTTTAAGCGTCGACAACAGTAAAGTGGAGGGTCGTGTACGAAGCAAATGCGTGCGACGACGGACTTCTCGATGACGTTTGGATTCATGTGACGAACCTAATGCCAGATACAGATAGCCTTTTGTAGTAAAGAGTTGTGGCTTGAATGGGGAAGAAGATAACGCGGAGGTCGTGTCCAAGGTCCAACAAATTAATGGGCGAAAGCAACATAGAGGATTGGACCATTTTGGGTGGGAACTGGGAAGAGATGTTTTCCTATTCCCGTCGGCAAACAAAGATGATGTTACGGGTAATGACTGCTGACAGGGAGGCGTCCATGGAGATTCGTTTGGTTGCTTCGGGAAGGAAAGTGTAATTATGCCAATTCGGTACTAAATACTTTAATTTGGCCGATTCAACCATAAATGTTTTTGACAATTTACTAACACAATCCATTTAATTAATTTTGATCGAAAATCGCTGATTTGGATGCCATCGATGTGTCGGTATTGACGTGGATAATTTTTACAATTATTTTAAAGTTGTTACGAATTTTTTCTTATTTTCTCTTTTTTTATTTTTTATTTTTCATTATGGCCACCGAGGTCGAAATTCGTGGCCTTTGACCTCGCGACCTCTAACGAGGATTAGACCCTCACTAGTGGCTGGACGAGACACGACCTTGTCGGATCTAGGGAGACTCGACCCTCCTCGAGCCCAGCCGCTGGCGAGGCCGACCTCGCCCAATGACGACAAGGTCGAGCCTCGTCATCCCAACGTTAGCGAGGCCAACTTTGCCGATCATAATGAAAAAACATAAAAAAAAAAGGAAAAAAAGGAGAATAATAATAATGATAATGAAATATATATATATATATATATATATATATATATATATATATATATATATATATATATATATATACACACACACAAATTATCCATGTTAACAATTTTCAATCAAAATTGATTGGATAGGCTTAAATTGACAAATTATCAAAAGCTTTAACACTAAATTGGCCAAATTTAAAAAAAAATGATTGAATTGGCACAATTATAATAAATTTAAGATATACAAAAATTTTGGTACATTTGAGACCACACCCACAATGGTGGTCACACAAACAAGACGATACAACCATTAGGGTAGCCTCAGTTGCCAAATATCGGTTTCCTCTTTTGAGGCCTAATAATTCGTATCATGTCACGTCGAAATAAGTGCGTAATACAAATATAGTTAACCCAAACACAACAAGTTTAATAACCATATCGAAGTGTCTGGACGTGAGTTTGACAACATATTGAAATATTTTTATAGTCTTGTCTTTTGCCCATACATGGTTGAATTTTTAGAATCCCTCCAAGGTGAAGCTCTCACGGTCTCTCACCTATATCATCTTGTCTATGTAGTTTGACCGTTCTCTCTTCTTCTTATTTTTTGCGAGTAATCTCTTTCACAAATTGGCTTAAGAACTTTCGAATTGGTAAATCGAACATTACTTTCCCAAATCTATGAAGTTCCAGTGGTCGTTGCTCCCTTAATGTGTCAACGTCCGCGACTGGACTCGGGCAGTATTATTGGCTAATAATTGAACAAAGATAGGCACAAATCGATCGTCAATCAGTGATAAGATCTCTGGTGGAATCCAAAGATCCATTCATGCACACATTTTAATGGTGAGAAGCCACCATCCTAAGTCCCATAGGCGTTGAATTCTACAACAAACCCTCGACGTTTAATATATTATCTCCGATGCATCCTCATCTTCCTCATTGTCATGACGTACCGACAAAGCACCAAGTTCACTAGACTCGACCAAAACTTCAATCGATCTTTCTCCAATAATTGAGAAACTTTGGACGGTGAAATCTGTTTTGAGGGATCTGAGGCATGGTGATATTGTTATTGTTAGGATTAGACGCGCAAACATAATGAAGTGGAGAATAAATACGAGAAAGAAAAATCGAGATACGGAATTTATCTCGGTTCACCTTCAATTTAGGTTATATCAAGCAGAGGATTTCACTATAGCCAGCACATTTACCTCTCTGTTACAATTCTCAATTACAAATGAAAGAAATTATTATAACAATAGGTATTCATGACCCAAACTTAAACTACCAATAAAATACGGGCTTAAACTATAAAAGTCTTATGGCATCCCGGGGCCAGGGGGCGCTATCCCTTGAGACCCCCGCCGGGATGGCTCCCAAACTTTTGCTCGTTCACCGGGAAGAGGGATCCGCGTGCTTTCCTATCAATGGAGAATGTGAACTTCACCTCAATTATCATTACTGTTAGAAAACACGTGTAAGTAAGTTGTGTTAAGAAATCCCACATTGAAAAATGAAAGTGGTATAGAACAGTTAATATGCTCATGTTAACCCATAACTCATTAATTTAAGTTTTTAAGTTAAAATAAGTTTGACTGGATATGTTGACGGACTCGGACTTGGGCTTTCTCTTGGTGATCTAAAAGTTAGGAGGCCCTAGTGTAGTGCAGCGATTATATATGATTGGCATCGTACTTTTTGCTTGTTTGAAGAAAATTTCTTCTCTGAATTTCAGTTCTTCAGCTATGGCGCGTAAAACTTTATACATTCTTCTGGTCGTTAATGTTTTGGCTGTCGCGTGAACATCACTTTTGTACTGAACATGAAGTACATGATGTACCAAAACCAACCCATGATTTGGCGAAACCCCCTGCTCAAAAAGGGAGAAGGGAAGCGAAGTGGGGGTTGCTCAGGCGTTACTTTGTACGAGGTTACGGTCCAAATCTCCACTTCGACCATACTGGGATCAAACATGAGCTTACCAGGTTCTGAAGCGAGGGACCTGTTCCCGGACCCATGGAATCAGGCCGGAAGGCCCGGAGAACCAGGTATGTCGTCGGAAAGGAAAAACCTTATCGAACTACATGAGGTTGGCTTAGTAGTTAACGAATATACGGTAGTGCACACGGCCCGGGTTCGAATCTCCACGCGACCAAGAGCACGTTGTTTTAGCACTTGGTAACCATTGGTTAGCCAATGAGTATTCCTTAAAGGGCCTTTCCTCTGGGAAAGGCTTATTCACACTTTAAATAGCCACCTTAGGCCCGATATCGATAGACTCGTACGCCAGGAAAGTATTTCATGCGGGCCTTATGAATTGGCAATAAAACTCCTGCTCGACTTGAAACTTTCACTAGCAAAAAATTTCAATCTTTAATTGGCAACAGTCGCTTGATGCTATCTCTGCATTCTATTGCCTTTCGCCTCTCGGAAATGTGATTTACCCGAAACTGTCCCACCATCGACAGGGCCATGTGTTGTGGTGTGATTATGGTGACAGTTTCCGGAGTTTCGCAGCATATTGAAATCTTTAATCTCTAATATAATTGGGAAAGAACATTTTTAATTGGTGGTGCTGTCTTCGCGATCGAAAACTTTCAAAACATTCAAGAGGTGATTGTCTCTCATGAGGATCTTATCTACGTGAACTGATCTTATTTACATCTAGTCACTTTCACATGTTAAGACTTAAAAACCTTCGAGTCGGATAACCTAATGATAACGATACATATGAAACGCTTTCCTGAAGTCAAGTTCAGTGCGTCGTCTTGCTGTTAAGGTGTGCACAGGATAGCCCGGTAGCCTGCGAGCTTACTCCAGCCCAGACCGCCTTTTCCGAGCGAAGATTGCTCCGGGGCTGAGATTTTGGGCCCAAACTTTTTAAAAGTTTGGGCTAGTTCAGGCCGGTGCCGACAATGGGGCTTCAGATGCTGAAGCTCAGAGAGGCCCAAACCGGCCCGAAACTTACAAGAAAATCAATGAATATCAGCATAAATATGAAATATGGTTATGGCCTTTTTTTTTTATATACTTTTCCCAGTGGAAGTGACGTAGCGTATCATCCATGATAAGAGTGTTCTTCCTAGGCTGTTAAATGTCATGAAGAAGATTACACACTAAACAAAATAGTTCTCCTCACGTTTAGATGAATGCTTTAATTGAACTCTGTCGCGACCCGTTTTTTTTTTCGGCGGACGAATGGGCTAATAGATTGCCAATCAGGCCCCCGCTCTGCAATGTGGATCGCGGGCCTTCTCGGCGCGGGCCCTCCCAGGCTCATACCAAATTGCGACGGGAGTAAATTTGAGGGTTTTTCGATGATAAGAATCGATCGCCTTCGACCTTAGTGTGGTCGTGGTGGCATGTGCTATGTATGCATGCATTTGGAGTTGCCACCGGTCCTTCTTGGAAGGTGGATCGGAAACCTCACTAATCGATTGGGAGAGATTAATCAGTTCTACGGAACCAGAGATTTTGGATTCGGGGACTTGGTTACGTTGATGCCATTACCAACGCCCTTTCAGTATCTAACGTGAGTGATTTTCCTAACTAAGATTTCATGCAGGCGCAATTTTGGGTGAGGTAAGTTTGATTCAGGGTTTCACGCAGATTGGAAGACTAATCCTATCAATCACAATCAATATAAGAAAAGCGCAATCAAATGCATAAATGAACCACGCCAATGCACATCAATTCAAATCAAGAGTCTCATAATATAACCCTAGGGGGCATAGAGAAGATGTGATTTAGGGTCAAGGGTAAAACGAGAAGATTTGGGGACGATCGTCATTTTTTAGGGTTCGGATGTTGAATCACCCAAAATAGTCCATGGCCAGTTGATCGTGGCCATTTTTCTATTTTTGAAATTTTTTGAAATTTTCTGAATTTTTACGATTTTTGGAAGACAATTTGCCAAAAGGGAAAAATCGCCATTTTTGGAAATATCGGAGTTCAAAATACCCAAAATAGGTCTTGACAAATTGATTGTGGCAATTTCCTATTTTTTGAGATTTTTTTTGAATTTTTGGGAAACGATTTGTCAAAAGGGTAAGATCGTCATTTTTGGAAAGACAAGGTTCGAAATACCCAAAATAGGTCTTGGCCAGTTGATTGTGGCCACCACCTATTTTTTGGGATTTTTCTGAAATTTTGAGGAACGACTTGCCATAAGGGCAATATCATCATTTTTGAAAAGATCGGGGTTCGGAAGACTCAAAATAGGTCATGGCCAGTTGATTGTGACAATTTCCTATTTTCTGAATTTTATTTTATTTTTCTAAACTTCTTCAATCTTTTGGGAGACGATTTGTCAAAAGGGTAAAATCGTCATTGTTGAAGGATCGGGGTTCGAAAGACCCAAATTAGGTCATGGCCAGTTGATTGTGGCCATTTCCTATTTTTCAGAATTTTTTTAGATTTTTCTGAATTTCTTCAATCTTTTGGGAGATGATTTGCCAAAAGGGCAAAATCGTCATTTTTTAAAGGATCGGGGTTTGAAAGATCAAAAATAGATCATGACCAGTTGATTGTGGTCATTTCCTATTTTCTAAATTTTTTTAATTTTCCCAATTTTTTGAAATTTTTTTATGATTTTTCTATTTTTTTAAAAAAATACGAATTTTATAAAAAAAAATTTTGAATTTTTTAATTAAAAAATATTTCCGGACCGGGTCAGACCCAGCCCGCACCTCTCAGGTGCCCGGCCCGACCGTAAGGGTCAAAGGCCGGTCTAAACGACGCCGTATTGATTCTTTTTTAAACATTTTTTAACGATTTTCTAAATTTCCAATAATTAACCCCATCGAACGCTCTAGGATGTGACACATGGCCTTCCCTAGTACGTCCGATCTGGGTCTAATTGTTCTGAAAATAAGAGGACAATCCGACGGTTGTATTGCAAGAGCGCCACTTTGCACAACCGTGGCCATTAGATCGCATTTTTTATTGTCATCCGAAAATCATTTCTTTTATTCTGAAAATCCTTTTTAATTTTTGAAAATTTAGATCGCGACACGTGGCTCGCCGTGTACCACCGGATTTAGAGTTTCTGCCTTTCCTTTTTTTTTTTAACAGAGAATCCCCCTCCCCCCCCCCCCCCCCCGACGGCTGACGTGGCGCCCTATGTAGCGCCACGTCATCCTTGACCAGTCAACGATAGTTGACTGGTCAAGGGCTCGCCGGGGAAGAAGACCGGCGCCGGCGTCTCACCGGAAGTGCGTTTTCGATGTTCAAACGACGCGGAAACGTCGCGATTTCGGTACCAAAACGAACTCTTAACATCCCACATTAACAAATAAGTATTTTTCCAGCCAAATCTCGCTGAAAATACCCCAAATTGGGCGGCCATATCGTCGGCTCTGGCGACCCCCATTCACAAAGAAAATTTTATCACCGAAACCCCGTTCCAATCATTCAAGCAGCATTCAAGGAGCGTTTAGAGACTCACCTGAGCTTGGCGTCCACAGTTTGCGCCGACCCAAACTTTTGGCTCGGCTCAAGACCGAGGAGCTTGAACCACTATTTTCGGCGCCAATCAATGCAAAATAAAGACATACAAGGGCTTAGAGTCGGTTCTAGAACACATTACGGGCAAGGGTGTGACGAAATATGTCCGGTATGGCTCGGCCGTGGCCACTATACATTGAAACGACCGGCGAGCATTTTATCAAACAGTTGGCGTGCATCGAAAAATCGGCATTCGAACGGGAAACGGGGGAACACGGGCTAAACCGAAGCAAACTAACACCCAAGCATCACTATAGAGACTTAAACTAACGTCTGTATATGTTCGGTTTGGCTCGGTTTCGTCGAAAATCAACTTGGACCAAAACTTACAGTAGCATAAAAACATGGCATGAAACCGGGGCAAAAATACCGACCTGTTCAAAGGTCGCTGGCGACTACGGGGCTTCGGCGAAGGTACTAGGGACGTCCTTCAGCCAAGAGATCATCTACCAAAGGGAGAATCACCTTCAAATCCCTCACGGCTCTCCCTTGCTCTTGGCCCCTCTCTCTCTCTCTCTCTCTCTCTCTCTCATTTTTTTGAAAAACCGAGCATCCTCCCCCTCTCTCTCATGGCCGAACCTTATATCCAAAAACCGTCCAGGATGCCCTGAGGATGATCACGCATTCCCTCACCCTGAAAAAGGGTCTGCCATCTCCTGTTTTCGTCGTCCCCGATCATTGCTCTGCTTCCTGCCACTTCTCCATGTTTCTGTACGTGAGAAACAGCAGGTCTGCACCAAAGGTTCCTAATTTTCTCCCAATTGAGCCTCTAATTAACCGTTTTTCATGAAATTGATGTCAAAATCGGACTTCTCAACATATTTTTCATCTAAAATGGGCATCTTTGCGAACAAATGAATTAAAATTTAGTGAAAACCTCAAATTGTGTCAAAGATCCGAAAATGATTTTTGCTTAATTGAGGGCTCAAACGATCAAATCAGCCCAAATTAAGGCCACCAATGAGTCCAGGACGACGAAAATTATTGGTTAATATCATGAAAAACCCCAAACTGGTACGTGACAAATTTATCCAAAATTATTTTTTTGACATCGAAAAACTACAGACTGGTACAGTTGTAACAAATTTACTCCAAATTATTTTTTTGACCACCAAAAACCCTAAACTGGTACTTGTATCAGAATTACCCAAATTAATTTTTTTGACAACGAAAAACCCCAAAATGATATACCCGCGACGATAAATTTATCACATATATGCTAGTTTGGAATAAAATTATCACAAGTATACCAGTTTGAGATTTTTTATGGTCAAAAGAACAATTTATGATAAATTTATCACAAATGTTCTGTAGTATTAACCAAAAGGCAAAGGTGAATCGAGAAAATTAGTTTTTTTTTTCACACAATTCTCCGTAATTTCTTCCCATGTTGGAGAGAACGCATTCGGTGGGACCACTCAAAAGATTAACTTGGCAATGATTCTTCAACGAGCCACGCATCGATCATAAATTGATCGTACACCTCACTTGCGCCAAGACTTCAACTTGAATGTTCACGTTTAGTTTTAGTAAGTCGACTTCGAATAGTTTAATCAATAGATCCAATGAAGCCGATACCAAACATGAATATAAGAAAAGACAAGATCGCGGAATGTTTCTGGACGATGTCTCCGCGCTAGCGCCAGCCAGGATTCTTTTGTCGCGGTTATCCAGGGATACACGACAGCCGATGTGGTCTCTTTCTATTGGCCAAAACAAGACGTATGGGGTCACTTTCTTGCGGATATTTCGGCAACATATTTTAAGAAATGCTTCGCGGGAATGGTACGACAGAGAAGATATACAAACAGCAGCTAAGAAGGGATTGCCCCAAACCCAACAGCAGAGAAAGTCAAAATCTGACACGACCAAAGTTTCCTCGCATTAGGAGTTACGACGGGTCTTTCTATAGTTTAGTTGGCGTTGTCACGAAATTAGGAGGGGGGTCACTAACATCACAAGATTATCAAGGGGAATTACTAATAAAACAAAGCTCCGGTCAACAAGCCATAGAAAAAGCAGATCACATTATTTCAGCCGTGTATGGCAAGTCGAATATCCAATCGAGGAAAACTGAAGAGTTGAAAGAAACCAAATGTGGACGGGACTTTTATAAGGGAACTAGGCTAGAAAATGAACTTCGACATGACGGGGTTACTACAGGAGAAGGAGATCCTCGAGGTTCATAGAATGCAGCTAGTGCCTCGTGCAAATTTAAATATCATATGCCTAACGCCTGCTATTTAACTCATTACTCTCCCACCAAAAAGACAAGCAAAAGTAATCACGATGAGTCAATAATTGAACAATTTTTAGCTACGTAACAAAGTTGATATTTTCCAGAGTTCAAGGCAACCTATAAAGCAACGTTATAAGGCCATAGAGAAGCAGGGGAACTCCCCAAAAAAATGGGAGAGAACACAGCTTCAGGAACAAGGGTGTTCAGGGCACTCACAAACTCATGGAAGCAAATTCAAGATGTGATTCAATTTCACCAAACGGAATGTTAACTGGCACAACTCCGATGGGTATTCTTTCACGTAACTCCAGCATGCACGTAGTTCCAAAGTCAGTTCAAAAAGATGCAAAGGCAAGCAAAACAGGACAAATCTGGCAGAAGACACCACGAAATAAGGCAGAAAAGTCGTGCAGTGTAGTTAAAGGAAATGTAGAATGCGTTCCTGAAGATAAGGAGAAATGAGACACTGTTCATTGGTGGCACAAGCAAAACGTTCAGTAATTTGGGTTACTTGGGGATAAAAATCCAAACTTAGCGATTAAGTAACTAGCATCTTTCTATTTTTTGACCAAGGCCAACATGATGCTGCAGAGGTATTTTGTATGACCGATTGCACAAACAAAACAATAGGTCATTCGAAAACAATCCAGAAGGACGAACCTTTTCATTTTTCAGGTAACGTGAAATCATATTCTCTTCATCATTTGGAGAACTCAGAACACAGGCGAGCTGTAAGCAGAAAGTAAATGCATACAGTTTCCCAAGCACAGAAACCTTTTTAAGGACCGTTTTAACCAGACTCCATATCTATGTACATACCCATATACATGCTCATGTGCCACATGCGCAGCTTCTTAAACACAATCATGGACGTCGATCTAGACAAACAATTGATAATATTAACAGAAGGAGAACCTCAAACTGTGGCTGCCAATCTATGTAACTCCCAGCAGATCCAGTTTCCCCACAGTCAAAGGACATAAACAATGTAATCCCAATCACTCTGTAACCTGAGGAAATTCAAACGACAAATTGAAATAGAAAAGGTTATGTCAATGATTTAAATTCTTCAACATGAAGAGAATGTTTCCAAAAAAACAAGACCACCAAAGGGTTGGTAGAAATTGATCATATGAACCAACGGAGTGAACACACCAGCATTTGCAATTTTTTTGCCTTCAAAACTAATAAAATGAGGTCGATCTCTCACGGCAGGTTGTTCAAGAGCTTTAACTAAAAATACTCATCATGGGAAGATCAAATAGTGCTTCCCTGATACTGCAGGCGAATCCTAAACTAGAGGATAAAAAGAGAGAACACAGATTTCCTAGACAACTAAGCGTTTCCATTAGATGCTTTTAGCTGTCTATTTGTAGATTTATGGTTGTTGTCATTGCTGTTACAGCTCAAAGTATCAATCAAGCTCTCGCCAAAGCATGACAGGCAACGAAGGATCTCTATAAACATCATGAGCTTGACATTATAAGGCAATAATATAACTGGACGGACTTGCAGAGAATGGAAAATTTTGAATGTTGGTAAATCTATTAGTCCATCTGAATGGACTCTTCTCCAGTCTACTCAGAAAAGAAACATCGACTAAGATACTAACTATACATCTCAGCTCAGACAGTGAAGTTTGGTGAAAAAAAAAATGAATGATCAGAGGAAAAACTTGCCATTACAAAGTGCATGCATCAGCAACCATACCCTGTTCACTAATTTTCATCCTTACTGGGATCAATTTGACCAGTAACAGATGCCATTGATGGCTCCCTGCAAGAAAGATGATCATTTGGGAGACAACTCGTGAACATAGTAGAATGGACCAGACTTGAACATCGTAGATGGTCAACTAGACCAGTATAGCCATGTACTACCTTAGATTAGTGAACTTAAGTTGATCGCATGAAATAGTGCTTAAGTTACAATCCTGAGCTCCAGGGATGGCAACATCTAATTTGTTCTCATCCTGCAAACGCCAGCACAAGTATATAGTTGACATTTGACGAAGAGCAGCAATGAAGTTTACCCTCACAAAAGAAACTTACAGCAGTTCTTGCTACTTCCCAATCTGGAATATTTTCAGCTAGAAGAGAAATGTATTGCTCCATTGCCACATCCGGGTTCATGTTCCCTAGCCTTTGCCAAGCATTCCTTGCACAACGTAAGCACTTCCCTCCATCACTCACACATAGCAGCTGTCAACCCTGTTATATACCTAGCAATCAAACTATACCGTGTAACTCGGCACAACGCAAGCCCTAAGTTTTGTGCATGTTTGCTTTCTTGGTTTCAGTTTGAAAGGTTTCCTATGGAATGTTGATTATCATGGCTCCTCATACTGCAGGTGCTTTTGAGGGACTCAAAACTTTCTAGCCAATCGATTTTTACTTAGTACGCTTACCATCTATGTTATCGACAATTATCTTCTTACACAATGATGACCAGCTACGAACTTAAGTAAGTGGCTCAAACCAGACACCTGCACAATGTGGCTGAGAGCCAGAGAACTAGAAATGCCCTCATTGTCGTCTGGTGGATTTCACCAGTCCAAAATGAAAGGTAGAAGTACATCGGTTTTGATTTGGACACCAGAAAACAAGTGCTTGGATCAACAACAAGAAACTTAGACAGGAGTAAAATATCATTTTATCAGCTGCATTGCAAATCATAAAATTGTACCCTTGGTCAGTAAAACATTTACTAAAACAGTTTCATAAATATATGTAGCTTTTCGGCAAAACAAGCAGAAGAATTGCATCATCCACTGCACTCAATGAGGAAAGATCTAAATCATTATTACTTCTCCCTTCCGTTATTTCAAAGGCTAATTGACAAGTCCTTGCGTCCTTCTTTCCTTAACATTATCAAAAGTTCCGATATCCTGATTAGATGCTTTCAACTCAATCTCTGCTTCAGAGTTCAACAGTCAAATCCTTTCTTTAGTTCTAATTGTGCCTAAAGTGCAAAACAAAGGATACCTCGATCGTTCGATTACGAAAGCCGCTAACAGAAACAAATAGATCACCAGGCACGAAAGAAAAGAGAGAGTGCAGGAGCTATGGTACCACTTAGCACGGGCAGAGACCATGAGAGCCATAGGCTGCGGTTCGTGGCAAGGCCCTTCGGTGGCCACTTTGTGAAGCCCATAGAGCTGCATTTTCACATCGCCGCCGACGCTCTCCACCCGATCATCCATATTTGCAGCGTCAACAAATTTCGCCGCCGCTGCAAATTTCTTCTCCAGCTCACTCCTCTCGATCCCCTCCCAGCCGTCGTCGTCACTGTCCACCCTGAACACCTCTTTTTCTTTATCAATTTGTTCTTGTTCATGCTCTGACTGCTCTGCTCGCGCCGTCTCCGAACATTTAGGCTCATGAGGTTGCGACTCCTCGTCTTTACCTTCAATCAAAGGAAGGTGATCGTCTTCTTTGGCCCCGCCGGAACGACATTCGCCTTCTTTCTCTACGATCAACTCCGATGCACCGACAGTCTCCTCCTCCTCCTCCTCCTCCGCCTCCTTTGACTCAGCCGGCAATTCAAAGGCCACGGATGATTCCTCCACCGCCTCGTCACGCTCTGCTCCAACTTCTCCGCCGCGTCGCACTGGCTCAACAGCTTCCTCCATAGAAACAACCTCCTCTTGAAACCGATCGACCTTACCCGCAGTTTCCTGCACGGACTCGGCTCCCTTCTCGCTCTTGAAGGCCCGAGAACTCAACCTCGCTTCTTCGAACTTCACATCTTCCGCGACGGAAGCGCGATCGACGCCCTTCCCCGGCTCGCACTCGGAATCGCGAACCTCGTCGCCAGCCATAGCCACCGACACGAGCTTGGCGACGACGAAGGAGAAAAGGACGGCGAGAACGGCCGTCGCGAACAGCTCGCGCACCCACTCCATGATCGTGAGCACACACGGAGAGAAGAAGAGATGGAGAGACAGAGACGAGGGAAGGCAAAACGAAGCGATAAGGACTGAAAAGCTGGTCACGGGACTGCGGGGGGTTAGGCGGAGAAAAGAAAAGGAAACGACTGTGAAAGCTGAAGAGAGAGAGATTGTGTAGAGAGAGAGAGAAAGAGGAGGTAAACGAGGGAGGAGAGGGATATTTGCAGAGCAGAGGAAAGGTATATTCTTTTGCAGCAAACCCCCCCAGCAGTTTCTCTCTCTAGAATAATGCTAAAATTGCTCTTCTGCTTGAGGAACAAACTTGGTCCGTTGGTCGGGATTGATTTTCCTTTCCAATTTGCAATTTAAAAAAAAATGATTATTAACAAGTTTCGATAGTCAGACATTCCGATGATAAAATAATATATCATTTCCAAGGCAATGTTTATTGACGTACGAACGAAGTATTGATTTTCCGGTTTTTTTTTATTTTATTGTCCGAAGTGCTCGTTTACATTATCTTTAGTTAAGGTCATCGGTTCATGAATCAGAAGCCTACTGTTTCAAAGGAATCAAGAAAGAAAAAAAAAAGAAACCGCCAATCTTGAAACCGATCTAAAATCGAATCCATCGATTTAGGTCGACCTAAGAACCGGTACATTTTCTTTTTTTATTAATTGCTTAATCATATGTACTTTTTTCTTACGTAAGACACCATAGTGACCTGCTTAATAGAAATGCCAAACTTCATGTTCTTTCCCATTGCAAAAGTTCTTAATAAAAGACCGTTGGAGGCCTTGAATATAGTCACAGGAACAGAATTTGATTTCCCATAGTGTTAATATTAACGCATCATGGAAAAAAGAAGTCAAAATATCGACCATCGTAATCTTTTTATAAGGCAAACCGGTTACTTATCAAGCACCATTGAGAAAGAAATTTGGTTGACACTCCTTGTTATTTTTTTTTTTATAGCGGTGTTGAGTATGCATGTTGTTTGGTATCATTATCATCGTAACAACTTTAATAAGAAATGAATGCCATATGTGTAAAATGATAATATCTACAAATAAACACTCGTTCTTTTATCTTGTGTCACTAAAAAAATCACCACATTTTCCTCGATTGCGCTTAGAAGGCGTGAGGGAGACGAAATTAGGGAGGATCAGTTCTCGAGTGGTCCGGTTCTGGGAAACAGACTAGAGGGACGATTCCCTATTTCTGATACTGGGAATCAGCCCACTTGATCATGAAACTGGACCAATTGGTCTGATCCGATCTTCAAGTGAGCCAATATAACCGGTCCGATGTTATCCTCTCTCTTTTGCCCCCCTTTCTCCGGTGCCTTTCTTTTCTTTGTGGGTTTCTTCTGGAAACCAACCATGAATTTCCCGAAATTGCTGGACCACACGCCATGTGCTGGTTAAGCAAGCTTAGCTTAGAGCTCTTCGCAGAACAAATTCGTCAGCATTTAATCCAATTTGATGCTCGATAGCAACTTAATTATGAGGATCCGGATCCCCTACCATAAAGGTGGGGGGAAAATCCAAGGGCCATGGGTGCTATGATTTCCTACCTTTATGGTAGGAAATCCTAGCCCTTATGAACCCCCCCACCCCACCAAAAACAAAATGGAAAGCAGCTCGATACCAAGTGTATAGCCAGTCAATCAAGCCGCAGTTTTGAAAGAAAATGAATGAGTTTTCCCACTCCGGCAAAACAACAACAAAAATCGGTTCGGTCCGGTCCAAGTGGTTCGAATGGGCGGTTCTACTCATGGAGCCGGATCGAAAATCACTGAACTGCAAAAAAAAAAAAAAAAAAAAAATCGGAAACCGAATAGAATATCCCAAAATTCGTCCAGAACCGATCGTCTGCATGGTTTTCGGCCAGGGCAACTTTTTATTTTTTTTCTCACCTCTAGAAATGCTATCATCTTGAACTTCGCATCTCTCGTTTCTTACCCAAATTTTAAAACTATTAATCACTTTTGACCTAAATTTTTATTCCCCATTTTCCAAGAGATTTTAACCAAATCCTTAGCAATTTTCAATTTTTGGGAATTTTCCAATCAATTCCCTGTTTTGTATAGAAAAATGGAGGAGGGATAGAGTGGGACCCGGTGAGTAAAAAGCCACGGGGAGGGGAGGGTGCACGAAAAGCGCACAAACCCCGTCCCAATTACCCAGTGACCTGGCGGTAGCTAACTGTCAACGTGGCATTTGAGTAACTTCCCTACTCGCTTTTCCGGATCCGGATAGTCTGTCCTTCTCTTATAAGGGCAGACACATGCCCTTGAGATCCGGGCCATCTGTTTTTAAACGGATGGCCTAGATCTCCTATTTTTAAGGGGCAACTTTTTAAGTTTTTTATTATTTTTTATGTTTTTAGTAATAATCTGGGTCATCCATTCATAACATGGATGGTCTGGATTCAAAGGGCATGGCTTGTCCTTATAAGAGAAGGACAGACGATCCCTTTGCCGCTTTTCCAGCGAGTTCCACGACTAAAGGAAAAAGAAGACGAAAACAAAATAAATAAATAAATAAATAAGCATTTTTTTAAAGGATATGTTTACTAGCAGTCCTAAAATTTATCGACAACATGCAATTGAGTTCTAAAACTTTCAGAAAAAACAAGTGCTATTGAGTCCTTTCATTATCTTCATCCAGCTAGCAAAAAATGCTGACATGGCATTTTTTAATACTTTCTCTTTCTTACGTGACATCAATCTGGTTGACATAGAAAAGATAAGTTCAAAACGATCTCGTTTTGGTTTAAATTTGATTTTTTTAAGATAAATATTAATTAAATTTTAAAAAAGAGAGAAGCAAAACCATAAGGGCCTTTGCTGGCCCTCTCGCCGCCCCACGCCATCGCCAAGCCTCGGCCAATGGCTGGCAACCCTAGCCGACGGCAGGCAAGGGCATGCACACCAGTCCGAGGGCTACCACTTGCGAGGTCGTTGCCTAGCCCCAACCCAGCTAGCGGCGGCTCTCGACTAGATCTGGAGAAGGGCCAGCGAGCTTGACCGGCCCTCGCTGCTTTTGCCTCTCTTTTTTATTTAATTTTTTTTATAATTTAATTTAACCAATATTAATAAACATATTTTAACTCAAACGACGTTTTTTTGGACTTATCTTTCTTATTTCAGCCACCTCGGTGTCATGTAGGAGAAATGAAGTAATAAAAAAAAATAACATGTCGGCATTTCGTTAGCCTAATTAGACAAGGGATAATGAAATGACTCGATTGCACGAATCTAATAAGTTTCAGGACTTGATTTTATTTTCTATAAGTTTTAGAATTCAATTGCACTTTGTTGATAAATTTTAGGACTTCTAGTGATTTTTCGACACAATTACCCGGATGGACTCAATGGATAAAATATAAAAAAAAAATTATGACTGAATTGATAAAAATTTAATAATCTTTTTTTTGGATAATTTATCCTCCGGTTAGTTAAGAAAACTTTTTCATTATGACCTTTTCCATAGGCGACACGGATCATTCCTTTTTCCTTCACATATCAAATTCAATACGACAGTGCTGAGGTATGACATGGTCCATTTCCTCCTAGCTTGGTTGGTACGTGCTGACATGCCAACCCATCTTTGGTAACTTTTTCAAAGGAATTTGACGATGCCCGCAGATTTTGCAAGTCCAGTGTAAGTCATCGATACCTCCTACGGCCTGTTATAGGAGGAGTCCGTCCTTAGGACAGATCAACTGCCTAAGTTTTTATGGACTACAACATGGGGATGTCGGATTGCATTCTTGCAAAGATCCAAACCGAATCGAACAAGACAGGTCGATGACATGACCCGCGTTGTACTTGAAGCAAAGAACCGATTCGGATCTTTCTTTTCCTTCCCAAGATCAATCGATCCAGCAATTAGGTACCAACCGATTAAATATTTTTGGACAAACTTGACAACATCTTCCTCGCCAGAAAGTCTAATGAAATCGCAAACAGCATGAGTTGTATGACTGCAAATCAAATCCTTGCTTCCTACGAAAATTCCTTCCTTAGACTACTCATTCAAAGCATCCACAAAGGAAGGAATGCATACCAAAAGAAAATTCGTCGATTTTCTAAGGCTCAGCGCTTTTTCACCCAATTTTTTTTTTTTTTTACGCGAGCATCTCCTACCGCTTTAAAATAATTTCGTTGTTTCTTGCCGGTCCCACTATTGATTTAAAATTATTTTTTTTGTTTTTTTATGATTTTATCTTCTTCTTATTTGGTTTTAATTTTTAATAAAATACAAAATTATTGTACATCTCAAACAACAGTTTTTCATCCTAGCCGCTTGCTGTATATCCATTATATTTCAATGCTTCTTTCATGTTTGTCTTTTTCTGAACTTATTCTCCACTGTCCACTTACATGAGAATTTAACCATCTGAGCAAGCACTAATTCATACATCAAAGTTTAGAAAGGTTAATTTTATTTGCACACTTTTTCCTTTATTTCCACTAGATTCTCCTCATGATCATGATTTTTTTAATTCAATTTATAATGCAAATTTGTAAAATATATAAACACACACACACACACAAAAAGAGTGCATATTACGGTTTATGTACACTTTTAGTACCAAAAGTTGTGTACGGAGATTACTTTAGTGCCAAAAGTTTCAAATGGGACACTTTGGTGCCAAAAGTTATGTACGAAGATCACTTTAGTGCCAAAAGTTTCAAACGGACAACTTTAGTGCCAACTTTTTTTAAAAACGATCACTTTTAGTGCCAACTTCTTTTAAAAACGATCGCTTTTAGTGCCAACTCTGATGTGTCACGTCAGCTTAAAAAATAATAAAAATAATACGTGTCGAATTTTCGACGAGCCACGTCAGCTCTAGCACTAAAAGTGATCGTTTTAAAAAGAAGTAGGCACTAAAAGTGATCATTTTTTAAAAAAAAAATTGGCACTAAAGTTGTTCGTTTGAAACTTTTGACACTAAAATGATCTTCATACACAACTTTTGGCACTAAAAGTATACTTTTGCCTAGATTTACCAAATGAAATGACAAAATTAGCAGCTAATGTATACGTACTATAATATAATGCAATTATTAGACCCAAAAAAGAATAATATAATGTGATGGCACATATTAAAGTTACAATTAAACCAATTGTATTTGTTAAAATTATTAGATGATTCTTTTTACTCTTACTTGGGCTTAGGCTAAGGTTATAATAATGTTTTCCTATTACAAAATTTTAAAAAATAAATATACAACTAATTAACACAATAACTTTTTTTTTGTCAGAAAGAAGAAGAAAAACAAACAAACAAAAAAGAACGTTAGAAGTGCAAGAAATGCTCTCAAAGCAAGAGTAAACCCCATTTGACTTTTGCTTTCAACGTACCCTATTTGGTTTAGCATTTGACCAAGAGACTTTGAGTAAATGTAAATACCTTTGGGCTAAAAGCCTTTTCCAAAATGCAAGTAGTGTTTGGTAAATTATTTTTTAAAAACACATTGGAAAGTAACTTTGACATAAATGTCGTTTGATGAAAAATACACCTTGTAAACTATTTTCACTTTTTTTTTATTTACAAAAAGTGGCATTCGACAGGCGGCGGTCGGCGATCGGTGGCCGGCGAAGGTCGTCGGCGATTGGTGGGCGATTGATGGGCGGCGGTCGGCAGGGAGTGCGATCGGCGGGCGGCGACGATTGTCGGAGGTGGTTGGCGCGGTCGGTGGTTTTCAGTGGCAGTCGGCAGTGGGCAGCTGGTGGAAGTGATAAAGCTAAAATAATAAAATTAGTTGCATTTGATATGTAACTTCCTAAAGTTACTTTAGGCCAAAGGTTTTTGCAGAGTATTTGAGATGCAATTACATCTCCATAAAGTGAGCCAAAAAATGAACCAAATGCCATTTGCTTTTGACCAAGAGATTTTAGAGCCTCAATGCTGAACCAAACAGAGTGTGTTGGTAAAATTATACTCGAAATTTTTTTAGTTTAAAAAACATGCTAAAGTGGGACTTAAGGTAATGAGAAGGGACAGTGGTAGTTTTGTCTTTTAGTAAACTTTGAAACCAAATAAGAAGAAGAAGAAAAAGTAAGAAATAATATTAACTTAATAGCGGACCCGCAAAAGATAATGTGGTCAATACAAAATAGTAGGGCTATAGTAAAAATTGATTGGATGAACTTAATTGACATAAATGCAAAATATTTAGTACTGATAACACAATTACTATAAATTTAGATTTTTTTTTATGGTAATTTTCCTCAATTTAGAGCGACAATAAACAAGTTGGAGACATCATGTGTTTTTTTTTTCTCTCTCTCTCTTTCTTTCCTCGTGTCATTAAGATAATCGCATGTTTGATTTACAAGGGGAATTCACAATTGCCGGCTCGAGTTCCTAGGCACCTTTTTGTTGACTTCCGGACAATTTTCGTGCTTATCCCTTCTGTGAGGATCGTGGTCTTTAATGACTCGCAAAGGGGTGAAATCACGGCTAACAAAGGAACAACCAACCAACCAACCAGGCAGGCACTTTAAAACTAAGCCCGGAAAGCAAATAAAGGAGTACATCGGGAATCTCGTAATTGATATGCTTCGGGCAACTAAGTTTTATGGGGCAATCGAGTCATCAAAGTTATCGAGACAGTGCCCTTAAGTCCTTTCGCTAATGAAGTCTGATTTGAGCAACGGAAAATGTCAGCGAACAATTAGATAGGAGAGCAGTTAAAACCATGTCTAGATCCTACGCATAATGAGTGAGGCATGTTGATACGTATGCGCTGCGCATACGAGTGGCTGCGAGAAGGTGGAGACCTTTAGGAGAGCTTCCCCAAGACTCTTTGATTAATAAAGGCATGACAACTATTTGTTGGCTTTTTCTCCACCGAGCACGGTAAGTCCAAAGGATATTGTAGGTCAGTGGCTACCTAAAGAAACTCCGATTCGATCTTCCTCTTTGGCTTGGAGGCATCTAACTGTTTGAAATCTATAGACATAATAATGGAATGGCCAAAACGAGAGAAATGGGGTAAACGAGAGAACTGCACTATAATACATTAAATGACGAGGAGGACGACGACTCAACGCCTCGTATTGGAAAGAGATGGACTTGACACGTACATGGAAAATGCGCCACGATTTCCTCGCGCTAGTGCTGAGGAGGAGTGGGGACAACGACATGGAAGATGTGGAGAAATTACCCAAAAAAAAAAAAAAAGCGACGACGCAACAAGATTGGACTACGTGCGAAAGCCTAAAGCTGCCCTGTTGTTAACGCCACGCCATTACCTCGGACTAGACTAGCCATGTGCTTGTTGGTAAAGGTCATTAATCGGGAGTCGTACGCATTTTGCCATATTGGTAAACCAGCTGGCGCGACCACTGACCACGTGAAGGGCGTCGCGTAAGGAAGACCCATGTGGCGAACTCGTCTCTCCTCATCTATCTATATGTCCGAGTCGTGATGAAGTGAAACTCCGCAGGAGCGAGTCTCGTGCTTTGCTTGGGGGGGCCGTAGGGCTGAACCTGAACCAAGCGCGCGGAGAAGTTTAGGAGGAGTGAGAGATTGGGCCGGCTCGCCCTATTCAGAAGTTTCCAAGCTCTGCTCAGAGCCCAAAATACGGAACAAGCCATCGACCCAAAAGATTCGTGTCTTGATGTTGGTGGGAATCATGAATTTGTTAGGACAGCTATCAAAAGATGCAGCAATCATTGTGTCAATGGCCTCACGAGTCAGTCAGCCACGTAGCGGCAATCTTGAATGTTCCGACTTCCGACTCCCTAAGTGGAAATCAACGTGGGAGTGTTGAGTTCATTCGACACAACTTCGGTGGAGCGGCCTCCGCAGCTGGACCGGCTTAAGGCTCAAATGAAAGCTTTGTCGAGAGCTTCTTCTTATTTTCAAATGTCCCAAAAAAAAAGGGGGCCAAAAAGACAAGAGGAGAAAAATACTTAAAAAAACGTTCGACAGATTACAGACTGAGAAGCCGCAATGTCTGACCCGCCTTCTCCTCCCTTCTTTCAATGGGGCCCATCTTTCGTATTAATACCGAGCCCTATGGGCCCCATAATCGGGGGCATGCTCCCGCCTACCCACTACCCACCATCCATTTCCATTTCAATGGGGGGTGAGATCCAGCTGTGAGTGTTTCTCAAGTCAGCACTTCCAGTGGCTCCTGTTCTCTCCCGCTCCGAGACCGTCCGGTGGGCTTCTCGCTTCTCACTATCACTATCTCTAAAGGGGACCGGCCGCCGGCCGGTTCAATCGCGCAATCAAGAGCATTAGTGGATGACTTTTCTCCAAAGAATCAGTCCATTCCGATCGTACGGCCGACATGATTCGACCATTGCTATGGCTGTTGTGACAACTCGAGATAAAAGATAGTAACCAAGGTAGTGATGCTAACAAAGACTTAATCACGTGTGCGCGTCGAGTGATTCGTGCTAAGATGAGTAATAAAGAATCTGATTCACTTGATGTCTTTATACAACTATGACGGTAAGTCGATGTCCTCAAATCCGAAAGAAGCCTTAAAAAATGAATTGATGAAGTGCTTATAAGAGAGGATTAAGGCGGTTGGCGGTTGGCGGACGGCGGATGGATCACTGGCGATCCTTATGGAGAGGATCAAACGGTGAATAGGTTGTCACGTGTTAGGAGACACGCCCCAATGATGGTTTGCCACTTGTCACGTGCACCTTACATTGGGTAGTAGAAAAATTAAGACCGAGAGTCTTGTTAACGGATGCTTTGTTAAAATCTATTTTCGAGATTATTTACTTTAGATATTGAAGAGGGGCAATGTGCATAACGCTAAATGTAATTTTTGGGATAAGTACGGAATAAATACAGTAATTTTCGTGAGTAACATAACTTTTTTCGATCACTTAACATGTCATAACTTCTAAAAAAAATATTCACTTGAGTGCCATAATTTTTAATTGATTACTTAAATATCAATACTTTTTAAAAAAATTCACCCAAGTGCCGTAAATCGGACGTGGCATAGCACTTATGGTGAACGTTTTTAAAAAAATCATGAAATTTAAGTGATAGGCTGAAAATTTATATGACACTTAAGTGATTAAAAAAAAAGTTATGATACTCAAGTGCGAGCCGTATATAAGTTATGGTATTTAAGTGATCGAAAAAAAAAATTATAATACTCAAAGTGAACGCCATAGTAACGATATTTGTAATGTCCTTGTCCTATAATTTTTCAAAATTATAAAAGAGGGCAAAAAGGGAAATGTGTTGCAGCACAAGACCGTGTCGAAGCAAACAAACGCGAGTATAAAGCCCCACTCTAGGAAATTTCCTGGGCAACTGGGGCGAGCGAGCCGTGTCTCTACTGTCCTGTAGTGATTGTGCCTTCTCTTCAGGTTTTCGTATTGACAAGGCGTGATCTGCGTTGTGATCTCGTCTCTGTGCCTTGATCATTTCGCGATTGCCATCGAAGCAAGAAGGGAGCGGCAAAAATGGGCGGAGGCAACGGCCAGAAAGCTAAGATGGCTCGCGAGAGGAACATGGAGAAGCAAAAGGGCGCTCGAGGTCCCCTCTCTCTCTCTCTCTCTCTCCTCTGGGTTTTTTTTTTTTTAGGAGATTATAGATCTCGGATTGAGCTTTAGTTTCTCTTTTAAGCTTTATATAATCGGAAACTATTCGAGAAGATGACATTCCAGCTTACCGGCTGCGAGGTGAACCTTTACTTCTCGGGTCAATCTTTAGTTCCTTCTTGAAGATGGGAAGCTAAAAAAGTTGCAATTTTGATGCCCTTTTTCGTTGCTTTATTGATAAAATCTGCTCTATTTTTTCCTGATTTAGTCGGACACTGATATTGTAAAGTAATATGAAAGGAAATAGCCCCAAGATGCCTGTAATTCAAGTTTTTTTTTTTTTTTTTGCCTCTCATTGTGTCATTTCTGTTGTGTGTATATATATTTGCAGGGAGTCAGCTTGAGTCAAACAAGAAAGCCATGAATATCCAGGTACCACCGTTTGTTTATCCTAGTTATTAAGTTGATTTTGAGTTTCCACGAGTCGTATGCTTGTCCTGGCCCGTGCGAGAGCATGGATTTGATGCAGCCATTGCTGCTTTTTATGCATTTAGGTTTGTATGGGAGGTCCTCTGCTGTTAAGTTGATTTTTTTATTCCCGGGTGCTTGACTGAGGCGAGTGAGTAGGATGGGGGTTATAGCTTAGCTCAGTGGGAATGGTTTGTAGTCCTGATGCACCGTCTTCTCTTCAAGATTGGGGTGGATGTGTCTAGTAGCCCAGAGTTTTTTTGCTCTTGTTGGATATTGGGTCAGGTTCGCTTAAACCCAACTCATTACTTCTGAAGTCCTGTTTGGAGGGAACGAGTAATTGGGACAAGAAGGTGGAATATACAAATAGAAGTATGAAAAAGCAAACAGGAAGTGCCACGTCTGGGCATTACTTTTTTTATTCCGGAACAATAGATTATCTATTGGAATTTCACATTATGCAAATTAATAATTATGCTCTAAAATTGAATATGAAGAGATCTTGTAAGATCCTTGAGTGTTCAGACTAGTGTGAGCATTATTATTGGGTGAATGAGTTTCACCAAATAGTAGTTTGCATGTGAGTAATTCTATAGTTTTAGGATTAAAATTGTGGTTTATAAGACCATTGGTGAACTTCTCTTGATTTCATAAGTGGGAGCAAGGAAAAAAAAATGATGGAACAAGCAATGGAGTCAAAGAAAATTAAGAAAGTCAGGGTATTAGTTGATATTTCGTGAGAACCTTAAAGCAAACGAGTTCATTAAGTTGAATAAGCTATTTATGTTAGCTAAAGAGTATACAAGGGTGCATACTAAAGATGCACACCATGTCACGAATCGTTTTCGAGCATCTATACAACCATATTGTTGGACTTTTGTTGCTCTGGTGGTGGATCATGCTTTTCAATTGAGTGGAATGGCATATTTTAGATTAGATTGGTGGTTTGCTATATTGAGAGGTTGTTCGGTACAACTTTTCTGCAACAGTTCCAGCTGTAAAAAGTATGCTGCAGATTTTGAGGTGTTTGCTGCGTTTAAGGGTGTTTGGCAAACACCTCAAAAGCTATAGCAAAACACCTCAAAAGCTATAGCAACTTACCACAGTTTACAAGAAGCTGCCTCACCCAGCTTCGGAGTGCTGCAGCTTTAAAATGTATCATCAAACAGATAGCTTACAACAATTCACAAGATGGAGGGAGGGAGATTGCAATGTGGTATCACTTATATGAATTATGAGGCTGATACATGGAAAGATATGCGTGTTTCCAAGTGTTTTCCAAATCTAAAGTAAATCTCTCTGATATTTGAACACTCTCGTATACCTTTTGGTTGATGCATTATGGATCACGATCTACGAGTGATATGTAGGTGAAGAACATTGTGGTGCTTGACCTGTATATTTTTGTCGCACTTGGCGACAGGGCTTTGCGAAGCCCTTTAGTAGTCAACGTATTAATCGTCCATGGTAGTCTGTGTTCTTTAAGATCATCTTTCTGTTCTGTTTCATCGTGTTATTTACTCTCATTTGGTGCCACTTTCATGTAGATGACTTTTTTCCCATTACTTAGTGGGATGGCCAGTTTTTCCGTCCCAAATCATACATAATCTTCATTCTTTTCGTTTGTGGTTTATAATTACGTGTATCGTGAGTTGTTACGTTTGGAAATCCATCATGATCATGATTTAGCGATGAACATGCAAGCTCAGGGTCCTTCCTCTCGCTTTTAATGCAAATGTTCTTGGCATCGCAGTGCAAAGTTTGCATGCAGACTTTTATTTGCACTACAACAGAGGTGAAGTGCAGAGAACACGCAGAGGCAAAACATCCCAAATCGGATTTGTATGCATGTTTTCCTCATCTGAAGAAATGACATCAGCCGATGACAACGGACAATGGTTCTATGAACTTGTCATGTTCTTGTTGTGATTATGGTCAAGTTTGGAGCTTGTGTGTTACAAAGTATATGCCAATAAAAAATCCGCTGCCATTATTACATTCAATTTGAATTAAGTTCAAGTTTGTATTACAAGTAGCCACAAAGGAAACTTATTCGAGCCGATGACCTCCTTGCTCTAAATCTAGGTAGGCAGAAGTTTAGCCTCCTGCCGGGGTAGATCGCTTCGTCTCTAGCAGAATTTTGAAATCAACTTGGGTTGTCAGCCTCCCAAGTAATACCGATTTCCTCCTGTGAAGCGGAGTAAGAGAATTTACGAGGAGATTTGTACGTTCATTGTAATATAGGGAAGACGCATCCATCTCCTCCCTTTGGGATAGGAAACAATAGAAGAAAGAGCAGCAGTTTTCTGTTTAATCTCACTGATGTCCACATCCCGTTTCGCATTTTCAATCTGAATCGTGACGCTTGCAAAACAAAAAGGGATGGATACCAAAGAACCGGTGATCCGTGTATAATCAAGTTCCACAACGAAGGCTGATCGGAGTCTCATGGCTAACGATCAGTTGGACTACATATAGAATGCCAAGCCAATGGCAAAATTAAGCGAAAAATCATCCAAGCAGTGTTTCATAGCACGCAAATCTAAATCAGCGTTTGCCGTACATTCAATCATGTCCAAACTGAATAACCACGGTTGTAAAATTCAATGCACATTCTGTGGCCCCAGTTCAAGAAATGGAAATACTAAAATCGATATATGGGGCAAAATTTGAAGCTATTCCTGGTCATAAAGATTCGAGGAAGACCCAAGGAAGCAGCCCGAACTAGAATAGAGTACCACAGTTGATGACACTCCTGGTGCGGTTTATTGCGTCCTCATCCTGCTGTTCTCTGCGGATCTTACTTGGGAGAAATACGGATGAGCCTGAAAAAGATGAACATGTTGACATAAGCCACTCTTCCAAACAACAGAATGCATAGGACTTCACGATCGACATCACAAAGTGACAGCCAACATTGCTTATTGCGAAATATAAAGAGTACTGGAAGTTAACCTGCTCACACTTTGTTCATTTAAAACCATCGGGGCAAAGTTGCATATTAGACGAAAAGCTATAGGCTCGAAACAAAGACAATTTGAGCTAAATATACCTCATCCAATGATTTGAGAACATAAGAAAGGGCAACGAGATAAACAGGGGAAACTAATCTCATCCTCCAGTTTTATTTTTCCTTGTTTCGCTATCTCGTGTCCCTGAAACGTCAGGAGTTTTAAAAGAACAAGTAGTGATCATACAAATTTGAGAATCTTATCCGCCGAAACACGGGGGATAGCTGAGAGTAAAACTCTTCCTCTACACACTTCTAAATACTGACATCACCATTTTCTCTGAGTTTACCCGAAGAGAATAAAGAGTTATTTTGGACAGAGGAAGCCATAGATGACATAGAACCTATAGCACAACATTGGAAGGGATTCAAGATACACTACTCTATATGATCCTAATAATGAAGTCTTCACGTGATTATCCCAAAGCAATGAAAGATACACAGAGGCTTACTATTAGGTCCACGGTCCAAGAGGGACTGAATTAGTGAATGGCAATATATTAGGAATAGACAAAATGATGAGCGATAGCAAAAGGGCAGTTTCACCCAAAAACATACCATTGCTTCTCTTGCCGTAACCCTGTCCTGATGGTCATACCGGAGGAGCTTGTCAAGAAAATCAATTGCCTACATATCATGGGATCAAGAATGAACAATTAAGAGAGGCGTAGAACAAGAAAATACCAAGGAAGCTAATCAGAAATCCTTTTGCAGGTTTTCCAAAAAACAACATAATGACAGAAAATTAACCTCTGGAGAAACAAGATGTTGATTATCAGCATTAATGAATCTGGACCACGGTTTCCGGCTGTGCCTGCAATCACCAATTTAATGGGGAAAGGAGCCACAAATAGAATAAACATACTGTCCTGCTGGAAATGGAAAGCACAGTGCCCATTAACAGCTTCTTGAAAAGCGCTGAAGTTTCGGCTTCAGACTTCGGTTTTTTAGAGAGCCTAGTTCGGATACATGCAAATTATCAGAGGATATAACCGTATCTCTGATATCCTTCCCAACAACATAACCGACCCCTTTCAGATGGTTGCAGCCTCCATTATATTCAGGAAGCATCATTGTCCAAAAACTGAGCTAAGCACTGACTTTTTTATAGCCCTGTCCTCAAAGAGGGGAGGATCTAGTTAGACCTATCTGCAAGTGGCAATCCCTCCGAACAACTTTCCCCATCTCTACAAACCAAAAGGCCATAACTGACTAAAGATATGCGAGATAGGATGATTAGCTAGCATTTTAAGGAGTAAAAAAAAAAGAAAATGGAAACCTTCCGACAAGAGCTTCTAGCTGTGGATCGAGCTCCAAGTGGTATTTGCTCAGATATGCATTTAATTCATCTGTTCCAAGAACCTGCGATGCAGTGGATATGCGACACAAACAGTTAGAAGGAAATTTTGAATACTAGTTTGAGAAGGCAAATACACTGCCAACACTGAGATTATAGATGGTATGCTTTTCACTCAAATCACTGTTACACTGCATTACATTGAGATCTAACACAGACTGAGGCTTAAATATGTCAATCAGCTTATACAGATAACAATATCTTGATCCAACTGTGCCTGTACTCCTAAAATTCAGATGGAATTGCACTTTAGCATTCTGCTGTATCAACGGCAACAGCAAGCATTTCAGATGACAAGCAAATTCCATTTCGCCCATTAACAAGTGGTCAAAATTTGAATCTTCAAATTTGTTGAAGACCGCCCAACAAGTATCCTCAATTATGTAATTCGGGGCTATAATCATTAAGGCCATATCCTACTAGTCTAACCCAAAGAACAAGGAAAAGTTGAACTATACGTCAGGGTCCATGCCTGGAAGCATGACCACAAAATCACGTTGGAAGATAGGACAACAAAGATTACCGCTTTTACCAATATGGTAACATGCTTTTTTTCCTTATTCAGAAAGCTTCTCAGTAGCCAACTCCCCAAGCATTACTCACCCACCAAACATTCCAATTTAAATAATATAGACCACATAGATTCCACATTACCTTGGCAATTTTGACAAGCTGGTCATGGTTGTCATGGCCATAAAAGAACGGCTCCTTCCGAAATATCTGCAAGGATGTTTGAACACGTCAAAATTTGTTAAAAGAAATACCTTAAACGCTATTAAAATTTTCAGTACTATCGTACCATCCCTGCAAACATACACCCGAGGCTCCACATGTCCAAGGAATAATCATAGTCCTGGAGGTCAACAAGCAACTCCGGACCCTTAAAATATCTGAAAGACCATATTACTTAATTTTGTGTAGAGAGAACACCATAGTAATACAACAGTAAGTTCAAAGATATATCAAGTAGAGCCTCTGAACAAATAGCATGAGGTTTATCCGAGACACCAACAGGGTCATATTCATATACTCTAAACTATCGCCACATATCTGACATTGTTGAGCAGAATCCAGGTTCAATAGTTAATATCTTGCATAAAAATCAAGGTACACTAACCGGATTATCCAAAACACACACAAAAAAAAGTATAAACAAATATGAAAAGCAGAAAGGATGTCATGAGACAAACAAGGATTATTAACCATTATTAACCAGGTCTCTCAAAAAATCATCCAACATTTCCTGTCTAAACAGAGATATGAGCATATAGAACAGATCCTGTTCAATTAAGGTACTACAAAATGCATGAGCCAGGTAATTGAATAATCAATAGTCTTCTGATAATTGATAAGGTTGATTATTAACCCTCAGAAAGAGTGCTTTCGAGTTGAACAAAAAACAAGCTCCCTTAAAATCCTTAAATTGTCTTCATGGAGCCAGTTATAACCCATAAAGTCAACAAGTTGCTAGAAATGAACAGCACACCTTAAGGAAGTAACTCACAGAACACCTAAAACACATGGCTCCACCTTATACGGAATAATTATATTCTTCAAGAGGTTAATGAGAGGCAGGGCAGGAAATCAGTAGGCAATCAATTGATCACCATTAACTCCTTGACAAGAGGATCATTTCTCAAAGGAAACACACCAGCTTGTGCCTCTAAAAACTAACATAAATGAAAGTTTCAGTTTATCTTATCATAGCAATAAATTGTAATTGCTGATGTTACTATGGAAGGTAGAACGTCACACGATCAGTTAATCTTCACTTTACATTCTTCGGAAAAAAAGGTATATAAGGTCCAACAAAATCAAATGTGCAAATGAGTTTATGGAATCCATAAACCTTACCTCGAAGCTACACGGACGTTGTATTCTTTACCAGGATGGTAGAATTCAGCAAGTCCCCAATCAATCAAACGGAGCTTCCGTAATTCATGGTCAATCATAACATTGTGCGGCTTGACATCGCGATGCATTATGCCTTGTGAATGGCAGTAATCTAATGCCTGAAGTTATAAAGATGCCTGAGTCTTTAATGTACACAGAGAGAGTACTTTAGTGTATAAATACTATGTTTGTTTGTTTGTTTAGAATTAAGTTTAAGCAAAACATACTTTTTTTGCTTTTCCACCAAAATTTAGAATGTTATCATCTCAAAAAATTATGAGCACAATATATGCTAATCTACGTGTCAATATTTGTATATGGTGAAAGTTCAACTGATTGGGATTAAATAAAGTTAAGGTGCGTATGCCGCAAGATTTGGATTCCTCAAAAAGGACATAGTAAAGGTAAATAATAAAGGTGTATCCAAATATGCACTATTTTCATACGAGATGTATTCCTAGTAAAAGAGACACAAAGCCAAGATGTTGATGCATCATTGAATAAGAACTGTACCTTAAGAAGCTCATATATGTAGTATCGTATGTCATAATCTGTTAGAGTGGGATACAAAACTTTAAAATCTGTACTGTTCACATATTCAAAAATCAAGCTAGGGGTTTTCGAGTGCTGATCTCTGACGATATCAAGCAGCTTCACAACATTAGGGCCACCACAGAGATTCTGCAGTATTTTTATTTCTCTCTTGATCTGCAGAGATACAGACATACTGCCATATTAGTGCACAAGATGATTGCAGCAAATACTAAAATGGCTAGCTAAATAAGAAACCAAGGAAAGTAACTCATGAATCATACAAAAGGCAAAAATAGTAAAAACAAGAAAGAGGAAGGACTCAGAAATCAATGAAGTATATAACTATTGTTAATTGATTACCTTCTATAGCAATCAAATACAGGAAATTGATAAATCACTTGTCTGCTTACAACTCAATGTCCACACTGACATCGAATTATAAAGTCACTACTGCCTAGATAGTCTAACATGCAGCAAGACAGGGATACGAAATTTCGCAGCATCGTTAAATGCCAGGCGTGGAAAATAGTTTAAACACTGATATGACGCAACCGATCAAGAGGACATCAATGAAAAAATGCTTCAAGGTATGTGCAGAAATCTGTTTGTAGAATTTGAATTGTTCTGCAGATATGACACCCAGACAGGATGTCAACATCCGTAGATATGGAAAGGCGATTACTAACATATCTTATACATCAATTCCGTGCAGTGGAAGCACAATCAATGGTACCCTATTTATGACGAAACACCTGCCTAATTCGTTGTTCAAACTCCACAAATTCAAGCACAAGCACAAAGTATTACATCGACTATACAGAAAAGCATGTTTTAGAGAATGACCAACAGGCATTGGTCTGGCAACATAAATATCCATATTGCTAAGGAAATCCGAATGGAAGGAGTATTTGCAAGAGTTACCTTCTTTTTCTTAACAGGCTTGAGGATCTTGATGACGCATCTCTCATTATTGGTGACATTAATACCTTCGAAAACCTCACTATATTTTCCTCTCCCAATTTTTCTAACTACCTCATAGTCATCTTGATCTCTGGCCATGGAGACAAAGAAGAACAGGAAACCTTAATTATAGACTGTTCAAATTTTCCACAAGTCAAAAACATCGGAAACACGCTTCAGTGTCACTAGTTATGGAAGATAACATATTGATAAAGAGAACAGCACAACAAAAGCCAGATTTCTCATCCAGTGTAACCTAGGAACAGCAGAAGATACCTCTGTTTGTTTCGCAGAAAATAAGTGATTTGGAAGACATTTTCCTAAAAATGATCGCTTATATAGCTGGCAAAAATGAATGGATTCACGTATATTTTTAGATACAAATTTTTGTCGGAAATGGAAGTATTTTTCACTTACTAGTTATCTCAAAACGATAGATGCGATCATTTTTAGGAAAATGTCTTCCAAATCACTCATTTTTCGCGAAACAAACGGAGTATAAGAGCCAAAACAATCAACAGCTCTTGCTAGTAGCCAATAACTATCCAGATCCCATAATCCACCTTGTAAAAGATATATAAATCTAGGAGAACTCCATTGAATCGATGACATAGAAGGGACACTTAATTAAGCCAAAAAGAAAAAACCTTCGGAGCAAGCATTAACAAAAGACACATCACTGTCACATCACCCCTCGCTATAACCTCATCCGTCTTAAAACATCCGCCTTTTGACTATCATCAAACCATTTAGCATGCATAGTAGAAAAAACTTCAGCTGAACCAGACCATCGAACATTAAGGTGAAAATTTGACCCCCTCGAGCTCTGTCTCAGCACGACTAGCTTCGTCAAGCTAAAACACTACACAACCAAATCCTCCTTACACATCCTCCAGCTAAATTTCACAATATTGGCGACATCAACCTCGTTGCCGACCATTCGCATCTCTACAGAAGGATATTAACAACCGAAGAGGACCACAATGACCACACATTCTCTTCGCCGCACTCACGTGAACAGATTCAGCAAAGCCTAGACCGAGCAGCGGAAGCAAAAGACACTGAAACACAGCACCCAACCCTAACGCAACCCGGAAAAAGTAAAGAAAAAGAAAAAGAGAAACCCATCGCGAAAGCCAAGAGCTTGAGCTGAAACCAAAAAGCATCACAATCGAAACGCGTCTCGGCGAGCCGCCATCAACCAAACGAAAGAAGATAGGAAGGAACAGATCGGGGATTCGAGGGAGGGGAACTTACCCCCATTGAACGGTGAGAGCCTCGTAATCCCAGTAATCCCTGGGGCGCTGCACATTAACGTCGGCGTAGACTCGAGCCCTCGACATCGCAACCTCAAAATTTGGAGGAAAAATCCTCAGTTGACGAGATCAGGACTCGCGGATTGTGGCCCGAACCTATAGCGAACTGCGACGCCGAAAGATTCCGAAACCTTGTTTTCTTGAACACGAAAAAAAACAAAAAACAAAAATGATGAATCTATCGATCCGCGTGTTTTTTAAGATTTTCCATTTTCCCTTCGGGGGGCTTTTGCAGCTGAAAATATCTAATGCCAGAGAATATATCTATTCGTCTCTCGGATAATGCCACGTCAGCAGAAACTGTAGACAGTTAGGATTTACTTACTTTTTTTTTTCCCCTGAGGATTTACTTACTTGGAAGTTGGAATCACCGGGCTTTGCAGTGCCGGAGAAATTAACCAAGAGTAATTTCCATTTGCATAAGGGTGACCTTTTAATTTTGACTGGCCGGAGCTGAAGTAACAATTTTCAATAATATTTTAAAAAAATATTTATTTTTCAATACATTTTTCTTTTCTTTCTTTTTTTTTATCTGCCTTATTTGTCGGGAGAAAGAAAAATTAAAACAATTCAAAAAAAGCCTTAAAATGTTACCGAAAATTGCCAGGTTAGTGTCGACCGATCAAAGCTGGCGAGATGGAATGAACCGACACAAATACGAAAAATTTATGATTCAATTGGCAAAGGGAAAAAAAAGAGTCAATGACTTGAATAATTTTCTCCACCTCCAAAGCCACAACGACTTCTAATTTCATTGAGTTTCAAGGTGACTTTAAATCATACACCATCGAATACATGAGTCATAGCACTTCACTTCATGGCCACGGCACAGTTGTAACCCAAAAACCATATCAAACCGGTTCCTAGACATCTAAACATTCTGCCAAAAAAGGAAAGTTGTGCATTAATTTATGCTTTTAAACACCGAAAGTCATTGACAAAATTCATTTAAACTGTCATCGGCAGTCCTGATCCCGTCAACCGAAAGCCCAACGATCGGACCAAACAAAGTCCTCGGCAGTCGGTACCCGACATCCCGACTGAACTGGGATTTTGCTGGTCGGATCGAGATCCGTTGGGCCTGAACGTGGTCCAAGATGGTCGAATGGAGCCGCAACCAGTCCCCATGCGCAAGTGGGCTCGAATCGGACTTCGGGCTTCGACCCGACCAAATAGCCCATCTTGAGCCTAAGGTAGCCGGATCCAAAGCCCCCGTGCCGTGGTCATACGTGATACAGTCGTCAATTGGTAACGGTTTTCGATTTTATGCAAGAACTGATAAAGGAAGAACGACTCTCTATTTCATTTACCTACAAACTATTGTTCCAGGCGAAATTCAAAAAATGTATACATCAAAACGAGAAAACTCTTCTCTCTCTCCTTCTATTTTGCTTCCTTTCTTTGCTTGGTTTTACATATAGTTTTATTGTTCGCGTTCCCTCTATTATTCGGTGTAGAGTAAAGAGGAAGGCATGTTGTATGCAAGAAGGATAGCCGCTAGAGCCTTTTGCATCGAGTTTCATACTTGGAGGGCGCGGGATTATCCTTTAGGATAAATGTTTGCACGCCCGATATAAATGTTCCTATTTTTCATCTTCTCCAATTTTCATCCTTAAGTAATCAGATCGTTTCTATTTTGCTTTGTTTGTTATATTCTGATTCGGTGTGTGTCTTCTCAAGCTGAATCACTGGTGAGCTTTGGGTGTCATTCGTGTCGCGACACAAATTCGATTCGTTCTAGACGTACCTCTTGATCTCTGTTCTATTTTTTCATTATTCATTGGATTGCATTTTTTTTTGTCAATTCAAACCTAAATATTTTGTATTTGTACCAATTTAGTCCATTCGGCCAACTTTGGGCGGTCGGAAATAACGTATCTACTAGCCCTAGGTGAGGTCGAGCAGCTAGCGAAAGAGAAAGGAAAAGAAAAGGAAAAAATAAAATAAAAATTATCAAAATATTACTAAAAATTGTTAGCGTTAGCACCAGCGTCCGCATCAACGCTGACAGGTCAAAATTAGTCGAATGGACTGAATTAACATAAATGTAAAAATATTTAGGACTTTGGCACAAAAAATATTTATGATTGAATTGGCAGAAATACAAATGCAAGAAGTTTAACAAATTTCTCCTTTTGCTAATGTACATATTTGTCCTTGATAGACGGAATTAAAATTACAAAATGTGAAATAAGAAAGGGCAACTCATCATTTTCTCTTGCAAAATGCAAGAAAACAAATATCCGCATAATTGTGTCATGATATGAAAAAGAAATATTGTTACGACCATAAGAGATCGCCCAAAGTCCTGATTAGAACTCAGATGATGGGCAGGAGGATGAACACAGTAATAGGGATTTTGATCATGTCTTAGGTTGAGAATAACTCGACTATAGAAAATGACTACACAAAGATAAAGATTTCTCGACCTCTTACGATTTTTTTTGTGTCGTCTATATATAATATCTTTCTCTTGTAGTCGGGAGTTGTAATTAAGAGATGGGATGTGCTGATTATGATGGTATCATCTCCTGAATGAAGCCCTAGTCTAAAATGAACCAATAAAAATCTCGTATATCGATTTCTCATTATCACATTTGCTCTCTATTTTGTATGCCTAATCCTGATAAGATTCTAAACAAAGCAAATTTGCAGTAGTAACAAAACAATAAAGCGACATGATTACTCATGTGAATTTGATGCGATGCCATTGAAATTTGTCTATGCAAGTGCCAATTGATTTGCTGCATCCCTGCATGAACTTGGACAATATGTATAGTCGACTAGTTCAAAGCCTCACACCCTTAGCAAGTCATTGTCCGAGCCATCGCTCCCAACCAGATCCGCTGCCGCACGCGTGGGGCGAAGCGAGCGAGTCAACCGTCAACGTCCCGCTGGAAGGGAAGTCGCAATCAACGCGACCGCAAGCCCACCACAACGGTCCACACGTGGCGATCAACCAAGCCAAGATCTCGAAAAAATATTAGATGGGGTCAGACCATGCGCCCTACAGTCACTCTCTCTCCTCTCCCTCTTACATGTGTCAGAGGAGAGAGAGTGACTGTAGGCCGCATTGGGGCCGCCCCACCCAATATCTTCTCGAACAGGGGAAGGATGTCGGGCTCAACGTCCATCGATCTGCAACCGTAGGAAGGTGTCTTCCTCGAACAACTTTTTGTTCCGACCTTCTAATTTGAGCAAATTATCGTTGACGCCTTCACTCCTCGACTCCTCTGACGTTGTTGTTCGACCCTGGTGTGTGCCTGTTTTTTTTCGTTAATTGTCTTTGCAGGGAAAGATTGTCTCCCCTCCTTCCCCTTCCTGTTTCTCTCCCCCGCGGCCGGAGCGAGAATCGAAGCAAGCACGAGACTTCTTCGAACGCCCTTCGCGCCGCCGGGGATGAGAATGCAGTGTTGGGACACGTTCAAGCATCCTCTTAAGAATGTTTGGATCGGCGTCGCCACGCGCCTCGGGATCCGCAAAAGAGGTAATGTCGCCCGCTTGAGATAGTCTTCGGGGTCTTTCCGTTTTGATTTGATCTCTTCTTGATTCCTCCCTTCTTCCGGAAATGGGTTTGAGCATCTGCTGTTTTCGACCATTTTCTTTTTCTGTGAAATTTTGGTGATTCGATTGGCAAAATCAAATATGTATTTAGGGATCGTAGATCAAGGAAGATCATTCGTTTGTTTTTTTTTTCCCCTTTCTTGTTCCTGCATCGTATGATTATTTCCCTTGGTTTGTTGAGCATTGTTCGACTAGGGGATTCAGTTGGCTGATGGCTAAAGGAGGTATTGGCAGATCCATTTTAGGCTCATACAGTTGGAGATTGTTGTTGCTGATAACCATTCTCGTTCTGCTTTAGGCTTATACCCAGTTGCGGTTTCTAATTTAGTGTTCATATGCTAACCCTTTTCCTATCAGAAATTTTCTGTTGACTAATGTCCTGATTAGAAAAGGGCGTTGTTGACGATATTTTGCATTCTTTTTGTTATTTTCTCTTTTCCGTCGACGATATGAGTGTGGCTCCCTGTTGAATGTTATCTCTTGCAATTTGTTTTTGGCTAAACCTGTTCGAAGTTGTATGTTCTCTTCCCACTTCTCAAAGTATGCTAATCTGCACCAAGCGTAAGCAAGAGTGGCTGGTTGTGGTGCCAACTCTTGATAATGTAGCTTCAGTCAAGCTACGACTAGTACTGCAGTTGTTAGTTCGTGATTTTTCTTGTGTCGTGTAAATTAAATGATGGTATCAATAAGCATGGTTATTTTTATTATAGATAGGAAAGAGGACATTGCTCACTTGCACTTTCATTTCGCTAGTTGCTGTGTATTGAAGGCCATGATGATTTGTTCATTGTATGCTTTCATTTTGTTTCCATTCTGTCTTGAATAGGATTTTCTTTTTCTTTCCGTTTTGTTTTTCCGATTTTCCTGGTAAAAGCTAAGAAGCTTACCAGGAGACTAATGCACATGAGTGACAAAAATGTGGATCTCCAAAACAATTGTTTGAACTAAGTTTGCTGAATTTGAACTCATGGAAGGACCTTGTCATCTTAAGTGCTTCCACTTGCCTTTAGTTCTTTGATGATCGTCTATTGATTCCTTTTAACCGCGATTCAATCTTAGTAAGTTTGGCAAATGGAATCTCCCTTACCATTTTCTTTTTGTGAGGCGCCACGTTCTGCATCCTTGCTTAATTAGTTGTTTCATTCTCAAGCATTGTGTTTTTCAGGTGAGGTTTTTACACCTTTTCTTTTGGGAATTGTAGGATTGCTGGAGCTGCGACATGATGTGAAGAGGTGTGAGTACGATGATGTGCATGTGATGTGGGATATGTTAGAGAGAAACGAGAAGGAGATTGCCCAGTCGTCCAGGCGGATCAAGAAAAGATCATTCTGGAGTATCTTTGGATGGGCTCGGTGTGCTCCAAACCTTCGTCGCAGCGTCTGACCGACACTCCAGAATCAATTGCTCGGAAGCACGCTGTCATAGTATCTCCAAACAGAGAAGTGGCCGACCAGAAATAAGAGAGGATCTCACTCCCATTTACCGGATTTTCTTCTCTCCTTCAAGTAAGCTATCTGTAGATATTAAAAAGTGCCTCCCAGATGGATTTAGTGCATTCCTCCTGTTCCCTACTCACCACCCTTGCGCTTCTATGGAATAAGTTAGCTCCGTATAAACTCCCTTGCCGGTACTAAATTGAACAACATAATCTGCTATTGTACGTGTATATTACCCCTCTGGTGCCTCATCTGCTCATTTTTCCTCTCTTCGCTTCTCCTACTCGAGTTCTTGCCTCGGTCATATGCTTGAGAAGACACCGCCAGTCGCTGTTGCCGAGAGACCGCACAAAGCGAAGGAACAGCGTTAGCATTTTTCACTGGGGTTTCCCTTAGGGTTGATGCTTAAGTTAAAGATGTGCTCAAAACATGCTTTTGTCAAACGGGTCTTTCATCAAAGGTACCGGCAACACTGATTGTCGTATATCGTAGATTATACCAGAAGAGTGTCGTCAATGCTTCGAAAAGCTGGATGAGTTTGTCGACTTTGTTTAGGTGGTTGGTCGTCCATATCACTATCGCGACGTTAGTAACCGAAGAAGTTGGTGCAATTTATGGGCCGAAAGCGATCATTTCTTTTAGGGAAGTTTGCTAGAATTTGGGGATTGGCTACTTTTATCAGTTATCAGTTAGTAGGTGGACCGCCCTTCAGGATGCATTTTGACCTGTCCGATCGATTCCGAGGAAAGGTTGGCGGGCCGGGATGAGTGTCACCCAAATTCATCGATTGACTTCATATTCTCTCCACAAAAATTGTGTCGGTCGGCTATAATTGCAGGATGAGCCAATTGGGTCACTTGGTCAGCCAATTACAGTGAAAATGCTTGTATTAAGAAATCGAAAAGGCGCCCATCGTGATGCATGGAATCGACATTTGGAAGTTGTTGCAGGAGCCATCGGCCTTCTTTACTTGGAAGATGATGATATCAGTTGACAATGACCACCTATCGTTAGATGCTTGATGTCTCAACCACCAGATCTACCACTCCTCCTCTCTTGATCTCGACCAGCAGATTGCTTGACGTCTCAAACATCGGAAAAAGTATATATATATATAAAGTCATAAAACTATTGCATTATGACAAATTTAGTCCTAAACTTTTCGATTTGATCAATTTAGTCCTAAACCTTTTTATATTGGTACCAATTTAGTCCATCTGGTCAATTCAAGCTGGAAATTTCTCACTTGGATACCGGTCGTCCTACCACGGCCATCGTTGACGTTGACAATTTTTAATAGTACTTCAATATTTTTTCATTTTATTTCTTTCACTTTGGCTGGCTAGGATCGCGGCAACCCTCGCAGGCAATTGGGCAAGGGCCGCCTTGCTCGCAACTGCAAAGGCCCTCGCCTAGATCTGGCAAGGGCTAGCTATCCCCTGGCCAATGTCTGGCGATGTGCCGGAAAAAGTGAAAGAAAAAAAGAAAGAAAACAAAATAATCATAAAAATACAAAAAAAAATGTCCACGTAAAAAATTTTCTACTAAAATTGGATGGATGGACTGAATTGATATCAATACAAAGAGATTTAAGACTAAATTAATCAATATTGAAATGTTTGGGACTAATATAATAGGTTTAGGATTTTTTTTGGCAATTTCTCTCTCAACCACTAGATTCACCTTCGGTAGATGCTTGGTCGTGTAAAATAAGAAAATGCACCTGGTCCACTTGGTCGGGTGGTGCGGTGAACATTTACAAGGGAAAGGCTGTAGAAAATTCAAGGACCATACGAAGAAAGGAACCAAACGTGCTTGATCTATAAGCAAAACAACTGTTGAGATCCTAGACATACAAGAAAGAGGCCGTGACTCACAAGTCAAAAGGGGAGCATGGGATCGAACTTGAGAATTCTGCTGTTATAAATTGAAAGGGGGGGGGGGGGGGGGGGATAATTATCAAAGAAATTCCAAATATATAACATTTGTGTCGATTTAGGGCGCGTACGTTAACACTTCTACTTCAGAATCAACTTCTAATAAGAAGTTGATTTTTCTACTTCTCCTCATAAGTAGAAGTTAATTTTTCTACTTCTGCTTCAGAAGTTAATTTCTAATCATCGTTTGGTAACAGTGAAAAATTTCTACTTTTGAAACATTATAAACACAAAATCTTCTATAAAAAATTATTAACAACGATCGAAAAATTTCTACTTCATTTTTAAACTTTTTAAATTTCTTTAAAAATAATTTTTATTAATAAAAAATATTATTTATTTTTTACTCCAGCGACTGACAGCAGCGACGATGGTTGTCGATAGTAAGGTCAGGGCAGGCAACGGTTAGCGGTGGTCACGGGCGGAGATAGGCTATGGTCGACGGTCACAATCGGAGGCGGTGACGGGCGAAGGTTAACAGTTGGCAGTGGTTGTAGGCGGCGATGGACGATGGCCAACGGTGGTTTTTGGCGGCGGCGGGGGGTGTCAGTGATTAGCGATGGGCAGCGGCGGAGGCAGGCGTGGTCGAAAAGAGGTGAGGGCGTAGCGAAAAGAAGGAGGGGGCGAGAAAGACTTTGTGATTTTTCTTTTTTTTGGTCCAAGAAGTACTTTTTGAGTTGAAAAGCAACTTTTTTTAACTTCTCAAATTAAGGGAAAAATAACTTCAGAAGTAAAAAATTTTACCAAACAGATTTCTATTTTAGAAGTTACATTACCAAATGAATTTCTACTCCATAAGCACTTCTAGAACAGAAATCTACTTCCAGAAGTGTTATCATGCGCACCCTTGATAATGAACCTTTTGATTTGGCCAATCTTATCCTAATGTAGTTCGTCTTGCTAATTTTGACAGAAAACCGTTGACTTTGACGTGACTTTGACGTCGAGGAACGCTCGACACTGACATGAATAATATTTGCAATTTTGCAATATCATTTGTGATTTTCTTTTATTTTCATCTGTTCTTTTCTTTTTCCTTTTATTCTTTAAATGAGGCTCGAGAAGATCGCTGGCATTGGGCGAGGGTGTCTTGGCACTCGCTTGTGGCCAAAACGTCCACCGAGGCCGTGGAACGTTGGAGGGAAATAAGAGAAAAAATTAAGGAAAATTTCAGAAAAATTGAGAAAAAATTGTCTACTTCAATGTCAATTGTGTCACATAGGACAACTGGCATTCACAACAATGATTTCCGATCGAAATTGGCTAGATTGACTATATTAATACTAAATTGGCCAAACGAAAATGTTTATGACTAAATTTACATAAATGTAATCGACTTTTTTTTTTTTGTAATTTCCCCATCGAAATTGAAAAGCACAATTGTTTACTTTTTTTTTTTGGTCAACAATTGTTTACTGCAAAAGTTAAGTTTTTGCATGTTTGGTTTGAAGAAACGAGCATTCCGTGGAACAAGTATTATAAATATAAATGTTAAAGAAATATTCATTATTTTTGTATTTGATTATTAATTAGGGGTCAGCAAATCGGACCATCCAAACCGGACCGATGGTTCGGTTCCCAGTACTAGCGATGTCCGGTCTAGTTCTCGGTTCCTAAAATTGGAACCGGTGATTAGGCAGTCTGATTCCCGATTCTAGGGCCATAGAACCGGACCAGACCGGCCGAATTTTATTAGGGGTTTATCTCTATTGATATCTATAATGGTGGGTGGAATTCGTTTCCAATGTTGGGTTGGGCTCTGTGGTGTGTCAATTCTAGGAAACCTTAAAACTTACAAACAGGTCAGTCAGACCTCAGAGTTGGCCCATGTTCTCTACTAGCATGCCCTTAATTCGTAGTGGGGGACGATATGGTTTTAATGGCTTGAATACTAAGAGGTTGTTTCACCTGGCTTACTTGCAACCGTTATAATTGTGATAAGTGTATATTTTTTTTTTGGGTCAAAATTTGTGATAAGTTATGTAGTAGCTTTTATAATGTGTTTGGAAAACTCCTTGAAGTTGCAATGAACCGCTCCAATTTTAAAACACGAGTTACCAAAAACACGAGCCGTGTCACGAGCACAACCCATCATGGTTAATGGCATAGCAACAATTATATGCCGAAACAGGCGTGTGTCATATTAGTCTTGTCCATTTTAAGACATTGGTTCATTAGAACCGGATCGGAACCGGACGGACCGACGGTCCAGTCCGGTTCCCGATTCTTGGGGTGGCCTGTCCGATCCACGGTTCCGAAAAATGAAAATCGAGACTATTGGTCCGATTATCGATTCTTGAGAGGAACTGGACTGGACCGGGAACCGATCACCCATGTGGTTAATGATATTGTGTAGGCAAACAACGGTTAGTGGTTTGGAAGTCAAATGTTTTCCGACTTGTTGATAATTCATATACATGCCTAATCAATCAGATAAGATCGTAAAGCTTATTGATAATTCACGATTGAGAATTGAGTTCGATTGGGAAATGTAGGGCTCAAAAGGAGAAGGGGTAAAACTGGAGGGGCAAATTGCAATTTTCCCGTTTTGTGGCGGTTCTCTCCTCTCTTTTGGCTGCAAAAGTCCAAGTATTCAATCCGCTTGAACGAGCTAGGGTTTGAAGGAGGAAGGTGGAAAAAAAAATGGGGCATTCGAATGTGTGGAACTCGCATCCGAAGAACTACGGTCCTGGCTCTCGCACTTGGTATGTATGTTAATTTTGCCTTTAGTTTTTGTATCGTATGCGCGATGTTGACGGCACTATTGGCAATGGCAAACGAAACCAAATCGAGCTGTTTGATTGGTTTATTGCATCTCTTCCAGTACGAGGATTTCGATTGCATTTTTGTTCCCCTCGTAGCGTGGTCGATCTATTCTTTAAAAGCTCCAAAGAGGAACAGAATTGGGTCCTTGTGAGGGTTTTTTTTTTTTTTTGGTCGAAAGGTCCTTGTGAGGGTTGATCTACTGCTTTTTCAAGACAACTCACACATCCGTCGAAGGACTGGCAGTGAATTGCTCAAAATGGTTTCTCGAGATGTTAGCTCACTGTGAACTTGATATGAAAGACTTAGAGCTTCTTAATCCGGTTAGCTAATCTAAAGTTCCGATTTTGTGTGTCGGTTTCTGCTAGATACATGCTTTTATGGTTTTTGGTGTCAAAATGAGATAATGGACGTGTATGTGCATTGCCCTCACTCTTTGACATCTGTGGTTTTTCCGCAGTCGAGTATGTGGGAACCCTCATGGTTTGATCAGGAAGTACGGGCTGATGTGCTGCAGGCAGTGCTTCCGCAGCAATGCTAAGGAAATCGGCTTCATCAAGGTAGTTCTTTTCTTTCCTGGCTCGGTTTCTGTTCCATAAGAGCTGACTTCATAGAATCCTGTGACGTGATGTGCTTGTTACTTCCATTGCCGTTTGCCGATGATAACTTCACCTCTTAGTAGGAATTCCGTGTAAAAAGTCTTTCATGGTTGTTATTTCCCATACTCAATATTTTGGCTGCATTACTGTAGATTGCCAGTGAAAAAGTGAGTCTGGATTATTTGGGTTGAGGTGGTCCTTCGCGATTCTAACCCAGTTTTTTAGGATCTGTTTATGCAGTGAACTCTCCTATAATCTTGTTAGTGAGGTTTGTCTTTGTGGACTTTGATACCTGTTGAATGAGGAAAGTTATCTAGACTTTCTCATATTTGTAAGAGTTTGCTTGCGCCATGAGGGAGTATGATGTTGGTTTTTTGTGGATAAGTTGACAAGGGCGAATTCTGTGCATTTATATTTCTAGAGCAGTTATTGTTTTCCTATGCATTTCCTTTAGTAGTTGAACAAAAGTCGCACATTGCCTCTGTGTTGCAGTATCGGTGATGGTTCGGGGGAGATGAATAAAAATCTTCTGAGGTCTTGATGGATGAGTAGCCCTCGCAGCAGCCAGTTGGTTTGCTCCTGTGTGGAAGGGCTCTGGATCCAAGAGTTACCTGTCTTGTAGTTGGTGATGGTAATCGTTTGACGTTCGAGCGATTATAGAATGTTGATGACATTCTTTTGTTTCTTGCGTTGGTACTTACCTTTTGGTCTATTTAAGGTCACGTTTGTCGTCAAGATTTTTGCTGTGGTCTCTCTGGTCACCTTTGTGGTTATTGAATGCCTCGTGTGAGGAAGCAGGAACACTCATTTGCCACTCTTGGTCAATGAATGTGCTGCGCTCTTAGGAATCGGTGAATTGAGGATCACTACGGATTGAGGTTCAAGAAATTAATATAAACTGCTTAAGAGCAAATCCCGTCGATCAAAATTAGGATCACTGCTGCGTCTCGACTTCTGTAATGTAACCACAATATGCTACTTGACATACAACCTCAAAAGGGTGAGTGCACGACGCATTAAATTGTCGGTATGGTGTCAGTCATCAGTTATCGTGAAAAGCTTTGCCTTAGACCGTGATGGCACTCGTCGACTTAGACAGTGAATGCAAATTCGCCCTGCTTTCTCTATGCAGACCCTGCATCTGCGTGCTTCTACTTTGCTCGAGATCAGTAGCTAGAAAGAACACGTCTCGTTCTCCATTTGAAATGCTATCTCCCGAGTGCTAATTTCGTCCAATTGTTGGGACGAACAAAACCGATGCGCAATGTTGCCGGGATTACGAGACTATTGGCATAATGTTTCCTCTGTCTATAGAACATATCGGAGGGGTGGAGGAAAAAGGAGGCAGCTTTGTCTTGTTACGACGAGCTTCGCAAAATTGGACATCAAACAGAGCTACTGCTACCCTGTCCCCTCAAAGATCGCCGAGAGATCTGCACAGGAAGCGGAAACGATTTCTGGTCTTATTGACCCAAGTAGGGATTTGAGGAGGGAAAGGGACCGCAGGAGATGATCTCTAAAATCAATCTGGATCCATGTTCGCATTGTGGATTCGCTTTTGTAATTGATCAATTTGTCTCCAGGCAAATTACAAATAAAGATTCTCAAAATTACTATGAATGAAGAACTTAAAAAGCATGCCAGAAGACATTTTATTACGTAATATATACCGAGGAAGAAAAGAAAATAGTGGAGGTGCGGGGAATCGAACCCCGTGCCTCTCGCATGCGAAGCGAGCGCTCTACCATATGAGCTACACCCCCACGGTTATGTTACGGTGTGGTAATAATTTCTCCTAGAGCTTAATTATGCGTTTGCCGCCTTAAATAATTCAAGATGAGTGCTCGCTGTTTGCGTCTGCTGACGTGCCCGAACGGCTCGCATTCCACCGCGCCTGTCTGCAGTGGAATTCAAGTCTCTCCTCCTCTGGTTCTGCGGCCTCTGCGCCTTGCTTTCGCCAAGTAGCAACCCATATTTAATGCCAACCCACATGCACGACTACGACCCCTTACATTGTTGTGTCCTTTGCTCTCTCCGTCACCTGAGCTCGAACGGACCACAGGCAGTGTGCCTTGCTTTCATTGCGTAACGACACCCACACGAGAACATGGCGGACCGGTGGGGTCTGTGATCGATAAAACCGTCGTGGGAAAGACACCAGCTTTTTCCTTAAGTCTCCAGACTCTCCACCGAACTTGATGTTGTTCTCTCTCTCTCTCTCTCTCTCTCTCTCTCTCTCGCTCTCCCCCCGGAATCTTGGATCTTTTACCGAGGAAGAGGGAAGTTTCTGATCTGGGTTTTCACTTTTCAGTGTCCAGGAGGAGGCTTTGCTTGGTTTGACTTCCTGAAAGGCACAATAACAGCAATGAGACTTTCGAGCTTCTGGTTTGCCTTCTTTCTGATCGGGGCAGCTTTGACTTTCCTGGGCCTGTCGTCCACCGGTAAGCAAAATCCGAGTCCTTTTACCATAAAGACCTGGGATTTGTGCTTTTAGAATGCATCTGTTCTTCACGTACTGTTTCTTCGTGTCTCCGGACTTACCAATTTCAAGGGAATTTTACACTCCATCTCCTACACTTTCTTAACTTCTCTGGGAGTGGAGTCTGGAATTAATAGCAAAAAAAGAGACCATTCTTTAGATGCTCATGCTCATGCTCATGCTCATCACATGCAGATAATGCTATGATGAACCCCTGTTGTTTCCTTTACTTGATGCGAACGTATCTCTTGAGCATGGAATTAGTCAATAATGATCTCTTTAGGCTAACCGTTTAAGGCCAGAATGATGAATCTATCTGAAGAGATGAATCGAGCCACTCGCCAGAACCAATATCTAGCAAACTTTGCAGCACAAACTTACATCTCTTACGCGCTCGGGTCACTGATCCACAGGCGACACTTTTTCAGTTACAGATGGAGTCAATTTTGCCGGCACGGGCAGTTTGGCCAACAGAGCAACATGCCGGAAGCTGAAGGTACATTGCCTGGGTTAATTGTGCAGCCAAAAATCTTTAATAATCTCTTCTTTTCCCATTAGAACGCCTCGGTTGAATTCTTGATTAGCGCAAGATATTTACACAAAGTCCTGCTGTTACATCGAATTACAGGAAGGTGGGCATAGTCCTAGCACTCGCGAGAAGGAGAGCACTGGGAAAGCAAATCTGGAGGACTATGGTCCAATCGATCCGGTCCCAAACTCAAAGGCGTCGATAAGGCCGGGACCGGTCGACCACGGCACTCCTCTTATGCCATTCATGCCAAAGCCTTCACCTCCTAGTCCCCCCCAGGATGGCGGGTGAGCCGTACCCGTATCGGCAAAAAGAAAGAGCTGTAGCTCTGCGCTGGGTCTGTGTATATGTAGGTACATACGGCAGAATCTGGCGTGTGTTATCTAGAAGACTAGAACACGTTCGTCCCATGTAAAGTTAACTAGGTAGCCCAGATATCATGCACGTTATGTTGGGACGAGTATGAGTAATACCCTTTGATGTTCAATAATGATCTCCAATGACATCGGGGATGCCCCGTCCCTGATTTGCATAAGCCGAGACGAGCACGCTAGATAACAGAGTATCGCCGTCGGCTCACCAATGGACACAGCCTGATTTCCTTGTTCCTTCTCAATGTGATTGAATTGGAGGACATCAGCCAATCAACCTAGTTACTTACTACTTCATCAACCGACTTAATTGGGTGATAATTTGCTACATTCATTCTTTAGGGAAGTTCTATCTCCAAGCGTCCCGTCCAGCCATATAAGAACTGGCCAGGCCCAGACCTAGGCCTATTGGAACTTTGGGTGTGGAATTATTCTCCCAGGCCTTGGGTAGAGGCGGGAAATGCTATTGATGGACGGCTCTGATCTTCTCTCTGCCGACTGTGATTTTCACCGAACCAAGTAATAAGCCAATAAAAAGGAAAAAAGATGGAAGAAATCTTACAGTTCGGTCCCAAGATCGACCAGCAGAGAGCCTCGTTCATTAATTAAGCATACAAGCATCTATTAGCAGACCAACTGGTTTTCCAATGCGCCTGTGCATAATAAGATTAGTCGAGCAAAGATATGTCAATACTGCAATCTTGTGCGCAGCCACCAGCGACCCGAGAACGAAGCGTTGTTCTGGAATTTCTTACCCTTTACTCTTTTCGAATTTAAATATCTTATTCACATTGCTGAGCAAAGTTACGTGTAGGGGTGCATTTGTTTCACGAATAACTCAAGATTCAAAAAATATTTCCAGAAAGTGATCGCTCGAAAAATTGCCAAAAAAACTCTTGAAAATATTGTGATTATGCCAATTCAGGTCTAAACTTTATTATTATTATTGTTGTTGTCAATTGAGTCATACAAACTTTTGCATTTGTGCCAATGAATATCCAACTCAAAAGTTTAAGTTAATTGGCGGAGTATATAAACAAAGTTTAAGCATCTTTTCTCATGTGCGAATCGGATCAGATCTAGAAAAGACATGCGAAATTTGACAAATGAAGGACTGCACATGCGAAATAAGCCGAGACGGAACTTTGGCTTTGATTTCATGCTGGAGTGTTTTTCGACCCAAAAGTGAAAAACTGAATAGATGGAGGTAGAAGACACACACACACATATATTAAGAGCATATAAACCCCGTACAGAGTCGATGTGAGGGATGCTTTAGCACCACCTCTCTCACAATAAGGTCGGATTAGGAAAGGCATGCGGAATTCGCCGAATGGAGTGCCGCGCGCGCACACGCAAAACAAGCCCGGACGGCTCCGATATCCATGTTCTCGACCTCCTAAAGTTTTTATGCACAAGCGACGTGGGATAACCGCAACGTCGAATTCCGCGGTAGGGTTGTAGAACTCCCCTTTTTTCCTTTCCCATTCCGGATTTGGACACAATAAAATAGGTTGAGGTTGAGATAGACGTTTTCGAGTATGGCATGCGCGATGTGTACATTTATCAATTTTTTTTTTTGGGGGGGGGGGGGGGGTGAAGAAGGGTCGTTTGAACACAGCGGAGGGATAATTCGGATAAAATAAGGTAAGGGGGTTGAATATCCCTAGTTGATTCCGAGAGGACGCAGACGCACGCCCCCGCCCGCACACGAGAAGAGTCATTGGGAATCTCTCACACTCTTGACTCCACCCCTCCCTCAATTCATTACAATTAAGTCATTGGAAAGCGAGTTGCCTTGCTTCTCCGGATGACCGCGAGCTACAATTTTATAGAATTATAATGGCAGAAAGAGAAGAGAAGAGAAGAGAAGCAAAGAAAAAGTGCTTTAGGGCATGGGGCCCGCGGGAAGGAGGGGAGAGACATAATAATTGCTGGCGAGACGCGGCGAAACTGAGACGCAATTCGATGCTCTTTTTTTTTTTAAATTTTGTGTGGGTGCCTGCCTGCCTGCCTGCCTGGGGGGTGATGTCGTTTTCGTGGTGGGGCATCGAATTGGACGATGACGATGAATTTGGTGATGTGCTTCTTTCTTTTATCTTTTTTTTGTTTTTTTGTCTTTTTGTCTTTTTCCCTCTTTTAATTTTTCTTTTTTGGTGTGCGTGCGTGTGATGACGTGGAACCCACTTCCTGTGGAGAAGGACTTCGGGATTGGAGTAGGCTTACGTGCACCGCACCCCCGTTCCCGCCCCCCCCCCCCCCCCCTCTCCCCCTTTTTTCCTCCTCTTCCTCTTTTTTAGCTGCCCATTTCTACGTGGATCGTTCCGATTGTCTTTCGTTCTCGGAGAGATTCGACGCTGATAATAATTCATGAACTTCTCCTCGTTGTTCAATTTCGTCACCGCAAAGGTGATCTCGTATGGAGGACGTTTCGTATGTCTTACGTATCTTTGCGGTCGTGCTCCCTTAGATTACGTTAAAAAAAAATGTCAGAATACTCCAGGTTGAAATCTGCCGAGAAATATAAACAAGTCATTGACGTGTTGAATTTATTCACTTCTTCCGAAGTCTTGCTATACTTGAAGCATTTTTCGTGAAACTTGTTCGTGGATACTCCTCCTTTTGGTCCCAACTTTGGCTTGGCAATTTTCTTATTCCGTTTTAAGATTGTTGGACATCAACTCGAACTGGCATTAGTACCGCACAACCTCTATTTTAAGATTGTTAGCAAACGGTCTTAAATATCGACTCTATTTTAAGATTGTTGGAGGAATTCAAAATGGCATTAATATAAACATTATAAAGAGAACCACGACAATATTGAAAGGAAATAGAATTACGATAACATAACCACAATTATAACAGAACTGCAATTAGAGAGAACCATAACTATCTAGAGCCGCGAGACATGTGTTTGACATAGTTTCCTTAGAACAGATTCGTTCCCTCCCGTATGTGCTTTGAGGTTTCACGAACGTTTCTCTCCCAAGATACAACTGCTAGCAGCTAAAGAGGCAAGCATAGCACTCCAAAGTTTTCGACAAACTTAAACACTATCGAAAATACAATCCAAACACAGAGAATTGAAAGAGAGGGAGAAGAGTTTCCTCGAAGCTTTCTCGATTGTACCTTATTTTCCTTCCTACTTCAAATAGAATGGGAGGCCACCTATTTATTAGGGGTGAGCAAAACGGACTGCTTGGACCCGATCGGGATTGGTGGTCCGGTTCCCTATTCTAGAGGGGTCCGGTCTGGTTACCGGTTTCTAAAATTGGAACCGGTGATCGGACGATTCGGCTCACCGTTCCAAGGTCCTAGGACTAGATCGGTCAATTTTTTAATTTTTTTTTTTTTGAGTAACCCTAATCATTTGCAAGAGGAATGTGCAACCTTGAGCCTTCCTCATAAATTAACTAATAAGTTGTGACCATTGCAACACAAATGCATGACCACCATACTTGAACAGATTGCTAAAAATACTAACATACATCCAAGGTTACACCAAGACAGACTAGGGGAAGTAATGTACCTACTTGGCAGTTGGCACACGCATTTGTTGTTCTACTGAGAAAACATATCTAAATTAGAACATGCCACAAGAACAAAACAACACTCAAAGATTCGTAGAAATTTGTCGTTTTCGGTCCTTGGAACAGCTCGGGAACTAGACTGGACCGAACCGACGGTCCGATCCGGTTCCCAGTACTCGGAGTGGCCGGTCTGATCCCCGGTTCCGGAAAATGAGAACCGGGACTATCAATCCGGTTCCCGATTCTTGAAAGAAACCAGATCGGACCGGGAATCGATCACCCCTACTATTTATAGAGTAAGTGTGGGTATTTGAGAAATACTAACGACTGATTAATTCTGCCATTATAGTATTAATTTTGTAACAGCAAAATAACAGTGGCTCTGTCGATACAGTATTAATTCTGTAACAGCAGAATTTAATGCCATTAACCTGCTGTTACTAAATTAATTCAACAGCTGTTACAATTTCTCATTCACTCACCCATCAAAACATCCATATTTTTCAACAAATGCTTCTATATAAATTGGTGTACAAGCATTTGATGTAAAATCCGAGCATAAGATAAAGTTTCGAAAAAAAAAATTTGCCCCCTTTTCGAGGGTGAAAGAAAATGGATGAATAAGAATATGTAACACTGAGGATAAAGCTGACCATGGGGAACTGTAAGGAACATGTTCACATTGTACTTCAATCACATATATGGACTTACGAGTTCATTTATAGCATAATAAATCAAATCAATAACATAGAGAATCAAGAACATTTTCCCCTGGCTTATCCCTTTTTTTTTTTTAATCACTTGGAAGTGACAAGAAAAGCGATTCTCACATAGGTAAACCTCGAACTCATATAAAAGTTATGGACTCACCTAAGACCCAAATCTAAAGTTTAACAAAAAAAATTAGGCCTAGAAAAAGAATACAAAACCATTTTTCTTCAAATTGATTCGAGTCGCTTGGATTGTTTCGACACTCCTAAACAGGGGCATTTTCTTCCAATTACCTAACCGACTCAAGTACGAATTGGATTCATTTGCCGGTTGCGAACTAGATGGGCACATAGAACCCTCTTTTTGTGACTGTTTAGGGTGATGTAAAGCAATTAATATGTCAGAACTGGCTAATAACTCATTGATTTAACTTTTTAGTGAAATTAGATCCGACTAGATATGTTCACGGGTTCAGATTTGGCCCCTCTCTTGGCTATTTCTCCAAGTGAAAGTGTTGGACCGCACTCTATCAACAATAATTGGATTAAAAACTCTGCACTGACAGCTTAAAAGCTACTGACCCGGTGATTGTAAATATCCCACTCTCAAAATTTAACTTGATAGTTGGAGATAGTTTCGCTGGAGAAAGGGAGCAGCGTCAAAAAAGTCCTAAACCTAATGCACTAGTGTCAATTTTGTCCTAAACCTTTTTTTTATGCCAATTCAGTCCTAAACTTTTTGTATTTGTGCCAATTAAGTCCTAAACCTTTTATTGCTGCTAGTTCAGTCCTAAACATTTTACATTGATGGCAATTAAGTCCTAAATCTTCTGTATTTATGCTAATTGATTTAATCCGAATAATTTTGATCGAAAATGACTGACGTGGACATCGATTGTCCTATGTGGCACGACAAACGTTGACTTGGATTTTTTTAATATTATTATATAATTTTAAATAAATTTTAAGCATTTTTTAAAATAATTTTAAGAATTATTTAAAATATAAAAAAAAATGTTTAAAAAATATCCATGTTAGCACAAGTCGTGACATGTAAGACAATTGATGTTCGGGCCAAAGATTTTCGGCCAAAATTGGCCGAATTGACTCAATTGGCATAAATGTAAAATATTTATGACTAAATTGACACTAAAGCAAAAGCTTCGGGACTGAATTGATACCAATGCAAAAGATTTAGGACTGAATTGACACTAAAAAAAGATTTAGGACTGAATTGGCACTAATACAATAGGTTTAAGATTTTTTTTTTTATTACTCTTTTCCCTTGAAGAAACGACCCTTTGCAATTTCTGGGTGATTGGGCCAACCTGCCATTCAAAAGAGGGTTGCTTTCAATCCTGTTGTAAAAGCCAAGGTATAATAATCCCATCTCCTCATCCTTTTTTTTTAAATTTTGCTTGCAAAATGACATGATTGGAGCTGTGCTGCTTTTGTGGTGCATCAACATTTGTCAATACTTGGTTCGAGGAATCTCCATCTTCGGGCCTTTAACCCATTCAAGTACGAACTTTAACTCAAGCCAACGTCACGTCCCATGTCCTAATTTCCTGCTATAACTAACAATTTCATCCAGCAATTATTCGGGTAGATTTAGATTGCGCATATAATTAATGTGTATATATAAAAAAAAAAAGGAGAGATACACGAGTTTCTTTTCAATTTAATGTTTCGCTTGCTCGCGGTTGCATCATCAGACGTGGGATTCCTCCCAAACCACCTTAAAGTGCACACACAAAAAATTAAAATAAAAAAATCTCGGGTGGATCGAAGGTGGTCTTGACGAGAAGTGTTACGAAAGAACTGAAGTTCCTTCCGACCCCACTTACGCGGCGAGGCCCACTGAGACGGGTCGCCAGTTTGCGCACTCAAATCCATCTTATCAGGTTCTGTCGTGCTCAAAACCCCCGATTCGATTTCGATCTGCGAACGAGTGTGACCAGAAGCGGCGAATCGGACGAGATACGAGATGAGACAGGGACCGACCCCTCCTCGCCCCGCATGCAATTTCGAGTCGCCACAGATGGAAGCCCTTTTGTTCGTACGAGCCGACACATACGTTCCGATAGTACGACCATCCGTCACGACCGGTAGAACGAACCGACAAATCGTTTTGCCTTAAAAAAAAAAAAATCTTGGATCCGCCTCGAAGGCAATTTGTTAATCATGTTCAACGCAAAACAATTCGATTTTTTTTAATACACAAAATGTGTAACGATACGAGATAAATTAAAATTACCACTAGTTTTGAATATTTATCTCTGTGTTAGGATTCGGCGCACAAACACAATGAAGTAAAGCGTAAAAACGAGATAAAGAAATCGAGACACAAGATTTTATTCTAATTAGCAGATGATTCCACTATAATTAAGCTTCACAACTCTCTCTTATCTCAATTACAATAATAAGATATAATGTATAACAGTAGCTATTTATGGGCTCAAATTCAAATTAGCAACGAAAAGATACGAGCTCAAACTATAAAAATCCTTTGAGACCCATGCTTTCCTGTCATTAAGGGGAAATTGATTTATTTACCTAATAATTTAAGTTTTTGAAGAAAAGGTTTGAAAATCTTTGGATCTCAACGAGTCCTTAAAATTCGACCCCCCCCCCCCCCCCCCCCCTCCAAAAAAAAAAAAAAAACAAGTCCTTAAAAGACTCAAGGGGAGATAAGGGAAGGAATTCTCAGATATGGCGAAAGGATCTCCCTGTAATTTCTCTATGTATTCACTCTTTCTAAGAAGAAAAAGAATTGAAAAGAACTTAGGGGTCTCTGACTGAGGAAGTGGCGACTATTGGGTAGACAGATATAGATATAGTAACCTTTCGCGGCTGGATTACCACAAGGGAAGCTGTGCGAAGTAGAAATGTTCAAAAATGGGTTGCTCATTTTTTTTTTTTTGCACAATAAGGAAATGTTTGTTTGATTTGAGTGACATGTCTCTAGCAATGTCCGAAGACCTGTCGTGTCCAATCTCTGTTTGCTTCCACCATCCTCTCTACGTTTTCTTTTCAAAAGGGATTCTTCCACTTCCACCTTTGACGTGAAGTTTCTGAAGCACTTGAAATCTTTTACTAAGCTCTCAAAATTTCTGTACGTTGTCTAATGATTACACCGTCGTGATCGTCAATTTTTGAGATTTGGGTTAACGAGCTCGGGTGCCTTCGCCGCACTGAATTATGAATTAAGATCAGAAATCACATATACAGCAGAGAAAACGGAGCAAAGAAGGACCGAAATCATCTTACAATAAATCAAAAAGACATTACATGTAAGATTCTCTCGTTTAAGGTTATTTCTGTTTTATCTAGTCTCTAATACCATTAGCCAAAACCCCGCCGGAGCAAAATTCCGGCCACTCGCTCATCCCCCATTCATTACTTCACTTTTACACCGCCGGTTTATCCCCCCCCCATCAACCGAAAAAAAAATAAAAAACAAAAACAAAAACAAAATGCCAAAATCTTCCCCAAAATCATTGCTCTGCTCTCATACGAACAGATTCAGGAGCTTCATCTCTTGACCCACGCCGTGATCGTAGCCGTTCCTGGGGTCGATCACCTCCGATGCCTCGGAGCTCACGAGGGTCATCGCCGTCGTCCTGGTCGGCCAATTCTCCATCAAGTGGCTCCTCTTGCCGCGTCTCTTCCCAGGCAATTTCGCCTTGAGGCTGACGTTCGGGTCGTAGAGGGGGAGGTTGACGTCCACCTGAATCGACGCCGGCACTAGCAGGGACTGCTGCTGCAGGCTCTGCCCCCTGCAAGTGCTCGTGGGGGACGGCGAGTCCGCCGACTGGTCGAGCCCAAAGGCCAGAGCGGATCCGCCGAGGGGCTGGACGACGCCGCCGTCGAGCACCGTCTCGACCGCCGCCTCGCACACGTGCCAGTTGCCGCTCGAGAGCAGCCCCACCGCTCCGCTGACCGGGTTCACCGTCCGCCCGCACGCCTCGAACAGTAGACTTTGAAACAGAGCTGGAAAAAATTCAACCCCACCCAAAAAAAAAAAAATGAGAGCCCCGTAAGCCCAAAAACTCATCCAGCCGATGTAATTACGCCCTCAAGTCGACATCACCACCACCAAGTAGGCCCCACATTTCACATAATGTGGAACTTGATTTACAAAATCAACTTGCAAATTAAACATATTCCGAAAATCAATTTAACAAGAGGGAGGTACCGGGACGCTGAGAATCGGGGACGGCGGTCACTAGGGAGAGGAGGTCGCTGCGGCCGAAGAAGCGGGCGAGGAAGAGGGTGGCGTTGCCCTGGGCATCAGGGGAGGGGATCCACCGCAGGCACGACCTCAGAACGCAGCTCTCGCTGCAACCCTTTCGCAGGACTCGGCAACCGTTGCAGCTCATCTCCGCCGTCCGATGACCGACAGCAAAACAAAGAAATATCCTCTGGCTTCCTTCCTGAATCGGGATTCCCTCAGCGCCGCAAAATTACCGAAGGCGAGAGAAGGCGGGGAGAGGGGGGGGGGGGGGGGGGGGGAAGAGAGAGAGAGAGAGAGAGAAAGCTTTGGAATGAGAGCTCGGCGATGGGGGGGAGGGAGAATAAAAAGGGGAGGAAGGTGGGGTTAAGAAGCGAACTAGGGTTGAGTTAAGAAGGACTCGAGGTCTCGATGTGGGTGAGCGGTTTCGACGGTGGAGATTCTGTGTACGGTGCAGATTTGTTTTAGTGTTGGTGGGGCCCGGGAAGGGGGCGAATATGTAGACTCCAAAGTTTGAGCTCGAGCGGCTGCATGTTTCCGCGAGAGCGCTTGTCCTTGTCCCCCTTTTTTTTCCCTTTTATCTTTTTTTTTTTAAAATTTGGTTGGCCACTAATTCTCGCGCGACGCCTCGTGGAACGTGGACCGTCCGATGCTCTCGTCGGTTCCACCGTGCTGTACTTTCCCCATGGCCCGCCCCGCATCCAAATGCAGTAGTGGATGGCGTCTAGAGGAAAAGCGGGAGAGAGAATCCCCAATTTTTTAAAAATAAAAAATAAAAATGGCAATAAAAGAAAAAACGAAAAAAAAAAAGTTAAATAAAGGCTTAAATTACCTTCTTTATTTCAAAGAAAGTGCTCAAGAAAATTTTTTGTCATTTTTTTTTTTGTTCTTTTCTTTCTTTCTTTTTTCTTTGAATTTTTTCCTCTCATTTTCGTTTGTGGCCAGCATTACCCTATCACAAGCGAGGGCTCGCCACGCCTCGCCCAAATGAGGTCATCCCTCGTAGCCGTCAAGGGCATCCTCCCCATGATGGCCACAGGTGAGGCCTCCCAGTCCTTGCCGGTAGTCGATCATGAAATGACTAGCCACCAGCGAAAATGAAGGGAAAGAAACAAAGGAAAAAAAAATTAAAAATATAAAATAATGATGACAATGCTCTTGGTTAGACCCTTCTTTGAAATAACCAGTCCATTTCAGATTTTTCTTTGAAATAAGATCCAGTTTAAGCCCTTATTTAAGAAAATGAGACCGCGTCATATTTTATATGGAATTTTCCAATAAAATAAAATAAAATAAAGACAGATGAAATTACCCCCCCCCCCAAACAAAAAGAAAAAGAAAAAGAGGAAGCATAAGTCTTGTGCTCGTGTATAAAAAAGGATTCTTCACGCTGGCCATAGATTTCAAAACAATCCTTTTCATTTTAAAATTATACAAACATTCCTCATACTTTTATATCTTTATATATGATCCCCTTTTGTTTTCAATCTGGTGTAAGTATCGTATGTGCTGTTCTATTTTCATTGAAAAAGCCCATTTATTTGTTTGGCGGAAAACGAATGATTGGACAGATATTTTCCTAAAAGTGGTAAGCCAAGAACCCTAAAAGTGGTAAGCCGTTCTTGGTAAAATATTTTCGAAACAAATGGACCCTAAAGTCGCAAAAGCCTCCTAAGAAACTTCTCTTTTAATATATTATTAAATTGGTCTGTACACTCCCTCCATACGTAGAATTAGCGGGAGACGCCCACGCGACGTGGCACGCGAGGAGAGCAGCCAGACGGAGCAGGTCTGTCCACGTGGCTTCACCGCGAGGAGGAGGAGATGAAGACTGGTGCACGTCCTATTGGAGTAGAATAGAGCACGACAAATTAACAAACCACCGTGGCATTGTCAAGAAAAAAAAAAATCCCAGAATAGTATTTGCACCGAATGGATCGGGGGTCGAAAAGAGCTTTCGATGCAGGATGTGTGTTCTTGGAAATGTGCACTGATTTGCAATCGATTTTTCGACAAAGCAGTTCCACTTTGGAAGAAGGCAAAAAAGGAAATTAAAAAGAATTAAAAGGGAAAGCTCCACTAGTAAAGGAGTCCCACGTGCCACGTGGGTGCGTCACAAAATGGACACTAGTGGGAGGGTGGAGGCCAATTTATCCAATAGCCCGACTTATCGGTCTAGTCTTAATCTAGGAAATTCGCGGGAAAAACGTACCTTTAAGCTCAAGATCTTGCTGAGCAAATTATGGAATTTGTGAAAACCGTGGAGTGGGATTATCCGCGTAAATTATGAATGTTTTCTTAGCACGTCGCGTGCACGTGTGCAATTAAACTTCCGCTAAATTAGATTGATCGCTTGATTAAAAGAAGAAGAAGAGATTTTTAGCTCAACGGTTGGGCTATGTAGTCCGTGTCATGTCGGACATGTGTCGGACATTAGACACGTCACTGATGCGGGCTTCCGGCTTCCGACACGCTAGGTCAATTTTGAAAATTTTCAAATTTTAAGGGGTAAACAATGTAAATTTAAGAAACCTATTATTCTGAAGAAAACCCCACCTTATCGCACATTTTGCCCTTGCCCAAACCCTAATCGCATCCCTTCATCCTCTCATCTCTCTCTCTCTTACACGGCAGCAACTCGATCTCATGATCGTCGAACTCGCCCTCTTGGATGGCCAGTTCTCATGGTCTCTCCCTCTCTGCTCTCTCTCTCGCAGTCACATGACGTCGAACTAATGGCTCTCGCCGGGGTTGGGCTTTTCTTCTGCGCTAGGTAATCCTTCGCCGCACGCGTGGATTTGAGAAATCATAATTAATCATGTATACATAAAAATACGTATTCAATAAATAACGAGTCCTAGCGTGTCGGAATTCTCTATTAAATTTATGAAAAATCACGTATTGACGTGTCGGACATAAGTAGGTACGCCCGAGTCCAAAGTGCAAAACTGTTTTCCCACTGTCGACGGATGATAGCAATTTTCACTGCAAATGAAAAGGAATTTGAACTGGACTGAGTTGGGCTTGTCTATGGGCTTTGATTCTGAATGGGATGAGACACTTATAAGCATGTGGTCCAGGCTCTCTTGAGCCCGGATCTTCATGCCTCTCTTCAAATGAGTGCCCAGGTGATTGCGTTGCACCAGTTTTGGTGCGGGAGCCCAGATTCAGGAGCCAGGGCCTGGGACCTCAGTGCCCCGGACCCCTAAGGTCGGACTCGGGTCCCCGGGGGCAAAGCTGCCGGGCCAGGGTCTCTGGACTCTCGGTAGAAGAAAAAGTTCCATCGGAATAATTATTTAGTTCAGGGCAATCTCGTCCCCTTTTTTTTTTTTTTAATGCAAAGCCCAAGACCCGGATGAGGCCCCAGTGGTCGGACTCAGTTCCGCAGCTCCTTTGCTCATTCCTAGGTCCTTGCGCTGCCATGACTGGCACCCGATGGTTGTGCCGCAGTTCCTAGCGGTCGGGCGGGACATCGGCCCCGAGGCCCTGATCGGGGCGCTGATCCCCAACGCCCAAAACCTGGGAGATGGGGTTGCACTAGCGACTTTTTCCTCAATGTGTGTGCCATGACCTTCATGCGACAAACATTAGAAAAACGACTTCCACATTATTCATGAAACATGGCTGTCATAGTTTCATGACAACACTCTTGTTGTTTTAAGTACATAAACTTCAAAAACTAGCTGTTAAATCTTGTAACCACTGTTTCTCTTCTTTCTAATTGGCAATCGGAAGAGGACATTCATGCGGAACAGAAGCTTACAGAGCACGTCTAACCTGCGAAAAAGTATATAATGCCACGGATGCACCGTGTGATCACCCTTACTTGCGTTCAATAAAATCACAAACTACGTGATACCTAGGTCGTATCCGGAAAGCAATATCAATGCGTCCAACTTTTCTTTCAGAAACCCCACAACATATCGGACCCGACTTGCCCATTCCGAGGCTTTCATGATCACGAGTAGAACTATTCTCATCGACGTTTCCTCAAAAGGTCGGTCATAATTCATATCGGAGCATTTGGTATAATCGCACAAATACGGTGACAGGAGAAGGAGTCGCCGATCTTAATCAAGAGCCCGGAGTCAGTCATCGCGCAACTTTAGAGGGATCTTATCGAAGCACTTGACCATTGCTGTCTCGGATCCATCCTGAAACGAAGGGCGTTCTTGCAGTCCCATTTCGTGTTCGTCGACTGGGGAAAGAAGCCAAAGAGGTCACGCGTTTGTTAAATATGATTGACAACTTCTCAAGCAGTAAACAACGGGGATCGCTGTGAGACCGTGATGGCATGGCTTGCTCCAGTTGCTTTGCAATTGCAACGAAGACAGCCAAGAAACCCCCCAACTGCATTACGTCCGTGAATTTGCTTCGCGCTCTTCCCTCCCATCTTCTCTCTTTCACACGAAACCTCTGGTCCTCAACGCTTGTTGAGCCACGACATCTTTTCGCTCACCACAAGGCAACCCCTTTCATCGGGTCAATCGAGGATCAGTCTTTTCTTCGTCTAGAGAAAATTTCAAATAAGGACATGAAATGCTCTAATTTTTTTTTTTAAAATAAAATGCATTAAATGGCCATATCAATCTCAAATGTAAGCCTAAAGTGGCCAAGGTCTAATGCCAGCCGGTCGATGACATTTTCTTCTAAATATAATTTTTGTTATATGTTACTTTTCATTTTTTTTCCTTTTTGTCTTGGCTACAGCCGGTGAGGCCAAATTGACCATTGGCGAAAAGGAAAGGAAAAAAAGAAGAAAAAATTCAAAAAAAGTAAAACACGAAAATGCCCTTATCCAGCTTAAAGGTCAGGCTCTTCTTTGAGACTGATATAGACACTTCAGGTCTTTATTTAAAATAAAATCCGCTTTAGGCATTTATTTGAGAAAATAAGAGCAATTCAAATCCTCATTTAGAATTTTTCCAATGTAAATCGACGTCCGTAAACCTTAAAGTAATGGTGTCAACCCAAGTAGGGCAATGGGGACACGCGTGATGATGTTCCGTGTTGTTTTAGACAGTCGATGTTCTTTTCACACCGATCTGGCTTTTCGTTTAGGTTAACTTTCTTCGCATTGTTGCGCGCCGTGGATTCCTCCTTTTGCTAAGCGAGGTTGTTTCCCAGTTGCCACCCGAATCCATCCCGCCCTTTTTTAAGTGTTAGATGCATTCCTCCCTGTTCTTTTCACACCGGCAGTCGAAGTCAACGCTTTTCACGAAATCAGAGTTGACAAGTGACCCAATCAAGGGTTCATCTTTGCACAAAATCGAGCGAGAGGATTTGATTACTTGGAAGATGAAACAGAGAACAACCCCCCAGCTAGATCGCTTTATATTGTTGCGGACTTACGTATCATGAGAAAAAAAATGCGCACATTTTGGGTCATTCGTGATAAAATATTTTAATTATTAAATAACGTTTTCATCTAACACCTTAAATTCTTATAACAGTTGGGCAGTAGTCCCGTGAAAATCTCACGGTTGACTTTGTCTTGTATGTAAATTAGCCAGATGTTGGAGATCACAATACTAATTGAAGATCAAATCATAATCTTCTTGATTGCAGATCTTATGCTAATTGAAGATTGACATGATTGATCTGCTGTATAATTCTTTCCTTTTATTTCTGCTCTGTCAACATTATATAGCCACAACTGTATATGCATACAATATGTGAAGAATATAGAAAAGTTTTCTTCCCTTTTTCCTTGTCTTCATCTTCTTTCATGGTATCAAAGCGTTCGTATCCGGCCTAGTTTCCCCTGTTCTTCTTGCTTGCCGTTTTTTCTGCTCTTTTTTGCTGCAACCTATTCTGCAAAACAGAGCTTACACCTTTTACCATGAAAGATAAATAAGGAACCGAGGACAATCAAAGTTAAACAAGGAACCGAGGACAATCAAAGTCACTTTGGCGTAGAAGACATACCCCCTGCTTCATTTTTTCCCGAAATTTCACCTGTTGAAACCACTCGAACCACAGAGGATCAACTTCTTTTGTCACAATCTAATCCTGTCAATGGCCAGGTCCCTCAAGGAAACCCCATTCAGACTCAGCCCATTCAGTGGCTACCTATGCTAGGCCATTTCGGGCCAGCATCATCAATTCGATGGTATTATGGAACTGCTCAGCCTACTATTTTAGGGGCATCATCGTCTTCAAATGAAGCAACGAAAGGGAATACTCAGGCCGGGGGAGGCTCACCAGCCGGATTTGGGGCAAGCTCAACCCACGGTCCCAATTTTTCTTATGCGGGGCAGATACCTGAATTGGATATGGCGGGAACCTATCTGGCACCTCCGCTTGGTTACCAAGCCGTATTTCCTTACCCTTTCGGAATCGGCTGCAGCTGGCTGGAGGTGGGAGATCCGCTATATACCTCGCCAGCAGATGGACCAGAATTGCGCCTTATCAACCTCCAATTGGCTGGACCAGAGCACTACTCCACTTGGCAAAGGGATTTTCGGCGTGCCTTAGTCACGAAGGACAAGGATGGCTTTCTCAATGGCACAATCCCAGTCCTGGCTGAGGAACGACAGCGCCGTCACTGGCGACGGTGCAACCAATTGGTACGACAATGGATCGGTAATTGCTTGGCGACTGAAGTGGCTGTCGGATTACCACCAACTGAAGATGCAAAGACCATGTGGTCGAATATACGAGAAATGTACAGAAAGATTGATCGAGCAAAGCTTTTCTCTCTAACACAATCTCTATCCGAACTCAAGCAAGGGAATCAATCTATTACAAGCATTTTCAACCGATTATCATCTCTGTGGAATGATATCGAAGCAGCCGAAGAAACCCTCGCCGATCCCGAGGAAACTCTCCGACAATATCGAGCAATTTGTGACCGTGAGAAAGCCACTAAATTTTTGCTCGTGTTAAATGAAGAATACTTACCTTTTCGCACGCAGATTCTCACGATGGAACCACCGCCAAGTCTCGGTCGAATTTTTCAGCTCGCCGTCCAAGAGGAAAGCCAGCGATCAACTATGGTGACGGCGACACTGCGTGGGGAGGGAGTATCTCTCTCTGTCTTCTCACCTCATGGCGTTTCGATAGCTCACGGCGATGGCCTTGGGAGCTCAGTCGTGATCGCTGCAACCTCTCGGGACAATGGGGGAAGAAGAATCGAGAAGAACGATATCCGTTCTTTCGATTCTGTGGATGCTCAAAGAGGCAACCCTAATCTCATAGGGTTGGACGGCCAGGATCACATGGGCTTATCCAACGACCCAGGGAACGTCAGTAACGGGACCAGACGTTATGGGCCTTGTTCAATGACATCAGTAGCCCGGACTTCTTATGGGCCTGGATCAATGACATCAGCAGCCATATTACGCGGATCTGATGGATTCCGTGCTGCCACGTCATCGGGGAAGGCAGATGGAAATTTTTCTAAATCCAAAAATAAATTTTGTGATTATTGCAAAAGACCAAATCATACTGTAGAGACATGCTGGAAGTTACATGGACGTCCAAATGATCGGGAAAGAAAGGATAAACTTGCTTATTAAGTTTCTGCGCAAGGAGGATACGGTGCCCACAACACCATTACTCAAGACCAGTATCAAACCATTATAAAAATGCTGGGCCAGTTGAAGACTACTGATGAAAGTGCAAGTTTTTCAGGTACATTTCTATCCCGAGAAAATACGATAATTGATTCAGGTGCCAGTGATCATATAATTTGCACCAAGAATTTATTTTCTCATATTGATGAACGTCTCGATTTCATTTATCGGTGCGACTTCCAAATGGAAACACTACTCAAGTCACAAAAACTGGAACAGTTCAGCTAGGGCCAAATTTTGTCATTCGCAATGTCTTATACATTCCTGATTTCGAATTCAATCTTCTTTCTATCTCACGAGTTTGTTGAGATAATTCCTGCAATGTCATTTTCAACTTCAACAATTGCTTATTTCAAGACCGTATGACTGGCAAAGTGACGGGCTTGAGTAGAGTCAAAGATAGTTTGTTTTTATGGATCAATTCTCCTGGAGATTTAAAATTCTTGAATAAAGGCATTTCTTGTAATGCTACTACTATTAATAAAAATCACCTTTATCATCGGCGCTTGGGTCATAGTGCAAAATTTCCTTATCCAAAAAGCTCCATATGTCCTCTAGCTAAGCAATCCCAACAGTTTTTTCCATTAAGTATATCTTGAGTTACTCGTCCTTTTTCACTCCTACATATTGACATTTGGGGTCCTTATCATATGGCTCATCGCGATGGCTCTTGTTTTTTTTGTTTTTTTTTACAATTGTTGATGATTTTTCACTCACCACTTGGACCTTCCTCGTGCATTCTAAAAGACAGACCATTTCCAAATTATCAAATTTTTTCTCTATGGTCAGCACTCAATTCAATACATCTATCCAAAAAATTCGGACAGACAATTGATGAGAATTCCTTTCCAATGATTGTCAGTCTTTACTTACTTCTCATGGCATTCTTCATGAGACTTCATGCACTTATACTCCTCAACAAAATGGAGTGGTGGAATGGAAACATAGACATCTTTTAAAAGTCACACGCGCGCTTAAATATCAAGCCTTTATCCTTGAAAAATTCTGGGGCGATTGTGTGACCACTGCTATTTATTTGATTAACCGTATGCCAAGTAGGATTCTTGGTGATATCACACCTTTTGAGTTACTTTATGGAAAGTCACCTTCCATTGATTATCTGTGGATTTTTGGATGCTTGTGTTATACAACAACTGTTGGGCCTCGGACCAAATTGGATCCTCGTGCTACCCAATGTGTTTTCATGGGATACCCCACTTTACAGAAGGGTTATCGAGTCATGGAGATATCTACTGGAAATTTCTTCATTAGCAGGGATGTCATTTTTCATGAGGATGTTTTTCCTTTTCAAGATGAGACATCTCCATCTTTGATCGCTCCGGAACGTCGGCATTTTCTAGAAGAGGATATTTTGACCTCATTATCATCGCTTCCATATTTTGTTGTTCCTTCGGCACCAGTTGTATTGGGTCCAGTCGAAAGTCCAACGGCCACACCGGCAGAATCATCTCCTGCAGATGTCTCTTTATCTCCTATTGATGATTATCCATCGTCACCAGTGGAATCTCCATCGGAACCTTCTCTAGTAACTCCAATTCCCATAGCACAACCACGACATTCTGGATGCAATATTCGATCGCCTACATGGACTAAAGATTATATTTGTTCTGCCTCCAAAGCTTCAAGTAGCCACTACCCTATATCCTCGTATGTCGCTTTCAGTTGTCTTTCTCCCACATGTACATGTAGCATTAGCCAAATTTCTACAGAACAAGAGCCATCTTCATACCAAGCAGCTGCACAAGATCCTCGATGGCAAAAGGCGATGGAACCTGAAATCAATGCCCTTGTTGAAAATCATACATGGGACATTGTTCCTTTACTTGAACATCGAAAACCCATTGGATGCAAATGGGTCTACAAAATCAAATTCAAAGCTGATGGGTCTGTTGAACGATACAAGGCACGTTTAGTGGCACATGGTATCACTTAGAGGGAGGGCTTCGATTACCATGAAATTTTTTCACCAGTTGCGAAGGAAGTCACTGTTCGTTCTTTTTTTGCAATTGCGGCTGTACGTCACTGGTCTCTTCATCAGATGGATGTCAACAACGCCTTCCTTCATGGAGATCTCAATGAAGAAATTTACATGCATCTTCCACCGGGATTGGGCAGACAGGGGGAGTCGTATGTATGTCGTCTTCGCAAATCCATGTATGGTCTCAAACAGGCTTCCAGACAATGGTATGCCAAGTTTACAGATGCTCTAACGGCAGCAGGTTTTCAGCACTCAAAATATGATTATGCTCTTTTACATGGACGTCAGGTACTGAATCCATTTATTTGCTGATTTATGTTGATGACATACTTATCATGGGAGACGATGAGTGTTGCATTGATAAGTTCAAGAGATATTTGCACTCTACATTCCACATTAAGGATTTAGGGGCTCCGAAATATTTTCTTGACATCGAAATTGAACGATCTGATAAAGGAATCAACCTCAGTCAACGGAAGTTTGCATTAGAAATTGTGTTTGAAGCGGGCCTGTAAGGATGCAAACCTGCTGTGATTCCCATAGAGCAGAATGTAAAGATGACAACTCATGAATATGATTTAGGGACTTCCACATCAGCCGAAGATCCACTAATTAAGGACCCATCAGGATATCAGAGACTCGTGGGAAAATTGATATACCTTACTATGACAAGGCCTGACATATGCTATGCAGTTCAAATATTAAGTCAATTCATGCATCAACCGAAGCAATCTCATATGAATGCAGCATTTAAAGTAGTGAGATATTTGAAGGGTTGTCCAGGACTCGAATTTTTCTATCTCGCGAGTGTAACATGAAAATGACAGCATTTTGTGACACCGATTATGCAACTTGTCCTATGACTAGAAGGTCTATTATTGGTTTTTGCGTAAAATTGGGAAAATCTCTGGTTTCGTGGAAAATCAAGAAGCAGACAACAGTATCGTTGTCATCTGCAGAAGCGAAATACAGTGCTATGGCCAAAACTGTTTATGAAATAGTTTGGTTGCGAGGTTTGTTATATGATCTCGGGATACATATGGAGAGCCCCACCGAATTATTCTGTGACAATGATGCGGCACTCAAGTTGGCAGCAAACCCAATTTTTTATGAAAGAATAAAGCACATCGAAGTTGATTGTCACTTTACTCGAGAGACAAGATTCAAGAAGGAGTTCTAGTCACTAGAGAGATTGGGACTGTGGAACGACCTGTAGATATTTTCACCAAACCATTGTGTCAAAAGCAACATGCATATCTCCTAAGCAAGCTTGGCGTCCTGGACATTATATATCCGTCAGCTTGAGGGGGAGTGTTGGAGATCACGATGCTAATTGAAGATCAAATCATAATCTTCTTGATTGCAGATCTTATGCTAATTGAAGATTGACATGAGAAGATTTGCTGTATAATTCTTTCCTTTTAGTTTTGCTCTGTCAACATTATATATCCATAACTGTATATGCATACAATATGTGAAGAATATAGAAAAGTTTTCTTCCCTTTTTCCTTGTCTTCATCTTCTTTCACCAGATTTGATGATCCATTGCCGAATCCAAGATACAACGAAGCCTCGAGATAAGTTTGCGATAATTCCCGCCGCGGCCGTTTTCTACATGATTTCTAGTCTTGATGTGAAGTTCAGTGTCACAACCCCCCCTACCTCTTCTTATTCTTCTAATCATGGAGTCATCCTTAAATGAACTCTCGACATGTATACACTCAATTCGTCACCGTCGTCAAAATTAAAATGGATTTCATAAAAGAAACCGAATGCGCATGCACCGGGATCACCCCACAAAAAACACAAGATCAGGTCCGTTCGGATCGAATCGGGCAAAATTGCACGCGGTGTTCAAATATGTGGGAGGATCGTAGTGGGTGAATGCTTTTAACAGCTAAAAAAACCCATCTCGCTAAGGAAAAAGCTGAAACGGGCTCTGTCTTCATCTAGAACCGAGTACCCACCACGACATTGTCAAAGGAATTATATCAGAAACTACTGGGAACTTCACTTCACCTTAGGTCGGTTCGTGCCAATCTGAATTCAAAGCCTTGAACGTGTACAAGTCTTCTCTTCCGCCGTACATGTCGTGGAATAAGCAAAAGAAAGAAGAGGATTTAGGAAGGAGAGTCGCCTAAACAAATAAGAAGAATAAAAGCTTTTAAGTGAAAAAGGCCACCTGTCGTCCCAATCCGTTTCCGCAAAGCACGACTCTTTCTTATCCTCACCGAACATTGTGGACACATCCCACCCCCCCACACCTCTCCTCTATCTCGAGTCCCACATAATGCATGACGACATCCCATGTCTGAATAATATACGTGGAATTATTGTTCTGTACCAAGGAATAAGTCGGCAAAATTGAGATGCTCTCCCTCCGAAGAAGCAACCTTTGATTTTTACTCACAGCCGCCAGTGTCGCTACACCTATTTCACCCTTTCAAGAAGTAGTAATCATAAATTCATACATTGTATCCGCGTATTTTGCAAAAATAACTCATTGATTGATTGAGAAATCATACATTAAAAATATCTGATTCTGATAATACTGTTCAAGTGTCATGTTAGCAGCTTTTAATAATAAAATATCGTTAGAATAAAGAAAAGTAAAACAGGAGAATGCACTCAAGAGCTCAGCTAAACTCAACGACCCCTTCTCCGCCAAACCTAACTCGGTTGCCCAACCGCAGGATTTTGACCGCCATTCTGGTGCGTAGCCCACCGGATAATAACCCTCTGAATCCTCTCCCTTTCCTCCGATCACCACAAACTCCATCGAAGCTTCGCAATTATTGGAACAATCGAAAAATATAATCAAACACGATCAGATTGATATCCACGAAATCAAAAGAATATTGAATATTGATGAATTCATGTGGCACTACAACTCCGAAAGAATTAAAAAAAAAAAACTAATGCAAACTGACATCCACCCTGGATCGAGCTGCTGCATGTGTATGTACACCAGGACGGAATTCTAGATTAAAGATCCCACAAAGCTCCCCAGCTAGATAGTTGACACTGCTAATTCTAAAAGCACAAGCAAAGATTCACTGTTCTTGCGGTAGCTTTATCTTCAGGGGCATCAAGAAACGCGGCTTCTTCGAAGGGTGGGGGCTCTCCACCTCGTCGTCCCCCGACACCAGGAACCCGGTCGGGAACTCCGGCAGCGCGGGAACGTTCAGGTCGAAGTTGCGGTGGCCATTGTATCCGAGCGCGGGCGCGGACCCCACGCCCTCGGATGTGGTGACCCCGCTGTTGGCAGAGGCGCTGGCGCCGGCGCCGCCCTCGTAGTGGCACCGCTTGTGCCCGCCCAGGGCCTGGCCGCTGGGGAAGGACTTGTGGCATATGGAGCACTCGTGCGACCTCCCGCCCCCGCTTGAGTTCGCGGCGGCAGCACCGGAGTTCGCGGTGGAGGTAGAGGTGGAGGGCTCGTCGCCTGCTGCGGCAGCAGACTTGCGGTGGCTGGCCTTGTGGCCGCCGAGGGCCTGGTAGGAGGGGAAGCCCTTGCCGCACACGGTGCACTTGTAGCTCAAGTTATTTGCCGGGGTTGCGGTGGCCGTCGCCGTCGCCGTCGCTTCTTGCTGCTGAGGAGGAGGAGGAGGAGGAGCGGGTGAAGCGTGGGCTTTGGGGTTGGAGGCAACGCCGCTGCGAGCGAGCATGATGAGGCAGAGGGCGAGGTACTCCTCTTCGGTGGGAGGGTGGTGCGGACGCTTGGAGCGCTTGCGCTTGATCAAGGGCTCCATGAAGCGGGAGTTGAGGGGCTCCTCCATGAAGTTGAAAGGCGGTGCGGCTGTGGTGGGAGAGTTGACAGCTTCCAAGGCCATGGACGATGGTTCTGAAGCAATCTTAGTCGCTGTGTGCGTCTGAATTGAAATTCTGGGGAGTTGAGATGGAGCCGAGAGAGAGGGCGAGAGAGAGAGAGAGAGAGGAGGGTGTTGAATTGAATTGCGTGTGGAGATGGAGAGTGAGTGAGAGTGAGGGGAGCTCTTTATAGAGGGAAGGTGGGGGATGAGGAAGGAAGCTGCGGGACAAGTGGTTGGAAACCAAGTGAAGTGGCCTCTCCCTTCACTCAAAGACATTAAAATAAAAATGGAAATTAAAGGGGGAAGTGGAGCACGTTGTCCATCGATTGAGGCTAACAAGAAAGGAAGAGAGAGAGAGAGAGAGAGAGAGAGAGATGAGTTTCCTTGGTGGCCAAGAACGACCCAAGTCGGTCAAACAGTCTCTCTCTCTCTCTCTAGAGAGGCGGCCAGGCCAGCCCTTTGGCTGCTGCTGGAAAGAGTGGGTGGGGAAGTGAAGGGAGGGCTTTTCCAGTGGAGGAGACCAGAGACTGCTTCAAAGTCAACGCCACCGAACGAGTCTTGAGTTCGTATAATATTCCAAACCAAACGCGGTTCGGGCATACCCCCCCACCACCACATAGCCCGAGCCGCAGCCCCTTTCGGAAGACTTGAAGAGTCGTCCGAAGAAAAGTAGACCCATTCCCATTAAAAGCAGAATCGCTCCCTTTCCCGTACGTGCGTGTGTACGCATTTGCCATTTCTCTGAACGAGTCCTCCCTTCTTCTGAAACTCAAAAAGCAACTTTTATCGAAGCGATCCCTCTTGTTTTATACGCGAGAAAGAATGTGTTTGCAAATAAGTTGGATCGCAATCGATCGTTGCAGCGGAGTTCTAACTATCAGATTCGCGCAATATGATGTAATATTTTCTCTTACGAGAAAAACGTAATTGACACAAAATAAAAGAAGACAATAAAAACAGTACACCAGAAATTTTTACGTGGAAAACTCGATGCGGGAAAAATCGCGGGACGCTAGTCCTTGAACGCTCCACTATAATCAAAGGATTATAATCGACACTCTAATGGTGCCTCTCTCAAAATAACTCCTCACAATTGTCACAAAACACACTCTCACTTGACGAACTCTCAAAATCTCTTGTGTTTACTCATTGTTGATAACTTTTGTGATTTCTCTGGAGTGATTTTCTGGTGCGCACAAAAAAATGCTCCATTCAATCGCTCTGTTATAGTAGTACATCTCCATCCAAATTAGAATCTTCCCTAACTGATTTCGCAATCGCCTCTTGATCGGAAATCTCTTTGATTGATTGAAATTCTTCTAATTTGAATAATCACCAGAATTGATTCTATCATGATATTCTTCCTTTTTAGCGTCCCGCCATTATAGGACTCTTTCTTATTAGATATTCTTAATGAGCAATCATCAAGATTTCTCAAATCAAATCCCAAACGTGTTGGGCGGCTCCCAACAGAATGCCCATACCCTGTTTTCTAACATTCAAAGTTTTATCGCAAGTATTTCGACATGTTATAGCATGGAATTTCCATTCGAACTCATATTAAATAGGAGTAAGCGATCCTAGGGTCGGTTCACTGAAATCTGAAACGTACCCTTCAAAATTGATTCTCTAATTTTTGAAACTCAAAACTTACCCTGTCATAAGTTCTAGGGTCAATTTTAGGATCTATCTAAGTTCCTCCTGTATTCTTAATTTTGAACAATTAAAGTGAATCGTCACTTTTAATGACTACCATTTACTGCTATAATCGTAAATTATATTTAGACACACGAAAATTATGAAACATTAACAAAGTAAAACTCTCGATCATCAATATGGTCGAAAGTGAAGGTTCAGACTAATGTCTCTAATTCACAACATGATCCCGTGTAGACATGGAATAAGAAAAGCATAAAGACTTGTTTGAGGTTCCACCAACCCGGCCGATGTTGTGTTCGGGGATCCGGATCCATCCTAGGAAATCGATCCGATTCTCCTGTTCCCAATTCTTTCCGAGAATCTCGCTCACCCTTGAAATCACATGGGCCCACTGAGTAACGCGCGGAGTGCACTGTTAGAGTGGTGGGAGAATCTGCAGCGGAAAAGCTACGCGACTGATGGGGGCAGCCCGCAGCCATACACGCATCGCAATTGCAATCAACGAGTCTTCTTCACCCTCGACTCGACCTCCAATTTAAAACACGTTTTACCAAATACGCTATTTCCCCGAATTTGTCATCTCGGGACGTTTGTCGGGTCGATTCATGCACACAACAGCACACGTACGCACTGAAACGGGGTCGTGCTCATCGCGGTCAACAAAGTGAACAATGGGTCCACGTCGTTTGTGTCGGTACGATCATATGTTTCCCTGCGCGGATATGCGTTGGATAAAGATGGAGGGATATATGAATCATTAAATGGATTGGGATTATTTTCGATCCAATGTAAACTCGTCCCGATCACGTAAACGACTCATCAACGTTGGCGACAGCATGTGACGATTGCGTGCGTTTCTAGTCTTCTAGAAGAGCAAGAAGGTGGGAGTCTGGGGTGTGCGGAGGATCCTCCAGAGTCGTCTCGTCGGGCTCCGCTCTGTTTTGTGCGTTTTTCTCGTGTTGTTAGGATTCGGGGTTTCTGTGGCGGGCGAGAGAGCGCAGGGCTGTAGAATACACGCGAAGGATCACGTCCGACTCACACGCGTCGGCCGTCCAAATTGGACCCCCACACGTGTGTTTATAATAGGTGTGCAGATTGGTGGTGGAGGCGGTGGCGTGGGGGGGTGGTAGATGCTCGTTTTGCTCCCGCCGTCCCTACGAAAGACACGTCACCACTTTGCTCATGTGCTTGCTGTAGCTTTGCTAATGCTTAATCAACTAGGACCACCGCCTCCTTAGTATTTTTTTTCTTCCTTGCCTTAATAAGTGTGCGAAGGTAATCATCCTACTATACGGAATTGGATCATAGCTAATAGAATGAAATCACACCAGATAAAGGACACCGTGTGTGATCTGTGCCCCTGTTAAGTATAAAGTCAAGCCAGGTTAGTGACATTGAAGAAATTCCGACCCGATTTAGAGAAATGATTATTTGATTATCCTTAATTTATTGTGAGATTGATAATTTTTTTTTAGGTTATAAGAAAAACGAACCACAAATAATAAAAATATATGACTCATAATATGTTGTTATTTTTCTTTTTTGATAACCAATGTGTCCGGGCCAGCTTGCGTGCACCTCGACTATTCCTCGGGGGAGACTAGCACAGCAACCCACCGCCATGACCTCCCACTTAAATCACATGTGATCATCTGGAGAATCGAAACTGGGACCAGTGTGCCTAACCACACAATTCCAAGTGCGCCTTAACCAACTGAGCTACCTATGAGTGGATACTCATAATATGTTATTACTCTCACAATCATCCAAAGACGATTATGTTAGCAAAACCTTAATAAATTTTCGCCATTACCCTAATGGGCAGCGACTTAACGAGTACAGAGCATGGTTCGTGACTCATGAGGGGGTTAAAATAGAGAGACTATTGATGATTCAAGTGCCCGACGCCGATGGGATATTTTTGTGAAAAAAAAATCTTAAATTTATTATACGGATGCTGGTTATAAAATTTAAATTTTGACCAATTTAGTCCTAATTTTTTTAACAATTTACCGATGCAGTTAGTTGAAAATCGCTGATGCATATTTTTTTTTTTGTATTTTTTCTAAATATTTTGGGTTTTCAAATAAATATTCATAGTCCTTTTTTTTTTCTATTGTGGCCCAAGAGGGTGGCTGGGGCGTGACTAGCCACGGGCGAGGCGAACTTAACCAAAATTTGGCGAGGGTTGCGTGGCCACAATGGATATAAAAAATATATACAAAAATCTATAACTTTTTTATGTAAAAAATTCTAAAGATTATTGACGTCAGTGTCGATCGTACCATGTAGGACGACAAGCGTTTATGTTAGCAATTTCTGATCAAAATCCATCGGAAGAATTACGTGATAAATTGTCAAACGGTTTAGGATCAAATTTGTTCAATTGAAATGTTCATGACCGAATTGGTATCTGTATAACATGTTTATGACTTTTTTTTTTGCGGCTTTTAAATCCTACTACATGTTTCTGACCGAAAAGAAAAAAAATTGGATCACGCCGACCTTCAATCTCCAACTAAAGGCGTTATGGCCTTAAAAGGAAAACTAAAATTCCGGATCCATAGCATCTATTTAAACGAGTAAATGAAGAGCGTACTTGCTCAATCTACTCATCAATGTCATCATATGGGTTCAAATACATGATTCCATCCTTCAAAACATTTGAAAGTACATGATAAAGTTATGAGAATTTCTCGGCGAGAAATTAAAACTGAATCGATAAGAAAATTGTGATTTTTTTTACTAACCGAACTGAACTGAAAATATAGAAAATTTTAGTTCGTTTCGATTCGGTTCGGTTCTTGATGCAGTTCGCGGTTCGGTTCTGACACCCCTATCGAGAAATTCACTCTTCTCCCGAATACCCCTCCTATTCAAAGCATCACCTCCCCTTATGTAATAATGCAACAAAGCTCACAACTTTTATTTAAGTAGTCACGTGAATTCCGAAGGATTCCGTTATTTATTCGTGGGTTGGTGATCTCGGGGTCGAGATCGGGGATCTTCACCATAGAACGAAGGCGCGAATTCTTCGAAACATCGTATGGCGGACGTACTTCACCGAAGGTGAATTTCTAATGCAAAGCCCCGGTAATTTGAGGTAGGAAGATGCGTGCAGTGCAGTGTCGTTCGTGTCGAGAACTTCCCTGATGCATCGACGCAAAGGAAAGGAACGAGACAAGAACCACAAAATGCTCGGGAGCGAAAGGGGCACGTGCGTTCGGGGGCGTGAAGTGAAGTCATTGCTTACCGTCGCTGTTGCTTGTGCTTATCGCCACGTGGCCACGAACCAGGTTCCATGTACGTTTCGACAGGACAAACCCCTGGTTTTCCTTCGTTTTTCCTTCTTCTTTTTTTTTTTTTTGGATAAGTAGTAGCAAGTTTTAAAATTTATCACGAAAGTTAAAACTTTCAAAAAAATACAATTAAGACGAAAGTAGTCCTAAAATTTTATAAGAGTGTAATCAAGTCCTAAAATATGTCATGAAAATGCAATCGAGTTCTAAATTTTTTAAAAATTGCAATCAAGGAAATGACTTGATTTCACTAATTCGACAATTTTTATGACTTAGGTTGTATTTTTTTTTTAAGATTTAAGTGAACTTTTTAAAAAGTTTTAGAATTTAATTGTACTTTTTGAAAATTTTAGTACCTAATTACACTTTCGTGATAATTTTTATGACTTTTAGCGTACCTTTTCTTTTCTTTTTATATTCAAATCGAAAGATGGGAAGTCTGGGAAAAAAAAAAGGCAAATGGCCGCACCCGCATCTCGTGTCGACGTCATTAATCTCCATTGGCAAACTTCTACCCTCCAATTAGAAAGTTCCTTAGTCTTTCTTATCACGTTTGGTCTAAGTCCTTGAAATAGATCCTTTTAAAAATCGGGTCAAACTCGAAGCCAAAATCCAAGTTGGTATCCCAAATTTACATACGTGTGTACTGCAAGACACCAAGGTTTTGTCCAATAACAATTGATCGATGAAGAATTTGATCACTTTGCACAGACAACAGTGCTCATGAGTTGGGAAAAGAAGCACAAGAATCTTCAATCTTTCTTCAGGTTGCAAATTGCTAGCGTCCACATCGACACCTGTCTTCATTAGTAGTCGTGTGATGGATATCGACGCCTCTTGAACACCTGTGGGAAAATGCCACGTCGAACGGATCGGATAGGTCGTAGAATTTGATTCCTGAGGCTCGTTATACACGTTTTAATGGTGAATGTTACCGCAAGAAAATAACTTGAGCTTCTAGATCTAACATCGGATTACGTAAATGGAGCGCTCGCACTCACACTGCAAAATGCGATCTTTGAAAATGGAGAGAAAACACGTTCCCTAAAACTCGTACTGCATTCCTTTTCGACGTGGGTTTCTAATGCTTCATATGGACAATCAAGTCATTCAAAATTTGAAAATCTCTTCGGACGGAGTCTCTTACTCATCAATTCTAACAAATTGAGGCCCATCAGTTTTTGCAAAGGCTAGCAATGAAACCGACGAAATAGGAGATGATCTATGAGCATACAATAGAAACCTTGGATCACCCCTTTGATGTAACCAATTATTACTGCACATACAAGAATGTAATAAGCGGGACCGCCACTAATTACTAATTAGGCTGAGCTGACCACAGAGGAAAAGTGACCGTAGAAGATGTTCTATTTGGGCTGGGCTTCTATCGATGTTTAGGGGGAATGTAGAATATGGTACTTTTTGTATTTTGGGCCCAAAACTTTTTTTTGGGCCGATAACTTTGCGTGCCTGTGTTTAATACCGATAAGTCATGCGTAAGTATATTAATTAAACTCGTGTGATTTCTTGTATGAGATATTGTGAAAATTTTACTGTGCTTCCTCATGCATAATTAGTTAATTACTGACTAAAAGATAAAATGGGAAAGGAATGTGCCGCCTGTGACGTTCTGGGATGTCAAATTGGGTGAGAGCGTCTTGGCCCTAAGGGTTTTGGGGAAAAAAAATATAAAGAAAAGAAAAAAAATCATAAAACAATTCAAGATATTATAAGATATGATTAAAAAAGAAAGTCTACGTCAATGCCGGCCATGTCATGTCAGCACCAGCCGCTCAAATGGACTAAATTGACACAAATGCAAAAGATTTAAAATTGAATTAACACAAAAAGAAGTTTTAGAACTGAATTCGCTCAATTACAATAAATTTAGGATTGAATTGATTCAATTCTCGAGGAAGAGATATGAATATATGAGCAAAAGAGATGGGAATAAAAGACAGAAGTGGAGCGAAGGCCGTGGCGATCGATGGGAAAGTCCATGGAAATGGTGGAGGCATAGGTAGGCTGTAGCTCCCATGGCCTGAAGTGGCGGGGTGTTGTTGGTAGGGGTGTGCATGGTCCGGGCCGGTCCGGTCCCGGCATAAACCCGGGGACCGGACCAATAGTCCGGTCCCCATAATTTCGGGACCAAGGACCGGACCGGGACCGGACAGGACCAGGACCGGCGGTCCGGTCCGGTCCCGGTCCGGTCTCGGTCCCGGCCCAACCGCTATAAAGCTTACCACTACATTAAATTAAAAAAAAAATTCAAACGAAGCTGTGAGAAAAAAAATTCATTTTTGGGAACCCCTGCATCTCTCTAAGCAAGAACTATTTTGATCAAAATCAAGCTCAATAGCAAGAAAGAAAGTGAATTCTACAACATGAACAGTCCGGCAGCCAATAGCCTTAGCAATTCAAGATCATACACATACACATCTCCAAAACAATTAATAGCAGCTAGCCACTGCCCATGAGAGCTGGTAAACATTTTTGTTATTGGTGGCTCATCAGGAGATAATTCGTCGGAAGGCTCCTCACGAGATGATGCAAAGGTATTTAGCAACTCCGAACTTCTGACATCCACAACCTATAGTGCCACAGAACACGTCAAATGGAAATGTTAATTATAAAGCTGAAGATTTGTTCATTAATCCATTCAAGCTACTTGTCTTTTGCATGGAAATAGCTATAAAGCAAGCACCTCCATATTGGAATGACTGCAATTTTTTTTATTTGGATGGGGTGGTGTTTAGAAACAACTAGTCCTACCACAGTTTATAGCCATATATGCAATCCAGAACAGGAAGAAACAATATAATAACAGTAGTCTTGTTAATAAGTTCCCTCAGGACTAGTTAAGTATACTTAATTGGGTGTTTAACAAGTGCTCCAGAGGCAATCATTAACAGAATCAATAACAAAAACAAGCTAAGAGAATAACGCTGATCTCACCATATATATTCCTTTCATTTCAGCTTGTAGATGATCTCCCAATAAGCTCCAAGTGAGCATCATCCATATCTAACAAAAACAAGATATTAAATAAAGCACTTTCTTAGTTATGCTAAAGAATAACAAGATAAAAAGATATATCAATGACTTACCACACTCAAACTTTTCCGCATTCACAATGCACTCTTCAACATTAATGGGCTTGTTAACCACTCGCAACCAATCTTGGGTGCAAATCAAAGCTTCTGCTACTCTAGGAGTCAAAGAACTTCGAAAGTAATCAAGCACACGACCAGATGTGCTGAAAGTAGACTCCGAAGCAACAGTTGTTACAGGAATAGCCAAAATATCTCGAGCCATCAAAGAAAGTACGTTGAACTTTTGGCCAGCAGTACTCCACCACATCAAAAGGTTAAGATTACAACCTTCTTCACGTTCGGTTTTAAGATATTTATCAAGCTCAGATTCGTTTGGTTTGGACAATATGTGGTCCTCTTCATCGGGGCACTCGAACTCCAGCTCCTTGTCCCAATCATCGAAACCAAGCTTCTTTTGGCTATCCTCATCAGGGCAATGAGGATCTTTACTACTAGTACTACTACTAGCAGTAGGAGGAAAACGTTGAGCACCCAAATATTTGTTACAAGAACTAAGATAAGATTTCTCGTAACAACGAAACAAGCGTTCCAAGGCAATTCTCACATTATCGCAACTATCATCAACTTTCGCACTATCATCATAGATAAGTCTATAAGAACGCCGCACATAATGCATCTTTTTTCTTGGATCCAATATCACCGCAATCAACACCATCATATTTACTTTTTCGAAACTCCCATAATATTTGTCAAACTTTTCCTTCATCTTCATAGCCATCTCTTTCACCCTAGGAATCAAAGCCGTCTCCGCTTGTCTCAAAGATCTATATAAAGAAGCTATCCCAACAAAATAATCATTTGAAGTGATATACAAAGTCCCGGACATCTCCTTAGTGGCATCATAAAACTTCTTTAAAAATATGGAAAGAGCTTTGGCATTTTCCCAATCATCATTTTTAGGATGTTCCTTCTCAAGCTCAGTCATGTAACAAGGATCATCTTCTTCCATTCTTTCAAAAGCTTTTCTTAGCTTTAAGGCAATGTCCAACATGAGATAAGTGGAGTTCCACCTTGTAGGGACATCGAGACAAACTGAACCCTTATAAGTGATCCTTGCTCTCTCAATACAAGTTTTGAATGTTTCGGCTCTCTTGGGAGAGCCCTTCACATAGGTAATTGCGTCTCGAATACGTGAAATAGATTCACGTACCTCCTTCAAACCATCCCTCACAATCAAATTTAATATATGAGCCGTGCACCTCATGTGTAAATAACTACCATCTAAGATCAACAGCTTGTCTTTTGATAATTTCTCTTTCAAAAAACCAATGGCTACATCATTCGAACTAGCATTATCCACAGTGATTGTGGACACTTTTCTCTCTATTCCCCACTCATATATGCATTTCTCAACCAATCTCCCAATGTCTTTGCCCTTGTGACTAGTGACCACCACAAAATTGATTACCCTTTTGTTTAATTTCCAGTCATCATCAATAAAATGTGCAGTAAGACATAAATAACTCAAGTTCTGAGAGGAAGTCCATGTATCAGTCGTGAGTGCGACCCTAGACTTCAGCTTGTGAAAGTAAGTCTTCAAACTTATTTTTTCACCAAGATACAACTTCGTGCAATCTCTAGATACTGTGAATCGTGAGATGTGATTGAAGAGAGGTTGTAACTCACTGATAAAATCGCGGAATTCAACACGCTCAACCAACGAAAAAGGTTGTTCATCCATTATAATCATACGGACAAGCATTTGCCTACATCGTTCCTGATCAAATTTCCATGTCCATAAGACATTACCACTAGCATCACCAGTACTAGTAGTATTCCCCATTGTCAGTTGAGTCCTACGTGCGGCAAACAATTTTTGCCTCTTATCTACATTCTGAGGACTCTTACTGCACCTTTTCAAGTGCTTCAACATAGTAGAAGTACCATTAACAACAATGTATATATACTTTGCATCACAATACTTACAGAACACTTGAGTTCCCTGTTTCTCCTTTTTTCCTTTACGAAAGTGAGCCCATGCTTTTGAAGTTTGTTTACTAGGATTAGAACAATCATGAGATACCTTGTCTGAATCAAATGTCTCTACGAGGTCATCTTCTTCACCTTCATGTTCTAATGAGTCCATGTCCAGAATACTCGGCTTATCATTAGATTGTTGCCCTTCCATTGACATGTAAATTGATCGCCTGAATCAAGAACAACATAAATTAGATATATAGTAAAAACTCTACAACAAAGATAATAAAGCATACAAGGGTTCATTTGATTACAAAATAAACGTCAGCTTGCAAGAGAATCACCCTCTAAGTGATCCACTATCACCTGAAGACCATCATTCCCTAAATCATTAATGTTCTTAGAACAACTTGCCAAATGAATATATCGGAACGTAAAATTTCCAACTAAATATTGTCATACATCATAAGAAAGCTTGCTCATTTGACAAGGTGCAAAACTGATGGGAAGTGAAAGGAATCCGAAAAGGTAGAGCTTCGATGAGGGCTGCTTCACAGCAAGAATCGTCATCCACCCAAAGACAACACATGAATACCCTACAGCCGTGACTCTCCGAAAATACTCTATCTTGAATCGATGAATCAATACATGGTAAATGCCCGAAACGAGCACCCCTGACAAAATGACCAGGACAAGGGTGTACTCCAGATAATACCCCACGCCAAGACCCATGAGCTTAACTAGACACTAAATAGAAAATCAAGAAAAGAACTTGCTATACAGTAGAAAAAACCCAAAGACAAAAAAAAACCCTAGATGCCGATTTTTTTTTGGGGTGGTCGAATTCTTATGAAAAATCAGATAACAAATAGAGGGACTGAGGGATGGATCACCTGAGGTTTTTACCTGATATCGAATAGATCAAGCGAGGTTTGAGATGAGGAGAAGAGGCAGCGAGCCGATGATGCCAATGGCTGCAATAGATCTCGCCAGTATCTATGAGACACGAGATAAGCGAATCGGGCCGACGAGCGAGAGATGGGACAGTGAGACAGTGAGAGAAGCAAGGAAACGGCGAAGGACCGAAGGTGAGACGCGAGGAAGAGGCGAAGGTGAGATGAGCAGAAGAGATTCAAGAGAGGACGCGGCGTGACCCAGTGCTCATTCTCACGGTCAATGATTCAGGGGATTTGATTTGGGAACAAAAAATCTGCCCTTGGCCCCTTGTAATACAGAATCCACCCAATGTCCCCTGTGGGCCTTCAACGCATCGCAAAAAAGGGCCTCTTTGATAGCCCATCATAAATTTTAGGTTAATGCTCAATGGTAGGTAATTTTTCTTTAAATTATTATTCTGTTTTGTTTTAATTTTTTTTGTAATTATATATACTTATATATAAATAATTATATGTAATTGACGGTCCGGTCCGGGCCGGGCCGGTCCGGTCCCAACACAAGAAACCGAGGACCGGACCGCCCAGTCCTCGGTCCCAATAATTGGGACCGGGGACCGGACCGTCCACCTCAAGGACTGGACCAACCCGCCCGGTCCGGGCCGGTCCCGGGCCGGTCCAGGCCGGTCCGGTCCAGTTTGCACACCCCTAGTTGTTGGATTGAAGAAACGTGAAGTAGGTTGAGAATGAAGGTTTGACTTTTTGGTATGTGTGCAAATATAGGGTGCATGTACACATTTCTAAATAAGAATGGAAGGTCTATGCAATGTTTGATTAGGCACAAATATATCCAACTTTTTGCTTATCAAGCTAGAGTTAAAGACGCCAATAGACATGTGGTCCTGCTGGCAAAGGACCTAGGGGTGAGGATGCTAATATTATAGGTGCAGGAAGACATGGCCATTCTGAACCGTGGGCTTGGAATCGGCCTGTTGACTAGGCCCCGGTTCCATAATTTTGGGAACTAGCCCGGAATCGGAGGTTCCGAGCCGGTTCCGAACAATGAAATGGGTTTGTAGGGGAAAGAGCCGTGTATGGCCGTTGCAATGCAACGGTCGCACCTCCCATTTTTTTTTTTTACAATTTATATTATACCATACCCCCTTCTATAAGTATCCTTTCCCCCATTTCATTTTTCTCTCAATTTCTCTCATCTCAATTCTCTCAAATTCTCTCAATTCTTTCAATTCTCTCAAATTCTCTCAATCCACTCAATTCTCTCAAGCCCATCTTAATTCTCTGAATAGATTTTTCGATCAATTTTCTCAAAAAATGGCAAGTGGAAGCAGAAATACTGAAAAAAACTTGATGAGAGAATCCAGTTTTCTTCATCCTGAATTTGATTATCGTGACTATGCATGTTGGGTAGACGATGATGGTAATATCAATTATGTTCCCAATCCCAACGTTGAGCACGTCCCAACGCAAGCAAGTCTTTATCCTCCTTCTCGTGTCGAAGAAATGTCAACAACAAATGAGTCGGAATGGAAGGCCCGAGAGGGTACATCCGAATTATGGCAACACTTCGACAAGGTACGTGAAAGCGAAGGTAAGTTTAAGATAAAATGTAAATATTGTTCGAAATCATACAATTTTTCTAAAGGAGACAGCTACGGAATATTTCGTCGGCATCTGATGAAACAACATCCAACGCAAGCGGGAATCGACACTAGCCAACAATAAATTTTCGGGTTCGCCAATCCTAACCCCCATCCTTTATTCCATTACATTGATTCACTTTATAAACAAACATTAGCTGAATATGTTGCCCTTGAACATGTTCGGTTTACTACTGGTGAAAGTTTTAATTTGAAATTTTTGGTAAACACTACATTGGTTCCGCAAGCACTATATGTTCCGAAAACTACTCTTAGACGCGAACTTTTCAAAGCTTATAAAAAACAAAAAAAAAGGTTTGACAATTTTTTTAAGGATTTCAATAGACGTGTATATATAGGTAGTGATATTTGGACTGATCTTTGGCAAATTCATTCTTATATGGGTCTCACATGTCATTGGATATATGACAATTGGACCATTCAAAAAGGATTTCTTGCATTTTGAGTTTTTGATGAAAAGCATATGGCCATTAATATTTATAAAATAATTAGACAAATTTTAAAAGAATATAATTTGATTAATAATTTTTTTTCAATTGGTTTTGATAATGCCGCGGCAAATACTGCTTCCGTTCCCGAATTAGAGAATATTTGTAACCCACTTTGGCGGATAATTTTTTCATATTAGATGTGCTTGCCATGTTTTAAATTTATGTGTACAAGATAATTTACGAACTCTTGAAAATGCTCTCACCCCAATAAAGAAAGCAATTAAATTTTTATGGAGCCGTGCCCAATTTATGAAAGCATGGGACAAATTTTGTAAAGAAAATGGGAGAACGGCAAAAAGATTTTCAAAAGATATTCCGACTCGTTGGAATTCTACTTATGAGTTGCTTCGTCAATCTTTTGAGTACAAAGATTTATTATGTGCATTTATTTCGAATAATGTTCTTGATATTACTTTATTCCCGCAACATTGGGACGTTTGTAATTTTTTTTTTAAATTTTTGAAAGTTTTTAATGATACTATTAATACTTTATCTGGTGTTTATTATTTTATTATGCATTTATTTTTAATAGAGTGTGTTAATATTGCTATGAAAAAGATACTCAATTAGTTCCGACTATTTTAGTAATGCGAGAAAAATAGTTGCATTATTATTTCAACATTCCTCTTGTTTATTTGGATGGTATTATTTTCGATCCATGTACTAAATTAGATGGTTTATTAGATTATCTGAATGATTATTATGATGCTTGTTTACATTTAAATGAAGCAATAGATATTTCAATCATACAAAGTGAGGTTAAACACGCTATAGTAGCATTATATAATGAATTTTGTAGTAGATATGGTTTAAGTGATAGTGGATCTTCCCAACCTAGTGCCTCACAAAGTGATGTGGATGGTTCAATTAATAGAGGGTACAAAATGCTCATAAATAGGCAAAAAAAAGGGGGGGGGACAAAATGAGGTACTATTTTCGAATCAGAAAACTATTTAACCATTGTTTTTGAGTTTAGTGATTCCGAACACAGTAAAGATTTCAAAATTCTGGAGAGGTGGAAGAACCATTCAACTCAATTATCAGTTCTCGCCTTTATCGCAAGACAGATATTAGCAACACGCCTTCTTCAACAGTTGCAGTTGAACATACATTTTGCGCTGGAGGATTAATTTTGGACGACCGTCGTTCAAGATTAAGTTCGGAATTTGTAGAGACTCAAGCTTGTGTCGATAATTGGACAAAGGCTAGATTTCGACACTAAGAGCTGGATCGAGAATACGAATTTTTCAGTGAGGATTGTGGAGATACCACCGCCACGGGTATTGAGGTAGGTTAGGGTTATCAAATGTAAAAGAACTACATGAACTTTGATTCTTCTATTCACAAGAAGATATGTAGGCGCTTAATGATAATTCATTAAGTTCAAGCCCATTCCTCATCTTTTTTTTTTCATAAATTTTATTACAATGTACAATTTGATTGTAATTTATAATTGATAATTTAATATTTTTATTTCATTATTTATTTTTTAAAAAATTAAATTTCAAAATTGGAATCGGAACCGCTGGTTCTTGAACCGGAACCTGCGGTTCCGCCCAACCGGCCATGACTAGGTGCAAGGTTCGACTCCCACACTCTGCAAAAAGGCAGAGCAAAAGCTAGAAAAAGGAGAACCGGAAATAGGACGGAACAAAAAAAAATGTTAACAGTCGAAGACCATAAAGAAGTATTCACACCAGAATCAAGATAATGGGCAACATGTATGATTTGTGCTCCTGTTACGTATAAAGTCAAGCAAGGTGAATAACATTGAAGAAATTCCTACACGAGTTAGATAAATGATTATTTGATTATCCTCAATTTTTAACGATGCGTTTGGCATATAGGCCTGGCTAGTTGCGAGGGAGGGGAACATAACCCAAATTCGACAAGGGTCGCGCGGCCACAATGGAAATGAAAAATATATACAAAAATCTAGAATTTATTTTAGAAAAAATATTGAAGTCAGTGTCGGCGATGCCACGTAGGACGACAATGACTAGAAATATGTCGTGGTGGATAAGAACTCATGTAAGCTATTTCTGGCCAAAATCCACTAGAAGGACTACATGATAATTTTTTTTTCTTTACCCAAATTTTTTTTTTTTGCCTTTTAAACCGTACTTCATATTTCTGACCGAAAAGAAAAGAAAAGAAATTGGACCACGCCTTCAGTCTCCAATTTAAGGCATTACGGACTTTTAAAAAATTAAAATTCCGGATCCACATATATTTAAACGAGTGGCTGAAGAGCGTGCTTGCTCAATCAACTCATCATATGAGTTCAAAGATATGATTCCATCCTACCGGGGTCAAAGGGTGAAACGCATTTTTAATACAACAAAGCTCCCACGTTTTATTTGAGTGGTGATGTGAATTCCGAAGGATCTCCTCGTTTACTGATGGGTTCGTGATCTCAGGGTCGAGATCGGGGAATTTTCACCGGACGATGAAGGCGCGATTTCTTCGGAACATGGCATGACAGACGTGCTCCACCGGAGGTGAATTTCTAATGCAAAGCCCCAGTAATTTGAGTTACCAAGATTCATGCAGTGTCGTTCCCGTCGACAGCTTCCCTGACGCATCGGTGCCAAGGAAAGGTATGAGAAAAGAACAACAGAATGCTCGGCAGCGGAACGGGCACGTTCGGGGCGTGAAGTCATTGCTTACCGTCGCTGTTGGTCGTGCTTATCGCCACGTGGCCGGGAACCAGGTTCCATGCACGTTTCGACAAGACAAACCCCCCTGGTTTTCCTTGTTGTTGTTGTTGTTTTTTTTTTTTTTTTTAGGATTAGTACACGAAAGTTTTAAAATTTATCATGAAAATATAATTGAATCTTAAAATCTTAAATAAAAATATAATCAAATCCTAAAATATATTATGGAAGTGCGTCCTAAAACTTTCAAATGGTACAATCAAGTCCTAAAACATATCATGAAAATATAATAGAGTCTTAAAATTTTCAAAAAATACAATCAACAATATGGCTTGATTTCACTAATTCGACAATTTTTATGACTTAGATTGCATTTTTTTTTTAATTTTTTTAGAATTAAAATGCACTTTCTAATAATTTTTAGGATTTGATTGTATTATTTAAAAATTTTAGGACTTAATCTCACTTTCGTAATAATTTTTAAGGGCACATATTCCTTTTTTTTTAATATTCAAATCGAAAGATGGGGCAGTTTCAGAGAAAAAGCAATTGGCCGCACATGTGCATCTCGTGTCGATGTAATTTAATCATCACTGGCAAACTTCTCCCCTCCAATTAGAAAGTTCCTCGGTCTTTCTCATCACACTTGGTCTAAGCCCTTGAAATAGGCCATTTTAAAAATCGGGTCAAAAACTCGAAGCCAAAATCCGAGTTGGTATCCCAAATTTACATACGTGTGTACCGTAAGACACCAAGGTTTTGTGGAATAATAATTGATGGATGAAGAATTTGACTTGCACATACAACGATGCTCATGAGTCGGGGAAAGAGACACAAGAATCTTCAATATTTCTTCAGGCTGCGGATTGCGAGCGTCCACGTTGTTGATACTTGGCGATAGACGCTTCATTGTCTTCATCAGTAGTGTGTGACGGGTATCGACACCTCTTGAACACTGGTGGGAAAACGTAGAGTGGCACGGACCGGATAGGTTGTAGAATTTGATTTTTGTGGACGAGTATATTGATGGTTGCAAGAAAATAACTCGAGCCTCTAGATCTAATATCGGACTATGTAAATGGAGCACTTGCACTCACACCGCAGCATTTGATCTATGAAAATAGAGAGCAAACACGTTTTCTGAGCCTGTATTGCTTTCTTTTCGACGTGAGATCCTTTAATTCTTCATATGGACAATCCGAGTCATTAAAATTTGGAAATCTCTTCTCATCATGTCCCTTAGTCTTCAATTCAAACAAATTGAGGCTGGTCAGTCTTTGCGATGGCTAGCAACGACCGACGAGATAGGAGAGGATTTATGAGCAAAGAACGGAAACCTTGGATCTAGGGGTGTGCAAACTGGACCGGACCGGCCTGGACCGGCCCGGACCGGGCGGGTTGGTCCGGTCCTTGAGGTGGATGGGTTGGTCCTCGGTCCCAATAAATGGGACCGGTGACTGGGCGGTCCGGTCCTCGGGTTCTTGTGTTGGGACCGGACCGGCCCGGCCCGGACCGGACCGCCAATAATATATAATTATTTTTATATATAAATATATACAATTACAAAAGAAATTGAAAACAAAATAGAATCCCCTTCGCTCTCAAGAGTAAGAATAATCCCGGACTGGCCCAGCATTCATATGGCGTTCAGTTTGCTATCCTGGTAGTGTTTTGGCATTCGGTGACTCAAGTTGTCGAGCCCCAATATGGAATACAATAGTCGTTTAATATATTTTAATATTTTCTGGGATTTGTTTTTCCTTTTTTTTTTCTCTCTTTGTTCTTTTATTTTCATCTTCTTTCAGCCAAGATGAGGGCCAACGAAGCTCGCCCCCACCTCTGGTTGGTCGCTGGGCTTGGCGGTCAGCTGGAGGAAGAATAAAAAAATAGTAGTAGGCTTTGTAGTGGTTGGGCCGGGACCAGGACCGGACCGGGACCGGACCGGACCGACGGTCCTGGTCCTGTTCGGTCCCGGTCCGGTCCATGGTCCCGAAAGTATGGGGACCGGACTATTGGTCCGGTCCTCGGGTTCATGCCGGGACCGGACCGGCCCGGACCATGCACACCCCTACTTGGATCACCTCTTTGATGTAACCAATCAATACAGCACATACAAGAAGCTGACCACAAAGGAAAGTGACTTCAGAAGATGTTCTATTTGGGCTGGGCTTTTATCAGCTTTTAGGGAGAATGGAGAATTTGGAGCTTTTTGCATTTTGGGCCCAAAACTTTGCGTACTTGAGTTTAATACCACTAAATCATACATAAGAATATTAATTAAACTCGTGTGATTTCTTGTATGAGATGTTGTGAAAATTTTTGTTGTGCTTCCGCATGCATAATTACTGACTAAAAGATAAAATGAGAAAGGAATGTGCTGCGCGTGACGTTCTGAGATGTCACATTGGGTGAGGGCGTCACGTCCCCAAGGGTCTCGGGGGAAAAAAATAAAAAAAAAATGAAAAAAAGTAGAAAATTCAAGATATTATTAAAAAATTCATGTCAACGCCAATCATGCCACATCAGCACCGGCCGATCAAATAGACTAAATTGACACAAATGCAAAAGGTTTAAGACTGAATTGACACAAAAAAAGGTTTAGGACTGAATTGGTTCAATTACAATAAATTTAGGATTTAATTGACTTAATTCCCGAGGAAGAGAGATGAATATATGAGCAAAAGAGATGTGAATAAAAGACAGAGTGGAGCAAAGGCAATGGCGGCCGATGGGGAAGCCCATGGAAATGGAGGCGGCATCGGCAGCTCCAATGGCCTGAAGTGGCGGGGTGTTTGTTGGATTGAAGAAACGCGAAGGAGTTTGAGAACGAATGTTTGACTTTTTGTTCTGTGTGCAAGTATAGGGTGCATGTACACATTTCTAAATAAGAATGGAAGGGCTATGCAATGTTTGATTGGGTTCAAATACAACAAACTCTCTGCCTATCAATTTGGAGTTGAAGAGATGTCAATAGGCATACGGTCCTTCTGGTAAAGTGTGTAAGGGGTGAGGATGCAAATATCATAGGTGCAGAGTTCGACTCCCACGCTCTGCAAAAAGGCAGAGCAAAAGCCAGAGAGAGGAGAGCTGGAGATAGGAAGCACAAAAGAAAAAAAAACACGTCAGAGTTAAAGACGATAAAGGCCAGAATTTAGATTTCAAATTTTTGTGCTTCTTTCTCGAATGAGAGTTCTTGATGTATAAGATTCTTTAGCGAATTAAGCCTATATTTCCCAAGCATACAAGTTTTCCTCTAATAATCCAGGGGGCATAGATTTATACATAACTAAGACGGCACGCGCTGACTAATTTCATGATAATTTCAAGTAATTCATTTGGACCACCTTACATGATACTAGAGGTGGCAAAATGGGTCTAGAACCCACATTTAACCCATGTTTGATGGTGGTGGGTCAAAAATGAGTTGGCTTAAGTACTTAAATGGGTCATAAATGGGTTGCTTAAAAACTTTATGGGTCATTAATGGATTTCAAATGGGCTCTAAATGGGTTAGCTAAGAAAACTATCTTAAAGCAATCATAAATAAGTTTTACGAATATTTTTTTAAAATCTAATTTTTTTTAATATTTTAATAATTTGTTTTTATATAATTTTTTTTTCATTTCTTTTTCATTTCTATTTCTATTTTCTTTTTTCTCCTGCCTTGGCCGTCGCTCTGCTTTGGCCGCCAATGGTCGTCGTTGCCCACCTCCGATCACCACTGCCATCCGCCACCCTCCGTCGCCGCCGGCCGTCGGCCACCGCCACAATGCGTGTGCAGTTGTCTCTACGAACATTGCTTTACGCCATTAATAGAGTTGCGTGGAAAAAATCGACCCACGCTTCCTTTTTCCCGATCGATTCATCCGAACATGACGAACTAGGGTGGGGTGCAGTTGAGCCGACTTGGGCAAATACAGTGACGACCCCCCATATACACTTGATTGAGTATTTGAATAGAAATTTTTGAATACCGTAGCTTAACTCAACTCGATCGTACAGTCAAATTGAAGACTAAATGATAAAACTAAAATACTAAATGGCACCACGGAGTTGCCAAGCTATATCAAGACATCTTTAAATACCTTTTTTGTCATAGTGGCAGAAAATAAATCGGAATAGAGAGAGAGAGAGAGAGAGAGAGAGAGAGAAGAGAGAGAGAGAGAGAGAGAGAGAGAAGAGAGAGAGAGAGAGAGAGGGAGGGAGGGCGGTAGGTTCTGAATGCTATACCACGTGAAAGGAGGACATAGCTATTTTCTGCCACTGTGGCAGATAGATTAGACAACTCCATTCCTCACGAAACTACAAAACCTACCCCCCCTCTCTCTCCCTGCGAATTATGGAAATGGAGAGCCCAGCAATATACTAAATTGGCGATGGAGGTGGCGGGCAGCAATTTGAGGGGATGACGATGGTAGGAAGCGGGAAACGATCAGTAGTGGCGAGCAGATGTCGCAGGTGGCCGATTATAATAAAAATTATTTTATAAAGAAAAAATTTAAATTTTTTCAGAAAAAATTCAATTGCATGTTTTAGCAATATAATTTTTCTTAATAAATTATAAGAAATAAATATTTCATAATTGAGCTAAATATATAAGTATTTAAGTAATACAGGTCGGGTCGGGTATGGGTCGGGTATGGGTTGGGTCGGGTTTGGGTCACTAAATTTGCATTGGATGAATATGGGTCAAAACGGGTTAAATGGGTCAATATGGGTCGGACCATATTCGACCCGACCCAAACCCGACCCGACCCACCCAATTGACGCCTCTACATGATACTGACAACATCATTTTAAAATATCATTTTCAAATGCTCATTTCCTTACACGTGCCGTTATTTGGTCACCTCCTGATAGTTGACTTTGCATTCTTTAGGAGCAGGCACATGTTAAAGTCGCCCAAATTATTCAACCCCAGCCTCATCGATTTCTTAATATTATTAGTCTTCGTTTCTATTGTTAAATTGAATGATTTGAAAATCATTTTTCGAAATATAATAGCTTTTATCCCTTGAAAAAATTAGTCATTGATAATTCTTTCTTTATCGACAACAATTTCTGCCTTGGACGATTTTCTAATATTGTCATTTACAAATGCTTTTCTTCACCCTTGTCTCCCGTTTGATGGCATTTCTGAGCGGCTTATTTCCACAGATAACTGATGATCGAGCAGACCTGCACCAACTGATCGCGAGGCTGTACAAACCTTCGCTCCACCACGGCTGAGGCCGGGCAGTCCTCGCACACATGCATGAGGGTTTGGGCGACCTTCTGCCACGGCAAGGGTCACATGACTCTTGCGCACCATTGCTCTTATCATCCGAAGAATGAATAAGTAGATAAATTTTGAAGTATGTAGTAAAATCAATCATTTTAGAGAAATGGTCAAGTAACTATTCTCAATTCTTGTTTTGGGCCAAAAAAATACAAATTAACAAAATGATTGTAAATTGTTGATGGTCCACTTCTTCAAGAATTTGCGGCTCACAAGATGCTATTACTCTCGCAATAGCCCGAATAATGTTATGCTAGCAAAACCCATCTTTTAATAGAGGGAGTAGCTTGCGAAGACACGGTGAAACAACTGTCACATAGTATTAGCAACATGACTCATGCAATTTGACCTAAAGACATTATTGCATGCATCGGGAGATAATTTAATCTAATGTTTGACTTGCTACATTTAAACAATTGAATATGATCAATACTCCGCGGAGTTCGTACACAAAATTATAACTAATCCAAGGGTCAACAAGGTACGATGTTGCCGAGAAGGATACTATAATACCTCTGAATCTTCAACGGCAGCGTGGCTTGAAGATTTTATTCCTTGTTGCTAAGGCGTTCTTGTTAGTAATCAAATGAAGTCGGCAAATATGGCCGGTGCATGCTACTCTCCAAGAACGGATGGATGAAGACACGTTGGATTGTTTTTTTTTTGTTTTTTGTTTTTGTTTTTCTCTCCTCTTCATGTAATTGGTAAACGGGGCGAGGAGAGGCAACTAATACCGTTATCCTCTGAGCATCATAAAAAGGTCTTACGTCTTCTGCGGAATGTTCGATTTGGATCATAACTATTTAGTCCGTTTGTAAATGTGCAAATCGGTCATGGCAGCTCCATCGGAGTGCCAGAAGTCAGGATTTCTCTCCACTTGAAGTGGCAAATGATGAGAGCACGATTAGAAATTCGCTCACGACGTGACACCGCGGAGTGATACAATAATTAATCATATGCTTACAAAAGAGAAAAAGAAAAAAAAAGTGCTCCTTGCGCAAGCCCGTCTGGCCTTGATGGTCTTCGGATTGTTCGGGTTTGGGCAGAGGACAATTTGGAGATAATAAGTTAATAACATGACAAATGAATAAGAAGTTTCAAATTTTTCTTCGGATTGTTCTTCGATTCGTATTGCAATTTTTGCGCATGTTGAGCAAGTCTATAATGCCACCCCCCCTACATATTTGAGTTGGAGTAAAGTCAAAGTTATCCTTACGCCAGACATTAATATAAGTCGAAACAACATCACAAATAAAACAAGAATTTCCCATTTCAAACTTGCGATTAAGGAGGTTTCAGGTCACATAGGAGCAAATCTTGACCAACATGGTTAGCCACATTGATGGCAAGAGTAAATAAACTTAGTAGACTTAAAACATAAATCATCTAATGGACTCTTAAAAGTTTCTTTTCTGTCGATACAACTTGCAATTTGCACCAATTCGTATGTTAAAAGATTAACGTTAGAAAATTTCAAAATGACAAAGCGTGTCTAGATAGACTTTTTACCCTCCGTAGATTTTAGCTCCCGAAACTTCAACAGTATTTGAACATTGATGGAAAACCTCAAGTACAATGTTTTGAAAATTTTGATTGTATTTTAAAGGGATAAGTGAATTGGAAGTTCTAAAACTTATTATGAAAGTGTAATAAGGTCTTAAAACTTTAAAAAAATGTAATTAAGTCCAAAAACTTATCGAATTGATACAATCAAGTCCTTTCGTTTATTGCATTTTAAAAAAAATTAGAATTCGATTGCATTTTTGTGAGAAGTGAGTCTAATATTTTGAAATTTGGACAGTACTTTGAACCTTGACGGAAAAGTAAAATGTTGTTTTTTGCTTTATTGAAAATCGTAAATAAACAGGTTTACACACTTGGGCACTTGAGCTATTTGAGCACCACCGAATGCTTTTTATATGGATGGTTCTCACCGGATCCGGATCTCCTAACATTGCTTGTTAGGGGTGACGTTGATCAAATCGGGCTATCCAAATAAAAATGGACGGCTTGATTTGATCCATGTCACCTCTTAAAATATGGATCAGATCAAGCCATTCATTTTGACTTGGACGGCCCGATTTGATTAACGCCACCCCTAATATTGAATTGGCAATATTAGGAAATCCATTTCCGTTCTGATTTCACAAATTTAAATTGAGAGAATGTATCTCAAAGGTAGTCTGAGAAGATAAATACTATGAATGAGATTCCTAACAAGAACTCAGCCACGTAGTTACTAGTTATATCATATGGGTTGGCCAGCCTCAACAGCTGTTGACACACCATAGTTCAGCATTTAAACTGAATGGAGGTGGCGGATCCATGAGATCTTCTGCAGTTTAAATAAGCTCATCCTGGGAGAGAGCAAGAACCAAATTCTTCGGTTATCCTGTCGGGGTTTCGGGATCCTTAAAGAATGCCGACTCATCCCCACGCAGTTGCCGTCCATGGATACCAATTCTTTAAGTCTGCCAACAGAATTCCCTGCTATCCTTTCCCTTATTTTAATTCACTTTTGGAGTGCCACGTTCTCTCAAAGCTTCAAATTCGAAATGCAGGAGTCTTCTCTCAATGCTTGCTCTTGCTCTATCATACGGCTCTTCAGCATCAGCTTTTCCTTACACTGATCGGTCGTTTTCAACATACCTTCCTGATCATTGGGCTTAGACCCTTATAATCTCCTAATCATTGGCCTAAGACCCTTTTTGTCAGCGTTAATAGCATGTTTAGAAAGTCTAAGTTGTCTCGAAGTCAGAGCTGTTTCATGAATTTAAAACCATTATTGGATGAACTAGTCCCTGATATGAGTTGTAGTTTGCTTCGGTTTGGCCACATGCTTGACTTTTGAGGTGGTTGGACCAACATCTTAATTAGGACCTGCACCAGATCAATTATCAGGAATGGGGAAATTAATATCCATGCGAGGTCAACCTCTTAATGCCATTCCTTTTGAGCTACTTGCTGTCTGGTATAAATTAGTTTCAAGTTTGTGTGCTGAGTTCAAGTGAGATTGAGTTTCGGCACTCCTTCACTTCCTTTCAACAATCCTCTCATATCAGCAGCAGTATAGATGGACACCCTGGGAGCTTCTGCTTATGAAGAATGGGATTCTTTGAGCTTATTTGCATCCACTGACGAGCTTACTGATTTCACACCATATGTTCTGAGCCAGTACCCATTTTCGCATGAGCATGATTGGGAACATCACTTCCAAATCCCATCTTTTTGCCTAAATCCCGAACTCAATACTGACTTTGCTGGAATGAACCGGAGCTCACATTATCCTCCAGTCATTCCTGGCTCTAACCTGCACACTGTTTCTCAAGAGAGCAGCACTCTTAATGGCGAGAGCATCGGTTATGTCATGTCTACATGCCAGGGAAATGGTTCCAATAACCACATGCCAGTAGCTGATGAAATCTCTCCCTACTTTGATGTCCTCTCCGATGTTTTCAATTCGGATAGTAATAGCTACTCCTTTGTGTTGGAGTTGAGTAACACCCTGATGGAAGAAGGTGCGTGTTTGACGGAGATGCAAAGTGAAAGAAGCGGAAGCTTTGGTAATAATCAGCCAGAAGACGTTAGCATGCCTGTTATGCAATTACACCTCAAAAGGAGGTCTTTTGGAATCGACAGCATACATGCTGCCACAGGACATTCTACTTGCACCGATGTGTCAGAGAATACGAAGAAGAGGCGTCGCACTTCGAGAGATGTAAGTTTCAGTTTTGTGTCTCAATATTCTGCTTTCTCAGACGATTGCCATGAATGAAAGTGGTTCTATCCTGCGTACTATTATTCCTCATGGACAATCTTATTATATGCAGCTGAAAAAGAACATTAAAGGTCCTAGGAATCCAAAGAAGCTCCCGTCTCATGACAATGACATAGATGGAAGTAATGTTAGACCAAATGGATCTATCACTTGCAGTTCGGAGGATGGCAATTCTGGAGAGCTAAATGGAGGACTAATACCACCATTCAAGGCATCGACAACACTTGCCGAAAATGGAAACATAGGGAAGATCAAAGCTACTAGGGGTTCAGCAACCGATCCTCAAAGCCTCTATGCAAGGGTAATCAGTTTATCATCCTGGAAACATGTTTCCCATCCTCATTCTCTGATTACATTCATATGATTCTTTCTCTAAACTTTGCCCTCTGGTTTCACAGAAACGTAGAGCGAGGATCAATGAACGATTGAGAATTCTACAAAACCTTGTTCCTAATGGAACCAAGGTAGGTAGCATCTCTAACGAAGTGTTCAGCAGCTTCCGTTCACTTCCAGGACACAGTTGAAAGAATTTATGCAAACACCACAAAACTTATGGGCATTTTGTGGCAGGTTGACATCAGCACAATGCTTGAGGAGGCAGTTCAGTATGTGAAATTCTTGCAGTTGCAGATTAAGGTGAGAATAAACACAACTTTGATCACACAAATAGTTCAGAAAATACACGTAACATGAGCCTGATATGTTTTTGTTGTCTTGGTTCAGCTCTTGAGCTCAGATGAGCTGTGGATGTACGCTCCTCTCGCTTATAACGGAATGGATCTTGATCTGAGCCATATTATTTGTCCTCAACTATGACCTTGGAGTTTCTTCTCTCTTTTCCTATTTCAAAGAAACTCCAGCCTCCAGGAAGCTAAAGGAATATTTGACAGCTTGACAGTAATTTCAGATGGTTCACGGGGTTTAGATACGCTTCCATGTGTATACAGTCGGAACACCCACATTAACTTCATTACGTGAGACTGTGAACACGAGATGACAGTCAAGATTTTGGCCTCTTTTTTTTTTTTTTTGGGGGGGGGGGGGGGGGGGGGGGGGGGTTGGGGGTTGTTGGTGTGTGTCTCGAAGACGTAATGAAAAGTTTAATTATGAGCACCTATTATACTCCCCTTTATTTGGTTCATGGGATACCCACACTTAATGTTTCCTTCTCTAAGGAGTGCATTCTTCAAATAATGAGCAACCACCATGCCCAGTCAAGTTCGTCCTTGAGCGTAACCTAACAACAATCAATATTTAGTTCACAAGATTTATAGTATGGGGCCTTCTAAGGAAGGACACTTCTGAGATAGATACATTTGGATGACATAGAACGACAAGAAGATCCATGCAGGAATTATACGAAATGGATTTGAAAGCTGATTTTTGCGATGAAAAGTCATGGAATTTAAAATAGGTTTATCGAATCAACTAATAGATTTTTTTTTATATATTTAATTCCAGTCAACAACTCCGTGGGCCATGGGACCCAACAAATGCCAGCCCAGCATAAAATGAATGAACTCCAGAAATTCTAAACCCATGAAATCGTTTTCGTCCAAATTAATGGACAGCAAGCGAAGGCCCATTTTCACTTTTTGGTGATGTAATTGTGAGTTTGGCCCATCTCACAATATAAAATCCTCTTCATTCCAAGTGGTGGCTTAACAAGGAAAAGAAGAAGAAGAAGGGGAGTCTAGGAGGTTCGGCTTTCTCTTCTTCTTCGGTGGGACGCCTGCAACAGAGAAAGAGAAATAGAGAGAGAGAAAGAGCTTTCGGTCTGAACACGGAGGGTGCAACCGTACTCGACGCAAGCCGTCCCCGATGCCATCCGCTTGCGCTCCGTCCGCCGCATGGCAACCATCTCCGCTCCTTGAAAGCAAGTCGTGTTCTAACTCTTCTACTAAAACGGGAAATGGGTGTCGGGTTTTCGGCTAGGTAGCACCGACTCGGATTCGCGACACGACACGCCGACACATCATTTCTTAAAAATAGAGATTTTCGACACGTTAGAACACGTTGTATATTAAATATATATCTTTTATATATATGATAAATTATTATTTTTTATTATTTTAAAAATGAAGACTTTAAAAAAAAAAGCTATTACTTTTAAAAAGATATTTTCAACCATTGGTAATTGGTTTTCGACCAAAAAAAAAAAACCACTGGTAATTGGTAGTCTTGTAAATTTGATATGAACTGGCCTAGGAAAAAGAAAATTAAATCACCAAAACCGAGAAAATATTCAACGTTCCCAAGGAGACTAGACCAAGCTAGACCTGCCCTCCTCTCCACAGTCTTCTATCTCATCTTGCGTCCTCCCCATCCCCCTTCTCTTTAATTTTTTTAACCAAGACAAGACTGAGCGCTCTCCTCTCTCCTCTGTCTCATCGTGCATCTCCCCCCTCCCCTTCTCTCTTTAATTTTCTGAAAGTATCTCACCTTTCTCTCCTCTCCATCCTCCCCCTCCTCGACTCGGATCTTGGTTCCAAGAAATCGGTCCTCCTCCCATCAGTCCAAGATCGACTCCCTCTCCAAGAAGTCCCCTCGACGCGCTTGAAGTCTTTAGAGGTGGACACTGGACAGGATGGCCGGCAACCCCACGATCTCCAATGCCATGCGTGAAGCCCACCGTTGTGTCACCGTGGAGTGCACCGTCAAGCTCGCCCTCTCCTTTCTCTCCATCTCCTCCCGATCTCAGAGTTCGAGCAAGGGAGATGATCGAGTTCGAGCGAGGGAGACTTCCAACGAGCATGGAGATGCAGAAAGGGAAAGCGACTCAGGGGGCGAACGGCTTCTTTTTTTTCCCTAAGTCACAGCCCCGGCACGCGTGTCGGCAGCGAGTCGGTCGCGCTGACCACGTGTCGGAAACCCAACACCAGTTGACCGCGTGTCAAACGCGTGTCGGGCGCGTGTCCGGGCGTGTTGGTGTCCGACACGTGTCGGACACCGACGCGAGCCCTCCGTAGAGGTGTCGGTGCTTCATAGGTTTTCGGATGAGGAACGACAAATGATTGAGGATTCCGATTGGGGTGATGAGGCTATTCGCAAGAAATGATGGTTTCGTGCGTGTTCTGTGAGCGCAATAGAGAGATGAAATGTTGAACGATTTTGTGGCGAAGTGGGAGAAATCAAATGGGTTTCCTTGAGTAAAATTCATGGGGCTTTCATGTGAGCAACTCTGGTCGTTTTCTATCTAGTCGTATGTTAGTGCTATTTGCCTTTCAAAATTTGTTTTATGGTGTAAATGGAGGCCAAATTCCATAAAAAAACATGAACTTTGGGTTCAAACCCAAATATGGTCCAAACTTTTTTTTGTCTCCAAAAAAGGCTCCAACTTTCATATCTATCCCAAATCTGGCCTATTGAACCCTCCATCCACAATTGCCATTGGTCATCAAACATGGCATGTCCACGTCAGTGATACATCAATTTCAATTGCTGATGCCGCATTCAATTTTTATTCATATCAAAAAATATAATGAAATTTGGTAGTTGAGTTGGAAAATAAATAAAGTTTTGATTTTTTTCTTCCTCCTCCTCAATCTCATAGCGTCCACGCTCTTGCCACCAGCTCCGCTTCTCCATCACAGAAGGTAAAGATGCTGCAACGAAGGCAAGCGGCAACTGCAAGCATCGCTCCGTCACCCACGGTTGCCAAATCCACTTCTCGATTGGTCCGCTTACCCTATTGCTCTTCCACGCCGACCATCCTCCTTCGTTCTTCCTCGTCTATGGCCTCTGCTTGCTCGTCCATGACGTGACAGGTCTTCACGTCTAGATCTGGAATCGCAGAGCCAGGCCACGACAGATCTCATAGCCACCGAAGTTGACCAACCCTCCATCGTCCTTCCTCGTCCTTTGCTCATGCTTGCTCATCCATGGGCGCGATAGGCCTTGAAGTCATGGCCTGCGCAGATCTGGAAATCCATGGCTGCAATAGACCTTAGAGCCATCCATACCAACCGCACCTCCTGCGTCGTTCCTTGTCATGACCTTACCAGGCCTCGGCCAACCTTCCGTCGTCCTTCCATGCTCATCCATGGCTGCAACACGCCTTTGGAGCCGTGGCCACATCTAGATCTGTGACGGCGTCCAAGTTAGATCTGAAAGCATCGGCCATGGACGAGCAAGACGACAGACAACGAAGTCCATGGCGATGCCGGTAGCAACGTCGGAGGGAGGCGGTAGTGGTAACGGCAGTGTTGGTTCACGGTAGCTGGGCAGATTGTGGGGAGGAAGAGAGATGGACATATATTTTTTATTTTTTTAAGATTAATTACATCTCAATAACACACATGCCAATATCACTGATGTGGCTTCTGCGTTTGATGATGTGGATAAATAGGGTCAGATTTGGGATGGTTATGAAAGTTGGTGCCTTTTTTGGATACAAAAAAAAGTTTGGGCCATATTTGGGTTTGAACCCAAAGTTCATACTTTTTTTTTATATGGAATTGGGCTTGTAAATGGATGGTTTCGGTGCTGAGTGGTTGGGGAAATGTCACTTGTGGCTGCGGAGGGAGTGGTGTTGGGTTCCCCGCGGGATTCGGATCCCATGACATACTACAAGTATGTCATGGGTGACATACAACGAAATTTGGCCATCCATTCGCATTCGACGGTCCAGATTCCGCCACGTCATCTGAGGAGGGGGAGGCCAAAAAATGCGCGCCGGCTCAATTTTCCTCTCTCCTCTGCGTGCTCTGCACCGTCGCCTGCAACACTTAAACATTAAATGCCGTCCTCTCTTTTTCTCCTCTTTTCAAATTTCTATCTCCTCCTTCTCCTTTGCGTCTTCCAAAGGAGAAGGGCTTCTGCACCAGAGCACAAGTCCCTTTCCTTGTTTGCCTCTCTCTCTCTCTCCCATCCCCAGCTCCACCCCAGTGGCCTTAAATGGCGCTCTCTCTCTCTGCCTCTTCATACTTCTCCTCCTCAATCTCGCACCACTCCTCCGTATCGTCTTCCGCCCCCATCTTCCTCCCTCCCACCTGCTCCCTCTCTGCCTCCCGCTTCAACACCTCCCACCACCTCCTCAAGTCCGCCTCCGTCTGCTCCACCGCCCATGAGAGGGCAATCGGAATAGAAGACAAGATGGGACTGAGCTCGTGCTATCACTTCGACAACGACACGATCGCGAGTGTAAAGGGATCCAAAATAGAGAGCGAAAGGTCAGCGGGCTCATTGCCGTTGTTCTAACGTTCGACGACTTCACGGAGATGACGTGGGAGTGTGTATCGTTTCCGAAGACGTCGACCTTGCAGAATATCCGTCGGAGATAGAATGGAACGCAATCTGATGTCAAAAAAATTGTTTCTTTTGCCCCTTTCAGTTTCTGTGTAGTCGTCAATAGTTAGCTTGTGTCTTTGCTAGACGAAATCCAGGAAGGCGGGGAGTGGTTGCTGCAATGAAGTTTTTGGGAGTTGCAGTATAGACCGCTCTTGCTCTTTGCTCTTGCCCCCTATTGTTAGGAAGGATCAATAATGATTTTAAGGGTCTTATTCCATTGCAATTAAGCCTAGCTGGCAGGATGTCGCTAAGAAGTGTGCCCTATTCAGCTGAAATTTTTTTGTCTCCTCGGCGATGGATGTTCTTCTCTCATGTAATTTGTTTGTCTATGTGAGATTATGGCTTTTTCTAGTTCTATAAATGTTGGATATTTCAGCAGTTTTGAAATATCTTTAAAATAATTTTGATAGAAATTATGACGGTAATGATTAGCCAATCATTATTTCCAAATGGTCATATAACGTCTTTACAACGGTTATATAATGACTTTATAATGTGCGATTTATATCTTCATAAATCATTCATTATTCTACAATAGTTTTATAACGGTCTCTCAACGGCTCTATTTTAGTTGAATATACATCGATTCTCAAGAAATAATCTTCTGAGAACTTTAGTATTCCACAAGAGAATATTTCCCTTCCTTCATCTTCTTCGCTGGGTTATACACATAACGTTGTTCTTGTCCTTTCTAATACACAGTGCGGAGTATAGAAGAAGGTCTGTTGTATCTTGGGAGGATAACCGCTAGAAGTCTTACGCATCGAGTTTCATATTTCGAGGGACGGAATTATCCTTAAGGACAATGCTTACACGCCTCAGACAATTGTTCTTACTTTTCTCGTCTTTTCCAACACATTTCCTTCAATTGTTATTTGTATATGTTATCTAATATTTTTTCAATAATCTTAAGGATAAATGCCTGATGGATTCTGAACCTGGAATTACGTTGCTACTGTTGCTGTTGGAATCAAACGAGGAGTCGAAGATGGCATATTGATTAGCTGTGGGACATTATCAAGCGAAAATTCCTTTCAAGAGACACGCAGCGATATGGTAAGCCCGTCATGTTCATCGATATCATGGTCCAGAACTAGGTATGTGTACTCATCCTCTTTCTCATGGAAAGCTTGTAATAAATCTTTTTATAATGGCAGTGAATGTCCTGGTTTGCAAGAAACTATGTTGGCTTCTTTAAGCAAAAGGATTGCAATAAAATTATTTTATTATAAAATTAGCCATGATCTGATTACTTAATATTTGAGAAGTGCTTGATTGGGGAAGTTCAAATATTGGACTAGCGAAAATTGTGTGGATAAGAAGCCGCGTTTGTAGATTGTTTACAGAGAATTAATAATGGATATGAACGCTCAAACGGGGAGTAGTTCATAAAACTATTCTTAAATAAATATTGTGTGCCATGTCTATGCTAGAATTTAGATCATAGTGTCTTTCATGTTCCTCGCACAAGTTTATGTGATTGTTGCGAATGAGTTAATTAGCAGCGTATATCAAAGTGAGAAAGCGCACATATTTTGATTGGATGTTGTTTCCATGTATGTATCCACGTTATTGTGCTAATAATGCGAAATATGATTCATTTGAAAGCATGAAAATGTTGACGTGATGGTGCAATTAATGCAACCTGCGTGTGCACGTATAACTTGTGAAATGTGGTTTCATGTAAATCATTTTATGGGAATTGAGTATGTCGTTTTATGTGTGCAAATGTGAGACCGAATGAGCAAAAAATGTGGACGAAAAAGAAAGGCACGAAGGTCAGTTACGGACCTCAAAGTTGTATTTTGCAACTATGTGAATACAAAGCTATGTCATTTTATATAGTGAATTTTTCATTGTATTAAAATAATACAATGATGTACTTGGGTTTCAAATTGAGATGATATAAAGTTCATGATGGATATGTGTTCACCTTTTGTGGAGGTGTTGTAACTTGGAGAAAATTGTGGGGGAAATGACAATCTTACTACACCAAAAATCGACTTTGTTAAAGTAGATGATCTGACAATATAATAGTTATGTTCATTTTCCAAGCCAATATTATGGCAATCTGAATGGGTGGTAGACTCAGGTGCTACCAAGCATATATGTAAAAACATTATGCTTCATCCTCCTACACTCGAATTGGGGAAGGAGATGAAATACTTATTTCAGTGATTGGAGAACTGCTCAAGTTCTCGGGAAAGGAAAAATATTTCTCAAACTCAGATTTGAAAATGAGGCCGAGTAATTGAGAAACTACTTAGCATATATTCCTTTGGCAATGAAAGTGACTCCTTAGGTGTCTACATTGTGATTCCTAAGTGGCAATAACTATTGCAAAGTGGCATTAAGAGTCAAACTTCCAATGATAGAAAGAGATGTCTAGTTAAGACGTGATGTAGTAAAGTAGCTACTTAAAGATGGAATTGTGTCCATCAATTATGTAAAGTCAGAAGCGATTTTGACCGATCTCTGACTATTCATCGAGGGGAATGGGACAAACCAGTTGAAGAAAATTAATGGTGATGGTAACCCAATCTATGTGATTGGCGATCCCATGAATTAGGTTCATATGGGTAATAACAAGTCACTTGTTGATCTTGTGATGCACTATAAAATTTATATCTCTCCTAAGGTGTGAATAGTGCAAGTCTGCAAGGAAAAATACGATGAGCTGCCATTACTAGTGGTGTATTAAGCTGCAGAATACACTTGATGGAATCACCTATATAAGTGTGGAGTTGGGTTGCTCCCTATGAGAATTTTTGGCGAAAATCTTTAGAGTACTTATGAATAAACCAAGCACGCGTATGGCTTATTAGCGTAAAACTGCGTTGAACAACAAATTTTGTGGAAGTGTAATGTGATTGGTGAAAATTAAAATTTATAAAAAGGAATTGTTGGTTCATAGAAGTTTCAAACTTCACTAATAATTTCGTGAATTATATTTCATTCTTTCTAGGGCTGGTTCATAGCCTAATCAGCACCAGTTTCGATGCATTATGCTCTAATAACGCATCATTATTTTATTGTTATTTCTTTTCAAAACTTTTTGAAATATGCGAGGGATTATTGGATATTTCAGCAATTTTGAAATATATTTAAAATAATTTTGATAGCAATTATGACGGCAATGATTAGCCAATCATTATTTCCAAACGGTCGATTTTCTAACGGTCGTATAATGGCTTTACAACGGTTATATAATGACTTTATAACATGTGATTTATATCTTCATAAATCATTCATTATTCTACAACAGTTTTATAACGGTCTCTCAACGGCTCTAATTTAGTTGAATATATATTAATTCTCAAGAAATAATCTTCTGAGAACTTTAGTATTCCACAAGAGAATGTTTCCCTTCCTTCATCTTCTTCGCTGGATTATACACATAACGTTGTTTCTGTTCCTTCTAATATTCAGTGCAGAGTATAGAAGAAAGTCTGTTGTATCTTGGGAAGATAGCCGCTAGAAGTCTTATTGTTGACACATGATTTTTAATCATCTTTTATTTCGATTTTTATTTCTAAAATTAATTAAAAATAGAAAAAAAGTCATAAAATTACAAAATCAACTTTGAAAGCCTTGGCCTAGCCTTGAGAATCAATTTTGAACAAAAAATATTTTTCATAATTTTTAATATTTTTTTCGAATTTATTTAATTATAAAAATACTCAAAAAATTCAGAAAAATACCATTCGTGGTCTGAAAAATGCACAAATATAGTCCAAATTTTTATTTTAATGCCTTCTTCAAGTTGGTCAGTTAAAACCGTAAAAATTTGACTTAGGTCACTATGTTCCTTCACAAACATAAACCCGAGTCGAGCGTACAAATTCCTTTTTGAGTCTTTTAATTTTCAATTTCCAATTCTAATAAGTTATGACATTGGTGTCTAAAGCCTTGAAGTACACTTGGATCCATTTTCCCTTCAATTGATCCAATTTTAACCAAAAGGGCTCAATTGCACATTTTCTTTTCAATTTAGTCATCGGTTTCGCTAATCTTGAAATTAAAATTTTTCAAGGGACACCCACGAAAATAAAATTCCTCTACCCCATTGTTTTCGTCACCCCGGATCCATTGGTGGCATCCATTTGGACTGATTCGATCGTTTGACCATTTGATTAAACAAAAATCATTTTCAGATCCTCAATGCAATTTGGGGTTTTCGCTCAATTTCGAGCTAATAATTCCGAGAAACATCCATTTTCAAACAAAAACATGTTGGGAAGTCCAATGGTGGTGTCAATTTCATAAAAAAGGTCGAATTGGTGCCCAATTTAGTCAAATTTGTGAAACCGGATCCATCGAGTCGGACCCAACCCGACCCAACAGATTAGGGTCTCCACCTAAGGGACAAAACCTGCACTTTCTCGCACATATCAGAGCAGGACAGCTGGAAAACCTACGGCGCTCGCAACCAAAATCGTGGAGAGTTAGTCTTCTTTTCAGAGCGGCAAAAACAGCATGAGGGGGGGCTCTTTGATTCGAGGAGTCTCAGGCTACAAAAGGGAGGAGTCATTGGCACAGAGGGAGGAGGAGAAAGAAAAAAAAGGCTCTACAAGTGGAGGGTTTTGGCATTTTTGAGGTGGGAGTCTGAGAGCTTTGAGTTCGCTTTCCGGTGAGCTCCGGCAACATCAGGCCACGCCACCGACCCCGTTGGACTCGTCTCAGTCCCGGGAATGCACAAAGACATCTGGCTTTCTCTAATATCCCTGGAAAAGGTGAGCGCAATCTCCGCCCTTGTCAAGCGTCGTTAATGGTAGTTCGGGGTACCAAGCACCTTTCTTCGAGTTTTTAGAACGCTCTTTGCGCATCACTAATCTCGTTACTGCACCTCGTTTTCCCCGTTTTTGCATGAAAATCTCCGAGTTGCTCCCAAACCCGAAAAGCTCTCTAGAGCTCGTGAGCTCCCTACGTTCGAAACCGAAGCCATTCGGTTGTCAGGTAAGCATTCTTACCCTTCCTGGATGCTACTAGGTTGATTAGATCAAAGCTTAGACGGTAAAAAAGAAAAAAATCGTTTGGTTTAGGATTCGCCGGAGTTTTGCTCTCGGTCTTCTCTATTTAGGAGTTCCGGTGATGTCGTTTCAATCCAGTTTTCGTCCAGAATGTTATTTTAGGTGATCAAGTTCAGTTAGGAAAGAACCATGAAAGAGCTTGGTCTTGGTGAGTGCAGCGTTCGGCTTTCGGTGTAGGTTCATGAGGAAAAGAGTCCTAGGAATAAGACTGTGACATTCTGAATTTCCGCCCCTCGATGCTTGAGATATGAAATGGAAGCTTAAATTGACATTTGAAAATGAAGAATTTCAAAATTGGAAAAGGATTTGACATCGTCTCACCAATGGCCATTCAAAATGAGAAAAACAAAATTTCGGACGAAAAGTTGTAGATTACTGTTTTGCCCCTCAACCTATTACCCTTGCCTTAAGATTGTATGAAGGGCAAAATGGTCATTCAAGGACCCCAAGAAGCTGCCGAAAATTTGAGATGCAAGAGTCAATGGAAGTCAATGCTTAAAGGGCCAATAATTGGAGCCAATGCCATGTGTCATCCTTTGGCTAAATCAAGCATTAAATGGCATTAAATGAATTATTGACAAAATGACCTCAATTATTTGAGAGAAATCTCCCCTAGCATCAGATTGGTCGTGGCCCTCCTTCTCTCCCCCATTTTTGCTTCATTTTCCTCTCCATTTCCACTCTAGCAAAACTGCTCCAGAAAGACAGTTTCTGTGCTTGCTTTTCGGAGAGCTCGACCAGGCTTTCTCGGTGGTCATTTGAGGTGATTCGAATTCCACAGGTTAGATCTATGTGTCCTTGACATTTTCCCGTTGGTTGCGTGATTTTAGGAAGTCTGGTTGATTTATAGTGATTTTTGAAAGAAAAGCGGACGGATTCCGCGCGAGCTGAGATAAGGTTATGGTTTTCCCTCTTAGAAATTCCAAATGACCTCAAAATTTTTGTGAGATATTCATAACATCTAATACTCATGTTGGATGAGCTTTGGTCACAAGTTTGGTGGTGTTAAAATAGATTTTCATGGCTGATTGTGGGTGACCAAATTTGGACAGATTCTGACCTTTTGCGCGCCAAAAGGGAACGGGGTGAACGGAAGACCAAAAGAGATGTTTTTGCTCCAAAACTCTTGGTGAGCCTCCTTAACACATATATTGAGGTCTTAGAGATATTATTTTGTGAAAAATTGGAACATAGGGTTGAGTTTTGGATGGAAATATGTGATTGGAATCAAAACAGAATTTGTTGTGTTGCTGTTCTGTTTTGGGTGAACTTGATGGGGGTTCTTTGATGGATATTTTTACTTCAAAATGACTCAAAAGGATACTTAAGGTGTTTATGAAGATGTTAGTGGGAATTATGTGAAGTGGATTGAAAATTAGAGGTGATTTAAGGGTTGTTTAAGTGAAAAACGTGAAGGGCCGACTAATTCGCCCACAACGCGCGCTGATTTTGAATTGAGCCGTTCTAAGTCGTCCGATATCCGAATTGAGCACCGTTTTCGCCCACGCGTCCATAAGATCTTGAAGTTTAAGATCGTGGAATTTTTTTTCTCAAAAATTCAGTAGACCAATTGCTGTTTTCGTGAGATTGAAGCTGGTCGTGGGGCTAAGAAAATGGCAGATTTGAGGAAATGAAGTTTATGATGAGTTACCTTTGATAGGACGATACTTTATATGCTTATGGTCATTGATTCAACACTGTAATGACATGAGAATAAGGTGTTGTATATGTTATTAAAGTATTGGCGCGATGGAAGTGAGAATTGATGGAACTTTTATTAGAAATTGATGAATTTCCTAGGACGGCACGTGAACTTGGGTTGGCCATACGCTTGTGGAGTTGAGGAAGGCCGATTGGCTAGGGCCTTTGCTGATTGCTTAAGGTAAGTGTTTTCTAATCCTTTCTCTGAATGCCTGGACTCAGCTGGATTATTTATTGAGTGAAATGAATGCCTGGTAATTCTTATGAACTGAATCGTGAATGTTGTGATGGCATTGTGAATCCATTGAGTATGGTGATGGCATTGTGATGATGAGAAAGGCGTGAGGATATCATTTGGTCTAGTGAGACCCCGGCGATATCGGAGAGTGATAAAATTGAATGAAATCGTGAGGATACCATTTGGTCTAGTGAGACCCCGGCGGTATCGGAGAAATGAATGACCATGGCTTGGTGCCCCTTTTGCATCGTAATTGGCTTGGTGCCCTGATGCAAATGTATGGTCAGAGTACTTTGTGACATTGAGATTGAAAATGTGAATGCCATTTGGTCTAGTGAGACCCCGGCGGCATAGAGTGGCTGTAAGCCTGGAGTGTAGACACCATTTGGTCTAGTGAGACCCCGGCGGTGTTAGGTGGCAGGAGTGGCCAGTGGAGTATGTGGATGGTTGAGAAAGAGGCAGTTGTGGCATACTTGAATATTTGTGCTTGGGTATGAGACCCTGTGATTGAGCATGATTGTTTATATTGAATGTCATGTCTGTAATTGATGTTGTCTTGTGAGATGCCTGGTGCCATTGCATTGCTTGTTACTCTGCATTTTGAAGGGCATTTGTGTGTGATCTGGCAGGACTGGTATTGAGGTATAGGGCTAGGTTTCACTTGCTGAGATTTATATATATCTCACCCTAGTGGGGGATTAACTTTTTCAGGTCTTTGAAGACAGAAGTACAGACGAGATGAGGATGAGCTCTCGATGAAGTAATGTGATGAATGGTTTTATGTCTTTTGTGGCATTAGGAATTGTATATGAATCTTGAGGATTTAATAATTGAATTATGGGTACTTGCATGTCTTAACTTAGAAGGAGAATTTTAGAAATAAGAGAAGTATACCCTTTGTCCTGAGTCATCTCATTGTAATTTGTATGGAGAGAGTTTTATGGCCGCTGCGATATCGTTTCTTTGGAAGTTGTTTTTAATGATTGGCCGATGGATCCTGGGAGATAATTGAAGATCAATGGCGTGGTGGGATGTACGTGAGCTCGATGGGTTCGGGGCGTGACATCCCCGTTTGAGTGGTATCAGAGCAAGGTCAGCTCGATCCATTGAGATTGAGGTTTGGAGTGATAAGGAGGGATGATTTGAGGACAATTAGGTAGTGAGACCTTTAGGGTTAAGCATGGATTGTTGAATTTTGAGGATTATAGGTTTGAACTTGTGTGGTATTCTAATGGTCCTAGAGTCGATTTTCATCGGTGATCTTGAATAATGTGGTGATTGAGATTTAAGTGGAAGTAAGCTGAGATTAAAGAGACATAGATATGGATTTTGAGGTAGTAATTGTGCTTGAGGTGGGTAGAGAATGGTTATGATTAAGAGTCAATTGGATTACCTGATTGTGATTATGGTTTTTCAATGACCTAACTTGAGGAGAATGAGTTATAAGGAGATGATTGGTACTAGTGGATTCAGGCTTGAATTGTGTTATGACTTGATGATTTTAGCTGTCGATTTCTATTGACAACTTTGGGTGATATGAGATGAGGTTTATACAGGGAAGCGATAAAGGAATATTTGGGTTGAAGATCAATTGTGATAGAATGCATATGAATTGACTTGTGTAGCGACTAAACTTGAGGTGTATGGGTGAATATAGGTAATTGATCCATATGATGTGACAGTCATTGGTGGAATTAGAAACTTTCGATGGATAAGAATTGATCTAAATGTGATTGTGGTATGACCAGTAGTGAGGACAGTCATGATGTGTACGTGTTTGTGGCTTTGAAACGAACGCTGATGTGGGTGCATGCATGAGCTTATTACTATCAGACTTAATAAACTGTCGCTTGGTATGGGACGAGTTGATGGGATACCTATAAACCGTAATGAAGCATGTTATGGGGCGTGTGGAACGGGGCTTCCTCCGTAGATATATGACTTGGGACAACCTGTAACAACCAGGTCTGATGAGGGCGGGGAGTGATCGCCGGGACAGAGAGGTCCGGACAAGGAGCGGCTCTTGGCAAGCTTCTAAGATAGCGAGGAGGCAGGAATGACCCAAGTCATAAATTGAAAGAGAAAGCCTAGGTATCAGGTTGAGTCTGATTGTGGTTAAGTGAGATGTATGGCACGTGATTGATTCTCAAGTGAATGATCGAAAGTGGCATGGCATGTGAAATGATGCCTATGAGTGGCATGACTGAGAGCCCTGTATTTGGCAGTAAGTGCCATTTGAGAAAGAAAAACTGACGATGTGATTGACCTGATAAGCATGTGTTGTAATTGGCATCATGTAATTGTTGTGGCCGAGGTCTAATTGAGAGATTAGACTGTGTGAGGAGTTTATTCTCCATTGATCTGATGCTTGTTGAGATTGAGATAGCCTGTCGTGTTTGTGACAGAGTGGCATGTGCCTTATGTTTAATGTATGAGCGTGTGACTCATAGAAGCGATGCTTTGAGTACTTGCTTGGTATTGACCTAATTGAGTTTTAGCCTAGTGGAGGCTTGCCTAGTAATGGCTGTTGATTGAAAATTTGCCTTGTGAAGGCTTGCTTGTTATGTGGTTGCTGCTTAATGATGATTTGGAATCCTTGAATAGTGAACAACTAGATGAAGGTTGTTTGGGAACCACTGGGTGGCTGATGGTGAACAATGATGAGATGAGCAGCCTGAGACTGCTAGACTTGAGTAGACGACTTGAGTCTTCGATTCCTGAGGGGAATCATAGTGGGTCAAGTGACATGAGAATCTAATAATGTTGAACGACCAAAGTATGGTCGTAGATGAACATTGTGCTCGAGTATACATGATATGGAAGATCCGAGAACTGAGAAGGATCATGAGAATTGAATAAAGATGAGTGACTAGAATATGAGTACCAAAAGAGAATATGGCTCGATTTGTTAATCGTGTGAGACCTAAGTGTGATAAAGGGGTCATGAGAACTTTAAATGGGGATGAGGAAAATTGATGGGTAGGCAAGCTTAAGAAGAAGCTGCCCTTGTACCCAAGTCGCTAAGACGACTGATACTGGTGTTGATGAGTTAAGTGATGTAAGTCACAAGAAATGTGACTCTGAGATTATTCATTTCCAAAGTGGAAAACGTGGACAAGAGGCACAAGAGTTTTGAAGAGCTTGTGGAGCTTTTTATAAAGTTGAGATTGATTGAATTTGATGAAAGGATGAAATTTGAAACTGTCTTCTTTTAAATTGAGGGTTTCATGAGAAAACCTTAGAGATTTTTGGGTGCACTAAAGAAAGAAAGTGACCCTGGCAGTTATTAGCCTTAAGAGGTTGTTGGTATTGGTGAAGTGTCACCAAGGGAAGAGTTTTTTTTTTCTTGAAGGCATGGTATATGTTCGAACCGCCTTCGTTGAATTGTTCGATGAAAAGTATTTTCCTGGGATTGCTTGAGAGCAATGGTTGTGTGGGTCCTAATGATCTTGCAAGGATCTGAGAACGATCGACCAGTGTGAGACAGAGTTCTCAAGGTGGTCTAAGTGTGTCAGGGGTGGTCAATGACCCTTTTAGTGAGACGTAAGGTCTCCGAGTGGAATGGAATTTGGAAGCCTTATGGCTTGTGATTATTCCTATTTTGAGGAATAGTAAAAGGGACTCATTAAGAGAAATGAATGATCGAAAGACATGTGAATAAGAGAACTCCTGCTCATGGATTACGAGCAAAGAAATGTTCATTTTAGAACATGGGATATTCCTGTGCAAATGGTTATTACTTTGCCGTAAGGTTAATGGTGGTTAATTTCTGGTTATTGTAAGAGATATGAAAGAGACTGACGTGTCAGTCTGTCAGACCCTGTTGATTTTATGAGATCGATTGAGGTTAGGTCGGAACCACTAGAAGTGGTATTGTGTGTTAACCAGCTATAAAGAGTAGGGTGTCGTTCTTAAAGGGCGATTGGACCATGAGATGGTCGTTGAGGGAAAGGAAGGCGAACGGACTTGACAGTCCTGGTTGTTCGTAATACTAATGAATGATTGAGTAAGCGAAAAGAGCGCTTAGAGTGTAATTGCAGAGTGACTCGAGGTGATCGAATTGAGTATTCGAGACGTGAATTAGTGGAAACTGAGGGGAACGAAACTTATCACTTGAGGTGACTGAATCACTGGAAGAAGAATGTCAGATATGGTGGAATTTGAATCCTGGAGTGGAGGTACTGCCGTGGGCGTAGTTTCCAAGATTGGCACTCTAAGGAACGGGAAGGACAAGGTAGATTCGAAGTACAAGAATGCCACTGAAGTGTATAGTTTCCTTCGAAGGGTAAGAGACCCTAGTGTGAAAGGAAAATGAAATCTTTATTGTCTCGGTGTTGAGATTGAGTGTCTGGACTGAGAAAGAGGACGCAGAACTTGAATGATTTTTGGAAGTGAGGTCCGAGAAATTGTTCTATAGACAACGTTGAATTCCAGGATAATGTTGACGTTCAGTAGAATGGATGAGATTGAGATATGGTTGCATTAGCTGGTTGTGGAACCCAGAGGCTAAGGCACTAATGCTTCCTGGAGAAAGAGTGACAAAAATGAACAAAATATTATGTGGTCCAAGTGGAGACCCTTGCGAGCAGAGAGCCAAGATATGAACTCTCAAGTGAATGGTACCATGGACTGTTGAAATGATTCAACACTTGGTAGTAATGAAGTGGATAACAGTCGGATGGAGTATTTAAGAAGTACTTGGATTGAGTGTTACTGTCTTTAGAGACGATGAGTGGACTTATTTACGGAGTCATCAGAAACATGAATGATTTTGAGAGTATCCTATGAACTTAAAGAATATGCTCGTTGTATATAAATGAGAAGAATGTGAGTTGTGGACTGGGTGAGGTAAGATTCCTCCGTCGAGAGATTTATGAGAAATGAAATCCATGTGGAATCTTTGGAGAATTGGAATGACCGGCGAATCGACTAGGGTCGATGAGAGTTGTTGAAACTTGAAGTTTCCTAGAATTGATGGATTGTTATAGATGGATTGTGGGGGATACCCCACGAGAGTTGTTTCCTTGATGAAATGGACTCAGGAAGAGATGTAACCCGAAGGGGTGATTGAACGCGAAGAGTCTCTAAAGGCTTGAGTCAAGTTGACGATTACGCTGATAGAGGCGTTCCTGTTTGGAATCGAAAGAGTCGAGAGAATCATAATGACGTGGCGTAAAAAGGGAATTTGAGGCGTAACAAGGCGATCTGAAGTAAGCATTGTATGTAAGTTGTGACAGTAGGGCCATATGAGCTAGAACGCTTAATGTGTGATTGGAGTTGGTTTGCGAATGTTCTCGCGACAAAATTTGGAAAATCTTGTTTGAGTGAGAGAAGATATTGAGTCTGTATTTACCACAAGAGAATAAGGTAGTACAAAGAGATTCTCGATGGGAATAAAGCAGGAGGCAACGCGAATGAGTGAAATTGCTTATGAGTATGAAAGCGTAGCTAGTATAAAGAGAGACCTCGCAAGTTAGGGGAATTATACGAGGTTGAGAATTGAGAATTGTGTAATTGGTGATAGAGTGACAGATCTTCCCTCGAGAAATAAGAGGTTCAACTTTTAAATTGGAAGTTTATCAATTGACGAGTTGACGACTATTGGAAACACCTAGCCTGAAGGCTAGAAGGGAATTGAGGTATGGCCATGATCGAACCCTGATACTTAAAGGGTTATGGGAATGAATAGAACCCTTGAGGTCCCATGGACGAAGGTATAAATCTGGTATCGAAAGGGAACTTAAAGAGATGATCTTATCGGAAAATTTAAAGAGAGAATTATGGTGTCCTTTGAGGTGGCACAAGAATGTGTCAAGATTGCCTTATTACTATTGATGGAATGGACTAAAAGATTGGGTTAACCTAACATGTGATCAAGCATTAGAAATGCCGACAAGAAAGTAATTATGAGCTTGTTTAAGGAGCTGAGGAGGCTGTGACTCGATTTGGCTAATGGCGGGCAAGTTGATAAAGCCCATGAATCTTTGATGGTATGAAAGGACGTATGAATGAAGTGATTTGCCAAATGGTATGGGCTATAAAGAGTGCATTTTGGCGAAAGTTTAGTAATAATGGTGACAGACAAATGAAAGAGACGACGTGAATGCTTGAGGGTAAACTGCCAACAGATGCATGGATGTCGAAAGAGAACAGAGAGAAGTAAATACAGATTGAGGACTGAAGGGAACAAGTCCTGGGGAAAGGCAACTTTTGTCGGAAATGACAAGTAAAAATGACAAGTCATGGAAGAAGTTATCTGAAAGAGTAAGGTAGCGGTGAGGCGACGATGCTCAAAAGACTGTGTGGATAAGAAGGTGGCAAATTTCGGGGACGAAATTTCTTTAAGGGGGGAAGAATTGTGACATTCTGAATTTCCGCCCCTCGAGGCTTGAGATATGAAATGGAAGCTTAAATTGACATTTGAAAATGAAGAATTTCAAAATTGGAAAAGGATTTGACATCGTCTCACCAATGGCCATTCAAAATGAGAAAAACAAAATTTCGGACGAAAAGTGGTAGATTACTGTTTTGCCCCTCAACCTATTACCCTTGCCTTAAGATTGTATGAAGGGAAAAATGGTCATTCAAGGACCCCAAGAAGCTACCAAAAATTTGAGAGGCAAGAGTCAATGGAAGTCAATGCTTAAAGGGCCAATAATTGGAGCCAATGCCATGTGTCATCCTTTGGCTAAATCAAGCATTAAATGGCATTAAATGAATTATTGACAAAATGGCCTCAATTATTTGAGAGACATCTCCCCTAGCATCAGATTGGTCGTGGCCCTCCTTCTCTCCCCCATTTTTGCTTCATTTTCCTCTCCATTTCCACTCTAGTAAAACTGTTCCAGAAAGACAGTTTCTGTGCTTGCTATTCGGAGAGCTCGAGCAGGCTTTCTCGGTGGTCTTTTGAGGTGATTCAACTTCTACAGGTTAGATCTATGTGTCCTTGACATTTTTCCGTTGGTTTTGTGATTTTAAGAGGTCTGATTGATTTATAGTGATTTTTGAAAGAAAAGCGGACGGATTCTGCGCGAGCTGAGAGAAGGTTATGATTTTCCCTCTTAGAAATTCCAAATGACCTCAAAATTTTTGTGAGATCTTCATAATATCTAATAATCATGTTGGATGAGCTTTGGTAACAAGTTTGGTGGTGTTAAAATAGATTTTCATGGCTGATTGTGGGTGACCAAATTTGGACAGATTCTGACCTTTTGCGCGCTCAAAGGGAACGGGGTGAACGAAAGACCAAAAGAGATGTTTTTGCTCCAAAACTCTTGGTGAGCCTCCTTAACACATATATTGAGGTCTTAGAGAGATTATTTTGTGAAAAATTGGAACATAGGGTTGAGTTTTGGATGGAAATATGTGATTGGAATCAAAACAGAATTTGTTGTGTTGCTGTTCTGTTTTGGGTGAACTTGATGGGGGTTCTTTGATGGATATTTTTACTTCAAAATGACTCAAAAGGCTACTTAAGGTGTTGATGAAGATTTTAGTGGGAATTATGTGAAGTGGATTGAAAATTAGAGGTGATTTAAGGGCTGTTTAAGTGAAAAACGTGAAGGGCCGACTAATTCGCCCACAACGCGCGCTGATTTTGAATTGAGCCGTTCTAAGTCGTCCGATATCCGAATTGAGCACCGTTTTCGCCCACGCGTCCGTAAGATCTTGAAGTTTAATATCATGTAATTTGTTTTCTCAAAAATTCAGTAGACCAATTGCTGTTTTCGTGAGATTGAAGCTGGTCGTGGGGCTAAGAAAAGGGCAGATTTGATGAAATGAAGTTTATGATGAGTTACCTTTGATAGGACGATACTTTATATGCTTATGGTCATTGATTCAACACTGTAATGACATGAGAATAAGGTGTTGTATATGTTATTAAAGTATTGGCGCAATGGAAGTGAGAATTGATGGAACTTTTATTAGAAATTGATGAATTTCCTAGGACGGCTCGTGAACTTGGGTTGGCCATACGCTTGTGGAGTTGAGGAAGGCCGATTGGCTAGGGCCTTTGCTGATTGCTTAAGGTAAGTGTTTTCTAATCCTTTCTCTGAATGCCTGGACTCAGCTGGATTATTTATTGAGTGAAATGAATGCCTGGTAATTCTTATGAACTGAATCGTGAATGTTGTGATGGCATTGTGAATCCATTGAGTATGGTGATGGCATTGTGATGATGAGAAAGGCGTGAGGATACCATTTGGTCTAGTGAGACCCCGGCGGTATCGGAGAGTGATAAAATTGAATGCAATCGTGAGGATACCATTTGGTCTAGTGAGACCTCGGCGGTATCGGAGAAATGAATGACCATGGCTTGGTGCCCCTTTTGCATCGTAATTGGCTTGGTGCCCTGATGCAAATGTATGGTCAAAGTACTTTGTGACATTGAGATTGAAAATGTGAATGCCATTTGGTCTTGTGAGACCCCGGCGGCATGGAGTGGCTGTAAGCCTGGAGTGTAGACACCATTTGGTCTAGTGAGACCCCGGCGGTGTTAGGTGGCAGGAGTGGCCAGTGGAGTATGTGGATGGTTGAGAAAGAGGCAGTTGTGGCATACTTGAATATTTGTGCTTGGGTATGAGACCCTGTGATTGAGCATGATTGTTTATATTGAATGTCATTTCTGTAATTGATGTTGTCTTGTGAGATGCCTGGTGCCATTGCATTGCTTGTTACTCTGCATTTTGAAGGGCATTTGTGTGTGATCTGGTAGGACTGGTATTGAGGTATAGGGCTAGGTTTCACTTGCTGAGATATATATATCTCACCCCAGTGGGGGATTAACTTTTTCAGGTCTCTGAAGACAGAAGTACAGGCGAGATGAGGATGAGCTCTCGATGAAGTAATGGGATGAATGGTTTTATGTCTTTTGTGGCATTAGGAATTGTATACGAATCTTGATGATTTAATAATTGGATTATGGGTACTTGCATGTCTTAACTTAGAAGGAGAATTTTAGAAATAAGAGAAGTATACCCTTTGTCCTGAGTCATCTCATTGTAATTTGTATGGAGAGAGTTTTATGGCCGCTGCGATATCGTTTCTTTGGAAGTTGTTTTTAATGATTGGCCGATGGATCCTGAGAGATAATTGAAGATCAATGGCGTGGTGGGATGTACGTGAGCTCGATGGGTTCGGGGCGTGACAAAGACGATGGGAATAGTAATAGTAATAATAATAATGATGATGATAAAGAGAGAAACAAAAGAAACAAATAATGTGGTTATCAATCTGCACGTAGGACTGCTATTGGGGAAGGGGCTCAAGTTTGAAGGAAAGCAAAAAAAAAAAAAAATAGTTTTTAGAGTTGGGCTCAAAGTGGGAAGGAAGGATTTCGTCTTGGGCTTTAGAGAGGAAGTTGGACCATGCATTGAGTTTTCGGCTTGGGCCTTTGGGGTATAATAGAAAGAAAGTTAGGCCAGGCTAGTTTAATTCAAGTTGGGCTTTAGAATAAAAGTGGGCCTCTTTTAAAGTCATAAATATAAGTGGGCTGAACCCAAGTTTGCTTTCTTCGGTCTTGGTTTAGTTCAGGCCCTTAAGGCCCAGAGTAGGCGCCTATGGCGCGGGCCGGGTCTGTTGACCCCGGTCTGGATAATTTTCCAAAAAAAATCAGAAAAAAAAATACGGCGGTTGATATGAAGCCACGGCACATTTTGGAGCGTCCGATGGCGTAATTTTAGATAATCAGAAAATTCATTAAAAAAATTACTTTTAAAAAATTTGTTATTAAAAAATAGAAAAAATGTTTTAAAAAAAATCAATACGGCGTCGTTTAGGCCGGTCTTCGACCTGTACGGTCGGGCCGGACGCCCGAGAGGCGTGGGTCAGGTCTGACCTAGTCCGGAAAATATTTTTCATAATTTAAGAAAATAAAAATAAAAAATTAAAAAATTAAATAAAAATAGAAAAATCATAAAAAAATTCAGAAAAAATGAAGAAATTCAGAAAAATCCAAAAAAAGCTAGAGAATAGGACATGACCACAATCAACTGGCCATGACTTATTTTGATTCTTTCGAACCTCGATCCTCACAAAATGACGATTTTACCCTTTTGGCAAATCGTCTTACAGAAATTGAAGAATTTCAGAAAAATCTAAAAAAATACATAAAATAGGAAATGACCACAATTAACTGGTCATGCCTTATTTTTGGTCTTTTGAACCCCGATCCTTTCAAAAAGATGATTTTGCCCTTTTAGGCAAATCGAAAATTGAAGAAATTCAGAAAAATCTAAAAAAATTTCAGAGAATAGGAAATGACCACAATCAACTGGCCATGACCCATTTTGGGTCTTTCAAACCCCGATCCTTCCAAAATGACGATTTTGCCCTTTTGGGCAAATTGCCTTTCAAAAATTGAAGAAATTCAGAAAAATCCAAAAAAATCTAGAAACTAGGAAATGACCATAATTAACTGGTCATAACCTATTTTGAGTCTTTCGAACCCCAATCCTTCCAAAATGAAGATTTTTCCCTCTTGGTAAATCGACTTTCAAAAATTAAAGAAAATTAAAAAATTCCAAAAATCCTGAAAAATAGGAAATGACCACAGTCAATTGGTCAAGATCTATTTTGGATAGTTTGAATCCCAATCTTTTCGAAAATGACGATTTTGACCTTTTGGTAAGTCGTTTCCCAAAAATTTCGAAAAAATCCCAAAAAATAGGAAATGACCACAATCAATTGGTTAAGATCTATTTTGGGCGTTTTGACCCCCGATCATCCCGAAAAATGATGATTTCGTCCTTTGGGCGAATCGTCTTCCAAAAATTGTGAAAATTCAGGAAATTTCAAAAAAATTCCCAAAAATAGAAAATGGCTATGATCAATTGGCCATGGTCTATTTTGTTTAATTCGACACCCGAACCTTCCAAAAATGATGATTTCACCCTTCAAGTGAATCGTCCCCAAATATTCTTATTTTACCCCTAGTCCTAAATCATACCTTCCCTAAGCCCTAAGGCTATACTAGGAGACCCTTGATTTGAATTGATGTGCATTGACATGGTTCATTTATGCACTCGATTGCGCTTTCTTTATATTGATTGTGATTGATATGACTAATCTTTCAATCTGCATGAAATCCCTGAATCAGACTTACTTCACCCAAAATTGCGCCTGCATGAAATCTTAGTTAGGAAAATCACTCGCATTAGGTACCGAAAGGGCGTTGGTAATGACACCAACGTATCCAAGTTTCCGAACCCAAAATCTCTGGTTCTGCAGAACTGATTGATCTCTCCCAATCGATTAGTGAGGTTTCCGGTCCACATTTCAAGAAGGACCGGTGTCGACTCCAAATGCATGCACACATAGCACATGCCACCACGACCACACTAAGGTCGAATCTGATCGACCCTTATCATTGAAAATCCTTAAATTACTCCCGTCGCGATTTGGTATGAGTTTGGGAGGGGCCACGCCGAGAAAGCTCGCGATCCACATTGTAGAGTGCGGGCCTAATCGGCAGTCCATTAGCTCGAAAAATGGGCCGCGACACTTACGCATCGAATTTCGTACTTTGAGGGGCGAAATTTTCCTTAAGGACAGGGCTTGCATGTCTTAGACAATTGCTCTTACTTTTTTGTCTTTTTCAACACATTTCCTTCATTTGTTATTTTTATATGTTATCTAATATTTTTTCAACAATAAATATGATGATCCTTGCTTGTCCCTTGCTATTTCTAGTTTTTGTTTCTGCTATTTGATAACCGAAGATGGGCTGAAACTCGATAATTAGTGCAGAATCATTTTCAGATAGTTCAGTTCTGAACATTAGTTTTATAATAATCTTAAGGATAATGAAGCGTAGAAGAAATTTGCCATCTGAAACTCCACAATTAGTGCAAAAATCAGATTACATAAGAACCCTTTCTTGCAAGTCAGATGATTCTTGGCTTTCTCTAATTGATTCCCTCACACCTACTCCCTCTTCGCCCCATGAAATGCAATGTAATGGTAGGCACGCTCGCGATCGTGTCATTGTTGAAGTGGTAGCACGGGCTTAGCCCTGTCTTGTCTTCTATTTCGATTGCCCGCTCATGGCCGACGGAGCGGACAGAGGCGAACTTGAGGACTTTCATCAAACCCCTATATTCTCCAACTAAAGCTATAAGCCGAGGAACAGAATTAAATCCCAAGAAATAATGTCCATAATAGACAAGCAAGTTTATTTCAAAATCGATAGGTACAAGCTAAATTGCTAAGGTCCAATGGTCATCATCCAACACAAACGTAAGCTATTCAAAAAACATCCCTCATGAACGCAAGTAGAAGGTCAATTGAGTGCCTTCCATCTTTAGGCCCTTTTGCCCTTTCCTTCATCCTCGTCGCCGTCGTCATCGCCTTTCTGCTCGACCGACTGACCGTTTGAGGTGTGCTCTCCACCCTCTTCTGCGGCTTCCATCCTCAGGCCTTTTGCCGTCTCTATCATCCCTGTTGCCATCGTCATCGCCTTTCCGGCTCGGCCAACTGACCTTTCGAGGCATGCTCTCCACTCTCTCTCTTCTGCGGCTTCCATCTTCATGCCCTTCCGCCCTCACCTTCATCACTGTCGCTGTCGTCATCGCCATCGCCTTTCTAGCTCGGCCAACTGACCTTTCGAGCTCTTCTTCGTCTTCAGTCTTGATTTCGAACTTGGGTATGTCACCAACGATTTTGAAGCTTGGAAATGATATACACTCCTACGTATTCTCCGCGAAGTTGTCGAACGTTAGAACAGCGATGACGAGCCCGCCGATCCTTCGCTTTCCGTTTTGGATCCCTTCACGCTCACGATCGTGCATAGTTATCAAGGCGTCGCCTAGGCAACAAGGCGGCCTCGGATGCCCAAGGCGTCATGTCGCCTTGCTGGTTCTCTTAAAGGCATGCGCCTTGGTTGTCTAGGCGCCGCCTTGGACGCGTCGGGCTGAGCAGACGGCTTGGGTCAGCTAGCTACGAGGCTGGACAACAGCTAGATCTGGGTCAAATGGTGTCCGACGGTCGCGCGGCTGCTGGTCGAGGCTCCGGAGTGGCGTCGGGGCTGTGAGTCGACGGCGGAGGAAGCGCGAAGCTGGCATTGGGTCTCCGAGCTCGCAGATCTGGGGTCGTGACTGCGGAACAGAGGCTCGGGTGGTGGCTAGGTTTGTCTTCGGGCCTGAGCATGGCGGTGCGGACGAGCTAGGACCTCGGTGGGGGCTGTCGCGGCGGCTTAGGATCGCGGAACTCAACTGGGCAGTGGTGGATGAGGTCTCGGTGGTTGAGACATGGCGTAGATGGAAGGGGTTTTGGGGTCTGGGTCTCGGCCGTCGTCGGATTTGAGGTGCACGGAGACGGAGGGGCTCGGATCGGTGAGAAGAAGCCGATGAAGAAGGCGAAGACTGGAGAGAGAGAGAGAGAGAGAGAGAGAGAGAGAGAGAGAGAGAGAGAGAGAGAGAGAGAGAGGAGCACGTGTTAGGGTGGGGGGTTTCAAGGCTGACTGGAGAAGAAAAAGAAAGTAAACAGGAGAGAGAGAGAGAGAGAGAGAGAGAGAGAGAGAGAGAGAGAGAGAGAGAGAGAGAGAGAGAGAGAGAGAGAGAGGAGCACGTGTTGTGGGGTTGGAGGGGGTTTCAAAGGTGACATTAACAAAGGGTGACATCATGTGGGGGGAACAATGAAAATGAAGTGATGCTTGATGACACTATTTGAGTTACCATTTTTATATGTTTGAGACGTTTCTTTATATTTGAAACTTATTTAGTATAGCATATTAAACTATTTTAAAATTATTGAACTTATAGTTACTTAATATCGATTACCTACTCCATTTTATGATTATTATATATCAAAAATATATTGATAGTTGTTTATTTTTAATAATCTTTCATGCATATATTTATTCTGTTGAATCATGAATGTAAGTTTTGAAGTACAAATGTAAAATATACAATTATACACATATTTAATATTTTAGCTATATTATCGCCTTATCGCCTTAACGACGACTAGACGGGCGCCTAATTGCCTAGGTGTTTTAGAGGCCTTTGCTCGCCTTATCGCCTTAACAACTATGCGATCGTGTCATTGTCGAAGTGATAGCACGGGCTTAACCCCATCTTGTCTTCTATTCCGGTTGCCCGCTCATGGGCGGTGGAGTGGGCGGAGGCGGACCTGAGGAGGTGGTGGGTGGTGTTGAAGTGGGAGGCAGAGAGGGAGCGGGCCAGAGGGAGGAAGATGGGGGCGGAGGATGATACGGAGGAGTGGTGCGAGCTTGAGGAGGAGAAGTACGAAGAGGTAGTGAAAGAGGGCGCCATTTAAGGCCACTGGGGTGGAGCTGGGGATGGGAGGGAGAGGAAAACAGGGAAATAGATTGGTGCTCTAATGCAGAAGCCAGGCGAATGGGATCCCTTACCTTACAAAAAGTAAGGTAGGAGATCCGAATCCTCCTCTGGAAGACGCTAAAGAGAAGGAGGAGATAGAAATTTGAAAAGAGGAGAGAGAGAGAGTGATGCATCTAGGACCGGCAGACTCATCAGTCAACGACATCGGGTTGGGCTCAAATTCGATCGGTTGAAGCGAAACGGCCGTCTGATCAATATTTGACGCCGTTGGCGTTGGATTTTGGTAATTCGAGATCGTTTAAATGGATTTCCGGGCATTTTTCTATTTTTAGGTAATTTTATAATTTAATGGTATTTTTATAATTTTTGCGTTATCTTTTGTCATTAGGGTTGATACCTTATAAAAGGTCGTCTTTAGGGTTTTGAGAGGAGATTATTGGATATTGAGAATATTACGATTTGATATCGTTTTGAGTGAAAAGTAATTGTTCCTCATTCTATCGATTTTATTCTTCATTGCCTTTTTTCTATCGTAGTTCGGCATCATTTTGGTATCAGAGCACAAGTTGCTTCGAACCGATGGCTGAACAAAATCGTGGTGGTTGAAGGCAGCGTGTTCGTGGAGGCTAGGGACGTAGAGTCGTTCCTGATGCAGATGAACAATCGCGTATGCGAGATCTACGAGACATGGAAAACGAAGAGCTGAGGAGACAAGTTCGGGATTTGCAGCAACGTCTTGCGAAGGTAGGGCTTGACGCGCAACCCGAAGAAAGAGCGAAAATTGTTGATCCATCTGATGTTGAAGAGGAAGATGAAAACCCTTTCGGGGTTCTGGACCAGGGGCGGAATTGAGGAGTACGACCTAGAAATCAACCTTTTTCTCAAAATTTCGAAATGAAGATCAAGATTCCTAAGTTTCATGGTAAGGCTCATCCTGATGAGTTTATTGACTGGTTACATACAGTAGAGCGGATCCTTGATATTAAAGATCTGACTGAGAGGCAAAAAGTGAAGTTAGTGGCTATTAAGCTACGATAGCATGCTTCGATATGGTGGGAGCATGTGAAAAAGCAACGTGCTAGGGAAGAAAAATCAAAGGTAGATCGTTGGGATAAGATGAAAAAATTGTTGCAATTTTTTTTCCTACTCATTATAGGCAAGAGGCATTCATTGAATATCACAATGTTAAGCAGTGAGAGTTGACAATCGAGGAATATACATAGGAGTTTGATCGGTTGTGGATGCGTTGTATTGTGGCGGAAGAAGACGAGCAAACAATTGCTCGATATTTGGCAGGGTTGTGCTATGAAATTTCTGATGTTGTCCAACTACAACAGTATTGGACATATGGGGATGTGTGCAGGTTGGCCCTAAAGGTGGAAGGGCAATGTAAAAGGAAGGGCAGTGGTTCCAAGTGGTCAGGCGGCAGTTCCAAGTGGTCAGGCAAAGAATCCCGCGGAAAAACGAGGAGCTCTTCAATTAATTCAAACCCAGCAACAGTTAAGAGTGCGAGTTCTAAACCGACATCAAAGGGGGAACAGAATGGTGCCGGAACTAGCAGGGGATGAGCTGCAGCCAAGCGGTGTTACAAGTGTCAAGGACTCGGACATTTCACCATTGATTGTCCAAACCGGCAATTTGTAACATTAGTTGATAATCCATCATTTGCTGAGGACCCCGTTTATGACAAAATTGATGAAGAACGAGAGGACGTGGATCCAGATCAAGAAGCAATTGTCTACGCCGATTCTGGTGAGTCTTTAGTTATGTAAGAATTCTAAATATTGCTGAAGTTGATGTTGAATCGTGGCTTAGGCATAACATTTTTCATACTAAGTGCACTAGTGGGGGAAATGCGTGCAGTATGATAATCGATGGAGGGAGTTGTGAGAATGTGATATCTACTAATACGGTAGAGAAGTTGAGGCTGAAAACTGAAGATCATCCTCAATCATATAAATTGTTGTGGCTTAAGAAGGGAAACGAAGTGAAAGTAACCAAGATGTGTCTGGTACAGTTCTCGATTGGAAAGAATTATGTTGATGAAGTTTGGGGTGATGTAGTCCCCATGGATACTTGTCGTATTATGTTGGGAAGACCATGGCAATTTGACAGAAAAACTCAGCATGATGGATTCAAAAACACATACACTTTCAAGAAGGATGGTCGGTCTATTACACTGGGTCCTTCAGATTTGAGGAAGGAGGCGAAGAATAATCTGTTGTCTAGGTCAGAATTCCAAGAGGCGGCGGTGAACGCTTCTGAACTTTTCGCTGTTGTGGTGATAGAGTAGAATTCTGACAATCCAGAAATTCCTACACCAGTTTTGCCTGTACTAAAGGAGTTTGCCGATGTAGCACCGGAAGAGATGCCACCTGGGTTACCACCTATGAGGGACATTCAGCATTGTATCGATTTCATTCCAGGAGCTGTTATCCCTAATAAGGCAGCTTACAGGATAAATCCTAAAGAACATAAGCAGATGCAAAGGCAAGTGCAGGAGCTGTTAGAAAAGGGTGCAGTTCGGGAGAGTATGAGTCCCTATGCCGTACCAGCTTTGTTGGTCCCTAAGAAAGATGAGTCGTGGAGAATGTGCATAGATAGCAGAGTTGTCAACAAAATCACAATAAGGTATCGCTTTGCTATTCCGCGATTTGATGATTTGATTGATCAGTTATTTGGGGCGACTATCTTTTCAAAGATAGACTTGAGGAGTGGATATCATCAGATTAGGGTGCGACCTGGAGATGAATGGAAGACAGCATTTAAGACTAGGGATGGTCTGTATGAATGGATGGTGATGCCATTCGGATTGTCTAACGCGCCGAGCATCTTTATGAGGTTGATGAATCAGGTTTTTCGTCCTTTTATTGGCCAATTTGTTGTCGTTTATTTCGATGATATTTTGGTTTATAGTGCTTCAACTGAGCAACACTTGCAGCATTTGAGAAATGTATTTGAAGCCTTGAGGGAGCATAAACTTTATGCTAACATTAAGAAGTGTCATTTTGGGCTGATCATATAACCTTTTTGGGATATATCGTGTCCAAGGAAGGCATTCAAATGGATCCAACTAAGATTGAGGCTATCACTAAGTGGGAGATTCCGAAACATATTCATGAGGTACGTAACTTTCATGGGCTAGCGTCTTTTTAACGGATGTTTGTTCGGCATTTCAGTTCTATTATTGCGCCTCTTACGGATTGTCTAAAAAGAGGTAGATTTGTATGGACCAAAGAGGTGGAAACTGCATTCCAATTACTGAAGAAGAAGGTGACTGAAGCCCCTGTGTTAGTGCTTTCCTGACTTTAGTGAGATTTTCGAGGTGCATTGCGATGCATCGGGCGTTGGAATTGGAGGTGTCCCGAGCCAAAAGAATAAGCCAATAGCGTTCTTCAGTGAAAAGTTGAACGAAGCAAAAAAAAAGTATTCGACTTATGACAAAGAATTTTATGCTATTGTGAGGAGTTTGGAGCATTGGCGACATTATCTTATTTCGAAGGAATTTGTTTTGTATTCTGATGATGAAGCCTTGAAGTATATCTATGGGCAACATAACCTGAACGCTAGGCATGCGAAATGGGTGGAGTTTCTTCAAGCTTTCAGTTTTTCCATTAAACATAAGGCGGGCGTGCTGATGCCTTGAGCAGAAAATATTTCTTGCTATCCACGATGTAGGTAAAAGTTCTGGGTTTTGATTCTTTTAAGGATTTGTATATTAACGATCCGTATTTTGGCGATATATGGAAGAAGTGCAAAGTGGAGCCTTTTCAGCAATTTCAGATTGTGGAGGGCTACCTTTTTAAAGGTAACAGACTATGTATTCCTTAGTGTTCTTTGAGGGAGTCAATTATTATCGAGAGTCATGCAGAAGGTCTTGCTGGGCACTTTGGCGTGGATAAGACGATGGCCTTGCTATGTGAGCATTTTTATTGGCCACGAATGGAGTGTGACGTGACTCGATTTATAGAGAGATGCAGGGTATGTCATGTGGCGAAAATCAAAGGTACTAATGCTGGGTTGTATATGCCTCTACTTGTTCCAGCTGCACCTTGGGAGGACGTCAGTCTAGATTTTGTCTTGAGATTACCAAGAACGCAACGGAATAAAGATTCTATAATGGTAGTTGTCGACAGGTTTTCGAAGATGGCGCACTTTATTCCCTGTAACAAGACTTTTGATGCTTCATAGGTCGCGCGATTGTATCTACAGGAGGTTGTTAAGCTGCATGGAGTTCCTAAATCCATAACCTCATATCGTGATGTGAAATTTGTGAGTTACTTTTGGCGCACTCTTTGGAGGCATATGGGAACCAGATTGCAATTTAGTTTCTCTCATTATCCCTAGATCGATGGGCAGACTGAGGTTATCAATCGAAGCTTAGGAAATTTACTACGAAGCTGGATTGGAGATAGTCCAAAGCAGTGGGACTTGGTGTTGCCTCAAGCAGAATTTGCCTACAATCGATCACAGAATCGAACTACAGGCAAAAGTCCTTTCGAGATAGTTTATGGGCGTAATCCAATTACTCCCCTAGATCTCACGCCATTACCGGTGGACAAACAGTTTAGTTCAGATGCTGATGAGCATGCTAAACAGATCAAAGGGCTGCATTCACAGATTCATATCCAGATAGACAAGCAGAATATGAAGTATAAGCAACGGGTGGACAGACGCAGAAAAAAAGGGTCGTCTTCAAAGAAGGTGATCTAGTATGGATTCATCTCCGAAAAGAGCAATTTTCGTCTGGCAGGTTTAGCAAGTTGCAGCTTAGAGCTGACGGACCCTTTAGAGTTCTAGAGCGAATTAGTGATAATGCATATAAGGTTGTTCTGCCTGGTAAGTATAATGTATCTGGAACTTTTAATGTAGCGGATTTATCTCTTTACCACACTGATGAGGAAGAACCTGAAGAGATTGATGCCAGTGGAGATGAAGCAGATTCGAGGGCGAATCTTTTTTCTAGCAGGGGAGGATGATGCACCTAGGACCGGCAGACTCATCAGTCAACGACATCGGATTGCGCTCAAATTCGGTTAGTTGAAGCGAAACGGCCGTCTGATCAATATTCGACGCTGTTGGCATTGGATTTTGGCAATTCGGGATCGTTTAGATGGATTTCCGGGTATTTTTCTATTTTTAGGCAATTTTATAATTTAATGATATTTTTGTAATTTTTGCGTTATCTTTTGTCATTAAGGTTGACACCTTATAAAAGGTCGTCTTTAGGGTTTTGAGAGGAAATTATTGGATATTGAGAATATTACAATTTGATATCGTTTTGAGTGAACAGTGATTGTTCCTCATTCTATCGATTTTGTTCTTCATCGCCTTCTTTCTATCGTAGTTCGGCATCAGAGAGAGAGAGAGAGAGAGAGAGAGAGAGAGAGAGAGAGAGAGAGAGAGAGAGAGGACGTCTTTTAATGTTTGAGTGTTGTAGGCGACAGTGCAGAGGAGAGAGGAAAATTGAGTCGGCGCGCATTTTTTGGCCTCCCCCTCTTCAGATGACGTGGCGAAATCTAGGCCATCGAATGCGAATGGACGGCAGATTTCGTTGTATGTCACCATGTAGTATGTCATGGGATCTGGATCCTCCCTGCGGACGAGAGACGCGTGAGTTATGGTGTGTGTTGACAGCATTGAATGTTATGCAGAATGGGCTGAATGTATGTACGGTGGGTGTAGAAGGGAGAAGGAATCTTAGGTCGGGATTGCAGGGAAACTCAGGGACCGAAATTGAGTTCTTCAGAATGAAAATCATGAAGCTTCCTTGCGGATTCCTCTGTTCGATCCCTGATCAATCGTGTGTTGGAGTCATTTGTCACTCAAAACTGGTCCCGTGCATGTAAATGGGTTGGCCCAGGGGTCGGACAGTTGCAGGACTGTTGTGGTGAGCGAAATGAAGTTAGGTTGAGAATTTGGGACGGTTTGGATTCAACAAGAGCTTTGGTGATTTTAGAGTTGTAGATAATTGATTCGTGGATAATTGTTAGGGACTTTATGAGCTTTTAGGTAATATGTGCTTAGCGGTGAATTAGAGTGAATGGACTAGATAACTAGCTATGTTAAGGGCTGATTAACTTTAATTTACAAATGTTCAATTATGATGATCTATGGCATGTTAACTTGTTCAATTACTTGTTCATTGTATGGGACGCTTGGATTGGCAATCGACAGCTCTGAGAAACTAGAGTATGCATCTAAATCATTGGGTATATGGCTAAATTAATATGGGATTGAAACTGCCGCATGTATTGCATTTCGGCCGTGAGCTTGTCAGAGTTAGCAGTGAGATTCCTAGTCTGAGTTTGCTGATATCAATGACTGGTATTAGTCATTCCGAGTTTATATTGTTTTAAAAGTGTATTGGAGGATTTGCATTAAACATATACATGAGTATTCATTTCATAAAATTGCTTTGAGTGAAAGTGAGGTTAAAAAGGGCTTCGCAGCCGATGAATGATACCCCATGAAGTTTATCGAAAGGCCCTGCTGTGTGATCTAGGCGGTCTCGTTGCGTGTGTCGGACCAATTTCTGTTGTGGAACGAGATTCATCTCATGCATTGCATTTCTCATTTGTGAATGATTGAATGATGCATCTATTGTATGATTTTATTTGTTGAGTTAGAACGTGACTTGCTGAGTTTACTCACCCTGTTATTTATTTGTTTATTTAGGTAACAATGGCTAGTCGGTCGGCCACTTTCTATGGGATACCTACGGATGTTATTGTAAATGTAGAGTCTTATGCTAGTTATAGAAACCCGAAGCTGGGATTGGTCAAGATAAAAGTGGATGGTGGTTTGAACTTAGATGACTACACCCATACTTATGTAGCAGTCTATGCGATTCTGAAAGAAAGTTTGAACCTTATGGGCCCGCTATGTATTGTAGGTGTTGGCTAGTCTGGGATAGTAGGTTACTTTTACACAGTTCTGGTTTGATCTTTGGGTTGGTTTGAAGGTCGGATTTGTATGGGAGTTTTTGTTGGACTTCAGTTGACCTTTCTGCTGTATCGGGTAGGGTATCAGGCTATTTTTTGAAATGCCTCCCGAGGAAACGTCTCCCAGGTTGTAACTAAAACGACCCGACTTTAGCGGGCTTTCTCAATGTATATATTAATAAATGGCAGTTTCACGTTTTGTTCATTCGCCTGCATTTTTTTTTCAATTTTAGATTAATTACTGGTCCCAGGTTGTAATTAAAACGATCTCGACTTTAGCGGGCTTTCTCAATGTATATATTAATAAATGACAGTTTCACGTTTTGTTCATTCGTCTGCATTTTATTTCAATTTTAGATTAATTACTGTTGTATATATCAATAAATGGCAGTTTCACGTTTTGTTCATTCACCTGCATTTTATTTCAATTTTAGATTAAAATATAAACATTGAGAAAGCCCGCTAAAGTCGAGTTCGTTTTAATTACAACCTGCGAGACGTCTCCTCGAGAGGCATTTCAAAAAATAGCGTGCTACCCTACCTAATACAACATAAAGGTAAGTCCAACAAAAACTCCCATACAAACCCGTTTAGATCACACAGCAGGGCCTTCCCATAAACTCCATGGGGTATTATTCATCAGTTGCGAAGCCCATTTATCTCACTTTCTCTCAATGCAATTCCATGATGTGAATGCTCATATATATGTCTACCACAGATTCTTCAATGCATTTTTAATACAATATAAACTTAATACAACTCTTATCAACCACCAATACTAACAACACCAAACCTAGAACAACTGAAGACAACCATTAGTATCAACAAACTCAGCTTAAGAATCTCTTTGCTAGTCCTGTCAAGTTCACGACTAAGGTGCCATATATATGCGGCAGTTTCCATCTCGCATTAATTCAGTCATATACCCAATGATTGAGGCATAAAAATCTAATTTCTCAGAGCTGCCGAATGCCAGCTCTAATATCTCATACAATAGTCAAGTAAAAGCATGAGATAACACGCCATAAAATCACCATACATGAACAGTTATAAATTAAAGTTAAGGAGCCCTCATTGAATCAAACCGTCTGAACATCCTTCTAATAATCGGATCCTTCACATGTCAAGTACTTCAAAACAGCGAGTAATACTCTAAAACTTCAAGTTTCCAATTTCATCCATAACAGATGAGTCTAAAAGATCCAAACTAGAATAGGGACTCCCTTGGCTCACTGGTTGCCATTTTCGCAGCAGAAAAACGACCAAGACAACATTTTCGAATAAGCAAAGGACTCAATTTCCGACTCGACTTCACCTCGCTTGCCAATTTAGTCTCGACGTTACTCATTTGCAGCTATGGACTACCTTCATAAAATTATCCAATTCCCACGTTGACCCATCTACATTCTCAGAACCAGTTTTAATGGCAAAACGACTCCAACCAGCAACTGTACAGTAACCATTTAAGGGTGTACGTCTAGTAATTTACCGTCTTTCAATCAAAGGGAATTCAGCTTGTTCCCCGAACTCCTTTACAGCTACAACACAAATTTTCACCACTCTACCCCCTTCCACGAAAATAACTTCAGTCCGTTACGCACGATACTCAACGCCACCAACACCAAAATCAAAACTTCGCACATCGTTCGTCCACTGGTTTCTCCCACTACTCCCAACACCCGTTACACAAACCAATCACTGAGTTAGAACATGACTTGCCTTGAGGAGGGGTAGCGGCTGAGTGACGCGTGAACCAGGCGAGCGACGATGGACGGCGTTGGAGTCGGGGGACAGCTGTGCAAGCTTGAGTAACGGAGCGGTCTGCAAAGATCTGCGTCGGGTTCAGTTGCACTGCGCCGTTAGGAGTGAAATCTCTCTCTCTCTCTCTTCTCTCTCTCTCTCTCTCTCTCTCTCTCTTATGCAGACGTTCCCCCGAAGAAAAAGAAAAAGGAGAGTTGAACTCTCCCCCATCCTTCTATTCGGATCGGTCACCGTTTAGAAAAAAAAAACAAAAAATATTTTTTTTAATAAGTCTACCGATGGGCTAATCCCTCCCCTAAAATCAAGGGCCCAATCCCAAAAAAAACCTCAAACTTTAGCCTTTGTCCCAAAAATATCCACAACTTTTTTTTGTCTCATAAAAAAACCTTCAACTTTTGATTTTGTCCCAAGTCTACCAATCAAATCCCAAATATACCTCAAACTTTGGCATTTGTCCCAAAAATATCCACAACTTTTTTTTGTCTCTTAAAAAACCTTCAACTTTTGAATTTGTCCCAAATCTACCAGTTCAATCACAAAAAAAACCCTCAAAACCCATCTTGTAGAATTCCCGACGACCCGACGTCGGCCGTTTAGCTTCTGTCAAAACTCCAAGTGATTCTCAACCGTCGCCCGATGGTGTGGCCTTATCCCGAGATAATAGAAACCCTCGTCATCGGCTCCTTACCCGTTGATAGTCCTCGATGCCAATCGAGCCTTCCACCGAGGACCATCGTGCCGACTCTGCATCTGTGACAACAAGCTGCTGCCGACCCTGCATCTGTGACAACAAGTTGCTGCCGACCCTGCCTCTGTGACGAAAAACTGTTGTCCCCAATGCTTTCTTGTTATCATCATTCGGTAAAAATTTGAAGTATAAGAAGAAGATTTGTTAATATCTTGTTCCCACTGAAATTTGTATGTGAATCTCGGGTAACTCAATTATGTCTAGAATTGAATTAATGCAGCTACAATGTGTCAAACATTCTTCCTTGAAACAATTGGAAATACATTTTGATCTTTGTCGAACAATCATGGGTTCTGTTCACCTGGGCGCGAAACACTCTTTTTTTTTTTTAAATAACTGTGGTAAACTTGGGACAAAATCAAAAGTTTGAGGTTTTTTATGAGGCAAAAAAAGTTGTGGGTATATTTAGGACAAAGACTAAAGTTTGAGGTTTTTTTGGGACAAAATCAAAAGTTAAAGGTTTTTTAGGAGACAAAAAAAAGTTATGGATATTTTTGGGACAAACGTCAAAGTTTGAGGTTTTTTTTGGAATTAGGCCTAAAATCAATCTCACAATTTCACAAAAATGAAATTGGGCTTTCTCTTGTAGTCCATTAATTCATTTCGGTGGTGAATGAAATTAGCCGGTGCTAGCGTTCAAGCATAACAGAATCTTTTCTCGCGATTCAAGAGCAACCAAGAAAAAATGCAAAAAAAAAAGGTTTAAGACCGAACTGACAAAAGTGAACTAGTTTTAAGATTTTTCGGATAATTTTTCCTATTCCTATAAAGCGGGAGTGTCAAATTATCAAGTAAACTTATTTTTTCAGCCATTGAAACTGCCAAGCCTTAATATTTTCTTCCTTAGACGTGCTCAAATGAAACTCAAGCGACAAAAGTATTTATGCTATCAAAATGTGAAAATCCGATGGTCCATTCATTTTCTTCCAATTCACTTGATGGCAACCTTAGACATATGATAAATGCAGCACACGCGAAGCATAAGAATGCAGGGATTATTATTATTATTATTAGAAAAAGGACTTCATTAGCTAACTCCAAAGTTCAAGTACAAAAGACTAGATTCTGTACTAAATAAAGTTCATAAGGGTTCCGATAGATTAGACAATCAATTAAAAGGTAAGCATCTATTGCCACATGCCTTTGCAAATCAATCCACAATCCGATTGCAATCACTGTTATAGTGGACCAATTTTAAGTCATTAAAGCCCGTCAGCAAAGTTCCGGCGTCTTTGATCAGCGATTCTAGTCTATGAGAAGCAAATGGACACCAATTCATCACCGGCCAATTTTTACCCACTTGTTGCTATATATATTTATCCATATTTGATGTAGAACAATTGGCATGCGATTATCTCGCCAAAAGCCGGCGTGACTTCGCCGGTAATTTCGGATCTTAGGTCAAATGATCTCGGATGGCGCTTAAAATTAGTCGGTTGAAGCGAAACGGCTGTCTAATTCAAAATCGCCACTTTGCCGTAAAATACGATGGATTTCGGCATTTCAAGATCGTTTAGACCACTTTTCAGGCAGTTTTCTGTTTTAGGCAATTTCGAATATTTCGAAATTTTGTTATCTTTGATTCGAATTCTATTAGGATATGATATATATGATTTTGATAATGTTATCTTTTGTTATTCTTATGCCTGAAGGAGTCCTATCTCTATATATATGACGTCCATCTTTGTAATTTGACATTATCATTCTATGATATGCAGTTGCAGCCGCAGCAGCCTTAAGCTTGTCAAATCCTTTCATCATGCAGCTTGAAGGGAGTAAATCTGATGCCGAAACACAATAGAAAGAAGGCGATGAAGAACAAAATCGATAGAATGAGGAACAATCGATGTTCTCTCAAAAACGATATCAATCGTAATATTATCAAAATTCAATAATCTGCTCACAAAACCCTAAAGACGACCTTATATAGGTGTCAACCCTAATGACAAAAGATAACACAAAAATTACAAAAATACCATTAAATTATAAAATTGCCCAAAAATAGAAAAATGCCTGGAAATCCATCTAAACGACCCCGAATTGCCAAAATCCAATGCCAAAGGCACCGAGTATTGATCAGACGACCGTTTCGCTTCAATCGACCGAATTTGAGCCCAATCCGATGTCGTTGACTGATTCTGTCTACTGGTCCTAGGTGCATCATCCTCCCCTGCTAGAAAAAAGATTCGCCCTCGAATCGGCTTCATCTCCATTAGCATCAATCTCTTCAGGTTCTTCCTCATCAGTGTGGTAAGGAGATAAATCCGCTACATTAAAAGTTCCGGATACATTATACTTACCCGGCAGCTCAACCTTATAGGCATTATCACTAATTCGCTCCAGAACTCTAAAGGGTCCGTCAGCTCTAGGCTGCAACTTGCTAAACCTGCCAGCCAGAAATCGCTCTTTTCGGAGATGAATCCATATTAGATCACCTTCTTTGAAAACGACCCCTTTTCTGCGTCTATCCACCCGTTGCTTATACTTCATATTCTGTTTGTCTATCTGGATATGAATCTGTGAATGCGGCTCTTTGATTTGTTTAGCATGGTCATCAGCATCTGAACTGAACTGTTTGTCCACCGGTAATGGCGTGAGATCTAGGGGAGTAATTGGATTACGCCCATAAACTATCTCGAAAGGACTTTTGCCTGTAGTTCGATTCTGCGATCGATTGTAGGCAAATTCTGCTTGAGGCAACACCAAGTCCCACTGCTTTGGACTATCTCCAACCCAGCTTCGTAGTAAATTTCCCAAGCTTCGATTGACAACCTCAGTCTGCCCATCGGTCTGGGGATGATGAGAGGAACTAAATTGTAATATGGTTCCCATATGCCTCCAAAGAGTGCGCCAAAAGTGACTCACAAATTTCACATCACGATCTGAGGTTATGGATTTAGGAACTCCATGCAGCTTAACAACCTCCTGTAGATACAATCGCGCGACCTGTGAAGCATCAAAAGTCTTGTTACAGGGAATAAAGTGCGCCATCTTTGAAAACCTGTCGACAACTACCATTATGGAATCTTTATTCCGTTGTGTCTTTGGTAATCCCAAGACAAAATCTAGACTGACGTCCTCCCAAGGTGCATCTGGAACAGGTAGAGGCATATACAACTAGCATTAGTACCTCTGGTTTTCGCCACATGACATACTCTGCATCTCTCTATAAATCGAGTCACGTCACGCTCCATTTGTGGCCAATAAAAATGCTCACATAGCAAGGCCATTGTCTTATCCACGCCAAAGTGCCCAGCAAGACCTCCTACATGACTCTCGATAATAATTGACTCCCTCAAAGAACATTGAGGAATACATAGCATGTTACCTTTAAAAAGGTAGCCCTCCACAATCTGAAATTGCTGAAAAGGCTCCGCTTTGCACTTCTTCCATATATCGCCAAAATAAGGATCGTCAATACACAAATCCTTAAAAGAATCAAAACCTAGAACTTTCACCTGCATTGTGAACAGTAAGGAATATTTTCTGCTCAAGGCATCAGCAACTCTATTTAGCACGCCCGCCTTATGTTTAATGGAAAAACTGAAAGCTTGAAGAAACTCCACCCACTTCGCATGCCTAGCGTTCAGTTTATGTTGCCCATTGATATACTTCAAGGCTTCATGATCAGAATACAAAATAAATTCCTTCGAAATAAGATAATGTCGCCAATGCTCCAAACTCCTCACAATAGCATAAAATTCTTTGTCATAAGTCGAATATTTTTTTTTTTGCTTCGTTCAACTTTTCACTGAAGAACGCTATTGGCTTATTCTTTTGACTCAGGACACCCCCAATTCCAACGCCCGATGCATCGCAATGCACCTCGAAAATCTCACTAAAGTTAGGAAGCACTAACACAGGGGCTTCAGTCACCTTCTTCTTCAATAATTGGAATGCAGTTTCCGCCTCTTTGGTCCACACAAATCTACCTCCTTTTAGACAATCCGTAAGAGGCGCAATAATAGAACTGAAATCCCGAACAAACCTCCGATAAAAAGACGCTAGCCCATGAAAGCTACGTACCTCATGAATATTTTTCGGAATCTCCCAATTTGTGATAGCCTCAATCTTAGTTGGATCCATCTGAATGCCTTCCTTGGACACGATATATCCCAAAAAGGTCACATGATCAGCCCAAAAATGACACTTCTTAGTGTTAGCATATAGTTTCTGCTCCCTCAAGGCTTCAAATACCTTTCTTAGATGCTGCAAGTGTTGCTCAGTTGAAGCACTATAAACCAAAATATCATCGAAATAAACGACAACAAATTGGCCAATAAAAGGACGAAAAACCTGATTCATCAACCTCATAAAGGTGCTCGGCGCGTTAGACAATCCGAATGGCATCACCATCCATTCATACAGACCATCCCTAGTCTTAAATGTTGTCTTCCATTCATCTCCAGGTCGTACCCTAATCTGATGATATCCACTCCTCAAATCTATCTTTGAAAAGATAGTCGCCCCAAATAACTGATCAATCAAATCATCAAATCTTGGAATAGGAAAGCGATACCTTATTGTGATTTTGTTGACAGCTCTATGTTGATACCTGATTTTTAATCATCTTTTATTTTGATTTTACTTTTAAAATTAATTAAAAATAGCAAAAAAAGTCATCAAATTACAAAATCAACTTTGGAAGCCTTGGCCCAGCCTTAAGGACCAATTTTGAACAAAAAATATTTTTCGTAATTTTTAATATTTTTTTTGAATTTATTTAATTATAAAAATACCCAAAAAATCATAAAAATACCATTCGTGGTCAGAAAAATGTACAAAAATAGTCAATAATTTTATTTTAATTCTATCTTCAGGTTGGTCTTTATAAATCTCAAAAATTCGACTTGGGTCATTATGTTCATTCACAAACATAAACCCGAATCGACCATAAAAATTATATTTGGAGTCCATTAATTTTCAATTTCCACTCCCAATAAGCCACAACATTTTGGTCTAGAACCTTGAAGTGCTATTGGGTCAATTAGGCCTTCAATTTGATCAATTTTGTCAAAAAGGACCCAATTGCACAAATTCCCTTGCAATCTAGTCCCCGGATTCACAAATTTCAAAATTAAATTCTCTCCGGAGACACCCATGAAAATCAAACACCTCTACCCTATAGTTTTCATCATGCCGAATCCATTGGTGGTCTCAATTTGAACTGATTTGGTCGTTTGACCCCTCGATTAAGCAAAAATCATTTTCGGATCCTAGGCATAATTTGGGGTTTTTGTCAAATTCCAATTCAATTATTCGCGAAAACACTCATTTTAGATGGAAAACATGCCGATGAGTCCGATTTTGGGATCAATTTCATGAAAAATGGTCAATTATGGGGTCAATTAGGCGAAAATTGACAATCGGATTGGTCGCGTCGGACCCGACCCGACCCTACCGAACCGGGTCTGCAACACAGCAGACCAAGTCTGCCTCTCTCACGTACAGGAAGCCAAAAAAACAGAGCATTGGCAGGAAGGACAGGGCGACGATCGGTCGACCAAGGCTGGAGGATGGCAGTCCTTTTTGCAGACGTAAGGAGGTGCGTGATCGTCCTCGGCGTCCGGACGGCCCTCGGCTATAAGGTCGGAGAGAGAGAAGAGAGAGGGAGGGCTCACGGTTTTGAAAAAAATAAGGAGAGAGGGTGAGATCTGAATGTGAGAGAGGGAACCGAGAGGGAGAGAGGGCGATTGAGCGTTCGTCGTGGGTTCTACAAGCTTCAGGGAATCCGAACCACCGTCGCCGAAGCCCGGAGTCGCCTGCAACTCTTGGCCGAGGTCGGTACTTCCCCCCTGTTTTATACCCTGTTTTTTTTAGTTTACTGTAAGTTTTGCCCGGACTAGTTTCCGACTAAGTCGAGCCAAACCGAACCTATACCGACACCATTTCGAGTCTTCCTAATGATGCCTAAACGTTGTTTCCTTTCGGTTTAGCTCATATGACCCTCGGCGTCCGCTTGAATGTCTGTTTTTACGCGCACGTAACCTGTTCGACGAAATGCGTTCCGGTCGTTTATATGCATTACCCTTCGGCCGAGCCGTCCCCTAGCTCTATCCATGGTATTTTTGTTTAGGACCCAACTTATAATCGACTCTAAGCTTTTGTATGTCTCTGTGTTGCATCGAAACGCGCCGGAAAACCATGGCCGGAGCTCCTCGGGGAACACCCGAGCCGAGGGCTCGGTCCGGCGAAACCGGTGGTCACCGAGGTCCAAGCGACCTCAGGTAAGTCCCTAAACCTTTATTAGATGCTCTCTGAATGGTTGAAACAAGCTTTGAACGACAAATTTTTTTTTTTCGCGAATCTCATCGCCGGAACCGAATCTGTGGGTGGTCGGTTTGCCGGTTTCCGGCGTGTTTGTGGCTGTAAATGTTGATATATGTTGATGCTCGGTGTTTCAGGAATCTAATGGCGCAAGAATCGTCGAAAAACACGACGATTTGGGTTCGGCCGCGATTTTCCGGCGAAGATTCCGGCGAACTTGCCGGAAAAATCACTGTTCCGGCGAGTCGCCGGTCATCTTCTCCGGCGGCAGGGGCTGACCGGTCAATGTTTGACCGGTCAGCGCTGACATGGCGCGCCACGTCGGCGGCGGGGTCCGCAAGCAAGGAAATAAAAAAAACCTAGATCGGACGGTGAGCAAGGTGCCACGTGTCGCGATATAGGAATTTTCGAAAATAAATAAATGATTTTATAATAATAAATAATATTTTCGAAAATTCAAAAAAAAAAACCTAGATCGGACGGCCGTGGGTGTGCCACGTGTCGCAATCCGATACTTTCAAAAAAACCTAGATCGGACAACCGTGGGTGTGCCACGTGTCGCGATCCGACGCTTTCAAAAAAAGCTAGATCGGACGGCCGTGGATGCGCCACGTGTCACGATCTGATGGCTTCACGATCAAATAGATCGGACGGACGGGATGGCGCCACGTGTCGCGATCCGACATTTTCAAAATTAAATTGATCTGGCGGCTAGGGTAGTGCCACGTGGCAAGGTGAGGACCGTCCGATTGGTTTTAATTTTCAAAAATTCGGATAAATTAGAAAATGGTTTTAAAATAAATAAAAAAAATAGAAAAAATTTTGAAAAATCAAAAATGACGTCGTTTTAGGCCGGTTTTCGACCCATAGGGTCGGGCTGGGCGCCCGAGAAGCGCGGGTCGGGTTCGACCCGGTCCACAAAATATTTTTGATAAAAAAAATTGAAAAATTCAATTTTTTTTTATAAAATTATGAAAATTAACAAAAAAAATAGAAAAATTATAAAATATTTAAAAAATTCGAAAAAATTCGAAAAATTCCAGAAAATAGGAAATGGCCACGACCTATTTCTGGTCTTTTTAATCCCAATCTTTCCAAAATGACGATTTCGCCCTTTTGGCAAATCGTCCCCCAAAAATTCCAAAAAAATGCCAGAAAATAGGAAATTGCCACAATCAACTGGCCATGATCTATTTTTGGGTCTTTCAAACCCCAATCGTTCCAAAAATGACGATTTTGCCCTTTAGGCAAGTCGTTTCCCAAAAATTGAAGAAATTCGAAAAATTCCCGAAAAATCCCAAAAAATAGAAAAGGGCCACAATCAACTGGCCATGGCCTATTTTAGGTATTCCAAACCCCAATCTTTCCGAAAATGATGATTTTGCCCTTTAGGCAAATCGTCTTCCAAAAATTGAAGAAATTCATAAAATTCCAGAAAATAGGAAATGGCCACAGTCAACTGGCCATGACCTATTTTGGTCTTCTGAAACCCGACCCTTTTCAAAAATGACGATTTTGCCCTTTAGGCAAATCGTCTCCAAAAAACCAAGGAAATTCAAAAAATTCCAAAAAAATCCCAGAAGATAGGAAATGGCCACAATCAACTGGCCATGACCTATTTCTAGTCTTTTGAATCCTGATCCTTTCAAAAATGACGATTTCGTCCTTTTGGCATATCGTTCCTCAAGAAACCCTGAAAATTCCAAAAAAAATCCAGAAAATGGGAAATGACCACAACCAACTGATCAAGACCTATCTTTGGTCTTTCGAATCCCGATCTTTTCAGAAATGATGATTTTGCCCTTTAGGCAAATCGTTTCTCGAGAAATCCCGAAAAATTCAAGAAAAATCTCCAAAATATGAAATGGCCACGACCAACTGGTCATGACCTATTTTGTTTAGTTCAATACCCAAACCTCCCAAAAATTGACGATTTCGCCCTCTCGGCAAATCGTCCCCAAATCTTCCCAGTCTACCCTTGGTCCTAAATCACATCTTCCCTAAGCCCTTAAAGCTATATTAGGAGGCCATTGATTTGAATTGATGTGCATTGGCGTGGTTCATTTATGCACTTGATTGCGCTTTCCTTATATTGATTGTGATTTGATAGGACTAGTCTCCCAATCTGCATGAAACCCCTTGAATCAGACTTACCTCACCCAAAAATTGCGCCTGCATGAAATCTTAATTAAGAAAATCACTCGCGTTAGGTACCGAAAGGGCGTTGGTAATGACACCAACGTAACCAAGCCCCCGAACCCAAAATCTCTGGTTCCGAAGAACTGATCGATCTCTCCCAATCGATTAGTGAGGTTTCCGGTCCACCTTCCAAGAAGGACCGGTGGCGACTCCAAATGCATGCACACATAGCACATGCCATCACGACCACGCCAAGGTCGAATGCTATCGACTCTTATCGTCGAAAACCCGCGTAAATTTATTCCCGTCGCGATTTGGTATGGGCCTGGGAGGGCTCGCGTCGAGAAAGCCCGCGATCCACATTGCAGAGTGGGAGGGCCCGATTCTACAATCCATTAGCCCGTTCCCGTTGAAAACGAAAACGGGTCGCGACACTCTACTATCTATGCACATTCTCCACGACCCATCTTTCTTAGGGACCAACAAAGCTGGTACGACATAGGGACTCATACTCTCCCGAACTGCACCCTTTTCTAACAACTTCTGCATTTGCCTTTGCATCTCCTCATGTTCTTTAGGATTCATCCTGTAAGTTGCCTTATTAGGGATAACAGCTCTTGGAATGAAATCGATACAGTGCTGAATGTCCCTCATAGGTGGTAACCCATGTGGCATCTCTTCCGGTGCTACATCGGCAAACTCATTTAGTAGAGGTAAAACTGGTGCATGAATTTCTGGACTGTCAGAATTCTGCTCTATCACCACAACAGCGAAAAGTTTAGAAGCGTTCACCGCCTCCTCTTGGAATTCTGACCTGGACAACAGATTATTCTTCGCCTCTTTCCTCAAATCTGAAGGACCCAGCGTAATAGACCGACCATCCTTCTTGAAAGTGTATGTGTTTTTAAACCCATCATGCTGAGTTTTTCTGTCGAATTGCCATGGTCTTCCCAACAGAATATGACAAGCATCCATGGGGACTACATCACCCCAAACTTCATCAACATAATTCTTTCCAATCGAGAACTGTACTAGACACCTCTTGGTTACTTTCACTTCGTTTCCCTTTTTAAGCCACGACAGTTTATATGGTTGAGGATGATCTTCAGTTTTCAGCCTCAACTTCTCTACCATAGTAGTAGATATCACATTCTCAAAACTCCCTCCATCGATTATCATACTACACACCTTTCCCCCCACTGGTGCACTTAGTATGAAAAATGTTATGCCTAAGCCCCGATTCATCATCAACTTCAGCAATATTTAGAATTCTTTGCACAACTAAAGACTCACCAGAATCGGCATAGACAATTTCTTCTTGATCTGGATCCACGTCCTCTCGTTCTTCATCAGTTTCGTCATAAACGGGGTCCTCGACAAATGCAGGATTATCAACCAATATTACAAACTGCCGGTTCGGACAATCAACGGCGAAATGTCCAAGTCCTTGACACTTGTAACACCGCTTGGATGCAGCTCCTCCCCTGCTAGTTCCAGCACTACTCTGTTCCCCCTTTGATGTCGGTTTAGAACTCGCACGCTTAACTGTTGTTGGGTTTGAATTAGTTGAAGAGCTCCCCATTTTTCCACGGGATTCTTTGCCTGACCACTTAGAACTGACGTCTAACCACTTGGAACCACTGCCCTTTCTTTTACATTGCCCTTCCACCTTTAAGGCCAACCTGCACACATCCTCATATGTCCAATACTGTTGTAGTTGGACAACATCAAAAATTTCATAGCGCAACCCTGCCAAATATCGAGCAACTGTTTGCTCGTCTTCTTCCGCTACATCACAATGCATCCGTAACCGATCAAACTCCTCTATATATTCCTCGACTGTCAATTCTCGCTGCTTAACATTGTGATATTCAATAAACGCCTCTTGCCTATAATGAGTAGGCAAATTTTTTTTTGCAACAATTTTTTCATTTTATCCTAACGATCTGTCTTCGATTTTCCTTCCCTAGCACGCTGCTTTTTCACATGCTCCCACCAAATCGAAGCATGCTTTCGTAGCCTAATAGCCACTAACTTCACTTTTTGCCCCTCAGTCAGATCTTTAATATCAAAGATCCGCTCTACTGTATGTAACCAGTCAATAAACTCATCAGGATGAGCCTTATCATGAAACTCAGGAATCTCCATCTTCATTTCGAAATTTTGAGAAAAATGTTGATTTCCAGGTCGTACTCCTCGATTCCGCCCCTGGTCCAGAACCCCGAAAGGGTTTTCATCTTCCTCTTCAACATCGGATGGATAAGCAGATTCCGCTCCTTCTTCAGGTTGCGCGTCAAGCCCTGCCTCCACAAGACGTCGCTGCATACCCTGAACTTGTCTCCTCAGCTCTTCGATTTCTATGTTTCGCAGGTCTCGCATACGCGGTTGTTCATCTGCATCAGGAACGACTCCACGTCCCTGGCCTCCACGACCACGCTGCCTTCGACCACCACGATTTTGTTCAGCCATCGGTTCGAAGCAACATGTGCTCTGATACCAAATGATGCCGAAACACAATAGAAAGAAGGCGATGAAGAACAAAATCGATAGAATGAGGAACAATCGCTGTTCTCTCAGAAACGATATCAATCGTAATATTCTCAAAATTCAATAATCTGCTCACAAAACCCTAAAGACGACCTTATATAGGTGCCAACCCTAATGACAAACGATAACGCAAAAATTACAAAATTACCATTAAATTATAAAATTACCTAAAAATAGAAAAATGCCCGGAAATCCATCTAAACGACCCCGAATTGCCAAAATCCATTGCCAAAGGCACTAGTATTGATCAGACGACCGTTTCTCTTCAATCGACCAAATTTGAGCCCAATCCGATGTCGTTGACTGATTCTGTCTGCCAGTCCTAGGTGCATCAAAATCGGATGGAGAAGGGTTGGAGAAACTCGAGCAATCTGCTTCTTTAAGCAGGGAACATAGGATGGGCGATCAAGAAAGACCCAGGAAAAAGGAACTTAAATAAGCTATTCGAGATCACCTGCGAAGTTTCATAATCCATGTAGCGATGCTCTCTCCATTGCTTACGCGCTACAGTGTTTCGAATCTTCCAGAAGTCGAGTTGCTTTCTGCGATGAAAACTCATTGCACCTTAAAACAATGGAGGAGATGTCTAAGCTGAGAAAACAACCGCTTCAATTGGTCTTTGCTCAAAGCATTGACTTCGTCCCTGAATTCTCATGGACTGATGGAATGCTAGACGACGTAGAACATGCTTGGAGGGTTCCCTCCAATAAAGACCCTCTGCAATTGAATGAGGAAGAGGTCTTGGGCCAAGCAATTTGCGCCGGTTGGGCAGATAGAGTTGCAAAACGTATTAGAGGAGGTTCATCAGAGGGGGATGGAAGAGCTCGTGCAGTTCGGTATCAGGCTAGCATGGTTAAAGAAACTGTATTTCTCCACCGTAGGTCCTCTCTTTCTAACTCGGCGCCCGAGTTTTTAGTGTACAGTGAACTGCTTTATACCGAGAGGCCATACATGCATGGAGCAATGATTGTGAAGTCAGACTGGCTCGAGAAGTACGCTAAGTCTTTGTGTAGTTTTTCCTCACCTCTCACAGACCCTAGGCCGTATTATGACCCCAGTGCTGACCAAGTTCTCTGTTGGGTGGTCCCTACCGTTGGTCCGCACCTTTGGGAGCTTCCTTTGCACAGTGTGCCTATTCTTGATGATATGCATCGTGTTGCCGTATTTGCCTATGCATTACTCGAAGGTCAAGTTTTGCCATGCCTAAAATCTGTGAGGAAACATATGGTTGCTCCACCTGCTACCATTCTGAGACCAGAGGCGTCGAGCCAAAAAAGGGTCGGTAATCTTCTTTTTAGTTTGAAAAGTAGGATGATCGATTGTTGTGCTAGGCTATGGGAGGTCTGGAAGGAGAATCCGATGGAATTGCGTTCAGAAGTTTCAGACTGGTTTCAGGGTAATTTTCAGCATCGGTTTGATGAACTCGGTCCCAAATGCCGTCTGATGTTACTTTCAGAACATTGGGAACGGTGTCCGAAGAGGGCAAAGCGTGAGAGAAGATAAAGCAAACTGCTTAAAGAAGAGCTTGGCTGAGTACAATTTTGTTCTAGTGATGTTGATCTTGAGAGGGCTTAACCTGTACATATGATCTGATGATTCTTAAATTATAGGAAATTGTGCTTAAGATTATTGCGTTGTATTATGACTGGAGACGATAGACATTATGGTGCATTTTTTACTTCATCTAGCTTCTTTTGTTCCTTCTCTTGACAGTTAAAAGTAGGTTTGCACATTAGATTGAGAGAGTATCCTTAATGAATCAGGGTTGATGTATCAACGTTAACATTTTTACCCCAAACTAGTAGGGGTCGGCGATCGATGAACCTCAAAGATTTATAAAATAAAAGCAAGATCGATCGAGGGAAAATAAATAAATATGTAAAAATAAATAAATAAAAATAAAAATATAGATAAGTAAATATATAGAGAAATGACTAAAAAGGATAGTCAGGAGCATGAGAATTCTGCCCCTTCACAATACTAATAGCCTTGCACTCCATCCTAAGACAAACCGTACGCCAATCTATTTCTCACCCCATTAAATCTTGTTTTACTACTTTTTCCCAAGTAAGTTTCGGCCAAACTTTTCCTTTCTTCGTGTTATGCTCTCGATATCAAACTTCTGTTATTACCGGAGTATCCAGGAACCTTCGAAATATGCCAAAACCATCTCAATCTATATTCTCTCATCTTTTCTGCCACCGGTTCTACTCCAACTTTTCGTCGAATATCTTCATTCCTTACCTTATCCATTCTTGTATGACTACACATCCACCTTAATATCCTCATTTTCGCTACCCTCATTTTATGCTCATGTTGCCTCTATGCTTGTCAATATTCAGCTCCGTATAGCATGGCAGGTCTTACTGTCGTTCTATAACATTTTAATTTTAACCTAAGAGGAGTTTTGCGATCACACAAAAATTCTGATGCACTGCGCCATTTCATCCAACCTGTTCTGATTCTGCGCCATTTCATCCAATCAGGGTTGATGTATAATTTGAGAAAATTCAAGGAAGTTGCAGAAGTTTTTGAACGAGTATTGAAATGACTGAGACCAGAAAATAGGAAAAAGTACAGTAGAAGTGTTGAAATTATTGTATGGAGTACAACGTTAAGTTACTAAAAGTTATCCAACAATGACTAGTACAACTTTTTTTGAAACAGTTCACTCAAGTGACTTTAGCTATTTTTCCTCTTTGGAAAATTGCAGGTAAGATTATATGGTGACACATTCTTTAAATAGTCCAATGTGGCAAATTGTGATCTTAATTAGGTTTAAACCGTATCATTTTGAGATTCAAACCCCATGAACAGAGAAAGCCCGTCTTCTTCCTTGATCCAAAAACAACGTAAGCAACAACATTGCTTCTGCCAATCTCGGAGACATTGCAGCTGGCTGCTCTGACGCCTAAGGTGAGATTGTGACTGTCGATGGCATTGATGCAGGCCATAATAACTGCCGCTGAACCTAGCTTTTGCAGGGCCTATCGGCATAAGACCCTTTCTCCTTTGCTTGCACTAAACAAGAACTCTGGCTTTTACATATGCTATCTAGGTCAATTGAAGACTGGGTAGATCTTCAGTTGTTCTGCATAGGGTTGGAGAAAACATCTAGATTTTGTGGTCGTGAGCTATTTTAGGCTATTTGTTAGAAAGTTTTATTGTATATATTTCTTCATAGTATAGAATCCTTCCTATTATGTATCTCCTAATTAGGGTTGTCTGTTGTCCTATATACATGACAGGATTGAGTATTGTACATATACATGAAAAAATATTCATTAAATAAAAATGAGAGTTTTCTTTCTCTTCATATTTAAGCACCAAACAGAACCTATCCTGTATTTGAGATATTGAAGAAGAACATTTCCCTAAACAATGGATGGCAAGAACAACATTTCCCATAAAACAATGGATGGCACCAAACTCAAGATCTTCTTTTCCCTCCAAGAAGTTCCAAATCCTAATGAATCTCAAATTCAAGATTCATTTTATTAAACGTTTTTTGTAGTGGGGTTCTCTGAAAATTTAGAGTACCCGCTCATTCTATCGGGGTTGTGCCATGCTAGTAGCCTAGAAGAGAGCTGCCTTCTTTTGCATATATCAACCATACGATCGAGAAGTTTGGCCTGGGGCGCACGGTTCAGCGGCTGAGATCAGTGGCTCATAAGCATCAGGTGAACGCAAGAAAAAATTATCCAGGTTGATATGATTGAGTTTACTCCGCCATATATCGAATGGCCAGCTGCTAATACAGCTACACAGTACTGATATCCTTTCTGGCTTGCATGTTCATTGGCTGTGAACTTTACTTCATAGATTCTGTCCAGTCATGGAAGTCGGTTTTCTCTCTTAGTGATGTTCAATCAAGTCAATACACCACTTCTGTATTGTTGATCACCCTCAAATCACTTTCGGCACCTGCCCCCCTTAAATCACATCATGCTTTTCACTTGGATGAATCAAGAGAGAAACGTGTATAACACTCATTCCTACACAACCTCGAGGACCCAGATTTCTTTTGAGAGGAGTAGCTCAACTTGAAGGATGTGGAGATAAACACCGGCATTGTCATGTCGTGGATGATTTTTCAACTGGTGGAGTCAAGTCACAGGATGCAACAGATTAGCAGTTGATACAGTTTTAAGTTAGATATGTGTACTGAAAGCGTATCGTCTTCTTTATGGATTTACAGTTGCGGTAGTGGTCTCGTTAAAGCTTCGATTTTTCACTACTCGTTATACTAATTCATTGCACTTGTGGATAGTTGGTCGTCTCATCGCTTCGGTTTTGGGGTTGGGCTTTCTAACGATGGGCAGCAGAGCCCACACAAAAGCAGAAATGGGCCATCCATTCATGCTAGAGCCACAAATGTAAACATCAAAGCATTGCAAGTGGGTGGAGCTCTTGACAGTACTTCAGCTTCATGTTAAGTCCTTAGTCCTTGGCTTCTGTAACTGTCATTATAACTGAAACCAGGAGTAACAGCTAGTGTAGCGACAACTGAGAACCATAATCGAAAGGTTGAAAACAACCTCTCATTGCGCAAAATAGGCGGAAACCGATTGAACCACCAATCAATTCATTCATTTAATACAAGACTAAAGAGCACTAAATTTTTTACCGTTTGAGAGCAAAGTGCCTGTAGAGCTCTCAAATTCTATTTCAAGTAATTGTTGGGTAGAAGGACACTAGAAGTGCCAAAGTTTTTGTATGGCGCTCATCTTCATCCTATTCTTCTGGGTTTATAGTCCCAGATTCCAAGTTGTTCACTTGCATGTCAAATGCAACATGCAAAGGAAAAAAACGGATTCACGGGAAAACAGGCTGGGACCGGCGAGGCTCTTGGGGGAGGCAGTCGAGACATGCTGGAGAGAGAGAGTGTGTGTCTTCATTATTCTTTTGCTCTGCTTCCGCAGCAAAATGGTTGGCATGTACCTGAGTCCAAAATCGAAACTCAAACCAGTTGGCGGTTTTTGGAGCCGGGAGCCAGAGCTGGACAAAGGCGAAGTAGGAGGAGGAGGGGAGGGGCTGAGGCGAGCAAGAGATTTAGGAGAGGAAGCTAGGAGGGAAGGTCCATTGAAACGAAATGGGTTTTGTTGCAAAGAGGAGAGAGAGAGAGAGCAAAAAGTAAATGTGAGCATACGTTCACTTGTGCTCGACCTTTCCGAAACCTGTCAGCGATTAAGAGAGAAAATATGGGTTTTGGTTTTAATTTTTTTTATTCCACGTCAGAGACAGGTGTCAATTTATGAGTGGAGCCACGTGGGCGGACAAATGAGCTGGCCCGCTGAATATTTTCTCGTTGGGCAGCTTCAACAGCTGTTGACAGACCATTGTTCAGCCTGTAAACTGAATGGAGGTGGCAGATCCATGAGATCTTCTGCAATTTAAATTAGCTCATCCTGGGAGAGAGCAAGAACCGAATTCTTCGGTTATCCTGGCGGGTTTAGAGTTCCTTAAAGAATGTCGACTCATCCCCATGAAGTTGCCGTCCATGGATCCCAATTCTTTAAGTCTGCCAACAGAATTCCCTGCTATCCTTTCCCTGATTTTAATTCACTTTTGGACTGCCACGTTCTCTCACAGCTTCGAAGTTGAAACGCAGGAGTCTTCTCTCCATGCTTGCTCTTGTTCTATCATATGGCATCATCATCTTTTCCTTGCACCGATCCGTCGTTTTCAACATAACTTTCTGATCATTGGGCTTTAGACCTTCATAACCTCCTAATCATTGGCCAAAGACCCTTTTTGTCAACGCTAATCAAATGTTTAGAAAGTCTAAATTGTCTCGAAGTCAGAGTTGTTTCATGTATTTAGATCCATTATTATGAACTAGTCCTTCATATGAGTTATAGTTTGCTTTGATTTGACCACATGCTTGACTTTTGAGGTGGTTGGACTAACATTTTAATTAGGACCTTCACCAGATCAATTATTAGGAATGGGGAAATGATTATCCATGCGAGGTCAATCTCCTAGTACCATTTGTTCTGAGCTAGTTGATCTCGGGTATAAATTAGCTTCAAGTTTGTGTGCTGAGTTCACGTGTGACTGAGTTTCAGAACTCCTTCACTTTCTTTCAACAAACCTCTCATATCAGCAATAGTATAGATGGACACCCTGGGAGCTTCTGCTTATGAAGAATGGGATTCCTTGAGCTTATTTGCATCCACTGAGGAGCTTATTGATTTCACACCATATGTTCTGAGCCAGTACCCATTTTCGAATGAGCATGATAGTGAATACCACTTCCAAATCCCAACTTTTTGCCTAAATCCTGAACTCAATACCGACTTTGCAAGAATGAGCAGGAGCTCGCATTATCCACTAGTCATTCCCGACTCAAACCTGCAAACTGTTTCTCAAGAGAGCAGCTCTCTTGATGGCGAGAGCATCGGTTATGCTGTGTCAGTGTCTACATGCCAGGGAATCGGTTCCAATAACCACATGCCAGTAGATGAAGAAATCTTTCCCTACTTTGATGTTTTCTCCAATGCTTTCAACACGGATAGTAATAGCAACTCCTTTGCGTTGGAGTTGAGTAACACTCTGATGGAAGAAGGTGCGTGTTTGACGGACATGCAAAGCGAAAGAAGCGGAAGCTTGGGTAATAATCAGCCAGAAGATGTTAGCACGCCTCTTATGCAATTGCAACTCAAAAGGAGGTCTTTTGGAATAGACAGCATACGTGCTGCCACAGGACATTCTACTTGCACCGATGTGTCAGAGAATACAAAGAAGAGGCGTCGCACTTTGAGAGACGTAAATTTCAGTTTGCATCCCAATATTCTGCTTTCTCAGACGATGTCCATGAATGAAAGTGTTTCTATCCTGTGTACTATTATTCCTCATGGACAATCTTATTATATGCAGCTGAGAAAGAACATTAAAGGTCCGAGGAATCCAAAGAAGCTCCTGTCCGATGACAATGATAGAGATGGAAGTAATGTTAGACCAAATGGATCTAGCACTTGCAGTTCAGAGGATAGTGATTCTGGAGAGCTCAATGGAGAACTACCACCACCATTCAGGGCATCAACAACACTTGCTGAAAATGGAAACATAAGAAAGATCAAAGCCACTAGGGGTTCAGCGACCGATCCTCGAAGCCTCTATGCAAGGGTAATCAGTTCGGCTTCCTGGAAACATGTTTCCCATGCTCATTTTCTCATTACATTCATATGATTCTTCTCTAAACTTTGCCCTCCGATTTCACAGAAACGTAGAGCGAGGATTAATGAACGATTGAGAATTCTACAAAACCTTGTTCCCAATGGAACCAAGGTAGGTAGCATCTCTGATGAAGTGTTCAGCAGCTTCTGTGTACTTTCAGGATGTTGAAAGAATTTATGCAAACCACACAATACTTGTGGGATTTTGTGGCAGGTTGACATCAGCACATTGCTTGAGGAGGCAGTTCACTATGTGAAATTCTTGCAGCTGCAGATTAAGGTGAGAAAAAACAAAATTTGGATCACACAAATGGTTCAGAATATACATAAAACATGAACTCAATATGTTTTTGTTGTCTTGGTTCAGCTCTTGAGCTCAGATGAACTGTGGATGTACTCTCCTCTCGCTTATAACGGAATGGATCTTGATCTGAGCCATATTATTTTTCCTTGACTATGACCTTGGAGTAATTGAGTTTCTCTTCTCCTTTTCCCATTTCGAAGGAACTCCAGGAAGCTAAAGGAACATTTGACAGCGTGACAGTAATTTCAGATGGTTTATTGGGTTTAGATACGCTTCCATATGTATACATTTGGAAACCACAATAACTTCATTACATGAGAATGTGAACACAACATGACAGTTTCTCTGTGCATGTCCTCATTCAAGATCCCTATGTACTGTAATGACAAGGCTTTTTTTTTTTTTTTGGACGTAATGACAAGTTTAGTCATGAGCACCTATTATACTCCCCTTTATTTGGTTTATGGGATACCCACGGGCCACACCTAATGTTTCACTCCCTAAGGATTGCATTTATCAAATAATGAGCAACGACCATGCCCAATCAAGTTCGTCCTAAAGCGTAAACCTAACAATGTCAAAATTTCGTTCACAAGATTTCTTGTATGGGGCCTTCTAAGGAAGGACACTTCTGAGATAGAAACACTTGGATAACGAACGACAAGAAGATCAATGTCAAGTTCCAACATCCATAAAGGATAGATGAATAAGATTAGCCGGTGCTAGCGTTCAAGCAGAGCATATGAAATGGCAGGTCAGTCAAGTATCTGACAAGAATCTTTTCTAGTGAATTAAGAGCAACAAAGGAAAAGCTCTCTTCACAAAACACAAAGGTTCAATTTGGGTAGCTTCATATGCTCTGAATTCCATAGAATCTTGTTACTCTTCACAATCATTAACTGCCCTGCAAGTTGCAACCTATTATGATGATGACCTCATGATGCTAATTTATCCAGCTGCTCCCTATGGAACAAATTTATCTACAAGTCTAACAGGTATCACTTGCCAGGAACCTCACGGGTGCTTAAAGTTTTTAAAACCTAGCCTTAACCCGATTCACTCTAACGAGAATATCATCAAACAGGTTGTGACTAATCAGCGCAACCACCTAACCAAACAATCAAGCATGCACACATTTCAAAGACCGACTCAAAAACAATATCAGCACGAAACACCGAGTTACACACCACTGTCATATTATCGAATACAAACAAAAAGCGACATCTTTATAACAAGCTCGAACTAGCTGGTGGGTGGAGCCTGAACAGGAGAAGAAGAAGGAGAAGCGGTACCAGAAGCGGCGTCTGCGTCATCGCCGCCGCCACTAGAGGCGAGAGTCCAGTCAGGGGGGAGAGGAGGGAGAGGCGCGTACACGGTGGGCTTGCGCCGAATGTCCCAAGCCTGAGTCTTGCGGGGCCTCGTCTTCATGTGGTGCGCGGTCGCCTTCTTTTGCGGCCTCGAGGAGCACTCTATAATCGAAACCATCCCTCCACAGCTGGTGCTCTCACCGCCGGCGAATCTTGGGGCCGCCTTGGAAGAGGCGGAGCCTGCGGGAGGTGAGGGCGCAACAGGGACTCGAGTCCCGAATATGGCGGAGATGGACATTTCGCTCTTCTCGTTGTTGTTGACAGCACAGGGAAAATTGCAGGAACGAGGGTGAGTGAAGAGAGCGAGTAGGATAGGATTTGGGTTGGGGGGACGACGGGACGTTATCCAGCCTCCAGGTACTCACTTTTTCTGGACCGAGTCAATACGGCCGGTTTGGTTCAGCCTGTGTGGTTTAATAAAACGATGTTGCGCCGGAACTTAGGCGGCCCGCCCCGTTACGTGCATACCCGGTTGCAACCGCTAGGCGAGGCCAGGCCCGTTGCCATGATATCCGCTATCAGCCGCGTTGCCCCATTTAGAACCAGTCAAGGCAAGTCATCTCGGCTTGGCATTGTCGACGACTCGACGCCTTTTCCCTGGCGGCATAGCAAAGCGAAAGGCGTCGACAATGCTGAGCCGAGATGCCTGCGGCCCCAAGCGAACTTCGATGCCCAACATGAGTAGGCGCGAATGCTGCGAGATATATGTGTTTAATTCGATGTAGGGATCGATTTTTTTATCATCACAATTACTTGTAACGTCAGAAGCCAATTGCTATGTCATAGAGTATTTATGTAGTGGAGCATGCTTTTACCCAATTAGTTTAACACCCTTGAGGTGGGTTGATAGTGATCTTACAATCGCATTATCTACACATACAAATGAGGACGGTACATGTTCTTATATTTGAAAATTGAGAATAGACCAATGCTATAGCCGGCAATAGGATGAATTGAGACAGTATTTTGTAAATGCGTAATTATATTGAATATATTAACTGCACAACTTTCTTTCCTTTGTTCGGTGAGAGGAGTTAGTCAGATCTACCGGTTTCTTTGGTACTGAAGTTTGCCCCCATTCTTGTAATTTATACATTTTCCCATAAATTAAGGTGTGAATCATGAGAGTCAAACCCAATCAACATCCGGGAAGTAAGCCAACTTTCAATAAGTCAAACCCAAGAAAAATCCAAAAAAGAGAGCTAACTTTCGATTTGTTGACATTTTTTTTAGGGCCAAAAGGTTGTATAGGGCTTTAGCTCATTTGGGTTACAATTTTCAAGTTTAAGTCTGGTCAGACAGAAGTTGTTTATCAATTCAAACTTAATTAAACTGAAAAATGGTCCAATCACTCCTAAATTTATTGCACAAATGTCAATTCGGTTCTAAATTTTGCAATCTTGCTAGTTTAGTCTTAAATTTTTGTGCGAAATTTTAATGTAATCTTTCTTGCCAATTTTAGCAGGAAATTGATAACGCAACGATGTGGCACGTAGGACGGCCGACAATGACTAGATCACCATGTTAGTGATTTTCAACAAAAATTGATCAAAAGAACTTCATTGAAATTTCATGCAAAGATTTCAGGTGAAATTGACAAAATTAAAAAAGCTTATATTACTATTAATTTCCGTAATAATAGGTTTATGTTTGATTGGCTACTTTTTCGATTAAACTCAACTCATTTTTCAAAATGTTAAAAAATTCTTTCTAATGCTCCTAATTCCTTAGGGAACTTAGTACCCTAAAAAAGCAAAATGGAAAGTAATACCTGTCGCGACCCTCTCGAGGTTCGCCGTGGGCTCTCGAGGGCTAATGGACTGTCCAGTCTGGTCGGACGCGGGCCTCTCCCAAGGCCCGTTACCCAAATCGCAACGGAGGTATACGTAGTCGACCTTCAGTGTGGTCTAGTGACATGTGTTAAGTGTGCATGCCATGGAGTCGCCACCAATCATTTTTTTGGAGGGAATGATTGGACCACCCTATTGAATAGTCGGGAGTTTCCATTCAATTCTGCGATAACCAGAGAAATGGGTTCGGGGACTTAGTTACGTCAACTGTCAGAGTTGACGCCCTTTCGGTACCTAAGTTGACTGAATTTTCTGACCTAATATTCATGCAGATGAGTGGAGTACGAATCCTAAATCTAGGAATTCATGCAAATAGGAATGACTATCCTAGCAATCACAATCAATAATAAAAGGCGCAAATCAATGAATCCAAATATGCAAAATAAACACATCAAATCAACATGACACTCATAAGAAGGCTCTATTAACCTAAATAAGTATCAATCAAGCTTAGGAATGATTTAGACATGATTTTACCCATAAGGGGTAAAGTCGTAATTTTGAGACAAAAGGGACGATTTGCCCCAAAAAGGCAAAATCATCATTTCGGAATGAATTCGGAGTAAAACAAAGTCAAAAATAGGTCTGGTCACTCAATTGACCCATTTCCTATTTTTTTTTTTTTTTGCAATTTTCATGATTTTCTGGAATTTTAGAAACCGATTTACCATTCGAAGGGTAAAATCGTCATTTTCTAAAAATGAGAATGAAATGTGGAAATCCTAGACATAAGGTTTAGCCACCTATCTGGCTCATCGCCAAATTCTAAGCAATTTCCACAATTCATCGGAATATCAAAGACGATTTACCCTTTGAGGGGTAAAATCGTCGTTTTGGATTAAACGGGAGAAAATCCTGAAAAACGACAACCAATCAATTTCTTTTGATCATTTTCAGCGTTGGGAATTTTCTAGAATTTTTTTTAGTAATTTTCTGCAATTCTTCTCAATTTTTTGTTTTTCTTTAATTTTTCCATTTTTTTGGCATTTTCTGATTTATTAATATTTTTTTATATTTTCAGAAAATATTTTAACAAAAAGCATATCATTGGCAATAGACAACACTCAACCAGATAAATAAGCTAACTACTGAACTAAGATAAATACATGCAAACCAAATCTATAATGGCGACATTTTAGAAAAATAACCCTGATATACGGATCGGGTACGTAAAACATACCGGATTGGACACCGGCCTTCAATCGCCCAGCCCCAGCCTGCGACCATCTCCATGCACATCACTTGTCGATCACCACATCAAAATGTCAACAATCAATTTTACAAGTTTTAAGACCGGCAATAAATAATAATAATTTTAAAAATAAATAAATCCGGGCTCGGAAACGGGCCAATTCGCTCAGCCATGGACCGGCTATGGGCTCAGCCACGGCCCAAGATCACGGCTTCGGCCCACGGCTTTGGCCCACGGCCTTGGCCATGGGCTCGGCCATGGCCTTGGCCTACTGCCTCGGCCCACGGCCTCGGCCATGGGCTCGGCCATGGCCCAAGATCACGGCCGCTCGGCCCACGGGCTCTGAAACGGCTTCGACACGCTCCGACACGCCGACACGCCAACACGCTCCGACACTCCCGGACACGCTCCGACACGCCCGGACTCGTTCCGACGACGGGACGGTGACCCGAGGCCGTTTCTGAGCTCCACCAGCGGCGCGTAGGCTCCACAAGCTCTGAGGGAGGAGGTAGGACTCCGGGGCGGTCGCCAGAGGCGATAGCGCGCTTTGGCGATGACGGATTTGGCCCGATCCGAAACAAACCCGACCAAACTCCGAAACGGGTGGAGGCCGCGGGTCTTGAGGTGTTCACGGCGGCTTTGAGCGACGGCTAGCGACGATGGCGGAAGGGTCGAAGGCGAAAGCAAATAGTGCACGAAGGTGGGGGTTCCATTTTTTTTTTTTGAAGAAGAAGAAAAGAAGAAGAAGCCGAAGAGGAGGAAGGAGCTAGATGAAGATGAAGAAGCTGCCGAAGAAGAAGGAGCCGAAGAAGAAGGAGAGGAGACGGATGATGGGAGGGGGGAGGTGAATAAAAAAAAAATAATAATAAAATAATAATAAAATAAAATATTAGAAAGTAATAATAATAATAAAATAATCAAAAGCGAAGACAAAATGATTAGTCATCTTTTCCTTTTAAATGATGATGTTTTCAATCATTTTCCTTTTAATTATTACTAATATTTTTGACAAATTCAATTTTATGGTGATCAGAAAACACCTAAAATCGAACCTGAATTTTACTGTTTTATGAGGTCAGAAAATAGATAAAATAAAAATAAAAATACCGACTATTTTTATATAATTTTTGTGACCTCAAATATTATTTTCCTTGATTTTCTTCTTTTTTTTGTATTTTTCGAAAATATTAAAAAAAATGAAAATTATTAAAATTATTTTTTTGGTCAAAATGGTTCCTAAGGCCAAGCCAAGGCTTCCAAAGTTGATTTTGTGATTTTATGATCTTTTTTTGATATTTTTAATTAATTTTAAAGAATAAAAATCACAATAATAGATGGTCAAAAATCAGGTGTCAACAGCTGCCCCTCTTTGAGAGGAATCTCGTTAGAGGTTTCTCTCAAAGATAAGATGGCACCTGATTCTTAACCGACTCAACTGGGAAAATGAGAGAAGAAATGCTATGACATCGAATCCTTAAGGCTCATGATAAAAACTCAAATTAATCCATGGTTTGCTCTAACAATTTGAACATGGGCCGGAGTGAGCGAGACTTACCTGAAGCTCACCTGTCGGATGCTGCCATCTGCGACAACTTTCAAGAAGATACCTAGGACTCGTCATTCAGGATATCCTAGGGAGATTAAGTTCTGACCTGTATGGTAGGTCATACCATTATGGGATTCCTAACTGGTAGGAACCTGAGGAAAGCGCATCCCACGCTTTGGGATTTGCCAAGGATGTTGATCCGTATGGTGGATCGGACCTTTGTGTTGATCTTTACGGCGATATTTACCAATGAGTTGACCCTTAAGGCGGTTTCTACCAATGAATTGACCCTTATGGCGGTTTCTACCATGAGTTGACCCTTCAGGCGGTTTCTACCATGAGTTGACCCTTATGGCGGTTTCTACCATGAGTTGACCCTTCAGGCGGTATCTACCTTGGTTTGACCCTTCAGGCGGTATCTACCATGAGTTGACCCTTCAGGCGGTATCTACCTTCAGTTCGCTTTGAAAAGGGGTCTCATGACGAGGGTTCTCCACGTCCGATGAGATTGCCTAAATTTTTTTAAAAAGGGGTCTCATGACGAGGGTTCTCCACGTCCGATGAGACTGCCTAAATTTTAAAAAGGGGTCTCATGACGAGGGTTCTCCACGTCCGATGAGACTGCCTAAATTTTGAAAAGGGGTCTCATGACGAGGGTTCTCCACGTCCGATGAGACTGCCTAAATTTTGAAAAGGGATCTCATGAAGAGGGTTCTCCACGTCCGATGAGACTGCTTGATTTTTGAAAATGAGTCTCATGACGAGGGTTCTCCACGTCCGATGAGACTGCCTAAATTTTGAAAAGGGGTCTCATGACGAGGGTTCTCCACGTCCGATGAGACTGCTTGATTTTTGAAAATGGGTCTCATGACGAGGGTTCTCCACGTCCGATGAGACTGTTTGATATTTTGAAAATGCGTCCTGAGACGAGGGTTCTCCACGTCTGATAGGACTTTTTCTTTTAAAAGGGTTTTTCTTCCCCTCTTTTTTTTTAGAGATCCCGAAGTTTGTCGGGAATTTAGTTTTTGAAGCAGTGAAAGATTTTATTTTGACAAAACTTCACTTGAGTCTGTTGAGGGACATTCTGGGAGCTGGGTTCTCCAGGTATCCTGCAGAAGTTTGAGCCTGAAAGATTTTTCTTCACCAAGAAAACGTTAGTAATCTTTGGGAAGACCACGGCTGTCCATTTTGACAAAACCGTATGATTTAAGTTTTAATCATGAAATGTGCATTTTGATGTTGGAGGTTATCCAAAGCATTCTTGCAACATGCAAATGTGATCACAAATCCCTTGCACGGAAAATCTGGATCAACAGTTTGAAAATTTCAAAAAGAGTTTGTTCAAAACATCAATTGGCATATTTCTCGACAAGGAGGTCTTCTCACCTGTTTTGCGATAGTAGTTTTTTTATAGGGGATGCACTCAATTCCCTATAACCTTTGCCTAGGTTTTAGGCTCATTCGCAGCGCATACATTTTGATCGGTCGGGAGGTCTTCCATGGGACCGTAATGTTGGGCTTGGATATTGATTTTCAAGGGGGACCCGCTTTGGAGTCGAGGCCATTGAACGAAAGTTTTCACCATCTGCTCCGGGTTTACAAGTCAAGAACCCTGCAAAATGAGAAAGAAATAGTCTTGCTCGTACTTCTTCGAGCTAAGCTATATGTTAACCCAAGTGTCTTAGTCAGAGAAGACTGTTTCAGGGTTATGATGTCGGTAGGATTGGGGACCGAAAAAAAAGCTTGTTTTTGGCCTAGAAATTACAAAGGGTTTTGACATTGGTGATCATTGCAAATCTGCCACCTGTCCTTACCTTTCTACATCTTCAGTCCTTGAGATGCGCGCCCATTTTTTAGGTGTGCACAAGTTCTTTAGAGAACGTCTCTCGTCGCATTAAGAGACTGATGACTCTGTCTGAGTCTCTGGTCCACGCTTGACACCATTTGGGGAGTAGTCTTTTTGATCCGACTCCTTTAGGGGTCTTTCTTTTTTTTTTTTTTTTCCAGGTTTCATTAGGGATCGATCAAATTGTTCACCCGAGCATCGGCCTCGCTTTTACCAGGCACTTTGCTTTTTCTTGATGCTGGGGATTTCTTTAATCCCTTGTCGCAAGTGGGATGCTTGGCAATTATGCTAGATATATGACTTGGCTCTTAGCACGCTTGAGTATCAACTTAGTAGTTTCTTCGTAAACCCTAAGTCTTGAACTTCTCCGTTCCTGAAGTGATTTGCCTTTGTTTTGGAACTTGCAATGATCACCAATGGGTTTATGAAATGAATTTGCAGGCTCAACTTGGCTGTGCAAATGATACAGTGTGTGGGATAGAGAAATGAACGCTTCTCGTCATCCTATGGCACTTGGATTACCATATAAACAACACACAAAGATTGATGTTAGTCCGAGCAAGAAAATTTCTAATCATTTTCTCCTGATGCTGCTGAACTTACCTCCTTTTTGCCCCGATGTGGGGTGGTTCTTGACAGGGTTAAGAATGAAAACCGCCGTTGGAAGGGGTTATCAATGGTCACCTGTAGTGTTTGGGGATAGGAAACGAATGCCTCCGTCGTCCCAATCCATGTAATCGCTGCGGATGGTCCCTACTTCCGTAGGTCCAGATTTTGCTATCTGATCCGCTCCACTTCTCTCTCAAGTGTGTATAGGACGTGTTTGGATTAGGCTTTGCCTCTCGTCTTTTGAGAAAATGTCCTTTTGAAAGTTTTGAACAATTTTTTATTGGAAAAATCTCTTTCATTTTCTCCATGATTTTTACCCGTCAAAGGGGATTTTATGATGTCCCATGCATGTTCTTATTCATGTTCAGACAACCTCATGTTTCAAAACATGAATGCCAATGAAATTTGAATTCTATGTCTTTTCTAGACATTAGATTCTGAAAGCTTTTCTTTTCTTCTCTATTTTTTATTCAACATCTTCAAGGGATTTGGGAGAGGAATACTTACCTGTCCCTCGCGGCTGGAGATCCCTGAAAATGCGGAAGAAACATGTTATTGTACGTTCACGAATTTTTCAAAAAATTAGAACGATACAATTTACCCTTGGTCATGTATTCCAACGGGTAATACATGGGATGTGAAAACCTGTTTCGCCTTGATGGCGATCCCCTGTCAAAGATGGGAATTAAGCGTCAGTTTGCGTTCCAAAATTCAAGGCAAATTGGAACGATACAGCCTTATTCTTGTTTTGTGCTTCCATTTGAGCACAAACGCGCGGCTTGCAGAAATTGGCCATCTATATTGTGGCCATGATTCCTCCGTTTGGTTGGCGATAAATCCTTCTCAAGGATTTGCCATAGAGGAGACCCATTTGTGATTTTGGACGCATTCCGGCGCCACTCTTCATAGTTCCTTTTATTCAAGAAAAATGAAATTTTTATCAGAATGCATGTCAAAGCATGAAGTGTGGAAGCGATACTTTTTAGCATCCACTAGGTCTTATGATCAAAGACCATCTCCTGGAATCCTGACTTCTAAGGCCACTGATTCAATTCGTCTCCCTGTTAGCGCGCTCTTTTCATTTGGGGCTTTCAGCGCCAACGACTTCCTGCAAAATGAGTAAAAACTCATGTTAGGTATGTGGTCTTCGAAGACCAAATTGGAACGATACAAGGTTACCGTTCACCCAAATTCGTATCTTGGGGTTTGATTCTGATGCGGACGACTCTGTTATTGCATCCATTGACTTTGCCAGAGGAGAAACGTCCGGCGTACAAATGATTCACTTGCCCCAGTTAGGTATGGTTTTGCTGTTTGTCATCTCTGGATTCGGTGACCCTGATTTGATGCGCTTTCATGGGGGATCATGAGAGTTTGCCCCTGGTTTGGCTCCTCAAAGTAAATAGGGGGAACCTGCTCCCATTGATTTTTGCAGATTCTGATCATCCGTCTCGATTGTCAGAGTCCTTGATCAATTTTATCTGTCTCAAGACAGCCTGATATTCTTGGGATTCGTCATGTGGCGGTTTGGTGATTCTCTCGATCACAGTCGCCGTTTGAGGTATTTGATGTTCCCTGTTTGTTATTTGAAAGCATTACATCCTGCGTCCTCTGCTTTTGATCATCATCTGAGAGGGAAAAGAAAGGAAGCATTATTCCCATATCAAGAAAATAATCATTTTGGAACGATACGTCCTTTTACACTTGATTTGCATTCCGTTTTGATGTTGCATATTGATATGAACAACATCTATCGAATTCCTCCATCCGTGCTTGAAGGTATTTGCAATGCATACGGTTCATTTGCCCCAGCTGGGCGACGTCTGTTTTGTCATTTGAATGCATGAGCTTTTGGGTGCATTGTCTCTTTTATCACCTGAGATAAAAAAAAATGGAGAAAAACTTATCCTCAGATCTGATTAAAAATCAATTAGGAACGATACGTCCTTTCACCAAACGAGTGGCTCTGCGGCCAAATGCATTTTGCACTGAAGAGATGAATTACACTATGCTCCACGAGTTTGGGGAATTTGCCCCTATTTTCGATATAAATGAGCCTTATCGAGATGTATACAATACAAATAGATCCCTAATACAATCAATCTAAGGGACGAGATAGAGAGGATCTCAGCAAAATTAATCTTATACAAGAGAACTAAGAATGTCAAATCAATCAAAGGAATGTGGTCCGAACACTTGGAGATGCCTCAGTTCCAATCTTCGAGATGTGACTCCAGGATCACCGATTTTTTTTATTTTTTATTTTTTTTTTATTTTTTTTAGATATACCAACCATCTAAAGACATGCACATGAGACAAGTGAGGATAAAATTTCTAAAAATCAAAGGATTGGATTTGGAACCTAAGGCCAATGTTCCCACCTCGAGTTCTAGAAAGAGCCAATTCCATTGCACAACTATCGTTGCATTGGGACTCGATCCATAGTTCGAAGTGAGCGAAATTGAAAAGTGGATTACCCCATGTTTTTCCTCACGGAGATTCCATTTTCAATTCCTTCTATTGTTTTCCTAAAGAGGGCGCCCGAGGTTTTAGGCGAGGTTGTGTGTGTTCATTGTGTCGTGCTAAAGCAATAAACATGCATTTCATTTAGCAAACACCGCTTCAATATAAACATCCACACAATCATACATCCTAAACTCTTACCTGCATAAGACAGAGTTAACAAACACTTCACCCCTTATTTCTTCAATCTGCAAAAACATTTAACACCTCAAGGGTCAAAGTACGTACCTCACCTTGAAGAGCATCTGCATAAAACATGTTAGAAAAATCAATCAACTTTTTAATCGGCTCAAGTTCTCTAAGTCCCCAGCGGAGTCTCCAGTCTGTCGCGACCCTCTCGAGGTTCGCCGTGGGCTCTCGAGGGCTAATGGGCTGTCCAGTCTGGTCGGACGCGGGCCTCTCCCAAGGCCCGTTACCCAAATCGCAACGGAGGTATACGTAGTCGACCTTCAGTGTGGTCTAGTGACATGTGTTAAGTGTGCATGCCATGGAGTCGCCACCAATCATTTTTTTGGAGGGAATGATTGGACCACCCTATTGAATAGTCGGGAGTTTCCATTCAATTCTGCGATAACCAGAGAAATGGGTTCGGGGACTTAGTTACGTCAACTGTCAGAGTTGACGCCCTTTCGGTACCTAAGTTGACTGAATTTTCTGACCTAATATTTCATGCAGATGAGTGGAGTACGAATCCTAAATCTAGGAATTCATGCAAATAGGAATGACTATCCTAGCAATCACAATCAATAATAAAAGGCGCAAATCAATGAATCCAAATATGCAAAATAAACACATCAAATCAACATGACACTCATAAGAAGGCTCTATTAACCTAAATAAGTATCAATCAAGCTTAGGAATGATTTAGACATGATTTTACCCATAAGGGGTAAAGTCGTAATTTTGAGACAAAAGGGACGATTTGCCCCAAAAAGGCAAAATCATCATTTCGGAATGAATTCGGAGTAAAACAAAGTCAAAAATAGGTCTGGTCACTCAATTGACCCATTTCCTATTTTTTTTTTTTTGCAATTTTCATGATTTTCTGGAATTTTAGAAACCGATTTACCATTCGAAGGGTAAAATCGTCATTTTCTAAAAATGAGAATGAAATGTGGAAATCCTAGACATAAGGTTTAGCCACCTATCTGGCTCATCGCCAAATTCTAAGCAATTTCCACAATTCATCGGAATATCAAAGACGATTTACCCTTTGAGGGGTAAAATCGTCGTTTTGGATTAAACGGGAGAAAATCCTGAAAAACGACAACCAATCAATTTCTTTTGATCATTTTCAGCGTTGGGAATTTTCTAGAATTTTTTTTAGTAATTTTCTGCAATTCTTCTCAATTTTTTGTTTTTCTTTAATTTTTCCATTTTTTTGGCATTTTCTGATTTATTAATATTTTTTTATATTTTCAGAAAATATTTTAACAAAAAGCATATCATTGGCAATAGACAACACTCAACCAGATAAATAAGCTAACTACTGAACTAAGATAAATACATGCAAACCAAATCTATAATGGCGACATTTTAGAAAAATAACCCTGATATACGGATCGGGTACGTAAAACATACCGGATTGGACACCGGCCTTCAATCGCCCAGCCCCAGCCTGCGACCATCTCCATGCACATCACTTGTCGATCACCACATCAAAATGTCAACAATCAATTTTACAAGTTTTAAGACCGGCAATAAATAATAATAATTTTAAAAATAAATAAATCCGGGCTCGGAAACGGGCCAATTCGCTCATCCATGGACCGGCTATGGGCTCAGCCACGACCCAAGATCATGGCCTTGGCCTACGGCCTCGGCCATGGGCTCGGCCATGGCCCAAGATCACGGCCGCTCGGCCCACGGGCTCGGAAACGGCTTCGACACGCTCCGACACGCCGACACGCTCCGACACTCCCCGACACGCTCCGACACGCCCGGACTCGTTCCGACGACGGGACGGTGACCCGAGGCCGTTTCTGAGCTCCACCAGCGGCGCGTAGGCTCCACAAGCTCTGAGGGAGGAGGTAGGATTCCGGGGCGGTCGCCGGAGGCGATAGCGCGCTTTGGCGATGACGGATTTGGCCCGATCCGAAACAAACCCGACCAAACTCCGAAACGGGTGGAGGCCGCGGGTCTTGAGGTGTTCACGGCGGCTTTGAGCGACGGCTAGCGACGACGGCGGAAGGGTCGAAGGCGAAAGCAAATAGTGCACGAAGGTGGGGGTTCCATTTTTTTTTTTTTTTGAAGAAGAAAAGAAGAAGAAGCCGAAGAGGAGGAAGGAGCTAGATGAAGATGAAGAAGCTGCCGAAGAAGAAGGAGAGGAGACGGATGATGGGAGGGGGGAGGTGAATAAAAAAATAATAATAATAAAATAATAATAAAATAAAATATTAGAAAGGAATAATAATAATAAAATAATCAAAAGAGAAGACAAAATGATTAGTCATCTTTTCCTTTTAAATGATGATGTTTTCAATCATTTTCCTTTTAATTATTACTAATATTTTTGCCAAATTCAATTTTATGGTGATCAGAAAACACCTAAAATCGAACCTGAATTTTACTGTTTTATGAGGTCAGAAAATAGATAAAATAAAAATAAAAATACCGACTATTTTTATATAATTTTTGTGACCTCAAATATTATTTTCCTTGATTTTCTTCTTTTTTTTTGTATTTTTCGAAAATATTAAAAAAAATGAAAATTATTAAAATTATTTTTTTGGTCAAAATGGTTCCTAAGGCCAAGCCAAGGCTTCCAAAGTTGATTTTGTGATTTTATGATCTTTTTTTGATATTTTTAATTAATTTTAAAGAATAAAAATCACAATAATAGATGGTCAAAAATCAGGTGTCAACAATACCTATGTATTTTTACTTGAAGTTCAAGTTGGTTGTTGCTATCTAATTCAAAATAATATTATCATGCTCACGATGTAAATCGAACTTGTGATCTCGCGGAGGACAAGTGTCCCTAAATCACTGGACCAACCTCCTTGGTGGTATGAACACAATGATCTTACCCTTTTTTAAGTCAAAAGTAGAATGCACTACAAAAAAATAAGATTTTAACCACGAAATTTGCGACGAAAATATTTGCAAAATTCGTCCCTAAATGAGTTTTCTGTCGAATTGTGTGATGAAAAAAATTCGTCGCTAATTTTGCGTCGCAAATTTAGCGACGAAAATTTTCACCTTTCATCGCTAATTTGCCACGAATTTTGTGATGAAAATATGTTCGTCGCTAAACTATTCGTCGCAAATTAGTTACGAATTTATTTCGGCGCTAAATTCGTGGTAAATTAGCGACGAAAATAATTATTCTTCGCTAAATTTGCGATGCTAATTAGCGATGAGTTTATTTTTTCGTTGCAAAACAGTTCATCGCAAATCAGCTACGAACTTGTTTCGTCGCCAAATTTGTGGCAAATTAGTGATGAAAATAATTTTTCGCGCTAAATTTTCGAAGCTAAATTAGTGACGAGTTTATTTTTCGTCGCAAATTTGCCACGAATTTCTCGTTTAGCGACGAAGTTAGCTACAGAAGATCATGTCATCGCTAACTACACATCACATATTTAGCAACGAACATTTACTTTCGTCACTAAATTTGCGACAAAAAAAATATTCGTCGCTAATTTGTACATTTTATTTTTTTATTTTTATTGATATTGGCCTGCTTGCCCTTGTCCCTACTTGGGCAATTTTCCAAATTAGGAATTTTTTTAAAAAACATTTACCAAAAAAATATTAATAAATAAATAAATACCAATTAGGTTCCGCTCGGCAATTGGGCCTCCGAGGGCTGCCATTTATTTATTTTTTATTTCAAAGCACTTCACCCGAACAACAACCAACGAGGTAAACAGCACAATTGATAACATTATTTGCAGATTAATTAACCTATACACTCATTAAAAGACGTGATATTGATTTGGGCATGAAAAACTGTCTAGACCCCTTTCCCACTACAAAAGACATGATATAATGAGTCAGGCATGGAAAGATTGAAGGAGGAAAGATGGAAAGGACGGTTCATTCGTGATCGAGATATGGCATCAGAGGGAGAAAATGCAAAATTCATAAGGAAAACGGCATTTTTTGGGGAAAAATCCCAGGCAAACCGCCAATGGATTCGTCTAATTACGCGAAATCAACAACAGCAACAAAAAAATCGTCCTAAATGGACACCCAAGCGATGAGATATGCCTTTTCAAAGTTTTCTCATTTCTTTACTCGTTTCCACTCTTTTGTTACGGTTTTCCATTTTTTCGTGCAGCTTTTAGCTATTTTGCAGCGGTTTTTCATTATCTATTACTGCGGTTTTAAATAATTACATAAATACAAATTATTTTTTAATTAATGATTGATGATTATCTTTTAATGAGTGTATAGATTAATTAATCTGCAAATGATATTGTCAATTGTGCTATTTTCCCCACTAATTGTTGCTCGGGTGAAGTGCTTTGGTGGTCGTGGGTTCCATTCCGAGCGTGATCTATCTCTAAATTTTTTATTTCTTTTTTTATTTCTTTTTTTTATATTAAAAAAAGAAATAAAAAATGCCCCACTTGGCAATTGGGCCACTGAGCGGCACGCAATCAGGTCAATTGGATTTATTTATTTTTTTAATACTTTTTTGGTAATTTTTTTTAAAAAAATCCTAATTTGGAAAATTGCCCTCGCTGTTAACCCTTCGACTTCTATCCCTCTCTCCCTGAATCTCGAGGCTCACCGATTTCTCGCCGGTTGGCATCCTCCTCCTCCTCCTCCATCTTCATCTTCTTCTTGCCCGTTTAGCACCACCTTTCCCAGACAAAAGCTTCAGCGTATCCCGGTTCCTCCATCGCCGCCCTTGCAACCCATCTCTTTATCCCTCTGTGTCTGAAAGCGTGGAGGAGGAGCAACAGCAACAATTGAGTTGGGATTCAGACCCGACGAGCGCGTTGAAGTCAAAGCGCACCATCTCCCTCTCCCTCTCTCTCTAGCCCACTTCTCTCACTACAACCCCATCTTTTCTTTATTCTTCTTTTGTTTAGTTCGTTGTAACGCAAGAAAGAAAGCAAAAGCAAAGGAAGCCGAAGAGGCACCACCTCCACTTTGATTTCCCCTTTGCCTCCTCTTCCCTCTTTTCCTTTCTTCATCATCTCTCTCTCCCCCATGCTCACACGCTCTCGCTGTTCGCAAATCTTGATCTTTCTCGAGATGGGTCTCTCTGTCACTTAATCCCTCTGTCGATCTTCCTCGACCACCAACCAGAGCCGTCAACGCCGCCAAGGGATGTTCCCACACACTGGATCGACCAGCAGAGACATCACCATGGATTTGGAGCTCATTTGGTAGGCCAAGGTCGAGCTGGTGGAGGAGGACGAAGTCGTTGAACTCGAGGCCTTGGGACCCGGGCTTGACGAAGGAGAGGACGGCTGAGTCGACCTCGGAGGGGCTGGCGTCGAGGCTGGCGAGAAGAGAGAGGGAGTGGCGAGTGGAATGACAAGAGCGAGGAAGCTTTATAGACGAGCGGCCCGAGAAAAAGAAGCGTCATGTTTTCAAAGGAGTGGGAATGGAACATTAGCGACGAAAATTTGCTTATGTTGGTAATTAGTGACGAAAACAGGTGTTCGTCGCTAAATAGGGAAGGTAAAATTAGCGACAAAATATTATTTTCGTCGCTAATTTGTATATTTTTTATTTTATTTTAATTGATATTATTTTTGTCGCTATATTGAATATATTATTTTTTTATTTTTAAAACTTAGCGACGAAAACGTTCATCACTATTTCATCGCAAATTTTCTTTTTTATTTTTATTGATATTGCTGATTTAGTGACGAATAATTGATTTTCGTCGCTAACTTTTTTAAAATTTTTAAATATTAGCGACGAATCTTTCTTGTTCGTCGCTAAAATAGGTGTTCGTCGGCCCGGGAAAATTTTAACAAAGCGCCACGTTTTAAAAGGAGCGGGAATGGAAAATTAACGACGAAAAAAAACCTTCGCCGCTAATTGGCGTCAAAAGAATGTGTTTGTCGCTAAATCGGGAAGGTAAAATTAGCAACGAAAAAAGTCCTTCGTCGCTAATTAGCGATGACAACCGATGTTCGTCGCTAAAATAGGTGTTCGTCGGCACGGGAAAATAAGAAAACTAGCGACGAAAAAAGATGTTCGTCGCTAAATTAGCAACGAATTAACTTTTTTGTTGCTAATTTAGCTACGAATAAATGATTCCGTCAGTAATTTGGCAACGAAAAAGTTAATTCGTCGCTAATTTTAATATTTTTTTTATTCATATTCTGTTTTCATATATTTAGCGACGAAATGTCGCTAAATTTGCGACGAACACTGTTTTTCGTCACTAAATTTAAGAAAATTCAAAATAAAAATAAATATTTAGTGATGAATTTGCCATGTCGTTGCTAAATTAATTTAAATAAATAATATTTAGTGACGAAAACAACATGTTCGTGGCTAAATAGTTCCATCGTTTAGCGACGAAATAATTTGTTCGTCGCTAAATTAGCGACGAATTCACTTGTTCGTCGCTAATTTAGGTACGAATAAATGATTTCATCGCTAATTTAAATATTTTCTTTTTTATTTTTATTCATGTTCTATTTTCATATATTTTCAATTTCTTAATTTATTATTTATTATTTATTCTATTTATTATTAATTTTTTTTCTATTTTTATTTTTGAAAAAAAATAAAGAATTCGAATTTGAAATTCTATCAAATGGAAACAATCTGAAGCTTCTTAAAATTAGCAATAAATTATATCCTATAGAATTCAAAAGAATTCGCTAAATTAGCGACGAAACAATATTCTTCGGAAAAGGACCTTGTCTCTGCCTCTGAAAAAGGATCTCTTAATCTTAAAATTGAGTCAGTGAGTCACCTCTTGGAACTACCTCACAATCTGAAGCTTCTTAAAATGTTTTGTCACTGAAAATAATTTCCATAAAGATCTCATCCTCGCCTCTGGAAAAGGACCTCTTAATCTTAAAATTGAGTCAGTGAGTCACCTCTTAGAACACTGTGTAGTCACCTCTTAAATTTATCAACACCTCTGTACCACAAGCAAATATTGATCGCGGACAATAGCCCCGCCTTCTCTTTAGCTAACAATTATATGCCAATTAATTCATTTATTGGTATATATCGTATTTGCGATATTTGTCGACAAAATAAAAATAAAAATAAAAATTCAATTGTTGTTGTCATCGATATTTGTATTGCCACGCTTCTCTATAATTAATTATGAGCACGATTGATTTACTTAAATTAACAAAGTTGATAACTTATCAAAAAGGAAAAAAATTATAAAAAAATTGTAAACCTATTGCATTTGTGTCAATTAAGTTTTAAACCATTCAATTTGATCAATTTAGCTCAGGACCCCTTTTTTTTGTAATTTTGTATTTTTCACTTTTTAATTATTGACGGTTATAAATTTATTTTTATTAATATTTATTTGTATTTTGAAGCTTTTTTATAACATAATCATCAATCATTAATTAAAAATTTATTAAGATAAATAAAAAATTCTTAATTATTGTATTTATGTAATTACTTAAATTCATAAAAGAAAAATGAAAACAAAAAAGTTGGAAGAAGCTGGGAATGGAACCCACGACCATCAAAGTACTTCACCCATGCAACAACCAACAAGGTAAATAGCAAAGTTAGAGACACTATTTATATTTCAACTAATATATGCACACATTAAAAAACGTGACCCTAATTTGGACATAAAAACTCCATGGACACCTTCCTCCCTACAAAAGACATGGTATAATGAGTCTAGCATAGAAAGATTGAAATAAAAAAGAGGGAAAGGATGGGTCGCTCGAGATCAAGATGTGGCATCAAAGGGAGAAAATGCAAAATCGACAAGGAAAACGGCGTTTTTTGGAGAAAAAGGGTGGCCAAACCGCCTACGGCCATTTGCAGTGAATTGGTCTCGAAAAATTACATGAAATAAAAAAAATCGTCCAAAACGGACGCCCGAGCGATGAGATATGCCCTTTCAAAGTTTTCTCATTTCTTTACCCATCTCTACTTTTTCGCTGCGGTTTTACATCTTTCCATGCGGTTTTTTAAACTATTTTGTTGTTGTTTTTCATCAATCTATTACTGCGGTTTCCAACATATTCCTGCGATTTTCAACATATTACTGCGGCTATGTTATAAAAAATTGACGATTATGTTATAAAAAACAAGCTTCAAAAAATAAATAAAATAAATATTAAAACCATCAATATTAATTCAAGAACTAACGTTTCCTTGCAAAATAGTTGAATTAGTGTTGACACCTAAATTTTGACTTTTAGAAAAAAAAAATTATTTATTTAAACATAAAATGAGAGTTAACCATAATTCTCACAAAAACAAAATAAATTCACATGCATTGCATATTTATTTCTTTCGTGCATTTACATTCATGGTCGATGCCAAAGATTTGCGCTTAAACTAACGAGTGATCACATGGCAGACTAAGGAGAGTGCCGAAACTATTCATGGGGATTGGACTTATTTTTAATATTAAATCAGCCCATTTTACTCATTTAATTGTTAAAGGCCTTAGTTTAATCGTTTCTTAATTAATTACGGCCCATGTGAATTGGAGTTGATTAAGGGCCTTGAACTTCAAGTTAATAGAGCCTATTAGCCCTTAATGAGATTTGGCGTGAAGCCTTTTAGTCCAATCAAACCCTAGCTATTTTGTTATAAATACATGCTTAGGGTTCATGCACAAGAGGGGGAGGCCACTTTAATTGAATATGTGGCAGAAGCTCAGAGGGCCAATTTGATTCATACGCGGCCAAGTGAGGTTCTTCGTCAAAGAGAGTCTCGTGAGAGAGACCACGGAGGAGAAGCCAATCTTTCATTAGCATCACAACTCTGCTCTTTTGTTTATTGTCTCTTTCCTTTATTTCTTTCCCATATTTTATTCATGGATTCAACTTGCAGGAAAAGCCAAAAGAGTAAGAGTGATGGAGGTATTCCTGCGAAGCTGCAAAAGGAGCTGTGATCGACCGACGACCTCTTCGAACTGAGTCGAATTCCTGTCCGTGATCCACCCAATGAGAAGTTGCTGCATGGACGCCTTCTCGCACCAATCGGCCAAGCTTGCTGGTGATCCGATGAAGGCAGTCACTCACTTTGCTTGAGACGTTGAAGAAGAATGGACAGCTTTGACTTCTTCGGTAAAACGGAATTGCAATCCAGATAAATAAGTCCAAGCGGTGGACTTGATTTCTTCTAGACTCTTGTTTATATCTTGAGATTTGTGTTCTGGGTTTCATGGTTTCACTTTCGTGCATGCTTAATAATATTTATGTGTGACAAGGGAATTAGGAAGGATCATGGTGCATGACAACTTGCAAAACCTTCAGGAGAAGGACTGACTTCATCAATCCATGTAAACTAGCTCCATGTTTCCGTAAGTTCCAAACCCAAGCCCTTCGGTCTAGCCGTTCCACTACTGGTCCATGATTCACAAAGTCAATTTCGTCACGTCTCAAATTTGGAAAAATGAATTTGATTAGGAAAGGGCAATATTCAGGTATAGTTCCTTATCTTTTAAAATATTATGTTACCGATTTGATTTGATTGCACATCAAGTTAAATATTGGACTTGTTGCGGATAAATCCTTTGTTTTGAATGCTTATCTCTAGCATATGGGTTGGTTGGATATTTACCTGATAGCTATCTTATCTGATCTCTTGTGGATTATCTGAGTCTATTTGATAAGAGATAAGATTTGAGCTTTATTGGAATATATTCAAAATTTAGGAAGTTATCTAAAATCTTTCCAAACTTTTAAGATAACTTTCTAAAAATCTGAAGATTAAAGATAAGGTTTCATCCAAACAAGATATCTTTTAAAATTCTGAAGATTATCTAAATTCCTTGAAAATCTTAAGAGATAATCTTTCTTAATTTTAAAGATTGAATCCTTGGTGGATAGGGGCTTATCCTCTTGAAAATTTCGGTATCTACCCTAGCTTGGCCGAAAATCACTTTAATTAGGAGATGCTTGATAAAACATTTGCACATTTTTAAACAAGCATGCCTATAATATATGCTCCCCTGTGCCTAGTCCCTTCGGGAAATTAAATTGCATGTCTTACCCATGATCTTATGGGGTGGACGGCAATTCAGTATAAGACCTCGTATTCTTTCCCTCTCGCAAGAGGGACGTTGTCGTCTTATACGCGTACTCACATACTAACTCAAATCTTCGAGGATGTAGCATTAAAAATTCCACTCTAATCCGAATCTTCGGAAATGAGTGAATTATCGGGAATTCGGATATCAAGGTATACTATGGGCATTTTTGTCTAGTTTTGTTCAAATCTTTTTTTTAAGAAATTCGAAAATCCAAAAAAAATAATAAAACATAAAACACAAAAAAGAAAACATTTCAAGTCACATAAATCAATCGAAAAAGGACATTGTCATGAAATTGGTGCCGAAAGGGCGTTAATTTTTAATTAACGTAATCAAGTCCCCGAACTCATTAACTCTGGTTCGTAGAAATAAAATAGTTCTCCCACTATTTTATTTAGGTTTCTAATCGACCTACCAAGAAACGATTAGTGGCGGCTCCTAAATTAAAAATCATTTCAGTAAAACCTAAGTTACGAATTGGTAGGGCTTGTGAGAGTCCGAATTAGGTTAGTTAACTTAATTGACCTAATAATCCATTAACCTAAATTTTTTAGGTCGTGACAATTAGCCAATGACTTGCGTTATTCATCGCTAAATATTAATTATATTTAAATTGAGTTAGCGACGAAACGCCAATTTCGTCGCTAATTAATTCTTTTTATTTTAATTTTCGTCAAATTTGCGACGAACATTGGTCTTCGTTGCTAATTATATAATTTTTATTTAAATTATTTTAGTGACGAACATTGGTCTTCGTCGCTAATTATATTTTTTTTATTTAAATTATTTTAGTGACGAAAAGCCAATTTCGTTGCTAATCAATTCTTTTTATTTAAATTTTGGTCAAATTAGCGACGAACATTGTGTTTCGTCGCTAAGTATTTATTTTTTATTTAAATTATTTTAGCGACGAAAAGCCAATTTCGTCGTTAATCAATACTTTTTATTTTAATTTTCGTCAAATTAGCGACAAACATTGTGTTTTGTTCGTCGCTAATTATTTATTATTTATTTAAATTATTTTAGCGACCAAAAGCCAATTTCATCGCTAACCAATTTTTTTTATTTTAATTATCATCAACTTAGCGACAAAACGCAATTTTCGTCGCTAATTTAGCGACGAACAACATTGTTTGTCGCTAAATTGAACAAAAATTAAATAAAAAAGAAAAAAAATAAGCCGCTAAATTAGCGACGAAAAGCAACCGCCGTCGCTAAATTAGCAATGAAGAGCATTGTTTGTCGCTAAATGAAACCACAATCAAATAAAAAAATTTAAATAAAAAAGAAATATTTAGCTACGAAAAATGTTTTTCGTCGCTAATTTAGCGACAAAAGGTGTTTTTCGTCGCTAAGTTGAGAAAAATCAAATAAAAAAATTTAGCGACGAACGTCACTATTCATCGCTAAACTGAGCAAAAACCAAATAAAAATTTAAATAAAAAATAAATTCTTAGCGATGAACATCACGGTTCGTCGCTAAAATAGCCACGAACAGTGTTGTTTGTTGCTAAATTGAGCAAAAACAAAATAAAAATTTAAATAAAAAAGAAATTTTTAGCTACAAACATCAATGTTTGTCGCTAATTAGCCACGAACAGTGCTGTTCGCCGCTAAAAATTTCTTTTTTATTTACTTTTGCTCAATTTAGGGAAGAACATTTATTTTCATCGCTAAAAATTTCTTTTTTATTTAAATTTTTTATTTTATTTTATTTTTGCTCAATTTAGCGACGAGCAACGCTGTTCGTGGCTAAATTAGCGACGGACAATGATGTTCGTCGCTAAATTATTTCTTTTTTATTTGAGTTTTGGTCTTTTAGCGACGAAATGGTAAATTCGTCGCTAAGTTCATCGCAAATTAGCGACGAAAGTCATTTTTCATCGCTAACTTAGCCACGAATTTACCATTTCGTCGCTACGAAATTATGTTCGTCGCAAAATTAGTGACGAATTTTTCGTCACTATTTTCGTTGCAAAAAGGGACGAACTTACTTTTCGTCGCTATTTTCATCACAAATTAGCGACGAACGTTCTCGTGTCGCTAAATATTCGTGGCTAAATCGCTGTTTTTCTTAGTGAACATTACCCATGATTTGGTTCAAAAAGTCATTTCACAGCTCCATCCATAGTCACGCCACCACTTCTATCTTTCCCTTTGTGGATTACCTGCCGATTGCCTCGATTCTCCTTGGCAATCTCAAAGAGAATCATGACCATATTCATCACAGCCAAACCGACATAAGTATATCTCAAATGTCAATATTTAATATTGGAGATATGGGAGCCGAAGTTGGAACTTAAATAATCGTTTTAAAAAAAATTGACACTTAAGTGATAAAAATAAATATTGACACTAAACTGAACATTTTTTCTCCGACTTAGCACTAAAGCAATCTGTTTTTTGGATAACTTAAGTGTCAATTTTTTTTAGAAACGATTATTTAAGCGTCAACTTTGGTGAAGTCGTCGGAATTTCTCATCATTAGCACTAAAGTGATCGTTTTTTCTTCGATTTGGCACTTAAGTGATTCCAAAATAAAAAATATTGACAACAAATTGAGTGCCGTACACAAATATTGACACGTGAGGTATCCTTATGCCTAGCCAATACTATGCAAGTATATTAATTTTAAATTGCTATCACGATGTGGGTTTCAAGACCCTAAGCAAAAGGGTAAATCAAATATGTAATTGCCATCACGAATCAATGAACATCGGGAAAAAGTGCCAAAAAGTCCTAGATCTATTGCATTAATGCCAATTCAATCTTAAAACCTTTTATTGATGCTAATTCAGTTCTAAACCTTTTGCATTTATGCCAATTTAATCCTAAACCTTTTTCATTTGTGTTAATTGAGTCAATATGGTCAATCTTTGCCGAAATTTTTTTTTTGGTAAGGAAATCTTTGCCGAAATTTGCTGACATAGATTTCGATTATTCTACATAGCACGGTTGGCGCTGACATGGATATTTTTTAAAATTATTTTAATATTTTGATAGAGAAAAGAAAAAGAAGAAAAAATCAAAATATTTATTAAAAAATTATTAAAAATATAGTAATATTTAAAAAATATCCACATCAGCGCTAGCCATGCCACATAAGACAACCAACGTCCATGCCAGAGAATTTTCGATCAAAATTGACCGAATTGACTTAATTAACATAAATGCAAAAGGTTTATGACAGAATGAGCATCAATAAAATGTTTAGGATTGAATTGGCTCCACTGCAATAGATTTAAGACTTGTTTGACACTTTTCCCATGAACATCGTGATTGGGGTTTTAGGATCTAATCTCTGAGTGATTGAGTTCGAGAGATTTGAGTGTGAAAGTTATAAGGTCTTTTGAGGGAAAGAGGACGGTATTAGTGCCAAACGTTATGTACATAAATCACTTGGGTGCCAAAAATTTCTATCAAATCACTTAGGTGACAAATCAAAGACAAAAAGATCACTTTGGTGCTTCTGGCAAGAAATTTCGGCCAAAGGTAATATGTGGCATTTTTAACTAAAATTTTAATATTAAGTGGTATTTAAAAAAATTAAGTCCACGTGGACTTCTATTTTTTTTTTAAAAAAATATTTTATAAAAAAATAATAAAAAAAAACTAAAAACTAAAATATATTTTAAATAAATTTAAAAATAGCTCAAATTTGTTTAAAAAAGATAAAAATGAAAAAAAAATGAAAATATGCAGATTCAGGCAGTGAGGGCTTATATAGCCCACGACGGCCTCAGGCCCTCACCCAGGTCTGGCCGAGGGCTACCACTTGCAACTCTCGACCATACTTGGGCAAGGGTCGCTAGCTCCCGGCCAAAGCTCGGCGGCCCTCGTTATAGCCATGCACAACCCTTGCCACCTGGTTCTGTATTTTTTTTTTTTAGTTTTTTGGTTATATTTTTAAGCTTAATTTTCAAATTATTTTAAATAAAAATTTAAATTTTTAGCTTTTTACATTCTAAAACTAATTAAGTTTTTTTTGCCACAAAATTAATTAAGTTTATTTTTGTAATTTTTAATTCTTTTTTATTAATTTTAGCATTTTTTTTATTGATGATTGGACCTTCAGCGAGCCATGTCATCTTGATATATTAATAAAAAAAAATTTAGTCAGATTTCCGGTGAAGTATTTTGGAGTTAGAACTTAAATGATCCTTCTTCAAAAAATTTGGCATTCAAGCAATCTGTCAAAAACTTTTAATATCAAAGCGATATCCGTATACAATTTTTAACACGATACTGTCCCGTCTTTTAAGTCTATGTACAAGCGAAACTTTGGTCAGACAAACACAACAGAAGTTGGAGACCGGGAACTTGAGAACCAATCATCGGGACTTAGCGAGAGAGCTCTTTTATCCTTCACTTGAAGTTGAAGCATGTTCCCCCAATGGCGCTACTTGGACGATCTATTTGCTTTTCCCATCACGTCCCTCTCTCGCTCTCCATCTTCCTCTTCCTCTTCCTCCTCCCATTCTCCTTCTTCTTCTTCTTCGTCGACCGAATCATCCATCGCTTCCAACTCTTCCTCTTCCTCTTCCTCTATCTCTTCATCGCTCGCGACGTCCCTCTCATCATCTCCGACCTCACTCTCTTCTTCGTCGACCTTGTTCTCTCGGAGCTTGTCGATTTCTCCTCTCTGTGCTCCCGCTCTCTCTTGCTTCTCTTCTATCCTTTCACTCCTCAAAGCTTGGCCAGCGTCTCGAAGACGCAATTCCTTCCTCCCGAACGGCGAGATCTCCCGGTGACGATTCTTGAGGGAAGATGGCTTCACTTCATAAAGCATCCCAAAGCAGATTACAAGGAGGAGGAGGAGGAGGAGACATACGAGAATCACATGTCTCTGGTCGAAGGTCCTGGTCCTTTGGTTTCTATCAGATAGCTGTCTCAACACAGCCATTGACTTTTTCCTAATGTTGACGTCGCTTGAAATAAGTTGTCGGCAACAAGATGGAAAACCTGACCTGAAAAATCCACGAGAGTTTCCTTTGCTACGGTTTGCAAACATCGTACACCCTAAGATGCCAACAGTTCAAGGAGGGCAAAAGAGGAGAAAGATTATGACGATACATACTCGCAATGGAATCAAAAGCTTCGCATGCAGATACAGTTTTGGATGAATGAAGACCCATTTTTTCTTCTGCATTATATACGCGAGTAGGAGGATTGATGATCGGCGGATGAGTTTGGCTTTACATGAACTGTTTTGGTCTGAGGAAGCAGGCAGGAAAGGAGGTAGTGAAGACATTAGTGGGTTTAGGTGGGCTCGGGACGAGTTTTTCAAACATTCAAGATCTCGGCACGTAGATATTGGGATCAGCTTATGTCAGCGCCGACATCGTTTCGCAGATAGTCAAACGAAGAACAGGGAGGGAAGAGAGAGTGAGATCCGTCCTAATTTAGGTACGAGTAGGCCTAGAAGCACCCAATTGCCCCGTCGGTGCTTTCTTGCACCCTGTTTCGATTAGAGAATTCTTCTGTCTTATTTTTGTTCTTATGCGCCTTCTATTGCTTTGCGATCAGGAATGAAATTCAGGGTTGGTAGTAAACCTGCTTCGACACATTCTGTGGCCTTGGAAACGTATAAAAAAAAATCTTAAACTGATTGCATTAGTACCAATTCAATCTTAAACTTTTTAATTGAAGCAATTTAATCCTAAATCAGTTTGTTGTGATACCAATTCAGTCCATCTGGTCAGTTTTAACCAAAAATCACTGATCTAGACTTTTTTGATAATTTTTTTAAAAAATAATTTTTATTTTATTTATAATTTTATAATTTTGTATTTTTGTAATTTTTATTCTTTATTTTTTCACTTTGGCCGGTGAGAGTCACCGGAAAACCCTCTTCCGCCTTTAAAAGATTGAAAAGGAATAGTTAAATTGATTTTTAAAAATATTTATTAAAAAAGATTTACGTTAGTGTCGACTGCACTATATAGAAATGCCAACGTTCAGTGATGTCAGGACTAAATTGACTAGATTGACTGAATTGGTATGAATACAAATTTTTTAAGACTAAATTGATCTAATTGAAAAGTTTAGAACTGAATTGATACTCAATTAAATAATTTTTTAATATTTTTTTGGGTACTTTCTCCGAAAAGTCAACGGTAAATAAATGGTGGGGAATCGAAGATTTTAAATGCATGTGGGTAGCTAGTATGCTTAAAATAGCCACTTTCCAATATAATTTGGTATCAACAAATATAAGTCTCGATCAGTCCATCTAATTATCACGTAATGCGATGGGGAGATATACTTGTTTATAATGCAGAGAATCCGGATGCCATTTCTTGTACGGGTCTATACTGCAGCTCGTAGAAAGAGATATGGATGCATTCTTCAACAAATAATTGTTGAAATCTCTGAGCAAAGGACGTGGATGGAAGGGACAAAATTAGATGGACGAAATGCCAATCAATTAAGTTAATGTGTTCCATCTAATCACACAAGATTCTTCACTATATATATAATTTTAAATGATTGTACACCGTATTTATTGCTTATTGAAACAACGTTTATTGATACCATATGAATTTGTTACGAGGCAAGACTATATGTACGAGCAATCATAACTATTTCATGAATTAAAGACATGGTTGATTGATCTTAGAGGATCGGTGTTAGAGATGAAACTGTGCATGTAAAAAGGAAAAATAGTAATTTTGTGTAATACAAGTGCAAAATCGTGAATTCACAGCATAGAAAGTCCTTAGTGAAAGATGAAAATTTTGCTAATTAAAATGTTTGTTAGTTAGTGATTACATTATTTAATCAATGGAATTGAAATTTGGTTATGAATCTAAGTAGTGTAGAATATGGCTATTCTGTATCTCAAAAAGTTAGGGGTCTTATGTACTAAACTGAAAATTTTGGGGGCCTGTTTACATGTTAACGATGGTTATGTTGGCTGGTTCTCAGTTAGTTACGCAATTTACGGTCTAATGTAGACAATCTGTCTTATCAGCCAAGATTTGGATATAACTCCATAATTAGTTGAAATTGGGCTGTTTCGATAATTTCATGAAATATTTGGCATGTCTATAGTATGAATAGAATATTCATATGTCTTAGTTAACAAATGAATGACCTAAGGATTGTAAAAGAAGAAACATTATCGGGGCAATTATGTAATTCAGGAAATATGAAATTATAGGAAATAATATTTAATGTCGATGATTAAGGTGAATTTAATGAAGGTGCGTTCTTCCAAATGACAATTATACGAGTTACTAGGAAGCGAAGGATAACCATTATATTCCTGAGAACAATTTTTCGTCTTAACTAGATTTTATGAGTAGAAAAACTTGTTTTATAATGACATGAAGTTCATGTTCTTGAAATAAAAATTTGTTTGATAACAACATAAAATTTGTATTTCTTTAAATAAAAATTCGTTTGATAAGCAAATGTATGTAACTTGCAAGGGGCTCAGGCGAGCGTCGGGCTCATCGGGATCTGGCTGGTCATCACTTGCCCTAATCCTCTAGTTGCCGGCTACTATTGCAGGATGTAGAAGAAGAAAAAGCAAGAAAAGAAAGAAAGAAAAAAGAAAAAAATGTTTAAAAGTAGAATTTCTTTTGAAAATTGTCCATAATATCTTAGCAATAAATATTTTTAAACATTTATAACATTACCTTTTAATGTCCCTATAAACATGCTTCACAAAGAATCCTCGGTGGGCCTTGTTTTCTGAGACTCGCACAAGTGGACGTGTCAAAGTATCATAAACTCTTTGGACCAAAAAAAAAAGTATCATAAACTCATTTTTATTATGTGAGTTAGTTATAATCAATAAATAGGTCATGGATGGTTTAAACATATTATTGTTATCGCCTAAGTTCATATAAGCAGAATTAAGAATAAACGACTAACATGAATCCAAATGCAGAATGACAAATCCAAATGCAAATGAATGATTCGAGGCCAACGAATTCACGTTGTGTCCTTAAGACAATTTTGTCCTCTCAACCGGTACCCAAGGTGTTGGACAATTGTCTTCCAAGATAGAACGGATTGACCTTTCTTCTGAAGTGGCACTTGTTCAGAAGAAACCTTCGAACACAACTCTCGAATAACACTCGCACAAATGATGAGTAATAATGTATGAATGAGGGGAAAAAATCCAACAGCCACAATGCGACGATCGGGGTTGGTATTTATAGACAATGATTTGAAGAGTCACGATGTCACGAAGTGGTATGTATCTATTGACAAAGGAACGCGAACCAACAACAGTTCTGTATCGAACAAATATGTTTGTTCGTTTTATTCCGAACAAACATGTATGTTCGTCCCTTTCCTGAATGAACATGTGTGTTCGAACAATTATTGTCACGCCCTGAGCCCGCCGGGGACGCGAGCATCACACTTTCGCCGTTACCTTTGATGATCTCCCAAGAACCAACGGCCATAACTTAATGACCTATATGAAGCATGCGAGCGAAAGCGGGAACATCTCGATACAAATGAAACAACACAAGATGACTTAAGACAAAAGGGTACGTTTCTCATTAAGGTCTGTCATATGACAAATGTTAAAATTCTAAATCCACAAATGCAAGTAAAATTCCTAAAAACACAAATGATTTTATATTCATTTCCTCCAAGTACTTCTTCGAATGCCAGTCCATGGCAACCTCGAGTTTCCATCGCCTAGGACCTGAAAAATGTTGTCCCACGACGGGGTGAGATATATAATCCCAGTAAGTCGAACCTAACCCTAAACTAGGCTGCCAGTACCTCCAGACACTTTTGAAAAATATGGTATTTTGATAATAAAAATCTTGGCATGGCAAAACGGGATACTTTCCAAAACATGGCATTTAGTACTTTCAAAACAGCTTGACCCAGTCAAGAAAAATCATGATAACTCTAAGCTCGTACAATGGCAGAGTTTTCAATCAAAAGTAAACACTTGATGCCATCTCAAAAACACGAGGCAACTTTCACTTCTTTCTCAAAAGTATCATTCCTTGAAATATCCAGAAAACACGTTCTTTTCTCTCACGCCCCTTTCTGGGCCAATTTCAATTCATGGGGCAAATTTCCAAACATGAGGCATAATAAATTTTCTCACAAATCATTCTTTGATTTTCTTAGAAAACATATCATTCCATATCCGCCCATCCTGGGTCGCTCATCTTGGGGCTGCGAGATGATTCGGTCTCCATATGACCCGTCAGCACATATGAGACTCTTGCGTCCGGACCTAGAGATGATTCGGTCACCATACGACTCTCGACGCTCATTTTCAATCGAGATGAATCGTGTCAGTATGGGACTCTCTAGCCGCACGACCTCGTCATGTCAAATGGGAGTAACTCTCTCCCAATACATTGGCCAAATTATAATTCTTGGCGATCCCACACGCCAGTGCACTTATGATTTTTCCCCGGCGATCCCACACGCCAGTGCACAAATAATTTCCATCGGCGATCCCACACGCCATTTATTCATAAAAGTTTCCAGTTATAAAATAGCCTCAAATTTTCATTTAAAGAAAATAATTCACGCCTCAAAATCTTTCATTCAATAGTAACTCATGAAATCAAGCAGTTCATCGCCTACTCGAGGCATTCCTTTCAAACGTCCGTCACAGGACAAAACACGTTTCAAGTCATAAGTTTCTCAGTCAAGCACGTATAAATTCAAGTAAGCCTCAGGAAATTCAACAAATACAGCCAATTCATAGTTTCGAAGCTTGACTCAAAATCACATTTTTCGTCACTTTCAATCTTGGCTTTCCTTTCAATCAAAACTTTCGACTTCTCATCTTACATGCTTAAATAGCCATAAAAGCACACATTCATGGTCAATCAGGACTCTCCAAACAATTGGTTTTCAATCAAACATGCCAAGGAATGCTAACTCACAAAACTGGATAGATTTGGACTCCCTCGTGCCTCTCACAAAATCAGGCCATGAAATCATTCAATCCAACTCAAAAGTCTGTCATTTAGTAATCTAACCTCATAATAAAGGTTTAGGCATAACTTACCTATTTAATTGAGCTAGCAATTCCAATCCAATTGAGTCACCAAGCTCAATCCACAGCCAGAGCAAGGCATAGTACGGTCCTAAGAGAAATTTCACGATTCCATCAATAAAACTCTACCAATCGCAATTCCATTAAGTAAACACTTCGTCAACACATCAATTAACGTCCCAAGGTGCCTTAACGATGAATTTATGACAAGGCAACACCTTCCTCAACCCTCAAGAGGTTTGGTTTGCATAGTCACAACTTAGGGCAGAATCGGTTCTGCTCTTAATCACACTAATCAGCCCATAAATCAATCCTAAGCTTCAATTCTCTACCAAACCAACTTGTTAAAACATCAAACAACAAGTCTAGAAGGCCTGCCAACAATTTCGAAGCAAGAAAATCCTTCTAGGCCTTCCAATCGGGCCGATTCCCTTCGGTGTGCAATCGGTCAGTTTCTGCCTCAAGAAAACCACCTTAAATCAGCCATGGAAACCCATCTTAATGCATCTAAAATTACAACCACATCTCATCCAACTCTAATACTATGAGTCAAGAGAGTCTCACCGAAGATTTGGAGCCATTTTAAACCTTGAAGCCCTAAAAAACGGACTCTCTCCAAAACCGGTCAGAATCTGCCTCGTCCAGACCTTTGTCCATTCAAATCGACCTACAGGAGGATTTACTGGGCCAAATTGAGCTATATATCCCTAGAAAGGTAAGACGATAAGCTTTCAGATGGCGATGATTTTACCTCAAACCGATGTCAGACGACAAAGTTATGGCCGGAACAGTGAACCGGTTTCTGTCTGTCCGCGAGAATTCTGTTCGGCCGAGAGAGAGAAATGAAGGTGGAGAGGAAGGAGGGGAGCTGCTCGTCCAAAATGAAGCCAAGGAAGAAGAAGAAGACTAGCTTGACCCTAATAAGTCAAAGCATGTTGAATAATTGGTGCCAAAGGTGACAAGATGGCAATTAATGCTTAACCACTCATTGGATGACACTTGTCTTGCTAATAGAAGATCTTAGCTCACCATTGACCTTCTTTGACCATGAAACTTGGCAGCCAAGGGGGTCTAAAATGACCAAAATGTCCTTTTATATTTCTTGAGACAAGGGCAAGAGTCGAGGGGTAAAATGGTCATTTCGCACTTTCCGTCCGAAACTTCGTTTTTCCAATTTAAATTGCCCTCGATGAGGCGATGTCCATTTCAATTCAAATGTTGGAATTCCTCAATGTCCAATACCCAAATCTCGAGGTCCAATTTCATGTCGAGCTCTCGTCGACTGTAATTCCAGTTTTTCTCAAACTGACGGGCGACTCTTGCAGGCGCTACGCGTATCGACCTTGGGTTTTTCTCAAGCTGTGGCGATTTTGATTGTCATGTAATTACGAGGGTTCATCGCTAGCTCCTGCGGTCCTGATCATCAGAATCCGATTTTGGAAATTCTCGCAAATTACACATTGGTTAAGCGGAATCACCCACGTCCCAACGTATAACGCTAGCAAAGCATTCCATGATCGTTCCTAGATCGATCTCTGTTGGCTCAAAATATCCCCTCGACAATCCTTATGGTCAAAGTGCCGTTTCTTATTCGAATTTCCCAGGTCCACGTACCCGACCTCGCGTTAGTTTTTCCCTTTCGGTCAGTTAACTCGAGAGTGGCCTGCTCCGAGCTAGATACAACTGAAATACCTCGATTGATAACCTTCCATTCAACAGCCTCGAGAGGGGTCGAAAATTCGGAATGTCACAATTATGTTCGTTCGAACCGACATGTTTCGAACACTCACGTTTGTTCGCTATTTTCTGAACAAACATATTTGTTCAAAAAAAATTTCAAACAAACACATCTCTTCGAAAAGAAAGAAAAGAATGTGTTCAGAGTCGATCAAACTTGTCTGTTCGAATCGTGTCCATTCGATTTAAAAAGAATAGAATAAAACTTATGGGTATAAAAAAATAGAAATGCGCGGGCTCGAGCCCGGGCCAGGGCCAGAGCTTGAACAGAGCCGGCCGCCGGCCGGCGGGCGGCGGCGGCGCGCGCGTGTGGACCGACCTAGCTTTGCGTAGGCCCTCTCCCATCCACAAAAGTGAGGTGCCCCTTGGGGCCCAAACCCATTTATGAGGTTTCAATATTTAAACCCATCTCACATCTACTCTTTTTCCTATGTGGGACTTTCCTTCATTCACTTCTCATTCACCGCATATGGAATTTGTATAACAAAATCCCAACAATCCCCCACATGAATGAGATATTCAGATATCATGACTATTCATGTATGCATGAGATGCAATGTGCGAACATTCCATGAAAGAACGTTGTATCGAGATAAGTAGTCTGAGACTTTAAACTTTCCCTAGTGAGTCCTATCGGACTTGCTCAGTCAATCAGTAGACTTGATGTCTTTGAACTGTCGACCTTTAGTGCAAGCCAAGACAATAGATGTCACGCAACTATCTTTCGAACAAAATTGGTTTTCACTGTTGTGTTCGTTTTGGCCATGAGCACCGCCTGGTTTCATGAGTGCTTTAGAGAATTCGGCCTTTCAAATTCTCACAGAAGCGACCCTCACTTCACACTCACATAGGTGATTTCTGAATGTTGGGTATATCCTACACTAGATTCAGAATTTTTAAAAGCTTACGCTTAACCTTAACATATTACTACTATTTTTATACAAGAATGAGTAAGAATTTACAGTACTTTACATTGCCTTCATAACTTGGTTGTCCATTTGAACCTAGATTTTGGGATCTCTAGTCAACTAGGTAGGGTTTCCTCTATGATGACTTATTTTATAGGCCTTAAACCCATCCCCTTTGATGTTTTCTCAACTATTTCTCTAGTTATGCCTTTTGTTAATGGATCGGCAACATTATCTATTGACTTCACATAGCCAATTGTGATAATTCCACTAGAGAGTAGTTGTCTTATAGTGTCATGTCTTCGACGTATATGTCGAGACTTACCGTTATACATGACATTCCTTGCTCTGCCTATTGCCGCTTGACTATCACAATGAAAACATACATCTGGCACTGGTTTAGACCAATTAGGAATATCCTCTAAGAAATTTCGAAACTATTCCGCTTCTTCACCGGCCTTATCCAAAGCAATAAACTCTGCTTCCATAGTAGATCTTGCAATGCAAGTTTGTTTGGATGATTTTCAAGACACTGCTCCCCCACCAAGTGCACATACATACTCGCTTGTTGATTTGGTATCTCTTGTGCCGGTTATCCAATTTGCATCACAGTATCCTTCAAGTATAGCTGGATATTCTTTGTAATGCAAGGCATAGTTTTGAGTATGCTTTAAATAGCCCAATACTCGTTTCATAGCTTTCCAATGATTTTCATTTGGACTAATTGTAAATCGACTTAGCTTGCTTACAGCACAAGCTATGTCTGGCCTAGTACAGTTCATGACATACATTGAACTGCCTAGTATACTAGCATACTCATTTTGAGCATTACTCTTACCAGTATTCTTTGAAAGATATAAATTTACATCTATCGGGGTCTTTACTGGTGAAGTATCTAGATTCTTGCACTTTCCAAGAATCTTCTCAATGTAATGAGATTATGATAGGGCTAATCCTTCAGATGTCTTATGAATTTTAATTCCTAAAATAACATATGCGACTCTCATATCTTTCATATCGAACTTATTTGTGAGCATACATTTGGTTGCCTTAACAACCTCACTATTACTGCTCCTTATAAGCATGTCATCTACATATAAGCACAAGATGGCAAAATCATTATGAGTGTTCTTAACATATACACATTTATCACACTCATTTATCTTAAAACCATTCGACAACATGACTTGATAGAATTTGGCATGCCATTATTTTGGTGCTTGTTTCAAGCCATAAAGAGACTTGACAAGACGACATACTTTCTTTTCTTGTCCTGGAACTATGAATCCTTCAGGTTGTTCCAAATATATTTCTTCTTCTAAATCCCCATTTAAGAAGGCCGCTTTTACGTCCATTTGATGAATTTCAAGCCCATACAACGTTGCTACAGTGATTGACATCCTTATAGATGTAATTCTTGTGACAGGTGAGTAGGTATCAAAATAATGAAGACCTTCTCGTTGTTTGTAGCATTTTACTACAAGTCTAGCCTTATATTTATCAATAGTACCATCCGCTTTCATTTTCTTCTTGAAAATCCACTTACATTGTGGCGATTTATTTCTAGGAGGAAGGTCAACTAATTCCCAAGTATGGTTTAACAGGATAGATTCAACTTCACTATTGATAGCTTCTTTCCAAAACGGGGCTTCTGGGGATGTTACAACCTCTTTAAAGGTCCGAGGCTCATTCTCTAACAAATATGTTAGAAAGTCAGGTTCGAAAGACGTAGAAGTCCTTTGTCTTTTACTACGTCTAGGTTCATCCTCCATAGGATCGCTTCTAGAAGTAGTATCACGAGACCTCTTATCATTTTCAATTGGCTCATATACTATGTTATATGAAAATATATTCTCAAAGAACGAAGCGTCCCTTGACTCAATAATTGTATTAACATGTATATCTGGGATCTCAGACTTATGAACAAGAAATCGATATGCATTACTATTAAGAGCATATCCAATAAAGACACAATCAACGATTTTTGATCCTATCTTAACCTTTTTAGGCTTAAGAACCGCAACCTTAGCCAAACACCCTCACACTTTGAGATATTTCAAATTAAGTGTTCTGCCTTTCCACTTCTCATAGAGAGTTTGTTGTGTCTTTTTGTGGGGTACTCTATTTAAAATGAAGTTTGCCGTCAAGATAGCTGTCCCCCCATAAATTCTGTGGCAAACCAGAACTATTCAACAATGCATTCATTGTTTCCTTTAAAGACCGATTTTTCCTTTCTGCCACACCATTGGATTGTGGCGTATAAGGAGTGGTGATTTAGTGAATAATACTAAACTCAGAACAAATTTCCTCAAAAGGAAATTCATATTCACCTCCTCTATCACTTCTTATCATTTTGATTTTCTTATTCAATTGATTTTCAACTTCAGATTTATATGTTCTAAAAGCATTTACAGCCTCATCTTTGCTGCTAAGCAAATAAATATAACAATACCTCGAACAATCATCTATAAATGTAATAAAATATTTTTTTATCACCCCTTGATGATATTATTTTTAAATCACATATGTATGTGTGTATTAAATCTAAAGGTTTTGTGTTTTTATTATCTACAGAATGAAATGGTGGCTTAGAAAATTTAGATTCAACATACACTTGGCATTTTTCACTTGGACAGTCAAACTTTGGCAGTAACCCCATGTTCATCAATTTCTTTATTAACTTATAATTAACATGTCCTAGTCTAGCATGCCATAAACTAGGAGACTCAAGCACATAAGTAGAAACAACTTTATTCATTTCATCCTTGGATACAACAATCATTACATTCAACTTGAAAAGACCATCACTAAGATAACCCTTTCCTACATACATCTCATTCTTGGAGAGTATAAACTTATCAGATACAAACACCAACTTAAAGCCATTCTTGCTTAGGAGAGATTCGGACACTAAATTCTTGCGTACGTCAAGGACATGTAGCATATTATTTAGTGTCACTATTTTCCCAGATGTCATCTTCAAAGCAATCTTTCTAACACCTTCAACCTTAGAGGTCAATGAATTACCCATATAGAGTTTTTCATCACCCCTACAGGTGTGTAAGATGAGAACATTGATCTGTTGGCGCAAATATGTTGAGTTGCTCCAGTATCAATCCACCATTCTTTGAAGTTTCCCATCAAATTACACTCGGATATCATGGCAGAAAGATTGATATCATCAACGCCACTGGAAATTTGTTCCACCACATTCGCCTGAGTCTTCTGTCTTTTCTTGGCTCTGCAGTCTTTGGCACGATGTCTAGACTTCCCATAATTGTAGCACTTGCCAATGAACTTTTTTGGGCCTTGGGTGGATCCTTCTCCAAACTTTTTCCTTTTCTTGTTGGGTTTCGATCCTTCTTCAACAACATTGGCCTTTGAGACTTCCAGATTTCTGCCAATTTTCTTTTCAGAAAGCCTATTGTCTTCTTCTATCCTCAATCGAACGATCAAGTCTTCGAGTGATAACTCCTTCTCTTATGTTTGAGATAATTTTTAAAATCTTTCCAAGATGGTAGCAACTTTTCAATAAAAGCAGCCACTTGAAATGAATCACTTAGAATCATCCCTTCAGCATGAATATCATGCATGATCACTTGAAGTTCTTGAACTTGACTTATGACGGTTTTAGAATCAACCATCTTAAAGTCTAGAAATTTGCCGACGGTGAATTTCTTCAACCCGGCATCTTCTATTTTGTATTTCTTGTCCAGACTTTCCCATAATTCCTTAGCCGTTTTCAGCGGGCTATTGTTGACACCTAAATTTTGGCTAATCTTTGTCAGCCATTTAAATTTTTTTAATTAGAACTAATTTTTAGTTCTAAACAAAAATCATCCATTGCATTTTAGCATATATTACACTTTCATCTAATTTAAATCCGCGATGATCTATGCTTCGTTTCTAACATAGGACTTGTTGGAATTAAAACTATCGTGAACGTTTCTTCCATTGCAGATTCCTTCACTATAAGGTGGGAACATCATCATTCCAAAGCAAAAGAAAATGCATGTTCCATTAAAAAGAAGAAAAAGAAGATGGCCATTGTTGGAAGAGAGAACATGCATTACACGGCAATGTGAAGAGAATAAAGAGTTGTTGGAAAGAAGAGTTCATCCCATCCACTATCCGTCATCATTCCAAAGCAAAAGAAAAGGCATGTTTCATTAAAAAGAAGAAAAAGAAGATGGCCATTGTTGGAAGAGAGAACATGCATTACACGGCAATGTGAAGAGAATAAAGAGTTGTTGGAAAGAAGAGTTCATCCCATCCACTATCCATCATCATTGGATTCTTCAAGAACTAGCACATGAACATCTATGATGGTGTTTTCTTGTCTCCTTGGTTCTTCCCTATAAGAAGAAGATCATGAACGGCAATGAAAAGAAAGCGAAGGAAGGAGATGGATGGGTGCGTGGTGGCTCCAAAGTGCATGTGCATTGCACGTATGATGCTTGGCCAGCTAAGGTTTTGCAAAAAAAAACTCATCAATGCATCTTCATCCGGACCCATCGCATTACATCTATTGACTTTCCTTTTCCAGTACAAGAACATGAGTTATATAGGACTAGGAGGGGAGGGCGAACCGGGGGGACATCTTGGGTAATGCTGTGAAGGAATAGGAGGAGGCCAACAAAAATTACGACATACAGCAGAATTGTGAGAGAGAGGAAGAGAGCTTCATCAAATATATTGAGATCCCCAATTTGTCCGTAAACTCCATTGGTGTACCGAGACCATCCGCTGCACGTTTTCCACCATTGGTGTCCACCGAGCTGTTTACGTGAAGAAAGGAAAAGAAAATCCCTTGATGGAATCCTCCGATCCATGGCCACACTCATGGAGTCCCCTTGAAAAATTATAACAAAAAGAGTAACACGTGGAAGAAAAGTGGACCGTACTTAACCTGAAGTGGGAAGCACAATCATCAAAGGAGATCCACGTTTTGGAGTTCAATCTTTCAATCCCGGTGATTTCACTTGTCCTCGCTGAATTCATTCTTGATTTTGCAGGTTCTCAAAGCGTCAACTAAACCCAACGTGGCCTTGAGCTTCATCGTCGGCTGAGCTGTGCCCGCAAGATCCCGAGCCAGTCCAAAATCCGCTAGCTTGGTTGACGAGTTTTGGAGAAACCCAGATTGGAAGGGCAGCCTCCGAAGATTCGGCTCCTCGTAACCTCACCCACACGATCATGGTGTCTCCTGGCCAGCACACAACGGTTTTCGGGCTTCGGTTTAGTTATTTCAGCGCACCGGGAAGTTCCTAAGCTTGCTGACCTGATTGTCAATGGGATCGTCTCCAATCTGCCGCTGTTCAGAATTTTTCCTCTGCTGCTCGAAGCTGCTGTTCGCTGCTGTCCAGCTTTGTATCGAGGTTAATCAATGCTTATTTTTAATTAGTTGAAGGTCTAACGTTGTGGTTACTTGTGCTAGATCGTTTGGGATGGATCTCTAGCGAATCGATTTCCGAAAAGTGCTAGTTGTGTGTGAAAATCCGAACTGTGCGTGCTGGAATTTGGCCTTGAATTAAGGTTATCCCGAGCTACCACAAGTCAAATGAGTCTCGGCGAACCGTCATCTCCAAAATGTCACTCCTGCAATTCCAGTAAAGCTCAATAGGCTTACGGCCCGGATTATGGTCCATTTTGTATTATGTCTTATTTGCAGTATATTTAATTTATGTCATCGCATTTCATGTCATATAATTAGATTGCATTTTATAAAAAGAAAACCCTAAAAAAAATATTGCAAAATCCAGAAAATTGCATCTTTGAAAATTCATCAAATTTGCCAAAAATCGGACATTTTCATGGAAAGGGTACCGAAAGGGCATTAATTGAAGAATTAATGTAATCAAGTCCCCGAACACAAAATCTCTGGTTCGTAGAAATAAAATAGTTCTCCCGCTATTTTATTCAGGTTTCTAATCAACCTACCGTAAATGATTAGTGGCGACTCCAAATTCAAAATACATCGCATGTTAACCAATTGAACCTTAAGTCACGATTTGGTAGAACTTGGGAGAGTTCGAGCTAAGTTAATTAATCTAATTAATTAATTTAGTAATCCATTAACCTAACACCAAAATGTTCGTTTTTTTTAGGTCGCGACAACTATAGACATTGTAGAGGGAATTGTCCATACCATTGAGGACATAGTTGCGACACAGGAAGTCAGAATGCTTCCATGCATCTACAGCAGCAACCTTTTCCTTGTTTGTCTCTCCTTCTTCCAACTAAGGAGCATCCTCATTGAGGAACCTTGCCAAGTTCAAAGTTGTGAGATAGAACAACATCTTTTGTTGCCATCTCTTGAAATCAAAACCACTGAACTTTTCTGGCTTTTCTCCATGAGTCGAAATCAACGTAACAAGTGGCGTCATCGATGTCGAAGCCATATCTATTACAAAAATAGAATACACACACACACACACACAATAAATAACAATAAAAACAGAATGCTTATAATTACAAGCGATTATATGAACAATGAAAATTCGAGAAAATAACTATACGAAGGTTGTGACAAAAATTCGACAATTCGTCAGAAGACTGATCGAACGACGCAACAGAATAGTCACACGAAAACAGTATATACGAACTCAGTATGAAAACACAAAAATTGTCTTAAGATTGTTATCGCCTAAGTTCGTATAAGCAGAATTAAGAATAAATGACTAACCTGAATCCAAACGCAAAATGAGAAATCCAAATGCAGATTAATGATCCGAGCCCAACGAATTCACGTTGTGTCCTTAAGACAATTTTGTCCCCTCAACCGGTACCCAAGGTGTTGGACAATTGTCTTCCAGGATAGAACAGATTGACCTTTCTTCTGAAGTGGCACTCGTTCAGAAGAAACCTTCGAACGCAACTCTCGAATAACGCTCGCACAAATGATGAGTAATAATGTATGAATGAGGGGAAAAAATCTAATAGCCACAATGCGACCGTCGGGGTTGGTATTTATAGACAATGATTTGAAGAGTCACGACGTCACGAAGTGGTATGTATCTATTGACGAAGGAATGCGAACCAACAACAGTTCTGTATCGAACAAATATGTTTGTTCGTTTTATTCCGAACAAACATGTATGTTCGTCCCTTTCCCGAACGGACATGTGTGTTCGAACAATTATGTTAGTTCGAACTGACATGTTTCGAACACTCACGTTCGTTCACTATTTTCTGAACAAACATATTTGTTCAAAGAAAATTTCAAACAAACACATCTCTTCGAAAAGAAAGAAAAGAATGTCTTCAGAGTCGACCAAACTTGTCTGTTCGAATCATGTCCATTCGATTTAAAAACAATAGAATAAAACTTATGGGTATAAAAAAAAATAGAAATGCGCGGGCCCGGGCCCGAACCTAACCGAGCCGAGCAGGCCGGCGGTGGCGGCGCGCATGTGTGGGCCGACCTAGCTTTGCGTAGGTCCTCTCCCGTCCACAAAAGTGGGGTGCCCCTTGGGGCCTAAACTCATTTGTGAGGTTCCAATATTTAAACCCATCTCTCATTTACTCTTTTTCCTATGTGGGACTTTCCTTCCTTCACTTCTCATTCACTTCATATGGAATTTGTATAACAAAATCCCAACAATTATGAGTATAAAATGAGTTTATAACTTATTTTGATCCAACTCACCTATGTATCTCTCTTCATTATCTCATTCTCACTCACTTCGAACGCTCATCGTAGTTCGAGCAAGTTTTCCTAAATTGGATTAAATATGAAAGTACTTTAGGAATATTGATATGAGTTGGGTATGGGTCAGTCGAGTATGATGTTAGCTAGCAGTATCATTTAGAGAGAGTATATAGGCAATTTAAAAAAAATTGACAAAGAAATGTGAAATTAAAAAATTCATGTTGAATATGAAGGGCTTTTTTCCAAAATAGTTTTTTTTTAAAAAATATTTACCAAAATAATAGGAAAAAAAATATTTACATAATTGGGTGCCAATCAGCAATGGGCCTGCCGATTGGCACCCAAATTAGGATTTTGGGCCCCAATCGGCAGGCCCAATGCCGATTGGGGCTCCAAGCCCAACTCATTTTTTAAAAATAATACTTATTTAATTTTAATTTATATTTTTTTATAAAATTTTTAATTAAATAATAAATTATATTGGAATTACGTAATCTTTGAGGAAAAAAAAAAGACAAGCACTACATAATTCATATTACATCATTCAAATTTACTTTTAATTTATAATTTTTTTATAAAAGTTTTAATTAAATAATAAATTATATTAAAATTACGTAAACTTTGAGGAAAAAAAAAGACAAGCACTACATAATTCATTTATTATTTAATTAAATTTTTTTATAAATTAAAAGTAAATTTGAATGATGTAATATGAATTATGTAGTGCTTGGCTTTTTTTTTTCCCTCAGAGTTTACGTAATTTTAATATAATTTATTATTTAATTAAAATTTTTATAAAAAAATATAAATTAAAAGTAAATTTGAATGATGTAATATGAATTATGTAGTGCTTCTCTTTTTTTTTTCCTCAAAGTTTACGTAATTCCAATATCATTTATTATTTAATTAAAAATTTTATAAAAAAATATAAATTAAAATTAAAATTAAATAAGTATTATTTTTAAAAAATGAGTTGGGCTTAGAGCCCCAATCGGCATTGGGCCTGCCGATTGGGGCCCAAAATACTGATTTGGGTGCCAATCGGCAGGCCCATTGCCGATTGGCACCCAATTAGGTAATTATTTTTTTTTCCTATTATTTTGGTAAATATTTAAAAAAAAACTATTTTGGAAAAAACCCCGAATATGAATGGGACAAAGCGTGAATATGATCAATCTTCTGATAATATTCAATAGTGCATAAGCTTTTATCAAGTAAGAAGTGAATATGAGCAGAGAGATAGAAAACTTTGCATATATAGCTTTACAGTGACTTTTCATATATAGCTTTACAGTGACTTGGCTTGGTGTAAGTCTACATCTATTCTCCCACACTAATAGTCTACCGACTAGTTCCACTAGAAATCTTGTTGAAGTTATAGTAATAATGTGACACTTATGCCCAAGCTGATAGATCTCACCATCTCACACTTAAGCACGAACTTACACTGTCAACGCTCTTCAAAAGATTTGCAATTTGATACTTTCAAAAGACAACGTAAAAAGTATAAGCTCTTTCTAAATTTAGATTTTTGAGCTTTTGATCACTTGTCCTCTTCGACGCCTTGATATTCTTTTATACTGCTCAGTGTTCAATTTTCTCGTTAGATGATCATCAAGATGATCAATTTCCAAACTATCCATTGTACAATTGCTGAGAAGATCAATTAGCCATTGAAGTGAATCAATCAGAGTTTCTGTAGATTTGGTTGCTCATACAATCAAATCTTGATTTCCAGGATTAAAGTAGTTCATCTATGGAATGTATTTTGCCTTCATGATGATTGGCAATCCACAAAGATGTTATGTGTATCCAGAATCTTTCACGTAGATATATTTTGAGATTAATAATCAATGATATTTCTTCATACTTGGAATCCATACCCAATCATAAGTTATCAAGGGGAGAGATAAAATATTGTTGTTCTTGATTTGGTAGTTTCAGTGCTATGCTCAAATGAAGCAGTTATAATAATATTCAACTCTCCAGTTATGTGATGATATGAGACTATGCCAGGCTTTTGCTTATATTCAGCTTTCAGTGCTTTGTTGATATCTAGCTTACATTGTTGATATCTACGAAGTGCGTTTGATGATATCGCTGTTGTAACTGGCTTCTGTTGATATCAAGCTAACACAAGCTTTTATTTTCTAGTTCTTTTAAGCATATTAGCAATCGTGGCTCTACCTTGAAGTTTACCTAAAGAAGATATCTCCAAACTTTATCGAACTTTTCATTCTAGACTAGTTGACCTTTACTTAGTAATTCCTGTCCGTAGGCACCTCTAAGCCTATTGATATGTTCACCATTAATAGAGAACTTATAACCTTTAGATGTTCTTTTTTAACATAATTTGCATAACACTAATGCATCTTTCACCTGGTTCTACTTATCAATAAACATATCAGTAACTTTTGATTATTATGTCATGTTTAAAACATCATAAGCGATATTTCCAACATGATATAGAATCAAGGGAAAATGTCAAAAAAGTCCCCAAGTGCACATGTTTTTCAATTAGGGGCCCAAAGTGCAACTTGTATCAAAGAAGGGCCTAGATTGTTTTTTGTGTTCCAATAAAGGGTCTGGTTTTTGTCTTTTTCTGTTTTTTGTTTTATGTTATTCTTTTTTTCTCCTCCCCTCCTGTTCATCGTTTCCCTCAACTCTGGGCTTTGCTGCTCTGGCGCGAGAGCAAGTGACCGACCTCACCTCATCGCTCATCCATCCCCGCGCACTCAAGTCTCTCACCTCCTCCTCCTCTCGGCTGATGCTTGAAACGTATATATAACTCTCTCTCTCTCTCCATAATTGTAGATCCAATCCAAGCTCTTTTCAATCCTCGAAGCGTCGGAAATGGCGTCTCTTGTGCGCTCCAATTGCAGAAGGGTCGCTCTTGTTCTTCTCTGTGTTGCTCTTGTTCTTGTGGGTTCCTTCGTTTCCTTCCGGGTTAGTGCTGGGTCGGAGTCTCTAGTTCAGAGAGAGCAGTTTCTTCAGGGTGCTGCGAGAAGAAGATCGATGGAGGTTCAAGAAGCAGAGGGAGATGATGACTACATCATTGTACCCAAAAAGAAGGCCAAGCCGACCACGCTGGCTACCTCGGAGAAGTCCAAGAACCAGACCAAGCTCACTAAATCCGCTCTCTCCGCCAAAACCAGACCAAGCTGATGAAACCCAAATCAAACCTATACTCCAAGAACCTAACCAAGCCTCTCAAGCCCACGAATTCGACCAAAAAAACGCCGCCCTCGTCCACCATTGTTGATAAATCCAAGCTCAAGAAGTTCAACTCCACCTTGAAGCTCAAGAAGCTGAACACGACCTCGAAAGCTGCCAATTCCACCAAGACTGTCTTGTCTTCGGTCAAGAAAGGCTCAGATCTGGGGAAACTAGCCACACCCAAGGACAAAACGAAAGAGTCCTAACTCCAAGTCGACAAGAAGCTCAGTCAGTCCGACCCCAAGAAACGGAGCAAAAACAGAGGCTCCACCGACCAAGAACCCAAGACGCCTAAGACCCAGGAGCCGAAACAGCCCAACTGGCTCGACTCCGAGGAGGACGACGATCTGTTCTCTGAGTTTCGAGATCTGCCCACCAAGTTCCAGCAAACACTCATCCCCGACAAGAGCGATTTCTTGCTCCCACGCCAGAGTAGCACCTCCTCTAAGCTGACTTGAGGGAGATGATGAACAGGAGGGGAGTAGAAAAAAGAACAACGAAAAATAAAAGGCAGAAAAAGATAAAAACCAAACCCTATATTGGAACACAAAAAACACTCTAGGCCATTCTTTGATACAAATTGCATTTTGGGTCCTTAATTGAGAAAACATGGGCACTTGAGGCCCTTTTTTGGCATTTTCCCTAGAATAAATGGATCATAAACGGACCAAATGTGTCTAAATGGATCAGACCATTTACAAAACTGACCCACGTCCGATTCAACCCACTAATTTGACGGGTCTATTCACGAATCAGGGTACCACTGAGCACTTGACGAGGAGGAGGTTGGGCTAACCCACAGCGACCTAGACGGGTTTTTTTTTTCCCCAATTTAATATTTTAAAAAAATATATTTACAAAATTAATTACTATCTAAAAGTATTTACGATTTTGGGTCTCGCGCGCTGGTCAAAGGAGCGCGCGAGACTCGTGCACTACTAAGAGCAGCGCGCAACTCAGTTGCGCGTTGCATGCCTTGTGCATCATGCACAAGGCTTTATTTATTATTATTTTTGCTTGTTTTCTTTTAGTTTTTTTATTATTATTCAATTTGTTTCTAGTTAATCATTTTTAAATTTTTTTCTCGTCGCTCTGCTGTCCCATCGCCTTGCTCAATCGATGACATGCCTCGGTCCCGCATCTCTATCGCCTCGTTCATTTCATTTGCTTGCACTGCACTCACAACGATGGCTTCAGCGATCTTGACCGTGGCCTTCGTTTCCTCACGGATCTTCTCGATACGGCAACCTTCCTTGCCGATCACCTTCCCGATCTGCCTAAATAAACGAGTGAGCGAGCGAACGAACGAACGAGCGAGACAACGAGGCCACGAAATCGAGGCGCGTCATCGAGCGAGCGAATGAGAGTCTGAGCAGCAAACGAGCGAGGAGATGGGGCAGCAGTGCGATAAGAAAAAAAATTTAAAAATGATTAATTGAAAACAAATTGAATAAAAAAATTAAAAGAAAACAAGGAAAAAAATGCCTTGTGCAGAAAGCACAAGGCATTGGAGTGCGCAACTCTGCGGGACCGAGGCATGTCATCGAGTGAGGTGACAAGGCGGGGAAGTGACGAGGAAAAAGATAAACGAACGAACAAGCGAGGCAACGGGGTCACAAAATCGAGGCGCGTCATCGAGCGAGCGAACGAACGAGCGAGGCGAGAACTGCGCGTTGGGGCAGCAGAACGACGAGAAAAAAAATTAAAAAATGATTAATTGAAAACAAGTTGAATAATAAAAAAAATTAAAAGAAAACAAGAAAAAAATATAAAAAAAAAATGCCTTGTGCATAAAGCACAAGGCATTGCAGCGCGCAACTCAGTTAAGAAGCGAAATTTTTAGCGAAATTTTTAGCGCAATGCTCGTTCGCTCACTCGATGACGCGCCTCGATTCCGTGGCCCCGTTGTCTCGCTCGTTCGTTCGTTCGTTTAGGCAGATCGGGAAGGTGATCGGCAAGGAAGGTTGCCATATCGAGAAGATCCGTGAGGAGACGAAGGCCACTGTCAAGATCGTTGACGCCATCGTTGTGAGTGCAGTGCAAGCAAATGAAACGAGTGGGGCGATAGGGCTGCGGGGACGAGGCACGTCATCGATCGAGCGAGGCGATGGGACAGCAGAGCGACGAGAAAAAAATTAAAAAAAGATTAACTGAAAACAAATTGAATAATAAAAAAAATTAAAAGAAAACAAGCAAAAAATAAAATAAAATAAAGCCTTGTGCATGATGCACAAGGCATGCAACGCGCAACTGAGTTGCGCGCTGTCCATTGCAGCGTGCACAGTTGCGCGCTGCTTATAGCAGCGCGCAATGCTCACGCGCTGCTCTGACAAGCGCGCGGGTCTCAAAATCGTAAATACTTTTAAATAGTAATTAATTTTGTAAATATTTTTTTTTAATATTAAATTGAAAAAAAAAACCCGACCCTGACTGCTCCGAAACCTTAGTTTCCTTAATTTGTCTACTAACTTTGACGGGAGGCCACCAGAAAAATGTGAATATTTGGCTGCAACACCCACCAAAAAATTTCTAGAAATCACAACCTAAGATACATTCGGAGAGATTGGAAATTGGATGATTTTGCACCCTGTGCACAATCTATTCAGTCCATATTCACTGGCCGAATGAGAACTCATGCTCACAGACACCGACATGCGACCCCAAAAGTAGCAACGAGATGGTGGAGGTGACCCCATGAGTAGTTATTGCCCATGAAAACTCCAATCACTTTGATTTGAAGCGAGAGAGAGAGAGAGAGAGAGAGAAGTGAATGGCAGACGTAACAGATCGCAGTCTGTCGCAGCCTTGACGATCATGACTGATGAGAGGCGATAGAGGTGGTCTTCTCTTCTCTTCTCTTACCCCCTTCTACGCTTCTATGTGCCATTATTGGGCAATGCATTTATTGCCTTCTTTCCCTTCACTCTGCACAGTATAATTGCACGATCTGCACATCTTTTTCTCTCCTTGTTCCGTTTCTCTCGTCCCAATCGTCTGGTGAATCTCATTAATTCCTTAGTCTTGTTAAACTGCAAAAGGCCATGCAAAGAGTTGCATTCAAGCGTTCACCATCACTCATCCATGATTGTGGATCTAACGCTCGTGATCATGGGCATGATCTGTGGAATAATCACAGCTCGTGCAAATTCTTCCCACTTGCTTCTTTTCATCTGTATATTTTTTATACACTCGAGGTTTGTGGCCCTGACCCAGGTCCACAGGCTTTTCTGATGCACAAATCTTGTAGTATACGAAAAGGGTCCACTCGTATGTCTGACAAGAAATGAGCCCCCCCCCCCACATGATGTGGCAGAAGAGCTCAGTATCTTCATAATTCTCGCTCATTCCTTGGAATTGTCACTCATCTTAACCATTTAAAAAGTTTCCTAAACAAGGGAAAATATTCTTAAATGCAAGTATTATGAGATCATCTCCCTCGAGCAGCCTTCTTACACCAGATAAAAACCTTTCTCTTTCTTGTGTCACAAAAGAGGCAAAAGAGAAAAGGAACCACTTCTGCATTTTCATAAACACACGTAGGAGAGATCTTAGTCTCACAAAAAAAAAAAAAAGTCTCACAATCTTCCTCACAACAAAAGATTTAACAGCTGTACGCGGAAGGATAAAAAGCTTTTTACATAAGCCATATAATAAGACAAAAAATTTGGAGGAAACGGCCAAAAACGAGAATAAAAAAAAGGGTTGTACATAAAAAGGGCGAATTGAATATAATAATCCTGATCTCTGTGTGATGAAGATGGCGAATTCTTTCTTTTTCAGATCAAGGGTTGAAAAGCGTGTCTCCACATTTGCACTTCCAGGTCATGGGCTTGTAGTTGGAGATGTCATCGCCTCTCGCGTAGTAAGCAGATGCGACCCTTGTGGATGCAGAAGCGATGTGGCTACGAGCGCTCCTAGTTCTTCTCGGGCCGTGAACTTGCTGGGGAACAAATGGGACTTGCACGGCCTCGCAGTGCCCGCAGGAGCTGCACTTCCTCTCGCACATCGGCGGCCTCGACCCTATCAGCGACCTCATTCTCTTCGTCAACCTCTCCTTCCCTTGTTCGTCCTCTCCTCTCTGCTAATGTCACGAATGAACACTTTCTTGAGCTGATCACAAGGGAAAGAATTTCATGGGAAAAGAAGTATGATAACTACGTACGTACCGTAAGCTTGGAGGAGATGACTCTACCTTGAGCCACATAGGTGCTTTGGCTTGAGCCCCACAGAAAGAGCAAGAGCAAAAATGCCATTGTTTGCCCACTCCTGGGGCAAAATAGCCATTCTTGAATCCTCCCCATTGTTTTGCACACTCAGTATGGTCAGAGAGAGAGAGAGAGAGAGAGAGAGAGAGAGAGAGAGAGCAGAGTGGCTAAACAAACAGCTGGGTTATATATAAAAGAATGTGGGAGAGGGGTGAGAAGACGGGTGATCTTACGGAAGCTGGCTCAGGCTTTTCGGGGAAGACTGATTGAATGCCCAACTCCTGAATTCATGCATGCACAGAGACCTATCAATCTCTCTGCCTCTCAGCTCTGAATCAGCGACGGAACGTGGAAAGCGAAACGAGAGGGGAAAAAAAGAAAAGGAAGAAGGGTGAAGTACAACAGCGAAAGCCCCCAGAAGAAACCAAAGATCATCAAAAGGACATCAAACCGAAAAGGGAATGAGCCTCAAGCCTCGTTCCAGGAGCCCATATCCCCAAATCAAACTGAAAGGGAGTCGCAAAAAAGGAAAAAAAAGGACAAGAGCATCCGTATTCACAAAGGAAAATAAGAGAGAAACTCCAAATGACAGGAGAGAGATTAATGGGGGGAGGGGCTTTATCTTTCTCGCAAGATTTGTTCATGTGTGTGGCCTGCGTTTTTGGGGAGAGGGATCGAAATTTGAGCTGTAGTTGCCACTTTAACACGCCAAGAAAAGATGCAATGGGGAAGGTAGTAGGGGGGTTAGGCCTAGGTGCCTCAGACCATAGGCTCATGTGTTTTTTTTTTTTTTTTTTGGGCTTTGAGAAGGTTAATGCAATACAAGGTAACAGCAAGTTCTCTTGGAGTCTGCTCATTATGGAGATCTATGCGGTTGCCTTTTACCCTGCCCATTCATGCTAAAATCCAAGCAAAAGTCCTATTATCCCCTCTTCAAAATAGATGGTCGTCATGATAATTTGGACCTCCTGTTCTGACCCCTCAACTTTTCATCTGGTCGTTCCTACCAGGCTACCATTATTAGATTAGGTCATTCGATGGGAATGTGTATGAAGAAGGGATTGGGACTTTCTTTTCTTCCTGGGTTTGGTTTCTCGACGAACGCGGCTGTCGTGCTTTGGCGACGAACAGGATCGGGAAATGCTTGTTTTGTCGTGTAATAGGAGCCCATCAGATGCAAGGTCTTCATGTGACATGTCCGTTGCTTTTCTCGAGAGAGATGAGATGAACGAGGATTACAAGGTCTGTCAGGGCATGGCCCATGGTCCTCCTGCCCATAACCAGACACCATAGGTACGTAGTAAATATGTTTTGAGAAGCGAAAAGAAACAATGTTGATATCGTTACTAGCCCTTGAACCTTTTTTTTTTGTTTTGTTCATATATGCAACGTCGTATGAAATTTTTCTTAACTTTTTCAATTAATTTTATAAATTTTTGTTAAATATGCAATATTGTTCTTAAATTTTGGATTGATTAAACTACGTCATTGAAATGTTTTGAAATCTTTTTTTCTTTGTTTCGTCATTGAATAAATCGAGACAAAACCCATCACATAAAGGCCAACTATTTCAATGAAATGGAGATGGAGAATAAAGGATGATTATTGACAATGTCCGGGAAGAAAACAAAGAAAATTTTCGTACTCTTTGCCGGTCGGCATCGTTTTCCTCGTTCTCGCCCCTTTCCGTTTATGTGAGCATTTGTGGAACAAGTGTCCCTCGGATCCCATTGCAATGTATCGTTGTAACCATGGATAACATCCAAATTAGTTCATGCACTTTTGATCTTTGTTCAGTATGGTCCTTGAACTCCAACCTTCTGCAATCTGTTCCATGTGCTATTAGAAGAATCGAATAGATTTTGCTTTTGTATTCAATTTTTTTCTCTATCCACTTCCCCATTTTGTTTGTTTCATCAGTTTCTTTCGAGATTACGATGGCGGCAAAATACGTGTTCCACGACCGAGTTTGATTTCGCGTCACATGTCAATCGTAGTGTATATACCAAAAAACCGAAAATTGTCTAATAAAAAAAAGTACAAATGACTAAGAGTGAATGTTCCTGGGCGTGTAATTTTTCTCATGCAATTTGGAATACTCGAAGGGTATTGAAAAGCGAAGAATTCACGTTCTTCTTTTGAGCTATTTCAGAGTTACTCAACTTGAATTTTGGGACGAGACGAAAGCACCAGTGACCTGCGTACAACTCCTCTTGCACCTCAAAGTTTCAAGGAACAATGGCAAGCGTGATCCACAGACATGGGCTTGGTTCGTAACTTCGTGTACGGGCCTGGGCTTTCAAGATCAATGGCATTGCATCTTGTTCGTGACCCTCGTAACATTCCATTTTCCGTGGAGAGTTTCTTCCCCCCTGCATTACACACGGCACCAGTCCTGTAGGACCTGTTTTCTGGAGGGGCTAATGCCACCAGAAACTACTCTAAATCAGTGCCTCCTTATCATATTTATCCTAAACTAACTTTTGCGTCGCAAAACCTCTCAAACGGATGAACAAGTGCCGCATTTACTTCAAACTAATTTTTGCGCTAAAAAAAAAAAATCCAAACTAGTTCACTTGCGTAGAACTTACCCCGAATTATGGTAAATTCGAAATTTTTTCTCTTGGAAAATGTGGTGGTGCGTCCGTTTGAGGTAAAAATGACGTGTGTACTAATTTGAGATTTTTTAATGCAAAAATTAAAGTTGCGCAAATGCGGTACAAATGCACCAGTTTGGGCTAAATGTGACACATATATACTGAATGTTTATTTATGATACAATTGTTGGAATATATAAATATTAAACCACGTCTTCTTCTAACAGCTTAAGCTTTTAGAGCAGTTGGCAGTAGTCCCACCAAATCTTATCATGGAATCATATAGTTCAAATCTTTTCAAGCCCCTATTTGCCTCCCTAATGAATATGTTCACGCTTAGTGATAGGCGGCAAAAGACCTGACTAAGCGTGAGGAAAGCTTAATGGATAAACGTGACACAAATGTACCAGTTTGAGGGCTTTTTTTTTTTTTTTTGGGTGTGGAATCTACCACTTGTAAATTAGTTTCTTAGATAACAGCAAGCTGACCCAAGGTGCTCTTCACCACATTGCTGGTAAGGTTTTAACTGGGGATGTTAAATTTATTGCAGAAAAACAGTGCCATTCTTCCAAGTCTCTGGTGCTAATTGCTGGTGCGAATTATGAGCTGCCAATTATTGCCACCCAGAAAGGCTTAAGTTAGTATGCTCAAATCACATTGATTGAGTGTTTGACTTGTCGAAATTGACCTCTCACCTAATTCGCCAGTGGAATAACAATTTTTTTTTTTTTCATTCAGATCAATATGACTACAAGAAGAGATTACACGATTTTACAAAGATTTATCCACAATCGAGGTATGGAGGATCTGTGCCGGGGGTTTTCGGTTCTGATGAATTTTGTGTCTTGATTAAGCCCAGATAAGAGAAAGGGTTTTTTTGGGTTCTTGTCTTTTGGTATTTTTTGGGTTTTATATTTGGGATTTCAAAGGGAAAAATTTGTGGACAGGTGGATCCGTCTCTTTTCTTATGCTTCACTTGGTCATCTTGTTGCAGAGTCTATAGAACGAGAAGCGTTCGTCCCTGCTGTTTCACAAGTTCGTTTTCCAGAAGCCCATCCCAAGCACCAGGGTCATCAGGTATGTCCTCCTCTTGAAGAGTACTGTTAGCAGTGTGGACTGTGATCTCTCACGGATCACTTTAAGGAGTGTGTCGAATGTCGAACTCCAAATTATTGCAGTCTATATAGCATGATGAGAAGCTCATAGATTTGTTGTTGCATTATGGACCTGGACACTTACATTGAATATCAATGTTAAATAGGACAATAGAATGATCCACATTACTGTGTTTTTGTCGAATTTTGTGCAATAGATCAAGGAATGTGGAGAATGAGGTCAGGTAGCATGACCATCGAGAATGGCCAAGACTAAGGCTGGAACAGCTAATTGCTTCGTGGATCGGTTTCTTGATCAGTCATTTGTTAAAAGTGTTCCCTTTTCTCCTATTTGGGAGAACCAGCTTTGCATGTTGACATTCTGAATGTGTAGTTGAAGCTTAAGAGTAATGATAATCTGAAACAGGTAACTCCCGGCAGTATCTCAACCAGGTCATGGCCAATTCGAGCGGTAGCCAAGGGAGAAATATCATACAGAATCATAATTTCTCTGGTGGAATGCATTCTTGGCACCCCATTTGCTGTGAAAGCTGGGTGGTCTCTGCAGAATCGGGCGATTGCTATGCTGTGGTTACTAATAGAAAAGAATGCTGGCAAGGATTGGAACAAGACATCACAAGCAGGGTTTCTCCAGGTTCCACTTATTCTGTTTCTGCCTGTGTTGGAGTGTCGGGGTCTCTTCAAGGCTCTGCTGATGTCTTGGCAACTCTAAGGCTAGAACACCAAGACTGCGAAACTACATATAAGCGCATTGGAATGTAAGGTTTCTTACATTATAAATACCTATGTCTTTTCAAATCACCAAAGCAGTGAACGATTTAAGCGAACTGATCTGCTGCAGAACTTCTGTATCAAAAGAGAGGTGGGACAAGGTGGAGGGCTCATTTTCATTAGCAAGTCTGCCAAACCGAGTTGTCTTTTACCTTGAAGGGCCTTCTCCTGGAATAGACTTGCTTATAAAATCAGTGGTGATAACTTGTCCAAGTGCAAATGGAAAAGAGGTAATGACGCATTTCAAGAAAATAAAAAAATTTCTTACCTCTCATTAGTAGCTTCGGAATTGAAGAAGATGGGTTGACAGTTGTCTGAATAATTCATTTTTATGTTCTGCGAAAGAGAGTGGACAGGGGATGCATAGCTGTTAATGATGAGAACATTATCCTCAATTCCGTATTTGATGATGGATTGAACAATTGGGCTGGGAGAGGTTGCAAGATCGTCCTAGAGGACTCTATGGCAGATGGGAAGATTGTTCCACAGTGTGGGAAGTATTTTGCATCTGCAAAAGAGCGTACACAGACCTGGAATGGGATTCAGCAAGAAGTTACTGGAAGGCTGCAAAGAAAACTTGCTTATGAGGTCACTGCACTGGTTCGTGTAGTTGGTACCGATGTAAGCAACAATAGCGTGCGGCTCACACTGTGGACCCAAATGCCAGATCTCCGTGAGCAGTTCTTAGGCATAGGCAAGTAAGTTTAGATTCCCCTCACCTAAAGAAACTTCATATGATTATAGCAAGTGATACCGAGGATAAAGAGAAAATGGAATGGTAAGCCAAGCTCCTCTCTTCCTAGAGTTTCCAGAGGGAAGGACATGATCGATTTCTTCTTGCAATCACCTTCAATTTTTGGGTCATTAGAAAGAAGTTTTATTCTCTTTTCTAATAGTTGCTAATATCCTGTATCTAATAATTTTTCATTATATGCCCCTAAATCAGTTTTTAATTTCTCGCAAGTGTGCAAGCAACAGATAAGGATTGGACAAAAATGCAGGGGAAGTTTCTCTTGAATAGTTCCCCGTCAAAAGTTATCATCTCCATTGAAGGTCCACCTGCGGGTACTGATATTCTTGTGGACAGCTTAACAGTAAAGCATGCGGCGAAAGCTGCTCCTTCTCCTCCACCAATTATCAAGGTTTGTAGCCATCGAAGTTTCCAGCTGATGTTTCTTCTCCATATCATCAATGCTTGAAGATTGTCTTTGACATTCTGAAAGTTGCTTATTCTAGAAATGAGACCTGTATGTTGAGCACCTGATTGCCGCTCTTCCTATTGCAGAATCCAGATTTCGGAGTAAATATACTGGAGAACAGTGACCTAAATGATGGGACTAAAGGGTGGCTTCCCCTTGGCAACTGCACTTTAAGCGTTCAGACTGGTTCACCACACATTCTTCCCCCATTGGCAGGAGAATCGCTTGAGCCTGGTGAACCTTTGAGTGGCCGTTTCATCCTTGTGACAAATCGCACTCAGACTTGGATGGGCGCTGCTCAGATGATCACTGATAAGCTCAAACTCTTTTTGACATATCAAGTTTCCGCTTGGGTCCGGATAGATTCTGGTGCAAGTGGTCCTCAAAAAATTGGCGTTGCACTGAATGTAGACAGCCAATGGGTCAATGGCGGGCAAGTCGAGGCTAATGATGACGGATGGCATGAACTTAGCGGTTCATTCAGAATCGAAAAGGAACCCTCGAAGGTCATGGTCTACATCCAAGGTCCTGCTTCAGGTGTCGACTTGATGGTTGCGGGGTTTCAAATTTTCCCTGTTGATCGACGTGCGAGATTTAAGCATTTGAAAGAGCAGACTGATAAGGTAAGTTCCGGGGATGAATTTAGTGCAAGATTTGGTGGTATAATGGTTAATCAATTGGTGTCGTCGCTTAACTGGATTGATGACATTTACAATGCTGACTTTAACCGACTTACATTTCTCTTTCGACAAAAATATGGTCTCTTTTTTTCCCCACAAGCTTGAATTTTCTGAGTTGTGTCTATGAATTGATGATATGCCTGCACTCTCTCTTTTCAGCCTTAGCACGATGAAGGCTCCTAGAGTTTTGCTGCTTAGAATATCTTAGAACTTGTTATTTAAAATCTTGCCATTGATCACCTATATATATATAAGAGGGGATTGCACAAAAAAATTGGGGGAATAACTTTCATTAAAATTGAGTAATAGCTCCCTACCATTGAAATGGCAGAGTAAGCTCATAATTTACTTGGATTGAGTTACTTAGATATGTGACCGTTTCATGTTTCCTTTCATTACATTGCAGCTCCGTAAGCGTGATGTCGTCCTGAAGTTTTCTGCTGTGAATTCAAGCAGCTTGGTTGGTGCTTCCGTGATCGTCAAACAGACACAAAGTAGTTTTCCATTTGGCTCCTGCATAAGCAGAACAAACATAGATAACAAAGATTTTGTTGAATTCTTTGTAAAGAACTTCAATTGGGCTGTTTTCGAGAATGAATTGAAGTGGAACTCGACAGAGCCACAACAGGGACATTTTAACTACCGGGATGCCGATGAGATGCTCGAATTGTGTAAGAGCCGCGGCATTGAAACGAGAGGCCACTGTATCTTTTGGGAGGTGGAGAGCACGGTCCAGTCATGGGTCCGATCCCTCAACGACAATGACTTGATGAGTGCGCTTCAAAACCGTTTAAATGGGCTTCTTTCTCGCTACAAGGGCAAGTTCAATCACTATGATGTGAACAACGAGATGCTGCACGGATCATTCTTTCAAGGTAGATTAGGAAAAGATATCCGAGCCAATATGTTTAAGACTGCACACCAACTAGATTCATCTGCCACACTATTTGTGAACGATTTCAATGTGGAAAATGGGTGCGATCCCAAATCATCCCCTGAGAGCTACATAGAACATATTCTTGATCTACAGGAGCAAGGCGCACCTGTTGGCGGAATCGGGATTCAAGGGCATATATATAGTCCAGTGGGACCAATCATCAGTTCGGCTTTGGATAAGCTGGGCATTCTCGGCCTTCCGATCTGGTTCACCGAGCTCGATGTGTCGTCTGTTAATGAGCATGTAAGAGCTGATGATCTGGAAGTCATGCTTCGAGAAGCATTTGCACATGCTGCAGTGGATGGGATAGTGCTGTGGGGATTCTGGGAGCTGCTGATGTTTCGGGACAACGCCCATCTGGTCAATGCCGAGGGGGATGTCAATGAAGCGGGCAAGAGATACCTCGCCCTCAGGAAAGAGTGGACGTCTAATGCTCACGGATATGTTGACGAACAGGGCGAGTTCGCGTTCAGAGGCTTTCACGGAACATTTGACGTCGAGATCACCACAGCCTCTAAACGGACGACGAAGAGCATTGTCGTCGAGAAGGGCGAGTCCCCGCTTGTCGTGTCTATAAGTCTTTCGAGTGAGCATGTGAGTGTTGGCAACTGAATATTGTCATTCCTCTCTGGTGTTCTTGACCAAATTGCAAGATGCAAGCGGATACTTGACTGTACATAGCATTGTTTGCAAAGGGATCGATTCCAATCATCTTTATTATACTTTGAATACAATAAGATAATATATGGTTGCTTGCTGCTTACTGAGAATTTTACTGACCCTTCGAATGAGTTGTGATTTTCGTTTCTGTTCATATTTTGTTCCTATTTTGTTTCCTCAAAACAATAAGATTTTCCACAATACCCTTTTTATGTATTATATTTTCCTCTTTTCGGTGCGCTTACTCTGCAAAAGATGGCTGATTTTGAAAAACATTTTCCCACTTGTTTATATTGCTTGAAATAATCAGTCAATTGATTTTTTTTTTTACTATCCGTAGTATTTATGTCTAGATATCTTTATCGACGATAAAAATATTTTTCATTGATTCATTTTTATTGGTGATACATACGGTTATTTTTAGAAAAAAAAATATATTCTGAATCATTCTTTTTGCTTTTGCTTTTCCAACTTATATTTTTGAAGGTAGAATTGTACCTCTATTCTCCTAATTTAATTTTGTTTTGTCGATACCCGATAGACCTTTCCGATATTGTACAATGGAATGCAAATATGGAAAATTCCTTCCATTATTGTTTAACATATCTATTTCCTTTATATGTTTATTATCTAAAAAATAAAATATAGGATAACAAATATCAACACTTTAATTTTATTATAAAATGACGAAACTACCCTTGATAAACTTCATCTTGTTTGATAAATATAAGTTGCTGGTATGACTTTTGGTTATCATCATGTGTCATGTTGTGCTCTTTTGTTTGGAACTTCCCAGGGAGAGACCAGAGTTGGTTTGAATTGTAACACCCTCTTTTTTGGGACATTCTAAGTAGAGACTTCGAGTTTTGTTGCCTGCAACTTAGTGTCGCTTGGGACATCTTAGGGAAGTTCCAGGTTGCAGTTAATGGGTGTTTCGTTTTCTCTCTCTTGGTTACCGTAAATGACCAGCTTGCAGATTCACGTATCAATTGGCGGCGCAGTCTTCATTCCCTCTGGCCGCTTCCGGCCGATTTGGGGCCGGCCAGCGCTCCTTACAAGCGTGTCGCTTTTGAGTTCCATGATCAGAAAAGTGCCGTCGTCTCGTCGAACCAACTTAGGTGGTCCGCGAGGCAAGCCCCGAATTCTCCAGCCGACTCCATCAGCGGCATGTTCGTTGTCTGGGGTGTAGGCAGCTCGTTTTTCCGGCATGGTTTCGCCATCCAATTGTCCGGATCTATGGACATGGGCTTGGTTCATACATGGGGCTGGGCTTTCAGGACCACCCTTTGCTTGATTGGATTATGGGGGGATGCACAAATGTGCGTTTTTTTTTTTTTTGGTTGAAACACAAATGTGCAGTTCACTCGGGGGTTTTAATGCAAAGCTTTTATTGATCACTCAACCACAGAAATGAATTGGTCTCTACGTTGGGATTGCCGGCCGAAGGTGCTTTTGACCAGATTTGACAGCAAGGTTTTAGCTGGAGATGACAGTGGAGATGTTAAATGTTGGATATATTGTGAATATAATCCATGTAATATGTTCACATACAAGCCCAATAGGTGAAGGCTTGGTTATTTGGGTCCATTTGGGCTGGAGCCCAATAACTTGCTTATATATATTCTAGGGTTCGCCCTACGCTGGAGGTAACACTGTTGAGCATTCCAAACTTGATGTCTCAAGGTGTAATACTTCAAGCAAACACTCTATACTCTCTCAAAACTCATTACCTCCAACAATCTTGAAGTATTATCTTCGGGTGTCGGATTTGAGCGAGCAAGGTGTCTACTTGAAGGTCTCGTCGAGACGAACTCGCAGGTACGAACTACTTTCGATTTCGACGGTTGGTTTGGCCAAGATCTGAGGTTGAAGATTCGGGTTTTACTGTAGCACCCGAAATCTTTGAATCAAGATTTCAGAAATTATAGCTAGTTTCAGAAAGTGAGACCACTTGGGTTTTGTTCGTCTCGTCGATACGAACGTTTTGAGTGGTCACTCGCGTCGAACGGAGGTCGGACGAAGGAGATACGGCCGTCGGAAGAAACACTGTAGATGGAAGATTACTGTAGCTCGAGGTTACTGTAGATTGAAGATTACTGTAGATTGAAGATTTACTGTAGCACCCGGATTACTGTAGCACCACGCGGGTACCGTATTTCCAGGCGTATTTGTGGAGTATTTTCGACGTGTTCCCCAGTGTATTCCCGGAGTATTTCCAGTGTATTCTCTGTGTATTTCCAGTGTATTCTCGGCGTATTTCCAGTGTATTTCTGGCGTATTTCCAGCGTATTTGTGGCGTATTTTCGACCAATTTTCAGCGAGTTTCCGACGACAAGGCAGTCCATCTTAAGGTGTTTGGGCGCTCCGGACTCAATTTTGGGGTCAGTTTTGGCAAATTCCATCTCTACAGAGCAGTTAGACCAAGGTTAGAGGCATTATTCGACTTTGGGAGCTTCGAGGACTCCAAGGTGCACTCTTTCTAACTCTTTGCTCTGATTGGAATGGCAAAACATAGTTCCTATGATATTATAAAGCTGCAATCATTTGATGTCACTGAATTTCATGGTTGGAAATTGCACGTTCAATTTGGCATGAAAGAGCGTGAAATATTCTACACTGTTTTAAGTGACTTGGCATCTACCACTGAGGATGTCGATGAATATCAATGGAACAAAGATGAAGATTTTTGTAGAGATTACTTGTTGAATTCTCTAAATCCTCGTCTAGCTATGACTTATAGTGAGTATAAGACGGCGAAAGAGATATGGGATCACTTGAACACTCAGTTCCAAAAGCAAGAGGGGCTCTCTAAAACTCTCCTAGCGGAGAAGTTCTTTGATTTTAAATTCAATACGAATTCGAGTGTCACCTCACAGTTAGTTGAACTTGAGAACATGAGGAACAAGTTGAAAGAGGATAACTCTGATTTGTCCGATAATCTCTTTGTCAGCCTTGTGTTGAGTAAGCTACCTGTTGAATGGAGTTCTTTCAAGACTGAAATGCACAGACAGAAAGAACATATGGGACTTGATGAACTAAAGATGTATATTCATATTGAGGATCAAAACTTTTCTAGGAAGAGTTTGGAACAAGCAGGACAACAAAAGTCAGTTGCCAACTTAGTTTCACATTCCTATAAACCTCATAAAAGGTTCAAGTCACCAAAAGGTGAATCTTCTTCACAGTTAGAGGCCAAAAAGACTATCTTCAAAAGAAAGAAGAAGGGCAAGTGCCATAACTGTGGAAAGTGGGGTCACTGGGCAGCAGAGTGTAAGCTACCAAAGAAGCCAAAGAAAGACACACCACAAAATGAGGCTAATATGCTAGTTAATGAGTCTGAGCCTCTAGCCTTTATTGGAATGATGAAGGATGGAAAGGCCAATGTCTCTTCTGAGTGGTGGTTGGATAGTGGCGCTACTTGTCATGCTACAAATGACAAGAACTTACTCACTGAGGTCACAGAAGTGAAAGACACCGTAGAAAATTGCAATGGTGGTAAGGCAGAGGTGACTCATGCTGGAACTGCAAATTTGGTGCTTTCTTCAAGTAAATTACTAACTCTGAAACATGTTAGAGTAGTACCTTTACTGAAAAAGAATTTGATTTCTATGAGTTTACTTGATAAAGCTGGTATGTCCTTTTCAACTATGAATGGTAGAGTAACTTTATCAGTTAACTCATGATTATTTCGGTTGTGCATTCATGGTTAATGGCATGTATAGGTTGAGTTTAGATACTGATAGCATAAACCATGTGAGTTCTACTTTGATTGATCCAAAGTTATTACACAATAGACTTGGACATGTGAACTACAGGAAAATGCAACATCTAGCTAAAACTCACAACATTCCATTGGACACCTCTATTCGTTTTGACAAATGTGAAGTGTGTGCACAAGCTAAAATCACTAGAAAACCTTTTAAGTTGGTTTCTAGAAGCACACAACTTCTTGAGCTAATACATTCTGATCTCTGTGACTTTAGAAATTTTGTCACAAGAGGTGGTCGGAAGTATTTGATAACATTCATAGACGATTTTTCAAGATATTGTCATGTCTATTTGTTGAAATCGAAAGATGAGGCTTTTGAGAAGTTTAAGATTTTCAAGTCCAGAGTAGAAAATCAACTCAACTTGAAAATTAAAAGGCTTAGGAGTGATAGAGGATGAGAATATACAATGACAGGGTTCAAGGAATTTTGTGCTTCAGAGGGCATAATACTTGAAACTACCGCTCCTTACTCACCCCAATCAAATGGTGTTGCAGAGCGTAAGAACAGAACATTAACAGAAATGTTAAATTCTATGTTACTTACAGCTGGCATGCCTTCCTCCTACTGGGGAGAAGCAGTTCTAACTGCTAATCACATCCTGAACAGGTTGCCACACTCTAAGTTGTCTATGACACCTTATGAGATATGGCATAAGCATTCTTGTAGATATGATACTCTTAAATCTTGGGGATGTATTGCTTATGTAAGAATACAAGATCCTAAGAGAACTAAGGTGGGACCTAGAACAATTACTTGTGTATATCTAGGTAGTGCAGAAGATAGTGCTGCAGGCAGGTTTTTGGATCTATCTACTAACGCAGTGATAGAATCTAGAGATGCAGAATTCTTTGAAAATAAGTTTCTCAAAGATCATGGATTGAGTGTTTCTGGATCTACAGATATGATTACAGAGTCTAATGTAGAATCTGAAACAGGCCCTTCTGACACTAATCCCACACAACTGGTTGTTGAACCAGATCCAATTAGAGTATCTACAAGAGAGAGAGTTTCCAAAAGTTTTGGTAAGGACTTTGTCACTTATCATCTAGAGGATGATCCATTCTCCTATCAAGAAGCAATGAGATCTAGGGAATCTCTACTTTGGGCAGAAGCTATAGATGATGAAATTAACTCTCTGCTCCAGAACCACACTTGGCAGCTAGTCAATTTGCCAAAAGAGGCTAAGGCTATAGGCTGTAAGTGGGTATTGAAGAAGAAACTGAATAGTGATGGATCAATAGCCAGATACAAAGCACGTTTAGTAGCTAAAGGCTATAAACAACAGAGTGGAATAGACTATTTTGATGTCTATTCACCTGTGTGTCATCTATCAACTATAAGAATTATTCTTGCTTTGGCATCTATTGAACACTTTGTAGTGCATCAATTGGATGTAAAAACAGCTTTCCTAAATGGAGAGTTAAATGAGGAAATTTACATGGAACAACCGGAAGGGTATGTCATGAAAGGACTTGAGGACAAAGTTTGTAAATTGAACAAATCTTTGTATGGTCTTAAACAAGCACCTAAGATGTGGCATCTTAAGTTTGACAAAGTGGTAAAGAGTTTTGGCTTCCAGTCTAGTTACTCAGATAAATGCCTTTACCATCGTTTTATGTCAAATAAGATAGTTATCATTTGCTTGTATGTTGATGACATGTTAATTCTTGGCTCCGATCATTCTGTAGTGAGTGACGTGAATGCTATTTTAGCTAAAGAATTTGACATGAAAGATCTTGGTATTGCCAATACCATTCTTGGTATGAAAGTAAGCTTTGAAAGGCAAGTCGTCTCCCTTAGCCAGACTCATTATATTGAGCAGCTACTTTCTACCTGGGGATACAGTGAGTGTAAACCGATTGAGACACCATATGATTATAATAAAAGACTGAGTCCCAATGAAGGGACCAGTGTGGATCAGTTTAAATACTTGAAACTGATTGGTAGTCTCATGTATGCTATGAGTTGCACTAGACCTGACATAGCCTTTACAGTTGGCATGCTGAGTCGTTTCACTAGTAATCCTAGTAAAGAGCATTGAGATGCCATCAATAGGCTGATGAGATACCTTAAAGGTACTAAAGATTATGCTCTATGTTACTCTGGTTTTCCTCCAACTGTGGATGGATATTCTGATGCCTCATGGTGCTCAGAGATTGGAAATAGTAAGTCCACAAGTGGATATGTATTCACGTTGGGTGGAGCTGCTATTACTTGGAAATCCAAAAGACAGACTTGTATTGCATTGTCGTCTATGGAATCAGAACTCTTTGCTTTAGCTTCAGCCGGTGAAGAGGCAGAGTGGATAAAGAATCTGATTATGGATATTCCGTTATCTCGACTAAAGATAAATTCTTTAAGCCTGTTCTGTGATAATCAAGCGGCAGTCCAAGTCGTCAAAAATGCTCTCTTTAATTCAAAGAGAAGACATGTGAGACTGAGACATGCGTTGTTGAATTATCTGAGAGAACAAGGAGTTATCACCTTGATCGATGTGAGATCGAAGGATAACTTGGCCGATGCTCTCACAAAAGGTTTGTTTAAAGATCGATTATTCAAAACAGTGGGGGAAATGGGGTTAAAGATTTTGAAAGATAAGTCTTAATTACCATTTACTTACCCTCTAAATGTGTGTTTTGAATTATCGAATCTTCTTTTGTTGGCCAAAATGATAAGCACATTCTATGTGTTTCATCGATGTTCATGGTTGCCGATAAATCTGAAAAGGGTTAGTTGTCTCATTCCAAACTTGATGAAGATGGCTTTAACCTGATTCAGAGGTTCTATCTGGGAAGTTTGTGTCATTCCAAACTTGATGATACAACCCGACTAGGTTTGGACTATCCTTTGGTTAAATGATCCCATTCCAAACTTGATGCGAGATTATTTGACTTTAAGGAATCAGTAATTGTGACATTCCAAATTGGAACACATAAATAGTTGGTTGCATAAGAAGCCTGTTGGTCTTGTTCTTAATTGAAACTTGACATTACATAACTAGTTATTGTAAGTGACTTGACTGTTGGTCCGGTTCTTTGAAACTAGGCAATGGTTATTCTCTTACGAATAAACTTGGGTTGATGGCTCTTTGTAAATCAAACTGTTTAGGCCTTGTTCATAATTTATGAAACTGGCTTGATGCTTATGAACATGATATTATGATGCTTTATGACATCAATATATGTTCTTCTCTGCCTTGTGTTATGGTGCTAAGTTCTTTTAGTAGAACTAGACACTTTTAGTATATTATTCAAATGATTGAATTCATAGTAATATGAAATTCATATGTGAAATTCTACAGGGGATGGCAGAGATGGAGGAGAGCTTAATGAGTGGGATCCTGACCAGGATGACCTACTTGATGAATGAATATATCATTCAGAGTGTGTGGGGGACTTGATAGTTCACCTGCAAATGCCCATTTTGATGAAGTCCATTTACTTGGGACTTATATTTTCTGTTCTTGTGTTGTGAACATAATTATGCTTATCTTTTGTATTTGTAAGGCCTTAGACTATTTTGATTGGCCTACTTATACTTGACTGCTATGCATATGTTGATTGTGAACTGATTCAGAGATTTATTATGGTATGCTGATCTCAGAACAGATTCATGATAAGGATGATTCACTTATTTGGACTGAATGTGGATGATTCATGTTTGTTTGAACATCACACTAACCACCGTATTGGATTGTGCTGTATGGTGAACATAGGAGGAGATTGTTGGATATATTGTGAATATAATCCATGTAATATGTTCACATACAAGCCCAATAGGTGAAGGCTTGGTTATTTGGGTCCATTTGGGCTGGAGCCCAATAGCTTGCTTATATATATTCTAGGGTTCGCCCTACGCTGGAGGTAACACTGTTGAGCATTCCAAACTTGATGTCTCAAGGTGTAATACTTCAAGCAAACACCCTATACTCTCTCAAAACCCATTACCTCCAACATTAAATTTATTGCAGAAATACAGGGCCAGTCTCTGGTGCTAACTGCCGGTGCTGGTGTCTCTTTCGTCAGCCACGACTCCCAGTTCTCAAATCACATTGATTGGATGTTTGACTGGTCGAAAGTTAGATTTCATCTAATTCGCCAACATGGAATGACAAACTATATATTTCCATCCAAATCGATGACTCTAAAAAGACAGCTGGGGACCTCGAATAGATTAAGGAGTCTTGCATCCCGGAAGGAATGAGAACCTTCATTTCCGATACAAGCATCCGAAGCGCAACTTGGGCTCCAACCCAAATCTGCAAAACAAAGCAAAAACGAGCCGAGAAATTTATGGAGCGTCAGCCTTACCCAGAAGCAATTCTGTTTGTTCTTGATGATGCTCTGCTGACTCCACCGCAGAGGAATGCCGCCTCTCGACGTAATCTTCGACAAGGTAAAACAAAGATGCCATGTTCTCCATTCTGTTTTTAAAGTAGCTTCTAGAATCAGTACTGATTAAGCCCAGATTAAAAGAAGGGTTTTTCTGGGCTGTCAAATGAATTTTTCGTGTGGATAGGGTGCTCCCGCTCTTTTCTTATGCTTCACTTGATCATCTTGTTGCAGAGTCTATAAATGAGGAGGAGTCTTGGCCAGACCCATCCAAAGCACCGGAGCCATCAGGTACTTCCTCTCCCTGTCCTTCTCTTGAAGATCTGGTTAATGACATTGTTGTTAGTGATGTCCACTGAGTTCCTATTTCAGTTTTTGTTTTCTTTCTTTGGTTAATGACATTGTCGTTCTCTTTTCCTTTTCCTGACCCCTGTGATTTATAAGGTATCCAAAGAAACTGCTGATAACCAAAAGAGTAGAAGCGCTAGCGACAACTCAGAGGTAGGTACTCCCTTCCTCCTTTTGTGCAGCCTCAGCATTTTAGCTTGCAATCTCATACTGAAATTATTGTTTTTGTTTAGCCTGTTTGTGGCTTTGCGGTGGTGGTTCTCCTTGATCTCGCTTCATGGGAATACATGCAACTCAAATGACTTTCATGTAGATTTGGTCGGATGTCCACATCTATTCAGAAACAAGCAATGTGCTCTCATGAATCACTTTATGAGTGCGGCAACCGTCAAAAACTTATTGCTAGTTTTTAGTATGCTGAGAGGCTGCATATTGGCCTGGAACCTGATATTGAATATCAATGTTAGTAAGACAACAGAATAATCCATATACTATCTCATGTTTTTGTCACATTTTGAGGAGTGGATATGTGATCAAGGAACGTGGACAATGATACTCAGATGGCATAAACATCAAGCATGGCCTACATTACGGCTGGAATAGCTAATTGCTTTGATGATCAGTTACTTGATCAGTCATTTGTTAAAGTATTCCCTTTTCGTCCTATTTAGGAGAACCAGCGTTGCATGTTGATAATGTGCAGCTTGAATTTAAGGATTATGATTATGAAATTCTGAAATCGCTTATTCCCGGCAGTATCTGAACCAGGTCATGGCCAACTCAAGCGGTAGTGAAGGGACAAATATCATACAGAATCATAATTTCTCTGGTGGAATGCATTCATGGCGTCCCAATTGCTGTGAAAGCTGGGTGGTCTCTGGAGAATCGGGTGATTCCTATGCTGTGGTTACAAATAGAAAAGAATGCTGGCAAGGATTGGAACAAGACATCACAAGCAGGGTTTCTTCAGGTTCCACTTATTCTGTTTCTGCCTGTGTTGGAGTGTCGTCGTCTCTTCAAGGCTCTGCTGATGTATTGGCAAGTCTGAGGCTAGAACACCAAGATTGTGCAACTACATATAAGCGCATTGGAATGTAAGGTTTCTTACATCATAAGTAGCTACATCTTCTCAAATCACCAAAGCTGTGAACAATTTAACCGAACTGGCCTGCTGCAGGACTTCTGTATCAAAAGAGAGGTGGGACAAGGTGGAGGGCTCATTTTCTTTGTCAAGTATGCCAAACCGAGTTGTCTTTTACCTTGAAGGGCCTTCTCCTGGAATAGAGTTACTTATAAAATCAGTGGTGATAACTTGTCTAACTGCAAATGGAAAAGAGGTAATTAGGCATTCTAAGAAGAAATGAAAACAAAAACTTACCTCTTTCAATAGCTTCGGAATTATGAAAAATGGAACTTAACTTGTTGACAGTTTCCTCTTTATGTGTTGCAAAAGAGAGTTGACAGGGAATGCATAGCTGCTGGTGATGAGAACATCATCCTCAATCCCATATTTGATGATGGATTGAACAATTGGGCTGGGAGAGGTTGTAAGATTGTCTTACACGACTCTATGGCTGATGGGAAGATAGTTCCACAGTCTGGGAAGTACTTTGCATCTGCAACAGAACGGACCCAGACCTGGCATGGGATTCAGCAAGAAGTTACAGGAAGGCTGCAAAGAAAACTTGCTTATGAAATCACTGCACTGGTTCGTATATTTGGTAACAATGTCAGCAGCACTGGCGTCCAGATCATGCTGTGGACCCAAATGCCAGATCTCCGTGAGCAGTACATAGACGTAGCTGAGTAAGTTCGAATTCCCCTCACCTTAACAATCTTCATATGGTTATAGCCAGTGATACCAAGGACAGAGGAAAATGGAATGGTAGGCCAAGCTTCTCTCATCCTAGAGCGTCCAAAAGGGGACCGAAATGGTCAATTATTTCTTGTGAAAACTTCCATTTTTCGTTCATGAGAAAGATATTTTATTCTCTTTTCTGTAGCTGCTAGTAGCCTAGTATCCTGTATCAATGATTTAATTTCATGCCCCTTAATCGCTTCAACTTTTTTATTTCTCTCATGCGTGCAAGCAACAGACAAGGACTGGACGCAAATGCGGGGGAAGTTTCTCTTGAATAGTTCCCCATCGAAAGTTGTAATCTACATTCAAGGTCCACCGGCGGGTACTGACATTCTTGTGAGCAGCTTGACGGTCAAGCATGCGGCAAAAGCTGCTCCTTCTCCTCCACCAATTATTGAGGTTTGTAGCTATCGAATTTTTCGACTGATATATGTTCTCCATATCTTTAATGTCTGAAGATTCCCTTAGACATTCTGAAAATTGCTTTTCTAGCAATCAAACCTGTATGTTTAAACACCCATCCCCTACTCTTCATTTTGCAGAATCCAGCTTTTGGAGTAAATATAATTGAGACCAGTGACATAAACAATGGGACTAATGGATGGTTTCCCCTTGGTAGCTGCACTTTGAGCATTCAAACTGGTTCGCCACGCATTCTTCCCCCGTTGGCAAGAGATTCGCTTGGGCCTCATGAACCTTTGCGTGGCCGTTACATCCTCGTGACAAATCGCACAGACACTTGGATGGGCCCTGCTCAGATGATCACTGATAAGCTCAAACTCTTTTTGACAGATCAAGTTTCCGCGTGGGTACGGATAGGTCCTGGTGCGAGTGGTCCTCAAAATATTAATGTTGCACTTGGTGTGGACAACCAATGGGTAAATGGTGGGCAAGTGGAGGCTAATGATGACAGATGGCACGAACTTAGTGGTTCATTCAGAATCGAAAAGCAACCATCAAAGGTCATGGTCTACATCCAGGGTCCTGCTTCAGGTGTTGACTTGATGGTTGCAGGGGTTCAAATATTCCATGTTGATCGACATGCGAGGTTTAAGCATCTGAAAAATCTGACCGATAAGGTAACTTTCCGGAATAACTTTAGTGCAAGATTTTTGGTATAATGATTAATCAATAGGTGTCATGGCTTAACTAGATTGATGACATTTCCCAATGCAGACTTTAACCGACATAGATTTCTCTTTTGACAAAGACAGAGTCTACTTTTTACCACACTTGCATTGTCTGAATTGTACCTGTAACTTGTCGGTTTGGAGTTATATGCTTCCACTCTTCCTTTCACCCTAGAAAGATGGCTCTAACAGATTCTCGCGGTCATTTGAGTTGGTTCCTAATTTTCATGTTTTCGTTTCACTATGGCAGCTCCGTAAGCGTGATGTTGTCTTGAAGTTTTCTGGTGCGGATTCAAGCAGCTTGCTTGGTGCTACCGTGATTGTCAAACAGACACAAAATAGTTTTCCGTTTGGCTCGTGCATAAGCAGAACAAACATAGATAACGAAGATTTTGTTGATTTCTTTATAAAGAACTTCAATTGGCCTGTTTTCGAGAATGAATTCAATTGGAACTCGACAGAGCCACAACAGGGACATTTTAACTACCGGGATGCCGATGAGATGCTCGAATTGTGTAAGAGCCACGGCATTGAAACGAGAGGCCACTGTATCTTTTGGGAGGTGGAGGGCAGGGTCCAGTCATGGGTCCGACCCTCAACGACAATGACTTGATGAGTGCCGTTCAAAACCGTTTAAATGGGCTTCTTTCTCGCTACAAGGGCAAGTTCAATAACTATGACGTGAACAACGAGATGTTGCACGGATCATTCTTTCAGGGTAGATTGGAAAAAGATATCCGAGCGAATATGTTTAAGACCGCACACCAACTAGATCCATCTGCCGCACTGTTTGTGAATGATTACCATGTGGAAGATGGGAGCTGATAAGAAAGAATGATTAAGAGAGAATGGTATTGTTCTCTAATAATGGTGTGTCAAACAATGTACATGAGAAGCCCTTATATAGGCTTAGAAGAGGTAAAGAGCTTAGTGCTCTTCCTATGTGGGACTAAAGAGAAAGAAGGAATGTAAGAGAAAGCTATAAGACTACAAGGCTATACAAGTATGTCTAACACCCCCCCTCAAACTCAAGGTGGATCAAACAACGAGAGTTTGGAAAGAAGAAATTTAAAGCGTTGTGATGTAAGAGCCTTCGTAAAACAATCTGCAAGTTGATTCTCAGTTCCAACAAAAGGAAGAGAAATAGTGCGAGCTTGAAGATGATGACGAGTCAGATGACAATCGATCTCAATATGTTTTGTACGCTCATGAAAGACTGGATTTGCACCAATATGGATGGCACTCTTGTTGTCACAGTGTAGAGGAGTGGGATCCGGAAGTGAAACACCCATGTCAGCAAGTAAGCGGCGAAGCCAAACAATCTCAACGGTAGTGTCAGCCATAGCACGATACTCGGACTCTGTAGAGGAGCGTGAGACAATTTGTTGTTTCTTTGCACGCAAGGAAATAAGAGAATCGCCAAGAAAAATGCAATAGCCAGTGATAGATTTGCGATTAGACACATTGGAAGCCCAATCAGCATCAGAATAGGCACGCAACTTGAGAGCAGAAGAAGATGGCAAAAATAAGGAACGCGATAAAGTGCCTCGGAGATATCGCAAGATCCTCAGAACAGCAGCATAATGAACTGTGCGAGGAGCAGCAACAAACTGACTGACAACATGAACAGCATAAGCAATGTCGGGTCGGGAGATAGTAAGATATACAAGGCTGCCAACCAAAGTTTGATAGCGGGTCACATCAGAAAGAGGCTCCCCGTCATCCGAGCAGAGCTTCTGATTCAGCTCAATAGGAGTAGCAGCAGTGCGTGCATCCGAGAGAGCAGCCCTAGAGAGAATATCAGCAGTATATTTTTGTTGAGAAATAAGGATACCACGTGAACTGCGAGCAATTTCAAGCCCAAGAAAGTAGCGCAGTGGTCCAAGATCCTTCATGGCAAAATGTTGCTGAAGGTGCCGCTTGGTATGTTCAATATGGTCGCGATCATCTCCAGTGATAACCATATCATCAACGTAAAGAAGAAGAATAGTGCAACCAGCAGAAGAGGTATGAACAAACATAGCATGATCAGCCTCGCTTTGAGTAAAACCAGCAGATCGAATAGCATCACTGAACTTCTCAAACCAAGCACGAGGAGCCTGTTTAAGACCATAAATAGCCCGTCGCAAGCGGCAAACCTGTCCAGAAATATGACCAAGACCAGGTGGAGGTTGCATGAAGATATCCTCTTGAAGATCCCCATGAAGAAAAGCATTCTTGACATCAAGCTGAAAGAGGGGCCAATTACGAATTGAAGCAATAGCTAGTAAAGCTCGGACAGATGTCATCTTTGCTACGGGAGCAAACGTCTCCTCATAATCAATGACATACTCCTGCGAGAAACCTCTAGCAACGAGACGTGCTTTGTAACGTTCAATACTGCCATCAGAACGGGTTTTAATCTTATATATCCATCGGCATGATACCAAGGAGCGGCCTGGAGGGAGAGACACAAGCTCCCAAGTACCAGTACTTTCCAATGCCCTGAGCTCCTCAGACATAGCTTGACGCCACTCAGTATGCTGAACTGCCTCACGATAACTAGTGGGTTCTTGTACAGCATGAACAGCAGCAAAAAAAGAGCTAAACTCAGTAGAATAAGAAGTAGAAGCAACATACCGAGTAGGCGGACGTCGATCCCGAGGAGGATTACGGCGTGGCTCTAGAACTGCAGAATCGTCGAGGGCAGGTAGAGTAGGAGGTACAGCAGAACGGGTAGGAGAAGATGGGGACGGTGGTGATATATCTGGTTCCGAGGTGAAAGCAGAATAAGGAGGATCAGGAAAAGGATCAACAGGGAAATCCATAAATGGAACATGGGTCGAGATAGGAGGTGTTACATTTGTAGGGAAGAAGGGAACGTGTTCATGAAAGGTAACATTGCGAGAAATACGTATACGTCGCGCATTTGGGTCATAACAGCGATAACCCTTGTGCTCGGTGCTGTAACCCAAGAATGCACACGAGATGGAGCGAGCGGTGAGCTTCGTACGTTCGGTGGGTGGAAGAATGACAAAACAAGTACACCCAAAAACTCGAAGATGATTATAGCTGGGAGATTGAGAATAGAGACGCTGGAAAGGGGTGTCTTGATGAAGAACAGACGAGGGTAGACGGTTAATTAGATGAACAGCTGTGAGAAGTGCCTCAGCCCAGAACTCAGTAGGAACAGATGTCCCAAGTAAGAGAGCGCGAGTGGTATCTAAAATATGACGGTGCTTGCGTTCAGCAACCCCATTCTGAGCTGGAATCCCAGGACAAGATAGTTGAGGAAGTGTACCATCGCTGGCCAAGAGGGAACGAAAAACAGTAGAAAGATATTCTCCTCCCGAGTCTGAACGAAAAACTTTGATTTTTGTATTAAATTGGGTGGAAATCATGGTAGTAAAAGACTGATAGATGGAAAAGAAATCACTGCGTTGACGCATAAGATAGACCCATGTGTAACGAGAGTAATCATCAATAAAAGAGACATAATATTTGAAACCACTCTTTGAACAAAGTGGGGCAGGACCCCATACATCAGAATGAATAAGATCGAAAATTGCACTAGATCTAGAGTTACTAATAGGAAAAGGCTTAGCAGATTGTTTGGCCAAGGGACATACAGAACATGGAGGAAGATTACCAGAAGAAACATGACCTAAAGCACCTCGTTGATGAAGGACGGTGAGACGAGAAGAAGGAATATGTCCGAGACGTTGATGCCATCGGGCAAGATCAATGGTAGCCAACACAGGAGAAGGAAGAGAAGAAGTTGGAAGGTGGAGATGCTGCATAATATAGAGTCCGTCCCGTCTACTACCTCTCCCAATCATCCGACCACTCAAACGATCCTGCACAAAGCAAGAGCTATTTGTAAAGCTTACAGTACATCCAGTATCAGTAAGTTGTCCAACGGATAATAAATTGAGAGCTAGAGATGGAACATGTAACACGTTAGGGACATTGAAATCTTGAGAGATGGTGAGAGTACCCCGCCGGGTAGCTAGGAGAGGAGAGCCATCAGCAGTAAAGAAATGTGCTGGATGCTTGAGCTCAGAGAGCTGAGTGAGACAAGCAGCGGAACTAGACATATGTCTAGCAGCTCCTTGTCGCGACCCGTCCGAAATCGGATGCGGCTAATGGATTACCGGTCGCGGCCCCCACTCTGAAATGTGGATCGCGGGCCTTGGATCGGCGCGGGCCCTCCCAGGCCTATACCAAATCGCGGCGGGAGTATTTTTTAAGGGATTCGACGATAAGAGTCGATCGCTTTCGACCTTAGTGTGGTCGGGGTGGCATGTGCAACTTGTGCATGCATTTGGAGTCGCCACCGGTCTTTCTTGGAGGGTAGACCGGAAACCTTACTGACCGATTGGGAGAGATCGATCAGTTCTGCGGAACCAGAGATTTTGGGTTCGGGGACTTGGTTACGTCAGTGTCATTACCAACGCCCTTTCGGTACCTAACGCGAGTGATTTTCTTAACTAAGAGTTCATGCAGGCGCGGTTTTGGGTGAGATAGGTATGAGTGAGGGTTTCATGCAGATTGGAAGACTAGTCCTATCAAATCACAGTCAATATAATAAAAGCGCAAGTCAAGTGCATAAATAAGTCATGTCAATACACATCAATTTCAATCATTGGCCTCCTAGTATAGCCATAAGGGCTCAGGAAAGATGTGATTTAGGGCTAGGGGTAAAATGGGAAGATTCGGGGACAATTAGCCCGAAGGGCAAAATAGTCATTTTTGGAAGGTTTGGATACCTAATTACCCAAAATATTCCATGGCCAGTTGATTGTGGCCATTTCCCATTTTTGAGAATTTTTTGGAATTTCTTGATTTTTCTTCAATTTTTGGAAGACGATTCGCCCAAAGGGCGAAATCGTCATTTTAAGAAGGGTCGGGGTTTAAAACACCCGGGATGAGACTTGGCCAGTTGTTAGTGGCCATTTCCTATTTTTTGGGATTTTCCTGGAATTTTTGGAATTTTTTTGGAAGACGGTTTGCCGGAAGGGCAAAACCGTCATTTCTGAAAAGATAGGGGGTCGAAAGACCCGAAACAGGTCATGGCCAGTTGTTTGTGGCCATTTCCTATTTTCTGGAATTTTTTAGAATTTTTCTGAATTTTCTGAATTTTTTGAATTTTTTTATGATTTTTTCATTTTTTATTGATTTATTGATTATTTTATTATTTTTTATTATTTTCTGAATTTTTTAATATTTAAAAATATTTTCCGGGCCGGGTCAAACCCGGCCCGCGCCTCTCGGGCGCCCGGCCCGACCCTAGGGGTCGACACCGGCATAAAACGACACCGTTTTGATTTTTTAAAACATTTTTTCTATTTTTTAACAATTTTTTGATTTTTTTTATCTATTTTATTTAATTATCCGAAAATTCCCCGGATCGGACGGTCCACGTTGTGCCACGTGGCTTCGTCTCGTGCGTCCGATCTTCCACTAGATCGGGCGACCCACAGAGAGACACGTGGCTCAATAATAGCCGTCGGATCAAAAATTAATTTATTTTCATTTTTTAGAAAACCTACAAATCGGGCGCTCTAGAACGTGCCACGTGGCCTCCTCTGGTGCGTCCGATCTTGTACAAGATCGGATGTCTCTCAGTGAGCCACGTGGCACATCCTCGTCCGCCGGATCGATTATTCGAAAATCATTTATTTAATTTTCCAAAAATCTAGGATCGCGCCACGTGTCGCGATCGTGACCGTCCGTTTGTTTTATTTGAAAATAAGCGGACCGGACCCCACCCGGCTGACGTGGCTGCCTACGTGGCACGCCACGTCGGCCGTTGACCGTTGACCGGCCGGAGGGTCGCCGGAGAAGACGATGAACAGTGAAAAATCCGGCGGGAATAGTAAAAATTCCGGCGAGGTCGCCGGAAAATTGCGAAACGAGCCCGAAACTTGGTATTTTTCGCCCGTTCTTGCGGCATTCGACTCCTTAAACACTCAACATCAATATTCAACCAAAAAGGGACAAAAATCGCGTCGGTAACCGCCCCAAAAATCCGGCGACCGAACCGGCTCCGGCGAAGAATTCACAAAAAAAAATTTATTTGTTTAAACTCGATTCTAGGCATTCACATGGCACCTAAGGAAGGTTTAGAAGCTTGCCTATAGTCCTTTGATGGTCGGCGGCCGTCGGAGATCCCTCGTCGAGCTCCCGGTCCGGATCAAGGCCGGCGAAGCTCCGAGCCGTGTTTCGTCGCGGTTCAATGCAAAACAAAGGTCAACACAAGCTTAGAGTTGGATCTAGATGATTTTTAAAGCGAGCCTCGCACAGAAAGGGGTCGGGAAAGGTCCGGCCGAGAGCCCCGGAGTAAAATGCTCACTGAAGCATTTCGCCGAACACATGGCGTGCACTGAGAAAAATGAAGCTCGGGAGCAAATACCAACCTATTCGGAGCTCGCCGACGACCCCTGAGCAATGTAACGGGAAAAGAGTGGCACATGTATTAATCGACAATGGATCAGCCTTCAATATTTGCCCTTTGGCTACCCTAAGAAATTTGAGAATCAATGAGGAAATGATTAAGGCATCCAAAACGGCCGTGAGGGCTTTCGACGGAATGAAGAAGACTGTGGTGGGTGAGATTGAGCTGGACGTATTCATTGGCCCGACAAAATTCTCTATAAGCTTCCAAGTAATGGATCTGCCTAGTGCATTCGGATTCTTGCTGGGAAGGCCTTGGATCCATACAGCAGGGGCTGTTCCTTCAAGCTTGCATCAAAAAGTACGCTTTGTAGTGGATGGGAAGGTGATTACCATACATGGAGAAGTCGACCTCCAGACATACCAGAGCAGTGTCATTCCCTATATTGAACCCGTAGTGAAGACAGAAGCAAGCTATCATTCTCTAGAACTGGTAGCAACAGTTCATACCCTGACAGGAACAAGATTGAGAACCCCCTACATCTCAGAAGCCAATCTTTTACCAGCCAATATGCTACTGACATATGGGTTTAACCCTGGAAAAGGTCTGGGTAAGCACAGTCAAGGGATCAATGTCCCCCTGCAGTTAAAAGCTAACCCGCATAAAATGGGTCTGGGGTACCAGAAATATCGCGTGAATGAATCTGTCCCGGAAGCAGCAGGCCGAGGCCGAGGCAAAAGCCTGGGACGTCGGGGAGGTCGAAACAACTTGAATGACTCGTTCATCGGTTCTCCAACTTGGAAAGGTAGATCGAAGATATTTCCTCTGAACACCTACTTCAACTAGAACTCTAAATGGTTATCTGAAGAAAATGTCACTTCATCGATAGAACCAGATCTGACAAATCCTTTTCTTGAAGACAACTCTGTGAATGCCGTCATAGAGTGGCTAAGTGATGAAGCCACTTCCTCTGAGTAACGAGACTCTGCCATTGTCTTTAAATACTACATTTAGAACTTTTTGCATTTTGTCGCATTTTCTTTCCTTATTGTACGTATAGGAAATTGCCTTTGGATCTCCGGCCGTTGGTCCAAATAACACATCTTGTAATGCGGCCCATCTTGCATTCAATAAAACCATACATATTTTGTTAAGGACATATGGAATCACGAATCAGCCCAATGATGATACTAGTCTTCTACACAGAAGCTTGAGGCCTGATTTGCCGTATGACTCCTGATTTCCAAAGAGATTTTCTTGGGGCCAGGATATCCAATGACATGAGGATTAGTCCCGTTTATACCTGTACCTATTTCGAAAACTCTTTCGAAAAGACTTTCCATGATCATACATATCGTTCTTATGGAATACAAACTAACCATACTCATGACATTTCAGGCATATCATCTCAAACATGCATACCAGGTTGTTACGAGATTCGAACTTCTCTAGTAACCATTCTTATAGCATTGAGGAAGATGAAGACGAGGGTTATGCGTCTATCCGCAGAGATTGGAATGCCTTTGAGGAATTGACACCTCATACTTCAAAAGAACCAATCATTGTTAATTTGGGAGACTCCGTGATTATCAAAAAGGTCAAGATCGGCGGGCATTTATCTCGAAATGAAAGGCTCGAGTTCACAGAGTTATTGAAAGAATATCAAGACATTTTTGCATGGTCTTACGCTGACATGCCAGGCCTAGATCCTAAGATCGTGGAGCATGCCTTACCCACAGATCCTAGTATCAAACCTGTCAAGCAAGGCAGCAGGCGGATGAAGGCTGAGTTGGAAGACAAAATTAAGGAAGAAGTCATGAAACTTCTTAGGGTAGGCTTTATTGAAGCTATCCCATACTCAAACTGGATTGCAAATATAGTCCCCGTCATGAAGAAGGATGGTAAAGTTCGGATCTGCGTGGATTACCGAGATCTGAATAGAGCAAGCCCAAAAGATGATTTTCCACTTCCTCACATTGATGTGTTAGTGGATAGCACAGCAGGTTATGAATTGTTCTCGTTTATGGATGGATTCTCGGGATACAACCAAATCTTCATGAAACAAGAAGACAAACCGAAGACTGCTTTTACCACACCCTGGGGGAACTTTTGCTACAAAGTCATGCCCTTTGGATTAAAAAACGCCGGGGCTACCTACCAGAAGGCCATGGTCACATTATTCTATGATATGATCCACAAAGAAATTGAAGTATACGTCGATGACATGATCGCCAAATCCAAGAAAGGACAGGATCACGTACAAGTGTTAATAAAATTATTTGAGCGCTTGCGTAAATATAAGTTGAGGTTGAACCCTAACAAATGTGTGTTTGGGGCAAAATCTGGGAAACTTCTTGGGTTCGTAGTCAGTAACAGGGGCATTGAGATTGACCCTTCAAAGATTCAAGCTATCCACGATCTGTCAACTCCCTCCACAGTAAAAGAAGTGAGAAGCCTTCTGGGGAGACTAAACTATATTGCCAGATTTATCAATCAACTGTCTGATGTGGCCAAGCCAATCTTCAAATTGCTTAAGAAAGGCGCGAAAGTAACATGGGATGCTGAATGCAGCAGGGCATTCCAAATGATCAAGAACTATCTGATCACACCGCCAGTACTTGTGCCACCAATTCCTGGTCACTCATTGACCTTATATCTGACTATACAGCAGGAATCCCTGGGAGCCTTACTTGCCCAAACAAACCCGATAGATGGTAAAGAAAGAGCCATCTATTACTTGAGTAAGAAATTCACACCATCTGAAGCAAAATATGTACCAGTTCAAAGGGCCTGTGTAGCAGCGGTATGGGTACTTCGCAGACTGAGACAATATACCCTACACCACCACATTCAGTTCGTAACAGAGAACGATCCTGTCAAATACCTCCTGGAGAAACCCGCGTTGATTGGGAAATTAGCAAAATGGCAAGTGATGCTGTCTGAATTTGACATCAAGTGTTCTCCACAAAAGTCAGTTAAAGGAAGAGCTATAGATGACATGCTAGCAGAAAATCCGTCAAACGGCGAGTCTCTTGAAGTAACAAGCACAGAAGGTCAAATTCTCAACTTAGCAGAAGACAAGTGGGTCATGTACTTCGATGGTGCTGTTAATCTATCAAGGGCAGGCACTGGGGCAGTACTGATATCCTCTGATGATCAACATTACCCTGTGGCAGCAAAAATAACTTTTCCTTGCACCAACAACATCTCAGAATATGAGGCGTGCATTCTAGGCCTACGATTGGCCATTTCTATGAAGATACCTAGGTTGCAAGTTTTTGGAGATTTCATGCTCATCATTCTACAGACACAGGGAGAGTGGAAGACGAAAGATGCAAAGCTCATCCCTTATCATGAATACCTTGAAAAATTAATACTCGAATTTGAAGAAGTGTCATTCGAGTACCTATCGAGATCCCACAATCAATTTGCAGATGCGTTAGCCACCCTTGCCTCAATGTTGCAAACAACTGGAGGGTTAGATATATAACCCATAAGGATCAATATAGTTGAAAGGCCAGCTTATTGTATGCTAATCGAAGAAGAGTTTGATGGGGAACCATGGTATTACGCCATCAAGAATTATCTTTCAAAAGAGGAGTTTCCTGAAGGATGCCAGCCAGGAGACCGGAGATACATAACCAAGATGGCCAGCAAGTTCTTCCTCAATGGACAAATTCTGTACAAAAGGTCATTTGACTCTACTCTATTGAGGTGTGTAGATGCCAAAGAAGCAAATATCATCATAAAAGAGATCCATGAAGGAGTATGTGGGCCTCACATGAACGGCCACCTCCTCGCCAGGAAGATCATGCGGCTTGGCTATTTTTGGATGACCATCGAATCAGACTGTTGCCAGCATGTCCGGTCATGCCACCAATGCCAAGTATATGGTGATAAAATCAATGCACCCCCAAACGAACTGCACCAAATGTCGGAAGTTTGGCCTTTCTTTATGTGGGGGATAGACATGATAAGGCCTATTAATCCTATGGCTTCAAATGGTCATCGCTTCATCCTGGTAGCGATTGATTATTTCACAAAATGAGTAGAGGCCAGTTCTTACAAGAATGTCACTGCAAGAAATGTGGCAAGATTCGTCAAAAGAGACATCATCTCTCGGTATGGTACCCCTCAGGCAATCATCACAGACAATGGGTCTAACCTGAACAACAAGATTGTCAATGGCCTATTGGATCACTTCGGTATTCGACATCTGAATTCATCTCCTTACCGTCCACAGATGAATGGGGCAGTGGAAGCAGCCAACAAAAACATCAAAAGAATCTTGGCTAAAACAGCAGAAAACTACATGGATTGGCATGAAAGGCCGCCCTTCGCCTTAATGGCTTACCGAACGTCAATCGGGACTTCTACATGGGCAACTCCCTACAGTCTGGTGTATGGGACGGAAGCAGTTCTACTCGTGGAAGTTAAAATTCCCTCTTTGAGAATCTTGTCAGAGGGTAAACTCTCCGAGCCAGAGTATTCCAAGCACAGATACGAATAGTTGAATTTAATAGACGAGAAGCGTCTTAAAGCTGTTTGTCATGGACAAACTTACCAGAAGAGGGTAGCCCGGGCATTTAATCGGAAAGTCAAGACCAGAAATTTCGAAGTAAATGACTTGGTAATTAGGAAGACTTTGCCAAGTAATATCCATCCGGGAGGTAAATTCACCCCGAATTACGAAGGCCCCTACATCATCAAGAAGATTCTCACTGGAGGAGCATTGATTCTTGTAAACTCCGAAGGAGAAGAATTGGGGCACCCTGTAAACTCAGATGCTGTGAAGAAGTATTACCCTTGAAATAAAATCAGATTTCGATTATGTGACTCATCCCGGATTGAGCCGAGTCGTCATAATAGTCATTGCATAAGCAAATCATGCATCCATGCATACATTAGCATGTGTTCAAAATTGCAGGACACAAGGAAGCAAGGTCCTCGATGGCAAATGCCATGAATGTCTGAATGAAGACAGCAGACAGCAAAACGAAGAGCAGGAGACTTCAAAGAACGGCACAAAGGCACGCTCCAAAGTGAATGAAGCCACTGACCAGGATTCATTGCCCCAATCAGACAAAGGCATCATCGCCGTAGGTTGAAATGGCCGTTTTCTATAATTTACATATTGGCATTCAGATTGGAATGCATGATCAAGAGGACTTACTGTCGTGGTGGTCAGATTTTCACAAGTCTATCCACTTACATTGGAGTGCATGATCAAGGGTAGGGTATATCGTTCTAATTTTCTGAAATTCGAAAGCATACACTGACATATTCCTCTTATGTTTTTCAGGAATCTCTAGCCACGCTGGGCAGGTAAGTATTCCTTTCCCAATATTTTAAGTTTTTAAGACTGTTAGAATCCATATTGCTAGAACTTGGAGGCTTTTTGGAATCTAGCATACATTCAAAGCTCATGTCTAGAAAGACGAAAAATTCTCACAGTCATTAGCATTCGTATTTAGATCTGGAGGTTATCTGAACATGATTGAAATATGCATTGTGCATCATAAATCCTCTTGAGGGTAAGTTTTGGAGAAAGCGAAATGAACTTTTCCAACAAGAGTTATTTAGAATTGTTTAAAAGGACATTTCCTCAGACAAGAGGTAAGCTGGATCCTAACACGTCCTATACACACTTGAGAGATGAGTGGAGTGGTAAGGACAGCGAGACCTTGACCTACAGAAGTAGGGGTTATTCGCAGTGATTACATGGATCGAGACGACGGAGGCATTCGTTTCTCTATCATAAACATTACAGGTAACCATTGATAACCCTTTGAACGGCGGTTTCATTCTTTACCCCTGTCAAGAACCACCCCACAGTGGGGCAAACTGGAGGTACGTCCAGCGGTATCAAGAGGTAAATGGTTAGAAGTTCCCTTGCTCAGACTTGCATCAATCTTCGTGTGTTGCTTGTTATTTTAACTTCTATGGTAGTTCAAGTGCTTTAAGATGACGAAAAGCATTCGTTTCTCTATCCTATACACTTTTACCATTTGCACAGCCCAGTTGAGCCTGTACTTCGTTTCGCAAACCCGTTGGTGATCATTGCATATTCCAAGACGGAAGCGACGTCACTTCAAGAGCGGAAAAAGTTCGAAAGATATGATTTGTAAAAATTCCTAGGCTAATGTTCGAGTGCTGAGATTCAAGTTGTACATCTAGCACACTCATTTGAAAATTATGGTCCCCAAAAGAAAAGAAAAGGTGGGATTTCGACAAAAGATGAAAAAAAAAAAGAGAAAAATCTGATCCTGGGCATCAAGAAAAAGCAAAGTTCCTGGTAAAAGCAAGGCCAGTGCCCGTTCAAATACTTGTACACTTGTGAATCATGTGTTTTGTAAATACCAAATGATGGCATGATACCTTTGTATAGACCACTAGTGAGATCTGGTTGTAAAAGAAAAATTCCAAGGGAGCTGGACTGTGAAAGATGCTCCCAATCATGTCATACTCAGATGGTGAAAGCATAGACAAGATGTTGACGCCATCTCAACATGAGAGAGATGTTCTCTAAAGACAAATGAGCACCTTGAAGAATGATGATGCTCTCCGAAGATCAGTAATGCTCTCCAAACACAAAGAGTATCCCCAAAAGACTGACAACGCTCTTCAAAGACTACTAATGCACTTCAAAGACTGAAGACGATCTTTGAACCAGAAGGGACAAGATCAGCGGCAAACTTGCAGTGATCACCAATGTTAAACCCTTCGCGTATTCTGAGCCAAAAATAAGCCTTTTTTGGTCCCCAATCCTACCTACGTTACAACCCTGAAAAGCCTTTTCTGATTAAGGCACTGGGAATGACATATGGTTTAATGTCTAAGCTTAGCTCGAAGAAGTTTGAGCAAGATTATTTCTTTCTCATTTTGCAGGTTTCTTGACTTGTAAACCTGGAGCAGACATTGAAGACTTCTCTTCGAAAGCCTTGACTTGCTTCCAAGTCCCCCTTTGAAAACCGTTGACCAAGCCCAACATTACGGTCCCTTGGAAGTCCTCCTGATCGATCGAGGTGTATGCACTGCGAATGATCCTGAACCCTAGGCACTGGTTTGATAGGAAATTCGAGTGCATTCTTGGTAAAGGACCATTATCTCAAAACGATGAGAAATCCTCTTTGATGAGAATACTCCGTTGAACATTTCAACCAAACTCCTGTGGGTAATTTCAGATTGTTTCATTCAAACTTTCCTCACAAGGAATTTTTGATCACTTCCGTATGTTGCAAGGTGTTTTGGATAACCTCCAGCTTCATAATGCATTCATTGAAATTTTTCATGACTATGATATAAGTCATAAAATGCTGTCAGTTTGACATCAGATATCACTTAAAGACCATTGATGTGCCTTTGGTAAGAAAATTTTCAGATTAGAGCTTCTGCAAGATTCTTGATGACTTCGGCTCCTAAAATGGCTTGTATCACTCTTGGTAACCCCAGGTCCCAAAATGACACATTTCTCTGAGAAGAAGAGTTTGTATGACTAAGCTTCTGACGAATTCCTGGTAACCCCAGATCCCAGAAAGCTATCTTTCTTGGTTTAAACATCTGCAGGACTCGTGGCAACCCCAGGACTCGTGACAGCCCCAAGTCCCAGAACGACACCTTTCTCTAAAATGAAAAAAGTTTATATGATTAAGCTTCTGACGGATTCCTGGTAACCTCAGATCTCAGAATGCTATCTTTTTGGTTAAACTTCTACAGAACTCATGGTAGCCCCAGATTCTAGAAGGATGACTTGCTCTATGAAGAAGAGCTTTCAAGCTTACTTTTCTGTAGGATCCTTGGTAATCCCATATCCCTGAAAAATATCTTTTGATCAAATTTACAGGTTTGAACTTTCTGCAGGATACCTGGAGTACCTAGATCCCAGAATCCCACCTCACATGTCAAAAGGACAATCTTCGAAATCATCCCTCTGTGAGATTTCAAATTTACAGGTTTGAACTTTCTGCAGGATACCTGGAGTACCCAGATCCCAGAATGCCACCTCACATGTCAAAAGAACAATCTTCGAAATCATCCCTATGTGAGATTTCAAATTTACAGGTTTGAGCTTTTTGCAGGATACTTGGAGTCCCCAGATCTCAAAATGTCACCTCCCATGTCAAAAGGACAATGTTTGAAATTATCTCCCTATGTGAGATTTCAAATTTCAGGTTTGAGCTTTCTGCAGGATACCTGGAGTCCCCAGATCCCAGAATGTCACCTCCCACGTCAAAAGGACAATGTTTGAAATTATCTCCCTATGTGAGATTCTAATATTACAGGTTTGATCTTTCTGTAGGATACTTGGAGTACCCAGATCCCAGAATGCCACCTCACATGTCAAAAGGACAATCTTCGAAATCATCCCTCTGTGAGATTTCAAATTTACATGTTTGAACTTTCTGCAAGATACCTGGAGCTCCCAGATCCCAGAATGTCACCTTCAATGTCGAAAGGACAACATTCAAGATAGTCTTTCTGCAAGATCTCAGGATACTTGAAATCCTCAAATCCCAGAATAACGCCTTGCATGTCGAAAGGACAATTTTCAAGATCAGCTTTCTGTGAGGTTCTAGGTAACCCCTAAACCCAGAATAGCCCATTTGGTGAAGCCTAAAGGTTAGGCACACCTCACTTGTATAAATCCTAGTTAATTCCTTAGAATATAGGATCAAAATGTTCGACAATCCCTAAGAGACTGGGTGCGTCATCCATAGGTTCCTAGCAGAGAGGAGTCCTATTCTTGGCCTGATCCCCCTGAAGGATCAAAATGTTCGACAAATCCCTAAGAGACTGGGTGCGTCATCCATAGGTTCCTAGCAGAAAGGAGTCCTATTCATGGTCTGATCCACCATACGGATCAAAACCCCTGACAATCCCTAAGAGACTGGGTGCGTCATCTATAGGTTCCTAGCAGAAAGGAGTCCTATTCATGGTCTGATCCACCATACGGATCAAAACCCCGACAATCCCTAAGAGACTGGGTGCGTCATTCACAGATTCCTGTCAAGAATAGGAATCTCATTCTGGTACGGCCTACCATATAGGCTAGAGTTTAACCGCCCTAGGATACTCAAAAGACGAGTCCCTAGGTATTCACTTGAACCCGCTATACACCGCGCATGCCGCACGAGCATCAGGCAGGTGATCAATAGGTAAATAGCAGGTGGGTCTCTCTACTTTCTCTCTCACTTCAGCAAAAGAATGAAGAGCAGAGCATTCACCAGTGGGACAAGAAAGATTGAGTGTCAAGATTCATTTTTCTTTTCCCCAGTCGAGTCGGTCTAGACTCAGGTGTCACATGTCTTTGAGCGAAACCTCTCATGAGATTCCTCTCAAAGAGGGGCAGCTGTTGACACCTGATTTTTGACCAAGTCTTTTTGCAATTGTATTTCGAAAAATCACAAAAAATTCATAAAACGTCAAAAAAATTACAAAATCAACTTTGGTGGCCTTGACCAAGCCTAAGGAACCATTCTTGACCAAAAAATAATTTTTCATATTTTTCACATTTTTTAGTATTTTTAGAAAATATGAAAATACTAGAAAAATCAACAAAAATAGCATATGAGGTCACAAAAATATGAAAAAATAGCCAATATTTTCCTTTTTAATCCCTTGAATTTTTGACCTCACAAAAAATTCAAAATCAGATTCAATTATAGGTGTTTCTTTGTAACCCGTACTATTGAATTTGAGAAAACAAAATACCAATTGAGTCTTTTAATTTGCAATTTTAGAATTTTCTAGGATCTTGACATTCAATCTAATTTTCCCCTATTTCAATTTTACCTAATTGTTCGGACAAATTGCTCAATTGCAAACATAATTGCATTTTAGTCCTTGAATTTGAGCATAATTGAAATTACTTCCAATTCAAGGGCTATCATTACAAATTGAACATGCTACCCAATGGATTTCACCATTTTAAATCGATTGGCATAGGTGATTTGGCCCAATTTGATCATTTGAACCTTCAATTACATATTTCCCCAATTTCCAATTAAATGAAAATTTGGGGTTTTATAGAAATTGAAGTAAACTTTTGGGCAAAACCACATTTCTAGATAAAATCCATGCTCTAGATTCGATTTTGAGGTTCAATTGCAAAAGTTTCCCATTAATTTGGGCTTAATTTGGAAAATGGTGTCGCGACCCGTCCGAAAGCGGACGCGGCTAATGGATTACCGATCGCAGGTCTTGGATCGGCGCGGGCCCTCCCAGGCCCATACCAAATCGCGGCGGGAGTATTTTTCAAAGGGATTCGACGATAACAGTCGATCGCTTTCGACCTTAGTGTGGTCGCGGTGGCATGTGCAACTTGTGCATGCATTTGGAGTCGCCACCGGTCTTTCTTGGAGGGTAGACCGGAAACCTTATTGACCGATTGGGAGAGATCGATCAATTCTGCGGAACCAGAGATTTTGAGTTCGGGGACTTGGTTACGTTGATGTCATTACCAACGCCCTTTCGGTACCTAACGCGAGTGATTTTCCATAACTAGGATTTCATGCAGGCGCAATTTTAGGTGAGATAGGTATGAGTGAGGATTTTCATGCAGATTGGGAGGCTGGTCCTATCAAATCACAGTCAATATAATGAAAGCGCAATCAAGTGCATAAATAAATCATGTCATTGCACATCAATTTCAATCATTGGCCTCATAGTATAGCCATAAGGGCTTAGAGAAGATGTGATTTAGGGCTAGAGGGTAAAATGGGAAGATTCGGGGACAATTAGCCCGAAGGGCAAAATTGTCATTTTTGGAAGGTTCGGATACCAAATTACCCAAAATATTCCATGGCCAGTTGATTGTAGCCATTTCCCATTTTTGAGAATTTTTTTGGAATTTCTTGATTTTTCTTTGATTTTTTTGGAAGACGATTCGCCCAAAGGGCGAAATCGTCATTTTAAGAAGGGTCGGGGTTCAAAACACCCAGAATGAGTCTTGGCCAGTTGTTTGTGGCCATTTCCTATTTTTTGGGATTTTCCTGGATTTGTTTAGAATTTTTTTGGAAGACGGTTTGCCGGAAGGGCAAAACCGTCATTTCGGAAGATCGGGGGGGTCGAAAGACCCGGAACAGGTCATGGCCAGTTGAATGTGGCCATTTCCTATTTTCTGGAATTTTTTTAGAATTTTTCTGAATTTTTCGAATTTTTTTTGAGTTTTTTATGATTTTTTCATTTTTTATTGAATTTTTGAGTTTTTTATTATTCGAAAATACTTTCCTCGACAACCTACGACACCTGACTAGATAAACAAACTAACAACTTGATTGAAGTAAATACATGCAAATCAAGTCTATAATGGCCATATTTTAGAAAGAAAAAAAAATGACTTTAATATACGAATAGGGTACGCAAAATATACCTGATTAGATATCGGCCTTCAGGCGCCGAATCCCCAGTGTATGACCATCTCCATGTGCGACACAGTCAAATACTCAAATCGAGATTGACGATGATCTTCGGAAAATCCTTCGACGTGAACCTTGAATACGGTGGATCATGAGCCCAAAATTCTAGTACGACGGCCCAATCTCTCCGACTCACGGGCCAAAGCCTTCGGCCAAATTGGCCCGCGGACCTGGCACACGGGCCCAGATACTCGGCCCACCTCCCGGGCCACGGCCCAGGTCGCCGGCCCACCTCCCGGGCCACGGCCCAAGTCGCCGGCTCACGAACCCGGCCTAGAATAGGTCACGACCCATGGAACAGGGCGCGCCGATGGTGGAAAGCGAAGGCATGGCCGTTAGCAGCCCCAAGGGCGTCGGGTGGCAGGCTGGGGACGGCATAGAGCCGCCGTCAGGGAAGGAAGTGTGGAGAGGTATCGACGATGGCTCGAGGCTGCCGGAGGCGACAGAATCGCCACTAGACAGAAACCGGCGCAAAACAGGGATCCAAGCTGCTGGAACAGGGGAGCCTGGTCGGCATTCTTCGCAGCCTCCAATGACGTCGGACGGCTGTCAGCGTCGGTGATGGACGATGGGTAACTTGAGGACGACCAGTGGAGGCGGTGGTCCGTGGCAAAGACAACGGAGCTGGGCGGAGAAGCTCCGGGACAGTTTCAAACCTTAAAACAGAGCAATCGGCTCCCGTGATGGTCCGTGGGCTAAGCGGCGGTTTGAGGGTGCTAGTGAGGCTAGAAGGCGATGAGGCGAGGGCTACTGGTCGTCAAGAGCGATGACGAGGACTGGCGAAGCTCGAGTGGCCTTTCTGTTCCCCAAAACGGGGCATGGAGGCCGACGGGTCTTTTTGGGCCTTCTCGGCGGCGCCCGGGCCGGAGTCGAAGCATTGATGAAGATCAGAGGAACCGTCTGGCGGCGTTCGGAAGGGTCGAAGGTGGTCGCAAGGACTGCAGACCATGAAACGCCCAACGAACGTGAAAACAGAGCATGAGGGATGCCGGGTCTGCTCTAGATTTACTGGCGACGCGCGGCGGTCAGGACGACGGCTGGAGGTGATGCCGTAGCTTGGGCAATGGTGGGGCTTCAACGTGGTCAGAGGAAGACTTCGGGGGTCGGTGATGGTCGGAACATCGACGGTGCGGCGGTGGACAGCGGCGAGCAGAAACAGTTCGCCATGGAGGCCGGGGCTCTCGAAATTGGAGGCCTGAGGAGGTCTTCGAAGGCAGCCGTGACGTCGGACCTCTCTCGCAGCTTTTTCTTGTGCATGATTTTTATATCTCCATGATCAGACCCCCTTTCCCTTTTTTATTCCTTGGTGGCCAACCTCTTTTCAATGGATGGTCTGCAGACCCCCACCCCATTGTCTCCCACTCTCTTTCATTATATATTTTTCTGGAATCATGGTGCGTTAGCTTGACCACCGAAGAAAAAGGGCGTGAATCCTTTTTTTTTGCTTTTTAATCATGTTCACCAAGTGCTCCTTTTTTATTATCAAAATGGAAGTCCACGATTCACAATGAAGAAAGATCAATGGTACTGCAGTCACCATGCAATATCGGCAGGCATTAAATCGACTTCGTAATATCGGCGACCTGATTGGACACCGGTCTTCAATCGTCCACCCCCACGGATGGTATTTTTTTTTTTGGTATTTTAATAATTAAATAAATTCCAAAAAATATTAAAAAATTCAAAAAATATTTTTTGTTCAAAATTGGTTCCTAAGGCTAGGCTAAGGCTTCCAAAGTTGATTTTACAATTTTATGAGTTTTTGGAAATTTTTAATTAATTTTAGAAATAAAAACTAGAATAATAAATGACCAAAAATCAGGTGTCAACAGCTGCCCCTCTTTGAGAGTGAGCTCGTTAGAGGTTGCTTTCAAAGACAAAATGACACCTAAATCTTGACTGACTCGACTGGGGAAAAGAAATGCTATGACATTGGAACCTTAAGCCTTTTGATGAATGTTCAAATTAATCCCCGGTTTGCTCTTGCAATTTGAACTTGAGCTGGAGTGAGGGAGGCTTACCTGAAGCTCACCTGTCGGATGCTGCCGGTTGAGCGACCACTTTCAAGAAGATACCTAGGACTCGTCATTCAGAATATCCTAGGGAGGTTAAGTTCTGATCTTGTGTTGACCCTTCAGGCGGTATCTACCAATGAGTTGACCCTTATGGCGGTTTCTACCATATTTTTGACCCTTTAGGCGGTTTCTACCTTTGTTTTGACCCTTTAGGCGGTTTCTACCTTTGTTTGACCCTTCAGGCGGTATCTACCTTTGTTTTGACCCTTCAGGCGGTATCTACCTTTGTTTGACCCTTTAGGCGGTTTCTACCTTTGTTTTGACCCTTTAGGCGGTTTCTACCTTTGTTTGACCCTTTAGGCGGTTTCTACCTTTGTTTTGACCCTTTAGGCGGTTTCTACCTTTGTTTGTTTTGAAAAGGGGTCTCATGACGAGGGTTCTCCACGTCCGATGAGACTGCTTGAATTTTGAAAAGGGGTCTCATGACGAGGGTTCTCCACGTCCGATGAGACTGCTTGATTTTGTTTAAAAAGGGGTCCCGAGACGAGGGTTCTCCACGTCCGATGAGACTGCTTGAATTTTGAAAAGGGGTCTCATGACGAGGGTTCTTCACGTCCGATGAGACTGCTTGAATTTTGAAAAGGGGTCTCATGACGAGGGTTCTCCACGTCCGATGAGACTGCTTGATTTTGTTTAAAAGGGGTCCCGAGACGAGGGTTCTCCACGTCCGATGAGACTGCTTGAATTTTGAAAAGGGGTCTCATGACGAGGGTTCTCCACGTCCGATGAGACTGTTTGATTTTTTGGAAAGGGGTCCTGGGACGAGGGTTCTCCACGTCATGCTAGGACTTTTTCTTTTAAAAGGGGTTTTTTTTTCAAAGATCCCGAAGTTTGTCGGGAATTCAGCTTTGAAGCAGTGAAAGATTTTATTTTGACAAAGCTTCACCTGAGTCTGTTGATGCGAAATTCTGGGAGCTGGGTTCTCCAGGTATCCTGCAGAAAGTTCAAACCTGAAAGATTTTTCTTCACCAAGAAAATGTTAATAATCTTTGGGAAGACAATAATTGTCCAATTGACAGAATTTTATGACTTAAGTTTTAGTCATGAAATGTGCATTTTGATGCTGGAGGTTATCCAAAGCATTCTTGCAACATGCAAATGTGATCACAAATTCCTTGCATGGAAAATCCGGATCAACAGTTTGAAAACTCCAAAGAGAGTTTGTTCAAAATATCAATTGGAATATTTCTCGACAATGAGGTCTCCTCACCTGTTTTGAGATAGTGGTTGTTATAGGGGATGCACTCAATTCCCTACTAACATGTGCCTAGGTTTTAGGCTCATTCGCAGCGCATACATTTTGATCGGTCGGGAAGTCTTCCACGGGGCCGTAATGTTGGGCTCGGATATTGGTTTTCAAGGGGGACCCGCTTTGGAGTCGAGGCCATTGAATGAAAATCTTCACCATCTGCTCCGGGTTTACAAGTCAAGAACCCTGCAAAATGAGAAAGAAATAGTCTTGCTCGTACTTCTTCGAGCTAAGCTATATGTTGACCCAAGTGTCTTAGTCAGAGAAGACTGTTTCAGGGTTGTAACATTGGTAGGATTGGGGACCGGAAAAGGCTTGTTTTTGGCCCAGAATTTATGAGGGGATTGACATTGGTGATCATTGCAAACTTGTCACCTGTCTTTTCCATTCTGCATCTTCAATTTTTGAGGCGTGCAACCGCTTTTGAGGTGTGCACAAACTCTTTAGAGAGCGTCTCTTGTTGCGTTCAGAGAGCGACTCTCTCCATGTCTTTGTTCTGCGCTTGGCACTATTTGGGGAGCAGCCCTTTTGGATTTGACTCTTTCAGGGATTTCTTCTTTTCCCTTCCGGCTTCATTATGGATCAATCAAACAACTTACACGAGCATCGGCCTTGCTTTTACCAGGCACTTTGCTTTTTCTTAATGCCGTGGATTTTTCTCATTCATTTTTGAAATCCCACTTTTTCTCATCTTCATGGGATCATGTTAGACATATAGTCTAAACATGCTTTAAATATCAGTCCGGGAATTCTCTTCGTAATCCCTGATTCTTGAGCTCTTCCGTTTCTGAAATGATGCTGCATCCATCTTGAAATGCGCAATGATCACCAACGGGTTCATGAAACGAATTTGCAGGCTCAACTTGGCTGTGCAAAGGATATGGTGTGTGGGATAGAGAAATGAATGCTTCTCGTCATCCTATGGCATTTGGATTACCATATAAACAACACACAAAGATTGATGTTAGTCCGAGCAAGAAAATTTCTAACCATTTTCTCCTGACGCTGCTGGACTCACCTCCATTTTGCCCCGATGTGGGGTGGTTCTTGACAGGGTTAAGAATGAAAACCGCCGTTCAAAGGGGTATATCAACAGTCACCTGTAGTGTTTGGGGGATATGAAACGAATGCCTCCGTCGTCCCAACCCATGTAATCGCTGCGACTGGTCCCTATTTCCGTAGGTCCAGATTTTGCTGTCTTATCCGCTCCACTTCTCTCTCAAGTGTGCATAGGACGTGTTTGGATTTAGGCTTTGCCTCTCGTCTTTTGAGAAAACGTCATTTTGGAAGTTTTGAACAACTTTTGATTGGAAAAATCTCTTTCGTTTTCTCCAAAAATTTTACCCGTCAATGGGATTTTATGATGCACAATGCATGTTCTTATTCATGTTCAGACAACCTCCTGTTTTAAAAACATGAAAGCCAATGAATTTTGAATTCTATGTCTTTTCTAGACATTAGATTCTGAAAGCTTTTCTTTTCTTCTCAGTTTTTATTCAACATCTTCAATGGATTGGGGAAAGGGATACTTACCTGTCCCCCGCGGCTGGAGATCCCTGAAAATATGGAAGAAACATGTTATTGTACGTTCACGCATTTTTCAAAAAATTAGAACGATACATCTTACCCTTGGTCGTGTGCCCCTACGAGTGCACACAGGTTGTGAAAATCTGTCCTCCTTGATGGTGAGTCCCTATCAAGGATAAATAACAAGTGTTAACTCATATTCCCAAATTGAAGACAAATTGGGACGATACAACTTTACTCTTGGTTCTCATCCCGTTCTGACGTCGCGTATTGATATGAACCACGTCTATCAAATCCGCTTATCCATGCTTGGAATATTTGCAATATCAATGGTTCAGCTGCCCCTGGTTGGGCAACGTCTGTTTTGTTATTTGAACAGATGGCTCCTTGAGTGATTTATCCACGTTTATCACCTGAGAAGGGAAAGAAATGAGACATTACTTTGGTATTCGGTTGAAGATCGTTTAGGAACGATACATCGTTTTACCAAATGGGAGGCTTCGTGACCAAACGTATTTCGTGCTGAATGGGGTAGATCCCATTATGCTCCGCGGGTGATAGTCATCGTTCGTGGAATTTGCTCCACGGATTAAGTGATTAATCCATGGCCCTTGGCTCGAAGACGTTCAAAGGGTAATGTTGACACTCAGAGCGGTTAGTTTTCAGCGTTAATTAAAATGTTCCCGCGGGAACTTTACAACGAGATCCGTAACACATTCATTCGACGTATTCACCTCTCACTCTCCTGAGCCTTCTAATGATTTAGCACACGAGCTTCGAACCAGATGTCCGGTCGCCGGTACCGGTCACGACTGCGAAGATGCACTTGTTCCAAAATGCTTGACCCATAGGCTGAGTTGCTCATTCAGGAGATCGTCCGACCGCTCGAGTCGTTCAAGTTGAGCATCCTTAATTGCTGGTGACGGACTTCTTCCATTTTCGGCATGAACAACCTGGTTCCTCGGTTTATGCGTGATCCACGCGCCGAGTTGCTCACTGAGGGACTCACTTGAAATTTCAAGCCATTGACGCCCAAGTCGGGCATCCTCAACCGTTGGCGATGGGTTCCTCACACTACTTTCGACATGAACAACCTCACTTCTCGAGTTGGTATTTTCATCGTTGTCCAGTAGGTTTGTACCCAATGCTGGATTCGCTGTAGGAATAACACTAACGATCGGTTGGTGCTCAAATTGGGGAGTCCATACCTGCTGAAATTGTTGTACATACTCTTGAGGAGTACCAGGGTAACTCAGGGGGGAATTCAGCCGATCGAACCAAGAATAGATGTTTTCAAGGAGATCGTCTGAACCATCGAGCGACTGACACTCAGGTTGAGTATTGTCGACTACTGGAGAAGGAATCTTTTCGCCATTTTCGTCATGGACCACCTGATTCTTCGAGCCGGAATCTCCGTAATCGTCTCGCAAGATTGTACGTGCATCTCCTGCCAATGTTAGATCCGCTGTAGGACTAGCATTAACGGCCAGTCGGTGCTCAGACTGGGGAGTCCCGATTTGCTGAAATTGCGGTACATACTCCTGAGGAGTACTAGGATAACCCAGGGGAGTACTCTGATTGATGCCTGAACAATCGACCGTGTAATTGTCAGTCCCATCGGTGTTAAAAGGTGATTGGATGCTTCCTGCTTCATGAGGATTGCGATCACAGCCATGCTCATCGTTTAAACTTGAACTGCCTTTATCTTGGTCTAGCGCCACTCGTCCATCTCTCAGTAGTCTTTTGTAGCACCAAAGGTGGTTCCTGACTTTATTTCTATCCAGTTCCGGCATGTTCATGATCTCGAGTATGCGCGATGGGCGAGCCAAACTGATCCCTAACTGTTGAACTGCATCAACAAATTTGCTATGAAGCTCCGAGGTCCAATAAAACCTTGTTTTCTTGCTAGCCGAAGTAGGGTTGGCAACTCGGCGGCTACTCTTCGCGGAATCTGGTCGTGTTGAACCGCCTCTATCTTGGTCTAGCGACGCTCGTCCATCTCTCAGTAGTTTCTTGTAGCGCCAAAGGTGATTCTTGACCATATTTTTAGTCAGTCCCGGCACGTTCATGATTTCGAGTATGCGCGATGGGCAAGCAAAACTGATCCCCAACTGTTGAACTGCATCAACAAATTTGCTATGAAACTCCGGGGTCCAACGAAATCTTATTTTCTTGCTAGCCGAAGTGGTGTCAGCAACTTGGCGGTTACTCTTCTCGGAATCTGGTCGTGTTGGAGGTTGCTCTAGAGGGGATTTAGTGGTCTCAGATCGGCTGGTCATGATGGTGAGTTCATCATTGAGCGGACCCGACTTGTCATGACGCATGTTCCCTTCCACAATGGGCATAGACTTTGACCTTATAGCACTAGTTTCCTCTTGTAGATCCTCGGCGGTACCCGCCTGTTCCGAAAGATGCTGCGAAGGGCATTGCAACAAATGAGCATTATAAACCCCCAGATCTGGCTCTTCAGTGAATACTCCGTCCGTGGGAACAGGGTTACCGCACTCAAGGCAAATAGCGATGCTTAGAGCTTTTTTGTACTGAATGTTTTTTATTCGAAGCTTTTCATTTTCCTCCCTCACAATCGCTAACTCGTGCCGATCGTGTTGCTGCTTCAGCCGGGTTCGTTTGTTTTCAAACCAACACTTGACCTTCCGAGGCTCCCACCCTATCTCCTGGCCCATTTTGATTTTCTGTTCCATGTCCGGATAGGGGTATTCCCTGAAAAACAATTCGAGTTTATGGACTTGACCTGAAGTGTTGCGTTGGAGACATTCCCCTTTCTGACGCTGATCACCGTCGCGGGTACTGTTCTCGTTAACCAAGCCGCGGGTTTCATCATTAGAAGGATCGGTCTCCATGGCCCTCGTGTCAGGTTCGGTCCTGAGATCTTCAAATTCTTCCATCAGCTCAAGCTCGGAGACCTCCAAGTCTGGCGCTTCCAGTAAATGACAGAATCCCTTGAACATTTTGACCGGAATATCACTGCTTGATTTTCCGTTAACTCAGCTTTCTTTGTTCCTCCTTGGATCCTCACTTTCTCTGCAAATTCTGAAAGGTTAAAGGAGCCGGATCACCGTTCTTTGATCAAAGGTGATGGCTACCCGACGAGCGCTCTTCTCAATGTTTCGAGATTCCCACTTCGTCCTTTTGTGATGGCTACCTGACGAGCGCTCTTCTCAAAGTTTCGTAATTCCCACTTCGTCTTTTGTGATGGCTACCTGACGAGCGTTCTTCTCAAGGCTTCGTAATTCCCACTTTGTCCTTTTTTGCTCTTTTCTACGTGAACGGAGCCTGAAGATCTCTTGCGTTGATTTCGCTTTGTCGAGCACTACGCTTGTCCCCCTGGCCCAGTCTCTAGAGTAACAAGCCTGCCCACCTTTCGGCGCCATTATGTTTCGTAAAACCCGAGATCACAGGACGATGGTGGATTCGTGACTCATCGGGGATGCATTAACGAAACCCGCTTGGCTCTACTGCACATAAAATATTATTACCACTTCTCCCTGTTTACTCAAGCATTTATAAGGTGATAGATTGATGTCAAGAAGATTAACACTTTAGCCTTATCAGACTCAGCCTCTCAAACACTCTTCACATTCCCACTCTCCTCTCCGTCATTCCATCGCATATGGATTCCTCCTCTGTGCCTGCTGCCTTAGCTGAAACTTCGACCCAATGGGAGAGATTTTACCACCTCTTGGGTAGAGGTTATGGCTACATAAACAATCATCCTGAAGCTGCGGTTGAAGTTCGTACTCTGATTCCGGCCCTGGATACTGTGTGTATTGAAGGTACGAAACTGCAAAGGGAGTTTGTGATCTTCCCCACTCTCTTCAACAATTTCCTGCAGGCTTATGAAGTTGCTAGCCGGGAGGTCACTTTGGCTGGTATCGTGCGAGCCCGTTATCAGGACCAAGCTGAGTCCCTGATGTTGGCCATGCTGACGGCCGATAACCATAAAAAGGGCTGTTGAATACGCCCACGCCCAGGTTTCGATGCTGGTCCGTGAGAGGGACAACTTGGTGGAGCGTCTGGCTCTTTTTGACACCTCCTTTGAGCAAGACCGGCACAACCTCGTGCTGAGGTTCCAGTGTGCCTGGTTGGAGGAAAGGCTTGAAGACCTGAGCATGGATATAGCTCGCGGGAGGGTGTTGGCTCAGGACTTAGAGCTTGAGTTCGAGTACTATGAGACCAAGGTGAACGAACTTAAGGAGAAATGTCGTCTCCTTTTCTTCAAGCTTGTAGACCTCGATTCCCAGAGTGTGGGTTGTAAGCAAGGCATGGATAGCATGGAGAGTCAGTTAAGCTTTTTTGTGATGCTTGTCAGAACTCATTTTGGGTTTACTGTTCCCCCTCAGTGATCCACTTGTAAATTTTCCCGCTGAATGAAATAAATGCGAGTTTGTTTATATACGCTCTTTCATTCTGCATTGTTGACTAGCCAAGAAAGGTTTTTGCTTTCGGATCTACGCGACTCCTTTTCCGCATGTGTCAACAGCTTGACTACGCATCATTCTCACAGCCCGACGCTTTATATTTGATTGACTTGAATGCCTCGTGAGAAATAGATTTGTAGTTGCTCGAAACTTAAATATTGCCCCTGATTTTGTGGTCATAGCGTTTGGGGCCGCTAGCAATCTTTCATTTTCGAGCTCGATCACATTCTGCTAGTAACTCATGCCATCAATTCTGCCTTCACGCGTCGGGGCTGATTTTACCTTGAACTTAATAACAAGGAATTACCGTATACACGCGAGATGACGTTCGCAGAAAACATTATGCAAAATCAACTCTAGCTATTGAAGAAACAAACGTATGCACCGATGAGGACTTTACAATAGGAGAGACATCCTTCTCGCGTACATCCCCTTCTTTCTTTGGGCATGTGCAATGAACAACCAATTCGGCCTTGGCTTAGGTGTGCCATTACCAACTGCAGATCATGGTTGCCAACCTTTAATAGCTTCCAACTGATCGAACCAGGTATCAAGTCCTTCATCGAAGAAATCACCCGACCCCTCGAACGATTGATGTGTAGGTTGAGCTGCATCGCCCGACGGGTTCTTCGAACTGGAACCTCCATCTTTGTCTGGGATTATAAGATGAGATTTGATCGATTGACTACCACAAGCATCTCCCACTTGGGGATTAGGGAAATAAGAATGCTCCAAGCATTCTCCCATTAAATCATCTGAAGCCACATGCTCTGATTGGGCAAACCCTTGAGCACTGGGCGTGGTGGGCTGATCTGCGACAGGATGAACACTGACTAGCTGCTGCTCGGACGGAGGAGTGCTTACTCGTTGCACTTGTGATGCGTGTTCTTGAGGAATATTGAAATGACTCGCGAGGATATCCTGATCAAATCCCCAATAGTCGTCCAGATTCGACCGGGCCTCATTTGTCATAAGGGTGCTGGGTTCGCAGCCGAATCTATTGCTCGGATTCAGTTCCGCATAATGCTGTCCTAACGCCCTTCTGTAGCAACCAAGGTGATTCGCGACTAATTGCTTGGTAAGTCCCAGTACGTTCATGACCCTAAGTATGCTTGTCGGACCTATGAAGTCGAGTCCTATCTGTCGAACTGCGTCCAAGAACTTGAGATGAAGCTCCGGGGGCCAAGTGAATTTCTTCTTCTCGTCGTCCAGAGTGGCGTTGATAGCCTGCCGACTAACCTCTAACTCCTCTTGAACCGTATCTGATCTTACCGGAAGCTGTTGTGGAGGAGATTCATGGGCTTCGATGAGGTGACTCCGATCATAACGACACGTATCTTCTTCCTCCGAAGACACTGGTATAATTTCTGTAGGATCGATCTGCTCATGCGCGCCATTAGCAGGATCTGATTGTACCGGAGATGGCTCAAGGGAGCAGGGGGATAAATGAGCACCTTCCATCTTCGTAGAAGGCTTACCGGGGAACAATTTACTGAGGGTGGTAGGGCCACCGCAGTCAGGGCAGGTAATAGTACTGAGGATTTTCTCATACCACATGTTTTCCATTTGAAGGTTTTGGTTCTGCTCTTTTAGGGCCGTGATCTCCTTACGCCTGTGTTGGACACCTAGTCTGAAACGTCTATTCTGAAACCAAAAATGGATTCTCATAGGATTCATTCCTAGCTTCCGGCCTAATTCAATCTTTTGTTCCTCGCTTGGGCAAGGGCATTCATCGAAGAAAGCTTCAAGCTCCTGGATTTCTTTCCGAGCGTAGCGCTGGCGACTTTTTCTTTTCCGGGGTTGAGCGTCGTGGCCACTGCCGTCGTCACCACTGCGATCTTGATGTTCGTCACCGGCAATATTGAGTTCCATGGCCTCGATATCGAATTTGATTCTGGAGGATTTGAGGTCTTCCACGAACTCGTCACTCGGGGTTCTCTGTTCTCTTTTGTATACTCGCTCTTTCGATTTGTTGCCTCCTTTTCCTTGAAAGCTAGGTCTGTTCAGCGTTCCGTTTTTGAAACGACGGAACTGTTTACCTCTTGCTCAGCTTTCCGACACGAAGGGGTAACCAAATCCTTCCGCGGTTTCTTCGATAGTAGCGCTCGCCTTTCACTTTTCCTCAATAGTCATGCATGTTCAGCACTGTCTTCCCTTTTTTAAGTGGCAGAGCCGTTCACTCGCCGCCCAGCTTTATGCGTGATGGAACAACCCAATCCTTTCGCGGCTTCTTCGATAGTTGCGCTCGCCTCTCACCTAAAATCAATAATGGTGAGACCAAAGGATCTTTTGCAGCTTTCATTTGGCTAGCCTGAAATCACGGACCAGGACATGTCTGATGATTCACGGGAGGAGCAGCCCCCGCTTTACATTAATTAACCCGGCTCCACAAGCACTATTGCTGCAACTTTTCTCCACTCTCGAGACGCTATAAAATGCGGAGTTGGTGTTTGGGAGATTAATGCTCTCATATAATTTGCTTCCATCTTCTAATCGCTCCATTACACACCTCCCCGTCGAAAATGGCCTCTTCCCATGTTCACACTTTCTCAGCAGAAGCTTTGGCTCGATGGGAAGAGTTCTATAACCTCTTGGGTCGAGGCTATGCTCACATAGCTGATCATCCCGAAACCGAGGATGAAATCCGGGTCATGTTCGGGGACCTGGACATCACCTCCCTCGAGGGTACTGCGCTGGGGAGGGAATACAGAATTTTTCCAACGCTCTTTACAAACTCTTTGGAGGTCTACCGCGCTGCTCACCGGGGACTTACCGTGGCTCGTGTCCTGCGAGCCCGTTATGAGGATCAGTCCGACCGCCTAGCGCTGGCTGACTACCTGGCTGACAGTCACAAAAAGGCTGTTGAGTTCGCCAAAGAGCGGGTTTCGACATTGCTTCGCGAGAGGAGGAACCTGGTGGAGGACTTAGCTTTATCCTTGGCTACCTATGAGCGCGATCGTCGTAATGCCTTGCTAAGGAATCGAAGCGAGTGGCTGGAAGAAAGGCTCAACGCCATAAATGAGGATATAACTCGTGAGAATGGACTTGTTCGGGACTTGAAAGTAGTCGCCGAAGATCACGAGACTCAGGTTGTTGCAGTCAATGATGAACGCAAACGCCTTCACCTCAGGCTTGCGGACCATGATACGCGGAGTGGTGCGTATAAACAAAGCATCCAAAACCTGGAGGGTCAGCTGGGCTCCTTTGTGTCTTTGATCAGGGCTCACTTCTGCTTTACTTTTCCACCCCAATGAATTATATGATCTGGTTTAGGCGAGAATGAATGAAAGCCCCTGTGTGTTTGTTTCAGCTTTTATATGATCCATTTCTTCGAGTATCCGGACATCTTAGACTTGGATGAGCCGATCCATAATAAGTCGAGTAGATGTGTTCTGATTTTCTAACTCGCTCATGATCAGATGAAAGAATAGCCTCAGACTTATCCAGGAAAAGATTTCTCTCTATTACCTATTTTTTACCTGCAAATGAAACGACCGAATCAGAAGGAATAATTTGAAAAAGAAAGCATAAACCCCTTTCAATCTTATGCTTGCTCGTGATTAATAAAGACAAAAACTTTTACAAGGATTAATCTTGTGCGAAAAGTTTTTATCAATATTCCTCGAAGGAAAGCATACTATTGAAAGGAATGTAATTCACGATAATTGCTTTTGATCAATTTCGAGAGGAACGAATTACTCAAAAGTGCGAGGCATAATAACGTGTTTTAAATTTAATTGAAGATACGGCATCCAAATCAAGGCCGTTTAAGAACGAGAGTAATTTGGACATCTATCTCGTCATTAAATTCAAAACAACGCCGATATTCTCGGTCAATTATCGTGGATTACCAGCGACGTAAAACATGCACGAAACAATTCAAGTGTATAATTCCTTCTAGAGAAATTGAGATTGGACTACTCTATACGACCAAAAGGTCGTGTAAGACTTCTAATTTTAATTTCCTCTAAAGGAATTATAAACTTGACTTGGGAGTATTCGGATGATTAGAGAAAATGCCATCACATTCCCATGACCCGTCAAAAGAAATACAACCAAGTTCCATCTGAATGTATACACCAATAGATCCCTAATACAATTACTCTAAGGGGTGAGATAGAGAAAACCTCGGTAAAAATAAACCCTATACAAGAGGACTAGTAATGAAAAATGAAACAAAGGAATGTGATCCTAACGTTTAAGGATGCCCCAGTTTCGATTTGTGACTTCCGGATCACTTGCCCCAACTCGTCATCTTCATTGGACGATATCTCAATAATGTCCATAGTAGGCTCCTTTGTTGCTCACTCGGTGTTCGCCATGGGATATCATCCTCCTCGTCTTCTATCAAGGACGTTTGGGAAAAACACACACATCTATCCTTGAAATGGCATTTAATCTAATCACCAGAATGCAATGAATGAAATGCCTATATTTATATGAACTGTAATAGATTTGAGGGATAGAGAGTCTTACCAACCAAACTCGTCGACTTATGTGCGGTTTTAGGTGTACCAACCGCCCAAAGACATGCGCATGAGACAAGTGATGGTAAACTTCTAAAAATCAGAGGGTTTGGCACCTAAGGTTAAGGTTCCCACCTCGAGTTCTAGAAAGAGCCGATTCCATTGCACAGCTATCGTTGCATTGGGACTCGATCCATAGTTCGAAGCGAGCGGAATTGAAAAGTGGATTACCCCGTGTTTTTCCTCACGGAGATTCCATTTTCAATTCCTTCTATTGTGTTCCTAAAGGCGGCGCCTGGGGTTTTAGGCGCGGTTGTGTGTGTCCATGTGTCGTGATCATCACAATGCAAGTCATGCACAACAGTTTATCAATCAGCACTTCAAATCATCCACACAACATACATTCATACGCCCAACCTGCATAAAACAAAGTTAATCACAGACTACCCCCCTTATTACTCCAATCTGCAAAAACATATAACACCTATCATAAGCGGACTTACCTCACCTTTGAAAGCGACTGCATGGTTAGAAAAATCACTCAGCGTTTTACGGCCTAAGTCCACTTGAGGTCTAGAACCATAGGTTCTAGAACAAAGTCCCCAGCGGAGTCGCCAGCTGTCGCGACCCGTCCGAAAGCGGACGCGGCTAATGGATTACCGATCGCAGGTCTTGGATCGGCGCGGACCCTCCCAGGCCCATACCAAATCGCGGCGGGAGTATTTTTCAAAGGGATTCGACGATAACAGTCGATCGCTTTCGACCTTAGTGTGGTCGTGGTGGCATGTGCAACTTGTGTATGCATTTGGAGTCGCCACCGGTCTTTCTTGGAGGGTAGACCGGAAACCTTATTGACCGATTGGGAGAGATCGATCAATTCTGCGGAACCAGAGATTTTGAGTTCGGGGACTTGGTTACGTTGATGTCATTACCAACGCCCTTTCGGTACCTAACGCGAGTGATTTTCCATAACTAGGATTTCATGCAGGCGCAATTTTAGGTGAGATAGGTATGAGTGAGGATTTTCATGCAGATTGGGAGACTGGTCCTATCAAATCACAGTCAATATAATGAAAGCGCAATCAAGTGCATAAATAAATCATGTCACTGCACATCAATTTCAATCATTGGCCTCCTAGTATAGCCATAAGGGCTTAGAGAAGATGTGATTTAGGGCTAGAGGGTAAAATGGGAAGATTCGGGGACAATTAGCCCGAAGGGCAAAATTGTCATTTTTGGAAGGTTCGGATACCAAATTACCCAAAATATTCCATGGCCAGTTGATTGTAGCCATTTCCCATTTTTGAGAATTTTTTTTGGAATTTCTTGATTTTTCTTTGATTTTTTTGGAAGACGATTCGCCCAAAGGGCGAAATCGTCATTTTAAGAAGGGTCGGGGTTCAAAACACCCAGAATGAGTCTTGGCCAGTTGTTTGTGGCCATTTCCTATTTTTTTGGGATTTTCCTGGATTTTTTTAGAATTTTTTTGGAAGACGGTTTGCCGGAAGGGCAAAACCGTCATTTCGGAAGATCGGGGGGTCGAAAGACCCGGAACAGGTCATGGCCAGTTGAATGTGGCCATTTCCTATTTTCTGGAATTTTTTTAGAATTTTTCTGAATTTTCCGAATTTTTTTGAGTTTTTTTATGATTTTTTCATTTTTTATTGAATTTTTGAGTTTTTTATTATTCGAAAATACTTTCCTCGACAACCTACGACACCTGACTAGATAAACAAACTAACAACTTGATTGAAGTAAATACATGCAAATCAAGTCTATAATGGCCATATTTTAGAAAGAAAAAAAAATGACTTTAATATAAGAATAGGGTACGCAAAATATACCTGATTAGATATCGGCCTTCAGGCGCCGAATCCCCAGCGTATGACCATCTCCATGTGCGACACAGTCAAATACTCAAATCGAGATTGACGATGATCTTCGGAAAATCCTTCGACGTGAACCTTGAATACGGTGGATCATGAGCCCAAAATTCTAGTACGACGGCCCAATCTCTCCGACTCACGGGCCAAAGCCTTCGGCCAAATTGGCCCGCGGACCTGGCACACGGGCCCAGATACTCGGCCCACCTCCCGGGCCACGGCCCAGGTCGCCGGCCCACCTCCCGGGCCACGGCCCAAGTCGCCGGCTCACGAACCCGGCCTAGAATAGGCCACGACCCATGGAACAGGGCGCGCCGATGGTGGAAAGCGAAGGCATGGCCGTTAGCAGCCCCAAGGGCGTCGGGTGGCAGGCTGGGGACGGCATAGAGCCGCCGTCAGGGAAGGAAGTGTGGAGAGGTATCGACGATGGCTCGAGGCTGCCGGAGGCGACAGAATCGCCACTAGACAGAAACCGGCGCAAAACAGGGATCCAAGCTGCTGGAACAGGGGAGCCTGGTCGGCATTCTTCGCAGCCTCCAATGACGTCGGACGGCTATCAGCGTCGGTGATGGACGATGGGTAACTTGAGGACGACCAGTGGAGGCGGTGGTCCGTGGCAAAGACAACGGAGCTGGGCGGAGAAGCTCCGGGACAGTTTCAAACCTTAAAACAGAGCAATCGGCTCCCGTGATGGTCCGTGGGCTAAGCGGCGGTTTGAGGGTGCTAGTGAGGCTAGAAGGCGATGAGGCGAGGGCTACTGGTCGTCAAGAGCGATGACGAGGACTGGCGAAGCTCGAGTGGCCTTTCTGTTCCCCAAAACGGGGCATGGAGGCCGACGGGTCTTTTTGGGCCTTCTCGGCGGCGCCCGGGCCGGAGTCGAAGCATTGATGAAGATCAGAGGAACCGTCTGGCGGCGTTCGGAAGGGTCGAAGGTGGTCGCAAGGACTGCAGACCATGAAACGCCCAACGAACGTGAAAACAGAGCATGATGGATGCCGGGTCTGCTCTAGATTTACTGGCGACGCGCGGCGGTCAGGATGACGGCTGGAGGTGATGCCGTAGCTTGGGCAATGGTGGGGCTTCAACGTGGTCAGAGGAAGACTTCGGTGGTCGGTGATGGTCGGAACATCGACGGTGCGGCGGTGGACAGCGGCGAGCAGAAACAGTTCGTGGAAGACAAAATAAATAAATAAATGGCATTCAAACGGTTTTTGCCATTCCTTTTGGTCAATCAAAATGTGTGCATGGCGATGGCTCAAAAGAACTGGCCGACATAGATAGTGGAATGAACGGCGCCATAAAAAAAAGAAGAAGAGGAGGAGGAATCTGTAAAAGGGTTCCACGAGGAACTAGGCAAAAGAAGGGAGAATAAAATAAGAGAGGGTGGCAATATGAAAGGAGGGGTGGGGGAAAAAGATTGAAGCGGCTTGAGGCTGGCTGGGAGTATGGTTTTTCTCCATGGCTCGTTGTTGCTCTTGAAGGAGGCGTCGGCGGGAACCTTCTTCAACCAATGCGCCACCGGGGACTGCGGCGGCTCCCTTCACCGCGACGGCCTCGGTGGCACCCTTCCTGCCACCCTCGCTGAAATCGCTTTAGGAAACGACCAAGACTTCTACGGTGTCAGCCTCGCCGATGGCTAATCTCGCCATCTCGATCACACCATTCAAGGGCTCTGGGAAATGCAGCCATGCAGGTTGCGTGAGTGACCTGAACAAGGTATGCCCGGTGGGACTTTAGGTCCGGGCTCACGACAACAGGGTCGTGGCCTGCAAGCGCCTGCTTCGCGTTCAACTCCCCGAGGTACTGCTGCACGGGGAGCTTCGGGAACCCGCAGTCGACCGACGGCTTACTCGAGGATCTTCAAGACGGCTTGCCCCAGGGCGTACTCCTACGCGCACGATGATCCCACCAGTATCGCGACCTGAGCGTCTCGGTGGCTTGATGAGCGAATCTCAGAGCAATATCACTCCATCCTTGTCACCGCTAGCACGGAGTGACCCATCAGGAGACACAACCACAATATTCACATAGCCAGAATGCCCATGCGAGGTGTTTCTCAGCGTGTATTGGTCAAATTCCACGCTTTCACGGTGCAGTCCCAGGATGCGGAGACGATGGTCGGCTGAAGATCGTTGGGATTGACCTGACACAACTCACTCAATCAATATGAGTTTCACCTTCTTGAACGGTGTACTTACACTCTCCCAGAGTGTCCCAGAGCTTGATCGTGCGGTCACGGGACGCTGGTACATCTGCCGGTTGTCGATGGAGAAGGCCACCGAGAACACGTCCTTAGTGTGGCCCACTAACCTGCGGGTGGAGACATCGGCGGCTAGTCCCAGAGGCGGAGCTCGCCATCCCATGAACCGGAGAGGGTGAACTGACCGTCGGAGGAGAGGACGACGTCCTGGACGAAGTGGGAGTGGCTGGTGAGGTGGCGGCAGGGGACGTCGTAGACCTTGTCCTCCTTGGTGGCTGCCAAAGGATGAGACTTGTCGCGGGTGGCGATGGCCGTCACCGCGTCGGTGTGGGCGACAGGAGCCAAGGCGCTCGAGCTCGGTCCGGTCTTCATGGGGAAAGCGTGTCTCACGTTGAAGATGATGAATAGTAAGGTAAGTTATTTGCATGATTGGTTTGGACGTGTGGTTTGTTTGGTTTTGTGGGCTGGATATGGGCTTGCGTTGAGGGGGGCTGGTGGAAAAGAAGAATTGGGTTTAGATAAATGGGCTCAGTAGGCCTAAAAGAAAAAAGATGGGCTTGGGTTCCTTGTGTGAATTGGGCCCGATCCAAGTCCTCTTCCCTGGTTCGGATTAGGCCCAGTGGCCCGATCCAGGTTCGGGTCCAAGAATCCTATCCGGCTCCGACCATTTTAATTAAGTACTAATTAAATAATAAAATAAAAGAAATAAAAAAAATATAATAAAAAAAAATCAAAATTCAATAAAAAAATAGAAAATCAAAAAAATAAAAAAAAATTCTAAAAATTCCACAAAAATTCTCAAAAATGGGAAATGGCCACAATCAACTGGCCGTAGAATATTTTGAGTAATTCGGTATCCAAATCTTCCAAAAAATGACGATTTTGCCCTTCGGGCTAATCGTCCCCCAAATCTTCTTATTTTACCCCTGGTCCCAAGTCATTCCCCATCTAAGCCCTTATGGTTGTATTAGGAAATCGTTGATTTGAATTTGTGTGCGTTAGTGTGATTTATTTATGTATTTGATTGCGCTTTTATTTAATTTGATTGTGGTTGATAGGAATAGTCTTCAAATTTGCATGAAACCCTAAATTGAGCCTACCTCACCTAAAATTGCGCCTGCATGAACTCTTAGCTAGGAAAATCACTCGCGTTAGGTACCGAAAGGGCATTGGTAATGACACCAGCGTAACCAAGTCCCCGAACCCAAAATCTCTGGTTCCGCAGAACTGATCAATCTCTCCCAACCGGTCAGTAAGGTTTTCGGTCTACCCTCCAAGAAAGACCGGTGGCGACTCCAAATGCATGCACAAGTTGCACATGCCACCACGACCACACTGAAGGTCGAAAGCGATCGACTGTTATCGTCGAATCCCTTTGAAAAATACTCCCGCCGCGATTTGGTATGGGCCTGGGAGGGCCCGCGCCGATCCGAAGCCCGCGATCCGCACCCTTGTGCGGGGGAAGGCCCGCGATCGGTAATCCATTAGCCGCGTCCGCTTCCGGACGGGTCGCGACAGCTGGCGACTCCGCTGGGGACCTTTGTTCTAGAACCTATGGTTCTAGACCTCAAGTGGACTTAGGCCGTAATTAAAACGCTGAATGATTTTTCTAACCATGCAGTCGCTTTCAAAGGTGAGGTAAATCCGCTTATGATAGGTGTTATATGTTTTTGCAGATTGGAGTAATAAGGGGGTAGTCTGTGATTAACTTTGTTTTATGCAGGTTGGGCGTAGGAATGTATGTTGTGTGGATGATTTGAAGTGCTGATTGATAAACTGTTGTGCATGACTTGCATTATGATGATCACGACACATGGACACACACAACCGCGCCTAAAACCCCAGGCGCCGCCTTTAGGAACACAATAGAAGGAATTGAAAATGGAATCTCCGTGAGGAAAAACACGGGGTAATCCACTTTTCAATTCCGCTCGCTTCGAACTATGGATCGAGTCCCAATGCAACGATAGCTGTGCAATGGAATCGGCTCTTTCTAGAACTCGAGGTGGGAACCTTAACCTTAGGTTCCAAACCCTCTGATTTTTAGAAGTTTACCATCACTTGTCTCATGCGCATGTCTTTGGGCGGTTGGTACACCTAAAACCGCACATAAGTCGACGAGTTTGGTTGGTAAGACTCTCTATCCCTCAAATCTATTACAGTTCATATAAATATAGGCATTTCATTCATTGCATTCTGGTGATTAGATTAAATGCCATTTCAAGGATAGATATGTGTGTTTTTCCCAAACGTCCTTGATAGAAGACGAGGAGGATGATATCCCATGGCGAACACCGAGTGAGCAACAAAGGAGCCTACTATGGACATTATTGAGATATCGTCCAATGAAGATGACGAGTTGGGGCAAGTGATCCGGAAGTCACAGATCGAGCTTGGGGCATCCTTGAACGTTAGGATCACATTCCTTTGTTTTATTTTCCATTACTAATCCTCTTGTATAGGGTTTATTTTTATCGAAGTTTTCTCTATCTCACCCCTTAGAGTGATTGTATTAGGGATCTATTGGTGTATACATTCAGATGGAGCTTGGTTGTATTTCTTTTGACGGGTCATGGGAATGTGATAGTGGCATTTTCTCTAATCATCCGAATACTCTCAAGTCAAGTTTATAATTCCTTTAGAGGAAATCAAAATTGGAAATCTTGCATGACCTTTTTGGTCGTATAGGGTAATCCAACCCCAATTTCGCTAGAAGGGATTATACACTTGAATTGATTCATGCATGTCGTACATCATTGGTAATCCACGATAATTGATCAAGAGTATCGGCACTGTTTCGAATTTAATGACGAGATAGATGTCCAAATTGCCCTCGTTCTTACAGAACGGCCTTGATTTGGATGCCGTATCTTCAATTAAATTTAAAACACGTCGTTATGCTTTGTACTTTTGACTAGTTCGTTCTTCTCGAAATTGATCAAAAGCGATTATCGTGAATTACATTCCTTTCAATAATATGCTTTCCTTCGAAGAATACTGATAAAAAACTTTTGCGCAAGATTAAAACCCTTGTAAAAGTTTTTGTCCTTATTAATCACGAGCAAGCATAAGATTGAAAGGGGTTTATGCTTTCTTTTTCAACTTATTTGTTCTGATTCAGTCGTTTCATTTGCAGGTGAAAAATAGGTAATAGAGAGAAATCTTCTCCTGGATGAATCTGAGGCTATTCTTTCATCTGATCATGAGCAAGTTAGAAAATCAGGACATATTTACTCAACTTATTGATATTATAGTTCAGCTCACCCAAGTTGAAGATGTTCGGATGCTCGAAGAAATGGACCATATAAAAAGCTAAAACGCACACACATGAGCTTTCATTCACTTTCGCTCAATCGAAAGACTTTCAAAGCAGATTAATACAGATTAGCGAGGCGGAAAAGTAAAGCCGAACTGAGCCCTAATCAGCAGCACGAAGGAGCTCAATTGGCCCTCCATATGGTTGATTCCCTGCCTACACTCACCGCTCCGTATATCATGATCCGCGAGCTGGAGAAGAAGGCGCTTGCACTCATTCTTAAGGTCAGCAACCTTGGCCCTGTGATCTTCAGCAGCAAGTTCCAAGTCCCGGACAAATTCCCTCCCACGGGATACATCCGCCGTAACAGTATCGAGTCGCTCTTCCAGCCAATCGCTCTGAAACTTCAACATGATGTTACGACGATCGTGCTCATAAGTGATCAGGCACAAGGCCAAACGCTCCACCAAATGTCCACGTTCACGAAGCATCGTCGAGACCCGCTCGTTGGCAGTTTCCATAACCTTGTTGTGGCTGTCAGCCACGAAGTTAGTCAACGTCAGGCAGTCACAGCGGTCTTCGTAGCGGGCTCGCAAGACACGAGCCACGAGAACTTCACGGTGAGCAACGCGGTAAGCCTCTAGAAAGTTTGCAAAGAGGGCTGGGAATGTTTTATACTCCTTCTCCAACTCAGTACCCTCGATGGAAGTAGTGTCTGTGGCCGCAAATAGAACGCGGATCTCAGCCTCGATCTCCGGATGATCGGCTATGTAAGCATAGCCCCGACCCAAGAGATTATAGAGTTTTTTCCATCGGGCCGGGACTACGATTGAAAAGACGCAAGCATGGGAAGAGTCAGAGGAAGAAGCAAAAGACGAAGCCATTTCTTGTTGGAAGGATGGAGAGGAAGACGAGTGCGATGGAATGAATGAAAGTGAAAGCTGGGCAAATGAGAGCACTAACCTTCTCCTCGTTTCATAGTAGCTCAAAAATGGAGAAAAGTTACAGCAATAATGCTTGTGGAGCCGGGGTAGTTAATGTAAAGCAGGGGCTGCTCCTCCCGTGAAGCATCAGACATGTCTCGATCCGCGATTTCAGGCCTGACGAGTTTGAAAAGTTGTAAAAGAGCTGTCTATTTCACCATTATTGAGATGGAGCGGGAGTCGAGCGCAAATATCGAAGGAGCCGCGATAGGGTTGATAGCTTTGTCATGATGAAAAGCTGAGCGGGTGGTGGACGTAATTTAGTCTTTTGAGAGATAGTGGGGGACAGGTTCGGCTATCGAGGAAAGAAAAGCGATCCGTGATCTCTCCACCATGAAAAGGAAGGAAGACGACAAGACGAGAAACTCAAAATCTCTAGAAGAGCGCTCGCCTGGTGATCGTCTTCCATGCTCGAAGAGCGACTCCTGAATACGCAAAGTCACTCAAAAGAAAGTTTAGAGAGAGTAAACATAGGAAGAGGATTACAAGACCTTGAGTGAATAAAAGAGGACGAACAAACCTTTTCTTGATCCAGTATGTTTAACAGTCATAGTCATTTGTTGGAGATGACTGACCCAAATGTCCTAGGTAATGTGCAGTTGGGAGACCTCGAAGTCTTTGGGATCGAGCCAGATGTCGAAACCATACTACCCAACCCTGCTGGCAACGAGGTTCAGGATCAGGGCAGCGACGATGACAGTGGTGGCGACGACGACAGTAGCAACAACAACGACGGCATCGGCGATGTCTCATCTCGTGGAAGAAGACGTCGCCGGCCCTATACTGAGAAGGAAATCCAGATACTCGAAGCCGCCTTCAATAAGTGCCGTTACCCGAATACGAGACGAAGAAGAAAATTAGCCCGGAAATTAAAGATGGAACCCTTAAGGGTCAAGCACTTGTTTCAAAACAGACGGGCCAGATCAGTGGTTCGGGGAAAGTGTCAAGAGCTCGAAACTCTAAAAGAAGAATACGCCAAGCTTCGAGCAGAAAACACGTGGTATAAGGAAGTCCTCATCAACGCCGCTTGCCTTAACTGCGGTGGTTCTATCGACACTCGCGAAATGTTCCGTGATAAGTTTTCTATGAGAATCGCAGGTGGTCGTCCGCCACCCCACTCCCTCAAACCATCTTTTGAAAGAGGGGAGGCGCGTTACTACAATTTCCCTGACAATGGGCTTACTATCACCACAGACCAGTTCGAAGTCAACCAGCTTCCCCTGCAACAACCTCTGGCACAACCAGACCCCGCCGAGAGTGAATCGAGGAATGATCGCCGAGTCACGGATGCTATCCTGAGTCGCCAAAAGAAGTTCATATGGTCTCCAGAGCTTCACAGAAAATTCCTTGATGCGGTTCACCAAATAGGGAATGACTCATTATGTCCAACACGCGTACATGAGGTCATGAATGAACCGGGGCTCGCTAGAAGGTTAGTCGCAAACCACCTTAATGGTTACCGCAGGAAGCTACGACGGCGTCATGCCGCACGGCGCCTAGAAGAGCCCGACTCGAACTTGAACATTAGGTACGGCTACGAACGCAACAGCCATGCCTCAAGAAGAGCCCTGCCGAGTCTCGATACCAACCAAGCCGGTAGCTCTACCACCAACTGTTGGAGAATTGGTCAATGTAGCCCTATCAGTCATCTTAATGTTCCTCAAGAATACGTGCCACCGGTGCAACAAATATACACTTCCCCGCTCGAGCAGCAGCCGTCCACCGGCGCTCTTCCTGCTGCTGATCCACCCACGACGTCTAATGTTCAGGAGTTCGCCCAACTAGGGCATATGATCTCAGATGATCTAGTGGGGGAACATTTCGAACAATTTTGCTTCCCTGATCTCTGAGTGAGACACGCTTTTGATAGGAAAGAGGTCGACCCTCCTCTTTTCTTCTCAAACAAAGATGGTGGTCACAGTTCGAAGAATCCATCAGGAGGAGGCTAGCAAACCTTCACGGCCATGATCTGGAGTCGATGACCGCGCACCTGAACCCAGACATGATGGGGTGGTGATCGAACATACCCAGAGAAAGGGGGGGCTTGTACACAAGTAGAACTTATTTCTTATTTGCGCATTGTAAAGTTTCAATCGGAGCAGTTCCTTTCTTCTTTAAGGCCTAGGGTTGATTTCACACAATGATGCTTGCTAACATCATCATGTTTAGCTACAACAATCTTTTGTCACAATGGGTTCGAGGTAAATCGACCAAGCGCACGAAGGCAAACGTGACAGCATAGGTCACAAACATAACGTGAGCGGGCTCGAAAGCGGAAAGATCGTCAGTTGCCTCAAACACTATGATTGCGAAACCAAGGGCAATATTGAATCTTGCGAAGGATAAGCGGAAATGTACATACACTCTCATTTATAGCACTTAACAGGAGACTTTACAAACAGACTACTGAGGAGGAACCGTAAATCCGAAGTGAGTTCTAATGAGCATCACAAATGAGCTCAATTGATTCTCCATGCTATCCATGCCTTGCTTACAACCCACACTCTGGGAATCGAGGTCTACGAGCTTGAAGAAAAGGAGACGACATTTCTCCTTAAATTCGTTCACCTTGGTCTCATAGTACTCGAACTCAAGCTCTAAGTCCTGAGCCAGCACCCTCCCGCGAGCTATATCCATGCTCAGGTCTTCAAGCCTTTCCTCCAACCAAGCACACTGGAACCTCAGCACGAGGTTGTGCTGATCTTGCTCAAAGGCGGTGTCAAAAAGAGCCAGACGCTCCACCAAGTTGTCCCTCTCACGGACCAACATCGAAACCTGGGCGTGGGCGTATTCAACAGCCCTTTTATGGTTATCGGCCGTCAGCATGGCCAACATCAGGGACTCAGTTCGGTCCTGATAACGGGCTCGCACGATACCAGCCAAAGTGACCTCCCGGCTAGCAACTTCGTAAGCCTGCAGGAAATTGTTGAAGAGAGTTGGGAAGATCACAAACTCCCTCTGCAGTTTCGTACCTTCAATACACGCAGTATCCAGGGCCGGAATCAGAGTATGAACTTCAACCTCAGCTTCAGGATGACTGTTTATGTAGCCATAACCTCTACCCAAGAGGTGATAAAACCTCTCCCATTGGGTTGAAGCTTCGGCTGAGGCAGCGGGTACAGGAGAGGAAGCCATCTGCGATTCAACGACAGAGAAAAGAAGGAATGATGGAGGAGTGTTTGAGAGGTTAGATCGAAATGTTAATCTCCTCGATGTCAACCTCTCGCCCTTTAACGCTCGAACGAGAAAGGGAAAGCTGCAATAATTTTTCTATACGCAGCAGGGCTAATCAAGCCTCATTAATACATCCCTGGTGAGTCACAGATCCACCTCTGTCCCGTGATTTCGGGCTTAGAAAAGGTAACAACACCTAAAGGCCGGCGGACCTATTACTTTGGAGACCGAGCTAGAGGGACAGGCGTAATGCTCGATAAAGCAAAAGTCGACACGGGAAATCTACACGCTCCACTCAGGCAAGAGAGAGTAGGGACGGACGGGGGGAATCACGAAGTCTCGAAAGGAACGCCCGTCAGACGCTCGTTACTCGATTTCAAAGGGACGCTTCTTGGAACACGCCTAATCTCTGATAATTACAGAAAGGACGAACATCTGAGAAGGGGTGGAGAAGATCGAGCGAACGAAGACCAGGAAAAAACATTTCGACCCAAAATGTTCAAGGGGTACCGTTATTTGTTGGAAACGCCTGACCTAAATGTTTCCGAACTTGAACGGCTAGAGGAATTTGAAGACCTCGGAAACGAATTCGTCATGAAGGATATGGAAATCGACTCGACCATCCAGGAGACTCAAGCCCTCAGCGACCAAGGCGCCAGCGACGATGATCCGCGCCAAAAAAGAAAGCGTCGCCAGTTCTACACTCCGGATGAGGTCCAGGTACTTGAAGCTATCTTCAGGGGATGCCCTTTCCCGGACACAGAACAGAGGAAGAAGTTGGGTCAAAAACTAGGGACGAGCCCTTTGAGGATCTTGAATTGGTTTCAAAATAAACGAACCAAGCTGAGTAAGCAGTACAAACGACGGGAGACCGCATTTCTAAAGGAACAGAACGAGAAGCTTCGAACAAAGAACGTGAGGTATGAAGAAGTTCTTAGCACTATTGTCTGCCCTAACTGCGGTGGCCCTACCACTCTCAGTAGATTGTTTCCCGTTAAGCCTTCTGTTAGGATCGAAAATACTGGTGATGTGCATGAACAAATCAATCCCACAAAGATAGTGCCAGTGCCTTCTGAAGGAGGGAATATATGCCACTATGATGAGAGTCACCACGTCAGAGCCCAAGAGTCTTCTCCACAACGGCTTCGGGCAGGATCAGATCCTGCTCGAGAAGGGTTAAAGATCAGCCGTCAAGCTGTCAACGCTATTCTGAACCAAGAGAAGAAGATTTTCGCGTGGCCCCTTGAGCTTCACCGCAAGTTCTTAGACGTGGTTCGGCGAATAGGGGTCGACTGTGCACGCCCGAAGAAAGTAATGGAGGCCCTGAATGCACCAGAACTTACCAAGGCTATGGTCTCAAATCACCTCGGTTGTTACAGAAGAGCGCTAAGACAGCGTCATACTAACCTCGGTTGCAAATCCAACACTTATTGGGAAATTGATCAGAATATCCATCTGAGTCATCCTAATTTTCTTCAAGAGTGTGTGCCACAGATGCAGCAGGTGCAGCACCCATCCGTCGCTGTTTTTCCGCTTACTAATGAGCTTTCTACGCTTAGTGCTCAAGGACTTGCCGAACTAGGGCATGTGGTTTCAAAGGATCTAACAAAGGAATGCGTTGAGCATTTTTGTTTCCCTAATTCCCAAGTAGAAGATGCTTATGGGGGTCAATCAGTCAACTCCCCTCTCATGTTCTCGAGAAGGGATGGAGGTTCTAGTTCGAAGAACCAGTCGGGCGATACTACCCAACCCATACATCAATATTTCGAAGGGTCAGATGACTTCTGCGATGACCAGTCAGTGATACTTCGATCCAAAATGTTCCAAGGATACCGTCATTTGTTGGAAACGCCCGACTTAGAAGTCTCCGAGCTCGAACTGTTGGAAGAATTTGAAGATCACGGGACTGAATCCGGCATAATGGTCATGGAGATTGACACTGCCAACGATGAAACTCAAGGTTGTGGTAATGAAAACAAGGCCCATAGCAGTGATCAGCGTCAGAAAGGAGAACATCCCATTCACCGTACTTCAAGTCGAGACCGGGAGCTTGATTTTTTCTTCGAGGAATGCTCCCATCCAGATGAGAAGCAGAGGGCTGAGCTAGGTCAAGAGTTAGGGTGGGAGCCTGGGGAGGTCAATAATTGGTTTCGTAACAAACGAGCCCGGCGGGGGAATCTACATAGACAGCAAGAGCTAGCGATTCTGAAGGAAGAAAATGAAAAGCTTCGAACGGAAAGCGCTAGGTATGAGGAAGCGCTGAGCAGTGCCACTTGCCTTGATTGCAATAACCATATTTTCATCAGTGAAATATTCTCTGAAGAGCCACTTCTAGAGATTGGTAGTGCTCATATGTTACAATGCCTTTCGCAATGTCTCCAGGTGCAGTCAGATACCGTCGAAGGCTTACAAGAGCAGTTTCCAACACAATCAGATCTCATAGAGATTAGTCGGCAAGCTGTTCTTATTGACAAGAAAGCGCGATTTTCTTGGACTGCTGAACTCCATCAGAAATTTGTTGATACAGTTCGACAGTTGGGGATCGACACGGCACGATCAACGCGCATACACGAAATCCTGAATGTGCCGGGACTCTCTAAAGTTAACGTCGCAAGCCACCTTGGGTATTTCAAGAGGTTGCTAAAAGAGGGACGGGTGACACTAAGCTCGGAGGGAGCTGGTTCGAACTTAAATGTTGGTCATAACTACAACCACGATGATTATAGAGCCGGGAACACCCAACCATGTTTCGGTGTTGACGAGACCAGCAACCATGTCACCGACTCCTCTAACCCAAATCAGAACGCTCCACCAAGCAGTCTCAATACCCCTCAAGTGTATATACCGCAGTTCCCGCAAATAGGAACTCCCCAATTTGAGTACCAACCTGTTGCTAGTGCTCTTCCCATGGCAAATCCAACATTTACATGGGACATGTCTACATATTTGCCGGTCAACAAGGGAGGTTCCAGCTCGAGGAATCAAATCATCCAAGGCGAGAGTGATCTAGCACCAGCGGTCGGTGATACTCGACTTGAGCATCAATGGCTCGGAGATTCGAGCGATTTCCTTGGAGAGGAACTCAATTTTTGGCTCGATCAGTCTGAAGCTGGCGGACTCTTGCAATAGTGATACAAAGCCGACGATCAGGTGTTTGATTCAAGGCGCGATTGTAAAAAAAAATGTTCGGAGAAAAGAGGTTGAATAGCCTGAATGAATGTATTGGCAATCCCATTGTAAAGCTCCCATGGGATCATTTCTCATTTACGCTTAAAACTAGTCGTACGAGGATCCGCCTTACCTTTTGAGCATCTTTAAGCTCAGGGGCGAGCTCCCCAAGCAATGATCATCGTTCGCAGAACATAATGGAATCCATCCCTTCAATGCAAAACGCATCTGGCCGTGAAGCCACCCATTTGGTAAAACGATGTATCGTTCCTAAACGATCTCCAATCGGATACCGAAGTGATGTCTTCTTTCTTTTCCTTCTCAGAGGATAAACATGGATAAAGTACTCAAGGAGCCAGGCGTTCAAATAACAGAACAGACGTTGCCTAACTGGGGGTAGATGAACCATTGATGTTACAAACACTCCAAGCATAGATAGGCGGATTTGATAGACGTGGTTCATATCAATACGCAACATCAGAATGGGATGAAAATCAAGAGTAAAGTTGTATCGTCCCAATTTGTCTTGAATTTGGGAATATGAATTGACACTTATTGTTCATCCTTGACAGGGGAGTCGCCTTGCAGACGAACAAGTTCTTACATCCCATGTACTACTCGTTAGAGTACATGACCAGGGGTAGGATGTATCGTTTCGATTTTTGGAAAATTCGTGAGCATACAATGATATGCTTCTTTTACATTTGCAGGGATCCGCAGCTGCGACGGACAGGTAAGTATCCCTTTTCCCAGTTAGCTGGAGATAAAAAATGTCAGAATCCTTTCAGCCGGCATAAAGATTTTCCAATGCGTCGATATTCATGATTTAAATCGGGAGGTTACCTGAAGCATGAATAGAACATGCACGGTACATCACCAAATCCCCTCGATGGATAAATTTTGGGAAAGAAAGAAATGAATTTTTCCCAAATATGATTATTTGTCAAATCATTCAAAAGGGAGTTTACTCAAAAGAGAGGCGAGCCCAGTCCAAACACATCCTACATACACTTGAGAGACGATGGAAGTGAATCGGATAGCAAAATCTGTACCTACGGAGGTAGGGACCATTCGCGGCGATTACATGGGTTGGGACGACGGAGGCATTCGTTTCATATCCCCCAAACACTACAGGTGACCGTTGATAACCCCTTTGAACGACGGTTTTCATTCTTAACCCTGTCAAGAACCACCCCACATCGGGGCAAAATGTAGATGAGTCCAGCGGCATCAGGAGAAAATGGTTAGAAATTTTCTTGCTCGGACTAACATTAATCTTTGTGTGTTGTTTATATGGTAATCCAAGTGCCATAGGATGATGAGAAGCATTCATTTCTCTATCCCACACACTGAATCCTTTGCATAGCCAAGTTGAGCCTGCAAAATCATTTCATAAACCCGTTGGTGATCATTGCACATTCCAAGACGGATGCAGCATCACTTCAGAAACGAAGGAGTTCAAGACTTAGTGTTTGCAAAAAAATTCCTAAGTTAATGCTTAACCCTGTTAGACCTTTGATCATAGGTCTAACACGATCCCATGAAGATGAGAAAAAGTGGGATTCCAAAAATGGATGAGAAAAACCCACGGCATCGAGAAAAAGCAAAGTGCCTGGTAAAAGCAAGGCCGATGCTCGTGTAAGTCGTTTGATTGATCCGCAATGAAGCCGGATGGGAAAAGGGGAAATCCCCGAAGGAGCCAAATTCCAAAAAGGCTGCTCGCCAAATGGTGTCAAGCGCAGAATAAAGGCGCAAAAGAGAAAGGACAGGTAGCAAATCTGCAATGATCACCAATGTCAAACTCTCCAAGAATTTTGGGCCAAAAACAAGCCTTTTTCGGTCCCCAATCCTACCAACATCATAACCCTGAAACAGTCTTCCCCGACTAAGACACTTGGGTTAACATATAGCTTAGCTCGAAGAGGTACGAGCAAGACTATTTCTTTCTCATTTTGCAGGGTTCTTGACTTGTAAACCCGGAGCAGATGGTGAAGACTTTCATTCAATGGCCTCGACTCCAAAGCGGGTCTCCCTTGAAGACCAATATCCAAGCCCAACATTACGGTCCTGTGGAAGACCTCCCGACCGATCGAAATGTATGCGCTGCGAATGATCCTAAAACCTAGGCACAGGTTAGTAGGAAGTTGAGCGCATTCCTTACAAAAGACCATTATCACAGAGCGGTGAGGAGCCCTCTTGGATGAGAAATTCTCCAATAGATGTTTTGAACAAACTCTTTTTGGAAATTTCAGATTGTTTGATCCAGATTTGCCGCACAAGGAATTTGTGATCACATTTGCATGTTGCAAGAATGCTTTGGATAACCTCCAGCATCAAAATGCACATTTCACGATTAAAACTTAAGTCATACAGTTTTTGTCAAATGGACAGCCGTCGTCTTCCCAAAGATTACTAACATTTTCTTGGTGAAGAAAAATCTTTCAGGTTTAAGCTTTCTGCAGGATAATTGGAGTCCCCATATCCCAGAAAGGTACCTCGCATGTCGAAAAGACAATTCAGCTTCTGCGAGATTTCAGATAACCCCAAAATCCCAGAATGACTTTTAGGTGAAGCCTTTTAGTAGGCAAACCTCTTCCAAGACCGATCTACAGAACGATCGAGTCTCTGACTAGTCCCAACCAGACAGGGTATGTCAGCCTTAGATTCCTATCAGTTTGGAGTCAAAGGTCAACTCATGGTAGAAACCGCCTGAAGGGTCAACCAAAGGTAGATACCGCCTGAAGGGTCAAATAAGGTAGAAACCGCCTGAAGGGTCAATACAAGGGTAGAAACCGCCATAAGGATCAACACAAAGGTCCAGTCCACCATACGGATCAAAATCCTTGGCAAATCCCAAAGCGTGGGAGGCGCCTTCCTTAGGTTCCTGTCGCGACCCTCTCGAGGTTCGCCGTGGGGCTCTCGAGGGCTAATGGGCCATCCAGTCTGGTCGGACGCGGGCCTCTCCCAAGGCCCGTTACCCAAATCGCAACGGAGGTATACGTAGTCGACCTTCAGTGTGGTCTAGTGATATGTGCTAAGTGTGCATGCCATGGAGTCGCCACCAATCATTTTTTTGAGGGTATGATTGGACCACCCTATTGAATAGTCGGGAGTTTCTATTCAATTCTGCGATAACCAGGGAAATGGGTTCGGGGACTTAGTTACGTCAACTATCAGAGTTGACGCCCTTTCGGTACCTAAGTTGACTGAGTTTTCTGACTTAAGATTTCATACAGATGAGTGGGGTACGAGTCCTAAATCTAGGAGTTCATGCAGATAGGAATGACTATCCTAGCAATCACAATCAATAATAAAGTGCACAAATCAATGAATTCAAATGTACAAATAAATCACATGGCATTCCTAATAAGGCCATATTGGCCTAGAGAAGCATCAAATCAGGCTTAGGAATGATTTAGACATGATTTTGCCCATCAGGGGCAAAATCGTAATTTTGAGACAAAGGGGACAATTTGCCCAAAAAGGACAAAATCATCATTTCGGAATGAATCCGGAGTCAAAAACAGGTTTGGTCACTCAATTGACCCATTTCCTATTTTTTTTTACAATTTTCGTGATTTTCGGGAATTTTAGAAACCGATTTACCATTTGAAGGGTAAAATCGTCATTTTCTAAAAATTGAAATGAAATGTGGAAATCTTAGACATAAGGTTTAACCACCCATCTGGCCCATCACCAAATTCTAAGCAATTTCCACAATTCATTAGAATATCAAAGGCGATTTACCCTTTGAGGGGTGAAATCGCCATTTTGGATTAAATGGGAGAAAATCCCAAAAATGAAAACAAATCAATTTTTGTCATTTTCAGCCTTGGACAATTTTTAGAATTTTTCTGCAATTTTTCTCAATTTTTTTTGTTTTTCTTTAATTTTTCCATTTTTTTGGCATTTTTGATTTATTAATATTTTTTTATATTTTCAGAAATTTTTTTAACAAAAAGCATGTCTTTGACAATAGATAACACTCAACCAGATAAATAAGCTAACCACTAGACTGAAACAAATACATACAAATCAAGTCTATAAATGCAATATTTTAGAAAAATAATCATGATATACGGATCGGGTACGTAAAACATATCGGATTGGACACCGGCCTTCAATCACCCAGCCCCAGCCTACGACCATCTCCATGCCCGTTACCTGTCGATCGCCATTAGAATGTCGATAGTCAATTTCACAAATTAAGACTAAAAAAATAAAATAAAAATTAAAAAAATTAAAAAAAATTAAAAAATTAGACACTGTTCATGCACTGTTCCGACACTGTTCATGCACTGTTCCGACACTGTTCCGACACTGCTCGGACACGGCTTCGACACGCTCCGACACGCTCCGACACGTCCGGACTCGCTCCGACACGGCTTCGACACGCTCCGACACGTCCGGACTCGCTCCGACACGTCCGACACGGCTTCGACACGCCCCGACACGGCTCGGACACGGCTTCGACACGCTCCGACACGGCTCGGACACGGCTCGGACACGCTCCGACACGTCCGGACACGTTCCGACGACGGGGTGGTGACCCGAGGCTGTTTCTGGGCTCCACTAGCGGCACGTAGGCTCCACAAGCTCCGAGGGAGGAGGTAGGACTCCAGGGCAGTCGCCGGAGGCGATAGCGCGCTTTGGCGGTGACGGATTTGGCCCGATCGGAAACAAACCCGAACCAAACTCCGAAACGGGTGGAGGCCGCGGGTCTTGGGTTATTCACGGCGGCTTTGAGATACGACGGCTAGTGACGACGGCGGAAGGGTCGAAGGCGAAGGCAAATAGTGCACGAAGGTGAAGATTCCATTTTTTTTTTGAAGAAGAAGAAGAAAAGAAGAAGAAGAAGAGCAAAGGAAGGAGAGGAAAAACCGTCGGCCAAGAAGCAAAAGAAGAGGAAGAGGAAGAAGGAGGAGAGACGGATGATGGGAGGGGGGAGGTGAATAAAAAAATAATAAAAATAAAATAATAATATAATAAAATATTAGAAAGTAATAATAATAATAAAATAATTAAAAGCGAAGACAAAATGATTATTCATCTTTTCCTTTTAAATGATGATGTTTTCAATCCTTTTCCTTTTAATTATTACTAATATTTTTGCCAAATTCAATTTTATGGTGATCCGAGAATACCTAAAATCTAACCTGAATTTTACTGTTTTATGAGGTCAGAAAATAGATAAAATAAAAATAAAAATACCGACTATTCTTATATAATTTTTGTGACCTCAAATATTATTTTTCTTGATTTTCTTTTTTTTCTTTTTTTTTGTATTTTTCGAAAATATTAAAAAAAATGAAAATTATGAAAATTATTTTTTTGGTCAAAATGGTTCCTAAGGCCAAGCCAAGGCTTCCAAAGTTGATTTTGTGATTTTATGATCTTTTTTTGATATTTTTATGAATTTTTTTAAAAATATAAATAAAAAAAGTTTGATCAAAATTTAGGTGTCAACAGCTGCCCCTCTTTGAGAGGAATCTCGTCAGAGGAATCCCCTCAGAGGTTTCTCTCAAAGACAAGGTGACACCTGAGTCCTGATCGACTCGACTCGTGAAAAGAAATGCTATGACATCGGACCCTTAAGTCTTTTGATGGATGCTCAAATTAATCACCGGTTTACTCTTGCGATTCGAACATGGGCCGGAGTGAGAGAGGCTTACCTGAAGCTCACCTGTCAGATGCTGCCGGTTGCGACGACTTTCAAGAAGATACCTAGGACTCGTTCAGAATATCCTAGGGAGATTAAGCTCTGACCTGTATGGTAGGTCATACCATTATGGGGTTCCCGACTGGTAGGAATCTAAGGAAGGCGCACCCCATGTTTTGGAATTTGCCAAGGATTTTGATCCGTATGGTGGATCAGACCATAATCGGTTCACCTACAGTAAGGCTTACCTAGGAAAATAACTTCTCCAACATTTAGAATTAGTCAAAGTTTTGATCCGTATGGTGGATCGGACCATGGGATTGATCCTTATGGCAGTATCTACCTTTGGATTGACCCTTCAGGCGGTTTCTACCTTTGGTTGACCCTTCAAGCGGTTTCTACTATGATTTGACCCTTCATGCGGTATCTACCTTGAGTTGACCCTTCAGGCGGTATCTACCTTTGTGTTGACCCTTCAGGCGGTTTCTACCTTGACCCTTCAGGCGGTGTCTACCTTCATTTGACCCTTCATGCGGTATCTACCTTGAGTTGACCCTTCAGGCGGTATCTACCTTTGTGTTGACCCTTCAGGCGGTTTCTACCTTCATTTGACCCTTCAGGCGGTATCTACCTTTGATTTGACCCTTCGGCGGTATCTACCTTCATTTGACCCTTCAGGCGGTATCTACCTTTGTTTTGGTTTGAAAATGGGTCTCATGACGAGGGTTCTCCACGTCCGATGAGACTGTTTGATATTTGAAAAGAGGTCCTAGGACGAGGGTTCTCCACGTCATGCCAGGACTGTTTGATATTTTTGAAAAAGGGATCCTAGGACGAGGGTTCTCCACGTCAAGCTAGGACTGCTTGATTTTTGAAAATGGGTCCTGGGACGAGGGTTCTCCACGTCTGCTAGGACTTTTTCTTTTAAAAGGGTTTTTTTTTTCTCTCTTTTTTTCAGAGATCCCTAAGTTTGTCGGGAATTCAGTTTTTGAAGCAGTGAAAGATTTTATCTTGACAAAGCTTCACTTGAGTCTGTTGAGGCGACATTCTGGGAGCTGGGTTCTCCAGGTATCCTGCAGAAGTTTGAGCCTGAAAGATTCTTCTTCACCAAGAAAACGTTAGTAATCTTTGGGAAGACCACGGCTGTCCATTTGACAAAACCGTATGATTTAAGTTTTAATCATGAAATGTGCATTTTGATGCTGGAGGTTATCCAAAGCATTCTTGCAATATGCAAATGTGATCACAAATCCCTTGGACGGAAAATCTGGATCAACAGTTTGAAAATTCCAAAAAGAGTTTGTTCAAAACATCAATTGGAATATTTCTCGACAATGAGGTCTTCTCACATGTTTTGCGATAGTGGTTTTTTTTTTTTTTTTTTGTAGGGGATGCACTCAATTCCCTACTAACATGTGCCTAGGTTTTAGGCTCATTCGCAGCGTATACATTTTGATCGGTCGGGAGGTCTTCCACGGGACCGTAATGTTGGGCTTGGTTCTTGATCTTCAAGGGGGACTCACTTTTGAGTCAAGGCCATTGAACGAAAATTTTCACAATCTGCTCCGGGTTTACAAGTCAAGAACCCTGCAAAATGAGAAAGAAATAATCTTGCTCGTACTTCTTCGAGCTAAGCTATATGTTAACCCAAGTGTCTTAGTCAGAGAAGACTGTTTCGGGGTTGTAACATTGGTAGGATTGGGGACCGAAACAGGCTTATTTTTGGCCCAGAATTCGTGACGGGTTTGACATTGGTGATCATTGCTGATTTGCCACATGTCCTTTCTTTTCTGCATCTTTAGCCTTTGAGGCGCGCAACCTATCTCGCGATGTGTACCAGCTCTTTAAAGAGCGTCTCTTGTTGCATTCAGAGACTGACTCTTTCTATGTCTTTGTTCTGCGCTTGATAGCATTTGGGGAGCAGTCCTTTTGGATTTGGCTCCTTCAGGGATTTCCCCTTTTCCCATCCAGCTTCATTGCGGACCAATTAAACAACTAGCACGAGCATCGGCCTTGCTTTTACTAGGCACTTTGCTTTTTCTTGATGCCGGGGATTTTTCTCATTTTCATTTTTGAAATCCCCCTTTTTCTCATCTTCATGGGATCATGTTAGACATATAGTCTAAACATGCTTTAAATATCAATCCGGGAATTCTCTTCGTAATCCCTGAGTCTTGAACTCTTCCATTTTTGAAGTGGTGCAACATCCGTCTTGGAATGATCACCAATGGGTTCATGAGATGAATTTGCAGGCTCAACTTGGCTGTGCAAATGATACAGTGTATGGGATAAAGAATGAATGCTTCTCGTCATCCTATGGCACTTGGATTACCATATAAACAACACACAAAGATTAATTAGTCCGAGCAAGAAAATTTCTAACCATTTTCTCCTGACGCTGCTGGACTTACTTCCTTTTTGCCCCGGTGTGGGGTGGTTCTTGACAGGGTCAAGAATGAGAACCGCCGTTCAAATGGGTTATCAACGGTCACCTGTAGTGTTTGGGGGATATGAAACGAATGCCTCCGTCGTCCCAACCCATGTAATCGCTGCAAATTGTCCTTACCCCCGTAGACCCAGATTTTGTTATCTGCTCACTTCACTCATCTCTCAAGTGTGTGTTGGACATGTTTGGATTAGGATTCGCCTCTCGTCTGAGAAAACACCCTTAAACGGTTTGAACAATTTTTATTGGAAAAATTCTTTTTGTTTTCTCCGAAAAATTTCCTCCCAATGGGGCTTTATGATGCACATGCATGTTTCATTCATGTTCAGACAACCTCCCAACTTCAACTGTGGATGTCTATGAGTTTAAAAATTCGATGCCTCTTTTCAGACATAATGATTGAAAGAGTCCTAACACTTTTTTTATCTTCAACGACTTGGGGAAAAGGGATACTTACCTACCCGCCGCGGCTGGAGATCCCTGAAAATGCGGAAGAAACATGTTATTGTACGTTCATGAATTTTTCAATAAATTAGAACGATACATCTTACCCTTGGTCATGTGTTCCATTGGGTAATACACGGGATGTGAAAACCTGTTTCGCCTTGATGGCGAGCCCCTGTTAAAGAAGGGAATTAGGTGTCAGTTTGCGTTCCAAAATTCAAGACAAATTGGAACGATACCTCCTTATTCTTATTTTGTGTTTCCGTTTGAACACAAACGCGCGGCTTGCATAATTTGGCCCTCTATCTTGTGTCCTTGATCTCCCATCTGGTTGGGCGACGAATCCTTCTCAAGAATTTGCCCCAGAGAAGATCCATTTGTGTTTTTGGGCGCACTCTAGCGCCATTTTTCAAGGTTCCTTTTATTCAAGGAAAAAAAGAAGATTTTATCAAAATGCATGTCAAAGCATGTAACGTAGGAGCGATACTTTTTACCATCCACTAGGTCTTATAATCAAAGACCATCTCTTGGAATCCTGACTTCTAAGGCCAATGATTCTATTCGCCTCCCTGTTAGCGCGCTATTTTCATTTGAGGCTTTCAGCGCCAACAACTTCCTGTAAAATGAGTAAAAACTCACGTTAGGCATGTGGTCTTGGAAGACCAAATTGGAACGATACAAGGTTACCGTTCACCCAAATTCGTATCTTGGGGTTTGATTCTGATGCGGACGACTCTGTTATTGCGTCTATTGACTTTGTCAGAGGAGAGACGTCCTGAGATAAAAAGAATGGAGAAAAACTTATCCCCAGATCTGATTAAAAATCAATTAGGAACGATACGTCCTTTCACCAAACGAGTGGCTCTGCGGCCCAATGTGTTTTGCACTGAAGGGACGAATTCCACTATGCTCCATGGGTTTTAGGAATTTGCCCCCATTTTCGATAGAAATGAGCCTTATCAAGATGTATACAATACAAATAGATCCCTAATACAATCAATCTACGGGACGAGATATAGAGGATCTCAGCAAAATTAATTTTATACAAGAGGACTAAGAATGTCAAATCAATCAAAGGAATGTGGCCCGAACACTTGGAGATGCCCCAGTTCCAATCTTCGAGATGTGACTCCAGGATCACCGAATTTTTTTTTTTAGGTGGTTTTAGATATACCAACCATCTAAAGACATGCACATGAGACAAGGGAGGATAAAACTTCTAAAAATCAAAGGATTTGGCACCTAAGGTCAAGGTTCCCACCTCGAGTTCTAGAAAGAGCCGATTCCATTGCACAGCTATCGTTGCATTGGGACTCGATCCATAGTTCGAAGTGAACGGAATTGAAAAGTGGATTACCCCGTGTTTTTCCTCACGGAGATTCCATTTTCAATCCCTTATATTGTTTTCCTATAGGCGGCGCCCGGGGTTTTAGGCACGGTTGTGTGTATTTTCGGTGTCGTGCTAAAGCGATAAACATGCATCTTATTTAACAATCACCTCTTCAATATAAAACATATACACAATCATTCATTCCTACGCCCAACCTGCATAAAACAGAGTTAACAAGTACTCCACCCCTTATTTCTCCAATCTGCAAAAATATTTAACACCTCAAGGGTTAAAGTACGTACCTCACCTTGAAGAGCATCTGCATAAAACATGTTAGAAAAATCAATCACCTTTTTAATTGGCTCAAGTTCTCTAAGTTCCCCAGTGGAGTCGCCAGTCTGTCGCGACCCTCTCGAGGTTCGCCGTGGGGCTCTCGAGGGCTAATGGGCCATCCAGTCTGGTCGGACGCGGGCCTCTCCCAAGGCCCGTTACCCAAATCGCAACGGAGGTATACGTAGTCGACCTTCAGTGTGGTCTAGTGATATGTGCTAAGTGTGCATGCCATGGAGTCGCCACCAATCATTTTTTTTGAGGGTATGATTGGACCACCCTATTGAATAGTCGGGAGTTTCTATTCAATTCTGCGATAACCAGGGAAATGGGTTCGGGGACTTAGTTACGTCAACTATCAGAGTTGACGCCCTTTCGGTACCTAAGTTGACTGAGTTTTCTGACTTAAGATTTCATACAGATGAGTGGGGTACGAGTCCTAAATCTAGGAGTTCATGCAGATAGGAATGACTATCCTAGCAATCACAATCAATAATAAAGTGCACAAATCAATGAATTCAAATGTACAAATAAATCACATGGCATTCCTAATAAGGCCATATTGGCCTAGAGAAGCATCAAATCAGGCTTAGGAATGATTTAGACATGATTTTGCCCATCAGGGGCAAAATCGTAATTTTGAGACAAAGGGGACAATTTGCCCAAAAAGGACAAAATCATCATTTCGGAATGAATCCGGAGTCAAAAACAGGTTTGGTCACTCAATTGACCCATTTCCTATTTTTTTTTACAATTTTCGTGATTTTCGGGAATTTTAGAAACCGATTTACCATTTGAAGGGTAAAATCGTCATTTTCTAAAAATTGAAATGAAATGTGGAAATCTTAGACATAAGGTTTAACCACCCATCTGGCCCATCACCAAATTCTAAGCAATTTCCACAATTCATTAGAATATCAAAGGCGATTTACCCTTTGAGGGGTGAAATCGCCATTTTGGATTAAATGGGAGAAAATCCCAAAAATGAAAACAAATCAATTTTTGTCATTTTCAGCCTTGGACAATTTTTAGAATTTTTCTGCAATTTTTCTCAATTTTTTTTGTTTTTCTTTAATTTTTCCATTTTTTTGGCATTTTTGATTTATTAATATTTTTTTTATATTTTCAGAAATTTTTTTAAAAATATAAATAAAAAAAGTTTGATCAAAATTTAGGTGTCAACAGTTCCTACCAGTTAGGAATCCAATAAGGGTAAGACCTACCATACAGGTCAGAGCTTAACATCTCTAGGATACTTTAACGAGTTCCTAGAAATCCTCTTGAATCCATCAGACACCGCGAAAATTGCACAAACACTGAACGTGTAAGTGGCAGGTATGTCTCTCTATTATCTCACTCTCTCATGTCCAATGGAAGTTTCCCCCTCAAGAAAGAGCATACATCAACAAGCATGAAAAACTTGATGTCATGACTTCTTCTCCTTTAGTTTCACGAGTCGAGTCGATCAGGACTCAGATGTCACCTTGTCTTTGAGAGAAATCTCTAAGGGATTCCTCTGACGAGATTCCTCTCAAAGAGGGGCAGCTGTTGACATGTAATTTTTATCAACCCTTTGTGACAAAATAAATAAATAAATGGCATTCAAACGGTTTTTGCCATTCCTTTTGGTCAATCAAAATGTGTGCATGGCGATGGCTCAAAAGAACTGGCCGACATGGATAGTGGAATGAACGGCGCCATAAAAAAAAAGAAGAAGAGGAGGAGGAATCTGTAAAAGGGTTCCACGAGGAACTAGGCAAAAGAAGGGAGAATAAAATAAGAGAGGGTGGCAATATGAAAGGAGGGGTGGGGGAAAAAGATTGAAGCGGCTTGAGGCTGGCTGGGAGTACGGTTTTTCTCCATGGCTCGTTGTTGCTCTTGAAGGAGGCGTCGGCGGGAACCTTCTTCAACCAATGCGCCACCGGGGACTGCGGCGGCTCCCTTCACCGCGACGGCCTCGGTGGCACCCTTCCTGCCACCCTCGCTGAAATCGCTTTAGGAAACGACCAAGACTTCTACGGTGTCAGCCTCGCCGATGGCTAATCTCGCCATCTCGATCACACCATTCAAGGGCTCTGGGAAATGCAGCCATGCAGGTTGCGTGAGTGACCTGAACAAGGTATGCCCGGTGGGACTTTAGGTCCGGGCTCACGACAACAGGGTCGTGGCCTGCAAGCGCCTGCTTCGCGTTCAACTCCCCGAGGTACTGCTGCACGGGGAGCTTCGGGAACCCGCAGTCGACCGACGGCTTACTCGAGGATCTTCAAGACGGCTTGCCCCAGGGCGTACTCCTACGCGCACGATGATCCCACCAGTATCGCGACCTGAGCGTCTCGGTGGCTTGATGAGCGAATCTCAGAGCAATATCACTCCATCCTTGTCACCGCTAGCACGGAGTGACCCATCAGGAGACACAACCACAATATTCACATAGCCAGAATGCCCATGCGAGGTGTTTCTCAGCGTGTATTGGTCAAATTCCACGCTTTCACGGTGCAGTCCCAGGATGCGGAGACGATGGTCGGCTGAAGATCGTTGGGATTGACCTGACACAACTCACTCAATCAATATGAGTTTCACCTTCTTGAACGGTGTACTTACACTCTCCCAGAGTGTCCCAGAGCTTGATCGTGCGGTCACGGGACGCTGGTACATCTGCCGGTTGTCGATGGAGAAGGCCACCGAGAACACGTCCTTAGTGTGGCCCACTAACCTGCGGGTGGAGACATCGGCGGCTAGTCCCAGAGGCGGAGCTCGCCATCCCATGAACCGGAGAGGGTGAACTGACCGTCGGAGGAGAGGACGACGTCCTGGACGAAGTGGGAGTGGCTGGTGAGGTGGCGGCAGGGGATGCCGTAGACCTTGTCCTCCTTGGTGGCTGCCAAAGGATGAGACTTGTCGCGGGTGGCGATGGCCGTCACCGCGTCGGTGTGGGCGACAGGAGCCAAGGCGCTCGAGCTCGGTCCGGTCTTCATGGGGAAAGCGTGTCTCACGTTGAAGATGATGAATAGTGAGGTAAGTTATTTGCATGATTGGTTTGGACGTGTGGTTTGTTTGGTTTTGTGGGCTGGATATGGGCTTGCGTTGGGGGGGGCTGGTGGAAAAGAAGAATTGGGTTTAGATAAATGGGCTCAGTAGGCCTAAAAGAAAAAAGATGGGCTTGGGTTCCTTGTGTGAATTGGGCCCGATCCAAGTCCTCTTCCCTGGTTCGGATTAGGCCCAGTGGCCCGATCCAGGTTCGGGTCCAAGAATCCTATCCGGCTCCGACCATTTTAATTAAGTACTAATTAAATAATAAAATAAAAGAAATAAAAAAAATATAATAAAAAAAAATTCAAAATTCAATAAAAAATAGAAAATCAAAAAAATAAAAAAAATTCTAAAAATTCCACAAAAATTCTCAAAAATGGGAAATGGCCACAATCAACTGGCCGTAGAATATTTTGAGTAATTCGGTATCCAAATCTTCCAAAAAATGACGATTTTGCCCTTCGGGCTAATCGTCCCCCAAATCTTCTTATTTTACCCCTGGTCCCAAGTCATTCCCCATCTAAGCCCTTATGGTTGTATTAGGAAATCGTTGATTTGAATTTGTGTGCGTTAGTGTGATTTATTTATGTATTTGATTGCGCTTTTATTTAATTTGATTGTGGTTGATAGGAATAGTCTTCAAATTTGCATGAAACCCTAAATTGAGCCTACCTCACCTAAAATTGCGCCTGCATGAACTCTTAGCTAGGAAAATCACTCGCGTTAGGTACCGAAAGGGCGTTGGTAATGACACCAGCGTAACCAAGTCCCCGAACCCAAAATCTCTGGTTCCGCAGAACTGATCAATCTCTCCCAACCGGTCAGTAAGGTTTTCGGTCTACCCTCCAAGAAAGACCGGTGGCGACTCCAAATGCATGCACAAGTTGCACATGCCACCACGACCACACTGAAGGTCGAAAGCGATCGACTGTTATCGTCGAATCCCTTTGAAAAATACTCCCGCCGCGATTTGGTATGGGCCTGGGAGGGCCCGCGCCGATCCGAAGCCCGCGATCCGCACCCTTGTGCGGGGGAAGGCCCGCGATCGGTAATCCATTAGCCGCGTCCGCTTCCGGATGGGTCGCGACAATAAGCAATGAATTTGCAGAATATTCGAGCCGAGAAGGCATACATGAGTTAAAGACTGTTCTTAGAACTCCTCAAGAGAATGGTGTAGCTGAGAGGATAAACATGACTATTTTGGAGCGTGCAAGATGCATGAGACTACATGCGGGTCTCACACTATACTTATGGGCTGCTACAGTTGATGCAGCTATATATTTAATTAACAGGAGTTCATATAGTGCGCTGGATAGAGGAGTACCGCAAGAGCAGTGATCAGGTAAAAATGTCAATTATTCATATCTAAAATTTTTTTGTTGTATTGCATATGTTTGATTGACAGATAGGACAGGAAAAAGCTTGATGCTAAGTCCCAAAAGTTCATCTTTATTGGATATGGCGGCAATATATATGGATATAGGCTTTGGGATTATGAGAATAACAAAGTCATTCGCAGTCGGAATGTGGTGTTCCATGAAGAAAAGATGTACAAAGATCGTCAGACAGAGCATGAAACGGCAATAGAACCAGAATATATTGAGCTGAACACAATTCCTATGAAGATAATTTTAGCAGATCAAAGTGCACTTAAAGAGGAGGTTCAAGATGAACATATTACTAATGAGCAAGCAGTTCAAGAGGAACGTGGTGATCTGAAACAAGCTAGTAACCCTGAATTACCTATTTTGAGGAGAACTACACGTGTGAGAAAGTCAAAGGTAATTTTTTATCCTTCAGCTAATATTGTTCTGAGCCATGTCTTATATACAGATTCGGGAAAGCCGGAGACTTATGATGAGGCAAAGAAAGACACATCTCATATGCAGTGGGAGCGTGCTATGAAAGACGAGATGAGATCGTTAATTCAGAACAAAACTTGGGAGTTGACCAAGTTGCCCACAGGTAAAAAAGGGCATAAGTACACTTTTAGTGTCAAAAGTTATGTACGGAGATCACTTTAGTGCCAAAAGTTTCAAACGGATCACTTTGGTGCCAAAGGTTGTGTACGGAGATCACTTTAGTGCCAAAAATTTCAAACGGACAACTTTAGTGTCAACTTTTTTAAAAAATGATCACTTTTAGTGCCAACTTCTTTTTAAAACGATCATTTTTAGTGCCAACTCTGATGTATCATGTCAGCTTAAAAAATAATAAAAATAATATGTGTCGGATTTTCGACGAGACACGTCAGCTCTAGCACTAAAAGTGATCGCTTTTAAAAGAAGTTGGCACTAAAAGTGATCATTTTTTTAAAAAAAGTTGACACTAAAGTTGTCCGTTTGAAACTTTTGGCACTAAAGTGATCTCCGTACATAACTTTTGGCACTAAAAGTGTACTTTTACGTGTAAAAAAGCTTTGTTAAACAAGTGGGTGTACAAGATAAAAAATGAAGCTGATGGTAGTATTAGATACAATGGGAGACTTGTACTGAAGAGTTTTTCTAAAAAAGAATGGATCGACTACTCCGAGATATTTTCACCAGTAGTGAAGATAACGTCAGTCAGAGTTTTGCAGAGTATAGTTGCAGTGGAGGATCTTCATATGGAGCAGTTAGATGTAAAAATGACTTTTTTTGCATGGTGATCTAGATGAAGAATTATACATGGCACAACCTAGAGGTTTTGAAGTCAAAGGTAAAGAACACATGGTAAGTTGCTTGAAGAAAAGCTTATATGGCTTGAAGTAAGCTCCGCGATAATGGTATTTAAAGTTTGATGGTTTTAAGGAAGAAAAATGATTTGCACACTATGAGGTTGATCATTGTGTTTATTTTCGAAAGTATAGCGATGGTGATATTGTATATCTCTCTTTATATGTTGATGACATGCTAGTGGCTAGTTCTAATATGAAGAGAATCACAGAAGTAAAGGAGATGTTAGCAGCGCAGTTTGCTATGAAAGACTTGGGAGAGGCCAAGAAAATTTTAGGCATGAAAATCATCAGGGACAGAAAAAATAAGAAATTATGGTTATCGCAGAAAGACTATGTGAACAAGGTGTTGAAAAGATTCAACGTGGACAAGGCAAAATCGGTTGCGACTCCTCTAGCAGGTCACTTCAAACTTTCCATGGATATGTGTCCGAGTACTCAAGCTTTGAAAGATAAGATGGCGGTAGTGTCATATGCGTCAGCAGTTGGAAATTTGATGTATGCAATGGTGAGCACGAGACCAGAAATTGCACAGGCAGTGGGAGTTGTGAGTCGATATTTGCAGAACCCAGGTAAAGAGCATTGGAATGCAGTAAAATGGATATTGAGATATCTAGCAAGTACATCAAATTACTTTCTTTGTTATGGAAGTACATCTCTAGAATTGCAGGGTTATGTAGATGCAGATCACTCGGGTGATCGAGATAGTGGTAAGAGTATCACTGGATATGTCTTTACAGTTGTAGGTACAATAGTGAGTTGGGTATCTCAACTACAGAAAATAGTGGCTCTATCGACTACAGAAGCAGAGTACGTGGCAATTACGGAAGCTTCTAAGGAAATCATGTGGTTACAAGATTACCTAGAAGATCTATATCGAAAGCAGCCAGTGAGCACACTGTGGAGTGATAGTCAAAGTGCAGTGCACTTAAGAATGCAGCTTATCACTCAAGAACTAGACATATTAAGAAACGTTATCACTTCATCAGGTCAGCATTGCAAGATAACGAGTTAAAGCTACAAACGATTGATAGCTCAAAGAATCTAGCTGATATGTTTACCAAGGTAGTAGATAGAGGGAAACATATTTTCTGTACTACTACTATTGGTATTACTCCATGTTAATTGATGAGGAGTATCGCAGAGGCACAAGTTCTTGCTGCTAGTTTTTGAAGAGGATGGATGTAAAGTTGCTTGGTGCATCAGATATATTTGTCTTCAAGTGGGAGATTGTTGGCGTGAAGCCAAAATATATCAAAAGATATCATTAAGATTTCTTTTTTTTCTTTTTTTTTCTTTTTCTTCTAGGTTAAAAGATACATCTTATATATTAGAGATATATAGGTTGTAGCCATCAGAAGACAAGAGCAGATAGAAAGCACAAGAGCAGATAAAACGCGCGAAATAGCGAATAGAGACAAAAAGAAAGAGAGAGGCCGCGACGGCATTCTTGAGTGTTCTCGTTTTCTTTTTGCTTCGATCTTGTGAGAAGATCGTTAGTTGTATTCCTACTTTTCTCGAAAACTAGTGGATTCGCAGAGTGCCTCTGCGCGGAGACGTAGCCCAGGTTTGGGTGAACTTCGATAATAAATTCTCTGGTGTGTTTTTCTAATTCTGTTCTTTTATCATTATATTCTGCTAGTGTGGATTATTTGATTGGATTGTATTTCTAGAATTGGGGCACGATTCCTATCACTCCACTGATCCACAAAAAAAAAAATGCACCTAAGACTTCGAATGGATCCACCCAAAAAAGGATGGCTATATCATATCCACAATTTCAGACTTCCTCACTTCTCCTTGCCATCCTAGAATTAATAAATATTGCATACACATGTAAACAAATATGGTTGGAATTGAAAAAGGAAATTTAAAAATCTCAAAAGAAGCACTAGACTGAACAGAGTTAGAATGGTCGGTCATCAACATTGCCAGGTAAGACCTCTACATATACATAAATAGAGATTCAAGTGGACTCCAATGATGAACAAGATCTTTTCCAATTCACGTAAGTGTATGGGAATATCTTTTACAACATCCTGACTATCAAATAAAAGAAATAAAAAGAGTTAATTTAATCATAAATTAGCATGCATGATAAAATGAACATAATAAAATGAACATAACTTAGTGCAAATAGAATAATGCATTACCCTCACTAAGCAGTGCTATCATGGAAGGAATATTCAACTCTTGTGATGCCTCAAACCTACTAGTAGACTACTATAAAAATCCGGAATTAAATTGCAACTTCCAAGAACTTGAGGTAGAGAAGAAGCTTGCGAAGAAGCTTAAGGTGTGTCTCCTTGCTTCTTTATTTTTGTTTTATTCTTCTCTAAATAGCTCTTATGTCGCTTTCCTTCTTTGCTTCCATCTTTCTTCTTGTGGCCCATACATTTTGCAACGAGACTCGTATCTTCACTTAATCTTGTTAAATTTCCTTGAGACTCACCTCCAAGTGGCATTTCATCGAGAGACTTGTTTATGGTTAAGATCATCTTATTGATAAATTCATATTTTTGAATAGTTTGTGAGGCCTTGACTGCTATCTTCATAAATTCAGGACACACCTCTCTATATCTATCAATAGCATCCATGTCACTATTCCTTTGAACGAATATATAGAATTTATTAGAAGTTATCAATAAATTAGAACACTAAATTAAGTAAAAAAGAGTATAACGACAATTTATACATGAGTATCTAAACCATGCTTCTCTAGTATTTCATCTTTTGCTTCACGTGTCCATCTCTTCAAAATGTAAGCACTAGGAATTAAATTATGTCCAAGTTATCAAGTACCTTTAACGCATGGCAACACAAGATCCCAACGGTCTCAAAATGATACAAGCACAATTTACCACTTCATTGCTTGGGCCACCCGTGATCTTGTACTCTAGATCATTTGTATCAAATGAACCAACAACATATTCTCGCAAAAGACACATCTCATTACATTCCTTGATAACCAGGCCTAAAATTTTCATCCATTATGTCTAAAAATTTTCAAACATCGAAGGTGTACAGACCTTACTTGCTTGATGCGACATAGGTGATTTCTGACACAAAATCGTTGGCAATTTCTCTCTAGCATAAACTCAGTTTGTAACTCTTTGTACCGCTTATCGTTCACCACCTTATCAAATCTCTTGAAAAATTCATTTAGATTTATATTACATGTAAGATAATCTTTCAAATATCCATTTAAACTCTCACTCAACTGTGTATTACGTATCCCCAAGGTCACTATAGGTTTTATATAACATCTAGCCCACTTCTCTTTCAACCTATACAGATTTTGGAGCCAAGAATTGCCAGTAATTTCATATGTGTTGAAAGTAATGAATCCCAAGCCTCTTCAAATTTTTGCACTTCTACATATTTATACACAAGATTCTTCAATTAGTCAAAAAATTAGATCAATTCTTCATTAAATGACCAATATTTTTCATGGCATTTTACATTAAATGCCATGTACACAATCCATGTCTTATCTCGGGAATCACCTCTCCTAATGCCTTCGACATTGCTGCATCTTGATTAGTAAAAATTGTTGAAGGCCTCCTATATTTGTGTGCCTCCAATAATGTTTCGAAAATCCATATGAAGGAATCAGCGGTTTCATCATATAAAAGTGCAGCTCCAAAAATCATAAGCTCTCTATAGTGATTGAATCCAATAAATACACCGAGTGGCGTGTACTCTTTGTTGGTGAAAATATGGTGTCAACGGTCACAACATCACCAAAAAATGGCATAATCAATAACCATCATTTCAACAAAATAATAAGAATAATAATAATCATCATCCTAGAATCCACCCAAAATATGTTTGTTATTTGCTCATTACTATCAAGCTGAACAACATAGAAGAAAGATGTGTCTAAGATCTGTCATTTTTCGAAGTAGCTCAATAAATATCTTGCGTCTCAAAACTCCATGTCTCTTCCTCGTTTAGTGCGAAGATAGTTTTTCACCCAATCCTCGCGTAACCAACACTCTTCCTTCAGACTGTACACTAGACAAGTTATACCGTTGTCTCTGTGTGAGGCATGCATTGTTAGTCAACATAATTTGTTGAGCTTGAACATCGCTTATTTGCCTATGTAACCGTATCAAGTGAGCACACTCTGCAAAGTGGAGTGGATGGGAATGATTTGGTTCAAAATCATACACAAAATATTTTCCGCTCCCTCAATCTAATTTGATTCTCATTCGGGCATGGTAGTCCATCTTCGTTTCAGGCCTAGGTTTTTTTTTTTTTTACTGATTCTAGCCTTTTATCTTTTCCTCGATGTCCCTCTTTTGTACAACAAAAGTGTGTAGAAATTATGGAACCATCCTTCCCTTTGTTAGTGACTCTCTATGTACACCAAAATCAATTTTCAATGCATACGTCTTCCAAAACTCCCATGCTTCATCTACATCATTAAATTCCATACCCATTTGTGGAGTCCGGTCACTACTGTTGATAAAATCACACACAAAATAATGGACAAAGTGGCGTTATTAGACGATAAACTTGAACAAAAAATAATAAAACATAAGAAAAACTAACATACTTTCATGAAGATATTAATTACATTGTGTCATCATCATCCATTTGAGAATGAGTCTCCATTTGAGGATAATTTGACTTTTAGTACTAAGCATGACAATTAGTGCTCCCTCTCTATCCATTTGAGAGGGAGTCTCTCAATGCCTCTTCTGAAGATCTAAGTGTCTGAAGGTAGTTGATTATCACATTGAGTTCTGCAAGGATGAGGAGAAAATCATAATATATACAGGAATAAGTCTGAATTAACTCTGTCAACCTCATGTCATATATCAAGTTCCGATAATTAAATATCTAAGTAAACAGAATACTAACCAAGAGCTCCACAAAAGGTATAAAGGACTCATTTTGAAATAAAGAATGCCACTTCTTTCTCTCAGATTTTGCAGCCTCAAGTTCTGTCTGAAAAAATGAAAAGGACAAAAAAAACCCTAATTAGTTTCAGCTATGAATATAAAAGAATAACGCAAAGATCATAAAAGTGCATACAATGTGAAAAACATAAACAAACTTTTTTTTAGTTCTGTAGAACATTGATCATTGATTATATTCACAGTTTTGAATATGCTGATTGCCTCATTATGTGAAAGTAAAGTCAGATGGAGATTAATTCAAACATAGTACTTGAATCAAGTGGCCTCAACATGATTACAGCCCTAGACTGCACAATTCCCTGAATCGTTATTGAAGCTATAGCACTGAATGTTTTACGGTGTGAAGCCACCTTTATTCCTTGACAGTCATAAAAAATGCTTTCTAGTACGCAATGTTTTACGGAATCGACATGACATTGATACATCTTTTCTATAATCAGGAGTTATTTCGGTCTTAAAAATGACTATTGTCTCAAAAAATATCACTCTCTCATTTTATTTGAGTCAGAAGGTTCAACTCAAACATGAATCTATGTGGATCTGCTCTACTTCTAGGCTTGTTGCCTTCTATCATCTTTAAAGCATCCTATGGTGAATTTAACATGAGCTTTCCTAGAAATTAGAATGGGAGAAACCAAACTTGAGACACAATACAACTAGCAAAAGTTATAGTTTCAGCTGAAACGGCATGAACAACAAACAAATAATGGAGAACATCAAAAGCTTTTTTCAAAGGTATAAACATTTATGTTTTGATCAAACTAGTAACATACAGAAATTAGGAGAGTGTCCATTGTTTCCAGACAAACTATGATATATAATACAACAAAACATGTCTCATTTTAAGCCAATTGAAAATCCATTAGATAGCGGAGGAATGATTATCACGGCACCTTCATATGAGAAGAAGGTAAGTTTTTTCCTATTTTTTCCTGTCGGGGGAGGTGTGGCGGTGGGAAGAAGGTAAGTCTGTTGTTGCTAATTTGAGTAAGCTTAAATTGATGGATGGATCTCGAGAAGACCGGCTCTTAATTGCCTCTTTATCTCATTATAATTTGAGTGAACTTGTCGAGGCTCTGTAGAGGTAAACAAAGAGGACAATATATAAGCTGAACTCTGAAAAATGCCATCAAATGTGTCAACATGACAGCCTAAACTCGATGAATGAGTTCAATCAAACAACCACAATGATGAACACTAACAAGGAAAATAGGCAAAAGAAAAATAGCAGGAGGCGTTGGGATTCATAGTCCTGAAATGTGCTTTAGTACTATGTCAATTTTTTTTTCTCAAGAACCTTAAATAATCAGAAATAGATCCTGTAATCATTATTGTAATATACCTTCAAATTTCCTTTTTCTTCCATTCAGTGAAATAATCCTTATCCATGCTTAGAGCATCAAGACATGCACAACCTTAATCACCAAGGAAAATAAGAATTACATTCTAACTTCCCATTATCATGATCACGAACATGAAAGATGGTATTGCCTTACTAGATAGTGGATACATACCACCAACATTGATGGATAGGGAGCTTTGTTTCAACAACCATGCTGCATCACTTTTTTCAATGTTCTGGATTGAAGAAGTAACCAGTTCAGGAATGTGTTCCACACCAACAGCTCAACCTTCTGGTCAATCCATTAGTGAGAAGCATGCTGTTAAATAGTCCGTTTCTATTCACATAATGAGAACTAAAGTTTATAAACTCCCATTTAACAAGAGATATAAAAATAATGGAGCAGGATTCCTTCATATTGATTTGGAAAAATCACAACAATATCAATTTCGACAGTTCTGCGAATACAACAAAAAAATAAATAAAGATCGATCCGATGATTGTCAATTTCAATCAAATGAGTTTGCTCAACATAAACAATGCATTCTGAACCTCACCCTGGAGACATTAAAATAAAGACCCCTTGTAACACCCCCTGTAAATAGTTCTAAATAAACAAGAATTGGACGAAATAGATTTGAAAGCTGACTTTTGTCGATGAGTGTAGTGGATAATCTGTCTTGGGTGGTCGGATGCAATTTTGGCTGCCAGCAATGAATTATTGTTCGTAAAAAAAAAAAAAAAAGAGGAATTAGCTGGGGGGCTGAAGGTACTCAGCCCAACCGGGCTAGACCAGACGGGTCAGAGCTGCCCAGCTAGGACGCGCGGGCCTGGTGAGCTAGGCCACTAGCCCGACACTTCTGGGTCTCGAAGAAAAGGTGCCAGCCCGCAAAACCCCACCTCTTTCCAGCTTTGGGCTTCTCAATTCAGGTCCAAGTGAATTTAAGTGGTTGGCATTTTTTGGAATGGGGTCAACAGGAATTAAGGCCATTCAAGCTTGTCTTACCAGAAGCAGACCCATTTTCCTCTCTTTTGCCGGTCTGCTCTCTCTCTGGGGACGACGCATCCTTTTTCCTCGCGACGACGCTCTAGCTTCCAACTCCAGCCTCCGTCAGCCGCACGTCTGACCAGTCACATCGTCCGATGACCTCTCTCTGATCAACGACCAAACTCATGAAAATAAAATTTTATAACCCGTCTACTAGTCTGAGTAATGTGAGCCAAGGACGAACGGGGAGGCGAGCGTAGGACGAGTGCCGGTTGAAGTCGAGTGTGGTTGCATGTCATGGATTTTGGTTGAGACGAGACCCGCGAAGTGAAGGATAGATCATTGTGTTGACGGAACGTAAATTTTTGACACGGTGATGGTTTGGTGACGAAGGGCAGAACTGAGAATGGATTTCGATTATGTGCTTGGCAAGGTGGAGTTCGTTCTGGTGTAAACTGAGAAGGATAAGTTACTGATATGGGACTATTGTGCCGGACTGGAGTAAGAAGGGGTGAGTTGCGATGAGTTGTTCGGATGCTCTTTGGGTCTCTTATAATCGGAAGGAACCATAAGGTCTAGTCAATTCACCGTGAGTGTGTCGCCATTGAGGTGCTTCGGTGTCCTGGTGCTGGCGGCATAGAGAGGCAAGCACGAGGGAAATGCTGGAGAGTCATTGTGGTCGAGACCTGGTACTGTTGGGTTCGAGTAAGTCGGGACCGTTTAGGTTTTACTGAGGAGTAGGGCCAAGAGCAAGGGATTTCACTGGGAAAGTTTGTGTTATTCTGAAGCTAGAAATTTCCGTGGAGTGGAACTTGGTAGTCGAATTGGAGAATGGTTGAGTCGATTGAGTGAGGAGTTGAGGATGCTTGAAATGGCTTTGGAGGTCGTAGAGCTTAGAACCTAAAATGCCGAGTAATGCGACAAGATTTATAGACAACTGTTCGATGAGTTGTAGTTGTCGGCTGAGTCTTTAGTTCACTGCTTAGTAATTTGAGATGCACTTGTGAAGGAAATTTACATGGTTCAATCGCATAGCTTAGAAAGACTTGAATCCTGAGCGCTTGTGTGATCAGATTGAAACCTTCGTGTGTGGCGATGTGTTATCTTGCTTATGCGTACAATCATCTGCCTTTACTCGGACATGGTATCAATTACGAGCATGCATACATCTGCATGATATGTGTAAAAGATGTGGCTCTTATAATGATAGGATATGTTGTGGCTCTTAATATTGAGCTTGAAGCTCATTAATTAATCCCCATGGAGACTGTGTGTATGGGAAGACCCTGCTGTGTGATCTGGGCCAGCCTCAGAGGCAGAATGAGGGATTGCATATAAACTATATAAAATAAAATGAAGCGGGTCATATGTCCAATTTACTAATTTATAAGCATTATTCATGTCATGTACTTGCGTGTTCGATGCAATGTGTCGATTAGTATGTTGAGATGGTTTACTATCTTGTAGATGATAAGGATAACTAACTCTTAATGTTCGTTCTTATCTCGTTCATTGGTTAGTTTAGTCGATGATTTAGAACGTTTTACTTGCTGGAGGTCTCACTCCTCATCTCTTGCGGTTTTTTCAGGTGGTGAGCATGACTAGTCTACCTACTATGTCTTACGGGGTGCCAACCCAAGTCGAGTGGAGTGTGGCACCTTTTATGATTCCTGGTCTATCGCATCTGGAGTTCGTTCGCATGCCAGTGACTATGTGGGTTGATGGAGGTTTGGACGTGGAGGAGGTCCCCTTACCATTTCGTTGCGATATACGGCCGTTTGGAGTACGGCTAGGGCCTGGTTGGCCCCCTGCCGTTCGACTTAATGGCTCCCTAGAGAGTCTTTAGGTGTTGCGGGACCGTAGAACATGGCATGCTGTAGGTTGATGAACCAGTAGGGGTTATGTTGGGAGTTTTTGTTGGGGATTAGTTGTCCCTTTGCCACTTTTTGTACCAAGTAGGGCATTAGGCCACTTTTTGTTGCCACCCGATGAGGTCTCCCAGAATTGTATGTATGACAAACCCTACCATATCAGGACTCCTAAATAAAGCACCATGTTTGATATTTCTTTTGTGTGAGTATTTATAATGTTATTGTCTAAATATGGTAGTAAGGTGGCGAGCCTGGGATGCCACGGATCCGACTCTGACACCCCTAGATGAAGAATTCAAGTTGGGGACTGGGCGAAAATATTAAGTTTAAGTTGTTTGGACTACTCATGGAGGATGACATTGAGGGTGTATCAAACAAATAGTTGCCATTTGTGCTCTCATGGAACACTTATTATTAAATCCCAACAAGCCACAAGGATTTCAATGCTGTCGTCGATATTGTCGCACAAACACATAACAGAGAGAAGAGAAGAGAACTGAGAAGGAAGAAAGAGAGGGAGAGGGTTTTGAGGTTGAAGATACGCTCGTTCAATTGATCGGAGCACGCGCGATAATCATAGCACAGAGCGATCGCGAAAACTTCGAGAGGGAGGGAGACAGAGAGCGACTAACCCGACGGTCTCGAGCTGCGCGAGGAAGAAGGGGAAGGGATAATGCTAGAGAGGCACTAGGGCCATCTTGTACAACGCTGTTCTGCACTCCCAGCACCACCGTCGCCACCGCAGCCACCACCGCCTCCGCATTCCTCCTTTCCACCCCCAGCACCACTGTCGCAAGCGAGAGGGCAAGCTGAGATGAAGCAATTCCTCCCAAAGTGGAGAGCCGTGACACGTCGATGGGAGGCAACGGCCTGATGTGAAAGAGCCCGACAGTCACAAGGCTGCAAGAGGGGAAGACAGAGGAATGTCGCAACCGAGAGCTCGAAGGTGAGAGCAGAGGAAGGGGAATTGAGGAGAGAACAGAGGAAATCCGGGCAGAGGAGGAAACGGATTTGAGGATGCCGATGAAGGACGCCGATTCCATTCATACGGCGAAGAATCGAAGAGAGGCTGACAGTCGGCGATTTCAGGCGACCCCAGAGTGCGAGAGAGCATATGAGAGTTATGTCTGTCGAGGCGGGCAGGAGAGAGGAGAGAGGAGAGAGAGAAAATGCATTTCAAAATGAAAAAAAAATTAAGGAAATGCCGCCTAAATTTATGAGCTGTTGTCTTCAAGATGACATGGTCGAATCTCCTCCGTCGAATCTGAATGGACAGTTGGGATTGAAAGTATGTCACCTTTGCCATAACCCCACTATAGTAGGGGATTCAAATCCGTCAAAAGGACCTTGAAATTCTTTGAAAACATTGAAGTGGCATATCCATACCGCATTTCGCCACGTGTCATTTGTACTAATTTATGTCGTTTTCGATTTTTCATTTTGCAAATTTGTTCCTTGCGTTTGTTCTCTAAAGAACATAAGATTCTCGACAATCTCTTTTTCACTTATTTTCTATTTTCCTCTTTTGTTTATTCTTTTCGTCAATCTAATGAAAAACAATTTTGTCTTGTGTTTTTTCCCAACTTATCTTTTGAACATGGGATTGAACTGTTGTTCTCATTCTATGGTTTTACGTTGTTGGTAGGTCACAATCAAATCGAAATATGAAAAGTTCCTTCCATATATCATGAGTATATTTAATGTGTAAAAGTTAACTGCAAATAACAAAGAAGAATACCTTAATTTTAGGCTTTGTTATTTTCGGTATGGAAAATTAGATTTGATTTTCTTTTGTACACTTCTTTTTAATAATATTTTCATTTTTATTTTATTCATAATTTATTTTTTATTTGTTAAAAAAATCATTTTTAAATTTTTAGAAAATTTGGATTTTTTATTTTTATATTATTTGTCTTTTGTCTTTTTTTTCCCCGTCTTTTTTGGCCGGTCACGGACGAGCTCATCGTGTGAGACCTAGGAGAGCCTCGCCAAATCTAGAGAGACCGGCATGGCTCAAGCTTGCCAACCACAGGCTTGCGGCCGATCGCTGGCCATCGCCTTGGTCGGCAGAGGAAGAAAGATAAGAAAATTTTGAAACACAAAGAAAAAAAATAATTAAAAAAAAAAGGGAATGTGAAGGAGTGGTGATAGGAAAGATGAGGGAAAATATTTTCTTCTTTTCAAAAAGAGAAAATTATCTTCCCCCATTTTGAAAGTGTTTTTTTTTTCATGGGTGCAAAATGTCTTCCTTGACTCATTTATTTTCCGTGAATCGAACAACGGAAAATCCGGAAAATATTTTCCTGTAAGTTATTTTTCGCGAAACGAACGGAGTTTAAGTGATCTAAGATTTTAGTGTTGTATTTCACTTCAAAAGTCCTGTAACTCGTATACTACAAATTTAGCATTTGACATGACTTAAAAGAACAAAGGAATGCAATCCATGCATGTAACAAGCATGTTAGCTTTGCTATCGCGATGTGGAAAATGGCCTCCTCCTTTCTGCTTCTTCTCATCTATTGAAGGGCTTATTTCATTTCCAAGAGCCAACAAACCTTTGTTGATGTGAACGCATGTCGACAATCAAGAAAGTATTCATCGGATGTGTCCACAAAAGAGGAAAATTGTCCGAAAAGTCATAAACCTATTGCACTTTTTTCAATTCAATGTTAAACTTTTTAATTTTGTCAATTGAGCACTAAACCGTTGCACTTTTTTTTCAATTGACTCCATTTGACCATTTTTTTCCCATAAATCGCTGACGTGGCCAATTTTTAATTATATTTTTTTATTTTCATTGTTTTCCTACTTACTGTGGCCGGCAAGGGTCACCAGGCCATTGCCCAGACCATCGCGGCCTTGCATGCAACCACTAGAATTATATGATTGTAAAAACATCATACGTACTTGAGCTTTTACCCCTTTTACAATCATGTACCTTAACTTTTTTTTTCCTAATCAAGTACCTCAAGTTTTCAAATGTAGGTCCATTTGAAAACCTCAACACAAGAATGAGAATAGAAATTTCCATTCAACTCTTGCATATCAAACATAGTGTGTGGATTTTGACCAAAAAGGAACATAGTGTGTGGGTGATGAGTGTCCTAAACATCAAAACTCTCTTTGTGTTTGTGAAAATAAAACTACCGGCATGCCCAAATTGATTGTTTACTAAAATGGGCATGCCCCAAGGCATTCCGAACTTCTCTTCAGTCATTTGGAAAACTACCTAAGATTGCTCCGCAACTCCTTGCTCGAGCACAAACTGCACGGATCAAGCTAGACTGAGCGTGAATTCTACGAATTTAAGTGCAATGAAAACTAAGCTGCATTGGAACGAAAATACTTCAAATTGAAATGCTTGGAATTGGAAGTAACAACGAAACGAAATTACATAGAAATTTAAAGCGCGGGAAATGGAAAAGCGCACGAAAAAGCAAAGATAAAAGTCTTGGAAAGTTAGTGTGCCTTTGTTTGTTCTTGCTCTTGCTCGGACCATTACTGATATTAGAATTTGGCATACAATCATAACTAAGTAAAGCGTATAAGCAAGAAAGAGAAATCGAGACACAAGATTTTATCTTGGTTCACCATTAAACTAAGGCTATATCCAGCAAATGATTTCATTATAATTAGCATATCATACTATTCTATTACATTTCTCAATTACAAGAGTGGAACCCTCGTACTTTCCTGTCGATTGTGAGTATGAGCCACACCTCAACAGCTGAGACATTTATCGAGCTTTTACACCATGTTGTATATTCTTTCTACACCGCCATATAGGCGAATCCTATGGCACATATATTCGCTCACAACTATATTTCAAATTATTTCATAAAAACTGTTAAAAAAAATTATCAAACTATGCAATCCAGAGTTGCTTCCTCTCTTCCCTTCTTCCATTCCAGCTCTTAGAAGTTGAAAATATACCTAAAAGATTTTGATGATCACAAAATCAAATCCAAGAATTTGACGAGTTCAATTAAGTGCGTAGAGGCTCGCATCTAAATCATGAGAAGCTAGGATCTGACTCGATTAAGTATATGAGCCAAATTTCATTAGGTGTTAAAACTACAAAAGAGAGAAAGTAGAACCAGAGTCTTGATTGGACTTGGAGGCCAGGAATTTCTTTGCATGTAGATTCGATGACCGTTGGAGGTTTCTCAATTGAAAACCCAGTTCATAGCGATTAAGTATGCCATTCAAAGATGACTTATGCCAAAATCGTAGACAAATTCGCTCAAAAGATTCATGAGATGGCATGATCAAAACCTACCAAAACTTAGAAGATAACATGCTACATTTAGAAGGAAAAAAATCCGAAACCTATTGCAATTGTGTCAATTCAGTCCTAAATTTCTTTTGGCCAATTGAGTCATAAACATTTTGCAATTGTGCTGATTCAGTCCATTTGACCGGCCGATGCTACTGATGTGGCGCCATAAAAGAAAGTTGCAGCGAGATGGGCTGTCCAATAGTAACTTAACCTAAAAAAGGGAAGCCAAAGAAGAAAGTTGTAGCCCACGCGCGACAAGTTGGACACTTGTAGCAAGATGATATTTATTGATTTAAGTTCGACACTTGTGCATAGAAACGGGAATTCCATCGGATGCCCAACCCAGTTTTTAGAAAGTCACCAAATGCAAGAATGGGAAGGAAAGCTGGAATTAAATTTCCCTTCCGTCCATACCAAATAATGTAAGTGTTCTTGCGAAACCGGTAATCAGTGTATTGATTATTGAGACTTTCTTCGCCATGTATAACCAATGTCCACAACAGAGGGATAAAACTGTACAAGTACCATAATTTTCGTACGGAGCTAACTTAGATGCCATAACATTTTTTTCTTGATTACTTGAGTGACCCATTTTGAAAAAATTATTCACGTGATTGCCATTGGCCATTTATGTAACCGGTAAATCCCATGTGATATTAACTTATAAATCGTCCTACATGGGTTGCTGGCAAAATCAAGTTAGCAAAGTAGTGCCAAAACGACCTAGTTTGACCAATCCATTTACTCCGATTTAACAAATGGGTGTTAAATTAGAAGCGTTTTGAAACCCTAACCCCGAATCCTCAATTCGGGGCAAAGTCTCTAGAATTGGCTGTCCTATATTATCTGAATGGTCTTGTATTGTTAACATACAAAAGTCGATTATTCAAACAACAACCGGAAGTTCAGTTATGTGACTTAGCCAAATGCACACCATCATTCACAAGTGCTTCCCTTCAACAATAGAAGTACTACATACGCCATAGTAAGCTAAAAATCCTAAGGTGAAAACACATTCATGTAAAAGCATACTGCATACTGAATCAACATAAACACCAGAACCACAAACTACTTGCTTGAGTGCCAAAGGACAACCAAGACATATAGAGAGGACACATAGGTATGACCTAATAATGACCTTAGTCATCAAAAATATTTCTTGCATTGGGTTGCCATGGACTTTACCCAACACTCGGTAACATGATTTGATCAGGCGGCACAACTAACCATTCATACACTATACTTAGACACATAACGTAAAGGCGAAGCAACCGCTAGAGGACCCTGCAAGATCGACAAACCTATATATCCAATTATGGCGCATCGATTGACGGCCTATGGGCCCAAACGGTATGGACCATCACCAATGTAGTGACCGTCCATGTACAGTGCGGCGCCTTGCGGATGAAGACCATCCATCACCATGAACTGCATATCCTCGGAAGGTTTCCAATGGCGTTTCCTTTGATTTATGAACCAATTGTTTATCTGTTTCTGGTCTAGACCAGTGGATTCAGCCAATGCCACCTTCTCCGTCTCCTGTATTGTTATGAATAGGAGCTTTACCATGTACCGTCGATGCATGAAGAAGTTCGGAAACTAACAAATTTATATCGCACAAATTGCCGAGACATTTTGAAAATGTTTAAGTAAGAGCATGTACCGATGGATATGGCCATTTGTAGTGTAACTCCCACCAGCTAAGCAGCTTCTGCCGGGCTTCCTTAGGTAGTTTGCCTTTCTTCTTCTTCTTGGAGAGTTCTTGCTTCAAGCTACTTAAATACCCGCTATACTTCCTTAACAGATGGTTCTTCAGTTCTCTATCCTCAGCACGTGGATCGATCTCAGGTAATTCTGTTTCACCGCCACTGTTATCCTGATCCTCTTCCGATGAACCAACCCCTTCACACTTCTCATCTGTCATTAATTTTCATGCATTGAACCCATTACAATCAAATAAAAGCAATTGCGATTTTTTTCCGAATGAGAAAAAAAACAATAAAAGCTACTATAACATAATTAGAAATTTCTTGGAGCCTAAATAAAGACAGTGGATCCTCTAGCTTAACTTAAAGTCCGTGTGATGGTGCACATGGGCAATTTATTACACACGCAGGATCATGATCAGTTTGAACTGAAACAAAAAATTTAGCTACTTATTCAATGCAAACAAATAGCACTCAAAGATGTTTCATTTCTATATTTTTTAAAAAAAATAAAAATTGGAAGATGTATATGCATAGTGATTGAACAATGCAATCGGACTCATAAAAAAAAAGCTTGAAAATTGTCTTACGCAATGTGCCATTTGTATGTCATCAACTTAACATATCCATCAGGCAAACACTGAATAGCTGCTATTTGATTCCTGAACTATTTATAGGTGCTAGTGTTTTCCCAGAAAGAGCTCACACCCAAATAAACAATTGTTGTTTTAAACCAAGAGTTAATTAGATGCACCTTTTGTGAAGAACTCTAGCTGTGACCAAGAGTTAGATTCATATTATCTATCTCTCGTATATTCTCACTGAGGTGACAAGGGTATTTATAGAGACATTTCCATGGACAAAAAGGCATTTGCTTTGCTTTATACGGATTGTAACTATAAACAAAGATGAGTGCTAAAAACAAAGTCGTATTGAAGATTGACAAAAAATTATCAAGTTGAGGAAAATCAGAATTATAGGGATGTCAACAAAAGCAGAAGATACATCCTGCGTTAACTCAATGCAATCATTCAGCAACTAGAATATAACACGGATATAATCCTCACGGCCAAGCAAATTTGCTTTAATGGTGGCAATGGCCGCAAAGCATATATCTAAGCATGATGAATGTGTCCCCATGACCAAAGTATTTCACCTCCTTCTAAATGAAGGAAGCTTTGCATCTATTTCAGAGTACAACAATACTCGAGGAAAAGAAAGAATGCAAATCAAAGTACCTTAAAAGCAACACGAGATTTCGAACCACCATCAATGAAGTAATCAAAAAACAAACTGCCCTTGCTATTATTAGAAATTTTTTCTATGGAGAAGTACAGAAAGAAACAAGTGAGGTGGATGATCATGTTCCTTTCAGAATGATGGATATCTTTCTTAGGAAATATAATGAATCAACTGTGTCATTTCTAGACATCAACAGGTTCTGTTCTAAAGATACTTTCAACCACAAGGAAAGGAGGAAATCTGAGCAAGAAAGAAAAAGGTAGCATCCTTTGAACTACCTTTGTTCAAAGATGATGGAGATTATTTCAATCGGACTTACTGGAGACATCAGAAGACTTGGACAACAGAGCGAAGAAGACTAGTACAAGAGTATTTCGATGACTACGTCAGCACATATCTTAGTCCATGAGGGAGAATAGCTCTTCACGAACTATGCCAATGGCAATCAATCCGCAAACATTGTCTAATTCCAGTGATGCACATAAACATAAGCACATTGTAGACTGTTTAGCTCCACAAATTACAATAACAGCTCATGGGATTATTTGATACTGGTTAAACATGCCCTATAATTAGCAATTGCTTTTCCAGAATACAATTAAAAAGAGAGGACCAAATATATATTTTAAAAGCACCTCGCACTTATTGACAGAGAGAATGCAAATTCAGAAGAGCATGTGACTTGGACAGTATGATTTGACAACATATAGTTACTTTGTGACCATCTTCAAGGATAAAGAAGTCAAACCATCTCTCCCTCTTTGTGTTGCAATGAGTAATGCTGAAGACACAACGTTTCTACAAAGACAGGTACACAAAAGCTTATGCGAATGTGGCCAATGGAGCGTTGGCTGAGTTGGAGCGATCCATGGGCCTTAGACAATTAAACTGATGAGGTCCCAAGTTCAACTCCCACCGGCCGCGTCTTGGGGCTTACCTGGTGGCATTGGCCTTGTACCCTATCACCCCGAGAATTTAGTCAATTGCACGTAGGAAACCTCGATTATCCCAAAAAAAAAAAAAAAACTTATGTGAATGTGGTCGTATACCATATATTGCCTTCACTTTACCAATGTCTTATACCCATTTTGTTTCTCTAGAGTTACTTTGCACACTAGACAAGATGCAAAGGCCCCACTTATTTTGGAATTCACTACTACATATAATGAGTTCCTGGACTGCTTTGTTTGAGGTCTTGTTTGGACCTCAGGATCCCTCGGACGTAAAGCAAATAGAGGGTACTCTCCGCCATCACGGAAGAAAAAAATATGATCCCAATTGAAGGGCGTGCGGGCACCGGCATGTGAAAATAACGAACGCATCCGTGTAGCCCGTCGTCCCTGTATATCAAATGGACAGGCCACGGAAGCCAGTTCCTAGACTGAGAAAGAAATTACCAGAAACAATTCAAACAATCTTGTCTAGTGGAAGCAGATCCACTCAGGCACCAGTCACAAAACTAGCCTCTCAAATGTCAGGTAAACTCAAATGGCTATTACCATGAACTACCAGAGAAGATGACATTTGCAGAAGACAAGAAAAGAGCGGAAGATTACATTCTCTTGTTTACCTAGTTTTCTTATATGAGGGGAAATGATAAACAGGATGGAGTCGAAGCACCAATTTACATTATTTTCGCCACTCAAGAAATGAGCATTAGCCTCTGAGTATTTTGCAAACAATTTCTGTCAATGTGGAGCAACAAACTGGCAATCATGGTTCGACAATTATAGCTGTGCGATGAATACAGAAAACTTTGCCTTGGATGCGTAGATAAATGACCAGAAAAATGAACAAATAAAGAAGACAGGATAATAAGGTATTACTCCAGGATTTATACACACAGAGACACATATTTTAAAGGAGTCTGACAGAAATGCCGTACAGATGTTGGTGCAGCACTAAATGGAACAGCATCCAAAGTTTTCTTAAATTTCCCAAGTTTCACTGGAACACAAAGAACGATGTATTCTTTGCCTTTTTGTTCTCAGTCCCAGAGAGCTATAAGCCACAGCTCCGGGAAATGGCGACGACAAACAATGATGACAGCAAATTCATCTCGAGGTGGTATTGGTAATGCCTGAATCTTTACAAGAATAATTCCAAGATCTCTACACCGTCTTAACCCACCAACATGCCAACCTGGGATTAATTAAGTTTTGGAGCTTTTCTCGTGGGAAATTAATGAAAATTGGATCTCGATTACTATAGACACGTGATAGGGCTCGTAGGTAGTGCGTTGCGAGCTCTCTCTCTCTCTCTCTCTCTCTCCACCAAACACCTAGCAAGAAATGACCTAGATTTTAGCCTTTCAATTATGGAGAAACAAAGCAAGTAAAGGAAGTAGATGGTGGAGGAGAATAGCAAGGAATGACCTGGATTTTTAGTCTTTGAATTATGGAGAAACAAAGCAAGAAAATGAAATGGATGGCGGAGAAGAAGAAGATGACGACCCAGAGAGAGAGAGAGAGAGAGTATACCAGAGTTGAAGACGCGAACCGGGCCATTGTTGCTAAGCAAGTTGAGCTGAGTTTCGATCCTGCGCATGAAGTCCATGGCCTCCTGCAACGGCCGCGTGAGCTCGTCTCGGTACTTCACCAGCATGTCGTAATACGCTTCCTGATCAAAGTTTCATGTCACTATAATTCTTAATTTTGATGGCTTCCTCTTTCGTTATCGCCGAAAATTACTATGACGACAGACATGCTATAATTGGAAAACGAGAGAAAAAAGATAATAACAAGAGTGACCATGAATTGGTCCAGCTCCGGGTCCTTCGACCCGTCCGCCGAAGCCACCGCCGACCGCTGCCGCGACTCGAACTCCTGTCGCGCCACCGACAGCTTCGCCACCACTTCAGGCGGCGCTCCCACCTAGCAATGCAAAATAAATAGAAAATCAAGCCAAGGATGGAAATTCTGGTCATCGGAAATGGTTTTGGAAAAGGAAGAAATTAGGCGGTAATGTTTTCACGCAATTCACATTATGCTGTGTTACACACCATATGAAGTGTATAACATTTTCGACCAAAAAAAAGTGGTATAACATCTAACCGGAAAATAAGGGCATAAAAGAAAAAAAAAAGCTCGATTAAATTAGACGAAAGGGAAATTAACCTTTTGGCAGTCCATGTAAGCTTCCAAGAGATTGGAGTACTGAGGGTGAGCGATGATCTTGGCCTTCATGGCATCGACCTCGCGCGAGCTCTCGCTCACTGTTTGTAGCTGCTGATGCTGGTGTTGGTGGTGGTGGTGGTGGTGGTGGTGGTGAGAAGCTGATGGGTCATGATGGTCTCTCACCAGAGAATAGTGATGAAACTTATGAGCATGGCCGTGGTGAGAGGCGGCTGCTTCAGTCTTTACCACCGGGTGCGGCGGCGCTTCGGATTGGAAGCAGTGATCACCGCCGGACTGGGAATAGAAGTGGCTGCTGCTGCTATTTCCCCTCCCGTAATTGCTATTGCCAGAGGAGCTCGGCCCAAGAACCGGCGACGCGTACAAGAAGCTGCTGTTGTTCCCTCTCGACCCAGTGCTACTGTTCTCGTTCATCTGGCCATATTCCTCCATTCCCAACACAACGACCCAAGATGAGATTCGATGATCGAAAACCCTAGCGAGCTTCGAGCGAGAGGAGTTATCTTCGGAAACCCTAGAGAGGGAGAGAGAAATAGAAGATGCCCAGGTGGGTCATGAAACGGATAGGAAAGGGACTAGACAAGCCATGGAGGGTCTGGTATGGTTTTGTCTCGCTTATCCCACCATGTTAGGATTGGAATTATTACGAGAAGAGAAGCACACCCATACAATTAGGTCACAGAGGCCTTGAGGTGAAGTTGCACCAGGAGGCGGTGGACATGTTAAAGAAGCGAGAGCTGGAGGGCTCACTGCAAATCGCACGGAAGAGAGAGAGACGGGGCGATCAAGGTGGGGCTGAGAGGTAAATGTGAATGGTGGAGAGAGAGAGAGAGAGAGAGAGAGGGCTGAATTAACCGGAACGGGCATCGGCTCTGCTTTTCTTTATCTTTCTTTTAGTTGGCTTTTGACAAGACGTGCTCTATTGAGGTAGAGACGACGAAAATTTTCTAAGGAAAAAGAAATGTTTGATTATTGTATAAAGGCAAAGACTCGAGATCAGATGACCCAGAACCAGACAGAGATAAGGCGACTGGGAACTCCGGATTTTCTAGCCGTTCTTTCCTCTCTCTCTCTCTCTCTCTCTCTCTCTCTCTCTCTTTCTTTCTTTTTTTTCCTACTGTCGGTATTTTTAACTACACGAGCTCTCAATCAATGAATATTTTATACAAAACATGTGATGATGATATATAGATTTACGGTTGAGACTCCTAACAGTACTGTGAGGAAAACATTTCCCTAACTAATATCCATATCGAATTCAGGAAAACTTTGGAAAACAATACGAGTGCGATAATCATGGAACAATAATGAGTGGTGATTTACATGTCCCGAATCGTTGGGGCGTATTTCTTAAGTGGTCGTGATGGATTTGAAAATGAACACAGAAATGGAGATATTCAGACGAATTGAATTGAGAATGGACTTCAAGATGGCGCATAGAAACCTAGAGAGGGAACACACTTGCCATTATCACACATCATCCAATCTCAAATGAAACGAGGATGGGTAGCTATTCAACTCTCGAATTCAGTTCTAACAATTCTCGTGCAGTTTCAACTATCATATTGCACTCGTTCGCCTTCGTCGTGCCTTTACATTTTAAGATGATGTAATTCCACATATTGTGTTTACCCTCTGCAAAAACGACGTCCGGCCATACTTTCAGGACCTTCCCTATATGGCTGCTTTTTTTAGGTTCAAATCATGGTTTCATTTTGTGTTGGAAATTAGGAGCTAGCGATTCCAAGGTCGAGCCAAGTTCCATCTAGAACTTACCATGTCACAAATTTCAAATTGGTTATAGGGTTTACCCATGTTCCACTTGTATTCTTAATTAAACAATTACAGTGAATTATCAAATCTAATTATCACAATTTGGTGCTACAATCTACTAATCATAACTTATATTTAGACACACGAAAAATATGAAATATTAACAAAGTAAAAGTCTCAATTATGGATATTATCATAAATAGAAGCTCAAATTAATAGTTCTAAATTACACATTCATCATTGGACGCTATGAAATACTGCATTATCGTGTGAAGACAAAGAACAACAAAAACACAAAGACTTATTTCGGGTTCCACATTTCAGTTGTCCGTCGGAACTGATTCCCCAATTTTTGGAACCCAAAACCTATACTGCATACTCTAAAATCTGAAGCCAGTCCTGTTCTCCAATTTCCAATTCTACCTGAAACCATGTTGATCTTTATTGGAAACCGTCATTCATATCTAAAGTGTGAGAGACGTAACTCTATGAAATCATAGTTATTCAAATAAAACAGTTATCACATCATTCGAATTCGCTAATGATATGTCGAGATCAAGTCATGATATGGTATCATGATGTATCGTAACACACCGCATTTCGTCTCGGGAAGAATTATTGAATCATTAGATGTATGTTACTAAGATAATTACATGAAAAAGGAAAAGGAAAAAAAAAGTGCAAGGGAGAAACAAAAAGGAGCCTGATTTTTTTAACATTGCGAGTTCTTTTACACATGCTATGCGCCTCCCTTGTTGATTTTGATGGACATGGATGCTTTTTGGCAAAGACAAAGGTACGAGGATTTCAGAGGTGAAGCTATTTATAAACACACATGAAAGTGGAAGATTTTTCTGGGTAACTACTTAAGGAGATACAAGATTTCAGTGTGTTTTTTGTTGTTGTTGTTGTTGCCAAATACAAGATTTTCAGTAACAGTTTTAATTCTATGTTGTTTGTATTGTTTGTTGTCACTTGCGAGTGTCGTGCGGGGAAAGTAGAGACTTCGAATGGCACGTGTTGCCCCATGATGAAATTCTACTCCATTATCATTATTTGTAATCTACTCTATAGCTTGATGATTACTTATAAACTTTAGCATTTACTTTATAAATTAAGCTGGGCTCCTGTTGTGAAAGTTGACCTAATTAATATTCTATATTGGATAATTTGTGCAATTAAAATGTCATCTACAACAGCTTTCTTCGGTACCATTGCTAGATAATTTTAAACTCAAAAGACACTGATTAACAAATAATAAAGGCAATTTCACACATGGACATTGCGTCCTCTCTTCGAATCCAACACTTGAGTCGCTAGTTCATGTGAATGGCATACATAATGTCAATTTCTCCGTACCCATACAACCTTAATTTAAGGATGTTCAATCGATTGATGGTCAGTCTTATGTCTCCTGATGATTTATTTAAGGCCATGAGTATTTCAACTCGGCACGCTTGCTTAGCTGACACAATCGACAAGAGAGAATAAAGAATGGCAAACCAAGCTGGTACAATCAACGAGAGCATCGGTTTTTTATTCGTAAAACATTTATTCGTGGCATGACAAGATGGTGAACTTTTTTGTAGTGACTGACTTGAATCTGCGTGGCCAAAGGCCCAAAACCAAGTCAAGAAAGTAAACGTTTTGGGCGGGGTTAATACATCTGCTATCTGCTTACAACTCCTGAAAATTTTAGCCCTCCCACGCCCGCTCCCTCCCCTTCGCCCCCGCATTGAGCACACCCTCTCGCCCTGCCAGAACGCCGCCACATGCTGCCGCCATCGCTAGCCTAGCACACCCCCGCAATCTATTATCATAATCACCTACTTTCAATCTAGATTTCCCCACCTCCCTCTATATATATAAAACTTAATTCTAATTGTTTTGTTTCGAAGCAAAGATTGTATTATCTATGTACGACCAAGAAGTACTGTATTCTCTGATAGGCCTTAAAAGGAGAGGGAAGGCTGGTTCATAAGCATAAGGAGATTTTATTCATTGGTGTCATTTAGGGGGTCTATGGACTCTTGAGGCTTTCCATGGCGCTTTCGGACCAATAGATTTCATGTTACGTCAATTTGAACTTGCTCTAAGATTTTGAATTTCAGACCTCTAGCCATGATACTATATGAGATTTTGTGGGACTATCACCAACGTTCTAAAAGTTAACCCATTAGATTAAGGTGTGATAAAATATTTAATTATTCCTCACCTCAAGCTTAGTTTTGTCTTTTTTCTTATTACTTAGCATGTGAATATTTCATTAGAGAGGCAAATAGGGGCACAAAAATATTTAAATTTAAAACATCCTACTTTAATACCACGGGAAATTTAGCGGGGGCACTGCTACTTCTAACAACTTGTGAGACAAAGCATGATTTAATATCTGAACATTCTAACAGGCCCTCAAATATTGCACCCTTGCCGATGCTAGAATCTAGGTTCGCATATATGCGATTGCAACTTTGGATTGATACGTGTGAGAACTATAGAGGAGGATAAAGACGGACTATGTTACACGGACACGGGACATGACTCGCAACACGACACGACACGACATGACACGACACGGCACATTGACATGATAGTTCCAAAAAAATAGAGAATTCCAACACGCTGGGACACCGTTGTATATTATATGTATATTTTTATATGTACACGGTAAATTAATATCTTTATGATTTCAACAATAATACATCATGATGCCATTGGCAAAAAAGAATGGGGTCTCTACGAACTACCCAAGTATTTGAGAATCAAGGGATGAATCAAATCTGTAACCATAAAGCAAGAGAGTTTCACGAAATCCATTGGCAAAAAAGCAAAGTGGATTACTCCAGCAAGAACATCAGCATTTTCACGAAATCCACTGACAAAAAAGCAAGGTGGATTACTCAAGCAAGAACATCAGCATCAGGAGAATTCTACAACATAACAAGCAATAATGTGTAAGGTAAATCAAGATGTTGGAAACTAATTCCTGATTCGTATACAAAATACATGCGGAAAACTACTGATTAACGTCCAGAATTGACTTACTTGTATCACTGATCGGAGTACAATTACACGAGGAACCATACCCGCAATCCACAGATTAAGTATCGCTTTCGCAGTCCCGAGAGTCCCTTATGTCGCCTTCGATGCGATTCAATGTCGAGGGGGGAGAGACGTTCTGTCGTTTTTTTTTTTTTTACGACAATATGTCGTTAGGGAGAAGAAGGAAGCAGGGGAAGACGTTCTCTTTTTACGTCGTTCTAATTGACGTGAAGAGACGTGTCTCTTCAAACTTGCAGATAACCGCTATTGCGGTTATCTGTGGAGGCGGGTGTGATTGCCCGCATGGGCGCACACCATAAGCCCTATATTCCATCACAAGATAAAGTAGGCCCAACAGAGGAAGATAAAACCATACCTTGTGATAAAAAAAAAATACATCATTTGAAGAATTCAACTACATTTCATTTCGATAATCCATAAAACTTGGAGGGGAAAAAGAAAAGCAATCCACATTCCACCATAAATTTAACATTTAACCATAGGTGGAAAACAAAATCTCACAACCACGAGAAACAACATTTAGTAGTCACGACGTCGACCTCGAGGGAACTCAACTCACCATGTAAATAGAGAAGTAGGGGCGACTTCTCCAAGTGAGAGGATGTAAGGGCGAATTCTCCAAGCGAGAGGGGAGGCGTCGCGAGGAGTGAAGCTGGGGCGACTTCTTCGAGCAAGAGGAAGCAGGTGTGACTTCTCCACGCGAGAGGGGAGGCGTCGAGAGGAGAGAGAGGAGAGAAAGCGAGTCGCGAGGAAGAGAGGAGGCACTCGGGAGAGGATGCAATCGAGAGAGAGCACAAAAATTAGGTCAAATTTTTAATTTTTTGACTCAATTACCCCCGAACACACCACGGACTCGCGTTGACCATGTCCGATCCCAGATACGCGTTGACTGCATGTTCAGGAGAGTCCAGCCGTGTCGGACACGACACTGCAAAATTTCAAAAAAAAAACATGTTCGTGTAATAGAGGAGATAGGTGGCAACAATTGTAGCCATTGCACATAATAGCTGGCTACTGCTTCACCGGAGGCGGTGATAGGGAGCAACGATGGCTATTGTGTGGTAGGGGCCATGTTAATGAGGAAAAGTGTCAGAAAAATCATAAACCTATTGCAATAGTGTTAGTTGTCTTAAAGCTACTGCAATGATGTTAATTTAGATCGAAACCTTTTGATCTAAAGCCAATTCAATTCTTCTAGCTGATTTTGACTAGATATTGCTGATGTGGATGCCAAACAGCCTATGCGGCACAGCCAACGTTGACGAAAACTTTTTTTAAATAATATTTTAATAATTTTTGAATTTTTATTCTTTATTTTTTTTCCCTCTTTCTCTCAATGGTCGGTGACCAGGGTGATACCCGACGAGGCCAGCCTAGGTTTGGTGAGGGTCAGCCTCGCCGGCGTTCGCCCTCCCCACGACGAGGCCGACCATCGCCATCGCCAGCCACCGAAGGAAAGAGGGAAAATTTTTAAAAAAAAAATTAATTAAAATATTGCTAAAAATGTCCAGCTAAATACCGATTCTGGCATGTAGGCCATCCGTGTTAGCAATATTCAGCCAAAATTAGGCAAATTGACTCTAGATCAAAAGATTAGAATTAAATAGCACCAATTCATTAGATTTATCAATGGGCTTTAAACAGTTAAACTGATGAGTTCCTGGGTTCGAATCTCCCCGGTCGCGTCTTGGAGTACTTAACCGGTGGCATTGGCGCTCATACCCCCACTATCCCGAGTAATAATCTATTGCATGTGAGAAATCTCGATTACCAAAAAAAAATTCATTAGATTTACCATTTTTCCGACACATTTCCCTTAACAATGGGCAGGAGAAGAGTAGCAGACAGGGGCTACAATTTTGTAGTCTAGAGTCAAATTGTGGTGGGATGCAAATCCTACTGTCCTTTGAGTAGTGATAATAATGACAATATGACATTTCAACAACATCTATTCTTTGAACCCCAATAAAAAAACATCATCTATTCATCCAAACTTGTTTGCAAGCATTGAAAGGAGTTAATTGGCAATGTCTACAATGGAGATTGCCCTCTGCATCACTTCGCAATTTGTCCCAATTTTGTACGACCTAGAGTATTTTAATCTACCATTTTACTGTAGTTGACTCGGCAAGCGAGTCAAACATAACTTGTTTAGTATGATCCACTATGCAGTAGTTAAAGTTATGCTGGCATGTGAACCCCAAAATGACATCCATACGAGGATGACTATGATCATGCCGGTCTACATAGCTTTAATCCATGTAATAACTTCTCTCTTTCTTCTATAACGCCTATCGTTAATGAGGTATTTCGATTTTATCCCAAGTTCGAATTCCTCGCATGCAACTTCCCTCGCATATAAAAAAAACACTGTCGCATCTCAAGCTTCTCTAAATATGGATAGCTCCAAGCCTATACAGGCAAAAAAGAAAAAGAAAAAAGAAACATCAAATTAGCACACTTGTTTCAACATAGGAACCATTGAACTGGTGACCCTAATTTCTGTCTACTCGAGTACTGAAACACGAAGACGACATCATATGCTTGGGTGCCGTAGATGAGTTGTGGAGGGTTGTGTTGTGTTTTCGAGTTCGGTACGAAGATTCAACGTTCAACAGTGAAAAGACAAGAAGAAAAGGAAAAGGGCCAATTCTGAAACCTGTCTACTGTTCCCTCACGACACTGACCCGATTCTAGTTTTTGATTGCAGGAGGAATAACGCACGTGTACGGCCAATTCTAAACGATTGTTTCTAACCCTGAACATCGTTTAAATTGGTATCCAATTTACTTTATATGCCGATAATATCGATAACTTGTTATCCACTGATCATAAAGACGGTCAATATTCTAGAGAGAAGTATAAATTTGGAAAGAATGTGTAATTAAGCGTGAAATCATTTGAGAAGTTTACCAAAAAAGTTATAAACATATTGTAATGAGAGCTGCTACCTTGACAGTCTGACAGTATTGTCATTATTTCTGACCCCATAATTTTTCAATTAATAAGTACTTTATGCAAAATGCACGATGATGGTGGGTAGATTTACGATAAGAAATAACTGATAGTACTGTCAGGCTGTTACGGAAACAATTTCCTTGTAATTGTCTCAATTCGGCTGTAAACTTTTTTTTTTCAATCGAGTCCTAAATATTTTGCATTTGTATTGATTCAGTCCATTTGGTAAAATTTAGTAGGAAATTGATCATTGTGAGATTAAAATAAATAAATAAATATTAATTAAAAAGTATCATGAGGTCTATTTTCGTAAGAATTTGTGATTTACAATATGTTATTACTTTTACCGTCACGCAAAGACTATTATGTTCGCAAGATTCTAAATAAAATAAAAAAACGATCACGTGACAATCCTTAATCCACGGTCTTTGGTAATTTTTCAAGTGGTTTTCTTCAACGAGAACTTAAAATAATTGTGCTGTAAGATTTAGGTTTATAGAATATATAAATGTGTATGTACTGTAACTAGAGAGAGAGAGAGAGAGAAGGGTAGCTGGCGGCGACGACTCCCTCGTCTCATCTCACCGGTCGCCCCACACAGACTGAACAGCGACCCCCACTCATCACCCCCCGAGACTCCCGCGCTCTAAAGCAGGTGGGAGCCATGCGCCGTGTACGACTGTGTTAGAGAGAGAGAGAGAGAGAGTATTAATGCAGGGATGGTTGACGAGTGGGAGTGCAGTCCCTTTTGCCATTCTCTCTCTCCTTTTTCTTTTCATTTGGATCCTTCTTCATCTTTCGAGCTCGTGGCTTCGTGTAGGATTGGACGTGTCCATCCACACACACACATGGCGTCTCTTCCTTACATACATACCTACATTCAGCTCCAACTGTACTCATCCCTCTCACTTGTCACTCAAGGTTTCCTCGTCACGTCAACAATTCACCCACATTCACCAGTGCCTCAAGCACCCATTCCTTTCTGACCATTGATTCCTCATATTTACGGGAGAAAAAAAAAAGTTGGTGGAGTTGATAATTTAGTACTTTCTCATTTCATTGTTTAAAAAGTACCTCCAAAAAGAACTATCATATTTTGTATCGGAACAAAAAAAAATCTATTAATTCGTAGGTAAATCCACCGTTATGATTTGTACCTTTCGATCACATTAATTCATATTTTATTGTAACTTTAGCTATCAATACCTAGTCATATACCACATTCTCTGGTAGTCAAACTAGGGGAACAAATGGGATTAAAAACCCCAATAGTACTAGCCGTAAATAATGGATACTAGGTGTTGTGCGTATCGACCCATGCAATGATGTAGCTAATGCATTAGGCATCCTGCATGGGGCATGTTTGGTTTAGCATTTGGTTAAGAGATTTTGAGAAAATGCAAATACATTTGGACTAAAGGCATTTTGCAAAATGCAAGTAGTGTTTGGTAAAATGTATTTTAAAAACACATTGAAAAGCAACATTGACGTAAATACCGTTTGGTGAAAAATTAACTTTGTAAAGTATTTTTACTTTTAAAAAAAAAAAAACGGCGATGGCAGCGATTCGGCAGCCACCGCTGGTCGCCACCGACTGGCAACCAGCGATCGGCAACTGGCAACCAGCGATCGGCGGAGACTTGATACCGGCGGCAATGACCGACAACCGACGACGACCGACGGCGGCCACGAGGGCGGCGACCGGCGGGGTGTGGCGAGTGGCGGTGGACGACAGCGGCAAATGTGACAAAGTTAAAATAAATAAAAAATTAATTGCATTTCGCAAAAGTCCCGTAGTCGTTACTTTGGGCTGAAGGACTTTAGATAGCATTTGAGATGCAAGTGCATCTAGCCAAAGTGAGCAAAAAATTGAACCAAACAGTATTTGCATTTGGCCAAGGGACTTTAGAGCGCAAGTGCTCAACTACAATGCTGAACCAAACGGGGCCTTAGAGAGTACGTTCGCAAGAATGAAAGCCGAGGGAATTGACGGGGACCCGCATAAGCGATGGAGCATGCGGTTTGATTCGATGCATATCAATTAACCTTATCAAGGTTTGACATGTTGTGGATCCTCTTGAAAGAGAGGTGTGTCTTCGTGAACGCTGGTATAAGCATTGCATGACTGTCGCTAGTTAAATTTTGCAAATTGCAATTCAGTTGAACATGTAATGACTCCTTAACTTTGTCTTTAAATTTAAAAACAATGTTTATAACGATGCATATTTTTAGAAGTTATAAGATTTTTCTAAAATTACGATCTTTTCTTCTAATTGAGGACATTAATCGGAATTTCTTATTTTATGATTTTTCCTACTTAACTTTAATATACCGCGACGAGAAAAACTAACTTGAAGTACTTTGGCGAATCCTAATATTTTGGTATGATAAATGCATTTGATATTTTAATTCATGATACCCACCTCGAGGGTTCTTAGCACTAAATGCAAAAGGCATTCTAACTATGCAGCTCAACATAAAGGACAATATGGCTTGGAGTTGGTGAATTCTTCTTAAGTTGAGACCCGCTCTAATTTCGATGATCTCTAGCCCAAGGTATTATTACAAAGAGATGTATAAGGAACTTAGACAGTGGGAACAACTGTGGAATTGTATGACCTAATTTGGACCAGCGATATAGCACAATTTGATTGGCTGGCTTATCTGCAGAGATAGACTGTCGACAACGGAGACCACATCACAATGGATGCCTTCAGTTGACGTTCACTATAATTACTATGTAACTGATATAGAAGACAATACCATTCATAATGCAAGTGTAATTGAGCTTGGAGTATATGACACAGTATGCTGGCACATCATGAAATTTGGTATTCTTTGGCGGTGAGGCTCCTCAAGGTATGACTCTTACCGACTATATTTTGCAATTACGTGGAACGCAACTGCAGACTTTTCAAAATAAGTAAACTAAGATTCCTATTCTTTTGGCTAATTGTAGAGTTTGGGCAAACGTAATTTGCATTGATAAAGTAATTTACAATATATACCTAGGGTTTAGGGCTAAAACATTACAATGACAATTATGTCCTTAAATATAAATCTAATCTATCAATACTAATTATAAAATTGTAAGAGGCAGAGCCTCACTCTACCAAAATTTTAGACCTTCCCAAACAAATGTTTTGTTGGCTATTATGTGGAGACTTCTTATCTTTATCTTCTTGCATAATTAGTTCTATATGTTATGCTGAGAATGCCTCTAAACTTATGTACTGTTGGGGAAATTTAATCGCTGATGAAGATAGAGCAGTAGTTATAGATCTTTGATGATGTGATGCCCCCTACTACTGTCGCTGCTGAGTTTAGAACAAATATACTTCGAGGATATACACCAAAGCTATAGAAAAAAACGAGTTCAGCGATTTCTTAATTTCTCTCTTGAAAATTCACCTTGAATGTGCTGTCAAAGTTGTGTGTGAAAAGAAAAAAATAATAATAGTGAATATTGTGAAGAAGAAAAGGTTGTTGTTCTTGAATAGGTGTATTGAATAATGTATGATTTGTTCGTATTTATAGACAACCGATCAATATATCTATTGAGGAACACGTACCTTATTTGCACCATCAGCACTTTTCATTATCTATCACAACTTCTCTTCATGTCAACAATCACTTCTTTTCATATCCAACGATCACCTCTTTGCATGTCTAACAATAACCTCTTTTCATGATAGCAAATTATTTTAACATGTACTCCATTTGATTAATGCTACTTACATAATTGTACCGAAATTATATATATATATATATATACACACACACACACACATACACAAACGTAACTGACCAAAAAAAAAGAACCTTCTAAACATATCAAAAATTTATGCTTACCTAGTTCCTGGGTAAGAGCCAAACCGGGAACTAGAGAACCGGGAGCCTTTCTATGTTGTGTGTTTTGAAATTATTTTACTTGTTTTATTTAACGTGTTCATCTTTTATGTGTTATTGCTATTGAAAAATGAGTATTTTTTTTTGTTACGTTCACTTTCATTTTGTTTAACTAAATAAGATACAAAAAAAAATGAAGAAGAAAAAATGAAACACAAAAAAGGAAATTAGCCGATTTCCGGATAAACCCTGAAACCAATTGATAGGTAGGTTCCGGGGTATGGTAGGTTCCAAGGTATGCATGATAGATTCCAAATTTCAAAAACTGGGAAACTGGTCTCGACACCCCTAATGGATTGGAGAATTACAATGAGCTTCTATTAATCCTAAGCATTTACACCAGTCAATTGAAATAACATTTACTTTCATGAGTCTATGGTTGTTGTATATTAACATAAAATTCACACTCAAAAGATACAATTGAATGTGCAAAAACAAGGTCAAGAAGAAAGTAGAACTTTGTTGAAATTTATCCTCGGATAGGACCATTCAAAATTTGAAGCTATAAATGTCAGAAAAGTTACCATAAGTATAACTGGCTTGTGGCAGCCAATTGTTCATAGCGACGTTACTTTTTTATCCTTCAATGTGGGCTCTTCCCATCGTTGTGAAACAAAATTCACTAAGTGTTTGGGCGTTAAAATCCCTCGATTGGGACTGATTGAACTTTCAGGGCTCGACCTAAAAGGTTGAAGCCCAAAAGGGTCACTAATACGGGAAATCTTTTATCGAACATTAGCAGCTCGTTAAGTCAGAAGGGGTTCCGGGTCAGTTTTGGACAAAGGGTGTCAAATATAAGAAATATATTAATGATTGTTTCGACGGTTTCATATAGACCTTCGACCAGCCTTCTCGATTGATTTCAATCAAACTCACCGAAGACTTTGACATACTTGTAACTGAGATACAACACCGAAATTGAATCGACGATGCTGGATCACATTGTAGGACATGATGCCGGAATTTAATCGACGACACCGGACTGGTGGAAATGTAGGACACAGTACCGAAATTGAATTGACGGTAGTAGACAATGTGAATGAATAGTACAACATCGGAATTTAATCGACGGTACTAAACTGGGTGAGCAGACGCCAGAATCTAATCGACGATACCTAACTATGGATATAAAACTCGCCGGAATTGAATCGACGACGGGAATTTGAATACTACAGCTAAGCTAAAAGCTAATTGAAAATATAAAACTTGTTTGCTGTGTTTGGGGGGGGGGGGGGGTTTGTGTTGGATGGCCCTAAGTATTTATAGGCGTACTCCGGTAACTGTCGAACGGTTACTGTCGTGGGCTCCAAGCACATTTTATTCGATGACTTTTGTGGATAATACCTTTGGCGGTTTCTTGGTTTTTCATGCCTTTTCCTCTTAGCTTTTGGGGATTGCTGCCAATCTACGTAACTACTTCAATCGTGGTTTCTTCTGCGCACCTTTTCTCTCAATTTTGGGGAAAATACCGCCAAAACTTACCTTGACACGTGGCGTCTTAAGGGCTAACTTGTGCCTGGCTCTACTACAGCTACCCGTAGGCGATCATGATCTCTACTCGTGCCTATCACATGGCTCTTAGGGTAATCTTTTGGTGTCAACAATACCTTAATGCCATGGCCACACAACAAGCCATCAATATTCAGAACATTCGTTCCATCAGCTGCGGCTCTTGTAAGTTCGATGGTCATGGTTCAGTAGCCCAAACTCCGATTCTTTCAAATTACAATAATAATCCCTAACACGACAAGAACACATGATTCAAACATGATACAGATTGATTTTTTTTTTTAATTCTGTTTGTATCATTGTCCTGTCAATATGCCGAGAACCTTCGAATAAACAAGTTTACCGAGCATAACTTGAAGTTGATCTGCACGAACTGCTTTATTATATGGGCAGTTTTGACCTTATTAATAACTTAATTTATATGGACCCTATTTAAGAAAGGTAGATTGTGTTATACTTTACTGCCATTCATTCTCTTATAAGCAAATATTATCACGAATAACAGTATTGCATGGGCAGTTCAATGAAATGATTCATCAACTTCGTTTGATGCCTGTGGCTGTCACAACTGCCGAGAATACATGGTGTGAAGGAACCGGCTGTTTTTTCCTTAAAGATTAGACCAAATTATTTCTCTTTGATTTAACCTAATTCTGGTTTGTGGGGTTTGCACGTCAGAATATAGTTATTTGGCAATTGTCTTTTGCCTATCACATCATCATTCTATGAATGAGCTGTTCCTGTCATGTCACCAACAAGTAGAGGGAGAAAAGAAGGCTCGTGATTTCAAGTCATATGAAATGTCCTCTACGAATATAACGGCCCTCCAACTGTAACATATGTTTTTGTGTTTTTCTTTTGTTCTTCCCAAAGCATATGTTTTTGCTTGTGTTTATTACCAAGCGCACATAATAATTATTCTACTTTTCTATGCCTCTTCCACACCTATAAACAAGTTTGAAATAAAAATACATATGATAATGTAATTTTATTTTCTATCTAGAAATATATTTGGAATAAAAATTTGCTTAGTTCCGCAATTTTATTTTTCTATTTATGGAACAAATTTTTAGTCCATAAATAGGTTTGGAACAGAAATAAAAAGTTAACATTTTCTAATTTTCTGCTTCTAGAACATAAACAAAAATACGAATTCTTCTTATTGCTCACTCACTTTCTTTCTCATGTACAGTCTCCCTCTCTCTCACGTCTCTGTGGTTGGCTGCCATTAGCCATTTGGTCATCGGCCGTCAGTCGCATTTTGAGGCCTGAAGGTTGGCAACCGTAGGAATTTTATGTTGTTATCAAACAAGTCTCTTTGCTCAGAAACTTGACCAGGAATAGAAATAAATAAATAAATAAATAAATATATATATATATTGATATATAGAAATTGTTGCGCACAAAATGATTTTCATTCGCGCCCTTAGCGTATATATATTACATCCCCCAAGTTCACGTGAGTTTCACTTGATTCATTCAAGTAAATTTTTATTTGCTACAATGTGCTTTTATGTTTTTCTAGCGAATTAATTTTTAGGTGTAACTCGATTGGTTTGTTTTACTTTGGCCGAGAGAATAGTTGACGTGATTAAAAAAATAATAAGATTAAGTTTGCTTGCAATATGTCTATATTTACGAAAGTTTCCCATGTGATATTAACTGTATCCTTCATTTGCATTGGAGATAGGCAAAAAGGATTCTATCCTTTTCATAAGTAGCTTATTAATAGTTTTCGCTGTCGGCACATATTGTTAATACCCTCTTGTATTGCCTAAGAAAAATTCGTAGAATAGTACCATACGAGAACATTATTAGTTCACAAAATTGATTAAGAAATGAAATGCATCAGCAGACTATCAGTAGGTATTTAAATAAGTGGGTTATCATTAGATACCAACGGACATCAAGCTTTTTGTTTCTAATTATGTAATAACTTAGAATTAGAGTACTAATTAGTCATCGCTTTCTGCAATTGTTAGGGGGGCCTCACAAGTAGTATAACATAAGAAACGTAAACAGTGCAACTTTGGCTCCTGGGAAATGGCCAAAACAGGAGGTATCAAAGATATTATCTTTAATTCTCGTTCAAGCAACGCATTCAAAAGTTAATTACGGGAATCCTAGGAGATAATGCTTGGCCCAAGAATCACACATCACCAACATTTTGAAGCTACGTGGGGTGATGTACTCCACAAAAGGTTGGTTCCAAGACCAACAAGATCATTAGCTTAATCCTCCCTCCAGCTACTTAGCATTTTAAGAAAGAGGTAACGCAAAGTGTCCAAATGCTTTATTAGGTAAGGTAAAGATATATTCCTCATTTGTGTCTGCTTGTGGGGGATTTGGGAAGAAACGGGAAGGGTTTTGATGAGAGAGAGAGAGTAATGAGGCTCGTCATCGAGTCAACAAAGGATTCCATTCAGAAAGGGAGCTTTGTGGATAATTTAAGCCTCCTAAACAGTGTTAAGCACTAAGTATTGACCGAAGATTAGGGGCCTATGTTATAGCTTTGATTCAAATGAGGGCTCCCTCCAAGAGATGATTTGACAGAGGAGGAACTCGGGAAGATGAACGCATAAACCCTAGCAGGAAAGCTTGAAGTTCAACACTATAAAGTTGCACGTCACCTCATTGGCTACTGTGTAATCGTCCACATGGCTGCCTTCGAATATTTTCTTCACCCAACCAACTTGCGACACGTCGGTCCAAACTGTGACCCGTTCATCTTCATTTTGAAAAGGTAACACGACTCCAGATTACCGTCCAATCATGTTGGCCAAGAACAATTATTATCTAAAATATCTTGCGGATTTTCGTTATGAGCCGTGGTTGGCGTGGCGGTCTTCAAATCACGACGTGCTTACTTCAAATGCGCAATTATTGTGAAAACTGCAATCCTGTCGTGATCACAATGTTGCCTTCAAAAGAGAACTTCTCACGTAGCTCGACTTTAGGTTCCCCGTCTGCAGCATATTTAATCCGTGATAATTTTGCAAGATTCATTGCGTGCACAAATTTTTTTCCTTGAATTCAATGGCTTATGAAAACGATTTCGATTTCAATTTCCATAAAGATCATCGTGAATCCTCTATTGATCATTACATCAAATACAAAACTCAAATCGAATATTCCATCCTTTAGTTTTTATATGGACTATCTTTTCATTAGACTTTTCAACGATTATCCTTTTGAAGTGTATAGATAGGCAAGATTAATACTCATCATTGACTTTATTAGGTGATTATATCTTTTCTTATGTTGATGTAAACCCTAACCTTTTACGTTTCTCTGCACGTGCAAAGCGCGTGCTTGCAATAATTCATATGTATGATATTTAAAAACTCGCTTGATCCATTGCTTTTCACAGACTTGCTCAACTACATCACAACAAAAGCCTTCAATAAAGGAATAGCAAAAAAAAAAAAAAAGATAGTGTACCGTCTCAATATTATATCTGCATGGCAAATCCTAAAGTCGTCACGGGATTGGCCATGCAAAAGAAAATTACGATTTCTTTGGGAGGGAAAGCCAAAAAGCTAATGCACGTAAAAAAGCACAAAAATGATAACGAAAAAAATTAAAAGAGATGGAATCTTTTTGTTTCTTCCAAGAGCTCCGTGACGTCCATCAGCAATTATAGCGATGTCCACGGCCACGACCAAGAGAATCTTGATCAGTGGTCCTCTTTCTGATGTGATAACTGTGGTTAAGGCCCTCATATTTACTAGTTAATTCATTCGGCTGTTCAATTTAGCTTGACCAACTTAAGCAAGTTCTCATGCATGTTTGACACGTGAGAACTTGAGCAGAGTCCTAGTTGTTCGCTTTGTTGACAAGTCGCTCTTGATAAGTGCCCAGCTCCCCTTGGGGGAAAAAGTAGTGAAGGGCATATACTCCTTACAAGTTACATAGCAAAATTTGTGCCATAGTACAATTTCGCTAACGCGCGTCGTAATCTATTGACATCAGTGTTTCTTACATAAAACTAGTGTGCCATCCAAATGTGAAGGTCAAGTATTCTTTGTTCATCTCCCTATCTCTTGTCTTTTTCTTTTCTTTTCTTTTTTTACAATATGTACTTTAGTATGATTGGAGAATCCGTGGAACCAAGGAAGCTTGAAAAATTGGCTAGATGACATAGATTCGAAAGTAGTTATTATAGACACGCAGTCCATTGCAAGTTCTTAAACATTGAACTCGACGAATAGGGGTAAGCTTACTTGAATGACTCGGATTAATCTGGTACTCACGTTGTATTATGTATCCTTTACCTATAAAAATTGTTGAAAAATGAATGCATTGTTTGTGTACGTTAATTATCACGGTGATGTGCTTCAAGCTTGTGTATTACACTACTTATGATTTCCCCATAAAATATCGCAATCGAATAAACCAAAAGAATCTTATTTATGGAATCTCATGCGCGGCAATTATTGGGAAAACCATCCATATCCAAGTTGCAAATACTTTATGTATTTGGCACATTTGAAAACGTAAGAAATCAATTAATTACTCATGCAATGAAAATCAGCAAAAAAATTATAAAAAAAAGTTTGACAAAAGTGGGGTTGATGAAACAAAGCTCACATGCACTATTTTTCTACCTTCTGTTTTTTTATCTTCTGTGCAAGTTGAGGAACTCTTGTTTTCATATATAAGTACACCGTAAGTGTCATAACTTGTATACGGCATTCACTTGAGTACCATAACTTGTGTACGATGTTCACTTGAGTACCATAACTTTCTTTTCACTCACTTGAGTGCCACATCGGAGTAAAAATATTCATTAAAGTTCTAATTTGGGAGAAAATCGTTCACTTGAGTACCATTTCTGGCATATCCTACATGGACTTTTATTATTTTTTTTAATGACACGTGCATTTTTTAAAAAATCTTTAATACTTTCTGACATTTTTTTTTTATCTATTTTGATATTTTGTTTTTGTTTTTAAATTTTTGTACTTTTTTCTCCTTTGGCCGGCGAGGGCCACCAGCAACCCTCAAGGGCCACGGATGGGCAACCCAGGGGCCAGCTCGGTTCGCCCTCGCCTTGGCATCCCCTATCCCTCCATTGATCCGTCCAGTCCAGCCCTCAATTTCTTCATCTTCATCGCATCGAGTTGCATCATCTTTCTTCTCTACCAGCTTGAGAATCGTGTTGGGCGATGCTTGATTTTAGGATTGTGTTCATCTGGGGTCTGTGAGCGAGGAGAGCAGAGCTGCGGAGATCCGACGGGGTTGTCGGGTTTTGAGGGCTTGTAAATGACGAATCTGCTGGGTATCTGCCGAGTGAAAGATGCTGCCTTTGTTCAATCAGTTCCGCAGGAGTTCGAGCGTTGTGATAATCGCGAGGATATGTTGAACGTACGTTTCAGCGAATCTCCTGCGCCAAAATCTAACCCAAAATCAGAATCACCCCCAAATTGGAACAAACCCTAGAATGTCCATGCTCGCTTATTTCTCGAGACAGAGAGAGGCGAAATACATAAACATGGAGAGGTCGACATGTTACAGATGTGTCTGCGAGACCATGGCGGTCGTCGCGAGGTCCAGCAATGGCCCCCTCGCCCGTGGCCAGCAGAGCCGTGAGGGCCCTCACCCGCGGCCGCGGAGGCCGTGACGACCGTTGCCTAGGGCTATCGTGGCCCCGTCGGCCCAGGGTGAGCTGGCCCTTGCCCTTGGGCGATCGGTGGTGGTCGGCGCCGATGACCCTCCTACTTCTGTTTTGCAAATAGTGAGAGATGAGAGAGTGAGAGCATCGGAGCCGTGCTGCCAAAACCAAGAAAGAGCAAAAAATGAAAAGAAAACTTGCAAAATAAATAAAAATATGAAAAATTTCACATGTACATTAAAATATTAAAAAAATTATCGTGCCGATGCCATGTCAGCTTTTTCGACGTCTCAGCTTTTACGGCGTCCACGTAAACGATGACACTTAAGTGGTCGATTTTTGAAAGTTATGGCACTCAAAGTGAACGTCATACACAAATTATGACATTCACTATATACTTATCCCCATGTTTTCATATTAGCGTAACAAATAAATCTCGCTCTCTCGAGACAAGGGTGTGGTGTGCATGGCAACACTTCTACTTCAGAAATACCACCAGAAGCAGAAGTTAATTTTTCAACTTCTCCATCAAAAGTTGATTTCTGATCAAAGAATGGTGTTTAATAAAATTTCTACTTCTGAAACATTATTAACAAAATCTCCAGCGGTGGTGGTCGGTGGAGACCGGCGTTAGCGGCACTAGTGACCAGCAACCGGAGGCCGGTGATCGGTGATCGGCGGCGCAAGCGACCGGCGGCGACGGCTGGCTGGCAGAGATCGGCGACCGGAGGCGGCAGGCGTTCGGGGGGTGGTCGGCGAAGACCGGTGTAGTTGAAGAAGTGATTTCTGAAGCTGAGAAGCTACAATTTTTAACTTCTCAATGTTGGCCAAAAATCCAATCATAAGTAGAAAATCTCAATATTTTTACCAAACGGATTTTAGCTTCAGAAGCACTTTTGAAATGTCTTTACCAAACGGATTTCTGCTTCAGAAATACTTTTGAAGAAGAAATTCTCTTCCAAAAGTGTTACCATACGCACCCCACGAGTAGTCAAAAAATCATACATTGGCAATTCAGAAGTTGATTTCTAATCCTCTTTATACTCCGACCTATTCCGTAGGGGAAGAAAGAAAATGTCATACATTGGCAATTCAGAAATCCAGATTAGAGGAGGGTGGAGGCGGCCCCACGAGTAGTCAAACAAATTACATGGTCAGAGAGAAAGAGAGGCAGCGAGTGAAAGACAGCTCGACGTACTCAGTAACAGTAGAAGTGATATACGGAGAGAGAGAGAGAGAGAGAGAGAGAGAGAGGAGGAGAGCGGGGTACTGCGAGGCAACTGAGACTGGGACTGAACCTGAAGTAACAAGTCATCTGATAACAAGACTAGCGTGAGATGGTGCTCGTGCACAGAGTCAGTCAGACGAAACCTGATCACAACTCGTGTAGTGTGTCCTGAACCCACCCCCACCCACTATCTTTTATTTGTTCATAATTCATCTGGCAGACACACCAGCACAAATAGAGAGAGAGAGAGAGAGAGAGAGAGAGAGTTTGTGGGTCTCTGGGCAGAGAGAAAGAGGATGGGCCATCTCAGGATGTGGTTTTCGGACGAGGGACTCGCGAAAACAGCGCGCGAGCTGTTTCCCAACGCACCACCAGAGCGACACATTTCACTCTCTCTCTCTGCTCTATCTTTGCTTTTTGATACGCTCAGAAAGGGGGGTCCCCATCACCGTCAACCCCCGCCCCACAACCCTCCATCTTGTCAAACATGTTCACTCCAATTTGATTGACCCCCATTCCCTCGACACCCACCGCATACACCTCTCTCTCTCTCTCTCTCCGCGATTTCTGGGTTCTTTTTTCATTCTCCTTCTGCACATTGAGAGAGATCATTATAGCAGAAACGCGCGGTAGGGTGAGCTCGTAGTAAATAGTAATCCATGAGAAAATGAAGAAAGCTTTGTCAAGTAAGTTCACCGAAGATCAGACGGCAAAGATGGGTTAGTCGCAAGAAATGAGATGATGATATCGGTTACAGTCCCTCTCTTTCGTCTGCTCTTTTACTTCTGTTTTAGGTCAAACTTTTCGCACCTAAAACCCTAGCCATCGTGTCCTTTGCTCAGGCCATACAAGCCACATGAATGTCTCGCACACTAATCAACAGATTAGACTTTGGATTAGCATAAAGGTGAAACAGGAATTACACAGACGACCTACTTTTTTTTGCTTTCTTTTTTTTCTTTTCCCCGCCAAATTGGGGGCTGGCAGGCAAGAAAGGGGTTAATGACAATTTCACTTCCCTAGCTATTCCTATTCCTTGTACGCGTTGCCCAACTTTTCATGCCGATCAAGGAAATTACTAGGTAAGTAAAGAAAAGGGGACACCTCCCTAATCAGCCAAAGAGTACTTTTAGCTTTAGCGAGCTGGGTGAACTTGGGGAACTTGACGAATTTTCCAAAGAAAGGGAAGGACCTCATTCTAGGCCAAATGAACTCGAAGCCCAGTGTGATATAGGCGTTGGGATTACTCAATCGATTAATCAGATGATTATTCCCTCAACCCCCTCCCAAAAAAAAAAAAAATGCTATGCTGACAATTTAATCGTAGGATCAGTTATTTCTGATCATGCGATCTCTTAATCAATGAATACTTTAAGCAAAACACGCGGTGATGATGCATAAACCTACGGTTGAGATTATGCCGTCTCTGATCACGGCCAGAGAAGAATTTCCTATTAAAAAAGATTTAAAAAAAATTGGTAATACGACACATGAAATTCAACGAATAGAATAGGGGAGGGAGGGGAGGGGAGGGGGTTTGCAATATTGCGATTGCAATTGCATGTTGTGTCCGGCAAATGTCACTATGCAACCATGTGGGAGGCGGGGCCCAGGGAGCCGTGTAAAAATGAGACAAGGATGGGACTGTTTTTTGATGGATTCGGGTCTACAAAAGGTCTCATCGTCATTGTAATAGACGCTCGGATGGTGGTGGGAGTCTATCAATGATGTGATGGTGTGGGGCCCATGCTTTGGCTAAGGCAAGGGAATTGGAGGGGTTGTTTTTTTTTTCCCCCCCCCCCCCCCCTCCTTTTTTCCTCCTTTCTTTTTTTGTGCCTTTTCTCATTTCATTAAACTTTATTTTATTTTTATAACTTTTTTTTTCTTCTTCTTTTGGTCTTTTTCTTTGGAAGTCATTAATGATTGCACCTCCTCAAATGTGCTCCTTGTGGGGAACTAATTTGTTCATATTTAAATAAAAAAAATAGTAATGTTTTAATGATAATATTAATCTCTCCCTCAAGTGGGGCATACCCCCCTCTCTCTCTCTCTCTCTCTGCATTGAGATTTTTTTTTTCTACGTGCATTATTGTTCCTAAAGAGGTTGGATTAAGGATGCAACAGTAAGAGAGAGAGAGAGAGAGAGAGAGAGAGAGAGAGAGAGGGGAACCAACCAATCACCATTGATTATTTGAAAGAATTGCCAATCTTTAGTTGGGTGTCAGGAGTCAATGCTTAAGTTGATTGGGATATTGATAATTGATCTGATGGTGGTATGTGGATGTCTTTGTGTTCCTATTATTTTACCATATTTGTGTGATTACAATGGGTCGGATGTCCCTTTCTTGATAATCCATGCCAAAGTTGTTGTCTGATCTAATTTGTAGGATCTTAAACAAATCCGTCGAGGGCCCGTCGTTTCCTCGACTTAGCTGTTAATTCGGACTTAGTCCTCTCGACTCGCCCGGACAAAGCGGGTCATTTTGTGCACCTGAAAATTGATTGTATTTTCCTCGTTAACCTTCAAATCATTCCCCCCCCCCCCCCCCTCCCCCCCGACCTTTGCTCTGTTGTCATCTTCACTGTAGAAATGAGTCATATCAGATTCGCTGCCGTTTCTTAATCCAAGGTAAATGAAGCCTAAGTAAAGTAATTTGATTAAGTGAAATGCGTGACCAAACCCAATTCGTCATGGACCGGATCTATCTCATGTCTGGGTTCGTCTAGCTTCGCATTTCTTGCCTTGGACTCAGCCCGTTTCCATGCCACCGACCAAATATGAGCGCAATCCGAGGTCAAATGAGAATCAACGGTCCTGATTTCTGGCGTTCGTGTTTTTTAAGGAAATTATGCGCTAGCTGTTCTACATCAATCCTCCGATCTCACGTCTATTTCGACGTTGTGTTTAGCGTGGATCCCACATGATCTAATGGCTGTGGCTGCGTGATGCGGCCCATGTGGGAATTCCTCGTATGACTAGTGCGGTAATCCCTATTTGGAAGCCCCCTCCTACTTGGCCCAACAAGTGTGGAGTGGGGCTCTACTCAAAGATGACAGACAAGAGGAACTCACATGGTTTTTGTTTGGTGCTAATGGCCCATGTCCAGCTTGGGAGACTTCTTAGGAAATCCAAACTTGCTTTACTGGGCGGATTTCCTAAGAAGTCTCCCAAGCTGGACATGGGCCATTAGCACCAAACAAAAACCATGTGAGTTCCTCTTGTCTGTCATCTTTGAGTAGAGCCCCACTCCACACTTGTTGGGCCAAGTAGGAGGGGGCTTCCAAATAGGGATTACCGCACTAGTCATACGAGGAATTCCCACATGGGCCGCATCACGCAGCCACAGCCATTAGATCATGTGGGATCCACGCTAAACACAACGTCGAAATAGACGTGAGATCGGAGGATTGATGTAGAACAGCTAGCGCATAATTTCCTTAAAAAACACAATAGTGCTGTTTATGTTGCCATTATTTCAGATGGAGAGGAGAACATTTCGAAAAGAGATGAAACAAAGTGTTTTCTCTTAACTATAACAACAACAAAGGATGGTCGCAGGAAACAGATTCAAATCCACAATGTCTTTAAGTCCACTAGAAACCGCCCACGCGTCGCCACGGAAAAAATTAATTTATCTATATAATGGTCGTATTAGCGAAAATGTTATTTCCACATTATTATTTTCTTCAAGGTTTTTGTTGAAATTTTATATGGTGAAGCACACATTTTCTCATATCAAGCAGTCTTGGTAGACTGAAAGCGACGATACCTCACGCTGGACTCTAATTTTATCTATCAGAGGATTATATTTCAGTCTTTTTGAACCACTTAATGATAGCATCAAAGTACATCTACATAAATGAATATGTATCTTCCATGCTATATTAGATGCGATAACGAAAACAATAATTTTTCTATAGTTTGATTAAATTACGGTAACACATTTACTAACGAAATTTAGCTAAAAGACATGTTTGCATGGGAAGACATTTTTATGAATTGATAAGGCAAATAATAAAATGAACTGATTTGGTTAAGAGGCTAAAAGGAACTGGTTTGATATTAAAAACCGATATAAACTATGTCTGCAAATATGAGCCTTTTCTTTGTTATTAGATGAAATAACAAAAACATACGCTTACGACTTTATGCTATTGGTTTCTAAATCTTTTAATGATGTCAATTAAGTTTTAAACCTTTTGACCTGGAGCCAATTCAATCTTTCCGGCTAATTTTGGCTGATATTGCTAACGTGGACATCAGATGGGCTAGGTGTCGTTGATGTAGATATTTTTAATAATATCTTATTAATTTTGATTTATTTTATTATTTTCTTTCTTTTTTATTGCCTTTTTTTTTTTCCAAGTTTCCTCCGGTGGCTGGCGAGGATCGACCAATTGAAGCTTACAATGGACAAGTATGATTGAAGTGTTAGTGGTCTGCCCTAAGAACCAATTAAGGTTGATACTCTAACATTAGTTGTGGATTAGGTTGTGTTGGAAAATCGACATTCACTACACCTAGGTAGTTATAACGTCTTGTTAGATACCGCTTATGACTTATGGGCCAAAAGAGTTTTTGGCACACTACTAATGTCTAGTGAACCTACAGGGTCGCATGCAATAGCGAACTGATTTAATATTTTCTATGCGCCTTGATCTACTTAAGAAGTAGAGTTTGATTTATTCTCATATTATGAATATCTACGCGATCGTGCGCGTTATGAGATAACGATTAAACGCACGATTGAGTGGACGGTTTAGAGGACGTCGCGGGGCCCAAACCATGAAATATAGGGTTACAAGTAATAACTCTAGAGACGCCTTAGATTGTGCGTGAGCATTATCCCGAAGGAGAAAAACAGAGAACAGTTCTCTATTCATGGCAATCGCGAGAGGCACTCCAAGATCTGAAAGCTAGCACTTGGATCGTTGGAGATTGCAGTTCTTGTGTGTGGATACCAGTAGAGGCGCAACAATTGGGGCCGCCCTAATTCAGACACAACTGATCATCGATTTGTCGCCAACTGCAAAAGGTATGCCTTGAATCTCTTTCGATTTCGATATATACATGGATATTGTATTAAGGTTTCGTTCCGCTACAATTTTATGAGTCTAGGAAAACCCAACATGAAGCTCTCTTTGAACTTTGATTTTTGAAACTTGATCACCCTCCTCTCTTCAGCATTAGAGTCTTCTTAAATACGCCCCCACTTTTAAACTAATAGTTGCACATCTTTAGAGGATCATTTTCCAATCAACTAGTTGGATAAAATTGCTAAAATAGATTGAGCAGCTGTTTGAGAAAAGAGATCAGAATCCCTGTCGAATTGATCGCCCATGCATACATGCAAATCTTGATTTTCAAAAGTACATTATTCATATAATGAAGATAGCTTGCCTCGATGATGATTGCCAATCAAATCTAGATGTTTCACGATTATGATTTCCTTGCAAAACAATATATGAAAATGATGATCAATCAAAACTTTCTATATAGAAATTTCAAGCCAGCTTACTAGTTTAGCTAAAGCATGAAGTCTAAAGATATCAACTTCTTCAAAGCATAGTCCATATTGTTGCTCTGATTAGAATTCAACAGTCCTCATTAGAATAGCAACACCTGAAAGACAAATACTTGATATCCAAGATAAACTAATTATAGCTTTGTCATCTCTACAATATATATTGGGAAGTATTCTCAACAATCTCACATCAGTTTTTGAGGAAGCTTCGGGTCTAAGACAATCAATGATGATCTTGTGAATAATGGCAATATGCTCCAGAGGAAGGATGTTATGTGAAAAATGAGCTTTTGAAGCACGAGAGAATTCATTAATTTCAATTATTTGTTTATAATCGAAACTTTTTAGAACGAAGATCTTTTGTAGTGCCAAAATGAGTAGTAATAATAAAGGGGTGTCGCATGATCATGTTCTTAACGAATAGGTGAGAACTCAAAGTTCTTCACCTCCATAATTTCAACAAGAGCTCTGACATCCAAAGTGACGTCACGTTAGTTGTTTTATTTAATTTTTACCATTATATGCCGATAATCTTGCATCGCATTAAATTATTATCTAGATAATGTGATTGCAAAAATTACATAAATAAGTCTCAATCGTTTGGCTCAAATTAGTGCAGTCAAGTCCTAAATATTTTGTATCTTGTGCAATATTGTCCTTCTATTGATTGCTCAGCCAAATTCACCAAAGCTGCAATGTGGGACTCGCTAGAAGATCAGCACAGCAATTTTTAATATTATGTTAGGATGTTTTGTGCCAACTGGGTGCCACATCGACGAAAAGCCAAAGACTTAAAAAAAAAAACCAAAAAAGCTAAAAAAATTCTAAGAATACATTGTTAAAGAAAAGAAAAGAGAGATAGAGATCAGGGTTTGGCAGTGAAAGTGGCGGCGACATCGCCCCGTCCTTGTCAGCAGAGCCGGCGACCCTTGCCCGTCCAACAGGATGAGGACTTGCAGGCCCTCACCGGCGGAGGCAAGCGATGGTGCCGCCCTTGCCAAAACCCACTCGGCCGTTTTTTCAGCATCATCTTTGTTTGGAAATTTTTGGCTTTTTCACGTTTATTTTTGACGCCACATCAATGCTCCTAAAAAGTAAAAAAGGCCATGCGGCTTTATTGTCCATTTGGCCAAACAGGAAAAACTTTGGTGTAATATTCCCAAAGTGATTTTTAAGTTTCCCGAGACTTATATGCATTTAATTTGACTTGAAAATGCTTGCACATTCGTCTAAGTTATGGATAGTCATTTTTAGAGTTTTTTTTTTTTTTGTCGAAAGTCATTTTTAGAGTTAAAGCTCCGTATGTTTCGCAAAAAGTGAATAATTCGCAAAAGATTTTCCTAAAAAAGATCCCTCGTATTGATTGAAATAATTAGTCAAATGATAATATTTTCAAATCGATAACAATATATATCTAAACTTTTTCATGGATGAAGAAAATATCTTTCGTTTATTGATTTTTATAGGCAATACAAGCGATCATTTTTTTATGAATTTTTTTGTCATTTGTAAGTTGAATTTTTTTGTGATTTTTTTTTTCAAATCATTCAATTTTCTCAAAATAAACAAAGCCTAAAATATACAGAATATTCAACTTTTTTTTAATAACCAAGGTGTCCGGGCCAGCTTGCGTGCACCTCGACTATTTTTCGGAGAAGACTAGCACAACTACCCATCGCCATGGATCATAGGTGCTCATCTGAGGAATAGAACTTGAGACAAGTGCGCCTAACCACACAATCCCAAGTGCGCCCTAACCAACTGAGCTACCCATGGGTGAGCCAGAATATTCAACTTTTCGTCCCTATAGTTTCACGCTTTTTCTAATCAGGTTGTTTTATTATCTATTCATGTCTTTCTACTCTCGCAAATTACTAATCAAGTCTCTCCAACGCGAAATCCCATCTAATTTAGACAATATCCACTTGGATAATTTTCTTTTTATGCGAACGTCCACGCAGTCATCCACATTGACTACATTTTGTTAAGTCATACCTGAAAGTTGTCAACATTGGTGCACGAAGTAATTTGGCTGTCTTCGAATACCAAGCCAGTTAGATTAGGCTGGACTTGGTGTCGGAGAGTCTAGATCAAAAAATTTGTAAAAGAAGGACTTGATTAGACAATTAAAAGTATATAGACTCGATTAAAAAAAGCATGAAGAGGGACAAAAATAACATAATATATTCACAGTAAAATCATAGATTTGATTAAGTTCTGGACTGGGGACAAATAGGGGAAAAGTATGGGGGATAAGGCTTCCAAACGTACGCCGATCTGCTGGGCTTTGTCCACGTTATTCTCGTGGCACCAAACTTTGTCGTTTGGCATAATGATGATTACCATATGGTCCATATCCCACCTGGAAAGATAATGTCGATTATAATTTATAATATAGATTATCACTAAGTACACGTTAAGCATATCTATCTTCAAGTGCTCGTGCTAAAAGCGAAGCACAAGCTTCTTAAGTTGGAAAAAAATGCAGCCACTAGATAATGGTAATTCCATTTAAATTGAAGCAGTCATGGGCCACGGGGTAACCCCTAATTTTGTTTGTTTGCGCTCACCAATGTACTACAAAGTACAAAGTGGTCAAATTTTGTCAGAAGTTAGGTTATCAGAGGAAAAGAAAAACGTGAATAAATTCAAGTACGCAAGCTGTGTTCCCAAGTTCACGATTATCGATTTGGATACTATTACTAATTATGATAGTGGCAATAGAGGTGGGTTGCTTAAGCATTGGACTGCACAAGTCGACTATTATAAGCACTTAGTTCCGTGACCGGTTTAATGAGGTCTAGGGATAAGGGTGGATAGAGGAGGGGATGGATGAAACCGAACGTGCGAACCCGATGATGGGATTATACCAACAGAAATTAAAGGTGCGTTTGTTTTGGGGAAAATATTTTCAGGGAAAGTATTTTCTGGACTTTCGTCTATTTGGTTCGCAAAAAATGATTTGGTCAACGGAGAGTACTTTCCAGTCAATAAATATTTTATTCATTAAAATAGAAAAGTGAATTCTTCAAAATAAAAAGGTGAAAACACTTTTCCAAATTTGAGTTTCTCACTTTCTTTGAAAACGGGACTGAGGCCGATCCCGAGGACCGATCCCGGGGCCGAGGCCGGCAACTCGGGCCGGGGCCGGCGATCGGGACCGGGGACCAAGAGCGGGGCCAGGGCCGGGGTTGGGGATCAGGACCAGGGTCGGGGACGGGGCCGGGGACCAAGACCGAGGCTGGTGACCGAGGATCAGGGCCGGGGACCAAGAAAGGGCCAGGGCCGGGGTGGGGGCGGGCGATCGGGGCCGGGGACTGAGGCCGGGGTTGGGGATCGGGACCACGGTCAGGGTCGGGGACGGGGCCGGGGACCAAGACCGAGGCTGGTGACCGAGGATCAGGGTCGGGACGGGGACCGAGGCCGGGGATTTGGACCTAGGCCGGGGCCGGGAACCGAGGACCGGGGTCAAGGCAGGGCCGGACAGGGACCGGGACCGGGGTCGGGGCCGGGGACTCGGATCGGGGCCCTGGCTGGGGCCGGGGCCGGGCAGGGGACTAGGGCCGGGATCGAGGATCGGGACCCGGGGGGCGGGGCCGAGGCCGGGACCTGGGACCGAGACAAGGGTCGGGGCCCGGGGACCGGGGCCTGGCCGGGTCAATTCACGTCAGTTTTCTCGACCATCTGCCTCTCCTCAATATCAAGGACAGTCCATTTGATGAGATTGAAATCGTTTTCCAAATGAAAACCAAACAACAAAAAATATTTTCAGTAACATATTACTAAATAAAGGAAAACAAGTTGTTTTCCGAGAAAGTGATTTTCAGGAAACCACTTTCCAGAAAACGAATTCCTGAAAATCACTTTCCTTGAAACAAACACACCCTAAGGCTCCGTTTGTTTCGCGAAAAATGAGTGATTTTGATAACATTTTCAAAAAAATTGCTTGTATCGCTAGAAAAAAGTTAATGAATGAAAAATATTTTTATCATCTATTCAAATATTTATACACACAGATTGTTGTCGGTGGTAAAAATATTTTTCATTGACTAATTATGTTAAATGATGGATGCGATTGATTTTAGAAAAATATTTTTGAAATTACCTATTTTGACGAAACAAATGGAGCCTAGGAGTTTTAAGGTGCGTTTGTTTCGTGGAAAAGAAAAAGATTGACTTTTTTAAATGATCACTTGCATCGCTTGATGAGCGAAAAAAAAATCATATGTATGCTATTAAAATATGGCGTCCACGTGGCGGAATTCTTTCATTAAGGCACAACATGTTAGATATAGCAATATCACCTAGAGGGGGGGTGAATAAGTGAATCGACAATTAAATAGAAATTTCTTGCGGAATTAATGATAATTTCAATATGCGATCAGTAAATAAGAACAACAGGAGATAGTACACAATTCAAACGCAGCAATGAAGTGGGGAAGAGAAGAGAGCACGCTGAGTTTATAGTGGTTCGGCTTGTCAAGCCTACGTCCACTCTCCCACGATGACAGCCGATCGGCTGGATTTCACTATGAAGAATCAAGATAATTATAATCACTCAACCACTAGGTTTCTCTCTCTTACAGATTCTCACAATGAATGAGATTTTGAGCACTCAGAATAATTTTGGGTACAATTCGAATCACGCTTGTACTTTTTGGATGATTGTTCATATCTTTTCTCAGATCGACATGGTTCTTCTTTTATACTCCACTGCCTCCAAATTAGCCGTTGGATACCCGGCCAAGAGATCGCTCTTCAATTCTTGATTGGACGTCATCAATCGTGATTGAACTAGACTGTATCTTAAAAGATATGAGAACCATTGAAGAAGATATTGAACCCTTCTGATTTAGTCGCCCATACAACTAAATCTCCAGTTTCCATAAGTGAGGTAAATCCGTATTGGTCCCCGAAGAGATATACTTGGAAGGTAATATTCAATTGTAGAAAATCCCTGGAATGTTTAGAAGGGACTTCATGTCAATCAAATATTGTAAATTTCTACAAGAAACCTTCCCTTGATCGGAAACCTGTCATTCGTGGGTTTTCATGTTTTGGAGATGCAAAAACTGACTAAATTCAAGTTTTGTCTTCACAAAGAACTTCCTGAATTTGATCAGTTATAGTTGAATGGTAATTCGGAGATTTGATAAGGTCCATCTGTCACTGCATGTAGATCGTTACACGAAATGTTCAACTAGAAGATCATGTTGAACTTGACCCTCAGAAGCAGCTCCATCTGAAGGTCCTCAGATGCACTCCATCTGACCTCGTTAGAAGCACTTCTATCTGGCCTCGTCAGAAGCACTTCCATCTAACCTTCTCAGAAGCAATTCCATCTGACCTCGTCAAAAGCACTTCCATCTGACCATTGGTCCAGAAGCACTCCTTCTGACCCTTCGTCCAGAAGCACTCCTTCTGTCCCTTGGTCCACGTGACAGAATTAGATCCACACAACCTGCTGCTTACTCATTCTTTCTGCATCATAGAACATTATACTAATCCTTTTGATAGTTTTGTCAGAATCAAAATATAAGAGAATTTCCACAATAATCTCCCCCTTTTTGATGGTGACAAAACTACAAAACTTAATGAAATAATGTATGTCAAAAATTGTAAATAGTGATACTGTGATAAAAAATAATCACTCAATTTGCTCCTGCAGACAAACATAATCAGAAAGTATCCTACAATGTGGTAAATAATATCCTGCACAAATGACATCAAGGAAAGTTCTTGATTTATAGTGTCAATCCTTTTTCTTTGCACATTCTCCCCCTCAGATTGAGCTTTAGGAAAGGCTTGAAAAGCAAACACTTCTGTCAGAAAAACATCAGAGGTTGCAGGTAAAGGCTCCCCTGAGCCTTTAGCTTTTGCACTGGGCACAGATTTTATTTCTTCATCAATGTCCATTGGTATGGGCTAAGCACTCGAAAGTCGATCCTCTCTTGCAATTGCTGTTGCCAAGCTTGATGCAGCTTTGTGGATAGTCAATCGGGTAGAGGATATGGAATAGGCCTCAATATCTTCTGGCTCTGCCACCTGTTCTTCTGAGACCATCTGTGCTAGTACTTGTGCTGACCACTGTTCATAGTCAAAATTGAAAAGAGTATCACCATACTCTGTTTCATTCTCCTTTCTGGCAGCATCCTCTTCAGTCCACATGGTGATGAATTCTTCCTCAGTTAAATCACAGATGTAAACACTAGAATCTGTGGACTGCGTTTCATTGACATCTCCTCCTTCATTACTTTCTGCACTTTGACTCTCAGTTTGACTTTCTCCATCTGAGGCACCTTTGGATTGAGTAGCTTCAGAGTCAGATTCTGCTTTGCTACCTTTGGAGTGATCATCAAATGAGGTGTCTTCTTGTTGACCATTGATGACCATAACCTTTCTCCTTTTTGGAGATTTCTGTTTTGACTCATCCTCGAACTCCACAAGAACTGGTTCATTGTTCTTGGTCTTCCATTCAGCATGAGTCATTTTGAATACCATCTTGCCCATCATAGTTTCACCAGCAGTCATCAAAGGGATTTGTTGTTTGATAAGATCTGCAAAAGCCCTGATCTTAAAATAATATATTATTTTATAGATCAGATCAGCATAAGGTAGATGTCTCTTTGGCTTGAGGACTGTTCTGTACATGTGAAGTAGAACCGTATGAGCAAAAGAGATTTTCTTTCCCTGCAAGATACCCCACAACAATTTTGCCTCGTACTTTGAGATGTCTGTCTTTGAGGTTGCCTTTGGTCTGAGGCATTCAATGACAACCTTATGCATCATGATGTGCTTCAGAGGAAAATCACTGTAAGTTATGTGAGATTTTGACTCTTTGGAGAAACTTGTTTTTCCAGTAAGAAAGCAGAAAGCTTCTTCAGCAGTAACATCCAAAGGTTTGAAAGCCCTTTTACTAGTTCCCATAATGGATGTCAATTCATCAACATGCAAAACATATTGCTTTCTACGCACAGTGAAGGCCATGGAGTTGAAGTTGGCAAAATGAAAATTTGAGTAAAAATAGGTTACCAAATCAGGAAAAGTGTATCTTCTTTGGGTTATAAAGTGCTATAAGTTGACCTTTTGAAGATGCTTCCTAAGAGGGATACCAGTCCTGTCAAAGTACTTCAGTTCAAATACCTTGTGTGGTATGATGCCTCTTTGTTTCAAGGACTCAAATTTGTCCTTATGTGCTTGACTTTGAAACATAGGATCAGGAATGCCTCTATATTAAACCCAATGTTTTTCACAAAATCATTAAACAGGACATCATCATCATCTTCAACCTTTGCTTTAGTGCAGCCAGGCCTTATTGATGAGGATTTTCTTGGAGTTGCTTTCGAACTAGACCCTGCTACTTTCTCATTTCCCTTTCTAGAAGCAGATTCAGGTTCTTTAACAGCAATAGGTTCGACAACCTTTCCAGGTAAACTAAGAAATTCTAACAATTCGTCCTCACTAGCGAACTTGTGAATATCCAACAGTTTTCTCAGTTCATCACCAAAATCCCCTGCTGCCTTAATGCTGCCGTACATGGGCTTAACAGTGTGTGCCATTGCTTCTTTCTCTTCCAAAACAAATAAAGATAAACATTTTGTCAATCGGAATGCCTCCCGCTGTTCGTTGATTTCAGTTTTCGAAGGCTCGGTGGTGCTTGCAGTTTGAGAGGAGAACTTTCTCTTCGTCTGAGAGGTCTTCTTCGAGTCAGAGGCTGATTTCGGAGCCATGAAGATGAAAAAGTTTGAAACTTTGGAAGAGTGTGTTGATTTGAGGAAAAAATCGAAAACGAGAGAGATTCTGAACACAGTTTAGGGTTTCGAATGAGAGCGGTTTGAAGGTGAGAGAACAGGGGTGACGGTTCGATGTTTTATAAAAGTGGCAGTTATTTTTGGAAACAAAAATAATTATTAAAATAAATGAAAGAATTCCTTTAATAAATCAATTAATCGCCGTCAATCAAATATACGCAGAGATATGAGAGACTTACCTTAAAAAAAATTTTAGGAGATGACTGACGTTGATTTATCAACTTTCCTTAAAAAAAATGATGATTTGCTTCTTACGTTCCTTCTGACTTTCCTTTTGTGTCTCCTTCTGAGTCTTCTTCTGACGCCCCTTCTGACGCTCCTTTTGACGCTCCTTTTAAGTCTCCTTCTGACTTTCCTTCTGATGCTCCTTCTGACGTTCCTTCTGATGCTCCTTCTGACGCTCCTTCTGAGTCTCCTTCTGTTCTAAGATACGCTTAAGACAGAGGGTTAATGATGGCTAATTTGTTTCTTATAAAATTAAAGGATTCCTTATCTAGGGGTTTGGTGAAAATGTCTGCAAGCTGATTTTTTATATCAATATATTGAATATTAACATCACCGTTCTGAACATGATCTCGTATGAAATGATGTCTGATCTCAATGTGCTTTGCTCTTGAGTGAAGTATGAGATTCTTTGTAAGATTTATGGCGCTTGTGTTGTCACACTGGATTTCCACATTTGTATCTTCAACACCATAATCTTTGAGCTGCTGTTTTAGCCATAGAATTTGACCGCATCAACTTCCAAATGATACATATTCTGCTTCAGCTATGCTGAGTGCCACTGTACTTTGCTTCTTGGAATACCATGAGATAAGCATATTTCCCATGAGCTGGCAAGTTCCAGATGTGCTTTTCCTATCAATTTTGCAACGTGCAAGATCTACATCTGAGTAACCTCTTAGTGTAAAATCAAAAGTTTTAGAATACCACAAACCATAGTTAGGATAAGTCCCAATGTATTTGATTATTCTTTTGATGGCAAAAAAGTGTGATTCCTTTGGACTTGACTGAAATCTTGCGCACAAGCAAACACTGTATAGAATGTCTGGTCTTGAGACTGTGAGATAGAGTAGTGATCCAATCATGCTTCGATATAGCTTGGGATCAACTTCTTTTCCATCTTTATCTTTGTCTAGTTTGGAGGAGTGAGACATGGGAGTTTCTATCTTCTTGCAGTTTTCCAAACCAAACTTTTTCACTATTTCCAGTGCATACTTTTCTTGAAATATGTGTCGCAACCTAAAATTAGGCTAATGGATTATTAGGTCAATTAAATTAACTAACCTAACTCGGACCCTCCCAAGTCCTACCAAATCGCAACTTAGGTTTGTTCGTGGAAAAAACAAATATTCAATCGGAGCCGCCACTAATCATTTACGGTAGGTTGATTAGAAACCTATATAAAATAGCGGGAGAACTATTTTATCTCTACGAACTAGAGAAATTGAGTTCGAGGACTTGGTTACATTAATTAAAAATTAATGCCCTTTCGGTACCAATTTTCATGAAAAGTCCTTAGTTTGATGAATTGAATTTTTTGGGATTTTCTTTTATTAAATGCAATGCTAATGCAATCTAATTATATGACATGTGAAATGATATGACATGGCATAGTGACAAGATGACGTGGTAAAATGCATGACATGGCAAATATGCATGACATGGAAAACATGCATGACATGGAAAACATGACAATGCAATCTAAATTATATAATATGCAATGCAAATGACATTTTTTGGTATTTTTTTTTATGTATTTTCGGATTTATGGAAAATGAAGTGAAAAAGCTATCCTAAAGTCAAAAGAAATGTGATCTAACTCAAGAAAAACGTGGGATTTTTTTGGGGTTTTTTAGGAATTTATCTAAAAAGGAAAAACACAAGAATTTGAACAAAAATAAACAATCTTGCCCATAATTCACCTTAAATTCCGGAAATTCCGATTTAATACGCAACGTGCCCTTGGATCAGGGCCAGAGAACGGATTATATAAAGAAATACAATCACCCCTATATACATAGGGCAAACCATGAAATTCTTTGGAGTTATCAATCCGCCCCTCAAAATAGAGGGTTTGATGTATAAAACTCATGTATGTTCGAGCACGATCATACTTCAAAAAAGAAGTCAAATTGCGTGCATTGACATACATATTCCGAAGAGACAAGGCACAATCGGGGAGCATGTGTTATGGGCAATATTGTTTATCAATGTGCAAAGTTTAAATAACAATCACAAAAATGAATATGCAAAACCCAAACAATCGAGATAGGATATGATGCAATTCAAATAAGATAACTACATATAACATGCCGAATTTAACTATGGGAAAATATCACGTTATTTCTAACGTAATATCAGTCTATCAACAAAGATTCACGTCCTTGTTAAAATAGACAATATCATCTGCAAGAAAATCGTCAGAGATAATGATAAGTTCAAACTAGTCGATGCGATATACTCGAAATATTTCGAATAACAATCTTACCTAATCTTGAGGATCGTCTTCCCAAATTTGAGCGAGAATCGGCGTTCCGGCGGACTCCAAATTGCCAAGCTGTGATATCTTCAAGATTGCCTCTCCTTTTCGAACTTGTGTAAAATTTGGAGAAGCTTGTACACCAAGGATTGACTCAGGGATGCTTTCTCGCATGGGCAAAGTTCGCGAAATGAACATATCGTGGGAGAGTTGTGCTATGCGATTCGGATCCGATCCTTCAGGTGTAGTTTGAGACTCGGTGGAAGGACTCTAAGATACCTGCAAAGAAGGACGGGCCAAGTAAAATCAACGCGGCAGTAATATTCCAAAATCAGAAAAGTGACTAAAATTGCTGACTAAACAACAAGAGCATTAATTGTGCTTTGATTCACAGTGGGAATTCGCTAGACTTAATTGAGCGCCACTTAAAACTTGCTGTTTTGCGGTGCATGAGTATTATGCCGTCGTTCATAGGACTTGTGGATATGAAGAAAGAGACAACCATGGAGGTTGCGCATATAATGGACAGAATCAGTCGAGGTTGCTGGATGGCGTTTTGGGGATCAACGGGTCTTAACTAGCGTGGCCGTTCCTAGTGGAGGATGCGTCGTACACAGGGACTGGTTCACTAACGGCACCTCATTGGTCGCTCAAGCCGAGTCTTACTTGCAGGCATCAATGGGTTTGTTGTTGTAGCTCAACTCGCCGAATGACTTGGCAATCAGAGAACATAGGGGCTCGTCTGATGGCTCATGTCCCGGCTGCCTTCCCGTGCTCGACGGATATGCGGTCACTAAAACTCTTCTAGGATCGCTAAAATAATTCAATAACCTGCAAAAGAAAAAAACCTTCGTCAAGCATCACGCATGCATTTCTCCTTCCTTTAGTTGGCGTTTCCTCCTTTCTATGAATTTTCAGCCATGTGTTATCATTGATGGACGGCCACCTTTTCTTGTCCTTCTCTGTCAACTTGAGGACCTGCGAAAAAGAAACCAAAGAAGATTTCACTCCTCCCTCTCTTGGGTCATCTGCCGTGTTTTATGATGTGGTGTGGCCTCCTCTAAATCGTGAACCCTACATATGTATTTATAATGGTATGCTAAGGTTTGCTCTCTTCGTTTAATTGCGAAATAGTCCCAACCTTAGAACCATTTCCAATTGAGTCCTTGAACGGCCGAATTATGTTCAATTAAATCCCAATCTTGGCCTTATTACTTGGAATTTACAGCTAAAGTGAGTATAATTTCTTTTTTTTTTCACCCGCGGAATTTGTATGATTAATTCCGATTACTTCACCACCAGTCCATCAAATGCAAAAGAAATGCATGAATGATATAAATAAACATGAAACGTGATTTGATTATTTTTTTGTAGGAATTAAAATTAACTCCTAATTTTTTATTGCAAAATAAATGACTAAAAAGATAGCCAAAATTTAGGTGTCAACAGCTGCCCCTCTTTGAGTGGAAGCTCGCAGAGATTTCGCTCAAAGACCATAATTGAAACCTAAATTTTACAAATGCAAGTGAATGATGATGATAATTTTTTGGTGGGATTGAACCCCATTTTCTGATGCAAAAGGAAATGATGCATGCAATGCAGTGCTATAAATAACATATGCTAAAACTCCTCCTATCCCACATCAAAGAAATCCGCACATGGATCGCTTGTGAAAATACCTGTTTTACCAGATACCTCATAAGCTAATGATTCCCCTATCCTCCAGTCTTTCAGTGGATGGCTGGATGCTAAGGTACTGGCCCATTTGTTGCCAGAAGTTTCCTTTTGACGCGAAACGACGCAAGATCTGTGTAGAGTTTGAAAATATGCTCGAGTTATGGTTCGAGCTGGCCATTTGTCTCTTGGGGACCTCCTCAACGGGTCACCATGAGTCGATAAAAATAATCTCTTGCGGCCTTCTCAGGAAGGTCTCATCGTATCAAGACGAGAGATGCCTCTTGGGACCTCCTCAACGGGTCACCATGAGACGGTAAAATGTCTCTTGCGACCTCCTCAACGGGTCAGCATGAGTCGGTAAGCTGTCTCTTGCGACCTCCTCAACGGGTCAGCATGAGTCGGTAAAAATAATCTCTCGCGACCTTCTCAGGAAGGTCTTACCGTATCTAGACGAGAGTTGCCTCTTGGGACCTCCTCAACGGGTCACCATGAGACGGTAAGAATGTCTCTTGCAACCTCCTCAACGGGTCAGCATGAGTCGGTATGGTGTCTCTTGCGACCTATTCAACGGGTCAGCATGAGTCGGTAAGAATAATCTCTCGCGACCTTCTCAAGAAGGTCTCATCGTATCAAGACGAAAGATGCCTCTTGGGACCTCCTCAACGGGTCACCATGAGACGGTAGAATGTCTCTTGCAACCTCCTCAACGGGTCAGCATGAGTCGGTAAGGTGTCTCTTGCGACCTCCTCAACGGGTCAGCATGAGTCGGTAAAAATAATCTCTCGCGACCTTCTCAAGAAGGTCTCATCGTATCAAGACAAGAGATGATGTATCATCTTAATTGGATCAGCATGAGTATGATGCCTGAAAAATCGTTAGTGCAATCATAATAGGGGGTACGACTCAAGTCGTTTTCAAAAGGGTTCAGAAAACTTACTTGGATGTTCTGAGCAAGTGGTGGCTAGGCTGACTGTATCATACCTGTCCATTCTCTTAAAAAGGATGATGATATGCATAAGCTCAGAGTTAATGCAGCATCATATGCTAGAAAATTTTGCGAGCTTTTGCTTGCATTATAAAGCTTCACTGAAACAATTTGTCAATAAGAAAGTCTGTTTGATCCTCTCAACAAAATTTGATCAAATACAATGAGGACCTTCAGTCAGAAAGGACTTTCACTCATTTTCTTGAAGTGGTTCAAGTTGAAGATATACTCACCTGAGGATTTGGAAGACTACATGGCCGGCATTTGCCAATAAGGTTTAATGATTCTTGGACGAATTTCGAGACCTTAAGAGGTAATTCGAACATCGGGATTGTGCTACCTGCCAGAAGTGTCAGAGGCAGCAAGCATACAAGCTAAAACATGTTCAATGATTTGATGCAAAATTATACTTGTTGAGCTTGCAAATGAAATAATGATTCATAACATGATTCATGCATAACTATTCTGCCAAGTTTGCATTACCAAATCTGCTCAGGGAGATAATCACATTGTGAATACCTCGAATGTAATCCGAATGGGGACTTCAGTCCGAAAGGGCTTTCTCTCACCCTCGAGAAAAGCTATATATCCCGACTGCAGGATTCAAAAGAAACCACTCAACCTTACCATCATCGCATTCGACAAGGGTTCGAGTAATCTCGCAATTGGTACGACCAATCTGATCTAGAGATCTTGATAAGTGCCGTAATGAGGGCTAGGTCAAAGGTCTTCAAATGGGACTCCAGTCGAGTCAAGGCTGCAGAAATGAATTTCTTTGTCGTCTACTTCGGTTTTACAAGTCAAGAACCCTGCAAAAATGAGAGAGAAATAATCTTGCTCGAACTTCTTCGAGCGATGCTTAAAATCATTCAACTCTACGTTAACTCAAGTGCCCTAATCAGAAAAGACTTTGAAGGGTTGTAACGTAGGTTAGGATAAGGGATTGAGGAACGGAAAGACTCGCTTTGGCTCAGAAAATATATAAAAATGGTTTGATGTTGGTGATCATCGCAAATTTCTCATCGATCTTCGCCTTCAAACGACGCCATCATTGCTTGAGAGATGGTATGAACTTCTTTGGGAATTGCACTTTACAAAGCAACCTCTTTGAGGAATCTTCCTTACAACCAAACCCATTGGGGAATTTACAAGAAAGAATATGTACATAAAATTTACAAGTCAACATACAACAATGTAGATTTGAAATTTAAAGGAACTTTACAAATGAATGGCGTTGGCCTTACTTTTTGATAGGCACTTTGCTTTTTCTGATGCCGGGGATTTTTTTGAGATCAACCTTTGCTTTTCTTACTCCCGACTTCCATTTTCTTCCTTTTTTTTCGAGATTTTTTTTTGGAGATTGTTCTTTTTTTTCGAAGAGATTTTTTGAGAGCTTTTCGACATTTATCTTTTATTTTTTCCTCATTTTTTTGGGAGTGGGCCTTTTTCTTTCAGGCTGAAATTGCTTCATCTTTTTTTTTTCAATCCCATGATTCTGAACTAGGAATTACAACAAGCATTTACAAACAATAATTATGAAAAATCTAAAGTACAAGATGAGTTCACATGGGAATTGTCTATCGACCCGATCATCTCTAGCTCTACTTCTTGGGAAAATGATATCTTTGCCTTGGAAAAAGCATATGATCACCAACATGGGTTTAAGAAATGAATTTGTAGGCTCAAGTGGGCTATGCAAGGGATAAAGTGTATAGGATAGAGAAATGAGTGCTCTTCGTCATCCTAAGGCACTTGAATTAAAGTTCGAGCATAAAAGCAAAGAAACACCCGAAGATTGATGTTAGTCCGAGCAAGATAATTTCTAACCATTGTCGCGACCCTCTTGAGGTTGTCGGGCTCTCGAGGGCTAATGGGCCGTCCTGTCTGGTCGGACGCGGGCCTCTCCCAAGGCCCATTACCCAAATCGCAACGGAGGTATGCGTGATCGACTTTCAGTGTGGTCTAGTGACATGTGCTAAGTGTGCATGCCATGGAGTCGCCACCAATCATTTTTTTAGGGTATGATTGGACCACCCAATCGAATAGTTGGGAGTTTCTATTCAATTCTGCGAGAACCAGAGAAATGGTTTCGGGGACTTAGTTACGCCAACCGTCAGAGTTGACGCCCTTTCGGTACCTAAGTTGACTGAATTTTCTAGCCTGAGATTCATGCGAATGAGTAAGGTATGAACCATAAATCTAGAAATTCATGCAGATAGGAGTGATTATCCTAGCAATCACAATCAGTAATAAAATGCGCAACTCAAGGAATCTAGATATGCAAATAAATCACATGGCATTCCTAGTAATGCCCTATTTATCAATCACAGCTCAAGAATGATTTAGCTGTCCTAGCCGTTCTACACTCGATCTAACCTAAGAAAAGCATTAGGAAGCATCGCAGGAGTTCGAGAGTACTCACATGGGGTTCGCCGTGCCCTGGTTTGGTCTTGGACGAGCTATCGAGCTCATGCTGACCCGATTATATTTGGGGATCCACTCGGCGTTTTACACCATGAAATCATGTGAAACAAAAACGAAAATATTCAGCAAGGGGCATTTATTGTAGATGGTGATCGATCTAATTGGACATCAAGACTAAAAAAGATGTAGAAATTTACAAATTAAAAGACTCGAATGATATTTTTTTTGCCAAATTCAACTCTATGCGTCGTGAAGAAACACATGCAATTGAACTTGAATTTTGACTATTTATGAGTTCAAAATGAAAATAAAATAAAAATAAAAATATTGACTATTTTTCTATATTTTTACGACATCGAATGCTATTTTTCTTCATTTTTCATGTATTTTTCTATTTTTGGAAAATATTAAAAAATTGAAAAATTATTTTTTGTCAAAAATGATTCCTTTAGCTTGGTCAAGGCTACCAAAGATGATTTTTTAATTTTTTAACTTTTTATAGATTTTTTATGAATTTTTAAAAAATAAACTATGAAAGACTAATAAAAAATCAGGTGTCAACAGCTGCCCCTCTTTGAGAGGAATTTCGTCAGAGGTTTCTCTCAAAGACAAGGTGACACCTGTGTTCCAATCGACTCGACTGGGAAAAGAAAAGAAAAGAAAAGAAATCATGACATCCAATTTTCATGCCCATCAATGTGTGCTTTTCCTTAAAAAGAGATGTGCTCATTCAATTCCCTGATATGATGTAAGAAAGTTAAGGAGTAGATAGACTTCCCTGCCCCTTACCTGCCGAATGCTTGCGGCATTTGCTGTGTCTGATGGGTTCAAGTATATTCCTAAGGACTCGTCATCGGAGTGTCATAGGGATGTTAAGCTCTGACCTGTATGGTAGGTCAAACCATAATGGGATTCCTAACTGATAGGAACCTAAGGAAGACGCATCCCACATTTGGGAATTTGCCAAGGGTTTTGATCCGTGTGGTGGACTAAACTAGAAATGGCTTGCCTAATGTAAGGTTTATTAGGGAAAACGACTCCTCCCGCGTTCGGGATTCATCAAGGTTTTGATCCGTATGGTGGATCGGACCATTGGGTTGATCCTTCAGGCGGTCTCTACCAGTCCTTTGACCCTTCAGGCGGTTTCTACCATTCATTGACCCTTCATGCGGTTTCTACCATTGAGTTAACCCTTCAGGCGGTTTCTACCATTGGTTGACCCTTCAGGCGGTTTCTACCATGCATTGACCCTTCAGGCGGTTTCTACCATTGTGTTGACCCTTCAGGCGGTTTCTACCATTGGTTGACCCTTCAGGCGGTTTCTACCATACATTGACCCTTCAGGCGGTTTCTACCATTGTGTTGACCCTTCAGGCGGTTTCTACCATTGATTGACCCTTCAGGCGGTTTCTACCATACATTGACCCTTCAGGCGGTTTCTACCATTGATTGACCCTTCAGGCGGTTTCTACCATTTATGAAATTCCAAATTGATATGAATCAAAGGATGACGTACCCGCCCTTCGGGGCTAGTCGGAGACTCGATCATTCTGTGGATCGGTCTTAGAAAAGATTTGCCTACTAAAAGGCTTCACTTAAGGATGACGCACCTAGTCTTTGGGGTGGCCAAAAGTCCTGCAGAAAGCTTAGACCTGAAAAAATTTTCCTCGCCAAGAAGATGTTAGTAATCTTTGGGAAGACAATAATTGTCTAACTGACAAAGTTCTACGACTTAAGTTTTAGTCATGAAATGTGCATTTTGATTGTTGGAGGTTATCCAAAACATTCCTGCCACATACAGATGTAATCATAAATTCCTTGCACGGAAACTCTAGATCAAACAATTTGAAAATTTCAAAAAGAGTTTGTTCAAAACATCCATTGGAGTATTTCTAATCCAGGAAGGCTCCTCACTGCTCTGTGATAATGATCTTTAATAGGGAAAGTGCTCAATTTCCTACCGACCTGTGCCTGGGTTTCAGGATCATTCGCAACGCATACATTTCGATCAATTAGGAGGTCTTTCACGGGACCGTAGTGTTAGGCTTGGATATCGGTTTCCAAGGGGGACTCACTTTTGAGTCAAGGCCGTTGAACGAAATTTTTCACTATCTGCTCCGGGTTTACAAGTCAAGAACCCTGCAAAATGAGAAAGAAATAGTCTTGCTCGTACTTCTTTGAGCTAAGTTATACATTAACCCAAGTGTCTTAGTCAGAGAAGACTGCTTCAGGATTGTAACATTGGAAGGATTGGGAACCGAAAAAGGCTTGTTTTTTGCCTAGAAATTGTGAAGGGTTTTACATGGTGATCATTGCAAATTTGCCACATGTCCTTCGAAGAACATCTCCATTTCTTGAAGTGTACACTCCTCTTTTGCGCACAAGGATGTTTAAAAGCGTCTCTTGTTGCATTAAGAGACCGTCTGTTTGTGTGTTTGCTATTTGAGCACGACATCATTTGGGGAGTAGTCATCTTGATCTGACTCCTTTGGAGGGTCTTTTCATCATCTCTCTAGACTTTACTGGGGATATTTTGAATGGACATCGGCCTTGCTTTTTACCAGGCACTTTGCTTTTTCTTGATGTCTAGGGATTTTTCTTTTCCCCCTTTTTTTAATCCCGTGTTTTTCTTTTCTTTTGGAGCTAGATTTTCAGCAATCATGCTAGATATGCAACTTAAACTTTGGCATGCTTCCGTTCCTAGAGTGATGTTGCCTTTGCTTTGGAATATGCAATGATCACCAATAGGTTGATGAAATGAATTTCCTGGCTCAACATGGTCGTGCAAAGGATAACAGTGTGTAGGATAGAGAAATGAATTATTCTCGTCATCCTATAACACTTGGATTATCATATAAACAACACACAAAGATTTATGTTAGTCCGAGCAAGCAAATTTCTAACCATTTACTTTCTGATACTGTTGGACTAACCTTCATTTGCCCCAATGTGGGGTGGTTCTTGACAGGGTTGAGAATGAAAATCGCCGTTCAATGGGGTTCTCAATGGGCATCTGTAGTGTTTGGAATGAAGAAATAAATGCCTCTGTCATCTCGATCCATGTAATCGTTGCGAATGACCCTTATGTCCATAGGTTAAGGTTTCTCAATCATTTCCAATCTCCTCATCTCTCAAGTGTGTATGGGACGTGTTTGGATTAGGCTCGCTTCTTTTATGAGAAAATACCCTTTTGAACAGTTCAAACGACTCTTGTTGGAAAAATTCATTTCATTTCATCAAGATTTATCCTTCAAAGGGATTTTGTGATGCACTATATATGTGTAATTCATGTTCAGACAATCTCTTGTTTTAAAACATGAATGTCAATGAAGTAAGAATTCTATGTCTTTTTAGATGTGAGAATCGAATTAATTCTGAAAGTTTTTAATCTCCAATGAATTGGGAAAAGGGATACTTACCTGCCAAGGTTCTCACCTCGAATTCTGGGAAGAGTCGATTCCATTGCACAACTATCGTTGCATTGGAACTCAATCCATAGTTCGAAGTGAGCGGAATTGAAAAGTGGATTACCCCATGTTTTTCCTCACGGAGATTCCATTTTCAATTCCTTCTATTGTGTTCCTAAAGAGGGCGCCTGGGGTTTTAGGCGCAATTGTGTGTATTCATTGTGTCGTGCTAAAGCAATAAACATGCATTTTATTTAACAATCACCGCTTCAATATAAATATCCACACAATCATACATCCAAAACTCTTGCCTGCATAAAACAAAGTTAACAAGCACTTCACCCCTTATTTCTCCCGTCTACAAAAACATCTAACACATTCGTTAGCATATACACCTCACTTTCGAGAGCATCTGCATAAAATTAGGTTAGAAGAATCAATCAACTTTTTAATTGGCTCAAGTCCACTAAATGGTTAAGAACCAGTCCCCAGCGGAGTCGCCAGTCTGTCGCGACCCTCTTGAGGTTGTCGGGCTCTCGAGGGCTAATGGGCCGTCCTGTCTGGTCGGACGCGGGCCTCTCCCAAGGCCCATTACCCAAATCGCAACGGAGGTATGCGTGATCGACTTTCAGTGTGGTCTAGTGACATGTGCTAAGTGTGCATGCCATGGAGTCGCCACCAATCATTTTTTTAGGGTATGATTGGACCACCCAATCGAATAGTTGGGAGTTTCTATTCAATTCTGCGAGAACCAGAGAAATGGTTTCGGGGACTTAGTTACGCCAACCGTCAGAGTTGACGCCCTTTCGGTACCTAAGTTGACTGAATTTTCTAGCCTGAGATTCATGCGAATGAGTAAGGTATGAACCATAAATCTAGAAATTCATGCAGATAGGAGTGATTATCCTAGCAATCACAATCAGTAATAAAATGCGCAACTCAAGGAATCTAGATATGCAAATAAATCACATGGCATTCCTAGTAATGCCCTATTTATCAATCACAGCTCAAGAATGATTTAGCTGTCCTAGCCGTTCTACACTCGATCTAACCTAAGAAAAGCATTAGGAAGCATCGCAGGAGTTCGAGAGTACTCACATGGGGTTCGCCGTGCCCTGGTTTGGTCTTGGACGAGCTATCGAGCTCATGCTGACCCGATTATATTTGGGGATCCACTCGGCGTTTTACACCATGAAATCATGTGAAACAAAAACGAAAATATTCAGCAAGGGGCATTTATTGTAGATGGTGATCGATCTAATTGGACATCAAGACTAAAAAAGATGTAGAAATTTACAAATTAAAAGACTCGAATGATATTTTTTTTGCCAAATTCAACTCTATGCGTCGTGAAGAAACACATGCAATTGAACTTGAATTTTGACTATTTATGAGTTCAAAATGAAAATAAAATTAAAATAAAAATATTGACTATTTTTCTATATTTTTACGACATCGAATGCTATTTTTCTTTATTTTTCATGTATTTTTCTATTTTTGGAAAATATTAAAAAATTGAAAAATTATTTTTTGTCAAAAATGGTTCCTTTAGCTTGGTCAAGGCTACCAAAGATTATTTTTTAATTTTTTAACTTTTTATAGATTTTTTATGAATTTTTAAAAAATAAACTATGAAAGACTAATAAAAAATCAGGTGTCAACAACCATTTACCTCGTGATGCTTCTAGGATTACCTCATTCTGCCCCAATGTGGGGTGGTTCTTGACAGGGCTGAGAAATGAAATCACCGCTCAAAGTGGTTTACAATGGATCACCTGTAGTGTTTGGGATAGAGAACTGAATGCCTCTGTCATTTCGGCTATCGTATCTTTTGCGAGAAAACCCTTTGCCTTGAAGAAATGCGGAATCTAGCAACTCACTGGGGATTAAAATTTGAGGATGTGTGGAAATGGTTTGCCTTTAATCATCCCGTCATGCCCCATTCTATACATTCGATGTATCGGATATTGCTTATGCTCCATGTTCAAAGTTGGTAAATTAAACATGAAGAACAATCATGCATAAATCATGGAATGTGGAGCAATTTCCAAAGATGTATAAAATTCTCAAATAGCTTGCCATGTATTTGCTTGAAGAATGAATATATAAGCATGAGATAATTTTTAGAGAATGGGGATTGGGATTGCCCCAGTTCATGCAGATGGATCACAAAAAATTGCCATTTATTTGGAAACATGAGATTGTCATGTATTCTAAGACCTTTGGAATTTGTTAAGTTTTAGGGATAAGAGATACTTCCCTAGCGCGGCAGTGACCCCTGTAAAAAAAATGTGTCAACGTACCTTCTCAAATTCTAGAAGAATTGAAACGATACAGTTTTACCCTTTTATTCATCTCTTGTGAACTTGAATTGAAAAGGTCCCTCTATATGGACCAGATTGTACGTCACGGGTGTTTGCCTCATTTTCAATTGAGATGGCTTATGCTGAGAAGGCAATGTCAGGGACTGACCTCCGGATGCAGCTCAAGTCAAAGGTTGGACTTCTGTAAAAAATCAAAAAGGAATGTATCAATGTATGTTCCCAAGTTCTAGAAGAATTGGAACGATACTGCTTTACCCTTGTATGAATTGAAAGGGGGTTCTTGCCAAGTTAAAGTTTACAGTCAGCTTGGCCCATTTTCAATTGGGATGAATATAGCTTTTGCGAAAATGTGATATTGCCCCAGACATGGCCAGTGTTGGAAACTTGATTTCGAACCTTGGCAAATAACTTTTCTCACACTTGATCATGTAGAGAAAAGATGTGATGAATACGGTCTTAAAAAAAATGAAATGAGAAAAATTTGGGAAGCTCTTGATTGTCGATTTGCTCCAGTGGTAGCAATCGAGAACACGTCTCTTGGCTTGACACCTGCAAGAAAAATAGGAAGTCATTTTCAGGATTGGTCAGGGCATAGCTAATAATACTCCCTTTGAGATCTATCGGCCTTGGTTTTTCATCTTTCGTCAATTGACATGGCATGATCAAAGGATTGATCAAGGGAGAAATGGCCAATGGATTGGTGTACAGGTTGGCCGTATAGTTGAACTTGCCCCAATCCTTTCATTAGGCTGAATAATCTTCATGACGAATATCTTTCCCCAAGGGACATATCCTTTGCGGCCTTGAATATCGCATCTCATTGGTTAATATTGTTGTAAGGTTATGACGTGTCCTTCATTTTCATTATCTGCAAAGAAAAAGGGAGAAGATGTCATTTCGAAAATTATGTCAAAGAGCAAGACAGACCTTTCTCTTCCAAAAAGGGTGAGACTTCAAGTTTGCCCCCAGCTTCTTATTATCCGGCATCATCTTGCTGTTTTGGGAGTGATATATGAAATTTGCCCTACATTTTCCTTTCGAAAGATTGCTCTCAAATTTACTGGACATGAATTATTCAAATGGGTCCATTATCATCGAAGCTAGATATCTCTTTTCAAATGATTTCTCATCAAGTGAATAGAAATATGTTCCAAAAAAAATACAGGAAACGTCCTCCATAGGAGATTCCATTAAAATCTTCATCTTGGACCGTGTATGGATGGGTGATCTTCGACGATCCATGCTTACCTAAAAAATATATGCAAGAATGAGTATGGGATATGAAAGGAAGATCGGTCCATGGCTATTAGACGCGATACTTGATAAAAAATCGGACTAAAGGCTATGTTCGAGAAAATTCCAACTTTGTCCAAGTTTTGCAAAAATTCATTCATTCATGGATATTTCAAAATGGCACCGAAATTTTTCATGACATAGGTCATACAATATCGAACAGATTCCTGTTGAAAATTTCCTTTAAAAAAATATACGGATTTGGAGCAATTTAATATTTCATCTGAAAATTTTCTCCAAAAATCTAATTCATCCGATTTTTTAGCGACCCATTTTGGCTTTCAAAATTTCAGTTCATGATCCAAAAATTCCTAGTACGCTAATTCAAATCCCAATGTACAACCTTTCAATTTTTAGTTTTTGCAAAGGAGCCCCTCAATTATTGGTAAATTGCAAAATAAAATCGGTGTGGGGAAAAAAATTTCTCAAAATCAAACTCATTTGACCACATCTTAAATTCTGCAATGGCTCAAATTGATCCAAAAGTTTTTCACATGATCCATTGGGATCTTCTGGAAATTTTTCATGCTCTCTTGAGACTTGGTCCTTGAACCGAAAACCAAAAATTAGAGAAATCAAGATCCGTAAAAGGTTCATTAATTAAGAATTTTTGCCTCTCATCATGAAATAAATTAAGACATGATCAACCTAATGCCATGGACCGACCAAAATGCCATACGGGTAAGTAAAAATAAGAGAGACTAGGAAACTCTCATAATATACCAACAAACAGACACGAAGACATGCGCATTACTCGTGCAAATGCATTATCGCCTTTCGATTAATGAGATTCTAGGGACCAGTCATACCAAACAAATGTTTGTCAGATTCTTTGGTCCTCAAGAACTCGAGGGATGCCTCGAATCCATCTCATGCCATTAGATTATGGCCAGAGCAGGTATTTCTTGGCATGTTCGGGGCCGAAGGCAAGGTCACCCATTCCTCTGGATTGAGGCCAGAGAGATCCTTGCCTTGACACCATCCTAGGCCGATCTATCAATTTAGGTCTTGTGCAGTGCAAAGAGGCATGCGCAACATGTATAATCCACTCAATCATGATATCGTGAAAAAATATTGAAATAAACTAACGACCCTACAACACAAAGGTTAGAAAAATGACATTTACATAACCTGCAAAAACATTTAACACCTAAGGAAAGTTAGGGGCAAATCGCAATCCATGAATCCAGAAATCAAGAGCAAATTCACAATCAATCAATCCAAGAAAATCAGTCCATAAATTGAAAACAATTCTGACCAATTAGTCCAATCAATCACAATCAATCAACCAATCAAGGCATAAATCATAAAACATCAACGGCTTAAGTCCACGAATGACTTTTAATTTTCGAAAATTCAAAGGGGATTTATTAAAAATCTCGAAAATTGAATTAAATTTTTGAAAGATGCAGAAAAATTCAATTCACCCTTTTTAATTTTTTCAAAATTTAAAAATCTTCCCCAGTGGAGTCGCCAAGCTGTCGCGATCTAAAATTAGGCTAATGGATTATTAGGTCAATTAAATTAACTAACCTAACTCGGACCCTCCCAAGTCCTACCAAATCGCAACTTAGGTTTGTTCGTGGAAAAAACAAATATTCAATCGGAGCCGCCACTAATCATTTACGGTAGGTTGATTAGAAACCTATATAAAATAGCGGGAGAACTATTTTATCTCTACGAACCAGAGAAATTGAGTTCGAGGACTTGGTTACATTAATTAAAAATTAATGCCCTTTCGGTACCAATTTTCATGAAAAGTCCTTAGTTTGATGAATTGAATTTTTTGGGATTTTCTTTTATTAAATGCAATGCTAATGCAATCTAATTATATGACATGTGAAATGATATGACATGGCATAGTGACAAGATGACGTGGTAAAATGCATGACATGGCAAATATGCATGACATGGAAAACATGCATGACATGGAAAACATGACAATGCAAGCTAAATTATATGATATGCAATGCAAATGACATTTTTTGGTATTTTTTTTTATGTATTTTCGGATTTATGGAAAATGAAGTGAAAAAGCTATCCTAAAGTCAAAAGAAAAGTGATCTAACTCAAGAAAAACGTGGGATTTTTTAGGAATTTATCTAAAAAGGAAAAACACAAGAATTTGAACAAAAATAAACAATCTTGCCCATAATTCACCTTAAATTCCGGAAATTCCGATTTAATACGCAACGTGCCCTTGGATCAGGGCCAGAGAACGGATTATATAAAGAAATACAATCACCCCTATATACATAGGGCAAACCATGAAATTCTTTGGAGTTATCAATCCGCCCCTCAAAATAGAGGGTTTGATGTATAAAACTCATGTATGTTCGAGCACGATCATACTTCAAAAAAGAAGTCAAATTGCGTGCATTGACATACATATTCCGAAGAGACAAGGCACAATCGGGGAGCATGTGTTATGGGCAATATTGTTTATCAATGTGCAAAGTTTAAATAACAATCACAAAAATGAATATGCAAAACCCAAACAATCGAGATAGGATATGATGCAATTCAAATAAGATAACTACAGATAACATAACGAATTTAACTATGGGAAAATATCACGTTATTTCTAACGTAATATCAGTCTATCAACAAAGATTCACGTCCTTGTTAAAATAGACAATATCATCTGCAAGAAAATCGTCAGAGATAATGATAAGTTCAAATTAGTCGATGCGATATACTCGAAATATTTCGAATAACAATCTTACCTAATCTTGAGGATCGTCTTCCCAAATTTGAGCGAGAATCGGCGTTCCGGCGGACTCCAAATTGCCAAGCTGTGATATCTTCAAGATTGCCTCTCCTTTTCGAACTTGTGTAAAATTTGGAGAAGCTTGTACACCAAGGATTGACTCAGGGATGCTTTCTCGCACGGGCAAAGTTCGCGGAATGAACATATCGTGGGAGAGTTGTGCTATGCGATTCGGATCCGATCCTTCAGGTGTAGTTTGAGACTCGGTGGAAGGACTCTAAGATACCTGCAAAGAAGGACGGGCCAAGTAAAATCAACGCGGCAGTAATATTCCAAAATCAGAAAAGTGACTAAAATTGCTGACTAAACAACAAGAGCATTAATTGTGCTTTGATTCACAGTGGGAATTCGCTAGACTTAATTGAGCGCCACTTAAAACTTGCTGTTTTGCGGTGCATGAGTATTATGCCGTCGTTCATAGGACTTGTGGATATGAAGAAAGAGACAACCATGGAGGTTGCGCATATAATGGACAGAATCAGTCGAGGTTGCTGGATGGCGTTTTGGGGATCAACGGGTCTTAACTAGCGTGGCCGTTCCTAGTGGAGGATGCGTCGTACACAGGGACTGGTTCACTAACGGCACCTCATTGGTCGCTCAAGCCGAGTCTTACTTGCAGGCATCAATGGGTTTGTTGTTGTAGCTCAACTCGCCGAATGACTTGGCAATCAGAGAACATAGGGGCTCGTCTGATGGCTCATGTCCCGGCTGCCTTCCCGTGCTCGACGGATATGCGGTCACTAAAACTCTTCTAGGATCGCTAAAATAATTCAATAACCTGCAAAAGAAAAAGACCTTCGTCAAGCATCACGCATGCATTTCTCCTTCCTTTAGTTGGCGTTTCCTCCTTTCTATGAATTTTCAGCCATGTGTTATCATTGATGGACGGCCACCTTTTCTTGTCCTTCTCTGTCAACTTGAGGACCTGCGAAAAAGAAACCAAAGAAGATTTCACTCCTCCCTCTCTTGGGTCATCTGCCGTGTTTTATGATGTGGTGTGGCCTCCTCTAAATCGTGAACCCTACATGTGTATTTATAATGGTATGCTAGGGTTTGCTCTCTTCGTTTAATTGCGAAATAGTCCCAACCTTAGAACCATTTCCAATTGAGTCCTTGAACGGCCGAATTATGTTCAATTAAATCCCAATCTTGGCCTTATTATTTGGAATTTACAGCTAAAGTGAGTATAATTTCTTTTTTTTTTCACCCGCGGAATTTGTATGATTAATTCCGATTACTTCACCACCAGTCCATCAAATGCAAAAGAAATGCATGAATGATATAAATAAACATGAAACGTGATTTGATTATTTTTTTGTAGGAATTAAAATTAACTCCTAATTTTTTATTGCAAAAAAAATTACTAAAAAGATAGCCAAAATTTAGGTGTCAACAATATGAATGTTCATTTCTGAGATTGATGAATTTGAAGTCCAAGAAAGAAACGTAATTCTCCCATCATACTCATTTCGAATTCATCCTGCATCACTTTAAAGAATTTCTTGCAGAGTAGCTCATTAGAAGAACCAAAGATTATATCATCAACATAAATTTGGACTAAAAGAATATCCTTACCTTGTTTTTTGATAAAGAGGGTTGTATCTACATTACCTTTTGTGAAGTTGTGTTTGGATAGGAAATTGCTCAACCTTTCATACCAAGCACGAGGTGCTTGCTTCAGTCCATAAAGTGCCTTTTTTAACACAGACTAAATCCTTTCCTCTAGGTTCTTCAAAATCAGGGGGTTGCTCAACATAGACCTCTTCTTTGATGTAGCCGTTAAGGAATGCACTTTTCACATTCATCTGAAAAAATTTAAAGTTATTGTAACAAGCATAAGCAAGTAGTAGCTTGATAGCTTCTAACCTTGCAATAGGTGCATAGGTCTCATCATAGTCTATTCATTCTTCTTGAGGATAGCCTTTTGCTACAAGTCTTGCTTTGTTTCTTACAACTTTTCCTTTGTCATCCAGTTTGTTTCTGAATACCCACTTTGTTCCAATTACTGGACGATTTTTGGGTCTGTTGACTAATTCCCAAACATTATTGACTTTGAACTGATATAGCTCTTCCTGCATTGCATTTATCCAATTCTCATCTGCTAGTGCATCTTCAATTCCTTTTGGCTCCAATTCAGATACCAATGCTATGTTACTCATTGTTTGCGTAAACTTGGATCTTGTCTTGATGCCATCACGTATGTTTCCCATTATGATTTCCTTTGGATGACTTGACTTATGCTTCCAGTTTTTGTCAAAGCAATCATTTGAAGAAGTTGTGGGTTCATTCTGTTCACCTTTTGGCCTTTCTTCATTTGAATGAGTTTCCTTCTGAACATTCTCTGAACTAGTGTTTGCATTGGAGTCTTGCTTTTCTTCTGGTTCTCCCTGTGAATATGAGACTTGAGGAAGTACATAACTGAATTCGGGTTCATCGTTCTGACAATTCACATCAAACTTGATGTTCACTGATTCTTCAACAACACGAGTATTTTTGTTGTAGACTCTGTAGGCTTTGCTCGTTGTTGAGTATCCTAGAAAAATTCTTTCATCTAATTTCTCATCAAACTTTCCAATTCGATCATTAGCATTCTTTAGAGTAAAAACATTTACAGCCGAATACATGAAAGTATGCAACAATAGGCTTTCTTTCTTTGAAAATTTCATAAGGGGTTTTCTCAATGAGGGGTCTGAGAGAAATTCGGTTCAAAATATGACAAGCTGTAGAAACAGCTTCCGCCCAAAAATGAGATGCAATCTTACTCTCAATCAAAAGAGTTCTTGCCATTTCTTGCAAAGATCTGTTCTTCCTTTGTACTACCCCATTCTGTTGAGGAGTGTATGGAGCCGAGAAGTTATGGTGAATTCCAAATTCATTGCAAAAATCTGAAAAACTTTGATTTTCAAACTCTCCCACATGATCTGTTCTCAAGCTAGAAATGGTACAACCTTTTTCATTTTGAATTCTTTTTGCCAGTTTTGAAAAAGATGTAAAAGCCTCACTTTTGTGAGCAAGAAATAACACCCATATAAATCTAGAGAAATCATCAACAATAACAAGACAATATTTCTTACCTCCAAGGCTTAAGGTTCTGTTTGGTCCAAAGATATCCATATGAAGCAACTGCAAACATTGCTTAGAGGAAACTTGATTTAAAGACTAAAAAGTACTCCTTACCTGCTTGCCTAGTGTGCATGCATGACATAATCCTCCTTTTTCAAACTTAGTTTGAGGTAACCCTCGAATAAGTCACTTTTTGGAAAGCTTTGACATATGCTTTACACTAATATGACCTAACTTTCTGTGCCAAAGATCTGATTCATCCTTAACAGAGATAAGACATTTTGCATTTTCAGGGTCAAAATCAATATCTAAGAGATAAATATTTCCATGTCTTTGGCCCGTGAAAGATTGCTTCTTGTCCTTGCTCATACTTGTGCACTTAGATCTAGAAAGCATATTTCATAACCAGAGTCACAAAGTTGACTTACAAATATCAAATTGTAGTTCAGTCCTTTGACAAGAGATACATCTTTAATCGTCAGATTTCCAATCTTGACATTGCCTTTTTCCAATGACCTTTCCTTTATTCTTTCCTCCAAATGACACACTTCTACCATCACATTTTGAAAGAGATATAAATACATCTGGATTTCGAATCATGTGACTCGAGCATCCACTATCCAGAAACCACTTATTTTTCTTTCTCTTTGGTACCTGCAAGAAATAAGTAGCTCACTGTTTCTTTGGTACCCATGCTTTCTTGGGTCCTTTTGTGTCAGTAAGGTTTGACCTTTTAACAGGTCTCTAGACTTTCTTGCAAAAGTCTTTAGTGTGGCTAGAATCACCACAATTTACACAAGGCTGGTGTATGTGAGATTTGGTAAACTATTTGTAAAAATACCTTCTATAAATAGTAATAGTAGGTTTGTAGAAATTCGTTTTAGAAAAATAGTTTTTGAGAACACTTCCATGTTTAAAATCCAAACCAGATCTATCATTAAAAGATATTTGTTTAGAAATAATATTTTCCAAAGTCCTTGAACTTTGTGAAAATCTTTTTGAAGTCTCATCAATTTTCTCTTTAAGAGAATCATTCTCTTTTGAAATGAGATCATGGCTTTCTTTCAACTGATGAAATTCGTGTTATAGAAACTCAATTTTTTTCTTTTTGAGAGATATTTTGCTGTTTTAAAGAGGAGATTTCCTTTTTCAAAACAAAAACTTTTTCAAGAGTTTCTTTGTAACTTTTGCAAAGCTCATCAATATACTCCGTAACTTCATCAGAGAGATTAGATGGACTTACCTCAGTCTCTGAATCTGAGCTTGAATCTGATTCTGAGTCTGACTTTGCCATCAAACAAATGTTTGCGTAGTCTTCATTTTCATCAGACTCACTCAATGTTTCTGCCTTTAAAGTCTTCTTGTACTTCTCATACTTGAGCTTGTCTCTCTTTAACGTTGGACAATTCGGCTTGATATGTCCTGCTCTCTTGCAGTGAAAGCATATTACATCTTTGCTTTTTTGAGATTCATTTTGAGAGAATTTTTTATCAATCTTCTTCAAAGGTTTCTTTCCTTTGAAGTTTCTGGCTTTTCGAACCATTTTTCTAAATTTCTTCACCATAAGTGCAAGTTCTTCATCATCTGTGTCAGATAAACATTGAGCAATTTCAGTTTTCAATGCAATTGATTTCTTACCTTTTTTATCTCCCCTTTTGCTTGCTCGTTCTGTTTCATAAGATTGTAGTGTCCCAACTAGCTCATCCATCGAAAGTTGTCTGATTGTTTGACATTCTTGTATGGAAGGTTTGACATAGTTCCACTCGTCTGTGAGTCCTCTTAGTATCTTTCTCACTTGCATCGCCTCAGCAACCGGCGCACCTTGTCTTGCAAGTCCACTTGCTAGACTTTGAAACCTATCTATCATATCAGCAATAGATTCGTCAGATTTCATTTGAAATGCTTCATACTCACTCAGTAAAATACTGAGTTTTGTTTCCTTAACTCTATTTGTTCCTTGAAAGGTGATATGAAGCCTATCACATATTGCTTTAGCAGATTCTTCTTCCGAAACACGGTTATAAAGAGGAGTTGATAAAGCACAAAATAATGCATTGACAGTTTTGGAATCCAAGCTTCGTCTTTTGGCTTTTTCAATCTCAGTCATGGTCGTGGTGAGATTTGCTTCATTTTCAGATGTTGTACTTGCAGCAGCATTAGGTATAACATCATTTGTGACAACATTCCACATTAAATCATCATACGCCTTAAAGAACCATTTCATCTTATTGCTCCACATATTATATTCATTCCCATCAAAGTAGGGTGGCTTATTGGCAAAGTGCGAATCACCTGCTCCTGAAGAGTGATTGCTAGACATAGTAGATCGTTAGCTCTGAAGTTAATAAACACTTCGTAAATATGAGCAACCCGCTCTGATACCAATTGTTGGATCTAGCAATATCACCTAAAGGGGGATGAATAGGTGAATCGACAATTAAATTGAAATTTCTTGCGAAATTGATGATAATTTCAATATGCGATCAGTAAATAAGAACAACATGAGATAGTACACAATTCAAACGCAGCAATGAAGTAGGGAAGAGAAGAGAGCACGCTGAGTTTATAGTGGTTCGGCTTGTCAAGCCTACGTCCACTCTCCCATGATGACAGCCGATCGGCTGGATTTTACTATGAAGAATCAAGAGAATTACAATCATTCAACCACTCGGTTTCTCTCTCTTACAGATTCTCACAATGAATGAAATTTTGAGCACTCGGAATAATTTTGGGTACAATTCGAATCACGCTTGCACTTTTTGGATTATTGTTCATATCTTTTCTCAGATCGCCATGGTTTTTCTTTTATACTCCACTGCTTCCAAACTAGCCGTTGGATACCCGGCCAAGAGATCGCTCTTCAATCCTTGATTGGACGTCATCAATCGTGATTGAACTAGACTGTATCTTAGAAGATATGAGAATCGTTGAAGAAGATATAGAACCCTTCTAATTTAGTCTCCCATACAACTTAATCTCCAGTTTCCATAAGTGTGGTAAATCCGTATTGGTCCCCGAAGAGATATACTTGGAAGGTAATATTCAATTGTAGAAAATCCCTTTGATGTTTAGAAGGGACATCATGTCAATCGAATATTGCAAATTTCCACAAGGAACCTTGCCTTGATCGGAAATCTGCCATTCGTGGGTCTTCATGTTTTGGAGATGCATAAACTGACTAAATTCAAATTTCATCTTCATAAAGAACTTCCTGAATTTGATCAGTTATAGTTGAATGGTAATTCGGAGATTTGATAAGGTCCATCTGTCACTGCATATAGATCGTTGCACGAAATGTTCAACTAGAAGATCATGTTGAACTTGACCCTTAAAAGCAGCTCCATCTGAAGGTCCTCAGATGCGCTCCAAATGATCTCGTCAGAAGCACTTCCATCTGACCTCGTCAGAAACACTTCCATCCGACCTCATCAGAAGCACTTCCATTTGACCCTTGGTCCAGAAGCACTCCATCTGACCCTTGGTCCAGAAGCACTCTTTCTGACCCTTCGTTCAGAAGCACTCCTTCTGTCTCTTGGTCCACGTGACAAAATTAGATCTACACAACCTGCTGCTTACTCATTCTTTCTGCATCATAAAACATTATACTAATCATTTTGATAGTTTTGTCAGAATTAAAATATAGGAGAATTTCCACAACACAACATAGTCATATAAAATTACTACATTTGTGATATGATAACAACAAAAACGCCTTCACATGAAAAAACTACTTTTACGACGCTTTTGCACGTAACGATGACTCCGCGATCAAAAGTAATACGGTGCATCGTGCGTACATGGTACCATCTTGACATTATTTTATGATTTTGACATCATGAATTTTTGAAAATTTATTTGGTTTATCTTTTATTTTCCCTTTCATAAGGTACTTTACAAATTTTTTTGTATCTACTAAGAATAAGATAATGCTATAGCAGCGCCATGTCAGCACCGTATGACAACCGTGACATACATTTGAAACAAATTTAAAAAAAATGGGTGTATCTTAGCCTTAAATTATTTCGAGGAAAACGAATGAGTTAAAAAATATTTTTTTAAGAATGATTGCTTGAAATAGTTAGTCAATGATTACCAAAAACAATTTAGATCTAATATTTTTTTTTATAGTTGACGAAAATATTTTTCGTTTATTCATTTTGATAAGTGACACAGGCAACTATTTGTAGGAAAATATTTTTTCAAATTATTTATTGTTCTCTAGATAAATGGAGCATTGATGATAATCTGAAAAGGTTAAGATGGATTTGATAACCGAGCTTAATAATTTGGCCAATCGACCAAAGAATCTTTCCGAGTGCCGTAGATTGGCTAAAGTTTGAGTCACGTTGCTCCGTTGGGGAAAAGGACGACAAGAGGAAGAAGATGAAATTAGGGTTAAAAAATTGAAGTGAATTTGATAATTTCACGAGATACAAGAATATGCTTTTTACCCCGCGAACAATGTGACCGCGTTGGACAACTTGGTATTGGCCTTTCGGGATATGAACATTGCGCTACAAAACGTTTGGGTCGAATTTCGATCTCGTTCTTGCATCGGAATCCATGATCATCGTTTCTCTTTACTTTGATCTAATGAAGGAAAATTCGATGAATAGCTCGTTAACAAGATAACTTAAGTTCTTACCAATTCAAATTATTGAGGTATATGTGCAAGGGATTGACCCGATCGAAGCCGTCTCTTTGTCATTTTCATCACGCGATCGACGAACAGACGTTGGAGAAGTCAAGACGCCTGAAGGGTAGGAGCACTGGTTCATTGCCTGCGTCGGCAATGCGGCATCACCGATTTACAAACACCAAAATGGACATAAATCCCTCCTCCTCCTGAAAGGAAAGATGGCCTCTATTAAGAGAGAAATGATGTCATTTCTGGGCTTTGTCCTCTTTTCTTACTCAGAAAAGAAAAAGCTGGCCTCGGTCCGGTGAATACAAGAGAAGGCAAGGGTTGTTTGGATTCATCACCAAGTTGACAAAATGGCCAGCGAAATTCGTCACCATGTTAGAATATTCTGTTTTAATATTCAATTGTGGGCTTTATTAATTGTTACTGTAATTATTATTTGGTCTAATAAGAAAGATATATATTATTTCCTAATTCAAGTAGGATATGGTGCTGGATAGTATGGGCCGAGATATCCTTATCTTTGATGAAGGGGTAGGGTTCATTCTCTATAAATAGTGCTTAAGTCCCTCCTCTAAACCCTAATGTCCACATAACCTCACATATAGAATTTTGTCTAAAGCGACAGTGTGGGGCCGTCTCATTAAAGCCAGTGATAAATGGGGTTCATAGAGGAGAAGATATTAAGCATCGGATACTCACAATTCCGCATCAAGAACGATGAATCTGAAACAAGGTGCGTTAATTCTTTAACTCTATGAATATGTGATTCGTGTATCTATACGTGATGATCTTGGGTTGCTGCATACGGATTAGAATAGCAGCCTACATGTGGTATCAGAGCCTGCGCGTATTAGGTCACGAATCGCGTTCCCGGTGTATTTTTGAAATTTTATTTTTATCGAAATTCAAAGAAAATTATATATTCGGAAAGAGATCATCGAGACGAGAAAAACCATCCAAGAATCATCGCCGGCGACCGCCGGACGCGCCGCCACGAGCGGCCGAGACCTACGGCCCATCGGGTTGCGCCACGCGCAGACCCAGGAACGCACGTGCGTGACACGTGCGGGATGACGTCATCCGACGTCGTTCAGCCGGGTGCAGACCCGACCCGACCCGGAACCTGACCTGATCCGTTGCCCCGACCCGGAATGGTTGACCGTTGACTCGGACCTTCCGGTCGGACCGGTCGTTGACCGGTTCGACCGGATCGCCTCGACCGGGTTCGCCAAACAGGTTCATGGTAGCGATCGGACCGGTCGAGCCGGTCGGACCGGTTTCAGAACCGGCTGGACATACAGAACACGTACGCGGCACGCGTCTGCGCGTGAGCCTCACACGCCGAAGCTTCAGGCGGCACGTGAGGGCGCGTGTGAGCTCCGATGGAGGTGATCCAGGTACCGGCGTGCTCGTATGCTCATGCTCTACAGGATGGTACATTTATTTTTCATGTTTGGTATTTTCATGGATAGAAATACGTACGGAACGCCAAATACGAGGGTATTTTGGGGTATTTTTGGGGTATTTTCTGGTATTACTTTAAGGATTTGTGAAATACAGGTACAGGCTTACATGAAAGTATCACGTGGAATTATGTGAAAATTTTTTATCAATTTCATGTTTGTGGTTTGACATGAATTATTGATGTATCGATGAAAATTAGCAAAACGTGTAATTTTGAAACTGATTGCCCCAATTTCTGAATTGCATGCATACAGTGGATGTGAAATATAAAGTTATATCCCAATTTCAGGTAAGTTCAGTTGGGTTGTGACCGCCAAAGCGTCACGCTTGGTTGAGTTTAATAAAGAATATGTTAAATAATATTGGGATGTCTCCTGTTTTAATGCGTAGTTATATTCCCAAAGGAGTAATTGCGTATTCTTGCATGGAGGGTTACATGTACAGCATATGGTTGATGATTGATTAGTCCGAGTGCCGTCATACATCAAAAGGTGGTGATTAACAAAGATTGAAATAAATTCTCATGGCCGCTGTAATGTAGGGAGTATACAACTGCATGTCATGTTTTCTGCCCAAAGGTGATTATATGATGATGTATGTAGCTCTCAAGGTGAAATTTCACATTGTGCTAATTAAAAATATTGGTTATTTTTCAGTCACATTTTCTGTGAACGGCAACTCCATAACTATTGAGATTCTTACTGGTAGCAATTTTAAGAAGTGGAAAGAGGATTTTCTGTTTGGTATGGAACTGGCAGATGTTCTTGCTGCTCTTAGTGGGGATAGACCCGCAGCTCTTACTGAAACTAGTACAGTTGCTCAAAAGGCACAATTTGCTGCTTGAGAAAAGAGCAATAGGATTTGCTTGCTGTCAATGAAGCGATCCATACAGGAACATTTTAGGAGTGATTTTGCTGCTGACATCACTGCTAGACAAATGATGGATGCCTTGGTGGCTAGAAATCGTGAATCCCCTAATGCTGAAGTTGGGACACATAGTCAGGATTATTTAGTTTGAAGTATGATGGTTCTACTGGTGTTAGGGACTATGTCATGAGGATGGTAGATATGCAATAAAAGCTCAAGGAGCTTAATGTTCCCATTCCTGATGCTTGTATCATACATTTTGTGCTGAATTCTCTTCCACCCGAGTTTGGTATTATCCAAACACAATATAACACTGCTGATCGGGCATGGACAATCAACGACTTGATTGCAAGGGTGGTGTCAGAAGAGTCCAAGCTGAAGAAAAGTAACGTGCATATGGCTATGTATGCTGCTTCAAGTTTTGGTGTCAAGAAGGGCAAGGGCAACAAGAATCGTAAAAGAACTCATTCATCTGCTGGTCATCATGATAACTTGGGACCAAAGAAACCGACCTTTAAAAAGGACGGTAATGTTGGTAAGGATGGTCTTTGCTTTTTCTGTAAGAAGGGAGGACACGTAAAAAAAGACTGCGCTAAGTATAAGAACTGGCTATCTAAGCGTGAGCCTAAAGGTAATGGTTCTTTGGCGTTGGTTTGTGAATCTAATCTGTCTGAAGCCCCATCTTGTTCGTGGTGGCTAGATAGCGGTGCAACTAACCATGTTGCGTTCACCATACAGGGATTCATAAATCGGAGGAAGCCAAATAAAGATGAATCAAAGCTCACCGTAGGAAACAATAATAAATCTGATGTTGAGTTCGTGGGAGATGTTATTTTAATTCTAGATTCTGGTTTTAATTTAATGTTAAGAAATACATTTTATGTACCTTCTTTCAGACGGAATTTAATTTCCGTATCAAGTTTGGACATGTGATTATTCTTTTGAGATTTCAAACTCTGCAATTTCTATTTCTTTTAATTCAAATAAAATTGGGTATTGCACTATGTCCAATGGATTGTACAAATTATGTTTGTCTCCCAACGAAATATACGTCGCTTATACAGCTGAAAAGGTTGTTTCCAAAAGACCTCTACCTAAGGAACAGTCATACGCAATATGGCACAAACGTCTTGGTCACATCTCTAAAGAAAGAGTGGAAAGACTGATAAAGGCTAGCTTTCTACCCACTCTTATAAGTGACCTAGACACATGCGTAGACTGATGTAGAGGTAAGATAACCAAAATAAAGAAGAAAACTGCAATCCGTAGTTCTCACTTGTTAGAGATCATCCACACAGATATAAGTAGACCCTATACAGCAACATTGTGTAGAAATTTTTATTTCATCACATTTATAGATGACTATTCTCGATATGGTTATCTGTACTTGATTAAGGAAAAGTCTGAATCTCTTGACAAGTTCAAGATTTTCCGGACTGAAGTTGAGAAACAGCTGGGGAAAGTCATAAAAATTGTCAGATCTGACCGCGGTGGTGAGTACTATGGTCGACATGGCAATGTTGGACAGCTTAAAAGGCCATTCGCCAAGTACTTAGAGGATTTTGAGATTGTGGCTCAGTTTACCATGCCCGGTAGTCCTGAACAGAATGGTGTAGCTGAAAGGCGTAATCGTAATCTCATGGATATGGTAAGAAGCATGATTAGCAGAACTAATTTACCTGATTTTTTATGGGGTGAGGCTTTGAAAACGGCGCTTTACATATTAAATCGTGTTCCTACTAAATCTGCGCCGCTTACCCCTTTTGAATTGTGGACTGGACGGAAGCCTAGCTTGAATCATCTAAAGGTTTGGGGATGTCCTGCAGAAGTAAAATTGTATAATCCAACTTTGAGCAAGTTGGATCCCAAAACCACTCGATGTTATTTTGTCTCTTATCCAGATCATTCAAAGGGATATCGATTTATAATCCCAATGGAGGAATGAGAATTGTGGATTCACAGACAGCAAAGTTCCTAGAGCTTGATGTAGCAGAAAAGGGTGATTGTTCGCAGACTATTGAGGATCACAGCACGGTGAGTACTCCTATGTCGTTTTCTATACCTATACAGACAGTTCAGGAAGTTCCTGTACCACAGATTGAATCTGTTGAGGCTCAAGAACCTGTTATTGAGGCAATTTCTGATGAAGTTCCTCAAGCTTATCAGGAACAGAATGAAGTAGAAGATGCTCCTCTAAGGAGATCTGTTAGACAGAAACGATCAGCTATACCACCAGAATATATAATTTATCTGGGAGAACAAGATTATGATATTGGTTGTGTTGTTGATCCAGTGACTTATACAGAAGCAATTTCTTGTCCTCAATCTGATTTATGGTTAGATGCAATGAAAGATGAGATGTTGTCTATGAAACATAATGATGTCTGGAAGCTTGTTGAATTACCTGAAGGTTACAAACCTGTTGGTTGTAAATGGGTCTTTAAGACCAAAAGAGACTCCACATGAAAGATTGAAAAATTTAAAACTAGACTAGTAGCTAAGGGATTTACTCAGAGGGAAGGAATTGATTATGAATCAACTTTTTCTCCAATTTCTTCTAAAGACTCTTTTAGAGTAATTATGACTTTAGTAGCTTATTTTGATATGGAGCTTCACCAGATGGATGTTAAAACTGCTTTTCTGAATGGAAATCTTAATGAACAAGTTTGTATGGCACAACTAGAAGGTTTTACAACAGATGATACAGGTAATCTGGTTTGTAGATTGAAAAAGTCTATCTATGATTTGAAGCAAGCCTCTAGACAGTGGTATTTGAAGTTTCATAGTGTTGTTACTTCTTTTGGTTTTGTTGAGAACAAGCTAGATCAATGTATATACTGCAAGGTCAGTGGGAGAAAGTTTATTTTTCTCGTTCTTTATGTTGATGGCATCTTGTTTGCTAGTAGCGACATTGGGTTAATGCATGAGACCAAAAGAATGTTGTCGCAAAATTTTGACATGAAGGATCTAGGTGAAGCATCTTTTGTTCTTGGCATATTGGGCTTATCTCAAAGGGCTTATATTGATCGTGTTCTAAAGAGATTCAATATGCAAAAGTGCAAACCTGGGAATGCTCCAGTTTGCAAAGGTGATAAATTGAGTCTTTCACAATGTCCTCATTCAGAAATTGAGAAAGCACAGATGAAGGATGTATCTTATGCTAGTGCACTTGGTAGTATCATGTATGCTCAAGTTTGTACTAGGCCAGACATTGCTTTTGCAACAGGACTTCTAGGCAGGTATTAGTCAAATCCAGGACATGATCACTGGATCGCTGCCAAGAAGGTTTTGAGGTACTTAAAAAAAACTAGAGACTATATGCTGATTTACAGATGTGTTCAGAACTTGCAACTAGTGGGATATTCAGATTCAGATTATGCTGGTTGTGAGGATGACAAAAAGTCGACAACAGGGTATGTCTTTATGCTAGCAGGTGGTGCAGTATCATGGAAAAGTGAGAAACAGAAAACAGCATCATCCTCCACTATGCAAGCGGAGTTTATAGCATGCTTTACAGCTGCTACTCAGGCTATTTGGCTCCGGAATCTCATTAGGGAGTTGACCGTGTTTGACTTTATTGATAGACCCATACAGTTGTATTGTGACAATAACTCTGCCGTGTTATTCATTAACAGCAATAGAGATCTCAAGGGGTCTAAGCATATGGAGGTCAAGTTTTTGACCATAAAGGAGTCCGTGCGGAATGATGACGTTGCAGTAGAGCATATAACTACATATGCTATGATTGTTGATCCACTGACGAAAGATCTACGCCCTTGTGTATTTGAACGACATGTCATTAATATGGGCTTAGAAGCATCATGGGATGCCATTGTTTAGTGGGAGCTTTCTAGTTTTTGCTCTAATAAAGTTTACAATGTTATATTACTTTTAGTAATGATTTTGATATGTATTGAACTTTTACATTCTTTGAAGTTTTTTGAATGTGATATTGAATGCATATCTGTTGAAAATCTCAAGGAATTGTGTAAACCTTGAGTGATGGCTGGGGCATTTATTTTAGCTAAAAGGCATATGTCTTGTTACACGTAAAGCATAGTTAACTATAAAGGTGAGACATATGTTGGTTCGTTGGAACCGTAAAAATGTTCTCTCGTAACACATCTGATTTTGAGACACATAAAGTGAGAGAATGATGACTGACAAGGAGGATAACATATAAGGTGTCTCTGTTATTTGAGATGTTATCCGATTGCCATACTACCATATCAAATCCATATCAGTAAAGTTAAGAGTATTTGTGATTGCGGATGGTTCTGTGTCTTCTGATGCAGTTACTGGCATAGTCCGGTACTTAAGACTTTATGGGATCGGATTGACTGTTGGGAATTATCTCTAGACCAATATAAAGATGCGCATATACAATACAGTTTCAATTAATTTAGCCCAAGTGGGAGAATGTTAGAATATTCTGTTTTAATATTCAATTGTGAGCTTTATTAATTGTTACTGTAATTATTAATTGGTCTAATAAGAAATAGATATATTATTTCCTAATTCAAGTAGGATATGGTGCTGGATAGTATGGGCCGATATATCCTTATCCTTGATGAAGGGGTATGGTTCATTCTCTATAAATAGTGCTTAAGTCCCTCCTCTAAACCCTAATGTCCACATAACCTTACATATAGAATTTTGTCTAAAGCGACAGTGAGGGACCGTCTCATTGAAGCCAGTGATAAAGGGGGTTCATAGAAGAGAAGATCTTGAGCATCGGATTCTCACAATTCCGCATCAAGAACGATGAATCTGAAACAAGGTGCGTTAATTCTTTAACTCTATGAATATATAATTTGTGTATCTATACGTGATGATCTTGGGTTGCTGCATACGGATTAGAATAGCAGCCTACACACCATCCATAGAGTTCGTGGTGGGCGCATTCATTCCATAGCCTAAGCATCCAGCCATATATATAGCAAACCACCATCGAATGCTGTTGACACCTGATTTTTGACCATCCGTTATTATAGTTTTTTTATTTCTAAAATTAATTAAAAATAGCAAAAAAGGTCAAAAAATTGCAAAATCAACTTTGGAAGCCTTAGCCTAGCCTTAGGAACCAATTTTGAACAAAAAAATATTTTTTGAATTTTTTAATATTTTTTGGAATTTATTTAATTATAAAAATACCCAAAAAATTAGAAAAAATACCATCTGTGGTCAGAAAATTACAAAAAAATATTCAGAACTTTTATTTTAATTATATATTAAATATTTTCACTTTTTATTAGGGAGATTTGGCTTGGTTCATGGGGTTCCTTCACAAACTTAATCCCAAACCGGGCCTAAAAAATCCTTTTCGAGTCTTTTAATTTTCAATTCTCGGTTTTTATAAGCTATGACATTGGACTCTAAAGTATTGAAATGCAATTGGGTCAATTTTCCCTCCAATTTGATCAATTTTAACCAAAAGGGCTTAATTGCATAAAAATCTTTCAATTTAGTCCCCGGTTTCACAATTTTTGAAATTAAATTTCACACGGGCACACCCATTAAAATTAAACACCTCTACCCAACAGTTTTCATCATGCTGAATCCATTGGTGGGCTCAATTTTGGCTAATTCGATCGTTTAGGCCTTCGATTTGGCGAAATTAAATTTCGGATCCTAGGGACAATTTGGGGTTTTCACAGAATTTCAATAAATTGATTCACGAAAATACCCATATTTGATGGAAAACATGTCAATGAATCCGATTTTGCCATCAATTTCATGAAAAGAGGTCATTTGGGGGGTCAATTTGGCGATTTGGGCGATTTGGCCGAACCGGGTCGGTCGGGTCCGGCCCGACCCGACCCGGTCCGACCCGGGTCTGCAACAACGCACAGAATGTGCAGAATACAGCAAGGCAGGGGAGGAGCAGGGGCGACGTGGGCGGCGTTTTTTTTTAAAGAAAAGGCTGAAACGAGCGTGGGAGACAAGTTGGCAGGGGAATATTCGCGTTTTGACAGAGGGGGCGGGCGTCGAGGCGGGCGGTCGGCCACGAAAACCGGCGAGATTCTCGGTTAAAACCGAGCTCGGCCATGGGAGAGGGGGGATTTTTTTGGCGAAGACCGGACTGAAGGAGCTTCCCCGGAGCTTCAGCGACCTTCACGGATCCTCAGGCAAGCATTCGTGGCCGTCGGCGAGCTCCAAATAGGTCGGTATTCTCTCCCGACCTCCATTTCTCGCGTGCCTATAACGTGTTCGACGAAATGCCTGAATGAGGGCTTGACATTTTGGCTCTCGGCCGAGCTATCCCCGAGCTCTATTTGCGCGAAAACCGCCTTTAAGCTTCATTAGAATTTGTTATAAGCTTGTTTCCGTGTTTATTTTGCATTGGAACCATGCCGAGAGCGATGGCCGGAGTTCGATGTGCCCGGGCCGAACCAAGAGCTCACGCCGGCGAAGCCCACGGCCACCGACCATCAAAGGACCATAGGTAAGCTTCTAAACCTTCCTTAGATGCCATGTGAATGCCTAGAATCGAGTTTAAACGAATAAAATTTTTTTGTGAATTCTTCGCCGGAGCCGGTTCGGTCGCCGGATTTTTGGGGCGGTTACCGACGCGATTTTTGTCCCTTTTTGGTTGCATATTGATGCTGAGTGTCTAAGGAGTCGAATGCCGCAAGAACGGGCGAAAAATACCAAGTTTCGGGCCCGTTTCGCAATTTTCCGGCGACCTCGCCGGAATTTTTACTATTCCCGCCGGATTTTTCACTGTTCATCGTCTTCTCCGGCGACCCTCCGGCCGGTCAACGGTCAATGGCCGACGTGGCGTGCCACGTAGGCAGCCACGTCAGCCGGGTGGGGTCCGGTCCGCTTATTTTCAAATAAAACAAACGGACGGCCACGATCGCGACACGTGTCGCGATCCTGGAATTTTTGGAAAATTAAATAAATGATTTTCGAATAATCGATCCGGCGGACGAGGATGTGCCACGTGGCTCACTGAGGGACATCCGATCTTGTACAAGATCGGACGCACCAGAGGAGGCCACGTGGCACGTTCTAGAGCGTCCGATTTGTAGGTTTTTCTAAAAAAGAAAATAAATTAATTTTTGATCCGACGGTCGTGATCGAGCCACGTGGCTCTTTGTGAGTCGCCCGATCTAGTGGAAGATCGGGCGCACGAGACGAAGCCACGTGGCATGACGTGGACCGTCCGATCCGGGGAATTTTCGGATAATTAAATAAAATAGATAAAAAAATCCAAAAATTGTTTAAAAAATAGAAAAAATATTTAAAAATATAAAACGGTGTCGTTTTAGGCCGGTTTCAACCCCTAGGGTCGGGCCGGGCGCCCGAGAGGCGCGGGCCGGGTTTGACCCGGCCCGGAAAATATTTTTAAATATTAAAAAATTCGGAAAATAATAAATAATAATAAATAATCAAAAAATCAATAAAAAATGAAAAAATCCTAAAAAATTCAAAAAATTCGAAAAATTCAGAAAAATTCTAAAAAATTCCAGAAAATAGGAAATGGCCACGTTCAACTGGCCATGACCTGTTCCGGGTCATTTGACCCCCGGTCTTTCCAAAAATGACGGTTTTGCCCTTTTGGCAAATCGTCTTCCAAAAAAATTCTAAAAATCCAGGAAAATCCCAAAAAATAGGAAATGGCCACAAACAACTGGCCAAGACTCATTTTGGGTGTTTTGAACCCCGAACCCTCTTGAAAATGATGATTTCGCCCTTTGGGCGAGTTGTCTTCCAAAAATTGAAGAAAAATCAAGAAATTCCAAAAAATTCTCAAAAATGGGAAATGGCCACAATCAACTGGCCATGGAATATTTTGGGTAATTCAGTATCCAAACCTTCCAAAAATGACAATTTTTCCCTTTGGGCTAATTGTCCCCGAATCTTCCCATTTTACCCCTAGTCCCAAATCGCGTCTTCGCTAAGCCCTTATGGCTATACTAGGAGGCCCATGATTGAAATTGATGTGCATTGACATGATTTATTTATGCACTTGACTGCGCTTTCATTATATTGACTGTGATTTGATAGGACCAGTCTTCCAATCTGTATGAAACCCTGACTCATACCTATCTCACCCAAACTTGTGCCTGCATGAACTCTTAGTCAGGAAAATCACTCGCGTTAGGTACCGAAAGGGCGTTGGTAATGACACCGACGTAACCAAGTCCCCGAACCCAAAATCTCTGGTTCCGCAGAACTGATCGATCTCTCCCAATCGGTCAGTAAGGTTTCCGGTCTACCCTCCAAGAAAGACCGGTGGCGACTCCAAATGCATGCACAATTTGCACATGCCACCACGACCACACTGAAGGTCGAAAGCGATTGACTCTTATCGTCGAATCCCTCAAAAGACACTCCCGCCGCGATTTGGTATGGGCCTGGGAGGGCCCGCGCCGATCCAAATCCCGCGATCGGTAATCCATTAGTCGCGTCCGTTTTTATTTCGGACGGGTCGCGACAAATGCCCATGTAGATTTGGCCTTGGCACGTCAGGAGAAACGATGTGTTACGAGGTGAGGTGCTCAAGCTGCGGGAAGACCACCTGGGGTGGTTGCGAGAGGCACGTGGCTTCCGTCTATAAGCAGGTCCCAGAGGAGCGACGCTGCTGCTGCCGGGAGTGGCCCGGAGTCAAGGCCGGCGATCGGTCCTCCTCTGTAGCCGGCGGCGACGGTCGGGGGAGCTCAACTTGCGTCATACTCTGATGATTTCTTTGAACATAAGCGATGTCGTGCTTAGTAGTAAGGAATAGGCTGCTCTTGCATCAGATCTCGCAAGAACCACTAGAACAAAATGACGATTGATTTGATAGTAAAATATTCTCTCTCTCTCTCTCTCTCTCTCTCTCTCTCTCTCTCTCTCTCTCTGAGGCTCGATCCATATAGGAGTTTCTGTACAAGTTTTGTGTATTGGGAAAAATATTTTCTCTCTTAAGTCTCCATAACCAAAAATGGATTAACTATTGTTGGAGATCAATTATTACCTCCACCATCCGCATCAAGTCCATCCTGAGGCATGGCAAAAGTCAGAAAAAAAAATGAAGAAATAAGGGTATAAAAGAGCCAAGCTCGTAGTTCAAACTTCACAGGATGTGAAATTTTCTGATTGGATTCCTTGTCTCCTATTCTACCATCTGACAAAGTACCGCATACAAACGGCCAACATAAGTTAGATCCAATAATAGAAAGTATTTGGTTAATGTTGAACACACTATTAAAAAAAAGAATTTAAATAAAATTATTTAAAAAGGTAAAAAAAAACCTAGATCTAGAGTTTGTGTTGCAACGACCACCGGGTAGATTACGACGACGGGTGGCCGTCTCCGTATAGTCCCACCGTGTGTGTATTGGCTGGATCTAGTGTCGAAAAGACTTGATTTGAAAATTTGTGAAAGTAGAATGACTTGATTAGATAAATTAAAAGTATGCATGCTCAGGTTTTTTTTTTTTTGGTCCAAACATGCTCAGGTTAGAAAAGGCATGAATCCATTGAATAGGGACAATAAAAATAAATAAAAAATCTTTACCGCAAAAAACATAGATGTCAATCACGATGATCATGAGGGTCGCTGGAGCTCTTCAAGACGGTGACCCCAATCGTGAGAGAAGCGTCTACCCAAGGGATACTACCACTGTGTTGCGGTCTACTCACGACAGTGACCACTACGGCACAGAGAGAGAAAGAATCTGAGGTGACCGCCAGCGACGTTGATGGTGGTATCATTCAAATTTAGAAAAAAAAAATTATCAAAAGAGTCTATATATTCAAATTCAGTTATTAACTTTTCAATTTGATCAATATAGTCTTAAACATTTTGACGATTTTTTAATATAGTCCATGCGATCAAGTTAGTTCAGTCAACGCCGACAATCCTACACGGCACAACTAATTATCCAACGTGTACGACTACTCAAAACGATGTCATAAGATGTTAAATTTTTTGATTTTTTTCTCTTTTTTAATGTTTATGGTCTTCTTCTTCATTCTTATTTCAACTTGTTACTGTTTTGATTTTTTAAAGCCTTTTTCCTCACTGTTCTTCTTCTTTTTATGCCGTCCCATTGTCATCGAGGCTTCGACAACGGCTGGCGACCCTTGCTAGCCATAAGTGAGGGCCTACACGTCCTCGTCAACCGGACATAGGATTAGGTGAGGGTTGCGGCTCTCATTCAAATCCAGACGAGTCATTGGCCATATCGATGCCCCGCAACCCTGTCAACCCTTTCTAGCAATGGTGGGGCAAGATAAGGAGAAGGTGAACAATGATGTCTTTTTCTGGATGTCGTGGAAGGAGATGACCGGTGATGTGAAAATAAAAGAAAAGGAGAGAAAAAATTCAGAAAATCAAATTACAAAGGAGGCTATTTCGATTCAATTGCTTCATGTTAGTTATCATTGGTATCACGTAGGATGGTCGACGCTGATTAGATTGCCATGTCAGCGATTTTTGGCTTAAATTGATTGGCTGGACTTCGTTGAAAAATCATCAAAAAGTTTAGGACTACATTTGCTAAATAAAAAAAATTATAATTGAATTAGAATCCATACAATATGCTTAAGATTTTTTGGATAATTATTCTTTCAAGTAAAAGAGGGAGCGTTCATTCCTTCTTTATTATGATTTTTTTTCCCGTTTCTCATCTATAGTCCAAAGACGCCCTTCCAACTAACTTACCCAAAATCTCGGTATATGCCAGCTCAGGTCCGAATAAGTTATCGAGTATTTTATCCAAAATTATTCAAGTTTTTCACATCCAAAGTCCAAAATTAAGCGCTGATAGGAAAGTATTATCCCATTCAGAGTGTCAAACACAACCTTATAAGATATTCTATGATAAGTTCCAGGTAATAACCTCTCATCATATAGCAACAGGTACTTTAGGCATATTAGTGCGCCTATTTCATCTTAGTGTTTGCCCGTCCCGTCCCAATGTGTGCGTCGATATGCCGGTTTTGACTTGTATTTGAATCATCTCGGAGAGAATTGGTGTGGCGTGAAATAGTTAATATATTCTACTTGTCTCATAACTCATTCTTTTAAACTTTTGAGTGAAGATAAATCCAACTGGATGTGTTAATAGCTTCGTACTTGTGCTTTCTCTCAGCGATCTCTCCAAAGAATTAAAAGTATTAGTCTTTTGCCACGCGACCCAACAAGTAGTACCATAGTCGATAATTGATTGTTGATCCACTTTCATTGTGTATCAGTGTTTAGTGAATATTTTAAGGAAGAACTTCGTGACCAATGTAGTTTCCAGGAAATCATCGTGATTCGGTTTGGAGGAAGAGACCTAGAGTGAAAGTAGGTGTTGTAGCACCCCCAGTTCGACTAGAGCTGGGAGTGGACGCCGGGGCCAAAGGGCCCGGACAAGGAACGGCGCCTGGCAAGCTTCTACGACGGCAAGGAAGGGGGACAAGACTAGACCGAACCACGCAGTTAAATGGAGGAGAATGTGATGATCCAAGAAAGGATCCAAAAAGTCTCACATCAGATATGAGAGGGACCTTAGGATGCCTTATAAGGCTTGGGCACCCTATCCTGTGTAACGCATTTTCTGGGGGCAGTTTAGGCGGCCCTCGAAGAAGTAAAGCCGTGCGGGCCTCGTCCCAAAGCGGATAATATTATACAGTGGTAGCACCCAGGTCGTTACATGTATTGCAGTGTAGCAACGCAATCTCATAGTTTGGTCTAGATAAAAAGACCAAGATGAATGGTAGATGTCGGAGATTCAACTTGAGACTTGTTGATATAGAAGAAAATCGGATTAAGGAGCATACAATATTACACAATGATAGCACCCATGTCGTTACAGGTGTTGTAGTGTAGCGATGAATGGTAGGCATTGGAGATTCAACTTGAGACTTGTTGATATAGAAAGAAACCGGATTAAGGGAGAGCATACCCTAGCAGAGGTCACATGTGAGGGGAAGATTATCGATGTGTACGCATGGTTGTGCTGGAATAGCCTCAAATTGGAGTTGATATGCAGTGGTTAATTAATTCATTGGTTTAAGTTTTTAAATGAAGGTAAGTCCAGCTGAATATGTTAACAAGTTCAGATTAAGTTCACTTTTGTTGATTTCCTTAGGTGAAGATGTTGGGTTTCTACTGCACAATCTAATCGTCTATACAAATGAGCAATTCCTTAGACTGCGTTACGAAATTGCACCTTGTGATGCACTTAGGACCGACAGACAGAATCAGTCAACGATATCGGATTGGGCTCAAATTTGGCCGGTTGGAGCGAAACGGCCGTCTGATCAATACTCGGCGCTGTTAGCGTTAGATTTTGGCAATTCGGGGTCGTTTAGATGGATTTCCGGGCATTTTTCTAATTTTAGCAATTTTATAATTTAATGATATTTTTGTAATTTTGTGTTTCCTAGGTCAATTAGGGTTAACACCTTATATAAGGATGTTTAGGGTTTCGAATTTTTAAGTTTTTATGACAGACATTGATGTTTTCGTTGATTTTTATAAAATTACATTTGAGTGAACAGTGATTGTTCTTCGTTTATCGAATTCTATTCTGTTTAGAATTGGTTTCTATTGTGTTTCGGCATCATTTGGTATCAGAGCACAGGTTGCTTGAAATCAATGGCTGAACTGAATCAAGGTGGTCGAAGACAGCGTGCTTGTGGAGGCCGGGAGCGTGGAGTCGTTCCTGATGCAGATGAACAGCCGCGTCCGAGAGATCCGCGAGACATTGAAATCGAAGAGCTACGGAGACGAGTTCAGGATTTGAAGCGACGACTTGCGCGGGTGCAGAAAAGGCGAACCTATATGGAGCGACGACTTGCGCTGGCGGGGTTGTACTTTTCTTCCAAAAAAAAATCTGATCGTTGATGAAAATCCGATCGTCGATGAAAATTTGATCGTCGATGAATATCCGATCATTGATGAAAATCCGATCGTTGATCAGGAACCGATCTTTGATCAAGAACCAATCTTTGATCAAAATTTGATTTTTAATAAGTATTCGATTTGTTACGAAAATTCAATCTTTGACGAAGATCCGATCTTTGATCAAGAACCCATCTTTGATCAAGATCTAACCTTTGATGAAGATTCAATCTTTGATGATGATCCAGTCTATGATGAAGATAGAATTCCAGTTTACGATCAATCCGATGGAGAACAAGATGACGTGGATTCATATCAAGAAGAGATTGTCCATGCTGATTCTGGTAAGTCCCTTTTGATAAATTTCGTGCCGAACCCATCTCAGTTTGAAGTTTTCAACCTCAAGAAATCGGGGGCTTTGTCGCTGAAGAGGTTTAGTGATAGCTTGGGATATTTGAGTAGATCAAATAGGATGTTGGTTAATCTAGAGGAAGAAGGGTCTAGTGTTGAGGCTATTAGACCCATTCGGCACGCGGTGCCATTTGACCTGGCCAACGTGAAGACGGCGATGGGAAGAAGAGAGGAAGCTATTAGGGATCTTAGGAAGTGTCTTGAGATTAAAGAGACGACTTTTGACGAGGATAGTATGGAGTTGGGTAAAGAAAATCATGATGTTTCGGAAGCGTATGCTGCTATTCTGAACTTTAAGGAGGCTCTGCCATTTAGCTTGAAGGCTCTCGAGATACACAAAATTCATCTAGGTAATAATGCAGTAGAGATTGCGCATGATGGGAGACTTCTTGGCGTGATATATAGCGGGTTAGAGCAGCGTGAGAAGGCGCTGGAGCACAATGAACTTTCGCAGAAGGTTTTGAAGAACTGGTGGCTCAATTCTGATTTGCTCCGAGCCGAGATTGATGTTGCGAATATGCAAATTGCACTGGGGAAGACTGATCAGGCGATTAATACCCTGAGAAATGCCGTCCCAAAGATAGAAAAAGATAGTCAGACTAGGGCTTTGGTGTTTATATCGATGGGGAAAGCATTGTGTGACCAACATAAGCTTGCAGGTGGGAAGAGGTGCTTGGAGATTGCTTGTGGGGTTATTGACAAGAAAGAGGCTTCGTCTCTATCTGCTAGCATGGGGGAGGTAGGCATAAATCGACTTGTCCGCAGAAAGATTAAAGTCATTGGCTCGTACGGAGCTAGAGCAAGGCAAGATCTTCCCAAGTTGATCAAGTTGGCGGAATCAAGGATCTTCAATCTCACCACTGCAGTTTCAAGGAACTTTTTGGGGCTGAAACTGATGTATTATTTGATTCGATGGAAAGGTCGTCCCCGACGTTTTTCAGATGAGAAGACACAACAAGATTTGGGGACAAATCTTTTTTTCTAGCAGGGGAGGATGATGCACCTAGGACCGGCAGACAGAATCCGTCAATGATATCGGATTGGGCTCAAATTCGGTCGGTTGGAGCGAAACGGCCGTCTGATCAATACTCGGCGCCGTTGGCGTTAGATTTTGGCAATTCGGGGTCGTTTAGATAGATTTCCGGGCATTTTTTTAATTTTAGCAATTTTATAATTTAATGGTATTTTTATAATTTTGTGTTTCCTAGGTCAATTAGGGTTAACACCTTATATAAGGATGTTTAGGGTTTCGAAGTTTTAAGTTTTTATGACAGACATTGATGTTTTCGTTGATTTTTATAAAATCACATTTGAGTGAATAGTGATTGTTCCTCGTTTATCGAATTCTATTCTGTTTAGCATTGGTTTCTATTGTGTTTCGGCATCACCTTGATTCAAGATGAAGACAAGGAACGCAAATCTGAATTGTATTCAATGTATGTGGATGAATAGAGCTCATTCGGTATAATTCATGAACGGTACCAAGTACAACGTGAACAACGCTCTCATTTAACAATTTAGACTTTTAGAAACCTCACGGTGGCTCTCCAATACCTTTTTATGGTCTTTGAGTTGCAGGTTTTTAGGATAAGGACGCCCAGCTTTTAAAAGAAAACTTTTTTTATATTTCCAATCGACCAAAGAATCTTTCCGAGTGCCGTAGATTGGCTAAAGTTGGAGTCACGTTGCTCCGTTGGGGAAAAGGACGACAAGAGGAAGAAGATGAAATTAGGGTTAAAAAATTGAAGTGAATTTTATAATTTCATGAGATACAAAAATATGCTTTTTACCCCGCGAACAATGTGACCGCGTTGGACAACTTGGTATTGGCCTTTCGGGATATGAACATTGCGCTACAAAACGTTTGGGTCCAATTTCGATCTCGTTCTTGCATCGGAATCCATCATCATCGTTTCTCTTTACTTTGATCTAATGAAGGAAAATTCGATGAATAGCTCGTTAACAAGATAACTTAAGTTCTTACCAATTCAAATTATTGAGGTATATGCGCAAGGGATTGGCCCGATAGAAGCCGTCTCTTTGTCATTTTCATCACGCGATCGACGAACAGACGTTGGAGAAGTCAAGACGCCTGAAGGGTAGGAGCGCTGGCTCATTGCCTGCGTCGGCAATGTGACATCACCGATTTACAAACACCAAAATGGACATAAATCCATCCTCCTCCTGAAAGGAAAGATGGCCTCTATTAAGAGAGAAATGAAGTCATTTCTGGGCTTTGTCCTCTTTTCTTACTCAGAAAAGAAAAAGCTGGCCTCAGTCCGGTGAATACAAGAGAAGGCAAGGGTTGTTTGGAGTCGTCACCATCCATAGAGTTCATGGTGGGCGCATTCATTCCATAGCCTAAGCATCCAGCCATATATATAGCACACCACCATCGAATGCCCATGTAGATTTGGCCTTGGCACGTCGGGAGAAACGATGTGTTACGAGGTGAGGTGCTCAAGCTGCGGGAAGACCACCTGGGGTGGCTGCGGGAGGCACGTGGCTTCCGTCTATAAGCAGGTCCCGGAGGAGCGACGCTGTCGCTGCCGGGAGTGGCCCGGAGTCAAGGCCGGTGATCGGTCCTCCTCGGTAGCCGGCGGAGACGGTCGGGGGAGCTCAACTTGCGTCATACTCTGATGATTTCTTTGAACATAAGCGATGTCATGTTTAGTAGTAAGGAATAGGCTGCTCTTGTATCAGATCTCGCGAGAACCACTAGAACAAAATGACGATTGATTTGATAGTAAAATATTCTCTCTCTCTCTCTCTCTCTCTCTCTCTCTCTCTCTCTCTCTCTCTCTCTCTCTCTCTCAGGCTCGATCCATATAGGAGTTTCTGTACAAGTTTTGTGTATTGGGAAAAATATTCTCTCTCTTAAGTCTCCACAACCAAAAATGGATATTAAATTTAACTATTGTTGGAGATCAATTATTACCTCCACCATCCGCATCAAGTCCATCCTGAGGCATGGCAAAAATCAGAAAAAAAAAAATGAAGAAATAAGGGTATAAAAGAGCCAAGCTCGTAGTTCAAACTTCACAGGATGTGAAATTTTCTGATTGGATTCCTTATCTCCTATTCTACCATCTGACAAAGTACCGCATACAAACGGCCAACATAAGTTAGATCCAATAATAGAAAGTATTTGGTTAATGTTGAACACACTATTAAAAAAAAGAATTTAAATAAAATTATTTAAAAAGGTAAAAAAAAACCTAGATCTAGAGTTTGTGTTGCAACGACCACCGGGTAGATTACAACAACGGGTGGCCATCTCCGTATAGTCCCACCGTGTGTGTATTGGCTGGATCTAGTGTCGAAAAGACTTGATTTGAAAATTTGTGAAAGTAGAATGACTTGATTAGATAAATTAAAAGTATACATGCTCAGTTTTTTTTTTTTTTGTGGTCCAAACATGCTCGGGTTAGAAAAGGCATGAATCCATTGAATAGGGACAATAAAAATAAATAAAAAATCTTTACCGCAAAAAACATAGATGTCAATCACGATGATCATGAGGGTCGCTGGGGCTCTTCAAGACGGTGACCCCAATCGTGAGAGAAGCGTCTACCCAAGGGATACTACCATGGTGTTGCGGTCTACTCACGACAGTGACCACCACGGTACAGAGAGAGAAAGAGTCTGAGGTGACCGCAGAGTCATTGGCCATATCAATGCCCCGCAACCCTGTCAACCCTTTCTAGCAATGGTGGGGCAAGATAAGGAGAAGGTGAACAATGATGTCTTTTTCAGGATGTCGTGGAAGGAGATGACCGGTGATGTGAAAATAAAAGAAAAGGAGAGAAAAAAATTCAGAAAATCAAATTACAAAGGAGGCTATTTCGATTCAATTGTTTCATGTTAGTTATCATTGGTATCATGTAGGATGGTCGACGATGATTAGATTGTCATGTCAGCGATTTTTGGCTTAAATTGATTGGCTGGACTTCGTTGGAAAATCATCAAAAAGTTTAGGACTACATTTGCTAAATAAAAAAAATTATAATTGAATTAGAATCCAGACAATATGCTTAAGATTTTTTGGATAATTATTCTTTCAAGTAAAAGAGGGAGCGTTCATTCCTTCTTTATTATGATTTTTTTCCCGGTTTCTCATCTATAGTCCAAAGACGCCCTTCCAACTAACTTACCCAAAATCTCGGTATATGCCAGCTCAGGTCCGAATAAGTTATCAAGTATTTTATCCAAAATTATTCAAGTTTTTCACATCCAAAGTCCAAAATTAATAAGCACTGATAGGAAAGTATTATCCCATTCAGAGTATCAAACACAACCTTGTAAGATGTTCTATGACAAGTTCCAGGTGAATAACCTCTCATCATATAGCAACAGGTACTTTAGGCATATTAGTGCGCCTATTTCGTCTCGGTGCTTGCCCGTCCCGTCCTGTCCCAATGTGTGCGTCGATGTGCCGGTTTTGACTTGTATTTGAATCATCTCGAAGAGAATTGATGTGGCGTGAAATAGTTAATATATTCTACTTGTCTCATAACTCATTCTTTTAAACTTTTGAGTGAAGATAAATCGAACTGGATGTGTTAATAGCTTCGTACTTGTGCTTTCTCTTAGCGATCTCTCCAAGCAAAAGTATTGGTCTTTTGCCACGAGACCCAACAAGTAGTATCATAGTTGGTAGTTGATTGTTGGTCCACTTTCATTGGGTATCAGTGTTTAGTGAATATTTTAAGGAAGAACTTTGTGACCAATGTAGTTTCCAGGTAATCATCATGATTCGGTTTGGCGGAAGAGACCTGGGCTGAAAGTAGGTGTTGTAACACCCCCGGTCGACGAGGGCGATGAGTGGACGTCGGGGCTAGAGGGCCCGGACAAGGAGCGGCGCCTGGCAAGCTTCTAGGACGGCAAGGAAGGGGGACAAGACTGGACCGAACCACACACCAAAATGGGGGAGAATGTGATGGTCCAAGAAAGGATCCAAAAAGTCTCACATCGGATATGAGAGGGACTTGGCGCAGGGTAAGCGATAGCAGGAAAACAATTTCTCAGAAGTTCTGAATTCAATTGATGATAATCTGTCATTACAAAGAGAGGACATCTATATATATAGATAGGACTCCAAAAGGAATGCGAATAACTAAAAATAACATTAATCGATTCAAATATAATCTAATCTAAAAGGAATCAAATAAAAAATCTCGAGAATTATGTGAAAATTCAAAACTGCCAAAATAGGAAAACTGCCGAAAAGTGATCTAAACGACTCCGAAACGCTAAAATCCATCGTACCTCACGCCATATCGGTGACTTTGAATCAGACGACCGTTTTGCTTCGACCGACTAATTTTGAGTGCAATCCGAGATCATTTGACCCAAAATCAGAATTACCGATAAAGTCGCGCCGACTTTTGACGATCCAATTTTTCAAGATAATCACATGCAAACTGTTTTACATCAGGACCTTAGGATGCCTTATAAGGCTTGGGCACTCTATCCTGTGTAACGTGTTTTCTGGTGGCAGTTTAGGCGACCCTCAAAGAAGCAAAGCCGTGCGGGCCTCATCCCAAAACGGATAATATTATACATTGGTAGCACCCAGGTCGTTACAGTTGTTGTAGTGTAGCAACGCAATCTCATAGTTTGGTCGAGATAAAAAGACCAAAATGAATGGTAGACGTTGGAGATTCAACTTGAGACTTGTTGATATAGAAGAAAATCAGATTAAGGAGCAGATAGTATTACACAAGAGACTTGTTGATATAGAAGAAAATCGGATTAAGGAGGATACAATATTACACAATGGTAGCACCCAGGTCGTTACAGGTGTTGTAGTGTAGCGATGAATGGTAGGCGTTGGAGATTCAACTTAAGACTTGTTGATATAGAAAGAAACCGGATTAAGGGAGAGCATGCTCTAGCAGAGGTCACATGTGAGGGAAAGATTATCGATATGTATGTATGATTGTGCTGGAATAGCCTCAGATTGGAATTGATACACAGTGGTTAATTAACTCATTGGTTTAAGTTTTTAAATGAAGGTAAGTCCAGCTGAATATATTAACAAGCTCAGATTAAGTTCACTTTTGTTGATCTCATTAGGTGAAGATATCGGGTTTCTACTGCGCAATCTAATCTTCTATACAAATGAGCAATTCCTTAAGACTGCGTTGCGAAATTTGCACCTTGATTCAAGATGAAGACAAGGAACGCGAATCTGAATTGTATTCTTTGTATGTGGATGAATAGAGCTCATTCGATATAATTCATGAACGGTGCCAAGCACAACGTGAACAACGCTCTCATTTAACAATTTAGACTTTTAGAGACCTCACGGTGGCTCCGCAATGCCTTTTTATGGTCTTTGAGTTGCAGGTTTTTAGGATAAGGACGCCCAGCTTTTAAAAGGAAACATTTTTATATTTCCATAAAATGAAACAAAAGTATTAAATAAAGATTAAAAAAAAAAAAAAAACCTCCATCATTCATATGTCCTCCTCCAGCACCGCTTCTGAGAAACAACGAACCTGATGAAGAAGTACACAACATTATGGGGCAACCTGATGAAAAATCTCTTTGGATGCCATCTCATCCAACGTGGAAACTTGAGCAACATCCATCCGAATCTGGATATGCACAGCGTGTACATTAATATATATCATCTCAATCATTAATTATACGCGGATTTCGTCGTGTGATTCGTATAATTTACGGCCGTGATGGTGAGCTCGATTTCGTCTGCTCTCTCCTGCTCCTTTCAAAACTTAGACCAGTAACCGTGTAAATTTATACCGTCTAATAATTACGTAGATCCAATCTTATGACCCTGCATGATTTATGGTCGGGCTGAGGAGTTTGTCTATGAACCCTGATGAAATTTTTTTTTTTTTTTCAAAACCCCGTGTGAAGTGAACGAACTCAAATGGGGTTTTCATTCATCCACCGTTGATTACAAAAGGTGATTTTTTTTTTAATCTCTATTAAAATTATAGGCAGGCATGGTTTTTGAATTGATCAAATTTTCATTAGCAACCCATCCTAACATCGTCTATGAATTTCGTAATTTCCTCCTGCCACGACCAGAGGTTCGATCCGGATTCAAAAAAATTCAGTCTTTTCATCGATAGACGTTGAAGGCTCCGTACTCAACTGCCTCTGATTATATTATCTTGGCGCTATACTCCTTCTCTTTGGTACACGCTCGTTTTCCTTTCGCAGTCCAGTTAACATCTGTCAAAGTCTCGGCATTGTTCATTTCCCCTTCAAGCGCTTCTGGTTAGAGAAAGAGACCTCCTCTCTTCTTTTCCACGATTGTCTCCGTCACTTCCCGTCTTTCACTCGCTTTTTCAACATGTCACCCCTTCTGGTCTGGCTATGAAATTCATTGCTGATCGAAGCTTGTTCTGTTTTTGGGTGGTGATGCTCTTGACCAGAACCGCTTGGAAACTCGAGAAGGTGAGGTGAAGTCTCTGAAACCGTTCGTAGCCAAAAGAGCAATTGCCGGCCTAGCCATGATTTCAAGAAGCCTTGCCTGTCGCAGAATCGTGGCGCCGTTTTTGAGAAACAGCCCTTGCTCTTCCCTATCAAAGGCTAGTCACTTAACCTCTCTCTTCTCTTCGACCAAAAAAAAAACCTCTCTCTCTCTCCCTCTCTCTCTTGTCGTTTTTATAGCTTTGGACCAGCACGATGCTCGTATTCTTGCTTTCTGTTCCCGGGGTTGAGGACCCTTTTTGATCCATCAGAAGCTTAGTCATATCTGTTCTGCAAATTTTTTTTTTCCCAACGGAGAGAAAAACCCAGTAGGGAAAAAACGAATCTTTAGAAAGGAAAGGCAAAAACAGAAAAAGGAGTTGTCTCAAAAAGGAACGGGGCATGATGCTTTCATAACTCGAGCAAAAACAGTGACTCGTGTTGAACATTATTGGCTTCGTCGAGTAGGTGAAAGGAACTGTCGGTCTGTAACAGAGTTTTCTTTTGCTCGAGTCAAAGTTGCTGAAGATCCCAGGAATGGATTCTCTTTTTCCTTTTTTGGCATGCGAAAGTTAACAATCGCTTCAATTTGGTGAGTCTAACGCAACTATTTTCAGTTCGGAGGATGCTCGGGTTACACATCTCAGGCAGCGTCATCTCTGCTGCAGGCATTCGAGCCATCCGTTCACAGGTAACAGAGCATGATTCAGTTTCGTCATGACGGCTTCAGAACGCGTCTTAAACCGAAAGATTTTGATTACACGTACTGGGTGTGGGAGGGAAACACAATACCCAACGACCAAATTAAGTTAGCTGAGGGCCCGTTGATTAATTTGTTTAATTGGCACTTGGTCTTCGATTTTGGAGTTCAAAAAAAAAAAGACCGACGTTCAACTAGGAAGTTTCACGCGCACTTCGGGCGCTCGTGGCTCCTGTTGTGGGAAAGGGTCTCAAATCTCAGTCTGGACATCAGAGTCCTGGCCGGTTGCGCACCGCGCCATTTCGTGCTATATTCTCGGAAGAAGACGAGGGTAAATTGACATGTTTAGTTGGTGATTGAACTTTTTTTAAGCAAGTTGCTAATGGTTGATTGGGAACTTGCATCATCAGCTGCGTTTCCACATTATGTCATCAACATCTGCACCAACTTTTGCATTCTCAGAGAAACCAAGAAAATTTCAGGCAAGAAAAAAAAAATATAAATTTTGAGTAGACCAACCGTGTGAACTCGTGGACTGTAGAGATGAAACTGACAAAGAGGCGATGGTTGGAGCAACTTTTTTATTTCGATTTTTTTATGACTGGCTCTGGATGGCGGTACATGCAGGGTGGAGGACGAGTATGCGGACGTGGATTGGGACAACCTCCGGTTTGGTCTGATGCCAACGGACTACATGTACCAAATGAAGAGCACAGAAAATGGCGCATTTGAACGAGGACAAGTTAGACCTTATGGAAACGTTGAGCTTAGTCCTTCGGCGGGAGTCTTAAACTATGGGCAGGTCAGTTTTTGATCTGATCTCTGCTTCCGAGCTCTGATAGTTAGCCAAGCAAACAACAGTTTTAATGGAAGCCGCATGATTTTAAAAGAAAGAACAAAGAATAATGTCCCGAGCTTGAAATTGTCCTAACAAGACTCTGCTTGGAATGAAGTTTCTGAGGATGAATTCGCAGCATAAAGAGGGAAGAAGTATACTAAAAAAGAACAATGCGACTGAAACTTGACTAAATGACACCATGCATATGAAGTTTACCTCTAAATCTAACAGTCTGCAAAATAAATCCAGGGGCTCTTTGAAGGATTGAAAGCACATAGGAAAGAAAACGGTAGCCTTCTGCTCTTCCGTCCTGATCAGAATGCGATTCGCATGAAGGTTGGCGCCGACAGGATGTGTATGCCTGCTCCTTCTGTTGAACAGTTTGTGGACGCTGTGAGAGAGACCGCTCTAGCTAACAAGCGTTGGGTAAAAGTTTTTGTTTCTCTCCTGCTGCTCGATGAACTGATTGGTTAAAGAAAAATGTGGAAATTCGTAATTTTCTTGGACTCCCGGTTATTTACGGTGCAGTGGTTATTTCAGGTTCCTCCTCCTGGAAAAGGGTCTCTTTACATAAGACCTTTGCTCATGGGAAGTGGTCCGGTATTGGGTTTGGCACCAGCCCCTGAATTCACGTTTTTGATATACGCGTCACCTGTCCGTAATTACTTCAAAGTGAGTCTCCTTTTCTAAAGAAGCTATTTCGGATCAAAATTTGGACCCAAGGAACTGAATGCTTGTGGTTTGGGTAAAGGAGGGCACGGCGCCCTTGAATTTGTACATTGAGGACGAGTTTGATCGTGCCTCTCGAGGTGGCACTGGAGGCATCAAGAGTATAACCAATTATGCACCGGTGAGCATAGGATTGTTGAGGAAGATTTGAAGTTCCTTTACAACTGCTTCGCGTTTTCTGATGGGGATCATTCCTCCGCCGAATTTGCAGGTTCTGAAAGCATTAGCCAGAGCAAAAAGCAGAGGGTTTTCCGATGTCTTATACCTTGACTCAGTTGTCAAGAATACTTTGGAGGAGGTTTCTTCTTGCAACATTTTCGTCCTGAAGGTATCATAGTAAAATGGCGTTTAAATTCAACTGTCTGAAGTGATGTTTGCCAAGTTCCCGGACAAGTCGTGACTCACGGGCTGAACAAATTTGAGGACACGTCAAGTGAAAGTTTCTGTGGGATATGAATCAAATATGAATCTGAAACTTGAATCTCTTGTTGGTCCTTTTGTATCTATGAAGGAACACTTAGCAATCATTTCATGCATTTAATTTTTTTTTCTTTTTCTACCAGGGAAATGTCCTCTCAACTCCGGCTACAAATGGAACTATTCTCTCTGGAATCACCAGAAAAAGCGTCATAGAAATCTCTCGTGATCTAGGATACCAGGTATATATGTCTTTCAACTCCGAAACAGAGAGGACCGGCAACATTTTGCCTGAAAATTGTAGCGACAAAATGTTTAGTTTCACAGATCATTATGGGATTTCTGCGTGATTGGAATAGTTGTTGAATTATGAGAATACATAAGAGTTATTCCCACTAAATATCCTTGGAGACCTGATCTGCAACGTTTCTGCATCAAGCACATAGTTTAAAATGCCTGTGAATTGTATCAGGTCGAGGAGCGTGCTATTCCGGTGGAAGAACTAATGGAGGCCGAGGAAGTTTTCTGCACCGGAACTGCTGTTGTAGTTGCGTCCGTGGGCAGTGTTACTTCTAAAGAAAAGAGGTTAACCTTTTTCTCGCCGTCTTTATCAACTACAATCATTGAACTAGTACACCAAAGACTAGTCAGAACGGAGAATCAATCCATCGTGTTCTCTCATGTCAATGTTACGTGCAATTCTGAATTTCTGACAACTCTCTCGTTCATGGAAATTGCAGGATCGAGTTTAGGACAGGTCCCCAAACTGCTTGCCGGAGACTCTACGATATCCTTGTCGGTATCCAGATGGGTCACATCAAGGATAAGTATGGCTGGGTTGTGGAAATCAATTGAGCCCTGTGACCCACCTTGCAAGAGATCGGACATGGACAACAATAGACAGAGCATTGCTTTCTTCACCCTGTCGTCAAGAGACTCTGTACTTGTAAATATTTATTTGTTTCAAATAATGTGGTCGTTCTGATCGGGTTTTTCCGCCGAGCTGGTCGAGCTTCACTTGCTCGAGTTAAAATTTGTTCATATGAACTTTAATGGGAGTTCTGCCTCTGCATCATCTTCTTTGCAGTGAGGCAGCTGCTCAAATTATGGAGTGCTTCCTTGTGCCTCTTTCTTAACTTTTTATATCTCTCAAGTCATGACTATGAATAAATTGGCAATGGAGTCCGGACTATAGGACTATTCATAGTCACGAGCGGCATATGTAATATCTAGTATAAGATCCAAGGAACAAAATAATCATTAGTGTCACTGGATACTGATTAGCAACTCAACCATTTAGTCTGTGTTTGATCGTCGGGATTTCTAGTCAGGATAGGATTGGATAGGATATGATAAAAAAAATAAGGATTTGGTCATATCATATTCACTGCTTGGTGAACTGTAGATTTAAAATCGAATATTCTCATATGCTATCTTATCCCGCGTTTGAAAAGGGGAAGGGAGGGATGTTGCTTTCTTTTTTTGAGAACTGCCCGCTCAAAAGTGGTTTTTTCTCGAGAACTACTCTTATTTTTATAACCAGACCATGTGGGTATTAACCCTATTTGAAATGAGTTTTTCACCCTTGAATGGTTTTCTTGAAAGTAATTTCTGAAAAAATCATGTGTTTTACATGAGTTCAAATGCTAATGTCCACATGCTATATGAAATTGAAGATGATCAATACTTCAAATGAAATTTAAGAAGCTAAGCAGAGAATGAAAGTTGGCTGAACATATCCTGAGAATCTCATGACCAAGAATAGGAAAATTGCTAGAATGCGACGCCTATTGTGAAATATTAGACACCACAATCCTAAACTCTGTGAAAAGCTGCGGGCCATTAGCTAGAAAAATCAGATTCTTCAATACCGCCTTCTTCATGGAGCTCCTTCTTCCAGTAGCGAGGGACTGTGCAAACGATGGTTAGGCCATGTGGGTATCTCTTGTAGTGGGAAACAGCCATCACCTTCAACCACTAGGCCTTCCTCTGCAGAATTCTGGTTTCCATCTTCTGTCCTCAAATTCCCTTGCGGCTTGTGATAGTGCTGCAGCGGCGTGCCTTGTTTTAGGTTGTGGCTGAGGAGGAAAGATTCGAGTTGTCAGCATGATATTTCTGGGAAAAGCAAGATTGTTCTCTTCTCTTTCTAATGACTCATTGTGTTGTAAAATTTTGCATTGGAGGAGAAGTCATCACGGCAACTGAGTATATCCAAGACCATGTGGATAAAATTTTGCATTGGAGGAGAAATCCTATCCGATTTTATCCTACCCCTCTCTTTGAACTTTTTTATCTGAGTTATATCCCATCTATATTCGATATTATATTGTTCGGAAAACCTACCAAATATAAGATAGAATAAAATATATCAGTTAAGGTTGTCGCATATTCTTACCCGATCGTTCCCTGTATATCTACAGAACACGTCATACTCGTAACTTTTGAAGGGTTCTGTTTTTCCAAATGTGAAGAACTCATCAAAGAAAGCGTGGACCGGGGAACGAGGGAGACATTCTCGTTACTCTCCTCTCTGAGTTCGTGGCAGTCTGGCAGATAACCCAACATCCTCTCCGTTCTCACTTCTCACCCGGAGAATTGATCCACCTCCATAACAAAAACCAAAACTTCATTCCCGACGAGCCGGCGTTTCGATACTATTTCTCCTCCTTTAACTAAGTGGGCTCAGGGATTGAGAAGCGTAATCCACACAAAAGGGTCCCCAAAAACATGGCTGCCAGCAACGACCGTCAAAAATGACTTTTCAGTGGATTGAATCAAAATGACAGCGGGGGGTGATAGCAATCCGAGCAAGGACGAACAATGGCCGTCGTCGACAAAGAGCCATCTTCGGGAGAAGCAGGAAAGCTTGAAGCTTTACGGCATCTTCGTGTTCGGTTTGATTGGCTCCCTAGTCACCACTTTCGCGGTAAATCTCGTAATCTTATGCACGAGTTTGACGAATTGCCTGTGGTTGGAAGCTACTGGAAAGTGGACATGGTGGGCGGGTTATGGCGCGAGTTGATGCTGATTTAGAGAGTTTGTCAATTAATTTTGGGGTCTAGGCTGATGTGTGTTTCTGCAATTCTTTGTCAGTTTAAAAGTGCTTTCGCATTTAGTTGCTCTGTGGTGATTATTTCTCCCTTGTTTGTTGTAGGTTTTGCAGTTGCGGAGAAATGTTGATTGGTTCTATTCTCAGGTAGAAAAAGATTGGATTAACATATCGACTGGACATAGGTCGTTTCCATTAACCCTGCAATTGTATTGTCAAAATTCGACTTACAACAGACCAGCTGAATCAGTTGAAAATTGTGTGTAGTTTCTTTACATGTGATTCATGATGTCAAAAAGCTTTTAAAAGATTGATACGAAGTCCTTCTTAGTGTTCTTGGTAATGAATTTTGTTGGAGGTTGATATGATCTTGTAATTTGCAATGCGAGAGATACCCAAGTCACAAGCATCAGGAAAAACATTCCGTTCAGCGTTTCAGGAGGAAGCATGGAGGAGGTATAATCAGCGACTTGAGGAGGCCTATGAAGAGGAAATGGAACGAGTGGTAAGTTTTCAATCGGAAGAAATTTATTGTAGCCACTAAAGATATGTGTGTGAAGTTAGTGTCACTTCCGGGAGAAATTCAGCAGTACAATTCCTTTACCCTTGGAAATATCAGCTGGAAGCATAATAAACAGCGGTAGTTTTATCACATTACTAATAGTTTACTTATGATGATATTCTAGTCTGGCAAAGGGATTAAGCGTTTCTGTCCTTTTCTTTGATGACGCGATAGTATCAGATTTTGGGACAGGTCGTGACACAGGTCAATAGTAGATGTCTACGCACAGTTTCCATGGCTTATAATGGACTTGTGGACATGTGGATGAAAGGTAAATATGAAGGATTTTGTTAATGAATACCCTGGGAGCACTTGTTAAACATCCAATAAATAAACTTTATTATTTTCAAAACACTGTTTTCCTCACATTATGCACTATTGGTGCAGTGAAAAAGAAGATCTCTCTTTAGTAGATATGATTAATGAGCGTCCTAAGAAGACCCAAATAGGAAACTCATAACCCTGTGCTCAGATGTTGGAGATTGAATTATAATCTGACTTTCACCATCCAAAGAGGAGGAGATCTAATTTTTCCCCTGCTTTATAGCTTCGTCCTTTTGGGTGACTTAAAGATAAACTAGCTCTTGCTAGCTCTTTTGATTGCTGCACTGCCAATACTCTTCCAAGGAACTAATTAGTGAGAGCTGTATTCAGAATTTCAGATTCTGTTGCTGAATGGGTAGGTATTAGAGATTATTCTATGCCTAAGACCATATATATCTTTATCCAAGCTTTGAGGTAATATGACTTTAGTCTGGTCTAATGGCTTCATTTATAGGGGACCTGGCTGCGTTCTTTGTTTTCTTTATCGCACCAGTGTCAATCGATGACATTGCCAGTCGTCCTTCTGTAGGAGCGTATGAGGCGTATGCAAAGAATCTTTAACAAAGAGAGGACCAAATATAAAAGGAGTTATGACAGATGGAGTCAAAACGATCCCGGTGCATACAATTATCATTTCCAGCAGGATGATTGGTATTGGAAGGCTCACACATCCTATGGAGCTCATTGGACCAATTACAAGGAAACATCAAGGGATAGATCAACTTACCTATTGTCACACCATTATTCAGTTTTAGGTCTTGATAGGTAATGAGCATGCTACTTCAAGGATCATCACCTTTCTGGAAATGCTTGTACGACTCTGTTATGTTGGGCATCAATCCATTGTCTAATGCATGAGGATAAGCTATGTTTCTACTTTGAATGGGTTTTTAGACGTTGCAGCTGTCACTTGATATCTCTAGTTGGGCTGTTTCTGGAAGCAGCACAGACTCTTGTCAATTCATGCTTGTCATATTGTTGTCGACTGACATGTCTTCTGTATGATGATGTGATAACAGGAGTTCTATAACTATGCTCAAAATATTCTCCTTTATAGAAGTAGTGGAGACTCATTATATGGAGTTCCAAATATTGCATCTCCATTGACTTGATTTTCACTGGAGTTAGTAACCTATAAAATGTTTGAGCTTGTCTCTAGCATTGAAATTTATGTTTTCTGACTGTTCTTTTTTGCAATAGGTCCCGAAGAACACCATACACTGAAGCAGAGATCAAGGTATGAAGCAGGATGTGTTTAAGGATGTCTTTACCAGACTGTTTGCACTGATTGTCAGATATGTGCATCCTCCAATACCGCCCCCAGAGAAAATACTTCACTACACATTAACTGGAAAGATGTCACGTGATTTTTGTTCAGGGGAGGGAACGTTTGTTGAGCATTTGCTTGAGTTCACTAATTTGAGCATGTATGCGCCTATGAGACTGCTGTTGTCTTTCCTACTGTGCCATCTGCATTCTGCATGGCTCAGATACTGTACGCATTATCCGAGCTTGATCGTGCTGCTTAGTGTATATTTCTTTTCTGTGACTTGTCCATCTTCTATTGCTTTATATAGTGAACAATGTTTGCATCTTTCAATTGTTGCAGACAGCATTTAGGGCCAAGGCAAAGGAGTTCCACCCAGATCAGCACCGGGTTAATAAAGGTGGGCTGTGTTTGTTTGTTGCATAAAGACAGGAAATTGTGTAGCTTGTGCAGGTTCCACGGATTAGATTCCTCTTTTTCTAATGTCTTTCATTTTGCGGACAGAAGCTGCAGAGGCAAAGTTCAAAGAAGTCATGATATCCTACGAAGCCATAAAACAAGAACGAAGAGACAAAATGTACTGAAGAACATATCAAAAGTTTACACGGCTTACACATTGGTGGATTCCCAAGGGTTTTTCGGCTTGGTGGAGTCAACTGTTGTAAAGAATAACATGAAAATGGTTGAAACATTTAGGCCTGAAGATTGCTGTTTCTTGAAAATCTATGTGATTATACATTGTATTGACAGCATGATATCAACTAAATGAGCTGTATCATCATCGAGAAATGCATTGAGCTTGGGTGAATTCAGTATCCAAAACATTGATGATCCGTCTCAGGAAACATAATAAATAATTAAGTTTTTGGAGTGAATAATTGAGCAATCAGTTCTAAAAGTGATATCGGAGTCAAAAAGTTTTGAATTTGATTCCCCACTCGGTTTTCACCTACTCATGGCCCACGTTCCTTCTTTATAAGCCTTTGTTTTTAACAGTCCTTGCCCACGAGACTCGCGTATTGGGACCACGCTAAGGTGGAGGATCAATCAAATGGAGAGCTTTTTTTTTTTAAATAATATAAAAAATAATAATATTTACAAAAATAATACTAATTTTTTTTTTTACAAATTTAACCGCGAAGGGAGATCTTGGGGCTCACCCGAGGGCCCCCTTCCTCTCCCTCGGAGCTGAGGGAGAGCGTGGGCCCACCGGTGGGCCCCCTCCCTATTCCCTCGGCAACTCAGTTGCCGAGAGAACGGGCCCCCACCCCACCCACCCCCACGCCCCCTCCTCTCCCTCCCCTTTGGATTTTTTTTTTATTTTTTTAAGTTTTGCAAATTTTTTAATATGTTTTTGTTTTTTTTAATAATTTTTTTAGTTGTTTTATATTTGATGGAGCCGCAGAGGATCAACATTTACGTAAAAAAATATTTACGCATCTCAACATCGAGAAAAGTGAGTGAACGAACAAGGCGATGACGTTTACTCGCTAGGTCGCAGATCGATCATATTTACGTAAAAAAACTATTAACGCGTCTCGTCTCCGAGGAAAGCGAACGAATAAGCGAGAAAACTGCGTTCGCTCGCGAGACGATTATATTTACGTAAAAAAAATATTTATGCGTCTCGACTCCAAGAAAAGTGAGCGAACGAGCGAGGCGACGACATTCGCTCACGAGGCCGTGGAGCAATCATATTTACGTAAAAAAAATATTTATGCGCCTCGACTTCGAAAAAAGGGAGCGAACGAGCGAGGCGACGACATTCACTCACGAGGCCGTGGAGCAATCATATTTAAGTAAAAAAATATTCACGCGCCTCGACTCCGAGAAAATATTTTTTTATATAAATATGATCGCTCCGCGGCCTCGTAAGCGAATGTCGTCGCCTCGCTCATTCGTTCCCTTTTTTCGAAGTCGAGGCACATAAATATTTTTTTTACGTAAATATGATCGCTCCGCGCCTCGCTCGTTCAATAATGTTGTTGCCTCGCTCGTTCGCTCCCTTTTTCGAAGTCGAGGCGCATAAATATTTTTTTTTACGTAAATATGATCGCTCCGCGCCTCGCTCGTTCGCTCCTTTTTTTCGAAGTCGAGGCGCATAAATATTTTTTTTTACGTAAATATGATCGCTCCGCTCCTTGCTCGTTCAATAATGTCGTTGCCTCGCTCGTTCGCTCCCTTTTTTCGAAGTCGAGGCTCATAAATATTTTTTTTTACGTAAATATAATCGCTCCGCGAGCATCGTCTCGCTCGTTCGCTCACTTTTCTTGGAGTCGAGACGCATAAATATTTTTTTTACGTAAATATGATCATCTCGGGAGCGAATGCAGTTTCCTCGCTTATTCGTTTGCTTTCCTTGGAGACGATGCGCATTAATAATTTTTTTACGTAAATATGATCGCTTTGCGACCTAGCGAGTAAACGTCATCGCCTTGTTCGTTCACTCACTTTTCTCGGTGTTGAGATGCGTAAATATTTTTTTACGTAAATGTTGATCCTCTGAGGCTCCATCAAATATAAAATAACTAAAAAAATTATTAAAAGAAAACAAAAACATATTAAAAAATTTGCAAAACTTAAAAAAATAAAAAAAAATCAAAGGGGAGGGAGAGGAGGGGGTGGGGTGGGGGCCCCCACGTGGGCCTGCAGCTTTTTGCCGCAGGGAATAGGGAGGGGGCCCACCGGTGCACCCCCGCTCTCCCTTAGCTCCGAGGGAGAGGAAGGGGGCCCGCGGGCGAGCCCCCAAAAAAATTAGTATTATTTTTGTAAATATTATTTTTTTGTATTATTTTAAAAAAAAAAAAGGCTCTCAAATGGACGACCTTCATGTCAGGAGTACCAAGACCTACATATGTTCTGTGTTGTACTCGGATTTGGATCACCTGATATTGGAATGGATCACCTGACATTGAGATTTTCGTAACATGCGTAGCATTACTCAAATCAAGCTGTAATCAAGCCGTCCAAATGAAAATGGATGACCTGATTTGGGAGAGGGTTGGGATTCGAAATTTTTCAAATCCCAAAAAAAATTCCCGCTTAATTTTTTTCCCTCCCCCTCAACAAATGATGTGGCCCATTCTTGCCCGTCCATTTTCATTTGGATGGCCTGATTTGAGTAACGTTAAGTATGTCACGAAAACCTCAAAGTCAGGTGATCTAGATCCGACATGCTTAACATTACTCAAATCAAACCGTCCAAATGAAAATGGACAACCTGATTTTGATTTGAGAGAGGGTTGGGATTCAAAATTTTTTAAACCCCAAAAAAATTCTCGCTCAATTTTTTTCCCTCCCCCTCAACAAATGATGTGGCCCATTCTTGACCGTCCATTTTCATTTGGACGGCCTGATTTGAGTAATATTTTAAGCATGTCACGAAAACCTTAATATCATGTGATCCGGATTCGTTAGACTCTCGCACTCATTTCTATAAACTAATCACATAGGACTGGGTGGAGATCGCCCTTCCTACCCAAAGGCAAACTGACAACAAAAAAATTCATCTGATAAGTTGGACTCTCATTCGAAATCACAAAGCCACATATATGAAAAAATTCCACATGCTAGTTTCTACACCGAGTTATGGACAATATCTGAACTCCCAAAGCTTTTAGACACTGTTGAAACATCACCCTCCCAATGACCTTGGAACAGGGGAAAGCAGATGCCACCACAAACTGTCCTTGTTTTCATCGAAGCTTATGGCCACTGCTTGAGCTCCGCTTATGGGTCTCACTTCGCAGGTGGACCTCTGTAGTACGCAGGAACTGTCGCAGGGAAGAACATTTGCCTCACCCCTTCAGCCTTAATGATGGGGAATATGATTCCCGATGCATCCTGCACAAAACTCAAATGTTGTGATCATCCACGATCTACGTGTTTCATAGATGATAGGACTTAAGAGGACACTCCTGACCAAACTACGCTCACAGATAAGTAGATAACTTACCGATATCAATCTAGCTCCAGTCCACATGCGCTTAATCGAAGGAAAAGGCAGCATTAATCGACCAACGCCATAGATCGCAACTGCAAAGAAGTGGAGAACCAGACTCAATGGTCGAGGGTTCAAGCCCGACAGCAAAGAAACTGGTCCATTTGAGAATACGCCTCCGAGGCTTAAGTAATCAAAGCAGGCTTGTCGCATCTCTTTCCTTGCTGGATCAGGTGAAGCACAGAAGACTTTGTATAAGGCTCCCGCCAGTGTATTTATTGTGGATGCCACCGGCTGCATGTACCAGAAAAAGAGAAAACATGCGAGTGAAAAATTGGAATTATTTTACAAGTGGAACAGAGAAACATAAGAAAATGAACTTTCCAATGTTTGCAATGTTATTGAGAAGGGGCAAGACTTGCCTTGCGCAAGGTATAGAAGGACTCTAGATACTTGCACAACGTGGGTGCATCATTTAAGTCACGCAGAGGCTTGAGGAGATCACGGAGCACAACAATATCTGAGAGTGCCACAGTCATTCCTCCTCCAGTTAACGGATGGCGCATGTTGAATGCATCCCCCATTAACAGAGCTCCAGGAGTAGGTTGGGGATCAGCAGGCATGCTTCTATTAGGCATTGTCCTTATGTTTCCTTTATCAACGGCGGCAACAAAGGCTTCGTGAATTTCATCAGGAACCTGAATAGGAAAACCCACATACTCAGATAAATAGAATAAACACCGTTCAACAGATACCAGATGGAATTTCTGGCATGATAGTATCTTACAAAGATGACATACAACAATAATGTACGGTTACATACCTGAGGAGCTACAACCGTCTTCAAGTAGTTAGCCATTTCACCGCTCGCAATATTTGGCACTTTTTGCCCGGGTACATCAACAAGACAACGGACCTCTGTGCTGCTGATTGGATAAAACAAGATAGGAGAGGGATCTGCCAGAATAACATGCCCGTGGTTTGCATAAGGAAGTTGGCATTTCTCCAAAACCAGGCCAACAAAACATGACGGTATGTCAACCTGCGGGGACGACGAATTAGGATTTGGGAGAGTAGATCTACATCTCGAGAAGAAACATGCACACAGATCAGAAATCATGCAGTTTAATTTCAACTCAAGAAACAGAGAAGTGTAAGAAACGAGTGAATTTTCTCCACCTTGGGTTTGCAAAGGGAGCGACGCAGGTTTGAGAAACATCCGTCACAAACAATAGTCAGAGGTGCATAAGCTGTCAGCTCTTTTCCATCATTTGTCTTGTATTGCACACCTTTGATGGTACCCTTTTCTTCTATCAAAGAGGTAACCGTCCCTTGCTCCAATTTTACACTGATGATAAATGAAAAAAGAAGGAAAAACAGTCTTATCAACAAAAGAAGAAGTAACAAAAAAGGAAGTCCCCAGCATATGGCACAGAAGGTTACAATTTTCACAAAGCAGCCTCATCGCAGTTCATTTACAGTTAAACAAATGAAAAACCAATGGCAAAGGAGGATGGGCGTACGACATGCTTAGTATATCTACATGGAAAACGTGGTCCATAAGAACAAAGCAAAGAACTTTTGTCCATGAACATCACCATAGAACTTCGCATGAGTTGACAAGCTTAAGTTAAATTTGGACAAACATTAACTCAGGTTCCAAGTTCACACAGCTTATGCATTTCAGAAAGTGTATTTTCCAATGCAGAATACAGTACTATGCTTGGACAATTCTCAAGCAGGCTACGCAGAAACAGTGAGATATATCCATATTGATTAAAAAAAATTACTTGGGAAGAGTCGCAGCTTTTTCCCGCATTCTCTGTATAAAACGTCCATTATGAAAGCTCCTCCCAGACACATCTGAGTGAAAATTCTCCAACGGATAGGATAGTCGAGTATTTTGTCCATCCTTGAAAAGAGCATAACCAAACACCCGCTGAGCATCAATTTCCTTCACGCAATCTGAAGGACACAAATATCAATTGACGTCCATCTTTAGCTATAACTTAGACAAGGAGATTAAGAGAGAGGCCAACCACCATCAAAACAAAAATCCCAAATTTTCAATAAAGATCTATCAGAAAATTCCCCAAATGTATGATATCTCCATACCTTCGAGTCCCAACTCAATAAGCTTAAGATAGCCGCCAGGTTGCAGCAATTCCCCAACTATTCGATCAGGCTCCGTCAGGTCTCTTTCAATGACGTGCACTCGGCGTCCATCCTGCAAGTCAATTAAGAGATTAAATTCTTGTTTCAAAATTTAATCTTCCAGAAAACAAGAAAACCGATTCCAACAATTTAATTTTAAAAAAAAAAAACAGCAGAAAAATGGGTCAATCTTAATTATATCAGCCAATAGTTATGAAACTTAAGAACTTTCTACAGGAAAGGAAGATATTGAAGGACCTCTCCAACGCTGCTCACTTGGTTGATGGATAATTAAGTTTTCCCAAATCATCTTAAATCGTTGATTGATGCACATATAACTTATGTTCAGTGGATGCCGCCATGTGCTGTGATCCGCAATAATTTTTCTACGTATCATGTAGTGGGAGGGCCCTAGTGGTGGTACCAATTTCTTTGTAGTAGGTTAAAAGAACGAATAATAAGTGCAAAAGACCAAATGGATACAATTAACCCTATAACTAGCAGCCAAATCTACAGGCCCCACCGGTCAGGTAACCACGTGATTTGTTTTAATGCCTATGTCGCATACAACAATACAAGAGACAGAGGCCCAGGCTGGATATTGGACTCCAGTCAGTATCGCAAGATCAGAAAAACAGAGATCCAATCAAATCCATCGAGGATTGCTCGAACAAATTGGTCATTGTTTCTTATGGCCCTTCAAAATATGTCCTCACATGATGGTAAGTGCCCAATTTTTTTCTGAAATTCATTTTGGGTATTCAAATAAGACAAGTTAAAGGTTTCCAGAGAAAACAAGAACAAAAACGTCTGCAATGCATTTACATATTCCCTCAAGCAAAACTAAAATCCATCCAATCCTTGTGAATACCGCAGTAATGAGCTTTGTTTGATTGAACTACTGAAGATAAGGTGGATGCTAGAAAATCATTACAGCCAATCATATGGACAGGAGGCGCTGGCAAAATGCTTACAGAGTACCGTCCATTAAAATTCGCGATACAAAGTCACTTATGAACTATAGGAACGAGAACCAGCATTTTGGATACCAAACTTATAAAACTACTCAAATCCCGATATCTTTATCAATTCTATAATGCAGGAAAGAAGAGCGAAACCACGCGCAATCAAATCATTCATGAAAATCAAATCTTTATCGTTGTCCATCTAGATTATGAGATTGCTAATTCCTTCAAAACTCTGTTAGATTAGAAAAGTTCCAGGAAATGGGATTTTGCAGGATGTAGCTGCGTCCAAATAAGTCAATTCCTAGCCAGAAACTCTTATCTCCAGAAGTCAAATTGTTTTCTAAACAGAACATATCTTTGCGAATAACAATTGGAATTAGAAACGAAAAACGCAAAGAAAAACAAGAGTCCTAAGGGCACTAAAGAAACGAAGATGCTCCACCTGGTTGTTACCCCGAGAGAAAAAAAGAATACAGGAAAAATCAAAGAGCGTAATGAAACAGACAACGACGTTTCCGAATGTGAAAGAGCAGAAAAAGGGAAAAAGAATGAAATCACCTTGCCAAGTGTATGAGCGAGAGCCGCACCGGCGACACCGGCCCCGACGATGACGACATCGACCTCACTACTGTCACCGTTCGCGGATTCGGATCCACATTGCTTGCCCGTCGTCACAATGCTGTCGGTCTCGACAACACATTCTCTCCTCTCTCCACGTCTCCTACCTCTTTTCGCCACCAGATGGTACAAGGCAGACAGACCCAGTAGCGACGCCAAGATCCAACCCACCACGGACTGATCCACCATCTTCTCCGACCACCCAATGAACGCAGACGACGGCGGGCAAACAACGAGAGAGAGAGAGAGAGAGAGAGAGAGAGAGAGAGAGAGAGCAGCAGCAGCAGCAGCAACCGCCACCCAACTCGGGAGAATCTCTCTCTCGCTCTCCGACGAAGCGCTCCTGGTTTTCTGTTTCGCCTTTTGTCCGATGCTCGCGCTTCGCTGGCCCTCCGTTATGCTTTTTCTCGATCGACGTGCGTTTTATTGTGTTGTGTTGTCGTTGTTTTCTTCCGGAGTTTCCGTTCCGCCTCCGAGAGGTCCGTATATAGTGAGAGAGGTCTGACACGTCACACGACACAAAACAGCTCAAAAGTGCGCCACTTGTTTGCTATCTTGCGCCGCTCGCTCGGGTGCGCATGAAATCACTTCGGAATTTTCATTTCCCTGCTAGAAGTCGATCTGATAGAAAAATTTATTTGGTAAAATTCTATCTGGAACAGAAATGTATTTGATAAAAAAAATTGACTTATGGTAAAATTTTCTACTTATTGTCGGATTTTCTACTTCTGATAAGATTTTTAGCCAACTTCGAGAAGTAAAAATTTTTACTTCTCCGGCACCATAAGTCATTCTCGCTGCGGCCGACCACCAGCGGCCAGCTGCCGGTTCCTCTAGTCGCCGCCGTCGCCATCGAACTTTTTTTAATAATATTTCGAAAATATAAATTTTTAATTGTTACCGAACGAATTTCTCTTATCAGAAGTCAATCTGGTCAAGAAGTAGAAAAATCAACTTCTACTTCTGAGGAAAAGTTGAAAAATCAACTTCTCGTCAGAAATCGACTTTCAGTGTTTTCATGCGCACCCAAAGTTGCGCCATCATCACGGTCCGTCCGCTGAAATGGCAATTGGGTGAATTATTTGCGCAATTTCATGAATGTCGGTTAGTGTTTTTTTTTTATTTTGTAAAAAAAAAAAGAGTGCAAAAATAGTACGTTTCGAATTAGTCGTATGATTTCGTTCGAGGATTTCCCTCATCGTAAATATATATTTGTCGCGACCCGTTTTTTCGTACGGTCGGGTTAATGGATTGCCGATTGGGCCCCCATTATGAAATGTGGATCGCGGGCCTTCTTGGCGCGAGCCCTCCTAGGCCCATACCAAATCGCGAAGGAAGTAAATTTTTACGGGTTTTTCGACGATAAGAGTCGATCGGATTCGACATTGGTGTAGTCGTGGTGGCATGTGCTATGTGTGCATGCATTTGGAGTCGCTACCGGTCCTTCTTGGAAGGCGGACCGAAAACCTCACTAATCGATTGGGAGATATCGATCAGTTCTGCAGAACCAGAGATTTTGGGTTCGGGGACTTGGTTACGTTGGTGTCATTACCAACTCTCTTTCGGTACCTAACGTGAGTGATTTTCCTAACTAAGATTTCATGCAGAAGCAATTTTGGGTGAGGTAAATCTGATTTAGGGGTTTCATGCAGATTGGAAGACTAGCCCTATCAATCAAAATCAATATAAGGAAAGCGCAATCAAGTATATAGATGAACCACGTCAATGCACATCAATTTAAATCATGGGCCTCCTAGTATAGTCTTAAGGGCTTAGAGAAGGTGTGATTTAGGACTAGAGGTAAAATAGGAATATTTGAGGTCGATACACTCGAAGGGCGAAATCGTCATTTTCGAAAGGTTCGGGCGTCGAATTAAGCAAAATAGATCATGGCCGATTGATCATGGCAATTTTCTATTTTTGGGAATTTTTAGGATTTTTTTGGAAAATGACTTGCCAGAAGGGAAAAATCATCTTTTTGTAGAAGCTCGGGATTCAAACTACCCAAAATAGGTCTCGACCAGTTGACTGTGGTCATTTCCTATTTTTCGACATTTTGCTAGAATTTTCTGGTCAAGTTTTGGGAGACGATTTGCCAAAAGGGTAGAATCGTCATTTTGAAAGGATCGGGGTTCGAAAGACCCAAAATAGGTCATGGCCAATTGATCGTGGCCATTTCCTATTTTCTGAATTTTTTGGGATTTTTCTGAATTTCTTCCATTTTTTTGGAAGACGATTTTCCAAAAGGGCAAAATCGTCATTTTGAAAGGATTGGGGTTCAAAAGACCCAAAATATGTCATGGCCAGTTGATTGTGGCCATTTCCTATTTTCTGAATTTTTTTTGGATTTTTCTGAATTTCTTCAATTTTTGGAAGACGATTTGCCAAAAGGGCAAAATCGTCATTTTAGAAGGATTGGGGTTCGAAAGACCCAAAATAGATCATGGCCACTTGATTTGGCCATTTCTTATTTTCTGAAATTTTTTGGAATTTTCAGAATTTCTTCAATTTTTGGAAGACGATTTGTCAAAAGGGTAAAATCGTCATTTTGGAAGGATTGGGGTTCGAAAGACCCAAAATGGGTCATGGCCAGTTAATTGTGGTTATTTTCTATTTTTTTTTTTTTTGGAAGACAATTTGCCAAAAGGGCAAAATCGTCATTTTGGAAGGATTGGGGTTTGAAAGACCCAAAATAGGTCATGGCTAGTTGATTGTGGTCATTTCCTATTTTTTGAATTTTTTTTGGATTTTTCAGAATTTTTTCGAATTTTTTTAATATTGTATGATTTTTCTATTTTTTGTTTAATTTTCGTATTTTATAATTTTTTTCATTTTTTATTTATTAAAAATATTTTTCGGACCGGGTCAAACCCGGCCCTCACCTCTCGGGCGCCCAGCCCGACCATACTGGTCGGACTGGTGTAAAACGACGCAGTTTTGATTTTTCAAAGGTTTTTTTTTCTATTTTTTATGAATTTTTTTAATTAACCGAAATCCCCCCCATCGGACACTCCCGGACGTGCCACGTGTCTTTCCTTGGTGCGTCCGATCTTGATTTAATTAATGCCAAAAATAAAGGCCCGATCAGACGGCTTACAGACTTCCACTTAGCACATTCTCAACCATCCGATCAGATTTTTATAAATACCAGAAATGATTTTCTTTTATTTTGAAAAATCTTTTATTAATTTCGAAAATCCCATATCGCGACACGTGGCGAATCCACGACCGTCCGATCTGAATTTTGTTTTTTTATTGGTCGCGGCCCCACTTCGCTGACGTGGCTGCCCAAGTGGCAAGCCACGTCAGCGTTTGACTCGTTGACCGGACCACCCCCGCCGGAGAAGACGACCGACGCCTCGCCGGAACAGTTATTATTTCGGCGAGGTCGCTGGAAACTTCGCCGGAATCGCCAAACCGAGCCCAAAACACGCATTTTTCACACCATCTTGACACCCATCGACTCCTCAACAAACCAGTATCAACATTCAAACACTTCACGACCAAGAAAACCCCGGGAACCGGCGAACCGAACCTCTACAAACCCGGTTCCAGCAAGCAATATGTGTGACAGATTCACAGTTAGACTGAATCTTTAAAACGTTCCCGATCAATGAATCATTAAATGGATATCAATAATCATGTTGAGATCGGTGTGTTCTTATCTTCACAATTAAGTATTAGATACTTAAGGGAATGACGAGTCACAAGTCATTGGGTATTGTGATGCCCGAATTAGAACACAGATGCTAAAATAAAAATAAAATAAAAATCCATGCACATGGTTAGCAATCTTGTAGACCAGTGCACGGGACACCCACGATTAATGAATGGAGTGACGATCAGCATCGTGGGCATTTCTCACGATCGATAACCGCTAATAGTTTGGGAAAAATTCAAAAAATGGCATGAAGTCCTCTTGTTCTCTCAAATAAAGACTCCAAGTGAATCATGTTTCAAATAAGGGTTTGAAGTGCCCTTTTTGTTCCAAAAAAGGGTCTTACCCATGTTATTTTTGTCATTTTCTTTTTTTCTTTTCTATTTTTTTTCCTTCGTTTGCTCGAGACCCTCATGTATTGTCTTCAACCCAGTGCACTGTTCATTGTCTCTTTCACAGAAGAACCACCACCAAAGCCACCTCCTGCACCACCCCATCCACCTAAGCCTCTACCACCATCGCCACCAAGGTCGCCGCTGCCTCCAGCTCCTCCTCCGAGTCCACCTGCTCCGCCACCGAGACCACCTCCAACTCCAACACCCCACCCTACTCCTCCCTCACCATCAAGTCCGCCGTCACCTCCTAGGTCGCCCTCATGGCCTAAACCGCCACAACCACCAAGACAGCCTCCATGCCTTAAACCCCCACCATGGCCTAACACACCACCTCCACCAAGACCTCCACCATGGCCTAACCTACCACCTCCACCAGCCCCACCTCCAAGATCCCCACCACCTCTTATCTCGCCACCCCCTCCACCTCCTAAACCACCACCGCCCCCGTCTCCTAGACCGCCCCCACCACCAAAGCCTCCTCAAGCGCCCCCGTCGGCCCCACCTCCACCCCTACCCCTTAAACCTTCACCTCCTCCAAGATCGCCTCCACCAAACCTCCTATGCCTAAATCCCTTCCTGTAAATCTCACACCCTAGACCCCGTCCTTTAAAGAAATGCAAGTGGTGAAACAAGCCTTACTAGCCCCCCGACGCCATCGGCGTCTCCGATGACAATACCAACCAACAACGCGCAAAAGAGCGCAACCACGGCACACTGTGAACCGACCCCCATCGTCGTTCAAACCTGAAGAGAGGTCAAGAAAGCTCAAGACCTCACTGCACATGCCAACATTCAGCTATGGGGCAAACCTTAATATAGCCGAAGACTCCATGTCGTTCCGCTTCGTTACGAAGCTCTCTTGTTTTAAAAGAAATGGCCCTTCGACGAACCAACCATCATGCTGCTTTGAGTTAATGAGTCTCATCTGCCCCACTGGCCATCCAATTCATTCCTCTCTCCCCCCCACCCAACTGTCTTGGTTGTCTCCGTAAAAGAGACGATGAACAGTGCCCCTGGGTTGAAGATGATGAAGCCTTGGAGAGGGCAAAATAGGTCGCTGGCCGTCGCCTGGGACTGGACGGGGGTCTCCTCCGCCCAGTTCCAAGCGACGACTAGCGACCCCCGACCTGGGCAGGGGATGCCGGCCCCGCCCAAATCCGGGAAAGGGCCGGAGGCCCTTGCCTCTAGCCGGCAGGGTCGCCGGTGACCCCGTCGGTCTTCGCTGCCCCTGCCGACCCCCCACCAACGGTGGGTTGGCGGGCGCCCTCCCTCTTGTGTACCCATTTTTTTTTTCATTTTTTTAAAATTTTAAAAATAAAAAAAGAAAAAATATAGAAAATTGAATAAAAAAATTAACATGTGAAATGATGAAAACAGGCTTCAGGCCAGACCCCTTTTAAAAACACTATGGTTACTTCAGACCCTTAATTGAAATATATTATGTCACTTCAAGCTCTTATTTGAAACAGAATTTACTTGGGGTCCTTATTTGAGAAAACAAATGGACTTCAGGCCCTTTTTTTGGATTTTTTTCCCTAATAGTTATTAAAAATTCCAAAACGGAATGAAGCGGGGTGTGTCATTCAAATCAGGTGTACGTGAGAAAGAAAATGCATAAGTTTGTTCTCTCTAATTTTCTTTCTTTGTGACCAAAATTCGAGAGAGTTCGGAGAATTGCTTTCGCCAAATTGTTAGCACAATTAAAGTGGTGATTCTCAAGAGTTTGTACTTCCGTTCGACATTGCGATTGGTGATGTGTCTGAACTAGAGGCTCGACACTTGTGGGACTCGGATCTGTTTGAAGCACGCTTCAAGAGGTAATCCGTTAACTCTGTTGCGACACTTTTGCGATTAGTTTATAGGATATATCGTACAACCGTATGGTATAATTAGTGTATCGTCCCTTATAATGGCACCACAGATGCACTCGGGGTTCAAGAAAATGAGTCACGATTCATTTTCAGTGAAAGATAAAATGAAAACAGATTTCAGTTCTCAACTTTTTTTTTTAAAAAAAAATAACGTTTTAGGTTCGTGAAAAGAAAATCTATTAGCCGAACTGAAAATATGGAAGATACGTTCGATTTTTGTTGTTTTTGGCAAGATTACCGATTTTTTTTTAAGCTTCTTAAATAATGTGTTCTAAAAATCATCAACGAAATGCGAAGAAGTTGGGAAAGTTACATAGTGGGTTGATACTAATACTACATACAAACACGTCGTAATGTAGACAAAACTTTATAGTTTATAGTTATTCATAAAGCTGTCGGTGCTTGTGCTCCTTTCTCTTTTCCGCCCTGATTTTCTTGTTTTTCTCCTTGTCAGCTTTTCTCCGCCGCACATTCCTGATCATCCGCAACCGCAACTCTAAAAGGCGAGCGACGGCCCGACGGGGCGGCAGCAATGAACTCCGGCCAAGATTCATCTGACGGCCTCATGTTGGAGGAGAGAGGAGGTGGATTCTCGCAATGTACGTAGTCGTAGACCTTACGATGGTCAATGGTCAATCCTTGGGAACGGCTTACGCCTCCAATTTTTTATATGGCGAGAAAAAGATAAAGCAAAAACCTCTGTTCTCATCCTTTTTTTTTTTAATCTTTTAACCTTCTTTTTGTTCCTTGGTTGATTCCGTGTGTGTTTTCCCACCAAATTCATGATTCCCCCGCAAGATGACATTTATTTTCTATTACGACCAGAAAACCATACTGTATAATCCGGAAGAATAAGCTTTCAAAGCGATAATTGCAGAGCGAGGAAGTCGGTAAATAGTTTAGTTAGCTATTTCTTGATGGGTTAGAGCGACACTGTTGAGGGTATGACTAGTTAATGCCGGTTTCGTTGTAGCCTAAATTTGTTCACTTCCGATCAAGATCTCAAGCCCTGTCAAAATGGCCCGGTGAGGGCTCAAGAGAGATCGCGCTCCCTAAAGGCTCGGCTCACAAGACCCCACCATGGGTCTAGACAAGCACATACTCCGACCGCAAACGATCACGAGCTCTCACTCAGACTTAAACCAAAATAAGGTGATTTTTAGTTTTATTCTTCATGTTTTAGCCATGTCATTATCACGTAGAAGAGATAATAATAATAATAATAATAACAACAATGTCTCCATTAACTAAGTTGGACGGAGTTGATGAAAAGATTTGATTGCACCGATTTAATTGCACCGATTTTAGCCATGGGATCCGGATCCCCTGCCAAGCTCCTCCCCTGCCAAGGTGTGCCCGGGTCAATCGTGGCCGTCCGTTCAATCACGGACGGTCACGATCACATCAAATTGCAGCTGCACTGTTCATTTTTTTTTTTTACCTTTTCAACGTCAAATCGTGGCCGTCCGTGATTGAACGGACGGTCACGATTGACCCGGGCACACCTTGACAGGGGAGGAGCTTGGCAGGGGATCCGGGCGCCATGGAGGGCGGGGATCTCAACCCCCAGATACATAGCTCATTCATTAATTTCCATTAAAAGAATTAGGAAGAGCTGGTAGAAACTTTAGCCATGGCAACTTTTGAGATGTGTAGGTATCCACGCAATAAATTTTGGGAATTTGTCCCATAAATTTTTCACGTTTAACACTTTTACCAATGACCATTATGGGCTGTGTACAGGGTATGCTCCGCACCAGTTGCCATGGCTAAAGCTTCTACCAGCTCTTCCTAATTCTTTTACACTTTTACTCAAACCAGCTAGACCTAATTTTTTAGGCCAATTTGACCAAAAATCGAATGTAAATGTCGATCATCCTTTTGCTCGTCCATCTCAAAAGTTGCCATGGCTAAAGCTTCTACCAGTTATTTGTCAACCTAATTTTTTAGGCCAATTTGACCAAAAATTGCTGATGTAAATGTCGATCATCCTACGTGGCATGACTAGCACTGAAATGGACAATTTTTTGAAAAAAGCTATGTAAATTTCCTTCATCAACGATGGTCACGACCAACATCTACGTTGGCGATTTTCGGTTAAAATTGGCGAAAATACTACACCGGCAAATCACTAAATTTTAAGACTAAAATAACTAAACCGAATAATTCATGACTAAATTGACATCCGTCCAATAAATTCAGCATTTTTTTTAATAATAATCCCATGCTAACGAAGGTTGAATTACTTAGTCTGTACTCATTGGCTCTTAAGATAGGTATCCTCTGTCATGTTCATTCTTTTGCCACGCACGTTGTTAACCAAGGATGAATTGATTTTCGCATCAACTCTATTTCTTGCTCTTTTGCATCATTCTCGAATTGGTACCAGAGCCTCCTTTCCTGAGATAATCTTAATGCAACGGGTGCACTACCTCATGCTCCTTGTAGAAAAATAAATCCATCCCACCGCTAGACAATGCTCACATGTGTGCCTCATTCTCGTCTAAGTAAGCACCATGATAGTCGTGACAACGATGACGCGCCGCCAAGTCCAGCCCTTTGTTTTTTTTTTTCGATGCCATGAACACAAGCCGCATCACTCAGTCACTATTTTTTCAAGCCAGCCGTATAGGCCGCTTGATGCTACGATACCAATCGTATAGGTCGTGTCGCTTAATTTCTTTTTCGCAAGCCAGCCGCATTGGACACTTGTTGTTTCCCGTTTGATTCTTGACTTTTTGCACGTCATTTCGAGAAGCAAATACCACCTTTAGATTTTTTGCCCTCAAACCAGCTAGACCTAGAAGTTTCATCATGAACCGTCGTTGAATGCCGTCTCACTGCAAGTCTCCACCAAGCCCACCGTTGGGTGCTGATTTCGTGTTCGGCTATAGCGGTAACCCCTATATCTAGAATCGCTTGGCGTTCCAACCCAGTTCCAAGAATGCACTTCTCAAACCGAGAAAGTGAAACTGCATGGCATTGCATATTCGAGCTCATTAAAGCTTGATTCGCATCATTATGCATGATAAAAGGAATGAGAGAAGCTCCAATAGAAAAATATTGAAAAGAAAAAATTCTTTGAAAATCAGCCTTTTTAGCATTTATTTTATTTTATTATTATGAATTCGAAATTATTAGAAGTGTATAGTCATTAATTACCGAAATTGGTAAACGACCCAAAGTGATTTGATTATAATTCAATTCGTGATGATCATAAATAGAAAGTCATGGATAAACAATTTGTTGGACAATACTCAACACAGTAACAAAAAAAAAATACAAATTCCAAAATCAATATTGTAATTAAGCAAGCGTTATTTCAAATTTAAGCTGACTAAGTCAACTTGACTTTGAGGAGAGATTTAAGAGATAATTAGGATTATCTTTAGAGATATTTGATAATTCTGTTGATATATATCTAGCGATCTCATAAAGCCCTATAAATTGGCTGATGCAATCTCATTATGGACCATCGAACTATACAGAAAATTCTCCAAAAAAAAAAAAACATGGTACTAAGCAAGAGGTTCTAAGTTTAAATATTTTCAAACTCATATTTACCTCCCCCAATGAAATTTTTTACGCTTAGTACTAGGTAAAAAGAGCAGCTGTGAGAGGTAGTATTAGAATAATTATATTTTAAGCCACACCTTCATTTGACAGCTTAAACTTTTAGAATAGTTGACAATAGTCCCATCAAATCTAACACACACCTTGATCTTGACTCGGAAATTTTGACCCCAGTTTGTACTATGATATAGTGGAACCATAAGTATATAAGACCCGCCACAACACCTTATTTATCAAAGCGACATGGAAACTTTCATGATCACAATGGGGAGCATTTTTGCCCTCTCTTTTGGGACATCTATACCTAAAATTTGCCAAAATGGTCAGATAATTCAGCTAGAAAGTTCTAAAAATGCAGACAATCACTCAGTCATTATTTTTTCAAGCCAGCCGTATAGGCCGCTTGATGATACGATACCAGTCGTATAGGTCGCCTCGCTCAATTTCTTTTTCGCAAGCCAGCCGCATTGGGCACTTGTTGTTTCCCGTTTGATTCTCGACTTTTCGCACGTCATTTCGAGAAGCAAATATCACCTTTAGATTTGCTGCCCTCAAACCATCTAGACTTGGAAGTTTCATCATGAACAGTCATTGAATGCCATCTCACTGCAAATCTCCACCAAGCCCACGTTGGGTGTTGATTTCGTGTTCGGCTAAAGTAATAATAATGACTACTTTAAATGAAAGTTAGGGTGTGTTTGTTTCAATGAAAGTGATTTTTAGAAATTCTTTTTCTGAAAAGTGGTTTCCTGAAAACCACTTTCTCTGAAAACGATTTGTTTTCCGTTGTTTGGTAATATGTTACCGAAAATATATTTTTGGTGTTTGGTTCTCATTTATAAAACGATTTTATTCTCATCAAATGGACTATCCATAATACTAAGGAGAGAAAAATGGTCGAGAGAGCTGACGTAAACTGACACGGTCAAGCCCCGACCCCAGTCTCGGTCCTGGCCCCGGCCCCGGTCCCCGTCACTGGTCCCCGGTCCCCGGTCCGCGGTCCCTGCCTGGATCCCTGTTCCCGGCATCGGCCCCGGTCCCTGCCCCGGGCTCTGGTCCCGGTCCCGGCCCATGTCCCCGCCCCGGGTCCCGGTCCCGGTCCCGGTTCCCGGCCCGGCCCTGGTCCCGGTCCCGGTCTCGGTCCTGGTTCCCGGCCCGATCCTGGTCCTGGCCCCGGCCCCGATCTCGGCCCCAGGTCCCGGCCCGGGTCCTGGGCCCCGATCCTGGTTCCCGGCCTCGGCCCCCTGCCTGGCCCCGACCCCCGGCTCTGGTCCCCGGTCCCGGTTCTCGGTTCCCGGCCCCAGCCTTGGTCCTCGGGTCCTGACCCCGGTTCCCGACCCCGACCCCGGTCCCTGGGTCCCGGGACCGGCTCTGGCCCCAGCTCCGGTCCCCAGTCCCGGTTCTCGGCCCCGGTCCCGGTCCCAGCCCCTGGCCCCAGTCCCGGCCCCGGGTCCCGGCCCCTGCCCTTAGTCCCGGCCCAGGTCCTGGGCCCCGATCCCGGTTCCCGGCCCCGGGTCCCGGCCTAGGGTCCCGGCCCCGGGTCCCGGCCTAGGGTCCCGGCCCCCGCCCCCGCCCTAGGTCCCGGCCCCGGGTCCTGGCCTCGGGTCCCGACCCCGGCCGCGGTCCCCAGGTCCAAGCTCCTGCCCCGAGTCCCGGCCCCATGTCCCAGCCCAGGTCCTGGGCCCCGATCCCGGTTCCCGGCCCCGGCCCCCGCCTCGGGTCCCGGCCCCGACCCCGGCCCCGGCCCCTGGTCCCGGCCCAGGCCCCGAGGCCCGGTCCTGGTTCTCGGGTCCCGGCCCTAGCCCCCGGCTCGGCCCCGGCTCCCGTCCCGGGCCCCTACCCTAGCCCCGGGCCTGGTCCCCGGCCCTTGCCCCGGCCCCGGTCCCGGCTCGATTCTCGGTCCTCGACCCCGGCCCCGGTCCCGTGCCCGGCCTAGTCCCGGCCCGGTTCTCGGTCCCCGACCCCGGTCCCGGCCCGGTTCTTGGTTCCGGCCCCGGCCTCGGTCCCCGGCACCTACCTCGGCCCCGGCCCCGGCCCCGGTCCCCGTCCCCGGCCCCGGGTCCCTGTCCTGGCCTCGGTCCCCGGCCCCGGTCCCGAGATCGGCTTCTGTCCCGTTTTCAAAAAAGTGAGAGACTCAAATTTGGGAAAGTGTTTTCACCTTTTTATTTTGGGGAATTCACTTTCCTATTTTAATGAATAAAATCTTTGTTGACTGGAAAGTACTTTCCGTTGACCAAATCATTTTCCGCGAACCAAACGGACGAAAGTCCTGAAAACACTTTCCCTGAAAACACTTTCCTCAAAACAAACGCACATAATATCTATTAGGATGCACATGTGAGTTGTGTTAAAAAAGTCTCACATTGAAAAATTAATGTGATGTTGAGTAGTTAATATATCCAAATTAGCTCATAACTTATTGGTTTAAGTTTTTGAGTGAAGATTGATCCAATTGGATATGTTGATGGACTCGGACTTGGACTCCTTTTTGGCGATCTCCTCAAGTGAAAATATCGGATTTCTGCCGCGTGCTCCCAACAATATCGGCAAAGCCCAAAGACTTTGGCTTTCAGTATTTGGAAAGCTCTCTCCAAGGATTAATGAACTCTTTCGGTTGCATTTTCTTACCTTCGAAAACTTACCAAAATTTTCGCTTTTATCCTCAAATGGCCACTCTAGCGCTTCGTCTTCTTCCCTGTTGAACTGAGATTTAAACTCCAGATGCAAATCTGGTCGTCAATTTGATGCTCTCCAATGATTTAGATCAACGGTTGCAGGTCTGGTCATTGGAGTCGCAAGCCCCTCGACGTCACCTCACCTAGGTCACTCGACCCTCGATGTTTGTGCCATGGCGATTGCTGTCGGCAGATGCGATCATCCCCTCGGGCATCCTTTTCTTCTTCTCCAGCCTCGTCGTGAATTTCGTATAGGTAATTGCACTCTACACCTCCAATGATCTCCCCAAACTTAAGCTCGGATGCTTGATTGCCCACTCAAAGCTCATCGACGTTTGAGGGAAGAATTATCAAAACAGTCTTAAACCTATTACAATTATATTAATTTGGTCCTTAATTTTGTTTTCCTTGTCAATTGAGTGATAAACTTTTTTGCATTTATGTCAATTCAGTCAATTTAGCCAATTCAGCCCAAAAATCGCTAACTTAGTGTAGTCAACATTTATGTGGATAATTTTTAATAATATTTAAAAAAATCAATTTTTTTTTGTACTTTTTCATTTTATTTTTCTTCCCTTTCTTTTTCCTCTAGCCTGTCACCGAGCCTCAACTACCGTCTAGAGGTGAGCATCGGCGAGGTCGACCTCACAGCCTCTAGCGAAGCTCACCCCTGCCGAACATTGGCAAGGGCAAGCCTCGCCAGAGGCGGGGAAGGCTCGCCCTCGTCTCTAGCCAGCTGTCGAACCGAGATGACAGGCTAGAGAAAGAATGAAGGGAAGAAAAAAATAAGATTAACAAAATATGTTATTTAAAATTATCCACGTCAGTTCAATCAACGTCATGTCAGCCTTAGTCTTGCCACGTTAACTATTTCAAGCCAAAATTAATCGGATGGACTGAACATGGATAAATGCAAAAGGTCTAAGACTTTAATTAGCCAAAAAAAAGAAAAAAAATGAATTTTTTTGGCAATTTTTTTGGGTTTGGAGTTCGTTCAAATCTGTGGGCGGTTTGTCCCAGGCTTCCTCTTTGCCCATTCGGACTGCGATTGAGTAGTGGGAAGAGGGGTTCGTCCGAACGCGTTGGAAGGAGATCAAGTAGAGATGAGCTGCTTGTTCTGCCTTCTCTTGATTCAAGTGTCCTCACGACCGCTTTTGCTTTTGGCATGTCGTCCAACACGCTTGCTGTGTTTGTAATGTTTCGGCATTTGCCACTTTCTTCATTTGACCGCACGAATGCTAGGTTTGCTTCGCCGGCAATGGAAAACATGTCTCCAGTCTTGCTTCCTTAACACAACAGGGTATTCCTCTGATCTCCCTCTCTCTTTCTTACTTCAAAGTTCAAAGCTACTTTGCCAAAATTAATCAAACGGTATTTGCTTTGAGCAAACGAATCTCGAGTCAAAGATGTATGAATAAATGACTTTGCGTTCCCCCAAAACTTTATCGAACGCACCCTAATGGCAAAAATTCTGGAATAGGAAGGTTTGTCGTGGGATATTTTGTGTTTAACCCAAGTCGATGCAAGAGATTTGAGATGTCAGTTGAATGCTGCCAGGTAAAAGTTTGGCTTATGGTCTTCCACATTGAAGCTAATCTTGGATGAATTCATAAAATACTTAATTAGTAGGATAATAAATAACACGGAAGAAGGGGACTATAACTACACTATAATGTCCTCTTCCTCTTGCTCTGTTTTTAATTAATGATGTGGGACTTGTACTTAGGACATGCTCGAAAGTTTCTTTTAAATCACTACAGACCCTTCCAATAATAAAAAAACAATCATTTATTCTTTTTGGACTTACAAACCAAGAGAGCGTAATTAGAAAGGAAAATCGGATTCCCCTTTCAGACGTTAAACATATCAATGATCAGATCTCTGACCACTTTTGAATCAATTATTAACAAATCCACCGTCTTTCAATTTGAAACCTCATTTGCTCTCTCTTAAAAAGAGAGTTAGGGAAAAAGAAATTTATGAACAATTTTTTCATGGCAAGTGGCACATTTTTGCGGGCGGTAACCTAGTGATAGAAGGATCACTCTCTCTTTCATGAAATCAAAAGTTCAAATTATATGGTGAGCAATCTTTGAGCACTTGTGTGCTTGGGTATTTGTTACCTCAATCCCGACTTCCAGCATGCTAATGAGACTACGTTGACAAGCTCGAATAGTTACATTCGGATTGAGTAGCTGTGGCTCGAATCGAACATTCTTTAACGTATGTGGGACCATTATGATAATGCCCGTAGAAGTACTTATGTCGGTTGCCTATCGTCCCATGTTAATAATAATAATAATAATAATAATAATAATAATAATAATAATAATAATAAAGGCGGCACATTCCGTGTGCTCTCATGGAGGTTAGATCATGTCTTCCACGCTTGTTCGCAACATCCCTACAAACACCATTTTGTCTTTATAAGTTCACCACGCCCTAATCGCCTAAGATTACCAAAAACTCACATGTTTTCCCCCACCGTGAACTCGCGAGATGTAAATCCAAAGTTCCATTATCTTGCTCTTGTTGTCGCGTAAGATTGAAGACGAGAGTTACTAAACCTCGACCGAAGGAAATTAGAGGACACAAAAAAGAAAAAGGCAGGGCAAGAGATGGCAATGACTAGACATGCTCATGGCAAAATTATGCCACTAATTGGACGTTTTTGAGGCCTAATGGCGCTTTACTTGAGGGCAGATCTAGGCAATGTAGTAGGGTGAGGTGGGCTTGTTCTGCCAAAACGGTGATGGGCTTTTGTTTTAATTTTATTTTTTTGGTCTAAGTTCGAAAAAGAACTTTCAGTGTCCGGAAATTCGGAACATAGCCGCTCGGCATCGGGTAGATGCACCTTTTTTTTCTTGCACTTCGCAGCGACAGCACTAGCGCGTAGCCCCACGCGCTGCTTGGACCGTTTCATGGCGACCAACCCGACGGATCCTCTGGAGTCATCGATTTGGATGGAAATATATAGTTTGTCATTCCATGTTGGCGAATTAGATGAAATCTAACTTTCGACCAGTCAAACATCCAATCAATGTGATTTGAGAACTGGGAGTCGTGGCTGACGAAAGAGACACCAGCACCGGCAGTTAGCACCAGAGACTGGCACTGTATTTCTGCAATAAATTTAACATCTCCACTGTCATCTCCAGCTAAAACCTTGCTGTCAAATCTGGTCAAAAGCACCTTCGGCCGGCAATCCCAACGTAGAGACCAATTCATTTCTGCGGTTGAGTGATCAATAAAAGCTTTGCATTAAAACCCCCGAGTGAGCAAACTTGTGCGGTTGTGCATCCCCCCATAATCCAATCAAGCAAAGGGTCCACCTGAGGTGGATTGGTCCTAAAAGCCCAGCCCCATGTATGAACCAAGTCCATGTCCATAGCTCCGGACATGTGGATGGCGAAACCATGCCGGAAAAACGAGCTGCCTACACCCCAGAGAGCGAACATACCGCTCACGGAGTCGGATGTAGAATTTGGGGCTTCCCTCGCGGACCACCTAAGTTGGTTCGACGAGACGACGGCACTTTTCTGATCATGGAACTCAAAAGTGACGTGCTTGTGAGGAGTGTTGGCCGCCCCAAATCGGCCGGAAGCGACGAGAGGGAATGAAGACGGCGCCGCCAATTGATACGTAAATCTGCAAGCTGGTCACTTACGGTAATCACGAGAGAGAAAACGAAACACCCATTAACTGCAAGTGCAACCTGGAACTTCCCTGAGATGTCCCAAGCGACACTAATTTCCAGGAAACAAAACTCGAAGTCTCTACTTAGTGTTGTTCCTGGCTAGTCGACTATAGCCCTAGAGAGGGTGAATAGGTGTTTTTAAACAAACTTCGATAAATATAGCGGAATTGATAATATCGAATTTGATAGATACATAGGTATTAACAAAATCGTAGTGCTTCTACTGGACAGTAAATAGATGCGAGTTTAGAGAAGAAAGCAATGCACACAAAATTATAGTGGTTCGACTAAGCAATCAAGTAAGAGATTACAGAAAAATGTGATTGCTTAAACACAAGTACCTCCAATAAAAGCGAGCTCTGCCTCTATCAAGACTATTCCACTCTACACACTTTACTATGTATAACACCTCTCACAAGATCTCATTTTAAGCATGAGTAGATAATTAAAACAAACGAATCTCTCTTGAGATATAGATATTGATATCTTGATCTCTCTTCCTTCTCTTCGAACTTGGTGCTCTTTATGTACTCCTCGTCTTCCAAGCTTCTCGCCGGACAGAATCACCCCGAGGGTCAATCTCCAAAAATAGCCATTGATTGATTGTCGAATAAAGATCACGAGCCGTTGAGGTAAGAGCAATAAGAGATTTGAGAGGATTTGCTCATCCATACAATCAAATCCTTAACTCCATAAATCAAACTTCTAATAAAAGAAATTATCTAAAGGATGATTGACAATCAATCAAGAGACCTCATATGGAAAATAATGAGAATATCTTTGTGATTGATGGTCAATCAATTTAACTTAGAAACGCAATCCTAACCAGATAATTGACTGTTAGTTGGGAAATATAATCTGCTAAGATAATCAAGAATAATATTAATTAAACAATGAGGATAAATCAAAGATTAAAATATATCTCGGTAAGGATCACATATTTGTCTCTTCTGCCACGAAATCTGGATGCTTCTATCAAAATAAAAGTGTTAAGCACATTATATACAAAAAACATAGAGACATATTTATAGTAAATCACACTACAAAAAAACACGGATTTAGCAACGAAAAATTTGCAACGAACAAATTTCGTTGCAAATTTGCAACGAAATTTGTAACGAAAATCAAATTCGTCGCAAATTTGCGACAACATTAGGGACGAACAAATTTCATTGCTAATTTGCAACGAACTATATAATTCGTTGCAAAATTTTGCAACGAACTATATAGCTCGTTGCAAATTTTGCAACGAACACTAATTCGTTGCAAATTATTGCAACTTTGCAACGAATTAGTGTTCGTTGCAAAATTTGCAACGAGCTATATAGTTCGTTGCAAAATTTGCAACGAATTATATAGTTCGTTACAAATGTGTGCAATGAAATCATTTTTTCGTTGCAAAATTTGTACGGCTTGCCCTCCTCCTTTATCTTGACTTGGAACAGGCTATGTGAACATACATACGTGGAGTTCTCACACTCCATCTTCTGAGCTCTCTCCCCTTAGCTTCACTCTCTCACTCACTGAGGCACGAAAACCCACTTTAGTGGATTGTATGGTATACTGGGATGATGAAAATACCGAATCTTTATGCTGATGGATTTACCCCATTTGGGAAATCAGGAAAAAAAATTCGTCATAAAAGTAAATGTTTAGAGAAGAATCGAGATAAAAATAAAAGTTAGAGATTTTTTATAAGATAATTTTTTTTAAATATGAATATTATAAATGCTAAAGTTATGATTTTTTTTTTTAGTATTGGGCCTAAATATGAGGAGCGCATAGTTTGCATATTTATCGGACCGACAAGAAACGATTTGGGCACGTACAATTGAAGAGTCGAATATACGTATCTGTCCGGAGGAAAGAAGTAAACAAAGGATCAATTAATAAGATTTTCCCATTATTACATTCATGAAGAATCTTCCCATTATCACGTTCCTTGATCGTCCCGCCTTCGTCCAATTTGCTTAGCAGATCGTCCGAGTTAGGTAATCTTCTCGAACGGAATTTGATTTCAACATTGTGCTGCCAAAGTTGGATTATTTGACATTAATCTTGATTTATTTTTAAGATGTTTTAAGCATTACCGGTTGGGGGTGTTTGTATCAAAATCAATGTAATCACTAATTTGTGCCGTAGAGGATCTTTTTTTTAGGAAGGGTAGGGTAATCTTAATTTAATCCGTAATAAATCAAGTTATTTTTTGAATTAACTTAACCTTGTGATATCTTGGATTTCGATGATATTTCGAGTGTTGGACACGCCTCTTCTCTTTAATTCAGATAGCTTTTCGTAATTTGAAAATATAAAAAATGTCACGTCTTTTTTATTTTTATTTTTTTGGGATAGGATTTCACGCATAGGCATTATCTAAAGACTTCGGATATGTTAACAACTTTAAATATGATTCAATTCAATCGCTAAGTCGGAGGGAGAAAAAAAAAGATGATGATGAATTAGTTGTACGGAATTTCTATTTTTTCATCCCCATGAAATAAATATTCATCGCAAAATCTCCGGTCGTTACTTTTGCGACGAAAAATTACTTGTCGAAAATTTTCGACGAAAAATTATTCGTCGCAAATTTTCGACGAGAACAATGTTTCGTCGCAAGATCTCGGGTATTTTGCGACAAAAAATGTTTTCATCGCAAAACTTGTCACGACGAAAATTAATTATGTCATCGCAAAATACTATGGTGAGAACATTGTCGGCAGAATAGTTGCTCGCTTGTTTTGCAACGAAAGCACGTGGTCGTTGCAAAATTTGCAACGACCATCATGAGTTCGTTGCAAATTTGCAACGACCACGTTATTTCGTTGCAAATTTGCAACGAACCAATGATGGTCATTGCAAATTTTGCAACGACCACGTGCTTTCGTTGCAAATTTTGTCGGCAGAATAGTTGCTCTCTTGTTTTGCAACGAAAGCACGTGGTCGTTGCAAAATTTGCAACGACCATCATTGGTTCGTTGCAAATTTTGCAACGACCACGTGCTTTCGTTGCAAAACAAGAGAACAACTATTCTGCCGACAAAATTTGCAAAGAAAACACGTGGTCGTTGCAAATTTGCAACGACCATCATTGGTTCGTTGCAAATTTTGCAACGACCACGTGCTTTCGTTGCAAAACAAGAGAACAACTATTCTGCCGACAAAATTTGCAAAGAAAACACGTGGTCGTTGCAAATTTGCAACGACCATCATTGGTTCGTTGCAAATTTGCAACGACCACGTTATTTCGTTGCAAATTTGCAACGAACCAATGATGGTCGTTGCAAATTTTGCAACGACCACGTGCTTTCGTTGCAAATTTTGTCGGCAGAATAGTTGCTCTCTTGTTTTGCAACGAAATCACGTGGTCGTTGCAAATTTGCAACGACTATCATGAGTTCGTTGCAAATTTGCAACGAAATAACGTGGTCGTTGCAAATTTGCAACGACCACGTGTTTTCGTTGCAAAACAATCGAGCAATTATTCTGCCGACAAAATTTGCAACGAAAGCACGTGTTCGTTGCAAATTTGCAACGACCACGTTATTTCGTTGGTCGTTGCAAATTTGCAACGAACTCATGATAGTCGTTGCAAAATTTTGCAACGACCATCATTGATTCGTTGCAAAAAAAAGAATTAGGGCTTCGGCCGCCCCTCTTTTTGCAAACTCTCGTTCTCTGTCACGCCTCTCTCGCTGCCCCTCGCTTCACACCGAGCCTCCTCGGTCATTCTGTCGGTTCTTTGAAATGAAATGAATGACTTTTTAAGGAAAGTCATTCTCTCGACCTAAAATAAAAACACAACAGAAGAGCTCATTCTGTCGGTCTCTTTTCTCTCGCGAAACTCCATCACTTCGGGCGCCGCTCCGCTCCTCAACAGAAGAGCTCGTTTTTTCTCGAGAAAAGACGGAAGCCGCCCCTCATCCGCCGCTCCTCATCCGCTGCTCCTGCATCTGCCGCGCCTCAGCTCGACCGCCGTCCTCCGCCTCTTCGAGCACGCTTACGGTGAGTTTCGCCCTTTCCCTATTTCTTCTTCGTCTCCTTTGCCAAGCTCGATTAGGGTGGCTCTCGCCCAAATCGGCGAGCGCGAGGCTCGGCCGAGCCTGATTAGAGCCGCCATAGCCCTCGCCGACCGTCGCCCTCGCCGATTTGGGCGAGGGTCGCCCTAATCGGCTTGGCCGAGCCTCACCCTTGCCATCACCTATCTGGGCGAGGGAAACCCTAATCGAGCTCGGGTTACTTTCATTTTTTGTTTGTGTGCTCATAAATCTTAGTTCGCGCTGTTTCGTCGTGCTGGTATTGTAGATCTGTCAATTTTTTTTTTCTTGTTGTGTGCTGATTGAAAACCGACTCATCAATTCTGCTCCTCTAGATTTCTCCCTGAAATAAAATCTTGCCTTCTCCATCTAAATAAGCTGATTGGAAGGAAGGTAGAAACTGAAGGATTGGGATGAGAGAACTTAGACAAGAAAATGCGCTTTGATACATTCTTGGAAAAATCATGAAAAAATTGACGTGTTAATGCAATGCAATGAAGAAAATATGAAAACGAAAATTGAGAAGTGCTGCAGGACAACAAAAAGACCAAAGCTGATGCTATAAAGGTAAATGATGGGCTATGAGAACTACTGTTTTGAGGAGCTGACTGTATTGCCTTTTCTCTTAAGTTTTTCCCAAAACTTTTGCATGTCCTTTCTTATAAAACTACTCCACCGCTTTTATCATCATATTCAAAATTTAGAGTCTCCTCACACATTTACTAATGCACAACCATTTCACTAATTCTTAACTACACTTACAATCTTGGAGCTGTCTATAATGCTGCTGTACAGATTGTCCTCAATCTGGTGAAGATATCTTAAGTTGCCATTTTCGGGGATGATTGATTATTTTTCTGGTTGGATATGGCTTTTTCTGCACACTACAAAAGCAGCTTTATACTTGCTCAAGAGCTTGGTTTCTGAGTCTATTAATACTGGTTAGCATTTGGCTTTAAGGTCATGAGTGTTAGGATTCTTGATTCTGCTTGGCTTGTTTAGTAACGGAGAGAGTTGAATCTTGTTTGGTCATATGGAGTAGAGTGAACACTGAACAATGTCCTCATTCCTCAGATGCACTTGAATTTAGCTCTCATTGAAACCAATGTTTCCCTTCAAGAGGAATCCTCGTCTTCGAAGAAAAACAGAGCTGCAGTGGAATTTTGTGTGCACGAAAGTAATTAAAAGTAGCATTTAGAGCTTAGAAAGAAAATGCCCTCTTCTTGAGTATCTACTTTTTTAAAACAGTTTCCTGCGGAATGTTGAATATCTCCTTTCTGTTAATATGAGAGGACAAAGGTTGCTTCAAATCCATATTCTAACTTCTCTTTCCAAATTAGAGATATGTCCTCTGGTGCAAAAGAATAAACCTACATACATATTTTTCAAAGTTGCTGTCACAGAAAATTTCTCATCTGGGAATAATATTTATTTTGCTTTGTCATTCTCAGATGACCCATGGCTTTTCCAGGACTCCTAAGAGTTTCATACATGTTTTGCCTTGTTCATTACTTGTACATTACAGTAGAACTACTTTTGAACTTAGGTAATAGTTCATTCCTCTCAGTTGTTTTCTTGTCTTTAATGAAGTGTACTGCGATGGGGTGACGGCTACTACAATGGGGACATCAAGATCAGGAAGACGGTCCAAGCCGTGGAGCTTAAACCTGATAAGATCGGCTTACAAAGGAGCGAGCAATTGAGAGATCTTTATGAGTCCCTACTTGAAGGGGAAAATGATGCACAAAACAAGAGGCCCTCTGCTGCATTATCTCCAGAGGATCTCACGGATGAAGAGTGGTATTACTTGGTTTGCATGTCCTTTGTCTTCAATCCTGGCGAAGGGTAGTTTTTCTCTCCTGTGTATATATTTTTTTTTTAAAGATTTGCTTCATTGGTGCCAAATTGACATGATAGTTCTAATGTGTCTAGTCTTCCGGGAAGAGCGCTAGCGGATGGCCAAACAATCTGGTTATGCAATGCCCAATATGCAGATAGCAAAGTGTTTTCTCGCTCACTACTTGCAAAGGTTGGTTTTTGGGGGCTGGAAAGCCTTTAACTTGTTTTCCAATTGTCTTTATTTCAGCTGATGCTCTAGTTAAGTTGCACAGTTTGCTTAGCAAGAACTAATTTTGTGTTTTCTGTGTCAATTTTCTCTGGACCGGGTTCAATCAATGCACAGAGTGCATCTATTCAGGTACCCTCTCTCACGCACAATGGCGCGCCTTGCTTTCACCGGCTTTGTTGATGGTGTGTGCACCTTGTGTGCATGTGCATCGTGTGTAAAAGATTCTAGACTGTTAAATGCTTGCGCTTGAATTACTTCCATTTACTTAAAGCTGGTTGTGTACTGGCTGAGCTACTGATTGGACAAGTTGGCATTCTCCTTTGTAATTTGCTGGATTATTATTGATTGGTCTATGCATTATTCAAACATTAGCTAATGATGTCTTTCTAATGACAACCTCTCTTTCCTAGCGAGAATGGTGTGGACCAGCTTGTTGAAACCATTAAGGTGATAACATCCTCAGATCTTCTGTTATCAAATCTTTCATGTTCTATGATATATCTAGCTGCATTTTTTGCCCTTTTCTTTTGGTGAACGATGATCTATTTGGATTACCACCAATTAGTAAATACCCATTTTTCTGTTAGTTTCAGCTTTTAGAACTCTGGACATTCCTTGATGAGAATGATTGGATAGGTTGATAATATATTGCACGCAAATGTTGTTTCTTGATGTGTCGACTCTCCCTCTATCATCTGTTTATAATACCATTTTCTCTCTTACTTTGCTCATATTTCATAGGTCCTTATATTGATGATTGTTTTATTTCCATTCAGGTTTTGGGTACCCCAACCAGAGAGGAAATAAAGTGCATGAATCCCAACTACACCGAGTTCAAGTTTCCTCAAATTAAGGCTCATCCATGGCATAAGGTAACGTGGTAGTGTCAAAACACTCTCTGATGTATGAGAGCAAAATCATATGATGTGATCTAATTAACATCGGGTTCATCTTCAGATATTCCATAAGCGCATGCCCTCTAAAGCTGTAGATCTTGTCTCACGGCTGCTGCAGTATTCTCCAAATCTTCGAAGCACAGCTGTGAGTGTTGTTCTTCAGTTTTGTGTTCTTGGTATTTCTTTTGGCAATTTTGGTTTTCTCATCATTGTCATTTAGAGTCTAAAGATTCGATCTTCGAAGGAAAAACCAGTTGCCTTGCACTTGAGCTTGCCAAATACATTCTCTCGTTTCTTTCATTCACAGCTTGTTCTTTTTGCCGTTTTCTCCTCTTCAACAATTTTTGCAGGAAGATTGAACAAGCTTTAGAAGTTAGAGGCACATGTGGATCTATCTAACCGGCTTAAGGCATTTGGAGCTGAGTTTTGGCTTTGGTTTGGAATATGAGTGGGGCAAGTGGAGTTTGATTTCATACCTGCTTCATACGCGTGCTTTGTTTTTTGTAGTTTGAACTCCGATTCTCCTCGATCCTTCGGATCACCGTCTTCATGTACCTTAGACATTACGGTTGTGGAACCGGTGCAAAAATTAATGTCTTGAATGCAAAATTTGTAAATACACTGTAGTTTTTCCTTTTGGATCCTACACATACCTTGATTCGGCCTCCCATGTACTTTGCATTCTTGCTGTGTCTGCCATCTTTTTTGCCAATTCGTCGCCGAGAATAAATATATCATCGCAGATTTACAACGAATTTACATGTCGTCGCAAAATAATTCATCGTAGATTTGCGACGACATTTAACTGTATTCGTTGCAAAATTGCAACGAATGAATTTTTCGTTGCAAATTTGCAACGAACAAATGTTTCGTTGCAAATCAGCGACGACATTGTATTCGTTGCAATTTTCGTTGCAAATTTGCGACGAAGCATCGAATTGTTCGTTGCAAAATTTGCGACGCCGAATTCGCAACGAATTTTTTTTCGTTGCAAATTTCGTTGCAAAAGCGATTTGCAACGAATTTTGGATGATTTTTCGTTGCAAATTTCGTGGCTAAAAGGTTGTTTTTTTGTAGTGTTATCAAACTATAAATCAAAGTCTTTTTAATAAAGTATGTGAGTTTTGTTTCCTTCAAAACCAACTATAATTTCCTAACACGTAAAATGTCCCAACAAAGAGGGTGTTACAATTCAAATCAACTCTGGTCACTCCCTAGGAAGTTCCAAACAAAAGAGCACGACATGACAACATGATGATAACAGAAAGTCATACCAGCAACTTATATATTAAATAGGATGAAGTTTATCAAGGGTAGTTTCTTCATTTTATAATGAATTAAAGTGTTGGTTTTTGTTATCCTACATTTTAATTTTTAGATAATAAATATACAAAGGAAATAGATATGTTAAAGAATAATGGAAGGAATTTTCCATATTTGCATTCCATTGTACAATATCGCTAAGGTCTATCGACAAAACAAAATTATATTACGAGAATAGAGGTACAATTCTATCTTCAAAAATATAAGTTGGAAAAGCAAAAGCAAAAAGAATGATTCATAATATATTTTTTTTTCTAAAAACAATCTTCTGTATCACTAATAAAGTGAATCAATGAAAAATATTTTTATCGTCAATGGAGATATTTAGACATAAATACTACGGATAGTAAAAAAAAAATTCATTGACTAATTATTTTAAGCGATATAAGCAAGTGGAAACATGTTTTTCATTTTCAGCCATCTTTTACAAAGTAAGCGCTAGGGGTGATTGATTCCAGAATGGATGATCCCCACCCTAGAATCGAGAACCGCCTGCTAGGGATTGATTCCGCAAAATATGAACCGTGAACCACCCGCTCGTTTTATGGATCCATCCAAAAACTGGACCACTGGTCCGGTCCAATTCTTGGTTGGATTCCGATTGTGGTCCTATCGAGCACTAACTTCAATTAAAAAATAGAAAAGGGAACCAATTCCTGGCGGTTGAAGGAGGAAAATTTTCAATAATGCAAGATAACAATGGGGAAGCGATTTAGTACTATTACCACATTGAGAAATTTGAACATGCTAGATAACAAGTATTGTAAAAGTTATTTCAAGAGAATATACACTTGTATTTTATAAAAGGACCGGTTCGTTAGGTCAGTTGGATGGTTCCCACTTGAAATCGAAAACCGAACCGATACCTACCTGTTCCAAAAAATTGAAATCGGGAACCGGACCGTACCCGTCGGTTACCATCCAAAATCGGCCGTTTGGGTACGGTCTGGTCCGATCCGGGTGGATCGTGATTTTTTGCTCACCCCTAGTAAGGGCGCCGAAAAGAGGAAAATATAATACATAAAAAGGGTATTGTGGAAAATCATATTGTTTTGAGGAAACAAAACAGGAACAAAATATGAACAGAAACGAAAATCACAACTCATTCGAAGGGTCAGTAAAATTCTCAGTAAGCAGCAAGCAACCATATCTTATCTTATTGTATTCAAAGTACAATAAAGATGATAGGAATCGATCCCTTTGCAAACAATGCTATGTACAGTCAAGTACCCGCTTGCATCCTGCAATTTGGACAAGAACACGAGAGAGGAATGACAATATTAAGTTGCCAACACTCACATGCTCACTCGAAAGACTTATAGACACGACAAGCGGGGACTCGCCCTTCTCGACGACAATGCTCTTCGTCGTCCGTTTAGAAGCGGTGGTGATCTCGATGTCAAATGTCCCGTGAAAGCCTCTGAACGCGAACTCACCCTATTCGTCAACATATCCATGAGCATAAGACGATCACTCTTTCCTGAGGGCGAGGTATCTCTTGCCGGCTTCATTGACATCCCCCTCGGCATTGACCAGGTGGGCGTTGTCCCGGAACATCAGCAGCTACTAGAATCCCCACAGAACTATCCCATCCACTGCGGCATGTGCAAATGCTTCTCGAAGCATGACTTTCAGATCATCAGCTCTTACATGCTCGTTAACAGACGACACATCGAGATCGGTAAACCAGATCGAAAGGCCGAGAATGTCCAGCTTATCTAAAGCCGAACTGACGATTGGTCCCACTGGACTATATATATGCCCTTGAATCCCGATTCCGCCAATCGGTGCGCCTTGCTCCTGTAGATCAAGAATATGTTCTATGTAGCTCTCAGGAGAAGATTTAGGATCGCACCCATATTGGTTCGGATATCTTTTCCTAATCTACCTTGAAAGAATGATCCATGCAGCATCTCGTTGTTCACAACATAGTGATTGAACTTGCCCTTGTAGCGAGAAAGAAGCCCATTTAAACGGTTTTGGAGCGCGCTCATCATGTCATTGTCGTTGAGGGATCGGACCCATGACTAGATCGTGCTCTCCACTTCCCAAAAGAAATCGTGGCCTCTGGTTTCAATGTCGTGGCTCTTACACAATTCGAGCATCTCATCGGCATCCCGGTAGTTAAAATGTCCCTGTTATGGCTCTGTCGAGTTCCACTTCAATTCATTCTCGAATACAGCCCAATTGAAGTTCTTTATTAAGAAATCAACAAAATCTTCGTTATCTATGTTTGTTCGACTTTTCTTTATCTTACAAGAAACCCCAAACTTTATGTTCAGTCAGAATTTTACTACAAACTTTTTTTTTTTTGTACTATCAAAAACCTTCAATTTTAGGCCCTATCCCAATTCTATTCTAATTTTTTTGTCTCATAAAATAACTCTGTTTTAGGTCTTGTTCCATTTTTACCCTAATATTTGTATCATAGAAAATCAATAATTTTTTTTTTGTGTCCCAAATCTGCCTCCATTTATCCTCCGTCCAAAATCGCCGTAGTGATCTTACATGATGTTTCTACGTCATTGCTCTAGTTTTTCTCCATATTTCATATCCAAGAAGACATCTTTTGGAGACAGATTTTCAATTAGCCTAAACAATGTCTTCTTGGATTTGAAATTCAAGTAAAGATTAGGGCAACTAGGGTTGACTTTCTTCAATTGCTCTTACTCTTAAGAGAGTATTCCTTCTGTCTCGCTCGGTAAATTTCGATTGTACACGGTCTTCAATCTATCATGCTCGGGTGTGTTCCATCTCTCATGATTGGATTCTAGTGCTCGGGACGCTCGAACAGCTCATGCTTGGGAGTTTTCCATCTCTTAATTGTGAACGAAGAATTTTGGATAGAGGGTTGATGGTGGTAGACATATAACTCAGAGTTAGCGATTTTTTATGGGATTAAAAAAATTTAGGGCTAAATTGGGACTATACGGTAGAACTGGGACATGACCTAAAGTTGCGGATTTTTTATAAGACAATAAAAGTTTAAGGTATAATTGAGACTGGACCTAAAGTTAACTTTTTTTTTTTTTTTAGCGAAGCTAGTCTATCTGTTTTTCTTTTCTTTGAATATGGGCAATTGTGAGAGAGAGAGATGGGCATTGCTGAAAGTCCCTCTAGGATCAAGAGAAAACCAACGACGCATTTAAATCATCTAGACGGTGTCCAAATTCATCCAGAGTTTATTTTCTTGGTTGGTGAGAGCCAGAGGAAGCAAAGATTTGGTGAACGTGCACAAATCAAGAGGTTTGATGCTAGGCCGGCCATCATCTCTGTCCTCTTCCGTGTCGGTAGCTCTTCTGCTGGGCCTTTTTTAGGTCGTAGAACTAGAACTAGAAGACGGCTCTCTTTCATGCGACTTTTTAGTTGTTGTCCAGGTTCGGCGATCGGTCAACCCGCCACGTTTCGTTTGTCAAATTCGCTGGATCACATCCCCACGAAATTTCAAAGATTCCACGCCACCAAACGTCAGAGCAGAACACTCGGGTGTCCTCTGTTTCGCGAATGATTACATTAATCTCCATGGACGTCGGTGTTGTCTCTCGTGCATAACCCTTTATCTCCATGATTAGTGTCTTTGAGAAACGCCCCAGAAGGTTCCGAGTACGTGATTATAGGTTCTCATTCACAAGGGGTTTCTTTTTCGTATTCGTTTAGCATAGAAATCATGTTTTCATAGTGAATCATGTGGAGTTTAGGTTCATGTTTTTGTCCTGCTCTGCAATCAGATCCAGTTTGGTAGACGCCAGAACTAAAATTTTAGTATGAAGTGTGAGTGAGAGGCACAAAATTGTATGTAAGACGTTGAATGGAATTTGATCCAATTGCGGAAGTGTATGGGCCAACAAGTAATTTTGTCGGACCACAATCCAAGCCCAAGTTCCATCTCTTCCCAAGTTCATGGTTGCCACTGCCCAGTCCCTTCAAATTCACACTCTCCATTAGAACAAGACTTGAACTTCGTAGCAGGACATGCTAAAATACATCTTTTAACGTCTGAATCTTGACATGTGTTGTGGAGTATATCCTCACTCTTCAACCTCAAGAATGGTAAGAGAGGTCGCTGTTTTGTATGCACAAAAAGGCGAGGGAATGTGAAAGTACTATGGCTGGGGCGAATGAGCTCTTCGGGCAGCTGAATCAAACTATTAGATGCATCCTCTTCCTCCCCTTGTCCCTGTGTTAATCAATTGATTTCGATGTCCGAGAGCGAAGTTCGGCGTCGCTTGAGAAAAGGCAAACGATCCCCTCATTTTTCTGTCAGCTTCCAACTCTGTCATCGCTGCTAACAAAGCTATAAACGTCGCTTGAGAGTGCCACTGTGCTCGATAATACAGCCAGCAAGATCATGATCCATGACGCCACTTTGTCTTTCTTTGTTGCAATCCCATGAGTATCCCTGCAAAACAGGTGCGCGACGTTGAAGTCAAGAGGAAGGATGCCATGTTCAAAAAGAGACAAGACAGTCAGATAAAGAGGATGAAGGTGATAAGGCCATGCAGGATAATGTTCCACTGAAATTTTCCACATGAAATTCGTGCCATCCTTATAGCATCGTGCAAGCCTCTACTGAATCTCTGATTATACACTTCATCAATGACATATCCCGATGACACGGCTTCTCGAAGGAAGGGATCTCAGCATTCATCATTAGTAATAGCACATACCTAAGAGCGATTGCAGATGGAAATATGAACCCAACAGATGTTGCTGCGGTGGCCCCGGTAACTTGAAAAGCATCCCAGATGCTGGGTACAAAGTTCGCTCCCAGAAATATAATACCCATTAGTGCTGCTGTCATTGAATAAAATCTCCGGTTGTCGTAGTTGATTGGAATTTTTGCATAGGGAAAAAGGAGGCCATCCAGATTGAGCCGAAGTGAAAAAAACACGATCGGGAAAACAAGCATGAGGTGGATTCCGTAGCTCATTCTCACTATATCATTGAGCATCATGCTGTAAGGAATTCCTAGATCCCCATCAAAATTTGCTAGTATATCATCCAGAGTCTGATCCCCAAAGAGAAGAAACCCGAAGAAGCTGGTTGCGATGTAGACAGATGAGCATAGTATCAGTGACGAACGTACTATCGACTTCATCTGCGTCGGGTCTTTCAGCTCATTCTCTATTGGATGTACTGCAGCACATGTCAATTGTGCAAACAAATTGTTGTAATTCGATGGGAAAAAAGAAAAGGAGTCGTGAGCTGGACTAGATGCAGCATGGCTTGAGTAAGTTTGTCTATCAACTGCATCGTTTGTTCTCATTCATGCAGGGTATCTGAGAGAATTCTAGGTAATAACATCAGACATCAACAGGATAACGATTTCCTTAATTTAGCAGACTCGCAATGTTAAGAATAAAAGATCTCAAAAGAATTCCAGTATGCAGCATCCTTCTAAGCATTCACGAAAACTGCAAGACAATTGCACATCGTGACTATCCAATTTATACGAATATTCTCTTCATGGACAAACTTTTCACCTTTAAACGACTCCAACAACAATCAGGCCTCAGAATTAACTTTGCTAGATTGAATCAGTATCAGTCAGTTTTCTCCTTATTCTAGCAACCACAATCTGCATGTATATGAGAGCCGGAGATGTGCCACTATGGTGTGACAAAATCTTCACCTATGCAGTTGTATCCATCTACTTTAACAATGCACATTCTGCATCCATGTTGATTATGACAGCACTTTCTGAATTGACATCTAATTCCATAAAGCTTAATGCCACATAATGTTCACTTATCCATTAGGCACAAGCGCTGATTACAAGAGACGGAGTTCGACGGCTTACCATTATGGTGACAAATATAAGCAGTGACCAGAACAGGAAAAGTCGTGAACAGCTTCCAAAACGATGTCTGATCGACGAGCTCGGGCATCAAACGTGGCCTTGTTATGCTTCCATTCGCCAGCTTAACTATTGCTACTCCAGCAGTGATTGCAACAAATACCACAGCCAGACCGACGGACAAGGCCGACGTGTATCTCAACGAATCTATTTAAAAAAGAGCCACGAGACTACGATCACGAGCTTTGTACAATGTAGGTCACTAGCAAGTATTGAAATCAAAAGCAATACCACAGTGGCAATTCGCCAAGCTTGTGAACGCGGCATTTCAGCTTTTTAGTGTTATCAGATTAGCAAATTATATACGACTTGTGAAACTAGTGCATATTCAGTTCGGAGCAAAGAAGACGAACTATTTATCTTTTGGCTTGAGCTACGATCAAAATGAGAAGACAGGATCGCAGGACCTTACCAACTCGTTTGAAAGAGATGAGAGGAGCGAAGACGAGGAGCGTGGTGGACAGCAGCAAGAAAGCGCGTGAGGTCCACCAGTGTTGACCAAGCCATTCCTCCATTACCCCTGTGTGGTGGACCCAGTTTGACCACGTCCCTGATAACACGTCCCCTGCCATTGCCAAACATTTAAAAAAAAAAAAACTTTCAACTCCTCATTCTCATTCTCATTCTCCGGTTCCAAAATTAGTACAAGAATAAAAATACCCAAAAAATCTCTTTGCTTAATACTTCAATTTGGACCATTTTTTATTGGGGGTAAAGCTTCAATATGGACCATTCAACGACACGTTATTAGCTAAAAAAAATTAAAGCTTTGTCATTCGACTAAGTTAATCCCGGAATTGAGCCTAATCTTTCAAGAAAACTAAAAATAGCACAAGGTTGATGTCCATACCTATGATGATCATGTATACGACGAGCATCCCGAGGTTGTTGACGACGATGCAGGACTGCAGGAGAGCCCTCCCGGCCCCGCCGTACGCGTCGGCGGCGGCGGCGGCGTAGGTGGAGGACTTGGAGGCCCGGCTGAACTTCAGGATCACGTCAATCGAGGCATTCGTCAGCACGGCCCCGAGCGCTATCATCGCCAGCCCCGGGATCAGACCCAGCTGCTTCAGCGTGGCCGGAAGGGCCATGATCCCGGCGCCGACGATGGTGGTGGAGAGGTTGAACACGGCGCCAGAGAACGAAGCGCCGTCGAAGCCCGCCTCCATCGGCTCCTCGACGGCGCCGTGCTTCTGCGGGAGGAGGGGGACCCTCGGGCTCCGCCGGTGCTTCCGGTCGGAGGAGGGAAGGAACGTCATTTTTGCCTCTACTCCGAGATGTGGGACAGAAAGAGAGAGGTGGGGCTGAGAGAGAGAGAACGCTTAAAGTTAAGAGGAGGGGTTTTCTTAAATTGATAGAGAAGAGAAGAAGGGGGCGTTGTTGACGTGGACGACGATTTTAAAGAGATGGCAGCCAATCAGAGGGCGACACGTATCAAACTCAATGACGGCCTGCCCTGATGGTCTTCTTCCCCTGCAAAATCTATGATAGCTGGGAGACGTGGTCATTCGGAACCGGAGTTCCGAAACTGACCGTTGACTGAATCGAAATCGGAACCGGCCATTTTTTATGATTCGGCCTGGAGCCAACGGCTTTTCCCCAGTTGCCCAGGGCCTGGGAAAAGGGGAAGAGCCCTCTTCCTCAAGCCGGGGGCCCCACGTGGGGCCTGCCAGGGGAAGGGGTAGAGCCAAACGGCTCTCGCTTTCGAGTTTTTTTTTTTTTAATTTTTAATATTTCGGTTCCGAATTGGCCCAGAACCGAGAGCCGGTCTCGGAACTGCCGGTTTCGCCTTTTTATGGAATCGAAACCACCTAACCGGCCACCTCTAGCTGGGGACCTCGAAACATGAATAAATTAAGGAGTCTTGCATCCCGGAAGGAATGAGAACCTTCATTTCCAATGCAAGCATCCGAAGCGCAACTTGGGCTACAACCCAAATCTGCAAAACAAAGCAAAAACGAGCCGAGAATTTATGGAGCGTCAGCCTTACCCAGAAGCAATTCTTTTTGTTCTTGATGATGCTCTGCTAGCCCCACCGCAGAGGAATGCGGCCTCTCGACATAATCTTCGGCAAGGTAAAACAAAGATGCCAAGTTCTCCATTCTGTTTTTAAAGTAGCTTCTGGAATCAGTACTGACGATCGACATTGATGGGTTTTCTCTGTCTGGATTAAGCCCGGATTAGTAGAAGGGTTTTTCTTGGCTTTCAAGTGAATTTTTCGTGTGGATAGGGCGGTCCCGCTCTTTTCTTATGCTTCACTTGATCATCTTGTTGCAGAGTCTATAAAATGAGAAGGGTTTGTCCCTGCTGCTTCACAAGTCTTGCCCAGACCCATCCCAAGCACCGGAGCCATCAGGTACTTCCTCTCCCTGTCCTTCTCTTGAAGATCTGGTATTGTTAGTGGTGTCCACTGAGATCCTATTTCAGTTTTTGTTTTCTTTATTTGGTTAATGACATTGTCGTTCTCTTTTCCTTTTCCTGATCCCTGTGATTTATAAGGTATCCAAAGAAACTGCTGATAACCGAAAGAGTGGAAGTGCTAGCGACAACTCAGAGGTAGGTTCTCCCTTCCTCCTTTTGTGCAGCCTCAGCATTTTAGATTGCAATCTCATACTGAAATTATTGTTTTTGTTTAGCCTATTTGTAGCTTTGCGGTGGTGGTTCTCCTTGATCTCGTTTTACGTGAATACATGCAACTCAAATGACTTTCATGTAGATTTGGTCGGATGTCCAGATCTATTCAGAAACAAACAATGTGCTCTCATAGATCACTTTATGAGTGCGGCAACCGTCAAAAACTTATTGCCAGTTTTTTGTATGCTGAGAGGCTGCATATTGGCCTGGAACCTGATATTGAATATCAATGTTAGTAAGACAACAGAATAATCCATATACTATCTCATGTTTTTGTCACATTTTGAGGAGTGGGTTTATGATCAAGGAACGTGGACAATGATGCTCAGATGGCAAAAACATCAAGCATGGCCTACATTACGGCTGGAATAGCTAATTGCTTTGATGATCAGTTACTTGATCAGTCATTTGTTAAAGTATTCCCTTTTCGTCCTATTTAGGAGAACGAGCGTTGCATGTTGATAATGTGCAGCTTAAGCTTAAGAATTGTGGAATTCTGAAATCGCTTATTCCCGGCAGTATCTGAACCAGGTCATGGCCAATTCAAGCGGTAGTCAAGGGACAAATATCATACAGAATCATAATTTCTCTGGTGGAATGCATTCATGGCATCCCAATTGCTGTGAAAGCTGGGTGGTCTCTGGAGAATCGGGTGATCCCTATGCTGTGGTTACAAATAGAAAAGAATGCTGGCAAGGATTGGAACAAGACATCACAAGCAGGGTTTCTCCAGGTTCCACTTATTCTGTTTCTGCCTGTGTTGGAGTGTCGGGGTCTCTTCAAGGCTCTGCTGATGTATTGGCAAGTCTGAGGCTAGAACACCAAGATTGTGCAACTACATATAAGCGCATTGGAATGTAAGGTTTCTTGCATCATAAGTAGCTACATCTTCTCAAATCACCAAAGCTGTGAACAATTTAACCAAACTGACCTGCTGCAGAACTGCTGTATCAAAAGAGAGGTGGGACAAGGTGGAGGGCTCATTTTCTTTGTCAAGTATGCCAAACCGAGTTGTCTTTTACCTTGAAGGGCCTTCTCCTGGAATAGACTTACTTATAAAATCAGTGGTGATAACTTGTCCTAGTGCAAATGGAAAAGAGGTAATTAGGCATTCTAAGAAGAAATGAAAACAAAAACTTACCTCTTTTAATAGCTTCTGAATTATGAAAAATGGAACTTAAATTGTTAACAGTTTCCTCTTTATGTGCTGCAAAAGAGAGTTGACAGGGAATGCATAGCTGCTGGTGATGAGAACATCATCCTTAATCCCATATTTGATGATGGATTGAACAATTGGGCTGGGAGAGGTTGTAAGATTGTCTTACACGACTCTATGGCTGATGGGAAGATAGTTCCACAGTCTGGGAAGTACTTTGCGTCTGCAACAGAACGGACCCAGACCTGGAATGGGATTCAGCAAGAAGTTACTGGAAGGCTGCAAAGAAAACTTGCTTATGAAGTCACTGCACTGGTTCGTTTATTTGGTAACAATGTCAGCAGCACTGGCGTCCAGATCACACTGTGGACCCAAATGCCAGATCTCCGTGAGCAGTACATAGGCGTAGCCAAGTAAGTTTGAATTCCCCTCACCTTAATAATCTTCATATGGTTATAGCCAGTGATACCAAGGACAGGAAAATGGAATGGTAGGCCAAACTTCTCTCATCCTGGAATGTCCAAAAGGATGGAAATGGTCAATTATTTCTTGTGAAACCTTCCATTTTTCGTTTATGAGAAAGATAGTTTATTCTATTTTCTGTAGTTGCTACTATCCTGTATCAATGATTTAATTTCATGCCCCTTAATCGCTTCAACTTTTTTGTTTCTCTCAAGTGTGCAAGCAACAGACAAGGACTGGACACAAATGCAGGGGAAGTTCCTCTTGAATAGTTCCCCGTCAAAAGTTGTAATCTACATTGAAGGTCCACCTGCGGGTACTGATATTCTTGTGAACAGCTTAACGGTAAAGCATGCGGCAAAAGCTGCTCCTTCTCCTCCACCAATTATTGAGGTTTGTAGCTATCGAATTTTTCGACTGATATATGTTCTCCATATCTTTAATGTCTGAAGATTCCCTTAGACATTCTGAAAATTGCTTTTCTAGAAATCAAACCTGTATGTTTAAGCACCCATCCCCCACGCTTCATTTGCAGAATCCAGCTTTTGGAGTAAATATAATTGACAACAGTGACCTAAACAATGGGACTAATGGATGGTTTCCCCTTGGTAGCTGCACTTTGAGCATTCGAACTGGTTCACCGCACATTCTTCCCCCGTTGGCAAGAGATTCACTTGGGCCTCATGAACCTTTGAGTGGCCGTTACATCCTCATGACAAATCGCACAGACACTTGGATGGGCCCTGCTCAGATGATCACTGATAAGCTCAAACTCTTTTTGACATATCAAGTTTCCGCGTGGGTACGGATAGGTTCTGGTGCGAGTGGTCCTCAAAATATTAATGTTGCACTTGGTGTGGACAACCAATGGGTAAATGGTGGGCAAGTGGAGGCTAATGATGACAGATGGCACGAACTTAGTGGTTCATTCAGAATTGAAAAGCAACCATCAAAGGTCATGGTCTACATCCAGGGTCCTGCTTCAGGTGTTGACTTGATGGTTGCAGGGGTTCAAATATTCCCTGTTGATCGACATGCAAGGTTTAAGCATCTGAAAAATCTGACTGATAAGGTAACTCCCAGAATAACTTTAGTGCAAGATTTTTGGTATAATGATTAATCAATGGGTGTCATGGCTTAACTAGATTGATGATATTTCCAAATGCAGACTTTAACCGACATAGATTTCTCTTTTGACAAAGACAGTCTACTTTTTACCACACACTTGCATTGTCTTAATTGTGTCTATAACTTGTCGATTTGGAGTTATATGCTTCCACTCTTCCTTTCACCCCAGAAAGATGGCTCTAACAGATTCGTGCAGTCATTTGAATTGGTTCCTAATTTTCATGTTTTCCTTTCACTATGGCAGCTTCGTAAGCGTGATGTTGTCTTGAAGTTTTCTGGTGCGGATTCAAGCAGCTTGCTTGGTGCTACCGTGATTGTCAAACAGACACAAAATAGCTTTCCGTTTGGCTCGTGCATAAGCAGAACAAACATAGATAACGAAGATTTTGTTGATTTCTTTGTAAAGAACTTCAACTGGGCTGTTTTTGGGAACGAATTGAAGTGGTACTGGACGGAGCCACAAAAGGGAAACTTCAACTACCGGGATGCCGATGAGATGCTTGACTTGTGTAAGAGCCACGGCATAGAAACCAGAGGCCATTGTATCTTTTGGGAAGTGGAGAGCATGGTTCAGTCATGGGTCCGATCCCTAAACAACAATGACTTGATGAGCGCTGTTCAAAACCGTTTAAACGGGCTTCTTTCTCGCTACAAGGGCAAGTTCAATCACTATGATGTGAACAACGAGATGCTGCACGGATCATTCTTTCAGGGTAGATTGGGAAAAGATATCCGAGCGAATATGTTTAAGACCGCACACCAATTAGATCCATCTGCCGCACTGTTTGTGAATGATTACCATGTGGAAGATGGGTGCGATCCCAAGTCATGCCCTGAGAGCTACATAGAACAGATTCTTGATCTACAGGAACAAGGCGCACCGGTCGGCGGAATCGGGATTCAAGGGCATATAGATAATCCTGTAGGACCAATCATTAGTTCGGCTTTGGATAAGCTGGGCATTCTCGGCCTTCCGGTATGGTTCACCGAGCTCGATGTGTCCTCCATTAATGAGTACGTACGAGCTGATGATCTGGAAGTCATGCTCCGAGAAGCATTTGCACATGCTGCAGTCGAAGGGATAATGTTGTGGGGCTTCTGGGAGCTGTTTATGAGCCGAGAAAACTCGCACCTGGTCAACGCGGAAGGGGATGTCAATGAAGCCGGCAAGAGATACCTCGCACTCAGAAAAGAGTGGTCGTCTCATGCTCACGGACATGTTGACGAACAAGGCGAGTTCGCGTTTAGAGGATTCCACGGCACATACGACGTCATGATCGTTACCACTGCTCAACGGACTACGAAGAGCATTGTCGTTGATGAGGGCGAGTCCCCGCTCATCGTGTCTATAAGTCTTTGAGTCACATGTGAGCGCTGCAACTGAATATTGTCATATGTAAATTCCTGATCAAATTGCATGATGTTAAGGGGGGACACGACTGTACATAGCATGGTTTGCAAAGGGATTGATTCATGTCTTTATTGTAATCTTAAAGCCGAAAGATAACCATATGGTTGCTGCTTGCTAAGAATCTGATTGAACCTTGGAGCAGTTGAATTTATAAGGGCCTGATTCCCAGTAGCCAATGTCAAAAGGATCTTTAAATTCTTTGGAAACATTGAAGTGGCTTATCCATACCGCATTTCGCCACGTGTCATTTGTACTAATTTATGTGGTTTTGGATTTTTCATTTTGCAAATTTGTTCCTTGCGTTTTTTCCTCCGAAGAACATAAGATTCTCCACTATCTCTTTTTCACTTATTTTCTATTTTCCTCTTTAGTTTATTCTTTTCGTCAATCTAATGCAAAACAATTTTGTCTTGAGTTTTTTCCCAACTTATCTTTTGAACATGGGATTGAACTGTTGTTCTCATTCTATGATTTTACGTTATTGATAGACCTTTGCAAATAGGTCACAATCAAATCGAAATATGAAAAGTTCCTTCCATATGTCATGAGTATATTTAATGCGTAAAAGTTAACCGTAAATAACAAAGAATAATACCATAATTTTAGGCTTTATGGTTTTCGGTATGAAAAATTAGATTTGATTTTCCTTTGTAAACTTATTTTTATATTATTTTTATTTTTATTTTATTCATCATTTATTTTTTATTTGTTAAAAAATCATTTTTTAAATTTTTAGAAAATTCAGATTTTTTATTTTTATATTATTTGTCTTTTGTCTTTTCTTTTCTTTTCTTTTCTTTTTCTTTTCCCGTCTTTTTCTATTGGTCGCAGGCGAGCTCATCGAGTGAGGCCTAGGAGAGCCTCGCCTAATCTAGAGAGGCCGGCAAGGCTCAAGCTTGCCAACCACAGGCCTGCGGCCGATCGGAGGCCATCGCCTTGGTCGGCAGAGGAAGAAAGATAAGAAAATTCTGAAATACAAAGAAAGAAAATAACAGAAAAATAAATAATAATTAAAAAAAGAAAAGGAATGTGAAGGAGTGGTGGTAGGAAAGATGAGGGAAAATATTTTCTTCTTTTCAAAAAGAGGAAATTATCTTCCCCCATTTTGAAAGTGTTTTTTCCATGGGTGCAAAATATTTTTCTTGACTTATTTATTTTCCGTGAATCGAACAACGGAAAATCCGGAAAATATTTTTTTGTAAGTTATTTTTCGCAAAACAAACAGAGCTTAAGTGATCTAAGATTTCAGTGCTATGAAACTCGTATACTACAAATTTAGCATTTGACATGACTTAAAAGACCAGAGGAATACAATACATGCATGTAACAAGCATGTTAGCTTTGCTATCACGATGTGGAAAATGGCCTCCTCCTTTCCGCTTCTTGTCATCTCTTGAAGGGCTTATTTGATTGCCAAGAGCCAACAAACCTTTGTTGATGTGAACGCTAGGGGTGATCGGTTTCAGTCCGGTCCAGTTCCCCTCATCCAGTTCCCCTCGAGAACCGAGAACCGGATCACTGGTCCAGTTCGGTTCCCGAGCGGTTCTATTGGACCAAACACATGGCAAAAAGAAAAAATCGGAGGACGAGACCTTAAACTCGATCCTTGCAGCCTTCACGACGACGTTCCCACGTAGCTTCGCGGTGGAAATCCTCCAGGTTTATTCGGGACCACCTGTGATCGTCTACAAGTTCAGGCACTGGGGTTACATGGAAGGCCCCTTCAAGGGCCATGCCCCAACGGGCGAAATGGTCGAATTTTTTGAGATCGGGATAATGGATGTGAATTTTCATTTTCTCGTATAACGTTCTCTATTATTGATACAAATACACAAGCTCTAAGAAGACTAGTACAAGTGTAGCATCCATATTGTATGCAGCATGAAGATTAGAGCCACTTTGAATTAAATAAACCTCGCTTGGGGGCTCTTAAAGCTTTTTGTTGCGTTGTATATTCAGTTGTGATCTGCTTGAGCTGAAATTGATTATGTCACCTTTCATTTTAAATTGTAGCTCGGCGAGAATGAGAAGATTGTGAAGTTGAAGAAACAAAGCACCGAACTTAAATTTTTTTTAAAAAAATTTATTGATCCTTTCCGAGCGGTCCGGTCCTAGAGGACCCTAGAACCGAGAATCAGACCGCCCCCTCTAGAACTGGGAACCAAACCACTGGTCCCGGTCCGGAAGATCCAATTTGCTCACCCTAATGAACGCCTGCCCATAATCAAGAAAGTATTCATCGGATGTGTCCCCAAAATAGGAAAATCGTCCGAAATGTCATAAACCTATTGTACTTTTGTCAATTCAGTGTTAAACTTTTTAATTTATCAATTGAGCACTAAACCGTTGCACTTTTTTTTTTCAATTTAGTCCATTTGGCCATTTTTGCCCAGAAATCGCTGACGTGATCAATTTTTAATTATCTTTTGTTTTCTTCTTTTTTCTTCCTTACTATGGCTGGGGAGAGTCGTCAGGCCCTCGCCCGAACCATCGCAGCCTTGCCTGCAGCCACTAGAATTATATGATGGTAAAAACATCATAAGTACATGAACTTTTTGTGACATTCCGAATTTCGATCTTATCTCGAAGCTTATGAATGAATGAAATGACTATCGATGTATTTCAGTTAAATCTCACTCGGAATTGATCACTCTCGAGTTGACTAATCAAAAGAAAAAGGCTAACGAGGATTTAAGTACGTGGACTAAAGAACTCGACCATGGTTTGGCACATTGACCATAGGGATTGCCGAGGAAATATTTTGGGCCATTAAAGGCCGATTTAATAATGGTATTAGAACGATTTGCTAGTGTTATGCGATTGGTTCGCGAGTGAATCCGTCTGACCATAGTATAATTTGCGAATCAACCTAAACCGATTCCTAATGATCGCGCCCTTCGAAACTTGTGATTGACCATCGCAATTACATGACAACCAGGGTCACCACGGTTCGAGTAACTCTTAAACGTGACATTAATCACAAGTCGATACGCGTAACTCCTAAGAGCAGCCCATTGGTTTGAGATAAACTGGAACGACAATTGATTGAGTTTGGCCATGAATTGGACTTCAAGACTGGAGGCTGTTGACACCTGATTTTTGATCAGTCTTTCATAGTTTATTTTTAAAAAATTCATAAAAAATCTATAAAAAGTTAAAAAAAATTAAAAAATCATCTTTGGTAACCTTGACCAAGCTAAAGGAACCATTTTTGATAAAAAAAAATAATTTGTCATATTTTTTAATATTTTTTAATATTTTCCAAAAATAGAAAAATACATGAAAAATGAAGAAAAATAGCGTTCGATGTCGTAAAAATATAGAAAAATAGTCAATATTTTTATTTTAATTTCCTTTTCATTTTGAACTCATAAATAGTCAAAATTCAAGTTCAATTGCATGTGTTTCTTCATGACGCATAGAGTTGAATTTGGCAAAAAAATGTCATTCGAGTATTTTAATTTGTAAATTTCTACATATTTTTTAGTCTTGACGTCCAATTAGATCGACCACCATCTACAATAAATTCCCCTTGCTGAATATTTTCGTTTTTGTTTCACATGATTTCATGGTGTAAAACGCCGAGTGGATCCCCAAATATAATCGGGTCGGCTCGTCCAAGACCAAACCAGGGCACGGCGAACCCCATGTGAGTACTCTCGAACTCCTTCGATGCTTCCTAATGCTTTTCTTAGGTTAGATCGTGTGTTGAATGGCTAGGACAGCTAAATCATTCTTGAGCTGTGATTGATAAATAGGGCCTTACTAGGAATGCCAAGTGATTTATTTGCATATCTAGATTTCTTGAGTTGCGCATTTTATTACTGATTGTGATTGCTAGGATAATCACTCATATCTGCATGAATTTCTAGATTTATGGTTCATACCTTACTCATCCGCATGAATCTCAGGCTAGAAAATTCAGTCAACTTAGGTACCGAAAGGGCGTCAACTCTGACAGTTGGTGTAACTAAGTCCCCGAAACCATTTCTCTGGTTCTCGCAGAATTGAATAGAAACTCCCAACTATTCGATTGGGTGGTCCAATCACACCCTAAAAAAATGATTGGTGGCGACTCCATGGCATGCACACTTAGCACATGTCACTAGACTACACTGAAAGTCGATCACGCATACCTCCGTTGCGATTTGGGTAATGGGCCTTGGGAGAGGCCCGCGTCCGACCAGACAGGACGGCCCATTAGCCCTCGAGAGCTCGACAACCTCAAGAGGGTCGCGACAGACTGGCGACTCCGCTGGGGACTGGTTCTTAACCATTTAGTGGACTTGAGCCGATTAAAAAGTTGATTGATTCTTCTAACCTAATTTTATGCAGATGCTCTCGAAAGTGAGGTGTTTATGCTAACGAATGTGTTAGATGTTTTTGTAGACGGGAGAAATAAGGGGTGAAGTGCTTGTTAACTTTGTTTTATGCAGGTAGGAGTTTTGGATGTATGATTGTGTGGATGTTTCTATTGAAGCGGTGATTGTTAAATAAAATGCATGTCTATTGCTTTAGCACGACACAATGAATACACACAATTGCGCCTAAAACCCCAGGCGCCCTCTTTAGGAACACAATAAAAGGAATTGAAAATGGAATCTCCGTGAGGAAAAACATGGGGTAATCCACTTTTCAATTCCGCTCACTTCGAACTATGGATTGAGTCCCAATGCAACGATAGTTGTGCAATGGAATCGGCTCTTCCCAGAATTCGAGGCGAGAACCTTGGCTTTAGGTACCAAGCCCTATCTTTTGATTTTTAGGAGTTTTCCCTCACTTGTCTCATGCGTTTGTCTATGAAAGGTTAGTATACCTAACACTGCAAAAAATACAGAGAAGCTTGATTTTCTCTTAAGTTTGGTTGGTAAGACTTTTCTATCCCTCGAACTTGTTACAGCTCTTAATCATTATATTCATTGCATAATTCCGGTGATTGGATTAAATGCCATTTTAAGGATAGATATGAGTGTTTTCCTCCCAATGTTCTTGATGGAAGATGAAGATGGTGTCATCCCATTACGAGCGCCAAGTGGACAAGAAGAGCCTACTATGGACATCATTGAGGTATCATCTAATGAAGATGATGATTTGGAATAGGTGATCCTGAAGTCACGTCTCAAAGATCGAAACTAGGGCATCTCTAAGTATTAAGATCACATTCCTTTGTTTTATTTTTCATTTCTAGCTTTGTATAGGATTTATTTTGCTGAGATCCTCTCTATCTGATCCCTTAGATTGATTGTATTAGGGATCTATTTGTGTTTATATACATTCAGATTGAAATTTGTTGTATTTCTATTGACTTGTCATTGGAATGTGATAGTGGCATTTCTTCTAATCACTCGAATACTCCAAAATCAATTTTATAATTCCTTTGGATGAAATTGAAATTGGAAGTCTTATACAACCTTTTGGCCGTATAGGGCAATACAATCCCAATTTCGCCAGAAGGAACTATAAACTTGAATTGGTTCATGCATGTTTTGCATCATTGGTAATCCACAATAATTGATCAAGAATATCAAGAGTATTCGTGTTTTTCAAATTTAATGAAAAGATAGATATCCAAATTACTCTCGTTCTTAGCAAACAGCTTTAATTTGGATACTGTATCTTCAATTGAATTTAAAACACATCGTAATTGTGTACTTTTGAACATTCCATTGATTTTCTTGGAATTGATCAAAGGCAATTATCGTGAATTACATTCCTTTCAATGATATGCTTTCCTTTGAGGAATATCGATAAAAGCTTTTGCACAAGGCCAAAACCCTTGTAAAAGCTCTTATCCCTATTAATCATAAGTAAGCATAAAATTGAAAGGATTTATGCTTTATTTTTCAAATTCTTTCTTCTGATTCTGCCTTTTCATTTGAAACAGGTTAAAAACAAGTAGAGAAGAGAAGTCTTTTTGTGGATAATCGCGGTGGGAGGTTCCTTTATCCGATCATAAGCAAGATTAAAAAATCAAGATGTACACGCTCGAATCATCAATGTCAAAGCGCAGCTTGCCTAGGTTGAGAGTGGTCAGGTGTTCGAGAAAGTCAGCTATACAGAAGTTGAGACACACACATTAGAGCTTTCATTCATTTCGCTCAATCGAGGGACCTTAAAAGCAGATCATACAAATCATCGGGGTGGAAACATAAAACCGCAATGAGCCCTAATTAGCATCACAAAGGAACCTAGTTGGCCCTCCATATTATTGATGCTTTGCTTATACTCACCACCTTGAGACTCGAGATCTGCAAGCTTAAGAAGAAGGCGTTTACATTCCCCTTTAAGATCGGCAACCTTGGTCCCGTGATCTTCGGCGGCTATTTCCAGGTCCCGAACTAGTCCTCTCCCATGGGCTATATCCGCGGTAATGCTGTCAAGCCTTTCTTCCTGCCACTCACATTGAAACTTCAACACGACATTACGACGGTCGTGCTCATAGGTGGTCAGGGATAAAGCCAAGCGCTCCACCAAATTTCCCCTCTCGCGAAGCAACATCGAGACTCGCTTGTTGGCGAACTCAACAGCCTTTCTGTGACTATCGGCCACAAGGTTGGCCAACACCAAGCAGTTGGACCGATCCTCATAGCGAGCTCGCAAAACGTGAGCCACGGTAGCTTTTCGATGAGCGACACGGTAAGTCTCTAAAAAGTTTATAAAGAGGGTTGGGAAGATTCTATATTCCCTCTCTAAATTAGTGCCCTCGATGGAGGTGGTGTCTATTTCCACGAGCAAAATACGGATTTCATCTTCAGTTTCTGGGTGATCGGCTATATGAGCATAGCCTCGACCGAGGAGGTTATAGAGTTTTTCCCACTGGGCCAAAATTTCGGCTGAGAAAGCGCGAATAGGAGAGGAGGTCATTTTCGTTGGAGTGAGGGAGAAGAAGATGAGTGTGGTAGAGTGATTAAAATACGAAAAGGCAATTATGTAAGAGTGTTAATCTTCTATGCATTAACTCCTCCTTTTATAGCAACTCGAGAATGAAGAAAGGCACAGCAATAATGCTCGTGGAGCCAAGTTAATTGGGTAAAGCAATGGTGGCTCTTTCGGTGAACCATCAGATTTGTCCCAGTCCGCGATTTCAGGCTTGATAAACCTAAAAAAGTTGTAAAAAGATATGTCGGTGTCACCATATTAAAATTGAGCGGGAGTTAAGCGCAACTATCGAAAAAAGTTGCGAAAGGATTTGGCGGTCCCATCATATTAAAAAACTGAGCGGGAGGCGAGCGTAGTTCCACCTTTTTGAAAATAAGTGGGAGACAGACATGGATATCGAGAACATGAAATCGATTTGGTGTCCCTCCACGTTGAAAAGAAGAAAGAAGACGACAAAGCGGGAAATACGAAATCTTGGGAGCAACGCTTGCCTGATGATCTTCATCCATGTTTAAAGAACGTTTCATGGGCATACAGAACCACTCAAAAGAAAATTTAGAGAGAGTGAGCATACATGAGAGAGTAGAGAACCCTGAGTGAGCAAAAATTGATCGAACATTTTTCGATCCAACATGTTTGAGAGTTACCATCAGTTGCTAGAGGCGACTGATCCAAAAATCTCAGAAAATGAACTACTGAGAGATCTCGAAGATTCTAGGATGGCGTCTGGTACCAGAACCACAGAACCCAACCCTTTCGGCAACGAAGTTCAGGATCTCAGCAGCGACGACAACAGCAGCAGCGATGGTCAATCCCGGAAAAGGAAACGTCGCCAGTGCCACACTCAGAATGAAATCCAAGAGCTTGAAGCTTTCTTTAGTGAATGCCCTCTCCCGAACATGAAACAAAGAAATGAATTGGGCCAGAAGCTAGGGATGAAACCTTTGAGGGTCAAGTTTTGGTTTCAAAATAAGCGAGCCAAATTGAGGGCTCAACACAGACGTCAAGAACTTGCGATTCTAAAGGAGGAAAACGAAAAGCTTCGAGCGGAGAACATGAGGTATAAGAAAGCTCCCAGCACTATCGCTTGCCTTAATTGCGGTGGCCCTATCACTCTCGGCGAAATGTTCCTTGATAAGCCTTATATGAGGATTGAAAATGCTCATTCACCACCCCACTCCCTCGAACCATTTTCGATACAATCAGATTTTGTTGGAGATATGCATGAACAAATCAATTCTACGAAGTCAATACCGATGCCTTCTAAAGGATGTGATATGCGTCACCATGATTGGAGTTTCCTTAACGATGAGCTTACTATCACGACCGACCAATCCAAAGCTGATGAATTCCCTCCACAACAATTTCCGGATCGATCAAATCCTACTGGAAATAGGCCAGAGAGCAATAGCCAAGTTGTCAACACTGTTCCGGGTCGCAAGAAGACGAGGGTCAATTGGTCCCCCGAGCTTCATCTCAAGTTCCTTAGTGCGGTTCAGCAACTAGGGATCAACTCAGCATATCCAACGCGCATACTTGAGATCATGAACATACCAGGACTCACTAAATATGGAGTCGCGAGTCACCTCAAGAGCTACAGAAGGGCGCTAAGACAGCGCCACACAACACTGAACCTGAAAGAACTCAACTTGTGCCTAAACACTAGGCATGGCTATAACTACAATGCCCCTGAAGTAAGAAATACCCTGCCGAATCTAGGCACTGACCAAGCTGGTAGCAGCACCATCGACTACTTGGGCGCTAATCAGAATATTCCCCCGAATCATCTCAGCACCCCTCAAGAGTATATGCCACAAGTGCAGCAGGTACGAACTCCTTGGTTTGAGCAGCAACTTTTCGCTAGTGCTCTTCCTATCCCCGATCAACATATTGCGCCTAGTGTTCAAAGATCTGCTCGGCTTGGGCATATGATTTCGGAAGATCAAGCGGGCGGATGCTCTGAGGATTTTTGTTTCTTCCATTCCCAAATGGAAGGTGCTTTTGATAGTGAACCGATCAATCATCCTCTTATAATCTCGAGCAACGACGAAGGTTCTAGCTCGAAGAATCAGATCGCTCACAACAGAAACAGGAATCCTTCAACGCCAAGCGATGATGGTCAACTCGAATATCAGTTGCTCGAAGAATCAAAAGATTTCCTTGATGAGGAGCTCCATATCTGGATCGATCAGTTTAAAACTGATGGGCTTATGAAGTTATGATCCAAAATGACGATTATATGTCTGATTCATGGTGTAACTAGCTGATCACCGAGAATCCTCAAGGGAACTAGGCACATGTGACTGGATGTATCATTAATCTTTCTGTCATAAAGTCTTCCATGCAAGATAATCTTCCTTAATGCCTAGAGTTAATCTGGGGCAGCGATCAGTACTACCTGCGAGCATCATCATGCTTGAGTGCGACAATCCCTTGTTAGATTAGAGTCGAGGCGAATCAATTGAACGCCACGAAGAAAAACATTTAAAGGCTTCACATAGGAAAATGCGAGCAAAAGCCCGAGCGAGCTCAAAGACGGTTAGTTCTGTATCGTTCTAAGGGACCTTTAGTCGTTATGAACTCTAAATTGAGCTTGTTTCATTCTCGATGGGGGTCGCTAACTGCTTCAAGAATTTTATAACAAAAAACGAACCAGTTAGGGACGCCAATAGTGCTGTGTCCTGGTAGTCAGTGAAATGGAAGTGGTACGAAACGTCAGGAGTTCGATCTCAGGATTGAAAAATCATTTTATCAGTTGGTCTATCACCCGATGAAGTTCAAAGAGATTCGAAGCAGATGACTATAGAACTTGGGGCAATTCGAAAATCATCGATTCATTTTCATCAAGCGGCGAAGTTGGTATTGTAAAATGTGAAGCATGCAAATGACAAATCCGAAGCAGAAGGAGATGAATCATGATTCGCTTATCCAAGGTCGGGATTTCAACCTTCGACTAAAGCCAAATCTAGGATGAGTTTTTGATCTTGCCCACTCGACAAAACCCATCTCCACTGAAAATGGGGGCAAACCATTCCTACATCCGGAAAGCATGTCGAAGCCGAAGACATCAAATTCATCGTTTAATCCGTGGGGCAAGTCCCTGAAGCGATAGTTATCATCCGCAGAGCGTAATGGAATCCATTCTTTCAATGTAAAACGCATTTGGCCGCGGAGCCACCCATTTGGTAAAAAGAACGTATCGTTCCTAAATGATTTTCAATCAGATGCGGGGATAATGTTCTCTCATTTTCCTCTCAGGTGATGAACAGAGACGAGGCACCCAAGAAGCCATGCATTCAAATAACAAAACAATGCATGAAACACGCCCAAAAAGATGAATGAATCTCCTCCGACGTAAATCCTCGAGGTGGATTCGTTGCCCAACCAGACGAAGAAATCATGGCCACAAGCTTGAGGGCCGGCTTCTACAATCTGCACATTGGCATGCAGAATGGAATTCAAATCAAGAGTAAAGTAGTATCGTCCCAATTTGTTTTGAATTTGGAAACCCAAAATAATGCTTAATATTTATCATTGGCAGGAGCTCGCCATCAGGGCAGACATATTTTCACAACCCTTGTACACTCGTTGGAGCATATGACCAAGGGTGAGATGTATTGTTCCAATTTTTGTAAAGTTTTAGAATATACGATGACATATCCCTTTTATATCTCCAGGATCTCCAGCCTCGATGGGCAGGTAAGTATCCCTTTTCCCAATTCATTGGAGATTAAAAAATTTCAGAATTAATTCGATTCTCACATCTAAAAAGACATAGAATTCTTACTTCGTTGACATTCATGTTTTAAAACATGAGATTGTCTGAACATGAATTACACATGTATGGTGCATCACAAAATCCCTTTGAAGGATAAATCTTGATGAAATGAAATGAATTTTTCCAACAAGAGTCGTTTGAACTGTTCAAAAGGGTATTTTCTCATAAGAGAAGCGAGCCTAATCCAAACACGTCCCATACACACTTGAGAGATGAGGAGATTGGAAATGATAGCGAAACCTTAACCTATGGATATAAGGGTCATTCGCAACGATTACATGGATCGAGATGACAGAGGCATTTATTTCTTCATTCCAAACACTACAGATGCCCATTGAGAACCCCATTGAACGGCGATTTTCATTCTCAACCCTGTCAAGAACCACCCCACATTGGGGCAAATGAAGGTTAGTCCAACAGTATCAGAAAGTAAACGGTTTGAAATTTTCTTGCTCGGACTAACATAAATCTTTGTGTGTTGTTTATATGATAATCCAAGTGTCATAGGATGACGAGAATAATTCATTTCTCTATCCTACACACTGTTATCCTTTGCACGACCAAGTTGAGCCAGCAAATTCATTTCATCAACCTATTGGTGATCATTGCATATTCCAAAGCAAAGGCAACATCACTCTAGGAATGGAAGCGTGCCAAAGTTTAAGTTGCATATCTAGCATGATTGCCGAAAATCCTAGCTCCAAAAGAAAAGAAAAACACGGGATTAAAAAAAAGGGGGAAAAGAAAAATCCCTAGACATCAAGAAAAAGCAAAGTGCCTGGTAAAAAGCAAGGCTGATGTCTATTCAAAATATCCCCAGTAAAGTCTAGATATACGATGAAAAGACCCTGCAAAGGAGTCAGATCAAGATGACTACTCTCCAAATGATGTCGTGCTCAAATTGCAAACACACAAACAGACGGTCTCTTAATGTAACAAGAGACGCTTTTAAACATCCTTGTGCGCTCTAAAAGAGGAGTGTACACTTCAAGAAATGGAGATGTTCTTCGAAGGACATGTGGTAAATTTGCAATGATCACCAATGCCAAACCCTTCACAATTTCTGGGCAAAAAATAAGCCTTTTTCGGTCCCCAATCCTTCCAATGTTACAACCCTGAAGCAGTCTTATCTGACTAAGACACTTGGGTTAATGTATAACTTAGCTCAAAGAAGTACGAGCAAAACTATTTCTTTCTCATTTTACAGGGTTCTTGACTTGTAAACCCGGAGCAGATAGTGAAAATTTTCGTTCAACGGCCTTGACTCAAAAGTGAGTCCCCCTTGGAAACCGATATCCAAGCCTAACACTACGGTCCCGTGAAAGACCTCCTGATCGGTCGAAATGTATGCGTTGCGAATGATCCTGAAACCCAGGCATAGGTTGGTAGGAAATTGAGCACTTTCCCTATTAAAGATCATTATCACAGAGCAGTGAGAAGCCTTCTTGGATGAGAAATACTCCAATGGATGTTTTGAGCAAACTCTTTTTGAAATTTTCAAATTGTTTGATCTAGAGTTTCCGTGCAAGGAATTTATGATCACATCTGTATATGGCAGGAATGTTTTGGATAACCTCCAGCAATCAAAATGCACATTTCATGACTAAAACTTAAGTCGTAGAATTTTGTCAGTTAGACAATTATTGTCTTCCCAAAGATTACTAATATCTTCTTGGCGAGGAAATATTTTCAGGTCTAAGCTTTCTGCAGGACTTTTGGCCGCCCCAAAGACTGGGTGCGTCATCCTTAGGTGAAGCCTTTTAGTAGGCAAGTCTTTTCTAAGACCGATCCACAGAATGATCGAGTCTCCGACTAGCCCCGAAGAGTGGGTACGTCATCCTTTGATTCATATCAATTTGGAATCTCATAAATGGTAGAAACCGCCTGAAGGGTCAACTCAATGGTAGAAACCGCCATAAGGGTCAATCAATGGTAGAAACCGCCTGAAGGGTCAACACAATGGTAGAAACCGCCTGAAGGGTCAATGTATGGTAGAAACCGCCTGAAGGGTCAACCAATGGAAGAAACCGCCTGAAGGGTCAAAACAATGGTAGAAACCGCCTGAAGGGTCAATGTATGGTAGAAACCGCCTGAAGGGTCAACCAATGGTAGAAACCGCCTGAAGGGTCAACTCAATGGTAGAAACCGCATGAAAGGTCAATGAATGGTAGAAACCGCCTGAAGGGTCAAAGGACTGGTAGAGACCGCCTGAAGGATCAACCCAATGGTCCGATCCACCATACGGATCAAAACCTTGATGAATCCCGAACGCAGGAGGATTCGTTTTCCCTAATAAGCCTTACATTAGGCAAGCCATTTCTAGTTTAGTCCACCACACGGATCAAAACCCTTGGCAAATTCCCAAATGTGGGATGCGTATTCCTTAGGTTCCTATCAGTTAGGAATCCCATTATGGTTTGACCTACCATACAGGTCAGAGCTTAACATCCCAAGGACACTCCGATGACAAGTCCTTAGGAATCTACTTGAACACATCAGACATAGCAAATGCTGCAAGCATTCGACAAGTAAGGGGCAGGGAAGTCTATCTACTCCTTAACTTTCTTACATCATATCAGGGAATTGAATGAGCACATCTCTTTTTAAGGAAAAGCACACATTGATGGGCATGAAAATTGGATGTCATGATTTCTTTTATTTTCCCAGTCGAGTCGATCGGAATATAGGTGTCACCTTGTCTTTGAGAGAAACCTCTGACGAAATTCCTCTCAAAGAGGGGCAGCTGTTGACACCTGATTTTTGATCAGTCTTTCATAGTTTATTTTTAAAAAATTCATAAAAAATCTATAAAAAGTTAAAAAAAATTAAAAAATCATCTTTGGTAACCTTGACCAAGCTAAAGGAACCATTTTTGATAAAAAAAAATAATTTGTCATATTTTTTAATATTTTTTAATATTTTCCAAAAATAGAAAAATACATGAAAAATGAAGAAAAATAGCGTTCGATGTCGTAAAAATATAGAAAAATAGTCAATATTTTTATTTTAATTTCCTTTTCATTTTGAACTCATAAATAGTCAAAATTCAAGTTCAATTGCATGTGTTTCTTCATGACGCATAGAGTTGAATTTGGCAAAAAAATGTCATTCGAGTATTTTAATTTGTAAATTTCTACATATTTTTTAGTCTTGACGTCCAATTAGATCGACCACCATCTACAATAAATTCCCTTTGCTGAATATTTTCGTTTTTGTTTCACATGATTTCATGGTGTAAAACGCCGAGTGGATCCCCAAATATAATCGGGTCGGCTCGTCCAAGACCAAACCAGGGCACGGCGAACCCCATGTGAGTACTCTCGAACTCCTTCGATGCTTCCTAATGCTTTTCTTAGGTTAGATCGTGTGTTGAATGGCTAGGACAGCTAAATCATTCTTGAGCTGTGATTGATAAATAGGGCCTTACTAGGAATGCCAAGTGATTTATTTGCATATCTAGATTTCTTGAGTTGCGCATTTTATTACTGATTGTGATTGCTAGGATAATCACTCATATCTGCATGAATTTCTAGATTTATGGTTCATACCTTACTCATCCGCATGAATCTCAGGCTAGAAAATTCAGTCAACTTAGGTACCGAAAGGGCGTCAACTCTGACAGTTGGTGTAACTAAGTCCCCGAAACCATTTCTCTGGTTCTCGCAGAATTGAATAGAAACTCCCAACTATTCGATTGGGTGGTCCAATCACACCCTAAAAAAATGATTGGTGGCGACTCCATGGCATGCACACTTAGCACATGTCACTAGACTACACTGAAAGTCGATCACGCATACCTCCGTTGCGATTTGGGTAATGGGCCTTGGGAGAGGCCCGCGTCCGACCAGACAGGACGGCCCATTAGCCCTCGAGAGCTCGACAACCTCAAGAGGGTCGCGACAGAGGCCAGACATTCAAGGATTCCAATATAAATAAATTGGACGTCGTCTCGTCCCTAGAATGATCGGAAAAGCGAAATTTGGACTGAGGATTAGAAATTACCCTTTTACCCCCAAAGAAATACTCATGCCTCTAGAAAATTAGAAGGGCATTCTTGTCATTTGTAGTCTTGCATTATTGATGGGGAAGAAGACAAGAGTGGCCACCAAAGTCAAAACCCCAAAAAGCAAATGTCATTCAAGCTTGTCATGCCAACTTGTCCATCACTCTTACACAAGTCAATCAAGCTTGTCATTCCCTGTCCCCCACTTGTACTAAGCTCCTTAAGGAAGCTATTGAGACACTCAACTCCCTCTCTCTCCCTTAGATCTTTTGGATGAGGTCTTTTGATCTTGGGGAACAAAGCTACTCTAATTTCCTCTCCTCTCTCCCTTAACCGAACTATCTCTTCCTCTCTCACTCTCTCGGCTTGCTCTCCCTCTCTCGCGCCTTTCACCACCGAACACCACCATCACCAATCGTCCTCCTTCATCTTGAACCGCCGTGCAAGAGCCACCGTCGCCATTGAGGTCCCGAAACCACCGAACCACCACTGAACAGCCTATTATCCCATGCATCGCCGACCAGCCTGAACTGGGGGATGTTTGGGCTGTTCTAGGATATTTCCTTGAATGAGTTCAAGGTAAGATACTTCATAAGCTTAGTTTAACATGTTATGAGAGTTATGATTGAGGTTTAGTGAGAATTCGATGGAGTTTAATAGTTGATTTTGTTCAATCTCCATGAACCGACCAGATTACTCTTCCTAGCCCAAACCGTGACTTTGGAGGCTGTATAAGTGGCTGATCTTGCTTGGATTAAGTGGTAAGTTGTCTCTAAATCCTAGCTTGGTATGTTAGAAGTTTAGTGGTTGAAGTTTGGAGTGAAATGGATGGAGTTTGATAGGTGTTTATTGCACAAATCCTCTAGGGACCGAATCTGTCCAAAACTGACCATCGTTGTGTCTTGACCTTGTGCCGCCCGTTTTATGGATTTGCTTGGCCAAATTTGGGTAAGTTGATCCTGACCCTCTATTAGAATGTTTGGTTACTAATAAATATTTTATGGTTGGATTGATAGAGTTTTAGGGGCTGATTTGTATGAAAAACATTGAAGAATCCCGAGAACCCGTAATCCCCTTTTTTTGTGCGCACCAATTTTAAAACGACTCGTTATAGGTCGTTCGGAGTCCAAATTGAGCTTCATTTTCTCCCACGCAACCGTAAGATCATGAGGAATAAGGTTCTAAAATTAGATTTCTCAAAAAGTAAACATATTTATGCCAGTTTTATTGGAAATAGGACTGGTCATAGGAACCAAATCTGTCCTTGCTATGATTGGTTGAGTCTTGGCCTAAAATTGATGAAATCGAGGTTAAACGATGAAGTTTGATTCTGATCATGAAAGATTATTGGGTCTCGATTATGCCTTGAAATTGTTCTAACTTGAATTGATTGAGTTAAGTGGCATTAATGACTAAACCGGGTCTTGAATTGAACTTGAGAGGCCGTGAGCTTGTGAATGACTCTAAACAGAGAATATGTGGCTGACCTTGTACCTAAAATTACGTGACTAAATGAATTAATTGCTTGGTTAAGCTAACTAGTCACAACTGGATGAATTATGGATATTCGACCTGGAGGTGCCAATGTGGATTGATTGATTGAATTGCTCGATTTGCCTCTGTGATGCTTGGCCATGGATTGTGATGTGAGATTTAATATCTTGATGTAGAGGCTGAACTATGGGAATGCCCATTATGACCCGAGAGTCGTTATTGCGGAGGGTCTATGAAATCACATATTAACCTATTAAGGTTAAAGCATGACCCGAGAGCCGTTTTTACGGAGGGTCCTAGTAAACATATAATAGCCTGGGCGTTACGACGAGGGCGTTTACCAAATGCAAGTATGACCTAAGAGCCGTTTTTACCGGGAGTCCGGGAAGATGAATTTCTTTTACCTGGGCGTTACGACGAGGGTCCTACCTAATACAATGTGATTATTAAGCTATGTCCCGGGCGCTACGGCGAGAGCTGAATAGCTAGAATCAAGCTATTTGATGGAATGTCTTATTCGAGTAGTTGATTATTTAAATGCCTTAAGTACGAAGCTTAGAGTTTAATCATGATTTTTTTTACTGAGTCGAGTCGATTTGGTAATACGGAAATGTCATGTTTTGCCAATATCATGCTTTTACCATGCCAAAGGTTTTTATTCCAAAATACCCGATTTTTAAAAATATCTGGAGGTACTGACAGCCTAATTTAGGGTTAGGTTTAGTTTACTGAGATTTATATCTCACCCCATCGTGGGACAACATTTTCAGACCCCAATCCTCGACCTCGAGTACCATGCCGCCACTATTTGGGATGCCAATGGATATTGAGACCGTGATCACCAAGTACCTAGTAGGCGAGAACCAGACGTATTATAGGAAGGCTAGTACAATCTGGATTGACGAGGGAGGTGACTCCTGGAAACCTCTCGCACCGTCGGATCACTAAGGCAGACTTTCGTCCCTGCTCAACGAGTGGGTCTTGGAATCAAGCTCACATAAAAGAGCTATGTAGCTCAATATCATCATACTTACATGCATCATTAACCATTGGGATTGGAGAGCGGGTACTACTATTTCGGATTGATGCATTCTCACCTTTTTGGTGTGGACGTACCAAGATGGGGATACTACTCTTGGACCTCTTAGGGAGTGCGTCATGCCCGACAACGTACTAGGAGCCGTGGATTCTAGTGAGGCCATTTCTCCTGATGATGATGCCATGGAGCCCTATATTGCCGAGAACGATCCTATGAAGACCTCTAGAGTTGAGCCGGAGAAGTTGGAGAAGATGGATGCCTCTGCGAAGCACGACCCTGTCGCTAACAAGACCGAGGGTGAAGAGAATGATGATTAGGCATAGCTGTAGTGCCTAGTTTTTGGACGCCCTTGTAGGATAGTGTGGTAGTATCTTGTTGGGTTAAACCTTTTGATTAGATGTCGCATATCCCTGAACCCAGCTATGTTTTATGTTTGAGGTTTGGTGTTACAAAAATGATTGTTATGTATTTGTGTTCTATGCATTCTAAGGGCCTGTTTGGTTCAGCATTTGATATGAGCATTGGGGCTCTAAAGTCCCTTGGCCAAATGCAAATGCTGTTTGGTTCATTTTTTGGCTCACTTTGGACAGATGCAATTGCATCTCAAATGCCCTCTAAAGGCCTTTAGGCCAAAGTACCTCTGGAGGTACTTTGGGAAGTTGCATCTCAAATGCAACTAATTTTTTTTAAAATTTTATCACATTCACTTGCCGCCTCCAACCGCCACCGTTCATCGCCGATCACCGTCACCGCCTCCCGTCGTCGGTGGCCGGCCTCGCCACCGGACGCAGCCGTCAGACTCCGGTGCCGGACGTCGATCGCCGGACGCCGGCCGTAGCCGCCACCGGTCACCGGACGCCAATCGTCGGACGCAACCGCCGTCGCCGATCGCCGGACGCCGCCGCCGCAAGTCGCCGGATGCCGCCGTCGCCGAACATCGGTGCCGGACGCCGTCGGTCGCCGGACGTCGCCGCCGCCGGACGCCGCCGCCGCCGAACGCCGGACGCAACCGCCGCCGCCGATCGCCGGACGCCGCCGCCGCAAGTCGCCGGATGCCCCCGCCGCCGGACGCCGTCGCCGGTCGCCGAACGTCGGTGCCGGACGTCGATCGTTGGACGCCGGCCGACGCAGCCGCCGATCGCCGCACGCCAATCGTCGGACACCGGTCGTGAGACGCCGGTCGCGAGACGCCGGTCGCCGAACGCCGGTCGCCGGCCGCCATTCGCCAGCCGCCGTCGATCGCCGGACGTCGGCCGCTGCCACCTTCGTCGAAGGTCACTGGTCGCCGCCGCCGCCGCCACTTTTTTTTTATTATAAAAAAAGTAAAAATATTTTACAAAGTATATTTTTCACCAAACGGCATTTACGCCAAAGTTGCTTTCAAATGCATTTCTAAAAAATATTTTGCCAAACACTACTTGCATTTTGGAAAAGATCTTTAGCCTAAAGGTATTTGCATTTCCTCAAAGTCCCTTGGCCAAATGCTGAACCAAACAGGCCCTAAGTCATCTTGTCAAGTTTTACGTATGGAGTTTATTTATCGCTTCCTCATGTGCATCTCATTTCACGAGTGTATTGATCGTCGTTCGGTCATGGGGATAATCGCGAAGAAAAACCAAGGAAGGGATGTTCGCACGCTCATAAGGACGCGGGGCGTGACACTTTTACTCCTTTTACAATCATGTACCTAAACCTTTTTTTTTTCCTAACCAAGTACCTCAAGTTTTATCCGACCAGAAAAAAAAAAAAAGTACCTCAAGTTTTCAAATGTAGGTCAATTTTGAAAACCTCAACACAAGAATGAGAATTGAAATTTCCATTCAACTCTTGCATACCAAACATAGAGTGTGGATTTTGACCAAAAAGGAAAATGGTGTGTGGGTGATGAGTGCCCTAAACATCGAAACCCTATTTGTGTTTGTGAAAATAGATCTACCGGCATGCCCAAATTGATTGTTTACTAAAATGGGCATGCCCCAAGGCAGTCTGAACTTCTCTTCAGTCGTTTGGAAAACTACCTAGATTGCTCCGCTGCTCCTTGCTCGAGCACAAACTGCACTGATCGGGCTAGACTGAGCGTGAATTCTACAAATTTATGTGCAATGAAAACTAAGCTGCATTGGAACGAAAATTACTTCAAATTGAAATGCTTGGAATTGGAAGTAACAACGAAATGAAATTACATAGAAATTTTAAGTGCGGGAATTGGAAAAGCGTACGAAAAAGCAAAGATAAAAACTCTTGGAAAGTTAGTGGTGCCTCTATTTATTCTTGCTCTTGCTCGGACCATTACTGATATTAGAATTTGCGCATAATCACAACGAAATAAAGCGTAGAACCCCCCCAACAGCTGAGACATTTATCGAGCAACAATATTTTATCTTGGTTCACCCTTAAACTAAGACTATGTCCAACAAAATATTCCATTATAATTAGCACATCGCACATTTCTATTGCATCCCTCAATTACAAGAGTGGAACCCACCCCCGTACTTTCCTGTCGATTGGGAGTATGAGCCACACCCCAACAGCTGAGACATTTATCGAGCTTTTATACCATGTTGTATATTCTTTCTACACCGCTATATAGGCGAATCCTATGGCACAGATATTCGCTCACAACTATATTTCAAATTATTTCACAAAACCTGTTAAAAAAAATTATCAAACTATGCAATCCAGAGTTGCTTCCTCTCTTCCCTTCTTCCATTCCAGCTCTTAGAAGTTGAAAATATACCTAAAAGATTTTGATGATAACAAAATCAAATCCAAGAATTTGACGAGTTCAATTAAGTGCGTAGAGGCTCGTATCTAAATCATGAGAAGCTAGGATCCGACTCAATTAAGTATATGAGCCAAATTTCATTAGGTGCTAAAACTATAAAAGAGAGGGAGTATAACCAGAGTCTTGATTGGACTTGCAGGCCAGGCATTTTTTTGCATATAGATTCGATGACAGTTGGAGGTTTCTCAATTGAAAACCCAGTTCATAGCGATTAAGTATGCCATTCAAAGATGACTTATGCCAAAATCGTAGATGAATTCGCTCGAAAGATTCATGAGATGGCATGATCAAAACCTACCAAAACTTAAAAGATAACATGCTACATTTAGAAGTAGATGGATATAAAAGCTGTGAAAATTACCAAAAAAAAATCATAAACCTATTGCAATTGTGTCAATTCAGCCCTAAATCTTTTTTTTTTTGGCTAATTGAGTCATAAACTTTTTGCAATTGTGCTAATTCAGTCCATTTGACCGGCCGACGCTACTGGCGTGGCGCAATAAAAGAAAGTTGTAGCAAGATGGGGTGTCCACTAGTTACTTAATCTATAAAAGGGGAGCCAAAGAAGAAAGTTGTAATCCGTGCGCGACAAGTTCGACACTTGTAGCAAGATGATATTTGGTCACCCGGATTTTTAGTCGGGATAGAATTGGATAGAATCGGATATGAAATACAGGGATTTTGCCATATCCTATCATGTGTTTGGTGAATTGCAGTAATAGAGCCGGATATATTATTATCATTTCATATTCATTGTTTGATATATACGATATATAGATGTAAAATGAATTTGAAAAGGCACAAGCGAAAAATATAAGAATCTCTCGTAATTTACTGCTGAATCCAGTAAAAGAAAGAAAATATAAACATTTAACTTTTGCTGAAAAGTTTTGCCTCTCTCTCGACATTCGTTAAACCTCAACATGAAACACAAAGTTGTGGAGGAGAAGGAAGTATGACTCTCTTTGTAGGCTTTTGATGTGAACTAGAAAGCCAAGAAGGAGAATAAGTTTCAACTCTTTTGCTATTTTCGTAGAGTTTTATAATAAATTAAAAAGCTACGAAGCAGTCATAAAACTTCTATATGAACTAGAGATAGAAAAGACGGAGATGGAGATGCTAGTTTTTTTTTTAAATTTCATTACTCCTTCTTTTCGAGAATTAGAAAAATCATTTTCAAGTTTAAATATATTTACTTAAAATATAGTTTCTTCTACTTCATTTTTTATTTATTTTTTAATTATAAATCTCTTTTTATCATTATTTTGACTCCCTTCCATCATTTCTTAATAAAATTTTTCATTAAATACAAACTATACTATTATACTTAAAATATGTAATGTTATAGATACTAAGTATGTATGTGTGTGTGTGTATATACATACAAACTATACATTATAAAGAAGAAAGAAATCATATTATAAATATGATTTTAAAAATAAAAATGAAATTTTTTTTCTTTCTAATATTAGAATTCAAATTTATTTAAAAATAATAACTATTTTAATTTTATTATATAAGATGTTTGTTATTCAAAAAAAATTGTTATTTTTTTTGTAAGGTTCAAAAAAAATTATTTTTATACCATAAATAAAAGAAATCTCATCCACCTTTATCCCACCTCCCTCCTAGGATAATTATATCCAGGCTATATCCCCTTATATCCTGCTATATCCTATCTTGAGCAGGAACCAAACATAGGATAGAATAAATTTTATCATATCCTGACTTTTTTCCTTATTGTCAAATGTAGCCTTATTGATTTAGGTTCGACACTTGCGCGTAGAAACGGGAATTCCATCGGATGCCCAACCCATCTTTTAGGAAGTCACCATATGCAAGAATGGGAAGGAAAGCTGGAGTTAAATTTCCCTTCCGTCCGCACCAAACTGACTCTGACTCTGTCTTGTCTCTTTTTGGACATGACATCCTTCCTCTTGCCTTCAACGTCACGCACCTGTTTTGCAGGGACACTCATGGGATTGCAACAAAGAAAGACGAAGTGGCGTCGTGGATCATGATCTTGCTGGCTGTATCATCGAGCACAGTGGCACTCTTGAGCGACATTTATAGCTTTGTTAGTAGCGACGACAGAGTTGGAAGCCGACAGAAAAATGAGGGGATCGGTTTGCCTTTTCTCAAGCGACGCCGAACTTCGCTCTCAGACATCGAAATCAACTGATTAACACAGGGACAAAGGGAGGAAGAGGATGCATCTAATAGTTTGATTCAGCTACCCGAAGAGCTCATTCACCCCCGTCCATAGTACTTTCACATTCCCTCGCCGTTTTGTGCATATGAAACAGCGACCTCTCTTACCATTCTTGAGGTCGAAGAGTGAGGATATACTCCACAACACACGTCAAGATTCAGACGTTAAAAGATGTATTTTTGCATGTTCTGCTATGAAGTTCAAGTCTTGTTTTAGTGGAGAGTGCGAATTTGAAGGGACTGGGTTGTGGCAACCATGAACTCGGGCAGAGATGAAACTTGGGCTTGGATCGTGGTCCAAGAAAATTACTTGTAGGCCCATACACTTTCGCAATTGGATCAAATTCCACTCAACTTCTTACATACGATTTTGTGCCTCTCACTCACACTTCATCCTAAAAGTTTGGTTCTGGTGTCTACCAAACTGGATCTAATTGTAGAGCAGGAAAAAACCACGAACCTGACTCCACATGATTCACTATGTAAACATGATTTCCATGCTAAACGAATGCGAAAATTAACCCCTTGTGAACGATATCTTGTAATCACGTACTCGGAACCATCTGGGGCGTTTCTCAAAGACATTAATCATGGAGACGAGATTGAGTTGACCTTGAGAGGAAAGGGTTATGCACGCGAGACAACACCGACGTCCATGGAGATTAATGTAATCATTCGCGAAACAGAGGACATCCGATTGTTCTTCTCTGACGTTTGGTGGCGTGGAATTTTTGAAATTTCGTGGGGACGTGATCGGGTGAATTAGACAAACGAAACGTGGCGGATTGACCGACCGCCGAACCTGGACAACAACTAAAAAAGTCGCATGAAATAGAGCCGTCTTCTAGTTCTACGACCTAAAAAAGGCCCAACAGAATAGCTACCGACGCGGAAGAGAACAGAGATGATGGCCGGCATAGCATCAAACCTCTTGATGTGTGCACGTTCACCATTGAATCTTGCTTCCTCTAGCTCTCACCAAGAAAATAAACTCTGGATGAATTTGGACACCGTCTAGATGATTTAAATGTGTCGTTTGGTTTTCTATTGATCCTAGAGGTAGGGATGAGCAAATGGGATCGACCGAACCGGGACCGTCTGGACCAGAACGGGACCAGTGGTCCTGTTCCCGGTCCTAGAGGACAACGGTCCGGTTCGTGGTTCTTAAAATTGGAACCGGTGGCCGGGCGGTCCGGTTCCCGGTTCTAGGGGCATAAAATCGGACCGGACCGATTGATTTTTTTAAAATTAATGTAAACCCTAAACAAATTTAGGGGTTTGCCTGCAAAATCTCACAGGACAGTGGATATTGCACTGATAACAATCCCCTTCAATAGATGAGCAGAAACCATTACTGAGAGATATGGTTAGAATGCAAGAAAATATAGAAATTTTGCTTCTTGGTTGAAAGATTTAATTTAGAAAATAGATAGATATTCAAATCTGCTCATGAATTTCTTCGCCGATAGAGATCATTATGAGCAATATAATTTAGAAGGGAGTACATCGAAGATGAGACAATTGGCTAAGACTTTTGTTTAGCAAGCAGGCTCTCATACAATTGCTCAAAGTTGTGTAGCATATATTCTTCTCCATTTATTGTCGGTTAATAGCAGAACCATTTATCATGTAATATGCATAGTCCGCAGGAGCCGAGCTGAGCAGTGTGCCTTACCCATAAAATCGCTTCAAGAGGTACATAAACGAGTAGAAATCAAACATCATAGAAGAAGTGTAGAAATTTCTTAGGTTCATTGGAACCACCCGGAAACCGGACCGGACCGGACCGGACCGACGGTCTGGTCCGGTTCCCGATTCTCGAGCTGGCCGATCCGATCATCGGTTCCGAAAAATGGGAACCGGGACCACCGGTCCAGTTCCTGATTCTTGAGGGGAATCGGACCGGACTGGGAACCAATCACCCCTACCTAGAGGGACTTTCAGCAAATGCCCATCTCTCTCTCTCTCTCTCTCTCTCTCTCAAGTTGCCCATAGTCAAAGAAAAGAAAAACAGATAGACTAGTTCCGCTAAAAAAAAATAACTTTAGGTCCAATCCCAATTATACCCTAAACTTTTTTTGTGCTATAAAAAACCCGCAACTTTAGATCATGTCCAAATTCTACCGTATAGTCTCAATTTAACCCTAAAATTTTTTAATCCCATAAAAAATCAACAACTCTGAGTTATAAGTCTGCCCCGTCAACCTTCTATCCAAAAGCCTTTGTTGACAATCGAAAGATGGAAAACTCCCGAGCACGAGCTGTTCGAGCATCCCGAGCACTAGACTCTAATCATGAGAGATGGAACACGCCCGAGCACGATAGATTGAAGACCGTGTACAATCGAAAGTTATCGAGCGAGACTAAAGGAATACTCTCTTAAGAGTAAGAGCAATTGAAGAAAGTCAATCCTAATTGCACTAATCTTTACTTAAATTTCATATTACGAAAAAAGTTTATGGTAGAATTGTGCCCAAACCTAGAGTTTGGGGTTTCTTATGAGATAAAGAAAAGTTGAGGGTGAAAATTGAGACAAGAGCTAAAATTGGGTGTTATTTACGATATTAGGCATTTCATTAAATAGACGAAGTCATCACGTCCCGCTCTTTCTTTTTTCTTTTTTACTTCGGCAATATGATTAGCTAGGCTTGGTAAAATGAGTTTAGAAATAAGAAATAATTAATTAGTACTCATATGAACGCTTTCACGAAATCAAAACCCCGTTCACATATGTTCACCTTTGTGTACATTCCCACATGTACTAAAGAGCATTATCTCCATGTTCTTATTCCCAGTCAAAAGGCACCCAAGAGAATATACCAACGACGATATTTTTAAATATTTTCAATTGTCGGTGATATATACTTGATTAATGATTACTGTTGCGGTTAAGTGGTGATCAATGGGACCCGTGTCTTTTAAAATTGACCTAAACGATCTTTTTTAAAGCAAACAACCCCATTTTTGTCTTAATTAATCATATGGTCGATGTTGTAAGCGGACACGAAACTCGGACAGATGGTCTTCTAAGGTGCGATCGAAACACAAGAAGCAAAATGATCATGGCGGAGCTGTCATCCATGTATCTTCCTTCGTCCATCCGAATGTTCTGTCGAGTGACGCCTTCTCTGAACTTTCTTCAATATCGACTTTATTGACCGGCCAAAAAGATTTAACTAATCACAGGCTGATAAGATTTTAACTATAAATTCAACGGTGTTGTTGGGAAAAAAAAAGTCCTAAGTCATTTTCCCATGGTGAGGCGCTAATTCTGCCAATGATTTAGTTGTTTTTTCAACTGTGTAGACCCAACGAGAATCGTATATTTTCACGTTTGGTTTCGACCGGTGAATGTGTTCTTTTCAATTGATATCTATCATTACACAGATCAAAGGATTCTATTTCGATCAACACTCTATGACTACGTTGGGTAGTGAGGACGCAATTCAAAATTTGTCATATTCTGTGTTTGGTGCATGCTCAAGACATGATATAGCCGACAAATTATCTTATAGGGGGTGGGATAAATGTGGATAGGAGTTTTAATATCCATAAATATAGAAGTTATTTTTCTCAAATAAAAAAAAATAAAACTAATAAAATAGAAATAACATTTGAATATAATAAATGCAAAATAACCAAAAAAAATTATGTATTCCTATTTTTGTTTATATATTCGAATTTCATTTAAACGAACATATATATAGTTTGCTTATTTATTACCTATTTTAGGAATTTAGCATCTTAGTTATATTAGTGGAGTTCATATATAATGATTTTTTATTAGAGAATGATGGAAGGGGAAAAATTACAAAACGATAGAGGAAAAATTAATGAAAAAAGTAAATATGAACTATGCAAGAGTGCCGGAAGAAATTCTTTATCTTCTTCGTTTGTGCAATATTTAAGTTCATTTACGTTGATACGCCATTTATACCAAGCAATTGACATGATAGTTTTTGGCCATAAATTTATCACGCAACTAAATATCTTTCACTGAAAGTCGTTCTTCGGGTCTTAATTAAGTGAAACAAGGTTCTCAGGCTAATTCCGAACAGGAAGCGTCACATGCAGAGAGACAGCAACTAATTTTGATTCATACAGGAATGTACAAACGCAAACCATGTCAGAATGTAATTGACGATAAGATTTGGTGATACAGACTCAATAACGTAACCAAATATAAATAAACTATATCGAAATTTAATCAGCAACACAGCTTAAGCACACGAAAGTACTATGGCGAAATTTAACCGATGACACGATACTTTTTTATTTTTTTTGGTCGGCGATGACACAGTACTTAGGATAGGGATACATGTTGGAATTTAAGAATGGGGAAGATGGAGTTGGTGAGGGATGAGACGAGAGGCGGCGGAGATTGCGCGCATACGTTCGAAGCCAACGGCACATGCGCGGCCGGCTGCGGTGGCCAGCCTGTCTTGACCTCGTCCTTCTGATCACCTCTCCCTCTCCTCCACGCGTCGTCGCCACTCTGCTTTCATATTATTTTGTTGCAGTCTGCTTCGTTTGATTTCGAAACCCTAACATTATAAGTCGGATCCGCCAAATCAATCAACGCAGCATACGCCTCCCCTAGTCTTTTTGTTTTTTTCTCCATTGATACTCAACACTCGATATTATCCCAACTCATTAATGGATCATCCAACACTGGTCCGATTGAAATTAACCGAAACAAAATTACATCAATGAATAAATTTCTGGCATTTCTAAGCAACGGGTAGAGATCTGTTGTAATTTACCTGAGATTTATTTTTTTTTTCACTTTTTTCTGCTTGGTATTTCGGTGGAATATGATGGGGATTAGAGTTCATAGCTTTCTATAACATACAGTCAAATCAAGCACAAAAGGTGTTTGTTAAAATGTCAATACTAGCTATTGTTAGCTTAGAAATTTTTACTGTCCATATTTTTGGTTGTCAAGAAAAATATATACGGTGTTTTTTTTCACTGTTTTCTTTTCTTCTTTTTTTTAAGTTGCTACATCATTGCGATGAAGAAATTGAAAACTCATATGTCTATTGTTCCTAGCCTATCATCTGATAATATATAAGGGGAAAATTACCTCCATAAATAATAACCAAATAGTAGAAAAACATTTTCAAATTAGCCGCCAAATAAGAGAAAACTAATCATTTTTCTTGAAAACGATTTCAATGTAAAACATTGTCCTTACACATGAAATTTTTCGCAAAACAAGCTCACTCATAATTGTATGACTGTGCGATCGACGTCCTTCAAGCCAATCAAATTTACTATTCAAACTGAACTTGTAAATTAAAGACATTGTTATTGTTCGAAAATCATGCGACAGAACTTTGATGAAGGATAAATATATTAAAAGGGTACAGGTTTGGAACTTTTGATGTTACAAGAAAAAGTTAGTAAGTGTGTCAAAGTGTACATAGTCAAGGGTTTTTTATGTCATAAATAAAAGTTCAGGCAAATGTGTCCAGTGAACATAGTTTAGAAAATTTTAGTAACTTTTTTCCTTAATTATTTGCCAACTTAAGAAATGCTAAGGCACTATGAACCTTTTATCGTAAATATGGTATTCGTTGGATCCACGTTATGATAAGTCTTAGAAATGTTAAGTTCGTTTACATTGTGCGATGATCCAATATAGTCTTTATCTCTATAAAGGATGTTGAAATACACATGTAAGTTATATTAGAGAATTCCTACAACAAAATATGATATTTTATAGAATAAGCACTAAATCTTAATTGGTCATTGACTTATTTGCTTGAGTTTTTTTAGTGAAAATATGTTGGTTATATATGTCGATGGACTTAGACTTGAGCTTCTCTTAGTGGTCTCCCTAAACGAATGTATCGAGCTTTTACTGTGCATCACAACATATGATATCAAAACTGACAATTGATTGAGTTAAACGCAATCTGTCTTGGTATGTGCTAAATATCTTAACGAGAAGATCTCATGATCAACACATATTTCATTGGGAAATTGCCTTCAAAGGTTACTTTGGCGAAAACATGTCTTGGATAATTGGTCTGAAACGGAGTTGTAGACCATGGCTGAAAGCAGGCGTTGGGCTACGACAACGGAATATTGAGTTAACACTTAATGGTGGTGGTTGTGCATATTTTGGCAGGTTCATTGCAAGACATGGAGATTCAAATTGATATATGTCAATATAGAAGGATATCGACATTAAGGGCGGCGTGTGCAACATTGAAGAAGTGATAGGAAGATTATCGAGATGCAAGTGCAAATTATATTAAAGAAGTGACACATTGAATATTTTTCATTGTATAGAGCAACTAATACATTTTAATTAGTTAATAACCCATCCATTTAGGATTTTGAGCAGAAGCGAGTCCAATGGGATATGTTAACACGCTCAGAATAGTTAGAATGGAAATCGACACAGATGATCCCTTAACTTTGATTCAATGTGTAATGCCGTCCTCGAAACTTTAATTTGCTCAACGCGATCTCTAAAATGCAGCCTAATGTGTAATGTCGTCCTGAAACTAACTTGCTCAATATGGTTCTTAAACTTTTGGTGCATATTTAATCTAGTCCTTAAACAATATGAAAACGTTCAATAATGTTCTTTAACTTAAATAAATAAAACGATGATATTGGATATTTTCATATAGTCTAAAGATTAGATTGAATACTGATCAAAAGTTTGAGAACTACATTGAACAAGTTAAAATTTCAATGATAGCATTACACATTGAGTTAAAAGTTTAGGGATCGCATTGAACAAATTAAAAATTTAGGAATGACAATAATCATTTGTGTCGTTAGCCCTAGACAGAATAAATGTACGATCTTGGCTATCGGAATTGGATTCTATAAATTATTCAGTAAATCCAAGTGAAAAAGGAAGCGCGCTCTAGTTACCTCGTGGAAGTGGAATCGACGACTTGTTCGATTCGCGTCAATTCTCCTGTCGGAAATAACCTCACAAAAGACAAAGCACCACCTTCGTCAACAACAGTGAACTGACGACCCCCTTCCAGTTTCACGCTTCCTGGTCAATCCATTCAAGTCTTTCCGCGCGTAAAACGCTTCTTTTAGCTGTCAATATGCGGACGAGATCTGGCAAATTATGTTAAGTTTTTATCGAGTTGGAGAAAGTTTAGCGATCATGCGAGGAGATTCAAGAGATTTCCTTTTCGACATTCATAGTGAAAACGACGGATTCTGCAAAAGGAGGCGATCGTTTGTAAGAGAGACATTGACATCGGCAGACAACGTGCGTGCTTTCCTTCCTGGTTGGAGGATTTCATTTGTTTAATAATTTAAACTACGGAATCGAAATCAAAGACGTGTTGAGCTGTTTCCATACTCTCTCTCTCTCTCTCTCTTCCTTATTACGTTCCTCCAGTTCCCACTTCCTCAGAGCTGTAATTGAGTGATGAGTCCTCTGGCGCTCCGTTGCCTCCTCATTCACGACTCGTGAATACCCTCTGTGCACGCACAAACACCCAGAAGCACTCCATCATTTTCTTCCCCAATCCTCGTTGTCATTAGCATTGATTCGATCAAACCGATTGGTTTCAATACATACGGTTGTTTGGCTCACCTTCCCTGAAGTAATCTTCTGCAAGCTCCAGGATTTGACCATTACTGCGTAGTGGGTGTGCTTCAAACATCAAGATTCAAGAAAATCGAGAACGAAAATGGCACCTTCGCTCGATTCGTGGGCAAAACAGAGCATTCACAAGGGCACGCCCGTCGTCGTCAAGATGGAGAACCTGAACTGGTCCATGGTCGAGCTCGAGAGCACGTCGGACGATGACATCTTTGCCGCCGCCGGCGAGGGAGCGGCGCCGAACCGGACGCGCAACAAGAACGCGAAGCAGCTCACGTGGGTCCTCCTCCTCAGGGCTCACAGGGCCGCCGGCTGCCTGGCCTCCATGGCCGCTGCCGCTCTCGGCGTAGCGTCTGCCGTCAGGCGCCGCGTCGCCTCTGGTAGGACCGACAACGACGTCAACGAGGCTTCTCGTGGCGGCGGCGGCGTGAGAGAGAGCCCCAATCTCAAGGCCAGGTTCTATGCTTGCATAAAAGTGTTCCTTTGGCTGTCCATTGTCCTTTTAGGGTTTGAAGTCGCTGCTTACTTCAAGGGTTGGCACTATGGTTCACACAATATCGAGTTGCAATACTTGTTGGCTACTTCTTTCTCAGTTAAGGGTGTTTTCGATCGGTTGTATTCAAAGTGGGTTTGGATCCGGGTGGAATATCTTGCTCCTCCTTTGCAGTTCTTGGCCAATGCTTGCATAGTTCTCTTCCTTATCCAGAGCTTGGATCGGCTTATCCTGTGCTTGGGTTGTTTCTGGATCAGATTCAGAAACATCAAGCCGGTCCTGAAGGAGGACGCCTCTGTGGATGTTGAATCGGGCGAGAAGGGGTACTTCCCCATGGTCCTAGTGCAACTCCCCATGTGCAATGAAAAGGAGGTACAAATCCAAACCAACCCAATTTCTTGTCATTTGTGTGTTTTGAGTACATTGATGTCCAAATGAAATGAAATTGTTGTGGCGTTAACCTAGAATAGTGAGCTTGATCTGACATGGCAATTTTTCAACTATCCGCCAGGTATACCAGCAGTCAATAGCTGCTGTCTGCAACTTGGAATGGCCAAAATCGAAGTTGCTGATTCAAGTTCTCGATGATTCTGATGATCCTACTGCACAGTCGCTGATTAAAGAGGAAGTGAACAAGTGGCAGCAAGAAGGGGCTCGCATCTTGTATCGGCATAGAGTGATTAGAGAAGGATACAAGGCTGGTAATCTCAAGTCTGCTATGAATTGCAGCTACGTCAAAGAATACGAGTTTGTCACCATCTTCGATGCCGATTTTCAGCCTGCCCCCGACTTTCTAAAGAGAACAGTTCCTCATTTTAAGGTACTTGATTGCAGTTTCATGTGGCAGATTGTCTTGTGTGCGAGATGGAGAATTTTGCTGCTTACACATACTGAAGGAAATGAAGTTTTGCTGATGATGTTAAATTGCAATTTGGTGGTAATGCAGGATAATGAGGAGCTAGGCTTGGTTCAAGCGAGGTGGTCATTTGTAAACAAGGATGAGAATCTCCTAACTAGGCTCCAGAACATTAATCTGGCTTTCCACTTTGAGGTGGAGCAGCAAGTGAATGGCGTCTTCTTAAATTTCTTCGGTTTCAATGGGACTGCTGGCGTATGGAGGATAAAGGCTTTGGAGGATTCTGGGGGGTGGTTGGAGAGGACGACCGTCGAGGACATGGACATTGCAGTCCGAGCTCATCTTCATGGGTGGAAATTTATTTTTCTCAATGATGTTGAGGTACTTATCTGATTAATAGGCAGAAATTGGGAGCATTCTTAAAATTGTAGCTTCATGAGATCAAAATGTGTTTGTTCCCTCGAAAAGCTGAGCCAGTGTTTGCAGTGTTCATGGAAATTTTCATGTTGTCTTGACCAGGCCCAATGTGAATTACCGGAGTCTTATGAAGCATACCGGAAGCAGCAACATAGATGGCATTCCGGGCCCATGCAGTTGTTTCGCCTCTGCTTGCCTGCCATAATCAAATCCAAGGTGCTTACTTTCTTCAGCACAACAATTGCAAAATGCAAAACCCCACTTAAAAAGTTGCTGAGGGCTAACTTGGTGTTGTTCTCACGTGTTTTCTGGTAATTGCAGATCAGCATTTGGAAGAAATTCAATTTGATCTTCCTCTTTTTCCTTCTGAGGAAGCTGATATTGCCATTTTATTCCTTCAACCTTTTCTGCATAATCCTTCCCATGACAATGTTCGTTCCCGAGGCCCAGCTCCCAGCATGGGTCGTCTGCTACATTCCAGCGACCATGTCTTTTCTCAATATACTCCCAGCACCCAAATCCTTCCCCTTTATAGTCCCTTACCTTCTCTTCGAGAACACTATGTCCGTGACCAAGTTCCACGCAATGATCTCGGGGCTGTTCCAGCTTGGTAGCGCATATGAGTGGGTCGTTACCAAGAAATCCGGCCGTTCCTCAGAGGGCGATCTCTTGTCTTTGGTCGAGAAAGAGACGAAACACAAAAGGGGCAATTCTGCTCCTGATCTGGAGGCTCTGAAGGAGGAAATCAGCAAGCAAGAGCAGAAGGCGTCTCGGAAGAAGAAGCACAACCGCATATATACCAAAGAGCTCACATTAGCATTCCTCCTCCTCACGGCTTCGGCCAGAAGCCTCCTATCCGCTCAGGGAATTCATTTTTACTTCCTGCTGTTTCAAGGGATATCATTCTTGCTGGTCGGTCTGGATTTAATCGGCGAGCAGGTGGAGTGAAGTGAAGAGGGAATGGTATTTCGGGTGTATAGCTAGTATATAAAGCACGGGAAATCCGGCCCAGAGAGAGCAGCTGCAAGTGGCAAACCAAGAGAGTTCTATTTGCTCTCACGAGTCTCAAAGTTGCTGCTTGCTGCATTTGTTGTTTCTGGAGCACTCTCCCAGTCCAGCCGGAACTCGATAAGTGACCTTGATAGAAGAACAAAACCACCATAAAAGAAAGTGAGGAGACACAGAAGAAAACTGGCAGTGCTCCTCTTCGAGTATGATGTTCATACAACATGTTCTTTTCTCTTTGTTTTTTTTTTTATGTTTCTTTGGAAAATTCTTTTGTCTAGATGTGAATTTTGAATTTGGTCGGAAGAAATGTAGATCCAAATGTCATTTTTTTTTATCTCAAACAGGAAAAAGCATTCAACATAAGATTCAAGGTTCCTCCATTTATTGTACGGCTTTGTTCTTTTCCTCTTTATTTCACCGGTTTGAGATGCGCAAGTGTAAATAATGAGTTTTAGAGCTTGGAAGATTTTGGAGGTTTCAAAGTTCAAAGAGAGTGCCCATTGCTTTCCCACTCGTCCTTTTTGGCTTTGTTGGATTCAGCTAGAGAGAAATAGGAGAATAGAACCACTCAGCAACAACGTAGCATGTCCAGCTCCAGCAGAAAAGAGCTTGAAGCACACCCAGGAAACAGTACAACAAAATACAACAGAAACCCAGCCCTGTAAACAGAAAGGAAGAACAAGGGAACCGCTATCCAAAAAATTACTAACAGGAAAGTGCAAAAGAAAGACCAAAAACAGTGGTCTAAAACAGAAAGGGATTGCAGAAGAGGTGTTAACATGAGCGAATAGAACCCCACCCAAAACAACTAGACCTAAAAACCTTAAACCAAGACAAGAGGGGAATAGAGCAGGTGACCGAGAGGCCAACCAAAGACAAAACCAGGAGGATACAAGCAGCGAAAGAGCCAGACAAATAGCCAAACCAGAGGTAACAGCTACAACACAAAGCAACAAAAGAACAAGCCACCCCTCGGACTGACCACCCTCCAAAGGCCTTGTAGAAAGCTTTAAATGGAGCAGCAATGCAGTAGAGCAGCAACAAAGCAAGACCAATAACCAGCTCCAAAATAGAAAAGGTATGTAGCCCAACCAAGACGGAACCGCCAAGAGATAAGACCAGAATAGATCGGTCAGAAATGGTCCCAGCAGCTTCAAAGTAGGCCAGGCACTCCACACAGACCTAGATAGAGTCAGGGTCAACAGCAGGCCAAACACAAAATCATCACAGAGCAGCATAGAGAAGACCAAATACAAGTCCGCAAAATCACTGCCAGCCAAATCATAGCCGAGAGGAAATAAAATAGCAGGCAGCACATAATGCCCACAGTGGCATAGAAACTCCAACCAATGTCTCCATAACAGGATATGACTGCACCCCTACACCGTAGAATAAGGTCTCACAATGAAAAAATTGACCCTATAGTTTAAGAGGCCCACAATTGATGTCAGAAGACGGTATTCCAAAGGATGAACTACAAATTATGGAGCATGTCTATGCTCATCGAATATAGTGGGAGAGAGTCCCCAGTTACTTTGGAGACACCTATTGCGAGGATGATCACGGATGGGCCCCAAGGAGATAGCTTTATCTTTAACCGTCTTCGTTAGATACAAGATGAGAGCCGGTACAAAGAGATCTTTGATGCGAAATAAGATGTTATTCCTTTCAGTCCAAATAATATAGCAAAGGGATCCAAGAGAAAATCTAGCAATTTGGTGAGAGAAGGACGGGCCCCATATATGTTGCTTCGCCCACCGAATGTGATCGTCCATGGGCGGTTCCGCCAATTCAGGTTACATCTAGATGCCCATGTAGAGGCAAGACCACCAATGATTGCACATCCAAAGAAGAGTTGGTCAATGGAGTCTGGTCGAGCTTGACAAAATGCACATGCGCCATCATCAATTCTCTGATGTTGGAGTAGCAAAACCTGAGTCGGTAATCTATTGTGCGCTGCTATCCACGTAAGGAAGGCATCACGCGGAGCAAATGCCTTATCCCATACAAACGTGTGCCAATGCATATGCCGCCCTTTGTGTCTGATATAATCACAGGCCGAAGAAACTGAGAACTTCCCAGAACTGTGTCCAGTCCAAGAGAACATGACATATCTTTGCTGCTCGTTTGGGTCGTGTTGCTGATGTCCTTTGGCATACTCTGCACTGGTTTTTGCTCCTGTTGATTGCACCCGATTCTGTTGGATGCTACTGCTCGTTATTGCCTAGTTTTTTGGGGTTTGCTCCGCTAGCTGCTAACCTTCCTGAAGAAGTTTCCTTGCGGCATATTAGCGTAGTTATCTGGGTGGCTGTTTATCATCATCCTCTTTTGGACTTTCTCTTTGTTTTTCCGTTGTGTTTGGCCGCTATGTTTGGCCTTGCTAGGTGTGCTATTCCGTTGCCCGACTCTATTTAGGGATCGTGTCTACTTTTTGGACCGTCTGTTTGGCCTTTTTATTTTTAGCTTTATGTGGGCTGACCCTTGGCCTCTAGGTGAGCGTGTTTTACCGCATTTTGGCTTCTTGCGATCGGTTCACCGTTGAACCCATCATGGCACACTAGTGCCGTTATTGGTTCATGAGTTTTGTGTCCGGTTTATTTTGTACCTAGCTTTTGAAAAGTTCAATACATACTTAACTTACCAAAAAAAAAAAACAGGAGAATAGAACTTTCAAGATCAGTTGGAACAGGGCATCATAGGAGAACTAAAGGGAATTTTCAAATAAGAGCCCAAAATGCTCTCTTTTTTTCTTAAATAAGAGTATAAGAGAAATTTGTTTCAAATAAGAGCTTGGAGTGGTAATATCAATTTCAAGAAAGGGGTCTAACTCACCTATTAGTTAGGGGCATTTTCATCATTTAATTTTCTTTCTTTTTTTTTAGTTTTTTTTCCTTTTTTTGTTTTTTAAAAATTTAAAAAGTAAAAGTAAAAAAAAAAAACACACGCGCGCGTGCAGTGGTGGGACAACATCCACAGGCAGGCCCGCCTGCTTGTATTTCTATTTATTTTTTATTTTTAATGAAATTTAACTAAAAATTAAGTTAAACTTGTATTTTGACGAAAATGCCCTTGACGGCCATAATATTTTGCCGGTCAACGAGGTTTAGGCTCTTATTTGAAACATGCATGACTATTTCAGTTCCTTATTTGAAACTGTCATGACACTTCAGGCACTTAGGACCACTTCAGCCTTATTTGAAATTTTCCCAAGAACTGATGACATCATGGAGTGATAAAGGGAAAGGGCAGAAAATGGAAAAGATTATGCGAACGGTTTAAATGAAACAAAATAAGGGAATTTTTCTAGCGCATATATCTACTCTTCAATTAACTCAAAACACATTCTGATAAGATTGATGAAAGAGGAAAAATATATACTTAGCGTTAATCAAATGATCTTGTAATTTTTATTAAGCTTTCTTAAATTGTTGTTTCTTCTTTTCTTGTGTTCAAATCGGACAAGATTACATATCCAATTCGAGTTTCCGACAATCATCTAAGATTTCAGTGCTTTGATAAATTTAATGATCGGATTCTAATTTAAAAGAACATCAATAGAGGGCATTCATTGGCAGTGTCTCTCTAAAGTTCAATCCCCAATTACTCCTTGTTATATTCAATTCTGCAGTTCAAGTTTTTAGGGGAATTCTTTGATTAGGTTTGTGAACTCGTTATGATTATAATTGAGATTTAAGATGTGTTAATTAACAAAGATTACCAATAATATCTATACTGATTACAGAAATCCTTGATAGAAATGGGCACCTAGCACGGGGGCATTTTTCTCTTTTGCCTTTTGGGTCAAAGGTGGGAATTTATGGGATTATCATTGAACTAAGTGACTTGATCTATAAGTAGAACTCAATTCACTCCCCATTTGTTAGCCAAAAGGAGTCTGAAAACATCACTGGATATGTAATATCTCAGCGAGAGTCTATTCTGTTCTTTTTGTATCACTTCATAGTTCGTGGCATATTCCTCCCGTTACTTTTTCTGAGGCTGCAATGTCGATTCTTAAAGGCTTTTGAAATGTAATGGACTTGAAACTCAGGCTGCAAGATGATGCAAGTCAAAGTGCCTGCTGGATAAAGACAAGGCAAGTCAAAGAAACAGAGGTAACTGTTCGTTGTGTCCACTGTAGGAGGCAAGCAACATGGGACTGCCTCGTGTCTGGCATCCGCAACCCCGCCACAGATCTGGGCTCACAGAAGATTATGGTTTCAAGGTATCTGTATGGCTTCTCCAATGTCACCGTCTTCCTCACTAAGCACCAAATTTACCTGGCATCTTGCCTTTTACGAAGCTTATTATATTCAGATAGCTGATTTAATCCTGTATAATTCGTTACCAAAATGAAGACCGACCCTTTCAAATTTGCTGGCAAACTGTCTTCCTTCCTTGTGATATATCACTGAGACATTGATACTGTTGCTATGAGTTTTTCCGCTCTTAAAATGATTTGTGACGGTTTTTTGGGTGACGAGTCGTTGGAGTGTCTAACATAATAAAAATTGTTGGATCCCTTCAAGCGTGGAGGTGAAAGCGGGGCCTATGAAGATTATAACAACCCGAAATAATAGTTTTTATCTTCAATAGAATGTTATATGCAATAGTGACAACAGAACTGCAGATTTTCGCAGTTTCTACATGTGCAATAAACTTTGTCATTTACGATACACGTTGTTAATTCTCGTAAGCAATCTTTAAGAGGAGGCCTGCTTTTCTCCTCTCTCTGCATCTTAGTTACCGCCAATTCCGATTTCAAAATATAACAGCAGTTTTGTAATTCATATGCCGATAGAAGAGAAGGGGCATTAAAAGTTCAGATGCATAGCTGATGAATTTACAACGTTAAAGAATGTGACCAGAAACATCAGAACATATCCCTTTAATTGATCAACTTAATAACGAAATCTTGCCTGGCTTCCCAATGCCCTTTAGGAGTCCAGAACACCAACAAAATAAGCATATTGCGGATAGAGAATTCGGCAGTGCTATCTAAATATACAAAATCTGTTGGCAATTCAGAGCATCCTCTTCGATTAAAAACCCGAAGAGTAAACCGGTTTGTTTCACCATCTATACAATTCTACATTTCTGTTTAATTAGGAAAAACCAACTCTATTTTCTCCCCCAAATCGGTCAGATACAGTTAGCCTAATTCATCAAGTTCCCAGTTTGAGTCGACTGAACAAAGACCCTTCTCTTAAAAATTCATCTCTCTGACTTTCAGCGCCCTGCCAAAGTCCCAAACAGGATAATGTTATCAATTGTAAAGCAAAGCCAGTGGAGTTTGTGGGAACATTATATGACCTTCTTCCAGTTACCATTTGGACCCAAACTGTCGACTCTTGAACTGGAATGGAAGCGCAATTGACAATGTGTTTGCAGCTCACTCTCACAAAATGCCTGAAGTAAAGAACATATCAATCGTTAATAGTCCTAGAGTAATTGAAAAAACATGAGATAGAGTTGGTCTAGATAGATGATCGATCTTTTCAGAGACCTGTGTTAAGGGAGGACAAGGATGATTCACGCTCGGGATGCTTGGAAAAGCTTCTGGGAAAAATCCTTGTGTATAAGGAGATGATGAGGCCATTCCACGCTCATTGTCCAAAATAGTTGCAGAGCTACCCTGTGAGCAGAATATCTTTGCGAGACGAAAAAGTAAAACTTAGATCACCAACTATATACGCTGAATAACCTTAAGGCCCGAAACCAATCTTTCAGCATCATGTGAACTTACATCTTTGGACAGTATCCTCTCCACGTTAATGCTGAGTTCTGGACTTACAGCAGCAAGTTTCATGGACAAGAACTGCGAAAGAAACTAACGTCATCGCTGGACATTTAATTCAATTTGGTCTGCTCAATGGTCAGATCTTAATACTTGGCATTAATGGGAAATTGAGACTGCATAGTCAAATAGGAAAAAAGATAGCCCCAATAAAAACCTCAAAGGATACAACCCACATGGCCTCCTATGATCGCCATTTTTTTGTTTAGAAAAAATTGACTCAATGTCGAGATCACACAAAATAATTACCATACAGAGAAACTCACCTTCTATTCAGATCTCTTACGTTCAATTCAAAGGACAATATCATCGGGTAGCACATTACACCAATCAATGGATTTGTTTTAAAAGGTGGATGGTGTTAAACTCATTCAGGACTTAACAATGCATATACCAGAGCCAGAAAACAGCTGGCCTACCTCAACCTGCTGTTGCAGCGATTGCACATAGTTAATAATCTCATCAAGCATTACCGCTTTTCCTGTGATCTGTGGCAAGTGAAACCCCCCCAATCACTAACCATCTCAAGTAAGCGAATTAAGTACCTCAGAAACTAGAGCGACTCGATTACCTTGTTGCATCCAGGGACGAGTTCTTGAAGCATTCTCATCCGCTCACTAATTTTCTCTCTTCTCACCTGAAAGCAGAACGACCCTAGTAGGTTCAAGGCATACAGAAACCTAACATTTGAGACAGTGGGGCAACGAAAGGTTTACCCTCTCCGCAAGGCTGTGACTGTTTGTAGCTTGGCCTCTGCGCGCTCGCACATGAATATAGTTCTCTTTCGGATCTTCAACATTGTCTTTCACTTGTTTACCTTGTTGTTTACCCTGAGAATCAGGATACAAAATCTGTTCATTCTTCTGTTTCTGCTCGTCTCGTTCCTTCTGGACATCTGAGTTCACCCTGGCAGAATCCTTTTTAACCTCCTATCCCAGATTAACAGACAAAGAGCAATTTGTTTGACCGAGTCATTTCCACATAAAAGGACAGCAACAAAAACACAGCCAATGTTCATATTTTCACATAACAACCAATGACTGACCTTCCTATCATAAATGGTATCATGATCAGGAGCATTTTTTCTTCTCTTGACACTCGGCGATGATCCCTCCGCATCCTCTTCGATCCGGCATCCCTGAGACAGTTTATTGTTAACTGAGGCCCCTTCACTACCGTCATGATCATCCTCCCGATGAGAGCCATAGTTAGGAGGACACCCAGAACTAGCAACGTCAGGTAGCCCAAAGTAGCCGGCCGCATCCAGGTAACTCCGGCTCTGTGAGCAGGGAAGCCGTGAAAGTGAGACATGCTCAGTCAATGCCGATAGGTTGTGATCGAGCCGTGGAGGAAAGTCGCCACCAGTTACTTGATCCTCCATGATGCTGGAGTGTGAAGAAAAGGGGAATCCAGGGGCCAAGGAAGGATTTGCAAAATTGTAGCTCTGACTCAGGGAAATAAGTGGATCCCAACCAGAGCTAACAAAAGGGTTGATTGCCATCCCTGAGACTTCTTCTGGGGCTGAACTGGGAGTCATCCCTGAGTGTGTATAATTCAAGAAATTGTCACCACCATGTCTGAACCCGATATCACCACCGTCACAGCCTTCCATCTTCAGAATTGAGACACAATGACCCAGGAACTAAAGCAAGTCTTTTCAACCAATTTCAATAAACCAGCAAACATCACCATAAACTAGGACTTGAGGATATGTGAGACACAGAGAAGCTGAAGAAGAGTGAAAAGGTCTAAAGTGGGGTTTGACCAAAACCAGCTGGTGATATCTTGCAGGACTCAACAAGGAACACAATGGACTTTGTCAGCTTTATAGTACTGGAGTTTGGTAAAGCAAAAGAAGTCTCTTATTTGCAGCATCCCACGAAGCACAGTGCAAAAAAAGAAGAAGAAGAAGGACAAATCCTATCTGTCAGGCATAGAATCTGCAGAGTACCAGCTATTCTTCCCTCTTTTTCAAAACCTTCTCATTGAGCCTACTCTTATGCCAAAGAAGCAATGACAGAGAAAATGCTCATGTCCTTAATAATTATAGACAAGAAAGTGAACACGTAAAAGCAGAAAGTAAAATTTGGAGGAGCAAGCAACACTAGTCCCAGAGACAGCTCCAGACCAACCAAAAAAGAAAGCAGATTCCCTTTCCTCTCAATTGAAAAACAATTACTACATCCAACACTTCATAGGCCAGGCCAGAGTGATTGAAGTAACTGGTATGGTATGAAATGTTTTTGGCCACACCACACCCAAACTGGGACAGAATCGCTTCAACCATTGGAGGGTGAATATTGGTGCTCAGGATTCGGGAGGAAAAGGCTCATCGGAGGCAGTGACAAGTTGAAGTCTCGAAGCAATACCAAAAAGAACACCAACACTGCGAAAAAAAGGGCAAGCTTTGCAGATACCTTTTTGAGATATCCCCAGATGGTACCTGAAAAGGCCAAAAAGCATCCAATACTGCGTGGATTGTATCATGGAAGGACTGAAATAATTATTCAGTCTTTCAGCTCACAGTCCTCCTAAAAAGGAAGCGCATCTAGTGCCTTGATCTAAATCTCCAAGAAAAGACCCACATCACTAGAAACAACACAGCAAGAATCAAGTTCCAAACTTCTGGTGATCACTAACAGTGTTATAGCACCAGGAAAGGTACAGAGTGAGAAGCCACTAATAAAAGAAAGAAAAAGTGCTTGTAGGAGTTGAGACGATCTCTTACCTGCCTAAGCAAAGAGGCGACATGGTGTGAATTTAAAAGACTGACTTTAACCCCACCTAACTGCTCCTGCAGGGTAAATTATTATTACCAGATCCTAATCACTAGTTGCTCAAGCTTTTCTTTTGCTTTATCTCAGACAGAACTAGAAGATAGCTGGATAGGTTCTTCTCTTCAAGGCCAAGCCAAGCTAGCTTTGCTTGCTTGCTTGCTTGACATACTTTTTCTTTTTTTTACTGACACAAGCTGCCAACTATTCCAACACATCTATCTTTGCTGTTACACACTCAGTTTTTTTTTTCCCTTTTTTTGCTGAAGTGACAACTAACCCACTTCATTTTTCTGGTTTAGAGCACTCATTATGCACCTAAGCTCCATGATTCCCCATGTGCCCTATTTTTCCGTCTGCGGTACTAGGGTTTATGATGGCCCCCACCATATCCTTCCTTCCATACCAATCAAGTTGTGGATTAATGCATGTCCCGATGATTTTAGAATTAGGACAAGCATGAACGAATTCGTTCGGAGAGAGAACAAAATCTCATGTCCAAGACAGTATGATAAGAGGGGTGTCCGTGTCGCGATTTACGAGAGGTGATGATGATATTTGAAACTTTGATTTTGTGAAAACATGTAATAAGAAGATCCTCTCAAAGAATAGAACTTTTGGGAGGAGCGTGCAAAGGGTGGCGATGCCTGGTAGATCACAAAATCAAGAAGTACATAAGATCCATTGACACTCTAACAACATCGATCTTGATCTTATAAGTTTATTCAAGAAGTGCAAATTGATCTGGTTCACCCTCATCGAGATTTCGACAAATCCTTCGCAACCACGCTCGATCAATTTTCGAAACCACGTGCCCTGATTTCACGAGCTAGCTGTAAACGAACGTACATGCGGTTTTCTAATCCTCTGCATAACATTGAAATACATTCAGATACGTGCACTGCACATATAAGTCCGATGTGACGGGAGTGCCGGACAACAAGGACAATCACCTAATCTTATGCAGAATGCAGAGTATGATGACTCCTTGTTTTTATTTTAAATAATCCCAGCACAGTTGTTTGATAAATTAATGACAGTTACAGCTGCAAATGCAATAGCTTTCTTTTCTTTCCCACAAAGAAACTGGTGGCTTTTGTCCTGGAGGAACGGATGGAATAATGGAATCCACCATTTGAATGACCCCCCCTTCCCTCTTGTCCCCGTACGATCTCATCTCCACCAGCTGTAGCACGTTCAAAATCCAACCCCCAGACCAACTAACCTGGTCAAAGCCGAAGCGTCCTCAGTCGGCACGAAGCTCTCGGATTGGGATTATGCGGGGCAAAACGAGATCCTGCGACATCAGCGGCATAATTAATTCGTGTGGAGACTGTCTGTCTCTGCCTCTCTCTCTCTCTCTCTCCATGTAATGATCATTATCAACCGTGTGGGTGTGGGAAGGTGCAGTGCAGTGTAATCCAAAACATGTCTCGAGAAGCGTTGAACAAACACTTTGCTCTTCTATGCTGGTGAAACTTTCATCGTTGTCCGAGGTTCGAGTCCAATTTGGTTCGCACTCGCAAAATTTCTACTATTTCCACCGCTGGGTGCTTCCGCTGCGGTTTCTAACACATTGGAGACCCTCTTTCTAGATGTTGAATTCTTATTGTTTTCTCAACTCGTTTGGAGCAGTCGATCGGCCGTACATCGATCTAAAAAGTCCAAATGAATGAATGAATTCTTATCGAGTTTGACTATTAAACATGTTGAATTTGACAGAAAGAAAGGATCTTAGGAGATTTTACCAGTTTCGTACTTTGGGCTGTAACTGAGAACCATCTAAGGTCTTGAACTTTCGAAACTAGATAGTCAAGTATCGTGTACGCCTTAAGTTTCTATAATCTACCTCAATCTTAACTCCGAGCAATGTAGTAAAGTTCAGTGTTGTAAGTTAGAATAGAGTCTTCGATGATTTCATCTAATGAGGGTGCAAATGGATCGGACAGGCTATGTCTCGATGAATTTCTTGCCCGGCCCGAACAAATTTGGCCCAAAAGAAAATGCTCGGACCGAAATTATTTGGTTGGTTTCATGCTGGCACGAGGTTTTAGCCCGACTTATTTTTTCTAATTATTGAAATTAGCTTTCCAGAGATTTTATATGTTATCAAGTGTCAAGACTCAAATATACAATTACCAAAAAAAATTCATAGATTTACTTTAAGTAAACAAATTTCATCCAAGAAATAAAAATCGCGCATTTTAAATTTAACACGACATAACTCTTTATGGCCCATTTTAAGTTTCATGTTTAGTTTGTTATTTCTTACAACTTTATGAGGTTAAAAAATAATAAATGACTAACCTATACGTAGAATGATTAACTTTTAGCGTATATAAAAAAGTTGAAACTACACAAAATAAATTTCAGTTACTCCACTTGTTGTAATTATTATGGATTAATGACTCAACAATTGCCTAGACGTGTCTAATTCATGTCACTCTTTGTTCGCTACAGATTTTGACATTAATATTGTTATTATTAGGTGTTAATTTCTCAACTAAACGAGATGACTCTTGAGTTCATGTTTTTTCAGTTAGGTTCGGCAGAGTTCTCTTCTTATAGTGCTAATACAAATGGGTTCTCTAAGCATTTCGATTTGGAGAAGTGTTCGGCAAAGTCCTCTTTGTATAGTGCTAAAACAAACGGGTTCAAGGTGTTGTATTTTGAAATACATAGTTCGTGAAGCTGCTTAGCGCCGTTGGTTAGAACTAATCGCCTTAAGGAGATTAGATTAGTCGTACATCACGTCTTCTCTAATTCTTTACGAGTTATATAGTATCTAGCAAGTTTATTTGTGTTATAGTCTTTATTTCTAAAAGTCAATATATATAGAGAGAAATGCTTTTCTAATAATACTGTCAAGAACGGTAGAATCTCAACCTTAGATTCATACACCATCACGTCACCGCATGTTTTATATAAAGCACTCATTAATTGGGAGATCGTGTGGTCAGAAATAACTTCATACTGTCAGGCTAACAGCTTCTCTCTATATATAGTCTGGTTATTATTATTATTGAAGTTGTTATCGCTTTCTCTTAGTTATCATGGTTATATTTTTTTAATACAATAAACAGTGTACGTATTCCCCCGATACGTTTATCTCTATATTGCAACACCGCTAACAAAAATTTGTCCATGTCTCATCGGTTCAAAACCTTGTTCATTTACTTTTTTTTTTTCGAAACTTTATACTGATTTATGTGGTGTTTTTTCCTACATATAATAAAAAAAAAATTGGATAAACTTTTAAGTATGTTGAACATACAGCCCCGTTCATTAGAAAAAAATTATCCAATCAATCCTAAATCTATTGCACCGTGCTAATTTTAGTACTGAACTTTTCAATTTTTTCAATTTAGACCAAAACTTTTGTGAGAAATTCCTGCATAATCATTGTGTTCAATTTCTCACTAGACCGCTGACGTGGTGGTCCAGTCATCATCGGCCATCCTACATGGCACACCGCCATGTCAGCAACTTCCGACGAAAATTGATTGGAATACCGAGCAAAGGTTTAGGACTAAATTATCAAAATTGAAAAGTTTAAACGTCAATTGTCACCCATAATCAAGCTTAGGAATAAAATTTTGGCTTAGGAGTCAAGATAACATTAGGGAAAAAAAGATCTTCAAAAGGGCATCTTGTAAGAAGAACCAGAGCCAATACTATTGGAAATTCATATCAAAAGGAGAAATCACAGCTTCGACTTATTCCAGGGAGGGAAAGAAAAGAGGAGAAGAAAGAGATGCTCGATCGTGGGAATTGCCACTGGCTCTGCTTCTGCATTGGACTATAACATCTCAGAACTGCAGAACCAAACCAATGGCGAGTGCAGTGCAGCATATTATAAAGAGGAAAAAAAGGAGTGTTGAACATCGTACGTAAGAATCCGAAACAGCCATGAGGTTCCAACGATGTCAAGCAAAGCGAACGGCATGCGCAGCCCAGGAGATGTCAATCATCATCCTGTTGCTTCTTTGCTTCTGCTTCAAACTGCATAAAAAAAATAAAAAATTTGGGTTGGGGGGGCATGCAAGTACAGCTGAAGCTTGTGTGTGGAGCTGGAGAGACAACTCATCACGCACGCCACACGCTCCGAAATAAGTGGGCTCAGAATCGGAGCGATCATGCTTGAGCCATTCGTGTTCGTCAAGCAATGAACTAATTTTCCCGGTTTTGGATTGGACGCGAGATCAGAGAAACGAGGCAACCTCGGCGGTTTCAGTCCCATTGTCGGCAGCTTTGACCTGTGGGTTTTCGATAATCGCACGGCATGTGAGAAGCGAGACAGCGGATTAGTCGGATGTCCGTTTCTCGGATACCCCGTTGATGCAAGAAGCAAATGATCTCCCCTCCTTTCATTCGGCTGCACGTCATAAGGCAAATGCCCAGCGAAAAAGCTCGACAAAAGAAGTGCTTCTCGTGAAGGAAAAAAGAAGAAAGACAATACTAGTAGGGGTCATAAGCTCATAGCTCTTGACATCATGGGCCTGATACAATTGGATAACCCGTTCCGAGAAAAGAAGGAAGGGGGGAAAAAAGACTAAATTGGTTAAACCAAACGGTCGACCCAACCCTCCTTTTCTGTAATTCGGGTTGGCCCAGATGACGGTGTGGTCACTGATGGCTGAAGACGACTTGGGCTTAAGTACTTGTTGAGAATGAGATCTCACCGATTATGCTGCCCATTTTTCTGATCTTGGCACAACCTGCAAGTCCCATCACCGCTGGCGCTGGGCGCCCTCTGGTTCATTGGCTTTCGGTTACAAGGTGACCTCACCAGGAGGAGGAAACCGAAGGCTTCTGTAAAGGCCTCCGGTCCCTGTCTAGTAACCTGACCGGTGACCTGGATGCGTTCCTTATTTTTGTGTGTTGATATCCGCACGCTTTACACCCCTAATTCCCTCCAAATTATTTTTTCCTTTCTCTAGAAAGAGGGAAATACAAGAAAGATATCTTTTTTCAGCTTTTCGTTAAGCCTTTCAATGACCTGCTCAGGTCCAATAGCGCAAGACTTTGAGGCGTTACCAAATTCGACGTGCTCAGACTGCTTATACTCTCTCATCTTCTATTATTCAGCTTCATGTGCTGTATTCTCGGAAAGTTCATGAGCCTCCTTCAGACTTATGAAAGAGTTTGGATGTTTGTTCTCTCGAAGACGTCCCCTCGTGCTGGCTAACACAGAATGAACTTACTGCCTTCTTTTCTTTTCTTGCTACAGTACAGACGAGGTGTTCATGTGGATGTGGTTCTTGCAGCGCATTTGACGGGCGTCCGGAATTCGTCGATCAATCTAAAGTCAACATGTCCATCTTGCTACAGATACGAGATTGACAAAGTGTGTGTGTGTGTGTGTTTCTTTCTTGGTTACTTGCAATGTAGCTCTCAAAGGTTTTCCCATCTTGGGGAACAGAATTTTTCCCCAAGTTTTGAAAAAAAATGACAATGAAGATTGAGTTCTGATGCGGAATCAATTAGTAGAACGTTTCTGGATCGATTGAACCGGTAGAAATTTAATCGAAAATCGAAGCAATGATGCGCCCAAAACTGGCGAACCGAATCGACGACATTGGAACGGGCTCAAATTCGGTCTGTTGAAGCGAAACAGCGTGCTGATCCAAACTCATCGCCGTTTCGGCGATCAAGTGCGATGGATTTCGGCGATCCGGGATCATTTAGATAGATTTTTCAATTTTTTAGTGTTTTTCGGATTAAATTTTATTATTAGGTGAAAATTTTGTAATTTTGAGTTTTGTATCCAGAAAACTTAGTTGAGTTAGGTTTAATACCTCATATAAAATGTGTTTTATATCCTTTCGAGAAAACAAAATATTATTATTGAATTTTGGAGACCTTTTCTTTCTATCGATTTTTTTTCTACGCTGAACGCTGAATCAAGTTCATCCTATTCCTACCCCCCACCAACTAGATTAGCTTGTCTTAGCCCTGCCCTGCTTGGTTTCCCGACAAATTTGATGCAGAACGACTCGTAAACATTGGCTCGTTTTCGTTCGCGCCTGCACCATTCCATCGTCCACAACAACAACGAGAGCACATGAAATGCGTCCATGTATTATCGAGACTCGGCATTCCATTTGAGCTGCCGATATGGGCGTGGATCCCCTGCGGATATGGCTTGGAGCTCCGACTTCTTCACGGGCCTTGTCCAAGGAAAGATCGTTTCCTTATCGTCGTCCAATATGGCTTGACACGCCCGTATCGATCGTCTGACGCGACTCGCCCATTAACTCCTACCATTTTTTGTTTGGCAAATGTCCTGTCAAATGACAAGGTGTGTAATCATACTTGTTGACTGCAACTCCAAGGATTCGATGGAATTGACACTAGTGGCATTGCTTTTCACACTTCTTTTAAAAAATAATAATAATAACACGGGATGTCCTTTTTCTTTTTGCACTGTGAGCTTTTCCATTAAGTATGCAAATCTTTTTGACCATCAATCTCCAAAATGTGGCCTTTTTCTTTGTTCTGATGTGCTGTGGTTGTTGATTGTGTTCCCCCTTTATATGGTACTGCTTTTTCCTCAGTTCAAACAATGTCTTGTTTGTTGTGTTCCCTCCTGACTTTTGACATTTGCCCTTGAGAATTTCCCATCTCTCGAGCAAGGACAACATGCGGTATGGAAATTTCTTGTGTTAGTTTGTTCACTGATTCCTGAATGGTCTGAACCAATCATAGTATCTCACTTAAGAGACCTTGTAGCTTTGATGTGATTGATATGCATAAAATTGTCAAAACGATTCAGACGAACACATCAGACAACAATTACTTGCTTTTCCTCTTGATTTTTTTCCAAATTTTCAAATAGTCAAGATCCACAATTGAGCACAGACATGCGAGGGTTGTTTCGATCACCCGTACGGGACCTTTCATTCCACCTTTGGTGTCTAATCTCTCTCTCATCGCAATTGCAACAGTTAAAAAAGACACAAGGAACGTGACAATCCGCAACTGTAGTAGACAAGGCCCTAACTAATTATGACCACCAAATCATAAAACAAGCTTAAACAGAACCTCCTTATCCAGAATTCTGCTATAGGAGTAAGTGTGATTATGTTGGTGAAGCTCAGAATGAGAAACGGAGTGTGAGATTGCATGGTCAAAGTGCCCCCAAAAAAAAAAAAATGAGAGCCTTTCTGGGCATGTGCAGGAACATTCCCAGGGATTTTGTACTTAGCAGGACCTCAATTGAAAAGCTCATCAATCATGCAATTGCCATTAATCATTAGCTCTGTGCCTCTCTGTCTAAACACTTCCCTCCAATTTGCAACATCTCAATAATCCCGATACAAGCCTTTTAACTTTCATTCTTTCAGAAAGTTTCGTCTCACCTTGCTTCTCAGGCTTTTTAGCTTTTCCATTCTTAGTCCCACTACTTGACCGAATGATATTCCAAAAGGACTAGCTAGATTTCACTCGATGCTGTAAAAACTGGCGACAGAGAACCGGTGACTGGAGCCGGAATGAGCCGGGTTGAGTGCAACCAGGTGCTTATGCAACCTGGAGCATTAGTAAACTCAGGAACTGATACGGGCTTATCAAGCAGCATATTCAAGCACGTTGTATCAGGGGCACCATCTTGCGAGCTGCCGAAACCGGCGACAGCAGAGGATGGATGAGCGAAACCAGCGCGTCCTCTATTCCCCTCATCTGAAATGTGCTGCAGCGCCATTGACAAAGATGAAATTTGGTTACACCTGGCAATCGATTTCTGATCTAGTGATTTAGCAACATCATCCGGTTGTCCCCGAGGGGACTCGTGTAGAACCATCTTCCAGCCTTGGCCACTCCCGTCGATGCTCTCAGTCCCCTTGGCAACACCACTAGTGAGATAGCCCACGTCGTATCCTGGTGCAGCTTCTTTGTTTCGCCTCACGAGCTCTCCAGCGAGAAGGGTATTGCTGGTCATGATCTTCTCGACGTCGTACCTCGACACGTTGAAATTGGTGACCGCATTCACCCCCCGAAACTTGATGGCTGCTATGTCGTACGCCTCAGCTGCTTCCTCCTGCGTGGCTGATACAATGGAAAAGTTAGGACTTAAATCAAACGATACCCTAAAAAATGTTGCTTTCAGAAAATAATGATGACGATGAAGATTGCCAATCCTTCATGTGTAGGGAGCACAGCCGATAGTCCTGCCCCATAAACGTTACATTGCCATCTTCATCCTTATACATCTTTCTTTTGACAGACGGGTAGAAAGAGGCAAGAACAGGAAAATAATGAACCAGTCATTGATGCCAGGAAAGAGAACTTGGGAATTAGATCTTCATTCTGCCATAGACCGTTGAACAGAAACAAGAAAACGAGGACCGTTGTAAACATAAATCGAACACCATGGAACTACAGAAAATCGGGAGAACTTGCTAATAAAGAAAAGAGGCAACCCCACAACAGCAGACTAATAAGGTAGCTTTGAGAACTTACTGAATGTCCCGAGATAAAGATCCTTGTTTCCAGTAACTCTGCCGATTCGAGCTTGCCATCTTCCATGCTGGTGGTGTCTGTAGGTACCAAATAGCCGAACACAATGTTCGTAAGAAATACATAGCACAAACGAACCAAAATAATTCTTCAACAGATAGTAGAACAAGGCAAACCTTGTCACTCCTCGGTATATTGAAGCTCCCCTTGAGAATCCACTGCTTCTCCTGCATTACGTATGCAACTGTTCAATCTCAGTCACGGATAGCCAGATCGGAATAAGCAAATTTCGCGAGAGACAACACGCACAAAGATTTACCTCCTCAAGTGCGCAATGTACTCAAGGCGGCTCATTGTCTTCATCTCCTCAAGTTCTTTCCGATAATTTTCTAACTGCAATGTTCCACAAGAAGACTTTGGCATCGTGCAGTGATAGCTGAAAAGATTTACATAATGTGGCAAAGTGGGACAAGGCATTCTCATACCGGAAAATTTATGTGGGTCGAAGGTCCCCAGTATTTGAGGGCGGCAAGATCATACGCTCTTGCGGCTTTCTCTTCCGTATCATAACCCCCTGAAAAAAACCAGTTAGGAAGGATGCTCAATTGCTGAAGAAACAAGAAGTGTTTCCATCAAATATGTGATACCTAAATCTGGTCTCAAATTTTAGAGAAAAGGTCTTACCTAAGTAAACTGAGGCGCGACATCAATTGCAATTGCATTCCCAGGGAGCATACAAACAAAGAGCAACCAGTCAAGCTCATGAATACCGGAGGGACCACGAATTTCAGTCAAAAGAGAAAAAGGCCAAACACACACATGCCCGTGCAATGATACAGCTTTTAGGAAAGAAAGAGGAAAAACTAACCTTGCCTTCCTTTCCTAGACTGTCCTTCCTTCTTACAACTGTTGTCCCAAAGATGAGCTTCATATCTACCGGTCCATCTATGCCTGGTAAAGAAGGTAAACCGCACTTGTAAAACCACAAACCAGGAACTAGGGAAATGGACCGACGAGCCGAAAGACGGTTCAGCTAGTAAACAAATGCATCGAAAGCCCGGATTGCGGTCAAGAATGATGAAGGGTTCATCTTGAACTAACAACTATTGTGCACGTAACTCCGCTACAAGTAGCGAAAACAAGAACACAAAACGCCCTAACCTTGTAACCCCTCTGTACTGAGATGTCCTCTGGCCAAATGTGTCAATGGACTTCCTAGGCACAGGCAGCTTTTTGTCCGCTTCTAGCGCTCTCTTCCTGGTTTCTATGGCCAAGGACTCGGTATTGATGGCTGGTGAGAATTGCCTTGAAGCTGTAAGGGCGACACAACCGGACTGAATCTGCGAACAGAAACCTCCAGATTCTTTTCCATTCACACTCACGCTCCCAGATACTGCACGAGCATCAACACCGACGATGTTTCCCAAGCGAGACATGCCGTTTGTTTCTTCCTCCATTGATGCTCTGTACACTAGCTCAGAGTATCCCAACTGGGTTTCCCCATCTTGTCTCCCATTGAAGTGAACTCCAAGGAAGTCCTCCAGCTTTGGTGCTGAACTTGGCATCATCCCTGAAGAACAACAAAAAAAAATGCCCATAAAAGGACAAGAATTTGCCGAGGACGATAAAACTAAAGCTATGAGCCAATCTTGGAGCTGAAGCAGAATCACATCTTACTGTTGGTTAAGGAAATCAAGAAAAGAAAGAAAAGAAGAGCACCTTCTGGCCGTGACCTAGTGGGAGCTTCCATGAGACAAAGAGACCCATCTGACTTGACGGGCATTGCACACAATGGAGAGTGAAAGAAGCCAGCATTACCAACTTCTCCAACCTCATAGGAGAGGCTGAGAGGAACAGAACCAGAGTCAGTAGTGACAGAAGGAAACTGGGTTTGGTGACAATATGGATGATGATGATGATGATGGGGTTGAGATGAAGAAACATCCATTTTCATGTCGGAGGATTGAATATGGGATGTCTTCTAAGAGGCTGCATCTGCCAGAATATTCAATCATTGGGGAGCTAAACAAAACCAACTAATCATTTCAAAATCTCCTGCTTCCCTCTCTCCCTTCAACAAAGCTTGGTTTTTTGTTCGGGCATTCAACAAAATATTTATGGAACTTGTTACTCTTCAGCTAAGCAAAGCACCCAGAAGCTCTCTCTCTCTCTCTCTCTCTCTCTCTCTCTCTCTCGAAAAGGAACAAAACTGGTCCCTCAGGAGACCAGCAGGTAATGGTTGCGAGATGGAGAGAGTGCGCCATTTCTGATTACCTTATATGTAACTTTCATGGGGATCTGTGAACATAGTTAGAAAGAATAAGGGAGACAGTTGGAATGGGTTCCAGCCAAAAGCTTTTTCAAGCTCCATTTTCACTAAAAATTTGAAGGGTAGCGTGTTTTGGTTGCTAATTAGCGTGCCGACTGACTGACATGTCTGAATTATCTCTTCAGTTTACGATGATCATGTTATTGAATACACTTGGGATGCTTATTACGCATACTAAATAAGGAACAGTTCGGTCTTCAAAATTATATTCACACACATAACACGAGAACGGTCGGTACTTTGAAGAACCTCAAACCTTCTTTTATTTAGATTGTTCGAATCCTCATAGTAGTGAGGAAAATTTTAAGCTAATCATTTTTCTCTGTTCGGAGATTTAAAGAATTTCTTGAAACACTCCTTAGCAAATTCTCCGCGCCTTGTCGCTGACTCTCTCTCTATCTCTATCTCTATCTCTTAGACATACACATTCAATGACAACGAGGGGGTAAGAAAATGGCGTATGGGGTGGGTGGGTTACGCCAGTGGAGACAGGGAGGACACAAGTCTAAATGGCAGATTTGCTTTTATTCACAGCGACAGATTTGTGGGACAGGAACTCTGTCCATTTGGCGTCTCTTTTGTCAATTTCTTCTGCCCGGCCTCTGCGCCATTCGAGCAAAGTCTTGCATTCTCCTTAAGCATGTGAATCAATCAACAAATCCAATAATAATAATAAAAATAATAATAACTCATTATCCGAGGATTGAGATTAAGTGGACTTACATACGTCAAAAGCGCGTAAGAATTTTTCAAGCCACTCTCTAATCTCTAGAGTTGGTCGAGGCACAGGGGATTGCAACTTAAGAACCGAAGGTTATTCATTCGAATCTCGTCAATTACGTGCAAACTATTCTGAATAAGGCTCTCTACACAGACCAATGCGTGTGAACTTCACCTTTGTAGGATTCCAGTTAGTTGATCTCCATATCCATGTAACTTAATTATACAAGAAAAGAAAAGAAGAAAGTTATTATGATAGTCGATAGAGTTACCGAGACTACATCACATCGCATGATGGAAGCAAGACAATTATAAATAGCGACCCACCTTAAATCGATGGTGTTTTAATAGATTATCTGGATAAGACAACTAATGTACTGCTTCAATTTTCCTCCATAAATACTCTGTTTTTGCTGCGATTTTCGGGTTTGTCCTCGTGATGCTGCTGCTGAAAGGTTTCAGGGGAAAAATCCATGAACGCGTGAGTGCATGGAGTTTTGCATGAAAAGGGTTTGAACGGGGAGACAGATTTTCCAACATGAAATGATGAAATCGGGGGGTGATACCGAATGATTTTTGAAATATGGGAGGGAAAGATTGAAGTACGAAAAGCAAAAACAAAAGGGCGTGGTGCGTTGCACGTATTGATTATATCGCAATGATGGTAAAATCCATTACGAACAGTGAATTGGCCAGGCCACTTGGGAAACCTTTTTTTCGTCGTTTGACAGCACTCGTTACGTCTCAGCTTAATCATCCTGTTCACGAGATCCATTTTTCGTTAGTGGGTAAGCAAGATGGTATGGTGGGGTTTTGCTCAAAGAAGACAATTTTTCCGGCTCTCTTTATTGCTGTCGGAAGACAGAGATAATGCCTGTTCTGCATCATTCGGCTGGCTATGTGAGAAGACTTCAATGGAGTTAAACTCCGTCCTCCATTGTACAGGTGAGGCCGCGATGATGTGTGGAGGAAGGAGATCTAACGAAGAGATGAGCAATAAATAGCAGATGGGAAGAAGCCGCGAGACACTTCTGGTGTTTTCTCCTAAAAGATCTCAAAGACGACCAATCTCATCTCCTATGACTGTGGTCGCCCATTAACTTCTTATGCCTTCCCCCTTGCTCTACGCAGAGAGACAAGCAGAACCCTGATGACAAGCTCCACTGGCCATCCATCAAAACCTCCTTGCTAGACTGGAGAAGCAATGAAAGCACAGCGCACCGGGTTAATCCGAAAGAGTGTACAGCTTTCGAAATCGTGAAAGTAGGTTTCCATATGCTACTCTGCTCATACGCATCTAGGACAATGTGAGACTAAGACGGAGAATCAATATCTAAGATTAACTCTCCGACATGTCAGACACCGTGGTAATACTCAGTGTTTAGGGTCAAGAGATTAGGGCCATATGCAACTCCACTTACTCATCGTAAACTATTGAAAAGAAAAATTTGATTTGAACTAGTGACCATTGAGGAAACAAGACAGATTATAGTAAATTTTTTGTTTCAGTCAACATTATTCATGACACGAATGCTTGATAATGAGCTTGATGGTGTTCACGCGATAAATGCGTCAACATCCTCTGAACAATTACAAGGAACTTGTTCGTTACTGGATTACGGGTTGGCCCACTTAACCCATCCCTCCCTCCCTCTCATTTTTCAGTACAGCAAACAAAAGATGGCATTTACATATCAGGTCAAGAACTCTGGAAGTGATCTATGAAACGATTATTCCTTAACACTACTTTCTCAAGAGATTCCATTCAGCTCTTAAATGGAGCTCCAACAAGCTCCGGAAGCTCGTTTTTGGCACATACGAGTAAAGCACAGATCAATCTTCAAAAATTGGATCGTCGCCTAAGAAAGCAGCGACTCTATCCTCTTTGTGATGCTTAAAGATGTACATTAACAAACAGGCAAAGATACAGAAGCTGGAACGTGCACAAAGGAGATAACCCATCACCATCACCACCTTCGCACTAATGATGTGAGCAGCTGCACCAGATAATGATACCATGTCAAACTAACCATCTCAATATAAAACTAACTAAAGTTCCGATTGTTCAACTATGAGCAAGAGGAAAATTTGCCACTTGTTCCCAACACAAAAGCTCTTTGTCGATGAAAATGCGACCACGAACTAAGCATTTTATGGTCATAGATTTGAGATCTCCAAGTTTGTAGAAGATCGACCATTAAAGGTCTCAACTTTCAATACCCATTACAATATCCACCATAATAAATTAACAAGGCTTTTAACGTTCTGACCAGAGTTCAAAGAGGAAGTTCGTACCTCAAACAGTTCAAATGGGCTTCCACGTTTATACACATCGGTCTTCTTGCTCGTATTATTGGGGAGAACACTAAATAACAGCATCCTCCAGCCAATAAGCAAAACAGCAGTGCTTCCCATTGTAACTAAGATAAAATTGTAAGGAGGAATGTGGCTTGATAACACAGCCCTTATAGCTATTCCAAGCTGCCAACAGAGTCAAAAGGGGGGCATTCATTACGCCACAAAATTGTAAATGTCAAGCTCTAATATGCCAGAACCTTTGCACTTCATCCTTCCCATCAACATCCGTAGTCAATCGAGAAAAATGACAACCATGCAAGTTGCAAGTAGGTCTTGCAGAAAAAATAAGAAACGAATTGAGAACAGAAGAGAAAGACAGCTCCAATATCTGTACTGAAAATATATCACCCCGCATCTCTATGACAGGCATTTATCACTAATAACTTTTGGGCAGAGTAGACATTTGGACTTCTCGTATAAGATAGTAAAGAGGATAAAAAAGAAAGTTATTCCGCATTGATGAACTCATCAGACCCCAAAGTTTAACCACAATCACAAAAATCATGAAGGACAAGATTAGCGGCAAGCTAATCATTTCCAGTTGAAGAGCAATGGAATTGGTTACAAATAGAAAAGGAAAGTACGAGTTAATCAGCAACTCGGAGTTTGAACTTACTGGAATTCCCAGAGTCCATGATTTAGTAGTAGAGAGGACTGCCTTAGATAAACCATTCTCGCCACGACCATCACCAGCATAGCCCCCCAGGAAGTAAGCACCCAAAAACCAGCCTGTTAAAACAAACAATCAGGTTTTTAAGGTCACTAATTCTCCAAAAGCAGTGGCAATCATAAACTATTTACTCCACGCTTTCCAACATGCAGCACATTGCCTCAGCTAAACAGCAAGAGAGCCTCTAAAACTTGAAAGATACATTTGCACGCTTCTCACATTATTAGGAAGAATTATTATGATGGAGCTGCAGATATAGGTGTGAACAAAATAACTTTCCTTCCTGTAATTTGGAAGGTAGGAAGTGAAGGTAAAAATTGTGAAATTTTTCAAATTTTTGCTATTTATGGGAAGTGGAAGAATAATGAAAGGAAAGAAAATGAGTCCAGAAAACATGACACCTTTTCACTTTGAGTTGTAGTGAATAAAAGCAAACTCCAAACATCTATCACTATGGATAAAAACTTTGACTTGTATCAGCAATAGAAGAGTAAAAATACTTATTGGGTATTGCTTTACAAATATCAGAACATTAACGAATTGTATTATTAGAGATTTTTTATTAGGTGATTACTACCACGTACATTTTAAGGAAAACAATAGCATTTATCCGGTACATTTAAATTACATTGGCTCTCTTTAGAGTGGTTATTTTCAAGGTTCTATTGTTGAATAGGATACGACAATCATCCTCTCTGCTATCGACAAGAAAAGGAAAAAAGTCTCATCGCCCGTCTCATTTCAAACAAAGCAAAAACCAAATTCTTGACCACTTCATCCCTTTGCTTTCTCTAACCAGAGTCTTCACCTCCTCTTTCTTTACCTCCATTCTCTTCACCTCTTACATCTTCGAAACAACTGGTCAAGTAATTTTGCAATAACTCAACTCCCTAATTCGCAAGTGTTCAGAATATGTAAGACCGATGCAAAAAAAAAAAAAAAATTGACACCTGGTTCCACAAGTCAATTTCCAATACTCACCGAAAAAAGAGAAACATCAATATTCGTCCATTTACTTTCCTCACAATTCCGTAACCCAACTCTTCCACACATTCTAACATTATGTTAAGTTCCCCAAGCGTATTAGAAACAAATTAATGCATTCACAGGATCTAATTTTTCCCAATTTTCCCTACGATTAACATGAAAAATTGGAGCATTGCTGAAAAAAAACCTGTACTTGCGATTGAACGGAGAATGTTTGCACATACCGGCAACAAAAGGGTCAGCGGTTCGCAGAGTCTCAAGGTCGAAAACCGGGAATCCATGACTGAATCTACCAATTGCGGTGAACAGAAGCAAAGCCGCAACATCCCCACCAGCAAGCAGCGCGATCCGTCTGAAACAAAACGACCAAAGAAAGCACACCAAATTAAACCCTCCAAAATCACCACCAAAGAGGCACACAACAAAACAGAAGCAATTTCAACAGCAAAAAACGGAAATTTACAACGTACCCCCATTTCTTCAAACGGGAGGCGGAACTCGGCTTCTCGAATTGGATGACGCCCTCGAGAGGAACGCTCTCCTGCCCCACGAAGACGGTGTCGCCGCCATCAAACCGAGGAGAGGGAGCTAGCGGAGGCTGCTCCGTGGTCGGGGAGACTGCGTCGAGGCTGTCGTCGGCTCTAGCGAGGGCGAGCCTGGAGGGCTTCGAGGGATGAGTTCGGGAGAAAAAATTAGGCTTGCGGTTGGAGAACAGATAAGGGCGTGGGGAGGTGAAGGCGATGGAGGAGGAGGAGGGAGAGGAAGTAGAACAGCAGCTTTTGGAGGAGAGAGCCCCAGTCGGAGCTTGGCTTAGCAGCAGCATCTCCTTGTACTCTGTTATGTGGTGGCCTCAGCTTTTTGCCTCCTCTCTACCTTCACCCCTTCAGAGGGACGGACACCAATCCACGACCACTATCGAATGCCGTCGTTTCAGGGGGAGATTATCTTCAAATTTTTTTTATGCTAAAATTTATTAGGGAAAATACCATCTTTATTTTTCTCAAAGAAGGGCCTGAACTAAACTTTGTCTCAAAGAAACTACAATTTTTTGTCTCAAAGAAGGGCTGATGAAAGGGCATTTTCGTCTTTTAATGTTTTAATTTGATTTTCATTTTTTTTTTCTGTTTGCCTTCTCGATGTCTTTTTTCCATTTCCCTGTTCTGTGGCTTTCCCTCCTCCTCGTCGATCCTCCTCCCCTCTTGGTCCTCCTCCCCTTCCCTACTCCAAGATCTCCATTGACGGAGCCCCAGCTCGGTTCGCCTATATTCCAAACCCATCCTCGTCCAAACGATCGCAACATCTCTCCCTCTCCCCTCTCCGATTCCCCCCGATTCGAGCCCTCTCCAAATCGATCTCTAGATCTCGAACTGTAAGAATGTCAAACCCTGGGGCAACATCGGCGCCTGGGCCGCCGAGTCCGAGCAAGCCGAGGCCGAGGAGCGCGAGGACGCCGCCGCAGCGGCCCCTGCCAGGGCCGAGCCTCAGAACTTCCTCACCCTCAGGGAGTCTGTCAGTACCAAGCAAAAGAAGAAGAAGATGTCGCTGAATGAGTTCTATTCCGCCGGCTCCGGCGGTTCCAGCGCCGCGGGCGGAGGCGGTTACAAGGGCTTGACTCCTGGCGAAATGTTGCGCCTGCCCACGGGCCCGCAGGAGCGCTCTGCGGAGGAGATGCAGTACGGCCAGCTTGGGGGTGGGTTCTCTTCCTATGGGAGGTCTGGCCCGCTGCCGAACCGGACGCGAGACCGCGAGGAGGGGGATACTTCCTGGGGCGGCGCAGGCGGTGGTGGTGGTCGGAGATCCTACTGTGGTTTTGAGGATGATCGTCGCGGCTTTTCCACCTGCTGAACCCAGTCCTTGACGATGGAGTCGAGGGCGGAGGTCTTGGAGTCGGGGGTGCCATTCTGGAGGCGGGTGAGTAGGTGGCGGCAGTGAACGCGGACGGCTTGCGCTTGGAGGAGGAGGGGGAGGAGGACCAGGAGGGGAGGAGGATCGGGGAGGAGGCTGACGTCGAGGAGGCAGAGGAGGAGGGACAGCCAAAGAAAAAGGAACAGGAAAATGGAAAAAAGAAACCGAGAAGGCAAACAGAAAAAAAATGAAAATCAAATTAAAACATTAAAAGACGAAAATGCCCTTTCATCATGCCCTTCTTTGAAACAAAAAACGTAGCTCGGGCCTTCTTTGAGACAAAGTTTAGTCCAGGCCCTTCTTTGAGGAAAATAAAGATGTTCAAGCCCTTCTTTGGTATTTTCCCAATTTATTATGAAAGTGTAATTAAACTTTAAAAATTTTAAAAAGTGTAATCAACTTTTAAAATTTATTAAATTTATAGAACCGAATCCTTCCTTTAATTCTATCTAAATCGTCTAACAAAAAAATGATGGTAATGACATTTTTTATTACTTTCTCTCTAAAATATATATATAAAATCTAAAACAACGTTATTTTGATCCAAATTTAATTTTCAATACAGATATTAACTAAATTCAATAAAATTCAACAGGCAAAACCAACGCAAGGCCCTCACCACTGGACCCGGATCCCCTACCTTGATGTAGGGAGGGAGAGCATATCAAGGGTGGGGATGGGGGTAAGTCACCTCCCTTTAAGGCAGGTGATCCCCACCCCACCACTAGCGATGGTGGAGGCGAGAGTCGGCTCGAGTCATTGGGCGTCGGCTAGTAGCTGACAACCCTAGCCTACTGCAAGCAAGGGCAGTCGTTGCCTAGTCCCACCCCAGCCAACAACACCCATGGCAACCCTCGCCCAATCTAGTGGATGGCTTGTAGAACCTCGCCTGCGATTAGCTAGGGTCGCTGACCAATGGCTAGGGCCCGCCGATCCACGCTCCACCATCGCCAGGCCTTTTGGAGGTACTTGACAATTTATCTCACCAAACGAAAAAATTAAAAAAAAAAAAATAGTGATTGCCGATCAAACTGCAGGCAGAATAAATTATTTAACAATTGGAGTTTTTCCATTTCGCGACCCATTATTTAATTTTACATTAGATTTTAGTTGGCATCACTTGTTGTGTCGATTTCAATTTGCTGGAATTAGACATCGAAGGTTATGACTTGGAAAAAAAAAACGGCGATATGAGGACTTGGTTACAAAGTCACAAGTTCGAGAACCACGTAAAAAAAAAAAAGAAGCTTATATCTATTTTCCACAGTGACACCAAGTTCATGACGTGATTATTTCTTATCACACTTATCTAACCATTTAGTTTCAATTGATTTTGCCACAAAGATTTTCATGAATTAAAAAAAAAAAAGAACTTTCAAATTAGGTTTTAAATTTCTAAAAACAAGAAATTCTACACTATCTCCCACAGAGTAATTTCCTGTTTTATTTTTATTTATTTTTGGTCGAAATTTCATGAATAATCTTAGATTTACTACGTTAAATTTTTGCATTCGATTTCAGCCCTTTTTAGTACCAACAAAGGAAATCAGAAAATCTTATGGGCTTGTGGACCGACTTGTCTCGTCATCTTTTAAGCTTTTATGGATCCTGGGCCGTGTGGGCCACACAACATGGACAATTTATAACTCATTTGCTGGGCTCCGCTCCCAAACGCCAGCAATGTTTTAGCTTTTAGCCGGACGTGCTGGGCGGGCAATCATCTTCCCCAAAAGGCCAATTGATAGGACAGGTCTAACGTCTAACGCTAAGCCGAAGCATGCAAAAGAGAGGTCGCACATCCCGAATCTCGGCTCTAGGACCGTTGCTCCCGGCCAAGGTCTCTCGGTTAGTAGCTGTAGGCGAAATCGAATATCGAGCAACTAGTGTTGTGTAAAGAGCGGCAATAGCTAAGTCGCCCATCTCTATCATTTCCATTCGAACGAAAAAGTCTTAGCCCGTGAATTTCGCATTAGATAAAAAAAAAAAAAAAAAACCCCCCCCCCCCCAGCAAATATTGGGTGGGGCGGCCCCATGCACCCCACCAGTCTGTCTCTCTCCTCTGACACAGGAGAGAGAGAGACTGGTGGGGGCGCATCCCCCCCCCCCAAGAGCGATTCCCATTTCATACTAAGGTAGATATTTTTTTCTTTTCAGACTTCGTTGAATTTGAGGATAAAAAAAAAAAATTGAAACGGAATAGTTTCTCCAATGTAGAACGCTTTTCTGTGCACACGAGAGTTTCCATGTCTAGTTCTCTAGTGCTTTTAGGCATAATTGCGGGTGGTGGGAACCATTTATGATGGGATCCACCTTTTGTACTTGACTGACCATACCATCGCTAAAGTTTACATGCCCCATTACATGTTGAAGTCAATTTCTTGTTTTTTCCCTAACTTGTTAACTTCTAGCTCTTCCGAAAGCAAGCATTACTTATGTTCCTCCTAAACATTCATCACCATGCAACTCTTCCTCTCTTAATTACACCGGAGCCGAGTCCGATGGGTTGGTTCTAATTTCCCTCTTTCCAATATGCTAGCATAGGATTTTGCCATCATTTTAACCTTATAATAACAAGAAGAAGAACCAATCTCCATACGCTTTGGGACATGGCAACTTTAAAAGATTCTTGGTCGTCGTCGACGATTGGATCCGGAGGAGGAAACCCGAAATGCTGAGCTGGAAGCAAAGGTTAAGAGACTCAATCCCAAGATCCCCTCACATGCCGGGGTTGCAGCTCAATGCTAGAAGTAGAAATTATCTTTGTACATTCACAACAATCAACCATGTCATTATGCATTAATATAATGGCCCGAGCCCTATGCGTGCGAATATTCGAGAAATGCGCCGGTTTACTTATATGTTTTTCCCAGGAATATGTGAACACAAGGATCCACACATTAATCATTTCTATAATCAATCGTCTTTCCCTCGTTATTTAAGTGGCTGCATGTGACCGGAGCTTTGAATAATGCCATGGTTGAACGAGCGGGGTGGCGAGCTTATATTATACACCATTATCTCAAGCAAATCTGAAAGGAATATGTATATAGCTCTCTTCACGTAAAACCATGTGGGAGATTACTTAATCAATAGGAATTATTTTGGAGAAGCTAAATCTTTATAAGGGCTCCGAGAGAATCGCCAAAATACCCCCCCGAAAGAGGTGATTAAATAACGGAGAAGGCGGTGGCGAAATCGACTTTTTGGGTAGCCCTAGATTGATTAAAAATTGTATGAGGGGGTGACCAATGGCTATTGGAGAAGCATCTCTAGGTGTTATAGAATTGATTCGGCTCTCGGGCTTGGCAAATCTTGAACGACTAAGCTTTGTCATCTTCTCGTTGCCAAAAACACTAACCACATAATACCCAGAGCTTGGTAAGTCTCGATGAAAGCTTCTGTGTCTGATTATTTTTTTGAATTTGATCTACTATACTTTATCGATGTTTTTTTTATTTGGTTAATGCGTGGGGTTTCGAGCCGGTGCCAATGGATGTCATGAGTGGAAACCCAAACTCCAACGTGTTCAAATCTTATTTTATGGCTCATGTTGACATAGAAACCCTCACGCAAAAGATTGACCTATAAGCGACGTAGACAAGTTTCTTGGTGTTTGGTCCCAAGGCCCTTTACGTGGTAAAAGTTTGCTGGCCTCGGGCTTGCACATAGATTAACGTTAATGGGGTTTTTATCTCGTTCTCGTGTAAATACTCACTTTTCAAGGATGATGTTGTTTAGGGGAAACGGTTTAGCTTTCTGAGGTGGCGGGGTGCGTGCTTGCTTAACAAAGATAACAGTACGAAGAGTTTCTTGTCATTCTTGTCATGTGCGGCAGGTTTTTCTTTTCCATAACCCCCTTTTGTATGTGGTTTCTCGTTAATTTTCTGTTCATAACATTTGGATTTGCTTCTGGTTCTCTTGCCATTACTGAGATAAAAACTCTTTGTTAATGAACTTAAGTATTTAGAGTATAGTTGAAAGTGCAGTGGACCCCGTGCGAAAATGAGTAACTCCAAATTTTATTCAGTCACATAACTATGTTTTACCGTATCGGCCTTTACGCGCTAAACTGAGTTCATTTCCTAAATATGATCAAAGACCAACTATCCGCTCCAAGATTAGAAGGTTTATAAGTAAGTACTTTCTAATATTCTTGAGGATGTCTAAGCAGTAAGCACCACAAAATTCGAACTTTCTTTTCAGGACAAGCCATTGTCAAGCAGCGGCAAGGGGTTGGTCTAAGTTCAGTCATGTTTCACTTTTTCTCTCTCTCTCTCTCTCTCTCTCTCTCTCTCTCTCTTTAGAGGATATTATTCATTATTAGAGGCTTGAGAAGGAAAAAGAAAATTAATGCTTCCGATACAAAGAAATTAAAGGGAGTAAGATGGGCTTCCACATGCTTCAGGGTGCATAATACAGAAGTTTTGAACAACGTTTTGTAGCATACCAGATCCAGGTTCTAGAGCAGACTATATAAAAATGGCAAAACAACATATCACTCGATGACTTTCAAAGTAGTCTCATATAGTATGTAATATCTGACTGAACAAAAGAGGCAAATATATTTGAATCCTATTCGTCTCCGTTTCTATATTGCATGTTTTCATTCTTTTTGTGTTTTTGTCTTTTTTTTAAACTTACTTTCCTAAGGCCATACTCAAAAACCCTACTCAATATTTGTTTGTACCTGAATTTTAAACACGAGCGACTTTGAGAAATTTGTTAAGTAACTGAACGTGGCAAGGGTGTTCAATTTTTTGAAGATATTAAATACCTATGAGGCTAAGAATAATCGGAATCGAGATTGTATCCCAATAAGGTGTCTCTATGGATGTTCTAGCTTTTGTAAACATGTTAAATTTCTTGATAAATGTGGGGGCATCAAAATGGATCTCTCTCTCTCTCTCTCTCTCTCTCTCGGAAGTATCTCGGATATAGTTTCTCAAAAAATAGGTATTTTCAGCAGAAAGAAAGAGGTCATCACTGTGGAGGAGCAAACAAAAAAGGTTGTCCAAACCCTAGAAAGCTGAAACCCGCTAGGGAATGGACGAGGGCGAGTAGAGGGACACAGACAAAAACAAATACCAAGGCGATGGAGATGACATGAAACTTTGAGAATCGATACAAGACAAAGCGCTAGAGAACCTTTGGAGAGTGTCTAGGTTTCTTCCCCAGCTTGACTCTCTCTCTCTCTCTCTCTCTCTCTCTCTCTCTCTCTCTCAAAGACATCGAAAGGACAGGCATTGCTGTTGCATGTCCATTTTCTACGTTATTCCTCTTTATTTTGACCCAGCAAAATAGAAAAAGAGAAAAAGAGTGATAAGACATGCCTTTGGGATTACACATTCTTTGGACTTGCAGACTCTAGGGCAAAAAAGAACTTAAAGTAGGTCTTTCTTGTTTGGTTCGTAGCGTTCGTGCCTCGATATACCCGCAGAAAATACTCTTGTTTATTCCTAAACAAGGCATTCGCAGCCCACAAGCGCATCTTCATCAGATCTTAACTCAAACTGCCCCCCTCCCCCTCTTCCTTTTTTCTTTCGATTTTTGCTTAAAAACCCAGTTATATTTCTTCCATTTCTTATTGTATCCTGCGTTTCCCAATGCTTGTGTCTTCCATTTCTCGAAAACTCGCATCTTCTTCCCTCAAACTCATCAAACGCAGAGGGAGAGAGAGACAGAGAGGGGGAGGGGGGGACGCAATCATGTCCTCATCCATGGTCTGAATAATTGATTTTACAATGGGGGTGTGCCATGGATTAGCTGTAATTAGGGGACAAGTGATCTTTATGTCAGCAGCTCTTTCCAATTAGTCAAATCGCCCCTCAAAAAGTTCCATAAGAGAGAGAGGTTCAAAGAAAAAGGGAGGAGGAGAACAAAAGCAAGCCACTCACTCACGTGAGCATCACGACCACACTTTGGAATATCTATGATAGATGTGCGTGCGCCTTAGCCTCCTCCCTCATTATTATGCTTGGCTAGGCTTTTCAGGGGGGAGGTTACATGTCCCTTCTTTAAAGTCCAATGACCTAAAGCTATGTCTTAGCGTGCGTTTATCATTTTCCTAAGAATCCATATCCAGATGAAATTATATGGAGCAGTTTTCAAGTTGATTTAGATCAGGAAAAAAACCAAGTAAAAATCCTAAACTACACCCGATGTCACAGGCTTACCGAAACATTTTTTTGTGGCACAGAAAAAAAATCCCAAACTCGTACCAATACGACACGTTTACTCTAAATTTATATTAGTGTGACACATTTACTCTAAATTTATATTAATATGACACATTTATTCTTTCTTGTGACACCAAGCACGGAAACAATTTTACTTGGTGTTACAAGAAAAAATTTGGGTTTTTTATTTTAAAAAAATAAAATTTAGGATAAATGTGTCACAATGAGCATAACTTGAAATTTTTTATGATTTTTTCCCCTTTAGATAATGGAGATAAACAAAACCTACTGCTAACCCTCGTTATTTTCGGCTACAAAGCCACGAGCACTGTGCGCTTTAGTTTATGTTATTGCGATATGTAATGCCTTTGAACTTTCCGTTGATGTCATACGTCATGGATCGATCTTCGTCCGTCAAAATTAGGGTTCTTGTAGCCCACCCTTTTTTTTTGGGGGGGAGGTCCTAAGGAGTATATTATGCTTGTGTCTCTATCTATAATATCCCATTACTTTGATCTCGGGTCTTTCTCCCCCTAGAGCCTATCCGTGGCGTGTCCATGCATAGCTCGCAGCAAAGTATTGAATGAGGCGCGTGCATTAGATTATAGGGGTTGGTGGCTGTTGGCTCCATAAGATGTTGTAAATTTATTACCGAGGAGGCTAAAGGGAGCTCCCTGCTTAGTCAATAATGGGTGCGTGAATATAGAGCCACTGTTGGTCAGTGCTCGGGCAAGAGATTCTATATTGGTAGATGGAAGATTTGATGGGTCTGCTAAATTTGGTGGACTAGTTCCTAGTTAACTAAATGAGAATTATTGACCTTATGGCGACCGTTGTTAACTGGCTAAGTGAACTTTTAAAGCGAGGAGCTTTCAATCAAATCCTCATTAGACACTATAAGGTTGTCTCACTATTGTGTGTTATGGGGGAAAAGTACCAAAAAAAGTAATAAATCTATTATACTAGTATCAATTCAATCATAAAACCTTACAACTCGATCAATTTAATCTTAAATCTTGCATTTGTGCCAATCGAGTCCATTCGGCTAATTCTAATTGGATATTGTTGACGTGCACATCGGCCGTCCTGTGTGATGTGGTTAAGGCTGACGTGGATACATTTTAAGTTTCTAATTTGAAATTCTAAATCATTTATTTCTTTTCGTTTTGACCGGCGACCCTCTTCGGCATTGGGCGAGGGCTAGTCGGCCCACACCTGCGGCCAGTGGGGCCAAGAAGGCCTGGGGAGAGGGCCGCGACCCTTGCCAACCAAAATGAAAGGAAAAAAAGTAAGGCAAAAAAAGAGAGTAAAATTTCAACTTTTGAAAAAAAAAAATACCTATATTAAAAGATCGCGACACGTAGGATGGTTTGGTATCTAACCCAATATTTTTTTGTTAAAATTGACTGGATTGACTCAATTGACACAAATGAAAAAGTCTAAGACTAAATTGGTCATATTGAAATGTTGATGATTTTTTTTTTGGTCGAAAAAATGTTGATGATTGAATTGGCACAAATGCAATAGATTTAAGGCTTTCCTAATACTTTTTTGGTATGTTTCCTAGCGGAATTCATTCTTTGCCTGTAACTTTCACTCTTAAATTTTCTTTTGATATTTCCATATGTAAAAGTGTTGTGAGTAGACATGGCCGGTTCCGCGGAACCGCCGGTTTCGGTTCAGGATCCGGTTCAGGTTCCGGTTCAGGAGCAGGCCCTTAAGGGGCCGGTTCCTAGTTCCGGTTCCGGTTCCGGTTTCGATTTTGAACTTTTAATTTTATTTTTTAAAATAATAAATTATAATCAAATTGTACATTGTAATAAAATTTAGAAAAAAAAAAGAGGGAATGAATGGGCTTGAACTTAATGAATTATCATTAAGCGCCTACATATCTTCTTGGGGATAGAAAAATCAAAGCCATTGTAGTTCTCTTACATTTGGTAACCCCCAACTTACCTCATCGTCAATCGTCACTAGCCGTTGTGGTGGTGGTAGTATCTCCACAGTCATCACTAAAGAATTAGTGTTCTCGATCCAGCTCTTGTTGGCGAAATCTAGCCTTTGTCCAATTATCGATACAAGCTTGATACTCCACACTTTTCGAACTTAATCTTGAACGGCGAGAGTCCAAAATTAATCCTCCAGCACTAAATGCTTGTTCAACCGCCACTGTCGAAGAAGGGGTCGCTAATATTTATTTCGCGAAGAGGGAGAGAACTGAAAATTGAGTTGACTGGTTCTTCCACCACTCAAGAATCTTGAAATCTGCGTTGTGTTCGGAATCACTAAACTCAAAAGAAATTGTTAAATAGTTTTCTAATTCGGAAATACTACATTGTCGCGACCCGTCCGAAATCGGACGCGGCTAATGGATTACCGATCGCGGCCCCCACTCTGAAATGTGGATCGCGGGCCTCAGATCGGCGCGGGCCCTCCCAGGCCCATACCAAATCGCGGCGGGAGTATATCTTTAAGGATTCGACGATAAGAGTCGATCGCTTTCGACCTTAGTGTGGTCGTGGTGGCATGTACAACTTGTGCATGCATTTGGAGTCGCAACCGGTCTTTCTTGGAGGGTAGACCGGAAACCTTACTGACCGATTGGGAGAAATCGATCAGTTTTGCGGAACCAGAGATTTTGGGTTCGGGGACTTGGTTACGTCGGTGTCATTACCAACGCCCTTTCGGTACCTAACGCGAGTAATTTTCCTGACTAAGAGTTCATGCAGACGCAATTTTGGGTGAGATAGGTTTGATTCAAGGTTTCATGCAGATTGGAATACTAGTCCTATCAATCACAATCAATTTAACGAGAGCGCAAGTCAAGTGCATAAATATATCATGTCAATGCACATCAATTTCAATCATTGGCCTCCTAGTATGGCCATAAGGGCTTAGGGAAGATGTGATTTAGGGCAAGGGGTGAAATGGGAAGATTCTGGGACAATTAGCCCGAAGGGCAAAATTGTCATTTTTGGAAGGTTTGGATACCGAATTACCCAAAATATTCCATGGCCAGTTGATTGTGGCCATTTCCCATTTTTGGGAATTTTTTGGAATTTCTTGATTTTTCTTCAATTTTTGGAAGACAATTCACCCAAAGGGCGAAATCGTCATTTTCAAGAAGGTTCGGGGTTCACAACACCCGGGATGAGACTTGGCCAGTTTTTTGTGGTCATTTCCTATTTTTTGGGATTTTTCCTGGATTTTTAGAATTTTTTTGGAAGACGGTTTGCCGAAAGGACAAAACCGTCATTTCTGAAGAGATCGGGGGTCAAAAGACCCGAAACAGGTCGTGGCCAGTTGAATGTGGCCATTTACTATTTTCTGGAATTTTTTAGAATTTTTCTGAATTTTCCGAATTTTTTTGAATTTTTCATGATTTTTCATTTTTTATTGATTTTTTGATTATTTTATTATTTTCTGAATTTTTTAAAATATTTAAAAATATTTTCCGGGCCGGGTCAAACCCGGCCCGCGCCTCTCGGGCGCCCGGCCCGACCCTAGGGGTTGAAACCGGCCTAAAACGACACCGTTTTATTTTTTTAAACATTTTTCTATTTTTTTACAATTTTTTTGATTTTTTATGTATTTTATTTAATTATCCGAAAATTCCCCGGATCGGGCGGTCCACGTCGTGCCACGTGGCTTCGTCTCGTGCGCCCGATCTTCCACTAGATCGGACGACTCACAGAGAGCCACGTGGCTCGATCACGACCGTCGGATCAAAAATTAATTTATTTTCTTTTTTAGAAAAACCTACAAATCGGACGCTCTAGAACGTGCCACGTGGCCTCCTCTGGTGCGTCCGATCTTGTACAAGATCGGATGTCCCTCAGTGAGCCACGTGGCACATCCTCGTCCGCCGGATCGATTATTCGAAAATCATTTATTTAATTTTCCAAAAATTCCAGGATCGCGACACGTGTCGCGATCGTAGCCGTCCGTTTGTTTTATTTGAAAATAAGCGGACCGGACCCACCCGGCTGACGTGGCTGCCTACGTGGCACGCCACGTCGGCCGTTGACCGTTGACCGGCCGGAGGGTCGCCGGAGAAGACGATGAACAGTGAAAATTCCGGCGGGAATAGTGAAAATTCCGGCGAGGTCGCCGGAAAATTGCGAAACGGACCCGAAACTTGGTATTTTTCGCCCGTTCTTGCGGCATTCAACTCATCATAACTTCAGCAACAATATAAGACCAAAACATGGCAAGAAACACGTCAGGAACCGCCCCAAAAATCCGGCGATCGAACCGGCTCCGGCGAACCGATTTGCAGAAATTTTTTGTCGCTCAAACTCGTTTTCTTTCATTCACATAGCATCCAAGGGAGGTTTGAGGACTTACCTGGGGTCCCTTGATGGTCGTCGGCCGCCGGAAATCCCTCGCCGAGCTCCCGGTCCGGATCAAAGCCGGCGAAGCTCCGAGCCGTGTTTCGTCGCGGTTCAATGCAAAACAAAGGTCAAAACGAGTTTAGAAGCAATGCTAGTACATATTCAAAGCTTGATACGCGCAAATGGGGGTCGGGAAAGGCACGGCCGAGACAAAACCAAGTCGAGGCATCCATCGGCATTTTGTCGAACACATGGCGTGCGTATGAGAAACGGTGATCGGAGGAGAATACCGACCTATTCGAAGCTCACCGCCGGCCACCAATGCTTCCTTGATGATCTGTGCAGGTTGCTGAAGGTCCTCGGTGCTCGCTTCTCCCTCGGGTTTGCCCAAAAAAATCCTCTACTCTCTCTCTTTGAACTCGGTTTTAACCGAGAATACCCGCCGGTTTCGTGGCCGACCGCCCGCCCCGATGCCCATGCCCTTGCCAGAACGAACATGGGGCTCTGCTGGAAATGTCCCCCACGCCTGCTCTCTCTCTTTTTTTCTCTTCCCGAAGCTGCGCGCCCATGCCCTGTTTTGCCCCGACCGGCCCGGTTCGGCCAAATCGCCCAAATCGCCAAATTGACCCCCCAAATGACCTCTTTTCATGAAATTGATGGCAAAATCGGATTCCTTGACATGTTTTCCATCAAATATGGGTATTTTCGTGAATCAATTTATTGAAATTCTGTGAAAACCCCAAATTGTCCCTAGGATCCGAAATTTAATTTCGCCAAATCGAAGGCCTAAACGATCGAATTAGCCAAAATTGAGCCCACCAATGGATTCAGCATGATGAAAACTGTTGGGTAGAGGTGTTTAATTTTAATGGGTGTGCCCGTGTGAAATTTAATTTCACAAATTGTAAAACCGGGGACTAAATTGAAAGATTTTTATGCAATTAAGCCCTTTTGGTTAAAATTGATCAAATTGGAGGGCAAATTGACCCAATTGCATTTCAGTACTTTAGAGTCCAAAGTCATAGCTTATAAAAACCGAGAATTGAAAATTAAAAGACTCGAAAAGGATTTTTTAGGCCCGGTTCGGGATTAGGTTTGTGAAGGAACCCAATGAACCAAGCCGAATTTCCCTAATAAAAAATAAAATTTCTGAATATTTTTTGTAATTTTCTGACCACGGATGGTATTTTTCTGATTTTTTGGGTATTTTTATAATTAAATAAATTCCAAAAAATATTAAAAAATTCAAAAAATATTTTTTGTTCAAAATTGGTTCCTAAGGCTAGGCTAAGGCTCCCAAAGTTGATTTTGCAATTTTTTGACCTTTTTTGCTATTTTTAATTAATTTTAGAAATAAAAACTAAAATAAAAGATGGTCAAAAATCAGGTGTCAACAGCTGCCCCTCTTTGAGAGTGAGCTCTTCAGAGGTTGCTTTCAAAGACAAAATGACACCTGAATCTTAAACGACTCGACTAGGGGAAAGAAATGCTATGACATCGGACCTTCAAGTCTTTTGATGAATGCTCAAATTAATCACCGGTTTACTTTTGCAATTCGAACATGGGCCGGAGTGAGAGAGGCTTACTTGAAGCTCACCTATCGAATGATGTGCTTGCGGAATCTGAGGGTTCGTCGTTATGCTCCCGGCTGCGACGACTTTCAAGAGGATACCTAGGGTTTGTCAGGACACCCTAGGAAAATTAAGCTCTGACCTGTATGGTAGGTCATACCATTAGTTGACCCTTATGGCGGTTTCTACCATTGGTTGACCCTTATGGCGGTTTCTACCATTCAATTGACCCTTATGGCGGTTTCTACCATTCAATCGACCCTTATGGCGGTTTCTACCATGGAGTTGACCCTTCAGGCGGTTTCTACCTTTGAATTTAGTTTTGACCCTTATGGCGGTATCTACCTTGAGGTTGACCCTTACGGCGGTTTCTACCATTGGTTGACCCTTATGGCGGTTTCTACCTTTGATTGACCCTTATGGCGGTTTCTACCATGAGTTGACCCTTATGGCGGTGTCTACCTTCATTTGACCCTTCAGGCGGTTTCTACCTTCATTTGACCCTTCAGGCGGTATCTACCTTCAGTTGACCCTTCAGGCGGTATCTACCTTTGAATTTAGTTTTGACCCTTATGGCGGTATCTACCTTGAGGTTGACCCTTATGGCGGTATCTACCTTGAGATTGACCCTTATGGCGGTTTCTACCATTTTTGACCCTTCAGGCGGTTTCTACCTTGAGTTGACCCTTATGGCGGTTTCTACCATTTTTGACCCTTCAGGCGGTTTCTACCTTGAGTTGACCCTTATGGCGGTTTCTACCATTTTTGACCCTTCAGGCGGTATCTACCATTCAATTGACCCTTATGGCGGTTTCTACCATTTTTGACCCTTCAGGCGGTTTCTACCTTGAGTTGACCCTTATGGCGGTTTCTACCATTTTTGACCCTTCAGGCGGTATCTACCATTCAATTGACCCTTATGGCGGTTTCTACCATCAAGTTGACCCTTATGGCGGTTTCTATCATGTTTGACCCTTCAGGCGGTATCTACCGTCAAGTTTAGTTTTGACCCTTATGGCGGTATCTACCTTTGGTGAGACTCCAGACTGATAGGAATCTAAGGATGACGCGCCCGTCCTGTAGGGTTTGTCGGAGACTCGATCGTTCTGTAGATCGATCTTGGAAAAGGTTTGCCTACTAAAAGGTTTCGCCTATGAAATGACATATCCCGTCTTGTTGGGACTAGTCGAAGACTCGATCGTTCGTCCGTAGATCGGTCTTGGAATAGGTTTGCCTACTAAAAGGCTGCGCCTATGAAATGACATATCCCGTCTTGTTGGGACTAGTCGAAGACTCGATCGTTCGTCCGTAAATCGGTCTTGGAAAAGGTTTGCCTACTAAAAGGCTGCGCCTATGAAATGACATATCCCGTCTTGTTGGGACTAGTCGAAGACTCGATCGTTCGTCCGTAGATCGGTCTTGGAAAAGGTTTGCCTACTAAAAGGCTGCGCCTATGAAATGACATATCCCGTCTTGTTGGGACTAGTCGAAGACTCGATCGTTCGTCCGTAGATCGGTCTTGGAATAGGTTTGCCTACTAAAAGGCTGCGCCTATGAAATGACATATCCCGTCTTGTTGGGACTAGTCGAAGACTCGATCGTTCGTCCGTAGATCGGTCTTGGAATAGGTTTGCCTACTAAAAGGCTGCGCCTATGAAATGACATATCCCGTCTTGTTGGGACTAGTCGAAGACTCGATCGTTCGTCCGTAGATCGGTCTTGGAAAAGGTTTGCCTACTAAAAGGCTGCGCCTATGAAATGACATATCCCGTCTTGTTGGGACTAGTCGAAGACTCGATCGTTCGTCCGTAGATCGGTCTTGGAATAGGTTTGCCTACTAAAAGGCTGCGCCTATGAAATGACATATCCCGTCTTGTTGGGACTAGTCGAAGACTCGATCGTTCGTCCGTAGATCGGTCTTGGAATAGGCTTTCCTACTAAAAGGCTGCACCTAAAGAAATGACATATCCCGTCTTGTTGGGACTAGTCGAAGACTCGATCGTTCGTCCGTAGATCGGTCTTGGAATAGGTTTGCCTACTAAAAGGCTGCGCCTCGGAGACTCGATCGTTCGTTCGTAGATCGGTCTTGGGAAAGGTTTTGCCTACTAAAAGGCTCCGCCTCGGAGACTCGATCGCTCGTTCGTAGATCGGTCTTGGGAAAATGTTTGCCTACTAAAAGGTTCCGCCTCAGAGACTCGATCGTTCGTTCGTAGATCGGTCTTGGGAAAGGTTTTGCCTACTAAAAGGCTCCGCCTCGGAGACTCGACCGTTCGTTCGTAGATCGGTCTTGGGAAAAGGTTTGCCTACTAAAAGGCTCCGCCTCGGAGACTCGATCGTTCGTTCGTAGATCGGTCTTGGGAAAGGGTTTGCCTACTAAAAGGCTCCACCTCGGAGACTCGATCGTTCGTTCGTAGATCGGTCTTGGGAAAGGTTTTGCCTACTAAAAGGCTCCGCCTCGGAGACTCGATCGTTCGTTCGTAGATCGGTCTTGGGAAAAAGGTTTGCCTACTAAAAGGCTCCGCCTCGGAGACTCGATCGTTTGTTCGTAGATCGGTCTTGGGAGAGGGTTTGCCTACTAAAAGGCTCCGCCTCGGGATTGACATCATTAAGGTCTCTTTTGGAAGGTTTACCTAACTCTAGGTTCACCTGAAGGCTATCCTGGGATTTAGGGGTTACCTGAAATCTCGCAGAAGGCCGAATTGTCCTTTCGACATGCGAGGTACCTTTCTGGGATATGGGGACTCCAATTATCCTGTAGAAAGCTGAAACCTGCAAACTTTTCATTAAAAATGTATCAGTTTGGGACCTGGGTTCTCCAGGGATCCTGCAAAACATGACCCTATGAGCTTTTCTTGACAGAGCAAGGCATCCTTCCGGGATCATGGGTTCTCCACGTCCGACGAGACTGTCTGAATTTTGAAAAAGGGGGTCTCATGACGAGGGTTCTCCACGTCCGATGAGACTGCCTGATTTTTGAAAAAGGGTCCCGAGACAAGGGTTCTCCACGTCTACTGGGACTGCTTGATTTTTTTGAAAAAGGGTCCCGAGACGAGGGTTCTCCACGTCTACTGGGACTGCTTGATTTTTTTGAAAAAAGGGTCCTAGGACGAGGGTTCTCCACGTCAAGCTAGGACTGCTTGATTTTTTGAAAAAGGGTCCCGAGACGAGGGTTCTCCACGTCTACTGGGATTGCTTGATTTTTTGAAAAAAAGGTCCTAGGACGAGGGTTCTCCACGTCATGCTAGGACTGTTTGATATTTTTGAAAAGGGGTCCTAGAACGAGGGTTCTCCACGTCATACTAGGACTGCTTGATTTTTTATTTTATTTTTTTTTTGAAAAAGGGGTCCTAGGACGAGGGTTCTCCACGTCATGCTAGGACTGTTTGATATTTTTGAAAATGGGTCTCATGACGAGGGTTCTCCATGTCTGATGAGACTGCCCGATTTTTGAAAAAGGGTCCCGAGACGAGGGTTCTCCACGTCTACTAGGACCGCTTGATTTTTTGAAAAAGGGTCCCGAGACGAGGTTTTTCCACGTCTATTGGGACTGCTTGATTTTTTTGAAAAAGGGTTCTATCCTCACCCCTTCTTTTTAAAGATCCCGAAATTTGCCGGGAATTCAGTTTTGGAAGCAGTGAAAGATTTTATTTTGACAAGGCTTCACTTGAGTCTGTTGAGGCGACATTCTGGGAGCTGGGTTCTCCAGGTATCCTGCAGAAAGTTCAAGCCTGAAAGATTTTTTTTCACCAAGAAAATGTTAATAATCTTTGGGAAGACAATAATTGTCCAATTGACAAAATTTTATGACTTAAGTTTTAGTCATGAAATGTGCATTTTGATGCTGGAGGTTATCCAAAGCATTCTTACAACATGTAAATGTGATAACAGATTCCTTGCATGGAAAATCCGGATCAACAGTTTGAAATTTCCAAAAAGAGTTTGTTCAAAACATTAATTGGAATATTTCTCGACAATGAGGTCTTCTCACCTGTTTTGAGGTAATGATTTTTATAGGGGATGCACTCAATTCCCTACTGTCCTGTGCCTAGGTTTTAGGCTCATTCGCAGCGCATACATTTTGACTGGTCGGGAGGTCTTCCACGGGACCGTGATGTTGGGCTTGGATATTGGTTTTCAAGGGGGACCCGCTTTGGAGTCGAAGCCGTTGAATGAAAGTCTTCACCTTCTGCTCCGGGTTTACAAGTCAAGGACCCTGCAAAATGAGAAAGAAATAGTCTTGCTCGTACCTCTTCGAGCTAAGCCATATGTTAACCCAAGTGTCTTAGTCAGAGAAGACTGTTTCACGGTTATGATGTTGGTAGGATTGGGGACCGAAAAAAGGCTTGTTCTTGGCCCAGAATTCATGAGGGGATTGACGTTGGTGATCATTGCAAACTTGTCACCTGTCTTTTCCATTCTGCATCTTCAATTTTTTTTAGGTGTGCAACCGCTTTTGAGGTGTGCACAAATTCTTGCGAAAGCGCCTCTGGCTGCATTAAGAGACTAACAACTCTATCTGCGTCTCTGCTCCGCGCTTGACATCATTTGGAGGAGCGACCTTTTGATCTGACTCCTTTAGGGGTCTTTCTTTCTTCCCAACTAGGCTTCATTGGGGATCAAGCAAACAGCTTGTACGAGCATCGACCTTGCTTTTACCAGGCACTTTGCTTTTTCTTGATGCTGGGGATTTTTATCTTTTATCATCATTTTTTGAAACCCCGTTTTTCTCATCTTCGAGAGATCGTGTTAGACATGTGACCAAAGGTCTAACGAGCTTCAGCATTAACTTAGGGATTTCTTCGCAAACCCTAAGTTTGAACTCTTCCGCTTTTGAATTGGCGCTGCCTCTGTCTTGGAACTTGCAATGACCACCAACGGGTTTATGAAGTGAATTTGCAGGCTCAACTCGGCTGTGCAAAGGATATGGTGTGTGGGATAGAGAAATGAATGCTTCTCGTCATCCTATGGCACTTGGATTACCATATAAACAACACACAAAGATTAATGTTAGTCCGAGCAAGAAAATTTCTAACCATTTTCTCCTGATGCTGCTGGACTCACTTCCATTTTGCCCCGATGTGGGGTGGTTCCTGACAGGGTTAAGAATGAAAACCGCCGTTCAAAGGGTTATCAACGGTCACCTGTAGTGTTTAGGGATATGAAACGAATGCCTCCGTCATCCCAATCCATGTAATTGCTACGAATGGTCCCTACTTCCGTAGGTCCAGATTCTGCTATCTGATCCGCTCCACTCCTCTCTCAAGTGTGTATAGGACGTGTTTGGATTTAGGTTTTGCCTCTCGTCTTTCGAGGAAACGTCCTTTTGAAAGTTTTGAACAACTTTTTATTGGAAAAATCTCTCATTTTCTCCAAAAATTTTACCCGTCAATGGGATTTTATGATGCACCATGCATGTTCTTATTCATGTTAAGGCAACCTCCTGTTTTAAAACATGAATGTCAATGAAATTTGAATTCTATGTCTTTTCTAGACATTAGATTCTGAAAGCTTTTCTTTTCTTCTCTATTTTTTATTCAACCTCTTCAATGGATTGGGGAAAGGGATACTTACCTGTCCCCCGCGGCTGGAGATCCCTGAAAATGCGGAAGAAACATGTTATTGTACGTTCATGAATTTTTCAAAAAATTAGAACGATACATCCTACCCTTGGTCATGTGTTCCAATGGGTAATACTTGGGGTGTGAAAACCTGTTTCGCCTTGATGGAAATCTTTTTGCCTTTCTCTTATTTTCTTTACAAAATTTTCCCCATGCTTTCATAAGTTGAGGGCGGCTCCATAAAAATCTGATTGCACTATTTATTGGGTGGAGATAAGTCAAAAGAACTCGTAAACCATCTTGAACACATAAATTCAAAACATGACAAACACATCGAATGTGAAAAAATTATCCGCCAAAAGAGGGTTTACATATTTTTTCTAACTCGGGAATGGAAGCAGTATTTGCGGCGGCATCATCAAAACCAATTGAAAAAACTTTATCAATCAAACCATATTCTTCTAAAACTTGCCTAATTATTCTATAAATATTATGGGCCGTATGCCTTTCAGGAAAAACTGGAAATGCAAGAAGTCTTTTTTGAATAACCCAATCATAACCTATCTAATGGCATGTGACACCCATATAATAATTAATATTCCAAGAATCACTCCAAATATCACTACCTATATGTACACGTCCTTTGAATTCTTCAAAAAATATTTTCAAATCATTTTTTCGATATTTATAAACTCGTTTAAGTTCGCGTTTAAAAGTAGTTTTCAGAACATATGGTGCTTGCGGAACCAGCGCAGTGTTTACCAAATATCTAAAATTAAAATTTTCACCAGTATTAAACGGAGCATGCTCAAGGGAAACATATTCAGCTAAAGTTTGTTTATAAAGTGCATTAGTGAAACAGAATAAAGGATGGGGGTTAGGATTGGCGAACCTGAAAATTTGTTGTTGGCTAGTGTCGATCCCAGCTTGTGCTGGATGTTTTTTCGTCAGATGCCGACGAAATATTCCATAGCCATCTCCTTTACCAAGTTTGTATTTTTGCGGACAATATTTACAGCTTATATCAAACTTACCTTCGTTTTCATTCCATACTTTGTTTAAGTGTAGCCATAAGTCGGATTCTCGGCTCTTCCGTCCTGGCCCTTTAGGCATCGACGATTCTTCGACACCAGTGGCAGTAGGAGGATAAAGACTTTCTTGCATTGCGATGTGCTTGATGTTAGCACCTAAATTTTAATTTTAGGAAAATGCATTGATTAAACATAAAATGAGAATTAACCTTGATTCTCGAAATTAATTAATTTAATTAGTTAATTAATTGATTAAGCCCGATTTTCAGTCCCCAATTATGCAGATAAGCCCATTAAAATGAGAATTTCGACCAAGCCCATGGCCTTTCTCTTATGGGCGAAATTTTGATTTGCCTAGCCCGACGGGATTAGTAATTTCGATCCGACGATCATTCTTTTCTCAAATCTGGCGGTCAAGATTAAACCCTAGAATATTCTCTATATATACGTAGTTATGCCTAGGGTTACAGGGGGGACGACATAATTTTTCTACACACTCTCTCTCATTTTCGCCACTCTCTCTCTCTCTCTCACGACACCTCTCTCTCACTCTCACTGCCGATCGCCCAAAATCACCATGCGCCGCAGCTGCTCTGCTACCGCTGCTGCTCCACTTTCGCCACCGTTACTCTAAAGGCGCCACTACTCCACCAGACGTCGTGCCGCTGCCCTACTGTAGACGCTGCTGTTGCTGCATCCGACGTCGCTGCTGCCCCGTCCGTCGCAGTTCTTGCTCGTCGTAGCTCTGTCCCATCGTACTGTTGCCACTTGACGTCGCTGTCGCCATTCTGCTCGCCTCTTATCGCTCGCTCCTGCTTGTTGCCGACGTGCTCCTGTCGTTTCCACATCAAACCGATCCCAATATCGTCCGGCGTTTTAAGCCTTCACGCTTCGTCATCGCTGCTGCCGTCCACTCGTTGCAGCTGCCATTCCTATTTGGTTCATAGACAGCTCGAAGGCGAACTTCCGTTGCCGCCGCCTTGATCCCTACGTCCGTCGCTCCTCTTACCTGCTACCACCGCTGTTTTCGTCCGGCCGCCAATCTCATTCTGCTCCTACCGTAGCTCCGTCGCACGTCATTGTCAGGACCGTTGCTGCTGCTATTCGGTGAAATTCCCTGCACGGGCCAATTTGTTTTTACGAGTCAAGCCGTGCCACCCGCCGGCTCGACGTCAGTCTCGGCTGGCCATCCATCGCCATCATCCTCGACTTCAGCGACTTTTTGTTACCATTTTCTTGTTTCCGCAGGATATCGAATCGGTCTTGGGGGTACTTAACTCGAAGAGGGAAAGGAAGCTCGGCTTAGGTATAATTCCAATCTCGATTTTGGTTGATCTTTGATCGATAATTGGTTGATTTGTCATGGCCTTTTAATTTTAGTTTTAGCTGAATTTAGTCGCCTTTGCATGTACCGCGAATCTCCAACAAAATCAAAAGCCATTTTCGCCAAATAAAAAATCAAGTTACGGCTGGTTCCGCCCGTTACCCCGTGGGCGCGATTTGCCGGGCTTGACAAAAAAAAATGCTAAATCGGCAAGGCTGAATTTTTAGAAATAAAGATTTGATTTTTTTTGGAGTTTTGAATTCTTGCCTTGTTGGTATGATTGCTTGCCTAATTGATTGAAATTGGTTGGATTTGATTGAAATTCTATGGTTGCCTTATCTTGAATTCTTGCCATGTTGATGTGATTGCTTGCCTAGTTGATAGAAATTGATAGGATTTGATTTTCTGATTGAAATCCTACGGTTACCTTATCTAGGTTAGTTTCCCGTTTCAAATCAATCTCGTTCGGTAAGGAAAGATTCGAATTAGGAAGTTTTGAATCCAATCGCATATTTAAAAAGGAATGTGCATTTAGTAGATGGCAATCCCGATTTCCAAATATGGAAGGCATGCGAATATCTTTGAAAGTGATTGGCGGCAAATCCTAGATTAATTTTTGAATTTAATGGGAAAATGGACACAATTTTCGGGAATAAAAAAAAGAATTTTTGAAAATAAAAAAAATGAATAAAAATGGCGAGTTCGATTTTTGTTTAGCAAATTTCGAATTTCTAAAAAAAAAAAAGGACCAATTCATTCCCCATATGGCCATGTCATCTTGCATGTCATCCCATGTTTCCTATGTCATTTTATTTGTAATTTAATTTTCAGTTATTTAGAATTAAATGGACCAAGAAAAGCCCGATATTGTGGGCCTAATAGAGTTGGGTCATAGGGAAGTTAGAAAGATGGATGGGATCGTCGCGATCAACAATTTTCATAGGAGGATCCGGAAGATGCGACGGGCTATCAGAACCGCTCCAAAGTGTGGGCCTTGGAAGAAGGGTGACGTCCAGGATCAGACGGCGGCCCAAGCCCAGCAGGATCAAGATGAGGAGAGCGTCGGGGAAAATTTCGCTTAGTTTTTTTTTTAGGATTTTCGGAATTATCAAAGTGTTATTTTCGAATTTTCTTTATTTTTTTGAATTTCGAGTCAATTGATCCTTTATTTGTAATTTCCGATTATTTGAAGTTTTGTATCATTTAATAATTCGTCGTATGTCATATAGTTTTAGGTCATTGTCGCGACCCGTCCGTAATCAACGAACGCGGCTAATGGATTACCGATCGCGGGCCCCCACTCTGAAATGTGGATCGCGGGCTTTGGATCGGCGCGGGCCCTCCCAGGCCCATACCAAATCGCGGCGGAGGTATATCTTTAAGGGATTCGACGATAAGAGTCGATCGCTTTCGACCTTCAGTGTGGTCGTGGTGGCATGTGCAACTTGTGCATGCATTTGGAGTCGCCACCGGTCTTTCTTGGAGGGTAGACCGGAAACCTTACTGACCGATTGGGAGAGATCGATCAGTTCTACGGAACCAGAGATTTTGGGTTCGGGGACTTGGTTACGTCGGTGTCATTACCAACGCCCTTTCGGTACCTAACGTGAGTGATTTTCCTAACTAAGAGTACATGCAGGCGCAATTTTGGGTGATATGAGTCAGGGTTTCATGCAGGTTGGAAGACTGGTCCTATCAAACCACAGTCAATATAATGAAAGCGCAATCAAGTGCATAAATAAATCATGTCAATGCACATCAATTTCAATCATTGGCCTCCTAGTATAGCCATAAAGGCTTAGGGAAGATGTGATTTAGGGCTAGGGGTAAAATGGAAAGATTCGGGGACAATTAGCCCGAAGGGCAAAATTGTCATTTTTGGAAGGTTTGGATACCGAATTACCCAAAATATTCCATGGCCAGTTGATTGTGGCCATTTCCCATTTTTGAGAATTTTTTGGAATTTCTTGACTTTTCTTCAATTTTTGGAAGACGATTCGCCCAAAGGGCGAAATCGTCATTTTAAGAAGGGTCGGGGTTCAAAACACCCGGAATGAGCCTTGGCCAGTTGTTTGTGGCCATTTCCTATTTTTTGGGATTTTCCTGGATTTTTAGAATTTTTTTTGGAAGACGGTTTGCCGGAAAGGTAAAACCGTCATTTCTGAAGAGATCGGGGGTCGAAAGACCCGAAACAGGTCGTGGACAGTTGAATGTGGCAATTTCCTATTTTCTGGAATTTTTTAGAATTTTTCTGAATTTTTCGAATTTTCTATGATTTTCCATTTTTTATTGATTTTTTGATTATTTTATTATTTTTTATTATTTTCTGAAATTTTTTTAATATTTAAAAAATATTTTCCGGGCCGGGTCAAACCCGGCCCGCGCCTCTCGGGCGCCCGGCCCGACCTTAGGGGTCGACACCGGCCTAAAACGACACCGTTTTGATTTTTTAAAACATTTTTCTATTTTTTTAAACAATTTTTGGATTTTTTATCTATTTTATTTAATTATCCGAAAATTCCCCGGATCGGACGGTCCACGTCGTGCCACGTGGCTTCGTCTCGTGCGTCCGATCTTCCACTAGATCGGGCGACCCACAGAGAGACACGTGGCTCAATAATAGCCGTCGGATCAAAAATTAATTTATTTTCATTTTTTAGAAAACCTACAAATCGGACGCTCCAGAACGTGCCACGTGGCCTCCTCTGGTGCGTCCGATCTTGTACAAGATCGGACGTCCCTCAGTGAGCCACGTGACACATCCTCGTCCGCCGGATCGATTATTCGAAAATCATTTATTTAATTTTCCAAAAATTCCAGGATCGCGACACATGTCGCGATCGTAGCCGTCCGTTTGTTTTATTTGAAAATAAGCGGACCGGACCCACCCGGATGACGTGGCTGCCTACGTGGCATGCCACGTCGGCCGTTGACCGTTGACCGGCCGGAGGGTCGCCGGAGAAGACGATGAACAGTGAAAATTCCGGCCGGAATAGTGAAAATTCCGGCAAGGTCGCCGGAGAAGATGATGAACAGTGAAAATTCCGGCAAACCTCGCCGGAGAAGATGATGAACAGTGAAAAATCCGGCGAACCTCGCCGGAATTTTTTTGCCGGAAAATCGCGAACCGGACCCAAACTTGGTGTTTTTCGTTCCTTTTTTCGGCATTCGACTTCTTAGACCACCCACATCAACATACAACACAAATAATAACCATGAACATGCTAAAAACCGGCGAACCGGACCTCCCCGAACCCGGCTCCGGCGAGCCGATTTGCAAAAAAAAATTTTGCGTTTAAACTTGTTTCCAACCTTTCACACAGCATCCAAGGGAGGTTTGAGAACTTACCCGGGGTCCCTCGATGGTCGGCGGCCGCCGGAAATCCCTCGCCGAGCTCCCGGTCCGGATCAAAGCCGGCGAAGCTCCGAGCCGTGTTTCGTCGCGGTTCAATGCAAAACAAAGGTCAAAACGAGTTTAGAAGCAATGCTAGTACATATTCAAAGCTTGATACGCGCAAATGGGGGTCGGGAAAGGCACGGCCGAGACAAAACCAAGTCGAGGCATCCATCGGCATTTTGTCGAACACATGGCGTGCGTATGAGAAACGGTGATCGGAGGAGAATACCGACCTATTCGAAGCTCGCCGCCGGCCACCAATGCTTCCTTGATGATCTGTGCAGGTTGCTGAAGGTCCTCGGTGCTCGCTTCTCCCTCGGGTTTGCCCAAAAAAATCCCTCTCTCCCATGGCCGAGCTTCGCTTAAAACCGAGCTTCCTCGCCGGTTTTCGTGGCCGACCGGCGCGCCTCGACGCGTCCGCCACCTCTGCCCGATGTTGCCATGTCCCCCCACGCCTGTCGCCTTTTTTTCTTCAATAATCGCGCGCCCCCATCACGCCCTGCTCCCCCCCTGTTTTCTGTCCACGCTGCTGCACATTCTGTGCATGCTGTCCCGGGTCGGGCCGGGTCGGGTCGGGTCGGACCCGACCGGCCCGGTTCTGCCAAATCGCCCAAATCGCCAAATTGACCCCCCAAATGACCTCTTTTCATGAAATTGATGGCAAAATCGGATTCCTTGACATGTTTTACATCAAATATGGGTATTTTCGTGAATCAATTTATTGAAATTATGTGAAAACCCCAAATTGTCCCTAGGATCCGAAATTTAATTTCGCCAAATCGAAGGCCTAAACGATCGAATTAGCCAAAATTGAGCCCACCAATGGATTCATCATGATGAAAACTGTTGGGTAGAGGTGTTTAATTTTAATGGGTGTGCCCGTGTGAAATTTAATTTAAAAAATTGTGAAACCGGGGACTAAATTGAAAGATTTTTATGCAATTAAGCCCTTTTGGTTAAAATTGATCAAATTGGAGGGCAAATTGACCCAATTACATTTCAATACTTTGGAGTCCAATGTCATAGCTTATAAAAGCCGAGAATTGAAAATTAAAAGACTCGAAAAGGATTTTTTAGGCCCGGTTCGGGATTAGGTTTGTGAATGAACCCCATGAATCGAGCCAAAATTTCCTGATGAAAAGTGAAAATATTAAATATATAATTAAAATAAAATTTTTGAATATTTTTATGTAATTTTCTGACCATGGATGGTATTTTTTTCTAATTTTTTGGGTATTTTTATAATTAAATAAATTCCAAAAAATATTTAAAAATTCAAAAAATATTTTTTGTTCAAAATTGGTTCCTAAGGCTAGGCTAAGGCTCCCAAAGTTGATTTTGCAATTTTTTGACCTTTTTTGCTATTTTTAATTAATTTTAGAAATAAAAACTAAAATAACGGATGGTCAAAAATCAGGTGTCAACAGCTGCCCCTCTTTGAGAGTGAGCTCGTCAGAGGTTGCTTTCAAAGACAAAATGACACCTGGATCTTGACCGACTCGACTGGGGGGGAAGAAATGCTATGACATCGGACCTTCAAGTCTTTTGACGAATGCTCAAATTAATCACCGGTTTACTCTTGCAATTCGAACATGGGCCGGAGTGAGAGAGGCTTACGTGAAGCTCACCTGTCAGATGCTGCCGGTTGCGACGACTCTCAAGAAGATACCTAGGACTCGTTCAGAATATCCTAGGGAGATTAAGCCCTGACCTGTATGGTAGGTCATACCATTAGTTGACCCTTATGGCGGTTTCTACCATTAGTTGACCCTTATGGCGGTTTCTACCATCAAGTTGACCCTTATGGCGGTTTCTACCATTGGTTGACCCTTATGGCGGTTTCTACCATGAGTTGACCCTTCAGGCGGTTTCTACCTTTGGTTGACCCTTATGGCGGTTTCTACCATCAAGTTGACCCTTATGGCGGTTTCTACCATCAAGTTGACCCTTCAGGCGGTTTCTACCTTTGGTTGACCCTTATGGCGGTTTCTACCATGAGTTGACCCTTCAGACGGTTTCTACCTTTGATTTGGTTTTGACCCTTATGGCGGTATTTACCTTGAGTTGACCCTTCAGGCGGTTTCTACCTTTGGTTGACCCTTATGGCGGTTTCTACCATCAAGTTGACCCTTATGGCGGTTTCTACCATCAAGTTGACCCTTCAGGCGGTTTCTACCTTTGAATTTAGTTTTGACCCTTATGGCGGTATCTACCTTTGAGTTGACCCTTATGGCGGTTTCTACCATTGGTTGACCCTTATGGCGGTTTCTACCATTCAAAAGACCCTTATGGCGGTTTCTACCATCAAGTGAGACTCCAGACTGATAGGAATCTAAGGATGACGCGCCCGTTCTGTAGGGTTTGTCGGAGACTCGATCGTTCTGTAGATCGGTCTTGGAAAAGGTTTGCCTACTAAAAGGCTCCGCCTCGGAATGACATATCCCTTCTTGTCGGGACTAGTCGAAGACTCGATCGTTCTGTAGATCGGTCTTGGAAAAGGTTTGCCTACTAAAAGGCTCCGCCTCGGAATGACATATCCCTTCTTGTCGGGACTAGTCGAAGACTCGATCGTTCTGTAGATCGGTCTTGGAAAAGGTTTGCCTACTAAAAGGCTCCGCCTCGGAATGACATATCCATTCTTGTCGGGACTAGTCGAAGACTCGATCGTTCTGTAGATCGGTCTTGGAAAAGGTTTGCCTACTAAAAGGCTCCACCTATGGAATGACATATCCCGTCTTGTTGGGACTAGTCGAAGACTCGATCGTTCTGTAGATCGGTCTTGGAAAAGGTTTGCCTACTAAAAGGCTCCGCCTTGGAGACTCGATCGTTCGTTCGTAGATCGGTCTTGGGAAAGGGTTTGCCTACTAAAAGGCTCCGCCTCGGAGACTCGATCGTTCGTTCGTAGATCGGTCTTGGGAAAGGGTTTGCCTATTTTAAATATAGAATTAAAATAAAATTTCTGAATATTTTTATGTAATTTTCTGACCATGGATGGTATTTTTTTCTAATTTTTTGGGTATTTTTATAATTAAATAAATTCCAAAAAATATTTAAAAATTCAAAAAATATTTTTTGTTCAAAATTGGTTCCTAAGGCTAGGCTAAGGCTCCCAAAGTTGATTTTGCAATTTTTTGACCTTTTTTGCTATTTTTAATTAATTTTAGAAATAAAAACTAAAATAACGGATGGTCAAAAATCAGGTGTCAACAGTCATGCATTGCATTAGTAATTTATCTTTCTTTTATTCGAAATTTAAAAAAAAAGATAAAAAAAATTCAAAAAAACAAAAAATGGAAAAAGCAAAAGCCTTGAGTTGATTTCCAAGTTGTCATTGTTTTCAAGAAAAAAAAAAAGAATCTAGGTACCGAAAGGGCGTTAGTCTAAGTCGATTAGCGTAACCAAATCCCCGGATCCAAAATTTCTGGTTCGCAGCGATGAATTAGTTCTCCCGCTAGTTTACCTATGTTTCTAATCGACTTACCTCGAACGATTAGTGGCGACTCCTCATTTGTTCTAATTTTTCCGTGTTGTGATTCGGTAGGGTTTGGGAGGGTCCGCATTAGGTTAGTTCTCGATAACTTGCTTGATAATCCGATTAGCCTGATTTTTTTCAGGTCGCGACACTCGATGTCGGGATTGGGAACATCGTCGTCTTCCCAACATGCATATTCACGAGGATCATATTTATGAACATTAAAATTGGATTCTCCCTTCCCCATCGGGCTCTTTCCATTTCCAATATTTTTGCTTTCACTTGCCATTTTTTGAGAGAATTGATCGGAAAGTTGATTTAAAGAATTGAGACGGAATTGAGAGACAATATCGGATCGAGAGAATTTGAGAGAATTTGACTTGAGAGTTGAGACTTGAGAGTATTGGAGAGAATTGAGAAAAATTGTGAGAAACATAAAGAGAGATTGTGAGGTTTTTATAGAGTTTTATTTTTTTTATTTGCAACGGCCATTTGGCCGTTGTAAATTCCGAGGGTGGGCAGTCCCCCCCCCCCCCCAGGCCCCTTTTTTTTTTCGGAACCACCAGTTCGGGTTCGGAACCGCGGGCCCTGTCAACGGGTCGGTTCCAGGCCCACGGGCCCAAATGGCCATGTCTAGTTGTAAGCGCAGAACGTGCTAGGAAAATATATATACGGTTTTACATGCTAGTATTTGCACGATGTTTATAAGGGGTATTGCGTGTTTTGTGTTCAAATAATCAATCTGCAAGAACTACGGGATTTGCAAAATTCAAAATTCGAAAATAGGTATAACCCCACGAAATCCTACAATTTGTGAAGATGCTAATTGAGAACATTCTGATGAGTCAGAGATTGAAAACACCTAACCTTTCCTCAGAAGGTGAGAAATCTGCCTTTGGGATCCGGGTCATTCGTTTTTGGACGGACGGTTCAGATCTCCTATTTTTATGTGGTAATTTTTTGAATTTTTTATACATATTTTTGTTAGTAATAATCCGGGTTGTCCATTCATTACACGGACGGTCCAAATCCCAAGGGCATGTGCATAACCTTATGAAAAAAGGTTAGGCGATCTATTTCCGTAAATATTTAGGCCGAAGGGGCAAGCATCTAAGATAATAATATAGTACGCCGGATACTTGAAATAAAAGCTCGGTGATCTAATGTCAAAATGCACCAAATTTCTGCCGACACTCGTGAATGTTGCAGGTGGATTTTTTTCATTTAAGCTCATAGAAAATAGATATATGCTGTATTTTTCTCGTTCTACATATCTAGATTGGGTCCATCGTCACTCGTGGATTGTATGAATAATTTAGTTACTGCATTTTAAAAATCGTACGAGGGAAAATGGTGCCTTACAGTATGGTACCAATGTGCCATTAATGGTTCCATGTTGGATGAAATGCTTGGCAAAAAGTCAAACTAATTGACAAGTAGCGTTCGTATAAGTTGCTATGCCGTATGCCGACAATAAGTGAACCTTTTTCTTGATACTATTTTGGCAAGTGCTACCTCACACCAATCGCTGGATAGATCCATAAACTCTCATCTTTTGAGGGGGAGGGTACTTGCATCGATTCGATTCTACGAGTTTTATAAGATCAAAATCGTTGATTTTTATGGAAGTTACTTGGGCTATGTTGGGATGTTGTTCATATACACATTCGACGGGAAAGCACGTGGGTCCGTGCCCCGATTGGACATCAGAGGATTTTTACGATTTAAACCCGTAATTTTTCATTAGTAGAATGAGTTTGGGCTAACTACTGCTATATATACTCTTTTTCGCTTGTAATTAAGTGATGTAATAAGAGGTGCGACGTGTTAATTATAGTTGAATCATCTGCTGGACGTAGCCATAGTTTAAGTGTGAATCAGGATGAAATTTCATGTTTCGATTTTTCTTTCTCACACTTTTCCTTTTCCGTGAATGTGCGCCGAATCCTAAAAGGTTGCACACAAAACTCTCACAATCCACGATTGTGGTTGACCCGTTCCTTAAGAACTCCGGTTCAGACAAATTTCACCCCTTTGGAAACAATCTTTCACCACTGTCAAAGTATTCTCCCTTTACTAATTACTGCTACGAAAAGTTAAACCGAAGCATGTCAAAAACCATGCAATGCAATGAAAAAAAAAAAAACTTAGTATGGGTGTGTCAGTCTACTGAAAAATAAATGATTTGAAAATATTTGTGTAATAATGATCACTTGTATCGTTTGAAAAATGTTATAATCTTCCACACAAATGTTTAGACATAAATTGTTGTGGTAACGAAAGTATTTTTTATTGTCTAATTATTTCAAGCGATATAAGCGATTATCTTCAAGGAAATATTCTTCAAAATATTCATTTTTCACGAAACAAAAGAAGCTTATATCTCTCTATGCGCATAGAGAAGGGAGACTTCATGCTTATTCTAAATAGTAGCAAGCCATTCACTTCGAGTTATAAGATTTGTGATTAATTACTTAGCAATCGCCCAATTGTAATATGTCACGACATGCCTGAGTGGAGAAATTTTGGTCTCCTCAAAACTTGGACTACCATCATAAGCCAAGTTCTTTCAAGAAAAACAACTTATAGAAAAATATTTTCTGGATTTTTGGGCATTCGTTTCACGGAAAATAGATGAGTCAAGGAAAATATTTTTCAATCGTGGAAAAAACACCTTCAAAATGGGGAAAATCAGTTCTTCTTTTTGAAGAGAGGAAATCGTTTTTCCTTATCTTTTCTCCCTCCATTTCTTCACTTTCGTTTACTTTTTAAATATTTTTTTAAAAAATACAATTTATATTTATTTTTTACTTTTCCTTTTAGTTATTTTTTTCTTCTTCCTCAACTGGGCGTCAATCATGGCAATGACCGGCGAGCCTCGAGCTCACCTAAGGTAGATCGCCAGCCTTCACCATGGCCATCTATTGGGCAAAGTATAAGGGAAAATATAAAGAAAAATAAAAAAAAAATGAATTTTTAGAAGTAAAAATTAAAAAAATAAATAAAATATTAAATATTAAAAGGATTGGAAGGAGCAAAACCAAATTTGATTTTCCCTACCTAAAGACGAAAAATATTTTTTTATTTATTTTCAAGTTTTAGTCGGACATCAAAAAATATTATTATTTTATTGAAAAATAATTTTCGAAAAATAATTTATTTTCCTTGAAATGAACGGAACATTAGAGTTTCAAAATATTTCATAGTTCTATAAGTTCATGTAAACGCTTCTCATTCATGTGGTAGTTGGCCAAACACGACTTTCACCGTCCACATTGAACTAACGTATTCCGACACACACACACACACATAAAAAATAAAAAAATAAAAATAAAAAAATAAAAAACATCAGTGTCCTGGCCATCTTATCTAACATAAATAACAAGAGAATGTCTTTTTTTTGGCCAGTAAGAATGGTAAAAGGATTGATGTTTACTTTGGTCAAATGAAGATAGGGCAAATTGGCCAACTGCCCCATCGGTTTAATGAAATTGGGAGGACAATCTTCTTTGAAACTTTCATTTGTACTCAACATCCCATTGTTTTCGAATTGCTGGAAAAATTGTAGTATATTTGTTGGCTGAGTACAACAAAAATTCGACATCTTAATTCGGAGAGATTGCCAGAGAGAGTCTAAGTCTAAATGCGCTAACATATATCTATTGGATCCACTTTCATATAAAAACTTAAGCCAATAAACTATATGCCAACTAAAATATATTAATTACTCCGCACCATATCAATTCTCTGATAAAAGACTTTTGTATCTCAACAATTTTTTGGCCAATCGATCATTTAGTAAAACTTAGGCAAAAGCACACTGGAAGTACCAAAGCATATGTATAGTGATCATTTTAGTGTCGAAACTTTTTTTCGGATCACTTAAGTGCCAACTCCGTTTTTGTTTGGCCAAAAATCTGACGTGACATTTTTTATTAGTATATGAAGCCGACATGGCTTGCCAGAGGTCTAGTTATCAATAAAAAAAAAAGCTAAAAGTTCAGAAAAAACAAGAAAAATAAGCTAAAAAATAATTTAAAAAAAGGTGAAGAAAAGGCGACGAAAGTTGTTGACGGCTTGCACAGCCCTTGTCACCACCACCGCACCTTCGCCAACATGGGTGGGGGATGGACAGTGGGGTCGCCAGGCCTCGATTAGTGGCCGACGGTCCTCGCCACTTGTTCTCGAGGCGCTCGCTCGCTCTCTCTCTCTCTCTAAATTGTAATTCTTAGCTTATTTTTAATTTCAATATAAGTAAAATATGTATTAAGTTTGTAATATAAAAAACTAATTTTTAGATTATTCTGATATTTAATTTAATTTATTAGCTTTTTTAAGTTTATAAGTCTATGTGGACTGACTTTTTTTTAAAGAAAATATGCCACTTTATATTAAAAACTGCATTGCAAATGCCACAATAATCACTTTGACTAGAATTTCTCCGATTTGACATTTAAGTTATCGTTTTTTTCCCCCTCCGATTTGGCACTGCAGAGGTACCGCGAGCCCTCTATCCCACTCACCTATCCATAAGCAAGTGTAATGAGCCGACGAAAAATTTTGGCATTAAAGTGAGCGTTGTACGTAAGTTTTGGCATTGTGTGTGTGTGTGTGTTTTCACCATAAAACTTACAAGTAGCACTAGTCCGATTCCATTAAATTATTAAATAATTTGTTTGATTTCTCTGACTTTACTTTATTAGTTTCTTTTTGTTTTCCTAGCCAGAGGCCTTACTTTACTCCTTTCAAGGGACATGTTTGATGTTTGGAGTTTTCTCCTGCTAGTTGGATTCTCATTTTCCTTCTTTTGTCGGAATCAAAATATAGGACCACTGACAGTAACGCCAACTTTACCTTTTGTGTGTTCATCTTTTTCATTGAATTGCTTATTCTCAATAATGTCAAACATCGGTTCCTACTCATGTGCTACGTCATTGGTTAGATTATGTCACTAAAATTTTTTGTTGAACGGGCAAAAGTTTTGAATTTTCGATTCATTCGAGTTTCACGACTTTTTGAAGTGTCGAGCGTCATTCTCAGATCAATTTATTGCCAACATAATAATAATATTGCCTGATGCTAATCAATCATTAAACGTCAAATCGGAAGCTATGTGGTTTGCTACCACGTGGACCACCTGTTTTAAATAGCGATCGTTTCTTCGCTCGGTAACTTTTTTTACTTACCCTCTCGAACTCAACCCTCTTCGTGAATGCGAGTTCAGAGCGGCCAATCCACGAAATTTTGTACAAAGGGAGGGAAGAAAAAGATTAAGGAAAAAAAAAATCACGCCAGAATCGCGTGAAGAGTAGAAAGTTTGTTGGATTAAGGCTCTATTCCTTTTGCGAAAAATACGACGGTTTTTTTTTTTGAAAGTGTTCTCTTGAAAATCATTTTTTAGGAAAGTGACGATAGTTTCCAGTGTTTGGCTGAGACCTAAATGAAAAAATTGAAAAAAAAAATCCGTCGTTTGGTAAGAAAAATCTAAATTAATATAATTTTTTATATATATATTTTTTCTTTTTCTTTCTTTCTCTGTTGCCACCGGCCATAGGAATTGTTAAGGCTCGGTGGCCGTGGACTAAGGGAAAAAATAAATATACAAGGCATAAGATATAATAAAGCTATTAAATAAATAAGAATATATTTAAGAAATAATTAAAGAAAAGTAAGGTTAATTAGTGGAGGGAGTAAAGATGTGGAAAAATTATATTTTTTTATTCAAAAAGGGAAAATAATTTTCTCCGAGTTTTTTTTTTCCAATTGATGAAAAAATCTTTTCCTTTACTAATATATTTTATGTGAATCAAACGTCGGAAAATTCAAAAAATATTTTCTCGAGAAGTTGTTTTTTTTTTTTGCGAAACAATGGAAACTTAAATTAAATCCATCGAAAGCACGAGAATGAAGTTATTTCCAGCGCAACCGGCATAAAGTTTTCTAGAAATCAAGCCGAAAGTTCGAGATCGAATTGTTGGGAACTCCTAAAAGTTGGGGAATTATACAAATCGAATCGAAAGTTTAATCGGGCCGAAAGTTCGGATGAGGCGAAAGACTTTAAGGGTATGAATCGCATCTCGCGTGAAGCCACGAGAAGGAAGGAAGGACTAAGGTGAAGGGATGGTCCGTCCGAGAGAGAAAGCCAGTGGGGTTGTGGCCCCCTTACCTTGTCAACGTCGAAGGTTTGATGATTTCAGTAAAAGCGGGAGTAAGAATGGCGTGGGAGGTGAGGTCAACCGCACGATTTGGGGCCCGACGAACGACGACGCTCCATCCATACGCGCTTCGCTTCGGGTGGGGCCCCGATCGAACAGAAAAGTCGTGGGTGATTTGAGTTGTGCTGAAGCGAGCGCGGGGCCCACCCCGCCCCTGTCGGCAATGAGGAGGCGAACCCGATCTCGCTCTCTCCATCCCCAACACTGCCCCCACCACCACTTTTTTTTTGCCCTTTTATTATTATCATTATTATTATTATTATTAGAACAAAAAAAAAACATTTTTGAGCTCCTATTTTTCATGGGTTCATTCATGAATGCCGCCGCATACGACCAAAAGGGCAAAGCGCCGAGCGCGGTGGTGGTACCGGTACGGCGGTACCCTCTCCCACGACTTGTCGACGCTGTCGCCTTGCGGACGTCCGCCCGATGTTTTGACCCTTTGATTCTGCCTCCTCCTCCTGGTTGGCTAGGGCTAGGAGCACGGTTCGATTAGGGTTGGGTTTGGTTTGGTTTGCCGTTGATATATGAAACTAGAGCGGCACGAACGGGGTCGGGCATCTCGCGGACGAGCTTTTTGGACTGACCTACGCTCTTGGACGTTGCTGCCTCGGGTGCGGGGAGGTTCGAATACTTCCATCCCAGGAATACCTGTTCCACATATAAGATCACCGGAGGGTGCCACGCAAGGTCACTCTTAACGGGATGCAGCGTTGGAGTAGGACTACTGTGGTGACGCCAAAAACGGCACGCCAACCTCAGCAGCCACTCCACAGGCTTTTTTCTATCCGGCGGAAAATCTAAAGACAACAATTTAGGTTTGTGGAATGTTTTGCTACCTCCAGCCCCTGAGCTGGAAATCCTGCAATGCCGTAGCACGCCAACTGGCAACTATGCAGCCGTGGTAAATTCATTTTATTAACAAAAATTACACACGACCCCTTCTATATTGAATTTAAAGGGAAAGAGTTAATCTCCGATGGCCAATATATACGAATTGGAGGCGCGTGCACCGAAAAATTATATAGATTTGCCCAACTAGAAGGAATGTATGTTTCGAAGAGTGACAAGCGATTGACACTAAAAAGGGTCGAATTTCATTCACTTAATCATTAAGTAGGGACAGTAAATAAAAAAACTTCCGTTAGCCTTCCATTCATAACCATACGTGACATTTTTCACGTCGTTAATGAATTACACTGCAACAAAATTGACATGAAAATTTTTACGACTTTTCTTATGTAGTCTGCTTCCCTTACACATTGTTAGGAGATACATAACCTCTAAAGACGGTGCATCTCGAATTCTCATCGGACACTCAATAGCTCAATGTACGGGTAGATGTAGAGATCTGATTAAGTGGGCGAACGATCTCAAATCTCGTCGTCCTTGAAACCTGTTGTTTTCGAATTTCAAAGATTCATTGGTAAATTCGACGAGAAAATTTAAGCCACGTAAGATAAACTAACGATGATTATGGACGCAAGGCTGACGGTGGCAGAATTTAGACAAAAGTAAATGTTGAGGATTTTTTAAGAGGCAAAAAATATTTTGCATATAATCGAGACATATGTTAAAGTTTGATTTTTTTTTTTTTGCGTGGGATTAGACCATTTTTATTACGTTAGGAATAAATAACTTTTATATGTATATAATTATAGAACATGTGGGCGCGCGCGTTTTTGAAAAAAAAAATAATTATTGTGATAATTTGAGAACATCAACTAACCATCGCAGTTAGGTGAAAACGGAGCGACGGTGGATGTGGCTCCACCGACCCGTACCCACCGTTGACACGTCAACATCAAGATGCCCTCTTATCGTACCTTGTCGTCCATTTTTCATCGTGTATTTCTTTTTGTTTTGTTTTAATCACATTCCATCGGCTATTTTACTATTAATATTTCTTCTCAATATGTGCTAAAGGCTCGGATACTTTGGTCTTTTACGGAAAAGAAGTTACTTAATAAAATCTCGACAACAAATTAAAAACAAACTTGAGAAATTTCACATGACGAGGAGTTGTAAATATACGATGTTAAAAAAAAAAAAAGTTGAATAACAATAACTCAGTGAGATCCTATTAAAAAAAAACACAAACATCATTTCGAACGAGTTTAGATGTTCGAAAAGCTTCAGGGGTCATTATAAAAGGGCACGAACTTATTATTTTGATTTCGAATGCTTACTTAGATGTAAGGTCTTATCAAGCACATTAGCAGAATGCCAAGGCATTGCTTGGACCACTGCTTGCTCAAATTGCATTGAATGCGATTGTCGCAAATCAATGTCTTTAGCTAAATATAAAAGGGAAGGGGAAAAAAAAACTGTGTAGGGTTTTCACAATAAATGCCTCCCGAGCACTCGTTAGGCAGAATTTCGATTCTACAAATATTAACTCCACGTGGCTCGAGAAAAAAAAACATAAAATTTCGAAACGCATGAAATTAATTGGTTAATATAATTATAAACAAAAATATGTTTTCCACCCTATCGTTTTCTTTTGTCACGCTAGGGGTGTGGGGAATCCGAGATGATATGATGGGGAAGGATGGAGATATGTCTTGAGCCCTTTGCCTTTTTTGAAACCTTTGTTTTTTGTTTTTTTTTTTTTGTCTGTTTTCTCTCGCCTCTTTTATTGCCGTCCCCCCTCGAGTTGTCTTCTCCGAGCCTACAGCTAGCATTGCGCCTCCCCTGTCCTCCCCCGCCCCCACGCGCCGCCCGTTTTGAGCGCAGCGACGACCAACGGACCTTCCTAACAAAAATTCCGACCGTCTTTGCTTCGGTTGGCCCTCCGCGCCTTTCTTATTGATCTATACGCGCGCGCGTATATATATATATAAAATCACAAATCGATATACTCGTGTTATATTTACGCCAGACCAATTTTTATGCAATAAATACTCTCGTAATTGGATATATTCGTGTTTAAGTACCGTGTATTGTTGGTTACTCCTCTACACAGTATGCTGCGACCACGTTAAAGAGTTCATTCGGATGAGTTAGCTCATGACTCTGACTCGGATATTCCATATTCCATCGGAAGCTCCCACGATAACTCTCGAGAAAGTTGCCAATCTATTGAACATCCATTCCTATCCGTCGGAAATTTACTTATAAGAAGAGTTGGCAAGAAGTGCTTAAGTAATTCTTAATGCTTCGTCCGCGAAAAGGAGAAATATGAAAGAGAACTTGGAACTTTTGTGATACGGAGAACTAAGAAAATCTAAATCTTTCTCTCCGAAATGTTCTTTCCCTTCCCTTTCTCGAATTTTCCAAACAGATTTCCAGTACTTATCGAGTAGGTCCAGTTTTAATGTTACATTAAAAGTAGACAATTCTAGCTGTTCAAAACAAGTTGCACCATCTTAAAAATCATCACGAGTGACAATTCCGTCCTATATGCGTCCGAGGAACATTTTCAAGGAGAACTCCTTAGTAAAATCAATTTTATGTACTGACTTTGCCATTGTCGAAATTCGTGTCAGTCGACATTTCTTTCTCAAATTTATTTCGACATGATGTACCGTACAAGTCTGTTTTTAGAATTTTCTGAAATTCATTGCCCATGCCGGTGACATTCCAACTTTTCCCTTAAAGAGGAGAAAGTAAATGTTGCATTTGTGAGTTATGTTAAAAAAGAATATCGCATTGAAAAATTAATGTGGTGTGAAGCAGTCAAAATTAGCATATAATTCATTGATTTAAACTTTTGAATGAAAAATGATCAACCTTGATATATTGACGAGCTCGGACTTAGGCTTTCTTTCTTGGCAATCTCCACGGAGGAAAGTATCATACTTCTACTGCGCGTTCCCAATAAATGGTATTCGAGCCGATGAATATGTATATGAGGAAGGAATCTGGTGAGCAACAGCAACCATGAGAAAAGATATTGGTCTAGGGAAAATTACCAGAAAACTCTTAAACCTTATGTCAATTCAGTTTTAAACTTTTTTTTTTTTTGCAATCAAGTCCTAAATCTTTTGCAATTGTGTCAGTTTAGTCCATCCGACTAATTTTGGCCGGCTAGCGCTGGCCTACACGTCGGCCATCCGACGACGTAATGTTTTTAATCTTTTTTGAATTTTTTACTTGCATTTACATTTTTTTCTCTCTTCTTCTCCCTCTTGACTTTTTTTTTTTGTACACACCATGATCTCTTCCTTTTGTTATGCTAACAAGGCATAGATATGTACTTGAAATTTATGGTTTTAATTCTCTTACATATCTTCCTCGAAAATCGATTTTCCTCCGAGAAATTAGAGCTCCCTCCCCATTTTTCTTCCTCTCTACGCACAAATAGAAATTCGTTCCTCTTCTATTTCCCTACGATGGAAACCCGTTTTAAATAAAACTCCAAAAATATAAAAAAAATAAAAATAAAATAAATACCACACTTATCTCATTAACAAGATAAAAGAGCTTAATTATCCTATCCTCGTATTTTATACGACGAATTAATGTTCTATACCGACGTTTATCCTCCAAAATACTTCCCCCCATCATCTCTAGTCGAATGCTGCACGTACCGAGCTAGAAGTTGCAGCCTAGCACGCTGCAATAACTGACATTCCTCGCTATTAATATCATACCTTTCTCGACTTACCCGCTCTGTTAGAATTAGAAATAGCGGCCTAATTCCCTCCTAATATGGATAAATTCGAAATAATTCGCAACAATTCTTGAACTCGGGGGCAGATTTGGAATTATAGCGAAAAATTTTAAATTTTTTAAGATAAAAAAAAAGTTCGAGACATTATTGAGATCTGACCTAAAATTAGGGGTTTTTTTTTTTTTTAAGGGAATACCTTGAAGCTTCATATATGTACATGTATTGTTGACCACCTCACAGCTAGAAAACGTCACGAACTGTAACGTATTAAAGGTACAAAAAAAGAGAGAGCATGATATTGATAGTTGTAGACTTGTAGTTGTAGATACCTTAGAGTAGCTTTACTTGGTCTTAAATGTTCGGGCTTCAGTCATCCTCCCCAGGCAGATTCAACCACGCCAAAGATTTTTGGAACAGCAATCCATGCAACCAATCGTTCCCAACAAAAAGAGAAATGAGATTAGGTTGGGCAATTATTTCTCAATTATGGAAGGCAAGAATGAAAACATTGTCCCCAATTCGTTAACTTTTACTGTGCAATACAACCGGTAATTCAGATTTAAATTTTTCAATTTTGCCTATTTAGTCTTAATCCTTCGCGAGGAATTTCAGTGCAGTCGTTATTCTAGTCGGTTTTCGCCGCATAGGTACAGCCTACCTGCCATTCTATGTATCACGCCGCCACGCCAGCCATTTCCAGCAAAGAATTTGATCGAAAGAACTAGATTGAAGTTTCGTGCCGGTGTTTTATGATAAAATTAGCAAAATTAAAAGGTTTAGGATCGAATTGGCATCCGTACAATACGTTTGAGATCGATCAGACAAATTCTCTTTGGGGTCACGCCTGCCAGCGTGATAAAGTCTTATCAAACACACATGAATAAGACGATTTGCACGCAGCTATCGGGGATTAGTCTAGAAGATGCCCTCACGTTTTTTTTTTCTTTCCCAAAAGAAGAAAACAAAAGAGCAATGACAGTAATAATTGGAGAGGGGTATGAAAATGGTAGGTTCGCGCTCAACTTGGCTTCCAGCTTTGCAAGATCGACAAGGACGCTTCAAGCATGCCCTCTCATCACCTGATATTTTTTTTCGCCCCCAAGGCTCATGCCACGACACAACTTCCCATGCCTCCTCTTTTCCACTCCCGGCGAAGGAAAGTAAGATCTCATCGCTAATCATGCCAAATTAGATGATTAAGCTCAGGATAGCGACGGTTGCTTGACCTCGACCATTCACGGGCGGCCCCGTGTTGTATCGAGTTCCCAAAATGACAGCCATTGTTACTCAAAGCTCATAGTTTTAACCGTTGAATCCGAAGTAAGTTAGCCCCTCTGGACTTCACATCGTGCATCTCCCATTGATTTGTATTCAGCTTTCGCATGAGATTTCGACCCCGTCGGTTTGATTCTCACTTCTCCGGGAGATGATGCTTTCTCCGGCGAGCCCACGGCATCGCTAATCTTCTCCTATCTGCACAAGATACATAATCCGAGTTACGATATAAATCATGATAATGATGGTAGAAAAATTCCTTGACTAGACTTTGAATATTTTAACACGCTTAGTTTCCAAACCATATTATGTCCTTTGATTTGAAGTCTCGATGGTAATTCCATATAGGTTCTCTCTTTCAAATTTTCATGAATTAGCATAATTGCAAAAGGTTTAATACTGAATTGATAAAAAAAAATATGATCGAATTGACACAATTATAATTGGTTTAAGATTATTTTTTTTTTTGTAATTTCTTCAAATTCGGGTGGCGGATTGAAGTACGAAATTGTCTGCAATTGAGATTATAGGAAATTAAGCACGTGTTGTACGCCTAATACACACAAATTTGATGCTGGAGATCGCCTCAAATTCGGCGGACCCACTTCCGGGGAGAGAAAATAATGAGACACTGTCCAAACACGACACCCAAATCACTATTTCTCTATTGATGGCTACTTGCGTGAACCTACTTGACGCGAAGTAATGATCTTGCGATCGCAAACGAAGGCGACATCGTAGGTGCAGTCCCCCCCACCACCCCCCGGTTTTTGTTGTTGTTCGTGTGTGACCTTGCTCGAGTGACATTAATAAGCTTGTCATGTCCGGAGAAAACGTCGAATGATTTGAAAAAAAATAATTCAAGTTCGAAATAATTAATCAAAATAAAAAGTTTTTATCATCGAAAATAATTCATTTATAAATATTTTATCGAATATTGAAAAATAATTTTCATTTATTTATTTTTACTAGCGATCGTTTAAAAAAAATTGTTTTCCAAATCGTATATTATCTAGAAGACAAACGGAGCCTAGCTTGTGCCTTTGAATCTTGTTGCTGGTTTCATTAGATCCGCGAGCATGCAGACACCACTATTGCCTGGACCATGCCGTGCTTTCGAAGCAAGTTTGGAACTTATTTTCAGGTGTATGCAATGGTTGATTGTCCTTGACGTCTACAATCTGCAAATTCGAATTGAAGTTCGAACTTTAGATTAGATGGATCCGCAAAGGAATCCAAGATGTTTATAGATATATTATTACAATAGAGAGTTTGCATGTTCTTAACTAGTCTATCCTATACCCTTTTGACGTCATCTCGGTACGACTATTCATGTTACGATCGGAGGGCTCGAGAGGTTTATAATTGCCCGTCGAGTAATGGACAACCTTCGGATCATATAAAGGTTTGTAGGGAAATGAAGCCAGACGAATGAGAAGTGGACCTTCACTTTCTTTCTCGACGAAATTGGTTTCACTGAAACGAGAGGCGGAGTGAAATTTTAAATTTTCGAGAACCCAAGTACTCAGATCAATGTTTTCATCAAAGTGGATGACCCAAAAATAAGTAAGTATGAATAAGAACAATAGATTTAATCACTACTGTGATTTATCCATAGTTCATCTCGACTTCATCTTATTTCAATTGCCTTGTTCTTTTCAACTTGGCGTGACCTTAGAAGGCATCGTTAATTTCCTGTTAGGTCGATAGTCTATTAGAATATCTGCAATCTGTCCTTGAAATCCAGTCAATTGATTCCTCATGAAGAGCTAAGATGTCACGACGCCAGAGTTTAGAAAAAAAACAGAAAGAAGGAAAAAAAGAGACTTTGGACTGCCACGCACGTGCCTAAAATTATTTTCTTAAGCTATAGAATCTTTTGAGTAAGACTAAGATCCACAACCCATCAAGGGAAACAAAATGCAACTTGAACGTGGGGCGATGGCACCCCCTTATGCACAAGGATAGTATTAAGTAAAAATAGTGCTAGGGCACTTCTTGAGTCGCCGACCCGATCTACCTTATGAGATTCCAAAACAAGCCCCCGACACGTCGAGAATCGATAAGTCGTGTAAGATTGTAAAATGTGACTGCCTGAATCGAGAGAACGTCTACCTTGCTACTAACAACAAAGGCACCCGTACCCATGTGACACGGATAGGATGTTTCGTGTCCCCTCCTGTGCGCATGGACGATGCGACGGACCGGATAACCCTGTGCCCCAACTCCTCCCACTCTCGTGTAACCTTGGAGCGAAGTTTGATGGTGCCGTTGTAGTGAGTGAGCGATGCAATAGGGAAGAAGCAAACTGATCCGTGGGAGCGGTTTGTATCGGGAGTTCTAGAATAGGAAGATTACATCTCTTGAGCGCTTTGAAAGCGAGGCTGACTTCCCGTGTACAGACTGATCGGAAGTTGACGTCGCTCTCCTAAAGAGGCCATGGAGTGCCGAAATCAGGTGTCGTGTCTGAAGTGTTTTGTTGGCCTCGCTCGATGGGCAGGACGCCCGAGTCAAGCTGGGCGTGGTAACGATCCTATACGTGGAAGATATTTCGCTGTACTTGTTAGGAGCGCGCAGCGAAAGTCCGATACTTTTTTCGTCGGGGAGATTGCCAAGAGGGAGCTCAAGTCCGAGTCCGTCAATATATCCAGTTGGACCTATCTTCACTCAAATGCTTAAGCCAATGAGTTATGGGTCAATTTGGATATATTAACTGCTCAACACCACATTAATTCTCTAATGCGGGACTCCTCTAACACAACTTACATATGCATCCTAACAGTACTATCCTAAGGGGGCAACATTGGACATCAGGTAGGCTGGCCTAGCGTGTTCTCGGCCCGCCGGGCACCGTACCGGCTGATTCCGTGGCCGAAATCTACCGGCCCATGAAAGCTTATTCAAGGTGTGTTATGATGGGAATGCTCAATTTGAAATTAAGATACGGAAGTGATGAGAGGGAGGAAGGGAGGGAGAGTAGAGGGTACGTAGGGAACATGAGGTGGGGATAATAAAATAAGAGGGACCGTCACGTGTCGACGCCCCTATGAATCTATCTGCGCTCATGCACCCCACCACTCCTTGGCATCCTATATTAAAGGACGAGAGAGAGAGAGTCAATATGGAACGCCCTCATTGTCTTGCGGACTTTGCAAGGCAAATCCATCCCAATTCAATGCCGTCTTATAAAAATCTTATAAACGACTCTCCCCGTTTTGTCAATTTCCTATGCATCTCCCCCCTTCTTCTTCTTCTTCTTATTATTATTATTATTATTTCCTTGGCAGAAGAACACTACAAGTGCCAATATTTATGTACGGAGCTCACTTTAGTGCCAATATTTTTTTTTGGATCACTTTAGTACCAATTTTTGTCAAAAACGATCATTTCAGTGCCAACAGGACACGTGTCATGATTTCCGGGAAGCCACGTCAGATCACATTAGGACACGTGTCACGATTTCTGGCAAGCCACGTCAGATTTGGCACTGAAATGATCATTTTTGACAAAAATTGGCACTGAAGTGATCAAAAAAAAAATATTGGCACTAAAGTGAGCGCCGTACACAAATATTGGCACTCCTGCTGTCCTTCTGCCTTATTTCCTTAGAGGAGCTTCGACGTCCCGGAGTTAATATGGAGAATTTTTCGACAAAATTTTTTATAAGGAAATGTTGTAGAAACTCCGGGACGTCGAAGCCCGACCCCCTCTGGGGCCTCCGCCTCGGCTAGGTGACGGGATGTTTGGAGGACTGTAATAACAATTTGACTAATTAGCCCCATTATTATTTTTTTTTGGTTATAAAATAATAAAATTGATTTCTTGAAGTAGAAGAGTCCAACTTGAATTTGGATTTATTATGGATAATCTTTATTCGTGTTAATAGATAAGCTAGAAGAAAAGTCTAATTTGGTTTTGGACTTGTTGTGGATAATGCTTGTCCACATTAATAGATAAGAATAAGGTTTTTCGTCGAAGTATAATACAATTTCGATCTGGACTCCTTTTGGATAAGATTTCGGCCGACTCTTTCGCACTATAAGGCGGTGGAATATAGGCGGTTGAACTTGCCTATAAATATGGAGGGCATAATAATTAGTTTTTCTTTTAGCGAGAGAGAGAGAGAGAGAGCCATAGAAGTCTTATCATAGTTTGTGATAGAATTAGAGAGAATTGTGAGTCCGTACTAAAGGCTTATAATTAAGCTTGTGTTTCTCTTTGTGTAAAGCCTTTGCAAATGCATTTGAGTATTACTCTCATATTTGCTTATTCGAGTTATCTCTCGTATCAAATCCTCCAAATTTTAACATCCTTTTGGTCCTACATTTCTAAGGATTCAAGCCACAAAAAAGAAAAAGAAAAAGAGATCTTCTGCGCAAGCATCACTCGGAGGACTAGGAGGAGGAGTTTTTCTCAACATTGATTAAGGAAATTTCTTAACGTGTTATTACATCGTTGAAGTGGGTTTTCCTTACTACTTCAAGGTTATTATTTTATCAGTTTTCTTCTTTGTTTTTTTTTTTTTGGTTGATACCACGAAAAATCTCAAATTAGTATACCCGTAATAAATTTATCCCAAATTACTTTTTTGACCATGAAAAACCTTAAACTGGTACATTTCTGACAAATCTATCACAAACTATTTTTTGTACCATAAAAAATCTTAAATTGGTACACTTGTAACAAATTTACCCTATTATTCATTATATTCGGTTAATACTATGAAAAATTTCAAATTGATATACCTGCGACAAACAGAGGGTAAAAACCCTAAATCGGTATATCTATGAATGCTACGTGCCATTTAACTCAGCAATTTGACGGTTATATTTAACGAAAATTAATGAAGGGTAAATTTGTCACAAGTGCATTAATTTGAGATAAATTTGTCACAAGTATATCAATTTTGATAAATTAATTTGAGATAATTTTATTGTAGGTGTAGTTTGAGATTTTTCGTGATATTAATTATTATTATTATTATTATTATTATTATTATTATTTTGCTATTTCCGAGATATGCAAAGACTAGAGTGTTTTACAGTTCTAGTACTTGCCTTGTCCAGCATATCTCTCTCTCCAATTATTTTATCTTCTTCAAGACATCAGCTTCCCAAACGATGGTTTTCACTTTCAGCTTATATAGAGCTTTCACCAATGTCACCCATCCTCGAAGCAAAAATCGACAGGTCTCGTTCTAATGTGTATCTCCCCCCCTCCACCAGACTCTCCACCGAAGACCCAATCCTTTGTTTCTTCGGTCTAATGGTTTCCTTGTAGCTCTCTCTCTCTCTTCTCTCTTCTCTCTTCTCTCTCTCGCTCTCTTCTGGTTGGCCCTTTGTTCTATGGACTTTGGGACGGGGAGTCTGGATGGGTTGGTGGGTACAGATCCTGGTGGTGGCTTACCTCCTCACTCTTCAGATCCTGGAACGAAGCACAGGCTGTACGGATCTGGGCTGTTCAAGCAAGAGCGGTCATCGGCATCGTCAGCTGAGGATGAATGGAGGAGCTCTAAGCTGGTCAAGACCGACGATTTCTCAGCTCCCAAGGCAATGCTGCAGCCCCAGAGGGGCCCCGTCACTTCGCTGAGATCTTATAACTCAACCGGTCTCTTCTCGTCCGATGGCCAGCAGATGCTCAGTTTCTCTTCCCCCAAATCAGACGCTCTCCCAAACTCCCACGCTCCTGCATTGCCGTCCTACTTTAACTACACCCCATCCTTGTGCAGTAACTATGCAGGTATAAACACACGTTGATACCGAAAGCGGCAGCTAAATAAAAATTCCTGCCTAGACACCGTTCACCGCGTACGCGCGAGGCATTTTCAAGAGAAGGGTGGAAGTGTTCATCTTTGATTTTCATCTGGGTAGTGAACTGTTGATGTCGGTTTTCACTGGAATGGGTAAAGCTTCGTGTTTTTTTTTTCCCTGTGTCCATGAAAATGGTTCAATCTCTCTTTGCATTATCTTATGGGTAGGACTTGGGGCGGATCGCATTATTTTTTGGTTCCAAGAACATGGAGGTCACTGGCCATTTTCTGTCAAGTCCAAAGCTGAATTAAGAGGACTTTACCTGAAAATCTCTACCCATATGTTCTCTGCTCTCCGTTTATTGTAAAAAAAGCTGAGATTTTTTTTTTTTGCGCTCCTCTGAATTCTTTTTGCTTGCTGTCAAGTATGGGGAGGGTCTTGTCTCCTCTTCAAGGGAGTGCAGTGGGCACAAAAGAAGAAAAGCCCATAACAAGCAAAGAGATTTCATGGGTTGGAATCTTTTTCAGTTTCCGCTAATTTGCTACTGGCTCTTTTATGGGTCTCCTCCTTATCTCTACTTGCCCTCCTTTAGCCAGGACTGTTCTATCTCTCTTTTAATACCAGCAGACAAGATGTAGTTTTGTTTCCCCCGGGGCTGCTTCACTCTACAGTAGCAGACAGCCTTCAATTTTTTCTCTCTTTTTGCTGACTTGAAATGTTCTGGCTTCTCTGTTCTTTGATTTGATTCTTTAGCCGTGTACTTGCTGATGTTTAAGCTATGTGATTTTTTTTTGGGGGGGGGGGGGGGGGGGGGGTTGGGTTGTGGGGGTCAAACGAGCTGTGAACTTAATCCTCCCTTTTCCATGCTCTTTTCCAGGCTTCAACTCTGCTGCAAGTTTGAATGGGGCAAGCATGCAAGGGGTCTTGGCAGGTACAAGAGGTCCATTCACTCCATCTCAGTGGATGGAGCTGGAACATCAGGCCTTGATCTACAAGTACATCACTTCAAATATCCCCATACCCTCCAACCTCCTCATACCCATCAGGAAAGCATTTGATTCTGCTGGTTTCTCCTGCTACCCTGGTGGGCTCCTGAGATCCAATTCCTGTAAGTTTTCTCTGTTCCTTCCAGTGAGTGCAAAAAAGAAGAAGAAGAAAGATTGAAGCTTTTTGATTGGGTGCATAGTTTCTGTTTATCTTTTTCCTCCTTTCGTTGTGACGTGGGGTCCAAATGCTTCAGATATTTCTAGCATCACTGGGGACTCCATTTTATATTTTGTAAGCATGGGACCGATACTTATGCCTTTGGTTTTCACCGTGCTCTGCTTAATGGTTATCTGTTGTGGTCTTGTGCCTAGGGAAATCATTTGTGCTCTTAAGTGATTGATATGTTATAATTCACACAAACTGCTTGTTAATTAAAGTTCCGGGCGTTGTTGTAGTGGGATGGGGTTCTTTCCATCTGGGGTTCTCCAACACCAGCGATCCTGAGCCAGGAAGGTGTCGGAGGACCGATGGGAAGAAATGGCGGTGCTCGAGAGACGCAGTTGCGGATCAAAAGTACTGTGAGCGACACATGAACAGAGGCCGCCATCGTTCAAGAAAGCCTGTGGAAGGCCAAACCGGTCATCCCGTCTCCGGGGCCACCAACACCACTTCCTCCACCAAACAGCTGCCTGCCGCACCCTCTGCACCGGCTGCAACTGTGGTGCCCAGTGGCGGAGCATGTAACAGCCTCACCATTGCTCATCAACAGGTCAAGAGCTTGCAACATGGTGTTCTTAATCTAACTGGAGATGCTTCAATGAGGAGGTACAAGCACACTATTTTCTTACCTGAGAGTTGAACAAAGATAATTTTCTACCAGCAAAAACCACATTCTATAATGTTGAGCCCTAGTGGTAGCAATCTATGTTCTTTACTCTGTCATATCTAAAATTAGACTGGCTACGGGAAATATGAAACATTACTTTCTGTTTGATGAGCCTGTTTTCTATCTATGTAGAATTTTTGGCTGAAACCCTTTTCATAGGTTGTCTGGACTCAGGAGATCAGTTGTAAATCCTTAATGCTATGCAATCACCTTATTAGTACTATGTTCTTCATGCTAATTGAAATTTCCCCACTGTTGGGCAGGTTTTTCACTGACAGAGGTAGTGTAGGTGAGAAAATGCAAAACCCTCCGACCCTGTCTATGTTGTCACCGGCTTTGGACTCTAATTCAAAGGGAAATGCATTCATGATAATGAAGCAGCAATTTGGACTCGGCAACTCTGACTCCTACCTCAATGCTCCTGTGAAAAACTCTTCCTTGTTAGACTCCCGAAACTATGGTTCTTCCCAAGACCTGGGTGAGCAAGATAGCGAGTCGCACCATTCGGTTCGACAGTTCATGGATGATTGGCCTGTAAACCCAGCAGATCGCTCCGCCATGTCGTGGCCTGAAATCGATATGCAGTCGGACAGGACACACCTATCAATCTCTATCCCAATGTCCTCTTCGGACTTGATTTCTGCCACTTCCTCTCCCAACCATGAGAAGGCCATGCCCTCCCCGCTCAGACTGTCCCATAAATCAGATCCGGTTCAGACGAGTCTAGGAGTAGGCAGTTTCTTCAGTGAACCCACACATAAGCAGGCAAATTCCTTACCCATCTCCTGGGAGACTTCCATGGGCGGACCTCTGGGCGAGGTATTGCATCACAGAAGCAACAGCGCCTCTGAAGGCAAGAACACCTCGGTGCTCAACCTCATGAAAGATGGTTGGGATGGTAGTCCCCCGCTCGGATCATCTCCAACCGGGGTGTTACAGAAGACGACGTTTCGGTCCCTTTCCAACAGCAGCGCAGGCAGCAGCCCTCGGGCGGAGAATGGCAAAACCCACGAAGGGATGGCTCTTTGCAACGACCTTCTTGGCTCAACCCTCATGAACTCGTCCTCCTTACCTGCCATGTAAACGAATTTTGATTTACCGGGAGAGGGCACCACGAGGCAACTGCTTGAGTTTCACCCTGCTATGTACTACCTAAATGTCGAAATTTGTTTGTTTGTTTGTTTTTTTTTTTTCCGCTCGCTTAACTGTCATAATCTCTCTTTTTGTTCACTATGGTCTGCTCATCAGCCCATAGGTTTGTATCACAGTAAAGTATGTTAAATTTTGCAGTAAAGACTAAGTATGTTGAGTCACCTGTTTTTATCAGACCAAGACTTTGCTTGCATTGAAGGAGGGATATATCACAATATGTTTGCTGGTTGGAGGGTGGCAATTGGCATGGTCGGTCACAGACTCACAGGGGCCTTGCAGGAAGAGTTATATACATTGACGGGGGTCCCTTTATGTGCAAAACAGGTCGTGACGCTACGGCAATTCATGGGTCTTTTCTCATGATTGCAAGTATTTCTACTCGTTGCATTGACAGTAATGGACCCTTTGCCATTTAATGAGCCGCCTGTGGTTCGATTCGTGTTCAAAGAAACACCAAGAAAACACGACTGGTGGTTGGTAAGATCCAAGTGAACTTTTGCAGCATCAATGAGTTATTTCCATAGCAGCAGTAGTTTGTGGAGGCCAGCCTCTGCATCTTTGGGTACGTAAAGCTTACTTTTGTGGGGGAAAAGTGACGACTAGCACTTGCGGTCTCCAGGAATCGGAAGAACTGAACTCTCTCTCTCTCTTTTAAATTATTATTATTATTATTATTACTTGAAGTCGAGATTTGTGCGAAATTCCCAGTATTTGAGGATTCTTCCATTTCAATGTGCAAATGGTCGGCGTACCCCAGATGTATTTTGTATTTAAACAAAAAAGCTTCGTGTTAAAAAGAAAATACTTTCAGAAAAATTAATCTTTCAAGAAAATATTTTTCGCTTTTAAAAATTCATTTTCTTAAATTTAAGCATGATTATTTTCTTTTGACCGAAAATGATTTTCCATTGACTGATCAGTGATCACTCTTAACAAACCAAACAGCGCAAAAGTCCAGAAAACTAATTCGCTTTGGAAAATATCCTGCCAAAACACGCCCTACTTTACATTGCAAAGTTCGCTCATGGTGTGTTTATTTCAGTGAAAGAATTTTCCGTGGATTAGTTTTCTAGTCTTTAATGCGGAAAATAGTTAGGAAAATAAATTCCTTTTCACGGGGATGTTTTCCTGAAATACGATTCCCCTTTTTCTTTATATGAAGTTTATTTCCTAAATAAACACCCTAAGTGTCATCACAATCTCATTTATAAGTTGAATTCATGCAATGTTTCTAATGAAGTTTGGCCCCTGCTTTTCAGTGGGCAGATTTCTTTGGTTACGCTACGGGGTAGCATGATAAGAGTTTGATTCAGAACCGAATTATATCTAAAACATTACATCCGATACAGAATGTTGTGTTCGAACCATAGTTACTCGGTCTATACAAGCACAGTTAACTCCACCACCATACTAGAAGGCTGGTCGTCTCGTCTCGGTCACGTGAGATTAGCAAATGCCGACCATACAATACAAAAATTGACCGAAAGCTCGCTCACGACATGCTCAAATTTTATGATCAAATCGAAGACAGCGTGTCTCGTTCACCACTGTGCTCCCACTCTAACGTAGGTGGTCCAGTCATCCTTGTTGCCATAGGTAGTAGCAGCAGTCAGACTAGTTGATATTTCTCCACGGGAAAAAGAACGATCTGGCTTTTCCTGTCCAAGCACGTCAAGTGGTTCATCATAAGCAGACACAGCAGCTCCAGTTGTGCTTCTAGCAGAAAACATATGCAAAGCGTTTATGGTACTTGCTCTGTGTCGTTTTCTGCGGCAACATGGCCCCGTTTTGCCAAACTCTCTGGCAAAGTAATGGCTAAATCATTGGGGTACTTGGCGGAGGGATTTTTCCAGTTTCGATATACACAGATGGCTTTCTGTCATACCGGAGTCTACAATTAGGGTGCACTTGGAAGGGTGAAGAAACGTGGACGGGTTTTTTGGGGTACGATCTCGAGCGCTGGCGATCATTGGAATTATGAAAGAACAAATCTCAGATCGATTATTGAAAACCTTCAAAAAGTTGCAGGTGCGAGGAACAACAAACAAACTGTGTCCCAAGCGGGGACATCTTCTTAAGGGCCATAGAAGACCTCGAGTTCTCTGCTACGTACGATGGTGGCTCAATTCATATTTACTTTGCGGACATGATCCGCAGGATACAAAACCGAGAATCCCACAAACAAACTGTGTCCCAAGCAGCTAATGGATGTGCTCACTGGCTTGCTTTGCAGGAAAAGGATCCCAGCCTAGCTGCAATCTAGACAGGAGTGTATATGTCAAATCCAGGCCGTCCGATCAATCACGGACGGCCCGCTGCTTTGCAAAACAGCATGTCAAATCCTCAACTTTGATTCCATTATTTTAGGCAGAGCATGCTCTGCTTCTTCTTAGACTGCCCACCTTTTTCCCAAATCATGGATTACCACACAACTGTACTGGTTCAGCCAACCCATCCTCATGTTCCCTCAGCTGCAATACTTTTGCCAACATCTCTTTAAGGCTTTGATTTCTACCCCTGTTTCAATATCCGTTTCAACGTTAAGCTTTCCCAGTCATGGCTGACCCTAAAATGGCCTCGACCACCCTCACTCATTGCGTGACATAAGAGAACGCGTACAGCATACCTAATCCAGCCACCATGAGTGGCTTCTCATTCTTGAAAACGAAGCTCTGAGTCAATCCATCCATCCTCAAAAGCGCCACCAAGAAGTCATTTTCACACTGCCGATCAACAGGAGAGGCACATGTGTGTGCGTTCCAAGGCTTCTGGCAACAGCTTAAGCTGTAAGCTAATTTATATATATATATTTCAAATGCGCATAGAAATTGATCTTTATCGATGGTGGGGTACGACGCAAGGATCACCAACAAAGAAATGATGTGATTTCCAAACACTTCAAAATGCAAAAATCTTTTTCTCAGGCTTTATCTTGCAAAACCAGAAGAGAAGCCCTACCCAACTTCAGCAAGCTAAAACTGCGGTTTTAAATAAAGCGCCAAGGCCACGCCATTACTCCAGTAAACTGCAGAAATCCGAACGAATATGGAGGCGTGCGTAACCCTAATGCATCGACCAACTCGACCGCATAAGGGCTTTAAACACCACCAATCTCAATCTCAGGAGTTAGATCGAGCACAAAGCAATTACTGCAAAACTGCCATGTGAAAAACATCATTTCAACTCCTCACAGAACATTACAGCTGCGAATCAACGTGCGCACAGATCTTTCAACGTTCCAAGTTCCAACATACAAAACACATTTTCCTCTCGTTTCAAAAGGGATTTCGACATATTCTCATCAACCCTGCAATGAACGTCCTCGAAATTGCAACCTTCTTTCATAAATACATCTAAAGACTAACGAGTGCCCTTGTGTAGTGAAAACACTATAAAAAGATTCGAACTTTCTCAGTCCACCAACAGTAAAAAGAGGAAATTTTGATTGCCAGGTGCTCATATTCTATGGGTGTAAAATGAGTCTGTCATGCCAAGGCAATGGCATTCAGAACGAGGAATTTTTTATAATCATCGCACCAAAATGAATCTCCCAGTTCGCAAATCTCATCTGCGATCAAGAAACAATCCTACAAAAGCTATCTACGAGACGCAAACACGAAATCGCACGGACGAAATTAATCATAGATAATGGAGAAGTGCTCGAGCAGTGAGCTAATCACGCGACAACAAGAACCGAAGCTGGAGACAAGAATCCGTGAAGTCACGAACAACACAAAACGAAAAGAGAAGCGGAGGCTGATACAGTGAGAAGCCGCGCACGGAGATTGTGAGGAGGGCAGAGATATGGGGGAATATATACAGAGATTCGCACGAAACCCTAGCGGCGCCATTGGAAATTTGCGCTCTCTAATCCGGAGCCTGAATAGGGCTTTCATAGCATCAAGCCCACCACCATTCTTGATGGGCTTGTACAACGTTTTAGTTCGAAGATAAACTTCAAACGGCCTACGGCCCACCATTTTTTACGATTATATTAACTATTCAGGACTTGAGGGTGCGTTTGTTTGGCAAAAAAATAAATATCTAAAAAATGTTTTTATAACAATAATTGTTTGTAATAATTTATGTCTAAACATTTTCGCGGACAATGAAAATAGTTTTCCTTCGCTCATTTTTGCAATGCGGATGATGTTGATATTTTTCATTTGTTCATTTCTATCAATGATACAGACGATCATTTTCAGATTTTTTTTTTCCGAATCGTTCATTTTTCGTGAAACAAACGAAGCCGATGTAAATATACAAAGTTTTAATAGTGAATCTAACATAGAAATCGATGTGAATGTGCGTGAGACCTATTCTACTAAGTAGACATAGCAATCGATGTGATAGTTTTTATAATGCGCTTATTTAGAGATCTATTTACCATTTATAATATCCGCTTAAGAGACGGTTATTGATAAATATAGCATCTTTCCTCTGTTTTCAATGGTTGCAACGAATCTCTTATGCTTGAAAGATGTGTGAAATTTGAGACTCAAGCAAAGAATATCAGGAGATAAGGTTGGTACGATAATTAAACATTTAGAAGAGAGGTGAGAGATCACATGCTCAAGTCACAACATTTCTCATCTAAAGTATCCTCAGGTGGCATCACCGCCACATTGCGAGTATAGACATAGTATGATGATCTAAGTTTGTGCGCATCCGTAGAGATTAAGGAAGCGAATGCCGGGCTTGGCAGTTGTTTCCATCTCTTCTCATCGGAACAAATTCGAATCTTCTTGCCCATGATAATAACCTAGCTAATTCCGAGATTTTCTAAAGCCGGATAGATTTGTCAAGGGTTTTTGTCTTCGTTGTCCCGTACATGGATGATCATTCCCAAAACAGATCCAAGATCGATTGAGCTACCAACATGTGCTCTAGCCAATGCCACGTCGTTTTCTTAAAGACTAGTAAACCTTCAGCTTTGCCGGCCAACGAAAAGCATTAACTATCCACGTGAAACAATCGGACCAATTATAGCTCGTTTCGTTGGAAGAGCCGAATTTAATTTCTCATTATGGGTCTTAATCGGCCGTCAACCTTGTCTGGGACCGCGGATTTCGAAAAGCCTGCGAAGCCACAACTCGTTGGAAATTCTCTCCCGGCATGATCTGTGGGAGACTCGTTACAAAACCCTAGTTTTCATTTGTCATCTCGAAGTCGTGGCTGATGTAAAGACCACGTTGGACCGTGTTGTTATACGTGCAAGAATTGACGATTATCCGCTGAAAAGAAAAATCAAATCACGCAAAGTAATAAATACGAGCCGTCCGCTTACCACGCAAGATTTTTCCACCCTTCTCTTTCGTCTTTCAGACGCAAATTTAAAGGTTGGTTCTTTCATGGAAGGTGCTGGTTCTCGATTTTAATGGCGTTCGACGTCCAGCCTGTTGATAGTAATTTTTTCTGCCTAAACTCTGGGAGACGGCACGGAGGAAGATGTACCTTTTAGAGGAAATTACTTGACTAATGTCTGTTGCTTTAGAGATAATGATATCAGCCAAGCCAATCCAAGAGGAAGGGATCATGATGATATTGGAGCGATATCGAGATATAGAAGGAGGACGGGGATCCACTTATCTCTACTTTGTTTATTAGAAAGTCCATGAATTTTTTGAGCATATCGCGTTAACACGGATTGGGTATTTTATACACTTAACGGTGTCCAATAAATTGATATTTTTTCATTAATTACCTAACAGAAGATCAGAAGTATTCACTCATTAGAAGTACATACTAAAATACGTGTTAATTAAATGATTGGGTCGTACTCAACGGCTCGATAACAAATTTAGATACGCATTTTATAAACCAATCTTAGTAAACATACCATGGATCTTATCAATTCACTCCCTTTCCGCCGATTGATTTAGTCCTTCCTCTTGCCAATATATCCTAACTTAATTAGGGTTTCCGCTTTTGGTTCTTCGCGCAGTGAAATTGGCTCGGCTTTGCAAGTGTTTGATCGAAAGTCCTGGTATTTAGGGTTTGGCATCGAATGTTTTGCCGTTTGATTTGCCAAAGTTTCGGGATAAATTCGCAAAGATCCACGATGGCATTTCGAGGTGAACTTGTAAAAAACAAAACGAATGAAGAATAAAGAAGCAAAAGAGTGGCAAGATGTCATCATCGATTCAATCTCGCAAAGTATCTGAACATGAACTGAGTCAACCGTTCCAAACTTGTCCCCTTGCTAACGAGCTCTTAGCCACCTTTCCCCTTGCCCGCTTCTGTGATGTAGACATTCTCGCAGGGACTCGGTCTCCCCAATCACCCACCCCCGTTGTCCTTTCGTCTCCAACTTTCGTCTCGCAAGCAAACACCCGCCTCTTCCGTGTCTTATCTGCTTGACCATTTGGCACTCCCACGCAACTCGCCGTATAAAGCACATCCCTAGTCACCATAATCCACATCCAACCCGAGTTTGCTACTTCCATCGATCAAGCAATCCGAAGAACCAAGAGAAGGATGAGCGACCCCAGAGGGAACGTCCCCTTTGCGTGGGAGAACAGGCCCGGAGTCTCCAAGGCGACCACAAGGAGCGACCGCAAAGAACCGCCGCCGCCGCCATCTATCAAAGATAGAAGGCGGTTCCCGACCAAGTTGCCGCCGCCCCCGTGTCCGACGGCGGACTGCGCGAGGGTTTCGATGGCGCGGGAGATGCAGATCCCGCTCCCGCTCCCGCCTTGCACCTTCCAGCCCCCGACGAGGAGCGGCTCGAAGAAAGGCGCGAAGAAGCAAGAGGACGACCCGTTCCTCGCGGCTTACAAGGAGTGCACGAAGGGTACTAAGGCGGGGCATCGTCACAAGTCGTCCAAGCACGACGGTGGAGGCCTAGGGTTTGGGCTGAGGAATCACATGCTCGCTAACTTCTCATGTAAGAGGTCGTGCAGCGTGAGGGATGACAACCTGGTCAGAGTTTCTCATTTTGAGCGAGAAAAAAGTTGATGGGCTTCAAGATGTGAAAGGCTTCTTGATCGGGCAGTGTTCTCGCTCTAAATTCGGAGAAGATTGGATGCGAAGCATGCTTCGAAACACCTAATGAGAGTACATACGAGAAGTTCCTCAATCATGATGAAATAACGTGTTCTTGTTTTTTTTTTTTTTCATTTAACTTCTACCCATTTCTCCTCCTTGGAGCAGTGTTATGAAAAGTTGGATAAGACCGGCCGTTTCAACCTGTATCGTTCGACTTGTCGTTCCTCTTCTGCTTGAAGATTTTGGATTTGTTTGACCCGTGACGAGTAAGCAACATTCAAAAGTCCTTTCTGACTTGAGGTATAATTTTTGGACATATTTTCTTGAAGTGATTTCCAGAGTTTCGATATCGAAAGAGAAAATCGACTTATAAATGACCAAAAGGATTGACGAAACTCCGAATGCTTAAAACCGGATTTTCGGGTGAGCGGGTGGACGGGGATTGACCCTGATTTTTGGCTTGGAGGCAAACTTGGCCTTCTAATGCATCTTGTTCAAAATTATTTGGACCCGGACTCTTTACCAGAAAACCGGCCTGAGCTGGGGTGCCCCAGTGGTCGGATGCTGCTTCGGCCGGGTAACTGGTGCAAGTTCGAATCCCTCGACGGCAATGGTCCGATCTCGCCGGAGTGTGGAGAAAGGGGCGACCTCATACTCCTGCAAGGGATTACCAATCTCAACCAGCGCAAATAAGAATGGCATGGTTCCGTTGCACACGGTTCCTATGGAGTAATAACTTTGTTTAACCTACTTCTCCATTATGATAACCTTTTGTCAATTTTGCTTCTTTGAAATCTGTTCCTTGCTGTATTCAGATTATCTTTAAATTATCTCATGAGAGCTCTGCAGTGAAGCTGCACTCACAGAAAACTGCGCTTTCTGCAACAAGTTCATCATAAAGTACTATTCTTCATTTTCTTGATATTGGTTGTTTTCGAGGGGAAGCTACCTCTTTAAAACTTCATGGGTGATTCTTATGCCTGGCAAATTATTTGAGAAAGAGTGACAACCGTTTTCCAGTGAGATTTGCGATAGATTTAGAAGCTGGACCACCTAGCATATTTATCTTTTGCTAGTAAGCTCCACCTTACTGAATAGTTTGCATCTGTAATTCATGGCATCAAGAATTATTGGTCAAATGTATAATTATGTTGTCGGTAGATCTATTGACAACTTTTTTTTATTAGTTCAACGAGTTTATAACTAGTCCCTCGAGCTTAAAATGGGTTCAACTAGACCTGATCGACGGGCAAGTGAGCCTGGGAAAAGATCGCAGGCCTGGTCAGTGGGTGAGAGCCGTGGGGTCCTGCCCGTCCATACATATTAGGGGTAAGCAAATTGGACAGCCCAAACTGGACCGGATCGATGGTCCGATTCTCGGTTTTAGAGGTGTCCGGTCCGATTCCCGGTTCCTAAAATTGGAACCGGTGATTGGGCGGTCCGGTTCCCGGTTCTAGGGCCATAGAACCGAACGGGACCGCCCGGACCGGATCGGACCGGACCGGACCGGACCGCCCGGACCAGACCGGACCGGTCAAATTTTATTAGGGGTTTATCTCTATTGATATCTATGATGGCGGGTGGGATTTAGAAAAAGCATAAGCTTTCGCACTAGCAGTGGGACATGAAAGAAACTAATTAGTGGACTCACCATAAATTGATCAGTTGAGAATTGGCAGTGTTCAAACTTGGCTGGACAAGTTAAAATTGGAGAGATCGATCTCGAGTAACTGTGGAGCAGTAGCCCAAAATGTTACCCGAGTAGCTTGCGTTGGAATCTATATGATGTTCGTTAAAGGCAAGCATTAATAAATAATCTTTCACATTCAGATTGTGAAATCTCTCTATTGACATTGGTTCCTTCGGGGTGGCCGGTCCGATCCACGGTTCCGAAAAATGGGAACCGAGACTATTGATCCGGTTCTCGGTTCTTGAGGGGAACCGGACCGGACCGGGAACCGATCACCCCTAATACATATGATGTAGGGTAGCAAAATAAGATAAAACTCATAGATAGAGGAGAAGAAGAAATAACACAAAGCCCTAAAATTATTTTTCGTATATCTTCAATATTTATTTAATTTTTAGCCAAAATTTTGAAAAATAGAAAAGGTTACCCGGTGACGGGTCCAGCCTTACATTTTTTTTCCTTGGGCGGGCTTGGGTACCGCACGTTTGGGCTTAGGCAGGGTCTCTACGTATCATCCAACCCATCACGTTCACGAGTCATCATCCATCCGCTTAGAAGGGATTTAGTAAAGGAACAGCTAAATGCAAGTTCATCTACCAAGAAGCAGAGGGACCGATGTATTAGCAGTCTTCGTTTGAACCCGATCAAGTGAAACAAAGCTCACCAGATCACTAGTCTAGTCATGAGAAGCTCATAACTTATACATGCTTGTCCAAGTAAATTTCCATCGCTCACCACCCTCCAACTCGAATGGTTATTTCATTAACTTCAGACAAATCAGTAAGCATGCTCGTTGAACAAAGAAGCAGGACTCATTGCTGGCAAGAAAGAAAAAGGACAGCGCAAGATCAAAGTGACATACACATGATGGTTACAATTGAAGACAAATGCGAGCTCTTTGTTGAGCTTTTTTATTTGATGTTGTTGATGAAGTCCTGAATCAACTTTCCAATGGAGTCATACGAAGACCCACCTTCCTTCACGGCGTTCCTTGCCGCCTCCCTCATTTCCTTCACCTTCCTCCTGGTCGCTGCGCCGGCGCCGCCCATCAAGCATCCGACGGCCCTCTCTATATCCTCCGCTGGCACCAGATGGCCGCCAACTCCATGCCCTCGATAGTCTAGCCGCAGCTCCACGGCTAATCCCAGTTCCTTGACCATTATGAAGGCGTTAAGCTGCTGCTCCGCATATATGGGCCACGTCACGATCGGCACTCCGTGCCACAAGCTCTCTAAAATGGAGTTCCAACCACAGTGAGACACGAACCCACCAATGGCCGCGTGCGCTATTTCTTCCGAATTTTGGGAATTTGCTTTCGAGACTGCCACTTTTCTCATTAACAGACTCCCTTCACCAATGCTTGGTAACATCAGTCCTTGGCAGGCTTTATTTGGAACGCTTCTTGATATTTCTCATCTACGCATCATTGGGTGTGCAGTATTCCCCTATTTGCGGCCATATGCTCCTCACAAGCTCGCTCCGCGGTCAAAGGCATGCATTTTCCTTGGCTACCCTCCAGGCTATCACGGGTATCATTGTTACTGCCCACTTACTCGCAAATTCTACATTGCTGCTGATGCTATTTTTGATGAAACCAGCTTTCCCTTCAACATCATGTCGACCACATCATCACCAACTCAAATTCCTGAGATTGTGCTGCCACTACTGCCACCTCCAATTTCAACCTTGAACGTTGTTCCACAACTCGTGCCTTCAACATCTCCACCCTCTCCTATTCCTCCTTCAGCACCACCTTCTCCTATTCCCCCTTCATCACCACCTTCCCCATTTCCTCCTACAATGTCTCAACCTGAAACGTTGACATCACCATCAATCTCAACAGTTGCGCCGTCTCCGTCAGAACCATGTCCTTCAGTAACTACTCATCCGATGGTTACCCGTCTCAAAGATGGTACTATTTCACGTAGGACTATCAACCGCTATCAAAAATATGCAATGATAGCCGCAGCTTAGTCTCACATTGAACCTACATGCTTCACCCAGGCTTCTCGCGATCCTCAATGGTATAAGGCCATAGAGGCCGAATATACTGCGTTAATTCAAAACGGAACTTGGGAGCTTGTTTCTGCTCCAGCTCATGCTCACCCCATTGGATGTAAATGGATCTTCAAATTCAAGCTTCGAGCCGATGGTTCTCTTGAACGGTATAAAGCTCGTCTTGTAGCATAGGGATATCATCAACAAGCAGGACTAGACTACAATGAAACTTTCAGCCCTATTGCCAAACCCGTGACAATTCGCACTATCATTGCTCTTGCATATTCTCAGGGTTGGAACATCCGCCAACTTGATGTCTCGAATGCTTTCCTCCATGGATATCTCAATGAGGAAGTATACATGATGCAACCCCAAGGATTTGTAGATGCAATGAGGACACATCACGTTTGTCGTCTCTGACGTTCTCTTTATGGCCTCAAGCAAGCTCCCCGAGCCTGGTACCAACGGCTTAGCTCGTATTTAATTATTCTCGGATTTCGAATGTCGAATGCGGACTCTTCATTATTTGTTCTACATACACGTCACTACAGTATGATGCTCATCGTGTATGTAGACGACATCATCCTCACAGATTCTCCTCAGGCTCCACTTGCAAACCTCATTTCTACTCTACAGGCTGAATTTGCTATTAAAGATTTGGGTTCCCTTCATTACTTTCTTGGTGTTGAAGTACAGTCCACTTCTGACGGCCTTATCCTCCATCAAGCCAAGTTCACACGTGACATTCTCGCTCGCTCCAAAATGACTAATGCTCGGTCAGTTTCCATACCTTGCACCACCGATGAGCCTCTCTCTCTCCACCAGGGAGACCCTCTACTTTATCGGAGTATTGTTGGTGCTCTACAGTATTTAACACTTACACGACCAGATATTGCCTACTCTGTCAATACTGCGTGTCAATACCTCCATGCCCCTACCACAGCTCATTGGCAGTCAGTGAAGCGCATCTTGGCAGTCAGTGAAGCGCATCTTGCGCTATCTTGCAGACACACCTCGACTTGGTATTCTATTTACTCGTAGTTCATCTACAACTCTCCATGCCTTTTCAGATGCAAGTTGGGCCGGTAATCGTGACGATCGACGTTCTGTTGGAGGTTACTGCATTTTCGTTGGTCGTAATCTAATTTCTTGGAGCTCTCAAAAGCAACGAACCGTGGCACGGTCCAATACTGAAGCTGAATCCAAGTGTTTAGCGGTACGACTGCAGAACTTATGTGGATTGAATATCTTTTGAAAGATCTAATTGCTCTTCCACCACATCCACCTACTCTTTGGTGTGACAACTTATCAGCATTGTCCCTGACTGCAAACCCCATATTTCATGCTCGCACAAAGCATGTAGAGATTGACTATCACTTTATTCGTGAATGACTCGCTCGTGGACAGCTCTATCTTCACTTCATTTCATCCGCAGATCAGCCTGCTGACATTTTCACCAAAGGACTCTCCTCTGCACGTTTTCGACTTCTACGATCCAAGCTGACCATTCGTGCCGCCTCATTAGCTTGCGGGGGGATGTTGAACAAGTCAAATTCCTCTCAACAAGAATCGGTTCCCTCTCAACAAGAATCGGTTCAGAGAGATATTTCAGGCTCCTCTCATTATCTGTAACTCATTATCTGTAACTAACAGATTCTTTGCATGTGTATATAAAAATGTCATCTCTTTGTAAATAATTAACGTGAGAAATCAATATAAGCAACAATTCAAAATCTCCTTTTTGTTCTCTTTCAAGTTCCTTTTATTCCTCTGCACTTCGGTTCTTTCATTCTCTAAAGATCCAATTTTAACTCATCTGATGTAGGGCAGCAAAATAAGATAAAACTCATAAATAGAGGAGAAGAAGAAAAAACACAAAGCCCTAAAATTATTTTTCGTATATCTTAAATATTGATGTAATTTTTAGCCAAAATTTTGAAAAATAATAAAGGTGACCTGGTGACGGGTCCAGCCTTACATTTTTTTTTCCTTGGGCGAGCTTGGGTACCGCATGTTTGGGCTTAGGCAGGGTCTCTATAGGTTCGGTTAGACATGGCCATTTGAGCCCGTGGGCTCGGAATCGTCCCATTGATCGGGCCCGTGGGCCCGAGCCGGAACTGGACAAAGAAAAAAAAAGCCGGGGGGGGGGTGGGGGCAGTGGGCCCCCCCTCAGGAAGAGCCAAACGGATCTTCCCCTAACGGGCCTCGGCCCGTTCGAAATTCGCAATGGCCTTTATGCCGTTGCGAATTTCCTTAAAAAAAAACTCTTTATAAAAACCTCACAATCCCTCGTAATTTTTCTCACAATTTCTCTCAATTCTCTCCAATACTCTCAAGTCAAATTCTCTCGATCCGATATTCTTTCTCAATTCCGTTTCAATTCTTTGAATCAACTTTCCGATCAATTCTCTAAAAAAATGGCAAGTGGAAGCAGAAACACTGAAAAGGAAAAGAGCTCGATGGAGATGAGAGAATCTGATTTTCCTGTTCATGAATATGATCCTCGTGAATATATATGTTGGGAAGACGACGATGTTCCTAATCCCGACGTCGAGCACATCGCAACGCAAGAAAGTCTTTATCCTCCTACTGCCATTGGTGTCGAAGGATCGTCGATACCAAATGAGCCGGCACGGAAGAGCCTAGAATCCGACTTATGGCTATACTTCGACAAAGTATGGAATGAAAATGAAGGTAAGTTTGATATAAGCTGTAAATATTATCCGCAAAAATACAAACTTGGTAAAGGAGATGGCTATGGAACATTTCGTCGGCATCTGACGAAAAAACATCCAACGCAAGCGGGGATCGACACTAGCCAACAATAAATTTCCGGGTTCGCCAATCCTAACCCACATCCTTTATTCCGTTTCACTAATGCACTTTATAAACAAACATTAGCTGAATATGTTTCCCTTGAACATGCTCCGTTTAATACTGGTGAAAATTTTAATTTTAGATATTTGGTAAACATTGTGCTGGTTCCGCAAGCATCATCTGTTCCGAAAACTACTCTTAGACGCGAACTTAAAGGAGTTTATAAGATCGAAAAAATGATTTGAAAATATTTTTTGAAGAATTCAAAGGACGTGTACATATAGGTAGTGATATTTGGAGTGCTTCTTGAAATATTAATTCTTATATGGGTGTCACATGCCATTGGATAGGTGATGATTGGGTTATTCAAAAAAGACTTCTTGCATTTCGAGTTTTTCTTGAAAGGCATACGGCCCATAATATTTATAGAATAATTAGGCAAGTTTTAGAAGAATATTGTTTGATTAATAAAATTTTTTCAATTGATTTTGATAATGCCGCCGCAAATACTTCTTTTATTCCCGAGTTAGAACAAATGTGTAAATCCTCTTTTGGCGGACAATTTTTTCACATTAGATGTGCTTGTCATGTTTTGAATTTATGTGTTCAAGATGGTTTACGAGTTCTTGTAACTTCTCTCCACCCAATAAATAGTGCAATTAGATTTTTATGGAGTCGCCCTCAACTTATGAAAGCGTGGGGAAAATTTTGTAAACAAAATGGGAGAACGGCAAAAAGGTTTCCAAAAGATATTCCAACTCGTTGGAATTCTACCTACGAGATGCTTCTACAAACTTTTGATTACAAAGATTTATTATGTTCCTTTATTTCAAATACTGTTCCCGATATTGCTTTACTCCCGCAACATTGGGACGTTTGTAAAAAAAATTTAGATTGTTTGAAAATTTTTAATGATGCTACTAAAACTTTATCTGGTATTTATTATCATAGTACATATTTATTTTTAATAGAGTGTGTTAATATTGCTAATATTTTTAATGCATATAAAAAAGATACCGACTTAGCTTCGAGTATTTTAGTAATGCGAGAAAAATGGTTGCATTATTATTTGAATATTCCTCTTGTCTATTTAGTTCGTATTATTTTCGATCCACGTACTAAATTAGATGGTTTATTAGATTATCTGAGTGCTTATTATTGTGATTGTTTACATTTGGATGAAGTAATAAATATTTCAATTATACAAGAAGAGGTTAAAGAAGCTATAGTAGCATTATATAATGAATTTTGTAATATATATGGTTTAAGTGACAGTGCATGTGAATCTGCCCAGCATATTGTCTCAGAAAGCGATGCGGGTATTTCACTACTTAGTAGAGGGTATAAAATTCTCAAGAGTAGGCAAAAAAAAAAAACATAAAGGGACATCAACAGGTAGTATTTTCGAATTAGAAAACTATTTAACAATTTCTTTTGAGTTTATCGATTCCGAAAACAACGCAGATTTCAAGATTCTTGAGTGGTGGAAAAACCATTCAACTCAATTTCCAGTTCTCTCCCTCGTCGCGAAACAAATATTAGCGACCCCTTCTTCAACAGTGGCGGTTGAACAAGCATTTAGTGCTAGAGGATTAATTTTGGACCCCCGCCGTTCAAGATTAAGTCCGAAAAGTGTGGAGTATCAGGCTTGTATCGATGATTGGACAAAGGCAAAATTTCGCCAACAAGAGCTGGATCGAGAACACGAATTCTTCAGTGATGACTGTGGAGATACTACCACCACCACAACGGGTAGCGACGATTGACGATGAGGTAAGTTGGGGGTTACCAAAGGTAAGAGAACTACATGGTCTTTGATTCTTCTATCCCCAAGAAGATATGTAGGCGCTTAATGATAATTCATTAAGTTCAAGCCCATTCATTCTCTTTTTTTTTTCTAAATTTTATTACAATGTACAATTTGATTATAATTTATAATTTTTTAATTTAATTTTATTATTTTAAAAATAAAATTAAAAGTTCGGAACCAGAATCGGAACCGTCCGGTTCCACCTTTTGGCGGAACCGGAACCGGCCATGTCTAGGTTCGGTGTCAAATCTCAAGTAGGCCCGACCCGAGCCCGACAAATGAGTAGGTCTACGCTTAACAACACTCGAGGGAAAATCTATTCAAAGTTTTGTCACTAAAACTTTGTCCGTAATGCTACAGTTCACCATCTCTGGAGATCCAAAATTTTGTGAATTGGGTTGGGTTGTTTCTGTAGAAGACTAATTAGTGCACTGTATCGGCTCGATCGAGTTCGATGCCGGATTCAAATCGGGCAGCCTTCGGTTGCTCCAAAGCAAGACGGATTACCGATTAGCAAAAGATTAGTTTACCTAGATGTTGAGAGGAGGTTGCGTAAATAAAACTTCTTTAACATCTTCATACTCTAACTGTCGAAAGTGTCGCATTGTGCCTCTCTTCAAAAAAAAAAAAAAAAAAAAACAGAAAAAAAAGCATTCTGAGAATAATAAGATAAAAAAGAGCCGACATCGGATCCTCTTTGGGTCCAAGACCACCCACGACACAACATCATGATTCCTGACGAGCCGAAATGACAGCATGATTCAATATCATGAGCAGAGAAAGAAAGCTTTTCTTAAAATTTAATTAAAGTGACTTTAACGCAGGTTTACTTTCCCCCACCAATTCCTTATTTCTCTTTTTGGGAATTAGCTATGATGTCGCATGCACAGTGTAAAGCCGCTATCATTGCCTTCCAACGCGTGAGTTTTTTTTTAAACAAAAAAAAAAAAAAGATTGGAGTTGATGATTAAATTGGCAGGACGAACGCCGGATTAATTTAGAGCACCCAGATCCAATGTTGGGTGGAAGTTTATATGGTAATTCATGTTCTACGAAGATGGCTACTCGCATCTTACGTTACTTCGAAGATTTCGTCTGATGAGTACTCACTCCAGACGACAAGGCGACTTATCCTCCTTTGTTAGGTCGGAAAAAAGGACTCCGCGGTAAGCTACTCGAAATGGAGCAAAGAGGTTGCAGCCGGTTACCAATCGATTTGGCTAATGCAAAAACCTTAAAATTTGCCCTACCAACGTTGACCAAAGATTCGACCAAAAAAAAAAAAAACATTGACCAAAGATTTAAAAAAAAAAAAACAAAAAAACAGAGGGATTGAGAAAGCTAAGGATACATTCGACATCCAAAATTAAATTACAATTACCGATATCCATTTGATATTTTAGGTAACCAGTAGTAAACACTTATCCTCGTTCCCCAACTAATCTTGGATCCAAACCGAAAGTTGTCGAGCACAAACAACCGCCACCCTTTCACAGCGCCCGACGACTAGAGAATTATTTAGGTTTCTTTCCTGCTCACAAACGATAACATCCGCTAATCCTCGAGAAACGATGATCCGTTCTTCATCTTACCTTTCCCGCCGGTGTTCATGGTCCCCCTCCTCCTCCTCCTCCGCAAGGAGGCGGAGCCGCCGCCGCCGCCTCCGCGCCGGAGATTCCCGTCGTTGTGAATGAGGGGCAGCTCGTTCCCGTCGTCCATGTCCTCCACGGTCGCGATGCGGATGCATGAGCATCGCTCCAGGGACGCGAAGAAAGCGGACGCGACTCCGCCGATGAGCCACATGGCCACGCCGTCGACCCTCCCGCACCCCGGCGGCCCGGCTTGGCCGCGGGCCCTCGGCGCGTCGGAGCCCGATCGGAAGCTGAAGAAGCCGGTGCAGTTTGTTGAGGTTGTGGCGGCCATATTGAGGAGAGAGGGCTTGGAGAGGTTGATAGATCTTTTTCAAGCTCTCTCGATTTAGAGAGAGAGAGAGAGAGAGAGAGAGAAGTGGTTCTATATGTTTAGGGGCTAACCCATCACCGTCGTCACTTGATACTTTTGCCAATAGTTGTTGCCATAATTTAAGTTCAATGTGTTTAATTAATGGTGGTAGAAAGCACTTTATGAGATTTGGTACCACATAAAAAGCATGTGAGTAAAGTCAAAAGAAAATTTTGAACATTACGTGAATAGGGTCATCCCATGACAGCATAATGTGATTTCAATTATCTACGCTCGACAGTACAATATTTCCAATGACCATATCATGTGCGCATATAAGAAAAGAATTAATGCGATTTGAAACTGCCCCCTGTCTGACTTTTTTAAAATCTGGAGAGTAAAATATCATTCAATGGTCATACCGATTCTTTATTTTCTTCACATCCCAAACTAATCAAGAGTAATAAGACATAAACTAGTGATGTGGAAGGCCATCTCACAGAGTGGTAGCACTGCTCAATCAGGTCGGTTTACAATCGCTTTCAGAGGCGCGGGCAAGAAAAACCACGGGCGCTTTGATCAACCACCTGCTAGTTATGTGGTAAAATTCGATTAAGGACAGAGGGATCGATTTTAGGTGGCATTCGATGGTAAAATTCCACCTGAAAGTGCGATGATGCAACTGAGGCTATGTCAAATCTCCAAGGCTTCCAACCTCCTTGTCGATTCTACTCTATTCTGGTCCGACGGCCATATCTGAGCCTGCGTATCGTTGACTCGGGCGCTAATCATCCGTCAATGGGTATGGATTGATTCATCTTTATTCTTGACTGGTGAAAGTATCAGCAGCCGCTCTCCGGAGATGGATAGTCGCCAAGGGGGCTTGAGCCCATCTCCGGAGGGCTTGAGCCCCGAGCTCCCATATTCGTCCCCGAAGAGCTTGGACGGCACCTTTGATCCAACCTTGTTGACACCTGATTTTTGACCATCCGTTATTATAGTTTTTATTTCTAAAATTAATTAAAAATAGCAAAAAAGGTCAAAAAATTGCAAAATCAACTTTGGAAGCCTTAGCCTAGCCTTAGGAACCAATTTTGAAAACAAAATATTTTTTGAATTTTTTAATATTTTTTGGAATTTATTTAATTATAAAATACCCAAAAAATCAGAAAAATACCATCCGTGGTCAGAAAATTACACAAAAATATTCTGAAATTTTATTTTAATTATCTCTTCAATATTTTCACTTTTTATTATGGAAATTTGGCTTGGTTCATGGGGTTCCTTCACAAACCTAATCCCGAACCGGGCCTAAAAAATCCTTTTCGAGTCTTTTAATTTTCAATTCTTGGTTTTTATAAGCTATGACATTGGACTCTAAAGTATTGAAATGCAATTGGGTCAATTGGCCCTCCAATTTGATCAATTTTAACCAAGAGGGCTTAATTGCATAAAAATCTTTCAATTTAGTCCCCGGTTTTACAATTTGTGAAATTAAATTTCACACGGGCACACCCATTAAAATCAAACACCTCTAACCTATATTTTTCATCATGCTGAATCCATTGGTGGGCTCAATTTTGAATAATTCGATCGTTTGGACCTTCGATTTGGTGAAATTCATTTTCGGATCCTAGGGACAATTTGGGGTTTTCATAAAATTTCAATCAATTGATTCACGAAAATACCCATATTTGATAGAAAACGTGTCAAGGAATCCGATTTTGCCATCAATTTCATGAAAAGAGGTCAATTTGGGGCCCGATTTGGGCGATTTGGCCGAACCGGGCCGGTCGGGTCCGGCCCGACCCGACCCGGTCCGACCGGGTCTGCAACTCAGTTGCAGACCCGTGCAGCGCACCGAAGAGAAAAAAAAACAGGGCATGTCGGGGGCGTGCGTTTTGGGAAGAACGAAAGCAGAACGAGGATGGGGGGATATGGGTGGAGACCAATGCTCGTGCTCTGGAGAGGAAGTGGTCGTCGAGGCGGGCGGTCGGCCACGAAAACGGTGGAAGATTCTCGGTTTAAGAAAACCGAGCTCGACAAATGTGGGGGGGGACTTCGGACAAAGAGAACGGACAACCGACGACCCCGAACCTCCAGCGGACTTCTCTCATCACCACCAAGGTCGCCATTGCCGTCGCCAAGCCCGGAGCAGGTCGGTATTCTCCCCTGAGCTCCATTTCTCTAATGCACGCCGACTGTTCGACGAAATGCCTAAACGAGTATCGTATTTTTGGAGTCTCGGCCAACCCATCTCGGCCCCTATTTGTCGCGATTCTGGCTTTAAACTTTCACGATAATCTTCCCTATCCCCTGGCCTGCTGTTTGTTTTACATTATTCGACAAAAAAACGAGGGCCGAGGCTTCGCCGGTCGTGGTCGAGGTCGGGAGCTCGATGGGGAGCTTCAAGTGTTCGCCGAGCTCAAAACGAGCTAAGGTAAGTTTTCGGACCATCCTAGGATGCTATTGGATGACTGAGAATTGAGCTTGAGCAAAAGAAACGAATTGTGTAAATCGTCGCCGGCACCGGAAAGTCGGGGGTTCGTCCCGATCGTTTTCGACGTGTCCATGGCCTTATTTTTGGTATGTGATGATGTTGAGGTGCTGAGGGTCCGAATGCCACAAAAATTTCCCCAAAATTTTGAGTTTTGGTTCGGTTTTGGGCATTTTCCGGCGACCTCGCCGGAATTTTCACTGTTCCGGCGAGGCGCCGGTCGTCTTCTCCGGCGGGTCGGCGCCCCGCTGACCGGTCAACGGCTGACGTGGCATGCCACGTGGGCGCCACGTCAGCCAGGTGGGACCGGTCCGTTGATTTTCAAACCAACGGATTGGGCGGCCCGGATCGCGACACGTGTCGCGATCCTGTAATTTTGGAAAATTAAAAAATGATTTTCGAATAAAATAAATGACTTTCTGATAATTAAATTAAAATCGATCCGACGGTCGAGAATGTGCCAAGTGGCTTTCTGTGGATCGTCCGATCTCGTCCAAGATCGGACGCACCAGGAGTAGCCACGTGGCACAATCTGGAGTGTCCGATTTGATTGGTTTTCTAAAAAGGAAAATAAACTAATTGTTGATCTAACGGTCACCAATGAGCCACGTGGCTCCCTGTGGATCGTCCGATCTAGCGGGAGATCGGACGCACAGGAGGAGGCCACGTGGCGCAACGAGGACTGTCGGATCCGGGGAATTTCGGATAATTAAATAAAATACATAAAAAATCAAAAAAATTGTAAAAAAAAAAATAGAAAAATGTTTAAAAAAATAAAACGGTGTCGTTTTAGGCCGGTGTCGACCCCTAGGGTCGGGCCGGGCGCCCGAGAGGCGTGGGCCGGGTTTTACCCGGCCCGGAAAATATTTTTAAATATTAAAAAATTCAGAAAATAATAAAAAATAATAAAAAATTCAAAAAATCAATAAAAAATAGAAAAATCATAAAAAATTCAAAAAAATTCGGAAAATTCAGAAAAATTCTAAAAAAATTCCAGAAAATAGGAAATGGCCACATTCAACTGGCCACAACCTGTTTTGGGTCTTTCGACCCCCGATCTTTTCAGAAATGACGGTTTTGCCCTTCCGGCAAACCGTCTTCCAAAAAAATTCTAAAAATCCAGGAAAATCCCAAAAAATAGGAAATGGCCACAAACAACTGGCCAAGGCTCATTCCGGGTGTTTTGAACCCCGACCCTTCTTAAAATGACGATTTCGCCCTTTGGGCGAATCGTCTTCCAAAAGTTGAAGAAAAATCAAGAAATTCCTAAAAATTCTCAAAAATGGGAAATGGCCACAATCAACTGGCCATGGAATATTTTGGATAATTAGGTATCCAAACCTTCCAAAAAATGACAATTTTGCCCTTCGGGCTAATTGTCCCCGAATCTTCCCATTTTACCCCTAGCCCTAAATCACATCTTCCCTAAGCCCTTATGGCTATACTAGGAGGCCGATGATTGAAATTGATGTGCATTGACATGATTTATTTATGCACTTGACTTGCGCTTTCATTATATTGACTGTGATTTGATAGGAATAGTCTTCTAATCTGCATGAAACCCTCACTCATATCACCCAAAATTGCGCCTACATGAACTTTTAGTTAGGAAAATCACTCACGTTAGGTACCGAAAGGGCGTTGGTAATGACACCGACGTAACCAAGTCCCCGAACCCAAAATCTCTGGTTCCGTAGAACTGATCGATCTCTCCCAATCGGTCAGTAAGGTTTCCGGTCTACCCTCTGTTGACACCTGATTTTTGACCATCTTTTATTTTAGTTTTTATTTCTAAAATTAATTAAAAATAGCAAAAAAGGTCAAAAAATTGAAAAATAAACTTTGGAAGCCTTAGCCTAGCCTTAGGAACCAGTTTTGAACAAAAAATATTTTTCGTATTTTTTAATATTTTTTGATATTTATTTAATTATAAAAATACCCAAAAAATTAGAAAAAATACCATCCGTGTTCAGAAAATTACACAAAAATATTCAGAAATTTTATTTTAATTCTATATTTAATATTTTCACTAGTTATTAGGGAAATTTGGCTTGGTTAATGGGGTTCCTTCACAAACCTAATCCCGAACCGGGCCTAAAAAATCCTTTTCGAGTCTTTTAATTTTCAATTCTTGGTTTTTATAAGCTATGACATTGGAATCTAAAGTATTGAAATGCAATTGGGTCAATTTGCCCTCCAATTTGATCAATTTTAGCCAAAAGGGCTTAATTGCATAAAAATCTTTCAATTTAGTCCCCGGTTTTACAATTTGTGAAATTAAATTTCACACGGGCACACCCATTAAAATTAAACACCTCTACCCAACAGTTTTCATCATGCTGAATCCATTGGTGGGCTCAATTTTGGCTCGATCGTTTAGGCCTTCGATTTGGCGAAATTAAATTTCGGATCCTAGGGACAATTTGGGGTTTTCACAGAATTTCAATAAATTGATTCACGAAAATACCCATATTTGATGGAAAACATGTCAAGGAATCCGATTTTGCCATCAATTTCATGAAAAGAGGTCATTTGGGGGGTCAATTTGGCTATTTGGGCGATTTGGCCGAACCGGGCCGGTCGGATCCGACCCGACCCGACCCGGGTCTGCAAATGCACAGAATGTGCAGCAACGTGGGCAGTGAGGCAGGGGATTGAAGAACGAGCATGGGCGGCCGATTTTTCTAAGAAAAAATGACAGCACAAGCGTGGGGAACAACGGGGCAGGGGTGCAGGTCGCTTTGGCAGAGGAATGGGAGCCCGAGGCGGGCGGTCGGCCACGCGAAACTGGGGATATTCTCGGTTTAAGGGGCTTGGCCGAGAGAGAGAGAGAGGGGGATTTTTTGGGAGGAAACCGACGGACAACCGGCAACCCAGGGTCTTCGGCAACGCTCCCCGACCATCACCGGAGCTTAGTGGCCGTCGGCGAGCTCCGAATAGGTTGGTATTTGCTCCCGAGCTTCATTTTTCTCAGTGCACGCCATGTGTTCGGCGAAATGCTTCAGTGAGCATTTTACTCCGGGGCTCTCGGCCGGACCTTTCCCGACCCCTTTCTGTGCGAGGCTCGCTTTAAAAATCATTTAGATCCAACTCTAAGCTTGTGTTGACCTTTATTTTGCATTAAACCGCGGCGAAAACACGGCTCGGAGCTTCGCCGGCAACGGTTCGGACCGGGAGCTCAACGGGGAACTTCCGGCGGTCTTCAAGCTCGAAATGAGCTCAGGTAAGCCTCTAGACCCTCCTTGGGTGTTGTTTGATGGTTTAGAATCGAGTTTTGATAAGAAAAAAAATTCGGAAAATGCCTCGCCGGAGCCGAGTTCGGGGAGGTCCGGTTCGCCGGTTCTTAGCGTGTTCATGGTTATTATTTGGGTTGTATGTTGATGTGGTTGGTCCAAGGAGTCGAATGCCGCAAGAACGGGAGAAAAATACCAAGTTTCGGGCCCGTTTCGCAATTTTCCGGCGACCTCGCCGGAATTTTTACTATTCCCGCCGGATTTTTCACTGTTCATCGTCTTCTTCGGCGACCCTCCGGCCGGTCAACGGTCAACGGACGACGTGGCGTGCCACGTAGGCAGCCACGTCAGCCGGGCGGGGTCCGGTCCGCTTATTTTCAAATAAAACAAACGGACGGCCACGATCGCGACACGTGTCGCGATCCTAGAATTTTGGGAAATTAAATAATTGATTTTTGAATAATCGATCCGGTGGCCGAGATTGTGCCAAGTGGCACGCTGTGCAACGTCCGATCTAATGTTAGATCGGACGTGCCGAAGGTGGCCACGTGGCACACTGCGGACCGTTCGATCAGTTGGTTTTATAAAAATGAAAATAAATTGATTTTTGATCCTACGGTTGTGGTTGAGCCACGTGGCTCTCTATGGATCGTCCGATCTAGTGGAAGATCAGACGCACAGGATGCGGCCACGTGGCGCGATGAGAGCCGTCGGATCCGGGGAATTTTCGGATAATTAAATAAAATAGATAAAAAATCAAAAAAATTGTAAAAAATAGAAAAATGTTTAAAAAATAAAACGGTGTCGTTTCAGGCCGGTGTCGACCCCTAGGGTCGGGCCGGGCGCCCGAGAGGCGCGGGCCGGGTTTGACCCGGCCCGGAAAATATTTTTAAATATTTTAAAAATTCAAAAAATAATAAAAAATAATAAAAAATTCAAAAAATCAATAAAAAATAGAAAATCATGAAATATTCAAAAAATTCGAAAAATTCAGAAAAATTCTAAAAAATCCCAGAAAATAGGAAATGGCCATATTCAACTGGCCACGACCCGTTTCGGGTCTTTTGACCCCCGGTCTTTTCAGAAATGACGGTTTTGCCCTTCCGGCAAACCGTCTTCCGAAAAATTTCTAAAAATCCAGGAAAATCCCAAAAAAATAGGAAATGGCCACAAATAACCGGCCAAGGCTCATTCCGGGTGTTTTGAACCCCGACCCTTCTTAAAATGACGATTTCGCCCTTTGGGCGAATCGTCTTCCAAAAATTGAAGAAAAGTCAAGAAATTCCAAAAAATTCTCAAAAATGGGAAATGGCCACAATCAACTGGCCATGGAATATTTTGGGTAATTCGGTATCCAAACCTTCCAAAAATGACAATTTTGCCCTTCGGGCTAATTGTCCCCGAATCTTTCCATTTTACCCCTAGCCCTAAATCACATCTTCCCTAAGCCTTTATGGCTATACTAGGAGGCCAATGATTGAAATTGATGTGTATTGACATGATTTATTTATGCACTTGACTTGCGCCTTCATTAAAATTGATTGTGATTGATAGGAATAGTCTTCCAATCTGCATGAAACCCCGACTCATACCTACCTCACCCAAAATTGCGCCTGCATGAAATCTTAATTAGGAAAATCACTCGCGTTAGGTACCGAAAGGGCGTTGGTAATGACACCGACGTAACCAAGTCCCCGAACCCAAAAATCTCTGGTTCCGCAGAACTGATCGATCTCTCCCAATCGGTCAGTAAGGTTTCCGGTCTACCCTCCAAGAAAGACCGGTGGCGACTCCAAATGCATGCACAAGTTGCACATGCCACCACGACCACACTAAGGTCGAAAGCGATCGACTCTTATCGTCGAACCCCTCAAAAGAAAACTCCCGCCGCGATTTGGTATGGGCCTGGGAGGGCCCGCGCCGATCCAAAGCCCGCGATCGGTAATCCATTAGCCGCGTCCGTTTATTTCGGACGGGTCGCGACAGCTGGCGACTCCGCTGGGGACATTGTTCTAGAACACTTGGTTCTGGACCTCAAGTGGACTTAGGCCGTAATTAAAACGCTGAGTGATTTTTCTGACCCTGCAGGCGCTCTTGAAGGTGAGGTAAGTCCGCTCACGATAGGTGTTATATGTTTTTGCAGATTGGAGTGATAAGGGGTGTAGTCTGTGATTAACATTGTCTTATGCAGGATGGGCGTAGGAATGTATGTTATATGGATGATTTGAAGCGTTGATTGATATATAAATTGTTGCGCATGATTCACTGCATATTTGAGGATCACGACGCTTTGCACAAAGCGCCCAAACCCAGGCCGCGAAATCACCTTTTCAGGTAGCCATAGATCAGGGATCGATATGCAACGCTCTAGCGTGGATTGCGCTGGGGTCAACCATATTCGATCCCACTCACTATCCAAGTCGAGACTTTTATCCATTTGTTGTGGATCGCGCTCATGGACGAATTTATCGACTCGGATAGAGGGAAGCCTCTAGGTTCCTCACCTAAGCCCTTTTGATTTTTAGAGTCAAGCCTCACTTGTCTCATGCGCATGTATATGGATGGTTGGTATACCTAAAACCAAAAAATCATTGGGTACCTCTCATGGTAAGGTCCTGCCATTTCTATTTAAATTCACTTGCAGCCTTTCATTTTGCACAACATGTTGCACTCATCAAGTCCGATGGTTGAGTCCAATTCCATTTTAAAGTATAGGTAAAAGAGATGATCTCTCCAAGTCGGTCCCACATTCCGGACGTATTCAAGTATGAGCGACGCGTCATCCGCCATCAGACTGCCTGGACATTCAACAGAGTTTACCCTCTTCGAGCTGTCCAAGGAATGATCCGGTGACCATACCGATAGTTGAAGGACATACAATAACAGCAAATTCGAGACACCTGCCGGGCATCATCAAAAGGGTATCTGACGAAAATAAAGACCCGAAGGGCCGAACCGAAGATACCAAGCGTCGTCCCTCGAAGACCCGACTTGGGGCATCTCTTTAGGTTATTAAGGGTCACGTTCCAGTCGTCCCTTTTCTTTTATTAGGATCATCGAGTCTGTAAGGAGCACCCGTCTGTGGGTCCCCCATCTATCTTTTGCACCTCGATTTCTAATTCTTGTCTAATTGTCTTGACATTGGAGCGCGACACTGGAATTTCTCTCAACCATTCGAATTGTTCGGTTCAATTGCATGTCTTACCCAGATGAAATTTTCGTTAGAACTCACACTTGGCATGTTTAACCCAAGTACGAGAATCTAACATTCATTTCATGGTGCGCCGGACATGGAATTGAACCGGTCTATAGCATGCATCATTGGTAATCCTTGGTAATTAACTAAAGTCGTCCATGTTTCCTGAATTCAAGAGGAGACATGATATCCAAATTATCTTCGGGAAATCATTTCAATTTGGATGTCCTATCTCTAATCGAATTTAGGACACATTGGAATCGCATTTTTATCTTCTTGGAAGTTCCACAGATTTTCTGGGGATTTACCAAAAGTGATAACCATGGATTACGCTCCTTTTAGTTTTATGTTTTCTCTTGAAAAACATCGATAAGAATTTTTCACATGAGGTTAAGGCTTGTGTAAAAGTCCTTATCTTCGTTAATCACAAGAAAGCATAAAATTGAAAGGATTTATGCTTTACTTCCCTTTCTGACATATTCCTGTCATTCGAACAGGTAATTTCCAGAATCAAAATCCGAGGGCTTGTGTGAAGAATCAGTCACAAGTTAAAATGGACCAGGATGGCATAGAAAAGCGCTCGACCACCCTGGAGAGTCAGTTGGCTCAGGTGCTCGCAATGATGACAGAAATGAAGGCACTCATCCTCACCACACAGGGGGTACCCCGACAGCCTTAAATTCTAACCTGACTGTCCGACCAGGGAATCATCAAGAAGAACAGTCAGCTGAAAAAGGGCGTATTTCCTATCGCCATCTTTCAAGACGTGGAACAGCATGCAATCAAAGAAGCCACATGCGAAAGAGAATTAGCTGTAATCTAATCTCTTTAAATTTGAAAATTTGTTGATTGTGTTTTATTGATCCTCAGGAGTGGTCCTTCAAGAATATTGAAGCTAGTCGACAACTCGAGCCACTAGGATGGATGTTTGAAGACAGACAAAGGAGTCAACTTCTCACTAAGATGACATACTGGGGCAAAGCCCGCCAAGATGAAAAGAGACAGGAAGCTCCGAACGGCAGATATCCCCTAATTGAAAAGGGAACCGTAAAAATTATGAAAGGATCAAAGCAGTCGACTGGGGCATATCCCACTCAACTAGGGCAGACGCCACATAACCGGGGCAGCCGGGTCAAGTGTAAAGACGTGTCGTTCCTAATTGATTTTCAATCAGATACCGGCATAATATTTCCTATCTTTTCCTCTCAGGTGAAAAACAGGTAGAGAAGGAAAATCCATTTGTGGAAAGACACGAGGGACATGTTTTACATGGCATACATTTGTCGAAAATGTCCTCATCCGATCACATGCAAGATGATCATGGAACGATGGTGAAACTGTAATCGTTCCAATAAGCCTTTCGAAGGTTATACCTGACGGGGACCTTTATGTCTTTTGTCTACAGGATAAGATGGTCAAAGACAAACGAAGGAAAATTTGTCTTCCCCATAAGACGGAAAGAAAGGCGCCTTCAGCAGATATCACCCATTGGGATTCCAATGACAAAATGAATCAAATTATGAAGAAGGAGCAACCTAATTAGGATTGGCTCTCCCTAAGTCGAAAAAGTTGTATCCGTTCCAAATCGGACTAACTGATTCACAAGCTGATATGGTTTCCCATTCTGGCAGATGATGACGAGAATGAACGAGACCACTGAAGAATTTCCATTGTCTTCAATGCCCGAAGTGACTAGAGCTGGGATAGTAAATCCGTAATCGTTTCAATTAAAGCTCCTTATGCAGTGATCGACCCTTTCACTCCTTTCATCGCGCAGGTTGTTGAAGTACCCAATCACGAGTAAACCCATTCTCGCGGATGTCAAATAGCCTGAATGCGTCAATGCGGCAGGATCAAACTGCCTGCGACTAAGTTAGCCAGCCCAGACGAATCACTTAGTTGCTGGGGGCAAATCACTCTCTACCCAGAAAGGGTACCGAATGTCGGATATGCCAAATTCACTATGCGGATGCGCAGGGAAAGTTCCTAAAGTGATAGTTATCACCCATGAAGCGGGATGAAGTGGAGTAATCCATCAAAGACGAAACGTATCAAACCCTTCCAAATGAGAAGGAGAACGATACGGAGCCATCGATTCTGGTAAAAGGACGTATCGTTCCAAAATGATTATTTTCTTGATATGAGAATAATGTTTCATTTCTTTTTCCTTTCAGGTTGGGAACAGAAGCAGAGGGCCCAAGGAGCAATACCTTCAAATGACAAACAGGGAGTGCCCCTTTTCATGGCATCTCAGACATGCACTTTGGCTAAACACTTTCAAGAGCATCCTAATAGCTCAATTTATGAACAAAACCTTTGAGAAAACTTGAAGAAGTTTATCATCATTTAGAAATCTCTGTGAAAAGAGCGCTTGAAAAGAAAATTTCAAGTTTTCCAGATTGACATATCTGATAAAAATGCTTTCTCTGAATAGAGTGAAAAGCACGAACTCATGTTTCGTTGCTGGCACACATAACATGCATCATGCATATCATGCACATAGCATGCATACAGAGAACCCAAAGGGAGAAATGCCGGTTCCCGCAGGATAAATTTCAAGGGTAAATTGTATCGACTCCAATAATCAATTATACATGCCCTTTACTCATGAGGTTTCTTCTTTTCAACAGGAACATCGAATACCTCAAATGGCGACTGTGATCGAGAGGATCACTAAATCGCCACACAACAAATCCCCAGACTATCAAGCTGTCTAGGGATAGAGAAAAAATAATCAAAGACTCTGGCAATTGAGATAGATGACCAGAATCGACAAAATTCATGGGAGCGGGTTCCCCCATTTGCTTCGAGGAGCCAAGCCGGGGGCAAACTCTCATGATCCCCCATGAAAGCGCATCAGACCAGGGTCATTAAACCCAGAGATGACAAACACCCAGACAAGCCTGCCTGGGGCGGAATACTTGGGAAACACCGTTCCTTCAAATGTGCATGGACTTCTTCAAATGGGATTGAAAATCGCCAACAAACACGGAAAGTGCTAAGGCATGTTGCCAAGACAAGCGTCGCTCAACTGGGGCAAAACAGTTGTTGACGTGATCGAGGATCATCTCACGGACAACACCCACAAATGCAGACGAGAGGAAAGAACATCCATCGTCTACACCAAACGAGAAGCGTCAATGATCGACGAAGGAAAGGAATACGTCAGTAAGACGTCATCATGAATCCCAAGAGAGAAGACATACCCAAGAAGGACGATGATTATAGCAAAATACAGGAATGAATTTAGCCGGGGAAGGCGTCACCTAGCTATGATAAACCACGTCTAACTGGGGCAAGTGAATCATTTGTGCGCCGGACAAAGGAAGGACATTTCTTCTCTGGCAAAATCCATGGACGCAATGACAGAGTCGTCCTCTTCGGAAGTAAACCCCAGGATACAAACCTGGGTGAACGGTAACTTTGTATCGTTCCAAATTGATCTCCCAAAGATCCCATGCTTAACATGAGTTCGTTCTCATTTGGCAGAAAATTGGTGGCACCAAAAAGCCACAAAAAAAAAGGATCTCGCCCAACGTGGAAGCGAAAAGAAATATCCGTTGTAGGGGGCAAGCTGCCGGGAAACGGAACCCTAGAAAATGATGTAGAATACGTCCAAAAGCACAAATTGATCTCACCCAGTGCAAATCCTAGAGAAGGATTTCGTTGCCAAACAGATGGATAGATCATGGCCACGAGCTAGATGGCCGACTTCAACAAGCCTTACATTTGCGTTCAAATGGAGGCGCGAAGCGAGAGTAAAGCAGTATCGTTTCGATTTATCTTGAATTTCGGAACTCAAACTAACGCCTAATGTTTATCATTGACAGGGATTCGCCGTCAGGATGGACAGAAAATTATCGGCATCAAAAAGCCACAAAAGAACAGAACTCGCCGACAAGGAGGAAAATAGAATTATCGACCTTGGGAGTCAGCACTCCAAGAAATGGTCTTTGATTATAAGACTGAGTGGAGGGTAAAAAGTATCGCTCCCACATTACATGCTTTGACATGAATTCTGATAAAAATATCCTTTTTCCCTGAATAAAAGGAACTCTGAAGAACGATGCTGGAATGCGTCCAAAAACACAAATGGGTCTCCTCCAGCGCAAATCCTTGAGAAGGATTCATTGCCAACCAGATAGAGGAATCATGGCCACAAGCTAGATGGCCAACTTCTACAAGCCGCGCGTTCGTGTTCAAATGGAAACACAAAGCAAGAACCAGGCTGTATTGTTCCAATTTACCTCGAATTTTGGAACGCAAACTGACACCTATTTCCCGTCTTTGACAGGGGTTCGCCATCAAGGCAAAACAGGTTTTCACACCCCAAGTATTACCCATTGGAACACATGACCAAGGGGATCTCCAGCCGCGGGGGACAGGTAAGTATCCCTTTCCCCAATCCATTGAAAAGGTTGAATAAAAACAGAGAAGAAAAGAAAAGCTTTCAGAATCTAATGTCTAGAAAAGACATAGAATTCAAACTTCATTGACATTCATGTTTTAAAACAGGAGGTCGTCTGAGCATGAATAAGAACATGCATTGTGCATCATAAAATCCCCTTGACAGGTAAAATTTTTTGGAGAAAACGAAAGAGATTTTTCCAATCAAAAGTTGTTCAAAACTTTCAAAAGGACGTTTTCTCAAAAGATAAGAGGCAAAGCCTAGTCCAAACACGTCCTATACACACTTGAGAGAGAAGTGGAGCGGATCAGATAGTAAAATCTGAACCTACGGGAGTAGGGATTATTCGCAGCAATTACATGGATTGGGATGACGGAGGCATTCGTTTCATATCCCCAAACACTACAGGTGACCATTGACAACCCATTCGAACGACGGTTTTCATTCTCAACCCTGTCAAGAACCACCCCACATCGGGACAAAAAAGGAGCAAGTCCAGCAGCATCAGGAGAAAATGGTTAGAAATTTTCTTGCTCGGACTAACATTAATCTTTGTGTGTTGTTTATATGGTAATCCAAGTGCCATAGGATGACGAGAAGCGTTCATTTCTCTATCCCACACACTTTTATCATTTGCACAGCCAAGTTGAGCCTGCAAATTCATTTCATGAACCCGTTGGTGATCATTGCACATTCCAAGATAAAGGCATCATCACCTCATAAACGGAGGAATTCAAGACTCAGGGATTACGAAAAGAATTCCCGGACTAATATTTAAAGCTTGTTTAGACTATATGTCTAACATGATCCCATTAAGATGAGAAAAAGTGGGATTTCAAAAGTGGGAATGAAAAAAAATCCCCAGCATTAAGAAAAAGCAAAGTGCCTGGTAAAAGCAAGGCCGATGCTCGTGCAAGCTGTTTGCTTGATCCCCAGTGAAACTTGGATGGGAAAAGAAAATTTTTTTCTAAAGGAGTCAGATCAAAAAAGACCGCTCCTCCAAATGATGTCAAGCGTGGAGGAAAAACACAGACAGAGTTGTCAATCCCTTAATGCAGCCAGAGACGCTCTCTAAAGAGCTGGTGCACACCTCAAAATTGGTTGCGCGCCTCAAAGACTGAAGATGCAGAATGGAAAAGACAGGTGACAAATTTGCAATGATCACTAATGTCAATCCCCTCATAAATTCTGGGCCAAAAATAAGCCTTTTTCGGTCCCCAATCCTACCAACATTACAACCCTGAAACAGTCTTCTCGGACTAAGACACTTGGGTTAACATATAGCTTAGCTCGAAGAAGTACGAGCAAGACTATTTCTTTCTCATTTTGCAGGGTTCTTGACTTGTAAACCCGGAGCAGATGGTGAAAACTTTCGTTCAATGGCCTCGACTCCAAAGCGGGTCCCCCTTGGAAACCAATACCAAGCCCAACATTACGGTCCCGTGGAAGACCTCCCGACCGATCAAAATGTATGCGCTGCGAATGAGCTTAAAACCTAGGCACAGGTTAGTAGGGAATTGAGTGCATCCCCTATAAAAACCATTACCTCAAAACAGGTGAGAAGACCTCATTGTTGAGAAATATTCCAATTGATGTTTTGAACAAACTCTTCTTGGAATTTTCAAACTATTGATCCAGATTTGCCCCGCAAGGAATTTGTGATTGTTGACACCTAAATATTGATCATTTTGTTATCATTATTATTATTATTATCATTTTATTTCATTTTATTTTATTCATTTATGTTAAATTTATAGAAAATCCATAAAAAGTTAAAAAAATAATAAATAAATAAATAAAACAAAAAAAAATCATTTTTTTGTATTTTTATTATTTCCTAAAAAAAATATATCAAAAAAAAATATAATCATCTAAAAAAAAAGGCAAAAGGAAAGGGATTTTTGACCAAATAATGTTGTCTTTGCCTTTTTATTGTTGCTTGTTATTATTATTATTTTTTTATCTCTTTCTCTTTCCCGCTCACAGATTCCCTCACCTTTTCCTCTCTCTCACGGCTCACCACTCCCGAATCTCGTCCTCGTTGGATGCTTTTCGGTTTGAGTGAAAGGAAGCACCTGTAGGTATTGGATACAGCGAGGAGGAATGACTTATCAAAAGCAAGGGAGTTTCCTGAAGATGGACCACCCGAGTTGTGAAGGCAAGGCTGGAAAAACAAAAAGTTGGGTCGGGCCTCGTTTTGGGGGGTCTTTTCTTTAATTCTGCATACACGCTCCCTCGGGAGAGGGACCGAACCTGACCTCCTTCGCATCTCTCCAATAAAGACGGACGTGGCGTGGGCTTCGGGGGGTTCGATCTCCCATCTCACCTCTCGGCTCTCGCCCCCGCTTCTCCTCGGCTCCGATTCCAGAAGATTGCTCCATGTAGTGTGCGATGCGTCGGCGAGGATGGTATTGGTCGGCGCACGGCAGCCCGGGACTGCGACTTCACCGTCGCACACCACTACTCGCGTGGCCAGAGGAGATCGCTCATGCCGTCGGCTTGCGTCCTTTTTAGTGGCGAGCGTGATCCAAGATCGCCGATCGAAGGCGAAGCTCTCATGGCGGCGTCGGCGTCCGAGAAGCAAGTGATGGTGGTCGAAGTCGACGAGGGCGACTACGGCGTCCAGGCGCTCGAGTGGACGTCGACCACTTCTTCGCTCCCTCGAGGCCCGATTCTCCATTCAAGCTCATCGTCGTCCACGCGAATTCTCTGCTTCCTCGGCCGTTGGTCTCGTTGGATCCGGAGCTGCTGAAGTATTTCCGGTCGTGGAAGCTGATTTGAAGAGGAGCGTCGCGAGAGTTGTGGAGAAAGCCAAGGAACTTTGCATGAGTAGATCGGTTCATGATGTGACGGTTGAAGGGGTGGAAGGCGATGCGAGGAATTATTCTTTGCGATGCTGTTAAAAAAGCCATGCCTCAATCCTGATAGTTGGAAGCTACGGTTATGGAGCCAAAAAGGGCTGTATTAGGAAGCTTCCGTATTCCCCGTGTCCTATTCTGGGCCGGGTCTGTGGGTCAGCGACCTGGGCCATGGCCTGAAAGGCGGGCCGAGTATCTGGGCCCATGTGCCGGGTCCGTGGGCCAGCGACCTGGGCCATGACCTGAAAGGTGGACCGAGTATCTGGGCCCATGTGCCAGGTCCGTAGGCCAAGTTGGCCGAGAGCTTCGGCCTGTGGGCCGAAGAGACTGGGCTGTTGCCTGAGAATTTTGGGTTCGTGGTCCACCATATTCAAGGGTCGCGTCGAAGGTTTTTTCCGAAGATCACCGCCAATCTCAACTCGAGTATTTGATTGTGACGCGCAGGGGGATGGTCGTATGCTGGGGCTGAGCGATTGAAGACCGGTGTCCAATCAGGTATATTTTGCGTATCCGATTCGTATATCAAAGTTATTTTATTTTATTTTTTTTATATTGCCATTATAGATTTGATTTGCGCATTTTATCATTGATTGTGATTGATAGGAATAGTCTTCCAATCTACATGAAACCCTGAATCAAACTTACCTCACCCAAAATTGCGCCTTCATGAACTCTTAGCTAGGAAAATCACTCTCGTTAGGTACCGAAAGGGCGTTGGTAATAACACCAGCGTAACCAAGTCCCCGAACCCAAAATCTCTGGTTCCGCAGAACTGATCGATCTCTCCCAATCGGTCAGTAAGGTTTCCGGTCTACCCTCCAAGAAAGACCGGTGGCGACTCCAAATGCATGCACAATTTGCACATGCCACCACGACCACACTGAAGGTCGAAATCAATCGATTCTTATCATCGAAGAATACTCCCGCCGCGATTTGGTATGGGCCTGGGAGGGCCCGCGCCGATCCAAGACCCGCGATCGGTAATCCATTAGCCGCGTCCGCTTCCGGACGGGTCGCGACAGCTGGCGACTCCGCTGGGGAATTTGTTCTAGAACCTAAGGTTCTAGACCTCAAGTGGACTTAGGCCGTAATTAAAACGCTGAGTGATTTTTCTAACCTTGCAGGCGCTCTTAAAGGTGAGGTAAGTCCGCTCATGATAGGTGTTATATGTTTTTGCAGATTGGAGAAATAAGGGGTGTAGTCCGTGATTAACATTGTCTTATGCAGGTTGGGCGTAGGAATGTATGTTGTGTGGATGATTTGAAGTGCTGATTGATAAACTGTTGTGCATGAATTGCATTGTGATGATCACAACACGTGGACACACACAACCGCGCCTAAAACCCCGGGCGCCGCCTTTAGGAACACAATAGAAGGAATTGAAAATGGAATCTCCGTGAGGAAAAACACGGGGTAATCCACTTTTCAATTCCGCTCGCTTCGAACTATGGATCGAGTCCCAATGCAACGATAGCTGTGCAATGGAATTGGCTCTTTCTAGAACTCGAGGTGAAAACCTTAACCTTAGGTACCAAACCCTCTGATTTTTAGAAGTTTACCATCACTTGTCTCATGCGCATGTTTTTGGGCGGTTGGTACACCTAAAACCGCACATAAGTCGACGAGTTGGGTTGGTAAGACTCTCTATCCCCCCAAATCTATCACTGTTCATATAAATATAGGCATTTCATTAATTGCATTCTGGTGATTAGATTAAATGCCATTTCGAGGATAGATATGTGTGTTTATCCCCAACGTCCTTGATAGAAGACGAGGAGGGTGATACCCCACGACGGACACCGAGTGTGCGATAAAGGAGCATACTATGGACATTATCGAGGTATCATCCAATGAAGATGACGAGTTGGGGCAAGTGATCCTGAAGACACAGATCGAAACTGGGCATCCTTAAACGTTAGGATCACATTCCTTTGTTTTATTTTTCATTACTAGTCCTCTTGTATAGGGTTTATTTTTACCGAGGTTTTCTCTATCTCACCCCTTAGAGTAATTGTATTAGGGATCTATTGGTGTATACATTCAGATGGAACTTGGTTGTATTTCTTTTGACGTGTCATAGGAGTGTGATGGCATTTTCTCTAATCATCCGAATACTCCCAAGTCAAGTTTATAATTCCTTTAGAGGAAATTAAAATTGGAAGTCTTACACGACCTTTTGGTCGTATAGAGTAGTCCAATCTCAATTTCTCTAGAAGGAATTATACACTTGAATTGTTTCGTGCATGTTTTACGTCGCTGGTAATCCACGATAATTGACCGAGAATATCGGCGTTGTTTTGAATTTAATGACGAGATAGATGTCCAAATTACTCTCGTTCTTAAACGGCCTTGATTTGGATGCCGTATCTTCAATTAAATTTAAAACACGTTATTATGCCTCGCACTTTTGAGTAATTCGTTCCTCTCGAAATTGATCAAAAGCAATTATTGTGAATTACATTCCTTTCAATAGTATACTTTCTTTCGAGGAATATTGATAAAAACTTTTCGCGCAAGATTAAAACCCTTGTAAAAGTTCTTGTCCTTATTAATCATGGGTAAGCATAAGATTGAAAGGGGTTTTTGCTTTCTTTTTCAAATTATTCCTTCTGATTCTGTCTTTTCATTTGCAGGTAAAAAATAGGTAATAGAGAGAAATCTTTTCCTGGATAAGCCTGAGGCTATTCTTTCATCTGATCATGAGCGAGTTATAAAATCAGGACATATTTTCTCGACTTATTGATATTATGGTTCAGCTCACCCAAGTTGAAGATGTTCGAACGCTTGAAGAAAGGAACCATGCAGAAGTTAAAACACACACGAGAACTTTCATTTATTTTGCTCAGCGGAGAGTTTTCAGAAGCAGGTCATACAATTCGGGGTGGAAAAGTAAAGCCAAAGTGAGCCCTAATTAACGACACAAAGGAGCCCAACTGACCCTCCATGTTGTTAATGCTCTGCCCGTACTCACGACTTCGCATGTCCTGGTCCGCAAGCTTGAGGAGAAGGTTTCTGCATTCTCCCTTAACCTCAGTGACCTTGACCTCGTGTTCCTCGGTGATTATTTCCAAGTCCCGAACTAATCCATTCCCGTGAGCTATGTCTGCGGTTATTTTGTCGAGCCGTTCTTCCTGCCAGTCGCTTTGCAGCCTCAATAGGACATTGTGGCGGTCGTGCTCGCCAGCGGTCAGGGATAGGGCCAATTGATCCACCAGGTTTCTCCTCTCGCGAAGCAACGTCGCGACCCTCTCATTGGCAAACTCGACGGCCTTTTTGTGACTATCGGCCAGATAGTTGGTCAGCACCAAATGATCAGACCGATCCTTGTAACGAGCCCGCAAGACGCGAGCCACGAGAACCTCCCGATCAGCAACACGGTAGGCCTCTAAGGAGTGTGCAAAGAGGGTCGGGAAAATTCTATATTCCCTCCCCAGCGTAGTACCTTCGAGGGAAGTGGTATCTAAGTCCTCGAGCAGGACACGGATTTCATCCGCGGTTGCAGAATGATCGGTTATGTGCGCGTAACCGCGACCCAATAGGTTATAAAGCTTTTCCCACTGGGCCAAGACATCAGTCGAAAAAGTGCGTACGGGAGAGGAGGCCATTTGCGTTGGGTTGGCTTGAGAATAAGACGAGGCTAATAGAGAGATTAGAAGGAAGAAGCTGATTATGCGAGAACGTTAACCTGCCATACGTTAATCCCTCATTTTATAGCAACTCGAGGATGATGAAGGGTCTCAGTAATAATGCTGGTGGAGCCCAGTTAGGGGGTAAAGCAGGAGGTCCCCTCACGAGAACCATTAGATTCGTTTAGGTCCGCGATTTCCGGCTTATCAATTAAAAGATGTAAAAGATTTGTCGGGATCACCATTATTAGAGTTAGGTGGGAGGTAAGCGCAACTATCGAAGAAAGCCCTAACAGGATTTAGCAGTCCCATCACGTTGAAAAGCTAAGCGCGAAATTCAAGGTCTTGAGGGGGAACGTTTGCCTAATGATGCTTGAAGAGCGTCTCCTGAACATACAAAGTCACTCGAAGAAAAATTTATAGGGAGTGAGCATACAGGAGAGAGTAGAGAACTCTGAGTGGGCAAGAACCAATCAAACATTTCTCAATCCAACATATTTAAGAGGTTACTGTCAGTTGCTAGAGGTGACTGACTCAAAAATCTCAGAAATTGAACTACTGAGGGATCTCGAAGATTCCAAGACCAAGTCTAACACCAAAACCATGGAGCCCAACACTTCTGGCAACGGAAATCAAAATCACGGCGACGACGACAACGACATCCACGATGCTCAACTCGGGAAAAGAAGACGTCCTCACCAATACTCTCAGGAGGAAACCCAAATGCTGGAAACCCTCTTCAGTAAAAGCCCTCACATGAAAAAGAAGTGGAGAATTGAATTGAGCCGGGAGTTGGGGATTAATCAGTCGAGGATCCAGTTTTGGTTTCAAAATAGGAGATCCAAATCGAAGGCTCAACGCAAACGTCAGGTGGTCGAGATTTTAAAGGAAGAAAACCAAAAGCTGCGAACAGAAAACATGTGGTATGAAAAAACTCTAAATATTACCGTTTGCCCTCATTGCGATAACCTCATCACCCGCGGTGAGATATTCCCCGATAAGCCTCACGCAATGATTGAAGACGTTCATTTACCACCCTACTCCCTCGAGGCATCTCCTGCTCAACCAGATTTTGCCGGAGTCACGCATGAGCAAGATGATCCTACGAAGACGATACAAATGCCTCCTGGGGGATGGGATTTGCGTCGCTTTGATTGGAGTTACAGTTTCAAGGAGCTGGATGTTACCGCCGACCAGCTCAAAGCATATCAGCCTCATGCACAACAATTTTCGATAGGGTCGGGTCCTGCTGGAGATGAGTTAATCAGTCGTCAAGCCATCGATGCAATTTTGGGCCACGATAAGAGGAGGTTCGCTTGGCCCCCTGAACTGCATTTCAGATTCCTAGACGTGGTTCACCAAATGGGGATCGATTCAGCAACTCCGACGCGCATATTTAAGGCCATGAATGTACCGGGGCTTAGTAAGGAACTGGTCAGGAATCACCTTGCTGCCTACAGAAAGCTATTAAAACAGCGTCGAGCGGAGCTAAACCGGGAGGAATCCGTCTCGAGCTCAAAAGCTAGGGGCGACCGCCATTGTAATGCTCAGGTATCAAGAGATACCCGGCCAAATCTAAGCATCAATCAAGCTAGCAACCCGACCACCGGCGAACTGAAAGATGATCAGAATGTCCTTCTAGGCCATTTCAACACCTTTCAAGAGCACGTGTCACAAGTACAGCGAGTGCGCACTCCCCCATTCGAGCAGCAGTCGGCTGGTGCTCTACCTGCCGCTAGTCAACCCACGACAGACGATTTCTTCGATGAGGGGCTCGATGCCTTGTTCAATCAATGGGAAGCTGGCATGCTTGGACAGCCATGATCTAGCACCTGACTCGGGGCACGATGGGTTGGTCGCTACGATCACCCATAGAAAGAAGAACATGTTCACGAGTGGATCACTCTTTTTATCCATTGTAAAGTTCCTATGGGAACATTTTTCTTTAATGGCTATAGTTAATTATGTATGAAAACCAATGCTATCGACGAACATCGTCATGCTCAGTTGTGATGATCCCTTGTTAGATTAAATCCGAAACCAGAGGCGGTCTTTAAATTTTGAGTGGCCACGAACTCATTCCTCACCGAACACCCAGGATGTTGAAATGAAGAGTAACAGCGTGCACAGGGAAAATGCCACTTTCGTTTGAACGATGAAAAGGGGTTGAGAGAAGGTCATAGCGTTAATTCCCATGGAGCTAAATGAATTAAACGGAGTCATTAATTGCGGGTCCGCCGCTGCTCCCCACATTCTCGGGCCTAGCAAATCATAAAAGGCACCGAAAGATTGTAGACCCACCACTTTGAAGACTGAACTAGGGGACGAGCGCAATACTCGATGAAACCGAATCAATGCAAGAGAGTTTGTGATCCTGTCACGAGGGAAAAGAAAGGGGAAGACAGATGAGGAGTAATTGCAGGGTCTCGGGAGGAGCGCTTGCTTGCTGGTCTTCATATGCAGCCTGAAGGATGGTTCTAGGACACGCACAATCACTCGAGAAAATTTCTAGAGTGAGCAAACACATAAGAGCGAATAGAGAAAGCTGAGTGAACTAGATCAGCCCGAGATACTCCGATCCATCATGTTTAAAAGCTATTCCCATCTGCTAGAAACGCTCGACCTGGACATTTCTGAGCACGAACTGCTGGGAGACTTTGAAGATCCTGGAGCTGAATCCTGCCCGAAGGCCATGGAGATTGACTCCTCCAGTGATGAAATTCTAGGCTTCAGCTACGAAGAAGGAGTATACAATGATGACCGGAGTCGGAAAAGGAAGCAACTGCAACGCCACACTCCAGGCCAAATCCGAGAACTCGAAGCTTTCTTCAATGAATGCTCCACCCCAAGCAGACAACAGAAAATTGAGTTGAGCCGAAAGTTGGGATTAGAGCTTTCGAAGGTCAAGTTTTGGTTCGCCAACAAACGAACCCGGGTGAAACAGCAACACGCAGACCATGAGTTACTGGCCCTGAAGGAGGAGAATGAGAAGCTTCGAGCTGAAAGCGCGAGATATAAGGAAGCTCTGACCAAGGCCGCCTGCCTTAATTGTGGTAATCCTGTTGTCCTCGGCGAGGTGTTCCTCGATGAACCATCCCTGTTGACGAATAACGCTCAACTGTTACCGCATTCTCCACAGCATTTTCCGACACAGCCAGATACCGTCGGAGATCTGCATGAGCAAGTCAACACCATAGAGTCAACACCAACATCCTCTGAGAAATGGGACATGAATCATCACAGGTGGAGTTCTCCCAATGACGAACTCGCTGTCGCAGCCAGCCAATCCAAAGTCGGTGAGTCCCTCCCTGGACAACTTTTGAAACGACTAGATCCCGTAGAGAATAGCTACCGAAGTATTGACGATATTTTGGGTGATAAGAGAACAAGGTTTTACTGTACCTATGAACTTCACACCAAATTTGTTGATGCAATTCGAGAGCTGGGAGTTGATTCGGCTAGCCCACTACGCGTACTCGAGATTATGAACGTGCCAGGGCTCTCTAGAATTAACGTTGAGTCTCACCTTAAGTACTATAGGAGATTGCTAAAGGATGGAAGGATATCGTTAAACCATCATAAAGCCGGTTGGAGCTCAAGTGCTGGGCAGAGTTACAACCACGATGATTGGAGAGCCGAGAGCACCCAACCGTGTTTCAGCAATGACGGGACCAGCAGTCGTGTCAGCGACTCCTCTAACCCAAATCAGAATGCTCCGCCGAGTTATCTCAATACTCCTCAAGAGTATATACCACAGTTCCAGCACATATGGATTCCTCAGTTTGAGCGCGAATCGGTCATTAATGCTGTCCCTGAAGCGGATCTAGCATTGGTAGAGAGTGCACATATAAACCTGCCGGTCATTGGAGGAAGTTCCAATTCGAGGGGTCAAATTGCTCATGACGAGAGCAAAGAGAGGAATCCCTCGCCTGCAGTCGACGACACCCAATCGGAGCACCAAGGGCTAGAAAGAACAGGTGATTTCCTTGATGAGGAGCTGGACACTTGGATCAATATTCTTCAGGAATGTATGTCTCAACCCCAACAGGGCAGTGATGAAGGTTCCAGCTCAAAGACTCCAGTCCCTCACAACGAAGGCAATGAAAGAAATCTGCCCCCAACAATCGTTGATACCCAACTTGAACATCAATGGCTCGAAGACTCGAGCAATTTCCTTGGCGATGAGTTCAATCTTTGGCTCGATCAATTTGGAGCCGGAGGACCATCGCAGTGGTGACGCAGGGCCGGTGATCAAACGTCTGATGCAAGGCATGGCTACTCGATGAAAAATTCTTAGAGAGAAGGGGTTGAATACTCCTATTGAATATGTTGTTGATCACACTGTAAGGTTCCCACGGGAACATCTTTCATTAATATCTAGAACTAATTGCGCGTGAGTGTCAACATCACCCTTTGAGCATCTTCAAGCCGAGGGCCGTGGATTAATCGCTTAATCCGTGGAGCAAGTTCCCCGAGCAATGACTATCACCCGCGGAGCGTAATGGGATCTACCCCTTCAATACGAAATACGTTTGGCCGCGAAGCCACCTATTTGGTAAAACGATGTATCGTTCCTAAACGATCTTCAATCAAACACCGAAGTAATGTCTCCTTTCTTTTCCTTCTCAGATGATAAACATGGATAAAGCACTCAAGGAGCCATGCGTTCGAATAGCAGAACAGACGTTGCCCAGCTGGGGGCAGATGAACCATTGATGTTACAAACACTCCAAGCATGGATAGGCGGATTTGATAGATGTTGTTCATATCAATACGCAACATCAGAATGGGATGAAAATCAAGAGTAAAGTTGTATCGTCCCAATTTGTCTTGAATTTGGGAATATGAATTGACACTTATTGTTTATCCTTGACAGGGGAGTCGCCCTGCGGACGAACAAGTTCTTACATCCCATGTACTACTCGTTAGAGTACATGACCAAGGGTAGGATGTATCGTTTCGATTTTTGGAAAATTCGTGAACATACAATGATATGCTTCTTTTACATTTGCAGGGATCCGCAGCTGCGACGGACAGGTAAGTATCCCTTTTCCCAGTTAGCTGGAGATAAAAAAATGTCAGAATCCTTTCAGCCGGCATAAAGATTTCCCAATGCATCAATATTCATGATTTAAATCGGGAGGTTACCTGAAGCATGAATAGAACATGCACGGTACATCACAAAATCCCCTCGACGGATAAATTTTGAAAAAAAAAATAAATGAATTTTTCCAAATGTAATTATTTTTCAAACCATTCAAAAGAAAGTTTCCTCAAAAGAGAGGCGAGCCCAGTCCAAACGCATCCTACATACACCTGAGAGATGAGTGGAACGAATCGGATAGCAAAATCTGGACCTATGGAGGTAGGGACCATTCGCAGCGATTACATGGATTGGGACGACGGAGGCGTTCGTTTCATATTCCCAAATACTACAGGTGACCATTGATAACCCCTTCGAACGGCGGTTTTCATTCTTAACCCTGTCAAGAACCACCCCACATCGGGGAAAAATGGAGGTGAGTCCAGCAGCATCAGGAGAAAATGGTTAGAAATTTTCTTGCTCGGACTAACATTAATCTTTGTGTGTTGTTTATATGGTAATCCAAGTGCCATAGGATGATGAGAAGCATTCATTTCTCTATCCCACACACCGAATCCTTTGCATAGCCAAGTCGAGCCTGCAAAATCATTTCATAAACCCGTTGGTGATCATTGCACATTCCAAGACGGATGCAGCATCACTTCAGAAACGAAGGAGTTCAAGACTTAGGATTGGAAAAAAAATTCCTAAGTTAATGCTTAACCTTGTTAGACCTTTGATCATAGGTCTAACACGATCCCATGAAGATGAGAAAAAGTGGGATTTTAAAAATGAATGAGAAAAATCCACGGCATCGAGAAAAAGCAAAGTGCCTGGTAAAAGCAAGGCCGATGCTCGTGTAAGTTGTTTGATTGATCCGCAATGAAGCTGGATGGGAAAAGAGGAAATCCCTGAAGGAGCCAAATCCAAAAGGGCTGCTCCCCAAATGGTGCCGAGCGCAGAACAAAGACATAGAGAGAGTCGGTCTCTGAACGCAACAGGAGACGTTCTCTAAAGGATTTGTGCACACCTTAAAAGCGGGCGCACACCTCAAAGACTGAAGATGCAGAAAGTCAAAGACAGGTGGCAGATCTGCAATGATCACCAATGTCAAACACCTCATGAATTCTGGGCCAAAAACAAGCCTTTTTCGGTCCCCAATCCTACCAATGTTACAACCCTGAAACAGTCTTCTCTGACTAAGACACTTGGGTTAACATATAGCTTAGCTCGAAGAGGTACGAGCAAGACTATTTCTTTCTCATTTTGCAGGGTTCTCGACTTGTAAACCCGGAGCATATGGTGAAGACTTTAATTCAATGGCCTCGACTCCAAAGCGAGTCCCCCTTGAAAGCCAATATCCAAGCCTAACATTACGGTCCCGTGGAAGACCTCCCGACCGATCAAAATGTATGCGCTGCGAATGAGCCTAAAACCTAGGCACAGGTTAGTAAGGAATTGAGTGCATCCCCTATAAAAACCATTATCTCAAAACAGGTGAGAAGACCTCTTTGTCGAGAAATATTCCAATTGATGTTTTGAGCAAACTCTTTTTGGAATCTTCAAATTATTGGATCCAGATTTTCCGTACAAGGGATTTGTGATCACATTCGCATGTTGCAAGAATGCTTTGGATAACCTCCAGCATCAAAATGCACATTTCACAATTAAAACTTAAGTCATACGGTTTTTGTCAAATGGACAGCCGTGGTCTTCCCAAAGATTACTAACGTTTTCTTGGTGAAGAAAAATCTTTCAAGCTCAAACTTCTGCAGGATTCTTGGAAACCCCGAATCCCAGAAAAATATTTGCTCCATGGAGTGGAGCACACAGGTTTGAATTTTCTGCAGGATACCTGGAGAACCCAGCTCCCAGAATGTCGCCTCAACAGACTAAAGCGAGGCTTTGTCAAAATAAAATCTTTCACTGCTTCAAAACTGAATTCCCGACAAATTTCGGGATCTTTCAAAAGAAGGGGTGAGGATGTGACCCATTTTCAAAAATTTAGGCAGTCTCATCGGACGTGGAGAACCCTCGTCATGAAACCCCTTTTCAGGCAGTCTCATCGGACGTGGAGAACCCTCGTCATGAGACCCCTTTTCAAAATTTAGGCAGTCTCATCGGACGTAGAGAACCCTCGTCATGAGACCCCTTTTCAAAACAAACTCAAGGTAGAAACCGCCTGAAGGGTCAAACCAAGGTAGAAACCGCCTGAAGGGTCAAATTAAAGGTAGAAACCGCCTGAAGGGTCAACCAAGGGTAGAAACCGCCTGAAGGGTCAACTCATGGTAGATACCGCCCGAAGGGTCAACACAAGGTAGATACCGCCATAAGGATCAACTCGATGGTCCGATCCACCATACGGATCAAAATCCTTGACAAATCCCAAATGGGACACGTCTTCCTTAGATTCCTATCAGTTAGGAATCCCATTATGGTTTGATCTACCATACGGGTCAAAGCTTAACCTTCCTAGGACACTCTAATAACGAGTCCCTAGAAATTCTCTCGAATCCATCGGACACCGCAAAAATCGCACAAACATCGAACGGGTAAGTGGCAGGTATGTCTCTTTACTATCGCACTCTCTCATGTCAAATGAACGTTTCCCCCCCCTTCAAGATGAGCATACATCGACGAGCATGAAGAGTTGGATGTCATAACTCATTTTCCTTTAGTTTTCTGAGTCGAGTCGATCAGGACTGAGGTGTCACCTTGTCTTTGAGAGAAACCTCTAACAAGATTCCTCCCAAAGAGGGGCAGCTGTTGACACCTAAATATTGATCATTTTGTTATCATTATTATTATTATTATCATTTTATTTCATTTTATTTTATTAATTTATGTTAAATTTATAGAAAATCCATAAAAAGTTAAAAAAAATAATAAATAAATAAATAAAACAAAAAAAAATCATTTTTTTGTATTTTTATTATTTCCTAAAAAAATATATCAAAAAAAAAAATATAATCATCTAAAAAAAAAGGCAAAAGGAAAGGGATTTTTGACCAAATAATGTTGTCTTTGCCTTTTTATTGTTGCTTGTTATTATTTTTTTTTATCTCTTTCTCTTTCCCGCTCACAGATTCCCTCACCTTTTCCTCTCTCTCACGGCTCACCACTCCCGAATCTCGTCCTCGTTGGATGCTTTTCGGTTTGAGTGAAAGGAAGCACCTGTAGGTATTGGATACAGCGAGGAGGAATGACTTATCAAAAGCAAGGGAGTTTCCTGAAGATGGACCACCCGAGTTGTGAAGGCAAGGCTGGAAAAACAAAAAGTTGGGTCGGGCCTCGTTTTGGGGGGTCTTTTCTTTAATTCTGCATACACGCTCCCTCGGGAGAGGGACCGAACCTGACCTCCTTCGCATCTCTCCAATAAAGACGGACGTGGCGTGGGCTTCGGGGGGTTCGATCTCCCATCTCACCTCTCGGCTCTCGCCCCCGCTTCTCCTCGGCTCCGATTCCAGAAGATTGCTCCATGTAGTGTGCGATGCGTCGGCGAGGATGGTATTGGTCGGCGCACGGCAGCCCGGGACTGCGACTTCACCGTCGCACACCACTACTCGCGTGGCCAGAGGAGATCGCTCATGCCGTCGGCTTGCGTCCTTTTTAGTGGCGAGCGTGATCCAAGATCGCCGATCGAAGGCGAAGCTCTCATGGCGGCGTCGGCGTCCGAGAAGCAAGTGATGGTGGTCGAAGTCGACGAGGGCGACTACGGCGTCCAGGCGCTCGAGTGGACGTCGACCACTTCTTCGCTCCCTCGAGGCCCGATTCTCCATTCAAGCTCATCGTCGTCCACGCGAATTCTCTGCTTCCTCGGCCGTTGGTCTCGTTGGATCCGGAGCTGCTGAAGTATTTCCGGTCGTGGAAGCTGATTTGAAGAGGAGCGTCGCGAGAGTTGTGGAGAAAGCCAAGGAACTTTGCATGAGTAGATCGGTTCATGATGTGACGGTTGGAGGGGTGGAAGGCGATGCGAGGAATTATTCTTTGCGATGCTGTTAAAAAAGCCATGCCTCAATCCTGATAGTTGGAAGCTACGGTTATGGAGCCAAAAAGGGCTGTATTAGGAAGCTTCCGTATTCCCCGTGTCCTATTCTGGGCCGGGTCTGTGGGTCAGCGACCTGGGCCATGGCCTGAAAGGCGGGCCGAGTATCTGGGCCCATGTGCCGGGTCCGTGGGCCAGCGACCTGGGCCATGACCTGAAAGGTGGACCGAGTATCTGGGCCCATGTGCCAGGTCCGTAGGCCAAGTTGGCCGAGAGCTTCGGCCTGTGGGCCGAAGAGACTGGGCTGTTGCCTGAGAATTTTGGGTTCGTGGTCCACCATATTCAAGGGTCGCGTCGAAGGTTTTTTCCGAAGATCACCGCCAATCTCAACTCGAGTATTTGATTGTGACGCGCAGGGGGATGGTCGTATGTTGGGGCTGAGCGATTGAAGACCGGTGTCCAATCAGGTATATTTTGCGTATCCGATTCGTATATCAAAGTTATTTTATTTTATTTTATTTTATTTTATTTATATTGCCATTATAGATTTGATTTGCGCATTTTATCATTGATTGTGATTGATAGGAATAGTCTTCCAATCTACATGAAACCCTGAATCAAACTTACCTCACCCAAAATTGCGCCTTCATGAACTCTTAGCTAGGAAAATCACTCTCGTTAGGTACCGAAAGGGCGTTGGTAATAACACCAGCGTAACCAAATCCCCGAACCCAAAATCTCTGGTTCCGCAGAACTGATCGATCTCTCCCAATCGGTCAGTAAGGTTTCCGGTCTACCCTCCAAGAAAGACCGGTGGCGACTCCAAATGCATGCACAATTTGCACATGCCACCACGACCACACTGAAGGTCGAAATCAATCGATTCTTATCATCGAAGAATACTCCCGCCGCGATTTGGTATGGGCCTGGGAGGGCCCGCGCCGATCCAAGACCCGCGATCGGTAATCCATTAGCCGCGTCCGCTTCCGGACGGGTCGCGACAGTGATCACATCTGTATGTTGCAAGAATGTTTTGGATAACCTCCAACATCAAAATGCACATTTCATGACTAAAACTCAAGTCATAAAATTTTGTCGATTGGACAACCGTTGTCTTCCAAAGATTACTAACGTTTTCCTGGTGAAGAAAAATTTTTCAGGCTCGAACTTCTGCAGGATACCTGGAGAACCCAGCTCCCAGAATGTCGCCTCAACAGACCCAAGTGAAGCTTTGTCAAAAATAAAATCTTTCACTGCTTCAAAACTAAATTCCCGACAAATTTCGGGATCTTTCAAAAGAAGGGGTGAGGATAGAACCTTCTTTCAAAAAATGATGGTCCTAGTATGACGTGGAGAACCCTCGTTCTAGGACCAATTTTTCAAAAATCAAACGGTCCTAGCATGACGTGGAGAACCCTCGTCCTAGGACTCCTTTTAAAACAAAAAATCAAACAGTCCTAGCTTGACGTGGAGAACCCTCGTCCTAGGACCCCTTTTCAAAAATATCAGACAGTCCTAGCATGACGTGGAGAACCCTCGTCCTAGGACCCTTTTTTTTTTTTAAAAAAAAGAAAATCAAACAATCCCAGTAGACGTGGAGAACCCTCGTCTCGGGACCCTTTTTCAAAAATCAAGCAGTCCTAGCATGACGTGGAGAACCCTCGTCCTAGGACCCCTTTTTCAAAAAAATCAAACAATCCCAGTAGACGTGGAGAACCCTCGTCTCGGGATCCTTTTTCAAAAAATCAAGCAGTCCTAGCATGACGTGGAGAACCCTCGTCCTAGGACCCCTTTTAAAACAAAAAAATCAAACAGTCCTAGTTTGACGTGGAGAACCCTCGTCCTAGGACCCCTTTTCAAAGATATCAAACAGTCTCAACGGACGTGGAGAACCTTCATCCTGAGACCCCTTTTCAAAAATTCAAAAATCCCCTCTGACTTGGAGAACCCTTGTCATGGAAAACCCTTTCAAAAAATACAAAAATCCCCTCTGACCCCGCTAGTCAGCGTCATGGGATCCCCCCAAAAGCGCGATGACCTAGATAAATCTCTCTGTAAGTGTTCACAGGTTGGTAGCAGCGGATCTGTCATCTTCCGGACCGGATCGCCAATTTTCAGCTTCAGAAGATTTCTTCCACCCAAAATCCCCACCAGACGGGGATATACGACAGATGTGTCTCAAAGCACAGTTCGAGATCGGAGCCCATAACGCTCGCGACTTGCCGCCTAGAGATACAGTGACCGCCTTTTTCGCGAAGCACACGCCGGATAGCCATGCCTCGAAGCTCTCACCCTTCGGAACGGATTGCAGCCGGTAACCGCGGAAGAGACATTTGTTCCACCCAAAATCCCCATCAGACGGGGATATACGACAAAGGTGTCTCAAAGCACAGTTCGAGATCGGAGCCCATAACGCTCGCGACTTGCCGCCTAGAGATACGGTGACCGCCTTTTTCGCGAAGCACGCGCCGGATAGCCATGCCTCGAAGCTCTCACCCTTCGGAACGGATTGCAGCCGGTAGCCGCGGAAGAGACATTTGTTCCACCCCAAATCCCCACCAGACGGGGATATACGACAGAGGTGTCTCAAAGCACAGTTCGAGATCGGAGCCCATAACGCTCGCGACTTGCCGCCTAGAGATACGGTGACCGCCTTTTTCGCGAAGCACGCGCCGGATAGCCATGCCTCGAAGCTCTCACCCTTCGGAACGGATTGCAGCCGGTAGCCGCGGAAGAGACATTTGTTCCACCCCAAATCCCCACCAGACGGGGATATACGACAGAGGTGTCTCAAAGCACAGTTCGAGATCGGAGCCCATAACGCTGGCGACTTGCCGCCTAGAGATACGGTGACCGCCTTTTTCGCGAAGCACGCGCCGGATAGCCATGCCTCGAAGCTCTCACCCTTCGAAACGGATTGCAGCCGGTAGCCGCGGAAGAGACATTTGTTCCACCCCAAATCCCCACCAGACGGGGATATACGACAGAGGTGTCTCAAAGCACAGTTCGAGATCGGAGCCCATAACGCTCGCGACTTGCCGCCTAGAGATACGGTGACCGCCTTTTTCGCGAAGTACGCACCGGATAGCCATGCCTCGAAGCTCTCACCCTTCGGAACGGATTGCAGCCGGTAGCCGCGGAAGAGACATTTATTCCACCCAAAATCCCCACCAGGCGGGGATATACGACAGAGGTGTCTCAAAGCACAGTTCGAGATCGGAGCCCATAACGCTCGCGACTTGCCGCCTAGAGATACGGTGACCGCCTTTTTCGCGAAGCACGCGCTGGATAGCCTTGCCTCGAAGCTCTCACCCTTCGGAACGGATTGCAGCCGGTAGCCGCGGAAGAGACATTTATTCCACCCAAAGTCCCGACAAGAAGGGATATGTCATTCTTTAGGCAGAGCCTTTTAGTAGGCAAACCTTTTCCAAGACCGATCTACAGAACGATCGAGTCTTCGACTAGTCCCAACAAGACGAGATATGTCATTCCATAGGCGGAGCCTTTTAGTAGGCAAACCTTTTCCAAGACCGATCTACAGAACGATCGAGTCTTCGACTAGTCCCAACAAGACGGGATATGTCATTTCATAGGCGTAGCCTTTTAGTAGGCATACCTTTTTCCAAGACCGATCTACAGAACGATCGAGTCTTCGACTAGTCCCAACAAGACGGGATATGTCATTCCATAGGCGGAGCCTTTTAGTAGGCAAACCTTTTCCAAGACCGATCTACAGAACGATCGAGTCTTCGACTAGTCCCGACAAGAAGGGATATGTCATTTCATAGGCGTAGCCTTTTAGTAGGCAAACCTTTTCCAAGACCGATCTACAGAACGATCGAGTCTTCGACTAGTCCCAACAAGACGGGATATGTCATTTCATAGCGTAGCCTTTTAGTAGGCAAACCTTTTCCAAGACCGATCTACAGAACGATCGAGTCTTCGACTAGTCCCGACAAGAAGGGATATGTCATTTCATAGGCGTAGCCTTTTAGTAGGCAAACCTTTTCCAAGACTGATCTACAGAACGATCGAGTCTTCGACTAGTCCCAACAAGAAGGGATATGTCATTTCATAGGCGTAGCCTTTTAGTAGGCAAACCTTTTCCAAGACCGATCTACAGAACGATCGAGTCTCCGACAAACCCTACAGAACGGGCGCGTCATCCTTAGATTCCTATCAGTCTGGAGTCTCACTTGATGGTAGAAACCGCCATAAGGGTCAACTAAATGGTAGAAACTGCCATAAGGGTCAACTTGATGGTAGAAACCGCCATAAAGGTCTTTTGAATGGTAGAAACCGCCATAAGGGTCAACTCAAAGGTAGAAACCGCCATAAGGGTCAACTGAAGGTAGATACCGCCATAAGGGTCAAAATCAAACTGAAGGTAGATACCGCCTGAAGGGTCAAATATGGTAGAAACCGCCATAAGGGTCAACCGATGGTAGAAACCGCCATAAGGGTCAACTTGATGGTAGAAACCGCCATAAGGGTCAACTAATGGTATGACCTACCATACAGGTCAGAGCTTAATCTCCCTAGGATATTCTGAACGAGTCCTAGGTATCTTCTTGAAAGTCGTCGCAACCGGCAGCATCTGACAGGTGAGCTTCAGGTAAGCCTCTCTCACTCCGGCCTATGTTCGAATCGCAAGAGTAAACCGGTGATTAATTTGAGCATTCAACGAAAGACTTAAGGGTCCGATGTCATAGCATTTTTTTTCCCAGTCGAGTCGGTCAAGATCCAGGTGTCATTTTATCTTTGAAAGCAACCTCTGACGAGCTCACTCTCAAAGAGGGGCAGCTGTTGACACCTGATTTTTGACCATCTTTTATTTTAGTTTTTATTTCTAAAATTAATTAAAAATAGCAAAAAAGGTCAAAAAATTGAAAAATCAACTTTGGAAGCCTTAGCCTAGCCTTAGGAACCAGTTTTGAACAAAAAATATTTTTCGTATTTTTTAATATTTTTTGGAATTTATTTAATTATAAAAATACCCAAAAAATTAGAAAAAATACCATCCGTGTTCAGCAAATTACACAAAAATATTCAAAAATTTTATTTTAATTCTATATTTAATATTTTCACTAGTTATTAGGGAAATTTGGCTTGGTTAATGGGGTTCCTTCACAAACCTAATCCCGAACCGGGCCTAAAAAATCCTTTTCGAGTCTTTTAATTTTCAATTCTTGGTTTTTATAAGCTATGACATTGGACTCTAAAGTATTGAAATGCAATTGGGTCAATTTGCCCTCCAATTTGATCAATTTTAGCCAAAAGGGCTTAATTGCATAAAAATCTTTCAATTTAGTCCCCGGTTTTACAATTTGTGAAATTAAATTTCACACGAGCACACCCATTAAAATTAAACACCTCTACCCAACAGTTTTCATCATGCTGAATCCATTGGTGGGCTCAATTTTGGCTAATTCGATCGTTTAGGCCTTCGATTTGGCGAAATTAAATTTCGGATCCTAGGGACAATTTGGGGTTTTCACAGAATTTCAATAAATTGATTCACGAAAATACCCATATTTGATGGAAAACATGTCAAGGAATCCGATTTTGCCATCAATTTCATGAAAAGAGGTCATTTGGGGGGTCAATTTGGCTATTTGGGCGATTTGGCTGAACCGGGCCGGTCGGGTCCGCACGACCCGACCCGGCCCGACCCGGGTCTGCAAATGCACAGAATGTGCAGCAACGTGGGCAGTGAGGCAGGGGATTGAAGAACGAGCATGGGCGGCCGATTTTTCTAAGAAAAAATGACAGCACAAGCGTGGGGAACAACGGGGCAGGGGTGCAGGTCGCTTTGGCAGAGGAATGGGAGCCCGAGGCGGGCGGTCGGCCACGCGAAACCGGGGATATTCTCGGTTTAAGGGGCTTGGCCGAGAGAGAGAGAGGGGGATTTTTTGGGAGGAAACCGACGGACAACCGGCAACCCAGGGTCTTCGGCAACGCTCCCCGACCATCACCGGAGCTTAGTGGCCGTCGGCGAGCTCCGAATAGGTTGGTATTTGCTCCCGAGCTTCATTTATCTCAGTGCACGCCATGTGTTCGGCGAAATGCTTCAGTGAGCATTTTACTCCGGGGCTCTCGGCCGGACCTTTCCCGACCCCTTTCTGTGCGAGGCTCGCTTTAAAAATCATCTAGATCCAACTCTAAGCTTGTGTTGACCTTTATTTTGCATTAAACCGCGGCGAAAACACGGCTCGGAGCTTCGCCGGCAACGGTTCGGACCGGGAGCTCAACGGGGAACTTCCGGCGGTCTTCAAGCTCGAAATGAGCTCAGGTAAGCCTCTAGACCCTCCTTGGGTGTTGTTTGATGGTTTAGAATCGAGTTTTGATAAGAAAAAAAATTCGGAAAATGCCTCGCCGGAGCCGAGTTCGGGGAGGTTCGGTTCGCCGGTTCTTAGCGTGTTCATGGTTATTATTTGGGTTGTATGTTGATGTGGTTGGTCCAAGGAGTCGAATGCCGCAAGAACGGGAGAAAAATACCAAGTTTCGGGCCCGTTTCGCAATTTTCCGGCGACCTCGCCGGAATTTTTACTATTCCCGCCGGATTTTTCACTGTTCATCGTCTTCTCCGGCGACCCTCCGGCCGGTCAACGGTCAACGGACGACGTGGCATGCCACGTAGGCAGCCACGTCAGCCGGGCGGGGTCCGGTCCGCTTATTTTCAAATAAAACAAACGGACGGCCACGATCGCGACACGTGTCGCGATCCTAGAATTTTGGGAAATTAAATAATTGATTTTTGAATAATCGATCTGGTGGCCGAGATTGTGCCAAGTGGCACGCTGTGCAACGTCCGATCTAACGAAGGTGGCCATGTTAGATCGGACGTGCCGAAGGTGGCCACGTGGCACACTGCGGACCGTTCGATCCGTTGGTTTTATAAAAAGGAAAATAAATTGATTTTTGATCCTACGGTTGTGGTTGAGCCACGTGGCTCTCTATGGATCGTCCGATCTAGTGGAAGATCAGACGCACAGGATGCGGCCACGTGGCGCGATGAGAGCCGTCGGATCCGGGGAATTTTCGGATAATTAAATAAAATAGATAAAAAATCAAAAAAATTGTAAAAAATAGAAAAATGTTTAAAAAATAAAACGGTGTCGTTTCAGGCCGGTGTCGACCCCTAGGGTCGGGCCGGGCGCCCGAGAGGCGCGGGCCGGGTTTGACCCGGCCCGGAAAATATTTTTAAATATTTTAAAAAATTCAAAAAATAATAAAAAATAATAAAAATTCAAAAAATCAATAAAAAATAGAAAATCATGAAATATTCAAAAAATTCGAAAAATACAGAAAAATTCTAAAAAATCCCAGAAAATAGGAAATGGCCATATTCAACTGGCCACGACCCGTTTCGGGTCTTTTGACCCCCGGTCTTTTCAGAAATGACGGTTTTGCCCTTTCGGCAAACCGTCTTCCGAAAAATTTCTAAAAATCCAGGAAAATCCCAAAAAAATAGGAAATGGCCACAAATAACCGGCCAAGGCTCATTCCGGGTGTTTTGAACCCCGACCCTTCTTAAAATGACGATTTCGCCCTTTGGGCGAATCGTCTTCCAAAAATTGAAGAAAAGTCAAGAAATTCCAAAAAATTCTCAAAAATGGGAAATGGCCACAATCAACTGGCCATGGAATATTTTGGGTAATTCGGTATCCAAACCTTCCAAAAATGACAATTTTGCCCTTCGGGCTAATTGTCCCCGAATCTTTCCATTTTACCCCTAGCCCTAAATCACATCTTCCCTAAGCCTTTATGGCTATACTAGGAGGCCAATGATTGAAATTGATGTGTATTGACATGATTTATTTATGCACTTGACTTGCGCCTTCATTAAAATTGATTGTGATTGATAGGAATAGTCTTCCAATCTGCATGAAACCCCGACTCATACCTACCTCACCCAAAATTGCGCCTGCATGAAATCTTAATTAGGAAAATCACTCGCGTTAGGTACCGAAAGGGCGTTGGTAATGACACCGACGTAACCAAGTCCCCGAACCCAAAAATCTCTGGTTCCGCAGAACTGATCGATCTCTCCCAATCGGTCAGTAAGGTTTCCGGTCTACCCTCCAAGAAAGACCGGTGGCGACTCCAAATGCATGCACAAGTTGCACATGCCACCACGACCACACTAAGGTCGAAAGCGATCGACTCTTATCGTCGAACCCCTCAAAAGAAAACTCCCGCCACGATTTGGTATGGGCCTGGGAGGGCCCGCGCCGATCCAAAGCCCGCGATCGGTAATCCATTAGCCGCGTCCGTTTATTTCGGACGGGTCGCGACACCCTCCAAGAAAGACCGGTGGCGACTCCAAATGCATGCACAAGTTGCACATGCCACCACGACCACACTGAAGGTCGAAAGCGATCGACTCTTATCGTCGAATCCCTTAAAGATATACCTCCGCCGCGATTTGGTATGGGCCTGGGAGGGCCCGCGCCGATCTAAGGCCCGCGATCCACATTTCAGATCCGAAGCCCGCGATCGGTAATCCATTAGCCGCGTCCGTAGATTTCGGACGGGTCGCGACAGCTGGCGACTCCGCTGGGGACGTTGTTCTAGAACACTTGGTTCTGGACCTCAAGTGGACTTAGGCCGTAATTAAAACGTTGATTGATTTTTCTAACCCTGCAGGCGCTCTTGAAGGTGAGGTAAGTCCGCTCACGATAGGTGTTATATGTTTTTTTTTGCAGATTGGAGTGATAAGGGGAGTAGTCTGTGATTAACATTGTCTTATGCAGGATGGACGTAGGAATGTATGCTATATGGATGATTTGAAGCGCTGATTGATATATAAATTGTTGCGCATGATTCACTGCATATTTGAGGATCACGACACTTTGCACAAAGCGCCCAAACCCAGGCCGCGAAATCACCTTTTCAGGTAGCCATAGATCAGGGATCGATATGCAACGCCCTAGCGTGGATTGCGCTGGGGTCGACCATATTCGATCCCACTCACTATCCAAGTCGAGACTTTTATCCATTTGTTGTGGATTGCACTCATGGACGAATTTATCGACTCGGATAGAGGGAAGCCTCTAGGTTCCTCACCTAAGCCCCTTTGATTTTTAGAGTCAAGCCTCACTTGTCTCATGCGCATGTATATGGATGGTTGGTATACCCAAAACCAAAATCATTGGATATCTCTTCTGGTAAGATCTTTTCATTATTATTAGGACCACTTGCTGTCTTTTACTTCTTGCATAGCATGCTGCACTCATCAAGTTTGAATGGTTGAGTCTAATTCCATTTTACAGTACATATAAAATAGAGATGGTTTCCCCAAATCGGCCCAAGGTCCTAGAGGTATTCCAATACGAGCGACGCGTCGTCCGACACGAAGCCACCGAGACGTTCAATGGGTTCCACTCCTTTCGTTTCATCCAAGGAAGGGCACTTACGGGACGCAACCTTATCCGAGGAACGAATTGTTTTTACACCAAGTCCGCGGAACAACTCGAGCGCCCACACAAGTTCGAGCTTGACAAGGAAAAGATGTGGAATATTTATCTGAAACTCAGGGACGTGTTCAGCAGGATAGGAGCGATACCAGCGCCCCCTCCAGATGTTATCGAGATTTTGTCAGACGGAGAAGAGTCTACTGGAGGACATGCGTCGCCTACCCACCCTGTGGTCTTTCCACCCGATGAGGAAGAGGGCCCGATCTAGGCAGGACAGCGGGGGCAACCGACATCATCTGACGATCCGATTTGGGGCATCACCTTAGGTTCTTTAGGGTTGCTTTTCGGCTATGTCTTCGAAAGTTAGTCGGTCTTTTGAGTCTGTAAAGGGCATCCGCCTGTGGATCTCCCTCCTATCCCTCGCGCTTTAATTCCCAAGTCATAGGCGTCTTAATACCGGAATGCGACATTAGAATTCCACCCAACCATTCAGACTTCCCTGGTCCAATCGTATGTCATTGCCATTTGAAATCTTAGTTAGAACTCGCGTCTGGTTTGTTCGACACAAGTGCGAGGATCTAATTCTCATTTCATGACACATGCGACATGTGATTGAATCAGTTCACGCCATGCATAAGCATATCATCTGCATAGCATCATTATTTTCGTCCATTTCATTATACCCTTTGATGGGGTTAGCGTTGGGACCCCAATTTGGTATTCCTTTTATCCAAACGGAGGAGCCCAACCTTCATCACGTCTGGGGTAAATAATGATTTGAACGAATCTAATGCCCGAGTAATCCATGGATAATTAATCACATTCTCATATTCTAGACTTGATGGGGAGAGGTGACATCCAAATCATCCCGGTCCCGCATAAGGAGCTACAAATGTGGTGGGGGCGCCTCAACGAGACCAACCAGACTTACGTCAAGCAAAGACTGGGGCACCTCGTGGATCTTGTCAAAATCAGATATCAACCAGCACTCATACAATCGTTGGCACGATACTGGGATCCAACTACGCTGACGTTTAACTTCGAGAGCTTAGAGATCACGCCCACACTGGAGGAGTACACAGCCGTCATCGGAGTCAAATTCCAAGAACAATCAGCTCGTCCTCCTTTAGGCCTTAACCCGTCCAAACTGCTATCCAAATTCCTTCGTCTCAAGACCATCGAGATTGAAAAGATTCTCAAATCTAACTCCGGTAGATTCCCATTCTCATTCCTATTTGACAACTACTCGAATCTGCCTATTGACACTGGCCATAAGTCGGGAATGATCTTCATCCTAGCGTTCTTTGGGTTCGTACTGTTCCCTACATCCAGAACCACATTCAATCCTTCCATCGTCCACATAGTCTACCAGGCATGCGACCGTTTAGACTACTCGCATATGATCCTCGCAGAGACTTTCATATCCCTGAATCGCTACCAAGCTGCTCTAGACCATTCCCAGTCCTCTCGGAAGACTATCTTTCAAGCCTCCAATGGTCTCCTCTTCATGTGGATCACCTCTCACCTTAAAATGCTCAATCTTCATGTGGGCTGCACCCGAATCGACGAGGATATCCATCCTATCCAGTCCTTCCTCAAATGTCAATCGCTCATTTCCAATCGTTCTTTCATTGGCTGGTACAATCTCCTAAAAAGTCTAGAACCCGGACAACTCCGATGGCGGCTGAGGCGGCCCAAAATGTGCAAGGCACGCATCACTACCGAGGGTGGGAGACCGATCCCACTCTTAGGATTCACAGGGGCCGTATCATATCATCCGATTAGAGTTGTCAGACAATTTGGCATGCTGCAGGAAATCCCTCCCCAAGTTCTCCCTGACAAATTCGCCTTCGATGTTCCCCAAGGAACGATTACCAAGAAAACCAAGGCGCGCCTCCAAACCATGATCGATGACATAGAACAAGTACTGAAGGACTCCCCGCCCCAGGACGTGGAGTGGCCGGATCAGCTGGACCCTGAAATGGACTTACATCGGGCCTCCGAAGAGTACATCCGAGCCTTCAAGAGGATTCGACCGACGCCGGTTGAACCGTACGTCCCCGAGTACATTGTCCCATACCAGCCAGGAGTGGAGCCATACATACCGGAGGACGTCGGGCCGTCAGTTTATCAGGAAGTCGAAGTGGTCCACAGCCAGGGATTTTATGACGCCGAGGGGTGATGAAGGAGCAATCCTTCCCATCAAGCCTAGGATGTCGAAATGTCGTTATCGCATTCTCATCAAGCTCTTCTAAGAGCCCTTTTATTTGTAATGAACACTTTGGCTTATGCATTAAAACATCCTTTGAAAACTCCAATCTTGATTGTCGTGGATTACTCATTGCCCAAATGGCATGGTGATTGTTGTTCATGAACATGTTACCAAGGAATCACACACCCTGTGACTGCTTTTCCATCAACGTAAATCTAATTTTTGGTCTTTCGAACAGGTAGTCTCTAATCACGGAACCTAGAAGAGCTCATATTAGAACTCGTCGCCGAGTCAGAATGGAGCAAGAGGAGTTGGGGTCCCGAGTGGATAACTTGGAAGGCCAAATGACGTCAATGGCCGCTATGCTGGCCGAAATGAAAGCCATGATGGTAGCTGCTGTCGCGACCCTCTTGAGGTTGTCGGGCTCTCGAGGGCTAATGGGCCGTCCTGTCTGGTCGGACGCGGGCCTCTCCCAAGGCCCATTACCCAAATCGCAACGGAGGTATGCGTGATCGACTTTCAGTGTGGTCTAGTGACATGTGCTAAGTGTGCATGCCATGGAGTCGCCACCAATCATTTTTTTAGGGTATGATTGGACCACCCAATCGAATAGTTGGGAGTTTATATTCAATTCTGCGAGAACCAGAGAAATGGTTTTGGGGACTTAGTTACACCAACTGTCAGAGTTGACGCCCTTTCGGTACCTAAGTTGACTGAATTTTCTAGCCTGAAATTCATGCGGATGAGTAAGGTATGAACCCTAAATCTAGAAATTCATGTAGATAAGAGTGATTATCCTAGCAATCACAATCAGTAATAAAATGCCCAACTCAAGGAATCTAGATATGCAAATAAATCACATGGCATTCCTAGTAAGGTTCTATTTATCAATCACAGCTCAAGAATGATTTAGCTGTCCTAGCCATTCTACACACGATCTAACCTAAGAAAAGCATTAGGAAGCATCGAAGGAGTTCGAGAGTACTCACATGGGGTTCGCCGTGCCCTGGTTTGGTCTTGGACGAGCTATCGAGCTCATGCCGACCCGATTATATTTGGGGATCCACTCGGCGTTTTACACCATGAAATCATGTGAAACAAAAACAAAAATATTCAGCAAGGGGCATTTATTGTAGATGGTGGTCGATCTAATTGGACGTCAAGACTAAAAAAGATGTAGAAATTTACAAATTAAAATACTCGAATGACATTTTTTTGCCAAATTCAACTCTATGCGTCGTGAAGAAACACATGCAATTGAACTTAAATTTTGACTATTTATGAGTTCAAAATGTAAAAGAAATTAAAATAAAAATATTGACTATTTTTCTATATTTTTACGACATCGAACGCTATTTTTCTTCATTTTTCATGTATTTTTCTATTTTTGGAAAATATTAAAAAATATTAAAAAATATGAAAAATTATTTTTTTTATCAAAAATGGTTCCTTTAGCTTGGTCAAGGCTACCAAAGATGATTTTTTAATTTTTTTTAACTTTTTATAGATTTTTTATGAATTTTTTAAAAATAAACTATGAAAGACTGATCAAAAATCAGGTGTCAACAGCTGCCCCTCTTTGAGAGGAATTTCGTCAGAGGTTTCTCTCAAAGACAATGTGACACCTGTGTTCCGATCAACTCGACTGGGAAAAGAAAAGAAATCATGACATCCAATTTTCATGCCCATCAATGTGTGCTTTTCCTTAAAAAGAGATGTGCTCATTCAATTCCCTGATATGATGTAAGAAAGTTAAGGAGTAGATAGACTTCCCTGCCCCTTACCTGCCTAATGCTTGCGGCATTTGCTGTGTCTGATGGGTTCAAGTAGATTCCTAAGGACTTGTCATCGGAGTGTCCTGGGGATGTTAAGCTCTGACCTGTATGGTAGGTCAAACCATAATGGGATTCCTAACTGATAGGAACCTAAGGAAGACGCATCCCACATTTGGGAATTTGCCAAGGGTTTTGATCCGTGTGGTGGACTAAACTAGAAATGGCTTGCCTAATGTAAGGCTTATTAGGGAAAACGACTCCTCCCGCGTTCGGGATTCATCAAGGTTTTGATCCGTATGGTGGATCGGACCATTGGGTTGATCCTTCAGGCGGTCTCTACCAGTCCTTTGACCCTTCAGGCGGTTTCTACCATTCATTGACCCTTCATGCGGTTTCTACCATTGAGTTGACCCTTCAGGCGGTTTCTACCATTGGTTGACCCTTCAGGCGGTTTCTACCATACATTGACCCTTCAGGCGGTTTCTACCATTGTTTTGACCCTTCAGGCGGTTTCTACCATTGGTTGACCCTTCAGGCGGTTTCTACCATACATTGACCCTTCAGGCGGTTTCTACCATTGTGTTGACCCTTCAGGCGGTTTCTACCATTGATTGACCCTTCAGGCGGTTTCTACCATTGAGTTGACCCTTCAGGCGGTTTCTACCATTTATGAGATTCCAAATTGATATGAATCAAAGGATGACGTACCCGCTCTTCGGGGCTAGTCGGAGACTCGATCATTCTGTGGATCGGTCTTAGAAAAGATTTGCCTACTAAAAGGCTTCACCTAAGGATGACGCACCCAGTCTTTGGGGTGGCCAAAAGTCCTGCAGAAAGCTTAGACCTGAAAAAATTTTCCTCGCCAAGAAGATATTAGTAATCTTTGGGAAGACAATAATTGTCTAACTGACAAAATTCTACGACTTAAGTTTTAGTCATGAAATGTGCATTTTGATTGTTGGAGGTTATCCAAAACATTCCTGCCATATACAGATGTGATCATAAATTCCTTGCACGGAAACTCTAGATCAAACAATTTGAAAATTTCAAAAAGAGTTTGCTCAAAACATCCATTGGAGTATTTCTCACCCAAGAAGGCTCCTCACTGCTCTGTGATAATGATCTTTAATAGGGAAAGTGCTCAATTTCCTACCGACCTGTGCCTGGGTTTCAGGATCATTCGCAACGCATACATTTCGACCGATCAGGAGGTCTTTCACGGGACCGTAGTGTTAGGCTTGGATATCGGTTTCCAAGGGGGACTCACTTTTGAGTCAAGGCCGTTGAACGAAATTTTTCACTATCTGATCCGGGTTTACAAGTCAAGAACCCTGCAAAATGAGAAAGAAATAGTCTTGCTCGTACTTCTTTGAGCTAAGTTATACATTAACCCAAGTGTCTTAGTCAGATAAGACTACTTCAGGGTTGTAACATTGGAAGGATTGGGGACCGAAAAAGGCTTATTTTTTGCCCAGAAATTGTGAAGGGTTTGACATTGGTGATCATTGCAAATTTGCCACATGTCCTTCGAAGAACATCTCCATTTCTTGAAGTATACACTCCTCTTTTAGAGCGCACAAGGATGTTTAAAAGCGTCTCTTGTTACATTAAGAGACCGTCTGTTTGTGTGTTTGCAATTTGAGCACGACAACATTTGGAGAGTAGTCATCTTGATCTAACTCCTTTGCAGGGTCTTTTCATCGTCTCTCTAGACTTTACTGGGGATATTTTGAATAGACATCAGCCTTGCTTTTTACCAGGCACTTTGCTTTTTCTTGATGTCTAGGGATTTTTCTTTTCCCCTTTTTTTTAATCCCGTGTTTTTCTTTTCTTTTGGAGCTAGGATTTTCGGCAATCATGCTAGATATGCAACTTAAACTTTGGCACGCTTCCATTCCTAGAGTGATGTTGCCTTTGCTTTGGAATATGCAATGATCACCAATAGGTTGATGAAATGAATTTGCTGGCTCAACTTGGTTGTGCAAAGGATAACAGTGTGTAGGATAGAGAAATGAATCATTCTCGTCATCCTATGACACTTGGATTATCATATAAACAACACACAAAGATTTATGTTAGTCCGAGCAAGAAAATTTCTAACCGTTTACTTTTTGATACTGTTGGACTAACCTTCATTTGCCCCAATGTGGGGTGATTCTTGACAGGGTTGAGAATGAAAATCGCCGTTCAATGGGGTTCTCAATGGGCATCTGTAGTGTTTGGAATGAAGAAATAAATGCCTCTGTCATCTCGATCCATGTAATCGTTGCGAATGACCCTTATATCCATAGGTTAAGGTTTCGCTATCATTTCCAATCTCCTCATCTCTCAAGTGTGTATGGGACGTGTTTGGATTAGGCTCGCTTCTCTTATGAGAAAATACCCTTTTGAACAGTTCAAACGACTCTTATTGGAAAAATTCATTTCATTTCATCAAAATTTATCCTTCAAAGGGATTTTATGATGCACCATACATGTGTAATTCATGTTCAGACAATCTCATGTTTTAAAACATAAATGTCAATGAAGTAAGAATTCTATGTCTTTTTAGATGTGAGAATCGAATTAATTCTGAAAGTTTTTAATCTCCAATGAATTGGGAAAAGGGATACTTACCTGCCCATCGAGGCTGGAGATCCTGGAGATATAAAAGGGATATGTCATTGTATATTCTAAAACTTTACAAAAATTGCAACGATACATCTTACCCTTGGTCATATGCTCCAACGAGTATACAAGGGTTGTGAAAATCTGCACTTCACATAGTAACACAAGATTGTTGGGTGTTCTAAAGTTCTTTCGACTTCTTGGTTTTTGGAGAAAAATGAAACTTACATGTCTGCCCTGATGGCGAGCTCCTGCCAAGGATAAATATTAAGCATTATTTTGGGTTTCCAAATTCAAAACAAATTGGGACGATACTACTTTACTCTTGATTTGAATTCCATTCTGCATGCCAATGTGCGGATTGTAGAAGCCGGCCCTCAAGCTTGTGGCCATGATTTCTTCGTCTGGTTGGGCAACGAATCCACCTCGAGGATTTACGTCGGAGGAGATTCATTCATCTTTTTGGGCGTGTTTCATGCACTGTTTTGTTATTTGAATGCATGGCTTCTTGGGTGCCTCATCTATGTTCATCACCTGAGAGGAAAATGAGAGAACATTATCCCCGCATCTGATTGAAAATCATTTAGGAACGATACGTTCTTTTTACCAAATGGGTGGCTCCGCGGCCAAATGTGTTTTACATTGAAAGGATGGATTCCATTACGCTCTGCGGATGATAACTATTGCTTCGGGGACTTGCCCCACGGATCAAACGATGAATTTGATGTCTTCGGCTTCGACATGCTTTCCAGATGTAGGAATGGTTTGCCCCCATTTTCAGTGGAGATGGGTTTTGTCGAGTGGGCAAGATCAAAAACTCATCCTAGATTTGGCTTTAGTCGAAGGTTGAAATCCCGACCTTGGATAAGCGAATCATGATTCATCTCCTTCTGCTTCGGATTTGTCATTTGCGTGCTTCACATTTTACAATACCAACTTCGCCGCTTGATGAAAATGAATCGATGATTTTCGAATTGCCCCAAGTTCTATAGTCATCTGCGTCGAATCTCTTTGAACTTCATCGGGTGATAGACAAACTGATAAAATGATTTTTCAATCCTGAGATCGAACTCCTGACGTTTCGTACCACTTCCAGTTCACTGACTACCAGGACAAAGCACTATTGGCGTCCCTAACTGGTTCGTTTTTTGTTATAAAATTCTTGAAGCAGTTAGCGACCCCCCATCGAGAATGAAACAAGCTCAATTTAGAGTTCATAACGACTAAAGGTCCCTTAGAACGATACAGAGCTAACCGTCTTTGAGCTCGCTCGGGCTTTTGCTCGCATTTTCCTATGTGAAGCCTTTAAATGTTTTTCTTCGTGGCGTTCAATTGATTCGCCTCGACTCTAATCTAACAAGGGATTGTCGTACTCAAGCATGATGATGCTCGCAGGTAGTACTGATCGCTGCCCCAGATTAACTCTAGGCATTAAGGAAGATTATCTTGCATGGAAGACTTTATGACAGAAAGATTAATGATACATCCATTCACATGTGCCTAGTTCCCTTGAGGATTCTCGGTGATCAGCCAGCTACACCATGAATCAGACATATAATCGTCATTTTGGATCATAACTTCATAAGTCCATCAGTTTTAAACTGATCGATCCAGATATGGAGCTCCTCATCAAGGAAATCTTTTGATTCTTCGAGCAACTGATATTCGGGTTGACCATCATCGCTTGGCGTTGAAGGATTCATGTTTCTGTTGTGAGCGATCTGATTCTTCGAGCTAGAACCTTCGTCGTTGCTCGAGATTATAAGAGGATGATTGATCGGTTCACTATCAAAAGCACCTTCCATTTGGGAATGGGAGAAACAAAAATCCTCAAAGCATCCGCCCGCTTGATCTTCCGAAATCATATGCCCAAGCCGGGCAGATCTTTGAACACTAGGCGCAATATGTTGATCGGGGATAGGAAGAGCACTAGCGAAAAGTTGCTGCTCAAACCAAGGAGTTCGTACCTGCTGCACTTGTGGCATATACTCTTGAGGGGTGCTGAGATGATTCGGGGGAATATTCTGATTAGCGCCCAAGTAGTCGATGGTACTGCTACCAGCTTGGTCGGTGCCTAGATTCGGCAGGGTATTTCTTACTTCAGGGGCATTGTAGTTATAGCCATGCCTAGTGTTTAGGCACAAGTTGAGTTCTTTCAGGTTCAGTGCTGTGTGGCGCTGTCTTAGCGCCCTTCTGTAGCTCTTGAGGTGACTCGCGACTCCATCTTTAGTGAGTCCTGGTATGTTCATGATCTCAAGTATGCGCGTTGGATATGCTGAGTTGATCCCTAGTTGCTGAACCGCACTAAGGAACTTGAGATGAAGCTCGGGGGACCAATTGACCCTCGTCTTCTTGCGACCCGGAACAGTGTTGACAACTTGGCTATTGCTCTCTGGCCTATTTCCAGTAGAATTTGATCGAGCCGGAAATTGTTGTGGAGGGAATTCATCAGCTTTGGATTGGTCGGTCGTGATAGTAAGCTCATCGTTAAGGAAACTCCAATCATGGTGACGCATATCACATCCTTTAGAAGGCATCGATATTGACTTCGTAGAATTGATTTGTTCATGCATATCTCCAACAAAATCCGATTGTATCGAAGATGGTTCGAGGGAGTGGGGTGGTGAATGAGCATTTTCAATCCTCATATAAGGCTTATCAAGGAACATTTCGCCGAGAGTGATAGGGCCACCGCAATTAAGGCAAGCGATAGTGCTGGGAGCTTTCTTATACCTCATGTTCTCCGCTCGAAGCTTTTCGTTTTCCTCCTTTAGAATCGCAAGTTCTTGACGTCTGTGTTGAGCCCTCAATTTGGCTCGCTTATTTTGAAACCAAAACTTGACCCTCAAAGGTTTCATCCCTAGCTTCTGGCCCAATTCATTTCTTTGTTTCATGTTCGGGAGAGGGCATTCACTAAAGAAAGCTTCAAGCTCTTGGATTTCATTCTGAGTGTGGCACTGGCGACGTTTCCTTTTCCGAGATTGACCATCGCTGCTGCTGTTGTCGTCGCTGCTGAGATCCTGAACTTCGTTGCCGAAAGGGTTGGGTTCTGTGGTTCTGGTACCAGACGCCATCCTGGAATCTTCGAGATCTCTCAGTAGTTCATTTTCTGAGATTTTTGGATCAGTCGCCTCTAGCAACTGATGGTAACCCTCAAACATGTTGGATCGAAAAATGTTCGATCAATTTTTGCTCACTCAGGGTTCTCCACTCTCTCATGTATGCTCACTCTCTCTAAATTTTCTTTTGAGTGGTTCTGTATGCCCATGAAACGTTCTTTAAACATGGATGAAGATCGTCAGGCAAGCGTTGCTCCCAAGATTTCGTATTTCCCGCTTTGTCGTCTTCTTTCTTCTTTTCAACGTGGAGGGACACCAAATCGATTTCCTTTTCTCGATATCCATGTCTGTCTCCCACTTATTTTCAAAAAGGTGGAACTACGCTCGCCTCCTGCTCAGTTTTTTAATATGATGGGACCGCCAAATCCTTTCGCAACTTTTTTCGATAGTTGCGCTTAACTCCCGCTCAATTTTAATATGGTGACACCGACATATCTTTTTACAACTTTTTTAGGTTTATCAAGCCTGAAATCGCGGACTGGGACAGACCTGATGGTTCACCGAAAGAGCCACCACTGCTTTACCCAATTAACTTGGCTCCACGAGCATTATTGCTGTGCCTTTCTTCATTCTCGAGTTGCTATAAAAGGAGGAGTTAATGCAGAGAAGATTAACACTCTTACATAATTGCCTTTTCTTATTTTAATCACTCTACCACACTCATCTTCTTCTCCCTCACTCCAACGAAAATGACCTCCTCTCCTATTCACGCTTTCTCGGCCGAAATTTTGGCCCAGTGGGAAAAACTCTATAACCTCCTCGGTCGAGGCTATGCTCATATAGCCGATCACCCAGAAACTGAAGATGAAATCCGCATTTTGCTCGTGGAAATAGACACCACCTCCATCGAGGGCACTAATTTAGAGAGGGAATATAGAATCTTCCCAACCCTCTTTATAAACTTTTTAGAGACTTACCGTGTCGCTCATCGAAAAGCTACCGTGGCTCACGTTTTGCGAGCTCGCTATGAGGATCGGTCCAACTGCTTGGTGTTGGCCAACCTTGTGGCCGATAGTCACAGAAAGGCTGTTGAGTTCGCCAACAAGCGAGTCTCGATGTTGCTTCGCGAGAGGGGAAATTTGGTGGAGCGCTTGGCCTTATCCCTGACCACCTATGAGCACGACCGTCGTAATGTCGTGTTGAAGTTTCAATGTGAGTGGCAGGAAGAAAGGCTTGACAGCATTACCGCGGATATAGCCCATGGGAGAGGACTAGTTCGGGACCTGGAAATAGCCGCCGAAGATCACGGGACCAAGGTTGCCGAGCTTAAAGGGGAATGTAAACGCCTTCTTCTTAAGCTTGCAGATCTCGAGTCTCGAGGTGGTGAGTATAAGCAAAGCATCAATAATATGGAGGGCCAACTTGGTTCCTTTGTGATGCTAATTAGGGCTCATTGCGGTTTTATGTTTCCACCCCGATGATTTGTATGATCTGCTTTTAAGGTCCCTCGATTGAGCGAAATGAATGAAAGCTCTAATGTGTGTGTCTCAACTTCTGTATGGCTGACTTTCTCGAACACCTGACCACTCTCAACCTAGGCAAGCTGCGCTTTGACATTGATGATTCGAGCGTGTACATCTTGATTTTTTAATCTTGCTTATGATCGGATAAAGGAACCTCCCACCGCGATTATCCACAAAAAGACTTCTCTTCTCTACTTGTTTTTAACCTGTTTCAAATGAAAAGGCAGAATCAGAAGAAAGAATTTGAAAAATAAAGCATAAATCCTTTCAATTTTATGCTTACTTGTGATTAATAGGGATAAGAACTTTTACAAGGGTTTTGGCCTTGTGCAAAAGCTTTTATCAATATTCCTCAAAGGAAAGCATATCATTGAAAGGAATGTAATTCACGATAATCGCCTTTGATCAATTCCAAGAAAATCAATGGAATGTTCAAAAGTACACAATTACGATGTGTTTTAAATTCAATTGAAGATACGGTATCCAAATTAAAGCCGTTTGCTAAGAACGAGAGTAATTTGGATATCTATCTTTTCATTAAATTTGAAAAACACGAATACTCTTGATCAATTATTGTGGATTACCAATGATGCAAAACATGCATGAACCAATTCAAGTTTATAGTTCCTTCTGGCGAAATTGGGATTGTATTGCCCTATACGGCTAAAAGGTTGTATAAGACTTCCAATTTCAATTTCATCCAAAGGAATTATAAAATTGATTTTGGAGTATTCGAGTGATTAGAAGAAATGCCACTATCACATTCCAATGACAAGTCAATAGAAATACAACAAATTTCAATCTGAATGTATATAAACACAAATAGATTCCTAATACAATCAATATAAGGGATCAGATAGAGAGGATCTCAGCAAAATAAATCCTATACAAGAAGGCTAGAAATGAAAATTAAAACAAAGGAATGTGATCTTAATACTTAGAGATGCCCCAGTTTCGATCTTTGAGACGTGACTTCAGGATCACCTATTCCAAATCGTCATCTTCATTAGATGATACCTCAATGATGTCCATAGCAGGCTCTTCTTGTCCATTTGGCGCTCATAATGGGATGACATCATCTTCATCTTTCATCAAGAACATTGGGAGGAAAACACACATATCTATCCTCAAAATGGCATTTAATCCAATCACTGGAATTATGCAATGAATATAATGATTAAGAGCTGTAACAAGTTCGAGGGATAGAAAAGTCTTACCAACCAAACTTAAGAGAAAATCAAGCTTCTCTGTATTTTTAGCAGTGTTAGGTATACTAACCTTCCATAGACAAACGCATGAGACAAGTGAGGGAAAACTCCTAAAAATCAAAAGATAGGGCTTGGTACCTAAAGCCAAGGTTCTCACCTCGAATTCTGGGAAGAGCCGATTCCATTGCACAACTATCGTTGCATTGGGACTCAATCCATAGTTCGAAGTGAGCGGAATTGAAAAGTGGATTACCCCATGTTTTTCCTCACGGAGATTCCATTTTCAATTCCTTCTATTGTGTTCCTAAAGAGGGCGCCTGGGGTTTTAGGCGCAATTGTGTGTATTCATTGTGTCGTGCTAAAGCAAAAGACATGCATTTTATTTAACAATCACCGCTTCAATATAAACATCCACACAATCATACATCCAAAACTCCTGCCTGCATAAAACATAGTTAACAAGCACTTCACCCCTTATTTCTCCCGTCTACAAAAACATCTAACACATTCGTTAGCATATACACCTCACTTTCGAGAGCATCTGCATAAAATTAGGTTAGAAGAATCAATCAACTTTTTAATCGGCTCAAGTCCACTAAATGGTTAAGAACCAGTCCCCAGCGGAGTCGCCAGTCTGTCGCGACCCTCTTGAGGTTGTCGGGCTCTCGAGGGCTAATGGGCCGTCCTGTCTGGTCGGACGCGGGCCTCTCCCAAGGCCCATTACCCAAATCGCAACGGAGGTATGCGTGATCGACTTTCAGTGTGGTCTAGTGACATGTGCTAAGTGTGCATGCCATGGAGTCGCCACCAATCATTTTTTTAGGGTATGATTGGACCACCCAATCGAATAGTTGGGAGTTTATATTCAATTCTGCGAGAACCAGAGAAATGGTTTCGGGGACTTAGTTACACCAACTGTCAGAGTTGACGCCCTTTCGGTACCTAAGTTGACTGAATTTTCTAGCCTGAAATTCATGCGGATGAGTAAGGTATGAACCCTAAATCTAGAAATTCATGTAGATAAGAGTGATTATCCTAGCAATCACAATCAGTAATAAAATGCCCAACTCAAGGAATCTAGATATGCAAATAAATCACATGGCATTCCTAGTAAGGTCCTATTTATCAATCACAGCTCAAGAATGATTTAGCTGTCCTAGCCATTCTACACACGATCTAACCTAAGAAAAGCATTAGGAAGCATCGAAGGAGTTCGAGAGTACTCACATGGGGTTCGCCGTGCCCTGGTTTGGTCTTGGACGAGCTATCGAGCTCATGCCGACCCGATTATATTTGGGGATCCACTCGGCGTTTTACACCATGAAATCATGTGAAACAAAAACAAAAATATTCAGCAAGGGGCATTTATTGTAGATGGTGGTCGATCTAATTGGACGTCAAGACTAAAAAAGATGTAGAAATTTACAAATTAAAATACTCGAATGACATTTTTTTGCCAAATTCAACTCTATGCGTCGTGAAGAAACACATGCAATTGAACTTAAATTTTGACTATTTATGAGTTCAAAATGTAAAAGAAATTAAAATAAAAATATTGACTATTTTTCTATATTTTTACGACATCGAACGCTATTTTTCTTCATTTTTCATGTATTTTTCTATTTTTGGAAAATATTAAAAAATATTAAAAAATATGAAAAATTATTTTTTTATCAAAAATGGTTCCTTTAGCTTGGTCAAGGCTACCAAAGATGATTTTTTAATTTTTTCTAACTTTTTATAGATTTTTTATGAATTTTTTAAAAATAAACTATGAAAGACTGATCAAAAATCAGGTGTCAACAGCTGCACAAGAGAGGAACGCCGTACCGGTACCAGACCTTAACCAAGCTGCGCGTCCTTCGGCATCCGTTGCTTCAGACGCGACGCAAATTCCAGAGGAAAACATGACCGAGAAGGTTAACCAAGTGCCGATGGCTGACGTACCACCGAAGGTTGCACCCGTGATCATTAGCCTAGATGGAAATAAAAAGGAGAAGCCCGTCGGCAAAACTGAAGAAGGTGCAAGGAGGCTGGCAAAAATTGAAGAGTGCCTGAGCAGCCAAGGATACGAGCTGGCCAGATTCGATAAGATGTCGCCATTCGCGAAGATAGAAGCGCCACCAGATTACAAAGAACCCGACTTCATGAGAAAATATAATGGGACAGGTTGTCCCCGAGCTCACCTGAAATATTACCTACGCAAAATGGCGCATTACTCTGACTACGTCCCCTTGCTGATGAATACGTTTCAAGAAAGTCTGTCGGGAGTGGCACTAGCTTGGTTTATCGAAGTGGATTTGGAAGAATATGACGGTTGGGAGGACCTGGCGGAAGATTTTTTACGCCAATATAAGTTCAACACCGCTGCGGCACCTTCTAGAGAGGATTTGCTGAGGACTGTGAAAGGGAAGAGTGAGACAATTCGCACCTACGCTCAAAGGTGGCGTGCCATAGCCACACAAGTCAAACCGTCTATTCCGGAAGACGAGCTGGTTGACATATTCTTGAAGGCACTCCCCTATGAGTATTTCGACAAGTTGAACACGTCGGGATGTCAGACATTCACGCATCTGATCAAAGTTGCTGAAAGATTGGAGTGGGCGGTGAGAGAAAGGAAGGCGCCAGAAATAGTGACAAGGCGTCAGTATCCGGCCCGGAAGGAGAGGGAAGCCGGGATCGACGTGGCATTTGTACCGAACCCACCTAGGCCCAAGCAGTTCTCCAATTCAAGCCCAGTCCAAGGAGGCCCATCGTGGTCGGCACAGAAGCAATTTGAGCCAAAAAAGAAGTTACCCCCCAAGCAGTTCACACCCTTGCCTAGATCATTATCAAAGTTGCTGCCTATGCTGCTAGAGGAGCGCCTGGTCGCTAAAGAGCCCCCGAGGCCAAATCCGGTGAAATTTAATGGTTATGACGAGAGCCAGTCATGTGCCTATCACATGGGAGAGAAGGGCCACAACGTGGATAACTGCTTTATTTTGAAATGCAGGGTGCAGGCTCTCATCGATAGTCGTATTCTCGAATTCGACAAAATGGAACCGAACGTCCAGCAAAATCCACTCCCAGATCATCAAGTTGTAGGGGTAATCTTTGAGGACGAAGAAGAGAATCGCCTTGGATCTGAAACGGGTACGGGCAAGTCTCGCGTGGCTTCGACAGTCATTCCAATCGGCCGGAGCAGAGGAGATATCCCAGAGGGGAATGGAATATTATATCTAACGAAGCCATTGAGTATGATGGTGATTGGCGAACCCGAAAGGTATCCCAAAAAGGGATATCTCAAAGGAGGAACGTATGCCGACGCGAAAAATGCCGGGGCTCTTTGGGACTGGTTACTGGCCAAGGGGTCGCAGGGTGAATCCTCGAGGAGGTTTAATTCAATGGAGCTCGACGGTTTAGTTGGAATGGTGGGAAGTACTAAGCCCCTCATCATCAGCCTAAATAGAATTGACAATTGGAAGGGAGATGGTGACCACCCGCCTAAGCCAGTTGTAATCCGCCTCGCTGACGATGAAGCTGATGATGAATCGAGTGTGGAAATTGGAAGGAAGTCACCGGTAATAATAAAAATTCCCCCTGTAGACGACTACAACCCTAAGGAGGTCCATTGGGATTATGGGACAGATAAGATCAGCGCCGTGATGCGATCGGGAAGATTCTACGCACCACGAGAGGGTGAGCCAGAGAAAAGAGAAGTGTCTAAAGAAGACGCCGAGAAGCTTTTGTCTATTGTTAGAACCAGCGAGTTCGAGGTCATAGAGCAGTTGCGAAAGATGCCAGCCCAGATCTCCCTACTGGATCTGTTCTTAAATTCTGAAAAGCACAAGGACGCACTTATGAAAGTCCTGAACGAGGTGCACGTGCCCGAATCCATTAACGAGGTGCAATTGGAGAATTTCGTAGGTGCTATTTTGCTGAAGGATCAGATAAGTTTCTCCGATGAGGATTTCCCGATGGAAGGACGGACGCATAATAAGGCGCTGTATATAACAGCGAAATGCCATGGCAAGCAAGTATCTCATGTATTGGTTGATAATGGCTCTGCTTTTAACATCTGCCCTTTGGCCACTTTGAGGAGTCTGGGCGTGAATGAAGAACTGATCAGAACCTCTAAAGCCAGTATTAGAGCCTTTGACGGAACGAGGAAGACCGTGGTCGGGGAAATTGAACTGGATGTTTTCATAGGCCCAACCAGCTTTTCCATCGGATTTCAGGTGATGGACCTACCAAGTGCCTTCGGATTCCTTCTCGGGAGACCGTGGATCCACATAGCTGGAGCTGTACCGTCTAGTCTACATCAGAAGGTCCGCTTTGTAGTTAACAACAAAGTAATCACTGTTCCGCATGTGGATCTCATGACATACCAGAATAGTGCTGTTCCGCATGTGGAACCGGAAGGGAAAGAAGAGGCAAGTTTCCATTCCCTTGATCTGGTGGCAGCTGTCCATACGCCCGTAGGGACCAAGCTAAGAGTCCCTGCCCTATCTCAGTACGACCTTCTGCCAGGAAAGATGCTATTATCCTATGGATTCGCTCCGGGAGGCGGTTTAGGTAAACATAACCAGGGAATCCGAGCACCTTTAAAGCTGAACTCGAACGAAGGCAGGGCTGGCTTAGGATATGTTGGCGAGCGAAATTGGCGTCGTACTGGAGGTAGAGGCCCTAGCCGGAACAGAGGTGAGAATCAAGGAAGCAACAGACGCAGAGGAGGACGAAACGGTTCGTTCATTGGCTCAAGTGTTTGGAAAGGCAAAGCTAGGGCGTTTGGCAACGAGCTTGAGCAGTATTTCTCCAAGGCCTCCAAGTGGCTGGCAGACGAAGTTGCGCTGGACGAGATCGATCCTGATCTGGAGAATCCTTTCCTGGAAGACACTGTGAATGTCATCATCGACTGGCTCGGTGCAAACAATGACGTCACTGAGTAAAGAGACCTCTCTTTCACTTTCAGCATTTCGTTTTATTGCTTGTGTTGCATTTCAATTCAGTCTAGTCATTTCCCTTTCTATTTCCGGTGTGAGCGGATAATGCCTCTTAGATCTCCGACCGTGGGTCCAATTGGCACGCTTTGTAACACGGTCCATTTTGCAAAACATCTCGGGTTTTATTAAGGGCACATAGGGTAACGGATCGGCCCTATGATGATCGCCTCCTTGGTTTGAGGCTTGAGGCCCGATTTACCTTATGTCCCCTGATTTTCAAGTGAGTTTCAGAGATCAATAGTATCGGGGGATACGAGGATTGGTCCCGTCTTTCGGCATTCCTCATTTTATTTAAAAAACAAAAACAAAAAAAAAACAAAACAAAAAAAGGATTTTTCCTGAGTTTCGTTCGTACGAATTGGATGAACTAACCATTCTCATGACATTTCAGGCATATCATCTCCAACATGCATACCAGGTTATTAGACGACTCGGATCATCAGGAAGATTCTTCTTGTGATATTGAAGATGTTGAAGATGAGGGTCAGAGGGCCATCCAGAGAGAGTGCATTGCTTTCGAAGAATCCATGCCTCCCACCACTGAGGAGCCGTTGACCGTTAACTTGGGAGACTCGGAAGATGTCAAAGAAGTAAAGATCGGTGGACACCTATCTCAAACGGAGGCGGCCAGAATCACCAAATTGCTGAGAGAATATCAGGATATCTTCGCGTGGTCATACGCAGACATGCCAGGCCTGGATCCTAGTATCGTAGAGCATGCATTGCCCATCAATCCCGGTTTCAAGCCCGTAAAACAGGGAAGCAGGAGGATGAAATCGGAACTGTTTGATAGAATCAAAGAAGAAGTGATGAAACTCTTAAGGGTTGGCTTTATTGAGGCAATTCCGTATTCTGATTGGATCACCAACATTGTCCCGATGATGAAAAAGGATGGAAGGATCCGTATTTGCGTAGACTATCGGGATTTGAACAAGGCAAGCCCGAAGGATGACTTCCCGCTTCCCCACATAGACGTTCTAGTAGACAGTACAGCGGGATATGAACTGTTCTCGTTCATGGATGGATTCTCTGGTTACAATCAGATACTCATGAAGAAGGAGGATCAGGCTAAAACCGCGTTCACAACCCCATGGGGAAATTTCTGTTACAAAGTCATGCCTTTTGGGTTGAGGAATGCCGGGGCAACGTACCAAAAGGCCATGGTAACCTTGTTCCATGATATGATCCACAAAGAAATCGAAGTATATGTCGACGACATGATCGCCAAATCCAGACCAGGACAAGACCATTGTCGCGACCCGTCCGAAAGCGGACGCGGCTAATGGATTACCGATCACGGGTCTTGGATCGGCGCGAGCCCTCCCAGGCCCATACCAAATCGCGGCGGGAGTATTTTTCAGGAGGATTCGACGATAAGAGTCGATCGCTTTCGACCTTAGTGTGGTCGTGGTGGCATGTGCAACTTGTACATGCATTTGGAGTCGCCACCGGTCTTTCTTGGAGGGTAGACCGGAAACCTTACTGATCGATTGGGAGAGATCGATCAGTTCTACGGAACCAGAGATTTTGGGTTCGGGGACTTGGTTACGCTGGTGTCGTTACCAACGCCCTTTCGGTACCTAACGTGAGTGATTTTCCTAACTAGGATTTCATGCAGGCGCAATTTTGGGTGAGGTAAGTCTGACTTTGCACATTAACCAGTTTAACATGCTCACGTAATCATAATAAATAAATAGACGTCAATCACATAAACATCTATCCTACGTGGTGATCATGGAATTATGATTTAATGGGTCTCGAGCCAATGAGACCACATTTAATCATTTTAATATTTTAATAACGGAGAGCCGCTCTTCGCTTCTTCTTGGTTTCTTGAACTCTTCAAGAATTGGGCCCCAAAGAGCTCGCCGACTTAAAAGGCTCCTCCACGTAATCCTCGTAGCATTTACATCAACAATTGACTATGCTAAAAATAAAGATTACATGAAAAATAAAAGGAGTACGCAGTCTCCATTTAATAATTACAACCCCAAATATATAAATAATCATCATACATTCATATATACATCAATCACATTGATTAGGGATTTTTCCATGATCACCACCATTTCACGTAAGTAATAAATTCACAATTTAAAACTTAGGAAGGCACAATAAAAATTCTACGTTGAATCATATTCAGAATTTTTACGTAAAATAAGATAGCCATAAATTTTCGATTCAAAATTGATTTAGTCTCAATTTTTGCTACGTTGATTAATTTATCATATAAAATAATCAATCTTCATTAGCCATGTAAGACGAACAATTCGTTAATACATATTGGCCATAGTATTGCAAAAATTGCAAAAAATCAATTAAATGCACGAAAAAACCTAAGGATTGGCTCTGATACCACTGTTGGGATCCACGTAACACGTAGCGGAAATAAATAACAACCCATACATGTATCTCCAGAGGCGTACTTCGTGCATTTCAATCGAAAAAAAATCACAAAGTCTCAAAGGGAGTAAATAGATTACCTCTCGTAGCGTGCTTGAACGGAGGCGTCGGTTCGATGTTCTTCGATCTCAGCCTCCACAAGTGTTAGGCATCTAATTCGGACGCACCACCAATTGACGAACGGGGAGACGACTAATAACTCCACAACAATTGTGCTAGCAATATGCGGAATCAATATTCCGAACTTAGTATATTTTGCTCACTCAAGATGATGAGAATATAGAGAGTGTTTGTGTTCTTCTCTCTAAGCTCTCAAAAATTTGCACACTCTACAAAATGTCTCTCCCCCCCCAACCTCAAAACTCTTGCCATCCTTTTATAGCCAAAAATACCTTCCAATAAATTGTATTTAAAAATAGCACTAACAATTATAAATTCTATCTAAAAATAGCACTCACAAATAAATGACATTTAAAAATAGCACTAACAATAGCACTCACAATTTATAATACAAAAATGCTATTTAAAAATAGCACTAACAATAGCACTCACAATTTATAATACAAAAATGCTATTTAAAAATAGCACTAACAATTATAAATTCTATCTAATAATAGCACTCACAAATAAATGACATTTAAAAATAGCACTAACAATAGCACTCACAATTTATAATACAAAAATGCTATTTAAAAATAGCACTAACAATAGCACTCACAATTTATAATACAAAAATGCTATTTAAAAATAGCACTAACAATTATAAATTCTATCTAATAATAGCACTCACAATTTATGATAAATAAATGTCATTTAAAAATAGCACTAACAATAGCACTCACAATTTATGATAAATAAATGTCATTTAAAAATAGCACTAACAATAGCACTCACAATTTATAATACAAAAATGCTATTTAAAAATAACACTAACAATAGCACTCACAATACAAAAATGCTAAAAAAAAGGCACTAACAAAGGTGTTAAAAATAATAACCATTATTATTATTACAAGAGTTAAAGAGGTTACCAAACAGTACAAATATGCATAACGTATAAATACGCATGACGTATAAATACGTAGAGCATATGTATACATCCGTGAAACCGGGGACTAATTGAAAGAAAAATGTGCAATTAAGCCCTTTTGGTAAAAATTGATTAAATTGGAGGGCAAATTGACCTAATTGCACTTTAAGACTTTAGAATCCAATGTCATAGCTTATAAAAAGTGAGAATTGAAAACTAAAAGACTCGAAAATGATTTTTTTTAGGCTCGGTTCGGGTTTATGTTTGTGAAGGAACATAGTGACCCGAGCCGAATTTTTGAGATTTAAAGTGACACACTTGAAGAGGAAATTAAAACAAAATTATCGAATATTTTTGGGTATTTTTCTGACCACGAATGGTATTTTTTTGATTTTTTGGGTATTTTTATAATTAAATAAACTCGAAAAATATTAAAAATACCGAAAAATATTTTTTTGTTCAAAATTGGTTCCTAAGGTTAAACCAAAGCTTCCAAAGTTGATTTTGTGATTTTATGACCTTTTTTTATATTTTTAATTAATTTTAAAGAATAAAAATCACAATAATAAATGGTAAAAACTCATGTGTCAACAGCTGCCCCTCTTTGAGAGGAATCTCGTTAGAGGTTTCTCTCAAAGATAAGGTGGCACCTAATTCCTAACCGACTCAACTGGGAAAATGAGAGAAGAAATGTTATGACATCGGATCCTTAAGCCTATTGATAAAAGCTCAAATCAATCCCCGGTTTGCTCTAACAATTTGAACATGGGCCGGAGTGAGAGAGGCTTACCTAAAGCTCACCTGTCGGATGCTGCCGGTTGCGACGACTTTCAAGAAGATGCCTAGGACTCGTCACAGAAAATCCTAGGGAGATTAAGCTCTGACCTGTATGGTAGGTCATACCATTATGGGCTTCCTAATTGGTAGGAACCTAAGGAAGGCGCATCCCCACGCTTTGGGATTTGCTAGAGATTTTAATCCGTATGGTGGATCAGACCTTCGTGTTGATCCTTAAGGCGGTATCTACTTCGTGTTGACCCTTGAGGCGGTATCTACCAATAAGTTGACCCTTGAGGCGGTTTCTACCTTGGTTTGACCCTTCAGGCGGTTTCTACCTTGGTTTGACCCTTCAGGCGGTTTCTACCATGAGTTGACCCTTCAGGCGGTTTCTACCTTTGATTTGACCCTTCAGGCGGTTTCTACCTTGTGTTGACCCTTCAGGCGGTATCTACCATGTGTTGACCCTTCAGGAGGTTTCTACCATGAGTTGATCCTTCATGCGGTATCTACCTTGTGTTGACCCTTTAGGCGGTTTCTACCAAATTTGATTTGACCCTTCAGGCGGTATCTACCTTGTGTTGACCCTTCAGGCGGTATCTACCATGTGTTGACCCTTCAGGCGGTATCTACCTTGTGTTGACCCTTCAGGCGGTATCTACCTTTAGTTGACCCTTCAGGCGGTTTCTACCTTGAGTTGACCCTTCAAGCGGTATCTACCTTGAGTTGACCCTTCAGGCGGTTTCTACCTTCATTTTGACCCTTCAGGCGGTTTCTACCATGAGTTTTGCTTTGAAAAGGGGTCTCATGACGAGGGTTCTCCACGTCCGATGAGACTGTTTGATATTTTTTTGAAAAGGGGTCCTAGGACGAGGGTTCTCCACGTCATGCTAGGACTTGGGTCTGTTGAGGCGACATTCTGGGAGCTGGGTTCTCCAAGTATCCTGCAGAAAGTTCAAACCTGAAAGATTTTTTTTCACTAAGAAAATGTTAATAATCTTTGGGAAGACAATAATTGTCCAATTGACAAAATTGTATGACTTAAGTTTTAGTCATGAAATGTGCATTTTGATGCTAGAGGTTATCCAAAGCATTCTTACAACATGCAAATGTGATCACAAATTCCTTGCATGGAAAATTTGGATCAACAGTCTGAAAATTCCAAAAAGAGTTTGTTCAAAACATCAATTGGAATATTTCTCGACAAGGAGGTCTTCTCACCTGTTTTGAGATAATGGTTTTTATAGGGGATGCACTCAATTCCCTACTAACCTGTGCCTAGGTTTTAGGCTCATTCGCAGCGCATACATTTTGATCGGTCGGGAGGTCTTCCACGGGACCGTAATGTTGGGCTTGGTTATTGATCCTCAAGGGGGACCCGCCTTGGAGTCGAGGCCATTGAATAAAAATTTTCATCATCTGCTTCGGGTTTACAAGTCAAGAACCCTGCAAAATGAGAAAGAAATAGTCTTGCTCGTACTTCTTCGGGCTAAGCTATATGTTAACCCAAGTGTCTTAGTCAAAGAAGACTGTTTCAGGGTTATAACGTTGGTAGGATTGGGGACCGAAAAAAGCTTGTTTTTGGCCCAGAAATTACGAAGGGTTTGACATTGATGATCATTGCAAATTTACCACCTGCCCTTTCCTCTTTGTATCTTCAATTTTTTGAGGCGTGCAACAGCTTTTGAGGTGTGCACGAATTCTTTAGAGAGCGTCTCTGGCTGCATTAAGAGATTGACAACTCCGTCTGCGTCTTTCCTCCACGCTTGACATCATTTGGAGGAGTGACTTTTTGATTTGACTCCTTTATGGGTTTTTCTCTCTTCCCAACTAGGCTTCATTGGGGATCAAGCAAACAGCTTGCACGAGCATCGGCCTTGCTTTTACTAGGCACTTTGCTTTTTCTTGATGCTGGGGATTTTTTAATCATCATTTTTTGAAATCCCGTTTTTCTCATATTCGATGGGATCATGTTAGACATATGTCTGAAAGTCTAAACATGCTTTAAATATCAGCCCGAGAATCCTCTTCGTAATCCCCGATGCCTTCATCTTGGAACGTGCAATGATCATCAATGGGCTCATGAAATGAATTTGTAGGCTCAACTTGGCTATGCAAAGGATATGGTGTGTGGGATAGAGAAATGAATGTTTCTCATCATCCTATGGCACTTGGATTACCATATAAACAACACACAAAGATTAATGTTAGTCCGCGCAAGAAAATTTCTAACCATTTTCTCCTGATGCTGCTGGACTCGCCTCCATTTTGCCCCAATGTGGGGTGGTTCTCGACAGGGCTGATAATGAGAACCTCCGTTCAAAGGGGTTATCAATGGTCACCTGTAGTATTTGGGAATATGAAACGAACGCCCCCGTCGTCCCAACCCATGTAATTGTTGCGAATGGTCCCTACCTCCGTAGGTACAGATTTTGCTGTCTGATTCGCTCCACTTCTCTCTTAAGTGTGTATAGGACGTGTTTTGACTAGGCTAGCCTCTCTTTTGAGTAAACTTCCTTTTGAATGATTTGACAAATAATCAAATTTGAAAAAAATTCATTTCTTTCTTTCCCAAAATTTATCCATCGAGGGGATTTTGTGATGAATCGTGCATGTCTTATTCATGCTTTGGGCAACCTCCCGATTTAAAAACATGAAAGCCAATGAATTTTGAATTCTATGTCTTTTATAGACATTAGATTCTGAAAGCTTTTCTTTCCTTCTCAGTTTTTATTCAACATCTTTAATGGATCGGGGAAAGGGATACTTACCTGTCCCCTGCGGCTGGAGATCCCTGAAAATATGGAAGAAACATGTTATTGTACGTTCACGCATTTTTCAAAAAATTAGAACGATACACCTTACCCTTGGTCGTGTGCCCCTACGAGTGCACACAGGTTGTGAAAATCTGTCCTCCTTGATGGTGAGTCCCTATCAAGGATAAATAACAAGTGTTAACTCATATTCCCAAATTGAAGACAAATTGGGACGATACAACTTTACTCTTGGTTCTCATCCCGTTCTGACGTCGTGTATTGATATGAACCACGTCTATCAAATCCGCTTATCCATGCTTGGAATATTTGCAATATCAATGGTTCAGCTGCCCCTGGTTGGGCAACGTCTGTTTTGTTATTTTAACAGATGGCTCCTTGAGTGATTTATCCACGTTTATCACCTGAGAAGGGAAAGAAATGAGACATTACTTTGGTATTCGGTTGAAGATCGTTTAGGAACGATACATCATTTTACCAAATGGGAGGCTTCGTGACCAAACGTATTTCGTGCTGAATGGGGGTAGATCCCATTATGCTCCGCGGGTGATAGTCATCGTTCATGGAATTTGCTCCACGGATTAAGTGATTAATCCATGGCCCTTGGCTCGAAGACGTTCAAAGGGTAATGTTGACACTCAGAGCGGTTAGTTTTCAGCGTTAATTAAAATGTTCCCGCGGGAACTTTACAACGAGATCCGTAACACATTCATTCGACGTATTCACCTCTCACTCTCCTGAGCCTTCTAATGATTTAGCACACGAGCTTCGAACCAGATGTCCGGTCGCCGGTACCGGTCACGACTGCGAAGATGCACTAGTTCCAAAATGCTTGACCCATAGGCTGAGTTGCTCATTCAGGAGATCGTCCGACCGCTCGAGTCGTCCAAGTTGAGCATCCTTAATTGCTGGTGACGGACTTCTCCCATTTTCGGCATGAACAACCTGGTTCCTCGGTTTATGCGTGATCCACACGCCGAGTTGCTCACTGAGGGACTCGCTTGAAATTTCAAGCCATTGACGCCCAAGTCGGGCATCCTCAACCGTTGGCGATGGGTTCCTCACACTACTTTCGACATGAACAACCTCACTTCTCGAGTTGGTACTTTCATCGTTGTCCAGTAGGTTTGTACCCAATGCTGGATTCGTCGTAGGAATAACACTAACGATCGGTTGGTGCTCAAATTGGGGAGTCCATACCTGCTGAAATTGTTGTATATACTCTTGAGGAGTACCAGGGTAACTCAGGGGGGAATTCAGCCGATCGAACCAAGAATAGATGTTTTCAAGGAGATCGTCTGAACCATCGAGCGACTGACATTCAGGTTGAGTATTGTCGACCACTGGAGAAGGAATCTTTTCGCCATTTTCGTCATGGACCACCTGATTCTTCGAGCCGGAATCTCCGTAATCGTCTCGCAAGATTGTACGTGCATCTCCTGCCAATGTTAGATCCGCTGTAGGACTAGCATTAACGGCCAGTCGGTGCTCAGACTGGGGAGTCCCGATTTGCTGAAATTGCGGTACATACTCCTGAGGAGTACTAGGATAACCCAGGGGAGTACTCTGATTGATGCCTGAACAATCGACCGTGTAATTGTCAGTCCCATCGGTGTTAAGAGGTGATTGGATGCTTCCTGCTGCATGAGGATTGCGATCACAGCCATGCTCATCGTTTAAACTTGAACTGCCTCTATCTTGGTCTAGTGCCACTCGTCCATCTCTCAGTAGTCTTTTGTAGCACCAAAGGTGGTTCCTGACTTTATTTCTATCCAGTTCCGGCATGTTCATGATCTTGAGTATGCGCGATGGGCGAGCCAAACTGATCCCTAACTGTTGAACTGCATCAACAAATTTGCTATGAAGCTCCGAGGTCCAATAAAACCTTGTTTTCTTGCTAGCCGAAGTAGGGTTGGCAACTCGGCGGCTACTCTTCGCGGAATCTGGTCGTGTTGAACCGCCTCTATCTTGATCTAGCGACGCTCGTCCATCTCTCAGTAGTTTCTTGTAGCGCCAAAGGTGATTCTTGACCATATTTTTAGTCAGTCCCGGCACGTTCATGATTTCGAGTATGCGCAATGGGCAAGCAAAACTGATCCCTAACTGTTGAACTGCATCAACAAATTTGCTATGAAACTCCGGGGTCCAACGAAATCTTATTTTCTTGCTAGCCGAAGTGGTGTCAGCAACTTGGCGGTTACTCTTCTCGGAATCTGGTCGTGTTGGAGGTTGCTCTGGAGGGGATTTAGTGGTCTCAGATCGGCTGGTCATGATGGTGAGTTCATCATTGAGCGGACCCGACTTGTCATGACGCATGTTCCCTTCCACAATGGGCGTCGACTTTGACCTTATAGCACTAGTTTCCTCTTGTAGATCTTCGGCGGTACCCGCCTGTTCCGAAAGATGTTGCGAAGGGCATTGCAACAAATGAGCATTATAAACCCCCAGATCTGGCTCTTCAGTGAATACTCCGTCCGTGGGAACAGGGTTACCGCACTCAAGGCAAATAGCGATGCTTAGAGCTTTTTTGTACTGAATGTTTTTTATTCGAAGCTTTTCATTTTCCTCCCTTACAATCGCTAACTCGTGCCGATCGCGTTGCTGCTTCAGCCGGGTTCGTTTGTTTTCAAACCAGCACTTGACCTTCCGAGGCTCCCACCCTATCTCCTGGCCCATTTTGATTCTCTGTTCCATGTCCGGATAGGGGTATTCCTTGAAAAACAATTCGAGTTTATGGACTTGACCTGAAGTGTTGCGTTGGAGACATTCCTCTTTCTGACGCTGATCACCGTCGCGGGTATTGTTCTCGTTAACCAAGCCGCGGGTTTCATCATTAGAAGGATTGGTCTCCATGGCCCCCGTGTCAGGTTCGGTCCTGAGATCTTCAAATTCTTCCAGCAGCTCAAGCTCGGAGACCTCCAAGTCTGGCGCTTCTAGTAAATGACAGAACCCCTTGAACATTTTGATCGAAATATTACTGCTTGATTTTCCGTTAACTCAGCTTTCTTTGTTCCTCCTTGGATCCTCACCTTTCTCTGCAAATTTTGAAAGGTTAAAGGGGTCGGATCACCGCTCTTTGATCAAAGGTGATGGCTACCCGACGAGCGTTCTTTTCAATGCTTCGAGATTCCCACTTCGTCCTTTTGTGATGGCTACCTGACGAGCGCTCTTCTCAAGGCTTCGTAATTCCCACTTCGTCTTTTGTGATGGCTACCTGACGAGCGTTCTTCTCAAGGCTTCGTAATTCCCACTTTGTCCTTTTGCTCTTTTCTACGTGAACGGAGCCTGAAGATCTCTTGCGTTGATTTCGCTTTGTCGAGCACTACGCTTGTCCCCCTGGCCCAGTCTCTAGAGTAACAAGCCTGCCCACCTTTCGGCGTCATTATGTTTCGTAAAACCCGAGATCACAGGACGGTGGTGGATTCGTGACTCATCGGGGGTGCATTAACGAAACCCGTTTGGCTCTACTGCACATAAACTACTATTACCACTTCTCCCTGCTTACTCGAGCGTTTATAAGGTGATAGATTGACGTCAAGAAGATTAACACTTTAGCCTTATCAAACTCAGCCTCTCAAACACTCTTCACATTCCCACTCTCCTCTCCGTCATTCCATCGCATATGGATTCCTCTTCTGTGCCTGCTGCCTTAGCTGAAGCTTCGACCCAATGGGAGAGATTTTACCATCTCTTGGGTAGAGGTTATGGCTACATAAACAATCATCCTGAAGCTGAGGTTGAAGTTCGTACTCTGATTCCGGCCCTGGATACTGCGTGTATTGAAGGTACAAAACTGCAAAGGGAGTTTGTGATCTTCCCAACTCTCTTCAACAATTTCATGCAGGCTTACGAAGTCGCTAGCCGGGAGGTCACTTTGGCTGGTATCGTGCGAGCCCGCTATCAGGACCGAACTGAGTCCCTGATGTTGGCCACGCTGACGGCCGATAACCATAAAAGGGCTGTTGAATACGCCCACGCTCAGGTTTCGATGCTGGTCCGTGAGAGGGACAACTTGGTGGAGCGTCTGGCTCTTTTTGACACCGCCTTTGAGCAAGACCAGCACAACTTCGTGCTGAGGTTCCAGTGTGCCTGGTTGGAGGAAAGGATTGAAGACCTGAGCATGGATATAGCTCGCGGGAGGGTGCTGGCTCATGACTTAGAGCTTGAGTTTGAGTACTATGACACCAAGGTGAACGAACTTAAGGAGAAATGTCGTCTCCTTTTCTTCAAGCTTGTAGACCTCGATTCCCGGAGTGTGGGTTGTAAGCAAGGCATGGATAGCATGGAGAGTCAGTTAAGCTTTTTTGTGATGCTTGTCAGAACTCATTTTGGGTTTACTGCTCCCCCTCAGTGATCCACTTGTAAACTTTCCTGCTGAATGAAATAAATGCGAGTTTGTTTATATACGCTCTTTCATTCTGCATTGTTGACTAGCCAAGAAAGGTTTTTGCTTTCGGATCTACGCGACTCCTTTTTCGTCTGTGTCAACAGATTGACTACGCATCATTCTCACAGCCCGACGCTTTATATTTGATTGACTTGAATGTCTCGTGAGAAATAGATTTGTAGTTGCTCGAAACTTAAAGATTGCCCCTGATTTTGCGGCCATTGCGTTTGGGGCCGCTAGTAATCTTTCACTTTCGAGCTCGATCCCATTCTGCTAGTAACTCATGCTATCAATTCTGCCTTCACGCGTCGGGGCTGATTTTACCTTGAACTTAATAACAAGGAATTACCGTATACACACGAGATGACGTTTGCGAAAAACATTATGCAAAATCAACTCTAGCTATTGAAGAAACAAACGCATGCACCGATGAGAACTTTACAATAGGAGATACATCCTTCTCGCGTACATCCCCTTCTTTCTTTGGGCATGTCCAATGACTAACCAGTCTGGCCTCAGCTTAGGTGTGCCATTACCAACTGCAGATCATGGTTGCCAACCTTTAATAGCTTCCAACTGATCGAACCAGGTATCAAGTCCTTCATCGAAGAAATCACCCGACCCCTCGAACGATTGATGTGTAGGTTGAGCTGCATCGCCCGACGGGTTCTTCGAACTGGAACCTCCATCTTTGTCTGGGATTATAAGAGGAGATTTGATCGATTGACTACCACAAGCATCTCCCACTTGGGGATTAGGGAAATAAAAATGCTCCAAGCATTCTCCCATTAGATCATCTGAAGCCACATGCTCTGATTGGGCAAACCCTTGAGCACTGGGCGTGGTGGGCTGATCTGCAACAGGATGAACACTGACTAACTGCTGCTCGGACGGAGGAGTGCTTACTCGTTGCACTTGTGATGCGTGCTCTTGAGGAATATTGAAACGACTCGCGAGGATATCCTGATCAAATCCCCAATAGTCGTCCAGATTCGACCGGGCCTCATTTGTCATAAGGGTACTGGGTTCGCAGCCGAGTCTATTGCTCGGATTCAGTTCTGCATAACGCTGTCCTAACGCCCTTCTGTAGCAACCAAGGTGATTCGCGACTAATTGCTTGGTAAGTCCCGGTACGTTCATGACCCTAAGTATGTTTGTCGGACCTATGAAGTCGAGTCCTATCTGTCGAACTGCGTCCAAGAACTTGAGATGAAGCTCCGGGGGCCAAGTGAATTTCTTCTTCTCGTCGTCCAGAGTGGCGTAGATAGCCTGCCGACTAACCTCTAACTCCTCTTGAACCGTATCTGATCTTACCGGAAGCTGTTGTGGAGGAGATTCATGGGCTTCGATGAGGTGACTCCGATCATAACGACACGTATCTTCTTCCTCCGAAGACACTGGTATAATTTCTGTAGGATCGATCTGCTCATGCGCGCCATTAGCAGGATCTGATTGTACCGGAGATGGCTCAAGGGAGCAGGGGGATAAATGAGCACCTTCCATCTTCGTAGAAGGCTTACCGGGGAACAATTTACTGAGGGAGGTAAGGCCACCGCAGTCAGGGCAGGTAATAGTACTGAGGATTTTCTCATACCACATGTTTTCCATTTGAAGGTTTTGGTTCTGCTCTTTTAGGGCCGTGATCTCCTTACGCCTGTGTTGGACACCTAGTCTGAAACGTCTATTCTGAAACCAAAAATGGATTCTCATAGGATTCATTCCCAGCTTCCGGCCCAATTCAATCTTTTGTTCCTCGCCTGGGCAAGGGCATTCATCAAAGAAAGCTTCAAGCTCCTGGATTTCTTTCCGAGCGTAGCGCTGACGACTTTTTCTTTTCCGGGGTTGAGCGTCGTGGCCACTGCCGTCGTCACCACTGCGATCTCGATGTTCGTCACGGGCAATGTTGAGTTCCATGGCTTTGATGTCGAATTTGATTCTAGAGAATTTGAGGTCTTTCAACGAACTCGTCACTCAGGGTTCTCTGTTCTCTTTTGTATACTCGCTCTTTCGATTTGTTGCCTCCTTTTCCTCGAAAGCTAGGTCTGTTCAGCGTTCTGTTTTTGAAACGACGGAACTGTTTGCCTCTTGCTCAGCTTTCCGACACGAAGGGGTAACCAAATCCTTCCGCGGCTTCTTCGATAGTAGCGCTCGCCTTTCACTTTTCCTCAATAGTAATGCCTGTTCAGCACTGTCTTCTCTTTTTAAGTGGCAGAGCTGTTCACTCGCCGCCCAGCTTTATGCGTAAAGGAACAACACAATCCTTTCGCGGCTTCTTCGATAGTTGCGCTCGCCTTTCACTTTTCCTCAATAGTCATGCCTGTTCAGCACTGTCTTCTCTTTTTAAGTGGCAGAGCTGTTCACTCGCCGCCCAGCTTTATGCGTGATGGAACAACACAATCCTTTCGCGGCTTCTTCGATAGCTGCGCTCGCCTCCCTCCCCGCTTTAATAATGGCGAGACCGAATTTGTCAGGCCTGAAATTGCGGACCAGGACATGTCTGATGATTCACGGGAGGAGCAGCCCTCGCTTTACATTAACCCGGCTCCACAAGCATTATTGCTGCAACTTTTCTCCACTCTCGAGACGCTATAAAATGCGGAGTTGGTGTTTGGGGGATTAATGCTCTCATATAATTTGCTTCCATCTTCAAATCGCTCCATTACACACCTCTCCGTCGAAAATGGCCTCTTCCCATGTTCCCACTTTCCCAGCCGAAACTTTGGCTCGATGGGAAGAGTTCTATAACCTCTTGGGTCGAGGCTACGCTCACATATCTGATCATCCCGAAACCGAGGATGAAATTCGAGTCATGTTCGGGGACCTGGACATCATCTCCCTCGAGGGTACTGCGTTGGGGAGGGAATACAGAATTTTTCCAACGCTCTTTACAAACTCTTTGGAGGCCTACCGCGCTGCTCACCGGGGACTTACCGTGGCTCGTGTCCTGCGAGCCCGTTATGAGGATCAGTCCGACCGCCTAGCGCTGGCTGACTACCTGGTTGACAGCCACAAAAAGGCTGTTGAGTTCGCCAAAGAGCGGGTTTCGACATTGCTACGCGAGAGGAGGAATCTGGTGGAGGACTTAGCCCTATCTCTGGCTACCTATGAGCGCGATCGACGCAACGCCCTGCTAAGGAACCGAAGCGAGTGGCTGGAAGAAAGGCTCAACGGCATAAATGAGGATATAACTCGTGAGAATGGACTTGTTCGGGACTTGGAAGCAGTCGCCGAAGATCACGAGACTCAGGTTGTTGCAGTCAATGATGAACGCAAACGCCTTCACCTCAGGCTTGCGGACCATGATACGCGGAGTGGTGCGTATAAACAAAGCATCCATAACCTGGAGGGCCAGCTGGGCTCCTTTGTGTCGTTGATTAGGGCTCACTTCTGCTTTACTTTTCCACCCCAATGAATTGTATGATCTGGTTTGGGCAAGAATGAATGAAAGCCCCCGTGTTTGTTTTAGCTTTTATATGATCCATTTCTTCGAGCATCCGGACATCTTAGACTTGGATGAGCTGGTCCATAATAAGTCGAGTAGATGTGTTTTGATTTTCTAACTCGCTCATGATCAGATGAAATAATAGCCTCAGACTTATCCGGGAAAAGATTTCTCTCTATTACCTATTTTTTTACCTGCAAATGAAACGACCGAATCAGAAGGAATAATTTGAAAAAGAAAGCATAAACCCCTTTCAATCCTATGCTTGCTCGTGATTAATAAAAACAAAATCTTTTACAAGGATAATCTTGTGCGAAAAGTTTTTATCAATATTCCTCGAAGGAAAGCATACTATTGAAAGGAATGTAATTCACGATAATCTCTTTTGACCAACGACGCGTTTTAAATTTAATTGAAGATACGGCATCCAAATCAAAGCCGTTTTGTTAAGAACGAGGGCAATTTGGACATCTATCTCGTCATTAAATTCGAAACAATGCCGGTACTCTTGATCAATTATCGTGGATTACCAGCGGCGTAACACATGCATGAACCGATTCAAGTGTATAATTCCTTCTAGCGAAATTGGGGTTGGATTACCCTATACGACCAAAAGGTCGTGCAAGACTTCCAATTAATTTCCTCTAAAGGAATTATAAACTTGACTTGGGAGTATTCGGATGATTAGAGAAAATGCCACTATCACATTCCCATGACCCGTCAAAAGAAATACAACCAAGCTCCATCTGAATGTATACACCAATAGATCCCTAATACAATCACTCTAAGGGGTGAGATAGAGAAAACTTCGATAAAAATAAACCCTATACAAGAGGATTAGTAATGGAAAATAAAACAAAGGAATGTGATCCTAACGTTCAAGGATGCCCCAAGCTCGATCTGTGACTTCCGGATCACTTGCCCCCACTCGTCATCTTCATTGGACGATATCTCAATAATGTCCATAGTAGGCTCCTTTGTTGCTCACTCGGTGTTTTCCATGGGATATCATCCTCCTCGTCTTCTATCAAGGACGTTTTGGAAAAACACACATATCTATCCTTGAAATGGCATTTAATCTAATTACCAGAATGCAATGAATGAAATGCCTATATTTATATGAACTGTAATAGATTTGAGGGATAGAGAGTCTTACCAACCAAACTCGTCGACTTATGTGCGGTTTTAGGTGTACCAACCGCCCAAAGACATGCGCATGAGACAAGTGATGGTAAACTTCTAAAAATCAGAGGGTTTGGCACCTAAGGTTAAGGTTCCCACCTCGAGTTCTAGAAAGAGCCGATTCCATTGCACAGCTATCGTTGCATTGGGACTCGATCCTTAGTTCGAAGCGAGCGGAATTGAAAAGTGGATTACCCCGTGTTTTTCCTCACGGAGATTCCATTTTCAATCCCTTCTATTGTGTTCCTAAAGGCGGCGCCTGGGGTTTTAGGCGCGGTTGTGTGTGTCCACGTGTTGTGATCATCACAATGTAATTCATGCACAACAGTTTATCAATCAGCACTTCAAATCATCCACACAACATACATTCCTACGCCCAACCTGCATAAGACAATGTTAATCACGGACTATACCCCTTATTTCTCCAATCTGCAAAAACATATAACACCTACCATAAGCGGACTTACCTTGCCTTCAAGAGCGCCTGCATGGTTAGAAAAATCACTCAGCGTTTTAATTACGGCCTAAGTCCTCTTGAGGTCTAGAACGATAGGTTCTAGAACAAAGTCCCCAGTGGAGTCGCCAGCTGTCGCGACCCGTCCGAAAGCGGACGCGGCTAATGGATTACCGATCACGGGTCTTGGATCGGCGCGAGCCCTCCCAGGCCCATACCAAATCGCGGCGGGAGTATTTTTCAGGAGGATTCGACGATAAGAGTCGATCGCTTTCGACCTTAGTGTGGTCGTGGTGGCATGTGCAACTTGTACATGCATTTGGAGTCGCCACCGGTCTTTCTTGGAGGGTAGACCGGAAACCTTACTGATCGATTGGGAGAGATCGATCAGTTCTACGGAACCAGAGATTTTGGGTTCGGGGACTTGGTTACACTGGTGTCGTTACCAACGCCCTTTCGGTACCTAACGTGAGTGATTTTCCTAACTAGGATTTCATGCAGGCGCAATTTTGGGTGAGGTAAGTCTGACTTTGCACATTAACCAGTTTAACATGCTCACGTAATCATAATAAATAAATAGACGTCAATCACATAAACATCTATCCTACGTGGTGATCATGGAATTATGATTTAATGGGTCTCGAGCCAATGAGACCACATTTAATCATTTTAATATTTTAATAACGGAGAGCCGCTCTTCGCTTCTTCTTGGTTTCTTGAACTCTTCAAGAATTGGGCCCCAAAGAGCTCGCCGACTTAAAAGGCTCCTCCACGTAATCCTCGTAGCATTTACATCAACAATTGACTATGCTAAAAATAAAGATTACATGAAAAATAAAAGGAGTACGCAGTCTCCATTTAATAATTACAACCCCAAATATATAAATAATCATCATACATTCATATATACATCAATCACATTGATTAGGGATTTTTCCATGATCACCACCCTTTCACGTAAGTAATAAATTCACAATTTAAAACTTAGGAAGGCACAATAAAAATTCTACGTTGAATCATATTCAGAATTTTTACGTAAAATAAGATAGCCATAAATTTTCGATTCAAAATTGATTTAGTCTCAATTTTTGCTACGTTGATTAATTTATCATATAAAATAATCAATCTCCATTAGCCATGTAAGACGAACAATTCGTTAATACATATTGGCCATAGTATTGCAAAAATTGCAAAAAATCAATTAAATGCACGAAAACACCTAAGGATTGGCTCTGATACCACTGTTGGGATCCACGTAACACGTAGCGGAAATAAATAACAACCCATACATGTATCTCCAGAGGCGTACTTCGTGCATTTCAATCGAAAAAAAATCACAAAGTCTCAAAGGGAGTAAATAGATTACCTCTCGTAGCGTGCTTGAACGGAGGCGTCGGTTCGATGTTCTTCGATCTCAGCCTCCACAAGTGTTAGGCATCTAATTCGGACGCACCACCAATTGACGAACGGGGAGACGACTAATAACTCCACAACAATTGTGCTAGCAATATGCGGAATCAATATTCCGAACTTAGTATATTTTGCTCACTCAAGATGATGAGAATATAGAGAGTGTTTGTGTTCTTCTCTCTAAGCTCTCAAAAATTTGCACACTCTACAAAATGTCTCTCCCCCCCAACCTCAAAACTCTTGCCATCCTTTTATAGCCAAAAATACCTTCCAATAAATTGTATTTAAAAATAGCACTAACAATTATAAATTCTATCTAAAAATAGCACTCACAAATAAATGACATTTAAAAATAGCACTAACAATAGCACTCACAATTTATAATACAAAAATGCTATTTAAAAATAGCACTAACAATAGCACTCACAATTTATAATACAAAAATGCTATTTAAAAATAGCACTAACAATTATAAATTCTATCTAATAATAGCACTCACAAATAAATGACATTTAAAAATAGCACTAACAATAGCACTCACAATTTATAATACAAAAATGATATTTAAAAATAGCACTAACAATAGCACTCACAATTTATAATACAAAAATGCTATTTAAAAATAGCACTAACAATTATAAATTCTATCTAATAATAGCACTCACAATTTATGATAAATAAATGTCATTTAAAAATAGCACTAACAATAGCACTCACAATTTATGATAAATAAATGTCATTTAAAAATAGCACTAACAATAGCACTCACAATTTATAATACAAAAATGCTATTTAAAAATAACACTAACAATAGCACTCACAATACAAAAATGCTAAAAAAAAGGCACTAACAAAGGTGTTAAAAATAATAACCATTATTATTATTACAAGAGTTAAAGAGGTTACCAAACAGTACAAATATGCATAACGTATAAATACGTATGACGTATAAATACATAGAGCATACGTATACATCCGTGAAACCGGGGACTAATTGAAAGAAAAATGTGCAATTAAGCCCTTTTGGTAAAAATTGATTAAATTGGAGGGCAAATTGACCTAATTGCACTTTAAGACTTTAGAATCCAATGTCATAGCTTATAAAAAGTGAGAATTGAAAACTAAAAGACTCGAAAATGATTTTTTTTAGGCTCGGTTCGGGTTTATGTTTGTGAAGGAACATAGTGACCCGAGCCGAATTTTTGAGATTTAAAGTGACACACTTGAAGAGGAAATTAAAACAAAATTATCGAATATTTTTGGGTATTTTTCTGACCACGAATGGTATTTTTTTGATTTTTTGGGTATTTTTATAATTAAATAAACTCGAAAAATATTAAAAATACCGAAAAATATTTTTTTGTTCAAAATTGGTTCCTAAGGTTAAACCAAAGCTTCTAAAGTTGATTTTGTGATTTTATGACCTTTTTTTATATTTTTAATTAATTTTAAAGAATAAAAATCACAATAATAAATGGTAAAAACTCAGGTGTCAACAACCATGTTCAGGTATTAAAGAAGCTGTTTGAGCGTTTGCGGAAGTATAGGCTAAGGCTGAACCCTAATAAGTGCATATTCGGGGCAAAGTCTGGAAAGCTACTGGGATTCATAGTCAGTCATAGGGGCATCGAGCTTGATCCTTCTAAAATCCAAGCTATAAACGACATAGCGACCCCGTCGACGGTGAAAGAAATTAGAAGCCTTTTGGGGCGATTGAACTATATCGCCAGGTTTATATGCCAACTGACAGACACGGCTAAGCCATTCTTCCAGCTCTTAAAGAAGGGCGCCAAGGTAACTTGGGATGCGGAATGTCATCAGGCACTACAGAGGATTAAGGAATACTTGACCTCCCCACCGATTCTGGTACCCCCGACTCCGGGACATCCGTTGACTCTATACTTGACTGTTCATCAAGAGTCGCTGGGAGCTCTACTGGCACAGACCAGTCCGGAAGATGGCAAGGAAAGGGCCATATACTATCTGAGTAAAAAATTCACCTCGTCCGAGATGAATTACTCCCCCGTGGAAAGGACGTGCGCCGCAGCAGTCTGGGTGCTTCGCAGGTTGAGGCAATACACCTTACACCATCACATACAGTTGGTGACAGAGAGCGATCCAATCAAATACCTGTTAGAGAAGCCGACTCTAATCGGAAAGTTGGCTAAATGGCAAGTTATGTTATCCGAGTTTGACATAAAAAGTTCATCCCAAAAGTCTGTTAAGGGAAGAGCTATAGCGGATATGCTAGCAGAAGACCCCCATGCAGGGGCAGCCCCGAAGGCAGCTCAAATCAAAGGCCAAGTCTTGATGCTATCAGAAGTCAAATGGGTCATGTATTTCGATGGCGCGGTCAACCTATCAGGAGCCGGCACTGGGGCGGTACTGGTATCCCCAGAAGGACAACATTATCCCGTCGCTGCCAAATTGATATTTCCATGCACCAACAATATATCGGAATACGAGGCATGTATTCTCGGCTTGCAACTAGCTGCCTCCATGAAGGTGCGAAGATTACAAGTCTATGGGGATTCCATGCTTATCATTCTCCAAACTCAAGGGGAGTGGAAGACAAGAGACTCCAAGCTTATTCCTTATCATGAGTTGCTGAAGGAGCTAGCTCTAGGGTTCGAGGAAATCACTTTTGAATATCTGCCAAGGACGCAAAACCATTTTGCGGACGCTTTGGCCACGTTATCCTCTATGTTGCAAGTAGCAGGCGGGCTTAACGTCGAGCCCCTGAGGATAGACGTGATCAGGCAACCGGCCCATTGTATGGCGATCGAGGAGGAATTTGACGGTGAACCGTGGTACCATGACATTAGAAACTATCTCTTAAAAGGAACATTTCCCGAAGGAAGTCGAGGGGTTGATAAGAGATACATAGTTAAGATGGCCACCAAGTTCTTTTTGAGCGGTCAGACCTTGTACAAAAGGTCATTCGATTCAATTCTGTTGAGATGCGTAGACGCTAAGGAGGCAAACTTGCTCATGAAAGAAATACACGATGGAGTATGCGGTCCACATATGAACGGCCATCTCCTTGCAAGGAAGATCATGCGACTTGGTTACTTTTGGATGACCATGGAGTCGGACTGCAATCAACATGTCAGATCTTGTCATCAATGTCAGGTGTACGGAGACCGGATCAATGCGCCTCCGAATGAACTCCATCAAATGTCAGAAGCTTGGCCATTCTCCATGTGGGGGATAGACATGATCGGGCCAATAAACCCTGCCGCCTCCAATGGTCATCGCTTCATCTTAGTAGCGATCGATTACTTCTCCAAGTGGATTGAGGCCAGTTCATACACAAACGTCTCTGCAAAGAACGTAGCAAGATTCATTAAGAGGGACATAATCTCTCGATATGGGTCTCCTCAAGCGATCATCACAGACAATGGGTCTAATTTGAATAACAAGGTGGTCGATGACCTGCTGAATGACTTCAATATCCGACATCTCAACTCATCCCCCTATCGCCCGCAAATGAACGGAGCAGTGGAAGCGGCGAACAAGAACATCAAGAAAATTCTGGCAAAGACTGCCGAGAATTACAGAGATTGGCATGAGAGGTTACCCTATGCATTAATGACATATCGGACGTCGATTCGGACTTCAACTGGGGCAACTCCCTACTCCCTCGTTTACGGCATGGAGGCGGTCCTGCCTGTGGAAATGGAAATTCCATCATTGCGAATCCTATCGGAGGTCAAGCTTTCTGAGGCTGAGTGGGTACGACACAGATATGAACAGCTCAGTTTCATTGATGAGAGGCGCCTGAGGGCGATCTGCCACGGCCAAAGTTACCAGAAAAGGGTGGCCAAGTCGTTCAACCGGAAGGTCAAGCCCAGGCATTTTGAAGTCGAAGACCTCGTGGTGAAGAAGACACTGCCAAACGGGGCTCATCCTGGGGGCAAGTTCACTCCGAACTACGAGGGCCCGTATGTTGTAAAAAAGGTCCTGATAGGAGGAGCCTTGATACTTGTGAATTCAGACGGGAAAGAACTGGGATACCTCGTAAACGCCGATGCGGTCAAGAAGTACTATCCTTGAAATAGAATCAGAAGCCGATTTGACTATCTTCTTAATGATCTGAGTCGCTATAGGACCACATCACGCATTTCATGCATTCCATACATACATGCGCATCTTTCACATTCGCAGGATTGATGAGAGATTCAAGGACCAGACCCTTGACGAGGATACGTGGAAATAGGAGCTGCGACTGCAATGAGCCGAGGTCATCGTCAAATTTACAGGAAAAAGGGACTACCGTAACTCGTTTGAGTTCAGAAGTCTCTAGGACCCTGTAAAACCCCCAAGGTCCGTATTCGAAATGTCTAGCCTTAACAAAAATGAGTAAAAGAGTGATAATGAGCATTTTCAGCAAGAGGTTTTCAAATCATTCGAAATGAGATTTTTTCAAACCAAGAAGGGTTTCAAAACTCTCAAAAGGATGTTTTCTCAAAAGACGAGGGGGGTAAGCCTAATCCAAACACGTTCTACATACACTGGAGAGGTGAGTGAAGCGGATCAGATAGCAAGATCTGGGCCTACGGGAGTAGGGATTATTCGCAGCAATTACATGGATTGGGATGACGGAGGCATTTGGTTCATACCCCCAAACACTACAGGTGACCATTGACAACCCCTTTGAACGGCGGTTTTCATTCTCAACCCTGTCGAGAACCACCCCACATTGGGGCAAAATGGAGGCGAGTCCAGCAGCATCAGGAGAAAATGGTTAGAAATTTTCTTGCTCGGACTAACATCAATCTTTGTGTGTTGTTTATATGGTAATCCAAGTGCCATAGGATGACGAGAAGTATTCATTTCTCTATCCCACACACCATACCCTTTGCACAGCCAAGTTGGGCCTGCCAAATTATTTCATAAACCCGTTGGTGATCGTTGCACATTCCAAGACGAATGCATCATCACTTCAGAAACGGAGGAGTGCAAGACTTAGGGATTACAAAGAAATTCCTAGGCTAATGCTTAAAGCGTGTTTAGACATTTGGTCACATGTCTAACACGACCTCTCAAAGATGAGAAAAATCCCCAGCATAAAGAAAAAGCAAAGTGCCTGGTAAAAGCAAGGCCGATGCCTGGGTGAACAATTTGTATCAATCCCACCAGTGAAACCAGTTTAGAAACAGGAGAAGAAAAATTCAGAAGGAGTCAGATTCCAAAAACTACTCCTCAAACGGTATCAAGCGCGGATCAAAGACGCAGATAGAGTTGGTAGTCTCTTAATGCAGCCAGGGGCGTTTTCTCAGGAATTTGTGCACACCTCAAAAGCGGTTGCACACCTCAAAAATTGAAGATGCAGAATGAAAAAGATAGGTGACAAGTTTGCAATGATCACCAACGTCAATCCCCTCATGAATTCTGGGCCAAAAACAAGCCTTTTTTTCGGTCCCCAATCCTACCAAAGTTACAACCCCGAAACAGTCTTCTCTGACTAAGACACTTGGGTTAACATATTTCTTAGCTCGAAGAAGTACGAGTAAGACTATTTCTTTCTCATTTTGCAGGGTTCTCGACTTGTAAACCTGGAGCAAATGGTGAAGACTTTCATTCAATGGCCTCGACTCCAAAGCGGGTCCCCCTTGAAAACCAATATCCAAGCCCAACACTACGGTCCCGTGGAAGACCTCCGGACCGATCAAAATGTATGCGTTGCGAATGAGCCTAAAACCTAGGCACAGGTCAGTAGGGAAATGAGTACATCCCCTGTAAAAATCATTACCTCAAAACAGGTGAGAAGACCTCCTCGTCGAGAAATATTCCCATTGATGTTTTGAACAAACTCTTTTTGGAATTTTCAAACTGTTGATCCAGATTTTCCATGCAAGGAATTTGTGATCACATTTGCATGTTGCAAGAATGCTTTGGATAACCTCCAGCATCAAAATGCGCATTTCACGACTAAAGCTTAAATCATACGGTTTTTGTCAAATGGACAGCCGTGGTCTTCCCAAAGGTTACTGACGTTTTCTTGGTGAAGGAAAAATCTTTCAGGCTCAAACTTCTGTAGGATCCATTGGAGACCCCAAATATCCAGAAGAATGTCTCGCTCTAATGAAAGGAGCACGCATGTTTAAACTTCCTGCAGGATTCTTGAAAATCCCAAATCCCAGAAAAACATTTACTCCGTGGAGTGGAGCACACGGGTTTGAACTTTCTGCAGGATACCTGGAGAACCCAGCTCCCAGAATGTCACCTCAACAGACCCAAATGAAGCTTTGTCAAAATAAAATCTTTCACTGCTTCGAAAACTGAATTCCCGACATACTTCGGGATCTCTAAAAGAGGGGAAGAAAAACCTTTTTAAAAGAAAATGTCCTAGCTGTCGCGACCCGTCCGAAAGCGGACGCGGCTAATGGATTACCGATCGCGGGTCTTGGATCGGCGCGAGCCCTCCCAGGCCCATACCAAATCGCGGCGGGAGTATTTTCTTTAAGGATTCGACGTTAAGAGTCGATCGCTTTCGACCTTCAGTGTGGTCGTGGTGGCATGTGCAACCTGTGCATGCATTTGGAGTCGCCACCGGTCTTTCTTGGAGGGTAGACCGGAAACATTATTGACCGATTGGGAGAGATCGATCGATTCTGCGGAACCAGAGATTTTGGGTTCGGGGACTTGGTTACGCTGGTGTCATTACCAACGCCCTTTCGGTACCTAACGCGAGTGATTTCCTAGCTAAGAGTTCATGCAGGCGCAGTTTTGGATGGGGTGAGTTTGATTCAAGGTTTCATGCAGATTGGGAGACTATTCCTATCAATCACAACCAATTTAAATGAAAGCGCAATCAAATGCATAAATAAACTACATCAATGCACATCAATTCAGATCAATGGCTTCCTAGTATAACCATAAAGGTTTAAGGAAGGCGTGATTTAGGACCAGGGGCAAAATGGGAACGATTAACCCGAAGGGCAAAATCGTCAATTTTTGGAAGATTTGAATACCGAATTACTCAAAATACTCCATGGCCAGTTGATTGTGGCCATTTCCCATTTTCTGTAATTTTTTAGAATTTTTCTGAATTTTCCGAATTTTTTTGAGTTTTTTATGATTTTCTATTTTTTATTGATTTTTTTTATTTTTCATTATTATTATTTTATATATATATAAAAAAAGATAAAAAGGCACCGGGCCCGGACCAGGTCATGGACCTGATCAGGCCCGCGAGAGAGAGACCCGAACCGGGCCCTCGGTACAAAGAAGACTCAGGCCCAAACTCCAAGCCTTGACCGAAACTGGGCCCCAACCCTCCTTATTTCGGCCCTTCTTGGAACAGACCAGGCCCGAACTTTTTTTCTCTTGGACCAGCCCACCCGAATCCAGCAGAAAAACCAAACCCAGCTTCATTTTGCTATCAACGCCAGCCCATCCGATTGGCCCAATCTAACTAAACAAAGAACGTAGGATGGTTAGCCACTGTTCATCATCTTTTCCATCTTCTTCGCGCGAGTCATCCTTCCCCATGAAACCAGAAGCGAGCTTGAGTCAGTTCTGGTCTACGTCGCCGGCGTCGTCCATTTCGTAGGCCAACGCCGAAGCTGTCAGCCACCGCCGAAACCGTCGGCCTCCACCAAAGTCGACCACGAAACGAGAAGCATCGCGTGAGCTTCCGCCGTACTCAGCTTCTTCTTCATGTCGCAGCTCCTCCTCCCTGCAAGACCCAACGGCGCCACTGTCCTTCCAACGTCCAGCCTTCGCTCGCCGCCCCACTGCACCGCCAAGAACCGCTCGTTTCGCACCGCGGCCTGAGTTGCTCGTCAGGACCTCCCCTCATCTGCAACACCAACGGCGACGCTGCTCCCAGACGACGACCCTCGTCGCCTAGCCTCCGTGTCGCCTGGACCCGCTCGTCGCATCGCCACCAAGGCACGCCCGTCGGACCTGCTGGAAGCCAACTGGCTCTGTGGGCGCCATTGTGCTTCTCGCCGGGTACCAACGAGCTCGACCTCCTCCTGTCGCCTCCAGGTGCCAACGACAGCCACCGAGACTTGCTCCCGTGTTCGAAACGAAAACCCCGTCGGAAACGACTCGAGGTGCCGTCCCGTCGGGCTCAGACACGACCTCCACAGCCCTCGTCGGACTGTGCTAGCCGCACCATGCCTCCGCTCAAACGGAGTTCCACTCGGTCCTCCTTTCTAAGGGTCAGGTCCTCACCAGCTCTTAGGTGGCGAGCCAGGGCCTTCCCGGACGGCCACTCGTTCAAATGACGGCACAAAGAGCGAAACCAAGGAAATGCAGTAGACCAACAACGGGTGTAGGCGATAACAGGCGTGGAACTAGGCAGAAGCTTGGTTTAGGTGGTAGTCTACAAGGAAGAAAAGACCGACCTGTTGGGGCTTCGGTTGATGGACGACGACTGATAGGTGCTGGCGGTCTCGCCTGAACAAGGCACGATTACTTCTCTGAGGATCGTCTCCTCAACTGAACTTGCAACGAGCTTTTTTGCCGTCGGCGTCGGGCTGCTCACCAACCATTTCACGAGCTCGCTCCCTCTGTTCTTCTTCGAACCCGCACTCCCCTCTTTTTGTTTACCGCCGACCCCCCTTTTGTTGCTTTTCCTCTCTTTTTTTATTCCTCACGAGCACCACCTGCACCCCTTTTTTTTCTTTTTTATATCTTATTCCCTAATGGCTTCCCTTTTATTTATTTACTCACCATTGTCTCTCATTTAAGAAACCTCACCAGCTAATTCTTGCACCCCCACGAGCTCTCGCCTTTATTAAATTGCCTCCCAATCCCTGTTGTCGGTGGCGCATGAATGCTTTTCTTTTGTCAAAGGAGCCTGTCCTTTCCCTTGCCCGATGGCTTATCCCGTTTTCATATATTCAAGTTCGACTCAGCGGCCCCGTGGTGTAAAATGCAAATCCGAATCTACCGAGAGCGTCGATTCTATCTTTGCCAGGACAGCGTCTACCTCTCATTCATTCTCGATTTCAACTCAATTATGCGAACGCAATGCATGAATAAGGAATCAAATACGTTATGAATGAAAATTCTTTTTGGTGAGAATTAGGACCAATTCTCATTTTTATGCAATGATAAATAAATAAAATAAAATAAAATAAAAAAAATCATAATAAAATTAGGTGTCAACAGCTGCCCCTCTTTGAGAGTGAGCTCGTCAGAGATTGCTTTCAGAGACAAAATGACACCTGAATCTTGACCGACTCGACTGGGGAAAAGAAGTGCTATGATATTGGAACCTTAAGTTTTTTTTTTTTTTTTTTTTTTTTATGAATGCTCAATTTAATCCCTGATTTGCTCTTGCAATTCGAACATGGGCCGGAGTGAGAGAGGCTTACCTGAAGCTCACCTGTCAGGTGCTGCCGGTAGTGATGACTTTCAAGGAGATGTCTAGGACTTGTCAGAAAATCCTAGGGAGTTTAAGCTCTGACCTGTATGGTAGGTTATACCATCATGGGATTCCTAACGGCTAGGAATCTAAGGAAGGCGCCTCCCACACTTCGGGATTTGCCATGGATTTTGATCCGTATGGTGGATCGGACCTTTGTGTCGATGCTTATGGCGGTATTTACCGATGAGTTGACCCTTATGGCGGTTTCTACCATATTTTTGACCCTTCAGGCGGTTTCTACCTTGTGTTGACCCTTCAGGCGGTTTCTACCATATTTTTGACCCTTCAGGCGGTTTCTACCTTGTGTTGACCCTTCAGGCGGTATCTACCATGTGTTTGCTTTGAAAAGGGGTCTCATGACGAGGGTTCTCCACGTCCGATGAGACTGCTTGAATTTTGAAAAGGGGGTCTCATGACGAGGGTTCTCCACGCCCGATGAGACTGCTTGATTTTGTTTAAAAGGGGTCCTAGGACGAGGGTTCTCCACATCATGCTAGGACTTTTTTTTTTTTTAAAAGGGTTTCTCTTCCCCAAGAAAGTATTGGTAATCTTTGAGAAGACAGCAATTGTCCAATTGACAAAATTTTATGACTTAAGTTTGATGTTGGAGGTTATCCAAAGCATTCTTGCAGCATGCAAATGTGATCACAAATCCCTTGCATGGAAAATCTGGATCAACAGTTTGAAAATTCCAAAAAGAGTTTGTTCAAAACATCAATTGGAATATTTCTCGACAAGGAGGTCTTCTCACCTTTTTTACGATAGTGGTTTTTTTTATAGGGGACGCACTCAATTCCCTACTAACCTGTGCCTAGGTTTTAGGCTCATTCGCAGCGCATACATTTTGATTGGTCGGGAGGTCTTCCACGGGACCGTAATGTTGGGCTTGGATATTGGTTTTCAAGGGGGACCCGCTTTGGAGTCGAGGCCATTGAACGAAAGCTTTCGCCATCTGCTCCGGGTTTACAAGTCAAGAACCCTGCAAAATGAGAAAGAAATAATCTCGCTCGTACTTCTTCGAGCTAAGCTATATGTTAACCCAAGTGTCTTAGTCAGAGAAGACTGTTTCAGGGTTATGATGTTGGTAGGATTGGGGACCGAAAAAGGCTTGTTTTTGGCCCAGAATTCATGACGAGTTTGACATTGGTGATCATTGCCGATTTACCACCTGTCTTTTCCTTTCTGCATCTTTAGTTTTTGAGGTGTACAACTGATTTTGAGGTGTGCACCAGCTCTTTAGAGAGCGTCCCTTATTGCATTCAGAGACCGACTCTCTCCATGCCTTTGTTCTGTGCTTGGCAGCATTTGGGGAGCAGCTTTTTTTATTTGGTTCCTTCGGGGATTTCCTCTTTTCCCAACTAGGCTTTATTGGGGATCAATCAAACAGTTTTCACGAGCATCGGCCTTGCTTTTACCAGGCACTTTGCTTTTTCTTGATGCTGGGGATTTCTTTAATCCCTTGTCGCAAGTGAGATGCTTGGCAATTGTGCTAGATATATGATTTGGCTCTTAGCACGCTTGAGCATCGACTTAGTAGCTTTTCGTAAACCCTAGGTCTTGAACTCCCTCGTTTCTGAAGTGATGCTGCATCCATCTTGAAATGTGCAATGCTCACCAACGGGTTTATGAAACGAATTTGCAGGCTCAACTTGGCTGTGCAAAGGATTCGGTGTGTGGGATAGAGAATGAATGCTTCTCGTCATCCTATGGCCCTTGGATTACCATATAAACAACACACAAAGATTAAGGTTAGTCCGAGCGAGAAAATTTCTAACTATTTTCTCCTGATGCTGCTGGACTTACTTCCTTTTTGCCCCGGTGTGGGGTGGTTCTTGACAGGGTTAAGAATGAAAACCGCCGTTCAAATGGGTTGCCAACGGTCACCTGTAGTTTTTATGATATGAAACGAACGCCTCCGTCGTCCCAATCTATGTAATCGCTGCAAATGGTCCTTACCTCCGTAGGTCCAGATTTTTTGATTCGCTCCACTCATCTCTCAAGTGTATGTAGGATGTGTTTGGATTTGCGCTTGCCTCTTTTTTGAGGAAACATCCTTTCGAATGGTTTGAAAAATAATCATGTTTGGAAAAATTCATTTTATTTTCTCCAAAATTTATCCGTCGAGGGGATTTTGTGATGTACCGTGCATGTTCTATTCATGCTTCAGGTAAGCTCCCGATTTAAATCATGAATATCGATGCATTGGAAAATTTTCATGACGGCTGAAAGTATTTTAACATTTTTTTATCTCCAGCTAACTGGGAAAGGGATACTTACCTACCTGTCGTGGCTGCAGACCCCTGAAAATGTAAAAGAAGCGTATCATTGCATGTTCATGAATTTTTCAAAAATCGAAACGATACATCCTACCCTTGGTCATGTACTCTAACGAGTAGTATATGGGATGTAGAAACCTGTTCGTCTGTAAGGCGATTCCCCTGTCAAGGATAAACAATAAGTGTCAATTCATATTCCCAAATTCAAGACAAGTTGGGACGATACAACTTTACTCTTGATTTTCATCCCATTCTGATGTTGCGTATTGATATAAACAACATCTATCAAATCCGCCTATCCATGCTTGGAGTGTTTGTAACATCAATGGTTCATCTGCCCCCAGCTGGGCAGCGTCTGTTCTGCTATTTGAACGCATGACTCCTTAAGTGATTTATCCATGTTTATCATCTGAGAAGGAAAAGAAAGAAGACATTATTTCGGTATCCGATTGGAGATCGTTTAGGAACGATACATCGTTTTACCAAATGGGTGGCTTCGCGGCCAGATGCATTTTGCATTGAAGGGATGTATTCCATTATGCTCTGCGAACGATGATCATTGCTTGGGGAGCTCGCCCCTGAGCTTAAAGATGCTCAGAAGGTAAGGCGGATCTTCGTACGACTAGTTTTAAACGTAAATGAAAAATGCCCCCATGGGAGCCTTACAATGGGATTGCCAATACATTCATTCAGGCTATTCAACCTCTTTTCTCCGAACATTTTTTTACAAATCGCGCCTTGAATCAAACACCTGATCGTCGGCTCTGTATCACTATTGCAAGAGTCCGCCAACTTCAGGCTGATCGAGCCAGAAATTGAGTTCCTCTCCAAGGAAATCGCTCGAATCTCCGAGCCATTGATGCTCAAGTCGAGTGTTACCGACCGCTGGCGATAGATCACTCTCGCCTTGGATGATTTGATTCCTCGAGCTGGAACCTCCCTTGTTGAGCGGCAAATATGTAGACATGTCCCATGTAAATGTTGGATTTGCCATGGGAAGAGCACTAGCAACAGGTTGGTACTCAAATTGGGGAGTTCCTATTTGCGGGAACTGCGGTATATACACTTGAGGGGTATTGAGACTGCTTGGTGGAGCGTTCTGATTTGGGTTAGAGGAGTCGGTGACATGGTTGCTGGTCTCGTCAACACCGAAACATGGTTGGGTGTTCCCGGCTCTACAATCATCGTGGTTGCAGTTATGACCAACATTTAAGTTCGAACCAGCTCCATCCGAGCTCAGTGTCACCCGTCCCTCTTTTAGCAACCTCCTGAAATATCCAAGGTGGCTCGCGACGTTAACTTTAGAGAGTCCAGGCACGTTCAGGATTTCGTGTATGCGCGTTGATCGTGCCGTGTCGATCCCCAACTGTCGAACTGTATCAACAAATTTCTGATGGAGTTCAGCAGTCCAAGAAAATCGCGCTTTCTTGTCAACAAGAACAGCTTGCCGACTAATCTCTATGAGATCTGATTGTGTTGGAAACTGCTCTTGTAAGCCTTCGACGGTATCTGACTGCACCGGAAGACATTGCGAAAGGCATTGTAACATATGAGCACTACCAATCTCTAGAAGTGGCTCTTCGGAGAATATTTCACTGATGAGAATATGGTTATTGCAATCAAGGCAAGTGGCACTGCTCAGCGCTTCCTCATACCTAGCGCTTTCTGTTCGAAGCTTTTCATTTTCTTCCTTCAGAATCGTTAGCTCTTGCTGTCTATGTAGATTCCCCAGCCGGGCTCGTTTGTTACGAAACCAATTATTGACCTTCCTAGGCTCCCACCCTAACTCTCGACCTAGCTCAGCCCTCTGCTTCTCATCTGGATGGGGGCATTCCTCGAAGAAAAAATCAAGCTCCCGGTCTTGACTTGAAGTACGGTGAAGGGGATGTTTTCCTTTCTGACGCTGATCACTGCTATGGGCATTGTTTTCGTTACCACAACCTTGAGTTTCATCGTTGGAGGTGTCAATCTCCATGACCATCGTGCCGGATTCGGTCCCGTGATCTTCAAATTCTTCCAGCAGTTTAAGCTCGGAGACTTCTAAGTCGGGCGTTTCCAACAAATGACGGTATCCTTGGAACATTTTGGATCGAAGTATCACTGACTGATCATCGCAGAAGTAATCTGATCCTTCGAAATATTGATGTATGGGTTGGGTAGTATCGCCCGACTGGTTCTTCGAACTGGAACCTCCATCCCTTCTCGAGAACATGAGAGGGGAGTTGACTGATTGGTCCCCATAAGCATCCTCTACTTGGGAATTAGGGAAACAAAAATGCTCAACGCATTCCTTTGTTAGATCCTTTGAAACCACATGCCCTAGTTCGGCAAGTCCTTGAGCACTAAGCGTAGAAAGCTCATCAGTAAGCGGAAAAACAGCGACGGATGGGTGCTGCACCTGCTGCATCTGTGGCACACACTCTTGAAGAAAATTGGGATGACTCAGATGAATACTCTGATCAATTTCCCAATAAGTGTTGAATTTGTAACCAAGGTTAGCATGACGCTGTCTTAGCGCTCTTCTGTAACAACCGAGGTGATTTGAGACCATAGCCTTGGTAAGTTCTGGTGCATTCAGGGCCTCCATTACTTTCTTCGGGCGTGCATAGTCGAGCCCTATTCGCCGAACCACGTCTAAGAACCGGCGGTGAAGCTCAAGGGGCCACGCGAAAATCTTCTTCTCTTGGTTCAGAATAGCGTCGACAGCTTGACGGCTGATCTTTAACCCTTCTCGAGCAGGATCTGATCCTGCCATAAGTCGTTGTGGAGAAGACTCGTGGTGACTCTCATCATAGTGGCATTTATTCCCTCCTCCAGAAGGCACTGGCACTATCTTTGTAGGATTGATTTGTTCATGCACATCACCAGTATTTTCGATCCTAGCAGAAGGCTTAACGGGAAACAATCTACTGAGAGTGGTAGGGCCACCGCAGTTAGGGCAGACAATAGTGCTAAGAACTTCTTCATACCTCACGTTCTTTGTTCGAAGCTTCTCGTTCTGTTCCTTTAGAAATGCGGTCTCCCGTCGTTTGTACTGCTTACTCAGCTTGGTTCGTTTATTTTGAAACCAATTCAAGATCCTCAAAGGGCTCGTCCCTAGTTTTTGACCCAACTTCTTCCTCTGTTCTGTGTCCGGGAAAGGGCATCCCTTGAAGATAGCTTCGAGTATCTGGACCTCATCCGGAGTGTAGAGCTGGCGACGCTTTCTTTTCTGGCGCGGATCATCGTCGCTGGCGTCTTGGTCGCTGAGGGCTTGAGTCTCCTGGATGGTCGAGTCGATTTCCATATCCTTCGTGACGAATTCATTTCCGAGGTCTTCAAATTCCTCTAGCCGTTCAAGTTCGGAAACATTCAGGTCAGGCGTTTCCAACAGATGATGGTACCCCTTGAACATTTTGGGTCGAAATGTCTTTTCCTGATCTTTGTTCGCTTGATCTTCTCCACCCTTTCTCAGATGTCCGCCCTCTCTGTAATTATCAGGGATTAGGCGTGTTCCAAGAAGCGTCGCTTTGAAATCGAGTAACGAGCGTCTGACGGGCGTTCCTTTCGAGACTTCGTGATTCCCCCCGTCCGTTCTTACTCTCTCTTGCCTGAGTGGAGCGTGCAGATCTCCCGTGCCGACTTTTGCTTTATCGAGCATTACGCCTGTCCCCCTAGCTCGGTCTCCAAAGTAATAGGTCCGCCGGCCTTTAGGTGTTGTTACTTTTTCTAAGCCCGAAATCACGGGACAGAGATGGATCTGTGACTCACCAGGGATGTATTAATGAGGCTTGATTAGCCCTGCTGCGTATAGAAAAATTATTGCAGCTTTCCCTTTCTCGTTCGAGCGTTAAAGGGCGAGAGGTTGACATCGAGGAGATTAACGTTTCGATCTAACCTCTCAAACACTCCTCCATCATTCCTTCTTTTCTCTGTCGTTGAATCGCAGATGGCTTCCTCTCCTGTACCCGCTGCCTCAGCCGAAGCTTCAACCCAATGGGAGAGGTTTTATCACCTCTTGGGTAGAGGTTATGGCTACATAAACAGTCATCCTGAAGCTGAGGTTGAAGTTCGTACTCTGATTCCAGCCCTGGATACTGTGTGTATTGAAGGTACGAAACTTCGAAGGGAGTTTGTGATCTTCCCAACTCTCTTCAACAATTTCCTGCAGGCTTATGAAGTTGCTAGCCGGGAGGTCACTCTGGCTGGTATCGTGCGAGCCCGCTATCAGGACCGAACTGAGTCCCTGATGTTGGCCATGCTGACGGCCGATAACCATAAAAGGGCTGTTGAATACGCCCACGCCCAGGTTTCGATGTTGGTCCGTGAGAGGGACAACTTGGTGGAGCGTCTGGCTCTTTTTGACACCGCCTTTGAGCAAGATCAGCACAACCTCGTGCTGAGGTTCCAGTGTGCCTGGTTGGAGGAAAGGCTTGAAGACCTGAGCATGGATATAGCTCGCGGGAGGGTGCTGACTCAGGACTTAGAGCTTGAGTTCGAGTACTATGAGACCAAGGTGAACGACCTTAAGGAGAAATGTCGCCTCCTTTTCTTCAAGCTTGTAGACCTCGATTCCCAGAGTGTGGGTTGTAAGCAAGGCATGGATAGCATGGAGAATCAATTGAGCTCATTTGTGATGCTCATTAGAACTCACTTTGGATTTACGGTTCCTCCTCAGTAGTCTGTTTGTAAAGTCTCCTGTTAAGTGCTATAAATAAGGGTGTATGCACATTTCCGCTTATCCTTCGCAAGATTCAATATTGCCCTTGGTTTCGCAATCATAGTGTTTGAGGCAACTGACGATCTTTCCGCTTTCGAGCCCGCTCACGTTATGTTTGTAACCTATGCTGTCACGTTTGCCTTCGTGCGCTTGGTCGATTTACCTCGAACCCATCGTGACAAAAGATTGTTGTAGCTAAACATGATGATGTTAGCAAGCATCATTGTGTGAAATCAACCCTAGGCCTTAAAGAAGAAAGGAACTGCTCCGATTGAAACTTTACAATGCGCAAATAAGAAATAAGTTCTACTTGTGTACAAGCCCCCCCCCTTTTCTCTGGGTATGTTCGATCACCACCCCATCATGTCTGGGTTCAGGTGCGCGGTCATCGGCTCCAGATCATGGCCGTAAAGGTTTGCTAGCCTCCTCCTGATGGATTCTTCGAACTGTGACCACCATCTTTGTTTGAGAAGAAAAGAGGAGGGTCGACCTCTTTCCTATTAAAAGCGTGTCTCACTCAGAGATCAGGGAAGCAAAATTGCTCGAAGTGTTCCCCCACTAGATCATCTGAGATCATATGCCCTAGTTGGGCGAACTCCTGAACATTAGACGTCGTGGGTGGATCAGCAGCAGGAAGAGCGTCGGTGGACGGCCGCTGCTCGAGCGGGGAAGTGTATATTTGTTGCACCGGTGGCACGTATTCTTGAGGAACATTAAGATGACTGATAGGGCTATATTGACCAATTCTCCAACAGTTGGTGGTAGAGCTACCGGCTTGGTTGGTATCGAGACTCGGCAGGGCTCTTCTTGAGGCATGGCTGTTGCATTCGTAGCCGTACCTAATGTTCAAGTTCGAGTCGGGCTCTTCTAGGCGCCGTGCGGCATGACGCCGTCGTAGTTTCCTGCGGTAACCATTAAGGTGGTTTGCGACTAACCTTCTAGCGAGCCCTGGTTCATTCATGACCTCATGTACGCGTGTTGGACATAATGAGTCATTCCCTATTTGGTGAACCGCATCAAGGAATTTTCTGTGAAGCTCTGGAGACCATATGAACTTCTTTTGGCGACTCAGGATAGCATCCGTGACTCGGCGATCATTCCTCGATTCACTCTCGGCGGGGTCTGGTTGTGCCAGAGGTTGTTGCAGGGGAAGCTGGTTGACTTCGAACTGGTCTGTGGTGATAGTAAGCCCATTGTCAGGGAAATTGTAGTAACGCGCCTCCCCTCTTTCCAAAGATGGTTTGAGGGAGTGGGGTGGCGGACGACCACCTGCGATTCTCATAGAAAACTTATCACGGAACATTTCGCGAGTGTCGATAGAACCACCGCAGTTAAGGCAAGCGGCGTTGATGAGGACTTCCTTACACCACATGTTTTCTGCTCGAAGCTTGGCGTATTCTTCTTTTAGAGTTTCGAGCTCTTGACACTTTCCCCGAACCACTGATCTGGCCCGTCTGTTTTGGAACCAGTGCTTGACCCTTAAGGGTTCCATCTCTAATTCCCGGGCTAATTTTCTTCTTCGTCTCGTATCCGGGTAACGGCACTTATTGAAGGCGGCTTCGAGTATCTGGATTTCCTTCTCAGTGTAGAGCCGGCGACGTCTTCTTCCACGAGATGGGACATCGCCGCTGCCGTCGTTGTTGCTGCTACTGTCGTCGTCGCCACCACTGTCATCGTCGCTGCCCTGATCCTGAACCTCGTTGCCAGCAGGGTTGGGTAGTATGGTTTCGACATCTGGCTCGATCCCAAAGACTTCGAGGTCTCCCAACTGCACATTACCTAGGACATTTGGGTCAGTCATCTCCAACAAATGACTATGACTGTTAAACATACTGGATCAAGAAGAGGTTTGTTCGTCTCTTTTTTATTCACTCAAGGTCTTGTAATCCTCTTCGTATGTTTACTCTCTCTAAACTTTCTTTTGAGTGACTTTGCGTACTCAGGAGTCGCTCTTCTAGCATGGAAGACGATCACCAGGCGAGCGCTCTTCTAGAGATTTTGAGTTTCTCATCTTGTCGTCTTCCTTCCTTTTCATGGTGGAGAGATCACGGATCGCTTTTCTTTCCTCGATAGCCGAACCTGTCCCCCACTATCTCTCAAAAGACTAAATTACGTCCACCACCCGCTCAGCTTTTCATCATGACAAAGCTATCAACCCTATCGCGGCTCCTTCGATATCTGCGCTCGACTCCCGCTCCATCTCAATAATGGTGAAATAGACAACTCTTTTACGACTTTTCAAACTCGTCAGGCCTGAAATCGCGGATCGAGACATGTCTGATGCTTCACGGGAGGAGCAGCCCCTGCTTTACATTAACTACCCCGGCTCCACAAGCATTATTGCTGTAACTTTTCTCCATTTTTGAGCTACTATGAAACGAGGAGAAGGTTAGTGCTCTCATTTGCCCAGCTTTCACTTTCATTCATTCCATCGCACTCGTCTTCCTCTCCATCCTTCCAACAAGAAATGGCTTCGTCTTCTGCTTCTTCCTCTGACTCTTCCCATGCTTGCGTCTTTTCAATCGCAGTCCCGGCCCGATGGGAAAAACTCTATAATCTCTTGGGTCGGGGCTATGCTTACATAGCCGATCATTCGGAGATCGAGGCTGAGATCCGCGTTCTATTTATGGCCACAGACACTACTTCCATCGAGGGTACTGAGTTGGAGAAGGAGTATAAAACATTCCCAGCCCTCTTTGCAAACTTTCTAGAGGCTTACCGCGTTGCTCACCGTGAAGTTCTCGTGGCTCGTGTCTTGCGAGCCCGCTACGAAGACCGCTGTGACTGCCTGACGTTGACTAACTTCGTGGCTGACAGCCACAACAAGGTTATGGAAACTGCCAACGAGCGGGTCTCAACGATGCTTCGTGAACGTGGACATTTGGTGGAGCGTTTGGCCTTGTGCCTGATCACTTATGAGCACGATCGTCGTAACATCATGTTGAAGTTTCAGAGCGATTGGCTGGAAGAGCGACTCGATACTGTTACGGCGGATGTATCTCGTGGGAGGGAATTGGTCCGGGACTTGGAACTTGCTGCTGAAGATCACAGGGCCAAGGTTGCTGACCTTAAGAATGAGTGCAAGCGCCTTCTTCTCCAGCTCGCGGATCATGATATACGGAGCGGTGAGTGTAGGCAGGGAATCAACCATATGGAGGGCCAATTGAGCTCCGTCGTGCTGCTGATTAGGGCTCAGTTCGGCTTTACTTTTCCGCCTCGCTAATCTGTATTAATCTGCTTTGAAAGTCTTTCGATTGAGCGAAAGTGAATGAAAGCTCATATGTGTGTGTTTTAGCTTTTTATATGGTCCATTTCTTCGAGCATCCGAACATCTTCAACTTGGATGAGCTGAACCAAAACATCAATAAGTTGAGCAAATATGTCCTGATTTTCTAACTTGCTCATGATCAGATGAAAGAATAGCCTCAGATTCATCCAGGAGAAGATTTCTCTCTATTACCTATTTTTCACCTACAAATGAAACGACTGAATCAGAAGAAATAATTTGAAAAAGAAAGCATAAACCCCTTTCAATCTTATGTTTGCTCGTGATTAATAAGGACAAAAACTTTTACAAGGGTTTTAATCTTGCGCAAAAGTTTTTTATCAGTATTCTTCGAAGGAGAGCATATTATTGAAAGGAATGTAATTCACGATAATCGCTTTTGATCAATTTCGAGAAGAACGACCTAGTCAAAAGTACAAAGCATAACGACGTGTTTTAAATTTAATTGAAGATACGGCATCCAAATCAAGGCCGTTTTGTAAGAACGAGGGCAATTTGGACATCTATCTCGTCATTAAATTCGAAACAATGCCGATACTCTTGATCAATTATCGTAGATTACCAATGATGTACAACATGCATGAATCAATTCAAGTGTATAATTCCTTCTAGCGAAATTGGGGTTGGATTACCCTATACGACCAAAAAGGTCATGCAAGATTTCCAATTTTGATTTCCTCTAAAGGAATTATAAACTTGACTTGGGAGTATTCGGATGATTAGAGAAAATGCCACTATCACATTCCCATGACCCGTCAAAAGAAATACAACCAAGCTCCATCTGAATGTATACACCAATAGATCCCTAATACAATCACTCTAAGGGGTGAGATAGAGAAAACCTCAGTAAAAATAAACCCTATACAAGAGGACTAGTAATGGAAAATGAAATAAAGGAATGTGATCCTAACGTTTAAGGATGCCCCAAGTTCGATCTGTGACCTCCGGATCACTTGCCCCAACTCGTCATCTTCATTGGACGATATCTCAATAATGTCCATAGTAGGCTCCTTTGTTGCTCACTCGGCGCTTGTCATGGGATATCATCCTCTTCGTCTTCTATCAAGGATGTTTGGGAAAAACACACACATCTATCCTTGAAATGGCATTTAATCTAATCACCAGAATGCAATGAATGAAATGCCTATATTTATATGAACTGTAATAGATCTGAGGGATAGAGAGTCTTACCAACCAAACTCGTCGACTTATGTGCGGTTTTAGGTGTACCAACCGCCCAAAGACATGCGCATGAGACAAGTGATGGTGAACTTCTAAAAATCAGAGGGTTTGGCACCTAAGGTTAAGGTTCCCACTTCGAGTTCTAGAAAGAGCCAATTCCATTGCACAGCTATCGTTGCATTGGGACTCGATCCATAGTTCGAAGCGAGCGGAATTGAAAAGTGGATTACCCCGCGTTTTTCCTCACGGAGATTCCATTCTCAATTCCTTCTATTGTGTTCCTAAAGGCGGCGCCCGGGGTTTTAGGCGCGGTTGTGTGTGTCCACGTGTTGTGATCATCATAATGCAATTCATGCACAGCAGTTTATCAATCAGCACTTCAAATCATCCACACAACATACATTCCTACGCCCAACCTGCATAAGACAATGTTAATCACGGACTACACCCCTTATTTCTCCAATCTGCAAAAACGTATAACACCTACCATAAGCGGACTTACCTCACCTTCAAGAGCGCCTGCATGGTTAGAAAAATCACTCAGCGTTTTAATTACGGCCTAAGTCCACTTGAGGTCTAGAACGATAGGTTCTAGAACAAGGTCCCCAGCGGAGTCGCCAGCTGTCGCGACCCGTCCGAAAGCGGACGCGGCTAATGGATTACCGATCGCGGGTCTTGGATCGGCGCGAGCCCTCCCAGGCCCATACCAAATCGCGGCGGGAGTATTTTCTTTAAGGATTCGACGTTAAGAGTCGATCGCTTTCGACCTTCAGTGTGGTCGTGGTGGCATGTGCAACCTGTGCATGCATTTGGAGTCGCCACCGGTCTTTCTTGGAGGGTAGACCGGAAACCTTATTGACCGATTGGGAGAGATCGATCGATTCTGCGGAACCAGAGATTTTGGGTTCGGGGACTTGGTTACGCTGGTGTCATTACCAACGCCCTTTCGGTACCTAACGCGAGTGATTTCCTAGCTAAGAGTTCATGCAGGCGCAGTTTTGGATGGGGTGAGTTTGATTCAAGGTTTCATGCAGATTGGGAGACTATTCCTATCAATCACAACCAATTTAAATGAAAGCGCAATCAAATGCATAAATAAACTACATCAATGCACATCAATTCAGATCAATGGCTTCCTAGTATAACCATAAAGGTTTAAGGAAGGCGTGATTTAGGACCAGGGGCAAAATGGGAACGATTAACCCGAAGGGCAAAATCGTCAATTTTTGGAAGATTTGAATACCGAATTACTCAAAATACTCCATGGCCAGTTGATTGTGGCCATTTCCCATTTTCTGTAATTTTTTAGAATTTTTCTGAATTTTCCGAATTTTTTTGAGTTTTTTATGATTTTCTATTTTTTATTGATTTTTTTTATTTTTCATTATTATTATTTTATATATATATATAAAAAGATAAAAAGGCACCGGGCCCGGACCAGGTCATGGACCTGATCAGGCCCGCGAGAGAGAGACCCGAACCGGGCCCTCGGTACAAAGAAGACTCAGGCCCAAACTCCAAGCCTTGACCGAAACTGGGCCCCAACCCTCCTTATTTCGGCCCTTCTTGGAACAGACCAGGCCCGAACTTTTTTTCTCTTGGACCAGCCCACCCGAATCCAGCAGAAAAACCAAACCCAGCTTCATTTTGCTATCAACGCCAGCCCATCCGATTGGCCCAATCTAACTAAACAAAGAACGTAGGATGGTTAGCCACTGTTCATCATCTTTTCCATCTTCTTCGCGCGAGTCATCCTTCCCCATGAAACCAGAAGCGAGCTTGAGTCAGTTCTGGTCTACGTCGCCGGCGTCGTCCATTTCGTAGGCCAACGCCGAAGCTGTCAGCCACCGCCGAAACCGTCGGCCTCCACCAAAGTCGACCACGAAACGAGAAGCATCGCGTGAGCTTCCGCCGTACTCAGCTTCTTCTTCATGTCGCAGCTCCTCCTCCCTGCAAGACCCAACGGCGCCACTGTCCTTCCAACGTCCAGCCTTCGCTCGCCGCCCCACTGCACCGCCAAGAACCGCTCGTTTCGCACCGCGGCCTGAGTTGCTCGTCAGGACCTCCCCTCATCTGCAACACCAACGGCGACGCTGCTCCCAGACGACGACCCTCGTCGCCTAGCCTCCGTGTCGCCTGGACCCGCTCGTCGTATCGCCACCAAGGCACGCCCGTCGGACCTGCTGGAAGCCAACTGGCTCTGTGGGCGCCATTGTGCTTCTCGCCGGGTACCAACGAGCTCGACCTCCTCCTGTCGCCTCCAGGTGCCAACGACAGCCACCGAGACTTGCTCCCGTGTTCGAAACGAAAACCCCGTCGGAAACGACTCGAGGTGCCGTCCCGTCGGGCTCAGACACGACCTCCACAGCCCTCGTCGGACTGTGCTAGCCGCACCATGCCTCCGCTCAAACGGAGTTCCACTCGGTCCTCCTTTCTAAGGGTCAGGTCCTCACCAGCTCTTAGGTGGCGAGCCAGGGCCTTCCCGGACGGCCACTCGTTCAAATGACGGCACAAAGAGCGAAACCAAGGAAATGCAGTAGACCAACAACGGGTGTAGGCGATAACAGGCGTGGAACTAGGCAGAAGCTTGGTTTAGGTGGTAGTCTACAAGGAAGAAAAGACCGACCTGTTGGGGCTTCGGTTGATGGACGACGACTGATAGGTGCTGGCGGTCTCGCCTGAACAAGGCACGATTACTTCTCTGAGGATCGTCTCCTCAACTGAACTTGCAACGAGCTTTTTTGCCGTCGGCGTCGGGCTGCTCACCAACCATTTCACGAGCTCGCTCCCTCTGTTCTTCTTCGAACCCGCACTCCCCTCTTTTTGTTTACCGCCGACCCCCCTTTTGTTGCTTTTCCTCTCTTTTTTTATTCCTCACGAGCACCACCTGCACCCCTTTTTTTTTCTTTTTTATATCTTATTCCCTAATGGCTTCCCTTTTATTTATTTACTCCTCATTGTCTCTCATTTAAGAAACCTCACCAGCTAATTCTTGCACCCCCACGAGCTCTCGCCTTTATTAAATTGCCTCCCAATCCCTGTTGTCGGTGGCGCATGAATGCTTTTCTTTTGTCAAAGGAGCCTGTCCTTTCCCTTGCCCGATGGCTTATCCCGTTTTCATATATTCAAGTTCGACTCAGCGGCCCCGTGGTGTAAAATGCAAATCCGAATCTACCGAGAGCGTCGATTCTATCTTTGCCAGGACAGCGTCTACCTCTCATTCATTCTCGATTTCAACTCAATTATGCGAACGCAATGCATGAATAAGGAATCAAATACGTTATGAATGAAAATTCTTTTTGGTGAGAATTAGGACCAATTCTCATTTTTATGCAATGATAAATAAATAAAATAAAATAAAATAAAAAAATCATAATAAAATTAGGTGTCAACACTAGCTTGACGTGGAGAACCCTCATCTCGGGACCCTTTTTCAAAATCAAGCAGTCCTAGCATGACGTGGAGAATCCTCGTCCTAGGACCCCTTTCAAAAAATCAAGCAATCCCAGTAGACGTGGAGAACCCTCGTCTCGGGACCCCTTCTTTCAAAATCAAGCAGTCCTAGCTAGACGTAGAGAACCCTCGTCCTAGGACCCTTGTCAAAAAATCAAGCAATCCCAATAGACGTGGAGAGCCCTCGTCTCGGGACCCTTTTTCAAAATTCAGACAGTCTCATCGGACGTGGAGAACCCATGATCCCGGAAGGATGCCTTGCTCTGTCAAGAAAAGCTCATAGGGTCATGTTTCGCAGGATCCCTGGAGAACCCAGGTCCCAAACTGATACCTTTTTAATGAAAAGTTTGCAGGTTTCAGCTTTCTGCAGGATAATTGGCGTCCCCAGATCCTAAAAAGGTACCTCGCATGTCGAAAGGACAACTCGGCCTTCTGCGAGATTTCAGGTAACCCCTAAATCCCAGAATAGCCTTCAGGTGAACCTAGAGTTAGGCAAACCTATTCCAAGACCGATCTACAGACGAACGATCGAGTCTTCGACTAGTCCCAACAAGACGGGATATGTCATTTCATAGGCGGAGCCTTTTAGTAGGCAAACCTATTCCAAGACCGATCTACGGACGAACGATCGAGTCTTTGACTAGTCCCAACAACGGGACATGTCATTTCATAGGCGCAGCCTTTTAGTAGGCAAACCTATTCCAAGACCGATCTACGGACGAACGATCGAGTCTTCGACTAGTCCCGACAAGAAGGGATATGTCAATCTTTAGGCAGAGCCTTTTAGTAGGCAAACCTTTCCCAAGACCGATCTACAGAACGATCGAGTCTTCGACTAGTCCCGACAAGAAGGGATATGTCATTTCATAGGCGGAGCCTTTTAGTAGGCAAACCTTTTCCAAGACTGATCTACAGAACGATCAAGTCTCCGACAAACCCTACAGAACGGGCGCGTCATCCTTAGATTCCTATCAGTATGGAGTCTCACCAAGGTAGATACCGCCTGAAGGGTCAAATGAAGGTAGAAACCGCCTGAAGGGTCAAATGATGGTAGAAACCGCCATAAGGGTCAACTTGATGGTAGAAACCGCCACAAGGGTCAACCAATGGTAGAAACCGCCATAAGGGTCAACTTGAAGGTAGATACCGCCTGAAGGGTCAAATGAAGGTAGAAACCGCCTGAAGGGTCAAATGATGGTAGAAACCGCCATAAGGGTCAACTTGATGGTAGAAACCGCCACAAGGGTCAACCAATGGTAGAAACCGCCATAAGGGTCAACTTGAAGGTAGATACCGCCTGAAGGGTCAACTGAAGGTAGAAACCGCCTGAAGGGTCAAATGATGGTAGAAACCGCCATAAGGGTCAACTTGACGGTAGATACCGCCTGAAGGGTCAAATATGGTAGAAACCGCCATAAGGGTCAACTCAAAGGTAGATACCGCCATAAGGGTCAATTGAATGGTAGAAACCGCCATAAGGGTCATTTGAATGGTAGAAACCGCCATAAGGGTCAACTCAAAGGTAGATACCGCCATAAGGGTCAAAACTAAGCCAAAGGTAGATACCGCCTGAAGGGTCAACTGAAGGTAGAAACCGCCTGAAGGGTCAAATGAAGGTAGATACCGCCATAAGGGTCAACTCATGGTAGAAACCGCCATAAGGGTCAATCAAAGGTAGATACCGCCATAAGGGTCAAATGAAGGTAGAAACCGCCTGAAGGGTCAAATGAAGGTAGATACCGCCATAAGGGTCAACTCATGGTAGAAACCGCCATAAGGGTCAATCAAAGGTAGATACCGCCATAAGGGTCAACTCATGGTAGAAACCGCCATAAGGGTCAACTTGAAGGTAGAAACCGCCTGAAGGGTCAATACAAAGGTCCGATCCACCATACGGATCAAAATCCTTGGCGAATCCCAAAGCATGGGATGCGCCTTCCTTAGGTTCCTACCAGTCAGGAACCCCATAATGGTATGACCTACCATACAGGTCAGAGCTTAACTTTCCTAGGGTGTCATGGCAAGCCCTAGGTATCTTCTTGAAAGTCGTCGCAGCCGGTAGCATAACGACGAACCCTCAGATTCCGCAAGCACATCATCTGGCAGGTGAACTTCAGGTAAACCTCTCTCACTCAGGCCCGAGCTCAAAGTGCAAGAGCAAACCGGGGATTAATTTGAGCGTTCATCAAAAGACTTAAGGGTCCGATGTCATAGCATTTCTTTTCCCCAGTCGAGTCGGTTAAGATTCAAGTGTCATTTTATCTTTGAAAGCAACCTCTGACGAGCTCACTCTCAAAGAGGGGCAGCTGTTGACACCTGATTTTTGACTATCCGTTATTATAGTTTTTATTTCTAAAATTAATTAAAAATAGCAAAAAAGGTCAAAAAATTGCAAAATCAACTTTGGAAGCCTTAGCCTAGCCTTAGGAACCAATTTTGAACAAAAAATATTTTTTGAATTTTTTAATATTTTTTGGAATTTATTTAATTATAAAATACCCAAAAAATCAGAAAAATACCATCCGTGGTCAGAAAATTACACAAAAATATTCTGAAATTTTATTTTAATTATCTCTTCAATATTTTCACTTTTTATTATGGAAATTTGGCTTGGTTCATGGGGTTCCTTCACAAACCTAATCCCGAACCGGGCCTAAAAAATCCTTTTCGAGTCTTTTAATTTTCAATTCTTGGTTTTTATAAGCTATGACATTGGACTCTAAAGTATTGAAATGCAATTGGGTCAATTGGCCCTCCAATTTGATCAATTTTAACCAAGAGGGCTTAATTGCATAAAAATCTTTCAATTTAGTCCCCGGTTTTACAATTTGTGAAATTAAATTTCACACGGGCACACCCATTAAAATCAAACACCTCTACCCTATAGTTTTCATCATGCTGAATCCATTGGTGGGCTCAATTTTGAATAATTCGATCGTTTGGACCTTCGATTTGGTGAAATTCATTTTCGGATCCTAGGGACAATTTGGGGTTTTCATAAAATTTCAATCAATTGATTCACGAAAATACCCATATTTGATAGAAAACGTGTCAAGGAATCCGATTTTGCCATCAATTTCATGAAAAGAGGTCAATTTGGGGCCCGATTTGGGCGATTTGGCCGAACCGGGCCGGTCGGGTCCGGCCCGACCCGACCCGGTCCGACCGGGTCTGCAACTCAGTTGCAGACCCGTGCAGCGCACCGAAGAGAAAAAAAACAGGGCATGTCGGGGGCGTGCGTTTTGGGAAGAACGAAAGCAGAACGAGGATGGGGGGACATGGGTGGAGACCAATGCTCGTGCTCTGGAGAGGAAGTGGTCGTCGAGGCGGGCGGTCGGCCACGAAAACGGTGGAAGATTCTCGGTTTAAGAAAACCGAGCTCGACAAATGTGGGGGGGGACTTCGGACAAAGAGAACGGACAACCGACGACCCCGAACCTCCAGCGGACTTCTCTCATCACCACCAAGGTCGCCATTGCCGTCGCCAAGCCCGGAGCAGGTCGGTATTCTCCCCTGAGCTCCATTTCTCTAATGCACGCCGACTGTTCGACGAAATGCCTAAACGAGTATCGTATTTTTGGAGTCTCGGCCAACCCATCCCAGCCCCTATTTGTCGCGATTCTGGCTTTAAACTTTCATGATAATCTTCCCTATCCCCTGGCCTGCTGTTTGTTTTACATTATTCGACAAAAAAACGAGGGCCGAGGCTTCGCCGGTCGTGGTCGGGGTCGGGAGCTCGATGGGGAGCTTCAAGTGTTCGCCGAGCTCAAAACGAGCTAAGGTAAGTTTTCGGACCATCCTAGGATGCTATTGGATGACTGAGAATTGAGCTTGAGCAAAAGAAACGAATTGTGTAAATCGTCGTCGGCACCGGGAAGTCGGGGGTTCGTCCCGATCGTTTTCGACGTGTCCATGGCCTTATTTTTGGTATGTGATGATGTTGAGGTGCTGAGGGTCCGAATGCCACAAAAATTTCCCCAAAATTTTGAGTTTTGGTTCGGTTTTGGGCATTTTCCGGCGACCTCGCCGGAATTTTCACTGTTCCGGCGAGGCGCCGGTCGTCTTCTCCGGCGGGCCGGCGCCCCGCTGACCGGTCAACGGCTGACGTGGCATGCCATGTGGGCGCCACGTCAGCCAGGTGGGACCGGTCCGTTGATTTTCAAACCAACGGATTGGGCGGCCCGGATCGCGACACGTGTCGCGATCCTGTAATTTTGGAAAATTAAAAAATGATTTTCGAATAAAATAAATGACTTTCTAATAATTAAATTAAAATCGATCCGACGGTCGAGAATGTGCCAAGTGGCTTTCTGTGGATCGTCCGATCTCGTCCAAGATCGGACGCACCAGGAGTAGCCACGTGGCACAATCTGGAGCGTCCGATTTGATTGGTTTTCTAAAAAGGAAAATAAACTAATTGTTGATCTAACGGTCACCAATGAGCCACGTGGCTCCCTGTGGATCGTCCGATCTAGCGGGAGATCGGACGCACAGGAGGAGGCCACGTGGCGCAACGAGGACCGTCGGATCCGGGGAATTTCGGATAATTAAATAAAATACATAAAAAATCAAAAAAATTGTAAAAAAAAAATAGAAAAATGTTTAAAAAAATAAAACGGTGTCGTTTTAGGCCGGTGTCGACCCCTAGGGTCGGGCCGGGCGCCCGAGAGGCGTGGGCCGGGTTTTACCCGGCCCGGAAAATATTTTTAAATATTAAAAAATTCAGAAAATAATAAAAAATAATAAAAAATTCAAAAAATCAATAAAAAATAGAAAAATCATAAAAAATTCAAAAAAATTCGGAAAATTCAGAAAAATTCTAAAAAAATTCCAGAAAATATGAAATGGCCACATTCAACTGGCCACGACCTGTTTCGGGTCTTTCGACCCCCGATCTTTTCAGAAATGACGGTTTTGCCCTTCCGGCAAACCGTCTTCCAAAAAAATTCTAAAAATCCAGGAAAATCCCAAAAAATAGGAAATGGCCACAAACAACTGGCCAAGGCTCATTCCGGGTGTTTTGAACCCCGACCCTTCTTAAAATGACGATTTCGCCCTTTGGGCGAATCGTCTTCCAAAAGTTGAAGAAAAATCAAGAAATTCCAAAAAATTCTCAAAAATGGGAAATGGCCACAATCAACTGGCCATGGAATATTTTGGGTAATTAGGTATCCAAACCTTCCAAAAAATGACAATTTTGCCCTTCGGGCTAATTGTCCCCGAATCTTCCCATTTTACCCCTAGCCCTAAATCACATCTTCCCTAAGCCCTTATGGCTATACTAGGAGGCCGATGATTGAAATTGATGTGCATTGACATGATTTATTTATGCACTTGACTTGCGCTTTCATTATATTGACTGTGATTTGATAGGAATAGTCTTCCAATCTGCATGAAACCCTGACTCATATCACCCAAAATTGCGCCTGCATGAACTCTTAGTTAGGAAAATCACTCACGTTAGGTACCGAAAGGGCGTTGGTAATGACACCGACGTAACCAAGTCCCCGAACCCAAAATCTCTGGTTCCGTAGAACTGATCGATCTCTCACAATCGGTCAGTAAGGTTTCCGGTCTACCCTCCAAGAAAGACCGGTGGCGACTCCAAATGCATGCACAAGTTGCACATGCCACCACGACCACACTGAAGGTCGAAAGCGATCGACTCTTATCGTCGAATCCCTTAAAGATATACCTCCGCCGCGATTTGGTATGGGCCTGGGAGGGCCCGCGCCGATCTAAGGCCCGCGATCCAAAGCCCGCGATCGGTAATCCATTAGCCGCGTCCGTAGATTTCGGACGGGTCGCGACAAACCTCCATATTGATCCTATGCTATTCTGGTCCGAGGGCGATGTCTGGGTATTCGTGTCGTCGACTCCGGTGCTGATCATCCGTCAATGGTTATGAATTTATTCATTCTTATTCTTGACTGGTGAAAGTATCAACAGCCGCTCTGCGGAGATGGAAAAGTCGCCCAAGGACCTTGAGCCCTCCCCGAAGAGCTTGGAGGGTACCTTTGATCCAGGGTTGTTGCAACATTCTGTAGCCTTCGTCGATGTTACAATCTCCACATGAACTGCCTTCCCTAAGCAATCCCCATTTGAAAGTATCTTTCGGTTCCAACTCGACTTCGCCAACATGGCTGATTTAAGGTGCGTTTGGAAAGACTTTTGGGGAAAATCATTGGGAAAATGTAAATGCCTTTAGTCTGAAGAGATTTGGTAAAATGTAAAAATTGTTTGGTAACTTATAACTTAAAAATCCATTGCAAAGCAACTTTGGTCAAATAGCGTTTGGAAATATTATACTTGTAAGACATTTTTTTGGACAAAAAAACTGAAACCCTTCACCGGCAGGCGAAGGGCACGTGGCCACCGGCGACCCAGATTTGGCGCTGGCGACCATCGTCTGAGGTCGCGGCGAGGCGGGACCTCACCATGGCCGGGCAAGGTCGAGCCTCGCCAGATCTGTGCGAGGTGCGAACTCGCCGAGGAGCTCATCGGCCAGAGGCGACCACCCGCCAGAGGAGACCGCCGGCCAAGGGAGGCAACAGAACTTGTCGCAACTCCCGTCAGAGCTCAGCGAAGCCCAGGCGACTAAGGTCATGGGGTTCTTAGGAAAATTGGCAAGGCCCATCGCCGACATCATGACCCGGCCGTCGGGGTAGATCGACCTTATGGGATGAGATGCCGGAGTCACGTGACCTCAGGTGATGCGACGCTAAGGATGCGCGACGCGAAGTGAGGCGAAGCCGAGGTCGCAGATCTGCAGTCAAAGAACTAGATCTGGGTCGCTCGATGCTCGATCTCAACCTCGACTCGCAGCAAATCAAACCACTAGATCTGGGTCACTCGATGCTCGATCTCAACCTTGACTCGCAGCAAATCAAACCAAGGCAATAGCTCCGGCGAAGACAGCGGCTTGACGACCACCGTGACCCTCGATCTCAACCTTGGCAACCAGTGACCTCGCGTTGAACGAGAACCACTGAGCACAGGAACGTTTGGGCGTTTGGGAAGAAGATGAATAGTTTTTTAGGGCAAAAGTGGAACAAAAAGTTATATGTGGGGGCAATTTAGGAAGAAAAAATAAATTACTTACCCTATTTCCAGCTTGCCGAGAATGCTCAAAGCTCAAGGCAGGTACCCACCTGCTTTGGGCTTTCAGCTGTGGCAAGGATTGGCCTTTTTCCAAAGTGGCCAAAAAAATTTTGCCAAACACTCCAACTTTTTTTCAAGGGACTTAGAGATCTAAAGTGCCTTGGGAAAGCTGTTCCCAAACGCACCTTTAAAGATTTAGGCTTCGCACAAGGTGTCCCAGCTCTTTGGTTCTTTGTACTGTCGATCCCTGCTCTTACCCCTCGCCCCCACAGAAATCACGATTGCGCACACAGAGAGCCCAAGGGACATGCCTATCCCTGTTCTTTACCCTCATATCAGATTTGTCCTCGATGAGCCAGTACAGTGGACATACAAATGCATATGCATGTGTTCATACCTTGTGGAACCAACTCATTGAGCATCGTAGTTAGGGGAGACATCAGGTGAAATTTCGTGGTTAATCTACCACCAGATAATTAACCTTGAAATTCTAAGAAAAATCAGCAATTGAGTAGCTCCAGAGGAAGCTTAATCCATGTCGCAACCCGAAATCGTTTACGGGGCTAATGGATTGTCGAATCGGGCCCCCACTCTGACAATGTGGATCGCGGGCTTTCTCGACGCGGACCCTCCCAAGCCCATACCAAATCGCAACGGGAGTTAATTTTTATGCGGGTTTTCGACGATAAGAGTCGATCGCATTCGACCTTGGTGTGGTCGTGGTGGCATGTGCTATGTGTGCATGTATTTGGAGTCGCCACTGGTCCTTCTTGGAAGGTGGACCGAAAACCTCACTAATCGATTGGGAGAGATCGATCAGTTCTGCGGAACCAGAGATTTAGGGTTCGGGGACTTGGTTACGTTGGTGTCATTACTAACGCCATTTCGGTACCTAACGCGAGTGATTTTCCTAACTAAGATTTCATGCAGGCGCAATTTTGGGTGAGGTAAGTCTGATTCAGGGATTTCAAGCAGATTGGAAGACTAGTCCTATCAAATCACAATCAATATAAGGAAAGCACAATCAAGTGCATAAATGAACCACGTCAATGCACATCAATTCAAATCAATGGCTTCCTAGTATAGCCTTAAGGGCTTAGGGAATGTGTGATTTAGGACCAGGGGTAGACTGTGAAGATTTGGGGACGATTTGCTCGAAGGGCGAAATCGTCAATTTTTGGGAGGTTTGGGTGTTGAAATAAACAAAATAGGTCATGGCCAGTTGATCGTGGCCATTTCCTATTCTGAATATTTTTCTTGAATTTTTCGGGATTTCTCGAGAAACGATTTGCCTAAGGGCAAAATCGTCATTTCTGAAAAGAACGGGATTCGAAAGACCAAAGATAGGTCTTGACCAGTTGGTTGTGGTCATTTCCCATTTTGTGGATTTTTTTGGAATTTTATGGATTTATTCAGGAACGATATGCCGAGAGGGCGAAATCGTCATTTTTGAAAGGTTCAGTATTCAAAAGACCAGAAATAGGTCTTGGCCAGTTGACTGTGACCATTTCCTATTTTTTGGGATTTTTTTTTTGAAATTTTCTGAATTTCCTTGATTTTTTTGGAGACGATTTGCCTAAAGGGCAAAATCGTCATTTTTGAAGAGGGTCGGGTTTCAGAAGACCAAAAATAGGTCATGGCCAGTTGATTGTGGCAATTTCCTATTTTCTGGAATTTTTCTGGAATTTTATGAATTTCTTCAATTTTTGGAAGACGATTTGCCTAAAGGGCAAAATCGTCATTTTCGGAAAGATCGGGGTTTGGAAGACTCAAAACAGGTTATGGCCAGTTGATTGTGGTCATTTTCTATTTTCTGAAAAAAAAAATTTGGAATTTTTCTGAATTTCTTGGGAAGACGATTTGCCAAAAGGGCAAAATCGTCATTTTGGAAATATTAGGCTTGAAAGACCTGAAATAGGTCATGGCCAGTTGATTGTGGCCATTTCCTATTTTCTAGAGTTTTTGGAATTTTCTCGAAATTTTTGGGAGACGATTTGCCAAAAGGGCAAAATCATCATTTTGAAAATATTGTGGTTCGAAAGACCAAAATAGGTCATGGCCAGTTGATTGTGGCTATTTCCTATTTTCTGGAATTTTTCAGAATTTATGCAATTTTTGGGAGACGACACGCCTAAAGGGCAAAATCGTCATTTTTGGAAAGATTGGGGTCTGAAAGACCCAAAATAGGTCATGGCCAGTTGATTGTGGCTATTTCCTATTTTCTGGAATTTTTTTAGAATTTTTTCAATTTTTTTTATTTTTTAATGATTTCTTATTTTATGATTTTTTTTTAATTTTCGAATTTTTTTATAAATTTGTTTTGAATTTGTTTATATAAAACATATTTTCCGGACCGGGTCAAACTCGGCCCGCGCCTCTCGGGAGCCCGGCCCGACCCTATGGGTCGGAGCCGATCTAAACGACGCCGTTTTTGATTTTTCAAATTTTTTTCTATTTTTTTATTATTTTAAAACCATTTTCTAATTTATCCGAATTTTCTGAAAATCAAAACCGATCGGACGGTCCTCGCCTTGCCACGTGGTACTACCCTAGCCGCCGGATCGATTTAATTGTGAAAATGCCGGATCACGACACGTGGCGTAATCTCGTCCGTCCGATCTACTTTTTCTTGAAGACACGGATCGCGACACGTGGCACACCCACGGCCATCCGATCTAGGGTTTTTTTTTAATTTTCGAAAATATCATTTATTATTATAAAAATCATTTATTAATTTTGAAAATCCCCAGATCGCGACACGTTGCACCTCGTCCACTGTCCGATCTAGGGTTTTTTGATCTTTTTTTTTTTTTAAAGAACCGGCCCCACTTTGCCGACATGGCCGCCTACGTGGCCCGCCACGTCGGCGTTGACTGGTCAACAAGAGTTGACCAGTTAACCCGGTCGTCTGAGAAGACGACCGGAGATGGAGAATTCCGGCGATTCCGCCGGAATCCTCGCCGGAGGGCTAAGCCCGACGAGAAAACGTCGCCCAAACGGCGCGGTTTCGAACCCATTCGACTCCCCATCAACACAGCATCCCATTCACGATGAAAAATACAACAAACGACAATCGGAAGGCCCCCGGCTGGTCGTGAACCGCGTCGGTTCCGGCGATGATTTTCACGAAAAGTTTTTACACTCCAAACTCGATTCTGAACATTCACATAGCATCCAACAGGGCTTAAGAGGCTTACCTGAGGTCGCCTAGGGGTCGGCGACCTCCGTCTTCGCCGGACCGAGCCCACGGCTCGGGTTGGGACCGAGGAGCTCCGACCACCGCTTTCGGTGCCGTTCGATGCAAAAAAGAGGGCAAGAAGAACTTAGCTTTGGTTATAGAACGAGTTCAGGGCATGAAATATGCTCAAAGACTCGAGTGACACGGGATCGAGAGCTAATAGAGTGAAAGTGGCTCGAGGTCATTTCGTCGAGCACTTGGTGGGCATTCAAAAACAAGGCGTCCGGACCGAAACCGTGACTTCACAAGCAAAACCGAGGCCATGAATCATGCAAATATGTGTGAGTGGGTGTGCATTCACGTTGTAATAGGCTTGGTTTGGCTCGGTTTGGCTCGGTTTGGTCAAAAAAACCAAACCGAGCCAAAACTCCTATGCATCCGAAAAACAGGGGCTAGTTACAGGCCTTAATACTGACCTGTTTGAAGAGCTATGGCGGAAAGCAAAGCTTCGGCGGCACTAGGGTTGATGATATCGAGATCGGAGAGCCCCGAATAAACCTTCAAACGGCACGGGCTCTCTCTTTTCCTTCACAAGCTCTCGGTTTTCCTCTCCCTCTTTCTCTCTATTTTTTTTTGAAACCGTGAAATCCCCCCTCTCTCATGGCCGAACGGGGTCGAGGACCATCACGCCTTCCATCCACCTGCCAAAAGGACTGCTCTTCTTCCCAGTTTTTGGTCAACCGCGACGCTCCCCCTGCTCCCTGCCATTTTTGCCGCTACCGTGCATCCTGTACGTGAGGGAGAAGACAGATTCTGTCTCTTGGTTGCAGACCCGGTTCGGCAGGGTCGGGTCGGGTCCGACCCGTCCGAACCGATTCCTAATTTTTCGCCCAATTAAGCCTCTAATTGGCCATTTTTCATGAAATTGATTCCAAAATCGGACTCCTCGGCATGTTTTCCATCTAAAATGAGTATTTTCGCGAATAATTGAATTGGAATTTAATGAAAACCCCAAATTACGCCTAGGATCCGAAATTGATTTTCGCCAAATCGGAGGCTTAAACGATCAAATCAATTCAAATTGAGGCCACCAATGAGTACATGACGATGAAAAATATAGGGTAGAAGTGTTTTATTTTCATGGGTGTCCCTAGAGAGGATTTAATTTTGAAATTCGCGAAACCGGGGACTAAATCGCAAAGAAATTTGTGCAATTGAGTCTTTTTTGTCAAAATTGATCAAATTGAAGGCTTAATTGACCTAATAGCACTTCAAGGTTCTAGATCAAAATGTCATGGCTTATTGGGAGTGGAAATTGAAAATTAAAGGACTCCAAAGGCAATTTTTATGGTCGATTCGGGTTTATGTTTGTGAAGGAACATAATGACCCAAGTCGAATTTTTGAGATTTATAAAGACCAACCCGAAGAGGGAATTAAAATAAAATTATTGACTATTTTTGTACATTTTTCTGACCGCGAATGGTATTTTTCTGATTTTTTGGGTATTTTTATAATTAAATAAATTCGAAAAAAATACTAAAAATTATGAAAAATATTTTTTATTCAAAATTGGTTCCTAAGGCTGGGCCAAGGCTTCCAAAGTTGATTTTGTGATTTTATGATTTTTTTTGCTATTTTTAATTAATTTTAGAAATAAAATCAAAATAAAAAATGATTAAAAATCAGGTGTCAACGATCCACAATTGCAAAGCCACTCTCCAAAAGGGGCTATTGACTGTTTTTGCCTTGCTCTGCCGCACAAATTTCTTTACTCCAACTACCCGTTCTTGTGGACACACATCCCTTTCTTAGTCAATAGAAATCAACACAAAGTGATCCAATCCAGAAGCGGCGGATACAGTTTGTTGTCAGCAACAAAAATAGACTATCTTCACACCAAACAATAATGGATTTCGGCATGGACCTAATGGAGAGGGACAGAATAATTCACCCTCCATAGCATCACTAACGGATAAGGCACAGACCTGTTGTAGGGACAGTTCAAACTTCATACAAACTACACCTATTCCAAATGTGAGAGAAAGTGCATTGAGCTATGAACAGCATCAATAGCAGCAATTAAATCAGGAAGCATTACCCGGCATTCATACATTAACATTGTAGATCATCTACCCAATTTATGCAGCCAACCAATAAGCAGAAGCAAGACAACGAAGTGTCAAACGATAGAGCACAGCCATTCCAATTTGAAATCGAAAAAATCTTCCATATTTTCCAGGAGGATACAGAACAGTGTGACACCGCATGATCTCGGGGCGTATACAGAAGAATTTGAGGCACCTCTACTTGATGCTTCGAGGACATCTCGATACAGGTAAGAACCATCAATCTAAGCAGGCACGAGGACTCTACTACCACCATGAACATGCAAATACAAGGCGAGACATACAGTAACAATGACATGAGACTTTGCCTCGAAGAATCTAATCACTTGGAGTCCCCTGTCTACAAACTTCTCGCTAACTACATCAACACCACGTCTAACACCATCTAACAGCCTCCATAGCAGATACGCGAGGGCAGACCTTATCGTTTCGAGAGTCACTCTACCTGTCACATCAAGCACAAATTTCCTATTACCGGGCACAGCCAATGTAGTCGAAGCTTTGGACAACCATTCACTCCTTTGAATTCCATTAGAGGATATTCTCTCCGCCTGGAGCTTTGAAACAACTTCTTTATCAAAGACCTTATCGGCTGCCATGTTAGGCCATTCCCTATGCTGACCGACGGAACCACCAGATGGTGAAGATGAGTTTGTGCTTGTCAATACTTGATGGGATGTTTTCACTAATGTTTCAACAGCACCATTACAAACTGTAACCAGAACATCCCTCACTTTATCTTGATGACTCGGGTTTGTCAAGCCAGAGAAGAGCTCATCATACGTGTTGATATGCTTCGTCTTGTCAAGAAACACCTCGACTGCTGTGCTAACAAACTTTTGGATGCAATTAGCCATGAGCTCCTTGCACTTGTCGTTGCAGACGGCATTCACCCATTTTGACTCGTTCGACGAATCATCTCCATTTTCACTACAATCTGTGGAGCTAGATGCATAAAACCCCATAACCAAGTTCCTAGCAAAACTTCCAACAACAACTGAAGCAAAACCAGACCCCGCCGTCGAGAAGAACCTGTCCATAACCCTGTCAGTGATATCCGGACTCCCTTGCGATATCTCACCATTTCCCGAGTCAGCCTTATAAGCCCGCAACATTCCAACAGTCAAGGCCTCCGTGACCTTACTCACACCCTCGCAGAACTCGTCCGATTTGGCAATCTTCGCGATTTGCCTCAAACTATTGGGCATTTGGTCAGAATCAGACTGCAGAAACTCCTTCAGGTCCCTCGAGACAACACCGACGGCCTCTGCTGACTCTGAGACCATCTCGGCCATGGAGGTTACTGCCCCCAAAAGCTTCATCACCCTCTTCCTCTTTCTAGCCACTGAGGGCATCTGATACACTCTATACGCACCATAACTGGACACCCCACAGACAGCCAACAAAATCAACAGCTTCCTCCTCCTGTGAGAGAAATTCAAGCACCTCTTCACAAGCTCCAGATCCATGAATCAAAAGCCTGGACCTTGGAGCCAACCAAAACCAACGCCACGCTCTCCAAAACAAAATGGGTAAAATTAAAATTGCTACCTCGTGGCTTCGGTGATCGCAAGCCAAAGGGTCCCGAGTGAGTCAGGCAAAGGATGCGAAACACAGAGAGGAGCCAGGTAGGGTTTAGAGGATCAGAAGAAACCGGGAAACCTTGGATCGTCAATTATATCGCTGCCAAGTTCATGCAAATGGGCATCTAAACTACCAAATTTGGAGATTACGGGAACCTGTCAAGAAGGAACCGAAGCATAGAAAAGCGTGGCAAACCGAAAGACGAACCTGCGGTGCTGGAGATGACATAACGGAAGTTGCAGGCGCGCGAGAGAGCGAGAGAGAGGGAGAGACGGCAATGGAGTTTCTGCAAATTGACCAAGACTAAGAAATTTGGCGCGTGTGATTGGTGGAGTTTTTTTTGTGGGAAATAGGAAAAAAAAAATGGAGTGGTGGGAGCTGATTGGCTGGGGTCTTGCGTGAACCTCGATTTTCCCAGAAATTGTGGATTTCCTTTTTCCGATTAAAAAAAAACGACGCCTCTGCCGGGGAAGTCTTGGATGATTGGCGACGGTTCTTTTGGGCCTAATGGGCCTCGGCCCATATGAGGAGAAGAACTTGTCCCTCCCAAAATTAGGTTTGAGATATAACCACTAATTTTACAAAATCAATTTATGAAAATAACGCTACACGACGATTTTGGGATTAAACCCGACTTGTTTTGGGTTCTCATTTGCGTCTTCACACGTCATTTTTTTTCTTCATATAAATTTACGATATAAATGCCGTGGAGAAACTCAATCAAGAGCATGTTTCTGTGTTACATCTAGAAGACGAGAATCTTTTTCACAATGAAGCGCAATCACTCTCGATGCAATATGATACTTATGCTTGCACGACGCTTGTTTCGCAAAAAATAAAATAAAAAAATCAACGAATGGTAAAAGCGCTTTTTTTCAAAAATATTCGTTTGTATCTCTTCGAAGGATTAGGTACTATCAATAATAATTTATGTCTAATAATCTTAACTTTTTATTTTTTTGTCGAACTAATCACTATAGTTGACGATAAAGATATTTTTCATTAATCTCTTCTCATAAGTGATACAGGCAACCATTTGATTTTCCGCGAAACCAATGTTGCTCTAAGATACCTAATTGGTTTGCTCGTCGGCGCAGCGATGTGAACTTATATTTTCTTCTATTGTCAAAGTTTCACTCGGAATTTTAAGATCATAAATATTATTCCACTCTATTTGACAATTTAGCAATACCCTTCTGTGGTCAGCTCATGCCTCCGTAAGAATGCTGCTTCTAATCTCACCATGTTCGTCTTTGTTGATACATAATGGCAACTCTCTCTCTCTCTCTCTCTCTCTCTCTCTCTCTCTCTCTCTCTCTCTCTCTCTTTTGTTGTTGTTGTAGTTAAACATACTGTTTTTCGAAAATGGGTAACCTTTGACATCACTTTTTCCTGACTTCTGTCCCAAAGATACAACAGGGGTGTAGTGTAGCTACACACATTTTAATTGTGCATCTGACAATTCACGCTCAATAGTCAATAGAAGGGGAAAGGCAAAAAATATCAAAACAAGATTAAACGGGAAAGCACCAATAGCGGTCGCTCTTTACTCCCTTGTTACAAATTACTGCATGGGAAGTACCAAAATCAACTTGATGTCTATGAAACCATACAAATCCAGGAAAAAAAAAAACCCAAATGCTCTCTTTTTTTTTTTTTTCAAATAAGAGCATGAAATAAACTTTGTTTCACATAAGGGCCTAAAGTACCAATATTATCTCAAAAAAGGACATGAAGTGACTATGATTATTTCAAACAAGGGCTTGAACTCGTCGGCCGGCCAATTTTTTTGGTTGATCAAGGGAATTTTTGTGGAAATATAAATTTAATCTATTTTTTTGTTAAATTAAATTAAAAAATAAAAACAGAAAGTTTAAACAAAAAAAAAAAAAGAACTGCTGCCCCACCAAGCCGTCGGGGTCGACGGCGACCCTCTCTTGGATCCCTTGCCTAGGTCCGGCCAAGGACCGTGACCATCAGTCGGGACCGAAATGGTGTACACAGCGAGACCCACCCCAGTTCGGTCCTAACCAGCCGCGGCCCTCGTCTGCTGGTCAGCGGGGTCTTCGGCCCTCGCCGAGGCGCTGGTGACCCCAACGGCCATAGCCTCTCGCCACTGGTGATGGGGCTGCAGCCGCAAGGTGGAGGCCAATCCTCATGTCTGTGTTCTTTGCTTCTTCCTTTTTTAGTTTTTTCCCAAAATATGTTAAAAAACAGAAAAATGAAATAAAAAATTACCAAAATACCCCTAACTAAAGTAACTCAGGCCCCCTTTTTTTATTAATATAGTTACTTTAGGTCCTTAATTGAAACAATGTGCACTTCAGGCCCTTTTTTGAGACAATGAGGGCCCTTGAGACAATAAAAGCACTTCATGCCGTTATTTGAAATAAGATCCACTTCAGGCCTTTATTTGAAAAAATGAGGACACTTTAGACCATTTTTTGGAATTTTCCCTAAAAATCCTCAGCAGAAGACCCAGCATTAATCCCATGAAGCAAATGAATTTAAATTCTTGTCATTCCTTGTATAGTCCACTATGTTACAATAGCAATCACATAAACCAAACGAATTTCCCAAATCCAATGCACATTGTTGCTCAAACCAACTATGCGAGACAAGTAGAACCTTCTGCCTACAAGTTTTAGGAGGATGAGGTTCCAATGTCCTCTGCACATTGTTTCAGTTTAACAGTCCAAAAAAATCAAGAAGTATGTGATCTTCAATTGAATGGTGTTCTTTCAAGTAGAAAAAGCAATTCCGAAGACAATGTCCTGTACAGCTTCTCACCCCGATGCAAATAAGCTCAATAACAATGGCAAAGGAAGAACTGATGTTATGTATGCTCCAATTGCAGACTTGACCCAGTGAAGAATTATAGTCCAACAAGCATGAAAGCATGGCAGTTGATTGCAGGCAAAACCACCGATTGAATTCACCACGAAAAGATTTAGTCCTTCAGACACCTTTTAAGTCGCAAGATTCAAAACAGCATGGACACAAGGTGAGAAGGAAGCGAGGATGGTAGGCTGATGCAGAAACCATGTTTAAGCATACTTCCAACGCTCGAATAATGGATCCTTCACTCAAAACAGTATCCCAAAATGATAACCCAGTCACTTCTTTTAACCGATGGTCATGAAATTGGCTTGGACTTAATGGGCATACAAACATCCTCATCATCCTCAAGATCACTAAAGGAAATATCCTCTTCGATTCCCACAGTAATAACACCTACATTGTAGCCAAGGAGATCTGAATCTTCCTCCTCCGGCCAATCATCATCATCACCATCATCGAAGTCTTGAACAGGAATTTTAGAGGATCCACCTAATAGTAAATCCTTATCCTTACTCTGCACTGCATTTTCTTCAGCTATAGATTCACAAGTGACATGTGTCCCTGAACTTATACTAGGACACTTTTCAGGGTCACTAAATCTTGATATGGAGGATTTTGATGGTTCGAAATCATTAGTCCTATATGCCATGCCTGCAGAATGCATGTAACTGGGTGAACCAGGCAGGAGATCTTCCTGCAGCATGTCTGAGCTTTCTTTCATATGATAAATTTGTCTTCCATACCAGTCGTTTTCTGTGTTTGTCTGCTTCTGTAATTCCTGCATCCACATTTTTCTCGCCTCCACAACCTGCCAGCAATAGGTTGCACCAACAGAAAGGTTTATCAAGGAACTACTTTCATAGATAGGCCAGCTAATCCAGATAACATTCGGATGATACCAAGAGAAACGTTGTCCTAAACAGTACTCCAGAGTGAACTTAGCTATTATAGCATACGATTGAAGAAAAGGCAATAATATCAACTAAAAAGTTAATTTGATGCAATTATACAGCTGATTATACAAACCAAAAGAGTAATGAAAATTAGTCCAATTTCAAAAATGATTCAACAAAGGAAGAACAGCGATTACAAGAAGTCAAGGACAAATATTTTCTGAATTAATGGAAGATAATGTGGAAACCACCGGGTTACATAAACAAACAGCCATTAATTGTCCCAATTCCAGGATAATCAAAAGAGATGAAGGTGATTTGATAAATCTTCGAGTATACCTTTGGCTTTCTCATAGCATATCTAAAACCATGAATCGTCTTATACCCATGATCAAACTATTTGAGATATCAGATGTTATACAAAAACTAGAACCTCCATTACTTCAAGGTTCTTCTAAGGAAGTTTATAAGAGACAATTAGATTTATGACAAACATTTTATCAAATTTCAGAAAATTTGAAGTCTCAAACATCATTTCAAATGTAAAGACATGTAAAAGAAACTCAACTTTTTTTTCTCACAAATGACATGAGAAAAAAATGCAGCTAACCTGGGGTGTGTACAAGATTTCTGCGTCATGTTTGTCCAGTCTTGAATGCAGAAGAACGAAGTAGACTTTCCAAAAATAACTTTCGGTCATATGACATGGACAAAATTCAATCCTCAGAGCACGCAATCGAGGAGCTAATTGTTCAATAGCTACAGCATGCTCTCGCTGGGCAACTGACATCTCGAAATCTAAACAGGAGATAAAAGGTTTACCAAAGCGTTCATCATGGGATAAAGATGAAGTCGATATAATAGAATGTAAATGAGGTAACATAGTTATAACTCAGCAGAGAACCCAAGATTGTTAGTTTCAACCTTATCATCAGTGGTTCTAAAAACATCCAGTTGCCAAACTGAGGTGTTTCACATTTGGCAGATAAGAACCTTATCAAGTACATTTGATGCAGCATTATTAACAGAAAACATCACCATACAAGTGAACATAAAGGGCATGTCCATAAAAGAGACACTCAGTCTATTGCAATTTATATCGACTCCCAAATGTGATTCCATAAGAAAAAAAAAAGAAAAAAAAAAAGAGGGAAACTCTTAGCTTCATTGCACAGTGACCATAGCTATGAAGGTCTTCTTTTGTGGTACTCTTAGGTTATGTCTACAGACTGCAGCACCTTGAATTGCCTTCCCTGTCTGCTTTATCAAGCAGAGCTGAGAAACCATTTAAGCAAATGAGAATAAGGTAGGCTCCGAATCAATACCTCGGCGAAGACCAATCTTGCTAAAAAAGGAAAAAAAAAAGGAAAAACCTCTGAGATCACTAGTGACAAGGACAAACTAGACAGTCTCTAATCTAGAAGGCAACCTAAATGATAGCTTAGAAAGCAGGTTGGCAGGACAGAAATGCTCCTTCTGGAGCTATTTCTTTAAATCACAACAATTACTGGTCTAACCAAAGTTGTCTCGCTATCTACCCAAACAAAGTAAGAACTCTAGGCAAAAGATGGGGGCTACTTCTGGCTCTGGATCTGAAGCAGTGTGCGCCTCATCTGATTATCATGCACGGATGCAATGAGAAAGCGCCAGACTTCTTCCCTACACTGATCTGGTCTTGCTTACTAGGTCCGGCCATGCTCATATCCTTTCCATTGAATAATAATAAAGAAGAAAGATGGTCAGGTGGTTCAATTGACCTTTTATTCCATTCAAATCCAATACACTGAGCACATAGAAGATTTTTGTAACACAGTGTCAGGAAAGAGACAACACAGAAAACCCAGTGATCAGCTCAGTTTTGTTATAAGTGCAAGAGAAGTGTTCCAAGCTATCATTATTTGTCACAGCCAACATTTTCAAATAACTAGGCAACTCCACCAAAGCACAGTACTTAAAGAGTTGATTACCATTAGACAACTGCACTTGAAGGCCAATCCTAACAAGTAGGTGGCCCAGAAGAACCTAAGTAAATGATTTCTTGAAGTCGGAAAAATATTTGAAATTCCTGCTTAGATAATACAATTCAGGCGTATTGCATAGACTTCAACATTTGCACTCCGCTTCTCCGGTGAATACTATGCATAATCGAACGTTTCCACTCAAGCTTCCGCATATATACTACCAAGCTGAAACTTAGGCGACAAAGAACCTAGAATCGACTTATGGCTTCATTAATCACAACGGGAAGAATCGGTGAATGTGCAGTGATGAAAACTTACTGAACGTAAACACGTAATCAATTCGAAAAATTCACGATCGACGTACCATCTAAATCGTCCTCCGAATCAAGAGGAAAATCAAGCCAAGTTTCAGGATGCATCGAGATATTCCTCGCGAACGCCAAGACCTCGTCCGTAACCCCTACAGCATCAACATAAGCACACTCCTCTTCCCCAAAATCCTCGTCTTCCTCTCCAATTTCACTTCCCGACTCAATCGCGTCCAGTTTCGGGGCCTCCTCGGTCACGTCGGTTCTCGATCCGGATACCACATCACTCGATCGCTCTCGCGGTCCACCATCGCAGTGATCGGACCGATCGGAGGGCTCCAATCGGCTCCATTCATCAACCGACGGATTCGACGGCGGAGAGGGCGTGTTAGGCTGAGACGGAGGCGGGGCCAGGAAATTGGCGACGCCCCAGAGCTGGCGCGTGAATGTCTGCGTGAGCTCGGTCAGGTCTTCTTTGACACCGCGCGATGGCCCCCCCTCAGGCGGCGTGATCTCGACTCCGTTCGCGATTCGATTTTGATCTCGCGGGGAGAAATGGTTGGACGCGGTGGTTGGGGAAGTGGGCGCGACGTCGTCCTCTGCTTCCTCTTCATCATCGTCTTCTCCATCACCATCGGCTTCGTCGTCGTCGTCGAGGCGGAGAGAGTCGGCGAGGGAGCGAGCCAACCACGCCATTTTCTCCCTCTGTCCCTTTCTCCGTCTCTTGTTTTACTATTCCGTTACTTCTTTTTTTCTTTTTCAGTTTGAGATTTCGGATTTTGATTCGCATAGAGAGAGAGAGAGAGAGAGAGAGAGAGAGATTGCAGTTTGAAAGTGCTCAGAAAGAGGGGGGGGGGGGGGGGGGGGGGGGGGGAAATCAGGTGTTGACAGAACCATGTGAGCCTGCGAAGGTTGCCTTATGAAGCATTGCCACGTGGGAGGAGCAGAGTTGGGTAGAGAAGACAATGTCGGAGCTTAATTAATGTATTGAAAATGCTACCTCGAGAAATGTATTTACAACTAACGAAACTGTTTTGTTTTGTTTTTTGTTTTTTTCTGGAAATCGAAACGAATGATGAGATGATAATCTTGGCGCGTTTTAGATCCGATGGGCAACTTGGAACACGAACTTCTAGAAAATTTCATGTTTGCTTTCCATCGTTAACGCTTGAGGTTGAGGTGATAAAAAGAGAACTGATGGGGATTCGAACCAAGTAAATTTAATCAATCCACCCTGTCTTAATACAATCTGGCTTCAGACAAGTTGTATGATCCGCCGGATCCACTTGTAAGTGAAACCGGCACAAAGAGTTTCCACACTTAAAACCCCATATAATGTGCAAACAGTTTTACCGAAATTTTACGCACAAAATAAATGATGGGATGGAAAATTTGCGACGGCACAAAAAGCGTAATTGCCTTTGGTTGGAGCGTTCGGGTAGGCCTGAGATAGCCGACCCAGTGTGGAGGTCCAATCAGATCCTAAATACTATTAACATGCTAGTATGTCGTGTTTCGAATGTATCGGGTATTATTTTAGTTATTACTAATTATTATCATGTTTTTTTGTTTCACGTCAATCTTTTTTTTTTTGTCGGTTCCTTAATTGTTCTTGAACACTCTAATTTTGAACTTAACCGTTTTATTATTTTTGTAATTTACTTTAGCGAAAATTAAAATTAACTCAAGAAAAAGGCCCCAGCAAGCAATCATGGATCGATCGGTGGCGACCCCAAGGGGAAATCGCGTGCCCACGGTGCTGGGACGTGCCGATGGGACGAAGGGGTTGAGTGCATGTGGGACGAGAAATTGCGGTTTCTTCTTTTTTGACCAAGCTCTATTATTATTGGAATCCCCTTTTGGTTTCTTTTCCGCTTTAAATTCCACTTTCAATCTCCAAAATTTTATGTTTGTCTCAGTTCTATCGCCATCGGCTTTTCGTCCATAATCACCGTTAGTTAATCCTACATGACTTGAATTTTCTCGTTGAACTCACTAATAAATCTTCAAAATTCGAAAATAACAGGTTTCAAAGGCTACAAAATTTGAGATCGTTCGTCCAAATAGTCAGATCTCTACGTCTAACTATTCTTTGGGCTGTTGAGTATCGAAAAGAATCCGAAAAAGTGATGTCTTGAGTGGTTGTATATCTTCCGACAATGTGTGGGGGAAGCAAACAACATTAGAGAAAGACGCGATTTTTTTTTTTTCGTGTTAGCTTTGCGAGGGTGTAATTCATTAACAATATGAAAATACCATGTAGGATTAACTAATGGTAATTATGGATAGAAGACTAACAGTGATAGAATTGGGATAAAAAAAAGTTGTGAATTTTTTACGTGACAATTTTTTTTTGGATATAATTAGTATATTTGCTAAAGTTGAGGACTTTTTTTTTATTATGGCGATAGAATTGAGACAAAAGTAAAAATTGAGAATTATGGAGACCAATTACGTTGAGCGCTTAACCAAGCCGGTGAGTTTGGGCTTGAGGAAGTCCATGCAACTTACTGAGAGTTTCTTAAAAACTCTTTAAATTGGGACATAGAGATGTAAGTTTGAGATTTAGGATCAAAATTTGCCTCCAATAGTCGCATTGAGTTCTTTGTTTTCAATAAGCACGAAGTCTAGTTGAGCTCGAGAGTTAAGTGTGCAAGGATTGAGTAATCGAGAATAACACTAGTACCGGAATATTAAGGAAACTTATTCAGTGTCAATTCAATTTTAAACTTTTTTAAGTTGGCGAGTTTATTCGAGAACATTGATTTCGTCGCCATCGAGATGTTTACTTCATGTCTGTCACCATATAGCGGTCGTGCGCATCCACAGATACCTTTCCAGTCGTGTGGTGAATGATTAAGAAGAGACTCGAGATAGTTCACAAATTGACGACATTGTGCCCAAAGTTAAAAGTCCCCTTTAGAATCATCCCCACTACTGATCATGCGGGTAAAGCGGGTTTACCTCTTGATTTGTTCTGAAAGGACAACAAATGATCGCCATCCTTTGTTGGTTATGTAGATAAGGTTCATTAAAACCTCAAATTTGCTGACTGGGATTAAGAATAAGATAAGACATCCTCCACCAATGAATTGGGGTCCACCGAAGCGATTTGTTTTCCCCTCTCGCCATTTCACAGATATGAACCAATTGAGAATTAGGAAAAGGAAGGAGAAGTTTCGGGGGATCTTAAAACTATACATGAAGAAAGCGTACCACAGGGTAGAATGGGACTTTCTAGAGGCTTGCCTTTTGAGGATGGGTTTGTGCTCTTTTTGGGTGGACAGAGTAATGACCTGTGTTAACTCAGCAACTATGAGTGTTAAATTCAATGGTGAACCTCTGCCTTACTTCAAACCATCAAGAGGCCTACGACAAGGGGACCCTATCTCACCATATTTGTTCATCCTTATGTCCAACACATTATCGATGCTAATGAGGAAGGCTGTGAGTGAAGGGACAATTAAAGGAATCAAGTTAAACAGCTCTTGCCCAACTTTATCTCATTTATTGTATGCTGATGAATCCATATTTTTTCTTGATGGTAAGCTAATTGAAGGTCAGAACCTGGCCCTTATCCTTAATCAGTATTGTTACGCCTCAGGCAAAGAAATCAACTTCAACAAGTCCGGTCTCTATATGGGGCCAAACTGCCCACATCAGCTACATGAGAATCTGGCTTCCATACTGAGAGTTCCAGTTGTGGGGAAGACTGGGAAATATTTGGGTATTCCTTCTGACTATGGGGCTACAAAAAAAAAGAAATATTCTCATGGATTACAGCGAAAGTGAATATGAAGCTTGAAGGTTGGAAAGAGAATATCATTTCTAAGGCAGGAAAGGAGACCCTTGTGAAAGCAGTGGTACAGGCAATCCCTCAATACACTGTGTCGATCGCGAGAATTCCAAAGTCTATCTGTAAGTCTGTGGAGAGGAAAATTGCTTCATTCTGGTGGCGGAATAGTGAAACTAACTCTGGACTTCATTGGAGATGCTGGGATGTATTAAAACAGAGGAAGGATAATGGGGGGTTGGGCTTCAAAGATCTTACAGACTTCAATAAAGCAATGTTGGGAAAACAAGCATGGAGACTTGCGCAAGATCAGAACTCTCTATGGAGTAGGGTTTTAAAAGGGATATACTACCCAAACAACTCTTTCTTACAGGCAAGGAGAGGTTCAAGGCCATCTTGGGGTTGGCAGAGTATACTATATGGCAGAGAAACTCTTTCAGGAATGGTGAGGTGGACAATTGGAAACGGAAAGAACATCAGCATTAGAGAAGATCATTGGCTGAGAAGAGGTGTTATTGGAGGACCCGCGAACAGGGAAGAACCATCTAAAGTGGCAGATCTAATCTCCACTCAGGAAGCAAAGTGGAATGAGTCAGTCCTTAGACAGATCTTTGATGAGGAGTTAATCGAAGAAATCTTGGTCACTCCTATTAACCGGTCCCTTGGAATGGATAGGTTAGTCTGGACAGGAAGACAATCAGGTCACTACACTGTTAAGAACGGATACAACATACTCAGAAACAGTAAGCCACAACCAAACACTAATTTAGCCCCACCTTCTTTCCAACCCTCTCGCAATCTCTGGAACAGAATCTGGAAAGCCTGTATCCCGCCAAAGATTCGCGTCTTCCTGTGGAGCCTTTGCCAGGATGCCCTGCCTACAAAGGTCAACCTATGCAAACGAGACATCATCACCCAATCCTTATGCTCCCTGTGCAACCAGCAAACAGAAACTTCAAAACACCTCTTTTTTCACTGTCCTTGGTCAGACCAGATCTGGAGTGACCCTAGGATTTTGGGACGCAGCCAAACATCTCAAGGCTTGCGGTTAGATCAATGGTTACAGAGGTTTATAGAAAATCAATCTCCTATCCTTACCTTCGAATTACTAGCAGCCATCCTCTGGTGCATCTAGAAAATGAGGAACGGAGCTATTTTCAGAGGCAACAGACCAGACCCTTCCACCATAATCGGCGAAGCAACGGCCATAGTAGAAAGCTATATCAAATGGAACAAGAAAGAACTCACCTTTAGAGGAGAAGGAGCTGTTAAGCCGTCGGTGGCTGGATTCCCCCAAAGCACACAGATATGAAATTGAACGTCGACGCCTCAGTTGATGTCGAAACAGGGGAAGCGGCCATCGCGGGGGTTCTTCGCAACTCGGAGGGATCTTTGATCGACGGCTTCGCCTTAAAGCTCCAATCTTTTCTGGCGATTGAAGCCGAAGCTCAGGCTCTCGTACATGGCTTGAAGCTTCTAGAGAAGTGGAGAGAGAAGACAACTAAGATATGGGTAGAGTCTGATTGTCGTACTTTGGTTGAGGCAGTGAACAGGACGGGAGACCTGAGTTGGGAAGTCGAAGCCCACGTTGCTGAAGTACAATTCCTCTTGGCCCAGATGCCAAATATCTCTCTAGCCCATTGTGACAGAAAAGCTAACGCCGTGGCAGATTGGGTGGCAAAAGGCACCCGCGAGAATAGAGTCTCTACTTCGTGGGTCTCTTCACCCACTCTTCACTTATGGAATTTACTTTGTGTTGATGCTCCTAAACTGGGCTTTTTTTTGTAAGACTTAATTTTCCTTCTATGCTATCGGTTTATTTTCGATAAAAAAAAAAGTCGTGCAGCGCGAATTGCAAAGCAAATGATGGGTAGTCGATGATGTAGGAGACCGACCTCGATTTATCGTATAGAGTTGGTGATGAGGACCTAATCCACTTCCTCCTTGTCGTTCATCCTCGGTTTTTATATCGAGACATCAATTTGCATCCTCATTTTTGAAAACCCATATGTCCCTTTTTCGAAAGTTGCTAACCTGACGATTTGATAGTACTGTCGGTCATTTTTTACTGCACGATCTCCTAATCAATGAGTGGTTTATGCAAAACACGCGATGATGGCGTGTGAATCCATATTAAGGAAATATTTTCTTTTACAACAAATGGACACGTAACGTCGACCATTGTCCAGCACCGGCATCACATCATTCCAATTTATGTGGTTGAATTTATCCGTAGGTTTGGTTTTCCTCTCCCTCGTCTGATTCAATGAGGTTAATCTTGCAATCCAAAGAAGCGATATAATCAAAAGCCCAAAAAAAGACAGGAAGGGAGATCTCAAGCTCAAAAGGTAGGTCGGTGGAAAGCTCCCCCCCGCCATCTGTCGCGCTGGTCAAGCCGAACGCCCCCAAAGCATCTCACTCTCAGGATTTAGACTGGACCAGAGCAGTAGCCCCCGATCTCGAGTCTAGCAAGAGGACAGACAACAGAGTCGCCATAGTGGAATTCTCTGGAAACCTCGAACCCCATTCACGACCACGTTGGATTCATCTCACGGTACGCCGCCGTTCCTTCCTTCCTTGTCCCTTGCTCGATAATGCGTTCGCCTCTGTTCCGAACAAAGAAGGGGTGGTACTGTTCTCCCATCGACCTCCTTATTTCATTCGGACCAATTCGCAGGTGAAAAGGTAAGTGGACCCGCTATTGGTGCGGATTGAGGAGTGCAGTAGCAAATAGCCAGTACTAGTAACCGCCAAGAAGAACATGAACGTACGCGAGGTCGAGGAGGGCCTTCCATCGAGAGATTTTCACAATCCTATCTGCCAGTTTATTGGACTCACTGTTACAATAGAGACTCATTGAAGAGCTGGGGCTTCAGCATGTGTCGGCCGCATTCGCCCTCATAGATCGCGCAAATCCATTAGCAAATTTTCCAGACTAGTCGCGGTGCGCGCACGCTACCGCACTGTTAAATATGTCTTGAATTTTATGTACTCGGCTCGGTTAATTACCCGACCCGACATATTTTGTGCAACCCAAAATTGGAGAGAAAATTGAGATTTAGTTCGTGACGCGGAAAGTTGGGCCGATAGGCCCAACTTGGAGCAAACGAACAAATCTCCATAGCGGTGCGACAGATCGCAATGGGGGTTCGGGGGCAACGCCCCCGAGAATTTTTTTTTGGGGCCCTATTTACTACTGCGGCTAGGGTTTATTTTGTTGTACGGCGGTTTTTTCGTCATCTGAGAGATTTGTGAGCTGTGAGCTTTGTTCAGTCGCTGAGAACGACTTTTGTAATCTGCACTCTCATTGATTATAGTGGAATCTCGTTTTTGCCTCGGCCGTGGACGTAGATCACCTTGATCGAACTACGTAAATCCTTGTTGTTCTGTGTTTGTTTCCGCGTTTCGTTACAACACGCACCTCCGGTACTTCCTTCCACAAAGGAGCCATCGATAATTTATTAATTCAAGTAGCAAGTGCATGCCATAGAATTTTCCTTTTGGCTTAGTTTGACAATTGGGTAGGGAAAGGAAACTAAGGAAAGCATCTCGTCCCCTTCTCAGTTCTCACCGCGTGAATCTTATGCCTGGTTGGGGCCAAACTTTTTTTGAATAAATGAAGTCCAACGAACGAGTCAGCCATGATGAGAACGGGGACATGAAGCCAGTCAAAGGTTTGACCATTCCACGGTCAACAAAACGCAAATCCTCTGGCTCGCTTCAGCTCTCGGTTTCAGTAACCAGCAGCCTCCCTCCTTCTTCTTCTTCTTCTTCTTCTTCTATATATCCACTCTCTCCGCCCCTGGTTTCTCCAATAACGTCTGCTCTCCCAAGTCCAAACCCATCGTCTCAATCCTGCAACATCATCACTTCACTCATCCTCCGCCAAGCCAGATAAAAAGCAAACCTTGAATTCGAGTCTTTTACCTCTGTTTCAAGCGCGTACTGTCTTTTCTCCACTTCCAGTTCTTGATCCCGAGCTCCAATCTTTCTCGTTGTAATTCCACCGAACGCGAGGAGCGCGACCATGAGGACCAAGAAGTACGGCCACAACCGATTCGTGAGGATCATCACCATCCCTCTCAGAGCCCTGACCAAGGCGCGCGACCTGTACGTCCGGGGCTTGAACTACGCGGACAGAGTCCACGGCAGCGTCGGTTGCCCATCTGGGCAGTTCTCCGCCATGCCCCGGAGCTTCAGCGTGAGCTCGTCCAGGCCGCCCAGCGAGGCCGACGACCTCGGGGAGCTGATACGTGCCGCCTCCGCGAGGAGCTTCGGGAGCAAGATCGACGTGGACGCGATCCTGCGGCAGCAACAGCGGCATCTGAAGCAGCGGCCGTCGTCGGACTGGGGTCCCAAGGTGTTGCCCAAGAGCTGCAGCGTCGCGATGGGCCGGATCGACGAGGAGGAGCCCTGTGAGCTCGGAGACGACGATGGGGTTGGCGCGAAGAAGGTCGATTTGCTGTTTCCGAGAAGCAGAAGCTATGCGGTTGGAAACAGAAATGACGTGCATTGATGATCATGGGAAGAACCAGAAAGACGAACGAAAAACAAAAGATTGACTTTGTTGTTTGATCTCTATCTGCGTAATTGTTCCCAGGTGGGTTCTCGACTCTCGAGTGTGTTGGATTGGATGTAAATCGATGACTCTTTTCTTGGAGTCCGTGTACAAAGGTCCTTACTTTTTCTTGTAATCTTTTGGGGAAAATGTGTGTGTTTATTGCAAATCTCTCGCAAACTGCATCTCCGTTGATTCTCTTGTGGTTGGTCCTGTTGGGCTTTTTTAGCCCTAGTCCAGCCCACTTGCCCAAATGTTTATTTGCTAAACTAGGATTATGTTTTATAAACACACACGGCTGAAAGTGTAGTAACACAGTACCAAAACGAGAGAAAAAACACAGAAGTTTTCTGGAAAAGAAAAACCTGCACAGTGGAGATTAAATCGACGATCGGTGGTCGATCCGTGGTTCGATTGGGCTGAAATTTTGACAGCAGCTTCAAGACTCGTTGTTCTTGATTGTGTGCGGTTGGATCGTGATTTGAAGGTATTTAATGTAGCTGTTCATGGATATTTCATGACTGTAATTTTGGGGTGATTTTCATCCGGTTCTCTCATTTAAGGTGATGTTGTTGCTTGATCTCCATTTATAGTTTGTGATTTTATTGTCGTTGTATTCAGCGAGGTTTTGTATCTAAACGATCAATAATGGAGATTTGGGTGGACTCCGTGATCGGTCTCGTGGTTTTTATCCTTCGCGTTGAAGGGGCTTTCCACGTTAAAAATTTGGTGTTATATTTTCTCTGAGTTTCTATATTTCCATTGGTTATGCTCGATTTGGTTTCTCATAGTTTTAGTCAAAGAGGGAAATTTATCCGATGTTTTTCCCAACATAGTGGTATCAGAGCGTTGTTTTTGACTGAACGATGGAACCGAATATGAGCAGGATGATTAGTTTGAATGGAAAGAATTATCATGTATGGAGAGGAAAGATGGAAGATCTACTATATGTGAAACAGTGGCATTTATCGGTGTTTGCTGATGCTAAACCTGATAATATGAGTGATGCCAATTGGGATCTTGAACACAAAATTGTGTGTGGATTTATTCGACAATTTATCAATGATAATGTTTTGAATCACATTAGCAAAGAATCACATGCTAAAACTTTGTGGAATAAGCTAGAATCATTATATGCACGGAAGACTGGCAATAACAAAATATGTTTGATTAAACAATTTATGGAGTTGCATTATACAGATGTCCAATCTATGTCAGATCACTTGAATGAGTTTTAGGGAGTGATAGATCAACTTTCTGCCATGAATATTAAATTTGATGATGAAGTGCAGGGACTTTGTCTGCTATGTACCTTATCGGAATCTTGGGAGACTTTTCGTATGCCTTTGATTAACGCTGCACTTGATGGTATTGTTACCATAGATTTTGCCAAAAACGACGTTCTAAATGAAGAGATGATAAGAAAAACGCATGGTTCTTCCTCCCATTCTGAAGCTCTAGTTGTTGAAAACAAGGGCAGAAGTCAGAGTAGAGGTCCGAAAGGTAGATACAAAAGCCGAAACAAGTCAAGATCATGGAAGAAGACTATTGAGTGTCATCACTACGGTAAGATGTGTCATATGAAGAAAAATTATTTCCAGCTGAAAAATGAGAAGATGAATGAGAAGAAAAATAACAAGAGAAGAGATAATGGTAGTGATGATCGGGTGGCAACTGTTACTGATGAACTTGCTATTGTTTGCTATGATGATAATGTTAATTTTGCCTGTGATGATTCAAACTGGGTTATTGATAGTGGAGCTTCTCTTCATATTACATCTAGAAATGAGTTTTTTACATCCTACAGGTTAGGAAATTTTGGCACCTTAAGAATAGGTAATGAGGGCTTGGCTACTATTGTTGGCATAGGAGATATGTGCTTGGAGACTAGTACCGGAGCAAAACTAATTTTGAAAGATGTTAGACATGTTCCTGATATTCGTCTGAATCTGATTTCAACTGGAAAGCTTGATGATGCAGGATTTTGTATTACTTTTGACAATGGACAGTGAAAACTCACTAGAAGCTCATTAGTTGTGGCTAGAGGTATGAAACGATCTTCCTTGTATTTGTTTCAGGCTAAGATTTCTAAGGACCTGTGTAATGTTGTGGAAGATGAGAATGCAACTGTGTTATGGCACAAGAGGCTTAGTCACATAAGTGAGAAATAAATTGGCTTGTTAGCTAAAAAGGGTTTACTCTATGGAGTAATGAGTGGAAAACTTGAGAAGTGTGCACATTGTTTAGCAAGAAAACAACGAAGAGTTTCCTTCAAGAGTCATCCGCCTTCGAGAAAATCAGAGTTGCCAGAATTGGTGCATTCATATGTTTGTGGTAAACCACTAACACTTGGTGGTGCGGCATACTTTGTGACCTTTATTGATGGTCATTTAAGAAAATTATAGGTTTATTTCTTGAAAACGAATGATCAAGTGTTAGATGCATTCAAGCATTTTCAGGTATCAATTGAAAGACAAACTGGAAAGAAGTTGAAATGTATTCGTTCAGACAATGGTGGTGAGTATATTGGACCATTTGATGAATATTGCAGGCAACAGGGGATTCGACATCAGAAGACACCTCCTAAAACACCTCAGTTAAATGGTGTAGCGGAAAAAAAAATGAACAGAACACTGATTGAGAGAGTCAGATGTTTGACTTCAGATGCAAAATTGCCAAAGTATTTTTGGGGCGATGATTTGAGTACAGTGGTACATGTTCTTAATATTTATCCTATTACTGCTTTAGATGGTGATGTTCCAGACAGAGTTTGGTTTGGAAAGAAAATTTCACATGATCATCTAAAGGTATTTGGCTGCAAAGTTTATGTCCATGTTTCCAAGGATGAGAGGTTCAAGTCAGATGTCGAGACAAAAGAGTGCATCTTTCTTATTTATGGTTATGATGAATTTGGCTATAGACTTTATGATCCAATTGGAAAGAAAATTGTCAGAAGTCGAGATGTGGTATTCGTTGAAAACGAGACCATTTGGGATATCGAGAAGATAAAGAAGACGAATTCCCGTGATTCTGATATGCTAGTTGATACTAGCTCAATCCCACCTTTTGAATTGCAGGAACAATTGCATGATCAAGTTGAAGATGATGTTCAAGGTCAGACTCCAGATCAGCTGGTTTAGGGTCAGATTCAGAATGATCAACAGGTTCAAGATCAGGCTCAGGGTGATCAGTAGCATTCAGATAACATTGATGCACAAGAGATTGTACCATTAGCTCTACCAACCACTGCTTTGAGGAGGTCTACTAGAGACCGCACCCCATCTACTAGGTACTTTTCTAGTGAGTATGTTCTCTTGACAGATGCAGGTGAACCTGAAACTTTTGAAGAAGCAGTAGAAGATAAGAATAAGAAGGAATGGTTAGATGCAATGCATGATGAGATGAAATCATTGCATGACAATCATACTTTTGAGTTGGTGGCATTATCTAAGGGTAAAAGAGTTTTGAAGAACTGATGTGTTTATAGATTGAAGCAAGTTGAGACGACTTCTCGTCCCCGATATAAAGTCAGATTGGTTGTTAAAGACTTCAATCAGAAGAAATGAGTTGACTATGATGAGATCTTCTAACCAGTTGTGAAAATGTCTTCAATTCGAGTTGTTTTGAGTTTAGCAGCTAGTCTTGATCTCGAGGTTGAGTAGATGGACGTGAATACCGCTTTTCTTTACGGTGATTTGAAAGAAGATATATACATGGAGCAGCCTGAGGGTTTCTAGATAAAAGGTAAAGAGAATTATATTTGTAAATTGAAGAAAAACTTATATGGCTTAAAGCAGGCGCCAAGGCAATGGTATAGAAAATTCGAGTCTTTTATGAAGGAGCAATCCTCTAAGAAGACTACTTCTGATCATTGTGTATTTGTGCATAAATTCTATGAAGGTGACTTTATTATCTTATTGCTCTATGTTGATGACATGCTAATAGTTGATCAGAATGTTTCTAGGATTGACAAGTTAAAGCAAGATTTGAGCAAGTCATTTTCGATGAAGGACTTGGGGCCAGCTAAGCAAATTCTTGGTATGAAGATCACTCGTGACAGACAGGCGAATATATTATGGTTATCTCAAGAAATGTATATAGTGAAAGTACTTTAAAGGTTCAAGATGGATAAAACTAAAGTGGCAAGTATACCTTTTGCTACACACTTTACGCTTAGTTATAAACATTGTTCGTCTAGTGAGAAAGATATAAAAGTGATGGAAAAAGTTCTTTATGCTTCTGCAGTGGGTAGTCTGATGTATGCAATGGTTTGTACAAGGTCAGATATAGCTCATGCTATTGGAGTGGTTAGCTGTTTTATGTCAAATCCAGGTAGAAAGCATTGGAATGCATTGAAGTGGATCCTAAGACATCTCCGAGGCACTTCTAGTTTGAGACTTTCATTTGGGAGTGAGAAGCTGATTCTTGTCGGATATACTGATTTAGACATGGCAGGGGATATTGACACAAGGAAATCTACTTCAGGTTATTTGATTACTTTCTCAAGAGGAGCTGTGGCTTGGCAGTCAAGGTTGTAAAAATGTGTTGCCTTGTTGACGACAGAGGCAGAGTTCATCGCAGCAACTGAAGCATGCAAGGAATTGCTTTGGATGAAAGCGTTTACACAGGAACTTGGTTTCACTCAAGAAATGTATGTTTTACTTTGTGATAATCAAAGTGCTATACATCTTGCAAAGAATTCCACTTTTCTTGCCAGATCAAAGCATATTGATGTGAGGTATCACTGGATACGAGAAACTTTGGAATCCAAAGGATTGTAACTTGAGAAAGTACATACAGAAGATAATGCTTCAGATATGATGACAAAAGCTCTCACTAGAGAGAAGTATGAGTTTTGTCGGCATGAGGCCGACATGGATTTCTCTTGAATTCTTTTATGTCGAGATCTCCCTTTAATGGGCTGGAGGGGGAGATTTGTTGGGCTTTTTTAGCCCTAGTTCAGCCCACTTGCCCATGTGTTTATTTGCTAAACTAGGGTTATGTTTTATAAACACACACGGCTGAAAGTGCAGTAACACAGTACCAAAAAGAGAGAAAAAACGCAGCAGTTTTCCGGGAAAGAAAAACGTGCGCAGCGGAGATCAAATCGACGATCGGAGGTCGATCCGTGGTCCGATTGGGCTGAAATTTTGACAGTAGCTTCAAGACTCGTTGTTCTTGATTTTGTGTGGTTGATTGTGATGTGAAGGTATTTACTGTAACTGTTCATGGGTATTTCAGGACTGTAATTTTGGGGGTAATTTTCATTCGGTTCTCTCGTTTAAGGCTATGTTGTTGCTTGATTTCCACTTATAGTTTGTGATTTTATTGTCATTGTATTCAGCGAGGTTGTGTACCTAAACGATCAATAATGGAGATTTGGGTGGACTTCGTGATCGGTCTCGTGGCTTTTATCCTTCGCATTGAAGGGGCTTTCCACGTAAAAATTCTGGTGTTATATTTTCTCTGAGTTTCTATATTTCCATTGGTTATGCTCGATTTGGTTTCTCATAGTTTTAATCAAAGAGGGAAAGTTATCCGCTGTTTTTCCCAACAGGTCCATCTGTTAGGTTAAATTTTCCCTATTGCTTTGATTTAACACATGAACTCATCTCAATTAGAATTGATTTGGATCGTACAGTGCCTTTCTCATGATTCACACTGCTTCTCCTCCGACAGTGCCCAAAGAAAGCATCCGTTAAAAACTTCAAGATCATTCCTAAGAAGCAGCTCAAAGAGAGCTCTTTCTCTGATCTATGCTTAGAATTCAGATGATCTTCACATCTGGTCATCTGGGTTAGCGTGTTTTCATTCAAATTCACTGCAAGATCATCTGGCGAATTCAGGAGCGAAACCAGTCAGAGTTCTTGTAGGATGATTAATATGCATGGGCTGACGTTTATCTTTATCGCCTTCTTTATCTTAGCACTCAAAAAATTAATGGCAAAGCCAATTTAGTCAAAGCTCTGAACAGCGACCTTGCAAACGGACTCTCAGAATTTGATGCCAGGACATTACTCTCGATAAAATAAGCATGAAGTTGTCACAGAAAATATATAGTAAAAGCAGAAAACTAATCTTACAATTAAAGCTGTGTTGTATGTCATCTTTTATACATGCTCAACATCCGAGGATGTTCCCCAAGGTGGTGACAGAAAGATGCAAGACATTCTTCCATTTCCCAGTAAATGAAAGGGGGAGAAATGATTGTATGATCCACGGAAAGACAAAAGAGAGGGGACGGTCCAAGAAAATTTCAGTGTCCTCTTCGAATCAAACCATGTTTCGCCCCTGCGAAATCTGCATCAACAGTTTCTCTCTTTCTTCTCCCTTTTTGCCTAGGAGTTGTGTATGACAACTTAACTGCGGAAGCCGCCTTTTTAAAGGTAGCTGACAGACAAAAACAACGAAGACCACATGCACTGTAATAAAGAAGTTCCATCTCAGCCCATGAAACATTACATAATTTCTCCTGTGAAGTTAATTGATTTCGCCGATTCCTGAACTGAAATATCAAGCTGAACTCTTCGAGAGGCCTTTCGCTGCTTTCCTGAGCTGTCTCGCTCTCGCGTCCTGAGAGGACTCCATGATATCGTGGTGCTTTCCCTGAGAGAGTTGAAAACAGAGCAATCATCAAGCCCAAGTGACACACAGTTTGAACAGTTCATTTTTACGCTTGTTAACTTCAAAGCAGTTGAATCGACTTGAAGGTCGAGTAGTATAGCAGTGCGAGTGTGTGGATTAGGTGCGCAACAAGCTTCGGTTCGTCAAGTTACCAAGAGCAACCAGTACGCGCGCAGTTTTTACTTGCGGCTAACACGAGCCATGAGCATGAGTTTCAGGCGAATATCCTCCAAATCAAGACCAAAAAAGGAAGCAGACCCACAGATCAAGAATTTGGAGCGGCGACAATGGAACACCGGGCATTACCTTCACGCGGCCCACAGAGTAACTATCTGAAGGATCCCAAACACAGTTGGCCGACACTTGATTCTTCGAGAGATTTGTTGAACTCTTCTGCGGAAATAGCAAAGACAAAACTCAATAACCGAATCATTTAATACTATCGAGCAAAGATCAACGGCGCAATGGCGAACCAAAGCAAGCAAGTCATTCTTCAGTCGTTTGCATGAATTTTAGTAAAACGATCTTTAAAAAAACGAGAGATCGCTCCCGCTTTGCTGAAAACTTGCCTTGGGAGAGTTCAGTTGTGGGGAAGTAGCAGTGTCCTCAAAACACGAATGGTGAAGCCTCCCGGCACTTTCAGGCTTCTTCGATCTCTTTTTGCCGCAAGCAGAGGAAGAGGAGAAGGAAGGCTCGTAGTCATAATAACACGGAGGTCCTGAGGACGCGTCAGAGACCATTGACAAACTCTCTCCTCCTCCTTCCTCTTGTTTTACTCCGTAACTTTCTAGGATTCTGCTGCTTCTACCGCCACAAACTTTCTCGGGAGAGAGAGACGACCCGTACAGGTAGAGAGTCCAACCAGACTCGCACCCACTACCACTACCACTAGTCATCTTGCTCTCCGACAGTTACTTCGCGGCAAAACAGGCTTTAATCCTCCCTCCCTCACTCTCTCTCTCTCTCTCTGGCTCAAGCTCTGTTCGTTTCTTTCCTCTCTATGGTAGAAACAGAGGAGGCTAGGTCAAGTTCGAATAAATAGCACACGACTTTCTTGGGGCCTCCTGCTCTAACTATCCAACCTGCGCAATCCATACAGTATTGCCAGTTGGCTGTCCTTCTACATCCTCGTCCACGAGCGTGTGTTTGAGAGTGAATTAAAAATCTGAGGCCTCCTTTATTCTTTTGCCTTGATTTGGTAAGAAGTCAATGTCCTTTCCTGAATATTCTAGTTTAGTATGTTTTAAGCATTATTAACCAATCTATCGAATAGTCTTTTGTCAAATTCGCATAAGAACGTGGGTGACAGATCATTAATTTTTTCTAGGATTGATGTAAGGAAGGTCACTATTTCAATGGCACGGTACATGTCTTATATACATGAAGATAATGACATTGGATAGTCTACAACTTCTCTCGTTAGGAGTCCAATGTCACTATCCACTTTTGGTAATTTCATTCTAGTTCCCGGAATCACTTCATTCTCGAACTCAATCCACTGCAATTGTTGTTCGATTCCCCCCGTGTCAAACCATCCTTAGCATAATGACATCACAATGTGCATGTGCAATGGGCTTCATGGAGAATCTGATCCTTCAAGGATGCGGCGTCCGTCAAATCGAAGGAGAAAAAACAAAAAATCTCATCCGTCAACAACTTCAAAAATTTGTGTCACGACACTTTGGTTTAAGATGCGATAACATGCACGACCATTATGATTAGTCACGCACCGTACCGAGGTTCGGTCTTTCGATGAACCATATGAAAGGCGCCGCGCGCACACAACTTCCTCACGCAATTCTTAGATTTTTATCGTTCTAAAAACTCCATTCAAACATGAGAGTCGACACTTGGGTGTATTTCTCGTACCTTTGTTGAGAAAAATCCCTAATTTATATTAAAATTGACAAAACAATTCATATTCTTTAGGGATATGTTCAATAGAAGTCCTAAAACTTATCGTGAAAGTGCGATTGAATCCTAAAATTTGCAAAATGTGCAATCGAGCCCTAAAACTTATCAAATTGGTGCAATCGAGTCCCTCTATTAACATTGTCAAATTATCTATCTGAAAATGCTGACGTGGCATTTTAAAATTAATTTATTTCTTTTTATGAGGCATTTTTTTGTTATTTTATTTTTTAAATGTTATTTGAATTGATTAAAAATCAAGAAAAGGTTAAAAATTAATTTTAAAAATAAAAAATTAAAAAGAAGAAGAAGAAGAAGAAGAGCAGTTTGGTGGGCTGATGTCGTCGCTGCCCATCGTTGGAGGAGCCGGCGGAGGTCGCCGACCCTGGCCAAGGGTGGTCGGCCGTCGCCATCCCGGGGCGAGAACTCGCGGCCCTAGGCGAGGGGCGGCGACACTTGCCCACTATGCTTGCACAGTTCTGGGTTGAGGAAACCCCGAACTAGACGACGCCGGGAGCCTGGACAGCTATGTGATGAACGCAGGAAGATTGGCGTGGGGATCGGAGAGCCAATGCACGTCGAATTACTGGCGAGCCTTCAATTCATTTCTTAGATGGATTACTTAAAGACAAGCTCTGCACTGAAGACGCTTGATGGGCAAATAGCCCTTGATTGAAAGATCCAATCGAGTATGTGTTTATTTATGGAAATGACGTTGCTCAGGTTGAGATGGATTAATAGTGCTATCTTTTCATTCCTTTTTGGGTTTTCCTCTTCCCAAAATCATCAGTGTTGTCTTCATTTTCCTGGAAATGAGATTCATGCTTGACTCTTGACTGGCTTGCCTGGTTTATGTAAAAAATGTGTTTTTGCTTAGATATTTGTGGTGTTTGATGGCGCACCAGCGAAGCACATGGAGAAATCAAAATGCAAACACTCGACAAGTCCAAATAGGTAAACGCTAATTCTGGGTGCTTGCCTAGATCTGGGTTTCCTCAACCCAGAACTGAGCGGGTGGGCGAGGCTCGCTGACAAGGTCTTGCCCGGGGCTGCCGACGGCCGGCCATCCTCGGTCGGGGCTGGCGACCTCTACCGGCGATGGGCGGCGGCGGCGGCGGCAACCTAGACCCTATCCATTGCTCTTTTTTATTTAGTTTTTCCTTTTTTAAAATTAAAATTTAACCTTCTCTTGATTTGTTAGTTAATTTAAATAACATTTGAAATAAGAAAATAAAAAAAAATGCCACATAGGAGAGATAAATTAATTTTAAAATGTCACAGACAGCATTTTTTTGGTAGATAATTTGACAGTGTTAATGGAAGGACTTTACTACATTAATTTGACAAGTTTTAGGACTTAATCGCACTTTCACGACAAGTTTTTAGGACTTCCAGTGAACATATCCCTATTCTTTAATATCTGATTCAATACAATAAAATATTTATTTTGCATATTATCCTAATGTACATTCAATTGTTAAAAAATAGTTATACATGATAGAATCTGTTAGAAGAGGCTAAGGCGATGTGTTAAGGAGCTCAGACATTGTCATAAAGCTTAGACTTTGAAAGAGTATTTCGAATACAACGATCATATTATCATGAAATACTTTTGGGATAATATATGTGAGATATAATACTATCACAACGACTAACAAATCAACCTAGCTTCGTTCTTGAATATTATCAATCACGAAGTTCATTGAAGAGTGTGGATTAATGAAGAGGAAGGTGATTTACCAAACGAAAAGTTCTATCTTTGGAAACCCGGAACATGATTGTATGGGTGATCTGCACTAATAAGAGATTCCAATTTTCAATCCAACGGTTACGAAATCCTTCGTATATAATCTCGTCTAAATGGGAAGCCTGGAGAGTGATCTCTAGAGACACTGTAACGGCTAGTTTGAAGGTGGAGGAATATAAAAGGAGACTTCAAAGTTGAAGAGGAAAAAAAAAAGAGAGTTCAAAATCTATAATTTCAAAGTTCCAGAAAGCTTTAACGTCCTTCACATATTCTTAATCCAAACACTATAATACCTAGAGTTCTTATCAAAGGGAGTGAATGTTATTAGATGGGAAGCCTACTGACTCGAGAATCATCACCAAATTGTAACTTCTGAGCTATTCATTAGTAGAATCCAGCCGATTAGTTGTCAGTGTGCAGAAATGAATGTAGGTTTGAATAAAGCCGAATAACTATAACATTTCTATGCATATCTCTATCCCTTGAACTTTATTTACTTCCGACAAAAAAAAAAAAAACTCTATTTACCTTACTAACGATAGTTGAATTGTACTCAGGCATATTTGGAGGTCATCTTAAAACTTGTTTTTTATCAGACTCTGAACTTGTTCGCTTTAATTCCACGACGTCCATGAAAACAAGTTTTATATAATTACCTATTCACCCTCTCTAGATAATACCGTTAGCTGCTACACCCTTTCGGATGATGAATCAGGCTGCCCATATTTTTTAAAGTAAGCATTTGGAGTAAGCGAGTGATGATGATCCAATTGCTGGATTGGAGAGGCCGTTGAAAGGCACTCTATTTAGCTGAGCCTTTGTCGTCAGTGTAGACAGACAGGGAAGGGCATGTGCTGTCGTGTAGCATGAAAAGTCGTCGGTCGAACCACTTGGCTCTCTCTGTCTTGTCACAGTGTCCCTCGCTTGGATGCTTGCTAGTTGTTGGCTTCTGCTGCAAATTCAAACCGACTTTGGACTCTCGAAACAGCGTCCAATGTAGATGAGGTCGACCCAAAAAATGGCGATGCACACTACTCATCGACAGCCGATAATAAAAGGTGAAACCGATGCGCCTCGTTTTAAGCTCTAACCACGTCACTCTTGTCGCATCATCAAAGAGGAGCATCTAAGGTTTGATATGTTCGGCTTTACATCCCCACTTCACCCATAAAAGTTCGAATCCAGTCAGTATTTGGTAACCATTTCTTGATTAGCTCCATGGATTCGGATCCCGACTGAAGTTCGACTTGAATAGACTATATCTCACCGGAAAAGGATTGGATCTTTAGGTTTGCCTGAAAGAGAGGCATTGGGCATTGATGAAGACCTTGGGAGGCCCAGACACATCACTCAACATATCTTCCAATAATTTCTGTAGCATGGGCTGTTGCCTGCAGTTCAGAGCGACTGTTGGGGTTGTCCATTTGGTCCCCTACATATGCATTGGTAAGGGTCAAATGCTGTGGCGCTTTAGTTGCCTCCACAGTCCTCCTCGACGTTCCAGCAAATATTCACTGTCTCTCTCCCACCACCAGCACTAGCAGTTCGACCCCCAAGTCCCCATCAAAGTCTAATCCCTCCCCAAGAAAGTTTAGAGCGACTGTTGTTAACAGAAACGCTCCCCTCTGTCTTCGCTGCGAAATGATCCCAAAAGAATCAGGTGCATCAATGGAAGATGAACTTTAACTGACGATCAATAATTCCCCGTTCCACGTTCGTTCGTGGATCAACCTTGGCTGCCAGCTCAAATAATGCAATCCGTCCGGACATGGGTGGACCAGATACGGCGCTCGTGCATGTTCATGTGTGTTCTTTCTCCCGCTTGTTAGCTGATTGCCCCCCATAAAGGGGGAGGTCACACCACACCCCTCACCAGCTTTCCAAATTGCCTGGTCGTTTTCGAGGGGAAGCCATTTGGATTCACTGTCACAGCCAATCTCACGTGGATTGGACTGACGGACGGATGCTGAGAGTACCTAACATCCCCTTATCTGTAAAGTTTTAATGCGCTTTCTACGCACCTATGCGAGTTGCTATTGTAGTTTATTTCGCGCGTATCCACCACGGTCGTCAATATCGGAATACAGTTGAAAGGACATTTTACAATTTTGGGTTGGATAAATATGTGGCGAAGAAAGAAAGAAAAAACTAAGAAGCTGCCAAACTGATAGTACCCTACTGTCAGTTATTTCTTGATCACACAATTTCCTAATTAAAGAGTGCTTTATGTCGGTTATTACTACACGATCGTCAATGTCCATATACATTTAAAATGATGTTTTAAGCTTTTGGGTTGAATATTATGTGTGAGAAAGAAAGAAAGAAATAAATAAACCCATCTCGATTTTTTTTATTTTTTTTTACATATAATTTCTTTCATTTCTCTTAAGTTGCGCTTAACATAGGATATGGTGTTATTCTTAGCGATACCTTTTGGATAGGATAAATTCACATATGCTGGAGAAAGCTGTTTAATAAGAAATTCACGACTACGGTGGCATGACATTCCCACTAAGATTGTGGGCTTGAAGCTTTCTACTCGCCGAAGCTGCCATCGATACCCATGGCAGGGCAAAACGCGACCACCGCCCTGCGCCTCTCTTCTTTCTCGCATCTCACGGTCTCATACTTGCGCGCGACCATTGCGGCAATCACCGTGCGAAGGTGACCCACTTGCGGTGGTTGAGCTCATCCGGCGACACCGCCATGACGCCTCAACCACCGTTGGCTGCCCATCACCACCGCACAGATTGGCATGGCCATCGACAGTTCTCGCTCCAGCGGTTGCCATTCCAATGGGACGATAGTAACTGATGGGTAGTGATTAGACATTGTAAAAGACTTTCCCACTCCCCGTTGCTTTCCTTCTCCATCTACATCACCCATTTAGGCTCCACGCACGTGCCCCTCGAATCTAGGATTCGGCTAAGGAAAAAAAGAAAAAGAAAAAAAAGATCGATTCTAATCTCTTAGAAGGGCAGGCACCTGCCCTTGCGATCTGGTTCGTCCGTTTAAAAACGGACGGCCCAAATTTTCTATTTTTAAGGGGTAATCTTTTGAGTTTTTTGCTTTTTTAGTAATAATTTGGAACATCCATTCATAACACGGATGGTCTGAATTCAAATGGCATGGCCTGTCCTTCTAAGGGAAGGGCACACGATCCCTTCGTCGATTCTTAGGGGTTGACGGAACATTTTATGAAGTCCCTTCGATCTTTCGTCGATTAATCAGTGAATTTTTCGAAAAGAATTTAGTTTTCCAAAAAAGAAAAAAGGGATTTGAAAAAGGATAAATACCCACGTCATTTCAGGGAGGGCAATAATTGGGGGAAAAGCAAGAACACGATCCGGGATCCGAGGCAGAATATCCGGAACCAATACATCTCTGGAGAGGAGATGTTCCCCCACCCCGACCATTCTCTCTCTGCACTTGAAACGAAGACAGCCTTCGACCTTTTTTTAGCTCACCAAATTTCATGCTCATGGAAAAACCATAGAAACTGTTTCACTGTGTCGGGACAAATACTCCGTTTCGACTCGAGTCCCGCGTGAATCGGATTGATTCATCGTGAAACGTCGATCATGTGGCGTTCGCGTATTGCGTGGGCTGTACATGTGGGATCCGACGGGATCCACGTTTGAAATATCAATGTTCATCGGCTTGGCTTCGTGCTAAGAATCGGCCTGGTCCATCTCAGACTACGTAGCCAAGCCCATGAACATCGATACTCCTTTATGACTGGATCGTGCACCTGAGGAACATAGTTTGGGCCTCAAACATCATACTTTTCACGGGACATGACTACCATTTCATTTATTAACAAAACGGGAAAATATCAAGATTCTACCTCGCTTTCCATTAGCTCACCCCTGGCATACCTCTTATCTTCCAAAATAAATTCTCATGATCGAAACGGTCAAATTACCCTCCTTTCCCTCAGAATCCTCAAACCACATACCTACTGGGGGAGCTGATCGCTTGACGCAGCGTTCAGCGATAGAACAAACAAGCAAATCTTGCTTGAGAGAGAAATCTCAAATTTTCAATATCAAAAGTATATTCTGTCTGCTCAAACGTCACAAAACACCTTATATAGGGTGTTAACTCTAATGACACCAAAACTAACAAAATTACAAAATTACCACTAAAAAATAAAATTAAATCAGAAAGATGCTAAAATTAAATCCGAAAATTCTAGACGCATCTTCTCGACTTCCGTTGGGATTTTTGCCTATCCAATCGATCCAGAAACGCATTGCTAATATGCTCTGCATCATTCTCCTCCACTTGGGAAAAACTCGTCCTCGAGTTAGAATCAGAATCTGGATACAACGGCTCTGTGGACTCATGAAATATAGATAAATCAGCAACATTGAAGGTATTGGATATGCCCATGCTTTGTGGAAGGTCGATAACATAGGCATTATCGTTGATCTTCCTACTGACAGTGTAAGGCCCGTATTTCTTCTGCTGTAATTTGCTGTAAGTTCCAACCGGTAACCGCTCTTTACGAAGGAAGACCATGACTTAATCGCCGACTGCAAACACCTGCTTGCGCCTGTGTTTATCTGCCGCAGCCTTGTACTTCTGATTAGCCGCTTCCAACTTCTGCTTCACTTCCTGATGTATCTCGACAATCTGCTTAGCCATATGATCCGCTGCAACACTCTTGTCTACTTGCTTGGGCAAGTGAATCAAATCCAGAGTATGCTGAGGCGCCTTTGTATAGACAACAGAAAAAGGCGACCTGCCAATAGAACTATGGACCGCATTATTATAAGCAAACTCCGCTTGCGATAAAGCAATATCCCACTGCTTCGGTTTATCCCCACAAAGACTTCGAATTAAGTTATCCAAAGTTCTATTGACCACTTCCGTCTGCCCATCAGTCTGAGGGTGAGCTGTGCTACTGAAATTCAGTGATGAGTCAAACAATTTCCATAAGGTTCGCCAAAAATGCCCCAGAAATTTGCTATCTCTATCTGAAGTAATAGACTTAGGCACTCCATGCAGACGAACTACTTCTTTGAAAAATAACCTAGCCACACTTACAGCATCAGAAGTTTTCCTACAAGGAATGAAGTGTGCCATCTTGGAAAATCTGTCAACTACAACAAAAATAGAATCCACGCCTCTTTGAGTTCTTGGTAAACCCAACACAAAATCCATTGACAGATCCTCCCATATATTGTCAGGAACAGGTAAGGGCATATACAAACCTGTATTCTTAGATTGCCCCTTAGCAGTTTGGCAAACATAACATTTCTGCACATACCTGCTGATATCTTTACGCAATTGGGGCCAGTAAAATCGCTCCCTAACTGCAGCAATAGTTTTGTCTCGACCCAGATGTGCAGCCAATCCACCATCATGCAAATCACGAATTACCTTCTCTCGTAATGATATCCGAGGAAGACAAAGTTGATTGCCATGCATTAGATAACCATCCAGAATATAGAACTCTTGCACAGGTTGATCAGCAGCACACGTATCCCAAATTTGCCCAAAATCTTCATCGCCTGCATAACACTCTTTCAACTGCTCGAACCCCAGAATGTCCTGGCGCAATGTAATTAGCAAGCCAGCTCTCCTACTCAACGCATCTGCCACAACATTATGCACACCGGATTTGTGCTGCAACCTGAAAGGGAATTTTTGTAAAAACTGACACCAACGCGCATGCATATCTTTACTGATCCTCTTCTGACTATTTAAGTACTTCAAAGCTTCATGGTCAGAATAAAGCACAAATTCTTTCCCAATCAGATAGTGCTCCCATGTCTTCAAAGCTCTTACGACAGAGTAGAATTCTTTGTCATAAGTGCTCCATTTCTGTCGCACATCGCTGAGCTTCTCACTGAAAAAACAAATTGGCCTGCGCTCTTGAGACAAAACAGCTCCTATACCCACTCCACTAGCATCACAATCTACCCCAAACAGCTTATCAAAATTAGGTAGAGCTAGAACAGGTGCAGTACACAACTTCTCTTTCAGAATAGCAAAACTATTATCGGCTTCCTCTCCCCACAGAAATCTACCTTTCTTCATACACTCTGTAATCGGGGCTGCGATAGTACTAAAATTCCTAATAAATCGCCTATAAAAGGTAGCCAACCCATGAAAACTCCTTACTTCAGAAACTGTTTTTGGAGTAGGCCACTCTCTGATGGCTTTCACCTTCGTCTCATCCACCTCTATTCCCTCAGCAGTGATAATAAACCCCAAGAATAGCAGCTTATGAGTCAGAAAACTGCATTTCTTAAGATTCACATACAGCTTACTAGTCTGCAAAGCGGTTAACACTTCCCTCAAGTGCATCAAATGATCCTCCCCAGTCTTACTATAAATCAGGATATCATCAAAATAAACTACGACGAATTTGCCAATAAAAGATTTCAAAACCTGATTCATAAGCCTCATGAAAGTGCTCGGAGCATTAGAAAGCCCAAATGGCATCACCAACCATTCGCACAGTCCCTCCTTTGTCTTGAAAGCTGTCTTCCACTCATCTCCAGGCCGAATACGAATCTGATGGTAGCTATTCTTCAAATCCAGCTTCGTAAACCACTTAGCTCCGTGCAGTCTATCCAGCATGTCATCCAACCTAGGTATTGGAAACTTGTAGCCCACAGTTATCTTATTAACGGCTCTGCTATCTACACACATCCTCCAGCTCCCATCTTTCTTAGGAGTTAGTAAGGCTGGAACAGCACATGGGCTCATGCTATCCTGAATGTTCCCTTTTCGCAGCAACTCTTCCACCTTCTCCTTTAGAATCTCACTCTCTTTAGGACTCATCCTGTAGTGCGGTAAATTAGGCAAACTAGCACCAGGAATTAAGTCTATATGATGCTGAATATCACGCATAGGAGGTAACCCTTCTGGAATCTCTTCAGGCATCAGCTCACTGAATTCTTGCAATAAAGGTCTAACTGCTTCAGGCTGCTCCTCCACTTGTAATTCAGCCTCTGTCTCAATCGCTTGTTTCACCACCAGCACATGAACTTCCCTGGTCTCCTTAATTTCATATTCAAATTTCCTTGTAAGAGTAAGGAAATTATTACCTGCAGCCTGTTTTCCTTTGTTCTTTAGGGGCAGCAACGTATATTTCACCCCATCTTTCACCAGATTATATTGGTTACTCCTTCCAGAATGCTGAGCATCAACATCAAATTGCCACGGCCTCCCGAACAACACGTGACATACATCCATATCTACTACATCACAATACAACTCATCGCGATATTTACCAATGGAGAATGGAATTTTGCATCGTTCAGTTACCTGTATACTTTCTGCTCCGGACTTAATCCATCATAACGTATAGGGGTTATGATGTTTCTCCACAGGTATCCCCAACTTCTTCACTGCATCCTTCCCAATGATATTTTCCATGCTCCCACTATCGATGACCACAGCAAATATCTTCCCCAGAATAGTGCATCTGGTTCGGAATAGCTGATGGCGTTGTGTATCATCCTCCTGTTTTGTGGCTAGCATCATCCTGCGCACCACACAGCTTATCTCCTCCTCTTCCTCATCTTCAAAACCGTCTTCCTCACCATCTGGTTCGCAGCAATACCTGTCTTCTTCATCCTCTTCTCTTGCTGCCACATTTACTGTTTTTCTCTGAGGGCATTCATTAGAGCGGTGCCCAGGTTGATTACACCTGTAACACTTAATCGCCGCTGGTCTAGCATAAGGATTCGGGTTCACATTTTTTTGTGATTGCGACCCCTTGTCCCTTGCCTCGTTCAGAGGGCGCTTTTCTATCGCCTTATCCCCCTGATTTCGCTCTGCGCTAAAGCGATTGTTGAAGCCGCCTTTCTCCATGGAACTTCCTGAGCTACTACCCCTATAATTTTCAAAGCCTCTTTTACTCCGTTCTTGCTGCATCAATTCTGCCTTTCTAGCCATGTTCTTAGCTTCAGTCAGATTCCGCAAAAATTGTACTCCAATTTTATCCCGAATAAAGGGTTTCAACCCATCGAGATATCTGGCCACCTGTTGTCCCTCTGTTTCTGACAGGTTATTTCGCTCAGCCAATCTCATGAATTCTGTCGTATACTCATGTACAGTTCGATTGCCCTGCTGGCAACGCTGATACTGTTGGAACATGATCTGCTCATAATCAGGTGGAAGGAACTCCTGTTTCAACAGTCTCCTCATTCTATTCCATGTTCGCACCCTCTCTTTTCCTTCTCGCTCCCTTCTATTCTGCAATCTCTCCCACCATGCAGACGCACCCCCCTTCAATCTACAGGCTACTAGTCGCACCTTTTTCTCGCTAGGGGTTCCCATATAATCGAAGAATCTATCGACATCAGCAATCCAATCTAGAAATTCTTCTATTCCCAAACTCCCATTAAAATAAGAGATATCGACTTTTAGTTTAAAGTCGTTACCTTCACTATCGTCGTAACGTCGTCGGCCATCTCTTCTATCGCGATCGTCATAACGACCCCTTCGAATTCCTGCATAACGATCCATGTCTCCATAATCAGCACGCCCTCCATCAGAAAACTCGTGCTCTTCTTCTTCCGAACTCTCTGAGAACAGAGGGTTATTCTGCCTGCGGACAGGAACAGGCCTGACAGGGTTACCGCGAGCAAGATCTGCACCCAGCCTTCTGTCGTTCCGCATATTCCGGTTCACATCAACGCCGAAATCTTCAAATCGATCTGCCAATGCATCAAGTCGTGCTTCGATGTGTTGAAATCGTTGATCGAATCGTTGATCCAGGCGTTCCATTAAACACTGCTCCAAACGTTGCAACGCGTCGTCCCCAAGGATTGGGGCTCCAGTCTCCTGAACATCGTCACGAAGACCACCGCCAGTCGCCATAGGCTCTGATACCACCTGACGCAGCGTTCAGCGATAGAACAAACAAGCAAATCTTGCTTGAGAGAGAAATCTCAAATTTTCAATATCAAAAGTATATTCTGTCTGCTCAAACGTCACAAAACACCTTATATAGGGTGTTAACCCTAATGACACCAAAACTAACAAAATTACAAAATTACCACTAAAAAATAAAATTAAATCAGAAAGATGCTAAAATTAAATCCGAAAATTCTAGACGCATCTTCTCGACTTCCGTTGGGATTTTTGCCTATCCAATCGATCCAGAAACGCATTGCTAATATGCTCCGCATCATCGCTGGTGTTCTTTGGCTGGTCTTGAAAGCTCGCGATTCCTTCGTCTTCCCAAGCTCGAAAGCCAAATTCCGACCCGATCGTGAATGATGCCCTTGCAATGAACAGTCGTTCACCTGTTCGGCCTCCAGTTAGCAAGAATGAAAATCTCTTCCCTGAAGCTTTGGAGGCCGTGGGACGAGAAATCAGTCCCGCTAAATGTGGATGGATCGTGGGTGAATAGCAGCTCGGAGGCTTCAATCGCAGGAATTAATCGATGTGCCCGTGGAGTGGTCACCGAGTCTTTTGTGAAGAAAGTTCTAGCTGCTCCGGCGGCAACGTTCGAAACCCTCGCATAGCACTTCGTGAGGCGTTACTTCACTTCACATATCAAAAGGAAGCTGTTTTGAACTGAAGGAGAAGTCTGATTTGAAAAGCAGTGCCAAGTATGGTGATCCGCATGTGCTAATTCATAGTGATAACCTATGGACTGTTCACTAAAGCTCAAATCCCATGGGCCCTCCAAGGTTTAACAGAAGAATGTGTGGGCTTGATGGCCCAACCTTAATGTGTGGTAGTAACTCACTCACTGTCCACGAGAAGCCGACCGATGCGCGGATTGGACCACAAAAGCCTGCCTTTTAATTGTTTCCTAACTTTGTTGGTTAAATGAAGTTTGTGTTTTCGACCAACAAAAATAGTATTAGCGGTTTGGTTCCTCATTCTAAGTTTTGGAAGTGAAATTTATAAGGTTAGTTTCAAATTTTGGTCTCAAATACTAATCGATTATCTCTCCACCAACATCGCTGGTTCCCTCCCCTCCCCCCCCCCACTCTCTCTCAAACACACACAATCCACTTCTCCCGCCTCTCTTTGTTCACTCCATACTAATCTCTCTCCTGCACTTTGGACCACCATGGATGAGTAGGGTGACCTCGATCCAAGGTCATGAGCCACCATTTGAGGTCGTCAAATGCCTCGAAGAGGCTTGTGAAACTAATTAGAGGTTGCGGGGACGACCTCCATGCCTCCAATAGGCCCACGACCTCGAATTGAGGTTGCCGGCTATCGTGGCAACCTTGAACCAAGGGTGTCCTCAACCCCAGCGCGAATAGCAACTCTACAACTTAAACTGAAGAGAGCAAAGTGACACTGATTGCGTGCGTGCGCGCTCGAGCAGAGGGGTTCATTGATGGCCAACGGGCTAGGCATAGGCCCTCAAGGCAGTGGGTGGCAGCAGTTGTGGCTAGTGTTGGTGGTCGATAATCTAAGTTTACCTTGATTTTTTTTTTTTATATAGGGATGAGCGGTTCTAGATTTAAGATTGGAATCTACTCGTCGAGACTAGTTTCCCACTCTGTGGAATGTGGAACATACCATGCAATATGCATACCTTGGAACCCACCCTATTATATGTTTCAGGGTCAGTTGTAACTTGTAGGGTCTATCCAGGTTCTACCTGTATTCCTAATTGCATGAAATTGCAGTGAATTATCACATTGACCACCATTTATTACTATAATTTACTGATAATAGCCCATGTTTACGCACACAGAGAATATGAAGCATTAACAAAGTAAAAATCTGAGTCATGGATGTTGCTAGAAATGGAAGCTTAGATTGATGAAGTTCTATATTGTATATTCATCATCAGGCGTTATGGAATACCGCAAGGTCGCACGAAGATATAAAATAAGAAAAAAACATAAACTTGTTTCAAGTTTCACCTTTTGGAAAATACCAATTGGAATCGGTTCCTCAATTTTTGAAACCTGAAATTTACCATGTGTACTTTGAAACCTGACATGTTTTCATCATTTCGATTCTCTGTTCCCGAATCTATCCTGAAATCATGCTCACACCTAGTTTTTTTAGTATTGGATGGGTGGGGAATTTGGCATGTGGTTGGGGGTAATTTTCAGAAAGAAAATATCAAAATTATACATAAAAAAACACATTGTCTAATTTGGCATGTGGTATGTATAGTCGAAATTCCAAATTTCAAAATCGTACTTTCAAAGGGTAGCTATATAAAAATGGTCAATGAGTGAAATGTGGGGTATTCTTTTAGTATATTACATTTACATTTATGTTTTATCGGACGTCACAGATAAACTATAAGTATTTGTTTTGCTTATTATGGAAAGCATTTGTTTGAGTTTTCCTCTTCAATAGATAGAGTTTGGAAAATTTTGCATAAACTAAGTTTCGAGACTTGTTCACAAACAATGTGAAATCCATGCAAACAAATATTTGAATTCGTCGTATAAGTTAAATACAATATAGCGTCCTACAAAAGCATCGCTGTTGACACCTGATTTTTGATCAGTCTTTCATAGTTTATTTTTAAAAAATTCATAAAAAATCTATAAAAAGTTAAAAAAATTAAAAAATCATCTTTGGTAGCCTTGACCAAGCTAAAGGAACCATTTTTGATAAAAAAAAAATAATTTTTCATATTTTTTAATATTTTTTAATATTTTCCAAAAATAGAAAAATACATGAAAAATGAAGAAAAATAGCGTTCGATGTCGTAAAAATATAGAAAAATAGTCAATATTTTTATTTTAATTTCTTTTACATTTTGAACTCATAAATAGTCAAAATTTAAGTTCAATTGCATGTGTTTCTTCACGACGCATAGAGTTGAATTTGGCAAAAAAATGTCATTCGAGTATTTTAATTTGTAAATTTCTACATCTTTTTTAGTCTTGACGTCCAATTAGATCGACCACCATCTACAATAAATGCCCCTTGCTGAATATTTTCGTTTTTGTTTCACATGATTTCATGGTGTAAAACGCCGAGTGGATCCCCAAATATAATCGGGTCGGCATGAGCTCGATAGCTCGTCCAAGACCAAACCAGGGCACGGCGAACCCCATGTGAGTACTCTCGAACTCCTTCGATGCTTCCTAATGCTTTTCTTAGGTTAGATCGTGTGTAGAATGGCTAGGACAGCTAAATCATTCTTGAGTTGTGATTGATAAATAGGACCTTACTAGGAATGCCATGTGATTTATTTGCATATCTAGATCCCTTGAGTTGGGCATTTTATTACTGATTGTGATTGCTAGGATAATCACTCTTATCTACATGAATTTCTAGATTTAGGGTTCATACCTTACTCATCCGCATGAATCTCAGGCTAGAAAATTCAGTCAACTTAGGTACCGAAAGGGCGTCAACTCTGACAGTTGGTGTAACTAAGTCCCCGAAACCATTTCTCTGGTTCTCGTAGAATTGAATAGAAACTCCCAACTATTCGATTGGGTGGTCCAATCATACCCTAAAAAAATGATTGGTGGCGACTCCATGGCATGCACACTTAGCACATGTCACTAGACCACACTGAAAGTCGATCACGCATACCTCCGTTGCGATTTGGGTAATGGGCCTAGGGAGAGGCCCGCGTCCGACCAGACAGGACGGCCCATTAGCCCTCGAGAGCCCGACAACCTCAAGAGGGTCGCGACAATCGCCGTGGACAAAATTATAACCGTAGTACTATGGAAAATAAAATCTTTTTATTTCTTTTCATTTATTCCCAAATAGTAAAGTTACTCCTTGAAAATAAACAATTTATATTTCACCAGCTGAACCCTGCTGACCATAGACGAGGGCCAAGATGGCCTCGCCAGCCCTAAGCCAAAAAAAGGAAAAAGTAAAGAAAAAAAAGAAGAAGAAAGAAATTATTAAAAAATTTAAAATATTGTTAGAATATTATTAAAAATTTCCATGTTAGTGCCAGCCAACCAAAGTTGGCGAAAGCACCACGTTGGCACAAAAATGCAAAATATTTAGGAATAAATTGACAAAAAAAGGCCTAAATAGACACAATTTTGTAATAAGTCTAGGACTTTTTTGGTAACTTTCCCTAAAATTAAAAAAAAAATGACATAGTAGTGGACACAAGACTCTTTGGATGCGTATGGTAACGTTTTTGTTCTTGGGAACATTTTTGGAACAGAAACACTTTTTTGTATTTTTGTTTCCGGTTACGATTTTTGGGAATAGAAACTCGTTTGGTAACTATATAAAGTTTTTGTAGCCGAAAAAAAAAGAAACTTATTTGGTAACTACAAAAAAAAAATCCTATTTTTTTCATTTAATTAAGGGAACTATATATATTAAAAAGAATATGTCTTTATCTTTTTAACTTACTAAATCAAATTAAATCTCATTTGTTCAATTTATTAAATCAAATTAGACCAATATATGTATAATTAAGTTATGCACAATTTATCAAATTACAATATGGGCGGGATCAATTATAAAAAAAATAATATGAAAGAGAATGCGAATTGCAATTGGACAATGAGAACATCAAATATGTTTTCTATAGATAGAAAAAATTACAATTTTAAGTCACGCATAAAAGTTCTTGAATAGTTAAAAATATGATTACGTTGAAGCGGGGACCCGTAGAAAAATACTAATTGCACTTTGAGTGAAATCGGAGACCAAAATGAAAAATATTTATGCATGTAGGTACTTTTAGTCCAATTGTGCAATTTTTCAAACATGAGGATTGAAATGAGATGATGGTATCAAAGTCTCATGTTATGACTCTAAAGTAAAAAAATTTGCCTAAAATGATTTAACATGAATTTTTTTAGTCAATTTAGGATTATGTTCAATGAAGAGGCATGTGGTCCCAAACTGAATTTTTAAAACTTTAAGAGGTCAAAATGAAAAGTGAATTAAAATAAAAATATAGACTATTTTTGTGCATTTTTCTGACCACAAATACTATTTTTCCTGGTTTTTAGCTATTTTATAATTAAAATAAATCTGAAAATATCAAAAATTAAGATTTTTTTTTTGTTCAAAATTGGTTTCTAAGGCTTGGCCAAAGCTTTCAAGATTGATTTTGTAATTTTATGAATTATTTTGATATTTAAATTATTTTTTAAAATAAAATGATCAAAAATTAGGTATCAATATCGTGCAAGAATAAAAGAGAAGAGAATGTGTTCAAAAGTAACAATTTTCCCAATTGTTTCTAAAAAATATTCTTAATGTGTTTCTAAAAAGTGTTTTAGAAATACAGAAATAATTCTGCTCTAAAAGTGTTTCTATTTCTCAAAAGTGTTGTTGGAACACTTATTTACTATACGCGTTTCTGTTCCGAAAGTATTATGGGAACACTTTCAGAACAGAAATACTTTGCAGGGAGTGCTACCTTGGAGACCCTTTCTCTCTCGGTATTCCACTAATGCATTCAAAGATTTGCGCAAATTAAAAGTATACGAGGAAGGAAAAAGCTTATCTGATTGTCATCGTTATCATTGCAAGTAATTGTGACATATAGGCCACAAGATATAATACGAAAAACGCAATTGTAACCCACATATCCCCATCGATGTTATGCTAGAAGTCCAACTGGTGGATCACATAACACCATTGCTAACGGTGACCGTTCTCCTAACACTGCCCTGCGGGAGGAGCGAGCATCTTTTTCATGAAAACGTCATTCATTCGTTTATAAAAGGCGAGTCTAGACAACAATCACTCCAGTTATTCATGATGAGCAGGGATCGTCTAACATTTTCTTCGAATGTTAGGCCCTAATCTTGCAATCTGGGCCATTCATGTTATTAATGGATGACCCAGATTACCACTAATAAAAATATATAAAAAAATTCTAAAAATTACCTCTTAAAAATAGGAGATTTGGACCGTCTATCCAAAAATAGACGACCCAGATTGCGAGGTTAGGTGCCCAACCTTCTGAGCGAAGGTTAGGCGATCCGGATACGATGATTAACGTTACGCCGTGATCGTCTTAGCCGCAGTATAATATTACAAAGTGAACTGAACATAACCAAAGAGACAAGAAAAGGAGGAATTAGAGAGCTAATGAGTTGTAATTTACAAAGTCGTGAGGTTAAGATCCGGTTTGCAAAATGTAAATCAATTTGCGCCGATCACTAAGAAAATGTCCTCGGACTTATTCTCCAATGCTCGGACGCACCGGCTGTGCGTCCGTATAATTCCAAGCTCGTTCCCTCTTCTTCTCGCCCCAACTTGTTTGGATCGTTCCGAACCAAAACGCCATTTGGTTCTCTCCGTCTTCTTCTCCTCTCGCCACCTCGTCCTTGTCGTTCTTCATATACTCTTCCTCCTCCGCGTTGCCTTGGCCAACATCATCCCTCCCTCCCTCCCTCTCTCTCTCTCTGTCTCTCTCTCTCTCCATCTTCATCCATGGCGTCTCAAGAAGACGAACCCGCCGTAGCGAGGCTCGAGTTAGCATGCAAAGACCTGAAGACTCTCCTCCGGAAATCCGCGGACCTGGACCGCAACATGGAGAAGATGGACAAGAGGTTCGACCTCATCGACCAGTCTCTATCCTTGGCGTCCCGACGCATTGCCCCCTTGCAGTCCATGGTTATGGCCAACAAGGCCCTTGATACCCGGATAAACCGCGCCATCACCCCGGCCCTCTCCCTCATCCACAGCTTCCGCCTCTTTGAGTCCCTCCAGGCCGACATTGTCGACCTATCCGCCAGGCTCTCTGGCGAGGTGGCGCCGTCCCCGAACCGGCTCAAGAGGCTCCTCGAGTACGTCGACTGCGTCGACCTGCTCAACACTGCCGTGAGGTCCATCAGCGAGGAGGGCGAGCCGGCCATCCAGAAGCTCCAAGAGGTGGTGGAGTTCCTGAGCCGGACCAAGGCGACTGACAATTTCAGGACGCACCGGCTGAGGGAGACGCTCATCACGCTCAAGGCGCTGTACGAGACAGAGGTCGACGCGATGCGGTTCGAAGGGTTGCTCGACGAGGCTTTGCTTCAGTTGCAGGACGAGTATGAAGGGTTGTTGCAGCAGCTGAAGCACGAGAATGTGGGGGAGGCGGAGGAGGGCGGCGATGGCGAGGTTGCTGGGTCCGAGCTGGGGTCGGAGCAGGAGGTGGAGGCTCTGAAGAGGATATCGGATACGTTGGCGGCAAATGACTGTTTGGACATTTGCATCGATATCTTCGTCAAGGTAAGTGAAGGCGCACTCTTTGGAACTTAGTGTATGACGAAGTGATGAACTCTTGCATCGATATCTTCGGCGAATCTATGCTGATTCCAGATTTATTTGTCGACACAAAGCATGTCACGTAGGTCATTGCGTAACAAATTGTAACGAAGTCTTACAATTTGCGTTAGCCTTACACATCACAATTATATTTCTAAATTGCACTAATTGCTCTTTTCAGCGAGAAATTAGTAGATGTTGGCACCCTAATTCGACTTTGCTTCGGAATGCGAATTTTTACAGGTGAGATACAGAAGAGCAGCGAAGGCGCTGATGCGCCTAAACCCAGAGTACCTTAAGACGTACACGCCAGAAGAGATCGACGAGATGGAGTGGGAGAGCTTGGAGACGGCCATTACCCTGTGGATCCAGCACTTCGAGCTCGCGCTCAAGACCGTTCTCGTCTCCGAGAGGAGGCTGTGCAACCAGGTCCTGGGCAACCTCATGGATGGCCTCGTCTGGCCCGAGTGCTTCGTCAAGATCGCCGACAAGATCATGGCCGTCTTCTTCCGATTCGGTGAGGGCGTCGCTCGTAGCAAGAAGGAGCCCCAGAAGCTCTTCAAGCTCCTCGACATGTTCGACTCCCTCGAGAAACTCAAGGCCGAGTTCATCCAAGTAAGTACTGCGTACACTCATTCCGTTCTTAAATACCTAATTACAGGAGAAACGTACAGAACTCTCATGTTAGATATTTTGTACATTATCGCTCCTTGATGAGAAAAGTGTTAATCATGTGAATTGGATCTCATGTTGGAGAAGGAACTTTCAAATGAATAGTAAAGTACATCATGAAAGGAAATTCACAAATAGCTGAACGGGGGTGAAGAGAAGAATTGAACTTGAGACGACAAACTCTGACGGCGAAGTGAAGTTTAGTGCGCAACCGTCTTATTCTAAAGGCCGAAACTTTAAGAACAGCCGTCGTGGTCTCTACTATTTAAATCCGGGTGGGATCACAAGCTCTTTGTATGGTCTTTTGTACTGCGATTGACTCTGTCAATTAATTTTGTTTGTCCAGATCTTTGAGGGCGAGTCTGGATCCGACATCTGCATCCGGTTCAGAGAGCTTGAGAAGCTGCTCGTCGCTGCCTCGAGCAAGGTGTTCTGGGAGTTTGGCCTCCAGATAGAGGGGAACTCCGACGGCCTCCCTCCGCCGCAGGACGGCTCGGTGCCGAAGCTCGTGAGATACGCCATCAACTACCTTAAGTACCTCGTCGCCGAGACCTACAGCGGCCCCATGGCGAAGGTGCTGCAGACGGAGCAGGTGTGGAAGGCGGGCATCCTGTCAAAGCCCGAGTCGGATGAGGACCTGCTCCGAGACGCCGTCTCCAACGTCATGGAGGCGCTGCAGCGGAACGTGGAGTCCAAGAGGGGGCGGTACAAGGAGAAGATACTCCCGCACGTGTTCGCGATGAACACCTACTGGTATATCTACATGAGGACGAGGAACACGGAGCTCGGGAAGCTCCTCGGCGAGCAGTACATGAAGAAGGGATACAAGGTGGTGGCCGAGGAGTCGGCCTACCTGTATCAGAAGCAAGCATGGGGATCTCTGGTACGGCTCCTCGAGGCCAAGGCCGACGACTCGGGCAACAAGACCAGAGCGAGCGCGAGGATGGAGGCGTTCTTGAAGGGCTTGGAGGAGGCGTCGCAGAAGCACCGGAGCTCATACGCCATCCCGGACGCTGACCTGAGGGAGCAGATCAAGGAGGCGACGGTGAAGCTGGTGGTGCCGGCTTACGCCGAGTTCGTGAGCGCGCACGGTTCCGTCTTGAAGGAGGGCTCTTACGCGAGTGCCGAGTCGATTCAGGAGTTGCTGAGTCAGGTGTTCGAAGGAGGCGACAGGGAAGGGGACGGGAAGAGGCCGAGGCGTCGGGGTTCGAGGGGTGGCGGGAACGGTGGCGCCGTCGATGGTGATGGGAAGGACTTTCGACGGTCCAGATCAGATGTTAGTGATTTGTTGATCTAGTCGACTCAGCTGTTAAATGAGGAATTGAAGGCATTACCAGAGATTGAGGTTTAGTGTAATTTCTCAAGATTAACTACCGTAAGGTGATTACCCTTTGTTGTAGCTGGCAAAATAAGATTTTTCCTCATTAATTTGTTGATAAATTGGGGCTTGATCTGAGTTAACATAGGAGGCAATATTCGCCTTTTTTTATGTTAAAACCAGAACTTCAGAGGAAAAAAATGTTGGAAGTCAATTTGTATTATGATCTTTGCTCTTTAATGCATGCCTTAAAACTTCTGTGAATATTAAAATTGACATTTTCGACAGGATCCTTTTACACGTAGCCATATGCTATAAAGAAAACATGCTCTTTATTTGGATCAATTAGAGCGAAAGACATCTAGAAAGCATACTTGACGGGACTGTGGACAAAAGAATTGAGGCCGGTTTGGTATTGATTCTGTTCCCAAAAAGTGATTCTGATTAAAATTATTTTTTTTATTATGTTCCTAAATGATTTTTTGAGAATCAGAACGCGTTTGGTAACTAAAAAAAATTTCCGTTCTGAAAAATAATTTCTCTTCCCAATTTGTAATTTAAATCAAACAATTACATAATCACATTCGATAGCTTTCCTCAAACCCAACAAGTGCGATCCTCTTGCACCTTGACATCTTTTTGGCTAAAATAGGGATGCTTAAGATTTGTTTCTTGAAAGGATAATACGCTAGAATTGTTATTTTTCCATACTTATCTTGATTCTATGCATATTCTAAGGATGAAAGAGATTACTTTGATTATTTTTTATTCGACAACAAATCAGGCAAGGATTAGGAAAAATCGAAAGGTAAAATCACCAAAAATAGGATTAGCCAATTGAATAGATTTATTTCCTATTTTCTAAGATTTTTTTTGAAATTTTCGGGATTTTTTAGAACAATTTCCTACTAGGATACCTAGAATAATGAAGAATTAAAAGCATTGAATTGAACAATTTTTGAAAAAATTCCATCCGGATATATCATTTGAACTTATCTCAATTGGGCTGGCTTATATTTCAATTAATACGTGAACTTTAAGTTGAGGATCAAATTGCAAAAAAGAAAAAAGAGAGTTCGGAGAGACAACGCGCAATTCTGAACTGCTTTTATCCTGAAGAGGAGTTGTGAATCACACGCACGGTGAATCGGGCCGGAAGAATTATTCCTTCGGTGTCCGGGATTCTAACGAACAGTCCAACAATCACCACCGCAGTATTTCTCTCCCAATTTCCCGAGAAAGTTCGCAGCTTTCCCCAGAAAATCTCGGCAACTCTGTCGAATTACTCGCCATCTCCATTACCCACAGCCCCAGAGCTTCACAAAATGGATCCCGACTTCATCCCAACGTCGTTCGCGGACTTCCCGGAAGACGTCCAGCTCTGCATCTTGTCATTCCTGACTCCGCCCGAGATCGCCAACTTCTCCTGCACTTCGAAACGTTTCGTCTCGCTCTGCAGGAGCGACGCCAAGCTCTGGTACGCCTTGTGCGACCGGAGGTGGGGATCGAAGACCCAAATCCGGAAATGGGGCAACGGCAAAATAGGCTACAGGCTCCTCTACAAGACCCTTAGCGAGTGGGACAGTCTCATCGGCTTCTGGCGGTGCAGCGGCCAGAGATCCACCTCCTCCTCTGCTGTGGCCACCGCGGCCGTCATGCCGCCTCCGCCGCTGGTCTGCTTCGAGTGGGGCCCGTCGTTCGTCGCCGGTTCCAGGGTCTCCCCCTCTGAGGACGGCACCTACGGCGTGGTAAAGTCGCCATTTTTGTGGATGTCGCTTTCCTCCAGCGGGGAACTCGTAAATTTCGTCGACCCAGATGGTAAAAGTGGCGAATTCTGCTCTAATTATTGCATCGATTCGATCAGGAAGACCGATTTGATTCCAGTGGATGTGAATTTTATGGGGTGTACGCATTTGGTGGTGGAGGAGAACATGGGGCTCGGGTGCAATTCACACAGGAGTGGGTTTCGGAGGAGTTCGAGCTCGGCGAACCTGTGTAGCGATGAGGAGGAGGCCAGTGGCAGCGAGAATGGGACATTCGGGAGCTTACCGGATAGGTATATGTCAGAGATGTATCAAAACTTCGCGAACCGGACGAGCCCGAGTCGGAGTGGCGCAGTGAGAAGGCAGAGGAAGAGGGAGAAGGAGAGGCAGGGGAAGAGAAAATGGGAGGCGGAGCATTTCGTGAAAATAATAGATTGCTCGCCCACTCCTTCTCGGCCTTTGCAGGGGCTATGGAAGGTGACTTGAGCTTTTATTACTGATCTTAATCATCTCATCTCGATCAGTGCATCTGCATTTATGAGTTAAATTAGTTGTGTCTTTCATGGAGAGATTGGAGCCCCTTTTTTTTAATCTGATCATCCATTGAAACTGAACTCTCAGTTTCTAGTTTAGAATGGGTAATTTGGTGATAGGCTCAAAATGATTCGAATTCAGTTTGAAGAAAGGTTGGATCTTTTGTGCTAAATACTGAGTTCATATGCTTTTTGGCTGTTTGGGAATTTCAGTACACGTGATTAATCTGCCCTTGATATATGCAAGCATTTCTTGCTTTGGGCTGATTGCACTGCATTATTTGTTGAAGAGGTTAAGATGGATTAAAAAAGTTCAACTCTTAACCAGACTGTTTGCGAACAAATTATGTCAATGATGCAAATACTACATATTTGTTCTTATGCCAATCTTTGCCCGCAATTGATGACTATTATAGATCTCAAAATGGCTGTTGTTGTTGTGTCAGTGGAATGCTTATGCCAAACTTGAACTGGGTATCAAGACATTAGGATTTAAGAAATAGCTTATGCCAATGATATCTCGAGAGATGCCTTGTGTTGACACTTCACTACCTATGCTAAGAAAGATGGGTAGGGATTGGTTGGCGAGTATTTGAATTAAGAAATCAAGTTATGAGAGAAGATCCATTGCCAGTGCCTTGTGATTGTAAATTCTGTTACATGAATTCTTCCGCTCTTCACTCCTCTGGTGAATTATTTTGCATATAAATAATTATGTCAAATTGGTGCCTTGTTCCGGCTATTAACTTATGCTGGGTTGAAATTAGTTGAGGCTTTCTTTCAATAAATGTGGGTTGACAGTGCTTTTCAGAAAGCCAGGACATTGTGTGCTTGGGAATTTAGTGCTCTCCTTCCAGTTCCATCACACTCAAGGGAACAAGAATGAACTATGACATTGTATGCTGTAAATGTATTATTTATCTGGGGGATTGGCTTGAATATGTTTGATGTCTCCTTCATGTCTGAAGCTCTTTCTTGCCTGCTGTTGCAGGGAATCGGTGACGGCATGGAATTGGAATTCTATCTCGTGACTTACGATGAAATTGGGGGAATTGCCTGCCGAAGGGTTGGGGAACCAGCAGACCGTTTTTCTGGTTGTACCCCAGTTTTTTGGACATCGAAAGCTAAGTTTATTGAGCCTCCTTTTCCTCCAGAGGAGGCAATCATGTACGATAGTCGTGTGCACCTCCACCCCTCTGAGCTTCCAATGGAAAATGAGCCGGTCTCTCGCATCCTGTACATAAATTCAAGTTATGACTTGCTAATTCCTGATTTGGCTGGGACTACAGCAACTGACAGGCGTAACGAGGGAAGGATCTGGCAGTATAGAAATGGTACATTTGGGTTCGGGTTTCTGCGGGACAATTTTATCATAGACCTGAAGCACATAGCCCTGAATGGTTGTCTTCTTCACTAGTTTAAGCTTTGTGATAATTGATTTGGTCTTCTGGATTCATTCTGTACATACTGGAATCTTAAGAAAGAAGAACCATGTATCCAGTGTGGCACTGGTGTCATGTTCTTTAGATTTTAACCTTCAGCTCCACCTCGTAGGCCGATTTGTGACATGGTTTATTTGGAAATGATGACATTTGTTCAAAGTTTTATTCTGGCAATTTTTCATTTCGACCCATTTCTCTTATCTCGATTTCCTCTTGCCTAGCCCCCCCCCTCTCCTCCTCCCCCCCGCCCCCTCACTATTCAGGCCATAGGTTCTATCATGGGAGCTTATAATAAGCTGATAAAGTTTATCTCTCTGAAAAAAAATGTTACCATGGATGATGTAAAGTGATACTTTTTTTCCTCGAAGCTAATCCCAACTTCCCCACATAATAGTGCGGACTCTTTTCTTGAGCATAAGGAAGATAGGCCTTTGCTATTCTGCTCTTTCGATTTGATGTGTTAAAAACTAGATTGAAGTAGCTTGTTTGTGACGGTGCTTGTATAGAATGGATGGTTACAATAGCAGATTCTTTGCTGCAGATCATCGCGGAATTTAGGGACATACATATGCAAGAGTCATCTGAAATCTGAATAAGCAATTGTAATTGTAAGCTGGCATGTTCTAGCGAGTGTCCAGTGCTAAGGAAGGAAACCGAAATTACAAGAAACAGTAACAGATACATTTCGAGTAGAACAAAATGGATACATGAAGCCTTTCAGACAATAGAACTACTGTCTCGGCCGGTAGAGAAGGAGAATGCCAGAGGGAGAAAGCACATAGTATAGCAGATCGCTGCTTATTATGTCTCAGGCAGCAACTTCTCTAGCTGCAACCTTCTCGTTTCCTGCATGGTCTCCCTCAAGCTGGCTGAGGTTGCCCTTTTCTCTGATGAGTTGTGCATGGTGGTGTTTGCAGAAGAGCTTACCCTCATGTGCGATCAACCGCTGTGGGAGCATTTGAAGCAGCTTTTGTGGTAAGGAGTTCCATTCACACTCACCTGCATCAAGAATTTGTTGCAGCAATTTTAGAAGATTTCTCAATCTTAAATCATTTTCGGAATCCATAGTCTGCATAGATGCTTGTTCTGTACTGACTATAATACTGAGAACGAGGATGGTTGAGTAGGTACCTTCTCAGTTGGATATACAGTATTCTTGCAACCGAAGCATTTCTCTTTTGTTCCCGCAAACATGCCCGAGACTTTAGCTGCAGCGGGCTTCTGTTTAAGCAGCTTTAGATTAAGATTCATGATGCTCGCTAGGAATTATTGGACGAAAAGGAGGAAAATTTGGTCATGGAAAATTACCTCGCCCCCCAAAGGTCTTTCTGGTTTGACAATTTTTGGGATACCTGAGAGTACAAAATTTCACTTGAGACAGATTCGAATTGATGTTGGATGGGAGAGGAACTCAGATAGATTCTGACCTTCAAAGCTTTTCTCAAGACTGCCGGTTCTCTTGAAAAGTTGATCGAAGTGCGGCCTGCAGTAGAGAACTCCTTCAAAGGAATTGTAGTTTGCAAGCTGCAAGGTCAATCGAGTTTTCAGAATTATACAAAGTATATCAAGCCACTTGTGGAAATGCAAGCTGTTCATGTTAGTAGACTCGGACCATTTGTAGCAGATAGCCACAGTGCCAGTTTAGTGAAACCAAGATTTCAGATTTGTTGCATTTTTGGCAGTGGGATATAGTAGATTTCAAGCTGGACGATAAGTGATTAGATTTCCAGGTTAACTAAAGGTTCTGCTTGGCAAAGGCAAACGCCTTTCAAAAACCAGATCTTTCAATTATATACAAACGTAATCTGATCAATGCTCGACTGTCTTAGTGTTGCAGGAGAAACTTAGGCATCCCTAGTCGTTGTAATGCAGATTCAGTGGGATAATGCAGTAATTGTCTTGTTTCTGCACCAACATGATCCGAATGGCACCGAGAGCAACATCAGAACAGACCAGGTATCAAAGAAAATGAACCCGTCCCGACGGATCTAACCTCGTATCCACACAACTCTCGACACGATTTTACCTTGAGGGTGCCTTTGCAGTGGTGACACCGGAAGCAGGCCTTGTGGTAAATGCGGTTGTCGGCGGTCAGCTTGTCGACCAGGTACACCGTCTTCTCGCACGCCATGCACTTCTGGGTCGTCCCTGCGAAAGCCATGACCCCTTAATTGCTCTCTCTCTCTCTCTCTCTCTCAAGTACTGCAGGAATGAGTCTCTTGGGGATGTCTCGAAATCAGTTATCTGAAGTAGAAAGCAAATGATGGTGTGGACGATAACGCAAAAGAGAGGCAAAAAAGAAAAGGGTAATATGGAGGAGAGCCGGTTTGCAGGTGAATGGGGGGACCAACAGTGTTGATTATTTTGAAGCGGCCAGCCAAAAAAGCAATCATTTATGTTTGAATTTGAAGCACCCGCCTGCTATTTAGGTCCTCCGAAAGTCATAATCAAAAGTGGCTACTACTTAGCTTTAAATTGGTTGAAACTCAATCACCCGGATGTGCAATGCCATGTGCACCGCCATCATGAACCCTGTTTCCGACAATATTCCAACGAGCTCTCAGCTAATGAATGGCTGTCCTGGCCAAATTAAGATGTTATGCTGTTCTCGCCTTATTGTTTATTAACGCAGATCTCTTCTTGCACATCCTTTTCTGCTCCACGGGTCAAGAAAGATGCGGATCACTCTGCACATTAACGGAGCACGTTACCCCGAAACACGTACAATGGTTTTTTTGGGGGCAGAATCTTTTTTCGACATGTCTGGCCTGTGTATTCTTTGCTAGTGTATATAGGGATGCGCATTCCACATTACGGAATCCTTATTGCTTCGCATGTCGTCCGGAAATCGCACATCGAACAGTGTCCGTGCATAAGATGATGCACTTGGACCAGTACTATGGGGGAGTAGTAGTCCACAGTTCAGATGGGGTTTGTACTGGCCTTTTGCCTGATCTGCAACTTTTGATTGAAATTTGAATGAGATGAGGACAAAAAGGATCTGTGCCTGTGGCATTTTCATGTGAGTGGTTGAGGAGTTTGACATTGAACGGTCATTGAGATTGGTCCCATGACAAGCTTTGCTTATCAGGTTTTTAAGAAACTGATATTTTCACCACCTTCTAGCCCCAAGAAAAATGAGATTTATGCCGTCGACTCTACTGACGGTATGGTGATCATCTGCTATATTAGTATATACCAACGCCCGTTCTGTCCCGAAGGGCAACTTGGCGGGCTTGGGTGACAGCCTTGGGTTGAAAGGCCCGGCCCATCGAGCTTTCGTCTAGTCCCAGCCCGTCCACTGACTTCTACTTCTCATGTGGAAATTCTGGATAAGAAATCAATCAGTTCATTCCATTGGAACCGGCCTGGATAAGCGGCCCTTGAGGGGGAGAACACACCTTATGTGCCGCTTGCGCGGCGGATGCAGTGTGGCCGGCCAATTACATTTCCCGTCGACATGCATCTCTTTCGAGTTTAAATTTTGATGAACTTGTTCCACCTAGTGTCGTTGATGATGCGGTATGAGCGCTCCCCGAAAGTATCTGCTCCGGCTCGAAATCTCGTACACCCACCCGAAAAGCACTGGCGATCGGATCGCATGTCGCAGATTGGGCCCGTCCCCCTCAGACAGGCCGAGCGGGCCCATCGGTCCACCAAACTCATGGATATGCCTGCCTGCTCGCAATCGGGAACCAAACACGGTGGAGGACCACGAGCCTGAACTAGGAACTTGGTCACGTAATCTTAGGTGTCTAGATCCTCGTATTAATGGTGACACATACCTAATCCATTGCACACGTACGCAGCAGCCACTCCTTATGAATTCCTTCCAATAAAAATGGTTGGGTGTCATGTTTGATTACTGAAAGCGATCCTACTTGTATTATAGGACCGCTCTAGCTACATGGCTTTCGTTTTTCTCTCTGTGGGGGCTAATCCTCTCTAGCTTAGCTAGATGGCTCGACACATACGTAACATTGATATTATTAGAATAATTAAAAACGTAACAAGAGATTCGGGCTTGGACCCAACAATCCAAATATACAACGGATTTATATCCGGTACATATGTTTTGTTAGATAAATATAAGGTATCACCTCGAATCTCGGATTTCAAAAAGTTATTTGAAACGTCACGCGTCGCGAATATCGAATGTGGCATGTGCAATTCCGCTTTTTCTAAGCAGATTTCCTGACCAACGATTACTCGTTCAATGGATTTGCTAAAACGATGTGCTACTGATCAGAACTAAAAGAAATCTATGTCCACATGGGTGAATATGATGTGATGCAACCTTTGTATCTACGCAGAAAGGATGCATGAAATGTTGCATCATTATCTTGACTAATGGAAAATCTATTGGGGAAGTCGAAATATTGGATCTTTCATTCATGGCTTATCTACTTTATGATAAAAATAACACGTCTTCGCAATTTTGGCGAACGTCCGGAAGTTGTATCGAAAACCAGGCGAGCGATAAGTAGATCGTGTAATCATCAATAGTAAAAATCCGTCGGCTTTTCTGGAAAAAAGAAGTGCAAAACAAAAAGAAAGCAAACGAAAGACCAATTGTGGCAAGCAGAAAGAATTTAACAGCAGCCGGGGCATATCATCTAGAAGGGCATTTCAGGTAATACAAATACGTAACGTATGTATACACGTGAAGATAAGGACATCACAAGTGTCATAACTCTTGTGCAGTACTTGCTTGAATGTTATGATTTCTCTTTTTGTCCCCTCGAGCGCCATAACTTCTAAAAAAATTTCATTTGAGCGCCAAAACATTTTAAAGATGTTCACTCGAGTGTCGGAAATCCGACGTTGCATAACCCTTGTGGTGAACGTTTCAAACAGTTACGACACTCAAACAATCGACTGAAAAGTTATATGGCACTCAAATGACCGGAAAATGGTATGGCACTCAAATAAATACCATACATAAGCTATGACACTCTACTCATGCAGTCGAAATACGAACTTATGACGCTCAGGTGAGCGTCGTTGCACGAAAGTTATGCTACTTCTGGTATCTTTTTCCTATATGTTGGCACTTTTTCCAAGATTTGCTGAGTTTAGCCTGAAGTTATTCCCGGTGGAGACGTTGACTTGTTCTGGAGAGAGGGAGAGGGTCGAACGCGGTGATTCATTTTACGGGTCTCATGGCGATTCCTGTCGTCGTCCGGGCTGGTGTTCACATGATTCATCCGGGGGGTCTGCGGGAGCACACGCTTTTTGGCATAGAAAACCAGGGCAACAGTTCAACCTGCCCGTGACCAATCAAAGTCAACATTCGAGAAAAACCAATAAAAAGAACAACTGAAGAAAAAGAAACATGTCGTGTTATGCTGTTCTTCGCATTGGGGTAGTTTCGTGGGGGAAACGAAGACGTACTTAACCCGTCGTTTCAATTAATTCAGAGTGGCTAAGCATTTTACAATCGAGGATGAGCTCGCAGCCATCGCAGCCAACCAAGAAAGGAGGAGAAGGAGAAGGAGAAGGATAAGGAAGACAAAAGAAAGTTCCAATTTTATGATTGTTAGAGTAGGGGGGAGGGCCGTGAGTCCTCCTCCCTAGTACAGCAGGCTACGCTCTAGTCGCTACCAAGCTCGAGTTCGGCTCCACTCGTGTATTTACTGCAAAAAAAAAAAAAAAACTAAGCTTGAGCTTGATCGAGTATTAATCCTCTTGCTTGAGCTTAACTTGGTTGGAAAAATTACCAAAAAAGTCTTAAACATATTATATTTATGTCAATTCCTTCATGCGCCTTTCAATTTGACTAATTTTGTCATATACCTTTTTCATAATTTGCCAATTGTGCCCTTCCGACCAATCTTAACCAGAAATTATTGAAGTGGATTTTGGTTGTCTCACATCACCCGGCCGACATTGACGTGGATAATTTTTGAAAATTCTTAAAAAAATGATATTTTTATTTTTGAATTTTTATGTTTTTTTCCCTTTTTTTATTTGCTTTATTTTTCCTTATGCCGTTTGTCGTCGAGGGGGCCCTCACCCAGTCTGGTCACGGCCTTTACAGCCGGCAAGGGTGGTTGGTGAACTTGGCTAGCACAAGAAACAAAAAGGAAAAAAAATCAAAAAAATTACAAAATTGCCCTCTTCAGCGCCGGCTACGCTGCGTAGGACAACCGGTATCGGCGTCAACGATTTCGGTCAAAATTGGCCTAAATGATTTAATTGACAAATTGTCAAAATGTTTAGAACTAAATTGACACAAGTGTAATAAGTTTAAGACTTCTTTGGTCATTTTCCCCATTCTAATTTGGCTAATATAGTCCTAAACTATTTGACATAAATGATCTTTTCTTTCTTCTTTTTTTCCTTATTCAATTGTTCTCATTCTTTTCCCAAGATCACCGGCCACAAGCGAGGGCGTCGTGGCCGTAATTGGCCACAAGTGACCCTCGCCTGATGAGAGTCGCAATTTCCATATCTGGATGTGGATGAGGGTCGCTGTCCATTACTGAGGCCTCGACAACCTCGCGCGCTGGAACTCGCGAAGATGAAGGATCAAAAGAAAATAAAATACCAAAAAATTGAAAAAAAAAATTCTCAAAACCATGTCGTTTGAACCTCGTCGGACCCATTAGCGATTTCCAACCTAAATTGGCCTGAAGAACTATATTGAAAAATCATTAAAATGTTTAGGATTATATTAGATAAATTAAAAAATTTAGGACTGAATCGATTGTCGTACAATAGGTTTAGAATTTTTAAGACAATTCTCCATCTCTAGTAGTCATCCAGACGAGCCCGAGAGTTATTCACGAATAGCGTGACTCGGTTTCACCCCTACGTACATATAATCTCACTAGAGATACACATGAGAACCTTTGGATCCTGCAGTAGGCTCCAGGGTCATTGTAAGAGCTCACATGGTAGGTTGGTCCTAAAGCTCGGTGCCATACCACCCTATTGTTTGTGTAGGGCACCCTGTAGCAAGGTATACGATACCATCTATGCTATTTCTTAAGTAGACATAAGTATTGAAATAATTAATGTGTAGAAGCTGATTTATGTCATCTTTTCACTTTCTACGTTGGTATCTTTTGATGATTATATATAACTATTACATAATTTTATGTAATCGATCTATGTTTTGGTTAAGCGTTCAATGTGTTAATAACTTTACAAACTTTTATTAAAAGTTTCATTTATTTTCTTTCGAAAAAGTACAAAAAACAAATAGTATAGGATACCTTGAAACCCTATGGATACCTCCGATTCCTGATCCGAAAATGGCTCCAGGGGAGGTTACGAAAAACTTGCAATTCAACACAGTCCCCGTGTTCAATTCCGACTATACATCATGTTATTACAATTAGCATGCAACAAATTTTGTTTAGCAAAAATCCCTTTGATATCTGAATTTACTTGATTCCCAAGCATTCAGTCCTTTTTATTTTTTATTTTAAAAAAAAAAATTGTGGCACTAATTCAAGATTAGAGAAAAGGTCTGGTCTTCCACAGATCCGATGGTGAGGTGTGGGAGAAGCAACTCGAGGTCTTATAAACAAATTGTCTCATCTTTGACAATCCTTGAATATTCGATCGATCTTGAAGCTCTTTCGATCACCAAGTACGTCATTCTTGTTTAGGAAAACCATTACCACTATGCCGCCGTAGATTAATCGCGGCTCGCTAAGTCAACTACTATAACTTGGTTGGAAAATTGCGGTGCTCGAGGTCCGCTCGAGTACGATCAACCTTGAGAAATGAAACTCTAGCTTAGGAGTGTGCATGGTCCAGGCCGATCTGATCCTGGCATGAAACCGGAGACCGGACCAAGAGTCCTGGTCCCCATACTTTCGAGACCAGGGACCGGACAGGACCAGGACCGGCGGTCCGGTCCGGTCCCGACCCAACTGCTATAATAAGGGAATCAAAATAGTTTAACATGGCATTTCACCTCTCTAGGTTAACCATCAAATTGAAGTTGTAAACTTCAATTTGATAAACCTAAGTGTTATGTGTACAAAGAACACAAATATCTTGCTCTATAAGAGGCAAAGGAGAGACACGGGTGAAGCGGCGAAGGCGAGACGCGAGCGGAGACAAAGAAGAGAGGACTCAGAGGCGGCGTGAGAAGGAGACTGAGATTCAAGGGATTCTGAGAACGAAAAATTAGGTTAACAAGATTGGTTTGGTAGGTAATTTTTCTTTAAATTATTATTCTGTTTTGTTTTCAATTTTTTTTTTGTAATTGTATATATTTATATATATATAAATAATTATATATTATTGGTAGTCCGATCCGGGCCGGGCCGGCCGGTCCGATCCCAAAACAAGAAACCCAGGACCGGACCGCACAGTCATTGGTCCCAGTTATTGGGACCGGGGATCGGACCATCCACCTCAAGGATAGGACCAACCCGGCCGATCTAGGCCGGTCCCGGGCCGGTCCATTTTGCACACCCTAGCTCAAGCTTAATAAGCCCGAATGTTATGCACTTTAAGTATTTTGTGTCTATTTTGTATTGATATTTGAATTATTTTTAGAAAAATATCGAAAGTTTAAGTAAAGCCCGTTTAGGGTCGTGAGCCTAACAAGCTAGTATTGATAAGCTCGAGCTTGACTCGAGAAAATATCTGAGTGGCTTGAACTCGAGCTGAGCTGAAAATATGCAAGTTGATCTCAAGTATGGAAAAATTGTCCAAAAGGTCACAACCTAATTGTATGTTAGGCAATTTAGCCATAAACTTTATAACTGAAAAAATTTACCAAAAAGTCTTAAACATATTGCATTTGTGCCAATTCTTTCATACACCTTTTAATTTTACTAATTCAGTAATTTACATTTCCACAACTTACCAATTGAGTCCTCAAGGCCAAAATTGGCTAGAAATTGTTGAATTGGATTTCGGTTGTTTTCCGTGATGGCCAATGGTGACGTGGAAAATTTTTGTAAATTCTAAAAAAACTTAATTTTTTAGTGTTGAATTTTTTGTGCTTCTTTTCCTTTTTTATTTTGGTTGTTTTTCACCTTGTGCTGTCCACGGGCAAGGATGCCCTTGCCCAATCTAAGCACAGCCTTTGTGGCCGGTGGGGGGTGGCCGGTAACCCTGGTCGACACGAGGAAAAAAAGGGGAAAAGAAATATAAAAAAATCGATATTAAAAGAATAAATAATTAATAATTAAAACATTAAAAAATTATACAAATTGTTCACATCAGCACTAGCCATACCATGTAAGACAACCAATGTTCATGTCAACGATTTTCAACAAAAAATGGCCAGAATGACTCAAATGGCAAATTGTCAAAATATTTACAACTAAATTAGCACAGGTGCAATATGTTTAAGACTTCTTTGATAATTTTTCTCTTTCTAATTTGGCCGACATAGTCCTAAATCTTTTGACGATTTTTTAATGTAGCACATCTAGCTGCATTAGGATAAAAATTTGATGACTTAGTGATCAAAACAGCATAGATCATTCTATATGTGGCATGACTAGTAACTGACATGAACGAATTGTTCTTTCTTCTTCTTCTTTTTATTATTCTACAGTTCATATTCTTCTTCGGCGGTCGCTGGTTGTTGGTGAGGGCATTGCGGCCGTCATCGACCATAGGTGACCCTCACCCGATAAGAGCCATAACGCTGAGATCTAGGCTATAGCTATGCTCACTCAGATTTGAGCAAGGGTCATGACACCTCGCCTGGATGTGGGCGATGTTCGTTGTACATCTCCGAGGCCTCAACGGCCTTACTTGCTCGAACTCATGAAGATGAAGAACAAGAAGAAAACAAACGATAAAAAAAAGTTGAAAATTTTTCTCAAAATGATGTCTTTTTTTAGCCTTGCGAACACATTAGCGATTTTCGGTCTAAATTGGCCGGAAGAACTATATTGAAAAAATCGTCAAAATGTCTAGGGCTATATTGGTTGATTTGAAAAGTTTAGGACCGAATTAACTGTACAAAATAGGCTTAGGACCTTTTAGACAATTCTCCCTCTCGAGAACCGAGCCCAAGTTATTCACATGTAATTTGACTCAGTTTCACCCATATGTACATAAATGTCACTAGAGGTGTACAAAAGAACCTGTGGATCCTGCAAACCCTGAGAAAATCGACATGGTCCAATAGGTTCCAGGGTGGCTGCAAGAGCTCACATAGATTGTTTCATGTTCCAAAATTTTGAAACAGGTGAACAAAGTATACGCTTAAAGAACCTTATCTTAATTATTGAAATAATTAATTGGTAGAAGATGATTCATATAAATTTTTTTTTTCACTTTCAACGTTAGTATCGATTCATGATTATATTAATATTTTATAATGTTATGCGATTGATGTATGTTTTGGTTATACCTTTAATATGGGGAAAATATCAAAAGAATCCTAAGCCTTTTACACTTTGCCGATTTAGTCATAAACCTTTTTAAGTCTTCTTATTCAGTACATTTTCACTTTTTGCCAATTCAATCTTATTGATCGGAAATCGCTGACGTGGACGTTGGTTATTCTACATGGCATCACCGATGCTAACATGAATAATTTATTTTTCCTTTTTTTTTTTTTGCTTTTTGCTTTTTTTCCTTCTTTTTTTTCCTCTTGCATCAATCTAGGGCAGCCCTCGCTTGAGCGTATGTGGGCAACCCTTGCTTGACGCCGAAGGCAAAAAAGAAAGGAAAAAGAAAAAGAAAAAAAAGGAAAATATAAAAAATACAATATATTTCAAAAAATATTAAAATATTATTAAAATTATCCATGTCAGCACCACGTTGCCACATAAGACAATGTAAAATCCTCCCCAACAAGTCGGCTAACTTGAAAATGTAAAATTTGAAAACTGGGCTTGGTGATTTGGTGCTGTAATTAGAGATCCTCCCCAACTACTTCATCAACGGTCGCTTTGTTAATTCTGACTTTATATAATGTTATTTATTACAATTAGTATGCCATAAAACTTATTTAACAAAAATCCCAAAAACCCTTTTGACATCTGAGTTTCCGTGATCCGCAAGCATTCAGTCCCCCCCCCCCCCCCCCCCTTTTTTTTTTTTTGAAATTTGTGGCACTAATCGAAGATCAGAGACATGGTCTTCCACAGATCCGGCGCTGAGGTATGGGAGAAGCAGATCGAGGTTTTATAAACAATGGACATAATTTTTTTTTCAAGCCCCTGTATAATACATATTCAATATCGAAGATGTTGTTAAACAAATAGTCTCATCTTTGACAACCTTTGAATATTTAATCGATCTTGAAGCGTTTGGGTCACCAAGTACGTCATTCTCGTTTAGGAAATCCATTAGAACTATGCGGTCGTAGCTTAATCGTGGCCGCTAAGCCAACTACTACACAGTACACACTACACACCCTTCCCGCGACGACGAGAACGAATTTTTTTTTTCCCTCCATAAGTTTGGATTATGCATAATGTATGGAGGAGAAAATGACTCCCACAGAGGATAAGATATAGATGCCGAGACTTTTCCTCGATTTTTTCTACCAAGATATCCTTCCCGGGACAGAAAAAGCCAACATCTACACGCCGTGGAAGAACTCAAAAAGACCGGCGTTTTAAGTCTCGGGAAAGAAACAAGATGGGAGGATATTAAGATTCCGTTATTTTGCGTAAAATGGATAGAGAAATATATTTTTAAAAAATAATTGTTTGTGTCGCTTAAGAAATGAACGAAGGAAAAAAATTCTCATTATTTAAGAAAATGTTTAGGCAATAATTGTTGTCGATATTGAAAATAATTTTTTTTATTAATTAATGATTTCAAACCATCATTTAAAAAAAAATTGAAATAATTTTTTTTGCGAAAGAAATTGAGGTTTTAAAGTGCTGATAAATGCGATTTGATTTGATGTACGTAGGTCATAGGATCACACACTGATGTGATATGTGAAAAATGATGTAAAATCTTGTAATTTTTTGAGTTTTTACATGTGTCCAGCCCCGTCTCCATGAGATGAATAGACTACCTTTCCCCACGGCCATATTCCACGAAATTTTTTCCTTCTAGAGCTTTATTTTTTGCCCATTTTCAAAATTGTCGTTTTTTTTTTTCCAAATGTTTTCCAAAGATTATGATGAACGAGAGCAACTACCAAGAACGTGTTAATTCAACCCCGAATCATTCATGTGGGTGGGTCCTTTGTTTTTCTCTCTTTTCATGGTTACCTTCTCTCCAAGAAAGTCAAACAAGACACGGTCCACTTTGCGAAGCTTCTACCCTATTTTTTTTTTCCCCTCATTGATTTGTCAAACCTTTTAGCTTGACCGCGTTGGTTGATCTTGTCTTCCAAGCTGCTCTGTCTCGACGAGTACTTAAATGCCTCTCCTTTGAGGAAATCAAGCCAACACCAGACGAATCCTCAGGAAACAAAGCTAAATCGGAAACCCAGTTCTCAGATGTTGACCCCTTTCATTTGCGGCGCTTTCCATCCCGAAGAAGACGACCAGCTGTTCGACGGGACGAGTCCTGGCTCGACGCCGAGGAGATCGTCGAGGAGGAGCCACCACCACAACAACCACAACAAGGAGAACAAGAACCCGTACTCGTCTCGCGGCCTCGACAAGTTCGAGGCCCTACTGTCCGACCTCCAGGAGAAGCGGCAGAAGATTTACACCCAGAAGGGCTCCAGCGACATATCCCTCGTCCGGTTCGCTTACACGAGCTCGAACGATTGCGTGCCTATAGTGGTCAAGAAGGATAAAGCTAACAAGACCAAAACCGACGATCCCGGCGCTGCAGTCGACCACGCGGGGCGAAATCAGGACACTCGGGATAAGAAGTTACCTACCGAACCTTCGAGTGATGTCAAGGAAGTGAGTGAAAGGAAGGCGGATGATTCGGATAAGAAGGCGAAAAACAAGAGCTTCGAGCAGGGATTCATGAGATTGGAGAATTGGAGGCGGCCTTCGTATTACATGCCGGCGGCTATCCTCTTGATTCTGCTGTTCTTGGCCTTCTTCGGGCGGTCGGTCGCGATCCTGTGCACCTCGGTCGGGTGGTACATAGTGCCTACACTCAAAGCCAGGAGCTCGAATAGTACGCAAAAGCCAGCGACGGGGAAGAAGAAGGAACTTGCCCGAAGATTGAGCGAAAACAAGATGGCGATCAACAACAACAGAAGGTCTTCCTCTCCTCCTACTAATAGGAGCCACAATAATTCCGGGGCAGACAAGTCGCCCGACCGCCACGGTCACCGCAAAAGCTGGTGAAGGACGGTCCGAATTCACACGATTCTCCGTCCCTGCACATTCTTTCTGTTCTTTTCCAGGTGTAAAAAGATACTTTTCGACTTCGCTGATGCATCAACCTTTTTATGCACTCTCAGCTTCATGTTGACATGTAGGTCAGTTTTGATCAGTGTAAATTATGACTATATAGGTGATGTGTTAGGACGCAGGACTCACCCCCAATGTCATGTAAGAACTGTAATGGCACGGTGGGTTTGGTTAGAGTCCAGTGAGAAACTGCTGAACTGATCATCCATTGAACGATGGGATTTTTCACCCTTTTTCATTTCGTGCTTCGTGTGTTCTTGTCCTAAACAGAAACCGAACATAAAACACATGCCGCTTGAGAATCAAGATTATTATCGGCTAACTGACCGGAGAAGACGATGATGAAGAAAGGTGTATGTTTGTTGAACTAACTGACCAAACAACTGCTAAACCTGAACATGGTTCAATTAATCTGAAGCATGACCCTTGCTAAACCCGAGAATAGAAGCTAGAAGTGTCCGATAGTCATCCAATAAGCTTGAAGGCTAGCAAAGGTTCGGACACTCCGAATACAAGAATGACGAGAGAGTAAATTAGCGATTATGGCTACGGCATTTCTAATGAAAAAGACACTTCGTGACAGAAGAATCACGAAAGGGATTCCAAAATCTAACCAATTGCCCATTTTTTCTTTTCTTTTTTTTTAACATAAAGAGTGGGGAAGGGCAATCAGTGTTAGCGACTCATTTCGAGCGACACCATAAAGATCTCACACCCGTTACGGAATATTCGATTGGATATAGGAAATTTTGCGACGCCGGCGACTTAAACGGTCTAGACTGGAGAGTCTGTCACCATTGACATAATTAACTGAGTTCAGATTTCCAACATAACTATATGCCCGATACGCAAGGTGGTGATCTGATATGTCTATCCATCTTTTAGGTGGAGCCGGAGGACAATGATTTGATAAAAGCGTAGTTTAAGAGAGGGTTGGGACGATTTGTCAATTCCCAAATCGGACCGGTGCTCCATTATCCTAATTAACGGAAGGAAAACAAGAGCATACCTTTGTAATTTTGTCAAGGAGAGACCAAATGACACAGGTTATTTTTCGCAATTATAAGGGGCTTCTAGAAAGTGGGTGTCTCTGTTTTATTTTTTCTCTGTGGGATACACACGGAAGATGCGCAAGTTTTTTATTCCAAGAGTCTCTCTTCTAGAACTCCAATGGACTTTCGAGCCAATCGGGCTTTGCAATAAGGCTTGCGCGGAAGAGTAGTGGAAACGGCTCTTGACTCGATCACTCCACCTAACAGTCTAATTTTGCCAATTGTAATTGGAATAAGTTTTGATTTCGATGGGGGAGAACGTGCTTTGGGTCGTCTTGCCCGACCAAACTCTCTCGTTGGTTTTTAGATAATTGTCTGTCGATTGTTCAGTTAGCGAGCATGTTAAAGCAAATGTGGTTTTTTTTTAAGGGCGCGCATGGTAACACTTCTGCTTCAGAAATTAATTTCTCTGGCCATAAAATGATTTTTCTTCTTCTCCTCAGAAGCAAAAGTTGATTTGTCCACTTCTCCTCCAGAAATTGATTTCTGATTATAGAAATTCGTTTAGTAACACTGAAAAATTTCTACTTTTGAAACATTATTAACATAAAATCTTCTACGAAAAATTTTTGTCGGCGGGTTGAAAAATTTCTACCTCATTTTTAATTTCTTTAAAAATAATTTTTATTATGAAAAATATAAAATATACATTATTTATTTTTTACTTCGACAGCCGGCGGTGGGCGATGGCGGTGATCGTGGATGGTCACCGCTGACAGCAGGTGGTGGCGAGCGATGGTCGACGATTATCGATGGTTGCGGGCGATGATAGGTGATGGTCGGCAGTGGACGGTGCCGGCGATGGGTGGTGACCGGCGGTGGTTGCGATGGTGGTAGTCAGTGGTTGTCGGCAGCAATGGTGGGTGCAGCGACGAAGAACAGCGAAGGCGAGCGTGGTCGAAATAGGGTGAAGGCATAACGAAAAGAAGGAGAGACAAGAAATACTTTGTGAATTTTTTCCAAGAAGTACTTCTTGAATTAAGAAGCAACTTCTTTTAGCTTCTAAAATTGGGGGAAAAATAATTTCAGAAGTGAAAATTCACTTCAGAAGTAGAAATCTTTACCAAACGAATTTATGCTTCATAAGTTATAAGCCTGTTCAAAAAAAGGCCACTCTCTCCTCTGCGATGGCCAAGACCGAACAGACAATAGGGCCGCGTCGCCCGCGGCTGCCGCCGCGGTGCACACAAAAGCGCAGACTAATGTGGAGGCGATTAGTGCTCCATTCTCGAAATGCATTGATAAGAAAAGACCGAAAGAATCGTTGAGAGAGAGAGGATTTAGACATGAGCCACTCGAAGAGCATTGAATTGCGTTCAGGCCCAATCAGAATTCAAAAGTACAGGATCTCAGCTCAATCTCCCAACAGTGTGCCCAATTGGGCCGGTAACTTGCGACCCAGAAAAAGGAAAGAAAAAGACAAATGGGGATTCTTGAATCAGTTTCTTCACCGCCGCCGTCGTCGTCGTCGTCGTCGTCTTCTTCGTCTTCCTGCTCTTCAACCGGAACATTTCACAGGAGGAAGATAACAGACGCCCAGAATCTCTTTCTCACGTCCCGAGTTCTTAACCCATTCACAGCTTTGGAGGAGAGAGAGAGAGAGAGAGAGAGAGAGAGAGAGAGAGAGAGAGAGAGAGAGAGAGAGAGGGAGGGAGGGAGGACGAAGATGCTCGAAGAATGTGGAAGGAGATCGAGAAGAGAGAATCGGGCAGACTCCGCCCACGTTCCTTCGCGAGCCGGGTCAAATCCAGCCGCGTCGCTTCTCTCCAACTCTCCAATCACAAGGACATTATCTCTCCCCACAAAGGCTCCGTCAACTCTCTCCAGGTTGGTACTCTGCCCCCTCTTTCATCCGCTCCTCTTTGCTGATTGCGGATTGGCTTCTTGTGCATCTTCTTATGGTCGATGCTGGTTCAATTTCGGGGGCTGCTGATGATTCGACCGAGGTTGACATTAAATGAAAACTAAGGAATATGAATATAGGTTGTGATTGGAAGTGTTCGTCGCGGAGAATTTTTCTGTATTACGTAGCTTTGTCATGTTGAGCCGGAGAACTGCTAAGGAAGGGAAAAGATGAGGTTATAATGTGATGTGATACTGATGACTTTGGACCAGCTGCTCGACCCCTCTCTCGTGTTCCAAACTGAAGGGCATTACTGTCGCCGCGTTTCTCGTTGCTGACATTGTGTGTACCCGACTAATGATGTTGCAATGTTTGGTTGGTCTTGTCAAGATATTAGCTTGATAGAATTTACGAGGAGTTTCAATTGTGAAAGCAGGTTGATTTGACAGAGGGCCGCTATCTGTTGTCCGGCGCATCCGATGCATCAGCTGCGGTTTATGATGTTCAACAACCACAAAAGCTTGAGGGAGGTGGGCTGATCGCAAAGCACAAACCTATCTTTGTCATTGATAAGCAGCATGAGCACCGGCATAAGTATGCAATTTCCTCGGCCATATGGTATCCCATTGACACTGGGCTTTTTGTAACCGGCTCATACGATCACTATATAAAAGTTTGGGATACAAATTCCACGCAGGCAAAGGCTCTTTCTGTTCTTCTTCCATATGCCTCTTGGAGTTTTTCATCTTGCTCTCCTGATAATCTATGTATTGCCCCCAGGTGGTGATGAATTTCAAAATGCCTGGGAAGGTTTATAGTACTTCCATGTCCTCATTGGCAACGTCTCACATGCTAATTGCTGCTGCAACTGAAGATGTTCAAGTCCGACTGTGTGATATTGCCTCAGGTGCATTTGCTCACACATTGTCTGGTCACCGAGGTAACCAGTTGTTTTAATCATTTTTCCGATAAATTTCCCTCTATGGCAGTTGAACTAGATCTCGCTCTGTTCAGGACCCCTTCCAGTTGATAATAAATTCGTGTATTAGAGTCAGTTTCTTGTTGCCAGTGATCGGGTTACCCGCCATGAGTATATGGTGTTAAAGAGATACAGTACATAGAAGCTGCCCTCAATTAGTGACTACTCTTAGTTTACCCTCTTGAAGATATGTTCTGGTAGACATGATCTATGACTGTTTTAGAAGAACACTCGCCCTTTTCTTTAAAGAGCTAGGGTAATTATCTCTCACTGAAACTTGGTTGGTCTAGGATCATATAAGGAGCACACCATTCAGAACCTTCTATAAGCAAGATTTTCATCAAGATAAGACAAGGTGATGGCTCCACAGCAAATCTTGCATCACAGTTTCTGAGTGGTTGCTCAAGGTTAAATAAAGGTGTTCCTATGTTTTTACCATTTCATAGTCTCTGTTTCACTGTTTCTGTTAAGTATTTGCAAATTCCATTTATGCTTCATTTTGATTGGTTAAATAGCAGCAAATTGCTTGCATGGACAATCTTCTGGATTTCTATCCTGTCTTCTGCTCTAGCTGTGCTTTGGTGAATCATCTTTAGACAAAATCTTTATCTCCCTCTAATCTTTTTTTGGCAACTGAAACAAGTACATGTTCATAGTACGTGAGTGAACGTTTCTGGTGAAAGGGGAAAACATGCAGTATGTTGTGCTATAGCTAGGGTACTTAGAGCATATAATTTATCCTTTTCATGGTAGCAGATGGAGTAATGACGGTCCAGTGGTCCAATTCTAGTGAGTATGTCCTGGTAACTGGAGGGTGCGATGGTGCAATACGCTTTTGGGACATCAGACGTGCAGGATGCTTTCATGTCTTAGATCAATCTCACTCTCAACTTGGGAGGCGGCCACCTCTTTTGGAGCGCTCTACAATGACAAAGGTGTTTGTGTCTTGCATGGTCCATCTGCATTTTGGTGTGCCATACTGAATCATAAAGATGATCTTTTTCTTATCTTGGTTAATTGACTCTGTGGTTGGTATTTAATTTCTAATTTTTTTTAGGGATAGGTGTACTATAAGTCCTAAAATCGTCACAAAAGTGCAATTAAATCCTAAAACTTTCAAAAAGTGCAATGAAATCCTAAAACTAGTCAAATTATTGCAATCAAGTCCTTCCATTAATTCTGTCCAACTTAACAAATGGAAAATGCTACAAGTTTTAGGACTTGATTGCACCAACTTGATAAGTTTTACGACTTGATTGCTTATTTTGAAAGTTTTAGGACTCAATTGCAATTTTGCGACAAGTTTTAGGACTTGATTGCATGTTTTGAAATTTTTAGGACTCAATTGCATTTCTGTGACAAGTTTTAGGACTCGATTGCGCTTTTTGAAAGTTTAAGGAATCAATTTCAAGTTTTAAGATTTCGAATGCACTTATCCCTTTTTATGACTATACTATAGAATTGCCTAGAGTGGAGTCCAATAACCCTACATGATGAGAAAACATGGTCAATGCTTATCCTCATAACAATCTAATATGAAATGTCACAAGATGAGTACATCAACTAGTGGGCATTTCAAATTGAGGAAATGTAAATGGACATCTAACTTAAGGGGAGGCTTGAAGAAAATGTCATTGGTGAGAATCCCGATCTTTTGTCCACCGTGAGAAAAACTTTTTTATTTGTGAGAACTACTTTTCAGTATATTGTCTAAGTCCTTATTGGAAGAACTGCTTTTGAAGTCTTTTTTTAGTTATTGTTAAGTTAGCTCACTGCTCACACAATACTGGTCCTCATAACAATCTAATATGAAATCTTACAAGATGAGCACATCAAGTAGTGGGTGTTTTAAATTGAAGAAATGTTAATGGACATCTAATTTCCCGGGGGGGGGGGAGCTTGAAGAAAATGTCCTTGGTGAGAAATTCCTTTTTTTTTTTTTCCAATGTGGGAAAAAGATTTGTTTATTTGTGAGAACTACTTTTCAATATATTCTCTATATTTTCTTGGGAAGAACTGCTCTTAAAGTCATTTTTTAGTTGTTTTTAAGTTAGTAGGCATGAAGGCTGCCCTCTGGATCAAAATTCTTCCTTATCAAGGACAAAGAAGGTTTAATGTAGTGAATGGATTGTAAATCACAACAATCATCGAGCATCCAATTAATTGGATAAGATACTTTGTTTCTGAATTAAAGGAAGTTAATTTTTCGGGTATATAATCTCAAGCTAACGGGTTTTGGAGAATTTCTATATCTGGTTTTCTTGATTTGATTTTTTTTTAGTTGTTGACAATTTGCACCCTTGCTGGGACATTTGGACAAAAGACACTATTTGCTGAATTCTTGCGCAGGGTTCAACTTCTAGATCATTGGCTGGAGGCCAAAATATGTCAAAAGCGACAGCAGTGTTGAGGAAATCTTCCCATGGAAACGGTGCTAAGCATTCCGGTTCAAATAGAACTTCTGCGAAGGGATCTATCAAACACAGGTTACATCCAGGGATGTTGTCTAGTCAGGATCGTGCTACTGCTCATTATGGTGCTGTCACTGGGTTAAAAATATCAGAGGACGGCATGTACCTCTTTAGTGCAGGTTCAGCTCTGTCCAGTCCCAAATTGAACCTCATCTTGCAACTAGCATTAACTTACAAGGACATTAAAGGACAGGGGTGGCTAATAGTTTTACGATGACATGGTTTTTAGAAAAATGTGCTTTCATTCTAAGGTTGGTCATACAATCTGCCATAATTGTCTTTTTTCATTGGCGCAAAATGGCCTCAAAGATGTTCCACTCTTAAAAACTTTTTCAGAATCAGTTTCTCTCTTCTGTGTTTGTTTATCTCAAGTTTTCATGAGTTCGCAGAACTAGCATTGTCATAGAACTTTCTGCTTCATGGGTGTGTTTGATAACCATATAAGTGCTGAAATTTGAACTTTTCAGATGTCGTTAAGTGCATATAATATCACTAGCTACACACAACTTGATTGACTGGTTGAAGTAAAAAATCACTTAATGTGGTTGTAAAAATGAATGACTTAATTGGTTAAGTGATAAAATATAGTATGGAAAGTAAAGTCTTACCAATTTTCGACCCCCCCAAAAAAAAAGTCTTGCCAATTATATTGTGAAAACATGCCAATAATGTTTACTGTTCCATTTTTACAGTAAAATTTGCTACTTGACTTTCATATGGTATCGAGCAACTTTTACTTTTATTTTCAACACTCCAAGACTTCAGTGCTAAATATTCAGTACTCAAATTTTCAGCACTTAATATTCAGTTTATTGAAAAAGCCAGCTAGACAATTGTGATTGCACCTTACATATCTATATTTAATTGCTCTCTCTCTCTCTCTCTCTCTCACAGGCTCTGATTCAAGATTACGGCTATGGGACATTGAATCAGGATGCAACACGCTTGTAAACTTTGAAACAGTGCGCCTGCAGACGAACAAGCCCTTACAGCTGTCAGTGTCCGAGGATTCTGCACTTATTTTTGTCCCATGCATGACGGTGGTGAAAGTATATGACACCCTCCTTTTTTACTATGATTTACATGGAGAATCAACGGCACGATTGAGTTAAGCTTCCAATTGTATTTTTATAGGCATTTGACTTCTGGTCAGGAAAGACACGCTTCACTTTTCGGGGCCACTATGAGTATGTGAACTGTTGCTGTTATAGTGCACTGGATCAGGTAAAAATGGTCAATCTCTACATTGTCAGGCAATTGTACCTGTTGTACTTACTCCATTTAATGATGATAGCATTACCTAGAAGCTGGAATATCGCATGAAGATGTCTTCTTTTTCGGGCCGAAATTGGCATCTGCCTCAGTGAATTGTGCCTTGGTGCGCAATGCATACCTTGCTTCTCCTGTATCATGAAGAAGTTTTTGCAGAGATTTTCATTGAACGTTCAATTTTTTCCCCTAAGGATCAAGTATATTGCATGCTTTCTGATTGTTGACATAGACAATAATGCCCACAGGAATTATACACTGGTGGCAATGATAGACAGATACTTGTATGGTCACCATTCATCTCTTATGAAGCAGTAAGACCTCATTTCCGAAGGGTTGAGTTCATAAGTTTGATGGAGCAGTCAATCTGTTATTCACTTGAATCATACGTGCAGGACGAAGAAACTACAAGGAACGAGGACTCATGGAGCGATTGACATGCATCTCTCCTCTACCTACATTTGTAAAGACCAGTTCTGTGCAATAAAGTTCTCGAGTCATGACTGTACATTATTGTAATCTGTGTACATCCAGGTTTAATTTTGCTTTCGTTTATTGCAGCCCATTCTCTCTATTTCGAGGCAGGACAATAAACTTGTCAAAAGTGGAAATATTTGTTACTCTCGATGATCTCGTTTCATTCGACAATTCATATGGTGGCATCATCTTCCGGGGACTTCCTCGAGTAAATGCTGCATGATGCCTCTCTCATTTCTGTTTAACTCGGTTTTCTCCACTGACTTGCCCTTTTTGGTCCCAGTTAAGAAAATCAACTTGACGTCTGTTAAATCAACAATACTTCAAAAGTTGGAACCGTCCAAGAAACAGATTCCCATTCCCTCTCGACTATGATTCTGAAGCTGGCCCTGGTAAGCACCTGAAATGGCAACATGTACATGGATCATTGTGGCCCTCTATAGTTCCGGCGGTAGTGAGTAGATCCTAGGGTAGCAAGAGAGGGATTTGGCGGATGTGTTTGGACCATCCCGAGTATTGTTGACAGATGGATATATCTCTCCCAGTTGAGCATCTAATCTAGATTAGACATTAGATGTGGGCAGATGGCCCGTTCAGACAGATGCTGTGGGAAAGTGCCCATTGTTTCTCCAAAGTCAAAGGTAAAAAAAAGTCAATGACATCTCTCTCTCCCCCCATGTGAGAGGGTTATTAAAACTGGTTTGACCGTTTCTTGTTCTTGCAGATATGATCGAAGAAGAGCCGTGCACTGGAGGTGAGTAGCATCAACACCGGCCTGGATCGTCGGAAATGGATCCGAGAATCTGGAGCCTCCTGCCCCAGGAGCTGCTCGAGCACGTCCTCTCTTTCCTGCCGCTCAAGGCCTTCCTCATCCTCAGGTCCACCTGCAAGCACTTTGACTCTCTCCTCTTCGCTCCTTCCTTCGTCTCCAAACACTCCTCCTCGCAGTCTCTCTCCTCCTTCCTCCTCCTCTCTCACCCCCACTGCCACCAACACTACCCTCTCTATGACTCCGCCGCCGGCACTTGGCGCTCCTCTGCCCTCTCCCCCGCCCTTCTCCTCCCTAATTTCAAGAACTCCTCCCTCATCTCCGCCTCCAACGGCCTCCTCTGCTTCTCCCTCCCCAACTCCTCTTCCTTCCTCATATGCAATCTCCTGACCAGGTCTCGGAGAGAGATCAAGTTCCCATCCTTCCCTTTCGTCTTCCAGCTCCTCAACTTTGTCTCGACCCCGAAGCTCGGCTACAAGATCTTCATCCTCGCCTCCGGTTCCTCCCGGTTTGAAGCTTTCCTGTATGACTCCAGATATCACTCGTGGCAGAAGGTCAACGGGTTTGACCGGAACCTGGGCGACACCCACCACCAGGAAGGCGTGTATTTCGATGGGCGCCTGTACTTTGCGACATCAGAGCCGTTCTCGATCGTCTGCTTCAACCTGGAGGACGGGACGACGGAGCACTGCGGGTCGGAACTTCTGCGGCCGCCCGACGAGCTCACCTTTGCGAGGCTGGTGAGCGATGGCGGGGAGAGGCTGTACCTGGTGGGAGGGATCGGGGCGAACGGGATATCGAGGGGCATGAAGCTGTGGGCGCTGTGCGGAGGAGGAGGAGGAGGGGGGAGGTGGGAGGAGGTGGAGAGCTTGCCGGAGCTGATGTGCAGAAAGTTCATGTCGGTGTGCTACCACAACTACGAGCACGTGTACTGCTTCTGGCACCAAGGGATGGTGTGCATCTGCTGCTACACATGGCCGGAGATTCTGTACTATAGGGCTTCCAGGCGGACATGGCACTGGTTGCCCAAGTGCCCTTCGCTCCCTGAGAAATGGAGCTGTGGCTTTAAGTGGTACTCTTTCGTTCCAGAGATATCTGCCATGGCTTGAGCCTTGAGGCTTGATCTGGATTCAGATTACGGTTAAGCCTGCTGTTGCGCTTGTCGAAATAAATCGAAGTCCCAGTTTTTGCATGCGAATTGCTCCGATCAGAATCACAATGCTCTGTTCTATTTGAAATCTTGATTCATTTCCCATTGCAGATCATTCATAGAAAATTCCTTTTAAGTCCAGTCACGTTTCCCTGTTTTGGTTATCATTTGGGGTTCAAGGCAGAATTTTAGTGGGACACGAAGTTTGATGGAGCATACCCACCTGGATTTCACCAACTAAACTGTCCAAAAATTCTCGGCGTGCCGGTCTTGATTGTCCGACTGGACGACCGACTTGCCACGTCTCTTTGTGTCTTGTTTGTTTCCGTCTGCAGCGGTTTGAGTTCCAAAGTCCCGGCAACATGCGTCTAGAAATCTCGGCTTGTTCAAAGGTTGCAACTCGTCAGTTCGACCCAAAAGGACAAAAGCTGTCGTCGGATGATTAGGTTATTGCCCTCATTTTGCTCTATAGTTAATTTACGAACATTAATCAAACTCTCTTTCTTTTTCTGTTAAATATGCTTAATATTTAATAAGCCCGTTTAGAACCCTATATAGCACATGGCTATTATTAGAGGTGATCGGTTTCAGATCCGGTCCAGTTTCTCTTAAGAACTGGGAACCGGACCGATAGTCTCGGCTCCTATTTTTCAGAACCGGGAATCGAACTGGCCACATCGGAGATCGAAAACCGGACCAGACCGTCGGTTCTCTCCGGTTCTCGAGCGGTTCCAAGGAACCAATGAATCCATCTGGAAACACTATATGCCAAATCCCGTGATGAGCATCTATCGTAGGGAAGGAAAATGGCTCAATAGTTGGCATCTCTTCATATTTCTCTGCTTTATTACCAACTCCAGCAGCTAATAGTATTCATGCGTCTCTCTTCCACCTCACTCTCATTTTCATTTGTTCTGCAAGTCTCTCTTCCACTTCACTCTCATTTTCATTTGTTCTGCATTATTACGAACCATCTTGGCGACTCAAGGACTATAAAAAGGACAGTGCCAATGAAGACAAAGAGCAAAATCCCAATGGCAAGTATAATCCTCCAACTGATGTGTACTGAGAGCCCCCAAAATGCATAGTTCGAGATGTAACATAGTAAATTCCTGAGGTTTATGAAGATCTCCGGACATGAAGTGAGGGACCCACGACTGATGTTTATGGCTACTTTTAAAAATTTTAAAAAAATTCAACCGGTCCGGTTCAGGCGGTCCGGTCCGGTTTTATGCCTTTGGAACCGAGAACCGGACCGCTTGATTATCGGTTCTAATTTTAAGAACCGTGAACTAGACCGCCGCCCTCTAGAATCGGGAACCGGACCATCGGTCTCGGTTCGGGCGGTCCGATTTGCTCACCCCCGTTATTGATTGTTGTAACGAACAACAATATCTCGCTAGCGATCCTTGAAAGTGGAGCAGAAAGTTATGAATTCCTTATCTTTAAATTATGGAGGCATGTCAGATATATTTTATCTAAGGAATGCTTTCGGAATACTTGTTGGACATGCCAATTCCGACCGTTTACGATTTCTAATATTTTTTAGACTCGATTGTATAGCAATCATATGAACGATTCCATTAGGAAAAATTGTCCAAAAAATCATAAATTTATTGCACTTTTACTAATTCAATCCTAAACTTTTTTTAATTTTGCCAATTGAGTTCTAAACAATTTCAAGTTTTGTTAATTGAGTCTATCTGGCCAATTTTGATTGGAAATCGATGACGTGCCCATTAGCCATCCTACATGGCACAATCGGTAATAACGTGGACATTTTTAATAATATCTTAATATTTTTTCGACATTTTTATCAATTTTTTGTTTTTATTTTTTTTCTCTTAAAATGGCAGGCAAGGGTCTTCAGGCTGTCGCCAGCTACTGGGCTAGGGCAACGAAGCCTCACTAGGGCCGCAACGTCCTTGCTGATCACAGATGAAGGTCGCGACTAGGGTGCCAAAAAAGCCTGCACCGGCCCAAAAATTCACCTAATTTTCAGGCCTTTCAGGTTGGGCTTGGTACTGTTCATCGGGTCGGGCCGATTTCGGCTTTTTTTGGCATCCATGTTTTCTTTTTAATCTTTTTATAATTTTTTCATTCGACAGTTAGTCAAGTGATTTTAATTCCAAAAGAAAAGAAAAAAAAAAGAATCTGAGCCGACCCAACCCAATCAAAAAAGCTGGGGCATATGTAATTCGGGTCAGGCCGAACCGAGGTTGGTACTGTCTAGTTCATGCCGACTCAGGCCAGGCCGAGACCTGGCCTATTGAGACCCCTAGTCGCGACTATAGTGGCCTCACCAGGATCCAAGAAGGCTGCCTCACCTGTGGCCAACAAAGGGTCAGCCACAGTAAGAAGAAAAAAATAAAGAAAAGAAAAAATAATAATAATAAAAAGTAATAAAAAAATTGTTTAATATATTAAAATTATCCATGTCAATTTAATCCGACAAAAAAGGCAACGCTGGCATTCAAGAGTGGGTGAAGGTTAGCTAGCTGACTATGTGAAAATATTTATGATTAAATTGATAAAGTTAAAATATTTATGATTAAATTGACAAAAGTGTAATAAATTTTTTGACTTTTTAGATAATTTTCCCGTTTTATTATGATTTACTGCAGTGTTTGATTTGTGGATGTTTAAAAATGAGAGAAATAACAGGACACAAATCAGGCTCGATGTTTACTCCCCGGCTGTCGGCCGTGCGGGGTTCCCTGGGTTACAAAAAAAAAAAAAAAACAGGCTCGCTTTTGGATTTCCCTTTAAAACAGAAGGACGTAGAGGGAAATTACTATTATCGAAGCCTTTTTTCCCAATTTTTAGGGAAAATTTCAAAAAATGGCCCCAAGTGAATTTTGTTTCAAAAAAGGGCCTGAAGTGTCCATGGTGTTTCAAAAAAGGGTCCGGCTTGAAGGGCATTTTCGTCAATTCATATTTTTATTTTTTTAATCATTTTCTCTATTTTTCGCTTTTTGTGGAGGAAATGGCACTGTAGATCGTCCCCAACCTAGGGTGCCGCCACTCCACTGTACAGGGGGACTCTCCTTTGGTTCAACGAGAAGATGGCATTGGCAAATAGAGGCTTTCGTCGGATGGTAGCCAGTAGCCACAGCTGGCCACTAGAGAAAGGCAGAAAATTGCAGGCGACACTAGGGCGAGTTCGATGTTGCGGGGACAGCGCGTGGGGGACGTCTTGCACTCTGCTACTTCCATGATCAGCACGCCTCCGTCACCGGCTATGGTTTGGTATTTGGGTGACAACGATGGCTATCGACGATTGAGTGGGGGGCGGCGGCCCCTCCCCTTGGGCCGCCGCCCCTCCCCTGGCCAAGGTGAGGACCGTCGACCCCCCGCCCAGATCCGACCCTCTCCTTTTTAGGCGAGGGCCAGCTGCTTAAACAGATCAAGGAGGTTTCGCGATGCATTCTGCTGGGTCAACACGCTTCGACGTGCTCAATTTTTTGCCACGGATGAGCAAGCTTGTCCTCCGGAAGCGGTGGAAGGAGCTCTATGACCTCTGCGTGTACCGGAAATGTGTTCTACGAGGGCCGAAAACGCGTTCTCATCCCGTTCATCAGGGTTCGACTTAAGGCCAAGCGAGAGCAGATAAGCAAAGACAAGGAGGACAGGAACGACGGCGACGGCGCCGGTGATTGGACCGCGTCGTACGTGGACACGCTTCTGGATCTGAAGTTGCCGGAGGAGAACAGGGAAAAAAAAAGAAAAGGAAAAAAGCTTTAAAAATGAAATGACCAAAATACCCATACTTAAGCCCTACTTTGAAACAAAGAGATTATTTCGGGCCCTTATTTGAAACAAAGTCTACTTTGAGCCCTTATTTGAGAAATAGAGGGCACTTCAGTCCCTTAAATGAAAATTTCCCCAATTTTTATGCTTCACCTCTAAGAAAATAAAATAAACGAAGGGATCTCTTTGGCTAAAATTTCTTTTCCCCCAAGCTCAATTTATTTTGCGAAAAATGAATAATTTAATAATTATATATATTTTTTAAATCGACTGTTTATATCGTTTGAAATAATTAGTTGATAAAAAGTATTTTTGATTATCGATAACAATATATGCCTAATTATTTTTGTGGATGATGAAAATATTTTTTTTTTCTTTTTTGAAGCAATAACGATTGTTTTTAGGAAAATATTTTTCAAATCATTAGTTTTTCGCGAAATAAACGGAGCCTTAATTTTTTAAATTTGTTTTCCTTTAGTTTCCTCAAAAGTTATATTACCAGATAAAGTACAAAATTGGATCTTTCTAGTTTGGGTTTCCTTTTTTATTCCGGAACGGTTTCACGTTATAGAACAAAACTGACCCGAAACACAGTATTAATCCTATTTCGAAACCAAAACAATTAAAGTAAACAGTATTTGCTAAACACATTTGCGAACAAAGAAAAGGAAACCCGATGGCCTGACTCGAATCGTTTTTCTTATTCGGGTTGTGTTCGGGTCAATTTACCTAGCCCATTAAGGCACAGCTAAGCGTTTGCTAAACTATTTCCTTTGCTCAGATGGCTCTTGATTGGCTCATGAGCCTTGAGTTTGCCAAAGTGACCACGTCGATGCAAAAGCTGCTCTTTTTTCTTTTTCTTTTTTTATAATCGAGGGACATGAGTGCTAATGTCACCTGCTAAGTCCTCCAAGACGCGAACGGAGAGATTCGAATCTTGGACCTCATCAGTTTAATTGTATAAGGCCTAGTGATCTCACCGACTTAGCCAATGTCTAATTGGCTAACCAAGGCTTCGTTTGTTTCGTGTGAAATAAATAATTTAAAATATATCGTTTATATTACTTTTAAGAATGAGAAGTATTTTCATCCAATAATAGATATAAATTATCATCATCATAAATTTATTATTTTAAGCGATATAAGCGACAAAAGAATCTTTGTTGCTACAACGGAAAATGAAGGCGACCGATCGACCCGCGAATTGTACCCGAAAGAAATGACGACAAACTCTTCTTTTATCCTCCTTTAGCGTTTTCCCAATGACCGTCAAATCATGAAATTAGAAGTCGAGAGGGTTTTGATTGAGCGTGGGTTTGAAAATTCAAGGCGGGCATCAAAAAGATAAAAATCTTTGGCATACCAGGAGCAGCCTGACCCCACGTCTCGGTCGGGTCAGCCAAAGCTTCTGACTTTTTCAAGCCACTGTCTTTAATCGTACTGATTAGTATATATCGCTAATTAGTGTGGTTAGAAAGTTCTACGTCGCTCAAAAGACCTGCTTGATTGGACTTTATCGAGGGAAAAGTTTCAACAACAACAACAACAAAAAACCCTAAATATATCGCCTCCGGTGTTAATTAAATTTAAAAATTTTAAACTGTATCGATTGAATCCTTAATCTCTTGACAACTTATCAATCTAGTTTATATGATCATTTTTTACTAGAAATCGCTGATATAAATGAGCCCTAATTTGGGTAATTTTTTCAACTTTTTTAATGTTTTATTACTCTTTTTTTTATTTTTCTTCTTCTCTTTCTTTCCTTTTTCCTCCAATTATGGGCCGGCGATAGCCTCACCCAGAGCCATCGCGGCCCTCGAGAGTTGTTGGCAAAGAAGAAAAGCACGAAAAAAAAAGCAAAGAAAAATAAACTAAAAAAATAAATGAAAATTTTCAAAAATAAAAATTGTTCATGTCGGGGCCAATCGTACCACATAGAATGGTCAATATATCCACATTAGCAATGTCCGACCAAAATTGATCAGATATGCCCATTGGCAAAATTAAAAGTTTTAGAACTGAATTGATAAATGTGCAATAAATTTAAAATTTTTTGAATGATTTTTACCGAATTTCATCCTTGTATTTTCGTGTATTGCCTTGTGTCGGGCTTGTGGGATATAAAAGGGCGGCAGGCAATGTCATCAAATGTCATGGGCAAGCACGTGTCATAGACCGACACTTTCCTAGAGGCGGAATAGCCCGCGCAGTGCCTGTCGAGTCGTTTACGCCAGGCCAGCCTTCTACCTCGTGTTGTCCCATAGAACAGTTAAGCGAATAACTTTTTCAAAACGAATCATATCACATCCGGTTTGGCTCAGGCATCCGTTATATCGAGCAAGACAAGCAGATTGCTTTAGGTGCCACGATTGATTTCGGCATGCCATTGTCTTATCAGGAGAGCAGTATAAACTCCCGATCAATTTGTGCACGGGAGGCCAACTCCGTCTTCAGAGCTCTTAAGGGTATTATATTATTTATAACTTAGAACTCATAATAGAAACCGCCCTAACACCACTCCCACGACCCAATTGCATCTTCCCCTTGCTCCCCCCATCACTCACCATGACGACACCATCAAGCTCCACTCACAAGGGTATACGAGTGTAGGAGGACTTGGGACACGAAACTTCCGATCCGCCGCATTGTACATTTGTATGGATGGGAATACGAAACAGATCGGTTCGCGTCACATGGCTCAACGAGGAACGAAGGGTACGAAATTGAAAAGGGGCTGGGCGAGCGCGGACGAACTCCGATTAGTTAAATCAGCGGGGTGATCTCGTTAATCATCGCCCCCGGCCATGGGACATGCATTATGCCGTCGAATGAAGACATTACTCGGAGACTGTTTTCGAAATATCAGTTATGCGGGTGACAAGGACGGCCAGCGTTCCAAGCCTATGAGTCTCAAATCGAGCTCTTTTTTTGCCCAATCCAATAATTAGGGTTCCGAATCGATGATTTTGATTTTGTATCGATAAACTCAAACGGTACCGTATTAGACTGCGTGCAATTTTTTGTAACTGTTGGAACGGTGATGATGATAAAATCTAATTAAACAGAAATTAAAATAACAAAAAGGGCCTTCGACTTCCAAAAAGAAGAACTCCATCGAACAGCAAACCTCCCCCGCACGCGTTTAAAGAAGGGAGGGCCTTTCGCACGTGCGCACTCGACTGGGGGATTTGGTACGGTCTGCACGTGTCGGTTCATCCCCCTATGTCCTCTTCCAGGTGTTAACTACCCTCTCTCCTCTTAAAGTTAAAACCCCTCCCAAGCTAAACGACCCGAACTGCATCGTCCCGGGTCCAATCACCCGACTTTTTTTTATTGATGCATTTGGAGCACCGGAATTCGCCGCCATGGGGACCGAGATTCCGGTGAGCTTCCCCTATATCGGGGAGGAACTTCACCGACCTGAGCGGCGACGCCCTCGACTCCTCCTCCTCCTCCGCCTTCAGCGACTGCAACAGCGACAGATCCGGCGAGTTCCCACCGCCTCCTCCCAGAGCCGCCGCCTCCTCATCTCCTGCGCCTCCGACGACTCCGACGACCTCATCCGCCAGCTCGTCGGCGACCTCGACTCCTGTAGCCTCGACGAGCAGAAGCAGGCCGCCCTCGAGATCAGGCTCCTCGCCAAGAACAAGCCCGAGAACCGCGTCCGCATCGCCCGAGCCGGCGCGATCAAGCCTCTCATCGCTCTTATCTCGTCCTCCGATTCTCAGGTAACTACGAGAAAGTATTTCGTGGATTGGGTATTCGTTGTCCCTCACCGCGGCGAAGCTGAATTTTTTAAATTTTGTCGAATTGGTAACAGTTGGATATCACCGTAATTAACCGTTTCGCATAAAATACTCTGTTGTCTGCTCAGGTGCAAGAGTATGGAGTTACGGCCATTCTCAACCTCTCGCTCTGCGACGAGAACAAGGAGCTGATCGCGGCGTCCGGGGCGATAAAGCCGCTGGTGAGGGCCCTGAGGACGGGGACGCCGACGGCGAAGGAGAACGCGGCGTGCGCGCTGCTCCGCCTCTCGCAGATCGACGAGAACAAAGTAGCGATCGGGCGGTCGGGGGCGATCCCGCCACTGGTGAGCCTCCTGGAGAGCGGGGGATCGCGAGGGAAGAAGGACGCGTCGACGGCGCTCTACTCGCTTTGCTCGGCGAAGGAGAACAAGGTGAGGGCGGTGCAGGCGGGGGCGATGAGGCCGCTGGTGGAGCTGATGGCGGACCTGGAGTCGAGCATGGTGGACAAGGCGGCGTTCGTGGTGAGCACGCTGGTGGGGGCGGCGGAGGCGAGGGCGGCGCTGGTGGAGGAGGGGGGGATACCGGTGCTGGTGGAGTTGGTGGAGGTGGGGACGCAGAGGCAGAAGGAGATCGCGGTGGTGGTGCTGTTACAGCTATGCGAGGACAGCGTCGCGCACCGGACGATGGTGGCTCGGGAAGGGGCGATTCCGCCGCTCGTCGCCTTGTCGCAGTCCGGCACCAATCGCGGAAAGCAAAAGGGTAACGCACACATTTTTCACACCAACGACTGACTCGATCCTCGGTTCGGCGAGTGACGTGGCGAGCATGTCAATTGTTTTGTTTTTCGAGAGTGAACTGAGCCTTGCCACGTCAGTCGTCGCGTGGAATCTGCCCTTTTTCTTTTTAACATTTCGTAATTTTCCTTTACTTTTTCTCAATTTCCTAAACTGCGGTTTTTTTTTTTTTTCGTCTTTAAAATTAACTTCTCGGTACACGGTCCGCTCATGAATATTCGTTGCTTGCCGGGAGGGAGTAGGAGAAGGAGCATCACCGACCGTCGACGTAGGTTCCTTCCGATTAGTTTTGCTTTTGGAAATTAAAAATAAATAAAATTCAGTCTTATGTCCAGCCTTGTCCTCTCCTTAGCTTTAGGCGATAATGCAGGGCGACTAAGATTCGACGTCGTAGTCGTGTCGCCGTGACCAAATAGCCCCTTCCGGGGTCAAGACAGAGGATGTCAGGGCTGAAACAGTCTTTTTTCCGGTTGAAAGTCAGTTCGTGGGCCCGTGGGGTGCAATCATATTGCCCTGTTCTTCTGCTTTATTAAAAACGATTTCGTTGATTTTAGTCGTTGGTAAATTAGGGTTTAAAAGTGGTGGGTAACTGATTAATGGTGATTTGGTTTGCGGAAACGTGGACAGGCGGAGACACTGATACAGCTCCTACGGCAACCGAGATCCGGCGACGCCGCTGCTGCCAGAACATCAGAGGTGTCAGGCTAAGGGTGGTGTCCCCCCACCAATCGCCACATGCTCACTGTATCTAATCCCCTTCCCTCCCCAACCCAAAAAAAAAAAAAAAAAAATCATATGTTTGAGCGCCCCCCCAACCCCACCCTTCGCACAAAAGAGAAAAACTGTAAATACGTGTGAATTTTCTTTTCCTTTTCTCTTTTTTTTTTCCTCGTTGATTTGGGGAATCAAAACGACACTGTTTTGTTTTTTCTTTTCCTCTTTTGGGAAGGAATGAGTGGATTTCTGATGTGCGATCAGCGTTTAAGTACTCGACGACGTCACTTTGAATTTTCCGGCACTACTACATGTAGCGAGGGGGGAAAACAAAATTGATGGGTGCCTACTCTTTGTACGTGTGCGTGTAATTTGGGGTTTGTTTAAGAGGGCAAGAAAGGGTATGCGAAAGGGAAGTGCCACTGGCCACATCTTTCTTTCTAAAAGAAAACAAAAAATAAGAAAATTGGAAAATATTATTTAAAAGGAGGGGGGGGGGGATTTAAGATAAGGGTGCGCATGAAAATCATCCAGAAATAATTTTTGGAATAAAAATCTATTTCTGAAATTTCGGGAATAAGTTTGGAACAGAAACTCGTTTGGTAATGTAATTCTAAGAATTATTTCTGAAACAATTTTTAGAAATAGATTTGAAGCAGAAATGAGAAATAAAAAAAATTACTTCTTCGAGAAATAGAAATAGAAATCTCCGTCGATGACCAACCCCGTCGGCCGCAGGCCATTGCCGGTCGCCGTCGCATATTTCAGAGGTAAAAATTTTCAATCGTTGCTAAATTAATTTTTATTCTAGAATCAGAAATTTTATGTCTTTATCAAACGCATTTTTTTGCTCAAAAATTCATCCAAAAATAGAAATAGAAAAAAAATTATTTCTAGTATAAGGAACTATTCCTGAATATGTATGGTTTTCATGCGCACCCTACAAGGGGGGGGGGGGGGGGGGGGGAAATAAAATAGGGGTAATTCGCCCGTCGCGCTCTCCCCCATCTCTCAAAGTCCACCGGGAGCAAAAGGCGCGGGGGGGGGGGGGGGGGGGGGGGGAGAGACTTTTCAAAGGTATAGATTCCCAACCAGAGGGGACCGCGTGGCGGGTTTTTATTGGTTGTCGGCTCATTTTGTCTCTGTACTGTACTGGTCTTTGTTGTCCATGTGTCGACGAGGAGATATTGAGTGGGTGGTCCCAGTGTGCCCCACCGTCTCTCTCTCTCCTCTGACACAAGACAGAGAGAGAGACGGTGGGCGCATGGTCCGGCCCCACCCAAAATTGTGGCTGCTTTATGTCCCAATTAATGCTTTGGCTTTTCCCATTACTTTTCACTCGTCGTGCCCCCATCGTAAGAAGGGGCCTATTAAGCCCCAGTGCCATGTCAACCTCTCTATTTCTCTATTTTTGTTTAAATATATATATTTTTCAGAAAATTATTTTTGTGAAATATAAATTCGTTTAGTAAAATAATATATTTTTATTTTCGAGATAAATATTCAATCTAAAAATAATTTTTGAACAGAAATGAGAGGTAATTTTTTTAAAAAAAAATAGAAACAAAAATAAGAATTCTTTTCGTTACTCACTCCCTCTCTCTCGCATCCCTGTAGCCGGCTACCAATTCGTCGGCTGAAGACGGTGAAATTCCATGTTGTTGTCAAATGAATTTTGGTTCCGGCAACAGAAATTTTGTGTCGTTATCAAATGCGTTTTTCAGCTAAGAAATTCGCCTATGGAATGGAAAATATATATATATTTCTGCAAAAATAACTCTCGAAAATAAAATGATTATCAATCACGCCTTAATTAGGTTTAGTCCGTAAAATTCACTAGGCAGACTAGTCTTTACTATCCCTTTTTCGGCCACACAAAATCTTCAACCTTTTGTTCCCTATCTTTCTCCCTTTTTTTTTCCCGTTCAAGGATTATTTTAATACATGCATTTCGCAATATTTTGACGAAGCCATTTGGGGCCTTGAAGGCAAACACAAACGCACAAATGGCGTCCGGCGAATTCTTTCGGAAAGTTTTTAAGAGAAGCAATCGCATCTCCAAAGGCATTTGGCTTTAGGTTCGTCTGAAGGTGTTTCGAGCTTTGAGCTTTTTCGAAATGCAAAATACACTTTTTTTTCCTACCAACTTTGCCCCTCGCTAAACTTTCATAGCGTGAGAAAATGTCTCTACCTCACACGAGGTTAACGGCGAATGCTACCCCGTCGGCGGCCGAAGAGGCCAAATGTGGCTCTCAGTGAGCTAAATCTAGCATTCACAACCTTGCATGAGAGTCGTCAAACCTTAGGCGATAGTCGCTCAGGTTGTGCAAACCCAAACAAGCAAGCCTGCCGGCACCAGATATGGCTCGCCGACAGCCGAATTTGGCCTCGCTGGAGGGGTAGTTGGTCGTTGAGTCAACAAAGGCCAAAACCAGGATTCATTGATAGAACCAGCTTCGCTATGAACACGCCATCCAAAAGCCAAATAAGCTACTCGAATTCAGGAACACGACAACTTTTTTGCAACATCACAGCCTTTCTGCGAGTTTTTTTTTTTAAATAATACAAAAAAAATCATATTTACAAAAATAATACTAAAAAAAAATATTACAAATTTAGATCTCCCTCGACGGGTCAACCGCCGAGGGAGACCTTGGGGCCCACCAGCGGGCCCCCTCCCTCTCCCTCGGAGCTGGGGCCCGCCGGGGGACCCCCTCCCCTTCCCTCGGCAACTCAGTTGCCGAGGGAAGGAAGGGCCTGCAGCTTTTTGCTGCAGGCCCACGTGGGGGGCCCCACCCCCCTCACGCCCCCTCTCTCCCCTTGATTTTTGTTTTATTTTTTTAATATGTTTTTATTTTCTTTTAATAATTTTTTTAGTTTTTTTATATTTGATGGAGTCGCAAAGGATCAACATTTACGTAAAAAAATATTTAGGCGTCTTAATTCCGAGAAAAGTGAACGAACGAACAAGGCGATGACGTTTACTAGCTGGGCCACAAAGCGATCATATTTACGTAAAAAAATATTAACGAGCCTCGTCTAGTAGGAAAGCGAACGAATGAGCGAGAAAACTGCGTTCGCTCGCCAGACGATTATATTTACGTAAAAAATATTTATACGTATCGACTCCAAGAAAAGTGAGCGAGGCGACGCTCGCGGAGCGATCATATTTATGTAAAAAATATATTAACGCGCTCGTCTTCGAAGAAAGCGAGGGAATGAGCGATGCGATGACATTTGCTCACGATGCCGCGAAGCGATCATATTTACGTAAAAAAAATATTTAACGCCCCTCGATTCCGAGAAAATATTTTTTTTACATAAATATGATCGCTCCGCAGCAACGTGAGCGAATGTCATGGCCTCGCTCGTTCGCTCGCTTTCTTCGAAGACGAGCGCCTTAATATATTTTTTACATAAATATGATCGCTCCGCGAGCGTCGCCTCGCTCACTTTTCTTGGAGTCGAGACGTATAAATATTTTTTTACGTAAATATAATCGTCTCGCGAGCGAACGCAGTTTCCTCGCTCATTCGTTCGCTTTCCTACGAGACGAGACGCGTTAATATTTTTTTTACGTAAATGTGATCGTTCTGGGGCCCAGCGAGTAAACGTCATCGCCTTGTTCGTTCATTCACTTTTCTCGAAATTAAGACGCCTAAATATTTTTTTACGTAAATGTTGATCCTTTGCGGCTCCATCAAATATAAAACAACTAAAAAAATTATTAAAAGAAAATAAAAACATATTAAAAAAATAAAACAAAAAAATAAAAATCAAGGGGAGGGAGAGGGGGGCGTGAAGGGAGGGGAGGGGGGGTGGGGTGGGGCCCCCCGGCGGGCCCCCAGCTCCGAGGGAGAGGGAGGGGGCCCGTCGATGGGCCCCAAGGTCTCCCTCGGCTGTTGACCCGTCGAGGGAGACCTAAATTTGTAATATTTTTTTTTTAGTATTATTTTTGTAAATATGAATTTTTTTGTATTATTTTTAAAAAAGCCCCCTTTCTGCGGACCAATTGATCTGGGAGAAAGAAATATGTAAGAAAACGCCACCGTTTAGCTATGCGTCCAGAATTGAGAGACGAAGGCGACAGGCGAATCGCTCTGCAGCCTCCAACGCCACGCCGTTGTCCTCGCTAATGTTGGATATTTCAACGGTTTTTGCGTTATCAACGCAATCAATTCGTAAAAGTTTTAGTGATAATTATGATCGCAATCAATGCGACTAATTTGTAATGGCTCCGATTTAATTTATTTCTTTATTAACCCCCTTTTTTATTTGCGTATAATGAGAATTGGTTATTACGATGAAGATATACCAAGACATACCGAAATAAGATATCCTCCTTTATTTCTTTCCCTTGGTTAGCTGGGTTTTACTTTAACATTGTTGTTCCTGTTCCGCAGAATGTAAAGACAGATATGTCGTATCATGGGAGCATAATCGCTAGAGCCTTACGTATCGAGTTTCATACTCCGAGAGGTGGAATTATCCTTAAGGACCGTGTCTACACACCTCAAATAATTGTTCTTACTCTATCATATTTTTTAAATAGATTTCTAGTGATTCTTATTTTTCGTGTTATCTAATATTTTTCCAACATCTACTTCCTTCGATCCTGTTCACCTCAAAGATCTTCCTCGCTGCTTCCATCGGATGAGTAGCTATGTCACCCCGGCTGCTGTCTCCGTGGGATCATGTTCTTCGTGTAGGAGGAAGCGTCGGGCTCTAATTGGGATCACGAAGTTCATCGCCAAGATGGAGTTGAGTGACATACAGAAGAGGTAGAGCATGAAAGCTCCAGCGTTGCTTTTCTTGGCGGCTGGAAGCGTGAAGCAGGTCAATCGCTGCGGCTGAGGTGAGCGGGTGGCCATTGGAGCCTGCTTAGGCCGTTGTCATGGCCATTTTAGTGAAAGAAATCGAAACGTGTAATTTTTTTTATGAGTTTTTCAAATTTTACATATCCTACCTAGGTCAATCCTACCCTTAGGTGAGATTTTTTTTTTTTTTTTTAAATCCGGCTTATATCAGATCATATCATAATTTCACGTCACTCCAAACACCAGATAAGATATACAAAATTTGAGGAACTCATGCTCGGAGCTTTATGTGGTTCACCAATCGCAACCTTTATATATACGTGGTCTTCCTTCACATAGAGGATTGAGTTTTTGAATTGGATTTTTCTAACGTAGTGTCGAAACAATTGTCGCCCCAAGTTGTGTGCGGTCTCAGTTGGCATGCTCTTTATGTACAGATGTATTCTCTCCTGCACCTATGATCTTGAGCTTTTGTACGGAACTTTCCAACTCTTATATTGGCTCCAATGTTAAACAGCGCTAAGGAATTATTTAGCATGTCAAATCCGGAAATATCTCGAGAGACAGATATCATACGTGCGAGTTGGAACACTAGAAATCACTTGGTGGGGGCAGTCGTCATAAAGCACAAATTGCACGTTTCATTTTACCTTACCTGACCACTAAGATATTGCAGAGTATCTACTAGTCCACGTGGGTTCCACTCCGCCTCATATTTACTTCCTCATTTCGTTGCCTTTGATTAAGTTCCCCCGTGGAATACTCAATGGCAACCAATACAACCCGACGAAAGTGGGGTTTCCATACTTATATTCCGCCCGGTAACAAAGCGTGATTCCGATTCAAGATGACCAACTCCGGAGTGAATTGTGGCCGGATATAGTAACTTTAGAGCGACGCGGTCCGCGACGAACGTGACTGCCCCAATGAATGATAGGTACTTGTAGGTATATGCCGAAGCATATTTCTCGAAGCTCGAGATATCTATGAAAGGCCGATGTTGCTCAAAATCTTCTCGGATTGAGAAAGCCCGTGTCGACATCGCACTAGTAAACAAGACAATCATCCAGAGTCTTCAACATCAAAACACACTGCCATATCCTCTTACAAAATTGAGACGAGGTCAATAGGGCCTTTAATTATTATTACTTTTTGTCAAGGAACTTCAGAAAAGTTACTAAGCGCGCGTTTATTTCATGGAGAACTTCACGATAAAAGAAGATATTTTCCTCTTTTTCTAGGTTTTACTTTCTTAACTCGAAGCGTTCTTTTTTTTTTTTTTACTTTGACCATAAATAATTTTTCGTTGACCGATCATTTTCAGTAAGCCAAGCGCACGAAAGTCCAAAAAATTTAATTTCGCCAAAAAAAATTCTTTCACTCAAACAAACACTCCTTGTGTGTTCGAACGATGGTGAAGCTTAAACTTTGACCAAGTCAGACGTGGAGTCGTGAGTGGGCCACACAACCCAAAGCTCCACCTAATTCTCGAAAATTATACCCAAAAAAAAAAAAGAGCGAAGAAGAAGAAGGAGGAGGAGGAGGAGGAGGAGGAGGAAAAGGTCAGAGCCTCCATACGAGCGAGCAGCCACGGGGAGATAGAAAGTCAACACGCAAAACCGCTTTCTTGTACTTATGGTAGTTGCTAATTATAGTTATTATTGACAAAGCTACAAAAACGCTGACTCGGCTCGCCTTCCTCCTTGTCATCATCGTTCGTCCCTTCCAACCCTTTCGAGGCCGCCCCATCTTTTCTTGCTCTCTTCGGCTGCGTGTGGAAATCAAGCGATTCTCTCGATCGAGACAAGCATCGCGATTCCAGATCTTGAACCGCCCGGCCCCGCGCGACCGAGGGATTGCCGGGTCTCCGATACCGTCGCATTGTTCGCCCGGCGGATAAGTCTAGCGTGAGCTTAACTTAGGATGATGCGTTTTAAACAAGCAGCAAGAGCGGACAATACCTAAGTGTTGCTCGGGTGGGGGGCTGTTCAGATATGTCATTAATCTCACATCTCCTGTGTACGATTTTGTTGTGCTACTAAATAAGTTTTGCGCTGCCTCAGGCTCAGGGTGGACAAATGTCGCTTTGGCGGCCCGATGGGGCTGTTGTGCCTACAACTATAGTCCAGTGTTGTCTTAACAATAGGAGAGGGAAAAGGGACCGTCAAGAACCCTAATCTCTATTACCCTCGGAAACTTTGGGGAGATGAAGCATGCAAATGAGAATAGAAAAGTACCCCCAAAAAAAAATCTAAATTTGTTGTACTTGTACTAATTGAGTCCTAAACTTTTCAATTGTACCAAGTGAGTCCTAAACCTGATCGAAAATTGCTGACATGGACTTTGGCCATCCTACATGACATGACCAATGCTGATGTGGTCAAAGTTTATATTTTAAATATTTCTCTTTTCGTTTCTTTTTTTTTCCTTCCTTTGTTTTTGTTATGCACAACTCTGGCCCAGCGAGGTTGTCGGCCGATCATCACCAGCCCACGGTTGGGAAAAAAAGAAAGGAAGGAAAAGAAGAAAAAATGAACAAAAAAAAAAGCAATAACAATTCAGACAAATAATAAAAAAGTTTAAAAAAAAAGTGCTCACGTCAGCACTAGTCATATCACGTAGGATGATCGAAATTCATGTCAGCGATTTCTTGTCAAACACTGATCAGGTGGAGTACATTGACAAAATGTGAAAAACTTTATGACTTAGAGTAAAAATTTTGATCTCACCTCGCAACTAAATTGGGTAAATTACGCGAAGTAAAAGTTGATCCAATAGGCTAGAATTATATAGCTTCGGGGCAGCTTTTGTACTGTTAATTTCCTTCGGCGTTGAGCTTTCCCTAGCAAGGAATTTCCCCTTGATCGAGCGACTCGTATCATAGTACTTGGAGGGATACTCGTGCTGGTCGGCCCTTGCTTATTCATTGTTGCAATCTAAGGTAAGGTTTTATTTCTCATTCGATTCTCTCGCCCATTCGGGAAAAAAAAATCCAAAAAGTCCTAAACTTATTGCAATTTACCAATTCAGTGCTACACCTTTAATTTTGTTAATTGAGTCCGTCCGATTAATTTTGGCCCAAAATAGCTGATGTGGATGCCGGCCGTCCTACGTTGCACGACGGGCAGCGCCAACATGAATATTTTTAGCAATAATTTAGTTTTTTAAAGTTTTAGGCCGTCCTACGTTGCACGACGGGCGGCGCTGACATGAATATTTTTAGCAATAATTTAGTTTTTTAAAGTTTTACTATTTTTCATTTTCCTTCTTTTTTTTCGACTTGCGAGGGCCTTCGTGCACTACCGGTAGCGCCGCGAAGGACCTCCCCTAGATCTGGCAACGGCCATCTGTAACGACCTGGGACCACCACTCGCAAGATATTGTTTGCTTGCTTTGAACACACAGTCTTCACGAAATGCGTCTTGCAAGTTAAGAGGCGCCCAAGTACATATAAACTAGTCCAAGATCTACTTCCTAAGCAATGTGGGACAAGGATGTCACACCGTTGCTCCCTCGCCACCAATCGTCGGGGTTACAAAGTACTCACCCAGGGCCATTGCGGCCTCATCTGCTTCGACAAGGAGGCAGTGATGGCCTCGCCAAGGGCATTAGCGGTCAGCAATGGTCGTGGGCAATCCTCGCCGGCAGAGAAAAAGCACAGAACAACTAGGAATAAAAAAGGAAAAAAAAACTTTCAAAATTAATAAATAAAGAAAAAAAATATCAAAATTACATATAAGTAAAAGTATTCACACTAGTGTCACGTAGGATGATCAACACAGCAATTTCTGGTCAGATGCTCAATTAGCAAAACGTGAAAAGGCTTATAACTCAATTAACAAAATAGAAAAGTTTAATACTTAATTTATGAAAGCGCATAAGATTCAAAACTTTGTGGACAACTTTCTCCGTCCATTCTATTATACTCGTTTTCATACCAAATGTGAACATGGACACTCGATTATTAAGGTCGGCGCACTCAAGTACGGGTGACGTGAAGTTATGTAGACGGCATACAACGCAGCCTCCTTAAACCTCCTTACAAAGAGTGCCTTACGAAAGAGTTGAAAATCACATGTTAATTAAAAACTAAGCAACCGACAGGACCTAATTGCTTGAGTAATCATTTCACTTTCCGAGTACATCAAGTGCAGCCGCAATGCCATGCCATGAACTCGTTTATAACGAGGAAAATCAGAAAAGTGCCGAGCTAGTATTTTTTTTTTTTTTGTTAGTCTTGGTCAAACGCTTATAATTGAAGTTGAAGAGATATTATTGCAAGTTGCTTTAAAAAGTTGCAATTTTAACTCCGACGTTATAACTAAATCAAGGTCTGTACCATGATGTTTGTTTCAATAGTTGTCTCAAAATTGTAAGGTTACTATTTTCATATGACGTGGAATATTTTGCTCGAGGAAAAAGGAGCAAAACGATAATGCTAAGAACGCGAATAAATTTTAGTATTAAGATGAAATTTTGGCATTCTCTTGAAACATGAACCGGTTATAACATCTGGTTGATGTCCTTTCGTAGAATCAACGCTCAAATCATTCACCGCACTTGTCATTCTCCATCATCTTATTAATAATACATCTGCAGTTCCGCACCATACCAAGTTGAAAGCATTGACCATATCATTTCTATGTCATACTTAAAAGTGTTTTTGATTGGGAGAAAATTCCATGATCAATGAAAATGCATTTCGAGAAATTATTTTTCGGAAAAATGGTTAGTTTTCCGGTGTTTGGTGATATATGATCGAAAACGTTTTTCCGTGTCCGGATCTCATTCGAAAAATGGTTTTAATTTTATGATTATATTGTGGTAAAAAAAAATTAAAAATTTTAAAGGTGCAATTTCGGAAAGTGTTTTCACCTCTTTAAATTTAGGAATTTACATTTCTAATTTTATGCATGAATATCCTATTCGGAATGAATTTTTTTTTTCTAAAACAAATGTACGTACCCTTAATATGTAAGGTACTCTCAGAGATGAAATTTAGGAGATTCCAAAGCAACTAATAAATTCAAGATGAAAGGGTTTTGCTCGCTCTCCAAGACAACAATAGATTGTTACAAAGACGAAAATACTATGTTAATTTCTCATATTTAGAGTTTTTAATGGAGCAATTGGCCAAGTCAGTCGTATTGATACGAAGCTAGCTAGTAACCCTGTATATTCTATGCACATATTAAAGTAAGTAGTACTCATTTCTCTAACCTTCATCTACCTCTCTCTACAGAGCGTAGGGATCGAATTCCGCACCTATTATACTAGTGCCTTCACGGCTAGCCTATTGAATGGTTCTCTTTTCTACGCGGCATACCAACAGAGCGTTTGAATGGTTCTCCTTTGTATGACATGTCACTTTCATGAAAACAACTATTATAAGCTACATACATCTTGTGATTGTTACGGAACAAAATTGCGATTACTGGTGGCTCTCACTAGTCACTGTAGGGATAATTGCGAGAAACATCACAAGGTTTCCATCCACTATATATAGAATACCATCTCCACTTTTTACGATTTGCCAGCATAATCCTTTTGGCCAAATTTAATTAATTTGAAATCGCTGATATGAACCTCGAGCGTCCTACATAACACAGTCAACCCTAATTTTTATGCTTTACCTCCGCCTGTCTAGGGGTACGGCAATGGCGAGAAGCCCTCGCTGATCATAGGCAATCGCGATCGGCTTCGGCAATTGGAGGAGGTGTCGCTCGCTCTCTGCCATTGTGAGCTTCGTTTCAGCGTCAATGGCAGTCAATTTCGATGATATAGACGATCGGCTATCATAGACTTTCGATTTTGCCCCCCGATTCGATCACGGCGAGAATCGAATCCAAGCCATGGCAATCACTCTTTTGCAACTATGCTCGCGAACCTCCCGCGGTCTTCAAGCCTGCTGGACACAATTCCCAAATCCCCAAATCATGAGCTTGAGCTCACTTCACTCTCCTCTTCGACTTGTATCTGTTGAAGTCAAAGCATCCTCAGCAGCGCGCTCGGAGAAAAAAAATAAAAATAAAAATTAGATCCACACAGAGGAAATCGCTGCTCTCTCCTCTCGCTCGCAAAGCGGACGATCCTAGGCAGTAGTCAGTGACAAAATGAGACATGTTCTAATCTTTGTTTCTTCGTAGGTAATCGTAATGCCTAGATTTCTATGGAAAAAAATAACTAGTGCATTCCCAATCCTGCACTTCGAACTTTCCCGAATTTTGGAAACCTCGACCGGTGTCTCTAAAATAACATATTTTAAACGACACCGGCGATTGTTTTCTTGAAAATGTTGTTTTGGATTATTTTCATTTTTCGCGAAATAAATGATTGAAAAAATAATTTACTCCGAATAGACATTGCGTCACATGTATCAAAGCCAGCTATAGTAACAGAAGCCTCTCGATAGTCCACGTACACAGGCTTCGGATTTGGGCCGAAACAGGCTATAAAGTCAAGTAAGGCTTTCCTAAGTTGGCACTTGGCAGTACAAAAGTTTCCACACAATTCCAACTATTTCATCGCCCTCAATTCCAACCGAACCGAACCGAAATTCAATCCGACTTTGCAATAGGAAGATCGACGGATTGATTCGTGAAATTGGATAGTTTTGCGGTTAGTCGAATGTCTTAGTCTGGTTTTATCTTCATTTGGTCGAAAAATGCACGACTAGTAAGAAGTCCGCGGAGCACCCTAAAAATCTTATGATCCAGTTCTGTCTAAGCTTTTGACCTCTATAAGTGACCCTGATCTAGAGCAGATTGCGCAGTCCGGATTTGTTTATTGTTCAATCTGCCATCTTCTCAGATTGGACCAAAGTAACATTCTAAATCTTTGTTTTCTTCGTAGGCAATGCCTATCTTTCTACTAGAGCTATCAAAATGGGTCGCAGACCCACATTTTAACTCATATTTAGCAAATATGAGTCATATATGGGCTAGCTCGTTTTTCCTAAAGGATCCATAGAAAATAAATATCATTTTTAGCAATATCATTTTTTTTATCAAATTATAAGAAATAAGTATTGTATGATTTGGTTAAATATAGAATTATTTAAGAAATATGTGTCGGGTATGGATCGGGTATGGGTCAGGTTGGGTATGGGTCATTGAATTTATATTGAATGAATATGGGTCAAAACAGGTTAAATGAGTCAACATGGGTCGGACCATATTCGACTCGACCCAAACCCGACACGACTCACCCGTTTGACACCTCTACTTTCTACGAAAAACAACTACGCGTTCCAAATTCTGCTCTTCGAACTTTTAAAGGAGTCAGCTCAACGATCAAATCACTTGGTTTGGATTTATAATGTCTTTTTATCTCCTCATCATGTATCACTGGCGACGGGTCATACCACCACTTCACCATCGTTTTATAGTCATTTCCCTCGACCGGTGACAATCGACTTCGACCCGAATAATCCAGTCATCCAAACCTAACTTAATTCAGAACGAAAGAAAAATCGAACGCAGAAGCGCACCCGATTCCGACGTGTTCGAACCAGAGGAAAAAGTCGAATTTCTTAAACGCGGTCGTCAGGAGTTACGGACAAATTACGTGCTGGTCGAGGCGAGCGAGAGAGTTAGCCCGAACCATCACCCGATCGGTAAGCCGAAAAATTGGATATTTAAGCTTAATTTGTAGGGCTGTGGAAAAGGTCCAAATGAATCCCGTGGTGGGGATCGCGCGGAGGATTCCGTAATCTTGTATGATAGGAGAAACTGAGAATCATATGGTCCACCGATAGAGCACATAACATAAGGTGCGCAGCAATAGCAATAGCATCGGGATCTTATCACTATGACCCGTCCTTTCTCCGCCGATAAGAGCTGCTTTCCACATCGAGAGAGCTACCCCGCACCTACACAACAAATCTATATCCCGAAATGTGTATTTCTACCCCGACACTCAACACATACTCGTATACGTACGCCTTGGAATTAATACGTCGCTAAACGGCAACGTCCGGACAATATGCCAATGTGTTATGAAATTTTTCCAGCGGTTAATCACATTTGTTTTTTTTTTTTTGTTTTTAATTATAATAATTATATTATTGATTTTATTTTTGTTTACGGCCCAAATTAGGAGGGTCAATTTAATTAATTTTTATAAATGGACGGCTAGAAATACCTGCCGCAAATGGATTAGCTCTAAGGGCCAGAGAATCTATCAGACAAAAAGCCCATCAGCTTGGTGGGCTCAACCTTCTTTTGTATCTCAACAATCAAAGACAAAATAGCACAAACCGGAACTCTTCTTTAATAGAATAGCCCCCAAAAACAAACAAAAAAAGGAAAAGGAAAACCCACGAGAGAAGGGACAAAAAGGTCCCGTCACGTGATGGCCACGTGCGTCGACTTATCCTTTCGCTAGACCAGCGTCCACAAGTTATTCGCCAGGTGTCAACCGTCAACGTCTCCCACACCACACCACACCCTCCTTATTTCTTCTTTTTTTCATTTTCATTTTCATTTTCTTTTTTTGTTTTAAACTTCTCCGTGGGCCCCACGAAAACGACATTAACTCGAGAAAAGGCCAAAAAAAAAAAAAAAGAAGAAGAAGAAGAGTCAAAATAATGATAGTTCCGCCGTCGTTGTTGGGTCACCGGAGGGCCCGCCGGAGGGCCTGCGCCAGCAGCGCCGGCGCCGAGAGGTGCGGCAAGTGCCCCTCGATGTTGAGCATCTCCACCGTGTTCCTCCCGCCGAGGTGGTTCTTGAGGTACGTCGCCACCGACGCCGGCACCGAGACGTCCTTCGCCGTCTGGACGATGCAGCAGGGGACGCGGACGAGGCCCAGCACCCCGCGCAGGTCGCTGTTGAACACGGTGCGCGACACGAACAGCGAGATGTCGGGCCTCATGTTGAAGAGCGTGCGGCTGAACTCCCGCACCGCCGCCGGGACGTCCGCCCCGACCGCCAGAGGTGCGAAGCCGTTCACCCACGCCTCGTAGTTCGCCTCCATCGCCGAGAGCACCTTCTCGATCTCCGCTTGCTCGAACCCTCCGTGGTAGTCCCTGTCATTCAAGAACCTACCAAAAATCCAGAAACACAAGAGTTCAGCTCATATAAAGACCATCTGGTCGGAAAGTTCAGACAACGCGAACAGGAAAAGATAATTTGAGGGCACCGGCGCTTTACCTCGGGGATGCCCCGATGAGGATGAGTTTGGTGAAGAGGTCGGGTCGGCGGATGGAGGCGAGGATGGCGAGCATGGCGGAGAAGGAGTGGCCGACGTAGGCGCAGCGGTCGACGGAGAGGGCGTCGAGGATGTTGAGGAGGTCGTCGACGTAGGGGTCGAGGGAGGTGTAGCGGCGGAAGTCAAAGTAGTCGGGGTTGACGCTGCCGGCGCAGACGAGGTCGTAGAGGATGACGCGGTAGTGCGGGGTGAAGAAGGGGAGGATGCGCTGCCACGCCGACTGATCGGTGCCGAAGCCGTGCGCCAGCACCAGGAACCGCTCGCCGGTTCCGACCACCCGCACGTTGAGCGCCTCCAAGAGTACGTTGCCCATGACGACGGCGAAAACGAACAAACCTTAAAAAAAAAAAAGAAAAAAATCTCTCTCCTTTTATTAATGGAGAAAAATCGAAGTAGCTGAGAAAATAATGAATGGCATGGGGTCTGTCTAGAACTTGCTTGCTGTGCCTAGTTTATGCATATTGCATTGTCCGTCTCTGTGCGTGCTTTGTTTGGTGGTATTTATATTTTATATTGCTACGTGCGTGCGTTGTTTCCTTTGTTTTTTTTTTTTTTTTTTAAAATCTATATTTCCTCTTTCTTTCTCCTTCGGTGCTGCCAGTAAATGCTGTCGTGACAGGTGTCCGGTTTCGAGGGGTCACGACGGTTGAAGTTTCGGATTCCAATCTTTGATCCGAAGGCCCGCCCCGCCCGGTCCCGTCCCGGCTAGACTTACCGTCAATTTTTTTGGGGTCAGTGTGGAAACAAACCTCATGTGGAGGTATTTGAATCCAATGCTAGCTAAGAGGGTTTCCTTCATCCTACGCGACGGAGAGGTATCGCTGTCGAAAGCACGTGACGCGATTCTTTTGCCAAGGGTCGTTCTGCACCGACACGACACTCTCGCCCCGCCCCGCCCGCCCCCCCACCCCCTCCCTCCCTCCCTCCTTCTTGATGCTCGCAATTTTTTTATTTTTTATTTTTAACTTCGCAGTGTTTTTGAAATTCGGTATGAAATAAATCCGAAAGCCACGAGAAAAAGGGAAATAGAAGAGACCGGGTCATTCTGGGCGGCCTTTGCTTGTTTAGGATAATGATGTGAATACGCCGGCACTTGTCCCGAATTGCTTTGTTCGCTCCCCCTGCCATTTCTTTGGGGACTATAAGGGGGAAAAATCAAGAACCAAAAGGAGTCATTGAAGCTTCCCCTTTGATGACTGAGAAGTGAGAAGTACGAGCGTGAAAAAGAGCCCTAAAGTGAGATGGGATGGAATGGAATGGACGAGTATGGTCTCCAGCAAAAGCAAGGCATCCAATAAGACAGGCTTCCCTTTGCTTCCGACATCGACTAAGTTCCGTGACTAGGATTAGCATATCCCCAGACGCCTTTTGATCTCCGTGATTAGGTTATAATTGAAGGCCGACATTATCTCCATTAACAGAGGATTACGACACGGGGGCACTACTTTTTTTTGGGTTTTTTTTTTTTTTTTTTTAACATGTTGATCACGCAAGTTCATGGAGCAACAACGTGTGGGACGTTTCTCTTTCGAAAAAGAGGATCAGGCAACACGACCCGCCATTCAAAAACATGCACGTAAACGCAGGGTTAGTGTTAGCTTTCCTTTTTTTTTTCCCCTCGTGGGTCTTTCCTTTATTACCAAGCAATTCTAGATGCTGCAGCATCATTCCTTTTTCGGCACATCATTCCTGTCTTGGGGTGAGGAACGATGCACGGTAGGGTAGAAAGTCGGGTTGGGCAATTCGGTTTGGGGTAGCGGTTTTGAAAATTCGGACCCCCGTCGGTCCAAAGAGCTAAATGTGAATACTCATCGTTAGAACCCCCCCCCCCCCCCCCCCCCCCCCCCCCCCCCCCCCCAGAGGCTCATGGCAACATCTCAAATCAACTAGGTTTCTTTGCATCCGTGGTCTCTTTTCTCGCCCCAAAAATGCAACGATAGACCTCGCCTGCTAATGATCTATCATTCGTCGCGATTCACCGTCTTATAGAGTGGTGTATAGATAGCCGAAAAGAGAAAAAAGTAGGCTTGTTCTTGAAATAAGCCTCGCTATATAATGCATCCGACACAAATTAAAGAACTTATGCTAGACATTGACTTATCCAAGAGCAAACCCATTTCGTTTGTTTGATGCAATGAGTTGCAGTCCACATCTACAGCAGTAACTACGTATTTCCATCAATTCGCAAAGTAGAAAAATGAATAAGCATATCATACTGCCAATGAGGCGTTGGCTGAGTTGGTGAGATCCCCTAAGCCTTAGACAGTTAAACTGATGATGTCCCAGGTTCGAATCTCCATGTCCGCCTTTTGAGGGACTTGACCGGTGGCATTGACACATATACCCCACCACCCCGAGAAATAGTCCATTACACGTGGAAAACCTTGGTTATAAATAAAAAAAAGCATATCGAACCAAGAAAAATCACATAACATGAGAAGTATAATTGAATATGGTAGGGGTAGGGTCGAGCGGGGGTATCGGATGCAGAATGGGAGCAGTAGCCATTCAAATCTAGAGAGGACAAAAAGGAAATATACTTCCTCACTGCATCTTATTTTTTGCAACCTCCACTGGTCCATTTTTCTCTGTTTGCCTCATCCAAGTTAGCTCATTGGCTGCACAATTGACCAAGGTCTCTATCTCCATTGCCACTCTTTTCCTTCTCTGCACTGCATTTTCTGGCGTCGCCACTAGGAGAAACTTATGTCGAAAAAGCTCTTTGTAAAACAAAGTACGACTTGATTGAAACTCGTGTCGGAAAGCCCTCCAATAATCAAAAGTCAGGTTTTGTTGGCTCGGACACCATGTTAAGCGAAACACAAGGCGGATCGATTATTTCTTCGGATACTCGACCGAGCTCGGAGAATGGCGGGTCGCGTTCGATGTGGCATTAATAAGAGAGGGACCGGTGTAATTAACTAGAGAGAGAGAGAGAGAGAGAACAATCCGTGCGGGGGGCATATCCAGGACCAGAGAAAGTGACGCATGCGAGAAGCACACCAGACAAAGTGGGCATCATATACAGCACCGACCCCAATTCATCGTTTCAGTTGGGGGAAGAAACACGAGCATGCACGCTAATATAGCCCTAGGGTTTCATCTTCTTCTTTCTTCTTCTTTTTTCCTCATTTGCATCGATGTATATTATAAGATAAGGTCATGTGAGGACACAAATTTCAGAAAGTTTCAGATAAGTCAGCCAAAGATTGGGCCCCTTCTCTCTACACTGGCATATTGTGAAAACAACGACTTGAGAGGGAGGGAGAGAGAGATCATAATGGTGGGGGTGAGGTACAAACCCTAGGAGTGTAGTGGAGTCAAGTTCCAATGAAGTCAAAATTGGCATGATGAGTCACGAGGCTTATCTTATCCATTTACTTTTTCTCTTCTTTCTCCTTTGCTTTATTTCTGGCTTTAAGCATCTTCTTTAGACATAGGTTCGACCTCGTCTATGTAGCGATGGCGAGAGAACAATTTGTTTAAGTTTACAAGCATTGCCGTCTAGAAGAAGGGTTGCCCTGTAGCAACGCATGCGCATTGGAAAAAATTAAGGGAATTAAACAAATCAAGCAGAAGTTTCCATGGTATATAACAAGTTAATGTGTCGATATGCCTCTATATATAATGCATGCATGCATGCATGCATGTATATGCGTATGCAATTAGATGTACTAATCAATTTGATCATGGTTTTTATGCTTAGCCCCAAAACCGGTTCATCTCACCCGCATATTCTGTGAACAACCTTAGTCATGAACTCATTGAGGAAAGCAATCTAGAAAACATGAGCTATCCAAATGAAATGAAATGGGTAGTTTTTTTTTTTAAGGGGGGTCTTGCTATGAGGATCGACGGTCCAATGCCAGCCACAATTTTTTTTTTTTTTTTGTGGCTAGCACATAACAGCAAAAAAAAAAAATCGTAACTTTTGGTGATAAACAAAGCACGACCATATTGTCAAAACAATGCGATCGTCAGCTAATCATTTTCCCTTTTTTTTTTTCCGAAATAAAATGGTTAGTTCATTGTAAAAAGAATTGTCACATCATATATCCATGTGTGTGTATGTGTGTGTATATATATGCACCAAGTACCACCATATATTGTTAACAACTTGTTTCCACCGGAGAAAACTCTTGGGAAAAGATCGGGACCAAATTAGGAAAATTTCTGTCGAAAATATTCCAACTTTTCTTTTTTTGAAAAAAAAAATATTGAAAAATAAGGCACACCATTTTGAGCATTTTTCGGCTAAAATTGACCTCAATTAGCAAAACTCAAAAAGTTTAGAACTCAATTGACAAAATTAAAAAAATTAAGACTAAATTGAAAAAAGTGCAATAGATTTAAGATTTTGTGGACTATTCTCCCGAATTATTGGTGGTCTATACAAAATGCATCGCTTTGTTAAAGCAAGGTCTAGTCCGTATGAGTTGTACATGGTCCAGGTTAATTATAATATGATTGATTTGATATCATATCATATCCTTATCTAATTAGGTGGCGACTGATGTGAAATATTCCACAATGAAAGTGAGGACTGGGTCGCTGAACCTCATTTCTGTCAAGTTAACTTCTTATAAGTCAGGCCCAAAAAAAAAATGCAATAAAAATAGAAAATATGGGGGGGACACGTTTGTTTATGTAGTTTGGACGAGGAATCACTATGTTTCATGATTTCATCATTAGCTTAGAGAGATTGGATACGATGAGATTTTCGTTCCAATCATTCTCTCTCCAAAAATGGTTCCCATTACGTCTTAAAAAAATCCTTTCCTTTTGACCCTTTTTCTTGCCATGTTTTCCCCTTTTTTTTTAAGGTAATATTTTTTTTTTTATAACCGAGGTGTCCGAGACAGCTTGCGCACACCTCGACTATTCCTCGGGGGGACTAGCACGACAACCACAAGCCGCGACCCCCACTTAAGTCACGGAACGCGAGATGAGAGATTTAAAATCAGGGACTTGACAAAACGCATGTTTTCCTCCTTTTTCATGCCTAGGGCATTGTAAAAATGAATATTCGTTTTCATGAAGGGGTGTGTGCCAATTCATCATGTTATATCATCTTCCAAATATTAATTACACGCTTCGTAAATAAAAACCATTGATGCATTGAAATCCTAGTATTTACTTACTAAAGTGACCCAATTTCCACATTCTTTTTCGCTAAGGCAGACCCATCTCGTGCTAACTGATATTGCATTCGCACGATTTGGTTCCATATATAATTAACGTTACCCCTTGGTAATTAGTAAAATTAATCTCATCGTCGCTCTTCTTCACATGCTGCCGACACCAAAGATATTCGTCCGTCGATACACGTGCCTAGCACGGGGGAAGAAATCAAGGCAAATATCATAACATGAGCTGATCAATTGCGCGGATGGCGTATATTGGTGCCACGTGTCCAGCCGACAAATACAGCCGACAAATATAACAAGGGAAGCAACAACATGCCATAGGAAATGGTTCAAGTTGCTACGAACCTCCAGGAGGATATAGATAGTTATATGACCTCTCGTATATGGCGGAATAACTACCCAATGATGTCTGACCTAAAAAAAAACTACCCAAAGATGTGTTCATGCAACTTATGAAGGATGACGTAAGTGATGTTGGAGTTGGTGAATACTTCGTGGACCATTGTTTCTCACACCGGATACGCCCACGTGAGTTTAGGGAAGCTGAAGTGTTATCCAACAATATGTGACCCATGCGCGCGGGATGCGGAGCCCCCGACACAGGTGTGTCCCGCTGCCAGGTCAGCGGGCGGGGCTTCCGCTGTTGTGAGATTAAAGAGGTTTCAGATAGATTTAGGTTTTTGGCCCGTTTAGGGTATATTTATTTTGCTCGTTTTTTGCTAATCATTGTAATGAGTTGCGGTTGTAAATCTAAACATCATGGTGAGATCTCTTTGCAGGATATAGCCCTATTTTGAGGTAAACCGTGCGTTGCCTATTTTTTTTTTTTTTCTGTTTGATCATTCTGATTCGGTGTGCGACAAATCTCATTACATGGAAGATGACGACGAAAACCATTTGAAAGTTGCAATCGTTAGGAGCGGTTAGCCCTTCAACCATCATAAATACCATCGAGCATCCATCAGGAGCCCCCTCCCGACAAATCATGAAAATTTATCTTTATCTTTACTTTCGGCACCACGTTTTAATTTTCTTAACTGTAGCTTTCAGATTCTCGTCGTCGAGTCGAACTCCGGCATTTATCTTTATCCCAAACATTTTGCCGTCGATTCAAACTGCGGTATTGTGTCGACGCGTGTTCAAGCTTCGTCGTCGAGTCAGACTCCGTCGAAGTCTGTATATGTTGGTTCATATGTAAAAACTGCGTTTCTTAAATCTTTCCGTCGAGTCAAACTCCGGTTCTGTTTATGTTTGTATAATTTTATTGAGGTTTCACCTGTTAATTTCTTGATTTTCTGGATCATTCATGTCCGAAATCGCCACACTAACCTATTTTCTACATTTAAAAGTCGAAAAATTGATTTCGGTAAAAGGTATTTCGTCAATGGAGAAATATGGCCAAAAAAAAAAAAGTTTTGAAGGTATGGTCCACGAGCTATGTTAGTAACTTTTTCATGATTGAATGGTAATAAAAAGTTAGTCTTGATCTTTTCCTTTCCTTGAATCTTGATTTTCGCTTTTATTAGTTTGGAGGAAAATTTCAATAGTTTGTAAGAACGAGGGAAAAAAGAAGGAGAAAATTCCGAGTTAATAAGAAAAAGGAAAAAGCGTCATTCTTAATCAGTCACTTGACAAGTGCCCTAGAGACGCTCCTCAGTAAAAAAAATTGGGAAAAAGTCAAATAAAGGCCTAAAATGTGGTCATTTTCTCAAAGAAAAAAATGGCTTGCGGTGGATTTTGTCTCAAATGAAAGTCAATTCTGGTATACAACCGGGGGTATTTTCGTCTATTTCCTCTCTCTCTTTTTCTTTATTTCTTTTTGTTTGGTTTTTTTCTTGCCTTTCTCTATGTTTTTTTCAATCGCCACTCCTTAAAATTCCTAACTCTAATTATTCGTGCAATAACTGATCGTCTAATGATTGATTAATTTGACCCCCAATAATTGGTGATTACTGATTAGTACTTAAGCTGGAGAGGAAAGCAGAAGGAAGCGGGTGCGATTAGATGTTGAAGAAAGCGCACGCGCGACGCATTGAGATTCCTTCGTGTCATCATCATCATCATCATCATCATCGACCCACTTCTCTCTCGGCATTCACTGTTCTATCCGAATATCTGTTCTACATACATTTGATGTGAATGACATTCTCGTAAGTGCATGCGTCGCGCCTTGAAGTCAACACCGGCACGAGTCTCGCGCCGATGTTCGTTGACCAATCGATTTCGAGGCTGCGCTCGTTTTGTCGGGACGAGGAGTGCGATGTCATGGAATGAGATGGGATAAAGAGATCCCTCCGGAGATTATATGTGGTCTAATTCTATCCGGCATTTGGTGCACCGTAAGACCAAATCCCGAAATGAAAAACAAAAAAAAAAAAATCCCATTAAATTAGAAAACTGGACATAAGAAAAAAAAAATGGAAGTGCTTCACCTCCGACTCGATCACCACGACCGAGGCCCTAATCGCGCGCCGAGAAAGTGCTTCCCCCCTCCGATCTGAGCATCTATTGCGAACTCAGGCGGCCCCGATGTGTGCTCCCGACTCGTTTCCAACTCGAATAGCCTCCCACCGGATAGATTGGTATCTGGTTCTCAAGTAGCACCATGTCGCGACAAAGATCGTCGACCATCCATGGCTTGCCGAAGATTCGGTCGTCACCCCCCCTACCCTAGGGATCGACACCAAGGTCAAGGCCCAACTTCAGGTGACCCTAGATGTAGGGCCCCCTAAGGATGGCAACCTCGGATCTCATGTCGTGAGCCTCAAATCCGAGGTCTAAAGCTGCGAACCGCATTGAATGAGGAGTCGCCTGAATGACTCCCCATTCTTGTATAAATAGAGGCGTTCCCTCTTATTGTAATCACCTTGGACACACGACATTGAGCAATAGACTCTCATTCTCTCCCACAACGCCCTCTCCCTCTCTATCTCTGCGATCCAAGTGGCTAGTGAGCGTGCGCGACGATCCTTAGGCAAGGCATGGCTTAGGAGATGCATTTTAAGTGAGAGTCGATTTCTCTGGTCCAACTCACCAACAGCTTGATGGGGAAAGCCCAAACACAGCAAAGCAAATCCGGAAGAGAAAGAGTCCATTCAGGAGAAAAATGACACATTTCATTTGGGCCATAACCCAAAATGGTAGATGCACTCCAATTCGGCAAAAGGGACAGTGAAGTTTCAAAGAAAAAGAAAAATCAAGCTATCAATCGACATGAGTACTTACTTTGTACGATTTAATTGAAAACTTTGGGCGCGGATGACAACACTTTTGGAGTCGAATCTCTGTTTCGGAAATGCTTCTGGAACAAAAATCCATTTGGCAATGTAACTTTTGGAGCATAAATCTGTTTGGCTACGCGACTTTATTTTTCTACTTCTAGAGCATTAAGCAGTTTTGGAGCTCCTTGAAAAAGTGAAAAAAAAAGTTATTCTCTCCAGAAGTTAAAATCAAAAAGAGACAATCAACGCCAAGTCTATCGAGGTCTATCTCTCTCCCTCATGCTCCCTCTCTCTCTCTCTCTCTCTCTCTCATAAGAAATCTATTTGTGAAACAGAAGTAGAATAATAAACTTATGATCAGAAGTTGATTTCTAGAGTAGTTGCCATACGTATCCTTTTCATTCAAACATTATCTTGTGAATGTAGAGAAGCCCATTTCGACAGAGATAATCAACAAAACACGTATGAAGACGACACTGAGCCTAGAGCATGTGTCCAGGACTGCCATAACGCGAGCCCATGTACATTCACAAAATGCACCATGATGAACTAATCGATTGGAGATGCTTTTGGGTGGGAAAAACGTTATCTTTAACGCTACTTCTCCACTTCCGAGACGATATATCTTTGGGGTTTCATGGGGGGATAACGTGCGGTCGTGCACCTACTGCCACCCATGTGCTTGCTGGAGCAAGTGTTCTAAATGTATAATTTTGTAATCGGATTCCTCCGCACATCGATCATCCAACGATGAAAGTGTAAATTATGTTTTACACTAGCAATAAATCTAAGGAAGCGGCTAGCATAACCGTTCATTGCTCAATATGACATTGGACCGTGCACATAGAAGTAACCAAAAAAAAAAAAAAAGATTTGTGAAAATTGTTTTTGTGGCTTGTATAGAACGACGCACTATACATTATGTGACCATTATGCAAGCATCTCCCTAAAATCGGAAAAATTACCAAAAAAGTCCTAAACCTTTTACAGTTGTGCCAATTCAGTCCTAAACCTTTTTTTTTTTTTTTGCCGATTCAGTCCTAAACCTTTTACAATTGTGTCATTTAAGTCCATCCAGCGAATTTTGGCAGGCCGGTGCTGACGTGGATGCCTGCTGGCCGGCGACTCATTATTTTAATATTTTTTGAATTATTTACATTTTTTTTTATAATTTTTAAGATTTCTTTTTTTCTTTTCCTTTTTCTTTTTTTCCCTCTCCCCTCCCCTCCCTTCCCCGCCCCTCCCCCTTCCCTTCCCTTCCCTTCCCTTCCGTTCCCTGCAACTCTCGTTTCCTGCAACTCCAGCCCATCGCTGGATTGAGGCGCGGCTGGATAGGCCACCTCGCCCGGCCATGGCAGAGGTCAACCTCGCCGTCGCCGGATGAGGCAACGACTGCGAGGTCGAGCCTCGCCATGGCCGGGCGAGGCTCGGCCTCGCAAGCCCAGATCTGGGCATTGCGAGTTCAGAGGCCGGTGAGCTGCAGCTCCGCGTTCAGCGAGGGGCGTCGGCCGACGAACTCCTACCTCGGTGGCCTCTGCGAAGCTCGCTCATCCGGGAAGCCCCGAGCTCGCCGGCCATGGCCAAGCTCGAGTTCGCCTGGATCTGGCGAGCTTGTGGCTTGCCGGCCTCGGGAGAGCCCGAGAACGCCGGGACCAACCGCCTTGAGCTCGCCGGGCCGAGTCATGGCCATCACCGGGCGGCCGGAGGAAGGAGGACGGAGCGGCACAGGATGAAGAAGAAACGCGATCTGGATTCTGGAGCAAGGAGGAAGAAGGAGGTGGGACCATGGGAGAAAAAAATAAAAAAATAAAAAAGTAAAAAATCCTAAAATTTATTAAAAAATCATGAAAAATTCAAAAAAAAAATATTAAAATATTGGGTCGCCGGCCGGCCGGTGTCCACGTCAACGCCGGCCGGCCAAAATTCGCCGGATGGACTTAAATGACACAATTGCAAAAGGTTTAGGACTGAATCGGCAAAAAAAAAAGTTTATGACTGAATTGGCACAACTGCAAAAGGTTTAGGACTTTTTTGGTAATTTCCCCCCCTAAAATCTAATAAAAATGTCTCCTTATATTCGTCCCGGCTCACTCCGCAAGATCTTTGGGGGGAGAGAAGGAAGCCTCTCTCTGTCTCTCTCTCTCTCTCTCTTAAGGAAGATGCATCTCACCAGCCAAAGGAAAAAAGAAAAGCAAAAGAGCACCAGTAGAAGGTGAACTCGCATAAAGGGAGATCGATTTCCTTCCTATTCGTATTGACCAAAAGGAAAAGAATCCAAAGAAGAACTTCAAAGACATCTACTAATATGTTAAAACGTATCTTACGTACGTAAAACGATACTATGCATCATAAGAAAATTCATACGATTATCACGCTACTTGTTACTACAAAACGTGACATGCATCGCGTGTATGCAAAGTTATTGACATCTGAGCGATTAAGTCCGACCACTTTACTAGGAAGTATTTGAACAATCAATAAAACCTTGAAAGAAGGAAGTATTACAAAGAAATTGTGTAGATATTTTTGGAAGATAAAGATGTTTCAAAATGTGCACCGTCCTTTTAAAATTTTCGTAGGATAGAGATGATCGGAACTTTAATGTTGAAACATAAGAGAGATCAAATAGAATCATGAGCTTACCATAATATATCTAAATTATGCAGTTTAGATATAGATTGAGAACAAAACGTCGTTTTCGTTAGAAGTACAAAAAAAAAAAAAAAATCGGCGTTACCATGATAGAATCATTTGTTGATCGTCATTATTTTGTAATACGTTTCGAGTTTAAGTTACCTCACGTACTTCTGTTCATGTCTATAAGCTTGGAAAAAATTTCACCGATAGACAAGACAACTAAGCACCCATGTCATACGCAAAATGAACCGAAACTGCATGGATGTGAGCATCTATTCGCCGGTCTACATGTACATGAAAATTTTAGAAAGTTTTTTTTACTAACCGAACTAAGAACCGAACTGAACTGACATTTTCTAAAATTTCAGTTCAATTCGGTTCGGTTCGGTTCGGTTCAGTTCTTAGTACGGTTTGCAGTTCAGGTTAACTTCCAAACGGAATTTACTTCTTTGGGTCCCGGTAGATGTCCCCATGTCTGTCGCATCGGATTCTCGTTTCTTTCTTTTGTTGTTTTTGCCCAAATTCCAAAAGAAAAACTGTTGACCGGCGTCGCGACCCGTCCGAAATCAACGGACGCGGCTAATGGATTACCGATCGCGGCCCCCACTCTGAAATGTGGATCGCGGGCCTTAGATCGGCGCGGGCCCTCCCAGGCCCATACCAAATCGCGGCGGGAGTATATCTTTAAAGATTCGACGATAAGAGTCGATCGCTTTCGACCTTAGTGTGGTCGTGGTGGCATGTGCAACTTGTGCATGCATTTGGAGTCGCCACCGGTCTTTCTTGGAGGGTAGACCGGAAACCTTACTGACCGATTGGGAGAGATCGATCAGTTCTGCGGAACCAGAGATTTTGAGTTCGGGGACTTGGTTACGTCGGTGTCATTACCAACGCCCTTTCGGTACCTAACGTGAGTGATTTTCCTAACTAAGAGTTCATGCAGGCGCAATTTTGGGTGAGATAGGTTTGATTCAGGGTTTCATGCAGATTGGAAGACTATTCCTATCAATCACAATCAATTTAAATGAAAGCGCAAGTCACGTGCATAAATAAATCATGTCAATACACATCAATCTCAATCATTGGCCTCATAGTATAGCCATAAGGGCTTAGGGAAGATGTGATTTAGGGCTAGGGGTAAAATGGGAAGATTCGGGGACAATTAGCTCGAAGGGCAAAATTGTCATTTTTGGAAGGTTTGGATACCTAATTACCCAAAATATTCCATGGCCAGTTGATTGTGGCCATTTCCCATTTTTGAGAATTTTTTTGGAATTTCTTGATTTTTCTTCAATTTTTGGAAGACGATTCGCCCGAAGGGCGAAATCATCATTTTAAAGAAGGTTCGGGGTTCAGAACACCCGGGATGAGACTTGGCCAGTTGTTTGTGGCCATTTCCTATTTTTTGGGATTTTCCTGGATTTTTAGAATTTTTTTGGAAGACGGTTTGCCGGAAGGGCAAAACCGTCATTTCTGAAAAGACCGGGGGTCAAAAGACCCGAAACGGGTCGTGGCCAGTTGAATATTGCCATTTTCTATTTTCTGGAATTTTTTAGAATTTTTCTGAATTTTTCGAATTTTTTGAATATTTCATGATTTTTTTTATTTTTTATTGATTTATTGATTATTTTATTATTTTCTGATTTTTTATTTATTTAAAGATATTTTCCGGGCCGGGTCTGACCCGGCCCGCGCCTCTCGGGCGCCCGGCCCGACCCTAGGGGTTGAAACCGGCCTAAAACGACACCGTTTTATATTTTTAAATATTTTTTCCTATATTTTAACAATTTTTTTGATTTTTTATCTATTTTATTTAATTATCCGAAAATTCCCCGGATCCGACGGTTCTCATCGCGCCACGTGGCCTCATCCTGTGCGTCCGATCTTCCACTAGATCGGACGTCCCTCAGTGAGCCACGTGGCCAAATCGTAGCCATCGGATCAAAAATCAATTATTTTCCTTTTTTAGAAAAACCTTCGGATCGAACGCTCTAGAACGTGCCACGTGGCCTCCTCTGGTGCGTCCGATCTTGTACAAGATCGGACGTCCCTCAGCGAGCCACGTGGCACATTCTCGTCCGCCGGATCGATTATTCGAAAATCATTTATTTAATTTTCCAAAAATCCAGGATCGCGACACGTGTCGCGATCGTGGCCGTCCGTTTGTTTTATTTGAAAATAAGCGGACCGGACCCCACCCGGCTGACGTGGCTGCCTACGTGGCACGCCACGTCGGCCGTTGACCGTTGACCGGCCGGAGGTCGCCGGAGAAGACGATGAACAGTGAAAAATCCGGCGGGAATAGTAACAATTCCGGCGAGGTCGCCGGAAAATGCCCAAAATTGACCAAAACTCAGAATTTTTTGGAGATTTTTACACCATTAGACTCCCTAACATTTCAACATCATCATACCATAGAAATTAAGGCCATGAACGCGTCCCAAATAGGCAAAACCGGACCTCCCCGAACCCGGCTCCGGCGAGGTATTTTCCGAATTTTTTTCTTATCAAAACTCGATTCTAAACCATCAAACAACACCCAAGGAGGGTCTAGAGGCTTACCTAAGCTCATTTCGAGCTTGAAGACCGCCGGAAGTTCCCCGTTGAGCTCCCGGTCCGAACCGTTGCCGGCGAAGCTCCGAGCCGTGTTTTCGCCGCGGTTTAATGCAAAACAAAGGTCAACACAAGCTTAGAAGCAATGCTAGTACATATTCAAAGCTTGATACCCGCAAATGGGGGTCGGGAAAGGCACGGCCGGGACAAAACCGAGTCGAGGCATCCGTCGGCATTTTATCGAACACATGGCGTGCGTATGAGAAACGGTGATCGGAGGAGAATACCGACCTACTTGGAGCTCGCCGACGGCCACGAATGCTTGCCTGAGGATCCGTGAAGGTCGCTGAAGCTCCGGGGAAGCTCCTTCAGTCCGGTCTTCGCCAAGAAAAATCCTCCCCTCTCTCGGCCTCCCTCTCCCCTTAAACCGAGAATCCCGCCGATTTTTATTGCCGACCGGCGACCTCGGTGCCTACTCCACGTTCAGAACACGAGCATGGGTCTCCCTCTTCTGTCCCCCACGCTCGTTCGCCTTTGTTTTCTTCAAAAATCGCGCCCCCATCACGCCCTGCTCCCCCCCTGTTTTCTGTCCACGCTGCTGCACATTCTGTGCATGCTGTCCACCAGACCCGGGTCGGGCCGGGTCGGGTCGGGTCGGACCCGACCGGCCCGGTTCGGCCAAATCGCCCAAATCGCCAAATTGACCCCCCAAATGACCTCTTTTCATGAAATTGATGGCAAAATCGAATTCCTTGACATGTTTTCCATCAAATATGGGTATTTTCGTGAATCAATTTATTGAAATTCTGTGAAAACCCCAAATTGTCCCTAGGATCCGAAATTTAATTTCGCCAAATCGAAGGCCTAAACGATCGAATTAGCCAAAATTGAGCCCACCAATGGATTCAGCATGATGAAAACTGTTGGGTAGAGGTGTTTAATTTTAATGGGTGTGCCCGTGTGAAATTTAATTTCACAAATTGTAAAACCGGGGACTAAATTGAAAGATTTTTATGCAATTAAGCCCTTTTGGCTAAAATTGATCAAATTGGAGGGCAAATTAACCCAATTGCATTTCAATACTTTAGAGTCCAATGTCATAGCTTATAAAAACCAAGAATTGAAAATTAAAAAACTCGAAAAGGATTTTTTAGGCCCGGTTCGGGATTAGGTTTGTGAAGGAACCCCATGAACCAAGCCAAATTTTCCTGATAAAAAGTGAAAATATTAAAGAGGAAATTAAAATAAAATTTATGAATATTTGTTGTAATTTTCTGACCACGAATGGTATTTTTCCTGATTTTTTGGGTTTTTTTTATAATTAAATAAATTTCAAAAAATATTAAAAAATTCAAAAAATATTTTTTGTTCAAAATTGGTTCCCAAGGCTAGGCTAAGGCTTCCAAAGTTGATTTTGCAATTTTTTGACCTTTTTTGCTATTTTTAATTAATTTTAGAAATAAAAACTAAAATAAAAGATGGTCAAAAATCAGGTGTCAACAACCGGTAAAAGGAAACAAAGTCATGCTTGTAGAGATATATTTGTGGAGAGAGGCACAACAAAAGTTCAATACTTTCGCCTAGGGAAGATCACCAAGAGGGAGCCCAAATCCGAGTTCGTCAACATATCCAATTGGACACACATTCACTCAAAAACTTAAGTCAAAGAGTTATGGGCCAATTTAGATATATTAACTGTTCAATACCACATCTCGCACATCCATCATAACAATTTACCAGATGTTAAGATCGGCGCAATCACAACAAAGGAAAACATAACAAGAAAGAGAAATCGAGACATGAGATTTTATCCCGGTTCACCCTTAAATTATGGCTACGTTCAGTAGATGATTTCACTATAATTAGCACTTCGGCCCTCTCATTACATCACTCAATTACAACATGAGCTCAAGCTCAAACCACTAATGAATAATCATGGGTTTAAATCATAAAAATCCGCTAATGTCCAGGGGGCGCTGCCCTCTTGAGACACCCGTCGAGGCAAAGCGGGACCAACATGCTTTCATGTCGCAGGGGAATATGAACCACACCCAACAATATTTAGCAGATTATGTATATTTTATTTGATTGATCATATCGATTATAATTTATATTTTGTTATTTCATATAGTGATTTTGTAGAATCTACAAATAGGCTTGTGTACGTTTTATTTGATAATGTACGAAAATTTATGTCCTCCTTTTCATCTCTATCTTTCACTTGGTAGTTGGCATCAGAGCCATCATTGTTACCTGTAGAGCGTACATTGAGCATTTCGCGTAATATCGCCATCGCCATTGGCCGAGTTTTTCTCCAAGGTGGTTGTCACGGCACTCCACATCGGCCCCGTTACTCCCATTTTCCCGCCAATTCTGAAGCCTTTAGTTGCTATTCGGCACACTTCTAGCTCCCTTGGGAAAAAACAAAACAAAACAAACATCCCATCAGACTGGCCACTCTAAGACGAGCCAGATCTTGAAGTTTCATCGTCAACGGACGTTGGACAACGCCACTCGCGCCACCGCTTATTAGATCCGTCGAACTCGCTACTATTCAGTGCTGATTTGGACACCTTATGCCGCTTGTTTTGAAAAATGAACAACACCACCAGACCCGCCACCGTCTGATGAGCCATCTCGTGAAATCTCTCGGCTAGACACCACCGGATGGACCCATACACGCAACCAGAAATTCCTACCTGAGAATTTCTTGTCCAATCTATTGTATTTAAGATAGTAAAGTGCATATAATGGGTAAATTTTGTAAGCATTCTCACCGACATGGTCATATGGCATCGAATTTCTATCAATTACGAACTAAGCAACCTACCTAGCAGAACAATCAACCTTGAAGCCAAGGTTCACATGCACGTCCATCTTTCATTGCTTCTCTTTGTGAACCTCGCACATAAAAAGCTGTTCGTGATCCCAATTTGAAGCAAGTAATGGCGGATAAGTAGCAGGCCTAGTTGATTTGCCTCTCAGTAAGCCCTCCATAGGTTGTAAATGGTTATAAGATTGAAACAAATGGAGATAGCAATGGGGACCATAACAAAGCTCGGTTAGTGGTGAAATGTTTTACTTAAGAATACGAAGTTGACTATCAAAAGATTTATGATTTTGTTGTACGCTTTACTTCTGTTCACAGTCTTCTTGTTGATGTCGCAGTTAAGTGTTTGGTATTAAAATGCATTCCTCAATGGCGATATCACTAACCAAGTTTATAGGGTGCCTCCACCTAGATATGCTCATCCTCCAACTATGTGTATTGATTATGTCAAACATTATATGGCTTGAAATAAGCTCCTCATATACGGTATTTTTCAATACTAGCTCAACCATGGAATTTCTTAGCTTCAAATCCAATACCTATGACCATGCTCTTTTTGTTTGGCACAAAATTTATGGTTATATTATGCTGCTCCTATATGTGAAAAATATTGTTATCATTGGTGATGTTAATATTGGCATTTTAAAACTCAAGGAATATCTCAGTAACGGTTTGAAATCAAAGATCTTGGGTGATTCGGCTACTTGTAGGCTTGGGAGTTCATTCACGTTCCTCTGCTTATTATCTTTCAAAAGTTAATATATGCAGCTAATCTTATTTATCAAGATGGACTCACCGACAACAAGGTCGCTACAACTCCTATTAAGACCAATGTGATTTTTTTTTTTATGCCCAAGATGCACTGCTCTTTCGAATCTAACACTCTGTGGTAACTAGTCGGCGACCTTATGTATACTTGACCTGACATTTGTCCATGTTGTACAAAATGTTAATCCGTACACGATCACGCCCCGCACAAGGCTCATTTTGCTGCAGTCCTTCGAATTCTTCGGTACGTCAAGGGTACATTATTTCACAGCCTTCTCGTTTTTTCAGCTCATTCTACCTTGGAGTTGACAACTTATGTGATGTTGATTGAGTTAGTATTCTTTCCATGTATGCATACCTAGTAATGGTTCCATGAGGCGTAAAGGTGCGAGAAGTGCGAAAACGCGGAACTCGGCACCCTCCTTAACCTTAAGGACGAGGGGACGTGGTCTCCACTACCACGTAGACGGCACACTTGTGTCGATGTCGGATTTCTCTGTTCAACCAATAAACCCCTACAACATAAGCATTTTTTTTTTCAGATTTAAGCAAGTCCTCTACATGCAAGCAGAGACAACTTACTAACAAAAGATGTCTTTTGAAACAAACTAAGTAGCACAACTCAATTACACAAACAAAAATCAAGATTAGGTTTTTCTTTTCTGTACTTTTTATTCTAAAGCTCTAATTATATCAGAACAATGTTGGCTTGGACTAAATTTCTATGCACCTTATAGGTTTTCATTACTAAGTGGCTCTATACCTATTTGACAAGTCGAACCCATAAGAAGGCACATGCTTCCTCACTGGAGATTACAATGTGTTTGCATTTTGTAGATGAATTCTGGTTCGTAGTTCTTTGGCAGAGCAGAGTTTACTTTTTGTACAAGAGCATAAAGCCAACTACTGCATATTGTGACAACAACAATTTAATGTACAAGTCATTGACTGGTGTTAGATTTGGTGGGATCACAGCCAACTGCTCTAAAAGCTTAAGTTGTTAAAAAAAGGCGTGGTTTAATATTTATATATTCCAACATTCCCCCTCACGCTTAGTCTGGTCTTTTGCCTAGTACTAAGCGTGGACAAATTAATTGGGGAGGCAAATAGGGGCCTGTAAAGATTTGAACTCAGGACCTCCTGCTCTGATACCATATTAGATTTGTGGGACCACAACCAACTGCTCTAAAAGCTTAAGCTGTTAGAAGAAGTCGTGGTTTAATATTTATATATTATTTATATATTCCAACAATTGGGAAAAAAAAGACAAAATAGTAGGCGGCTGTATATACTTGCACTTTTGCAAGTAGAAAAACTTCTCGAATGCCAGTTCCCCATGTATATAAGAGAGGAACCCCCAATCCAACTTCAGATATCTGAGAACAAGATATCAGAAAAATCCGAGGCCAAAAGTTTCTCTTTTCTTGAAAATTCTATTATGCAGGAACTCACAAATGAACCTCAAACAAAGAGAACGGAAAAACGAATTCTCTCGAGAATAAAAGCCAAGTCAAGGACTAGTCTCATGAAGTCATTTTCTACCCCAAAGGAACTACGAACAAGAATTCATCTAGAGGTCATGTCAGCTCCAAAATAAGCAATAAACAACTGGCATTCGAGAAGTTCTCGCAGAAATCTACCACATAATACCGAAAATCCAAATGAAAGAGATAATCTTGCATATACAGAGCTTAATCCCAAAAGAAGCCGACTTTTTAATGAATATCCGACATCTAGCACAAGGTATCCCTAAATTAATAAAACTCCCCATATAATCATAATGTAGACCCACACAGTGCAAAAAAGGCATCTCTTTTCTCACGTAAAAGGAACATCTAAACACCAGAATAAAAAAAAAAAAAAAACAACAACAACAATAGCTGTGAAAACACAAAGGCCCTCGCATCAGCCTAATTAAAAGCCTCCATTTACTCTTTTGCAAGCTCTGCACTCTACGTACAACAAAAATAAAAGTCTTCATTTTACCTTGAACAACAGCTAAAACCCAAACAAATGCACCTAAATCAAAAGGAAATTCCCCATATAACCATAATGTAAACACACACAGAGCAATCTTTCAGACACGTACTTGTGGCTCTAACGATAGGAAACGGGAAGTAGAATCCGAACAAGTCCCGACTGGTCTTGTCGGCCTAGGTGCCGATCTGGGCGGCGACGAGATTCTTGAGGTCCCCGATGGTGTCTTCCCCGTTGCACTTCACCCTCACCTTCTTCCCCAACCGATAGTTTAAAGTTCGACAGACCAAAGCTGCCTCTGCTATGCTAGGTTGGGGGCGAATTTTGGAAGGAGGGAGAGCAAGGAGTAGTTGCTGGCCATGAGACGAGGAGAGGGAGCAGAGTAGGGTTTCTTGGTCGCGAGTCGGGAGCGACGGAGAGAGCAGAGCGGAATCGCATGTCTTAGGGGAGGGAGGGAGGGAAGCGTGAATTGTGAAGAAAGACTGAGAGAGGTGAGAGAGAGCGTCGCATGTGTGAGACGGGAGGAAAAGAGAGCCCGCGAGCTGGAGTTTAAAATTTGGGGGCAATTTTCCAAATTAGTATTTTTTTAAAAAAAATATTTATCAAATTAATATTTAAAAAATATATATACCAAATTGGGTGCCGCTGAGCGGGGCCTAACTTGCAATCGGCAATTGGGCCACTCAATTGCAGATTTGGTGGCTGCCTCGTCCCCCAATCGGCAATTGGGCCGCCGATTGGGGCCCAAAACCAAGATTTAGGCCCCGCTCGACGGCCCAATTTTCGAGCGGGGCCGAAATTTATTTTCTATTTTTCAATAGATTCGTCTCGAAAAATTATGCGAAATAAAAAAAAATTGTCCCAAACGGACACCCGAGCGATGAGATATGCCATTTCAAAGTATTATTTCGTTGAATTTTTAAAACTTTCTAATTTAGTCATCCATTTAAACGAGTAAATTATCATAAACAAGCCACCAACCCCAATACACGCAGAACTGTTTCGAACTCAAGTTGTTCAAGCTCAACAAAGGATCCCAACGGGGGCTTTCGGACTCACGCGAACAACGACATGAGTCAACATATTTCAAATCGTCGAGTGTCCGTTTGGGACTCACGCGGGATGATAATGGCTTTCGGACTCACGCAGAGATGATAATTTAATCGTTTAAATGGATGCCTAAATTAGCAAAGTTTTAAAAATCGGAATAATATTTTGAAATGACATATCTCATTGCTCGGGTGTCCGTTTGGGACGATTTTTTTTTTGATTTTGCGTAATTTTTCGAGACGAATCCATTGAATAAATAAATTAAATTAAATTTCAGCCCCGCTCGGTAATTGGGCCGCCGATTGGGGCTCAAATCTTGATTTTGGGCTGCCGAGCAGGGCCCAACTTGCAAATTGGATGCCGCTCGGCGAAGTGGCACCCAATTTGGTATATATTTTTTTAAAAATATGAATTTGATAAATATTTTTTTTAAAATGCTAATTTGAAAAATTGCCCAAAATTTGGTCTGAAGGGTGGGCCCGCTTCGGACACGTGTCGCACATACGAGAGTGTTGGCTTTTTTCCGTAACAGTGGAGAGAGAAGCGAGCGAGCAGTGGCTTTAATTTTTCTGACGAACTTTTCCGCTTCTTCTTGACCAATCATAACGTCTCTCTCTCTCTCTAAGTCCTAACCAACACACACGGCCTGACGCGTTTTCTCTCGCGGTCTCACCGCGTTGAACGATTTCGCTGACGGTACCCGAAAGGAACAGGTGGGGACTCCATTGAATGGAGTCCCATTCCTCATCGATTTTGGCTTTTAATGGCCTCTTCTTACTTTGCTAATAAAATAAAAATAAAAAATTATGATGATAATGATAATAATAATAATAATAAAAAACAAAAAAGCTCTATTCCTCCGTCTTTATCGACGGCCCAAAGATAGATAAATAAAAGAGCTTCCCTCTTTCAGCTTCAAAGTAAGAGACGTTTCCAATTATAGTTTTCCTATTCCAATTTGATATCTCCAAAAATCCTAAATCGATACACTATGACAAACTCATTCCAAATTAACTTATTGACTGCCAAAAATTCCAACCGGTACATATGTAGCGGATTTACTCCTCGTTAATTTCCGTTGAATTTTCACCGTCAATTTGGTGAGCTAGATAACACCTGACAGTTGACGGGTGTGTCCGTTTGAGGTTTCTCCTTGTATTAACATAACTTGATGGAAACTAAATGATGGTAAATTTATCAATAGCACATCATTTTAAAATTTCTAGTGGTCAAAACCTCATTTTAAGATAAATTTGTCGCACGTGTATCGCTTTCAGATTTTTCGTGATATTAACCACATATATTGGAAAGAACTTATAATATTGATTGAGGCAAACACAAATCCTGGTCCCGATCCAGCGTAAAATGGGTGGAGAGTGCAAGACAATTTTGTTTTTTTACAGGAAGAAAACGACGAATCTTTTACAATTCAGAGTCATACTTGTCAAGACAAACGCTAAGAAAGAGTTCGTTATTGTGTATTTACATAATAGATAGACAATTGGTAACCCACAAAAAAAAAATCGGTGACCATTAGAACTTGGGTTAATACCACCAAAATCTCAAATTGGTACATCTATAATAAATTTACCATAAATTATTTTTTTGATAACCAAAAATCCTAAATCGGTATACCTATGATAAATTTACCTTAAACTGATACAATTATGGCAAATTTACCCTACGTTAGTTTTCGTTAAATTTTACCATCAAACTATTGAGTTAAATGACATGTGATAATTGTCGGATGTACATGTTATCCTCTCTTTGTTATATATATATATATATATATATATATATATGAGATTTTTCGTAGTATTAATCAATTTAATGAAAACTAATAAATGATAAATTTATATGTATATCAGTTTGAGATTTTTATGGTAAAAAAATTAATTTGAGGTAAATTTATCACAGTTGTACCAGTTTAAGATTTTTAGTGATCAAAGAATAATTTGGGATAAATTTGATACGAATGTATTAATTTGAAATTTTTGATAGTCAAAATAATAATTTAAAGTAAATTTATTACATATATGTTAATTTGAGATTTTTCGTAATATTAATCCTCAAGACTAAACAACTTAACCAGGACAAAAAAAATTAGGGCAAGCATCCTTCATGCTTTTTGTTCTTTTATGGGGAAAAGCAACTTTTCCTACTCAATGATGCTGAAAAGGTAGGAAGGTGCGCGGATAGTGATGCGAGAATAAATTATTAGAGGTCAATTTTCGAGCAACCACGGAACTTAAATTTTAGAAAACCGAAAATTTGGAGCAAGAAATAGAATGTTTATCATGCTTCGCCCGAAACATTGCATTTTTACTTATGAAACAACTACTTTTGAAGTTGTTTTGAGCCAATCCCATAAATAAATAAATAAATAAATAAATATATATATATATATATATATATATATATATATATTGTATCAAAACTAAAAATCGCTCAACATTGACATCTCTTACTTCTGTCTCTTTTTATTTTCAGCGCCTCTCTCTTCTAAGTTCTAACCAAGCCCGTCGCCGTCGCCGTCGCCGTCGCCGCACACCGTGGACCATTGCTCACCACCAGCCTCCGCCCCGCGGCCCCCCCTCCCCCCATTTTTGTGTTAATAATGTTTTTTTAACCGTTATAAAATGAAATTTTACCTCTGGCGAAACGTTTATTTTAAGGGAGGAAAAAAAAGTATGTGCAACTACGAAGAACGTTCCTCTTTTGGTATCCAAGGTCAACGGACGTGTCGAAGGGTTGCTTCAGACCACCTGCGTTTTCCTCCTCACTTTCCTCGCTTCTCCCCTGCAACATCGTCCGCAATGGCTTTCTACTTACCTCGCAGACGCATTGTTCCTCGCTGAGATTTTACACTTCACAGATCTCACGAGACCTCCGCCTACTGCTTCGTCTTTTAAAGGTCCACAGATATCGGATTTCAAGGCTTAGGAGGCCAAGCAATCCTTGATCGAATCAAAGTCGTTTTGGTTTCGTTTTCCTTCTTTCCTTATTTTTTTGAATCTTCCGCAGCCAGGTGTGGTCTCCAGCTCGATTCACTGGTCGGATCGAAGCTTTTAGTGACGTTTCTCCACGTCCGATTCGGTAGAACTGTAGAAACCTCAGGATCGACTCGTGTTTTGCTGTTCCTCCCCGAGCTTGAGATTAGGTCGGGTCAGGGCTTCTTCTGTGTACATAGAAGTTGCTATTTGCTAGCTGAGTAGGAGTGAAGGGGTGGTTAGAAGACATGGACAACTATCTGAAGGAGAACTTCGGAGATGTGAAGGCGAAGAACTCGTCGGAAGAGGCGCTCCAGAGGTGGAGAAGGGCGTGCTGGTTGGTGAAGAATCGGAAACGGAGGTTCCGATTCACGGCCAACCTGTCCAAGCGATCAGAAGCCGAGGATATTCGTCGCACGTTTAAGGTCGGTCTGTCGCTGTTTTGTTTCCTCTTTCTTTTTGTGCCGAGGAACTTGAGATCTTTCACTGACCAGATAGAGGGAAAGATAGCGCGTTGGTTTCTTAAATCAGGTGGATGTAGTTCTTGCATCGTTTGCCTGTGCAATTGCTAAATTTGTTCGATATGACTATCTTGAAAATGGGCTTTGTCAACCAGTGATGAGTCAGCTGATGAACGGACAATCGAGATCTTGTCTTGATTTTCGTGCCCTACCTTGTAGTTTTCTCAGCTTAAGGACGAGATCAATTATTTGTCGAGTGCTCTGTGGTCTAGATTTCCTTTTTGGATGTTCTGTCTAGTTCTTACATGTATTGAAATTGTCAAAGAATTAGCTGATCCAGCTCACTCCACCTCATCTCAGAGAACCTTCAATTTCTTTTACATATCTCTCAGCTTTCCTTGTTTTTGGGTTTATTTTCTCAATCGTGCTCTTCATTTTGAGAAACAAAAAAGAAGAGAAGAAGAAAGAACGTAATGAATATCTATACTTGATCTCAATGATAGTTTTTATCCCCATTCTATCTTCAAAACTAGGAGTTCTCCTAATCGATCGTGAAATTTCTGCATTCCTGCTGCATTAACATATTCTCAGAGCAATGGAGCTTGGAGGAACGGGGGATTATAGATGACTTCCAAAATTGAAACAGAAATTGGCAAGAGTTCCAGCTACCAAACAACACATTCTAGATGGACACTTGCTTCAATTAGTGTATTATTATACGAGATAAGACAAGTGGGGCTAGCAGTAATACATTGAATGCTAATTGTTTTGAGGAACCTTTTAAAGGCTCATTGGGAATTGGATGAGCTCTTTTCTAGTGGAAAGTTAGTCTGGTTGAATGTGTCAGAGGTGTAGTTCGAAATTTAATTAGACTTTTTTGAAGAATCCCTTGAGGTTGTACTTGGAAACTCATGCAGAGTATTTGGCCTTAATATATAGTTATACTGAGTGATTGCTCTTTGAAATGGCTCTATCTTGTTTGGTACCTGTTCTTGAGTAGATAAGGCGAGTGATCGCACCAGTTAATAGGTGTTTGTGTTCCTTGCTCTTAATTATTATTTACGTTCTTTTCTAATTTCATTTTGATTGCTGCAGGGAAATTTTAGGGTTGCTGTCATAGTTTCACAGGCTGCACTTCAGTTCATCCAAGGTGATGATCCTTCAATAAAAGTAAAACCTTATATTTTCCTTGTTCTGTTTTGTTATCCTCATGGTTAGTCATACCTCAATGCCTGCAGGCCTAAGTGATTACAAAGTACCTGAAGATGTCAAGGATGCAGGGTTTCAAATTTGTGCAGAAGAATTAGGATCCATTGTTGAGGGCCACGATCCGAAAAAACTAAAAAGTCATGGGGGAGTTGAAGGTATTGCAGATAAGCTCTCGACATCAGTTACCAATGGTATTTCTACCTCTAGGGATTTACTCATTAGAAGGAAAGAGATATTTGGAATTAATAAATTTGCGGAGAGCCCAACCCGTGGATTCTGGTTCTTTGTCTTTGAAGCTCTCCAAGACATGACTTTAATGATACTTGCAGCTTGTGCCTTTGTCTCTCTAATTGTTGGTATAATTATGGAAGGCTGGCCAAAGGGTGCTCATGATGGACTTGGAATTGTGGCTAGCATTCTGCTTGTTGTATTTGTGACTGCCACAAGTGATTATAAACAATCTTTGCAATTTAAGGATTTGGATGCGGAGAAGAAAAAAATTACAATCCAGGTGACCAGAAACGGTTATAGACAAAAACTATCTATATATGATCTTCTTTCAGGCGATATTGTGCATCTTAACATTGGAGATCAAGTTCCAGCTGATGGACTTTTTATAACCGGGTATTCCCTCTTGATAAACGAATCTAGTTTAACTGGGGAGAGTGAACCTGTGCATGTTAGCAGTGATAATCCTTTTCTTCTCTCTGGAACGAAAGTTCAGGATGGATCATGCAAGATGCTTGTGACCACTGTTGGAATGAGAACCCAGTGGGGCAAACTAATGGCCACTCTAAATGAAAGTGGAGATGATGAAACCCCACTGCAAGTCAAACTCAATGGTGTGGCGACCCTCATCGGGAAAATTGGCCTATTCTTTGCTGTTGTAACCTTCGCTGTGTTAGTGCAAGGATTGTTTACCCGAAAGTTGCAAGAAGGATCACATTGGTCCTGGTCTGGGGATGATGCGATGGAAATGTTGGAGTTCTTTGCAGTTGCAGTTACAATTGTCGTGGTTGCTGTTCCTGAAGGGTTGCCATTAGCAGTGACATTGAGCCTTGCTTTTGCAATGAAGAAGATGATGAATGACAAGGCACTGGTCCGCCATCTTGCTGCTTGTGAAACAATGGGATCGTCCACGACAATATGCAGTGACAAGACTGGAACACTTACTACTAACCACATGACTGTCGTGAAAGCTTGCATTTGTCAGAAAACTAAGGAAGTCAGTAGCCCTGAGGCTGCTCTCAGTCTCTGCTCTGAAATTTCCGATTTTGCCAGGGGAATCCTACTTCAGTCGATATTTACAAATACAGGGGGAGAAGTTGTAAACAGCGAGGAGAAAAAATATGAAATACTGGGAACACCCACTGAAACAGCTATTTTGGAATTTGGTTTGAAGCTCGGAGGAGGTTTCAATGCAGAAAGAGAAAAATCAACAATTATAAAGGTTGAACCCTTCAATTCTTTAAAGAAAAGAATGGGGGTGGTGATAAAGCTCCCTGAAGGAGGTTTCAGGGCTCATTGTAAAGGTGCTTCTGAAATTGTTTTGGCTGCATGTGACAAATTCATAGACGCAAATGGGGATGTGGTTCCCCTTGATGATTCTTCAGTGAACTATCTGAAGGAAACAATTGAACAATTTGCTAATGAAGCTCTTCGAACTCTATGCCTTGCTTACATGGAGGTTGGGAATGAACTCTCTCCAAAAGATGCTATTCCTACCCGGGGATACACTTGTATAGGAATTATTGGCATCAAAGATCCCGTTCGTGCCGGTGTCAAGGAGTCTGTTGCGATTTGTAGGTCTGCTGGAATTGTCGTCCGTATGGTCACAGGAGACAACATAAACACAGCTAAGGCAATTGCTAGAGAGTGTGGGATCTTGACTGATGATGGTATAGCAATTGAGGGGCCTGAGTTCCGGGAAAAAAGTGATGAGGAACTGCTTGAGCTGATTCCTAAAATTCAGGTGCATATGCATATTGACCTCCACTATTCAGTTGATATTAGGAGGAGTAATATGGAAGTGCAATGAGAATCACAAAATGCATTTTTGTTCTGATATCTGTTGCTTTGCAGGTGATGGCTCGATCTTCTCCATTGGACAAGCATAAACTTGTGAAACACTTGAAGAATACTTTTGGAGAAGTGGTTGCAGTGACAGGTGATGGAACTAATGACGCTCCAGCACTTAAAGAAGCGGATATTGGCCTGGCAATGGGCATTGCTGGAACTGAGGTACCTTTGCTTTTTTTACCCTCTTTGCGTGTGCTTCTGACAGAAAATTCTTGATGTTAATGATCTTGCGGTTGTAAAATAATAATTTTTTGCTTAACTTGTACATTATGATCTCTTATATGTTTGGAAGCCTTCTCCTTGAAGCGTACCTTCTTGAGCTCCTTGTCTTGCCTAGTTCTGTGTCTTATGACACCATGGAACTCGTTCTTCCTCATAATGATCAATCAGAGTCTCAGGATCATCTTTTAACTGGAACTTCTTTGCTGCATCCTTGAAATCTTCTCTTTCTTCCCCGTTGGATTTGTGCTTTGTGCTATCTTATTACAAATTCTCACGCCTGATGAATGCTTGTTACCTTAAGGAAGGATTGCATTTCTGCCTGTTCTTTTAATTTTCATGTGAAAATATAGGTAGAGCTGGTATGAGAGTTCATGACGCAGATTGCTTATTTTCATTGTGCTCGGCAAGATGGTGAGTCATATTATTTATGTTGTAATCAAAGTCTCAATGTGACACTCAAGCTCGTATCCAGACTGCTCTAGCTTCAGCTTCATTATGTTGACGCTGAATGTCCTAGACTCCTAGTAAAATCATGACCAGTCAAATCTCAGTTGCCAGTTGTCATCATCTTGTAAGCATGCTTATTACAACAAATCTCAAGTGTTCTAGTATTCAAAGTTTTTTTTTTCCTCATATCAGGTTGCAAAGGAGAGTGCTGATGTGATCATCCTGGATGATAACTTCTCCACAATCGCAACAGTGGCTAAATGGGGCCGTTCTGTCTATATAAACATTCAGAAGTTTGTCCAGTTTCAGCTGACAGTCAATGTGGTTGCCTTGATCGTTAACTTCTCTTCAGCATGTTTAACTGGTAATTAGATACTTTCTCAATCTCCTAGATAGTTTTCATGTTTACTTTCATACTGGGAATTTATTCTTCCTTCATGCTTATGATTGGAAAATGTGTGTAGGGAATGCTCCCTTGACTGCTGTACAGCTTCTGTGGGTCAACATGATTATGGACACTCTGGGAGCCCTTGCGTTGGCAACAGAACCTCCTACTGATGACTTGATGAAGAGGCCACCAGTTGGTAGGAAAGGGAACTTCATCAGTAATGTTATGTGGAGGAATATCTTGGGGCAGTCCTCATATCAATTTGTCATCATATGGTATCTTCAAACGAAAGGAAAAGAAGCTTTCCATCTCACCGGTCCAGACTCTAACTTGATATTGAACACCATCATCTTTAACTCGTTTGTCTTTTGCCAGGTAAACTTTAAAGTACCAAGCTATGCATTTTCGTTCCCAACAATAACATGCTTTTATTTTTTTTGCTTTATTTTACGGTGCATTAGAAGTGATCTTTCAATTCTGACTGTATCTGGAAAATGGGAAAGAAACAGAATATTCTAGGAGTGGCTGCAGCGAATTTTTGTCTCGGTAGTCATAATTAACCATGGTTTCGCATGTTCACAAAGTTATGGAATCAGGCATTTGCTCTTCAATTTTTTTTTCGTACTTTGACAAATAGCTTTGACTTTCAGTGTACTGGTCATTACATGGTAATTTAAGCTGTTTCTTGCTAGGGAAGTCAGGTGGTGGAAATTGCGTTTTATTGACATGAATAGGGCTAGTATTTGATTCTTTAACAGTTGCTTGCAACTTGTCCAATCCTGTGGGCTTACACTACATGGCATTACATCGATCACAGGTTTTCAATGAAATCAGCTCCAGGGAGATGGAGAAGATAAATGTGTTCGAGGGAATACTGAAAAATTACGTATTCGTGGCTGTGCTCACTTGCACCGTTGTCTTCCAAATCATAATCATCGAATTCCTGGGAACGTTTGCAAACACATATCCTCTGAGCTTGCAACAGTGGTTTGTCAGCATCTTACTTGGGTTTCTGGGCATGCCAATTGCAGCTGCTTTGAAGATGATCCCTGTGGGATCAGCATAATGTAGGTAGAAGAATCTAACCGTGTAATTTTCAACAATGAATCTGGGCCTGAATCTAGGACCTTAGTTTTTATCACTTTTCCTTTCATTTTTCCTTTCCTGGGTCATCGATCTGTAACTTTGTGTAAGCCGGCAGTTTTTGGTATGTAAATTTTCTGAAGCCACCAAAGTTTAGGGCTCAAGTTGCTGAATAACTGTGAATTTATATTCGATTTTTGGCTTTCATGAACGAGCCTCTATATGAATCATCCGCTTCCAGTCTGATTCTCATAAGGAGTTACTTAGTGAACGACATAGCGATCGACGCTTTGATATTGCCCCCATTCTGTCTGTAACAAAGCACAAGCATAGTGCATTGTCACAAGCACTGGGAAGGACCTAGGGAGTTGAACCCTAATGGCGAAGAAGTTCAATTCGACTCTCCGAAGCGTTTTGCAATGACGCAGCCCTAAGTACTCGTTGACTAAGTGAAGCTGAACATGTGTTATCGCAAAGATTTTAGATGATGTGTGCATGGAAGTCGGGATGGAGAAAAAAGCAAAGACAAGCTGATTTTGCAGTTTTTACTTAAACGGAAAGGTGCTTCTACAATGCCTAGTTCCTTGTGAAGTTCTCTAGGCGGTTTCTTCTCCACACGGCCAATCCAAAGCACAGGAAGCTAATCCATGAGATTACTTGCCGAGGGCAATGCGTCAATCAAAATCATCCTGAAGAAAAATTCACAGATAGACTTGAATCCTTCGCTGCGATAAGTGGGTGGATGCTTATTTATTTCTTCATTCATGACAAATCGTAGTACCCCTTTACAGGGAAACATGTCGACCATGACGAAATGTAGCTTGAGTCTGAAGAAATTTCCCTGGAGCTCCTCCCGACTGTGGTTCCCACGTGGCCACTGGATCACCAGCAGCAGAGCCAACCATGGACGACAAGACCCGAGGTAAGACTAAAAGTCAGAGAGGGTAGCTAATGGATACGTGCGAAATATACACATCCCCCCGCGGGTACAAATTGCCAACTGTGAATGAAAGGGGAGGTGGTTGTTAAAGAGTAAAAGATGCCAGGGGAGTACCCAAGTACTTGGGTCTTGCCAGTTTATAGTCTACTGACTGCACAGTTTCTTGTCCCTTTTTTTTTGGGGGGGGGGGGGGGGGGGGGGACCCAAAAGCAAACATTGCCCAACTTCATAACCCACTGCATCATCAATCGACTACGAACTACCCACCTTGCAATTTGCATAAATCGACCGGAACTTCATTTCGTCCTAATCATGTAGAAGAGATGGACAATCTAGGGCTTTGTCTGTACATTTTTTGTTTTTTGTTGGGTAAATTTATTCTAAGTTGTGTTCCGAGAGTCGTGTCCTTTTACAATATAAGCAGCGTCGTGTAATAAGTTAATAACCATACATACACCCCATAAGTGGCTAGAGTTGTAGTGCATCAGTGCGTATTGGTCGGACAGTCTGCCTAAGCCTAAGGTCATACAACAATTCTTGAATATGACAACCTGTTTTAGTGTTTGGTATGCATTTCGCCACACATCTCTTAAACGTGGCGTGTTGTGACTGTAAATGATTAATGCGCTTGGTGAAAACTGCTACGAGATTGTTGCGAATATCGGAACGACGAAAAAGAAAAGACTGCTAATTTTTTATTTTTATTTTTATTTTTTGCTTTTTCCTTGCTACTATAGTTTTTGGCTTTAACATCTTCACCATTTGATAAATAATAATTAATAACAATAAAAATAACAATAAGATGCCATTATTATTTTTTATTTGGGCTATTGCATTAGTGCCAATGTAAATTATTGCTGATGTGGATGTCGACCGGCCTATGTAGGCAATTTTTAATAATTAACATATTTTTGTTCTTGTTCTTGTTCTTTTTTTTTCCCCCTTTCTTTTTACCTTCTCCTTCCTTCGGTGGTCGGCGAGGGTTGGCCTCATCTGACCAAGGGTGAGCACCAGTGAGGCTGTCCTCACTAGATCTGGCTGGGCCAAGCATCGCCTGGGCCAGGGTTGGCCTTGCCCCCGGTCGAGATGGCGCTCAATGGGGGCCAGGCCACAAGAGGCAAGAGGAGGAAAAAGGAGACAAAAAAAAACAATTTGAAAAATATTATTAAAAAATATCTACATCAACGCCAGTTGTGTCACATAGGCCGGCTGGTTTTCACGTCAGCAATATCCATCTAAAATTAGCTTGAAGGATTGAATTAGCTTTAGGTTAAAAGGTTTATGACTAAATTAGCACAATTAAAATGTTTAGGATTAAATTGATATTAATGCAATACGTTTAGGATTTTTCCGACACTTTTCTCAATTTATTAGAATAAACTTATAATGATCACTATAACATCAATATGTTCTTATAAACAAAATCATAATTTTAACCGAATTCATGATAGAAATATTATAACTATACTTATGGTTATCAATTTTAATGTAATCATTATAATTATTCTGTCATAATTTTTATGCTTTATATTTTAAATTTGTAAAATCATCATGGTAATGCTATTATTCGTCATTCCAAATTTCTAGAAAACAATTCTATAAGTCTCGATTAAATGGTTTAATTTGTGAAATTGGTTTGAAAGTAGGGGATGCTGGAGCTACATGCGAAGAAGCTGCAGCTGAGGTTCGGTGCTCTTTTAGTAATTTTCCTGCTTTTTCACGGCTTCTAGGGTTGTGAATCACAATGCTTTTGGCTTTATTACAATTGTATCAATTTAGTCTTAAACATTTTTTTTTTACCGATTCAATTTAGTTTTAGACCTTTTTTTTTACCGATTTAGTTCATCCGACTATTTTGGCCGGCGGGCGCTGATGTGGACGCTAGACACCACCAGTCGTCTAGTGACATAATATATATTTTATGATTTTTTTTGTTTTATAATTTCTTTTTTCTTTTTCCTCCACGAGGTGTTTATTTTCTTTTTTCTTCTTCCTCCACGAGGTGAAGCGACGGGAAGGAGCAGAGGACCACCAGTCGTCTAGTGACATAATATATATTTTATGATTTTTTTTGTTTTTTAATTTCTTTTTTCTTTTTCCTCCACGAGGTGTTTATTTTCTTTTTTCTTCTTCCTCCACGAGGTGAAGCGACGGGAAGGAGCAGAGGTTGCTTTTCCACAGAAGGCTTGCGTTTTTTGCCCCTAATTGCTTCATCGCCATCGACCACTGCGGCTGTGGTTGCAATGGCTGATTGAGTATCCAATGATGTTCGGAGGTCAAGCCTGTTAGAAAGTCCAACCCAAAAGCTTAAGCTATTAGATGGAGGGAGACCACATGAATTTAAAGAGCATACAAGGCCCATTCACAAGCGATGTGGGACACCAACACAACTTGAACACCCCCTCTCACATGCAAGCAATCTCACGTGGAAATTAACTAATGGAGGGTGGGCCCACATACGCTGAAGGAAATAACAATAGCTCTGATACCATGTTAGAAAGTCCAACCTCATAGCTTAAGCTTTTGGGTTGGACTTTCTAACAGAGCTAAGGGGTGGAATCATGGCCGCTGAGTGGTAGCGGAGTGCTTTCGCCGTCGGTGGAGTTTATGGATTTGGGTGTCACCATTTCATCCTTGGGAGATGTGACCATGGGAATTGGATTTTTGCCTTCGCTCCGAGAACCTCCAAGCCTTTGCTATCAGGTCGTAGCTCAATGAATGCGAACCTACGTATCCGAGGACCGAGACCATCAGTCATTTGAACCTACGATTCGTGGCAGGGCAAGGCTCGACCTCCCCGGATCTGAGCTAGCGAGGCAATCCTCGCCGACTAGAGGAAGAAGAGGAAAGAGGGGAAAAGGCCAAAAGAAGAAGAAGAAGTAAGTATTTAGGACTGAATTGGAGTTACAATAGATTTAGGAGCTTTTTTTTTTATATAATTTTTCCAGAAAAAAGTTGTGCCAAACACACCATAAGCAAATTGATGCGTCTCGAACGAGCACAATTCAATAAATATGCAAATTGAAGATAGCTCTTATCTCATGGCCAGTTACAGGCATTGCACATTTTCATGCTAGAGGGGTCTATCCATGGCCATGAAATTAGTGAACGAACGGAGTTGAACCCAAATCAATTACAATGAATACTATCTTCCTAGTCCTCCCTTCTCAAATGTCCTGTGGAGGAAGGAAATTGAAGCAAGTAAAAATGTTTCTTTCCACTGCCTCCTTAGTGACGCATTAACTCGAGATTGAGACACTACGAGCATTGCTCCTCCCTATTAGTTAGTGAAAGATCAGACAAATAAATTCCTTAAGACGGTTGGAGTTGGCGAATACTTCGAGGATCCTTGTTTCTCACACCGAGCACGCCCATGTGAGCTTAGGGAAATTGAAGTATGATCCGACGACATGTGACCCCTGCGTATGGAATGCGGGGGTTCGAGGGCAACGCCCCCGAAGCAACAACGGATTTGGGTTTTTGTTTAAGTTGGTTCGTTTGTTGTGGGATCAAAGGGGTTTCGGGTGGGCTTAGGGCTTAGGTTTTGGGCCATTTAGTGCATATATATTATGCTCATTTTTTTACCGATAACTGTAATGAGCTGTACGGCTGTAAACAAAAAATCATAGTGAAATCCCTTTGCAAGGACGTAACCCTAATCTGGGGTGAATTTGGGTAAACCGTGCGTCGTCTATTATTTCTTTTATTATATGTGTGTTCGTTCTGAATCGGTTTGCGATACATTCCATAAAAAACACACCTTGCTCGCTCGGCTCGGCTCGGCTCGGCTCGGCCCGTTTCTACCGAAACTCGAATACATTATTCCTGATAATGAAGATTTATAATGCTCGCCGTTGTTTTGAATGAGCGCGAATACAACTCAGCTAGGAATTACAGTTACTGTTCCGGAAGCACTGAACACCATAAAATGGTGGATTTTCCAACCTAGAGAACTCATCAGCTATCAACACCGCTTTCTAAGTTGTAAGTTGGAATAGAACAGGGAAGGGAGTTCCACTCTCCCTCCCTCTTTGGTCTTTAGCTGGTCCTGCACATTCATCCAATTGAGCTGAAATAGCTTGGCTCCTTTTTATCGATTCGAGATCCCACCACCGGGGACGATTGCCGCGCGCTGTATGACTTCCAAACGGATAAGAGAACGGCCGACTCCATAAATAGGAATCGCGAATTTCCTACTCGGTGACGACGACGAATAAGAAGAAGAGGAAAAATCCAATTCAAAAAAAGTAGCATCAAACATGAAAGTACCCTTCAAGATCAACAAACAACGCCTTTGATGAACCCTGATCCCTTGGAAACAGGCAGGTTCCGCAGGAAGAGGACAAAGGGCCCCTACCGTTGAAAGGTTATCCCCCAAACATTCAAACAAATCCAATCGCATTCACTTCCACCTTTTCTTCCCTTACATCACTTGTCAACTGTCTCTCTCTCTCTCTCTCTCTCTCTCTCTCTCTCTCTCTCTCTCTTCTCTTTGGCTGGTTGGCCATCTTCCAGCACTTGATGCATCAAATCAAAACCTAATAACACAGGCAGCAAACACCAAAAGCAAATCCCAAATCAAAAGCCAAGGGTTTGCTTGTTCTAGACCTCCTAGTCTTAGACGCCCCCCACCCCCCCAAAACAAAATGAAAAAAATAAACAAATAAATAAGAATTCGAGAAAGGTCAGGTCAGGCCAGAACAAAAGAAAAAGGAAAAAAAGAAAACATCATCAGAAAATCAAAATCGATGCGCAATTAGACAATTGACCCACTCGGAAGCAGCAGCTTTCTAGACCCCCTCCATCTGGAGATTCTGGACTTTTTCCCCCAATGTTGGTGTGTGGCTTTCCCTTAAATGAAAAATCAGCTTTAGGATGAAGCCCAAGGCTTGCTTTTGATGCCCCCTCCTTTATGCTTTTCTACATTGTATTCTATGCTCGTTATTCTCTTTTCCATGTGTAGACTGAGATGACCCATGATCAAAGCCGAGTTCCTCCGAAGGTTTCCGTTAGCAGCGTCGCTTATCGTCTCGAGCAATGGGAGCTTGATCTTGATCACTGGATGGAGACTTTCTCCTTTTGGTGCTAATAGCACAAGTAACGGAAGAGATCTCAGAAAAGTTTAGTGGCCTCAAATGGCTGATGGCTGGCTCTGGCCAGGACAAAGACTTGGCCATTTGAAGCATCTCCTTGTCCAACCTCCTCATTTGACTGTAACACCAGAACACGGCATCCTGTGGAGTGGTTTAAAAGAAAAAGTCCGAAAACATCAAACGGGTTAGAACATTTCAACAGAAAAGGAATGGCGCAAACTACTTCGATTGATGAGAGAAAATGAACATAATGAATGATTTCTTGATATTCTGAGCGCAACTCACAATGTCCAGGCTTTGATGAAAAGAACAGTCGCCGCTTATCTTGCACTCCAGTGCATTTCTTGTCAGTGAATCATCTAACGCAGCCAATGTGGCAGCGGCTGCTATAGAAGATGGCCTGTGATCAACCAGGTTGATCTCTGCAATTGGAACAGAAACTTTCAACTCACCAATCAAACAGCAACAGCAAGACAATTCAGCTCTCTTCAGATGACATATCGAAAATCATTCAAGATCCTACCTTTCATGATCCCCAAGATGAGATTGACGCTTTTAGGCGCCACCGCGCTCTGCGAAGGCTCTTTGTGTAAGCTTGTGGCGAAGTGATGTAGGTAGGCAAAAGGCGTGATCGAGCCCATCCTCCACTCCAATGTGTTCAGCACCAGAAGCTCCATCCTCTGAATCACCTTGCCTTGGAAGTAGTAATCCTCTGTCTCGTAATCCGGCAGCGGCGGAACACACAGCTCCTCCATCTTCGCGGCCAGAGAGAGGCAAGCCACCGACAGCAACCTAATTGCCCATGATTTCTCACTCTATAAACACCATCAAAACAACAGCATACAACACTGTCACAAAAACCTTAACTATCGCGCCTTAATGAAGCTCCAATCATCATGACATGGAAAGAAGCCGCTACCACATGTGTGAGCTAAGCTAGACTGGACTTACATCGATGCACCGCCTGGAAAGGAACCGATCGAAGTACGTCATCGCCAGATACGCCGTCTGGAAGCGAAATCCAAACGTTTCTCTGGTCTGGAATCGAACAACCAAACAAGAGAGCAAAAATTAAAGAGCCATAAAACCAGATAGTCTGAATCCATACATTCCCAATCAATTGTGGAGTTTCCAAAACGAAAATGGACAGATGGGGTCGGATGGAAAACCGACTTTGAGAATCCACGAGAGGGCGTCGAAGCGAGCCGATGTAATCCACTTCCCCGGATCAATAGCCTCGTCTCTCTTGACCCCGGCGGAACCGGTCTCTCTATCGAACAGCATTTGCAGATACTCCCCGTCGTCTAAACTGCAATCGCCAGAGCCGTCATTACAGTCGCTCAAGTCACCGAACTCATAATCTTCCTCGACAAGTCCACGATCATCCAAGCAGGCCTCACTCTCCTGGCAAAGGAAGCTAGAGAGAGAGTCGTCCATTATTTCCTGTCGACACAGCGAGTCATCTAATGGGAAAAAGGATTTTCTTTTTCAACTCCCATGTGATTCCACCATTGACAAAAGGGAGAGGGAGAGAGAGAGAGAGAGAGAAATGAAGATGGGCTGTGCGCGCGGGGGATTTAGCAACGAAACAAAGAGATTGTGGAGCGAAAATTCAGAGGTTGGGTATGGGTTTCGCCATCAGTTCACCGCACAGAATCCATTGTCGTGACAGAGCGGTTGGTGCGCGCGCGCCAGCGTGAGCTTTGCTTGTGTGTACTCCTCGCTCGCGAGAGTCACTACTAAACTGCTTTGGATTCTACATCGAACGAGGGGCTTGGTTTGGATGCGGCCGATCTCATATTATAAGCGGGACTTCGCCCGCCTTCTCATAACAATGACACTCATCCTATGGGCAACATCCGTTTAGTTTTGCACATAAATCGGGTCAAAAGTACTGATGATCTAAAAGGTATCTTTGATAGTGTCTTTTGGCTACTTATTAAACGTCATAGGAATTTAGAACATCATTTACACGGCGAAAGCGGTGCATTTTTTCGACGGTAGTGTCCGAAAGAGCTTACTAGATAGTTAACTAAAGAAATCCCAGAATTTCTACTGTAGTGATTGCCCTCGCACGACATGCAATAAAAATTGAATTGTCTTTAATTAAATATGTTTCACTTTATAAAAAGAAAAAAAAAACAGAAGTACGTTTGTTTCTTATTATGGGGCGAGAGCGAGGGAAGCGAAAGTGAGGCGAGGCCAAGACCGTAGGTTTGACTGGGAGTACGAGGGGTGTGATTGGGTCTTCCAACTGGCGGTAAGCAACTGTTCACCGTCACGCGAGTGTATGGCGCGTGCCATGGACCGTCCAATGGGGAGACGGGACAAGACGAGGTGGGACCGGAATGGCTATGTGGTTAACCGTACGAGGCGTAAGTACGTGGGAATTGCACTCCCAGAGGAGCAGACGCCTGGCTGACCCTTAACCCCTCTGACTAGTCAAACCCCGCCACGTCATCGAACTCTTTCCTCGTTTTTCTCAAGTTTTCCCGTCCAAGGTTGCCGAAGGTAGGGAAATCTCCACCTTTGATATAGGGGGAGAGCATATCAAAGGTGGGGATGAAGGTAAGTCACCTGCTTTTAAGGCGAGTGATCCCGAAAGAAAGGGCAATTTTTTTTTTTTAATTGTGGAGTTTCAACCATCCTAATCATATTAGATGCATGTTCTTGTTGTGTTGTGTGCCACGCATTTCTTTGTCCGATAAGATTTTCGAAACAAGATCAATCTCACATGCCCTACCCAATTTTCGATGCGATTTTTCGGTCATTACTCTGGAGACCATCGAATGATTTTTTTGGGATTATATGTTTAATCAATTCATAGATGATTTTTTATAATAATAGATGAAGACTTTCAAATGAACATTCATGACATGCATAGCAGCGATTCTGATTCTCTAATTCTGTCCTCGGAACAAAAATTGATGAGAAATATTGTTAGTCACGTAAATGATTCTGATTTTGGTTCTATTCCAGGACATAGTTTTGGAGCAAAAAATTGAATAAAAAAAAGTTGATTCTGAAAAAAAAAAAAAAAGGGAATCACTTTTCAAAAACACAAAAAATTATGAAGTCTCGCATCTCTTACTTTTCCCTTTTAGTTTTCTCTATTACTTTTTCTCGACCTAAAATAGAAATTTTGTGCAGTTACCTAACACATTTTGATGCTTTAAAACTCATCAAGGGAACAAAATCAGAGAAAAAAAATTCTAATCAGAATCGTTTTTTCGGATCAGAATTATTATCATGCATGCCCTTAGACCTTAATCACGATGTAATAACACTTTGGTCATCAATATGCACAAAAATAATTATAACATATGAACTATACAATCAGTGCAAGATGGCCAAGAACGGACGTTCCTAATATAAAAATATATGAAGCGACACAAGATCCGAAAGGCAACTTAATTGTCCACGGTTAATGGCTACCTATGCATATATATTAGACAATTCTTACTTCAATTGTACGTAAATCATATAATATTACCTTCTTAATAGCTTTATATTCTCTGCTGACCTCTAATTAACTTATTAGTTTAGCCATACCCACATACCCCTTTTGTCCTCACTTTGACAGTTGGGTCAGTCCCTCTCCTTTCGATCAGCACAAGAGTCGATCGATATAGTTTTTTGTTTTTTCACTTGTTAGGGTTAACAATATTAACTATATTTGTAGGCTGTTGATAAGATTATTAACCATTCCATTTAAAACTTTGTCGGTTTTTTATCTCTTGTGCAAGTCTTAATGACAGAGTTTCATGTGGAATCTTAGTTGTTCATCACTTGGTAAATCCCTTCGTTGGCAGGTCATCTCCACAGCATTTTTATATATCACCTTGTAAATGCTGTTCCTTTTTTTTTTTAATATTTTATGCCAAATAACAGTTGGACAAAGACTGAGAATTTTGTTCAATTAAACAGATGAGTTTTGATTAATGACCCTGATTGAACTTGGGGCATTGTGCTAGCCCAGAAAAAAGGTATAAACTAGGGTTTTCTAGGTAATTTATGATCCCACCTGCTTGTCAAAAATTCTCTGGTGACCCATTTAAAATTCTGCGAAATTCATTGCCAGTACAGCCTTGAGAAAACTACTCCCATCTTACTTCATTCATTAGATTGGATTGGACAATGCATTGGATCAAGAAAAAAAGTTAATTTTTGATTGGCACACACCATGTTTGATTTGATCTTGTGGGTAGTAGGTGACTAATTCGAGTTCCGGCTCACATGGTGATACCTGCAACCCTTGCAGTAGAATTCATTTAACTCCAGTCTCCTCTCTTTAAGTTCACAGAATCTCAGGAAATACAGAATATTCATGTATCTAATTCAGACAAGAAAGAAGAGAGGTAGATGAATCATGTCATAAGTTGCAATGTCAACGATAATGACGAAGTTAATTAATCATAACTCCCTCCACTATTAGCTTGGGTGCATCATAAACAGATAGCCTAATCAACACTTGGAGTTCCTGCTGGTAGCAAGACTCATCCTTCTCACTTGTCTAGAGCAGATTAGACCGGCAGAGGCTCGAGAGTCGGGAAGCTTATGGACAGGGTTTTGTATTTTGATGTTCTGAAGTCGCATAAATAGCTTGTCAAACAGACCATAAAAATCAATTTGCCTCCCTCCACAAAGTTAAAATAGTGAAGGCTTTCTCATTTCGTCTACTCTGAAACGTCATCGATCGAGACGCGTCATAGCTGATGCGTGTTTGCTCTGGAAAATGCAACCGTCATGAGGAATTGCACATCCATGAATTTCTCACTTGCTTGTTGTGTTCGCTGAAAGCCAATGGATCGTGAGGTTTCTTCATCTCTTTTTCCTCCTGAATCATTGCTTTTTCTAAAACAGAAATTCACTTTTTATGCATGGTAAAACTGTGAGATCCCCAAAGAAGACATTCAATCCAATAAAGAAGAGAAGTGACAAGACAAGACAAGACAAGACAGTTCATTGAAATGGGTCCTAGAATGATATCATCCCTCGAGGATGCCTTTGATCTCAGCAGCCAACCAAATCCTATTAATTACGAGTTTTCTGCTGTATAAAGGAAACAGATACATCGGGATTTTATCAGCTGGTGAATCCATGAATGCTTTTACCAGACACTATTAGGGTTGCCCATTAAAGTTTTCGAAACATATTTCGACAACTGCAGAAATTCCGGGTCTTCACCAAGATTAATTCCCTATGAGGAGGCACGTTGGGAATTTTCTTTTATTTCTTTCTCTTTGTCCTTTTGCATCGTAGCTTGCCAATGATTTATGTGAAACTGGAGCCATCTTGATGTATCCAATTTTTGGCATCAATTTAAGGGTACACCAAGAATTTCTTCTTCTTCTTCTTCTTCTTCTTTTTTCTAGTGGAGGCAAAGTTTGATCAATCATTATATTGTCCATATGACTGAATTTAACATTATACAAGGATTTATTTGTCCACAACAACAGCAATATTTCACGATTTGATTTTTTTTAACAAGTTTTATCAGGTTATGGGGCAAATTAAAATGATAAACTATTTACTTTTTCCTTTGCTATATTTTTGTTTTGAGAAATTTAGTGGGAAAAAGACTTATTTTTAAGGCCAAAAGTGATTTGGCAAAAATTTCAAAACTTTTAACCTGTCGGAGACCAAAATAAAAAGAGCTAGTTTTGGAAAAATGATCTATTTTGACAAGTGCCTTATAAAATACTCGTTATCTCACTATATAAACACTAAATTTATTTTGTTCAATGGTCAATGGAGTTATTGAGGAACATCATAGCCTCAACAATTATCATCTTAAGCGGAACTTTGTCGATAATTCGCAATCTCCAGGATTCGGTTCAAGAATTGGGGGCCACTTGTTCATATACCCTAATCATGTACAGACTGCTCTAAATCAAGGCCCGTGTCCATGGATTATTTTGAAGAGTCAATCATTCACATACCATTAGGCCTTTAACCTATCCAACCCATCAAACAAGATTTTTTCGGTAGTCCACTAAAGATACATGTCACCGACTTATCTCGTTGCATGTATGCTCATGATTTAGATCAACATTTCTCTCCTTAAATATGCTTGATAACTCTCGAAAATAGTTTGTCTAAAACAGCAATTCTATCATCTCTCTCTCTCTCTCTCTCTCTCTCTCTCAAGTTCCAACAATTAAACTCGAATGTTGTAGCCCGACAGCAAGCCTCTCTATATTAATAATTCAGAGAGAGAGAGAGAGAGAGAGAGAGAGTCAAAGGTGAAGAAGGTGGTCTGGTAAGTTAAGAAGAGCAGGGTTTGGTTTGGTTTGGTTCATTGGTTGGTCGCCTCAGTAAAAATCTGACAAATCAAAGGAGTGAACCCCACAACATCATGAACTCTCAAGAGTCGGGAGTTTTGGGGTTGGTTTGGTTGGTCGCCTCAGTTAAACTAAGAGCCCGCCAAAAAATAAAAAATGACAGCAAGAGAGGGAGTGAGTCCCACACGACGAGTCACGACCGAACACCCCAAAACACAACACAGACTCTCACGCCATACGAGTGCAGAAACGCAAATGCCATCAAAAACATAAGATTGGTCAGTGAATCAAAAGGACTTGTTTGGGTTTCCCAAGGCTTTTGACCGCTCATTCATCCTCTTCCTCTTCCCCTTCCTCTCTTCCACAAAAGCCCACCGGGCAGTGTGCTCTCACATGCTCCCTTCAATTCCCACCACCCCCCCAATATTCATATTCCCCCCCCCCCCCCCCCCCCCCCCCCCCCCTCGTTATGCTTATCACCCAAAGTTATTATTCCCCTTTCTTCCCTTTTGTAAGGGCGGGGGAAAAAGTTGCTTTTAGCTCGCCTTCTTTCCTCTCTCTTTTCGGGGCGATTCTTGTCGTTCTATGTTGGGTTCAGATTTAGATGTTGAGTATGGCCCCCTAAGCACATCCAATCCCCAACATTGCCCCATTGGAAATGGTTATCGGCGCTCAGTCCCACTGCCGATGTGATATCTCAATCCCATGTCGCAAGACGGATGGTATCGGTGGGTGCGGGAAGAGACGCGCGCTCGAATGATTTTCAATAGTCCCGAAAAAGAAAGAAAGGAAAAAAAAAACCGTCTTTATTGATATTTGTCTCGTCTCGCCTCGAGAGATGTACGACGCTATTGCGTCGTGGTTTATTTTGACGCGGGGCAATACCATCTAAACTGTACAAGTTGACCATCATGCAAGCATCGCGACGAAATCAGCTCGCACTAGCTCCTACTTAAGTTGTCACCTCGAATTGATAGCTAGGGGTACAAATCCTTTCTTGCTGGATCTTTGATTGTATAGGTAACAGCATCCGCTAAACCCTCATCGTAGTTGGGGGAGATAAGGAAAGAAAGAATAAAAACATTATGAGTTTTATATTATTTTTATTTCGCGAAAACCGAGCGATTTGAAAAATACTTTTTGAAAAATGATGGGATGCATCAATTGAAATAATACTGTCATTGTTGACACGTGGACCATAAAATATATCTCGTTCATTCATTTTTATAAGCAATATAAGCGATTATTTTTTTGATTTTTTTTTTCCAAATTACTTATTTTCCACATGACATAAAATTGTTTTTGCTTGAACAGGGATGGGGATTGGACCTTGAAAGAGGAAAAAAAAACATGAATGCATGTTTGGCGTCTGAGCGAGCATCATGTGAAAAGAACAACCGATGTCGTGACAAGGAGATGAATGATATCCACTAAAAGGCCTTATACAATAACCAGATCAGTGGGCACTCATCTGCTCCCCATGCCTTGTTATTCAACTTATAATTCACCCTCTCTCTCTGCTCCTCTTATCTGTCACCGACTCTTTCTTTGTCAGGCCCTTCGAGCTCTCTTTATGTTAAAGCCTCAATCTTTGGCTACAGATTCAGCTGCTCGACAGGGCAAGAAGCTCCTCGAGACATCTCCTAATCATGCGTACACATACCATCTTAGGAGTAACCTCGTCTATGGTACGTGCTGAACATTCCAGGCAAAAGTAAGGTCAAGTATATACATCTCCTGGTGCGGACAGCGCAGTTTAGGTAGAGGCCCTTGTCCATCGGTCAAATCAAAAGATTCGAGTACTCGCATCATCCGTGAATTTGGAAGGAAAGGAATTTAGGGACATTCCATATCCTATACTACCCGAATCGACCTTTTACTTCCTAGCTCTATTGTATTTGTTTCTCACTCTCCTCAGGAAAGTTGAATCTTTTAACACGTTCGGTCAATACACTATATATTTATAAAAAAAAAAATGAAGAATAACAGTAAATTAGAAACGTAAACCATGAACAGTATGCATGATCCTCCTCGCAAATCCTACCTCGCAGGGGAAGTAGAAGGGAAGATAGCCGAGGGAATGGGTTAATTATTCTTTCCTAGTATTCCTACATAGCCTCCTAGAACTAAATGTGCCCATCAATTGACCTCTCCCAAGAGAAAATCTTCCAATCAAAGGTTGAAGATTTTTACGACGCGGTCACAGTGCCATCTAAACTTGAGAAAAACGCCAGCAGCATTTCACGTAAATTTATCTCGTGGTAACGCCCATCTTACCTATGACCTAATCTGAACTTCCATGAATCTTTGTCGTTGTAATGTCTGTCTGTTTATGTATGAACTAGAAGGATATGCGAAGAAATAATCAGAGACAACGAACTAATAGCAAGTTTTGTCGAATGATTCTAAAGGAAATCAAACCTGAACCGCAGCTAGTGTTAAGTCGGATGCAGTTCAGAATCCTATCTAGTCCATCGATATGTGGAATTTACCAATAAAGGCTCACAAAAATTACATGCGTGTGCACAAATGATCGAACACGACACGTGATGGTAAATAATTAAATACTTTCCAACGAGGTTCTAATCCAAACGACCATTAGGAGCAACATAGCGAAGAATTTTCGACAGATTTATCATGATAAGAGAACTAGACTAAGACCGCCATGACCTTCTAGTCGGAGTGTCATCACGCCAAGCACTATGCATAGTGGATACATACGGAAGTCTGTCATAGCGTGAATGTGTTTAGTGATCATGGACTTAAGATGGTCCGAAACGCGGTGTAAGATAGAACACCGTGTATGTACCACAACACTAATGTGTTAAGCAGAAACCTTGTGGATGCAACTCGGAAGACGAATTAGGAGTATCGCCGTGACGTTCTGGTCTTCCCATTCTTCCATCAAGTTAAGAGTTCAACCATTCTTGACACTGGATGGCCTCGTTGGATTACAAAATCTCCAATGGAAAATGCTATGGATGCAAAGATTGATTCTGCTTGGTTTTCAAATTTCTAACGATATATCAATTCTCTTCAGAAAGATAGTGGACTCGCAGCTGTGAATTTCGCACAAAATAAAGACACTATAACAATTCAATCAGATAATCTCAATGTGCGTCATTCAACATGTACCTACTACCTTCCAACAAGAAGAGAAATGCAAGTGAAGGCTTCTACAGAAGTGCCAAGTAGAAGCAGCGACAGGAACTATTTTACAATCACCTGCAAGTGACTTTCACTATCCAGGAGAAATGATTCGAAATCACAATTCACAAGACTTAAGCTCCTTACTTTCCTGCATCTCCGCATGTTGGTTCAGTAGCAGCCAACAATATCGAAGCAACTGAAAATGCCAGACGTATACTGGCTCTCAAAATCGAATAGATTACAAGATGATGATCTCGAACATTTCATTAGTCATCTTCCAATGCGCAATCAGAGGCAAATCTAGAAAATGAAAATTACCTCTTACAACAGAAATATGCAAATGAAAGTCCTTCAGATTTGTATCTCAAACACCTTCAGGAAATTCCTAATCATCAACGATTTCGTATGGCCAATGAAACTTTATGTCAAGCTTATAGTTAAAATCATCTACAGAACCATCCCTGCTTACAGTCTTAACGCAACTATACAACACCTAACACAATGCCTCATCATCAGTCACCACAATTATGCACCATTCAGCTATAAGACAATTAAATGGGGTATAGGATTCCCGCTTCCTAGTGTCAAATATTAACTATGCAGGAGAACTAACATTTCCACTCCTTGGAGCTGAGTCTAAGATGAAAAGTTGCAAGAAAGCCAGCACATACGCAGAAATTCCCACTGCTTTGCATTCTTTACCCCGCCATTTAATGCTTCTCAGCACTTGTTTCCCCAAACGTGGAACTAATCTCTTTACACCTGTCTGAAGAGAAAGCATGCAATGGTTCCGGTTTATATACATCAAGTATACAATATGCTCATGAAATATCATGACACCCCAAATTGAAAAACAGGATTCTATCATCTCAAAATGCAGAAACACCTACTGTACGGGAATCTCACTACCTTTCTTCCTGATTCTGAGGATCCCAGTAAGCCTCTAGGCTCCAACTGCCCATAACAACCATCAGTTATCTGTTTGGATGTTCTTATTCCTTCAGAGGAACTCAAAATGTTGATAACTACAGGCACCTGATCACAAGAGAGTTACACCTACATTAACTACATCCCACACCTTTCTCAAATACAAACACTTACAAAAACAAGGCGCGGGACCCCTCATTAGCCACAGGAAGTCACCAGAAATTCTAGCAGATCAGTTCATTCCAATTGTCCATCCAAAAGGAAGTGATCGAATGCGGTATCATTGTACTCAACATACTAAGCTTGACTAACAAGCACGAGAGGAGACACAAGTCCCTTAGGAGGCATTGAAGGCATAAGAAATCAAATTTCAACCAGTTCCATGAACCTGGAATACTTTTAATTATCAACTATATCGAGTCGTAAAAGATGAAAATCTTCCACTCTCTCCAGAAATGAATGACAATCAATGCGACTGAGTAAGCAACATGACCAGCTGCCATCAGAAACACCATAGGCAATTCTCCTATACAAATTCTCCAACTAAGTGAAAATTAGATACATTTTCCAAGGAAGACAGAAATAAACAGAGGCAGAAAAATTCAATCACAAAAGCTAATGTCATTCACTACCCAACATAAAAAGGAAGACGGGAAGTCATCACAGAACTAAATGCTCGGCAAGTTTCAAGTAACAAAGCATTTAGCACATAACTTTCAATCACCTTCAATCAAATCAACAGACAGATGTGTATTCCTTGAGTCCATCGTCGAACCAACATTTTCTCAGATCCAGGTCATAACAGAGTTCTTCCTCTTTTTTTCTGTTCTCGGCTTGTGTGTGGTTGAGTACTAGTGCATTTGCAATTTCAACAGTGAAATGGATAACAACAATCTAGTACACTAACCTCATTTTCCTTTACAAGCCGAAACATGCAACCAAGCTAGTGAAATTACAATTGTTTTCCTCGACCAAAGGATTCCATACAATCTCCGTACTGTGCACCAATTATATCTGGCATACAGTTCCCGACATTTAAGAGGTGACAAGGATGAACAGTCCATGAAAAACACATCAACAGCAGCTGAATCCCAAAACCACCATCTTCTATCGGTAACATTGTCATATTGGTCACTGAACTTGTCGAGTCCCAAATTCAATCCTTGACGAGGTGTCCCTTTCAATACAGTACTCCTTATTGTCGACTCCTATGCAACTTCCATTAATTCCGCGCACCAGACAGATTTAGTGCATCCCATATTAACTAATTTGGGCACTTCAAGTTGAAACACAAAAATGTCATGCACTGATTTTCCACCAACTTGAATACATAAAATTGTAATTCTTATCAGGATTTTTATCAGGGTTGCTGCCGATGTAAAATGTAATTCACACATTCAACGTCATATGCTTGACACGTGAAAGGATTTGGTTACATAACTGTCTCTTACACACGTGTCATTCATCCAAGTAAAAGCGTAAACAGTTTCTTATATCAACAGTTAACCTCATAATAATCCCATTTATTAGCCTTCCTTCTAAAAACAAGGACTATCAACTTCCATCAACATCCATATTGACAAAGTGATTGGATACAAGAGAAACCAAATCTTTTCCAAAAGAGAACTCCAATAAACCACCGAATTAAACAAAAATTCAGCTCGAGAGGCAAATTAGCAATATGACGATTCGAAAGGCGAAAATAATACTTATGACCTTTATGAGAAAGTCATTCAAAGCAGTTCAAAGATGGGTTTCCTTGGCTTCACATACTTCAAGACATCATATTCACAGACGAGCTAACATTTCTTCATCTCAAATCTTCTCCACATTTATTGATGAGGTGGTAAGAAAATGAGTGAAAAAAAAAAAGTCTCTCACTTGCACAGTTAAAACCCTTTCTTTCCATCCCTCCTTTGACTGAGTATTATGTATGATCCTGTACTCCTATGATTCTATCAATTGAGCAAATCACAACAAATGCTTCCAAAATAAAGAATCTCAACGATCACTATCCGGATCCACGAATCTCCCGAATTGCAGAAAGTAGCGCGTCATCACCGGTTATGGATCGGAACTGTTTCACAAAACTATCTTTGACCAACTTTCCTGCCTGTAACAACATAATTAAAAGGAAAATCACTAAATAAGCTAATAGAGGACAAAGTCGCTTTTTATTGACCAGCTAAATGCATATAAAAGGTCCAGAATTCTTGTATGTAAAGCTTAAGTTACTTACCCTAAAAACACTATACAGCTTCTCCACTTCCTGAAGTTTGGGAGGAGGGAGAGCACTCTTCATCTTCGAAATCAATTCACAAATTGAATTCTTCATGCCTGAAACTCCCCTCATCCGGCATGTTAGACACCATAATAATCTCAGCAACAAACAGAGTTTATCATAAAAGTCGGACTGAAAAAGGAAAACTATACTTACCCTTAACATTGTTAGAGGCCTTGAAGCTGACAATGCACTCGGGAAGAACATGAGTATTCACATTGCCGAACCACACCACGTAGTGTTTAGGATTGTTAGGATCATCCGCTCCAGTGTCAAAATCAACATTAGAAGGATGAGACTGATTAGAACCAAGATCCACTTTCTCGACACTGCCCAATATAACTCGGCACAACACTACATGCTTTTCGCCATTATCATCTGCCTCCGAATGCATAGCACTTTTGGACAAATCAACGAGAAAGCTATTATCAGCAAAGAACCAGCTACCATTACAGCATAAATTCAAACGTACGCCCAAAAAAAAAAAATTAAGGAATCATTACCACACTTGGGGCAACCCCACAGGAGAGAAATGCACACCAACTCCATAACTCTCAGGCTCAGGAACCTCAATAGGAACTCCAAATCCATGCGCCAATATGATTGACAGACCCTTTACAGACGTCGCATGCCAGGCATATACAGTATTAGACACACCTCTCGCAGCTCTTGTGATATCGACCTGCTTCATAAAAACTTCGTATCTTGCACGCTCAATAGGTGTCGTCCTAGTGCACTGGTGAATCGCAGTTACAGTAGCGCTGGGATCCACATTCTTCAAGCCGGACAAGAAGAAATTTTTTATCTGAGAGTAGGCCTTATCTCCCTCGCCCAACAACCTCGCATTCGGCCACCTAGAACTTGGTTTCCCTACATTAGTTACAGCTAGACACGGTCTCTTCAACACGTCATCTCTCTTATCCGATGAACTCACCTCTTGCTCCTCCTCCTTCCCTCCAATCTTGTCTCTCTTTCTTTTCAGGGAATTTTCGCCTAACCCGTCACCAGCGGCGAAGTCATCTTCGAATTGCTCGCCGACAAAATTTTGAGGGAAAAAGCACTTCCCGTTCTCATCAATCCACGCAATCGACCTACTGTTTCCAGTCTCAAAATCAATCTGCAACATTCTCAAGAAATCGAACAAGTACCTCGACCCGTCGACGGACGAATCCACCACCGGGATGCGCTCCTGGAAGCTGGGCTTGAGCGACTCCACCACTCGGCTCGGGAAGTCCAGCCACGACCCGCCGCGGTAGTACATGAGCCGCGCCGGCAAAGAACTCCGCCCGAAGTTGTGGCGGTTGTCGACCAACAGCCGCGCCACCGACCCGGAGTGATCGCCTCGAACCTCGGGGGTTCTGGACGGCAACGTCCCCCGCGCGACACCAGCCCCGGAAGAACCTACCAGACCGCGGCTCGAGCCATTCCGAATCTTGATAGCGTTGGAGGCCATCGGAAATCCGCCCAGCGAAAACTCGCGAAGGGTCTTCTGAATCAACACGATCGAAAAGCGAAAGCGATCTCTCTCTCTCTTCTGGCAGAATGAAAACTCGTGGGGGGGGAGGTCAGCTTATAACTTATAAGGGGGGGATAGCAGAGAGGATCCGAATTTACGTAACTGGCCCTGGGAGGCCGAGCGGATGTCGGTCCCCTTTGGCGGCAGAGGGAGGGGCGTTTTCGGTATCGCGGCGACAAGATATTTTCTGTCTGGCCTGGCTTGTGGAAGTAAAAAAGGAGCGTCTTGCGCCGCGTGGGGGGGTGGTCGCATGAGTTTAATCTTTGTCCGCCGTTGATGACGTCGGTGCTAATCTAAGGCTTAATCCTGTGCGGCCAGCCGCTATTTATATTTCTTAGGCCCAAAGCAATAGTGAAAAGAAAGAGAGGAGAGAAAGAAGGGGGTTGGGGAAAAAGCAAAAAGCCAAAAAAAAAAAAAAAAGTCCACCTTTTGACTTTTTTTTTTGCCCCCCAAGGGCAAAGGCCAAAGTGGAGGTGGGGTTAGGCATTAGATTCATTCCTTAACGCCATCCCTTCCCTTAAGAAAGACTGATTAGGTGAAGGAAAAGGCAGAGCTCGAGTTCAAACTTCAAACCTCAACCTCAACCGACTTGGGAGGATCGGATTCAGACGTTTGTGTGCGGAGAATCCGGTTCCTTTTCTTTTTTTTTTCCCCTTGCTTGGTCGCCCACCCAACTCGAGGATTAGAAGTTGCTTTTTTTTTTTTCCTTTTTTCTTTTTTTAAAGTTGGGAAGATATTGGGGCTTTACGATGATCGGTAACCTCGTGATCTGTCGGATGGACGGACGGACATCGTCGTGCATGGCGAATCGGTAGCATATAGAAATCCGTTAACAAAACTGTGGCTATAAGCACGCAATGAGTCTCGTGGCCCTTTTCGGCAATAAATGTCAATAAAGTCGTAGGCGAAATTACGTATGAAAAGAAGGCGCGCAGATGGTAGAGGTGGCAAATGGATGGGTCGGGTCGGGTTTGGATCGGGTCGAATATGGTCCGACCCATACCCAACCCGCTACTGACTCATACCCGATTTGACCCGTTTCGATCCATATTATCAAAATACAATAATATTTTAATAAAATAGTATTATTAAAATACTTCTATATAATAAAAAATTTAGTGAAAATTTCTTAAGCGACCGGGACCGGTGGAGGCGATCGGTACCGGGGCCAGGGCCGGGTCCGGGACCGGTCCGGTCCAGGCCCCGTTCCCAATCCCCGTTCGCCGGCCCCAGTCCATGCCCCGGCCTCGGTCGCCAGCACCGGACAAGGCCCTGATCCTGGCCTCGGTCTCCCCGGGGCCTGCGACTGGCGATCGGGACCATTTACAACTTGTAAAAGGGAGCTGTCCTCATGGGTCGAAAATGGATCTAATATGAGTCGAAAATGGGTTTAAGTGTGTAATTCATTATTGACCTATTCAGTTTTACTTCAACATTTTAGATCTATTTTTAGTGAACCCTTTAAAAGTTAATGACCCATATATGATCTCATTTTATACAAAATATGAGTCTATGAACCCTATTGCCAGCTCTAGCGGATGGTGACGAGAGATTTGGGGGGGTTGGTTGTGAGGTTATACTGAAAATGCTCCTAGGGCTACAGACACATCGAGGTCCTATCACGCTGAAGCATTATGATAGGTGTGTTGTTATTACCTTTTGTAGGAAAGCTATAAGTATGGGGAATAGTTACTTAACACCGAAGATAACAAAGTAATTACATCAGGATAAGACTTTTTCTTTCCATATGTAGCGCATGAATTTTATTTTATTTTTTTCGTTTGTTGTTGTCAATTTGCTATAATGATTGGACGACGCCAAAAGAGAGCTCGACCCTTTTGCGAGTCCAGACCGCTCTCCCAAGTTCTTGCATCTTCGCTACCCGCCATGTTTCGCCTTTTGTCCCTTCTCTTTTGGTTTTTCCATGTTAAGGGCATTGACGAGATGACGTCAGCCTGAGGTCAGTGCTGTCCTCACCGGCCGAAATCTTCTTTGAAATCGAAGCCCCCTTAAATTAGGTGAGCCGCCTTATCTTAGACTCCCTTTGTTTAAAAAAAAAAAAAACACTTTCAAAATTTTCGGCGTTCGATTCATTGAAAGTAAACGAATCAAGGAAAAAAATGTTTCTCTTATGGAGGAAAACTCTTTTAAATGTGAGAAAAATGATTTGCTCTTTTATTTTCTTTTCCCTTCCCTTCTTCTTCGGCCGATCACCAGAGAGGCTAGGCAAGGCCTCGCCTGATGGCAACAAGCTTGCCTTGATCTCGCCGAATATCGGTAAAAAAAGGAGAAAAGAGAAAATAAAAATAAAAATAAAAATTAGAAATTAGAAATTTTTATTGAATATGAAATAATGAAGTTAGAATTAAAATTTATTAAAAGGAGTGCATGGAGGATTTTCTACACCGAACGACGGAAAATATTTTTCAAGTTTGATCCGAACACCAAAGAATATTGTTATTTTCTTGAAAAATAAGTTTCTGGAAAACATTTCCCAGACACACATTATTTTCACATCATTTTCCTCAAAACAAATGGAACCTTATCTGCAATTTTGTGACACCCCAAAACTCAAGGCCAAATTAAGCTTAGGGTCCGGACTATTTACATATAGTAGCCAAAGGGTCGAGATGAGCCGCCACAGAATGGAACCTTATTTGCAATTTTGTGACACCCCGAAACTCATGGCCAAATTAAGCTTAGGGTCCGGACTATTTACATATAGTAGCCAAAAGGGTTGAGATGAGCCACCACAGAAAGAAATCGTCTTCGACATGGATTGTGGCTTAGTATGTCAATCGACTATGCTACTAAGTGAGGCTCGACTGTGTGGCGACCTTAAATTAAGCATTGATCGATTATAATTGACCTCGTCTGGCTGCGAAACGACCGTAGGACCACCCTAAAGTCGATCAAGGATTGATCCGTGGAACGATTTGCAAGCTGACAACGGTCGACAACTAAACTAGCCATGGATTCTACGAAGGTCGATTGTGCTAGAATCCCATACCAGCCACGCACAAGTTAATGACTGATCACCCTAGGCTACATGAACATTACGGATCGAGGCGAACTAATCCTGCATCAATTTGAATTGGTCATGAGAGGTGAAATCGATAGTGTTCGGTTATACCTCGGTTTAGGAACGGGTGACTCCAACCCTGGACTAAGATAAATGAAGTGGCTCTTGATCTGATAGGCAACGAGACACGGTCTTAAGCATACCAAGCATGGCTGCGCCTCTTGATGTGCTCGGCCATAATACGTGAATTCTAAAAAAATAGCGAATTCCGACACGTTAGGACACGTTGTATATTATATGTATATTTATATAAATATATATATGACAAATAATAATTTTTATGATTTCAATAATAATAACATCATAATAAAGAACACTGAAACGGTAGAAATTAGGTCAAACATATTAGGGATTTTTAGATTTTCCTCTACTTACGTTTTTGCCCTCAATTTTTTTTTTCATTTTCCCAGATTGCCCCCGAGACAAGCGAGTCCCAACGTGTCCCAGCCGTTGACTACATGTCGTAATCTCGGACACGCGTTGACCGCGTGTCCTAGCGTGTTCGATCGTGTCGGAAACCGACACGTATCCGAGGCAATCTTCAATTTGTAGCCGAGTGAATTAATCAAGAGTCTAAGCAATGGGATGAACACAGGTTTATTAGTGATCTTTGAATAGAATTTAGTGCAAGAAATCCCATCGATACCACTTGGCACTGGCACTGGTATGGCTACCGACAAGCCGATATATGTAGAGTAATGATGTCCACTTGGTACGACAAAATTCATCCCGCAATATCATTCATCATATCAAGCAAGTCATTGTGGAACATGATGGGGTTGTGTTCTGATCCGAATCAGAACAATCACAATAGATAATAAAAAAAAATAGATGACTCAAGGTTTACCCAAGTTCACCTCAATATAGATTACGTCATGCAAAGAGATTTCACTATGATTTAGGTTTTCAGCCGCACAACTCGTCACAGTGATCTCTCATACGAGCACATTATATATGACCTAAATTGGGTCAGAAACTTAAGCCTATCCAAATCCTTTTGATCTCACAACAAGCGGACCAACTTAAACACAAGTTCAAACATGTCTTTGTTTCAGAGGCATTGCCCCCGAAACCCATCATTTTATGCGCAGTGGGTCACATGCCGTCGGATCATACTTCAGTTTCCTTAAGCTCACGTGAGCGTGCCCGGTATGAGGAACAAGGGTCTCCAAAGTGTTCACCAACTCCAACAGAACACAATATGATGACTACAAACCTGCAACAACAAAAAAAAAAATACGATATTACGTGTGGAGTTTTTGCAATAACGATTTACCTACAAAGGATAAATTTTGCCCCGCGCGACTTTGGGACACCTCTCCATGATCCATCCCGTGTGAATGGACACAGGAGCCTACCCTCAAGAGAGCTGTCCGTCGGGGGGTCCTTTGGTTTAATTTTGGAAAGCCAGAAGCTCGCCCATGCTTCATGCTCGATTGTGGAGGGAAGCTATTGCGGCGAACGATCTATACGTCGAACGAAACATAGGCACGAAAAACCCGAGTAAAGGAGAAGGCTTCTTACTGGACCGGTGGGCTTCTCATCAGATCAAGCTCAAACCAAACCGATCTGTTTGGGCCCCCCCCCCCCCAAAAAAAAAGGACGACCCAAACTAAACCGTGGACTGAGTTGTGAAAGCCCACCGGACAGGCCCTCCTCCCTCCTTACGGGCTCTTTGAGCCTCCCCACTCTCCATGGATTTTACTTTGTTCGGAAAATGGACCTTTATGGGCCTAATTCCTTAAAAAAAAAAAAAAAAAAAAACCTCAAACTTCAGGTTCGGTCTTAATTTTGCCACGAACTTCTTTTGTCTCGTAGAAAATTTCAAACTTTCACTCTAATCCCAAATCTGCCCACACATTCAAAAAATCGTCACTGGTTTACTCAAATTATCGACATCAGAATCAGTTAGCAATTTATCATCCAAGCTCGCGTTTTGATCAACACCATCACCTTGTAAACAAACAATAGCAACCTCTGTATATTGATAATATTGCAAAAATCAGCAGAGATTTTTAGATGTGTAGGCAGATTCGATACTAAAGTGAAAGTCGTGGATTTCTTACGAGACCAAAAAAAAAAAAAAAAAAGTTCGAGCCAAAAATATGGCCGGACGATAAAGTTGATGGTTTTTTTTAGGAAATTAGCCCCACCTTTATGTGCTCCTAATGTTGATTAGTAGTTAGGACTATTTTCTTCTACCGATAAATAAAGTCTCATCGAAAACGCTAAATCCAACTTGGATTTGTTCTTTCAGAATAAGAAAAATTTGATTGGAAGAAGAATGCAAAACATATCCTGAAAAACGACTGCCTTCTTCTAAATATCGGGCCTATAAAAAGATTTTACACGGTGGTCATGATGTCAGTCAATCATCCAGCTGATGATATCCTCTGTACTTTCGGCTTAAATCTAGTGAAAGCTTCAACTAAATCTCCGCAATTTCAGTTCGGAGCAAATCTAATCTCGTCGTCCTCATCCACAATCCGTTACTGTCCCATGACTCGTACGTATGTTTATATACGCCGGGTGTTGATCAGATGACCGTCTTCACGTTTCATTAGGAGCTCGGAACAATCGCCACTCTCGAGTCGGACCAACACCCCCTCTCTCTCTCTGTAGCAGAAGAAGTTGAGCGGTCTGTGTATACTCTCTGTCTTCGCAATGGAGGACTATGGTCTCCCTTACGACGCTCTCTACCTCGGGTTCGATAGTTCTACTCAGTAAGTCCCTGTTCTTTGTGTCTTTTCGTTGTCCCGCCGGTGTTGATCAGCGAAAGCAAGCGTTTTTATCTCGTTTCCCCGGTGCGATTGCAATGCCACCATGTGGGTTCGCTGAATTAGGCGATTTAGCAGCCAATTCGGGTGAATTGTGATGAATTCGCTTGGTCCCGAAGGCCTATCTTTCAAATGAGCGTGTGAATTGTGACTCGGTGCTAAAAAAGTTCGTCACTTTTTACTTAGGTCCTTGAAGGCGACTGTGCTGGATTCACATCTGAACATTGTTGCTACTGAGCTTGTTCACTTTGACTCTGATTTGCCCCACTACAACACCAAAGATGGGGTCTTCAGAGATCCCTCGGATAACGGAAGGATCGTTTCACCCACCATTATGTGGGTGGAAGCTCTTGATCTCATGCTCCAGAAGCTCGCAAAATCTGGTCTTGATTTCGGGAAAATCGCTGCCGTCTCCGGTAGTGGCCAGCAACATGGAAGCGTGTATTGGAATAGCGGAAGTTCTGCGATTCTTTCATCATTGGATGCGACCAAGCCATTGGTGGATCAATTTGGAAATGCCTTTTCAGTCAAGGAATCACCGATTTGGATGGATTGTAGCACGACTGCACAATGTAGAGACATAGAGAAAGCTGTTGGAGGGGCTTTGGAGTTGGCTCGAATTACTGGATCACGCGCACATGAGAGATATACCGGGCCTCAGATAAAGAAGATTTTCCAGACACAGCCCGAAGTTTATCAGGATACAGAGAGAATCTCTCTTGTGAGCTCCTTCATGGCATGTCTTCTTATTGGGGCGTATGCTAGTATAGATGAGACAGATGGTGCTGGGATGAACTTGATGGATATTAAGCAAAAGACCTGGTCCACAGTGGCCTTGGAGGTAGACTAATTTTTCTTTTTCTTTTATTAAACTGAGCTTTTTGCTCGTATCTCAAGAAAAGGGGTAAAAATATCCCACTCTCTGCATTCTTTTCTAAAGACGCTTCAATACTTGACTTAGGCCACGGCGCCTGCTTTGGAGTATAAACTGGGAAAGCTAGCACCGGCTTATGCTGTTGCAGGTCATATTGCTCCTTACTTTGTGCAGAGGTTTGTATAAGTTTCACTTTTCTGGTCACTGCAAACTTCTCCAACTGAATCCAAAGAGAAACCTACACTATAGCTGAAACTAAAAATTAATTATGAAGTCAGTAACGTTGTTAAGGTCATCCTTCTACTAGTCGCAAATAAATGGTACCAGATAACTGAAATCCTGTGTTTTTTCTACTTGCGAGTTATTGAACCTGATATCAAGCTGCTCTGTTCCCAGGTTCAACTTCCACAAAAATTGCTTGGTAATTCAGTGGTCAGGAGACAATCCCAACAGCTTAGCAGGTAAAAAATGTCAGCTGCATCTTGCATTGTCGTTTCACTTGAGCCTCTACATATGCCACATTAGTAGTCTGATAAACTAAGATGGCTTGCCAATGGGAATTCGAGTCAATGAAATATTTTAACTCGATGTTGGAGTTATTACTTTGGAAAATATCCTGTGGTATTACACGGTAACGATCATTTGCAGCAAAAGTTTATAAACCCTGAATTACTTTTGGGATGTCAACTGTTATAGATAAATCTACAAAAGGTGAATGTTGCACAGATGGTTTTGAAAGGTAGGTGAAGATAGATGAGGCTGTATTAGGCCCTAAGTTTGGGCATGAAGGGACATAGAATCAAAGCATGATTTGTTTCTTTCCGTTTATGACTAGAATAGCAGAGGTTAGTCCTCCTGCAGATGGCAAGTTCTACTGGAAATAATGCATGGAATCCTAAAGGTTTTTCCTATGTGCACTGTGCTCCCTGCTAATGCAATATGCTCGATGCAGGTTTGACTCTCAACAAGCCCGGGGATTTGGCAATTAGTCTCGGCACCAGTGACACTGTGAGTTGGAACTAAAAGTGTGCTATATTTATGTGGTTTTCCACACTTCTACTTGAATCAACATCGGTAGATACATGTGCTAGGAAAAGAAAGATGCTAATACTTTTGCTAAATATGAAATGTGGCGTAGAACTAGCATTGAAGATAGAGAGAGGGAGAGAGATTTTACTTGCTTTGCATAGGAACATTTTGTAACATACTGTTTGCACCCTCCATATCATGGATCGTTTGTATAAGAGAGAGAGAGAGAGAGAAGAGAGAGAGAGAGAGAGAGAGAGAGAGAGAGAGAGAGAGAGATTTTAGTTGCTTTGCATAAGAACACTGTGTAACCTACTATTTGCATCCTCCATGTCATGGATCGTTTGGTAGAAAACTCTAGTGGGTATTTCTGGAGGATTATGCGATACTTCGGATTTGAGTCTCATTTCAGAGTGACAGTTCGATACTTAAAGCGGCTGACTGGAAATTGTTCGCAGAGGGGATAGTTTGCTTTGCATTAGAATATTGTATGACCTACTGTTTGCACCCTCAATATCATGAATCGTTTGAAAGAAAACTCTAGAGGTACTTCTGGAGGATTATACAATATTTCAGATTTGAGTCTCATTTTAGATTGACAGTTACATACTTAAAGCAGTTGACTGGAAATTGTTAGCAGTTTGGCAGTAGATGACATGACATAACTGTTAAGCTGTGGCTTAAGTTTGAGGATTTTTCCCCTTCTCCTTGTCAGAGAGGTTGTTTACTAGCCTAATTGCCTTTTCATGTTTAATGATTTGAAAGTAACTTTAAAATGGTTAACACAAGCTGGCTTGCTTTAAAGTTTACATTTAAGACTGTAAATCAGGTGATTCTGTTGTTTAATCAGAACAGTCTGCTTCATAACACCGTAAATTTCTACCTAACTACCCTCAATACTTGTCTGACCCACCATGGCATATGAGTAGATGTTTTGGTTTAGGAGTCATCCTGGATCAGATTTGATAGTGATATTGTTCCTGCGGAATAGTCATTGGGATATCAGTGCGCATCTGGGGATCAGATTCGGTAGTGAACTTGTTGCTGCAGAGTTCTATTTAGGATGTAGTTGATGGCTGATAGATGCTCTTTCCAAACGGTGTCTTAACTGAAGTCTTTAATTCTTTATCCTGTACTTTATATCCATCTTTGTTTCCCCCAACTCTTTATTTTATTAAACTCAGTCCCTGCCACTGCTCTGTTAAACAATCTTGTGCGCATTCAGGTTTTCGGGATCAGTTCTGATCCTCAACCAAGGCTTGAAGGGCATGTCTTTCCCAATCCTGTGGACAAAGAAAGTTACATGGTAATGCTAGTCTACAAGAATGGCTCTCTAACTCGTGAAGGTTATACTCTTCTCCAACAATGTTCTCTTGCTTCTGCTAGCATGGTGTATGGATTTTGGCAACACGAAAGTGATCTTTAATTTTCACTTGTAGATATCAGGAACAGATATGCTGAGAAGTCTTGGGATGCTTTCAATAAATCTCTGGAGCAAACGCCACCTCTAAATGGTTTGTAGATGTTGAGCAACTTCGAAACTAAATTTGGGTTACTGTGAATTAGGCTTCATCTTTTATCTTTGATAGGTGGAAAAATCGGTTTCTACTACAAGGATCATGAAATTCTTCCTCCTCTCCCGGGTGAGTTTTGTGGTTCCTGTCCAATCTCTTGCCACAGAATCTTAGAGTTTCTTTTGCTGCATTAGTATGATGCCACCAATGTGTAGTTTTTTTCATGTGAACTGATCTCCCTAAAAAGCTTCGCCTGATTACTTTGATAATTTTGCTTCAAGTTTCTGTACGATGTTGGCAAGAAGTTACTCAAGTGAATTTGTTAGAAGTTAAGTACTTTGTCGTTTGACAGTTCTGTTTCCTACCCAAGATTTTATTTTAAATTCTCTTGGCCCTGAGGAGGTATTGGGCCTAATCTTTTGAGCAGGCATCAGATCCTTATTTGCAATGAAGATGACCCGAATCATGATACTTGACTGTTCACTCTGTTATTTCATACATGTATTTGTAAAAGGTGTATAAGCTTAAGTAACCTGTTTCCGTACACACAGTTGGTTTCCATCGGTATATTCTTGACAACTTCACTGGTGACACTTTGGAAGGCCTGACAGAACGTGAAGTGCAGGAATTTGATTCTCCTGCTGAGGTCAGAACTCGCGAGTTTTGAGATTTGTTTACATTTTGCATGCTCTTTAATCTTAAAAAGTACACATTTATTTTCAGATCCGAGCATTAGTTGAGGGCCAGTTTCTCTCAATGCGAGCTCATGCAGAAAGATTTGGGATGGCTGCTCCACCAAATCGTATAATAGCCACAGGTGGAGCATCAGCAAACCAAAGGATCCTTAGCTCTATAGCCTCTATCTTTGGCTGTGACGTCTATACTGTGCAGAGACCTGGTAAGAGTCCTCCTTTCGCTTTAACACTTGTATTATGCCCATCTCTATGGTTCTTGGGATTTGATTCCAAAGGAAATTAACGGTGTTTTTGTTTCAAGGAAAATAAGATTTGGAAAATATTTTCAGTATGGACAACAATTCGTGTCTAAATATTTTCATGAACGATGAACATATTATTCATTTATTCATTGTTAAGCGATACGAGCGATCATCATTCATTTTTCGCGAAATAAACGAAGCCTAAAGTTGGGTTTGTCAAGGAGGAGTCGTCGCAATTGAAAGAATCCTTGAGAATGCTCTCTCTGTACTTCCACAGACCTTAGGATTTAATGACATAGAGGCCTGACCCTGTTTTCATCTGGAATTAACAGATTCGGCTTCACTGGGAGCTGCACTCCGTGCGGCGCACGGCTGGCTGTGCAACAAGAAGGGCAGTTTTGTGCCGATATCAGGCATGTATATGGACAAATTGGAGAAGACGTCCCTCAGCTGCAAGCTCGCCGTGTCTGCTGGCAATTCAGAACTAGTTGCTAAGTATACCATCTTGATGAAAAAGAGAATGGAAATCGAGAACGGTCTAGTTGAAAAGCTGGGACGACACTAGAAGTCTAGAATTATACCCTTCCCAAGCAAAGAATATTTTTTGAATAACAAAGTTATTTGTGGGCTTGATCCGCAGGTTACTGGAGATGAAGCTCGGAGTAATATCGTTCGACGTTCTCTTTGAACGAATGAATTTTGCTTCCCATTGTTTTTTTAGCGACACTCCATTTGATTTATTGGCTTAGGTTTCTGGAATCAATTTTTATAGACAAACACGAAACTGCTACATATGAAGCACGCAAGCCAGCGAATTCATATCCACATCAGTGCTCATCTCCTTCATCACCATGCCCTCACCACAGTCGGCACCAACTTCCTCGTAGTAGTCCTTCTCCAGGGCAGCAAGATCCTTGCGCTCCTCGAGATAATCCTCCCTCTTCTGACCGACGTACCAATGCACAGAAGCATGCTTGGCTTGCATGAGATCAAATTAGGTGGTTGAGTATTTCTAGATTGGGTTAAATATGAAAGTATTTTAGCAAATACGGGTTGAATCGGATATGTGTTGGGTTGAGTATGAGTCGCTAGTTTTATGTTACATGTAAATTGGTCAATTTGGGTATGATCATATTTTTTACTCAATCCTCCTGTTTGATGGGTCTACTTGTTAAGATCAATATCGTAGCAATGTAAGGGGACGAAGGAGGAGGGTAATCGATTTATTGTTTGCCGATTCTGGTACCAACTTGATGTGTTAGGAAACAGACGTCTTTGACCAAGCATCTCAGAAATCGGCTGATCTTCAAACATGGAGGACTTTATATGTCGAACGGTGTCGGAATGCATTCCGATGTTTATTACAGAGAAACAGATCATGCTCGAAACCATTGCACTCTTCATCTAGCATTTCTGATTATTGTTCTGCCAAAACAACTACCTTCATATGACTTACAGAAATAATATATTGTACAGAAAGAAGAGGAAGATCTCTGAGCCCGTGGGCTTCCTTACTCCAAACCTACTTGCATAAGAACTCCAAGCTCTCTTACTCACTGGGGAGAGTCTTATTGGGAAGCTCTTGCTCTTGGAATTATGTTATGCTGCAAAGTGATCTCAGAACTTCAACTGCACCTTATGCTGAATCTGGGTTTAAAATTCCAAAAGGTTTTTTTTTTTTTTTTTCCAATTATGTTCCTATCAGATTTGACCCAAGGTTTTCATGGCTCTGGCTTGATCTTCTTGCTGTCGGCGACCGGCGCCTTCCCGTTGCCGTCTTTCTCGACGAAGACGCGGACCAACTTCAACGGCTCCGCATCCTCCAGCATCTGAACCACGCTCCTCATCGTGGGCCTCAGGTTCGGGAGATTCGTCGTGCAGAGGATGGCGATCCTCAACACGTTGATGGCCTCTTCCTTGTAGGGCTCGGGGATTCTCGAGTCCACAATGCCGAACACGTCTGGTCTCGTCTTCAACTTGCACGAGACCCAGTTCACGATGTCCTTGTTCTCTCCGTACTCCGGTTCTATTGGCCTTTTTCCTGTCACTAGCTCCATTAGCACCACCCCGAAGCTGTAGACGTCGCTCTTCTCATTCACCTTGTACGTGTAGCCATATTCTGCAACATTCAGAACAGTCGCAAAAGATTAAATTTGAAGTGGGAGCCATTGCTAGTTCTTTTTTTTTTTTTTGGTCATCGAGTCAAAAGTAATTGACCGTTCCTAGTTCGAATTTCTTATTTTTGCGCATTCTTGATTTGATCAAGATCAACCTAAAACATGAAAAAGAATGACATTTTCTTACCAGGAGCAATGTAACCATGTGTTCCGGCAATAACATGGGTTGAATCCTTGCTACAATTGGCCTGAACAATCTTGGCAAGCCCGAAATCAGCAATCCTAGGCTTCAAGAACTCATCCAGCAAAATGTTACTGGACTTCACATCCCTGTGAATCACCGGCCTCTCGCACCCGTGATGCAGGTACTCCAATCCCCTGGCCGCTCCCACGGCTATCTCGTACCTTGTCTCCCAGTCGAGCTCCGTCTTTCGGCACATGTGAAGCCGGTCCCACAAGCTCCCGTTCGGCATGTACTCATAGACCAGCAAGCTCGAGTCCTCGCTCGTGATACTACAGTACAGTTTCACCACGTTCACGTGCCTGATGGAGCTCAAGGTCTCCACCTCGGCGTCGAATTCCCGCGACTTCTCGCTGTGCTTCCTGAGCATTGGGCTCGTGGTCCGGCTCTTCCTCCGCCCTTCTCTGCTGCCGGAGTCCGTATTCCAAATGTGCTTGACAGCGAGTTCTCTGCCGTTGTTGAGCACGACTCTGTAGACATTTCCCGAAGCGCCTTTCCCTACGAGATTCTCTTCCTTGATGGCATCAAGAATCTCATCCTCAGTAAAAGTCAGCACTTGGAATGACTTCACATTCCAAGATTCTTCCTTTAGCGACCGTTCTTGATCCTTCTCCCTCCTGTATATCCGGACATAGCAAGCAAGGGATAGCAATAGAAGAACCACGACTACAACGAGGCAGATTACGAGCGTTCGGATATCCTTGGACATGCCGGTTTCCTGCGAGCACCTCTGGAAGGAGGTGATCTTGGAACTGCAGAGGCCGGGGTTGCCAGAGAAGCTGCCGTTGTAAGCTTCGATTGACAGAGACTGCGGAATCTGACCGGTTAACCGGTTGTTCGACAGATCGAGAAGGCTCAATCTCAAGGAGGACAGACTCGAGGGAAGTTGACCTGAGAGATGGTTTTCCGACAGATTGAGCGAGTTGAGCACTGGTAAAGACGCGAGAGCCGGCGGGATTTTGCCAGAAAGCAAATTGTTAGCCATGTCAAGGTCGCTGAGCGAGTCACATGAGCCTAACGAATCCGGTATGGAGCCAGAGAACATATTGTTCTCCATGTGAAGGCTGCTCAGCTGTTTCAGGTCACCAATTTTCGACGGAATTCTTCCCGAGAAATGATTGTTGCTCAAATCGATCGCAACCAATGATTCAGCCTTCGAGATTTCCTCCGGCAATTCTCCTGATAGGCGGTTTTTGGACAGGAACAACTGCCCGAGTGACTTTGCATTTTCGATGTCGGATGTGATAGGACCCTCGAACTGATTCATGGCGACATCAATAATGTTCAAATTGGGCAAGCCCCAGATGCCACCAGGCACGGCCCCAGAGAGCGAGTTGTTGCTGACGCGGAACCGAGTCAGCGTCGAGCAATTCGCGTAAGTCGCGGGAATTTCGCCACTCAGCCTGTTCTGGAGCATGAGGAGCTCCTTCATTGTCCCCCGCTTGCACATATCCGGCGGAATCGGCCCCGTCAAGAAATTTTCCGACACGTCGATGAAATCAAACTCTGCCCATGAGCCTAGTTTCTCAGGCAGGGGGCCACTCAATCTATTCGTGTAGAGCGACAAGTTCACAAGCTGCTCAAACTCGCCGAACTCGACCGGGACTTGGCCTGAAAAGTCATTCGAGAACAGCTGCAGACTCACCAAGTTCCTCAGGAACCTCAATTCGGACAAATCGCCTTCCAGAAGATTCAGAGAAGCGTCGAAATTCGCGAGCTTCGTCAAGTTCCTCATCCCGACCGGAAGCTTCCCGGTCAAGTTGTTGTCGTACAGCTCGAGCTGCCACAGGTCGGTCAAGTTCCCAATCTCCGCAGGAATTTCACCAGTGATGTTGTTGCTCGAGAGCTCCAAATTGATGAGCTTGTTGAGCCTCCCTATGCCGAGTGGGATTTCACCCTGGATGCTGCAATTCGTCATGTAGAGCCACTTCAACTCGTAAAGATCAAGAATTTCTCCAGGAAACGGAAAGCTGTCGAAAGGGTTGTCACCGACGCTCAAGTAGACCAAATTGGTCATGTTCTTGAGCGAGCTCCATGGGAACTTCCCGTTGAGATTGCTTCCGTTCACGTAAAGATATCGCAGTTCAGCGAGGGCGGATATATCCGGGAACGTGCCAGCGAAGAAGTTGTTGCCAAGGTCCAAGTACTGCAACTTCACGCAGTTGTTCAGGCCCTTCGTTATCGGTCCATGTAGCGAATTCCGGCCAAACGCAAGTCTCTCCAGAGAAGGCAGTGTGCAGATGGAATCCAGAGGGAGGACGCCGGTCAGCTGCCGGCCGGATAGGTCGATGGCAACGACCGAGCCGCCGCCATCACATGCGACGCCGGTGAAGTTGCAGATGGGCGTGGTCGGCTTCCACGAAGAGAAGACGTCCGGGCTCGGGGATTGAAGCGCGCCGGATAGGTCGAGGAGGGTCTGGAGTTGGCCGGATCTGGCGAGAGAGAAGAGGGAGAGGAAGCAGAGAAGGAACAGAGGGGGGAGGTTCGGGACGGTCATGGTGGAGGCCGGAGGGGAGGAGGAGAGAGACTCGTTTCGTTCCGGCGGCGGTTGCGGTGGAGTGATTCTCCGTCGGAGGAAGTGTGAACGAAATCAAAGTCAGGAGGCCATTTTTAAGTGGCGAGTGTGGATGGGCTGTTCACACAGCGACATAGCACTTTGGAGCTGCCCATGATTGATCTTATCATCGCTGTTTGCCACCGCCACTCGCTCGTTGACGACAGTTAAACGGAGGTGAAAGCGCGCGAGATATTTTTACCGTCTACCGTTTCCAACGTGTCTCCTGTAAAGCTATCAAAATGAATCCCAAGCAGTAGCACGTACGTTATTCCATATTTATTTAGATAGGTCATATGGGACGACCTAAACTCAAGATATGGACCATAAATGAGTCTTGAAAAGTAAATCTAAGTGGGTCAGTGAAAAAAATCACCCATTGTAAAAATTACTGTGGATTCTGGATCAGATCAGGTATGTGTTGAGTACAAGATGCGCCGGGCATGTGTTTCTGAATTTATATTGTACATAAATAGATTAAAACGGGTTGAATGAGCCAATTTAGATGGGATCATTTTCAACCCGACTCACCTATTTAACAAGCTTACGTCTTAATTAATGTTTTGCTTCATAACATTAGAAGAATTGCGTTCCAAAGTCAAGGGGGAGATTTTCAAATAAGGACCTCAAATAACATCATTTTTATCAAATAAGAGCCTGATTGCTCACATTGTTTCAAAGAAAGGCTTGACTTAGGATAATTTCGTTATTTTGCATTTTCTAATTTTTTTTCCTTTTTCATTTTCATTTTTGCTATTGCTTTTTTCCCCCTTTGTTGGGGCTAGCGAGGACCAACAAGGGCTTGCCTCGCCCAGGTGTGGCCGACCCTCACTTGGGCAAGGGTCGCGATGGCCTCGCTCGGGTCGTGACGGCCAGAGGCGTCCACGCCCATCCCTTGCCAGTGGTCGGCCATCGCCTGAGACCTGTTATCGGTGAAACGAAAGGAAAAAAGAAAAGAAAGAAAAGAAAAGAAAAATTCAAAAAAAAATGTAAAAAGACAAAAATACCCCTATTTAAGCTCTTCTTTGATTTTTTTTTTTTTTTTGGTCAGAAAGCTCTTCTTTGAAATAATTGTGGGCATTTCACGTCATTCTTTAAAACAAGGTCCACTTCACCTTATTTGAAATTTTCTCTGAGTCAAGGGCACATCTGCACTCCACAATTAACATCTTGTACTAATCGCGTCTCTCGTTCACCCTAATAATTAATTAGCGCCACTATTAAAATCTCGCGCCGTCTCAAAATAAGGACCGAATATTCGACTCCCCACGAGAATTTGCTAAGCGCATCCCACCGCTGCAATGAATCATTCCAAAGACAATTAATTCCCTAACAAAATTTTCGCCGCTTAAGCATGGGTAAATGACGTGGCATATCGAAACATCCTCTTCCCCTAGGTCGAGCGGGACAACGTTTTTTGTCCTGTAGTGATGGGGTGTGAAGTCAACAATCAAAGGAAGACATGCCCCGTTGGAAGCTTCCTTCCATAATTTATAGCGCACGTGTGATTCCGCTTCATCAGCACCGTCCGTCCACGCGTCGGCTTTCTACGAATATTGCTGGGAATTATATGCATTCACTTTTTTTGGTTTATTTCCCAGGTGCAAAATTAAGTTAAATTAAACTATTACGACAGTGGAAATTCGGGGTCTTATTTGCTCCGCAGCATTATTGTTCTTGTCCTCTCCTCCACACCCGTGACCATACCGATTAAGTTCAATTGGCCAAATCCGTACTTTATGCTTGTTTTCTTGTGACGTATCAATTTTCATATCAAGCCAGATCGAATAAAAGAGATAGTCTAGTAACTAAAATTTCCATCCGAACCCATGATCATATGTTTCTATAAGTTTGAATGTGCTTTTTTTATATATATAAAAAAAAATATTTTAAACGTGATGAACTTTAGAGGATCGAATGGGCTTTTTTTTTTTAGGATGATTTATCGAAAATAAAAATTATGGTGAAAATAACGTTGATGCCGTGGTGGTCGGGGACATTATTTGGAGCCAAACGAAGAGGCACGAGGTTAGCTTTTTAGCTTGCAATTCACAAGACACCAAAAGAGGGCACGGCCATATTTTCCCCTCTCTTTTTTTTTTCTTTTTCTTTTCGGTATGTCTATACTTTCTACCATGTAAGAAATTGGTCGAAGAGATATTCATGCAACTATAAAACGGGGGGATTTTTTTTTTTTGGGTAATCAAAGTTTCCCGCGTGGAATGGATTATTTCTCGGGATAGTAATGGGCGTATGAGCGTCAATGCCACCGGTTAAGTCCTCTCAAGACACGGCTGTGGAGATTCGAACTTGAGATCTCATCAGTTTAACTGTCTAAGGTCCAGAGATCTCACAAATTCAGTCAACGCCCCATTGACGGGGAAAAAAAAGATTCCCCTCTTCCATTTCCTTATTTCTTTTTGTGTGCTCCTTCGATCTTGTTAATTTTTTTTTTTTATAAACACGAATGCTTTTTTCTTAACCTTCGGTTATCCGGGCGATTCTCTCTGGACATGTTTTCAGATCGGATGTGTACCGAAATCGACCTGCGTACTCTCTAGCAATCGATGCTTTAACCTATTGCTCAAATGCCAGCAAGTGCCCACACCACGGATCATATTTTTTTTTTTTAAGATAAGCGGGTCTTCTTAGAGCTGGGAATCAAGATAAATGGGGTTTCTATTCCAATCCAGATGCAAGAGATGAAAAAGAGGCGCATGCATATTCACGAATCTACTCGACCCGAGTGCGTCAAGAGATTTGTGCACCCCGAAAAGAGAGACAGGAGAGCTTTTCTGATCGAAATAAAATATTAGAGTGCTAACACCAATAGCTCGACAATGGCCCATTAAATAGCTTTAGCGGTATTGATAATGGTGCATTAGCCCATAAATAAATATACATATACATATACATATACATATACATATACATATATATATTTGCATTAGACCATAGTTTTTTGTTTGGGGGGTCGGAACATTAGAGCATGGTTGTTTTTTTGGTCTGCCCATTAGACAATAGTCTTCTTTTTTTTCCCTCACCATAGTTCAATGGTGAATAATTGTAGCGACAGTGAAGGAGCTGGCGAAGCTCGGGAGCGTCCAGCCGCCGACGTTGACTAAAATGTGAAATATGGGCCACACCACACGATCGAGGAGCACGTGGGATAAATGCCGCGATATGTCCCCGACTCCCGACAGGATTGCGTGGTGCACAGACGCCCCTCCCCATCTCGTGATTGATCGGCTAATAAGACGCGAGCCAAGTTTTGATTTAGTAGCTAGAAAAAAAAAAGAGGTTCCTTGAATGTGCCAGGACATATGCCAAAAAGATGCACGAACATTTATGACAAGTATAACCCTACTTTTTAAACGATCCAAGGAAATGCACGAACTCATAATTGAGAGCTGAAAATATCCGCCGTTAAAGCTTTTCGTCTTGCAAACCGAAGAACTCGCCTAAAATTGTCAATTAGAAACACTAAATTTTTTTTTTCTACATGCGTAAGCATTTCTCTACGCTGTAGTTTTCTTTTTCAGTGACTCGACTTGACATGATTATAAAGTCCGATCACGACGAGTCGATGCAAATGGCCAGTCCTAATGGTCGGAATACTTGAAATAGTGGGTCTCTGAGATAAGAGCTCGGGCATACATTGTTTTGGGCGGTTTTGAATCAATTCGCAATCGCTCCACAGTCGGCCCTCCTCCCCCACTTTGATTCTTTGACTAAGAAAAGGGTCTTTTCCCCTTGATTTTTCTACAGCACTATAAAGAAGGGTGACCCAAATGATAAGAGAGTGCCTTTTTTCCTCCCGCTCGTCAAGTCAAATCACCTGGGACTTTATGCAAATTGATAAGATAAAGTTTAAAGATAGCAGGCAATGTCGGCCGCTACTATGTACCTGTGGTTAAATGTCCATGGACATGTGAACGCGCATCGGACAATGCAAAAACGATGGATCATTCTCGACGTGAGAGACCGAAGAACCGATGAAATGAATCGAGTAGACAGAGTATTTAATCCCAATCTTTTTCTTGTATTTACCTAATCTCGAGCATAAAAAAGGGGAGACCTCACGTCTTTCTGTTTGCGCGAATAACATGATAGCGCGAAATACAGCAAATCAGGTAATAGAGCGATGCGAAAACCCAATGGGGGAGAGAAAAAATCGAATGCAAAAACGACGGATCATTTAAGGGCGCGTAAGGCAATGTTTCTGCTCTAGAAATCAACTTCTGATCAGAAATTAATTTTTCTACTAATGAAGAGAAGTAAATTTCTTGTACTTCTTCAAGTGGCAAGTGACCCCAAAATTATTTTTGGAGCAAAAATGAAGTTACGTGCCCAAACGGATTTCTGCTCTAGAAATTGCGTTACCAACCATAATTTCTGCTGGGGAAGTATTGTCATGCACGCCCCTAAATGCTCACTTACCGCGAGGCAAAAATGGAGAATATGTAGAAGAGGAAATATTATTTCTGTTCATATTTTCCTTTAATCCGACGGCCGACACGGGGGTTACCAAACGCGAACTGTGTGACATTATTCTGCAAACCGGTTTTAGCAGTAATTAACGTGGCATTTCTTGTTAATTACAGCTCTTCTTACCAACAAAAGAAGGAATTAAAGCTTAGCGCGTGAATACCGCACAAGCTCCGACCATAAATAAATAAATAAATAATGCATAAGCACGAGAGATCTTCTACAAGGATTGCATTTACGTTATTAGTAGGTTGTCTCATGTTCTCGAGAATTGGGAATTTGCGCGTCTAAAATGGGATTGTGTCATAATTAAGAAAAATGAAAAAGGAGGATTGATATTTGGAATGGCCAAGCAGGGGGAAAAACCAAAGGCAAAGGGGTTCCATTTGGTCAAGAATTTAGGGGTAATAAAATACATAACAAGGTGGTACCTCCATAAGATGTATACCGATCCTCCAAAATATGATTATGTCTTGAGTTAGGCAATTTAGTTTTTCTCCAAGGCATCCGCGGACAAGGGATCTTGGAGAAGGACGATAATACTAGTTTTGACGGTCTATGCGATCTTATTCGGAGAAAATATATCATTTGACGCTTATATCACATGACATATCATGTCGCCATTTCATTATAGTGCATGACAGATTAGATCGTCCTTTACTATGTGGGAGCATAAGAACAATCGAATTTCCTCATGATAATATAATATATCATTACAATGGTTCCTTGACCACAAGAGATACGAAGGAACTTTCAATTGGTTCGATAGGTCACAATGTCGTAATTAATGGGTCAATGGATCAATGAAAATGAGCAAAACGTTATGCGTCTTTTTGATTCATGTATCTCTTAAATTCATGTACTTATTTAATTGATGTACTTCTTGAATTCATGTATTTCTTGGGTACTTAAACTTTCAAACTCTATAAATCGAGTTGATCTATTCTTCATTCAAAATTTTCGAACAAGATTTGAAGAAGAAATACCTCTCATTTTTTTACTTCATGTGCGACGGTTTCGAGAAGTGTTTGACAGTCCCGTTTGCATAGTGCTAATTCAAACGGGTTCGATGTGTTGTTCCTTGAGAGGTATAGTTCTTGAAGCTCCTCAGCACCATTGGCTGGAACTATTAACCTCAAGGAGATTCGATTACCGTACATCACCTCTTGTACAATTCTTTCGAGTTTACAGTATCTAGCAAGTTTATCTGCTCTGTTATCTTTATTTGTAAAGATTAATACACAAACATTGGCTCGATTTGTTGTTATTGAAGTGGTTACCGCCTTCTCCTTGATATTATTTTTTGGTAACAGCAAACAGTGTTACGTATATCTCCAAATACGTAAGGTGCGTAATTGTTTCCAACACAATAATCAAGTAGACATGGTCCATTTAGTCAAACATGCCGGACGGGTAAACCCAAACACTGCCCATGTTTTAATCCCATCAAATAGGCTTGACACGGTTATGATATAAAAAATACAAGGGATAATGACATAAATGGCCTCCAAATTTTGGGAGAGGATTTCCTACCATGGAAATCCTCTCCCATGATGATCCCCACCCTCCATGTGAGGGTGGGGATCTCAATGATCCTCTACCATTAAGGTAGAGGATCCGGATCCCCGAACTTTGGCTCAATGTGCAATGTCATTCTTAAACTTTTAATTTATTTAGTTAGTTCCTGAATTTTCGGTACATGTGCAAATAAAGAATTTTACACACAAAATTATTATTAAAAAAAAAACAAGTTACCAAGAACTCAACAACACGTGATCCAGCATACTAAAACACGCATCACACTGTTTTTGGGGAAATTTTTTTCAGCAAGTAAGATTGAAAATCAAATCTCAAGTGATAATAATATACTCAAGGGGGGGTCCATGGAAATGGAATTAAGCTTATTCCCACTTTGTTAAATAATAAATCATGATCGGTTCGCAAAAGTTTCAATTTTTTTTAGGTCCATCATTCATGGAGGACAGTGTTGGAGTTGGCGAATACTTCGGGGACCCTTATTTCTCACACCGGGTATGCCCACGTGAGCTTAGGGAAACTAAAGTATTATCTGACGACATGTGACCCATGCGCGCGGGATGCGGGGGCAATGCCCCCTACACGGATGCCCCATTGCCCGGTCAGCGAACGGCTGCCCGCTCGCCAGTGAGCAAGCGGGGGTTTGGGGACAGCGCTCCCGAAACCTCAACGGATTTGGGCTTTTATTTAAGTTAACCCGTATGTTGTGGGCTTAATAGAGGTTTCACATAGGTTTATGTTTTGGACTCGTTTATGGCATATATATTTTGCTCATTTTTGTTGATCATTGTAACGAGTTGAGGGGCTGTAAACCGAAAATCATAGTGAAATCTTTTTGCAGGACGTAGCCTTATTCTGGGATGAACTTGGGTAATCTTGTGCGTCATTCAATTTTTCTTGATTCCCTGTGTGATCATCTGATTCGGTTGCGATAAATCCCATTAGACAGATCAAACCGATCGAAGTGGTAATTCGGAAGAGTGAGACGAGAAAAGGAAAGAGGCACAGCTCATGAGATTGATTGATGGGCTTAATCTCTGTCGGGAGAGACGTAACACGAGTATGAATACATGGTCAGCAACTCCATGATGAGAAAACGCCAACCGACCAAATCCTATGGATGACGAAGTAGGATCCACACAAAAACCCTAGAAAACTCAGGAATCAGTTGGCTGCACAAACAAACGGCTTTTGTCCCAAAGTTTTCCAAGATCAAGAACAGTGCTTCCTAGATCTATTCTGAAACCGTTTACCCCTAATTATAAAATGTAGGTACGATATAGGTGGCGTCTCTCCTAGAGTGAGACACGATTGTCTATTGTAATAAACTTCGAATACTCCTGCAAATACAATGTATTGGCTACTGAATAAAATTGTTGGTAATTCTGACTCATTGATTGTGAAACTTCCTCTTTGAATTTCATCATGTGTTACGTTATTCTGCATAAAAAATATAATGACAAAATGCACATCATCATGACAAAATCAATAAAATCAATACTAATCGATTCAATAGCCACACGGAAAAACTATACCAGGCAAAGCGAAGTGTCACCTGGCGAGCACAAGGGCCAACACTCTCTCAAGTTCAACTTTAATCATGTAAGTAATAGGAAAGGGCTACATTTTCTAAGCCTGATTAAATACATAGAATCTAGAAATATGCTCATGTGACAATTTTTTTATCTACATGTCATGAGTCACAAAGAAATGAACAACAAATAATTAAAAATTATTGCGAGATACACTCTTTCAAGAACTTGCAGCTCGCAACATGTTAGTTTTACCGTTACCACAAAGTTGTTATGCTAGCAAAGTCCTAGAACATATGCCGATACCACGAAGAGAGCCTTTTGTCTTTTGGAATTGAAAGTTGTTGAGAGAGTAATAAATCTATGTGCTGCACATTGGATCAAACTACGAACTTGGCCCTTCTAGAATGCAAAATAATTAAACCTATTTGGATGATTATTCAACTTGATGGCCCTATCAGCAGACAGTTTCTAATAGACTTGTGAAAGATATGTGCTGTCGGAAAGCCAAATATAATATTAGGCGAGTTTTCATTTTCCCTGGAATTAAGACCAACCACCTTTGACCAAGCATCTTCTCTTGATTGCGATGCGCCCCCCTTTCTTTGTTATTTCATACTTTTGTTGATTTATTCATTGACCACGACATAAAAGCAATCAAACATGATAATTTGTTTCATGTTACACTCATAATGGTATTGAAGACTCATTTTTCCGCATCAGATTAAACCCTGCCTCCTAAGTTCAATCATATGTCGGGACTGGGAAATTCACAAAAAGATCACTTCGGCTAAACTGATCGTAAATGATTGTCTCAGGTAAGAATTGAATCCGAGATCTCACGTCATTTAATTGAGGCGCTATATATCTATTTTAGCACTCAACGTACCTCTTGGAGTTGCTTAATATGTAAATATGTTTCATGAGAAAGTTCTCCTTCATGGTTAAATTTTGGGAAAAAAAAATTACCAAAAAAGTCTTAATCCTATTGTAATTGTGCCTATTCAATCCTAAATTTTTTTTTACCGATTCTTTCATAAATCTTTTATAACTGGCACTAATTTAAGCAGAGAGCTTCATTTTCTGCCTTGATTGACGGTGTAGTTTGTCATTGCCAGGATGACTAACGGACCCTATTTATGCTTATCTCGTTCACATGGTGATGCTAATTTTCAAACCATGACAAAGTTAAGAAATACCTTCTTTATAACTAAAATCAATTCATCACATCCTCCGACAAATGAGTCTATCTGAAATGTTATAGACTCATTGCATGTTTATTCATTGGCCAAATTCTGAAGGGGCAAAAAAAAAAAGTACAACCTTTTGTTACCACGACCAACGTAAAACGAACTTTCACATATCAAAAGAATGTCACAACCGAATTTCATACGATGTATCAAATTTGAAATGTAACACCATTCTTTATCATTGCCACAAACTTAACATGATATTTCAAATTAAGAAAAAAAAATCACAACCTACTACAGTTGTGACAAAAATTGTATCTTTTTAGTATTTCATCAATTACCGTTGTTATCTTGCCACATGTCAATTACCTGCGTGTCGACAATTTGTAACGGGTAGTACCGCTATATCCTAAACCCTAAATATGGTTCAGTTTGATCTGAAAGTCGTCTTCATGGTGTCTCTTTAACTCAACACCAAGATCAAGTTATTTTCTTGAAGCGCATCAAAGTGGTAAAAAAGTTATTTTTTTCTTATCTTTTTCACGTCCAAGGGTCTTGTTAAATTTGTCACGACATAAAATGGTGCCTTTTTATTAAATTTCACCTCGTTGGATTGATCGTCTGTGTTTTTCTTCGACGGCCAAAAATCAGTAAAACTTAAATTTTCTGCTTTGGGTTGATTTCATTCACTGGGGTTCCCTCATTCCCCTTTCTACAAACTTCTAATGCCATGAACTCTAAATTGCGGCTTTGTTATGAAAATGGGTTGCTGAATCTCTTTAGTGTCTGATCAAAAAAAGAACCCCTTTAGTGGAAATGATTTTCCTCCTGAAATTAACAAAAGTTGAACCTAAAGACAAAAACCAAAAAGTAAAGAATGAAACCAACAACATGTTTCGTGCTACTGACCTTTCCTTAGTGGTGGGGCGCAATCGGACCGCACGTTGTGAAGATAAGCTCGCAGTACCGAGGAATCGTTCGCTTTAGACAATGCTCTCCATTGTCTTTTTGGACACATCGAGCCAAAAGGGCAATAGTGAGAGAAAATTGGCTTTTTCACGAGGTTTTTTTATTCGATCATAGAATGAAAAAAGAGGCTTTTTGAGAGATGGCTTTGGCCTTTCATCCAAAAAAGGATGACGCAATACCCACGTTCCTAACTTTTTTTTTGTATTTTTCATGCATTTTGCCTTTTAGATAAGGAACATAATGTTGGTGCTTCTTGGGTCACAGATCCATCATTGACCGGTCTTCTTGTGCATGATTTTACTTTTCTCTTCCAACCTTTGCTGGCCCCTCCAGGGGTCCTTTCACTTTGACCACCCCTTTCATCGACTCTGACTTCTACTTGGCTGACGAGTGACTGTAGATGTAGCATTTCGCTGAGAATTATCCCACATCGACTATGCAATAAGCTGATAATTAATTTATAATTGGCTTTGAAACTAATTTTTGGAACGAGAGAGACTTCAGATCACCCAACATTGATTGATATTAAAGCTTAGTTTATCAACAAACGGTTTCAAAGACGGAGGAAGGAGCATGAGATACTATAAACTTGAAATCGGGCAAAATACTATAGATTCGAAACCGGGGAAACCGGGCCATGAGACCTCCAAACCCAACCATCATGCATAGATGGTTATTGCTTGTCCTTTGAGCTAGGTTTTGATGTGAGAGAGGCCAAAGACCAACTCACACATTTGTATGCATATAAATATAATCAATTCTTGCCTTATCGGGTTAGGTGTTTGGATTTTTATTCATGTTCTAGGGCTTGATTTTAAAGGCAATACTACTTTTTTTAATAGTTCGTTGAAGTTTTTTTTTTTTTTAGAAGACATAATTAATCATTCTTCATTTTTATAAATATCTTGCTAAATTTATGAGAATGCCGCACTATTGATTATTACTTGCCAAAAATGGGAAGAAAACCAACAAAATCCATCTCCTAATTATGGGAAATCCTTTTGGGCCCTTACGTCCGCCGAAAAATTTAGGGAAAGGATTAAATTAATAATCTTACAACATATCATGAAAGTATAATTAAATTCTAAAACTTTTTAAAAAATGCAATCAAATCTTAAAACTTGTCAAGTTGATGCAATCAAGTCCCTCCGCTAACTTATCCAATTTGACTAACTGAAAATTCTAGCATGATTTCTTTTATTTGCTTCGTTATAACACGTGGCGCCTATCAAGCACCACGCCGCAAAAAGATGAAGAAGAAAAAACCGGGAAAAAAGAAGTGATAAATAAGATGCTAATTGGTGGTTGATCCCGTGTATGATGAACAAGAGGAGATGAATCACAAGTTTCAGTACATTTAAACATAAATCGAGAGGGTTGTTTACTCTCGATTTTGCATGAACTGACTCAATTTTCAGATTAACACGAGCTAAGAGTATGAAATATTTCAACCCCAGTATCCAAAAAAATAGAAATGGGGAACCAAATAAAATCTACTTCCCTCTTTTGCACTCAACCTCGTGCATGCATGGGGCTACCCGAGAGAATTAGAAGCGATTTAACTAGCTTTTTTCGTTAACTTATATTCTTTATCAAACACTTCAAAACGATTTCTCACTCGAAGACCCAAAACATACGAAGACAAAGGAAAAGCGAAAAAAACAAGAATCGCTTCCTGAACCGACCATATCCACGGTTTTTTTTTTTTTAAAACCACATCCCACGTTGGTAGGCGAAAGGATGACATGTTCCCCCACCAAAAAAATAAGAACAAAAAAAGCTCCGAGACCTTTTAATGGCTTCCAAAGAAACAAAGTGGATAATGAGGACTGACTACGAGACCATTCTCAATTATTGCATGCAATTACTTCTCCTCCAGCGTCAAGTATGTAGATTGACTCTTTAGCCAGACATGCATCCACTGGCCGAAGTCCAAAAGTGTAGAGCTCATGTATGTTAAATTCATGTAACTTTCGAGTTAACCTGTAGAATCGTATCATAAGTTGTAAGCTCACATTCCGGTTTGTAACCGTCCATGCAAGTTAATGTGAGACTTGATATGGCCAACGATGCTGGCATGTTAGAATAGACTCATCAACAAGGCGAAATGGTGTCGGTTCCAGTGGAAACAAGCATGTTGTAGAGAGTATTATAAATCAAGTATATTCAAATCCATTTCAACGCGAAGCAAAGTGAAGAGACGAGCTTCCCCAAATAAAAGAGTTGCCTTTCTTGAGCCAAGCACTCTTTGGCCCCAATAAAAAAAAAATTAGTGTTCCATATCGACAATTTTGGGTGACTTCATCACTTTGCATCGGAATTAAATGGTTTGTGCGCGCGTGTGAATCTACATATATGTCATCAAATTATCAATCATGTACGCCGTAAATAAACCTTATCACGGCTGTCCCGGGATCACCATAGCAGAACACAGAACGCTATACTGAAAAATAAAGGAACTTGCGTACCTGATTTCGGATCCATAATACTTTAGGCGGAATCTCGATGATCCGATGCTCAAGTCTTCTCCTCTATTACCCTCCGGAATCCTGGCGTCGATGAGGCCACCACCCTCACCTTCACTTGGCTTTATAGGAGGAAACAACCTCCCTAGTGAAGTAACTTCTTATGGAAGTTGAGTGTGAAGTGATTGTGTGTTAGGGTTAGAGGAGGGACTAAAGCTCATTTTATAGAGTCCTTTGGCCAAGCTCTCTCATCACGGGCTGGGCCGAACTCGGCCCACACTAGCCAGACCCATATAAGACTAATTAAGAATCTTTAGATATCTCTTTATTAGACCAACCATACAATTCCAATTAATATAAGCCCATACTTAAGAAAACTCTAACATCTCTTAAACAACTAATGTAGAACTCCTTCAATAATTTCAAGCGTTAGTTTCAATCAGATGCAAATTGCTCCATCTATGTGATCCTGCGATCCTTAGCCGGCCGGAGAAGTTGAAGGCAGGAAAAGATGCACAAGATCAACCTATTCTGATTCGTTTTTGGCCGTCTGATTGTCATATTCGTTGTCCTAATGAACGGCTGACATCCATTTTCCAGCTAAAGACAGTCGATCACATACAAACAAATGTCTTTATCCATGTTATGGAAGGGGGGAGTCGCATTCTTAAGTAGAATTATAAGATTCTTTGTCGGGAGCACTTCACACATCTAGTGCATCCCAATCCCACTGATATAACCTCGCACTAATAAGAGGGTAAGAACAGTACAAATGTCACAACTTTTGCTCGGGGATCACTTGAGTGCCACAACTTTTTTTTTGGATCACTTGAGTTCCAAATCGGAGTAAAAGGGATCACTTAAGTGTCATTGCTTATGTGGCGGTCGGAAAAGCTGAGGTGGCGATCGGAAAAGCTTACGTGGCACCGACGACCTATATTTTTTAATATATTTAATATACAGGTGTAATTTTTCATAATTTTTTTATTTACTTTAATTTTTTTGGTTCATTCATGGTTTTTGCTTGCGCCGACGAGAGGTCCTCGACAACCCTCGCCGGACACCACCGACCGGCCAAGGCAAGGGCATGCTCGCCTTGCCCTGGCGAAGCCGCGACGGCCGTCGCGGCCTCGGCTGCCTCCTGCAAGGGCGTGAATTCCCTTGCTAGATCTGGGCTGGTTGGCTCGCCCTACCTCGGCGAAACTGAAACATCAGAGGCAAAAACAACACAATCTTCAGAACCAGTAGAACCTCTGTTGTTTCGTGGTCTACTGGTGAAGGAGCTTTTTCTTGCTCCTTGGTTTTCAGTTCTTGAACCAGCAGAACACATTGGCTCCTACTCCTGCAACTGAGCTCTGATCTTCCGAAACCCCCACCTCCTCCTGCAGATCCACAAAGGAAAAACCAAATCCCAAGAACCCTAAATCGATTTTCGCTACAGCCTCAGAGGTCGCTCAATGTCTCGACCTTCGATTCCGGCGCAACCAGCCACAAAGGAACCCTAATTCGCGGAACCAACACCAAAGGAGAGGATTGACCTTAGATTTCTGCTACAACAACTTCGAAGGTCGCTCGTGGCCGATGAGACGCGAGGGCCCTTGCCCAGATCTGGCGAGGGCAATCGCGCCCTCACCCGCGGATGGCAAGGCCACGATGGCTGTCGCTCAAGGCCGTCGCGGTTTCGTCGGCCCAAGGAAAGCCAGCCGATTGTGGCCGCGAGGGTCGTCGGGGTCCCTCGCCGGCCATCAACGAAAGTGCTTCAAAAATATCAAAGTATAAAAGAAGAACAAATCCAGAAAAAGAAGAATATCAAAACAAATAAAAAAAAATAAGAAAAAATTCCTAGAAAACATTAAAAAAATATGCGTGTAATTAAAAAATAAATAAAATAAAAATAAAAAAGTCTATGTAGGATGATTTGCCGGAATTAGCACTCAAGTGATCGACTTTCGCCGGAAGTGGTACTCAAGTGAACGCTTATTAAAAGTTATGGCACTCAAGTGATCCAAAAAAAGTTGTGGCACTCAAGTGATCCCCGAGCAAAAATTGTGGCACTTGTACTATTCTTACCCCTACTAATAAGGAAAAAAATTAAAAAAATTATTACAAATTGCCTGCTCTTTTTTTCCTTTTTTTTTGCAGAAAAAGAAAAAGTTGCCAAAGCGCCGCAAGGTCCAATAAATAAATAATTGTTTGTAATTGTGCCAATTTAGACCTAAATCTTTTTTTTTCCTTCCCTTCATCCTCTTGCTAATTGCCGGACCTTTGCGATCGGCCAAAGGCTAGAGCCGACAAGGGCGAGCCTCGTGTAATGACTCTGGCCTGTTGCCGAGGTTCAGCAACCAGCTGGAGGATGAAGGAAAGGAAGAAAAAAAAAGAAGGAAAAAAAGGACAACAAATAAATTAACAATTTTATTTAAAATTGCCGCATCACGTCATCGTCAGCCGGCCAAAATTGATCGGATGGACTGAATTGACAGATAAAAAAAGAACATTTATGACTGAATTGCAATAAATTTTAGATTTTTTTTTTCCACACCAACACGAGAAGAAGCATCCTATAACACGCATCACACTGTTGCTAATAAAACTGAAAAGCCGAGTCTCAAGTCATTGTATATTGCTAGCGGGGTCCCATGAGCTAAGCCTTTTTCCACTGGGTTACATAACAAATTATGGTTGGTCGAGACATTTTGAATGCTTCGGGTCCATAAAGCACGAATTAAATCGAGGTTGTAACTTGGGATAATTGATTACCTAGATGACTGATGGGACTTAATTTTTGTCAAGACAAGAATATAATAGCATGGTCGGCAACTCTATGATGAGAAAATGCCAGCCGACCAAATCCCGAAAATTTCCCATCGATAAGGAAGTAGTCCCCACGGGGAAATTTCTACGTACGACTAAGAACAGTTTTTGTCATTGGATGCTTCCCCAGTCATTTCGATCTGCTTGCACATCGCACGACAGCTCAATCGGTTGAAGGTGATATTTCACAATTATTCATAGGCGTGGTATCGAATCGATCTATATTCGACGCCGGGCGCGCCATATGCTGTCCATGTCACGTCCGTAAAACCCAAGCATAGCATGTCGTTAGAAGCATATCTCTACCTGCCCATGCTCGCGCAAGTTGTGCACCACTTCGGCTTAAGATTAGACGCGTCGAAATCGAAAGGTGTTGCGAATAGGCTTAACCACTTCCGCGCGACCGGGTCTGTCAATTGACCTCATCGATCGAAATTCATACAAGCTGAAGTTAAGCGCGCTTAGTTATGTAACGCGACTCGGTGTACCGCGTGCGTACGTGATTCCTCGACAGGCATTGCCCAGAAATTATTATCATTCGTCGGGTCCGCGCACGCACCTAAAGCTTATTTCGTCTTCTACTGAAGTGGGCGATGGCATGCGTGCTTTGAGATGGATCGCGCAATAGCTTTCGAAACCAGCATTTCTGATGTGATGTGATGTGATGTGATGTCCATGGGATTCTCTGTCATCGACAATTTCCACAAGTCGGATGCGATGGCGCCTGGATAAAAATGTCGTTAAATCTCGTCCGTCGATCGTGAACTCTTCAATTTTCATCCCGGGTTACGATACTTTATATGGAAAAAATATGATAAAAATTAACCAAAAAAAAATATTAAACTTATTATAATTATGCAAATTCGATCATAAACCTTTTGTATTTGTTCGAATTCAGTTTATTTGGCCGATTGACGCTGACGTGGCCAATTTTTTCTATAATATTATAATATTTCTTAAAAAAATTGTTTTTATTTTATTTTATCCTTGTTGCGGGATGAAGGAAGAAAAAGAGAAATAAAAATTTTGAAAACGATATTAATAATTGGTCACGTTAGCACCGACCAGCCAAATGGACTGGATAGACATAAATGCAAAAAAATTAGGACCGAATTGACATAATTACAATATGTTGATAAGTTTTTTGATAATTCTCTCGAAAAATATAACGAAGTCGGGGACCGTAGAAGCTCCGTAATTGATTCCATCACATTGTCGTCGGGCCAAGCTTGTCTTGCGGACAGATGGTAATTCAAGGTTATTTTTCATACCTGTCTATTTTATTCAAAATTTAGTTAAGACGCATGAAGTTTTAGGAATACAAAATAAATAATAAAGGCATTACGTAATGGTCGAATGCGTTCCTTGCGTGGAATTACTTGTCACAAAAATGCAATTAAGTTTTAAAATTTTCGAAAAGTACAATCAAGTTCTAAAACTTATTATGAAAGAGTGTAATTAAGTCCTAAAGTTTCGAAAAAATACAATCAAGTCCTAAAATTTGTTTAATTAGTGCAAAAGACAAATGTGCTGCAGTACTATGAATATTATATAGCAAGTGAAGTCCCTATCCCTAAAGCTAATTATAATATTCCGCGAGGTTTCATTTTCGCTGGAATTAAGGACCAAACCACCTTTGACCAAGCAACTTCCATTTGATTTTGCCTGCTTGATTATATGCTTATTCAATACATTCTTGATCGCGATGCGCTCCCAGTTCTTTGTTTCTTTTTTTTTTTCCAACTTTTGTTGACCAGGAAATAAAAATCGGAATTAATAATTTGCTTAAAGGGCAAATATTGGCACAGTTGTCATCGCTGATCGCTCGCGTGACTGCCGGATCCTAATCCATGCTTGACGTGTTCAAAGAGCGATGCCAATTCAGTTCTAGACTTTTAATTTTGTTAATTTAATCTTAAATCTTTTAACGCTTTGTCAGTTTAGGTTTCAACCTTTTTACAATTTGTCAATATAGTCATTTTGGCTAATTTTGATCAGAAATCGGTGACGTTGCGGTCGCGTCTTATGGGGCGGCCTACGTACATGTTAATAATTTCTAGCCAAAATTGATCAGAAAAACTACACTAGCAAATCGTAAAAAATTGGTTAAATCGAAAAGTTTATGACTGAATTGGCCACCGTACAATAAGTTGATGATTTTCTGGAATCTATCCATAAAGTTGAATATTCTAGTCACCGACGTCATTATTCGTTGGCCAAATATCGGAAGAAAGTACAACCCTTTTTTCCACTACGATAAAATTTAACTCGATCTTTCAAATGGAGGGAAAAGTCACTTTTTACCGCTGCAACAAATCTAACACGATCTTCCAAATAAGGAAAAAAAATACACGACGGTCTACTACTTCGACAAAAATAGCACCTTCGAGTTCGTGTATTCTATCGATTCTCGCAGTTAGTAATGGCTAGTACGAGCACATCCTCAACCCCTAAACGAGATACTAACACATGCTGTTTTATTTTATTTTATTTTTTTGTTCGTAAGGGTGTTGTGCAGTCTTCTTTACTAAGTTGAAAGGTCGTTTTAATTGTCACATTCATAAAAAAAAAAAAAAAATCGTGCTTTTTCTAGATACATTTGAAATTCGTGTCGAATTTATTGCAATGATTGAATGTCGTGCTTTCTTTCATATTTTCCCTTGTTGGTATGATAACGAAACCTAGTGAATAAAACATCTCCATCTTCTCTTTAGCATCGTACACGGTTTGGAATATGGAAAGAGGAAAAAAAAAATTGAACTCCACGAGAATTTTGTAGAGTTATTGAAGAAGTGCAGGAAAGAGGAGCCAAATTCAATTTTCTTCAATAGCCGACAATTAATATTACTTAAAATTTTTATATTTTCCCTTTATTTATTTATTTTTGTCAAACGTACACTCAGATTACATAGAAGCAGAAGTAAAACAAAGGTCACGGGCCTCAGAACACAAGAGGACCTTTTAGTAGAGCAGGATGACTTTGAACCCAGTTAGATAAACTCTATTATTTAATAACGATTCCCGCCAAATTTGCCAATTTGGTATGAAAATGAATTGTTAAATCTCTTTAAAGTGAGGATTTTTTTCCTCCTGAAATTAATCCCAAAAAAAAAGGAGAAGAAAATCAACATGTTTCATATGACTGATCTTTGCTTAGTGGTGGGGTGGGGGCGATCCGACCGCACGTTGTAGAGATAAGCTCACGGGCAGTACCAAGGAATCATTCGCTCTAGACAAATACGCTCGGTTGTCTTTTTGAACACCTCGCACTCGCAGGCCAGCCAAAAGGAGGGACAGCACAGCACCGGACAGTAGTGACTCGTGAGAGAAAATTGGCTTTTTTAAGAGGCTTTAGAGAGAGAGAGAGAGACACGGCTTTGGCATGGGCTTTCAGCCTCTCCCACGGGCTGGAGCCTTAAAAAGATGACGTCATAAAGCGCCACGCTTTCCTAACTTTCTTTATTTTGCATGCGTCATAAAATTAGGACACGATGCTGGTGCTTCTTGCGTCGCAAATCCATCGTTGACCTTGTCCTCTTCCAGTTGACCATGCGTTTCATCAAGTTCATTTCCGCTCCGTCGATGAGCAAGGATGGATATAGGGAAAAGTGTCAAAAAAGTCCTAAACCTATTGCACTAGTGCCAATTTAGTCCTAAACCTTTTTTTTGGTGCCAATTCAGTCTTAAATCTTTTGCATTGGTGCCAATTTAGTCATAAACCTTTTTTTGGTGCCAATTCAGTCCTAAACCTTTTGCATTAGTGCCAATTTAGTCCTAAACCTTTTTTTGGTGCCAATTCAGTCCTAAACCTTTTGCATTAGTGCCAATTTAGTCCTAAATATTTTGTATTTATGCAAATTAAGTCAATTCGATCAATTTTGGCCGAAAATCATTGGCACAAATATCAATTGTCCTACGTGGTACGGTTTGCACTAACGTGGATATTTTTTTTTAATATTTTTTTATATTTTAAATAATTTTTAAAAATAATTTTTAAAAAACAAAAGAAAATGCTTAAAAATTATTTAAAATTATAGAATAATATTAAAAAAATATCCACATTAGTGCAAACCGTGCCACGTAGGACAATTGATATTTGTGTCAATGATTTTCGGTCAAAATTGATCGAATTGACTCAATTTGCATAAATATAAAATATTTAGGACTAAATTGGCACTAATACAAAAGGTTTAGGACTGAATTGGCACCAAAAAAAAGTTTAGGACTAAATTGGCACCAATGCAAAAGGTTTAGGACTGAATTGGCACCAAAAAAAAGTTTAGGACTAAATTGGCACTAGTGCAATAGGTTTAGGACTTTTTTGACACTTCTCCCAATGGGTATATGTTGATTAATGGCATGAGCCAACAAGCACCAATTGTTCCACCATCAATTCCAAACGATCGGAGACCGAGATGTGCTAAACTTTTCAGTCGAATAAATTATTGCATTTATTGAAGTTAGGGGGGTAGGATCTTGTTGATTAGTGTTCTTTCGCTTGACAACGCAAACTCAATTTTCTATTTCTAAGTCGAATTTTTCAGTCCAGAAAAAGGTTTGGAATAGAAATGAGATGTATAAATTCTCTACCTTTTTTTTTTTTTAAATCTCTGGAGCATAAACAAAACTATGAATTCTTCTCATCGTTCACTCCATCTCTTTCACGTGCGGTCTCCCTCTCTCTAGCATCCTCATCGTCGGCCGGCAACCGTAGGAATTTTATGCCGATACCAAACAAATTTCTCTTTCGAGAACGGAAATTTTGTGCCGTTGCAAGCACGTTTCTCTCTCAGAAAAACTCATCCAAGAAATAGAAATAGAAAAATCCGTGTCTGGCCCAAAATAACTCTCGGGAGCAGAATGGTTATCATCCGCGCCTTAAGGGACCACTATTCAGCAATCCATATATCATCGCCGATTTTTGCAAAAAAAAAAAAAAAAAAACACAAAGTTAATTATTCTACGGCTTTATTATATCAGGATGATTGATGTGGAAAACAACCGATCGGATACGATAATAAACTGAACGATGAAGCAAAGCCAAATACCGGATTTATACGAAACAATTTCTACCAATCTCATAAAGGAAACACAAATTCTTCTCACAATGTTTTGTCATTGGCTTGAAAACATTTTTAACTTTTCTCAGGACGTAATTCACAAGTAAGCCGCACAATTGATTGTTAGGGCCAAGAGCTCCGTTCACTTTCTAATGGGCAAAAACCAACGAAACCCACCTCTTAATTATGCGAAACATGTTTTAATCGACTCAAACGAGGAATTCAAGCCCAGCGTGAGAAGTAATTCAATCAAAGCTTGTTCACATGTCAAACCACAAATCCTATTTGGGTACGGAATATTATTTCCTTCGCAGGCCTCAAACTCGAGACATGATCCGAACGGGGAATAAAATAAAATGAAGTTTAAGCCAAAAAAAAAAATTGTTGGATTAACGATAACATCATACTTGTGCGAATGAGCAAATTAATCACGCGATAACCATGCATACTGATTACTACGTAAATACAATAAGTTTAAAGATAATATATTTCCATGTTGCATTTGGTCGACCCAAAATAATTGAAAGGAGATGTTCTTCGGATTTGGAAAGTTTGGAACGGAACCGCGACTCCGACCCTCCAAATCTCTTTACCCATCTCTGCATGCTTTCGTGTAACCGTGAAGGAATGAATGTTCAGGGATTTCTGGTCGCTCTCAATTTCAGTTTCCTGTACTCTTCATAGAGACATGTTTACCCTATTTGGCATTCGGCGCTACTAGTTTTTGGGATTCCCATTCGTCTATATGGCCACAGGGTGTGATGATTAGAAAGGCGCATGACAACATTTATACTCTAGAAATGAATTTATAAATTCTCATTCCGTTTTTTCTCCCGTCTTCTTTTACTTCTTCAAGTGACTCCAAAATTACTTCTAGAAGCCAAAAAAAAAAAAGAAATTTGCTCCAGAAGTAGGAAAAAAGAAATTGCGTAACTAAACGGATTTCTTCTTCGAAAGTGTTGTCATGCGCACCTTAGAATCTTCGTTCCGTTTCATTCTTCTTTTGTCCGTCCCGTTTCCCGCCTCGTTTCGTCATATACCAAAAAGGTGCCGTCACGGGATACTTGGCAATTGGGGAAATGGGTGGATGGCGCTCATATGGGATGCTCCGAACCGCTTGTAGATATCATTGGCCCGCAAAAGCTGGTCTGTCTGTTAGATTTTACTGGGCCGGGCTTGTGCTGTAGAGTAAGGAACGGGAGCCTCCTCTTTCCGGGCTTACAATAAATAGGTCACTTCGGCCCAAAGTTCGGACAGTTGTGGGCCCATTTAGGAGCGAGCCACTTTTTACTCGGGATTTTCTACCGTAATTCGGGAAAAATGTAACCACTTATTAATCTTGCCACGTGTCTTCCACTCGCAAGAGAGTTTATTTTCATTAATTCAACTACTCGAAAGTCGACACACCTGAGCACTGACAACTGTTTCTCATTTTTTTTTATACTTTTTTTTTTGGGTCATTTATTGGAAACAGAAACTTGCTTTAGCAAGTCATGGAGCTCACTCACTGACACAAAGGACCACGACATTACATTACAGTGTTTGGATCCCCTGTCAAGGTGAAAACCTTGACAGGGGTGCCAAGGTCCCATCCGGGCCGTCCGTTCAATTAACGGACGGCCCAGATTTGATATGAATAAAAAATAAAAAAGTAATAATTTTTTTTATTTTTATTTTTAAAATTGCAGTCGTAATTTTATTCGATCTGGGCCGTCCGTTGATTGAACGAACGGCCGGATGGGACCTTGGCACCCTGTCAAGGTGAAGGGGATCCGGATCTACATTACACACTTCAAAACTAGAAACGACAACTCCTTCTTGACATTGAGGCGGAACATAACGATAAAAACCGCCGACAGGCTTCCCGCTCATTGAAGCGGCGCCGCCCTCTGCTTCCCCCACCTCCTTATCTGGACCTGGAACTGCGCCGCCGCCGCCAGCAGCTTCACCGTCTGCGCCGGACTCAGCACTTCCATCACACGCCGAGCCGTCACGGCCCGTAGAGCGTTCGCGTCCTCCAGCACGGCCACCATTGACTCCCCCAGCTCCGCCAGGGCCGCCTCCAGGACGCAGACCTCCCCATTCCTCGCCGGCTGCCCGGCCGAAGCCCTCAGCAGGCGGAGCAGAGGCGGCGGCGCCACATTCTCCTGGACACTGGCCATCGCCTCCGCGAGATCCCTCTCCCTCCGCCTCGTCTCCGCCCTGATCCGCTCGATCTCCTCCGACTGGGCAGCGGTGTGGCCGTCGACCGAGGAATCGAGGAAACGGAAGAGGAGCGTGGGCTTGAAGTCGCCAATCCATAGGAATGTGCGCTCGAAGGCGGTGAGCCACGGGGCGGAGAAGAAGAGAAACGCATCCTCCCTCGCCAACTTTGTCTTCTCCTCGTAGAATTGCCGGTAGTGGCTGAGTACCTGTTCGATCAAGGCTTTGTCCGCTTCTCCGTCGCTGCGGTTGTGGCATAGGCAGCTCTGGTCCCCCGGCTTGGAGGCGTGAAGGAGGAGTTGATTGAGGAAGGCCTCTTGTTGGGAGAGCCAGTCCTCGAAGAAGGCCTCGAAATTCTCCATGTGCGCGGAGAACGGGAGGCCGTGGAGGGGAGGGCGCTCGGGAGGTTAAATAGGTGTACGAACATGACGGTGGTTTGGATTTCTTCATGAGGAAGGAGTGTGCTTTTCCTTTGCTGCCTTCGCTGTTAAGAAGGCGGGAGACAGAGTGAGAGGGGACAGATATGGGCGGTGCCAGGATGACGACGGCGGCGGCCGAGTGCTGCTTCGAATTAGCAAAGAGAACAACGGTGCCTTCGGATTAGCATTTGGGCAAAAAGCTTAAACTTCAGCCAAAAGAGTTTTCGTGAAAAAGCAATTGCTCTTTACTAAAATGTAATCGAAAAGGGTATTGGAAAGCAACTTTAAGGAAAAAACTCGTTGAAAAAGCGTTTATAAATTTTTATTTTAAGATATCTAATTTTTAATTTTTTTTTAAATTGGAAAAAACAATGATCACAACTTTATAGTTTGAATGTTCATGATAAGATATATCGACAATTTTATAAATAAAAGAAATCACATCTTTTTTGTTATAAAAATCAAATGGGAACAAAAAAACACATCATGTCCCATTCATAAAAAATATCGATATCATAACTTAGGAGTGAGCAAAAGAATCACACTGGACCAGGGCGGTTCTCACGGGGACCGATCCGAATCTCGATTTCGAAAATTTGAAACCGGTGAATATCGATATGGTTCCTAGTTTCAGGTGCAGGCAAAAAAAAAACCGATTCTTGGACCCATCTGGGCACCGAACTAGACCAATCAATAAAGTTCCCAAGTGGGTCCAGGACTAGGTGAGCCAATGCTCGGTTCGTGAGTGAGAACCAATCACCCCTATCGTGAACGATCTCCTCCTAACCGGTCCAAACACAAATAAATTCGCCAGACAGACTATTATTTCGTTGCTATTTGAACTGCAAATGGCATGCAAAAGACATCGTCAAAGGCGGGTTTCTTGTAAATTTACTTGATTTGATTAGTTTTGGCACTATGTGGAGGGAATAATTGAAGCTATTTTGGTCCTCGCCTTCATCGGCCCGGGTCTTGTATTAGGCTTTGAATTCTTCTTCGTTGTTTTGTTTAGTTTGTTATCTATCACTGAGTCACCTTGGACTGCACTACAGGCCTTTGTGCTTTCGTGTGTTTCTTTCTTGTGTACTCGTTTGATTATGAGATGTAATATTTTGTTTGCTTAACGAAACAAAATGTTCTTTAACAGGCTCTGGAATCAACTCCGTTGGCACCGTTCCAAGTTTTTGGAACCTGAAATCCACTTTTCGCACAAGATTTTTCGTTCTAATTTGGAATAAGTGCGTTTCAAGCACCTTATATCTTATTCAAAAAATAATTGAACGGAAAACGATACGACATGTAACATTCTGACATAAAATCACAGACACATTGATGATAAGGTACATTTTCGTGTCTATTTGTAACATGCCCATAAGGTATAATAATGCAGAAAGTAAAATACTATAAGGGTGTGTCTGTTGAGATGAAAGAATTTTCCCGCGACACAGTTTTCCGGACATTCATGCCTTTAGTTTTCTGAAAATGACTACTAGTCAGCGGAAAAATCATTTATGATCAATGAAAATATGCATGCTCAAAATAAAGGATAGAATTCCCTAACTAGAAAAAGGGAGAACATTTTTCTTTAAAGTCATTTTCGGAACGCACTTTCCTTTATTATGAAATTTTTCCCGAAACAAACACATTGGGTAGATATTCTTTTTCTATTTGTTCATGTGATTAAACGTCGAACATTTGTAAAGAAGGGAGATAGTAATAAATAGCTTGGTACGTTTATGTTTACTTAAATTCACGAAGTACATGAAAAAACGGTGCAGCGGGTGGATATGACTTTGAACCTCGAAACTTGCTATGTACTCATCGATTCAGAAAATTTGGAATCTGAAACCTATCTTACGATCTCTCTTGTAGCTTTCCTGGTCATGTGGATTCCCTAAGGTTCACTTGCATATTCATCAAATTCAAATGAAATGGTATGACTGTACCGATAAACTTCTTTCTGAAAATAGTTTTATTTTGAAAAAGTATTCCAAAATAGATTTGTTCTCAAATATTATGCAAACTAGACTTCTTATTGCCGGATCATACTTGAAGATTGTCTAGCCATTAATTCTCAACCCAAGTCAATTTTTATACTCGATTTATCATATTAAAAATTTTATTCTTTGCACGAATTTTAGCGCCAGGCCTAACCCTACGTATAATTGGCAACTCTTGATACAAGATCTGTCAGACTTTAAATAAAGAGAAAATGACACAAATGATTTCTGAACTTTTTAATTCAATGTGCAATGAGGTCTTTGAACTTTTATTTTGCTCAATATGATTGCTGATCTTTAGCTCAATGTGCATTTTAATCTCTAAACTTTCAATATATGTTCAATTTAATCACTAGACTATATGAAAATATTAATATCATCTTTTCATTAATTCAAGTTCAGGAAACACAGCGAATATTTTATATAGAAGGTGGACTAGATTGAACATAAATCAAAAGTTTATATACCACATTGAACAGATTAAAAGTTTATGAACGACATTGCACACTCGAAAAATTAAAAGTTTATGGATTACATTGCAGATTGAATCAAAGTTCATAGACTATTTATATCGTTGTCCCTTTAATAAACTAATCCATCGAGTATGGCCCCGCGACAACTGTGCTTAAAAAAAAAAAATTCCCGAAACAAACTAGCGAAGTGAACGGTTAAAAAAATCAAAAGCGGGGGGGGGGGGGGGGGGGGGGGGGTGGACCTCAGACGAAACCGAAGTAGAAGGACAGAGCATTCGCTGTCGTTTGGAGCAACGGGGAAAACGTGTAAATTCACCCAAGCCCAACCAACGACGGAGCAATTATTGATGCCACGGGGAACAACATAATCGAACGACGACGGCACATCGCTGTCCAGCTGACTTTTTTAAAAAGCCTTCATCCCATCCCATCAACAGAATTTAAAATAAAAAAATAAAAAAAATGAAAAAGCTAAAATAAAAAGAAAAGAAAATCACCACACAATACACATGGTGCACTCATTGCATCGGGGTCATCTCACTTGTAGGCCAAAACGTTAAAAGTTCCGTCGACCAACATCCCAACATCATGCAGTCGCGCTGCCCTACACACCCATGTTTTTCTCATCCCCACAGTAAAAATGCCTTTTGATTAGCACGAGGAATGCTGGGTGCATTCTCCCACAAACACTTCACCTTTCTCATTAGGGCACGTGGCCACGGTGAGTAATTCTTCACGTGAATCTCACATTAAAGCCCTTTTTTCCTCTCCTGTTCCACAAAATCTCAATTGAAAGTACCATAATACCCTCAATCCCCAAATTCTCCAAATCCCCAAATTTCAAATCCCTCGTCCATGTCAACCGGCATGCGACTCTACTATAAATGGATTGGGAAGTGGGGAGGCTAGTATTATGTGTACGGGGTTCGACTCCCGCTCTCTGCAAAAACGTAGAGCAAAAATCAGCGAAGTTTGGGTCTTCTATAACATCGTGGTTGCCACTTCGTCTATCCAAGGAAGAGAGATTATATTGCACATTTACAAAAATTCATGAAACATTTATGTAATTATCCCTTCCTTGTGGCACCACAGTCCCTGTGGTTGAAAAGCAAAAATATGGTTGCTGACTTGCTGCCTTTAATTCAAAGCAAATTGATTGTATACGAATTTTTGTCTTATGGAGAACAAAATTATAATATAGAATTACCCACCCATAGGTAGCTTAGTTGGTTAGGGCACACTTAGGATTGTGTAGTTAGGCGCACTGATCCAAGGTTCGATTCCCCAACTAAGCACTTGCTATTTAAGTGGGGGGCCATGTCGGTAGGTTGCTGTGCTAGTCTTCCCCAAGAAATAGTCGAGGTGCGCGTAAGCTGGCCCGGACACTTCGGTTACAAAAAAAAATACTTGGTATTTAAGTGGGGGGCCATGGCGGTGGGTTGCTGTGCTAGTCTTCCCCAAGAAATAGTCGGGGTGCGCGTAAGCTGGCCCGGATACCTCGGTTACAAAAAAAAAAAATTATAATCTGGAACAGGGGTGATCGGGAACCTAAAACCTAGATAAATAGCAGTTATAGCAAACTAGTATGAGCAATAAAACAACTTAAAATAAAATAGGTTCTTGAGTTGGTGGGTGGGTGGGTTTAACACCTCGAATCTAATCGAATGGTATCGGCTCCAAGTTTTTGGAATAAGGAAAGCAGATCTAATCAGTAATCACCATACTAAGGCAGTAATATTGGCAACAAAAGATATTGACATCAAAATTGATTCAAGGTGCATTTGTTTAAGTGAAAGTGTTTTATGAGAATTTGTTTTCCGATCTTTCACATGTTTGATTTGCCGAAAATGACAAACCAATCGAAAATACTTTCCGGCCAATGAATATATTCATGTATAAAATCAAGAAAGTGAATTATCTAGTCTCAAAAGGTGAAAACACTTTTCGAAATTGCTCATATCGAGTTTTTTTAATATTTCATTTAATATATATTTTTTCTTTTTTTTCCCTTGGTTGGTTGCCAAGCCTCGATGACGGCTACAAGAATGGGCCGGCGAGGCTAGAGCTCGCCAGACCTAGTGACTGGCGAGCTTTTGTCATGGCCTAATGATCGTAGAAAAAAGGAAAAAGGAAAAAGGAAAAAAAGGCTATGATTTAAAAATTGAATTTTAACCTTATATAAAGCCATGAGACTGAAATTATTTTCAAATGAGAACCACACACCGAAAAATATTTTCAGTCATATATTACCAAATAAAGAAAAAACAAATCATTATCCTTTTGTATAAAGTTTGTCGTGAAACAAACGACTCTTAGCACGTATATGGAAAAAAAACTAGTTAATAACAATTAATCTTATGAATAGCTTAACAAAGGAAAATAAAGAACAAACTGACCTGCCAGGGCTATATAACTTCAGATGCCTCGTAATTGTGAAACTCCATTTTGAGATCAATAAGTACGGTCAATCAACCGAGTTCCATGTACTACGATTTTTTCTGGTCGCGTGACGTGGCACTGTAGAGTACAGCTTAGCGTCAGGACATTCATCCGAACACGAACACTTTGTTTTGGAGGCATTTCCGTCATTTCGTCGTAACTTGCAACGGAAATCATTCCCCGCCCCGGCACTTGGCAGTAAGGCCCCGCGGTACCAAAATATCCAATCAATAAATTCCATTATTTACCCTCCACCCACTCCTAAAACCACCACTTTGTCCTAAAACGACCCTCCATTCTGTATCTTTCTAATCGAGTCTCCCCCCGACCTAATGCCAGTCCGATGGAAAAGGGCAAGACCGTGAATAAGCGGAAAACACGGGGCACATTTCTCTGCTCTCGGTGCAGAGCGCAGGCCCACCCGCGCGGACTCTTCTCCCCTGCTAATAATCTAAACTCGCCCACTCGACACATCGGAACACTCAAAAAAGCTCTCCGCAGCGCCACGCCACGCAACGCAACGCACCATCCGTTGAATAGAGAGGGAGGGAGCTAGCTGAGCCACAGAGGAAGACGGAGAAGCTTGAGCGATGGCGATCCCTGAGGCGGAGCGCCACCGCGGCCGGGCCAGGGCGCCGCCGCAAGCCTCGTCGTCTGCGAGGCCGCCGGCGAAGTCGCGAGTCCCGCTCCGGCGGCTCCTCCGCGTGGCTTCGGTCGCCTGCGGGATCCAGTTCGGGTGGGCGCTGCAGCTTTCGCTGCTGACCCCGTACGTGCAGGAGTTGGGGATACCTCACGCCTGGGCCAGCATTATATGGCTGTGCGGGCCGCTCTCTGGGCTCCTCGTCCAGCCCCTGGTGGGCCACATGAGCGACCGGTGCACCAGCCGCTTCGGCCGCCGTAGGCCGTTCATCGTTGCCGGGGCTTTGTCGATCACCGTCGCTGTGCTGATCATCGGCCACTCCGCCGATATCGGGTGGTTGCTCGGAGACAGGGGCACCACCAAGCCGCGAGCGATCGGTGCTTTCGTCTTCGGGTTTTGGATCCTCGATGTCGCTAACAACATGACTCAGGGTCCTTGCAGAGCTCTGCTCGCTGACCTCACCGGTAATTTTAGCTCATTCTGTTTCGATAATTCAGCTGTCTGACGATTTTTAGCTTCCGCTTTTCTCTTGCTTCGTCGGAACCCTAGGTGAGCACTGTTCCGGAGCGCTTCTCTTTTATTATTGTCTAGTTGACGGTAAGGGGTTGGTCGTACGCGAGTCGTATTTCTGACTTCAGTTGGGCATCGCATCTTTTGGCCGGACAAAACAGATGGGACAACTATGGCTGTCTAGTATTTTATCCTTAATTTGGCTCGTACCTCTTGAGATTTTGGTGCGCATAGTTCGGAGTGGTCCACGGTACAGTTTGTTGTTTTGTTGTGGATGATTGAATGCTCCCGAGTGTTTTCTGTTGTGCATTTCTTCCTTCTGTGACTGATGTTTATCATTTGATTTAGAAGGGATCGCCTGCGATACTTGAAATTAACTACGTTATAAATGTACAGGAAACGATTGTTTTGAAACTTTTGAGCCGCTTTTATGCTGAAAAACAACAAGCGAGTTTTTTTTCCCCTTCTTCTAGCATTTTCCCTTCATCCCCAGTGATCTGGAAACAAAGATATTTCATGGAATATGAACAATGTTAGGCAGGTGACTGTGCTTGGATGAGGTCCAGGGATATGTAGTCCAATCCGGATTGTGCCACTCAGATGATGCAGTCTTGTTTCTGTTCTTGATGACTTTTAAGTGTATTGGCATGTTTGTGAGTGAACTGTGCAGAGAATAATTTTAAGCTGCTGGTGAGATGTCGGCCAGCAGATGAATGTAATAAGGAGGTATTAAATAGAATGCAGTTTGGAAGTTAGATAAAGTGGAGAACATTACAAGGTCTAATGTTCCCATCCAGTCTGGAAGAACAATCTTCTTTTCCGATTCTTGTCTGAGGTTCTGGTTTATCAAGTCGTTTGGGGCATTGATTTTTCGCTCACAAGTATTAGAAATCTTCCTGTTAAGTGATGTTCTCTATAGACATTATGAGCCTTTACATGTTGTCACATCTTTTATTGCCTATGAAGGGGAGAGACACGATGACAATTGCTCTTGGTTTCCTGCCTTTTTTCCTTTCGATTGTTGTACACCATTGTCAATCTTTTATGCCAATTAGTTGATCGGGAGACTGAGGAAATGTCAGGCTTTCACCTTTTCATAGTAGAGAGAAACGGGACAAGATGTCCTAAGCTAGTTGAACTGAGGTGGGTGTATCATTAGGTGAATGGCTGCAATAGCATTAGAACCTGGTAATTACCTTTCTAGAGGAACCTCCATATTTGCTTTAACCTTTAACTCTTACAGACCTCTTAAAGCAAAAGTGAGGTTTCTGGTTTAATGGCGATACTATGTAACAAAATCATGTGGATGTTGTGGGACAAATAAATATTTTAGAAGATTTTCATGTGGAGCCACGTATCTCTTCTTCCTCCTTTCTTCTCCTTTAAAAAATTTTGGCCCTTCTTTCTGTTGGAAAGTGTGGGAAAGTGGCCACGGGGGTTGAGCAGGCTTTGTTTTGAAGTGGAAATTTACTGCAGTGCAAAGCTGGCTACAGGGTCATTCAAGCCCATATAGGTCCCCTCCCGGTAACCCAGTAGCTCTACTCCATTCTGCATTGCGGTGGTTGCTCTTAGTTATTTGTGCATATGTAATGTCTTGGTCATCAAGTTTTACTGTGGCTCTGTCTGTTTTTATTTTTCTTCTCTAATTTCATTTAGTGATTCCGTGAGTCTGTTTCTTCGCTCAAGCATAATTTTTCCCACCTGCGCAAGGGTCATGCCGCTTTCAATTAAATAATTGAATAAGTTTCAATTATGATGTACTGCCTTTGATTAAGTTGTTAGTGAAAGCAAAACAAGAACCATAGAACTTTACAAATTGTTCATGTACTTGGATCTTGAGGACTTGAGGAATGTACTTCTATTGTCTTTTGTTTAACTAACCAAGTAAAGAATTTTGTCCGACAAGTAAGGTTTTTCTTATTTTGAAGAAAACAGTGTGGCTTAGTTCCTCTTTAGGCAAAATCATCGTGACAAGAGAACACTAAGTACTATTCTCTGGCGTCTGCTGTATGTGGGTTTTTAGGAAGCACTGTTGTAGAAAAGTAGTAGGCTGTTATATCAGAAATAGCATAATATTGACATTTAATTTCAGCATAATTTCTTTTATCTCAGGGAATGACTATAGAAGGACTCGAGTAGCCAATGCATATTTCTCGCTGTTTATGGCTGTCGGTAATGTCCTTGGCTTTGCCGCAGGGTCATATAGTGGATGGTATAAAATTTTGCCGTTTACTATGACATCTGCATGCAATGCTGACTGCGCCAACCTTAAGTCTGCATTCTTCATCGATGTTGCATTTATTGCAATCACTACATATATAAGCGTCTCAGCAGCTCAGGAATTACCTCTTGGTTTGAGTGTCAGTTCCTCGTCCGCTGCTGGACCTGAACAGTCAAGCAACACTCAGGAAGCTTTCATGTGGGAACTATTTGGGACTTTCCGATATTTTTCTGGGCCTGTATGGATAATCTTGCTTGTTACTGCTTTGACTTGGATTGGATGGTTTCCTTTTCTTCTCTTTGACACTGATTGGATGGGAAGAGAAATTTACGGCGGCCGACCCAATGAAGGGAAGAACTACAACGATGGTGTTAGGATGGGTGCATTAGGTCTCATGTTGCAATCAGTTGTCTTGGGAATAACTTCCGTTCTCATGGAGAAGCTTTGCAGGAAATTTGGGGCAGGTTTTGTATGGGGGATTTCGGACATTCTTATGGCTCTTTGTTTCCTTGGCATGCTTGTGGTAACATATGTCAATAGCATGGACTTAGGTGCCAAAACTTCACCTGCAGACGGCATTGTAATCGCTGCAATAGTGATTTTCACTATACTCGGTGTTCCTTTGGCTGTAAGTTGCTATCTCCTATGAAAAGAAAAACGTTCTTCCTTAATGAAACTTGAAATCATCCTGATTTTCAGTTGTAAACATCATATTGATCAGGATAAACTTAATAATAGCTATTTCTGCTAATCTAACAAGGGAAGCTTTCGGGATTGGATTCTGCTGTTTACTTTTTTGTGGTACTTAATTTAGGGAGTGTATGTGGTGTGGAGTAGAAAGAAATTAGGGAGTAACAGTACCTTAACTTTGTGATAGTTATTGTGCTTTATGGGAAAGCGATTAATGTGATACTGCTATTGCAGGTAACTTATAGCGTTCCATATGCTTTGGTTTCAACACGTATTGAGTCTTTGGGACTTGGGCAAGGTCCGTAGCTGTTCTCTATTTTCAAACTATTTTATGGTTTCTTAATTGCTTATATTGATCTCTGGTTTATTATTATTTTTAGGATTGTCTATGGGCGTTTTAAACCTGGCAATCGTGATCCCACAGGTATAATTCACCTGTAACCCTACTTTTTTATAATTAGGATTATTGGTTGTTCTCTTCTTTTTTCCTTGAAAATAGACCATGTGTTGATAAGTACGTTTTCTGCTGCAATTATCTTCCGCTACCTGACTGTTAAGAAAGTAAGTGCAAAACCTTCTTGAAGTGACATGTGGTTGATGAAGTCATATACATCCAGCGATGTTGGTCGTCTTTATGTTCCTGTAAGCAGCTCTTTCTCGTGAATCTGTTTGACTGAAGAAGAAGTTTCTACATACTCTTACCAAAAGATTCTGATCCAGGGATGATCTTTATATTACTTTGCATGTAACTGCATTGAGACTGCCTATTTGATGAGAAAGCGATATATGCCCTAGCTGGTCTGTACTTCAGGAAAATATTTAGAACCAACCATTAAAAGTTTCACCGATGAAGTAAACTGATCTGTGGAGCCATCCATTAAAAGCTTCACTGACAAAGTAAACTATTCTGTGGGAGTGATCTTTCTCTCATGCTGTATCATTTTACTGAGGGAGTTGTGACAAAGTTCTCCTATCTCTTGCAGTGTGAGATAAGGGGTTTTAGCTCTAGCTTGTAACATTAATAAGTTCTGGAAAGCTATTTGCTTGCCCAATGTGATACTTGAAGGATCAAAGGTAGTGAAAGATTAGAGGAGCATGCTTATAATAGGGGGAAAACTAGTAGGGGCTCCATTGGCGTTATACTGAGGCACATTGATGTGAGGATCTCTAGAGGAGTAAAATAGAAGTATGAGTTTTCTGAAAGAGGAAAATGATGCAGATATTTGTATCCTGTGGTCAACTAGAGCGTTTGTTAAATTGATATTTGTCCTCTTTGAAGAGTTAATCTAGATAAATATCTCAATGTTATGAACTATGGCCCTATAGTCGAGAAAACTTTTGAGTGGAAAATACTATGAGCTGTCCCTCTTGTCTAACTCTGGTGAAAAGCGTCTTAACACTCTTAGGATGAAATTAAAAGACATTGAACATTGAATCATTGATCGTTCATATATGAACCTTTTTTAAAATTTATGGAAGATGGTAAAATATGAAGATAGAGAAGAGTTAATGAATAGCCTAGTTTCTCCATAAAGCTTGTACCAAGTACCTTTTGTTTGTCTTTTTTAGACAATTAATTTACATGACAGGAGTTCTAGACTAGTCAAACCACATCTATCAACATCAAACCACCTTTATCCCAACCTAGCTGAGGCCGGCAGTCGATGAACCAAAAAATAAATAAAATAAAAGCAAGACCGATTGAGAGGAAAAGTAATGAGCTTGTGAAGCCTTTTATGTGAACAAGAGAGCAGAACAGAATCGTGGTAAATTCAGATTAGTGATCAATTACCAGTCCTTGAGTCAATTCTTTCAAGATGACAAATATAGGGAAAAAGAACTAAAAAGGATAGTTAGGAACATATGAATTATGCCTCTCTATATTGCTAATAGCTTTCCTCCACTCCTTCCTAAGATAAATCGTATGCCAATCTATTTCTTACTCCATCAAATCTTTTTTTACTACTTTTCCCCAAGTAAGTTTCGGCCGACCTCTTCCTTTTTTCGTGTTATGCCATCGACATCAAACTTCTGTTCTTAACGAAGCATCTAGGGATCTTATAAGAACATGCCCAAACCATCTCCATCTATGTTCTCTCATTTTTTTTGCCACTAGAACTACGCCAACTTTTCGTCGAATATCTTCATTTCTTTTCTTATCTATCTTTGTATGACCACATATCCACCTTAACATCCTCATTTTTGCTACTCCCATTTTATGCTCATGTTGCCTTTGTGCTAGCAAACATTCAGCTCCATATAGCATTGCATGCCTTATTGCTATTCTATAAAATTTCCTTTTGGCCTAAGGGGGATTTTGCGATCGCACAAAAACCCTGACGCACTACGCCATTTCATTCACCCTGCTCTGATTCTATGGCTTACATCGTCATCAATCTCTCCCTCCTTTTTCGATATTGATCCTAGATATCTAAAAGCATCTTTCTTGGGTACCTCTTGTTCGAGCATATTCACGGATTCTTGATCTCTCCTCTTGCCGTGTCGAACTCACACTTCATGTATTCGGTCTTACTTCGATTTAACGTAAATCCTTTAGATTCCAACGTGCTTTTCCATAATTCTAATTTAGCGTCAACCCCAGTTCCGATTTCATCAATAAGCATAATATCATATGCAAATAGCATACACTGCGGCACCTCATCTTGGATATCTTTTATTATCTCATCCATAACAAGGGCGAAAAGATAAGGACTCAAAGCAGAACCTTGATGTAAGCCTACTGTGGTTGGAAAATAACTTAACAACGTGCCATTACAAGCCTTTACATATGTAATAATATTATCATACATATATTTGATTGTCTCTATATATTTTGAAGGCACTTTTTTCTTCTCAAGAATCCACCACAAAACCTTTCTTGGAACCCTATCATATGCCTTTTTGAGATCAATAAACACCATATGAAGGTCCTTTTCTTGAAGGTACTTTTTTTCTTCTCAATAACCCACCACAAAGCCTTTCTTGGAATTATATCATACGCCTTCTCGAGATCAATAAACACCATATGAAAGTCAAACCACATTTATATTGTTAGAAAGTCTAACCCAAAAACTTAAGCTATTAAGTGGAGAGAGACCACATGAATATAAAGAGCATATAACACACACAAGCGATGTGGGACAACAATAACAACTTCAACACCCCCTCTCACGCGCAAGCAATCTGCACGTGGAAATTAACTAATGGGGGATGGGCCCACATACGCGGAAGGAAATAACACTGGCTCTGATATCATGTTAGAAACCTCAATCTAAAAGCTTAAGCTATTAAGTGGAGAGAGATCACATGAATATAAAGAGCATATAACATTTATTCACAAGCGATGTGGGACAAAAACAACTTCAACATATATATTAAAAACTTTTCTCTATGAAGCGATACAAGTTAATACAAAGAAAATGATGAACCTGAGTTCTTGTCTTTGTAAAAAACCATGAAGCACTTTGATGAAGCACCAGAGGACGAACTCCTATCACCTAAAATCGACAATTTCTTTCTAGCAATAAATCAAGATATTACAGATGAAAATCTAGTCCTTGATTTTTGCCTTGCTTTTATTCAAATTCGTATACCAAAAATATGCCATTCATTGTGATTTGGAAGATGAAATCATGGATAGACACTCAATTAATGGAAGAGATAGTGGGGTGAAACAAATTGGAGAGAGACTGCATTCTAGTCGATTATTTTATAAAATGGGTGTTATGGGTGTGCAAACAGCGCCTTCAATAATGGAATGGCAGCCCTACACCAGCGATACATATCTCTGATGCATTTTACTAATCAGCTAACTGTGACATATCTGATCCTTGAAAACAGGTGGTGGTATCCCTGGGAAGTGGACCATGGGATCAATTATTTGGTGGTGGAAATTCACCAGCTTTTGCAGTGGCAGCAATATCAGCCTTCGCTGCTGGTCTTATAGCCATTTTAGCTATTCCTCGATCCAGTCCTCAGAAACCCAGGACTGTCATATGAGGTACTAAGTAACATCCTTGTTTTGCACAGCAATATCTCATTGTGATTGACGTGACAGGACATGGATAAATATACGATTTTTGGTGCTTTTATTTTTTCAATGTCATTTGCTACAAGGGCTTAATCAGTGGGTTTGTATCTGTCATCTGGAACACTAGAGAACATTGTCTGCGCACTCTTCTCAAGTATCTTTGCTTTAGTATTACCATTGTCAGGCATTGATATTGTCTGGTTTGTAGATTGAAGAAGACTTGTCTCATTGAGAATCGGTATTCATGGGAAATCAGGATCATTACTGTTAAAAGATTTAAAAACATTGCTCTGGATGATTTCTGAGCAATCAACATTCCTTGTTTGAGGAATTGTACAAAATTAGCGAAATCATTTCTGCATTTTCAATGTGATCACCCATCTGCTTGGTGAAGTATCTTCTCTATGAAAAAGAATTATCCTGTGAAATTCAAGTCTCCCGTTCCTGATAGCTAAACATGTCTCTTTATGCAGATTTTGAATTCTTTGTAGATTCTCCAATTCATCCCAGGACAATGTCTTTGGATAATTAGGTTGCCTATGGCTACGAATGATATGAATAAATACTATAATAAGGAAAAGAGGATCTCATGCTTGTGCAAATTTGCTCTAAATTTTGTGCATCACATTGAATACTCTATATATAGGTTGCCTGCGGATGATAAGAATAAATGCTACAATAAGGAAAAGAGGATCTCATGCAGCTTGTACAAATTTGCTCTACATTTTGTGCATCACATTGAATACTATATATAGGTTGCCTACAGATGATACAAATAAATGCTACAATAAGGAAAAGAGGATCTCATGCAGCTTGTACAAATTTGCTCTACATTATGTGCATCACATTTATACACAAATTCTGCTGTCTGAACCTTGAGGAGTACATATCATGCGTCATCTAGGAGTGTAACAAACTTTATAATAGACGTGTTTGCTTTTTCTGACTTTTTCACAGAAACTTGTTCCTTTGTTGCAGTACTCTTGTTTTCATTGTGTCCATTGGAGGCATTTGGTGGTTTCCTAGAGCAGTTCAATAACTGCCTTTTTGTGAATCAATTTTGCTGTTTGATTTTGAGACAAGATAGGCCAACAGGGACTGTAAATTTTTGCTCTACACTACAAATACTGGAATGGAATGGCCGATGTTCACAAGATATGATGGATGAATGCTGGAGAAGAATGATATCCATCCAGCCATGCGCTCTATACACGAGATATCTTGGGTGCTGCTGCTGGTGATTTGCTTTTTAGCTGACGGGTCGAATCACCCATCAACCCTGTCCATGAAAGTGAAAGGAGAATAATACTAGTGGACTTTCTGAGGGGCATATTTTCTTTTTGTGTAAATGGCCAATCCCTGAAAGTGTTGTATTGCCAGGGTCAAGATCATTGTTACATCCGGAGATGCATTGATGCGTGTTTTATGTCATAGGAGACACTGAAATTATCCGAATCAAAAGGATGCTTCCATATGGAGGACCCAGGTCTGTACACATCTTTCAATTTGGGTGCTTCAAATGTTTATTAGCTAGAATAGTGTGCTAAGATTGTTGACTCAGTGCCTGCTTCTGCTGTTATAGCTCATGTAAATCTTCTCAGCGAGTGTAGTACATGTCTATTTTAGCTTTTGAGGTTTATGAGGTGCTCAATTGTTCTTGGAAAAATAAATCATTCCACACAAGAAGGGGAAAAGAGGAAACACAAAACATGGGGTGATTACTTTGAGGACACAACTGGATTGTGGCTGTTGGTCTGAGTCTGATGGAAGCACAAAGTATTTTCCTATTTAATCAACGAAATAGCCGGTTCGTTTTGTATCTAGGAATATCACATAGAGGGAGGTGAATAGATGATTCTAAATAATTTTGAAATTTAATGCGGAATTTAAGCAATTTTCAAAGCACAAATTAAAATAGTTTAGATACATGTTCAGAGAATAACGTGCATAGATCTAAACACAATAAAGAGTGTTTAGGGGAAGAGAGAATTGCTCGCAAAATTTATAGTGGTTCGGCTTTAGCAAGCCTACGTCCATTTTCATACGTTGACAGCCGATTGGCTAGGTTCTACTAAATGAATCGTTGAAAGGTTATAAGAGATATCTCTCTTGATCGCTCTTACAGAACCTCTCAAAGATAATAGTTATAGCTCTTGAGAACAAGTTTGTGAATCTGAATAACTCAAGCACTATGGAATTGTAAGTTCTGATCTCTCTCGACTGGACATCATGGATCTTCCTTTATATTATATTGCTTTCAAACTAGCGGTTGGGCAGATCTTCAAAGGATTGCTTTTCAATCATTGATTGGACGCCATTAATCTTGATTGAACGATATTGTATCTGGGAAGATACAGTAGTTGTTGGAGTTGAGTCCGAACTCTTCAGATTTAGTCGCCCATACAACTAAATCTGATGTTTTCATAAGTAGAGTTAATCTAAATATTCAACAAATCTTATTCCTAGAAGGTAATATCCAATTGAAGATATTCTTTTGATTTGATTGGAAAATAATCTTGTCAATCAAAGATTACAGGCATCCATAAATATCGCAGTCCAAACGTAAACTTGCCAAACGTGGGTCATTAGAATATCAAAAGCAATCTTCTAAAGTAAAGACTCTTTGAATCTGAACAGATTGGAACAGTGACTCTGAGCTCCAGTAAAGTCCTCGCTAACGTGTTACATAAATCTTCTCAAGATTAAGTCTTCGAAGGCAATATTGTCCTCCATCTGAATAAAAGAATTTGACTATCTCAGAAGCAAATACATGATGACTACCACTTGAGTCTGATCGTTTGGAACAATATAAATGTTTGTTCACATGTTCACCATGCAATAAAGTATTCATAGGCATTAAATATGTTCTTTCTAAAGAAGGATAGTTTTGTCATAATCAAAATATTCAGAATGAAAGTTTTCTCAACAATTCGAATGTGTGACTAAACTCGTTCGATTAGCTATCGCGGTCATTGTACATTCTTCCTCGAGTATTTAAAGAATGATATCATACTCCTCTCTTTTTTAGGCACCGGCCAACTGTCCACTGAACCTAGGATTGACGACTCCGGCACATGTCACCATGGTGGGTTGTTGATGGTTCATTCATCTGTTTTGGTTCGGATGAAGAAACATAGAAAACCTTATCTATCCATAACTTTTGGCTGAGTGCTGAAGCTGATAACAAGATACAAATCAGCTCGAAATGATAGATGGCTAGATTTTCCGTCAAGATTTATGTTAGTATTAAAAAATTACTATTCTTCGTGAGGAGGTAGGAATGAAAATTTATGTTCTTGCTTCATAAAAACTTTGTGACCTCCTGATTATCAAGTGTGTTCATGCAATATTTTTCGTACTCTCCTACTATTGAAGGGGGATGTTCCCGGTTCCCACCAAGTTTGGTGAACTTAACTATCATTCACATCGCTCACAACATAATTGTTCTGATCTACACGATTCTTAAACTAAAACAAGTTCATTCGCCAAACAAGATGCTTAAAATGAACATTTTTCAAAAAAATTATTCAAAAAGTTTTAAATTTATTGTAACTGTGACAATTCAGTCTTAAATTATTATTATTTTTGCTGATTGAGTTCTACACCTTTTACATTTGTATCAATTGAGTTCATCCGGTCGAAGTTGACGTGTCAATTTTTAGTAAAAATTTATCAAAATTTATATTTATATTTCCTTTCTTTATTTTTGTTTTTTTTTTCCTTCTCCTTTCGCCTTGCTGATTCGACAACTAGCCACAGGCGAGGGCGAAGTCGGCCGAGAAACAAAAAATAAAAAAAATAAAAATAGAATTCATTAATATTTGATTGAAAATTGTTCACGTCAGCGATGGCTGTACCACTTAATGATGTACGTCCAAAATTGTCCTGAAGACTCAATTGACAAAACATGAAAAGTTTTAAGATTCAATTGTCAAAATTTGAATATTTAAGACCGAATTGGCAAAAGTGTAGCAAGTTTTGAACTTTTTGAACAATTTTCCCTCCTTGGAGGTCAAACTAGATAGGTGTTCGAAATTAATGAGTGCGTTAAAATAGGGGAATAAAGCTAACCGAAAACGATCTTAAGGACTCAAACCAGGCGGGACAATGATGGTCGGACGTCATAAGGAACGGAGCGTTTCACCAAATCAATGTCAAAAACCACTTCAACATCATCAACCAAACTCTACTTTTGCCTGCCTTGGCTGGACGGCTCCGAAATCTCCAGACAAGTTTTTAGGATTTTCCTCGGGAAAAAACAAAACACGTCACCTGATTTTGAGCATGGAGCTGCACCGTCCTCATTATTATTATTTTTTACATATACAAACAATATTAAAACATGAGAATTTTGTAAAACCTGGGAACGGGGCCAAGACCGGTTCGGTTTCCCTATTAATCGTTCTGAACTGCAGGTCAGACATAATACGATAATCGCTAAATAACTTCGATTCCGAGTAAAATCAAGAACGCATCTGGAGCCAACCAGTTTAGTACCATGCCCGCTTCAACCACTACCTTAGTCCTGGCTCAGACCGAGGCAAGATCCATGTAATCGATTCAATACCCGGACATCTACATGGTCCGTTCCATTTTCCGAGCTTGAGATCGATTCATCTAGAGAGCCAATCACCCGGATTTTTCCCCCAATCTCTAAAACGCCCAACTCTCCGACAAGAACATGGGAAAAACTAAAATCAAACCAAATTCAATCAACGGTCAAGCCCGGTTGCTTTTTCACCCGTCAATGTTTGACCACACCTCATTTGCAATTTTACATGTAGAATTTTGTCATAAAACGGAAATTTCTATTAGGCAACTGAACAAGAAAATGTTGGCACATTTTAAACTCACTTGCTACTTTAGTGTTTCCCATTGTTCAATGTGCATCGTATCTTAGCTGTATCTTGTTAATTCCGCAATTTGTCCAGTCCAAAAATAGCAAAAAAAGAAAAAAGAACAAAAATTATCCCTTCTCCTTCCCTACACCCAATTAGTCATTTAGTCGTACATCGCCGCGAGTAATTTCAATAAAAAAACAGATAAAGACAAATGAAAAACTCAACCCAGAATTTCTCTCTCTCTCTCTCTCTCTCAGTTCTTGAAATTTAGCCCAGCAATCCACTGATCTCTCAGAGGGAAAGCTGTACAATCCCTTCCTCGGTCGTACGTATGTTCAGTTTCGCCGCATCTCTGTGCCCAAATCATCAGCGCCCTCCGACATCTCGCGTGACCCTCGAATTCAGCGCACTTAAAAAACGAGTCTTTACTCTTTTACTAGTCGATCTTTCGAATTACTCTCAGACTTCCTCACCTGATTCGTGTGATCCATCTAACTCCAATTCACCATTCTTGTAAAGTTGTCGCTTCTCCACCCGTTCGTGCATCCTCTGCGTCTGTTAGAGCCTCCTTCTCGTTGATCTCTCCGCAGCTGATAAAGCTGGTCGGATGATGTGATCACTCTGCGTCTCGCTTCGTGTTCATTCGTTATGGCGTCGATCAGGAGAACTCTGTCGCCGCCATATCACGATCGCCATTACCAGAACGGCGAAACCCCAGTTCCGGTTTCCTCTCCGTCTCATAAGCCCTTCGCCGCCTCGGCCAAGCCCTCTTCGGCTTTGCTTGGGGTTGGCGTTTGTCGATTCTTGGCGTTCGTTTTGCTGGGGAAGCAGCCGAGGAGGTCGTGGAGGAGATCGCTCTACAGGTGTCTGTTGTTTTTCCTCTTTGGGTTTCTATTCGGCATGACCCCTTTCGGGCATGTGAACGAATTGCAGGCTCATGACTTCTCTTTGGATATCAAGCCGCCCAATGTCAATGTCAACGCTCGGTTGGAGAACGCCATCGATCATCCGGTAAGGCGCGGCGAGCTTCTGCTCGAAAGTTTGAATCTTGAAATAGGAGCAGGAGTCGGGGCAAATTCAGATGGAAGTTCTGATTTGGTGCCTAGGAAGCAGTTGATTGTGGTTACGCCTACTTATGCTAGAGCAGCACAAGCTTACTTTTTGCTTAGATTAGGCCAGGTACTGAGGCTTGTGCCGCCCCCGCTTTTGTGGATAGTGGTGGAGACGAATGTTGTTTCCATGGAGACTGCAGATATATTGAGGAAAAGTGGAGTTATGTATCGGCATTTGGTATGTATGAAAAATTCCACAGAAGTTAAGGATAGGGGTGTGCATCAGAGAAACACAGCATTGGAGCATATTGAGCACCATAAGCTTGATGGAATTGTTTACTTTGCTGATGATGATAATATCTATTCTCTTGAGTTGTTCCACAGTCTAAGACAAATTAGGTACCTTTTCAAACTTCTATTAACTGTTTCATGTTTAATCACTAGAATTACAATGTCATACGGATTTTATGCCTGGTGAGTTAGGTGATTCAATGTAATCTGGAAATGATGCTAGCTGCAGCTACCTCTGTTTGTTTATTTGTGCTGTTTAGTCTCTAAAGGTTAATCAGTGCTGCACATGTTAATAATACATGAACTGCTGTCTTGGTTGCTAGGGGTAGGTAGGAATGAGCATTGCAAAATCTTTGCCTTGACTCATTACTAATTTAGATTGTGTCAAAGGCAAGCATATTGCACATGGAACATTTTGCTTGGGGAATGTGTATTAACATGTTGCCATAATCTGTTTGGTATCTGTGTTTCCACAATGTTGGTATAACATGAGTTGGAATTGTATTTCTACTCTTCTATGTTGGGTACTTGTTTACTATATTGGTACATATTAATGAGATAGTATCCTACAAGCAAGATATATGTTTCAGCATAAACACACTATCCTGCTAAATTGACCCATAACAAATTTCTCTGTGATGTGGTGCAGTAAAGGTTGTAGACCTGCCACTCAACTAACTCCTTGCTGGCACTCTATTAATTCTTACCATTCCTTATCCTTCTCTCACACTCCCACTGGCATAAGTTTGTCATAGTGTTGTCACAAATTTATTGTGTCTGTATAGGCTTAGTGACAAAACGATTTTCTCTGTCCTTGCTTATTTGTCAGGAAAATAATTTGTCAACTTGTAAAAGCTCAAAGTTATTTTGGAGTTTCCTAGCTGAGATAGTTAAATCACTTTTTCCTCTTTCAAGTCCACTAATACTTCTAGTTCGGTGTAAAAGCAGCTTGCATCCCAACGGGTTGTTCGTTCTTCCTTGTCGATATGTACATATAATTGGTCAAGGAATTCGTGATAAATGGATGGACCGACAAGTTGGTACCAATTAGTCTGATAGTTTTAACTTTTTTGGCAAGAGGTTCTTGGAGTTTCCCCACATTGTGGGAACAACTTAGAGCCATTTTGGGGTATTCTATTCCTTTGTTGTGGTTTTTCCCTTGAGTTCTGGATCTTTTATTTGTAAAGTATACTGGCTTTTGCTGTGTCTTTTATTAAAATGATTGTTCATATTGAGATTACCAAAAGCATTAGCGAAAATATGTCGTAATTTGTTCCTATACAAAGGGTGATTGTTCCATGTCCACATGTTTCCTTCCACCAAAATGAATAGTTGAAGTAGGCAGTTAAGAGGTGCGAAGTTGGACTGATCTTTTTTTCATTTCTTCTATTGGCGTACTTGGGCTACTGAATTGAGATCGATACATTTGTTAGTTGACCGTCGGTGGACTTCTGGTTCCCTATAGCCCAATTGGTGCTAGAAGCTTAGGGTGGGAGTTGGGATTTTGTTCGGGGCCATAGGTAGTTGTTGTTATGTATCCAAGTTTGTTAGATTGCAGAACTTTTCTTCATTTAACTTTTTGGCAAATCCTGACATTCAGCTGCTTCTCATGTAGTCGTTTTGGCACTTGGCCAGTTGCCATGCTTGCACAGAGCAAAAACAAGGCTATTCTTGAAGGTCCAGTCTGTAATGGAAGTCAAGTGATTGGATGGCACACAAATGAAAAAAGTAAAAGACTCCGACGTTTTCATGTTGATATGTCAGGGTTTGCTATTAACAGTACAATCTTGTGGGATCCAAAGAGATGGAGGCGCCCGACGCCGCAACCAATACGACAGTTGGACACAGTGAAGGAGGGTTTTCAGGTAATATCTGGTGTTCCTCTCTTCATAGCTTTTCAGAATTCTATCTCTGGAAATTCCTCGAATGTATCCTTTATATGAAAAAGTTTTTTCACTTACTGTTCCTCTCATCCATCTCTTCTTAGGAGACCACATTTATAGAACAAGTTGTAGAAGATGAAAGTCACATGGAAGGTATTCCTTTTGGCTGCTCAAGAATAATAAACTGGCACCTCCATTTGGAAGCTCGTGATCTTATATATCCAAAAGGGTGGCTGTTTGACAAGAACCTGGAGGCTGATCTGACTGTTACGTGATGGAAGTTCAACCATGCTGGTACGGTCTGTCGTTTGGCTTCCATGCAACGGTGTTCGTAATTTTTTTCCCTTTCAGTGGTTCTTTTCAGTTGAAAGTGGACTTCATTTGGTTTGCATCAGAAAAAATTGCATGTGAAACTTCATCAACCAAAGGTTATGTCTTCCTTGGATCAAAAGATTTTGTAGTTTGTCTTTTTATCATTTCCAACCGAAAATGAGAACTATCCAGGAACTTGTTTAGCAGTGTTTTGTTCAGCTTTCGAATGAAAATGACAGATACTGTTTTCCAAAATAAAGCTCTAAGTTGAAAAGAACTTTTTGGTGTTCTCTTTGTACTTGTGTTAAACGAGGAGGAGGGCTAGAAATCAAAAGAAAAGTCCCTCTCACAATTTCGGGATACTATGAGCAAATTTTTACTGATTTTGTTCCTTGAAAAGATTCATTATCACTTACCATACGTATTCCAGAAAATATTAGAAATTGGAAACTGCTTTTGTTGTACTCTTCTCTTAAAACAAACCTCATGAAAAACGAAACCCGCAAACATTTTCTGAAACCAAACAAATCTGAGGCCAAGGTGCACAGAATTATGTGCTGCCTCCATCATCTTTGGAATCTTGTCTGGAGATCTATCCATTCAGAAAATTTTTACAGCCCAGATCCACTGGAAAATGCAGATTGTGCATCAGTGACTCATGTTTTTCTCCGTATTTATTTTTGGGTTCATCAACCGCCGACCCTAACTATTTTGAGATGAAGGTGATGTTGCTGTTGATGTTGAATTCATGTTTTCCCCTGTGTTTCAGCAGGTTCTGCATGGTGGTGCCTCTCTCATGTGTCGGTGAACTGTACATCCCCAACCGCAGTCGGGCTATTTTCTTTACAACCCATCAGAACTCAGGATCAGATGGCAAGCGGGGAAAGAAGAGACTGAAGAAAGTGTTTATTTATTTTTTTCTAAGTAGAATTCTTTGGTATATTATATTCTTTTCGGGAGAACGGGATTTGACGGATGTAGAGAAGTAGCGCTGGATCTTTAGGGGATAAGATAGGTGAATTTTGGATTCATTTCACTCCTCTAGCCCCTTAAAAAAAAATGCAAAACTGTGGTTTGAGTGGGGGTTGGGTTTGTGTGTACTCAATTTTGTTTGTGATCAGATCTTGTAACAAATAGGACCACAAAGGCAAACTGTCTCGGATTTTCTTGCCAGTCATCCATGGCTCGGTGTATTTCATTTCTCTAATTTTGTCTAGAGAGTACAAAAGAATGACAATCTTTCGACCATCGACAGAAGAATGCTCTCATCGGTCTAAAAATGAAGAGCAGAATGCGCATTTGCTCGTAGCGGTTCAGAAGCAACTGTTTTACGTCTCTCGACCTAGGTTTTCAGAAAAGAGTGTGACATTGCCAATTAAAAGAACCAAGGGAGGTATTTTATGTGCAAAACTGGGTACAATACACAAGCGAATTGGTATATAAACCTAAGCGTTCTTCTTCCCCTGTAAACTCAGAAAGATGGATCATCTAAGCTTTGAAGACAAGTTCTTCCGTGACATTGTATTTGCGCATCTATCTCAGGCTTTATGTAATTTGAGGAGATGGATTTATTCTGTCCTCGGAAGAGAACCTGGCCTTCAAAAGAGAACCTAGCCTTCTTGGATGTGTTCTCTTCCGGCGCGAAAATCCCATCTTTAGTCATAGTTTTCCTTGCCATGGTCCGGGATGGGAAGAGACAGTACTTGTGGTATTATCACTTGGGATGCATTTTAATTGGCAGTTTTTTCCTAATTTTTTATAAAAGTGAAAAGGTTTACTAAAGGGAATATTGTGAGCACAATGCACGTGAAACTCAATGTCAAGCAATCACAAACTTCATTAGATATTGCATTGAGAAGTCACTGTTGAGAAAGAAGTCCGTTTTAACAAATTACAGAAGGGTAAATGACTTAGTGGTTTTGAAGTTTGATCCAATGTATATTGCGGTACTTGCGCTTTAAATTTATTTTATGTAATCGCTGAGTTTTAGTTCAATGTGCAATATCATCTCTGAACTTTTAATTTATTCGATATGATCTATATATTTTTTATACATGTTGAATTTATTTTCTGGACGGCATGAAAATGTTCAATATTCTTCATGAACTTAAATTAATAGAAGGACAACATTGAACATTTTATTATGGTTCGGAGATTAAATTAAACATGTATAAAAAATTTATAAATCGTATTGAATAAATTAAAAGTTTAAAAATAATATTATAATATGGAACAAATTTAAAATTCGGACTGCAGGTAGCATGTTAAGTTAAAGTTGAAGCAGCATCTGGATCGCCCCGCCACTGATTCGTGCCCTGACCGAACCCAAGTCGAATATTTGTCAAAGTGAGAAAAGGAAGCTCGAAAAGAATCGACTTTTTCATCGCTGAGAGAACCGTCCGGCCGCAAGCATTCGGGGTTTAGAGAGAGAGAGAGAGAGAGAGAGAGAGAGCGGAGCACACAAATGGAGGGTTGGGACCCGAGCACGAAGTCGACCTTGACCCAGATCCCGCTCCTGGCGACGAAGGCGGGGCCGAGGGACGGGGGCGCGTGGACGCAGAGGCTGAAGGAGGAGTACAAGGCCCTGATTGCCTACACCCAGATGAACAAATCCAACGACAATGACTGGTTCCGCATCTCCGCCGCCAGCCCGGAGGGCACGCGCTGGACCGGCAAGTGTTGGTACGTCCACAACCTCCTCAAGTACGAGTTCGACCTCCAATTCGACATCCCCGTCACTTATCCCGCCACCGCCCCGGAGATCGAGCTCCCTCAGCTCGACGGCAAAACCCAGAAGGTTATCTTCCTCCTTTTTTCATTTTTTTTTGTTTGCAATTTGCCTTTTGCTTTTTAGCGTTGTCCAATTTCGATTTTTGTTACTTACGGGTGTTCGTGTTCGTGATGGGATAGATGTACAGAGGAGGGAAGATATGCTTGACGGTGCATTTTAAGCCACTCTGGGCCAAAAACTGGTAATATGTTATTTTGTGCCTCTATGGAGCTTGTGAGTGATATCTGTGGTTTTGTGTGTTTGGGATGTTGATGGAGCTGAGTTTGTACTCAATATCGTTCTGTACTTTATGTATATTTGCTGTGTTGGGTTGCTTGAGGGACAACACCACAAAAGCCAAAAGGATATCTCATAGGAGTTCTCTTTATTTGGCTTCTTTGAACCTTAGATTTTTGGCTTCTTGGTATCGTTGCTGTTTCACTTCGTTTTCTAATCGTGTTTATATCATGCAATGACTTGGAGGTGCTTTGACTCTGATAAAAGGAAGAAAATCAATAACAGAGTTCAAATTGTAGGGGAACAGGAAGATTCCTTATTCTTGAGGGGTTGATCAACTATTTATGAGCATGTCGTGCACTTCTCTTGGATGCTTGATTTGGGGTGGGGGGGATCTTACTGTTTTGTTCTTATTAGCTTCTAAAATAGCTACTGAGAATGGCATCTTTGGTTCCCGGGAATTTCCTTATGGTTTTATGATGCAACTGTCCTGACCATAGGATGGACTTCGCGAATTGTTAACACCGATTTCTGAAGGCCATCTTAGAACCACTTGCTGTTCAAACGGGGTTCTTGATTATCACGCTAAATGTGTAATTCCATGATTTGTACACTAAAGGTGTAATTCCATGATTGATTGATGTGAACAACAGTAGTAGTTGTTTCATGCTTCAGCTGGTTTATCATAGGAAGAAAATGATGTTCTTGATGTGAAATTAATTTGCTCTCTACCTCCTCAAATTTTATTAAATTTGTGGCTTAATGGGAATCTGAACTTTGTTGTCTCAAATTTTGGCAGCCCTCGCTTTGGTATAGCACATGCACTTTGTTTGGGACTAGCTCCGTGGCTTGCAGCTGAGGTTCCTATACTTGTGGATTCTGGTATGATTAAGCACAAGGATGATGCTCCATCATCCAATGAACCGTAATTCAGTTTGAAATTTTGAGACTGTAAAAGCATACCTTGGTCAGTGACTAGTCTTGCTCAAAGAAAATAAGTAACTGTTTACTTACTCATCGATCTGGATTACATAGAGCCATGGATGAGTGCTGACGTTGTTTGTTTTGACAATATACTTGTGTTTAGCTTCTATCTTTAGTGACATAAAGTTCCTTATATGTCCATGTAAAGCTGTGAGAATTGGACCTTCCTCTTCCCATTGCATGTTTCAATGTGGCCTGAGCTGCACATGTTGAACATGAGCTGCCGAGCTAATCAGTGACTGTACATAGATGAAGAATTTTATCCTCCTTTTCTCATCACCAGCCAACTGTTGAAGTATTCTGCGATAGCTGTGTAAGAGTGATGTACATGGACCACCGCTGTCATCCGTATTTACAAAATATGACTGATCTCGACCTAGGACTATCTTCATTACAGGGAAGTATATGATCCGCACTTGTCTGCCAAATGGTCATATTCTTCCTAGAAGGCTTGAAATGATCATCTTTTGTTTCTCATTTTCACCTGGACAGAAGCCAATTCAAAGTAAAGCAACCCAAACCAAAAAAAAATTGCCCTTCTCTGTTTGTGCACATACCCCCTTTCGATCTGTATTCCCATTTGCTGATCAATGATCAAGAGCATGCCGACTTCCTCAAGTCAAGACAGTCACAGACAACAAACATGACATGGGCAACATTAGTCTGTATAACATCCTTGCGGATGTACCTCCCTAACTGCATGATTGAACCCCGTTTGAAAGCAGTTCATCTGCTATATCATAGGGAGCGAGCGAGAGCGAGCAGCAGCTCTGTACTTGCTGGCCATTGACGATGGAGGGAGCTTCCCCAGAGCGAGGCTTTGTATTCGTATTCCTGAATCTGTTTCGATCATGTTCAGCTTGGGGGGATGTACGTGTGTGACAAAGCTCATTTCAGCAAGCAAGATAGCTTGTGTCGAACTAAAATTGGAAGCGGGAGCATGTAAGATTACTCGTTTATCAGAGACATATTACGCAGCTCCGTTACCTGATTAAACTAGCTTACAAGATACAATACAGGAAGGCCATGAGAAGCATCAGATCTATATACTGTCAAAGAACAGCTGGTCGTGTTTGGAAGTAAAGGATTACTTGTATATAGACTCATGCTTTGTATAATCTCAGAGAATTTGAAGTCTTCATGAACTACATAGACTAGTCGGGGAAAGTACCCAAAAAAGCCCTAAACCTATTATATTGATATCAATTTAGTTTTAAACATTTCAAATGGATCATTGTAGTCCTAAATTTATTCCACTTTGGTACCAATTTAGCTAGTTTAGGTTGGAAATCACTCATATGAATTCTTGTCGTATTACGTGGTACAAGTGGCACTAACGTTGGCTTTTTAAGATAATATCGTTTTTTTTTTCTACCCCTTCTCTTTTTGCCGGTGGCTGGACACTAGCGAGAGCTAGCCTCGCTAGGCTGCACTTGGGTGAAGGCCAGCGCCGGCGAGGCCCCCTTTCACCAGGTCTAGTGAAGCCGATCGTCGCTCAAGCTTGGGCGGCCTCACCGAGCGTGGCCTGGGCGAGGGTTGGCCTTGTTGGGCCTCATTCAAACATTCTGTTTATTCTGATTTTGACTATATATACACGCTAATTGACTCGGATGACTTTTTGGCTAAGATAGATGCTTTAGGTTAGAATACAAATTTCTCTAAAGATACTTTAATTTGACCGATATAGATGCTTAAGGGTAGAATACAAATAGCTTTATAGATGCTCTAGGGTAGAGGACAAATTTCCGTAAACCAGCAAATTAGTCATGCGAGTCAATGAGCGTGGAACTAATATTCCAAAAGTGGTCAATTGGTCATGTTGCTCAAGATATCTGGAAGTCTTTAAGCATCTGCAGGCACGGGCTGGCACATTGCCTGAAATTTCATCCAAATCACGGATCAGATTCATCATGTCTCTTCGGATCGCTGTGATCCATAAATGATATCCAAACATGTAAGTGATCATATGTACTCCGATCCGATTGACCGGGCCTGAGCTGCGGGTGCTTAGCATTCAAGGATCAGCGCCTCATTGGTTCCTTAACGGCGAGGCGACAGTATTCCGTGTCCATGTCCGTCCACTGTTAAACTAATCGAAGGATTTACGGCGTTAGGAGCATCTTTTCTCGTTCGACGGAATATCGGCCGCCTATTTCATGGTTGCCGATATCTTATTAGGGTTGTGACGACATTGTCCAGTTCATTGGAGTGCACACAAAGGAGATCTCATAGTTCACTTTGAAGACGTGGAAAAGGAGTATATTGGATGCATCGTTGTACCAAACGCAAAGTCCACCTTGTCGGATGGAGAGCTCCTGCAGTACTGGGATCAAACATTTTCTAAGTGTTAATATGGTAAAGAAACGGGACACTAACAAGAACTCCGATGATGTTGTCTGCAACTTGTGCAGTTGCCTTGAACTGTACTCAAATCTTGTATTGCAACTTAAGAAAAACTACATTGAGTGACATTTTTAGCAAGCCAACAAGGTCGGGATCGCGCTTTTGTTAGCTTTATAATCTCTAATACTAACGGACAATGCGTCGATCGAAAGCCATATACATCCCGCGTGCGCTCTTCAGTTGTTTTGACAAGTGCGGTTCTTAGGTGTTACGGCAAGGTTGTAGGATTTGAGTTACGACGGGATGTAAGCTTCTAAACTACCGGGGATGAGCGAATCAAACGGTCATAACTGATCGTGAAGCCGCGGTCCTCTCTATGTCCTAGGATGGAAATATTGAAAGGCGCACCTTGGAGGCTTTGAAACTACGAATGATCTTTGATCCAAAATTTGCTTTTAGCCTTTAGCTATGGGTTGAAGAACTGTTCGTACGAACCATATGTGCATCTTATTGTCTCTCCCGACGAAACACATGACAACAACGCTTCAAGGCGAGCATCCAAAGGCAAAAGCCTGTCATCTTTCCTCACACGATTATGCCAAATAGGCTATTGTCCACACATACCATTTCATGTTGGGGTAATGATACAAATGGTATAAATGGTTTTCTGATATTTTGATTCGTTCAATACAGCTCATGAACTTATGGTACATATTCAATGCAGTTCGAGAATTATATGAAAAATTCAATGTTGTCCTTCCATTAACTCAAGGTCGGGGACAACATTAGACATTTTCATATGGTCCAGGGATTATGAACCACATTGAACAAATTAAAAATTTCAGAAATCATATTGCACGTTGGGCCGAATGAAAGCCTCAATGTCGCATTTTTTTTGTTTTCCTGGAAGCATATTTTTCCATCAAAGACAAAAAAATCCATGAAATATACATTCAGATATTCAGCTCTTTTTATCGGTTTGCGCATGCTAGACATGGTCGTGAGAGTGCTTTGTGGCATACCTTCTGGCCTTTTGTTCCGACTCTTGTATTATCTTCAAACCGAAATCACCTATACCATGTAGAGAAACTAAGACGAGCATTTAGAGATTAAGGCTCTGTTTATTTTGAAAAAAAAAATTGAATGATTTAAAAAATATTTTCCCAAAAATGATCACTTGCATCGTTCAAAATAATTAATCGATGGAAAGTATTTTCATAATCGTCAATTATTTATGCCCAAATATTTTCTTGGACACTGGAAATATTTTTCGTTTACCGAATCGGACCGAATCTGAAACAGGCTCGAATTGTTCGAAGACAGCCCGAGATCGACTCGAGCTCAGAGCGATTCGAATTCGTCACAATTCAATTCGAGCATCGATTTTACCCGCTCATTTACTACCTTTACTTTCAGATTTGGATCATCATTCGATTTGATGATAGGAGGAGTATTCTCAGTGGGTCCTCCCCAAGATCAAACAGGAGGCTGACATCGAGAGAGAGGGAGAGGAGAAGTGAGGATAAAACGTGCATTCGACCCACCAATCACAGAGCGCAGAAATCTCCTCAACCCCCAGCAAATCGTTACCTCCTCTCCACAATTTCCCCAACTTCGATTCCCCGATTTCACAAACCCCTTTCGGCCTCGAGTCAATGCCTCCTCGCACCAACAGCGACCACCAAAAACGACCTCACGTTTGACATCTTTCGCATTCCCACCACAAGCCGAGCCACCGCCACCAGGAAAGATCCTCCTTTGTTGGGTTCTTTCCCTCCCAATCTCGCCGGCCGACGAACCCAGAGACGCCTTCTCTTCTCCGATTGCCCCCTTGACCTCCGTCGTCGCTCCCCTCCGCGTCGTGTGTTGAAAAGGGTCGAGGGGAGAAAATGGCGGTCTCGAGCGGCTTCACCGGGGCGAAGTTGGAGAATCTGCTGCTTCTGTGGAATGGGTCACTGTCGCCGTCTTCGTCTTCGTCCAGGGCCTCCTTGTCCTTGCCGTCTCAAATTGGGTTGTCGAGGAGGCGATCTCTTGCGCAGAGAGGCGCGAGCGTTGGGGTTGGGTTCAATCGGGTTATGAGATGTGAAGTTGCCGCGTCGGACGTTGTTTCCGAATCACCCAAGATTGATACTTCCAATATTTCTGCTCTCGAGCAGCTCAAGACCTCTGCTGCTGATAGTAAGCCCTCTTCCTTGTTGTGTTCGAGCTTCAAGTTTGGATTTCTCGCTTGTTCTTTGGACCTGGGATTTTGGTTATGTTGTGCAATAATCTCATGAAAGTATGTGCTAAGCATTTTCCATTGACTTTTGGGATTGTTGCAGTGAGAGGTTAGGTGGCTTTAGTATCTGTTGTTTGATCCTTCTCCATTTCATTATGTTCAAGAATTTGTGAACTTGTTAGTTTTTCTGAAATTATGGAACTTCATTTGATAATGTAATCTATAAGCTTAAAGAGGTAAAATTCTCAGTAGTGAAAGAGGAAGAATTTATGTCTGGACCATTTTCTACTTTTGGGTTTTGATAGAAATGCATAAAAGACCAAGCAAGAGATTTGGAGTTAGGTGGTAGTGTAGGCTCGCCAACTGAAGTTGGTTCTATGTCGGAATTGTGTTAAAACCATAATTTGATTGAACTTCAGAATTTAGTCTGGGGTTGAGTCATTCAGATTTTATTCTGTTCCTTTGGTTGATGTATCCCTTTCTTCACCTTTGAGGTGGAACTGCTTATTTTCCTCTCTTCTTGGACATGTTGAGCTTAAAGCAGTCCCGCATGTTCATAGAGATTGACTTTCTTCTTTTCATTTGTGGGCTGCAAATGTGGTTGCCTGATTTCTCTTCCTGTTGCATAAATTCAGTCCTTCCATATTTATAACCAGCAATCACTGTCTGGTAATTGGTGAAGACTTGTTTTGTGTGGTCTTCTAGATATGAGGGTTTGCTAACCAGATATCTGCTTATGGTGTACCTTTTCAAGCAATGATACAAATAGAAAAAACAGAAGCGAAGATTCCTATGTTGACATCACTAAATGTATCTCAATTGTTTTGGACAGGGTATACAAAAGAAAGGAGCAGCATTGTGGTTATTGGGCTTAGCGTGCACACAACTCCCGTGGAAATGCGTGAGAAACTTGCCATTCCTGAGGCAGAATGGCCTCGAGCCATTGGAGAACTATGCAGTTTGAATCATATAGAAGAAGCAGCTGTCCTTAGCACCTGCAACAGAATGGAGCTATATGTTGTCGCTTTGTCTCAGCATCGTGGGGTTAAAGAAGTGACTGAATGGATGTCTAAGGTGATTACTTTTGTTCCTTTTCATGGCTATAATTCTTGGGAGTCTTTTCATGGCTATAATTCTTGGAGCTTTGCTACAATTAATTTCCCTAAAATACTGGTTTTATGGAATGAAAGGCACAAGTTTCCTTTGAATTCTTTTTAGTCCTGGATTCTTCTTTTCTATTCTTTTCTTCTCTGGTGAAAAGGAATCCTTATAGCAGTTGTTATTATGATATCCTGCTGTTAGTTCCTTGCAGGAATAAAAGCACCTGACCTTTCCTTGTCATAGCCTTTTAAACTTATTAAACAGGTTTATAGAATTTAAACTAATGATTTCTGAAGCATTCTGGGTAAATATGGAAGATAACCTGTATCATCTGTGTTTTCAGCATTTTGCTTCTGGGTCTTGTCCTTACAAGGTTGATGCTGCCTAGTTAATTCACAGTTTGCAGTTATGAGTGTTGACTAGTTGATCAGCAGTTCTAATTAGTGTGACCTTATGGAAAGAATTAACGAAACGTGCAGTCCAGTTCTTATCACTACTTTTCTTCTTGACAGACGAGTGGGATTCCTGTCTCAGAGCTTTGTCAACACCAGTTTTTGTTGTACAATGGGGATGCTACACAGCATCTTTTTGAAGTCTCAGCAGGTCTTGATTCGCTTGTCCTGGGAGAAGGTCAAATTCTTGCTCAGGTTAAACAGGTTGTAAAAGTTGGCCAAGGAGTTGTTGGATTTGGGAGAAACATTAGTGGGCTTTTTAAGCACGCCATCACTGTGGGAAAGCGGGTCAGAACCGAGACGAACATTGCTTCTGGAGCTGTTTCTGTAAGTTCCGCTGCCGTCGAGCTGGCTTTGATGAAGATCCCGGAATCCTCCCATGCTACGGCCAGAATGGTAGTGATTGGAGCAGGCAAGATGGGTAAACTTGTGATCAAGCACTTGGTGGCAAAAGGGTGTACAAAGATGGTGGTAGTGAACAGAAGTGAGGAGAAAGTTACTGCGATTCGCGAAGAGATGAAGGGTGTTGATATCATCTACAAGCCCCTCACGGAAATGCTCAAATGCGCAGGTGAAGGTGATGTGATATTCACGAGCACAGCATCTGAAACACCTTTGTTCTTGAAAGAGCATGTTGAGACTCTTCCTCCTGTGAGTTCAGAAGTTGGGGGCATGAGGCTCTTCGTTGATATATCAGTTCCCAGGAATGTGGGTTCGTGCGTTGCTGGTGCCAGCACTGCACGAGTGTACAATGTCGACGACCTTAAGGAGGTCGTGGCAGCCAACAAGGAGGATCGCCTCCGGAAAGCCATGGAAGCTCAGTCAATAATTGCCGAGGAGTCTAAACAATTCGAAGCATGGCGGGATTCATTAGAGACTGTTCCTACCATCAAGAAGCTGAGGGCTTACGCAGAAAGAATCAGAGTCTCGGAGCTAGAGAAGTGCCTGTCGAAGATGGGGGATGACATACCGAAGAAAACTAGGCGAGTGGTGGATGATCTCAGCCGAGGAATAGTCAACAAGCTGCTCCATGGACCAATGCAGCACTTGAGATGTGACGAAACCGATGGGCGTACTCTGAGCGAGACCCTCGAGAACATGCACGCTCTTAACAGAATGTTCAGCCTCGAGACGGAGATCTCTCTTTTGGAACAGAAAATCAGAGCGAAGGTCGAACAAAGCCAGAAATGATGGAGCTCCAGCAGTGAATTCTCCTCACATTAACTTTCTCTATTACTTCCTCTGAAATCGGAATAAGAGGATTACGTTCCTCACCTTGTCAAAGTTTATTTCACTCCTCACTTCAGAAAGGTAGATGAGGATTGCAGAACGCTGAGGGGGTCGACGGCAGATGTCCCTCCTGATCGACCCTCGTCTACGTGGGTTGCTCTTTACTGCCGTGTATGTTCGTCCGGCTTTGTAGGATACAACGCGAGGGGTTCTTGGTGCGAGCTTCGGTACATATATTGAGTTATTATCTGCGGAGCCAGGATTGTATGCTATACTACTACCGTTGTAATTAATCGGTCGATTTTTTCTGTTCTTTTCCAAATGTTGATGTGTTTGTAGAGATGGGCAGTTTAATCATCTCCTCTTTATCATCCCCCGGTATTTTCCGATGGACGCAGATTGAGTATTTGCACAGCCATTGCAACTCAAAATCATTATAATAAAAAAAAAACACAAAAGGATTGCAAAATACTAACAGAGCTGAGGATCAGATACAGGTTGATGTTGAAAGGCCATCTATACTGTAAGCATGGTCAGCTGGTAAATATAAACTAATGATGCGTCAGGCTTTCCATCCTATGATGGCTAAAACACCTGAACTTGCCCGGTGGATTGCACAGAAAAAAGGAAGATGGGCATAACCAATCATAAATGCAATGATAATAACAATTACGTCAGACAAGATAATGTAGCTTCAGCTTATAGGTAATGAATGCGCAATCATAAAAGACGAGGCGAGTCACCCAAAATAACATCGTCGTCCTCGACAAAGGGCAAAATAAAAAAATCCATTGCAGCACTACCCATTCATTTACAACTTCCCCCCCTTTTTAATTCACAACAATTCAAAACGTAACAAAACAGATGCTGAATGTCTTAACCGCAAAGACATGTTTTAACTCTACTAAGTACTATACTAACACACCCCCGATTTCCGAGGAAATTATTTTGCATATTCCCCCCCGTTTTAGTTTAGCCGTCGATTTCACATAGGATCCACAGGATCCAGCGGATCACATGTGCCTAGCCTTTTTTTTTTTTATGGTCCTAACGAATTGTAGGTAAATTGGCTTTTCCTATTTTTTTGGGTGTGTTTTAACTATTTTTTCTCTCCCAAAATTTTACATTTTTTTTTTCACTACCCAGTAAATCACGGTTCAGAATCTGGCATTTTCAAAGCCATGCAAGTCGCTGACTCGACCCAGCGACTTCTTTCCAATCGCCGCGCCAGCCGACTTCTCAGCGGCCTTCCAAGCCGACGACGGCGTGAGCGGCTCCCCATTTGCATCGACCTTCCCCATCTCCTCCCTCTCTCTCCCTCTCCCTCTCCCCCGCTGGATCATTTGCTGCCTCTCCAACTCTTGCTGTCTGCTCCAACACAGCTCCGCCATCTCCGCCTCCAGCTCTCTCGCGAACTCCTGAGCTGGCCCCGAGCCCGACTGCATCAGCATTGCCCGAGCCGACGCCAGCATGTGATAAGCGCTCGTGTGGTCGCCGTACTCCGTCAACCTCCTCGACTCCGCCACAGCTCTCGTCGTGACGAAGAGGCTCCTCATCTGTTCCGCCTTCGGGTCCGACGATCTGACGGCGTGGAGCCTGGGAACCACGAGCGCCCGATCCGACCCATTCATGGCCTCGTGCGTCGCGGGGTCTCTGTAACCGCATCGCAACGTCATCACGTGGTGGGACCCGACGGTCGAAGTCGGCACTCGCAGCTCCACCAGCAGCTCCCTTTCTTCCTCGGCGTACAGGTCGCCCAACCGGACCGACCCCCCTGAGCCGAGCAAGGCGGGCCGTCCGTTGCTGCACGAATAGACGGCCGCGACCTCAGCCGCGTCCGATCCGGACGCGAACCCGAGCTTGATTGTCAGATCCTGTACCACCACGCTCAGCAAGCCGCCGATGCACTTTGCGAAAGCATCCTCCGACGGCTCGCGACCGAAGAAGCTGCCGCCGCTCTTGCTGAACCCGGAGGCGTGGACCGGTATCTCGACGTGAGCGAAACGCGTGGAGGACATGTGGCTCGACGCCTGCCTTTGGTTCTCACTGCTGTAAGGGACCGTTTCGTCCTGACCGTCGGATAACAAGATGATGCTAGCTACGGGGTTTCTCTCTCGCCGGTCCTCAAGCACCTTCGCGGCCTTCCTCAAGGCGTCCGCCACGCTCTTACCCTGGCCGCACGTAAGACGGTCGACGACGCGCCGAGCCGCGCGCTGGCCCTGAGCCGTCATCCTCCTCAGAGGCAGCAGCCGGCGGGGAGCCGCCGAGAAGGCTACCACGGACAGCCGGTCGGCCGAGCTGAGCGAGCCGATGACCAGGCGCACGGCGCGCTTCAGCATCTGCAGCTTGGCGCCGGTCATGCTGCCGCTGGTGTCGAGCACCGCGACCAGGTCAATCGGCGCGCGGCGCGCTGGGTCGAGGCCGCTCCTCGTGGCGGCCGCGGGGGGCGGAGCCTTGACCCGCAAGACGATGACGTAGGTGGCGCAGCTCTTGGACACGGACACGACGGCGGACTGAGGCAAGATCTTCACGTCGACGTGCGTCGACTCTTTGCAGTTCGTCATTTGGGAAACGTCGGAGCACGACGGAGTCGGGTTGACGAAGAACCCCTGAAACTCTTCAACCTCCTCCTCGTGCTCTTCTCCTTCTCCTTCTCCTTCTCGCTCGTCGATCGGAACGAATCTCGCCCCGGACTTGGGGGACAGCAGGGACTCGTCGTCGTCGTAGCATCTCGAGTAGGCCAACTTAGGCGAAACCGGTTCCGGTAATTTCGGCGTGGCAGGTCTCGCTGCTCTGGGTGAAGCAAAAGATTTGATCATCTTATTGTCTTCGAGCTTGATTGATTCGGCCCGCGGCGATGGCTGTGGTGGGTCTGAGGGTGGCTGAGAATCTTGGCGGTAGAGGTCCTTGTGGATGGAGAGCAAGGGGACGTCGGTCCAGGCGGCGTTGCAAATGGGGCAGACCAATGCCCCGTGCTTGCGGACGTGGGCGGCGATGCAGGCGAAGTGGAAGGCGTGGCCACACTCCGCTGTGTATATAGCCGAGCCGCGGCCTGTCTTGACACTGCCGAAGCACACCCCGCACGTGGTCTGGAGCACAAGAAGCACGACGTCGGAAGACTGATTAATTCACGAAAACGACGCGACATGTGGTAATATCACGGTCCAAGAGAGGTTCTTACTCTGAACTTGAAGCTGTTCTTGAAGAAAGACAGCTTGAGCGGAGACCGCGGAGACGAAGCGTTGGAGGTAGGCAACGATATGGGCGTCATCTTGGTTGACTTGGGAGTGGAGGTCTTGCACTCGGGTCTCGGAGTCTCGCTCAAGCTCACACTCGCCGTGCCGGGAGCCGGAGCTGATACCGGAGCCGTCCGGCATCGAAGCAGGCTAGGGGTTGAAGACGGAGGGGGAGGTTCGCGGGGAGCCTGCACTCGCGGCGTGGTGGGGTTGCTCCCCCCGGACAAGAACCCCAGCTTGGCAGGGGTGCATTTGCGAGGGGTGGGGCTGATGGTCATGGGCTGTTGCTGCCTCTCCAGAGCCTTGGATTCTGGGTCTCGAGGGATGGTCGTGCAGAAGGCTCTCCTCCAACCGGTGCCCATGTTCAAGCGAGCCAGGCACAGAGAGAGAGAGAGAGAGATAAGGAAGAAGAAGAAGAAAGAAGGAAGGAAGGGAGAGATCTCTTTCTCCTTCTTTTGTTGCGAGGGTAGAGACAAAAAGTGCAAGATCCGATTTTTAGAGAGAGAGAGAGAAAGAGAGGGAGAAGGAAAAGAGCATCATATCATATATCATATGGGATCGAACGAACGAACGAAGCGAGCCGAGAGGATTATATATAGAAGACGAAAAAGTCGTACGGGGGGTTGCACAATCAAATCCATTTAGGCATTTCTAAAAAATTTTTGGTCATTTCCTCCTCCGGTCTCATCTCTGTTTGCATTGATAAACCCGAAAAGATCCCTCTCTCTCTCTCTCTCTCTCTCTCTCTCTCTGCAACGCCAAACGGAGGCTGGACCGGAAATCCTACTCCCAGTTCTAGTCTTTAGCCTCTTCTGAGTCTTCTCTCTCTCCCGTGAACGATGTGGAGAGATAGAGAGAGAGAGAGAGACTGTGGTGGAGTTATTGTTCTTCGGATTTCCAATGCTTTATTATATTCATGGGAAGGGGTGCTCGCAGGGATTCGCTTCCTGCCAGCCATTTCAAAAAATACAGTGCCGGGATCCGTATGAACGATACCGATGTGATGAACTGCGAGTAATAAAATTAAATTAGTGGGGAGATGTTATTTTAAAGCAAAATATGGATTTTAATCAAGTTGGGTACTGACATGCTTAGCTTTGTTTCTTTTTATTATTATTATTATTATTATTTACTTTTCTAAAGTCGACAGGCAGGTGTTGGTTTTCGCACTTTGACGTAAGCCGCCAAAGATGGAGCGTGGGCACTCGCCACCGACATTAAGGTGACCGCCCAGGGTTCTGTCCTGTCCTTGGGGGAGAAGCGCTCGTCTGCTCTCGCGTCCACCGCGATCGATGTGGGAATGAACTTTTGCCATCCTCTCCCGTCGCGAACGATAATTGTTCTGTTTCTAGCAACAATTTCTAGACAGAAATAAATTTTTCATTCCTATTCTTTCAATGAGTTTCTAAGCAGAGAAATATGTTTGGCAACAACACAAAATTTTTATTTTCGCAACAGATTTATTTGAAAATATCATGAAATTTTTACGATTGTCGGCCGTCGAGCCTTAGGTGGGTCAGTGCACAACCACCGGTGATCGGCGGACGGCAAGAAGGACGCAAGACGAAGGGATCTGGGTTATTGCTTCAAGAGGCAGATACATATTTTGTTAAATATGTCTTGAATTTTATGTATTCGGCCCGGTTCATCACTCCACCCGACATATTTTTTGTGCGATCCAAAAGTGGAGAGAAAATTGAGATTTGGATTGTGACGCGGAGAGTTGGGCCGATAGGCCCAACTCGGAGCAAACGAACAAATCTTCATAGGGGTGCGACAGATCGCAATGGGGGTTCGAGGGCAACGCCCTCGAGAAAAAAATTTTGGGCCCTATTTACTACTGCGGCTAGGGCTTTATTTGTAAGAACAGAAGTTTTTCGTCATTAGAGAGTTTCGTGAGCAGTGTGCTTTTGTCCAGTCGCTGAGAACGACTTTTGTAATTTGTACCCTACTTGATTATAGTGGAATCTCGATTTGCCTCGCCTGTGGACGTAGATCACCTTGATCGAACCACATAAATCCTTGTGTTCTGTGTTCGTTTTCCGCGTTCGTCGCACCATGTTTAGGTTCAGGTCAAGTGGGTCAAATGAATTCCAACGGTTGATTTTGTGAGACCCATGATATCAATGGCTACGATTCGTTTGATTCTCTGGACCCACGTCCGAGTAAAAATCTTCCCCTCGTTGGTACTTTTGCTCATGGAAGGAAAACGAGTACGTAAACATTTTGCACATTTTATCTATCTAGGATTCCCTCGAAGGACGGTTTCCCTCCAATTTAAAATACAAAGATCGACTTGCCTTGTAGCTTTGTCATAAACGGATTATAGGGGAAAAATTATTAATAATCTGTTTTTTAGTCACAAATACATATATACTAAACAAATTATTGTAGGGTCATCTCCTTCAAAAAAATTTGTGGCTCCGAACACGTCATCACTTTTATTGTGGCTTAAAGACAGTTATGCTAGTAAATCCATCCGCAATGTGGCTCTCACGATCTCAAAGCAAAGTACTTCATTTCGTATGGGTACTTTTATTTACCAAATTGCTTTGATACAAGATCAGCCCTGTTTTAAGTTTGGTACTCCCATTACTCAATGTGTGACACCGTTCGCTCTCGTCTCTCCGACGTCCTCAAAGTCGATCATTGAGTCACACCTTGTCCGTCTCTCGTACCCCGGTTATCACTCTCGTCGCTTAATGGTTTGGCATGCAACCTAGTCTATCCTCGAATTATATATATACAGGAGGAGGTCGTACTATATTATTTACGGCAATCTAACTCGATTCTTGTGAGTCAAGCATCAAAGAATAACACATGCCAAATTCGAACAATGATCGTTTGGGAGTGAGTCACAACAACTTAAAGAAGTGAGCCACAGGTCATTTTTCATCCTAATTTAAGAAATAAGATTGTTACCTAATTAGCATAATCTGGGTAACACGACTTCAACTTTTTCTGAGACGGGAAATACTTTGGTTTCCCCCTCGGTAGGGGACAAGCACAGTCAACATTATTGACTTCCTCCGAGGGTTTCCTCGTTGGCATGCTCGCATAATTCTCTTCCCCCCACTAACAGAGAGGACCACAACAGAAGAGCACGCGAAGCCAAAGCATAAAACAAAAAAGTCGCATCACGATGCATGTCCCGTGCAGCGTAGGGTCCTCGCTCATTGTCCGAGGTCTTCCTCTTAAATTTCCACGCAAATACGACCGAGGAAGAGGAAGGAAGGAAGCTACTGCTGTCGCTGTCTTTGGTGCACAGCGTAGTGCGTGTGCGTATGTGTGGTCATCATCTTTTTTCTGGTTCTGCTTCTGAGTGATACACGTCGTGGAAATTAATGAGGCAATGTCGCCGTGCAAGAAGAGAGGGACATTCATTCGTTCATTCATCCATTCAATGAACAGTTATCGCTATGAAGCAACATTAAGGATCCTGACAGGGCCAGGATCGTGCATGAGCGGTTCAAACTTCAATCTAACTAGGGAATGCAGGTGTAGTTTCTAGGGTTTTGGGTCTGTGCTGCTTCTCGATTCTCATATCATGTCCAGATCACACCGCAGTCGCATTTACATAGACTGGCACATCCACGGACTACTGCTGCTGGTACCTAGCGGTGTCGAAACCGAACTGCATATCCGAATCGAAACACAAATCGATCCAAAATTCTCTGGGATTTTAGATTCGGTTCTCGCCTTGTTCGGGTATAACTAGAGTATCCTTATCTTTGACGTTGCATCACCTTCCTTCCTTCTCGGCGCTATTTGAAAAGTGAACGACTCTCCATTCACATAACGACAGAGAAGTCATGAGATAGATCCGATGGGGCAACCAGGGCGGGTCGCGGCGTCGTGTGGAGGTTACCTTCCCGGTGAGAGCGCACCGCGGCGGGAAGAAGTGACCAGTCTGCTGAGCACGTGACCTCTAAATGTCGTCGTCGAAAGCAGTCAATAATTCCGACACCCCACGTGGGCCCCTGCTCGGAGACTTTTTAAGACGTACGAGCTAAAGCCCTAACGTTAACCCCCTACGATGCTGATGACGACGACTCGTGGCCTTTGTGTCCGAATCGTCAACCACCACGTTGGAAGCATAAACCCGATTATGGTCCCGAAATCTCAACCTAATCACCCCCTTTTCTGCTCGAGTTAGGCAGGGTAAGAAGGCCGAGAGGGTTGGCTTTTGGGTTAACTTTAGTTGTTGTTGTGGCTAAGCACTAATCGATTTCATTCTCCTTTGGTGGAAGAAACTTCGTTTGGATTTTGGTCTTTGGAGGTTAGGCTTACTGACCTGTCGCCCGAACTCTTTTTCCTAAAGGGAGTGAATTCTTAATTATATCCCCTTATGGGGGTTAATCATCTTTAAGATTGCGTGACGCGGATGAGTTATGATACGCAGGGCAATACAAAGAGCACTCACGTAATCAACAAGTAACATCAAGATTGATTCTCATTTTATTCGGACGCCGCGTAATTAGAAATCATCGGTTATGGTTTTAGCGTCGTTATGAGTAATTAGAACCCGCTCTAATTTTCTCAAGACCCAATGTCAAAAGACGCTACATATTATTATTATTATTATTTTTTTCCAGGTGCTTGGACATGTAAAACGAGCACTCAAGTACCTGTCCATGGAGACCACGTCCACCAGACCGATTGCATGACGACCGTTGATCTTATAGGATTCATATGCGAGGTTCACGTGAATCCCACAAAGTAAATTTATCCTGATCCAACCGGTCTAGCAGACCCGAGTCCAAAGGAAAAATGTCGTGTCTATGTTGCTCGTGACTAAGGTTTAAGAATGCATGTCCCTGTCTATGTTCAAGTTTCGAATTCAAGAGAGTGTTAAAAGAACGCACATTTCTCTCATAAGTAGATTGCCCCCAAAAGCATGGGTTCGCTCCTGTTAAAGTAGAGAAAATGAGCTCAGGCGTTGTCGTAATCATTTGGCTTCGACAGCGCCAGAATCCTCACTGTCATATATGGAGTTTATTAGAGCACTCGCTTATTGTCTATGACCTCAGTGTCATGAGTCGTTTTTTTTTTTCGGTCGAATTTAATTTATTTAATAGGTGTTTTTTTTTATGTCCACAAACAAAGACAACTAAGAGCCTGCTTGGTACAATTTTCATTAAGACAATAGTAGAATTATATCATTTGGGTGGACTGTTCGAGGGTTGGGTCTACAGGAGGAATCGGCCCAATTTTTTTTTTTTTTTAATTTCTTGAAATGATAAAGACTTACCCTTTGAAAGTACATATCTATTTTAGACCAAAAAAAAAAAAGGTACATATCTATCAATCATAATATTTAGAACCGCCATTCTTAGCAACAAAATACCGGCACTTAACAGCCCATAAAAGATAAACGCGTAAGATAAAATAAATAGCAAAAGGTTCAAAACGCGTAACATAAAAACATAAATTATAAAACTCCTTCCCTCGTTTATCTATAAAAGATTGCTCCAACCTGGGAACAAAACAAACAAAAAACATAATTAAAATGGGTTCAGTCCAAGATATCTAGGTCGGTCTGCCGTTCGGTTCAACACCCTGACGATGGGACTGCATAGTGCCTGTCCCCAGTGTTAGGGACCGAGGATCGGACCCCCAGTCATGATGCACAATAGCTACTATGTAACCGCAGTTCTACCAATCTAGCACTTCAGACGACTGACATGATGATGAGATAGAACCTTCTTATTTGCACACTTTTTAAACAAATTTTTTACCCGGATGGTAAATCATCCTCGATCATCTTTCATCAACAAGAGAATTGACGGGCAACATTTTCCAACGCATTTCATGGATTCAAACCTTCATTCCACAACATGTGTTACGTATACTTTGTGGAGCTCTTGCCCACGTATCGTCTCGCAGGGGAGACAGACTTCCTCAACCCTCATAAACTCATGCTCAGCAATCGCTGCAATCGATAAGGAAGAGTCGCAGGAATCAAAGCGTTGCGTTGCTGCTGCCGGCGTTTAGCAACGCGAGGAGGTTTTGAAAAATGGAGGAACCTGGAGAAGCAAGGACCTTCAAAACGAAGCGGTGCTTGCACGCACGCGCATGACTCATGCACGTGCGAAGGAATCGCATTTAAAGTAAAATGCATGGCAGCGAGGAGCGAAAGTTACATCTTTTAGAGAGCCACGGGAATCACTTGCTTCAGTGGATGGATCTTCATTTCCTTTCCCCATATGAAGTGCCACTGCGTGCTTTTAACCCCTACAAGAGGATAGAAGACTAAAATAAGTAAGGGGGAGAATGTTAATCACTTTCTGCACTGTTCTTTACGGGTCGCGGGTTTAGGATAAGATCGTGCGAAAGACGGTTTAGACTGCTCATGAATCGAATCTCACAAAGCGATTTTTGACATTTTGGTTCGATTCGAGGTGCAAAAGAAAAACATTCATAAATCAAATGGAATCTTTCAAACTTATTTCATGGATAGTTTCGAAAAATTTCAGTTGTCACGAGTAGATACACCCTTGATATGGCTAGCTAGCATCCTAGTGGGCAGGACAACTTTTTAGGGTTAGGGGTTGAAATGAAACCAATACTTATACTCTTCTTCTTCTTCTTTTTCGAAAGATTCCAACATATCCTTATCATGTAAATGTTGCTGATAATGTGTGATATTCAACATTCTATAAACTCGATAGAAAGGTGTGGATAAGTAAGCGATCTATAAGCCATAGATACATCCCTAAAGTGTAGGCCATGGATTGGATCGAACACTTGAGATCAGACAAGGGCATGAGGAATGTCTCTTTCCCCTAATCCTTAGCTTCAGCTATGTGGCCACTGGCCAGGGCACATTCCTCTCGCGTTTAATTGAATTCAATGGATTTTCCCATTACATATCCTTTCTCGGTCAACACTTGGGTTTCTTTGTCTATACTAGCAAAAACACACACATGTGCCAAAACACAGATTGCTCAAACATAGTCAACGATCTTCAGTTATTTATGGTCTTTGTCGATTTTATGATGATACAAAAATACAGATTTCCTTAATAATAAGTATAGGTTATCAAGAGATTTTTATTTATGGTCGAAAACCACCTTGAAGTTACTTTATGCATAAGATAGAAGATATCTAATTGGCGCGATCTCGTTACATCATATAAATATTTTTCACTAGCTCTGTTTAGCTCGACGAAAGAAAGAGGAAATCAGCATATGAGAGAGAGGCTTAAGAGCCTAACACGACAAATTCAAAAGATCTAGACTTACCGGATTTTTTTCATACTATTTAACTTGATTGATCTTTTTTTTTTTGGAAAAAAAAAACTTAATTAGTCTTTTTGGCGTTCTATGAACTGAAATCAGTTAATGAACATCAAAGAAAATCATCATATCTCACTCTTTTTTATACCTTTAACCTTAGACTTTTGGGATCAGGATTGGGAACAGATCAAGATCCAAGTTCCCATTTTCTGCCAAACTCCTAAAATGTTTGAAAGCACAACAAGTTTCTTCCTCTCCCCCCTCGAAAATCGAGACGATTGAGAGCTCCAAACAACTAATCAGCGACTTTTGTTCAAACCTCCTACATTAATTTAATACCGCACCATGATCAGACCCCACTCGAGTCCAAGCTAGGTAGCTCCAATGTTCTTTATTAACCTAATTAACCCATCATTAAAGAAATAATAATGCAATCATCTGCCGACGATCCTGATGATTTGGTGGCCCTTAATCAAACCAAACTTAAACAAATGATGATTGCCAACCCCAATCATGTTGGCTGAGTCACCATGATTGGAACCCAGTATTAAAATAAGAACCCTAATCTCACATCCGAAGCCCCATGATCTGTGCGGACTGGTCAAGAGGTTGATGAATTGTGTGTGCAAGTGATGTACTGTCCGAAAAGAGATTTCGAGCAGATGGCCTACGGGACATTATTCTAATGGGTCACCAGCAGTTGGTCGTTGCGGTCACATGGATGATGGGCTAATTAATGTTAGGTTTAAATCCGATGCCCTATAGAATTTAAAAATAAAAAAATAGAAGTTTATGCAAATAAAAATAGAAGCCTGGCCTTTCTGGTTTAGTTCGTTTGTTTCGATTAGGAGATAGTGTCGTGCATTATTAAAGCACATGTAATGGGGCTCAATAGAGCTTGCTGGGATCTCTGACAACCTTGTCATATTTTAGTTTAAAGACAAGATTAACGTGATGAACAAGCAACGTAGTGGGAAAGTGATGACCTAAGGAATAACGAATTATACGATTCTCGTTCGTATTTAATCAGAAATTAGTGGGGTCGTAATCATGTTTACTAATTTTTATTTATCTTAACCTTCCCATGTTATGTGCGCACCGTTAGTCTTTTTCTTTTTGAGTTTTGTTTATGTTCAGGTAAATTGGCGGGTGTACTTTTTGAGCCGATGATCGTGCCCTCCTTTCAGAATCAGATGAACATCATCATGGGTCGGGTGGCTCGACGGACTCGGGCCGGTACGCCAATTCAGTGGGCGGGCTAGACCAAGCCCGATCATTGGGTTTTCGACACGTGGCTTTCCTCTCAGTCAAATGTAGGCCCATGAAACTAACACCCTTCAAGAAAATATCTGTTTCCATGTCGAGTCCTTAGGAGTTAGGCCATGTTGTGTGGTTCATGATGTAACTTTCCTGAGCAGATATCAATTGAAAATAATCGGATATTTCCATAGTATTTGCTATTATTTTGTTCATAGTCAAAACGACAAAACGCAACCGGGCAAAAGAGTCCTCACGTCATGTTGTGTAGTGATGCGACTTTCAGCAAGCGTACATCAACTGAAAATGATCAGATATCTCCAAAGTATTCACTGTTATTTTGTCCATAGTCAAAGTGACACTAACGTTATGGTCGAAAAATTGATCGTGCTTCCCTTTCCCGTGCTCAATCGCAGGCTTGATAAAGTCAAGGTTTTGGTCGTCATCTCGGGTTAAATCCACGTCCGGATTCAGAAGTGACAGAGTGACAAAATTTGAAAGCTTGAAGATCGTGGGGAAACATTGTAATCAGGAGGAGAAGAAATATACGGAGGACCAACATGTCATGGGAGACAGATGCTCGAATGACCGGGTAACTGCCCAGAGAGAGACCGACCATGACTTGCATATGTCCCTTTTTGCTCTGATGTTGCGCATGCCTATAGTTAACAATTTGTTCATAATTTTATATAACGAAACTCATGTGCTCACTAGTTAGAAAATCAGGTCATTCACTCGTGATGCGAATTACACCTTAGCTTTAAAATAGGCCCCCAAAAGGTTTGCTTCCTTCATTAATAGGAAGTCGGATTGGATCAAATTTCGTTAGGTGAGTTTAGATGTAACATTTAGTCTTCGTTCTTTTCATTATATAAAAAAAAGTTCGAATTTGTCCATACTGGTTAGACCTGTCAAAATGGGATCAAACCCATTTAATAATAACCTACAAGCATAGATGCCAAACGGATGGGTCAGGTCGAATATGGTCTAACCTTTATTGACCCATTTAACATGTCTAACCAGTATGGACAAATTCTGGTTGCATTCTAATTCAAGTGAAAGTTTGAGTAAACATAATACGAGCTTCGGAACAAAGCAAATCCAAAAGACTAGAAGGGGAATAAATCGTTTTGCACGGCCTGGGCCTTAACGACCCAATCCGCCCGCTTGATTACTTTCTCTTCGATAATGGGTCACCTTTAGATTGGTAAATCGTTTTGCACGGACCTGGGCTTCTGTGGTCAACGCGTGTGCTTCCCAACTAACTTGATCCGCTCCCTCCCTTAACGCCTTAACCGTATCAGTTCTATCGGTCTCCAACTCCAACTCCAACTCCAATTTCAGATTAGAGTTTGCTTCAAAGTACTGTAGCGTTTCAAAGACTGCTGCTGCCTATGCCTAGATTGGCGATGAACTCTTACAGATCGAGCAAATCCATCCATCGTGATGGCTCCTTCCCTAGTTTCTTCAACATCCCCTGGGAGAGGGGGGTTCCACTTCGGAGGTAAATCTGTGAGTATTTGCGAATTTCCCTTCTTTTTCTCTGACCATCCGCTGAGATTTTGCTCTGGCACCTTTGCTGTCGTTGTTATTACATGTAGGAGATTCATCTTATGAACTCTGAACACTATCGTTTCGAGATTTCCAGATTTGCCATAGTAATAAAGCAAGAAACTCAAACGAGACAGAGGTATGCAGAAAGTTAACCATCCATAGCTCTATGCAGGTCACAACGTTAACTTCCACATTAATATTTACGTTGGGTTGTTCCAAAACTGATGAGTCCAAGGGCACAAGATAAAGAGATGCTGGATGGACTCCGGTTATTGTTGGCGGATCATGCAAGTGGCTTCAGATATAATTCGTCTATGAAACAAATTCTCATTAGTTGCTTGAGAATTTTGGCAGATCTGCCAAAGAAAAAAATTTAGAGGGTTGCAACTTTTGCCTTCCAAATTTTGTTCCACAATTCTTTGGGGGCTTGGAAGGACGATGATGCTTGATTCTGATTCGAGTACTTTCCCTCTGCCCTGAGTTTATTATAAGCACTTTTGACAGTATACTGACATGTTTTGGTTGTTTTCCATATCGATTTGTCTTCTCGGAGCCAAGGGTTAAGTGGATGGCTAAAATCTACTTAGTTGTATCCTCGTCAAACAACTCTTTCGCTCTGTTTTCTTTCTATTTAGCATCCTCCTTGCTTATTAGCTTGGTTACCTAATTTGGGTCCAACCATACTGTGATGGTTGTATCATTATCGCGTCATGTTTTCCTTAATGCCTAGTATTTTGGATTTTCATCATCATATCTGATCATTCACGCAATACCGTGATGTTGTATAATTATCGCGTCATGTTGTCAACACACATGACCTCTTTTGTATTAATTTCATAAAGCAATCAACAGTGTCATTTGTGTTGTTGGAATATATAAATATTAAACCACGCCTTATTCTAACAGCTTAAGCTTTTAGAGCAGTTGGCAAGTGATCACATCAAATTTTTCATGGTATGCCTAGACCCCAGACTAAGCGTGAGAGAGTGGTCACATCAATCTTTCATGTGTAACTATCTTAAGTTCATAGTTATTCAAATACTTCGCGCTTGATATTCAATATGAAAGGAGAAATCACATGTTGGTTTCTGAATTTCACAATCAAACCAAAATCATTTGTAGCAAGTCAAACCAACCATAGACCATACACAAACTTCCTAGTCTACACAAGAGAGTGTAGTACATCTTGTTATATTGTCCACTCCTCCATTTCTTGGCAAGTGACATAAATGCCACCGCTACTAAAATCATTGCGTCAATGAATCCCGAGATCGTCCACGCCCAAATCACTTTGTGCTAGTCGCGCCAAATCCCCGCAATTAGAAGTGCAATGGTGAGAGCCACCGTTGCCATAAGACAATAGCAACTATAATGCACCGTCTTGGTTGGAACTTTATGAGAGTTGTACATCGTCATTCGGGCAGCCACGGCAGTAGTAGCGGCGGGGGGAAGGGTTGAGGGCAGGGGCGGCAGGGACGAGGACGGCGGGCGCGTTTGGACTCTGCGGCGCATCATGATACTCCTCTAGTTTTATATTCTCCATGCCTAATACGGAAGTAGGATCCTGCAGATCACGAGAAATTCACAAATTATCAATTAGAACAAGGTTTAACCTTGAGTCTTTATTCATTCAGTGATAATGGATCATGCTACGTTACACGGACACGACCCTTTGAAAATTTTTTCCGTGTCGGACACGAATGGCTGGACACGAGAACTCTAATTTTTTTTTTGGGTCGGAACTCTTAAAATAGTTAACAAACCCAATTTTTTCACACTCAAAATAGTCAAAAGGCCCAACAAGCAGCCACTTCACCTCAGCTCACTCAACTTGTTGCTTTGTACCTCCTTTTTATTAGAAGCTTTCCGTCAGTTTCATTGTTTTTCAGCCCATATGGGACACTTGACAACTAACTCATGGGGTCTGCTATATTACGCCTCATTTTTATTAGATCTTTCCATCACTTTCTTTATTTTTTATGCCGATGAGAGACACAAACTCGAGTTTCTTCATTATGGGTGTCACCGTGACTTCAAAAAATTGATAATTTATCATGTATATATAAAAATAAACGTATCCCAGTTTGTCGAAATTCTCTATTATTTGAGAATTCATGTGTCGGCGAATTGTGTCGTGTCGCGTGTTGTGTCCCATGTCCATGTAACATAGGGATCATGTGCATAATCTCCTTTTTTAAAGTGCTAAATAGCTAGGTTTACCTTGAGAATTTTTAGAATTTTTTTTTTCTGATTTTTACAATATTTTTTAGATTTTTTTTTATGGATTTTCCATTTCTTGCGTTTTTTTATTTTTTTATTGAAATATATTTTTCGGATCTGGTCGGGTTTCCCGGCCCAGCCTGTGTAGGTCCAAAGTTGGCCTAAATCAAAATGAAGTATTTTTTTTAATTAGAATTTTTCATTTTTTTTTTATTTTTTTCTATTTTTCCGCCCATTTTAACCGTTCGATAACGGATACCTATTTTAAGCGTCCCAAATTATGCTACGTGTCTGAATTCTTATCAAATGTATAAAAAAATGAATCAAAATCGAGTAACACATCATTCTAACACACGACTTAACTAATGTACACTTATTTAACGATAGAATGACGACTACGTGTCGACGGTAGCTCGCCCATAACGGATATCCATTGCTGTCCGTTGTGGACAGATTGCACGCCGAACTCGTTAAGACCATAACTTTCTCTACTGAGCTCCATTTTAAACGATCTTACAGTCCAGACGAAGCTAATTTAACGTACTACAAAAGTACTGATATGTCCAACCCCAAATGATAATTGAAATCGAAGATACAAGCCCCCATAGTGTGCTGTTCGCACAAACCAGCAACGCACCAGATTTTAAAAACTCGCTCCGAATAAACCATAACATCAAATCAAGATCCGTCGAATCCTATAGCTTCTTAACATCCTAAAGTTTTATCATCAAACAAAAATGTCATCAAATGACCATGCAATCATCCACAGAAATTCATATTGGATCAAACTCAATATTTTTACCCCAAACCAGAAAATTCCTCTATTTAGATAAAAAACGCTCCGATTCTTACCTGGTATAGTAAAACGATGTTGTATCGGCTGCGGATTGAGGACATATGTAGAATTTTTGTATTCATCTCTCTCTTGAACGTTCTCCTCTCTTCTCTCCGGTTTCTCATTATTCCACATGCTAGTAACGCCACTGGCCATGCCGCTCGTATAAGGTCAACGCTCTGCCCATGAAGAACAAGGAGGACATAAGCCAAAAAAGAAATTCCATGTCAATATTTTTTTTATTTAAATTTCAGTCACGTGTCGATTTTCTAGTCGGCATTCTGTCATTTGTGGGATTGGTGGTGGTCATTGCAGTTTGGTTGTATGACTCCCAGAGAGTTCCGTCCAAGCTGGTGCAGTATAATGGCTATGGTTTGGTCGCGATAGGTGTTTTCACCATTGCACTTCTAATGTTGGGGATATGGCGTGGCTGGCCAAGAGTGGTTCTAGCAGGGAGGATCGCAAGGTTGAACGATTTCTTTATTTTAGTGGCGATGGCCATTATGTCGTTTGCCGAGCATGGGTAGAGTCACCAGTAGCAACGTGTGAGCTCGTTTTTCTACTTTAATGGGAGGAGGGAACCCATGCTTAGGGGATAATCTAGTATTGGTGAGAGAAATAACGTGCGTACTTTAACTCTCTCTTGAATTTGAAACTTGTACATAGACAGAGAGATGCATTCTAAACTTTGGTCATGAGCCACATAGACATGTGATTTAGTGTTGAAATCGTGGTGTTTAAGGCTAGTTTTGACGTCGGAATGGAACTTCCGGTGAGACCCTAGCGCTGGTCGTCTTTCCCGACGAAGCCTTGACAGGTCAACAAAAGTTAACTTAGTCAATACAAATGTGGTGATGACGTGGCAGCCACGTAGCTGCCATGTCAAGGATTTCTTATAATTGATTTTATGAAAATAAAAAAGATTCATTGGTTGCGCGAAAGCCACGTGTCAAGATATGATCATCTTCAAAATAAAAATAATTTTTTTGAATAAAAAATGAATTTTTTGAAAATAAAAAAGGATTTTCAAGAATTAAAAAATGTATTGCAATCGTGTGGCTGTGGCCGATCTAGACCATCTGTCAAATTTTTAGATAATAAAAATCAATTTAAAATAAAAAATTTTGGATCAAGACAAGTGTCAAGTCCTAAAATGTCAGATCAGAATTGGCGGAATTTGGGAAATTGAATAGAAAGTACGAAATATTTTTTGAAAATTCAAAAAGAAATCGCTTATACGATGTCGTTCTGTCTAGGCCGACTCAGGGACGGTACCATCTAGGTCAGGCGCCCATGAGGCATGGGCTGGGTCAATCCAACCCGATATGGATAATGTTTTTGAGTAAAAAAATCATAAAATAATTTTAAAAATCCAAAAAAAATGGAAAAATCTTAGAAAAATTTCAAAAATTTCTAAAAATTAGGAAACATGTCATTGTCACTGGTTAATTCTATTTTTGGGTTTTGCTTCTCGATTCTTCTGAAAATGATGATTTTACCCCTTTCCATTTTTTTTTAAATTTTCAAAAAATATCGAAAAATAGGAAATAAGCACATTCAACTGGTCGATCCTATTTTCGACGGTTAGGGTTCCTAACCCCTTTGAAAAATTACAATTTCGCCCCTTTATGGGCAAATTGTCACATGTTCTGCACATGATCCACTATCACTGAATGAATAAAATTCAAGGTCAAACTTTTTTTTTGATTGACAACTAGTGAATTTCTTGTGATCTGCAGAATCCTACTGCGACATTAGCCATGGAGGATATATAGCTATACGAGTTTCATGATGTGGAGTAGGGTGTGGATGCCCTGCCACCGCCAGCCCCGCCTCCCTCCCTCTACCGTCGCCGTCGTCCGATGTGGAGCAAGGTCTGGATGCCTTGTCACCACACGCTCGCCGCCCGATGTTGAGCAGGTTCTGGATGCCCCACCGCCGTCACCCCTGCCGTCGACATGGTCATTCTGACGTTTGCGGGAGCGGTGGTGCCGTCAGAGTGATGATATAGGACTCATAGAGAGTTCCGACCAAGGCGGTGCACTATGATATCTATGGTCTTATCGCAGTCACGGTTCTCACTATTGTACTTCTACATGTGGGGAATTGACGTAGCTTACCAGAGTGATTAAAGTGGGGAGGATCACGGGGTCCATTGCAGTCATGATTTTAGCGACGGTGGGCGTTATGGCGGTTGCCGAGAAATGGAGGAGTGGACAATAGGATGAGATGTGCTACATCTCTTGTGCACGCTGAGAAATTTGTGTATGGCCTGTGGTTGGTTTTGCTTGCTACATATGATTTTGATTTGACTCAAGAGTTTCATATTACACTTCGATTTTGTGGATGCCGTTTGTTTTTACTAAGACGTTCGCTTGTGAAATTCAGACGAGAGCATATGTTTTCTCCTTTCACAATAATTCGCTTGATCTGAAAACAAGCAAAAAAAGAAACTCAAGCATATACAATAAGTTAACAATACATCGAATTTGATCGAGCTCCAAGGGTCGACCTATTTCAAGTTCATCATGATCCTCCTTCCTACAAAAAGTGGCTTGTTTTGATGTTGGTAAGGTGTTATGCGGAATAAACAGTACCAAGACCTTAAAAATATGCTAGTGTAGACTTTTGGGATCTTAATTGGCCAACCAAGAAAACCTCTTAAGAGGTCTAATATGGTCAGGTAAGTCTCTTCATACTCATAAGAAGATGCTCAATGGTTTTCACGGCCTGTTTAGGCGTAGAAGTAGTTTAGTTGATGTTCGTCGGACATAGGTGTTCGGCTGGAGTTAGGGTGAGTAGTTAGTTGATTGTCTGGCTTTGAAACTCAGATATGTTGGTGCGGATAAAATGGGTAGACCTTTGACCTTATACGAGCGGCACGGCTGGTGGCGCTACTTGCACGTGGCAGAAAGAGAAACTAGAGAGAAGAGAGGAGAACGTTCAAGAGAAAGAAAGAAATTATTCGTATGACCTCAATCCGCAGCGAATACAATATTTTTTTGCTATGCCGGGTAATAGTTAAAGCCATTTTTTTAATCTAAATAGAGGAATTTTCTAGTTTAGAGTGAAAATATTGAGTTTGATTAAATTTGAATTTATGTGCATGATTGCGTGGTCTTTTAGCGATATGTTTATTTGAGGATAAAACTTTAGGATGTTGAGAAGCTATAGGATTCGACGGATCATGATTTGATGCTATCGTTTACCCGGAGCGAATTTTTGAAATCTGGTGTGCTGTTGGTTTGTGCAAACAACACATTGTGACGGATTGTATCTTCGATTTCGATTGTTGTTTGGGGTTGGACACATCAGTACTTTTGTAGTACTTTCAATTAGCTTTGTCTGGATAGTAAGATCGCTTAAAACGGAGCTCGGTGGAGAAAGTTATGGCCTTAACGAATTCGGCGCGCAATCTGTCCATAGAGGACAACAATGGGCATCCGTCCAAACCTAGATTCAAGCTTTCAATAATCATCAGAGGGGTATTGTCTGAACTCAAGTCGAATTTAGGTACCACCGAAGGATTCCGGGAAGCTCTCGGACCAAGTGGGAATCGACAAGCTTCGGATCGCATCCTCGGTGCGATTCAATGCAATAGAACAATCAAGAGGAATTTAGAGATGGTTATCTATCACATTATATGCGAGTAACACGCGTGAGAAGGTCGCGAATGGCCTGAGCGAGTGCAAGCACCAACGATCGGTCATGGGGACATTCTATCGAATAGGTTATATGCATTTTGGGGAAGAGGTTTCGACGGGAAATGACGACACTAGGAGCCAAACCGAATCTCAAGTTCATGCGAGAATGCTCGTAGGAACTTATATTGTCGTTGGTATGTGTATGGTTTGGCTTGGTTTGACTGGAAATCAAAACGAACCTACATGGGCAATGTGCACGAAAGCAGGGGATGTGATGGAGGTTCATGAACCGACCTGTTTGAGTGCCGCCGGCGACGGAGGAGCTCCCGGAGTGTCGCTTGAGCTGTGCTTACTGTCGAAGATTCTCGAGCGCACGCCAGTTCCATCTGGTTTCCCTCTTCTTCTCACTCAGACTCTTAGCCTCTTTCCCCATGTTTTCTGCTTCTCAAACTGTTATGGCCGAGTTCTCTCCCTCACTGAGCTCTCTCTAGTTTTCTCTTATTCACCTATGTGTGTGCGTATGAATGAGCGAATCCCCACTGTCCCGAAATGGCCAGCCTCCCTCCTTTTTTCAGCGAGCACCCTCCCCGTTTGTACTATCTTGGCTCCCTCTCTCTCCTCGAGGAGATTCGAATCCCCTGCATGTAAGGCAGGGGATCCGGACGCCGATCGTCTCGTACCGCCCGACATTCCCCAAAACGGTTATGCCAGCTCCCTCGTCGTACCTTGTCGTGCAATAGGCGACAAAAGAGGGATTTCGTGACCTGAAAGCCGTGATGCCGCACGGACGTGAGTAGGAAGCGTGAGGAGAGCTCGGGCGTACATATTATGAGGTGTGAGTTGCAGACCCGGATCCACTGGGTCGGGTCGAGCCCGTCCCGACGGATCCACCGGACTGCATGTGAAACACGAGGAGAACAAATATGCTTTAGGAATGTGATATAGAACTAACTTATATGAGGCATATTGTAATTTGTAATACAATCACGTCACTCCATTGTGGAACTTCAACATCAAATGCAATCAGGCAAGAGCATCGTCACGAGGCCTTACCTCCTTTCCACCAATCGATTGCATCTGGTTTCGTTGTGCTCGCCTCGACCATGACGTGTTATCTTCACCAACTCTGGCCGCATGGCAACATCCACTTGCACCTGATTCGGCCATAATGAAGTAGACTGAGGGCATCAATTTACATCAGGTTCTTACTTCTATATATGACACGCGTTCCTCGGAAAATCGAAACAAAAAAAAACAGTATTCAGAAGATGATATAAGCACGGGTTAATTAACAAACTAAAAAATAAGACAACGTCGGCAAACACGAGCTTTAGGCAGGAGGATCATCGTGGGGGTCGTTGCCCCGACGACCAGATTGAGAGAGATTGGAAGATGTAAATGCTTTTATTTTCGCGTTTCTGTTTCAAATGAAATTGACCTTTCGTCACAGGTTTAATTAGTGTAATTTAAATAAAAAATAAAAATTGTATAATTTTGCGACGAAAGGAAATGTTCATCGCAAATTTTGCGACGAAACCTTACCTTCGTCGCAAAATTGGAGTAAAAAAGAAAATTAAAAGAAAAAATATGTTGCGATGATGGTACAATTCGTTGCAAATTCGCAAATTTAATTAGTGTAATTTAAATAAAAATAAAAAAATATTATTTTGCTATGAAAGGAAATGTTCGTCGCAAATTTTGCGACGAAAACTTACTTTGGTCGTAAAATCGGAGTAAAAAAGAGAAATTAAAAAGAAAAATATTTTTTGACGAACGGTACAATTCGTCGCAAATTTTGCGACGAACTTGACCTTTCGTCGCAAATTTAATTATTGATTTAAATAAAAAATTAAAATTATATTATTTTGCGATGAAATTCACCTTTCGTCGCAAAATTGGCTTATTTAAATAAAAAAATAAATTATTTTGCGACGAAATTGCTTGTTCGTCGCTAAATTGAGCATTTTTTTTTTATTTCTAGCAACTTAGCAACAAAAATCGTGTTTCGTCGCTAAATTAGTGACGACGTGGGTGATTGCAGTGGTAGCGGTAGCGGCGACGGCGGCAGCAGCGGCGGCGATAGTAGGGCAGGTGACAGTGGCGGCGAGGGTGACGGTGGGGGCCTCGGGAGCATCCAGACCCTGATCCCCCTGATGAATCCCCTGTTGCTCAATATCCGTCATCCCCTATGACATCCACATCAACATACATCAGTTTTGTGGCAAAACAACACCCTAAACCAAGCTGAACAGACTGACACAGTTGTCGCGACCCGTCCGAAATCAGCGGACGCGGCTAATGGATTACCGATCGCGGCCCCCACTCTGAAATGTGGATCGCGGGCCTTGGATCGGCGCGAGCCCTCCCAGGCCCATACCAAATCGCGGCGGGAGTGTCTTTTGAGGGATTCGACGATAAAAGTCGATCGCTTTCGACCTTAGTGTGGTCGTGGTGGCATGTGCAACTTGTACATGCATTTGGAGTCGCCACCGGTCTTTCTTGGAGGGTAGACCGGAAACCTTACTGACCGATTGGGAGAGATCGATCAGTTCTGCGGAACCAGAGATTTTGGGTTCGGGGACTTGGTTACGTCGGTGTCATTACCAACGCCCTTTCGGTACCTAACGCGAGTGATTTCCCTGACTAAGAGTTCATGCTGGCGCAATTTTGGGTGAGATAGGTATGAGTCAGGGTTTCATGCAGATTGGAATACTAGTCCTATCAAATCACAATCAATATAATGAAAGCGCAAGTCAAATGCATAAATAAATCATGTCAATGCACATCAATTTCAATCATTGGCCTCCTAGTATAGCCATAAGGGCTTAGGGAAGATGTGATTTAGGGCTAGGGGTAAAATGGGAAGATTCGGGGACAATTAGCCCGAAGGGCAAAATTGTCATTTTTGGAAGGTTTGGATACCGAATAACCCAAAATATTCCACGGCCAGTTGATTGTGGCCATTTCCCATTTTTGAGAATTTTTTTTGGAATTTCTTGACTTTTCTTCAATTTTTGGAAGACGATTCGCCCAAAGGGCGAGATCGTCATTTTTAAGAAGGTTCGGGGTTCAAAACACCCGGAATGAGCCTTGGCCAGTTGTTTGTGGCCATTTCCTATTTTTTGGGATTTTCCTGGATTTTTAGAATTTTTTTGGAAGACGGTTTGCCGGAAGGGCAAAACCGTCATTTCTGAAAAAGATCGGGGGTCGAAAGACCCGGAACAGGTCATGGCCAGTTGAATGTGGCCATTTCCTATTTTCTGGAATTTTTTAGAATTTTTCTGAATTTTCCGAATTTTTTGAATTTTTTTTATGATTTTTCATTTTTTATTGATTTATTGATTATTTTATTATTTTTCTGAATTTTTTATAATTTAAAAATATTTTCCGGGCCGGGTCAAACCCGGCCCGCGCCTCTCGGGCGCCCGGCCCGACCCTAGGGGTCGACACCGGCCTAAAACGACACCGTTTTATATTTTTAAATATATTTTTATATTTTTTAACAATTTTTTTGATTTTTTATCTATTTTATTTAATTATCCGAAAATTCCCCGGATCGGACGGTCCACGTTGTGCCACGTGGCTTCGTCTCGTTCGTCCGATCTTCCACTAGATCGAGCGACCCACAGAGAGCCACGTGGCTCAATAATAGCCGTCGGATCAAAAATTAATTTATTTTCATTTTTTAGAAAACCCACATAAATCGGACGCTCTAGAACGTGCCACGTGGCCTCCTCTGGTGCGTCCGATCTTGTACAAGATCGGACATTCCTCAGTGAGCCACGTGGCACATCCTCGTTCACCGGATTGATTATTCGAAAATCATTTATTTAATTTTCCAAAAATTCTAGGATCGCGACACGTGTCGCGATCGTGACCGTTAATTTGTTTTATTTAAAAATAAGCGGACCGGACCCCACCCGGCTGACGTGGCTGCCTACGTGGCACGCCACGTCGGCCGTTGACCGCTGACCGGCCGGAGGGTCGCCGGAGAAGACGATGAACAGTGAAAAATCCGGCGGGAATAGTAAAAATTCCGGCGAGGTCGCCGGGAAATTGCGAAACGGGCCCGAAACTTGGTATTGTTCGCCCGTTCTTGCGGCATTCGACTCCTTGGACCACCCACATCAACATACAACATAAATAATAATCATGAACACGCTAAAAACCGGCGAACCGGACCGGCTCCGGCGAAGAATTCATGGAAAAATTTTATTTGTTTAAATTCGATTCTAGGCATTCACATGGCATCTAAGGACGGTTTAGAAGCTTACCTATGGTCCTTTGATGGTCGGTGGCCGTGGCTTGCGCCGGTGAGAGCTCTCGGCTCGACCGAGCACGTCGAGCTCCGGCCGCCGCTTTCGGCTCGGTTTCGATGCAAGAAAAAGAGTAAGCCGGGATTAGTGACATAGATAATGAAGCTTTATGGCAAAAGTCGCGACCGGGAAGGCCCGGGACAGCTCGACCGAGACTCAAAAAATGCAAAGCCCACTCGGGCATTTCGCCGAACACCCGGCGTGCATAAGGAAAAACCAAGATCGGGAGAGATACCCACCTATCCGAAGATCACCGGAAGCTATGGAGGCCTCGATGACGATCTGGGGATGAGCTGGAGGTTCGGGGTCGTCGCCTCTTTCCCGGAGTTCGCCAAAAAAATCGCCCCACTCTCTCTCTTTGAACTCGGTTTTAACCGAGAATACCCGCCGGTTTCGTGGCCGACCGGCGCACCTCGGCGCGCCCAACGACCAGAACACGAGCCTGGATCCCCACTAATGTCCCCCACGTTCGTTTTCCTTTTACTTCTCCCGAAAATCGCATGCCCCCACGTTGCTCTGCTCTGTTCTGCCCACGGTCTGCTGCACATTCTGTGCATTTGCAGACCCGGGTCGGACCGGGTCGGGTCGGGCCGGACCCGACCGCCCGGTTCGGCCAAATCGCCCAAATCGCCAAATTGACCCCCCAAATGACCTCGTTTCATGAAATTGATGGCAAAATCGGATTCCTTGACATGTTTTCCATCAAATATGGGTATTTTCGTGAATCAATTTATTGAAATTCTGTGAAAACCCCAAATTGTCCCTAGGATCCGAAATTTAATTTCGCCAAATCGAAGGCCTAAACGATCGAATTAACCAAAATTGAGCCCACCAATGGATTCAGCATGATGAAAACTGTTGGGTAGAGGTGTTTAATTTTAAAGGGTGTGCCCGTGTGAAATTTAATTTCAAAAATTGTGAAACCGGGGACTAAATTGAAAGATTTTTATGCAATTAAGCCCTTTTGGTTAAAATTGATCAAATTGGAAGGCAAATTGACCCAATTGCATTTCAATACGTGCCCGAGCCGAAATCAGACGCGGCTAATGGATTACCGATCGCGGCCCCCACTCTGAAATGTGGATCGCGGGCCTTTGATCGGCGCGGGCCCTCCCAGGCCCATACCAAATCGCGGCGGGAGTATCTTTATTGAGGGATTCGACGATAAGAGTCGATCGCTTTCGACCTTAGTGTGGTCGTGGTGGCATGTGCAACTTGTGCATGCATTTGGAGTCGCCACCGGTCTTTCTTTGAGGGTAGACCGGAAACCTTACTGACCGATTGGGAGAGATCGATCAGTTCTGCGGAACCAGAGATTTTGGGTTCGGGGACTTGATTACGTCGGTGTCATTACCAACGCCCTTTCGGTACCTAACGCGAGTGATTTTCCTGACTAAGAGTTCATGCAGACGCAATTTTGGGTGAGATAGGTATGGTTCGGGTTTCATGCAGATTGGAAGACTAGTCCTATCAAATCACAGTCAATATAATGAAAGCGCAAGTCAAGTGCATAAATAAGTCATGTCAATACACATCAATTTCAATCATTGGCCTCCTAGTATAGCCATAAGGGCTCAGGAAAGATGTGATTTAGGGCTAGGGGTAAAATGGGAAGATTCGGGGACAATTAACCCGAAGGGCAAAATTGTCATTTTTGGAAGGTTTGGATACCGAATTACCCAAAATATTCCATGACCAGTTGATTGTGGCCATTTCCCATTTTTGAGAATTTTTTGGAATTTCTTGATTTTTCTTCAATTTTTGGAAGACGATTCGCCCAAAGGGCGAAATCGTCATTTTTAAGAAGGTTCGGGGTTCAAAACACCAAGGATGAGCCTTGGCCAGTTGATTGTGGCCATTTCCTATTTTTTTTGGGATTTTCCTGGATTTTTAGAATTTTTTTGGAAGACGGTTTGCCGGAAGGGCAAAACCGTCATTTCTGCAAAGATCGGGGGTCGAAAGACCCGAAATAGGTCGTGGCCAGTTGAATGCGGCAATTTCCTATTTTCTGGAAGTTTTTAGAATTTTTCTGAATTTTCCGAATTTTTTTGAATTTTTTATGATTTTCATCATTTTTTTATTGATTTATTGATTATTTTATTATTTTCTGATTTTTTATTTATTTAAAAATATTTTCCGGCCCGGGTCAGACCTGGCCCGCGCCTCTCGGGCGCCCGGCCCGACCCTAGGGGTCGACACCGGCCTAAAACGACGCCGTTTTATATTTTTAAACATTTTTCTATTTTTTAACAATTTTTTTTAATTTTTTATCTATTTTATTTAATTATCCGAAAATTCCCCGGATCCGACGGCTCTCATCGCGCCACGTGGCCTCATTCTGTTCATCCGATCTTCCGCTAGATCGGACGATCCATAGAGAGCCACGTGGCTCAACCACAACCGTCGGATCAAAAATCAATTTATTTTCCTTTTTATAAAACCATTCAAATCGGACGCTCCAGATCGTGCCACGTGGCCACCTTCGGCACGTCCGATCTAACATTAGATCGGACATTCCACAGCGTGCCACTTGGCACGACCTCGTCCGCCAGATCAATTTTAATTTATTATCCGAAAATCATTTATTTTATTTTTCAAAATTCTAGGATCGCGACACGTGTCGTGATCGTGGCCGTTCGTTTTTATTTTAATTCTTAAAACCCATGTGGCCCCCACCCGGCTGACGTGGCGCCTACGTGGCGTGCCACGTCGTCCGTTGACCGTTGACCGGCCGGAGGGTCGCCGGAGAAGACGATGAACAGTGAAAATTCCGGCGACCCTCGCCGGAATTTTCGCCGGAAAATCGCAAACCGGTCCCAAACTTGGTGTTTTTCGTTCCTTTTTTCGGCATTAGACTCTCTATACTACCAGCATCACCATATATCACTAACATGAAAGATCTAACGTCGGAAAACACCTAAACGACCGACCACCGAATCGGCTCCGGCGAGCCGATTTGCAGAATTTTTTGTCGCTCAAACTCGGTTTCTTTCGTTCACATAGCATCCAAGGGAGGTTTGAGGACTTACCTGGGGTCCCTTGATGGTCGACGGCCCTCGGAAATCCCTCGTCAAGCTCCCGCCGAACCATGGCCGGCGAAACTCCGGCCCTCGGTTTTTGTCGAGTTTTAATGCAAAATAAACAGCAAGTCGGGTTTAGGAATAGTTCTAGTGGAGACTCAAGGCAATATTCGTGCTAAATGAAGCTCGGGAAGACACGGCCGAGACAAAACCGAGTCGAGACATCCATCGGCATTTCATCGAACACATGGCGTTGTTGACACCTGATTTTTGACCATCCGTTATTATAGCTTTTTATTTCTAAAATTAATTAAAAATAGCAAAAAAGGTCAAAAAATTGCAAAATCAACTTTGGGAGCCTTAGCCTAGCCTTAGGAACCAATTTTGAACAAAAAATATTTTTTGAATTTTTTAATATTTTTTGGAATTTATTTAATTATAAAAATACCCAAAAAATTAGAAAAAATACCATCCGTGGTCAGAAAATTACAAAAAAATATTCAAAAATTTTATTTTAATTCCCTCTTTAATATTTTCACTTTTTATTAGGGAAATTTGGCTCGGTTAATGGGGTTCCTTCATAAACCTAAAACCGAAACGAGCCTAAAAAGTGATCTACAGAACGATCGAGTCTTCGACTAGTCCCGACAAGAAGGGATATGTCAATCTTTAGGCAAAGCCTTTTAGTAGGCAAACCTTTTCCAAGACTGATCTACAGAACGATCGAGTCTTCGACTAGTCCCGACAAGAAGGGATATGTCAATCTTTAGGCAAAGCCTTTTAGTAGGCAAACCTTTTCCAAGACTGATCTACAGAACGATCGAGTCTTCGACTAGTCCCGACAAGAAGGGATATGTCAATCTTTAGGCAAAGCCTTTTAGTAGGCGAACCTTTTCCAAGACCGATCTACAGAACGATCGAGTCTTCGACTAGTCCCAACAAGACGGGATATGTCATTTCATAGGCGTAGCCTTTTAGTAGGCAAACCTTTTCCAAGACCGATCTACAGAACGATCGAGTCTCCGACAAACCCTACAGAACGGGCGCGTCATCCTTAGATTCCTATCAGTCTGGAGTCTCACTCATGGTAGAAACCGCCATAAGGGTCAATTGAATGGTAGAAACCGCCATAAGGGTCAACTTGATGGTAGAAACCGCCATAAGGGTCAACCTCAAGGTAGATACCGCCATAAGGGTCAACCAATGGTAGAAACCGCCATAAGGGTCAACTTGATGGTAGAAACCGCCATAAGGGTCAATCGATGGTAGAAACCGCCATAAGGGTCAACTTGAAGGTAGATACCGCCATAAGGGTCAACTAATGGTATGACCTACCATACAGGTCAGAGCTTAATTTTCCTAGGGTGTCCTGACAAACCCTAGGTATCTTCTTGAAAGTCGTCGCAGCCGGGAGCATAACGACGAACCCTCAGATTCCGCAAGCACATCATCCGACAGGTGAGCTTCAAGTAAGCCTCTCTCACTCCGGCCCATGTTCGAATTGCAAAAGCAAACCGGTGATTAATTTGAGCATTCATCAAAAGACTTAAGGGTCCGATGTCATGGCATTTCTTTTCCCCAGTTGAGTCGGTTAAGATCCAGGTGTCATTTTGTCTTTGAAAGCAACCTCTGACGAGCTCACTCTCAAAGAGGGGCAGCTGTTGACACCTGATTTTTGACCATCCGTTATTATAGCTTTTTATTTCTAAAATTAATTAAAAATAGCAAAAAAGGTCAAAAAATTGCAAAATCAACTTTGGGAGCCTTAGCCTAGCCTTAGGAACCAATTTTGAACAAAAAATATTTTTTGAATTTTTTAATATTTTTTGGAATTTATTTAATTATAAAAATACCCAAAAAATTAGAAAAAATACCATCCGTGGTCAGAAAATTACAAAAAAATATTCAAAAATTTTATTTTAATTCCCTCTTTAATATTTTCACTTTTTATTAGGGAAATTTGGCTCGGTTAATGGGGTTCCTTCATAAACCTAAAACCGAAACGAGCCTAAAAAATCCTTTTCGAGTCTTTTAATTTTCAATTCTCTGTTTTTATAAGCTATGACATTGGATTCTAAAGTTTTGAGGTGCAATTGGGTCAATTTTCCCTCCAATTTGATCAATTTTAACCAAAAGGGCTCAATTGCACAAATTTTATTCAATTTAGTCCCCGGTTTTGCAATTTTCGAAATTAAATTTCACACGGGCACACCCATTAAAATTAAACACCTCTACCCAATATTTTTCATCATGCTGAATCCATTGGTGGGCCCAATTTTGACTAATTCGATCGTTTAGATCTTCGATTAGCCAAAATGCATTTTCGGATCCTAGGGACAATTTGGGGTTTTCATAAAATTTCAATCAATTGATTCACGAAAATACCCTTATTTGATAGAAAATATGTCAAGGAGTCCGATTATGCCATCAATTTCATGAAAATAGGTCGAATCGGGGCTCAATTTGAGCGAATTGGTCGAACCGGGCCGGTCGGGTCAGACCCGACCCGACCCGGTCCGACCGGGTCTGCAACTCAGTTGCAGACCCGTGCATTGGCCGAGAGTGGGCGAAAAACAGGGCATGAGGGAGCGTGCGATTTTCGGGAGAAGCAAAAGGAAAACGAACGTGGGGGACATCAGTGGAGACCCACGCTCATGTTCTGGTCGCGGGACGAGCGTCGAGGCGGGCGGTCGGCCGCGAAAATCGGCAATATCCTCGGTTAAAACCGAGCTCGGCCATGGGGAGAAGAGGATTTTTTTCGAGCGAGAGGGGACTGCGAAAGAGCTCCCTCAGACCTTCAACGTACCACAGGGATCGTCACCAAGGGCTCGGTGGTCGTCGGCAAGCTCCGGACAGGTCGGTATCTCCCTCGACTTCCGTTTTTTCTCTGAGTATACCACCCGTTCGACAAAATGCCTGAATGAGTTTCACATTCCTTGAGTCTCGGTCAAGCCTCCCCGGGTCGTTTTTTGTGCGAATAGAGCCTCAAAACTTATGTAGTATCGACTCTTATTCTGTGTGTGCCTTTATTTTGCATTAAAACCGTGCCGGGAACGGCGACCGGAGCTCGCCGAGTTATACCCCGGCCGAGGACTTGCTCCGGCGAAGCCGATGGTCGTCAAGCTCAAAATGAGCTCAGGTAAGCTTCTAGACTTTCTGTGGATGTTGCTTGATGGCTTGGAACCGAGTTTGAGTGATAAAAAAATTTTGTAAATGGGTTCGCCGGAGCCGGTTCGGTCAAAGCTTCGTCCGGACGTTTTCCGACGTCACGTTCTCCATGTTTTGTTTGTTTATTGTTGCTGAGGTGCTAGGGAGCCTAATGCCGAAAAAAGGAACAAGAAATACCAAGATTTGGCTCGGTTTCGAAAATTCCGGCGAGAATTCCGGCGAAGTCGCCGGAATCGGCACTGTTCATCGTCTTCTCCGGCGACTTCGCCGGTGGTCAACGGTCAAACTGCTGACGTGGCGTGCCACGTCGGCAGCCACGTCAGCCGGGGTGGGGGCCGCGGCGAATAAGCAAGATCAACGGTCCCGATCGTGACACGTGTCACGATCTCGGCTTTTTAGTAATTAAATAATTTATTTTCGAATAATCGATCCGGTGGACGAGGATATGCCACGTGGCTCACTGAGGGACGTCCGATCTTGTACAAGATCGGACGCGCCAGAGGAGGCCACGTGGCACGATCTGGAGCGTCCGATTTGAATGGTTTTATAAAAAGGAAAATAAATTGATTTTTGATCCTACGGTTGTGGTTGAGCCACGTGGCTCTCTATGGATCGTCCGATCTAGTGGAAGATCAGACGCACAGGATGCGGCCACGTGGCGCGATGAGAGCCGTCGGATCCGGCGAATTTTCGGATAATCAAATAAAATAGATAAAAAATCAAAAAAAATTGTTAAAAAATAGAAAAATATTTAAAAATATAAAACGGTGTCGTTTTAGGCCGGTTTCGACCCTTAGGGTCGGGCCGGGCGCCCGAGAGGCGTGGGCCGGGTCTGACCCGGCCCGGAAAATATTTTTTAAATATTAAAAAAATTCGGAAAATAATAAAATAATAATAAAATAATCAAAAAATCAATAAAAAAAATAGAAAATTCATAAAAAAATTCAAAAAAATTCGGAAAATTCAGAAAAATTATAAAAAATTCCAGAAAATAGGAAATGACCACATTCAACTGGTCACGACCTGTTTCGGGTCTTTCGATCCCCGATCTTTTCCAGAAATGACGGTTTTGCCCTTCCGGCAAACCATCTTCCAAAAAATTCTAAAAAATTCAGGAAAATCCCAAAAAATAGGAAATGGCCACAATCAACTGGCCAAGGCTCATCCCGGGTGTTTTGTACCCCGACCCTTCTTAAAATGACGATTTCGCCCTTTGGGCGAATCGTCTTCCAAAAATTGAAGAAAAATCAAGGAATTCCAAAAAATTCTCAAAAATGGGAAATGACCACAAACAACTGGCCATGGAATATTTTGGGTAATTCGGTATCCAAACCTTCTAAAAATGACAATTTTGCCCTTCGGGCTAATTGTCCCCGAATCTTCCCATTTTACCCCTAGCCCTAAATCACATCTTCCCTAAGCCCTTATGGCTATACTAGGAGGCCAATGATTGAAATTGATGTGCATTGACATGATTTATTCATGCATTTGATTGCGCTTTCATTATATTAACTGTGATTTGATAGGACCAGTCTTCCAATCTGCATGAAACCCTGACTCATACATATCTCACCTAAAATTGCGCCTGCATGAGCTCTTAGTCAGGAAAATCACTCGCGTTAGGTACCGAAAGGGCGTTGGTAATGACACCGACGTAACCAAGTCCCCGAACCCAAAATCTCTGGTTCCGCAGAACTGATCGATCTCTCCCAATCGGTCAGTAAGGTTTCCGGTCTACCCTCCAAGAAAGACCGGTGGCGACTCCAAATGCATGCACAAATTGCACATGCCACCACGACCACACTAAGGTCGAAAGCGATCGACTCTTATCGTCGAATCCCTCAAAAGACACTAATCGGAAAGTTGGCTAAATGGCAGGTTATGTTATCTGAGTTTGACATAAAAAGTTCATCCCAAAAGTCTGTTAAGGGAAGAGCTATCGCGGATATGCTGGCAGAAGACCCCCATGCAGGGGCAGCCCCGAAGGCAGCTCAAATCAAAGGCCAAGTCTTGATGCTATCAGAAGGCAAGTGGGTCATGTATTTCGATGGCGCGGTCAACCTATCAGGGGCCGGCACTGGGGCGGTACTGGTATCCCCAGAAGGACAACATTATCCCGTCGCTGCCAAATTGATATTTCCATGCACCAACAATATATCGGAATACGAGGCATGTATTCTCGGCTTGCAACTAGCTGCCTCCATGAAGGTGCGAAAATTACAAGTCTATGGGGATTCCATGCTTATCATTCTCCAAACTCAAGGAGAGTGGAAGACAAGAGACTCCAAGCTTATTCCTTATCATGAGTGGCTGAAGGAGCTAGCTCTAGGATTCGAGGAAATCACTTTTGAATATCTGCCAAGGACGCAAAACCATTTCGCGGACGCTTTGGCCACGTTATCCTCTATGCTGCAAGTAGCAGGCGGGCTTAACATCGAGCCCCTGAGAATAGACGTGATCAGGCAACCGGCCCATTGTATGGCGATCGAGGAGGAATTTGATGGTGAACCATGGTACCATGACATTAGAAACTATCTCTTAAAAGGAACGTTTCCCGAAGGAAGTCGAGGAGTTGATAAGAGATACATAGTTAAGATGGCCACCAAGTTCTTTTTGAGCGGTCAGACCTTGTACAAAAGGTCATTCGATTCAATTCTGTTGAGATGCATAGATGCTAAGGAGGCAAACTTGCTCATGAAAGAAATACACGATGGAGTATGCGGTCCACATATGAACGGCCATCTCCTTGCAAGGAAGATCATGCGACTTGGTTACTTTTGGATGACCATGGAGTCGGACTGCAATCAACATGTCAGATCTTGTCATCAATGTCAGGTGTACGGAGACCGGATCAATGCGCCTCCGAATGAACTCCATCAAATGTCAGAAGCTTGGCCATTCTCCATGTGGGGGATAGACATGATCGGGCCAATAAACCCTGCCGCCTCCAATGGTCATCGCTTCATCTTAGTAGCGATCGATTACTTCTCCAAGTGGATTGAGGCCAGTTCATACACAAACGTCTCTGCAAAGAACGTAGCAAGATTCATTAAGAGGGACATAATCTCTCGATATGGGTCTCCTCAAGCGATCATCACAGACAATGGGTCTAATTTGAATAACAAGGTGGTCGATGACCTGCTGAATGACTTCAATATCCGACATCTCAACTCATCCCCCTATCGCCCCGCAAATGAACGGAGCAGTGGAAGCGGCGAACAAGAACATCAAGAAAATTCTGGCAAAGACTGCCGAGAATTACAGAGATTGGCATGAGAGGTTACCCTATGCATTAATGGCATATCGGACGTCGATTCGGACTTCAACTGGGGCAACTCCCTACTCCCTCGTTTATGGCATGGAGGCGGTCCTGCCTGTGGAAATGGAAATTCCATCATTGCGAATCCTATCGGAGGTCAAGCTTTCTGAGGCTGAGTGGGTACGACACAGATATGAACAGCTCAGTTTATTGATGAGAGGCGCCTGAGGGCGATCTGCCACGGCCAAAGTTACCAGAAAAGGGTGGCCAAGTCGTTCAACCGGAAGGTCAAGCCCAGGCATTTTGAAGTCGAAGACCTCGTGGTGAAGAAGACACTGCCAAACGGGGCTCATCCTGGGGGCAAGTTCACTCCGAACTACGAGGGCCCGTATGTTGTAAAAAAGGTCCTGATAGGAGGAGCCTTGATACTTGTGAATTCAGACGGGAAAGAACTGGGATACCCCGTAAACGCCGATGCGGTCAAGAAGTACTATCCTTGAAATAGAATCAGAAGCCGATTTGACTATCTTCTTAATGATCTGAGTCGCTATAGGACCACAGCACGCATTTCATGCGTTCCATACATACATGCGCATCTTTCACATTCGCAGATTGATGAGAGATTCAAGGACCATACCCTTGACAAGGATACGTGGAAATAGGAGCTGCGACTGCAATGAGCCGAGGTCATCGTCAAATTTACAGGAAAAAGGGACTACCGTAACTCGTTTGAGTTCAGAAGTCTCTAGGACCCTGTAAAACCCCCAAGGTCCGTATTCGAAATGTCTAGCCTTAACAAAAATGAGTAAAAGAGTGATAATGAGCATTTTCAGCAAGAGGTTTTCAAATCATTCGAAATGAGATTTTTTCCAACCAAGAAGGGTTTCAAAACTCTCAAAAGGATGTTTTCCTCAAAAGACGAGGGGGTAAGCCTAATCCAAACACGTTCTACATACACTGGAGAGGTGAGTGGAGCGGATCAGATAGCAAGATCTGGGCCTACGAGAGTAGGGATTATTCGCAGCAATTACATGGATTGGGATGACGGAGGCATTTGGTTCATACCCCCAAACACTACAGGTGACCATTGACAACCCTTTTGAACGGCGGTTTTCATTCTCAACCCTGTCGAGAACCACCCCACATTGGGGCAAAATGGAGGCGAGTCCAGCAGCATCAGGAGAAAATGGTTAGAAATTTTCTTGCTCGGACTAACATCAATCTTTGTGTGTTGTTTATATGGTAATCCAAGTGCCATAGGATGACGAGACGTATTCATTTCTCTATCCCACACACCATACCCTTTGCACAGCCAAGTTGGGCCTGCCAAATTATTTCATAAACCCGTTGGTGATCGTTGCACATTCCAAGACGAATGCATCATCACTTCAGAAACGGAGGAGTTCGAGACTTAGGGATTACAAAGAAATTCTTAGGCTAATGCTTAAAGCGTGTTTAGACATTTGGTCACATGTCTAACACGATTTCTCAAAGATGAAAAAAAAATGGGATTTCAAAAGAAAAATGAAAAGGAAAAGATGATGAGAAAAATCCCCAGCATCAAGAAAAAGCAAAGTGCCTGGTAAAAGCAAGGCCGATGCCTGGGTGAACAATTTGTATCAATCCCACCAGTGAAACCAGTTTAGAAACAGGAGAAGAAAAATTCAGAAGGAGTCAGATTCCAAAAACTACTCCTCAAACGGTATCAAGCGCGGAGCAAAGACGCAGATAGAGTTGGTAGTCTCTTAATGCAGCCAGGGGCGCTTTCTCAGGAATTTGTGCACACCTCAAAAGCGGTTGCACACCTCAAAAATTGAAGATGCAGAATGAAAAAGATAGGTGACAAGTTTGCAATGATCACCAACGTCAATCCCCTCATGAATTCTGGGCCAAAAACAAGCCTTTTTCGGTTCCCAATCCTACCAAGGGTCCTCGACTTGTAAACCTGGAGCAAATGGTGAAAACTTTCATTCAATGGTCTCGACTCCAAAGCGGGTCCCCCTTGAAAACCAATATCCAAGCCCAACATTACGGTCCCGTGGAAGACCTCCCGACCGATCAAAATGTATGCGCTGCGAATGAGCCTAAAACCTAGGCACAGGTCAGTAGGGAATTGAGTACATCCCCTGTAAAAATCATTACCTCAAAACAGTTGAGAAGACCTCCTCGTCGGGAAATATTCCCATTGATGTTTTGAACAAACTCTTTTTGGAATTTTCAAACTATTGATCCAGATTTTCCATGCAAGGAATTTGTGATCACATTTGCATGTTGCAAGAATGCTTTGGATAACCTCCAGCGTCAAAATGCGCATTTCACGACTATAACTTAAATCATACGGTTTTTGTCAAAGGGACAGCCGTGGTCTTCCCAAAGATTACTAACGTTTTCTTGGTGAAGAAAAATCTTTCAGGCTCAAACTTCTGTAGGATCCATTGGAGACCCCAAATATCCAGAAGAATGTCTCGCTCTAATGAAAGGAGCACGCATGTTTAAACTTTCTGCAGGATTCTTGAAAATCCCAAATCCCAGAAAAACATTTGCTCCGTGGATTGGGCCACACGGGTTTGAACTTTCGCAGGATCCCTGGAGAACCCAGGTCCCAAACTGATACCCTTTTAATGAAAAGTTTGCAGGTTTCAGCTTTCTGCAGGATAATTGGCGTCCCCAGATCCCAGAAAGGTACCTCGCATGTCGAAAGGACAACTCGGCCTTCTGCGAGATTTCAGGTAACCCCTAAATCCCAGAATAGCCTTCAGGTGAACCTAGAGTTAGGCAAACCTTTTCCAAGACCGATCTACAGAACGATCGAGCCTTCGACTAGTCCCGACAAGAAGGGATATGTCAATCTTTAGGCAAAGCCTTTTAGTAGGCAAACCTTTTCCAAGACCGATCTACAGAACGATCGAGCCTTCGACTAGTCCCGACAAGAAGGGATATGTCAATCTTTAGGCAAAGCCTTTTAGTAGGCAAACCTTTTCCAAGACTGATCTACAGAACGATCGAGTCTTCGACTAGTCCCGACAAGAAGGGATATGTCAATCTTTAGGCAAAGCCTTTTAGTAGGCAAACCTTTTCCAAGACCGATCTACAGAACGATCGAGTCTTCGACTAGTCCCGACAAGAAGGGATATGTCAATCTTTAGGCAAAACCTTTTAGTAGGCAAACCTTTTCCAAGACTGATCTACAGAACGATCGAGTCTTCGACTAGTCCCGACAAGAAGGGATATGTCAATCTTTAGGCAAAGCCTTTTAGTAGGCAAACCTTTTCCAAGACTGATCTACAGAACGATCGAGTCTTCGACTAGTCCCGACAAGAAGGGATATGTCAATCTTTAGGCAAAGCCTTTTAGTAGGCGAACCTTTTCCAAGACCGATCTACAGAACGATCGAGTCTTCGACTAGTCCCAACAAGACGGGATATGTCATTTCATAGGCGTAGCCTTTTAGTAGGCAAACCTTTTCCAAGACCGATCTACAGAACGATCGAGTCTCCGACAAACCCTACAGAACGGGCGCGTCATCCTTAGATTCCTATCAGTCTGGAGTCTCACTCATGGTAGAAACCGCCATAAGGGTCAATTGAATGGTAGAAACCGCCATAAGGGTCAACTTGATGGTAGAAACCGCCATAAGGGTCAACCTCAAGGTAGATACCGCCATAAGGGTCAACCAATGGTAGAAACCGCCATAAGGGTCAACTTGATGGTAGAAACCGCCATAAGGGTCAATCGATGGTAGAAACCGCCATAAGGGTCAACTTGAAGGTAGATACCGCCATAAGGGTCAACTAATGGTATGACCTACCATACAGGTCAGAGCTTAATTTTCCTAGGGTGTCCTGACAAACCCTAGGTATCTTCTTGAAAGTCGTCGCAGCCGGGAGCATAACGACGAACCCTCAGATTCCGCAAGCACATCATCCGACAGGTGAGCTTCAAGTAAGCCTCTCTCACTCCGGCCCATGTTCGAATTGCAAAAGCAAACCGGTGATTAATTTGAGCATTCATCAAAAGACTTAAGGGTCCGATGTCATGGCATTTCTTTTCCCCAGTTGAGTCGGTTAAGATCCAGGTGTCATTTTGTCTTTGAAAGCAACCTCTGACGAGCTCACTCTCAAAGAGGGGCAGCTGTTGACACCTGATTTTTGACCATCCGTTATTATAGCTTTTTATTTCTAAAATTAATTAAAAATAGCAAAAAAAGGTCAAAAAATTGCAAAATCAACTTTGGGAGCCTTAGCCTAGCCTTAGGAACCAATTTTGAACAAAAAATATTTTTTGAATTTTTTAATATTTTTTGGAATTTATTTAATTATAAAAATACCCAAAAAATTAGAAAAAATACCATCCGTGGTCAGAAAATTACAAAAAAATATTCAAAAATTTTATTTTAATTCCCTCTTTAATATTTTCACTTTTTATTAGGGAAATTTGGCTCGGTTAATGGGGTTCCTTCATAAACCTAAAACCGAAACGAGCCTAAAAAAATCCTTTTCGAGTCTTTTAATTTTCAATTCTCTGTTTTTATAAGCTATGACATTGGATTCTAAAGTTTTGAGGTGCAATTGGGTCAATTTTCCCTCCAATTTGATCAATTTTAACCAAAAGGGCTCAATTGCACAAATTTTATTCAATTTAGTCCCCGGTTTTGCAATTTTTCGAAATTAAATTTCACACGGGCACACCCATTAAAATTAAACACCTCTACCCAATATTTTTCATCATGCTGAATCCATTGGTGGGCCCAATTTTGACTAATTCGATCGTTTAGATCTTCGATTAGCCAAAATGCATTTTCGGATCCTAGGGACAATTTGGGGTTTTCATAAAATTTCAATCAATTGATTCACGAAAATACCCTTATTTGATAGAAAATATGTCAAGGAGTCCGATTATGCCATCAATTTCATGAAAATAGGTCGAATCGGGGCTCAATTTGAGCGAATTGGTCGAACCGGGCCGGTCGGGTCAGACCCGACCCGACCCGGTCCGACCGGGTCTGCAACTCAGTTGCAGACCCGTGCATTGGCCGAGAGTGGGCGAAAAACAGGGCATGAGGGAGCGTGCGATTTTCGGGAGAAGCAAAAGGAAAACGAACGTGGGGGACATCAGTGGAGACCCACGCTCATGTTCTGGTCGCGGGACGAGCGTCGAGGCGGGCGGTCGGCCGCGGAAAATCGGCAATATCCTCGGTTAAAACCGAGCTCGGCCATGGGGAGAAGAGGATTTTTTTCGAGCGAGAGGGGACTGCGAAAGAGCTCCCTCAGACCTTCAACGTACCACAGGGATCGTCACCAAGGGCTCGGTGGTCGTCGGCAAGCTCCGGACAGGTCGGTATCTCCCTCGACTTCCGTTTTTTCTCTGAGTATACCACCCGTTCGACAAAATGCCTGAATGAGTTTCACATTCCTTGAGTCTCGGTCAAGCCTCCCCGGGTCGTTTTTTGTGCGAATAGAGCCTCAAAACTTATGTAGTATCGACTCTTATTCTGTGTGTGCCTTTATTTTGCATTAAAACCGTGCCGGGAACGGCGACCGGAGCTCGCCGAGTTATACCCCGGCCGAGGACTTGCTCCGGCGAAGCCGATGGTCGTCAAGCTCAAAATGAGCTCAGGTAAGCTTCTAGACTTTCTGTGGATGTTGCTTGATGCTTGGAACCGAGTTTGAGTGATAAAAAAATTTTGTAAATGGGTTCGCCGGAGCCGGTTCGGTCAAAGCTTCGTCCGGACGTTTTCCGACGTCACGTTCTCCATGTTTTGTTTGTTTATTGTTGCTGAGGTGCTAGGGAGCCTAATGCCGAAAAAAGGAACAAGAAATACCAAGATTTGGCTCGGTTTCGAAAATTCCGGCGAGAATTCCGGCGAAGTCGCCGGAATCGGCACTGTTCATCGTCTTCTCCGGCGACTTCGCCGGTGGTCAACGGTCAAAACTGCTGACGTGGCGTGCCACGTCGGCAGCCACGTCAGCCGGGGTGGGGGGCCGCGGCGAATAAGCAAGATCAACGGTCCCCGATCGTGACACGTGTCACGATCTCGGCTTTTTAGTAATTAAATAATTGATTTTCGTATAAATCGATCCGGTGGACGAGGATATGCCACGTGGCTCACTGAGGGACGTCCGATCTTGTACAAGATCGGACGCGCCAGAGGAGGCCACGTGGCACGATCTGGAGCGTCCGATTTTGAATGGTTTTATAAAAAGGAAAATAAATTGATTTTTGATCCTACGGTTGTGGTTGAGCCACGTGGCTCTCTATGGATCGTCCGATCTAGTGGAAGATCAGGACGCACAGGATGCGGCCACGTGGCGCGATGAGAGCCGTCGGATCCGGCGAATTTTCGGATAATCAAATAAAATAGATAAAAAATCAAAAAAAATTGTTAAAAAATAGAAAAATATTTAAAAATATAAAACGGTGTCGTTTTAGGCCGGTTTCGACCCTTAGGGTCGGGCCGGGCGCCCGAGAGGCGTGGGCCGGGTCTGACCCGGCCCGGAAAATATTTTTTAAATATTAAAAAAAATTCGGAAAATAATAAAATAATAATAAAATAATCAAAAAATCAATAAAAAAAATAGAAAATTCATAAAAAAATTCAAAAAAATTCGGAAAATTCAGAAAAATTATAAAAAATTCCAGAAAATAGGAAATGACCACATTCAACTGGTCACGACCTGTTTCGGGTCTTTCGATCCCCGATCTTTTCCAGAAATGACGGTTTTTGCCCTTCCGGCAAACCATCTTCCAAAAAATTCTAAAAAATTCAGGAAAATCCCAAAAAATAGGAAATGGCCACAATCAACTGGCCAAGGCTCATCCCGGGTGTTTTGTACCCCGACCCTTCTTAAAATGACGATTTCGCCCTTTGGGCGAATCGTCTTCCAAAAATTGAAGAAAAATCAAGGAATTCCAAAAAATTCTCAAAAATGGGAAATGACCACAAACAACTGGCCATGGAATATTTTGGGTAATTCGGTATCCAACCTTCTAAAAATGACAATTTTGCCCTTCGGGCTAATTGTCCCCAAATCTTCCCATTTTACCCCTAGCCCTAAATCACTCTTCCCTAAGCCCTTATGGCTATACTAGGAGGCCAATGATTGAAATTGATGTGCATTGACATGATTTATTCATGCATTTGATTGCGCTTTCATTATATTAACTGTGATTTGATAGGACCCAGTCTTCCAATCTGCATGAAACCCTGACTCATACATATCTCACCTAAAATTGCGCCTGCATGAGCTCTTAGTCAGGAAAATCACTCGCGTTAGGTACCGAAAGGGCGTTGGTAATGACACCGACGTAACCAAGTCCCCCGAACCCCAAAATCTCTGGTTCCGCAGAACTGATCGATCTCTCCCAATCGGTCAGTAAGGTTTCCGGTCTACCCTCCAAGGAAAGACCGGTGGCGACTCCAAATGCATGCACAAATTGCACATGCCACCACGACCACACTAAGGTCGAAAGCGATCGACTCTTATCGTCGAATCCCTCAAAAGACACTCCCGCCGCGATTTGGTATGGGCCTGGGAGGGCCCCGCGCCGATCCAAAGCGCGCGATCGGTAATCCATTAGCCGCATCGTTGATTTCGGACGGGTCGCGACAGGCGTGCGTAAAGAAAAAGGGAGATCCGGCGAGATACCGACCCGTTCCGCGGCTTGTCGACGGCCGCTGAAGCTTCGGTGGCGATCGGGGGGTATGATGAAGGTCCACGACACCCGCTCCTCCTCGGTTTTTGGCCAAAAATCCCCCCTTTCTCTCTCTTCTTTCTCTCCTTATACCGGGCCTCCCCCTCGGTTCCCGTGGCCGACCGGTGCTTTTCCTCGAGTCTACCAATCCCGAAAACCGAACATCGGCCTCCGTTCTTGTCCCCCACGCCGAGTCACCTTTTTTTCTTCCCGAAAACCGCACCCCCACGTTGCTTTTTTTGTCCCCTGTTCTGCCCTGCCTCGCTGTCCACGGGTCTGCAACAATGTTGCAGACCCGGGTCGGACCGGGTCGGGTCGGGTCTGACCGACCGCCCGGTTCGGCCAAATCTCCCAAATCGCCAAATTGACCCCCCAAATAACCTCTTTTCATGAAATTGATGGCAAAATCGGATTCCTTGACATGTTTTCCATCAAATATGGGTATTTTCGTGAATCAATTTATTGAAATTCTGTGAAAACCCCAAATTGTCCCTAGGATCCGAAATTTAATTTCGCCAAATCGAAGGCCTAAACGATCGAATTAGCCAAAATTGAGCCCACCAATGGATTCGGCATGATGAAAACTGTTGGGTAGAGGTGTTTAATTTTAATGGGTGTGCCCGTGTGAAATTTAATTTCAAAAATTGTGAAACCGGGAACTAAATTGAAAGATTTTTATGCAATTAAGCCCTTTTGGTTAAAATTGATCAAATTGGAGGGCAAATTGGACCCAATTGCATTTCAATACTTTGGATTCCAATGTCATAGCTTATAAAAACCGAGAATTGAAAATTAAAAGACTCGAAAAGGATTTTTTAGGCCCGGTTCGGGATTAGGTTTGTGAAGGAACCCCATGAATCGAGCCAAATGTCATAGCTTTAGGAATGTGATATAGAACTAACTTATATGAGGCATCTTGTAATTTGTGATACAATTACGTCACTCTGTTGTGGAACTTCAACATAAAATGCAATCAGGCGAGAGCATCGTCACGAGGCATGACCTCCTTTCCACCAATCGGTTGCATCTGGTTTCGTTGCGCCCACCTCGACCATGCCGTGTTATCTTCACCAAACTCCCACCGCATTGCAACATCCACTTGCATCGGATTTGGCCATAATGAAGTAGATTGAAAGGCATCAGTTTACCTCAGGTTCTTAGTTCTATATATGATACGCGTTCCTCGAAAAATCGAAACAAAAAGAACAGTATTCAGAAAATGATATAAGCACGAGTTAATTAACAAACTAATAAATAAGACAATGTAGGCAAACACGGGCTTTAGGCAGGAGGATCATCGTGGGGGTCACTGCCCCAATGACCAAATTGAGAGAGATTGGAAGATATAAATGCTTTTATTTTCGCATTTCAGTTTCAAATTAAACGAGCACTTGACCCTGTTTTCGCATTCCATTTTCATTTTTTTCCCTCTTGCATTTATTAATTTCTGCGAATAATTTCTCTTTCTTTTTTTCCTTAAAAAAAATCCAACTCCCATGTTCTCCCCTGCTCCCCCCCTCCATTTCACTCTCTTTTTAGCATTCAAATCTTGAAATTCAGCCCACCACCCCCGCTTTCCAACTTGAGCGTACTAGTTAGCACGGAAGTGGAATTTTCCCCGTGTCTCTAGAGATTGGAAACGAGCGCAATGTATCTCTTTTGCAGTTTGTTTTCTCTTCTGGGAAATTTGTTCTTCAGACAAAGTAAAGTTCTGATTTTTATCTGCCTATGCATGTGCTGAGAAATCAAGGTTTTTGCTTCTTTTTTTTTTTTTTGCGGTATCTTCGTTCGGTTCTTGTCTCCTGGGAGTTCAACTTTCAACTCTTGTGCAATAACGTGGACTGAAGTGGTCTTTTGCGAAATTTTTTTATTGGGAAAGACGTGAAGAAGCTGCACCAATGGTGATCGATTGATGTAGTGGAGTGAAGAGGTTCTGCCCGGAGAGAGACAAGATGGTGGCGAGGAAGGTGGGGTCGTACGAGGTGGAAAGGACGATCGGAGAAGGGACGTTCGCGAAGGTGAAGTTCGCGCAGAACACCGAAACGGGTGAGAGTGTCGCCATGAAAGTGCTCGATCGCAGCACCATTATCAAGCACAAGATGGTGGACCAGGTCTCTCTCTCTCTCTCTCTGGGTTTCATTTAATTGGGTTTTTGAATGACGAGAAAGATGATGATGCAACAAGTTTAAAAGTATAAGCATGTTAGAGATGATCAATCTATTCGGTTGTGCAAATGCTATGTACTTGATAATTAGTATGCGTGTTCTATCAGGATAAATCAGCCTGGAGAAATGGGTTTGTGTTTATGTTTATTTTTATTTTTTTTGGGTCGCGGAAGCCTGTATTTCTTGTTCCATTCAAATCCTCAACTTGGAAAGAAGGAAGACTAACGCCAAAGAGATGATCATTAGCATAATCACTATGACGTCCTTCAAAATTTCATAACCTTGACACCTGACCGATTGGTGCTCTAGGGTGTGGAAACTGGCATTGATTAAATCTGACCATATGCTCTCTGAAGATACATAAATCCTACGTTTATTCATTTATGCTGCAGAATTCAATGATTTAGGGGAGTGAGTGGCAAAGCAAATGTACTGAAGAAAATAGAGAAGAAGACGCAATTTAACGAGGTTCGGCCAAGGAATTTGCCTACGTCCTCGGGTAAACCTCTCTCGAGCACTTTTTTTTTTTTTGTTTAGAGAGGGTGTCTGTTCAGTTTTATTGATGGAGTACATGAAAGGAAGAAAATAAAAAACCTAATGCAAAAGGCAACTCCCGAAATTACAGAAATCAAATCAAATATGCATAATCTCCTTCCCGATTAGAAGGATCAGTAGAAATCACGCCAACACTCCCCCTCAAGTTGGAGCGAAGATATCGTCGGAGGTCAACTTGCTCACTATCTCTTGAAATGGCCCTTTAGAAAGAGCTTTGGTGAACTCATCCGCCAATTGTTCTCCACTCCGGATATAAGTTGCCTCAATGGTTTTGTCTTGAACCTTTTCTCGTACGAAATGGCAGTCCACCTCAATATGTTTAGTTCTTTCGTGAAACACTAGGTTCAAGGCGATGTGAGTAGCAGCCTGATTATCACAAAATAATTTCGTAGGTGAATTTAAATGTCCGCAACCCAATTCCTGAAGGAGCAATCGCAACCAAACAATTTCACTTGTAGCAGAGTCATTGCTCGATATTCTGCTTCAGCACTTGATCGGGCAACCACGGTTTGTTTCTTACTTTTCCATGTGACAACATTACCTCCTACTTCCTTACCAAAAAAAAAAAAAAATACCTCCTACGAACATACAGAATCCAGTAGTGGACTTTCGGTCATGAGGGCTTCCAGCCCAATCTGCATCCGTATATCCAACTATTTCTGTATGATCATTATTTTTCATCAATAACCTCTCCCTGGTGTGGCTTTTAAGTATCTCAGCAAATAATCAATTAAACACATATGTCCTTGTGTAGGATTTTGCATGAACTGACTCAAAAAACTAACAGCATAAGTAATATCGGGTCTGGTAATAGTTAAGTAGATCAGTCTGCCAATAAGACGCTAAAATCGACCCACATCCTTCAAATGAGAGTCATCTGAAATCATTTTCTTATTATAGTCCATAGGAACACTAGTTGGTTTTGCACCTATCTTTCCAGTCTCCTTCAATAGATCCAAAATATATTGTCGATGCAAAAGAAACAAGCCTTTGCTAGAATTTGCCACCTCAACACCCAAAAAATATTTCAGCCGTCCAAGATCCTTAATATCGAACTCTTGGCGCAGCTGAGTTTTGAGCGCATCAATCTCTGACTGATTACTCCTAGTGATGACAATATCGTCGACATATACAAGTAGAACTACAAGACCATTTTCATCAGTCTTGGTAAACATAGAGGAATCTGCTGCTCCTCATTTATATCCAAACTTAAGTAAAGAAGTGCTAAGTTTTCCATACCAAGCCCGGGGAGACTGCTTGATTCCGTATATAGACTTCCTGAGCCTACACACCATCCCTTCTTCTCTTTGCAGGCGGTGTCCATGTAAACCTCCTCTTCGAGATCACCATGAAGGAATGCATTCTTCACGTCCATTTGAGATAATGGCCATCCGCAATTGACTGCAACCAACATAAGAACCCTGACAGTATTCAATTTTACAACAGGAGCAAAAGTTTCCTTATAGTCAAACCATAAGTCTGGGTGTATCCCTTAGCAACTAACCTGGCTTTATACCTTTCTACTGAGCCATCACTGTTATATTTAATTTTATAAATCCAACAACACCCAACTATGCATTTTTCATTAGGCAAGAGAACTACATCCGAAGTATTATTCTTGTCAAGAGCATGTAGTTCATCTTTCATGGCTTTAACCCATACAATTTGCTTGCTAGCTTCCTCACAATTATTAGGTTCTGTTGTCTCTTCAAGAACAGAAAAAAAAATCAACAAAACTGGAGGATAACTTGTCATAGCCAATGTGATTCTGAATGGGATATCGTACCGTTTGATAAGTTGTGAAGTCCCGAAGTCGTGATGGGGGCCTAGTCACACGGGTAGATTTCCGAATTGGAGCTGAGGCTGTTGGAACTAATTCGGAAGTAGTGGGAACCAATTCAGCAATTGTCCCTTGTATAGGCATTGATTCACGGCTATCATTGCTGGTTACTTCTTCATTCTCATCTATTTCTTCGAGATTATTCTGCTAGTTACTCACAATTTCAGGGACATTGGTCAACTCATCCACCATAGGAGTAGGAGCCAATTCAACTGTCAACTCATTGTACTCCCCCTGAATTGGATTCATGGAGTGAAAAAACATAGTAGAGTCATCAAATGTAACATCACGCGATATATACATCCGCCTAGTAGTTGGATCAAAGTACTTATACCCCTTTTTTGTTGATGAATACCCCATAAACACGCACTTCTCGGCGCGAATGTCAAGCTTTCTATCACTTCGAGAGTGCACATAACATACACACCCAAAAACTCTCAAATGCAGGATATTAAGTTTGCATCCATAAAATATTTCCATAGGCGTCTTGTAACCTAGAACGCGACTAGGTAGTCGATTAATAGGATAACATCATCACTCCAATAAGTCTTTGGCATGCCTCCAGAAAATAACAAAGCTCGATCACCTCAAGAAGGTGTCGATTCTTTCGTTCGGCCACCCTATTTTGCTGAGGGGTATCTACACATGAAGTTTGATTAATAATGCTCAAGCTGCTCAAATAAGATTGAAAGGCCTGATTAGAATATTCTGTGCCATTATCAGTGCGTAAGATCTTTATGCAAGTTTTGAACTGATTTTGGATCATGCTACAAAATTCTTGAAAAACAGTGATCACATCGCTTTTAGCCTTGAGAAGGTATATAGCCAAGTAGCACGAGATTTGTCATCAATAAATGAAACAAAATACTTAAACCCATCTCTTGAGTTAATTGGAGCACTCCAAACATCTGAATGTACTAAATCAAATACCTCAGAAGCTAAAACAGAGCCTTGAGGAAAAGTCAATCTATGTTGTTTTGCATAATGGCAAGAGTCACAACTACTGCAATTATGAAATAAAGTTATATCAATAACTTGCAACACACAGTCAAAAGGATGACCCATACGCATGTGCCACAGCTTTGAGGCTTCCATTGCATTTTTCCTTGCCACCAAGGCATTCGTATGATAGTCAATGACATAGAGGCCATTCTGCAGCCGTCCTTCACCAATCGTCTTCTTGGTGTTGCAATCCTGAAACAACACATTTGAAGGAGAAAAGACAACATTGCAATTTAACTCTTTGGTGCACTTGCTCACATAAAGTAAATTAGAAGATAAATCAGGTACAACCAGAACATCAAAATTATGTGAGAACAACTTAAGATGTCATGTTCCTTGCGTTGGAACTTGCATTCCGTTAGCCACCGTAATCGATGGAAACGACGTACTTGAGGAAACATTAAAAAGTAAATCTGCAGAATTGCACATGTGGTCGGTAGCTCCCGAATCGATGATGAATTGAGTACTAGATTGAGATAAAAAAGCAGTACCCGATGTCTTAACCATGTTAGCCGAATCTGATGAAGGACCAGAAGATCCCGAACTAGTCACTCCTTGTCCTTGCATTTGAAGCAATTGTTGAAACTGTAGTGCCAAGGACTCCAATTTCTACTGGAACTCAATAGAGTCTCTTGGAACAACAAGTTTTGCTTCTTGAACCTTGTCTTTGTTGGCACAAAGATGAAGATGAAGTACCCAACACCTATCTTTGGTGTGACCATCTTTATCGCAGTGGTCACAATGAAAACGAATAGGCTTTTTATTTTTTTTCCTTCGCCAATTTCGCCATATATTCGCTGTGTTGAATATTCATCGCAACATTATGAGCAGAATTTTCATAGATTGATTTACCAAGATTAGGCGAGACATTCATCACTCGACGCCTTGTCTCTTCTCCTTGAATCAGGCTACAAACTTCATCAAACATAGGCAAGTTTGGACTCATCAGAATTTATCTTCTCACGTCTTCGTATTCAGGTTGAATGCTGGCTAATAACTGAAAGATGATATCTTGCTCTTCCCGTCGAATATAATCAGTCACACTTTGGGTTGTTGGCCTATACAGACAAAGCTCATCCCACATTCTCTTCATACTTCCAAGATGGTTGGTGAAAGATTGAGTGGGTTCTTGCTTAGAATTTGCAATCCCTTGCTGCAATTCGAAAACCCGCGATAGATTCTGAGCCTGTACATACATCTGATTCAACGATTCCCACAAGATTCGAGCTGTAGGACAATAAGCAAAAATCTCATACACTTGAGATTCCATAGAGTTAAAAATCCAAGACATAACCAAACTATCATTGACTTGTCATTCATCAAATTTCGCATCCTTCTCAGGAGGTGCTTTAATTTGGCCATTGATATGACCAAGCTTCGATCTACCCCCAAGGGCCACTGTAATAGCACGAGACCACAGAAGGAAGTTCTTCTCATTCAACAATATGTTGGTGAGTCATTGGCCAGTGGCGGCGGAGTAGGGTTCGAAATTGTTCGAACTTGAAGCCATGATTTGAATAACAACTGTGTATACACCAAGAAGAAGGACACGGATGGATCAAACACACAAACAGGTACAAACCTGCTCTGATACCATGAAGAAAATAGAGAAGAAGATGCAATTTAACGAGGTTCGGCAAAGGAATTTGCCTACGTCCTCGGGTAAACCTCTCTCGAGCACTTTTTTTTTTTTTTTAGAGAGGGTGGCTGCTCAGTTTTATTGATGGAGTACAGGAAAGGAAGAAAATAAAAGACCTAATGCAAAAGGCAACTCCCGAAATTATAGAAATGAAATCAAATCTGCATAATCTCCTTCCCGATTAGAAGGATCAGCAGAAATCACGCCAACATGTACCTTCCCTTGTTCGATATGTGATGTGATTGTTTTGCTTGTCATCCATGTGAAAATCCTGTGGCTTGATTCTTGCGTGATTTTAAGCAGTATTTTACCTAAAGTCTTTTGTGGATATACGGTGCAGTATTTTTCTCTTGCAAGGCCTTAGAGACATAATTTTCTTCTGTACCTACTTTGATTGTTTATTTGGTTACCTAAAGCAGTCCTCTTTACTTGGTGAAAATTTTCTTTTCTCGCACTTCTTCATGATATATTGTTCAACTGTGGAGATTAAAAGGGAGAAATCGATAATGAAACTTGTGTGGCATCCCTACGTTGTTCGTCTCCACGAGGCATGGGATTCAACTTACTGAGAATCTTAGGCGCATGATGCTTCTCTACACAGCTCATCTGATGTTTTTTTCTGCTATTGGTTTGTGAACTTGCTTTCTAGGTTCTTGCCAGCCGAACCAAGATCTACATAATCTTGGAGTTTATTACAGGTGGAGAACTGTTCGACAAAATAGTAAGTAGTCTATCCTATAAGATCAATGGTCCTGTTGCTTTGAGCGTATAACCTTGTTCGTGTGGAATATCTTTGCAATCACTTAAGTGTGAGTCAAAACTGCATAGGTCCATCATGGATGTGCTGAGTCTAGGAGATACTTTCATCAACTTATTGATGGGGTAGATTTTTGCCACAGCAAAGGAGTCTATCACATAGACTTAAAAGTGATGCGTCCCTATTGTCTTAAAGCTTCTATTTGTTAGATGGTTGAAGAAACTCTGATTCTCATCTCCGCCATTGTACAGCCTGAAAATCTACTATGCGACTCCCTAGGAAACTTGAAAATCTCTGATTTTGGTCTTGGTGCATTGCTTGAACAGGTAAAATTTATTTTGAGCATTGATGTTATGTTAGTTTGATGAAATCATATATGAGGAAAAAGGATTGTGATGATTCTCTATCCTCTTAACATCTATTTATAGGGGGTTAGCTTACTTCAGACAACATGTGGAACTCCTTATTATTTAGCACCTGAGGTAATTATTATCAACATAATCCTATTTTGACTGGATGCTTCTTGAGCTAGGGGGTTGTATATCATGTACGTCATTTTGGTCCAATTTTCCATAATATTCCTCTTTTCGCTTGTCAAGGTACTTAGTCACAAGGGTTACAATGGTGCTCCGGCAGATGTTTGGTCTTGCGGGGGTGAACCTTTATGTTTTGATGGCAGGATATCTCCCATTTGATGAACTTGACCTCATCGCACTTTACGGCAAGGCACGATTTCGTTGTGCTTTACTTATGTTTTCCCTGCATCCATGTCTTGATTTGTTTGCACTTGAGGTTGCGATGAATCTTTCTCAGCCACAATTTGGTGATGGGCTTAATAATGGATTCGTAGCAGCTAGCTCAAGTCCATTACCCACTTTGATTGTAAACTAGTACCTTTGAACATTGGGCTTCCCATATTGTCATGCTTATTGATTTTGTCTCTCTTCTAACTATATATTCTTTTAGGCTGTGGTCAACACTGCTAATTTAGATTATTTCGTCACTTTAGCTGTAATATCGGGAATCAAGTAGCATATTAATCAATGATACAAATGTGTGTTACTTTTTTAAGATATTTCTCCTCTTGTCAAATGAATCTGAACTATCATTTTCTTCTGCAGATTGATAATGCTGACTTTTCATGCCCATGGTTTCCTATGGGAGCTAAGTCCTTGATTAAGAGGATTTTAGATCCAAATCCTGAAACTTTGAGTATCAAGAATACCCTTGGATGCAAACTTCTTGTCTGCTTGAATCGAGCATCACATGTTATGTTGCAGCAAAACCATATTTTCGATTTTGATATCACATATTAATATGCATCTATTTATTACATTGTAATTAGCCAAATGGATTTACACGCAAAGAATGAAAATTCTACATGTGCATACTTATTTCATTGCAAATAATTGGCATAATTGTCACTGTACTATGCTACTGGAGGAGGAATTTTGTATCCAGTCATGTTTTTATATGTGGCAACTGGTTATGGTTGAGGAAAAATAGTTTAAGCGTCTTGGCTAGGTAATGCTCTTGTTCTTTGTGGCGGTCTTGATAACTTTGTCTCGAACTGAGGGGGGACGTAGGTTTATCCTCTTACGATTGCAGAAGCTTAACTCCATGCAAAGCATCCAAAAGGTGAGGTGGAGATGAACAAGATTGTATATAAAGGATTTACTTTATTTGGGATAACATTTCATTACACGGTTTTATTCATGGTATTGAAAAAAATTTCCTGCCCTAATTTTTGCTGTCACTTGCTAGCTTCTCCTGTGGAGGATGCTAATAATGGTTTACTTCTGCTGCTTCTTGGCAGCTATTCATGATGTTGATGGAGAATTTTATTGTTACCATATGAGAGATGGGCTAATCCATTTTGTCTCTGAGAAGTCTCTTTGTTTTCAGCATATTACAATAGAGCAGATAAGAGAGGACGAATGGTTTAAGAAAGGTTATAATCCTGTGTTATTGAATCTGAGGATGTGAACTTGGAAGATGTAAATGCTGCCTTTGATGATGATGAGTTCCGTAGGTCTTTCAAATTCATAGTGCTTGATCTCTTTTAAGATTTTAAGGAACAGGTTTGGTCAAGAATTTTTTTTATTAACTTTGCTTTCAGTACTTCTTATTTAATGATTTGGGTAAAATAATTAGCTCGCAGCAGATAGTTATAAGCCATGTGCTCTTTCTCCTCCCTCAAATTTAAAGAGAAGTTAGCCCCTTTTGCTTGGCAAGGAAGTAATTCACGAGCATTAACTGTGTTTATTTCAGCTTACATAAGATGTGCAGTCGCATCTAATATTATGTTTCAATTGACAAAAATGTTCGTGAACTTATATTAGCTACAGTCTTGGTGACCAACTGTTCTCTGATATGTTTTTGTGTTCTCTCGTCTTAGCATCCTTGTCATGTTCACATTTTATGCGGAATGATAAACTGGCCTCTTCTCGTAACTTTGCCGAACTTTGACTCGTCCCATCTTCGACGGGACTCTGTGAAGCATCAAACTCGCTTTGTATCGCAGAAGCCTGCAAAGGTGATTTTGTCCAACACGGAAGTTGTTGCACAATCTATGGGTTTCAAGACACATATTGGCAACTACAAGGTACAGATTGTAAAAAACAAAGGACTTGAATTGCTATTTCTAAAAAATGGCTTCACTATTTGTAAAGTACTGATTACAAACACACGTTACTCCCTGCTCAATTTCCTCTCTACACTCTCAAACCTCAAATACACGACTTATGCTTCTCTCTCTCTATAGACACCACACACATCAGACCATCACACGCTGACAACTCGCGCGCGCACACACACACTCTGACTTCTCCACACAACGACTACGGCACAAACAAAATGACCAAACACACGCCTATTTATAGAAAAAATTGCACCGCCATTCTCTTCCAGCTATGTGTGAAGAGTTATTGCCGACTTTGTGCTGCCACAATTCATCCTGCTCAAAAGTCGTCCACTTGCATGTCTTTATGGCCACTTGATGCAACATCAAGCCAACTAGTTTACCGCCATAATAAATTGAATAGAATAAGAGATGGCTACCGCAAGTTTTACTCCTTTGAAGCAAACTTCAACTTTGCTTCTTTTGACTCTTTGACTAGCCAATAGGAACAATAAGAAAACTCTAGACAATGGGGAGAGAGGAGGCGGTGCTTTTTCCTCAATACTCCCCCTCACCGACTACTCTCTTTAGCACACATCTCGTGGTCACGCCGAGTTGTCTTCGAAACTCTCCAAACTTTGCAGCTCCAAGTCCTTTGGTAAAGATATCTGCTACTTGATCATTTGTCTTAACGTACTCCAGCTTTATCTCACCCTGCAATACTTTTTCTCGCAAAAAGTGATAATGTACTTCTACATGTTTAGTCCTTGCATGAAAAACTGGATTCTCTGCTAAGCTTATGGCTGATAAATTATCACAATACAAACACGTCGAGTAGTCTACTGGTTGATTAAGGTCTTCCATTAGTTGTACCAGCCATGTACTTTCTTGAGCTGCCATTGCTGCTGCTCTATATTAAGCTTTTGTTGTCGACAGTGATAAAGTCGGCTGTCTTTTACTGTACCATGACACCGCTGCTGATCCAAGACTAAACATGTAACCAGTAGTCGATCGTCGAGTGTCATGATCTCCGACGAAGTCAGCATCGTAGTAGCCTATAATCTCACATGATGCTTCTTTCTTATATAAGAGCCCAAAGTCAAAAGTGCCCTTCACATACCTTAGAATCTGTCTGACTACATTCAAGTGAGGCTTTCGTGGTTTTTGCATGAAACAGCAAGCTACTCCAACTACAAAGGCGATATCAGGCCGTGTTATGGTTAGGTAAATAAGACTACCCACCAATTGCCTGTACATATTTGAGTCTTCTAATTCTCGTCCTTCATGTGCACACAGTTTTATATTTCCATCTACTGGAGTAGATATAGGCTTGCATCAAGCATCCCAAACTTTCTAAGAAGATCTTGTGCATATTTCTGCTGACATAAAAATAGTCCTTCCTCGGTTTGCTCAACTTCGAGTCCCAGAAAATGTTTTAGTTCTCCAAGTTCTTTCATTTGAAACCGTACTGAGAGGTTGGCTCTAATTTGGCATATCTCCTCTTCATCATCTCCAGTGATGATTAGGTCATCCACATAGACCAATACTATTGCAAGCTTACCTTCTTTAGCCTTTACAAACAAGCTCGAGTCTGTTGGTGCTATTGAGTAACCACTTTGCACCAAAAATTCAGCAATCTTCCCATACCATGCTCTCGGGGCTTGCTTTAACCCATAGAGAGCTTTCTTTAACTTGCAGACATAACTTGGGTGAGTCGCACTCTTGAAGTCTTCTGGCTGCTCCATATATATGTCTCGATCTAGTTCTCCATGCAAGAAGGCATTCTTCACGTCCATCTGCCATAACTTCCAAGACTTGCTTGCTGCAAGTGCTAATAAGACTCGAACAGTAGTTACATTTGCCACTGGGCTAAAGGTTTCTTCATAATCCAGGCCATACTGTTGAGAGAATCCTCGAGCAACCAAACGTGCCTTATATCTTTCTATTGACCCGTCTGGTCGAGTTTTAAGTTTATAAACCCATTTGCAAGATATAGGACGTACCTCTTTAGGCCTTGGCACCGAGTCCCATGTCTCGTTCTTCCTTAATGCTTGAACCTCTTCTTCCATGGCCTTCTTCCATTCTTCTTCATGTGAGGCTTCCTCATATGTAGATGGCTCAACCTCTCCAACATCTTCTGTCATTGCTGCATTTGCATATTTGGGATTTGATCTTCTTTTCCTTGTTGACCTCCTAAGTCGAGCTACTTCCTCTTCATTTTCTTCCATCTGACTTGGTCGAAGCTCCTCTGCCATTGTCGGACATACACCAGTTCGCCATAGACTCTTTGATTTTTCTAGTGACTGTGCTCCTTCTTCTCTTCTAGCCTCGGGTACTTTTTCTTCTTCACTTGGATGATCCTTATCAAGCTCATCATTTTTTTCACTCTTTCATGAACCTCTTCTTCAAATTGTTTTGAATTTGGTAATTCAGAAGCTTGTGATGACCACCAAGATGATAGTTCATCAATCACTACATTTCTGGAAGTGTAACACCTCCCTGTCGTAGGATCACAACATTTCTGCCCTTTCCTTTGATTATCATAGCCCACAAATATACAACGAACTGCTTTCTTGTCGAACTTGCCGCATAAATGATTTGGCACAAATGCATAGCATACACATCCAAATACTCTAAAATGACTTACTATGGGCTTGCCATTCCATAGCTTCTTGTATGGTGACTTAAAGCTAAGCCTTGCTTGAGGCAGTCTATTGATTACATGTGTTGCCGTTTTCATACATTCGGCCCAGAATCTAGGTGGAACATTCTTCGCATGTAACATGCTCCTACATGTCTCTCGCAGATGCCGATTCTTTCTTTCGGCAACTCCATTTTGTTGAGGCGTATTTGACTGGCGACGTATCTTACAATCTTGCAAATTCTTTATAAATTCGTTTGATGTATATTCTCCTCCATTGTCAGTACGTAGGCACAGTATTTTTTTGCCTACTTCATTCTCTACTTTTTCTTTGAACTTCTTAAATTTTTCTAATGCCTCAGACTTCTCTTTCATAAAGTCAACCCAGACATACCTGCCATAACCATCACACGCTGACAACTCGCGTGCGCACACACACACACTGACTTCACCACACAACGACTACGGCATAAACAAAATGACCAAACACACGCCTATTTATAGAAAAACTTGCACCGCCATTCTCTGCCAGCTATGTGTGAAGAGCTATTGCCGACTTTGTGCTGCCACAATTCATCCTGCTCAAAAGTCGTCCACTTGCATGTCTTTATGGCCACTTGATGCAAGTTGAAAAGTCAAACTCTATCCAAAGAACAACTTCTGCATCAAGCCAACTAGTTTACCGCCATAATAAATTGAATAGAATAAGAAATGGCTACCGCAAGTTTTACTCCTCCTTTGAAGCAAACTTCAACTTGTTTCTTTTGACTCTTTGACTAGCCAATAGGAATAATAAGAAAACTCTAGACAATGGAGAGAGAGGAGGCGGTGCTTTTTCCTCACAGATTATAGAGATATGTTGCTTTAATTTTAACATTGGTTCTTTGCCCTCTCTCATATGCACATAACAACATGCGTGTCTTCCTTAGATTCCCTATACCTATGTTTTTGGTTTCTGATTTCATTCCTATTGTTTTTTGTATGACCACGCGAATTAAAAAGAAAATTGTGAAATTTTCCATAATGGCAATTTTCGTCCTGAAATATGTTGCTAGAGAACTTTAGTTTCGTTGAACCGGGGAAAAAAAAAACACGACTTTATGTTTTGTGGTGATGGCCGGATGATAGTGGAAGGACTTTCAGCTAGCAAGACCTCTTATTTCTCCGTTATTTTGGAGGTAAGCATTGACCTCATTGGGTGCAGCCCTTTTTTTTTTTCATTGACAAATCAGTAGCAACTAATTCTTCTCTCTCCTTCGGTCTCCAGATTTTTGAGGTTGCTCCAACATACTTCGTGGTTGATATTCAGAAAGCAGATCGAGACGCCAACGAGTACCTTAAAGTGCCCTTCATGTTATTTTTTAAGTGTCCGTCTTTTGTTTCACCACCATTCGAGAAGCTTATTCACAAGCAGACCGCATCCTGGGCTCGCTCATATGGTTTGACCGACACGCCGGCCAATTGTATGGAAAACGGTGTGCTGCGGGCCTGAACTACTGGCTCTTGCTTGCGGCACTTCCGTACCCAAAAGTGGAGGTCATGCTGGGCAAGAGTCAACGATCGGCTTTGTATAGCGGAGTTTTGGCTCATAACTTTTTGTCGCTCATCTGCATCGCAGTTCTCCAAGAGTTTCTGTGGCAATCTCGAGTCGAGGACATCATCTGGAATAGGACTTTTGGTTCATGACTTTTTGTATAGCGAAGTTTTGGTTCATAACTTTTTGTCACTCATCTCAGCCCAATATATTAAATATATAATTTTATACATACATTATTATATAAAAATATTAATGAGCTTTTCTTTTTCTTTTTTTTTTCTTTTTCTTTTTCTGTTAGGGATTCACGAGAATGATTTTTTTTTTCTTTGACTGACTGATTATATTAATTTTGAGATGATCGGATATTTCTATTAATTTTGGGCTGGAAACGGGTAAAGAGCCAGGCCAGTTTTAAAGAGATATGGACTAGAAGATGAAAACTTATCTAGGCCATATGTATTGGTTAATAGATTGGAAAAAATAGAGACTGGCCCAAAACCTAAAAGGAAACCGGCCCAAGCGCGAGCAGTGTGGTGGGCTTATGCACGCCTCTTCCAGATTTTTTTTAATAATTTCTACCGATTGATTTGACTTTTGATCTTTTGCATGATTTTATTTGGCATTTTTTTTTTAAAATTTGTTTGGATGGATTAGGACAAGAGAAATTCAAAAAAAAAAAAAATCAGGAAAATTATCCTAAAATTTGCGCCATTCGACTTAGCTTGATGAACTCTCCAACATATGACTAGCTTAGATAAGCAGAACAACATTCGACTAACTCACCTAACTTGACCGGAGCTAATCTTCGTCGAGGGTCCGTCCTAGCCATTTCGAACGTGATTTAACCTAACAATCGATCAGGAAGCATCACGAGGGCTCGAGAGAACTTACCTGGCCGTCAAGGAGCTTCGGTTTGATCTATAGTGAGCAATCGAGCTCGGGATAGGTTTGAGAGATATGGAGGCCGACTCGATGATTTAGATGCGGAAATCACATGCGATCAAGAGGAAAGATGCTCAGTGGAGCAAGACAAACAGATTGCAACAAATAGCACAACAAATGAACGGTTCTAACTCAAGTTGCCATTAGAGGCCGAGTTCGAGCTCGAAATTTCAAGAGACGCCGCCAGCTGTGATCGCTTCTCACGTACTCCTGTGAATTTTTGGTGACAATCCTTGGCTTTGGTCTAGCCTAGAATAGAATGGCTTGACCAGTGCCACGAGATTTCGAGCTCTAGCTCTTGACAATGGAGGTTGAAGAGCTCTCTCTCTCTCTCTCTCTCTCTCTCTCTCTCTCTCTCTCTCTCTCTCTCTCTCTCTCTCTCTCTCTCTCTCTCTCTCTCTCTCTCTCTCTCTCTCTCTCTCTCTCTCTCTCCTGTTACTCTCCAAGAGACGAATGAGCCTCCCCTTGATAAAAAATGCGTCAGTTTTGATATATACCCCATTTTGAAAATTGCCCGTGCGGGGGGACACGTGTGAAGGTCACCGACGATCGGCCATCGTCGGGAACGTAATGGCAAACTCAGTTAGGCCCTCTGGTGACAAAATTTCGCGTGAATTTGATCTTAATTTGGTCCTACATCTGAGTGAAGCCAGCCGTGACACATAACAGCCTTGTCGGCGAGACTCCGGCGGACCCATGCTGTCGGACCGGTCATGATCAACGCTATACTTCGTGGCCAACAAAATGCCTCTATCAATTTCATGGATTATTGTCAATTGATTGCCCAATTTTGCGACTGAAATTGACCTACGAAATGGCAAGTAGGGGCAGGAATTTGTAGTTCAATTGAACCGGGTATGCGGGTCGGACCCGGTTAAGTTTTAATTCCAAAATTACTCTTATTCTGTGGGGATCAATGCAATTAAAACTCGAAATTGAATTTAGGGAGATCAAATTCATCTAAAAAAATGATTTTCCCTACAATCCTAACATGAATTGATCAAAAACCCCAATTTTGACCAAAGATTCGATTTGAAATTTCTTGACTTTCGAGCCTTAATTGGCCAAATCAAATCGAACCACCCCCACCAATCGATTTAGAAGGGTGAAAAACATTGGGTAGTGGCTTCAAATTTGCCATGAAAGTCCTTGATTTAAAAGTAATTTCAATTTTACTAATTTCAAGGACTAAATTGCAATAAAATGTGCAATTTTATCCAAATCATGCAATTGAGAAATTTAAACAAAAAATTGGGCTAAATTGTAATGTAGGACAATTAGATTGAATGTCAAGACTCTTAAAATACCAAAATTGCGAATTAAAAGACTCGAAACATATTTTTTTGAGAAATTCAACCCTATGTGTTATAAAGAAACACACAAGATTAAACTTGAATTTTGACTTTTGATGAGGTCCAAAAGACAAGGGAATTAAAATAAAAAATATTGACTATTTTTCTATATTTTTGTGACCTCAAATGCTATTTTTCTTGATTTTCCATTTTTTTTAAAATACTAAAAAATATGAAAAATATAATTTTTTTGTTCAAAAATGGTTCCCTAGGCTTGAACAATGACACCAAAATTGATTTTTTAATTTTTCAATTTTTTTATGAATTTTTCTAATATAAAAGAAAAAAAAAACCTGATAAAAAATTAGGTGTCAATAGTGAGCCTGTGTGGAGTAGTAGATTCATATCAGACCATATTCATGCGATAATAAGAACTCACTACAAGATCATTCGAACTAGAGTTTATATGGAGGAAGGACCACATGTTGGCTTGGTAGCCTTTGAGTTCAGGGCCGTCTATCGGCATGGTATATCAAAATGAATAGGTCCTATCCCACCTCATCAATTCAACACGTTTCGAATCGCGAATGATGAAGATGATAGTGAGGTTTTTATGCCTCATACAGGTTTGATCTTCGGGTTTAATGAGAAATGAAGTATGAACGGATGGCAATGAAGTAGTACTCGAAGTTAGCTTAGCTTCATTGTGAATATCCTTAGTACTCATCCCATGTAAATATGGCAAAGAAAATTAGAAGCTTTATAAATATGTAATGTATTGAAAGTGCGCAGCGGAAATCTGATACTTTTTGCCGGGGAGATCGCCAAGAGGGAGCCCAAGTCCGAGCCCGTCATCCAGTTGGACCCACCTTCACTCAAAAGCTTAAGCCAATGAGTTATAGTCCAACTTGGGTATATTAATTGCTCAGTACCACATCAATTCTCCGATGTGGGACTTCTCTAACACAACTCACACGTGCATCCTAACAATCTCCCCCTCACGTGTGAGCTCCAGTGTTAGGTTTGCTCTCCCTTAATTCAAGTATCCTTCCGCACCAACTTATCTCAACTTGAATCTTCATCAACGCCCATCGGGCCCGTTGCTACACTGCAACGTCCACCGACCAGGAAATCGCATTGGCTCCATCTTAATCTGAATCTCCATCAACGCCCATCGGGCCCGCACTGCTACACTACAACGTTCACCGGCCCGAAAACCGCATTGGCTCCATCTCAATTTGAATCTCCATCAACGCCCATCGGGCCCGCACTGCTACACCACAGCGTCCACCGGACCGGAAACCGCGTTGGCATCAGATTTTTTTTTTTAGATGCGATCACCAGATTCCTTCTTGAGATATTCGCCGGAATAGATCGGAGGCCCACCAATCAACCATTGGTTCTGATACCATTTGTTGAGAGTGCACAGCGGAAGTCTGATACTTTTTGCCGGGGAGATCGCCAAGAGGGAGCCCAAATCTGAGCCCGTTAATATATCCAATTGGACCCACCTTCACTCAAAAGCTTAAGCCAAAGAGTTATGGGCCAACTTGGGTATATTAACTGCTCAGTACCACATCAATTCTCCGATGTGGGACTTCTCTAACACAACTCACACGTGCATCCTAACATAATGAATGATCCACTTGAAGAATCAGATGAAACTACATGTGAGGATTTAGATTCTGATTCGGGGGAATCGACAGGAAGTTGTAACATTTCTGTTGTTGTACTTTTTCCATGTGAATTTTGTAAAAAATATGAGTAGTTATATACATATGTAATAAGGAATGGATGATGAGTTTGAATAAAAAAATTTTGTTTGAAATATGTGTATCTAGTTAGTGAAACTAAGTAAAGATCATATCCTTTGTTAGGCATGCCTGCCGATTGAGTTTTGATATACTTCTATGCACTTGTGCCTGTACAGCCGCTTGATTGTTTTTACTAGAGTTTCTGCATGCCCGATTACTTTGATTAAGGAAAGAAGATTAAAGAAAAGAGAGCGAGGTTTTGGAAAAATGAAGTGTCAGCGGCATGGGACGCTGCACAATGCCGCCGTGGTTATCTGCCTCTCCTCTGTCCAAAATCTCCCTCCGCCCGCAGAAAATCTGCAAGCTGTCCTCCGAATCGTCCATGCTTGACCTGAAAGCCATCTGCCACCAGTGCTAGCCCTAAACCGAAGACTGTGTATGCCTCCTCCTCCTCTTCCTCGAAGCCTTCCAAAAACTGAATCGTCACTCCGCGAGCGCTCACACTCCCTCGGATGGTCACTCGCTCCCTCTTCTGCGACAGCGAGGTCAAGCCCTCCATCCCCACCTCCCTGCGACGCGGATCCCTTGCTCGTGCCACTCATTGTCGTCCATCCTCCGCCTACAGTAGATATCTTCCTCATTCTGTTCCTTGCTCTGACCAAAATCATTCTCTAACTGCAAGCTGCCTACAAATTCCAAAAGACGAGGGGCGAGACGGATGAGCAGCGCAAGATACGAGGGATGAGACGAAGAAGCCTAGGGTAAGAGATAGATGGCAAAAGGACGGGCTTTGTGGAGAGAGGATGAGCGAAAGAAAGAGAAAGATTGAAAAATGATTTTCTTTTCTTAGAAATGAAAATCATTTTCCCACTCTAGAGGGAGATTTTCCATTGAGCGGAAAATATTTTCTTTGACCACATATTTTCTACCCCAAAAGCTATAAATTGAGCCTTACTTGACACGAGCATGATAATATTTCATTATCATGATCGCATTAATTTTCAAGAGTCAAACATTTATGCTGGCAATTATTTGTCACAAATCCTAGAGTCTGTATAACTTGCTTCAAATTCCTTGAGAATATTTACTCAATCTTTAAGCTTCATTGGTTCTGCAAGATTTGAGGGGGACAAAAAATAAATAAATAAGAACTTCATGCCATGATATGCATTAAAATATGTGTATGTGACGGTCCAGAATTTGAGATGTGTGAATCAAATAAATCTCGAAAAATGAAGAAACGAAATATATTTCTTACGTTTAATGTATAATTAAGTCAGGCAAAATAGAGACCCTTTGAAATATTAATTCGGTAACGAATAAGCTTAATCTAGTAAAGCTTCTTTTTATAATAGATAAGATAGGTGTATTACAGTATTTCCAAACTTTAAGGCAATGGACTTGCGGGCGATGCCCGAAACAGTGGGGTCGAGGAGGGCAGTTCCGGCAGAGGAAGGAGCGCACGTTTGGCTGTGCAAGCACTCATGTAACACGGGTAAAAAGGCTTGAGAACGGCACAATCTAAACTGCACATGCGAATGATGTAGCGGCTTCATGGATCGCTCTGCCCAAATTGCGTCGCAAACAAGGCAAACATAATCGCCACTGCCGCCAACCTCTTAAAACCCAAACCCTCCGTCTGAGTTTCTAGTTATGACACACAAATCGATATAAAAGATGAGAATGGACAGAAATTTATACACAAGGGAAGATAAGCTGGTTGAGGGAGCTTAGGGAAAGAGAGATCAGGCTCCTTGAACATATCCAAATCTTTTAATAAGTTTCTCTCAATTCCATTCTAGCACGAGGGGATTATCTTGATAAGCTTGTCCCATGGAAGGCAGTGAAATAAAATTGCTAAATTAATGTGTAAATGATAAACATTTTGTTCCCGGGGGCCAATATTTCTAGCTAGAAACAGCTTTTTCTATTTTTATTCCATGGACAATTTTTGAGTAATGAAACGTGTAGACATCGACATAGAATATCTATTCCCAAAATAGAAATTCGTTTAATAGCAACATAAAATTTCTATGCCCGGCGGCCGGCAGATGAGCGATTGCCGGCTGCTAGCGATAAGGACTTGAGAAAGAAAGGGAGATTGCAGGTGAGAGAGAAAGTGAGTTGTGACAAAAATTCTTATTTCTGTTCTAGATATAGAAAAATAGAAAATGTCTACTTCTCGTTTTTGTTCCGAATCTAATTCAGAGATAAATATTTGTCTCGAAAATGAAATTATTTTACCAAGCCGATTTCTGATTCAAACATATTCTCAAAAAGAGAAAAATAAAAAAAGGGAAAAAATGATTATTACTCGTGTCCTAATTGACCAAATTAATTAATTTTTCGACCAAAAAAAAAATTAATTAATTAATAAAGATTGTGAATACTGCCAAAAGAAATGTTGTAAAAATTATTTAATTTCCCAGCCTTAAAATGTTTTGTATCAAAGTCATCAAACCATACATTAATCCCATGGGAATTTTCATTACAATAATAAAAAAAAGAACATAAACTTTAATTTTGATAGTGTAGCTTTATGCATGTCTTGACAAATGCGCCTAGTTGTTGCTTGCTTTTTGCACTACATATGGAGAGAAATTTTTGGAATCAAGCTCTGAGTAGGTACAAAAGCAATGTGAGTATTGCACTGATAAGCTATACCCCGTTTAGTTGTTGCTTGCTTTTTGCACTACATATGAATTTTTTTCTTGTCATTGAATGATGCTTGGTAGTCATGTGTTTTAAGTGGATTGCAGTAATGGCAAGAAGGAAGCTCTTGAGTTGCTCAAATCGAAACTTTTAGTTTGTTTGCTGTTGATTTGAAGGATGGTTCTGGTCTTCTGTTCTATATCTTAGGATATAGCATGTAGACTTATGCATAGCTGAGATGCAATCTTCGACGTGGCAGACTATTCGTCTGGAACCTCCTAATTTTCATATATGCGTTTTTATCTGACAAGTATCACTTGGCGTCTTATTAGATTTTTCTTGCTGTGCGAGCAGAGTAGTTGGTACTTTTCTGATCCCCAGTACTAAATTCAAGTAAATGATCAGTATGTGAAAAACAAGTTGAAGGTGGTTTTATTACCATCCCTTCATAGAGTAAGTTATGTCTTCATGGGGCAGTTATCATTTGTAACTCTTGTTCGTCCTTTCATTAATCTGCTTTGTGTGCACGAGTCTCAAAACCCGTGGCAGGAAGGCTCTCGTACGAGCCCCACATTTATGAAATCAATGCGCCGGACTTGTACATCCCCATTCATGGCTTTTGGAACCTATGTTATCTTATTCTTGCTGGCTTATTGTTGTGACTTCAGTGCCATTATGTACTGCCTTTTCTGATGTTGAAGTTTACGTCCTTCTGTTTTCTAGACATCCTCAATTTGTCTCTGGAGACAAGTTCTTTTCCAGATCTCCCATAGTCTCTCATGATTGCTTTCATGCAAATAATGCTAGCGTTTCAACTTGCTCCATATTGGTAATTTGCATTGCCAAGGCTTCATGGGAAACATTAATGTGGGGTTATTTTTAGGTTTAGTCCAGATGCATGGCAATGGCTGCTTGTCAAAGGATTTCTTGGCTGGTCTTTGCAAGTAATGTTGCTGAAAGTCACGTTGCTTTCTCTGGGTGGTGTCGAGTCACCTTTCCTATACATTGTGGCATATGCTGGGTACACGTCTGCAGGGTTGTATGCTTGGCTATTATGGGAAAAATCATCTTAAGATACGTGGACTTTGTCATGATGCCACTGGCCTGCTTGGATGTGGGGATTTTCCTGGTGAAGACAGTGAAGGGAGTACTTTCAGCGGAGGTGAGAAGTTACGGTAGGAGCAGGCTGCACAAGCCGCTGCTCTTCTGATGCGGATAAGGATGCGATCTACACAATCAATATAGATAAAGTTGTTGTCTACGTAATATTGCATGATATTATGTAATATTACGTTATCTTTATTTGTTAGGCAATTTTGTAATTTTTGGATTTTTCTATTTAGAATTCTAGTAGGGTTAGGATTAGGGTTAGCACCTTATAAAATGGTGTCTTAAGATTTTTAGACGGGGATTATTCAGACTTTTCAGATATTAATTTCAATTATGAGATTTCTCTCTCTTTAAGCATGGATTTGCTTGTGTTCTATCGCTGAACGTTGCGTCAGGTGGTATCAGAGCCTATGGCGACTGGCGGTGGTCTTCGCGACGATGCTCGGAAGACTAGAGCCCCAATCCTTGGGGACGGCGCGCTGCAACGTTTGGAGCAGCGTTTAATGGAACGCATAGATTGTTTCGGAGCACGATTTGACAAATTGGCGAATCGATTCGACGGTCTTGGCATTGATGTGAATCGGAATCGGCGAAACGACAGAAGGCCGGGTGCAGATCTTGCTCGCGGTGACCCTGTCAGGCATGTTCCTGTCCGCAGGCAGAATAACCCTTTATTTTCAGAGAGTTTTTTCGACGAAGGACGTGCTGATTATAGAGGATTTCGAAGGGGATACGATGGAAGAGATGGCAGACGATATTACTACGATCGTGAAGGTAACGACTTTAAATCAAAAGTCGATATACCTTATTTTGATGGAAGTCTTGATATAGAAGAATTTTTGGATTGGATTGCTGGTATTGAAAAATTCTTCAATTATATGGAGATCTCTTGTGAGAAACGGATGAGATTAGTAGCCTATAGATTGAAAGGAGCTGCATCTATATGGTGGGAGAGATTGCAGAATACGAGGAAGCTAGAAGGAAAAGAGAGAGTTCGAACTTGGCATAGAATGAAGAGGCTGCTGAAGCAAAAGTTCCTTCCACTCGACTATGAACAGTTCCAGCAGAAATTAATGAGTTTAGGACAAAATTGTGATTTTTCCAGGCGTTCGCGAGATTTGCCGATTGTTGAATCGAGAGGAGTTAGTGTATCGAATTTCGAGGATTCAGAGAAGAAGAGCGCGTACGGTTGTGTACGCAAGGTTTCAGATCCAAGTATGACAATTGAAGCCATCGTGTCGGCGAAGGATGGCGAGGTCACTCCTAGCGATGCTTCCCAGGAGGCAGAGCGGATGCCGGCATACGAGGTAGACGACTCGAACGTTCGATGATGAGGCACCGATTTTCGACCCAAATGCGGACGGCGGCGATGGAGGCGTAGAGGAAGTCAATGAGACCATTGGCGACATTCCCCGGGTGAAAGACATTCCCCAGGCGAAAATCGATTTGGTTCCTGAAGTTGTGCGAAAATTCAATGTTTCGGGGAGCAATGATGATAATCAAGGTAATTCTATTTTTGAAAGTGATGATTTTGATGGCAAGAGCTTGAATTTCGAAAGGACATTGGAAAATTCGTTGAATGGGGAGTTCAGTCTAGTCTGGGAGCAAATTAGAAGATTAGGGGATTGTGTGAGTGAAATATCGGAATGTAGGGACACTAGTCAAGATAATAAAAACTACCCTACCAACATGTCTAGGTACTGTGCTGTTGCTCTTTCTGTGAGTACACCGCCTTGTTATACCACGAGAGAATGTGTCGATGAAAAGTCTGATCAGACAAACTATTGTGAAGATCTCTACACCGAGGAAGCCGTTGGGAACTCTGCTTGTTCGACAATTATTCATGATATTTCTGAAATACCACAGAGTGATGACAGCTGTAAAAGCCATGAAGTTCAGCAAGGTATTTTTCACACATTGGCCAGAATTCTGCATCTAGGGAATATTGAACTTTCACCAGGCAAAGGGCATGATTCTTCCGTCATAAAGGATCAGAAATCTGGCTTCCATATGCAGATGACTGCTAATTTTTTTATGTGGGATGTATATGGCTTTGAATGCTTCGAGCGTAATAGGTTTGAGCAATTCTGCATCTACTTTGCAAATGAGAATCTTCAGCACCATTTCAATGAGCATGTTTTCAAGATGGACCATGAGGAGTATAACAAAGTAGAAATCAATTGGAGCTATATAGAATTTATAGACAACCTAGATGATTTGGAGTACGAACGAAATAAAGGTCGGAGTAGCGGAAGAAGGGTCACATGGGATTCGCAGGAAATTTACATATGCCACAATGGGATCAAGTATGGGGATAGGAAGCTGATGTATTACTTGATTCGTTGGAGAGGCCGTCCTGGGGGAAGCAAATTTTGCAACAAGATTCGAGGACGAATCTTTTTCCTAGCAGGGGAGAATGATGCAGATAAGGATGCGATCTACGCAATCAATATAGATAAAGTTGTTATCTACGTAATATTGCATGATATTATGTAATATTACGTGACGCAGCGTTCAGCGATAGAACAAACAAGCAAATATTGCTTGAGAGAGAAATCTCAAATTTTCAATATCAAAAGTATATTCTGTCTGCTCAAACGTCACAAAACACCTTATATAGGGTGTTAACCCTAATGACACCAAAACTAAAAAAATTACAAAATTGCCACTAAAAATAAAATTAAATCAGAAAGATGCTAAAATTAAATCCGAAAATTCTAGACGCATCTTCTCGACTTCCGTTGGGACTTTTGCCTATCCAATTGATTTAGAAACGCATTACTATTATGCTCCGCATCATTCTCCTCCACTTGGGAAAAACTCGTCCTCGAGTTAGAATCAGAATCTGGATATAACGGCTCTGTGGACTCATGAAATAGAGATAAATCACCAACATTGAAGGTATTGGATATGCCCATGCTTTGTGGAAGGTCGATAACATAGGCATTATCGATGATCTTCCAACTAACGGTGCAAGGCCCGTATTTCTTCTGTTGCAATTTGCTGTAAGTTCCAACCGGTAACCGCTCTTTACGAAGGAAGACCATGACTTGATCGCCGACTGCAAACACCTGCTTGCGCCTGTGTTTATCTGCCGCAGCCTTGTACTTCTGATTAGCCGCTTCCAACTTCTGCTTCACTTCCTGATGTATCTCGACAATCTGCTTAGCCATATGATCCGTTGCAACACTCTTGTCTGCTTGCTTGGGCAAGTGAATCAAATCCATAGTATGTTGAGGCGCCTTTGTATAGACAACAGAAAAAGGCGACCTGCCAATAGAATTGTGAACCGCATTATTATAAGCAAACTCCGCCTGCGATAAAGCAACATCCCACTGCTTCGGTTTATCCCCACAAAGACTTCGAATTAAGTTGCCCAAAGTTTTATTGACCACTTCCGTCTGCCCATCAGTCTGAGGGTGAGCTGTGCTACTGAAATTCAGTGATAAGTCAAACAATTTCCATAAGGTTCGCCAAAAATGCCCCAGAAATTTGCTATCTCTATCTGAAGTAATAGACTTAGGCACTCCATGCAGACGAACTACTTCTTTGAAAAATAACCTAGCCACACTTACAGCATCAGAAGTTTTCCTACAAGGAATGAAGTGTGCCATCTTGGAAAATCTGTCAACTACAACAAAAATAGAATCCACGCCTCTTTGAGTTCTTGGTAAACCCAACACAAAATCCATTGACAGATCCTCCCATATATTGTCAGGGACAGGTAAGGGCATATACAAACCTGTATTCTTAGATTTCCCCTTAGCAGTTTGGCAAACATAACATTTCTGCACATACCTGCTGATATCTTTACGCAATTGGGGCCAGTAAAATCGCTCCCTAACTGCAGCAATAGTTTTGTCTCGACCCAGATGTGCAGCCAATCCACCATCATGCAAATCACGAATTACCTTCTCTCGTAATGATGTCCGAGGAAGACAAAGTTGATTGCCATGCATTAGATAACCATCCAGAATATAGAACTCCTGCACAGGTTGATCAGCAACACACGTATCCCAAATTTGCCCAAAATCTTCATCGCCTGCATAACACTCTTTCAACTGCTCGAACCCCAGAATGTCCTGGCGTAATGTAATCAGCAAGCCAGCTCTCCTACTCAACGCATCTGCCACAACATTATGCACACCGGATTTGTGCTGCAACCTGAAAGGGAATTTTTGTAAAAACTGACACCAACGCGCATGCATATCTTTACTGATCTTCTTCTGACTATTTAAGTACTTCAAAGCTTCATGGTCAGAATAAAGCACAAATTCTTTCCCAATCAGATAGTCCTCCCATGTCTTCAAAGCTCTTACGACAGAGTAGAATTCTTTGTCATAAGTGCTCCATTTCTGTCGCGCATCGCTGAGCTTCTCACTGAAAAAACAAATTGGCCTGCGCTCTTGAGACAAAACAGCTCCTATACCCACTCCACTAGCATCGCAATCTACCTCAAACAGTTTATCAAAATTAGGTAGAGCTAGAACAGGTGCAGTACACAACTTCTCTTTCAAAATAGTAAAACTATTATCGGCTTCCTCTCCCCACAGAAATCTACCTTTCTTCATACACTCTGTAATCGGGGCTGCGATAGTGCTAAAATTCCTAATAAATCGCCTATAAAAGGTAGCCAACCCATGAAAACTCCTTACTTCAGAAACTGTTTTTGGAGTAGGCCACTCTCTGATGGCTTTCACCTCGTCTCATCCACCTCTATTCCCTCAGCAGTGATAATAAACCCCAAGAATAGCAGCTTATGAGTCAGAAAGCCGCATTTCTTAAGATTCACATACAGCTTACTAGTCTGCAAAGCGGTCAACACTTCCCTCAAGTGCATCAAATGATCCTCCTCGGTCTTACTATAAATCATGATATCATCAAAATAAACTACGACGAATTTGCCAATAAAAGATTTCAAAACCTGATTCATAAGCCTCATGAAAGTGCTTGGAGCATTAGAAAGCCCAAATGGCATCACCAACCACTCGTACAGTCCCTCCTTTGTCTTGAAAGCTGTCTTCCACTCATCTCCAGGCCGAATACGAATCTGATGGTAGCCATTCTTCAAATCCAGCTTCGTAAACCACTTAGCTCCGTGCAGTCTATCCAGCATGTCATCCAACCTATGAATTGGAAACTTGTAGCCCACAGTTATCTTATTAACGGCTCTTCTGTCTACACACATCCTCCAGCTCCCATCTTTCTTAGGAGTTAGTAAGGCAGGAACAACACATGGGCTCATGCTATCCTGAATGTGCCCCTTTCGCAGCAACTCTTCCACATTCTCTTTTAGAATCTCACTCTCTTTAGGACTTATCCTGTAGTGCGGTAAATTAGGCAAACTAGCACCAGGAATTAAGTATATATGATGCTGAATATCACGCATAGGAGGTAACCCTTCTGGAATCTCTTCAGGCATCAGCTCACTGAATTCTTGTAATAAAGGTCTAACTGCTTCAGGCTGCTCTTCCACTTGTAATTCAGCCTCTGTCTCAATCGCTTGTTTCACCACCAGCACATGAACTTCCCTGGTCTCCTTAATTTCATATTCAAATTTCCTTGTAAGAGTAAGGAAATTATTACCTGCAGCCTGTTTTCCTTTGTTCTTCAAGGGCAGCAACGTATATTTCATCCCATCTTTCATCAGATTATATTGGTTACTCCTTCCAGAATGCTGAGCATCAACATCAAATTGCCACGGCCTCTCGAACAACACGTGACATACATCCATATCTACTGCATCACAATACAACTCATCGTGAAATTTACCAATGGAGAATGGAATTTTGCATCGTTCAGTTACCAGTATACTTTCTGCTCCAAACTTAATCCATCCTAACGTATAGGGGTTATGATGTTTCTCCACAGGTATCCCTAGCTTCTTCACTGCATCCTTCCCAATGATATTTTCCATGCTCCCACTATCGATAACCACAGCAAATATCTTCCCCAGAATAGTGCATCTGGTTCGGAATAGCTGATGGCGTTGTGTATCATCCTCCTGTTTTGGGGCTAGCATCATCCTGCGCACCACACAGCTTATCTCCTCCTCTTCCTCATCTTCAAAACCGTCTTCCTCACCATCTGGTTCGCAGCAATACCTGTCTTCTTCCTCCTCTTCTCTTGCTGCCACGTTTACTGTTTTTCTCTGAGGGCATTCATTAGAACGGTGCCCAGGTTGATTACACCTGTAACACTTAATCGCCGCTGGTCTAGCATAAGGATTTGGGTTCACATTTTTCTGTGATTGCGACCCCTTGTCCCTTGCCTTGTTCAGAGGGCGCTTTTCTATCGCCTTATCCCCCTGATTTCGCTCTGCGCTAAAGTGATTGTTGAAGCCGCCTTTCTCCATGGAACTTCCTGAGCTACTACCCCTATAATTTTCAAAGCCTCTTTGACTCCGTTCTTGCTGCATCAATTCTGCCTTTCTAGCCATGTTCTTAGCTTCAGTCAGATTCCGCAAAAATTGTACCCCAATTTTATCCCGAATAAAGGGTTTCAACCCATCGAGATATCTGGCCACCTGTTGTCCCTCTGTTTCTGACAGGTTATTTCGCTCAGCCAATCTCATGAATTCTGTCGTATACTCATGTACAGTTCGATTGCCCTGCTGGCAACGCTGATACTGTTCGAACATGATCTGCTCATAATCAGGCGGAAGGAACTCCTGTTTCAACAGTCTGCTCATTCTATTCCATGTTCGTACCCTCTCTTTTCCTTCCCGCTCCCTTCTATTCTGCAATCTCTCCCACCATGCAGACGCACCCCCTTTCAATCTACAGGCTACTAGTCGCACCTTTTTTCTCGCTAGGGGTTCCCATATAATCGAAGAATCTATCGACATCAGCAATCCAATCCAGAAATTCTTCTATTCCCAAACTCCCATTAAAATAAGAGATATCGACTTTTAGTTTAAAGTCGTTACCTTCACGATCGTCGTAACGTCGTCGGCCATCTCTTCTATCGTGATCGTCATAACGACCCCTTCGAATTCCTGCATAACAATCCATGTCTCCATAATCAGCACGCCCTCCATCAGAAAACTCGTGCTCTTCTTCTTCCGAACTCTTTGAGAACAGAGGGTTATTCTGCCTGCGGACAGGAACAGGCCTGACAGGGTCACCGCGAGCAAGATATGCACCCAGCCTTCTGTCGTTCCGCCGATTCCGGTTCACATCAACGCCGAAATCTTCAAATCGATCTGCCAATGCATCAAGTCGTGCTTCGATGCGTTGAAATCGTTGATCGAATCGTTGATCCAGGCGTTCCATTAAACACTGCTCCAAACGTTGCAGAGCGTCGTCCCCAAGGATTGGGGCTCCAGTCTCCTGAACATCGTCACGAAGACCACCGCCAGTCGCCATAGGCTCTGATACCACATGACGCAGCGTTCAGCGATAGAACAAACAAGCAAATATTGCTTAAGAGAGAAATCTCAAATTTTTAATATCAAAAGTATATTCTGTCTGCTCAAACGTCACAAAACACCTTATATAGGGTGTTAACCCTAATGACACCAAAACTAAAAAAATTACAAAATTGCCACTAAAAATAAAATTAAATCAGAAAGATGCTAAAATTAAATCCGAAAATTCTAGACGCATCTTCTCGACTTCCGTTGGGACTTTTGCCTATCCAATCGATCCAGAAACGCATTACTAATATGCTCCGCATCATTACGTTATCTTTATTTGTTAGGCAATTTTGTAATTTTTGGATTTTTCTATTTAGAATTCTAGTAGGGTTAGGATTAGGGTTAGCACCTTATAAAAGGGTGTCTTAAGGTTTTTAGACGGGGATTATTCAGACTTTTCAGATATTAATTTCAATTATGAGATTTCTCTCTCTTTAAGCATGGATTTGCTTGTGTTCTATCGCTGAACGCTGCGTCATCTTCATTGCTTTCTCATGCTTCCCACTTTTCTCATGGCTTGGAAATATTAATCTCAACTGGCTTTTCTGAATTGAATCATGTAATGATGTAATGTTTGACTGGATGTTGTGAAATGAGACACTAGATCGGAGTCGCAGCGGAATAGGATCGACGAGCGTTTGCAATTAATGTCGGGAGCCGTAGAAAGTCGACAGAGAAATAAAACGGAATAATAATAAAGGACACGAGACTTACGTGGTTCGGTCCGAATGTCGGAACCTACGTCCACGGGGAGAGCCAACAAATAATCCACTAACAAATCGGAGAATTACAAGATTACAATCCCTCACGCTCAAGTGTTTCCCAACCCTAGATTATACACCCGATACCCACGGTGTTTAATAACTCAAATAGACTCGACGCGGCGAACAAGTCTTTCCGAGCTCACTTCTATCTCTTGAGCTCTCTCTTGTTCGCTTGCTTTGTCTTCGGTTCTTCTTCTCCTTATATAGCCGAATGGAAGAGGAAGCATGCCAACTTGTGCCCAACTTATGCCTAACTCCCAAGTCAATGCCTAACTCGCGCCTAACTCCCGAGTCAATGCCTAACTCCCGAGTCAATGCCTAACTCGTGCCTAACTCCCAAGTCAATGCCTAACTCCCGAGTCAATGTCTAACTCCCGAGTCAATGCCTAACTCGTGCCTAACTCCCGAGTCTTCGTATATGGGCTCAAACTCGAGACACAATTTTAACAATTCTCCACCTTGGCTCGATGTTTGTAGCCAAGCTATAGTATTCATGTTAACTCTCCCAGCGCCCCGATGGGCGCTTATGCTCTACAGACGCCAATCGAGCTCAAACAGAGCTCGAGCTTTGCCAAAGGAACCGGCTTCGTCATCATGTCTGCTGGATTTTCTGCTGTTGCTATTTTCATAATAGCAATCTCGCCCTTCGTTATGACATCTCGGATGAAATGGTACCTGATATCGATATGCTTTGTTCGCTCGTGATATATCGGATTATAAGCTAGATGTATCGCACCTTGGTTGTCACAATGTACAGTGACGCTTTTCTGATTCAGTCCAAGGTCCAAGAGCAAACCTTTCAGCCATATCGCCTCCTTTGCCACAAAGGTTAGTGCCATGTACTCTGCCTCAGTTGAAGATAAAGCAACATGATCTTGTAAAGATGCTTTCCAACTTACTGCACCACCTGCTAGCATAAAAACGTACCCCGCTAATGATCTGCGACCATCCGTATCACCAGCATGATCCGAGTCCACATACCCTGTGGTCTTACTGCCGTTCTTGTCCCTTTGGTATGTGATACCAACGTCTGCTGTCCCCTTCAAATATCTGAGGATCCATTTCACAGCTTCCCAATGAGTCTTACCTGGGTGTTTCATGTAACGGCTAACAACACTTACAGCTTGTGAAATGTCAGGTCTAGTGCACACCATGGCGTACATAATACTACCCACTGCACTAGAGTATGGAACACGAGACATATGCTCCCCCTCTTCCTCAGTCTGCGGTGATAATTTGTCAGAAAGTTTAAAGTGTGCAGCTAAAGGTGTACTTACAGATTTTGCTGACTGCATGTTAAAACGTTCCACGATCTTCTCAATATATTTCTTTTGCGATAGACGCAAAATCCCTGCAGTCTTGTCACGCAAAATCTCCATACCCAATATCTTCTTTGCAGCACCTAAATCTTTCATTTCAAACTCAGCACTCAACTGCCGCTTCAGCACATCAATATCAGACATATTTCTAGCTACTATCAGCATATCATCAACATATAACAGCAGATATATCAAAGACCCATCATCCAGTCTCCTAAAATAAACACAGCTATCCATCTGACTCTTAGAATAGTCCTGACTAGCCATGAAAGCATCAAAGCGCTTATACCATTGTCTAGGAGACTGTTTCAGCCCATATAAAGATTTCTTTAACAAACAAACATGGTCTTCCTTACCCAGAATAGCAAATCCCTCTGGCTGCCTCATGTAAATCTGCTCCTCCAACTCACCATGAAGAAACGCTGTCTTTACATCAAGCTGCTCCAACTCGAGATCCTGTGCAGCAACTAAGGCAAGTAAAATACGAATAGAGGTATGCCTTACCACAGGAGAAAACACTTCATTATAGTCAATGCCCTCCCGCTGTGTAAACCCCTTCGCCACAAGTCTCGCCTTATATCTCGCTGCCTCGACACCAGGAATGCCCTCTTTCCGTTTGTAGACCCATTTGCTTCCAACAATCTTCTGGCTCTTGGGTACTTTAACTAGCTCCCATGTCTGATTCTGATGGAGTGATTCCATCTCTTCACTCATAGCCCCTAGCCACTGCGATGACTCAGAACTAGCCATCGCCTCAGAGTAAGACGAAGGCTCATCTGTCTCCACCTCATCACCTACAGTCAATGCATAGGCTATATCAGCATAACCATAACGTACCGGTGGTTTGATTTGCCTTTTCTGTCTGTTTGTGGCTATATTATGTTGCGGCTCCGCTGGTTGTTCCGTATCACCGTCTTCAGGAATAGTGGCCTCATCCATAGTCTCAACATCTGTTACCTCCGAGGTCTCCGGAGTCTCCACCTGAAACTCCACCTCACTACTGACACCATGATCTGTCTGCTCTGCTGGTAGTGACTCAGGACTCCTCTGTCGAAGCATTGCAGTCTCGTCGAAAATTACGTCTCTGCTGATTATAAAATGGGGTGATCTGGGATTATTGCACCACAACCGGTAGCCTTTTACCCCTTCTGCATAACCCAGAAATATGCACTTCTTTGCCCTCGGCTCAAGCTTACCATCCCTCGCATGAGCATACGCAGGACATCCGAATATCCGCAATCCGGAATAATCAACAGGTTTTCCCGACCATACTTCCTCAGGAGTCTTCCACTCAATAGCAGAAGATGGAGATCTATTAACTAGGTAACATGCCATATTTACTGCTTCGGCCCAAAATTCCTTGCCCAGTTCTGCATGTGAAATCATGCACCGAGCTCTCTCAAGTAGAGTTCTGTTCTTCCGTTCAGCAACGCCATTTTGTTGTGGTGTCCCAGGAACCGTGCGGTTGTTGACACCTGATTTTTGACTATCTTTTATTTCAGTTTTTATTTCTAAAATTAATTAAAAATAGCAAAAAAGGTCAAAAAATTGCAAAATCAACTTTGGAAGCCTTAGCCTAGCCTTAGGAACCAATTTTGAACAAAAAATACTTTTTGATTTTTTTAATATTTTTTGGAATTTATTTAATTATTAAAATATCCAAAAAATCAGAAAAAATACCATCCGTGGTCAGAAAATTACACAAAAATATTCAGAAATTTTATTTTAATTTCCTCTTTAAATTTAGCTCGGTTCATGGGGTTGCTTCACAAACCTAATCCCGAACCGGGCCTAAAAAATCCTTTTCGAGTCTTTTAATTTTCAATTCTCGGTTTTTATAAGCTATGACATTGGACTCTAAAGTATTGAAATGCAATTGGGCCAATTTGCCCTCCAATTTGATCAATTTTAGCCAAAAGGGCTTAATTGCATAAAAATCTTTCAATTTAGTCCCCGGTTTTACAATTTTCGAAATTAAATTTCACACGGGCACACCCATTAAAATTAAACACCCCTACCCTATAGTTTTCATCGTGATGAATCCATTGATGGGCTCATTTTTGAATAATTCGATCGTTTGGCCCCTCAATTTGGCAAAATTCATTTTCGGATCCTAGGGACAATTTGGGGTTTTCACAAAATTTCAATCAATTGATTCACCAAAATACCCTAATTTGATAGAAAATATGTCAAGGAGTCCGATTATGCCATCAATTTCATGAAAATAGATCAATTTGGGGCCCAATTTGGGTATTTGGTCGAACCGGGCCGGTCGGGTCAGATCCGACCCGACCCGGTCCGACCGGGTCTGCAACTAAGTTGCAGACCCGTTGCACGCCGAGCATGGGCAGAGCAGGGGATGAGGGAGCGGTCGATTTTTCTAAGAAAAAATGGCAACCAAGCGTGGGAAACATTGGCAGAGGAATATTTGGCGTTCTGGCAGAGGCATGGGCGCAAAAACGCCGGTCGGCCACGCCAAACCGAGGGAGATTCTCGGTTAAAACCGAGCTCGTCCATGAATAGGAGGGGGGATTTTTTCTGGCAAACACTGGACGAGAGGAGCTGGGGCAGACCTTCAAGAACCTTCCTTGATCATCACCGGGTATTCAGTGGCCGTCGGCGAGCTCCAAGCAGGTCGGTTTCCCTCCCCCGACCTTCATTTTTACATGTAGACCACGTGTTCGACGGAATGCCCAAATGGGCTTTGAATTTTCGGCTCTCGGCCGAGCCACCCCGGAGCTCCATTTGCGCGTGTTTAGCCTCAAGCATGCATTAGAACCGCCTCTAAGTCTTTGTATGTGTTTATTTCGCAATGAAAATGCGCCGACGACGTGAGCCGGAGCTTCGCCGGTCGCGGTCCGAACGGGGAGCTCGACCGGGAACTTCGAACGGTCGCCGAAGATTGGGAGACCTCAGGTAAGTTCCCCGACCCTTCATGAATGCTCCTTGATTGATCAGAATCGTTTTCAAAGCAAAAAAAAAAATTTCTGGAAATTTGCTCGCCGGCGCCGGTTCGGTCGAGCCTCGTCCGGCCACTTTTCGACGATAAACCTTGCATTTTAATGCCGTATGATGATGTTGGTAATATAGGAAACCTAATGGCGAAGAAATGGGTGAAAAATAATAAGTTTTGGAGGTCGGTTTGCGTTTTCCGGCGAAGTTCCGGCGAGGGTCGCCGGAAATAGACACTGTTCATCGTCTTCCCCGGCGACCCTCCGGCCAGTCAACCGGTCAACGGCTGACGTGGCATGCCACGTAGGCGCCACGTCAGCCGGGTGGGCCGGTCCAAGTCTTTTTTCAATAAAATAAAATGAACGGCCCGGATCGCGACACGTGTCGCGATCCTGTAATTTTGGGAAATAAAAAAAAATGATTTTCGGATAAAATAAATGATTTTCAGAAAATTAAATAAATTCGATCCGATGGACAAGAACGTGCCAAGTGGCCTTCTGTGGATCGTCCGATCTCGTCCAAGATCGGACGCACCACGATTGGACACGTGGAATGGTTCTGATCGTCCGATTTGAGGTTTTTCTAAAAAAGGAAAATAAATTGATTTTTGATCCGACGGTCATAATCGAGCCACGTGTTTCTCTCTGGAACGTCCGATCTAGTGGAAGATCGGACGCACAGGATGAGGCCACGTGGCGCGATGAGAACCGTCGGATCCGGGGAATTTTCGGATAATTAAATAAAATAGATAAAAAATCAAAAAAATTGTTAAAAAATGGAAAAATGTTTAAAAATATAAAACGACCCCTAGGGTCGGGCCGGGCGCCCGAGAGGCGTGGGCCGGGTTTGACCCGGCCCGGAAAATATTTTTAAATATTAAAAAATTCAGAAAATAAGAAAAAATAATAAATAATCAAAAAATCAATAAAAAATAAAAAAAATCATGAAAATATTCAAAAAATTCGGAAAATTCAGAAAAATTCTAAAAAATTCCAGAAAATAGGAAATGGCCACATTCAACTGGCCACGACCTGTTTCGGGTCTTTCGACCCCCGATCTTTTCAGAAATGACGGTTTTGCCCTTCCGGCAAACCGTCTTCCAAAAAAATTCTAAAAATCCAGGAAAATCCCAAAAAATAGGAAATGGCCACAAACAACTGGCCAAGTCTCATCCCGGGTGTTTTGAACCCCGAACCTTCTTGAAAATGACGATTTCGCCCTTTGGGCGAATTGTCTTCCAAAAATTGAAGAAAAATCAAGAAATTCCAAAAAATTCCCAAAAATGGGAAATGGCCACAATCGACTGGCCATGGAATATTTTGGGTAATTCGGTATCCAAACCTTCCAAAAATGACAATTTTTCCCTTTGGGCTAATTGTCCCATAATCTTCCCATTTTACCCCTAGCCCTAAATCACATCTTCCCTAAGCCCTTATGGCTATACTAGGAGGCCAATGATTGAAATTGATGTGCATTAACGTGATTTATTTATGCACTTGACTTGCGCTTTCATTATATTGACTTTGATTTGATAGGACTAGTCTTCCGATCTGCATGAAACCCTGACTCTTACATATCTCACCCAAAATTGCGCCTGCATGAACTCTTAGTTAGGAAAATCACTCGCGTTAGGTACCGAAAGGGCGTTGGTAATGACACCAGCGTAACCAAGTCCCCGAACCCAAAATCTCTGGTTCCGCAGAACTGATCGATCTCTCCCAATCGGTCAGTAAGGTTTCCGGTCTACCCTCCAAGAAAGACCGGTGGCGACTCCAAATGCATGAACAAGTTGCACATGCCACCACGACCACACTAAGGTCGAAAGCGATCGACTTTTATCGTAGAATCCCTCAAAAGACATACTCCCGCCGCGATTTGGTATGGGCCTGGGAGGGCCCGCGCCGATCTAAGGCCCGCAATCCACATTTCAGAGTGGGGGCCGCGATCGGTAATCCATTAGCCACGTCCGATTTAGGACGGGTCGCGACAGCTGGCGACTCCACTGGGGACGTTGTTCTAGAACACATGGTTCTAGACCTCAAGTACCTCAAGTGGACTTAGGCCGTAATTAAAACGTTGAGTGATTTTTCTAACCCTGCAGGCGCTCTTGAAGGTGAGGTAAGTCCGCTCACGATAGGTGTTATATGTTTTTACAGATTGGAGTGATAAGGGGTGTAGTCTGTGATTAACATAGTCTTATGCAGGATGGGCGTAGGAATGTATGTTATATGGATGATTTGAAGCGCTGATTGATATATAAATTGTTGCGCATGATTCACTGCATATTTGAGGATCACGACACTTTGCACAAAGCGCCCAAACCCAGGCCGCGAAATCACCTTTTTAGGTAGCCATAGATCAGGGATCGATATGCAACGCTCTAGCGTGGATTGCGCTGGGGTTGACCATATTCGATCCCGCTCACTATCCAAGTCGAGACTTTTATCCATTTGTTGTGGATTGCGCTCATGGACGAATTTATCGATTCGGATAGAGGGAAGCCTCTAGGTTCCTCACCTAAGCCATTTTGATTTCTAGAGTCAATCCTCACTTGTCTCACGCGCATGTATATGGATGGTTGGTATACCTAAAACCAAGAAAATCATCGGGTACCTCTTATGGTAAGGTCTTTCCATTATTGTTTAATTTACCTGCAGCTTCGTATTTATTGCACAACATGTCGCATTCATTGAGTCCGATGGTTGGATCTAATTCCATTCTACAGTTTAGATAAAGTGGAGATGGTCTCCCCAAATCTCTCCAAGGTCCCAGAGGTATTCGAGTATGAGCGACGTGTCATCCGTCATCGAGCCACCGAGACGTTCAATGGATTCCACTCCTTCCGATTTATCCAAGGGAGGGCACTTACTGGACGCAATCTTATCCGAGGAACAGACTGCTTCTACACCAAGTCCGCCGAGCAACTCGAACGCGAACATAAATTCGAGTACGAAAGGGAAAGGATGTGGAACATTTATCTGAAGTTAAGGGGCATATTCAGCAGGGTACGAGCAAATCCAACATCTCCTCTAGTGGTCATCGAGATCTCATCAGACGAAGAGAATTCTCTCGAGAGCCAGCCGTCCTCTTCCACCCCTATAGACATTTCATCTGATGAAGACGACGACCCGAGCTAATCGGAGCAAGGACGACGGACGACGTTACCCGACGACCTGACTTGGGGCATCTCCTTAGGTTCCTTAGGGTCGCCTTCCGGAGGTGTTTTAGAATTATTCAGTTTTCTGAGCCTTCTGAGTCTGTAAAAGGAATCCGTCTGTGGATCCCCCTCTTACCCCCTGCGCTTTAATTCCCGTGTCATTCATAGGCGTCTTAATACCGGAATGCGGCATTGGAATTTCACCCAACCATTCGGACTTTTCTGTTTCAATCATACGTCGCTTCCGTTTGAAATTTTTTTTAGAACTCACGCTTGGTTGGTTCGACACAAGTGCGAAGATCTAATTCTCATTTCATGGTGTGTGCGACGTATGATTGAAGTGGTCCACGCCATGCATAAGCATATCATCTGCATAACATCATTATTTTCGTCCAATTCATTATGCCTATTGATGGGATTAGCATGGGAACCCTAGTTTGGCATTCCCTTTATCCAAATGTGGGAACTCAACCCTCGTCACATCACGGGTAAATAATGATTTGAATGAATCTAATGCCCGAGTAATCCATGGATAATTAATCGCATTTTCATATTCTAGACTCGATGGGAAGAGGTGATATCCAAATTCTGCCGGTCCCGCATAGAGAATTGCTAGTTTGGTGGGGACGCCTCAACAAGACCAACCAGGCGTATGTTAAGCAAAGGCTGGGGCATCTGGTTAGCCTCATCGAAATCAAATACCAACCGGCACTGATACAAGCAGCGGCACGATTCTGGGATCGCACCACACTAACATTCAACTTCGAAGGATTGGAGGTCACACCCACAGTGGAAGAATATACAGCCGTCATCGGAGTCGAATTCAAGGGACAATTAGTCCGTCCCCCTTTAGGCCTTGACCCATCCAAGCTGCTCTCCAAGTTCCTTCGGCTCAAGACCACCGAGATTGAAAGAATTCTCAAATCCAATTCTGGCAGATTCCCGTTCTCATTCCTATTCGACAATTACTCGGACCTACCCATTGACACTGGCCATAGGGCCGGAGGGGTCTTCATCCTGGCCTTCTTTGGATTCGTGTTATTTCCTACATCCAGGACCACATTCAACCCTCTCATTGTCCACATAGCCCAGCAGGCATGTGACCAGTTGGATTATTCCTATATGATCCTTGCTGAGACTTTGCTGTCCCTGAACCGCTATAAGGCCGCACTGGATGATTCCAAATCCACCCGGAAAACCATTTTCCAAGCCTCCAATGGCCTTCTCTTCTTGTGGATCACTTCCCATCTTAAAAAACTCAACCTTCGCGCTGGATGCACTCGAATCGATGAAGACGTCCACCCTATCCAGTCCTTCCTCAAGTGCCAATCACTCATTGCCAACCGCTCTTTCAACGACTGGTACGAACTCCTAGAAAAATTAGAACCCGAACAACTCCGATGGCGGCTAAGGCGACCGAAGATGCATAAAGCACGCATCGCCACCAAGACCGGCGGGCCAATTCCTCTCTTGGGTTTCACAGGAGCCGTGTCATACTACCCGATCAGAGTCGTCAGACAGTTCGGCATGCTGCAGCAGATACCACCCCAAAGTCCTCCGGACGAATTCGCCTTCGACATTCCCCAAGGCCCAATCACCAAGAGGACCAAGGCGCGCCTCCAGATGATGATCAATGACCTAGAGCAGGCACTGAAAGACTCCCCGCCTCAGGATGTGGAGTGGCCGGATCAGTTGGACCCTGAGATGAACATCCATCGGGCCTCCGAGGAATATATCCGGGCTTTCAAAAGAGTCCGGCCGACCCTAGTCGAACCATATGTTCCAGAGTACATCGTCCCATATGTACCAGGAGTGGAGCCTTACATACCGGAAGACGTCGGACCGCCAGCCTATCCTGAAGGCGAAGAAGTCCAAAGTTGAAGACTCGGCTCTCCCAGCAATATCGGAGGAGGACAGAGGAGCCAGCCCTCCCATCGAGTTTAGAATAGTCAAGCATTTTCATTTCCCATTGTGATCAAACTCCTCCGGGAGCCTTTTTTATGCATTATCCAAGCATCTTTTCAAAAAGAACTTATCCTAATTATCATGGATTACTCTTTGCATAACGACATACTTGCCTTGACAAACTGGGGCAAGACCGCGCCAGCGTGATCAGGCCGCCGTTCACTTTGCGGCACATGATTTATCTCTCGTATCCATAAGCCTAACTTTTAATCTCCCGGACAGGTAACTCTCAATCACGAGGACTCGAGCCCAAGCGCGTTCTCAGGCCCGTATGGAGCACGAACAGGTTGACGCCCGCCTCGGGACTCTGGAAGCACGATTAGACCAAGTGACTCAGATGCTGGCTGAAATGAAGGACATGTTCATCGCGGCTAACGCCAGGCCCACTCTGCCAGTTGATCTTAACCAAGTTGCAAACCCAAGCACGCCTGCTGGTTCCGACGCAGGTGGACCCGTTGGGACGAATGCTGCACCTGGCACTGAGCAGGCTCCAACTGTTGACGTACCGCCAAGAGCCCCGCCTGTCATCATCAACCTAGAAGGGAAACAGAGTGAGAAGTCTGTCATGGTCGATGAGGGAGTAAGAAGGATTGCCAAAATCGAGGAATGTCTCACCAGCCAGGGATTTGAGTTGTCAAAGTACGATAAAATCATGCCTTTCACCAAGATTGAGGTCCCCGTGGACTACAAGGAGCCGGATTTCTCAAGGAAGTATAATGGGACAGGCTGTCCCAAGACCCACCTGAAGTACTACTTGTACAAGATGGCCAAATACTCAGATTACACGCCATTGCTGATCAATACCTTCCAAGAGAGTCTGGCTGGCGCCGCTCTGTCTTGGTACGTGGAGTTAGACATACAAAGATATGACGACTGGGACGAGTTTGCAGGAGACTTTCTATCCCAGTATAAGTTCAATGCACTGACTGCTCCAACCAGAGAGGACCTACTGCGGACCGCGAAAGGGAGGACTGAAAGCGTTCGTTTATACGCCCAAAGGTGGAGGGCGCTCGCCACTCAGGTGAAGCCGCACATCCCGGAGGAAGAGTTGGTAGACATCTTTCTGAAAGCGCTGCCGTATGACTACTTTGACAAACTAAACACCTCTGGGTGTCAGACCTTCGCGCACTTAATCAAAGTGGCGGAAAGACACGAGTGGGCTATAAGAGAAAGGCGTGTGCCGGAAGTGACTCCGAAGCGACCGTTCCCCGCAAAGAAAGAACGAGAATCTACTGCAGAGGTTGCCTTCGTTTCCAATCCACCAAGAGCCAAAAAGTTCGAAAACTCCACCCCGACCCAGGGGAACACCTCTTGGACGGCCCAGAGGATCTTAGCACCAAGAGGAAGGGGTCCTCCCTCTTTTACCCCGCTCCCAGTCCCGATGTCAAAGTTACTCCCTAAGCTTCTAGACGCAAGGTTGTTAGCCAAGAAGTCGCCGAGGTCAGCACCGCCAAGGTTCATGGGTTTCGACGAGAGTCGAACTTGTGCATATCACATGGGCGAAAAAGGACACAACATAGACAATTGTCGGGCCCTACAATACGACATACAGGCCCTTATCGACAGTGACTTGCTGAAGTTTGATGGAGCAGATCCAAACATCCAACAGAATCCACTACCTGACCATACCGCAAACGCGGTGTTCAATATAGACCTCGGGAGAAACCCGTACGACTCAGAGGAATCATGCCCTGTTGAATCGATCTGCATGGTGGAGGGTATGACCCCGCTGATAATAAACCTCACTGAGTTCAACCTTACACAAGAAGATCGTAGTGACATCGAGGTAGAGGCGACAGGGGAGGCCAGCAGTTCTCACAAAGACGAGGTCACGCCCTTAGTAATTACACTCCCCGCAGTAGAGGCTTACAACCCCAAAGCAGTGCATTGGAATTACGGCACCAGTGAAGTAGATGCCATTACTCGCTCCGGGAGGTGCCTAGTCCAAAAGGAGGGAGATGTTGAAAAGAAGGGGATAACGGAGGAAGACGCCAAGCAGGTCCTAGCCATCATTAGAACCAGTGAGTTCGAGGTGGTCGAACAGCTGAGAAAGATGCCCGCGCAAATCTCACTCTTGGACCTCTTCAAGACATCTGAGAAGCATCGAAATGCCCTTTTGAAGGTGCTGGATGAGGCCCACGTGCCTGAAACAATCAATGAGGCCCAGTTGGAGGACTTCGTGGGGGCAATCCTCTTGAAAGATCAAGTCTCATTCTCAGATGAAGACTTCCCACCAGAGGGGCGAGGACATAACAAGGCTCTCTACGTGTCAGCAATGTGCCACGGCAAACGGGTATCTCGAGTCCTCATAGATAATGGGTCAGCGTTCGACATATGCCCTTTAAGCACGCTTAGAGGCCTCGGGGTGAAAGAAGATTTAATCAAAACCTCGAAGTCCACCATTCGAGCTTTCGATGGGGCTAAAGGCGAGGTAACTGGAGAGATAGAACTACCTGTCCTTGTGGGCCCAACAGAGTTCCTGATCAATTTCCAAATCATGGATATCCCAGCGTCATTTGGGTTTTTGCTTGGAAGACCTTGGATTCACACGGCTGGCGCCGTGCCCTCCAGCTTACACCAGAAGGTCCGGATGGTCGTTCACGACAAATTGATCACCATACACTCAGAGGCTGATCACTTAACGAGCCACATCGACACTATTCCATTGGTGAAACCTTCGTCCGGAGAAGAATCAAGCTTTCGCGCTGCGGAGAGAATGTACATTATGCATGTACCAGCTGGTACAGCCATGAGGCCGCCAAATTGCTCCAAATCCTCGATCATGGCGGGAAAAATACTGACGCGACATGGTTTTATCCCGGGCCTTGGTTTAGGCAAGCACCACCAAGGTATTCAAGAGCCAGTTAGCTTGGCGACAGTGAAGAACCGCCGAGGGCTGGGTTATAAAGGAGAACCGGGTCGACATTTCCAACCAGAAGGTTATGGGAGAGGTAGGGGCCGTGGTGGCCGCGTCCTAGGGTCGAATACATGGAAGGGCAAGGGAAAGATGTTCGAAACTCCCCTGAGTCGTTTCTTTGATGATGCGTCTAAGTGGCTGAAGGACGAGAAGGTGGACGTTACAACGGAGGACCCCCAGTTGGCCAGCCTGTTCCTGGAAGATTCTGTCAACGTCATTATCGAGGGAATCGACGACGACGCGTCCGTCATTGAGTAAAGAAATTTCCACCCCCCTCTGATGCATCTGAATATACATCAGATGCCTCGAACTATCACCTTTGTTTTATGTCTTTACGTCAAAATAAAAACAAAAAAAAATAAAAAAATCCTCATAAAATACAAAAATCGGGATGTGTGGGAACCACGAATCAGGTCGATGACGATCCAAATGAGAGAAAAGAAAAGATGCAAAGAAAAGAAGAGATGAAAAGAAAAGAAAAGCCCTGAGACCTGATTTCCCACACGTCTCCCAGTTTTCAAAATTTTGGGAGGCAAGGATGTCCAATGATATGAGGACTAGCCCCCATCTCTCCTTTTCAGTTTTAATCTTTGTTCTTAAAACATCTCCAAAGAAATGCATCGTCCATGAGCCTTATCTATTATATGTTAACTAACCATTTTCATGACATTTCAGGCATACCATTCCACACATACATAGCAGGTTGTTAAGTTATCCCAGCTCTCAAAAGGAAGCTACCCTCCATATCGAAGGAGACGAAGACGACCGGGTCGAGGAGGGAATCAGAGTTGATTGGAAACGCTATGAAGACTCCAAGCCACCCAATGCGGAGGGCACTACCTCGGTGAATTTAGGGACTCCAGAGAATATCAAGGAGGTGAAGATTGGAGAAAGCCTACCGCCGACAGAAGCATCCAGAATAATTGAGCTCCTGCGAGAATACCAAGATGTCTTCGCATGGTCATATGCGGATATGCCGGGTTTACACCCTAGTATCGTGGAACACGCTTTGCCAACCGACCCCAGCATCTTGCCCAAGAAGCAGAACCTCAGGCGTACAAAACCCGAATTGGCAAAGAAAATTGAAGAGGAGGTGATGAAGCTCCTCAAAGTGGGGTTCATCGAAGTGATTGCTTACCCAGAATGGGTTGCTAATATCGTCTCCGTCATGAAGAAAGACGGGAAGGTCCGGATCTGCGTAGACTACAGAGACTTGAACAGGGCTAGCCCCAAAGACGACTTCCCATTGCCGCACATTGACGTCTTAGTAGACAGCACAGCCGGATTTGAACGATTCTCTTTTATGGATGGTTTCTCGGGCTACAATCAAATCCGCATGAGAGAGCAGGATAAAGCCAAAACATCGTTTATCACACCTTGGGGAACCTTTTGCTATAAAGTCATGCCATTCGGCCTGAAGAATGCAGGGGCAACTTACCAGAGGGCGATGGTTACCCTATTCCACGATATGATGCACAAGGAGATAGAGGTGTACGTGGACGATATGATAGCAAAATCCAGACATGGTGAAGACCACTCCCTGGTACTAAGGAAATTGTTTGAACGACTCAGGAAATACAAGCTGAGGCTGAATCCCGCAAAATGCGTATTCGGGGCGAGATCAGGCAAGCTATTGGGGTTCATAGTTAGCAATCGTGGCGTCGAGATTGACCCCACCAAGGTTCAAGCTATCCTCAACCTTGAGGCCCCTTCAACAGTTAAAGATGTAAGGAGCCTCCTGGGAAGATTAAACTACATCGCCCGCTTCATATCTCACCTTTCAGAGTCAGCCAAGCCACTCTTCAAACTTTTGAAGAAGAATGCCAAAATCAAGTGGGATCACGAGTGCCAGCAGGCTTTCGAGGAGATCAAGGGACATCTGGTCAGTCCTCCAATACTGGTGCCCCCGGTCCCGGGGATCCCCCTAACCCTTTACCTCACTATCCACGACGAGTCCCTAGGGGCCTTACTCGCTCAAACAAACCCAAAAGATAGCAAAGAGCGAGCTGTGTATTACCTAAGCAAGAAGTTCACCGCGTCAGAGGCAAGGTACCAGGAGGTAGAGAAGACATGCGTCGCGCTAATCTGGGTACTCCGCAGGCTAAGGCAGTATACCCTTCACCACACCATCCAGTTAGTCACAGAGAGTGACCCAATCAAATACTTGTTAGAAAAGCCGTCATTGATAGGGAAGCTGGCCAAGTGGCAGGTGCTCCTTTCTGAGTTTGATGTCAGGAGCTCAAACCAGAAGTCAGTAAAAGGGAGAGCCATTGCTGACATGCTAGCCGAGAATTCCCAAGACCACGATGCCCTTGAGGAGGAAGAGAATAAGGCGGAAGGCCAAGTTCTGACACTCTCGGACGACAAATGGACCATGTATTTTGACGGCGCGGTCAATTTAGCTGGGGCAGGTACCGGAGCCGTCCTCATATCTCCAGATGGCCAACACTACCCCGTGGCCGCAAAGCTGACATTTCCATGCACCAATAACGTGGCTGAGTATGAAGCATGCATCCTTGGTTTGCAGCTCGCCACAAACTTGAAAGTGCGGAAGTTACAGGTCTATGGAGATTCAATGCTAATCATCCTCCAGACCCAAGGCGAATGGAAAACTAGGGACTTCAAGCTCATCCCGTACCATAAATTCCTAGAGGAGACGATCAAGGAATTCGAAGTAATTGAGTTCGAATATCTGCCGAGGACGCAAAATCACTTCGCAGATGCATTGGCTACTTTGGCCTCTATGCTTCAAGTAGCGAACGGCATAGACATTGAACCGTTGCGCATAGGCATCACCCGAGAACCTGCACATTGCATGGTAATTGAGGAGGGGTTCGAGGACCTACCGTGGTATCATGATATAAAGAACTACCTGGCCAAAAGGGAATTCCCTCCAGGTGCTCAAGCAGGAGACAGGAAATACATTGCAAAGATGGCGGGCAAATTCTTCCTCAGTGGCCCAACTCTCTACAAGAGGTCTTATGACTCGGTCCTCCTCAGGTGCGTAGACGCCAATGAAGCTAGGTCGCTTATGATCGAAATACACGAGGGGGAATGTGGCCCGCACATGAACGGCCATCTTCTCGCCAAGAAAATCATGCGACTAGGTTATTTCTGGATGACACTGGAGTCAGATTGTAATCAACACGTCAGATCATGCCATCAGTGTCAAGTATATGGAGACAGGATCAATGCGCCCCCGAACGAGCTTCATCAAATGTCCGAGGCTTGGCCTTTCTCAATGTGGGGCATAGACATGATAGGGCCAATCAACCCTAAGGCCTCGAACGGACACAGATTCATACTGGTGGCGATAGACTATTTCACCAAATGGATTGAGGCTGCGTCATATGCTAACGTGACTGCGAAGAACGTGGCTAAATTCATCAGGCGGGACATCATCTCAAGATACGGGACCCCTCAAGCAATCGTGACTGATAATGGTTCGAACCTGAACAACGAAACGGTGGATAACCTTCTGAGCAGTTTCAATATCCACCATCTCAATTCATCGCCTTACCGACCCCAAATGAATGGAGCAGTGGAAGCGGCAAACAAGAACATCAAGAAGATATTGGCTAAAACGGCAGAGAATTACCGTGATTGGCATGAAAGACTACCTTACGCACTGATGGCGTACCGAACTTCGATCCGAACTTCTACAGGGGCAACGCCCTACTCCCTTGTATACGGTATGGAAGCGGTCCTGCCAATTGAAACAGAAATCCCATCGTTAAGAATTTTGTCTCACGTCAAGCTCAGTGAGGCGGAGTGGGTGCAGCAAAGACACGAACAGCTGAACTTGATAGACGAGAAGCGTCTGCAGGCAATTTGCCATGGCCAAACATACCAGAAAAGAGTCGCTAGAGCGTTCAACCGTAAAGTTCGACCGCGAATGTTCGAAGCTGACGAGCTCGTTGTCAAGAAGATCCTCCCGAACGTGTCGCACCCAGGGGGCAAGTTCACCCCGAATTACGAAGGACCATATGTGGTTAGGAAGGTTCTACCTGGAGGGGCCTTAATTCTGGTAAACATGGATGGAGAAGAACTGGGACACCCTGTAAACGCCGATGCAGTCAAGAGGTACTATCCATAAGCAAATCAGTGAAGGGGTCGTTGACACTAAAAGTCATGAAAGAAAACAGCTCGCCGACGTAGCGGCGAAATAAAATATCAGTTGCAGGGGACAGGTTGCTAGGAAGAGAAGCCCTGGAAAAGACGTACGATGCGTCCAGGAGCATGAATGGATCTCCTCCAGTGCAAATCCTCGACAAGGATTCATTGCCAACCAGAGGGAGGAATCATGGCCACAAGATAGATGGCCAACTTCTGCAAGCCGCACGTTTGTGTTCAAACGGAAACACAAAACAGAACAAGGCGGTATCGTTCCAATCTATCTTGAATTTTGGAATACAAACTGACACCTAACTCTCGTCCTTGACAGGGGTTTGCCAACAAGGCGAAGCAGGATTTTTACAACCCTTGCATACTGGTCGGAGCACATGACCAAGGGTAGGGTGTATCGTTCCGATTCTTGAAAAATTCGGGAACATACAATGACATGTTTCTTCTACATTTTCAGGGACCTCCAGCCACGGTGGGCAGGTAAGTACCCCTTTCCCCAACCCAAAACGAAAAAGAGAAAAAAGAGAAAAAGAAAAGTTTTCAGAATCTAATGTCTAGAAAAGACATAGAGTTCTAACTTCATTGACATTCATGTTTTGAAAACAGGAGGTTGTCTAAACATGATTAGAACACGCATGGTGCAGCATAAAATCCCATTGACGGGTAAAATTTTTGGAGAAGATGAAAGAGATTTTTTTTCAATCAAAAGTTGTGCAAAACTTTCAAAAGGACGTTTTCTCAAAAGATAAGAGGCAAAGCCTAATCCAAACACGTCCTATATACACTTGAGAGAGAAGTGGAGCGGATCAGATAGCAAAATCTGGACCTACGGAGATAGAGACCATTCGCAGTGGTTACATGGATTGGGACGACGGAGGCATTCGTTTCATATCCCCAAACACTACAGGTGACTATTGGCAACCCCTTTGAACGGCGGTTTTCATTCTCAACCCTGTCAAGAACCACCCCACATCGGGGCAAGAACGAAAGCAAGTCCAGCGGCATCAGGAGAAAATGGTTAGAAATTTTCTTGCTCGGACTAACATCAATCTTTGTGTGTTGTTTATATGGTAATCCAAGTGCCATAGGATGACGAGAAGCGTTCATTTCTCTATCCCACACACCGAATCCTTTGCATAGCCAAGTTGAGCCTGCAAAATCATTTCATAAACCCGTTGGTGATCATTGCACATTCCAAGACGGATGCATCATCACTTCAGAAACGGAAGAGTTCAAGACTTAGGGTTTGCGAAGAAATTCCTAAGTTAATGTTTAAAGTTGTTAGACCTTTGGTCACATGTCTAACACGAACTCCCGAAGATGAGAAAAGCGGGATTTCAAAAGAAAAATGAAAAGGAAAAGATGATGAGAAAAGCCCCCAGCATCAAGAAAAAGAAAAGTGCCTGGTAAAAGCAAGGTCGATGCTTGGGTGAACAATTTGTATCAATCCCCAAGAGGAACCTGTTTGAAAAGGGGAAAAGAAAAATTCAGAAGGAGTCAGATTCCAAAAACTACTCCTCAAACGGCATCAAGCGCAGATCAAAGAGGCCGCTCATCCAAATGGTATCAAGCGCGGAGCAGAGACGCAGATAGAGTTGCTAGTCTCTCAATGCAGCCAGAGGCGCTTTCACAAGAATTTGTGCACACCTCAAAAGCGGTCGTGCACCTCAAAAATTGAAGATGCAAAATGGAAAAGACAGGTGGCAAATTTGCAATGATCACCAATGTCAATCCCCTCATAAATTCTGGGCCAAAAACAAGCCTTTTTCGGTCCCTGATCCTACCAAAGTTACGACCCTGAAGCAGTCTTCTCTGATTAAGACACTTGGGTTAACATATGGCTTAGCTCAAAGAGGTACGAGCAAGACTATTTCTTTCTCATTTTGCAGGGTTCTTGACTTGTAAACCCGGAGCAGATGGTGAAAACTTTCGTTCAATGGCCTCGACTCCAAAGCGGGTCCTCCTTGAAAACCAATATCCAAGCCCAGCATTACGGTCCCGTAGAAGACCTCCCGACCGATCAAAATGAATGCGCTGCGAATGAGCCTAAAACCTAGGCACAGGTCAGTAGGGAATTGAGTGCGTCCCCTATAAAAGACCACTATCGCAAGACAGATGAGAAGACCTCTTCGGCGAGAAATATTCCAATTGATGTTTTGAGCAAACTCTTTTTGGAATCTTCAAATTATTTGATCCAGATTTTCCTTGCAAGGGATTTGTGGTCACATCTGCATGTTGCAAGAATGCTTTGGAAAACCTCCAGCATCAAAATGCACACTGCATGACTAAAACTTGAATCATACGGCTTCGTCAAGTGGCCAGCCACCGTCTTCCCAGAGATTACTAACATTCTCCTGGTGAAGAAAAATATTTCAGGCTCGAACTTCTGCAGGATACCTGGAGAACCCAGCTCCCAGAATGTCGCCTCAACAAAATCAAAGGTAGAAACCGCCTGAAGGGTCAAATGAAGGTAGAAACCGCCTGAAGGGTCAAACCAAAGGTAGATACCGCCTGAAGGGTCAAAATCAATGGTAGAACCATCCCAACGGACGTGGAAAACCTCCGACTTGGGACCCCTTTTCAAGAGAACCAAACCATCCCAGCGGACGTGGAAAACCTCCGACTCGGGACTCCTTCTCAGAAAAATAGGTAACCCCATCGGACGTGAAAAACCTCCGACTTGGGAACTTTTTGAAGAACCAAACATTCCCATCGGACGTAGAAAACCTCCGACTTTGGAACCTTTTGAAGAACCAAACATTCCCATCAGACGTAGAAAACCTCCGACTTTGGAACCTTTTGAAGAACCAAAAACTCCCATCGGACGTAGAAAACCTCCGACTTGGGAACCTTTTGAAGAACCAAACATTCTCATCGGACGTAGAAAACCTCCGACTTGGGAACCATTTGAAGAACCGAGCAATCCCATCGGACGTAGAAAACCTCCGTGTTGGGAACTCCTTTTGAGAAACAAACAATCTCATCAGGCGTGGAGAAACCTCGTCATGAGACCCCTACCAGAAAAACAGGTAATCTCATCGGACGTGGAGAAACCTCGTCATGGGACCCATTTTCAAAATTTAGGTAATCTCATCAGGCGTGGAGAAACCTCGTCATGAGACCCCTACCAGAAAAACAGGTAATCTCATCAGGCGTGGAGAAACCTCGTCATGAGACCCCTTCTCAGAAAAACAGGTAATCTCATCAGGCGTGGAGAAACCTCGTCATGGGACCCATTTTCAAAATTTAGGTAATCTCATCAGGCGTGGAGAAACCTCGTCATGAGACCCCTACTAGAAAAACAGGTAATCTCATCAGGCGTGGAGAAACCTCGTCATGAGACCCCTTCTCAGAAAAACAGGTAATCTCATCGGACGTGGAGAACCCTCGTCATGAGACCCCTTCTCAGAAAAACAGGTAATCCCATCGGACGTGGAAAACCTCCGTTTTGGGAACCCTTTCAAAAAATCAGGAAATCCCATTGGACTTGGAGAACCCCTGTCCTGGGAACCTTTTCAAAAGATCAAACTGTCTCGCCGGACGTAGCAAACCTCCGACTGAGAAATCTCCTCTGGCCCCGCTAGTCAGCGCCATGGGATCCCCTTTCAAGCCAAAAATATCCCCTCTGTCACCGCTAGTCAGCGTCATGGGATCCCCAAAGCTTGGGGTGCTCGATAAATCTTTCTGTGAGTGTTTCCTGTCAGTAGCCGGGAAAGGTTTTCGAGGAATAAAGCCTGGGATAGTGTGTCAGAAGCTACGAGGGCCTATATTTAAAAAAAAAACAAAAAAAAAACAAAAAAACAAAAAACAAAACAAAACAAAAAAAAAAACAAACAAAAAAAAGAAGAAAAAAAAAAGGGGAACAAGCCCCTCCTTTTTCCGGCATCCTGAGAGCGCAGTGATAAAACCTTAGACTCCGCATGCGCAGGACCCAATGGGCAGACTTCAGGTAAGCCGCTCTCCCTCAGGCCCACGTTCGAATTGCAAGAGTAAACCGGTGATTAATTTGAGCATTCATCAAGGACTTAAGGGTTCGATGTCATAGCATTTCTTTTCCCCAGTCGAGCCGGTTAAGATTCAGGTGTCATTTTGTCTTTGAAAGCAACCTCTGACGAGCTCACTCTCAAAGAGGGGCAGTTGTTGACACCTGATTTTTGACTATCTTTTATTTCAGTTTTTATTTCTAAAATTAATTAAAAATAGCAAAAAAGGTCAAAAAATTGCAAAATCAACTTTGGAAGCCTTAGCCTAGCCTTAGGAACCAATTTTGAACAAAAAATACTTTTTGATTTTTTTAATATTTTTTGGAATTTATTTAATTATTAAAATATCCAAAAAATCAGAAAAAATACCATCCGTGGTCAGAAAATTACACAAAAATATTCAGAAATTTTATTTTAATTTCCTCTTTAAATTTAGCTCGGTTCATGGGGTTGCTTCACAAACCTAATCCCGAACCGGGCCTAAAAAATCCTTTTCGAGTCTTTTAATTTTCAATTCTCGGTTTTTATAAGCTATGACATTGGACTCTAAAGTATTGAAATGCAATTGGGCCAATTTGCCCTCCAATTTGATCAATTTTAGCCAAAAGGGCTTAATTGCATAAAAATCTTTCAATTTAGTCCCCGGTTTTACAATTTTCGAAATTAAATTTCACACGGGCACACCCATTAAAATTAAACACCCCTACCCTATAGTTTTCATCGTGATGAATCCATTGATGGGCTCATTTTTGAATAATTCGATCGTTTGGCCCCTCAATTTGGCAAAATTCATTTTCGGATCCTAGGGACAATTTGGGGTTTTCACAAAATTTCAATCAATTGATTCACCAAAATACCCTAATTTGATAGAAAATATGTCAAGGAGTCCGATTATGCCATCAATTTCATGAAAATAGATCAATTTGGGGCCCAATTTGGGTATTTGGTCGAACCGGGCCGGTCGGGTCAGATCCGACCCGACCCGGTCCGACCGGGTCTGCAACTAAGTTGCAGACCCGTTGCACGCCGAGCATGGGCAGAGCAGGGGATGAGGGAGCGGTCGATTTTTCTAAGAAAAAATGGCAACCAAGCGTGGGAAACATTGGCAGAGGAATATTTGGCGTTCTGGCAGAGGCATGGGCGCAAAAACGCCAGTCGGCCACGCCAAACCGAGGGAGATTCTCGGTTAAAACCGAGCTCGTCCATGAATAGGAGGGGGGATTTTTTCTGGCAAACACTGGACGAGAGGAGCTGGGGCAGACCTTCAAGAACCTTCCTTGATCATCACCGGGTATTCAGTGGCCGTCGGCGAGCTCCAAGCAGGTCGGTTTCCCTCCCCCGACCTTCATTTTTACATGTAGACCACGTGTTCGACGGAATGCCCAAATGGGCTTTGAATTTTCGGCTCTCGGCCGAGCCACCCCGGAGCTCCATTTGCGCGTGTTTAGCCTCAAGCATGCATTAGAACCGCCTCTAAGTCTTTGTATGTGTTTATTTCGCAATGAAAATGCGCCGACGACGTGAGCCGGAGCTTCGCCGGTCGCGGTCCGAACGGGGAGCTCGACCGGGAACTTCGAACGGTCGCCGAAGATTGGGAGACCTCAGGTAAGTTCCCCGACCCTTCATGAATGCTCCTTGATTGATCAGAATCGTTTTCAAAGCAAAAAAAAATTTTCTGGAAATTTGCTCGCCGGCGCCGGTTCGGTCGAGCCTCGTCCGGCCACTTTTCGACGATAAACCTTGCATTTTAATGCCGTATGATGATGTTGGTAATATAGGAAACCTAATGGCGAAGAAATGGGTGAAAAATAATAAGTTTTGGAGGTCGGTTTGCGTTTTCCGGCGAAGTTCCGGCGAGGGTCGCCGGAAATAGACACTGTTCATCGTCTTCCCCGGCGACCCTCCGGCCAGTCAACCGGTCAACGGCTGACGTGGCATGCCACGTAGGCGCCACGTCAGCCGGGTGGGCCGGTCCAAGTCTTTTTTCAATAAAATAAAATGAACGGCCCGGATCGCGACACGTGTCGCGATCCTGTAATTTTGGGAAATAAAAAAAAATGATTTTCGGATAAAATAAATGATTTTCAGAAAATTAAATAAATTCGATCCGATGGACAAGAACGTGCCAAGTGGCCTTCTGTGGATCGTCCGATCTCGTCCAAGATCGGACGCACCACGATTGGACACGTGGAATGGTTCTGATCGTCCGATTTGAGGTTTTTCTAAAAAAGGAAAATAAATTGATTTTTGATCCGACGGTCATAATCGAGCCACGTGTTTCTCTCTGGAACGTCCGATCTAGTGGAAGATCGGACGCACAGGATGAGGCCACGTGGCGCGATGAGAACCGTCGGATCCGGGGAATTTTCGGATAATTAAATAAAATAGATAAAAAATCAAAAAAATTGTTAAAAAATGGAAAAATGTTTAAAAATATAAAACGACCCCTAGGGTCGGGCCGGGCGCCCGAGAGGCGTGGGCCGGGTTTGACCCGGCCCGGAAAATATTTTTAAATATTAAAAAATTCAGAAAATAAGAAAAAATAATAAATAATCAAAAAATCAATAAAAAATAAAAAAAATCATGAAAATATTCAAAAAATTCGGAAAATTCAGAAAAATTCTAAAAAATTCCAGAAAATAGGAAATGGCCACATTCAACTGGCCACGACCTGTTTCGGGTCTTTCGACCCCCGATCTTTTCAGAAATGACGGTTTTGCCCTTCCGGCAAACCGTCTTCCAAAAAAATTCTAAAAATCCAGGAAAATCCCAAAAAATAGGAAATGGCCACAAACAACTGGCCAAGTCTCATCCCGGGTGTTTTGAACCCCGAACCTTCTTGAAAATGACGATTTCGCCCTTTGGGCGAATTGTCTTCCAAAAATTGAAGAAAAATCAAGAAATTCCAAAAAATTCCCAAAAATGGGAAATGGCCACAATCGACTGGCCATGGAATATTTTGGGTAATTCGGTATCCAAACCTTCCAAAAATGACAATTTTTCCCTTTGGGCTAATTGTCCCATAATCTTCCCATTTTACCCCTAGCCCTAAATCACATCTTCCCTAAGCCCTTATGGCTATACTAGGAGGCCAATGATTGAAATTGATGTGCATTAACGTGATTTATTTATGCACTTGACTTGCGCTTTCATTATATTGACTTTGATTTGATAGGACTAGTCTTCCGATCTGCATGAAACCCTGACTCATACATATCTCACCCAAAATTGCGCCTGCATGAACTCTTAGTTAGGAAAATCACTCGCGTTAGGTACCGAAAGGGCGTTGGTAATGACACCAGCGTAACCAAGTCCCCGAACCCAAAATCTCTGGTTCCGCAGAACTGATCGATCTCTCCCAATCGGTCAGTAAGGTTTCCGGTCTACCCTCCAAGAAAGACCGGTGGCGACTCCAAATGCATGAACAAGTTGCACATGCCACCACGACCACACTAAGGTCGAAAGCGATCGACTTTTATCGTCGAATCCCTCAAAAGACATACTCCCGCCGCGATTTGGTATGGGCCTGGGAGGGCCCGCGCCGATCTAAGGCCCGCAATCCACATTTCAGAGTGGGGGCCGCGATCGGTAATCCATTAGCCGCGTCCGATTTAGGACGGGTCGCGACAGCGGTGTCTCACGATTCCTTCCCTTTGGCAGAACTCGGTAAAATCCTTACCACAGAACTCCATGCCGTTATCGGTTCTCAGGCACTTGATTTGCTTACCTGACTGCTTCTCAATCAATGCCTTAAATTTCTTGAACCGATCAAACACCTCATATTTGTGTTTCAAGAAGTATACCCATACCTTCCTTGAATAGTCGTCGATGAATGTCAGCATATATCTGGCACCTCCTTTCGAAGAAACTGGAGACGGTCCCCAGACGTCTGAATGGATGTATTCAACAGGTTGCTTGGTCGAATGTACAGCTGCACCAAATTTGACTCGGCGCTGCTTTCCGAAAATGCAGTGCTCACACAGGTCCAGCTTTTCTGTCTTCTGACCTTTCAGCAGCCCCCTTTCACTCAGCATCGTCATACCTGCCTCACTCATGTGCCCTAAACGCATATGCCATAAATGAGTCAAGTCAGAATCTGACTCACCTGATGAAACTGCAGCAATTCCAGACACGGTATCTCCCAGTAGATGATAGAGAGAATTCTTCTTCTTCCCTTTCATTACCGTCATGGCACCTCGAGAGATCTTCAGTACTCCACCTTCGGCGGTGTACTTGCACCCAATGTCATCGAGTGTCCCTAGAGAAATAAGGTTCTTCTTGAGTTCCGGTACATGCCTCACGTCTGTTAGCGTTCGCTCTATGCCATCGTGCATCCGGATCTGAACTGTCCCTATCCCCACAACCTTGCAGGCTGTGTTATTCCCCATAAGAACTCTACTACCATCTGTAGTTTGGTAGGTAGTGAACCAGTTCCTATGAGGAGTCATGTGATAGGAACATCCAGAATCTAGCACCCATTCGTCTCCTGACAAACTTGTTGATGCACATAGGACGGTCTCAGCATCACTGATACTCTGCTCGGCAATATTTGCCACATTGCTTGTGACGTTTTGCCCACCACCTTTATTTCTTAACTTTGGACAATCTCTCAGCATGTGCCCCTCCTCGTGACATTCAAAGCATTTCATGCGACCTTTGAATTTTCTAGGTCGCGATTTGGACCTGCTTTTGCCTCTGCTGCTGCTGGGCCACCGGTGTTGATCTCTGCCTCGAATCACGAGTCCTCGCGCCACATCTTGCGATAGGCCGTCATCTCGCAGCTTTCGCTGCCACTCCTTTGAAAACATAGCAGATTTTACCTCTTCAGAGGTAATTGAAGTTCGTCCCTGTAATAAGGAGTCAGTGAAATGCTCCCATGATTCTGGCAAAGACGCCAGCAGTATCATGCCTTGTTCTTCATCTTGAAGGTTCTTTCCGACATTCTTCAAATCCATCATGAGTTTATTAAACTCATCTAGGTGGGTTCTGATGGACGTACCTTCAGTGTATCGAAACTGATACATCCGCTTCAGCATATACAGGCGATTGTTCAAACCTTTTGTTACATAGAGGGCCCGAAGTTTTGCCCACATTGCTGCGGCATCTTTCTCTTCAGCAACCTCTATTAACACCTCGTCCGATAGGTTCAACAGGATTATACTTCTGGCCTTACTCATCAGCTCGTCCTTGTCGGCATCTTTCAATGATTCAGGCAATTTGGCTTTGCCTTCCAATGCCCGGGCCAGACCTTGAGTTGTCAGCAGCGCCTCCATTTTGACGCTCCATAACACAAAGTTGTTCCTTCCATTAAATTTCTCAACTTCTACTCTTGCTCCAGACATAATTGCAAAGTCTAAGCTCTGATACCAATTGTTGTGAAATGAGACACTAGATCGGAGTCGCAGCGGAATAGGATCGACGAGCGTTTGCAATTAATGTCGGGAGCCGTAGAAAGTCGACAGAGAAATAAAACGGAATAATAATAAAGGACACGAGACTTACGTGGTTCGGTCCGAATGTCGGAACCTACGTCCACGGGGAGAGCCAACAAATAATCCACTAACAAATCGGAGAATTACAAGATTACAATCCCTCACGCTCAAGTGTTTCCCAACCCTAGATTATACACCCGATACCCACGGTGTTTAATAACTCAAATAGACTCGACGCGACGAACAAGTCTTTCCGAGCTCACTTCTATCTCTTGAGCTCTCTCTTGTTCGCTTGCTTTGTCTTCGGTTCTTCTTCTCCTTATATAGCCGAATGGAAGAGGAAGCATGCCAACTTGTGCCCAACTTATGCCTAACTCCCGAGTCAATGCCTAACTCGCGCTTAACTCCCGAGTCAATGCCTAACTCCCGAGTCAATGCCTAACTCCCAAGTCAATGCCTAACTCCCGAGTCAATGTCTAACTCCCGAGTCAATGCCTAACTCGTGCCTAACTCCCGAGTCTTCGTATATGGGCTCAAACTCGAGACACAATTTTAACACTGGAAAGAGTCCGTGGTGTAGCATTTTTGAAGAGTTATGCAAAGTTAGCTTCTTTAATTCCCCTCTTAAATTTAATTCATTGGAGTCAGTTATTGATCACGCAAGACATGTTGCAGTGTCGGCAAAAAGACTCAATAGCAACTTCTCAGAACATGGCGATCATGATGGTTGAACTCTGTTTTATTTCCTCCTGGGCTAGTGATTCTGATTTCTTGTCAGTACATATTCACTTAAATGGTGGAATAAGGAGGATATTTACTTGACTAACATTGTATCTAAACCACTGATTTTGCCTGGCCTTGTCAGAGATCCTGGGGATTGTTTATAATCTTGCTATTTTTGTGACTTCTCCTCACCTCAATCACATTGAAAAGAAGAAAGATCATCTCAATCTTTCTCCATTATGATGGACCGTCGGATCAGAAGCCACAAGAACAGACGACTTGTTTGGTTGATTGGCAAGTAATCTTCTTGTCCGTTCATGCTAAGTTACTAGCAATTAAAGTGTTGAAAACATTACCTTTTGTCTTTGGGTATTGCCAAACAAATAGAAAATGTAATTGTTACTGTTAGTTTTGATGCCAATCATCCTTAGAAGTCGATGGTGTATAAGGGGTTAAAGTTACTGTTCCCATTGAAAGCTATCGATCACATTGATAGATAAGAAAACAAGTATAAGGGACTCACGGAACGCAATTATAGATAAATATGCAACTTACATTTCTTTATGCACAATTTCTACCTCGTGTAAGAGCGGTTATATTAATAGATCTAAAGGTACTTCTCTATTTGGAAAGTTCCTAATGACATGATAATAATGTTGACTACAGAACGCTACATAATTTTGGAAGCGATGTGCACACTTTGTAAAATTTTGCCATTTGATAGTGAGAGAGATAGATTTGAAGTTGCTTTTCCCATCCTAACCTACTCAAATTCCATATCGCGTGCCATCCAATGTATCTAACGAGGAATTGTCTCCATTTCTCCTCAAATGTATCTAGGAGTCGACGGATAAGTGTCCTGCCGTAGTTTTCGTCAATACTCGGAGACACTGCATGAAACCTAGCCTCACTGCTCTTGATGATTTCTCCTCTTATTTCAAGTGGAGTGAGCATGTGGTAAATGTTGGACAATCCAATGTCATTTTCGAAAAGCGCGATGAGCAGTTACATAAAGTGGCTATATTGTCTGAACTTATCTACAGACTCATTCAGATGATGGATATGTCTTAAATTTGACCCGTGCATACGCTCGCCTCATCCTCATCGCAAAGTAACGCATAAGTGGGTACTTTTGACACAAATTTCAATTATAATCCTAACAAAGGAAAAGAAAGGAAATGTAGTAGAAGAAATGCTTGACTAATTATTGTCCGTACCCATGATACTGAGGAGGACGACTTCTAGAGCAGTTCGACGGGCAACTTTAAGATGTATATGCATTAGGTATGCACATATATGCCAACACACCAGACTATGAGCAAACCTATCGGCCGCTACCCTCATTAGCTAACTCCTCCATTGTCATCCGAGATCGGGGACAGTGAAGTGCTCCTCCGTCTTCCTCGTCCGGGAATTCAATCGTTGCTTCTTGTGTGAGAAATTGAATTTGGAGGTCATGGAGGAAGTGAAGCTGCCCAACTGCAGCACCGGCAGCTGAGGAACTTCTACCGCCACCCTCGTTAGCTTTGTTTTTTGTTCCCTTTTTTTTGTGTCGCTATGGCTCGTCGAATATCTTACCTACTGCCACGTGAAACCGTTGTAGTGAAATTAGAATTAGTTGTAAAAGATTTTTTTAACAAAGGGGAAACCATATGCTCGCGTTTGAATCTCACTAGTAAAAACAAGCGTCATCAACAGGACCAAAATATAATATGAAACTCAATCAAACCAAAACCATCTGTATCAAGGGTCATATGCAAGAGGCGTAGCATATCACGTCCTAATGCCTAAGCATCTATCCCTCGGCAACCGCCATAATGCTAAGCACCACCAAGACAATGACTACAATGCCCCCCGAGACCCTCCCCGTAAAAATCACTCTTGTCGGTAAAGCTGAGCCAACGCCCCACAAGTAGAAGGGGAATGGTGAGAGCCGTGACGACGATAAGAACATACGTACCATAGTGCACCCGCTTGGTCGGAACTCTTTGAGTGTCGTATGTCGCTACTGCACCGATTATCACTGCTGCCCGCAAATGTCAGAATGACCATGTCGACAACGATGCCGGCGATAGCGGTGGCGACTACGGTAGGGTCGGTGGGCGGGGGTGGCGGGTCATGCAGACCATGCTCCATATCGACCGGCGGGGGTGGGGGCGGCAGGGAATCCTGATGCTGCTCCCCATCGGGGGGCGGCGACGGGGGTGACGGCAGCGGGTCATCAGAATGCTGCTCCCCATCGAGCGGCAAGGTGTAGGCGGCAGGGAATCCTGATGCTGCTCCCCATCGAGGGCCGGGGTGACGGCGGCGAGGGTGGAGGCAGCGGGGCATCCAGATCCTGCTCCCCATCGGGCGGTGGGGGTGGGGGCTGTCGCGACCTAAAATTAGGTAAATGGATTATTAGGTTAATTATATGAATTAACTAACCTAATAAGGACTCTCTCAAACCCTACCAATTCACAGCTTAAGTTTTCATTGAAATGATTCATAATTTGGAGCCGCCACTAATCATTTTGGGTAGGTTGATTAGGAACCTAAGTAAAACAGCGGGAGGACCATTTTACTTCTACGAACCAGAGATTTCGGGTACGGAGACTTGATTACGCTAGATTACTCTAATGCCCTTTAGGTACCATTTTATTTCATGAAAAAGGTTTGATCAAGCAACTTTAATTGATTTTAGCCTAAGCCACTAACATAGGTTATCATGCTGGTGCGCAATCAATTAAATAAACATCCAAAATTCAAAGTAAGCAGGGAGCATGCGCCAAACAATCTTCTCTCTTTTTGAATTTTCACTTTTTAAATGAAATCTAATCTATGTGCCATGCACGAGAATTTATTCTAAATGCAATGACATAAATAAATGCAAGCTATCCTAAGATTGCATATGAATTTAATTAAACTACACGATTAACTCTATATGACATGCAATTGAAATCAATCCTAACATGCAATCTAAACGACGAATTAGTTAATTGACCTAAACATGCAACTCTAAATGACATGGTAAAGTTGACATGTAATGCATGATGACATAGCATGATGATTTTTTTTTTTATGATTTTCGGATTTAAGGAAGACCTAAAATAAAGCACCTCAAGAAAGTGGTTATTTCGATCTAAATTATGCATGAAATCTATCCTAATCCTATCCTATCTAGAATGGACTATTTTAATTATGCAAACTGACCTAAACATGCAAATTCCATCTTAAACTGCAATGTTTATCTAAATGAAAAATTATCCGACAAATTCTAACTGAATATACGATCTACCTAGATTGATATGCAAATCTATTTCAAAAGGAAAATTATCTGAGTAGAGAATATTTAGAATTTTAAAGCATGCAGATAAAGATATGCAAGATAACGATCGAATCCGAATTAATTCACATATGGAAAGCGAATTGAGGATTTCGCCATTTCTTTCGAATCAAGATTCGATCTAAAGCTTGATAGATCGACCCTAAAAATTTAAAATATCCGCTATGATATTAATTCCATCTAAAGCCTTATAGATGAAATTAATTCCATGTGCGGTTGCGAATTAGGAAAAGATTTTCCTAATTGATCGCTTGCGGCTCAAAAAGATTTCGTTAGATAATGATTTATTTGAAATAGGCAATAATCCAATGAAATCAAATTAGAAAAATATTTTACCTAGTCCAACGATAACTTTCCAAATTTGAATTACTGGACCAGTTCGGATAGCAAATCGGTGACCGTGGATTGATCGGATCGGCTCAGTGTTGCTGCACCTGGTGATCATCTAGAATTCCCATTGCAGTGAAGGATGAGGTGCGATTGTGGAGCAAGGAAGGAAGTCTTCACCTTCTTCTTTGATGAGAACGTACCTATTTTTCACGATTTTTATTCTCCCTTTTCCTTTGTCCGCAAGCGCCCATGAAGAAAAATATTCTATGCATGAATTCTGAAAAAGAGACTAAATTAGTGGACTACAAAATGATAGTTTCATGAAAAATTCAGCCTCCCTATTCAACGTATCCTTCCCTCTTGAAGTCCATGCCCAGATGTGTCGATGGCTTTTAATGTTAAAAAAAAAATCAAAAGTTGAATGAAATTGCATCACCGCTCAATAGGGATGAAACGTCGATGCAAAGCCATCGGATCACGGTTAAACCCAAAGCGAGACGTCAGGTTCGTCGCAGTTGGACTTGATGCTGCGGTGGCAGGGATTCGTCAAAGGAACTCGCTGCCCAGACAGCGGCACGATTTGGTTCGTCGATAGTGAGGACCTCGAATTAATCTGCAAATAAGAAATAGATCCAAATCGGAAAGAGGCTACCTACTAAGTGAAGCTTTCACTCTATACGAGCGAGTTCGCATTGGTGTGGGTTGACATCGAAGCTCGTTGACTGGATTCAATGATACTCTAGATGACTCTCAAGCCAAGGCCAGCCAGCAGTGAGGAATCATTGATAGTGTTCCCAGTTTGACTTTCGGCAGGATGCTCGCTTGGTGACCACGAAACTGAGGCGTTGCGATGCGGCGGCGTTGCAGATGTCCGTAGGCCAACAATTGTGAGGGAACCGATGACTGCAAGCTGGACGTTCATGCGATCATCAGAGGACTGGGTAAAAAGGAGAAGCCTATTATTGCATGCGTTTTCTCTCTTTCTCCATACACCCATCCTTCTCTCTTTCATAATCTGTTTTGGCCGTGAACCTTCATGGTCTTATCTTCTTCTTCATCTACCATGAGTGTCGCCTCCACCAAAGAACAAATTGTGTTCTTTTTTCCTTTTTTTTTTCCTTTGATTCTCACCCGTATCACTCTGTTTTGTGCTCTCCAAGAATCTGCCGTATATTATGATGTGGTGTGGCCTCTCAAAACCCTAGGCATAAGCTTGTATTTATAGATAAAACTATTGCAAGCTTAGGGTCTAAAGTTTCTTAATTTTTTGCAAAATAAACCCAGGCTCAAAATGTGACTTGAATTAAGTCCCAAAGGGCTCAATTGTATCAAATTAGTTTAATTTTTCTCTGAAAATTTTGACACATATTCCCCAATATTGTCGAAAATTTGTGATGAGTTCTAATCCAAACTGCTGATCAATTCAAGCTCATTTCGACATCGCCGATCCAAAACAATGCTAATGCATGAATGAGAAAATTAAATATGCGATACATGAAAACTAATTAATTATTTTTGAGAAGAACTACAATTAATTCCTATTTTTTAAATAAATGACTTAAGAAAAAAAAATCAAAATTTAGGTATTAACAGGGGCGGCAGTGCATCCGGAACTCGCTCCATATCATCTAACTCCTGCTCTGCATCATAAAACTGATGTGGCTCTATATCATCCATGTCTAAGTAGAAGTAGGATCCTGCACATCACAAGAAATTCACTAGTTGTGAATCAAAAAAAGATTTGACCTTGAGTTTTGTTCATTCAGTGATAGTGGACCATGTGCATAACATGGGGCAATTTGCTGATAAAGGGATGAAATTGTAATTTTTCGAAGGGAATAGAAACTGTGAGTGTCGAAAATAGGATTGGCCAGTTGAATGTACCTATTTTCTATTTTTCGACATTTTTTGGAATTTTCGGGAAAATTGGAGACAATTTACCCTTAGGGGTAAAATCATCATTTTTAAAAGAATCAGGAAGAGAAAACCCAAAAATAGGATTGGCCAATGACAATGACCTGTTTCCTAATTTTTATAATTTTCTGAAAATTTTCATATTTTTTTCATATTTTTTCTAAGATTTTTATTTTTATTTTTATTTTTAAAATCATTTCTTGATTTTTTTATTCGAAAATATTATCCGGACCGGTTCGGGTTGACCTGGCCCATACCTCGTGTGCGCCTGGCTAGACGATACGGGCCCCGGGTCGGCCTACGGAAAACGACGCTGTATGAACAAAAAATTTCGTACGCTCTAGATTTGACACGTGTCTTCATCCAGAACGTCCAATTGTTTTGATTATCAAAACAATTGATGGATGGTCCAGATCGAGAATTGTGGCGAAACCCGGACCACACGATTGCGATAGTTTTTTTAATTCTCGAAAATTAGAAAATCATTTTTTATTCGAAAAAATTCATTTTTTATTTGAAAAAAATTCATTTTTTATTTTGAAAATATCAAGATCTTGACACGTGTTTTTCGCGTAACCTGTTGGAAAGTATGAGGTATTTTGATGGGTGAGTGAATGAGAAATTGTTTCTCAAAGAACACCCTTGAGTTGGAAGTGGGAAGTGACAAAGCATTAGTCCCACATAGGAAAGGAAGAAGGCCTTGAAGTGCTTTATATATGGTTACACTCCTTTTGAGTGGTAACTATTGTAACAAGTACTATGCCTCGCGCGCACGCGTAGGGGGGGTGCAAATCCCGGACCCCGACGGAGGCCCGACAAGTTCAAACTTGGGCGCAAGCGCACGACCTACGTACGCTAATGCGGGACCGGAAAGTGGGCCTCGCGACAAGCCCATTTTTGCCTTATGTCTTAATTTTTTCCAACTCAAGCCGTTAACCGTTCTTAAGTTATTTACCGGTGTGTTAATGGTATTAACTAAGTAACGACTGTTATAATTCTATGGTTACAGAATTAAATACATAACGGCTCTAAACGGCAAAATTATTTAGGCGTTATTTTTTATTTTCGCAATGCCCCGCTTAGCCTATAAATAGATGGCTTCCCGTTCTGTTTCAAGAGACACAAGAACTACGGACTACGAAAATCACTTCTCCCTCTTTTGAATTATCTGCATTTGCATTGTTTTCGATAGTATTCTCGTGTTGTTCAAGTTTGCCGGAAGCTTTGGAGTGCTGTGCTTGCCTCTATTGCTGCTTAACCGTTGTATCTTGGGAGACAGACGTTCACGAAACCTCAAAGCACGTACTGGAGGGGACGAATCTATTTTAAGGAAACTATGTCGGACACAGGCCTCGGTATTCTTTATTAATTCAATTACTTTTTATACTGTTGTATTTCCGTGAAGATTTTGCTCTTTTGAAGGTTGAGCTTCTATCCTCATGAAGGGTCAGATTCACTGCTTCTGACGAGTTCAGATTCAATGCTTTTGAAACTGCTTCTGACGGGTCCAGAAGGAACTGCTTCTGACGGGGCTCAGAAGGAACTGGTTCTGACTGGGTTAAGAAGGAACTGCTTCTGACGGGTCCAGAAGGAACTGCTTCTGACGGGGTTCAGAAGGAACTGCATTCGACGGGTGCTTCTGAGTTGCATCTGATGGGTTCAGATGTAGTTGCATCTGACGAGTTTTGAACAGTGCATCTGATGGGTTCAGATGCAGTTGCATTTGACGAGTTTTGAACAATGCATCTGATGGTTCAGTTTTTCTGCTTCTGACCTGCATCTGATGGTTCAATTTTTCTACTTCTGACCTGCTTCTGACCTGCATCTGATGGTTTAGTCTTTTTTGCTTCTGACATGCATTTGATGGTTCAGTCTTTTCTGCTTCTGACTTACTTCTGACCTCCTTCTGAAGGCTCAGATTCTGTGCTTCTACCAACTTAGTATTTTCATATTTGAGGCAGTTTTCTTACGTTTATTATTGTCATTCGAATTGTAAGTATCCTCCATATTTATAAAACAGTATTATTCATATTTAACACTTTTTTTCCAACAATCTTAAAACAGATTCGATTTGATTCGACACTTACAATTCGAATGGCTACTGGAAAAGACGTTGTTGATGTGCCTGCTGATGACATCACCAAAAGCTCTACTTCTGCTATTCATCAGCCTGGATCGTCTTCTACTTCTGCTATGCCTTCTTTTCACCATGGTGAGAAACCTGAAAAGTTCAACGGATCGAACTTTAAAAGGAGGCAGCAGAAGATGTTGTTTTATTTAACAACACTGAATCTTGCGAGATTCTTGACTGAGGAACCTCCTAAGGTATCCGATGGAGAAACTGATAAGAAAGCCTTCAATGCTGTTGAGGCTTGGAAACATTCTGACTTCCTATGTAGGAATTATGTCATGAATGGATTACATGACTCATTGTACAATGTTTATTGTGCAATAAAGACGGCAAAGGAGTTATGGGAATCCTTAGATCGGAAATATAAAACAGAGGATGCCGCAGCAAAGAAATTTTTTATCGGTCGATTCCTTGATTATAAGATGGTGGATTCTAAGGCTGTAATCAGTCAAGTGCAAGAAATTCAGGTGATCTTGCATGAGATCCAGGCTGAAGGAATGAACTTGAGTGAAACCTTCCAAGTGGTTGCGATTATTGAGAAGCTACCTCCTGGTGGAAGGATTTCAAGAACTACCTCAAGCACAAGCGAAAGGAAATGACCCTGGAGGAGCTGATTGCTAGACTTCGAATTGAAGAAGACAACAGAAGCTCTGAACGCAAATGATTCAATCCTGCTACAGCTAAGGCAAATGTTGTGGAGCATAAGCATGGCCACAAGAACAAGAATGTCGCCAAGTCGAAGTTGGGACCAAAATGAGGAGTTTCCAAGAGCAAGTTTCTAGGAAAATGCTTCAACTGTGGCAAGACGGGTCACAGATCTGTGGATTGCAGAATTTCAAAGAGGAAGAATCATGAGACAAATATGGTGAATGACATGACAAAAGACATGTCAGACATAAACCTCTCTGCAATGATTTCTGAGGTGAACTTAATTGGGTCCAATCTAAAGGAATGGTGGATTGACACTGGGGCAACTAGGCACGTGTGCTCCAATAAGAACATGTTCACAACTTTCGAACCAATTGATGGGGAGAAAGTGTTCATGGGAAACTCTGCCTCTTCTGCAGTTGAAGGCCAAGAAAAGGTGCTTCTGAAGATGACTTTTAGGAAAGAGCTGACTCTGAATAATGTCTTGTATGTGCCGAAAATTCGAAAGAATCTGGTCTCCGGATCACTGTTGAACAAGCATGGATTTCGCTTGGTGTTCGAGTCAGATAAAGTTATTTTGTCTAAATCTGAAATGTATGTGGGGAAGGGATATGTAACTGATGGGCTGTTTAAGCTCAATGTTATGACAATAATCAATAAAGATAATAAGCCTTCCATTTATTTGCTTGAGTGTCGCGACCCTCTTGAGGTTGTCGAGCTCTCGAGGGCTAATGGGCCGTCCTATCTGGTCGGACGCGGGCCTCTCCCAAGGCCCATTACCCAAATCGCAACGGAGGTATGCGTGATCGACTTTCAGTGTGGTCTAGTGACATGTGCTAAGTGTGCATGCCATGGAGTCGCCACCAATCATTTTTTTAGGGTGTGATTGGACCACCCAATCGAATAGTTGGGAGTTTCTATTCAATTCTGCGAGAACCAGAGAAATGGTTTCGGGGACTTAGTTACACCAACTGTCAGAGTTGACGCCCTTTCGGTACCTAAGTTGACTGAATTTTCTAGCCTGAGATTCATGCGGATGAGTAAGGTATGAACCCTAAATCTAGAAATTCATGCAGATATGAGTGATTATCCTAGCAATCACAATCAGTAATAAAATGCGCAACTCAAGGAATCTAGATATGCAAATAAATCACTTGGCATTCCTAGTAAGGCCCTATTTATCAATCACAGCTCAAGAATGATTTAGCTGTCCTAGTCATTCTACACACGATCTAACCTAAGAAAAGCATTAGGAAGCATCGAAGGAGTTCGAGAGTACTCACATGGGGTTCGCCGTGCCCTGGTTTGGTCTTGGACGAGCCGACCCGATTATATTTGGGGATCCACTCGGCGTTTTACACCATGAAATCATGTGAAACAAAAACGAAAATATTCAGCAAGGAGAATTTATTGTAGATGGTGGTCGATCTAATTGGACATCAAGACTAAAAAATATGTAGAAATTTACAAATTAAAATACTCGAATGACATTTTTTTGCCAAATTCAACTCTATGCGTCGTGAAGAAACACATGCAATTGAACTTGAATTTTGACTATTTATGAGTTCAAAATGAAAAAGAAATTAAAATAAAAATATTGACTATTTTTCTATATTTTTACGACATCGAACGCTATTTTTCTTCATTTTTCATGTATTTTTCTATTTTTGGAAAATATTAAAAAATATTAAAAAATATGACAAATTATTTTTTTATCAAAAATGGTTCCTTTAGCTTGGTCAAGGTTACCAAAGATGATTTTTTAATTTTTTTTAACTTTTTATAGATTTTTTATGAATTTTTTAAAAATAAACTATGAAAGACTGATCAAAAATCAGGTGTCAACATTGAGTCCTCCAATTTATGGCATGGTAGACTCGGACATGTTAATTATGATACATTGCTGTTGACACCTGATTTTTTGACCAGGTCTTTTTCAGTTTTATTTTTGAAAAATCACAAAAAATTTATAAAAAGTCAAAAAATTATAAAATCAACTTTGGTGGCCTTGGCCAAGCCCAATGAACCATTCTTGACCAAAAAATAATTTTTCACATTTTTCATATTTTTTAGTATTTTTGGAAAATAGAAAAATACTTAAAAATCAAGAAAAATAGCATTTGAGGTCACAAAAATATGGAAAAATATCCAATATTTTTCTTTTTAATCCCTTGTATTTTTGACCTCACAAAAAATCCAAAATCAGATTCAATTTTAGGTGTTCCTTTGTAACCCGTAGTATTGAATTTGAAGAAAAAATAACAATTGAGTCTTTTAATTTGCAATTTTGGCATTTTTTAAGATCTTGACATTCAATCTAACTATCCCCTATTTCGATTTAGCCCAATTGTTTGCGCAATTTGCTCAATTGCACGGATTTGACAAAATTATATACTGAAATTGCATTTTAGTCCTTGAAATTAAGCATAATTGAAATTACTTTCAATTCAAGGGCTATCATTGCAAATTAAACATGCTACCCAATAGATTTCACCATTTTAAATCGATTGGCATAGGTGGTTTGACCCAATTTGATCATTTGCACCCTCAATTACACAATCCCCAATTTCCTATTAAATTGGAATTTGGGGGTTTTGTAGAAATTGATGAAAACTTTTGGGCAAAACCACATTTCTAGATAGAATTCATGCTCTAGATTCGATTTTGAGGTTTAATTGCAAAATTTTCCCATTAATTTGGGATTAATTTGAAAAATCCTGTTCGGAACCGGTTCAGACCGGTCAGACCGCCGGTCAGACCGGTCAAACCGGTCCGCTACAGTGTCGTCTTCCCCAAAGAGCTCGAGCAGATGAATGGTGATCGACTGAGTTTTGAAGACAAAATTGAAGGTCAATTCGCGACCAATTGAAAGAAGAAGTGTGGGCATTTTGTTCCTCCCATCTTCCCCCGTCGATCGACACCAACAGCACCATCTAACGCCGCCGGAGCAGGGAGCAATCGGCCAGTCAAACCTTCGGACCTGCAAAAGTCAACAAAGGCAAAAACAGCTCAAATCTTTGCCAAATTCGTGCGAAATGAAGCTCACCGCGGAACCAAAAGGAACTGAGCGAAATGCCCATCTTCCCCAACTTCGTTTTGACCCAATTGCACGTGACTACACGTGCCAAACCGAGTCAGTTGGAGGTCCACCGTTCGGCGCCGAAAAACGAAGAGCTATAAAAGCCTGCGTTCGTTTTCTGTTTAAAAGAGGAAGAGATTCAGTTAGAGAAGAGAGAGTAGAATCGCGCGAGAGAGAGAGAAAACGCGAGAGAGAGCCGTTCTCCGACCCCGGTCGTCGAGAATTTGAGCTCGACTGCAAGGCATCGGTTGGGCCGTTTCCGGCTGAACCAAAGCCAAAGAAGACCCTCTGAAGCTTGCCCAGAGTGCCAGAAAGCAATCGCCGTCGGCCGCGCACGAGGAATCCGCGAGAACAGGTGAGTTGCAGTCCCGAGTTTTTCTTCAAGCTTCCATGGCGATTCGCGCATTTCTTAATCATTCATACAATTAATGTGTGCGTTTCATTCCCTGAACATCACTGACCATCTTCACGTATCTTGTTTGCATCGGTTTTGTCTTAACACGCCCAATCGAGTCTTCCAATTGAACCTCCATTGTCGAGTCACTGTTCATCTTTCCCCAGCCAAATCTGGGCCGAGCGAGCTCGATCGGAGCTCGAGGTAAGTCTCCTGAACATTGAATGATGCTTCCCTGTTAATGAGTCGGTTCATCACGCCATGAATCGAGTGATTGGAATGTATGTGTACGTACTGGTTCATGTTCGATCGTGCTTGGTTCCGTGAATGGATTCGCGTAATCTTGAGATATGTTAGAATAGGGGCGATTGCGAGTCGATTGCCGTTAGTTTCACGAGATTTCATCGAGAGTTCATCGTCAGATCATCGTCGGAGAGCCACAGCCGTCCATTCTGCCGGAGTCGCGAGGTTGAAGACGAAGCTGACATGGCGCAGTCAACCGGTCAAAGTCCTAGTTGGCATTCGGCCATTGGTCCACGTGGTGTCGAGTCAGCATGGCCGTTGGGTCTGTTATTCGAATAAAAAGGATCGGACGGCTCAAATAAATCGAACGTAAATTCTAATGACCGTCTGATTAGTAATTAAGTTTATCCGAAAATGTTTTAAAATCAGAAAATCAAAAATAAGCCGAAACGGTGTCGTGTAGGTTAGTGGCCGTGCGGCGTCGTTTAGGTTAGTGTGAATCGAACGGTCTAGATCAAGTCTCCGGATCTAATCATGGCCGTAGGTTCAAGTAATCTGATCAGACGGCTCTGATCGAGTCTTCATCCAATCTGGACCGTAGGTTTTAGTAAACAGATCTAAGCGACACGGACAAGCCACGTGGTCCATCAGGGACCGTCGGATTAAAACCGGAAAATCCAAAAATAAAAAGCGTGATATGGCGTCGTTTTCGACCAAGGATTTCGCGGGTCCGGGCCTGGGCCGGGTTCCGGCCCGAGTGGGTCAGGTCGACCCGGTCCGAATCACATTTTTTATTATAAAAAAATCAATTTAAAAAATAAAAAAAATCGGAAAAATTTCAGAAAATCCAAAAAAATGCTAGAAAATTCCAGAAAATTCCAAAAAAATGTGGAAAAATTTGTGGAAAAATCCTAGACATTCCAGAAATCCCCAAAAATCGAGGGTTGACCACAGACAACTGGTCAACCCTATTTTTGGGGTTTCTTATCCAATTTTCCGAAACTTGACGACATTACCCTTTAGGGGTAAGTCGCCTCTGTTGTGCATACTAGATAAGGCCGATAATGCCAAAGTGAGAATTAGGGTCGATTAGACGACCAATTCTTAGGTTCGGGTTTTCGAGTCCCGCCTCTTTTCTCAAAATGACGATTTTGCCCTTTAATGGGAAAATCGTCTTTCTTGTCTCAATCGAGTTCTGAAAATTGCTTGAAGTTAGGATTTGGGTCAGGTGGACGACCAACCCTAATATTTGAGATTTTCAGTTCTCATCATTGTCCAAAATGACGACTTTACCCCTCCAAGGGTAAAATCACTTGAAAATTCCAGAAAAATCCTGGAAATTCCTGAAAAATAGGAAATGGATTGGATTGATGGCCAATCCTATGTCCATTGTCTTTTGACTTCCCAATTCGTCTAAAATGACAGATTTACCCTTTTAAGGGTAAATTTCCCCGAATCATTCAAAATTACGATTCTGCCCCTCATGGGCAAATCATGCCAAAATCATTCCTAAGCCTTGATTGATACTTCTCTAGGCTAATAGGGCCTCATTAGGGATGCCACGCTGATTTCATGTGTTTTATCCGCATGTACTGGATCCTTGATTTGCGCACTTATTTCCATTGATTGTGATTGGTAGGGTAGTAATTCCCATCTGCATGAACTCCTAGTTCTAGGATCTATACCCCACTCGTCTGTATGAAATCCTAGGATCAGATAAACCATTCAGCTTAGGTACCGAAAGGGCGTCAACTCTGACAGTTGGCGTAACTAAGTCCCCGAACCCATTTCTCTGGTTTCCGCAGAATCGAATAGACCACTCCCAACTATTCGATAGGGTTTCCGATCGTACCCTCCGCGAAACGATTGGTGGCGACTCCTTGACATGTGCACTCATCACATGTCACTAGACAACACTGAAGGTCGACCACGTACATCCAGCAGTTGCGACTTGGGTAATGGACCTTGGGAGAGGCCCGCGTCCGATCAAGCCAGCGATCGGGCGGCCCATTAGCCCGCCTCCGCCAGCTCGGGAGAGGGTCGCGACAGACTGGCGACTCCGCTGTGGACTATTCTAAAACCAGAATCTCTGGTTACGAATTCCAGAGGACTTGAGCCGATTAAAAAGTTGTTTGGTTTATCTAACCTTGTTTCTCGCAGTTGCTCTCGAAGGTGAGGTACGTATGCTAACCATTGTGTTAGATGTTTTTGCAGATTGGGGAAATAAGGGGTGGCGTGATTGTTGACATCTTTCCTGTAGGTTGGAGTTGGGAATATATGTTTACTTTATGCATTTACTGAAGCGGTGTTTGATACAAACTGCTGTGCATGACTTTGCATTGTGATGATCACGATACATCGCACACACTGGCGGTCAAACCCCGACTGCAACCACCCTTAGGTTACCTTAGATAGGGAAAGGATGCGAAAAGGATCTTGTGTTTGATGGCACTTGAGACTTTCGTATTCGTTCCCGCCTACCATCTGCATTGGCGATATCTAGCCCTCTTGGGTAGGTACCCTTGGGGAGGAATCTGCCTCATGTGGATCGTGGGAGCCTGAGCCGTAGGTTCCTCACCTGACTTTCGGTTTTCTTTTTTAGAGTATACCCACTTGTCGCATGCGCATGTCCATGGATGGTTGGTATACCTAAAACCACCCATTGATACAGGGGGCATTCCACGTCCCCCAAAGTGTGGTTGGTAAGACATTTATCTCTAAACGTACTTTAATTCCTGCTTCATGATATGACTCATACATTGCATACATCCATATGCATGCGCATCTTGAAGATTACTCGGGTGACTAATGAGAACAACAATGATTATGGGGTAGGATGTCGCTGTTCCCTAAGAGCTCGACGGAGTTGGTGACCTTCGAGTACTTGAGAAAAGTTACTCGCCCCGGACCAAACACGAGGCTACACTTTACTAGATTCGTGTATGGTCGGGAACTGACTGGACGTAAGCTGGGGTATGCTGAGGACTGTCAAACCCGTTACTATGCTGATAACCTCAGATTCAAGCGACAAGCAGACGAAATGATGAAGGATTATCTGGAGATGAAGAGACAACATCGCAACCAGCTAGCTAGGGAAGCGTACGCCCGCAGGAAGGCTGAATTGCTGGCCAAAGAGAACATACCCATGATTACTTCTTGGGGTAGGAAGAGACGCCCTGCGATCAAGACCAAGCCAAGGCGTATCACGATCAAGAAAGTAGAACCCGAGAAGGCTTCCGAAGTCATCCTACCCTGGACTAGAAAGTGGCCGGAGGAACTACAACCTCTCGACCAAACCACTGAAGATAACTCCCCTACCCTAGATTAAAGGAGAATTTCTGACCGACTGTCATTTGGGTAGACTTCTGAAGGAAGAATGATCTAGACCCTCACGTTCCATTGTCTTTTATGGCTTTCTTGTTTGAAAAACCTTTCTTTACCGTTCTTCTATTAGACATCTTGACTGTAATAAGAGTACATCCCACTTTGCTCCTTTGATGTGTTGACCAATGGAACGTGACATTGCTGTTCCCTTTAGTCACTAAGTAAACCTGACTAAATTGCATAATTCACTTCCCTGAAATGCAAATTAGGCTTTGAGTCAGGCTTTCAAGACCTGAAAAAGGGTCATAATCTCCATTTCTTCAAATTGAACTATGCAATCAAGTTAGCTCATGCATGCTTCATGACATCTGCATATTCATACATTTAAAGTAATTTCTGGCGATTGACCTTTTAAAATCATTTGCATATTTTAGACTTGATGGGAAAGAATGATATTCAAGTGTTCAAGATCCCCCGAGCTGAACTCCAATCATGGTGGGATGGCATGGGCGAAGCCAGCCAGAAGTATGCGGAGTCACGACTAGGATACCTACTGGACCTACTGAAGATTGAGTGCCCACCTGCCTTTATTCAAGCCATGGCGCTCTACTGGGATCCTACCACCACTACATTTTGCATGGAAGGATTAGAGATCACTCCCACTATCGAGGAATACCGCGCTGTCATCGGAGTTGAATTCACCCCTACGCTCGTCCGACCCCCTATAGGACTTGAACCCCTAAGTCAGGTGGCTGAATTCCTTGACACAAATCTAAATGAAGTCAAAGTAGATGCGAAAAGAAATTCTGGAAGAGTTTCCCTGTCCTTCCTTATAGACCGATTTTCCCGCCTTCCTGCTTCTAAAGGAACCAAATCTGGTAGAGCCTTTATCTTGGCCTTCTTTAGCTTTGTGCTATTCCCAATCTCAACTGTCACCTTCGACCCTATCATGGCTATAGTAGCTAGGCAAGTCTGTTGTGGGTGGGATTACTCAAACATCCTCCTTGCCGAAACCTTCCTCTCCCTAAATCGTTTCAAGAAAAGCAAAAAGGGAATCTTTAGAGCTTCTAGTGATCTGCTGTATCTGTGGTTCACATCCCATATCAGACAATTCCATATCCGCATGGGTTTCACTGAAATCAGCCCCAATGCACACCCTCTTAAAACGTTTGCTAGAACCCATACAAGTGTTCCTAAGTTTAACTTTGTAGAATGGAAGAACTTCCTCAAAGTCCTAAAACCTGAGCAACTCCGATGGCGGCTAAGGTTGCCGACGCTGAGCAAGGTCAGATTGACCTGCGATGACGGAGGCCCAGTCCCCTTGCTAGGATTCACGGGCGCAACTGCATACTATCCAAGGAGGGTGATTCGACAGTTTGGAGCACTTCAGGAGATTCCTTCTTCACCGCGACCTTGTGTCTTTTCCTTTGACTTACCAAGCCAGACCCTCACGGAGGAGGAGAAGGAACAACTTGAAGCCAGGGTGGCATCCATCATACTCTCCTTGAAGAATTCCCAGGCTGAAGAAATAAGTTGGCCAGAAGACATGACTCGAGAAGAAAATACTCATAGAGCCACCACAAAATACATTCAACATTTCAAAGCGATCCGACGAAGCCTTGTCGAGCCCTACATACCTGAATACATCGTGCCATACGTACCTGGAATAGAGCCCTACATACCCGAAGACATAGGGCCACTGTCGTGTTCAGAAGACGAGGAGCCCTAAGCTGAAGAGGGGAATCTATACTGGGATGATGAGGATACCTTAGGCTTCAAACGTCCTAGACTTGGATAGACTATTCTGTCAAGTGTAAAATAAGCAAGCATTGTGATGCCTTCTCATACATTCTCATTTCTGTGGAATACTATCTTAAACACATGAGCATGAATGTGAACATGTTTTTAAAAATGCATAAAAACTATCGTCAGAAATTACGCTTCTTTCAATTCCATGAATTCTTGTCGAGAAATGATTAAAAGAACTACTTGCATGAGGCTAAGGCTCACAAGGTAGCCCTTTTTCTCATCTACTGGCAAGAAGCATGCAACTGAAAGAATTAACTGCTTCTTTTTGCTAAAATAAGCGAAGCACTCACAGAGATCTTTTTGAACAGGTACACTCTCATCACGGAATTGCCAACGCATCGTTTCCGTACCCGCCTAAAGACGAGAATGGAACAGCAGGAATTGACTCCGCGCGTAGGCATGTTGGAATCTCAGATGACTGCCCTGGCAACTATGATGGCTGACATTAAGGCCATGCTGGAGACCAACCAAGCTAGACAGACAACCGCCCACAATCAGAACAGCTCAGGCCCTTCCATGGTACCTGATGTAACAGATAAAGAAGCAACTAGGGATACCCAACATACAGAGGAAAACGTTCATGAACCAAATAGTCGGGCACAACAAAAAGCCTCGCATGTTGTCATCAACCTTGAAAAGGAGGAGAAGGGAAAACAAACTGCGAAGACAGAGGCAGAGGCTAAGAGATTGGCCAAGATCGAAGAATGCCTGAGCAGTCAAGGCTATGAGCTGGCCCGCTTCGACAAAATATCTCATTTTGCTAAAATAGAGACTCCTCCTGACTATAGGGAGCCAGAGTTCGTGAGAAAATACAACGGGACAGGCTGTCCCCGTGCCCACCTCAAGTACTACCTGCGCAAGATGGCGCACTACTCGGATTACATTCCGTTGTTAATGAACACATTCCAAGAGAGTTTGGCTGGCGCCGCTCTGGCTTGGTTTATTGAGCTAGACTTAGAGGATTATGACGGATGAGAGGACCTTGCAGAAGACTTCCTCAGGCAGTACAAATTTAACACGGCTACAGCCCCAACAAGAGAAGACCTCCTACGAACTTCAAAAGCGAGGGGCGAATCGATCAGGACATATGCTTAGAGGTGGCGAGCCTTGGCTACCCAAGTAAAGCCTTCAATCCCAGAAGAGGAGCTGATCGACTTATTCCTAAAAGCACTCCCCTACGAGTACTTTGACAGACTGAACACTTCTGGATGTCAGACATTCGCACACCTGATTAAGGTTGCTGAGAGGCTGGAATGGGCCTTGAAAGAAAGAAGGCCTCAGGAAGCTCCTACTAGGAAGCAGTATCCTCTGAGAAAGGAAAGAGAAGCCGGACTGGACATAGCATTTATACCAGATCCCCACAAGTTAAAGCCATTTGGCAATTCTAATCAGGCCAAAGGCGGATCATCCTGGTCAGCGCCAAAGGTACAAGAGCCTAGAAGAAAGCAACCCCAGAGACAATTCTCTCAGCTCCCGATACCTTTATCCAAGCTACTCCCGATGCTGCTGGAGCAACACTTGGTGGCAAAAGAACCACCTAGGACAAACCCCGCAAGATATCCTGGCTTTGATGAGAGCCAGACCTGTGCCTACCATATGGGCGAAAGAGGGCATAATGTGGATAACTGCTATGTCCTGAAGCTGAAAGTGCAAGCCCTAATTGATAGTCAGATTTTGAAATTTGACAATGCAGCCCCAAATGTGCAAGAAAATCCGTTGCCAGATCATCAAGCAGTAGGGGCAATATTCACTGAAGAAGAGGAGGATTACCTTAAACTGAAGGTAGATATGCCTAAGCTGGACACCCTGCTAACAATCGCTTCATCATACCCAAAAGAAGGGGAGATATCAACCGACCAAAAGAAGTTGTGTATCGACAAGATGAAAAGCTTGGGGATAGTGTCTGATATTACTGATGAAGAATTTGAAGGGATCGAAGCATCTCTATCTTTGAAAAGAAACCACTTCTTGATCACAGCTGGGCAGAGTAACACATGTGGTACCTCACATGAGAACTTGGTAAGCAGCCTGGGGCCAGCTACTCAGTCAGAAGAAGAATTTGAAGAAGACGAAATAGAAGCCAGGAGGAGAAGTCTAGCAGACCTCAAGTTTATGGCTGACGCGCTTGGGAAGAGCGAAATTATAGACAACCTGGGTCAAGATTCTGGAGGATACAATTTCAAGGTGAAATATTCGGCCCCTCCCAGCTTTTATCAGAAGATTGAAGACATCATACCGGACGGATGGGGAGGTATGGATGATCTCTCTCGACCAGAAACCTCAAACGGCATGGAAGAACTCGACAACGCCATATTGATGATCGAAGTAGCCACGGCCGTGGTGATCAGATTGGATGAGCTGGATAGCCTGAGCAAGGTAGAAGATTGCCCAGTGAGGCCTGTCGTAATTCAATTGCCTCAGGAGGAAGAGAGCAACACGTCAGGACCAGAGATACCTCATCAGACAACTGTAACGATAAAAGTCCCCCCAGTAGAAGAGTATGATCCCAAAGCTGTTCATTGGGACTATGGGACCACACAAGTAGATGCAATAATGAGGTCCGGAAGATTTTATGCCCCCAGAGAGGGTGAATCCGAAAAAAAAAGATGTCTCAAAAGAAGATGCCGAAAAGCTCGTATCGATCATCAAAACCAGTGAGTTTGAAGTGATAGAGCAGCTGAGGAAGATGCCCGCTCAGATATCCCTGCTAGACCTATTCATCAATTCAGAGAAGCACAAGGACGCACTGCTGAAGGTACTCAACGAAGTACATGTCCCTGAAACAATCAATGAGGTACAACTAGGGGACTTTGTAGGAGCAATTCTCTTAAAAGATCAGTTGAGCTTCTCTGACGAGGACTTCCCCATGGAAGGAAGAGGGCACAACAAAGCTTTATACATCTCTGCCCAATGTAACGGCAAAAGAGTGGCACACGTATTGATCGATAATGGATCGGCCTTTAACATCTGTCCTTTGGCTACCATAAGGAGGCTGGGAATCAAGGAAGAGATGATCAAGACATCCAAGACAGCTGTGAGAGCATTCGACGGCATGAGGAAGACTGTAGAAGGAGAGATCGAACTTGACGTATTCATCGGCCCGACAAAGTTCTCTATAAACTTTCAAGTAATGGATCTGCCCAGTGCATTTGGATTCTTGCTAGGAAGACCTTGGATCCATACAGCAGGAGCTGTCCCTTCGAGCCTGTACCAAAAAGTACGTTTCGTTGTAGATGGGAAGGTGATTACCGTACATGGGGAAGTCGACCTCCAGGCATACCAGAACAGTGCCATTCCCTATATTGAGCCTGAAGAGAAAACTGAAGCGAGCTATCACTCCCTAGAGTTGGTAGCAACAGTTCATACCCCAGTAGGGTCGAAGTTGAGAACTCCTTACATCTCAGAAGCCAGTCTTCTACCAGCTAAGATGCTGCTGGCATACGGGTTCAATCCTGAAAAAGGCCTAGGCAAACATAATCAGGGTATAAATGCCCTGCTACAGTTGAAGGCTAATCCACATAAAATGGGCTTGGGGTACCAGAAGTATCCCATGAATGATTCTGTCCCGAAAGCAACAGGCCGAGGCCGAGGCAAAAGCCTGGGACGCCGTGGAGGCGAAAACAGCCCGATTAGCTCATTCATCAGTTCTCCAACCTAGAAGGGAAGGTCTCGAATGTTCAAGAATCCCTTAAATACCTACTTCGACCAGAACTCCAAATGGCTATCTGAAGAGGGTATCACTTCGCCGATGGAACCAGATCTGACAAATCCTTTTCTCGAAGATGACTCTGTGAATGTCATCATGGAGTGGTTGGACAGTGAAGCCACTTCTTCTGAGTAAATAGACTCTTCCTTCATTTTTAAATACTGCGTTTAGAACTTTCTGCATTTCACTGTATTTTCTTTCCTTATTGAACGCATAAGAAAACGCCTTTGGATCTCCGGCCGTTGGTCCAAATAGCACATCTTGTAACGCGGCCCATTTCGCATTCAATAAAACCACGCATGTTTTGTTAAGGACATATGGAACCACGAATCAGCCCGATGATGATAATGGTCTTCCGTATAGAAGCTTGAGGCCTGATTTGCCATATGATTCCTAATCTTCAAAAGATTTTCAAGGGGCCGGGATATCCAATGACATGAGGATTAGTCCCATCTGTACCTACATCTATTTCGAAAAACTTTTTCAAAAAGACTTTACATAATCATGCATGTCATTTTTACTGAGCACAAACTAACCATACTCATGACATTTCAGGCATATCATCTCAAACATGCATACCAGGTTGTTACAAAATTCGGATCCCTCCATTAACCACTCCTATAACATTGAGGAAGAGGAAGATAAAGACGAGGATTACGCGTCTATCCGTAGGGATTGGAACACCTTTGAAGAGTCAAAGCCTCCTACCTCAGAAGAACCAATTGTCATTAATTTGGGAGACACCGTGAACGTCAAAGAGGTCAAGATCGGCGGACACCTATCCCGTGATGAAAGGCTCGAGTTCACCAAGCTACTAAAAGAATATCAAGACATCTTCGCATGGTCTTACGCGGATATGCCAGGCCTTGATCCTAAGATTGTGGAACATGCATTGCCCACGGATCCTGGCATCAAACCTGTCAAACAAGGCAGTAGGCGGATGAAAGCCGATTTAGAAGACAAGATTAAGGAAGAAGTCATGAAACTCCTTAGGGTAGGCTTCATTGAAGCTATCCCATATTCAGACTGGGTTGCAAATATAGTCCCCGTCATGAAGAAAGACGGAAAAGTTCGGATCTGCGTAGATTACCGAGATCTGAATAGAGCAAGCCCAAAAGATGATTTTCCACTCCCCCACATTGATGTATTGGTGGATAGTACGGCGGGTTATGAATTATTCTCATTCATGGATGGATTCTCGGGATACAACCAAATCTCCATGAAACAAGAAGACAAACCCAAGACTGCATTTACCACACCATGGGGGAATTTTTGCTACAAAGTCATGCCCTTTGGATTGAAAAACGCCGGGGCTACCTACCAGAAGGCTATGGTCACGTTATTCCATGATATGATCCACAAAGAGATTGAAGTATATGTTGATGACATGATCGCTAAATCCAAGAAAGGACAAGATCACATACAGGTATTAAGAAAATTATTTGAGCGCCTGCGCAAATACAAGTTAAAGCTGAACCCTAACAAATGCGTGTTTGGGGCAAGATCCGGGAAACTCCTTGGGTTCATAGTCAGCAACAGGGGCATTGAGATTGATCCCTCAAAAATCCAGGCCATCCACGATTTATCAACTCCATCCACAGTAAAAGAAGTGAGAAGCCTTCTAGGGAGATTGAACTATATTGCCAGGTTCATCAATCAGCTGTCTGATGTGGCTAAGCCAATCTTCAAATTGCTTAAGAAAGGCGCGAAAATAACGTGGGACGCCGAGTGCAGCAAGGCATTCCAAATGATCAAAAACTATTTGATCACACCACCGGTGCTTGTGCCACCAATTCCCGGTCACCCATTGACCTTATACCTGACCATACGACAAGAGTCCTTGGGAGCCTTACTTGCCCAGACAAGCCCGATAGATGGAAAAGAGAGGGCCATTTATTACCTGAGTAAGAAATTCACGCCATCTGAAGCAAAATATATACCAGTTGAAAGGGCCTGCGTAGCAGCAGTATGGGTATTACGAAGACTAAGGCAGTATACCCTACATCATCACATTCAGCTCATAACAGAGAACGACCCCGTCAAATACCTCCTGGAGAAACCCGCTTTAATTGGGAAACTGGCAAAATGGCAAGTAATGTTGTCTGAATTTGACATCAAATGTTCTCCGCAGAAGTCGGTAAAAGGAAGAGCTATAGCGGACATGCTGGCAGAAAACCCATCGAGCACTGAATCCCCTGAAGTAACGAACACAGAAGGCCGAATTCTGAACTTAGCAGAGGATAAGTGGATCATGTATTTCGATGGTGCTGTTAACCTATCAGGGGCAGGCACTGGGGCAGTACTGATATCCCCAGATGGTCAACATTACCCTGTCGCGGCAAAGATAACTTTTCCTTGTACCAACAATATTTCAGAATATGAGGCATGCATTCTGGGCCTACGACTGGCCCTTTCCATGAAGATACCTAGATTGCAGGTCTTTGGAGACTCCATGCTCATTATTCTACAGACACAAGGGGAGTGGAAGACGAAAGATGCAAAACTCATCCCCTACCATGAATACCTTGAAGAATTGATACTCAAGTTCGAAGAAGTGTCATTCGAGTACCTATCAAGGTCTCACAACCAATTCGCAGATGCATTAGCCACCCTAGCCTCGATGTTACAAACGACTGAAGGGTTGGATATAGAACCTCTGAGGATCGGCATTGTTGAAAAGCCAGCTTATTGCATGCTAATCGGAGAGGAATGTGATGGAGAGCCATGGTACTATGACATCAAGAATTACCTCTTGAAAAGGGAATTCCCTGAAGGATGCCAGTCAGGAGACCGAAAATACATAACCAAGATGGCCAGCAAGTTCTTCCTCAATGGACAAATTCTGTATAAGAGATCGTTTGATTCTACTCTGTTAAGGTGTGTAGGTGCCAAAGAAGCAAATATTCTCATGAAAGAGATCCATGAGGGTGCGTGTGGGCCTCACATGAACGGCCACCTCCTTGCCCGGAAGATCATGCGGCTAGGTTATTATTGGATGACCATCGAATCAGACTGCTGTCAGCACGTCCGGTCATGCCACCAATGCCAAATATACGGGGATAAGATTAACGCACCCCCGAACGAACTACACCAAATGTCTGAAGTTTGGCCTTTCTCTATGTGGGGGATAGATATGATAGGGCCTATTAATCCTGTGGCTTCGAATGGTCATCGCTTCATCTTGGTAGCGATTGATTACTTCACCAAATGGGTAGAAGCCAGCTCTTACAAGAATGTCACTGCAAGAAATGTGGCAAAATTTGTCAAAAGAGATATCATATCCCGGTATGGTACCCCTTAAGCGATCATCACAGATAATGGGTCCAACCTAAACAACAAGATTGTCGATGGTCTGCTGGATCACTTTAGCATTCGACATCTGAATTCATCTCCTTACCGCCCACAGATGAATGGGGCAGTGGAAGCAGCCAATAAAAACATCAAGAGAATTTTGGCTAAAACAGCAGAAAACTACAGGGATTGGCACGAAAGGCTGCCCTTCGCCTTGATGGCTTACCGAACGTCGATCAGGACTTCTACAGGGGCAACTCCCTATAGTTTGGTAAATGGGACAGAAGCAGTTCTACCAGTAGAAGTTAAGATTCCCTCTTTGAGAATCTTATCCGAAGATAAACTCTTTGAGTCAGAGTATTTCAAGCACAGATATGAACAGCTGAACTTAATAGATGAGAAACGTCTTAAAGCCATTTGGCATGGACAAACTTACCAGAAGAGGGTAGCCATGGCGTTCAATCGAAAGGTCAAGACCAGAAACTTCGAAGTAAATGACTTGGTAATTAGGAAAGTTTTGCCAAGTACTACCCATCCAGGGGGAAAATTCACTCCAAATTACGAAGGCCCCTACATTGTTAAGAAGATCCTCACGGGAGGAGCATTAATTCTTGTAAACTCCGAGGGAGAAGAATTGGGGCACCCTGTGAATTCAGATGCTGTGAAGAAATATTACCCTTGAAATAAAATCAGATTCCGGTCATATGCCCTGCCTCGAATTGAGCCTATTCTTCATGATAGTCTTTGCATAAGCATGTCATGCATCTATGCATACATTAGCATGTGTTCAATATTGCAGGATCCAAGGAAGCAGGGTCGCGATAAGTTGGAACGCATGATCAAGGAGACCTAACGTCATGGTGGTCAGGTGCACGTCTTCTTCTCCAAAGACTGAGAATTTTAAGAAATTTTAGAACAACTTAACCATCTTGTGTTGTTAAGAAAAATGCAGATTTTCGCGAATCTATCCACTTCCATAGGAATGCATGATCAAGGGTAAGGTGTATCGTTCTAATTTTCTGAAATTCGAGAGCATACACTGACATATTCCTTTTATGTTTTTCAGGAATCCCTAGCCGCGCTGGGCAGGTAAGTATTCCTTCCCTAATCTTTTAGGTTTACAAGACTGTCGGAATCCTTATTGATAGAATTTGAAGGCTTCTTGGAATCTAGCATGTATTCAAATCTCATGTCTAGAAAGACGCAAAACTCTCATGGTCATGTCATTGGCATTCATGTTTAAACTTGGAGGTTATCCGAACATGATTGAAATATGCATTGTGCATCATAAATCCCCTTGGAGGGTAAGTTTTGGAGAAAGCAAAATGAACTCTTCCAAACAAAAGTTGTTTAAATCATTCAAAAGGATGTTTCCTCAGACAAGAGGCAAGCCTGGTCCAAACACGTCCCATACACACTTAAGAGATAAGTGGAATGGTAAGGATAGCGAGACCTTGACCTACGGACGTAAGGGTTATTCGCAGTGATTACATGGATTGAGACGGCGGAGGCATTCGTTTCTCTATCATAAACACTACAGGTGACCATTAATAACCATTTGAACGACGATTTCATTCTATACCCCTGTCAAGAACCACCCCACAGTGGGGCAAACTGGAGGTACGTCCAGAGGTATCAGGAGGTAAATGGTTAGAAGTTCTCTTGCTCAGACTTGCATCAATCTTCGTGTGTTGCTTGTCATTTTAACTTCTATGGTAATTCAGGTGCTTTAGGATGACGAAAAGCATTCGTTTCTCTATCCTACATACTTTTACCCTTTCTACAGCCCAGTTGAGCCTATACGTTCATTTCACAAACCTGTTGGTGATCATTGCATATTCCAAGACGGAAGCAACGTCCCTTCAAGAGTGGAGGAGTTCAAAACACGGGATTTGTAAAAAAAATTCCTAGATTAATGTTCGAGTGCTGAGATTCAAGCTATACATCTAGCACATTCATTTGAAAATTCTGATCCCCAAAAGAAAAGAAAAGATGGGGTCTCAAAAAGAAAGAAGAGAGAAAAATTTAATCTTGGGCATCAAGAAAAAGCAAAGTGCTTGGTAAAAGCAAGGCCAATGCCCATCCAAATACTTGTACACTTGTGAATCACGTGTTTGATCTTGTAAATGCCAAAAGGTGGCATGATACCTTTGTATAGGTCACTAGTGAGATCTGATTGTAAAAGAAAAATTCCAAGGGAGCTAGACTGCGAAAGATGCTCCCAAATCATGTCACACTCAGATGACGAAAGTGTAGACAAGATGTTGACGCCGTCTTGACATGAGAGAGACGTTCTCTAAAGACAAATATGCACTTCAAAGACTAAAGACGCTCTTTGGACGAGAAGGGACAAGATCGGCGGCAAACCTGCAATGATCACCAATGTTAGACCCTTCGCATATTCTAAGCCAAAAACAAGCTTTTTTTTTTTTTTGGTCCCCAATCCTACCTACGTTACAACCCTGAAAAGCCTTTTCTGATTAAGGCACTTGGATTGACATAGGGTTTAATGTCTAAGCTTAGCTCGAAGAAGTTCGAGCAAGATTATTTCTTTCTCATTTCGCAGGTTTCTTGACTTGTAAACCTGGAGCAGACGTTGAAGACTTCTCTTCGAAAGCCTTGACTTGCACGCAAGTCCCCTTTTGAAAACCGTTGGCCAAGCCCAACATTACGGTCCCTTGGAAGTCCTCCTGATCGATTGAGGTATATTCACTGCGAATGATCCTGAACCCTAGGCGCAGGTTTGATAGGAAGTTCGAGTGCATTCTTGGTAAAAGACCATTACCTCAAAACGGTGAGAAGTCCTCTTTGATGAGAATACTCCGTTGGACATTTTAACCAAACTCTTTTGGTAATTTCAGATTGTTTGATTCAAACTTTCCCCGCAAGGAACTTTTGATCACTCCCGTATGTTGCAAGGTGTTTTGGATAACCTCCAACCTCGTAATACATTCATTGAAATTTTTTCATGACTATGATATAAGTCATAAAGTGCTGTCAGTTTGACATCACATATCACTTAAAGACCATTGATGTGCCTTTAGTAAGAAAATTTTCAGGTTGGAGCTTTCGCAAGATTCTTGATGACTTCGGCTCCCAGAATGGCTTGCAGCACTCTTGGTAAGAAACAATTTACATGTCTAAACTTCTGCAGAATTCCTGGCAATCCCAGATCTCAGAATAACACAACCTCTCTTGGTAAGAAAGAGTTTACATGTTCAAGCTTCTGTAGGACCCTTGGTATCCCCAGATCTCAGAATGCTACTTCTTTTGTGAAGAATATATTTCAAGTTTGAACTTTCTGCAGAATACCTGGAGCTCCTAGGTCCCAGAATGTCACCTTCAATGTCAAAAGGACAACATTCAAGATAGTCTTTCTGCGAGATCTCAGGTAGCCCCTAGATCCCAGAAGAATCTTATCAAAGTTTTTGCAGGTTTAAGTTTTCTGCAGGATACTTGGAATCCCCAAATCCCAGAATAACGCCTCGCGTGTCGAAAGGACAATTTTCAGAATCTGCTTTCTGTGAGGTTCTAGGTAACCCCTAAACCCAGAATAGCCCATTTGGTAAAGCCTCAAGGTTAGGCACACCTCATTTGCATAAATCCTAGTTAATTCCTTAGAATATAGGATCAAAATGTTCGACAATCCCTAAGAGACTGGGTGCGTCATCCATAGGTTCCTAGCGGAGAGGAATCCTATTCTCGGCCTGATCCCCCTGACGGATTAAAATGTTCGACAATCCCTAAGAGACTGGGTGCGTCATCCATAGGTTCCTAACAGAAAGGAGTCCTATTCATGGTCTGATCCATCATACGGATCAAAACCCTGACAATCCCTAAGAGACTGGGTGCGTCATCTATAGGTTCCTAACATAAAGGAGTCCTATTCATGGTCTGATCCACCATACGGATCAAAACCCTGACAATCCCTAAGAGACTGGGTGCGTCATCCATAGGTTCCTAACAGAAAGGAGTCCTATTCATGGTCTGATCCACCATACGGATCAAAACCCTGACAATCCCTAAGAGACTGGGTGCGTCATCCATAGGTTCCTAACAGAAAGGAGTCCTATTCATGGTCTGATCCACCATACGGATCAAAACCCTGACAATCCCTAAGAGACTGGGTGCGTCATCCATAGGTTCCTAGCAGAAAGGAGTCCTATTCATGGTCCGATCCACCATACGGATCAAAACCCCGACAATCCCTAAGAGACTGGGTGCGTCATTCACAGGTTCCTGTCAAGTGTAGGAATCCCATTCTGGTACGGCCTACCATACAGGCTAGAGTTTAATCGCCCTAGGATACTCAAAAGACGAGTCCCTAGGTATTCACTAGAACCCGCTATACACCGCGCAGGCCACACGAGCATCAGGCAGGCGATCAACAGGTAAGTAACAGGTGGGTCTCTCTACTTTCTCTCTCACGTCAGCAAAAGAATGAAGAGCAAAGCCTTTACCAGTGGGACAAGAAAGATTGAGTGTCAAGATTCGTTTTTCTTTTCCCCAGTCGAGTCGGTCTAGACTCAGGTGTCACATGTCTTTGAGCGAAACCTCTCACGAGATTCCTCTCAAAGAGGGGCAGCTGTTGACACCTGATTTTTTGACCAGGTCTTTTTCAGTTTTATTTTTGAAAAATCACAAAAAATTTATAAAAAGTCAAAAAATTACAAAATCAACTTTGGTGGCCTTGGCCAAGCCCAAGGAACCATTCTTGACCAAAAAATAAATTTTCACATTTTTCATATTTTTTAGTATTTTTGGAAAATAGAAAAATACTTAACAAATCAAGAAAAATAGCATTTGAGGTCACAAAAATATGGAAAAATATCCAATATTTTTATTGTTAATCCCTTGTATTTTTGACCTCACAAAAAATCCAAAATCAGATTCAATTTTAGGTGTTCCTTTGTAACCCATAGTATTGAATTTGAAGAAAAAATAACAATTGAGTCTTTTAATTTGCAATTTTGGCATTTTTTAAGATCTTGACATTCAATCTAACTATCCCCTATTTCGATTTAGCCCAATTGTTTGCGCAATTTGCTCAATTGCACGGATTTGACAAAATTATATACTGAAATTGCATTTTAGTCCTTGAAATTAAGCATAATTGAAATTACTTTCAATTCAAGGGCTATCATTGCAAATTAAACATGCTACCCAATAGATTTCACCATTTTAAATCGATTGGCATAGGTGGTTTGACCCAATTTGATCATTTGCACCCTCAATTACACAATCCCCAATTTCCTATTAAATTGGAATTTGGGGGTTTTGTAGAAATTGATGAAAACTTTTGGGCAAAACCACATTTCTAGATAGAATTCATGCTCTAGATTCGATTTTGAGGTTTAATTGCAAAATTTTCCCATTAATTTGGGATTAATTTGAAAAATCCTGTTCGGAACCGGTTCAGACCGGTCAGACCGCCGGTCAGACCGGTCAAACCGGTCCGCTACAATGTCGTCTTCCCCAAAGAGCTGGAGCAGATGAATGGTGATCGACTGAGTTTTGAAGACAAAATTGAAGGTCAATTCGCGACCAATTGAAAGAAGAAGTGTGGGCATTTTGTTCCTCCCATCTTCCCCCGTCGATCGACACCAACAGCACCATCTAACGCCGCCGGAGCAGGGAGCAATCGGCCAGTCAAACCTTCGGACCTGCAAAAGTCAACAAAGGCAAAAACAGCTCAAATCTTTGCCAAATTCGTGCGAAATGAAGCTCACCGCGGAACCAAAAGGAACTGAGCGAAATGCCCATCTTCCCCAACTTCGTTTTGACCCAATTGCACGTGACTACACGTGCCAAACCGAGTCAGTTGGAGGTCCACCGTTCGGCGCCGAAAATCGAAGAGCTATAAAAGCCTGCGTTCGTTTTCTGTTTAAAAGAGGAAGAGATTCAGTTAGAGAAGAGAGAGTAGAATCGCGCGAGAGAGAGAGAAAACGCGAGAGAGAGCCGTTCTCCGACCCCGGTCGTCGAGAATTTGAGCTCGAATGCAAGGCATCGGTTGGGCCGTTTCCGGCTGAACCAAAGCCAAAGAAGACCCTCTGAAGCTTGTCCAGAGTGCCAGAAAGCAATCGCCGTCGGCCGCGCACGAGGAATCCGCGAGAACAGGTGAGTTGCAGTCCCGAGTTTTTCTTCAAGCTTCCATGGCGATTCGCGCATTTCTTAATCATTCATACAATTAATGTGTGCGTTTCATTCCTTGAACATCACTGACCATCTTCACGTATCTTGTTTGCATCGGTTTTGTCTTAACACGCCCAATCGAGTCTTCCAATTGAACCTCCATTGTCGAGTCACTGTTCATCTTTCCCCAGCCAAATCTGGGCCGAGCGAGCTCGATCGGAGCTCGAGGTAAGTCTCCTGAACATTGAATGATGCTTCCCTGTTAATGAGTCGGTTCATCACGCCATGAATCGAGTGATTGGAATGTATGTGTACGTACTGGTTCATGTTCGATCGTGCTTGGTTCCGTGAATGGATTCGCGTAATCTTGAGATATGTTAGAATAGGGGCGATTGCGAGTCGATTGCCGTTAGTTTCACGAGATTTCATCGAGAGTTCATCGTCAGATCATCGTCGGAGAGCCACAGCCGTCCATTCTGCCGGAGTCGCGAGGTTGAAGACGAAGCTGACATGGCGCAGTCAACCGGTCAAAGCCCTAGTTGGCATTCGGCCATTGGTCCACGTGGTGTCGAGTCAGCATGGCCGTTGGGTCTGTTATTCGAATAAAAAGGATCGGACGGCTCAAATAAATCGAACGTAAATTCTAATGACCGTCTGATTAGTAATTAAGTTTATCCGAAAATGTTTTAAAATCAGAAAATCAAAAATAAGCCGAAACGGTGTCGTGTAGGTTAGTGGCCGTGCGGCGTCGTTTAGGTTAGTGTGAATCGAACGGTCTAGATCAAGTCTCCGGATCTAATCATGGCCGTAGGTTCAAGTAATCTGATCAGACGGCTCTGATCGAGTCTTCATCCAATCTGGACCGTAGGTTTTAGTAAACAGATCTAAGCGACACGGACAAGCCACGTGGTCCATCAGGGACCGTCGGATTAAAACCGGAAAATCCAAAAATAAAAAGCGTGATACGGCGTCGTTTTCGACCAAGGATTTCGCGGGTCCGGGCCTGGGCCGGGTTCCGGCCCGAGTGGGTCGGGTCGACCCGGTCCGAATCACATTTTTTATTATAAAAAAATCAATTTAAAAAATAAAAAAAATCGGAAAAATTTCAGAAAATCCAAAAAAATGCTAGAAAATTCCAGAAAATTCCAAAAAAATGTGGAAAAATTTGTGGAAAAATCCTAGACATTCCAGAAATCCCCAAAAATCGAGGGTTGACCACAGACAACTGGTCAACCCTATTTTTGGGGTTTCTTATCCAATTTTCCGAAACTTGACGACATTACCCTTTAGGGGTAAGTCGCCTCTGTTGTGCATACTAGATAAGGCCGATAATGCCAAAGTGAGAATTAGGGTCGATTAGACGACCAATTCTTAGGTTCGGGTTTTCGAGTCCCGCCTCTTTTCTCAAAATGACGATTTTGCCCTTTAATGGGAAAATCGTCTTTCTTGTCTCAATCGAGTTCTGAAAATTGCTTGAAGTTAGGATTTGGGTCAGGTGGACGACCAACCCTAATATTTGAGATTTTCAGTTCTCATCATTGTCCAAAATGACGACTTTACCCCTCCAAGGGTAAAATCACTTGAAAATTCCAGAAAAATCTTGGAAATTCCCGAAAAATAGGAAATGGATTGGATTGATGGCCAATCCTATGTCCATTGTCTTTTGACTTCCCAATTCGTCTAAAATGACAGATTTACCCTTTTAAGGGTAAATTTCCCCGAATCATTCAAAATTACGATTCTGCCCCTCATGGGCAAATCATGCCAAAATCATTCCTAAGCCTTGATTGATACTTCTCTAGGCTAATAGGGCCTCATTAGGGATGCCACGCTGATTTCATGTGTTTTATCCGCATGTACTGGATCCTTGATTTGCGCACTTATTTCCATTGATTGTGATTGGTAGGGTAGTAATTCCCATCTGCATGAACTCCTAGTTCTAGGATCTATACCCCACTCGTCTGTATGAAATCCTAGGATCAGATAAACCATTCAGCTTAGGTACCGAAAGGGCGTCAACTCTGACAGTTGGCGTAACTAAGTCCCCGAACCCATTTCTTTGGTTTCCGCAGAATCGAATAGACCACTCCCAACTATTCGATAGGGTTTCCGATCGTACCCTCCGCGAAACGATTGGTGGCGACTCCTTGACATGTGCACTCATCACATGTCACTAGACAACACTGAAGGTCGACCACGTACATCCAGCAGTTGCGACTTGGGTAATGGACCTTGGGAGAGGCCCGCGTCCGATCAAGCCAGCGATCGGGCGGCCCATTAGCCCGCCTCCGCCAGCTCGGGAGAGGGTCGCGACAATTGCGTAAATTAATTAACTTGGAACATATACCCTCATTCCAAATTGATTCAAAACACAAATGTGAAATTTGTGTTGAGACAAAATTAACGAAATCATCGTTTCAATCGATTGACAAAAGTACCGTACCTCTTGAATTGATTCATAGTGATGTTTGTGATTTGAAATTCGTACAAACAAGAGGTGGTAATAAATATTTTATTACCTTTATCGATGATAGCACTAAATACTGCTATGTGTATTTGCTTAAAAGCAAAGATTAAGCTTTAGAGAAATTTATTCTCTATAAGAATGAAGTTGAAAATCAACTTGATAAGAAAATCAAGAGATTGAGAAGTGATAGAGGAGGTGAGTATGAAATATCAATTGGTGAATTCTATGCACAACACGAAATTATACATGAGGTAACTGCGCCCTATTCACCTTAATCAAATGGTGTTGCTGAACGTAAAAATCGTACATTGAAAGAAATGATGAACGCGATGTTACTAAGTTCAGGCTTACCTCAAAATATGTGGGGTGAAGCTATTTTGTCAAGCAATTATCTTTTAAATAAGGTATCTCGAAAGAAAGAGGATAAAACCCCTTATGAGCTATGGAAAGGTAGGAGACCATCCTACAATTGCTTACGAGTGTGGGGGTGCCTTGCTAAAGTAATTGTTCCAACACCAAAGAAAACTAAGATAGGTCCTAAAACGGTGGACTGTATCTTTATAGGCTATGCACATAACAGTAATGCATATCGATTTCTTGTGCATGAATCTAAGATTCTAGATATACACAAGAATACGATCATGGAGTCTAGGAATGCTTCATTCTTTGAAGATGTATTTCCTTATAAATCCAATGATGGTTCAAGTTCGTCTAAACGAACGAATGAAACTATGAATGATGAAAGTCATGATTCAAATCATGAACTAAGACGTAGCAAAAGAGCAAGAGTGGAAAAATCATTTGGAAATGATTTTCTAACTTATTTGTTAGAAAAAGAACCACTAACGTATATAGAAGCTGTGAGTTCTTCTGAGGGACCTCTATGTAAAGAGGCAATAAAAAGTGAAGTTGATTCTATTTTGCAGAATCATACTTGGGAGTTAGTGGACCTTCCTCCTGGTTGTAAACCTTTAGGGTCCAAATGGATCTTTAAAAGGAAGATGAAAGCAGATGGCTCCATTGATAAGTATAAAGCCAGACTTGTAATCAAATGATACAGACAACGAGAAGGTTTAGATTACTTTGATACTTATTTTCCTGTGACGAGAATAAACTCCATTAGGATGGTACTTGCAATTGCAGCATTGCAAAATCTAGAAGTACATCAAATGGATATAAAAACAGCTTTCCTAAATGGTGATTTGGATGAAGAAATCTATATGGAACAACCTGAAGGTTTTGTAATTCCAGGATAAGAAAGGAAAGTTTGTAAATTGGTAAAATCATTGTATGGCCTAAAATAAGTGCCAAAGCAGTGGCCTGAAAAATTTGATAATGCAATGATTACCAATGATTTTAAAATCGATGAATGTGATAAATGTGTCTACATTAAAGAGACAGAGAATGGATATGTCATTCTATGTCTGTATGTAGATGACATACTCATTGTTGGTAGTGATGACAGAATGATCAAATCTACCAAGAATATGTTGAATTCAAGATTTGACATGAAAGATATGAGACTTGCTGATGTGATTTTAGGGATTAAGATAACAAGAACGTCAAAAGGTTTAGTTTTAATACAGTCACACTATGTGGACAAGATTCTTGAAAAATTCAGCAAGAATGATTCTGGTATTGCTAGAACACCATTAGACAATAGTCTTCATCTATCCAAGAATAGAGGAGAGGGTATTTCTCAAGTAGAATACTCCAGAATTATTGGAAGTCTAATGTACTTAATGAGTTGTACTAGACTAGATATTGTCTATACGGTTAGTAGATTGAGTAGATATACGAGCAATCCGAGTGCTGACCATTGAAAAGCAATAGTGAGAGTACTCAGGTACCTACGGTATACTCAGAATCATGGCCTGCACTATACCAAGTATCCATCTGTATTAGAAGGATACAGTGATGCAAACTGGATATCTGATATAAAAGACTCAAAATCTACTAGTGTATATATTTTCACACTGGCAGGTGCGGCTGTATCTTGGAAATCTTGTAAACAAACTTTGTAGCCAGATCCACAATGGAATCCGAGTTTATAGCTTTGGATAAATGTGGTGAAGAGGCTGAATGGCTACGCCATTTCCTAGAGGATATTCCAAAATGACAAAAACATGTGCCACCAATCTGTATACATTGCGATAGTCAATCTGCGATTGGAAGAGCACAGAATAACATGTATAATGGTAAGTCTAGACATATACGTCGTAGACACAATACCATTAGACAACTACTCTCAATTGGAATTATCTCTATTGACTACGTAAAGTCAAAGGATAATATTGCGGATCCGCTAACCAAAGGGTTAAACAGAGAGTTAGTTGAAAAGTCAACAATAGGAATGGGACTGAAGCCCATTACAGAAAAGTTGATATAAAGGAAAACCCAACCTAGCTGACTAGAGATCCCAAGATCTAGGTTCAAAAGGACAACCTAATTATATGAACTGAATGATATCACTATGGGGGTCTATCCCTCAAACCATTCCTATAAAAGAAACAGTGATTTGATATCCCTCATATATGTGGAGAAAAATCAATTATTGTGAGGGGTTTATCAGGAAAAAGGATAACAATTATGCTTTAATGATTCTTAAGTGGAGTAAACCAATTACTCAAGATTAAGTAATCACCTATGTGAGAGAGAAGTGGGGCCGCTTCAAATGAGAATTGTTGAGGGCTGAATTCTTTAGAAACTCTCGCAGAACCAGGACGATGTTCATGGCCAAAACGAACATACTCATGAGAACTGAACAAACGTTTACATGATTCCTGTATGAAGTGTATGGTCATTTACTAAGAAAGCATGACATTTCAAGGACATCATGTCTACTGGACAACTAGTAAATTAAATATACTTTCACAAGGAAATGTTCAAAGGGTGATACCTACCTATCCTATGCAGGTTTCATTTGTTGAACACTATCACAGAGTCAAAACCAAAACAATTTTCATTCATGTGGGGGATTGTTGGAAAATATGAGGTATTTTGATGGGTGAGTGAATGAGGAATTGTTTCTCAAAGAACACCCTTGAGTTGGAAGTGGGAAGTGACAAAGCACTAGTCCCACATAGGAAAGGAAGAAGGTCTTGAAGTGCTTTATATGAGGTTACACTCCTTTTGAGTGGTAACTATTGTAACAAGTATTATGCATCGCGCGCATGCGCAAGGGGGGAAAATCCCGGACCCCGACGGAGGCCCGACAAGTTCAAACTTGGGCGCAAGCGTACGACCTGCGTACGCTAATGCGGGATCGGAAAGTGGGCCTCGCGACAAGTCCATTTTTGCCTTCTATCTTAAGTTTTTCCAACTCAAGCCGTTAACCGTTCTTAAGTTATTTACCGGTATGTTAATGGTATTAACTAAGTAACGGCTGTTATAATTCTGTGGTTACATAATTAAATACATAATGGCTCTAAACGGCATAATTATTTAGCCGTTATTCTTTATTTTCGTAATGCCCCGCTTAGCCTATAAATAGATGGCTTCCCGTTCTGTTTCAAGAGACACAAGAACTAACGACTTCGAAAATCACTTCTCTCTCTTTTGAATTATCTGCATTTGCATTGTTTTCGATAGTATTCTCGTGTTGTTCAAGTTTGCCGGAAGCTTTGGAGTGCTGTGCTTGCCTCTATCGCTGCTTAACCGTTGTATCTTGGGAGACAGACGTTCACGAAACCTTAAAGCACGTACTGGAGGGGACGAATCTATTTTAAGGAAACCGTGTCGGACACAGGCCTCGGTATTCTTTATTAATTCAATTACTTTTTATACTGTTGTATTTCCGTGAAGATTTTGCTCTTTTGAAGGTTGAGCTTCTATCCTCATGAAGGGTCAGATTCACTGCTTCTGACGAGTTCAGATTCAGTGCTTCTGAAACTACTTCTGACGGGTCTAGAAGGAACTGCTTCTGACGGGCTTAGAAGGAACTGGTTCTGATCGGGTTCAGAAGGAACTGCTTCTGACGGGTCCAGAAGGAACTGCTTCTGATGAGGTTCAGAAGGAACTGCATCCGACGGGTGCATCTGAGTTGCATCTGATTGGTTTAGATGTACTTGTATCTGACGAGTTTTGAACAGTGCATCTGATGGGTTCAGATGTAGTTCCATCTGACGAGTTTTGAACAGTGCATCTGATGGTTCAGTTTTTCTACTTCTGACCTGCTTCTGACCTGCATCTGATGGTTCAATTTTTCTGCTTCTGACCTGCTTCTAACCTGCATCTGATGGTTCAGTCTTTTCTGCTTCTGACTTGCTTCTGACCTTCTTCTGAAGGCTCAGATTCTGTACTTCTGCCAACTTAGTATTTTCATATTTGAGGCAATTTGCTTACGTTTATTATTGTCATTCGAATTGTAAGTATCCTCCATATTTATAAAACAGTATTGTTCATATTTAACACTGTTTTTCCAACATAACCATCATATCTTTTGTTATTTTTCATATAAGAACTCACTAAGTCATCACGACGTTGGCGTCAACCTCGTGGGGAAGACGACCGGCACCAGCGGTCTTCGCCGGTGCCTCGATGGAAGTTCCAGCATGTCCGCACCAACATATCTGAGTTTCAAAGCTCTTCTAACTACTCGCCCTAACTCCAGTCGAGCACCTATGTCTGGCGAACATCAACCAAACTTCTTGTACGTCTAAACTAGCCATGGAAGTCATTGAGCATCTTCTTGAGAGTATGAGGAGAGTAACCCGACCATCGCGCAGGTCTGATTTCAGGCCAAATGGATTCGAGCTTGAAGTCGGCTTCAGTGGTGGACGAGCCTTTTTTCTCTCGCAACGCTCTTTTCTCTCGCGACGCTCTCTTCAACGGTGGACGAGCCTTTTTTCTCTCGCGATGCTCTCTCTCTATTATTTCTGTTTCTGGGTAACGGGATTCTTTTTCGTCCGTTTTGTTGCTCAGTACGGACCTCGTACCCATTCTGTTACAATCCCTAGATGCCGATTATTGTTAAACTTTCTTGAAATGTATATTTTCTCGTTTGGAGTGGAATTAAGTTGCTCCGGTGGGGGTTGAGTTCAGTGGATTGGTGATCTGGTTTCTGTTACTTTTAGGGACGATCTGGGTATCAGATATAGGGTGGGTTCTGGTAATGGTGAAGTTTTTTAGCCATGTAAGCTGTGGAAAGTATCTGTTCATCGTACTTATTAGGGGTTCCTCATACGATGATTTTGTATTGATATTTTCTTGTTAGTCGATGAGGGATATGTCGTACTATAGATGTGGTAGTTGTTGCCGCCGCTAACAATACCCCACAAGTCCTAGCCCAGCAAGTAATACTGTATGCAAGTACTCCAATTGTTATAGTTAGTGCTATTGAGCTTTTGGACGCCATTCACCGAACTTGAGAAATCCGCCATCTGACTCGAATATAATGTCCGACACTACTCAAAGTAATTTTGGTCCCCGACCAATTGGTCACAGTCCATGACTGTGCACTGGCATAATTTCGACGCACTCCGATCCGATCGTCGGGTTACACTTCGGATATGGCCCTTGGCAACTTGGCTCTGATACCACTTGTTGAGAATCAAGTGGATGTCTCAAAGATGTAAACGAGACTCTCTTTATTATTTATGGAAGATCACTCAAATTTACAATACTCTCACGAGCACTCTTCACCTTACTTACACAATGCACAAGTCACTCACACCACTCACTTCTTGCTCTCTTGGACTTCTTACACCATACACAAGATGGAGCACTAGCTTCTATTTATAGAGGGTGAAGATGGTGCTTGGACAAAGCACTAGAATATTCTAGAATATCTAGACGAATTTTCAGAATTCTAGAAGGTTGAGGAAAACTCTAGGATATCTAGACAAGTCATGAAGTTTCTAGAAAGTAGGGGAAAACTCTAGAATGTCTGGATAAATCAAGAAGGTTCTAGAAAGCTCTAGAGAAGTCGGCGCTTCTCAAAGACTTAAGGGCCAGAGAAGAAATGATATAGGCACTAGAGATGGTAAACTAAAGCAAAGTCGTGGAGGATGGCAAAAACCAACAGGAGAGATGGCTTCTCAGCCAGGGGGAGCTCGCCGATATCGAGATGACAAATAAAGAAATGAGCAATAGAAGGCGTAACAAGTAGTGTTATAACTGTGGCAAAGAAAGCCACTTTGCCAGAGATTGTCGACTTAGAAGAGTTGAAGGAAATGCGGCAGCATTCAAGGAAAACGATAGCGAAGAGGAATTGGAATTCCAAGCGTCCCTTGCTATAGAGGAACAACAAGAATTTGCAGCATGTTCTATTTGTTGTGAACCAATAGGTAGTTGCTACCGTTATATCAAATCATTTGCTTGCTATCAACGGCAAAAGTACATTTTTAGTGCCAAAAGTTGTGTACGGCGATCACTTTAGTGCCAAAAGTTTCAAACGGACAACTTTAGTGCCAACTTTTTTTTTAAAAACGATCACTTTTAGTGTCGACTTCTTTTAAAAGCTATCATTTTTAGTGCTAGAGCTGACGTGGCTCGTCGAAAATTCGACACATGTTATTTTTATTATTTTTTAAGCTGACGTGGCACATCAGAATTGGCACTAAAAGTGATCATTTTTAAAAATAGTTGGCATTAAAGTTGTTCGTTTGAAACTTTTGGCACTAAAATGATCTCTGTATACAACTTTTGGCACCAAAGTGGTCCGTTTGAAACTTTTGGCACTAAAGTGATATCCGTACATAATTTTTGGCACTAAAAATGTATTTATGCCTGCTATCTAACAGATGTGGCCATCATCTTTATGCTCGGAGCCCACATTGCAGAACAACAACAACAACACACACACACACCGTTCACTACGAGATGTGATGAACAGCGAGTGTCAAATTAAATTACTGGGGAGATGTTATATTATGCATGCTAATCAATTTTTTTTTTTGGCTGAGGTGATCGCTTAGGTTCTGTCAGCGGGGGGAAGCACTTGTCTGCTCTTGCTCTCCCAATGTCTATGTGGGATTCGTGGATTGAACATTTGCAGTCCACTTGGTCCAGCGACCTAGGCACGGGTGGTAATTGTTATGTTCATTGCAACAATTTCTAGACAGAAATATTTTTTTTTCTGTTTTTATTGTTCAATGAGTTTTTAAGTAGAGGAATGTGTCTGATGACAATAAAATAAAACTTTTATTTCCTGAACATATTAAATTTCTATGACTGTAAGTCGTCGGGCATTAGGCGGGTCAGTGCAAGGCGATCGGAGTGAGACTGTGGGCAAGAAAGAGGGAGTATATGATGAAAAGAATTCTTATTTATGTTTTTCTTATAAAAAAAAGTAGAAATATCATTTCCGTTCAAAATATATTTTTGAACTAAAAATTTGTCCCATATATAACGAAATAAACTGTATTATCAAATAAATTTTATGAAATAAGTTTGAAAGAAGAATAGAAAAATAAAATGGTTATCATGTTGGTGCTAGAATTTGAGCAAAATGTTCTTCTATCCTTGCGCCTTGTGACCGAGGTCATCCCTTCAAATGGAAATACTTTTTTGGATTTCGGGCCTAGTGGGTCAAATAAATTCCAATGGTTGATTTTGTGAGACCCACAATATCAACGGCTACGATTGGTAGTACATCAAATGAATTCCAATGGTTGATTTTGTGAGACCCAACACATCAATGGCTACGATTCGTTTGATTCTCTGGACCCACGTCTAGGTAAAAATATTTCCCTTGTGGGTACGTTTACTTTTAGATGAAAACCGAGTAGATATACATTTTACACATTATAATATTATATCTCTCTAGGATTTCGTGAAAGGATGGGTTCCCTCCAATTCAAAAGCCGTGCTCCGATGAGGTAGCTTTGTTATAAACGGATCCACAAGGAAAGATGATTAAGTGACTTATGTTAATTTATTATGAGATTAACATTTTATTTTGAATCACAAGAATATAAGCAGTCCCCTAAAATATCTGACTTTATTATAATCACTAGGAATTTGCCTCAATAATCACTCTTCTCACTTGAAAATAGTGAGGTGAACCGGAGAAGTGTTCGAATTGCCACCTTCGAGGAGAGTTGAGATGTGGACGCGTGAGGAGGAAATAAAGTTTCTCAACTTGTGTTCAAATATTATTATGCTCGCAAAATCATTCACAATACAGTACTTCACTTCACATGGCTTTTTATTTCCCAAATTGCTTTGACACAAGATCAGCCCTATATTAAGCCTGCTATTTCCATTACCCAGTGTGTGATACATCTAGCATCCTCAAAGTCGATCATTGTTCACACCTCATCCATCTCTCGCACTCCAGTTAATCACTCGTCACTCATGAATTTGGCGTGCAATTTGGTGTATTCTCGAATTCTATATTTCCAGGAGGAGGTCATACTCAAATTACTCATGACAACCTAGCTCGATTCATGCGAATCAAGCATTACAAAATAACATATACCAAATGTGATCAATGATCACGTGGGAGTGAATCACTAACTTGAGAAGTGCGCCACGGCTCATTTTTCATCCTAATTGAAGAAGTGAGAGTGTTAACTAATTAGCATAATTTAGGCAACACATGTACAACTTTTTCTGAGAGGGGAAATTCTTTGTTTCCCCATGGTAGGGGACAAGCACAGTCAACTATATTGACTTCGTCCTAGGGTTTCCTCTTTTGGCATGCCCCATTATTCTTTCTCCCCTCACGCCCCCACAAAAGAAGAGCATGCGAAGCTGAATGGTAAAACAGAAAAGTCGCATCACGATCCATGTCCCGTGCAGTAGCCCCGGGTGCAGCGTAGAGTCCTCGGTCATAGTCCGAGGGTCTTCCTCTTAAGTTTCCATGAAAATGCAACCAAGGAAGATGGAGGAAGGAAGCTACTGCAGTCACTGTGTTTCGGCACAGAGCATAGTGCGTGTGCGCCTGTGTGGTCATCTTTCTCTGGTTCTGCTTCTGGGTGACACAAGTCGTGGAAATTAATGGGAACCGCTGTGCAAGAAGAGAGGGACATTCATTCATTCAATGAACAGCTCTCGCAATGAAGCAACGTTAAGGATCCTGTGACAGACCAAGATCGTGCATGAGCAGTTCGATCTAATTAGGGAATGTAGGTGTAGTTTCCGGGGTTTTGGGTCTGTGACAGGACATTCATTCATTCACTAGATTGCCCCCTATGCATGGGTCACCTTCCACCTCTCGTGAAGCGACAGAAAGGTCATCGCTGCTAAAAGAATGAAGTTGATGAGCGCCGCGAACTTCCCCGCCATAATAACCTTGCCCCAGCCGCGCCAAAACCCTCCCATCAGAAGTACCACGGCGAGAAGTGCTGTGGCGACAAGAGTATAGGCAATATTGTGCACTTGCCTGGTCGGAACTCGCTGGGCGAAGTACATCAAAACTCCACCCACCACCACTACGGCCAAAAAGGACAGAATGCCCATGTCCAAGACGGTGGCATCGGTAGGGGCTAGCGGGCGAGGGCGGGGAGGGGGGATAGCGCCGGCAGTGGGGGCCGGGGCTGAGGTGCGGGTGGGGGCTGGAGCGGTGGCATGGGCTATGGCAGCGACAGTGGCAGCGCGAGCGCGGGTGACCATGGTGACGGCGGTGGCAGCGATGCTGGTGATGGAGCTGGTGGCAGGGCCTGGTGGGGGGGGCGGAGGCAGGTTACTAGCAGCGGTGGGGGCCGGGGCGGGGGGCGATGACGCAGGTGGCGGCGGAGGCTCGGGTAACGGTGGCGGCAGCATGAGTGACGGCGGCCGTGGCGACGTGGGTGACTGCAGCGGTAGCGGAGGAGGAGGTGGAGGCGGCAGCGGCGGCAGCGGTCCCGGCGGCAGCAGCGCGTGTGACAGTGGCGGTGAGGGTGACGGCGGGGGCCTCGGGAGCATCGAGACCCTGATTCCCACGATGAATCCCATGTTGCTCTATATCCATCATCTCCTATGACATCCACATCAACATACATTAGTAAAACAACGCCATAAACAAAGCTGAACAGACTGGCACAGTGTTGGGCAACCCACTCTTCTTTGAAAAAAAAATTTCATGTGCAAACCCAGATTCAAGCATTCAGTAGTCATCAGAGGATATTCTTTATATGCGAATAACATGTGTGGGAAGGTCGCGAATGGCCTAAGCGAGCGCAAGCACCAATGATCGGTCATGGGGACATTCTATCGAATAGGTTATATGCATTTTGTGGGAGAGGTTTTGACGGGAAACGACGACACTAGGAGCCAAACTGAATCTCAAGTTCATGTGGGAATGCTCGTAGGAACGTACATTATCGTTGGTATGTGCATAGTTTGGCTCGGTTTGACTGGAAATCAAAATGGACCCACATCGACAATGTGCACGAAAGCAGGGGATGTGATGGAGGTTCATGAATCGACCTGTTTGAGTGTCGCCGGCGACAGAGGAGCTCCCGGAGTGTCGCTTGAGCTGTGCTGACGGTCGAAGATTCTCAAGCGCACGCCAGTTCCGTTGGTTTCCCTCTTCTTCTCACTCGGACTCTCGGCCTCTTTCTGTTGGGAAATTTCGTCAAAAACGGGATGAACAATGGAATCAGACTTTGAGGCGTGTAATCACTTTCTTTAAGGATTTATTTGCCCCACAACGTTGCTAATGGTTTCCGGCAAATATCCTCCAGGATACAACAAAGTCTCAACGAGAATAGCAGATAGCAATTCTGATATTTCTCCAGGATCTCTCTAAGAAACAATTGGAAACAAAGGCTGTATTTTTCTTGTGTTCAAAGAACGAAAATTGAGAGAAGAAGTGAAGATGATTCTGAAAATGAACAGAACACTTGAATATATAATGAGAACAAACACACCTTTTCGCGTCCGAAAAGTAGTTAATTCTCATGTAACTCTTCATGTCGAAACAGTTTATTCAATCATACATTTTCATGTATGAATCGGTAGTTATTTTCGAAGAGACGCAAACATTCGAAAGGTTGTAAATAACCATTGATTGAATAGACGCAACCTTTGAAAAGCTATCAGAATCCTTCATGAACAGTCGCACTGTTTCACTAAAAAAACAATGGTAATTGTTGATTTATGCCAAATCTAGTCCACGTGCGCACTCACATCTTTTCGATGTGGGACAAGGCACCTCTTAGTTTGTTTTTACAAACAAATCACCAATAATCCCCCACTTTGTTTGTGAAAATAAATTTGTAAAATAAAATTTCTCAAAAATACAGCCAAAATTTCCATGAGATCAATATACATACGTGAAGGTCTCTTTCGAGTTAAACCTTCATTTAGTGCAAGTATCTCAAAACTCTATCAGAGTGATAAATATCTGCTGGCTTTAAATTTGCTACTCTATATAATAGAATCGGACATACCGCACATATACGAATCTCTTGTCTCAACGAGAAGTTCATATTTACTCAGCACTATTATGGCCTTGTGCTTGTACCTGTTTCATGAGCTCTCTAGAAAGCAACCTCAACTTTCGTAAGAAGCGGCACCACTTCTAAGCCCATATAGGTGAAGTATTACCACGTGTTTCTGTTACTATCAAACACGTTACTAAATCGTATTATACTTCATTAAGAGTATAACTCAACCTCTTAACTGTAACAGACAATACTGACTTCTCATGTCTGGGCTAATGCCAGTATAAAACAATCACTTTCAGTAACTTGTTTTTACCCATTAAACCTTGTAACTAGTGATATGCTAGTATTAGGTCGAGTTACCATTACTGGTGATTTTAAGTAAAGGATTTCAGCCCTATTTCATTTGAGGTCACCTTTACCACGTCTCTTGGTAAAGTCTTTATAAAGAGATCAGTCAGATTCTTACTTGATCTCACCTAGACAATTGTTATGGTACCATTTTTAATCAATTGTCTCACGCACTTATGCCTTAGGCTAATAAGCTTAGATTTTTCATTAGACGCGCTACTATAAGCTCTTGCCAAAGCAGCCTGATTATGTTATGCATGTTTGTTTCTTGCTCACCCAAGATACAACACATCCACCCAATGTGAAAATTCATCCAGAAGTAGAATGTTTTTCTCTCACAATAGAAATCCAAAAACATCGGTATGTCCTTCTAATACATCCAGATAATTATTATAGGACAAGCACAAATCTTTTAGTTCTCTTAACCAAAATTCTGTGATGTCATTACAATGTTCTATATTTGGATTACCACTATATCTACTCAACTGGCACAAAAAAAATATAATATCAGGTTTAGTACAACGCATCGCATACATTAAAGATCCAATAGCACTCACATATTCAACGTGTGCTACTATTTTACCAGTAGTATACTTTAATTTCATACTGGTGCGAAACAGTAAATTTTCTTTGAAACCAAGATGTTTAAATCCATTTAACATCTTTTCAACCTTAATAACTTTGGTTCAAAGAATAACCCCCACTATGTTTTTAACTTTAATATTAAAGATAATATCTACTTCGCTCAAATATTTCATAGATACTTTTTAGCCTCAATGATCCCAGTCATATTATTTTCAAAATAATCTATTCCTTCTTTTGTCCATAACCGTTGGCTACTAATTTGGCCTTCCCAAGTACACCAAATAATTTCAACCAAAAAAAAAATACACCAAATAATGGCAATAAGAACGTCCCGTTAAATGATAAACAATGAATTAATCATGCCAAGTTCTAATTTACTCTAGCATTTCCATTACTAGAATAGTATTCCCAACGATTCTCCAACGTAGGTTTTTTTTTTTTTTCAGTTCTCGTCCACAAGAGAAACAGAACAAACATGGAGGCCATATTCATCAAAACTTTAAACCTATGAAAACATGAACACTCATACGATGAAAACATAAGCAACCCACATATTTACTCGGAAATCGAACGGAGAGCGTAAGGAAATCACACACGGGAAAGTGCGAAAGCAAAGCAAACAAATAGAAAAGGAGAAGTTCATGACAGAAGTACGAACTTGCCAATCCTTTCTCAGCAATGACGATGAGGTCCTTGAACCATCGTCTTGATTGCCACGATTAGTGGCACTAGCCTCTATCATCAGAGTCAGGAGATACGCTCGAACGGGTATAAACCCAAAATAAAGCAATCCTTGATCTATTCGAATCGCTTGACATCTTCATCTCTCGTCATGTAGAGAATGTGCCTAATTGGACTCGGGTCTTCATGGCCCGATGTAATCGACAATGATGAAGACAAACGATGTGACTAACCACACATGCGTCTGGTCTTTGTCCTCGGGCAAGTTCTCATTCATACTCTTCAATCTCGTTGCCGAGAGACTACCTCACAGTACCCAGCAACTCCCTTAGCCCACTCCATGCTTATATCTGCCGCATTGCCAATCTCTCTGGCCAATTCCACATTTATGAAAATTCAACATAAAAATTTATAAAGTCTAACCTTTGCAAATGCTTTTCCTTTAGAAGTTCTCAGTGAACTTAATTTTGTAGGCAATCAGAAGGAAAATTATCTCCAGAATTTGCTTGCCATGATCCGCATAGTTTCACGCCTTGTACTCGATATCCCCACATGCCTCCAACATCAACTCTGACTCCATTGTTGTCAAAATAAATCCTTAAAATTATTGGGAAATTTCGTCAAAAACGGGATGAACAATGGAATCAGACTTTGAGGCGTGTAATCACTCTCTTTAAGGATTTATTCGCCCCACAACGTTGCTAATAGTTTCCGGCAAATATCCTCCAGGATACAACAAAGTCTCAACGAGAATAGCAGATAGCAATTCTGATATTTCTCCAGGATCTCTCTAAGAAACAATTGGAAACAAAGGCTGTATTTTTCTTGTGTTCAAAGAACAAAAATTGAGAGAAGAAGTGAAGATGATTCTGAAAATGAACATAACACTTGAATATATAATGAGAACGAACACACATTTTCGCGTCCGAAAAGTAGTTAATTCTCATGCAACTCTTCGTGTCGAAACAATTTATTCAATCATACCTTTTCATGTATGAATTGGAAGTTATTTTTGAAGAGACGCAAACATTCGAAATGTTTTTGTTCCTTAGAAAATAACCGTTGATTGAATAGATGCAACCTTTGAAAAGCTATCAGAATCCTTCGTGAACAGTCGCACTGTTTCACTAAAAAAAAACAATGGCAATTGTTGATTTATGCCAAATCTAGTCCACGTGCGCACTCACATTTTTTCGATGTGGGACAAGGCACCTCTTAGTTTGTTTTTACAAACAAATCACCAACACTTTCCTCCAGTTTTCTGCTTCTCATGGCCGGGTTCTCTCCCCTACTGAGCTCTCTCTTGTTTTCTCTTATTTTACGTGTGAATGAGCGAATCAACACCGTCCCGAAATCGCCAGCCTCCGTCCTTTTTTCAGCGAGCACCCTCCCCGTCTGTTCTATCTCGGCTACCTCTCTCTGGGGATCCAATGGCCGAAGTCATAATGATCCCATGCGTTACATGCAAGGGATCCGGACGCCCCTCCCAAATCGGTTATGCCAGCTCCCTCGTCGTACCTGGCCGTGCAGTAGGCGATAAATGAGGGATTTCGCGACCCAAAAGCCATGATGCCACGCGGACGTGAGTAGAGAGCGTGAGGAGAGCCCGGGCGTACAAATTATAAAGTGTGAGTTGCAGACCCGGATCCATTGGATCGGGCAAACCCGACACGGCGGATCCACCGGACTGCATGTGAAACACGAGGACCCGGCGGATCCACTCGAACCTGTTCGCGTTCCATTTTCAATTTTTTTTCCCTTCCTGCATTTATTAATTTCTCTGAATAAATTCTCTTTCTTTCTTTTTTTTTCCTTCAAAAAAACCGACTCCCACGTTTTCCTCTGCTCCCCCTCCATTTCACTCTCTTTTTGACCTTCAAATCTTGACATTCAGCCACCACCCCTGCTTTCCAATGGTGATCGATTGACGTAGTGGAGTGAAGAGGTTCTGCCCGGAGAGAGACAAGATGGTGGTGAGGAAGGTGGGGACGTACGAGGTGGAAAGGACGATCAGAGAAGGGATGTTCGCGAAGGTGAAGTTCGCGCAGAACACCGAAACGGGTGAGAGGGTCGCCATGAAAGTGCTCGATCGCAGCACCATTATCAAGCACAAGATGGTGGACCAGGTCTCTCTCTCTCTCTCTCTCTCTTTGGATTTCATTTAATTGGGTTTTGAATGATGAGAAGATGATGCACCCAGTTTAAAAGTATAAGCTTGTTAGAGATGATCAATCTATTCGGTTTTATAAATGCTATGTACTTGATAATTGGTATGCGTGTTCTATTAGGATAAATCAACTTGGAGAATTGGGTTTGTGTTTATTTTTATTTTTTGGGTCGCAGAAGCCTGCATTTTTGTTCCATTCAAATCCTCAACTTGGAAAGGAGGAAGACTAACGCTAAAGAGATGATCATTAGCATAATCACTATGACATCCTTCAAAATTTCATAACCTTGACACCTGACCGATTGGTGCTCTAGGGTGTGGAAACTGGCACTGATTAAATCTGACCATAAATCCTACGTATATTCATTTATGCTGCAGAATTCAATGATTTAAGGGAGTGAGTGGCAAAGTCAATGTACCTTCCCCTGTTCGATATATGATGTGATTGATTTTGCTTGTCATCCACGTGAAAATCCTGTGGCTTGATTCTTGCGTGATTTTAAGCAATATTTTACCTAAAGTCTTTTGTGGATCTATCGTGCAGTAATTTTCTCTTGTAAGGCCATAGAGACATAATTTTCTGTACCTACTTTTATTGCTTATTTGGTTACCTAAAGCAGTCCTCTGTACTTGGTGAAAATTTTCTTTTCTCGCACTTCTTCATGATATATTGTTCAACTGTGGAGTTTAAAAGGGAGATATCGATAATTAAACTTGTGTGGCATCCCTACGTTGTTCATCTCCACGAGGCATGGGATTCAACTTACTGAGAATCTTAGGTGCATGATGCTTCTCTACACAGCTCATCTGATGCTTTTTTCTGCTATTGGTTTGTGAACTTGCCTTCTAGGTTCTTGCCAGCCAAACCGAGATCTACATAATCCTGGAGTTTATTACAGGTGGAGAACTGTTCAACAAAATAGTAAGTAGTCTAGCCTATAAGATCAATAGTCCAGTTGCTTTGAGCGTATAACCTTGTTCGTGTGGAATATCTTTGCAATCACTTAAGTGTGAGTCAAAACTGCATAGGTCCGTCATGGACGTGCTGAGTGTTAAAATTATGTCTCGAGTTTGAACCCACGATATTTATCTTATGTTCGGTGATAAGGAAAGCTGGAGAATAAATTGTCTTTCCTATTGGCGGTTGGAGTTCACGCTCGAAACAGGAAAGTTCGAGTGGACTGTGGTTCAGTTCAAAGAAAAAAAAAGAAAGGAGAAGAAGAAAATATATGGACTATCAGAATTGTATATTTGCTTGTGTTAGGATGCATGTGTGAGTTGTGTTAGAGAAATCCCACATAGGAGAATTGATGTGGTATTGAGCCAGTTAATATACCCAAGTTGGCCCATAACTCATTGGCTTAAGCTTTTGAGTAAATGTGGGTCCAACTTGATATATTGACGGGCTCGGACTTAGGCTCCCTCTTGGCGATCTCCCCAGACAAAAAGTATCGGACTTCCACGCTGCGCGCTCCCAATAAATGGTATCAGAGCCGATGGTTGATTGGTGGGCCTCCGATTTGTTCCGGTAAATATCTCAAGAAGGAATCTGGTGATCGCGTCTCAAGAAAGAATCTGGTGCCAACGCGGTTTCCGTGCCGGTGGACGCTGTGGTGTAGCAGTGCTGGTCCGATGGGCGTTGATGGAGATTCAAGATTGAGATGGAGTCAACACGGTTTCCGAGCCGGTGGACGTTGTGGTGTAGCAACGGGCCCGATGGGCGTTGATGAAGATTCAAGTTGAGATAAGTTGGTGCGGAATGATACTTGGATTAAGGGGAAGCAAACCTAACATTGGAGCTCATACATGAGGGAAAGATTGTTAGGATGCATGTGTGAGTTGTGTTAGAGAAATCACACATAGGAGAATTAATGTGGTATATGGCCCATAACTTATTGGCTTAAGCTTTTGAGTAAATGTGGGTCCAACTTGATATATTGATGGGCTCCCTCTTGGCGATCTCCCCAGACAAAAAGTATCGGACTTCCACTGCTCCCCCAACAGCTTGGATCCTTATTTTGTCTTCTAGCAATCGTTGATGTGCAATCTTTTATATATATATTCTGTTTGGGGAAATCTTGAAGTGGCTGATCAACGTGGGACCGTTTGCATGCAATATTCGTGTGTGTTTTTGGAAGTTGACAGAAAAACGTGGGCAACATGATATATAAGTCCAAAGGGAAGACGCCGTCCAGGATATAGCAGAAGCGCTGACGCTGTCTCGAGTGCTTGAAATAGGTTGATCGAAGCGCCGTTTTCTCGATGAGTGCTTGGAAGACGTCTTCGTTTTGTTCGCGGAATTACATTAAGAAGTCAAGTGTCAAAGCCGATTAAATCTTGAGGTTAGATTTGTGTTTTAATTGCTTTGTGAGATTGAGAGATTATTTCGCTAGGAATTGGAGACTAAATACTGTGTGCGTTCTTGGATGTAATTGGGGCTGGGAAACACCAAGAATGTGTTTGTGTAACTCGAATGATCTGTAATCTCCGTGTATCGTTCGTTCTATAGTGGAATTCGTTGCTACTCTCCCCGTGGACGTAGGTCTTTACGACCGAACCACGTACATCTGGTGTTCGATTTACTTTCTCATTTTGTCTTTTTTTCGATCGATCGCTTGTTCCGCGCAACAATTAGTATCAGAGCTAGGCTTGCTTGAGTTGAAGCGAATCGATGGCAACAGAAGAAGCTAAAGTGAAAATCGACAGATTTGAGGGGAAGGACTTTGGTTTCTGGAAGATGCAGATAGAAGATTATTTATATCAGATGAAGCTGCATGAGCCCCTGTCTGGGAAGAAACCAGAAACGATGAAGCAACCCGATTGGGAATTGCTGGATAGACGAGCGATGGGTGTTATTCGGCTGACGTTGGCTCATAACGTCGCATTTAATATCGTCAAGAAGAAAACCACTGCGGGTTGATGAAAGCCTTGTCGAACATGTACGAGAAGCCCTCTGTGATCAACAAGGTCTATTTGATGCGACGTCTGTTTAATTTGAAGATGAGTGAATGTGTATCAGTTACTAATCATATCAATGAATTCAATGTGATTGTTAGTCAATTGAGTTCAATTGAGATTGACTTTAAAGATGAGGTACGTACTTTGATTCTATTATCCTCATTGCCTAATAGTTGGAATACTACTGTTACTGCTGTTAGTAATTCTTCTGGGTCAACTAGTTTGACGTTTTATGGGATTCGAGATTTAATTCTGAGTGAGGATATCCGTAGAAGAGAATCTGACGAATCTGTATCTGCTGCTTTAGTAGGTGAAAGAGGAAGAGCTAGTACTCGTGTTATCAGAAGTAGTATGAACATGAATAGACGCAGTCAGTCTAGGACTGGCGGTGATGTCTATTGAAACTGTGGCAAGAGAGGGCATCTTAGAAGAAATTGTTTTAACCTGAAAAACGAAAGGGCTAAGGGAATTGGAGTTGAATCTATGGATGATGTTGCAGCTGTAGCTGAAAATTCTGATGGTGTCGATTGTGTCTTGTCTGTCACTGAGAATTCGTCATTTGACGGATGGATTATGAATTTTGGTTGTTCTTTTCATTCTACACCGAACAGGAACTGGTTTACTTCTTATCAATGCATGGATAGTAGTAAAGTGCAGTTGGGAAACAACGTTGAATGCGATGTTGTGGGTATTGGTGATGTTAAAATCAGAATGCATGATGGTATTGTGAGGACATTGACTGGAGTACGGCACGTTCCAGAATTGAAAAAGAACTTAATTTCCTTGGGTGCTCTAGATTCAGCTGGATGCATGTATTCTTCACGAGGTGGAGTCCTGAAAATTGTTCGAGATGCTCTGGTGATAATGAAAGGAATCAAGCATGGCGGCCTGTATAAACTTCAAGGTGAGACATTGATAAGTTTCGCTCCTGAGACATCGACATCTGTTCGAGAGTCTAATGGCTACACGAGGAAGGCCTGGGTGTTTGTGCGAAAGCACAAGTTTGATGCCGTTGCTAGGAATACGCGGTCGAGAGCTTTGATCGAAATGGAGATTGGTAAGTTGATCAAGCATGTGCGAACTGACAAGAGCATGGAGTCCTGCTCGAAGCTGGCAAATAAATTCTGCATGAAAGGTGGCATAGTGAAACACCGCACTAGTGCCAGTAAGCCACAACAGTTTACAGAATTGATGAGCAGAGCTTTATTAGAGATGGCCCGTGAAAAGATCTCTAATGCTGGTATGGCTGGGAGAATTTCAACGGATGCGCTTAGTAGGGCGAGCTACCTGGTGAATAGATCCCCATCGACTGCGATTGGATATCGGACTCCCGAAGAAGTGTGGTCAGGTAATGTTGTTGATTATTCTATTTTTAGAATGTTTAGTTGCCCGTGTTATTATCGAGTAAGTGATGGTAAGCTCGATGTGAGGGCAAAGTGCATATTCCATGGCTATGCACAAGGTGAGTGTGGCGATCAGTTGTGGTGCCCGGATATAGATTCACCTGTTTTCAGCAGAGAAGTTACCTTTGACGAGTCTCCAGTACTTCTGGCTAGGAGTGATTGTGGCAATGTTAATATGGATCTGGACGGTGTTCAGCTTGAGGTGGAGTTGCAACCAGAAACTCTTGAGGTAGCGGGTACTAGCATGGTAATCGGCACAAATGGTGCTTATAGCAAGGTGGAGCCTATAGAGCCAATAGTTGATGTAACTACTGATATAGATGAGGTACGTTTTCGATTTCTTGACAGATATGGATGCAACAGTGGGTTTGCTTTATCTGTGGTCAAGGAGCTTGTGTCAGATAGTCCTTGTGTAGCAGTTAAAAGTGCATGTGGAGTTGGTGTTCTGATGAGGTCCTTAGTTATGGCGAAGTTCAAGCACGGCTTGGACTTGGATGATATCTGTGGTGGTTGAGCCCAACGAGGCTGTTGGGAGAGTAGTAGCGAAGTTCAGATTTTAGCGAAGCGATTGTGACATGGCTCAAACATCGAGCCAAGGTGGAGATTGTTAAAATTATGTCTCGAGTTTGAACCCACGATATTTATCTTATGTTCGGTGATAAGGAAAGCTGGAGAATAAATCGTCTTTCCTATTGGCGGTTGGAGTCCACGCTCGAAACAGGAAAGTTCGAGTGGACTGTGGTTCGGCTCGAAGAAAAAAAAAGAAAGGAGAAGAAGCAACTATATGGACTATCAGAATTGTATATTTGCTTGGATCCTTATTTTGTCTTCTAGCAATCGTTGATGTGCAATCTTCAAAGTCAATATATATATATTCTGTTTGGGGAAATCTTGAAGTGGCTGATCAACGTGGGACCGTTTGCATGCCATATTCATGTGTGTTTTTGGAAGTTGACAGAAAAACGTGGGCAACATGACATATAAGTCCAAAGGGAAGACGCCGTCCAGGATATAGCAGAAGCGCCGACGCTGTCTCGAGTGCTTGAAATAGGTTGATCGAAGCGCCGTTTTCTCGACGAGTGCTTGGCAGACATCTTCGTTTTGTTCGCGGAATTACATCAAGAAATCAAGTGTCAAAGCCGATTAAATGTTGAGGTTAGATTTGTGTTTTAATTCCTTTGCGAGATTGAGAGATTATTTCGCTAGGAATTGGAGGCTAAACACTGTGTGCGTTCTTGGATGTAATTGGGGCTGGGAAACACCAAGAGTGTGTTTGTGTAACTCGAGTGATCTGTAATCTCCGTGTATCGTTCGTTCTATAGTGGAATTCGTTGCTACTCTCCCCGTGGACGTAGGTCTTTACGACCGAACCACGTATATCTGGTGTTCAATTTACTTTCTCGTTCTGTCTATTTTTCGATCGATCGCTTGTTCCGCGCAACACTGAGTCTAGGAGATACTTTCAACAACTCATTGATGGGGTAAATTTTTGCCACAGCAAAGGAGTCCATCACAGAGACTTAAAGTGATGCTTCCCTATTGTCTTAAAGCTTCTATTTATTAGATAGTTGAAGAAACTCTGATTCTCATTTCCGCCATTGTACAGCCTGAAAATCTACTATGCGACTCCCTAGGAAACTTGAAAATCTGTGATTTTGTCTGGGTGCATTGCCTGAACAGGTGAAATTTATTTTGAGCGTCGATGTTATGTTAGTTTGATGAAATCATATATGAGGAAAAAGGATTGTGATGATTCTCTTTCCTCTTAACATCTATTTATAGGGGGTTAGCTTACTTCGGACAACATGTAGAACTCCTAATTATGTGGCACCTGAGGTAATTATCAACATAATCCTATTTTGACTGGATGCTTCTTGAGCTAGGGGGTTGTATATCATGTACGTCATTTTGCTCCAATTTTCCATAATATTCCTCTTTTCTCTTGTCAAGGTACTTAGTCACAAGGGTTACAATGGTGCCCCGGCAGATGTTTGGTCTTGCGGGGTGATCCTTTATGTTTTGATGGCAAGATATCTCCCATTTGATGAACTTGACCTCACCGCACTTTACAGTAAGGCACGGTTACGTTGTGCTTTACTTATGTTTTCCCTGCATCCATGTCTTGATTTGTTTTCACTTGAGGTTGCGATGAATCTTTCTCAGCCACAATTTGGTGATGGGCTTAATAATGGATTCGTAGCAGCTAGCTCAAGTCCATCACCCACTTTTATTGTAAACTAGTACCTTTGAACATTGGGCTTCTCATATTATCGCGCTTATTGATTTTGTCTCTCTCTTTTAACTATATATTCTTTTAGGCTGTGATCAACTCTGCTAATTTAGATTATTTTGTCACTTAACTGTAATATCAGGAATCAAGTATCATATCATTTGTATGAAGTCCTTCAGCATATTAATCAATGATACAAATGTGTTTTAACTTTTTTCAGAAATTTCTCCTTTGGTCAAATGAATCTGAACTATCATTTTCTTCTGCATATTAATAATGCTGACTTTTCATGCCCATCATTGTTTCCCATGGGAGCTAAGTCCTTGATTAAGAGGATTTTAGATCCAAATCCTGAAACTGCGAGTATGAAGAATACCCTTGGATGCAAACTTCTTGTCTGCTTGAATCGAGCATCACATGTTATGTTGCAGCAAAACCATATTTTCGGTTTTGATATCACATATTAACATGCACCTATTTATTACATTGTAATTAGCCAAATGGATTTGCATGCGAAGAATGAAAATTCTACATGTGCATACTTATTTCATTACAAATAATTGGCATAAATGTCACTGTACTACGCAACTGGAGGAGGAGTATGGCATCCAGTCATGTTTTTATACGTGGCAACTGGTTATGGTTGAGGAAAAATAGTTTAAGCGTCTTGGCTAGGTAATGCTTTTGTTCTTTGTGGCGGTCTTGATAACTTTGTCTTAAACTGAGGGGGGACGTAGGCTTATCCTGTTACAATTGTAGAAGCTTAAATCCATGCACAATCGTGTAAAGCATCCAAAAGGTGAGGTGGAGATGAATAAGATTGTATATAAAGGATTTACTTTATTTGGGATAACATTTCATTACACGGTTTTATTCGGGCTTTTTTCCAAACCATGCCAAAAAACATAAAAATTTACCAAAACAGGTTTAAAATTTTTTTTTTTTACCAAATCAGGCCCGGCTCGGCAGTCAAACTGCCGAGCCGGCCTGGCTACAGTGCGGCTCGGCAGCCACACTGCCGAGCGGCACTGTTCATCACGTTCAGCCTTTTTTTTTTTTTTTCGCGTAATGTCACAGCTATTAAAGGCATGAGTAGTAATAATGGTGAATTTGACTGTTCACGTTTAGTCGTGAATGAAGAAAAGCTGGATTAAGAAAAAGAGGGGCAAGTGTACGGTGACAAGCATTTTTTTTTTCCCTGTCATTGTGGGGGCAAGCACTCACCTTTTTTCCTTGTCATTGCCGAGCAAGCACTCACCTTTGTTTTTCTTTTTTAATCATTTTTAATTTCTTTTTCCAGTGTTTTTAATCAATTTTTTATTATTAAATTTGTTTTCTAGAATGGACAAAATGTTAATGAAATTCGTATAAAATATCATGTTCTGTATTAACGAGCGAACGAACTATCGAAAAATTGAGCACCCGGGGTTGAGGCTCGCTTGCTCGAACGAACCAAAATTTAATATTTGTCGTCGTTATATTTACAACGCTTTTTTAGCCATGAGGGTTTTTTCGTTACAAAATTCATCGCATTGCCAAAGTTTTCGTGACAAAATTCGTTGCGACCAAGCATTTTTTTTTTAAGCGAGAAAAAACTATTCACAACACCACAGAGAATCACTGCACGGGATAAATGTGAACAATCAAATTCACTACTATCACTACTCATGCCTTTAATAGCTGTCACATTACAGGAAAAAAAAAAAAAAAAACGCTGAGCGGGATGAACAGTGCCGCTCGGCAGTGTGACTGCCGAGCGGCACTGTAGCCAGGCCGGCTCGGCAGTTTGATTGCCGAGCCGGGTCTGGTTTGGTAAAAAAAAAATTAAACTTGTTTTGGTAAATATTTGCATTTTTTGGCATGGTTTGGAAAAAAGCCCGTTTTATTCATGGTATTGAAAAAAATTTCCTGCCCTAATTTTTGCTGTCACTTGCTAGCTTCTCCTGTGGAGGATGCTAATAATGGTTTACTTTTGCTACTTCTTGGCAGCTATTCATCATGTTGATGGAGAATTTTATTGTTACCATATGAGAGATGGGCTAATCCATTTTGTCTCTGAGAAGTCTCTTTCTTTGTTGTCAGCATATTACAATAGAGCAGGTAAGAGAGGACGAATGGTTTAAGAACGGTTATAATCCTGTGTTATTGAATCTGAGGATGTGAACTTGGAAGATGTAAATGCTGCCTTTGACGATGATGAGTTCCGTAGGTTTTTCAAATTCATAGTGCTTGATCTCTTTTAAGATTTTAAGGAACAGGTTTGGTCAAGAAATTTTTTTTTATTAACTTTGCTTTCAGTACTTCTTATTTAATGATTTGGGTAAAATAATTAGCTCGTAGCAGATAGTTATAAGCCATGTGCTCTTTCTCTTCCCTCAAATTTAAAGAGAAGTTAGCCATTTTTGCTTGGCAAGGAAGTAATTCACGAGCATTAACTGTGTGTTTATTTCAGCTTACATAAGATGTGCAGTCGCATCTAATATTATGTTTCAATTGACAAAAATGTTCGTGAACTTATATTAGCTACAATCTTGGTGACCAATTATTCTCTGATATGTTTTTGTGTTCTCTCGTCTTAGCATCCATGTCATGTTCACATTTTATGCGGAATGATAAACTGGCCTCTTCTCGTAAACTTTGCCGAACTTTGACTCGTCCCATCTTCGACGGGACTCTGTGAAGTATCAAACTCGCTTTGTATCGCAGAAGCCTGCGAAGGTGATTTTATCCAACACGGAAATTGTTGCACAATCTATGGGTTTCAAGACACATATTGGCAATTACGAGGTACAGATTGTAAAAAACAAAGGACTTGAATTGCTATTTCTAAAAATAGCTTCACTATTTGTAAAGTACTGATTACAAACACACATTACTCCTTGCTCAATTTCCTCTCTACGCTCTCAAACCTCAAATGCACGACTTGTGCTTCTCTCTCTCTATAGACACCACACACACCAGACCATCACATGCTGACAACTTGCGCGCGCACACACACACTCTGACTTCACCACACAATGACTACGGCATAAACAAAATGACCAAACACACGCCTATTTATAGAAAAACTTGCACCGCCATTCTCTGCCAGCTATGTGTGAAGAGCTATTGCCGACTTTGTGCTGCCACAATTCATCCTGCTCAAAAGTCGTCCACTTGCATGTCTTTATGGCCACTTGATGCAAGTTGAAAAGTCAAACTCTATCCAAAGAACAACTTCTGCATCAAGCCAACTAGTTTACCGCCATAATAAATTGAATAGAATAAGAGATGGCTACCGCAAGTTTTACTCCAAACTTCAACTTTGCTTCTTTTAACTCTTTGACTAGCCAATAGGAATAATAAGAAAACTCCAGACAATGGAGAGAGAGGAGGCGGTGCTTTTTCCTCAATACTCCCCCTCACCGACTACTCTCTTTAGCACACATCTCGTGGTCACGCCGAGTTGTCTTCGAAACTCTCCAAACTTTGCAGCTCCGAGTCCTTTGGTGAAGATGTCTGCTACTTGATCATTTGTCTCGACGTACTCCAGCTTTATCTCACCCTGCAATACTTTTTCTCTCAAAAAGTGATAATGTACTTCTACATGCTTAGTCCTTGCATGAAAAACTGGATTCTCTGCTAAGCTTATGGCTGATAAATTATCACAATACAAATGCGTCGAATAGTTTACTAGTTGATTAAGGTCTTCCATTAGTTGTACCAGCCATGTACTTTCTTGAGCTGCCATTGCTGCTGCTCTATATTCAGCTTTTGTTGTCGACAGTGATACAGTCGGTTGTCTTTTATTGCACCATGACACCGCTGCTGATCCAAGACTAAACATGTAACCAGTAGTCGATCGTCGAGTGTCATGATCTCCGACGAAGTTAGCATCGCAGTAGCCTATAATCTCACATGATGCTTCTTTCTTATATAAGAGCCCAAAGTCAAAAATGCCCTTCACATACCTTAGAATCCGTTTGACTACATTCAAGTGAGGCTTTCGTGGTTTTTGCATGAAACAGCTAGCTACTCCAACTACGAAGGCGATATCATGCCGTGTTATGGTTAGGTAAATAAGACTACCCACCAGTTGCCTATACATAGTTGAGTCTTCTAATTCTCATCCTTCATGTGCACACAGTTTTATATTTCCATCTACTGGAGTAGATATAGGCTTGCAGTGAAGCATCCCAAACTTTCTAAGAAGATCTTGTGCATATTTATGCTAACATAAAAATAGTCCTTCCTCGGTTTGCTCAACTTCGAGTCCCAGAAAATATTTTAGTTCTCCAAGTTCTTTCATCTGAAACAGTACTGAGAGGTTGGCTCTAATTTGGCATATCTCTTCTTCATCATCTCCGGTGATGATTAGGTCATGCACATAGACCAATACTATTGCAAGCTTACCATCTTTAGCCTTTACCTTTAGCCTTTACAAACAAGCTCGAGTCTATTGGTGCTATTGAGTAACCACTTTGCACCAAAAATTCAGCAATCTTCCCATACCATTCTCTCGGGGCTTGCTTTAACCCATAGAGAGCTTTCTTTAACTTGCAGGCATAACTTGGGTGAGTCGCACTCTTGAAGCCTTCTGGCTGCTCTATATATATGTCTCGATCTAGTTCTCCATGCAAGAAGGCATTCTTCACGTCCATCTGCCATAACTTCCAAGACTTGCTTACTGCAAGTGCTAATAAGACTAGAACAATCGTTACATTTGCCACTGGGCTAAAGGTTTCTTCATAATGCAGGCCATACTGTTGAGAGAATCCTCGAGCAACTAAACGTGCCTTATATCTTTCTATTGACCCATCTGGTCGAGTTTTAAATTTATAAACCCATTTGCAAGATATAGGACGTACCTCTTTAGGCCTTGGCACCAAGTCCCATGTCTCGTTCTTCCTTAATGCTTGAACCTCTTCTTCCATGGCCTTCTTCCATTCTTCTTCATGTGAGGCTTCCTCATATGTAGATGGCTCTCCAACATCTTCTGTCATTGCTGCATTTGCATATTTGGGATTTGATCTTCTTTTCCTTGTTGACCTCCTAAGTTGAGGTACTTCCTCTTCATTTTCTTCCATCTGACTTGGTCGAAGCCCCTCTGTCATTGTCGGACATACACCAGTTCGCCATGGACTCTTTGATTTTTCTGGTGACTGTGCTCCTTCTTCTCTTCTAGCCTCGAGTACTTTTTCTTCTTCACTTGGATGATCCTTATCAAGCTCATCATTTTATTTCACTCTTTCATGAACCTCTTCTTCAAATTGTTTTGAATTTGGTAATTCAGAAGCTTGTGATGACCACCAAGATGATAGTTCATCAAATACTACATTTCTGGAAGTGTAACACCTCCCTATCGTAGGATCACAACATTTCCACCCTTTCCTTTGATTATCATAGCCCACAAATATTCTCAAAAAGAGAAAAATAAAAAAAAGGGAAAAAATGATTATTACTCGTGTCCTTATTGACCAAATTAATTAATTTTTCGACCAAAAAAAATTAATTAATTAATTAATAAAGATTGTGAATACTGCCAAAAGAAATGTTGTAGAAAGTATTTACTTTCCCAGCCTTAAATTGTTTTGTATCAAAGTCATCAAACCATACATTAATCCCATGGAAATTTTCATTACAATAAAAAAAAAAAAGAACATAAACTTTAATTTTGATAGTGTAGCTTTATGCATGTCTTAACAAATGCGCCTAGTTGTTGCTTGCTTTTTGCACTACATATGGAGAGAAATTTTTGGGATCAAGCTCTGAGTAGGTACAAAAGCAATGTGAGCATTGCACCGGTAAGCAATACCCCGTTTAGTTGTTGCTTTCTTTTTGCACTACATACGAATTTTTTTCTTGTCATTGAATGATGCTTGGTACTCATGTGTTTTAAGTGGATTGCAGTAATGGCAAGAAGGAAGCTCTTGAGTTGCTCAAATCGAAACTTTTAGTTTGTTTGCTGTTGATTTGAAGGACGGTTCAGGTCTTCTGTTCTATATCTTAGGATATAGGATGTAGACTTATGCATAGCTGAGATGCGATCTTCGACGTGGCAGACTATTCGTCTGGAACCTCCTAATTTTCATATATGCGTTTTTATCTGACAAGTATCACTTGGCGTCTTTTAGATTTTGATTGCTGTGCGAGCAGAGTAGTTGGTACTTTTCTGATCCCCAGTACTAATTTCAAGTAAATGATCAGTATGTGAGAAACAAGTTGAAGGTGGTTTTATTCCCATCCCTTCACAGAGTAAGTTACGTCTTCATGGGGCAGTTATCATTTGTAACTCTTGTTCGTCCTTTCATTAATCTGCTTTGTGTGCACGAGTCACAAAACCCGTGGGAGGAAGGCTCTCGTACGAGCCCCCCATTTATGAAATCAATGCGCTGGACTTGTACATCCCATTCATGGCTTTCGGAACCTATGTTATCTTATTCTTGCTAGCTTATTGTTGTGACTTCAGTGCCATTATGTACTGCCTTTTCTGATGTTGAAGTTTACGTCCTTCTGTTTTCTAGACATCCTCGATTTGTCTCTGGAGACAAGTTCTTTTCCAGATCTCCCATAATCTCTCATGATTGCTTTCATGCAAATAATGTTAGCGTTTCAACTTGCTTCATACTGGTAATTTGCATTGCCAAGGCTTCTTGGGAAACATTAATGATGGGGTTATTTCCATATCAGTTCTATCGTTTCAACTGTTCCCATCCTAACTTACTCAAATTTCATATTGCGTGCGAGCCAATGTATCTAACGAGGAATTGTCTCCATTTCCCCTCAAAGGTACCTAGGAGTCGATGGATAAGTGTCATGCCGTAGTTTTCGTCAATACTCGGAGACACTGCACGAAACCTAGCCTCACTACTCTTGATGATTTCTCCTCTTATTTCAAGTGGAGTGAGCATGTGGTAAATGTTGGACAATCCAATGTCATTTTCGAAAAGCACGATGAGCAGTTACATAAATTGGCTATATTGTCTGAACTTATCTACAGACTCATTCAGAGGAAGGATATATCTTAAATTTGACCCGTGCATATGTTCGCCTCATCCTCATCGCAAAGTAACGCATAAGTAGATACTTTTGACACAAATTTCAATTATAATCCTAACAAAGGAAAAGAAAGGAAATGTTGTTAGATTTGATGGGACCACAACCAACTGCTCTAAAAGTTTAAGCTTTTAGAAGAATGCGTGATTTAATATTTATATATTCCAACACTCCCCCTCACGCTTAGTCTGGTCTTTTTGCCTAGTACTAAGCATGGACAAATTAATTGGGGAGGCAAATAGGGACTTGGAAAGATTTGAACTCAAGACCTCCTACTATGATACCATGAAAGATTTTGTGGTTTAATATTTATATATATGGAGCCAGATTATGTCTGCAAGCTAAAGAAAGCTCTCTATGGGTTAAAGCAAGCCTCGAGAGAATGGTATGGGAAGATTGTTGAATTCTTAGTGCAAAGTGATTACTCAGTAGCACCAGCAGACTCGAGCTTGTTTGTGAAGATAAAAGATGGTAAGCTTGCAATAGTATTGGTTTATGTGGATGATCTAATTATCACTGGAGATGATGAAGTGGAGATATGTCAAATTAGAGCCAACCTATCGGTACGATTTCAGATGAAGGAGCTTGGAGAACTAAAACGTTTTCTTGGACTCGAAGTTGATCAGACCAAGGAAGGACTATTCCTATGTCAGCAAAAATATGCGCAAGATCTCCTTAGAAGATTTGGGATGCTTGATTGTAAGCCTATATCTACTCCAACGGATGGAAATATAAAACTATGTGCACATGAGAGACGAGAATTAGAAGACTCAACTATAAACATGCAATTGGTAGCTAGTCTAATTTACCTAACCATAACACGGCCTGACATCACCTTCGCAGTGGGAGTAGCTAGCCGATTCATGGAAAAACCACGAAAGCCTCACTTGGATGCACTCAAGCGCATTCTAAGGTATGTAAAGGGTACTTTTGACTTTGGACTCTTATATAAGAAAGAAGCATCATGTGAGGTAGTAGGCTATTGCGATGCTAACTTCGCAGGAGATCATGACACTCGACGATCAACTACTGGTTACATGTTTAGTCTTGGATCGGCAGTGGTGTTTTGGTGCAGTAAAAGACAGCTGACCGTGTAACTATCTACAACGGAAGCAGAGTATAGAGCAGCAACAATGGCAGCTCAAGAAAGTACGTGGTTGGTATAGCTAATGGAAGATCTTAATCAACCAGTAGACTACTCGACGTGAGTATACTGCGACAATTTATCAGCCATAATCTTAGCAGACATCTTCACCAAAGGACTTGGAGTCGCAAAATTTGAAGAGTTTCGAAGGCAACTTGGTGTGACCTCAAGGTTTGCGCTAAACAGAGTAGTCGGTGAGGGGGAGTATTGATAAGTACCGACTTCTCTAGAGTTTTCTAGAACCTTCTTGATTTGTCCAGACATTCTAGAGTTTTCCCCTACTTTCTAGAAACTTCATGACTTGTCTAGATATCCTAGAGTTTTCATCAATCTTCTAGAATTATGAAGATTTGTCTAGATACTCTAGAATATCCTAGTGCTTTGTCCAAGCACCATCTTCACCCTCTATAAATAGGAGCTAATGCTCCATCTTGTGTATGGTGTAAGAAGTCCAAGAGAGCAAGAAGTGAGTGGTGTGAGTGACTTGTGCATTGTGTAAGTAATGTGAAGAGTGCTCGTGAGAGTATTGTAAATTTGAGTGATTTTCCATCAATAATAAATAGAGTTCCGTTTACACCTTTGAGACATCCACTTGATTCTCAACAGTAGTTGGCTGATGAACTCGATACAGAAATGCTTCCTTAGTGGTACTTCATATCGGTTACATCTTTGCCCATCAATCTGCAAAATCTCACAATTTGGACGGATTTGAGTGATCCAACTATTTGGCGAACTGATTTAGTAGGTAAATTCGACTTTTCGATATAATTTTGCCGCATTATGAACTAGGAAAACAAATAATAACTCTTGCAAACGAATAGATGACATTTTTGTGTTGATTTGGTTTGTAGTGATTGTTTGCCAAAGGCCCTCTTAATAAACTAATCAGGACTATCGCGAGAAAAGCATTTGCACGGCACAGGTTGGCAGAATTTTTCTTGTTAGTGGTGCAATGTGCCGCCTCTTCTGCGATCATGTGTGAAAATCCATGGATGCGGGCCAGGGGTGCCTAGGCCACCGAAACATTCCCAGCCTAACCCATTCGAAGGGGCATTTTTATGGAGCTGGTTATGGACTTATTGGAGGTAGCCTTGGTACATATGGAGAGAAATTTTTGGGATCAAGCTCTGAGCAGGTACAAAGCAATGTGAGTATTGCACTGATAAGATATACCGCGTTTAGTTGTTGCTTGCTTCTTGCGCTACATATGAATTTTTTTCTTGTCATTGAATGATGCCTGGTAGTCATGTGTTTTAAGTGGATTGCAATAATGGCAAGAAGGAAGCTCTTGAGTTGCTTAAATCAAAACTTTTAGTTGTTTGCTGTTGATTTGAAGGACGGTTCTGGTCTTCTGTTTTATATCTTAGGATATAGCATGTAAATTTATGCATAGCTAAGATGTCTTTTCTAATGTTGAAGTTTACATCCTTCTATTTTCTAGACATCCTCAAGTTGTCTTTGGAGACAAGTTCTTTTCCAGATCTCTCGTGATCGCTTTCTCGCAAATAATGCTAGCGTTTCAGCTTGCTTCATACTTGTAATTTGCATTGCCAAGGCTTCTTGGGAGACATTAATGAGGAGTTTATTTTCAGGTTTAGCCCAGATTCATGGCAAAGTCACATGGTTTCTTGGGTGGTGTCGAGCCACCTTTCCTGGACATTGTGGCATATGCTGGGTACACGTTTGCGGGGTTATGCTTGGCTATTATGGGAAAAATCATCTTAAGATACATGGACTTTGTTATGATGTCACTGGCCTGCTTGGATATGGGGATTTTCTTGGTGAAGACGATGAAGAGAGCCCTTTTTGCGGAGGTGAGAATCTAGGTACGAGTAGGCTGCACTACCTCTTGCTCTTCATTGCTTTCGTACAGTTCCCACTTTTCTCATGGCTTGGAAATATTAATCTCAACTGTCTTTTCTGAATTGAATCATGTAATGGTGTTAATGTTTGACCGGAAAGAGTCCGTGGTGTAGCATTTTTGAAGAGGTAATGTAAAGTTGGCAAAAAGACTCAATAGCAACTTCTCCCTATCCTTGTCTACACTCGCTTCCCGCTTGATTAGACGAGGAAGAAAGAATTAGGGACCGCCCGGGCTTCCAGTCTGCGAACGGGCCAGAAATGGGTAAAGAGTCGGGCTGGTTTTAAAGAGACATGGACTAGAAGATGAAAACTTGTTTGGGCCATATGTATTCATTAATGAGATTGGAAAAATAGAGACTTGGCCCAAAACCTAAAAGGAAACCCGACCAAGCGTGAGCAAATGTGGTGGGCTTATGCATGCCTGTTCCAGATTTATTTTTTATTTTTTGTCATTTCTACTGATTGATTGACTTTTGATCTTTACATGATTTTATTTGGCATTTTTAAAAATTTTTTGGATGGATTAGGACAAGAGAATTTAAAAAAAATCAGGAAATTTATTTTTGATTCAAAAATGGACTGGCCAAAAATGTCAAAGTTGATTTTCAAATTTTGTGAATTTTTATTGTATTTTAATATATATATATATATATATATATATATATATTTAAAAAGACCGATTAAAAATCAAGTATCAATTGTCAAAATTTCAAAAATTTCAATGATAAATACATATCGAAAAGAAGATGTGTTGAGTCTGACGTTGAGGGGCTGTCATAGCCATGGTGTCTACGAGAATGAGCTTGAGCGGTCATGGCCGCTGCAATGAAGAAGACGAAAGGAAAAAAAGGTAAGAAAAATAGTAAAGAAGACATATATTGCTCGTAATACAATGTCTTCTTTAAGGCATCATTCAGTAGAAACTTTTTGGGGTTTAGATTTGGATATCGATTGGAAATTGATCTTTTTTTAATGAGACCAAAAAAGAGAAAAAAAAAATGGAAGAGATCAAGATTGTAATGCGGGTGATAACAGTTTGTAATGTGTCACTAAATTAGAAGTTGCCATCACAAGATAAAGATTGCAGGGAGAAAAGGTGCCAAATTCGTCACTATCCCAAGCAAGACAGTTAAATGAAGTTTGTGAAGAGCATATAATTATAATCTATCCGAGATTCTACCTCAGCTTTTTTTTTTTTTTTTTTTGGTGGTGGGTGGGTTGGTTGTGTGTGGGGATGTTCAACCTAACTCAGCTTTGTGAAGAACGTGATTTTGATAAAACTTTTTTTTTGGGGGGGGGTCAGAGAATTTGATAACCTTGACTATGCCAACTATCGCAATCCAGAGTGCAAGTTTATAGTCGACTTACTAACTCGGCTAATCCCTTGAAGTTGAAATTTCTTCTTACCGTCCCATGATATCTATCTAGGAGTTCACCAATGAAAGGGCCGATGACTCTTGAATGTCTGGTGGTGGATTCGCCGTTCATTGATGGATGATGGAAGAGCAACAAAGATGAAAAGGATATCTTCAAAGGATGAATGAATTTCATCACAAAATGATAATAATAAAAAAAAAAAAAAAAGATGCAAACACGGAAAGAAGAGCAATTTCCAAACCTATGATGAAGTACTAAAATCAGTTTGTGAAACATAGGCGTCCAATCTGACCCAAAAGAAAAAAAAAATAAAGATCCTCCACACAAAAAAAAGAAGGAAAATCTATGCAAACGTTAACCCTCTTCTACTTGTCGTACTCCAACGCGCTGACGAGCAACAACCACATCAGGACGAATTCAATGTAGAACAACCACAACCCTGTGCGCTCCATTTTGCCATAGCCGCATGTCCATCCGACTAGCAGCAACAACAGAGTCACAGACACCACCCCGGCGAATGAACATGTCAAAATTTTGATAACAGGATTGGGATGGTTGAGGGAAAAATAAACCAGGGCTGGGGTGAGAAGAAGTACAGAGAGGACGATGCATCCGACCCACGCAGCCTTGATAAATTCGTCAGCGGCCTTGGTACATTCGTCAGAGAAGAACCAAGCTGCGCAATTATGTGCTGGTTGAGTGGCATTTAGGTCTCCTCCTTGGAGATCCATCGGCATGACCGATTCTAAATCTCCAACTGGGGTATCTCCTGTTCTTCTGGCCGGATCTTGAAGGTCTGCTGGTGGATTCGCAGCTATTGATGGATGATAGAAGAGCAATAAAGATGAAAAAGATACCTGCGCAATGAAATATCAATTACAATGCATTAGAATCGGATGGGCAAAATCCTAATCTTAGAAAGAGAGTACGTGTATATATATATCTCAAACCGATTTATGTTCTCCTCTAATCCTATAGATTAGAGTATCCATTATTTAAATCTCCCATATATTATTCACAAAAATTTCCTTGAAAACACTTTTTTACCATCTTATCAACAGGCGCTATTTAAACTGTGAAATTTACAAAAATCGCCATTTTGCAGTAGCCTATAAAATAAGATATAAGATCTAAAATTTTAAGATTTACATGATCACTATTCCAAATCATCCCTTCGGAAATGGCATATCACATTGACAAAATAGCCATTTTATGATATTACGAGACGACCATTTTATTTTTCAATAATAAATGTTTTACTTTACTTAATTTTCAATTCTATTTTAGCACGTGTGAATTTGCATTCTAATAAAGAAAAAAAAGATATTCTAATTTTTTTTTGGTCGAAGGAAAAAAGGAAATTCTAATTTTGATATAGCAGTGTTATGCAAGTCTTAAAAAAATGCACGTATCGTAATATGCTCGTGTTCATGATTTTTTTTCCTATGATATCATTAAATCCTGGTTTAATAGGAATTTTCAGATTGTACGTCATCAACTTTTCTTCTGTACCTCCACATGATTGTGTAGAAGCGACAAATCGAATAGCAACATATCGACATGGATACTTTCCAGAAACAAATTGAAGAACAATCTTTGAATCACCAGCTCGTGAATGCTTAGCTTGATATATTATATTTATGCTATGCTGATATATTGTAATTTGATTTGTTGCATCAATAATTGTGATTTACATATATTCTCTCGCAAAAAGGCGATTTAAATAGATTCTTTCACAAGTAAGGAGGCAATTTCCAAGATGCATTTCTTTGCATTAATCATGTGCAAATTTCATAGAAGGTTGCTGACTAGTTAGCAAATTGGATTGTTCATTCATGTGATGCAAATAACACCTTAGCTTTAAAACAAGTCACCAATAGGTTTGCTTCCTTTATACAAAGGACATAGAATTCTTTTGGGTTTAACTAGACTGGTAGGTAATTTTTTTTAAAAATTATTATTTTGTTTTGTCTTCAAATATTTCTATTTCTAATTTTATATATATATATATATATATATATATATATATATATATATATATTATAGGCGGTCTGGTCCGGGCTGGGCCAGTCGGGGATCGGACTGCCTGGTCCCCCGTCCCAATCCCGGTCACCGGTCCCATTTATTGGGACCGAGGACCGGACCGTCCACCTCAAGGATCGGACCGGTCTGGTCCAATCCCGATCCGGTCCGGGTCAGTCCGGTTCAGTTTGCACATCCATACTTTCACGTTTCCCTAAAGTCGTTTGCATCTTTCTCTTCTGATTCCATCCAGAGGCCCTTTTTGCCCCTCCCTCCTCCTCCTTCGCCTTCAATCCTCTTCGCCGTCCGTTGCCTTTAATCCTTTCTCTCCCCCTCTTTTGCGTTTCCCTTTTAAGTCGATCGTGTAAAGAACTGTGGTGTTGTTGCTAAGCTGCTTAATATAGGACAGCGACACATATCGAAATTGCTGAGCTTGCACCCAAAATGTACATCCAGTAGGATGTTCCCCTATTTGACATCCCCATGGACGATACTCTGAGGCTTGCAAAAGTGGAGAAGGCCAGGGCGGAGCAGAGTTCTATGTCAATTTGCAGTGGAATGAAGACATGTTGAAGGAGTTAAATGAAGGCAGAATCGTCCTTCCCATCCTTTCATTTTTGCTTAAAACTGCTTTAATGAAAGAAGTTTGATAAATGAGTAATGAAGTTTAACTAGATGACCTAGCAATCCAACAATCAGCATTTCCCTAAGCGGGGAACAACGTAAAAGGAAAGATCGATACCAACACACCAGCACCGAAAAGAGATCAGTGAGGACAATGATACACACAACATAAAAAACAGAGTACCCATAGCTTCCCTCCTCCCTCTCTTGTAAAAACAGAGTGCCCATACTCCCCACTCTCTCTCGCCACAACATCCCTCTCGGCCGTCGCCGGAACCCCAGAGCTCGGCGCCACCCCCGTTTATTCAGCCTCGCGAGCTTCCTGCAACTCAAATTCGTCAGCGACATCCGACCAAATATGCCTCGAATGAAGATCCAAGCTCTCTCGATCCCTTTGCTCGCGATACAATGCCTTGAATCTCTCTCGTTCTTCTTCTTCCTCTTCTCCTCCTCTCTCTTTCACCGACCGCTCGAGTCAGCTCGCACCAGGAATCGGGCGAGTGGAGCTGCGAGCCAGAGTCGGAAGTCCGAATCGAGGCCGGCTTCAAGCCCGGAATCATCACTTTGGATGGGCACGGCGACGAGTGGAAGGATATCGAGGGGTCTGAGTTTTCTCTGCTTCCAGCACTCGACCCAGATGCTGACAAGGAGTATGGCGGTGGGAAAATGACCGTTAATGTGTGTGTTCGCGACGAATTTGTCGAGAAGGATGACGTCCATGGTTGATTTTCTTCTTTTCTTTGTGTTGGATGTTGAGCTTGGTAGGTTGATGAAGCTTGTTCGCATGGTGGCAGGCTACGGTGGGACTAGTGTGCTCTTCTTGTTGCAGGTTGATGGGGACTATGTTTAATGGGTGAGCTTAAATTTTATGTAATTCAGAGCAGTTATGATGTTGAGTGGTGCTGGTGATGTCCGTTCTTTATCTTTTCCTTTTTTGGAGTTTCTGTTTTGCTCGTCGATTCAGCATCGTTAGTGATGGTGTCAAATCTCGCAAGTAAGTGGGAATCTGAACATACTTTTGTTGCCACGACGGGATATGTGATTTATGTAATGCACTCTTCAGTGAGCTTACGCCCGGTCCTTTTGTTCTCTGTTTAGATTTTAGCTGCTTCATGCATCTTTTCAAGTGTTATTTACTGTCACAATACGAGATCAAAGCCGACTTATCTAAACACTTAAAACTGTTAAAAGATCCGTGGTTGATACCTGAATTTTCTAACAGCGGTATTTCCTATGCACTCGCTATGTTTTTCGTGAGACTGATGTGGGGAATTGATTATTCGCACGCTTTCATTTAACAACTTGATCCTTCGGATCAGTTTGGCATTAATCTCACAAATATTAGCCAAATAAAAGATGCTTTCCAGCATGAGATTGCACATTCTTTTCTTTTCATTAAAGACCTGTCATGGAAGATTTGGATTGACTTGATTTTGCTTTTGGCAATGCAGGGAGAGCTCCAAATGCCCCTCAGTTGCTCTAATGTTCCAAATTGGCGATAGTGCCTCCTATCATTGTCCCCCTTTCCCTGATGTATGTGATCTAAATTTTCGTGAGTTTTTCATCATCTGCGGAAGTTAGTTATACTCAAGAGTGCAGCTTCCTTTAGAACTGAATGTATCTACGTTTATATTTCAACTAGATGGGAGGGTGTTCCTACCATAAAGGTAGGAAATCATAGCCAAAATAGCCATTGGATCTCCTCCTAGGGCCCCAAAAATCATAATTCCGTACCATTATGGTAGGGGATCCGAATCCATGGTGCAAGGAAGGAACTGATACATGCACAAACAAAATAATATAATGCAAATGTCATGAAGTTGACATCATGCACTTTTCAATTGGGCATGCCATTCCTGGGCGACTTTATGGTGGAAATCCAATAGACAATGGAGAGGGAAACGGCGGTGGCAGGTGACATGCTGCAAATTTTTTTATAGTTTAAGCTTCATGAAGGTTCCACATATTCCACTGTCGGATTGTTGTGAACCAATAGGTAGTTGCTACTGTTATATCAAATCATTTGCTTGCTATCAACGGCGAAAGTACACTTTTAGGCTCCCTTTGTTTCAAGAAAAATATTTTTTTAGAAAATATTTTCTTTAATTTTCGGCAGAGGCGAAAAATAAATAGTCAACTGAAAATATTTTTCGGTCAACTAAAAAAATCCATCTAAATCGAGGAAAGTGATTTCCGTTTCTCAAAAGTATTTTCCCATTCCCATCTCTTGCGTTGCTTCTCTCTCTTTTGTTCAGAACTTTCATTTCCCACTCTCTCTCCTCTTCTCTCTCCTCCATCACCGAGAGTCGATCTCTCGGCAAAACCTAGACAGGCGAGCTTCAAACCGAAGGTGCCAGGTGATGCTCCGACGGCGGTGCCAGTGATAAGCTTCGGCCAAGATTCAGCAGCGGTTTCGAGTTGGATAAGAGAGAGAGAGAGAGAGAGAGAGGAGGGGGGGCTCCTCACGGTGAAGTCATATAGATCGAGAATCGAACAAACGAAGCGAGCTGAAGCCGCGAAGAAGAATGGGAACTGAGCTAGGATCGGGGAGATTTGCTTGTTGATGAAGGATTTTCTTTTTGTCGGATTTACTTTGCCTCTTTATCCCCAGAAACGAAAGCGCGGTTTCCGGTCTCTTCTCAGGCGCTAGGTATGACTCTCTGCCATTTCCTTTTTCCTGGTTTATGCAGATTGCTCTATGAACTCTTGATGTCTGAGTTACGGTTTTCGATTGGATCGTTCTGTATTTTTTGAAATCAAAGAAACCCCATCTTTCTTATGATGCTACGTCATGGAAGGAGCTCAGTTTTATAGGAGTGAAGAAGTTCGAACGGGAGAGAGAGAGAGAACAAATAGAGAGATCTGGGTTTGAAGATGGGGGTTTCTTTGATTCTTCGTCCAAAAAATTTACAGAGAGCTAAAAAAAGAGTAAGAAGTGAGAGAAATCCGTTCTTTTGGGGGCTGTTTGGGCGAAAAAGAAAGAAGAAGAAGTGAGAGTTGAGGGAGATCTGGGTTTTTGTTTTTTGGGTGGAGCTCTTCGGAGCTTCACTCAAGCAAAGAGGAATTTCGGTCCGTAAACTTGGCTGTATTCGCAGGTCCCTGTTTGCTCTTTTTTAATTTTTAAGAAATCTTGCGGAATTTCGGTCCGTAAACTTGGCTGAGATGTCCATCGTAAATTGTGAATTGGCGAGGTATCATTCCTCTGGTTGAGGTTCTCAGAGCTCTGCTGGCATACTGGACTGGTATTTGCTGCTTTGCTTTTGACAGGGCATGTTAGGGAATGAGAAGCACTATAATTTACTGCTAAGCCTTTCTAGATAAATGTGGTGACTATGTGCTTGTAGTGAGAGAGTCTATTGACTCACCAATCTGTGAAACCTTTCTAGCCTTTTGGGGAACGTTGGATTTAATCTTCAAGATTCGTCTTTCATGAAATTGGTGATGGTATAGGAGGTTGGATTGCACTCTGGTGAAACATAAGTGTGCTTACTCTTTGCACCCTCCCAGTTTGCCACTGAGATTGTATTAGCCTGGATGTGATATTTTAGAACGCGTGATTTTTTTTTTTTTCAGGTTACATCATCCATTTCTCACGAGCATTAGGAAAGTTCAATTATGTGGAAAGGGGTGTTGCTCAAAACACAGGATCACAGGCTAGTTGTACTATAGAAAGAATGTCAAAGGCTGTAGGCTCCGGCACTTCTGGTCATTTAGTAACCCAGTCCCGATTTGCTGCTTCCAACAAGTCTCAGAATGAACAGGCTACTATGTCTAAGGAAAGGTCCTTACCAGGTCGAATGGATCTGGAGTTATGCATGGTAAGTACAAGAGAGCATTTGGACAAGAAAACCATTGTGGATCAGTATGCTGGTGGAAGTACCAGACCAGAAACGGCTTTCATTATTGAAGAAACATTGAAACCTGTCAACTCCTAGACATCAGTTTATGAAGTCCCAGGGTCCAGATCCACGGCTTCTAACAAGTCTCTACTTGCTAAGCCATTAAACAGGTTTGCAGGAGTTGACGTTCAGGAAGTGCTAGGTGCTCAAGTAAATGTTCTGCCTTGTGCTGAGAGCAGTGGCGACATTGAGCTAGACAGATACGATGCAGTTGTAGCAGCAACATGACTGTTGTGAAGATGTGGTTCTTATAGATCAATTCTAGTGCTTTCTGTTTGAGTATCATGTTGTTTTGTTAAGTTACTTGTATTCAACTTTGAAACTGTTTTGCCAGGATTGTGCATTATTGTCTGACTGATGTGGGGTCGAATTAGTTCTTAAGGGGGCCTGAAATGAACTATCCTCCATGTGTATGCTCTTCATTTTGATGAAATGAGATCTTTTTAATCCCTTTTGTTGCCCATACTCTTCCTGCTATGCTTATTCTCGATCGCGTTGGCCGACGACCAGTCAAGGCTCGAGCTTGTTTACAACCGATCGTCGGTAGTTGCCATGATCGGCGACTGGCTGAAATCAAAAGAAAAAAATAAAAATAAAAAAGAAACGAGAAAAAGGAAAAAGATAAATAAGAATTCGAAATATTAAGAAAAATTTTAAAAATGAAATAAAGAAAAAAATTTAAATGAGTTCATGAGAGAAAATCAAATTCAATTTTCCACACCAAACGGCGGAAAACATATTCCAGGTCATTTTCAAATTTCAGCCAAACATCGGAAAATAATGTCATTTTCCTGAAAAATGACTTCTTGGAAAATATTTTCTGAAAATGTCATATTTTTCGCGAAACAAACGGAGCCTTAGCGTCAAAATTTATGTACGGGGATCATTTTAATGCCAAAAGTTTCAAACGGATACCTTTAGTGCCAACTTTTTTTTAAACGATCACTTTTAGTGCCAACTTCTTTTAAAAGCGAACATTTTTAGTGCTAGAGCTGACGTGGCTCGCCGAAAATCCGACACGTGTTATTTTTATTATTTTTTAAGCTGACGTGGCACATCAGAGTTGACACTAAAAGTGATCGTTTTTAAAAATAGTTGTTCGTTTGAAACTTTTGGCACTAAAGTGATATCCATACTCAACTTTTGATACTAAAAGTGTACTTATGCCTGCTATCAACAGATGTGGCCATCTGGTGGATCTTTATGCTCGGAGCCCACATTGCAGAACAACAACAACAACACACACACCGTTCACTACGAGATGTGATGAACAACGAGTGTCAAATTAAATTACTGGGGAGATGTTATATTAAGCAAATTATGCATGTTAATCAAGTTTTTTTTCTTGGCTGAGGTGATCGCTCAGGTTCTATCAGTGGGGGGAAGCGCTCGTCTGCTCTTGCTCTCGCTCTCCCAATGTCTATGTGGGATTCGTGGAATGAACATTTGCAGTCCACTTGGTCCAGCGACCTAGGCACGGGTGGTAATTGTTATGTTCATTGCAACAATTTCTAGATAGAAATATTTTTTTTTCTATTTTTATTGTTCAATGAGTTTTTAAGTAGAGGAATGTGTTTGATGACATTAAAATAAAACTTTTATTTCCTGAACATATTAAATTTCTATGACTGTAAGTCGTCGGGCATTAGGCGGGTCAGTGCAAGGCGATCGGAGTGAGACTGTGGGCAAGAAAGAGGGAGTATATGATGAAAAGAATTCTTATTTATGTTTTTCTTATAAAAAAAGTAGAAATATCATTTCCGTTCAAAATATATTTTTGAACTAAAAATTTGTCCCATATATAACGAAATAAACTGTATTATCAAATAAATTTTATGAAATAAGTTTGAAAGAAGAATAGAAAAATAAAATGGTTATCATGTTGGTGCTAGAATTTGAGCAAAATGTTCTTCTATCCATGCGCCTTGTGACCGAGGTCATCCCTTCAAATGGAAATACTTTTTTGGATTTCGGGCCTAGTGGGTCAAATAAATTCCAATGGTTGATTTTGTGAGACCCACAATATCAACGGCTACGATTGGTAGTACATCAAATGAATTCCAATGGTTGATTTTGTGAGACCCAACACATCAATGGCTACGATTCGTTTGATTCTCTAGACCCATGTCTAGGTAAAAATATTTCCCTTGTGGGTACGTTTACTTTTAGATGAAAACCGAGTAGATATACATTTTGCACATTATAATATTATATCTCTCTAGGATTTCGTGAAAGGATGGGTTCCCTCCAATTCAAAAGCCGTGCTCCGATGAGGTAGCTTTGTTATAAACGGATCCACAAGGAAAGATGATTAAGTGACTTATGTTAATTTATTATGAGATTAACATTTTATTTTGAATCACAAGAATATAAGCAGTCCCCTAAAATATCTGACTTTATTATAATCACTAGGAATTTGCCTCAATAATCACTCTTCTCACTTGAAAATAGTGAGGTGAACCGGAGAAGTGTTCGAATTGCCACCTTCGAGGAGAGTTGAGATGTGGACGCGTGAGGAGGAAATAAAGTTTCTCAACTTGTGTTCAAATATTATTATGCTCGCAAAATCATTCACAAGACAGTACTTCACTTCACATGGCATTTTATTTCCCAAATTGCTTTGACACAAGATCAGCCCTATATTAAGCCTGCTATTTCCATTACCCAGTGTGTGATACATCTAGCGTCCTCAAAGTCGATCATTGTTCACACCTCATCCATCTCTCGCACTCCAGTTAATCACTCGTCACTCATGAATTTGGCGTGCAATTTGGTGTATTCTCGAATTCTATATTTCCAGGAGGAGGTCATACTCAAATTACTCATGACAACCTAGCTCGATTCATGCGAATCAAGCATTACAAAATAACATACACCAAATATGGTCAATGATCACGTGGGAGTGAATCACCAACGTGAGAAGTGCGCCGCGGCTCATTTTTCATCCTAATTTAAGAAGTGAGAGTGTTAACTAATTAGCATAATTTAGGCAACACATGTACAACTTTTTCTGTGAGGGGGAAATGCTTTGTTTCCCCATCGGTAGGGGACAAGCACAGTCAACTATATTGACTTCGTCCTAGGGTTTCCTCTTTTGGCATGCCCCCATAATTCTCTCTCCCCCCACGCGAAGCTGAAGGGTAAAGCAGAAAAGTCGCATCACGATCCATGTCCCGTGCAGTAGCCCCCCGTGCAGCGTAGAGTCCTCGGTCATAGTCCGAGGGTCTTCCTGTTAAGTTTCCATGAAAATGCGACCGAGGAAGATGGAGGAAGGAAGCTACTGCTGTCACTGTGTTTCAGCACAAAGCGTAGTGCGTGTGCGCCTGTGTGGTCATCTTTCTCTGGTTCTGCTTCTGGGTGACACAAGTCGTGGAAATTAATGGGAATCGCTGTGCAAGAATAGAGGGACATTCATTCATTCATTCATTCAATGAACAGCTCTCGCAATGACGCAACATTAAGGATCCTGTGACAGACCAGGATCGTGCATGAGCAGTTCGATCTAATTGGGGAATGCAGGTGTAGTTTTCGGGGTTTTGGGTCTGTGACAGGACATTCATTCATTCACTATATTGCCCCCCCTATGCATGGGTCACCTTCCACATCTCGTGAAGCGATAGAAAGGTCATCGCTGCTAAAAGAACGAAGTTGATGACCGCCGCGAACTTCCCCACCATAATAACCTTGCCCCAGCCGCGCCAAAACCCTCCCATCAGAAGTACCACGGCGAGAAGTGCTATGGCGACAAGAGTATAGGCAATATTGTGCACTTGCCTGGTCGGAACTCGCTGGGCGAAGTACATCAAAACTCCACCCACCACCACTGCGGCCACAAAGGACAGAATGCCCATGTCCAAGAAGACGGCATCGGCAGGGGCTAGCGGGCGAGGCCGAGGAGGGGGGATAGCGCCGGCAGCGGGGGCCGGGGTAGGGGTGGGGGTGGGGGCTGGGGCGGTGGCATGGGCGATGGTAGCAACAGTGGCGGCGCGAGTGACCATGGTGACAGCAGCGGCAGCAATGCGGGTGATGGCGCTGGTGGTAGGGCCTGGCGGGGGGTGGCGGCGGAGGCAGGTTACCAGCAGCGGTGGGTGCCGGGGCGGGGGCGATGGCACAGGTGACGGCGGAGGCGCGGGCAACAGCGGCGGCGGCACGAGTGACGGCGACCGCAGCGACGTGGGTGACTGCAGCGGTAGAGGAGGAGGCCGAGGTAGCGGCAGCAGCGCGGGTGACAGTGGCGGTGAGGGTGACGACGGGGGCCTCGGGAGCATCCAGACCCTGAATCCCCTATTGCTCTATATCCGTCATCCTTGAGCTCGCGAATGGCCTGAGCGAGCGCAAGCACCAAGGATCGGTCATGGGACATTCTATCGAACAGGTTACCCACATCGATAATGTGCACAAAAGAAGGGGATGTGATGGAGGTTCGTGAACTGACCTGTTTGAGTGTCGCCAGCGACGGAGGAGCTCTCGGAGTGTGGCTTGAGCTGTGCTGACGGTCGAAGATTCTCAAGCGCACGCCTGTTCTGTCTGGTTTCCCTCTCTTCTTCTCACTCGGACTCTCGGCCTCTTTCCCCCTGTTTTCTGCTTCTCATGGCCGGGTTCTCTCCCCCACTGAGCTCTCTTGTTTTCTTTTATTCTCCTGTGTGTGCGTGTGAATGATCGAATCCCCACCGTCCCGAAATGGCCAGCCTCCCTCCTTTTTTTTGAGCGAGCACCCTCCTTCCCGTCTGTACCATCTCGGATCCCTCTCTCTGGAGATCCAACGGCCGAAGTCATGATGATCCCCTGCGTTACATGCAGGGGATCCGGACGCCCCTTCCAAAACGGTTATGCCACCTCCTTCGTTGTACCTTGCCGTGTAGTAGGCGAAAAAAGAGGGATTTCGCGACCCAAAAGCCCCGCGGACGTGAATAGGAAGCGTGAGGAGAGTTCGGGTGTACAAATTATGAAGTGTGAGTTGCAGACCCGGATCCACTCGACCCGACCCGGCGGATCCACCGGACTGCATGAGAAACACGAGGACCCGACGAATCCACTCGAACCTGTTTTCACGTTCCATTTTTATTTTTTTTCCCTTCCTGCATTTATTAATTTCTCTGAATAAATTCTCTTTCTTTCTTTTTTTACCTTAAAAAATCCGACTCCCACGTTCTCCTCTACTCCCCCTCCATTTCACTCTCTTTTTTACCTTCAAATCTTGAAATTCAGCCACCACCCCTGCTTTCCAATGGTGATCGATTGACGTAGTGGAGTGAAGAGGTTCTGCTAGGAGAGAGACAAGATGGTGGTGAGGAAGGTGGGGACGTACGAGGTGGAAAGGACGATCGGAGAAGGGACGTTCGCGAAGGTGAAGTTCGCGCAGAACACCGAAATGGGTGAGAGTGTCGACATGAAAGTGCTCTATCGCAGCACCATTATCAAGCACAAGATGGTGGACCAAGTCTGTCTCTCTGTCTCTCTGTCTCTCTGTCTCTCTCTCTCTCTCTGGGTTTCATTTAATTGGGTTTTGAATGTTGAGAAGATGATGCACCCAGTTTAAAAGTATAAGCTTGTTAGAAATGATCAATCTATTCGGTTTTACAAATGCTATGTACTTGATAATTGGTATGCGTGTTCTATCAGGATAAATCAGCTTGGAGAATTGGGTTTGTGTTTATTTTTATTTTTTGGGTCGCAGAAGCCTGCATTTCTGTTCCATTCAAATCCTCAACTTGGAAAGGAGGAAGACTAACGCTAAAGAGATGATCATTAGCATAATCACTATGACGTCCTTCAAAATTTCATAACCTTGACACCTGACCGATTGGTGCTCGAGGGTGTGGAAACTGGCACTGATTAAATCTGACCATAAATCCTACGTTTATTCATTTATGCTGCAGAATTCAATGATTTAAGGGAGTGAGTGGCAAAGCCAATGTACCTTCCCCTGTTCGATATATGATGTGAATGATTTTGCTTGTCATCCACGTGAAAATCCTGTGGCTTGATTCTCGCGTGATTTTAAACGGTATTTTACCTAAAGTCTTTTGTGGATCTACGGTGCAGCATTTTTCTCTTGTAAGGCCATAGAGACATAATTTTCTGTACCTACTTTTATTGCTTATTTGGTTACCTAAAGCAGTCCTCTGTACTTGGTGAAAATTTTCTTTTCTCGCACTTCTTCATGATATATTGTTTAACTGTGGAGATTAAAAGGGAGATATCGATAATTAAACTTGTGTGGCATCCCTACGTTGTTCATCTCCACGAGGCATGGGATTCAACTTACTGAGAATCTTAGGTGGATGATGCTTCTCTACACAGCTCATCTGATGCTTTTTTCCGCTATTGGTTTGTGAACTTGCTTTCTAGGTTCTTGCCAGCCGAACCGAGATCTACATAATCCTGGAGTTTATTACCGGTGGAGAACTGTTCAACAAAATAGTAAGTAGTCTAGCCTATAAGATCAATGGTCCAGTTGCTTTGAGCGTATAACCTTGTGTGTGTGGAATATCTTTGCAATCACTTAAGTGTGAGTCAAAACTGCATAGGACGTGCTAAGTCTAGGAGATACTTTCAACAACTCATTGACGGGGTAAATTTTTGCCACAGCAAAGGAGTCCATCACAGAGACTTAAAGTGATGCTTCCCTCTTGTCTTAAAGTGTCTATTTATTAGATAGTTGAAGAAACTCTGATTCTCATTTCCGCCATTGTACAGCCTGAAAATCTACTATGCGACTCCCTAGGAAACTTGAAATCTCTGATTTTGTCTGAGTGCATTGCCTGAACAGGTCAAATTTATTTTGAGCGTCGATGTTATGTTAGTTTGATGAAATCATATATGAGGAAAAAGGATTGTGATGATTCTCTTTCCTCTTAACATCTATTTATAGGGGGTTTGCTTACTTCGGACAACATGTAGAACTCGTAATTATGTAGCACCTGAGGTAATTATCAACATAATCCTATTTTGGCTGGATGCTTCATGAGCTAGGGGGTTGTGTATCATGTACATCATTTTGCTCCAATTTTCCATAATATTCCTCTTTTCTCTTGTCAAGGCACTTTGTCACAAGGGTTACAATGGTGCCCCAGCAGATGTTTGGTCTTGTGGGGTGATCCTTTATGTTTTGATGGCAGGACATCTCCCATTTGATGAACTTGACCTCACTGCACTTTACAGTAAGGCACGATTTCGCTGTGCTTTACTTATGTTTTCCCTGCATCCATGTCTTGATTTGTTTTCACTTGAGGTTGCGATGAATCTTTCTCAGCCACAATTTGGTGATGGGCTTAATAATGGATTCGTAGCAGCTAGCTCAAGTCCATTACCCACTTTTATTGTAAACTAGTACCTTTGAACATTGGGCTTCTCATATTATCGCGCTTATTGATTTTGTCTCTCTCTTCTAACTATATATTCTTTTAGGCTGTGGTCAACTGCTAATTTAGATTATTTTGTCACTTTAACTGTAATATCAGGAATCAAGTATCATATCATTTGTATGAAGTCCTTCAGCATATTAATCAATGATACAAATGTGTGTTAACTTTTTTCAGAAATTTCTCCTTTGGTCAAATGAATCTGAACTGTCATTTTCTTCTGCATATTGATAATGCTGACTTTTCATGCCCATCATTGTTTCCCATGGGAGCTAAGTCCTTGATTAAGAGGATTTTAGATCCAAATCCTGAAACTGCGAGTATGAAGAATACCCTTGGATGCAAACGTCTTGTCTGCTTGAATCGAGCATCACATGTTATGTTGCAGCAAAACCATATTTTCGGTTTTGATATCACATATTAATATGCACCTATTTATTACATTGTAATTAGCCAAATGGATTTGCATGCTTATTTCATTACAAATAATTGGCATAAATGTCACTGTACTATGCTACTGGAGGAGGAGTTTGGCATCCAGTCATGTTTTTATATGTGGCAACTGGTTATGGTTGAGGAAAAATAGTTTAAGCGTCTTGGCTAGGTAATGCTTTTGTTCTTTGTGGCGGTCTTGATAACTTTGTCTTAAACTGAGGGGGGACGTAGGCTTATCCTGTTACGATTGTAGAAGCTTAAATCCATGCACAATCGTGTAAAGCATCCAAAAGGTGAGGTGGAGATGAATAAGATTGTATATAAAGGATTTACTTTATTTGGGATAACATTTCATCACACGTTTTTATTCATGGTATTGAAAAAAAATTTCCCGCCCTAACTTTTGCTGTCACTTGCTAGCTTCTCCTGTGGAGGATGCTAATAATGGTTTACTTCTGCTACTTCTTGGCAGCTATTCATCATGTTGTGGAGAATTTTATTGTTACCATATGATAGATGGGCTAATCCATTTTGTCTCTGAGAAGTCTCTTTCTTTGTTTTCAGCATATTACAATAGAGCAGATAAGAGAGGACGAATGGTTTAAGAAAGGTTATAATCCTGTCAGTGTTATTGAATCTGAGGATGTGAACTAGGAAGATGTAAATGCTGCCTTTGACGATGATGAGTTCCGTAGGTCTTTCAAATTCATAGTGCTTGATCTCTTTTAAGATTTTAAGGAACAGGTTTGGTCAAGAAATCTTTTTTATTAACTTTGCTATCAGTACTTCTTATTTAATGATTTGGGTAAAATAATTAGCTCGTAGCAGATAGTTATAAGCCATGTGCTCTTTCTCTTCCCTCAAATTTAAAGAGAAGTTAGCCCTTTTTGCTTGGCAAGGAAGTAATTCACAAGCATTAACTGTGTTTATTTCAGCTCACATAAGATGTGCAGTCGCATCTAATATTATGTTTCAATTGACAAAAAGGTTCGTGAACTTATATTAGCTACAATCTTGGTGACCAAATGTTCTCTGATATGTTTTTGTGTTCTCTCGTCTTAGCATCCATGTCATGTTCACATTTTATGCGGAATGATAAATTGGCCTCTTTTCGTAAACTTTGCCGAACTTTGACTCGTCCCATCTTCGACGGGACTCTGTGAAGCATCAAACTCGCTTTGTGTCGCAGAAGCCTGCAAAGGTGATTTTATCCAGCACGGAGGTTGTTGCACAATCTATGGGTCTGAAGACAGATATTGGCAATTACGAGGTACAGATTATAGAGATATGTTGCTTTAATTTTAGCATTGGTTCTTTGCCCTCTCTCATATGCACATAACCACATGCGTGTCTTCCTTAGATTCCCTATACCTATGTTTTTGGTTTCTGATTTCTGATTTCATTCCTATTGTTTTTCGTATGACCACGCGAATTTAAAAAAAAAAATTGTGAAATTTTCCATAATGGCAATTTTCGTCCTGAAATATGTTGCTAGAGAACTTAGTTTCGTTGAACCGGGGGAAAAAAACACGACTTTATGTTTTGTGGTGATCGCCAGATGATAGTGGAAGGACTTTCAGCTAGCAAGGCCTCTCATTTCTCCGTTATTTTGGAGGTAAGCGTTGACCAAATTGGGTGCCCCCTTTTTTTTTTCCCTTCATTGACAAATCAGTAGCAACTAATTCTTCTCTCTCCTTCGGTCTCCAGATTTTTTAGGTTGCTCCAACATACTTCGTGGTTGATATTCAGAAAGCAGATCGAGACGCCAACGAGTACCTTAAAGTGCCCTTCATGTTATTTTTTAAGTGTCCGTCTTTTGTTTCACCACCATTCGAGAAGCTTATTCACAAGCAGACCGCATCCTGGGCTCGCTCATATGGTTTGACCGACACGCCGGCCAATTGTATGGAAAACGGTGTGCTGCGGGCCTGAACTACTGGCTCTTGCTTGCGGCACTTCCGTACCCAAAAGTGGAGGTCATGCTGGGCAAGAGTCAACGATCGGCTTTGTATAGCGGAGTTTTGGCTCATAACTTTTTGTCGCTCATCTGCATCGCAGTTCTCCAAGAGTTTCTGTGGCAATCTCGAGTCGAGGACATCATCTGGAATAGGACTTTTGGTTCATGACTTTTTGTATAGCGAAGTTTTGGTTCATAACTTTTTGTCACTCATCTCAGCCCAATATATTAAATATATAATTTTATACATACATTATTATATAAAAATATTAATGAGCTTTTCTTTTTTTTTTCCTGTTAGGGATTCACGAGAATGATTTTTTTTTTCTTTGACTGACTGATTATATTAATTTTGAGATGATCGGATATTTCTATTAATTTTGGGCTGGAAACGGGTAAAGAGCCAGGCCAGTTTTAAAGAGATATGGACTAGAAGATGAAAACTTATCTAGGCCATATGTATTGGTTAATAGATTGGAAAAAATAGAGACTGGCCCAAAACCTAAAAGGAAACCGGCCCAAGCGCGAGCAGTGTGGTGGGCTTATGCACGCCTCTTCCAGATTTTTTTTAATAATTTCTACCGATTGATTTGACTTTTGATCTTTTGCATGATTTTATTTGGCATTTTTTTTTAAAATTTGTTTGGATGGATTAGGACAAGAGAAATTCAAAAAAAAAAAAAATCAGGAAAATTATCCTAAAATTTGCGCCATTCGACTTAGCTTGATGAACTCTCCAACATATGACTAGCTTAGATAAGCAGAACAACATTCGACTAACTCACCTAACTTGACCGGAGCTAATCTTCGTCGAGGGTCCGTCCTAGCCATTTCGAACGTGATTTAACCTAACAATCGATCAGGAAGCATCACGAGGGCTCGAGAGAACTTACCTGGCCGTCAAGGAGCTTCGGTTTGATCTATAGTGAGCAATCGAGCTCGGGATAGGTTTGAGAGATATGGAGGCCGACTCGATGATTTAGATGCGGAAATCACATGCGATCAAGAGGAAAGATGCTCAGTGGAGCAAGACAAACAGATTGCAACAAATAGCACAACAAATGAACGGTTCTAACTCAAGTTGCCATTAGAGGCCGAGTTCGAGCTCGAAATTTCAAGAGACGCCGCCAGCTGTGATCGCTTCTCACGTACTCCTGTGAATTTTTGGTGACAATCCTTGGCTTTGGTCTAGCCTAGAATAGAATGGCTTGACCAGTGCCACGAGATTTCGAGCTCTAGCTCTTGACAATGGAGGTTGAAGAGCTCTCTCTCTCTCTCTCTCTCTCTCTCTCTCTCTCTCTCTCTCTCTCTCTCTCTCTCTTCTGTTACTCTCCAAGAGACGAATGAGCCTCCCCTTGATAAAAAATGCGTCAGTTTTGATATATACCCCATTTTGAAAATTGCCCGTGCGGGGGGACACGTGTGAAGGTCACCGACGATCGGCCATCGTCGGGAACGTAATGGCAAACTCAGTTAGGCCCTCTGGTGACAAAATTTCGCGTGAATTTGATCTTAATTTGGTCCTACATCTGAGTGAAGCCAGCCGTGACACATAACAGCCTTGTCGGCGAGACTCCGGCGGACCCATGCTGTCGGACCGGTCATGATCAACGCTATACTTCGTGGCCAACAAAATGCCTCTATCAATTTCATGGATTATTGTCAATTGATTGCCCAATTTTGCGACTGAAATTGACCTACGAAATGGCAAGTAGGGGCAGGAATTTGTAGTTCAATTGAACCGGGTATGCGGGTCGGACCCGGTTAAGTTTTAATTCCAAAATTACTCTTATTCTGTGGGGATCAATGCAATTAAAACTCGAAATTGAATTTAGGGAGATCAAATTCATCTAAAAAAATGATTTTCCCTACAATCCTAACATGAATTGATCAAAAACCCCAATTTTGACCAAAGATTCGATTTGAAATTTCTTGACTTTCGAGCCTTAATTGGCCAAATCAAATCGAACCACCCCCACCAATCGATTTAGAAGGGTGAAAAACATTGGGTAGTGGCTTCAAATTTGCCATGAAAGTCCTTGATTTAAAAGTAATTTCAATTTTACTAATTTCAAGGACTAAATTGCAATAAAATGTGCAATTTTATCCAAATCATGCAATTGAGAAATTTAAACAAAAAATTGGGCTAAATTGTAATGTAGGACAATTAGATTGAATGTCAAGACTCTTAAAATACCAAAATTGCGAATTAAAAGACTCGAAACATATTTTTTTGAGAAATTCAACCCTATGTGTTATAAAGAAACACACAAGATTAAACTTGAATTTTGACTTTTGATGAGGTCCAAAAGACAAGGGAATTAAAATAAAAAATATTGACTATTTTTCTATATTTTTGTGACCTCAAATGCTATTTTTCTTGATTTTCCATTTTTTTTAAAATACTAAAAAATATGAAAAATATAATTTTTTTGTTCAAAAATGGTTCCCTAGGCTTGAACAATGACACCAAAATTGATTTTTTAATTTTTCAATTTTTTTATGAATTTTTCTAATATAAAAGAAAAAAAAAAAACCTGATAAAAAATTAGGTGTCAATAGTGAGCCTGTGTGGAGTAGTAGATTCATATCAGACCATATTCATGCGATAATAAGAACTCACTACAAGATCATTCGAACTAGAGTTTATATGGAGGAAGGACCACATGTTGGCTTGGTAGCCTTTGAGTTCAGGGCCGTCTATCGGCATGGTATATCAAAATGAATAGGTCCTATCCCACCTCATCAATTCAACACGTTTCGAATCGCGAATGATGAAGATGATAGTGAGGTTTTTATGCCTCATACAGGTTTGATCTTCGGGTTTAATGAGAAATGAAGTATGAACGGATGGCAATGAAGTAGTACTCGAAGTTAGCTTAGCTTCATTGTGAATATCCTTAGTACTCATCCCATGTAAATATGGCAAAGAAAATTAGAAGCTTTATAAATATGTAATGTATTGAAAGTGCGCAGCGGAAATCTGATACTTTTTGCCGGGGAGATCGCCAAGAGGGAGCCCAAGTCCGAGCCCGTCATCCAGTTGGACCCACCTTCACTCAAAAGCTTAAGCCAATGAGTTATAGTCCAACTTGGGTATATTAATTGCTCAGTACCACATCAATTCTCCGATGTGGGACTTCTCTAACACAACTCACACGTGCATCCTAACAATCTCCCCCTCACGTGTGAGCTCCAGTGTTAGGTTTGCTCTCCCTTAATTCAAGTATCCTTCCGCACCAACTTATCTCAACTTGAATCTTCATCAACGCCCATCGGGCCCGTTGCTACACTGCAACGTCCACCGACCAGGAAATCGCATTGGCTCCATCTTAATCTGAATCTCCATCAACGCCCATCGGGCCCGCACTGCTACACTACAACGTTCACCGGCCCGAAAACCGCATTGGCTCCATCTCAATTTGAATCTCCATCAACGCCCATCGGGCCCGCACTGCTACACCACAGCGTCCACCGGACCGGAAACCGCGTTGGCATCAGATTTTTTTTTTTAGATGCGATCACCAGATTCCTTCTTGAGATATTCGCCGGAATAGATCGGAGGCCCACCAATCAACCATTGGTTCTGATACCATTTGTTGAGAGTGCACAGCGGAAGTCTGATACTTTTTGCCGGGGAGATCGCCAAGAGGGAGCCCAAATCTGAGCCCGTTAATATATCCAATTGGACCCACCTTCACTCAAAAGCTTAAGCCAAAGAGTTATGGGCCAACTTGGGTATATTAACTGCTCAGTACCACATCAATTCTCCGATGTGGGACTTCTCTAACACAACTCACACGTGCATCCTAACATAATGAATGATCCACTTGAAGAATCAGATGAAACTACATGTGAGGATTTAGATTCTGATTCGGGGGAATCGACAGGAAGTTGTAACATTTCTGTTGTTGTACTTTTTCCATGTGAATTTTGTAAAAAATATGAGTAGTTATATACATATGTAATAAGGAATGGATGATGAGTTTGAATAAAAAAATTTTGTTTGAAATATGTGTATCTAGTTAGTGAAACTAAGTAAAGATCATATCCTTTGTTAGGCATGCCTGCCGATTGAGTTTTGATATACTTCTATGCACTTGTGCCTGTACAGCCGCTTGATTGTTTTTACTAGAGTTTCTGCATGCCCGATTACTTTGATTAAGGAAAGAAGATTAAAGAAAAGAGAGCGAGGTTTTGGAAAAATGAAGTGTCAGCGGCATGGGACGCTGCACAATGCCGCCGTGGTTATCTGCCTCTCCTCTGTCCAAAATCTCCCTCCGCCCGCAGAAAATCTGCAAGCTGTCCTCCGAATCGTCCATGCTTGACCTGAAAGCCATCTGCCACCAGTGCTAGCCCTAAACCGAAGACTGTGTATGCCTCCTCCTCCTCTTCCTCGAAGCCTTCCAAAAACTGAATCGTCACTCCGCGAGCGCTCACACTCCCTCGGATGGTCACTCGCTCCCTCTTCTGCGACAGCGAGGTCAAGCCCTCCATCCCCACCTCCCTGCGACGCGGATCCCTTGCTCGTGCCACTCATTGTCGTCCATCCTCCGCCTACAGTAGATATCTTCCTCATTCTGTTCCTTGCTCTGACCAAAATCATTCTCTAACTGCAAGCTGCCTACAAATTCCAAAAGACGAGGGGCGAGACGGATGAGCAGCGCAAGATACGAGGGATGAGACGAAGAAGCCTAGGGTAAGAGATAGATGGCAAAAGGACGGGCTTTGTGGAGAGAGGATGAGCGAAAGAAAGAGAAAGATTGAAAAATGATTTTCTTTTCTTAGAAATGAAAATCATTTTCCCACTCTAGAGGGAGATTTTCCATTGAGCGGAAAATATTTTCTTTGACCACATATTTTCTACCCCAAAAGCTATAAATTGAGCCTTACTTGACACGAGCATGATAATATTTCATTATCATGATCGCATTAATTTTCAAGAGTCAAACATTTATGCTGGCAATTATTTGTCACAAATCCTAGAGTCTGTATAACTTGCTTCAAATTCCTTGAGAATATTTACTCAATCTTTAAGCTTCATTGGTTCTGCAAGATTTGAGGGGGACAAAAAATAAATAAATAAGAACTTCATGCCATGATATGCATTAAAATATGTGTATGTGACGGTCCAGAATTTGAGATGTGTGAATCAAATAAATCTCGAAAAATGAAGAAACGAAATATATTTCTTACGTTTAATGTATAATTAAGTCAGGCAAAATAGAGACCCTTTGAAATATTAATTCGGTAACGAATAAGCTTAATCTAGTAAAGCTTCTTTTTATAATAGATAAGATAGGTGTATTACAGTATTTCCAAACTTTAAGGCAATGGACTTGCGGGCGATGCCCGAAACAGTGGGGTCGAGGAGGGCAGTTCCGGCAGAGGAAGGAGCGCACGTTTGGCTGTGCAAGCACTCATGTAACACGGGTAAAAAGGCTTGAGAACGGCACAATCTAAACTGCACATGCGAATGATGTAGCGGCTTCATGGATCGCTCTGCCCAAATTGCGTCGCAAACAAGGCAAACATAATCGCCACTGCCGCCAACCTCTTAAAACCCAAACCCTCCGTCTGAGTTTCTAGTTATGACACACAAATCGATATAAAAGATGAGAATGGACAGAAATTTATACACAAGGGAAGATAAGCTGGTTGAGGGAGCTTAGGGAAAGAGAGATCAGGCTCCTTGAACATATCCAAATCTTTTAATAAGTTTCTCTCAATTCCATTCTAGCACGAGGGGATTATCTTGATAAGCTTGTCCCATGGAAGGCAGTGAAATAAAATTGCTAAATTAATGTGTAAATGATAAACATTTTGTTCCCGGGGGCCAATATTTCTAGCTAGAAACAGCTTTTTCTATTTTTATTCCATGGACAATTTTTGAGTAATGAAACGTGTAGACATCGACATAGAATATCTATTCCCAAAATAGAAATTCGTTTAATAGCAACATAAAATTTCTATGCCCGGCGGCCGGCAGATGAGCGATTGCCGGCTGCTAGCGATAAGGACTTGAGAAAGAAAGGGAGATTGCAGGTGAGAGAGAAAGTGAGTTGTGACAAAAATTCTTATTTCTGTTCTAGATATAGAAAAATAGAAAATGTCTACTTCTCGTTTTTGTTCCGAATCTAATTCAGAGATAAATATTTGTCTCGAAAATGAAATTATTTTACCAAGCCGATTTCTGATTCAAACATATTCTCAAAAAGAGAAAAATAAAAAAAGGGAAAAAATGATTATTACTCGTGTCCTAATTGACCAAATTAATTAATTTTTCGACCAAAAAATAAATTAATTAATTAATAAAGATTGTGAATACTGCCAAAAGAAATGTTGTAAAAATTATTTAATTTCCCAGCCTTAAAATGTTTTGTATCAAAGTCATCAAACCATACATTAATCCCATGGGAATTTTCATTACAATAATTAAAAAAAGAACATAAACTTTAATTTTGATAGTGTAGCTTTATGCATGTCTTGACAAATGCGCCTAGTTGTTGCTTGCTTTTTGCACTACATATGGAGAGAAATTTTTGGAATCAAGCTCTGAGTAGGTACAAAAGCAATGTGAGTATTGCACTGATAAGCTATACCCCGTTTAGTTGTTGCTTGCTTTTTGCACTACATATGAATTTTTTTCTTGTCATTGAATGATGCTTGGTAGTCATGTGTTTTAAGTGGATTGCAGTAATGGCAAGAAGGAAGCTCTTGAGTTGCTCAAATCGAAACTTTTAGTTTGTTTGCTGTTGATTTGAAGGATGGTTCTGGTCTTCTGTTCTATATCTTAGGATATAGCATGTAGACTTATGCATAGCTGAGATGCAATCTTCGACGTGGCAGACTATTCGTCTGGAACCTCCTAATTTTCATATATGCGTTTTTATCTGACAAGTATCACTTGGCGTCTTATTAGATTTTTCTTGCTGTGCGAGCAGAGTAGTTGGTACTTTTCTGATCCCCAGTACTAAATTCAAGTAAATGATCAGTATGTGAAAAACAAGTTGAAGGTGGTTTTATTACCATCCCTTCATAGAGTAAGTTATGTCTTCATGGGGCAGTTATCATTTGTAACTCTTGTTCGTCCTTTCATTAATCTGCTTTGTGTGCACGAGTCACAAAACCCGTGGGAGGAAGGCTCTCGTACGAGCCCCACATTTATGAAATCAATGCGCCGGACTTGTACATCCCATTCATGGCTTTTGGAACCTATGTTATCTTATTCTTGCTGGCTTATTGTTGTGACTTCAGTGCCATTACGTACTGCCTTTTCTGATGTTGAAGTTTACGTCCTTCTGTTTTCTAGACATCCTCAATTTGTCTCTGGAGACAAGTTCTTTTCCAGATCTCCCATAGTCTCTCATGATTGCTTTCATGCAAATAATGCTAGCGTTTCAACTTGCTTCATATTGGTAATTTGCATTGCCAAGGCTTCTTGGGAAACATTAATGTGGGGTTATTTTTAGGTTTAGTCCAGATGCATGGCAATGGCTGCTTGTCAAAGGATTGCTTGGCTGGTCTTTGCAAGTAATGTTGTTGAAAGTCACATTGCTTTCTCTGGGTGGTGTCGAGTCACCTTTCCTAGACATTGTGGCATATGCTGGGTACACGTCTGCAGGGTTGTATGCTTGGCTATTATGGGAAAAATCATCTTAAGATACATGGACTTTGACATGATGTCACTGACCTGCTTGGATGTGGGGATTTTCCTGGTGAAGACAGTGAAGGGAGTACTTTCAGCAGAGGTGAGAAGTTACAGTAGGAGCAGGCTGCACTAGCCGCTGCTCTTCATTGCTTTCGCACGCTTCCCACTTTTCTCATGGCTTGGAAATATTAATCTCAACTGGCTTTTCTGAATTGAATCATGTAATGATGTAATGTTTGACTGGAAAGAGTCCGTGGTGTAGCATTTTTGAAGAGTAATGCAAAGTTAGCTTCTTTAATTCCCCTCTTAAATTTAATTCATTGGAGTCAGTTATTGATCACGCAAGACATGTTGCAGTGTCGGCAAAAAGACTCAATAGCAACTTCTCAGAACATGGCGATCATGATGGTTGAACTCTGTTTTATTTCCTCCTGGGCTAGTGATTCTGATTTCTTGTCAGTACAGATTCACTTAAATGGTGGAATAAGGAGGATATTTACTTGACTAACATTGTATCTAAACCACTGATTTTGCCTGGCCTTGTCAGAGATCCTGGGGATTGTTTATAATCTTGCTATTTTTGTGACTTCTCCTCACCTCAATCACATTGAAAAGAAGAAAGATAATCTCAATCTTTCTCCATTATGATGGACCGTCGGATCAGAAGCCACAAGAATAGACGACTTGTTTGGTTGATTGGCAAGTAATCTTCTTATCCGTTCATGCTAAGTTACTAGCAATTAAAGTGTTGAAAACATTACCTTTTGTCTTTGGGTATTGCCAAACAAATAGAAAATGTAATTGTTACTGTTAGTTTTGATGCCAATCATCCTTAGAAGTCGATGGTGTATAAGGGGTTAAAGTTACTTTTCCCATTGAAAGCTATCGATCACATTGATAGATAAGAAAACAAGTATAAGGGACTCACGGAACGCAATTATAGATAAATATGCAACTTACATTTCTTTATGCACAATTTCTACCTCGTGTAAGAGCGGTTATATTAATAGATCTAAAGCTACTTCTCTATTTGGAAAGTTCCTAATGACATGATAATAATGTTGACTACAGAATGCTACATAATTTTGGAAGCGATGTGCACACTATGTAAAATTTTGCCATTTGATAGTGAGAGAGAGAGATTTGAAGTTGCTTTTCCCATCCTAACCTACTCAAATTCCATATCGCGTGCCATCCAATGTATCTAACGAGGAATTGTTTCCATTTCTCCTCAAATGTATCTAGGAGTCGACGGATAAGTGTCCTGCCGTAGTTTTCGTCAATACTCGGAGACACTACATGAAACCTAGCCTCACTGCTCTTGATGATTTCTCCTCTTATTTCAAGTGGAGTGAGCATGTGGTAAATGTTGGACAATTCAATGTCATTTTCGAAAAGTGCGATGAGCAGTTACATAAAGTGGCTATATTGTCTGAACTTATCTACAGACTCATTCAAAGGATGGATATGTCTTAAATTTGACCCGTGCATATGCTCGCCTCATCCTCATCGCAAAGTAACGCATAAGTGGGTACTTTTGACACAAATTTCAATTATAATCCTAACGAAGGAAAAGAAAGGAAATGTAGTAGAAGAAATGCTTGACTAATTATTGTCCGAACCCATGATAATGAGGAGGACGACTTCTAGAGCAGTTCGACGAGCAACTTTAAGATGTATCTGCATTAGGTATGCACATATATGCCAACACACTAGACTATGAGCAAACCTATCGGCCGCTACCCTCATTAGCTAGCTCCTCCATTGTCATCCGAGATCGGGGACAGTGAAGTGCTCCTCCGTCTTCCTCGTCCGGGAATTCAATCGTTGCTTCTTGTGTGAGAAATTGAATTTGGGGGTCTTGGAGGAAGTGAAGCTGCCCAACTGCAGCACCGGCAGCTGAGGAACTTCTACCGCCACCCTCGTTAGCTTTGTTTTTTTTTTCCCCCTTTTTTTTTTGTGTCGCTATGGCTCGTCGAATATCTTACCTACTGCCACGTGAAACCGTTGTAGTGAAATTAGAATTAGTTGTAAAAGGTTTTTTTAACAAAGGGGAAACCATATGCTCGCGTTTGAATCTCACTAGTAAAAACAAGCGTCATCAACAGGACCAAAATATAATATGAAACTCAGTCAAACCAAAACCATCTGTATCGAGGGTCATATGCAAGAGGCGTAGCATATCACGTCCTAATGCCTAAGCATCTATCCCTCGGCAACCGCCATAATGCTCAGCACCACCAAGACAATGACTACAATGCCCCCCGAGACCCTCATTGTAAAAATCACTCTCGTCGGTAAAGCTGAGCCAACGCCCCACAAGCAGAAGGGGAATGGTGAGAGCCGTACCATAGCGCACCCGCTTGGTCGGAACTCTTTGAGTGTCGTATGTCGCTACTGCACCGATTATCACCGCTGCCGCAAATGTCAGAATGACCATGTCGACAACGATGCCAGTGATAACGGTGGCGACTACGGTAGGGTCGGTGGGCGGGGGCAGCGGGTCATGCAAACCATGCTCCATATCGACCGACAAGGGTGGGGGCGGCAGGGAATCCTGATGCTGCTCCCCATCAGGGGGCGGCGGCGGGGGTGACGGTGGCGGGTCATCAGAATGCTGCTCCCCATCGAGCGGCAAGGTGGAGGCGGCAGGGAATCCTGATGCTGCTCCCCATCGAGCGGCGGAGCTGCGGCGGTGGGGCATCCGAATGCTGCTCCCCATCGGGCTGCGGAGGTGGAGGCGGCGGCGGGGGTGGAGGCGGTAGGGAATCCGGATGCTGCTCCCCATCGAGGGCCGGGGTGACGGCGGCGAGGGTGGAGGCAGCGGGGCATCCAGATCCTGCTCCCCATCGGGCGGCGGGGGTGGGGGCTGTCCGACCTAAAATTAGGTAAATGGATTATTAGGTTAATTATATGAATTAACTAACCTAATACGGACTACCTAAGTAAAACAGCGGGAGGACCATTTTACTTCTACGAACCAGAGATTTCGGGTACGGAGACTTGATTACGCTAGATTACTCTAACGCCCTTTCGGTACCATTTTATTTCATGAAAAAAGTTTGATCAAGCAACTTTAATTGATTTTAGCCTAAGCCATTAACATAGGTTATCACGCGGGTGCGCAATCAATTAAATAAACATCCAAAATTCAAAGTAAGCAGGGAGCATGCGCCAAACAATCTTCTCTCTTTTTGAATTTTCACTTTTTAAATGAAATCTAATCTATGTGCCATGCACGAGAATTTATTCTAAATGCATTGACATAAATAAATGCAAGCTATCGTAAGATTGCATATGAATTTAATTAAACTACACGATTAACTCTATATGACATGCAATTGAAATCAATCCTAACATGCAATCTAAACGACGAATTAGTTAATTGACCTAAACATGCAACTCTAAATGACATGGTAAAGATGACATGTAATGCATGATGCCATAGCATGATGATTTTTTTTTAATTTATGATTTTCGGATTTAAGGAAGACCTAAAATAAAGCACCTCAAGAAAGTGGTTATTTCGATCTAAATTATGCATGAAATCTATCCTAATCCTATCCTATCTAGAATGGACTATTTTAATTATGCAAACTGACCTAAACATGCAAATTCCATCTTAAACTGCAATGTTTATCTAAATGAAAAATTATCCGACAAATTCTAACTGAATATACGATCTACCTAGATTGATATGCAAATCTATTTCAAAAGGAAAATTATCTACGTAGAGAATATTTAGAATTTTAAAGCATGCAGATAAAGATATGCAAGATAACGATCCAATCCGAATTAATTCACATATGGAAAGAGAATTGAGGATTTCGCCATTTCTTTCGAATCAAGTTTTGATCTAAAGCTTGATAGATCGACCCTAAAAATTTGAAATATCCGCTATGATATTAATTCCATCTAAAGCCTTATAGATGAAATTAATTCCATGTGCGGTTGCGAATTAGGAAAAGATTTTCCTAATTGATCGCTTGCGGCTCAAAAAGATTTCGTTAGATAATGATTTATTTGAAATAGGCAATAATCCAATGAAATCAAATTAGAAAAATATTTTACCTAGTCCAACGATAACTTTCCAAATTTGAATTACTGGACCAGTTCGGATGGCAAATCGGTGACCGTGGATTGATCGGATCGGCTCAGTGTTGCTGCACCTGGTGATCATCTAGAATTCCCATTGCAGTGAAGGATGAGGTGCGATTGTGGAGCAAGGAAGGAAGTTTTCACCTTCTTCTTTGATGAGAACGTACCTATTTTTCACGATTTTTATTCTCCCTTTTCTTTTGTCCGCAAGCGCCCATGAAGAAAAATATTCTATGCATGAATTCTGAAAAAGAGACTAAATTAGTGGACTATAAAATGATAGTTTCATGAAAAATTCAGCCTCCCTATTCAACGTATCCTTCCCTCTTGAAGTCCATGCCCAGATGTGTCGATGGCTTTTAATGTTAAAAAAAAAAATCAAAAGTTGAATGAAATTGCATCACCGCTCAATAGGGATGAAACGTCGATGCAAAGCCATCGGATCACGGTTAAACCCAAAGGGAGACGTCAGGTTCGTCGCAGTTGGACTTGATGCTGCGGTGGCAGGGATTCGTCAAAGGAACTCGCTGCCCAGACAGCGGCACGATTTGGTTCGCCGATAGTGAGGACCTCGAATTAATCTGCAAATAAGAAATAGATCCAAATCGGAAAGAGGCTACCTACTAAGTGAAGCTTTCACTCTATACGAGCGAGTTCGCATTGGTGTGGGTTGACATCGAAGCTCGTTGACTGGATTCAATGATACTCTAGATGACTCTCAAGCCAAGGCCAGCCAGCAGTGAGGAATCATTGATAGTGTTCCCAGTTTGACTTTCGGCAGGATGCTCGCTTGGTGACCACGAAACTGAGGCGTTGCGATGCGGCGGCGTTGCAGATGTCCGTAGGCCAACAATTGTGAGGGAACCGATGACTGAAAGCTGGACGTTCATGCGATCATCAGAGGACTGGGTAAAAAAGGAGAAGCCTATTATTGCATGCGTTTTCTCTCTTTCTCCATACACCCATCCTTCTCTCTTTCATAATCTGTTTTGGCCTTGAACCTTCATGGTCTTATCTTCTTCTTCATCTACCATGAGTGTCGCCTCCACCAAAGAACAAATTGTGTTCTTTTTTCCTTTTTTTTTTTTTCCTTTGATTCTCACCCGTATCACTCTGTTTTGTGCTCTCCAAGAATCTGCCGTATATTATGATGTGGTGTGGCCTCTCAAAACCCTAGGCATAAGCTTGTATTTATAGATAAAACTATTGCAAGCTTAGGGTCTAAAGTTTCTTAATTTTTTGCAAAATAAACCCAGGCTCAAAATGTGACTTGAATTAAGTCCCAAAGGGCTCAATTGTATCAAATTAGTTTAATTTTTCTCTGAAAATTTTGACACATATTCCCCAATATTGTCGAAAATTTGTGATGAGTTCTAATCCAAACCGCTGATCAATTCAAGCTCATTTCGACATCGCCGATCCAAAACAATGCTAATGCATGAATGAGAAAATTAAATATGCGATACATGAAAACTAATTAATTATTTTTGAGAAGAACTACAATTAATTCCTATTTTTTAAATAAATGACTTAAGAAAAAAAAATCAAAATTTAGGTATTAACAGGGGCGGCAGTGCATCCGGAACTCGCTCCATATCATCTAACTCCTGCTCTGCATCATAAAACTGATGTGGCTCTATATCATCCATGTCTAAGTAGAAGTAGGATCCTGCACATCACAAGAAATTCACTAGTTGTGAATCAAAAAAAGATTTGACCTTGAGTTTTGTTCATTCAGTGATAGTGGACCATGTGCATAACATGGGGCAATTTGCTAATAAAGGGATGAAATTGTAATTTTTCGAAGGGAATAGAAACTGTGAGTGTCGAAAATAGGATTGGCTAGTTGAATGTACCTATTTTCTATTTTTCGACATTTTTTGGAATTTTCGGGAAAATTGGAGACAATTTACCCTTAGGGGTAAAATCATCATTTTTAAAAGAATTAGGAAGAGAAAACCCAAAAATAGGATTGGCCAATGACAATGACCTGTTTCCTAATTTTTATAATTTTCTGAAAATTTTCATATTTTTTTCATATTTTTTCTAAGATTTTTTATTTTTGATTTTTATTTTTAAAATCATTTCTTGATTTTTTTATTCGAAAATATTATCCGGACCGGTTCGGGTTGACCTGGCCCATACCTCGTGTGCGCCTGGCTAGACGATACGGGCCCCGGGTCGGCCTACGGAAAACGACGCTGTATGAACAAAAAATTTCGTACGCTCTAGATTTGACACGTGTCTTCATCCAGAACGTCCGATTGTTTTGATTATCAAAAAAATTGATGGACGGTCCAGATCGAGAATTGTGGCGAAACCCGGACCACACGATTGCGATAGTTTTTTTAATTCTCGAAAATTAGAAAATCATTTTTTATTCGAAAAAATTCATTTTTTATTCGAAAAAATTCATTTTTTATTTTGAAAATATCAAGATCTTGACACGTGTTTTTCGCGAAACCTGTTGGAAAATATGAGGTATTTTGATGGGTGAGTGAATGGGAAATTGTTTCTCAAAGAACACCATTGAGTTGGAAGTGGGAAGTGACAAAGCACTAGTCCCACATAGGAAAGGAAGAAGGCCTTGAAGTGCTTTATATATGGTTACACTCCTTTTGAGTGGTAACTATTGTAACAAGTACTATGCTCGCGCGCACACGTAGGGGGGTGCAAATCCCGGACCCCGACGGAGGCCCGACAAGTTCAAACTTGGGCGCAAGCGCACGACCTACGTACGCTAATGCGGGACCGGAAAGTGGGCCTCGCGACAAGCCCATTTTTGCCTTATGTCTTAATTTTTTCCAACTCAAGCCGTTAACCGTTCTTAAGTTATTTACCGGTGTGTTAATGGTATTAACTAAGTAACGACTGTTATAATTCTATGGTTACAGAATTAAATACATAACGGCTCTAAACGACAAAATTATTTAGGCGTTATTTTTTATTTTCGCAATGCCCCGCTTAGCCTATAAATATATGGCTTCCCGTTCTGTTTCAAGAGACACAAGAACTACGGACTACGAAAATCACTTCTCCCTCTTTTGAATTATCTGCATTTGCATTGTTTTCGATAGTATTCTCGTGTTGTTCAAGTTTGCTGGAAGCTTTGGAGTGCTGTGCTTGCCTCTATCGCTGCTTAACCGTTGTATCTTGGGAGACAGACGTTCACGAAACCTCAAAGCACGTACTGGAGGGGACGAATCTATTTTAAGGAAACTATGTCAGACACAGGCCTCGGTATTCTTTATTAATTCAATTACTTTTTATACTGTTGTATTTTCGTGAAGATTTTTCTCTTTTGAAGGTTGAGCTTCTATCCTCATGAAGGGTCAGATTCACTGCTTCTGACGAGTTCAGATTCAGTGCTTTTGAAACTGCTTCTGACGGGGCTCAGAAGGAACTGGTTTTGACTGGGTTAAGAAGGAACTGCTTCTGACGGGGTTCAGAAGGAACTGCATTCGACGGGTGCTTCTGAGTTTCATCTGATGGGTTCAGATGTAGTTGCATCTGACGAGTTTTGAACAGTGCATCTGATGGGTTCAGATGCAGTTGCATCTGACGAGTTTTGAACAATGCATCTGATGGTTCAGTTTTTCTGCTTCTGACCTGCATCTGATGGTTCAATTTTTCTACTTCTGACCTGCTTCTGACTTGCATCTGATGGTTTAGTCGTTTCTGCTTCTGACATGCATTTGATGGTTCAGTCTTTTCTGCTTCTGACTTACTTCTGAAGGCTCAGATTCTGTGCTTCTGCCAACTTAGTATTTTCATATTTGAGGCAGTTTTCTTACGTTTATTATTGTCATTCGAATTGTAAGTATCCTCCATATTTATAAAACAGTATTATTCATATTTAACACTTTTTTTTCCAACAATCTTAAAACAGATTCGATTCGATTCGACACTTACAATTCGAATGGCTACTGGAAAAGACGTTGTTGATGTGCCTGCTGATGACATCACCAAAAGCTCTACCTCTGCTATTCATCAGCCTGGATCGTCTTCTACTTCTGCTATGCCTTCTTTCCACCATGGTGAGAAACCTGAAAAGTTCAACGGATCGAACTTTAAAAGGAGGCAGCAGAAGATGTTGTTTTATTTAACAATACTGAATCTTGCGAGATTCTTGACTGAGGAACCTCCTATGGTATCCGATAGAGAAACTGATAAGCAAGCCTTCAATGCTGTTGAGGCTTGGAAACATTCTGACTTCCTATGTAGGAATTATGTCATGAATGGATTACATGACTCATTGTACAATGTTTATTGTGCAATAAAGACGGCAAAGGAGTTATGGGAATTCTTAGATCGGAAATATAAACAGAGGATGCCGCATCAAAGGAATTTTTTGTCGGTCGATTCCTTGATTATAAGATGGTGGATTCTAAGGCTGTAATCAGTCAAGTGCAAGAAATTCCGGTGATCTTGCATGAGATCCAGGCTGAAGGAATGAACTTGAGTGAAACCTTCCAAGTGGTTGCGGTTATTGAGAAGCTACCTCCTGGGTGGAAGGATTTCAAGAACTACCTCAAGCACAAGCGAAAGGAAATGAACCTGGAGGAGCTGATTGCTAGACTTCGAATTGAAGAAGACAACAGAAGCTCTGAACGCAAATGATTCAATCCTGCTACAGCTAAGGCAAATGTTGTGGAGCATAAGCATGGCCACAAGAACAAGAATGTCGCCAAGCCGAAGTTGGGACCAAAATGAGGAGTTTCCAAGAGCAAGTTTCTAGGGAAATGCTTCAACTGTGGCAAGACGGGTCACAGATCTGTGGATTGCAGAATTTCAAAGAGGAAGAATCATGAGACAAATATGGTGAATGACATGACAAAAGACATGTCAGACATAAACCTCTCTGCAATGATTTCTGAGGTGAACTTAATTGGGTCCAATCCAAAGGAATGGTGGATTGACACTGGGGCAACTAGGCACGTGTGCTCCAATAAGAACATGTTCACAACTTTCGAACCAATTGATGGGGAGAAAGTGTTCATGGGAAACTCTGCCTCTTCTGCAGTTGAAGGCCAAGAGAAGGTGCTTCTGAAGATGACTTCTGGGAAAGAGCTGACTCTGAATAATGTCTTGTATGTGCCGAAAATTCGAAAGAATCTGGTCTCCGGATCACTGTTGAACAAGCATGGATTTTGCTTGGTGTTCGAGTCAGATAAAGTTATTTTGTCTAAATCTGAAATGTATGTGGGGAAGGGATATGTAACTGATGGGCTGTTTAAGCTCAATGTTATGACAATTATCAATAAAGATAATAAGCCTTCCATTTATTTGCTTGAGTCCTCCAATTTATGGCATGGTAGACTCGGACATGTTAATTATGATACATTGCGTAAATTAATTAACTTGGAACATATACCCTCATTCCAAATTGATTCAAAACACAAATGTGAAATTTGTGTTGAGACAAAATTAACGAAATCATCGTTTCAATCGATTGACAGAAGTACCGTACCTCTTGAATTGATTCATAGTGATGTTTGTGATTTGAAATTCGTACAAACAAGAGGTGGTAATAAATATTTTATTACCTTTATCGATGATAACACTAAATACTGCTATGTGTATTTGCTTAAAAGCAAAGATTAAGCTTTAGAGAAATTTATTCTCTATAAGAATGAAATTGAAAATCAACTTGATAAGAAAATCAAGAGATTGAGAAGTGATAGAGGCGGTGAGTATGAAATATCAATTGGTGAATTCTGTGCACAACACGGAATTATACATGAGGTAACTGCGCCCTATTCACCTTAATCAAATGGTGTTGCTGAACGTAAAAATCGTACATTGAAAGAAAGGATGAACACGATGTTACTAAGTTCAGGCTTACCTCAAAATATGTGGGGTGAAGCTATTTTGTCAAGCAATTATCTTTTAAATAAGGTATCTCGAAAGAAAGATGATAAAACCCCTTATGAGCTATGGAAAGGTAGGAGACCATCCTACAATTGCTTACGAGTGTGGGGGTGCCTTGCTAAAGTAATTGTTCCAACACCAAAGAAAACTAAGATAGGTCCTAAAACGGTGGACTGTATCTTTATAGGCTATGCACATAACAGTAATGCATATCGATTTCTTGTGCATGAATCTAAGATTCCAGATATACACAAGAATACGATCATGGAGTCTAGGAATGCTTCATTATTTGAAGATGTATTTCCTTATAAATCCAATGATGGTTCAAGTACGTCTAAACGAACGAATGAAACTATGAATGATGAAAGTCATGATTCAAATCATGAACTAAGACGTAGCAAAAGAGCAAGAGTGGAAAAATCATTTGGAAATGATTTTCTAACTTATTTGTTAGAAAAAGAACCACTAACGTATATAGAAGCTGTGAGTTCTTCTGAGGGACCTCTATGTAAAGAGGCAATAAAAAGTGAAGTTGATTCTATTTTGCAGAATCATACTTGGGAGTTAGTGGACCTTCCTCCTGGTTGTAAACCTTTAGGGTCCAAATGGATCTTTAAAAGGAAGATGAAAGCAGATGGCTCCATTGATAAGTATAAAGCCAGACTTGTAATCAAATGATACAGACAACGAGAAGGTTTAGATTACTTTGATACTTATTTTCCTGTGACGAGAATAAACTCCATTAGGATGGTACTTGCAATTGCAGCATCGTGAAATCTAGAAGTACATCAAATGGATGTAAAAACAACTTTCCTAAATGGTGATTTGGATGAAGAAATCTATATGGAACAACCTGAAGGTTTTGTAATTCCAGGATAAGAAAGGAAAGTTTGTAAATTGGTAAAATCATTGTATGGTCTAAAATAAGTGCCAAAGCAGTGGCATAAAAAAATTTGATAATGCAATGATTACCAATGATTTTAAAATCGATGAATGTGTCTACATTAAAGAGACAGAGAATGGATATGTCATTCTATGTCTGTATGTAGATGACATACTCATTGTTGGTAGTGATGACAGAATGATCAAATCTACCAAAAATATGTTGAATTCAAGATTTGACATGAAAGATATGAGACTTGCTGATGTGATTTTAGGGATTAAGATCATAAGAACGTCAAAAGGTTTAGTTTTAATACAGTCACACTATGTGGACAAGATTCTTGAAAAATTCAGCAAGAATGATTCTGGTATTGCTAGAACACCATTAGACAATAGTCTTCATCTATCCAAGAATAGAGGAGAGGGTATTTCTCAAGTAGAATACTCAAGAATTATTGGAAGTCTAATGTACTTAATGAGTTGTACTAGACTAGATATTGCCTATACGGTTAGTAGATTGAGTAGATATACGAGCAATCCGAGTGCTGACCATTGAAAAGCAATAGTGAGAGTACTCAGGTACCTACGGTATACTCAGAATCATGGCCTGCACTATACCAAGTATCCATCTGTATTAGAAGGATACAATGATGCAAACTGGATATCTGATATAAAAGACTCAAAATCTACTAGTGTATATATTTTCACACTGGCAGGTGCGGCTGTATCTTGGAAATCCTGTAAACAAACTTTGTAGCCAAATCCACAATGGAATCCGAGTTTATAGCTTTGGATAAATGTGGTGAAGAGGCTGAATGGCTACGCCATTTCCTAGAGGATATTCCAAAATGACAAAAACATGTGCCACCAATCTGTATACATTGCGATAGTCAATCTGCGATTGGAAGAGCACAGAATAACATGTATAATGGTAAGTCTAGACATATACATTGTAGACACAATACCATTAGACAACTACTCTCAATTGGAATTATCTCTATTGACTACGTAAAGTCAAAGGATAATATTGCGGATCCGCTAACCAAAGGGTTAAACAGAGAGTTAGTTGAAAAGTCAACAATAGGAATGGGACTGAAGCCCATTACAGAAAAGTTGATATAAAGGAAAACCCAACCTAGCTGACTAGAGATCCCAAGATCTAGGTTCAAAGGGACAACCTAATTATATGAACTGAATGATATCACAATGGGGGTCTATCCCTCAAACCATTCCTATAAAAGAAACTGTGATTTGATATCCCTCATATATGTGGAGAAAAATCAATTATTGTGAGGGGTTTATCAGGAAAAAGGATAGCAATTATGCTTTAATGATTCTTAAGTGGAGTAAACCAATTACTCAAGATTAAGTAATCACATATGTGAGAGAGAAGTGGGGCCGCTTCAATTGAGAATTGTTGAGGGCTGAATTCTTTAGAAACTCTCGCAGAACCAGGACGATGTTCATGGCCAAAACGAACATACTCATGAGAACTGAACAAACGTTTACATGATTCCTGTGTGAAGTGTATGGTCATTTACTAAGAAAGCATGACATTTCAAGGACATCATGTCTACTGGACAGCTAGTAAATTAAATATACTTTCACAAGGAAATGTTCAAAGGGTGATACCTACCTATCCTATGCAGGTTTCATTTGTTGAACACTATCATAGAGTCAAAACCAAAACAATTTTCATTCATGTGGGGGATTGTTGGAAAATATGAGGTATTTTGATGGGTGAGTGAATAAGGAATTGTTTCTCAAAGAACACCCTTGAGTTGGAAGTGGGAAGTGACAAAGCACTAGTCCCACATAGGAAAGGAAGAAGGTCTTGAAGTGCTTTATATGAGGTTACACTCCTTTTGAGTGGTAACTATTGTAACAAGTATTATGCATCGCGCGCATGCGCAAGGGGGCAAATCCTGGACCCCGACGGAGTCCCGACAAGTTCAAACTTGGGCGCAAGCGTACGACCTGCGTACGCTAATGCGGGATCGAAAAGTGGGCCTCGCGACAAGTCCATTTTTTCCTTCTATCTTAAGTTTTTCCAACTCAAGCCGTTAACCGTTCTTAAGTTATTTACCGGTATGTTAATGGTATTAACTAAGTAACGACTGTTATAATTCTGTGGTTACAGAATTAAATACATAATGGCTCTAAACGGCATAATTATTTAGCCGTTATTCTTTATTTTCGTAATGCCCCGCTTAGCCTATAAATAGATGGCTTCCCGTTCTGTTTCAAGAGACACAAGAACTAACGACTTCGAAAATCACTTCTCCCTCTTTTGAATTATCTGCATTTGCATTGTTTTCGATAGTATTCTCGTGTTGTTCAAGTTTATTGGAAGCTTTGGAGTGCTGTGCTTGCCTCTATCGCTGCTTAACCGTTGTATCTTGGGAGACAGACGTTCACGAAACCTTAAAGCACGTACTGGAGGGGACGAATCTGTTTTAAGTAAACTGTGTCGGACACAGGCCTCGGTATTCTTTATTAATTCAATTACTTTTTATACTGTTGTATTTCCGTGAAGATTTTTCTCTTTTGAAGGTTGAGCTTCTATCCTCATGAAGGGTCAGATTCACTGTTTATGACGAGTTCAGATTCAGTGCTTCTGAAACTACTTCTGACGGGTCTAGAAGGAACTGCTTCTGACGGGTTCAGAAGGAACTGGTTCTGATCGGGTTCAGAAGGAACAGCTTCTGACGGGTCCAGAAGGAACTGCTTCTGACGGGGTTCAGAAGGAACTGCATCCGACGGGTGCATCTGAGTTACATCTGATTGGTTTAGATGTACTTGTATCTGACGAGTTTTGAACAGTGCATCTGATGGGTTCAGATGCAGTTCCATTTGACGAGTTTTGAACAGTGCATCTGATGGTTCAGTTTTTCTGCTTCTGACCTGCTTCTGACCTGCATCTGATGGTTCAATTTTTCTGCTTCTGACCTGCTTCTAACCTGCATCTGATGGTTCAGTCTTTTGTGCTTCTGACTTGCATCTGATGGTTCAGTCTTTTCTGCTTCTGACTTGCTTCTGACCTTCTTCTGAAGGCTCAGATTCTGTACTTCTGCCAACTTAGTATTTTCATATTTGAGGCAATTTGCTTATGTTTATTATTGTCATTCGAATTGTAAGTATAATCCATATTTATAAAACAGTATTGTTCATATTTAACACTGTTTTTCCAACATAACCATCATATCTTTTGTTATTTTTCATATAAGAACTCACTGAGTCATCACGACGTTGGCGTCAACCTCGTGGGGAAGACGACCGGCACCAGCGGTCTTCGCCGGTGCCTCGATGGAAGTTCCAGCATGTCCGCACCAACATATCTGAGTTTCAAAGCTCTTCTAACTACTCGCCCTAACTCCAGTCGAGCACCTATGTCTGGCGAACATCAACCAAACTTCTTGTACGTCTAAACTAGCCATGGAAGTCATTGAGCATCTTCTTGAGAGTATGAGGAGACTAACCCGACCGTCGCGCAGGTCTGATTTCAGGCCAAATGGATTCGAGCTTGAAGTCGGCTTCAATGGTGGACGAGCCTTTTTTCTCTCGCGACGCTCTCTTCAACGGTGGACGAGCCTTTTTTCTCTCGCGATGCTCTCTCTCTGTTATTTCTGTTTCTGGGTAACGGGGATTCTTTTTCGTCCGTTTTGTTGCTCAGTACGGACCTCGTACCCATTCTGTTACAATCCCTAGATGCCGATTATTGTTAAACTTTCTTGAAATGTATATTTTCTCGTTTGGAGTGGAATTAAGTTGCTCCGGTGGGGGTTGAGTTCAGTGGATTGGTGATCTGGTTTCTGTTGCTTTTAGGGACGATCTGGGTATCAGATATAGGGTGGGTTCTGGTAATGGTGAAGTTTTTTAGCCATGTAAGCTGTGGAAAGTATCTGTTCATCGTACTTATTAGGGGTTCCTCATACGATGATTTTGTATTGATCTTTTCTTGTTAGTCGATGAGGGATATGTCGTACTATAGATGTGGTAGTTGTTGCCGCCGCTAACAATATCCCACAAGTCCTAGCCCAGCAAGTAATACTGTATGCAAGTACTCCAATTGTTATAGTTAGTGCTATTGAGCTTTTGGACGCCATTCACCGAACTTGAGAAATCCTCCATCTGACTCGAATATAATGCCCCACTACTCAAAGTAATTTTGGTCCCCGACCAATTGGTCACAGTCCATGACTGTACACTAGCATAATTTCGACGCACTCTTATCCGATCGTCGGGTTACACTTCGGATATGGCCCTTGGCAACTTGGCTCTGATACCACTTGTTGAGAATCAAGTGGATGTCTCAAAGATGTAAACGAGACTCTCTTTATTATTTATGGAAGATTACTCAAATTTACAATACTCTCACGAGCACTATTCACCTTACTTACACAATGCACAAGTCACTCACACCACTCACTTCTTGCTCTCTTGGACTTCTTACACCATACACAAGATGGAGCACTAGCTTCTATTTATAGAGGGTGAATATGGCGCTTGGACAAAGCACTAGAATATTCTAGAGTATCTAGACGAATTTTCAGAATTCTAGAAGGTTGAGGAAAACTCTAGGATATCTAGACAAGTCATGAAGTTTCTAGAAAGTAGGGGAAAACTCTAGAATGTCTGGATAAATCAAGAAGGTTCTAGAAAGCTCTAGAGAAGTCGGTGCTTCTCAAAGACTTAAGGGCTAGAGAAGAAATGATATAGGCACTAGAGATGGGAAACTAAAGCAAAGTCGTGGAGGATGGCAAAAACCACCAGGAGAGATGGCTTCTCAGCCAGGGGGAGGTCGCCGATATCGAGATGACAAATAAAGAAATGAGCAATAGAAGGCGTAACAAGTAGTGTTATAACCGTGGCAAAGAAAACCAGTTTGCCAGAGATTGTCGACTTAGAAGAGTTGAAGGAAATGCGGCAGCATTCAAGGAAAACGATAGCGAAGAAGAATTGGATTTCCAAGCGTCCCTTGCTATAGAGGAACAACAAGAATTTGCAGCATGTTCTATTTGTTGTGAACCAATAGGTAGTTGCTACTGTTATATCAAATCATTTGCTTGCTATCAACGGCAAAAGTACATTTTTAGTGCCAAAAGTTGTGTACGGAGATCACTTTAGTGCCAAAAGTTTCAAACGGACAACTTTAGTGCCAATTTTTTTTTTTTAAAAACGATCACTTTTAGTGTCGACTTCTTTTAAAAGCTATCATTTTTAGTGCTAGAGCTGACGTGGCTCGTCGAAAATTCGACACGTGTTATTTTTATTATTTTTTAAGCTGACGTGGCACATCAGAATTGGCACTAAAAGTGATCGTTTTTAAAAATAGTTGGCATTAAAGTTGTTCGTTTGAAACTTTTGGCACTAAAATGATCACTGTATACAACTTTTGGCACCAAAGTGGTCCGTTTGAAACTTTTGGCACTAAAGTGATATCCGTACATAATTTTTGGCACTAAAAATGTATTTATGCCTGCTATCTAACAGATGTGGCCATCATCTTTATGCTCGGAGCCCACATTGCAGAACAACAACAACAACACACACACACACACCGTTCACTACGAGATGTGATGAACAGCGAGTGTCAAATTAAATTACTGGGGAGATGTTATATTAAGCAAATTATGCATGCTAATCAATTTTTTTTTTTGGCTGAGGTGATCGCTTAGGTTCTGTTAGCGGGGGGAAGCGCTTGTCTGCTCTTGCTATCCCAATGTCTATGTGGGATTCGTGGAATGAACATTTGCAGTCCACTTGGTCCAGCGACCTAGGCACGGGTGGTAATTGTTATGTTCATTGCAACAATTTCTAGACAGAAATATTTTTTTTTCTATTTTTATTGTTCAATGAGTTTTTAAGTAGAGGAATGTGTTTGATGACAATAAAATAAAACTTTTATTTCCTGACCATATTAAATTTCTATGACTGTCAGTCGTCGGGCGTTAGGCGGGTCAGTGCAAGGCGATCGGAGTGAGACTGCGAGCAAGAAAGAGGGAGTATGTGATGAAAAGAATTCTTATTTATGTTTTTATTATAAAAAAGAAGTAGAAATATCATTTCCGTTCAAAATATGTTTTTGAACTAAAAATTTGTCACATATATAACAAAATAAATTGCATTATCAAAAAAATTTTATGAAATAAGTTTGAAAGAAGAATAGAAAAATAAAATGGTTATCATGTTGGTGCTAGAATTTGAGGAAAATGTTCTTCTATCCATGTGCCTTGTGACCGAGGTCATCCCTTCAAATGGAAATACTTTTTTGGATTTCGGGCCTAGTGGGTCAAATAAATTCCAATGGTTGATTTTGTGAGACCCACAATATCAACGGCTAAGATTGGTAGTACATCAAATGAATTCCAATGGTTGATTTTGTGAGACCCAACACATCAATGGCTACGATTCGTTTGATTCTCTGGACCCACGTCTAGGTAAAAATATTTCCCTTGTGGGTACGTTTACTTTTAGATGAAAACCGAGTAGATATACATTTTGCACATTATAATATTATATCTCTCTAGGATTTCGTGAAAGGATGGGTTCCCTCCAATTCAAAAGCCGTGCTCCGATGAGGTAGCTTTGTTATAAACGGATCCACAAGGAAAGATGATTAAGTGACTTATGTTAATTTATTATGAGATTAACATTTTATTTTGAATCACAAGAATATAAGCAGTCCCCTAAAATATCTGACTTTATTATAATCACTAGGAATTTGCCTCAATAATCACTCTTCTCACTTGAAAATAGTGAGGTGAACCGGAGAAGTGTTCGAATTGCCACCTTCGAGGAGAGTTGAGATGTGGACGCGTGAGGAGGAAATAAAGTTTCTCAACTTGTGTTCAAATATTATTATGCTCGCAAAATCATTCACAAGACAGTACTTCACTTCACATGGCATTTTATTTCCCAAATTGCTTTGACACAAGATCAGCCCTATATTAAGCCTGCTATTTCCATTACCCAGTGTGTGATACATCTAGCGTCCTCAAAGTCGATCATTGTTCACACCTCATCCATCTCTCGCACTCCAGTTAATCACTCGTCACTCATGAATTTGGCGTGCAATTTGGTGTATTCTCGAATTCTATATTTCCAGGAGGAGGTCATACTCAAATTACTCATGACAACCTAGCTCGATTCATGTGAATCAAGCATTACAAAATAACATATACCAAATGTGATCAATGATCTCGTGGGAGTGAATCACTAACTTGAGAAGTGCGCCACGGCTCATTTTTCATCCTAATTGAAGAAGTGAGAGTGTTAACTAATTAGCATAATTTAGGCAACACATGTACAACTTTTTCTGAGAGGGGAAATTCTTTGTTTCCCCATGGTAGGGGAGAAGCACAGTCAACTATATTGACTTCGTCCTAGGGTTTCCTCTTTTGGCATGCCCCATAATTCTTTCTCCCCCCACGCCCCCACAAAAGAAGAGCATGCGAAGCTGAATGGTAAAACAGAAAAGTCGCATCACGATCCATGTCCCGTGCAGTAGCCCCCCGTGCAGCGTAGAGTCCTCGGTCATAGTCCGAGGGTCTTCCTCTTAAGTTTCCATGAAAATGCGACCAAGGAAGATGGAGGAAGGAAGCTACTGCAGTCACTGTGTTTCGGCACAGAGCGTAGTGCGTGTGCGCCTGTGTGGTCATCTTTCTCTGGTTCTGCTTCTGGGTGACACAAGTCGTGGAAATTAATGGGAACCGCTGTGCAAGAAGAGAGGGACATTCATTCATTCAATGAACAGCTCTCGCAATGAAGCAACATTAAGGATCCTGTGACAGACCAAGATCGTGCATGAGCAGTTCGATCTAATTAGGGAATGCAGGTGTAGTTTCCGGGGTTTTGGGTCTGTGACAGGACATTCATTCATTCACTAGATTGCCCCCCTATGCATGGGTCACCTTCCACCTCTCGTGAAGCGACAGAAAGGTCATCGCTGCTAAAAGAACGAAGTTGATGAGCGCCGCGAACTTCCCCGCCATAATAACCTTGCCCCAGCCGCGCCAAAACCCTCCCATCAGAAGTACCACGGCGAGAAGTGCTATGGCGACAAGAGTATGGGCAATATTGTGCACTTGCCTGGTCGGAACTCGCTGGGCGAAGTACATCAAAACTCCACCCACCACCACTGCGGCCACAAAGGACAGAATGCCCATGTCCAAGACGATGGCATCGGTAGGGGCTAGCGAGCGAGGGCGGGGATGGGGGATAGCGCCGGCAGTGGGGGCCGGGGCTGAGGTGGGGGTGGGGGCTGGAGTGGTGGCATGAGCTATGGCAGCGACAGTGGCAGCGCGAGCGTGGGTGACCATGGTGACGGCGGTGGCGGCGATGCTGGTGATGGAGCTGGTGGCAGGGCCTGGTGGGGGGGGTGGAGGCAGGTTACCAGCAGCGGTGGGGGCCGGGGCGGGGGCGATGACGCTGGTGGCGGCGGAGGCGCGGGTAACGGCGACGGCAGCACGAGTGACGGCGGCCGTGGCGACGTGGGTGACTGCAGCGGTAGCGGAGGAGGTGGAGGCGGCGGCGGCGGCTGCGGCAGCGGTCCCGGCGGAAGCAGCGCGTGTGACAGTGGCGGTGAGGGTGACGGCGGGGGCCTCGGGAGCATCGAGACCCTGATTCCCACGATGAATCCCATGTTACTCTATATCCATCATCTCCTATGACATCCACATCAACATACATTAGTAAAACAACGCCATAAACAAAGCTGAACAGACTGGCACAGTGTTGGGCAACCCACTTTTCTTTGAAAAAAAATTTTCATGTGCAAACCCAGATTCAAGCATTCAGTAGTCATCAGAGGATATTCTTTATATGCGAATAACATGTGTGGGAAGGTCGCGAATGGCCTGAGCGAGCGTAAGCACCAATGATCGGTCATGGGGACATTCTATCGAATAGGTTATATGCATTTTGTGGGAGAGGTTTTGACGGGAAACGACGACACTAGGAGCCAAACTGAATCTCAAGTTCATGTGGGAATGCTCGTAGGAACGTACATTATCGTTGGTATGTGCATAGTTTGGCTCGGTTTGACTGGAAATCAAAATGGACCCACATCGACAATGTGCACGAAAGCAGGGGATGTGATGGAGGTTCGTGAATCGACCTGTTTGAGTGTCGCCGGCGACGGAGGAGCTCCCGGAGTGTCGCTTGAGCTGTGCTGACGGTCGAAGATTCTCAAGCGCACGCCAGTTCCGTTGGTTTCCCTCTTCTTCTCACTCGGACTCTCGGCCTCTTTCTGTTGGGAAATTTCGTAAAAAACGGGATGAACAATGGAATCAGACTTTGAGGCGTGTAATCACTTTCTTTAAGGATTTATTTGCCCCACAACGTTGCTAATGGTTTCCGGCAAATATCCTCCAGGATACAACAAAGTCTCAACGAGAATAGCAGATAGCAATTCTGATATTTCTCCAAGATCTCTCTAAGAAACAATTGGAAACAAAGGCTGTATTTTTCTTGTGTTCAAAGAACGAAAATTGAGAGAAGAAGTGGAGATGATTCTGAAAATGAACAGAACACTTGAATATATAATGAGAACAAACACACCTTTTCGCGTCCGAAAAGTAGTTAATTCTCATGTAACTCTTCGTGTCGAAACAGTTTATTCAATCATACCTTTTCATGTATGAATCGGTAGTTATTTTCGAAGAGACGCAAACATTCGAAAGGTTGTAAATAACCGTTGATTGAATAGACGCAACCTTTGAAAAGCTATCAGAATCCTTCATGAACAGTCGCACTGTTTCACTAAAAAAACAATGGCAATTGTTGATTTATGCCAAATCTAGTCCACGTGCGCACTCACATCTTTTCGATGTGGGACAAGGCACCTCTTAGTTTGTTTTTACAAACAAATCACCAATAATCCCCCACTTTGTTTGTGAAAATAAATTTGTAAAATAAAATTTCTCAAAAATACAGCCAAAATTTCCATGAGATCAATATACATACGTGAAGGTCTCTTTCGAGTTAAACCTTCATTTAGTGCAAGTATCTCAAAACTCTATCAGAGTGATAAATAGCTGCTGGCTTTAAATTTGCTACTCTATATAATAGAATCGGACATACCGCACATATATGAATCTCTTGTCTCAATGAGAAGTTCATATTTACTCAGCACTATTATGGCCTTGTGCTTGTACCTGTTTCATGAGCTCTCTAGAAAGCAACCCCAACTTTCGTAAGAAGCGGCACCACTTCTAAGCCCATATAGGTGAAGTATTACCACATGTTTCTGTTACTATCAAACACGTTACTAAATCGTATTATACTTCATTAAGAGTATAACTCAACCTCTTAATTGTAACAGACAATACTGACTTCTCATGTCTGGGCTAATGCCAGTATAAAACAATCACTTTCAGTAACTTGTTTTTACCCATTAAACCTTGTAACTAGTGATATGCTAGTATTAGGTCGAGTTACCATTACTGGTGATTTTAAGTAAAGGATTTCAGCCCCATTTCATTTGAGGTCACCTTTACCACGTCTCTTGGTAAAGTCTTTATAAAGAGATCAGTCAGATTCTTACTTGATCTCACCTAGACAATTGTTATGGTACCATCTTTAATCAATTGTCTCACGCACTTATGCCTTAGGCTAATAAGCTTAGACTTTTCATTAGACGCGCTACTATAAGCTCTTGCCAAAGTAGCCTGATTATGTTATGCATGTTTGTTTCTTGCTCACCCAAGATACAACACATCCACCCAATGTGAAAATTCATCCAGAAGTAGAATGTTTTTCTCTCACAATAGAAATCCAAAAACATCGGTATGTCCTTCTAATACATCCAGATAATTATTATAGGACAAGCACAAATCTTTTAGTTCTCTTAACCAAAATTCTGTGATGTCATTACAATGTTCTATATTTGGATTACCACTATATCTACTCAACTGGCACACAAAAAATATAATATCAGGTTTAGTACAACGCATCGCATACATTAAAGATCCAATAGCACTCACATATTCAACTTGTGCTACTATTTTACCAGTAGTATACTTTAATTTCATACTGGTGCGAAACAGTAAATTTTCTTTGAAACCAAGATGTTTAAATCCATTTAACATCTTTTCAACCTTAATAACTTTGGTTCAAAGAATAACCCCCACTATGTTTTTAACTTTAATATTAAAGATAATATCTACTTCACTCAAATATTTCATAGATACTTTTTAGCCTCAATGATCCCAGTCATATTATTTTCAAAATAATCTATTCCTTCTTTTGTCCATAACCGTTGGCTACTAATTTGGCCTTCCCAAGTACACCAAATAATTTCAACCAAAAAAAAAATACACCAAATAAAGGCAATAAGAACGTCCCGTTAAATGATAAACAATGAATTAATCATGCCAAGTTCTAATTTACTCTAGCATTTCCATTACTAGAATAGTATTCCCAATGATTCTCCAACGTAGGTTTTTTTTTTTTTTCAGTTCTCGTCCACAAGAGAAACAGAACAAACATGGAGGCCATATTCATCAAAACTTTAAACCTATGAAAACATGAACACTCATACGATGAAAACATAAGCAACCCACATATTTACTCGGAAATCGAACGGAGAGCGTAAGGAAATCACACACGGGAAAGTGCGAAAGAAAAGCAAACAAATAGAAAAGGAGAAGTTCATGACAGAAGTACGAACTTGCCAATCCTTTCTCAGCAATGATGATGAGGTCCTTGAACCATCGTCTTGATCGCCACGATTAGTGGCACTAGCCTCTATCATCAGAGTCAGGAGATACGCTCGAACGGGTATAAACCCAAAATAAAGCAATCCTTGATCTATTCGAATCGCTTGACATCTTCATCTCTCGTCATGTAGAGAATGTGCCTAATTGGACTCGGGTCTTCATGGCCCGATGTAACCGACAATGATGAAGACAAACGATGTGACTAACCAGACATGCGTCTGGTCTTTGTCCTCGGGCAAGCTCTCATTCATACTCTTCAATCTTGTTGCCGAGAGACTACCTCACAGTACCCAGCAACTCCCTTAGCCCACTCCATGCTTATATCTGCCGCATTGCCAATCTCTCTGGCCAATTCCACATTTATGAAAATTCAACATAAAAATTTATAAAGTCTAACCTTTTCAAATGCTTTTCCTTTAGAAGTTCTCAGTGAACTTAATTTTGTAGGCAATCAGAAGGAAAATTATCTCCAGAATTTGCTTGCCATGATCCGCATAGTTTCACGCCTTGTACTCGATATCCCCACATGCCTCCAACATCAACTCTGACTCCATTGTTGTCAAAATAAATCCTTAAAATTATTGGGAAATTTCGTCAAAAACGGGATGAACAATGGAATCAGACTTTGAGGCGTGTAATCACTCTCTTTAAGGATTTATTCGCCCCACAACGTTGCTAATAGTTTCCGGCAAATATCCTCCAGGATACAACAAAGTCTCAACGAGAATAGCAGATAGCAATTCTGATATTTCTCCAGGATCTCTCTAAGAAACAATTGGAAACAAAGGCTGTATTTTTCTTGTGTTCAAAGAACAAAAATTGAGAGAAGAAGTGAAGATGATTCTGAAAATGAACATAACACTTGAATATATAATGAGAACGAACACACATTTTCGCGTCCGAAAAGTAGTTAATTCTCATGCAACTCTTCGTGTCGAAACAGTTTATTCAATCATACATTTTCATGTATGAATCGGAAGTTATTTTCGAAGAGACGCAAACATTCGAAATGTTTTTGTTCCTTAGAAAATAACCGTTGATTGAATAGATGCAACCTTTGAAAAGCTATCAGAATCCTTCGTGAACAGTCGCACTGTTTCACTAAAAAAAACAATGGCAATTGTTGATTTATGCCAAATCTAGTCCACGTGCGCACTCACATTTTTTCGATGTGGGACAAGGCACCTCTTAGTTTGCTTTTACAAACAAATCACCAACACTTTCCCCCAGTTTTCTGCTTCTCATGGCCGGGTTCTCTCCCCTTCTGAGCTCTCTCTTGTTTTCTCTTATTTTGCGTGTGAATGAGCGAATCAACACCATCCCGAAATCGCCAGCCTCCGTCCTTTTTCAGCGAGCACCCTCCCCGTCTGTTCTATCTCGGCTACCTCTCTCTGGAGATCCAATGGCCGAAGTCATAATGATCCCCTGCGTTACATGCAGGGGATCCGGACGCCCCTCCCAAATCGGTTATGCCAGCTTCCTCGTCGTACCTTGCCGTGCAGTAGGCGATAAATGAGGGATTTCGCGACCCAAAAGCCATGATGCCACGCGGACGTGAGTAGAGAGCGTGAGGAGAGCTCGGGCGTACAAATTATAAAGTGTGAGTTGCAGACCCGGATCCATTGGATCGGGCAAACCCGACCCGGCGGATCCACTGGACTGCATGTGAAACACGAGGACCCGGCGGATCCACTCGAACCTGTTCGCGTTCCATTTTCAATTTTTTTCCCTTCCTGCATTTATTAATTTCTCTGAATAAATTCTCTTTCTTTCTTTTTTTTCCTTCAAAAAAACCGACTCCCACGTTTTCCTCTGCTCCCCCTCCATTTCACTCTCTTTTTGACCTTCAAATCTTGACATTCAGCCACCACCCCTGCTTTCCAATGGTGATCGATTGACGTAGAGGAGTGAAGAGGTTCTGCCCGGAGAGAGACAAGATGGTGGTGAGGAAGGTGGGGACGTACGAGGTGGAAAGGACGATCAGAGAAGGACGTTCGCGAAGGTGAAGTTCGCGCAGAACACCGAAACGGGTGAGAGGGTCGCCATGAAAGTGCTCGATCGCAGCACCATTATCAAGCACAAGATGGTGGACCAGGTCTCTCTCTCTCTCTCTCTCTCTCTCTCTCGATTTCATTTAATTGGGTTTTGAATGATGAGAAGATGATGCACCCAGTTTAAAAGTATAAGCTTGTTAGAGATGATCAATCTATTCGGTTTTACAAATGCTATGTACTTGATAATTGGTATGCATGTTCTATTAGGATAAATCAGCTTGGAGAATTGGGTTTGTGTTTATTTTTATTTTTTGGGTCGCAGAAGCCTGCATTTTTGTTCCATTCAAATCCTCAACTTGGAAAGGAGGAAGACTAACGCTAAAGAGATGATCATTAGCATAATCACTATGACATCCTTCAAAATTTCATAACCTTGACACCTGACCGATTGGTGCTCTAGGGTGTGGAAACTGGCACTGATTAAATCTGACCATAAATCCTACGTATATTCATTTATGCTGCAGAATTCAATGATTTAAGGGAGTGAGTGGCAAAGTCAATGTACCTTCCCCTGTTCGATATATGATGTGATTGATTTTGCTTGTCATCCGCGTGAAAATCCTGTGGCTTGATTCTTGCGTGATTTTAAGCAATATTTTACCTAAAGTCTTTTGTGGATCTATCGTGCAGTATTTTTCTCTTGTAAGGCCATAGAGACATAATTTTCTGTACCTACTTTTATTGCTTATTTGGTTACCTAAAGCAGTCCTCTGTACTTGGTGAAAATTTTCTTTTCTCGCACTTCTTCATGATATATTGTTCAACTGTGGAGTTTAAAAGGGAGATATCGATAATTAAACTTGTGTGGCATCCCTACGTTGTTCATCTCCATGAGGCATGGGATTCAACTTACTGAAAATCTTAGGTGCATGATGCTTCTCTACACAGCTCATCTGATGCTTTTTTCCGCTATTGGTTTGTGAACTTGCCTTCTAGGTTCTTGCCAGCCAAACCGAGATCTACATAATCCTGGAGTTTATTACGGGTGGAGAACTGTTCAACAAAATAGTAAGTAGTCTAGCCTATAAGATCAATAGTCCAGTTGCTTTGAGCGTATAACCTTGTTCGTGTGGAATATCTTTGTAATCACTTAAGTGTGAGTCAAAACTGCATAGGTCCGTCATGGACGTGCTGAGTGTTAAAATTATGTCTCGAGTTTGAACCCACGATATTTTTCTTATGTTCGGTGATAAGGAAAGCTGGAGAATAAATTGTCTTTCCTATTGGCGGTTGGAGTTCACGCTCGAAACAGGAAAGTTCGAGTGGACTGTGGTTCAGTTCGAAGAAAAAAAAAGAAAGGAGAAGAAGAAAATATATGGACTATCAGAATTGTATATTTGCTTGTGTTAGGATGCATGTGTGAGTTGTGTTAGAGAAATCCCACATAGGAGAATTGATGTGGTATTGAGCCAGTTAATATACCCAAGTTGGCCCATAACTCATTGGCTTAAGCTTTTGAGTAAATGTGGGTCCAACTTGATATATTGACGGGCTCGGACTTAGGCTCCCTCTTGGCGATCTCCCCAGACAAAAAGTATCGGACTTCCACGCTGCGCGCTCCCAATAAATGGTATCAGAGCCGATGGTTGATTGGTGGGCCTCCAATTTGTTTCGGTAAATATCTCAAGAAGGAATCTGGTGATCGCATCTCAAGAAAGAATCTGGTGCCAACGCGGTTTCCGTGCCGGTGGACGCTGTAGTGTAGCAGTGCTAGTCCGATGGGCGTTGATGGAGATTCAAGATTGAGATGGAGTCAACACGGTTTCCGAGCCGGTGGACGTTGTGGTGTAGCAACGGGCCCGATGGGCGTTGATGAAGATTCAAGTTGAGATAAGTTGGTGCGGAAGGATACTTGGATTAAGGGGAAGCAAACCTAACACTGGAGCTCATACATGAGGGGAAGATTGTTAGGATGCATGTGTGAGTTGTGTTAGAGAAATCACACATAGGAGAATTAATGTGGTATATGGCCCATAACTCATTGGCTTAAGCTTTTGAGTAAATGTGGGTCCAACTTGATATATTGATGGGCTCGGACTTGGGCTCCCTCTTGGCGATCTCCCCAGACAAAAAGTATCGGACTTCCACTGCGCCCCCCAACAGCTTGGATCCTTATTTTGTCTTCTAGCAATCGTTGATCTGCAATCTTTTATATATATTCTGTTTCGTTGATGTGCAATCTTCAATATATATATATATATATTATATATATATATTCTGTTTGGGGAAATCTTGAAGTGGCTGATCAACGTGGGACCATTTGCATGCAATATTCGTGTGTGTTTTTGGAAGTTGACAGAAAAACGTGGGCAACATGATATATAAGTCCAAAGGGAAGACGCCGTCCAGGATATAGCAGAAGCGCTGACGCCGTCTTGAGTGCTTGAAATAGGTTGATCGAAGCGCCGTTTTCTCGATGAGTGCTTGGCAGACGTCTTCGTTTTGTTCGCGGAATTACATCAAGAAGTCAAGTGTCAAAGCCGATTAAATCTTGAGGTTAGATTTGTGTTTTAATTTTTTTGTGAGATTGAGAGATTATTTCGCTAGGAATTGGAGGCTAAATACTGTGTGCGTTCTTGGATGTAATTGGGGCTGGGAAACACCAAGAATGTGTTTGTGTAACTCGAATGATCTGTAATCTCCGTGTATCGTTCGTTCTATAGTGGAATTCGTTGCTACTCTCCTCGTGGACGTAGGTCTTTACGACTGAACCACGTACATCTGGTGTTCGATTTACTTTCTCATTCTATCTTTTTTTCGATCGATCGCTTGTTCCGCGCAACAATTGGTATCAGAGCTAGGCTTGCTTGAGTTGAAGCGAATCGATGGCAACAGAAGAAGCTAAAGTGAAAATCGACAGATTTGAGGGGAAGGACTTTGGTTTCTGGAAGATGCGAATAGAAGATTATTTATATAAGATGAAGCTGCATGAGCCCTTGTCTGGGAAGAAACCAGAAACGATGAAGCAACCCGATTGGGAATTGCTGGATAGACGAGCGATGGGTGTTATTCGGCTGACGTTGGCTCATAACGTCGTGTTTAATATCGTCAAGAAGAAAATCACTGCGGGTTTGATGAAAGCCTTGTCGAACATGTACGAGAAGCCCTCTGTGATCAACAAGGTCTATTTGATGCGACGTCTGTTTAATTTGAAGATGAGTGAAGGTGTATCAGTTACTAATCATATCAATGAATTCAATGTGATTGTTAGTCAATTGAGTTCAATTGAGATTGACTTTAAAGATGAGGTACGTACTTTGATTCTATTATCCTCATTGCCTAATAGTTGGAATACTACTGTTACTGCTGTTAGTAATTCTTCTGGGTCAACTAGTTTGACGTTTGATGGGATTCGAGATTTAATTCTGAGTGAGGATATCCGTAGAAGAGAATCTGGCGAATCTGTATCTGCTGCTTTAGTAGGTGAAAGAGGAAGAGCTAGTACTCGTGTTATCAGAAGTAGTATGAACATGAATAGACGCAGTCAGTCTAGGACTGGCGGTGATGTCTGTTGAAACTGTGGCAAGAGAGGGCATCTTAGAAGAAATTGTTTTAACCTGAAAAACGAAAGGGCTAAGGGAATTGGAGTTGAATCTATGGATGATGTTGCAGCTGTAGCTGAAAATTCTGATGGTGTCGATTGTGTCTTGTCTGTCACTGAGAATTCGTCATTTGACGGATGGATTATGGATTTTGGTTGTTCTTTTCATTCTACACCGAACAGGAACTGGTTTACTTCTTATCAATGCATGGATAGTAGTAAAGTGCAGTTGGGAAACAACGTTGAATGCGATGTTATGGGTATTGGTGATGTTAAAATCAGAATGCATGATGGTATTGTGAGGACATTGACTGGAGTACGGCACGTTCCAGAATTGAAAAAGAACTTAATTTCCTTGGGTGCTCTAGATTCAGCTGGATGCAGGTATTCTTCACGAGGTGGAGTCCTAAAGATTGTTCGAGGTGCTCTGGTGATAATGAAAGGAATCAAGCATGGCGGCCTGTATAAACTTCAAGGTGAGACATTGATAAGTTTCGCTCCTGAGACATCGACATATGTTCGAGAGTCTAATGGCTACTCGAGGAAGGCCTGGGTGTTTGTGCGGAAGCACAAGTTTGATGCTGTTGTTAGGTATACGCGGTCGAGAGCTTTGATCGGAATGGAGATTGGTAAGTTGATCAAGCATGTGCGAACTGACAAGAGCATGGAGTCCTGCTCGAAGCTGGCAAATAAATTCTGCATGAAAGGTGGCATACTGAAACACCGCACTAGTGCCAGTAAGCCACAACAGTTTACAGAATTGATGAGCAGAGCTTTATTAGAGATGGCCCGTGAAAAGATCTCTAATGCTGGTATGGCTGGGAGAATTTCAACGGATGCGCTTAGTATGGCGAGCTACCTGGTGAATAGATCCCCATCGACTGCGATTGGATATCGGACTCCCGAAGAAGTGTGGTCAGGTAATGTTGCTGATGATTCTATTTTTAGAATGTTTAGTTGCTCGTGTTATTATCGAGTAAGTGATGGTAAGCTCGATGTGAGGGCAAAGTACATATTCCATGGCTATGCACAAGGTGAGTGTGGCGATCAGTTGTGGTGCCCGGATATAGATTCACCTGTTTTCAGCAGAGAAGTTACCTTTGACGAGTCTCCAGTACTTCTGGCTAGGAGTGATTGTGGCAATGTTAATATGGATCTGGACGGTGTTCAGCTTGAGGTGGAGTTGCAACCAGAAACTCTTGAGGTAGCAGGTACTAGCATGGTAATCGGCACAAATGGTGCTTATAGCAAGGTGGAGCCTATAGAGCCAATAGTTGATGTAACTACTGATATAGATGAGGTACGTTTTCGATTTCTTGACAGATATGGATGCAACAGTGGGTTTGCTTTATCTGTGGTCAATGAGCTTGTGTCAGATAGTCCTTGTGTAGCAGTTAAAAGTGCATGTGGAGTTGGTGTTTTGATGAGGTCCTTAGTTTTGGCGAAGTTCAAGCACGGCTTGGACTTGGATGATATCTGTGGTGGTTGAGCCCAACGAGGCTATTGGGAGAGTAGTAGCGAAGTTCAGATTTTAGCGAAGCGATTGTAACATGGCTCAAACATCGAGCCAAGGTGGAGATTGTTAAAATTATGTCTCGAGTTTGAACCCACGATATTTATCTTATGTTCGGTGATAAGGAAAGCTGGAGAATAAATCGTCTTTCCTATTGGCGGTTGGAGTCCACGCTTGAAATAGGAAAGTTCGAGTGGACTGTGGTTCGGCTCGAAGAAAAAAAAAGAAAGGAGAAGAAGCAAATATATGGACTATCAAAATTGTATATTTGCTTGGATCCTTATTTTGTCTTCTAGCAATCGTTGATGTGCAATCTTCAAAGTCAATATATATATATATATATATTCTGTTTGGGGAAATCTTGAAGTGGCTGATCAACGTGGGACCGTTTGCATGCAATATTCGTGTGTGTTTTTGGAGGTTGACAGAAAAATGTGGGCAACATGACATATAAGTCCAAAGGGAAGACGCCGTCCAGGATATAGCAGAAGCGCCGACGCCGTCTCGAGTGCTTGAAATAGGTTGATCGAAGCGCCGTTTTCTCGACGAGTGCTTGGCAGACATCTTCGTTTTGTTCGCGAAATTACATCAAGAAATCAAGTGTCAAAGCCGATTAAATGTTGAGGTTAGATTTGTGTTTTAATTTCTTTGCGAGATTGAGAGATTATTTCGCTAGGAATTGGGGGCTAAACACTGTGTGCATTCTTGGATGTAATTGGGGCTGGGAAACACCAAGAGTGTGTTTGTGTAACTCGAGTGATCTGTAATCTCCGTGTATCGTTCGTTCTATAGTGGAATTCGTTGCTACTCTCCCCGTGGACGTAGGTCTTTACGACCGAACCACGTATATCTGGTGTTCAATTTACTTTCTCGTTCTGTCTATTTTTCGATCGATCGCTTGTTCCGCGCAACATTGAGTCTAGGAGATACTTTCAACAACTCATTGATGGGGTAAATTTTTGCCACAGCAAAGGAGTCCATCACAGAGACTTAAAGTGATGCTTCCCTATTGTCTTAAAGCTTCTATTTATTAGATAGTTGAAGAAACTCTGATTCTCATTTCCGCCATTGTACAGCCTGAAAATCTACTATGCGACTCCCTAGGAAACTTGAAAATCTATGATTTTGTCTGGGTGCATTGCCTGAACAGGTGAAATTTATTTTGAGCGTCGATGTTATGTTAGTTTGATGAAATCATATATGAGGAAAAAGGATTGTGATGATTCTCTTTCCTCTTAACATCTATTTATAGGGGGTTAGCTTACTTCGGACAACATGTAGAACTCCTAATTATGTGGCACCTGAGGTAATTATCAACATAATCCTATTTTGACTGGATGCTTCTTGAGCTAGGGGGTTGTATATCATGTACGTCATTTTGCTCCAATTTTCCATAATATTCCTCTTTTCTCTTGTCAAGGTACTTAGTCACAAGGGTTACAATGGTGCCCCGGCAGATGTTTGGTCTTGCGGGGTGATCCTTTATGTTTTGATGGCAAGATATCTCCCATTTGATGAACTTGACCTCACCGCACTTTACAGTAAGGCACGGTTTCGTTGTGCTTTACTTATGTTTTCCCTGCATCCATGTCTTGATTTGTTTTCACTTGAGGTTGCGATGAATCTTTCTCAGCCACAATTTGGTGATGGGCTTAATAATGGATTCGTAGCAGCTAGCTCAAGTCCATCACCCACTTTTATTGTAAACTAGTACCTTTGAACATTGGGCTTCTCATATTATCGTGCTTATTGATTTTGTCTCTCTCTTTTAACTATATATTCTTTTAGGCTGTGATCAGCTCTGCTAATTTAGATTATTTTGTCACTTAACTGTAATATCAGGAATCAAGTATCATATCATTTGTATGAAGTCCTTCAGCATATTAATCAATGATACAAATGTGTGTTAACTTTTTTCAGAAATTTCTCCTTTGGTCAAATGAATCTGAACTATCATTTTCTTCTGCATATTGATAATGCTGACTTTTCATGCCCATCATTGTTTCCCATGGGAGCTAAGTCCTTGATTAAGAGGATTTTAGATCCAAATCCTGAAACTGCGAGTATGAAGAATACCCTTGGATGCAAACTTCTTGTCTGCTTGAATCGAGCATCACATGTTATGTTGCAGCAAAACCATATTTTCGGTTTTGATATCACATATTAACATGCACCTATTTATTACATTGTAATTAGCCAAATGGATTTGCATGCGAAGAATGAAAATTCTACATGTGCATACTTATTTCATTACAAATAATTGGCATAAATGTCACTGTACTACGCAACTGGAGGAGGAGTATGGCATCCAGTCATGTTTTTATACGTGGCAACTGGTTATGGTTGAGGAAAAATAGTTTAAGCGTCTTGGCTAGGTAATGCTTTTGTTCTTTGTGGCGGTCTTGATAACTTTGTCTTAAACTGAGGGGGGACGTAGGCTTATCCTGTTACAATTGTAGAAGCTTAAATCCATGCACAATCGTGTAAAGCATCCAAAAGGTGAGGTGGAGATGAATAAGATTGTATATAAAGGATTTACTTTATTTGGGATAACATTTCATTACACGGTTTTATTCATGGTATTGAAAAAAATTTCCTGCCCTAATTTTTGCTGTCACTTGCTAGCTTCTCCTGTGGAGGATGCTAATAATGGTTTACTTTTGCTACTTCTTGGCAGCTATTCATCATGTTGATGGAGAATTTTATTGTTACCATATGAGAGATGGGCTAATCCATTTTGTCTCTGAGAAGTCTCTTTCTTTGTTTTCAGCATATTACAATAGAGCAGGTAAGAGAGGACGAATGGTTTAAGAAAGGTTATAATCCTGTGTTATTGAATCTGAGGATGTGAACTTGGAAGATGTAAATGCTGCCTTTGACGATGATGAGTTCCGTAGGTTTTTCAAATTCATAGTGCTTGATCTCTTTTAAGATTTTAAGGAACAGGTTTGGTCAAGAAATTTTTTTTTATTAACTTTGCTTTCAGTACTTCTTATTTAATGATTTGGGTAAAATAATTAGCTCGTAGCAGATAGTTATAAGCCATGTGCTCTTTCTCTTCCCTCAAATTTAAAGAGAATTTAGCCCTTTTTGCTTGGCAAGGAAGTAATTCACGAGCATTAACTGTGTGTTTATTTCAGCTTACATAAGATGTGCAGTCGCATCTAATATTATGTTTCAATTGACAAAAATGTTCGTGAACTTATATTAGCTACAATCTTGGTGACCAACTATTTTCTGATATGTTTTTGTGTTCTCTCGTCTTAGCATCCATGTCATGTTCACATTTTATGCGGAATGATAAACTGGCCTCTTCTCGTAAACTTTGCCGAACTTTGACTCGTCCCATCTTCGACGGGACTCTGTGAAGTATCAAACTCGCTTTGTATCGCAGAAGCCTGCGAAGGTGATTTTATCCAACACGGAAATTGTTGCACAATCTATGGGTTTCAAGACACATATTGGCAATTACGAGGTACAGATTGTAAAAAACAAAGGACTTGAATTGCTATTTCTAAAAATAGCTTCACTATTTGTAAAGTACTGATTACAAACACACATTACTCCTTGCTCAATTTCCTCTCTACGCTCTCAAACCTCAAATGCACGACTTGTGCTTCTCTCTCTCTATAGACACCACACACACCAGACCATCACATGCTGACAACTTGCGCGCGCACACACACACTCTGACTTCACCACACAATGACTGCGGCATAAACAAAATGACCAAACACACGCCTATTTATAGAAAAACTTGCACCGCCATTCTCTGCCAGCTATGTGTGAAGAGCTATTGCCGACTTTGTGCTGCCACAATTCATCCTGCTCAAAAGTCGTCCACTTGCATGTCTTTATGGCCACTTGATGCAAGTTGAAAAGTCAAACTCTATCCAAAGAACAACTTCTGCATCAAGCCAACTAGTTTACCGCCATAATAAATTGAATAGAATAAGAGATGGCTACCGCAAGTTTTACTCCAAACTTCAACTTTGCTTCTTTTAACTCTTTGACTAGCCAATAGGAATAATAAGAAAACTCCAGACAATGGAGAGAGAGGAGGCGGTGCTTTTTCCTCAATACTCCCCCTCACCGACTACTCTCTTTAGCACACATCTCGTGGTCACGCCGAGTTGTCTTCGAAACTCTCCAAACTTTGTAGCTCCGAGTCCTTTGGTGAAGATGTCTGCTACTTGATCATTTGTCTCGACGTACTCCAGCTTTATCTCACCCTGCAATACTTTTTCTCGCAAAAAGTGATAATGTACTTCTACATGCTTAGTCCTTGCATGAAAAACTGGATTCTCTGCTAAGCTTATGGCTGATAAATTATCACAATACAAATGCGTCGAGTAGTTTACTGGTTGATTAAGGTCTTCCATTAGTTGTACCAGCCATGTACTTTCTTGAGTTGCCATTGCTGCTGCTCTGTATTCAGCTTTTGTTGTCGACAGTGATACAGTCGGCTGTCTTTTATTGCACCATGACACCGCTGCTGATCCAAGACTAAACATGTAACCAGTAGTCGATCGTCGAGTGTCATGATCTCCGACGAAGTTAGCATCGCAGTAGCCTATAATCTCACATGATGCTTCTTTCTTATATAAGAGCCCAAAGTCAAAAGTGCCCTTCACATACCTTAGAATCCGTTTGACTACATTCAAGTGAGGCTTTCGTGGTTTTTGCATGAAACAACTAGCTACTCCAACTACGAAGGCGATATCATGCCGTGTTATGGTTAGGTAAATAAGACTACCCACCAGTTGCCTATACATAGTTGAGTCTTCTAATTCTCATCCTTCATGTGCACACAGTTTTATATTTCCATCTACTGGAGTAGATATAGGCTTGCAGTGAAGCATCCCAAACTTTCTAAGAAGATCTTGTGCATATTTATGCTAACATAAAAATAGTCCTTCCTCGGTTTGCTCAACTTCGAGTCCCAGAAAATATTTTAGTTCTCCAAGTTCTTTCATCTGAAACAGTACTGAGAGGTTGGCTCTAATTTGGCATATCTCTTCTTCATCATCTCCGGTGATGATTAGGTCATGCACATAGACCAATACTATTGCAAGCTTACCATCTTTAGCCTTTACCTTTAGCCTTTACAAACAAGCTCGAGTCTGTTGGTGCTATTGAGTAACCACTTTGCACCAAAAATTCAGCAATCTTCCCATACCATGCTCTCGGGGCTTGCTTTAACCCATAGAGAGCTTTCTTTAACTTGCAGGCATAACTTGGGTGAGTCGCACTCTTGAAGCCTTCTGGCTGCTCCATATATATGTCTCGATCTAGTTCTCCATGCAAGAAGGCATTCTTCACGTCCATCTGCCATAACTTCCAAAACTTGCTTACTGCAAGTGCTAATAAGACTCGAACAATCGTTACATTTGCCACTGGGCTAAAGGTTTCTTCATAATGCAGGCCATACTGTTGAGAGAATCCTCGAGCAACTAAACGTGCCTTATATCTTTCTATTGACCCATCTGGTCGAGTTTTAAATTTATAAACCCATTTGCAAGATATAGGACGTACCTCTTTAGGCCTTGGCACCAAGTCCCATGTCTCGTTCTTCCTTAATGCTTGAACCTCTTCTTCCATGGCCTTCTTCCATTCTTCTTCATGTGAGGCTTCCTCATATGTAGATGGCTCTCCAACATCTTCTGTCATTGCTGCATTTGCATATTTGGGATTTGATCTTCTTTTCCTTGTTGACCTCCTAAGTTGAGGTACTTCCTCTTCATTTTCTTCCATCTGACTTGGTCGAAGCCCCTCTGTCATTGTCGGACATACACCAGTTCGCCATGGACTCTTTGATTTTTCTGGTGACTGTGCTCCTTCTTCTCTTCTAGCCTCGGGTACTTTTTCTTCTTCACTTGGATGATCCTTATCAAGCTCATCATTTTATTTCACTCTTTCATGAACCTCTTCTTCAAATTGTTTTGAATTTGGTAATTCAGAAGCTTGTGATGACCACCAAGATGATAGTTCATCAAACACTACATTTTTGGAAGTGTAACACCTCCCTATCGTAGGATCACAACATTTCCACCCTTTCCTTTGATTATCATAGCCCACAAATATTCTCAAAAAGAGAAAAATAAAAAAAAGGGAAAAAATGATTATTACTCGTGTCCTTATTGACCAAATTAATTAATTTTTCGACCAAAAAATATTAATTAATTAATTAATAAAGATTGTGAATACTGCCAAAAGAAATGTTGTAGAAAGTATTTACTTTCCCAGCCTTAAATTGTTTTGTATCAAAGTCATCAAACCATACATTAATCCCATGGAAATTTTCATTACAATAAAAAAAAAAAGAACATAAACTTTAATTTTGATAGTGTAGCTTTATGCATGTCTTAACAAATGCGGCTAGTTGTTGCTTGCTTTTTGCACTACATATGGAGAGAAATTTTTGGGATCAAGCTCTGACTAGGTACAAAAGCAATGTGAGTATTGCACCGGTAAGCTATACCCCGTTTAGTTGTTGCTTTCTTTTTGCACTACATACGAATTTTTTTCTTGTCATTGAATGATGCTTGGTACTCATGTGTTTTAAGTGGATTGCAGTAATGGCAAGAAGGAAGCTCTTGAGTTGCTCAAATCGAAACTTTTAGTTTGTTTGCTGTTGATTTGAAGGACGGTTCGGGTCTTCTGTTCTATATCTTAGGATATAGGATGTAGACTTATGCATAGCTGAGATGCAATCTTCGACGTGGCAGACTATTCTTCTGGAACCTCCTAATTTTCATATATGCGTTTTTATCCGACAAGTATCACTTGGCGTCTTTTAGATTTTGATTGCTGTGCGAGCAGAGTAGTTGGTACTTTTCTGATCCCCAGTACTAATTTCAAGTAAATGATCAGTATGTGAAAAACAAGTTGAAGGTGGTTTTATTCCCATCCCTTCACAGAGTAAGTTACGTCTTCATGGGGCAGTTATCATTTGTAACTCTTGTTCGTCCTTTCATTAATCTGCTTTGTGTGCACGAGTCACAAAACTCGTGGGAGGAAGGCTCTCGTACGAGCCCCCCATTTATGAAATCAATGCGCCGGACTTGTACATCCCATTCATGGCTTTCGGAACCTATGTTATCTTATTCTTGCTGGCTTATTGTTGTGGCTTCAGTGCCATTATGTATTGCCTTTTCTGATGTTGAAGTTTACGTCCTTCTGCTTTCTAGACATCCTCGATTTGTCTCTGGAGACAAGTTCTTTTTCAGATCTCCCATAATCTCTCATGATTGCTTTCATGCAAATAATGTTAGCGTTTCAACTTGCTTCATACTGGTAATTTGCATTGCCAAGGCTTCTTGGGAAACATTAATGAGGGGTTATTTCCAGATGAGTTCTATCGTTTCAACTGTTCCCATCCTAACTTACTCAAATTCATATTGCGTGCAAGCCAATGTATCTAACGAGGAATTGTCTCCATTTCCCCTCAAAGGTATCTAGGAGCCGATGGATAAGTGTCTTGCCGTAGTTTTCGTCAATACTCGGAGACACTGCATGAAACCTAGCCTAACTGCTCTTGATGATTTCTCCTCTTATTTCAAGTGGAGTGAGCATGTGGTAAATGTTGGACAATCCAATGTCATTTTCGAAAAGCGCGATGAGCAGTTACATAAATTGGCTATATTGTTTGAACTTATCTACAGACTCATTCAGAGGAAGGATATGTCTTAAATTTGACCCGTGCATATGCTCGCCTCATCCTCATCACAAAGTAACGCATAAGTAGATGCTTTTGACACAAATTTCAATTATAATCCTAACAAAGGAAAAGAAAGGAAATGTTGTTAGATTTGATGGGACCACAACCAACTGCTCTAAAAGTTTAAGCTTTTAGAAGAAGGCGTGATTTAATGTTTATATATTCCAACACTCCCCCTCACGCTTAGTCGGGTCTTTTTGTCTAGTACTAAGCATGGACAAATTAATTGGGGAGGCGAATAGGGATCTGGAAAGATTTGAACTCAGGACCTCCTGCTCAAATACCATGAAAGATTTTGTGGTTTAATATTTATATATATGGAGCCAGATTATGTCTGCAAGCTAAAGAAAGCTCTCTATGGGTTAAAGCAAGCCTCGAGAGAATGGTATGGGAAGATTGTTGAATTCTTAGTGCAAAGTGATTACTCAGTAGCACCAGCAGACTCGAGCTTGTTTGTGAAGATAAAAGATGGTAAGCTTGCAATAGTATTGGTTTATATGGATGATCTAATTATCACTGGAGATGATGAAGTGGAGATATGTCAAATTAGAGCCAACCTATCGGTACGATTTCAGATGAAGGAGCTTGGAGAACTAAAACGTTTTCTTGGACTCGAAGTTGACCAGACCAAGGAAGGACTATTCCTATGTCAGCAAAAATATGCACAAGATCTCCTTAGAAGATTTGGGATGCTTGATTGTAAGCCTATATCTACCAACGGATGGAAATATAAAACTATGTGCACATGAGAGACGAGAATTAGAAGACTCAACTATATACATGCAATTGGTAGCTAGTCTAATTTACCTAACCATAACAGGGCCTGACATCACCTTCGCAGTGGGAGTAGCTAGCCGATTCATGGACAAACCACGAAAGCCTCACTTGGATGCACTCAAGCGCATTCTAAGGTATGTAAAGGGTACTTTTGACTTTGGACTCTTATATAAGAAAGAAGCATCATGTGAGGTAGTAGGCTATTGCGATGCTAACTTCGCAGGAGATCATGACACCCGACGATCAACTACTGGTTACATGTTTAGTCTTGGATCGGCAGTGGTGTTTTGGTGCAGTAAAAGACAGCTGACTGTGTCACTATCTACAACGGAAGCAGAGTATAGAGCAGCAACAATGGCAGCTCAAGAAAGTATGTGGTTGGTACAGCTAATGGAAGATCTTAATCAACCAGTAGACTACTCGACGTGAGTATACTGTGACAATTTATCAACCATAAGCTTACCAGAGAATCCAATTTTCCATGCAAGGACCAAGCATGTAGAAGTACATTATCACTTTTTGCGGGAAAAGATGTTGCAGGTAAGGTAAGATGGAGTACGTCAAGGCAAATGATCAGGTAGCAGACATCTTCACCAAAGGACTTGGAGTCGCAAAATTTAAAGAGTTTCGAAGGCAACTTGGTGTGACCTCGAGGTTTGCGCTAAAGAGAGTAGTCGGTGAGGGGGAGTATTGATAAGTACCGACTTCTCTAGAGTTTTCTAGAACTTCTTGATCTGTCCAGACATTCTAGAGTTTTCCCTTACTTTCTAGAAACTTCATGACTTGTCTAGATATCCTAGAGTTTTCATCAATCTTCTAGAATTTTGAAGATTTGTCTAGATACTCTAGAATATCCTAGTGCTTTGTCCAAGCACCATCTTCACCTCTATAAATAGGAGCTAATGCTCCATCTTGTGTATGGTGTGAGAAGTCCAAGAGAGCAAGAAGTGTGTGGTGTGAGTGACTTGTGCATTGTGTAAGTAATGTGAAGAGTGCTCGTGAGAGTATTGTAAATTTGAGTGATTTTCCATCAATAATAAAGAGAGTTCCGTTTACACCTTTGAGACATCCACTTGATTCTCAACAGTAGTCAGCTGATGAACTCAATACATAAATGCTTCCTTAGTGGTACTTCATACATCTTTGCCCATCAATCTGCAAAATCTCACAATTTGGGTGCATTTGAGTGATCCAATTATTTGGCGAACTGATTTAGTAGGTAAATTCGACTTTTTCAATATAATTTTGCCGCATTATGAACTAGGAAAACAAATAATAACTCTTGCAAACGAATAGATGACATTTTTGTGTTGATTTGGCTTGTAGTGATTGTTTGTCAAAGGCCTCTTAATAAACTAATCAGGTCTATCGCGAGAAAAGCATTTGCACGGCATAGGTTGGCAGAATTTTTCTTGTTAGTGGTGCAATGTGCTGCCTCTTCTGCGATCATGTGTGAAAATCCATGGATGCGGCCAGGGGTGCCCAGGCCACCGAAGCATTCTCAGCCTAACCCATTCGAAGGGGCATTTTTATGGAGCTGGTTATGGACTTATTCGAGGTAGCCTTGGTACATATGGAGAGAAATTTTTGGGATCAAGCTCTGAGTAGGTACAAAGCAATGTGAGTATTGCACTGATAAGATATACCGCGTTTAGTTGTTGCTGGCTTCTTGCGCTACATATGAATTTTTTTCTTGTCATTGAATGATGCCTGGTAGTCATGTGTTTTAAGTGGATTGCAATAATGGCAAGAAGGAAGCTCTTGAGTTGCTTAAATCGAAACTTTTAGTTGTTTGCTGTTGATTTGAAGGACGGTTCTGGTCTTCTTGTTTATATCTTAGGATATAGCATGTAGATTTATGCATAGCTAAGATGTCTTTTCTGATGTTGAAGTTTACATCCTTCTGTTTTCTAGACATCCTCAAGTTGTCTTTGGAGACAAGTTCTTTCCAGATCTCTCATGATCGCTTTCTCGCAAATAATGCTAGCGTTTCAGCTTGCTTCATACTAGTAATTTGCATTGCCAAGGCTTCTTGGGAGACATTAATGAGGAGTTTATTTTCAGGTTTAACCCAGATTCATGGCAAAGTCACATGCTTTCTCTGGGTGGTGTTGAGCCACCTTTCCTAGACATTGTGGCATATGCTGGGTACACGTTTGCGGGGTTATGCTTGGCTATTATGGGAAAAATCATTTTAAGATACATGGACTTTGTTATGATGTCACTGGCCTGCTTGGATATGGGGATTTTCTTGGTGAAGACGGTGAAGAGAGTCCTTTCTGCGGAGGTGAGAAGCTAGGTACGAGTAGGCTGCACTACCTCTTGCTCTTCATTACTTTCGTACAGTTCCCACTTTTCTCATGGCTTGGAAATATTAATCTCAACCGTCTTTTCTGAATTGAATCATGTAATGGTGTTAATGATTGACTGGAAAGAGTCCGTGGTGTAGCATTTTTGAAGAGGTAATGTAAAGTTAGCTTTTTTAATTCCCCTCTTAAATTTAATTCATTGGAGTCAGTTATTGATCATGCAAGACATATTGCAGTGTTGGCAAAAAGACTCAATAGCAACTTCTCCCTGTCCTTGTCTACACTCGCTTCCCACTTGATTAGACGGGGAAGAAAGAATTAGGGACCGCCCGGGCTTCCAGTCTACGAACGGGCCAGAAACGGGTAAAGAGTCGGGCTGGTTTTAAAGAGACATGGACTAGAAGATGGAAACTTGTTTGGGCCATATATATTCATTAATGAGATTGGAAAAATAGAGACTTGGCCCAAAACCTAAAAGGAAACCAGACCAAGCGTGAGCAAATGTGGTGGGCTTATGCATGCCTGTTCCAGATTTATTTTTTATTTTTTGTCATTTCTACTGATTGATTGACTTTTGATCTTTACATGATTTTATTTGGCATTTTTAAAATTTTTTTGGATGGATTAGGACAAGAGAATTTAAAAAAAAATCAGGAAATTTATTTTTGATTCAAAAATGGACTGGCCAAAAATGTCAAAGTTGATTTTCAAATTTTGTGAATTTTTATTGTATTTTAATATATATATATATATATATATATATATTTAAAAAGACCGATTAAAAATCAAGTATCAATTGTCAAAATTTCAAAAATTTCAATGATAAATACATATCCAAAAGAAGATGTGTTGAGTCTGACGTTGAGGGGCTGTCATAGCCATGGTGTCTACGAGAATGAGCTTGAGCGGTCATGGCCGCTGCAATGAAGAAGACGAAAGGAAAAAAAGGTAAGAAAAATAGTAAAGAAGACATATATTGCTCGTAATACAATGTCTTCTTTAAGGCATCATTCAGTAGAAACTTTTTGGGGTTTAGATTTGGATATCGATTGGAAATTGATCTTTTTTTATTGAGACCAAAAAAGAGAAAAAAAAATGGAAGAGATCAAGATTGTAATGCGGGTGATAACAGTTTGTAATGTGTCACTAAATTAGAAGTTGCCATCACAAGATAAAGATTGCAGGGAGAAAAGGTGCCAAATTCGTCACTATCCCAAGCAAGACAGTTAAATGACGTTTGTGAAGAGCATATAATTATAATCTATCCGAGATTCTACCTCAGCTTTTTTTTTTTTTTGGTGGTGGGTGGGTTGGTTGTGTGTGGGGGATGTTCAACCTAACTCAGCTTTGTGAAGAACGTGATTTTGATAAAACTTTTTTTTGGGGGGGGTCAGAGAATTTGATAACCTTGACTATGCCAACTATCGCAATCCAGAGTGCAAGTTTATAGTCGACTTACTAACTCGGCTAATCCCTTGAAGTTGAAATTTCTTCTTACCGTCCCATGATATCTATCTAGGAGTTCACCAATGAAAGGGCCGATGACTCTTGAATGTCTGGTGGTGGATTCGCCGTTCATTGATGGATGATGGAAGAGCAGCAAAGATGAAAAGGATATCTTCAAAGGATGAATGAATTTCATCACAAAATGATAATAAAAAAAAAAAAGATGCAAACACGGAAAGAAGAGCAATTTCCAAACCTATGATGAAGTACTAAAATCAGTTTGTGAAACATAGGCGTCCAATCTGACCCAAAAGAAAAAAAAAATAAAGATCCTCCACACAAAAAAAAGAAGGAAAATCTATGCAAACGTTAACCCTCTTCTACTTGTCGTACTCCATCGCGCTGACGAGCAACAACCACATCAGGACGAATTCAATGTAGAACAACCACAACCCTGTGCGCTCCATTTTGCCATAGCCGCATGTCCATCCGACTAGCAGCAACAACAGAGTCACAGACACCACCCCGGCGAATGAACATGTCAAAATTTTGATAACAGGATTGGGATGGTTGAGGGAAAAATAAACCAGGGCTGGGGTGAGAAGAAGTACAGAGAGGACGATGCATCCGACCCACGCAGCCTTGATAAATTCGTCAGCGGCCTTGGTACATTCGTCAGAGAAGAACCAAGCTGCGCAATTATGTGCTGGTTGAGTGGCATTTAGGTCTCCTCCTTGGAGATCCATCGGCATGACCGATTCTAAATCTCCAACTGGGGTATCTCCTGTTCTTCTGGCCGGATCTTGAAGGTCTGCTGGTGGATTCGCAGCTATTGATGGATGATAGAAGAGCAATAAAGATGAAAAAGATACCTGCGCAATGAAATATCAATTACAATGCATTAGAATCGGATGGGCAAAATCCTAATCTTAGAAAGAGAGTACGTATATATATATATATATATATATATATCTCAAACCGATTTCTGTTCTCCTCTAATCCTATAGATTAGAGTATCCATTATTTAAATCTCCCATATATTATTCACAAAAATTTCCTTGAAAACACTTTTTTACCATCTTATCAACAGGCGCTATTTAAACTGTGAAATTTACAAAACTCGCCATTTTGCAGTAGCCTATAAAATAAGATATAAGATCTAAAATTTTAAGATTTACATGATCACTATTCCAAATCATCCCTTCGGAAATGGCATATCACATTGACAAAATAGCCATTTTATGATATTACGAGACGACCATTTTATTTTTCAATAATAAATGTTTTACTTTACTTAATTTTCAATTCTATTTTAGCACGTGTGAATTTGCATTCTAATAAAGAAAAAAAAGATATTCTAATTTTTTTTTGGTCGAAGGAAAAAAGGAAATTCTAATTTTGATATAGCAGTGTTATGCAAGTCTTAAAAAAATGCACGTATCGTAATATGCTCGTGTTCATGATTTTTTTTCCTATGATATCATTAAATCCTGGTTTAATAGGAATTTTCAGATTGTACGTCATCAACTTTTCTTCTGTACCTCCACATGATTGTGTAGAAGCGACAAATCGAATAGCAACATATCGACATGGATACTTTCCAGAAACAAATTGAAGAACAATCTTTGAATCACCAGCTCGTGAATGCTTTAGCTTGATATATTATCTTTATGCTATGCTGATATATTGTAATTTGATTTGTTGCATCAATAATTGTGATTTACATATATTCTCTCGCAAAAAGGCGATTTAAATAGATTCTTTCACAAGTAAGGAGGCAATTTCCAAGATGCATTTCTTTGCATTAATCATGTGCAAATTTCATAGAAGGTTGCTGACTAGTTAGCAAATTGAATTGTTCATTCATGTGACGCAAATAACACCTTAGCTTTAAAACAAGCCACCAATAGGTTTGCTTCCTTTATTCATAGGAGATCGGGTTGGATCGAGTTTCGTTAGGTGAGTTCAATGTAACATTTGGGGTTCGCCTCTTTTTATTACCAAAAAAAAAAAAAAACGAATTCATCTATGCTAGTTAGACCTATCAAATGGTTCCAAAACCCATTTAATAACCCACATATAGAGGTGTCAAATAGGTAGTTAAGTCAAATATGGTCCCTCCCATATTGACTCATTTTCATACGATACAAATTTAACGGCACATATTGGGCCTAAACCATACCCAATCCATACTTGACCCGACCGGACCCATATTATTTAAACTAAATCATGAAATATTGGTTTCTTATAAGTTACTAATAAAAAATGATATTGCTAAAACGCTTTTATGTGATTGAAACTTTTTAAATTTTTATAAAAAGTATGAAACTTTTTCTTAATTTTCTTTAAAAAAACAATTATTATCACCCACCACTTGCCGCCCCATGCTGTTGCCCACCGGGTCGTTGCCCGGTTGCCGATCGCCCGCTGCTGCCTCCCGCCAATTAATTGCGTGGTTGCATTGGTCTATGATCTATCCCTCTGAACTTTTAAATCGAGCACCACCGTCACTCGTCACCGTACCACCACCAAATTCGCCAGTCATCATCAATTCATTACCCACCTCTATCATCAACCTTTTTAACATTCACACCTTCGCGGAATGATTTAAAACAAGTAGATAAAGGGAACGCCGTGAGAAAATCGGGTAGATGCACATGATGGTCAACACTCAGGCCATGGATACGTAGAGAAGCATGACTTGTACAATTCAGCCTCAGAAGATTACATTAGCATTAGATATGCTGTATTGATTTGGCAATGGACTGCAATCCAGTTCCTTATCAACTAGCCTAAGTACTCGATAAGAAGAAGCGGAATGCATTTTTGCTGCGCCTGAAATGGCTAAATGATAGTACTTTTGACGAAAACAAACCACATGGTAAGCGGCACAAATAAATCAAACAGGCAGATTTTGTTCACGCACTTCTGGATTCAATTATAAAGGTTACAGCGTAATCTAGTCAGAAATGCGGGAAGCAATTCAAGACGAAGTACCAACAAGAATCAAGGAGAACGACTCGGCTCCATTCACGAACGGAAATGCGATGACGCGAGAGGAAAATGCGAGACTCAAAAAGTGCTTACCCTTCGAGTTGGCGCGCAGAGGAGAGAAACCGGAAGCGAGACGGTGGAACAAGGGAAACTATGACTCCCCATGCGGAAACTATTAATATGCCCGAGAAGAGGAGAATAGGAAGAATCGTCTGGGGAAAAAACCAATGCGCTCGGCGGCAGTCGGGTTGTGGCTGGGCAGCGGCAGTCCATTTGCAAAGGGGCACCCTACGCCGCCCACCCGCCCGGGACACTAGACCTCGCCTGTGGTCAACTAGGATCGGATGTCCCTCGTCCTTTTTAGAAGGAAAAAAAGAAAAAAAAATTAGATTTTCTAAAAGAGGGGAAAAAAATTCAGATGAAAAATTAAAAAGTTAAAAAAAATCATACTTTAAAGAGAAATAAAAATAATAAAATGCAGATTTAAAAAAAATGGAAAAAAGCATAAAAATTATTCACAATAATAAGATTCAAAAGTATTTTAGTAATATATGTCGTCGGGTCACACATGTGTCATGTTCAGTATGGGTCAAGATTTTGTGCTACATATAAATGGATTAACGAGCCAATTTGGGTGGGACCATTTATGACCCGACTCGACCTCCCCATTTGACAAGTCTAATACTGGTCGGTCCACATAATTTACGGATAAAGGAGATTTGTCTTGAAACTCTTCTGGATTCATCTCTGTAACTTTGAGGATGGACTTCATCCTCGAAGAAATTATTCAGTGGTTAGAGATCGCCACGTCATCAGCCTACGCGGCACGGTTCCTCCACTCAGAATTAGACAGGTGTCATCTGACCTGGAATGAAAAAATAAAAACGAAAGCTCTTTCTCTTTCTTCACTGACTGGTGTCATAAACATCTACTATATATTCGTTCTTGCACATGGGCTCTCCTAGCTTGTGTTATGACCCTGACAAAGTTTTATACAAATGACATAGAATTCTTTTGGGTTTAACTAGACTGGTAGGTAATTTTTTTAAAAAATTATTATTTTGTTTTGTTTTCAAATATTTCTATTTCTAATTTTATATATATATATATTATAGGCGGTCTGGTCCGGGCTGGGCCAGTAGGGGATCGGACTGCCTGGTCCCCCGTCCCAATCCCGATCACCGGTCCCATTTATTGGGACTGAGGACCGGACCGTCCACCTCAAGGATCGGATAGGTCTGGTCCAATCCCAATCCGGTCCGAGTCAGTCCGGTCCAGTTTGCACATCCATACTTTCGCGTTTCCCTAAAGTCGTTTGCATCTTTCTCTTCTGATTCCATCCAGAGGCCCTTTTTGCCCCTCCCTCCTCCTCCTTCGCCTTCAATCCTCTTCGCCGTCCGTTGCCTTTAATCCTTTCTCTCCCCCTCTTTTGCGTTTCCCTTTTAAGTCGATCGTGTAAAGAACTGTGGTGTTGTTGCTAAGCTGCTTAATATAGGACAGCGACACATATCGAAATTGCTGAGCTTGCACCCAAAATGTACATCCAGTAGGATGTTCCCCTATTTGACATCCCCATGGACGATACTCTGAGGCTTGCAAAAGTGGAGAAGGCCAGGGCGGAGCAGAGTTCTATGTCAATTTGCAGTGGAATGAAGACATGTTGAAGGAGTTAAATGAAGGCAGAATCGTCCTTCCCATCCTTTCATTTTTGCTTAAAACTGCTTTAATGAAAGAAATTTGATAAATGAGTAATGGAGTTTAACTAGATGACCTAGCAATCCAACAATCAGCATTTCCCTAAGCGGGGAACAACGTAAAAGGAAAGATCGATACCAACACACCAGCACCGAAAAGAGATCAGTGAGGACAATGATACACACAACATAAAAAACAGAGTACCCATAGCTTCCCTCCTCCCTCTCTTGTAAAAACAGAGTGCCCATACTCCCCTCTCTCTCTCGCCACAACATCCCTCTCGGCCGTCGCCGGAACCCCAGAGCTCGGCGCCACCCCCGTTTATTGAGCCTCGCGAGCTTCCTGCAACTCAAATTCGTCAGCGACATCCGACCAAAGATGCCTCGAATGAAGATCCAAGCTCTCTCGATCCCTTTGCTCGCGATACAATGCCTTGAATCTCTCTCGTTCTTCTTCTTCCTCTTCTCCTCCTCTCTCTTTCACCGACCGCTCGAGTCAGCTCGCACCAGGAATCGGGCGAGTGGAGCTGCGAGCCAGAGTCGGAAGTCCGAATCGAGGCCGGCTTCAAGCCCGGAATCATCACTTTGGATGGGCACGGCGACGAGTGGAAGGATATCGAGGGGTCTGAGTTTTCTCTGCTTCCAGCACTCGACCCAGATGCTGACAAGGAGTATGGCGGTGGGAAAATGACCGTTAATGTGTGTGTTCGCGGCGAATTTGTCGAGAAGGATGACGTCCATGGTTGATTTTCTTCTTTTCTTTGTGTTGGATGTTGAGCTTGGTAGGTTGATGAAGCTTGTTCGCATGGTGGCAGGCTACGGTGGGACTAGTGTGCTCTTCTTGTTGCAGGTTGATGGGGACTATGTTTAATGGGTGAGCTTAAATTTTATGTAATTCAGAGCAGTTATGATGTTGAGTGGTGCTGGTGATGTCCGTTCTTTATCTTTTCCTTTTTTGGAGTTTCTGTTTTGCTCGTCGATTCAGCATCGTTAGTGATGGTGTCAAATCTCGCAAGTAAGTGGGAATCTGAACATACTTTTGTTGCCACGACGGGATATGTGATTTATGTAATGCACTCTTCAGTGAGCTTACGCCCGGTCCTTTTGTTCTCTGTTTAGATTTTAGCTGCTTCATGCATCTTTTCAAGTGTTATTTACTGTCACAATACGAGATCAAAGCCGACTTATCTAAACACTTAAAACTGTTAAAAGATCCGTGGTTGATACCTGAATTTTCTAACAGCGGTATTTCCTATGCACTCGCTATGTTTTTCGTGAGACTGATGTGGGGAATTGATTATTCGCACGCTTTCATTTAACAACTTGATCCTTCGGATCAGTTTGGCATTAATCTCACAAATATTAGCCAAATAAAAGATGCTTTCCAGCATGAGATTGCACATTCTTTTCTTTTCATTAAAGACCTGTCATGGAAGATTTGGATTGACTTGATTTTGCTTTTGGCAATGCAGGGAGAGCTCCAAATGCCCCTCAGTTGCTCTAATGTTCCAAATTGGCGATAGTGCCTCCTATCATTGTCCCCCTTTCCCTGATGTATGTGATCTAAATTTTCGTGAGTTTTTCATCATCTGCGGAAGTTAGTTATACTCAAGAGTGCAGCTTCCTTTAGAACTGAATGTATCTACGTTTATATTTCAACTAGATGGGAGGGTGTTCCTACCATAAAGGTAGGAAATCATAGCCAAAATAGCCATTGGATCTCCTCCTAGGGCCCCAAAAATCATAATTCCGTACCATTATGGTAGGGGATCCGAATCCATGGTGCAAGGAAGGAACTGATACATGCACAAACAAAATAATATAATGCAAATGTCATGAAGTTGACATCATGCACTTTTCAATTGGGCATGCCATTCCTGGGCGACTTTATGGTGGAAATCCAATAGACAATGGAGAGGGAAACGGCGGTGGCAGGTGACATGCTGCAAATTTTTTTATAGTTTAAGCTTCATGAAGGTTCCACATATTCCACTGTCGGATTGTTGTGAACCAATAGGTAGTTGCTACTGTTATATCAAATCATTTGCTTGCCATCAGCGGCAAAAGTACACTTTTAGGCTCCGTTTGTTTCAAGAAAAATACTTTTTTAGAAAATATTTTCTTTAATTTTCGGCGTTTAAGGGGTGAAAAATAAATAGTCAACTGAAAATATTTTTCGGTCAACTAAAAAAATCCATCTAAATCGAGGAAAGTGATTTCCGTTTCTCAAAAGCGGAGATCATTTTCCCATTCCCATCTCTTGCGTTGCTTCTCTCTCTTTTGTTCAGAACTTTCATTTCCCACTCTCTCTCCTCTTCTCTCTCCTCCATCACCGAGAGTCGATCTCTCGGCAAAACCTAGACAGGCGAGCTTCAAACTGAAGGTGCCAGGTGATGCTCCGACGGCGGTGCCAGTGATAAGCTTCGGCCAAGATTCAGCAGCGGTTTCGAGTTGGATAAGAGAGAGAGAGAGAGAGAGAGAGGAGGGGGCTCCTCACGGTGAAGTCATATAGATCGAGAATCGAACAAACGAAGCGAACTGAAGCCGCGAAGAAGAATGGGAACTGAGCTAGGATCGGGGAGATTTGCTTGTTGATGAAGGATTTTCTTTTTGTCGGATTTACTTTGCCTCTTTATCCCCAGAAACGAAAGCGCAGTTTCCGGTCTCTTCTCAGGCGCTAGGTATGACTCTCTGCCATTTCCTTTTTCCTGGTTTATGCAGATTGCTCTATGAACTCTTGATGTCTGAGTTACGGTTTTCGATTGGATCGTTCTGTATTTTTTGAAATCAAAGAAACCCCATCTTTCTTATGATGCTACGTCATGGAAGGAGCTCAGTTTTATAGGAGTGAAGAAGTTCGAACGGGAGAGAGAGAGAACAAATAGAGAGATCTGGGTTTGAAGATGGGGGTTTCTTTGATTCTTCGTTCAAAAAATTTACAGAGAGCTAAAAAAAGAGTAAGAAGTGAGAGAAATCCGTTCTTTTGGGGGCTGTTTGGGCGAAAAAGAAAGAAGAAGAAGTGAGAGTTGAGGGAGATCTGGGTTTTTGTTTTTTGGGTGGAGCTCTTCGGAGCTTCACTCAAGCAAAGAGGAATTTCGGTCCGTAAACTTGGCTGTATTCGCAGGTCCCTGTTTGCTCTTTTTTAATTTTTAAGAAATCTTGCGGAATTTCGGTCCGTAAACTTGGCTGAGATGTCCATCGTAAATTGTGAATTGGCGAGGTATCATTCCTCTGGTTGAGGTTCTCAGAGCTCTGCTGGCATACTGGACTGGTATTTGCTGCTTTGCTTTTGACAGGGCATGTTAGGGAATGAGAAGCACTATAATTTACTGCTAAGCCTTTCTAGATAAATGTGGTGACTATGTGCTTGTAGTGAGAGAGTCTATTGACTCACCAATCTGTGAAACCTTTCTAGCCTTTTGGGGAACGTTGGATTTAATCTTCAAGATTCGTCTTTCATGAAATTGGTGATGGTATAGGAGGTTGGATTGCACTCTGGTGAAACATAAGTGTGCTTACTCTTTGCACCCTCCCAGTTTGCCACTGAGATTGTATTAGCCTGGATGTGATATTTTAGAACGCGTGATTTTTTTTTTTTTCAGGTTACATCATCCATTTCTCACGAGCATTAGGAAAGTTCAATTATGTGGAAAGGGGTGTTGCTCAAAACACAGGATCACAGGCTAGTTGTACTATAGAAAGAATGTCAAAGGCTGTAGGCTCCGGCACTTCTGGTCATTTAGTAACCCAGTCCCGATTTGCTGCTTCCAACAAGTCTCAGAATGAACAGGCTACTATGTCTAAGGAAAGGTCCTTACCAGGTCGAATGGATCTGGAGTTATGCATGGTAAGTACAAGAGAGCATTTGGACAAGAAAACCATTGTGGATCAGTATGCTGGTGGAAGTACCAGACCAGAAACGGCTTTCATTATTGAAGAAACATTGAAACCTGTCAACTCCTAGACATCAGTTTATGAAGTCCCAGGGTCCAGATCCACGGCTTCTAACAAGTCTCTACTTGCTAAGCCATTAAACAGGTTTGCAGGAGTTGACGTTCAGGAAGTGCTAGGTGCTCAAGTAAATGTTCTGCCTTGTGCTGAGAGCAGTGGCGACATTGAGCTAGACAGATACGATGCAGTTGTAGCAGCAACATGACTATTGTGAAGATGTGGTTCTTATAGATCAATTCTAGTGCTTTCTGTTTGAGTATCATGTTGTTTTGTTAAGTTACTCGTATTCAACTTTGAAACTGTTTTGCCAGGATTGTGCATTATTGTCTGACTGATGTGGGGTCGAATTAGTTCTTAAGGGGGCCTGAAATGAACTATCCTCCATGTGTATGCTCTTCATTTTGATGAAATGAGATCTTTTTAATCCCTTTTGTTGCCCATACTCTTCCTGCTATGCTTATTCTCGATCGCGTTGGCCGACGACCAGTCAAGGCTCGAGCTTGTTTACAAACCGATCGTCGGCAGTTGCCATGATCGGCGACTGGCTGAAATCAAAAGAAAAAAATAAAAATAAAAAAGAAACGAGAAAAAGGAAAAAGATAAATAAGAATTCGAAATATTAAGAAAAATTTAAAAAATGAAATAGAGAGAAAATCAAATTCAATTTTCCACACCAAACGGCGGAAAACATATTCCAGGTCATTTTCAAATTTCAGCCAAACATCGGAAAATAATGTCATTTTCCTGAAAAATGACTTCTTGAAAAATATTTTCTGAAAATGTCATATTTTTCGCGAAACAAACGGAGCCTTAGTGTCAAAATTTATGTACGGAGATCATTTTAATGCCAAAAGTTTCAAACGGATACCTTTAGTGCCAACTTCTTTTAAAAGCGAACATTTTTAGTGCTAGAGCTGACGTGGCTCGCCGAAAATCCGACACGTGTTATTTTTATTATTTTTTAAGCTGACGTGACACATCAGAGTTGACACTAAAAGTGATCTTTTTTAAAAATAGTTGTTCGTTTGAAACTTTTGGCACTAAAGTAATATACATACTCAACTTTTGATACTAAAAGTGTACTTATGCATGCTATCAACAAATGTGGCCATCTGGTGGATCTTTATGCTCGGAGCCCACATTGCAGAACAACAACAACAACACACACACCGTTCACTACGAGATGTGATGAACAGCGAGTGTCAAATTAAATTACTGGGGAGATGTTATATTAAGCAAATTATGCATGTTAATCAAGTTTTTTTCTTGGCTGAGGTGACCGCTCAGGTTCTATCAGTGGGGGGAAGCGCTCGTCTGCTCTTGCTCTCGCTCTCCCAATGTCTATGTGGGATTCGTGGAATGAACATTTGCAGTCCACTTGGTCCAGCGACCTAGGCACGGGTGGTAATTGTTATGTTCATTGCAACAATTTCTAGACAGAAATATTTTTTTTTCTATTTTTATTGTTCAATGAGTTTTTAAGTAGAGGAATGTATTTGATGACAATAAAATAAAACTTTTATTTCCTGAACATATTAAATTTCTATGACTGTAAGTCGTCGGGCATTAGGCGGGTCAGTGCAAGGCGATCGGAGTGAGACTGTGGGCAAGAAAGAGGGAGTATATGATGAAAAGAATTCTTATTTATGTTTTTCTTATAAAAAAAAGTAGAAATATCATTTCCGTTCAAAATATATTTTTGAACTAAAAATTTGTCCCATATATAACGAAATAAACTGTATTATCAAATAAATTTTATGAAATAAGTTTGAAAGAAGAATAGAAAAATAAAATGGTTATCATGTTGGTGCTAGAATTTGAGCAAAATGTTCTTCTATCCATGCGCCTTGTGACCGAGGTCATCCCTTCAAATGGAAATACTTTTTTGGATTTCGGGCCTAGTGGGTCAAATAAATTCCAATGGTTGATTTTGTGAGACCCACGATATCAACGGCTACTATTGGTAGAACATCAAATGAATTCCAATGGTTGATTTTGTGAAACCCAACACATCAATGGCTACGATTCGTTTGATTCTCTAGACCCATGTCTAGGTAAAAATATTTCCCTTGTGGGTACGTTTACTTTTAGATGAAAACCGAGTAGATATACATTTTGCACATTATAATATTATATCTCTCTAGGATTTCGTGAAAGGATGGGTTCCCTCCAATTCAAAAGTCGTGCTCCGATGAGGTAGCTTTGTTATAAACGGATCCACAAGGAAAGATGATTAAGTGACTTATGTTAATTTATTATGAGATTAACATTTTATTTTGAATCACAAAAATATAAGCAGTCCCCTAAAATATCTCACTTTATTATAATCACTAGGAATTTGCCTCAATAATCACTCTTCTCACTTGAAAATAGTGAGGTGAACCGGAGAAGTGTTCGAATTGCCACCTTCGAGGAGAGTTGAGATGTGGACGCGTGAGGAGGAAATAAAGTTTCTCAACTTGTGTTCAAATATTATTATGCTCGCAAAATCATTCACAAGACAGTACTTCACTTCACATGGCATTTTATTTCCCAAATTGCTTTGACACAAGATCAGCCCTATATTAAGCCTGTTATTTCCATTACCCAGTGTGTGATACATCTAGCGTCCTCAAAGTCGATCATTGTTCACACCTCATCCATCTCTCGCACTCCGGTTAATCACTCGTCACTCATGAATTTGGCGTGCAATTTGGTATATTCTCGAATTTTATATTTCCAGGAGGAGGTCATACTCAAATTACTCATGACAACCTAGCTCGATTCATGCGAATCAAGCATTACAAAATAACATACACCAAATATGGTCAATGATCACGTGGGAGTGAATCACCAACGTGAGAAGTGCGCCGCGGCTCATTTTTCATCCTAATTTAAGAAGTGAGAGTGTTAACTAATTATCATAATTTAGGCAACACATGTACAACTTTTTCTGTGAGGGGGAAATGCTTTGTTTCCCCATCGGTAGGGGACAAGCACAGTCAACTATATTGACTTCATCCTAGGGTTTCCTCTTTTGGCATGCCCCCATAATTCTCTCTCCCCCCACGCGAAGATGAAGGGTAAAGCAGAAAAGTCGCATCACGATCCATGTCCCGTGCAGTAGCCCCCCGTGCAGCGTAGAGTCCTCGGTCATAGTCCGAGGGTCTTCCTGTTAAGTTTCCATGAAAATGCGACCGAGGAAGATGGAGGAAGGAAGCTACTGTTGTCACTGTGTTTCGGCACAAAGCGTAGTGCGTGTGCGCCTGTGTGGTCATCTTTCTCTGGTTCTGCTTCTGGGTGACACAAGTCGTGGAAATTAATGGGAATCGCTGTGCAAGAATAGAGGGACATTCATTCATTCATTCAATGAACAGCTCTCGCAATGACGCAACATTAAGGATCCTGTGACAGACCAGGATCGTGCATGAGCAGTTCGATCTAATTGGGGAATGCAGGTGTAGTTTCCAGGGTTTTGGGTCTGTGACAGGACATTCATTCATTCACTATATTGCCCCCCTATGCATGGGTCACCTTCCACCTCTCGTGAAGCGACAGAAAGGTCATCGCTGCTAAAAGAACGAAGTTGATGACCGCCGCGAACTTCCCCGCCATAATAACCTTGCCCCAGCCGCGCTAAAACCCTCCCATCAGAAGTACCACGGCGAGAAGTGCTATGGCGACAAGAGTATAGGCAATATTGTGCACTTGCCTGGTCGGAACTCGCTGGGCGAAGTACATCAAAACTCCACCCACCACCACTGCGGCCACAAAGGACAGAATGCCCATGTCCAAGACGGCGGCATCGGCAGGGGCTAGCTGGCGAGGCCGAGGAGGGGGGATAGCGCCGGCAGCGGGGGCCGGGTAGGGGTGGGGGTGGGGGCTGGGGCGGTGGCATGGGCGATGGTAGAAACAGTGGCGGCACGAGTGACCATGGTGACGGCAGCGGCAGCAATGCGGGTGATGGCGCTGGTGGTAGGGCCTGGCGGGGGGGTGGCGGCGGAGGCAGGTTACCAGCAGCGGTGGGTGCCGGGGCGGGGGCGATGGCACAGGTGACGGCGGAGGCGCGGGCAACAGCGGCGGCGGCACGAGTGACGGCGACCGCAGCGACGTGGGTGACTGCAACGGTAGAGGAGGAGGCGGAGGCAGCGGCAGCAGCGCGGGTGACAGTGGCGGTGAGGGTGACGACGGGGGCCTCGGGAGCATCCAGACCCTGAATCCCCTATTGCTTTATATCCGTCATCCTTGAGCTCGCGAATGGCCTGAGCGAGCGCAAGCACCAAGGATCGGTCATGGGACATTCTATCGAACAGGTTACCCACATCGATAATGTGCACGAAAGAAGGGGATGTGATGGAGGTTCGTGAACTGACTTGTTTGAGTGTCGCCAGCGACGGAGGAGCTCTCGGAGTGTCGCTTGAGCTGTGCTGACGGTCGAAGATTCTCAAGCGCACGCCTGTTCCGTCTGGTTTCCCTCTCTTCTTCTCACTCGGACTCTCGGCCTCTTTCCTCCTGTTTTCTGCTTCTCATGGCCGGGTTCTCTCCCCCACTGAGCTCTCTTGTTTTCTTTTATTCTCCTGTGTGTGCGTGTGAATGATCGAATCCCCACCGTCCCGAAATGGCCAGCCTCCCTCCTTTTTTTTGAGCGAGCACCCTCCTCCCCGTCTGTACCACCTCGGATCCCTCTCTCTGGAGATCCAACGGCCGAAGTCATGATGATCCCCTGCGTTACATGCAGGGGATCCGGACGCCCCTTCCAAAACGGTTATGCCACCTCCTTCGTTGTACCTTGCCGTGCAGTAGGCGAAAAAAGAGGGATTTCGCGACCCAAAAGCCCCGCGGACGTGAATAGGAAGCGTGAGGAGAGTTCGGGTGTACAAATTATGAAGTGTGAGTTGCAGACCCGGATCCACTCGACCCGACCCGGCGGATCCACCGGACTGCATGAGAAACATGAGGACCCGGCGGATCCACTCGAACCTATTTTCACGTTCCATTTTTATTTTTTTCCCTTCCTGCATTTATTAATTTCTCTGAATAAATTCTCTTTCTTTCTTTTTTTACCTTCAAAAAATCCAACTCCCACGTTCTCCTCTACTCCCCCTCCATTTCACTCTCTTTTTTACCTTCAAATCTTGAAATTCAGCCACCACCCCTGCTTTCCAATGGTGATCGATTGACGTAGTGGAGTGAAGAGGTTCTGCCAGGAGAGAGACAAGATGGTGGTGAGGAAGGTGGGGACGTACGAGGTGGAAAGGACGATCGGAGAAGGGACGTTCGCGAAGGTGAAGTTCGCGCAGAACACCGAAATGGGTGAGAGTGTCGACATGAAAGTGCTCTATCGCAGCACCATTATCAAGCACAAGATGGTGGACCAGGTCTGTCTCTCTGTCTCTCTCTCTCTGTCTCTCTCTCTGGGTTTCATTTAATTGGGTTTTGAATGTTGAGAAGATGATGCACCCAGTTTAAAAGTATAAGCTTGTTAGAAATGATCAATCTATTCGGTTTTACAAATGCTATGTACTTGATAATTGGTATGCGTGTTCTATCAGGATAAATCAGCTTGGAGAATTGGGTTTGTGTTTATTTTTATTTTTTGGGTCGCAGAAGCCTGCATTTCTGTTCCACTCAAATCCTCAACTTGGAAAGGAGGAAGACTAACGCTAAAGAGATGATCATTAGCATAATCACTATGACGTCCTTCAAAATTTCATAACCTTGACACCTGACCGATTGGTGGTCGAGGGTGTGGAAACTGGCACTGATTAAATCTGACCATAAATCCTACGTTTATTCATTTATGCTGCAGAATTCAATGATTTAAGGGAGTGAGTGGCAAAGCCAATTTACCTTCCCCTGTTCGATATATGATGTGAATGATTTTGCTTGTCATCCACGTGAAAATCCTGTGGCTTGATTCTCGTGTGATTTTAAACAGTATTTTACCTAAAGTCTTTTTGTGGATCTACGGTGCAGCATTTTTCTCTTGTAAGGCCATAGAGACATAATTTTCTGTACCTACTTTTATTGCTTCTTTGGTTACCTAAAGCAGTCCTCTGTACTTGGTGAAAATTTTCTTTTCTCGCACTTCTTCATGATATATTGTTTAACTGTGGAGATATCGATAATTAAACTTGTGTGGCATCCCTACGTTGTTCATCTCCACGAGGCATGGGATTCAACTTACTGAGAATCTTAGGTGGATGATGCTTCTCTACACAGCTCATCTGATGCTTTTTTCCGCTATTGGTTTGTGAACTTGCTTTCTAGGTTCTTGCCAGCCGAACCGAGATCTACATAATCCTGGAGTTTATTACCGGTGGAGAACTGTTAAACAAAATAGTAAGTAGTCTAGCCTATAAGATCAATGGTCCAGTTGCTTTGAGCGTATAACCTTGTGTGTGTGGAATATCTTTGCAATCACTTAAGTGTGAGTCAAAACTGCATAGGACGTGCTGAGTCTAGGAGATACTTTCAACAACTCATTGACGGGGTAAATTTTTGCCACAGCAAAGGAGTCCATCACAGAGACTTAAAGTGATGCTTCCCTCTTGTCTTAAAGTGTCTATTTATTAGATAGTTGAAGAAACTCTGATTCTCATTTCCGCCATTGTACAGCCTGAAAATCTACTATGCGACTCCCTAGGAAACTTGAAAATCTCTGATTTTGTCTGAGTGCATTGCCTGAACAGGTCAAATTTATTTTGAGCGTCGATGTTATGTTAGTTTGATGAAATCATATATGAGGAAAAAGGATTGTGATGATTCTCTTTCCTCTTAACATCTATTTGTAGGGGGTTTGCTTACTTCGGACAACATGTAGAACTCGTAATTATGTAGCACCTGAGGTAATTATCAACATAATCCTATTTTGGCTGGATGCTTCATGAGCTAGGGGGTTGTGTATCATGTACATCATTTTGCTCCAATTTTCCATAATATTCCTCTTTTCTCTTGTCAAGGTACTTTGTCACAAGGGTTACAATGGTGCCCCAGCAGATGTTTGGTCTTGTGGGGTGATCCTTTATGTTTTGATGGCAGGACATCTCCCATTTGATGAACTTGACCTCACTGCACTTTACAGTAAGGCACGATTTCGCTGTGCTTTACTTATGTTTTCCCTGCATCCATGTCTTGATTTGTTTTCACTTGAGGTTGCGATGAATCTTTCTCGGCCACAATTTAGTGATGGGCTTAATAATGGATTCGTAGCAGCTAGCTCAAGTCCATTACCCACTTTTATTGTAAACTAGTACCTTTGAACATTGGGCTTCTCATATTATCGCGCTTATTGATTTTGTCTCTCTCTTCTAACTATATATTCTTTTAGGCTGTGGTCAACTGCTAATTTAGATTATTTTGTCACTTTAACTGTAATATCAGGAATCAAGTATCATATCATTTGTATGAAGTCCTTCAGCATATTAATCAATGATACAAATGTGTGTTAACTTTTTTCAGAAATTTCTCCTTTGGTCAAATGAATCTGAACTGTCATTTTCTTCTGCATATTGATAATGCTGACTTTTCATGCCCATCATTGTTTCCCATGGGAGCTAAGTCCTTGATTAAGAGGATTTTAGATCCAAATCCTGAAACTGCGAGTATGAAGAATACCCTTGGATGCAAACGTCTTGTCTGCTTGAATCGAGCATCACATGTTATGTTGCAGCAAAACCATATTTTCGGTTTTGATATCACATATTAATATGCACCTATTTATTACATTGTAATTAGCCAAATGGATTTGCATGCTTATTTCATTACAAATAATTGGCATAAATGTCACTGTACTATGCTACTGGAGGAGGAGTTTGGCATCCAGTCATGTTTTTATATGTGGCAACTGGTTATGGTTGAGGAAAAATAGTTTAAGCGTCTTGGCTAGGTAATGCTTTTGTTCTTTGTGGCGGTCTTGATAACTTTGTCTTAAACTGAGGGGGGACGTAGGCTTATCCTGTTACGATTGTAGAAGCTTAAATCCATGCACAATCGTGTAAAGCATCCAAAAGGTGAGGTGGAGATGAATAAGATTGTATATAAAGGATTTACTTTATTTGGGATAACATTTCATCACACGTTTTTATTCATGGTATTGAAAAAAAATTTCCCGCCCTAACTTTTGCTGTCACTTGCTAGCTTCTCCTGTGGAGGATGCTAATAATGGTTTACTTCTGCTACTTCTTGGCAGCTATTCATCATGTTGTGGAGAATTTTATTGTTACCATATGATAGATGGGCTAATCCATTTTGTCTCTGAGAAGTCTCTTTCTTTGTTTTCAGCATATTACAATAGAGCAGATAAGAGAGGACGAATGGTTTAAGAAAGGTTATAATCCTGTCAGTGTTATTGAATCTGAGGATGTGAACTAGGAAGATGTAAATGCTGCCTTTGACGATGATGAGTTCCGTAGGTCTTTCAAATTCATAGTGCTTGATCTCTTTTAAGATTTTAAGGAACAGGTTTGGTCAAGAAATCTTTTTTATTAACTTTGCTATCAGTACTTCTTATTTAATGATTTGGGTAAAATAATTAGCTCGTAGCAGATAGTTATAAGCCATGTGCTCTTTCTCTTCCCTCAAATTTAAAGAGAAGTTAGCCATTTTTGCTTGGCAAGGAAGTAATTCACAAGCATTAACTGTGTTTATTTCAGCTCACATAAGATGTGCAGTCGCATCTAATATTATGTTTCAATTGACAAAAAGGTTCGTGAACTTATATTAGCTACAATCTTGGTGACCAACTGTTCTCTGATATGTTTTTGTGTTCTCTCGTCTTAGCATCCATGTCATGTTCACATATTATGCGGAATGATAAACTGGCCTCTTTTCGTAAACTTTGCCGAACTTTGACTCGTCCCATCTTCGACGGGACTCTGTGAAGCATCAAACTCGGTTTGTGTCGCAGAAGCCTGCAAAGGTGATTTTATCCAGCACGGAAGTTGTTGCACAATCTATGGGTCTGAAGACAGATATTGGCAATTACGAGGTACAGATTATAGAGATATGTTGCTTTAATTTTAGCATTGGTTCTTTGCCCTCTCTCATATGCACATAACCACATGCGTGTCTTCCTTAGATTCCCTATACCTATGTTTTTGGTTTCTGATTTCATTCCTATTGTTTTTTGTATGACCACGCGAATTAAAAAGAAAATTGTGAAATTTTCCAGAATGGCAATTTTCGTCCTGAAACATGTTGCTAGAGAACTAAGTTTCGTTGAACCGGGGAAAAAAAACACGACTTTAAGTTTTGTGGTGATGGCCGGATGATAGTGGAAGGACTTTCAGCTAGCAAGACCTCTTATTTCTCCGTTATTTTGGAGGTAAGCATTGACCTCATTGGGTGCAGCCCTTTTTTCCCCCCTTCCTTCATTGACAAATCAGCAGCAACTAATTCTTCTCTCTCCTTCGGTCTCCAGATTTTTGAAGTTGCTCCAACATGCTTTGTGGTTGATATTCAGAAAGCAGATCGAGACGCCAACGAGTACCTTAAAGTGCCCTTCATGTTATTTTTAAGTGTTCAATTCTGTACTCATTCCTTGTACTTGTCTTTTGTTTCACCACCATTCGAGAAGCTTATTCACAAGCAGACCGCATCCTGGGCTCGCTCATATGGTTTGACCGACACGCCGGCCAATTGTATGGAAAACGATGTGCTGCGGGCCTGAACTACTGGCTCTTGCTTGCGGCACTTCCGTACCCAAAAGTGGAGGTCATGCTGGGCAAGAGTCAACGATCGGCTTTGTATAGCGGAGTTTTGGCTCATAACTTTTTGTCGCTCATCTGCATCGCAGTTCTACAAGAGTTTCTGTGGCAATCTCGAGTCGAGGACATCATCTGGAATAGGACTTTTGGTTCATGACTTTTTGTATAGCGAAGTTTTGGTTCATAACTTTTTGTCACTCATCTCAGCCCAATATATTAAATATATAATTTTATACATACATTATTATATAAAAATATTAATGAGCTTTTCTTTTTTTTTTCTTTTTCTTTTTCTTTTAGGGATTCACGAGAATGATTTTTTTTTTCTTTGACTGACTGATTATATTAATTTTGAGATGATCGGATATTTCTATTAATTTTGGGCTGGAAACGGGTAAAGAGCCATGCCAGTTTTAAAGAGATATGATCTAGAAGATGAAAACTTATCTAGGCCATATGTATTGGTTAATAGATTGGAGAAAGTAGAGACTGGCCCAAAACCTAAAAGGAAACCGGCCCAAGCGCGAGCAGTGTGGTGGGCTTATGCACGCCTCTTCCAGATTTTTTTTTTAAAATAATTTCTACCGATTGATTTGACTTTTGATCTTTGCATGATTTTTTTTGGCATTTTAAAAAAAAAAATTGGATGGATTAGGACAAGAGAAATTCAAAAAAAAAATCAGGAAATTTATCCCAAGCAAGACAGTTAAATGAAGTTTGTGAAGAACATATAATCTATTAGAGATTCTACCTCAGTTTTTTTTCCTTTTTTTTTTGTTTTTTTGTTTTTTGTTTGGGGGGGTGGGTGGGGTGGTGGTGGTGTTGTTTCAACCTAACTCAGCGCAATCCAGAGTGCAAGTTTATAACCGAGGGGCATTTAGGTCACCTCCTTGGAGATCCGGCCTCGGTGTGATCGATTCTAAATCTCCAACTGGGGTATCTCCTGTTCTTCTGGCCGGATCTTGAAGGTCTGCTGGTGGATTCGCAACCATTGATGGATGATGGAAGAGCACTAAAGATGAAAAAGATACCTACAAAGAAGGACTGAAAATAGAGAGATATAGTCTTACAATATCAATTGCGATGCATTTGAATCAGATAGGCACAATCCTATCTTATAGAAAGAGTATCTATTATTTGAAACCAACGACGATTTCTGCTCTTCTTTCAACTTTGGAGCAACAAAAAAAAAAGGGCATAGACAATGTGAAATTTGTTTTGATACACTCGGCTAGTATTGAAAAAAAAGAGGTCAAATTTGTACTTCAGTTTCTTCCCTTTCGAAAAGTGTTTTCAGCATTGACAATGGAAGCTTTTATCAAGCATCTAAACGATAGCAACAAGCTGGCCAATGAAAAATACTAAGCTAAAATTAAGCTACACCCGGCTAGTATTGCGAATTTTTGCTCTCGAATCATATAGCAGCAGTTATGTATGTATGAATGTGCTTGTGTGTGTGTATATATATATATATATATAGAGAGAGAGAGAGAGAGAGAGAGAGAGAGAGAAAATCAAGTTTATTTCGGTCAATTTCACATAATCAAGCTTATCATACGCGAGTGTATCAAAACCAAGATCTTCGGGAATGAACTCTAAAGTGAATATCCGCTGTATTACCTAACCTACACAGATAATAAAGTAAATGGGTCGAGCAGAAGAGATGATGTCAGTTAAATTCCGAGCAATACTCACACACACTATATATATATATATATATATATATATATATATATATATATATAGAGAGAGAGAGAGAGAGAGAGAGAGAGAGAGAGAGGGGGGGGAGAGAGAGAGTCAAGTCTATTTAAGTTAATTTCACCTGGGAATAGAAAGACGACTTCGGGAGCTGAACATAAAGTAGACCATCTTCCCCAGTCGAGTGATAAATCATGCACGACTATCTTCCATGAATGGGCTCTCCCTTTTCATGGGCTTTATTGTGCTTTTGGGCTTGTGGCTATGGCGAAATGATAGTCGTGTGGGCCATTAAATATTGGGCAAAAGCCTACCATCACAGCGTCTAATTCATTTTCTTATTGTGTGTATTCGCTAATTTATTTATGAGATACGTGCACAAGAAGTCCTGAAAATTTTCATGAAAGTGAAATTGCTTCATAGATGTTAAGAGTATGCGACGTGATATGATATAATGCACATCACAATTCATCTACGCGGTTATTTCACTTTTTTATGGGCCATCGACCATTAACCTACTGAACGAGCTTATGATAAATCAATAAGTTCGATCAGGAATTTGAGAGAGAGAGAGAGAGAGAGAGAGAGAGAACTTAAGCAAAGGAAATACTCTAATGTGGTATGCCAAGGAAGGACAAGGAAATACTCTAATGTGGTATGCCAAGGAAGGAAGTTAGTGGGTAATGGGTACTGGGAAAAGTACCAAAAAATTCCTAAACTTATTGCATTGGTATCAATTCAGTTCCAAACTTTTCAGTTTGATCAATTTAGTCCTAAACCTTTTTTGCACTGATATCAATTCAGTCCATTGTTGGCATAGATACCGGTGGCGCCATTTAGGACGACTAGAGCTGAGGTGGACATTTTTAAATATTTTTTGATTATTTTTTTCCTTTTCTAATTTTTTTTTTTGCATTCTCTTGTCTTCCTTTCACATTGAAAAACTTTAAGACTAAATTGCTCCAATTGAAAAGCTTAGGACTGAATTGATATCAATGCAATAGGTTTATGATTTTTTGATACTTTTCCCTGGGTATTTAAGTTTAAAAAGGATATTTGGATTTTTCTTTTCATATTTATGATTACGAAATTCCCCTTGATTAATAATAAAAGAACACTAACGTTTTTCAAATTACTATATATTATTTGCCCACGTGAATTTTCACAGAATATGTGATTCATCAATTCAATTTACTTTACTGAATCATAGCATCAAACTAAAACGAGAATAATTGAAATTTCAAACCCGAGCAATGCACGAGATGTCAACTGACTCTTATTTAAAAGAGACATGACTAAATCGACATGATCAGAGGGATTATAGTAATCACCCCACACATTTAATAACAATAAAACTAAAAAAGGGTCAGTAACCCTTATCTAGTTCATAGAGAATAATGCTGTGTCATTTCTCAAAGTCCGCCTCCTGAGCTCGATGGCAGCACTTATGGTTCCGGCCGCAACAGATGGGAAACGCCGTAGCGTCTGGAGTCATTGATGTTACGAACGCTAGGAAGGCGACCACGACGAACTTCAACACGGACCTTACTGTAGTAGCAGCGTCCATTATTCTTGGAAAGGAGGCGATTTTTCTCTTACTTTTTCTTTTGGTTTTTTATGGTTTTTTTTTTTGGGGGATTGTTGATGATGTATTGGACATTGGAGATCCCAACTTTATATAGGTGAAGGAAAAAGTTGAAATGATTAATGTATTTTTGATTGCGATGAGGATTGCGTTATATGTTTGGGAGTTTTGAATTACGCATTTTGTTAAAAAAAAAAAGAATACTTTTTTTTTTATAACTTCGATAACGAAAAAATACCAAAAAAAAATCACAAATCTATTGCATAATGGCATTGGCACCAATTTTGTCCTAAATATTCCAATCGGACTAATTTCGTCATAAATCTTTTCATATTAGTATCAATTCAATCTATTGACCGGAAATCATTGATGTGAACACTAGCCATCCTACAAGGCATGTCCAGTTCAACACTGACGTGGACTTTTTTTACTATTTTTTTTCTTTTTTTTCCTCTTTACTCTCAACAGCCATTGGGTAGGACCAGCAAGCACTGAATTGGCATAAGTGCAAAATATTTATGAATGAATTAGTACCACTATAATCTATTTAGGACTTTTTTTTGTACTTTTCCCGACTTCCATAACATATGAATGGTAAAGAAGATTGAAGCATTTTCCCTTAGATGAGACATTTTTCGTATAAACCAAGTTTTCAATAATAAATATTTTACTTTACTTAATTTTCAATTCCATTTTAGCACGTGTGAATTTGCGTCCTAATAAAGAAAAAAAATTCTAAAAAAATCTTGGTCAAAGGAAAAAAAAAGAAATTCTAATTTTGATAATGCAATCTTGACAAATGCGCCTACCATAATATACTCGCGTTCATGACCGAATTGACACAAATGCAAAAGATAGATGACTGAATTGGAACTAAAGAAAAGTCTAGGATTAAATTGGTATTAATGCAATATGTTTAGGACTTTTTTTACATTTCTCTCAAAAAAATAGGGACTTGGCCCAAAACCTAAAAGGAAACCAGCCCAATCGTGAGCAATGTGGTGGGCTTATGCATGCCTCTTCCAGATTTTTTTTTTTTTTTTATCATTTCTACTGATTGATTGATTTTTGATCTCTACATGATTTTATTTGGCATTTTTTTTAAAATTTTTGGATGGAATAGGACAAGAGAAATTTAAAAAAAAATCAGGAAATTTATTTTTGGATAAAAAAATGGAGTGGCCAAAGATGTTAAAGTTGATTTTCAAATTTTGTGATTTTTTATTATATTTTAATAATTTTTTTTTTAAATAATGGTTAAAAATCAATTGTCAACAATATGTTGTCAAAATTTTAAAAGTATCAATGATAAATATATACCGAAAAAAAGATGTGTTGAGTGTGACGTTGTGGGGGCGTCACAGCCATGGTGGTGTCTGCGAGAATAAGCTTGAGTGGTCATGACCGCTGCAATGAAGAAGACAAAAGGAAAAAAGGGTAAGAAAAATAGTAAAGAAGACATATATTGCTCGGAATACATGTCTTCTTTAAGGTCATCATTCAGTATAAACTTATTGGGGGTTACTGGTTAGATTTGGATATCGATTGAAAACTGATCTTTGTTTTTTGTTTAACGAGACCAAAAAAGAAAAAATGAGGGCAAAACAATGCTAAAATGAAACCCGAGGACAAGACCTCATGGTTGACAACGACGGCGTCGCCGTTCCAGATATGGTGCCGCCACTGTAGAGCACCTCGGGAACTCTGGAAACGCATTCAGGGCTCTCACACGTTTTGAGCACCAAGAGCCGAGAGAGAGACGTAGATCAGAGAGTCTTTCTGGTCTTGTGCACCAGGAGAGAATCTGGTGTAGATGAGGAACGAGAGGAGGAGATTCTGATGGAGCGACTAAGGAGGGGACGTCTGTTCATGGGGCAAAACCAAGAGTCGGCTCGTCTCCTGTCACGCCCCAAACCCCGAGCACGCAACATCCCGACCAAATCGTCCCAAGGGTCATAAGGGATAGCGTCCCAGGTTCGCTATCGACCCACGACAGTTTATTACGCATGCGGAAACGGTTTACTCCCAGACAACATAAATTTGAACAGGGATACATTAGTAGGAGATAAATACCAAGACAGTTCACAAAAAGATCATCACACACATTAAACCAAACATCTGACGATAATTAACCCTATTGAGCTATAGCTGACATAAACAACCCCATACTTCGGGGCAGCTCACTAAGACCTCAAAAGGATATTCGGTCGGGTAAGGTTAACTTCCCATCTACTTCAAAAGATCACTCCTACCGCCAAATCATGGCGTCCACGGGCTTCATCACTTGGGACCTGAAAAATGTTATCCCACGACGGGGTGAGAAATAAATCTCAGTGAATTAAGCCTAAGTTCGGTTAGGAAACTAATTCGCCCGAGGCATCCTAACAGCAGGCTCACAAACTCATGCGATCACATAAAATACCCAAGTATAGTCCCCATATACTAATCAATCACATGCATACTTACCAGTCTGCAGCCACACATAATGCAATGCTTGACTCGACTCAACAGTAAAATAAGTCAATCACTCAGAACAAGCATCGCATCCACAAGTATGCACAGGACACCACACGAGTCCATTTATTAACGATGATCGTGCCAACGGCTCCATGAGAGGATCTACGCGACTGGCGTGATTCCACCCTCATAAATAGTACGATCCCATACTCATCCGGACGAACCGGGCTACGCTCCTTTTCCCTCTCGGCAGCGGCTACTACAAGCGATTATTCCAGTGCACCCGTTGCACGGTACGGCAAGTAGGCATCCCTATACGGGGCGTCGGTCCATCACAAGCTGCGACCGGCATCCGATCAGCCCTGTGCCCGTACTAACCGGCACGAGGCAGGACTGTCGTGCTTCTGGTAAGTCGTATGGTCCCACATGACTAGTACTGGTGTACTTATTAGTACACTACGAACTTACCAGGAAAAACCCATCATCGTTCCGTCATATGACCACACAATGCATCCACCATAACAATCAATTTTAATTCTCTTTGATTAGGCTGGATGCTCACACAACGTGCTCAAAGTCTCGGCCCACGGCCATTTTCATGCTAAAACATATTTATTTGATTTTGCACACGGTCATATGCATATGCAGACTATCAATTAGATACTGCAATCACGGAACGAATAACTCCCAAATACATGTCAATTCATTCAAAGAACGTTTCAGGCATCCAATTATAAATAGGGCGATAAATCCCAAAGTAGCGATTAATGCTCAATAGTAATTCCAGTCACACCATCAGCCCTCCAACGGGATAATCACACCAATGAAAATCATCGAACCAATTACGAGCTTTTAATTTCATTTAGACAATATAAAGCTCAATTCTAACAATAATCATTTATTAGCCCATTTAATTTATAATTGTCGATCTAACACTCGTCTTTAATCTATCGTTCTCTCGCGATAAATCAATCAATTTCAACTAATCACAATTAACCACATATAATATAATTAATCACGCTAACTTAGTCGATTACGGTCATTTAACCTAAACCAGGGTTTCTAACTAAACCAACCGTAATCACTTTATGTTATTACCAAAATTGCTAACCCAACTAACCCTAGGCGCAATTAGCGCCCTAACCAAGGTTTAGGGTCAACTCACAATTTATTTAAGCTCGGGCCGGCTCAAAATCAACAATGCGACGGCGGCGGCAACGAGCGACGACAACGACGGCGGCGACGGTTCTCGGCGATAAAACACGGTTAAGCCTTGGTTCTAAGGTTTCTCGAGAGGCGTCACGACTCGGCACCAACTAGGGTACGTGACGGAGGTCCGACGAGGTGGCGGCGGCGACGGCGGAGCTCCGGCGAACTCCGGCGACCTAAAACAGAAAATGGACAGCATCGTTAAAACAGAGGAACGGGGCTGTTTTGAGGCGATCCTGGGCCCCACGGGCTGAGGCGAGGCCGGCCATGGCTCGGGGACTCACCTAGGGGTCGAAGGGGATCGGTTGGGGCCGGAGGAAGGCGGCGGAAGGCGGCCAAAGGCGGCGGAACAGCAGCAAACAGCAGTGAACAGAACCGGCGAAAATAGAGGACTCGCGCACAGAAAATAGGGGAGGCCGTTCGGGGTTGATTTCGGGCCCCACGTGCGGCGACCGGCGACCACGAGCTTAGGGGAACTAGTGAGGGGTTCTAGAAAGTCGTCGGCAGCGGTGGTGAGCGACGGAGGCGGCCGGTTCGGAGGAAAACAGAACCAAACCGCAACTTACTCCAAAACAGAGTACCGGCGGTTCCTTGGAGATTTGCGGTGGTTCCGGCGGCAACGACCGGCGAGGTGGCTTCGGGAAGGTTGTGACGAGGCTGAGGGACTTTAGTGAGGTGGTGGGAGGTTGTGGCGTCGCTCAAAACCGACGGGAGGAGGAGGAGAATGAGGCTTGGCTAAGGGGGGGTTCTGTTTTCATGGGGGAATGGGAGAAGAAAAAAAATAGAGGAAAGAAAGGGAGGGGGCAAGAGAACGTGAGGGGCAACGGTAATGAGGGAGTGTGGCAAATGAGTAGAGAGAGAAAAGTGAGTGGGGGACAAACGGGAAGTTTGGGGGTGTCACAACTCTTCCCCCCTTAGGAAATTTCGTCCTCGAAATTACAACTGCTCAAAAAGATAAGGGTAACTACTCTTCATGGCTTCCTCGTTTTCCCACGTAGCTCCTTAAGTACCATGATGTTGCCAAATCACCTTGACCAACGGAATCGTCTTGGTCCGGAGTACGTGCTCTTTCCTTTCCACAATTCTGACTGGTCGCTCCACGTATGATGCTCGCTCATCCAGATCAATCTCTTCATAACTCAGTACATGAGCGGGGTCAGGTTCGTACTTTCTCAACATCGACACGTGGAAGACGTTATGCACTTGAGCAAGTCTCGGCGGTAACGCAAGACGATAAGCTAGATTTCCAATCCGTTCCAAGATTTCGAATGGTCCAACATATCTTGGGCTCAGCTTTCCTTTCTTGCCAAAACGAGATATCCCTCTCATAGGCGATATCTTCAGAAAGACATGATCGCCTACCTGAAACTCCAATGGTCTGCGTCTTCTATCGGCGTAACTCTTTTGGCGACTCTGTGCCGTCTTCAGTCTGCCTCTAATTACTTTAATTGCTTCCATTGACTGTTCCACTAATTCGGGTCCAGTGATCTTCCTTTCACCAACTTCTTCCCAGCAGACTGGCGTTCTACAAGCTCTTCCATACAAAGCTTCGAAAGGTGCCATCTTGATGCTTTGCTGGTAACTGTTATTATAGGCAAACTCTACCAGATGCAACCGTTCTTCCCAATTGCCTTTGAAATCCAGTACACATGCCCTCAACATGTCCTCCAAGGTCTGAATGGTCCTTTCAGACTGGCCATCAGTTTGCGGGTGATAGGCCGTACTGAATTGTAACTTCGTTCCCAGAGCAGTCTGTAGACTTTTCCAAAACGTGGCAGTGAACTTAGGATCTCGATCAGAAGTGATCATTACTGGTACTCCATGTAACCTCACAATGTGCCTCACATACAACTCTGCATATCTATCCAAAGCGAAGTCCTTTCTCACTGGAATGAAGTGTGCTGATTTCGTCAATCTGTCTACCACAACCCAAATTGAATCATGGTCTCTCTGACTCCTTGGCAAACCCATCACAAAGTCCATTGTGATATGCTCCCATTTCCATTCTGGAATTTCTAAAGGCTGTAACAATCCTCTAGGTTTACAATGTTGTGCCTTGACTTGCTGACAAGTCAAACACTTAGCCACATACTTGGCTATATCCGCTTTCATGCCATTCCACCAATAGTGCTGCTTCAGATTCTGATACATCTTCGTACTTCCAGGGTGGATACTATAACTACTACGATGTGCTTCCGATAAAATCTCCTCCCTTAAACTTTCATCAGTAGGCACTACCAAACGTCCTCTAAACTTCAATATTCCATCCTTGGCCAATTGGAAGTCGACTCTTCGTTTAGTTGAGTCTTCCTGAATGATCTTTTGAATAGTGGGGTCAGTGGACTGCAGGGTCTTGATCTTAACCTGAACTTCCGGCTCGATTCTCAAGGTAGCTACAAGACTCGACAAGCGACTTATTTCTAACTTGAAATCTGAGTCTCTAACTTGCTCAAGTAAACGCCATTCATGCATCTGTAATTGAGCAATCACTGATTTTCTACTCAAGGCATCGGCAACCTTATTCGTCTTACCCGGATGATACAAGATCTCGCAATCATAATCCTTAAGTAGCTCCATCCATCGACGTTGTCTCATATTCAACTCCTTCTGAGAGAACAGGTACTTCAGACTCTGGTGATCGGTATACACCTGAAAACTTTCTCCAATCAGATAATGTCTCCAGATCTTCAATGCAAACACGACCGCAGCCAATTCCAGGTCGTGCGTCGGGTAGTTCAACTCATGCGGTCTCAACTGGCGAGATGCATATGCTACCACTCTACCATGCTGCATCAAAACACAACCCAGTCCTCTAAGCGAAGCATCGCTATAAATCTCGAATCCTCCAGGACCAGATGGAATTGTTAGAACATGAGCCGTAGTTAGCTTATGTTTAAGCTCTTGAAAACTACGCTCGCACTTGTCCGTCCATTCAAACTTCATATCCTTTTTCAGTAGCTTGGTCAAAGGTGAGGCTATAGATGAAAACCTCTCCACGAAACGTCTGTAATAACCCGCCAATCCTAAGAAACTTCTGATTTCTGTAACTGTCGTCGGCCTTGGCCAATTCATAACTGCTTCAATCTTAGATGGATCCACATCAATCCCTTCACCAGACACTACATGACCCAGAAATGCTACGCGAGTTAACCAAAACTCGCACTTGCTAAACTTGGCATACAACTGATGTACTCTCAGGGTTTCTAACACAGTCCTAAGATGTTGTTCATGATCTTCAGGATTATTCGAGTACACCAGGATGTCATCTATAAAGACGATCACGAAACGGTCCAAGAATTCTCTGAACACTCTGTTCATCATATCCATAAAAGCAGCAGGAGCATTCGTCAAACCAAATGGCATTACAGTAAACTCATAATGTCCATAACGTGTCCTAAAAGCCGATTTTGGTATATCTTCCTTTCTGATCCTCAACTGATGGTATCCCGTTCGTAGATCGATCTTAGAAAATACCGATGCCCCTTGCAACTGGTCAAACAAATCATCAATCCTCGACAGTGGGTATTTATTCTTAATCGTCACTCGATTCAACTGTCTATAATCAATGCACAACCTCAAAGATCCATCCTTCTTCTTGACGAACAAAATAGGCGCTCCCCAAGGCGATGCACTAGGGCGGATAAACCCTTTATCTAATAATTCTTGCATATGTACTTTGAGTTCCTTCAATTCAGACAATGACATCCTATACGGCGCTTTAGAGATCGGCTCCGTCCCAGGAGCTAACTCTATAACAAACTCAATTTCCCTTTCTGGTGGCAAACCAGGTAAGTCCTTGTTGACACCTGATTTTTGATCAGTCTTTCATAGTTTATTTTTTAAAAATTCATAAAAAATCTATAAAAAGTTAAAAAAATTAAAAAATCATCTTTGGTAGCCTTGACCAAGCTAAAGGAACCATTTTTGATAAAAAAAAAATAATTTGTCATATTTTTTAATATTTTCCAAAAATAGAAAAATACATGAAAAATGAAGAAAAATAGCGTTCGATGTCGTAAAAATATAGAAAAATAGTCAATATTTTTATTTTAATTTCCTTTTCATTTTGAACTCATAAATAGTCAAAATTCAAGTTCAATTGCATGTATTTCTTCACGACGCATAGAGTTGAATTTGGCAAAAAAATGTCATTCGAGTATTTTAATTTGTAAATTTCTACATATTTTTTAGTCTTGACGTCCAATTAGATCGACCACCATCTACAATAAATTCCCCTTGCTGAATATTTTCGTTTTTGTTTCACATGATTTCATGATGTAAAACGCCGAGTGGATCCCTAAATATAATCGGGTCGGCATGAGCTCGATAGCTCGTCCAAGACCAAATCAGGGCACGACGAACCCAATGTGAGTACTCTCGAACTCCTTCGATGCTTCCTAATGCTTTTCTTAGGTTAGATCGTGTGTAGAATGGCTAGGATATCTAAATCATTCTTGAGCTGTGATTGATAAATAGGGCCTTACTAGGAATGTCATATGATTTATTTGCATATCTAGATTTCTTGAGTTGCGCATTTTATTACTGATTGTGATTGCTAGGATAATCACTCCTATCTGCATGAATTTTTAGATTTAGGGTTCATACCTTACTCATCCGCATGAATCTCAGGCTAGAAAATTCAGTCAACTTAGGTACCGAAAGGGCGTCAACTCTGACAGTTGGTGTAACTAAGTCCCCGAAACCATTTCTCTGGTTCTCGCAGAATTGAATAGAAACTCCCAACTATTCGATTGGGTGGTCCAATCACACTCTAAAAAAATGATTGGTGGCGACTCCATGGCATGCACACTTAGCACATGTCACTAGACCACACTGAAAGTCGATCACGCATACCTCCGTTGCGATTTGGGTAATGGGCCTTGGGAGAGGCCCGCGTCCGACCAGACAGGACGGCCCATTAGCCCTCGAGAGCCTGACAACCTCAAGAGGGTCGCGACAGACTGGCGACTCTGCTGGGGACTGGTTCTTAACCATTTAGTGGACTTGAGCCGATTAAAAAGTTGATTGATTCTTCTAACCTAATTTTATGCAGATGCTCTCGAAAGTGAGGTGTATATGCTAACGAATGTGTTAGATGTTTTTGTAGATGGGAGAAATAAGGGGTGAAGTGCTTGTTAACTTTGTTTTATGCAGGCAGGAGTTTTGGATGTATGATTGTGTGGATGTTTATATTGAAGCGGTGATTGTTAAATAAAATGCATGTCTATTGCTTTAGCACGACACAATGAATACACACAATTGCGCCTAAAACCCCATGCGCCCTCTTTAGGAACACAATAGAAGGAATTGAAAATGGAATCTCCGTGAGGAAAAACATGGGGTAATCCACTTTTCAATTCCGCTCACTTCGAACTATGGATTGAGTCCCAATGCAACGATAGTTGTGCAATGGAATCGGCTCTTCCCAGAATTCGAGGTGAGAACCTTGGCTTTAGGTACCAAGCCCTATCTTTTGATTTTTAGGAGTTTTCCCTCACTTGTCTCATGCGTTTGTCGATGGAAGGTTAGTATACCTAACACTGCAAAAAATACAGAGAAGCTTGATTTTCTCTTAAGTTTGGTTGGTAAGACTTTTCTATCCCTCGAACTTGTTACAGCTCTTAATCATTATATTCATTGCATAATTCCGGTGATTGGATTAAATGCCATTTTGAGGATAGATATGTGTGTTTTCCTCCCAATGTTCTTGATGGAAGATGAAGATGGTGTCATCCCATTACGAGCGCCAAGTGGACAAGAAGAGCCTAAGTATTAAGATCACATTCCTTTGTTTTATTTTTCATTTCTAGCCTTCTTGTATAGGATTTATTTTGCTGAGATCCTCTCTATCTGATCCCTTAGATTGACTGTATTAGGCATCTATTTGTGTTTATATACATTCAGATTGAAATTTGTTGTATTTCTATTGACTTGTCATTGGAATGTGATAGTGGCATTTCTTCTAATCACTCGAATACTCCAAAATCAATTTTATAATTCCTTTGGATGAAATTGAAATTGGAAGTCTTATACAACCTTTTGGCCGTATAGGGCAATACAATCCCAATTTCGCCAGAAGGAACTATAAACTTGAATTGGTTCATGCATGTTTTGCATCATTGGTAATCCACAATAATTGATCAAGAGTATTCGTGTTTTTCAAATTTAATGAAAAGATAGATATCCAAATTACTCTCGTTCTTAGCAAACAGCTTTAATTTGGATATCGTATCTTCAATTGAATTTAAAACACATCGTAATTGTGTACTTTTGAACATTCCATTGATTTTCTTGGAATTGATCAAAGGCGATTATCGTGAATTACATTTCTTTCAATGATATGCTTTCCTTTGAGGAATATTGATAAAAGCTTTTGCACAAGGCCAAAATCCTTGTAAAAGCTCTTATCCCTATTAATCACAAGTAAGCATAAAATTGAAAGGATTTATGCTTTATTTTTCAAATTCTTTCTTCTGATTCTGCCTTTTCATTTGAAACAGGTTAAAAACAAGTAGAGAAGAGAAGTCTTTTTGTGGATAATCGCGGTGGGAGGTTCCTTTATCCGATCATAAGCAAGATTAAAAAATCAAGATGTACACGCTCGAATCATCAATGTCAAAGCGCAGCTTGCCTAGGTTGAGAGTGGTCAGGTGTTCGAGAAAGTCAGCCATACAGAAGTTGAGACACACACATTAGAGCTTTCATTCATTTCGCTCAATCGAGGGACCTTAAAAGCAGATCATACAAATCATCGGGGTGGAAACATAAAACCGCAATGAGCCCTAATTAGCATCACAAAGGAACCTAGTTGGCCCTCCATATTATTGATGCTTTGCTTATACTCACCACCTCGAGACTCGAGATCTGCAAGCTTAAGAAGAAGGCGTTTACATTCCCATTTAAGATCGGCAACCTTGGTCCCGTGATCTTCGGCGGCTATTTCCAGGTCCCGAACTAGTCCTCTCCCATGGGCTATATCCGCGGTAATGCTGTCAAGCCTTTCTTCCTGCCACTCACATTGAAACTTCAACACGACATTACGACGGTCGTGCTCATAGGTGGTCAGGGATAAGGCCAAGCGCTCCACCAAATTTCCCCTCTCGCGAAGCAACATCGAGACTCGCTTGTTGGCGAACTCAACAGCCTTTCTGTGACTATCGGCCACAAGGTTGGCCAACACCAAGCAGTTAGACCGATCCTCATAGCGAGCTCGCAAAACGTGAGCCACGGTAGCTTTTCGATGAGCGACACGGTAAGTCTCTAAAAAGTTTATAAAGAGGGTTGGGAAGATTCTATATTCCCTCTCTAAATTAGTGCCCTCGATGGAGGTGGTGTCTATTTCCACGAGCAAAATACGGATTTCATCTTCAGTTTCTGGGTGATCGGCTATATGAGCATAGCCTCGACCGAGGAGGTTATAGAGTTTTTCCCACTGGGCCAAAATTTTGGCCGAGAAAGCGCGAATAGGAGAGGAGGTCATTTTCGTTGGAGTGAGGGAGAAGAAGATGAGTGTGGTAGAGTGATTAAAATACGAAAAGGCAATTATGTAAGAGTGTTAATCTTCTCTGCATTAACTCCTCCTTTTATAGCAACTCGAGAATGAAGAAAGGCATAGCAATAATGCTCGTGGAGCCAAGTTAATTGGGTAAAGCAATGGTGGCTCTTTCGGTGAACCATCAGATCTATCCCAGTCCGCGATTTCAGGCTTGATAAACCTAAAAAAGTTGTAAAAAGATATGTCGGTGTCACCATATTAAAATTGAACGGGAGTTAAGCGCAACTATCGAAAAAAGTTGCGAAAGGATTTGGCGGTCCCATCATATTAAAAAACTGAGCGGGAGGCGAGCGTAGTTCCACCTTTTTGAAAATAAGTGGGAGACAGACATGGATATCGAGAAAAGGAAATCGATTTGGTGTCCCTCCACGTTGAAAAGAAGAAAGAAGACGACAAAGCGGGAAATACGAAATCTTGGGAGCAACGCTTGCCTGATGATCTTCATCCATGTTTAAAGAACGTTTCATGGGCATACAGAACCACTCAAAAGAAAATTTAGAGAGAGTGAGCATACATGAGAGAGTAGAGAACCCTGAGCGAGCAAAAATTGATCGAACATTTTTCGATCCAACATGTTTGAGGGTTACCATCAGTTGCTAGAGGCGACTGATCCAAAAATCTCAGAAAATGAACTACTGAGAGATCTCGAAGATTCTAGGATGGCGTCTGGTACCAGAACCACAGAACCCAACCCTTTCGGCAACGAAGTTCAGGATCTCAGCAGCGACGACAACAGCAGCAGCGATGGTCAATCCCGGAAAAGGAAACGTCGCCAGTGCCACACTCAGAATGAAATCCAAGAGCTTGAAGCTTTCTTTAGTGAATGCCCTCTCCCGAACATGAAACAAAGAAATGAATTGGGCCAGAAGCTAGGGATGAAACCTTTGAGGGTCAAGTTTTGGTTTCAAAATAAGCGAGCCAAATTGAGGGCTCAACACAGACGTCAAGAACTTGCGATTCTAAAGGAGGAAAACGAAAAGCTTCGAGCGGAGAACATGAGGTATAAGAAAGCTCCCAGCACTATCGCTTGCCTTAATTGCGGTGGCCCTATCACTCTCGGCGAAATGTTCCTTGATAAGCCTTATATGAGGATTGAAAATGCTCATTCACCACCCCACTCCCTCGAACCATCTTCGATACAATCGGATTTTGTTGGAGATATGCATGAACAAATCAATTCTACGAAGTCAATACCGATGCCTTCTAAAGGATGTGATATGCGTCACCATGATTGGAGTTTCCTTAACGATGAGCTTACTATCACGACCGACCAATCCAAAGCTGATGAATTCCCTCCACAACAACTTCCGGCTCGATCAAATCCTACTGGAAATAGGCCAGAGAGCAATAGCCAAGTTGTCAACACTGTTCCGGGTCGCAAGAAGACGAGGGTCAATTGGTCCCCCGAGCTTCATCTCAAGTTCCTTAGTGCGGTTCAGCAACTAGGGATCAACTTAGCATATCCAACGCGCATACTTGAGATCATGAACATACCAGGACTCACTAAAGATGGAGTCGCGAGTCACCTCAAGAGCTACAGAAGGGCGCTAAGACAGCGCCACACAGCACTGAACCTGAAAGAACTCAACTTGTGCCTAAACACTAGGCATGGCTATAACTACAATGCCCCTGAAGTAAGAAATACCCTGCCGAATCTAGGCACCGACCAAGCTGGTAGCAGCACCATTGACTACTTGGGCGCTAATCAGAATATTCCCCTGAATCATCTCAGCACCCCTCAAGAGTATATGCCACAAGTGCAGCAGGTACGAACTCCTTGGTTTGAGCAGCAACTTTTCGCTAGTGCTCTTCCTATCCCCGATCAACATATTGCGCCTAGTGTTCAAAGATCTGCCCGGCTTGGGCATATGATTTCGGAAGATCAAGCGGGCGGATGCTCTGAGGATTTTTGTTTCTTCCATTCCCAAATGGAAGGTGCTTTTGATAGTGAACCGATCAATCATCCTCTTATAATCTCGAGCAACGACGAAGGTTCTAGCTCGAAGAATCAGATCGCTCACAACAGAAACAGGAATCCTTCAACGCCAAGCGATGATGGTCAACCCGAATATCAGTTGCTCGAAGAATCAAAAGATTTCCTTGATGAGGAGCTCCATATCTGGATCGATCAGTTTAAAACTGATGGACTTATGAAGTTATGATCCAAAATGACGATTATATGTCTGATTCATGGTGTAACTGGCTGATCACCGAGAATCCTCAAGGGAACTAGGCACATGTGACTGGATGTATCATTAATCTTTCTGTCATAAAGTCTTCCATGCAAGATAATCTTCCTTAATGCCTAGAGTTAATCTGGGGCAGCGATCAGTACTACCTGCGAGCATCATCATGCTTGAGTGCGACAATCCCTTGTTAGATTAGAGTCGAGGCGAATCAATTGAACGCCACGAAGAAAAACATTTAAAGGCTTCACATAGGAAAATGCGAGCAAAAGCCCGAGCGAGCTCAAAGACGGTTAGCTCTGTATCGTTCTAAGGGACCTTTAGTCGTTATGAACTCTAAATTGAGCTTGTTTCATTCTCGATGGGGGTCGCTAACTGCTTCAAGAATTTTATAACAAAAAACGAACCAGTTAGGGACGCCAATAGTGCTGTGTCCTGGTAGTCAGTGAAATGGAAGTGGTACGAAACGTCAGGAGTTCGATCTCGGGATTGAAAAATCATTTTATCAGTTGGTCTATCACCCGATGAAGTTCAAAGAGATTCGACGCAGATGACTATAGAACTTGGGGCAATTCGAAAATCATCGATTCATTTTCATCAAGCGGCGAAGTTGGTATTGTAAAATGTGAAGCATGCAAATGACAAATCCGAAGCAGAAGGAGATGAATCATGATTCGCTTATCCAAGGTCGGGATTTCAACCTTCGACTAAAGCCAAATCTAGGATGAGTTTTTGATGTTGCCCACTCGACAAAACCCATCTCCACTGAAAATGGGGGCAAACCATTCCTACATCCGGAAAGCATGTCGAAGCCGAAGACATCAAATTCATCGTTTAATCCGTGGGGCAAGTCCTTGAAGAGATAGTTATCATCCGCAGAGCGTAATGGAATCCATCCTTTCAATGTAAAACGCATTTGGCCGCGGAGCCACCCATTTGGTAAAAAGAACGTATCGTTCCTAAATGATTTTCAATCAGATGCGGGGATAATGTTCTCTCATTTTCCTCTCAGGTGATGAACAGAGACGAGGCACCCAAGAAGCCATGCATTCAAATAACATAACAGTGCATGAAACACGCCCAAAAAGATGAATGAATCTCCTCCGACGTAAATCCTCGAGGTGGATTCGTTGCCCAACCAAACGAAGAAATCATGGCCACAAGCTTGAGGGCCGGCTTCTACAATCTGCACATTGGCATGCAGAATGGAATTCAAATCAAGAGTAAAGTAGTATCGTCCCAATTTGTTTTGAATTTGGAAACCCAAAATAATGCTTAATATTTATCCTTGGCAGGAGCTCGCCATCAGGGCAGACATGTAAGTTTCATTTTTCTCCAAAAACCAAGAAGTCGAAAGAACTTTAGAACACCTAACAATCTTGTGTTACTATGTGAAGTGCAGATTTTCACAACCCTTGTACACTCGTTGGAGCATATGACCAAGGGTAAGATGTATCGTTCCAATTTTTGTAAATTTTTAGAATATACGATGACATATCCCTTTTATATTTCCAGGATCTCCAGCCTCGATGGGCAGGTAAGTATCTCTTTTCCCAATTCATTGGAGATTAAAAACTTTCAGAATTAATTCGATTCTCACATCTAAAAAGACATAGAATTCTTACTTCATTGACATTCATGTTTTAAAACATGAGATTGTCTGAACATGAATTACACATGTATGGTGCATCACAAAATCCCTTTGAAGGATAAATCTTGATGAAATGAAATGAATTTTTCCAACAAGATTCGTTTGAACTGTTCAAAAGGGTATTTTCTCATAAGAGAAGCGAGCCTAATCCAAACACGTCCCATACACACTTGAGAGATGAGGAGATTGGAAATCATAGCGAAACCTTAACCTATGGATATAAGGGTCATTCGCAACGATTACATGGATCGAGATGACAGAGACATTTATTTCTTCATTCCAAACACTACAGATGCCCATTGAGAACCCCATTGAACGGCGATTTTCATTCTCAACCCTGTCAAGAACCACCCCACATTGGGGCAAATGAAGGTTAGTCCAACAGTATCAGAAAGTAAACGGTTTGAAATTTTTTTGCTCGGACTAACATAAATCTTTGTGTGTTGTTTATATGATAATCCAAGTGTCATAGGATGACGAGAATAATTCATTTCTCTATCCTACACACTGTTATCCTTTGCACGACCAAGTTGAGCCAGCAAATTCATTTCATCAACCTATTGGTGATCATTGCATATTCCAAAGCAAAGGCAACATCACTTTAGGAATGGAAGCGTGCCAAAGTTTAAGTTGCATATCTAGCATGATTGCCGAAAATCCAAGCTCCAAAAGAAAAGAAAAACACGGGATTAAAAAGAGGGGGAAAAGAAAAATCCCTAGACATCAAGAAAAAGCAAAGTGCATGGTAAAAAGCAAGGCTGATGTCTATTCAAAATATCCCCAGTAAAGTCTAGATATACGATGAAAAGACCCTGCAAAGGAGTCAGATCAAGATGACTACTCTCCAAATGATGTCGTGCTCAAATTGCAAACACACAAACAGACGGTCTCTTAATGTAACAAGAGACGCTTTTAAACATCCTTGTGCGCTCTAAAAGAGGAGTGTACACTTCAAGAAATGGAGATGTTCTTCGAAGGACATGTGGCAAATTTGCAATGATCACCAATGCCAAACCCTTCACAATTTCTAGGCAAAAAATAAGCCTTTTTCGGTCCCCAATCCTTCCAATGTTACAACCCCGAAGCAGTCTTATCTGACTAAGACACTTGGGTTAATGTATAACTTAACTCAAAGAAGTACGAGCAAGACTATTTCTTTCTCATTTTACAGGGTTCTTGACTTGTAAACCCGGAGCAGATAGTGAAAAATTTCGTTCAACGGCCTTGACTCAAAAGTGAGTCCCCCTTGGAAACCGATATCCAAGCCTAACACTACGGTCCCGTGAAAGACCTCCTGATCGGTCGAAATGTATGCGTTGCGAATGATCCTGAAACCCAGGCACAGGTCGGTAGGAAATTGAGCACTTTCCCTATTAAAGATCATTATCACAGAGCAGTGAGGAGCCTTCTTGGATGAGAAATACTCCAATGGATGTTTTGAGCAAACTCTTTTTGAAATTTTCAAATTGTTTGATCTAGAGTTTCCGTGCAAGGAATTTATGATCACATCTGTATATGGTAGGAATGTTTTGGATAACCTCCAGCAATCAAAATGCACATTTCATGACTAAAACTTAAGTTGTAGAATTTTGTCAGTTAGACAATTATTGTCTTCCCAAAGATTACTAATATCTTCTTGGCGAGGAAAATTTTTTCAGGTCTAAGCTTTCTGCAGGACTTTTGGCCGCCCCAAAGACTGGGTGCGTCATCCTTAGGTGAAGCCTTTTAGTAGGCAAATCTTTTCTAAGACCGATCCACAGAATGATCGAGTCTCCGACTAGCCCCAAAGAGCGGGTACGTCATCCTTTGATTCATATCAATTTGGAATCTCATAAATGGTAGAAACCGCCTGAAGGGTCAACTCAATGGTAGAAACCGCCTGAAGGGTCAATCAATGGTAGAAACCGCCTGAAGGGTCAACACAATGGTAGAAACCGCCTGAAGGGTCAATGTATGGTAGAAACCGCCTGAAGGGTCAACCAATGGTAGAAACCGCCTGAAGGGTCAAAACAATGGTAGAAACCGCCTGAAGGGTCAATGTATGGTAGAAACCGCCTTAAGGGTCAACCAATGGTAGAAACCGCATGAAGGGTCAATGAATGGTAGAAACCGCCTGAAGGGTCAAAGGACTGGTAGAGACCGCCTGAAGGATCAACCCAATGGTCCGATCCACCATACGGATCAAAACCTTGATGAATCCCGAACGCGGGAGGATTCGTTTTCCCTAATAAGCCTTACATTAGGCAAGCCATTTCTAGTTTAGTCCACCACACGGATCAAAACCCTTGGCAAATTCCCAAATGTGGGATGCGTCTTCCTTAGGTTCCTATCAGTTAGGAATCCCATTATGGTTTGACCTACCATACAGGTCAGAGCTTAACATCCCCAGGACACTCCGATGACAAGTCCTTAGGAATCTACTTGAACCCATCAGACACAGAAAATGCCGCAAGCATTCGACAGGTAAGGGGCAGGGAAGTCTATCTACTCCTTAACTTTCTTATATCATATCAGGGAATTGAACGAGCACATCTCTTTTTAAGGAAAAGCACACATTGATGGACATGAAAATTGGATGTCATGATTTCTTTTCTTTTCCCAGTCGAGTCGATCGGAACACAGGTGTCACCTTGTCTTTGAGAGAAATCTCTGACGAAATTCCTCTCAAAGAGGGGCAGCTGTTGACACCTGATTTTTGATCAGTCTTTCATAGTTTATTTTTTAAAAATTCATAAAAAATCTATAAAAAGTTAAAAAAATTAAAAAATCATCTTTGGTAGCCTTGACCAAGCTAAAGGAACCATTTTTGATAAAAAAAAAATAATTTGTCATATTTTTTAATATTTTCCAAAAATAGAAAAATACATGAAAAATGAAGAAAAATAGCGTTCGATGTCGTAAAAATATAGAAAAATAGTCAATATTTTTATTTTAATTTCCTTTTCATTTTGAACTCATAAATAGTCAAAATTCAAGTTCAATTGCATGTATTTCTTCACGACGCATATAGTTGAATTTGGCAAAAAAATGTCATTCGAGTATTTTAATTTGTAAATTTCTACATATTTTTTAGTCTTGACGTCCAATTAGATCGACCACCATCTACAATAAATTCCCCTTGCTGAATATTTTCGTTTTTGTTTCACATGATTTCATGATGTAAAACGCCGAGTGGATCCCTAAATATAATCGGGTCGGTATGAGCTCGATAGCTCGTCCAAGACCAAATCAGGGCACGACGAACCCAATGTGAGTACTCTCGAACTCCTTCGATGCTTCCTAATGCTTTTCTTAGGTTAGATCGTGTGTAGAATGGCTAGGATATCTAAATCATTCTTGAGCTGTGATTGATAAATAGGGCCTTACTAGGAATGTCATGTGATTTATTTGCATATCTAGATTTCTTGAGTTGCGCATTTTATTACTGATTGTGATTGCTAGGATAATCACTCCTATCTGCATGAATTTTTAGATTTAGGGTTCATACCTTACTCATCCGCATGAATCTCAGGCTAGAAAATTCAGTCAACTTAGGTACCGAAAGGGCGTCAACTCTGACAGTTGGTGTAACTAAGTCCCCGAAACCATTTCTCTGGTTCTCGCAGAATTGAATAGAAACTCCCAACTATTCGATTGGGTGGTCCAATCACACTCTAAAAAAATGATTGGTGGCGACTCCATGGCATGCACACTTAGCACATGTCACTAGACCACACTGAAAGTCGATCACGCATACCTCCGTTGCGATTTGGGTAATGGGCCTTGGGAGAGGCCCGCGTCCGACCAGACAGGACGGCCCATTAGCCCTCGAGAGCCTGACAACCTCAAGAGGGTCGCGACAGTCCTGAGGAAACACATCTGGAAATTTACATACAATAGAGATACTCTCCAACTTAAGTTCTTCAACAGACGTATTCACCACAGAAGCTAAATAACCTTGGCATCCACTTTCCAGTAGTCGGGTCGCCTCTAATGACGATATCATTTCTGTCAAGGTTCCACCTCGATTACCCACAAATTCATAGCTAGTCTCATTCAACGGATTAAATCGGATCACCTTATTATAGCAATCCATCGTGGCTCTTTGCTTTGTCAGCCAGTCCATTCCCACAATCAGATCAAAATCATACATTTCTAGCACAATCAGATCTATCTTGCTTTCATGACCATCCACAACAAGTCTACAATTAGGACAGCTAACTTTAGCTACTACACTATCCTTTAACGGCGTAGATACTTTAAACACAACATCCAAAGGTACTAAGCTTAATTCATACAACTTAACAAACTGATCCGCGACAAACGAATGTGTGGCACCAGGGTCAAACAAAGCATAAGCTACTTGGTTATACAAGAGGACCGTACCTGAAATGGTCGGCGAATTCTTCGCCTCTTCCCGGGTAACAACAAACACTCTTCCCTGCGCCGGCGGACGGTTCTGAAAGTTTTGCGGCGTAGTTCCTCTAGGTGGTCCTCCTTGTTGTGGTGGCATATGCCTGCCCTGCTGCCTCTGCGGGCAGTCCATCACTTGATGATCAAAACGACCATATCCAAAACAAGCACCTCATTTAAATGGGCACGGACCAGGTCCATGCCTCTGGCGGCATATATTGCACACCTCATTTGGGCGGAAGGTAGGCTTACTGATCGTTCCTCGACGATTCGGTGGAATATGATGCTTGCCTCCAAACATCGGCTTCTTTCCTAGCTTCCTTTCAAATCTGTTTGAGGAAGTGAACCGCGATCCAGATGCGGAAGTTCTCTCAGCCAAGTCCTGCTCCACTATCAATGCCCTGTCATAGAGGTCATCGTAGTCTTGAAGATTGAATGGCGCCAGTATACTCTTAATCTCGGGCTTTAGTCCATCCCTGAACCTTCTGGCCCTATCCTCAGGGTCCTCAATCAATCTCGGGGCATACTTGGACAGTTCAGAAAACTTGGCTTCATATTGGTCGACTGTCATCTGGTTTTGGCGGAGGTGGAAAAATTCAGCCATCTTCTGTTCTCTAGCTGTCTTCGAGAAATACTTATTATTAAAAGCATCCCTGAAGGTATTCCATACTGGAACCGTACCTTCTGGGAAAATCCTATTCTTGACAGCTCTCCACCAAGTACTAGCATTCCCTTCGAGTTGCCCTGAAGGTATTCCATACTGGAACCGTACCTTCTGGGAAAATCCTATTCTTGACAGCTCTCCACCAAGTACTAGCATTCCCTTCGAGTTGATAGACAGCCAGGAAAACTTTATCCTCATTCGAACATCTCAGTAAGTTGAATGTTTTCTCTAACCCTTCAATCCAACGGGTGGCAGCTTCAGGGTCTCCGTTTCCAGTGAATTGTGGTGGATTCAACTTGAGGAACTGTTCTACCATCTTTTGAGCCTTACGCTCCTCATACCCAGGTGCAGGTGGTGGATTTACTGGCGGAACTACAGGTGGCACCATAGGTGGAGCTTCAGCAGCTGCAGCAGCAGCAACAGCTTGATTCCTTACTTGCTGCCCCAACAAATCTCCAATGGTTCCCAAAGCTTGCATCACTTCAGCCATGGTCGGCTCACGTCTAGCAGGTTCAGCATCAGGAGCTGCGACAGGAGCTGTGACAGGCGGTGGTCCACCAAGATCAACGATCTTTTCAATTGGTCTCACATTCCTCCTACGAGGGACTCGAGGTGTTTTTCTACCGCGTCCGCTCATTATGCAGGAATGATGCGGAGTCCTGCTTACCCCATAGCGAAACGCGGTCAGAAAGCAACCCTAAAACTTACCACACAATTAACAATCACAAGCATAGCGATAAAAATCCTACTAACTATCCCATTTCCCAACGCTCCTTATCACTCCAGGCCAATGACTAGATGGATCAGGCTGACCTTGCTCTGATACCAAACCGGGCAGGATGTCACGCCCCAAACCCCGAGCACGCAACATCTCGACCAAATCGTCCCAAGGGTCATAAGGGATAGCGTCCCAGGTTCGCTATCGACCCACGACAGTTTATTACGCATGCGGAAACGGTTTACTCCCAGACAACATAAATTTGAACAGGGATACATTAGTAGGAGATAAATACCAAGACAGTTCACAAAAAGATCATCACACACATTAAACCAAACAACTGACGATAATTAACCCTATTGAGCTATAGCTGACATAAACAACCCCATACTTCGGGGCAGCTCACTAAGACCTCAAAAGGGTATTCGGTCGGGTAAGGTTAACTTCCCATCTACTTCAAAAGATCACTCCTACCGCCAAATCATGGCGTCCACGGGCTTCATCACTTGGGACCTGAAAAATGTTATCCCACGACGGGGTGAGAAATAAATCTCAGTGAATTAAGCCTAAGCTCGGTTAGGAAACTAATTCGCCCGAGGCATCCTAACAGCAGGCTCACAAACTCATGCGATCACATAAAATACCCAAGTATAGTCCCCATATACTAATCAATCACATGCATACTTACCAGTCTGCAGCCACACATAATGCAATGCTTGACTCGACTCAACAGTAAAATAAGTCAATCACTCAGAACAAGCATCGCATCCACAAGTATGCACAGGACACCACACGAGTCCATTTATTAACGATGATCGTGCCAACGGCTCCATGAGAGGATCTACGCGACTGGCGTGATTCCACCCTCATAAATAGTACGATCCCATACTCATCCGGACGAACCGGGCTACGCTCCTTTTCCCTCTCGGCAGCGGCTACTACAAGCGATTATTCCAGTGCACCCGTTGCACGGTACGGCAAGTAGGCATCCCTATACGGGGCGTCGGTCCATCACAAGCTGCGACCGGCATCCGATCAGCCCTGTGCCCGTACTAACCGGCACGAGGCAGGACTGTCGTGCTTCTGGTAAGTCGTATGGTCCCACATGACTGGTACTGGTGTACTTATTAGTACACTACGAACTTACCAGGAAAAACCCATCATCGTTCCGTCATATGACCACACAATGCACCCACCATAACAATCAATTTTAATTCTCTTTGATTAGGCTGGATGCTCACACAACGTGCTCAAAGTCTCGGCCCACGGCCATTTTCATGCTAAAGCATATTTATTTGATTTTGCACACGGTCATATGCATATGCAGACTATCAATTAGATACTGCAATCACGGAACGAATAACTCCCAAATACATGTCAATTCATTCAAAGAACGTTTCAGGCATCCAATTATAAATAGGGCGATAAATCCCAAAGTAGCGATTAATGCTCAATAGTAATTCCAGTCACACCATCAGCCCTCCAACGGGATAATCACACCAATGAAAATCATCGAACCAATTACGAGCTTTTAATTTCATTTAGACAATATAAAGCTCAATTCTAACAATAATCATTTATTAGCCCATTTAATTTATAATTGTCGATCTAACACTCGTCTTTAATCTATCGTTCTCTCGCGATAAATCAATCAATTTCAACTAATCACAATTAACCACAGATAATATAATTAATCACGCTAACTTAGTCGATTACGGTCATTTAACCTAAACCAGGGTTTCTAACTAAACCAACCGTAATCACTTTATGTTATTACCAAAATTGCTAACCCAACTAACCCTAGGCGCAATTAGCGCCCTAACCAAGGTTTAGGGTCAACTCACAATTTATTTAAGCTCGGGCCGGCTCAAAATCAACAATGCGACGGCGGCGGCAACGAGCGACGACAACGACGGCGGCGACGGTTCTCGGCGATAAAACACGGTTAAGCCTTGGTTCTAAGGTTTCTCGAGAGGCGTCACGACCCGGCACCAACTAGGGTACGTGACGGAGGTCCGGCGAGGTGGCGGCGGCGACGGCGGAGCTCCGGCGAACTCCGGCGACCTAAAACAGAAAATGGACAGCATCGTTAAAACAGAGGAACGGGGCTGTTTTGAGGCGATCCTGGGCCCCACGGGCTGAGGCGAGGCCGGCCATGGCTCGGGGACTCACCTAGGGGTCGAAGGGGATCGGTTGGGGCCGGAGGAAGGCGGCGGAACAGCAGCAAACAGCAGTGAACAGAACCGGCGAAAATAGAGGACTCGCGCACAGAAAATAGGAGAGGCCGTTCGGGGTTGATTTCGGGCCCCACGTGCGGCGACCGGCTACCACGAGCTTAGGGGAACTAGTGTGGGGTTCTAGAAAGTCGTCGGCAGCGGTGGTGAGCGACGGAGGCGGCCGGTTCGGACGAAAACAGAACCAAACCGCAACTTACTCCAAAACAGAGTACCGGCGGTTCCTTGGAGATTTGCGGTGGTTCCGGCGGCAACGACCGGCGAGGTGGCTTCGGGAAGGTTGTGACGAGGCTGAGGGACTTTAGTGAGGTGGTGGGAGGTTGTGGCGTCGCTCAAAACCGACGGGAGGAGGAGGAGAATGAGGCTTGGCTAAGGGGGGGGGGGGTTATGTTTTCATGGGGGAATGGGAGAAGAAAAAAAATAGAGGAAAGAAAGGGAGGGGGCAAGAGAACGTGAGGGGCAACGGTAATGAGGGAGTGTGGCAAATGAGTAGAGAGAGAAAAGTGAGTGGGGGACAAACGGGAAGTTTGGGGGTGTCACATCTCCAGCCGCGTCCCCCCGACTACCGTCCTTCTGAGTGTTAACTACATCTGCTGTTACCTCTTCTTTGCGTGCTCCATCATCTCGGCCTGGACCATCCGGTCATCTCCATCACCCATGGTGGTGCATCATCGCTGGACGACGATTATGATTGACCCCGACGCTGTAGTTTCTCGTCCTGGCGAGGCGTAGCGACGACAAGATGAGCAGATCCCGGTGCCTTGGAGTGGTCAGACCGAGCCGGATATGATTGGAATGGTGAGCGAGACCCGACGGGGATGTTAGACAGCAGTTGACTCTAGTCATCGATTTTTACCTCGTTTCCGGAGTGGACTTGTTGGTACGCGGACAAGCAATGGTGATGTTGGTTCGTAGCGTCGGTATGGCGGTCAGGTGTTAGCCGGTGAGCGCGGACTACTGGAGATGAGCTTTGGCAAGCTTGAACAGGGAAGGTACTCAGTGGAGAGAGCGTCGTGGATAGAGGCGACGCAAGCTTGGGCAAATGACGACGCAAACGTGAACAGAAGATGGCGCATGCGGAAGCGATGCGACTCGTGAACTGGCGACGACGCTAGCGCGAGCAAATGGAGGCGTGTGTTCGGAAGCAGTGGTAGTCCGACGAGACGACAACTTGGTCGCCGGATCTTGGCGTCGTTGTTTCGATATTGGTCATGCGAAACCGGCAAGAAGGTCCGGCGGAGCGCGATCCAGCGGTGGTGCGGTGAACGAATGCTGGCGCCGCGACGGTGAGGCGAGCGAAGGCTGTTGGAGTCGAAAGGGCAGTGGCTTCGTTGGGTATTGCAGGGAGGAGGAGCTGCGACACGAAGAAGAAGTTGAGCATGGCGGGAGAGCGGGCGATGCTTCTCGTTTCGTGGTCGACGTTGGTGGAGGTCTACGGTTTCTACTGTGGCCGACGGCCTCAGCGGAGGCCTCCGAAATGGACGACGCCGGCGACGCGAGCCGAAGCAGACTCGAGCTCGCTTCTGGTTTCATGGGGAAGGCGGACGTCTCGCATGATGAGAAGATGAACGGAAGGATGGTTAGGCCGGATTGTGAGTTTGGCTTACTGGACTGAGGCCTTTTTCTTTTGTTTCGTTCTTTCATGTTAAGGTTGGGCCTGAGTCAAGAAGCAAGAATTCTGGGCTTGGGTTTTAAGAGATATTTCGTGAAGGTCTGATTTAGGTCTTGGGCTAGGAGGGCTCTGGGCCTATTTTAAGGCTTTTCCTTTTTAAGTCTAAGGACTGGGCTCATCTTTCGAGCCCAGTCTGAGCGTGAAACCAGGCCGCGTGTGCCTGGGTTCGGTCCTGTCCGGGTCGGGTTCATGGGCCTGACCCGGACATTTTATAATAATTTAAATTTTAAAATCAGTAAATTTCAAAAAATAGGAAATATGTAGGACATGTCTATATTTTCCTATATTGTCTAAATTAGTTTTCACACGCCTGATTATTTGATATATTTGTCATGTGAATATTTTTGGTGAATTATTTAGTTAGTGATGCGTGTCCAAGTAGGTAAATTAGCATGGTATTTAAAGTTTAATTCGAGATGCTCGTTTTATCCTTTAATTGACTGAACTTTGCTAATTATCTGCTTTGAGTAAATGCATGATGCATGATATTGATATTTTAACGTGGCGGCACGATGATGCCCATGGAGATGGCGGCCCATTGGAGTTTGGCGAGGATGAAGATAGACGTCCAACTCGGTCCATTTATATGCACCCGATCTTCGTATCGGAGTTGTTTTCTTTAAATATCGTCATTATAGATTTGGTCTGCATGCGCTTATTCCAATCTTTATTTGGCATATTTTCCTGATTGAGTGTTTATAACACTATCTTTTGAAAAATTGCATGTTAATTGCTTTCAGGGATGCTAGGTTAAGGATAAATAGGTGATTGCACGAAATGACAGAAAAACATTATGCATGATCTTCTAGCATTGGTTAGATACCTGGTAAGCTTAAAATGATGTGCAGAATATGTGGTCACCTTATGGAATATTAACTGGTTAAGTATCGAAAGGGCGTTAATTATCTAGTTAGCGTAATCAAGTCCCCAAACTTAGAAGCTCTGGTTGTGTAGGAAGAAAGATAACACCCCCATGTCTCGATTGGTTTCTAGCCAACCTCAATAGGCTAGTGGCAACTCCTAAAAGCATTTTTCATTTGCTAATCAGTAAAAAGAAATCCAATGTCATGCGAGGTAGGACTTGGGAAAGTTCACGCCATCGATCGATGACAATACCTCTAAACCCACCGGACCCTCATGGGAAGCTCAAGCCAGGTCGCGACAAGGACAAGAGAAATTCAACAAAAAAAAAAAATCAGGGAATTTATTTTTGGTCCAAAAATGGACTGGCCAAAGATGTAAGAGTTGATTTTCAAATTTTGTGAATTTTTATTGTATGTTAATATTTTTTTTTAAAACTGATATAAAAATAGGTGTCAATAATATGTTCATCTTTGATTAACGAGACCAAAAAAGGAAAAAAAAATGAGAAAGATCGACTCGTCTCTAAATAATGCGGGTGATCACTGTTTGTAATGTGTCACTAAATTAGAAGTTGCTACCACAGGATCAAGATTGCAGGGAGAAAAGAGTGTTGAATTCGTCACTATCCCAAGCAAGACAGTTAAATGAAGTTCGTGAAGAACATATAATCTATCAGAGATTCTACCTCAGCTTTTTTCCGTTTTTTTTTTTTGGGTCAACCTATCTCAGCTTTGTGAAGAACGTGATTTTGATAAACCCTTTTTTTGGGTCAGAGATTTTGATGTCCTTGACTATGCCAACTATCGCAATCCAGAGTGCAAGTTTATAGTCGACTTACTAACCAATGGAAGAAGAAAAACTCTACCTTGGTGGCCGATGACTCTTGAATGTCTGGTGGTGGATTCGCCGTTCATTATATTGATGGATGATGGAAGAACAACAAATATCGACAGGAGTCGGTGGACGATAGAAGAAAGAGCAACAAAGATGAAAAAGATAATTCAAAGGATGAATGAAAACAGCCAAGAAAATCCTAGTGAATGAATTTCAGCACAAAAAGATAAAAAAGAAGAAGATGCAAACATGAAAAGAAGAGCAATTTCCAAACCTACAATGAAGTACTAAAATCAGTTTGTGAAACATAGGCGTCAAACCTGACCCCCCCAAAAAAGAAAAGAAAAAAATAAAGATCCTCCACACAAAAAAAAAAGTAGGAAAATCTATGCAAACGTTAACCCTCTTCTACTTGTCGTACCTCATCGCGATGAAGAACAACAACCACATCAAGACGAATTCGATGTAGAACAACTGCAACCCTATGCCCACCAGTTTGCCATAGCCGCATGTCCATCCGACTAGCAGCAACAACAGAGTCACAGACACCACCCCGGCGAATGAACATGTCAAAATTTTGATAAAAGGATTGGGATAGATGAGGGCAAAATAAACCAGGGCCGGGGTGATAATAAGTACGGAGAGGAAGATGCCTCCGACCCACGCGGCCTTGGTACATTCATCAGTGGCCTTGATACATTCGTCAGAGAAGGTCCAAGCTGCGCATTTATGTGCTGGTTGAGGGGCATTTAGGTCTCCTCCTTGGAGATCCATCGGTCTTGGTATGACCGATTCTAAATCTCCAACTGGGGTATATCCTGTTCTTCTGGCCGGCCCTTGAAGGTCTGCTGGTGGATTGGCAGCCATTGATGGATGATGGAAGAGCAATAGAGATGAAAAAGATACCTGCAAAGAATGAATGAAAACAGAGAGAGATAGTCTTACAATATCAATTACAATGCATTAGAATCGGATAAGCGCGATCCTAATCCTATAGAAAGAGTATCTATTATTTGAAACCAAGGAAGATTTTTGCTCTTCTCTAATCCTAGGGAGAGAGTATCCATTATTTGAAACTAACGACGATTTCTGCTCTTTTTTCGACTTTCGACTAATAGGATGGAGAAAAGATAGGTGTCATTGAATATGACATTACTAAAAATTAGTTTCTAAAAAAAATAATTTACCAAATAATACGATAAACTTTTATTTTTGGGCGTTGTTCAACAATAAAAGGTATTGAGAATTGAATATAGGACGTACGTTAAATGATTACTTGTAATTCCGCGCGTCGTTTTGTAAATTTTCGAGCGATAAACTCGGTGCTCTCTCGCTTTTTTTTTTCTTCTCTTCTTCCTTTTTTATCCGATAAATCGCATGGATCAGCTACAACATTTAGTTCCTAATACCTACTCAATTTGACTAGTGGAAAAGTTGAGTTGAAATCACAATGAGCACAAGAGCGGAAGCACGCACGTAGGGAAGAGCGCAACAGAATTTAGCGGGCTCCAATATTTTTATCACAAGGAGCGTGGCCAGCACAAGCCCCTCTATTTTCTAAATACCGTTCGCGGGCGCCACATTTCTTGATTTTTCTTCCCCTTTCTATGCAAGGTTATGGCCTAGCTAACCTTTTAAGGAAAAGTTAGACAATTCATTTTTCCCCTTTCTGATCCCTCTTATTTTGTCGTGCTCTCTCCTTGTAGAGCGCTCGAAGTCGTACCCAATTGAAATTCCCGAGTCTTTAGGAGTCCCTCCCACGCAACACAGACTCGATAATTTGGGAAATTATCGAGATTTGCGGAGTTAGCTTACGCTTCGTTTCGATCACGACACTAATGTTTAAACCGCTAAGGGTAAACCAAAAAATTATACGCAAAGAGAGAAAAAAGAGGACAAAGAGGCCCTTTCCAAAAGTGTTTTTTTTTTTTTTGCCTTGACAACGGAAGCTTTTATCTAGCATCTAAAAGATAGATACAAGCTGACCAAGGAAACCTACTAAGCTAAAATTAAACTACACCCAGCTAGTATTGTAAATTTCTACTCTCGAATCATATAACAACAATTATTTGTATGCGTGCATGTGTGTATAGACAAAATCAAGTTTGTTTCACATAATCAAGTTTATCATATGCGAATGTATCAAAACAAAGATCTTCGCGAATGAACTCTAAAGTGAACATCCGATGTATTACCTAACCTACACAGCTAATACATTGAATGGGTCGAGCAGACGAGAAGATGTCGGTCAAATTCCGAGCAGACATTTAATCAAACAATGAAGTAAAATCTCCCCATATTATTCATGGAAATTTCCTTGACAACCTTGTTTTTACCATCTTATCAACAGGTGCTATTTGAACTGTAAAATTCACAAAATTGCCATTTTGCGGTAGCCTACAAAATAAGATATAAGATCTAAAATTTTTAAGATTTACATATTCCAAGTCATCCCTTCGGAAATGGCATATCACATTGACGAAATAGCCATTTTATGATATTACAACCATTTTATTTTTTTAAAAATAAATGTTTTACTTTACTTAATTTTCAATTCCATTTTAGCACCTGTGAATTTACATTCTAATAATGGGTTGAAGGAAACAAAAAAACAAGGAATTCTAATTTTGATAATGCGGTGTTATGCACGTCTTAACAAATGCTTAGCTTGATATATATTCAATTGTATTCGCTTCTCTTTACCTTTTTTTTTTGGGAGTGAGGCCAGAAAATGTCGCCGACTAACTCTCGCAGGCCATAGGCGAGGACTGGAATGCCCTCATGGATCAGAGCATCGTGCCCTCGCAAGGCGTTGTAGTTCTCACCTATATAAGACGATCAACACTTTTATTATGCCAACTCAATCATAAAACTTTTGAAGATATACCGATGTAATCATTCCGGTCAATATTTATAGGAAATCGCTGAAGTGAACACAAACCATCCTATATGAGACGATCAACACTCATGTGGAAAATCTTGTAGTTTTCTTAATTTTTATGAATTTCTAGATCACCCGTCGTGTGGAACAGAAAATCACGAACAACAATTGGGGACCATTTGGGAGCTAGTGGCCAAAGCAAAAGAAAGCCACTAGCTCGTGAATGCTTAGCTTGATATATTATCTTTATGCTATGCTGATATATTGTAATTTGATTTGTTGCTTCAATAATTGTGATTTACATAGATTCTCTCGCAAAATTGTGATTTTAAATAGATTCTTTCACAAGTAAGGAGGCCAATTTCCAAGATGCATTTCTTTGTATTAATCATGTGCAAATTTCACATGCCACCAATAGGTTGCTTCCTTTATTCATAGGAGATCGGGTTTGGATTAAGTTTCGTTAGGCGAGTTCAATGTAACATTTGGGGTTCGTCCCTTTTTATTACCAAAAAAAAAAAAAAATCATCCATTAACAAGTGATTGGGTCAAATGTGGTCCGACCCATATTAATCCATCTAATCCATTTGGTCAATTTTCATACAATACAAATTTAACGACACATACTCGACTTGACCCATACCCAATCCATACTCGATCCGACCGAACCCGTATTACTTAAATACTTTTATATTAAACTGAATCATGAAATATTGGTTTCTTATAAGTTACTACGGAAAAATGATGTTGCTAAAACTCTTTCATGTGATTGAAATTTTTTTAATTTTTATAAAAATTTGGAACTTTTTCTCAATTTTCTTATAAAAATAATTTTTTATTATCCTCCCCCCACCCCCACCCCCCCCCCCCCCCCCCAACTTGCGGCTGCATGCCTCTGCCCACCGGGTCACTACCCGATTGCCGGTCGCCGGCCGCTGCCTCCCGCCAATTTATTGCGTGGTCACACTGTTCTACGATCCACCCCTCTGAACTTTTAAATCGACCACCACCGTGGCTCATCACCGAACCACAACCTGATTCAACAATCAATACCACCTGGGGACTGTTGGCCATCGATGCCCACCTCTATCATCAACCGCTTTAGCATTCACACCTTCGCGGAATGATTTAAAACAAGCAGATAAAGGGACGCCGTGAGAAAATCGGAGTAGATGCACATGGTGGTCAACACTCAGGCCATGGATACAGCGTCGTCATGGATACGTACATAAGCGTGACTTGTACAATTCAGCATCAGAAAATTTATTAACATAGATATGCTGCATGATTTGGCACTGGGTTGCGATCCAGTTCCTAATCAACTAGCCTAATGTACTCAGTAAGAAGAAGCGGAATGCATTTGCTGCGCCTGAAATAGCTAAATGAGAATACTTTTGACGAAAACAACCACATAATAAGCGGCACAAATATATCGAACAGGCAGATTTTGTTTCACGCATTTCTGGATTCAACCAAAAAATGTTACAGCGTAATCTAGTCAGAAATGCAGGGAGCAATTCAAGACGAAGAACCAACAAGAATCAAGGCGGTTCAGATCGAACCGTGCCCGAATCACAAGGAGAACCACTCGGCTCGGCTCCACCTCAAGAACGAAAATGCAATGACGCGAGAGGAAAATAAGTAATGCGAGACTCAAAGAGTGCTTGCCCTTTGAGTTGGCGCGCGGAGGATAGGAACCGGAAGCGAGACAGAGGAGCAAGGGAAACCATGACTCCCAATCAGAAAACTAATGCACCCGAGAAGAGAAGAAAATAGGGAGAATCGTATGAGGAAAAAACCAATGCACCCGACGGTCTGGCTGCGATTGGACGGGTGGAAGGCGTGGCCACACTCCGCTGTGTATGTAGCCGCACCGCGGCCTGTCTTGACGCTGCCGAAGCACACCCCTCACGTGGTCTGGAGCACAAGAAGCACGATGTCGGAAGACTGATTAATTCACGAAAACGACGCGACATGTAGTAATTATCACGGTCCAAGAGAGGTTCTTACTCTGAACTTGAAGCTGTTCTTGAAGAAAGAGAGCTTGAGCGGAGACCGCGGAGACGAAGCGTTGGAGGTAGGCAACGATCTAGGCGTCATCTTGGTTGACTTGGGAGTGGAGGTCTTGCACTCGGGTCTCGGAGTCTCGCTCAAGCTCACAATAGCCGTGCCGGGAACCGGAGCTGATACCAGAGCCGTCCGGCATCGAAGCAGGCTAGGGGTTGAAGACGGAGGTGGAGGTTCGCGGGGAGCCTGCACTCACGGAGTGGTGGAGGTGGGGTTGCTCCCCACGGACAAGAACCCTAGCTTGGCAGCGGTGCATTTGCGAGGGCTGGTGCTGGGGCTGATGCTCATGGGCTGTTGCTGCCTCTCGAGAGCCTTGGATTCTAGGTCTCGAGGGATGGTCGTGCAGAACGCTCTCCTCCAACCGGTGCCCATTTTCGAGAGATTGAGAGAGAGAGAGAGAGAGAGAGAGAGAGAGAGAGAGAGAGAGAGAGAGAGAGAGAGAAGGAAGGAATGAAGGAAGTATTAAAATACTAATAAAATTGAGTGAAGCAAGTTTTAATGTTGTCTTGGGTGAAGCAAGTTTTAATGTTGTCTTCATAAGTGTGTTAGAAGTTTTACTATAAATACTTGAGTGTTGTATTGTAAAAATAAAAAAGAGAGAAGCCAAAGCAAGTGTTCTCCAATATATATATTTTCTCCTTTCATTTTGTGCCTCATTTTTTATATCCGAAAGGTCGCCCATATTGTGTTTTTGGTTCCAACATTTGATATCAGAGCTAGAATGGCATCTACAAGTTCCGTTCAAATGCAGCTTCCAAAGTTGAACGGAAAGAATTTCAACAACTGGGTCGTCCAGATGAAGGTTCTGTTCAAATCGCAAGATTTGTGGAATCTGGTTGAAAGTGACTACAACGAAGTAGCCGATTCCAAAGCATTCGAGGCTTTGAGAAAGGAGGAGAAAGAATCTCTGGTGGAGTCCCAGAAGAAAGATCAGAAAGCATTATATGCGATTTTTCAAGTCGTGGAGGAAACGATATTTGAAAAAATATCGAGTACCAAGACCACGAAAGCTGCTTGGGATATCTTGCAGAAATCCTACAAAGGCGATGATCGTGTTCGGCGGGTGTGGCTTCAGACTCTTCGAGGTGATTTCGAGTCTTTACGCATGAACGACTTGGAATCAATCTCGGTATATTTTGATCGTGTGCAGGCCATTGTTAACCAGTTTAGGGTTAATGGTGAAGAACTTCAAGAAGTTCGTGTTGTAGAAAAAATCTTGAGGTCTTTGACTGAAAGATTTGACTACGTCGTCGCAGTGATCGAGAAAGGACAAGGCGTATCAACTCTTACGTTGGAGTGGTTGATGGGTTCATTATGCTCCCATGAGCAAAGAATGAACCAGAAGTCTACGGGTTCCGTTCCCGAGCAAACATTGCAAAGTCGGGTCGCTCAACCAAATCGAGGAGGCTATCAAGGCGGTCAAGGTCGTGGAGGAGCCCGAGGTAGAGGTGAGAATTCAAATTTCACCAAAAATTTTAATTCTCGTGACAAATCAAAAGTCAAATGTTATAAGTGCAACAAATTCGGACATTACAAATCCGAGTGCCATGCAAAGATGAAGTACGTGCCGGCGGAACATGCACATGTCATAGATGCTGAAGAGTACATGATACTAGCATGTGCGAAGGATGATTCAACTATCGTGGATACCAACACATGGTATCTAGATACTGGGTGTAGCAACCATATGACCGGAAGAAATGAGTTATTCTCACAGCTGGATGAGACAAGCCGTGGTGAAGTCAACTTCGGGAATAAATAAAAAATTCCCGTGATGGACAAAGGCAACATTAATATCAAATCCAAAGACGGTACTAATGTTGCTATTGCAGATGTTTACTTTGTGTCAGGACTTTTTTGGAATTTGCTAAGTGTTGGACAACTTTCCAAAAGAGGCCACAATGTTCATATTGAAAATGGAGTTTGCACCATCAGAGGTGTAAACAACAAGTTGATCACGACGGTACAAATGATGAAGAACCGGATGTTTCCCCTGATTCTTCAAACGAAGAATCTCTTGAGTTTTCAAGCGATGACGATAGACAGTAGCTGGCTGTGGCATCTTCGATTTGGGCATCTAAATTTTCGTGGAATGAAGCAATTAGTCCAGAAAAGGATGGTGACTGGCATGCCGTTGATTAACGATCCAAGACGTCCTTGCGAAGGATGTCTCGTTGGAAAACAACACCGAGACTCTTTTCCAGTTGGAAAAGCTAGAAGAGCAAACCAACCGCTGGAGTTGGTACATATCGACATATGTGGCCCTGTTGAGGTGAAATCGTTTGGACAAAAAAGGTACATGCTAATTTTTGTCGACGATTTTAGCAGAAAAATATGGGCACACTTCTTGAAGGAAAAATCTGAAGCTTTTAGCAAGTTTAAAGAATTTAAAGTCTATATTGAAAAATAAAGTGGCTTTAATTGAAGACGTTGAGATCGGATAGATGTGGAGAATTTACCTCAAATGAATTTCACAAATATTGTAAAATTCATGGAATCAAACGTCAGTTGACTGCCAGCTATACTCCTTACAAGCTATACTCCTTAGCAAAATGGTATAGTAGAAAGAAAAAACGGGATAATTTTTGAAATGGCACGAAGTATGCTGAAAGCTAAGAATTTTCCCAAGAAATTTTGGGCAGAAGCTGTTGCTTGTGCTGTATTTGTACTAAACATGTGCCCAATAGTGAGTGTTCCTGGAAGAACTCCAGAAGAAGCTTGGAACAGAAACAAACCAGATGTTTTTTTGTTCCTACAAGTATTTGGGTGCGTGGCATATCCCCATATACCAGACGAGCGAAGAAAGAAGCTGGATGACAAAAGCCAGAAGTGCATCTTCATCAGCTATAGTGATACAATTAAAGGTTATAAGCTGTATAACCCGGTCACTGAGAAAGTCATCATCAGTAGGGATGTCCAGTTTTTAGAAGATAAAGCCTGGGACTGAAACCAGAAAGGTGACCAGAAAAACATCACCATCGAAGATGATCTACTGGTGGGTGAGACAGAAACACCTCAATCATCTTCAACGAGTGGTTCATCTTCTTCATCATCTTCGAGTGGAGGTACATCTTCACCAACAGCAGCTTCAGAATCACAACTACGTCGTTCACAACGGCTGAAGGAGACGCTAGTAAAATTTAGAGATTATGTGGTCATAAGAAATGGAGACAGTGATAGCGAAATCACTGATGAAACACTAATAAACTTTTGTTTATTTGCTGATTGTGATCCTGTAGCCTATGATGAAGCAGCTGTAGATGAAAAGTGGATTGAAGTAATGGATGAACAAATTCACTCCATTGAGAAAAACGACACATGGGTGTTGACTTCTTTACCACACGGTAAGAAGCCTATTGGTGTCAAGTGGGTATACAAGACAAAGTACAAACCCGACGGTTAGGTGGACCGTTACAAGGCTAGACTGGTTGTAAAGGGCTACAAGCAAAAGCCAGGTATTGATTATTTTGAAGTATTTGCACCAGTTGCTTGGATGGATACTATTCGGATCGTCTTAGCACTTGCAGCTCAAAATCGTTGGCAGATCCATCAAATGGATGTGAAATCAGCATTCCTCAATGGTGTCCTTGAAGAGGAAGTATATGTGGAGTATCCACAGGGTTATGAGAAGAAAGGGCATGAAAATCAGTTTTACATACTAAATAAGGCTCTGTATGGATTAAAACAGGCATCACGTGCTTGGTACACGCGTATCGACACATACCTATTGGAGCATGATTTTCAAAAGTGCCCTTATGAGCATACAATGTATATCAAGTCAAATGCTAATGGTGACATCTTATTTGTGTGCCTTTATGTTGATGACTTGATATTTACAGAGAGCTGTGGAAAAATGTTTGTTGAATTCAGGGAGGCTATGACTAGCCAGTTTGAGATGACTGATTTGAGACCGATGTCCTATTTTCTTGGTCTTGAAGTGAAGCAAACAGATGATGGCATATTTATTTCCTAGCAGAAATATGCTAATGATATTTTGAAGCGATTTAAAATGGAATCGCTGAAGCCAATCTGAACTCCCGTAGTAGAACGATTGGAGCTGAAGAAAGAAAGAACCGATGAGCTGGTAAATCCCACTTATTTTAAAGGCATTGTTGGCAGCCTGAGATATTTGGTTTCTACAAGGCCAGATATTACATATGGAGTGTGTATTATCAGCAGGTTCATGGAAAAACCCTACCAGTCACATTTGCAAGCAGCAAAGAGAATTTTACGGTATGTCAGTAGAACTCGTGATCATGAAATTTTATATTCTTATACTGACAACTTTGGTCAAGTGAGGTACACAGACAGTGATTGGGCAGGTGATACCGAGACTCGAAAGAGTACATTTGGGTATGCTTTCTTTCTTGGATTAGGAGTATTCTCTTGGTCTTCCAAAAAGCAACAAGTTGTTGCTCTCTCGACAGCTGAAGCAAAATACATGGCATTAGCTTCAGCGGCTTGTCAGGCGATATGGCTTCGTAGGATGCTGCATGAATTGATGCATGAACAAACGGGTCCTATTAAAATGATGTGTGACAATAAGTCGGCTATTGCATTAGCCAAGAATCCTGTATTTCATGATAGGAGCAAGCACATCGACATCAAGTATCATTATATTCGTGAGAGAGTCAAAGATGGAGAAATCGATCTTAATTTCTGCAGATCAGAAGACCAGCTTGCAGATATTTTGACGAAACTCTTGAAGGCGGATTCGTTCGAAAAATTGAAGAAGATGCTTGGTATGGAAATCAATTTTAAGGGATGCTATTAAAATACTAATAAAATTGAGTGAAGCAAGTTTGAATGTTGTCTTGGGTGAAGCAAGTTTTAATGTTGTCTTCATAAGTGTGTTAGAAGTTTTACTATAAATACTTGAGTGTTGTATTGTAAAAATAAAAAAGAGAGAAGCCAAAGCAAGTGTTCTCCAATATACAGATTTTCTCCTTCCATTTCGTGCCTCATTTTTTATATCCGAAAGGTTGTCCATATTGTGTTTTTGGTTCCAACAAGAAGAAGGAAGGAGAGATCTCTTTCTCCTTCTTTTGTTGCAATCAAATCCATTTCTAACAATTTCTGGCCATTTCCTCCGCGTCTGTTTGCATTGATAAACCCGAGAAGATCCCTCTCTCTGCAACGCCAAACGGAGGCTGGAAATCCTACTCCCACACTTAGTCTTTAGTCTCTTCTCTCTCTCCCGTGAACGATGTGGAGAGAGAGAGAGAGAGAGAGAGAGAGAGAGAGAGAGAGAGAGAGAGAGAGAGAGAGAGAGAGAGAGAGAGAGGGGATTTATTATATTCATGGGATGGTGTGCTCGCAGGGATTCTCTTTCTTTCTGCCAGTTATATTTCAAAAATACAGTGCCGATCCGTAAGAACGAGATGTGATGAACGGCAAGTATCAAATGAATTCGAACGGTTGATTTTGTGAGACCCACGAAATCAACGGCTACGATTCGTAGTGGATCAAATGAATTCCAACGGTTGATTTTGTGAGACCCATGATATCAATGGCTACGATTCGTTTGATTCTCTGGACCCACGTCTGGGTAAAAATATTTCCCTTGTGGGTAGGTTTACTTTTAGATGAAAAACGAGTAGATGTACATTTTGCACATTATTATATCTCTCTAGGATTTCATGAAAGGATGGGTTTCCTCCAATTCAAAAGCCAAGCACCGATGCTGTAGCTTTGTTACAAGGGTTAATACCACCAAAAACCTCAAATTGATACACCCGTGACAATATTACCCTAAATTATTTTTTTGACCATGAAAAACCCCAAACTGGTACATCTGTAACAAATCTACCCAAAATTGGTACAGCTGTGACAAATTTACTCTCCTTAGTTTTCGTTGAATTTTACCGTCAAATTGCAAAGTTGGATGACACGTGGCTATTGTCGGGTGTGCACGTTACCCTATGTTTGCTATATATGTATCAATTTGAAAATTTTCTGTGATATTAACTCAATTTAATGAAAATTAACAAATGGTAAATTTATCATATGTGTACCAGTTTGAAAATTTTTTATGGTGAAAAAAAGTAGTTTGGGGTAAATTTGTCACAGTTATACCAATTTAGGGTTTTTTATGGTTAAAAAAATAATTTGGGGTATATTTATGACAAGTGTACCAGTTTGGGGTTTTTGGTGGTCAAAAAAATAGTTTGGGGTAAAATTGTCACACATGTACCAGTTTGGGTTTTTTCGCGGTATTAACCCTTGTTATAAACGGATCCGCAAGGAAAGATGATTAAGTGACTTATGTTAATTAATTAATTATGAGATTAGCAGCTTATTTTGGATCACAAAAAATATAAATAACGAACATTAAGAAATTATTGTGGGTCCCTTTCTTTAAAAATGTTTGACTTTATTGTAATGGGTTTGCCTCAATAGCCACTCTTCTCACTTGAAAATGGTGAGGTGGAGTGTTCGAATTCTCACCTTCGAAGAGAGTTGGGATGGGGCCGCGTGAGGAGGAAACAAGGTTTCTCAACTTGTGTTCAAACACTATTATGCTCGCAAAATCATTCACAAGACAGTACTTCACTTCGCGTGGCATTTTATTTCCCAAATTGCTTTGACACAAGATCAGCCTTATATTAAGTCTGCTACTTCCATTACTCAGTGTGTGATACCTCTAGCGTCCTCAAAGTCGATCGTTGAGTCACACCTCGTCCATCTCTCGTACTCCGGTTAATCACTTGTCACTCACGGATTTGGCGTGCAATCTGGTACATCCTCGAACTCTATATTTCCAGGAGGAGGTCATACTCAAATTACTCATGACAACCTAACTCGATTCATTCGAGCCATGCATTACAAAATAACATATACCAAATATGACCAATGATCACCTGGGAGTGAATCACAACTTGAGCAGTGTGCCACTGCTCATTTTTCATCCTAATTTAAGAAGTAAGAGTGTTAACTAATTGGCATAATTTAGGCAACGCATGGACAACTTTTTCTTAGAGGGGAAATGCTTTGTTTCCCCATCGGTAGGGGACAAGCACAGTCAACATTATTGACTTCGTCCTAGGGTTTCCACGTTGGCATGCCCCATGATTCTCTCTCCCCCAACAAACAGAGAGGAACACAAAAGAAGAGCATGCGAAGCTAAAGGGTAAAACAAAAAAATCGCATCACGATCCATGTCCCGTGCAGTAGCCCCTTCGTGCAGCGTAGGGTCCTCGGTCATAGTCTGAGGGTCTTCCTGTTAAGTTTCTATGCAAATGCGACCAAGGAAGATGGAGGAAGGAAGCTACAGCCGACACTGTCGTTTCGGTGCAGAGCGTAGTACGTGTGCGCCTGTGTGGTCATCTTTCTCTGGTTCTGCTTCTGGGTGGTACACGTCGTGGAAATTAATGAGAGACAACGTTGCTGTGCAAGACGAGAGGGACATCCATTCATTCATTCAATGAACACTTCTCACGATCAAGTATGTAAATAAGGCATATCAATACACATTAAGGGTCTCCTAATATAGCCATAAGAGCTTAGAGAATGTGTGATTAAGGACCTGGGTGATTTGGGAAAATATGAAGACGATTTACCAAAAGGGCAAAATCATCAATTACTTTACGAAAGTTTGAAGGTTGAAACACCCAAAATAATCCATGACCATTTGATCGGGGCTATTTCCTATTTTTCGGGAACCATTTTGGAAATATTTTAGGAATTATTTTGAAGACGATTTGCCAGAAGAGCAAAATCGTCATATTTGAAAGGATCGTGGGTCAAAACACTCAAAATAGGTCGTAGCCCGTTGATTGTGGCCATTTTCTATTTTTGAGGATTTTTTTAGATTTTTTTTTTCAATTGCTTGGATTTTTTGATGATTTTTCTACATTTTTTTATCCGGACCGGGCCAACGGACCCGGCCTAGCCATAATCGCCCACTCGAGCCTAAAGGGGCCAAATTAATCTAAGCCCGAAAGACAAACTTGGGCCAAGCCTCGTCTTGTGTTTTTAATGATTGCACGAGAGGCCCAATATTTATTCTAAAGCCCACTTCGACCAATACTAGAAAAAACCCCCAAAACCCCACCCCAAACAAAATGCCCAATCAGAAAGTTCAATTCAACAGGAGATATAGAGCTTGGCGCCGCCCAAGCTTCGCCTTAACAACTAGGAGATACAGAGTTTGAGGTGAGAATTACAATTCAACAGGCTTAAAAATCAAAATGAAAACACGCAATATGGCAAGAGCTAATTACTCTATTATATCGGTTATTACAAGCATGTGCAGGGACAGGTCAGCTCATCAGAATAGATAGATTATCATTCGTTCACCCTTCCATTCATATGTGAATGAGAGAAGCACACATAAAATAAAACGCAATGCCTTTTCCCAGCGAAAGAAAGAGAGAACGATCCATGTTTCCAAGGCCTTCACCACATTAATCTCTACGGTAAACCCCGCAGGCATTCAATGACACAAATGCGGCAAGTAGCAGCAACCAGCTTCTTCTAGACAGGTAAAAAAACTCATAAACAAAATGTGATTGTAGCTGACAAGTTCAGATTCGATATCATCGCATTAGTTCATGATCGGTTCCAACGACGAATTGCCCTTCTCTCCATGCAAATTAAGTTTAGAAAAAAGGAAAAACCTCGACTTCCCGATTCCAAAATGATCGACATCCAAGTCTGGCCTAAGCAAGCAGACGCACATAAATCTCATGTCGACACTTTGAACAGAAGCGACCAAGGGTGTTCAAATGTTACCTGGTCAAGAACACGCGGTGAGGAAAATGAGAACTTCGTCAAGAACGCCTCATTTCAACCCGTAACCTCTGTCTTTGTGTTTTTTGAGCTCTTGTGATTGACTTGCTCCCCCTTCTTCTCCAAAATGGCCAGCTCTCGGTTCTTCTCTTTTGCTCTCTGTTGCTCTCTCTATCAGTCCTCTCTTTTTTTTTCTTTTTTTTTAAATGGCCACCACCCCCATTCTTTGCGAACACTGCTCTCTCTCGTACCGTCCTCAGCAGCCCTCTCTCCCCTCCATTTTTTTTTTCGGGGGCAATTTCCTATTCTTTGGGTTCTTTTTTGGAAATATTTTAGGAATTTTTTTAGACGATTTGCCAGCAGAGCAAAATCGTCATATTTGGAAGGATCAGGGGTCAAAACACTCAAAATAGGTCGTAGCCCGTTGATTGTGGCCATTTCCTATTTTTGGGAATTTTTTTAGATTTTTTCCAATTGTTTTGGATTTTTTTGATGATTTTTCTACATTATTTTTTATTCGGACCGGGCCAACGGACCTGGCCCTAGCCATAAGCTCCCACTCAGGCCTAAAGGGACCGAATTAATCTAAGCCCGAAAGACAAACTTGGGCCAAGCCTCCTCCTGTATTTTTAATGATTGCAAGAGAGGCCCAATATTTATTCTAAAGCCCACTTCGACTAATACTAGAAAAAAAACCCCAAACCCCACCCCAAACAAAATGCCCAATCAGAAAGTTCAATTCAACAGGAGATATAGAGCTTGGCACGGCCCAAGCATTGCCTTAACAACTAGGAGATACAGAGCTTGGGGTGAGAATTACAATTCAACATGCTCAAAAATCTAAATGAAAACACGCAATATGGAAAGAACTAATTACTCTATTATATCGGTTATTACAAGCATGTGCAGGGACAGGTCAGCTCATCATAATAGAAAGATTATCATTTGTTCACCCTTCTATTTATATGTGAATGAGATAAGCACGCATAAAATAACACGCAATCCATTTTCCCACCAAATGAAAGAGAGAACGATCCATGTTCCCAAGGCCTTCACCACATTAATCTCTACGGTAAACCCCGCAAACATTCAATGACACCCATGCGGCAAATCGCAGCAACCAGCTTCTTCTAGACAGGTCAAAAACCTCATAAACAAAATACGATTGCAATAGACAAGTTCGGATTCGATATCATCGTATTAGTTCATGATCGGTTCCAACGACGAACTGCCCTTCTATCCATGCAAATTAAGTTTAGAAAAAAGGGAAAACATCGACTTCTCGATTCCAAAATGACCGACATCCAAGTCTGGCTTAAGCAAGCATACGCACACAAATCTCATGTCGACACCCTAAACAGAAGCAACCAAGGGTGTTCAAAGGTTACTTGGTCAAGAACGCGCGGTGTGGAAAATGAGAACTTCGTCAAGAACGCCTCATTTCACTCTGTAGCCACTGTCTCCGTGTATTTTGAGCTCCCGTGACTGACCTCCTCCCCATTCTTCTCCAAAATGGCAAGCTCTCGGTTCTTCTCTTTTGCTCTCTGTTGCTCTCTCTATTTGTCCTCTCCTTTTTTTTTTCTTAAAGTGGCCACCACCCCCAGCCTTTGCAAACATTACACCCTCTCGTACCGTCCTCGGCAGCCCTCTCTCTCCTCCATTTTTTTTTATCGGGGCAATTTCCTATTAGAAAGTTTTTTGGAGACTATTTTTCAGAAGAGCAAAATCGTCATATTTGGAAGGATCGGGGGGGGGGGGGGGTAAAAACACTCAAAATAGATCGTACCCTGTTGATTGTGGCCATTTCCTAATTTTGGGGATTTTTTTAGATTTTTTTTAGATTTTTTTTCCAATTTTTTGGATTTTTTGATGATTTTTCTACATTTTTTTATGCGGACCGGGACAACGGACCCAACCCTAGCCATAAGCGCCCACTCGGGCCGAATTAATCTAAGCCCGAAAGACAAACTTGGGCCAAGCCTCCTCTTGTATTTTTAATGATTGCAAGAGAGGCCTAATATTTATTCTTAAGCCCACTTCGACTAATACTAGAAAAAACCCCCAAACCCCACCTCAAACAAAAGGCGCAATCAAAAAGTTCAATTCAACAGGAGATATAGCGCTTGGCGCGGCCCAAGCTTTGCCTTAACAACTAGGAGATACAGAGCTTGGGGTGGGAATTACAATTCAACAGGCTCAAAAATCAAAATCAAAACACGCAATATGGCAAGAACTAATTACTCTATTATATCGGTTATTACCTAGGTTGCACCGATACCGACACCGACACCGACACCGATACGATACGATACGTCGATACGCCATTTCTCAAAAAATAGAAAAATTCGACACGTCGAGGACACATCGAATTAAATATATATTTTTAAATTAAAAATAAATAAAAGCCGAAACAGAGATTTTTTTCATAAAAATAGAGAATTTATAAAAAGGGATCTTATAATAAAAAGAAATTTTCTAGCATGATACTTCTGTAAATCGACGAAACCGGCTTAGGAAAAGAGAGAACAAAATAAAAAAATAAATATTTGATTTTGAATGCTCCTGATGTAATTAATGCCCACGCTCTCTCCTCTCTCCTTTGTCAACTTGCGTGTCTTTTACTCTCTTTCCAAACTCCTATCCCCTCTCATCATCTGCGTCTTCCCCATGCTTCCCTCTCTCCCTCCCCCTCTTCTCTCTCTCTCATTACTTTATTAGAAAATCACACTTGCCCAAGCTCAGTCTCCTCTCTTCTGTTCTTCCCCACGCTACCCTCTCTCTACTTTTGGAACGCACATGCCTCAGCTCTCTCTCCCCTCCGTCTTGAGAAGCCAACGCAACGACGTCTCTCCCTCTCTACTTTTGGAACGTACACGCCTCACCTCTCTCTCCTCTCGGTCTTGAGAAGCCAACGACGCAGCGACGACGACAAAGTTCATCTCTGCTCGGGCGCTCGCTCATTTCTCTTAGTGCGACTTTCTCTCTCTTGCCAAGAGGCTTCAAAGTCGCCGACTCGCCGGACCTCAGCCTCAGTCATAAGGAGGCTTCAGACTTCTTCTTCTTTGTTTAAAGGGATCCTGCGAGTCCGACACGGCTGACACGCGTGTTGACGGCGTGTCCGGAGCGCTGACCGGTGTCGGATTCTCGACACTCGTTGACCGCGTATCGGACACGTATCGGACGCGTGTCGGAGCGTATCGAACGCATATCGGTATCCGATACGTATCCGACACCGATACGGTGACATAATGCACGTATCCATGCTACATAGGTTATTACAAGCACGTGCAGGGACATGCCAGCTCATCAGAATAGAAAGATTATCATTCGTTCACCCTTCCATTCATATGTGAATGAGATAAGCACGCATAAAATAAAACGTAATCCATTTTCCCACCAAAAGAAAGAGAGAACGATCCATGTTCCCAAGGCCTTCACCACATTAATCTCTACGGTAAACCCCGCAGACATTCAATGACACCCAAGCGGCAAGTCGCAGCAACCAGATTCTTCTCGACAGGTCAAAAACCTCATAAACAAAATACGATTGCAGCTGACAAGTTCAGATTCGATATCATCGCATTAGCTCATGATCGGTTCCAATGACGAACTGCCCCTCTCTCCATGCAAATTAAGTTTAGAAAAAAAGGGAAAACATCGACTTCTCGATTCCAAAATGACCGACATCCAAGTCTGGCTTAAGCAAGCAGACGCCCACAAATGTCATGTCGACACTTTGAACAGAAGCGACCAAGGGTGTTGAAAGGTTACCTGGTCAAGAACGCGCGGTGTGGAAAATGAGAACTTCGTCAAGAACGCCTCATTTCACTCCGTAGCCACTGTCTCTGTGTTTTTTGAGCTCCCGTGACTGATCTCCTCCCCCTTCTTCTCCAAAATGGCCAGCTCTAGGTTCTTCTCTTATGCTCTCTGTTGCTTTCTCTATCTGTCCTCTCCTTTTTTTCAAAAAAAAAAAGTGGCCACCACCCCCAGCCTTTGCGAACACTGCTCCCTCTCTCTCCTCCATTTTTTTATCGGGCCAATTTCCTTTTTTTTGGGAACTTTTTTGGAAATATTTTAGGAATTTTTTTGGAGACGATTTGCCGAAAGAGCAAAATCGTCATATTTAGAATAAGGAGACGATTTGACAGTTTAGTATAAGGATTTTAACCTGAGTTGTACTTTCTCTTCTGGAATTCTAGTGAGATGAGAAGGATGCGATAGGACCAAGAGACTTTTCGTTCCGACGAGCCATCGAACTTATCCAATCATCAACACTAGCGTGGAGCGGAACTTTCATTAAGTTCAAATCCTGGAGTAATCTTGAACCAACTTCATCTCATTTTTAGGTAATTTCTTAGTTCTTGAAAATACAGGAAAAAATTTAAAAAAAAAACGTAACAAGAAAAAAAAAACACCATTGAATTTCAAGTAAAATTCATCAAATAAGCTTCGTGTGGACATTAAGATGACATTAATTAGGGTTCGTATGAGCAAGTTAAGGAAGTTTTCATTATTTGGGCTAGAAAATCCAAGTTTTATGGATTTTTGGTGTCATGGGGCCTGGTTTTGGTATCGTTTAGCTGTGATTAAAGCAGGAAACAAACTTAAGGGTGTTACGGAGTTAATGACTTTGACGGATCGTGAATTGGGTTTACGGTTTGTCCGAACACAATTTTTGAAATTTGGTGTGTGGGCTGATGCATACTCTTCACGCGTCGACGCCAACTGGCCGGTTGACAGCCTCTCATCTAAAAACGAATCACGCGGCCACTCCAGCAGCCGTTAGATCAAAACATTTACATTTTTTAATCCTCTTTATATTAGAAAAATTCATTTTTTAATTTCGAAAAAACGTAGTCTTGACACGTGGCATAAATATTCAACGTCAATTCTACGTTTTGTTCTACCCAAAACAAAAAAAAAATGATTATTTCCACCTTAGTGATCAACTGAGGTTGAAGACGATCAGAGAGTGAATTTTCTGGCGAGAAGCGCCGGAACATCACCGACGAACGAGAACAGATCTTAAAACATGCGTAAAACTCCCCGAATTTTCCATGGATCTACTTCTGATCACCCCATCATGAACATATCTCAGATTTGGTTTAACCTTAACCTAAAACTAAAACTATCTTAACCAACGCCGGTCGAAACAAACTCCGGCAACGAAATCGTCCTAGCCGCTTCTAACGTCATCTACCTAAACTAAGGTGACGAACATCATCACAAGGAGGCTGGCGAATTTACCTCTTCAAGAATAAAGGTCGAGGATGCCACAAGAAGATTCGTGAGCTCAAAAGTAGTTGGACGGACGAGAGGTCGAACTCAGGCTTTCACACATCGAAAATGAAAAAAAAGACCTCGAGATAATCAGTAACACACCTAGTGTAACCCCAACCAGAAATATCGAAGAACGGTGGCCAAAATCGAGTTATCCATGAACGGCCGAGGTAGAAGTGGTTCGCGGTGGTACCTGATCCGGAGAAGAAATGAGGAGCTGTTTGATTCAAGAGCTTCCTTGAGATGTCACAAAGCGCGGAGGATCCGTCCGGAGCTTCGGTTTTGTGCTAGTTTGGCGTGCCCGAGCGATTGAAGCTCTCGGCCTCCACCTATTCAATGTCGATTTCAAAGCTTCTAGAGAGAGCTTTCTCAAACTTCCCTCTCTCTCTCTCTCTCTCTCTCTCTCTCTCTCTCTCTCTCTTTGTCTTTGAGTTGTTGTTCATCACCTAGAAATCAAATGGTACCTCTACTCTTCTCCAATATGCACGGGAAGCCTTAACCAACTTAAAAAATAAAATAAAACATTCCCGCGCCAAATTGTTACGGGCCATTTGGTGACGGATACTCTTCACGCGTCGGTGCTAGCAGGCCGGCGCCGAGAACGGCTGGACCAGCCGTCGGAGCTCGATCGCGGCTTGGGTCGTGAGGATTGAACTCCGCTTCGGTGTTTTACTTTACATTTTCTCTCCCTGTTGTTCACTGAGGGCGTGCGAATGAGGCTCTGTTCATGCGTAAAGATCACCTGCCAAAAAACGCCACAGTGGCTCTTCTTGGGTTGACTGGGTCGGATCTTTTCGACCCAGTTGACCCGATTTTTTTATACTTAAAAAAACAAGCTAATTAGATCCCAATTTGACCGAATTCCTCAAACCTAATACCAAATTGGAACCGAGGACATGGATATTATCTAAGAATAAGGGATTTGAGTCAAACTGGTTTCATTTTATTCAAAATCCTCTCAATCCAAGTTTTACCCAAATATGAGATTTGGATTAAAATTATCAGGACCCTTAATTATCAGATTGGTCCAAGCCACTCCTACTATTCGATTTAGGGGGTTGAAAAATATAGGGTTGTGGCGTTTCCTTTGCATGATGATCCCAATATTTTGATTAATTGTATTTTAATTGAAATACAGGGAATAAATTGAAAAGTATTTGTGCAATTAAGTCTGATTCATCCAATTGTGCAATTTTATCAAATACATGGACTAAAATGAAATGCATAATATTAAAGTCTAATGTCATGACCCTAAAAAGTAGAAAATTTTGACTAAGATGATTTAAAATGTGATTTTTAGGTTTATTCGGGACTATGCTCAAAGAAGAGAGATAAGATCCGAGTGTCAATTTTCCAAAATTCAAGAGGATAAAATTAAATGAAATTAAAATAAAAGTATTGAATATTTTTGTATTTTTTGACCTCAAATTCTATTTTTTTGGCCTCAAAATCCAAACTAAGCTAACGAATATCATCACAAGGAGGCTAGCGAATTCACCTCTTCAAGAATAAAGGTTGAGGATGCCACAAGAAGCTTCGTGAGCTCAAAAGTAGTTGGACGGACGAGAGGTCGATCTCAGGCTTTCACACAATGAAAATGAAGAAAAAAACATGGAGATAATCAGTAACGCACCAGGAGTAATCCGAACCAGAAATGTCGAAGAACTGTGGCCTAAATCGAGTCATCTAGGAACGGCCGAGGTAGAAGTGGTACGTAGTGGTTACCTGATCCGGAGATGAAATGACGAGCTGTTTGATTCAAGAGCTTCCTTGAGATGTTACAAAGATTGGGGGGTCGGTCCGGAGCTTCGGTTTTGCGCTCGTTTGGCGTGGCCGAGCGATTGAAGCTCACGGCCTCCACCTCTTCAATGGCGATTTCGGAGCTTCTAGAGAGAGCTTTCTCTCACTTCCCTCTCAATCTCTATCTTTTATTTTATTTTTTGAATTTTTCAGATGTTTTATTCAATTTTCGCCCCTCCTGCCCATTCTAGTCTTGTGGCTCATATGCGCCACGTGGCCAACTGACAACCTCTCATCTAAAAACGAATCACGTGGCCACTCCAGCAGCCGTTAGATCAAAACATTTACATTTTTTAATCCTCTTTATATTAGAAAAAATCATTTTTTAATTTCGAAAAAATGTTGTCTTGACACGTGGCATAAATATTCAATGTCAATTCTACGTTCTGTTCTCCCCAAAACAAAAAAAAAAAATTGATTATCGCCACCTTATTGATCAACTGAGGTTGAAGACGATCGGAGAGTGAATTTTCTGGCTAGAAGCGCAGGAACATCACCGGCGAACGAGAACAGAGCTTAAAACATGCGTAAAACTTCTCGATTTTTCCATAGATCTACTTCTAATCACTCCATCATGAACATATCTCAGATTTGGATTAACCTTAACCTAAAACTATCTTAACCAACGCTGGCCGAAACAAACTCCGGCAACGAAATCATCCTAGCCGCTTCAAACGTCATCTACCTAAACTAAGGTGACGAACATCATCACAGGGAGGCTGGCGAATTTACCTCTTCAAGAATAAAGGTCGAGGATGCCACGAGAAGCTTCATGAGCTCAAAAGTAGTTGGACGGATGAGAGGTCGAACTCAGGCTTTCACACGTTGAAAATGAAAAAAAAAAGACCTGGAGATAATCAATAACGCACCAGGTGTAATCCCAACCAGAAATATTGAAGAACTGTGGCCAAAATCGAGTTATCCATGAACGGCTGAGGTAGAAGTGGTTCGCGGTGGTTACCTGATCCAGAGATAAAATGACGACCTGTTTGATTCAAGAGCTTCCCTGAGATGTCACAAAGCTCGGATGATCTGTCCGGAGCTTCGGTTTTGTGCTAGTTTGGCGTGTCCGAGCGATTGAAGCTCTCGGCCTCCACCTATTCAATGTCGATTTCAGAGCTTCTAAAGAGAGCTTTCTCTAACTTCCCTCTCTCTCTCTCTCTCTCTCTCTCTCTCTCTCTCTCTCTCTCTCTTTGAGTTGTTGTTCATCCCCTAGAAATCAAATGGTACCTCTACTCTTCTCCAATTTGCACGGGAAGGCTTAACCAACTTAAAAAATAAAATAAAACATTCTTGCTCCAAATTGTTACGGGCCATCTGGTGACGGATACTCTTCACGCGTCGGTGCTAGCTGGTCGGCGGCGAGAATGGCTGGGCCAGCCGCCGGAGCTCGATCGCGGCTTGGGTCGTGAAGATTGAACTCCGCTTCGGCGTTTTACTTTCCATTTTCTATCCCTGTTGGGTCGTGCGAATGAGGCTCTGTTCATGCGTGAAGACCACCTGCCAAAAAACGCCACAGTAGCACTTCTTGGGTTGATTGGGTCGGATCTTTTCGGCCAATTGACCCGGTTTTTTTATACCTAAAAAAACAAGCTAATTAGATCCCAATTTGCCCGAATTCCTTAAACCTAATACCAAATTGGAACCGAGGACATAGATATTATCTAAGAATAAGGGATTTGAGACAAACTGGTTTCATTTTATTCAAAATCCTCTCAATCCAAGTTTTACCCAAATATGAGATTTGGATTTGAATTATCAGGACCCTTAATTATCAGATTGGTCCAAGCCACTCCCACTATTCGATTTAGGGGGTTGACAAATATAGGGTAGTGGCGTTATCGTTGCATGATGATCCCAATATTTTAATGTGATTTTTAGGTTTCTTCGGGACTATGCTTAATATTATTATAGTGTAATGTAATGTTAAACTTCCCTGAGATGGCAGCAAGCTTGGGGGATCCTTCCGGAGCTTCGGTTTTGCGCCCGTTTGGCGTGGCCGAGCGATTGAAGCTCTCGGCCTCTACCTCTTCAATGGCGATTTCTCAGCTTCTAGAGAGAGCTTTCTCTCACTTCCCTATCTCTCTCTATCTTTGAGTTGTTGTACATCCCCTTGGAACCGAATGGAACCTCTACTCTTCTCCAATCTACCCGGAAAGCCTCAACCAACTTAACAAAAACAAAATTCCCGCGCCAAATTTTTACGGGCTATCTGGTGATGCGTGCTCTTGACGCGTCGGCGCTAGCTGGCCGGCGTCGAGAATGGCTGGGCCAGCCACCAGAGCTCGATCGCTGCTTGGGTCGTGAAGATTGAACTCCACTTTGGTGTTTTACTTTTCATTTTCTCTCCTTGTTTTTCACTGAGGGCGTGCGAATGAGGCTCTGTTCATGCGCGAAGACCACCTACCAAAAAACGCCAGAGTAGCTCTTCTTGGATTGACTGGGTCGGATCTTTTAGACCCGGTTGACCCGATTTTTTTATACTTAAAAAAAACAAGCTAATTAGATCCCAATTTGCCCGAATTCCTCAAACCTAATACCAAATTGGAACCTAAGACATGGATATTGTCTAAGAATAAGGGATTTCAGTCAAACTGGTTTCATTTTATACAAAATCCTCTCAATCCAAGTTTTACCCAAATATGAGATTTGGATTTGAATTATCAGGACCCTTAATTATCAGATTGGTCCAAGCCACTCCCACTATTCGATTTAGGGGGTTGAAAAATATAGGGTAGTGGCGTTACCGTTGCATGATGATCCCAATATTTTAATTAAATGTATTTTAATTGAAATTCAGGGACTAAATTGAAAAGTATTTGTGCAATTAAGTCTGATTCATCCGATTGTTCAATTTTATCAAATATAGGGACTAAAATGAAATGCTTAATATTATTATAGTGTAATGTCATGCCCCTAAAAAGTAGAAACTTTTGACTAAGATGATTTAAAATGTGATTTTTAGGTTTATTCGGGACTATGCTCAATAAAGAGCCATAAGATCCCAGTGTGAATTTTTCAAAATTCAAGAGGCAAAAATTAAATGAATTTATAAAAATATTGAATATTTTTGTATTTTTTGGCCTCAAATTCCAAACTTTTCTGGAGAAGTGGTTCGCAGTGGTTACCTAATCCGGAGATGAAATGACGAGCTGTTTGATTCAAAAGCTTCCCTGGGATGTCACCAAGCTTGGGGGATCCGTCCGAAGCTTCGGTTTTGCGCCCGTTTGGCGTGGCTGAGCGATTGAAGCTCTCGGCCTCTACCTCTTCGATGGCGATTTCAGAGCTTCTAGAGAGAGCTTTCTCTCACTTCCCTATCTCTCTCTATCTTTGAGTTGTTGTCCATCCCCTTGAAACCGAATGGAACCTCTACGCTTCTCCATTCTGCCCAGAAAGCCTTAACCAACTTAAAAAATAAAATAAAACATTCTTGCTCCAAATTGTTACGGGCCATCTGGTGACGGATACTCTTCACGCGTCGGTGCTAGCTGGCCGGCGGCGAGAATGGCTGGGCCAGCCGCCGGAGCTCGATCGCGGCTTGGGTCGTGAAGATTGAACTCCGCTTCGGTGTTTTACTTTCCATTTTCTATCCCTGTTGGGTCGTCCGAATGAGGCTCTGTTCATGCGCGAAGACCACCTGCCAAAAAACGCCAGAGTAGCACTTCTTGGATTGACTGGGTCGGATCTTTTCGACCTAGTTGACCCGATTTTTTTATACTTAAAAAAAAACAAGCTAATTAGATCTCAATTTGCCCGAATTCCTCAAACCAAATACCAAATTGGAACCTAAGACATGGATATTGTCTAAGAATAAGGGATTTGAGTCAAACTGGTTTCATTTTATACAAAATCCTCTCAATCCAAGATTTACCCAAATATGAGATTTGGATTTGAATTATCAGGACCCTTAATTATTAGATTGGTCCAAGCCACTCCCACTATTCGATTTAGGGGGTTGAAAAATATAGGGTAGTGGCGTTACCTTTGCATGATGATCCCAATATTTTGATTAATTATATTTTAATTGAAATCTAGGGACTAAATTGAAATGTATTTGTGCAATTAAGTCCGATTCATCCAATTGTGCAATTTTATCAAATATAGGGACTAAAATGAAATGCTTAATGTTATAGTCTAATGTCATGACCCTAAAAAGTAGAAACTTTTGATTAAGATGATTTAAAATGTAATTTTTAGGTTTATTCGGGACTATGCTCAATAAAGAGACATAAGATCCCAGTGTGAATATTCCAAAATTCAAGAGGCAAAAATTAAATGGATTTAAAAAAAGTATTGAATATTTTTTTATTTTTTGCCCTCAAATAGCAAACTAATCCGGAGAAGTGGTTCGCAGTGGTTACCTAATCCAGAGATGAAATGACAAGCTGTTTGATTAAAAAGCTTCCCTGAGATGTCACCAAGCTCGGGGGATCCTCCCGAAGCTTCGGTTTTGCGCCCGTTTGGCGTGGCCGAGCGATTGAAGCTCTCGGCCTCTACCTCTTCAATGGCGATTTCAGAGCTTCTAGAGAGAGCTTTCTCTCACTTCCCTCTCTCTCTCTCTATCTTTGAGTTGTTGTACATCCCCTTGAAACCGAATGGAACCTCTACTCGTCTCCAATCTGCCCGGAAAGCCTTAACCAACTTAACAAAAAAAAAATTCCCGCGCCAAATTTTTACGGGCTATCTGGTGATGCGTACTCTTCACGCGTCGGCGTTAGCTGGCCGGCGTCGAGAATGGCTGGGCCAGCCACCAGAGCTCGATCGCTGCTTGGGTCGTGAAGATTGAACTCCACTTTGGTGTTTTACTTTTCATTTTCTCTCCTTGTTTTTCACTGAGGGCGTGCGAATGAGGCTCTGTTCATGCGCGAAGACCACCTGCCAAAAAACGCCACAGTAGCTCTTCTTGGATTGACTGGGTCGGATCTTTTAGACCGGGTTGACCCGATTTTTTTATACTTTAAAAAAAAACAAGCTAATTAGATCCCAATTTGCCCGAATTCCTCAAACCTAATACCAAATTGGAACCTAAGACATGGATATTGTCTAAGAATAAGGGATTTCAGTCAAACTGGTTTCATTTTATACAAAATCCTCTCAATCCAAGTTTTACCCAAATATGAGATTTGGACTTGAATTATCAGGACCCTTAATTATCAGATTGGTCCAAGCAACTCCCACTATTCGATTTAGGGGGTTGAAAAATATAGGGTAGTGGCGTTACCGTTGCATGATGATCCCAATATTTTAATTAAATGTATTTTAATTGAAATTTAGGGACTAAATTGAAAAGTATTTGTGCAATTAAGTCTGATTCATCCAATTGTGCAATTTTATCAAATTTAGGGACTAAAATGAAATGCTTAATATTATTATAGTGTAATGTCATGCCCCTAAAAAGTAGAAACTTTTGACTAAGATGATTTAAAATGTGATTTTTAGGTTTATTCGGGACTATGCTCAATAAAGAACCATAAGATCCCAGTGTGAATATTCCAAAATTCAAGAGGCAAAAATTAAATGAAATTAAAAAAATATTGAATATTTTTGTATTTTTTGGCCTCAAATTCCAAACTATTCTTGAGAAGTGGTTCGCAGTGGTTACCTAATCCGGAGATGAAATGACGAGCTGTTTGATTCAAAAGCTTCCCTGGGATGTCACCAAGCTTGGGGGATCCGTCCGAAGCTTCGGTTTTGCGCCCGTTTGGCGTGGCCGAGCGATTGAAGCTCTCGGCCTCTACCTCTTTGATGGCGATTTCAGAGCTTCTAGAGAGAGCTTTCTCTCACTTCCCTATCTCTCTCTATCTTTGAGTTGTTGTCCATCCCCTTGAAACCGAATGGAACCTCTACGCTTCTCCATTCTACCCGGAAAGCCTTAACCAACTTTAAAAACAAATTCCCGCGCCAAATTTTTACGGGCTATCTAGTGATGCGTACACTTCACGTGTCGGCGCCAGCTTGCCGGCGTCGAGAATGGCTGGGCCAGCCACTGGAGCTCGATCGCGGCTTGGGTCGTGAAGATTGAACTCCACTTTGGTGTTTTACTTTTCATTTTCTTTCCTTGTTTTTCACTGAGGGCGTGCGAATGAGGCTCTGTTCATGCGCGAAGACCACCTGCCAAAAAACGCCACAGTAGCTCTTCTTGGATTGACTGGGTCGGATCTTTTAGGCCCGGTTGACCCGATTTTTTTATACTTAAAAAAAACAAGCTAATTAGATCCCAATTTGCCAGAATTCCTCAAACCTAATACCAAATTGGAACCTAAGACATGGATATTGTCTAAGAATAAGGGATTTCAGTCAAACTGGTTTCATTTTATACAAAATCCTCTCAATCCAAGTTTTACCCAAATATGAGATTTGGATTTGAATTATCAGGACCCTTAATTATCAGATTGGTCCAAGCCACTCCCACAATTCGATTTAGGGGGTTGAAAAATATAGGGTAGTGGCGTTACCGTTGCATGATGATCCCAATATTTTAATTAATTGTATTTTAATTGAAATTCAGGGACTAAATTGAAAAGTATTTGTGCAATTAAGTCTGATTCATCCAATTGTGCAATTTTATCAAATATAGGGACTAAAATGAAATGCTTAATATTATTATAGTGTAATGTCATGCCCCTAAAAAGTAGAAACTTTTGACTAAGATGATTTAAAATGTGATTTTTAGGTTTATTCGGGACTATGCTCAATAAAGAGACCTAAGATCCCGGTGTGAATATTCCAAAATTCAAGAGGCAAAAATTAAATGGAATTAAAAAAAGTATTGAATATTTTTGTATTTTTTGCCCTCAAATACCAAACTAATCTGGAGAAGTGGTTCGCTGTGGTTACCTAATCCAGAGATGAAATGACAAGCTGTTTGATTAAAAAGCTTCCCTGAGATGTCACCAAGCTCGGGGGATCCGTCCGGAGCTTTGGTTTTGCCCCCGTTTGGCGTGGCCGAGCGATTGAAGCTCTCGGCCTCTACCTCTTCAATGGCGATTTCAGAGCTTCTAGAGAGAGCTTTCTCTCACTTCCCTATCTCTGTCTATCTTTGAGTTGTTGTACATCCCCTTGAAACCGAATGGAACCTCTACTCTTCTCCAATCTGCCCGGAAAGCCTTAACCAACTTAAAAAAAAAAAAATTCTCGCGCCAATTTTTTACGGGTTATCTGGTGATGCGTACTCTTCACGTATCGGTGCTAGCTGGCCGGCGTCGAGAATGGCTGGGCCAGCCACTGGAGCTCGATCGCTGCTTGGGTCGTGAAGATTGAACTCCACTTTGGTGTTTTACTTTTCATTTTCTCTCCTTGTTTTTCACTGAGGGCGTGCGAATGAGGCTCTGTTCATGCGCGAAGACCACCTGCCAAAAAAGCCACAGTAGCTCTTCTTGGATTGACTGGGTCGGATCTTTTAGACCAAGTTGACCCGATTTTTTTATACTTAAAAAAAAACATGCTAATTAGATCCCAATTTGCCCGAATTCCTCAAACCTAATACCAAATTGGAACCTAAGACATGGATATTGTCTAAGAATAAGGGATTTCAGTCAAACTGGTTTCAATTTATACAAAATCCTCTCAATCCAAGTTTTACCCAAATATGAGATTTGGATTTGAATAATCAAGACCCTTAATTATCAGATTGGTCCAAGCCACTCCCACTATTCGATTTAGGGGGTTGAAAAATATAGGGTAGAGGCGTTACCTTTGCATGATGATCCCTGTATTTTGATTAATTGTATTTTAATTGAAATCCGGGGACTAAATTGAAATGTATTTGTCCAATTAAGTCCGATTCATCCAATTGTGCAATTTTATCAAATATATGGACTAAAATGAAATGCATAATATTAAAGTCCAATTTAGGTTTATTCGGGACTATGCTCAATAAAGAGACATAAGATCCCAGTGTGAATTTTCCAAAATTCAAGCAGCAAAAATTAAATGGAATTAAAATGAAAGTATTGAATATTTTTATATTTTTTGACCTCAAATTCTATTTTTTTGGCCTCAAAATCCAAACTAAGCTAACGAACATCATCACAAGGAGGCTAGCGAATTTACCTCTTCAAGAATAAAGATCGAGGATGCCACAAGAAGCTTCGTGAGCTCAAAAGTTGTTGGACGGACGAGAGGTCGAACTCAGGCTTTCACACATCGAAAATGGAAAAAAAAAGACCGGGAGATAATCAGTAACGCACCAGGTGTAATCCCAACTAGAAATATCGAAGAACTGTGGCCAAAATCGAGTTATCCATGAATGGCCGAGGTAGAAGCATAGTTGTTAAGGCGTCGCCCTCTGATGGCCAAGGCGTCCCGTCGCCTTGTTGGTTGCCCTCAAGGCGGGCGCCTTGGTTGTCTAGGCGTCGCCTAGTGGGCGCCTTGGGCGCCTTGAGCGCCTAGGCGACGCCTTGGGCGCCTTGACAAGGCCCAGTTTTTTTTTTTTTTTTTTTTTTTTTTAAAATTTCGAGCCAACATGGACAGTGGGCCACGATCAAAAGGGCCAATCCCTTTTATTTTAAGCCCACTAGATTAGGTTAAATCCAAACCCATTAGGTTTTCCTCTTGTATTTGCTAATTGCTCTTTGCTATCAAACGGTGCCGAAGACCTTCTCAACTAGGTTAAAAAAATTGTAAGTTAAAAATTAATAAATTAATTAAGACAAACAAGTAAACTTTAATAAGAAACTTGAATGACATTTGTTGCCCAAAACAAGTTGGTAATTTTATATGAAGAAAGTTGATAATTTTCTTTCATTTGCATTGATAATTTACCTACTTCATTTTATGATTATTATGTCTTAAATATATTTGATAGTTATTTATTTTTAATAATCTTTCATGCATATATTTGCTCTGTTGAATCATGAATGTAAATTTTGAAGTACAAATGTAAAATATACAATTATACATATATATATTTAAAAATTTAGCTTCATTGTCGCCTTATCGCCTTGCGGACGACTAGGCGGGTGCCTAATCGCCTAGGCGTTTTGAAGGCCTTTGCTCGCCTTGTCGCCTTGTCGCCTTAACAACTATGGGTAGAAGTGGTTCACGGTGGTTACCTGATCTGGAGATGAAATGACGAGCTGTTTGATTCAAGAGCTTCCCTGAGATGTCACAAAGCTCGGAGGAATCGTCCGGAGCTTCGATTTTGCGCTCATTTGGCGTGGCCGACCGATTGAAGCTCTCGGCCTCCACCTCTTCAATGGCGATTTTAGAGCTTATAGGAGAGCTTTCTCTGACTTCCCTCTCTCTCTCTCTCTCTCTCTCTCTCTCTCTCTCTCTCTCTATGTCTTTGAGTTGTTGTTCATCCCCTAGAAATCGAATAGTACCTCTACTCTTCTCCAATATGCACGGGAAGCCTTAACCAACTTAAAAAATAAAATAAAACACTCCCGCGCAAAATTGTTACGGGCCATCTGGTGACGGATACTCTTCATGCGTCGGTGCTAGCTGGCCGGCGCCAAGAATGGTTGGGCAGCCGCTGGAGCTCTATCCCGTCTTGGGTCGTGAAGATTGAACTCCGCTTCGGTGTTTTACTTTCCATTTTCTCTCCCTGTTGTTCACTGAGGGTGGGCGAATGAGGCTTTGTTCATGCGTGAAGACCACCTACCAAAAAACGCCACAGTGGCAATTCTTGGGTTAACTTGGTTGGATCTTTTCGACCCAGTTGACCCGGTTTTTTTATACTTAAAAAAACAAGCTAATTAGATCCCAATTTGCCCGAATTCCTCAAACCTAATACCAAGTTGGAACCGAGGACATGGATATTATCTAAGAATAAGGGATTTGAGTCAAACTGGTTACATTTTAAACAAAATCCTCTCAATCCAAGTTTTACCCAAATATGAGATTTGGATTTGAATTATCAGGACCCTTAATTATCAGATTGGTCCAAGCCACTCCCACTATTCGATTTAGGGGGTTGAAAAATATAGGGAAGTGGCGTTACCTTTGCATGATGATCCCAATATTTTGATTAATTGTATTTTAATTGAAATCCAGTGACTAAATTGAAAAATATTTGTGCAATTAAGTCTGATTCATCCAATTGTGCAATTTTATCAAATATAGGGACTAAAATGAAATGTTTAATATTATAGTCAAATGTCATGACCCTAAAAAGTAGAAACTTTTGACTAAGATGATTTAAAATGTGATTTTTAGGTTTATTCGGGACTATGCTCAATAAAGAGACATAAGATCCCTGTGTGAATTTTCCAAAATTCAAGCAGCAAAAATTAAATAGAATTAAAATAAAAGTATTGAATATTTTTGTATTTTTTGAGCTCAAATTCTATTTTTTTGGCCTCAAAATCCAAACTAAGCTAACGAACATCATCACAAGGAGGCTAGCGAATTTACCTCTTCAAGAATAAAGGTCGAGGATGCCACAAGAAGCTTCGTGAGCTCAAAAGTTGTTGGACGGACGAGAGGTCGAACTCAGGCTTTCACACATCGAAAATGAAAAAAAAAGACCTGGAGATAATCAGTAACGCACCAGGTGTAATCCCAACCAGAAATATCGAAGAACTGTGGCCAAAATTGAGTTATCCATGAATGGCCGAGGTAGAAGTGGTTCGCGGTGGTTACCTGATCCGGAGATGAAATGACGAGCTGTTTGATTCATGAGCTTCCCTGAGATGTCACAAAACTCGGAGGATCCGTCCGGAGCTTCGATTTTGCGCTCATTTGGCGTGGCCGACCGATTGAAGCTCTCGGCCTCCACCTCTTCAATGGCGATTTCAGAGCTTCTAGGAGAGCTTTCTCTAACTTCCCCCCCCCCTCTCTCTCTCTCTCTCTCTCTCTCTCTCTCTCTCTCTCTCTCTCTCTCTCTCTCTCTCTCTCTCTCTCTCTATGTCTTTGAGTTGTTTTCATCCCCTAGAAACCGAATGGTACCTCTACTCTTCTCCAATCTGCACGTGAAGCCTTAACCAACTTAAAAAATAAAATAAAACATTCCCGCACGGATACTCTTCACGCGTCGGTGCTAGCTGGCCGGCGCCAAGAATGGTTTGGCAGCCGCCGGAGCTCGATCGCGGCTTGGGTCATGAAGATTGAACTCCGCTTCGGTGTTTTATTTCCATTTTCTCTCCCTGTTGTTCTCTGAGGGCGGGCGAATGAGGTTTTGTTCATGCGTGAAGACCACCTGCCAAAAAACGCCACAGTGGCACTTCTTAGGTTAACTTGGTTGGATCTTTTCGACCTAGTTGACCCAGTTTTTTTATACTTACAAAAACAAGCTAATTAGATCCCAATTTGCCCGAATTCCTCAAACCTAATACCAAGTTGGAACCGAGGACATGGATATTATCTACGAATAAGGGATTTGAGTGGTTCGCGGTGGTTACCTGATCTAGAGATGAAATGACGAGCTGTTTGATTCAAGAGCTTCCCTGAGATGTCACAAAGCTTGGAGGATCCGTCCGGAGCTTCGGTTTTGCTCTCGTTTGGCGTGGCTGAGCGATTGAAGCTCTCGGCCTCCACCTATTCAATGTCGATTTCAGAGCTTCTAGAGAGAGCTTTCGCTCACTTCCCTCTTTCTCTCTCTCACTATCTTTGAGTTGTTGTCCATCTGTCGCGACCCGTCCGAAATCAACGGATGCGGCTAATGGATTACCGATCGCGCGCTTTGGATCGGCGCGGGCCCTCCCAGGCCCATACCAAATCGCGGCGGGAGTGTCTTTTGAGGGATTCGACGATAAGAGTCGATCGCTTTCGACCTTAGTGTGGTCGTGGTGGCATGTGCAATTTGTGCATGCATTTGGAGTCGCCACCGGTCTTTCTTGGAGGGTAGACCGGAAACCTTACTGACCGATTGGGAGAGATCGATCAGTTCTGCGGAACCAGAGATTTTGGGTTCGGGGACTTGGTTACGTCGGTGTCATTACCAACGCCCTTTCGGTACCTAACGCGAGTGATTTTCCTGACTAAGAGCTCATGCAGGCGCAATTTTAGGTGAGATATGTATGAGTCAGGGTTTCATGCAGATTGGAAGACTGGTCCTATCAAATCACAGTTAATATAATGAAAGCGCAATCAGATGCATGAATAAATCATGTCAATGCACATCAATTTCAATCATTGGCCTCCTAGTATAGCCATAAGGGCTTAGGGAAGATGTGATTTAGGGCTAGGGGTAAAATGGGAAGATTCGGGGACAATTAGCCCGAAGGGCAAAATTGTCATTTTTAGAAGGTTTGGATACCGAATTACCCAAAATATTCCATGGCCAGTTGTTTGTGGTCATTTCCCATTTTTGAGAATTTTTTGGAATTCCTTGATTTTTCTTCAATTTTTGGAAGACGATTCGCCCAAAGGGCGAAATCGTCATTTTAAGAAGGGTCGGGGTACAAAACACCCGGGATGAGCCTTGGCCAGTTGATTGTGGCCATTTCCTATTTTTTGGGATTTTCCTGAAGTTTTTAGAATTTTTTGGAAGATGGTTTGCCGGAAGGGCAAAACCGTCATTTCTGGAAAAGATCGGGGATCGAAAGACCCGAAACAGGTCGTGACCAGTTGAATGTGGTCATTTCCTATTTTCTGGAATTTTTTAGAATTTTTCTGAATTTTCCGAATTTTTTTGAATTTTTTTATGAATTTTCTATTTTTTTTATTGATTTTTTGATTATTTTATTATTATTTTATTATTTTCCGAATTTTTTTAATATTTAAAAAATATTTTCCGGGCCGGGTCAGACCCGGCCCACGCCTCTCGGGCGCCCGGCCCGACCCTAAGGGTCGAAACCGGCCTAAAACGACACCGTTTTATATTTTTAAATATTTTTCTATTTTTTAACAATTTTTTTTGATTTTTTATCTATTTTATTTGATTATCCGAAAATTCGCCGGATCCGACGGCTCTCATCGCGCCACGTGGCCGCATCCTGTGCGTCTGATCTTCCACTAGATCGGACGATCCATAGAGAGCCACGTGGCTCAACCACAACCGTAGGATCAAAAATCAATTTATTTTCCTTTTTATAAAACCATTCAAATCGGACGCTCCAGATCGTGCCACGTGGCCTCCTCTGGCGCGTCCGATCTTGTACAAGATCGGACGTCCCTCAGTGAGCCACGTGGCATATCCTCGTCCACCGGATCGATTATTCGAAAATAAATTATTTAATTACTAAAAAGCCGAGATCGTGACACGTGTCACGATCGGGACCGTTGATCTTGCTTATTCGCCGCGGCCCCCACCCCGGCTGACGTGGCTGCCGACGTGGCACGCCACGTCAGCAGTTTGACCGTTGACCACCGGCGAAGTCGCCGGAGAAGACGATGAACAGTGCCGATTCCGGCGACTTCGCCGGAATTCTCGCCGGAATTTTCGAAACCGAGCCAAATCTTGGTATTTCTTGTTCCTTTTTTCGGCATTAGGCTCCCTAGCACCTCAGCAACAATAAACAAACAAAACATGGAGAACGTGACGTCGGAAAACGTCCGGACGAAGCTTTGACCGAACCGGCTCCGGCGAACCCATTTACAAAATTTTTTTATCACTCAAACTCGGTTCCAAGCCATCAAGCAACATCCACAGAAAGTCTAGAAGCTTACCTGAGCTCATTTTGAGCTTGACGACCATCGGCTTCGCCGGAGCAAGTCCTCGGCCGGGGTATAACTCGGCGAGCTCCGGTCGCCGTTCCCGGCACGGTTTTAATGCAAAATAAAGGCACACACAGAATAAGAGTCGATACTACATAAGTTTTGAGGCTCTATTCGCACAAAAAACGACCCGGGGAGGCTTGACCGAGACTCAAGGAATGTGAAACTCATTCAGGCATTTTGTCGAACGGGTGGTATACTCAGAGAAAAAAACGGAAGTCGAGGGAGATACCGACCTGTCCGGAGCTTGCCGACGACCACCGAGCCCTTGGTGACGATCCCTGTGGTACGTTGAAGGTCTGAGGGAGCTCTTTCGCAGTCCCCTCTCGCTCGAAAAAAATCCTCTTCTCCCCATGGCCGAGCTCGGTTTTAACCGAGGATATTGCCGATTTTCGCGGCCGACCGCCCGCCTCGACGCTCGTCCCGCGACCAGAACATGAGCGTGGGTCTCCACTGATGTCCCCCACGTTCGTTTTCCTTTTGCTTCTCCCGAAAATCGCACGCTCCCTCATGCCCTGTTTTTCGCCCACTCTCGGCCAATGCACGGGTCTGCAACTGAGTTGCAGACCCGGTCGGACCGGGTCGGGTCGGGTCTGACCCGACCGGCCCGGTTCGACCAATTCGCTCAAATTGAGCCCCGATTCGACCTATTTTCATGAAATTGATGGCATAATCGGACTCCTTGACATATTTTCTATCAAATAAGGGTATTTTCGTGAATCAATTGATTGAAATTTTATGAAAACCCCAAATTGTCCCTAGGATCCGAAAATGCATTTTGGCTAATCGAAGATCTAAACGATCGAATTAGTCCAAATTGGGCCCACCAATGGATTCAGCATGATGAAAAATATTGGGTAGAGGTGTTTAATTTTAATGGGTGTGCCCGTGTGAAATTTAATTTCGAAAATTGCAAAACCGGGGACTAAATTGAATAAAATTTGTGCAATTGAGCCATTTTGGTTAAAATTGATCAAATTGGAGGGCAAATTGACCCAATTGCACCTCAAAACTTTAGAATCCAATGTCATAGCTTATAAAAACAGAGAATTGAAAATTAAAAGACTCGAAAAGGATTTTTTAGGCTCGTTTCGGTTTTAGGTTTATGAAGGAACCCCATTAACCGAGCCAAATTTCCCTAATAAAAAGTGAAAATATTAAAGAGGGAATTAAAATAAAATTTTTGAATATTTTTGTGTAATTTTCTGACCACGGATGGTATTTTTTCTAATTTTTTGGGTATTTTTATAATTAAATAAATTCCAAAAAATATTAAAAAATTCAAAAAATATTTTTTGTTCAAAATTGGTTCCTAAGGCTAGGCTAAGGCTCCCAAAGTTGATTTTGCAATTTTTTGACCTTTTTTGCTATTTTTAATTAATTTTAGAAATAAAAAGCTATAATAACGGATGGTCAAAAATCAGGTGTCAACAGCTGCCCCTCTTTGAGAGTGAGCTCGTCAGAGGTTGCTTTCAAAGACAAAATGACACCTGGATCTTAACCGACTCAACTGGGGAAAAGAAATGCCATGACATCGGACCCTTAAGTCTTTTGATGAATGCTCAAATTAATCACCGGTTTGCTTTTGCAATTCGAACATGGGCCGGTGTGAGAGAGGCTTACTTGAAGCTCACCTGTCGGATGATGTGCTTGCGGAATCTGAGGGTTCGTCGTTATGCTCCCGGCTGCGACGACTTTCAAGAAGATACCTAGGGTTTGTCAGGACACCCTAGGAAAATTAAGCTCTGACCTGTATGGTAGGTCATACCATTAGTTGACCCTTATGGCGGTATCTACCTTCAAGTTGACCCTTATGGCGGTTTCTACCATCGATTGACCCTTATGGCGGTTTCTACCATCAAGTTGACCCTTATGGCGGTTTCTACCATTGGTTGACCCTTATGGCGGTATCTACCTTGAGGTTGACCCTTATGGCGGTTTCTACCATCAAGTTGACCCTTATGGCGGTTTCTACCATTCAATTGACCCTTATGGCGGTTTCTACCATGAGTGAGACTCCAGACTGATAGGAATCTAAGGATGACGCGCCCGTTCTGTAGGGTTTGTCGGAGACTCGATCGTTCTGTAGATCGGTCTTGGAAAAGGTTTGCCTACTAAAAGGCTACGCCTATGAAATGACATATCCCGTCTTGTTGGGACTAGTCGAAGACTCGATCGTTCTGTAGATCGGTCTTGGAAAAGGTTCGCCTACTAAAAGGCTTTGCCTAAAGATTGACATATCCCTTCTTGTCGGGACTAGTCGAAGACTCGATCGTTCTGTAGATCAGTCTTGGAAAAGGTTTGCCTACTAAAAGGCTTTGCCTAAAGATTGACATATCCCTTCTTGTCGGGACTAGTCGAAGACTCGATCGTTCTGTAGATCAGTCTTGGAAAAGGTTTGCCTACTAAAAGGCTTTGCCTAAAGATTGACATATCCCTTCTTGTCGGGACTAGTCGAAGACTCGATCGTTCTGTAGATCGGTCTTGGAAAAGGTTTGCCTACTAAAAGGCTTTGCCTAAAGATTGACATATCCCTTCTTGTCGGGACTAGTCGAAGACTCGATCGTTCTGTAGATCAGTCTTGGAAAAGGTTTGCCTACTAAAAGGCTTTGCCTAAAGATTGACATATCCCTTCTTGTCGGGACTAGTCGAAGGCTCGATCGTTCTGTAGATCGGTCTTGGAAAAGGTTTGCCTACTAAAAGGCTTTGCCTAAAGATTGACATATCCCTTCTTGTCGGGACTAGTCGAAGGCTCGATCGTTCTATAGATCGGTCTTGGAAAAGGTTTGCCTAACTCTAGGTTCACCTGAAGGCTATTCTGGGATTTAGGGGTTACCTGAAATCTCGCAGAAGGCCGAGTTGTCCTTTCGACATGCGAGGTACCTTTCTGGGATCTGGGGACGCCAATTATCCTGCAGAAAGCTGAAACCTGCAAACTTTTCATTAAAAGGGTATCAGTTTGGGACCTGGGTTCTCCAGGGATCCTGCGAAAGTTCAAACCCGTGTGGCCCAATCCACGGAGCAAATGTTTTTCTGGGATTTGGGATTTTCAAGAATCCTGCATAAAGTTTAAACATGCGTGCTCCTTTCATTAGAGCGAGACATTCTTCTGGATATTTGGGGTCTCCAATGGATCCTACAGAAGTTTGAGCCTGAAAGATTTTTCTTCACCAAGAAAACGTTAGTAATCTTTGGGAAGACCACGGCTGTCCCTTTGACAAAAACCGTATGATTTAAGTTATAGTCGTGAAATGCGCATTTTGACGCTGGAGGTTATCCAAAGCATTCTTGCAACATGCAAATGTGATCACAAATTCCTTGCATGGAAAATCTGGATCAATAGTTTGAAAATTCCAAAAAGAGTTTGTTCAAAACATCAATGGGAATATTTCCCGACGAGGAGGTCTTCTCAACTGTTTTGAGGTAATGATTTTTACAGGGGATGTACTCAATTCCCTACTGACCTGTGCCTAGGTTTTAGGCTCATTCGCAGCGCATACATTTTGATCGGTCGGGAGGTCTTCCACGGGACCGTAATGTTGGGCTTGGATATTGGTTTTCAAGGGGGACCCGCTTTGGAGTCGAGACCATTGAATGAAAGTTTTCACCATTTGCTCCAGGTTTACAAGTCGAGGACCCTTGGTAGGATTGGGAACCGAAAAAGGCTTGTTTTTGGCCCAGAATTCATGAGGGGATTGACGTTGGTGATCATTGCAAACTTGTCACCTATCTTTTTCATTCTGCATCTTCAATTTTTGAGGTGTGCAACCGCTTTTGAGGTGTGCACAAATTCCTGAGAAAGCGCCCCTGGCTGCATTAAGAGACTACCAACTCTATCTGCGTCTTTGCTCCGCGCTTGATACCGTTTGAGGAGTAGGTTTTGGAATCTGACTCCTTCTGAATTTTTCTTCTCCTGTTTCTAAACTGGTTTCACTGGTGGGATTGATACAAATTGTTCACCCAGGCATCGGCCTTGCTTTTACCAGGCACTTTGCTTTTTCTTGATGCTGGGGATTTTTCTCATCATCTTTTCCTTTTCATTTTTCTTTTGAAATCCCATTTTTTTTTTCATCTTTGAGAAATCGTGTTAGACATGTGACCAAATGTCTAAACACGCTTTAAGCATTAGCCTAAGAATTTCTTTGTAATCCCTAAGTCTCGAACTCCTCCGTTTCTGAAGTGATGATGCATTCGTCTTGGAATGTGCAACGATCACCAACGGGTTTATGAAATAATTTGGCAGGCCCAACTTGGCTGTGCAAAGGGTATGGTGTGTGGGATAGAGAAATGAATACGTCTCGTCATCCTATGGCACTTGGATTACCATATAAACAACACACAAAGATTGATGTTAGTCCGAGCAAGAAAATTTCTAACCATTTTCTCCTGATGCTGCTGGACTCGCCTCCATTTTGCCCCAATGTGGGGTGGTTCTCGACAGGGTTGAGAATGAAAACCGCCGTTCAAAAGGGTTGTCAATGGTCACCTGTAGTGTTTGGGGGTATGAACCAAATGCCTCCGTCATCCCAATCCATGTAATTGCTGCGAATAATCCCTACTCTCGTAGGCCCAGATCTTGCTATCTGATCCGCTCCACTCACCTCTCCAGTGTATGTAGAACGTGTTTGGATTAGGCTTACCCCCTCGTCTTTTGAGAAAACATCCTTTTGAGAGTTTTGAAACCCTTCTTGGTTGGAAAAAATCTCATTTCGAATGATTTGAAAACCTCTTGCTGAAAATGCTCATTATCACTCTTTTACTCATTTTTGTTAAGGCTAGACATTTCGAATACGGACCTTGGGGGTTTTACAGGGTCCTAGAGACTTCTGAACTCAAACGAGTTACGGTAGTCCCTTTTTCCTGTAAATTTGACGATGACCTCGGCTCATTGCAGTCGCAGCTCCTATTTCCACGTATCCTCGTCAAGGGTCTGGTCCTTGAATCTCTCATCAATCCTGCGAATGTGAAAGATGCGCATGTATGTATGGAACGCATGAAATGCGTGCTGTGGTCCTATAGAGACTCAGATCATTAAGAAGATAGTCAAATCGGCTTCTGATTCTATTTCAAGGATAGTACTTCTTGACCGCATCGGCGTTTACGGGGTATCCCAGTTCTTTCCCGTCTGAATTCACAAGTATCAAGGCTCCTCCTATCAGGACCTTTTTTACAACATACGGGCCCTCGTAGTTCGGAGTGAACTTGCCCCCAGGATGAGCCCCGTTTGGCAGTGTCTTCTTCACCACGAGGTCTTCGACTTCAAAATGCCTGGGCTTGACCTTCCGGTTGAACGACTTGGCCACCCTTTTCTGGTAACTTTGGCCGTGGCAGATCGCCCTCAGGCGCCTCTCATCAATGAAACTGAGCTGTTCATATCTGTGTCGTACCCACTCAGCCTCAGAAAGCTTGACCTCCGATAGGATTCGCAATGATGGAATTTCCATTTCCACAGGCAGGACCGCCTCCATGCCATAAACGAGGGAGTAGGGAGTTGCCCCAGTTGAAGTCCGAATCGACGTCCGATATGCCATTAATGCATAGGGTAACCTCTCATGCCAATCTCTGTAATTCTCGGCAGTCTTTGCCAGAATTTTCTTGATGTTCTTGTTCGCCGCTTCCACTGCTCCGTTCATTTGCGGGCGATAGGGGGATGAGTTGAGATGTCGGATATTGAAGTCATTCAGCAGGTCATCGACCACCTTGTTATTCAAATTAGACCCATTGTCTGTGATGATCGCTTGAGGAGACCCATATCGAGAGATTATGTCCCTCTTAATGAATCTTGCTACGTTCTTTGCAGAGACGTTTGTGTATGAACTGGCCTCAATCCACTTGGAGAAGTAATCGATCGCTACTAAGATGAAGCGATGACCATTGGAGGCGGCAGGGTTTATTGGCCCGATCATGTCTATCCCCCACATGGAGAATGGCCAAGCTTCTGACATTTGATGGAGTTCATTCGGAGGCGCATTGATCCGGTCTCCGTACACCTGACATTGATGACAAGATCTGACATGTTGATTGCAGTCCGACTCCATGGTCATCCAAAAGTAACCAAGTCGCATGATCTTCCTTGCAAGGAGATGGCCGTTCATATGTGGACCGCATACTCCATCGTGTATTTCTTTCATGAGCAAGTTTGCCTCCTTAGCATCTATGCATCTCAACAGAATTGAATCGAATGACCTTTTGTACAAGGTCTGACCGCTCAAAAAGAACTTGGTGGCCATCTTAACTATGTATCTCTTATCAACTCCTCGACTTCCTTCGGGAAACGTTCCTTTTAAGAGATAGTTTCTAATGTCATGGTACCATGGTTCACCATCAAATTCCTCCTCGATCGCCATACAATGGGCCGGTTGCCTGATCACGTCTATTCTCAGGGGCTCGATGTTAAGCCCGCCTGCTACTTGCAGCATAGAGGATAACGTGGCCAAAGCGTCCGCGAAATGGTTTTGCGTCCTTGGCAGATATTCAAAAGTGATTTCCTCGAATCCTAGAGCTAGCTCCTTCAGCCACTCATGATAAGGAATAAGCTTGGAGTCTCTTGTCTTCCACTCTCCTTGAGTTTGGAGAATGATAAGCATGGAATCCCCATAGACTTGTAATTTTCGCACCTTCATGGAGGCAGCTAGTTGCAAGCCGAGAATACATGCCTCGTATTCCGATATATTGTTGGTGCATGGAAATATCAATTTGGCAGCGACGGGATAATGTTGTCCTTCTGGGGATACCAGTACCGCCCCAGTGCCGGCCCCTGATAGGTTGACCGCGCCATCGAAATACATGACCCACTTGCCTTCTGATAGCATCAAGACTTGGCCTTTGATTTGAGCTGCCTTCGGGGCTGCCCCTGCATGGGGGTCTTCTGCCAGCATATCCGCGATAGCTCTTCCCTTAACAGACTTTTGGGATGAACTTTTTATGTCAAACTCAGATAACATAACCTGCCATTTAGCCAACTTTCCGATTAGAGTCGGCTTCTCTAGCAGGTATTTGATCGGATCGCTCTCGGTCACCAACTGTATGTGATGGTGTAGGGTGTATTGTCTCAACCTGCGAAGCACCCAGACTGCTGCAGCGCACGTTCTTTCCACGGGGGAGTAATTCATCTCGGACGAGGTGAACTTTTTACTCAGATAATATATGGCCCTTTCCTTGCCATCTCCCGGACTGGTCTGTGCCAGTAGAGCTCCCAGCGACTCTTGATGAACAGTCAAGTACAGAGTCAACGGATGTCCCGGAGTCGGGGGTACTAGAATCGGTGGGGAGGTCAAGTATTCCTTAATCCTCTGTAGTGCCTGATGACATTCCGCATCCCAAGTTACCTTGGCGCCCTTATTTAAAAGCCGGAAGAATGGCCTAGCTGTGTCAGTTAGTTGGCATATAAACCTGGCAATATAGTTCAATCGCCCTAAAAGGCTTCTAATTTCTTTCACCGTCGACGGGGTTGCTATGTCATTTATAGCTTGGATTTTAGAAGGATCAAGTTCTATGCCTCTATGACTGACTATGAATCCCAGTAGCTTTCCAGACTTTGCCCCAAATATGCACTTATTAGGGTTCAGCCTCAGCCTATACTTCCGCAAACGCTCAAACAACTTCTTTAATATCTGAACATGGTCTTGTCCTGGTCCGGATTTGGCGATCATGTCGTCGACATATACTTCGATTTCCTTGTGGATCATATCGTGGAACAAGGTTACCATGGCCTTTTGGTACGTTGCCCCGGCATTCCTCAACCCAAAAGGCATGACTTTGTAACAGAAATTTCCCCATGGGGTTGTGAACGCGGTTTTAGCCTGATCCTCCTTCTTCATGAGTATCTGATTGTAACCAGAGAATCCATCCATGAACGAGAACAGTTCATATCCCGCTGTACTGTCTACTAAGACGTCTATGTGGGGAAGCGGGAAGTCATCCTTCGGGCTTGCCTTGTTCAGGTCCCGATAGTCTACGCAAATACGGATCCTTCCATCCTTTTTCATCACCGGGACGATGTTGGCGATCCAATCAGAATACGGAATTGCCTCAATAAAGCCCACCCTTAAAAGTTTCATCACTTCTTCTTTGATTCTATCAGACAGCTCTGATTTCATCCTTCTGCTTCCCTGTTTTACGGGCTTGAAACCGGGATTGATGGGCAGTGCATGCTCTACGATACTAGGATCCAGGCCTGGCATGTCTGCGTATGACCACGCGAAGATATCCTGATATTCTCTCAGCAATTTGGTGATTCTGGCCGCCTCCGTTTGAGATAGGTGTCCACCGATCTTTACTTCTTTGACATCTTCCGAGTCTCCCAAGTTAACGGTCAACGGTTCCTCAGTGGTGGGAGGCATGGATTCTTCGAAAGCAATGCACTCTCTCTGGATGGCCCTCTGACCCTCATCTTCAACATCTTCAATATCACAAGAAGAATCTTCCTGATGATCCGAGTCATCTAATAACCTGGTATGCATGTTGGAGATGATATGCCTGAAATGTCATGAGAATGGTTAGTTCATCCAATTCGTACGAACGAAACTCAGGAAAAATCCTTTTTTTTGTTTTGTTTTGTTTTGTTTTTTTTTTGTTGTTTTTTTTTAAAATAAAATGAGGAATGCCGAAAGACGGGACCAATCCCCGTATCCCCCGATACTATTGATCTCTGAAACTCACTTGAAAATCAGGGGACATAAGGTAAATCGGGCCTCAAGCCTCAAACCAAGGAGGCGATCATCATAGGGCCGATCTGTTACCCTATGTGCCCTTAATAAAACCCGAGATGTTTTGCAAAATGGACCGTGTTACAAAGCGTGCCAATTGGACCCACGATCGGAGATCTAAGAGGCATTATCCGCTCATACCGGAAGTAGAAAGGGAAATGACTAGACTGAATTGAAATGCAACACAAGCAATAAAACGAAATGCTGAAAGTGAAAGAGAGGTCTCTTTACTCAGTGACGTCATTGTTTGCACCGAGCCAGTCAATGATGACATTCACAGTGTCTTCCAGGAAAGGATTCTCCAGATCAGGATCGATCTCGTCCAGCGCAACTTCGTCTGCCAGCCACTTGGAGGCCTTGGAGAAATACTGCTCAAGCTCGTTGCCAAACGCCTTAGCTTTGCCTTTCCAAACACTTGAGCCAATGAACGAACCGTTTCGTCCTCCTCTGCGTCCGTTGCTTCTTTGATTCTCACCTCTGTTTCGGCCAGAGCCTCTACCTCCAGTACGGCGCCAATTTCGCTCGCCAACATATCCTAAGCCAGCCCTGCCTTCGTTCGAGTTCAGCTTTAAAGGTGCTCGGATTCCCTGGTTATGTTTACCTAAACCGCCTCCTGGAGCGAATCCATAGGATAACAGCATCTTTCCTGGCAAAAGGTCATACTGAGAGAGGGCAGGGACTCTTAGCTTGGCCCCTGCGGGCGTGTGGACGGCTGCCACCAGATCAAGGGAATGGAAACTTGCCTCTTCTTTCCCTTCCGGTTCCACATGCGGAACAGCACTATTCTGGTATGTCATGAGATCCACTTCACCGTGCACAGTGATTACTTTGTTGTTAACTACAAAGCGGACCTTCTGATGTAGACTAGACGGTACAGCTCCAGCTATATGGATCCACGGTCTCCCGAGAAGGAATCCGAAGGCACTTGGTAGGTCCATCACCTGAAATCCGATGGAAAAGCTGGTTGGGCCTATGAAAACATCCAGTTCAATTTCCCCGACCACGGTCTTCCTCGTTCCGTCAAAGGCTCTAATACTGGCTTTAGAGGTTCTGATCAGTTCTTCATTCACGCCCAGACTCCTCAAAGTGGCCAAAGGGCAGATGTTAAAAGCAGAGCCATTATCAACCAATACATGAGATACTTGCTTGCCATGGCATTTCGCTGTTATATACAGCGCCTTATTATGCGTCCGTCCTTCCATCGGGAAATCCTCATCGGAGAAACTTATCTGATCCTTCAGCAAAATAGCACCTACGAAATTCTCCAATTGCACCTCGTTAATGGATTCGGGCACGTGCACCTCGTTCAGGACTTTCATAAGTGCGTCCTTGTGCTTTTCAGAATTTAAGAACAGATCCAGTAGGGAGATCTGGGCTGGCATCTTTCGCAACTGCTCTATGACCTCGAACTCGCTGGTTCTAACGATAGACAAAAGCTTCTCGGCGTCTTCTTTAGACACTTCTCTTTTCTCTGGCTCACCCTCTCGTGGTGCGTAGAATCTTCCCGATCGCATCACGGCGCTGATCTTATCTGTCCCATAATCCCAATGGACCTCCTTAGGGTTGTAGTCGTCTATAGGGGGAATTTTTATTATTACCGGTGACTTCCTTCCAATTTCCACGCTCGATTCATCATCAGCTTCATCGTCAGCGAGGCGGATTACAACTGGCTTAGGCGGGTGGTCACCATCTCCCTTCCAATTGTCAATTCTATTTAGGCTGATGATGAGGGGCTTAGTACTTCCCACCATTCCAACTAAACCGTCGAGCTCCATTGAATTAAACCTCCTCGAGGATTCACCCTGCGACCCCTTGGCCAGTGACCAGTCCCAAAGAGCCCCGGCATTTTTCGCGTCGGCATACGTTCCTCCTTTGAGATATCCCTTTTTGGGATACCTTTCGGGTTCGCCAATCACCATCATACTCAATGGCTTCGTTAGATATAATATTCCATTCCCCTCTGGGATGTCTCCTCTGCTCCGGCCGATTGGAATGACTGTCGAAGCCACGCGAGACTTGCCCGTACCCGTTTCAGATCCAAGGCGATTCTCTTCTTCGTCCTCAAAGATTACCCCTACAACTTGATGATCTGGGAGTGGATTTTGCTGGACGTTCGGTTCCATTTTGTCGAATTCGAGAATACGACTATCGATGAGAGCCTGCACCCTGCATTTCAAAATAAAGCAGTTGTCCACGTTGTGGCCCTTCTCTCCCATGTGATAGGCACATGACTGGCTCTCGTCATAACCATTAAATTTCACCGGATTTGGCCTCGGGGGCTCTTTAGCGACCAGGCGCTCCTCTAGCAGCATAGGCAGCAACTTTGATAATGATCTAGGCAAGGGTGTGAACTGCTTGGGGGGTAACTTCTTTTTTGGCTCAAATTGCTTCTGTGCCGACCACGATGGGCCTCCTTGGACTGGGCTTGAATTGGAGAACTGCTTGGGCCTAGGTGGGTTCGGTACAAATGCCACGTCGATCCCGGCTTCCCTCTCCTTCCGGGCCGGATACTGACGCCTTGTCACTATTTCTGGCGCCTTCCTTTCTCTCACCGCCCACTCCAATCTTTCAGCAACTTTGATCAGATGCGTGAATGTCTGACATCCCGACGTGTTCAACTTGTCGAAATACTCATAGGGGAGTGCCTTCAAGAATATGTCAACCAGCTCGTCTTCCGGAATAGACGGTTTGACTTGTGTGGCTATGGCACGCCACCTTTGAGCGTAGGTGCGAATTGTCTCACTCTTCCCTTTCACAGTCCTCAGTAAATCCTCTCTAGAAGGTGCCGCAGCGGTGTTGAACTTATATTGGCGTAAAAAATCTTCCGCCAGGTCCTCCCAACCGTCATATTCTTCCAAATCCACTTCGATAAACCAAGCTAGTGCCACTCCCGACAGACTTTCTTGAAACGTATTCATCAGCAAGGGGACGTAGTCAGAGTAATGCGCCATTTTGCGTAGGTAATATTTCAGGTGAGCTCGGGGACAACCTGTCCCATTATATTTTCTCATGAAGTCGGGTTCTTTGTAATCTGGTGGCGCTTCTATCTTCGCGAATGGCGACATCTTATCGAATCTGGCCAGCTCGTATCCTTGGCTGCTCAGGCACTCTTCGATTTTTGCCAGCCTCCTTGCACCTTCTTCAGTTTTGCCGACGGGCTTCTCCTTTTTATTTCCATCTAGGCTAATGATCACGGGTGCAACCTTCGGTGGTGCGTCAGCTATCGGCACTTGGTTAACCTTCTCGGTCATGTTTTCCTCTGGAATTTGCGTCGCGTCTGAAGCAACGGATGCCGAAGGACGCGCAGCTTGGTTAAGGTCCGGTACCGGTACGGCGTTCCTCTCTTGTGCAGCTACCATCATGGCTTTCATTTCGGCCAGCATAGCGGCCATTGACGTCATTTGGCCTTCCAAGTTATCCACTCGGGACCCCAACTCCTCTTGCTCCATTCTGACTCGGCGACGAGTTCTAATATGAGCTCTTCTAGGTTCCGTGATTAGAGACTACCTGTTCGAAAGACCAAAAATTAGATTTACGTTGATGGAAAAGCAGTCACAGGGTGTGTGATTCCTTGGTAACATGTTCATGAACAACAATCACCATGCCATGTGGGCAACGAGTAATCCACGACAATCCAGATTGGAGTTTTCAAAGGATGTTTTAATGCATAAGCCAAAATGTTCATTACAAATAAAAGGGCTCTTAGAAGAGCTTGATGAGAATGCGATAACGACATTTCGACATCCTAGGCTTGATGGGAAAGATTGCTCCTTCATCACCCCTCGGCGTCATAAAATCCCTGGCTGTGGACCACTTCGACTTCCTGATAAACTGACGGCCCGACGTCCTCCGGTATGTATGGCTCCACTCCTGGCTGGTATGGGACAATGTACTCGGGGACGTACGGTTCAACCGGCATCGGTCGAATCCTCTTGAAGGCTCGGATGTACTCTTCGGAGGCCCGATGTAAGTCCATTTCAGGGTCCAGCTGATCCGGCCACTCCACGTCCTGGGGCGGGGAGTCCTTCAGTACTTGTTCTATGTCATCGATCATGGTTTGGAGGCGCGCCTTGGTTTTCTTGGTAATCGTTCCTTGGGGAACATCGAAGGCGAAATTGTCAAGGAGAACTTGGGGAGGGATTTCCTGCAGCATGCCAAATTGTCTGACAACTCTAATCGGATGATATGATACGGCCCCTGTGAATCCTAAGAGTGGGATCGGTCTCCCACCCTCGGTAGTGATGCGTGCCTTGCACATTTTGGGCCGCCTCAGCCGCCATCGGAGTTGTCCGGGCTCTAGCCTTTTTAGGAGGTTGTACCAGCTAATGAAAGAACGATTGGAAATGAGCGATTGACATTTGAGGAAGGACTGGATAGGATGGATATCTTCGTCGATTCGGGTGCAGCCCACATGAAGATTGAGCATTTTGAGGTGAGAGGTGATCCACATGAAGAGGAGACCATTGGAGGCTTGAAAGATAGTCTTCCGAGAGGACTGGGAATGGTCTAGAGCAGCTTTGTAGCGATTCAGGGATAAGAAAGTTTCTGCGAGGATCATATGCGAGTAGTCTAAACGGTCGCATGCCTGGTGGACTATGTGGACGATGGAAGGATTAAATGTGGTTCTGGATGTAGGGAACAGTACGAATCCAAAGAAAGCTAGGATGAAGATCATTCCAGCCCTATGGCCAGTGTCAATAGGCAGGTTCGAGTAGTTGTCAAATAAGAAGGAGAATGGGAATCTACCGGAGTTGGATTTGAGAATCTTTTCAATCTCGGTGGTCTTGAGACGAAGGAATTTGGATAGCAGTTTGGACGGGTTAAGGCCCAAAGGAGGATGAGCTGATTGTTCTTGGAATTTAACTCCGATGACGGCTGTGTATTCCTCTAGTGTGGGCGTGATCTCCAAGCCCTCGAAGTTAAACGTCAGCGTAGTCGGATCCCAGTATCGCGCCAACGCTTGTATGAGTGCTGGTTGATATCTGATTTTGACAAGATCCACGAGGTGCCCTAGTCTTTGCTTGACGTAAGTCTGGTTGGTCTCGTTGAGGCGTCCCCACCACATTTGTAGCTCCTTATGCGGGACCGGGATGATTTGGATGTCACCTCTCCCCATCAAGTCTAGAATATGAGAATGTGATTAATTATCCATGGATTACTCGGGCATTAGATTCGTTCAAATCATTATTTACCCCAGACGTGATGAAGGTTGGGCTCCTCCGTTTGGATAAAAGGAATACCAAATTGGGGTCCCAACGCTAACCCCATCAAAGGGTATAATGAAATGGACGAAAATAATGATGCTATGCAGATGATATGCTTATGCATGGCGTGAACTGATTCAATCACATGTCGCATGTGTCATGAAATGAGAATTAGATCCTCGCACTTGTGTCGAATAAACTAGACGCGAGTTCTAACTAAGATTTCAAATGGCAGCGACATACGATTGGACCAGGGAAGTCTGAATGGTTGGGTGGAATTCCAATGTTGCATTCCGGTATTAAGACGCCTATGACTCGGGAATTAAAGCGCAAGGGATATGAGGGAGATCCACAGGCGGATGCCCTTTACAGACTCAAAAGACCGACTAACTTTCGAAGACCTAGCCGGAAAAGCAACCCTAAAGAACCTAAGGTGATGCCCCAAATCGGATCGTCAGGTGATGTCGGGTGCCCCTGCTGTTCTGCCTAGGTCAGGTCTCCTTCCTCATCAGATGGAACGACCACAGGGTGGGTAGGTGACGCGTGTCCTCCAGTAGACTCATCTCCGTCTGACAAGATCTCGATAACTTCTGGAGGGGGTGCTGGTATTGCTCCTATCCTGCTAAACACGTCCCTCAGTTTCAGATAGATATTCCACATCTTTTCCCTGTCAAGCTCGAACTTGTGTGCGCGCTCGAGTTGTTCCGCGGACTTGGTGTAAAAACAATTCGTTCCTCGGATAAGGTTGCGTCCCGTAAGTGCCCTTCCTTGGATGAAACGAAAGGAGTGGAACCCACTGAACGTCTCGGTGGCTTCGTGTCGGACGACGCGTCGCTCGTATTGGAATACCTCTAGGACCTTGGGCCGATTTGGGGAAACCATCTCTATTTTATATGTACTGTAAAATGGAATTAGACTCAACCATTCAAACTTGATGAGTGCAGCATGCCATGCAAGAAGTAAAAGACAGCAAGTGGTCCTAATAATAATGAAAAGATCTTACCAGAAGAGATATCCAATGATTTTGGTTTTGGGTATACCAACCATCCATATACATGCGTATGAGACAAGTGAGGCTTGACTCTAAAAATCAAAGGGGCTTAGGTGAGGAACCTAGAGGCTTCCCTCTATCCGAGTCGATAAATTCGTCCATGAGTGCAATCCACAACAAATGGATAAAAGTCTCGACTTGGATAGTGAGTGGGATCGAATATGGTCGACCCCAGCGCAATCCACGCTAGGGCGTTGCATATCGATCCCTGATCTATGGCTACCTGAAAAGGTGATTTCGCGGCCTGGGTTTGGGCGCTTTGTGCAAAGTGTCGTGATCCTCAAATATGCAGTGAATCATGCGCAACAATTTATATATCAATCAGCGCTTCAAATCATCCATATAGCATACATTCCTACGTCCATCCTGCATAAGACAATGTTAATCACAGACTACTCCCCTTATCACTCCAATCTGCAAAAAACATATAACACCTATCGTGAGCGGACTTACCTCATCTTCAAGAGCGCCTGCAGGGTTAGAAAAAAAAAAATCACTCAACGTTTTAATTACGGCCTAAGTCCACTTGAAGTCCAGAACCAAGTGTTCTAGAACAATGTCCCCAGCGGAGTCGCCAGCTGTCGCGACCCGTCCGAAATCAACGGATGCGGCTAATGGATTACCGATCGCGCGCTTTGGATCGGCGCGGGCCCTCCCAGGCCCATACCAAATCGCGGCGGGAGTGTCTTTTGAGGGATTCGACGATAAGAGTCGATCGCTTTCGACCTTAGTGTGGTCGTGGTGGCATGTGCAATTTGTGCATGCATTTGGAGTCGCCACCGGTCTTTCTTGGAGGGTAGACCGGAAACCTTACTGACCGATTGGGAGAGATCGATCAGTTCTGCGGAACCAGAGATTTTGGGTTCGGGGACTTGGTTACGTCGGTGTCATTACCAACGCCCTTTCGGTACCTAACGCGAGTGATTTTCCTGACTAAGAGCTCATGCAGGCGCAATTTTAGGTGAGATATGTATGAGTCAGGGTTTCATGCAGATTGGAAGACTGGTCCTATCAAATCACAGTTAATATAATGAAAGCGCAATCAGATGCATGAATAAATCATGTCAATGCACATCAATTTCAATCATTGGCCTCCTAGTATAGCCATAAGGGCTTAGGGAAGATGTGATTTAGGGCTAGGGGTAAAATGGGAAGATTCGGGGACAATTAGCCCGAAGGGCAAAATTGTCATTTTTAGAAGGTTTGGATACCGAATTACCCAAAATATTCCATGGCCAGTTGTTTGTGGTCATTTCCCATTTTTGAGAATTTTTTGGAATTCCTTGATTTTTCTTCAATTTTTGGAAGACGATTCGCCCAAAGGGCGAAATCGTCATTTTAAGAAGGGTCGGGGTACAAAACACCCGGGATGAGCCTTGGCCAGTTGATTGTGGCCATTTCCTATTTTTTGGGATTTTCCTGAAGTTTTTAGAATTTTTTGGAAGATGGTTTGCCGGAAGGGCAAAACCGTCATTTCTGGAAAAGATCGGGGATCGAAAGACCCGAAACAGGTCGTGACCAGTTGAATGTGGTCATTTCCTATTTTCTGGAATTTTTTAGAATTTTTCTGAATTTTCCGAATTTTTTTGAATTTTTTTATGAATTTTCTATTTTTTTTATTGATTTTTTGATTATTTTATTATTATTTTATTATTTTCCGAATTTTTTTAATATTTAAAAAATATTTTCCGGGCCGGGTCAGACCCGGCCCACGCCTCTCGGGCGCCCGGCCCGACCCTAAGGGTCGAAACCGGCCTAAAACGACACCGTTTTATATTTTTAAATATTTTTCTATTTTTTAACAATTTTTTTTGATTTTTTATCTATTTTATTTGATTATCCGAAAATTCGCCGGATCCGACGGCTCTCATCGCGCCACGTGGCCGCATCCTGTGCGTCTGATCTTCCACTAGATCGGACGATCCATAGAGAGCCACGTGGCTCAACCACAACCGTAGGATCAAAAATCAATTTATTTTCCTTTTTATAAAAACCATTCAAATCGGACGCTCCAGATCGTGCCACGTGGCGTGGCCTCCTCTGGCGCGTCCGATCTTGTACAAGATCGGACGTCCCCTCAGTGAGCCACGTGGCATATCCTCGTCCACCGGATCGATTATTCGAAAATCAATTATTTAATTACTAAAAAGCCGAGATCGTGACACGTGTCACGATCGGGACCGTTGATCTTGCTTATTCGCCGCGGCCCCCACCCCGGCTGACGTGGCTGCCGACGTGGGCACGCCACGTCAGCAGTTTGACCGTTGACCACCGGCGAAGTCGCCGGGAGAAGACGATGAACAGTGCCGATTCCGGCGACTTCGCCGGAATTCTCGCCGGAATTTTCGAAACCGAGCCAAATCTTGGTATTTCTTGTTCCTTTTTTCGGCATTAGGCTCCCTAGCACCTCAGCAACAATAAACAAACAAAACATGGAGAACGTGACGTCGGAAAACGTCCGGACGAAGCTTTGACCGAACCGGCTCCGGCGAACCCATTTACAAAATTTTTTTATCACTCAAACTCGGTTCCAAGCCATCAAGCAACATCCACAGAAAGTCTAGAAGCTTACCTGAGCTCATTTTGAGCTTGACGACCATCGGCTTCGCCGGAGCAAGTCTCGGCCGGGGTATAACTCGGCGAGCTCCGGTCGCCGTTCCGGCACGGTTTTAATGCAAAATAAAGGCACACACAGAATAAGAGTCGATACTACATAAGTTTTGAGGCTCTATTCGCACAAAAAACGACCCGGGGAGGCTTGACCGAGACTCAAGGAATGTGAAACTCATTCAGGCATTTTGTCGAACGGGTGGTATACTCAGAGAAAAAAACGGAAGTCGAGGGAGATACCGACCTGTCCGGAGCTTGCCGACGACCACCGAGCCCTTGGTGACGATCCCTGTGGTACGTTGAAGGTCCTGAGGGAGCTCTTTCGCAGTCCCCTCTCGCTCGAAAAAAATCCTCTTCTCCCCATGGCCGAGCTCGGTTTTAACCGAGGATATTGCCGATTTTCGCGGCCGACCGCCCCGCCTCGACGCTCGTCCCGCGACCAGAACATGAGCGTGGGTCTCCACTGATGTCCCCCACGTTCGTTTTCCTTTTGCTTCTCCGAAAATCGCACGCTCCCTCATGCCCTGTTTTTCGCCCACTCTCGGCCAATGCACGGGTCTGCAACTGAGTTGCAGACCCGGTCGGACCGGGTCGGGTCGGGTCTGACCCGACCGGCCCGGTTCGACCAATTCGCTCAAATTGAGCCCCGATTCGACCTATTTTCATGAAATTGATGGCATAATCGGACTCCTTGACATATTTTCTATCAAATAAGGGTATTTTCGTGAATCAATTGATTGAAATTTTATGAAACCCCAAATTGTCCCTAGGATCCGAAAATGCATTTTGGCTAATCGAAGATCTAAACGATCGAATTAGTCCAAATTGGGGCCCCCAATGGATTCAGCATGATGAAAAATATTGGGTAGAGGTGTTTAATTTTAATGGGTGTGCCCGTGTGAAATTTAATTTCGAAAATTGCAAAACGGGGACTAAATTGAATAAAATTTGTGCAATTGAGCCATTTTGGTTAAAATTGATCAAATTGGAGGGCAAATTGACCCAATTGCACCTCAAAACTTTAGAATCCAATGTCATAGCTTATAAAAACAGAGAATTGAAAATTAAAAGACTCGAAAAGGATTTTTTAGGCTCGTTTCGGTTTTAGGTTTATGAAGGAACCCCATTAACCGAGCCAAATTTCCCTAATAAAAAGTGAAAATATTAAAGAGGGAATTAAAATAAAATTTTTGAATATTTTTTTGTAATTTTCTGACCACGGATGGTATTTTTTCTAATTTTTTGGGTATTTTTATAATTAAATAAATTCCAAAAAATATTAAAAAATTCAAAAAATATTTTTTGTTCAAAATTGGTTCCTAAGGCTAGGCTAAGGCTCCCAAAGTTGATTTTGCAATTTTTTGACCTTTTTTGCTATTTTTAATTAATTTTAGAAATAAAAAGCTATAATAACGGATGGTCAAAAATCAGGTGTCAACACCATCCCCTAAAAACCGAATGGTACCTCTACTCTTCTCCAATCTGCCCAAGAAGCCTTAACCAACTTAAAAAATAAAATAAAAAACCCGCGCCAAATTGTTACGGGCCATTTGGTGACGGGTACTCTTCATGCATCGAGAATGGCTGGGCCAGCCACCCGAGCTCGTTCGCGGCTTGGGTCGGGAAGATTGAACTCCTCTTCGGTGTTTTACTTTTCATTTTCTCTCCCTGTTGTTCATTGAGAGCGTGCGAATGAGGCTCTGTTCATGCGTGAAGACCACCTGCCAAAAAACGCCACAGTGGCTCTTCTTGGGTTGACTGGGTCGGATCTTTTCAACCCAGTTGACCCTGTTTTTTTATACTTAAAAAAAAAAAAACTAATTAGATCCCAACTTGCCTGAATACCTCAAACTTAATACCAAATTGGAACCCAAGACATGGATATTATCTAAGAATATGAGATTTGAGTCAAACTGGTTTCATTTTATACAAAATCCTCTCAATCCAAGTTTTACCCAAATATGAGATTTGGATTTGAATAATCAGGACCCTTAATTATCAGATTGGTCCAAGCCACTTTCACTATTTGATTTAGGGGGTTGAAAAATATAGGGTAGTGGCCTTACCTTTGCATGATGATCCCTATATTTTGATTAATTATATTTTAATTGAATTTAGGGACTAAATTGAAAAGTATTTGTGCAATTAAGTCGGATTCATCCAATTGTGCAATTTTATCAAATATAGGGACTAAAATGAAATGCATAATATGAATTTTAGCTCACCGGCCGCGCGGGACCTCGGTTATAAAAAAAATGAAATGCATAATATTAAAGTCTAATGTCATGACCTAAAAATTAGAAAATTTTGACTAAGATGATTTACAATGTGATTTTTAGGTTTATTCGGGACTATGCTCAATAAAGAGACATAAGATCCCAATGTGAATTTTCCAAAATTCAAGAGGCAAAAATTAAATGGAATTAAAAAAAATATTGAATATTTTTGTATTTTTTGGCCTCAAATTCCAAACTAAGCTAACGAACATCATCACAAGGAGGCTAGCGAATTTACCTCTTCAAGAATAAAGGTCGAGGATGCCACTAGAAGCTTCGTGAGCTCAAAAGTGGTTGGACGGACGAGATGTCGTACTCAGGCTTTCGCACGACGAAAATGAAGAAAAAGACATGGAGATAATTAGTAACGCACCAGGAGTAATCCGAACCAGAAATATCGAAGAACTGTGGCCTAAATCGAGTTATCCATGAACGGCCGAGGTAGAAGTGGTTCGCAGTGGTTACCTGATCCGGAGATGAAATGACGAGCTGTTTGATTCAAGAGTTTCCCTGAGATGTCACAAAGTTCGGGGGATCCGTCCGGAGCTTCGGTTTTGCGCTCATTTAGAGTGGCCGAGCGATTGAAGCTCTTGGCCTCCACCTCTTCAATGGCGATTTCAGAGCTTCTAGAGAGAGCTTTCTCTCACTTCCCTCTCAATCTCTATCTTTTTTTTTTTCGAATTTTTCAATTGTTTTATTCAATTTTCTTCACTCCCGCCCATTCTAGTCTTGTGGCTCAGATGTGCTACGTGGCAAACTGACAGCCTCTCATCTAAAAACGAATCCTACGGGCATGGTCGAATTACGCGGCCACTCCAGCAACAGTTAGATCAAAACATTTACATTTTTAATCCTCTTTATATCAGAAAAATTCATTTTTTAATTTCAAAAAACGTAGTCCTGACACGTGGCATAAATATTCAACGTCAACTCTACGTTCCGTTCTCCCCACAACAAAAAAAAATTGATTATCGCCACCTTAGTGATCAACCGTGGTTGAAGGCGACCGGAGACTGAATTTTCCGGCGAGAAGCGTCGGAACATCACCGACGAACGAGAACAGAGCTTAAAACATGCGTAAAACTTCCCGATTTTTCCATGGATCTACTCCTAATCACTCCATCATGAACATATCTCAGATTTGGATTAACCTTAACCTAAAACTATCTTAACCAACGCCGGCCGAAACTAACTCCGGCGGCGAAATCGTCCTAGCCGCTTCTAACGCCATCTACCTAAACTAAGATGACGAACATCATCACAAGGAGGCTAGCGAATTTACCTCTTCAAGAATAAAGGTCGAGGATGCCACAAGAAGCTTCGTGAGCTCAAAAGTAGATGGACGGACAAGAGGTCAAACTCAGGCTTTCACACGACGAAAGTGAAGAAAAAGACATGGAGATAATCTGTAACGCACTAGGAGTAATCCGAACCAGAAATATCGAAGAATTGTGGCCTAAATCGAGTTATCCATGAACGGCCGAGGTAGAAGTGGTTCTCGGTGGTTACCTGATCTGGAGATGAAATGATGAGATGTTTGATTCAAGAGCTTCCCTGAGATGCCACAAAGCTTGGAGGATCCGTCCGGAGCTTCGGTTTTGTGCTCGTTTGGCATGGCCAAGCGATTGAAGCTCTTGGCCTCCACCTCTTCAATGGTGATTTCAGAGCTTCTAGAGAGAGCTTTCTCTCACTCCTCTCTCTCTCTCTCTCTCTCTCTCTCTCTCTCTTTGAGTTGTTGTCCATCCCCTAGAAACCGAATGGAACCTCTACTCTTGTTGAATTTTCCTGGGAAGCTTGAACCAACTTCAAAAAAAAAACAATTCTGCTCCAAATTGTTACGGGCCATCTGGTGACGCGTACTCTTCACGCGTCGGCGCTAGCTGGCCGGCGTCGAGAATGGCTGCGCCAGTCGCCGGAGCTCAATTGTGGCTTGGGTCGTGAAGATTGAACTCCACTTTGGTGTTTTACTTTTCATTTTGTCTCCCTGTTGTTCACTAAGGGCGTGCGAATGAGGCTCTGTTCATGCGTGAAGACCATCTGCCAAAAAAACGCCACAGTGGCTCTTCTTGGGTTGACTGGGTCGGATCTATTCGACCTAGTTGACTCGTTTTTTTTATACTAAAAAAAACAAGCTAATTAGATCCCAATTTGCCCGAATTCCCCAAACCTAATACCAAGTTGGAACCTAAGACATAGATATTGTCTAAGAATAAGGGATTTGAGTCAAACTGGTTTCATTTTATACAAAACCCTCTCAAAACCCTCTTAATTATCAGATTGGTCCAAGCCACTTCCACTATTCGATTTAGGAGGTTGAAAAATATAGGGTAGTGGTGTTACCTTTGCATGATGATCCCTATATTTTGATTAATTGTATTTTAATTGAAATCGAGGGACTAAATCGAAAAGTATTTGTGCAATTAAGTCTGATTCATCCAATTGTGCAATTTTATCAAATATGTGGACTAAAATGAAATGCATAATATTAAAGTCTAATGTCATGACCCTAAAAAGTAGAAAATTTTGACTAAGATGATTTAAAATATGATTTTTAGGTTTATTCGGGACTATGCTCAATAAAGAGACATAAGATCCCAGTGTGAATTTTTCAAAATTTAAGAGGCAAAAATTAAATGGAATTAAAATTAAAATATTGAATATTTTTGTATTTTTTTGGCCTCAAATTCTATTTTTCTTGAATTTTAAATATTTTCTATTTTCCAAAAATATTAAAAAATATATGAACTATTATTTTTTACTAAAAAAATGGTTCCTTGTGCTTGGTCAAGGCTTTCAAAGTTGATTTTGTATTTTTTTGGATTTTATGAATTTTCTAAAAATAAATTAACTAAAAATCAAGTGTTAACGCTATACCTTAGTAGTCAAGTCTCCTCGCACCCATCCGTGAATGAATGGCGTCGTCGCGCTCGATTGGACTAGTCTCTAAGTCTGGCGATCTTTCCTTCAACGACGGGTTATTAAACGTTCCCCTTCAATGGCCAGCTCCGAGGATCATCCATCAACAGGAGAACATTTGCCGGCTGACGACCCTAGCTCCCACCAAATATTCACAAAAAATATGTGCATCTCCAGATTCAGCATATACTAAAATCTCGTGCAGGATGCTTAATTTGCTTTAGTAAGACACGTCAATCTTTTGTACATTAGATGTGGAAATGAGGTATATCTCCTTTTTCTCTATTTTAATTTCAAAATCATTCGAGGATTGATTACAATGACTATAAATTTTAACTTCTACTTTTTCTGAATTTTTCTAGTATTGCAAAACTCGATGGCATCTATGTGAACATACGATAATAAGCTCTCTCTCTTATGGTTTGCTAAGAGTGACACATAGGAGTCTAAATTGCAAGAGATTGATTATTCTCTTTGCAAGTATTCTTGCATTCTGCCCTCGTTTTTTCCTTCAACTAGGCTTGTTTACTTCATTCAATCCCATGAGTTTTGTTTCCCCTTCCACCACCAACACCCCCCCCCCCACACACACACACACACAAACACACAAATTAAGGATTTCTTATGTTGCAAATTAGCAATTATAAAAAAATTCCAACATATTCGTTACTCTTCCTGTAAAGTATTTCTTTGGAAGATTTTATTATATCCTCTCACTATTAAAGTAATGTGGTTGATTTCATGACAAGTTTCTCTATGTCACATAACAACGACAATAAAGAATTGTCCACTCTTATAGAGTCCCTATGTCAAAAACTAATGTATAATATGAACATAAAATTCCACATTTATTTTGTTTAGAACTTGAAGGTTCATAAGAAATATGATATCCTTGTCAAGGAGTAATTTATGCTAAAATACATACCTCAATTTTCATGTTTGTATATTAATGTAAAATATAGGGAAAACCACTTTTCATATGTGACTAAATATCAGTTCGACCCAGGAGTTTGTGCGGTTGGAGGAGTTGTCAGTGCTGGAACCACCCACCTGGTTATTACTCCTCTTGATGTCTTGAAAGTCAATATGCAGGTTTCATTTCTCTCTCTCTCTCTCTCTCTCTCTCTCTCTCTCTCTCTCTCTCTCCGTGCTTTTATTTATTTATTTTTGGTTCAACAATGTTGTTGGTTGCTGGGTGTTGGATGTTCTGTTTTTGTTTGAATTCTTTGGTTCAATGCTGTAGTGTGAATCATATGAATTGGACGGACATGTTCTGTTCTTTAGTTGAGCTCAGTGAATAAATTCAGTCAGTTGATTGTTTCCTCAACAGCGTATCAGAGGTATGACCCCAAATCATTTTCTCTTTTTGTACTGGTTTTATTGATGACATAAACTCAATAAATTGAATAAAAGAGGTGGTGTGATATATGTTCCTGCAATGATTGAACTATAACTGGTTGAGTTTACCAGACTCATTATATGGACTGTTTACATATTTTTCTAGTGACAGTTTCGACCCGGAATTGCTGATATGGTCAAATCCGATTGAATGTGGAAAGTCCAATCTTCAACGAGAATTGGATGCTTCTGCAGTGTGGATTTATTCTTCTTCCTTTTTCCTTCTTTGGCATGTATTTAATATTTCTGCAAAGATTTGTTTCTCTTGGACGTTTTTATACGTGAATCCTTGGTATCTTGTAGGTGAATCCAATCAAGTATAACAGCATTTACTCATGTTTCACTACTCTATTGAGCGAGCAAGGTCCTTCTGCTTTTTGGAGAGGTTGGTCTACCAAGTTTTTTGGATATGGTGCTCAAGGTGGGTGCAGATTCGGTCTCTACGAGTACTTCAAACTGGTTTACTCCGATATCTTGGTCGGCAGCAACAGGAGCTTGATTTTTTTTCTCAGCAGTGCTTCTGCGGAAGCATTTGCAAATGTGGCACTCTGCCCTTTTGAAGCTGTTAAAATCCGGGTTCAAGCACAGCCCAACTTTGCAAAAGGCTTGGTTGATGGCTTCCCTAAAGTATATGCATCAGAAGGCCTTCTAGGGTAATTTTTGTGGCCTTAGTATTGTTTACTCGTGTAAGAGTTAGGAGGGACATTCTAATGCTGTTCTTGCTTTCAGATTTTACAGAGGGCTTCTACCACTTTGGGGTCGAAATCTTCCATGGAATCTTTTCATTCCTCCATGTGCTATGTAGAGTTGGTCAGCTTTCTCATATTGAATATTGCATCTACAAGATGCTAGTTGAATGGAAGCTGTTCTATGGGACAGCTGTCTTAGACCATTCTCTTTCTAAGTGATATTAAAAACTTAATCCCCAAAGTTCTTCGGTGGGAGAGTTGGTCTATAGGTGGTTAGTTTGTCCTCATGTTATGCCTGCATCTTTTACTTCTGAATGTTTATAGTTCATATTATGTTCATAATAAAGTATGAAAACTCACACCAAGTTGTTGAACCATTGTGTGCCCGAAACCCGGTATTATTGCATATTGATCGTCTCTTCATTTTGTCCCGAGGCAGTTTCAATAGTGATGTTCTCGACATTTGAGCATTCAGTGGATTTCCTGAATCATAATGTTATTAGAAGAAGAAAGAAGGAGCGCTCAAAAGTTCAACAACTCGGGGTAACATGCTTAGCTGGATATGCTGCTGGATCTGTTGGTAGCTTCATATCAAATCCTGCCGACAATATTGTTGCTCCACTAAACAACAAAAAAGTTGACAGTCTCATGCTGGTGTATGTTTGTAAGCCGTTATTTACCCTAATGTCTCGGAAAAGTTGGATCTGATCTATAAGTTTCAATTTTGCAACAGGCAATCAGGAATATCGGGCTTGCGAATTTGTTTACGAGGAGCCTTCCCATTAGAATTATACTTGTTGGACCTGTTGTAACTCTGCAGTGGTTGTTCTATGATACCATCAAGATTCGTAGTGGATTGTAAGCGCACACTTGTCTTTCTAATGTTACTACTTCTTTCATTATTAACTTCCCTAATGCCACTCTTTGTGAGTGAATTTCTTCTTGGACAATTGCCTAACGGACCCACAAACAGGATTCTTATACCTCTAATGTTTACAAGGGTTTGAGTATTGATCTTACAAATTCTTGTCTTGCAATTGATTGAAGAGATATATGTTGTATATCCATCTGTTTGGATCTTGGGATACTGAAATGGCGAACTTTTCCAAGATCGTCTGGGCATGGATTACTCGAGTATGTGGAAAGAAAATTATAAAGTGAAAAGGGAAAGAAAATTATAAAGTGAAAAGTTTCTCGTCCTAAGGTTTCTTGGGACCATGTAGCAGCATTTGGATGCTTGTCTGTCTACTTGTTTTTGGACATGATAGTAATGAACTCTGAAGTTTCTTGAGTACATAATTAGGGAAAGTAAGTGCAGACTTTCTTTCATTTGTATACTAGACGTAAAATGATAGTTTCACCTACCTGGATAGCTAACACCACATAAAATGAAGGTTCTGTTCCAATCTGGCAACAATTAGGGAATAGTTCATTCTGATTTAATCTTCGTAAATTGCAACACTTCATAATTCTCTGTGTAATGACAAGCTGATGGTGTCTTGCAGGCCAACTAGTGGTGAAGTTTCAGCTGATCCAGTGAGAGAGAATACAAAAGACTGAGCTATGCCGGAACGATTGCAGCATTCTTCAGATAGTGAGGTGGTGTCCTCACCAAGCAAGGAAATTATAAGCTTTTTCTGGCGTTCAATATGCCGGAATGTTACAATCACTGCAACTACTGAACAATTCCGACAAACCGTGAGATATGATGGCAGCAGCTATATCGTGGTTTATAGCTCTAGTTGCTCTAGATGTTTGCTCGACCATTGTTCTTGCTTTTAGCTCATGGGAGTTTCTCTCCATCGGCGACCTAACTTAGATATGTCTGAATAATGTCTGATGAATTCTTGTTCTTGCCAAGAATATATTGTTACCTGATGACTTTCAGGTGTCAAGACTGCATTTCAAGATTTTCATGTCCTTGTAGGATGTGCTTGCTCTCTGCAGAGACATGGAGATAGGGGAAGTCTCCAAGGTTACCTGGATAATATTGGGAAATTGCCAAATATATTTCACGTCTAATCCAATGACCACTTACATTCCTCTATTTCTACAATATTGTTCATGCACCGCTTAGTAAAACCCCATGTTGAAAAGATCAAGTTGTCCTTCCTTGAGAACTCGTTTTACAATCTTTTTTAGGGTCCGACTGGTTTGGTTGATTTTAAACGTTTTAAGCAAGTGAGAATTTATAATGTGAGGATGGATATTTTTGCATAATAAATATATATAGAAACATAGAGATTCAAGTGAAGATTTGAAGTGCTCTCCAAAAATAAATTTTAAGCATATATTCGATATTTTCGAAAGTTGTGATACATAGGTAGTGATGGCAGAAAATGAGTCGTACTCTTGAAATTTTCCAAGATAACAAATATAGTGCTCTAGCTTTGTATTTCCGAATCATATTCGGACGACCACAATGTAACTGCTAGCAGCAAATCAGTGTTCTCGTTATTGGCTTTGAGGTGATTCTTCACAGGGCACACTCAAATTGCCATAAGAACTTGGGAGTTTCTGATCTTTGGCAATGAGTCGTGGTAAACTTTTTCTTTAGGTGCTGTCATACCAGATTATTCTCTAAGAAACTTTGCACACATGGATGACACCCAGCTTTATACTCAACAAGACTTCAATATTTGAAGCGATCTTACAGCAAACAAACACGAAATTCAATCAGCAGTCTACAACTTGGTAAAGACTGAAGATCGCAAGTTCAGACATACATGTAAAATCAGGGTAAATGACTTAGACATAGCTGTCGATCAAGGATTTCCTCATCTCATCGACAATAGCACTGGGTTGCGCCTCCCTCAACTTGAAAACATTCTCAATCACGGATAGTTTGGTCGCTGTGGTGTCTGAACCACAAAATGCTGTCCAGTCATTCACGGTCATACCGGCTGCAATTACTTCGCTACCTCGGTTCACAGTTCCGGCCACCAAAGGAACCTGGAGGAGGGTTGAGAGCTCATCCAAGTCTTCAATGGATATATGTGGATGAACCTGCTCCAACATTTTTTAGCATCTCGTAAGGCAAAAACTTTAACTAATGATAGATGCCCATAAAAAAATGTCCAAGTACACCAAACTGTACAAAAGACAATGTAAAGATTGTACTATCTTACCAGTCCACCTCTGTTAGAGAAGGCACAATAGCTACCCACAAGAATGTTGCCAGCAATAGTCTGCCTGAAGACTTCCATTCCAAGAACATCTGCAATTATCTCCTCTGTCTCCTCAATCAACCAAATAGGCCAGCCAATATATATTGGCTGGCCTATCAGGATCCTTCTAAACTCAGACCATACAAGGAATTCTTAAAGGGGACACAGGGAATTTGATTCCATAAACCACGCACTGGAAGGCACTAAATCCTAGCGGGAAGTGATGTTCCCACAAGTTCTACAATTTTTTCAACACAAAGATCATACATATGGAAAGGCTTTCAGCACTGCCCAATATGCTTTCTTTTTCCAAATATTTTTACGAAGTACCTTTTTTTGGGAACTGCCATGAAAAGTGAATGCTGCTGAGGAGGTCCACATTATACTTACTACATGTTTAATGAGATCACCCAAACAATTCTAAAATTTAGTGCACCATATATGAAAACACAAGGAAAAAAATCGGCCACTTCAGTCTCAGACGTACTACACAAAAGATTTCGGATTTTGACAGGAATTGCTTGACAGAAGACTGTTTCTCAAGGGGAAAATAAAATGAAAGTTACCCTGTCAAGATCAGTATGAGTAAGGGCAACATGATCATTGCACGCTATGCAGTTCCCCAAGGCAGATAGCTTTTATTCATTGCGTTGAACGACAACTTGATCTGGCAGACTATTTCTCAAGTGTTGAAGCTCTAAGAAAGAAAAATAAGTTTGTAAAGAATAGAAGTCAAATCAGCAAACCAGTCAAAAAATGACAAGAAAATTTGTCGGCTTGCACCTACATCACAAGATGAAGTGGACCAATTCTTCCTGTTTAAGCTAGCAGTTTCGTTTTCGACCGAAAAAAAAAAGCTAGCAGTTTCGTCAGCTCTGAAGTACAGTTTACTTCACATAGAACAAATTTGGTGTGTGGTTTCTTTTTCTTATGGGCTACTAAATTACAGAGAGGATAGAAGATTGCGAGTATGATTGAAAATGATTAGATAACCAAAGCATCATTGTAGCTTATATGAGTTAATATACAAATTTGGATTTATCTCCCACTGAAATCATTATATTCATAGAACCTTATTCCTGTAGACAGGTCCCTCCAAATGTATCTTATAGAAACATATGTCGGAATTGGTGCACCCTCTCACATGTCCCATTAGAGTCCAGGATTAGTGTGATGGCCGTTGCCTCCTCCCCCTCCCACTCATCACCCTCCCACCTTTCTCTTTCTCTTCCTCCCTTTCCTAACGTTCACTTCCCCTTTCCCTCATTATTTTATTCACTCACCTCCCTCCACTCATTCACTCTCTAACGTCCATTTCTTCTTCTTCTTCTTCTTCTACAACACCCCTCCCCTACCGAACGATCTCCTCCATCTTCCTCCTCTTCCCGACGGTTTTGAGCGACGCCACAACCTCCCACCACCTCACTAAAGTCCCTCAGTCTCCTCACCACCTTCCCGAAGCCAGCTCGCCGGTCGTTGCCGCCGGAACCACCGCAAATCTCCACGGAACCGCCGGTACTCTGTTTTGGAGTAAGTCGCGGTTTGGTTCTGTTTTCGCCCGAACCGATCACCACCGTCGCTCACCACCGCCACCGACGACTTCCTAGAACCCCTCACGAGTTCCCCTGAGTTCGTGGTCGCCGGTCGCCGCACGTGGGGCCCGGAATCAACCCCGAACAGCCACCTCTGTTTTCTGCGCGCGAATCCTCTGTTTTTGCCGGTTCTGTTCGCTGCTGTTTGCTGCTGTCCCGCCACCTTTGGTCGCCTTCCGCCACCTTCCTCCGGCCCCAACCGATCCCCTTTGACCCCTAGGTGAGTCCCCGAGCATTGGCCGGCCTCGCCTCAGCCCGTGGGGCCCAGAACCGCCTCATTTAGCCCCGTTCCTCTGTTTTAATGCTGCTGTAAAATTCTGTTCTAGGTCGCCGGAGTTCGCCGGAGCTCCGCCGTCGCCGCCGCCACCTCGCCGGACCTCCGTCACGTACCCTAGTTGGTGCCGGGTCGTGACGCCTCTCGAGAAACCTTGGAACCGAGGCTTAACTGTGTTTTATCGCCGAGAACCGTCGCCGCCGTAGTTGTCGCCGCTCGTTGCCGCCGCCGTCACATTGTTGATTTTGAGCCGGTCCGAGCTTAAATAAATTGTGAGTTGACCCTAAACCTTGGTTAGGGCGCTAATTGCGCCTAGGGTTAGTTGGGTTAGTAATTTTGGTAATAACATAAAGTGATTACGGTTGGTTTAGTTAGAAACCCCGGTTTAGGTTAAATGACCGTAATCGACTAAGTTAGCGTGATTAATTATATTATCTGTGGTTAATTGTGATTAGTTGAAATTGATTGATTTATCGCGAGAGTGCGATAGATTAAAGACGGGTGATCGATCGACAATTATAAATTAAATGGGCTAATAAATGATTATTGTTCGAATTGAGCTTTATATTGTCTAAATGAAATTAAATGCTCGTAATTGGTTCGATGATTTTTATCGGTGTGATTATCCCGTTGGAGGGCTGATAGTGTGACTGGAATTACTAGTGAGCATTAATCGTTACTTGGGGATTTATCACCCTATTTATGATTGGATGCCTGAAATGTTCTTTGAATGAATTGACATGTATTTGGGAGTTATTCGTTCCGTGATTGCAGTAGCTAATTGATAGTCTACATATGCATATGACCGTGTGCCAAATCAAATAAATATGTTCTAGCATGAAAACGGCCGTGGGCCGAGTCTTTGAGCACGTTGTGTGAGCATCCAGCCTAAATCAAAGAGAATTAAAATTGATTGTTATGGTGGGTGCATTGTGTGGTCATATGACGGAACGATGATGGGTTTTTTTCCTGGTAAGTTCGTAGTGTACTAATAGTACACTAGTACCAGTCATGTGGGACCATACGACTTACCAGAAGCACGACAGTCCTGCCTCGTGCCGGTTAGTACGGGCACAGGGCTGATCGGATGCCGGTCGCAGCTTGTGATGGACCGACGCCCCGTATAGGGATGCCTACTTGCCGTACCGTGCAACGGGTGCACTGGAATAATCGCTTGTAGTAGCCGCTGCCGAGAGGGAAAAGGAGCGTAGCCCGGTTCGTCCGGATGAGTATGGGATCGTACTATTTATGAGGGTGGAATCACGCCAGTCGCGTAGATCCTCTCATGGTGCCGTTGGCACGATCATCATTAATAAATGGACTCGTGTGGTGTCCTGTGCATACTTGTGGATGCGATGCTTGTTTTGAGTGATTGACTTATTTCACTGCTGAGTTGGGTCAAGTATTGCATTATGTGTGGCTGAAGGCCGGTAAGTATGCATGTGGTTGATTAGTATACGATGGCTATACTTGGGTATTTTATGTGATTGTATGATTCTGTGAGCTTACCATTAGGATACCCTCGGCGAATCAGTTTCCTAACCAAGCTTAGGCTTAATTCACTGAGATTTATTTCTCACCCCGTCATGGGATAACATTTTTCAGGTCCCAAGTGATGAAGCCCGTGGACGCCAATGATTGGCGGTAGGAGTGATCTTTTGAAGTAGATGGGAAGTTAACCTTACCCGACCGAATACCCTTTTGAGGTCTTAGTGAGCTGCCCCGAAGTATGGGGTTGTTTATGTCAGCTATAGCTCAATATGGTTAATTATCATCAGTTGTTTGGTTTAATGTGTGTGATGATCTTTTTGTGAACTGTCTTTGTATTTATCTCCTACTAATGTATCCCTGTTCAAATTTATGTTGTCTGGGAGTAAACCGTTTCCGCATGCGTAATAAACTGTCGTGGGTCGGTAGCGAACCTGGGACGCTATCCCTTATGACCCTTGGGACGATTTGATCTGGATGTCGCGTGCTCGGGGTTTGGGGCGTGACAATTAGAATCGAATGAATCACTATTAATCAACAAAAAATTACAACAAGCTGTGAATCCTCCAGAGAAGACTTACCTTGGTCAGTAGTGTTGTGTGGCACAAGAAGCCCATCCTTGTTTCCTACCATGAAATGTCAGAATGTCACGTTATTAAAAGTTGGCATCAGCTAGTACAAATTTAGATGCAAAAGCAGCTTCAGCCCATGAACATTTGGTGTTTGCAGGGGGGAAACAAAGACCCATATATCAATTCAACCTTATACTTGATCTATTTTCCTTTCGACATAATTGCTGATTTCTTCTTTTCATATATATATATATATATATATACACACACACACACAATGAATAGTACGTTTCTAGTTAATACTATAAGTATTTCCTTGTTAGATGCAAGGACTGACGATGCCCACGAGGATAATCGACCAAGTACTTGTGGGCTTGTCGACACGAATATGCCGAATCTGAAAAGAAAGCTGGCAGAATTAAGCAATCAAGAAGCAGACATGGATGAGTCGGAGGCATGGTGTAGAAAAATAGAAAGGATATAGGGAGAAAACTGGAGTATGGTCCGAGCATTTCGAGAAGGCAGATCTCTTGCTCCACAGCTGGTAGAAAGACTGGATGACTTTAGCAAAGAAGTTGAAGATATTCTAGGCCACTGTAACTCCTGAAAGGGCTCGACAACACATGCTGTAGGATGTGGGAAAAGTTCACCCTTGGTAACAATAGATCTAGTAGGTGAAGAAAGCCAGAAGATAATCAAAACGATTTGTGACTATTTAATGCATTATGAGATTCTCATCATCGGCATTTGCGGAATGGGGGGAGTTGGCAAGACCATCCATTTTAATGCATGTCCATAATAAACTACTTGAGAATACTACCTTCAGTGATGTGTTTTGGGTCGGTGTCCCTCACGAGTTCAACGTCTATGTACTACAAGAGGAGATTTCCAATGGAGTTGAACTAGACGATCTCTCAAAGGATAAGGGCGTGAAGGGGAGTGCGTGCTTATTGAATAGACGTCTGAAGGGAAGAAGAGATCCGTCTTACTCTTAGATGACCTATGGATGCACTTCGAGGTTGAGGATGTGGGAATTCCAATTGAAAAAGATGGCCTTAATTTGGTATTGACAACTCGATCACTAGATGCGTGTCATAAGATGCTCTGCCAAAAACATATCAAAATAGAAACTCTATGTTTCGAAGAGGATAGTTGGACCTTATTTTTAAGAAAGCTTTGCCTTGGGAAAGAACTCCCTTCAGAAGTCGAAGAAATTGCGTGGTCCATTCTGGAATGGTGTGGGGGTTTGTTACTTGGGATCATTGAGATTGCAACTTGCATGAGGGGCGTAGAAGAAGTGCACAAATGGAATGACCTATTGCACAAATTAGAAGACTTGAGGGTGGAACTTGACGTGTTCAAAGAGGCCAAAACTAAGTTATGTCAACTTGGGTGATTCTCAAGTGCAACAGTGTTTCTTGCATTTAATACTTTGTTTTGAAAAGTGTGCTAGAAATAAAGCTGCCGAGGTGAATTTGAGAGAGCCTTTGATAGACAAGGGCTTGTTAAGTGAAATTGCCACCCGGCAAGAACTGCACGACAGGGTAAAAGTAAAGCCACATTGGGCAATTTAAGAAAGGCTTGCCTGTGGGCCGATCCAAAAGAAGAAGAAGAGGATCTGTTTGTACACCCCTTGATAAGGGACATGGCATTGCAAATAGCAACAAGCACAACTCACATGGTGAAGGCCCGTATGAGATTGAAAGAAATTCCAGAGGAAGAGTTCTGGACGGATGTTCTAGAGAGAGTCCTTCTACAAGGCAATGATATAAAAGATACTCATCTGGCATATCGCCCAATTGCCCTAAACTTGCAAAGTTGTCGTTGAATGGCAATATCATTTTGGAAGCCATTCCCAAATCTTTCTTCAGGCATCTGAATGGGTTGAAGGTTCTAGATCTCAACAACACCAAAATCACAAAATTAGCATATTCTGTCACTCATTTGGAGATCTTGGAAGCATTGTTGCTCCGAAGGTGTGTGAAGTTACAGCGTATACCTTGTGCAAGGAAGTTGGGATCCTCAAAAAAGTTCGACTTGAATGGGTGTGTGATGATCGAAGAAGTACCAGAGGGGACGAAGAGGTTGGTAAAACTGACTTACCTCAACCTCCATGGCACAAAGATTGGGACATTTCCAGATGGAGTGTTGGGGAAGCTGGCGAACCGGGAATATCTAGCGATTAGAAAGGCGGGGACAGGAGAAGAGACAATATCAAAGGAGTAGGATCTCGAGTGCTCTATTTCCAATGGGGAAACATGCAATTCATTCGTGAGGTTTATCAAGCGAAATAGTTCTTGAGAGTACAAACTGGGGTTGAATGTATCAGGAAAGGGCTTCTTTACAGATCATTACGGAGGCTACTATTATGGTAATGTCAAGAAGATAACCGTCGGAAGTTGCCATAGTATGGCGGCATGGGAACATAGAGGAATCGACAGGGATGGCGGCGTCTATTAATTCCGAAGAATGTGGAAGAACTGGAAGTAAGAGGGTACGGTGGTGTGTGAAGATTGTGGGATGTAGGTCCACTTGAGAATGTGGAGGAGCTAGTAATAAAGGAATGGGGATTTGGATCCTCTACCATAATGGCAGGGGATCATAGCCTTTGGGGCCGTCGGATCCCCCTTGATATTTTGGGGGGGGGGGGGGGGGGGGGGGGGGCGGGGGGAAGTTGGAAGAGGTGGGTGCTGTCCACTTCCCTCACCTGTGGCTACTGAAAATCACTAGGTGTCCCAATGTGAAGTTTCTCTTGAAATGGGAGTGGCTAACTGTTAGTGGTCTGCCCTAGGAACCGATCAAGGTTGATAATCTAAAATTGGTTGTGGATTAGGTTGTGTCGGGAAATCGACCTTCACTATACTTAGGTAGTTATAATGTCTTGCGAGAGACCGCTTATGACTTGTGGGCCAAAAGAGTTTTGAGCACACTGCTAATGTCTAGTGAACCTACAGGGTCGCACACAATCATGAACTGAGCTCTTATTTTCTCTGGCCCTCAATCTGCTTAAGAAGTAGATTTGATCTATTCTCCTTATACCGAACATACGAGTTATAAGATAACGATTAAACGCATGATTGAATTGATCGGGAAAGGTTCCCGATTCCATTCGGAAAAAGTTCCCTATTCAATCTAGTGAAAAGTTCCCGATTCAAGTCGGTAAGAGTTACCGAATCAATTCGGGAAATTGTTCACTGGTCGGTAAAAGTTACCGAATCGAGAAAGTTGTTCTCTGATCGGTAAAGTTAACGAACGTATATTGGGGATATATAAATAGCTCGAAGAAGGGCGAAAACCTAAGATTTTTTTTTTGAGTTGTTTTTTCGTGAGAGAGTATCAGAGAAAGAAAAGACGGCCATCAGAGAAACTCCAAGATCATATAGCTAGCACTTGGATCCTTGGGGATTGCTGTTCGTGTGTGTGGATACCGGTAGAGGCGCAACACTTGGGGCGCTAATCCAGACACAACTGATTGTCAATTTGTTGTCGATCGAAAAAGGTACGTCTCGAATCTATTATGATTTCGATATTCACATGGATCCTGTATTTGGGTTTTGTTCCGCTGCGTTTTTTGAATCCAGGAAACCCAACAGTGGTATCAAAGCTCCTTGTGTAATATCGAGATTGAATGGATCAATGTGATTGATCCAGAGGCGTTCTGTTACGTAAACGGAATTACGAATTCTGTTTAGGGTTCTGAGAAAGAACAAAGCATGAACGACCTTAGGGATGATTTAGTTGAAATCACTTATCCTAGTAGTGTCGGTTCAAAGGGATGGGCAGTTTCCTGAGAAACAGAATTGAGAATTCTGTCTAGGTTTTGGGGGCGCTACCCTGAGCCCCCGCGAGGGGCGCTGCCCCTTCGAACCCCGCTCGCTGAACGGTCAGCGAGACCACCGCAAGGGGCTCTGCCCTTTGACCCCGCGAGGGGCGCTGCCCCTCGAACCCTTGACCCCTGCATGGATTGTTCGTTCCCAGTATAATTGTTATACCCTTGTTATGATATGTGATGTTTTGTTTATGTCTATAACATGCATACATTCATCACTGTATAAACATTGTAAAAGTCCCTGACAATATTAAGTAATAACTTGATGCATTTCCAATCATACACCTATCAATACTTGAATCATCAAAAGATGGGTCTGCCAAAGCAGGGTGTCTTTAACTATTTGAGTAAGGTAGGATGGATAATGGTTATCCATATGTCAAGATTGATTTACTTAACAAGGCTATCAAAACGGTTTTGGGCCTTGAGGCATAGAGTTTGGGGAAAAGACATGAGATGTCAACCCCAACAACCAAGAGTTGTATTCGATGCAATTGGCAAAGAGTTGTCTACCTAATTAACTAAGTCTTGAGTGGTAAGCCAAATTTTACTCGAGTCTTGGTAAAATATGGATCTTGGTCCACTATACTTATAGGGACACTTTTTGTAAAAGTATAGTGGGAATCTTTTATTAATGAACATTTCACTTTGCATATTTGTTGTAGATAATGACAAACACCTCTCCATCAAGCTTTTCACTGCGATCTGTCCTTGAGAAGGATAAACTGAATGGTTCAAATTTTTTGGACTGGTATAGAAGTTTGAGAATTGTTCTCAAGCAGGAGAAAAATGATTATGTCTTGGAGAATCCACTCCCTCAGAAGGCACCTGCTTCCAATGCTCCCCATGCTAAAATAAATGCTTACCAGAAGCATAAAGATGATGCATTTGATGCATCTTGTCTAATGCTAGCTACCATGAACTCAGACCTTCAGAAGCAGTTTGAGAACGTGGATGCTTATGATATGATCATGAACCTAAAAAATTTCTTTCAGGAGCAGGCACGCACTGAAAAGTACCAAACAGTAAAAGCCTTAATTTAGTGCAAGCTAGCAAGTGGGAGCTCAGTTAGCCCACATGTCATAAAGATGATAGGTTATATTGAAAACTTGGAGCGACTGGGCTCTCCCATTAGTCAAGAGTTGGCTACTGACATTATTTTTCAGTCACTGTCTCATGATTATGACACGTTTGTTGTGAACTACAACATGCATAATCTGAATAAGACTTTAATTGAGTTGCATGGGATGCTCAAAACTGCTGAGCAGAACATCAAGAAGGATCCTACCCCTGATGTTCTCATGGTTCAAAAGGGGAAAGACTTTAAGAAGCCAAGTATGGTCAAGGGTAAGGGTAAGGGCACTAAGCCTAAACCCAAATCCAAGACTAAAACGGGTCCGACTGCTGATGTTGTCTGCTTCCATTGTGGAAACAAGGGACACTGGAAGAGGAATTGCAAGAAATATTTGGAGGATCTGAAGAAGAAGGGAAGTGAGACTTTCACTTCAGATATTTATGTTATAGAAGTAAATGTTACTTTTAGTTCTACTTCATGGGTATTAGATACCGGTTGTGGTACGTATGAATGTGCAGGGACTGAAACGAAGTAGAACACTGGCAAAAGGTGAAGTGGAACTACGCGTTGAAAATGGAGCAAGAGTTGCTGCATTAGCCGTAGGAACATATGATGTAGCTTTACCTTCTGGCATGATATTAGAACTGAGTAATTGCTACTATGTACCTGCTATACGTAGGAATATCATTTATGTTTCTTGTTTGGACAAGGAAGGTTTCTATTTTGATATAAAGAACAATAGTTGTTCATTTTATCTTAATGGATTGTTTTATGGTAGCGCCCATATTATGGATGAAATATATGTTCTGAATCTTGATGTGCCAATCTATAACATAAATACAAAAATGTTTAAATCTAATGATTTGAATCCGACCTACCTATGGCATTGTCGATTAGGCCACGTAAACGAGAAAAGAATTCACAAGCTTCATAGTGATGGGCTATTAAGTTCATTTGATTTTGAATCATATGACACGTGTGAATCTTGTTTGGTTGGCAAAATGACAAAAGCTCATTTTATAAATCAAAGTGAGCGGGCAAAAAAATTATTGGCCATTATACATACTGATGTGTGTGAACCACTAAGTTCTATAGCCAGAGGAGGTTATCAGTACTTCATTACATTTACTGATGATTTTAGTAGATATTGATATGTTTATTTGATAAAATATAAATCTGAGTCCTTTGAAAAGTTCAAGAAATTTCAGAATGAAGTACAAAATCAGCTTGGCAAAAATATCAAGGCTCTTCGATTTGATCGAGGAGAAGAATATCTAAGCCAAGAGTTGAATGACCATCTCAAGGAGTGTGGAATTGTTTCACAGCTTACTTCCCCTGGAACACCACAGTGGAATGGTGTCTCTGAAAGGAGAAATCGAACTTTGTTAGACATGGTTCGATCAATGATGAGTCATTCAGATCTTCCGTTATCTTTCTAGGGATATGCACTCGAGACAGCTGCGTTCACACTAAATAGAATTCCATCAAAAGCTGTAGAGAAACACCATATGAGATGTGGACAGGAAAAGTTCATAGTATGTCTTTTCTAAAGATTTGGGACTGCGAAGTTTATGTAAAACGTGTACTCTCTGACAAGCTTGGGCCCAAATCTGATAAATGCTTCTTTGTAGGATATCCTAAGGAAACAAAAGGATATTACTTTTACAACCGATCAGAGAACAAAGTGTTTGTTGCTCGAAATGGTGTCTTTTTAGAGAAAGAGTTTCTTAACAAATGAACCAGTGGGAGTAAGGTAAACCTCGAAGAAGTTATTGTGCCACAAGAGAGTGTTCCAGTCTATGAGGAACCTCAATTAGATCTACAAAGAGTTGTAGAGTCTACTCCAATGGCACCTATAGTTCGTAGGTCTGAAAGAGAACATCGTGAGCCTATGAGATATGATTTTCACGTGACAGAACATCGTCATCTATTATTGATAGAAAATGACGAGCCTACGACCTATACAGAAGCTATGATGGGCCTAGACTCCCATAAATGGCTTTAGGCCATGAAATCCGAAATGGACTCAATGTATCAAAACAAAGTTTGGACTTTGATTTATCCACCCAAAGGTGTCAAACCTATAAGATGCAAGTGGGTTTTCAAGAAGAAAACTGATATGGATGGAAAGGTTCACATCCATAAAGCACGACCGGTAGTTAAGGGTTTCAAATAAACTCATGGTATTGACTATGACGATACCTTTTCGCCAGTGGCTATGCTTAAGTCTATTCGGATTATCCTAGCTTTTGCCGTATATTATGACTATGAGATATGGAAAATGGATGTAAAGACAGCTTTCCTTAATGGAAACCTAGAGGAGGGTGTGTATATGACACAACCTGAAGGCTTTGCATCATCAGACAATGCTGGGAAGATATACAAGCTTCAACGTTCTATTTATGGATTGAAGCAGGCATCACGGAGCTGGAATATTCGTTTTGATGAAACTGTCAAAGAGTTTGGCTTCATCAGAAACAAAGAAGAAGCTTGTGTATACAAGAAGTCTAGTGGGAGTGCAATTGTGTTTCTGGTGTTGTATGTAGATGACATACTGCTCATTGGAAACGACATTCATATGCTTCAGTCAGTTAAGACATGGCTAGGAAAATGTTTCTCCATGAAGGACATGGGAGAAGCAAACTATATCTTGGGAATCAGGATCTATAGAGATATATCAAAAAGACTTATTGGACTGAGTCAAAGTACATACGTTGACAAAGTCATCAATAGGTTTAATATGCAAGATTCCAAGAAAGGTTTTCTCCCGATGACACATGGCATAAGTCTTAGCAAGACTCAGTGTCCTTCGACACAAGATGAGCGAGATCGCATGAGTAGGATTCCTTATGCATCAGCCGTAGGATCCATCATGTATGCCATGTTGTGCACTCGTCCTGATGTTTCTTATACATTAAGCATGACAAGCAGATACCAGTCAGATCCAAGAGAACCTCACTGGATAGCTGTCAAGAATATCCTTAAGTACTTAAGAAGAACTAAGGATTTATTCTTAGTCTATGGAGGTGAGGAACAGATCACTGTAAGTGGTTACACTGATGCTAGTTTCCAAACCGACAAAGACGACCTTCGATCGCAGTCAGGCTTTGTCTTTTGCTTGAATGGTGGAGCTGTGTGCTGGAAGAGTTCCAAGCAAGACACTATTGCAGATTCTACAACAGAAGCTGAGTATATTGCTGCTTCAGAAGCATTAAAGGAAGCTGTATGGATTCAAAGTTCATAGAAGAACTGGGAATCAGTCCCATTGGTTCGATTCCAGTGGACCTCTATTGTGACAACAATGGGGCCATAGCTTTGGCTAAAGAGCCTAGGTCTCATCAGAAGACCAAACACATACTCAGAAAGTATCACCTCATTCGAGAATTCATTGAAAGATGCGATGTCGAAATGTGTAAAGTGGCAACGGAGCTAAATGTAGCTGATCCGTTGACGAAAGCTCTTCCACGACCTAAGCATGAGCGTCATTGTAACGCTTCAGGCCTTAGACACAATAGTGATTGGTCTTGATTTGAGTGGGAGCCTATGTTGTATCTATTTTCATTGTTCATTAATAAAGTACATGTTATATTTGATTTCGATTTAAATTTGAATATATATGATTGAATGTGAAATCTTTGTGCCATGAATATTAAATGTCCTTAATAGAAGATCAAATGCGTGATTTGATCGTGAAACTCTATTAATAGAATGAATATTAATATTCTAAATGTCCCTAGTTAATTATCATTGTGCATTGGGACGCCAATGGTGTTTGAGACTAGTATGCGAGTCAACTGATGACCAAGTTTCATGGGTCATGTATATAGAGATATAAAGTTAATCACATGGAATACATGTTAGAGAACATTGCATTGGACTAACCCGCTATGAGAATACTGTAGGATTATTATATGATGTCATCAGTGTTTCTCATCACGGCTATAGAGTATAGTCCTTTGACCTGAGTCTGCCATGGTTTCCTAGACTTGGATTGACATGCTTTGACATTGCCAAACGTCAACCGTAATTGGTGATTATAAAGGTAATGGCTGGGTATGTTATGAATCGTGCTGAGGGATATGAGTAGACAAGATGGGATTTGTCCCTCTCATATAACGAGAGTATGATATCCTGGCCTCCCGTAGAGTTGAGACTGTGAAATTCATGGCCATGCTCAAGTGAGTTGAAGAGTCAACTACTTGTTTTGACAGTCTAGTTGGGGTATCGGGAAAAGTGAGTTTGAGCTATATAAGGATGACACATATCCTGCCTTATGCTTAACTCGGATATCAAGTGACAAAGGGATTTAATTTGTGTGATTGGTTCTAGTGCAAGTGGGAGATTGTTAGTGGTCTGCCCTAGGAACCGATCAAGGTTGATACTCTAAAATTGGTTGTGGATCAGGCTGTGTCAGGACACCGGCCTTCACTATACTTAGGTAGTTATAATGTCTTGCTAGAGACCGCTTATGACTTGTGGGCCAAAAGAGTTTTGAGCACACTGCTAATGTCTAGTGAACCTACAAGGTCGCACACAATCATGAACTGAGCTCTTATTTTCTCTGGCCCTCAATCTGCTTAAGAAGTAGATTTGATCTATTCTCCTTATACCGAACATACAAGTTATAAGATAACGATTAAACGCATGATTGAATTGATCGGGAAAGGTTCCCGATTCCATTCGGAGAAAGTTCCCGATTCAATTTAGTGAAAAGTTCCCGATTCAAGTCGGTAAGAGTTACCGAATCAATTCGGGAAATTGTTCACTGGTCGGTAAAAGTTACCGAATCGAGAAAGTTGTTCTCTGATCGGTAAAGTTAACGAACGTATATTGGGGATATATAAATAGCTCGAAGAAGGGTGAAAACCAAAGATTTTTTTGAGTTGTTCTTTCGTGAGAGAGTCTCAGAGAAAGAAAAGACGGCCATCAGAGAAACTCCAAGATCATATAGCTAGCACTTGGATCCTTGGGGATTGCTGTTCGTGTGTGTAGATACCGGTAGAGGCGCAACACTTGGGGCGCTAATCCAGACACAACCGATTGTCAATTTGTTGCCGATCGAAAAAGGTACATCTTGAATCTATTATGATTTCGATATTCACATGGATCCTGTATTTGGGTTTCGTTCCGCTGCGTTTTTTGAATCTAGGAAACCCAACACTAACCACTACTAGCACAGAGCCAGATCCCCTGCCTTTATGGCAGGGGATCATAATAAATAGGGCCGTACGATCACCTCCTATTATAGGGGGCAGGGATGATCGGACGGTTGGGGGCTATGATCCCCTGCCTTTATGGCAGGGGATCCGGGTGCCTACTAGTACTAGCCTTCCAAACTTGAAATCCGTTGAAATAGAGGATTGCGAGGATTTAGAGGGGATAATAGGTGCGGAGCCACTTGTGGCCTTAAAAAACGAGAAGTAAAAGGATGCAACAAGATGAAGAGGGTGCTGCAGACGCAAGACATGTTGTTCCACCTCCTTCCCCTCCAAGTGATATCAGTCATAGATTGCAAGGGCGTAGAAGAGATAATAGGAGGCACCGTTGCCAACACCACCATCCATTGCTCCTTCCCACATTTAACAGGGTTGACTCTATAGAATCTTCCGGAACTAAAGGGCATATGTGATGATGGTAAGACCGTGAGTTACGATTCCCTCCGGTGGATTGACATATGGAAATGTCCGAAGCTGAGGAGGAATACCTGTGTGTAGCTACCCCTACTTGACAATGACAATGACAATGACAATGGAAACCGAATCCCCTACCTTAATGGTAGGGGTGCCATAATTGATCTGGGATGTCCAACTGAATATGGACAGTCCTGGATTGATCTGGGCCGTCCAATTCGTACCGTCCATTTTGAATTGGACGGCCCAGATCTCATGGCACCCCTGCCATTAAGGTAGGGAATCCAAATCCCAATGACCTTGGCCGGGCCTCCTCCCTTCTCCTCCCCCATCTCTTCGCCTGATTTTGATAGAGCAGGAGGCGCGGGACTGGGACCATCCTAGTGTCCCTTCTTCACTTCAGCGCTTGATCCGTTTTCATACGGTGTGGTGGTAAGTCACCCCAAATTTTACTTTTCTTTTATTTTCTCCATCTCCCTTTGTAAAATTCTCCCCCCTCCCCCTCTCTTCTTGTTTCCCAACTTTATTTTATATCTACTGTATGGCTCAGCACATACCACTTTTATTATTGCGTCGAAAGTAATATCAATATATTTATAATCATTATAATAGCTGAAAATAAGTTTCCATGGCGTTGTTCAAAAAGTAAAGGTAAAATAATCATAAATAAATAAACAAACAAAGTTATGCCTTCGCTTTCAAAGAATAATGATGGCAATACTCAAACATTTTAAAGAGTGCCAAAATATCGAGTCTATTCTTGAGTTCTGCTTTATTAGTTGAAGGAGGCTAAGAGAGCGTGTCAGAGGCTCTTTTTCTTTTCTTCCTTTCCCTTTTGTTGCCTTTTATGTTTTTACCTCATCGGGTACTTTTATATTTTTGATTTCAAACTCCTTTCTTATTTTTAAATTGATCGATGTACTATAATCATAAAATTTAAATCAATTGCAAATTCGTCTTTCGCCTTTTTAGGGCGTTTGTTTCATGAAGAGTGAATAATTTGCAAAATATTTTCTTAAAAGTAATCTTTTGTACTGTTTTCCAAAAATAGATGAACGAAAACCATTTAGATGTAAATTACTATTGATAAAGGAGGTGACTAATTATCTCAAGCGATGCAACTTTTAGAAAAATATTTTTCAAATCATTCGTTTTCTAGAAAATAATAATTACACACTTGCACGTGTTGAATTTTTGTTCCTGTTTAATTTTATTAAATTCGATTACCTAGAGAAGTATCTAATTTCTTCGGATTGTTTACATTCTCTCTTTTTAGTTTTTTTTTTTTTGGTCGTACTCTCTTTTTAGTTGGATTTGCCAATGAAGTCTCTAATTTCTTTCGATTTTTCTCTGTAGTGACTAGTGAAAGCTCCACGAGATCTCAGAAGGGCGAACGTTTGACGGAGACTAGGCGGAGGTAAGGCGTTATCAAGCGAATGGGCCACACATCATGTTTTTCTCGTCAATGCATGTGCATTGAATATGTTTATTTCCATGGGAAAATGATACAAATAATCCTCGAAATTTGATAGAATGTGCAATGTGGTTCATGAACTTTTAATTTGTCAAATATAGTCCCTGAACTTTAGCCCAATGTGTGATTTGATCCCTAAATTTTTGACTTGTTCAATTTAGTCCTTGAACTTTTAGTACATGTTCAATTTAATCCCTAGATCATACAAAAATATTCATTATTATCCATGATCTTAAATTAATAAAAGGGCTACGTTGAAAATTTTTCTATATTTCAGGGACTATATTAAACATATAGCAAAATCTGGGGACCATAATGAACAAATTAAAAGTTCGGAGATCATATTGAACATTAGATTAAAATTCAAGGACTAGATTGAACAAATTAAAAATTCATGGGCCACATTACACATTCTACCAAAGTTCAAAGATCATTTATGTGATTATCCCTATTTCCATTGACATGGCTCAACTTATGATTCCTTTGTTAAAAAGGATGACTTAACGTAGAATGACGATCGCTTCCATTAAAACTAACATGTCAGCCTGATGAAAAAAATCTACGTTTCGTTTCTACACTTCGAAGCATTTTTTTTTTTTTTTGTAAAGAAACTTTGAAGCATTTTTTTAATCCTTGTACTTTTAATTTATTTGATGAAGCCCTTCTACTGTCATGGATTTTCTAATTAAGTCTCTTTGACATAAGACAAGGCCTAATTCAGCGAATCAAACTGGTGAAAATCCATAAAATCAATTACTGAAAAGTACTTTCACTCAAATAGACGCATCCCATTTATCGCCGTTGCTAAGTCCTCATGCTCGATTAATGTTTAAGATACCTCCGGTTCCTGTAATAACATGTATTAATTTAAGACTGCTAATCTTTTGTTATATTTGTGATCAAGTGGTTGTCCGACCTAACTTTTCTGCGTCTTTATGAATCTATCTCCTACAAAGATCTTAAGAGCACACTTTCCTCCATCGACCTGAAATATTCAAACAAATTTTTTACCTATGAAGTACTCCCAAAAAGTTCGACCAAAAAAAAAAAAAAAAAAGAGTACTCCCAAAAAGGATGAAATCTCCAGAACACTGGAGAATGGAGAGCACTTGTCCGTTGTCCCATTTGTCCTTCATGAACTGACCCGCCTTTTCCCCCCTCCATTATGCCAAGACTCGCAAAATTTGACCTGGCTTTATCAAAAACTTCTACTTTTACGCTTCTTTTAATCTATCTAATTAAAGTATACCATTTTCATAAATTTTCTAATTAAGCCCCTCCGACGCCAAGTCAGATTAGATCAGATCCAACTGATGTGTCCTTGAAGACATCATAGCGTGAGAAGATAATATTTTTCTAATTTGGACGTTCACAAGACCCTTTATATTGGCGGAATTTTATCCGCATCAACTTCGACATCTGCATTGGCTATAATTTTTCACTCACATGCATGGTATCGCTTGTTTTATCCGCATCATATTTCGAAATTGTCCGACGGAGACATCCGCTAAATTCGACAAAGACAACCAAGGAAAAAAAAAAGACGAGAGAAAGGAAAGACAAGTGGTGGTCTTGTACAGAGGAGGTAACAAAAAATGAAGAGAGAAAAAAAAAAAGGAGGATCCTATCATCAAGAACAGAGATTTAAGTCTACATTACTGGAGTTTAGATTAAATCGCGAGGATTGAGTTCCTTCATACTCTCTCCCCGCCTTCCATTCCAGCCATTGTATCGTACAGACGCCGATTTAGCGTCTCCGGAAGGTAAAACGCTAGTAATCCACCCAGAACTGCACACGCCACAAAGACCGCAAATGGGAAGCCGCCTCCTAAGACCACCACGAAAGGCGCCAAGATCGCACCCATTTGCACCGCCTAAGTCCTACAGCCGAGAGCCACATTCCTCACCACCGTCGGAAACAGCTCCGCAGTGTAGATGAAGAACAAATTATACGTGCCAGCCATTGCCAAAGATTCCGAGAATTCCGCACACCATCCTCACCACTTTCCACACCCCATGTATCGTCATCAAGCTCCCGATGAGGCAGAGGAATCCACTGAACCACTGTGTTCCAATCGCCAACGGCTTCCTCCCGAACTTATCGAGCAAGAGCGCTGTTATCGTAAAGGCCGGCATTTCGGCCACCCCGTTGAGGAACACGTTAAGGTAAAGGTTGGTCAGGAGATTGACGACGTTTAGGCTAATGCCATAGTACACGACCGACCACAGGAAGTTGATTGCCACGGCCAAGATAAGTCGAATCCTAGTGACAGGTGACTTGACCACATCAACGAGAGACCCCGTTATCGCGTCGTTTGTGTCCCTCTGATCTTTGCAGGATCGACCATAATTCGAGTTTTGATTCACTTCCTCATCAAGTACGAAGATGACCCCATCGGGGAGGTGTTTCTTGTTCGCCATAATCTTCATGGCCTCGTCAATCTTCCCCCAGACAAGATACCACCGTGGTAACTCCGAGATGAAAGGAAGGACCCCCACAAGGAACAGCACGGAGGGAATGGAGGAAGCGATGTAGAGTTCTCACCACGAGCGGAACACATAGGCAATGTTGGAGAGGAGTGATGCCGCACGAGAAGAAGTAGAAAGTGGACATTCCTGTTGCCCCGCACTTCATTGGGGCCGATAGGCTGGTGGATAGTACAAAAGCACATAAGCCCACCCCGCCCGTGCTGAATCCGGGAATGAAGCGTGATGCCGAAATACGATAGAAAGAATGCGATGAAGAACAAAATCGATAGAATGAGGAACAATCGTTGTTCCCTCAGAAACGATATCAAATCGTATATTCTTCAAATATTAAAAAAAAAAACTGCTCTCAAAACCCTCAAAACAAACTTATATAGGGTGTTAACCCTAATGACAATAGGATTCTCAAAATTACAAAAATATCCTAAAAATAGAAAATTGCCTAAAAATAAAAGATGCCTAAATATCACGAACCTGCAAGATCTGCATCTGAGTAACCTCTTAGTGTAAAATCAGAAGTTTTAGAATACCTCAAATTATAGTTGGGATAAGTCCCAATGTATTTGATTATTCTTTTAATGGTTGAAAGGTGTGATTCCCTTGGACTTGACTGAAATCTTGCACACAAGCAGACACTGTATAGGATGTCTGGTCTTGAAGCTGTGAGGTAGAGTAGTGATCCAATCATGCTTCGATATAGCTTGGGATCAACTTCTTTTCCATCTTCATCTTTGTCTAGTTTGGAGGAGTGAGACATAGGAGTTTCTATCTTCTTGCAGTTTTCCAATCCAAACTTTTTCAATATTTTGAGTGCATATTTTTCTTGAAATATGAATGTTCCTTTCTGAGATTGATGAATTTGAAGTCCCAGAAAGAAACGTAATTCTCCCATCATACTCATTTCGAATTTATCCTGCATCACTTTAGAGAATTTCTTGCAAAGTAGCTCATTAGAGGAACCAAATATTATATCATCAACATAAATTTGAACTAGAATAATATCCTTACCTTGTTTTTGGATAAAAAGGGTAGTATCTACATTACCTTTAGTGAAGTTATGTTTGGATAGAAAATTACTCAACCTTTCATACCAAGCACGAGGTGCTTGTTTTAATCCATAAAGTGCTTTTTTTTAACACATAGACCAGATCATTTCCTCTAGGTTCTTCAAAGCCAGGGGTTGCTCAACATAGACCTCTTCTTTGATGTAGCCGTTAAGGAATGCACTTTTCACATCCATCTGAAAAAGTTTGAAGTCATTGTAACAAGCATAAGCAAGTAGTAGCCCGATGGCTTCTAACCTGGCAATAGGTGCGTAGGTCTCATCATAGTCTATTCCTTCTTCTTGAGAGTAGCCTTTTGCTACAAGTCTTGCTTTGTTTCTTACAACTTTTCCTTTGTCATCCAGTTTGTTTCTAAATACCCACTTTTTTCCAATTACTGGACGATTTTTGGGTCTGTTGACTAATTCCCAAACATTGTTGACTTTGAACTGATGTAGCTCTTCCTGCATTGCATTTATCCAGTTCTCATCTACTAGTGCCTCTTCAAATAAGATAGTTATCATTTGCTTGTATGTTGATGACATGTTAATTCTTGGCTCCGATCATTCTGTAGTGAGTGACGTGAAAGCTATTTTAGCTAAAGAATTTGACATGAAAGATCTTGGTATTGCCAATACCATCCTTGGTATGAAAGTAAGCTTTGAAAGGTAAGTCGTCTCCCTTAGCCAGACTCATTATATTGAGCAGCTACTTTCTACCTGGGGATACAGTGAGTGTAAACCGATTGAGACACCATATGATTATAATAAAAGACTGAGTCCCAATGAAGGGACCAGTGTGGATCAGTTAAAATACTCGAAACTGATTGGTAGTCTCATGTATGCTATGAGTTGCACTAGACCTGACATAGCCTTTACAGTTGGCATGCTGAGTCGTTTCACTAGTAATCCTAGTAAAGAGCATTGGGATGCCATCAATAGGCTGATGAGATACCTTAAAGGTACTAAAGATTATGCTCTATGTTACTCTGGTTTTCCTCCAACTGTGGATGGATATTCTGATGCCTCATGGTGCTCAGAGATTGGAAATAGTAAGTCCACAAGTGGATATGTATTCACGTTGGGTGGAGCTGCTATTACTTGGAAATCCAAAAGACAGACTTGTATTGCATTGTCGTCTATGGAATCAGAACTCTTTGCTTTAGCTTCAGCCGGTGAAGAGGCAGAGTGGATAAAGAATCTGATTATGGATATTCCGTTATCTCGGCTAAAGATAAATTCTTTAAGCCTGTTCTGTGATAATCAAGCGGCAGTCCAAGTCGTCAAAAATGCTCTCTTCAATTCAAAGAGAAGACATGTGAGACTGAGACATGCGTTGTTGAATTATCTGAGAGAACAAGGAGTTATCACCTTGATCGATGTGAGATCGAAGGATAACATGGCCGATGCTCTCACAAAAGGTTTGTTTAAAGATCGATTATTCAAAACAGTGGGGGAAATGGGGTTAAAGATTTTGAAAGATAAGTCTTAATTACCATTTACTTACCCTCTAAATGTGTGTTTTGAATTATCGAATCTTCTTTTGTTGGCCAAAATGATAAGCACATTCTATGTGTTTCATCGATGTTCATGGTTGCCGATAAATCTGAAAAGGGTTAGTTGTCTCATTCCAAACTTGATGAAGATGGCTTTAACCTGATTCAGAGGTTCTATCTGGGAAGTTTGTGTCATTCCAAACTTGATGATACAACCCGACTAGGTTTGGACTATCCTTTGGTTAAATGATCCCATTCCAAACTTGATGCGAGATTATTTGACTTTAAGGAATCAGTAATTGTGACATTCCAAATTGGAACACAGAAATAGTTGGTTGCATAAGAAGCCTGTTGGTCTTGTTCTTAATTGAAACTTGACATTACATGACTAAGTTATTGTAAAGTGACTTGACTGTTGGTCCGGTTCTTTGAAACTAGGCAATGGTTATTCTCTTACGAATAAACTTGGGTTGATGGCTCTTTGTAAATCAAACTGTTTATGCCTTGTTCATAATTTATGAAACTGGCTTGATGCTTATGAACATGATATTATGATGCTTTATGACATCAATATATGTTCTTCTCTGCCTTGTGTTATGGTGCTAAGTTCTTTTAGTAGAACTAGACACTTTTAGTAGATTATTCAAATGATTGAATTCATAGTAATATGAAATTCATATGTGAAATTCTACAAGGGATGGCAGAGATGGAGGAGAGCTTAATGAGTGGGATCCTGACCAGGATGACCTACTTGATGAATGAATATATCATTCAGAGTGTGTGGGGGACTTGATAGTTCACCTGCAAATGCCCATTTTGATGAAGTCCATTTACTTGAGACTTATATTTTCTATCATTGTGTTGTGAACATCATTATGCTAATCTTTTGTATTTGTAAGGCCTTAGACTATTTTGATTGGCCTACTTATACTTGACTGCTATGCATATGTTGGTTGTGAACTGATTCAGAGATTTATTATGGTATGCTGATCTCAGAACAGATTCATGATAAGGATGATTCACTTATTTGGACTGAATGTGGATGATTCATGTTTGTTTGAACATCACACTGACACCGTATTGGATTGTGCTGTATGGTGAACATAGGAGGAGATTGTTGGATATATTGTGAATATAATCCATGTAATATGTTCACATACAAGCCCAATAGGTGAAGGCTTGGTTATTTGGGTCCATTTGGGCTGGAGCCCAATAGCTTGCTTATATATATTCTAGGGTTCGCCCTACGCTGGAGGTAACACTGTTGAGCATTCCAAACTTGATGTCTCAAGGTGTAATACTTCAAGCAAACACTCTATACTCTCTCAAAACCCATTACCTCCAACAGTTGAACCATTGTGTGCCCGAAACCCGGTATTATTGCATATTGATCGTCTCTTCATTTTGTCCCGAGGCAGTTTCAATGGTGATGTTCTCGACATTTGAGCATTCAGTGGATTTCCTGAATCATAATGTTATTAGAAGAAGAAAGAAGGAGCGCTCAAAAGTTCAACAACTCGGGGTAACATGCTTAGCTGGATATGCTGCTGGATCTGTTGGTAGCTTCATATCAAATCCTGCCGACAATATTGTTGCTCCAATAAACAACAAAAAAGTTGACAGTCTCATGCTGGTGTATGTTTGTAAGCCGTTATTTACCCTAATGTCTCGGAAAAGTTGGATCTGATCTATAAGTTTCAATTTTGCAACAGGCAATCAGGAATATCGGGCTTGCGAATCTGTTTACGAGGAGCCTTCCCATTAGAATTATACTTGTTGGACCTGTTGTAACTCTGCAGTGGTTGTTCTATGATACCATCAAGATTCTTAGTGGATTGTAAGCGCACACTTGTCTTTCTAATGTTACTACTTCTTTCATTATTAACTTCCCTAATGTCACTCTTTGTGAGTGAATTTCTTCTTGGACAATTGCCTAACGGACCCACAAACAGGATTCTTATACCTCTAATGTTTACAAGGGTTTGAGTATTGATCTTACAAAGTCTTGTCTTGCAATTGATTGAAGAGATATATGTTGTCTATCCATCTGTTTGGATCTTGGGATACTGAAATGGCGAACTTTTCCAAGATCGTCTGGGCATGGATTACTCGAGTATGTGGAAAGAAAATTATAAAGTGAAAAGGGAAAGAAAATTATAAAGTGAAAAGTTTCTCGTCCTAAGGTTTCTTGGGACCATGTAGCAGCATTTGGATGCTTGTCTGTCTACTTGTTTTTGGACATGATAGTAATGAACTCTGAAGTTTCTTGAGTACATAATTAGGGAAAGTAAGTGCAGACTTTCTTTCATTTGTATACTAGACGTAAAATGATAGTTTCACCTACCTGGATAGCTAACACCACATAAAATGAAGGTTCTGTTCCAATCTGGCAACAATTAGGGAATAGTTCATTCTGATTTAATCTTCGTAAATTGCAACACTTCATAATTCTCTGCGTAATGACAAGCTGATGGTGTCTTGCAGGCCAACTAGTGGTGAAGTTTCAGCTGATCCAGTGAGAGAGAATACAAAAGACTGAGCTATGCCGGAACAATTGCAGCATTCTTCAGATAGTGAGGTGGTGTCCTCACCAAGCAAGGAAATTATAAGCTTTTTCTGGCGTTCAATATGCCGGAATGTTACAATCACTGCAACTACTGAACAATTCCGACAAACCGTGAGATATGATGGCAGCAGCTATATCGTGGTTTATAGCTCTAGTTGCTCTAGATGTTTGCTCGACCATTGTTCTTGCTTTTAGCTCATGGGAGTTTCTCTCCATCGGCGACCTAACTTAGATATGTCTGAATAATGTCTGATGAATTCTTGTTCTTGCCAAGAATATATTGTTACCTGATGACTTTCAGGTGTCAAGACTGCATTTCAAGATTTTCATGTCCTTGTAGGATGTGCTTGCTCTCTGCAGAGACATGGAGATAGGGGAAGTCTCCAAGGTTACCTGGATAATATTGGGAAATTGCCAAATATATTTCACGTCTAATCCAATGACCACTTACATTCCTCTATTTCTACAATATTGTTCATGCACCGCTTAGTAAAACCCCATGTTGAAAAGATCAAGTTGTCCTTCCTTGAGAACTCGTTTTACAATCTTTTTTAGGGTCCGACTGGTTTGGTTGATTTTAAACGTTTTAAGCAAGTGAGAATTTATAATGTGAGGATGGATATTTTTGCATAATAAATATATATATAGAAACATAGAGATTCAAGTGAAGATTTGAAGTGCTCTCCAAAAATAAATTTTAAGCATATATTCGATATTTTCGAAAGTTGTGATACATAGGTAGTGATGGCAGAAAATGAGTCGTACTCTTGAAATTTTCCAAGATAACAAATATAGTGCTCTAGCTTTGTATTTCCGAATCATATTCGGACGACCACAATGTAACTGCTAGCAGCAAATCAGTGTTCTCGTTATTGGCTTTGAGGTGATTCTTCACAGGGCACACTCAAATTGCCATAAGAACTTGGGAGTTTCTGATCTTTGGCAATGAGTCGTGGTAAACTTTTTCTTTAGGTGCTGTCATACCAGATTATTCTCTAAGAAACTTTGCACACATGGATGACACCCAGCTTTATACTCAACAAGACTTCAATATTTGAAGCGATCTTACAGCAAACAAACACGAAATTCAATCAGCAGTCTACAACTTGGTAAAGACTGAAGATCGCAAGTTCAGACATACATGTAAAATCAGGGTAAATGACTTAGACATAGCTGTCGATCAAGGATTTCCTCATCTCATCGACAATAGCACTGGGTTGCGCCTCCCTCAACTTGAAAACATTCTCAATCACGGATAGTTTGGTCGCTGTGGTGTCTGAACCACAAAATGCTGTCCAGTCATTCACGGTCATACCGGCTGCAATTACTTCGCTACCTCGGTTCACAGTTCCGGCCACCAAAGGAACCTGGAGGAGGGTTGAGAGCTCATCCAAGTCTTCAATGGATATATGTGGATGAACCTGCTCCAACATTTTTTAGCATCTCGTAAGGCAAAAACTTTAACTAATGATAGATGCCCACAAAAAAATGTCCAAGTACACCAAACTGTACAAAAGACAATGTAAAGATTGTACTATCTTACCAGTCCACCTCTGTTAGAGAAGGCACAATAGCTACCCACAAGAATGTTGCCAGCAATAGTCTGCCTGAAGACTTCCATTCCAAGAACATCTGCAATTATCTCCTCTGTCTCCTCAATCAACCAAATAGGCCAGCCAATATATATTGGCTGGCCTATCAGGATCCTTCTAAACTCAGACCATACAAGGAATTCTTAAAGGGGACACAGGGAATTTGATTCCATAAACCACGCACTGGAAGGCCCTAAATCCTAGTGGGAAGTGATGTTCCCACAAGTTCTACAATTTTTTCAACACAAAGATCATCCATATGGAAAGGCTTTCAGCACTGCCCAATATGCTTTCTTTTTCCAAATATTTTTACGAAGTACCTTTTTTTGGGAACTGCCATGAAAAGTGAATGCTGCTGAGGAGGTCCACATTATACTTACTACATGTTTAATGAGATCACCCAAACAATTCTAAAATTTAGTGCACCATTTATGAAAACACAAGGAAAAAAATCGGCCACTTCAGTCTCAGACGTACTACACAAAAGATTTCGGATTTTGACAGGAATTGCTTGACAGAAGACTGTTTCTCAAGGGGAAAATAAAATGAAAGTTACCCTGTCAAGATCAGTATGAGTAAGGGCAACATGATCATTGCACGCTATGCAGTTCCCCAAGGCAGATAGCTTTTCTTCAATGCGTTGAACGACAACTTGATCTGGCAGACTATTTCTCAAGTGTTGAAGCTCTAAGAAAGAAAAATAAGTTCGTAAAGAATAGAAGTCAAATCAGCAAACCAGTCAAAAAATGACAAGAAAATTTATCTGGCTTGCACCTACATCACAAGATGAAGTGGACCAATTCTTCCTGTTTAAGCTAGCAGTTTCGTCAGCTCTGAAGTACAGTTTACTTCACATAGAACAAATTTGGTGTGTGGTTTCTTTTTCTTATGGGCTACTAACTTATAGAGAGGATAGAAGATTGCGAGTATGATTGAAAATGATTAGATAACCAAAGCATCATTGTAGCTTATATGAGTTAATATACAAATTTGGATTTATCTCCCACTAAAATCATTATATTCATAGAACCTTATTCCTGTAGACAGGTCCCTCCAAATGTATCTTATAGAAACATATGTCGGAATTGGTGCACCCTCTCACATGTCCCATTAGAGTCCAGGATTAGAATCGAATGAATCACTATTAATCAACAAAAAAGTTACAACAAGCTGTGAATCCTCCAGAGACGAAAATAGGGCCGTATGCCGCATTCCTCACCACCGTCGGAAACAGCTCCGCAGTGTAGATGAAGAACAAATTATACGTGCCAGCCATTGCCAAAGATTCCGAGAATTCCGCACACCATCCTCACCACTTTCCACTCCCCATGTATCGTCATCAAGCTCCCGATGAGGCAGAGGAATCCACTGAACCACTGTGACAGTCTGATTTTCCTGTCATTTCGAGACCTTTGATTGTAAGATATTTATCGAAGTATTTCAGTGATATCTCGCTCGGATCTGATCAATCGCGAGTTAACTAACCAAAGGGGAAAGGCTAACGCGCGACGAGGTACGTGGACCTAGGAAATTCGATTTGAACACGGCGTTTTGACCATAAGGATCGTCGAGGGATATTTAGAACTGAGGCCGATCAGAAAACGATTAAGGAATCCATTGCTAGTGTTATACGATTGGGACGCGGGTGATACCGCTTAACCAACGTATGATTTGCGAATTTTCCTAAATCGATTTATGACGATCGCGGCCGTCGGGACTGGTAATAGACCTTTGTGATTACATGACAACCAAGATTGCCGTAGTTTGGATTTTCCTAAGGGTGATGAGAATCACAGAGTCGATACGCGTAATGTCCGCAAAAGCCGCCCGTTAGTTCGAGATAGATTGAAATGTACGAACGATGAGAAATCGATCACGATTTGGGATCTCGGAAATGAAAAATGGAAATGAAGATTTGTAACAATGTGTTTGGATTGGACGACGCCTAGTCGAGGATGAAAATTTGCAGGAAAATGATTTTTCGGACGAAGGGTGTGAAAAGACGATTTTGCCCTTGGAGCTTTGACTTTATGTTATCAATTAGACAAGGGCATTTGTGTCAATTGGTCATCCCCAAGGTGCCAGCTGAATCATTGAGGACAAAATTGGAAGGGGATTGTGATATTATGAGGAAAATTCCAAGTGTCATGAATATATGGTTAGCAATAATTGAGCTATACACCTAAGCAAGCTCTAGAATATTTTGGAGATGACAAGTCATTTCCTTCCTCCTCTTTCTGCCATTTCTCACGACCAGCACCAGCAGCACCATCATCTTCTCCATTTTTCTTCTTCTTCCTCACGTTCAGAACCAGACCTGCAGGATCAGAATTTTCGTCCACTTCATCAGCGCCTAACTTTTCAACCGTTAACAACCAGCTCGCGAGCCATATATCATCGCGAAGATCTCCCTGTTACCGAACTTTTCCAATTGGAATCACATCGATTGGCCACCTGTGGAGCTCCGGCCGGCCAATCTCCCGCGAGTCGACGGAAACTGACTGAACTGGAGGTAGGCTCCGGTTTGCTTTTCATTGAACCCCTTAATGGACGAATTTTGAGCTAAATTTTTGTGGAGACCTAGTAGACACATATACTGAGTTTCTGTAGAAATTTGGACGAAAAAGAACAACATATTAATTTTGTTTCGTTGTGATGTTTGGAAGGACAGAATCTGTCCATCTGCAGACTCAGAAGGAGTGGTGTTATTCAAGGACCTTTTGGCGTCGCCTTGGGTTGGAACTTTCGGTGAGATCTCTTGGCATGTATAACTTTGTGTTAGTAAGTGTATTTACAGAAAAATCAAGGAGTTGAATTGAGGTTTGAGGCTGATTGAGCTGATTGAAGACCGAACAGGGGAGTGCCCTGTTTCGGTTCTGTTTTTGGTTGTGTTTGTAAGGGCTGTTCGTGTTGGAATTCGGTTTGGACTTGGTCATTGAGATGTGTTAGGACGTTTATTGACATGTTATGGAGGTTTATACTCCGTGAATTGAGGTTTAGGCGAAGAAAAGTTAACGAATCACTTGATTTCCGCTAGGAGCGCGGCTGCCCTGTTCTGGAAGTGTGTGAGGCTGAGCATTTGAAGTGCTTGGGGAGTGAATTTTGTTGAGTTAAACTTGAGGTAAGGAAGTTCCTAACCTTGGTTAGAACAATTGGACTCGATTGGGTAAATCCGATGAGGAATATGCTAATCTTTGGTGAGCTTTGGTGATATTGTTTGATTTATGATCACGTGTTGTGCCTATTGTTTATATGCTTATTGAATGGTCATGATACGTGTTGCTTGTTTCTCTTGGTTGCTGAAATTGATTGTTGCGCATGCCTTGAATTATAGCTCGATGCGTGAGCTTGTGTTTGATTACAATGTCTTGAGTTGAGATGAATACTGGCATGCTTGAGAAACTAGTGGCACCCTGAGGCGTTGAGACGCGGGGTTGTTATGACCAATGTCCTGATGCGTGAGACGCGGGACGAGAATTGTTATGTGTCGACACGGGTCGGAGATGATATTGAAAACCTGATGCGTTTTACGCGGGTTTGTCAATGAGATGGTCTGATGCGTAAGTACGCGGACCTAGCCTGAGGCGTTACACACGCGGGCTTGAATCAAATAATGGTTGGAAAGGAAGAAAGGCGTGGTTTGGATTGGTGATGTGAACTTGTTTTATTTGATGGAATACGCTGCTATGAATGCATAAAGATGCTTGTGATATTCTTGTATTATTTATGGTTGTTAAATGCATCATTTTATTGTTTATACGTTGGGTTCGTATTCGCTTTTACCTGAGTGTACGGTTGGCCTAACTTAGGACTAGGACTTTTCTTACTGAGATGTCGATCTCACCCCTTAGTGGGACCTTATTTTTCCAGACCCTAGGAATTGAAGAATGCTGCCAATTCGCTTGGGTGAACCCCAGGAGATGTCTAGGGCTATTGAAGAGTTTCCTGACTATCGTGGTATAGTATATATTAGACGGACTACTGTAGTATGGGTGGACGAGCCAGGAGCGCCAAATAAGCCCCATAGGTTCGAGGCATGGTACCGTAAGGAAGGTGAATGTATGTCTGAGCAGTTAAGACCCCAAGATGTACCCAGAGGAGTTGTACCCCCTTGGTGCCACCCGACCCGAGAGGAAATAGAAATAGAAACTTCTACCGTGGGATCGAGGAACATACCTGAAGAAGAACCGACGGGCGAGGCAAGTATTGAAGTCATCGAGATTTCAGATTCCGAGGACGATATGGAAGAGGATTCCATCGAGGTTTCATCAGAGGCTTTTTCGGACTACGACCCAGCCGAGGATATGGAACAAGCCGATGAGTCTAGCACTTCTTAGTATGTTTGTGGTCACTTGACCTTTTTGGTGTGTTTTTATAGGACGATGGTCCGGTGGTTGGACTTAGTGGCTTCCTTTTGTCTGCCCTTTTTGTTGTCCCAACCTGTGCTTTTGTTGAGAGGGATCTTGGTCTTTTATGTACGGACTTATCTTTTCGATGTATAAAAGTTGCTTGTTTTCCCCGCATCTCATTCTTGGTTGTATGTATAAGTGGAGAGAATTTGGAGGGGTTTTATTTCTTCTGTCTTCCGTATGCGAGTCTCATTTTAACTAGCCGTATATGAGGAGTATCCTGGGACAAGAATTACGGCGTATTGTGGATGTACGTGCTCGTAAGGAAAGCGGGGCGTGACATCCTAGTTGAAGTGGTATCAGAGCGAGGTCAACTCGATCCAAAGTTGATTGAGGATTGGAGTAATAAGGAGGAATGAGATATGGGGTGACTAGGTAGCAAGACCGTAGGAAGGGTTCGCTATAGTATGTTGAGTAATGTATGGCATGTGATTGGCGCATGTGATTGGCATCATGAAAGTGACATTGTTGTGATGATTGGACATGGCCAAGCTTCGTACTAGCATGTGCTTGATTGCTAATGGTTGCTTGATGAAGCATTGAGTATTCTATTTGAGCTTGTGGCACACTTCTATACTTTAAATTGTGTGAAGTGGCTGTTGTTCGTGGTATAGCATAGAATTAATAGATTGGAATGGGTGATCTAAGTCTTTGATTCCGTGGTGGAATTATAGTGGTGCAGGGAGCATAAGTATGAGTGATCGACCTGTAAGACGTAGAAGACCCAGTGTTAGGGCTTCCAGTTCGGGACCACCTGCGGCAGAGAATCCTGGAATGGGAGATGTGTTGAGAGCTTTGGAACGAATAGGGAATTTGATTGATAGACAGGCTCAGGATAGAGATGCTGCTATAACCCAAGCTGTGGGCGCGGCCTTGACTGCAGTGAATGCAATGACAGGTACTAACGCAGGGGGCGGAGGTAGTGGTAGCAGTGGCCAAGACGCTGGAACTAGTAATGCGCAAGCTAATGTAAATGCTGGTCAAAATGTGAGAGTTGGCAATATGCCAGGTAATGTTATTGCACCTCGAGATATAGGTCAATTGGTGGAACAATTTGTGAAGTTGAGGCCACCTCAGTTTAATGGAACTGGTGACCCAGAGTTAGCACCCAGATGGATAGAAAAGCTCGAGAAAATTTTTGGAGTCCTGAAATGTACGGATGAGGAAAAAGTACTCCTGGCGGTGTACCAACTGGATGGAACGGCAAGTGACTGGTGGAAGGCCACTAAAGGTGGAGTATTCCCTGAAGGCATTGCTTTGAATTGGACTACGTTTACGGAGGTCTTCAATGATAAGTATTTCTCGGAGACTGCGCGAGAAAGCAAGTTAGTGGAATTCCAGAACTTACGTCAGGGTCATTTGACGGTTGATCAATATGAAGCAGAGTTTGCAAGGTTGTCTATGTATGCACCGCGTTACGTGGAGGATCCAATAGAAAAGATGCGGAGGTTCCGAGATGGGTTACGACCCGAACTTCGCAGCCAGATGGTGGCCATGAATTTGAGAACTTATAAGGAAGTTTATGAACGGGGACAAATGATAGAACGAGACATGAGAGAGAGGTCAATAGCATCAGGATCACGGTTCCCCATACCTCGAGATAATCGTCAGTTGGGTAAGAGACCGATGATGAGTAGTAGGCGTTTTATTCCTCCTGCAAGGAAGAACATTGGTAAGCCGCAGTACCAGTCCAACCTTAACTGTCGCTTGTGCGGAAGAAGACATGGAAAGGGACCTTGTCCGACTAGGACAGGTGCATGCTTTAAGTGTGGTCAGATGGGCCATCAGATAAGATGGTGTCCCAACCAAACTCAGTTGGCTAGACCTCAAGGACAACGACCACAGGCAGGAACCCCAGCTGTTGCTCCGCAGAATGAATTGGCGAGACCCCCAGCTCAAGGGCGAGTTTATGCGGTAGCTCGAGGTGAAGCAGAGAATGCGCCCGGGGTGGTTACAGGTATGGTTTACTTGTGCGACCAAGTTGCTTATGCATTGTTTGATCCTGGAGCTTCGCATTCCTTTGTGTCTGCTCGTTTTGCTGATATGGTTGAAATGGACTTGAAGCCTTTGAATGTGACTTTGTATGTTACTACTCCGCTAAAGGATAAAGTGATAGTTTCACTAGGTTGTGTGGATTGCAAGATAGCCATAAATGGTAGAGAAGAAAGGATAGATTTGGTCGTACTGCCTATGTTTGATTTTGATGTGATTATTGGGATGGACTGGTTGAATAGACAAAAAGCTGTAGTCGACTGTGGTGAAAAGGTAATCCGTTTCTATCCGGATGGTCGTCCTAGCTATGAGCTTAAGGGAAGTCGTGGGGGAACTTCCATTCCTTTGGTTTCGTCACTTGAAGCGACAAAATTGTTGGATGAGGGATGCCGAGCTTACTTAGCTGCGGTAGTTGACACGACAGTTGAAGAACCGAAATTGGAAAATATAGCCGTGGTACGTGAATTTTTTGATGTTTTTCCTCAGAACTGCCGGGATTGCCACCTGAGCGTGAGATTGAGTTTGTAATTGAGTTAGCTCCCGGGACAGAGCCTATTTCGAAGGCACCTTACAGAATGGCATTATCAGAGTTGAAAGAGTTAAAGGTGCAGTTGCAAGAATTGCTTGACAAGGGATTCATTAGACCTAGTGCTTCGCCATGGGGAGCACCAGTGTTATTTGTAAGGAAAAAGGATGGATCTCTGCGTCTGTGTATAGATTACAGACAGTTGAACCAGGTGACTATTAAAAATAAGTATCCGTTGCCAAGGATTGATGACCTGTTCGATCAGTTGCAGGGAGCTTCAGTGTTCTCTAAAATCGATTTGAGAACGGGATACCATCAGTTGAAGATTAAGCAGGAGGATATTCTGAAAACGGCTTTCAGGACGAGATATGGACACTATGAATTTACAGTAATGCCTTTTGGTTTGACGAATGCTCCAGCTGCATTCATGGATATGATGCATCGAGTGTTTAAGGAATACCTCGATCGTTTCGTTATAGTGTTCATTGATGACATTCTAATTTACTCGAGGAGTAACGAAGAACACGAAAGACACTTAAGAATTGTTTTACAGGCCTTGAGGGAACACTCGCTTTACGCCAAATTCAGTAAGTGCGAGTTTTGGTTGAACAAAGTGGCATTTCTTGGACATATAATATCTGGAGAAGGGATTTCAGTAGACCCTACAAAGATAGAAGCGGTGATAAATTGGCCGAGACCTACGACGGTCACTGAGGTTCGAAGTTTTCTAGGATTGGCCGGTTATTATAGACGCTTCGTGGAAAAGTTTTCGTCTATAGCTATGCCATTGACGCATTTAACTAAGAAGTCTACGAAGTTTGAATGGACGGATAAGTGCGAGAGGAGTTTTCACGAGCTTAAGCATCGTTTGACAACGGCACCAGTTCTCACGATACCTTCTGGACCTGGCGGCTTTGAAATTTATAGCGACGCGTCATTAAAAGGATTAGGGTGTGTACTGATGCAACACGGAAGGGTAGTGGCGTATGCTTCAAGGCAATTGAGACCCCATGAGTTAAACTATCCGACGCATGACTTGGAATTAGCTGCGATTGTTTTCGCCCTGAAAATCTGGAGACACTACTTATGTGGCGAAAGGTTCCAAATTTACACAGACCACCAGAGCTTAAAATATTTGTTTTCTCAGAAGGAATTAAATATGAGGCAACGTCGGTGGATGGAACTACTTAAGGATTATGATTGCGACATTCTGTACCATCCTGGAAAGGCAAATAGAGTTGCCGATGCGCTCAGTCGAAAGTCTAGTATTGCGTACTTAATGGTTAAAGAATGGTCTGTACTTGAAGGATTGAGGGACTCAGAGTTCAAATTGGAAGTGAGCCAAACGACAAGCTTGATAGCGACGTTGAGAATTGAGCCGGAAATTCAAGAAAGGATAAAAGTTTTACAGATCACGGATCCTGAAATCCTGAAAATCCTTAATTTGGATGAAACTAAGAGGAAAGATGATTTCCAGGTAACTGAGGGAGGAATTTTAAAATTTCGCGGACGTCTTTGCGTGCCTAATGATGTAGAGCTTAAAGAAAGAATCTTGTCCGAAGCTCATCGGAGTAATTACAGTATTCATCCAGGCAGTACAAAGATGTATCAGAATTTGCGTCAGCACTATTGGTGGAACGGTATGAAAGTGGATGTGGCTAAGCATGTAGCAAAGTGTTTGACATGCCAGCAGGTGAAAGCACAGCACTGTAAGCCCGGTGGGTTATTGCAACCTTTGGAGATTCCAGAGTGGAAATGGGAACACGTAACGATGGATTTTGTTATGGGATTACCGCGGAGTCAGAAAGGACATGATTCGATTTGGGTAGTCGTAGATAGGCTAACTAAGTCTGCGCATTTTATCCCTGTGAAAAAGGACTTTGCGATGGACAAGTATGCTGAATTGTATATGCGGCAGATCGTACGTTTACATGGAGTACCTATCACGATAACATCAGATCGAGACCCTAAGTTTACGGCGAATTTTTGGAAGAGTCTTCAGGACGCTAAGGGAACTAGATTACAGTTTAGTACGGCGTATCATCCGCAGACGGATGGACAATCGGAAAGGACGATTCAAACGCTTGAGGACATGTTGCGAGCATGTGTTATAGATTTTAAAGGCGGATGGGAAGATCATTTGCATTTAGTGGAGTTCGCGTACAATAACAGTTATCAGCAAAGTATTGGAATGGCACCATTTGAGGCACTTTATGGAAGAGCGTGCAGAACTCCTTTGTGCTGGGATGAAGTAGGAGAAAGAAGTATCACTGGACCAGAACTGGTAGAACAATCGGTTGAAGCGGTAAAAGTAATTAGGGATAGGTTGAGAACTGCACAAAGTCGCCAGAAGAGTTATGCCGATAAGCGACGCAAGCCCTTGGAATTTCAAACTGGTGATCATGTGTTTCTCAAGATATCACCTATGCGAGGCATATCCCGATTCGGAAAGAAAGGGAAGTTGAGTCCGAGATATATAGGCCCATTCGAGATTTTGGAACGGATTGGGACTTTGGCTTATAGACTTGCTTTGCCACCAAGTTTGTCCCAAGTACACAATGTCTTCCATGTATCGATGCTAAGGAAGTACGAGCCAGATCCGACACATGTTTTGGATTACGAGACCATAGCATTGGACGACAAGGTTTCGTATGTGGAAAGACCCATCAGGATCGAAGAATGTAAGGAGCACATTTTGAGGAACAAGACGGTGTCGCTGGTCAAAGTAGTGTGGGAGCATCATGGAACTGAAGGCACAACGTGGGAAAACGAAGAGGCAATGAGGCGTCAATACCCCCATTTGTTTGACTAGTGAATTGTAACAAATTTCGAGGACGAAATTTTCGTAAGGGGAGAAGAGTTGTGACAGTCTGATTTTCCTGTCATTTCGAGACCTTTGATTGTAAGATATTTATCGAAGTATTTCAGTGATATCTCGCTCGGATCTGATCAATCGCGAGTTAACTAACCAAAGGGGAAAGGCTAACGCGCGACGAGGTACGTGGACCTAGGAAATTCGATTTGAACACGGCGTTTTGACCATAAGGATCGTCGAGGGATATTTAGAACTGAGGCCGATCAGAAAACGATTAAGGAATCCATTGCTAGTGTTATACGATTGGGACGCGGGTGATACCGCTTAACCAACGTATGATTTGCGAATTTTCCTAAATCGATTTATGACGATCGCGGCCGTCGGGACTGGTAATAGACCTTTGTGATTACATGACAACCAAGATTGCCGTAGTTTGGATTTTCCTAAGGGTGATGAGAATCACAGAGTCGATACGCGTAATGTCCGCAAAAGCCGCCCGTTAGTTCGAGATAGATTGAAATGTACGAACGATGAGAAATCGATCACGATTTGGGATCTCGGAAATGAAAAATGGAAATGAAGATTTGTAACAATGTGTTTGGATTGGACGACGCCTAGTCGAGGATGAAAATTTGCAGGAAAATGATTTTTCGGACGAAGGGTGTGAAAAGACGATTTTGCCCTTGGAGCTTTGACTTTATGTTATCAATTAGACAAGGGCATTTGTGTCAATTGGTCATCCCCAAGGTGCCAGCTGAATCATTGAGGACAAAATTGGAAGGGGATTGTGATATTATGAGGAAAATTCCAAGTGTCATGAATATATGGTTAGCAATAATTGAGCTATACACCTAAGCAAGCTCTAGAATATTTTGGAGATGACAAGTCATTTCCTTCCTCCTCTTTCTGCCATTTCTCACGACCAGCACCAGCAGCACCATCATCTTCTCCATTTTTCTTCTTCTTCCTCACGTTCAGAACCAGACCTGCAGGATCAGAATTTTCGTCCACTTCATCAGCGCCTAACTTTTCAACCGTTAACAACCAGCTCGCGAGCCATATATCATCGCGAAGATCTCCCTGTTACCGAACTTTTCCAATTGGAATCACATCGATTGGCCACCTGTGGAGCTCCGGCCGGCCAATCTCCCGCGAGTCGACGGAAACTGACTGAACTGGAGGTAGGCTCCGGTTTGCTTTTCATTGAACCCCTTAATGGACGAATTTTGAGCTAAATTTTTGTGGAGACCTAGTAGACACATATACTGAGTTTCTGTAGAAATTTGGACGAAAAAGAACAACATATTAATTTTGTTTCGTTGTGATGTTTGGAAGGACAGAATCTGTCCATCTGCAGACTCAGAAGGAGTGGTGTTATTCAAGGACCTTTTGGCGTCGCCTTGGGTTGGAACTTTCGGTGAGATCTCTTGGCATGTATAACTTTGTGTTAGTAAGTGTATTTACAGAAAAATCAAGGAGTTGAATTGAGGTTTGAGGCTGATTGAGCTGATTGAAGACCGAACAGGGGAGTGCCCTGTTTCGGTTCTGTTTTTGGTTGTGTTTGTAAGGGCTGTTCGTGTTGGAATTCGGTTTGGACTTGGTCATTGAGATGTGTTAGGACGTTTATTGACATGTTATGGAGGTTTATACTCCGTGAATTGAGGTTTAGGCGAAGAAAAGTTAACGAATCACTTGATTTCCGCTAGGAGCGCGGCTGCCCTGTTCTGGAAGTGTGTGAGGCTGAGCATTTGAAGTGCTTGGGGAGTGAATTTTGTTGAGTTAAACTTGAGGTAAGGAAGTTCCTAACCTTGGTTAGAACAATTGGACTCGATTGGGTAAATCCGATGAGGAATATGCTAATCTTTGGTGAGCTTTGGTGATATTGTTTGATTTATGATCACGTGTTGTGCCTATTGTTTATATGCTTATTGAATGGTCATGATACGTGTTGCTTGTTTCTCTTGGTTGCTGAAATTGATTGTTGCGCATGCCTTGAATTATAGCTCGATGCGTGAGCTTGTGTTTGATTACAATGTCTTGAGTTGAGATGAATACTGGCATGCTTGAGAAACTAGTGGCACCCTGAGGCGTTGAGACGCGGGGTTGTTATGACCAATGTCCTGATGCGTGAGACGCGGGACGAGAATTGTTATGTGTCGACACGGGTCGGAGATGATATTGAAAACCTGATGCGTTTTACGCGGGTTTGTCAATGAGATGGTCTGATGCGTAAGTACGCGGACCTAGCCTGAGGCGTTACACACGCGGGCTTGAATCAAATAATGGTTGGAAAGGAAGAAAGGCGTGGTTTGGATTGGTGATGTGAACTTGTTTTATTTGATGGAATACGCTGCTATGAATGCATAAAGATGCTTGTGATATTCTTGTATTATTTATGGTTGTTAAATGCATCATTTTATTGTTTATACGTTGGGTTCGTATTCGCTTTTACCTGAGTGTACGGTTGGCCTAACTTAGGACTAGGACTTTTCTTACTGAGATGTCGATCTCACCCCTTAGTGGGACCTTATTTTTCCAGACCCTAGGAATTGAAGAATGCTGCCAATTCGCTTGGGTGAACCCCAGGAGATGTCTAGGGCTATTGAAGAGTTTCCTGACTATCGTGGTATAGTATATATTAGACGGACTACTGTAGTATGGGTGGACGAGCCAGGAGCGCCAAATAAGCCCCATAGGTTCGAGGCATGGTACCGTAAGGAAGGTGAATGTATGTCTGAGCAGTTAAGACCCCAAGATGTACCCAGAGGAGTTGTACCCCCTTGGTGCCACCCGACCCGAGAGGAAATAGAAATAGAAACTTCTACCGTGGGATCGAGGAACATACCTGAAGAAGAACCGACGGGCGAGGCAAGTATTGAAGTCATCGAGATTTCAGATTCCGAGGACGATATGGAAGAGGATTCCATCGAGGTTTCATCAGAGGCTTTTTCGGACTACGACCCAGCCGAGGATATGGAACAAGCCGATGAGTCTAGCACTTCTTAGTATGTTTGTGGTCACTTGACCTTTTTGGTGTGTTTTTATAGGACGATGGTCCGGTGGTTGGACTTAGTGGCTTCCTTTTGTCTGCCCTTTTTGTTGTCCCAACCTGTGCTTTTGTTGAGAGGGATCTTGGTCTTTTATGTACGGACTTATCTTTTCGATGTATAAAAGTTGCTTGTTTTCCCCGCATCTCATTCTTGGTTGTATGTATAAGTGGAGAGAATTTGGAGGGGTTTTATTTCTTCTGTCTTCCGTATGCGAGTCTCATTTTAACTAGCCGTATATGAGGAGTATCCTGGGACAAGAATTACGGCGTATTGTGGATGTACGTGCTCGTAAGGAAAGCGGGGCGTGACAACCACTGTGTTCCAATCGCCAACGCCTTCCTCCCGAACTTATCGAGCAAGAGCGCTGTTATCGTAAAGGCCGGCATTTCGGCCACCCCGTTGAGGAACACGTTAAGGTAAAGGTTGGTCTGGAGATTGACGACGTTTAGGCTAATGCCATAGTACACGACCGAACACAGGAAGTTGATTGCCACGGCCAAGATAAGTCGAATCCTAGTGACAGGTGACTTGACCACATCAACGAGAGACCCCGTTATCGCGTCGTTTGTGTCCCTCTGATCTTTGCAGGATCGACCATCATTCGAGTTTTGATTCACTTCCTCATCAAGTGCGAGGATGACCCCATCGGGGAGGTGTTTCTTGTTGGCTTTGGCGATAGCCCGCATAATCTTCATGGCCTCGTCAATCTTCCCCCGGACAAGATACCACCGTGGTAACTCCGAGATGAAAGGGAGGACCCCCACAAGGAACAGCACGGAGGGAATGGAGGAAGCGATGTAGAGTTCTCACCATGAGCGGAACACATAGGCAATGCTGGAGAGGAGCGATGCCGCACTAGAAGAAGTAGAAAGTGGACATTCCTGCCGCCCCGCGCTTCATTGGGGCCGAAAGGCTCGGTGGATAGTACAAAAGCACATAAGCCTACCCCGCCCGTGCTGAATCCGGTAATGAAGCGGAGGAGGCAATAGGTCCAGTAATCTGGAGAGAATGCCGTCAAGCAACCGAAGATGGCATTCAATATACAAACCACCGTGAGAGAGCCTTTTCTTCCCAAGAACGAGTCCGAGAGATGGCCAAATGTTCCAGCTCCTGCAACATACAGCATAAGATGTCACAACCCAATTCTTACAATGAAATGGGAAATGACAAGGCCGTCCTTGTACCTAAAGGACGCAGCCTCAAATAGAAACCAACATAAACATGTTATCAAATATATATTCAACTATATATAGATAACTGACTAAACATGAAGTTGGTTCCTTCATCAGAGTTTCTACATTCCTCAAAGATATTTACATCTCACTATTTAGCTAAACTCGACAACTAAAAAAAAAAAAAAATACATGTCTACAACTCTTCTTAGATCATACTCAAAATCCGACTCCCAAAAATTCCCAACGTTTGCTCGTTCTACTTGCCGACTACTGAAGAACCTGAAAAGATTGGGAAGGAAAGGGGGGTGAGCAACCACAACTCAGTGAGTAGTACAAAACTCTTCTAAGCAGATCGAGCATTCCCTATGCACATATAATAATAAACATATGTCATAGAAATATTCTGTTAATCAATAAAAATCATAACAAAAATCAATGGTCAAGTCCATTGATAAATCTAAAATCACATGTCAATGGTCCATCCATCGACAAATCTCAAATCACATGTCAATGGTCCATTCCATTGACCAAACTCGTGCTCAAATATCTAACCATAGTCACGTATAACGCCACGTATAACCCAATATTTATTCTAAAACCCACTTCGACTAATACTAGATCTGACCCAATGGCTTTTTTTATTCCCCCACGAAAAACCCCCCAAACCCCACCCCAAACATTTGGCCCAATCAGAAAGTTCAATTCGACAGGAGATATAGAGCTTGGCGCAGCCCAAGCTTTGCCTTAACAACTAGGAGATACATAGCTTGGGGTGAGAATTACAATTCAACAGGCTCAAAAATCAAACTGAAAACACGCGATATGGCAAGAACTAATTACTCTATTATATCAGTTAATACAAGCATGTGCAGGGACAGGTCAGCTCATCAGAATAGATAGATTATCATTCATTCACCCTTCCATTCATATGTGAATGAGAGAAGTACGCATAAAATAAAACGCAATGCCTTTTTCCCACCAAAAGAAAGAGAGAATGTTCTCAAGGCCTTCACCACATTAATCTCTACGATAAACCCCACAGACATTCAATGACACCCATGCGGCAAGTAGCCGTAACCAGCTTCTTCTAGACAGGTCAAAAAACCTCAAAAACAAAATACGATTGCAGCTGACAAGTTCAGATTCGATGTCATCGCATTAGTTCATGATCGGTTCCAAAACGACGAAATGCCCTTCTCTCCATGCAAATTAAGTTTAGAAAAAAAGGAAAAACCTCAACTTCCCGATTCCAAAATGACCGACATCCAAGTCTGGCTTAAGCAAGCAGACGCACACAAATCTCATATCGACACTCTGGACAGAAGCGACCAAGTTCGGAATACACGAGCAAGGGTGTTCAAAGGTTACCTGGTCAAGAACGCGCGGTAAGGAAAATGAAAACTTCTTCAAGAACTATGCAATTTCGATTTTAAGTTTGTTCGATTTCCGTTTTTACACTGTTTATGTGATCACCTGCAGAACTATGCAAACAGGTGTTGGAGTTTTCGGTGGTGATGGCTATACAGATGGAATAGTTACACCTCCCTTGATGGCTGCAAATGCAGGGAATAGTGATCATCCTGGTATTTCAAGTCTCAATTGCCCACCATTTACTGCTGTAGAAAACTTTGTCAAGAACATTTGGTAAGTGAATGCTTGCGGAATAAAAAGATCATCCACTAAGTCCTGAATGTTGGTTTATTTTTGCGCAATATTATTTGGTGGAAGCATTTTGTATGGACATGCTCCCAGAGTAAGTTTTCTCTCTGGAAAATGTTGGCACTTCTCTTCTTAAAAAAAAAAAAGTAGAATACCCCTGTCTAAATGATTGCACATTGATTGTACTGCATTCTATTCAAGCCTACAATATTTAATCTGTTGGCTCTTAATATGCACAAGTATCTGTAGTGGACAAGGATTGCGTGACATAAGAAAAAGAATTCGCCTTTTGTCCTTGACTGGTATGATAAATTTGTGAACTGAAAAGAGGATATCATGTGGAAGTACTGCTCTTCATTCTTCGGAGTATTTTTTTTTTCCCTCCTTAATTCAAGATTAAGGGATGCTTTCTTGTTTACTTACTAATTATGAGGGAAGCTCCTGCATATTAGGAGAGTTCTGACTATTATTTAGCAGTTCACTAAACTTGCTTAAGTTCTAGTACTCAACCCGATGACTTCTTGTCGTGTTAAGGATGACCAACCATTCCGTATTTGTAGTTAAAGAATAATCAGTTTCCTCATGTTGCACGGTTTCTCCTTTTAGCAGTTAGAAACTGTGGATAACAGGATACATCATTCAGCTTTTGCCTATTTTCATTTGTGCAGCTGAAATTCGGCTTACCTTATGGCTACCACTATAGAAAATCATTTGATTGCTGCTTCTCTCTTTGTATTTTATTTCTGTTTTGATGAAAATAGATGTGCTAGCACAAGTGGATGATGTGGCATGATGGTAACCTCACACAGCGATCTGATTTTCGCCCAAGCATCAAAATCCATAAGATTGGTTGTAGATCTTGTACCATGGATCATGCTATCCTGTTGAAAAATGACCTACTTAGCTTGTCATGTCGTGTATTTAGTAAGTCAGATGTTCTGTCAAATTTAGTTTTCATATTCTATTGAAAATCGGGACAACCTAGAAACAGAGTAGTGATTATTACATGACTATGCAAAGTATAGTGTCAAAACCCCAAGCTGGATGAACCCTTATATAATTGACCTTCCTTAGAACTACAAGAAGGCGTTGCAAGACGAAGATGCAGACATTTTGCTACTAGTTACTGTAGAATTTCTCTCTTTCCTGAAGTTTTGTGGATCCTCTTGTATTGATATTGAACATTCCTTGCAAAGCTTCAAGTTGCTAAAATTTTACATTTTTGTCCATAGGGAGTTCATCCTCCTGACAAAAGACGAAGCATTAACGAGTACCGGCCGCTCTTTCCTGCAATTGATTTTTCATTTGCAAGTGCTTTGTTTCTTGAACTGCTTTCTTTTACGGGCATTTGTTTGGAAGTCTCTGTTGGCCATGAGAAACTTTACCACGGCACTCCCTGGATCACCATAGCAGAGAATCGGATGCCGTACAGCGAAAGAGTCGAGCTTGTGTACCTGTTTTGGATTCGCCGGTCTTTAGGCGGAACTCCGGCGATTCCTCGGCTTAGGCGCATCACCTCTATTACCCTCCGGAATCCTGGCGTCGATGAGACCACCACCCTCACCTTCACTTGACTTAATAGGAGGAAACAACCTCCTTAGTGAAGCAACTTCTCAAGGAAGTTGAGTGTGTGGAATTATGGAGAGTTGGGGTTAGAGGGGAGTTGCCTTAGCCTATTTATAGAGTCATTTGGCCGGGCCCTCTCATCACAGGCCGGGCCGAACTCGGCCCACACCAGCCAGGTCCATATTAGGCTAATTAAGAATCCTTATATCTCACTTTATTAGACCAACCCCGTTAACGGTAAATTAATACCGTATAATGGTAATTATAATCTCAATTAATATAAGCCCACACTTAGGAAAACTCTAACATTCTCCCACTTGGGCGAATATTAATTGAAACTGTACTGTATATGCGCATCTCTATGTTGGTCTAGAGATTATTCTTAATAGCCAATCCGATCCCATAGAATCTTAAACACCGAATCATGGCAGTAACTGCATAAAAATGTACGCAGAGCCATCCACGGTCACGAATGTCCTTAATTCTACTGATATGGATTCAATATGGTAGTGTGGCAGTCGGATAACACATCATATAATAGATGTTTAGACAGAAACTTTATGTGTTATCCCATTTTGTCAGGCAACATTCTCTATCCTTAAGTGTCACAAAACCTAATGTGCACTAGAGAATATCCTTATGGTTCCAATGAACCTACATATGTCTTATCTTTATAGTCGACTGTACTTTATGTGTAACAAGACATATCTTCAAGGCCAGTAACTCAATGCCCCCAGCCTTATATTCAAGGTTTACACATACCTTGAGATTTTCAATTGATCAACTCAACTCAAAAAAAACTTTATTGCATGCAATAGAGTTGATCTATATCAAGATGTTACAAATGTAACAATCACAGATGCAAACTTTATTGGAGCAAAAATTGACAACAGCTCCCACTGAACAACCGCATCCAAAGATGCTGCTAGGCCCATCTTAATGGCGTCATTTCAAACACAAAAGGGCAAACAACTTTAGTCAGTGGAACTTCAACCATATCATCTGTGAAACTATGCTCCACTTTAATGTCACCATTTTGATCTGGTTCTTTATGGTCAAACACTTGACCGCCAGATGTTTGGACCCTTTAAAACCTCTGTTGTTGTATATAATCAACAATGCAGAGCCATCATCATACTATAACTGTATGGGTCCATATCAAAATAAATACGATCAACTCCCTAGTGAGGTTCTGGAGCTAAATAACCTGAATAGCAGCCCAAAAGCTTGCTATAAACTCCGCTTGAATGCTAGAGGACAATACAGATCTGTGTTTTTCTCTATTATGCCACACTGCCTGCTAATTCAAAGATGCATTATGTTGTCAACTTCTCGTCATCCAAATAGTTAGTAAGGTCTTAATCCGAATGCCTCACTAGCTGCAAGTAATCAATCTGTATGTGAATCAATATGTAGTCTTTTGTCCTCTTTATGTACCTTAAAACTTTCTTGACAGCAATCCAGTGATCGTTTTCTGGATTTTACAGATATCTGCCTCATGTTCTCAAAACAACATCTGGGTTCTCTCCACATCCGTATAAGGACATGACAATAGATTCAGTTTATTACCCTTAATGTCAGGATCAATTCCTGACTTACAGTGCTGTATACTGAATCTTTCACAATACGATCAACACATGTCCTATGAGACATGCCCAATATGCAATAAGAACGATCCCAATAGATCTCAATGCCCACGACAAAAGACACCTTATCAAAGTCCTTTATGGCAATATGTGCTTTGCTTCATGCAGTAATTCAACATCACCACTTGTAACATATTATTCAAAAGAAGATAAAATTTCCTCCCACTGATCTTGTAGTATATACACTAATTCACTTCACTTTCAACATCACTGAATAAAGTGACAACATATATGAAACTCCTGATGTCATTATCTGAGAGCTGTTGCATGAGGCCTTAAGTAAACTATTTTAGTCTACTGATAAGTTTATCTGAATCACCAGCTATAAAACCTTCGGATTATACCATATAGACTTTCCTCATCAAGGTCTCTCTTTGAGAAGATAGATATCAATATCCAGCTGGCGTAACTCTAAAACAAGATGAGTTACAAATGTCATGATCACTCTGAAAGAACCTTTATGAGAGACTAGAGGAAAGAGTTACTTTATAGTCTTCACCTCCTCTCAGAGTGAAATCTTGGCAACCAGTCTAGCTTTAAACTTCTCTGACTTTTCTTTTAAAGACCTTTTGTCTTATTCATCCACTTGTAACTGATGAACTTATAACCCTCAACTATCCATTATGCTCTCAAAAACCATTATGTTTCATAGACCATGTCTCGTCTTTTATCACATCCAACTCCAGATCTCACTGATTACAAGAAACAGCATCTGTATAAGTTTCTAGATCAACCATATGGCCTATATTATAATGATGCTCTCCAAATAGACTATAAGTCTGGCAGTATAATTGGTCGTCTCTACCTTAGGGATCTTCCAAATGGAGCCTCGTTAACCTCATCATACACCTATGGGGCTTGAAGAGCTTCATCAGAATCTGTGTTAATAACATTGTCCTAAACCCCAATAGGCTTAGACTGTGATGTGGTAGGCTTCACGATCGTCTATATAGGCAGAGAAAACGACACAACACATGTATCGTACCTTTAACCTTAATAGCCTAAGCATCTTTTGGCCTCATTAAAATTCAGAAACTTCATTGTCTGTTATTCCATAATTCTCGTACTTCTGTTGGGATTATTAACCAAATATCCCTTCAAATGATCTGGACTTACCTAATGCTGGACAATACATCTTCACCTCTGCAGGATAACTTCAAATCTTTAGATGGTTTATCTAGATTTACGTCTAATCCATAACTCAAAAGGGTCAATAGAATAACCTTAGTGGAAATACCAATCAAAGTATGAAGACAACTCAAAGGCTATCCATACACAGAATCTTGTAGGTTCATTCCATTAATCATACTCTTCATTACAACTTTAAGGCATAGTAGACTTACCTACTATCCCAGAACCCTTTTAGGTATATGGTAAATGACCCTTAAAACTTTCCAGCATGGTCATGTACACCATAATACTCACCATATTGGTCATCTTATTTCCACATCAGTTTACGCAATTCTCCAAGTCACATTTAATAGTAGTTAGGATGTTAAGCTTTATCAGCCTCCTACTCTTTCCCTAGATAAGTGGCCAGATCTTTATGCCACAATGCGTAAAACTGTTCTTTAACTGGAAATTTCTTGGAAAACAACATTTTCACTGTATAAGTGATGTAGATATCATCGGGAGTTAAGCATAATCTAATTCATTTGACACATTGCAGCACTCATCCTTATTCGACTTGAGAACACAGAAATTCCGTTGTTCTTTCAGTTCAAAAGAGTAGCTGCTCATGTCCAAATATGATACGAAAATCAAGTTCCGTCTAAAGGTAGATACAAAAAATGCATTCCTTAATGTCATATCAAAACCAGATAATGGAATTAAAATGACACATCTCCCACGAATTTAATGTCAACTTTATTGTTGTTTCCTGATGTGAGCTATTGATTCATCTTGATTTGGTTTCTTGTGATTCATGAATCCTTGTACTGTGAACACAATATAATTGGTTACACCTTTATAAAGTCTCCATAAACTGGATGAGACTTCTGCTAGATTAGATTCGTGAATCAAAACCAAAGGATCATCACCTACATGCCCACACTTAGAAGACCAAGCCTTATTACAATAGGAGTCCCACTTTATGTGACATTTCTTTATAAAAGAAGTCGTAGTCACAATCTTTCTCAAAAGATGCCATTTTTGGACCCAAACTGTCTGAATGACCAGTGGTTTCAAGAGTTCCTTTATGAGTACGATCTTTAAACCTTTTGCTCAACGTGTCCACCATCCTTATGACGTAATCTCTAACTTCATAAAAACCATCAAACCTTATATTGAAGAGTTCTCGCAGATGTATCATAATATCAGCAGTGAACGAGACACAGATCCAGGCTACTTGGGCTTCCATCATCCATACAACAGTGCAGTTAGCAGGCCATCTACTCTCACAGTAGTACTAAATGGATTACTTCAGAAATCACAAGCAAATCCAATTGCTCTTTAATCTAGGCAATAAAATGTCCCTTCTCGAGTTCCATATGTTAACAGCAAAATCTGTCAACTTATCCTCATAAAGAGCAATATAAACTTCTGCTAGCCATATCACAAAACTTAATATCCTCTAGCTATTTCACAAAGTCTGAACCAGTATGAACCTCAATCTTAATGGAGTTACCGTTTACTGGGAAGGTGACTACTTCAAAAAGCAATGTATAATAATGGCACCATGTGAGTACTGTGTAACTTGATCCTTAAAAGTACACATCTTGAGGATCAGATGCACCATCATGTAATCACCTTTGGGCAGAATACATAATGTGCACTTTATATGTGACAGCCTATAAAGAGAATAAATCCAATCTTTATGAATCACCACCTTTGGGTGGATGAACCACTAGGATCAGTTACTTCTCAAACTTTATGCTGCACATGTGATACCTCATGAACCAATATTGTGTAACTTTAAAAACTGTTTGAGTACACATCCAGAGAGCTGCATACATCATCACAAAATCACCTTTGGGCAGAAGATGTGACATGCAGTTGCAAACACTCCACATGATAGCGGCCATGAGAATCTATTTCAATCTTCGTGAATCACCACCTTTGGGTGTATGACTCACTAGAATCGATCAATCCCCAACCATATGCTATACATGTATCCCTCCATGAACCAATACACAATCACCTCCTTTGGGAGTATGACCATGCATCAAAACAGGAGACATCCTTCCACAATACGAGACTGATATTTCTCAAACCCAACCAAGTGTGCCACTTTGGCGGTCACTACCTGACAGAATCCTTGAAACTCTCTCATACCAGGGATATAAGCTTTATGCCTCACATTTACCATATCCAAATGATTTCAAATTTCACTATGGGGCACTTTATTCTGAAATCATAGGCGATGCCAATAACATTGCTGTATACATTGATGCATGTGGAACTTTATACATGCTAAAACTCTACACATTCTGTATGTGGTCATATACATGTAAGCTTGCCTTGATATTTCCGAAACCATATGGAAATATATGAAAAATGCCCAATATACCCCTAAAAACATACGTACATAAGGGTCTTTATGCATTTTTCTATTTTTAAAAGCTTCAAACATGTCAAATAAATATACCACAGTGTAGAGAATTTCCATACGAGCACGCCGGTACCAAGATCGCCCCTAACGGACGTCTCACGCGCCCTCACGCGCCGGCCAAAGCCTCGGCGCGTGGGGCACACGCGCCGCACGTGCTCCTCACGTGCGGGGCGAGCTCACCGGTCCAATGACCGGTCCGACCGGCGACCGGTCCGACTGTTCATCCGGTCCAACCGTTGACCGGTTGGACCGGTCAACGGTCAACTCGGGTCGGAGTCGGGTCGGGTTGACCCGGTCAAACCGGGTCAGTCAACGGGTCGACCCGGTCAATCCGGGTCGGGTTGACCCGAACCCGAATGCACTGGCCCGCTGACGTCAGCTGTCGGCAGCCGTCCTGGAGTCGCCACGTGTCGCCGCGTGATAGGCCGCGGCTGCGCTAGCGCGTGCAACGCGCGTGCCGCTCGTGGGCGCGCGTGAATCGCGCCGCAGCGGACGCCGGTGGCGCGTGTCGCGCGTGTGAGGCCGTCCGGCCTCCTCTGGCGGCGATCCACCCATCAAAATGCTCGTCTCGACGAGCCCGCTCCAAATATATGATCAAAAATCATTTTCATCCGTAAAATTTTCCGAAAATAGGCAAACACAGTACGGTCCCGATCTTCGCTATGGCGGCTCTGATACCACATGTTGGCCGTGAGAAACTTTACCACGGCACTCCCTGGATCACCATAGCAGAGAATCGGATGCCGTACAGCGAAAGAGTCGAGCTTGTGTACCTGTTTTGGATTCGCCGGTCTTTAGGCGGAACTCCGGCGATTCCTCGGCTTAGGCGCATCACCTCTATTACCCTCCGGAATCCTGGCGTCGATGAGACCACCACCCTCACCTTCACTTGACTTAATAGGAGGAAACAACCTCCTTAGTGAAGCAACTTCTCAAGGAAGTTGAGTGTGTGGAATTATGGAGAGTTGGGGTTAGAGGGGAGTTGCCTTAGCCTATTTATAGAGTCATTTGGCCGGGCCCTCTCATCACAGGCCGGGCCGAACTCGGCCCACACCAGCCAGGTCCATATTAGGCTAATTAAGAATCCTTATATCTCACTTTATTAGACCAACCCCGTTAACGGTAAATTAATACCGTATAATGGTAATTATAATCTCAATTAATATAAGCCTACACTTAGGAAAACTCTAACAGTCTCAACATTAGCTAATCTCGGTTTTTAACTTTGATATTAACTTTTCTTTAGATTGAGAAAGAAGACGACATCTTGCCGACGCCTGATGTTAGAGAAAAGAATGAGGAAGTTGCCGTTCGAGGAACGAAGTTCTTGAACTGGTACTCCCTAACTTCCTGCTCGGTGCTTCAGAGTGTAAACTACAATGCAGAATAGAGTTGAAACTTGTATGATCTTGGAAGAAAATAGCTGGAACAGCTATGCGAAAATAGAAAATCTGAAATCAACCATTTGATTCTGCATCTCAAGGTTTTGATTTATCTTCAAGTTGTGGATGTGGGAAGACAAGGAGATTGCAGTTGTTATGCATAATGGATTCTTGTTTCATACACTCAGCGCCTTCGAAAATGATTTTCATCCATCGGTGAAGAGCGAAATGTGCAAGCAGTGAGTGTCTCCTAGTTCATATTCGGTTAATTGGTTCTAATCCATGGTTTTATATTTCTAATTATGATTGGGAGCGCAGAAATGTGTACTGCATTATTATTATTGTTTTACATTTGGTCCTTCCTATTGTCTCCCTTCTGAGTATTATAAGCATAATGAGTGAATGACATGAAATTAAGGTTTTCCTCAAGAGAGTACTCTGAAGGTTTTATTGTATGCCAGATTTTCTAACTTGTACACGTTAGCAGGTACCCCTGATTATCCACTTTTGAGCTTGTTGCTTGATCATCTTACCACAACTGGTTGCTAAGCAGAAAAACTTGATTGTAGATGGGTGATGCCCATCACTCTATAGGGAAGCTGGATCTCTATCTTCCTTCTTTTCATATTATACTCGGTTTTGTTAATGAAGTTTTGCACAAACTTTCTTCCGAACTATGCTGATAGCCAACGAAGTCCCACCTTCTGCTCTTTTGATTGTGCTTCATGTTTGCATTAAGTGATGCGGTGATATATAATCTATGACAGATATTAGAGCTAAAAGGATTTGATGGAGAGAAATTTTGACAAGTACACATTGGAAGTTGTGTAGCGGATTAGGATGATGAAAATGATGATATTGTCGTGACAAATGAATATTGTTGGTAAACTACATATGATCCTAGCGGCCTGGCAATGGAGTTGATATGATGCAGCGCTTTATTGTTGGGAGCTTTTATGTTCAGGACTTATTAGATATTATCTGTGGTTGCCATTAATTGTGGATAGAGGGTAAGCAAAGCACGGCGCGCTCAAAGCATATGATTAGATATTTCCCGAAACAGATATGCAAGTCCGTCCTTGATTAACATGACACCTATTGTTTTTTGGTGGGGGATCAGTCGCATCACACCATTGACTCTGAACTTGTTACTGCAGGGGTGTGCATGGTCCGGGCCGGTCCGGTCCCGGCATGAACCCGAGGACCGGACCAATAGTCCGGTCCCCATACTTTCGGGACCATGGACCGGACCGGGACCGAACAGGACCAGGACCGTCGGTCCGGTCCGGTCCCGGTCCGGTCCTGGTCCCGGCCCAACCACTACAAAGCCTACTACTACATTTTTATTCTTCCTCCAGCTGACCGCCAAGCCCAGCGACCAACCAGAGGTGGGGGCGAGCTTCGTTGGCCCTCATCTTGGCTGAAAGAAGATGAAAATAAAAGAACAAAGAGAGAAAAAAAAAAGGAAAAACAAATCCCATAAAATATTAAAATATATTAAACGACTATTGTATTCCACATTGGGGCTCGACAACTTGAGTCACCGAATGCCAAAACACTACCAGGATAGCAAACTGAATGCCATATGAATGCTGGGCCAGTCCGGGATTATTCTTACTCTTGAAAGCGAAGGGGATTCTATTTTGTTTTCAATTTCTTTTGTAATTGTATATACTTATATATAAAAATAATTATATATTATTGGCGGTCCGGTCCGGGCCGGGCCGATCCGGTCCCAACACAAGAACCCGAGGACCGGACCGCCCAGTCACCGGTCCCATTTATTGGGACCGAGGACCAACCCATCCACCTCAAGGACCGGACCAACCCGCCCGGTCCGGGCCGGTCCCGGGCCGGTTCAGGCCGGTCCAGTCCAGTTTGCACACCCCTCTGCTAGGTGATAGCTTCAAAGTGCATTCTTTTGAAAACCAGGTAGCATATGAAGCCAGGCAAATAGTTATACTTAGGTACCAATTCGTAATAAAAATAAAAATAAAAGGACGACGCGCCATCTATCTTGGCGTAATTGGGGTTTGAATTTCGCATCATCTGGTTCTATTCCATATACATGTTTATTCCTGCTTGTAGCTTCAAGCGTGCATCATTGCTGTACTTGTAACATATTAACTGGAAAAGAAATATCTTGGTCATAGACTCATAGACACAGACACTGGGTTTTCAATTTTCACAAAGTTTACAACTTGAGAAGCTGATTGTCCTCCAAAACTCTAATTGCTTGACTGTGTTATTGAGCCAGACACATGATTAGGTCCAGTTCTAATGGAGAAGCCTCAGGCCTCATATGGAGGGACGGTGGGGATGAAGTTACTTAAAACTTATGAACTTCTGGCCCTTGATACACGCAAAGAGACGCCATTAAATAGAAAAAGTCAAACCTAGCTAAAAGTAGAACCAGTGTCCCGGTCGTTTGGTTCTTGGTTCCATGGGGAAAACGGACCGCCCAATCGGACTTGTTATGTTTTATTTAACTGTTTATTCTTTGAATGTAGACCTAATAGTGTAAATTTTCATGTATGCCTCGTCTCGGTCTTTCCCTGTTTGCCCCCAAAATGCTCATGCCTCCTCTATTGATCAGGGTATGATTCAGATAACACACCTGTTCATCCATCGAAAACATCCATCTAAAGCTGATCTGGTATTAGACTTCAAGAAGATTTATCGGGAACATATAGGACAAACAAAAATGCCAAATTCAATAGATAATGTCTGGATGAGAAGAACTGAAGATGTGAACTCTGAATTCAACCGTTTTTACTGGACCGTCTGGGAGCTGGACTGGCTAGTCCGGTCTCCGATTCCATTAATTGGGAACCGGCGCCCGATTCTTGGACGGGACCGGATCGGATTGGGAACGGGAGAAGTGTCAAAAAAATATAAACCTATTGCATTAGTGCCAATTCAGTCCCAAAACTTTTGCATATGTACCAATTAAGCCATAAACCTTTTATTGATGTCAATTAAGTCCTAAATATTTTATTTGTGTCAATTCAATCCTAAACCCTTTGCATTGATGCCAATTTAGTCCTAAATCTTTTATATTTATGCCAATTGAGTTAATCAAGTCAATTTTGGCCTAAAATCGCCGACGTGGACATGGACGTAGATGTGGATTGTCCTAGTTGGCATGGTCGGTACTGACTTGGATATTTTTTTAATATTATTTTTACTATTTTTAATAGTTTTTAAAGCAATTTTTAAATAATATTTTTAAAAATTATTTGAAATATAAAAAAATATTGCAAAGATGTCAACGTCAGCTTCAGTCGTACCACGTAGGACAATTGATGTCCAAGCCAACGATTTTCGACCGAATTGACTCAGCTTTCATAAATGCAAAATATTTAGAACTAAATTGGTACTAATACAAAATATTTATGACTGAACTGACATCAACGCAAAAGATTTTGGACTGAATTGACACCAAAAAGAGATTTATGACTGAATTGGCACTAATGTAGTTTATGACTTTTTCGACACTTTTTTCGATTGGGAATCGATAGCCCCTGTTGCTCTCTACAATCCATCTAAATATTTTCTCCACTAAAATCTTATAAGCTATCCACGCAAATCCGCCAAATCCTATCAAATCCTTCCCCATGAATCCTACGAGAATGTTGCTTCCTTTTTTAATCGTGGACGATGATTGCTGTCGCATCCTCAGTCAATGCAAGACATGCGCTTTCTTTCCCTTGCATAGTTGGATGTTTGCTGGGAAAGTTCCCAAGAAGACTCCGTTGCTGAATCCATCTTGGACAAAGAAATTGAGGATGGGATCATCAGCTTGTTCACGAAATTTGGCGATGAGCCACCGTCCATAGCCAAACTACTCGAGACCCCATCTCGAGATTAAAAAAAAACCGTCTTTTCCTAAACTCGTGCCTCATGCGACATTGAGATTTACATTTGAATTTGATTAGGCCTATGTGAATTCTATATAAAGAGTCGACATTAGCATGTGGACGTCTGCAAGAAACCAAGTGAGGTATGGAGTGTGTACTTCACTTCCTACGCAATCAGAAATCTATGATAGAAACATGATTACACTAGTAATCTTACCAGCACTTAATTTTTTTTTTTTTAAAGTTGACTACATAGTCTTTCGACTAACTTATGAATCCCAAGGTTCTCCTCCACTAAGTGTTCATGCAATGTTTTCGTGTTCATCATGGTACTAAAATGTAACCTAGCCATTCAACTAAAATAGTCAAATCACAACTCGAAAAGAACGAGTAAAAGCTAAATTATAGTAAAATAACCTCGATACAAGTCGAGTAAACGACATAACGCGGCTTTGTCGTTAAGGTCTAGGATAGCAACCCCAGTATGCTAGACTGTAGAAAGTAGAAACTATCCTATCCTAAAATGGCTAATATAAGCTCTCAAAACTTTTGGAGGAACGAGAAATCCCCGATTGCCAATTTGTCATCCTAAGTCGGGATCCTAATCCGGCTTTTGGACAGTAGGCATTTATTTGGTCCTTTTCAAGTTTCTCTTAAGTTATGATACTTCCTAAGTTACCTATTCAATGTTTGAGGTGAATCTTAAATTCAACTAAGCTATTTACTATTATTTTCTATTAGAATTAGATTATATTTGTTAAACTAAAGCTATTGTATTCATTAGGTTTATCAATCAGCTAAATTGGTTCTAAGTGTTCCTAAACTAAGCTAAGGCTCCATTTGTTTGCAGCTTCATCACTCGATGCATGGCTTCTCACACGATAGAAAAGGAGAAAGGATTCATTTAATCCTCTCTTCCTCCATTCCTCTCTATTTGCTGATTCTTCATCTTCAGAGGCACGATGTGGTTGATTGCGCTCTAGAGCCTCATAGAGCTCCAAACATTTTTTAAGCTCCTGCACTTGATTTATAAATTCCTACATCTCAATGTCTTATTGCACTTGATTTATAAATTCCTACATCTCGATGTCTTATTGATCTCTCATCGCGAAAAATATTTTTCAGAAAAATATTTTTAGGATTTTCCTGAGTTTGGTTCCCAAAAAATAAACCAGTCAAGAAAAACATTTTCCAACTATGAAAAAAAAAATCCTAAATAATGGTGCCTCATCTATGCTCCCTCAACTCCTTTATATTCATTTTATTTTTTTATTTAAAAAATCATTCAAATCTTTTTATATTTTTTTGGGTTAATACACCAAAAACCCCAAACTGGTACATTTGTGACAATTTTATCCCAAATTATTTTTTTGACCATGAAAAACCCCAAACTGGTATATCTGTGACAAATTTACCCCAAACTGGTACAACTGTGATAAATTTACCCTTCGTTAGTTTTCCTTAAATTTTACCGTCGAACTGTTGAATTCGAGACATGTGGCAATTGTCGGGTATACATGTTGCCCCATATTTGCTATTGGTGCGTAAATTTAAAAATTTTCGTGGTATTAACTCTATTTAACGGAAACTCACATAGGATAAATTTATCATATGTGTACCAATTTAGGATTTTTTTATGGTAAAAAAAATTAGTTTGGGGTAAATTTATCGCAATTGTACCAGTTTAGGATTTTTGGTGGTCAAAAAAATAATTTGGGGTAAATTTGTCACAAGTGTACCAGTTTGGGATTTTTGGTGATCAAAAAAATAATTTAGGGTAAATTTATCACATGTATACTAATTTGGGGTTTTTCACAGTATTAATCCATTTTTATAATATTGAAAAATATTATTATTTTTAAAAACATTTCCTTTACTTTTTCTTTCTCTGCCGCTTGTCGACCGGCCTCGCCATTTTGTTACCACTAATGATCACGGTAGCAACACATCCAATATATTACCTACTACCATGTGAAACCGTTGTAATGAATTAGGATTAGTCGTAAAAGGTTTTTCACCTTCATTGGCTGCACTACTAATGTAACTATTTCCAGAATTTAGATACACAAGAAATTTTACACTGCAAGTGAGTAATAATTTTATAAAGCAATCCAAAGTTTCATATGCATATGACACGGGCCGAGATTTTCGTGCCCCAACCGGTCGTGCATCTGGCCGAGAGATACCCCAAGACTCGCTGTCTTGGATCCATAGGGTTTGTCTAGGGTTTTCTTTCGGATTTCTCTATAGTGTTCTAGAATGTTTTTAGGGACGGGCGAGTCGGTAATTTGGCAAGGTTCTGGAACATTCTTATTTAATATATGTGGTTAGGAAGATTGGAGATATGATCTACACCGTTATATGAAAGTTAGATCTACGGCTGTAATTCGAGACCGCCTCCTATATAAATGTGAGTCTTCCTTCTCATTTTATCATCCACAAATAAATTACTCAAAGCATTCCTCCTAGAGCCCCTCTCTCTCTACGCGATCTTAGAGAAACAAAGAGAAAAGACTTAGTTCAGGCATCCAGCGATACAAAACTAGCCCGAGTCGCTGCACGGGTCGATCACGATTTCCCAGCCCGTGACATACATCTATCTTAAGTTAATAGTTATTCAAAAACATGTTGTGTAAAATAGCTCGCGCTTGATATTTACTGCGAAAGGAGAAAACATATCCTCTCGTCTGAATTTCACAGGCGAAAGTCATAGTAAAAACGAACATCAACAACAAAATTGAAGTGTAACGTGAAACTCACAGGTCAAACCAAAATCATTTGTAGCAAGCCAAACCAACCACAAGCTATACACAGACATCCTAGCGTACACACAGACATCCTAGCGTACACAAGAGGTGTAGCATATCTTGTTCTATTGTCCACTCCTCCATTTCTCGGCAAGAAACATAAAGGGTATCGCTACTAAAATCATGCCATCAATGAACCCCGAGATCCTCCCCTCCCAAATCATTTTTCTACATTTTTTTCTCGAAAATTAACCTTGTTGTACGTTCCGATATACTCATTTGGCAAGTTGTTCTAAGAACATTAATCATTTGTGGAATGATGGTCTTCAGGTAATATTTTATAACGTGGATCACTTGGATGGTGATTCTCTTGCAAGCTTGATCAATGAACCTGATTAAAGTTGCTATCGAACCATGAAGCTTTGTCATGGAATATGTGGTTCAAACAAAACCGAAGTGTGGTTCAAACAAAAACCATCAGTAGCAAGCTAAAATAACCACAGGCCATACGTAAGAAGTGTAGCACATCTCCTTCTACTTTTTACTCCGCGATTTCTCGGCAGCCGCCATAAAATCCACCAACACAAAAATCATGAATGCAATGGCCGTTGAGGCCCTCCCCGCATCAATCACTGTAGGCAAGCTGCGCCACCACTCCACAATGATTAGTAAAGCGGCGATAAGCATGACGGCTATAACCACATAGGTACCAACATGCACTGCCTTGGTGGAGTTATTTGGGTGTTGTACATTGTCACTATGGCGGCCACCATCGCTCCTGCAAATGTCAGGAAGGCCATGTCGATGACGACGTCGGAGATGGTGGCGTCCGCGGTAGGGGCGGGAGGTGGGGACTGTGGCGAAGGGGGGAGGAGCCAGGAGTAGCGGCGGAGGAGAAACCGGTGGCAGAGTCGAGAGTGGTGGCGGCGTATGCGGTAGGGGCAGGGCGTGGGGGAGGCGGTGGTGGGGCGGAGGAGCTGGGAGCGGCGGTGGCGGAGGAACCGAGAGCGGTGGCAGCGGGAGGGGTCGCGTAGCCGGGGGTGGCGGAGGCGGCGACGGGGAGGGGCGTCGGCAGCAGCGGCAGGAGTGGCGGTGGCGGTGGCCGAGGCAGAGACAATAGCAGCGGGGGGGGAGTGGAAGCGTCGGCAAGGCCAGTGGTGGCGGAGGTTGCGGCGGCGGCTACGGTAGTGGCGGCGGCGGCAGTGGCAGCGGCGCGGCCAGTGGCGGCGACGATGGCGGCATCCAAACTCTGCTCAACATGGAGCAACTCGGGGGGAGGGGGGCGACGGCGACATCGGGGCATCCGGACCTTGCTCCTCCCGCTCCGCACCATGAGACTCATCTGGCTCTATATCGTCCATACCTATCACAAGAAATTCACTTTTAATTAGATATAATTTGAGGGATTTTTAGATTTTTTTATCATGGCTTAACAGGAAAACTTTATAAGTTTCAAAAAATTGTAAACATGGATCAAGAAATTGAATTTCAATTATTTGTGAAAACATATCAATTGGTGGAACCTTTGATAAAAAAGAAAGAGATGTTGCATATGAATCACTCACATATTCTTCTGAATTATATGTACCCGTAGGGTTAAAGTTGTCAACCAAAAACACTTTTGACCTTGAGTTTTATTCATTTAATGATAGTGGATCACGTGCAGTAAGTAAGGCAATTTGCCCATAAATAAGTGAACTTATAATTTTTTGAAGGGATTAGGAATCCTAAGCGTTGAAAATATGATCGGCAAATTGATGTGCTAATTTCCTTTTTTTTCGACATCTTTTGAAATTTTCGGGAAAATTGGGGACAATTTATCCTTTAGGGGTAAAATTGTCATTTTTAGAAGAATCGGGAAGGGAAAACCAAAAAATAAGATTGGGCAGCTTGACCCTTAATGTACATTGTGTGCATGCATTTGGAGTCGTCACCGGTTCTTCTTGAAAAGTGGACTGGAAACCTCACTGAACGATTGGGATATATCGATCAGTTCTGTAGAACCAAAGATATAGATTCGTGGACTTGATTATGTCGGTATCATTACCAATGCCCTTTTGGTACCCAACGCGAATGATTTTCCTAGCTAATATCTCTTGCAGACGCGAATTTCGGGGTAAGGTGAGTTAGATTTGAGGTTTCATGTAGATTGAAAAAACTGATCATAGCAATCACAATCAATGATATGCAATCAAGTATGTAAATAAGGCACATCAATGCACATTAAGGGTCACCTAATATAGCCACAAGAGCTTAGAGAATGTGTGATCAAGGACTAGGGTGATTTGGGAAAATATGAAGACGATTTGTCAGAATGGCAAAATCATCATTTTCTTTTTGAAAGTTCGGAGGTTGAAACACCAAAAATAACTAGTTGATCGGGGCCATTTCCTATTTTTTGGAAACTTTTTTGGAAATATTTTAGGGATTTTTTTGGAGACGATTTGCTAGAAGAGCAAAATCGTCATATTTGGAAGGATCAGGGGTCAAAACACTCAAAATAGGTCGTAGTCCATTGATTGTGGCCATTTCCGATTTTTGGGAAATTTTTTTAGATTTTTTTAGATTTTTTTCCAACTATTTGTATTTTTTGATGATTTTCTACATTTTTTTATCCGGACTGGGCCAACGGACCCGGCCCTAGCCATAAGCGCCCACTCGGGCCTAAAGGGGCCGAATTAATCTAAGCCCGAAAGATAAACTTGGGCCAAGCCTCCTCTTGTATTTTTAATGATTGTAAGAGAAATATTTATTCTAAAGCCCACTTCGACTAATACTAAATGTGACCCAACGTTTTTTTTTATTCCCACACAAAAAACCCCCAAACCCCACACCAAACAAAAGGCCCAATCAGAAAGTTCAATTCGACAGGAGATATAGAGCTTGGCAAAACCCAAGCTTTGCCTTAACAACCAGGAGATACAGAGCTTGGGGTGAGAATTACAATTCAACAGGCTCAAAAATCAAAATGAAAACACGCGATATGGCAAGAACTAATTACTCTATTATATCGGTTATTACAAGCATGTGCAGGGATAGGTCACCTCATCAGAATAGATAGATTATCATTCGTTTAAAATTACAATTCAATAGGCTCAAAAATCAAAATAAAAACACGCGATATTGCAAGAACTAATTACTCTATTATATCGGTTATTACAAGCATGTGCAAGGACAGGTTAGCTCATTAGACTAGATAGATTATCATTCGTTCACCCTTCCATTCATATGTGAATGAGAGAAGCACGCATAAAATAAAACGCAATACCTTTTCCCTCCAAAAGAAAGAGAGAATGTTCCCAAGGCCTTCACCACATTAATCTCTACGCTAAACCCGGCAGACATTCAATGACACACCCATGCGGCAAGTAGCAGCAACCAGCTTCTTCTAGACAGGTCAAAACACCTCAAAAACAAAATACGATTGCAGCTAACAAGTTCAAATTCGATATCAACGCATTAGTTCATGATCGGTTCCAAAACGACGAACTGCCCTTCTCTCCATGCAAATTAAGTTTAGAAAAAAAAAAAAAAAAGGAAAAGCCTCGACTTCTCGATTCCAAAATGACCGACATCCAAGTCTGGCTTAAGCAAGCCGACGCACACAAATCTCATGTCGCCACTCTCAACAGAAGCGACCAAGTTCGGAATACACGAGCAAGGGTGTTCAAAGGTTACCTGGTCAAGAACTCACAGTGAGGAAAATGAGAACTTCATCAAGAATCGTCAAGAACGCCTCACTTCACTCCATAGCCTATGTCTGTGTTTTTTGAGCTCCTGTGACTGACCTGCTCCCTCTTCTTCTCCAAAATGGCCAGCTCTTGGTTCTTCTCTTTTGCTCTCTGTTGCTCTCTCTATCCGTCCTCTCCTTTTTTTTATCACCCCCAGCCTTTTCGAACATTCTGGTACCGTCCTCGGCATCCCTCTCTCTCTTCCAATTTTTTTGGCCGTTTCCTCACATTCCCCCACAAAACCGTTATGCCTGCTTATTCCCTCACATTCCCCCACACTCACAGCTCCTCTCGTACCGTCCTTCATGTGTACAATGCGGCAAAAGGGAAATTCTTAAGACGTAAAGGAGGTGAGGTGGTGCGGTCGTGAGCAAAAAGGGAAATTGAGCACGCTTTTGGATTTTTTTTTTTTCTTATGCTGTTTGTTTGGAGTTGGACTGATTTAATTTCTAATGATCTCTTGATGCAGTGAAAGGTTGGTAACTTGCGCAAGCATGTCCCGAGCATGCGGACTTTCCGAGAAGATTGATCTTGTTATCACTTCCCCTTTGACGAGGTACTGTGATTTGCTTCAAATTTGTTTCTTTCCTTATCTTTTCATATATTCTTGCAGATTGCATCGTCTTCAATACTGATTTATATTATGAATTGGTGTGTTAGATTGTCAAGCACCTAAATTCTTGTGTACCAATTGTTCTCTGTTGCATAGGATGCAAGTTTTAGTTGTTTTGGTTTACACTTAACCGCTTTACTTATTTGATCATTGATAATAAGTTAGTAGGGCTTTGATATAAGTCCTAGAAATCGGTTGCTAGAGGCACCTCTGACATGAGGTCAAACTTGCAATGAGACAGTTTCATTTATAACATAAGAGAAGATGAAGAATAGCCAATGGGGCAAAGTGTCCAGATAATGAAAATAAACTGTGTTATTTTCTAATAGCTTAAAACTTTATTTCTAAACGGACGCTTACTCAGTTCAACATATATGAGAATGTCTGCGTTGAATTCCTCACTCTTCCTTTTTACCATTTATGAGTTTTTGTCTTTCATAGCTATGGGTTTTAATCATTCTTTTGTCCACATGTTTCGGGTCCGCATACTTTAAGTTGTTAACTTGACATTCTGCTAGCCTTTGCATGAGGAGCATGTTATGGTACACAATTTCGATTTTAAGTTTGTTCGATTTCCGTTTTTACACTGTTTATGTGATCACTTGCAGAACTATGCAAACAGCTGTTGGAGTTTTCGGTGGTGAAGGCTATACAGATGGAATAGTTACACCTCCCTTGATGGCTGCAAATGCAGGGAATAGTGATCATCCTGGTATTTCAAGTCTCAATTACCCACCATTTACTGCTGTAGAAAACTTTGTCAAGAACATTTGGTAAGTGAATGCTTGCGGAATAAAAAGATCATCCACTAAGTCCTGAAGGTTGGTTTATTTTTGCGCAATATTATTTGGTGGAAGCATTTTGTATGGACATGCTCCCAGGGTAAGTTTTCTCTCTGGAAAATGTTGGCACTTCTCTTCTTAAAAAAAAAAAGTAGAATACCCCTGTCTAAATGATTGCACATTGATTGTACTGCATTCTATTCAAGCCTACAATATTTAATCTGTTGGCTCTTAATATGCACAAGTATCTGTAGTGGACAAGGATTGCGTGACATAAGAAAAAGAATTCGCCTTTTGTCCTTGACTGGTATGATAAATTTGTGAACTGAAAAGAGGATATCATGTGGAAGTACTGCTCTTCATTCTTCGGAGTATTTTTTTTTTCCCTCCTTTATTCAAGATTAAGGGATGCTTTCTTGTTTACTTACTAATTATGAAGGAAGCTCCTGCATATTAGGAGAGTTCTGACTATTATTTAGCAGTTCACTAAACTTGCTTAAGTTCTAGTACTCAACCCGATGACTTCTTGTCGTGTTAAGGATGACCAACCATTCCGTATTTGTAGTTAAAGAATAATCAGTTTCCTCATGTTGCACGGTTTCTCCTTTTAGCAGTTAGAAACTGTGGATAACAGGATACATCATTCAGCTTTTGCCTATTTTCATTTGTGCAGCTGAAATTCGGCTTACCTTATGGCTACCACTATAGAAAATCATTTGATTGCTGCTTCTCTCTTTGTATTTTATTTCTGTTTTGATGAAAATAGATGAGCTAGCACAAGTGGATGATGTGGCATGATGGTAACCTCACACAGCGATCTGATTTTCGCCCAAGCATCAAAATCCATAAGATTGGTTGTAGATCTTGTACCATGGATCATGCTATCCTGTTGAAAAATGACCTACTTAGCTTGTCATGTCGTGTATTTAGTAAGTCAGATGTTCTGTCAAATTTAGTTTTCATATTCTATTGAAAATCGGGAAAACCTAGAAACAGAGTAGTGATTATTACATGACTATGCAAAGTATAGTGTCAAAACCCCAAGCAGGATGAACCCTTATATAATTGACCTCCCTTAGAACTACAAGAAGGCGTTGCAAGACGAAGATGCAGACATTTTGCTACTAGTTACTGTAGAATTTCTCTCTTTCCTGAAGTTTTGTGGATTCTCTTGTATTGATATTGAACATTCCTTGCAAAGCTTCAAGTTGCTAAAATTTTACATTTTTGTCCATAGGGAGTTCATCCTCGTGACAAAAGATGAAGCATCAGAGAGTACCGGCCGCTCTTTCCTGCAATTGATTTTTCATTTGCAAGTGCTTTGTTTCTTAAACTGCTTTCTTTTACGGGCATTTGGAAGTCTCAACATTAGCTAATCTCGGTTTTTAACTTTGATATTAACTTTTCTTTAGATTGAGAATGAAGACGACATCTTGTGGACGCCTGATGTTAGAGAAAAGAATGAGGAAGTTGCCGTTTGAGGAACGAAGTTCTTGAACTGGTACTCCCTAACTTCTTGCTCGGTGCTTCAGAGTGTAAACTACAATGCAGAATAGAGTTGAAACTTGAATAATCTTGGAAGAAAATAGCTGGAACAGTTATGTGAAAATAGAAAATCTGAAATCAGCCATTTGATTCTGCATCTCAAGGTTTTGATTTATCTTCAAGTTGTGGATGTGGGAAGACAAGGAGATTGCAGTTGTTATCCATAATGGATTCTTGTTTCATACCCTCAGTGCCTTCGAAAACGATTTTCATCCATCGGTGAAGAGCGAAATGTGCAAGCATTGAGTGTCTCCTAGTTCATATTCGGTTAATTGGTTCTAGTCCATGGTTTTATATTTCGAATTATGATTGGGAGCACAGAAATGTGTATTGCATTATTATTATTGTTTTACATTTGGTCCTTCCTATTGTCTCCCTTCTGAGTATTATAAGCATAATGAGTTAATGACAGGAAATTAAGGTTTTCCTCAAGAGAGTACTCTGAAGGTTTTATTGTATGCCAGATTTTCTAACTTGTACACGTTAGCATTATCCACTTTTGAGCTTGTTGCTTGATCATCTTACCACAACTGGTTGTTAAGCAGAAAAACTTGATTGTAGATGGGTGATGCCCATCACTCTATAGGGAAGCTTGATCTCTATCTTCCTTCTTTTCATATTATCCTCGGTTTTGTTAATGAAGTTTTGCACAAACGTTCTTCCGAACTATGCTGATAGCCAACGAAGTCCCACCTTCTGCTCTTTTGGTCGTGCTTCATGTTTGCATTAAGTGATGCGGTGATATATAATCTATGACAGATATTAGAGCAAAAAGGATTTGATGGAGAGAAATTTTGATAAGTACACATTGGAAGTTGTGTAGCGGATTAGGATGATGAAAATGATGATATTGTCGTGACAAATGAATATTGTTGGTAAACTGCATATGATCCTAGCGGCCTGGGAATGGAGTTGATATGATGCAGCGCTTTATTGTTGGGAGCTTTTATGTTCAGGACTGATTAGACATATATTATCTGTGGTTGCAGCTTTGCAAACTGTGAACTCCGTTCAGTTGCCATTAATTGTGGATAGAGGGTAAGCAAAGCAAGGCGCGCTCAAAGCATATGATTAGATATTTCCCGAAACAGATACGCAAGTCCGTCCTTGATTCCATTTGCTGTTTTGCGGGATGACAGGATCAGGTGCCTCAAGGACCCAACTATCCAGGAAAAATTCCTGATGGACTTGATCTTCCAAGTGATGTTGCCAAAGACAAGCACTAAAGGAAGGTCCATGGAGGATCGAGGCAACGAATGGTCCAATTAGTCTCCCATACTCTTGGTTCAATTAATGATTGAGGCGTGCAACATGACACCTATTGTTTTTTGGTGGGGGATCAGTTGCATCACACCATTGACTCTGAACTTGTTAGCTCTGCTAGGTGATTGCTTCAATCATTCTCTTGAAAACCAGGTAGCATATGAAGCCAGGCAAATAGTTATACTTAGGTACCAATTCATTACAAAAATAAAAATAAAAATAAAAGGACGACGCGCCATCTATCTTGGCGTAATTGGGGTTTGAATTTCGCATCGTCTGGTTCTATTCCATATACATGTTCATACCTGCTTGTAGCTTCAAGCGTGCATCATTGCTGTACTTGTAACATATTAACTGGAAAAGAAATATCTTGGTCAGAGACTCATAGACACAGACACTGGGTTTTCAATTTTCACAAAGTTTACAACTTGAGAAGCTGATTGTCCTCCAAAACTCTAATTGCTTGACTGTGTTATTGAGCCAGACACATGATTAGGTCCAGTTCTAATGGAGAAGCCTCAGGCCTCATATGGAGGGACGGTGGGGATGAAGTTACTTAAAACTTGTGAACTTCTGGCCCTTGATACACGCAAAGAGACGCCATTAAATAGAAAATTCAAACCTAGCTAAAAGTAGAACCAGTGTCCCGGTCGTCTGGTTCTCAGTTCCATGGGGAAAACGGACCGCCCAATCGGACTTGTTATGTTTTATCTAACTGTTTATTCTTTGAATGTAGACCTAATATTCTAAAATTTCATGTATGGTCTCGGTCTTTCCCTGTTTGCCACAAAATGCTCATGCCTCCTCTATTGATCGGGGTATGATTCAGATAACACACCTGTTCATCCATCGAAAACATCCATCTAAAGCTGATCTGGTATTAGACTTCAAGAAGATTCATCGGGAACAAATGGGGCAAACAAAAATGCCAAATTGCATAGATAATGTCAGGATGAGAAGAACTGAAGATGTGAACTCTGAATTCAACCGGTTTTACTGGACAGTCTTGGAGCTGGACTGGCTGGTCCAATCTCCGATTTCATTATAAATTGGGAACCGGCGCCCGATTCTTGGGTGGGACCGGATCAGATTGGAAACTGGAGAAGTGTCAAAAAAAAATCCTAAACATATTACATTAGTGTCAATTTAGTCCCAAAACTTTTGCATCTATGCCAATTAAGCCATAAACCTTTTATTGATGTCAATTAAGTCCTAAATATTTTATTAGTGTCAATTCAGTCATAAATCTTTTGCATTGGTGCCAATTTAGTCCTAAATCTTTTACATTTATGCCAATTGAGTTAATCAAGTCAATTTTGGCCTAAAATTGCCGACGTGGACGTGGACGTGGATTGTCTAGTTGGCATGGTCAGTACTGACTTGGATATTTTTTTAATATTATTTCTACTATTTTTAATATATTTTTAAGCATTTTTTAAATAATATTTTTAAAAATTATTTGAAATATAAAAAAAAAATATTGCAAAGATGTCAACGTCAGCGTCAGTCATACCACATAGGACAATTGACGTCCAAGCCAATGATTTTCAACCGAATTGACTCAATTTTCATAAATGCAAAATATTTAGGACTAAATTTGCACTAATGCAAAATGTTTATGATTGAATTGACATCAATGCAAAAGATTTTGAACTGAATTGACACAAAAAAAGATTTATGACTGAATTGACACTAATGTAGTTTATGACTTTTTTGACACTTTTCCCGATTGGGAATCGATCGCCCCTATTGCTCTCTACAATCCATCTAAATATTTTCTCCACTAAAATCTTATAAGCTATCCACGCAAATCCGCCAAATCCCGTCAAATCCTTGCCCATGAATCCTACGAGAATGTTGCTTCCTTTTTGAATCGTGGACGATGATTACTGTCGCATCACCAGTCAATGCAAGACATGCGCTTTCTTTCCCTTGGATAGTTGGATGTTTGCTGGGAAAGTTCCCAAGAAGACTCCGTTGCTGAATCCATCTTGGACGAGGAAATTGAGGATGGGATCATCAGCTTGTTCACGAAATTTGGCGATGAGCCACCGTCCATAGCCAAACTACTCGAGACCCCATCGCGAGATTCAAAAAAATCCGTCTTCTCCTAACCTCTTGTCTCACGCGACATTGAGATTTACATTTGAATTTGATTAGGCCTATGTGAATTCTATATAAGGAGTCGACATTAGCATGTCGACGTCTGCTAGAAGCCAAGTGAGGTATGGAGTGTGTACTTCACTTCCTACGCAATCAGAAATCTATGATAGAAACATGATTACACTAGTAATCTTACCAGCACTTAGTTTTTTGTTTTAAAAAAGATGACTACATAGTCTTTTGACTAACTTATGAATCCCAAGGTTCTCCTCCACTAAGTGTTCATGCAATGCTTTCGTGTTCATCATGGTACTAAAATGTAACCTAGCCATTCAACTAAAATAGTCAAATCACAACTCGAAAAGAACGAGTAAAAAGTAAATTGTAGTGAAATAACCTCGATACAAGTCGAGTAAACGACATAACACGGCTTTGTCGTTGAGGTCTAGGATAGCAACCCCAGTAAGCTTGACTGCAGAAAGTAGAAACTATCCTATCTTAAAATGGCTGATATAGGCTCTCAAAACTTTTGGAGAAACGAGAAATCCCCGGTTGCCAATTTGTCATCCTAAGTCGGGATCCTAATCCGGCTTTTGGACAGTAGGCATTTATTTGGTCCTTTTCAAGTTTCTCTTAAGTTATGATACTTCCTACGTTACCTATTCATTGTTTGAGGTGAATCTTAAATTCAACTAAGCTATTTACTATTATTTTCTATTAGAATTAGATTATATTTGTTAAACTAAAGCTATTGTATTCATTAGGTTTATCAATCAGCTAGATTGGTTCTAAGTGTTCCTAAACTGAGCTAAGGCTCCATTTGTTTGCAGCTTCATCACTCGATGCACGGCTTCTCGCATTATAAAAAGGGATGAAGGATTCATTTAATCCTCTCTTCCTCCCTTCCTCTCTATTTGTTGATTCTTCATCTTCAAACGTTTTTTAAGCTCCTGCACTTGATTTCTAAATTTCTACATCTCGATTATCTCATTGATCTCTCACTGCAAAAAATAATTTCTAGAAAAATATTTTTTGGATTTTCCTGAGTTTGGTTCCCAAAAAATAAACTAGTCAAGAAAAATATTTTCCAACTATGAAAAAAAAACTCCTTAAATAATGGGGCTTCATCTATACTCCCTCAACTCCTTCATATTCATTTTATTTTTTAATTTAAAAAATCATTCCAATTTTTTTAAAATTTTGAGAAGAAATAACTATTGAAGATTTTAACAAGTCTATTAAGAATTGGAAAATTCCAAAAGTTAAATATGATCAAATTTATTCTGAATCTAAATTCAAAAAGCTTTTTAAATCAAATGATTATGTTATCACAACATAAGAACGTGACATTCCTCTTTCTTCTTCGTACTCCTTAATACCACTTTTGAATAAAGATTCCTTAAAGAAACACAGCCAAAAATACAACTATCTTCATTTTGGAATGGTTCAAGTTGGCATAAAACCACTTTTGAAAGAAGGATTAAATACTTCTATTTTTTTTTTTTTTTAAGAAATGCAAGACTTTTGAGGTATGAAGATTCAGTTCTTGCCACTATAGAGACAAGCCTTTGTAATGGTCCTATTCATTTTGATTGCTATCCGAATTTCTCAATTTCTTTAAAAGATAAGAATATTTTGAAATCTCTCATTTTACAAATCAAAACTCATAATTATAGTATAGATGAAGGATCAATTCCACTCTCCCTCATCTATAAAGTTCATTATAAAGCATTGTCTTCTGTTTTTTACACTCATTCTTTAAACAATGATCCGAAAGGACAAACTCTTCTTTTGCAAACTGATATCAAAAGGTCAAATTTAATAATTCCTAAATCAATTAGATGGAACGATGTTGTCCTTCCTGAACAATGGGAAATCGAAAATCCCATATCCCAAAATGCTATTAGAAATGATACTCCTACTAATAGTGTCCGACATCCTGAGGGAAGAGTAACGATACAATTTCCTAGGAGATCTTTTGACTCAAATTCTTATATTTCTTCAAGACCATCCTTTCATGGGTCTTCATCCCGAAGGTCAATCGATCTTCATCCAAATCTACCTCATGTTATTACAATTCATTTGAGCAGCCAAGGTAGTATCAACATTCCTACACAAGGACAAACAACTCCTAGTGCTCCTCCTTTAAATCTTTCTGGTTTAGATACAAGCTCAGGAATCTTCAAACATGTTTATCACCAACAACGGGATCCTAAATCTCCTGAACCTACTCAATCTCAAATGGAAGATGATGATCCAGAGTGTAACACTCTTGAAAAAAAATTGTTCCAAATCGAGAATTTCTTAACAAAGAATTTAATTCTGATGAAAACATTGAAATCAGAAATTGGTTTTTTGAAAAATTTAAATTTCAAGTAAAACAAATCAAACAACAATATTATGATTTTCTTGACCAAATTGTGGCTCACATGTTTTTCTTTTCTGTTTTAGATAAAACTTTAAATGGAAATTAGATGATGATCAGATAATTGAATCTAGTCATCCTCCCTTAAGAAAGATAAAAATTTCTCATCGTGATAAAAAAAATTCTAGCTGCTCCTTTTAAAACACCTTCTAATTCAGAAAACAAAGAATATAAAAAGATTATAGAACAAAATAATTTTACAAATCAACATATACATACCATAGGAATCCAATTAGATAGGATAGAATCTTCCATTGGAAAAACCTCTTCATCATATTCTATCCCCTCTTCTTCCTACTCTACTCAACCAATTACTAAAAATTTTAAAACACCTTTGTTTAAAAATTTTGAAATGCCAAAAACTTTTAGCAAAGAATTTTATGAAGCTCTTCAAGTTAAAAAAGACAGACTCCAGAAAGAAAAACTTATTAAACAACCAATTTGAATACTCCTAAGTTCAAGCAACCTCTAAGGATCAATTCTCCAAAAACTGATAATCAAATTTTGGTTCTAGACAAAGAAAATATTTCTGAAATCAATCAAATATCATGGAAAGAACAACAAAAACTTTACTATTCCCGAGCCACTCCTCCCGATATTATTTCTGAAGAATCATTTCATCAGGTCCAAAACAAATATTCTGCCGACGCCATTTATGAATGGAACATAGATGGTATTTCTGAACAAAAACTTTTGCAAGTTTTGAGCCAAATAGTTATGTGCGCAACAACTTATAAAACTCTTCCATACACCACTGATCAGCAAGTAGCTTATATGATTGTTGCTGGCTTTTCTGGAATTTTAAAGGGTTGGTGGGATAATTATCTCACACAAGAACATAGAGATCAAATTTGAAATGCATTCAAAATTGATGATAATGGTCAAACTGTTTTTGATGATTATGGTTAAATTGTCCAAGATGATGTTTCTACTCTTATATATTCCATATCTCAACTTTTCATAGGTGACCCTTCTGTGATTAGAGATCATAATCTAGATCTTCTTTCTAATTTAAAATGTCGTTCCCTCGGAGAATTTCGAGAATACAAAGATATATTTTTGAAGAGAGTTCTTCTCCGTCTAGACTGCAATCAACCTTTTTGGGAAGAAAAATTTCTTACAGGCCTCCCAGTTATAATAGGAAACCAAGTTCGAAACAAAATTCGTAAACAATTTGGTGAAAATATTCCTTTTGATTCACTTTCTTATGGAGAACTTATTTCTTATATTTATAAAGCAGCAACTCAAATGTGCAATAATATCAAACTTCAAAAGCAGCTTAAAAAAGAAAAATCTCTTACCCACAAAGGCTTAGGAAATTTTTGTCGCCAATATGATCCTTCTTATTCCTTTAATCCTAGTTCTAAAAAGTGTTCCGGTACATGTCCTCTAGAAAAACCTTTTAAGAAAAAGAAGAAAACTTTCTATAAAAAATCACAAAAGAATTTTTCTAAGAAACCTAATTCCAAACAACAAGTGGCAAAAAAGGATTTTAGTAAATTCACTTGTTATAATTGTGGAAAGAAAGGTCATACTAAAAAATTTTGCAGACTTAGTAAAAAAATAAAAGAACTTGAAATTGATGAAGAAATTCTTAGGCAATTAAACCAACTCATGGTTGACACTGAAGATGAAACTACTTCTAATTATTCGTCAAATGAGGAGGAAAAAAAAGAATAACGTCTTCAGATTAATGATATTGAAAACTCAAACTCTTCTATTTCAGAACATGAAAAATCTGATTTTGAAAGAGAAGTAAATGTTTTGACAAAAGAAGAAAAAGATATTTTAGATGCAATTGATAGTACTTCAGATTTTGAAGTTCCTAGACCAAATTTTAAATTTTCTAAGACCCCTCAGTTCGAAAACACTTATAATCTTACTGAAATTTTAAACCGAGGAAAAAAACTACATTCTAGGCCAACAAACTGCAATGATATTCAATTTGAAATAAATGAACTTAAAAAATAAATTGGAATCCTTAAAATTAACCAAATTGACCAACAAAAAGAATTTTTAGATTTTAAAAAACTAATTTTAAAGGGCAAAAATGAGGAAAATGAAAGTCATCATAAACTTGAGGTGGATTCTGACCCTTCAAATATTTTGCAACTTCTTACTGAGGTAACCAGTAGGAAATGGATAATAGATATTTCTATAAAAATTAATAATGAATTTATTTTAAATACTACAGCTCTTTTTTATACTTGTGCTTACTTAAATTGTATTCAAGAAGGCTTAATTCCAACCAAATATTTTTATAAAACCATAGAAACTTTAAAATCTGCATCAGGTGAACATTTAAAAATTAAATACAAACTTCCAAAAGCTTTAATAATCAAAGATAATATTTCATTGAAAACATCTTTTCTTTTAGTCAAGGATTTAAAAGGAAATGTAATTTTAGGAACTCCTTTTATTAATTTAATTCAACCCTTCATGGTTACTCACGAAGGCATTGAAACAAAAAATTTTGGCCATCAGATTACTTTTCATTTTGTCACAAAACCACAAACAAGAAACCTAAATATCCTTCAAGAACATTCTGTTAGAGAATTGAATTGTCTCATAAGAGATAAAGAATCTCATTTTGTTTTTAAAAGAAGAATTAGATTACAAAAAAGTAGAGCAACAAATTTCTCAACCAAATATTAAAAGTAAAATCACCATTTTAGAAAATAAAATTAAAAATGAACTTTGCTCAGATCTTCCTAATGCTTTTTGGAATAGAAAGAAATATATTATAACTTTACCTTATGAACCAGATTTTGATGAAAAAGATATTCCTACTAAAGCAAGACCAACCCAAATGAATAGTCAACTTTTAAAACTTTGTGAAGATGAAATCCAAAGCCTGATTAAAAAACGTTTAATACGAAAAAGTCAGTCTCCTTGGAGTTGTTCAGCTTTCTATGTTAATAAAAATGCAGAACTTGAACGAGGGATGCCCCGTCTTGTTGTTAATTACAAACCTTTAAATAAAGCTTTAAAATGGATAAGATATCCAATTCCTAACAAAAAAGATCTTTTGAATAGATTGTATAACTCAAAAATATTTTCTAAGTTTGATATGAAATCTGGTTTTTGGCAGATCCAAATTGATGAAAAACATCGTTATAAAACTGCTTTTACCGTTCCATTTGGACAATATGAATGGAATGTGATGCCATTTGGTTAAAAAATGCCCCTTCTGAATATCAAAGAATTATGAATGACATTTTTAATCCGTAATCTGATTTTATAATTGCTTATATAGATGATGTTCTAGTATTTTCTCCTAATATAGATTCCCACTTTAAACATGTCCATCATTTTTTCTGAATCATTAAAGAAAATGGTCTAGTTCTGTCTCTAACAAAAATTTATTTATTCCAACTAAAGTTAGATTTCTAGGTCATTTTATACATCAAGGAACCATTATTCCTATTGAAAGGTCTATTCAATTCGTTGATAAATTTCCTGGCGAATTGAAAGAAAAAACCCAATTACAAAGATTTCTTGGAAGTTTAAATTATGTGATTGATTTTATACCTAATATGAATATACTTTGCAAAACACTACATCAGAGGTTGAAGAACTGATTTGCATACCAATACGGTTCGGAATATAAAATCCCTGTGAAAGAAATTCCTTGTTTACATATTGTTAATCCATCTGCTTTTAAAATTGTTGAAACAAATGCTTCGGAATTAGGATATGGAGGAATTTTGAAACAAAAGGATAACGATAAAGAAAAAATTGTCTAGTTTATTTCAAAAAAATTGGGATGAAACCCAACAAAATTACTCTACAGAAAGAAATTCTTGCTATTGTTCTTTCTATTTCTAAGTTTCAAGGAGATTTATTAAACCAAAAATTCTTACTTAGAATTGATTGTAAATCTGTAAAAGATATTTTACAAAAAGATGTTTTGAATATTGCATCAAAACAAATATATGCCAGGTGACAAGCGATTTTAACTGTTTTTTATTTTGACATTGAATTTATACATGGTGATTCAAATTCTTTACCTAATTTTCTTACACGATAATTTTTACAGGGAGAAAAAACCCAACACTATGCCACCAAAAAAGGACAAAGACAAGTCTAAAGCCCCAACGAAAACTGTAACAGTTCTCGCCAAACTTACACCAATCTGCAACTGGCTTGAGGCAACCCAGTCTCCTGAGAAAACTCAAATGCCTCAATTTTCTGCCTCTCCTAGACAACCTTCACCTTCGATACCCCTTTCTCAATTGGCTACAATACTTCCGAAGAATATTTTGAAGGATTTACAAAAATCCTTAGGCACCAACATTTCTATTTATGAAAAGGTACAATCTCCCTCCCCAATAAAAAAAAAAAAAAACCTTTCTATTGAGGTGGTTTTTCGATCTCAATCAACCCCTCCTAAAACAAAATCAAAATTCTTTCTAAAAAATTTTGAGAAAATCATTACTTTTGAAAGAGGTTTCTATCATGAAAATCCTTATGTATTTGCAAAAAATATGTTTGGAGAAAATCGTTTCTATACCCCTTTTGATCTTTTGAAACCAGTCGAGTACTATGAAAAAATTCTAGTACAGACTAATTGTATAAAGTTTAAACATTTCCCGGACAAAATCCATACAGGAATCATAAACTATTCCACTGCAAGAATCATGAGGGTCATACACCCTTATGAGTGGAATACCTCTCCTTATACTTCAGTTAAACATGAAACTCGTTTGACTGAAGTTCTTTCGATCCGACCCTCATTCACATATTTTGATTATATGCAAGCCTGGTGGAATACCTTCTTTAGACAAAATCCCAATAACACTCATACATGCTTTTCTATTTTGACCAATTTTTTGACATCTCTACCCTTCCCTTTTGGTTCATTAGATGGTGGGATAATTTTGGTCCAAATCTTGAAGGCCTAATACCCAAAAAAAACCTCAAACTTTAGCATTTGAGCTAATTATATCCAAAACTTTTTTTTGTCTCATAAAAAACCCACAACTTTTACTTTTGTCTCAATTCTACCCAAAACTTTTACTTTTGTCCTGATTTTACCAACCTAGTACCAAAAAAACCTTCAACTTTTACTTTAATCCCAATTTTATCCAAAATTTTTACTTTTTTCCCAATTTTATTGGCCTAGTACCAAAAAAATCCTGAACTTTTACTTTTGTCCTAATTCTACCCAAAATTTTTGCTTTTGTCCCAATTTTACGGGCCTAATACCAAAAAAACCCTCAACTTTTATTTTTGTCCCAATTTTACTGCCATTAGCCTTCCGTCTATAATCATCGTTAGTTAATCTTAGACATTATCACGTCATTAATGAATTACACCTCTACAAACCGACATGAAAAATTTTTGAAATTCTCTTTTGTTTTTTGCTACTTCTATATATTGTTGAAAGATATATAGTCAATAAAAAAGGCACATTTTATATTCTTTTCGGCACTCAACAGCCCAAAGAATGGCTAGACATGGAGATATTCTGAATAATTTTTTAAAATCTCGTCGTCTCTGAAACCTACTGTTTCTAAATTTCAAAAATTTATTGGTAAATTCGGCAAGAAAATTCGAGTCACGTAAGATTAATTAACGGTGATTATGAATAAAAAGCTGACGGTGGTAGAATTGGGATAAAAGAAAAAATCGATGGTCTTTTTGGTCCTAGGCCGGTAAAATTGAGACAAAAGTAAAAATTTTGGATAGAATTGGAACAAAAGTAAAAGTTGAGGGGTTTTTTGGTACTAGGCCAGTAAAATTGGGATAAAAATAAAAGTTTTGGGTAGAATTGGGACAAAAGTAAAAGTTTGAGGCTTTTATGAGACAAAAAAAAAGGTTTTGGATATAGTTGTCACAAATGTTAAAGTTGGAGGTTTTTTTGGGTATTGGGCCAAATCTTGAAATACTTCCTACAAGTATTAAAGAATCCTTCCAAATTTTTGTGACTTCCTTTGTGCCAACTCCACACGAGAAACAATATCCACCTCTTCTCGTGTTTGCAATAAATTTTCAAATCTCTTGGGTTTCTGCGTGGGAACTTGAATATCAAAAAAGTACTCAAGATCCCAACATTTTGATACTAGCCATATGTTATAAAATAAAATGGTAGGATAGTTTTTCTTATCGGGACAAAGCCTCAAGCTCAGCCGTCCACAGCTGGCTACAACAAAGGAGAGCTCTAGTCAGAGCTCCAGTTTTGACCAATACTTCTTTTCTACATGACAAAGCAATAGCAGTCTCAAAGCTGGCCAGTTCATCCAATGAGCAAGATTTCTACCAGATGATGAAAAAGGCTATTGCAGAATACGAAGAGTCTCAGGCTACATCTTCACATCATAGTGGAAATACAAATGAAGATGACTGTTACGGCATCAACCTTGAAGACTCTGATTAGATACATTTCCCTTCTCCCATATATGTTAAGAATTTTGTTTCTATTCATATCAACTGTTTGTTTTCATATTCATATCATAGTCTCTTCTATATTTTTAATACAATACTGCATAGGACTCGTAACTGAGTTCATAGATTAATGTGATTGGTTTCTTGATATTTCTGTTGAACAAATCTTTCATACTTATTTTCATTATATTCATTGTACTAATTAGTGTTTACATTCTTCTGTTCATTTTAGAAACTTTATATGAACTTTTAAGCATTTATTTCTGCTTATCAAACAATTATCATACTTACTGGTATAAAAAAAATCCTATACTTTTTCTTTCTCTGTCCCTTGCTGAACCGGCCTCGCCATGGGCGAGTAGTTGTGGCCGGTTGCTGGCTATCGTTGTGGTTGGCAACCAGTAGAGAAATAAAGGAAAAAATAAAAATAATTTTTTACTCTAGAAAATAAAAAATATGTAAAAACTCAGATTTTTTGGTAATTATTTATAGGAAAATAAATTTCTTGCCGAATGATGGATATTGTTCTCTAGTTCATTGTTAAGTCTCAATCAAACACCAGAAAATATCGTCATTTTCCTCAAAATGCAATTTTTTGAAAACATCACATTTTTTGCGAAATAATCAGAGCCTATGAATTCACGATCTAATTGAAACTGAATATGCAATGGAAAATGGATAGAAAATGTACTTCATTTAGCTTTTTTTTTTCTTGTTCTTTTCTTGGCATGACTAAATCAAGAAAATACCAAATTCGCTCAATTGAACCAAATGCATTATGGGGGATACGAACAAAAATTCCTTAAACCAAAATCCCAAATGCCAAGCCCTTCAACTTGCAAGTCTCTTGCATTTGCTTTACCCAAGATACGACATAAGAAAGTAATAAAAATGAAACAGTCACACCTATAAATTACAGTAAACTCACGTGACCAACTTCACTGTAATAGTACATGCATCTGTAATGTACTTATTCATGAGTTTTTGCTATTTATCTAGGTGATTTTTTTTTTCTGCGAAATGACGATGTCGACAACCACGGAGTTTTCTTTGGACATGCAATCCGCGAGCTTAGCCCTAAATCTCTTGAAGACTTGATATTCACCAAGGTAATCCTCGTGCTAAGGCTCGGCCATGGCTCTCATGCACCTGGCCATATGGTATGCCCATTCCTCTGATACAACATTCAAGGTCGAAATCGGTGGCAAATACACATGTATTCACTTTAAACACATCTAAAGCAATCGATGGAGAATAACCCTTGCTTTTGGACTTCCCATTTGCTTCAAACTGGGCCAGTGACACTTCTTAAGAAGTGATAAACAGTTTACTCGTTGAGAGGACTCAATATCGTCCTTTGGCACTTAAAATAGAAAACTACCATTAATCGCCACCCTCTACATGCTTATGAATATGATATGATGTGAATAATTTCTAACAACCATGATTTAGGAGTAATAACAGGGACATGCCCGCTAGTTCATATAGAGAGGCAAGCATATGATTTTGATAATAGACTCTGAAGTTAAGAAAAAGGTTTAGAAGTTACCAAAAAAAAATTCTCGATTGACAACAAATACTCTTTTTGAATAATTTGGAATACTCAAATCTTTTCTTTAACTTATTTCATGAATGCATGCAAGCCACCCTGTCCACGTAAAAGGATAAGAATTTTATCCGTGTAGAACCATAATCTCGAATGAACTTGACATAACGATTATCGTAGAAAATACGTGGAAATTACCAAAAAAGTCCTAAACCTATTGTAATTATGCCGATTCAGTCCTAATTTTTTTTTTCCGATTCAGTCCTAAATCCTTTACAATTGTGCCATTTTAGTCCATTCGGCGAATTTTGACCGGCCGGCGCTGACGTGGATGCTGGCCGGCCGGCGAACGAATATTTTATTATTTTTATGAATTTTGTAATAATTTTTTATTTTCCTTTTTCCTTTTTTTTCTCCCCCTCCCCTCACCAGAACCCCTCTGGCCGATCGCCACAATCCGGCAACCGGCCAGAGGCTCGGTCGTAGAGTCCTCGCCCGGTCGTGGCAGGCCTCGACCTCGCCCAGCCATGGGGTCGCTCAAGAATGAGAGCTCGTGCCCCCAACAAGATCCACCCACCCACCTCGACCACCGGCTCGTCGTCCCTCTCGCTCTCCGAGTCCAGGAGGACGCCGCCTCTGTCTGAGATGGAGCACAGCAGCTTGACCCTGCCGAGCCTCAGCTTCCCATCGCTCAAGGTCCAAATGGAAGAGGAAGCCAGAGTTCAGACGCCCACCACCGCCCTCCTGGAGTCCTTCTTCTCTGACCAGCCGACGAGCGAGGTCGCGGGGAGCAGGTCTTGGATCACCCAGATTTGGGTCGGCGAGGTTGAGCCCCGCCCGTCGCTGCCTCCCTCGGCGACGGTGAGGTTGGCCCCCGCCACGGCTGGGTGAGGACTCTCTGGCCAATCGCCGAACTGTGGCGACTGGCCAGAGGGGTTCTAGTGGGAGGAGGGAGAGGGGAGGAAAAAAAAAGGAAAATAATAAAATAATAAAAATTATTATTAAAAATTCAAAAAATAATAAAATATTCGTTCGCAGGCCAGTCAGCGTCCACGTCAGCGCCGGCCGGCCAAAATTCGCCAGATAGACTGAAACGGCATAATTGTAAAATGTTTAGGACTGAATCGGCAAAAAAAAAAGTTTAGGACGGAATCGGCACAATTGCAATAGGTTTAGGACTTTTTTGGTAATTTCCCCTAGAAAATACTACATTGAAACTATTGTCACAAACATGCTGATTGATTTCAGAATGTACAGAATTCTTCTGTGTGTGAGTTGGAGAACTTGCTCGAGAGCGACTACTCAACCTAGGGTATCTTCCTGCCCAAGTGCTAATTGCTCATGTTGTAGTATCTGGCATGTTAAAGTCGAAGAGAAAATTACCAAAAAAGTCCTAAACCTATTGTAATTGTGTCAATTCACTCCTAATTTTTTTTATTCAGTTCTAAACCTTTTGCAATTGTGCTATTTCAGCCCATCCAAAGAATTTTGGCCGGTCGGTCGGCGATCCAATATTTTAATATTTTTTAAAAAAAATATGATTTTTTATGTCTTTTTCTTTTTCTTTTCTTTTTGGGGTGGAGGGAAGGGGAAAAAGAAAAAGAAAAAAATATAAAAAAAATCATAAAAATTCAAAAATATTAAACAATTGGCTGGCGGCCACGTCAGTGCCGGCCTGCCAAAATTCACTGGGTGGACTAAAATGACACAATTGCAAAAGGTTTAGGACTGAATTAGCAAAAAAAAAAAAAAAACTTATGACCGAATTGGCACAATTGCAATAGGTTTATGGCTTTTTTGGTAATTTTCCCTAAAGTCGAAGCATATGGATTTATTACTATGATACATGCCTGACAAGAGGTAACTATATCATGCTGATAGAGATTTGAAAGGAATGGACAGAAACTATAGATAGTTTGAAGATTGTCATGCAAGGCTAGGGCTTTTGATAAATTTGTAAATACATAATACTTAACTTTGAAAAATTAGCGAAGTAACATAGCTACGTGAAGTTTACGAACAACAATTACTTAGGCCCCTTTGTATAAAAGAACGTGAGTATGGGAACAAAAACTAACGGAATTAGAATAAATACTGAGGCATAAAATGGGGTTAAGTACACCTCAAGTGCCATAAGTTGTGTACGGCACTCACTTTAGTACCAAAACTTTCCAATCGATCATTTTAGTACTAAATTTGTGTAACTTCGATCACTTTAGTGCCAAAACTTTCAAAACGATCACTTTAGTGCCAACTCCGATGAGCCACGTCAGCTTAAATAATAATAATAAAAAATACACGTGTTGAATTTTCGACGAACCACGTCAGCTTAAATCTGAGTTGGCACTAAAGTGATCGTTTTTAAAAGAAGTTGGCACTTAAGTGATCAAAGTTACAAAAACTTAGCACTAAAATGATCGATTTGAAAGTTTTGGCACTAAAATGAGCGCCGTACACAACTTATGACACTTGAGGTGTAGTTAAGCCTATAAGAATGGCAATCAGTCTCTAAAATACCGTGTTTGCTTACACTTCGAAATCAGATCCATAGTTTGAATTTTAGTCGGAGATTGCCATGAAACTATGGGCAACATATCTAGAAACGCATTAGTATTCAAATACAAATTAACCTTAAAAGCTAGAAATGTAAAGATTGGGATTGTGAATGTCCAAATTAATTTTATATGACACATGATGAAATTTTTGGGAAAAGTTTAAGGTTGAAATCTTTTTTCGAGTTTGCTTTACAAAGATATTGGATGTCTAAAAGTAGCAATAAAATTCATAATTTTTCGAAAAGCTCGAAGAAGAAATTTAGCACGGTGTACTTTCTCAGTCAATATCTCCAACTATTTAGGAGATCTCCCCCTGATTCCTTGGACAGCTAACCAGCATATCTTCAACTTATAATGGACTAATTGCAAGTTGGGCTATCTTTCTTCCCTGGAATTCACTCCTCGTTAGGTAGGGTGTGAGAGAATGAACAAGTGGGTTTAGTCAAGCTCCTATGTTCTAGGACAGAACGACGAAACTGGGTTCAAACACCAATCTTTAATCTTGATTTTCTGGTTTAGTTTTCTTGAAAGTCCCCACATAATCTGAATATGAATCATTTAGTGAGAAAGAAAGTCATTTAAAGATTATTCCATGTTGGTACGAAGGTATGACTGGAGAAAAAGAGTGAAACTGAAATGGACGCATCATTTGCTGTTTTCCTAAGACTCTCTTAATAACAAGACAGCCTAGGAACCAGATCTTCTAGATTAAAGAAACCCTAATTCAAAGGGCTTGCATGTTGATAAACCCTAGTAGGTAGCTAGATAGACAAATTGGTGTCCACAAGAATTGCATTATTATTTGACAGCTGCACCTAACCTAATAACCCTAAAGGCAGATCTAAGGAAAATCATCGTTATGTTCTTCTTACTTACCCGCAGATTTTTATCATGATTTAAGACAACTTAGTTACCTGTCATTAGGTTGAAGAAACACCAGTAGAGGTGTCAAAGACGTGTTTTAAAGAATAGCTAGCCGTTTACTTGTAATTGATAGTCAAGGCATCATTGATCAACGGTGGATAGTATATGTTTTGGGGAAATGCATTTATGAAATTATTACCGACCAAAAAGAATTCTGAGATTATTCACCGACAAGGAAAGCAAAACATCTCCATGAGATCGCCGTACATATTAAATCTTGCAAGAACAAGTATGTGCTCAATCTTTTGAGGTTTTTGGTAAATAAGGTCAAAAGATGCAAACGCTTTGGCATCAAATTATCTTGTTGTTCTTCGTTGATATGCGAAATAACAACACATTGCTATCTTCCAATGGATATGTTACCACAAACCGTTTTTCTTAAAAGTTTTAATTATTAGGAAACGGGCCAACAATGTATAATATCATAAGACTGACTAGTCTCGCTCGCATATAGGTCGATCCTCACATGGGTAGGACAGGGGACGGAGCTGCTTAACAGAATAACAGATGGAGCGGGTGAACGAGCGAAATGAAAGGAATAACAAGTAGGGGAGAATTGAAAGTGAAACCTTTGACATTTACTCTAATACCATGCTAGCAGATCCAACATAAAATTTAAACCATTAGAAAACGAGTCAACAAGTACTTACGGTACATGACTTAACACTCCACTCGCGAGGAGTCTTTACATGCACAAGGCAAATTGTGAATGGAACTACAATAACGGGACAACCAATGGAACATAAAAACAGACAATGACTAAAATAGTAGATAGGAGACAATCCAGAAGGAATGCTAGAATTGGAATCTTTGGCCATTGCTTTGATATCATATTAGATTGATCTTTTTTTCCTAAAAGCTCGCAAATTATATGGTAAAATCGTTATTCAAAGCTTCCTTAAATAACGTTTTAATTAGTAGTGAGGTTGAATATTTAGCATCTATTCTTATATGCTAAATCTTTAGAAAGACAGAGACTTGGATTTAGCTGTAGTGAGACTCCCCAACAAGTGCTCAATTCCGTATAATCATTCATGGGAGAACATCCTCCGGAAAGATTGCCATGTACTGCATTTCAAAGTAGGATCTTGATGGTAGGTAATGCTTGGTTCCATATAAGATCTCTCTATGATCTTAATGGTAGGTAATGCTCGTCGCGATATAGGATCTGTCCCCTCCGGCCAATTCATTGATTATCTAGATTATTTCACATAATTTTGCTTGTGTCACCACTTGAAGGATCACTTGTTGTGGCTTCAAACGCCTTCATTTTTGCTTGGGCGTGAAGAGAAAAATAAGATACAAAAGGGAGTTGTTGCTTAAGAAGGCATATGAAATCAAATCCAGTGGTTTCCTGAGATCTGTGAGGTTTCCAATAATGCACATCGTGTTTACAACACTCCAACCACAAGAATGGAGGAGGAAGATCTTTCATGGCCATGTGATGTGCCTGAAATAATAATAGAAGCACAAGGGATCTTATAAGCTCAAGGCTTAATCATTTATACTCAGTCAACAGAGTCCTTTCCCTTCTGTGCATAAAAAGATGTTATTCATGCACTACATGCTACCAAGGAAAAGATTTCGATGTTAGTTCGTCATATGAATCGAGATATGAATCTTGGACGAGTATGGTGATTTATTTACGATCTATTTCATCGTTAGTAATAAGGTTTTTGGCCACAAGAAATGAAAGATTGGATCCTTTCCCCTTGATTTTTTTAAAATGAACGTGGTAATGGTAGCAATTATAGACAAAGACTAGCATCCATCATCATTTCAACTCTTAGATATTTCCAATCCCCACTGTCTTACAAGTCAACAAATCTTAAACCCCGCTAATCAATCTCAAGATCTTCGAAATGTGTCTTGAAATGGTGATGAGTTTTATCTTATGGGAACGTGGTAATAAAGTGACATCATTCATGAGATCACATAGAGCTATAACACGAGAAAATATATACTAACTAAATCAGAAACAGATGATTAAAAGTTGAATACATTCAGGAGAGAAGGAAAGTAGGAAGATGTAGATTTACCCCTAAAATTAAAGGACTCATGAGATGAAACTCTCATATGTGTTGAAGATCTATCAACTTCTGTGATTAGGTTTGTTCAAGAACGCCAACTTGAAAAGAAAAAGTAGGAAAAAAAAACAAAATGAGCTTTTGATGCAGAATAAAATACCCTATTTTCTCTCTTGGCATCCCTTAACACTTTGAAAACGCTGAGCTGACCGTTCCCCACAAACTGACAATTCCATGCGAAAACTTAGAAAAGGGATCGGATTAGAAGATTTGTGGGACTTCCTCTATTATAACCTGCACTCTCCATTGACCCGAGCGGCAAATTTTTTCTCCATTGCTTTTTCATTCTTCAATGCAACAGCAAACATTTCCAAGTCATAAGGGTCATTATACAGACGACTATCTTGAATTTTGGTTATATGACATTAACATTCGATTCTTATTCACCACTTAAAAATCTGGTTTGATCCCTAGTTTTTTCGATAAAAAAATAAATGACCCAAGTTGTCATATTCCTTAATCTTGGCAATGGCACTTTCACACCCCTCACTATATAGTCCCTGTCTATTCCATATCAACTGCTAAATCTTCATGTGTGGCTTTTTGTAGATCATCGTGCTAGGCGTGGCTCCTATTATTAGCAACATTGTCTGCAATTTTTTATGTGCTTCAACTAGGAGCTGTTGTCCTTGCGCCCCTTGTAGCGTTCAGCAAGTGGCATTATTAAGCGTTGCTTCACGACTCTAAGATGATATAGCCAGGATAGCAGGATTTTCGGTAGAAACAAGCTTGTTGCCGATAAGTTTCTGTTCTTTGCTTTATCGCTCTTTCATTCTAGACATCGCGCCAATCACCTTTATGTGTTCTACACTTCTAAATGTCTTGCGAATTTAATTCAGTCAAATGTGTGGTCCATTGTATGATTAGTCTGTTTTGAATGAGTTACTTGAAACAAAAAGTAGATCTTCAGAGACAATGATGGATGAATACGGACGAACCCAAGGAAGCAGCGCTACTGCTAAAAGAGGCCAAAAGCCAGTCTCTAACTAGGTAATCTGTCTAGAATAAAGAATGTTAGAGGCGCCACTTGGGCAGCTAAATCCGTACTGCTCATGATTTTAAAAAACAAAGAAAAAGAAGACAAATCACGTTATAGAAAAATATATTGAGCGGTCATACTTTTCCCAGACGTAATACCTGCAGTTCCATTGCAATATTGTGGGCGGGCAAACTGGGGGCAATTTTCCAAAATAATTTTTTTGAAAAAAATATTTACCAAAATAATAGTAAAAATAAAATAATTACCGAATTGGGTGCCAATCGGCGGCCCAAGTGCCGATTGGGTGCCAAGTGCCGATTGGGGCCAAAAAAAAAAAAAAAATTTCAATGGATTCGTCTCGAAAAATTATGCGAAATCAAAAAAAAATTCGTTCCACACGGACACCCGAGCGATGAGATATACCATTTCAAAGTATTATTAATAAAATTTAAATTTTTTTTATAAAAGCAAAAAAATACTACATAATTCATATTATGTATTATTAATAAAATTTAAATTTTTTATAAAAGTAAAAAAACACTACATAATAAAATTTGACTTTTAATTTATATTTTTTATAAAAGTTTTCAATTAAATAATAAATTATAATTGAAATTTTATTAATAATTTAGGCATCAATTGAAAATTTTTATAAAATTATTAATAATAAAAATTTTTCTATTATTTTGGTAAAAGTATTATTAATAAAATTTATATTTTTTTATAAAATTGACTTTTAATTTATATTTTTTATAAAAATTTTCAATTTCACCATTAAAATTGACTTTTAATTTATATTTTTTATAAAAATTTTCAATTGATGCCTAAATTATTAATATAATTTCAATTATAATTTATTATTTAATTGAAAACTTTTATAAAAATATATAAATTAAAAGTCAATTTTATTATGTAGTTTTTTTTTACTTTTATAAAAAATATAAATTTTATTAATAATACATAATATGAATTATGTAGTATTTTTTACTTTTATAAAAAAATTTAAATTTTATTAATAATACTTTTACCAAAATAATAGTAAAATTTTATTAATAATATTTTGAAAGGGCATATCTCATCGCTCGGATGTCCATTTGGAACGAATTTTTTTTTATTTTGCATAATTTTTCGAGACGAATCTATTGAAAAAAAATAAAATAATAATAATAATTTTCAGCCCCAATCGGCACTTGGGCTGCCGATTGGGGACCAAAACCAAATTTTGGGCCCCAATCAGCGGCCCAAGTGCCGATTGGGTGCCCAATTGCCCCAATCAGCAATTGGGCCGCCGATTGGGGCCCAATGGGTGCCAATCGGCGGCCCAAGTGTCGATTGACACCCAATTCAGTAATTATTTTATTTTTACTATTATTTTGATAAATATTTAAAAAAAAAATTATTTTGGAAAATTGCCCGCAAACTGGAGGGATAGATCCGACCAAAAATGAGCAAAAAAAATACTGGAGAGAGAGGGAGAGAGGTTTATGTAAAACCGCTCCTGTGAAGGCTGAAAATGGCCGCGGTTTTGCTTTGTTTTGTTACTTTTCTACTTTTTTTTTTTTAGCCATGCAATGTTGTCCTTTCAGGCTTTCATTGACTTCTATTGTTCTGTCTAAATAAGATGGTTCTACATACTTTCTGATACATTTTCATTCTTTGGTATCAAGAATTAATGTAACTGTTAGAGTTCTATCCAGATACTTGGAAGAAAAAACACAGAACCCTAGAAACTCATGAAGCGGAGAAGGAAAGGGGAAAATAACAAGGAGAATCTATACTCAACTTATGCTTTAAGCTTTTCTTCTTGAAGTGTTACTTGTTTGACGATTTCACCTGCCACAAGCTTTTGCTTCTTTGCTCAAAATTGAAAAACAGACAAAAACCTTAGACCCCTCGGCAAAAGGAAACACTTCTCTTAAGGAATTTTGGTTATACAAGCCAGTAGTTGATGCAGAGGGTAGTACTATGTTAAGGGATCTAATTTTGGACAACGTAGAATGGGGGGGGGGGGGGGGGGGGGGGGGGGGGGGGTGATGGGGAAGGACATAACTACGTTGTTCTGTCAAATGATTCAACTGTTTAAAACTGTCTTTATATTTGAATCATGTGCGGAGTCAAATGAAAGAGGCAATGCTCATATCACTGCACAGTTGGAACTTGGAACACGAGGTTAGAAAAGAATTAATGAGTTCCAGTCATGTAGCAACCTGATTAAGTGTAAAGTTTAGTCAAATGATTCAACTGTTTAAAACTGTCTTTATATTTGAATCATGTGCGGAGTCAAATGAAAGAGGCAATGCTCATATCACTGCACAGTTGGAACTTGGAACACGAGGTTAGAAAAGAATTAATGAGTTCCAGTCATGTAGCAACCTGATTAAGTGTAAAGTTTAATTTGATTGTAGTATATTGACATGCAACACCCTATCATTGGCTTCCATTAGATGGCCATCGCCAGCTAGTCAGCTACTAGTTTCGAACTGATGAATGACACTATTACCTCAGTTTTTGTCTTATTTGATCATCTTTCGTTAGAATTACAGTAATGGGCATGTATCTAAAATAATCGTTTCTTTTTAATTTCTACTTTTTCTTGAGTCTCGCAAGCTCTCATAGTAAAGCGTCATAAATTCAGTTAACTCGTGATTGTCTTGTTAAGAAATGTCCCTAGTTGCAAAAAGTTAATGTGAAATTATCGAAATGTTGATTTATATTGCAGTGTAAGTTGTGTGAGTAGTGCAATATATAACTCCTGCGAAATTGGCACTCAAATGGCTTATAGCCAGTGGTATGAGCAAGCATTTGGCATCTTTCGAAGTAATCTGGATCCGGCCGAATCGGGAAAGTTCAACAGGATCTCATTCCTTGAAGGGCTTTGACATAAGTAGATACACAAACAGGCCAATACAGCACATTATAACATAATGTATAGTTGCAGCATTTGGTGATGTAGTTGAGCCCTGATTCATATTTGATGTCCCCATCACATACCCACTTGACTCTTTGGCAAGTGATATAAGAAGGGAAACATGTCATCATTCCTTCGTCCTGGAACAAGAAAACAAAGGATGTGCAGTTAATTTGGATGGGGGGATTCTTGTCCTGTTCGCAATATATTTGGTATAGCCATGGTCATATTGCGCGGTTAGCTTTGCGGTCAAGAGCGGCCACTGAATCATGCATGTTTTAAGATGCATTACCTTCCTTCGAGATGCTGTAAGCTGCAACAGTTGTGGGAGTGCTGTGGCTGTGAAGAATTTACCGGATGCTTCACACAAACCGGAATGCTTCTTTTTGCAATTGTAGCTACCGTCGAAAAATTGTTTCTATTTTGTGCCCATGTTATAATGGTGAACGCAATCTGTCAGTTCTAATTATACAAGATAGGACAAGCAAAAAAATTTCAGACTGTCATCTTTCGAATTCTTACTTTTGATAATACTCAAGGAAGAAACCAGATATTGTTTTGTTTATTTGTCGGACTCTTGAGAAATGATAAAATGATTAACTTAGTTTCTTCATATTGGCAATGTAACTGGTGCATAAAACATTTTGTCACGGTACACTACGAACTCCAATTTTTCTGCTTTTGGACGAACATATGTGTGGTCAAACTTCTCAGGGAAGGACATAACTACGCTGTTCTGTCAAATGATTCAACTGTTTAAAACTGTCTTTATATTTGAATCATGTGCGGAGTCAAATGAAAGAGGCAATGCTCATATCACTGCACAGTTGGAACTTGGAACACGAGGTTAGAAAAGAATTAATGAGTTCCAGTCATGTAGCAACCTGATTAAGTGTAAAGTTTAGTCAAATGATTCAACTGTTTAAAACTGTCTTTATATTTGAATCATGTGCGGAGTCAAATGAAAGAGGCAATGCTCATATCACTGCACAGTTGGAACTTGGAACACGAGGTTAGAAAAGAATTAATGAGTTCCAGTCATGTAGCAACCTGATTAAGTGTAAAGTTTAATTTGATTGTAGTATATTGACATGCAACACCCTATCATTGGCTTCCATTAGATGGCCATCGCCAGCTAGTCAGCTACTAGTTTCGAACTGATGAATGACACTATTACCTCAGTTTTTGTCTTATTTGATCATCTTTCGTTAGAATTACAGTAATGGGCATGTATCTAAAATAATCGTTTCTTTTTAATTTCTACTTTTTCTTGAGTCTCGCAAGCTCTCATAGTAAAGCGTCATAAATTCAGTTAACTCGTGATTGTCTTGTTAAGAAATGTCCCTAGTTGCAAAAAGTTAATGTGAAATTATCGAAATGTTGATTTATATTGCAGTGTAAGTTGTGTGAGTAGTGCAATATATAACTCCTGCGAAATTGGCACTCAAATGGCTTATAGCCAGTGGTATGAGCAAGCATTTGGCATCTTTCGAAGTAATCTGGATCCGGCCGAATCGGGAAAGTTCAACAGGATCTCATTCCTTGAAGGGCTTTGACATAAGTAGATACACAAACAGGCCAATACAGCACATTATAACATAATGTATAGTTGCAGCATTTGGTGATGTAGTTGAGCCCTGATTCATATTTGATGTCCCCATCACATACCCACTTGACTCTTTGGCAAGTGATATAAGAAGGGAAACATGTCATCATTCCTTCGTCCTGGAACAAGAAAACAAAGGATGTGCAGTTAATTTGGATGGGGGGATTCTTGTCCTGTTCGCAATATATTTGGTATAGCCATGGTCATATTGCGCGGTTAGCTTTGCGGTCAAGAGCGGCCACTGAATCATGCATGTTTTAAGATGCATTACCTTCCTTCGAGATGCTGTAAGCTGCAACAGTTGTGGGAGTGCTGTGGCTGTGAAGAATTTACCGGATACTTCACACAAACCGGAATGCTTCTTTTTGCAATTGTAGCTACCGTCGAAAAATTGTTTCTATTTTGTGCCCATGTTATAATGGTGAACGCAATCTGTCAGTTCTAATTATACAAGATAGGACAAGCAAAAAAATTTCAGACTGTCATCTTTCGAATTCTTACTTTTGATAATACTCAAGGAAGAAACCAGATATTGTTTTGTTTATTTGTCGGACTCTTGAGAAATGATAAAATGATTAACTTAGTTTCTTCATATTGGCAATGTAACTGGTGCATAAAACATTTTGTCACGGTACACTACGAACTCCAATTTTTCTGCTTTTGGACGAACATATGTGTGGTCAAACTTCTCAGGGAAACAATATGAAATAAACAATGAGTTTGTACGATTCAGATTTCGGTGAAAAGGACATCAAATCACAGATGGGGAATGGGGGGAAGAGGATGTTGGATAGAAGACAGAACTCTCTTTCAATCTCAAGACTTGGCTGCTAATAATTACATAGCAATGCACATTCTCTACAAATAAATCTCATTATTTTAACTACAAAGACTGCACTTTTGTACTATATATTTCGCATTGGTACAATTAGAATTGGCATTCTCAACACGCATTACATAGGGGGAGAGAAAGAGAGGCATGGAGCTTTGTGGGCATGGCTACTTGGAAGACTTGTTCTTGGCTCATCAAGAGAGAAACCCTCCTTGGGAAGCTAATGTTGCTCCAATGGAGATGAATGAGCTCTTCTCAAGCGATTGGAATTTTGATTTCTTTGATGATTATCAGATTCCATCTCCATCCTCCCATTTTCCAAATTATTGTTCCTCACGCGAACCGTTGCTCTCTCCTCTTAAACTCCATCCAGCCCAGAACATCTTCACTGAGCTTCATCAATATCCACTTAGCACTGAGTCCGTGGCTCACCAACTCCTTGATTTGCCAATCTCACCCACTCGGATCACCAGTTTGTCCTATAGCCCGTGCGACGATGCCCCACTTTTCCCAGTTCAAGAAATAACACTTCCTTTGTCCATGACAATGGAGGAAGGAGGAAACCGCATTTCTTCATGCTGATGATTTTAATCAGGCCCTTGAAATGCGAGGAGATTGTGAACCAGAAACGATGGAGTCTCCGAATAATCAGGTTCCAGTATATTTCGAAGCAGGTCCGCGTGTTGGGGTGAAGAACAATCGGGCTAGCAAGAAGTTGGAGGGACAGCCCTCGAAGAACTTAATGGCCGAGAGGAGGCGAAGGAAGCGGCTCAATGACCGGCTCTCGATGCTCAGATCCATCGTCCCGAAAATCAGCAAGGTCTGTAGACATGTTGAGTTCTTTTGGGTCATTATCTGAATTCTGAACTTCTTGTGTTGCTGAAAAGTACTAATTGTGGTTCTGTTGTCATCCATGCTAAATATGTTATATGCCAGATGGACAAAACATCAATCCTAGGTGACACGATTGACTACATGAAAGAGCTGCTTCAGAAGATCAACCGCTTGCAATATAACAGCAAATTCAATCTCTATCACTTGAACATAATGGACATTATTAAAGACATGAAACCCAATGAGATGCTGGTGAGAAATACACCAAAGGTAAATTTTTTACCGAAACTTCTTATAATTAGAATCAATCATTTGTCAACGGAATCTAAATATAGAGTTTGGGTCATGTCTTTTTCAGTTCGACGTGGAGACGAGGGTCGAGATCTGCTGTGCTGCGAAACCGGGTTTGTTGCTGTCGACGGTGAGCAAATTGGAGGCATTGGGCCTAGACATTCAGGAGTGTGTCATTAGCTGCTTCAATGACTTTGCCATGCAAGCTTCTTGCTCAGAGGTACTAAAACCAACAGCTACATCAAGTGATGATAGCTGCTTCAGCCTCATTCTTTTTCTAGCAGAATTCAATTAGTAAAATTTCAAATTTGTAATGAGCTCTTGCATCTGCTGGCAATAGGAAATGCAGCAGAGAAATCTCACCAATACTGGGGCTATAAAGCAAGCGCTGTTTCAGAAACGCCGAACACCGAGGAAGATGTCTGTAAAGATTTCCAGAGAATTGGAAAGTTTCCTATTTCCTAGGCCTTAGATTGAATTCTGCAAATAGAATGTTTTCAGTGATTTGTGGGTTTTCTTTATTTTCCCTTGTTGAACTGAGCAATGCCATGAAATTTACTTCATGTGGGGTTGAAACGTTGACCATCGGGGAGAAAAGTGTTCTCTTCCTTATCTTTTCGTGCCAACCTTCGAGTTAAGTTCAACGAGTTTCGAATTTACACAAAATCAAAATGCATGGGCCCTATTATGGTTTAGATTAATCGAGAAATGAAAAGTAAAAAATCAATCCAGATAGGTCGTTAAATTATTCCATTCAAATCATAGCGAGAAAGGTGCTGCCCTTACCTTCATACCTCTTGCTATTGATGATAATGAGGTGGTGCTGTAAATTTCGGATGAGATTTTAGAGGCCACAGACCCTAGATGGCATGAATGCATGGTTGGTTATTTTGTGTGTAAGAAAAAGCCATTCAAACTTACTGAAGGAGTTGCTAAACATTTGTGGGGCGCAAATCTGGTTGAAGTGATGGCCAATGATGAAGGGTTTCTACTTCTTTCGCATTTCGGATGCTGATTTCCATAGAAAGATACTTGAATCTGGGCCAATATGAATCTCTCGGGTTTCTTATGTTTCTAAAGCAGTGGCATCCATTTCTGAAGCTCAAGAAAGAGCAACATGATTCTATACCAATGTGGATTAGACTTAGGAATATTCCTTACTCCCTTTGGTCTGCCACGGGTATAAGTGCCATTGCTAGTGCCATTGGCAAACCCCTTTATGTAGATCGGCAAACAGAAAGTATGAAGATGATTTCTTATACTTGTGTATGTGTTGAGATTAATGTCAGGCAGCCTCTTCGAGACTCTGTGAAGGTATTTTTGGGGGAGGGGGACCTCTCTTTCTATTAAAATTGATTTTGAGTGGAAACTTGCCATCTGTGATAAGTGTGGGTCTTTGGCCATAGTTGCCCCCCCCAAGGTGTCACGCCCCGATCCCCGGGAACGTAACAACCCTACCAAATCGCCTGAGGTCATAATGATAACGTCCCAGGCACGCTATCGACCCATGATAACATATCGCACATGCGGAAACGATTAAACTCCCATACATACAAAACATCAGGGATAGTCAAATATAAATATCCGCAGCAGTAGGATATCACCATACATGATCGCCTATATAGAATACAACAGATGATCACTAACCCTACGGAGCTACAGTCGACTCACTAGGATCCACCATAGAACAAAAAGGGATCTGGCAGGGTTAGGTCCTCATCTACTCCAAAAAGAACCAAAAATCTCCAAAACAGTCCATGTGACGAGTAGCTCAAAATTAGAAGCCAAGGGACGCTCGCCAAGGGGCTCAGCATCACTTCGGACCTGAAAATGTTCCCATAAAGGGGTGAGATAAAATCCCAGTGAAGTCAACGCCTAAGCCTCGGGTAGGGCGATGACTCGTCCAGACATCCTATCAGACAATCACATGCATTAGGCACCAAACATGAAACATGCGCCCGTGCCAACTCAACTAGAATCCAGGCATTCAATAAACATAATGCACCCAGGCACATAACTGGCATTAGACATCACACCATCTCTATTTTTAAGAAGATGATCCGCGACGGTTCAAAATAGCTACACTACCCCATGCCTATGGCACTCCAGGTAATGCCATCTGTAAATAGGCTCCGTCCCATATCCTATCAGCGACGGCATCTACAAGTTGTGACCCCATGCCCACGGCACTCCAGGCACAACAAGTAGGCTTCCCAAAATGGGGTCCGATCCGTCACAAGCTGGCGATCGGCTACCGACAATCTCTCCATGCTCCATGCCAGCTTCGCACCACACCAAGACTGCCGGGCATCCAACAAGTCGTGTGATTAGTCCCCAGTGCCACTGGCACCTCCAGGCACACCGAACTTGTTAGGAGTCGCCTCATCGTTACTTTTATGACTACTCAATCCATTCCTCAATCCATAAATTTATATTTTGATTATAGCCAATAATCAAACACAATCTCAATATGAGCAATCACCCAAGCAACGATAAGAAATTCAATCCTCGCCATGCTTTAACCTTAGACAATTTAATTCACACATCGAACAGGCGCTCGCTTAAAATAACCATTCGCTCACAACCAATCCACATCAGTCATGAACCAAGCAATTAACATTCAGGGATTTCTAAATCGACTAACACAACCAAATAGGCTATTTAACTTAACTCGAGTTTCTAGCCTATTCGACCCTAATGAAATTAACCCCTATTGATCTAAGCAAACTAATCCAGACATAATTAACGACCTAATCGAGAATTAGATGTCAACTCACCGCCAATTCCTTGAAGTAAAACCTTCGATCCAAACTTTGAACTTAACTGGATCGCGAACCACGGATATCGTCCAACGGGCCTAAACTCCAAAAGATTCGATCCACGGGCCCAAGACAAGGCCCAAATTTCGTGGCCCAACAACTCAGCTTTCAGCCCAACTCAGAATGGACTTCGGCCCAACTCAACAGCCCTAAAATAACAAGCCCACAAATCAGCCCAATCCCAAAAACAGAGCAGGACAGCAGCAACGTGAGAAACAACAGTGGCTAAACGATTCTGTTTTGGGCGACTTAGAGTGGTGGTTGGGTCTAAGGTCGAAGGTGGAGGTTCACGGGGGTCGGGGGGGTGGTCGTCGGCGACCTGTGGTGGCCGGAGAAGTCGCCGGGCAACACCAAAACAGCAGCAACACAGCAGCTGCAGCAGAGAAACCAGCAAAGGAAAAACTCGGGTTTTGGGGTCGTTCGGACTTCTAACGGTAACGACACCTCTTGCAGCTGATAGGGAACGTCCCTAGGGGTGTCGGGGTGTGTGTAGTGGCCGGAGCCAAGCAAGGAAACAAGCTAAGGGCGACAAATCAACTCAGAAATTAAAACTGTACAAAGCCGACGAAAACAGGGAATAGATTCGGTTTTCTCTTACCTGAGCTTTTCCGGCGGCTAGTGGCGGCCTACGACGGTGGAGGGGTGTCGGAGGAAGGGTGAGGGAGTCGTGTGACGTGGTGGTGGTGGTCGGAAACCACCGTGCAGCAAGATGAAGCTGCTGCAACACCCTGCTCGAGCAGAGGAGCAGAGCTGCCCGAGCAGCTTCCGGCCGGCTTTCCGGCGGCCCTGGACGGCGGCGACGGTACTGGAGGGTGGCGGCGGACTGAGGGGGAAGTGGTGGTCAGTTGGTGATGGCCCGGTAGTGGCTTGATGGCTTGTGATCGCACGAAACAGAAGAGAAAGAAGAGGGAGTCAGTCGGTGCAGCAGAAAAATGAAGAAGAAGAAAACGTGTCTACAGGGGAAGGTTGTCGTGGAAAAATAAATGGAGGAGAGAGAGAATGCAGCTGTCCACCTTTGACCATCTTGAGTGTTCTAAAGATAAGGTGGGGGCCATTTCTATTATTAAACTTGTCATTTGCTCATCAAAATATCCAAGGGCATTCTAGTACTTTCCATTCTTGGCCGGGGCAATTTCGAAACTTCGCACGCGAGGGTAAAACGGACATTGGCCATCCAATCGGGATAACGAATCCTTCGAGGTCAGCTTGGCTACGGCGAGGCCTCGACTCGAAAATTCAAATCCTAAGGCGAATGGACGAACCGATCAAAATCCCACTCGATTCGATCGATGATTATCGAAAATCTTTAAATTTCAAATTTCTAAATCCACGAAGTATACTTTGCGCGACCAAAATGAAATTCATATTCACACTATCGTCTGGATTACACTATTTACAGGAGTCGGGATTTCGGGCGTTACACAAGGCGCTGTGTCACCCGCTGCGCCTCCTACTGTTCCCGTCACATCTGTTATCCCGCAACCTCTCCCCAGTCCTTCATTCCCAGCAGCTAATATTTAGCATGTCTAGGCAAGGAGGGGTTACTTTCCCCCTCGACTGCCCCTCTTGATGCCTCTGCTATTAGAGATTCAACCTGTGCAAGATAATACAATTGCGGTGGTTCCCAAGACACCTACCCCTCCCAACAGTGGTGTTCAGTTATCTCTCATTCAATAACCTATAATAGGCACCTGAGCTGCTTCGATCGATTCCTCTAAATCAAATTAGGAGGAAATTGAAGAGAGTAACGTAGGAAGTGATAATGAAGTGGATTCACCACCTCCTCTCAATACACGGCTACTATCTGCAGTCTCTCAAGGGGCAAAACTCATGGCCAACAAGCAAGCTATCACTGACCCTCCCCCTCTTTTAGTGCAACAGCAAGACGTTACCACTTCGGTTTAGCAACCCCGACTTTAGCGAGAAGAAAAAACATGCCTCAAAGAAGAAGAGGCCAAATCACCACAAGAGGCAATAACTTGTCCCTCCCCTTCCTTTTTATGATGTTTTTTGGTGTTTGGAACATTAGATGACTTATGAATCCTCTCAAGTAAGCTGAGATTAGGAGCCTTAAACTATGTTGTATTGGTTTGAGACAAAGGTACCCGTGTGACTTTTTGTTGAAATCTTTGCTACTTTAGTTTCGAGTTGGAAGTGGATTGCAAATTATGAGTTCTCGGATCGTGATAGGATCTGGATTAGTTGAAATTCAGTGTTTATGAACTTTGAGTTGTCTTCTGCCTCGTCTCGAGTTATACACGGACATTGTTAGAGATATGCCCTAAAGCAATTATGTAATAGTTACATATTGGGTATATCCGTTGCACTTCTGATTTCTTATCAGTGGCAAAGACGTATTTATTCATTTGTCCAACTATAAATGAATAAAATCCATAAGATCAGTTGCAACCGAACCTATTCTTAAGACGTTGAGAATATGTGTGACAGGTTTACGGTTAGACTGAATCTTTAAAACAGTTCCCGATCAATGGATTATTGAATGGATATCAATGATCCTGTTGAGGTCGGTATGTTCTTAACTTCATAATTAAGTATCAGATACTTAAGGGAATGACGAGTCACAAGTCATTAGGTATTGCGATATCCGAGTTAGAACATAGGTGCTTGTATCGGACAAGTTCACTGAACGTGACACGTATTGAATGATTAGCGACATGGAAGCTTTTTGCGTGGTCAATGTCTAATCGTTCATGCTTTGGTCTTGTGTAAATAATCCTTAGACCTAAGGTACAGTGTTGACTTGTGTGATAAATGGCTATGGTTCACAAGTGCGCATATTGGCGGGTCGTTGATTCGTCTCTGTACTTGATGGTCGTAGTTCAGGCACATACGAAGTCACATGTGTACGCAATATGGAATCTGTCTCCTTATTAATAAAGGTATGATGTCCTATGTGATCTAATTGTAACAATGCATTGAAATCCTCGGCCGGGGTTATGATTGAGAATGAAATGTTCATGCCTCATATAAATGCATGTCAAGTTAGATTTGTACATATGATCGAATTGGTGGCTTGACAAATATTCCATGGCCTTTGTTCGATCGGGACATAGTTAGACAGAAGGATTGAATTACACTGTAGCCAAAGCTGACAGGTTCATAATGTTCTTAAAAAGAATTCACACTGTCTGGGTAGCCATGACATATTGCTAGATGTCACTCGTGGCTTGTAGGACCTAGAGGATGATCGGGACAATCAATTCTCTTGGAAGTACTAATGTGTTAGTACATGTCTTACTGCCAGCTCGGTGATGAACCTAGGAATGTCACACACCTTAACCAATACATGACAACGCATTGTGGAAAGACGACATTGCAAATTTGTTTGCAATTATACCAATTAGTTGGGTTGAAATTAAATTAAATGAGATTTAATTTTATTTCTCTTTTTGGTCACTTGCACGTGTATATACGATGTACACGTACGTTATACGTATTTGTACGTTATACGTATTTTACTGTTTGGTAACCTCTTTAACTCCGGTAATAATAATAATGGTTATTATTATTTTTAACACCTTTGTTAGTGCTATTTTTAAATAGCATTTTTGTATTGTAAAATGTGAGTGCTAATTATGATAGCATTTATAATTGTTAGTGCTAATTTTAAATGGCATTTATTTATGATAAATTGTGAGTGCTATTGTTAGATAGCATTTATATTTGTTAGTGCTAATTTTAAATGACATTTATTTATGATAAATTGTGAGTGCTATTTTTAGATAGCATTTATAACTGTTAGTGCTATTTTTAAATAGCATTTTTGTATCATAAGATGTGAGTGCTATTTATAAATTGTGAGTGCTATTGTTAGTGCTATTTTTATATGGCATTTATTTATCATAAATTGTGAGTGCTATTTTCAGAAAGCATTTATTATATGTTAGTGCTATTTTATAATACAATTTATTGGAAGATGTTTTTGGCTATAAAAGGATGGCAAGAGTTTTGAGGTTGGGGTTAGCACATTTGTAGAGTGAGCAGATTTTTGAGATCTTTGAGAGAAGAACACAAACACTCTCTATATTCTCATAATTTTGAGTGACCAAAATATACCAAGTTCGGAATATTGATTCCGTAAATTGGTTTGGAATATTGATTCCGCATATTGCTAGCACAATTGTTGTGGAATTATTAGTCGTCTCCCGTTCGTCAATTGGTGGTGTGTCTGAACTAGAGGCCCGACACTTGTGGGGCTGAGATCGAAGAACATCGAACCGACACCTCCGTTTCAAGCACGCTACAAGAGGTAGTGAATTTACTCCCTTTGGTGCTTTGTGATTTTTCGATTGAAATGCACGAAGTACGCCTCTGGAGATACATGTATGGGTTGTTATTTATTTCCGCTGCGTTTACTAATTTTTATTTGCCCGTACGTGTTACGTGAATCCCAACAGACATTTACATTTGCTAGCTTCTAACATGTTTTGTTAGTTCTCGGCTGCCTATCCGGAACACACCTTTGTTAATCGATGTCATCTTTGGGCCGATACTCTTCTTCATAGTGAGGAGCTGGTGGATTACCCTTGGCTGCTGGCATGTGACTTTAATGCCATCCGCGACCCGTCGAACAGGATTAGGTGCTCAGACTTATGAGCTCAGACTTATGGCTTCCTTCATTTGATGAATTTGGATCAAGTATTTCGGATGATGGAGATGATCTCCAGTACATAGGACTTCGATTCACTTGGTCTTCCTCCTCCGGTGAGTCCCGTAAACAGAGAAAGATTGATAGAGTGCTCATTAACGCCCATTAGAGCAGCGAATTCTCCTTTTCCAAATCTTCCTTTTTGCCCCCGATAGTTTCGAATAATAGTACTATGATCATCCGTATATTGGTCCATCCAAACTCTAAGAAGCCTTTTTAGTTCTTTAACTTGTGGACCTCTCACCAGTCCTTCTTGCCTTTGGTAAGCCAGGTTTAGGGTACTAACGTTCGTGGTAATCTCATATTTCAGGTTTGCACAAAGCTTAAAATTCTTAAGGGACGCCTCAAGCAGTTTAATAGGGAATCCTTTTCGGACATCTCGGCTTGGACTATTGAGGCTAGAGAAGCTCTTGAGTCTGCTCAAGCCGCTCTACACTTAGATCCTGTCAACCAAGGGATGGCCGACATTGAGAAGGACCGCCGCCAACACTTCTCTACTCTTTAACTTCAAACAGAAATCTCGAGTTTTATGGCTATAGTAAAGGGACTTGAACACCAAGTACTTCCAACATTATGTGAACAAAAGACAGCTACGTAACAGATTACTTTCGGTAACGGATGGCTCGGGTTCTACTCTGACCGAATCAACCCATGTTCGTGTTCATATCGTCTCCTACTTCGAGGAACTTCTTTCATCCTCTGGTTCATCACCTTAGCCATCGATTTAGGATATCAGGTCAGTGATCGAACACCCCTTGAATCACGACCAAGTCACCTCCTTATATTGACCTTTTTCTCCAATTGAGATTCGATCCACACTATTTTCCTTAGATGTTGATAAAGCCCCGGGGCCATCTTTAAGGCTGCTTGGGACATTGTTGGCTAGTCTTTGATATTGGCGATACAAGATTTCTTTAACTCTGGTTGCCTCCTTCGGGAAATCAACACCAGCATCACTTCATTAGTGCCTAAAGTCTCAAATGCTACTACCATGAGTGACTTTAGACACAAAACTTGTTGCAATACAATTTACCAATGCATTACCAAGATCTTGGCTAATATAATGGTATTCTCTCTTCTGTTATCACCTCGCTGCAAAATGCCTTTGTTAAGGGCCGTCGAATTACTGAAATGTGCTATTAAATTCGATTTCAGGAAAGCCTACAACACAATGGATTGGGATTTCCTTCGGATGGTCCTGCAAGCTTTTGGATCTCCGATAGGACTCATTAATCTCATTATGACTTGTATCACAACTCCCAAATTTTCCGTCTCTATCAATGGAGAGCTTCATGGTTTCTTCTCTAACAACAGGGGACTCCACCAAGGTGACCCAATGTCGGCTTATTTATTCACTCTTGTTATGGATATTTTTATGGGCATTATCAATCTCCAAACTCGGCAGCCTGGTTTCCAATTTCATTAGAGATGCAAAGCGGATGTCTCGCCTTTTCTTTGCTAATGATGTTCTCATCTTTGCTAAGGCTAATCCTACCTCGGTTGCACTTATCAAGTCAGGTCTGGATAGGTTCTTCGACTAGTCTGGTCTTACACCAAATATGAGTAAGAGTGAATTCTTTTACTCGGGTGGCTCGGCCCAACTTTGATAGCAACTCCTTTTGGTACTCGATTTTCAAGAAGGTATTTTGCCAATCCAATATATTGGGGTTCCCATTGTATCAGGACGACTGAAAAAGGTGGATTGCACCTCTTTGGTGAATACTATCATTGCTAGAGCCCGTTCGTGGTCGCAACGTTTCTCTCTTTCGCGGGATGCCTTTTGCTGGTCAAGACGGCCCTTCACGCTATTCAGGTTTATTGGGCTTGTGTGTTTATTCTTCCTAAGGTTGTTCTTCTTCGCATAGAGCAAATTCTCAGGCAATTCCTTTAGAAAGGGCCGAAGTTAGGCACAGGAGGTGTTAAGCTGTCGTGAGACAACACCTACTTTCCAAAGGAGGAAGGGGGTCTTGGTATTCGACTCGCCGATTGCAACAAGGCCACCATGCTTAAACATATCCTATTACTCTTCACAGATAAAGAGTCTATATGGTGCAAGTAGATACACTCGAATTTTCTTAAGAATAAGAATTTTTGGGTAGCAAAGAGATCGACCTTATGCTCCTTGTCTTGAAAAAAGATACTCTACCTCAGACAAGATAGTAAACAACTTTTCGCTGCCGGGTGGAAGGCGGCAGTATATCCTTCTGGTTTGATTCCTAGCATCCGGGGGGTCCTTTATACAAATTATTTTCTGACCTAGACATATATAGGTCTGGCATATCTCGAATGGCCACAGTTCGGGATTTCCTAACTACTACTCACTCAAGGGTGAACACCATCAAGGGAAATTAGTCTGATCCCATGCCGTCCCTCACCCCTGAGAGTCGTGACATCCTTCTTTCACTTGCCCATCCTTCTGGCGCCTTCTCCTCAACTTCGGTTTGGGAGTATTTTCGGCATAGAGGTTAGATTGTCCACTGGTACTCATTCATCTAGGACCATCACCATGCTCCTCGATACTCCTTCATTTTGTGGCTTACGACTTTCAACAGGTTGCCGACTCAGATTCTTCTTCTTGGCTATCATCATATTACGAAAGGTGATTGTGCATTTTGTAGTTGCCGCCCCAACTCTATTGATCATTTATTTTTTGGTTGTCGAATCACAAGTGTCTTTGCTTTGTTTTGGTCGGCTAAGTGCAACTTGGCTTGGCATAACGTTTCTTGGCAAGACAACTTTCGGTGGGCGATGAGGCACATTCATGGTCACTCTTTCCACTAATGCAGTGCTAGATTCTCTTTTGGTGTCATTTGCCACATTATATGGACGGAACGGAATCATATTCTCTTCCGTGACAAGCAACTCAATTTGACATCCCTTAAGGAGCATCTGCAGAAGGTTGTTAAGGACAAGACCCTCACATTTAGACATGTTGATGACAATGCCAGAAATCGAATGATGCAAGCTTCTTGGGGTATCTCCTCAGCAATATTTGGTTGATGTTTAGTGGAGGTTCGGCCTCCCTTGCTTTTGCATTTTGGCTGCCTTGTTTGGCCTTCGGGTTTTTGTATAGCTTTTTGTATAGTTTATACAAGTTCCTTTTTTGTTTTGTCTAGCTGCCACTTTGCGTGGCTTCTGATTTTTCTGGCTTTCTTACCCGAGCTACCCTTACACCTTAGGCAACACTTCGGTGGTGTGCGGCAGAGGTCTGTATGTATTCTGCACTTTTTTCAATACATATCTTACTTTTAACCCCCCCAAAAAAAAACAAGTTTTGATGTATCTAAATCTGTGAGCTACATTCTGCAGTAGACGAAGAAAGCTCTGCACCCAAAAAAAAAACAAGTTGAATCTGTGAGCTACATTCTGCAATAGACGAAGAAAGCTCTGCAGGAGTCGGCAACGAGAGAGAGAAAGCAATGACAAGTTTGTGAGTTTTAAGGTCAAGATTTTGCTTTCGGTTCTTCCTTTTCATATGGTTTGCTTCCTTAAAAGAAGACCAAACCTTCATAAATGGTTTCTTAATGTACTCCCGAATTTCGATGAAGTTTAGTAGGACAACTTATCCTGAAAAATCAAATTGTCAAAGTCACTCGCATGGTCCATCGAGTTTGTTCGTCATAGTAAAGGAAAGAGTTAGACCGATCAGGTGATTCTCGGATTATATGGGCGACCCGACAAAGTATTGACTGAACCCGATACATATAAGTTGAATTCGAATTACAAAGTCTGATGAGAACCACGTGAGTCCCTCCATTTTCTGCGGTCTAGATTTAGCTTGGTTCATGTACTTAGTTCGTGATAATCTGTGCATACAATGATGCATTTTTCTAAATGCAATATTACCTAAACAACAAATAATACAAGCGTAGCTTGACATAATTTTTCTTTTTCTATTCATGGTTAGATGTGCTTGACATCAGATTGATTTGATTCTGCTCATGGATTTGTTCAACATTAGGACCCTGTTTATTTCGTAGAAAATGAATGATTCAACAAATATTTTCCTAAAAATAATTGCTTATATCGCTTAAAAATATGAGTGAACGGAAAATATTTTCATCATTAACTAAAATATTCATAAATAAATTTTTATTGTATAACGAAAATATTTTTTATTGATTATTTATCTCAAGTGACACAAACCATTGTTTAAGAAAAATAATTTTCGAATCATTCATTTTTTCACAAAATAAACAGAGCCCAAGTGAAGAATTCTACGTAAAAGGAAGAAGTTTTTGGAATGGATTGATGATCTTTTTCTTAAAGCATCATCCCATATTTATATTAATAAAGGAATCAATCACGTACAATAAGATCCCTAATAATATAACAATCAAATCTCTCAAAATATGAAATCCCATTAACTAGCGTACTAATAATGGAATTTATGATATTCCATCAATTAGATCACTAATTATGGATCTAAATATAAAATAAATATTACAACACCCCCCTCAAGTTGGCGCATAGATGTCGCACATGCCCAACTTGGACACATGATAATCAAATACTCGTTTGCTCACTGCCTTAGTGAATATATCTGCGGTCTGCTCTGAGGATTGAACAAATGGAGTACAAAATTCTCCTGAATCAAGCTTTTCTTTGATGAAGTGTCGGTCAATTTCCACATGCTTAGTCCTATCATGCTGGACAGGGTTATGTGAAATACCAATAGCAGATTTACTATCGGAGTAAATCATCATTGGCTTCTGAACTCGGAATCCTAGATCATCCAAAAGTTTCTGAACCATAGCAATTCACACATGCCCTGAGCCATAGAGCGAAATTCAGCCTCTGGGCTTGATCTAGCAACAACATCTTATTTTTTGCTTCGCCAAGTAACTAGGTTACCTCCAACATAAGAACAATAACCTGAAGTAGATCGTCTATCATCCACACAACTGGCCTAGTCTGCATTAGTAAATGCATCAACCTTTAAATGACCATAGTTTCGAAACAATATACCTTTACCTGGTGTGCCTTTCAAGTAACAAAGAATTCGAGTCATGACATCCATATGAGTAGTATACGAATCATGCATGAATTGACTTACAAGACTGACTACATATGCAATATCAGGACGTGTATGAGAAAGATAGATGAGCTTTCCGACAAGCTTTTGATATCTTTCGCGATCTACCGGCTCCCCTACCTTGGCCCGAATCTTCGCGTTTGAATCAAGTGGAGTATCAATAGGTTTACATCCAAGCATTCCTGTCTGAGATATAAGATCAAGTATGTACTTACGCTGACATAGGAAGATCCCATGTGAGGAGCGAGCTACTTCAATTCCAAGAAAATATCGCAGTTTTCCAAGATCTTTAATCTCAAATTCCTTTCCCAATGCATTCTTCAATCTAACGATTTCACTAATATCATTTCCAGTCACCACAATGTCATCCACATACACAATTAAGAAAGTTGAGAGAGAACCACTACGGCGAATGAATAAGGTGTGATCAGCATTACTCTGGGTGTATCCCTGAGCTCGCATAGCTTTGGTGAACCTGCCAAACCAAGCTCGAGGTGATTGTTTAAGCCCATATAGAGAACGTTTGAGGTGACAAACCTTTCCAACAGTAGTGCTATCTGCCAAACCCGGTGGAATGTCCATGTAAACTTCTTCATCGAGTTCCCCGTGAAGAAATGCATTCTTCACGTCCAATTGTTGAAGATCACATCCATAACTTGCGGCACATGATATAAGAATCCTCACTGTATTCATCTTTGCTACAGAGGCAAACGTCTCTTGATAATCAACACATGCAGTTTGAGTGAAACCTCGGGCCACTAGTCGAGCCTTGTACATATCCACAGTTCCATCAGCTTTTTGTTTAACTGTATAAACCCATTTGCATCCCACTGTTTTCTTCCCAGGAGGAAGTGACACCAAATTCCAAGTATGATTTTTCTTCAAAGCCTCCATTTCCTCTAACATAGCATCTTTCCATTATTTTTGTTGAATAGCAATCTGCCAAGTATTAGGAATAGACATAGAGTCTAAAGAAGAAACGAATGACGAATATGATGGAGAAAGAACATAATATGAAGTATATTCATCGATGGGATACCTAGGCTTACCAAGACAAGACCGTTTACCTTTACGGAGAGAAATTGGGATTGTTTCATCCTCAACATTGTTATCTTCAACAGGACTAGGCTCCGGTGGTGTTGTATTGGATTCCGGTATTGCCTGTGAAAACTCACCAGGAGGATTACCGAGCAAAGTAGCCTATTTACGAGAATAAACCTGTGAATAATCTCTTTGAATAAGTGAGACCTCTTCTGGGGTTACACTTTGATTCACAATAGGCTCTTCTGTCTGTTCAGTTGATAATGGCACCGAGAACTCAGGGAATGGCTCAATAAACGTCGAACTAGATATCTCAGAGAGTGAATTATCAAAAAAAGGCTTCATACTCATTAAAGATAACATCTTTGGAAACATAAAACTTACAAGTGGATGGATGATAGCACCTATAGCCCTTTTGAGAAGAGGAATAACTTAAGAAGATGCACTTTAGACTCCTAGGAGACAATTTACTTTTCACTTGATTATCCCTAACAAAACAAACAGACCCAAAGATTTTTTGTGGAAGAATAAATGAATGTTTCCCAGTCAACATAGAAATTGGGCTTTTATTTTGCAGTACCCTAGATGGCATACGATTAATTAAATAGGCAGCTGTAAGAACGGCTTCACTCCAGTAGGATCACGGGACATGCATTTGAAACAAAAGTGAACGCGCAACTTCAAGAAGATGACTATTTTTTCGCTCTGCCACACCATTTTGTGCAGGGGTATCCACACAACTAGTTTGGTGGAGAATACCATGCTCTCGCAAAAAATTTTGAAAGGAAGAGGCACAATATTCTCTATCGTTATCTGTTCGAAGAGCCTTAATGGTAGAATTAAACTAGGTCTGAATTATTTTAAAAAATGTTTTGAATGCCTCAAAAACATCATTTTTATGTTTAAGTAAAAAAAACCCAAGTTGCTCTACTATAATCATCAATAAATGTCACAAAACAATCATACCCAGTAACAGATTTAATAGGGGAAGGACCCCAAATATCAGAATGAATCAAATCAAATGAAACAAGACTTCTATTATTTGACTCTAGATAAATAGTTCTAGTTTGCTTAGAATAAGCACAAGTATCACAGAAAAATTGATGATCTTTAATTTGATTCTTTAAACTAGGAAAACATGAATAAAGAGTATGAAGTGGTGGATGCCCCAAACGTCGATGCCATTGTCGAAGAAAAGAAATAGCAGCCGAATTAGAATTTGCAGTGCTAGCCTGGATAGGTGTAGCCGGTAATCCATCTAACCAGTAAAGTCCATCACGTGCACTACCACTGCCAATCTTCACCCCCGTCACCAAGTCCTGAAAGACACAATATGTGGGATAAAAGATTACTTTGCAATTGAGATCTCGAGTAAGACTACTAATTGAAAGTAATTGATTTGGGAATTTAGGAACATGAAGAACCGAAGATAATGTCAAGGATGGAGTGCAAGAAATTGATCCCTTTCCCGATATAGGAGAAAAAGATCCATCGGCTATCCTAACTTTGTCATGTCCGGAACATGGTTTATATGATTCAAACTGACCTGAGCATCTTGTCATGTGATCAGAGGCTCCCGAATCTATGATCCAAGGAGATGAATATGAAGATATACCTGAAAAAGAATGAGTGGTAGAAGAAGATATTGCAGATGCACTAGATGCCACATGAGAGGAATTAGGACTCTTCAGATTAATCATATCCTTGATAAGTTACTGCATCTCCTCTTTGGTGACAAAATTCCCAATATCATTAGGACTTGCAGATTCAGAACCAGCTGGTCCAACCACCTCGACTTCATGAGCTTGTGAACGACCCTTATTCACGCCTTTGCCCTTACCGATTCCTGGTGGTTTTCCATGAAGTTTCCAGCACTGCTCCCTGACATGATAAGGTTTACCACAATAATCACAGCGAATAGATGGCTTATATGTTGATCGCGGGATATGAACTTGAGAGGATCTCAAGGTGGAAGACATGATAAGAGCCGAACGGTCAAGAGCAGGAGCAGGAATCATAGAATACAAACGTTGCCGGTTATCTTCCTTATGTACCAAGGCATAGGCCTGCTGAAGGGTAGGAAGAGGATCCTTTTGCAAAATATTTTGACGCGCGATATCAAATTCTGGATTTAAACCCATAAGAAATTGATATACACGTTTCTTATCTTCTTTTTGTTGAAGTCGAACAACGACATCCGTAGCAAGTCTCTCATAAGTGTCATCATAAACCTCCAATTCCTGACACAAAATACGCAGCTCTGAAAAATAAACGCTAATGAACATACCTCCCTGTCGAAGATCCTGGATCTTCTTCATCAATTCATAAATCTGAACATCATTTCCTGTCTCAGAATATGTATCCTTAATCGATACCCAAATATCTCGTGCTGTTTGCATAAAAATATATTGTTTACGAATACCATCAGTCATATGATTCAAAATAAATGCCTTCACAGAGGCATCTTCAGCCAACCATCTCGAGAGGGCCGTCGGAGGAGGAGTAGGTCTTGTTTTCTCCCCTGTAAGAAAACCAGTACATTCTCCGGACGCAATACTGATCATCATAGATTGTGACCAAAGAAGGTAATTAAGGCCATCAAACTGAACCGAACTAGCGGGGAAGAGAATTTTCTCATATTTCTGCCCGATTTCAGAAGTAAGAGAATCGACCTTATCACCAGAATTTTCTGACATCACTGCTAAATGATGATAACTCGAGATGGAAGGAAAAAAATGTTATGATCTGATTAGATCATAAAAAAGTGACCTCTATTTAGGCCGAGGTTAGGCCAAAAATAAAATAAAAGAGAGTGAGATTAACTAAGAGAGTTGCAGGCTTCGGCAAAGAGATATGGTGAAAAAAAAAATTGTGGTGGTGGTGATGGTGATGGTACAACAATGGAGAATGTGGTTTAAGGTGGGAACCAGAAAACTAGCTCTCATACCATGAAGAATTCTACGTAAAAGGAAGAAGTTTTTGGAATGGATTGATGATCTTTTTCTTAGAGCATCATCCCATATTTATATTAATAAATGAATCAATCACGTACAATAAGATCCATAATAATATAACAATCAAATCTCTCAAAATATGAAATCCCATTAACTAGCGTACTAATAATGGAATTTATGATATTCCATCAATTAGATCACTAATTATGGATCTAAATATAAAATAAATATTACAACACTAAGTGTTCATCTTAAAATAACCGTGGATTTTTTTTTTCTATGTAACTTGTTGATAATTTACCAACGCCATTAGAAGAGTACCATAGTAGGCAAATTTACTAATTTTTGTACTAATTTATTAACTTTTATTTTGCATAGGTTTTACCTCGTCGGATATTTATTCGATTATCCAGAGCATGAAATAGATAAGTTTTCGCTTCCCTTTGTGATGGACCTGGAAGACTTTCATGAAATTACCCCCTTAAATTAAGGTGGCTTATAAACTTTTATCAGATATAAGTCACCATCTAGTTTTGGTTACTAACTCTTATTTGAATAACTCGTAAAGGTTTTTTTTATTTTATTTTATAGTTGACCGGACTTTTTACTAGGACCAATTTTTATTTACCATCTTTAGTTATGCCTTAAGTTTACCAAATAAGTTAGCAAGAAATCAGGTCACCAATAATTGTTTTTGCTAACGGTCTTTAACTTGTATGCAATCTTATCAACCGTCACGGGTAAAAAAAAAAATCTTTTTTTAATAGAACGGTAAAGTAATCCTCAAAGTCAAAGTCAAATTGAAAATGTACCACAGAGTAAGCGATGCATGGTAAGAGCGGTCTATACAATTCATATACCAAGTAAATTAGTAGGTTTTGATCGTAATTGGCTTCACACAAGTTTTTATTTTGAGGTCTTTGGGTTGGTTTTGTACTGTAGTTGAGGTACAAGCAATAATTCTATATAGGTTGATCGCCCGGCCCGTTTGCACCCTTAATCACAATAAGACAATACGTAAGGCCGAAACAAAGCTTGAGTTAAGAAAGCTGAAAAAAAAAATTGGTCATGGCAATCGAGTGCCTCGTGTCCGAACTGATCCAAATTCAAGTTCTGATTGTATGAGCTCAATTGAACGAGCCCGCGATGCGAAATCTATGGACTAGAGCCAAGCCGACGAAACTAGCCGATGCGATTGATATAATCATTCATTTCGAATTGTGCGTCAAAATATGGCACTACATCTATATATGACTAGAGACTATGAATTATGCAGGAATATTCATGTCTACAGGAATAAGAAATTCGTGTACTAATCCGTTCGTTTCGGGTTTTTGTTGATTATATTGATCAAACGAAACTAGACAATCAAGTTTTGCTTAGCAAAATTGTAAGCAAGCAAAAAAGAACTAGAGTTAAGTTTTGACCCAAACCCTATTCAATTGGAATCTATCCCTTCGATTTGGCTATTTTTGTTTTCGAAGCTCCCTCCAATCGACGCGTGATTCATTGTCAGCTGTCACAAACGAAATCGTGGTCAATTTTCTGTCACTCTAGCCTCTGCCCCTTCCCACCTTAAATAGATGTCGGCAACTAAAATCAGTCAAAGAAAGTGACAGATTGTAGAGGAAAACACTAGGGGTGTGCAAACTGGACCGGGCCGGCTCGGACCGGGCGGGTTGGTCCGGTCCTTGAGGTGGATGGGTTGGTCCTCGGTCCCAATAAATGGGACCGGTGACTGGGCGGTCCGGTCCTCGGGTTCTTGTGTTGGGACCGGACCGGCCCGGCCCGGACCGGACCGCCAATAATATATAATTATTTTTATATATAAATATATACAATTACAAAAGAAATTGAAAACAAAATAAAATCCCCTTCGCTCTCAAGAGTAAGAATAATCCCGGACTGGCCCAGCATTCATATGGCGTTCAGTTTGCTATCCTGATAGTGTTTTGGCATTCGGTGACTCAAGTTGTCGAGCCCCAATGTGGAATACAATAGTCGTTTAATATATTTTAATATTTTTCTGGGATTTGTTTTTCCTTTTTTTTTTCTCTCTTTGTTCTTTTATTTTCATCTTCTTTCAGTCAAGATGAGGGCCAACGAAGCTCGCCCCCACCTCTGGTTGGTCGCTGGGCTTGGCGGTCAGCTGGAGGAAGAATAAAAATGTAGTAGTATGCTTTGTAGTGGTTGGGCCGGGACCAGGACCGGACCGGGACCGGACCGGACCGACGGTCCTGGTCCTGTTCGGTCCCGGTCCGGTCCATGGTCCTGAAAGTATGGGGACCGGACTATTGGTCCGGTCCTCGGGTTCATGCCGGGACCGGACCGGCCCGGACCATGCACACCCCTAGAAAACACGACTCTTCGGTTCCTTGTATTTGTGGATGTTATGCATTTGTAATTGTAATGTTGTCTTGTCTTCCCTTCTCGGGCTCTTTCATCAAATGGCCTAATTTCCTAAAAGATACTCAAAACTTTAAGTACAATTTCAAATCTATCCCCAACTTTTTTTTTTGTCTCATAAAAAACCTTAAACTTTAGATCCAATCCCATATCTAACACCAGATTTTGTTTTGTCTAAAAAAACATAAACTTCCAATTTATTCTCATATCTACTCCCATGGTCTAATCTCAACTTTCACGTCAATAACAATCCATATCGACAATGTAACATGGAAAATTATCACCAGAATGGAACCATTCTAGGACATGAAAATTAGAGACGACTAACAGCAATAATTGGACAGTGAATTAATGGGGCATATTTGGGATTAGAATAAAAATTTGTGATTTTTCTCTTAGGAAAAAAAAAAGTTCGAAGTAGATTTGGAACCGTGCCTATAGTTTGATGGTGTTTTTTTAAGATAAACATGAATTCGGGGCAGATTTGGACTGGACCTAAAGTCTGAGGATTTTCTTCGAAATAAATAGAAGTTCGGGGCAAAATGAAAATAGACATAAAGTTGAGGATTTTTTTAGAAAATTAGGCCTCGCCAATTATCAAAAGCTCCTCTCAGGAGAGCCAATGGTGTTGCAGTGGCTGTTCACATTTAGAAAGTGGTGATGATGTTTGCTTCTACACCTTTAACTTTCTTTGGTTGGAAAGGTAAAACCTTTAACTTTCTTTGGTTGGAAAGATAAAGCTAACTTCTCGCTGCGGCTAAATTCCTTCGAAAGCGATGCCTTAGACATGATCCGTTTAGTTAGCTTAGTATATTTTGCTAATTGATGAAGTAACTCCTGATGGAATATCCGGAGACAACAAAATAATTCTAGCCGAATGTTTCACAGTTTAGTCACTAGGGGAATAATCATAATAATGCACGGCAGATCGATGATTGCGATAACATAAGGTGGCATTTCAATCCGAGCAGGCTGAAAGCAGGCCGTCCATTTCGAAATTGGAAAATTCGAGAACAATTGCTGTCGTCTTTTTTGGCGAAAATTGTTTAAAAAGTCCTAAACTTATTTTATGGCCACTATTCCGATTATAAACTTTTCAATTTAACCGATTTAATCATAAATATTTTGACGATATTTCAATGTAGTCAATTCGGTCAAATTTGACCAAAAATCGTTAACACGGCATTCCAATCAATCTGGGCCGTCTATGTGGCCCGATCGGCGCCAACGTGAATTATTTTTGCAATTTTCTTTCTTTTCTCCACTAGTTCCTAGCCATAAGCAAGGGTCGCAATGGTCTCGCTGGACGAGAGGGTTGCCTTCTATAGAGATCTAGGTGAGGCACCCCTTGCCTAGGTATAGACAAGCGTGGCCTTTATTGGGCCCAGTGGCCGATGACTAGCAGAGAAGAAGATGAACGGTAGGTAGGGAAAAAATAAATAAATGAATAAAAGAAAATTACAAAAATTGAACTTTTTTGAAAAAAAAAATCTATTTTAGCGACGGTTGCACCACTTAGACGGTTGTGGCGCTAACTAAACTACCATGCCAGCGATTCGTAATAAAAAAAAAATTAGTCAGATAAACTTCATTATAAAATTGTTAAAAGGTCTTAACCATCCCATGGCGAGAACATTAGCATAAGCATCAGACTCCGCTACCGACCGTGGTATATCCACATTCGAACAACCATCGGTGACGCAAAAAATGGCGGGCATCATGAGACCCTTATGAAATTTTGTCCAGCTTTTGGGAGGACCCGGACCCCCAGCCTTAAAATAAGGCAGGGGGATTCCCACCCTTGATATAGGGGGCCCACCCCATATCAAGGGGGCAATTTTCCAAAATAATTTTTTTTAAAAAAGATATTTACAATAATAATAATAAAAAAAATAATTACCGAATTGGGTGCCAATTGACAATTGGGCCGCCGATTGGTACCCAATTGCGAAATTGGGCCCCAATCGAGCAATTGGGCCCCAATCGACTGCCCAATTGCCGATTATGGCAATTGGGGCACCCAATCGGCACTTGGGCCGCCGATTGGGGCCGAAATTTATTTTTATTTATTTTTTTTCAATGGATTCATCTCGAAAAATTATGTGAAATAAAAAAAAAATCGTTCCAAACGGACACCCGAGCGATGAGATATACCCTTTTAAAGTATTATTCCATCGAATTTTTAAAACTTTGCTAATTTAGGCATCCATTTAAACGAATAAATTATAAAAGTATCAATTAAATAATAAATTATATTGACATTATGTAAAATTTGAGGAAAAAAACACTACATAATTCATATTCCACCATTAAAATTGACTTTTAATTTATATTTTTTTATAAAAGTATCAATTAAATAATAAATTATAATTGAAATTTTATTAATAATTTAGGCATCAATTGAAAACTTTTATAAAAAAAATATAAATTAAAAGTCAATTTTAATGGTGGAATATGAATTATGTAGTGTTTTTTTCCTCAAAGTTTACGTAATTTCAATATAATTTATTATTTAATTGATACTTTTATAATTTATTCGTTTAAATGGATGCCCAAATTGGTAAAGTTTTAAAAATTCGATGTAATAATACTTTGAAATGGCATATCTTATCGCTCGGGTGTCCATTTGGAACAAATTTTTTTTTTATTTCGTATAATTTTTCGAAACGAATCCATTGAAAAATAAAAATAAAAATTCGGCCCCAATCGGCGGCCCAATTGGCAATTGGGGCCCAATAACGGAATTGGACCTTAATCGGCGGCCCAATTGTCGATTGATACCAAATTCGATAATTATTATTCTTTTATTATTATTTTGGTAAATATTTTTTTAAAAAAAAAAATTATTTTGAAAAATTGCCCATATCAAGAGTGGGGGTGGGTAAGTCACACCCCTTTTGGGATCCATCCCATGACGTCATGAAAATGACATGAAACGGGGAAACGGCGAACCAAAAGGCATCCTGCATCGAGGAAAGCAAAGGAAAAACGGGACACTCCCGCCGACGCGATCCGACCGAATATTCCCCCGTTTCAAGTTCCAAAGCCTCCCGCCACGTGAGCGGCGACACGTGCCATCCCGTTTTGCGGGAGCTGACCGGCCGAGACCAACGGAGCATAGCCACGTGGTTCTCTGGCTGACGGGATTCTGATCCGGGTGCCACTTCTTCTGGCGACGCGCCATGGTGGTTGGTTGGCGGCAGCCAACTTGCAGCGAGAGATCGAAGACGAAGCTTCGTATTCGGCCCCCCCCGCCCCATTTTTTCCATTTCCGGAGAGTAAATTAAAAAAGAAAATCAAATTATTGTTTTGTGGTCAGTGGAATCGGCCGGGGGGTTCGATTCGCACACGGCGCACGCAAACGCTACGGCTATGGTGATCCACTGTCGTGCGCCTCCCGGTGGGTGTACAAGTAATACCTCCTCATTATGCCCTTCCTCCTTACGTAGCAGTCCTTCGTTTGTCCTCCTCCCTCGCAACCCCTTCGCTTCGAAGCCGCGGCGGCGACGACGTCTCGACCTCCCTATCCGCTCTTCTCTCTCACCTCTCTCTTCCGGTAATCCATATTCCCCCGCGAATCTGCGTTTCGGTCTTGTGGTTGATGATTCCTGGGATCGCTCTTCAGTTCTTTTATGTTTGGCGCTCTGCGTTGCTGTTTGTTCTAGTTGGTGATGGACTGCGTGCGTAATCGTCAAATGAAAGACCAAACGGAGATTCCCCCGCGAATCTCCGTTTGGTACCGAGAAAATTGATTTTTTTTTTACGACAATTTCGTCGCTTGGATTAGGCGGTTGGGTTGTCGAGTTTGGATCTAGGTAGTGAATTCGTGCACGAGACGGATCCCTTTTTTTCCCTTTTGAAGTGTGACGAGCTTTGGCGCTGCACATCATGAATGTTATCAAAATGGGTTCTTGAAATGTTGGAACATGTGTCTTTTTCTTTTTCTTTTTTTGGTGATGATGGTATGATACGTAGAGTGGGATGAAATTGTGAAGTAATTGTCCGTTCGTCGGTGATGATGCTTATTTGTTCCTACAGCTGGAATTTTATTAGACTCTGGCGATGGCTCTTCAGTTTCTGATGCAGTGAAATTTTGGCACGATTGTCACTTTTGTTAAATGAAACGACTTTCGTGGTTGATCCATTTTCTTTGGTTTCAGATATGGATGCTGCAGCGACAGGGCTATATCCATTGCACCGGTGCAAGACACTTCACCTGGTATGCGGCATTGCGATGTTTTGGGTTTCTTTAATCCATGTGAAGGCATATTCATAGGCGTTAAGCATATCAGGTCTGACTTGACGATTGCCGTACAGGTGAGGCATGCCCAAGGAATTCACAATGTGGAAGGTGAAAAGAACCACGATGCCTATTTGTCTTATGATCTCTTTGATGCTCACCTCACCCCTCTCGGCTGGCAGCAGGTGCTAATTTTTTCCCGTGCCGACTTCAAGGGTACATATGTTAAGAGAGGAATTTCTAAAAGAGACTGCATTTTATTGGATTTCACATTAGGAATTGTGTTGCTTCCCTGAAATTGACAAACGGAATATTCTTGTCAGAAGAACTTCATTAAAAAACAAGTTGGTCTTGGATAGGATATTAATATAATATACAGAGGGCAACAATGACATAGCCAACCTAAGTTAGTGTGAGAATTGAGAAGGCTTTGCTGTTTTGTTCTAGTTAAAATGCCCTAAACTCTATATTTTGTACGTTTTTGAACCTTCAGGAGATCTATTAGAAAAAGTCCGCGATAATTCTTTTTTTTTTTCCTACGCAGTTTGTTTGGACCGGTTTACTTTCTAATGATCTCTTGATGCGGTGATAGGTTGGTAACTTGCGCAAGCATGTCCGAGCATGCGGACTTTCCAAGAAGATTGATCTTGTTATCACTTCCCCTTTGATGAGGTACTGTGATTTGCTTCAAATTTGTTTCTTGCTTTACCTTTTCATATGTTCTTACAGATTGCATCATCTTCAATACTGTGTTTTAGATTGTTAAGGACCTAAATTCTTGTGTACCATTTGTTCTCTGTTGCATAGGATGCTAGTTTTAGTTGTTTTCATTCCACTTAACTGCTTTACTCATTTAATCATCGATAATAAGTTAGTAGGGCTTTGATATAAGTCCTAGAAATTAGTTGCTAGAGGCACCTCTGACATGAGGTCCTCTATCATGAATGATTGCATTTAACCTTGCAATGAGACATTTTCGTTTGTAACATAAGAGAAGAGTGTAATTGAGGTAAATTTAGGATGGTGTTTCCTTTTTCATTTGATGAAGAATGGCCAATGGGGCAAAGTGTCGAGATAATGAAAATAAACCGTATTATTTTCTAATAGCTTAAACTTTAGTTTTAAACAGATGCTTACTCAGTTCAACATATGTCGGAATGTCTGTGTTGAATTCCTCACACTTCCGTTTTACCATTTATGAGTTTTTGTCCTTCATAGCTATGGGTTTTAATCATTCTTTTATCCACATGTTTCGGGTCTGCATACTTTAAGTTGTTAACTTGACAATCTACTAGCCTTTGCATGAGGGGCATGTTATGGTACCCAATTTGGACTTTAAGTTTGTTCGGTTGCTGTTTTTACACTATTTATGTGATCACTTGCAGAACTATGCAAACAGCTGTTGGAGTTTTCGGTGGTGAAGGCTATGCAGATGGAATAGTTGCACCTCCCTTGATGGTTGCAAATGCAGGGAATAGTGATCATCCTGCTATTTCAAGTCTCAATTGCCCACCATTTACTGCCGTAGAACTTTGTCGAGAACATTTGGTAAGTTAATGCTTGTGGAATAAAGAGATCATCCACTAAGTCCTGAATGTTGGTTTATTTTTCACAATATTATTCGGTGGAAGCATTTTGTATGGACATGCCTCCAGAGTAAGTTCTGTCTCTGGAAAATGTTGGTACCTTTCTTCTTTGCAATACCCATTTCTAAAAAAAAAAAAAGTACCGATTTCTAAATGATTGCACATTGACCTTTAAATGGTCTTGGCACTTTACAGATTGTAGTGCATTCTATTCATGCCTACAATCTCTATTGATTCTTAATATGACATAAGAAAAAGAATTCGCCTTTGTCCTTGACTGGTATGATAATTTTGCGAACTTAAAAGAGGCTATCATGTGGATCTTTAGCAATTGACTAAACTTGCTTAAGTTCTAGAACTCAACCAAAGTGCTTCTTTTCGACCAAAAAAAAAAAAACAAAGGACTTCTTATCTTGTTAATGATGACCAACCATACATATTTGTAGTTAAAGAATGATAAGTTTCTTCATGTTGCATTGTTTCTCCTTTTGGCAGTTAGAACAGTGGATAACATGATACATCATTCAGCTTTTGCCAATTTTCATTTTTGCAGCTGAAATTCAGACTATGTTACGGCTACCACTATAGAAATCATTCGATAGCTACTGCTGTCTTCGTATTTCATTTCAATTTTGATGAAAATAGATGTGTTAGCACAAGTGGATGACCTAACATGATGTGGCATGATGGTAACCTCACACGGCGATCTGATTTTCGTCCAAGCACCAAAATCCATAAGATTGGTCGCAGATCTTGTACCATGAATCATGCCATCCTGTTGAAAAATGTCCTATTTAGCTTGTCATGTCATGTATTTAGTGAGTCAGATGTTCTGTCAAATTTAGTGATACAACCTAGAAACAGAGTTGTGGTTATTACATGACTTTGCAAAGTATAGTCGTAAAACCCCAAGCTGAATGATCCCTTATATAATCAACCTCCCTTAGAACTACAAGAAGTTATTGCAAGACGAAGGTGCAGACATTTTGCTACTAATTACTGCAGAATTTATCTCTTTCCTGAAGTTTTGTGGAGGCTCTTGTATTGGTATTGAACATTCCTTGCAAATTTTCAAGTTGCTAAATTTTACATTTTTGTTCATAGGGAGTTCATCCTTGTGACAAAAGACGAAGCATTAGCGAGTATCGGCCGCTCTTTCCTGCAATTGATTTTTCATTGGCAAGTGCTTATTTCTTAAACTGCTTTTTTTTCCGGGCATTTGCTTTGGAAGTCTTAAAATTAACTAATCTCAGTTTTTAATTTTGATATTAACTTTTCTTTAGATTGAGAATGAAGATGACGTCTTGTGGACCCCTGATGTTAGAGAAACGAATAAGGAAGTTGCTGTTCGAGGAACGAAATTCTTGAACTGGTACTTCATAACTTCCTGCTCGGTGCTTTAGAGTGTAAACTACAATGCAAAATAGAGTTGAAACTTGTATGATCTTGGAAGAAAATAGTTGAATAGCTATGTAAAAATAGAAAATCTGAAATAAGCCATTTGATTCTGCATCTCAAGGTTTTGATTTGTCTTCAGGTTGTGGACACGAGAAGAGAAGGAGATTGCAGTTGTTACCCATAGTGGATTCTTGTTTCATACCCTCAGCGCCTTTGGAAATGATTGTCATCCATCAGTGAGGAGCGAAATGTGCAAGCAGTGAGTCTCCTAGTTCATATTTGGTTGTTGGTTCTAGCCAATGGTTTTATATTTCTAATTATGATTGGGAGCACAGAATTTTTTTATTGTATTGCATTATTATCTTGAGCAAATATTTACATTTGATCCTTCTTATTGTCTCCCTTCTGATTATATGTATAACGAGTGAATGACATGAAATTAAGGAAGTACTCTGAAGGTTTTATTGTATGCTAAAGTTTGTAACTTGTACACTAGCAATTACCACTGATTATCCACTTTTGAGCATGTTGATTGATCATCTTACCACTACTGGTTGTTAAGCAGAAAAACTTGATTGTAGACGGGTGTTGCCCATCAGTCAATCGGAAAGCTGGATCTCTATCTTCTCTTCATATTATCTTTGGATTCTTCGGTATTGGTAGTGAAGTTTTGCACACACATTCTTCCAACTATGCTGACAGCCAACAAAGTCCCACCTTCTGTTCTTTTGGTCTTGCTCCATAATTGCATTAAGTGATGCAGTGATATAATCTATGTCAGATATTAGAGCTAATAGGATTTGATGGAGAGAAAATTTTGATAAGCACGCATTGGAAGTCATGTACCCTTGTGTAATGAGATTGTAGCTTCTGAGTTGTCCATGTACATGATATTTTTAGCTCTACATGGGTTTTAATTGCTTCATTAAAATGCCATCACATAGCTTTCTCTTTTTCCTTGGTGGAACTTTCCAATAGTGACAGCCACTCCCAGTTTCGATGGTGGTACTTGTAGCAGATTAGGATGATGAAAATGATGACATGGTTGTGACGAATGAATATTTTTGGTAAACTGCACATGATCCTAGTGGCTTGGCAATTGAGTTGATATGATGTAGCGCTTTATTTTTAGAGTAGGTGGGAGCTTTTATATGCCGGACTGATTAGACATATATTATCTGTGGTTGCAGATTTGCAAACTGTGAACTCCGTTCAGTTGTCATTGTGGATAGAGGGTAAGCATGACGCGCTCAAAGCATACTATTAGATATTTCCCCGAAACATATACACAGGTCCCTCCTTGATTCCATTTGCTGTTTGCAGGATGACAGGATCAGGTGCCTCAAGGACCAACTATCCAGGAAAAATTCCTGATGGACTTGATCTTCCAAGTGATGTTGCCAAAGACAAGCACTAAAGGAAGGTCCATGGAGGATGGAGGCAACGAATGGTTCAATTAGTCTCCCATAGTCTTGGTTCAATTAATGATTTTAGGTGTGTGCAACATGACACCTATTGTTTTTGGTGGGGGATCAGTTGCATCACACCATTGACTCTGAACTTGTTAGCTCTGCTAGGTGGTAGCTTGAAAGTGCATTCTTTCGAAAACCTGAAGCCAGGGAAATAGTTATACTTAGGTACCAATTCAATACAACAATAAAAGGACGCCGTAGTCGTGCCATCTATCTTAGCGCAATTGAGGTTGAATTTCGCTTCATCTGGTTCCATTCCAGTGCATCATTGCTGTATTCGCAACATATTAACTGAAAAAAGAAATATCTTGGTCATAGACACTGGGTTTTCAATTTTCATAAAATGGTTAGAACTTTGAGAAGCTGATAGTTCTCCAAACTCTTGTTGCTTGACTGTGTTATCAACCAGACTGTATATTTCAACTGCAAAAAGAGCAAAGAGATCAAATTCTTCTCCAACTTGTACTATAGTGGCCATTTCTCTCCTACTTAAAACCATCCAAAAATGCTGATCGGGCCCTTTTTTGGCACGGTTGGGCTTGAACCAGACGCATTATTTGGTCTAGTTCTAATGCAGAAGCCTCGAGTGGGGATGAAGTTACTTAACTTGTGAACTTCTGGCCCTTGATACACGCAAAGGCGCCATTAAATGGAAAAAGTCAAAACATAGCTGAAGGTAGAAAATGTCGATAGAACGAGCATAGGCGGGTCAAACATTCCACCTCGATCCTCCCTAAAAGGAGAATGGTTCCTTCCTTCCCTTCCAATATAAATCGCAAGAAAAGGCTAGTCGCCTGCTCTTGTTGACTAGTGCGTCCTAAGCAGCTTAAAGCCGATCTTCCCTCTTCATGATTCTGCTTTGTTTCGAGTATCGCCCCTATATATATGGGAAAATTGCAAAAATAAGAGTTTCAAGTGCTCTCATTTTCTCAAATAAGGATTTAAGGTGGACAATATTTCAGGTAAGGATTGAAGTGCCATCATTTTTTTTAAATAAGAGCCTAAAATGAATATTTGTTTCAAATAAAAATTTAGAATGCGGCGTCAGTCTCAAACAAATTTCTGATCTTCAAACTGGTTAAGGGCATCTTCGTTTTTTACTTCTTCTTTTTTTGAAATTTTCTTTTTTTCCTTCTTTCTATTTTTTTTCCTTTTATTTTCGCCGGTGATCGGCCACCAGCAATGCCCTGGGAGGGTTGAGTGAGGGTCACCCTCACCTGATCTGGCAAGGGCAGTCCTCACTCTCGCCCGTGGTCTTTAGACGAAAATTTCCTTAACCGGATGAAATATTTAGCCAACAGGCGTCAAGCCCTTATTTGAAATTGTGACGATCACTTCAGATCCTTATTTGATACTGATACGATTAATTACATGTCCTTATTTGAAAAAGTGATGACATTTCATACCCTTATTTAGCTTTCTAGGTGCAAAATACGTAGAACGCACCCCAAACCACATCTGTAAATTTGTAGTTCGTCGTCCGATCGAAACAAACGATCTGTCCAGCAAGGCAATCCAAGACTTTGCTCGATGTTACTCACGTGGTCTGGCTGGTTTGACTTCCACGAAGGCCCAGACCATTTCAATTAATTCCATACACACACAAATTCTCTCGTTAATTAAAGTCATAATGCATCACTCTTAAAGCTTAATTTGATTAGACCAAAGACATGGAAATCTAGGGCAGGACGCACTAAATCGTCAAAATGATTCGGGAGGGGGAAGCACATGGTCCCTTCCTACTTGGGACTTTGCTCTGGCTTGACGTTGTCGTTCCGTGCGACTTTGGAAGATAGTGACGGCAAAATGCCATGCCCAACGTTAATGCACGTGCACGTGCACTGGGATTGCCATACGGCGCGCCGTCTCGGGCGGTCGAAGCGGTAGCGCGCAACGGCGTTGCGTTTCGCATGTGAGGAGCGCCAGAAAGGCAGCAATCATTTCTGCGGGCGATACCGCCTCACAAGCAAAACAACGGTTTGGATCGAAAGGAAAACTATCCAATTTGTATTTTTTTTTTCCCTTCTTGTGTGGATTCGTTAGTTCATCATTTACCGAAAGAAAAAGGGCCTTTTTTTATATTATTTACACATTTTCTCTTTTGTCTTTTACGTCAGTTTTGTTACCACAACATTGAATAGGAAAGTTTGTGCGAAAAGCTTAAAACCTATTATACGGATGTCAATTCAGGATTAATTTTTTTATTTGATAAATTTAACCGTAGATCTTTTGATGATTTGCCAATGTAATCCATTGGCCGAGCAGCAGAGAAAAAAGAGGGTAAAAAAGAAAAAGAAGAAGAAGTAACATAAGGAAAGAATAAAAAAAGGAAATCTGTTTAGAAAATTAAAAAAAGAAAAATCCTCCACGGCGATTTTTGTCCATCTCGGCGTGTAATAGGTTTTGGAATTTTCGGACAATTATCCCCGCTAAATGATCGGTGATATGCAGTGAAATGTTAATGCAACACGGTAATAACAAAACATAACTTGAGTTTTTTTAGGAAAAAAAAATAACTTAAAGTTTGTGTAGCTACTAAGTGCACTCAGGCTCCGTTTATTTCGCTGAAAAAAAAATCGAGAAGTCAATTTTTAGAAAATGATTATGTTTTTCGGTGTTTGGCTGAAATATGAAAAAAAAAACTCGAAAAATATTTGCCGGTTGTTTGGTATAGAAAATTGAATTTGATTTTTCTTCGTGCACTCCTTTCAACATTTTTTTTTCTTTTTTTATTTTCATTTTTACTTTTTTTTTGGGTCTAAATTTTCATTTTTACTTTTAAAAAATTGAAAATTTTCAAGTTTTAATTATGTATCTTTTTCCTTTTCCCTCTTTTATGTATTTCTTATGTTACTATAGATCCCGTTTTCAACTCCCCTCGTTCCGATTCTCCTCCTCCAATTTTCGGCGTCTGCAACAACAAAAAAAAAATTCTGCGATATGAGAGGAGAAAACTTTCGATTCTCAACAAAGAGACGACTACGAGCAACGACTCACACTGTCGTCGACCCGTTTGAACTTGTTCGCTGGCTGATCCGAAAGACCACGCCTTTTTTTTTTCAAACTCTGATCCTCCGATATCGTAATGCCGACCGCACGGCTATGAAGGACCAACACGCTCAGGAGTGGGCGGGCCAGTGTCGGCCACCGACACGTCGTCAGCGCGCTGGACACGCAGGCTACACGTGTGCCGGGCCTTGCTTATGGCCGGCCGCAGATCGTGATCGTGGCAGGCAATCGGTTGAAGAAGAAGGGAAAAGAAAAAAAAATATATTAAAATTTTATAAAAAAAATTCAAAAAATAAATGAAAATAAAAAATAAAGAAAAACATAATTAAAAATAAAGAAAATGGGAAAGAGAGGAAAAGGAAATATGAGAAAAATGTTACTAGCTTATTTTTTTTTTGGAACCAAACGCCGAAAAATATTTTTCGTAAAGTTATTTTTCGTGAAACAAACGGAGCATTAATTACGATCTAAGGCAAATCTCAACCTTTATATCGTGACTAGCCAGTCTTACATGGAACAAATGAAGTTGACTTGAACATTAAAGTGTCATTTAGTTTGAAAAAAAAAATGAAAATGAAAAAGGAAGGAGAAAAGAGCCAATTAAATTCTCTTTTAGATACGAACGACTCACCAACTCTCACATGGATACTCTCCCTATCATGAGATGATCAATCAAGTTTCAAATAATGTCCGTGTTTTTCGCGAGAAATGAATAATCTGCAAAACTTTTTTTCTTCAAATGATCATTTATATCGCTTGAAATAATCTGCCAATAAAAAAAAAGTTTCCATTATCGACAATTATTCATATATAAAAATATGTTCATGAACGATGAACATAGTTTTCGTTCATTCGTCTCTGCAAAAAAAAAAAAAAAAAATTGATACAGGCGATCGATTATCTTTAGAAAAACTTCTTCTCAAATCATTCATTTTTTTCATGAAACAAACGAAGTCTTAGTCACGACGTATTGTCAGGCCCGCACGCACGTGGGGGCTGAGAGATGATGCTATTTGAGCTTTAGGGGTAATATGTGTGCCCATGCACCTTTAGTTATGTTGCTCCATGCGCTAGGGGGTTGTTAAATTGATTGCCCCCCATTAAATAGACGGATGGACCATGCTTGTGCTTCCACATTGCTACGGTGCATGACTTGTCCTGCTCAATGGGAATAGGACTTTCCAAATCCTAGAAAGGTCGTTGACTTTGTACGTCTCACATCGCTTATGAATGGATCTCGTGTGCTTTTTATGTACTTGTGGTCTCCCCTCCTCCTAATAACTCAAGTTTTTCTGTTGAACTTTCTAATATGGTATTAGAGATAGTGTTGTCCTTTCAGCGGTTGCGCTCTTCATTTTCTCTCGATCTACCTCTTCTTCCTTCGGATCACTCTCTCTCTCTCCCCTCATTCACCGTTTCTTTCTCATCTTTGTCTACTCAATCAGATCCACCAAGCATAGTTACGTCCGTTCAACAAGATAAACACCAAAAAGTCATAAACTTATTGTGCGGATTCCAATCAAATCCCAGACTTTTAAATTTGACCACCATAGATAGTTATGGCCGTTCGACTCAAGGTTAGTCAACAAACATTAATCGCAAAGTTTGCGGGTCAAATTCTTTGTCAAGGCTCAATATTTGATTGTTTACCTCGAAAAGAGAAAAAAAAAGCGAGAAGAAATAATAATAATAATAATAATAATAATAATAATAATAATAATAAAAGAGCTCATTCTTCGTTGCAGCAGGGAGTTGCAAGACGATATTATCATAATCCATTAGGATGAGCATGTGAATTATGCTAGATAAATCCTACATCGGAGAGCAGTTGATACATCATTTGATTTAAGCAATTGAGTGAAGGCGAGTCGAATTAGAGATATTAGAAACTCGGATTTAGTCTTCCTCTTAACAATCTTCTCGAGTGAGGCTTCTGTTGCGTGCTCCAACATGATCCATCCAACTATTGCTCGTATTTTAATTGTAATCGCTTGAGGATTGACAGTTAATTTCTTTAAATAAACGGTCTAGATTTTGCACGATCGAGGGGATATCCACCCTCTTTTTTCTTTTCTTTTTCGGGTACACTACACATTGCTTTGTTGACTTCGAGGCATTCCCAAACAATTGAATAGTGCAAGTCAAAAGAAGATGGCCAAGATGCATTCGGACAAACCAAAAGAAGAGAACCAAAAATTATGGCGACTCGCTCACTCCTCCACTTGACCTCGTCCATGAGGACCGACAGCGAACTTACGTCACTTCCATTAGAGATGTCAAAATCGAAATCGAACCGTATTAACTTGAAAATTAGTACATTTCAATTCAATTTGATTTAGGTAATTGAAAAATAATCATTCCTTTTTTTTTTAATTCGGTTCATTTAGTTGGGTTAACCAAAAGGCATTTTAAAAAAATCTTCAAAATAACAACTCTTTTTTCATTTTTATTGCTTTTTCTTTTCTTTTCTTTTTTTAGGAGCAAAGGGGCTGACGATCTAGCATCGGCAAAGGCAGGCGAGGGCCGTGACCCCTTCGCGGCCCTCACCCAAGGGCTGGCAACTTCACCGGATTTGAACAAAAAAAAAAAAGAAAAAGGAGAAAAAGAAAAAGAAAAAAGAAAAATCCAACTGAATTGGATTTTTGATTCAATATATTTAGTTAAGGGTGAGATTAGGTTCAATTTAAGGTTATACCTAATAATTTAGTTGGATTCGATTTTCTTTGAATTGAACCATTGAGCCCGTAACTTCCCCAGTCGTTGCTGGCCCCGGGCCGCCCTCGCCCGCTGCGAGGCGATGGGGAGGATGATGAAGAACAATGTGAATTTTGGTAATCTTGAGACGAGGGCAGTTGGGTCTTTTCGCCTTCAGCAAGAATTCGAGAAGATTCTTCGGAACTAATTCCTCAGGAGAAAAAGAAAAAACAAAGGAAAAAAAGAAGATCGTGATCCGATTCCAACTGTCGTCGGACCTTTCTACGCGTCGGTCAAACCCGTTTTGCCTTTAAGAACCTGAAACTTCGCTCCCGCTCCACCCAACACCGCCAGTCCAGTCCAGTCCAGTCCGGGGCCCCACCGGAAAATCCCAAAAAGCGAAATAAAAATAATATAAAATAAAGGAATAGTATAAGATATAAATCTTTTTCCACCCCTTTGCTTCCGGCTATCACTCCTCCCGCTCTCGCTCACGCTCACGCTCACGCTCGACGCCATGCTTCCTCCACCATCCTCGTCCTCCTCCTCCTCCTCGTTTTCGTCTTCGTCTTCTTCGAAACCCTAGTTTCACCTCCCTCCTCCGCCATTCTCACTCCCAAAGCCCTTGTCGACGATCGACCATGGACGCCCACGCGCCTCCGCCCCCCTCCTGCCCGGAATCCCGCGACTCCTCCCCTCGCTTCCGCGAGATCGACTCCGACCCCAACCTCAACCTCTCCTTGGACGAGCCCCCCTCCTCCGCCAAGGTCAAGCTCCTCTGCAGCTACGGCGGGAGGATCCAGCCCCGCCCCCACGACCACCAACTCGTCTACGCCGGCGGCGACACCAAGCTCCTCTCCGTCGACCGCTCCATCCGGTTCTCCGCCCTCATCTCCAAGCTCTCCTCCCTCACCGTGGCATCCGACTTCTGCCTCAAGTACCAGCTCCCTGGAGAGGACCTCGACGCTCTCGTCTCTGTGATCAACGACGAGGATTTGGAGCACATGCTGCTAGAGCACGACCGGTTGTGCTCCGTTTCTGCAAAGCCCGCGAGGTTGAGGCTCTTCCTCTTCGCGTCGAACTCCAGGTCTCGGAGTTCGGGCTCCAGCGACCCGAAGTCGGAACGGCAGTGGCTCGGGGACGCGTTGGACTCGGCGCAGGCCGTGAATTTCCAGGCGGCAAATCCCGATTTTCTGTTTGGCTTCGACAAGGTTTTCTCGGCGGTGCCGCCGCCGGTGAACGTGCAGGATTTTGTCCGTGTGCCAGTTGTCGCCGAATATGGGTTGGAGGATCGGCGCGTCGCTGGAGAGCAAGTTGCGCCGCCGGCGGAAATTCAGCAACAGATTCAGGTGTTGGACAGAGCGCACATTTCCGATCAGCAACAAGAGGCCGTGACGAATGTAAGTGGCGACGTAGTTAATCCTAGCGTTTGCACCGGTGAGCACCTTGTTGCTCCCGTCAAACAAGAGAAATTGGCGACTACAACACCAGCTGCGGTTCAGGTGGCCGCACCGGTGCAGATACCGGCGGCGACGTACTTTCCAGAACGGCCCGTGACGGGCGGAGGTTTGCCATTGGTGGTGAATGGGGGCCAAGCAGCATACTACGTTCCTGCTCCGGGCGGTGGTGGCTACTTCGCTGCGATTCAACCGGTGACCGGACCTATAAGTCAGGGTTTCTATGGAGTGCAGAGACGGGGGCCAGAGCTTTACCGGGAGCAGGCACTTTATAGTGCGGTCCAACCTCAGCAGGCAAAGGTCGGTGCTTACGGTGAGGGGAATCAGGTGGTGCAGCAGCCGGTCACCATGGCCGAGGCAGGTTTCCCGCAGGTGGTTTACTATGCGGCAGCCGGAGGGGTGGTTCCGGCGTATCAGGCGGCGACTGTTAACGGGATGCAAAGTGGTGGCGCGTTGACTCAGGATGGTAAAGTTGTTGGTCAGATCCCGCAAACAACTGCTGTGTGAGTTCAAAAATAAAAAATATGGTCGGGTTTGTTAAAAGTTTCTTTGATTTTTTAATTCGATTTGTGGGGGAACATGCGGTTGGTTTTGTCAAGAACGTGCATCTTTTTCGTTCTTTCTGTTTCTTACTCTGTGCGTTGGTTTTTTTTTTTGTTCATGTACATGCTTTAGTTTTGTCAATTGATTAGGGTTAATGTGGCAGTTGTTGGTAATTATCATGCTTCCCCTAGACCAGAGCAATTCATGAATATATGAGTTCTTAATATGACCCATTGCAGCTCTTCGGAGATCCCGAGAAGAAAAATGAGCAAAGAAGACTCTGAACTCAATTCAGGCAATGAAACGTGAATTGGGAGTTGGAATTTGAGGATGGAAAGTTTGGTAAAGCTTGTAAATATTTGTGAGGTCGATTTATTATGCTCAAGATGTTGCAAGCTTGATTTTGACCTTGGCTGAGTGGATCCTCTTCAATTCCGTGACTTCTCTTTCCGGTTTTAAATGGCTGAAGCATGCGATACCATTCATGGTAATTTGACATTTCTTTTTGGCATCCAAGCCAAAAAAATAAGATGCCAAGTAGTTTTGCTTGCTTCTGTTGTGTCTCCCTCGGGAAGCAGTTCTGCCAGCAAAACTATAAATCTAAGTTAGGTACTAGTTAGGACCGTGACGCTTGAAGACTCTGTTTTTACACATTTTACTGAATTGCTGGGACACCATGGAAACATCCTTCCCCTCACAAGAAAGTCTTAAGTCGTAGGATGGTCTTCGGACTGGAAAAACAGTTTGGTGGTGTTGACACAGATGTTTCTGCGGAATTTATCGTGTCTGGATTCCAATGGGTAGTATGCCTAGAAGTAGTAGCATGACTTGCTGTGGTGGGGCACGATCGCAAGCATGAATGCCCTTCTTTTAGGCTATATACTCACCTGCCTCGTTCAAAAAATTTCTTGCCTTCTTGTCTTAAACTTCCGTTGGACCTACTCTTTTCCTGTACCGTGGTCGCTGGTTGATCGCTAGGACTTGAGGGCAGATATGAGTACAACTACAGCTCATTGAATAGGTGAATTGGTTGACCATATATCTCCTACTTGCACTTGGCTAAAGGCTTGGTCCGTCTGCAGTAGATGAGCATTCCTCGTTAGCAAACTGAGGCTCTCTTCTGATCTGGCCTGAACTTTTAGGATGCAAACTCAACCGCAGTTTATAACATCTGCAGTATAACTAGTTAAGAGTTCATCAGATGAAGTAACTAAATGTTCCAAAAAAGTGGTGGAATCATCAGAATTTCTGCATCTGTTCCTTAGATCCTAACGGTGGAATACTTCAACCTTATCTGAGTAGATACTATCTTCTAGATTTTGAACCAAACAGCATTTGCATTTGGCCAAGAGACTTTAGAGCTCAAATGCTCATCTGTAATGCTGAATCAAACGGGGCCATACTGTTTGGGCCATCAGATATTGTGGATGAATAAAAATAAATCCTAGAGAATCCTGCCCATCTCATTCGAATGTGTGCTTGTGCCTGCTGGAAGGAAAAAAAAAAAAAGCAAAATCTTTTTTGCATTCTTTTAGATTAAGGAAAAGAAAAGAGTAAAGAAAAGCCCTAGTTCTTGACTTTATGCACGCCCCCCACCCCCACTAGGCACTTTTTCACATTCAAACTAAAAGGACGAGATTGAAGCCGAAGCAATCGGGATTGGCAACGGGCGCAAGCAAAGTCCAGCCTGGAGTTGCAATGTTGGAATTTATCTTTGGACAGCTGATTAAAGTAAAGCAGCTCTAATTATAGGTCGGCGAGTACCCAGCAGCGAGTCTGGAAGGCGATGGACGATATGATTTCATTGATCGAACATTCTTTGCGACTGTCCAAAAGACCGAGACGATTCTGGCGAGCTACACTCGTTTGCTCACTGTAGCCCAAATACCCAAGATGAAATCGTGGACTCTGATGATAAAAAAAAAATATATATGACTAAATCGAGATGGGTTTAGGAGTTAAAAAAAGGAACGGAAATATGCGCGCAGATCAGGCCGATGCGCGGTGCGACAATTTCTCGTGCTATCAAGCGCGACATATGTTGTATTAACGTCGTATCCATTGGAGTGTTAGACTATGAGTTGTAGTATGAATTAGAAAACAAAAGAAAAAGGCAAACTTCGAATATGCGGTTAAGGTTACATTTCTTTAGAGTGTACACGCAATCATATATGTCTATTAAGCCATTTCTTTCTTTTGATTATCTAAGTTTTCCAAATTAAAAAAGGGTTGTGAACGTCTTTGGATCGAAGAAGTAGGAAAAAAAAAAAACAAAAAACTTCTTACGGTGCGTGGCGAATTCATATGAAAATGCACAGCCTCATCATTCTAAGGTGATAGATATAAGCACGATAATTTTTTTTTTTTTGGGGGGGGGGGGGGGGGGGGGGGGGGGGGGGGGGGGTCAGAAGCTATAAGCACGATGATGACATTATATGAAAAGAAACTTTTTTCACGGTACTTTTCCAATTGAAATACATGTACACTAAGACGACTATACATTTATAATGTATAAAGAAAAATGTGGAAGATAAGAATTGGAGAATTTTCTATATATATTTATATATACATCAGCCTATTTATGGGTTTTTTGAGATCATTATCGAAGAAGATATATATGTGTATATATATCAATCAAGATACGCACAACTAAAAAGAGAGATATGCACGATTATGTGAGATATATAAAATCAAGAGAGTTACCATATATCTCTTACATAGAAAACAATCCTAAATAAATGGTAGGGATAAGTGCATTGAAAGTCTAAACTTATCACAAAAATGCAATTAAGTCCTAAAACTTGTGACGAAGGTGCAATCGAGATCTAAAAATTTTAGAAAGTGCAAATAAGTCCTAAAACTTGTAATTTGATCCAATCAAGTCCTTTCATTGATAGCATCTTTGCAAGTTTTAGGACTTGATTGTACTTTGACAACAAGTTTTAGGACATAATTGCTATTTTCGAAAGTTTTAGGATTCGATTGCACTTTCGTGATAAGTTTTAAGATTTGATTACACTTTTTAAAAAAATTAAAAATCTATCGCACTTTCGCGACAAATTTTAAAACTTTCAATGCATTTACTTATAAAATCATAATTATCTCTAAACATTTCTGCCCATACAAGTGAGAGTCAATGTACCTTTCGGTTCACCCCGAGGTCTCTAGGTATAACATAGTGTGACTGATGAAGGATGGACTTAAATATGAAAGGGTATTCCCTCCTTGGTCGGGAAGACAAATATTGACCAGGGAATAGGGATACAGCTCCTAGGCGGTCGGCCTCTGTTCTCTATTTACAAGACAGCCGCATTGCCCCGTTGATCTCAGATGGCTTGCCAACTGAGTGAAAACTAGTGGTGGTGTAGGAGAAGCGTAGTTATCTACGTGGATCCCGAGACTGGCCAGGTTAAAAGCCAAATGGGTTTTAGTAATGACCCAGGTCAGACCCTCGTCCCCATTACTACTACTGGAGTCAATGTGATTGCTACAATACAATGCATGTGATGCTAGAATTTACTGTAATGACCATCTTTTTTGTTCTTTGCCAACGTGTTTTGGTGGAGGCTGCTTTCCATTGATGATACATGTTTCTCGTTTCATTCGTAGTCTTTCGAGAGATTTATAACAGTCGCTCTTCGATGGTAAATCACAGTAATAGATTACTTAACTAACTAATCAATTTAATGCTGCACAAGTGATGTGGCGAATATTAGCAGTGCGCTTTTGGACCGTTGGACTAGGTTGCATCGATACGGACACCGACAGCGACACCGACACGACACGTCGACACGCCATTTCTCAAAAATAGAAAAATTCGACACGTCGGGGACACGTCGTATTAAATATATATTTTTATATATACATTATAAATTATTATTTTTATGAATATTTCAATTATATTAATTTGATACAAAAATAGTTTATGAACAAGTGAAAGGAGAAAATAATCAAACTATCACCTTGATAATAAAATTATCAAATAATCCTCGAGCTATATATTAGCGAAAACACTTGGGCCGCTCGCGCTTTGCCGTTTCATGGGCTGGGCTTCATGCGTGTCGGGCACGCCCGACACGCGTGTCCGACACGTGTCGGGATTCCGACACGCGTTGACCGCATGTCGGACGCGTGTCCACACGTGTCGGACGCATGTCGGTGTCCACACGTGTCGGACGCATGTCGGTGTCCGACACACGTCCGACACCGATACGTCGGCTTAAGTGAAGTGTCGGTGCTACATAGCCGTTGGATAGGCAGAAATCAAACAGAAGTTGAAACGATGACGCCCCTAAGACTGGCAGACCGGCGTACAACTTCGAAACGGGCTCAAATTCGATCTGATCAATACTCACGGCCTTCTGATCAATACTCATGGCCTTTGACCGTGAGCTACGATGGATTTTGGCGATTCGGGGTCGTTTTTATGGACTTTTCATTTTTTTTAAGTATTTTTGGGCTTAATTTTACTACTAGTGGCAATTTTATAATTTTGAATTTTGCTATTTAGAATCCAAATAGGGTTAGACTTAACGCCTCATATAAAATGTGTTTTATGATGTTTGAGACGGACATAATACTTTGATATTGAATTTGTATTTTTTTTTCCTCAAAGCAAGATTTGCTTGTTATTACTCACTGTACGTTGCGCCATCAAGTCAAATCTCTTGCGGAGGCAAGCCTAATCGAGGCAGATGATAGTGGAAGGAACAGGTGTAGCTCCACTTTTCCTTCAAGTTTCGTGTTGTTGCATTCTTCTTTTCTATCCTCTTTAGTAGACAGATGTTATCAAAGTCTAAGCAACTTTCATTATCTTAATGATCGTTGTCTTTTTATTTATTTTTTTGCCATCTATCGCATCATCTTATGTCTATTGTTATCTTTCTTCGGGCAGATATGATTTCTCAGCCTATCTTGAACTTACTACGTGCTTTTACATTGCTTTCCCGGACGATAAGTCAATAACCACGTCAAGTCGTGGATGTTAGGATTCGACGCGCAATCACAATAAAATAAAGTGTAAAAGCAATAATGAGAAATCAAGACACAAAATTTTATCCGGATTCATCCTTAAACTAGATCTACGTCTAGAAGAAATTTCACTATAATTATCATCTCACATTTCTCGTTACATCACTCAATTATAAGCGAAGAAGAGTGCACACACGTGACTTTTTTTTTTTATCAATAGAGAGTATGAACCACACTCCGATAGTAAAGTCCAAATAGAAGATTACGAAATATTACTATAGTTTTAGAAACTCTCGGTACGCTTGTTGACACCTGATTTTTAATCATCTTTTATTTTGATTTTATTTCTAAAATTAATTAAAAATAGCAAAAAAGTCATAAAATTACAAAATCAACTTTGGAAGCATTGGCCTAGCCTTAGGAACCAATTTTGGACAAAAAATAATTTTCGTAATTTTTAATATTTTTTCGAATTTATTTAATTATAAAAATACCCAAAAATCATAAAAATACCATTCGTGGTCAGCAAAATTCATAAAAATAGTCAATAATTTTATTTTAATTCCCTTTTCATAATTATTTTTATAAATCTCAAAAATTCAACTTGGGTCATTATGTTCCTTCACAAACATACACTCGAGTCGACCATAAAAATTTCTTTTTGAACATTTTAATTTCCAATTTCCACTCCCAATAAGCCATGACATTTGAATCTAGAGCCTTGAAGTGAAATTATGTCGAGTTACGCTTCAATTTGGTCAATTTGACAAAAGGGCTTGATTACACAAATTTCCTTGCAATTTAATCTCCGGATTTGCAGTTCCTAAAATTAAATCTTTGCTAGGGGCACCCACGAAAATTAAACATTCCTACCCTATGAATTACACCATGCCGAATCCAGTGGTGGCCTCAATTTGGGTCAATTCGATCATTTAGGCTTTCAATTGTGTAAAAATAGATTTCGGATCTTCCGCGAAAATTGGGGTTTTCATTAAATTCCAAGCCAAAAACTCACGAAAACACCCATGTTACGTAGAAATCATGCTGGGAAACCCGATTCCGATTTCAATTTCACGAGAAAGGGTCGAATTGGAGCCTGATTTGGTAAAATGGTCGAAATCGGATCCACCGGATCGGACCCGACCCGACCTGACGGATCCGGGTCTGCACCAAAGGATCAGCATAATGCTTGTTCACGCGCGTTCTCTCCCCCCTCCTCTCGCGAGACGTTGGCAAGATTCCTTTTTTTTTGTCTTCTACTGCACGAGATGACAGAGGCGTGGATGAGCTGGCAAAAAAAGGACGACGGTTAGGGGACATCGGGGGAAGGTGGACAGTACGTGGAGGGGTTATCGCGTGGAGACCAAAAAGAGAAAGCAGAGAGGAAAAAGGGGGCGGCGATTTTCGAAAAAAGAAAACCTTTCCACGGAGAGAGACAGGGAGAGAGACTGAGGGACACGAGAGTGAACGAGAGACAGGAAACGAAAAGGGAGGACCATCGTCGGAGTTCCGGCGTTCAAAAAACGGAGGGAGCCGAGTCCGAGTTGTGAGGGAGCTTGGAGCGAGTCCAAAGCCCGAGCGAACCTCGTCGAGCTTTTTAGACATCCGAACGCGTTATTCCCAGGGTTTCAGCCGCCGTCGACTGGTGAAATAGGTCGGTTCTTCCTCCCATTCCATCTCCCCTATTTTTCTGCTTCGAGTATTCTGTGGGTTCAGCTCGGTTTGGTTCTCGACCAAACCGAGCCGAACCAAATGCATGTCGTTGTCCTTTGCAATGTCTCTAGTGATGTTTGAATGCTGTCTCGCTTTGTTTCTGTACGTAATGCCCGTGGATCTAGCCTAAATGTTTATATCTCGCATGCCTACCATGTGTTCGATGAAATGCCCGAATGAACCTGTTAATTCTTAGCTTTCGGTAGTGCCATTTCCGGCCTCTTTGCGTGCGAGTCTGGTCTTGAACCTTCATTAGAGTCAACTATAAGCCTGGCTTGACCTTTTTTTTTTGCATCGAACACCACTGAAAAACGAGGGCCGGAGCTCACCGAGTTACACCCGAGCCGAAGACTTGCACCGGCGAAGCCGGCGGTCCTCGACCATCAAGGGACCTCAGGTAAGCTTCTAAACCTCCATTGGATGCCATGTGATGGAACGAAACCGAGTTTAAACCAAGAAAAATTTTCTGCAAATGGGCTCGCCGGCGCCGGTTCGGGGAAGGTTGGTTTGGCCGTTTTCCGACGTAAAATTTGCCATGTTTCAAGTTTATGTTGATGCTGGGGATCTGAGGAGCCGAATGGTAAAAAAAGGACCCAAAAAAATTGGAGGTTTCGGCACGGTTTCGCTTTTCTGGCGAGGATTCCGGCGAAGCGCCGGTCATCTTCTCCAGCTGCCCCCCGATCGGTCAACAGGCTGACGTGGCGCGCCACGTAGGCAGCCATGTCAGCGTGGTGGGGTCGGTTTAATTAAAAATAAACTTCTAGATCGGACGGCCGTGGCTCTGCCACGTGTCGCGATCCTGGGTTTTTCTATTAAAAAATGATTTCCATAATTAATAAAGGATTTTTTGAAATAAAAAAAATAAATAAAATCGATCCGACGGTCTCGGATTGGCCGTGTGTCACGATCTCAACTTTTCAAAATTAATGAAGGTTTTTCCGAAAAATTCGGGTGGTCCATATCGAGCCAGTGTCACTCTCAGGTCCGTTCGATCGAGCCTTTTTTCTAAAAAATTATTAAAATACAGATCGGACGCACCAGAGAGTGCCACATGGCAAAATTGAGACCGTTCGATGGGTTTTATTTTCAGAAATTCAGGTAAATCAGAAAATTGTTTAAAAAATAGAAAAAATCTCTAAAAAATCAAAACGGCGTCGTTTAGGCCGGATCTGACCCGTAGGGTCGGGCCGGGCGCCCGAGAGGAGCGGGCCCGGTCAGACCCGGCCCGGAAAATATTTTTAAAATAATAAAAAATTCAAAAAATGGAAAATCATAAAAAATTCAGAAAAATTCAGAAAATTCAGAAAATTCCAAAAAAAAAAAAAATTCAGAAATTAGTAAATGGCCACAATCCACTGGCCATGACCTATTTTTGATTTTCTGAACTTCCGATCTTTTCCAAAATGACGATTTTGCCCTTTTGGCAAATCGTCTCCCAAGAAATCCTAGAAATTCAGAAAACTCCAAAAAAATTCCAAAAATTAGGAAATGGCCACAATCAACTGGCCATGACCTATTTTTGATTTTCTGAACCCCCGATCTTTTCCAAAATGACGATTTGCCCTTTTGGCAAATCGTCTCCCAAAAAAATCCTAGAAATTCAGAAAATTCCAAAAAAATTCCAGAAATTAGGAAATGGCCACAATCAACTGGCCATGATCTATTTTTGGTTTTCTGAACTCCCGATCTTTTTTCAAAATGACGATTTTTCCTTTTTGGCAAATCGTTTCTCAAGAAATGTCGAAAAATCCAAAAAAATTCTTAAAAATAGGAAATAGCCAAGATCAATTGGTCACGACCTATTTGGTTTATTTCGACATCCAAACTTTCTGAAAAATGGACGATTTCTCCCTTCGAGCAAATCGTCCCCAAATCTTCCCAATCTACCATTGATCCTAAATCATACCTTCCCTAAGTCCTTAAGGCTATACTAGGATGCCATTGATTTGAATTGATGTGCATTGACATGGTTCATTTATGCACTTGATTGCGCTTTCCTTATATTGATTGTAATTTGATAGGACTAGTCTTCCAATCTGCATGAAACCCCTGAATCAGCCTTACCTCACCCAAAATTGCGCCTGCTTGAAATCTTAGTTAGGAAAATCACTCGCGTTAGGTATTGAAAGTGCGTTGATAATGACACCAACGTAACCAAGTCCCCGAACCCAAAATCTCTGGTTCCGCAGAACTGATCGATCTCTCCCAATCGATCAGTGAGGTTTCCGGTCCACCTTCTAAGAAGGACCGGGTGACGACTCCAAATGCATGCACACATAGCACATGCCACCACGACCACACCAAGGTCGGATGCGATCGACTCTTATCGTCGAAAAATCCGCGTAAATTCAATTCCCGTCGCGATTTGGTATGAGCCTGGGAGGGCCAGCATCGAGAAAGCCCGCAATCCACATCGCAGAGTGGGGGCCCGATCTGACAATCCATTAGCCCGTTTTAGAAAAAAAATCGAGTCGCGACAACGCTGGACATTATATATATATAAGGCGGCACTATTTTCGCTCCTACATGACTAAATCCACCCCCGTTTACACTTAAAAACAAAAACAAAATAACCCTTAATCATTCAATGGCAAAGTGATGGCTCCATTCCTTCTTATTTTTTTTTTATTTTTTTCTGTTTATATTTAATTAACCATTTTGGTTATTTTATCTAGTGTACTGAAAAAATTGGTGTATTCCTGGACATTTTCATAATGTTATACTGATACAAAGCTCCATTTATTTTACGAAAAAGTGAATATATATATATTGCTCATTCATTTTTGTAAGCTCCTCGAGGGCCATCAATAAATCTAAAGACCAAATTGATATTATTTATTGTAGTGTATATATATATACACACACACACTTACGTAAATGCATGAGCAAAAAGTGTTTTTATATTATTATCGATAATCTTTCATTGATTAATTATTTCAAGAGTTGTGAGCAATCTATTTTTAGAAAAATATTTTTCAAATTATTTTTTTTTTGTGTGAAACAAATGGAGTCTAAAATACGCAAATAGATAAGTGCCTTGTAAATTGTCGTTTGGCGAAAAAACGCCTTCATCTCTTTTGATTGGTGATGTCAACAAGTTCACGAAGTGGAGTTTCACCTATTTAAATTGGAATTTGTTGTCATAGAAAAAGCTATGTAATATTAAATTTCAAGTAATTAGCAGGGAATTTCCTATGCCAAATTTATCTTTTGGGATTTTCATACTGGTATTTACGAAACGTCCAAATCCGACAAGGCCAAGGACTGATGGTGGGGGCGAGAGAGCTCGGATTATATACGAGCATGGATTATATACGAGCATGGCAAAGGGAACACAAATGAATCTACCAAATTGTACATGGACATGAGGAGAGTAAATTTGCATTATAAATGCGAGATTTTGTCACCTATTTTAAAAGCTTAAGCTATTACATGAATGCATAATTTAATATTTAATTATTCTATCAATAAATGTGAAATAAGAGTAATTTACATAAGGTGTCTTGTAATTCGCGATACAAGTTACAACCACGTCACTTCATTGTGGAACTTCAATATCAAATGTATTCAGGTGAGAGCATTATCACGAGGCGTGACCTCCTTTGCACCAATCGGTTGCATTTGCCTTCGTCGCGCTCGCCTCGGCATCATGCTATCTTCGCCAACATTGCAACCCCCCACTCATACTGCATTAGGCGATAAAGAAATAGACTGAAAACGTCAATTTACGTGACTACACGTTCCTCGGAAAATCGAAACGAGAATAACAGTAGTCGGAAGATACGATAAGCAGGAGTTAATTAACAATTAACAAACTAAAATAGTATAACGTAGGCAAACACGGGTTTCAAGCAGGAGGATCATTATGGGGGTGCATGATAACTTGCCAGAATTAGTTTCTGGAACAGATTTCTATTTCTAGAATAGATTTGGAACATAAATTCGTTTGGTAACGCAAATGCAAGAAACTATTTCTAGAACAATTTTGAGAAACAGAAATAGATTTCAAGCAGAAATGAGAAACAAAAAAAAGTTACTTCTCTGAGAAATAGAAATAGAAATCTTCGTCGACGACGACCGCCACCGATTGCACCTCTTTGACCGCCGGCGCCACTGTCGGCCGCCTCCAGTCGTCGGCCGGAAGCCGGCGACGGTCGCTGGATGTCACCAGCCGACAGCCTCCGGTCCCCGGACGGTCGTCGACCGACCGGCAGCCACCCCCTGCCACCGGTCACCGAACCGCCGCCGCAAATCGCCGGCCGGCCGCCTCCGGTCGCCCACCGTCGCTGTCACCTCCGTCGGTCAAATAAATTTCTATTCCAGAAATAAATTTTTTTTGCCATTATCAAACGTATTTATTTTGCTTAAAAATTCATTCTGAAATAGAAATACAAAAAATTATTTTCGTTCCGGAAACTCTTTATGGAATAGAAATACAGGGGTCAATGTCCCGACGACAAGATTGAGAGATGTTAAGGTCTCCGGTCAACGAGCACTCAAACCTGTTTTCATATTTTTTTTTTCAATTTTTTTTTCTTCCTCCATTTATTAATTTGTCCGAAGAAACTTTTTTTTTTTTCAAAAAATCAACTCCCACTTTCTCACCTAATCCCCCCTCCATTTCACTCTCTTTTTGGTCTTCAAATCTTGAAATTCAGCCACCACCTCCTCCACTTTCCGACTTGAGCGAACAAGTTAGCACGGAAAGCGGGATTTTCCCTGTGCCTCTAGAGATTGGAAACGAGCACAAGGAATCTGTTTTGCCGCTTGCTTGCTATTTTTCTTTTCTGGGAAATTTGTTCTCGAGACAAAGTAAAGTTCTGATTTTTCTCTGACGACGCGTGGGCTGAGAAATCAAGGTTCTTGTTTTTTTTTTTTTTTTTGCATCTTCATTCGGTTCACGTCTCCTGGGAGTTCAACTCTTGGTGCAATAACCTGGGATTGAAGTGGTCTTTGCGTGATATTTGGTTTTGGAAAGAGGTGAAGCGGCTGCACCAATGGTGGTCGATTGATGTAGTGGAGCGAAAGGTTCTGCCCGGAGAGAGACAAGATGGTGGTGAGGAAGGTGGGGAAGTACGAGGTGGGAAGGACGATCGGAGAAGGGACGTTCGCGAAGGTGAAGTTCGCGCAGAACACCGAAACGGGTGAGAGTGTCGCCGTGAAAGTGCTCGATCGCAGCACCATCATCAAGCACAAGATGGTGGACCAGGTCTCTCTCTCTATGGGTTTCATTTAATTGGGTCTTGAATGATGAGAAGTTGAGGCACCAAGTTTAAAAGTATAAGCTTGTTAGAGATGATCAATCTATTCGGTTGTGCAAATGCTATGTACTTGATAATTGGTATGCGTGTTCTAACAGGATAAATCAACTTGGTGACTTGGGTTTGTGTTTATTTCTATATTTTTTGGGTCGTAGACGCCTGCATTTCTGTTCCATTCAAATCCTCAACTTGGAGAGAAGAGGAAAACTAACACTAAAGAGATCTTCATTAGCATAATCACTATGACGTCCTTCGAAATTTCATAACCTTGACACCTGACCGATTGGTGCTCTAGGGTGTGGAAACTGGTACTGATTAAATCTTACCATATGCTCTCTAAAGATATATAAATCCTACATTTATTCATTTATGCTGCAGAAAGTGGCAAAGCCCAAGTGCCTTCCCCTGTTCGATTCATTTTGCTTATCATCCTCATGAAAATTCTGTGGCTTGATTCTCGTGTGATTTTAAGCAGTATTTTACCAAAAGTCTTTTGTGGATGTACGGTGCAGTATTTCTCTCTTGTAAGGCTGTAGAGACATAATTTTCTGTACCTACTTATATTGCTTATTTGGTTACCTAAAGCAGGCCTCTGTACTTAGCTAAAATTTTCTTTTCTTGCACTTCTTCATGATATATATTGTTCAACTGTGCAGATTAAAAGGGAGATATCGATAATGAAACTTGTGCGGCATCCCCACGTTGTCCGTCTCCACGAGGCATGGGATTCAACTTACTGAGAATCTTAGTTGCATGATGCTTCTCTACACAGCTCATCTGATGCTTTTTTTCCGCTATTGGTTTTTGAACTTGCTTTCTAGGTTCTTGCCAGCCGAACCAAGATCTACATAATCTTGGAGTTTATTACAGGTGGAGAATTGTTCGACAAAATAGTAAGTAGTCTAGCATATAAGATCAATGGTCCAGTTGCTTGGAGCGTATAACCTTGTTTGTGTGGAATATCTTTGCAATCACTTAAGTGTGAGTCAAAACTGCATAGGTCCATCATGGACGTCTCAGTGAAGCTGAGTCTAGAAGATACTTTCAACAACTTATTGATGGGGTAGATTTTTGCCACAGCAAAGGAGTCTATCACAGAGACTTAAAGGTGATGCATCCCTATTGTCTTAAAGCTTCTATTTTTTGGATAGTTGAAGAAACTCTTATTCTCTTTTCCGCCATTGTACAGCCTGAAAATCTACTACTCGACTCCCAAGGAAACTTGAAAATCTCTGATTTTGGTCTTAGTGCATTGCCTGAACAGGTAAAATTTATTTTGATCATCGATGTTATGTTAGTTTGATGAAATCATATATGAGGAAAAAGGATTGTGATGATTCTCTTTCCTCTTAACATCTATTTATAGGGGGTTAGCTTACTTCGGACAACATGTGGAACTCCTAATTATGTAGCACCAGAGGTAACTATCAACATAATCCTATTTTAACTCGATACTTCTTGAGCTAGGGGGTTGTGTATCATGTATTTCATTGTGCTCCAATTTTCCATAATATTCCTCTTTTCTCTTTTTAAGGTACTTAGTCACAAGGGTTACAACGGTGCCCCGGCAGATGTTTGGTCTTGCGGGGTGATCCTTTATGTTCTGATGGCAGGATATCTCCCATTTGATGAACTTGACCTCACCACACTTTACAGTAAGGCATGATTTCGCTGTTCTTTATTTACTTTTTCCCTGCATCCATGTCTTGATTTGTTTTCACTTGAGGTTGGGTGAATCTTTCTCAGCCACAGATTGGTGATAGGCTTAATAATGGACACATAGCAGCTAGCTCAAGTCTATCACCCACATTTATTGTAAACTGGTACTTTTGAATGTTGGCCTTTGCATACTGTCTTGCGTATTGGTTTCATGTGTCACTACTAACTACATATTCTTTTAGGTTGTGGTCAACACTGCTATTTTAGATTATTTTGTCACTTTAGGTGTAATATCAGGAATGGAGTATCATATTATTTGTACAAAGTCCTTCAACATATTAATCAAAGATACAAATGTGTGCTTACAAATGTGTGTTACTTTGTTTAGATAATTCTCCTTTGGTCAAATGAATGTGAACTTTCATTTTCTTCTGCAGATTGATAATGCTGACTTTTCATGCCCATCATGGTTTCCCGTGGGAGCTAAGTCCTTGATTAAGAGGATTTTAGATCCAAATCCTGAAACTGTAAGCATTGAGAGTACGCTTGGATGCAAACTTCTTGTCTGCTTGAATCGAGCATCACATGTTATATTGCAGCAAAATCATATTTTCGGTTTTGATCTCACGTATTAATGTGCTTCTATTTATTACATTGTAATTAGCATGTTCAAAATGGATTCGCACGCAAACAATGAAAATTTTACATGTGCGTACTTATTTCATTACAAATAACTTGGCATGATTGTCACTGTACTATGCTACTGGAGGAGGAATTTTGCAGTCAGTCAGCTTTTTATATGTGGCAACTGGATATGGTTGAGGAAAAATAATTTAAGCGTCTTGGCTAGGTGATGCTCTTGTTCGTTGTGGTGGTCTTGATAACTTTGTCTTAAACTGAGGAGAAATGTAGGTTTATCCTGTTACGATTGTGGAAGCTAAAATCCATGCACAATTGTGTAAACCGTCCAAACGGTGAGGTGGAGATGAATAAGATTGTATATAAAAGATTTACTTTGTTTGGGATAACATTCTATCACATATTGTCCTATTTTCTCCATGGTATTGAAAAAAATTTCCCGTCCTAATTTTTGTCGTCACTCACTAGCTTCTCCTGTGGAGGATGCTAATAAGGGCTTACCTGCACCTTCTTGGCAGCTAATCATCATCTTGACGGAAAATTTTATTATTACTATCTGAGAAATTGGCTAATCCATTTTGTCTCTGAGAAGTCTCTTTCTTGGTTTTCAGCGTATTACAATAGAGCAGATCAGAGATGACGAATGGTTTAAGAAAGGTTATAATCCTGTCAGAGTCATTGAATCTGAGGATGTGAACTTGGAAGATGTAAATGCTGCCTTTGACGATGATGAGGTCCGTGAGTTTTTCAAGTTCGTAGTGCTTGATCTCTTTTAGTATTTTAACGACCAGGTTTGGTCAAGAGATCTTTTTTTATTAACTTTGCTCTCACTACTTATTTAATGATTTGGGTAAAATAATTAGCTCCTGCTTGCTGACCTTAAGCAGATAGTTACAAGCCATGTGTTCTCTCTCTTCCCTCAAATTTAAAGAAATGAAGTTAGCCCTTTTTGCTTGGCAAAGGAGTACTTCATGAGCGTTAACTGTGTTTATTCCTGCTCACATAAGATGTGCAGTTGCATCTAGTATTATCTTTCAATTGACAAAAATGTTCGTGAACTTATATTAGCTATAATCTTGGTGATCAACTGTTCTCTGATATATTTTTTTCGTTCTCTCGACTGAGCATCCACGTCATGTTCACATTTTTTATACAGAGTGATAAATATATTAATATTTATGAAGTAAGTTATATTGCTGCTTGGCATACTTCTGATTGGGAGATTGCTCCACAATGTTATCTGAAATGAAGCCTTGTGTTCTCATAATGAGATAATATTTATGAGTCCTGCTTTAGTAGAACGTTGCCATCCATTCTCAGCTCTCGGGAAAAAAGCTGTGGTGCTTAAATCATTCTCCTGCATTGCTGCACTCCTATTATCTGCTGTTGGCATTCCACGGCTCTTTTTATTTAATGAATGAAAAACTATTGTTTCTGCAGGAACAGCAGGCTAATGAGGAAGGTGGGAATGAAGACACGGGTCCATTAATCCTTAATGCATTCGACTTAATAACCTTATCTCAAGGGTTAAACCTTTCATCCATCTTTGACAGGGGTCAGGTACACGATTTAGCTGAATAAAGTCTACTATTGAAACGTATGCATTATGGCTCGTAGTATAATTTTGTCGATGCTCTTTCATATACTGGCCTCTTCTCGTAAACTTTGCAGAACGTTGATTCGTCCCATCTTCGACAGGACTCTGTGAAGCATCAAACTCGCTTTGTGTCGCAGAAGCCCGCAAAGGTGGTTTTATCCAGCATGGAAGTTGTTGCACAATCTATGGGTTTCAAGACACATATTCGCAATTACAAGGTACAGACTACAGACATATGTCGCTTTAATTTTAGCATTGGTTCTTTGCCCTCTCTCATATGCACATAACCACATGCGTATCTTCCTTAGATTCCCTATACCTGTGTTCTTGGTTTCTGGTTTCATTGCGATTGTTTGTCGTATGACTAGGTGAATTAAAAAAATTGTGAAGTTTTCCATAATGTCAATTTTCGTCCTTAAGTGTGGTTGGAGAACTTAGTTTTGTGGATCCGACCAAAAAAAAAATGACTTTAAGTTTTGTGGCAATGGCCAGATGAGAGTGGAAGGTCTTTCAGCTAGCAAGACCTCTCATTTCTCCGTTATTTTGGAGGTAAGCATTACCTCATTGGGTACCTTTTTCTTCGTCATTGACAAATCAGTCAACTAATTCTTCTCACTCTCTCCTTTGGTCTCCAGATTTTTGAGGTTGCTCCAACGTACTTCATGGTTGATATTCAGAAAGCAGCTGGAGACGCCAACGAGTACCTTAAGGTACCGTTCATGTTATTTCTAAGTGTTCACTTCTGTACCATTCCTTGTTCATATCTTTTTGTTTCACCACCATTCGAGAAGCTTATTCACAAGCAGACCTCATCGTGGGCTCCTCATATGGTTTAGCAACGCACCGGCCAATTGTATGGGCAGGTTAGATGGAAAAACCGTCGGTCCGTTGGGCTAAGGCGAGCCCCTGTGTATTTGTGGAAAACGAAGTGCTGCGGGCCTGAATTACTAACTCTTGATTGCACTTCTGTACCCAAAAGTGGTGGTCATGAGCGGGCAAGAGTTTAGCAATCGGCTTTGTATAGCGGATTTTCGGTTCATAACTATGTCACTCATCTGCATTGCAGTTCTACAGGAGTTTCTGTGGCAATCTCGAGGACATAATCTGGAAGCCTCCCGGCGAATCGGCCAAATCAAGGATCACAAAGAGCAAAAGCAAGAAGCGCTGAATCTTACGTTAGAGGATACCGAGCGTCTCCCTGTGGCAGGAGTATCGTGCTAATTGTTTGACCCAACTGTGCTTGGAGTCGGAGTGACCAGGCCCTTAACATCTTGGAAGAGGTTGTAGCTACTAGCTAGTGTGATTTTGAGTGTTCCACAATCTGCCAGAGACGAAGATCTCCTTCTTCTTTTTCGTGTGTATAGTTATATTTTTTGTGGAATGGATGCTTATATCAATGTGTATTGATTTGACGCAAGGCGCGGCTCTGTTAAGAACCGTAATATTATCTGCAAGTTTAGTCTATTTTGAAGAAAACCAGCTTGGAATGGGCAATAGTTTTTCTCGATCCGACGGCTTTCTCGCGGGGATATTGGAGATCCACATTCTCGACTGAAATTTTCGGATGCACGCTTGTGGGGTTGAGATTTATCAAGATTAGAATTCGGAATTTGTGAAGATGCAAACGGGTTAATTCCTAAGTAAGCACCGACACATCACACTCGACAAGACATACATACGTTATTTCTCCAAAAAAAAGAAAAAGAAAATTTTGATATGTTGAGATATATTGTATATTAAATATACATGATTATATAAAAATATCAGTGAGCTTTTCTTCTTTGGCTAACTGGTTATATTAATTTTGAGGTGACTTAAGTATATGTATTTTTGATAAATTTACGTTTTGACTTCTAATTCGTTGAAGATGTTTAAAATCGACCCTTGCGAGCTTAAATGGAGTGTTAGAATGCTGGACTCGCGTGTCGTTGGCGTGTGTGGAGTGCTGATTATGTGTGGATCGCACATTGGAGGGTGTCAGAGTGTCGAACACAACACGGAGGCTTCTAGAGAGTTTCGGTGCTTCTTATGGTAATTATGCAGAAATGAAAGTAGGTGATGCATAACTTCGGAAATGGGCTGCTGGATGAATATTTTGCTTTTGTAAGAATTAACCAACTTTCCAAATTGAGATTACTTTTTTTTTTTTTCAGGAAAGAAAAGGAACTTTCGGGCAAATGATCCATCATCATGTCTTCCCTCTCCTCAATTTTTTTATCCGAATAGATCGTGTGACAAGAGAAGAACATCATCGTCAGTCTTATCATATTCTCACTCCTCCTTGCCTCGTCCTCCTTCTCCAAGTACCTTTCTTTCCATGCAGCAACGATCTTGCCAGTGCTTCTCTCTCTGTCTCCCGCAGTCCTCATGGCTTGTCTGCCCTCGCTCTCTCTCGCCACCACGCTCAAGCTCGACCCTTCTTCCCCGCGTTCGAGAATCTCCGGTTGCGTCTCTCCTCTCGCTGTGGAAAAAGGTATTCTCTTTGTCATCTTTGGGGCGCGTGTCTCGCTTCGAATAGCTTAAGTTCATTCGATGCTCTGTCTTTTCAAGGGAAAATTAGGACGGATTTACGTAGAAAAATTGTTAGCCCGTCAGTGCGATTGAGCTTCTGGGACTGATTCTGAGCTCCATTTGTTCACTCAGCCTGCGGGCATTTGTTGTGGAACGAGTAAAACCAACAGCAGCCCAAGCGCAACTCTGGAGGTCGAGTCTTTAGACTTCAGAGAAGGGCTTCCTGTGTTAGAAGATGGGACAGGACTCGGACCGTTTGATTATGTTCCCCTTTTGCAAGAATGCATGGACAGGCGTTTGGTTTCAGATGTGGAAGTTGTTCATGCCCACATCATTAAAACAGGAGCCCATGTGGATTTGTTTGTCATGACGTTCCTTGTGAAAGTTTATGCACAATGCGGGGCTACGGTTGCTGCCCGTAAGGTTTTCGACGGTTTGCCGGCGAGAAACGTCGTTGCTTGGACGACCCTGATTACGGGTTACGTCCACAGCTCTGAGCCGGAGGTCGCCATCCGAGTCTACCTGGAAATGTTGGAAGCAGGATCTTACCCTACCAATTATACCTTGGGAATCGCTCTGAATGCGTGTTCCTCTTTGCGATCTCTAGAACTGGGGAAACAAATTCACGCCTACATAGTTAAGTACCGGATTGAACATGATACGAGCATTGGCAATGCGCTTTGTAGCTTGTACTCCAAATTTGGCAACTTAGATTATGCAGTTAAAACTTTCAAAGGAATTATGGAGAAGAACGTGATTTCCTGGACTGCTATTATATCTGCTTGCAGCGAAAATGGCGAGGCTGCTTCCGGGTTGAGTTTTTTCAGTGAGATGCTTTGGGAGAGTGTTGAGCCCAATGAGTTCACCTTGACTAGTGTTTTAAGCCTTTGTTGCACAATGATGTCTTTGAATTTAGGGAAACAGGTTCACTCCTTGAGCACAAAGCTTGGTTATCAATTGAACCTACCAGTAAGGAATTCTGTGATGTATTTATACCTCAAATGTGGGTTGGTAGATGAGGCATACAAATTGTTCAATGAAATTGAATCCTCCAGTTTGGTCACGTGGAATGCCATCATCGCAGGGCACGTGCAAATTATGGATCTTGCATTTGACAATATTTCTGCATACCAAGGTGGGGCAAGAGCTCTGGAGATCTTTTTAAGAATGACCCGCTCTGGCCTGAAACCTGATCTTTTCACTTTTTCAAGTGTCTTGACGTTATGCAGTAAATTGGTAGCACAGGAGCAAGGGGAACAGATTCATGCGCAGACTATCAAAAATGGGTTTTTGTCTGATGTGGTGGTGGGGACTGCACTGCTTAACATGTATAGTAAATGTGGGAACATTAGAAGAGCGAGTAAAGCTTTTGTGGAGATGTCTACCAGAACTTTGATATCATGGACTTCCATGATCACAAATTTCGCCCTTCATGGTAAAACTCGGCAAGCCCTGCAACTCTTTGAGGACATGAGACTTGTGGGTGTCAGACCCAATCAAATTACTTTTGTTGGCATCCTGGCAGCTTGTGGTCGTTCTCTAATGATAGATGAGGCTCTCAATTACTTTGAGGTGATGCAGAAGGAATATAGAATTAAGCCTGTGATGGACCACTTTGAGTTGCTGGTTGACATGTTTGTGATGTCGGGTAGGTTAGATGAAGCCTTTGATTTAGTCAAGAAAATGGATTATGAGCCGAATGAGTTTATCTGGTCGGCTTTAATTACTGGAGCCAGTATTCATGGAAATCCGGAATTAGGTCTTCATGCAGCTGAGCAGTTAATTAAGCTAGAGCCAAGAGATAGCGAGACTTGCATCTTATTATTGAGGACATACAGAGCCACAAAGAGGTGGATGGACGTGTCGAATGTGGAAAAACTGATGAGAGCGGAGCAACCCATCAAACTAAGAGACTGGAGCTGGATTTGCATCAAAGGTAAGGTCTATTCATTCGAACCAAATGAGCAGTCCTGTCCTGGTAATGATATGGAGATGCGCATACTGTTGGAAAACTTGCTTGGCCAAGCAGAGACACTTGGATATGAATTTTCTGGGAGTTCAGGGCTAATGGATAATGAGGGAGCAGACTTATCATCTAGGATTCACCAGAGCGAAGTATTCGCTCTTGCTTTTGGATTATTGAATACGCCAAATGCGGCACCAATGCAGATTATCAAGAATACTAGTATGTACAGAATCTGCCATGATTTCATCAAATGCCTATCGATTCTAACTGCCAGGAAAATTGTCATCCAAGATCGGAAGCGGCTCCATAAGTTTGTCAACGGAAAGTGCTCGTGTGGAGACTTTTGGGGCCTTCTTTGAAATTCTTGACTTTCCTAATACAAATATGATCTGGGTGGCCTGCTATAATAGAAAAGCTACCTGGCTGCTAAACAGGAAGAATCTGTCACTCAGCAAACATGGAATTAACATAGACATATTCTTCTCAATTCTTTCACACCAAAACAGAGCACAATGCGGAGCAAAAATGCCGTGCAGAAAATTCGATACTTAGACGAGATTACAGATACAATTCTCAACGGACCAAGTAAGTTCCATACAATTTTCCATCAGCTCCTCTTTATTTCTGGCCTTCTTGGATGCAAACTGAAAGATACATGCTTTCTGCTGATTTCAATTACATGAACATGTTTACGAACAGCTTTTTGTGCGTAGGTATCTATAGTCTTGCATAACTATACATGAGAAGTTTAAGATGCTGGCTTTAGAATAACTCAGAAATGGCCATATGATGCTTCTCTTGAACGACACATGGTTTTGGATAGAGTGATTGAATGAGAACCTAACCTACACAAATGGTAATTAAACCTTCTTGTTCCACTTATTGAACAGGATCCTATGGTCGGTCCTCAAGTATTAGATCTATTTCTATATGTAAAAGCAGCCTACAAATTTGATGGAGATAATTAATGGCAACATCTACTTTTATGTAGAACCTATACAGTTGGTAATTATTACCATTTTCTCTTGGTAAAAATATTAGATCTAAGTTTAGGGAATTCAATTCCCTAAGACAACAATCAAATCTAGACCTATGGCTTTCCAAGTCATTAAGTATAGGAATGCCCTTATGTACCGATCCTAGTTTGTAAAAATGTTGAAATAGACTCACATAAAAAAGATATGACCTTATATTTTCGTAACTTAATCACATTAAAGAATAGTTGAGTATTTTGAATGCCGACATATGACTTTATTTTCCCCTGTAAAAAGGGGCGAAGCCTTAATAACAGCATTGATTGCACTGGCCTAGCCACTAACACATGGCTTAACAAAGAAGAAACAGACATAAATCAAACAGAAGTTATGGGTTATATTACAAACAGTGTCTAAATCACACCCGAGAGAGAGAGAGAGAGAGAGAGAGAGAGAGTCATGATTACATCTCACCAATCTTAGACTGCAATTGGAAATTTGGAAGGGGACATACATGCAGTCTATCTTAGTCTAAACGTTTATGAAGATTTTGCATCATAGTTCAACGAAATAAGGACAAACTACTTTGCGATCATAAAAATATTATTTTGGGGGGAAAGGAGAAGTAGAAGCCCTGCTTTAATTTTTCTCACACCTAATCTCAGCATGGCTCCATTTTCTGACCAACAGGTCCAAAATTCCGACGTGTATATTTATCTTGGATGTTGCATGGATGATTTCCAACGTATCATCTTCACGTTCTCAAGCTTTCTTGTCCATCGAATTCCGGCATAGATCATTTAGGTTTGATCTCGTATTTTGCAAGCTTTATAGTCTAAATTCCAGCACAATTTGTGTACCCTTAACCAAGCCACTGCATATGAGTTGCCCGCTAAAAGGCCGCCCATCACAAGATCAATTCCAATCCTTTAAAACTAGACTGCTCATTTTAAGGAACTCTTGGAGCCAAGAATAGAAGACATTGACTAATGGAGTGAATTCCCATTGCCCAAAGAAGCGCTCGCAACTGGTAACGCCCTTGTATTCTTATCCACGACGAAGGAAAAAGGCATTATCGTTGTTTCTTGTTTGCTTGTGATGTCCCAAGTCGGTACAGAGAACAATATTTGATGAAAGATATTTCGTCAGGGAATCTATTCTGGCAAAGCAAGCACAAAGATATCTTAGGAAGGTGTCTCAGTGATGAAATCACCAAAAGGGGGAAGAGAGAAATCTGAACATACCATTACCATCAAATGCATTTAATAGCACAAATATGTTTCGCGAAGGCATCACAATGACGAAATACCAAAGGTGTAAGAGAGAAATCTGCACATACCATTGACATCATCCATGAAATGCTTTTTAAGTAGCGCACATGAACTTCATTGCACAGCAATCTCTGTTTAGCATAACCAAACCATTAGCCATTCATCACTCTATCAAAACCTAATCCCGAAGTAATCATGAAGCAGGCCTCCAAGTTGATGTTGGTCTTCCTCTTGGTGACTCTAGTTTGTAATCCTCTCTTGATCTCGATCTCGATTATGAATCCCTAATGCATGATTTTCTTGTGTGTTTATGCCATTGATCTCATCTTGTTAATCGTCAGGAGGGTACTTAAAAACATTTTTGTTTTCATAAGTTAACACGAGGCTGCGGAAATACAAGGAACACACATGTTTGATCACTGCAAACGCTTTCCTTCGTGTGCATGGCACATGCTACTTTACAGTAAATAATCTCCCGAAAAGAAAATGATGATATCTTGAATTTTTTGTTTTGTTTTGTTTTGTTTTGTGTTTTTTTTTTCCTTCCTTTTTTCAGGTGAGCCATGGATGGCGACAAGAGTCGAAGCTTATTGCGACCGAGACACCGATTGCATTTCGCAATGTGGAGCCAGGATTCCGAGGTGCAATTTGGCGCATCACGAATGTTTGTGCCTCCCACCCATAAAAACCGGTTCACCTAATGTCCCTGTTGAAGCCCAATTAGCCTCAAATCCCTAATTACTAATTAGTCGGTGTGCGGAATCAATCTCTTGTCGATGCCTCTCAATAATCGAATCATCGACAAATTTGTCTGATCATATGTGCTCGCATCGGTCCTCATACCCTTTTTTTTTTTACTGTCTTTTTTCGTCCTTCCGACATAAGTTCAATTGGAAGGTGCTTCGTGTGATCCGAGACTCATTCAAACTTCGAATTTCAGACAATACGTAAAGAACAGTGAACGGGGAATATCGAATCATGAATAGCTACTCGGATTGATTTTGCTTAAAAAGGGCAACAAGGATGTCCTAATGCTATCGTTACCACATGATCCTACTTGATGAGCACATCATGCGTAGAGCCAACCATTTGATTTTCTGTGTTTTTTTTTCCCATTCCTCGATGCAAGCTTTTTGACTTATTTTTTTTTATCTGTCCTATTAGTTCGTTAGTGAAATTAAATTTCATCAAGAGCTTTTAACCGCAATCCGAGAAGTTTTGCGGTGAAAAACTCAGGCGATGGCCCCTCGGCATTGATAGAGACTACTTGAAAGTTGTTTTACGAGGATGTAAAAGACACTAGATCGAGCGATTATTGTAACTAAATTGCACTCGGGACGGGAAAATAAAGAGATTTGCAAGAACCTATTGTTAATGAGGCTGTTAAACCGAATTAATTAACTCCTTTTTAATAAATGTTTCTTGCGCCTGTGTGGAATTGTACAAAGCAAGTTTCACCGGCTCATGCTCGAGTAATGAAAAAAAGAAGAGGGTACGTTTCTTGTGAATATCCTCATCGGGAAAATGATACAAATGGTTGCCGAACTTTGACCTAACTTGTAATGTGGTCCGTGAATTGTGCAAGGTAATCCCCAAACTCTAGCCTAACGTTCATGAAATTTTGGTACATGTTCAATTTAGTCCCTAAACTACATAAAAAAACTATCAATATTGTCCCATATCTTGAATTAATGGAAGAACGATGTTGAACATTGTCATATCATTCGGGGACTGTATTAAACATGTGTCAAAAGTATATGGATCACATTAAACAAATCAAAACTGTACGATCATATCACACATTGGACTAAAATTCATGGACCACATTAAACAATTTAAAAATTCGAAGACCGTATTACAAATTAGATCAAAGTTCAAGGATCATTTAGTGTTATTACCCACATCCTTTTCTGTGGGCGAAATGTGAGAAATATAGCTATGGAAACTCGTTTGGGCGCTTGCATGCTTGACATTGATGCGCAGCATCATAGTTTGCTGCCTTGCGAGGTGATTCCGCGTTCTTTTTAAAGATGGAGCAACGTCGTCATGGTGGTGATCGCATGACTGGTGAGTGCACTTTTAACTATCTGATTACACTTATGCTCGAGGAGTTTAAGGCTCCGTTTGTTTCATAAAATAAAATAAAATAAGCGACTGGTAAAATATTTTTCGAAAAAATGATCATTCGTGTCGCTGATAAAAATGAATGAACAAAAAAAATATGTTCATCATCTACGCCAATGAATTGTCGTTAATGAATTTTTTTTAATTGACCCATTATTTCAAGTGATGCACGCGATCATTCTTAGAAAAAACGTTTTCAAAATTACTTATTTCCCACAAAACAAACGAAACCTAAATTGCCGATTCCTATTCCTTTTAATGTAACTTGTGGCTGTTGACATCTGATTTTGTCAATCCGTTACAGCATTCTTTCTTAAAAAAACGGACAAATAGGTAAATTAACAAATAATTTTCTTTATTAGAGAATATATTAGAAAAATGGTGGTGTCAAAAGAAAAAAAAATGATATTTTTTTTTAATGATCAACAATCATGCTTCAGCCCCATCTACCTTTCCTCGCGCCTCTCACAGCCCATACCCCATTATATGTAACCCACTAATCCAACCCAGTTCACCAATCCATTGATCCAGCCCGTTACTGAAAGTAACACCAGCGGCCGCCCCGTCTCTTCCCATCTCGGATAATTACACAAAGGGATAATTACATAAATGGTCCCTGAACTTTGGCAGAATGTGCAATCTGGTCCCTGAACTTTTAATTTATTCAATTTAGTCCTTGAACTTTGGTAGAATGTGCAATTTGGTCCCTAAACTTTTAACTTGTTCAATTTAGTCCCTGAACTTTTAGTAAATGTTCAATTTAATCCCTAGACTATATGAAAATATTCAACGTTATTCCTGATATTAAATTAACAAAGGACTATATTGAACATTTTCTTATGATTCAAGGACTAGATTGAACATTTACTAAAAGTTCAGGGACTGAATTGAACAAGTCAAAAGTTTAGGGACCAAATTGCACATTCTACCAAAGTTCGGGGACTAAATTGAACAAATTAAAAGTTCAGGGACCAGATTGCACATTCTGCCAAAGTTCAGGGACTATTTGTGTCATTTTGCCTTACACAAATGGTTCCCGATTTCATTTTTTTGTGTGGCAGGCAAGTTCGCGATCTTCTTTCCGGCAATCACAGGCGAATTCGCGGTGGCTTCCGTGCGTGGCCATCGAGATTGATGGGAAGACTCGGGTTAGGATATGTTCACGCTCTTCTTCTTTTTCCAAATCTACAGTGGGGATAGTTCTTATTGTGGTAGTCTTGGTTAAGCATTGACAGCCCTTTTTTTTTTGTATGCCTTTCTGCTCCTTCACCACAATGTAATGGTAATAATCTTGTGCAGTCGATGCTTACTGAAGAAGAAGGGAAAAAAAAAACTACAAAAGGTTAAGGAGGAGTGGGGTGTTGAGGTGTCCCAGCTTTGAAAGTCAAACTTTTAGTCGTACGGCTTGGGATAGAGCGGATGACCTTCTTGTTTTGGTGGATATCAAATCTATTTTCGAGTGTGAAAAACAATTTACGTATTTAATGGCAAAAATAAATTTTGAATTGGACCTATGCAAATAGAAATTAGACATTTTTTCTTAGGGGTGGATTTTTTTTTTGGTTTGGTCAAACTTAGGGGTAGATGATGGATCTAATTCTTGTGTCCCTTTCCCTAGGGTTTTTTCTCCCTCCCCAAGCCGCGGCCCAAGCCCTCATTTCTGCAGCAACATTCCTATAGAGAGAGAGAGAGAGACTCTCTCTCCCTCTTCTCCTCTCCCATTTCCTTTTTGCTTTCCTATTTCTTTATATTCTCAACTTTTTCTCGAAAGCTTATTCGTTGATTTCGTGGACAACCCGTCGACTTCTTCTTCCACGTGAAAAGTTTTGTTCGGTGAGTTCAGAGTTTGAAGCGTGAGCATCTCAGAAGAATCTGCTATTCTGAATCTGCTCGCTCGCTTCGGGCTCCGGTGCATGCTTTTATAGTCGAGCGTAGTTTCTCTACTGCCTCATCGGTCGGCTTATCTGAAATTGATTTTTTGATCAGCTGATATCTCCTTCTCCTTTGCAGGTCTTCTCTTCCAATCTAGAGTTAAATTTAAATTCAAGTGCCCTTATATTCCAATCTAGAAATAGATATGCAATTTACAAGGTGTTATCTGTTCTTTTTCAACTTGTTGGGGTTGTCGTTATCTCTATACGGTGATGATATTATGGACGCCGTACCTAAACGCGCATCACCTTTTGGTAAAGCTGTAGTTAGTAGAGAAGAAAATCTTGGCGTATACCCATCACAGATGTTGATACAAGATAGCCGATGATTATGCTTTGATACGACTTTATGGAATGAACGAGTCTGTGCAATCTGTACCAAGTTGATTTATCTTTCAGATTTACTTATTTTGTTTGATTTTCATCTTTATTGATGTACCTCTCTTTCAAGTGAAATGAAAATTTTCTTTCGAAAAAAGAAAATGTTCCATCTACTTTTTTTACGTAAAAAGAAAATGCATATAAAAATTACTTTCTAAAACTAGGATCAAAATTCTCGGAATAAAATGCTTTGTCCTATTTAAAAAGGAGAAGTTGTCGACGATAATTTAGCCAATGTTACATTTCGAGGCGTTCTTTGGTCCAATTGGGGATTAATTCCTCGGTCGTAATGGGTGGTTGACTCATCATAATTCATGAGAGAGAGATGATTAAGGACTGTAAGAGTATGTATGGTAACCATTTTGATCCGGAAAAGTGATTATGATTAAAATGACTTATTTTGAGTTTTAGATAATCAGAACTCGTTTGATAACTGCATAAATTTTTTGTTCCTGGAATAGAAATGTGTTTGGTAAATGCACTTAATTTCTGTTCATAAAAAGAATTGTTCTTCCCAATTTGTGTCCTTTAAGTCAAATAATTATATAATTACTTTGTGAAATTTCACCCTACATTTCGAATTAGTCGAAGATTAATTCATATTGATTCTCTTATATAATATATTGCATATTGAAATGTAAAAATAAATATAAAAAAACATCACAATTCATTTTCGCCATTTATTATGAGGTTTTATCCAACTTTTTTAAGCGAGCGAATAACCAACAATAATGACATCCTTGTTTTTGAAAGAAAAATGCATTGCACTTTGCTATTGGTGTGCATTTTTTGTTAAAGAAAATCAAATCTTAGTTTTAACTCATCCAAAATTTAAGAATGAGAGCTTGCTGACTATTCACGCTCGTTATTTTGTCTTTTTTTTTTTTCAGAATTTTCTAAAACTAGACTAAGTCTAAATGCAAAAGCCTACACAAATCACAATCAATAAAATCAAGTGCTCAATCAAAGAATCATGATATTGATTAATTGCATCGTAAAACCCCAACGAACCTTAAGAGCTTAGAAAAATATGGTTCAAGTTTAATTTCAAAGGTATTTATTATTTTTTTAAAAAAGAACAAAATCTATGAAATCTAGAAAATTTATGCCCAAATTTATGAAAATGAGGTCAAACTAACCTAATCTAAGCTTATTCTATTTTATGAATTTTCTAAATTTTTTGTTATTTAAAAAAAAATCAATTTTGTATTTTTATTTTATTTTATTTTATTACTTTCTTTTAAAATAAGACCTCGTTATGTTTTAGTTGAGGGAAAAATAACTTCATTCTATTTTTTATTTTCAAAAGTGATTCTTTTTTCCAGAACCGATTTTTTTTGTTCTTATTTTTGCTCTGAAACTGATTCTGGGAACAGAATCAGAGTCAGAATTATTTACATTACCAAATAGGGTTCTCATCTTTTTCTTTTCCAGGAAATGGGATCAGAGAACGATTGTCATACAAGCCCTAATTGTCTCTTTGTTTGATTTGTCAGCCATAAATTCTAAATATCAGGGATTCTCTCGTAAGAAATAGCGATTCTCTTTTTCTACTCTTAATACATTAAATATGAAATGATAATATGAGTTACAGATTTTCAAACACAAAAGATCCCGTAAAAGTGATGGTGGTACCACCCGCCAATTGTGAGGAAAGCGTTTTTGCGATGAGGATTTGGCGATCCAATCTGCTACTTAGTTTGATACTCAAGGACCAGATGTCGACTTAACGGATCACAATCGATATCTCACAACTTGACCGCAAATCTTTTATTAGTAAGGATTGAATCAAATTCAAATTTGAATCGAAATTTTCAAATATCCTGTAAACTTCGATGTTGAGTTTGTACGAGGTTGTCGTGGAGGCTAGATTGGATAGACCGATCAAAATTCGAGTTTCCTATAACGCCCATCGCTAGATTTGGATGAGACGATGTGGAGATCGGTTCGATCACCGATTAAAATTTTCGAATTCCCCATAAAAAGCGTCGCCAGATTGGGAAACGCCCAATGGAACGCTTGAAGATGCATCAATCCATGTTGTCTCAATCCTTCTTTCTTTATTTCTCATGGACAAAATAGATTTCATCCTTCATGCATGAAAGTTTAGAGCCGGGGGAAGAGGGGTTGTTTGGGATCTTCTCCCTTCGCGAATTCTGCCAAAACAGAAGCAACTAAAAAACAACACTTTAAAATTACTTTTTAATCTAATTCCGTTGTCAAATCAACTTAAGAAATTACATCTTCTCTATTGAATGGACCTTCAGATCAATACCCCCGGCACAACACAGGGCACGTCCACATCAATAAAAGCCAAGAAAAGGACCAATCTGACCAAAACAAAAGGACAAGCACCAATTGACATCTCTCCTCTTTTTTTTCCCATTATTTTTGTCGAAATTCGACTGATGAAACGAAGTACATAGTATTCATCTCGATGACTCGTTCCCGGCCAACACCCAAAGTGATAAGCTGTTACAACGTCGTGCCCGAAAAGCTAAAGAATATCAATCAACTCCGATGGTAGCGACTAGCTTGGCACGAATTGTTTGTTTGCTGCGAATACAAGGATCATCTCACCAAAAAAACATGTAAATGTTAGGAAATTAAAATGAGAATTTGGGTCATTTTGGTAAAATGAAATTAGAATTTTATCTATTATATACTTCTTATAAGAAATATTAACTCTATTAAATAAGGGAAATTGTCAAAAAAGTCATAAATCTATTGCACTTTTACCAATTCAGTCCTAAACCTTTTAAGTTTGTCAATTCAGTCATAAACCTTTTAATTTTGTGTTAATTCAGTCCTAAACCTTTTTTTGTGCCAATTTAGTCATAAACCTTTTTGCATTTATGTCAATTCAGTCCATCCGGTAACCTTTGGCCGGCCGGCGTTGATGTGTCGCTGACGTGGCGATTTTTAATACTATTTTTTATTTTTTTTTCCTCTTTTTTTTTCTTTTGGTCTCCTTCTTCAAGCCGTGGAGTTGCCGACTACCGGAGGACATAGCCGGCGGGGCACTGGAGCCGGCACCGCAGCAACTTGGCGAGGCCGGCGTCGGTGCCGCTAGGCGAGGCCGAGCCATGGCATGGCTGGGCGAGGCTTGGCCTCACCAGATCCGGGCGTGTTCCTCTTTGTGTGGGTTTCGATTTTGGTCCGAAAGGTTCTTGGTTTTCGATTGGGCTGGGGAGTGAAGTGAGGAGGAACATGATAGCGTCGCAGAAACCCAAAACTCGACTGGCCCCTTTCGGCGACGAGAGGGACGACTGTTGATTCCACATGGGACCTTACTGGCTTATTCATGGCGGACGAAGCGGTTTAGTGTGCAGAAGGAAGAAAGAATGAGGATGAATCTTGCAAAGGGAAAATCTCACTTTCCATCCATTTCTCTTTGTTTGGACGCTTGTGGAGAAGAGATTGTTTTGAGAAAGCGAGAAGGAAGCGAACCATAGCCGTCCTTGTCGAACAAGCTGAAGGCTTCCCTGAACTCGGGAGATTTTTCAGACACAGAACCGAGCCCACAGACACCCAAATCTGATGAGGCCGAGCCATGGCGTGAGCGTGACTCGTCCTCATGGCTCAGCCTCACCCAGCGGCACCGATGCCGGTCTATCCCAGCGGCTGTGGCACCGGCGCCAGTGGCCCGCCGGCTATGTTCATCACTGGTCGGTGACTCCGTTGCTGGAGAAAAGAGAAGACCCAAAACAAAAAAAGAAAAATAAAGAAAAGAGAAAAAAAAAGCAAAGAAAAATTGAAAATAACATTAAAGTGTTATAAAAAAAATCGTCACGTCAGCACCGGCCGGCCAAAGGTTGCCGGATGAACTGAATTGACATAAATACAAAAAGTTTATGACTAAATTGGCACAAAAGAAGATTTAGGACCGAATTGGCACAAAATTAAAAGGTTTAGGACTAAATTGACAAACTTAAAAGGTTTATGACTGAATTAACAAAAGTGCATTAAATTTAAGATTTTTTTGACAATTTTTTCCTATTAAATAAGTAAGTAGGCTTTAAATTCCCAACGTGATAAAGAAAAACGTTTTTAAGGGAGTATTATATATATATATTTACTTTGCTATCGAGGCTTTATAAAGACGGATTTAGTTGCTCTGCCTTTCCCACTCCAAAAACGACCCTCTCTTCACTGCTCGCACCAAAGTATGGGGACTGCAATGGATGTCGAAGGGCCGCCCAAGCTGGCACCGGAGGATTCACCCCCCGACGAGTCGGACCTCTCTCCGGTGGAGGAGGTCCGGCTGACGGTGCCCAACACCGACGATCCGAACCTGCCCGTATGGACGTTCCGGATGTGGACGCTCGGCCTCTTCTCCTGCGCCCTCCTCTCCTTCCTTAACCAGTTCTTCTCCTACCGGAGGGAGCCCCTCGTCATAACCCAGATCACCGTCCAGGTGGCGACCCTCCCCCTCGGGCGGCTCATGGCCTCCGCCCTCCCGACCGCCAAGTTCCGCCTCCCAGGGCTCGGCGGCAGGGAGTTCTCCCTCAACCCGGGTCCGTTCAACGTGAAGGAACACGTGCTGATCTCGATCTTCGCCAATGCCGGGAGCGCCTTCGGCAATGGCTCGGCCTACGCGGTTGGGATCGTCAACATCATCAAGGCGTTCTACGGGCGGAGCATCTCCTTCGGGGCCTCCTGGATTCTCATCATCACTACTCAGGTTCTTGATCCTTAATTCTCTCTTCGTAACAAACAATGCTCTCCTCAAGATTCAGAAGTTCTGAATCTCGATTACCGATATTTATTATCATGGTAATTTGAATACCCTGTAGACTTGTCAGATATCCAGTAGATGATTTGAAAAGACTTTATTTCTGTCAAATTATAAATCGAGTCTATCGTGTGTATCATAAATTTTACATTTTTTCTGAATGTTTCGGCTATCAAGATCTGATTTTTATGGATGTCGAAGGCCCGAAAGATTCCGAAACATACAAACAAGAGCGTATAGATTCATTAGTAAATCAAGTGTAGGCAGACATCTTCACTAAACTGACAACATTATTTTTAATCTTTCCTATTTTGGAAGGTTTTGGGGTACGGTTGGGCCGGGCTGTTGAGGAAGTACGTGGTGGAGCCGGCGCATATGTGGTGGCCCAGCACCCTCGTTCAAATCTCCCTCTTCAGGTCAACAGCTTCACTGCTTCATAATTCATATGCTGAGGATGAATTCATTTCTTGTTCTAGCCAAATTCCATGCAGTTTAGTTAATCAAAGAGCTCTTTTTCTTTTCATGATATGCCGGAATTCGCAGGACGCTGCACGAGAAAGAAACAGAGGAAGACAAGGCTTGGTACAGAGTCTCGAGGGTCAAGTTCTTTGTGATTGCAATGGTGTTAAGCTTCTTGTGGTACTTGGTCCCCGGGTTCCTGTTCCAATCCCTGGCCAGCATCTCGTGGGTCTGCTGGGCCTTCCCCAACTCCGTCACGGCCCAGCAGATCGGGTCCGGCCTCAACGGGCTCGGTGTCGGTGCCCTCACTCTGGACTGGTCGACGGTGGCTTCCTTCCTGTTCAGTCCCCTGATATGCCCCTTCTTCGCCATAGTGAACGTCTTTGTTGGCTTTGCACTGATCATGTATATCGTCATACCGATCGCCTACTGGGGGTCGAACACGTACAACGCCAAGACGTTCCCGATATTCTCGTCGGATCTGTTCACCGCGCAGGGCCAAGAGTATAACATCTCCCTGATCGTTAATAAGCAATTTCAATTGGATGAGACGGCGTACGCGCAGCAAGGGAGGATTCATTTGAGCATGTTCTTTGCCCTCACGTATGGCTTCGGATTCGCCACTATTGCTTCGACCCTCAGCCATGTGGCCCTGTTCTATGGGAGGTAAAAATCCTCTGATTCTTTCATAGATAATGTGTGTCGTCCTTAGCTTGGCTATGAATTGCTTGTATTGCATATCTTTTATTTAACTTGATATGATGACTCTGTTTAGAGAGATATATGATCGATTTCGAGCATCTTCGGAAGGAAAAGAGGATATCCACACGAAACTGATGAGGAACTACAAAGACATTCCGCAATGGTGGTTCTACATACTACTCGCAGTGACCATCGTCGTCTCTCTGATACTCTGTACCGTCCTTAAAAAGGAGGTCCAAATGCCGTGGTGGGGTCTGCTCTTCGCGGCAGCTCTCGCCTTCATTTTCACCCTTCCGATCAGCATTATAACAGCCACCACGAATCAGGTGAAAGCCTAGCTTTCCAAGGTTTAATCGACTTAGCAGACTGGGTTGTGATCTCTGTTCAAACAGTCCCTAATGCCGGTTCTGTTGTTTTCGCAGACTCCGGGGCTCAATATCATCACAGAGTACCTAATGGGAGTGATATTACCGGGACATCCGATCGCCAATGTCTGCTTCAAGACGTATGGTTACATGAGCATGACTCAGGCAATATCCTTCCTCAGTGACTTCAAGTTAGGCCACTACATGAAAATCCCTCCAAGGTCGATGTTTTTGGTTCAGGTATGTCGTCCAACCCTTATAACAACCGAGCATGGGAAGTCAGCTTCCATGGAGACAGCCTTTTCTGTAAATTATTACAGCACTGCCAATGATCACGTATTCTTTTTGGGGGTGTTTTAGTTCATCGGAACGGTTATTGCTGGTACGATCAATCTCGGCGTGGCGTGGTGGCTCCTCGACTCCATCGACCACATTTGCCACAAGAACCTCCTCCCGCCAAACAGCCCTTGGACATGCCCCAGCGACCGCGTCTTCTTCGACGCATCAGTGATCTGGGGCTTGGTAGGCCCGAAGAGGATCTTCGGCTCCCAAGGAGACTATGCGGCCCTTAATTGGTTCTTCCTTGGCGGCTTGCTGGGTCCAGTTGCGGTGTGGTTGCTGCACAGGTCCTTCCCCAAGCATTCGTGGATTCCCCTCATCAATCTCCCCGTCCTTCTCGGCGCCACCGCCGGTATGCCTCCGGCGACGGCTCTGAACTACAACTCGTGGATTCTCGTGGGGACCATCTTCAACTTCTTCGTTTTCAGGTACCGGAAAAGGTGGTGGCAGAGGTACAATTACATCCTCTCGGCTGCCCTAGACGCCGGCGTCGCGTTCATGGCCGTCTTCATATACTTTGCCTTCGGGATAGAGAACCGGAACCTGCACTGGTGGGGCTCCAACCCGGACATCGACCCCGAGCACTGCGGGCTCGCGACTTGCCCAACAGCGAAGGGTGTTTCCGTAGATGGTTGCCCCATCTTTTGACGAACTTGTTGTCTAGAATAGAAGTAGAACCATGAATGTCCATACAAAAAGCTGAAGCATCCATCTCAATGTACAAGTTCCTCCGCGGTTTCTCTCTTGCTAGGCTGAACAGGATGCCAACCTGCAAGACCCATGACAGTTCATCTTAGACAGACCACCCTCCGTTTTGCTCAACGCGAACTCCATTCAATTCACTGTTTTCTGCACTTGCTCACATCACCAATACAGGACTAGGGGCTTCTCCTTGAAATATAGCGCATTTCTAGCTTCTTTCCATGTGAACCGGACAGTGTAAAAACATTCATTCTTTCTCGACAAAGCTCCTTTTTTTTTTTCCTGATATGGACATCTGCGTTATCTTCACTAGTAGGCCTGAAGCCTGGCAATTTGCATAAATTTTGCTTGGAAGTCCTTCAATTTTTCTGTGTTAGCCACGAGAGAAATCGAGGAATCATCAGCAGAGAATAAGCGCGAAAGCGCATGATAATCTCTCTTAAGCTTGATGCCTCTGAGGACCCCTTGATTCTACTGCATCACTCAACAAACGAGGCACACCATCACCAAATGAAAGAATTATGTCGAGGTTCGCATCTTGGTTACTTCGTGGCTACTAACAGGCTTGTGATCTCAGCAGACGGGTACCATCACCAAATGAAAGAAGTCATTTTTCCATGTCATCTGCAACTGCAAACCTAACAAGTACGGTGCAATTTCGAGCTGCTATTTGCAATCTCTTTGAAGCATGCATTTGATCGATGATTTCGTCAAATGGCGTGGTAGCAAACTGCGATTCTATCTCTCTAGTGTACTCATGAGGCCTAAAACGAATATGGTGCTTGAAACTGTATTAAGAAAGGCCGGCACAGATGAAGTCAATTGTTCTTCGTAACCGGAATCATCTCTTCATGAAAGACAGCGGTACTAGCTTTAAGTATCATACGTAATTACTTACAACAAAGAATCTGCCGTCATCTCCTGATCCGATTCATCCTCTCATATACTATGAGCAGATTGAGAGGGTCAAGTTTGGCTTCCGAGGATGAACATTCAGTTTGCCAGGCGCATGCAAAATCCGAGCAGAAATAAATAGAACAGACTTCTAAGGTCCGGCTCCTAATCTATAGGTAGGGGCAACGGGATTTTCCTGCTAGGATTGAAAATCCCGTTGGACCGAGGAAATCCCGTTCTTCCATCAAATATTCTCATTTTTTTTCCCGGGATGGATTGAAGACTTGATTGAATGATGTTGGGCTCTTTAGCCATTCAAACTAACTTAGCGCAAGATTGATTTTGTTCAAAAAAATGTGGATATGACGATAAATCTATTTTCACGATGTTTAATGGCGAGTCCCAGTCAAAATCTGGGAATTTGATCTCTGAGTCTCAATTGAAGATAGTTATTATCTTAAGTTATTTAGATACACAATAGATTTGTCAGATGTGATTTGGACCGCTCATCAATTCTGTCAAACTGTAAACTAACTTTTGCTAATCTTTCGACTATCACAATTTGGTTTGTAGTTACTATTTACAAAAGACCCTAAAGATTCCAGAACATACAAATGGCAACGTGTGGGTTCATTACTCATTTTACAGAAATGGCACATCTTTTATTTTGAATTTTTCAAACGGAAGTAAAAAGTGGGACGAAGTATTTTGTTTTGTTTTGTTTTATTTTTTTGAATTCTTAAGTTTGTTTTGCAAACTCGCTATACTAATATTTTCTAATTGGGGAATAATCACATAAATGGCGTTTAAACTATGATTCAATGTGCAATAATGTACCTTTTAACTTTTGATTTCAGCAATATGGCCCATGAACTTTAACCAACGTGATCCCTGATTTATAGGAAGATGTTCAATGCAGTCCCTTCATTAATTCAAATTCAAGACCGACTTTGAGCATTTTTTTTAATAGTTCAGCTGAGATTAAGTTGAACATATTCCCAAAAGTTAGGGGGACCACATTGAAAAAATTGAAAGCTCATGGACCACATTGCACATTTGACTAAAGATCGGGGATCACATTGTATATTGGGCCAGAGTTCGGTGATTATTTGTGCCATTTTTCCTTCTAATTTCTCGTTTTTTTTTTTTTTGCGTACGTTTGGGCTGGGCTCTTGAGGAAGTACAGGGTGGAGCAATTTATCTCTCGCTCCTGCCAAAATCCATGCGATTTAGTTAATCAAAGATAGTTTCATGATATGCCAAAGTTTGCAATTTGCAGGAGAAGAAGATAGAGTCTCTCCAGGTTCAAGTCCTACGTGATTGAGATGGTGTTTAGCTTCTTGTGGAAACTTGGTGCTGGGGGTCCCTGTTACAATCCCCATCGAGCATCTCGTGGGCTTACTGGGCCTTCTCTAACTCCGACCCGGCCCGAAAATATTGGGTTGGGCCTTAGAGGGCTCGGGGCCGGAGCCCTCACTTTGGACTGGTCAACGGTGGCTTCATTCTTGTTTATCTCCCTTCTGTTCTGTGCCATTGTGAACGTTGTTGTCATACTAGTTGAGAAAAATGAAGCGGACAAGAGTATCGTCGAATTTTCTGTATATTTCAATTTGTATATTTTTTTTTATAGGATTTGTTAGATAATTATTCTAAGATATGCATGATCGAAGGAAGATATATGTGCAATCTTGAGAGGAAGAGGTAGTCAATAAAAATATCACAAATTATCTTTCACACGGTAAAATATCCTACGGAAAGTGCTGAATATCTCTAACAACACCGATCGCCGACTGGGGCTGAACGCGTTCAGCGCCGAGACGTACCCGATATTCTCGTCGGAATTGTTCACCGCACGAGGCCAGGACGGTAACATCGCGATGATCGTCAAGCTAGGGAGGATTCATTTGAGCATGCACGTTCTTTGCGCTCACTTATGGATTCGGATTCGCTGACTATTGCTTCCTCTTCCTCTTTCATAGATTTTGGATTATAATTATCGATCGACTCAAAAACCTATTTTGGGATTATAATTATCAATGGACATGTTATATCGATCATTAACGGCTAACAAAATAGATATGAAAGGAGTTCCAATTTAAGCTCGCTGCTACGTGGGGGCGATAATCCTACAATTTCATTTAGATGACTCCAAATTAAACGAAAACCCTTAAGAAAAATCAGGTTCCAATCCGAGGCACATGGAAAAGGAGGGATAAGTACAACAACAGCGGCCGAAATTAAAAGATGCCTGCTCAAACCTACACGAACCTGTCACTCTCAAACTAGTTTTGTCAAACAAGTAGTTCGGGTTTGGGGAAAAACAAGAAGAAAAAGGAGTAGGTCCGATCCAAATCGACACACTCAACCTGTTTTGATTTATTTTCATACGATACAAGTTTAGTTACTCAACATGTATCCGAACTGATTCATATTACTGTTGACACCTGATTTTTGACCATCCGTTATTATAGTTTTTATTTCTAAAATTAATTAAAAATAGCAAAAAAGGTCAAAAAATTGCAAAATCAACTTTGGAAGCCTTAGCCTAGCCTTGGGAACCAATTTTGAACAAAAATATTTTTGAATTTTTTAATATTTTTTGGAATTTATTTAATTATAAAAATATCCAAAAAATCAGGAAAAATACCATTCGTGGTCAGAAAATTACAAAAAATATTCAGAAATTTTATTTTAATTTCCTATTTAATATTTTCACTTTTTATCAGGGAAATTTGGCTCGATTCATGGGGTTCCTTCACAAACCTAAAACCGAAACGAGCCTAAAAAATCCTTTTCGAGTCTTTTAATTCTCAATTCTCACTTTTCATGGGCTATGACATTGAATTCTAGAGTCTTGAAGTGCAATTGGGTCAATTTGCCCTCCCATTTGGTCAATTTTAACCAAAAAGGCTTAATTGCACAAATTTTATTCAATTTAGTCCCCGATTTTACGATTTTCGAAATTAAATTTTACACGGGCGCACCCATTAAAATTAAACACCCCTATCCTATAGTCTTCATCATGCTGAATCCATTAGTGGGCTCAATTTTGAATAATTCGATCGTTTGGACCTTCGATTTGGTGGAATTCATTTTCGGATCCTAGGGACAATTTGGGGTTTTCATAAAATTTCAATCAATCGATTCGTGAAAATACCCTTATTTGATAGAAAATGTGTCAAGGAGTCCGATTATGCCATCAATTTCACGAAAATAGGTCAATTTGTGGTCCAATTTGAAAGAATTGGTCGAACCGGGCCGGTCGGGTCAGACCCGACCCGGCCCGGTCCGACCGGGTCTGCAACATTGTTGCAGACCACTTAGCCGAGAAGGATAAAAAAAACAAGGGAAGATGGGGCGCGATTTTGGGGAAGAAAAAAAGGGCAACCGAGCGTGGGAGGCAGCGAGCAGAAGAATGCTCGCGGTCGGCAATGGAGCAGGCCTGGAAAGCGACGCCGGTCGGCCATGAAACCGAGGAGAGGTTCGGTTTAAAGAAAAAACAGGGCCAAGAAGGGGAGAGAGGAATTTTTAACAAACTTAGCGAGAGGAACGACCCCGAGCCTTGAGGAACACGCACAGCTCGTTGTCGAAGACTCCATACTCTCCGGCAACCCTCGGACAGGTCAGTATCTTCCTCTGAGCTTCGTTTTTCCGACGCCCGCCATGTGTTCGATAAAAGGCCAGAAAACTTCTCAAGCCATTAGCCTTCGGTCGTGCCTGTCCCGACCCTAGTCCGCGCGAGTTTTACTTCCAACCTTACTTATAACTGGCTCTAAGTCCGTGTACGTCCCCGTTTTTGCATCAAAACCCGACGGGAACCGGTCCCGGAGCTCCGCCGTCCACCTCACGGACCGAGAGCTCAACGGTACACCTCGTGCGGTCGCCGACCCTTAAATGGGTCCAGGTAAGTTTATAGATCTCATTTGAATGCTCTGTGGGTGTTTAGGACAAGCTTTAGACCAAAAAAAAATCTTTTGCAAGTTCTTCGCCGGAACCGGGTTCGGGGAGGCCCGGTTTGCTCATTTTCGTTGCGTTCGTGGCTTTCATTATGGTTGTATGCTGATGTTGAGGTGCCGAGGAGTCGATTGGTGCAAAAATCTCACAAAAATTCTGAGTTTTGGTCACGGCTTGGGCATTTTCCGGCGAGCTCGCCGGAATAATCACTGTTCCGGCGAGCCGCCATCGTCTTCTCCGGCAGCCTGGACCGGTCAACCGGTCAACGGCTGACGTGGTATGCCACGTAGGCGCCACGTCAGCCAGGTGGGACCGGTCCGTTGATTTGCAAACCAAGACCGAACGGACGGCCCGGATCGCGACACGTGTCGCGATCCTGTAATTTTGGAAAATTAAAAAATGATTTTCAAATAAAATAAATGATTTTCTGATAATTAATTTAAAATCGATCCGACGGCTACGAATGAGCCAAGTGGCAGCCTGTGGAGCGTCCGATCTAATTCAAGATCGGACGCACTAGGGAGAGCCACGTGGCACAACGCGGGCCGTTCGATCCATTGGTTTTCTAAAAAAGAAAAAATAAATTGATTTTTGATCCGACGGTGGTGATCGAGCCACGTGGCTCTCTGTGAGTCGCCCGATCTAGTGGAAGATCGGGCGCACGAGACGAAGCCACGTGGCACGACGTGGACCGTCGGATCCGGGGAATTTTCGGATATTTAAATAAAATAGATAAAAAAATCAAAAAATTGTTAAAAAATAGAAAAAAATGTTTTAAAAAATCAAAACGGTGTCGTTTTAGGCCGGTGTCGACCCCTAGGATCGGGCCGGGCGCCCGAGAGGCGTGGGCCGGGTTTGACCCGGCCCGGAAAATATTTTTAAATATTAAAAAATTCAAAAATAATCAAAAAATAATCAAAAAATCAATAAAAAATGAAAAATCATAAAAAATTCAAAAAAATTCGGAAAATTCTAAAAAATCCAGGAAAATCCCAAAAAATAGGAAATGGCCACAAACAACTGGCCAAGACTCATTTCGGGTGTTTTGAACTCCGACCCTTCTTAAAATGAAGATCCCGCCCTTCGGGCGTATCGTCTTCCAAAAATTGAAGAAAAAATCAAGAAATTCCAAAAAATTCTCAAAAATGGGAAATGGCCACGATCAACTGGCCATGGAATATTTTGGGTAATTCGGTATCCAAACCTTCAAAAAAATGACAATTTTGCCCTTCGGGCTAATTGTCCCCGAATCTTCCCATTTTACCCCCTAGCCCTAAATCACATCTTCCCTAAGCCCTTATGGCTATACTAGGAGGCCAATGATTGAAATTGATGTGCATTGACATGATTTATTTATGCACTTGACTTGCGCTTTCATTAAATTGACTGTGATCTGATAGGACCAGTCTTCCAATCTGCATGAAACCCTGACTCATACCGACCTCACCCAAAATTGCGCCTGCATGAATTCTTAGCTAGGAAAATCACTCACGTTAGGTACCGAAAGGGCGTTGGTAATGACACCGACGTAACCAAGTCCCCGAACCCAAAATCTCTGGTTCCGCAGAACTGATCGATCTCTCCCAATCGGTCAGTAAGGTTTCCGGTCTACCCTCCAAGAAAGACCGGTGGCGACTCCAAATGCATGCACATGTTGCACATGCCACCACGACCACACTAAGGTCGAAAGCAATCGACTCTTATCGTCGAATCCCTCAAAAGAAACTCCCGCCGCGATTTGGTATGGGCCTGGGAGGGCCCGCGCCGATCCAAAACCTGCGATCGGTAATCCATTAGCCGCGTCCGTTTTTATTTCGGACGGGTCGCGACAGCTGGCGACTCCACTGGGGACCTTGTTCTAGAACACTTGGTTCTGGACCTCAAGTGGACTTAGGCCGTAATTAAAACGTTGAGTGATTTTTCTAACCCTGCAGGTGCTCTTGAAGGTAAGGTAAGTCCGCTTACGATAGGTGTTATATGTTTTTGCAGATTGGAGTGATAAGGGGTGTAGTCTGTGATTAACATTGTCTTATGCAGGATGGGCGTAGGAATGTATGTTATATAGATGATTTGAAGTGCTGATTGATATATAAACTGTTGCGCATGATTCACTGCATATTTGAGGATCACGACACTTTGCACAAAGCGCCCAAACCCAGGCCGCGAAATCACCTTTTCAGGTAGCTATAGATCAGGGATCGATATGCAACGCTCTAGCGTGGATTGCGCTGGGGTCGACCATATTCGATCCCACTCACTATCCAAGTCGAGACTTTTATCCATTTGTTGTGGATTGCACTCATGGACGAATTTATCGACTCGGATAGAGGGAAGCCTCTAGGTTCCTCACCTAAGCCCCTTTGATTTTTAGAGTCAAGCCTCACTTGTCTCATGCGCATGTATATGGATGGTTGGTATACCCAAAACCAAAATCATTGGATATCTCTTCTGGTAAGATCTTTTCATTATTATTAGGACCACTTGCTGTCTTTTACTTCTTGCATAGCATGCTGCACTCATCAAGTTTGAATGGTTGAGTCTAATTCCATTTTACATTACATATAAAATAGAGATGGTTTCCCCAAATCGGCCCAAGGTCCTAGAGGTATTCCAATACGAGCGACGCGTCGTCCGACACGAAGCCACCGAGACGTTCAATGGGTTCCACTCTTTTCGTTTCATCCAAGGAAGGGCACTTACGGGACGCAACCTTATCCGAGGAACGAATTGTTTTTACACCAAGTCCGCGGAACAACTCGAGCGCGCACACAAGTTCGAGCTTGACAGGGAAAAGATGTGGAATATTTATCTGAAACTCAGGGACGTGTTCAGCAGGATAGGAGCGATACCAGCGCCCCCTCCAGATGTTATCGAGATTTTGTCAGACGGAGAAGAGTCTACTGGAGGACATGCGTCGCCTACCCACCCTGTGGTCTTTCCACCCGATGAGGAAGAGGTCCCGATCTAGGCAGGACAGCAGGGGCACCCGACATCATCTGACGATCCGATTTTGGGGGATCACCTTAGGTTCTTTAGGGTTGCTTTTCGGCTATGTCTTCGAAAGTTAGTCGGTCTTTTGAGTCTGTAAAGGGCATCCGCCTGTGGATCTCCCTCCTATCCCTTGCGCTTTAATTCCTAAGTCATAGGCGTCCTAAACACCGGAATGCGACATTGGAATTCCACCCAACCATTCAGACTTCCCTGGTCCGATCGTATGTCGCTGCCATTTGAAATCTTAGTTAGAACTCGTGTCTGGTTTGTTCGACACCAGTGCGAAGATCTAATTCTCATTTCATGATTACATGTGACATGTGATTGAATCAGTTCACGCCATGCATAAGCATATCATCTGCATGGCATCGTTATTTTCGTCCATTTCATCATACCCTCTGATGGGGTTAGCGTTGGAACCCCAATTTGGTATTCCTTTTATCCAAACGGGGAGCCCAACCTTCATCACGTCTAGGGTAAATAATGATTTGAACGAATCTAATGCCCGAGTAATCCATGGATAATTAATCACATTCTCATATTCTAGACTTGATGAGGAGAGGTGACATCCAAATCATCCCGGTCCCACATAAGGAGCTACAAATGTGGTGGGGGCGCCTCAACGAGACCAACCAGACTTACGTCAAGCAAAGACTGGGGCACCTCGTGGATCTTGTCAAAATCAGATATCAACCAGCACTCATACAAGCGTTGGCACGATACTGGGATCCAACTACGCTGACGTTTAACTTCGAGGGCTTAGAGATCACGCCCACACTGGAGGAGTACACAGCCGTCATCGGAGTCAAATTCCAAGAACAATCAGCTCGTCCTCCTTTAGGCCTTAACCCGTCCAAACTGCTATCCAAATTCCTTCGTCTCAAGACCACCGAGATTGAAAAGATTCTCAAATCTAACTCCGGTAGATTCCCATTCTCATTCCTATTTGACAACTACTCGAATCTGGCTATTGACACTGGCCATAAGTCGGGAATGATCTTCATCCTAGCGTTCTTTGGGTTCGTACTGTTCCCTACATCCAGAACCACATTCAATCCTTCCATCGTCCACATAGTCTACCAGGCATGCGACCGTTTAGACTACTCGCATATGATCCTCGCAGAGACTTTCCTATCCCTGAATCGCTACCAAGCTGCTCTAGACCATTCCCAGTCCTCTCGGAAGACTATCTTTCAAGCCTCCAATGGTCTCCTCTTCATGTGGATCACCTCTCACCTTAAAATGCTCAATCTTCATGTGGGCTGCACCCGAATCGACGAGGATATCCATCCTATCCAGTCCTTCCTCAAATGTCAATCGCTCATTTCCAATCGTTCTTTCATTGGCTGGTACGATCTCCTAAAAAGGCTAGAACCCGGACAACTCCGATGGCGGCTGAGGCGGCCCAAAATGTGCAAGGCACGCATCACTACCGAGGGTGGGAGACCGATCCCACTCTTAGGATTCACAGGGGCCGTATCATATCATCCGATTAGAGTTGTCAGACAATTTGGCATGCTGCAGGAAATCCCTCCCCAAGTTCTCCCTGACAAATTCGCCTTCGATGTTCCCCAAGGAACGATTACCAAGAAAACCAAGGCGCGCCTCCAAACCATGATCGATGACATAGAACAAGTACTGAAGGACTCCCCGCCCCAAGACGTGGAGTGGCCGGATCAGCTGGACCCTGAAATGGACGTACATCGGGCCTCCGAAGAGTACATCCGAGCCTTCAAGAGGATTCGACCGACGCCGGTTGAACCATACGTCCCCGAGTATATTGTCCCATACCAGCCAGGAGTGGAGCCATACATACCGGAGGATGTCGGGCCGTCAGCTTATCATGAAGTCGAAGTGGTCCACAGCCAGAGATTTTATGACGCCGAGGGGTGATGAAGGAGCAATCCTTCCCATCAAGCCTAGGATGTCGAAATGTCTTTATCGCATTCTCATCAAGCTCTTCTGAGAGCCCTTTTATCTGTAACGAACATTTTAGCTTATGCATTAAAACATCCTTTGAAAACCCACATCTTGATTGTCGTGGATTACTCGTTGCCCAAATGGCATGGTGATTGTTGTTCATGAACATGTTACCAAGGAATCACGCACCCTGTGACTGCTTTTCCATCAACGTACATCTAATTTTTGGTCTTCCGGACAGGTAGTCTCTAATCACGGAACCTAGAAGGGCTCATATTAGAACTCGTCGCCGAGTCAGAATGGAGCAAGAGGAGTTGGGGTCCCGAGTGGATAACTTGGAGGGCCAAATGACGTCAATGGCCGCTATGCTGGCAGAAATGAAAGCCATGATGGTAGCTGCACAAGAGAGGAACGCCGTACCGGTACCGGATCTTAACCAAGCTGCGCGTCCTTCGGCATCCGTTGCTTCAGATGCAACGCAAATTCCAGAGGAAAACATGACCGAGAAGGTTAACCAAGTGCCGATGGCTGACGCACCACCGAAGGTTGCACCCGTGATCATTAGCCTAGATGGAAATAAGAAGGAGAAACCCGTCGGCAAGACTGAAGAAGGTGCAAGGAGGCTGGCAAAAATTGAAGAGTGCCTGAGCAGCCAAGGGTACGAGCTGGCCAGATTCGATAAGATGTCGCCATTTGCGAAGATAGAAGCGCCGCCAGATTACAAAGAACCCGACTTCATGAGAAAATATAATGGGACAGGCTGTCCCCGAGCTCACCTGAAATATTACCTACGCAAAATGGCGCATTACTCTGACTACGTCCCCTTGCTGATGAATACGTTTCAAGAAAGTCTGTCGGGAGTGGCACTAGCTTGGTTTATTGAAGTAGATTTGGAAGAATATGACGGTTGGGAGGACCTGGCGGAAGATTTTTTACGCCAATATAAGTTCAACACCGCTGCGGCACCTTCTAGAGAGGATTTGCTGAGGACTGTGAAAGGGAAGAGTGAGACAATTCGCACCTACGCTCAAAGGTGGCGTGCCATAGCCACACAAGTCAAACCGTCTATTCCAGAAGACGAGCTGGTTGACATATTCTTGAAGGCGCTACCCTATGAGTATTTCGACAAGTTGAACACGTCGGGATGTCAGACATTCACGCATCTGATCAAAGTTGCTGAAAGATTGGAGTGGGCGGTGAGAGAAAGGAAGGCGCCAGAAATAGTGACAAGGCGTCAGTATCCGGCCCGGAAGGAGAGGGAAGCCGGGATCGACGTGGCATTTGTACCAAACCCACCTAGGCCCAAGCAGTTCTCCAATTCAAGCCCAGTCCAAGGAGGCCCATCGTGGTCGGCACAGAAGCAATTTGAGCCAAAAAAGAAGTTACCCCCCAAGCAGTTCACACCCTTGCCTAGATCATTATCAAAGTTGCTGCCTATGCTGCTAGAGGAGCGCCTGGTCGCTAAAGAGCCCCCGAGGCCAAATCCGGTGAAATTTAATGGTTATGACGAGAGCCAGTCATGTGCCTATCACATGGGAGAGAAGGGCCACAACGTGGATAACTGCTTTATTTTGAAATGCAGGGTGCAGGCTCTCATCGATAGTCGTATTCTCGAATTCGACAAAATGGAACCGAACGTCCAGCAAAATCCACTCCCAGATCATCAAGTTGTAGGGGTAATCTTTGAGGACGAAGAAGAGAATCGCCTTGGATCTGAAACGGGTACGGGCAAGTCTCGCGTGGCTTCGACAGTCATTCCAATCGACCGGAGCAGAGGAGATATCCCAAAGGGGAATGGAATATTATATCTAACGAAGCCATTGAGTATGATGGTGATTGGCGAACCCGAAAGGTATCCCAAAAAGGGATATCTCAAAGGAGGAACGTATGCCGACGCGAAAAATGCCGGGGCTCTTTGGGACTGGTCACTGGCCAAGGGGTCGCAGGGTGAATCCTCGAGGAGGTTTAATTCAATGGAGCTCGACGGTTTAGTTGGAATGGTGGGAAGTACTAAGCCCCTCATCATCAGCCTAAATAGAATTGACAATTGGAAGGGAGATGGTGACCACCCGCCTAAGCCAGTTGTAATCCGCCTCGCTGACGATGAAGCTGATGATGAATCGAGCGTGGAAATTGGAAGGAAGTCACCGGTAATAATAAAAACTCCCCCTGTAGACGACTACAACCCTAAGGAGGTCCATTGGGATTATGGGACAGATAAGATCAGCGCCGTGATGCGATCGGGAAGATTCTACGCACCACGAGAGGGTGAGCCAGAGAAAAGAGAAGTGTCTAAAGAAGACGCCAAGAAGCTGTTGTCTATCGTTAGAACCAGCGAGTTCGAGGTCATAGAGCAGTTGCGAAAGATGCCAGCCCAGATCTCCCTACTGGATCTGTTCTTAAATTCTGAAAAGCACAAGGACGCACTTATGAAAGTCCTGAACGAGGTGCACGTGCCCGAATCCATTAACGAGGTGCAATTGGAGAATTTCGTAGGTGCTATTTTGCTGAAGGATCAGATAAGTTTCTCCGATGAGGATTTCCCGATGGAAGGACGGACGCATAATAAGGCGCTGTATATAACAGCGAAATGCCATGGCAAGCAAGTATCTCATGTATTGGTTGATAATGGCTCTGCTTTTAACATCTGCCCTTTGGCCACTTTGAGGAGTCTGGGCGTGAATGAAGAACTGATCAGAACCTCTAAAGCCAGTATTAGAGCCTTTGACGGAACGAGGAAGACCGTGGTCGGGGAAATCGAGCTGGATGTTTTCATAGGCCCAACCAGTTTTTCCATCGGGTTTCAGGTGATGGACCTACCAAGTGCCTTCGGATTCCTTCTCGGGAGACCGTGGATCCATATAGCTGGAGCTGTACCGTCTAGTCTACATCAGAAGGTCCGCTTTGTAGTTAACAACAAAGTAATCACTGTGCACGGTGAAGTGGATCTCATGACATACCAGAATAGTGCTGTTCCGCATGTGGAACCGGAAGGGAAAGAAGAGGCGAGTTTCCATTCCCTTGATCTGGTGGCAGCCGTCCACACGCCCGCAGGGACCAAGCTAAGAGTCCCTGCCCTCTCTCAGTATGACCTTTTGCCAGGAAAGATGCTGTTATCCTATGGATTCGCTCCAGGAGGCGGTTTAGGTAAACATAACCAGGGAATCCGAGCACCTTTAAAGCTGAACTCGAACGAAGGCAGGGCTGGCTTAGGATATGTTGGCGAGCGAAATTGGCGCCGTATTGGAGGTAGAGGCTCTGGCCGAAACAGAGGTGAGAATCAAAGAAGCAACGGACGCAGAGGAGGACGAAACGGTTCGTTCATTGGCTCAAGTGTTTGGAAAGGCAAAGCTAAGGCGTTTGGCAACGAGCTTGAGCAGTATTTCTCCAAGGCCTCCAAGTGGCTGGCAGACGAAGTTGCGCTGGGCGAGATCGATCCTGATCTGGAGAATCCTTTCCTGGAAGACACTGTGAATGTCATCATTGACTGGCTCGGTGCAAACAATGACGTCACTGAGTAAAGAGACCTCTCTTTCACTTTCAGCATTTCGTTTTATTGCTTGTGTTGCATTTCAATTCAGTCTAGTCATTTCCCTTTCTACTTCCGGTGTGAGCGGATAATGCCTCTTAGATCTCCGACCGTGGGTCCAATTGGCACGCTTTGTAACACGGTCCATTTTGCAAAACATCTCGGGTTTTATTAAGGGCACATAGGGTAACGGATCGGCCCTATGATGATCGCCTCCTTGGTTTGAGGCTTGAGGCCCGATTTACCTTATGTCCCCTAATTTTCAAGTGAGTTTCAGAGATCAATAGTATCGGGGGATACGAGGATTGGTCCCGTCTTTCGGCATTCCTCATTTTATTTAAAAAAGAAAAAACAAAAACAAAAACAAAAACAAAAAAAAACAAAACAAAAAAAAGGATTTTTCCTGAGTTTCGTTCGTACGAATTGGATGAACTAACCATTCTCATGACATTTCAGGCATATCATCTCCAACATGCATACCAGGTTATTAGACGACTCGGATCATCAGGAAGATTCTTCTTGTGATATTGAAGATGTTGAAGATGAGGGTCAGAGGGCCATCCAGAAAGAGTGCATTGCTTTCGAAGAATCCATGCCTCCCACCACTGAGGAGCCGTTGACCGTTAACTTGGGAGACTCGGAAGATGTCAAAGAAGTAAAGATCGGTGGACACCTATCTCAAACGGAGGCGGCCAGAATCACCAAATTGCTGAGAGAATATCAGGATATCTTCGCGTGGTCATACGCAGACATGCCAGGCCTGGATCCTAGTATCGTAGAGCATGCACTGCCCATCAATCCCGGTTTCAAGCCCGTAAAACAGGGAAGCAGAAGGATGAAATCAGAGTTGTCTGATAGAATCAAAGAAGAAGTGATGAAACTTTTAAGGGTGGGCTTTATTGAGGCAATTCCGTATTCTGATTGGATCGCCAACATCGTCCCGGTGATGAAAAAGGATGGAAGGATCCGTATTTGCGTAGACTATCGGGACCTGAACAAGGCAAGCCCGAAGGATGACTTCCCGCTTCCCCACATAGACGTCTTAGTAGACAGTACAGCGGGATATGAACTGTTCTCGTTCATGGATGGATTCTCTGGTTACAATCAGATACTCATGAAGAAGGAGGATTAGGCTAAAACCGCGTTCACAACCCCATGGGGAAATTTCTGTTACAAAGTCATGCCTTTTGGGTTGAGGAATGCCGGGGCAACGTACCAAAAGGCCATGGTAACCTTGTTCCACGATATGATCCACAAGGAAATCGAAGTATATGTCGACGACATGATCGCCAAATCCAGACCAGGACAAGACCATGTTCAGGTATTAAAGAAGCTGTTTGAGCATTTGCGGAAGTATAGGCTGAGGCTGAACCCTAATAAGTGCATATTCGGGGCAAAGTCTGGAAAGCTACTGGGATTCATAGTCAGTCATAGAGGCATCGAGCTTGATCCTTCTAAAATCCAAGCTATAAACGACATAGCAACCCCGTCGACGGTGAAAGAAATTAGAAGCCTTTTGGGGCGATTGAACTATATTGCCAGGTTTATATGCCAACTAACTGACACAGCTAGGCCATTCTTCCGGCTTTTAAAGAAGGGCGCCAAGGTAACTTGGGATGCGGAATGTCATCAGGCACTACAGAGGATTAAGGAATACTTGACCTCCCCACCGATTCTAGTACCCCCGACTCCGGGACATCCGTTGACTCTGTACTTGACTGTTCATCAAGAGTCGCTGGGAGCTCTACTGGCACAGACCAGTCCGGAAGATGGCAAGGAAAGGGCCATATACTATCTGAGTAAAAAATTCACCTCGTCCGAGATGAATTACTCCCCCGTGGAAAGAACGTGCGCTGCAGCGGTCTGGGTGCTTCGCAGGTTAAGGCAATACACCCTACACCATCACATACAGTTGGTGACCGAGAGCGATCCGATCAAATACCTGCTAGAGAAGCCGACTCTAATCGGAAAGTTGGCTAAATGGCAGGTTATGTTATCCGAGTTTGACATAAAAAGTTCATCCCAAAAGTATGTTAAGGGAAGAGCTATAGCGGATATGCTGGCAGAAGACCCCCATGCAGGGGCAGCCCCGAAGGCAGCTCAAATCAAAGGCCAAGTCTTGATGCTATCAGAAGACAAGTGGGTCATGTATTTCGATGGCGCGGTCAACCTATCAGGGGCCGGCACTGGGGCGGTACTGCTATCCCCAGAAGGACAACATTATCCCGTCGCTGCCAAATTGATATTTCCATGCACCAACAATATATCGGAATACGAGGCATGTATTCTCGGCTTGCAACTAGCTGCCTCCATGAAGGTGCGAAGATTACATGTCTATGGGGATTCCATGCTTATCATTCTCCAAACTCAAGGGGAGTGGAAGACAAGAGACTCCAAGCTTATTCCTTATCATGAGTTGCTGAAGGAGCTAGCTCTAGGGTTCGAGGAAATCACTTTTGAATATCTGCCAAGGACGCAAAACCATTTTGCGGACGCTTTGGCCACGTTATCCTCTATGTTGCAAGTAGCAGGCGGGCTTAACGTCGAGCCCCTGAGGATAGACGTGATCAGGCAACCGGCCCATTGTATGGCGATCGAGGAGGAATTTGACGGTGAACCGTGGTACCATGACATTAGAAACTATCTCTTAAAAGGAACATTTCCCGAAGGAAGTCGAGGGGTTGATAAGAGATACATAGTTAAGATGGCCACCAAGTTCTTTTTGAGCGGTCAGACCTTGTACAAAAGGTCATTCGATTCAATTCTGTTGAGATGCGTAGACGCTAAGGAGGCAAACTTGCTCATGAAGGAAATACACGATGGAGTATGCGGTCCACATATGAACGGCCATCTCCTTGCAAGGAAGATCATGCGACTTGGTTACTTTTGGATGACCATGGAGTCGGACTGCAATCAACATGTCAGATCTTGTCATCAATGTCAGGTGTACGGAGACCGGATCAATGCGCCTCCGAATGAACTCCATCAAATGTCAGAAGCTTGGCCATTTTCCATGTGGGGGATAGACATGATCGGGCCAATAAACCCCGCCGCCTCCAATGGTCATCGCTTCATCTTAGTAGCGATCGATTACTTCTCCAAGTGGATTGAGGCCAGTTCATACACAAACGTCTCTGCAAAGAACGTAGCAAGATTCATTAAGAGGGACATAATCTCTCGATATGGGTCTCCTCAAGCGATCATCACAAATAATGGATCTAATTTGAATAACAAGGTGGTCGACGACCTGCTAAACGACTTAAATATCCGACATCTCAACTCATCCCCCTATCGCCCGCAAATGAACGGAGCAGTGGAAGCGGCGAACAAGAACATCAAGAAAATTCTGGCAAAGACTGCCGAGAATTACAGAGATTGGCATGAGAGGCTACCCTATGCATTAATGGCATATCGGACGTCGATTCGGACTTCAACTGGGGCAACTCCCTACTCCCTCGTTTACGGCATGGAGGCGGTCCTGCCTGTGGAAATGGAAATTCCATCATTGCGAGTCCTATCGGAGGTCAAGCTTTCCGAGGCTGAGTGGGTACGACACAGATATGAACAGCTCGATTTCATTGATGAGAAACGCCTGAGGGCGATCTGCCACGGCCAAAGTTACCAGAAAAGGGTGGCCAAGTCGTTCAACCGGAAGGTCAAGCCCAGGCATTTTGAAGTCGAAGACCTCGTGATGAAGAAGACACTGCCAAACGGGACTCATCCTGGGGGCAAGTTCACTCCGAACTACGAGGGCCCGTATGTTGTAAAAAAGGTCCTGATAGGAGGAGCCTTGATACTTGTGAATTCAGACGGGAAAGAACTGGGATACCCCGTAAATGCCGATGCGGTCAAGAAGTACTATCCTTGAAATAGAATCAGAAGCCGATTTGACTATCTTCTTAATGATCTGAGTCGCTATAGGACCACAGCACGCATTTCATGCATTCCATACATACATGCGCATCTTTCACATTCGCAGGATTGATGAGAGATTCAAGGACCAGATCCCTAACGAGGATACCTGGAAATAGGAGCTGCGGCTGCAATAAGCCGAGGTCATCGTCAAATTTACAGGAAAAAGGGACTACCGTAACTCGTTTGAGTTCAGAAGTCTCTAGGATCCTGTAAAACCTCCAAGGTCCGTATTCGAAATGCCTAGCCTTGTGTTGACACCTGATTTTTGACCATCCGTTATTATAGTTTTTTTATTTCTAAAATTAATTAAAAATAGCAAAAAAGGTAAAAAAATCAGAAAAATACCATCCGTGGTGAGAAAATTACAAAAAAATATTCATAAATTTCATTTTAATTCTCTCTTTAATATTTTCACTTTTTAGTAGGGAAATTCGGCTTGGTTCATTGTGTTCCTTCACAAACCTAATCCCGAACCGGGCCTAAAAAATCCTTTTCGAGTCTTTTAATTTTCAATTCTCGGTTTTTATAAGCTATGACATTGGACTCTAAAGTATTGAAATGCAATTGGGTCAATTTGCCTTCCAATTTGATCAATTTTAACCAAAAGGGCTTAATTGCATAAAAATCTTTCAATTTAGTCCCCGGTTTCACAATTTTTGAAATTAAATTTCACACGGGCACACCCATTAAAATTAAACACCTCTACCCAACAGTTTTCATCATGCTGAATCCATTGGTGGGCTCAATTTTGGATAATTCGATCGTTTAGGCCTTCGATTTGGCGAAATTGAATTTCGGATCCTAGGGACAATTTGGGGTTTTCACAGAATTTCAATAAATTGATTCACGAAAATACCCATATTTGATGGAAAACATGTCAAGGAATCCGATTTTGCCATCAATTTCATGAAAAGAGGTCATTTAGGGGGTCAATTTGGCGATTTGGGCGATTTGGCCGAACCGGGCCGGTCGGGTCCGACCCGACCCGACCCGGCCCGACCCGGGTCTGCAAGGCTTGCACAGAATGTGCAGCAAGCCGTGGGAGAGAAAAAAAAAAACAGGGGCGGCATGGGCGACGCGTTTTGGGGAGAAACAAAAGGAAAACGGGCGTGGGGGACATTGACAGAGCTCCCTGCTCGCCGGCAGAGGCTCGTGGGCATAAAAAAAATTGCCGGTCGGCCATAAAATCGGCGAGATTCTCGGTTTAAGGGGCTTGGCCGAGAGAGAGAGAGAGGGAGATTTTGGGGAGATTTTTCGAGCAAATCCGGAGCAAGACAAGCTTGCCGGCACCTCTTGGAGCCTGAGGGGAGCTTCGGTCGCCGTCGACGGTCGCGGAGTAGGTCGGTATCTTCCCCGACCTCCATTTTTCTCTGCGCACACCATGTGTTTGATGAAATGCCCGATGGAGTCCCGAACGTTTTGACTCTCGGTCGAGCTCGACCCGAGCTCTATTTGTGCGGTTCTAATCTTTAAACTACACTAGAGTTATCCCTAACCTCGTGTTGACCTTCGTTTTGCATTAAAACTCGACAAACACCGAGGGCCGGAGCTTCGCCGGCCATGGTTCGGACGGGAGCTCGACGAGGGATTTCCGGCGGCCGCCGACCATCAAGGAACCCCAAGTAAGCTTCTAAACCACCATTGGATGCCATGTGAATGAAAGAAATCGAGTTTAAACAAATAAAAATTTTCTGTGAATTCTTCGCCGGAGCCGGTTCGGTCGCCGGATTTTTGGGGCGGTTCCCGACGTGTTTCTTGCCATGTTTTGGTCTTATATTGATGTTGAGTGTCTAAGGAGTCGAATGCCGCAAGAACGGGCGAAAAATACCAAGTTTCGGGCCCGTTTCGCAATTTTCCGGCGACTTCGCCGGAATTTTTACTATTCCCGCCGGATTTTTCACTGTTCATCGTCTTCTCCGGCGACCCTCCGGCCGGTCAACGGTCAACGGCCGACGTGGCGTGCCACGTAGGCAGCCACGTCAGCCGGGTGGGGGCCACGTGGAGTTTTTATGCATAAAACAAAATGAACGGTCCCGATCGCGACACGTGTCGCGATCTCGTCTTTTTGGGAAAATAATAAATGATTTTCTGATAATTAATTCAAATCAATCCGACGGCCGAGAATGTGCCAAGTGGCTTTCTGCGGATCGTCCGATCTTGTCCAAGATCGGACGCACCAGGAGTAGCCACGTGGCACAACGTGGAGCGTTCGATCCGAAGGTTTTTCTAAAAAAGGAAAATAATTGATTTTTGATCCAATGGCTACGATGTGGCCACGTGGCTCATTGAGGGACGTCCGATCTAGTCTTTGATCGGACGCACGAGACGAAGCCACGTGGCACGACGTGGACCGTCCGATCCGGGGAATTTTCGGATAATTAAATAAAATAGATAAAAAATCAAAAAAATTGTTAAAAAATGGAAAAATGTTTAAAAATATAAAACGGCGTCGTTTTAGGCCGGTTTCGACCCCTAGGGTCGGGCCGGGCGCCCGAGAGGCGCGGGCCGGGTTTGACCCGGCCCGGAAAATATTTTTAAATATTAAAAAAATCCAAAAATAATAATAAAATAATCAAAAAAATCAATAAAAAATAAAAAATCATAAAAAATTCAAAAAATTCGGAAAATTCAGAAAAATTCTAAAAAAAATTCCAGAAAATAGGAAATGGCCACATTCAACTGGCCACGACCTGTTTCGGGTCTTTCGACCCTCGATCTTTTCAGAAATGACGGTTTTGCCCTTCCGGCAAACCGTCTTCCAAAAAAATTCTAAAAAATCCAGGAAAATCCCAAAAAATAGGAAATAGCCACAATCAACTGGCCAAGGCTCATCCCGGGTGTTTTGAACCCCGAACCTCCTTTAAAATGACGATTTCGCCCTTTGGGCGAATCGTCTTCCAAAAATTGAAGAAAAATCAAGGAATTCCAAAAAATTCTCAAAAATGGGAAATGGCCACAATCAACTGGCCATGGAATATTTTGGGTAATTAGGTATCCAAACCTTCCAAAAAATGACGATTTTGCCCTTCGGGCTAATTGTCCCCGAATCTTCCCATTTTACCCCTAGCCCTAAATCACATCTTCCCTAATCCCTTATGGCTATACTAGGAGGCCAATGATTGAAATTGATGTGCATTGACATGATTTATTTATGCACTTGATTGCGCTTTCATTATATTGACTGTGATTTGATAGGAATAGTCTTCCAATCTGCATGAAACCCTGAATCAAACCTATCTCACCCGAAATTGCGCCTGCATGAAATCTTAGTCAGGAAAATCACTCACGTTAGGTACCGAAAGGGCGTTGGTAATGACACCGACGTAACCAAGTCCCCGAACCCAAAATCTCTGGTTCCGTAGAACTGATCGATCTCTCCCAATCGGTCAGTAAGGTTTCCGGTCTACCCTCCAAGAAAGACCGGTGGCGACTCCAAATGCATGCACAAGTTGCACATGCCACCATGACCACACTGAAGGTCGAAAGCGATCGACTCTTATCGTCGAATCCCTTAAAGATATACCTCCGCCGCGATTTGGTATGGGCCTGGGAGGGCCCGCGCCGATCTAAGGCCCGCGATCCACATTTCAGAGTGGGACCCCGCGATCGGTAATCCATTAGCCCGCGTCCGTTGATTTCGGACGGGTCGCGACAGCTGGCGACTCCACTGGGGAATTTGTTCTAGAACACTTGGTTCTGGACCTCAAGTGGACTTAGGCCGTAATTAAAACGTTGAGTGATTTTTCTAACCCTGCAGGCGCTCTTGAAGGTGAGGTAAGTCCGCTCACGATAGGTGTTATATGTTTTTGCAGATTGGAGTGATAAGGGGTGTAGTCTGTGATTAACATGGTCTTATGCAGGATGGGCGTAGGAATGTATGTTATATGGATGATTTGAAGCGCTGATTGATATATAAATTGTTGCGTATGATTCACTGCATATTTGAGGATCACGACACTTTGCACAAAGCGCCCAAACCCAGGCCGCGAAATCACCTTTTCAGGTAGCCATAGATCAGGGATCGATATGCAACGCTCTAGCGTCGATTGCGCTGGGGTCGACCATATTCGATCCTACTCACTATCCAAGTCGAGACTTTTATCCATTTGTTGTGGATTGCGCTCATGGACGAATTTATCGACTCGGATAGAGGGAAGCCTCTAGGTTCCTCACCTAAGCCATTCTTTTTTTCTAGAGTCAAGCCTCACTTGTCTCATGTGCATGTATATGGATGGTTGGTATACCTAAAACCAAAAAAATCATTGGGTACCTCTCATGGTAAGGTCCTGCCATTTCTATTTAAATTCACTTGCAGCCTTTCATTTTGCACAACATGTTGCATTCATCAAGTCCGATGGTTGAGTCCAATTCCATTTTAAAGTATAGATAAAAGAGATGATCTCTCCAAGTCGGTCCCACATCCCAGACGTATTCAAGTATGAGCGACGCGTCATCCGCCGTCAGACTGCCCGGACATTAAACGGAGTCTACCCTTTTCGAGCTGTCCGAGGAATGATCCAGTAACCTTACCGAAAATTGAAGGACATGCAATAACAGCAAATCCGAGACACATGCCGGGCATCATCAAAAGGGCATCTGACGAAAATAAAGATTCGAAGGGCCGAACCGAAGACACCAAGCGTCGTCCCTTGAAGACCCGACTTGGGGCATCTCTTTAGGTTCTTAAGGGCTACATTCCAATTGTCCCTTTTTCTTTTATCAGGATCATCGAGTCTGTAAGGAGCACCCGTCTGTGGGCCTCCCATCTATCTTCTACACCTCGATTCCTAAGTCTTGTCTAAATGTCTTGACATTGGAATGTGACACTGGAATTTCTCTCAACCATTCAGATTTTCCGATTCAATTGCGTGTCTCGCCCAGATGAAATTTTCGTTAGAACTCACACTTGGTATTTAACCCAAGTACGAGAATCTAACATTCATTTCATGGTGCGCCGGACATGGAATTGAACCGGTCTATAGCATGCATCATTGGTAATCCTTGGTAATTAACTAAAGTCGTCCATGTTTCCTGAATTCAAGAGGAGACATGATATCCAAATTACCTTCGGGAAATCATTTCAATTTGGATGTCCTATCTCTAATCGAATTTAGGACACATTGGAATTGTATTTTTATCTTCTTGGAAATTCCTCAGATTTTCTGGGGATTTACCAAAAGTGATAACCATGGTTTACGCTCCTTTTAGTTTTATGTTTTCTCTTGAAAAACATCGATAAGAATTTTTCACATGAGGTTAAGGCTTGTGTAAAATTCCTTATCTCCGTTAATCTCAAGAAAGCATAAAATTGAAAGGATTTATGCTTTACTTCCCTTTCTGACATATTCCTGTCATTCGAACAGGTAATTTCCAGAATCAAAATCCGAGGACTTGTGTGAAGAATCAGTCACAAGTTAAAATGGACCAGGATGGCATAGAAAAGCGCTTGACCACCCTGGAGAGTCAGTTGGCTTAGGTGTTCGCAATGATGACAGAGATGAAGACACTCATCCTCACCACACAGGGGGTACCCCGACAGTCTTAAATTCTAACCTGACTGTCCGACCAGGGAATCATCAAGAAAAATTGTCAACTGATGAGGGCATTTTTGCCATCTTTCAAGACGTTGAACAACATGCAATCAAAGGAGCCACATTCAGAAGAGAATTAGCTGTAATCTAATCTCTTTAAATTTGAAAATTTGTTGATTGTGTTTTATTGATCATCAGGAGTGATCCTTCAAGAATATCGAAGCTAGTCGACAACTCGAGCCACTAGGATGGATGTTTGAAGACAGACAAAGGAGTCAACTTCTCACTAAGACGACATACTGGGGCAAAGCCCGCCAAGATGAAAAGAGACAGGAAGCTCCGAACGGCAGATATCCCCTAATTGAAAAGGGAACCGTAAAAAAATTGTGAATGGATCAAAGCAGTCGACTGGGGCAAACCCCACTTAGCCAAGGCAAACGCCACCTGACCGGGGCAGCCGGGTCAAGTATAAAGACGTGTCGTTCCTAATTGATTTTCAATCAGATACCGACATAATATTTCCCATCTTTTCCTCTCAGGTGAAAAACAGGTAGAGAAGGAAAATCCGTTTGTGGAAAGACACGAGGGACATGTTTTACATGGCATACATTTGTCGAAAATGTCCTCATCCGATCACATGCAAGATGATCATGGAACGATGGTAAAACTGTAATCGTTCCAATAAACCCTTCGAATGTTATACCTGACGAGGACCTTTATGTCTTTTGTCTACAGGATAGAATGGTCAAAGACAAACGAAGGAAAATTTGTCTTCCCCATAAGACGGAAAGAAATGTGCCTTCAGCAGATATCACCCATTGGGATTCCAATGACAAAATGAATCAAATTATGAAGAAGGAGCAACCTAATTAGGATTGGCTCTCCCTAAGTCGAAAAAGTTGTATCCGTTCCAAATCGGACTGACTGATTCACGAGTTGATATGGTTTCCCATTCTTGCAGGTGATGACGAGAATGAACGGGCCCACTGAAAAATTTCCAGCATCTTGGATGCCAGAAGTGACTAGAGCGGGGATAGTAAATCCATTGTCGTTTCAATTAAAGCTCCTTATGCAGCAATCGAGTCACTCATTCATTTCATCGTACAGGTGGAATAAAATATTGTTAAAGCGTAAGGTGAATGCGACAGGACACAATGAAGGAAATTGTTGCATGTGAAGTAACACTTCAGTATGTTGAAGTACTCAGCCACAAGTAAACCCGTGCTTGCTGATGTCAAATAGCAAGATGCTCGAGGGACGTCATGAAATGACGACAAGGCAAAATATGCATGAAGAATTTGGAATGCATGGATGAGACCAGGAAGTGTCAGGCGTTGCAGAACATCAAATGCTGAGATCTTCGGAAGATTGAATACACCAACACGGCATGATCAAACTGCCTACAACTAAATCAGCCAGCCTAGGCGAATCACTCAGTGGCTGGGGGCAAATCGCTCATCTACCCGGAAAGGGTACCGTATGTATGCCGAATTCACCATGGGGATACGTAGGGGAAGTCCCTGAAGCAGTTGCCACCCATGAATCATGATGAAGTGGAGTGATCCATCAAAGACAAAACACATCAAACCCTTCTAAATGAGAAGGAGAACGATACGGAGCCATCGATTCGGGTAAAAGGACGTATCGTTCCAAAATGATTGTTTTCTTGATATGAGAATAATGTTTCATTTCTTTCTCCTTTCAGGTCGGGAACAGAAGCAAAGGACTCAGGATGCAGTGCTTTCCAATGACAAACATGGAGTACCCATTTTCATGACATCTCAGACATGCACTGTGGCTAAATGCTTTCAAGAGCATTCTAATGGCTCAATTCGTGAACAAAACATTTGAGAAAACCTGAAGGAGTTTCTCATCATTTAGAAATCTCTGTGAAAAGAACACTTGAAAAGAAAATCTCAAGTTTTGCAGATTTACACATCTGATAAAAATGCCTTCTTTGAATAGAATGAAAAGTACAAACTCATTTTTCGTTGCACGCATACATAACATGCATCATGCCTATCGTGCACACATCCTACATACAGAGAACCCAAAGGGAGAAATGCCGGTTCCTACAGGATAAGTTTCAAGGGTAAATTGTATCGATTCCAATAGTCAATTACACATGCCCTTTACTTATGAGATTTCTTCTTTTCAACAGGAACATCGAATATCTCAAATGGCGACTGTGATCGAGAGAATCACCAAATCGCCACACGACAAATCCCCAGACTATCAAGCTGTCTAGGGATAGAAAAAATAATCGAAGACTCTGGCAATTGAGATAGATGACCAGAAGCGACAAAATTCATGGGAGCGGGCTCCCCCATTTGCTTCGAGGAGCCAAGTCGGGGGCAAACTCTCATGAACCCCCAGGATAGTGCATCGGACCAGGGTTATCAAACCTAGAGATAACAAACATCAAGACAAGCCTCACTGGGGCAAAATATTTAAAAAGCACAGTTCCCTCAAACTTTGGACAGGCGAAACCTCGAAGGGAGTATCTCTTTCCTAAAATTTCAAATGAAGTCAGATAAAGACCTACGCCTGTCTCTTCATGTGCAGGCGCATGGACGTTTTCAAATTGGATAGAAAATCGCCAACAAACACGGAAAGTGCTAAGGCATGTTGCCAAGACAAGCGTCGCTCAACTGGGGCAAAACAGTTGTTGACGTGATCGAGGATCATCTCACGGACAACACCCACAAATGCAGACGAGAGGAAAGAACATCCATCGTCTACACCAAACGAGAAGCGTCAATGATCGACGAAGGAAAGGAATACGTCAGTAAGACGTCATCATGAATCCCAAGAGAGAAGACATACCCAAGAAGGACGAGGATTATAGCAAAATACAGGAATGAATTTAGCCGGGGAAGGCGTCACCTAGCTATGATAAACCACGTCTAACTGGGGCAAGTGAATCATTTGTGCGCCGGACAAAGGAAGGACATTTCTTCTCTGGCAAAATCCATGGACGCAATGACAGAGTCGTCCTCATCGGAAGTAAACCCCAGGATACAAACCTGGGTGAACGGTAACTTTGTATCGTTCCAAATTGATCTCCCAAAGATCCCATGCTTAACATGAGTTCGTTCTCATTTGGCAGAAAATTGGTGGCACCAAAAAGCCACAAAAGAAAGGATCTCGCCCAACGTGGAAGCAAAAAGAAATATCCGTTGTAGGGGGCAAGCTGCCAGGAAACGGAACCCTAGAAAATGACGTAGAATACGTCCAAAAGCACAAATTGATCTCACCCAGTGCAAATCCTAGAGAAGGATTTCGTTGCCAAACAGATGGATAGATCATGGCCACGAGCTAGATGGCCGACTTCAACAAGCCTTACATTTGCGTTCAAATGGAGGCGCGAAGCGAGAGTAAAGCAGTATCGTTTCGATTTGTCTTGAATTTCGAAACACGAACTTACACTTAATGTTTATTGTTGACAGGGATTCACCGTCAAGATGGACAGAAAATTGTTGGCACCAGAAAGCCGCAAAATAAAAGAACTCGCCGACAGGGAGGCGAATGGAATCATTGGCCTTGGAAGTCAGGATTCCAGGAAATGAAACTCTGAAGAATGGCGTTGGAATGCGTCCGAAAGCTTAAATGGATCTCCTCCAGTGCAAATCCTTGAGAATGATTCATTGCCAACTAGACGGAGGAATCATGGCCACAGGATAGATGGCCAACTTCTACAAGCCACGCGTTTATGTTCAAATGGAAACACAAAGCAAGAACAAGGCTGTATTGTTCCAATTTGCCTCGAATTTTGGAACGCAAACTGACACCTATTTCCCGTCTTTGACAGGGGTTCGCCATCAAGGCGAAACAGGTTTTCACACCCCAAGTATTACCCATTGGAACACATGACCAAGGGTAGGATGTATCGTTCTAATTTTTTGAAAAATTCACGAACGTACAATAACATGTTTCTTCCGCATTTTCAGGGATCTCCAGCCGCGGGGGACAGGTAAGTATCCCTTTCCCCGATCCATTGAAGAGGTTGAATAAAAACAGAGAATAAAAGAAAAGCTTTCAGAATCTAATGTCTAGAAAAGACATAGAATTCAAACTTTATTGACATTCATGTTTTAAAACAGGAGGTCGTCTGAGCATGAATAAGAACATGCATTGTGCATCATAAAATCCCCTTGACGGGTAAAATTTTTGGAGAAAACGAAAGAGATTTTTCCAATCAAAAGTTGTTCAAAACTTTCAAAAGGACGTTTTCTCAAAAGATAAGAGGCAAAGCCTAGTCCAAACACGTCCTATACACACTTGAGAGAGAAGTGGAGCGGATCAGATAGCAGAACCTGGACCTACGGAAGTAGGGACCATTCGCAGCAATTACATGGATTGGGATGACAGAGGCATTCGTTTCATATCCCCAAACACTACAGGTGACCATTGACAACCCCTTTGAACGGCGGTTTTCATTCTCAACCCTGTCAAGAACCACCCCACATTGGGGCAAAATGGAGGCGAGTCCAGCAACATCAGGAGAAAATGGTTAGAAATTCTCTTGCTCGGACTAACATCAATCTTTGTGTGTTGTTTATATGGTAATCCAAGTGCCATAGGATGACGAGAAGCATTCATTTCTCTATCCCACACACTATATCCTTTGCATAGCCAAGTTGAGCCTGCAAATTCGTTTCATGAACCCATTGGTGATCATTCCAAGACGGGCGCCGCACCACTTCGAAAATGGAAGAGTTCAAGACTTAGGGATTACAAAGAAATTCCTAGGCTAATGCTTAAAGCATGTTTAGATATTCGATCATATGTCTAACATGATCTACCGAAGATGAGAAAAACGGGGTTTCAAAAAAATGATGATAAAAGATAAAAATCCCCAGCATCAAGAAAAAGCGAAGTGCCTGGTAAAAGCGAGGCCGATGCTCGGGTGAACAATTTGATCGATTCCCTAATGAAACCTGGTAGGGAAAGGAAGAGAGAAAGACCCCTAAAGGAGTCAGATCAAAAGGACGCTCCTCCGAATGATGTCAAGCGCGGAGGAAAGACGCAGACAGAGTTGTCAATCTTCTTAATGCAACAAGAGACGCTCTCTGAAAGAGCTGGTGCACACCTCAAAATCGGTTGCGCGCCTCAAAGACTGAAGATGCAGAATGGAAAAGACTGGTGGCAAATTTGCAATGATCACCACTGTCAATCCCCTCATGAATTCTGGGCCAAAAATAAGCATTTTTCGGTCCCCAATCCTACCGACATTACAACCCTGAAACAGTCTTCTCCGATTAAGACACTTGGGTTAACATATGGCTTAGCTCGAAGAAGTACGAGCAAGACTATTTCTTTCTCATTTTGCAGGGTTCTTGACTTGTAAACCCGGAGCAGATGGTGAAAACTTTCGTTCAATGGCCTCGACTCCAAAGCGGGTCCCCCTTGGAAACCAATACCAAGCCCAACATTACGGTCCCGTGGAAGACCTCCCGACCGATCAAAATGTATGCGCTGCGAATGAGCTTAAAACCTAGGCACAGGTTAGTAAGGAATTGAGTGCATCCCCTATAAAAATCACTATCTCAAAATAGGTGAAAAGTCCTCCTCGTCGAGAAATATTCCAATTAATGTTTTGAACAAACTCTTTTTGAAATTTTCAAATTGTTGATCCAGATTTTCCGTGCAAGGGATTTGTGATCACATTTGCATGCTGCAAGAATGCTTCGGATAACCTCCAGCATCAAAATGCACATTTCATGATTAAGACTCAAGTCATACGGTTTTTGTCAAATGGACAGTCGTGGTCTTCCCAAAGATTACTAACGTTTTCTTGGTGAAGAGAAATCTTTCAGGCTCAAACTTTTGCAGGATACCTGGAGAACCCAGCTCCCAGAATGTCGCCTCAACAGACCCAAGTGAAGCTTTGTCAAGATAAAATCTTTCACTGCTTCAAAACTGAATTCCCGATAAATTTTGGGATCTTTCAAAAGAAGGGGTGAGGATGGAACACTTTTTCAAAGAAGTCAGCAAACTGTCCTAGCATGACGTGGAGAACCCTCGTCCTAGGACCCCTTTTCAAAAAATCAAACAGTCCTAGCATGACGTGGAGAACCCTCGTCCTAGGACCCCTTTTTCAAAAATCAAACAGTCCTAGCATGACGTGGAGAACCCTCGTCCTAGGAACCATTTTTCAAAAATATCAAATGGTCCTAGCATGACGTGGAGAACCCTCGTCCTAAGACCCATTTTTCAAAAATCAAGCAATCCCAGTAGACGTGGAGAACCCTCGTCTCGGGACCCTTTTTTTAAAATTCAGACAGTCTCATCGGACGTGGAGAACCCATGATCCCGGAAGGATGCCTTGCTCTGTCAAGAAAAGCTCATAGGGTCATGTTTTGCAGGATCCCTGGAGAACCCAGGTCCCAAACTGATACCTTTTTAATGAAAAGTTTGCAGGTTTCAGCTTTCTGCGGGATAATTGGAGTCCCCCAGATCCCAGAAAGGTACCTCGCATGTCGAAAGGACAACTCGGCCTCCTGCGAGATTTCAGATAACCCCTAAATCCCAAGATAGCCTTCAGGTGAACCTAGAGTTAGGTAAACCTTCCAAAAGAGACGTTAATGATGTCAATCCTTAGGCGGAGCCTTTTAATAGGCAAACCTTTCCCAAGACCGATCTACGAATGAACGATCGAGTCTCCGAGGCGGAGCCTTTTAGTAGGCAAACCCTTTCCCAAGACTGATCTACGAACGAAGGATCGAGTCTCCGAGGCGGAGCCTTTTAGTAGGCAAACCCTTTCCCAAGACCGATCTACGAACGAACGATCGAGTCCCCGAGGCGGAGCCTTTTAGTAGGCAAACCCTTTCCCAAGACCGATCTACGAACGAACGATCGAGTCTCTGAGGCGGAGCCTTTTAGTAGGCAAACCTTTTTCCCAAGACCGATCTACGAACGAACGATCGAGTCCCCGAGGCGGAGCCTTTTAGTAGGCAAACCCTTTCCCAAGACCGATCTACGAACGAACGATCGAGTCTCCGAGGCGGAGCCTTTTAGTAGGCAAACCTTTTTCCCAAGACCGATCTACGAACGAACGATCGAGTCTCCGAGGCGGAGCCTTTTAGTAGGCAAACCTTTTTTCCAAGACCGATCTACGAACGAACGATCGAGTCCCCGAGGCGGAGCCTTTTAGTAGGCAAACCCTTTCCCAAGACCGGTCTACGAACGAACGATCGAGTCTCCTAGGCGCAGCCTTTCAGTAGGCAAACCTATTCCAAGACCGATCTACGGACGAACGATCGAGTCTTCGACTAGTCCCAACAAGACAGGATATGTCATTTCATAGGCGCAGCCTTTTAGTAGGCAAAGCTATTCTAAGACCGATCTACGGACGAACGATCGAGTCTTCGACTAGTCCCAACAAGACGGGATATGTCATTTCATAGGCGCAGCCTTTTAGTAGGCAAACCTTTTCCGAGATCGATCTACAGAACGATTGAGTCTCTGACAAACCCTACAAAACGGGCGCGTCATCCTTAGATTCCTATTAGTCCGGAGTCTCACCACGGTAGATACCGCCTGAAGGGTCAAATATGGTAGAAACCGCCATAAGGGTCAACTCAAGGTAGACACCGCCATAAGGGTCAAAACTAAACTCCACGGTAGATACCGCCTGAAGGGTCAAATATGGTAGAAACCGCCATAAGGGTCAACTCAAGGTAGACACCGCCATAAGGGTCAAAACTAAACTCAATGGTAGAAACCGCCATAAGGGTCAACCAATGGTAGAAACCGCCATAAGGGTCAACTCGATGGTAGAAACCGCCTGAAGGGTCAAATCAATGGTAGAAACCGCCATAAGGGTCAACTCATGGTAGAAACCGCCATAAGGGTCAAACCAAAGGTAGAAACCGCCTGAAGGGTCAACCAGATGGTAGAAACCGCCTGAAGGGTCAAGAATGGTAGAAACCGCCATAAGGGTCAACTCATTGGTAAAAACCGCCATAAGGGTCAAACTCAACCAAATGTAGAAACCGCCTGAAGGGTCAATACAAAGGTCCGATCCACCATACGGATCAAAATCCTTGGCAGATCCCAAAGCATGGGATGTGCCTTCCTTAGGTTCCTACCAGTCGGGAACCCCATAATGGTATGACCTACCATACAGGTCAGAGCTTAATCTCCCTAGGATATTCTGAACGAGTCCTAGGTATCTTCTTGAAAGTCATCGCAACCGGCAGCATCTGACAGGTGAGCTTCAGGTAAGCCTCTCTCACTCCGGCCCATGTTCGAATTGCAAGAGTAAACCGGTGATTAATTTGAGCATTTATCAAAAGACTTAAGGGTCCGATGTCATGGTATTTCTTTTCCCCAGTCGAGTCGGTTAAGATCCAGGTGTCATTTTGTCTTTGAAAGCAACCTCTGACGAGCTCACTCTCAAAGAGGGGCAGCTGTTGACACCTGATTTTTGACCATCCGTTATTATAGTTTTTTTATTTCTAAAATTAATTAAAAATAGCAAAAAAGGTAAAAAAATCAGAAAAATACCATCCGTGGTGAGAAAATTACAAAAAAATATTCATAAATTTCATTTTAATTCTCTCTTTAATATTTTCACTTTTTAGTAGGGAAATTCGGCTTGGTTCATTGTGTTCCTTCACAAACCTAATCCCGAACCGGGCCTAAAAAATCCTTTTCGAGTCTTTTAATTTTCAATTCTCGGTTTTTATAAGCTATGACATTGGACTCTAAAGTATTGAAATGCAATTGGGTCAATTTGCCTTCCAATTTGATCAATTTTAACCAAAAGGGCTTAATTGCATAAAAATCTTTCAATTTAGTCCCCGGTTTCACAATTTTTGAAATTAAATTTCACACGGGCACACCCATTAAAATTAAACACCTCTACCCAACAGTTTTCATCATGCTGAATCCATTGGTGGGCTCAATTTTGGATAATTCGATCGTTTAGGCCTTCGATTTGGCGAAATTGAATTTCGGATCCTAGGGACAATTTGGGGTTTTCACAGAATTTCAATAAATTGATTCACGAAAATACCCATATTTGATGGAAAACATGTCAAGGAATCCGATTTTGCCATCAATTTCATGAAAAGAGGTCATTTAGGGGGTCAATTTGGCGATTTGGGCGATTTGGCCGAACCGGGCCGGTCGGGTCCGACCCGACCCGACCCGGCCCGACCCGGGTCTGCAAGGCTTGCACAGAATGTGCAGCAAGCCGTGGGAGAGAAAAAAAAAAACAGGGGCGGCATGGGCGACGCGTTTTGGGGAGAAACAAAAGGCAAACGGGCGTGGGGGACATTGACAGAGCTCCCTGCTCGCCGGCAGAGGCTCGTGGGCATAAAAAAAATTGCCGGTCGGCCATAAAATCGGCGAGATTCTCGGTTTAAGGGGCTTGGCCGAGAGAGAGAGAGAGGGAGATTTTGGGGAGATTTTTCGAGCAAATCCGGAGCAAGACAAGCTTGCCGGCACCTCTTGGAGCCTGAGGGGAGCTTCGGTCGCCGTCGACGGTCGCGGAGTAGGTCGGTATCTTCCCCGACCTCCATTTTTCTCTGCGCACACCATGTGTTTGATGAAATGCCCGATGGAGTCCCGAACGTTTTGACTCTCGGTCGAGCTCGACCCGAGCTCTATTTGTGCGGTTCTAATCTTTAAACTACACTAGAGTTATCCCTAACCTCGTGTTGACCTTCGTTTTGCATTAAAACTCGACAAACACCGAGGGCCGGAGCTTCGCCGGCCATGGTTCGGACGGGAGCTCGACGAGGGATTTCCGGCGGCCGCCGACCATCAAGGAACCCCAAGTAAGCTTCTAAACCACCATTGGATGCCATGTGAATGAAAGAAATCGAGTTTAAACAAATAAAAATTTTCTGTGAATTCTTCGCCGGAGCCGGTTCGGTCGCCGGATTTTTGGGGCGGTTCCCGACGTGTTTCTTGCCATGTTTTGGTCTTATATTGATGTTGAGTGTCTAAGGAGTCGAATGCCGCAAGAACGGGCGAAAAATACCAAGTTTCGGGCCCGTTTCGCAATTTTCCGGCGACTTCGCCGGAATTTTTACTATTCCCGCCGGATTTTTCACTGTTCATCGTCTTCTCCGGCGACCCTCCGGCCGGTCAACGGTCAACGGCCGACGTGGCGTGCCACGTAGGCAGCCACGTCAGCCGGGTGGGGGCCACGTGGAGTTTTTATGCATAAAACAAAATGAACGGTCCCGATCGCGACACGTGTCGCGATCTCGTCTTTTTGGGAAAATAATAAATGATTTTCTGATAATTAATTCAAATCAATCCGACGGCCGAGAATGTGCCAAGTGGCTTTCTGCGGATCGTCCGATCTTGTCCAAGATCGGACGCACCAGGAGTAGCCACGTGGCACAACGTGGAGCGTTCGATCCGAAGGTTTTTCTAAAAAAGGAAAATAATTGATTTTTGATCCAATGGCTACGATGTGGCCACGTGGCTCATTGAGGGACGTCCGATCTAGTCTTTGATCGGACGCACGAGACGAAGCCACGTGGCACGACGTGGACCGTCCGATCCGGGGAATTTTCGGATAATTAAATAAAATAGATAAAAAATCAAAAAAATTGTTAAAAAATGGAAAAATGTTTAAAAATATAAAACGGCGTCGTTTTAGGCCGGTTTCGACCCCTAGGGTCGGGCCGGGCGCCCGAGAGGCGCGGGCCGGGTTTGACCCGGCCCGGAAAATATTTTTAAATATTAAAAAAATCCAAAAATAATAATAAAATAATCAAAAAAATCAATAAAAAATAAAAAATCATAAAAAATTCAAAAAATTCGGAAAATTCAGAAAAATTCTAAAAAAAATTCCAGAAAATAGGAAATGGCCACATTCAACTGGCCACGACCTGTTTCGGGTCTTTCGACCCTCGATCTTTTCAGAAATGACGGTTTTGCCCTTCCGGCAAACCGTCTTCCAAAAAAATTCTAAAAAATCCAGGAAAATCCCAAAAAATAGGAAATAGCCACAATCAACTGGCCAAGGCTCATCCCGGGTGTTTTGAACCCCGAACCTCCTTTAAAATGACGATTTCGCCCTTTGGGCGAATCGTCTTCCAAAAATTGAAGAAAAATCAAGGAATTCCAAAAAATTCTCAAAAATGGGAAATGGCCACAATCAACTGGCCATGGAATATTTTGGGTAATTAGGTATCCAAACCTTCCAAAAAATGACGATTTTGCCCTTCGGGCTAATTGTCCCCGAATCTTCCCATTTTACCCCTAGCCCTAAATCACATCTTCCCTAATCCCTTATGGCTATACTAGGAGGCCAATGATTGAAATTGATGTGCATTGACATGATTTATTTATGCACTTGATTGCGCTTTCATTATATTGACTGTGATTTGATAGGAATAGTCTTCCAATCTGCATGAAACCCTGAATCAAACCTATCTCACCCGAAATTGCGCCTGCATGAAATCTTAGTCAGGAAAATCACTCACGTTAGGTACCGAAAGGGCGTTGGTAATGACACCGACGTAACCAAGTCCCCGAACCCAAAATCTCTGGTTCCGTAGAACTGATCGATCTCTCCCAATCGGTCAGTAAGGTTTCCGGTCTACCCTCCAAGAAAGACCGGTGGCGACTCCAAATGCATGCACAAGTTGCACATGCCACCATGACCACACTGAAGGTCGAAAGCGATCGACTCTTATCGTCGAATCCCTTAAAGATATACCTCCGCCGCGATTTGGTATGGGCCTGGGAGGGCCCGCGCCGATCTAAGGCCCGCGATCCACATTTCAGAGTGGGACCCCGCGATCGGTAATCCATTAGCCCGCGTCCGTTGATTTCGGACGGGTCGCGACACCTTGACAAAAATGAGTAAAAGAGTGATAATGAGCATTTTCAGCAAGAGGTTTTCAAATCATTCGAAATGAGATTTTTTCCAACCAAGAAGGGTTTCAAAACTCTCAAAATGATGTTTTCTCAAAAGACGAGGGGGTAAGCCTAATCCAAACACGTTCTACATACACTGGAGAGGTGAGTGGAGCGGATCAGATAGCAAGATCTGGGCCTACGGGAGTAGGGATTATTCGCAGCAATTACATGGATTGGGATGACGGAGGCATTTGGTTCATACCCCCAAACACTACAGGTGACCATTGACAACCCCTTTGAACGGCGGTTTTCATTCTCAACCCTGTCGAGAACCACCCCACATTGGGGCAAAATGGAGGTGAGTCCAGCAGCATCAGGAGAAAATGGTTAGAAATTTTCTGGCTCGGACTAACATTAATCTTTGTGTGTTGTTTATATGGTAATCCAAGTGCCATAGGATGACGAGAAGCATTCAATTCTCTATCTCACACACCATACCCTTTGCACAGCCAAGTTGGGCCTGCGAATTCATTTCATAAACCCGTTGGTGGTCATTGCAAGTTCCAAGACAGAGGCAGCGCCAATTCAAAAATGGAAGAGTTCAAACTTAGGGTTTGCGAAGAAATCCCTAAGTTAATGCTGAAGCTTGTTAGACCTTTGGTCACATGTCTAACACGATCTCTCAAAGATGAGAAAAAGCGGATTTCAAAAGAAAAATGAAAAGGAAAAGATGATGAGAAAAATCCCCAGCATCAAGAAAAAGCAAAGTGCTTGGTAAAAGCAAGGTCGATGCTTGGGTGAACAATTTGTATCAATCCCCCAGCGAAACCTGTTTAGAAACAGGAGAAGAAAAATTCAGAAGGAGTCAGATTCCAAAAACTACTCCTCAAACGGTATCAAGCGCGGAGCAGAGACGCAGATAGAGTTGTTAGTCTCTTAATGCAGCCAGAGGCGCTTTCACAGGAATTTGTGCACACCTCAAAAGCGGTTGCACACCTCAAAAATTGAAGATGCAGAATGAAAAAGGCAGGTGACAAGTTTGCAATGATCACCAACGTCAATCCCCTCATGAATTCTGGGCAAAAAACAAGCCTTTTTTCTCGGTCCCCGATCCTACCAAAGTTACAACCCTGAAACAGTCTTCTCTGACTAAGACACTTGGGTTAACATATTTCTTAGCTCGAAGAAGTACGAGCAAGACTATTTCTTTCTCATTTTGCAGGGTTCTCGACTTGTAAACCTGGAGCAAATGGTGAAGACTTTCATTCAATGGCCTCGACTCCAAAGCGGGTCCCCCTTGAAAACCAATATCCAAGCCCAACATTACGGTCCCGTGGAAGACCTCCGGACCGATCAAAATGTATGCGCTGCGAATGAGCCTAAAACCTAGGCACAGGTCAGTAGGGAATTGAGTACATCCCCTGTAAAAATCATTACCTCAAAACAGGTGAGAAGACCTCCTCGTCGAGAAATATTCCCATTGATGTTTTGAACAAACTCTTTTTGGAATTTTCAAACTGTTGATCCAGATTTTCCATGCAAGGAATTTGTGATCACATTTGCATGTTGCAAGAATGCTTTGGATAACCTCCAGCATCAAAATGCGCATTTCACGATTAAAACTTAAATCATACGGTTTTTGTCAAATGGACAGCCGTGGTCTTCCCAAAGATTACTAACGTTTTCTTGGTGAAGAAAAATCTTTCAGGCTCAAACTTCTGTAGGATCCATTGGAGACCCCAAATATCCAGAAGAATGTCTCGCTCTAATGAAAGGAGCACGCATGTTTAAACTTTCTGCAGGATTCTTGAAAATCCCAAATCCCAGAAAAACATTTGCTCCGTGGAGTGGAGCACACGGGTTTGAACTTTCTGCAGGATACCTGGAGAACCCAGCTCCTAGAATGTCACCTCAACAGACCCAAATGAAGCTTTGTCAAAATAAAATCTTTCACTGCTTCGAAAACTGAATTCCCGACAAACTTCGGGATCTCTAAAAGAGGGGAAGAAAAACCCTTTTAAAAGAAAATGTCCTAGCTTGACGTGGAGAACCCTCGTCCTAGGACCCCTTTCAAAAATATCAGACAGTCCTAGCATGACGTGGAGAACCCTCATCTCGGGACCCTTTTTCAAAATCAAGCAGTCCTAGCATGACGTGGAGAATCCTCGTCCTAGGTCCCCTTTCAAAAAAATCAAGCAATCCCAGTAGACGTGGAGAACCCTCGTCTCGGGACCCCTTCTTTCAAAAATCAAGCAGTCCCAGCTAGACGTGGAGAACCCTCGTCCTAGGACCCCTGTCAAAAAAATCAAGCAATCCCAATAGACGTGGAGAACCCTCGTCTCGGGACCCTTTTTCAAAATTCAGACAGTCTCATCGGACGTGGAGAACCCATGATCCCGGAAGGATGCCTTGCTCTGTCAAGAAAAGCTCATAGGGTCATGTTTCGCAGGATCCCTGGAGAACCCAGGTCCCAAACTGATACCTTTTTAATGAAAAGTTTGCAGGTTTCAGCTTTCTGCAGGATAATTGGCGTCCCCAGATCCCAGAAAGGTACCTCGCATGTCGAAAGGACAACTCGGCCTTCTGCGAGATTTCAGGTAACCCCTAAATCCCAGAATAGCCTTCAGGTGAACCTAGAGTTAGGCAAACCTTTTCCAAGACCGATCTACAGAACGATCGAGTCTTCGACTAGTCCCGACAAGAAGGGATATGTCAATCTTTAGGCAAAGCCTTTTAGTAGGCAAACCTTTTCCAAGACCGATCTACAGAACGATCGAGTCTTCGACTAGTCCCGACAAGAAGGGATATGTCAATCTTTAGGCAAAGCCTTTTAGTAGGCAAACCTTTTCCAAGACCGATCTACAGAACGATCGAGTCTTCGACTAGTCCCGACAAGAAGGGATATGTCAATCTTTAGGCAAAGCCTTTTAGTAGGCAAACCTTTTCCAAGACCGATCTACAGAACGATCGAGTCTTCGACTAGTCCCGACAAGAAGGGATATGTCAATCTTTAGGCAAAGCCTTTTAGTAGGCAAACCTTTTCTAAGACCGATCTACAGAACGATCGAGTCCCCGACAAACCCTACAGAACGGGCGCGTCATCCTTAGATTCCTATCAGTCTGGAGTCTCACAATGGTAGAAACCGCCATAAGGGTCAACTTGATGGTAGAAACCGCCATAAGGGTCAACCAGTGGTAGAAACCGCCATAAGGGTCAACCAGTGGTAGAAACCGCCATAAGGGTCAACTAATGGTATGACCTACCATACAGGTCAGAGCTTAATCTCCCTAGGATATTCTGAACCAGTCCTAGGTATCTTCTGGAAAGTCATCGCAACCGGCAGCATCTGACAGGTGAGCTTCAGGTAAGCCCCTCTCACTCCGGCCCATGTTCGAATTGCAAGAGTAAACCGGTGATTAATTTGAGCATTCATCAAAAGACTTGAAGGTCCGATGTCATAGCATTTCTTTCCCCTAGTCAAGTCGGTCAAGATCCAGGTGTCATTTTGTCTTTGAAAGCAACCTCTGACGAGCTCACTCTCAAAGAGGGGCAGCTGTTGACACCTGATTTTTGACCATCCGTTATTATAGTTTTTATTTCTAAAATTAATTAAAAATAGCAAAAAATGTCAAAAAATTGCAAAATCAACTTTGGAAGCCTTAGCCTAGCCTTGGGAACCAATTTTGAACAAAAATAGTTTTTGAATTTTTTAATATTTTTTGGAATTTATTTAATTATAAAAATACCCAAAAAATCAGGAAAAATACCATTCGTGGTCAGAAAATTACAAAAAATATTCAGAAATTTTATTTTAATTTCCTCTTTAATATTTTCACTTTTTATCAGGGAAATTTGGCTCGATTCATGGGGTTCCTTCACAAACCTAAAACCGAAACGAGCCTAAAAAATCCTTTTCGAGTCTTTTAATTCTCAATTCTCACTTTTCATGGACATTGAATTCTAGAGTCTTGAAGTGCAATTGGGTCAATTTGCCCTCTCATTTGGTCAATTTTAACCAAAAAGGCTTAATTGCACAAATTTTATTCAATTTAGTCCCCGGTTTTACGATTTTCGAAATTAAATTTCACACGGGCGCACCCATTAAAATTAAACACCCCTATCCTATAGTCTTCATCATGCTGAATCCATTGGTGGGCTCAATTTTGAATAATTCGATCGTTTGGACCTTCGATTTGGTGGAATTCATTTTCGGATCCTAGGGACAATTTGGGGTTTTCATAAAATTTCAATCAATCGATTCGTGAAAATACCCTTATTTGATAGAAAATGTGTCAAGGAGTCCGATTATGCCATCAATTTCACGAAAATAGGTCAATTTGGGGTCCAATTTGAAAGAATTGGTCGAACCGGGCCGGTCGGGTCAGACCCGACCCGGCCCGGTCCGACCGGGTCTGCAACATTGTTGCAGACCACTTAGCCGAGAAGGATAAAAAAAACAGGGGAAGATGGGGCGCGATTTTGGGGAAGAAAAAAAGGGCAACCGAGCGTGGGAGGCAGCGAGCAGAAGAATGCTCGCGGTCGGCAATGGAGCAGGCCTGGAAAGCGACGCCGGTCGGCCATGAAACCGAGGAGAGGTTCGGTTTAAAGAAAAAACAGGGCCAAGAAGGGGAGAGAGGAATTTTTAACAAACTTAGCGAGAGGAACGACCCCGAGCCTTGAGGAACACGCACAGCTCGTTGTCGAAGACTCCATACTCTCCGGCAACCCTCGGACAGGTCAGTATCTTCCTCTGAGCTTCGTTTTTCCGACGCCCGCCATGTGTTCGATAAAAGGCCAGAAAACTTCTCAAGCCATTAGCCTTCGGTCGTGCCTGTCCCGACCCTAGTCCGCGCGAGTTTTACTTCCAACCTTACTTATAACTGGCTCTAAGTCCGTGTACGTCCCCGTTTTTGCATCAAAACCCGACGGGAACCGGTTCCGGAGCTCCGCCGTCCACCTCACGGACTGAGAGCTCAACGGTACACCTCGTGCGGTCGCCGACCCTTAAATGGGTCCAGGTAAGTTTATAGATCTCATTTGAATGCTCTGTGGGTGTTTAGGACAAGCTTTAGACCAAAAAAAAATCTTTTGCAAGTTCTTCGCCGGAACCGGGTTCGGGGAGGCCCGGTTTGCTCATTTTCGTTGCGTTCGTGGCTTTCATTATGGTTGTATGCTGATGTTGAGGTGCCGAGGAGTCGATTGGTGCAAAAATCTCACAAAAATTCAGAGTTTTGGTCACGGCTTGGGCATTTTCCGGCGAGCTCGCCGGAATAATCACTGTTCCGGCGAGCCGCCATCGTCTTCTCCGGCAGCCTGGACCGGTCAACCGGTCAACGGCTGACGTGGTATGCCACGTAGGCGCCACGTCAGCCGGGTGGGACCGGTCCGTTGATTTGCAAACCAAGACCGAACGGACGGCCCGGATCGCGACACGTGTCGCGATCCTGTAATTTTGGAAAATTAAAAAATGATTTTCAAATAAAATAAATGATTTTCTGATAATTAATTTAAAATCGATCCGACGGCTACGAATGAGCCAAGTGGCAGCCTGTGGAGCGTCCGATCTAATTCAAGATCGGACGCACTAGGGAGAGCCACGTGGCACAACGCGGGCCGTTCGATCCATTGGTTTTCTAAAAAAGAAAAAATAAATTGATTTTTGATCCGACGGTGGTGATCAAGCCACGTGGCTCTCTGTGAGTCGCCCGATCTAGTGGAAGATCGGGCGCACGAGACGAAACCACGTGGCACGACGTGGACCGTCGGATCCGGGGAATTTTCGGATATTTAAATAAAATAGATAAAAAAAATCAAAAAATTGTTAAAAAATAGAAAAAAAATGTTTTAAAAAATCAAAACGGTGTCGTTTTAGGCCGGTGTCGACCCCTAGGGTCGGGCCGGGCGCCCGAGAGGTGTGGGCCGGGTTTGACCCGGCCCGGAAAATATTTTTAAATATTAAAAAATTCAAAAATAATCAAAAAATCAATAAAAAATGAAAAATCATAAAAAATTCAAAAAAATTCGGAAAATTCTAAAAAATCCAGGAAAATCCCAAAAAATAGGAAATGGCCACAAACAACTGGCCAAGACTCATTTCGGGTGTTTTGAACCCCGACCCTTCTTAAAATGACGATCTCGCCCTTCGGGCGAATCGTCTTCCAAAAATTGAAGAAAAAATCAAGAAATTCCAAAAAATTCTCAAAAATGGGAAATGGCCACGATCAACTGGCCATGGAATATTTTGGGTAATTCGGTATCCAAACCTTCAAAAAAATGACAATTTTGCCCTTCGGGCTAATTGTCCCTGAATCTTCTCATTTTACCCCCTAGCCCTAAATCACATCTTCCCTAAGCCCTTATGGCTAAACTAGGAGGCCAATGATTGAAATTGATGTGCATTGATGATTTATTTATGCACTTGACTTGCGCTTTCATTATGTTGACTGTGATCTGATAGGACCAGTCTTCCAATCTGCATGAAACCCTGACTCATACCTACCTCACCCAAAATTGCGCCTGCATGAATTCTTAGCTAGGAAAATCACTCACGTTAGGTACCGAAAGGGCGTTGGTAATGACACCGACGTAACTAAGTCCCCGAACCCAAAATCTCTAGTTCCGCAGAACTGATCGATCTCTCCCAATCGGTCAGTAAGGTTTCCAGTCTACCCTCCAAGAAAAACCGGTGGCGACTCCAAATGCATGCACATGTTGCACATGCCACCACGACCACACTAAGGTCGAAAGCAATCGACTCTTATCGTCGAATCCCTCAAAAGAAACTCCCGCCGCGATTTGGTATGGGCCTGGGAGGGCCCGCGCCGATCCAAAGCCTGCGATCGGTAATCCATTAGCCGCGTCCGTTTTTATTTCGGACGGGTCGCGACAATTACTAAAATATTTCTACATTCGACAATATCTAAGAAAACTCACACACAAAGTGAGAGGGAAAATTACCAAAAAAGTCCTAAACCTTTTACAGATATGCCAATTCAGTCCTAAACTTTTTTTTTGTCGATTCAGTCCTAAATCTTTTACAATTGTGCCATTTAAGTCCATCCGGCGAATTTTGGCCGGCCGGTGCTGACGTGGATGCCGGCCGACCGGCGACTCATTATTTTAATATTTTTTGAATTATTTACAATTTTTTTATAATTTTTAAGATTTCTTTTTTTCTTTTCCTTTTTCTTTTTTTCCCTCTCCCCTCCCCTCCCCTCCCCCTTCCCTTCCCTTCCCTTCCGTTCCCTGCAACTCCCGTTTCCTGCAACTCCAGCCCATCGCCGGATTGAGGCGCGGCTGGATAGGCCACCTCGCCCGGCCATGGCAGAGGTCAACCTCGCCGTCGCCGGATGAGGCAACGACGGCGAGGTCGAGCCTCGCCATGGCCGGGTGAGGCTCGGCCTCGCAAGCCCAGATCTGGGCATTGCGAGTTCAGAGGCCGGTGAGCTGCAGCTCTGCGTTCAATGAGAGGCGTCGGCCGACGAACTCCTACCTCGATGGCCTCTGCGAAGCTCGAAGCTCGCTCATCCGGGAAGCCCCGAGCTCGCCGGCCATGGCCAAGCTTGAGTTCGCCTGGATCTGGCGAGCTCGTGGCTTGCCGGCCTCGGGAGAGCCCGAGAACGCCGGGACCAACCGCCTTGAGCTCGCCGGGCCGAGTCATGGCCATCACCGGGCGGCCGGAGGAAGGAGGACGGAGCGGCACAGGATGAAGAAGAAACGCGATCTGGATTCTGGAGCAAGGAGGAAGAAGGAGGTGGGACCATGGGAGAAAAAAAAATAAAAAAGTAAAAAATCCTAAAATTTATTTAAAAAATCATGAAAAATTCAAAAAAAAATATTAAAATATTGGGTCGCCGGCCGGCCGGTGTTCACGTCAACGCCGGCCGGCCGGTGTTCACGTCAACGCCGGCCGGCCAAAATTCGCCGGATGGACTTAAATGGCACAATTGCAAAAGGTTTAGGACTGAATCGGCAAAAAAAAAAGTTTAGGACTGAATTGGCACAACTGCAAAAGGTTTAGGACTTTTTTGGTAATTTTCCCCAAAGTGAGATGAGTGGACGGAGTGAGCGAACACGAGATCGAATGTGGGCGAGAGAGAGAGAGAGAGTGATAAAAGAGCCATAGAGAAGAGAGTATAGAGTGAGCGAATACGAGATCAAATAAGCGCGAGAGAGAGAGTGAAGAGAGAGTTATAGAGGTGAATTGAGTCTTAAGTAAGTTATAATTGAAAAGAGAGTCATAAAGTTGAGTTGGGTCTAAGTAAATTATAAACTCATTTAACATCCATTTTCTTTTGGGCTTCACCATTGTAAATAGATTTATGACTCATTTATTGAATAAAACTAATAGTCTAATACGTATGACAACCAACCATGAAATCTGAGTTTAAGAAATAGGCTGATAATCTATTTTAATAGGCCTATCTCACACGAGAACAGAGGGCAGATACGTACATGGCATCTGCTTTCTTTAAATATCATGTTCGATCAAGAGAGTCGTGGAATGTTTGCTTCTCTTCCGACAGATGCCCACGATGTCTCCTTTACATCAGTCAAAATCTCATAAGATCTTCAAGTGATTTTTTTGCTACGTGTGTCGCCGGTTGATTGGCACGATGAAAGGTAGATGTTAGGATGCGTATGCATCGGAATAATAGGTCGGTCGAGGAACGAATCCCGATGTCGAACTTATGTTGTTCCCCACACCCAATCGTTGGGTTCCACAAAGGCATCTAATCTTGATAGATCACCAACACTAGGATCCTTAATTAAGTTTACGTGGCACGTTTACATGCTTCTCTACTCTTCTGGCCAATTCTTGGTTCGATTACGTTGAGATTTCATCGAGATTGTTGACGATTTTTTATTGGACCGGGTGAGAAAGTAGAGGGGACATCGTACCATCAGTACGAACAAAGTCAATCTGGCCCATATCGTAGGGTATTGTTCCAAGGTTGTTTTAAGAGAAAGGGTATGGTTCCTTGTTAAAGTTGTACAAGACCAAGTTCTTCTAGAAGTTCACAATTTTTTTTTTTTTTGGTTTTGGATGCATATTCTTCAAAGATCCCCAGATGATCCGATAAGAACATAAGTGTGTTACCGAGAGCATGACATGAAGAAAGGAAGAGGTCGGCCGAAACTTATTTGGGGGGAAACAGTAAAACAAGATTTAATTATGTGATAAATAGATTGGCGTACGGTTTGTCTTAAAACGAAGTGGAGGAAAGCTATTAACATTGTAGAGGGGCATCATTCCTATGTTTATGACTGTCCTTTTTAGTCTTTTGTCCATATATATTTTATTTATTTATTTTTATATAATTATTCAATTTCCTCAACCGGCATTGATTCTATTTTATTTATTTTTAGGTTCATCGACCGTCGACCCCAACTTGTTTGGGATAAAGGTGATGTTGATGGTTTTGGATGCAATGACTTCATGAATATATTTTATGATTACTTTAGAATTTTTTAGAGGAATATCGCCGGTGAAATTTTTGCTTTGCATGGGAAATATACACTTAATCAGCGACATGGCTGGAATTTATATTGAGGGGGGGTGAAACTCACTATGAAAATGTAGTCAATTTTTTTTTTTTGCATGAAAATTTCCAATAAAGGAGGTATACACCACCAATGAATAGTTTTCGCATTTTGGTAACTTTGTGACTACTTGCATGCTTGTGGTCTCATAGAGATACCTTCACCAAACAAAATAACTCGTTTTTCATGTCATCTACAACTGCAAACCTAGTATGATTTTGAGGTAGCTAGAAACTAGAAAGGGTTTCGCGTTCATTTCCAATTTTAATCTTCATCCAGTTGCTCGTAAGAGAAATATATCGGCCCGAACGTACCGATTGCAATTTCGAGCTGTTATTTGCAGTCTCTTTGAGCATGCATTTGAGCAATGATTTTGTCAAATGGCGTGGTAGCAAACTGTGAGTTATCTTTCTGGTAAAGTCATGAGGCCTAAACAAGTATCATAAGATCGGCTGAAAATATGTTCGGCGATCTCATTTAATTTGGAATGTCAGTGTACGTCGAGTGTCGCACTAAAGAAAATTCAATCATTGCAAGTCCCTATATAGCACACTTTGTACCATAATAGACTTACACTAAAAGTGTAAAACTGATGTCGTCACAATCTTACAATAATTGCATTTTAAACTCGAAAAACTTGCATACTACACCAGCATCATTTCAATAAGTAGACTTTATGAAAGTACCTTATTTGACCATTGAATTTTGGTGCTCATCGGTACTGACTAATGAGAACCAAGAGATTAATATATTTATTCGGGTGATGTGGATAGAAATCGTTGGTCGTGCTAATGTTCTATTCGTTTACATTGTTTGCCTATAAATGCCGGGCCCAAAAATGCTTGGCCCATATTTTGTGAGCTACTCACTCGCTCAAGCTACAAAGGTAACAGCCCCTTGCAAAGGTATGGCCTAATGTCCTATAGCTCGTTTGACTTATCCCTCTCATTTCATATATCGATCTAATTTAGGCATCGAGTAGACCCATCAAATGGGTGGGTCAGATCAGATTTGGATAGAGCCGAGAATGTATCGACCCAAATTAACCTATTTATCTGCAAAACAAATATAGAGTGGCTCATATTTGACCTAACATATACTCAATATGGTCCATGTTGCTAAAAAAAAGTTCAATGTTTAGCTCAATCTAGGAAAAATTCATACCCAAACCGACGCGAGGGTGCGAGGCAAGCGAGCGCGAGATAAAGAGATAGTAATAGACGTGTGTTATTTTACATAAGCAGTTGGAACCAATTTAACATCTGTATTATTTTGGATTTTACCATTATAAATTAATTTATACAATACAACCAACTCATATAATAACTCAATCTACCAAACGTGAAAAAAGAAATGACGATCAGGAGGTCCTTTTCATTTAAACAGACGAGCGGGATACGACATTGTGCTCGAAAGATGGAGACCTCAATCTGTCGTATTCCCAACACGCGTCATCCCTCTACGTCTTCTCTTCCCCCCGTCACTTTCGCCCACGGGAAAAACAGATGGGGGCGGATGGGATATCGACAAAGCACGGGCCTTTCCCCCCCGCTTTGAATATCATATTCGATCAGGAGGGTCGTGGAATGTTTGCTTCTCTTCCGACACATGCCCGCGATGTCTCCTCTTGCGTCGGTCAAAAATCTCGTACGTTCTCAGTAAAATTCGGGACACGTGCGCGTCTTCGGTGATAGGTCGGGGGGAGGAGCAATCGAAATCGAACTTTCATTACGTTTTTTTGCCCCAATGGCTGGGCACCACGACCGCATCCGATCTCACCAACACTGGGAAACCTAATCTACGGCTGTATTCAAGTGGCGCTTTCGCGAGTTTCCTCTTCTCTTTTCTAAAAGCCAATTCTCGGTTGTTCGATTTCGTCGAGATTTCATCGAGATTGTTGAGGAATTTTTTTTTTTTATTGGACCAGATGAGAACGCCGTACCATCAGTATTATCCCAAGGTTGTTTTGAGCAAAATGATTACGGTTCCTTATTAAAAATTGTACAAGCCTAAGTTCTTCTAGAAGTTCATGATTTTCCTTTTCTTTTTGTTGGGTACAATGACTCCATGTGTCCATTGAATGAGCACTTCAGAATTTTTACGAGGAATATCACGGTGAGATTTTTTTTTTTGTTTACTCGAGAAATAGACACGTAATCGGTGACGGGGATGGAGTTTAGATGAAAGGGGCGACATTCATTGCCGTAACATGTAGTAAATATTCTGTTTTGCATGAAAACTATCAATAAATACAAATTTCATTTCTGAAATTTTACAAATATTGTTCTTGAACTTTTCTATAAGTCTACGTAGGCATTTGGCCTCTAAAATAATTTTAGCGATAGCTACAAATATAAGTACATATAATTCTAAAATTACGTCTAGTGACAAGTTTTCGTCTATATCTAACTGGTACATGCATAACAATGTAATATGAGAGGGTGCCGGTAGCCCCTGCTTGTTGTTAGGATTCAGTACACAATCATGGCGAAGTAAAGTGTAAAACAACAAGAAAAAGAAATCAAGACACGAGATTTTATCCTGATTTATCATTAAAATAAGGCTACATCCAGCAGAAAATTTCACTATAATTAATATCTCACACCTCTCATTCTCCCTCAAGAGAGAAAAAGTATATATAGTGAAAGCTATTCATGAGCCCGAGCCCAAACTACTAGTGAAATATATGTTTAAACTATAAAAGCCCTATAGTGTCCAAGGGATAGCCGGGGGCGACTATCTCATATACACATGCTTTCCTGTTAATTGAGAGTATGAATCACATCTCAGCATTTGTCCTCCTTACTTTGTGGCTCCACTTGATCAGTTATCTCCGATGATAATGTACGCAATAGAAGTTTCAATAAACATCACATGCCTTGAAGTCCTCATGCACTTTAATATTCAAGTCCGACAATAATACGAAGGAAGGGTGTCTTGCCTGCTTATGGACACAAAGGCGGTGAGCTCCGTTGAATTGTGTCAGAAATATTGGACACGTCTGTATGGCGATCACGAATTTACGTTCAGTAGATCTGAACGTAAATTCAGACACGGCAAAAATGAAATCCGGTATACGTATGTTGTTGCCTTGCCGTGAGATTTTTGTCTCTTTTTAAAATTGACTTTTTCAATCTTTTTTCATTCTTCATCAACAGATTGCTTTATGACCTTTTGCTTGATTGGTGCTGCTTAACCACCCTACTTTTGCTGGAATTTTCTCCACGTGGAAACACAATTATTCCACTTTATATTTTGGGAATCTTGGCAAACACCTTCCCTATTATTTTAATATTTCTCTCACCTTCTCAACTGGAAAATATCTGGGCTCAACTTGCATGGTTGCACCGTCGTCCCGAAAATATCTTCGTACTTGGTACCGCTTTTCTAACCTGCGAATCATTGAACTTCTCCGGACATCGTCTGGATGAGGACACGTGGCCATGACAGGTAAGATTTTTTGTTTTTCGATTTCCTCTTCGTTTTCACTTTTTTTTTTTTTGGTTGGGGTGGGGGTTGGGTTGGGGTGGGGGCCGCAGGTCACGCCGAACTCTCAACTGGGGGATGCCTCCAAAAGCGAATAGATTTGAGAGCCCAGCGGGATTTTATATTGCCGAATGCAAGGCAAGAACCGAGGCTACGTGTTCGATCTATATTGGCTGTAGCAGCAGCGTTATAGTAGAAACCTACTTCGCTTCTCTCATGGTCGTAGCCGATCTCGCGTGGTCAACCCTGGGAGCGACACGTGCCACGCCCGCTGTTTCCCAAAACCAGAACCACGTTTTTTTTTTTGAGGAAGGAAGTGCAAAGATCCCGTTCTAAGTTGCAAAGCCAGCCGACTTATTGGTCGCACCTGTTCATTAAACGGCGCATCAAAGCCTATTTCCAAACAGTTGTGTGTGACCAAAAAAAAAAAAACAGTTGTGATATAATAATACTCACATTCCTTGTGAAAACACAAATTCATATCCATGATCCGTTGTACCTTCACCGAAAGAACGAGATATTATGGATTAATATCATGAAAAGTTTCAAATTAGTGCATTTATAATAAATTTACTCGAAACTATTTTTTATGACAAAATACCCTAACCTAGTACTTATGAAAAATTTACCACAAATTTTTTTTTCTGACCATAATAGATCCAAATTAATATACATGTGATAAATTTACTCAAAATTATTTTTTGATCATAAAAAATTTCAAACTGATATACCTGGGATAAATTTATCCCAAACTAAATTTTTTGTCTACTAAAAATTTCAAATTGACATGCATGTCATAAATTTACCCTTCATTAGTTTCCGTTAAATCAGGTTAATACCATGAAAACCCCCAAACTGATACAAATATGACAAACATATGGTAGAAAACCCAAGCTAATACACTCGTCAACTACTACGTCTCATCCGAACAATTTGATGGTAGAATTTAAAGGACTAACAGAGGGTAAATTCGTCACAACTATACCAGTTTAGAGTAAATTTATCTCAGGTATACGGGCTTAGGGTTTGTGGTGGTTAAAATTTTTTTATAGATGAATGTGTCAAGGATATACCAGTTTAGGATTTTTTTTACAGTCGGAAAAATAATTTATGAAAAATATATCATACGTGTACCAGTTTAGAGTTTTTCGTGGTATTAATCTATAATATTATGGTTTTATGAAATGTATCGGTACAATTGGTCATTATGAAAATTTTAGGGAGTTAAAGAAAATTTGAAGAGAGAGATATTTGATTAGTAATTCATTTTAGGGAAAATGAATTTTATAAAAATAAATAGAGGGGGAGGTTTTTTTGATTGTGCAAGATTCAAAGTAATTCTTATTACCTAAATGAGTCAAGCTGGGTCATTCAACTCAGGACTCATTTTATTTGGCACCATCGAGTTCGAATATGCTTGGCATGTCGTATACATAAATATCTATACGCAAAGTGAAAGAGGAAATGGGGAAAAAAAAAAGCAAGACGAGACATTTATTGAGATGGGAAAGTCGGACTGTAATATTTTTAAAAAACTAAAATTGGTAATCATGGAATTTACTTTCAATTAAAAAAGGATGCATTTGTTTGAGGAAAAACATTTTGCTGGAATTAGTATTTCGAACTTTTCCAGAAAATGATTCAATCAACGAAAAACACTTCCCTGTCAATGAAAAGTTTACGTATAAAACTAGGAAAGTAAATTTTCCAATCTAAAGAGGTGAAAATGCTTTCTAAAATTGCTCCTCTTTAATTTTCTTAATATTTATTATATTTTAATGTTTTAATATTATTTTATGTTCTTTTCTATCTCTTTCTTTTTTTTCTCTCTTTTTTCCCCTCCCTCCTTGCCTGTGGCTGGCGGCGACCATCGATGAAGAAACAATGCACCCCTAGCAGCCTTGAGGCTTGTCGTTGGCCTCAGATAGATTTGGCGGCATTAAGGATAACCGACGGCCTCGGGCAGATTCAGCGAGTTAGAGCTCGCCCATGGCCATCGATGTCGCAGAAGGAAGAAGGAAAAAGAAAGAACAAAGAAATATAAAAATATAGAAAACAAAATGTAGAATATTCGAATATAAAATTTGAAATTTTTTTGCCTATGAGGCTATGATAAAACTATGAGAGTGAAATTATTTTCTAAATGAAAATAAAACTCCATCACATATTACCAAGTAAAGGAAAATAAATCATTTTTCGAGAGAAATGATTTTTCAAAAAATGAATTCTGAAAAATGTTTTCAGCGGAATAAACGAACCCAAAATTTTATGTTTTTCGATTGTGGTGACACTTTTAACTTTTTTGAGTTGAATCTAATTGAAAAAAAAAAACTTTTTTCCTTCAGTTCAAAACTAATTTAACTTTTTTTTTTGTTTTCAATTGACAATTGATTGAACCCGAAAAAGCGATTAGTATAACTGTATAAGGGTCACGAAAATCGATGACGATTATTACTTAAGTTCAATTTGCATCTATTTACTTTTTCAAAAGAAAAAGTTTGGGTTCAGACTAATTTAACTTCTTTTTTTCAATGACAATTAATCACACGTATGCCATACATTATTAAATTCACTCGAATTTTGCTCGATGAGGTGGGGGCTTCTTCCCCAACGACATTTTCGCCATCTATAAATCCCCTCGTCCCTCCCTCTCTCTCTCTCTCTCTCTCTCTCTCTCTCGTTCGTTCTCCTTCGCGAGCTTTCTTCTCGCACCGGCCTTGCAATGCTCTCCTCGCACGAAGCACCATTTCACCTTCTCTCGCCTCGCATCCTTCCGATTGTCCTCCCCCCCACCGCGTCGTCCATCTGCGATCTCGCCTCGACCCTCTCTCCGGCGAAGCCTAGCCGTCTCAGCTGCCGTTGCGAGCTCGCATTGACGATCGGACGAAGGTACGCTTCCTCCTCCTCCTCCTCCCTTCCTTCTGTGCACGAGGCTCGATTTCTCACCGCCGAGCGATAGAAACCGATCCACGCCGTCGTACATCTGTCTTCACGGGGGGCGATGAAGTAGATCGGCGTGCAATTCGCGATTCGCTGGAGAAACATCAGAGGAGAACAAGGATTCGATCGTTCGCATTGCGATGATCGGGCATATTTGTCGACGCGTGCTTGATTTTGGCATTGTGTTATACAGAAATCTGTACGAATTGTGACCGGTAGACTGTCTCACCCCCGAGTTTCTCTTTTTTCTTTTGAGCTTATGATGCAGATGCCATTTACTGTTGGAAGAGAGCTTGCTTTTGAAGCTATGGACTCGATTTCGATCTCCGGTGAGCCCTTTCTTTTCCGACTAAATTTACTTTCGTATATGATGATTTTATTTGCTTTTGGAACCTTTGTACGTATGAGAGATAGGCAATTGCTTTTCTCCTCTAGTTCAGAACCTCCTTGTTTGAGATTTCTAGTCAAGTAGTTTCGCAGCATACGTCTCTCTCTCTCTCTCTCTCTGTCTTTTTTTTTTTTTTTTTGGCTAATACTTTTACAAGAGAGAAAACCTTTAAAGGACATGTTTGAGAATTTATAGGATTTAGTTGATCATGGAAAGGATCTTGATCTTGTGCAGCTATTATACCATGCATAACACCAAGGTTGTATCACCGGATCAATCACGTCCCTTTATGTTTTTACATGTTGGTTTAGTGGATCGTTTCAGCTTTTACTTGATCCTTGATATGGCCTTTTCACAAGATTTGACATACACCTAGAAGCCTATTTCCAAACAGATGTAATATAACAATGCCCTTATTTCTTGTGAAATTCATGAACAAAAATATAGTAGAGTGTTGGTGCCATGTATTGCGTACATATTCTAGATTTCCCATTATGAATTGCCAAAGTCTTCTTATTTCTCCATTGTTCCACTCAGATCTGAAAAATGAGAAATCAATCAAAAGTCAGTGGACCTGAATTGAATCGTGACTATATAGGTTATTCTGATATTTAGATTCAATATAGACGAGATAGTGGCAAAAGTAAATGAATAGAGAGAGATGGTGATTTTGCTAGTTTCAATCTAATTGATGTTAACTAAATGGGTGAGGTCGAAGCCTTTATGTAAGAACTCAACTTGAATTTGAATGAATTTATTCGACATCATTGATTTCAAATACACTAGTGTCACGGGCTAGCACTTCAGGATTTGCATGACAACATTTATGGAGCAGAAATCTGTTTGGTTATTCAACTTCGTTTTTCAACTTTTGGAGCATTTTTTTTTCTCCAGAAGTAGTTCTAGAGCCACTTGAAGAAGTAAAAAAATTTACTTCTTTCCATAAGTGGGAAAACTAACTTCTGCTCAGATGCAGAAGTAGGAAAAATCAACTTTTGATCAGAAGTTGATTTTTAGAGCAAAAGTGTTGCCATGCGCGCCTGAGATGGCAATCCTGCACAATTTTGGCTTTGAATGACTATTATCTCTTAGTAAAAGTCGCATAAGTTCAACCTCGCATAAGCACAACCTTCCCCTCCAAATATCGATCAATCGCTCACTCACTTTATCCGCGGATTGTAGAGAGGCAATATTAGAGGGAGTAGTGTTATGTGAGAGAACACTATTGCTTGTTGGATGATAGAAATGAGGGAGATGTGCCCGCTATATATTTATTGATCCCCTCTAATTGCAGTAGTAGGTGTCATTGATTTAAGGGTGGAGATTTAATCTCCTACCCTCCATCTAGTCCCTTTTTTACAAGAATCCTTTAAAATATGCATAAATCTCGATTATTGTTCTAGAAGATCAATGATTAGAAGCTTCAAGCCTTGTCTTGTTAATCTTGGTCATCTCCTTAGTCTATCGGGCCTTGAAAATCTTCGATGTGACGTTCTCTCCCACTCAACTGAGTGACGTGTTCGGTGCTCTCGACTCGGATTTATTGCTGGCCCGAGTACATCCTTCCCTCAGATTATCGCTCCTTTGATGGTTGGCGGTTCTTCTGTCCACCCCGTTTTGTCTTTCGCTCCTCGACTTCATCCTCGCATAATTCTTCAAACCAACTCGCTTCACAAACGATTTCCCCCTCGGTTTGGCCAACTCTTGCAAGTCCCCCACTTTCGGAAGAAAACACATGAATCGGCATCTCTCCTACAATTGGCTTGGTCCGCTCCAACTCCACCTTAACCTCAAGAAAGTTGAGGCAAGCTCCTCAACTCTTGGCCTTCCCTTCACAAGTCATACTGCGAATGTCTCAACCCATGAACTATCGGCTCGGTTCTTTTGTCGATCAAGGCATTCTATTGAAGAATCCATACCCAAAACAAGATCTTAATCGTGAAATGGAATTATCTCAGTAGTGAACTTCCCCTTCCAATCTCTGTCACTTATATCCACAACCCGAACGATGCCAATTGCCAGTACATTGTCTAAATTGACTGCCTTGAATCGATATTTGGTTGGCTCCAATTGAAGAGCCATCAAAGCATGGAGTTTTGTATTGCCAAACTGACTTCCACGAATGGCAAACTTCATATCAGATGCTTGTAATTGGGTCTTCAAGGAGTTGAGTAGCCCTACATAGAGAGATCGCCAGGAAAGAGCTCAAGTCCGAGCCCATTAATATATTCAGTTGAACTCATATTTATTCAGAAACTTAAACCAATGAGTTAATAGCTAACTTAAATATATTAACTGCTCTACACGACATTAATTCTTATAGTGTGGGACTTTTCAAATACAATTCACATGTATATCTCAACAATCTTCCCTTCACATGTGAACTCAATATTAGGTTTGCTTCTTCTTAATCCAGGTATCATTCTATATCAAGATATTAATTTGAATCTCCATCAATACCCAATTTCATCCCTGGTCTCTTCCTCCACAATGACACTTGCTAGAAAATCATGTTGGTCACCAAACAGAAGCCCAATATCTTTATCTGCGAAGATTGCCGCGAGGGAGATAAAGTCTTCAGTGCGTCAACATATTCAAGTAGACTCACGTTCATTTAAAAACTTCAGCCAAATAGTCATGAACCTGTTGACACCAAAAAATAATAAGTACAAATACTGAACGGGCAACAGTATCGCCACATCCCGAACAAGCAATGACATCGTTATGTCCAGAGGTTCGGTAAGTTGAAAGCAATGTACCGAACATGCAATAATATCGGTACGTCCTGAAGTTCGGTAAGTTGGAAGCGATATACTAAAGGGATCGCAGAACTGCCCGAGATTCGGTAAGTAGAGGGCAAGGTTATTAAACCCCAAGGTTCGGTGAGTTAAGAGTAACGCGGAAACTTATCGAAAGAGTGTCAAAAGGTCAGTAATAAGGAAGCATAACAACATAATTAAGCATGAATTGGGCAAGTTAGCCATGTTAGCAAGGGAGTTACAAGTCAAAAGCGGAAGTAATAGGCATGAGCAGATCATGGAGAGTTATTTGAGAAGATTCGAATTTGAATCTATTGTGGAAATTATAAATCAAAAGAAAGCATGAATTTTGGCGGACAAGCCATGAAGATCATGGGCGAAAAAGAAGTTATTGAAAGCGCCAAAATTCAAGATTCGAAAATATGAGGATAACTGACTGAGCAGTTACAAGAGGCAAGGGAATACAAATATGCAGGGAAGATGAGAGAAGGAAACAGATCAACAGAATACCAACAAAGAACACTTATCTTCTTCACAGTTTAACTTTCGTTGTGCTTTACATTTCCCGCACTTTTTCAATTCTAGTAGTCAAGTTTGTTTCCCTTTCATTTACTGCTTTCTTTAAGAGTATTGTAAACCGTGGAAGTTTGACCCCTTTGTTGATTTCGCAATTCATATTCGATCCATTTACATGCAATCCATCCACACACTTTTTTCATCCTACACACTTTTCACCAGAACCCTCCTCGATAATTGAGTCACAAAACCCCTTTAATAAAAATCAAAAAACGGATTTCGGTGATTTTTTTTTTTGTCACAAAATAAGCGAACAAAACCAATTTGAATATATTACCTGCTTCACACCACGTCAATTCTCTGATTTGGAACTTTTATAACGCAATTTATTTATATGACTCAACAATCTTGACCAAGATGTGGGCAATCATAAAAAAGAGAAAAGAAAGAGCATTTGACCAGTTTCCTCTCTCGATTTTTGTGTGCATTCCCTTGCGGCTTATTCCACTTGCCACTTGAAGGCTTCCCCGTTCAATCATGAATAACTACTTCGTCCTGTTTTTCCTCGTCATGGTGGTGATCCTCTCTGCCCACCTTTTGCCTTGGACTTGGAAGAGTTCGATCGATGGAGATCAATCAAGGACTCGGCTGCGGCTAGAGCTCTCGACATCTCTTGCACTCCAAGCTCGCCCAAGGCTTGAGCACACATCCATGCATATGATTAGAGCCTTGGAGTTGGTCATGTCAGGAATCTCCAACCAGAGGTTGGTAAACTCACACGCTCACGGATATTGCCCTTTTGTGTGAGCTGGTGTAGCTTACTCTCTGCTTCATCTTTGGCAAACTCTAGGAAGAACGGCTCGTGAAAGGTGAGGGCCAAGGCGGCCCAATGTTTGACCGGCGTGGCACCCCCACCTTTCATCGTCATACCTATGTCACCTATCAAATCATAGCAACATGAGTTAAGTACAGGATAGCATTTCGTACCTTAGTTTCGTTGTCCTCGATTCTCATGGTTTTGAAGTATTGTTCCATGCACCGTATTCTTCATCTCTAGCCTCTCGATGGTCTTCCATGATGGACTCGAAAGCACCGTCTCTCTCGTGAATTGGATCGACAAGTTGATTCAAGGCGCTTGAGAACTTGTCATGAGGCGTCTCTTTGACCCTGTCGTCGCTCCTTAGCCCTGTTCTTCAAGTTGCCCACGGTCGTCGACACTCGACAGTACTTTGGTGAGCCTTTCTTCACAGGCTCACATGAGACCCTTTGAAGTAGCTCTATTAGATTTCCCACATTGTCTATTTCTTGAGCCTTATCTCCAACAGCAGGACGAGCGAGGGGACAGGGATCTGCTGCCTTAGTTTTTTTCAAAGGCAGCACATCCCCACCCTTGATAGTGCTTGCCCCCTCTATCAAGGGTGGGGATTCCCCTACCTTGGTTTTTTCAAGGTAGGGGATTCGGATCCCGAGCGATAACATCCGGTTCCACATTCTCTCGATCACTTGGTGTGCTCTTCCAATTCTCAATCACGCTTTTTTACAACTGGCTTTAATATCACTTGTCATGGTTGACACTTGAGATTGCGTCCATGTAACACCTAGGCTCCGAATGACCCATTCACCCTTTAGTAGAGTCGTCGAAAGCCCCTTTGATTATAAGCATAGATCTGTCCTTAATCTAATCATGAAGATCCCATCTTCCTAACCATCACATACCCCTATTATAATGAGAATAATCTAGAATACGTGCATAAATTTCCCCTATTGTCCCAGGAGTATTCGCAAATATCCATGAAAACTCTAGACCCTTAGATACTTTAAGACTTGCTTGGTCATCCTAGCCAGCTCCTTGGCCTGTTGGACCTTGAAAACATAGGACACTAGCATGTAATACACATGAAGAACATATATGCAAAGTGAAAAAGGAAATGAGAAAGTAAGATGAGATGCTGTATTGAGATAGTAAGGTCGGATAAAAAATAGTGGAAAAACTACGTGTGATAATTATGCAATCAACTTTTAATTATTTTTGTATTCCTAAGAGTAATTAGATGCAAACTGAACTTAATGGCCATAATTATAAGTAGCAATAATCAATTATTCAATTAGCAGGCGACCAGAGTCGTTTATCCAATAATAATTCATTATGTGCATTGCTGGTGCAACGAAAGCCGAAGCCATGTAAGGGCTAGACTAAACAATGCGCGTCCCCTAATCAAATCACTTTGTCGGGGAAAGAACATCACAAATGACTTAAAATTTATTTGACAATTTGAGTGTTATAATTATTTTAATCACTTAAATATCATAACTTTGATATACTCTCATTTGAGTGCGATAATTTCTGATCACTTGAGTCATAACTTTTCGTTCATTTACTTGAATGTCATAATCTTTTAAAATGTCCATTACAAGTGTCATGTCAACTAATCAATTGAAAGTTGTGTCATTTATTAAATTTTCTTCGATAATCATGGCACTAAGTGATCGAAAAATAGTTGTGATGTATAAGTGAAAGTGAGCGTCGTACGAAAATCATGAGAGCTGATAGGTCTTTATCTCCACTTTGTTGAGGATTATTGTAGAATTTGAAACCCTAGAAAAATAAGTAGAGAGATAGAGTAAAAAATGCAAAAATTCATGCCAAAAGTACTTTAATTTTCTATTTAATTATTTATTTGTTCATTTATTCGGTTACTTAGCAAGAGAGTCGTACACATAGTTGCTTAACTTTATTTTAATTCGGCTTTATTTTGGGTTCAAACTAATTTGACTTTTTTTTTATTGTAAATGACAAATAACGATATTTATACCGTGCATTAAGCCGTCTGTAAATCCCCTCATCCCCTCTCTCTCTCTCTCTCTCTTTCTCTCTCCCCTTCCCGAGCTTCCTTCTCCTCCCGGCTTTTCCCACGTCTCCTCGCATGAAGCACCATTCACCTTCTCCGTTCATCTTCTCTCGCCTCGCTTCCTTCCGATCCTCCTCCCCTCCAGTTTGCGATCTGGCCTCGAGCCTCAAGCCTTAACCCTTGCTTCTGTGAATTCTACGCCCTCCGCTGCCGTTTCGAGCTCGCATTGATGATCGGACGACGGTACGGTTCCCTCTTCCTTTTATGCATGAGCTCGATTTCTCGCCACCGAGCAATAGCAATGGATACGTACGGTCATAGATCAAATCTTCACGAGAAACGGTGAAGTGGATCAGCCTGCAATTCACGATTCGTTGGAGAGATATAAGAAGAGAACAAGAATTAGATCGTTTGAATCGTGCTTATCAGGCATCTTGTGTTTATGCGTCCTTGATCACTGACCGATGGAGTGTTTGTCTCACCACGAGTTTCTTTTTTTTTTTAACTTGAGATGCAGATGCATCACCGTTCGAGGAGAGCTTGCTATTTGAAGCTATCGGCTTGATTTTGATCGCCGGTGAGCACTTGATTTCTTTGGTTCTTCGTTTTTCTCATTTCCGCTTTTCGCTGTCTTTTATTGTCTTCCTAAACCTAATTTGTCTGGTAAATTTTTTCCTTATGTTTTGTTAATGGAAATTTTTGGCTGGACTACTCATCGTTCCTATATTCTTCATTTAATTTGGGACTTCTGTTTAGGAATGATGATTTTATATGCTTTTGGAACCTTTGTATGTATGAGATATGGCAACCTCCTTGTTTAGATTCTCCTCTAGGTTTCAACCTCCTTGTTTGAGATTTCTAATCAAGTAGTTTTGCATCATATATCTACGATAAATGGATTCTGTGCCTGGAAAACACTGTGTTGGCTGAAAGTCTCTACATGATCAAGTTGCAGTCTTTTCGTCGCGAATATATAAAAGCGACACATGAAATAATACCGTGAACATCAACTGATAATTCATTGTTCTGGTACATGAGTTGTTCAATGTATAAGGTATTGAATTATGGTGAATGCTTGCAGCTTGACACTTCTTGTATCTGTACATAAGTAGGTGTCAGTATGAATGTGCATATGCCATAATATTTTATGTGCTTTGTTGGTTGGTATGGTCCGCAGCGAATGAAAACAATGAGATGAGATTAGTTTTTCCATCTTGAGACTGTTAACCTGAAGAAAATGATCATACCTAATTTCAATTGATTGTTAAGGCAATAAGAAATTTCCCTCCTTTTAAAGTTGAGAGAGTGAAAACGAAAGAAAAAAGAAATTACCTAGGTAATTTAAATAATAATAACTGGTGGAGGGTCATCATTAATAGATAAGGATGATTGAAGATTATAAATAGGAGAATGGTCATGCATAAGACTACTGGGATAAAAAGAGCAATTGTTAGAAGACAAAAAAAAAAAAAAGCATCCCTCTTCCACAGCCGTATAGAACCATTGTCATTCTCAGCCTCTAACATTAGTTTTCCAACATGCTTAATATCTCCAGAAAATTGGTGTCGCAACCTCGGTAAATCTGTCTTGAGTAGGAGTTTTAAAAAGAGAGAGAAAAGAGATTTGTTAAAATGCTAGCAGAAAGAGGAACAACACTAGGGCCTTGTTCCAAAAAGGTTTTGGTTGATTGTCCTAATGTCTGAGAAGTGAGAAGTAAACTTTCCAACTTCAAGAGTTGGAGTATTCAGACCCACACGTATTTTATCAAATATTGGTATTAAAGAACCATGTACTATGCCCACTAGAGGAAGAAAAATGGTGGAGCAAAGGCTCTAGAGACTATGCAAAGGGGCTTGCACCTTGAGATATAGAATGGACTATCAGGATTGGTAATCTCTCCACAAGTTTGTGTGATACTTGAGTGTATCTATTGAAATCATGTAAATTTGTTATCTTTGGTTATAGTATATTGGATGGGTAATCTGAAAGATAAGTTTCTTCAGAGACTGTTGTTGATGTCCCAATGGCATACTAAAAGATGATGAGGGTAGAAATTGGACAAGGAGGAAGTTGTTGAGCTCCACAACCCCAATGATATAGATAGAGAGGTCTTTGAAAGTAAAAAGGGTAATGGCACACCAAGGGGCCGGAGCTTTTTCTCAATGTTCAATATGGTCCTCCCTTTTTCTGTTGAATTGAGTATCTAGACTTTCCAAGATTGGCTGAATGTCAAAAACTTCTATTAAGTTAAGCGCCATATGACATAGATCGTGGATGACAATGTCATTATGTTTTCCTAAGTCAGCAGAGAAAAGCCGTTTTTGTTTGTTTTTCTTTGCTTGTGGCTTGTGTCCACCACCATTGTCATAGCTGTGCTGAACCACTGCGCCTTACCGCCATCACCACCGATGTCACCTCCCTCTCTCTCTACATACATATACATACATATGTGTGTGTGTGTGTGTGTAATGCCAAGGTCTCCTCTATCTTTAGGCGTGTATCTTTCTCAGGCCGACCTTCAATAATGGTTGCTTTGGCAGATCTGAGGTTGTGGCCTCCTCAAATCTGAAAGAGAAGGATGGTGGTCATGGCTGAGTTTTGGTGGTGATGTCTGTGCTGTTGCTGGTGGTGGCGGTGGTAGTAGAGTTCTGTGCAGCTGTTTGTGCAAGTGGTATCTGCTGCTGCAGCTATAGCTTTGTCTAAATACTGTAGTGGTACTTGTGCTAGTGGTGGCGGCAGTTTTGAGTCCATGGTGATGGTGTTTTACGGTAGTAATGAGTGGCAGTCAAGGTGCATCGTGGTGGGGACTGGAGTTGTTTATGTTTCATGGAAGATGTGTGTGTTTGCGCGTGAGAGAGAGAGAGAGAGAGAGAGAGAGAGAGAGAGAGAGAGAGAGAGAGAGAGAGAGAGGGATTTGACCTAAATGACACATGGTTACAACTATCCAACTTAATGGCATCAAATTCCACATCAGTTAAAGCCGTTAGGACTTAATCATGACATTGGCCAGTTTTAGAGGTAGCACATTGAATTTCGGGCAAATTTTGAGCCGTTGTGGTTTCGTTACCCAAAATATATAGAGATAACTAAAATAGAAAAAAGTTGGAATGGCAATTCAAATCCTACTCATGTTTGATATCCTATTAGCATTTATAAGTTTTAAACCAATAGGTAGCAAATCTTCATCGAAGTTTGACAACTGTACTGACTCTGCTGCTTTGTTTAAGAAATAGAAAGAGTAGGGGTGAAGCGTGCTCAAGGTTGAATAATTAAGAAGCTATGTAATGCATGCAATGCATTACATTATTCCACATTTTGCAAAGATGCCATTCCTGAATATTCCTGTATTAAAAGGATTTGACCTAAATGACACATGGTTACAACTATCCAACTTAATGGCATCAAATTCCACATCAGTTAAAGCCGTTAGGACTTAATCATGACATTGGCCAGTTTTAGAGGTAGCACATTGAATTTCGGGCAAATTTTGAGCCGTTGTGGTTTCGTTACCCAAAATATATAGAGATAACTAAAATAGAAAAAAGTTGGAATGGCAATTCAAATCCTACTCATGTTTGATATCCTATTAGCATTTATAAGTTTTAAACCAATAGGTAGCAAATCTTCATCGAAGTTTGACAACTGTACTGACTCTGCTGCTTTGTTTAAGAAATAGAAAGAGTAGGGGTGAAGCGTGCTCAAGGTTGAATAATTAAGAAGCTATCTAATGCATGCAATGCATTACATTATTCCACATTTTGCAAAGATGCCATTCCTGAATATTCCTGTATTAAAAGGATTTGACCTAAATGACACATGGTTACAACTATCCAACTTAATGGCATCAAATTCCACATCAGTTAAAGCCGTTAGGACTTAATCATGACATTGGCCAGTTTTAGAGGTAGCACATTGAATTTCGGGCAAATTTTGAGCCGTTGTGGTTTCGTTACCCAAAATATATAGAGATAACTAAAATAGAAAAAAGTTGGAATGGCAATTCAAATCCTACTCATGTTTGATATCCTATTAGCATTTATAAGTTTTAAACCAATAGGTAGCAAATCTTCATCGAAGTTTGACAATTGTACTGACTCTGCTGCTTTGTTTAAGAAATAGAAAGAGTAGGGGTGAAGCGTGCTCAAGGTTGAATAATTAAGAAGCTATCTAATGCATGCAATGCATTACATTATTCCACATTTTGCAAAGATGCCATTCCTGAATATTCCTGTATTAAAAGAATTTGGCATGGAGATTGTTGCAATTGAAAGAGATGAAACATTTTATCTGAAAAACCTTTTTTTTTCTTACCCCAAAAAAAAACATTTTATCTGAAAAACGTGGAAAAAAATTTAGTTTATTTGGAAGGTTAAAAAATTATAAAACTTTATTTTAATGATTCTCATATAAATGGAACTTGCTTCCTATTGAAGTATGAAAATTATCATTTAGTATATCTAATCACATGATTATATAAGCTGGAGTTCGAATAAATAGGCAGAGATGATTGCAATCTATGAATAGGGTATTGTATTGGATGCCGTTCAAAGGAATAATTAGCAAGTTTGAGAAACAAAAGCAATCCTCTCCCGTTAGAGTTCAACACCACCATCATTTCCTCTCTTCCTCTTATATTTAGTTGGCCATCAACCCTAATAATCCCAGAGTTAATGTTGCAAAGCTTCTTTTGATGTAGGACTGAATTGTATTGCGTGTAGTGTATCACATTATTTCCCTTTCTGATTAGTGATGCTTTTCTCACTTGTGATTTTCTATATAAAAATGTCTTCTGCCACTTTGATCGTATAATTAGTCGAAAAGTATGGTTTCTTGTGCATCCCATAGCCCTGAGATTTTTGTCTTCTCCTTTTCTCTTTTCAAGAAAACATAGCGTTTGGATTGTGTGATCCCAATGTGCATTACCTCTCTCTCATTCATGTTCCAGGGGTTATATCATTTAAATGTCATATCAAGTCTCTGTCTCCCAGCTTAAGCTTTCTAAAATTGTTTTGAGTCCCTCAAAATTCTACCATCCCTATTTAAGTGTGCTATGGTTTCTAATGAGTAAACAACATCATTATTGCAGTTTGCATTGTCCACTTAGTGGAAATTACCCGATATGTTACCTATAATGGAGTTATCTAGAGTGCTTATCCAGGCATTGTCCATTAAATGACGAATATCTCACGTACTCTCTCCTTAAATACGGTTGCTGAGGATATGTGTATTAGAAAAAGAGTGTGGTCACTGGGCCAATACCCTCAAAGATAGAGGGAAAACATCTGGGCCTGTTAATTTGTTGACTTTCAACTTGTAAATGGGTAGTCCCTGCTAATTGATGCCTTAATTGTTGATATGAAATCTTTTAGGTATTGTCTTCCACTCCATCTCATGGTTACTCATTTTGACTTGTAAATAGCACGTGTTAGAAATAAAAGCAATCTGCTGCCACTAGAGTTTGATACTACCATCATTTCCTCTCTTCCTCTTATCATTCAGGAGCTTTGATTTCCACTCCATCTCATGGTTACTCATTTTGACTTTTAAAACTGGGCCTCTTATTCTTTAAGTTGGAACTGAGCTCTTGTGGCTTCCGGCATTGGAAACACACTGGCAAGTTATAATTGCTCATATTTCCTGTTTCTTACATTATTATGCAAAACTGAAGATCATAATACCAATGTCGTCATAGAAATGAAAGCATTGTTGCATAAGTAATTGCAAATCAATCCATTCTGGGTTTTTCCATGTCTGTCGAGTTGCTACTGGCATCGCCCTTTGTGTTTGTAGTACGTAGAGATGATACATTTTATGGAGAGATCTATTTGCTTTGGTACTGCTTAGGTATCTTTGGTGGACAGCTAAGTTGTTGAGCTTTTGTTCGATGGTGTGAAGGGCTTTGCTCTCTCTGGATGCCTTGATTGTTAATCTGAATCTTTGAGATAATGATACGTAGAGATGATACATTTTATGGAGAGATCTATTTGCTTTGGTACTGCTTAGGTATCTTTGGTGGACAGCTAAGTTGTTGAGCTTTTGTTCGATGGTGTGAAGGGCTTTGCTCTCTCTGGATGCCTTGATTGTTAATCTGAATCTTTGAGATAATGATACGTAGAGATGATACATTTTATGGAGAGATCTATTTGCTTTGGTACTGCTTAGGTATCTTTGGTGGACAGCTAAGTTGTTGAGCTTTTGTTCGATGGTGTGAAGGGCTTTGCTCTCTCTGGATGCCTTGATTGTTAATCTGAAATCTTTGAGATAATGATACCTTCGTAACTAGTGTACTCAGAAATTAATTTAAGTGACTATATGGTCTTGCCTCATTCAGGAGCTTTGACTTCCACTCCATTAAAAGTGGGCTCGTATTCTTTAAGTTGGAACTGAGGTCTTGTGGCTTCCAGCACTGTAAGTAACTAGTGTACTCAGAAATTGCTCATATGTCTTGTTTCTAACATTATTATGAGACTCAATTATCATAATAACAGTGTGCTCATACAAATGAAAGCATTGTTGCATATGTAATTGCAAATCAATTCATGTTGGGTTTTTCCATGCCTGTGGAGTTGTTACTGGCATCATGCTTTGTGTTTGTAGTTTGTAGAGATGATACATTGTACGGAAAGATCTCTTTGCTGAAGTAGCTCAGTTATCTGCGATGGAGAACTGAGTTGTTGGGCTTTTTTGTGGAATGATGCGAAGCGCTGCTTTTGTTGAATGAGCTTTTCTAATCGACGACTCCACGTTGTTAAGCTTTTGTTTGATGATGATATGGAGATATCGTGTAAGCTAATCTCTTTTGGATGTGGGAACATTCACATTACGATTCATCACTGAGCCTATGGAGATGTCTATTGGCTTCATTTGCACCACTGTTTGCTATGGTTTCCGCTCTCTGTATATTCGATAGAATGGCTTTCTCATGAGGATTTATATTGTGGATTTTATCATATTGTCTAACTGATTGGCAATTTTTTTTACGTAATTTAGGCATAATCTTACTCTATTAGATAATCGGGAAATTAGCAGGGAATGTATTTTACCGATTCCCTTCAGTGTGCTATGAAAGTTTGACTTACATTGAAGCCCATGCATCATTGTCTTCCTGAAGTTGTTATTTGAAATGCTTCTATATGCTTATCTTTTGGCCATATATTAGACGCATGTAAACATTCAAAATGTCAGCTTTTCGTTGACATAATATTTCATTGCAATTGGAGATCTTCAAAACTAGAATTCACAAGAGAAAGTCCACCTTTTTACTTATTGTAGTTGATTTTACCTTTACATAAGTCCTTGTCATGATCCACAATGATACACTTTATTCCTTTGATCATCTCAAACTAGAGCTTGTTTGCTTCATACCATTTGATATACCACATCTCAGTTATAGAAGCTTAACTTTGGTAAGTCGGCCTGGTGTTGAATATAACTGATCCGTGGCAGTTGATGCTTCCTCGCTAGTGCAGCTGTAGTCTGCTGCATATATGAAGAGAGATTTTCTCATAGTAAGACATGGGTGAAATAAGAAGTATTCTTTGCCGAAATTGATGCATTTTTAGAGGATTACGTACCCCAAGTTTGTGGCTCGTGCTGTACTTTCATAGTTTTGTTGCTGTGGTTGGCTAAGTTGGAGATGGACAGGTGCATGAGAGTCCTCTCCAATTTCTAACCCATTTGTCAGAAGATTTCTGTTTGGGCCATTCACATCTCTTGTTCCATAAACCTGGAATGAAAAGTCTTCTATCTAAGGCTAAACATAGGGTTCTGACAACATGACATTATTGATTGGTTCTAGATTCCAATGGGACAGCAGATATTTCATCTGTTATTATCCAAATCAATACCTTCTTATACAATTCCATGTTTTCTTGACGAATGAGGTTTACCTTCTTATACAGCTCCACATTTTCCTGATGAATAAAACTTCCCTGAATAGAGAGTGATATTTAGATAACTGCATAAATATGGAAGTGAGCACAAATTGAAATGATTCAGCGTTAACCTTTCTGTTGAGTTCTTGTATCTCATCCATTAGTATTTGGTCCTGCAATCGGCAGACCTCATATTCATCATCTTTTGCACTAGAAACTCAGAGAACAAGCATTTAATTACGATAGGGCTTCAAACCTTTTTCATGCGGACACCACGAAGACTCATTTCCAGTTGGTTCTCCAAATTCTGTAGATCTTTGACAGTTAATCCTGAGAGCTCTTCTCCCATCATCTGCCTGTTTTGTGTTGGTTGTCTATGATTAAAATTTGGATACAAGAGTGCTAGAAAAACACAAATGCAAGAGAGAACTTTTCTTCCAGGTTGCCTCTCTTTTTACTGGAAAATCTTACTTGTCAACAGTGCAGCGACCCATTCAAAAACGCTGCTGTCTTAACCATAGCACAGATGGTTAAGCATGCAGTTGACACTTACAGGGCACGGATTCAAATCCCTACCCTGCAATTGACCAAGTTAGATTTTGTCATGGTCAAATCTGTGTCAAAGTGAAAGTGATTCACTAGTTAGACATTTCTTGATCCTGGTCAAACCCAGTTTTTTTTTTAACCAGTTCTTAGCTCTCACATTATAATGGCATGAACCAGACATTCAACCACTGCTCAGTCTTGCTGGTTGAATTGGCTGCAAGTCTAGTTTAAACCATCGGTATGTAGAGAATACAAAGAGGCCTTGAACATGACAATGGGTAGGATATTAGCTGACTTGCTTGATGGGCTAAAACTTCTCTAACAGGATGCAATCCCCTTTTTAAAGAGGTTATTGACCCATCATGTCCTATTTCAATTAGGAATGAAGTTCCTATCTTTTGGTTACTGTTGAGATTATGAAGAAGGCAAACCTAGACATGAGCTGTTGACTTTTTTTTTTCCCTCTATCTTATTTCTATTCCCTTAATTGTTTAATTTTAATTGAAAATTTCCTTGGTAAATTAACTTAGTGGGTAAGAATTGTACCTATGATTTTCTTGCAAGCTTTGCAGTTGTTGCCTCAATGCCGCTGCTTCCCTTTGCCAAAACTAGACAATGGATGCATCATATATATTAGTTCTCATGGCTGCATACATGGCCGAAAAAAATAAAATGTTGATGGCTTTATTGAATCACAATGGCATTACAGGGCAATGTTGGTGATGTTTCAAACTATTATGTGTGTACTGGTCAAATATGAAGGAAATACTTGGTCAAGACTTCTTTCGCTATGGCACAGGATATGAATACTTCAATGCGCCAAGTTTGTTAACTTCTGCAAGATTTTTTATAATTCGAAATTTTTTAGAACATAGTAACACAAATGCCATTGATTCTGACTTATACATAAGTAGCGCAACCCTTCTGTATTGGCTTGAATTGTCTATTGTAGCATTTTTTTTATCTAGTTGGTAAAGAACTGCATAAAATTCCATGGGTTTTAACAGATGATGATGCTTCGAGTATTTAATGCAATTGCCCAAAGTTACCGTTAGCAATGAACCCCTATGCTGACTGTTGCAAACTATAAGGAAAAGATTAGCAGAAAGGCTATATGACGCTTCAAATGCAAGAAACCCTTGTCATTGTGCTTGTTCATTTAGTTGCTTCTGAAATGACAAAAACCGAGTACGTACACGATAAGGATGACTCTGTGGGGATTGCTTTTAAAATATGATAATAACTATCAATGCCAGGAGTTTTTATGTACTTCAGGTCGTGTCTGAAAGATATATTGGCATTCACACCAATCTTAAGTTGCATTAAAATAACTCTGAATATCAATGTAATCAACCTTTATCAATTGTCTTGGGCCATTGTAAACAATTTGGCAGTTGAAGTTTCCTTGACTTTTCTAGATTTTATTTCTCAATGTGTGATCATCCCCTCTTCTCCACTATTAGTGTACTGGGCTCTATTTTTCAAGTCAGAGAGGAGTTGTGGGCTTGAAGTGGATTGGACTAGATAGTCGACAGAAAAATGGATTTTCATAATGATACCCTGTCCATTTGTTGATTGAATTAAGGGGTAATATTGGAGAGCTTTTTATTTGAGTAATTCATTCTGTAAAGTCTATTTCATTAGGATCAAATTATGATAAGTTGCTTCAGACTTGACGATACCACTGTCATGTGCACGGTTACCCCTGATACATAATGGATCTGGTGATGTTATAATCCACTTTCAACCACCGAAATTTCATGCTGCAAATACATTTTTTTTTCTAGATGTCTAATTGTCAGTTTTAGATAACTTTCTAGCAATAGAATCCTATACAACATATTTAGAATATCTGTGCATCTTGTGTTCATTCTATAAATGCATACAAAAAACTGCATGATCATTAGAACATGCAAGAGGGGGGGGGGCAACATTAATGGTCTTAGTTGGGATACCTTCAAGTAAGTTAACAGCCTGCGTGGTTTAGTTTTTGTTCGTTTATCGACTCTTTTAGGCTTTATCAGCTGGTAGTTTATGGTGAAGATCTTTGTCTGGATGCTATGGGTCGGATCCTAGAAAGCGGACAGGAAGATTTAAGTAGGCTGCTGCTAATGAAAATTCTAACCTCATCTACAGATCATTTTCCTTCGAAATAATTGTTCTGGATAGATCATACTACACAACATCCTCTCAAGTAATAATAAGATTACAAAGGTAATGCAGTTACGTTTTTCTGTATACAACTAAATTCAGATAATAAACGTAATCATTGGTTAAACTATTTCTATATTCAGATCAATAACCGAAATATGATCTGTATAGTGTGACTTCTATGTTTATATCTCTCGATATAATAACCCCGTGTGGCTTGTCAACAGATTCAGTTACTTAGGGCCTCTTGTTCTTCTTCCTTCCCCTCTTTGCTATGCTCGTATTATCTTTCTATTAGATTTTCTCTGAGATTTACTACTTGGTTTCATACAGCTTTCGTGATTCCTTTTTTCATCCACCCAAACTATATTGGGGATCGATAGTTGTAAAACAGTTTCCTATTTTTGTACTATGTTGGCCCTTCCTAACTCAGTTATTGCCAATAGTTTAAAGACCCAGCTCTTGAAATGCAGCATAGTTGTGCTATACAATCCCCGATCGTGCTGCAGCAAAGAAAAAAATTGCATTGTGCTGTATTGTTTAAAACCACACTTAGTGGGGTCGAAGGATACCTTAACTTCAGAAGTTGGATTTCCCGGCTGATGGTGATCCCCTTTTGATTTGTTGTATCTCTCAATTATTGATTTCATGCTGGAGCAGCAGACACAATCATGTCAGAAATGCAATTTTGGCACAAACAGCATAGCAAAAATTTAAGTGGAGATGCTGAATGTGATGTGCTAATAATGAAGAACAGTTGGTTAGTTTGGTTAAATATACTTTAACTGCTCAAGAACAGGTTCCTTTTCCCAATAATTTATTTGTGCTTAGGTACATTCATAGGATGTCCAACCAATGGGTTGTTGTAGTTTAATGTCCGTCAATCGTAGCTCTATTACGATGTATGGAGGAAAGTTGAAGATAAGTACATCCTTTTGTCTCTACTTAACGGTATCTGAATTCACGGGTTGTGAATTTTCTATATGCTCGTGTTCTTGCCTTCTTGAGGACTTTGACATGAAAGTAAAAACATTCAAAATAAAGTATCTGTGTACATCCCCTTTGAATTTTTGCTCATAATTCCTCAGAACACTGCATTCAAAGCTTTTATGGGTGTCATTGATTTCTCACTATTGCAAATCAGTTGTGATGAGAACTAAATACCAGTGTTTTCAATACTGGATCTATATTGCCCCCTTGGTCGGTTCAACCGGTGGAACCACTAATTAAATCTGTCAATATACTAAAAAAAATTTGCTGAGGTACGTCATATGTGAAGCTTATCTTTGTGGTTAAAGGCACTTCAAATTGGTAGGTTTGATCCTTGCTTGGTACACTGCAATAACTTTTAATGCTTTGGGTTGTCAGTAACAAGTTTTCTTGTCTAACATTAAGAAAGTAGAGTGATCTGTGGCCCAGTGGCAATGACTAGCATATGTGCTTGAGGTTGCTGTTTTAAACCTGAAGCATGCAGCTTCTTGGTTTTTTTTTTTATATATATATATATATTATAACAAAAGACCAGTTCTAACCCAGTCCCCCACCCACCCAGATCAATTGAAGTGGTCAACATTTATCCAGTCTGTTAATGGACTATTAGCTATTTTACTAGTTTGAACCATGACAGTGAAATGGTTCCTTCCTGCTCTAACCAGTTGAACAGGCTAGACTGGCCTGGTTTTAAAACACTGCTGGAAAGAGTTTAGATGCATTTTTTGCATTTGCTAATGGGTGAGGGTTAACAATTACTGTATACAATAAATCAGTTATGTGATTTGAAATGGGTAGAACCATGCCTAAAATTGTGCTGAAGTGGGGATGGCAGGAACCATTTGCCATTTGTAGAATGGATAGCTAATTGAAACTATGCCTAAATTTGTGCTGTACTTGCTAATTGAAACCATGGAGAATCTTTGGGAGTGAAAACGTTGGTCTTGTTGTGGACTTTTTTTTTTGGTCAATATTCTTGTGGACTTGGATGATCATTAAAGGACCGGATGATCATCAAATGCTAGGTTGGTGCTTAATCTCAAAATATTTGGTTTACAGATTGCATATAGAAACCAGAACCAGTGGATTGCAATGTCTAGGTGGTTTGTAGAGTAAATGCTTTCATGAGAGAGAACATGACACCGTTATGACCTCTACACAGAGTGGAGTATTTGTCCTTGGAATGATAAAAGTCGGTGATGCTTTTTTGCATTTCGGACTCTTCCAGTCCAAGCAATCATCCTTCTACTTATGAAATTATGCAAAAGTTAATCCGTGTGGTGATATAACAAATAAATCAAGTATCAAATGCTGAAAGAATCTCTGAATTCTTGCACCTTCATAGGAGGCAGTTATGACTAGCTTTCATTTCACTTTCCATCATAATAAGATTCACCAGGCTTTGGGTACTACTAACATACGATCTTTGGCTGGTGCGTTTATAAGGGAGGGGATATGTGCAGCAGGGATTAAGAGAGGATAATTTCATTGTTTTCTTTCCTCCATAAAGAGTTAGAGATTATCTTCCAGATGGTTTCACATCTGCACCTTAGAGATAGACAACAAATACTTGTATGTCATCAAGTTCAGAACTGCAACGATTGATCTATGGGAAGAATTCTACAGTATTAGGAATAGTCACTATGAAAGAGAGCTTATATTGATGGTGCAGCACTAGAGCAAAACTTATTTTGGCGTGACATGTCCAGTGCAAATTCCGGCACTCACCAGTCACCACATACAAAAATAAGAATAAAGGAAGATTCCGCACAACAGGCAACATATGCATTGGACACCTTCTACTAGGAGGCATTAATCTCTTTGGATTGTATGGAAGGGAATAAGGTCCACAGCGATTTCTATTGAACTTTCAGCAGCTCCATTATATCACATGAGGGATGCAAGGGTCAAATCTTTAGTCTCCTAACATCTTATATGCCTAATGCTGATAATGGAGTCATGGCTGCTAAATCTACTTCTCCTCGGCTTTTTTCTGAGTACTTCACCTTACACGTGTGTTTTCATGCCTAATTTCACTTGTGAACGAACAATTTTGTAACCAACCTGAATGAGGTTACTATGGATCTTATCCTTAACAATTATCTCTTTTCAAATGCTTTTCAGCATTGTAATATATGCCTTCTTCTACTCTTCCTTAACTGAAATATGAGGGGTAATCTGAGCTGCAGTTGATGATTACGCTTTTAAATGTTCTTCCTGTGCTATATCTTTTGGTCATCAACTTCGATACCACTTCAGCTTCTGATAGAAATCTAATATCTCGGGTTGGGAAGTCAAAGAGCCAAGGATGACACCAGTTTTTCTCCGAGTCTGCAAAAGGTTTCTGGAAATCCAACAGCTGAAAATAGAGTTAATGCCAAGCCTTAACGTTCTGACCGCATTTAAGTAGAACTGATAAATTTCTTATGCTTTTACTAAGATTCTACACCCTGTGGGCAGAAGGAAGGAGGTGGTATTCCAAGTTGATAGAAGTCCGCTTCCCACAGCATGTGGGCAACTGCCAATTTCTTGAATAGGAACTCTATACTTAGAACCATCATGCAGAGCAAGATATGCGATTTTAAAATTGCTTTAAAGCTTAGATCAATGTATGGAAAGCAAAGGGGATGAAGGCAATTCTTTTCACTTCGGTTTAGTTTATTATGGTCTGGTGATGGCTTGGGACAAGGGGCTATTGTTGTCTTCTCCTATGGTAGCTGCAGATTGTGTGCCAAGCGATGTACAGAAGGCAACATAGCCGACTTGTTTTTGAGTAAGGTAAAAAACAAACTCGGTTGTTTATTTGTGCTACATTCATCAGTCAACCAATGTGCAGATGTTAATGTATTATAGTGTTGCATCTGGTCATGATGGTTGAAATGTCCACACTCTGGCAGCTGGTTTACGTTCTGTTCTATTTGGAGACAACAGGTGCATCTTTGCTTGGGTTTTGTGGCATTGCGGCATACCTCAAATTCTATGCCGGAAAAAAAAAAAAACACATCATTAAATTATTTCACAGTGCTGATGGAAACAATTTTCATCATTTTGGTTAAATTGAGATCATGTGCTCAGGGTGGAGGCGTCTTTTGCTTGCTTTTAGAAGAGATTGCTCTTTGATGGTGTGTTTTTGTGCCTGTTATGTGACAATTACATCCATTGAGAGTTCATCTTGACGAAAGCAATGGGAAGTTGTTCGAATCAAGCACTGGAAAGAAATGTCAAGGCAGTGCCTGTTATGTGACAATTACATCCATTGAGAGTTCATCTTGACGAAAGCAATGGGAAGTTGTTCGAATCAAGCACTGGAAAGAAATGTCAAGGCACAGCTACCTTCTAGTTGGAGTAAATTTCTCACATCTATTCCTCTTTTCAATTTCTTCTTTGTGAAAGTAATTGGTGCACACCTTTACGTTCAGGGTAATATTTTGCAAATTCTATCTCATTACTAAGTCCAAGGTGGGTTGACGTGTTCTACAACTCTAGTTGACCGGTGATTTTAATGTCAGTGGAGTAGGTCTGTCCTAGTGCTAATGATTTTATGGTGTAGTTAAACTATTTTGAGGGAATTAGTCTTACAAGATAATATGGTGTTTTAGTTAACTGGATTTATTGTTGGTACACAATTGTTACTATGTCGGTTAGTAATTGTTATGTTTACAAGGTCTTCCATCTATCTGGGAACTTGATAGTTGGTTGTTGATAAAGCATTACATGACACTGCATCTATCTTGCTACTGATAAAGTGAAGAAGCAAGTCTGGGAAAATGAGCACGAACAAATGGGCTTGTACATTTAAACGCAGACGACATTTGAGTGGCCTTTGAACCGGAAGAAGCTTTTAGGCTTGTTTGGGAAAGGAGGGGAGGGTGGAAAGTGAAATTGGGTGTGAAAGCTGGGGAAATTTGAATATTTTGGGAAGCAACTATGAGTGTGGTAAGTTAGAGACAACTTTGCAAAGCGGTTTGCATTGGCGAACTTTTGAGTGAAGCAGATGAGTAGCTGTGTTTAGTTTTAGGCTAAGGGCTCAAAGAGGTCAAAATAACTTTTACCAAATTTCTTTTAGAGTCTAAAGCTGTTATTTGAAGTCTTTCCAAACTCTCCCTAAGCTCCTCAGACGCTAAATCGTATGCTCCTCAGACCCTAAATCCGAATGCTTTTGCGGTGCTATTTGTCGATTGTGTCAAATGTTAGACCTGATAAAGGGGTTAGTTGGTAAATACCAGTCTAGCTATAGTTGTGCTTGAGCCTCGCCAGCTCTTTGCCAGTTGAACAAGAAGGGAAGGAGCAGGAAGGAAATTTGACTTTTGAATGCCGAATACTGACATGTTGATGTTTGACGTCACACTTATCATATAAGGTTCAAGTGTAGGACCATAAGTATCCTCATGAGAGTTGGGACAACCTAAGCTCCACCTATGTAGGGTGCATTTAGTAGAACATTGCAGATAGGATCCTCACATTTCATACAATCAGTCCAATCAATTTCTCTTCAGTCCATTTTGCTAAACTAGGACACATGACATTTGTAGCCAAGAAAGCTAAAACAATGACTTCCCCTCACAGCCTTGGTGCTTGTTTTCTGCACTGAACCTAGATGATGGAATGCCCTGTGCCCTGTTAACTCTGTTCCTTCTCCTTCATTGATATCTCTTGCTTGAAAGGCAAGTTGAATTAGTGAGGTGTTCCATCAATTCACACAAAAGAACTCCTAATTGGTCATTCATCCCATTGAAGCTATTGATCCAAATCCAATCTAGATGCCTCAACTGATGGATGGTTCTGTTCTGCTCTCTCCAACATTCTACTAAGACAGTTGATTCTATGTCACTTAATACAGGAGAAAATCCAAGACAATTAAATTCAGGACTTGTTTTTCAACTAAAGGCACAAAGAAGACCAGTACAATAGGACAAAAGTGTCCATCACACGTAATACAGTGTCAGTCATTTGATTATGAAGGTGTAGAAGCTATTTACACATTAGAAAGAGGCTTTTAGACCATCTTCTTCACTAAGTATGGTCACTAGTCTGGGAGAAGCGATGCTCTCTTTTTTAGAAGGTTTGTATATGTGAATGACATGAAAAGTGGAGAGAACTTAAATTTAAGGATGGAATGGTTCTGAGGTACCTCAGTTTGTATTTAGAAGTTGAATTACTTATCAATTTGCAGGTTTTGTGGTGTATCAAAAATATGAATCTATGAAAAGTGGTTTGTGAAGCATGACACATTTAGTTTGGGGTGGCACGTCATATTTTTCTTCATTTTTTTTTTTCAAAAATGAAGTTGTGCAATGATTTCAACAATTGATCATCTACAGACGGTTGAGCTGATGGGTTTGGACTAACATGCGCCAAAACTATTTCAGTGGTATAAAATGTAGGATAGGCTGTGTTCTAGCTCTGGTCATGAAGCTATCAATTCTATGAGGAATCGAACAGATTGGGTTTAGAAGCCCTAGAGCCAGTTGCAAACATGTTTAGAAGAAGTAAAAAGTTTTAACCAAAAAATCAGTGACTGTTGAGAAGCTCTCACTTATGAAACACCACGAGTGGTTGTTATGTAAGAATAGCTACTAAAGAGCTTGACGAGATAAGTAAGGGTCAAACTAGCGAAGTTTGTGATAAAAATTTAAGCTCCTTAAATTTGATTGATGTCTACATTTGCAAGACATCGATCAAACTGGAAATTCTCGTCACCTCAAGAAAGGTGACAAATATGTGATGATCAAATAATGAAAATAGGCAACAGGTCATCAATATACATTTGGTTCGAGTTTGAAGGGCAGTGGTAAGAATCTCAAAGAAATGCATTTAACATTCTATTGAAGCAGAGATTCTGATTCCTTCTCTCAATTGAGCTCCCCTATTAATAAAACGTTGGAGTTGAGAAAAATCAAGTGAGATTTTGTATTGGGCCATATTATCCTCCACGCGAGTTGGACGGAGTTTCCTTTATTAGGAAAAATCTCTATGGTGCTTTGAGAATGCAAAACATTCTAAGGTAATCGAGCATATGCTAGGGTGCAGTAGATATTGCCTCTACATACACAGATTTATATGCAAGTGGTTTTAGCGATGGGATGTTTAAGGGTGTCGACATTTGCTCTCCAGAAGGCAAACAAGCTATTGGATGTGAGCTACGTTGAAGACTGGATGGACCTTGCAAATTGTGAAATATGTTGATGTTTGGAACATCCTTGTGGATGGTGAACAAACTAGAGGACGTGTGATGTCAAAAGGCTTTGGATTGACCAACAGAAGGTGAATGAACTAGAGGACATGAAGATGTCAATAGACTTAGATGGACCTTGCCAGTGGTGAATAAACTAAAGGCTGTGTGTAGGGGAGAGTTGTTTCAGGTTCCGAGTGGAACTGGGAACCTACCCATCGAAAGTGGTCTCTCATTTTTTGAAACCTGGAAAATACCGTCATCTACTGAAATTTGGAAAATATCCTGTCACAGGTTTCAGGATATACTCATGTTCAAAATGTATTCATAATTAAACAATTGCAGTAAATTATCGCTTCTAATGACCACAATTTGCTGTTGTGATTTATTGACAATAATTCGTATTTAGACATATGAAGAGTATGAAATATTAACAAAGTAAAAGTCTTAGTCATGGATATCGTCGGAAATGGTAACTCAAGTTGATGATTTTATATTGCACGCATCATCGGACGCTATGGAATTCTGTAGGTCCGCGCAAAAACATAAAACAAGAAAAACACATTTATTTTAGGTTCCATCTCTTAAAAACCTGAAACCTATTCATCAAAATCAATTATTCAATTTTTGAACTTGGATCTTTCCATACATATCTTGAAACTTGAATCGTACTCTACTTCCATCGATCCGGTTATCTGGTTTTCGGTTCTATCTTCAAATCATGCTCACCCCTAAACGTGTAATTGTGTAAGAGTTTGGATGGACCGAGTAGAAAATGAACCTATTACAGTAAGGATGTAAATGTGCTTGAAAGAAGCTTAAATGTAGGATGAGGACAAGCTTGGGTGCATAGAATCTTGAATGGATCTGACGGCAGAAGGTGCTTTCGCTACCGATAGTTGTGGTTTTACTATGAGCCCCTATAATCCTGGAGGGAAGACTTGGACTCTTTATCAAATTTGATTTGTCTTTGGAATTCACAAAAATGGACTTGAGAAAGATTAGAACTATTTATCATATTTGGGCAGGCAAAGCCAGAACGATAGACCTTTTTTTTTTTTGAAGAAGCCAAATTGACTATTTTGAGAAATTGTCTCTACAGAGCTATAGAGTGACATTCTACGATAACGGCTACTCGTGGGATTTGAATTTCAAGCGATCATTTGAGATTTTACGACGATAAATTCAACCCGAGAAATGTCAAGACAGTTGGGAAAAAATGAACATGTCTTTTTTGTACTTGAGTATTCATCTTCTTGTTGTTCTTTGTGTCAAAGTAGTGTAAATTTGGTTGTATTTTGTCAGTAGAAGTCCGAGTGTATGTGATAAGATAGAGAGATTTAGCGTAGTGAGGGTTGCTTGTATATGTAGAAGCTGAGCTACAAGGAGAAGGAAGTGATTTTCTGATGTCTCAAGGATAAAATAGTGAGTCTCAACCTTGATTTGGACTGTTAGAATTGCGAAAGTGGAGTAGTTCAGGTGGATAAGCTGAACCACTATAAATGCTATTTGCATTTCTCCTATCCCTTAATCTCCTTTGTTAGAAGATTATTATTTCTGCATGCACATTATTGTTTTTACAGTATCAACGCTAACGCGTGTTCTACATGTAATCCAACAGTTATTAGTGAAAAGTGCGTGATATTCATGATGCGTAACTCATCCATCAAAAGATTGATTGGAGGAAAACATGATCATTTTGCATTTGCCTTTTTCTTTATAGTCATCCTTGAACTCATTCTCCAACAAAAATAAATCAACTAATATAAGGCTAGGGATTTTATTTACGTTTATCTAATAGATACGTATAGTGCCACCTTGGACATGGACTCATTGTCAAGCCTTACATATGGTGATGCCTTGCCTATGCATTGCAGATCATATGATTCAGCTTGTTTTTATATGCCCCAACTCCAAAAAAGAAAAGGCAAAGAAGAGATGCAACAAAGAGCTACATATTTGCGACATTGTCTTGTCTTTTTTTTTTTTTTTTTTCATGTTTATATTTGATCTATCTCTTACTTCTCTGTCCCTCCAATATTAGTGACGTCTTTCGGTGTACTCTGTGAATAAGCGTTCTTTGATTCATCCCTTCCCTCCTCATTAGGTAAGGATTCATTTAAATTGATTAATATTTAGATGGTAAATATGTTTAGAATGTATCCTCTCAATTAACATCCAAGAGAGCCGATAGTTTGCATGTATGAGGAACGACATATACTTTGAGAACTAAGCAAAGACCAAAGGTGTCGGTATTGCCATTCTATCGTTGTGAAAGAGTCGTCGTGAAAGAGAAGGCGATGGATAAATGATTACGACTAAAGACAACTTAATTGTTATGAGTTCTTGAGGAAAATAGATGCTTATACAATTAATATTGCAAAGGCTAAAGTACATCCGCGATAAGAAAAATATTCGCATACAAAACAATGTCGAAATTCATATTCATAAAATTGATAGAAAAGTATGTGGTTGAGATGACATTGGTTATAAGATTTATAGATACTTTCTAAGGGTTATCAAAACAAGTGAAGGTGTTGCTAGATTTCAATCGAAGATAACATCATAGAAAGATGGGGATGCTATTGAAACTTTGATCTTCATGAGTTATTTGTGATTGATGACTTCTTTGCTTTATCCAATGTTCTTAAAAAGGCAAGAAGCATCTTCCAAGAGCAAATTTAGGGAAGAAGTAGCGCAACATCAAGCTAATTAAATGGTAAGGATTTCTAAATGAAAAGATGACATTTCAATGAAAATTATTTTCATCTTGTAGAAGACAATTTTGAAATGACGCCTCTCAAATTGATCGAACATTAGAATCCCCAAACTCAGTTGAGAGGGGCGATCATCATGTTATTGGCCAATTCTAAAAACGTAAATTTTGGCAAAAGAATTCCATGTTCAGAAGATTGGATGGATCAAAGCCCCTTTTTTCACCCTAATATTGAAAGTATATGGTTGATAACTAGATTTTGAATTATACAGGATCCAAGGTTCGAGAGATATTGATATGTTTTCTTGTTTGAATGTACAACTTCTATACGATTTTTATTTGTTGCACTTCTTGTAAGATTACTTTTTGCCATAGATATATTATCAAAGTACGAGAAGGTTCTCTTTGCTCTTACAGCTTTAAGGGCGTCTGCAATATCTAGTCGTGTTGCTCCTTTAGTGTGATATAGATTCGCATTTTGCTCATCTGAAAAGTGGACATCAAATTCGAAAGTTTGCTTTAAAGATTGATGAATTTTACTACTTGTAAGAGTTAGCCTTGGATAATTATAAGTCTAAAAGCTTCTTCCTCTCTAAGTTTTGTGCTTTCCGTGCACGTACTAGTTTGAGTTGATTGAGAATTGAGTTTGGCAAATTTATCCTCCTTCTAGGCATCTTTAAGTAGAAATAGCATTGGTGACGATCATAATAATTCGAAGGTGTAGGCTCTTGAACAATATTTTTCAAGCTTTTCGACAAACTATGGTGTGAAGGCTAGATGCAATGATTACTCGGCTCGACACTCCTAAGTTCCAAAGAAACAAAAATCGGCAATGAGAAGGGTGTTAGAATAATTAAATATTAAACCATGCATTCTTCTAACAGCTTAAGTTTTTAGAGTAGTTGATTGTGGTCTCACCAAATCTTTTATGGTATCAGAGCAGGATGTCCTGAGTTTAAATCTTTACATGCCCCTATTTGCCTCCCCAATCTGTCCACACTTAATACTAGGTAAAAAACCAGACTAAGCGTGAGGGAGAGTGTTAGAATAATTAAATATTAAACCACGCATTCTTCTAACAGCTTAAGCTTTTAGAGCAGTTGGTTGTGGTCCCACAAAATCTTTACAAAGGGAACATGCTTGCAGACTTGCAGTCAACAATTCAATATGTTTTTTCAATTTTACAAGAGGCAAGCTTAATAACAGGACCTCTTGCAACAGTTCAGTATGTTTCGGCTGTTTGATTATTGAAGAATTCACTGTATATGTAAATTAAAATTTTTTATTGCATACACCTGCAAATCCTCACGGAAACTAGTTTTTTTTTTTAATGGACCGAAGGGACAAATATCCTTTCAAGGGGATAGCTTGCAAGAGACTACAAGGAGTTAATGGCAAAAATTATTGAACACAAGATTTGTGTGGATTTATCACGATCACCGTTCATTCTTCTGGTATCAAACGTCTGAATTGTGAGAAGAAGCATCTTTTGAGGGCAATGAAACCCTAAGGCCATGTTTTCATTGTCACAGAGAAATCTAATGACCACGGCGAAAAGGAGATTATTATTTTCGAAAACACTGTTCGTCCATTGAAATGATTCAGCAAAAAGGAAATGAAAGAAGACAGTTCTCATTCAAATGATGAATCTTTTAATAAAGACGGCTTTCATGATGGGAAAAGATCATTTTCAGGACAATCTTCTGAAGTAGATCCAGATTTAGAAAATAATTAATTGTGAGTAGATAATTGCCAAACCTAAGTCAATCTTTCTCCAAAATCTTGTTATTGTCTGAAAAAGAGGTCTCTATGGTTGGTTTGATCATCCCGAATAGATTTGGAAAGCCAGTTGTGAATATCAGTCTTTTCACGAGGAAAGAAAATTTCAGTGATATTGAAGTTGTGTTATCAAAATTCAAGATGTTTCCAAGGAGTTTGCTGAGTAGGCTAATTCAATATTTCAAAATAGAGATCGAGTTTAATGAAATCGTATGATGCGAGAGTCTATCAAGATAAGTCGAGTTTTGAAGTAAATTTTCGATATTGAATGTTACAAATCAGATTTTAGTTAGGGTTGCAATTATAATTTCCTCATCTCTGTGATTTAGATTTAATCGTGTTTGCTGGGTCATTACACATTTATGTATGTCAAGTTATTTTTGCATGCGTAAATGCAAGCTCTACTCTTGACCCATCTCATTGAAATGAAAAGGGTGACGGTTAGCACATTTTGAGTAATTTGCGTTTAACCAATCATAAAATCGTCCCATACTATTTTTGCACAGTAATGGCTTTAAGCCATCTTTTTGAAATGCAACATGTGTGTTGTCGTAAGCTATCTCAAAATAGGGAGTCGGAGCGGTAGAAGTTCGTGGTCAAGTCGAGGACAAGACCACATAGTTTGAATAGGCAAAAGGTGGAGTTGGAGCGGTCCAAGCCAACTCAAGAATGGATGCCTACTCAAAATGAGGGGACTTGCCGGGCAACATCGAGCTGGCCAAGTCGAGGGAGGAATCGATTGTGAAACAAGTAAGGGTTCAAGAGTCGCGCAACAGTGAAGTCGAGAAAAGAAAGACTAAACGACGTGGGAGACAGAAGAACCACCGACCTTCGAGGGAGCAAATATTCCATAACGATTAGATCGGGCAAGCAAAAGGACTCTGGAGTCGAGAGCATTGAGGGAGTCGCTCAATTGGATAGGAGAGAGTATAATGGACCAGAGGTTTTCAGGGCACAATAGGCTGATGTAGTTGCCAAGATGACCGAGCGGTAGAAGTTCGTGGTCAAGTCGAGGATAAGACCACATACTTTGAATAGGCAAAAGGTGGAGTTGGAGCGGTCCAAGCCAACTCAAGAATGGATGCCTACTCAAAATGAGGGACTCGCCGGGCAACATCGAGCTGGCCAAGTCGAGGGAGGAATCGCTTGTGAAAAAAGTAAGGGTTCAAGAGTTGCGCAACAGTGAAGTTGAGAAAAGAAAGACTAAACGACGTGGGAGATAGAAGAACCACCGACCTTCGAGGGAGCAAATATTCCATAACGATTCGATCAGGCAAGCAAAAGGACTCTGGAGTCGAGAGCATTGAAGGAGTTGCTCAATTGGATAGGAGAGAGTATAATGGACCAGATATTTTCAGGGCACAATAGGCTGATGAAGTTGCCAAGATGACCGAGCAAGTCTAATTAACCGTCCTCGAGATCCAGGGTTTCATGAGTATTTTAGAATGTATTCGGGAGTATTGTATTATGGAGATTTCCTGTAATTAGTTGGGGTAGATGGGAGACAGAGAGATTGGATTTCCACCATTAGATCAATGAGAGATTAATGTTTGTTAGGGGTGAGCATGATTTCAGAGTAGAAGCGAGAATCAGACCCATATGTCCGGTTTCGGATTTCAAGATATGTAGAGTAGGTTCCATATTCCAAAAATTGAGGAGCGGATTTCGACAGGTAAGTGGAACCTGAAATAAGTTTTTGTGTTTTTCTTGTTCTATGTCTTCGCCAATGCTGCGGTATTCCATGGTGTCCGATGATAAGTGTGTAATTCGAAATTAGTCCGAGCTTTAATTTCCGACGATATTCATACTTAAGACTTGTACTTTGCTAACGTTTTATATTCTTCACATGTTTAGATATGAGTTATAGTGTTGAAATGGCTGAATATTCTGTAATTTAATACCTAAAGTAGGCTTCTTACCTAATTTAGGTGTATCTATACCTAACTTAGGTTCCCTACCTAACTTAGGTGTATCTATACCTAAATTAGGTCTCTTACCTAACTAGATTAGGTTTCTTACCTAACTTAGGTCTCTTACCTAACTAGATTAGGTTTCTTACCTAACTTAAGGTTTCTTTCTCTTGTATATATATTCACTTTGTAAGAACCCAATAAATTGAAGAAAATATAGATTCTTTCTTCATGGTATCAGAGCCTTAGGCTCATTTTTCTGGGATAGTGTTGCAGTTGCAGCCTTCATTGCTGCAATAATCTTCCATTCTCAGCCGTACTACTGACTTATCCAGCCTTCATTGCTGGATTATTTTCACAGCCGTGCCTTCATTCATTGCTGGTTCTACTTTTTGCAGCCTTCATTGTTGCATTAATCTTTCAATCACAGCCTTCATTGCTGGATTATTTTCACAACCGTCATTGTTGTGATCCCTTTAGCTATATTTTTCCCACTTCAAGCTTGTCTAACTTTTTTGCCCTAAAACCTCAATCACTTGAAGCCTTCGTTGCTTCCGTTTTGCTATTCCTTTAAAGTGAAGAGGAAGAATGGATGCTTCAAAGCCTACATGGAAGGATAACCGAAATAGTATGTGGTGTACCCACTGTAAGAGGCCAAGGCATACAAAAGAGCGTTGCTGGAAACTGAATGGCAAACCAACAACATCTATTGCCCAAAAAGGTAGTAATGCAAGTGCTCTTTCTGGATTCTCTACTGCTGCACCTTGGATTATTGATTCAGGTGCCTCTGACCACATGACAAGCCTTCACTACCTATTCAAATCCTATTTTCCTTGTCCAGGTAATCAAAAAATCCGAATAGCCGATGGTAGTTTCTCACCCATTGCAGGGAAAGGCTCTATAAAAATTTCAGATTCTATAGACCTTCTGAATGTCCTACATGTTCCTAAACTTACTTGTAACCTTTTGTCAGTTAGCAAATTGTCTAAAGATTCTAATTGTCGTGTCATTTTCTTTGACTCCTATTGTGAATTTCAGGAGAATGTTTCGGGGAAGACGATTGGCAGTGCTAGAATGGTTTATGGTCTCTACTACTTTGATGAGTTCGTCTTCGATAAAAAAGCTCAGGCATGCAGTACTTCCTGTTCATCTCCTGTCCAAGAACAGATTTTACTTTGGCATCATAGGCTAGGACATCCAAGTTTTGAATATTTAAGACATTTGTTCCCGTCTTTATTTAAAGGTGTAGTTATGTCATCACTTCATTGTGAAAGTTGCCTTCTTTCTAAAAGTACTCGAGTCCCTTATACTACAAATCCTTATCGTGCATCCAAACCTTTTTACTTAATTCATAGTGATGTTTGGGGTCCCTCACCTATCACTACTATGACCGGAAAAAGATGGTTTGTGACTTTCATTGATGATCACACACGCTTGACTTGGGTCTATATGATGAGTGCCAAGTCTGAGGTTGAGAAATTGTTCAAGGATTTTTATCACATGGTTGCAAATCACTTTCAAGCTCAAATCAGCATTTTGCGGACTGACAATGGCACAGAATTTTTCAATCAGTGTTTGGGGGCATTTTTGAGGGAAAAAAGGTGTACAACACCAATCCTCTTGTAGGGACACGCCCCAACAAAATGGTATTGCTGAAAGAAAAAACAGACACCTTCTTGAAGTAGCTCGTACTCTAATGTTTTCTATGAATGTTCCTAAGTACTTATGGGGTGAGGCTGTATTGACTGCATCATATTTAATAAATCGGATGCCTACTCGGGTTCTTCGATATATCACACCTTTAGAGTGTTTCAAAAAGGAATTTTCAACAGCCCGTATTCATTCAGATTTGCCTTTAAAGGTATTTGGTTGTACTGTTTTTGTTCATTTACCTGCTCCCTTCCGGTCCAAGCTTGATCCTAGAGCTGTGAAGTGTGTTTTTATTGGATACTCTCCAACTCAAAAGGGCTACAAGTGCTATGATCCTCAAACCAAAAAAAATTACGTTAGCCTTGATGTCTCGTTTCTTGAACCACAACCTTTTTTCCCAAAAAAACTTCTTCAGGGGGAGCGGGATAATGAAGATAATTTTTTGGGACCATCTCTCCCTAATCCGGTCCCGATTTTGACTCAAACCGAATCTATTCTATCTCCTGTGTCAGCCGAATCTATTCTATCTCCTGTGTCAGTCCAAATACCTTTTCTGCCAAAAAGTATTGATGTTTCAAGGGTAGGGGGAGAAAAAGTATTAGATTCTGAGTTTCAGGTTTATTCTAGAAGAAAGACACTTCAAACGGCAAGAGACCATCTCATTCTCGAAACACACCAGTCTGAAGCCTCGAAAGATGACTCCTCTCATCCTTCCGGTAATTATGATCTCACTTTACCTTCAGTATCTTCTTCTGATTTGAATCCTTCTACCCTTGATATTCCTATAGCACTTCGAAAAGGGATAAGGTCTTGTACTCAGCACCCTATTGCAGATCATGTGTCCTACAAAAACCTATCACACAACTACAGAGCATTCATCGCAAATCTATCTCACATATCTGTCCCTAGAAACATTCAAGAAGCCTTGAATGATCCAAAGTGGAAAGTGGCAGTAGAGGAAGAGATAGGGGCACTTGAGAAAAATGGCACTTGGGAGTTAGTTGATTTACCAAAAGGGAAGAAGATAGTTGGCTGCAAATGGGTGTTTACAGTAAAGTGTAAAGCAGATGGAAGTGTTGAGAGGTACAAGGCCAGACTTGTGGCAAAGGGATTCACACAAACTCATGGAGTAGATTACCATGAGACATTTGCTCCAGTTGCCAAGGTAAATTCTATTCGGATTTTATTATCCTTGGCTGCTAACTTTAATTGGCCTTTATATCAGTTGGACGTCAAGAATGCTTTCTTGAATGGTGACTTAGAGGAAGAAGTCTTGATGGATATGCCACCTGGTTTTGAGGAAGAGGATGGCAAAAAAAGAGTTTGTAGACTAAAGAAAGCGTTGTATGGACTGAAGCAATCACCCAGAGCATGGTTTGAGCGGTTTGGGCATGTTATAAAGAAACTTGGCTACTGCCAAAGTCAAGGAGATCATACCCTGTTCTATAAACACTCAAAGGATGGTAAAAGTGCTATCTTGATTGTTTATGTAGATGACATAATATTAACCGGAGATGATGTTAGTGAACTAGAAGATCTCAAAAGGAGTTTGGCCGCTGAGTTTGAAATTAAAGACTTGGGTACTTTGAAGTATTTTCTTGGTATAGAAATTGCAAGGTCTAAGGAGGGAATATTTGTTAATCAACGCAAATATGTGCTCGATTTGCTAAAAGAGACAGGTTTACTTGGGTGTAAAGCTGCAGATACACCTGTGGAACCCAACATGAAGCTAGAACCTGCAAAGAATGAAGAAGTAGTGGATCGAGAACGATATCAAAGATTGGTGGGGAGGCTAATTTACTTGTCTCACACACGGCCAGATATAGCCTTTGCAGTGAGCATGGTAAGCCAGTTCATGCATTCACCAGGTCTAAAGCATTTTGAAGCTGTTTACAGGATCTTGCGATACTTGAAGGGATGTCCCGGAAAAGGTTTGATGTTCAAGAAGCAGGGACATCTACAGGTCGAAGTATATACTGATGCAGATTGGGCCGGGAGTATTTCAGATAGGAGGTCTACTTCTGGTTATTGCACTTTTGTTGGTGGTAATCTCGTTACTTGGAGGAGCAAGAAGCAGAATGTGGTGGCAAGGAGTAGTGCTGAAGCCGAATATCGATCTGTAGCTCTTGGTATGTGTGAGGTGATGTGGATTAAAAAGATTCTGGAAGAACTGAAACTTTCAGATTCCCAACCAATGAAGATCTACTGTGATAACAAAGCAGCAATTTCAATTGCACATAATCCGGTCCTCCATGATCGTACAAAACATGTGGAGGTGGATAAACATTTTATTAAAGAGAAGCTGGACAGTGGACAAGTGTGTATGCCATATATTCCAACAAATGAGTAGGTTGCTGATATACTTACGAAAGGGCTACATAAGAAGCAGTTTGACAGATTAATAAGCAAGCTGACGATGGATGATATTTTCAAGCCAGCTTGAGGGGGAGTGTTGAAATGGCTGAATATTCTGTAATTTAATACCTAAAGTAGGCTTCTTACCTAATTTAGGTGTATCTATACCTAACTTAGGTTCCCTACCTAACTTAGGTGTATCTATACCTAAATTAGGTCTCTTACCTAACTAGATTAGGTTTCTTACCTAACTTAGGTCTCTTACCTAACTAGATTAGGTTTCTTACCTAACTTAAGGTTTCTTTCTCTTGTATATATATTCACTTTGTAAGAACCCAATAAATTGAAGAAAATATAGATTCTTTCTTCATATAGTCAGTGAATTGTTGGAGCAAATACTGATCATTAGAGATAATGATTCACTATAATCGTTGAATTAAAAGTACATGTGGAACTTGAGTAGACTCTAGAACCAACCCCAGAACATGTGATAGGATATGGTTCCCGGTACCAAAAACTATGGTACCAATTCAGATATGTAGGTTCTGGATGGAACCTGAACTGACCCTCTAGAATCGATCTTGAAACCATTCAACCCTAATGTTTATAATTATAAGGGCCCTTGTAGAAATAGGAGTGCTTCCATTTCTGACGATATTCATACTTAAGACTTGTACTTTGTTAACGTTTCATATTCTTCGCATGTCTAGTTATGAGTTATAGTCAGTGAATTGTTGGAGCAAATACTGATCATTAGAGATAATGATTCACTGCAATCGTTAAATTAAAAGTACATGTGGAACCTGAGTAGACTCTAGAACCAACCCCAGAATTTATGATAGGATATGGTTCCTAGTACCAAAAACTATGCTACCAGTTCAGATGTGTAGGTTCTAGATGGAACCTGAATCGACCCTCTAGAATCGATCCTGAAACCATTCAACCCTAATGTTTATAATTATAAGGGTCCTTGTAGAAATAGGAGTTTCAACACCCCCCCCCCCTTTTTTTTTTGCATCATCCCATATCTAACTTAATAAGAAACAATAGAGCATTCTCTTCCAAGACACTTCTCTCTCTAAAATCACTATGAACGATATAGGGTAGGCCAAGTGAGCGAGCGAAGGCTTGATTGAGGGGAATACTAAGTTTAGGCAATGCTAATAATGGGCGACTAAGTCAAAGGTATCGCGACTGACGCGTGACACAGTCCATCCTAAAAGTGCCAACTCACTAGCATAGTGCAACATTAAAACGTACTAATATAATTAGGTTTCGTTGAAAGAGTGCCTTATGACATTTATTAGGCATACCTTATCAAAATATTCCAATTTTCAAGACAATAGGTATGAATAACATGAGGTTAATTAGTGCATACCAAACTATGAAATATCCTCAATTGATTGTTTAGCGAGTGCCCTTTTAATTATATAACTGATTTATAGAACATAAACGCATGATTTACAAAGTCCAAATAACTAATTCAAGAAACACATACGTATGATTAGATACTCAAGAAAAGAAAATCATGAAAAACAGCATTTAAGTCCTTGTGAGGTGTCTGAAAAAGAAACCTAGGATGGCTTGAGGAAAGATTGTCAGATGAGTCTTTCCATGTATAGGAATTGCTGAAAGCTACGAACCCTAAGTGACTTTTACGTACTCCCAGCCCATGCCCTCCAATCACACACCAGTGGTCCTCTCGGTTATATTAAACATTGTTTAAGGTAATTGGTCGGCTCACACCAAGCTTGGAGAGATAGTAAACCTATCCATGGCGTAAATTATGAAAATCTTAATAAACAAGTGATATGCATGAACAATTGTCTCCTTGAAACATCAATTCTAGGACCTACACAGTTAGGTTGAGGAGTTTGAGGTCTTAGGAATTTGAGAAAGCAAGAAAAAACCACCGTCTAGGGTGTTGAAAAACTTTAATCCTTTGTCTAAGAAGTGATAACAATCACCAAGTGCTAAGCAAGTATCTCCCCTTTAGCTACTATCCCGTCAAAACTTGCTTTGAAAGACAAACTACAGTGGCAAATTGCGAAATCAATAGGAAAAATACGCTAAATTGTTACATCTATAATACCTCTTCAATCACATTGCATCTTTTTAAACAACTATTGTTCCATGTAATATCGAGATTATGAAGAGACCGAGTCCAGCATCTCCAACTCATGCTAACGCGTCTAGCTATTCGAGACCAATGATCAGTGATGCGCTGTTGCCTTGATTTAATGAAATCGATTTCGACCATAATGAAGAGATGCAATTACATACAAAAAAATAGAGGTCACTATCTTCATGATCGATCATAGAGGAACTTTCGAATAAGTGGATTGAGCTATTGATCAAGCTTATACTCGCATTTTCTTCTTAATCTTTTCAATGGATCTAGATTAGAGGATGTATTTGATTTTCCAGGAAAAACCAATAGAACCCAATGACCCGCCCTAGATTAGGAAGGGTAAAATTTGGGGGAAAGAAAAGATTGGAAGATGGCTACATCCGGTATGCATTCAGACATTATCTCACTGAATATCTTCTGATAAGTGGAGAAAACCCAACCTGCTTCTCTCTTTAAAGATGATAAACTAGGGCAAAAGTCACTCACGCTCTACATGCACCCAGCTGACAATATCAAAGCCAATGTTTATACCTAGTACAAGTCGTAGGCAATACAAACTATTGTATCCCAGACCAGAAGTTAAGCCCGTGTCCTTATCCTTCCCTTTGTCCCCCCTCTTATTAGTGCCTTACCGTCCTTTGCAATGCTTCGGATATTTCGAGGACTTAAGTTAGAGATTCTGTCGTCATTACAAATATTGGTCAAACTATGAATTTGTGATACCATGGAAACTTCGACATTTTCATTCATCTGGACATCTGTGTATGACTTCTTGGTTTGGCCATCGTCTTCTGTTAGCTGGATTGTTACGCAGGACCCAAATTCCTTTCCCTATCCCTTTGACTTTCAATATTCCTTGGTCTTGGCATATCCATTGGACGACATCACCAGCAACGAATTAGCAACTATTTTCATCTGACGAATACCACCCTATAATACATATCTAATCACCCTTGACTTGTTATTAGTTAAATCATGGTTGAGTACTTAATTCACATTATACGTGGATGAAATGCAGCACGTTCTTGTACGAACATCACTAAAATCGGGTGTTCCTTTTTCGTCTCCTTCGAGAGTTTAAGCTGTTATTGAGTGTTCCTTTTCATGCACTCGACAATACCAGAAATGAATCGCTCATCCCCTAAAACCACATATGACTACAATAACAAAGGTTTCTTGTTTCCGCAAAGAACTTGATAGGCCCAGGTCAGGGATGGTTAAGATTGAACCACCGCTAGCCTGAGTCCTTGTTCCTGGCTTTTCCGAGGATGTGAATCTTGATAGGCCAATGACCGAAATTTTGTCTTAATGATTTGCAAATCATGAGGGCAAGGTTCCGAGGTTTTCTTTCTTTATGACTGCTCAAGGAACATGTTCTCTCCATCCTAATCCTGCAAACCTACATAGTTTAATTATTACTGAAGGCCTCTTCCTTTTCAGGACTGATACTGAACCCTCTAAAATACCAACTTGGCTCTCAGTTCATATAGCTAAGAACTACTCAATAAAAAGTTTGCCTTGCCACAACAAAAAATGGTAGTCGTACAAAAGAATCTGTGCAGAGCATGTGCATGTTTAACTTTCCGTACCTACATAAATTGCCTTGAATTAGACAATCTAGCCAAGCATATTTGGTATAACGCTTAAGTAGAACTAGCAATTAAGTAATTTCTTTTTACCTAAGGCTGAACTGGCAAAGACTAAAGAAATTAAATCCATTGTTGGTGGGAATTCCAACATGTCTTTACTGGTTTTTACTAGGTCTAGAGGAGAGAGGGGACAAGAGACTAGCATTGAATGATTCGTCATTGCCACTTTCACCTGAACTGGGATCTGGGTTTGTCTTAAAGTCAATGGAATTTTGTAAATGATCTTTTGCCAGTTGACGGCAGATTTGCTACTTCGAAAATTTCGACTCGGTAATTTTTTTTTTCCCCTTGTTAGGACTTAATAAATATGGACAAATGGCCTTGTAGGGTGATTTTGTGCGTCTTCCAATTTTTCCAACTCTAGAGGTCATAAGTCGAGATACTAGCTAGACAGTGTTCAATGGAGCGAAAACCCGCTAGGGCTTGACTCCGTTATGCTTTTTGTAAGCATAAAATCAGAATTCAACTGACGAAACTGAAATTCCTGAACTTAGGAAAGTCCAAACATCCAACAAACTAAAGCTGCACTATTCTTGTCCCCAAATATCTGCTACATTGTTCCAAAAGTACACAATCTCTTCTTCAACAGCCTTGACAGAGATTCACCAATTCAGGTCGAGTATGTACTCTCGCTATCTCAATTTCACCAATCCATGTTCTGTGAGCTTGCACCTATGCATCAACCACAAATTGAATTCTCCAACCACATTTCCTCCTAATAAAAACCTGCGACGCATTCATATGCACTGTCTTTGCACCGTGCTGAAACAGCACCCTTACTCTACAACATTTAGTGGCACTACAATCGTACAACCTCAAGCTGCATTAATCGGGAGGAACATAACGGTTGGTGTATATTTGACTGTCATATTTTAATTAGATAATAAAGAACTGAGCAATGCATGCAACACATTGAGGTGAAAGCCTAGTATATGAAAGCTCTATACTGCAGACTTAGAGACCTCTATACAATCATATCCCCACCTGCCTCAGTGAAATCAAGAGTAGTTTTGGTTTTTTGATGGACAGTTATCTTAATCTCAAGTCACCAACGCCGAATTGAATGCATTTGACACAAAAATCAGGGAGAGAAAAAGCGATATCCACTCCACCAGAAGCACAAATTAAGATCGCACATATTCGAAAAAGCGAGGAAGCAATGCCATTGCAATTCATGGGCATAAGAAACGATTTATTGTCGGGTCTAATAGCATTATCATCATAACAATAAAACAACAACCGAAATGAGAAGAAATAAAAGAATTGGAGGAGAGATCTTGAGTAGGACCTGGTGCTGGCAAAATCATAGAGCTTGCCAGTGCTGGAGAAGATGATGACCCCGACCTCGGCGTCGCACAGGATGGCGAGCTCCTTCGCCTTCTTCAGCAGCCCGTTTCTCCGCTTCGAGAAGGTCACTTGCCTGCTCGTCGAGTTGTCGATCCTCCTGATCACAATCTTCCCTCTCCCCATCCCTACACAAATCACCACCACAGCACAACACGAAAGCCCAAATCAAACCCTCTTCAACAAATATATCAAAACTTGGCCACACACATCCACCCATTGGAGAAAGAATCATTCGAACTCAGGAATTAAGCTAAAAGCAAAACAAAACAATCAACCCGCCCGTACCCAAAAATCAGAGAGCCGACTCAGGAAAACCCCCAGCAAAAGAGGGGGTGCGAGAAGAACAAATTCCGGTCGCTCCCAGCTCGCATTCCCGAGAGCTCAGACGCGAGAGAGGGGGGGTAAAAAACGAGCAAAGGAACTCGAAGAACCAAAAAAAGTTGCAGACTTTGCGAGAGCCAAGGAAAAAAAAAAACCACTGATAAAGACTGAGGCACAAGAGACTCACTTTGGTGTTAATGGAGACAAACGAGGTCTCACAGGATCACCAGTCTTGTTTTCGGTCCGTACAGAGCGACGAAGCAAACGAGCCAGCAGCGGAAAAATTTTAATGCTATATGAGGAAAGCTCCATTTGGGGGAGATGATTCCGCTACGGACAATACCACTAGGCGGTTTTCCCCTTCCCCTCGCCACGTGGACCAATCGGCGACTTCTTTTGGATTGTTTATTCGGGGGTTTCCGGTAGTGGGGCTCCGGCGTATAGATCACCGACGCGTGGCATACGAATCCGTATGGGCGCGTTTTCTATTTTGGGAATTTGGCTTCTTTTGGTAGCGAGCCGACGGATAGTTATTTTATTTTTATTTTTTTGGGTCGGAAGGCCGACGGATAGTTATTAGCTGTTGTCCTTCGCATTCCTCATTTAGCCGGAGTTAGGGGGGGTATATGATAGCGTCACCGGGTGGGTCACCGTCCGCGGGAAGGATGACCCGCGCCGGTTTTAGCTGAGCTTTCGTGAATTTTTGGAGGATGGAGAAGCCGGCGGAGGAGATCGGATCGGGGAGCGCCGCGAGGGTTAGTGTTCGGAAAATGAAAGCCTCGTGACCCGAGGAGCTAGGAGAAGGACGAGGAGGCTCGGCAAAAATTAACTGTTCGACTGAGTCAACTCGTTGTGCTTGATCGAGTTAATAGTATATGATGAGACAGCCATATTCATGCTCCATCGACGAAGGAGGATAACTGTATCACCGCGCTTTCTAGGTTTTGACTGATTTGTCGATCCACTTGTTTCCATGAACGAAGAAGTGCGATTCCTGTTACGCTAGTTGGGGAAAAAGTTATGCTCCTACAGATCCGTACAAGGACTTTCTTTTTGTGATTGAAGTGTACAAAGACTTGATTCATACGTTTATCGTGAGAAACGGAATTGGAGTTCGGTCGTGATCACTACGTTACCGTGTCGTCACGACGTACTACATTAATTTATGGTTTTGCTCTGAGCATTGAAATGACTAGAGAAAGCCTCTGGTTATAATCACAAATCGTTGTACCGATGTTTCTTTAGCGATGTCTTAAATTGGTAAACTTTATTTAATCATATTGTAGCAATTATTGACTGGATAGTGATGGAGTTTATGTGGTGACCCTCTCACTTTACGAGAAGATATCATCCCAAAGGCTATATGAATATAATGTTCCCTATTTTGAAAAAAAAAATGTTTAAAAATCTCGAATAGATCTGTTCTTCAGAAAAAAAAAAAAATTGGATAGTTGGTTTTCTTTTCAATGGTTGCCTACCTAATCATTTCTAAAGTATAGATTAAGTGTAAACAATATTCAAACCAATGAGAGTATTATCCTCAATTATGATTTAGCGTGTTCTGATCCGCAATGCCAGATGTACGAAGTGAAATAATTGGATGGTCACCTTCCGAATATATTTAAAGAATAACTTCATATCAACGGTCTTCTTTTCTGACGTATGTAAAAGAAAAATAATTAAAAAAACATGTCATCTTTTTAAAATTTACCCACAAAAAACAAGACATCTGTCATTCATCGGTTAACACGAAATCCGTGCGGATTCATTTTAGATCTGGTTTCAATCTTTTACTCGATAAAGTTATTGTTCACCCCTCTCCCTTTCTCTCTCCCCCGTGGCACTTCATTCTAGTATTAGGGCCTTTTCCCACGAAAAATCTAAATATAGCGGCTACAAAATTTTAATTGGTGTAGAAACATTCTATAAATAGCTAATAGGGATACACCTGTCATTTCACCGAGAGACAATCTGACGTGGGTCGTAGGTTTCCCCGAGACTGAGGACCGCCAATCCCAGTGCTTCGTCAATGTCTATGTGGAGTGTCTCCCCACGTGTCAGCACGAGGTGCAATAAATGGAAAGTAGGATATAAAAGAGCTTTCCTCTTTCAGTTTTTTTTTTCCCCCTCTGGTATTTTAAGGTTATATTAAAAATTGGATGGCGTGCCTTAAAAAAAGGAAAAAAATAAATAAAATGAAAAATCCAAAAACCTGAGTGTGACGTCAAAAAGGAGTACTATGTTTCTCCATTTCGGGTAAGAACAACAGAGACTTGTCATGGTTGTTCCTTTGTCTCTCCTCCAAACAAAGCAAATTCCGAGGTTGGCGCTGTCAACGATTTATTCCCGTAAGTCCAAACCACCATTAATATGATATGTCCAGTTGGTGTTTGATTAATCCTAAAGAGATTGATAATTTGGGTCGATACGGGACACTTAAGCAAGCAAAGCCAGATCGCTCAATGCATACATTTCATGCGAATGGATATGAAAAGGAAATTTTCTCGTACCGCGGCGCGAACGAATAGGAGAAATTGTATCCGGAGTTTCGATTTTTGCTATCTCCACTTGATTTTGAACCGTTCGAAAGAAGCCAGTTCACGAGCAGATATCTCCATTGACTAATCATTATAAATATTTTCGAAGCTAGCTTCCACTATCGCAAGGAATAATTAGCGAATAAATATTCTTACTTTCATGGAAATAAGAAAGTCTTAGTTTTGCACAAAGTTAGACATGCTCAAGGCATGTGAACGGAATGCCATGAATTTCTAATCAGATCCCCACAAAAACCACATAAGAACTCGAAATCAATGGAAGTAAATTGAGGTAAGTAAAATGTGTTGGCTGAAAGAGTAAATCTCGTCCTTCAGAAAAAATATGGGTGTCCTTTCACTCGTTTGAGATCCTCTTTCACACCGATTAGCTTGTCAAATTGCTTATAATGGTTCCTATCAACCCTGTCGACAAAGATTTTTCAACTATCGTTGACCTGATATATACGATCTTATCCATTTTTATTTCATCTCAACTCACTCCAGTCTTGATCCAACAACATCACGGTCATTAGCTGCATCAGTTCTTGCATATAGTCCAGCCTTTGCGATTAAAATAGTTGTTATGATACAATCCATTGCAAATGCTAATTTCAGAGGCTCATCCAATTACGAATCACAACACGACATTCTTTCTATACCTGGAGAAATGCTGTCATCTCAACCTTTTCTATTTTGGTTGAAACCTTGAGTATATAAAATTCCGAACCATATATGTTCTTACCATTAATGACAATGGCATTCGAGAATAGGAAAGCCAAACGAACAATAAACCTAACAAGTCAAGAGAACCCTCTCATTATGCATTTCTCATAGCGGGTATTCTAACTTCAGTTCGAATGAGTGATTCATTCAAAAATCAAAAACCCAATGAGAATTGGCTCGATTACAATGGTACGACTTCATTTTTTCCAATGTCCTTTTGTCTAGTTGCTTTCTTCTATTTTATGATTTGCTTTCCAAATTGCTTTTGTTGGCTCAACTAACTCCGTAATATCTGAAGGCAGCCAACCACTTTTTATCAGTTCTAGGTAAAACCCTTTTGTCGTTTCATCCAATGCACCTCGTGCTTATAAGTACCACAAAAAGAAGAAGAAGAAGAATCATGAAATAGCCACTATCCAAGCAGAGAGGTCCCCACGTCATATTGCCCCATGACCCGGCCAACGACCCGATACCCGATACCCAATATATTAAAGGAAGTGCGATTAAAAAGCATCGGAATAATTTCAAATGCGCGATAATAAAATTTCTCAATTGCTGAATAAAAAAAAAATGCCATGAATTGGAAATATCTTCGAAGTAAAGCAAAGGGTTACAAAAAGTCATAACCATGTTATATTGTAGCAAAATGAGTTTGGAAAGACAAGTTTTTGAAATTGCATCACTTTTAAAATTAGATAGACTAGCTTTCTGAAAATGGCTAAGAGGTTCCGCAACTTTAAAAGCAATGTGCACGGATGTTCTTCTAACTTGTTACGAAAATTGGAGCATCCCTCTTTTTCTCACAACTACGACGAGTTTTGACATGAAGCTAATTTGCCGATCAAAGGAATACCCTCTTTGATTACATATAGAAGAAAATGTTAGAGCAGAATCATTTAGGTTCTTGATATCGCAACAAAGTTTAAACTTACACATTTTTTTCCAGGAAAAGAATGCTAGAAGTATCAAACGTTGTGTACGAAGCTCATTTTAGTGTCAAAAGTTTTTTTCGGATCACTTAAATGCCAAATCGGAGAAACTCTGGCCAATTTGATTATGTGGCATTTATAGTTAAAATTTTAATATGGCATGGCAAATTTTTTTAAAAAAATTAGTCCATATGGAGGTCTCTTGTTATATTATTATGTTTAAAATAAATAACAAGCTCAAGATATTAAAAAAGTTATACTAAAAAGAAGCAAAATCAAGAAAGAAAGAAAAAAAAAACGGAGGCTATCTATGGCCAAGCCCTAGCTGGTGGCTGCCGCGACAGCCGCTGGGAAGGGTCGACGGAAATCACCTTAAGTGATTCGAAAGAAACTTCTAACACTAAAAATTAGCTTCGTACATAATTTTTCACACTATTAGTGTTTTTCTCTCTTATTTTTTTCCTCATATCCAACTTATTGTTCATCTGTTGCAATAATACAATACGAGCACATATTAAGTATGAATACCATGCTATGACTCATATTGTAAAAATTGTTCTTTGCTGATGCACATCAATCCAAACTCATTTCAGCCCTTTTCTTGAATTTAGCGCAAAGGACGGGAATTTCTCTTGACTGGTATAAGAATAGAATTTCCACTTTACTTTCAAAAGCTACCATTTGGTCCATTTTATAGCCACACGAATTGATCGTTCCATTTCAATTCCAAAGTAATAAGACTCGTTAAGAATCTTATCCACAACGCTGATGTGCATTTTTTGGGGGTTGTGTATTCTCGTACGGTCCCCACTACCAATTTCTAAAGTATTAATCAGCTCGCAAATTGGCGATTGATTTCTGCTTCCGATTGGCTGAGCCCACGTGATTACGATTCCCAACCCGAACAATAGGATTCGATTTTGATCACCCGAGGGGGTCCATTTCCCGTCAACTAGGCCAGAAATCAGGGCCTGACACACAGGTCTTTACAGCTTTGACAGAGTTAAAAAGATTTTGGACAAGTGTCAATCATCGGTGGAATGATTTGGTAATGTTCCATGTTCATGACTTTTTATGGAGTTATGTCCAACCTTTATCTTTTACCAAGAACAGAAAAATGGGCAAATTTTACAAAATGGGAGGCTGACCTATTACAGCAACGAATCACAGAATCGGAGCTTGTTCTAGAAAATGTTATGTTATGTATGCTTGTGCTGTTACTTGGTGAAAGAGCAATTCCCCACTATAAAATCGTATTCTCTTGTAAGAAATACTTTCAAGGAATGGTTGGTCGCTTAATATAATAAATTTGAGCATTACCCTTTTGAAACTTCATTCGAGAGTAAAATGTCAGTGGTTGGACAATATTTTGGATGGATTTAAATTATCTTGGCACTTGCCACGTGATGCAAGACAACAACTAATTGCAATATGCAATGTCTTACGTGCATCGGAATCACCTGCTCCACTTTCTTTGTGATGCCAAAAATAGGCTCCACTGTTTAATTGATAATATCATCGCCGAGTATGGATAATGATAGTGTCAGTCCTTAAATCCAATATGGAATGTTGTTCTTGAATATAATTTCAATTACTTCGATTAGGTCCTTAATTTTTTCTTTTAAAAAAAATGTTCAATGTCGTTTTTATGGAATTTTTCAAATCATAAAAGAGTGGCTCAATGAATAAGAACAATCCCATCTTCTTCGTCAAATTAAGTTTCAAGCAATATCACGTAAATAAAGATTTAAAGGATGTAAAAAAATCTCCCAAAAATGTTACAATCATTAGCAGAGATTTAGGAACTTCTGTGGGCTAAGGTAAATTCTAAAATTGCTGTTGAAGAGGGTCAAGCGGATGAGAACGTTTAAAGTAACTGAATGAGGGAAAAAAAACTATGTAAAGTGCATTACATACATGTCGAAAAAAAAATTATGAAACCCATTTCATTGGTGTTCATACCGACACATTTTATTCACGCTAATTAATGTGAGGATGATATTAAAACTCTTCAAACATTTTAGAGATCTTAATAAACCGATAACAAGATCATGGATGGTATTGCGCCTTTGATAAAAGCTCAGGGGCCTAACCACAATAATTGAAAGTCCAAGAGATAGCATTGAGTCATTGACCCTGAGCGAAAGTTGAGGAGCCATTTAGTGTCGTTATCCCTCTTATAAGCGCCGCACATCAATCAATTGATAATGTGACATGGCACAAGTATGTAATCGTTTCTACCATATATAGTAAGGTACATGTTGCACATGGCACTGGCAATGGAAAATACTTTTTCTTCCCAATGTGAGGTCTTTAGGACCACATTCCACATGATTAATGGCTCAATCGCCAAATAAAATCAATTTTTATAAACCCTACATAATCTCTAATATGTTAGAGAGAGAGAGAGAGAGAGAGATCTAATATTTAAAACTTAATTACCTATTTAACTAGTGGAAGCCTTCGACCCCAAAAAAAAAAAATAGTGGAAGCCAAGCCACTGATTAATTAAACATTCTCTTTTCTAGATTAATCAAACATTCTCATCACTCACTTTTTTTTTTTGGGTCGAACTCATCACTCACTTTGAAGAGGCAACTTGCACCCATCTTTAGTACAATCATCATGATTAATGATCCTTCAGCATTTCCCCGAGAACGAGAACAAGTTGGCATGCTCGTTTATTCTCATGCAGGCCATAATCCAATGTCCACTGGAAAATATGTTTGAAAACGGGGGCGTGCTATGCTTCTTCAAACTGAAAGTAAAAAGTAATAGTTAAAAAAAAAACAAAAGGTAAATAATAAAAGGGTCTGCAAACTTTTTCCCAAAAAAGGAGATGGAGAGTAAGTGGAGAGGAGAAAGGAGACGATGAAAGCATTTCTCTTCATCTCACGCGGGTCCTCAATGATATTCAATATATTAACTTGTAAAGTTTAGGTCTTGGTATGCATCCCGTTCCGCAAAATTGGGTTGTAAAGTGTTAAAAGTGTTAGGTATAAGAGGGCCAGAGAAAAAAACAAAAAAACAAAAAGGTGCACTGCACCGAGTCTACATGACTAAGGTTGCGTTTGATTCGGCTTTGGAAATGAGTTTTGAGAAAAAACAAATATCATTAGCCTAAAGGGTTTTGGGGAAATGCAAATGGCATTTGGTAAAAAAATCATTTGAAAAATAACTTTGAGTTAAGTAGTATTTGTCAAAAAAAAAATAGAGAGGGCTTTCAGTGCATTATTTCTTATTCCCAACATCTTTTATTGAGGAAAAAAAAAAACCCTTCGTAGACTCCAGTGAAAGGCTCAGGCCGTCGGCAAGCCAGATCTGACACTAGCGGCCATAGGCCGAGCCTACCTAAGGTCGGGAGAACCTGACAACGGTTGCACGACCCCAAGCAACGAGGCCTAAGGTCGCGCGACTAGGTGGCTGTCGCCTGAGGTAGCGCAACCTCATGTGAGGGTCTCCTTGGTCGCGTGACCTTGCCAGTCTCTCGCTAGCCAGATCTAGCCTCGCCGATTGCCTTTGCTCAAGAAGATGAGACATAGATTAGGGTTTTAGTTTTTTAAAAGGGGTAAAATTGATTTTTAGTAATTTTTCGAGGGCAAAATAGGCAGATAACTAATTTTCATTGGGGCCTTCAGCATTTCGAAAATGTCGAAAGCCCAGTGCTAGTAAGGACGGGCATTGAGCTTTCAGCCTTCCCAAGGCCAGCTTTCATTCCCAAGTTCCTTGGGAATAATTGCAAGACACCTCAAATTTCTTTAAAGAGGCTTTCAAAATGCTGAACCAAACACAACGTCAGTATTATATGTTTTGCAAGCACATACAAGTAAGAAAATTGTGTGTAAATATAGTTTCAAGGCATGCTTCATGCCTTCTTTTATTGGTGCACCCAACTTCCACTGAACCTATCCTTAAATTTACTCACAATTACTTATGCACGGAGGGGTGAAAAGGAATATATATATATGCTAATATTGTAGGTTTTCTTAATAGAATTTGCTTTTTCTGAGTCAATCAATGCACTAATATAAGGCGCACGAACCGTGTAAAAAATTTCGTACTGTTCTAGTCATGAAATTGGTACTTTCATCTAGAATTTTTTTAAATATTATATTGGACAAGTTGAACCATCAGAGCAACCTCGCAATTGGCACACAGACAAACGGAAATTTGCTTTAAGAGTGAAAATTTACATGTCCACCAAATGAGATCAAGATTATGTTATATGTAAATCTGAACTATACGATGATAGTGTCGAAAAAGGCCAATCCAAAAACTTGAACTGTTAGATAGAGGAAGACCATATAAATATAACCACATCTTTAAGCAATGTGGAATTGCACTTAATACTCCCTCTCACGTGTAAATCACGCGTTTGACTCGGCTCAACTATTTTGAATGTTACCCTCGTAGGAAGTCAAACCCTAAAACTAAAGACACTTGGGGGAACGAAACTACAAATGCATATGGCGCATCAATAATTACATATTCAAACGATGTGAGATTATACTTAATAGATAAATTTTTTTTATGTGTCTACTATATAGAAAAACCAAATAAAACAATTACTGTCAAACCTTTTTTAAAAATTCCACAGTAATCCACACATTTTTATTAACATAAACTACAATACAGAATAACAAAATGGACGAAATTTTCACCAAAGTAGTCACGATTATGGTCAACAAATAACCCCATTACAGTTTCTCTCATCTTACAACTATTTAGTGTTATTTCCTAGACGGATACGAATCACTCGCATATTTTTCTCTATGAACACATTTATATATTTTTTTCGTTATGCACATGTTTTTTGGCTAGTTAATAGAACGATATCTAATTGATGAGAATAAAAACTGCCTATAAATTGGAAGACTTATTTTGCTCATCGTGCAAAAGCACCTGGACCACAATTTTCTGCGTAATTATGGGCAACTGCTCCTTTCTCTTGCAACAAGGCAACGAACCAATGAAGCTCGTACAACCCATCCATTTCGATGACGATTCGTAAGATCTGATTTATTTTTAAACGAGAGTTGCGTTCACCTTACGAAAGTTAAGTTAGAATATAGATGCGTGATTCATACGAAAAATGTTCAATCATGGGAATTATAAACCACTATATTTTATAGAGACGCTCCATATCCCCTACTTATGACTAACCCGATCTTCGAAAAAATCAGATTAAAGGTAACTTTAACGAGTAAAAATCGGATTAGCGACCATGGAAACTAACTCATTTGTCTGATAACGTATATTATCACCTCACCATCGTGACTATATGAACGCCACAAAAAGAATGACCCAAATATATATATATATATATATTCACTTTTTCATGCGTTACATGGGAAAGAAGAAAGGCAGAAAAGAAAAGGGGGGGAAATTAACCACATAAAAAGATTCAAAGGGCACGTGGTCATTTTGGTTAAGATTCCGAGGACCATGTCTGGTCCTTAACAAGGAATCATGGGCCAAGCCCTGAGGAGACGGCGAATTTCCATGAAAATAGCTGAGGACAAGAAGAAGTGAATATCCACGTGTCGAAGTTAGATGTCCAGAACGGAAAGATGTCCCCCTTCTGACCCTTTTAAGGTTACCAAATAAGGCAATAGAATGCAATTTGGGAAGAGGGCGCTTTGTTCCTCTTGTTTCCCTCCTCACAAGACGATCTATTTCTTGCTCTTTGGAGTTGGCGCCACCCAAGAACTGTTTCTATCTCTAGCCCTAAAGTTTATTGCTTCGTTCTAAGGAATATTTTCCTCTTCTTCTTTTTCGCAAGCTTTTTGCATATGTGACTTGGATGTCATGTACATCTATGCTTCGAGGGCCACGACATCGTGCGTCCGACTCCAATAAGAATGTCGGATTGACCGGTGATCGCTAGGAGGGCTGCAGCTTCCCGTTAGAAGCGGTCGTCGAGGTCGAGTTCTTAGCAAGCCGTGCGTCATGAATTTTGAAATGGCCAGCTATTTATCCTTTTTTCTCCGGGTTTTTTTTTTTTCCCATCCGAGCCGGAGTTGCGCTTCTCGAGCAAATAACACTACTCTGATTGGTGCAAAGCGATATTGTTATTTAGTGAGCTGCCAATAGATAGCGCTTAGCTGGATCACATATACAAAGACGAGATATAGATGACCTGTCGCAGCGACCCTATTATTTTATGAACTTTTAAATGGAATCGTATTGTTAAATGCGAAGCAAAACATAAAATACGAAATCCGCACTATGACTACCCACTCCCACCTCATTTGAAGCAAGAATAAGTTATAAGATCACGTTAGGCATCATTGACGACTCTTTCTTTCTTTTCTTGTTGAAGTTTCGCTTTCAAATTGGGAACAACCTGGGCCAACTTTCGAGGACAACAGGGTAGGCTCTCAATAAAGTGTGTCAAATGAACCGGTAATGTATATTATCTCTTTCCATTGCCTTCACTGGTTCCTTGATTTTTACTGTGGGAAAAGGAAAATTTAAAACAGTTCCAATCATCCTCTCAGCAAAGATGAAGTTCTTGAGCACTGAATCTTTGAAGAACATCTAGAATAAATGTAGGGCATCAGCGAAGTTGAGCTCTAGCGATGACTAGGTTAAATTCTCACCAAATTCAGTGATTTATAGAGCTAGTATTCTTCTTTGATTCTTCGATACAGGCGTCCTCCTTTTACCAGTTATGAATCACGAGAAAGCGATTTCATCAACAGGGTTATTCCTAAATATGATTACCATTAAGAAGTGAAATAACATTAAAAAAACTCTGATTCGATAGGTGTGCAAGCACGATAGATGTGAATAAAGATAAATGCAATTATCATTTAGAAGTCAAATGAACATTCGAGAAAAAAGAAAGAGTCACTAGAGAAACTCAGATGCGACAGTTGTACAAGCACGATAGATGAGAGATTGTCCATGGACACAGTTATCATTCAGAAGTGAAATGACCGTTCAACTTAAGAAAGAGTAGCCGACATAAAATCAAATTTCGACAGGTGTGCAAGCATGCCCGTCAACCTTGAAATTGATGCCATTTTTAGCGAATTTTTTTACCCCATTAAATAAACACGATTTTAGGTTATTTCAGCAATGACGTGACAAAGTAAGAATTGTTAATATAGACACGACGATACTTTCTACCCCCATAAATCAATGATGAAATAAAGTAATTTTATTGCAAGTCGATTCTTTACCGGGAGAGATTTGATAATATATCGCTCTCAATAAATTTTCCCTCGACTAGAAAAAGAAGAGCGCAAAAATCTCTTTGGTAAAGAGAAGATCTTGATTTGCCTTTTTCAACAATACACAATCAAACAATCTCCCTCCATCAAGCGCCACAAATCTAAATCTGGGTACGATGCTCCAAAAAAGAGGGCGTGACCTGAGAGAAGATCACAGAGAAACTTCTTTATTTTAAACCCTGCAAAAAGCGAAGGGACGCGATGGTTAGTGGTGGACACTCGGAGCCCCTCCTTTTTAGGTCCACGAGCTTCCATCATTTAGCTGATGATTGACACTTGTCCACTGCTTGGAATGCGATCGCTTTCGTGTCATGAATAAAGAAAGGCCAAGCCATGCTTTTCAAAGATCGTCAATGTCAAGAACCCCCAGAAATAATAAACAGAAGGCGTTACTTTCCATGTGTATCGCATCTTACTGGTGCGCCCCGCCAGTTGTCTTCTTCACGTGGGCTCAGCCAATCCATAGCCATGGAGATCAAGAAGCGTCCCCACCCTGGAAACCCTAAAGTTGTGCCATTGGGTTTGGCACACGACAACCTGAATCAAAAGTCTCGTAGCTCCATGGTGGGGTGAGGGGGTTTCGATTTGTACGGTTTGGCTGGGAAATCGAAATGGCTGTCGATACTGCAACTAGGGTTTTTCCAAGTGTGCTTGTCCGCTAGGCACAGCTTACTAGCTGAGTATCGATAGCCGGTTTTGTGGCGGTCACTGTTTTGATGTGGTGTTGATTGTGCTCGGACGAATCATGGATAGGATTTCGATGGGTGATTGATGTGGGTAAAGCAAGTGGTCCGCGACCCATTATGCTTTTGACAAACCTGGCCATCTATAGCACCGGCTACAGATCTAATCAAACCAGCTTGTCAAATCATGTGGAACCTATAGGATTTCTTGACATTTAACCACTTCAAAAAGAGAGGAGCAATTTGCATTTTCTTACGAACAAGGAACAACCACAAAAATAGCCCGGTATTGGAGATTTCAAGATTTCGGTGAGTTGAAGAGAACTGAGATGCACTTGAATGTACTATTCGAAACACTGAGTCTTTGGATGATTTCCAAGGTTTTTTTGTTTGTTTGTGAAATAGTCATCACATTCACAAAAACATGCACAAGATTCATATTGTCAAACATGCTTTTCATTTACTTTTGACTATATGTATTATCCAAACCTTATACTTAATTTACACGGATCATTCTCTTTGTTACAGTTATACCTAGAGCTAATCATGGGCTCGAACCCATGGAGGCTCAGGTTTGGAGTGTCAATGCGCGAGCTTGGGTAATATATTTCTTTCTCGGCACTGAAACCCTGAACTGGGCCTGCGTTGAAGACCAATCATATTTGTAAGAAATTGGTATTTTTCAAATCATAATTCAGTTGGACAAAGCTTTGAGGCTTGATTTCCGATTTTTTTTTTTTTGGGATTAGGGTTTCTGACTTAACGTAACTACTAGTCATTCTTTATCAAGACTTAGGGGTTGTGAAATTTCATGGGACTACTACAAATTGTTCTAAAAACTGAAGTTGTTAGATAAAGACGTGATTCGATATGAATTATTCTATCATTCTTCTTCACACTTAGTTTGGTATTTTTTTTTGCCAATTACTAAGGGTGAACATATTTATTTGGGAAGGCAAATTGGGACTGGAAAGATTTAAACTCAAAACCTTATGCACTAATACCATATTTTAATGACAATCATACATAGAAGAGAGATAAAAGAAAGAAATAGAAATATCTAAGAGTTAATGTGGTTCAGACGACCAAGAGAAGAATCATTGGAGTGGTAAGTCCCAATTCATCTTATTATCTTTGGGGATGATTTATTATCCTTTAATAGAAAGTAATACAAATGGGTTACAGTTGTTAATTTATTATAACTATCGCACAGTTCAAACATATTTTCTACGATATTTGGATTAGGACAAATTATTGTTCAAACATATGTGATGGTGGTGTTTATTGTAGGCTTACAAAAGTTGTACTTAAGGCTACATGTTGTATGGTAAGGTCACGTCTCGACCACGAAGGAGGTGAAGGAAAAGTCAAACCCTATTCTTATTTTTCTACCTATCTCAAATAAGCATGTAGGGGTATTCACACCTTAGGAGATTTATTAATGTTCTCAACTTGTGTATCTTTCTGAAATCATATCACATTATTCGAAATAAATGAGTGGTGGAGATCCGAGTCATACAGTTTGTTTTCGACCCTTTACATCCTCTCGCGTTTTATTACATATTACCATGATCTTAAGGGTTCGTTATTTAAAATAAAATTATTTTCTGAATTTTCGGTGTTTGGATGATAGAAAACTAGAGAATAGTGTCAAAAAAGTCCTAAACCTATTGTATTAGTGTCAATTCAGTCCTAAATCATTTTTTGTGTCAATTCAGTCATAAACATTTTGCATTGGTGCCAATTTAGTCCTAAACATTTTATTGATACCAATTCAGTCCTAAATATTTTACATTAGTGCTAATTTAGTCCTACATATTTTGTATTTATACCAATTGAGTCAATTCGAATAATTTTGGCCGAAAATTGAAGGTACGAATATCAATTATCTTACATGGAATAGTAGGCATTAACGTGGTATTTTTAAATATTTTTTAAAAAAAACAAAAAAATGCTTAAAAATTATTTAAAATTATAGAATAATATTAAAAAGTGTCAAGTTAGGGTTTGCAATGCTAGTAGGAAAATCAATGCCACGTCTGTGATTTTCGGCCAAAATTAGCTGAATTAACTCAATTGGCATAAATACAAAAGAGTTAGGATTAAATTGGCACTAAAGCAAAAAGTTTAGGACTGAATTAAGTACCATTAAAATATTTAAGACTTAATTGGCACCAATACAAAAGGTTTATAGTTGAATTGGCACCCAAAAAAAGGTTTGGGACTGAATTGACATTAATACAATATGTTTATGACTCTTTTTTTATACTTCTCCCCCAGAAAACTAATTGGTCTATGCGTATGGAAAACATTTTTCACACATCAAATTAGGTTTTCATCATCCAAATACCAGAAAGATGAAAAATGATTTCCTGGAAATTATTTTCCTTCAAACAAACGGACCCTAAGTGTGCATAAAGTCGAAAAAATTACCAAAAAAGTTTAAACTTACTACAATTGTGCCAATTCAGTCCTAAACATTTTTTTGCCAATCCAGTCATAAACATTTTACATCTATGTCAATTCAGTCCATACAACCAACTTTGGCTGACCGGCGCTGACCTAGACTCCGACCGGCTGGAGGAAGAAGGAGAATTAAAAAAGAAAAAGAAAAAACAAAAGAAATAAAAAATAAATAAAATTGTTAAAATATTATTAAAAATTTCAATGTTAGTGTGAGCCGACAAAAGTTGGCCGGATGGGCTGAATTGGCATAAATGCATAATATTGAAAACTAAATTGACACAATCGTAATAGATTTATGACTTTTGTTTGATTATTTTTCCGCATAAAGTTAATAGACCGTTTATGGGAATATGCTTAAAAGAGTAGGCGCGTGTCATCATCTTTGCACACGCCAAGGGTAATTATAATACCCCGCCAGCTAATAGCATAATTTAAGCATAGCATCAACGTGTTGCCAATAGGTATGAAAAGAAAAAATGGTGGAGAGGTAGATTTAAAAAGGGAAACTCGTCAACTTTGCCGAGGCGTGGGGATTAGATAAGTGCAAATCTTCCAAAAGAATGGATTGCTTAGTCTGATTTTCATGATTGTATATCCAGACAAAGGAGTAAGACAAGAACGAAACGAAACTACCCACGCATGTGCATGTCAGAAGACGCTTGCGATGATAGACATGATATCATGTTAGAGCATGCATGCATAACTTGGACTAAAGATTTGGAAATATTATCTCACATCACTTGACAGTAGGTCTTAAACACTCTTTATATTCATGTGGCCTCTCTCTACTTAATCAGCTTAAGCTTTTGGATTGAACTTTCTAATATGTGGTAATAGCTATTGTTAACCCTTTTGCGAATACGCGTGGTTAAAATTTCACGTGTCGCTCTAAACCCGATTTGCACGTGAGATGGGGTGTTGAAGTATGCTTTTTATATTCATGAGATCTCCCTTCGTCTATCAATTTAAGTTTTTCGATTGAACTTTCTTACAAATCAAATGGAGCATAGGTACAAAAGAATTTGGCATATGGGAAGCTTTTGGCATACTAGGATTGGAAATGTCCCTAAGATTGCAATGCATGATTAAGAAAAGGGGATAAAAATTATTGGTTACAGCCTGGTCAATGGCTATCGGTTGCAGCGTGGACTATATAATTGGTGAAAATTTAGGGCGCGAGTGATAATTATTCTGTTCCCGGAAGCTATTTCTAGCAAGAAATAGATTTTTTTTTATTTCTATTCCCTAGTCAAGAGAACGACAAAAAATTTCTATTCCCACAACAAAAGTTCGTTTGATAACAACACAAAATTTTTTGTTGCTGGTCGTCGGAACTCAGACGACGACTGGCGGCTAACGACAAGGACGCGAGAGAGAGGGAAACCGCACGTGAGTGAGGGGGAGTGAGCGATGAGAAGAATTTTTATTTCCGTTTCTATTCCATAAATAGAAAAGGTAAAAAATTCCAACTCCTCATTTCTGTTTAAACCTATTTTGGACTAAAAATTTGTTTCAAAAATAGAAAAATGAAATTGCGTTACCAGAAAATACAAAAATAGAGAAACAGAATAATTAATTACCATGCACACGCTTAGAAACCACGAGTAGAATTCATATAATTTAGGAACATTTAGGTTTAGCATAATCAAATAGGAATTAGATCCTTCTGTAATTGAGAATGGTCGCTTAGGAACTTTCATTCGAAATAAGTAACTGAAGGATTGGTATTTAACCCGTGAGAGTAGCATATGTGTGCCAAATATGATTCAAGGTCAAGGATGTGGAGTAATTAGAAGTTAGAACTAGGCAACTAGTCATTTTGTCTCCGAATTTGCAATATTGAACACATTTCGAGCGAGGACGAGGACGGCTTGATCCTCCTTAAGGCATAAGCAATATTTCGTACCGTACGCAAAGATTGAAATAACCCGAACACGACGCATGGTCGATTTGTTAAATTATGTCTCGAGTTTAAGCCCGAAGTGAAAATTCGAATATTCCGAATGGAATATTTCCTATTCGGTGTTGGAGCCCGAAGTGAATATTCGGATATCCTCGGTGGAAATCATCTTTCCTATTTGATATAATTCAAATCTACGAAACTTATCCTCTATTATTTGTATCTGCCAAAGAATGTCTAACGTGGAAAGTCCAAGATGCGGATTTATTGATAGCACTCATGAATTCAATTCAGTTGAGGAGTCGGTCAATAAAACAACAAATATATATGGAAGTCAGAGTTGGCATCGGATAGGGCTTGTTATATATATATATATATATATGCTTGGACCATTAATTCGTCTTCAAGCTGTAGTTGATGCGCAAGAGGGGACTTCTTCGTGGATTATAAGCGTTGCATGTTATTGCCTCGCCAATTGCATCGGGAATTGAGGGATCAGAGAAGACGTCGTCGAAGCCTTGAAGCGCCATCATGAGTGCTTGCTAGTGGGACTTCTTGAAGCACCGTTCATCGAGTGCTTGACATTGGGTCTTCGTTTAATCTGCGAAATTACATCAAGAATTCAAGTGTCGAAGCCAATTAAATCTTGAGGTTAGATTTGTGTTTTAATTCCTTTGCGAGATTGAGAGATTATTTCGCTAGGAATTGGGGGCTAAACACTGTGTGTATCTTGGATGTAATTGGGGCTGGAAAACACCAAGGGTATGTTTGTGTAACTCGAGTGATCTGTAATCTCCGTTGTATCGCTTGATCTATAGTGGAATCGTTGCTGCTCTCCCCGTGGACGTAGGTCTTTACGACCGAATCACGTACATCTGGTGTCTGTCGCGACCCGTCCGAAAGCGGACGCGGCTAATGGATTACCGATCGCGGGCCTTTGATCGGCGCGGGCCCTCCCAGGCCCATACCAAATCGCGGCGGGAGTATTTTTCAAAGGATTCGACGATAAGAGTCGATCGCTTTCGACCTTCAGTGTGGTCGTGGTGGCATGTGCAACTTGTGCATGCATTTGGAGTCGCCACCGGTCTTTCTTGGAGGGTAGACCGGAAACCTTATTGACCGATTGTGAGAGATCGATCAATCCTGCGGAACCAGAGATTTTGGGTTCGGGGACTTGGTTACGTTGATATCATTACCAACGCCCTTTCGGTACCTAACGCGAGTGATTTTCCTAACTAGGAGTTCATGCAGGCGCAATTTTAAGTGAGGTAGGTTTGATTCAAGGTTTCATGCAGATTGGAAGACTGTTCCTATCAATCACAATCAATTTAAATGAAAGCGCAATCAAGTATATAAATAAATCACTTCAATGCACATCAATTCAGATCAATGGCTTCCTAGTATAACCAAAAGAGTTAAGGAAGGTGTGACTTCGGTCAGGAGGTAAAATGAGAAGATTTGGAGGCGATTAACCCGAAGGGCAAAATCGTCAATTTTTGGGAAGTTTGGATACCGAAATACCCAAGATACCCCATCGCCAGTTGATTGTGGCCATTTCCCATTTTTGAGATTTTTTTTTTTTTGAATTTTCCGATTTTTTTTTTTAAAAGGAACCGAGTCCGGGTCGGCTCCTCGGGCCCGGACCTGGATCAGGCCGTCGAGCCTGATCCGATCCGGGAAAGAGGACCCGAACTGGGCCTGGTCAACACAAAAGGAGGCAAGCCTTCCTTTCCTTGTCCTGCCCGAACTGGGCTTTGAAATGGCCCAGAAATTTCTTTTTCTTTCTGCCAGCCCGCCCAACCTACCCTCTATCAGCTATAACGCAGGCCCAGATCCAGCTAAAAAAAGACAAGCCCAGCTAATCCAACCCAACATTCTACACGCCTAGCTCAACATGAAAATGAGTCTTACCTTGCTGTTCATCATCGTCTTCAACACGACGCCTCTGCCCTTCCGACGCCAACGTGTCCCCGAATGCTTGGACGATCTCCGAATGCTTCGCCGCCGCGCCGCTCGGACTCGCTCGTCGCACCGCCGCCGGGTCTCGCTCGGACGGAGCTCTGGTTCGGCTTCTCAGTCCCCTACGTCGGAGCACCATCGTTCGGAGCCTCACCCCGGCTTACACACGCTAGCCTCATCGCTAGCTCGAGCTTGTATACCGCGTCGGTCACGCACTCGTCGTTACTGACCCGAGCTCACGTACATCGGTCCGAGCTTGAGTCGCCTCTACAACGATCGAGACTCGCTCGTTGCACCGGCGGTAGGTCTCGCTCCAATGGACCCTGTCGCCACAAACTTCGGTCTGCTTACCCAGTACCAAGACCACGACGTCAAGACTACCAGGTCTGTCGGGTTTTGTCTAAGGAAACCGGAAGAGGATGTTGGTGGTCAGTTCTGGGCAGAGGAGCGCGGAGAAAGGTGGGACTCAGTGTTGACACCTGATTTTTGACCATCCGTTATTATAGTTTTTTTTATTTCTAAAATTAATTAAAAATAGCAAAAAAGGTCAAAAAATTGCAAAATCAACTTTGGAAGCCTTAGCCTAGCCTTAGGAACCAATTTTGAACAAAAAATATTTTTTTGAATTTTTTAATATTTTTTGGAATTTATTTAATTATAAAAATACCCAAAAAATTGGAAAAATACCATCCGTGGTCAGAAAATTACACAAAAATATTCTGAAATTTTATTTTAATTATCTCTTCAATATTTTCACTTTTTATTATGGAAATTTGGCTTGGTTCATGGGGTTCCTTCACAAACCTAATCCCGAACCGGGCCTAAAAAATCCTTTTCGAGTCTTTTAATTTTCAATTCTCGGCTTTTATAAGCTATGACATTGGACTCCAAAGTATTGAAATGCAATTGGGTCAATTTGCCCTCCAATTTGATCAATTTTAACCAAAAGGGCTTAATTGCATAAAAATCTTTCAATTTAGTCCCCGGTTTCACAATTTTTGAAATTAAATTTCACACGGGCACACCCATTAAAATTAAACACCTCTACCCAACAGTTTTCATCATGCTGAATCCATTGGTGGGCTCAATTTTGGCTAATTCGATCGTTTAGGCCTTCGATTTGGCGAAATTAAATTTCGGATCCTAGGGACAATTTGGGGTTTTCACATAATTTCAATAAATTGATTCACGAAAATACCCATATTTGATGTAAAACATGTCAAGGAATCCGATTTTGCCATCAATTTCATGAAAAGAGGTCATTTGGGGGGTCAATTTGGCGATTTGGGCGATTTGGCCGAACCGGGCCGGTCGGGCCCGACCCGACCCGACCCGGGACAGCATGCACAGAATGTGCAGCGGCGTGGACAGAAAACAGGGGGGGAGCAGGGCGTGATGGGGGCGCGCGATTATTGAAGAAAAAAAAGGCGACAGGCGTGGGGGGACATGGCAACATCGGGCAGAGGTGGTGGACGTGCCGAGGCGGGCGGTCGGCCACCGTGAGGGGGAGAGATTCTCGGATAAAAACCGAGCTCGGCCATAGGAGAGAGGGAGAGTTTTGGGGGGAGTAAGGACGAAGCCGGAAGGTGGCAAGGCTTCCCCGCACACCACAGAACCCCATCGGAGCTTCGGCGGTCGTCGGCAATCTCCGGATAGGTCGGTATCTCGCCGGGTCTCCATTTTTCTTTACGCACGCCATGTGTTCGACAAAATGCCGATGGATGCCTCGACTTGGTTTTGTCTCGGCCGTGCCCTTCCCGACCCCCATTTGCGCGTATCAAGCTTTGAATATGTACTAGCATTGCTTCTAAACTCGTTTTGACCTTTGTTTTGCATTGAACCGCGACGAAACACGGCTCGGAGCTTCGCCGGCTTTGATCCGGACCGGGAGCTCGGCGAGGGATTTCCGGCGGCCGCCGACCATCGAGGGACCCCGGGTAAGTCATCAAACCTCCCTTGGATGCTGTGTGAACGGTTGGAAACAAGTTTAAACGCAAAAAAAATTTTGCAAATCGGCTCGCCGGAGCCGGGTTCGGGGAGGTCCGGTTCGCCGATTTTTAGCATGTTCATGGTTATTATTTGTGTTGTATGTTGATGTGGGTGGTCCAAGAAGTCGAATGCCGAAAAAAGGAACGAAAAACACCAAGTTTGGGTCCGGTTCGCGATTTTCCGGCAAAAAAAATTCCGGCGAGGTTCGCCGGATTTTTCACTGTTCATCGTCTTCTCCGGCGAGGTTCGCCGGAATTTTCACTGTTCATCGTCTTCTCCGGCGAGGTTTGCCGGAATTTTCACTGTTCATCATCTTCTCCGGCGACCTCGCCGGAATTTTCACTATTCCCGCCGGAATTTTCACTTTTCATCGTCTTCTCCGGCGACCCTCCGGCCGGTCAACGGCCGACGTGGCGTGCCACGTAGGCAGCCACGTCAGTCGGGTGGGTCCGGTCCGCTTATTTTCAAATAAAACAAACGGACGGCTACGATCGCGACACGTGTCGCGATCCTGGAATTTTTGGAAAATTAAATAAATGATTTTCGAATAATCGATCCGGCGGACGAGGATGTGCCACGTGGCTCACTGAGGGACGTCCGATCTTGTAAAAGATCGGACGCACCAGAGGAGGCCACGTGGCACGTTCTGGAGCGTCCGATTTGTAGGTTTTCTAAAAAATGAAAATAAATTAATTTTTGATCCGACGGCTATTATTGAGCCACGTGGCTCTCTGTGGGTCGCTCGATCTAGTGGAAGATCGGACGCACGAGACGAAGCCACGTGGCACGACGTGGACCGTCCGATCCGGGGAATTTTCGGATAATTAAATAAAATAGATAAAAAATCCAAAAATTGTTTAAAAAAAATAGAAAAATGTTTTAAAAAATCAAAACGGTGTCGTTTTAGGCCGGTGTCGATCCCTAAGGTCGGGCCGGGCGCCCGAGAGGCGCGGGCCGGGTTTGACCCGGCCCGGAAAATATTTTTTAAATATTAAAAAAATTTCAGAAAATAATAAAATAATCAAAAAATCAATAAAAAATGGAAAATCATAGAAAATTCGAAAAATTCAGAAAAATTCTAAAAAATTCCAGAAAATAGGAAATGACCACATTCAACTGGCCACGACCTGTTTCGGGTCTTTCGACCCCCGATCTTTTCAGAAATGACGGTTTTGCCCTTTCGGCAAACCGTCTTCCAAAAAATTCTAAACAATCCAGGAAAATCCCAAAAAATAGGAAATGGCCACAAACAACTGGCCAAGGCTCATTCCGGGTGTTTTGAACCCCGAACCTTCTTAAAAATGACGATTTCGCCCTTTGGGCGAATCGTCTTCCAAAAACCAAAGAAAAATCAAGAAATTCCAAAAAATTCTCAAAAATGGGAAGTGGCCACAATCAACTGGCCATGGAATATTTTGGGTAATTAGGTATCCAAACCTTCCAAAAATGACGATTTTTCCCTTCGGGCTAATTGTCCCCGAATCTTCCCATTTTACCCCTAGCCCTAAATCACATCTTTCCTGAGCCCTTATGGCTATACTAGGAGGCCAATGATTGAAATTGATGTGTATTGACATGACTTATTTATGCACGTGACTTGCGCTTTCATTATATTGACTGTGATTTGATAGGACCAGTCTTCCAATCTGCATAAAACCCTGAATCAAACCTATCTCACCCAAAATTGCGCCTGCATGAAATCTTAATTAGGAAAATCACTCGCGTTAGGTACCGAAAGGGCGTTGGTAATGACACCGACGTAACCAAGTCCCCGAACCCAAAATCTCTGGTTCCGTAGAACTGATCGATCTCTCCCAATCGGTCAGTAAGGTTTCCGGTCTACCCTCCAAGAAAGACCGGTGGCGACTCCAAATGCATGCACAAGTTGCACATGCCACCATGACCACACTGAAGGTCGAAAGCGATCGACTCCTATCGTCGAATCCCTCAAAACATACTCCCGCCGCGATTTGGTATGGGCCTGGGAGGGTCCGCGCCGATCCAAAGCCCGCGATCCATCATTTCAGAGCGGAGGCCCGCGATCGGTAATCCATTAGCCCGCGTCCGATTTCGGACGGGTCGCGACAGCTGGCGACTCCACTGGGGACTTTGTTCTAGAACACTTGGTTCTGGACCTCAAGTGGACTTAGGCCGTAATTAAAACGTTGAGTGATTTTTCTAACCTTGCAGGCGCTCTTGAAGGTGAGGTAAGTCCGCTCACGATAGGTGTTATATGTTTTTGCAGATTGGAGTGATAAGGGGTGTAGTCTGTGATTAACATTGTCTTATGCAGGATGGGCGTAGGAATGTATGTTGTATGGGTGATTTGAAGCGCTGATTGATATATAAATTGTTACGCATGATTCACTGCATATTTGAGGATCATGACACTTTGCACAAAGCGCCCAAACCCAGGCCGCGAAATCACCTTTTCAGGTAGCCATAAATCAGGGATCGATATGCAACGCTCTAGCGTGGATTGCGCTGGGGTTGACCGTATTCGATCCCACTCACTATCCAAGTCGAGACTTTTATCCATTTGTTGTGGATTGCGCTCATGGACGAATTTATAGACTCGGATAGAGGGAAGCCTCTAGGTTCCTCACCTAAGCCATTTTGATTTCTAGAGTCAAGCCTCACTTGTCTCATGCGCATGTATATGGATGGTTGGTATACCTAAAACCAAAAAAAATCATTGGGTACCTCTCATGGTAAGATCCTGCCATTTCTATTTAAATTCACTTGCAGTCTTTTATTTCGCGCGACATGCTGCATTCATCAAGTTCGATGGTTGAGTCCAATTCCATTTTAGAGTATAAATAAAAGAGATGATCTATCCAAGTCGGTCCCACATCCCGGACGTATTCAAGTATGAGCGACGCATCATCCGCCATCAGACTGCCTGGACATTCAACAGAGTTTACCCTCTTCGAGCTGTCCAAGGAATGATCCGGTGACCATACCGATAGTTGAAGGACATACAATAACAGCAAATTCGAGACACCTGCCGGACATTATCAAAAGGGGATCTGATAAAAACGAAGACCCGAAATAGCCGGACCAAAGACATCAAGCATCGTCCCTCGAAGACCTAACTTGGGGCATCTCTTTAGGTTCTTAAGGGTCACGTTCCAGTCGTCCCTTTTCTTTTATCAGGATCATCGAGTCTGTAAGGAGCACCCGCATGTGGGTCTCCCATCTATCTTTTACACCTCGATTTCTAATTCTTGTCTAAGTGTCTTGACATTGGAGCGCGACACTAGAATTTCTCTCAACCATCCGGATTTTTCGGTTCAATTGCACGTCTTACCCAGATGAAATTTTCGTTAGAACTCACACTTGGTATGTTTAACCCAAGTACGAGAATCTAACATTCATTTCATGGTGCGCCGGACATGGAATTGAACCGGTCTATATCATGCATCATTGGTAATCCTTGGTAATTAACTAAAGTCGTCCATGTTTCCTGAATTCAAGAGGAGACATGATATCCAAATTACCTTCGGGAAATCATTTCAATTTGGATGTCCTATCTCTAATCGAATTTAGGACACATTGGAATTGCATTTTTATCTTCTTGGAAATTCCACAGATTTTCTAGGGATTTACCAAAAGTGATAACCATGGATTACGCTCCTTTTAGTTTTATGTTTTCTCTTGAAAAACATCGATAAGAATTTTTCACATGAGTTTAAGGCTTGTGTAAAAGTCCTTATCTTCGTTAATTACAAGAAAGCATAAAATTGAAAGGATTTATGCTTTACTTCCCTTTCTGACATATTCCTGTCATTCGAACAGGTAATTTCCAGAATCAAAATTCGGGGACTTGTGTGAAGAATCAGTCGCAAGTTTAAATGGACCAGGATGGCATAGAAAAACGCTTGACCACCCTGGAGAGTCAGTTGGCTCAAGTGCTCGCAATGATGACAGAAATGAAGACACCCATCCTCACCACACAGGGGGTACCCCGACAGCCTTAAATTCTAACCTGACTGTCCGACCAGGGAATCCTCAAGAGAGAGTCAACTGATGAGGACATTTTGCCATCTTTCAAGACGTGGAGCGGCATGCAATCAAAGAAGCCACATGCGGAAGAGAGTTAGCTGTAATCTAATCTCTTTAAATTTGAAAATTTGCTGATTGTGTTTTATTGATCCTCAGGAGTGGTGCTTCAAGAAGATTGAAACTGGCTGACAACTCGAGCCACTAGGATGGATATTTGAAGTCAGACAAAGAAGTCGACTTCTCACCAAGACAGCATACTGGGGCAAAGCCCACCAAGATGAAAAGGGACGGGAAACTCTAAACAACAGATATCCCCTAATTGAAAAGGGAATCGTGTAAAAATTATAAAAGGATCAGAGAAGTCGACTGGGGCATATCCCACTCAACTAGGGCAAACGCCACCTGACCGGGGCAGCCGGATCAAATGTGAAAAACAGGATAAGATGGTCAAAGACAAACGAAGGAAAATTTGTCTTCCCCATAAGACGAAAAGAAATGTGCCTTCAGCAGATATCACCCATTGGGATTCCATTGACAAAATGAATCAAATTATGAAGAAGGAGCAACCTAATTAGGATTGGCTCTCCCTAAGTCAAAAAAGTTGTATCCGTTCCAAATCGGACTGACTGATTCACAAGCTGATATGGTTTCCCATTCTTGCAGATGATGACGAGAATGAACGGGCCCGCTGAAAAATTTCCAGCATCTGGGATGCTAGAAGTGACTAGAGCGGGGATAGTAAATCCGTAGTCGTTTCAATTAAAGCTCCTTATGCAGTGATTGACTCTTTCACTCCTTTCATCGCGCAGGTTGTTGAAGTACCCAATCACGAGTAAACTCATTCTCGCGGATGTCAAATAGCCTGAATGCGTCAATGCGGCAGGATCAAATTGCCTACGACTAAATCGGTCAGTCCCAGATAAAGCATCCGGTGGCTGGGGGCAAATCACTCTCTACCCGGAAAGGGTACCGAATGTAGGATATGCCGAATTCACCATGGGGATACGTAGGGGAAGTCCCTGAAGCAGTTATCACCCATGAATCATGATGAAGTGGAATAATCAATCAAAGACAAAACACATCAAACCCTTCTAAATGAAAAGGAGAACGATACGGAGCCATCAATTCTGGTAAAATGACGTATCGTTCCAAAATGATTATTTTCTTGATATAAGAATAATGTTTCATTTCTTTTTCCTTTCAGGTTGGGACCAGAAGCAAAGGACCCAAGAAGCAATGCCTTCAAATGACAAACAGGGAGTACCCCTTTTCATGGCATCTCAGACACGCACTTTGGCTAAATATTTTTAAGAGCATTCTAATAGCTCAATTTGTAAACAAAACCTTTGAGAAAACTTGAAGAAGTTTATCATCATTTAGAAATCTCTGTGAAAAGAGCGCTTGAAAAGAAAATTTCAAGTTTTCCAGATTGACATATCTGACAAAAATGCTTTCTCTGAATAGAGTGAAAAGCACGAACTCATGTTTCGTTGCTGGCACACATAACATGCATCATGCATATCATGCACATATCCTACATACAGAGAACCCAAAGGGAGAAATGCCGGTTCCCGCAGGATAAATTTCAAGGGTAAATTGTATCGACTCCAATAGTCAATTATACATGCCCTTTACTCATGAGATTTCTTCTTTTCAATAGGGGAACATCGAACATCTCAAATGGCGACTGTGATCGAGAGAATCACCAAACCGCCACATGACAAATCCCCAGATTGTCAGGCTGTCTAGGGACAGAGAAAAAAATAATCGAAGAATCTGGCAATCGAGATAGATGACCAGAATCGACAAAAATTCATGAGAGCGGGCTCCCCCACCTGCTTCGAGGAGCCAAGCCGGAGGCAAATTCTCACGATCCCCCATGAAAGTGCATCGAACCAGGGTTATCAAACCCAGAGATGACAAACACCAAGACAAGCCTCACTAGGGCAGAATACTTGGGAAACACCGTTCCTTCAAATATTGGAAGGATAAAACCCCGAAGGGAGTATCTCTTTTCTGAAATTTCAAATGAAGTCAAATAAGGACCTACACCTGTTTCTTCATGTGCAGGTGCATGGACGTAATCAAAATTGAATTGAAAATTGCCAACAAACATGGAAAGTGCAAAGGCACGCTGCCAAGATGAACACCGCCCAACTGGGGCAAAGCAGTTGTCGACGTGATTGAGGATCGTCTCGCGAACAACACCCACAAATACAGACGAGATGAAGCAGCATCCATCATCCACATCAAATGTGGCGCGTCAACGATCGACGAAAGAGATGAATACGTCAGTAAGACGCCACCATGGATCCCAAGAGAGAAGACATCCCCAAAGAGGATGAAGATTGCAGCAAAATGCAAAATGAAGTTAGCTGGGGCAAGCGTCACCTAGCTACGACAAATCACACCCAACTGGGGCAAGTGAATCAGTTTCGCGCTGGACAAAGAAAGATGTGTCTTCTCCAGCAAAGTCAATGGACGCGATAGCAGAGTTGTCCGCATCAAAATCAAACCCCCAAGATACTAATTTGGGTGAACGGTAACTTTGTATCGTTCCAATCTAATCTTCGAAGATCACAGGCTTAACATGAGTTTTTCCCTCATTTAACAGGAAATTACTAACGCCAAAAAGCCACAAAAGAAAGGATCTCGCCCGATGTGGAGGCGAAAAGAAATATCTGTTGCAAGAGGCAAGTTGCCAGGAAACGGAACCCTAGAAAATGACGTAGAATACGTCCAAAAGCACAAATTGATCTCACCCAGTGCAAATCCTAGAGAAGGATTTCGTTGCCAAACAGATGGATAGATCATGGCCACAAGCTAGATGGCCGACTTCAACAAGCCTTACATTTGCGTTCAAATGGAGGCGCGAAGCGAGAGTAAAGCAGTATCGTTTCGATTTGTCTTGAATTTCGAAACACGAACTGACACTTGATATTTTTTGTTGACAGGGATTCACCGTCAAGATGGACAGAAAATGGTTGGCACTAGTAAGCCGCAAAATAAAAGAACTCGCCGACAAGGAGGCAAATAGAATTATCGACCTTAGAAGTCAGAACTCCAAGAAATGGTCTTTGATTATAAGACTGAGTGGAGGGTAAAAAGTATCGCTCCCACATTACATGCTTTGACATGCATTCTGATAGAAATTTCCTTTTTCCTTGAATAAAAGGAACTCTGAAGAGTGGCGCTGGAATGCGTCCAAAATCACAAATGGATCTCCTCTAGGGAAAATCCTTGAGAAGGATTTATCGCCAACCAAACGGAGGGATCAAGGCCACAAGATAGATGGCCAACTTCTACAAGCCGCGCGTTTGTGTTCAAATGGAAACACAAAGCAAGAACAAGGCTGTATTGTTCCAATTTGCCTCGAATTTTGGAACGCAAACTAACACCTATTTCCCGTCTTTGACAGGGGTTCGCCATCAAGGCGAAACAGGTTTTCACACCCCAAGTATTACCCATTGGAATACATGACCATGGGTAAAATGTATCGTTCCAAGTTTTTGCGAAATTCGTGAACATACAATGACATGCTTGTTTTACGTTTTCAGGGATCCCCAGCCGCGGGGGACAGGTAAGTATCCCTTTCCCCAATCCATTGAAGAGGTTGAATAAAAACAGAGAAGAAAAGAAAAGCTTTCAGAATCTAATGTCTGGAAAAGGCATAGAGTTCAAATTTCATTGGCATTCATGTTTTGAAACAGGAGGTTGTTTGAACATGATTAGAACATGCATGGTGCGTCATAAAATCTCCATGGCAGGCAAAATTTTTGGAGAAAATGAAAGAGATCTTTCCAATCAAAGGTTGTTTAGAACCTTCAAAAGGACGTTTTCTCAAAAGACGAGAGGCAAAGCCTAATCCAAACACGTCCTATACACACTTGAGAGAAAAGTGGAGCGGATCAGATAGTAAAATCTGGACCTACGGAAGTAGGGATTATTCGCAGCAATTACATGGATTGGGATGACGGAGGCATTCGTTTCATATCCCCAAACACTACAGGTGACCATTGACAACCCCTTTGAACGGCGGTTTTCATTCTCAACCCTGTCAAGAACCACCCCACATTGGGGCAAAATGGAGGCGAGTCCAGCAACATCAGGAGAAAATGGTTAGAAATTCTCTTGCTCGGACTAACATCAATCTTTGTGTGTTGTTTATATGGTAATCCAAGTGCCATAGGATGACAAGAAGCATTCATTTCTCTATCCCACACACTATATCCTTTGCATAGCCAAGTTGAGCCTGCAAATTCGTTTCATGAACCCATTGGTGATCATTCCAAGACGGGCGCCGCACCACTTCAAAAATGGAAGAGTTCAAGACTCAGGGATTACGAGAGAGAATTCCCGGACTAATATTTAAAGCATGTTTAGACTATATGTCTAACACAATCCCATGAAGATGAAAAAAAAAAAAAGGATTTCGAAAATGATGAGAAAAGCCCCCAGCATCAAGAAAAAGCAAAGTGCCTGGTAAAAGCAAGGCCGATGCTTGGGTGAACAATTTGTATCAATCCCCAGTGAAACCTGTTTGAAAAGGGGAAAAGAAAAATTCAGAAGGAGTCAGATTCCAAAAACTACTCCTCAAACGGTATCAAGCGCGGAGCAAAAACACAGAAAGAGTTGTCAACCTCTTAATACCACAAGAGACGCTCTCTAAAGAATTTGTGCACACCTCCAGAGTAGTTGCGCGCCTCAAAGATTGAAGATGCGGAATGGAAAAGACAGGTGACAAGTTTGCAATGATCACCAACGCCAATCCCCTCATGAATTCTGGGCCAAAAACAAGCCTTTTTCGGTCCCCAATCCTACCAACATCATAACCCTGAAACAGTCTTCTCTGACTAAGACACTTGGGTTAACATATGGCTTAGCTCGAAGAGGTACGAGCAAGACTATTTCTTTCTCATTTTGCAGGGTTCTTGACTTGTAAACCCGGAGCAGATGGTGAAGACTTTCATTCGATGGCCTCGACTCCAAAGTGGGTCCCCCTTGAAAACCAATACCAAGCCCAACATTACAGTCCCGTGGAAGACCTCCCGACCGATCAAAATGTATGCGCTGCGAATGAGCCTAAAACCTAGGCACAGGTCAGTAGGGAATTGAGTGCATCCCCTATAAAAGACCACTATCTCAAAACAGGTGAGAAGACCTCTTGAACGAGAAATATTCCAATTAATGTTTTGAACAAACTCTTTTTGGAATTTTTAAACCGTTGAACCAGATTTTCCGCGCAAGGAATTTGTGATCACATCTGTATGTTGCAAGAATGTTTTGGATAACCTCCAGCATCAAAATGCACTTTTCATGACTAAAACTTAAGTCATAAAATTTTGTCGATTGGACAACCGTTGTCTTCCCAAAGATTACTAACATTTTCTTGGTGAAGAAAAATCTTTCGGGCTCAAACTTCTGCAGGATACCTGGAGAACCCAGCTTCCAGAATGTCGCCTCAACAGACTCAACTGAAGCTTTGTCAAAATAAAATCTTTCACTGCTTCGAAAAACTGAATTCTCGACAAACTTCGGGATCTCTGAAAAGAGGGGAAGAAAAACCCTTTTAAAAGAAAAAGTCCTAGCTTGACGTGGAGAACCCTCGTCTCGGGACCCTTTTTCAAAAATCAAGCAGTCCTAGCATGACGTGGAGAACCCTCGTCCTAGGACCCCTTTTAAAACAAAAAATCAAACAGTCCTAGCTTGACGAGGAGAACCCTCGTCCTAGGACCCCTTTTCAAAAATATCAGACAGTCCTAGCATGACGTGGAGAACCCTCGTCCTAGGACCCTTTTTTTTTTAAAAAAAAAAAGAAAAAAGAAAATCAAACAATCCCAGTAGACGTGGAGAACCCTCGTCTCGGGACCCTTTTTCAAAAAATCAAGCAATCCCAGTAGACGTGGAGAACCCTCGTCTCGGGACCCTTTTTTCAAAAATATCAGACAGTCCTAGCATGAAGTGGAGAACCCTCGTCCTAGGACCCCTTTAAAAAAAAAAAAAAAGAAAATCAAACAATCCCAGTAGACGTGGAGAACCCTCGTCTCGGGACCCTTTTTCAAAAAATCAAGCAATCCCAGTAGACGTGGAGAACCCTCGTCTCGGGACCCTTTTTTCAAAAAAAAAAAATCAAACAGTCCCAGCATGACGTGGAGAACCCTCGTCCTAGGACCCCTTTTTCAAAAAAAAAAAACCAAGCAGTTCTAGCATGACGTGGAGAACCCTCGTCCTAGGACCCCTTTTTCAAAAATATCAGACAGTCCTAGCATGACGTGGAGAACCCTCGTCCTAGGACCCCTTTTTAAAACAAAAATCAAGCAGTCCTAGCATGACGTGGAGAACCCTCGTCCTAGGACCCCTTTTTTCAAAAAAATTAAGCAGTCCCAGTAGACGTGGAGAACCCTCGTCTCGGGACCCTTTTTCAAAAAATTAGGCAGTCTCATCGGACGTGGAGAACCCTCGTCATGAGACCCCCTGTTTCAAAATTCATACAGTCTCGTCGGACGTGGAGAACCCATGATCCCGGAAGGACACCTTGCTCTGTCAAGAAAAGCCCATAGGGTCATGTTTTGCAGGATCCCTGGAGAACCCAGGTCCCAAACTGATACCTTTTTAATGAAAAGATTGCAGGTTTCAGCTTTCTACAGGATAATTGGAGTCCCCATATCCCAGAAAGGTACCTCGCATGTCGAAAGGACAATTCGGCCTTCTGCGAGATTTCAGGTAACCCCTAAATCCCAGGATAGCCTTCAGGTGAACCTAGAGTTAGGTAAACCTTCCAAAAGAGACCTTAATGATGTCAATCCTTAGGCGGAGCCTTTTAGTAGGCAAACCCTTTCCCAAGACCGATCTACGAACGAACGATCGAGTCTCCGAGGCGGAGCCTTTTAGTAGGCAAACCCTCTCCCAAGACCGATCTACGAACGAACGATCGAGTCTCCGAGGCGGAGCCTTTTAGTAGGCAAACCCTTTCCCAAGACCGATCTACGAACGAACGATCGAGTCTCCGAGGCGGAGCCTTTTAGTAGGCAAACCCTCTCCCAAGACCGATCTACGAACGAACGATCGAGTCTCCGAGGCGGAGCCTTTTAGTAGGCAAACCCTTTCCCAAGACCGATCTACGAACGAACGATCGAGTCTCCGAGGCGGAGCCTTTTAATAGGCAAACCCTTTCCCAAGACCGATCTACGAACGAACGATCGAGTCTCCAAGGCGGAGCCTTTTAGTAGGCAAACCTTTTCCAAGACCGATCTACAGAACGATCGAGTCTTCGACTAGTCCCAACAAGACGGGATATGTCATTCCATAGGTGGAGCCTTTTAGTAGGCAAACCTTTTCCAAGACCGATCTACAGAACGATCGAGTCTTCGACTAGTCCCGACAAGAAGGGATATGTCATTCCGAGGCGGAGCCTTTTAGTAGGCAAACCTTTTCCAAGACCGATCTACAGAACGATCGAGTCTTCGACTAGTCCCGACAAGAAGGGATATGTCATTCCGAGGCGGAGCCTTTTAGTAGGCAAACCTTTTCCAAGACCGATCTACAGAACGATCGAGTCTCCGACAAACCCTACAGAACGGGCGCGTCATCCTTAGATTCCTATCAGTCTGGAGTCTCACTTGATGGTAGAAACCGCCTGAAGGGTCAACTTGATGGTAGAAACCGCCATAAGGGTCAACCCAAGGTAGAAACCGCCTGAAGGGTCAACTCAAGGTAGATACCGCCATAAGGGTCAACCAAAGGTAGAAACCGCCTGAAGGGTCAACTCAAGGTAGATACCGCCATAAGGGTCAACCAAAGGTAGAAACCGCCTGAAGGGTCAACTCAAGGTAGATACCGCCATAAGGGTCAAAACCAAATCAAAGGTAGAAACCGCCTGAAGGGTCAACTCATGGTAGAAACCGCCATAAGGGTCAACCAATGGTAGAAACCGCCATAAGGGTCAACTTGATGGTAGAAACCGCCATAAGGGTCAACTAATGGTATGACCTACCATACAGGTCAGGGCTTAATCTCCCTAGGATATTCTGAACGAGTCCTAGGTATCTTCTTGAGAGTCGTCGCAACCGGCAGCACCTGACAGGTGAGCTTCACGTAAGCCTCTCTCACTCCGGCCCATGTTCGAATTGCAAGAGTAAACCGGTGATTAATTTGAGCATTCATCAAAAGACTTGAAGGTCCGATGTCATAGCATTTCTTCCCCCCCAGTCGAGTCGGTCAAGATCCAGGCGTCATTTTGTCTTTGAAAGCGACCTCTGACGAGCTCACTCTCAAAGAGGGGCAGCTGTTGACACTTGATTTTTGACCATCCGTTATTATAGTTTTTTTTATTTCTAAAATTAATTAAAAATAGCAAAAAAGGTCAAAAAATTACAAAATCAACTTTGGAAGCCTTAGCCTAGCCTTAGGAACCAATTTTGAACAAAAAATATTTTTTTGAATTTTTTAATATTTTTTGGAATTTATTTAATTATAAAAATACCCAAAAAATTGGAAAAATACCATCCGTGGTCAGAAAATTACACAAAAATATTCTGAAATTTTATTTTAATTATCTCTTCAATATTTTCACTTTTTATTATGGAAATTTGTCTTGGTTCAGGGGGTTCCTTCACAAACCTAATCCCGAACCGGGCCTAAAAAATCCTTTTCGAGTCTTTTAATTTTCAATTCTCGGCTTTTATAAGCTATGACATTGGACTCCAAAGTATTGAAATGCAATTGGGTCAATTTGCCCTCCAATTTGATCAATTTTAACCAAAAGGGCTTAATTGCATAAAAATCTTTCAATTTAGTCCCCGGTTTCACAATTTTTGAAATTAAATTTCACACGGGCACACCCATTAAAATTAAACACCTCTACCCAACAGTTTTCATCATGCTGAATCCATTGGTGGGCTCAATTTTGGCTAATTCGATCGTTTAGGCCTTCGATTTGGCGAAATTAAATTTCGGATCCTAGGGACAATTTGGGGTTTTCACATAATTTCAATAAATTGATTCACGAAAATACCCATATTTGATGTAAAACATGTCAAGGAATCCGATTTTGCCATCAATTTCATGAAAAGAGGTCATTTGGGGGGTCAATTTGGCGATTTGGGCGATTTGGCCGAACCGGGCCGGTCGGGCCCGACCCGACCCGACCCGGGACAGCATGCACAGAATGTGCAGCGGCGTGGACAGAAAACAGGGGGGGAGCAGGGCGTGATGGGGGCGCGCGATTATTGAAGAAAAAAAAGGCGACAGGCGTGGGGGGACATGGCAACATCGGGCAGAGGTGGTGGACGTGCCGAGGCGGGCGGTCGGCCACCGTGAGGGGGAGAGATTCTCGGATAAAAACCGAGCTCGGCCATAGGAGAGAGGGAGAGTTTTGGGGGGAGTAAGGACGAAGCCGGAAGGTGGCAAGGCTTCCCCGTACACCACAGAACCCCATCGGAGCTTCGGCGGTCGTCGGCAATCTCCGGATAGGTCGGTATCTCGCCGGGTCTCCATTTTTCTTTACGCACGCCATGTGTTCGACAAAATGCCGATGGATGCCTCGACTTGGTTTTGTCTCGGCCGTGCCCTTCCCGACCCCCATTTGCGCGTATCAAGCTTTGAATATGTACTAGCATTGCTTCTAAACTCGTTTTGACCTTTGTTTTGCATTGAACCGCGACGAAACACGGCTCGGAGCTTCGCCGGCTTTGATCCGGACCGGGAGCTCGGCGAGGGATTTCCGGCGGCCGCCGACCATCGAGGGACCCCGGGTAAGTCATCAAACCTCCCTTGGATGCTGTGTGAACGGTTGGAAACAAGTTTAAACGCAAAAAAAATTTTGCAAATCGGCTCGCCGGAGCCGGGTTCGGGGAGGTCCGGTTCGCCGGTTTTTAGCATGTTCATGGTTATTATTTGTGTTGTATGTTGATGTGGGTGGTCCAAGAAGTCGAATGCCGAAAAAAGGAACGAAAAACACCAAGTTTGGGTCCGGTTCGCGATTTTTCGGCAAAAAAAATTCCGGCGAGGTTCGCCGGATTTTTCACTGTTCATCATCTTCTCCGGCGACCTCGCCGGAATTTTCACTATTCCCGCCGGAATTTTCACTGTTCACCGTCTTCTCCGGCGACCCTCCGGCCGGTCAACGGTCAACGGCCGACGTGGCGTGCCACGTAGGCAGCCACGTCAGCCGGGTGGGTCCGGTCCGCTTATTTTCAAATAAAACAAACGGACGGCTACGATCGCGACACGTGTCGCGATCCTGGAATTTTTGGAAAATTAAATAAATGATTTTCGAATAATCGATCCGGCGGACGAGGATGTGCCACGTGGCTCACTGAGGGACGTCCGATCTTGTAAAAGATCGGACGCACCAGAGGAGGCCACGTGGCACGTTCTGGAGCGTCCGATTTGTAGGTTTTCTAAAAAATGAAAATAAATTAATTTTTGATCCGACGGCTATTATTGAGCCACGTGGCTCTCTGTGGGTCGCTCGATCTAGTGGAAGATCGGACGCACGAGACGAAGCCACGTGGCACGACGTGGACCGTCCGATCCGGGGAATTTTCGGATAATTAAATAAAATAGATAAAAAATCCAAAAATTGTTTAAAAAAAATAGAAAAATGTTTTAAAAAATCAAAACGGTGTCGTTTTAGGCCGGTGTCGACCCCTAAGGTCGGGCCGGGTTTGACCCGGCCCGGAAAATATTTTTTAAATATTAAAAAAATTTCAGAAAATAATAAAATAATAAAAAAATCAATAAAAAATGGAAAATCATAGAAAATTCGAAAAATTCAGAAAAATTCTAAAAAATTCCAGAAAATAGGAAATGGCCACATTCAACTGGCCACGACCTGTTTCGGGTCTTTCGACCCCCGATCTTTTCAGAAATGACGGTTTTGCCCTTTCGGCAAACCGTCTTCCAAAAAATTCTAAACAATCCAGGAAAATCCCAAAAAATAGGAAATGGCCACAAACAACTGGCCAAGGCTCATTCCGGGTGTTTTGAACCCCGAACCTTCTTAAAAATGACGATTTCGCCCTTTGGGCGAATCGTCTTCCAAAAACCAAAGAAAAATCAAGAAATTCCAAAAAATTCTCAAAAATGGGAAGTGGCCACAATCAACTGGCCATGGAATATTTTGGGTAATTAGGTATCCAAACCTTCCAAAAATGACGATTTTGCCCTTCGGGCTAATTGTCCCCGAATCTTCCCATTTTACCCCTAGCCCTAAATCACATCTTTCCTGAGCCCTTATGGCTATACTAGGAGGCCAATGATTGAAATTGATGTGTATTGACATGACTTATTTATGCACGTGACTTGCGCTTTCATTATATTGACTGTGATTTGATAGGACCAGTCTTCCAATCTACATAAAACCCTGAATCAAACCTATCTCACCCAAAATTGCGCCTGCATGAAATCTTAATTAGGAAAATCACTCGCGTTAGGTACCGAAAGGGCGTTGGTAATGACACCGACGTAACCAAGTCCCCGAACCCAAAATCTCTGGTTCCGTAGAACTGATCGATCTCTCCCAATCGGTCAGTAAGGTTTCCGGTCTACCCTCCAAGAAAGACCGGTGGCGACTCCAAATGCATGCACAAGTTGCACATGCCACCATGACCACACTGAAGGTCGAAAGCGATCGACTCTTATCGTCGAATCCCTCAAAACATACTCCCGCCGCGATTTGGTATGGGCCTGGGAGGGCCCGCGCCGATCCAAAGCCCGCGATCCATCATTTCAGAGCGGAGGCCCGCGATCGGTAATCCATTAGCCCGCGTCCGATTTCGGACGGGTCGCGACACTCAGCCCCGGACAGAACCTGCAAAGCCGGGCACCGAGCAGAGTAGTCTCGTTCCGGTTGCTTGAGGTTCTCCGACTACTTCGTCGCGTCTAATGGTGATTTGTTGGATGAATATAGAGGGAAGGTATGATGATGGTGGTAGGCGGTTCGGCGACCAAGGATGGAGGTCGCGATGGTGGTCGTGCCGATGGAGGGTTGCTGTTCGCGCTTGCCCCCCCTCTTTATGAATCCACGTTGAAGCTCGTTGAAGCTTAGAGATCACTACGAGGGGGAGCTCTCGGATGGTAGCGGGACAGCGACGAGCCGACGAGCTGACGACGGCCGGGTTTGACGGACTGGGCCGTCGATGGCGTCGTTGGGTTGGACAAAAGCTGGAGTGGTCGGGACCGGCTGTAAGTGACGGCACGGCTGAGCTGAGGCTTCAATAGGGGTTGTCACAACAGTTCGAGAACACATGACTCCATTGCACAGTGACGGAGGAAGCGACTGCAGGTGACTGGTGGGGTTCTCGTGGCTCGCGGTGGTTGTGCTGGACGTGAGAGTTGGCGGTGATGTCGACGAGGAGAGCGAGGAGGGCGCCGAAGAGAGTGACGAGGCCGGCAAAGGAGAAGTCCTTCCAGGAGTGGTGAGAGGCGACAGCGCTGTCGAAGAGGGCGTCGTAGGCTTCGGGGAGGACATGCACCAAGACCGCCTTGCTGTAGGCGGTTTGGCCTTGGAAGTAACGGGCCAACGGGACGAGGGAGGAGGTAGGCACGTCGGTACAAATCGCATTAGATCCCGGTCCGTTTGGCGCAGAGGCTGGCCGCCAGTGGTTGGCCGGCGTTACGGTAGGAGCAAGGCGTTAGGGTCTCAAATGGTAGCTGCGGCTGTGGCCCCCCCCTCCATGCAACTCCTCGGCTCCTCTTTGCAGATGGGCTTCCTCCTTTTATTTTTTTTTTCATCGTGGAGCTGGTACTGTCCTCCCCCACTTTCTTTTATTTTTTTTATTTTTATTCTTTTGAGAGCCCCGCTGGATCCGTCTCCACCGAAAGGGAGATGCTCCATTTCTTTACCGTATTCCTTCTTGCTTTCCTGTCCATCTCCTTCCACTATCTCTTTTATTTATCGCGTCTGTCCTTTAGATCGAACCCGTTCATCGGGTGCCAAGAAGATTTTCAAATTGGCATTCTTGCCATTAGTCCCGCGATATCAAAATGGGATAATTCCATGAACCACTAGGCCAAATTTAAATACATAGGCATTATATTGAACGTCAAGATCTCATCATAAATTAAAAGACCAAGATGATATTTTTTTAGGCTCGGTTCGGGTTTATGATCCGAGCCGAATTTTCAAGATTTAAAGTGACACACTTGAAGAGGAAATTAAAACAAAATTATTGAATATTTTTTTGTATTTTTCTGACCACGAATGGTATTTTTCTGATTTTTTGGGTATTTTATAATTAAATAAATTCAAAAAAAAAATGTTATAAAATACCAAAAAATATTTTTTTTCAAAATTGGTTCCTAAGGCTAGGCTAAGGCTTCCAAAGTTGATTTTGTAATTTTATGAATTTTTTTATATTTTTAATTAATTTTAAAGAATAAAAATCACAATGATAGATGGTCAAAAATCAGGTGTCAACAGCTGCCCCTCTTTGAGAGTGAGCTCGTCAGAGGTTGCTTTCAAAGACAAAATGACACCTGAATCTTAACCGACTCGACTGGGGAAAAGAAATGCTATGACATCGGACCCTTAAGTCTTTTTGATGAGTGCTCAAATTAATCACCAGTTTACTCTTGCAATTCGAACCTGGGCCGGAGTGAGAGAGGCTTACCTGGAGCTCACCTGTCGAATGCTGCCCGCTGTGACAACTTTCAAGAAGATACCTAGGACTCGTCATTCAGAATATCCTAGGGAGATTAAGTTCTGACCTGTATGGTAGGTCATACCATTGTGGAATTCCTAACTGGTAGGAACCTAAGGAAGGCGCATCCCACGCTTTGGGATTTGCCAAGGATTTTGATCCGTATGGTGGATCGAACCTTTGTGTCGATGCTTATGGCGGTATTTACTAATGAGTTGATCCTTATGGCGGTTTCTACCATATTTGATCCTTCAGGCGGTATCTACCGTTGTTTTGACCATTTAGGTGATTTCTACATTTGAGTTGAACCTTCTGGCGATTTCTACCTTTAGTTGACCCTTTAGGCGATATCTACCATGAGTTGACCCTTCTGGCGGTTTCTACCTTTGATTGACCCTTTAGGCGGTTTCTACCTTTGGTTGACCCTTCAGGCGGTTTCTACCTTGAGTTGACCCTTCAGGCGGTTTCTACCTTTGAGTTGAACCTTCTGGCGGTTTCTACCTTTAGTTGACCCTTCAGGCGGTTTCTACCTTGAGTTGACCCTTCAGGCGGTTTCTACCTTCAGGTTTCTTTGAAAAGGGGTCTCATGACGAGGGTTCTCCACGTCCGATGAGATTTCCTGAATTTTGAAAAGGGGGTCTCATGACGAGGGTTCTCCACGTCCGATGAGACTGCCTAATTTTTAAAAAGGGGTCTCACGACGAGGGTTCTCCACGTCCGATGAGACTGTCTGATTTTTGAAAAGGGGTCTCATGACGAGGGTTCTCCACGTCCGGTGAGACTTTTTCTTTTAAAAGGATTTTTCTTCCCCTCTTTTTTAGAGATCCCGAAGTTTGTCGGGAATTCAGTTCTTGAAGCTGTGAAAGATTTCATTTTGACAAAGCTTCACTTGAGTCTGTTGAGGCAACATTCTGGGGGCTGGGTTCTCCAGGTATCCTGCAGAAGTTTGAGCCTGAAAGATTTTTCTTCACCGAGAAAACGTTAGTAATCTATGGGAAGACCGCGGCTGTCCATTTTGACAAACCCGTATGATTTAAGTTTTAATCATGAGATGAGCATTTTGATGTTGGAGGTTATCCAAAGCATTCTTGCAACATGCAAATGTGATCACAAATCCCTTGTGCGGCAAATCTGGATCAAACAATTTGAAAATTCCAAAAAGAGTTTGTTCAAAACATCAATTGGAATATTTCTCGACAATGAGGTCTTCTCACCTGTTTTGCGATAGTGGTTTTTTATAGGGGATGTACTCAATTCCCTACTAACCTGTGTCTAGGTTTTAGGCTCATTCGCAGCGCATACATTTTGATCGGTCGGGAGGTCTTCCACGGGACCGTAATGTTGGGCTTGGATATTGGTTTTCAAGGGGGACCCGCTTTGGAGTCGAGGCCATTGAATGAAATTCTTCACCATCTGCTCCGGGTTTACAAGTCAAGAACCCTACAAAATGAGAAAGAAATAGTCTTGCTCGTACTTCTTCGAGCTAAGCAATATGTTAACCCAAGTGTCTTAGTCAGAGAAGACTGTTTCAGGGTTATGATGTTGGTAGGATTGGGGACCGAAAAAGGCTTGTTTTTGGCCCAGAATTTATGAGGGGATTGACATTGGTGATCATTGCAAACTTGTCACATGTCTTTCCCATTTTGCATCTTCAATTCTTGAGGCATGCAACCGCTTTTGACAACTCTGTCTGCGTCTTCCACGCCTGACATCATTTGGAGGAGTAGTCTTTTTGATCTGACTCCATTAGGGATTTCTTCTTTTCCCATCCGGCTTCATTGCAGATCAATCAAGCAACTTACACGAGCATCGGCCTTGCTTTTACCAGGCACTTTGCTTTTTCTCGATGCCGTGGATTTTTTCTCGTTTATTTTTGAAATCCCACTTTTCTCATCTTCATGGGATCGTGTTAGACATATGTCTGAAAGTCTAAACATCTTTAAATATCAGCCCGGGAATCTTCTTCGTAATCCCTGAGTCTTGAACTCTTCCATTTTTGAAGTGGCGCTGCATTCGTCTTGGAATGATCACCAATGGGTTCATGAAATGAATTTGCAGGCTCAAGTTGGCTGTGCAAAGGATTCAGTGTGTGGGATAGAGAAATGAATGCTTCTCGTCATCCTATGGCACTTGGATTACCATATAAACAACACACAAAGATTAACGTTAGTCCGAGCAAGAAAATTTCTAACCATTTTCTCCTGATGCTGCTGGACTCACCTCCATTTTGCCCCGATGTGGGGTGGTTCTTGACAGGGTTAAGAATGAAAACCGCCGTTCAAAGGGGTTATCAACGGTCACCTGTAGTATTTGGGAATATGAAACGAACGCCTCCGTCGTCCCAATCCATGTAATCGCTGCGAATGGTCCCTACCTCCGTAGGTACAGATTTTGCTATCCGATTCACTTCCCTCATCTCTCAAGTGTATGTAGGATGTGTTTGGACTGGGCTCGCCTCTCTTTTGAGTAAACTTCCTTTTGAATGATTTGACAAATAATCATATTTGGAAAAATTCATTTCTTTCTTTCCCAAAATTTATCCATCGATGGGATTTTGTGATGTACCGTGCATGTTTTATTCATGCTTTGGGCAACCTCCCGATTTAAATCATGAATATCGATGCATTGGAAAATCTTTATGCCGGCTGAAAGGATTCTGACATTTTTTTATCTCCAGCTGACTGGGAAAAGGGATACTTACCTGTCCGTCGCAGCTGCGGATCCCTGCAAATGTAAAAGAAGCATATCATTGTAGGTTCACGAATTTTTCAAAAATCGAAACGATACATCCTACCCTTGGTCATGTACTCTAACGAGTAGTACATGGGATGTAAAAACTTGTTCGTCTGCAAGGCGACTCCCCTGTCAAGGATAAACAATAAGTGTCAATTCATATTCCCAAATTCAAGACAAGTTGGGACGATACAACTTTACTCTTGATTTTCATCTCATTCTGATGTTGCATATTGATATGAACAACATCTATCAAATCCGCCTATCCATTCTTGGAGTGTTTGCAACATCAATGGTTCCTCTGCCCCCAGCTGGGCAGCGTCTGTTCTGCTATTTGAACGCATGACTCCTTAAGTGATTTATCCATGTTTATCGTCTGAGAAGGAAAAGAAAGAAGACATTATTTCGGTATCCGATTGGAGATCGTTTAGGAACGACACATCGTTTTACCAAATGGGTGGCTTCGCGGCCAGATGCATTTTGCATTGAAGGGATGGATTCCATTATGCTCTGCGAACGATGATCATTGCTTGGGGAGCTCGCCCCTGAGCTTAAAGATGCTCAGAAGGTAAGGCGGATCTTCGTACGACTAGTTTTAAGCGTAAATGAGAAATGCCCCAATGGGAGCCTTACAATGGGATTGCCAATACATTCATTCAGGCTATTCAACCTCTTTTCTCCGAACATTTTTTTACGAATCGCGCCTTGAATCAAACACCTTATCGTCGGCTCTGTATCACTATTGCAAGAGTCCGCCAGCTTCAGGCTGATCGAGCCAGAAATTGAGTTCCTCTCCAAGGAAATCGCTCGAATCTCCGAGCCATTGATGCTCAAGTCGAGTGTTACCGACCGCTGGCGATAGATCACTCTCGCCTTGGATGATTTGGTTCCTCGAGCTGGAACCTCCCTTGTTGACCGGCAAATATGTAGACATGTCCCATGTAAATGTTGGATTTGCCATGGGAAGAGCACTAGCAACAGGTTGGTACTCAAATTGGGGAGTTCCTATTTGCGGGAACTGCGGTATATACACTTGAGGGGTATTGAGACTGCTTGGTGGAGCGTTCTGATTTGGGTTAGAGGAGTCGGTGACATGGTTGCTGGTCTCGTCAACACCGAAACATGGTTGGGTGTTCCCGGCTCTACAATCATCGTGGTTGCAGTTATGACCAACATTTAAGCTCGAACCAGCTCCATCCGAGCTTAGTGTCACCCGTCCCTCTTTTAGCAACCTCTTGAAATATCAAAGGTGGCTCGCGACGTTAACTTTAGAGAGTCCCGGCACGTTCAGGATTTCGTGAATGCGCGTTGATCGTGCCGTGTCGATCCCCAACTGTCGAACCGTATCAACAAATTTCTGATGGAGTTCAGCAGTCCAAGAAAATCGCGCTTTCTTGTCAACAAGAACGGCTTGCCGACTAATCTCTATGAGATCTGATTGTGTTGGAAACTGCTCTTGTAAGCCTTCGACGGTATCTGGCTGTACCGGAAGACATTGCGAAAGGCATTGTAACATATGAGCACTACCAATCTCTAGAAGTGGCTCTTCGGAGAATATTTCACTGATGAGAATATGGTTATTGCAATCAAGGCAAGTGGCACTGCTCAGCGCTTCCTCATATCTAGCGCTTTCTGTTCGAAGCTTTTCATTTTCTTCCTTCAGAATCGCTAGCTCTTGCTGTCTATGTAGATTCCCCAGCCGGGCTCGTTTGTTACGAAACCACTTATTGACCTTCCCAGGCTCCCACCCTAACTCTCGACCTAGCTCAGCCCTCTGCTTCTCATTTGGATGGGGGCATTCCTCGAAGAAAAAATCAAGCTCCCGGTCTTGACTCGAAGTATGGTGAAGGGGATGTTTTCCTTTCTGACGCTGATCACTGCTATGGGCATTGTTTTCATTACCACAACCTTGAGTTTCATCGTTGGAAGTGTCAATCTCCATGACCATCGTGCCGGATTCGGTCCCGTGATCTTCAAATTCTTCCAGCAGTTTAAGCTCGGAGACTTCTAAGTCGGGCGTTTCCAACAAATGATGGTATCCTTGGAACATTTTGGATCGAAGTATCACTGACTGATCATCGCAGAAGTCATCTGATCCTTCGAAATATTGATGCATGGGCTGGGTAGTATCGCCCGACTGGTTCTTCGAGCTGGAACCTCCATTTCTTCTCGAGAACATGAGAGGGGAGTTGATCGATTGACCCCCATAAGCATCTCCTACTTGGGAATTAGGGAAACAAAAATGCTCAACGCATTCCCTTGTTATATCCTTTGAAACCACATGCCCTAGTTCGGCAAGTCCTTGGGCACTAAGCGCAGAAAGCTCATTAGTAAGCGGAAAAACAGCGACGGATGGGTGCTGCGCCTGCTGCATCTGTGGCACACACTCTTGAAGAAAATTGGGATGACTCAGATGAATATTCTGATCAATTTCCCAATAAGTGTTGAATTTGTAACCGAGGTTAGCATGACGCTGTCTTAGCGCTCTTCTGTAACAACCGAGGTGATTTGAGACCATAGCCTTGGTAAGTTCTGGTGCATTCAGGGCCTCCATTACTTTCTTCGGGCGTGCATAGTCGAGCCCTATTCGCCGAACCACGTCTAAGAACCGGCGGTGAAGCTCAAGGGGCCACGCGAAAATCTTCTTCTCTTGGTTCAGAATAGCGTCGACGGCTTGACGGCTGATCTTTAACCCTTCTCGAGCAGGATCTGATCCTGCCCGAAGCCGTTGTGGAGAAGACTCTTGGGCTCTGACGTGGTGACTCTCATCATAGGGGCATATATTCCCTCCTTCAGAAGGCACTGGCACTATCTTTGTGGGATTGATTTGTTCATGCACATCACCAGTATTTTCGATCCTAGCAGAAGGCTTAACGGGAAACAATCTACTGAGAGTGGTAGGGCCACCGCAGTTAGGGCAGACAATAGTGCTAAGAACTTCTTCATACCTCACGTTCTTTGTTCGAAGCTTCTCGTTCTGTTCCTTTAGAAATGCGGTCTCCCGTCGTTTGTACTGCTTACTCAGCTTGGTTCGTTTATTTTGAAACCAATTCAAGATCCTCAAAGGGCTCGTCCCTAGTTTTTGACCCAACTTCTTCCTCTGTTCTGTGTCCGGGAAAGGGCATCCCTTGAAGATAGCTTCAAGTATCTGGACCTCATCCGGAGTGTAGAGCTGGCGACGCTTTCTTTTCTGGCGCGGATCATCGTCGCTGGCGTCTTGGTCGCTGAGGGCTTGAGTCTCCTGGATGGTCGAGTCGATTTCCATATCCTTCGTGACGAATTCATTTCCGAGGTCTTCAAATTCCTCTAGCCGTTCAAGTTCGGAAACATTCAGGTCAGGCGTTTCCAACAGATGATGGTACCCCTTGAACATTTTGGGTCGAAATGTCTTTTCCTGATCTTCGTTCGCTTGATCTTCTCCACCCTTTCTCAGATGTTCGCCCTCTCTGTAATTATCAGAGATTAGGCGTGTTCCAAGAAGCGTCGCTTTGAAATCGAGTAACGAGCGTCTGACGGGCGTTCCTTTCGAGACTTCGTGATTCCCCCCGTCCGTTCTTACTCTCTCTTGCCTGAGTGGAGCATGCAGATTTCCCGTGTCGACTTTTGCTTTATCGAGCATTACGCCTGTCCCCCTAGCTCGGTCTCCAAAGTAATAGGTCCGCCGGCCTTTAGGTGTCGTTACCTTTTCTAAGCCCGAAATCACGGGACAGAGGTGGATCTGTGACTCACCAGGGATGTATTAATGAGGCTTGATTAGCCCTGCTGCGTATAGAAAAATTATTGCAGCTTTCCCTTTCTCGTTCGAGCGTTAAAGGGCGAGAGGTTGACATCGAGGAGATTAACATTTCGATCTAACCTCTCAAACACTCCTCCATCATTCCTTCTTTTCTCTGTCGTTGAATCATAGATGGCTTCCTCTCCTGTACCCGCTGCCTCAGCCGAAGCTTCAACCCAATGGGAGAGGTTTTATCACCTCTTGGGTAGAGGTTATGGCTACATAAACAGTCATCCTGAAGCTGAGGTTGGAGTTCGTACTCTGATTCCGGCCCTGGATACTGTGTGTATTGAAGGTACGAAACTTCAAAGGGAGTTTGTGATCTTCCCAACTCTCTTCAACAATTTCCTGCAGGCTTATGAAGTTGCTAGCCGGGAGGTCACTTTGGCTGGTATCGTGCGAGCCCGCTATCAGGACCGAACTGAGTCCTTGATGTTGGCCATGCTGACGACCGATAACCATAAAAGGGCTGTTGAATACGCCCACGCCCAGGTTTCGATGTTGGTCCGTGAGAGGGACAACTTGGTGGAGCGTCTGGCTCTTTTTGACACCGCCTTTGAGCAAGATCAGCACAACCTCGTGCTGAGGTTCCAGTGTGCCTGGTTGGAGGAAAGGCTTGAAGACCTGAGCATGGATATAGCTCGCGGGAGGGTGCTGGCTCAGGACTTAGAGCTTGAGTTCGAGTACTATGAGACCAAGGTGAACGACCTTAAGGAGAAATGTCGCCTCCTTTTCTTCAAGCTTGTAGACCTCGATTCCCAGAGTGTGGGTTGTAAGCAAGGCATGAATAGCATGGAGAATCAATTGAGCTCATTTGTGATGCTCATTAGAACTCACTTTGGATTTACGGTTCCTCCTCAGTAGTCTGTTTGTAAAGTCTCCTGTTAAGTGCTTGTCGCGACCCGTCCGAAATCAACGGACGCGGCTAATGGATTACCGATCGCGGCCCCCACTCTGAAATGTGGATCGCGGGCCTTAGATCGGCGTGGGCCCTCCCAGGCCCATACCAAATCGCGGCGGGAGTATATCTTTAAGGATTCGACGATAAGAGTCGATCGCTTTCGACCTTAGTGTGGTCGTGGTGGCATGTGCAACTTGTGCATGCATTTGGAGTCGCCACCGGTCTTTCTTGGAGGGTAGACCGGAAACCTTACTGACCGATTGGGAGAGATCGATCAGTTCTGCGGAACCAGAGATTTTGGGTTCGGGGACTTGGTTACGTCGGTGTCATTACCAACGCCCTTTCGGTACCTAACGTGAGTGATTTTCCTAACTAAGAGTTCATGCAGGCGCAATTTTGGGTGATATGAGTCAGGGTTTCATGCAGGTTGGAAGACTGGTCCTATCAAACCACAGTCAATATAGTGAAAGCGCAATCAAGTGCATAAATAAATCATGTCAATGCACATCAATTTCAATCATTGGCCTCCTAGTATAGCCATAAAGGCTTAGGGAAGATGTGATTTAGGGCTAGGGGTAAAATGGAAAGATTCGGGGACAATTAGCCCGAAGGGCAAAATTGTCATTTTTGGAAGGTTTAGATACCGAATTACCCAAAATATTCCATGGCCAGTTGATTGTGGCCATTTCCCATTTTTGAGAATTTTTTGGAATTTCTTGATTTTTCTTCAATTTTTGGAAGACGATTCGCCCAAAGGGCGAAATCGTCATATTAAGAAGGGTCGGGGTTCAAAACACCCGGAATGAGCCTTGGCCAGTTGTTTGTGGCCATTTCCTATTTTTTTGGGATTTTCCTGGATTTATAGAATTTTTTTTGGAAGACAATTTGCCGAAAGGGCAAAACCGTCATTTTTGAAAAGATCGGGGGTCAAATGACCCGAAACAGGTTGTGGCCAATTGAATGTGGCCATTTCCTATTTTCTGGAATTTTTTAGAATTTTTCTGAATTTTCCGAATTTTTTTGAATTTTTTATGAATTTTCTATTTTTTATTGATTTTTTGAATTTTTTATTATTTTCTGAATTTTTTAATATTTAAAAATATTTTCCGGGCCGGGTCAAACCCGGCCCACGCCTCTCGGGCGCCCGGCCAGACCCTAGGGGTCGAAACCGGCCTAAAACGACACCGTTTTATATTTTTAAATATTTTTTTTATTTTTTAACAATTTTTTTGATTTTTTATCTATTTTATTTAATTATCCGAAATTCCCCGGATCCGGCGGCTCTCAATGCGCCACGTGGCCTCCTCCTGTGCGTCCGATCTTCCACTAGATCGGACGTTCCAGAGAGAAACACGTGGCTCGATTATAACCGTCGGATCAAAAATCAATTTATTTTCCTTTTTTAGAAAAACCTCAAATCGGACGATCAGAACCATTCCACGTGTCCAATCGTGGTGCGTCCGATCTTGGACGAGATCGGACGATCCACAGATGGCCACTTGGCACGTTCTTGTCCATCGGATCGAATTTATTTAATTTTCTGAAAATCATTTATTTTATCCGAAAATCATTTTTTTTATTTCCCAAAATTACAGGATCGCGACACGTGTCGCGATCCGGGCCGTTCATTTTATTTTATTGAAAAAAGACTTGGACCGGCCCACCCGGCTGACGTGGCGCCTACGTGGCATGCCACGTCAGCCGTTGACCGGTTGACTGGCCGGAGGGTCGCCGGGGAAGACGATGAACAGTGTCTATTTCCGGCGACCCTCGCCGGAACTTCGCCGGAACTTCGCCGGAAAACGCAAACCGGCCTCCAAAACTTATTATTTTTCACCCATTTCTTCGCCATTAGGTTTCCTATATTACCAACATCATCATACGGCATTAAAATGCAAGGTTTAACGTCGAAAAGTGACCGGACGAGGCTCGACCGAACCGGCGCCGGCGAGCAAATTTCCAGAAAATTTTTTTTGCTTTGAAAACGATTCTGATCAATCAAGGAGCATCCATGAAGGGTCGGGGAACTTACCTGAGGTCTCCCAATCTTCGGTGACCGTTCGAAGTTCCCGGTCGAGCTCCCCGTTCGGACCGCGGCCGGCGAAGCTCCGGCTCACGTCGTCGGCGCATTTTCATTGCGAAATAAACACATACAAAGACTTAGAGGCGGTTCTAATGCATGCTTGAGGCTAAACACGCGCAAATGGAGCTCCGGGGTGGCTCGGCCGAGAGCCGAAAATTCAAAGTCCATTTGGGCATTCCGTCGAACACATGGTCTACATGTAAAAACGAAGGTCGGGGGAGGGAAACCGACCTGCTTGGAGCTCGCCGACGGCCACTGAATACCCGGTGATGATCAAGGAAGGTTCTTGAAGGTCTGCCCCAGCTCCTCTCGTCCGGTGTTTGCCAAAAAAAAATCCTCCTCCCTCGCTCTCGGCCAAACTCGGTTTTATCCGAGATTCGGCCGGTTCCGCGTGGCCGACCGCCCACCTCGGCACGTCCACCACTCCTGCCAAAGCCGAACACGCTCTGCCGACTGCCTCCCACGTTCAACTCCCCCTTTTTTCCTTCAAAAAATGCGCGCCCGACATGCCCTGTTTTGCTCTGTTCGGTGCGCATGGGTCTGCAACTTTGTTGCAGACCCGGTCGGACCGGGTCGGGTCGGGTCTGACCCGACCGGCCCGGTTCGACCAAATCACTCTAATTGGGCTCCAAATTGACCTATTTTCATGAAATTGACGGCAAAATCGGACTCCTTGACATGTTTTCTATCAAATATGGGTATTTTCGTGAATCAATTGATTGAAATTTTGTGAAAACCCCAAATTGTCCCTAGGATCCGAAAACGAATTTCCCCAAATCGAAGGTCCAAACGATCTAATTATTCAAAATTGAGCCCACCAATGGATTCAGCATGATGAAAACTATAGGGTAGAGGTGTTTAATTTTAATGGGTGTGCCCGTGTGAAATTTAATTTCACAAATTGTAAAACCGGGGACTAAATTGAAAGATTTTTATGCAATTAAGCCCTTTTGGTTAAAATTGATCAAATTGGAGGGAAAATTGACCCAATTGCATTTCAATACTCTAGAATACAATGTCATAGCTTATAAGAACCGAGAATTGAAAATTAAAAGACTCGAAAAGGATTTTTTAGGCCCGGTTCGGGATTAGGTTTGTGAAGGAACCCCATGAACCAGGCCAAATTTCCTTAATAAAAAGTGAAAATATTAAATAGGAAATTAAAATAAAATTTATGAATATTTTTGTGTAATTTTCTGACCATGGATGGTATTTGTCTGATTTTTTGGTTATTTTTATAATTAAATAAATTCCAAAAAATATTAAAAAACTCAAAAAATATTTTTTGTTCAAAATTGGTTCCTAAGGCTAGGCTAAGGCTCCCAAAGTTGATTTTGCAATTTTTTGACCTTTTTTGCTATTTTTAATTAATTTTAGAAATAAAAACTATAATAACGGATGGTCAAAAATCAGGTGTCAACAGCTGCCCCTCTTTGAGAGTGAGCTCGTCAGAGGTTGCTTTCAAAGACAAAATGACACCTGGATCTTGACCGACTCGACTGGGAAAAAAGAAATGCTATGACATCGGATTCTTAAGCCTTTTGATGAACGCTCAAATTAATCACCGGTTTACTCTTGCGATTCGAACATAGGCCGGAGTGAGAGAGGCTTACGTGAAGCTCACCTGTCAGATGCTGCCGGTTGCGACGACTCTCAAGAAGATACCTAGGACTCGTTCAGAATATCCTAGGGAGATTAAGCCCTGACCTGTATGGTAGGTCATACCATTAGTTGACCCTTATGGCGGTTTCTACCATCAAGTTGACCCTTATGGCGGTTTCTACCATTGGTTGACCCTTATGGCGGTTTCTACCATGAGTTGACCCTTATGGCGGTATCTACCTTGAGTTGACCCTTCAGGCGGTTTCTACCTTTGGTTGACCCTTATGGCGGTATCTACCTTGAGTTGACCCTTCAGGCGGTTTCTACCTTTGGTTGACCCTTATGGCGGTTTCTACCATCAAGTTGACCCTTATGGCGGTTTCTACCATCAAGTTGACCCTTCAGGCGGTTTCTACCTTTGAATTTAGTTTTGACCCTTATGGCGGTATCTACCTTTGAGTTGACCCTTATGGCGGTTTCTACCATTGGTTGACCCTTATGGCGGTTTCTACCATTCAAAAGACCCTTAAGGCGGTTTCTACCATCAAGTGAGACTCCAGACTGATAGGAATCTAAGGATAACGCGCCCGTTCTGTAGGGTTTGTCGGAGACTCGATCGTTCTGTAGATCGGTCTTGGAAAAGGTTTGCCTACTAAAAGGCTCCGCCTCGAAATGACATATCCCTTCTTGTCGGGACTAGTCGAAGACTCGATCGTTCTGTAGATCGGTCTTGGAAAAGGTTTGCCTACTAAAAGGCTCCACCTATGGAATGACATATCCCTTGTTGTCGGGACTAGTCGAAGACTCGATCGTTCTGTAGATCGGTCTTGGAAAAGGTTTGCCTACTAAAAGGCTCCACCTATGGAATGACATATCCCTTGTTGTCGGGACTAGTCGAAGACTCGATCGTTCTGTAGATCGGTCTTGGAAAAGGTTTGCCTACTAAAAGGCTCCACCTATGGAATGACATATCCCTTCTTGTCGGGACTAGTCGAAGACTCGATCGTTCTGTAGATCGGTCTTGGAAAAGGTTTGCCTACTAAAAGGCTCCGCCTCGGAATGACATATCCCGTCTTGTTGGGACTAGTCGAAGACTCGATCGTTCTGTAGATCGATCTTGGAAAAGGTTTGCCTACTAAAAGGCTCCGCCTATGGAATGACATATCCCTTCTTGTCGGGACTAGTCGAAGACTCGATCGTTCTGTAGATCGGTCTTGGAAAAGGTTTGCCTACTAAAAGGCTCCGCCTATAGATTGACATATCCCTTCTTGTTGGGACTAGTCGAAGACTCGATCGTTCTGTAGATCGATCTTGGAAAAGGTTTGCCTACTAAAAGGCTCCGCCTCGGAGACTCGATCGTTCGTTCGTAGATCGGTCTTGGGAAAGGGTTTGCCTACTAAAAGGCTCCGCCTCAGAGACTCGATCGTTCGTTCGTAGATCGGTCTTGGGAAAGGGTTTGCCTACTAAAAGGCTCCGCCTCGGAGACTCGATCGTTCGTTCGTAGATCGGTCTTGGGAAAGGGTTTGCCTACTAAAAGGCTCCGCCTAAGGATTGACATCATTGAGGTCTCTTTTGGAAGGTTTACCTAACTCTAGGTTCACCTGAAGGCTATCCTGGGATTTAGGGGTTACCTGAAATCTCGCAGAAGGCCGAATTGTCCTTTCGACATGCGAGGTACCTTTCTGGGATATGGGGACTCCAATTATCCTGTAGAAAGCTGAAACCTGCAAACTTTTCATTAAAAAGGTATCAGTTTGGGCCCTGGGTTCTCCAGGGATCCTGCAAAACATGACCCTATGAGCTTTTCTTGACAGAGCAAGGCATCCTTCCGGGATCATGGGTTCTCCACGTCCGATGAGATTGTCTGAATTTTAAAAAAGGGTCTCATGACGCGGGTTGTCCACGTACGATGAGACTGCTTGATTTTTTTTTTAAAAGGGGTCCTAGGACGAGGGTTCTCCACGTCATGCTAGGACTGTTTGATATTTTTTTTTGAAAAGGGGTCCTAGGACGAGGGTTCTCCACGTCATGCTAGGACTGTTTGATATTTTTTGTTTTAAAAGGGGTCCTAGGACGAGGGTTCTCCACGTCATGCTAGGACTGTCTGATATTTTTGAAAATGGGTCCTAGGACGAGGGTTCTCCACGTCAAGCTAGGACTGTTTGATTTTTTGTTTTAAAAGGGGTCCTAGGACGAGGGTTCTCCACGTCATGCTAGGACTGCTTAATTTTCGAAAAAAGGGTCCTAGGACGAGGGTTCTCCACGTCAAGCTAGGACTGTCTGATATTTTTGAAAAGGGGTCCTAGGACGAGGGTTCTCCACGTCAAGCTAGGACTGTTTGATTTTTTGTTTTAAAAGGGGTCCTAGGACGAGGGTTCTCCACGTCATGCTAGGACTGCTTAATTTTCGAAAAAAGGGTCCTAGGACGAGGGTTCTCCACGTCAAGCTAGGACTGTCTGATATTTTTGAAAAGGGGTCCTAGGACGAGGGTTCTCCACGTCAAGCTAGGACTGCTTAATTTTCGAAAAAAGGGTCCTAGGACGAGGGTTCTCCACGTCAAGCTAGGACTGCTTGATTTTTTTGAAAAAGGTCCCGAGACGAGGGTTCTCCACGTCATACTAGGACCATCATTTTTTGAAAGAATGTTCTATCCTCACCCTTTCTTTTGAAAGATCCCGAAATTTGTCGGGAATTTAGTTTTGAAGCAGTGAAAGATTTTATTTTTGACAAAGCTTCACTTGGGTCTGTTGAGGCGACATTCTGGGAGCTGGGTTCTCCAGGTATCCTGCAGAAGTTCGAGCCTGAAAAATTTTTCTTCACCAAGAAAACGTTAGTAATCTTTGGAAGACAACGGTTGTCCAATCGACAAAATTTTATGACTTGAGTTTTAGTCATGAAATGTGCATTTTGATGTTGGAGGTTATCCAAAACATTCTTGCAACATACAGATGTGATCACAAATTCCTTGCGGGGCAAATCTGGATCAATAGTTTGAAAATTCCAAGAAGAGTTTGTTCAAAACATCAATTGGAATATTTCTCAACAATGAGGTCTTCTCACCTGTTTTGAGGTAATGATTTTTATAGGGGATGCACTCAATTCCCTACTGACCTGTGCCTAGGTTTTAGGCTCATTCGCAGCGCATACATTTTGATCGATCGGGAGGTCTTCCACGGGACCGTAATGTTGGGCTTGGTATTGGTTTTCAAGGGGGACCCGCTTTGGAGTCGAGGCCATCGAATGAAAGTCTTCACCATCTGCTCCGGGTTTACAAGTCAAGAACCCTGCAAAATGAGAAAGAAATAGTCTTGCTCGTACCTCTTCGAGCTAAGCTATATGTTAACCCAAGCGTCTTAGTTAGAGAAGACTGTTTCAGGGTTGTAATGTTGGTAGGATTGGGGACCGAAAAAGGCTTATTTTTGGCCCAGAATTTGTGAAGGGATTGACATTGGTGATCATTGCAAATTTGTCACCTGTCCTTTCCATTCTGCATCTTCAATTTTTTTTAGGTGTGCAACCGCTTTTGAGGTGTGCACAAATTCTTGCGAAAGCGCCTCTGGCTGCATTAAGAGACTAACAACTCTATCTGCGTCTCTGCTCCGCGCTTGACATCATTTGGAGGAGCGACCTTTTGATCTGACTCCTTTATGGGTCTTTCTTTCTTCCCAACTAGGCTTCATTGGGGATCAAGCAAACAGCTTGTACGAGCATCGACCTTGCTTTTACCAGGCACTTTGCTTTTTCTTGATGCTGGGGATTTTTATCTTTTATCATCATTTTTTGAAACCCCGTTTTTCTCATCTTCGAGAGATCGTGTTAGACATGTGACCAAAGGTCTGACGAGCTTCAGCATTAACTTAGGGATTTCTTCGCAAACCCTAAGTTTGAACTCTTCCGCTTTTGAATTGGCGCTGCCTCTGTCTTGGAACTTGCAATGACCACCAACGGGTTTACGAAGTGAATTTGCAGGCTCAACTCGGCTGTGCAAAGGATATGGTGTGTGGGATAGAGAAATGAATGCTTCTCGTCATCCTATGGCACTTGGATTACCATATAAACAACACACAAAGATTAATGTTAGTCCGAGCAAGAAAATTTCTAACCATTTTCTCCTGATGCTGCTGGACTCACTTCCATTTTGCCCCAATGTGGGGTGGTTCTTGACAGGGTTAAGAATGAAAACCGCCGTTCAAAGGGTTATCAACGGTCACCTGTAGTGTTTAGGGATATGAAACGAATGCCTCCGTCATCCCAATCCATGTAATTGCTGCGAATGGTCCCTACTTCCGTAGGTCCAGGTTCTGCTATCTGATCCGCTCCACTTCTCTCTCAAGTGTGTATAGGACGTGTTTGGACTAGGCTTTGCCTCTTATCTTTTGAGAAAACGTCCTTTTGAAAGTTTTGAACAACTTTTGATTGGAAAAATCTCTTTCGTTTTCTCCAAAAATTTTACCCGTCAAGGGGATTTTATGATGTACAATGCATGTTCTTATTCATGCTCAGACGACCTCCTGTTTTAAAACATGAATGTCAATAAAGTTTGAATTCTATGTCTTTTCTAGACATTAGATTCTGAAAGCTTTTCTTTTATTCTCTGTTTTTATTCAACTTCTTCAATGGATTGGGGAAAGGGATACTTACCTGTCCCCCGCGGCTGGAGATCCCTGAAAATGCGGAAGAAACATGTTATTGTACGTTCATGAATTTTTCAAAAAATTAGAACGATACATCCTACCCTTGGTCATGTGTTCCAATGGGTAATACTTGGGGTGTGAAAACCTGTTTCGCCTTGATGGCGAACCCTTGTCAAAGACGGGAAATAGGTGTCAGTTTGCGTTCCAAAATTCGAGGCAAATTGGAACAATACAGCCTTGTTCTTGCTTTGTGTTTCCATTTGAACACAAACGCGTGGCTTGTAGAAGTTGGCCATCTATCTTGTGGCCATGATCCCTCCGTCTGGTTGGCGATAAATCCTTCTCAAGGATTTGCCCTAGGGGAGATCCATTTGTGATTTTGGACGCATTCCAGCGCCACTCTTCAGAGTTCCTTTTATTCAAGGAAAAAGGAAATTTCTATCAGAATACATGTCAAAGCATGTAATGGGGGAGCGATACTTTTTACCCTCCACTCGGTCTTATAATCAAAGACCATTTCTTGGAGTCTTGACTTCCAAGGTCGATAATTCTATTTGCCTTCTTGTCGGCGAGTTCTTTTATTTTGCGGCTTTCTAGTGCCAACAATTTTCTGTCCATCTTGACGGTGAATCCCTGTCAACAAAAAATATCAAGTGTCAGCTCGTGTTTCGAAATTCAAGACAAATCGAAACGATACTGCTTTACTCTCGCTTCGCGCCTCCATTTGAACGTAAATGTGAGGCTTGTTGAAGTCGGCCATCTAGCTCGTGGCTATGATCTATCCATCTGTTTGGCAACGAAATCCTTCTCTAGGATTTGCACTGGATGAGATCAATTTGTGCTTTTGGACGTATTCTACGTCATTTTCTAGGGTTCCGTTTCCTGGCAACTTGCTTCTTGCAACGGATATTTCTTTTCGCCTCCACGTCGGGCGAGATCCTTTCTTTTGTGGCTTTTTGGTGCCACCAATTTTCTGCCGAATGAGAGCAAACTCATGTTAAGCATGGAATCTTTGGGAGATCAAATTGGAACGATACCAAGTTACCATCCACCCAGGTTTGTATCCTGGGGTTTGCTTCTGATGCGGACGACTTTGTCATTGCGTCCATGGATTTTGCCAGAGAAGAAACGTCCTTCTTTGTCCGGCGCACAAATGATTCACTTGCCCCAGTTGGGTGTGATTTGTCGTAGCTAGGTGACGCTTGCCCCAGCTAACTTCATTTTGCATTTTGCTGCAATCCTCATCCTCTTCGGGGATGTCTTCTCTCCTGGGATCCATGGTGGCGTCTTACTGACGTATTCATCTCTTTCGTCGATCGTTGACGCGCCACATTTGATGGGGGTCCTTTCAATATCGTATACTGATGTGGACGATGAATGTTGTTTCCTCTCGTCTGCATTTGTGGGTGTTGTCCGTGAGACGATCCTCAATCACGTCGACAACTACTTTGCCCCAGTTGGGCGGTGTTCATCTTGGCAGCGTGCCTTAGCACTTTCCGTGTTTGTTGGCAATTTTCATTTCAATTTTGACAACGTCCATGCATCTGCACATGAAGAAACATGTGTAGGTCCTTATTTGACTTCATTCGGAATTTCAGGAAAGAGATACTCCCTTCGGGGTTTTGTCCTTCCAACATTTGAAGGAACGGTGTTCTTCAAGTATTTTGCCCCAGTGAAGCTTGTCTTGATGTTTTTCATCTCTGGGTTTGGTAACCCTGGTCTGATGCACTTTCCTAGGGGTTCGTGAGAATTTTCCCCGGTTTGGCTTCTCAAAGAAAATGGGAGGGACTCGCTCCCACGGATTTTGGTCGATTCTGGTCATCTATCTCAATCGCCAGAGTTTTCGATTATTTTCTTCTGTCTCTAGGCAGCTTGACATTATTTGGGATTTGTCGTGTGGCGGTTTGGTGATTCTCCCGATCACAGTCGCCACTTGAGGTATTTGATGTTCCCCTGTTGAAAAGAAGAAACCTCATGAGTAAAGAATGCATAATTGACTATTGGAATCGATACAATTTACCCTTGAAATTTATCCTGCGGGAACCGGCATTTCTCCCTTTGGGTTCTCTGTGTGCAGGATGTGTGCATGATATGCATGATATGTATGCTAACGACGAAAAATGAATTCGTGTTTTTCGCTCTATTCAAAGAAGGCATTTTTATCAGATGTGTCAATCTGCAAAACTTGAAATTTTCTTTTCAAGCGCTCTTTTCACAGAGATTTCTAAATGATGATAAACTTCTTCAAGTTTTCTCAAAGGTTCTGTTCACAAATTGAGCTATTAGAATGCTCTTGAAAATGTTTAGCCAAAGTGCATGCCATGAAAAGGGGCACACCCTGTTTGTCATTTGAAGGCATTGCCTCCTGAGTCCTCTGCTTTTGATCATCATCTGAGAGGAAAATGAAGGGAAGCATTATTCTCTCATCAAGAAAATAATCATTTTGGAATGATACGTCCTTTTACCGAATGGATGGTTCCGCATCGTTCTCCATCTCATTTAGAAGGGTTTGATGCGTTTTGCTTTTGATGGATTACTCCACTTCATCATGATTCATGGGCGGTAACTGCTTCAGGGACCCCCCTACGTATCCCCATGGTGAATTCGGCACATCCTACATTTGGTACCCTTTCCGGGTAGAGAGTGATTTGCCCCCATCCACTGGACGCTTTGTCTGGGGCTGGCCGATTTAGTTGTAGGCGATCTGATCATGCCGTATCGGTGTATTCAATCTTCCGAAGATCTGAGCATTTGATGTTCTGCAACGTTTGACACTCCTTGGTCTCATCCATGCATTCCAAATTCTTCATGCTTATTTTGCCTTGTCGTCATTTTATGACGTCCCTCGATCATTCTGTTGTCTGACATCAGCAAGCACGGGTTTACTTGTGGCTGAGTACTTCAGCATCCTGGAGTGTTACTTCACAAGAAACAATTTTCTTCATTGTGTCTTGTCGCATTCACCTTACGCTTTAACAATCTTTTATTCCACCTGTACGATGAAATGAATGAGTGACTCGATTGCTGCATAAGGAGCTTTGATTGAAACGACTACGGATTTACTATCCCCGCTCTGGTCACTTCTGGCATCCAAGATGCTGAAAATTTTTCAATGGGCCCGTTCATTCTCGTCATCACCTGCAAGAATGAGAAACCATATCAACTCGTGAACCAGTCAATCCGATTTGGAACAGATACAACTTTTTCGACTTAGGGAGAGCCAATCCTAATTAGGTTGCTCCTTCTTCATAATTTGATTCATTTTGTCATTGCAATCCCAATGGGTGACATCTGCTGAAGGCACATTTCTTTCCGTCTTATAGGGAAGACAAATTTTCCTTCGTTTGTCTTTGACCATCTTATCCTGTAGACAAAAGACATAAAGGTCCCCGTCAGGTATAACATTGAAGGGCTTATTGGAACGATTACAGTTTCACCATTGTTCCATGATCATCTTGCATGTGATCGGATGAGGACATTTTCGACAAATGTATGCCATGTAAAACATGTCCCTCGTGTCTATCCATAAATGGATTTTCCTTCTCTACCTGTTTTTCACCTGAGAGGAAAAGATAGGAAATATTATGTCGGTATCTGATTGAAAATCAATTAGGAACGACACGTCTTTACACTTGACCCGGCTGCCCCGGTTAGGTGGCGTCTGCCCTAGTTGAGTGGGATATGCCCCAGTCGACTGCTTTGATCCTTTCACAATTTTTTACGGTTCCCTTTTCAATTAGGGGATATCTGCCGTTCGGAGCTTCCTGTCTCTTTTCATCTTGGCGGGCTTTGCCCCATTATGTCGTCTTAGTGAGAAGTTGACTCCTTTGTCTGTCTTCAAACATCCATCCTAGTGGCTCGAGTTGTCAGCCAGTTTCAATCTTCTTGAAGCACCACTCCTGAGGATCAACAAAACACAGTCAACAAATTTTCAAATGTAAAGAGATTAGGTTACAGCTAATTCTCTTCCGCATGTGGCTTCTTTGATTGCATGCCGTTCCACGTCTTGAAAGATGGCAAAATGCCATCATCAGTGGACTATTTTTCTTGAGGATTCCCTGGTCTTCCCTCATCAGTTGACTCTCTAGGGTGGTCAAGCGCTTTTCTATGCCATCCCGGTCCATTTTAACTTGTGACTGATTCTTCACACAAGCCCTCGGATTTTGATTCTGAAAATTACCTGTTCGAATGACAGGAATATGTCAGAAAGGGAAGTAAAGCATAAATCCTTTCAATTTTATGCTTTCTTGTGATTAACGAAGATAAGGACTTTTACACAAGCCTTAACCTCATGTGAAAAATTCTTATCGATGTTTTTCAAGAGAAAACATAAAACTAAAAGGAGCGTAATCCATGGTTATCACTTTTGGTAAATCCCCAGAAAATCTGTGGAATTTCCAAGATAAAAATGCGATTCCAATGTGTCCTAAATTCGATTAGAGATAGGACATCCAAATTGAAATGATTTCCCGAAGGTAATTTGGATATCATGTCTCCTCTTGAATTCAGGAAACATGGACGACTTTAGTTAATTACCAAAGATTACCAATGATGCATGTTATAGACCGGTTCAATTCCATGTCCGGCGCACCATGAAATGAATGTTAGATTCTCGTACTTGGGTTAAACATGCCAAGTGTGAGTTCTAACGAAAATTTCATCTGGGTAAGACACGCAATTGAACCGAACAGTTCGAATGGTTGAGAAAAATTCCAGTGCCGCATTCCAATGTCAAGACACTTAGACAAGACTTAGGAATCGAGGTGTAAAAGATATATGGGAGACCCACAGACGGGTGCTCCTTACAGACTCGATGATCCTGATAAAAGAAAAGGGACGATTGGAATGTAGCCCTTAAGAACCTGAAGAGATGCCCCAAGTTAGGTCTTCGAGGGATGACGCCTGGTGTCTTCGGTTCGGCCCTTCGGGTCTTCGTTTTTATCAGATAACATCTTGACAGCGTCCGACGGGTGTCTTGGATTTGCTGTTATCGCCTATCCTTCAATTTCCGGTAAGGTTACTGGATCATTCCTCGGACAGCTCGAAAAGGGTAGACTCCGTTGAATGTCCGGGCAGTCTGATGGCGGATGATGCGTCGCTCATACTTGAATACGTCCGGGATGTGGGACCGACTTGGAGAGATCATCTCTTTTATTTATACTCTAAAATGGAATTGGACTCAACCATCGAACTTGATGAATGCAGCATGTCGCGCGAAATAAAAGACTGCAAGTGAATTTAAATAGAAATGGCAGGATCTTACCATGAGAGGTACCCAATGATTTTTTTTTTGTTTTAGGTATACCAACCATCCATATACATGCGCATGAGACAAGTGAGGCTTGACTCTAGAAATCAAAATGGCTTAGGTGAGGAACCTAGAGGCTTCCCTCTATCCGAGTCGATAAATTCGTCCATGAGCGCAATCCACAACAAATGGATAAAAGTCTCGACTTGGATAGTGAGTGGGATCGAATATGGTCGACCCCAGCGCAATCCACGCTAGAGCGTTGCATATCGATCCCTGATCTATGGCGACCTGAAAAGGTGATTTCGCGGCCTGGGTTTGGGCGCTTTGTGCAAAGTGTCGTGATCCTCAAATATGCAGTGAATCATGCGCAACAATTTATATATCAATCAGCGCTTCAAATCATCCATATAACACACATTCCTACGCCCATCCTGCATAAGACAATGTTAATCACAGACTACACCCCTTATCACTCCAATCTGCAAAAACATATAACACCTATCGTGAGCGGACTTACCTCACCTTCAAGAGCGCCTGCAGGGTTAGAAAAATCACTCAACGTTTTAATTACGGCCTAAGTCCACTTGAGGTCTAGAACCAAGTGTTCTAGAACAAAGTCCCCAGTGGAGTCGCCAGCTGTCGCGACCCGTCCGAAATCAACGGACGCGGCTAATGGATTACCGATCGCGGCCCCCACTCTGAAATGTGGATCGCGGGCCTTAGATCGGCGTGGGCCCTCCCAGGCCCATACCAAATCGCGGCGGGAGTATATCTTTAAGGATTCGACGATAAGAGTCGATCGCTTTCGACCTTAGTGTGGTCGTGGTGGCATGTGCAACTTGTGCATGCATTTGGAGTCGCCACCGGTCTTTCTTGGAGGGTAGACCGGAAACCTTACTGACCGATTGGGAGAGATCGATCAGTTCTGCGGAACCAGAGATTTTGGGTTCGGGGACTTGGTTACGTCGGTGTCATTACCAACGCCCTTTCGGTACCTAACGTGAGTGATTTTCCTAACTAAGAGTTCATGCAGGCGCAATTTTGGGTGATATGAGTCAGGGTTTCATGCAGGTTGGAAGACTGGTCCTATCAAACCACAGTCAATATAGTGAAAGCGCAATCAAGTGCATAAATAAATCATGTCAATGCACATCAATTTCAATCATTGGCCTCCTAGTATAGCCATAAAGGCTTAGGGAAGATGTGATTTAGGGCTAGGGGTAAAATGGAAAGATTCGGGGACAATTAGCCCGAAGGGCAAAATTGTCATTTTTGGAAGGTTTAGATATCGAATTACCCAAAATATTCCATGGCCAGTTGATTGTGGCCATTTCCCATTTTTGAGAATTTTTTGGAATTTCTTGATTTTTCTTCAATTTTTGGAAGACGATTCGCCCAAAGGGCGAAATCGTCATATTAAGAAGGGTCGGGGTTCAAAACACCCGGAATGAGCCTTGGCCAGTTGTTTGTGGCCATTTCCTATTTTTTTGGGATTTTCCTGGATTTATAGAATTTTTTTTGGAAGACAATTTGCCGAAAGGGCAAAACCGTCATTTTTGAAAAGATCGGGGGTCAAATGACCCGAAACAGGTTGTGGCCAATTGAATGTGGCCATTTCCTATTTTCTGGAATTTTTTAGAATTTTTCTGAATTTTCCGAATTTTTTTGAATTTTTTATGAATTTTCTATTTTTTATTGATTTTTTGAATTTTTTATTATTTTCTGAATTTTTTAATATTTAAAAATATTTTCCGGGCCGGGTCAAACCCGGCCCACGCCTCTCGGGCGCCCGGCCAGACCCTAGGGGTCGAAACCGGCCTAAAACGACACCGTTTTATATTTTTAAATATTTTTTTTATTTTTTAACAATTTTTTTGATTTTTTATCTATTTTATTTAATTATCCGAAATTCCCCGGATCCGGCGGCTCTCAATGCGCCACGTGGCCTCCTCCTGTGCGTCCGATCTTCCACTAGATCGGACGTTCCAGAGAGAAACACGTGGCTCGATTATAACCGTCGGATCAAAAATCAATTTATTTTCCTTTTTTAGAAAAACCTCAAATCGGACGATCAGAACCATTCCACGTGTCCAATCGTGGTGCGTCCGATCTTGGACGAGATCGGACGATCCACAGATGGCCACTTGGCACGTTCTTGTCCATCGGATCGAATTTATTTAATTTTCTGAAAATCATTTATTTTATCCGAAAATCATTTTTTTTATTTCCCAAAATTACAGGATCGCGACACGTGTCGCGATCCGGGCCGTTCATTTTATTTTATTGAAAAAAGACTTGGACCGGCCCACCCGGCTGACGTGGCGCCTACGTGGCATGCCACGTCAGCCGTTGACCGGTTGACTGGCCGGAGGGTCGCCGGGGAAGACGATGAACAGTGTCTATTTCCGGCGACCCTCGCCGGAACTTCGCCGGAACTTCGCCGGAAAACGCAAACCGGCCTCCAAAACTTATTATTTTTCACCCATTTCTTCGCCATTAGGTTTCCTATATTACCAACATCATCATACGGCATTAAAATGCAAGGTTTAACGTCGAAAAGTGACCGGACGAGGCTCGACCGAACCGGCGCCGGCGAGCAAATTTCCAGAAAATTTTTTTTGCTTTGAAAACGATTCTGATCAATCAAGGAGCATCCATGAAGGGTCGGGGAACTTACCTGAGGTCTCCCAATCTTCGGTGACCGTTCGAAGTTCCCGGTCGAGCTCCCCGTTCGGACCGCGGCCGGCGAAGCTCCGGCTCACGTCGTCGGCGCATTTTCATTGCGAAATAAACACATACAAAGACTTAGAGGCGGTTCTAATGCATGCTTGAGGCTAAACACGCGCAAATGGAGCTCCGGGGTGGCATTCCACCATCCTTCTCATCCTCCACTCACCATTATCTTCCACCACTACCATCCCCTGCATGTTTCCGACATTAATGGCCATGGAGTGCACGATCAAAGGAGGCTAGTGGATCTCTTAGTGCTTGATTCTCTGGAAAGTCATGGAAACAATAAAAAAATATTATGCAAGGGAGGGCTTGTGAGTGCAGGTGGAGAATAAAAAAAATGGAAGACCACCTTGCCTTTCGAGGACCATCTCCCCTTTTGATCCAGGGAGTTAAAAAAAAAAAGGAGGAAGAAGCAGAAGATAAGGGGAGGTTCCAAAAAAAAAAAAAGGGCGGGGAGATGGGAGTTCCACGAGAGCAAGAGAGAAAGATATAGCGAGAGAGAGAGAAACAGAGAGTAAGGCCGAGAGCTCGGAGGTATTGCGGGAGATGGATTAAAGTGGGGTTACTGCTCGAGCAAGCTTTCTCAAGCTTCTTGACAGCAACCACAGCATCTCCGGAGTACTAGCCGCTGTCGGAATCGCTAGAAAGTTGCTTTGCATTGATTCGCACCGGAGATGGTGGCTCGACCCCCACGGAGCTCAGTCCGAGCCAAGAGTTTGCGGCCGCCGACTAGACTTCGTCCATTCCCTACGGAGCTCAGGTAAGATCCCTATAACTCCATTGACGATGCTTGGATAAGAAAAACCTGGTTTTGATGTAAACTTTTATCTTTCGTATAAATTTCTTTGCCGAGATGATGTTGTTCGGGTCTGTCCAGTACTTCCACTAGCGACTGTTTTGGTCTAGCTTCGGTTTAGAATGTTAGTCTAGGTGACTTAGTTCAGTTTAGGCAAAAAAAAAAAAATGAAGCGGTGGGAGACCTTAGTCACGTAAGGTCTGTGTCTTGCTTCCAGTGGGAGCCGAGAAAAATTTCCATGAAGAAGAAGATGGAAGTAATAATAAAAAAAAAAAAAATTAAAAAAAATGGAGGTCAGGAAGACGAGCGTGTGAAAGAGCATAGAGGTTTAGGAACTTGGGGCATAGTTTAATCCAAAACTGAAAGTGGACCTAAAAAGTCGATGGCGATCCGCGGCGCGACGAAATGGATGTTGACGGGTGGTCATGGCAGTGTCGAGGTAGGCGGTCCGACGAGTCGACGGATGTATCGGATGTGATCGGGCTTGTCGGCGTTGGCGTTGTCGTTGGCCGGCGAGGATCGAAGCGGCGAGCAATGAGTGTTTGGATCTCCTGTGAGTTCGTGGAGGAAGGCGCCTCACGGAGAAGTCCCATGCAAGATGACAACCCAAAAGAAAAGTTGTTAAAAAAGGAGAAAAGCATAATAAAAAGTGATGATGAGATTTTAATTAGGTTGACGTGTGCGCAGGAGGATGTAAAGACTTGTCCGGACAAATTTGTTGTCTTAAGTTTTAGTTTGGGCCTATTTTATAAGGTTGGGCCCGAATTTAAAAAAAAAAGAAAAAAGAAAATGGGATGGCCATATTTGGGCCTCCTGTAAGAGAAATTAAAAAAAAACGTTGGGCCGGGCCTGGGTCGCGGGTCCGGGTCGTGGGCCGGGTTCAACCCGGCCCGGATAATAATTTTAAATAATAAAAAAAATCGGATAATAATTTTAAATAATAAAAAAAATTCAAAAATCAATAAAAAAAATAGAAAAGCATAAAAAAAATTCAAAAAAATTCGGAAAATTCAGAAAAATTCTAAAAATTTCCAGAAAATAGGAAATGGCCATATTCAACTGGCCACAACCTATTTCGGGTCTTTCGGACCTCGGTCTTTTCAAAAATGATGGTTTTGCCCTTTCGGCAAACCGTCTTCCAAAAAAAAAAAAAATTCTAAAAATTCTAGAAAAATCCCAAAAAATAGGAAATGGCCACAAACAACTGGCCAAGACTCATTCCGGGTGTTTTGAATCCCGACCCTTCTTAAAATGATGATTTCGCCCTTTGGGCGAATTGTCTTCCAAAAATTGAAGAAAAATCAAGAAATTCCAGAAAAATTCTCAAAATTGGGAAATAGCCACAATCAACTGGCCATGGAATATTTTGGGTAATTCGGTATCCAAATCTTCCAAAAATTGACGATTTTGCCCTTCGGGCTAATCGCCTCGAAATCTTCCCATTTTACCCTTGGTCCGAAGTCACACCTTCCTTAAGCCTTTATAGTTATACTAGGAAGCCATTGATCTGAATTGATGTGCATTGAAGTGATTTATTTATGTACTTGATTGCGCTTTCATTTAAATTGATTGGAATTGATAGGAACAGTCCTCCAATCTGCATGAAATCCTAGATTAAGCCTACCTCACCTAAAATTACGCCTGCATGAATTCTTAGCTAGGAAAATCACTCGCGTTAGGTACCGAAAGGGCGTTGGTAATGACACCGACGTAACCAAGTCCCCGAACCCAAAATCTCTGGTTCCGCAGAACTGATCGATCTCTCCCAATCGGTCAGTAAGGTTTCCGGTCTACCCTCCAAGAAAGACCGATGGCGACTCCAAATGCATGCGCAAGTTGCACATGCCACCACGACCACACTAAGGTCGAAATCGATCGGCTCTTATCGCCGAATCCTTTGAAAAATACTCCCGCCGCGATTTGGTATGGGCCTGGGAGGGCCCGCGCCGATCCAAGTCCCGCGATCGGTAATCCATTAGCCGCGTCCGCTTCCGGATGGGTCGCGACACTCGATTATAACCGTCGGATCAAAAATCAATTTATTTTCCTTTTTTAGAAAAACCTCAAATCGGACGATCAGAACCATTCCACGTGTCCAATCGTGGTGCGTCCGATCTTGGACGAGATCGGACGATCCACAGATGGCCACTTGGCACGTTCTTGTCCATCGGATCGAATTTATTTAATTTTCTGAAAATCATTTATTTTATCCGAAAATTATTTTTTTTATTTCCCAAAATTACAGGATCGCGACACGTGTCGCGATCCGGGCCGTTCATTTTATTTTATTGAAAAAAGACTTGGACCGGCCCACCCGGCTGACGTGGCGCCTACGTGGCATGCCACGTCAGCCGTTGACCGGTTGACTGGCCGGAGGGTCGCCGGGGAAGACGATGAACAGTGTCTATTTCCGGCGACCCTCGCCGGAACTTCGCCGAAACTTCGCCGGAAAACGCAAACCGGCCTCCAAAACTTATTATTTTTCACCCATTTCTTCGCCATTAGGTTTCCTATATTACCAACATCATCATACGGCATTAAAATGCAAGGTTTAACGTCGAAAAGTGACCGGACGAGGCTCGACCGAACCGGCGCCGGCGAGCAAATTTCCAGAAAATTTTTTTTGCTTTGAAAACGATTCTGATCAATCAAGGAGCATCCATGAAGGGTCGGGGAACTTACCTGAGGTCTCCCAATCTTCGGTGACCGTTCGAAGTTCCCGGTCGAGCTCCCCGTTCGGACCGCGGCCGGCGAAGCTCCGGCTCACGTCGTCGGCGCATTTTCATTGCGAAATAAACACATACAAAGACTTAGAGGCGGTTCTAATGCATGCTTGAGGCTAAACACGCGCAAATGGAGCTCCGGGGTGGCTCGGCCGAGAGCCGAAAATTCAAAGCCCATTTGGGCATTCCGTCGAACACATGGTCTACATGTAAAAACGAAGGTCGGGGGAGGGAAACCGACCTGCTTGGAGCTCGCCGACGGCCACTGAATACCCGGTGATGATCAAGGAAGGTTCTTGAAGGTCTGCCCCAGCTCCTCTCGTCCGGTGTTTGCCAAAAAAAAATCCTCCTCCCTCGCTCTCGGCCAAACTCGGTTTTATCCGAGATTCGGCCGGTTCCGCGTGGCCGACCGCCCACCCCGACATGCCCTGTTTTGCTCTGTTCGGTGCGCATGGGTCTGCAACTTTGTTGCAGACCGGGTCGGGTCGGGTCTGACCCGACCGGCCCGGTTCGACCAAATCACTCTAATTGGGCTCCAAATTGACCTATTTTCATGAAATTGACGGCAAAATCGGACTCCTTGACATGTTTTCTATCAAATATGGGTATTTTCGTGAATCAATTGATTGAAATTTTGTGAAAACCCCAAATTGTCCCTAGGATCCGAAAATGAATTTCCCCAAATCGAAGGTCCAAACGATCTAATTATTCAAAATTGAGCCCACCAATGGATTCAGCATGATGAAAACTATAGGGTAGAGGTGTTTAATTTTAATGGGTGTGCCCGTGTGAAATTTAATTTCACAAATTGTAAAACCGGGGACTAAATTGAAAGATTTTTATGCAATTAAGCCCTTTTGGTTAAAATTGATCAAATTGGAGGGCAAACTGACCCAATTGCATTTCAATACTCTAGAATACAATGTCATAGCTTATAAGAACCGAGAATTGAAAATTAAAAGACTCGAAAAGGATTTTTTAGGCCCGGTTCGGGATTAGGTTTGTGAAGGAACCCCATGAACCAGGCCAAATTTCCTTAATAAAAAGTGAAAATATTAAATAGGAAATTAAAATAAAATTTATGAATATTTTTGTGTAATTTTCTGACCATGGATGGTATTTGTCTGATTTTTTGGTTATTTTTATAATTAAATAAATTCCAAAAAATATTAAAAAACTCAAAAAATATTTTTTGTTCAAAATTGGTTCCTAAGGCTAGGCTAAGGCTCCCAAAGTTGATTTTGCAATTTTTTGACCTTTTTTGCTATTTTTAATTAATTTTAGAAATAAAAACTATAATAACGGATGGTCAAAAATCAGGTGTCAACAGTGCTATAAATGAGAGTGTATGTACATTTCCGCTTATCCTTCGCAAGATTCAATATTGCCCTTGGTTTCGCAATCATAGTGTTTGAGGCAACTGACGATCTTTCCGCTTTCGAGCCCGCTCACGTTATGTTTGTAACCTATGCTGTCACGTTTGCCTTCGTGCGCTTGGTCGATTTACCTCGAACCCATCGTGACAAAAGATTGTTGTAGCTAAACATGATGATGTTAGCAAGCATCATTGTGTGAAATCAACCCTAGGCCTTAAAGAAGAAAGGAACTGCTCCGATTGAAACTTTACAATGCGAAAATAAGAAATAAGTTCTACTTGTGTACAAGCCCCCCCTTTTCTCTGGGTATGTTCGATCACCACCCCATCATGTCTGGGTTCAGGTGCGCGGTCATCGACTCCAGATCATGGCCGTGAAGGTTTGCTAGCCTCCTCCTGATGGATTCTTCGAACTGTGACCACCATCTTTGTTTGAGAAGAAAAGATGAGGGTCGACCTCTTTCCTATCAAAAGCGTGTTTCACTCAGAGATCAGGGAAGCAAAATTGTTCGAAGTGTTCCCCCACTAGATCATCTGAGATCATATGCCCTAGTTGGGCGAACTCCTGAACATTAGACGTCGTGGGTGGATCAGCAGCAGGAAGAGCGCCGGTGGACGGCCGCTGCTCGAGCGGGGAAGTGTATATTTGTTGCACCGGTGGCACGTATTCTTGAGGAACATTAAGATGACTGATAGGGCTATATTGACCAATTCTCCAACAGTTGGTGGTAGAGCTACCGGCTTGGTTGGTATCGAGACTCGGCAGGGCTCTTCTTGAGGCATGGCTGTTGCATTCGTAGCCGTACCTAATGTTCAAGTTCGAGTCGGGCTCTTCTAGGCGCCGTGCGGCATGACGCCGTCGTAGCTTCCTACGGTAACCATTAAGGTGGTTTGCGACTAACCTTCTAGCGAGCCCCGGTTCATTCATGACCTCATGTACGCGTGTTGGACATAATGAGTCATTCCCTATTTGGTGAACCGCATCAAGGAATTTTCTGTGAAGCTCTGGAGACCATATGAACTTCTTTTGGCAACTCAGGATAGCATCCGTGACTCGGCGATCATTCCTCGATTCACTCTCGGCGGGGTCTGGTTGTGCCAGAGGTTGTTGCAGGGGAAGCTGGTTGACTTCGAACTGGTCTGTGGTGATAGTAAGCCCATTGTCAGGGGAATTGTAGTAACGCGCCTCCCCTCTTTCCAAAGATGGTTTGAGGGAGTGGGGTGGCGGACGACCACCTGCGATTCTCATAAAAAACTTATCACGGAACATTTCGCGAGTGTCGATAGAACCACCGCAGTTAAGGCAAGCGGCGTTGATGAGGACTTCCTTACACCACATGTTTTCTGCTCGAAGCTTGGCGTATTCTTCTTTTAGAGTTTCGAGCTCTTGACACTTTCCCCGAACCACTGATCTGGCCCGTCTGTTTTGAAACCAGTGCTTGACCCTTAAGGGTTCCATCTCTAATTTCCGGGCTAATTTTCTTCTTCGTCTCGTATCCGGGTAACGGCACTTATTGAAGGCGGCTTCGAGTATCTGGATTTCCTTCTCAGTATAGAGCCGGCGACGTCTTCTTCCACGAGATGGGACATCGCCGCTGCCGTCGTTGTTGCTGCTACTGTCGTCGTCGCCACCACTGTCATCGTCGCTGCCCTGATCCTGAACCTCGTTGCCAGCAGGGTTGGGTAGTATGGTTTCGACATCTGGCTCGATCCCAAAGACTTCGAGGTCTCCCAACTGCACATTACCTAGGACATTTGGGTCAGTCATCTCCAACAAATGACTATGACTGTTAAACATACTGGATCAAGAAAAGGTTTGTTCGTCCTTTTTTAATCGCTCAAGGTCTTGTAATCCTCTTCCTATGTTTACTCTCTCTAAACTTTCTTTTGAGTGACTTTGCGTACTCAGGAGTCGCTCTTCGAGCATGGAAGACGATCACCAGGCGAGCGCTCTTCTAGAGATTTTGAGTTTCTCGTCTTGTCGTCTTCCTTCCTTTTCATGGTGGAGAGATCACGGATCGCTTTTCTTTCCTCGATAGCCGAACCTATCCCCCACTATCTCTCAAAAGACTAAATTACGTCCACCACCCGCTCAGCTTTTCATCATGACAAAACTATCAACCCTATCGCGGCTCCTTCCATATTTGCGCTCAACTCCCGCTCCATCTCAATAATGGTGAAATAGACAACTCTTTTACAACTTTTCCTCGTCAGGCCTGAAATCGCGGATCGAGACATGTCTGATGATTCACGGGAGGAGCAGCCCCTGCTTTACATTAACTACCCCGGCTCCACAAGCATTATTGCTGTAACTTTTCTCCATTTTTGAGCTACTATGAAACGAGGAGAAGGTTAGTGCTCTCATTTGCACAGCTTTCACTTTCATTCATTCCATCGCACTCGTCTTCCTCTCCATCCTTCCAACAAGAAATGGCTTCATCTTCTGCTTCTTCCTCTGACTCTTCCCATGCTTGCGTCTTTTCAATCGCAGTCCCGGCCCGATGGGAAAAACTCTATAATCTCTTGGGTCGGGGCTATGCTTATATAGCCGATCATCCGGAGATCGAGGCTGAGATCCGCGTTCTATTTGCGGCCACATACACTACTTCCATCGAGGGTACTGAGTTGGAGAAGGAGTATAAAACATTCCCAGCCCTCTTTGCAAACTTTCTAGAGGCTTACCGCGTTGCTCACCGGGAAGTTCTCGTGGCTCGTGTCTTGCGAGCCCGCTACGAAGACCGCTGTGACTGCCTGACGTTGACTAACTTCGTGGCTGACAGCCACAACAAGGTTATGGAAACTGCCAACGAGCGGGTCTCGACGATGCTTCGTGAACGTGGAAATTTGGTGGAGCGTTTGGCCTTGTGCCTGATCACTTATGAGCACGATCGTCGTAACATCATGTTGAAGTTTCAGAGCGATTGGCTGGAAGAGCGACTCGATACTGTTACGGCGGATGTATCCCGTGGGAGGGAATTGGTCCGAGACTTGGAACTTGCTGCTGAAGATCACAGGGCCAAGGTTGCTGACCTTAAGAATGAGTGCAAGCGCCTTCTTCTCCAGCTCGCGGATCATGATATACGGAGCGGTGAGTGTAGGCAGGGAATCAACCATATGGAGGGCCAATTGAGCTCATTCGTGCTGCTGATTAGGGCTCAGTTCGGCTTTACTTTTCCGCCTTGCTAATCTGTATTAATCTGCTTTGAAAGTCTTTCGATTGAGCGAAAGTGAATGAAAGCTCATGTGTGTGTGTTTTAGCTTTTATATGGTCCATTTCTTCGAGCATCCGAACATCTTCAACTTGGGTGAGCTAAACCATAATATCAATAAGTTGAGCAAATATGTCCTGATTTTCTAACTTGCTCATGATCAGATGAAAGAATAGCCTCAGATTCATCCAGGAGAAGATTTCTCTCTATTACCTATTTTTCACCTGCAAATGAAACGACTGAATCAGAAGAAATAATTTGAAAAAGAAAGCATAAACCCCTTTCAATCTTATGCTTGCTCGTGATTAATAAGGACAAAAACTTTTACAAGGGTTTTAATCTTGCGCAAAAGTTTTTTTTTTTTTTTATCAGTATTCTTCGAAGGAAAGCATATTGTTGAAAGGAATGTAATTTACGATAATCGCTTTTGATCAATTTCGAGAAGAACGAACTAGTCAAAAGTACAAAGCATAACGACGTGTTTTAAATTTAATTGAAGATACGGCATCCAAATCAAGGCCGTTTTGTAAGAACGAGGGTAATTTGGACATCTATCTCGTCATTAAATTCGAAACAATGCCGATACTCTTGATCAATTATCGTGGATTACCAATGACGTACGACATGCATGAATCAATTCAAGTGTATAATTCCTTCTAGCGAAATTTTCCTCTAAAGGAATTATAAACTTGACTTGGGAGTATTCGGATGATTAGAGAAAATGCCACTATCACATTCCCATGACCCGTCAAAAGAAATACAACCAAGCTCCATCTGAATGTATACACCAATAGATCCCTAATACAATCACTCTAAGGGGTGAGATAGAGAAAACCTCGGTAAAAATAAACCCTATACAAGAGGACTAGTAATGAAAAATGAAACAAATGAATGTGATCCTAACGTTTAAGGATGCCCCAGTTTCGATCTGTGTCTTCAGGATCACTTGCCCCAACTCGCTTCGTTGGATGATACCTCAATAATGTCCACAGTATGCTCCTCGCATACTCGGTGTTCGTCGTGGGATATCACCCTCCTCGTCTTCTATCAAGGACGTTGAAATGGCATTTAATCTAATCACCGGAATGCATCGGATGAAATGCCTATATTTATATGAACTGTAATAGATTGGAGGGATAGAGAGTCTTACCAACCAAACTCGTCGACTTATGTGCGGTTTTAGGTGTACCAACCGCCCAAAGACATGCGCATGAGACAAGTGATGATGAACTTCTAAAAATCAGAGGGTTTGGTACCTAAGGTCAAGGCTCCCACCTCGAGTTCTAGAAAGAGCCGATTCCATTGCACAACTATCGTTGCATTGGGACTCGATCCATAGTTCGAAGCGAGCGGAATTGAAAAGTGGATTACCCTGTGTTTTTCCTCACGGAGGTTCCATTTTCAATTCCTTCTATTGTGTTCCTAAAGGCGGCGCCCGGGGTTTTAGGCGAGGTTGTGTGTGTCCACGTGTTGTGATCATCACAATGCAATTCATGCACAACAGTTTATCAATCAGCACTTCAAATCATCCACACAACATACATTCCTACGCCCAACCTGCATAAGACAATGTTAATCACGGACTACACCCCTTATTTCTCCAATCTGCAAAAACATATAACACCTACCATAAGCGGACTTACCTCACCTTCAAGAGCGCCTGCATGGTTAGAAAAATCACTCAGCGTTTTAATTACGGCCTAAGTCCACTTAAGGTCCAGAACCAAGTGTTCTAGAACAAAGTCCCCAGTGGAGTCGCCAGCTGTCGCGACCCGTCCGAAAGCGGACGCGGCTAATGGATTACCGATCGCGGGCCTTTGATCGGCGCGGGCCCTCCCAGGCCCATACCAAATCGCGGCGGGAGTATTTTTCAAAGGATTCGACGATAAGAGTCGATCGCTTTCGACCTTCAGTGTGGTCGTGGTGGCATGTGCAACTTGTGCATGCATTTGGAGTCGCCACCGGTCTTTCTTGGAGGGTAGACCGGAAACCTTATTGACCGATTGGGAGAGATCGATCAATCCTGCGGAACCAGAGATTTTGGGTTCGGGGACTTGGTTACGTTGATATCATTACCAACGCCCTTTCGGTACCTAACGCGAGTGATTTTCCTAACTAGGAGTTCATGCAGGCGCAATTTTAAGTGAGGTAGGTTTGATTCAAGGTTTCATGCAGATTGGAAGACTGTTCCTATCAATCACAATCAATTTAAATGAAAGCGCAATCAAGTATATAAATAAATCACTTCAATGCACATCAATTCAGATCAATGGCTTCCTAGTATAACCAAAAGGGTTAAGGAAGGTGTGACTTCGGTCAAGAGGTAAAATGGGAAGATTTGGAGGCGATTAACCCGAAGGGCAAAATCGTCAATTTTTGGGAAGTTTGGATACCGAAATACCCAAGATACCCCATTGCCAGTTGATTGTGGCCATTTCCCATTTTTGAGATTTTTTTTTTTTGAATTTTCCGATTTTTTTTTTTAAAAGGAACCGAGTCCGGGTCGGCTCCTCGGGCCCGGACCTGGATCAGGCCGTCAAGCCTGATCCGATCCGGGAAAGAGGACCCGAACTGGGCCTGGTCAACACAAAAGGAGGCAAGCCTTCCTTTCCTTGTCCTGCCCGAACTGGGCTTTGAAATGGCCCAGAAATTTCTTTTTCTTTCTGCCAGCCCGCCCAACCTACCCTCTATCAGCTCTAACGCAGGCCCAGATCCAGCTAAAAAAAGACAAGCCCAGCTAATCCAACCCAACATTCTACACGCCTAGCTCAACATGAAAATGAGTCTTACCTTGCTGTTCATCATCGTCTTCAACACGACGCCTCTGCCCTTCCGACGCCAACGTGTCCCCGAATGCTTGGACGATCTCCGAATGCTTCGCCGCCGCGCCGCTCGGACTCGCTCGTCGCACCGCCGCCGGGTCTCGCTCGGACGGAGCTCTGGTTCGGCTTCTCAGTCCCCTACGTCGGAGCACCATCGTTCGGAGCCTCACCCCGGCTTACACACGCTAGCCTCATCGCTAGCTCGAGCTTGTATACCGCGTCGGTCACGCACTCGTCGTTACTGACCCGAGCTCACGTACATCGGTCCGAGCTTGAGTCGCCTCTACAACGATCGAGACTCGCTCGTTGCACCGGCGGTAGGTCTCGCTCCAATGGACCCTGTCGCCACAAACTTCGGTCTGCTTACCCAGTACCAAGACCACGACGTCAAGACTACCAGGTCTGTCGGGTTTTGTCTAAGGAAACCGGAAGAGGATGTTGGTGGTCAGTTCTGGGCAGAGGAGCGCGGAGAAAGGTGGGACTCAGCCCCGGACAGAACCTGCAAAGCCGGGCACCGAGCAGAGTAGTCTCGTTTCGGTTGCTTGAGGTTCTCCGACTACTTCGTTGCGTCTAATGGTGATTTGTTGGATGAATATAGAGGGAAGGTATGATGATGGTGGTAGGCGGTTCGGCGACCAAGGATGGAGGTCGCGGTGGTGGTCGTGCCGATGGAGGGTTGATGTTCGCGCTTGCCCCCCTCTTTATGAATCCACGTTGAAGCTCGTTGAAGCTTAGAGATCACTACGAGGGGGAGCTCTCGGATGGTAGAGGGACAGCGACGAGCCGACGAGCTGACGACGGCCGGGTTTGACGGACTGGGCCGTCGATGGCGTCGTTGGGTTGGACAAAAGCTGGAGTGGTCGGGACCGGCTGTAAGTGACGGCACGGCTGAGCTGAGGCTTCAATAGGGGTTGTCACAACAGTTCGAGAACACATGACTCCATTGCACAGTGACGGAGGAAGCGACTGCAGGTGACTGGTGGGGTTCTCGTGGCTCGCGGTGGTTGTGCTGGACGTGGGAGTTGGCGGTGATGTCGACGAGGAGAGCGAGGAGGGCGCCGAAGAGAGTGACGAGGCCGGCAAAGGAGAAGTCCTTCCAGGAGTGGTGAGAGGCGACAGCGCTGTCGAAGAGGGCGTTGTAGGCTTCGGGGAGGACATGCACCAAGACCGCCTTGCTGTAGGCGGTTTGGCCTTGGAAGTAACGGGCCAACGGGACGAGGGAGGAGGTAGGCACGTCGGTACAAATCGCATTAGATCCCGGTCCGTTTGGCGCAGAGGCTGGCCGCCAGTGGTTGGCCGGCGTTACGGTAGGAGCAAGGCGTTAGGGTCTCAAATGGTAGCTGCGGCTGTGGCCCCCCCCCCTCCATGCAACTCCTCGGCTCCTCTTTGCAGATGGGCTTCCTCCTTTTATTTTTTTTTTCATCGTGGAGCTGGTACTGTCCTCCCCCACTTTCTTTTATTTTTTTTATTTTTATTCTTTTGAGAGCCCCGCTGGATCCGTCTCCACCGAAAGGGAGATGCTCCATTTCTTTACCGTATTCCTTCTTGCTTTCCTGTCCATCTCCTTCCACTATCTCTTTTATTTATCGCGTCTGTCCTTTAGATCGAACCCGTTCATCGGGTGCCAAGAAGATTTTCAAATTGGTATTCTTGCCATTAGTCCCGCGATATCAAAATGGGATAATTCCATGAACTACTAGGCCAAATTTAAATACATAGGCATTATATTGAACGTCAAGATCTCATCATAAATTAAAAGACCAAGATGATATTTTTTTAGGCTCGGTTCGGGTTTATGATCCGAGCCGAATTTTCAAGATTTAAAGTGACACACTTGAAGAGGAAATTAAAACAAAATTATTGAATATTTTTTTGTATTTTTCTGACCACGAATGGTATTTTTCTGATTTTTTGGGTATTTTATAATTAAATAAATTCAAAAAAAAATGTTATAAAATACCAAAAAATATTTTTTGTTCAAAATTGGTTCCTAAGGCTAGGCTAAGGCTTCCAAAGTTGATTTTGTAATTTTATGAATTTTTTTATATTTTTAATTAATTTTAAAGAATAAAAATCACAATGATAGATGGTCAAAAATCAGGTGTCAACAGTGTCCTATTTACTTTGCTTGTTCTGTCTATTTTCTCGATCGATCGCTTGTTCCGGGCAATAATTGGTATCAGAGCTAGGCTTGCTTGAGTTGAAGCGAATCGATGGCGACAGAGGAGGCTAAAGTGAAAATCGACAAATTTGAGGGGAAGGATTTTGGTTTCTGGAAAATGCAGATAGAAGATTATTTATATCAGATGAAGCTGCACAAGCTCATATCTAGGAAGAAACTGGGAACGATGAAGCAACCCGATTGGGAATTGCTGGATAGACGAGCGATGGGGCATTTAACATCGTCAAGGAGAAGACCACTGTGGGTTTGATGAAAGCCCTGTCAGACATGTACGAGAAGCCCTCTGCAATCAACAAAGTCTATTTGATGCGACGTCTGTTTAACTTGAAGATGAGCGAAGGTACTTCAGTTACTAAACATATCAATGAATTCAATGTGATAGTTAGTCAATTGAGTTCGATTGAGATTGACTTTGAAGATGAGGTACGTGCTTTGATTCTATTATCCTCATTGCCTGATAGTTGGAATACTACTGTTACTGCTGTTAGTAATTCTTCTGGGTCAACTAGTTTGACATTTGATGGGATTCGAGATTTAATTCTGAGTGAGGACATCCGTAGAAGAGAATCTAGCGAATCTGTATATATTGCTTTAGTAGGTGAAAGAGGAAGAGTTAGTACTCGTGTTAGCAGAAGTAGTATGAATATGAATAGACGCAGTCAGTCTAGGACTGGCGGTGATATCTGTTGGAACTGTGGCAAGAGAGGGCATCTTAGAAGAAATTGTTTTAAGCTGGAAAATGAAAAGGCTAAGGGAATTGGAGTTGAATCTGCGGATGATGTTGCAGCTATAGCTGAAAATTCTGATGGTGTCGATAGTATTTTGTCTGTCACTGTGAATTCGTCGTTTGACGGATGGATTATGGATTCTGGTTGTTCTTTTCATGCTGCACCAAACAGGAACTGGTTTACTTCTTATCAATACATGGATAGTAGTAAAGTGCAGTTGGGAAACAACACTGAATGCGATGTTGTGGGTGTTGGCGATGTTAAAATCAGAATGCATGATGGAATTGTGAGGACATTGATTGGAGTAAGAAATGTTCTAGAATTGAAAAAGAACTTAATTTCCTTGGGTGCTCTAGATTCAGCTAGATGCAGGTATTCTTCACGAGGTGGAGTCCTGAAGATTGTTCGAGGTGCCCTGGTGATAATGAAAGGAATTAAGCATGGCGGTCTGTATGAACTTCAAGGTGAGACATTGATAAGTTTCACTCCTGAGACGTCGACATCTGTTCGAGAGTTTAATGGCTACTCGAGGAAGGTCTGGATGTTTGTGTGAAAGCACGATTTTGATGCTGTTGTCAGGAATACGCGGACGAGAGCTTTGATCGGAATGGAGACTAGTAAGTTGATCAAGCATGTGCGAACTGACAGTAGCATGGAGTCCTACTCGAAGCTGGTAAGTAAATTCTGCATGAAAAAAGGGCATAGTGAAACATGGCACTAGTGCTAGTAAACCACAACAGTTTGCAGAATTGATGAGCAAAGAGTTACTAGAGACGACACGTGAAAAGATCTCTAGTGCTGGTATGGCTGGGAGAATTCCAACGGATGCGTTTAGTGTGGCGAGCTACTTGGTGAATAGATCCACATCGACTGCAATTGGATATCAGACTCCCGAAGAAGTGTGGTTAGGTAACGTTGCTGATTATTCTAATTTTAGAATGATTAATTGCCCGTGTTATTATCGAGTAAGTGATGGTAAGCTCGATGTGGAGGCAAGGTACATATTCCATGGCTATGCACAAGGTGAGTGTGGCGATCAGTTGTGGTGCCCGGATATAGATTCACCTGTTTGCAGGAGAGAAGTTACCTTTGACGAGTCTCTAGTACTTCTAGGTAGGAGTGATTGTAGCAGTGTCAATACGGATCTGGACGGTATTAAGCTTGAGGTGGAGTTGCAACCAGAAACTCCTGAGGTAGCAGGTACTAGCGAAGTAATCAACACAGATGGTGCTTATAGCGAGGTGGAGCCTATAGAGCCAACGGTTGCTGTAACTGCTGATATTGACAAGGTACGTATTCGATCTCTTGACAGATATCGATGCAACGGTGGTTTTGCTTTATCTGTGATTAAGGAACTTGTGTCAGATAGACCTTGTGGAGCAGTTAAAGATACATGTTCAGTTGGTGATTTGATGAGGTCCACGGTTGTGGCAAAGTTCAAGCGCGGCTTGGACTTGAATAATATATGTGGCGATTGAGCCCATTGGGGCTGTGGGAGAGTAGTACCGGTGAAGTTCGGATTTTAGCGATGCGATTGTGATTTGGCTCAAATGTCGAGCCAAGGTGAGGATTGTTAAATTATGTCTCGAGTTTAAGCCCACAGTGAAAATTTGAATATTCCGAATTGAATATTTCCTATTCGGTGTTGGAGCCCGAAGTGAATATTCGGATATCCTCGGTGGAAATCATATTTCCTATTTGATATAATTCAAATCTACGAAACTTATCCTCTATTATTTGTATCTGCCAAAGAATGTCTAAAGTGGAAAGTCCAAGATGCGGATTTATTGATAGCACTCATGAATTCAATTCAGTTGAGGAGTCAGTCAATAAAACAACAAATATATATATATATATATATGGAAGTCAGAGTTGGCATCGGATAGGACTTGTTTTATATATATATATTTGCTTGAACCATTAATTCGTCTTCAAGCTGTAGTTGATGCGCAAGAGAGGACTTCTTCGTGGATTATAAGCGTTGCATGTTATTGCCTCGCCAATTGCATCCGGAATTGAGGGATCAGAGAAGACGCCGTCGAAGCCTTGAAGCGCCATCACGAGTGCTTTGTAGTGGGACTTCTTGAAGCGCCGTTCATCGAGTGCTTGACATTGGGTCTTCGTTTAATCCGCAAAATTACATCAAGAATTCAAGTGTCGAAGCCAATTAAATCTTGAGCTTAGATTTGTGTTTTAATTCCTTTGCGAGATTGAAAGATTATTTCGCTAGGAATTGGAGGCTAAACACTGTGTGCATCTTGGATGTAATTGGGGCTGGGAAACACCAATGGTGTGTTTGTGTAACTCGAGTGATCTGTAATCTCCGTTGTATCGCTTGATCTATAGTGGAATCGTTGCTGCTCTCCCCGTGGACGTAGGTCTTTACGACCGAACCCCGTACATCTAGTGTCATATTTACTTTGCTTGTTCTGTCTATTTTCTCGATCGATCGCTTGTTCCGCGCAACACGATCCATTTTGCTGTTGTTTCGACTAGTGAATCAAGGCAGAACTAGCTCGGCTAATTCGAACCATGTTCTTCAATATGGACAAGCAACAAACCCACCGCTCGACCAAAACAAGTTTTGTAGGAAAACAATGTAACTTCTATGTCTGTAATGGAATCATGGACAGTTGACAAAATATCATGAGCCGAATGAACCAATTCCTAATTCCAAAATACGGGGAGTCATGCGCTAGAATTTCGTTTAGGTTGGGAACCTACCTCTTTTGAAATCAGTTACTCCTAGTTCAATTTGTACATCGAACAAATAGCAGAATAAATCGAGAAATCTTACCAGTTCTTTGTACATGAACCAATAAAAAGAACATTGGAAATACATTTACATCAGCAAAGAAAAGGTAAAAAAAAAGGAGGAGGAAAGTACATTTATTCCCCCCCCTTCTTGCTTTTCTCTCATTTGGGAGCTTTTCTCTTCCAATTTAGCCTAAATCTGAAAACTTTTCTATCTCATTTTTGGGAGATTTCTATCCCGATTTAGTTTGGATTTGAGATTTTCTGCGTGTATGTTTTCGGGGTTTCGGTCCCCTCGAGTACAAGTCCACTTTCGAAGGAGATAAGAAGAGTTTCGTGAAAGTTTTTGTTCTTGCCAAATTTATGCTCATTCAACCTTTTTACTTTGCTAAGTGATACTGTTGGGGACGCCAAACCTAGTGCAAAGCCGTAGCAATAGATGTAGTTCTTGGTATGTGCTTATTGCTGAAGACGAATTCGGTGATCAACCGCCGATTATGATGTGAAGAAGTCACAGATTTGCTCTTTGAGCGTGTAATCCATAACCTTATTTTAATGATTTCTCTTGTTATCTATAGCTTGTTTTGTTCTGAAATTGTCTGGGATGTATTTTGATTAGCAGTTGAACTGCAATATTTCTCGCTTGTATCCCGATGAAGTGAATAAAATGAAAGGTTTCTTTTGACAAAAAAAAAAGTACATACATTCTGTTCTGTGGCTGTGGGGCTAAGAGAGGAAGATTCGGTATTAAATTTGGGCTACAGGCCCAACAATGTCGGGCATGTTGCCCAACAATGTCGGGCCTGTAGCCCAACTTGATTTTGGGCCTATAGTCGTATGTGAATGCTATCTGTAATTAGATATAGAAAACGTAATAAGGGTTAGAAGTTTCGCCTAAACACGCGTGAAACCGTACTATTCAAGATAAATTAAGCAATGAAATTAATTAATAGATAAAAAATTATTTCCTATTTTTTTTTATGAACCAAGTAATTTAGAAACATCTTGTAAATTTTGACCATGAAAGGTTTTAGCTTAAATCATGCATCCTTACTTCAGTTGCCACTGAAAAAAAAAAATCTATTATTGCACGATTTGGAGTGTTCATAACATTTCAAGTTTGTTTCTTGAAGAAGCATTATAAAAAAAAATATGAAAAAGGAACATCAATATGTGTTGCCTTCTCTACTGATCATGATCACGCCAATCTCATTTGATTTTCTAGACAATTTCAATTGCGAATATACAGTTGAATTTGAATCAAATTAATAAATAATTCAATTCCCTTGGAATTTGGTTTTTATTAGATATTGGTCGAGTCTATTATAAATCTTTGACCTTTTAAGTCAAGTCGGAGTCGGACCGAACAAGTTTTCTGTGCACATTTGGGCGAGTTTTATTTTTATGATGAAGTAAAATTCTCGCCACTTATATGAACAAAATCAGATTTTAACTTCTCGACTAGATAAAATGACGTTTTAATATGTAAAAAAATCTATAGAATAATTAGGTTGTATTTATGGATTAGGATGTCACTATGTGAAAGTTAGAATTTTTTTTTTTTCCCTGACAAGGAGTGAAGTCGATCACTTTCTAAAAGTTTAACAGTAACAAGTCAAAACTCGAAAGTTGACGGAGGGAGGGGGAGAGCGTGGCGCGTCTACCAGGAAGGCGCGTGGAACCAACATCGAGCTGTTTGGTGAACAAAAAGGCTGATCGTTGAACTCTCTCTCTCTCCTCTTCACAGAGATTAAGGTACAGCGTCGCCGGGAACCAAACATATTCGCCGAAGATCGAAGGTTGTCTTTTGCTCCCGTTGTTGCTTTAGGTCGAAATCTCGTGGTGTCGTGCTGGCTTAGTCGTTGACGTGGTGTTTGCCCTCGGATGATTGTTCGATCGCCCTGAATTTTGTTTTTTCAGTTTTTCTTGATTCAAGTTTCGCTTTTTACGAGTTATTTTCCTCTGTTTATCAGCGGGCGAATTGGTCGGATTCTCTCCTGTGTCGCCATGGCAGTCGTATCTGATGACACTATCAAAATATGCAGTCACTGGTATTATTATTTTCTGTTTAATTGTTTTTGTTTCTCTTCATTTTTGGCTTAAGGCTCAATTATATTTTAATCTGGAATGTTGAGCGGCGGATTTCGATTCATGGTTCTGGGTTGACGGCGTAATTTGGGCCGAATTTATTTTTTTCTCAGCGTTTTTAAGTGCTGTTATGATCTTCCATCGGCTTTCTGATGGTATAATTTGACCGGATAAGCTAAATTTATATGTTTGTTGTGACAATTAGAAACTTAGAGGTTTTTGGCGTTTGATCTCACTGTAGATGATGTGTGGGAAGACAATAATAGCTCTGAATTGCTGCACAACTTCTCGTATTGTGATTATGTCTCAATTTGTGCTTTTTGTCCCAATTATGTCTCAATTGAATAGCTGCAAATTGATCCTAGACGATGCGGTGTTTATTTTTCTGTGCTCAGGTGTGTTCATGGTTGATGTGTATACTTCAACAAACGCCGGTGGTAGTATAGGCAAGAATGCATGTTGTGTATTTATGTGAATTATCGTTCCATCTCTATAAAGCTTTTAATGTCCAGTGCTAAGCTGATTCCAAGTATAACGCCTTGTTACTCTACAGCACGTGTGTGTACAAAAATTTGATGCTGAGGGGAGGGCAAATTCTACAATATGAACACAGACTGCAAATGACTCTAGGCTCCTTCCCTCTAGCACTGCCCTGCTTCACCCCAATCCTGCATGTCTAATTTCTCAGAACTGTAGTAGTTACCTAGATCATGATTTGTTATTTGAGTCCTGTGGTCATGCGCTGTCGGAATATGTGCAGGTTTTGTTATCAAATGCCTTGCACATTAGGGATAGGCCTAGTTGGAAAGCCAACTGAGTTAAAGTGCTTTTCAAGTATGGTAGTGGATCAACTACCGATTGATGATATAGTTTTTGTCCTCATTTTTATTATTGAAACTAAATGGCTGATTTTTTTGGGCTCCATATAACATCTGGTGTTTTACTGAACGTGTACACTGCGAATGTTGTTATATCTTCACGAACTCGGGCTGTTTTCTACATGTTTTCTGGTGGAGGCTTGCTCTGGTCTTTTAGGGCTTGAGACCTTACCATGTTTTTTCATGCCTACACATCTATAATGGTTAATGGCTCATTTTCTGCCGAAATCACTCATGCAGTGATTCTAATGGCTTGACCCAGCATTGCATACTCTATTTTTCTGGTTTAACACTTGAGTTTAGCTGACATGTGCGCTGCTTTTCAATTTTCATGCAGCGAAAGATCTGTTCCTTCCTCAAACATCGATCTACACTATGCCCATTGCTCTCGGAATCTTGAAAAATGTAAAGTTTGTGGAGACATGGTCCCTAAGAGACATGCTGAGGAACATTTCTTGAACACCCATGCTCCGGTATGTGAGATATCGATTAGAGCAGTTCCATTTGGTGTGCCCTTTTTCTTTCATTATGCTGTAAATGGACATGCTTCTGTGTTTGTGCCCATTCAGAGCATGGTTGGTCTCCATTGTGCTGGATATTAGTCCATGATTTGACTGTTTCTTTTTTATATTCGTACTATTTTGTGTGGGGGATGTTGCTTTTGGAAATTTCAAGGTTTTAGGGATGCAATGTCAGGATGTAGTTTGAGCAATGCTGATTTCTACCTGTTATTCTGATGTTTGCTGACAAAGCATGATAGTATTGTGATATACTAGTATACTGACTTGAGGGTGGTAAAGGAACTTTATGGGAAATATGCTAATAGCTTGACTTGAGCCATGAATACTAACTGGTGTACCTTGCTTACAATGGTCAGACTTGGCCATGTTGTTAGACATGACTTTCTTTTTCCTGACTGATATGGGCAAAAGTACACTTTTAGTGCCAAAAGTTATGTACGGAGATCACTTTGGTGCCAAAAGTTCCAAACGGACCACTTTAGTACCAAGTTTTTGAAAAAAACGATCAGTTTTAGTGCCAACTCCGATTTGGTCCACCGGAAATCTAATGTGGCATTTTTTATTAATATATGATGCTGATGTGTGTTGCCGGAGGTCCAGCGTGGCATTTCCTTTTAGTTTAAATTTTTTTATTTAAAATGATTTGAAAGAAAGTTGGAAAAAATTAAAAAAACTAAAAATGAAAAAAAAAGGGGGACAAAGATCAGGCGGCAAGGGTTGCTGTAACCTTGCCGCCGCCGCCGCCGCCGCCGCTTCATTGTCGTTGGCCGTGGCCGATGAGGGTGGAGCACGGCCAAGGGAGGTCGCTGAGCCCCGGCAAGAGACCGGCCACAAATGGCCGCCCTCGACCAACACTTCGAATCCCTATCGTAGCAAGCCCGTAGGTTGACCCGGTTCTTCGATCTGGACCACCGAATCTGACAGCCTCTCGGAGTTCCTCAACGACATCGGACAACAAAAATGAAGACGAAGAGGATGAAGATGATGATGTGAAGAACCGCAACGGGAAGGGGAGAAAATCAGAGGACGGAGGCAAAATCGCACAAGGGTTTGGCTGTTCGCAGCAGGGTATGGAAGGGATGTGCAGATTTTCTTGATTGCTTGGAGAGAACACACTCAAGGCTCTGTCTTTGCCATCGCAGCTGTCGTCCCCTTCTCTGATGACTACCATCAACCACTGTATGGAGTGACCCATGTGGGTTTCCGAAGGGCAGCACAAGCTCTTGGGATCGAAAACTTGCTGCAGCTTTGCCAGACCTCATTTGGTCCCAACATCTCTTGTTGAAGTAACCATTAACTGCACTAGATCAGAACAACGAGGGTCGGTCGTGGGTGGCCGCACTTACCTACGCGGGATCGGTCTGCAGGCCCTCTCACGAGTGAGAAGGAAGAAAGGGGGGTCGTGGGTCAAGAGCCCTTGAGATGGTCTCGACGACGGCGACGCGGCTCTGCGGACTGGAGCGGTGGAGGTCGGTGGCTTAGTGGTCTGGCATGCTGGGTGGAAGGCGGACAGAAGAGAAGGTGGCTAGTTGGTGAGGGAGGAGGAATTTGGGCGCCGGGTCTGCAACAAGGGAAAAAGGGCATCGCAACTCAACAAGAGGAAGGAGAGAGAAGATTACAGGTCTAGTGAGGGTCGCCAGCGGCCGACCCCCGCTGGTGGCGGCCCTCGACCAAACATGGGCGAAGGCCGGGCGGCGGTGACGAGGGCTTAAGCCCTCGCTACCCTAGTTCATTTTTTTGTTTTTGTTTTTGTTTAAGGTTTTTTAATTTAGCTTATTTTTAACTGTACTTTAAACGAATTTAATTTTTAGCTAATTTTTAAATTTGAATTTTTTATTTTAATTTATTTTAAAGTGTAGAAATCCACGTGGCAGCCCACGTGGATTCATTTATCTTTTTTAAATGTCATTTTTATTAAAAAATTAATTGAAAATGCCACATGGCAATTTTGGCCAGAGGCGCCAAAACCGATCCTTTTTTCTTCGACTTGGCACTAAAGTGGTCCGTTTGGAACTTTTGGTACCAAAGTGATCTCCGTACACAACTTTTGGCACTAAAAACGTACTTTTGCTGACTGATATGTGTCAGATAGGTATGACATGTTTGCAATCAAGTCAACTTTTTTGAGGTCATGCTATGTATTCCTTGATCTGGGAGTCCTTTTGCCTTTCTTCTTTGCATGACAAGTTTATTGTTCTGCTACACTGAGAAGGAGGAGGAAAGAAAGAGGGGAGGGGGTGCTCTGGGAATTGTTTAGTTGTCATGTAAATGTTGCACTCTTGACCTGAATGCTGAAACCTTTTATATCCTGCCAAACAGACCCCCGTTAGTATGAAGATGTCTATGCTAATCCTGGGAGAGGCTTTAACTTTCTGGACAAAAAATAATTAATTTCTGGCTTCTTGCTTGATAATTCCTTGTTTGATTGTGCTGTTTGTCAATAAAAGTGAACCAGAATTTCGCGATGCAACTTTCTAGATGCCATTTTAACACTTCTCTTTCTGTACCTGCAACTAATTTTCTTATCTAAATTGATCCTATGGTTGGATAACTTCTGCGTCAAGATTTTTTTGAGTTTACATTCTGCACTTTGGTGTACCATTGATCCTCAGTAAAACAGAAAATGTTCTTTACTAATATAAAAAAAGTTCGACTTTTATGCTTGAGGTTTCTTGCTTAGCTCTGATATTTCCTGAATTTTTTCATGGTCCTCATGTGCTGGAGCAGGTTTCTTGTGCACTGTGCAGCGAGATGATGGAACGTGATATTTTAGCTGTTCATAGAGGAGAAAACTGCCCTCAAAGGATCGTCACTTGTGAATTCTGCGAGTTCCCGTTGCCTGCAATTGATTTGGCTGAGCATCAGGTAGTTTTTCTGTGTTTGTGAAAATATAATACTGGTAGCTGCTATCAAACCATCCTGTATATCATGTCCACGTTACTTCATGATTATAGGAGGTGTGCGGAAGTAGGACAGAACTTTGTCATCTTTGCAACAGATACATTAGATTGCGAGAAAGGTACAATCACGACCGTCGCTGTGAGGGTGTTCCAGATCATAGTGCAGGACCTTCCAGGTAAACAACCGAAACTTGTCTCTGGATATTTAGCAATCAGAATATTTGCCCCCACTTCTCTGCAAAAGGCTTGGATTTCAAAATTGTCAGCAATTATACTAATCTCTGTCACTTATTTTGTTTCATTCCTTGTTGCTCTTGGAAAGGTTTGCAGAATCGATCTCTTAGTCTGATTAGCTGGACCTTTTTCCCCTTGTTATCTGTTTTTAGATGTGATACGCTGGCCTTCGATGTTTCTCCTGACACAGCCCCATTAGTTTCTCCTTGCTCTGTTCCTCTTGAATCATCAAGCAAGGGCATGGAAGCAGTTCATATTGATTTTTATGTCTTCAGATACTTTACTTCTTGACATTAGTGAAGACTTAAGTAGACCTGTTCACCTTTTGGCTGGGATGGTTGGAATTCCTGGTAGTTTTCTCTGATACACTGATTACATGATCTATTGTTGACAGAATTTCACTGTTTGTCTCTTTATTATAGCGGACTTTGCGATCAGGTCATTGAATTATTATATCACTCTAGTTTCATTCGTGTCGGGCAATTGATGCACTTTAACCAGTACCGATTAACCTTTCGGCAAGACATGGATGTGGTGGCGACATGGAAATAACATGCCGTCTAGAATATTGGCTCCAAGTCTACCACTCTAGCATCTTGCGGAAAAATTGACGTGATTCTGGTTAAGATGCATTTGTTGCCAAGAACCAGCTGCAGTTGATGTGGCATAACAGCGGGTGGAACTACCCTTGATCGTTTGTTATGCTTTTCAAAATTCTTGTACTTTGATAAAGAGATTGATTCCCGCACCCGATATGTGTACAATTGGTCTCTGTGTCATCTCGTGCCTTAGTATCTTGCAACTTTCCAGACGTTAGGATAGGTGCTATCCAAATTTTCATGTCTGACAAATTTGACGAAATTTCTGTATCTTTCTCAGTAACACGAGACCGCCTCAAGGAGAGCGTCCTCCACAAGGGCGACCCAATGAGTTCTCTTCAAGGCGCATCTTATTCACCATCGCAATCACGGGGATTGCTGTTCTATTGGGATCGCTATTCTTCCAGAAAAAGATGGAGAACAATCAGGTGCATTGAGTTTGTCCGTGCAGCAGCAGACGCACATTCGATCGATGTACATCGGCTATTAAGCTCTTCATTTATAGAGGCTGCGAATCTTCTGAAACGATACTACTGTAATGATAATTAGGTACATATGGATATGGGTTGTCACAATAGATTTGCCCGTGCCGAAACGCTCAATTGGCGCGGCTTTTCTTAGTTTTCTCACAAACTTACCTTCATCAACGTGGCTGTGAACTTTTTGCCTTGTACTTATGTTGTACTCTTAGCAGTGGTTTGGCCAGACTTCTATTACTGCTTCATCCACAAGCTCAAGTTCAATTTCATAGATTACAGCTCTGCCTTAATTTTGGATTAATGAGTTTAACGTGATATACTTGGCACGTTAGAGGCTTGGGGAATTGTTTTTGGTAGTATTTGCTGACATAAAAAGGAGAAGGAAAAAGAGACTGTATTGATCTTTTGTGTCCAAAGTGTTCAAAGAATTCTTTAATGCTATGGTCATATGGAATTGAAGGAAATGAAACCTTGGACGCGACATCACCCACGTTATCACTTTATATTAATCATACTTTTCAAGAATGATAAACTATTTTATTCTTAAATTTCGCAAAAAATGGGTACATGGTGTTTAGTTTGATTGGACCAAAGATGAATTAGTGATGTGGTATATCGTAATATTTAAATGTATATTCTAAAACTGGTGCTACTGTTGTTGGAGCACACTTTTGCAAATGAAGGTTATGTATGTATATAATTTTTAGCCATGCCCTCTCATTACCAATCGAGCTCAACTCGGCCTACACTAGTCGATTTATATAAAAAGAATAATTTATAATATATATGGACACGCGTACTTGGATGACTGTGTGACGGGAAGAAAATGGGTAATTATTTATGAGGGAATGGATGAAATAAAAAATTACTCGAGATATGTTAAATATGCTCTTTTTATTCTTTGTATTATTTAATTCAAGGGTAATTTAGACAAATGATATGAGACTAAAGTTAATTACTTTAATGGGATGGAGGTTGAGATACTTGACATTTTTTTTTTCTGTTTTTACCACGATGAATTCTTTCTGGGAAGCAAACATTTTAAATGAACATTTTTTCTACTCTGAAAGTGTTCTCAAAATTAAGGAAAACAAAATGAGCGAACATGGAGTTGGTTGTTGCACTGTGGGGACAATTAAGTAATTTACCAAAAGAAAAATGTCAAAAAAGTCCTAAACCCATTGCATTAATGTCAATTTAGTCCTAAACCTTTTGCATTTGCACCAATTAAGTCTTAAATCTTTTATTGATGTCAATTCAGTCCTAAACCTTTTGCATTGGTGTCAATTTAGTCCAAAATCTTTTTATATTTATGCCAATTGAGTTAATTCGGCTAATTTTGTCCGAAAATCACTGACATAGATGTCAATTGTCCTACATGGCACGACTAGCATTGACTTGGATATATTTTTTCATACTATTTTAAATAATTTTTTTTTAAAATATTTCTAAAAATTATTTAAAATATAAAATAAATTAAAAAATATCCATGTTAGCGTTAGTCGTGTCATGTAGAACAATTGAGTCCACGCTAGCAATTCAATCAAAATTGATCGAATTGACTCAATTCAATTGGATAAATACAAAAAATGTAGGACTAAATTGACACTAACGCAAAAGGTTTGGGACTAAATTAGCATCAATAAAAGGTTTAGAATTGAATTGACACTAATGCAAAAGGTTCAGACTGAATTTGACACCAATAAAAGGTTTATGACTTAATTGGCATTAATGCAAAAGGTTTATGACTGAATTAGCACAAAAAAAAATATTTAGGACTGAATTGACACTAGTCCAATAGATTTAAGACTTTTTTGACACTTTTCCCAATTTATCGAAATGAGCTTTGTACTGAAAATTCAATAGATAACTTCTTTTCTTGAGGCGATTTTACATTTTTGTCTCTGCAAAGCTAAATTCTATTACAATATTAGCAAAATCAGAATAAAAAACAAATGAGGCAAAATGGTGATGCGACTTATATGCGTGGAGGCATGCGCAAATATTGTTGGGACCGCTTTTTCGTCTGGAGAGATCGCCCGAAAGTATCAACATATTTAGTTAAGACGAATCTTCACTTAAAAAATTTAAGTTAATAATTTATACTGTTTCATGCCACATCAATTTTCAATGTGAAACTTTTTTGACATAACTCACACGTCCATATCACTGAATAGATTTTGTTAGAACGTTAAATAAGTATAAATTTCAAAACACTGTCTTTTCTACTCATATATATATATATATATATATATATATATATATATATATATGTGTGTGTGTGTAATTAATAGCTTGAGAATCAGATTCGCTATTAAATATACTTAATCATTACCCTAATTTCATTATCTTTGTTAAATATCTGGTAGCTTAGAAGAAGGTTATAATAAAGTAAATAACTGAAGAATATTTTTTCATCTAGTGACCATTGATCTAGTTTATAGCCTAGGAAGCACCGATACTCTTTGAGAGCCTTCGAATCGTCAACATTCTTTGAATATGACTGACACATAATCAACGCTCCAGACTTGCCAGCGACACGCAAGTCCAACATCTCAATATGCCATTTCGATACTTACGGGGTCAAATTTTAAGCATTTTCAATAAAAATATGGATCAAAATATAAATTTATCAAAAATATATATACTTGTCATATACCTAGCCTGCAAAAAAAATCATAAATTTCTAATAGAAAAAGAAAAAGAAACTCACAATTATATTTTTTTATATGTACAAGGTAATTTATCATGTACATATATAAAATTATGCATAAAATATATAACATATTCTAAATGTGTTGAAATTACTATTTTTTAAAAAATAACGTATCAACGTGTTTGTTGTGTCGTGTCGTGTGAGCATCAATATCGGTGTCACTAGCACAACATCTCTCTGTTCATAGCCCACAATTGTGGGACGTGAACTAATCAAATTGCATATGAGAGAGAGAGAGAGAGAGAGAGAGAGAGTGAGTGAGTGAGTGAGAGTGAGAAAGTCCGGAACTCGAAGCCCAATAGAAAAAGAATCCAACAGAAACTTATAAATTCTGTTTGGCATCTCATCTATCAACCACCACCACCACCACCACCACGGCCACCCACCACCCAAAAGTGAATTTGCCAACAGCGACTTGCTTGAAATTTATCAGTGATGGGAAGGAACTCGAGACAAAGGCTGACTCTCACGCAATTCGTTCCTCTGCCCGGTCGAGATTGATGGGTCTGTGTAGTTCCAAGAAGTTGAGGGACCAAGTCTCTGATCCTCAAAAACTCCGAGGTAAATTCCTTTCTTTTTTAACAGGTCCCCGTACGTTGTCCTCCTCCTCTTTGCTATTTACCGTGATCTGGGAGCGTGGGGGAAATGATCTAGCTGTTATATTGAACTGGGTCAATTGTTTTTTCTGTTCTGTGTTTGAAGATGTTGATGATGAGCGAGAACATGAGCAGTTTTTGCATGTTCTGCGCTTCCAGTTGAGAGATTGCCACGTCTCTAAACCAGTCACGGACTCAGTTTCTAATGGAAGAGCCACCAGTGTCGTGCAAAATACAGCATCGTCACGCTTTCTCAATGATTCCATTTATCTATATTGAAAAGATCAGTCTTGTGCTTATATACGCTAAAAATTCGATCTTTATTGCTGACAATTTGACTGAAGTTTAAAATGATATGTGCGTTTTCAGATTTCTCTGAAACTTTGAGTTGGCTAATAATGCCTGTATAGATTGTGCACTTGTACGTTAGAGGGGATATAAAAGGACTTGACAGTTAGCATACAGATTTCGTGGACTGACTAGGCTTGCCTGGCATATTGTTCCAATCGGTAGTGCCTACTGTTGTTACGTTTTCAGGACAGGACTTAATCGAGAATCTCCTACCCATTGACATTTTTGGGGAAATTTTGCAGGACAAGAAGTCATGTCTACTCCAGGAGTTCATCTGTACATCCAACATCATCAAGTATGAATTTTCTAGAGAGTGCCAGTTTTCCTCCATTTGTTTTTTTGTTGCTTTTTGTGTTTGGGAAGGGGGGGGGGGGGGTTGGACAAACCATCTAGGACATTTATATGCATAAAATGCATATCAAATAAGGTATCCTGCTCGATAACAATGACCTGGTGTATATTTGTGTTAGATTTCTTTTTTGCATTTTAATGTTCACTTCACTCGCTCTGCAGGTGATCATGGATAATGGCATTGTGCAAGTCACGTTATCGAAGCCAGATGGAATAGTCACTGGAATACGGTACAACGGTGTCGACAATTTACTGGAAATCCGTAACCAAGAATCTAACAGAGGGTGAGTGTGATTTGAACCCTTCCGTCTCCTCCTTGCTGCATTTGTGTTTATTTGGAAAAGGAATGGTTTCTTTAGGTAAATGCAGGATTGCATGAAAGAGGATAGATTGTCCATGTGGCCTTGCATTTCGAGACATGGCATGTTTTTTACAGAGCTCCGGGAAAAATGTTTATAAGACGCATATATCAGGCTTCTGAATTAGGATGTATTGTCTTGCTGTGTTTCTCTGAGTTTCTTCGATACTGAGATAATCCATGCTTTTCTGTTTTTTCCTCATTATAAAAATTACTGTTTGATGCGGCAACTGTCACTAGCTTGTCCGTCTTTCCTCTTTCTTATTTTGGCCACTTCAGATACTGGGACCTGGTTTGGAATGCACCGGGAAGCAAGGGAATATTCGATGTGTATGTCCGCTACCCTCTTTCTTTGATCCCTTCATTTCTCCTCTCTTTGAGCTAAGCAGAATGTCATTTTCTTGGTTAAGCAACACAGGTTATGCATATGATACTTTTCATGTGAACAACACCATCTGGACAATTATCCATGTCCTTTTATTTTGTATGGATATTTCTGCATGAACGAAATATCTGAAAGTCTACTTATAGGTTTGACAGATTCTGTTTTTGGTGTTTTATGGTATGTTATTGACCCTTGACAGCATAAGTGCATTAATTTGTTTTTCACCAAAGTTGCCTTGGGAATGCCAAAACTCTCATTTGAGAAATTGACATGTGGTTGGAAGCTGTTACGGCAGAAGAAGTGTTTTAGCTCTCTCAAAAGGTAATAATTATTAATCTATGCCTATACTTGAAACATGAATTATTTACCTCGCAGGATTAAAGGTACATGTTTCAATGTAATAGTGGAGAATGGGGAACAGGTCGAACTTTCATTTGTGAGAACCTGGGATTTCTCTCTTGAGGGGAAGTATGTTCCCTTAAACATAGATAAAAGGTCAGTGCTCAAGCCAGATTCTACTTATGTCGACCAATTGTTAAGCAGATTAACAGCTTGATGCTTTTCATTCATAGGTTCGTTATGCTTCGTGGATCGTCAGGCTTTTACTCTTATGCCATTTATGACCATTTGGCGGAATGGCCTCCCTTTGAAATTGGCGAAACAAGGATCACTTTCAAGCTCAGAAAAGACAAGTAAATGAATCTATCAGACTTGCTATTAGCTCCTCTGAACAATAATCTTTATGAACCATTCTAGATGAAAATACTAAAGCAGAAGCAGTGCTCCAGACTTTAGCACTCTTGAACTCCGGAAAAACTTAACTGCAACTTTTTTTTACCCCCATTTAAACAGATTTCATTACATGGCCATAGGAGAAGATAGGCAAAGGAAAATGCCACTGCCAGATGACCGGTTACCAGGAAGATGCCAAACTCTTGCATATCCTGAAGCTGTCAAACTTGTTAATCCTGTGGATCCCGAGCTTAGAGGAGAGGTACTTATCCAAGCCATGTAGACCCACATCTGGCTTGAGTCACTCGCATGCTATACCGAAGTTTCGTATGCGGACTGTGCATTCAAGTTATGAACTTTTCTGTGGAAGGTGGATGACAAGTACCAGTACTCATGCAACAACAAGGATATCCAAGTCCATGGTTGGATTAGCAGTGATCCAGCTGTCGGGTTCTGGCAAATTACTCCCAGTGATGAGTTCCGATCTGGTGGACCGCTCAAACAAAGCCTAACTTCCCACGTTGGCCCAACGACTCTTGCTGTAAGTCATACCTCAGAGAAAGGATGCAGTTTTAAAGGTTATCATGACGCGATTAAACATGCGCCTTGGCAACTCTTTCTCTCTCTCACTCTCTCTTAATTGAACGGTGTCACCAGATTTTTCTCAGTGCCCATTATGCGGGAAAGGATCTGGTGCCGAAGTTTGGACCTGGTGAACCGTGGAAAAAAGTTTTCGGTCCTGTTTTCATCTATCTTAATTCTTCATCAGCAGGGGATGATCCACGCTGGCTGTGGGAAGATGCTAAGATTCAGGTTTGTACAGAAATAAGCGGTGTACCTTAAACTCTCCAACTGAGCTGGATGGTTAATTCTGTTCTGATGAATGCATACTCAATGTTATCAGATGATGAATGAAGTTGAAAGGTGGCCCTACAATTTCCCGGCTTCTGAAGATTTTCCCAAATCACACCAAAGGGGTAATGTCAGGGGCAGGCTGTTAGTCCAGGACAGGTACAGATCTAAGGTGCATATTGATGTTTCGTCATAATATCTAATTAATCTACATAATGACTTTGGAAGTTCCTATGTTGATGAACTTGGTGATCTTGTGGTGCTATGGTGGATTCTCTAATTTGACTTATTGCAACACAATGATGGATCTGGACATAGTGGATCATGGATTATCTGTACATCTTGAGTGCACGAACTCTAATATGAGCAATATAGTGAGCTATTTGTATCATTGACACTTAGGTATGTTAGCAATGACTGCATTGCGGCAAAAAGAGCTTATGTTGGGTTGGCTCCACCAGGAGATGCTGGATCTTGGCAAAGAGAATGTAAGGTAACCTCAATGAACTCTTTTCGTAAATGGCAGACATGTCGATGTTTATCTTTTTTCTTCTAGTTCTTTAATCTTGATATTTGATCACCTTCTGTGCTCGCAATGAACCTGCATCCAGCATTGCCTTTGAAAATGTCCTGTATAATAGCCTGCTCATGTCCAAACGAAAGGCTCAGAATGAGTTGGATATCTCGTCAGTTCGCGTGATCAAAATCATCTTTAGGATTTCATTGCTCTTTGGATGTTATCATTGAGTTTTTATAGAATCATTTAGCCTTTTTTTAATCTAGTGGAATCAAATGATGAGACTAGTTGACTTTATCCTGAAAAGTACATATATGGAAAAGCAAGCAACACGTACAATAGGGACACGTGTTACAGTCATGGAAATTGTCCTGGATCTCTTCCTTTTAGTCATATCATCGAAGGGGAAAATATTAAATCATACATTAATAAAATTCTAACTTCCCCACAATTACATGAGAATTTACATGATGCTATTTTGAAGGGACAGAGTGTGCTGATAATCAACAGTGTCATGATCTTTGAACTGCATCCCTGGATTAGCTATCGTGCTTTGATTACTTCCCTCAAAGATCAGACAAGTAAATTTTTATTTGAAGTTCATATTAGATATTTTCGTAGTTTTTTATTATCTCGGGCTGCATGCTATATAATTTTTTAGACTGAAGCATGCAATAGTCTAAGTTGTAGTGATGAAACAAACTTTACTTGTGGCAGAATAAGTAAGGCTATGGCTAAGGTGGAGGTGGAGTGTTTCAATGGCTATAGCAGCAAATGTGCTATTTCCAATCATTGCTTGCCTCATATTTTTTACCCAGAAATTTTGTTAAGAATGAAAATTTCCCAAAATGACCTCAGCATATTTCCAACGGTTCTTGGATAACTCCTAAAAGTTGTTTGACATAAGGTCATGCATTGATGCACTTTTATGGAATTGTAACCTTACTATGCCTGCTAGGGTTATCAATTTTGGACGCAAGCCGATAACGACGGGTATTTCTCCATCAATAACGTAAGAACTGGTGACTATAACCTGTATGCATGGGTCCCCGGTTTCATTGGAGATTACCGGCATGACAATATCATCACTATTTCATCAGGTTTTGAACCCGCATTCTGTTATTTATTTGCAAGGGTAGTTCTGTATGAGAATTGTATGATAAAAAGCTATTAACCCAGGTTTGGACCATGACATGGGTGATCTGTTATATGAGCCTCCTAGAGATGGGGCCACTTTGTGGGAAATAGGTATTCCCGATCGCTTGGCTGCAGAATTTCATGTCCCTGATCCTGATGAATCGTACATCAACAGACTTTATGTGCACCATCCTGATAGGTCAGCTCTCGGATTTCCTATGATTTTGACTCTCACATAAGATGGGTTTCAGCACCCGGTGGTGTATAAAACTGGGGGACTTCTTTCCTGCAATAGCCCATGACCTAAGCAATTTCGCGATGATGCCAGGTTTAGGCAGTATGGGTTATGGAGCAGATATGGAGAACTTTATCCTGAGAAGGATTTGGTCTATACAATTGGTGTTAGTGACCATACTAAAGATTGGTTTTTCGCTCAAGTCCCCAGGTGCAATTCTACCCACCTTCAATCCTTTTTAGCAGTCTTCGTATCTCTTATACATAGTGTGGTCAAGCTAATAGGCCAAAAGAGGCTCAAAAAGGAAGAAGCATACTTAATTGGTGCCATGCGTCCAGGTTTTTGAGATTGTTGCAAAAGGATGGAAAGCAAGATCATGAAACTGACTCATTAGTCGTCATAAGAAGCTAAAAACTGCTGAGAACGACACAACCTTCTAGGTTCTTGCTTTGTCATTTTTGCTTGCATATTTCATTGTTTCTGTCATTTTCCGACAAGTGTATCTTCATCTTAAAACTGGACTCATGGTGGTCCAATTAAGGATGTCCGTCCTGATCATTTTGTTAATATTGACATATGCCTTTTCATCAGGAGGAAACACGATGGTACTCATGAAGGAACTACATGGCAGATCAAGTTCAATCTAAGATGCGTTGATCGGAGCAAATCATACAAGCTCCGAATTGCACTTGCATCCGCTACGCTAGCAGAGTTGCAGGTATAGACGGGTATATCTGCTTTCACTATCGCTCGACAATTTGCTGAGAAACAAACGTGAATCTTTTTGAAGGTTCGAGTTAATGATCCGAAGGCAAGACGCCCTCTTTTTACAAGTGGACTTATAGGAAGGGACAACTCGATCGCCAGACACGGGATTCAAGGGCTCTACTGGCTCTTCAATGTGAATGTCCCTGGTACTCTGCTAAACGAGGGGGCAAATACCATATTCCTGACTCAACCTAGATGCGACAGCCCTTTTCAAGGGCTCATGTATGACTACTTGCGTCTCGAAGGCCCCCAATCTCACCCTTCTGGGTTGAAGTAGAGCTGGACTCGGCTCTGTTTACAATAGTTTCTTTGGCAAATGATGGTATTCAGAAAAACAGAGGTTGTCTATTTGACCCAGAATTGGTTGTCTCAGTATATATAGGACATTCTGTGTCCTCTTCGTGTCCGACTGGTCCATTTTGCTCAGTTGATTTGACAAAGAAAATGCTAGTATGTATCTTCCGAACTTGAGGGCCGTCATGGGGCCTTTCAGAAGGGAATGTCTGTATGCCTGTAACAGCAAATTTTCTCGGCATTCGTTATGTTGTTCATATTCCATGGTTATGATGACACGATTCAACCTATGACCTCCTTTCTCTAATTCGCTCCGGGGTCTCAGAACCCTTCTTTTTCGTTTGCCATCTCCTGTGATCTGGATATTGCAGCCAAGTCCGCCTCGGTTAGGTTCTTGCATCTTCGGTCTCGCACCTAGATGGGTGGAGACATTTCATGTGCTGATCACTCAACCTTCTCGATGTCCTTAAACTATGAATCGTCAATCACAAACATATCCTAGCTCAATAAGATCGGCGAAAGTGACAAAACAAAGCCCGCACGTGATCAACCAACATGGCGAACATTAAATTACTTATCGTTGGCCGTTCATGCATCTTTGTTTATTTTTCGGGTCGATGCATCTTCAAGTAATTTGCTTTCTTTATCATTACCATTCTTGGCGACTCTTGCACGCTTGTTCGCCTCCTACACCAAAGCTGATGGTGGCGACCAAGTAAAGAGAGATTGGATGAGACCACTAAGTGACAATTCAAAAAGTGCACATGAATGCTTAATCTTCAGTCCAAGGAAAGTGCATAGTCCCCCCAACATCCCCACCATTGGGGCGGTCCAATTAGCTTAGACTAGAACTATGTGTGTGTGTATATATATATCGCAATTGCACTCGCAATTGAATGTGTTTCAAAGACGAATTCAAGATGTCACATTTGGGAGTGCAATTGCATATGCAAGATCGCCATGTAGTATTCTGTCGCCTGTCTTTTGTTGCATCTTCCTCCATTTTCTCTGGGTTCGGAAGTTAGAAACTCTGGTTTCTGTTTGCTACAACTTTGAATGTGCAGGTGGTGATGGACAACGGCATTGTCCAGGTGACTCTATCGAAGCCAGAAGGCATTGTGACCGGCATTCGATATAATGGCATCGACAATCTACTTGAAGTTCTTAACGATGAGTCCAACAGAGGGTAAAGTTGTATATAAGTAGATGTATATTTACAGATTTTCCAAGATAATAAAGCTAAGTACGTTTATCTGGTTCCTCCAGCAATCTCTTCTGCGTAAATATTCTTCAATAGAACCATCATTTATGTGTGCCAATGCCTTTTCTGTAATAGATTATTTGACTTACCCTTTCTAAGTTACTCCTTGATTTTTGTAGATATTGGGATCTTGTATGGAATGCACCTGGAAGTTCCACAGGGATATTCGATGTGTAAGTAATTGCGCCATTCCTGATCGACTCTCAGTTTCCGATACATGAAGCTTCGGCAATAATCTGTATCGTTCGTTGACCGCAATAGTCACTTCTCGCTCGTCCACAGCCTATATTCTTTGATTGCAAACTATCATATAAGAAAAATTTCAGCTATGTATTCAAGAAATGAGATTTCAAATGCAGGATTAAAGGAACAAGTTTTAGTGTGGTAATACAAAGTGACGAGCAGGTGGAGCTCTCGTTCACAAGAACTTATGATCCCTCCCTTGAAGGCAAGCTCGTTCCCCTCAACATTGATAAAAGGTCACACACATGAATCGCAACCCTAGGTTATCAATCGTTTATATGTGTTCATGTTGATTGATATTCGCATATTCTAAAAATGAAAGATGGTGACCTGTTTCAGGTTTATAATGCTGCGCGGTAGCTCGGGCTTCTACTCTTACGCCGTCTACGAGCACTTGAAGGACTGGCCGGGGTTCAGCCTCGGCGAAACGAGGATTGCTTTCAAGCTTAGGAAAGACAAGTAATTCAGCAAACAAGACACATACGCATTACAATTTTTCCGACCTGTAACAGTTTCTTCCACAATCAAAGAAATTGTTTGTGATTTTTCTTGATGTTGGTCATGTTGCTTTTGTGCATGGGAGGGGAATCATAGGTTCCATTATATGGCAATGGCAGACAATAGGCAAAGGTACTTGCCCCTTCCGGACGACCGTATGTCACCACGGGGCCAACCTCTCGCTTACCCCGAAGCTGTCTTGCTCGTCGATCCGATCGAACCAGAGCTCAAAGGGGAGGCATGTTGATCAACTCTTATATTGATAATCTATTGGGTTCTTGTTGAGTTCTTACTCTATTACCGGACTATGATTAGTTCAAGTCACACCCATGTTGTCGACTGAAACGTCGTCTATTGCGAATAAATATTGCATGGGCTCGTTCTACTATATATTCTAATACACTAAGTGAATCGTGTTTCATTGCAGAAATGCACAAATTCAACTGCAATTGCTGAATTATAGTTAGAACTTTATCTCCCACATCATTCGTATATGAATTGAAACACTTCCTTTTCTCTTTGGCCAAGCAAAATGAACCATCCTTGTGTGCAATTGACGGAACAGGTGGACGACAAATACCAATATTCATGTGACAACAAGGACAGCAAGGTGCACGGTTGGATCTGCAGTGATCCGCCGGTGGGATTCTGGCTGATCACTCCCAGCAACGAGTTCCGATCCGGCGGGCCCCTCAAGCAGAACCTCACCTCCCACGTTGGCCCAACCACCTTAGCGGTGCGCAACGTCGGCCTACAACCCAATTAACCTGTCATGCATACCAGTTTCATAAGCGGTTCGACGGACCAAATCGACGTTGTATTTCACGGCATACCTAGCGCCACTCGATCTTCTCTCTTGATTATCACCCTTGCTTTCTTTTAATAAGAAGACTGGCGAGTTAGCTTGACGGCGCTTCTTCCGTAACTCTTACTCATTCACATGGCATCCGTTGCCTGCGATTTTTCGAACTTTTTCCATCTGATATTCTGAGAACCATGTCTTGAAGTATTGATTTATGTGAACTACAGGTGTTCCTGAGCGCCCATTACACGGGAGACGATCTGGTGCCCAAGTTCCAGGCCGGAGAGGAGTGGAAGAAAGTGTTTGGCCCTGTGTTTCTCCACGTCAACTCCATCCCCGATCCCGTCGACCCCCTTTTTCTCTGGGAGGGAGCTAAGTTGCAGGTCTCTCTCCTTCTTCTTTTCCTCTATTTGTTCTTGAGCTCTAGGATATCTAGCTGCGTACCGATGTCTGCAACATGCGCGTGGGAATCTTGTTCTTGTTCTTTCTTTATCAGATGATGGTGGAAGTAGAGAGCTGGCCTTACAGTTTTGTGGCTTCAGAAGATTTTCCCACCTCAGACCAGCGAGGCAATGTCCGAGGCAGATTACTAGTCTTTGACAGGTATGTATGCTGAACCAGATCATACAGGGTTTCTCTCTTAAGTGTCTAGAAAATCTGCAAGCTATTTCCTTCGAACTTTTGCAAATTCGCCCCATAGTGTCGTTGCTTGTGCCGAAATAATGGTCGGATTCATATTGTGAAAGAGAGCTTAGAACTTTGTGACCTCCATTTCATTTGAGGGTTAGACTACCGAAAGAAAAAGCAGGAGGAGAATCAGGTTCAAGCATCATTCGGAATTACTCCGACATTATCGTGACGTTTACTGTCTGTTCATGTGGGGTAGGTACGTGAGCGACGATTATATATCCGCGAAAAGTGCCTACGTCGGGTTAGCTCCACCGGGCGATGTCGGATCGTGGCAACGCGAATGCAAGGTCCGTCTGACTTAGGCTTCGCTTCTTTCACTATTTATTCAGATTGCTCTTCGGAACTAGACATCACCTATGATTAATGACCATAACATTCAAGTTAAGACCAACCTGCAAAAAGAGAGATTCTTTCTCTAGCCCGTGTGCTTTTGATTTCAGCTCTGGTAGTTTTGTTTCTGCTGACTTCAAAAGCACAGTTTTAAGAGGAGTTGATATGTGTTCTTGAATTTAGGAGTACCAATTCTGGACTAGAGCAGACGAGGACGGGTATTTCTCCATCAATGACGCACGGGCCGGCGACTACAATCTTTACGCTTGGGTCCCTGGATGCATTGGCGATTACAAGTATGGCGTTCCGATCTCAGTGACGCCAGGTGCCTCCTTCACTTTCCAATTCCTCTCCGACTTTTGTAACCAAAATTTGGTTCGTTGGATGTGACTTGCCGTCCAAGTGTGCAGGCAGCAACATCGACGTGGGCGATCTCCTGTACAAGCCCCCAAGAGACGGGCCGACGATTTGGGAAATCGGCATCCCCAACCGCTCCTCGGCGGAATTCTACGTGCCCGATCCAGACCCTAAGTACGTCAACAAGCTCTACGTCAATCATCCTGACAGGTTAGATGTACATCCATCAGCAAATATGACTTAAGATATCACTTCAGATGGACATTGCACTTGAATGCTAATTTACCCAATGAGAGTGGATCCATGCACAGATCATTTGCTTCGCATGGCGAGTGTTTTCTCCAGTTTCTGCATGATTTGTTCATGGCTTTCTCGATAAATCAGGCAAGTGCCGGGTGAGATGATGGAGGTTTTCGATCAAATTATGACGCGATTTGTAATTTCGCTTACAGGTTTAGGCAATATGGATTATGGGAAAGATACGCCGAGTTGTATCCGGACGGTGATTTGGTTTACACCGTCGGCGATAGCGACTACTCCAAGGATTGGTTCTTCGCTCAGGTTACTAGGTAACGTAACACGTTATGGTGAATTTAATTACGAGTCAATAGACATCTTCTTGAGCTAATAAAGAACATCATGTAGAATTTCAGCAGATTCTCAACGAATTTTTCAAGATTTTTTTTTTTTCTCTTTCTCAGGAAGAAGGATGATAAAACATATCAGGGCACGACATGGCAGATCAAGTTCACCCTCGCGAACGTGGACAAGAGCGGCATTTACAAGCTCCGGATAGCGATCGCGTCCGCCACGCTTGCCGAGCTACAGGTACATTTGCACAAAATCGCCATCGGAGAGGGCGAATCTTTCAATTTTGAATGTTTGTTCAGGAAGAAAATGGCAAACGTGATCCTATTTCTGCATAGGTACGGGTAAACAACCCGAAGTCGAACCCGGTGTTCTCGAGCGGATTGATCGGGAGGGACAACTCGATCGCGAGGCACGGAATCCACGGGCTCTACTGGCTGTACAGTGTGGACATCAATGGGACTTGGCTTAGGGAAGGGGACAACATCGTCTTCCTCACACAACCAAGGAGCATCGGTCCGTTCCAGGGAATTATGTACGACTATATTCGTCTCGAAGCTCCTTCATCGTCATCTTCAACTTCAACTTCAACGGCGGCATCATCTTCGGGACATTTGTGCAGTTGACTTTCGAATGAAAATAAGTAAAAAGTCAGGGTTATTTTGGCAACTTGATTTTCGCGTTGGGTCTGTGCCGATAGATTTCAGATACACGCAAGCGATGAAAAAAGTTACAAATTGGGTCCTTGAAGTTATGTACTTTTCTCAATCTAGTCCCTGGACTTGAATTTTCTCGAAATCGAGTCCTGAACTTTTGATTACTTTTCAGTGAGGTCCATGCATCTCTAAATTTCAACAAAGTGAGGCTGACGTGGCGATTAACGCTGTCCAAGAGATTGATGAGAAAATTTAGTTAGTTGGAATAGGGAAAGTTTAAGTTTTGTATTCTTTCTTCTCGGAAAAAGAAAAAACAATGAAGAGGCGGATCATCTATTAGGCTTTCGAGGAACGGACATAAACAAAATGTCAAGTACCACAAAAAATTTCAAATTAAAAATAATTTGTTGTCATAAAAAAGTTCAAACCTATACCAATGTGACAATATCTAGATAGAATTGTAATATAGGATATATGTGTCACACATGTACATATCTAGATTTTTTCGTGACACAAAAAAAATTGGATTGTGTCACAATCGGCAAGTTTAAGGTTTTTAGTGGCACAAAAAAAAATGTTTGGGATATTTGTGTCACAGCAGGTATAGTTTGAGATTTTTAGTGGTATGTGCCCTAAATAAAGGGACCAATTTCGGTCTCTATTTATTTCGTGCAAGATGTACGGTTTGAAAAATAGTTTCCTCAAAGAGACCATTTATATCTCTTGAAATAATCACTCAATTAAGAAAATTTCCTCATCAACAACATTTTTATGTTTTGTTTAAATATTTTCGTGGATGATGAATTTATTTTTCGTTCATTCATTTTTATAATCATTGCAAGTAGTTATTTTTAGAAAAAAAATAATATTTCCAACAAAATATTTATTTTTTCGCAAAATAAACGCGTGACTATGGTTATTAGGCATATCAATGGTACCGGTAGTATGGATAGCGCTAGGGGTGAGCGGTTTCGGGTTCCTTATAGGTTCCATCTGGAATCTACCCGTCGAAATAGGTTACTTATTTTTTGGAACCCGGAACCTACCTTGTCACAAATTCTATGGCCAGTTCCAGGGTACCCGGGAACTTGTATATTTCTTTTCTTTTCTATTCTATTTTCATTTTTAGTTAAGCAAAATGAGAGTGAACGCTACAACTGCTAAGGGGAAGTAAAGATTAGCGGGCTCAGGTTTCGTACAGGTTAAATTTAGAACCTAAACCTAACTCGTTGGAACAAGTTTATGATTTTTTGGAACCTAAAACCTAAAATTTTGTTTGGCTCCAGATTATATACTCATCACCGGAAGCTAGAGAATATTGTAAGACCATGCGAAGATATATACCAAGAAAAATATTTAAAAAAAATATTTCAGGATCTAGGGTTGAGGTTTCAGGTACTAAGTAGTAGAACCTGAAACCTACCTATTAGAATATGTTTCTCAATTTTTGGAACTTGCAATCTACCCTACATACCTTGGAACCTGAAACCGAACCGATTCCTACAAGTTCTGATTTTAGGTTTCGGTTCCGATTTTAGGTTTCCGATTTTACCTTAAAACTATGCTCATCCGGTCATCCCTTGCTAGTGCGACAAAGATATGTACAAAATTTACAATCGGATTCGCTAAGGATTTCCATTTTGTCTTTGTTCGTTTGGAGTCTCCAAGGTTCGCTAGAGCTTTCAGACAGCAATGCTCAACGTGCTGGAGAAGTGCTTCGCTTTTTCTTTGCCGACACTTATTTAAAATTGACTTCCAATTTCCAAAGTGCCGAATTTCGGGAGAAAAATATTCACAAAGCTGGCTTATCGGAAGCAGCCATCTCACGTGCACTTTCCGTCAATTATCGCATTAATTAATAAGCATAAAATAGCCACTCATGGCGATTTTTTTCCACAATGATGAGATAAGTCTACCGAAAATTCTAAAGTTTTCAAAAAGTATAATCACGTCCTAAATTTTTTTACGAAAGTGCAATCGAATACTAAAATTTTCAAATAGTGCAATCAAGTCATAAAACTTGTCAAATTGATCCTTTATAACTCGATTGCACTTTTTGAAATGTTTAAATCTCAATTGCACTCTCGTGACAAGATTTAGGACTTAATTATGCTTTTGAAAAGTTTTAAGATTCAATTACACTTCCCTGGCTAGTTTTAGAACTTCCAACACACTTGTTCTCTCAATAATTTCCAAAAGTTTAGGACAAATTTGTATAATCTTGCTAACCACCATTGATGAGTCCCACGTGATCGGCAAAGCTACAATACAGAGTTAGGACATGGCCAATATTGCCATAGCATGTGGCAAACCTGTTTTGGCACATTAATGTGCCGAGGCATTGTTTAACACGTTTTCCACATTTTCAGACAAAAGCTTTGTCGATTCATGTTTCTTTTCCATAATCATGTCTGATTGAAACTTATATTGAAACTTATACATCCTCTCCTGCCGTTTCGATTTAGGTATTGCAAGGATATACAGATGAGAGACGAAGATTTGATCAACAATTGTCGATGGTCATATGAAGTTAAGGAGGGGGTCGAAGCATAGAAGGACGAGATTAAGGGCCTACATGATAACCATTCTGATTTTCTGATTTTCATCCCATGAACAGTAAAAATGAGAATTTTGTTTGGTAGCGTAAATAATTCTGATTCTATTTCCAGAATCAGTTTTGGAGAATCAAAATCAGTTTTAGAGTAAAATTTAGAATAAAAAAAGTTAGTTCTAAAAAAAAATTCACTTTTGAAAATAACAAAATAGAATGAAGTCTCACATATCTCACTTTTCTCTTGTAGTTTTCTCATTATTTTTTCTCTACTTAATAAAAATAAAATAAAATACAATAAAAAAAATTAAATAATAGAAAATTTTTAAAAATAACACAAAATTTAGAAAATCCCAAAAAATAGAAGAAAAAAACTCAGATTAGGCTAGTTTGACCTTATTTTCATAAAGTTGGGCCTAAATTTCATAGATTTCATAGATTTCACTCTCCTACAAAGAATATTGCAGAAGATGAAGGCATCCAATGTGCATACTCGTAGCCGTGCATCACAAGATGCTCCTATGTATTTAGACAACACAACATTTAAAGAAAAAATAAGTCCTTAATATGAGAACATCTCCCATGCTTCATCGAACTTTAAACATCATATATTTAAATTTGTATTTCATTCATGACAAGCTAAAAAATAATGTATTTTAAATTATTTTAGTGTGCATTGAAAATTAGTCTTCAATTTAGGATAGAATTTTATAAATTAACTACATAGTTAATTGACTTAAATGAAAAAAAAATAGGAAAAGAAGCATTTTTTTAAATAGAAATTTTGTGCAGTTAGCAAACACGTTTTAATTTTCTGAGACTCATTCATGAACAGAATAAAAAAAAATTATTTTAACCAGAATTAGTTTTCTAGAACAGAATGGTTACCATGCGCAACATAACACTCTCATCCAAGAATGCCGAGATCATACTTGGAAATTGAAAGTCCCTAAAAGATTAAAACATTGATGTCTGGCGAGTCGTCATATATGTATGCAAGAATACCAAAATTAAGGGAAATCGGAGTTAACACTATGTTCACACGTATGGGAAGATCGTTGAAATGCACGTGTGGGTTAAGGTTGAAAAACTCTCACATTATATAATTGAAGAAAATTGTCTAAAAAGTTCTAAACTTATTGCACTTTTGTCAATTTAATTTTAAATTTTTTCACCTTTTGCCAATTAAGTCTATTCGGTAATTTTGGCCGGGACTGATGTGGATGTTTATCGACCTATATTGCACAACCAACGCCGATGTGAAATTTTTTAATAATACTTTAATCAATTTTAGAATCTTTTTTTTTTATCTTTTTTTGTTTTCTTTTCTTTATTTTTTTCTTCTTACTATTCGTCGAGCCATCATCAACCGTTGGGCAAGGCAAATCTGGACAAGGTTGCCTCGCCCATAGTTAGGGAGGCTGGCCTTTCCCAATGGACTTGAGCACCCTCTAAATTTTTTCCAGGTGAATGTATCAAGCCTCCAACGATTCTTGATATTCTTTTTTGAATATCGGTGATGAACTTTTAATTTGTTTAAAAAAATTTCTGAATTTTGGTTCAATGTTGTTGTAGAATTTTTAATTTTTTGTATTGTGGTCTATGAATTTTGGTTCAATGTTCGAAGAAGTTCGTGAATTTTTAAACATTTTCATATAGTTGAATGACTACATTGAAAGTTTACTGATAGTTTAGGGATTACATTGTACATATCAAAAGCTTAGGGATGACACTACAAATTTACTCGAAATTCTGAGGCCGAATTGAACAAATTAGAAGGTTATACATTGAGTCAAATTTCAAAGATCGCATTGGACAAATTAAAAATTGAGGGTCGATATAATTTCAAGAATCTCTTTTGTTTATTATTCCTTACTTATCAGGCTGCCAACGCATTTTGTGCAGATGTTTTCGACAGAAAAAAAAAACAAAAAACAAGAAAGAAAATAGGGGAAATTGTCGGATACAGACAGAATTGGGTAGTTGCAGTTGTAGACCGCTCTGGGGGGACGCGAGCCGCTCTGAGCGACACCTGTGCCATGACGAATCAATAAAATCAACAAAAAAAGCTTAAGAGCTTCAGTGTCGCTCATATAAGACGAGGATGCTTCAGAGTCTCATGAAATTTAAGAGCTTCTCTGTTTGAGAGGTGTTCGCGATCTTGGCGTGGATCCAATGGCGGATTCTCCGAAGACCAAGCTCCACGGCGGCGGATCCGGGTTCAGTTCCATCAGCGAGGACGTCCTCGAGAGCATCCTCCGGCGGCTGCCGGCGGCGACCTTCGCGTCGGCGGCGTGCGTCAGCAGGTCGTGGCACCGAGTCTGCAGGCGGATCCTCTCTCGTCCCAAGCTCGCTTCTGCTCTCTCCCTCAACCCTTGTGCTCAAGTAATTAGCTGAACGCAAGCTCTTTCCTTTAGTTGCCTCTCGAGTTGGTACTTGGTGGGTTTCCAGCTTTTGGGGGAAAAATGGGACGGTCTTTCTCTTGGATTTCAGTGTTAGGTTTTTGGTATTTCGCATTCTCGGTTTGGTTTGTTCCCCGGGTAGAAATTCTCGCGATATCTTGTCAATTAGTCCATATAAGCTCAGTTAGGCCAACTGGATTTTGAAGCTCCACGAGCTAACCGCAGCTTTGCTATCTCGAAGCTTCTGAGAGCGCAACGCTGAGCTCGACTTTTGTGTTGTGCTGGACTAGGAGCTGAAATGAGACTCGTTTTCCTTCATTGGTCACAATTAATATGAAGTTCCTGAGAATCAATATTATGGTTCTGACTTATGAGAACAAAATCCTAAAGATACTCATCAATGGTGACAGCTTTTGTGTTTTTGGTCTAGAATGTGCTCGTTTGTTAGCCTTAAAGAAGATCATCCAAATAAGTGGGCTGCTTTTTCTTCATTCATTACTGTTGGGTTGAGCTCGCGTTGCTTTCTCTTGCTTTTATTCCTCCTTTCCTTAAAGTCTTTGTGCAATTACTGATAGCTGGTTTGTAGTTCTACTGAGCTATGGTTTTCTTCTACTATTTTGCAGAATGCTTTGCAAGAGGTTGTCGATAAGGTTTTATCTGAGCCAATTTGCCCCCATTTTGCCATTGTCAATGTTGGAAATAATGTCAATATGACGGATGCTCTTCAATATGTATGATATTGATGAATGGCCTTTCAGTAATATTTATTCAATTTCATCTTTCAATTTGTTCCAGTCCATTGATCTGTTGCTATTTGATTTATCGAATATTCATGTTCCAGATTGGTCGTAAATTGGGAGCTAGGACGCCTATAGTAATATCTGCTGACAGTGGAATTATTGGAGTAGATGCTCTTATTAATCAAGTCAAAGAGGTTAGATTCTGCCTTATGTTTTATTTCCTGTTAGAGAGATTCATAAAAAAACGTAAATTAAGTCAAACACAAAATTTGTTGAACGAGGAATCTTTCTGAAGAGGTTGTTAAGAATATTGTTTTTTTCCTGTTTTTCTTTGTGGGTCCATTTGTGGAACCAAAATATTGCAGGTTGAAGGAGGTATCGATGTTGGTTCCTACAACAATGAAGATTCCGACAATGCTGAACAGGGTATTGTCCTGACCGTGGGTTTTGTACCAGGATTGAAAGTTGATGTTGTCCCGCTTTTGCATCTGGTGGAAGTAAATGAGGTAAAGACATCCCAGATTTATATTTACGTACGAGTTTTCTCTATAAACAGCAATTTTCATTGAACATTGACCCTCAAGTCTTTGGGCTATGACCAATTGATGCTGCGAGAACCCAAATTATGCCTTACCCCACTGGATAAAATGGTGAGATCTGTTCTAACTTATGCCACTTGTCATGAATGGAACTTCAGATTTTCTTTATTTTGAAGCTTGGTATGCAAGATGTTGTAGACAAGGTTTAAGGTAGAAATTTCTTGCTGATACCAGGACAGGTTAATGGTTGACAAGTTCATAACGGATATAACGGAATACTCAGTTGCCATGTCAGGGTGCTCAACACCAGTTGGAGTTATTATGTTTGGAGTATGTCCCCCAGTCACCTGTTTTACATTCTTTTCCCTTTCATAAAAGCAAAAATTCGTTTCTCTTGGATGCCTTAGTTGACATGTTCCCCTGATCTTGTAGGATGGAGTTACCGAGATCAAATCTGCCGCTGAGAATCTAGGTTGGTTAATTCATCTCATTCTCTTAGATAATTAGATGGAAGTGGAAATAGTCCTTTCTATCGTTCATTTTCTTCCATCAGTAGGAAGAAGGAATCTATATTATATGGTGGGAGATGGATTCATTTTTTGCCCAATGCTTCTCACAGGAGTTAGCAGCTAGGTTGTCCAAAGAAAAAAAAAAAAGCCCATCTCCTGAATGACTTGCGGTTACTGAAATTGAACAATAACATATCATGAGAACAAGGTAGGATGTTCTAACGCATGAAAATATGCCAGAAGGGAATAGCTCATACTTTATGTACGGATCCACGGCATAAATGACCCCTTTCGATGTGCTATTAATATCTCATGGAAGTTTTCTCAGGCTCCTGGGTTCTGACAGCTCTAATTTTAAGTGTAGGAAAAATTCGAAACAGTTAGTTTGAGTCTTTAGCTATACAAGATTGCAACTTGAAGTTTCATGATACTAACCAAGTTATACCAAAACCCAAGAGTAAACCCAAGAGTGCTTATTAGTGAACTAAAATATGAAATACAGAGCTGGATCACATGGTCAACAAAAAGTAGAAGACCAGGAAACTGGACAGCAAGCGGACATGAGGGCAATAATCCAAATTAACTAAAGTAATTCCTTTGAACACTCTCTAGCATGAGAAAAAGAAAAAAAAAAGGGGGGGGAGGGGGGGGGGGGAAGAGGGGAGGGAGAGGGAGAGACAGTTGTAGCACACTTATGTGGCTGAACGCCACTCATGGAGAAGCCATATCCATAAGCAAAGAGAGTGGATGAGGACTCGATCAAGACCTAAAAATGCCAGGACTAGAACCTGAATTAGGTGAGAATTTTTCCTTTTAAGTTATCAGAGTATCGTTGGTAAAAGTGCACTTCATTTTGCATAATGGGCTTTTATTTAGTGCTTTTCAAGTTGAGTCTGTTAGCACGCCCTTTATAGCTTACTACAAGGGAGATCTGGACTATGAAATTGTTGCTGGAAAAGACCAGACTTGATTCTTCTTGTGACAATCAAATTCAATGAGGATTTGGTTCATCCCACACGTATGAGTTATGGGCATCCTGCCTTTCTACATTCTATAGACTTGTATGTAACTATTGAGTGTGAAAATATGGACCATGATTGGGAATTTTTTTATCGTCTTTCTCCGAGTAAGGGCGAAACATAATTAACTTGAATTTATGACAGCTGTTTGAAATCTTAGTTAAAGACTGGATTTGTTATCTCATGTTTACTTTTCGTGAAAAAATACCAATTGAAGTGGAGGGTTTCTTCAAACAACAAGGAGCTGGGTCAACTATCCAATCAGAGGAATACTTGGAACTATTGTCTCGAACTTCTTCATAGCATTATTTATTATAATGAATTCCCTAGCATTTGACTTCATACAACTGAAAAATTTAGTCGTACCCTTGAACGATAGCCCAAAAACCAATCATGCAATCCTTCCTGGTTGAAAGCACGCGTAAAAATGATATTGTCATAAATTAAAAACTAAGACTGGTCTCAAATTTAGCTCATAATTAACAGAATCTCATAAGGCAAGTTAGTCTTCAAGCTAGCAAGTCAACCTCGTGGAAGGAAGGTGGGGGAAGCAATTCACCTTGTGTTGTGACTCATTCCTTTGGTCGGGGGCATATAGTCTAAAAGAACAAGTACAATCATTGAGTGAGGCATTATCATCATTGTAGCTCGTTTTTTTTATCTTCTTACAAGCGTGATCAAATTTATGCAGTTGGCATTGGCTCTTGTTGCCTCATGAACCAGCACGTCTTACATAATTGTCCATTGCAGATTATGCAATGCCTGTGGAAACTGCGATAGTAGGCGACGAGAAAGGCAATTTTGAGTACAGAAGTGCGGACAATTCCAGATATGTTTCTGTGATTGGGCTCCAAGACTATACCGCTAGTGCCGTTGCACTTGTTTTTGCCAAAGATAGAAACAAATGCCCTGGTAATTATCATTTATGCATGTATTATTTCTGTGCTTATAATTCTTTGTTTCTTTCCTTTCTTTGGTTGCAAATGAATCCAAGAGTAATTGTCTACCACGATTGGTGATAATTTGATTTGGTTTCGCTCCTTCACAAGACTCTAGATCTACATGCTTAGATTATTCCCGATGCTTTTGTTTTTCCTTTCCTGTATTCTCCAAATTGTTATCCTGTTTGTACCTCCAGCAGAAAGAAAAAAGATTCCTGCTCTAATCTTAAATGCGCTCTCTCTCTCTCTCTCAACATTTAGTCGGCCTTGCTGTTTCTTGCACTAGTCTTCTGGTTTTATGTTATTATGGTCCGATGACTCTTACTCCTTCATGTCTTTCTTATTTTTCGTATGACACATTCGGACAGGATCCTGCATATGGACTGGGAATCAAGTTATGCAGAGTATCTTGCTTTAATCCTCCCAATATGTTGGACCTTTTTTTTGCTTTACATTTGCCTTTTTCTGTCGATAAAATGGATACTTTTTTTGTTGTACCCTTTCTTATTTGCTTGTTGTAGATGTCCGCCCCTATTTTAAATGGTCCAAAAGTAAATATACATCAACATTAACAACACCTTTATCCCAAACTAGTTGGGGTCGGCTCCAAAAGTAAATAGAAAGTAAAGAAAAATCTTGTTCACCCTTGCTGTTTCCACTTACCTTCTGTCATTTGGTCCGCCCTGTTCCTGATTTCATTTTGCTTTATTCCAGCTAATGTTTGATTTCCTGCATGGCTTGGTTTCGTGAGCAGGGTTCGGTGATATTAAGTTTCATGTGGCATTATCGGATGGATTGTCAACTATTGGTCCAAGGCACAGGGCAGCTTCCGTTAAAGTTGATGATTGCTGTACTTTGCTCACTGCTAGAAGAGAAGGTCAGGAGGAAATTCTTGACGGTGAAGGAATTTTGAATGATATCAGAGATGAGGTATGAGACCGAAGTTTACTGTTTCGTAACTTGCAGATTCAGTAATGTCAATGTCAATGTTAGTTCCAAACACTTGACCCAGTAGTTTTGGAGCTTCCCTAATTAGGAGCTTCTTTTTTAACCGAGTTTTTGAGTAATGATTGACAATTTCTCATCACTCATGTTTCATCCAGTTGATAATCCTAACTTTTTACTTTCTTAATATTCTCACTGCTGTACTACGCTAAGAATTTGCATGTCCCTAGATCCTGTGTCTACACTTAAACGTTGGATCCCTTGGTAACAGAGCCATGAACTGAGTTCCTTTTCTGGAGTTCCTTTCATGATGAGGTATGGGCTAGTCCAATTCCTACGGAAAATATTGTTTAACCACATATTCTCTGAGAGTCACTTGAGAGTTGCTCCACTTGTGTGGATCCTCCAAATAAAGGATGTCAACATGCTTTAAACCACCGCATTTTATTACGCAAGATTTTAATGAATCTGAGAGTCACTTGAGGATTGTGACCATGAAAGATTGTTTGTCTTGGGAATAAATGGTTATGGTAAGCTCCTGTATTTTCTTAGTGGAATGAAACACTTTGTAAGGAACTGTATAACTTTCTGCACAGTCGTCCACCTGAGTGATGAGCTTGTCCAATTTCTTCAGAGAAGCATATTTAACCAAGTATTCTCTGAGAGTCACTTGAGAGTTGCTCCACTTATGTGGATCCTCCTCATCAAAGGGCGTCAACATGGTTTAAACCATGACATTTTATTTCACAAGCGTTTATTGAATCTGAGGGTTGTGGTGAGGGTTATGATGAGCTCCTGTATTTCCTTAGTGGACCAAAACACTTTGTAAGGAATCATGGAACTTTCTGCACTGTTGTCATGAATGAGTAGCTCCTTGATTTGTTCAATGATTTTTTTTGGTCGTCCACCTGATAAGACGAACGTTAAATTCAAGGCCTTCTGCAATCTGCAATCCATTTGACCCCCTTCATTCGGTTGAGATCTAATCCAGTGGTTGTGTCTTTACAACATCATGGAAATAGGGAAACTTGTATAGGCTAATCCGGTGAGAGTTGCTTCAGAACAGTGCATCATTAGCTGCTTTGGAAGTTTCAGGTCACGATTTTCAATAGGAACAATGAAGCTCCTGTATCAAGCAACCAATGACCTTAATGGACTTATCATGTGAGGCAGTTACTGTAGATATCCGATGCATAATCTTTCTATCCTCCATACTTTAAGTTCTGAAGTTTCACCTCATGTTATGTGCTCAAGTTTGAGCTACTATATAATCTGGAGAAAGGCTCACTATTACCAACTTATGATACTCTTATCATTGCCCCTGTTTTACTATGTGGCAGCTCGAAAATCGTGTTGAGTATCCTGACGTGTATATTGGAGTAACTAAAAGAAGGATATATAAAGTTGGGGCAGAGAAGGCAAAGTCGATGTCGTTCTTGTCATTTCACGGTGTGATGGGGTGAGTTATGAAGGTTCTTTGCCTCTGTCTCTTTGTTAAATTATGTTTTTCCATGGTTTTTTTTTGGTGTGAGGTTGGACACAAAGGGCATTATTTCATTTATTTTTGCCATACTTTTTCGACTTTGCAATTGAAACCGGAAGGCTTTTCTTGCACTGTCTATACCTCAGTTTGACTTAGTGATATTGGCTCTAGTAGATCTTGATTATCACAAAGAAAGATTAAATTAAATTTGATATTCTGCTGCGTGATTATATCGGTGGTGGGGAGGATGAAATATATTTGGCCTATTATTTCTCAGGGAAAATCTCTCCAAATGTGCCTGAAGTTTTCCGCGGAGGACATCAATAGCCCCAAACTTGTACTAGCGACCGAAAATACTTTCCATCACAGTTCCTTCCATAATGATAATTTAAAATTAGACGTGGCAGCATGCGGGGACAATGCCACATTGTATTTTGAACGGCTATTATGGATGGAGGTTTAATGGAAGGTGCTTTTGAGTAACTATTGCAAGTTTGGTCATTTTGCTGAGACGAAAAAAGTTTGGGGTATTGGTGTCCCACGAGTAGTCATTGCCACAGGCCGGGTGGGTCCGGAACCAACCCCGGTCAAACCCGGAACCGGCCTGTTGACCGGGCCTGCGATTTCAAACCGGAAACGGCCCGTGGCATACGGGCCCGGTCACTGTTTCTTCAAACCTTGAACCGGGCCCGGAATCGGCGGTTTCGGGCTAGTTCCGAACCGTGAAAAAATCGGGATAAGAAAAATTTAAAAAATTAAATTCATTATTTAATTACAATTTACAATTTGATTAAAATTCAAGCCCCCCCCCCCCCCCCCTCCCTTTTTTCCCCTCCAAATTTGATTACAATTTGTATTTGATAATTCATTATTTTCTTTAATTTCATAATTCATTATTTGATAATTTGATTACAATTTTATTATAAATTCATTACAATTTAATTTTTAAACTCAAAAACCGTAACCGTAACCAAAACCGAAGGTTCCATTTTCGGTTTTGAACTGGAACAGGGCCCGAAATCGACCCGGAACTGCTGGTTCAAAACTGGAACCGGAACTGCCACTTAAGGGCTCGGTTCCGAACCGGAACCGCGGGCCGCCGATGCATGAACCGGAACCGGCGGTTCCCGGCCCGTGGCCATGACTACCCATGAGGAAAAGTTCAGGATTTTCACACAAGGAAATTTCAGGATTTTTTATGGGATTATGACTATATCTCATCTTTCACTTGAATGGCATAAAATAGATGTCAGAAGCTTTAAAAGCACATCAAGCTTAGGATATATGTTGACTTCACTTAACATTCTTTTGATTATTCAGTTGGAATTAAGTTTAACATGGCATCAAATTTTTTGCCTGCTTCAGGCATGCAACAATCATGTGAATGTAAATGACCAGCCCTTAGAATTATGCAACTTGTGATTCCAGCACAAAAATTTATTACCTGTTTGGTTGGACAACCCTTCCCAAGAGCTACCTTTGGCTTTCCCTAGTGAAACTACATATTCTCCTCCTTATTCTGGACTCTTTGTTGAATTTTGACAGGGGTGTTGAATACCTTCGTGTTGAGGGGTCTGGCATTGAAAGTGGAGATAGTTTCCAGTTTTACTATTCTGATCCTGCAGCTGCCCTTGCCTCGTGCCATAAAGTCTCAGCGCACCTGAGAAGTCTAAATCTGGGAAGTGATTCTGATTGCTCTGACAAAATGGGGAACATCGTCGCAAGTGCTGGTAAATCCCGGGTTTTCGGAGGTTTCATTTTCTCTTCTTTTGGCCGTGGAGAATCATTTTTCAATGATTTCAATGTCGATAGCTCGCCATTTGTGGAGAACTTTCCTGGAGTTCCTGTGGCAGGAATCTTTTGTGGTGGGGAAATTGGCCGTTGCTCACCAAGCTTGCGCGTGCAAGATAGCGAAGGAGGAACATCTGTTCGTCGTGTTTGCCATGTTTATAGCACCGTTTATCTGTTAATGTCATACACTCAAGCTCCTCCATGTTTATAGCACCGTTTATCTGTTAATGTCATACACTCAAGCTCCTCCAGGCGCCGTCGTCACATCTTGATCCGTTGATTTTATTCCTGTGGATAAGATGTTTGTGCATTTCAACTCGACCAGTCATGTTTGATCATGAAAAGGAAATTAGTTGTCTATTTGGAGGATGCTTTGATGTCCCCGGGATCTAGGAATGATAATAGACAATATGCATGTCCTTTCATTACTTGGATGTTATTGATATTAACCTAACCCCAAGAATCAAATATTCATGGGGTTTTGACAAATGTTTGTGTGCTGACCTCCTTTACTTTTTGGGCTATGCCAAGGAACAATTGTAAGAGTTGTTCGTTTTTGTGAGAGCTGATTCCTGCAACAGGCGGACGTCATCAGCAACACAGTATATTCTTGAAGTATGCAGCGACTTTGAAACAGTTAAATAGAGGATGGTAACTCAATCAATTAAGGGAAAGTAAAGCTAAAATTAGATGGTAGGTTAATTGATGAAGGGTTGGTAAATCACTCAATTACTTTTGATAATTTGCTATAGAAGATAGTAACATATTTTGGGATGGCAACTTTTGCAAATAAAATTTTCCAGAGTGTTTCGAACAATCCTTTAATCTTCAATCAATCAAATAAAAGTAGTTAAACCGACTTCAATACATGTTTCAACTGTGCAAATAAATATTGGCAGTTCATGCATTTAAGCTTAAGACGATCAAGCAGCTGTTGGGGCTTCAACACGGTCAGGATAAATAAATTGTTGGTAACTAACAAACATGTGAAAGGCTGTTGCCGATGCGAATTTAATTACTAGGTTTTCATGAAATTTACCGGCGTGGATCAGTGATTTGTATTGTCACGCACGGGATTACAGAATGCTTTCAAAAGTGGGGAAAACGATTATCGATTCTTGCAAATTTTGCAAATTATGGGCGCGGGTCAAATGAAGATACCCAACCTAAATAAGCACCATAAAGATGAAAGATCATGAAGACCAATAGTTTAATCGTATGGTGAAATAGGAGGGAAGGTGGACACACGAACTTTCCGAGTATATATACTGAACTGAAGTAGCAAGAAAAATCAGTGTCCTCAACTTTCTTCCTTCATGGGAAGACTTTTAATCTCTAGATCTCTGTTTCTTTATTTGTTGGGTACATTCTGATTATGCAAATCATCCGTATCGAAAAATAGGCAATTAAATGAGGGCTTTTTTTTTTTTTTCAAATTAATATTTTTTTTAAAAAAATTACCAAAAAAGAATTAAAAAAATATTCACCAAATTGGTACCCAATGGGCAGCTGGGCGGCCGATTGGTAAGCCAATCGGCAGCTGGGCTGCCGATTTGGCCCCAATCGGAGGCCCATATGCCCATTGGGTAGCAATTTGCCCAAACCTAATTTTTAAAAAAAAATCACATTTTTTGCTTAAAAAATTATTAAGATAAATGAATAATTTTTAATTATTATATTTATGTAATTATTTAAATTAATAAAAATGATTAAGCTGATTAAGACATACAAAAAATGATGCACTTAGGGCTATTTTTTACAAAGAAATTCTTAAGTAAAGCCCAATCAAATCAAATCATTTTTTCTTGTATTTATGTTGAGATAAATAACAAAAAAAAAAAAAATGGGGCAAGCCACCGTGCCCCAATAAAAAAAGAAAATATCCAACAATTCTTGGTGTGCCACCACCACTAATTTGGCCAACATTTTTTTTTTTAAAATTTCGTATTTTTTAGCTTAAAAAATTATTAAGGTAAATAAATACTTCTTAATTATTATATTTATTTAATTATTTAAATTCATAAAATGATTAAGATGATTAAGATATATGAAAAATGATGCACTTAGGGCTATTTTTTACCAAGAAATTCATAAAATGATTGGGGCATGGTGGCTTGCGCCCATTTTCTTTTTGGTTATTTATCTCATCATAAATACAAGAAAAAAATGATTTGATTTGTTTTGGCTTTACTTAAGATCTTCTTTGTAAAAAATAGCCCTAAGTGCATCATTTTTCGTATATCTTAATCACCTTAATCAATTTTATTAATTTAAATAATTACATAAATATAATAATTAAAAATTATTCATTTATCTTAATAATTTTTAGGCAAAAAATTGCAAAATTTGAAAAAAAAAAAAAGGGTTGGGCAAATTACTACCCAATCGGCAGCCCAACTACCAATTGGGTGCTAATTTGGTGAATATTTTTAATTCTTTTTTGGTAATTTTTTTTAAAATTACTAATTTGAAAAAAAGCCCATTAAATGATGTATCCAAACTTTTTACGAAGTTGGCAATTCTATCACCCCCGCAAGGTTAGAAATCACAACCAAAAATCATGCATGCATGGCTAAGCTAAGAAAGTTGATGTTATTTCGTGAAAATTGTCTAAAAAGTTCCAAATTTATTGCCCTTTTGCTAATTGAGTTATAAACTTTTTAATTATGTCAATTGAGTCGTAAACCTATTCTCATTCTGCCAAATTTAGTTCACTTGACCAATTTTGGCCGAAAATCGTTGACGTGCACGTCGACCGCCCTACATCCACAATCGGTGCTAACGTGGACAACTTTTTTTTTTTTCTCTTTTCCTTCTTTTCTTTCTTTTTTTGACTGTGCCAAGAGAAGGGGTGATAGTCACTGACCATTGGCAAGCCTCGTCAATGGATAGTGGAGCTCACCAACCTTATGCGAGGATAGCCCTTGCCTGGGCGAGGGTTGCCCTCGCTTAATTTGGCTAAGGGAAGAAGCGAAAAAGAAAAAAAAAGAAGAGAAATGAAAAAAAAAGAATATAATAAATATTAATAAAAATAATCCACATCTATGCTGATCGTTCTACTTAGGACCTTGTCGTACACGTCAACGATTTTCAGTCAAAATTAGCCGAATAAACTCAATTGGCAAAACGTGAACATATTTAGGACTCAATTGGCACAATTAAAGATTTATGATTGAATAGGCAAAAACTAATGAGTTTACGATTTTTTGGGACAGTTTTTGATATTATTTCCATAAGCACAAAGGGATATGGCGCGTTCCTTAAAGACTATTTCAGTATTTATCTGGTGGTTGCTCAGGTTGGTGGAGGGGGGCAAGGCAATAGACAAAAAGTGAATTCAATGAGTGACTTTCCGTGTAACCAACGTTCTATCGCTATTCAACTTGAACATGATTCCCTTCCAACTTCATGGCACTTCCTCTTTTTTTCTCATTAATGGACCTTTTCCTCACATCACATGTTGTCACATCACATGTTTCCACGGGTGGACAACCTCAGAACATGTCCGCACACCACCTGAACCGAACAAAAGGTGACGACAAAGGGAAGAACACTCAAAAAATAAGGAAGGAAAAGATAAAAGACAATGATATCGTCGTCACTCAAAAGTCACGAGAGAGATTATGCAGCAGAGGAAGAAGAAGAGGAAGAGGAAGAAGAAGCAGAGGTAGGAAGTAGAGGAGCGAAGAAAGGAAGATAATCCCTTGTCCTCCGTTTCAAGGAAACTCCAGCAGTCATCCCTTTTGTGACTTTTGGAGATTTATGTTCCTACCAAAACGCACACCCACTTATACATTCTCATCCACCCCTCAAGCAGGTATGCCTACCTTTGAAAAACTTCTCTTTTGTTTTTCGCCTTATCACATTTGATTAATGATGGGTTCTGTGAGAACTCCTCTGTTTCTGATTTTTTTCTCTGCATTTCTGGTCCATGGTCTCTGCGTCAGAAGGACCAAGATTGATGGTTCGCAACATGTTGGAGAAGCTGGAGTTGGAGGTCATGAGGCTAATGGACCTGGACCCTCTGCAGCACCCTCCGGGGCGGCTCGAGTCCAAGTTCAAGATAAATATGTAAGAGATTTCTTTCTTTGCTTTCAATTCTTTATATCTTGTTTTATTTCATTTTTGTTTTCATTTGGGTGCACTCTGCTATATGCACCATATTATTAGAGAGAAGACATTTTAATCCAAAGCCAGTAGATTTTGATGATGTTGTCCTTTAGAGTTGGCATTAGTAGATGGAAAAAGCTGCTTTGGAGCAATAGTCATCAAGTTCAGGACCTCTGTATGGGGTAGACTGCACAGAGAGAGAGAGAGATTCATTCTTTTGTTCAGCAAACGAAAGAGCAATCTCGTGAATGATTGAATCACAAGCATGCCATTGCATAAGTTGCTTTCTATCCAAAAAGTTTTTCTTTTCTGATACGCTGATCAAGTGCTTTGCAGGTGGTTATGGATAATGGCATCCTCCAAGTCACTTTGTCAAATCCAGAGGGAAGTGTTACTGGAGTACAGTACAATGGTGTCGACAATTTGCTCGAAGAACTAAACGACGAATTTAACAGAGGGTATATTATTGTTGATGTCTTGAGTTCTTCCCTTCTTATTTGCCATTCCTCATTCATTATTGAAGCAAGTCATCATACACTCGACAACGGCGTCAAAATTTGAGGTTGTGGTTTTTATGTCTCATTTGTTTAGGAAATTTAAGTACATCAGTATTGAACAATTCGTACCAATTTTAGTATATTACACCAAGCTCATCTTTAACACCATATTAGCTAGGACGGATGATTAGTTGATCATTTGCTTCTTTGACTGTACTGAGTCAGAGAAATCCACAAAAAGAAGAAAAGAAATCCCATAACTCACTTGTTGAATCCTGGTCAAACTGGGAGCTTATAGCACAGAAACTATAGCAAAAAGGCAGAAATCTCTCCACTTTTTCCCCAGTGGTTACTTCAGTCAAAATTGTTCTATAGAAGACTTAAGAAACAACTCAAAAGGTATCCTAGTTGATGAAGCTTAGGTCTAGTATGGTGCCCTTTAGGCCTAATCTAGTTGAAGATGTCTGTAGTCACGGACATGGTTAATGCTTCTCTTGTCGTCATGGGTGCGAGAAAACACAGAAGACCAAAGTAAACGGACCATCCTCTAAAAAAATCATACCAAGTCATAATTGTCTATCTTGTCATGTTATCATTGACAATCTGCAACTAACCAGAACCTCAGAATATCTAAAGGCCACTCTTTCTTTTGCCTCAGCATTGTTAACCTTTACAATTTATCAGTTGGCATTAAAGTTTTAAGAACAGTTCCCGTCGTATTTGTGTTAAATATATCGAACATACTTGTACTGAGTATACTTTTTACTTTGGGAAGAGAATTCCTCATTTGCTGGTTTTTGGCCCAGTCTTACATAATGAATAATGCCACATATATTGTTCTACCAATATACCTACCTAGCATGGGGCAGATTCCTGATGAGTGTTGACATCCAACTTAAATAACCATTTAACAGAGTGCCACATCATATAATAAACCAACTTAGTAGATGAGTCTTAGTATCCGTCTTATTCTTCAGCTTTTATTAGTTAAAGCTCCACAAATACACGTAGAAACAAGTTGAATTGCTGCTTCTTGCTTCAATCCTCCAGTTTTTCGTTCAATGGTACACTTGACTTATTTTACTGGAATGTGTAGGTACTGGGATGTTGTTTGGAGTGCTCTGGAAAGTAACAAAACAAAGGGCAAACTCGATAGGTATGTTATCTCGCCATCCCTCTGCACTCAAACTTCACTTCTGTTGAAGTTGCAGGTGACATTTAATTTGACCAGACATGGACTCTGGGACCACAATGTCACTCTGTAGCCCGCAGTGAGGACTCAGCTGAATTATATGAAAGCTATGTAAATGTAGTAAGCAACTCAACAACTTGAGCCCTAAAAGCGTTTATAAAACCGTTGAAGCATTCATCTGAGAAGACAAATGGTACCACAGATGACCCATTCTTTTGGCACTGCCGATTTTAACATCATTCTTGTAGTTGTCTATACACCAAAACGAAAACCTTTTATTTTCAACCTCAACCTGCTAAAGTAATTTTTGTCAGTAAATTTCATGTGACCCTTGAGTACATATCTAAAGATGTATGTCAAAATCAAGATGTTAAGCTCCATTTATAAATGTTTGCAGCTGCCGCTCTGTAACAAGTAAACTGAATTTCATGCAGGCTTGATGGCACAAAGTTTGAGGTTGTAGTGGAGAACGATGAGCAGGTTGAGCTCTCGTTCACTAGAACGTGGAACTTGTCACTTGAGGGTCAGGTAGTGCCAATAAATATTGACAAGAGGTACGCCGCCGCCTTCTAATGTTAGCATGTCGTGTTCATTGGGAAATCTACATGTCTGGTGGTGATAATATGAATGGTGATCTGTTAGGTATGTGATGCTTCGTGGATCTTCAGGCTTCTACACGTATGCGGTTTACGAACACTTAGCAGAATGGCCTGCTTTTGTCATTGATAACACAAGGACCGTGCTCAAGCTTAGAAAGGACAAGTACGTCTCTTCTGCCTCGAAATTATTTCAAGAAGGTTCATTTCCCGAACATTTTTTCAAAAGTCAGAAGTGCTCGAAGTGAAGAATATGGACCTGATTGTGGAGGAGTTCAACAGATTGAACTAATTTTTGAATGCGTTTGATGATGTGCCTAGGTTTTATTATATGGCGGTAGCAGATAACAGACAAAGATATATGCCCCTTCCAGATGATAGATTGCCAGACAGGGGGCAAGTCCTGGCCTATCCTGAGGCGGTACGGCTCATTAATCCGGTGGAACCAGAGTTTGAAGGAGAGGTAGTTTCTTCTGATCTGACATTCGTTTTACTTATTAAGGATCAGCTTCAGGAAGCGAAAATGAAGATCGCCAGGAATGATGACCATTTGAGAGCTTATCGTTGGTCATTGCAGGTGGATGATAAGTATGAGTACTCATGCAACAGCAACGACATCCGGGTCCATGGTTGGATCAGCACGGATCCTCCCATTGGGGTCTGGCAGATCACACCGAGCTATGAGTTCCGCAGTGGTGGACCCATGAAGCAGTTTCTAACATCTCATGTCGGCCCGACATCCCTCAATGTAAATAGCTCTCCTCCTAAGCCTAAGACACTAGAAGAAGCAATCTCGGTTTCTCTCAAATGACACTAAAATCATTAGTTGGAGCTTCAATTGATCACTTCAAAGTTACATTCATAATTCTCTTTGCTTGGTGACAAAGCACAATGAACACATTTATCAATCACTTATTGCTTTCTCGAATTGGAATCCCTAAGGTTTTTGTCAGTGCTCATTACTCTGGAGTCGACCTGACAATGAAGTTTGGACTGAACGAGCCGTGGAAGAAAGTCTTCGGGCCGGTTTTCATCCACGTGAACTCTATGTTGGATGGAAAAGATCCGCGCTCTCTTTGGATGGATGCAAAAGAGCAGGTTTGGCATGAACACCTTCGATACACTAACTTATCAAATTTTGTCCAATCTTCCTGCGCGCAGAGTTTAACTTGATTTTATCAGTAGTTACTTGTTGAAGCCGAAAGCTGGCCATACAAATTCCCGGCTTCAGAGGATTATGTGCAGCCCAGTCAAAGGGGCAATGTGACTGGTCGACTACTTGTGCTAGACAGGTGGGTACTACTCTTACCTTCATGCCAAATGCACCCAGAATGCTTAATGGAAAATGGTGCCTGTTTTTTCTACGTGCATCCGATCAACTTATGAATCGATGATTGTCCAGATATATTAGCAAGGAACCCATAATGGCAAATGGCGCTTATGTGGGCTTGGCGCCGCCCGGAGACGTTGGATCGTGGCAAAGAGAAACCAAGGTAATTCTTCATTTCTGTATATACAGGCACCTACCAGGGCTGTGTGAAGCTGTTCTAGGGTTTCAGCAAGCCCTGGATCTTTTTTTTTTTTTTTTTTAATGCAAGTCCTTTTTCAGTGATTAATGAAAAATGAAAGTACAGAAAGTTCTGGCCATATAACAAATCTCTCCTTACTAGGGCTACCAATTTTGGACTAGAACAGACGAAGAGGGAAATTTCTCCATCAGTGGTATTGTTCCCGGCCAATACAATCTCTTTGCTTGGGTTCCAGGTTTCATTGGAGACTACAAATACGAGAAAAACGTCACGATATCAGCAGGTATATTCTTTCTTTGTTGGATATGACTGCTAGTTTCTTCTGTTTTCGAACAATTAACATTGATTAATACATGTCGACAAGAAGCTTCTGATATCAAAGTGGGCGAACTCGTGTATGAGCCTCCGAGAAGTGGCCCCACATTGTGGGAAATAGGCATCCCTGACCGTACTGCTTCAGAGTATTACGTTCCCGATCCCGACCTACAATACATTAACCCACTCTACATCAATCATCCTGATAGGTCGGTTATGTTCAAAGCCATATGATCTCTCTCTCTCTCTCTCTCTCTGTGCCCTTTCTTGGCCTAGGAGAGCTGACACTTGATTTACCATCAACCAGGTTTAGACAGTATGGGCTGTGGCAAAGATATACAGAGTTATACCCACATGAAGATTTGATATACTCAGTCGGGACGAGTGACTACAGGAAGGATTGGTTCTTTGCTCAAGTTACCAGGTTTTGGTTTCATAATCAGTCTCCATTCTTTGTTTTCGCATTCATGGAAATTCAAGATGCATGAACGATACGCGATAAACATCATATAATAGCGGCCAGCGGAAGCGCGGCTTGCTTTATCTTGGAATGCAAAATGATTGGGTGGACCTAATTCAAAGTGAAATAAACAGGGAAAACAATTGTTGTTAACACTTCTCGAAAAATCCCAGGTGCTTCATCTGATTTTGATGTAAAAGGATTCTGTGTCTAACATAACTCATCAGCTGAACATTATCCTGTGTCACAGAAAAATTGGAAATAACACCTACAATGGAACTACTTGGCAAATCAAATTCACAATTTACAGCATCGATCATATTGGAACCTACAAGTTGCAATTAGCTCTTGCGACCACTCACATTTCCGAGCTGCAGGTCTGCTAAGCTTAGCCCTACTGAATTTTAATCAGCCTCTACTTAAAGGAAAGATGCTCCATCGTAGTAATTCTATTCATCGTGTTCTCTTCTTAAAGGTAAGGGTCAACGACGCGAATGCAAGCTCTCCTTTATTCTCGAGCGGCGAGATCGGTAGGGACAACACGATTGCAAGACACGGGATTCACGGGCTGTCTTGGCTGTTCTCAATCGACGTGCCAGGCACCACACTGGTCAAGGGCGAGAACACCGTCTTCCTCACACAACTAGGAAGCATAAGCCCTTTTCAGGGGATAATGTACGACTACATTCGCCTCGAGGCACCTTCATCTTCCAATTCTACATACAGATTTTAGTTTTTCTTTGACGTTCATATCCATTACAAGATCAGGGCTGTTGTAGCAGAACCAACACAGACGTTTTTTTTTCAGATAGCATAAATAAGATGGTCATGGTTTTTTCGCGAATCCTTGCAACAATTCAACCATATTTACCTCGATGATCATTGAGAGATTACTACATGAACAGCATCTAGTTCAACGGTTTGTCTTGATCACAGTTTGAAACTCAGCCTATGATGAACAATATGGCATGTCAAGTTCAGGGAGAGACCATATCTTTTCCTTCAATCACATGAAAATCAACTCTTAGCAGCTAAGTATTCTTAAGCGTTGCGTCGTTGAAACCCGCCTATTATGCCTCAGTCTACTATGACTATATATGTGTATTAAGATCGAGATCGAAGCAATGATGGCTTTATGTATACTCGTTAGTTAACGGGGAAGATCATACCAGATACACCGGGTAGTCGAGTGATGACCCGTCGGCAAGACTTGCAGTCATAAATTCACACCACATGTCTTGGCGTTGTCGAAACTGCAGCCACGACGACAATGGGGCCAGGGCCTCCATCGCGAAGCACCTCTTGTCAACTCTACATTCTTATGTCTGCATTGTGTCAGACAAGAGCTTAAAAAGCTTAAGATGGTTCCAATGACCGGGAGACTTTCAGCAACGAAATTAAAAGTCTCATTACAAAGACAAAATCGATCAAAGTCTCGACGTACCACCTCATGCCGAGGTTTCCTTTCCATGCATTTATGCAATTCTTCGCAAGAACATAAAGTCCTCTAACAAGAGCAATCTAATAACATCATCACGACATAAACCACGGTATTCTCCGGATTTGGCATCTACAGAGATGTCATGTCTATCCTTGCACGCCTCAGTTTCCATAAAGCCACCAAACAGTAGTGGCGACCGAGTGAAGTAAATAAAAGCGAGTCTGACAAAAGAAGAAGAAGCATTGCTTGCTTTTTACTTCAAGAAAGCAAGCTAAAAAGACGCCATTCTTGTAAGCCCGTGAAGGTCTCCACGAGCTTACAGTATCTCTCTTACATCATGTGACCAGAGATGTTTACCCCGGAAAGCCAGCTTGCAAGATAGTTTTCTTCAATATATACTCTCCTCTCTTCCCATTCGATTCAGAGCAAAAATGGAGAACCAGGATGCTTTTACTGCTCGAGAAGGTGGTGAAATGGGAAGTGGTGGTTGTACTGCGTCGTCCCAGAGGGTGCGGTTGAATGTTCAGGATAAGCATGTGAGTCCTCAGCTAACTTCTTCTAGGTGCAAGCAAAATCTAGACATGCTATTTTCTTAGCACCTTCAGTTGAGTTTAATTATGTTGGAGAATCCATCTTGTCCGGAAGAAAATATTCCTGTATTTCGATAGTACCCGTTAAACCTGATCAATAGTGATTTTGCAAATCCTAAACCTTACCAAGAAACTCAACGAGCTTCTACCGATCCGACCCGAAACACGAGACTTATCCGAGATCCGCTCTATTCGTGCTTCGAATCTTGTCGGCTGGGGGCGGACTTGGAACCGCCATCTATGTTTGAATAATGTAAAATTGATTATTGGATTTGGTGCACGTTAATTAGTTGCTGTGCTGGATTATTGCTGGTGGTCTTCGAAAAAAGTCTTGATTCATAGTAGGTGCCTGAAGAAGACCGAAGGCAAGAAGTACTATTTGCAATCGATGAAGGAGAGCTACCGAAGGAGGAATTTTTTTTTTTTTTTTTGGGTTTCCTCATTTAATGCCATCAGGTATTGTGCGACCAACCCCTATAAAGGTTGTCCAGTTCGGATCTGGCTTGTAGACACGTCGAAGCAAAATTATTTCCATTTCAATAAGTTCTCCCTCCGTTCTTTGTTTGTGCGTTTGTTCCAAACTTCCAAGATCGTCATTTATCGTTTTCGGTTCCAACAATCCCGCGACCGGAGTCTACCGTCTCCGTCCCCTCAAGATGGATCGGCGTTGACAAAGGCTCTTTGTTTGACCTTCTTTTCCGACCGACGCGGCGCAGGTGGTGATGGACAATGGCATCGTCCAAGTGACGGTGTCGAGACCGGAGGGGTACGTCATCGGGATCAAATACAACGGCGTCAGCAACTTGCTTGAAGTTCGCAACGAGGAATACGACAGAGGGTGCGTCGATACTTAGTCTAATCGATCTGGTCCTGAATTAAAAATAATCCGACCGAAACGTGGTTCTACGTGTGCTTGTGGTCCGCAGGTACTGGGACCTCGTGTGGAGTCAAGCAGGAAGTGCCGGCACGACCGGCACCTTTGATAGGTAAGCCCTCCTTATCATTTCCGTTGTGTTGGTTATTGCAATGAGTGTGACTCATTTTCAATGTCATTCCACGATCAAATTCATTGACGAAAAACTCGTTCATCGAGCTAACTTCGAGTAAACCTTTTTTTTTTTTAATTTGTAACCCTATGGAGTATATAGTGGCCTTATGTGTAAATTGGGCGCACAGCACAAATTCGATGCCTCGTGTCGATAGCAAAAACAGTTTCATATTCAACCTACGTAACTCAAGGATAGTCGAGAATTTCATGAGTTTAGATGTAGAAAAATTGTCTAAGAAATCGTAAACTTATCGTACGGCAGTTAATTCAGTCATAAACCTTTTAGTTGTGTCATTATAGTCCTAAACATGTTGTACGACGGCCAATTCAATCTTAAATTTTTCACCTGTGTCAATTTAGCCCTGAACCTTTTAACGATTTGTCAATATAGTCCTTTCAGCCAGTTATCCAGATACCAGGTTTAGGACTAAATTGGCAAAGATTCAAAAAGTTCAGGACTAAATTGGCAAAATTAAAAATGTCTAGGACTGAACTAGCAAATAATCAAAAAGTTTATGACTAAATTCACACAATTGTGAGGTTTAGAACTGAATTGGCCGCCATACAATAAATTTAAGGCTTTTGGGACAAATTATCTCTTTTAAAACTTTCATTTCTCAAAATAAGATTTCTCGTCCCGTTGCATCGTATGATTAATATTAACCCCGTTCCGGAATTAATTTAAACCAATTTTCTCTTTGATCTGATCAATATTGGATAGTATCAGATTGGTCATGCATCTTTATTTAACGATTGACAAAAGTAATTACATTCAATCCAGGAGAAATACTTTTCCTATAAATTATCCATCTTATTAAGCCTTCGTGGTGCAGAATGAACGCAACGAAGTTCGACGTGATAGTGGAGAACGATGAGCAGGTGGAGATATCGTTCACGAGGACGTGGGATTCCACCAAAGAGGGCGAGATGGTTCCCCTCAATATCGACAAAAGGTGTGATTTTTATTTATGTTTCATGTCACAAAACATGAAGGGGGTGGAAAAGAAAAACATAACCGAGGTGAAGAAAATTAATTTCCGACAAGTATTTTTTCAGGTACGTTATGCTTCGGAATTGCTCAGGATTCTACTCCTACGGAATCTACGAGCACCCGGGGGACTGGCCTGCTTTCAACCTTCCCCAGACCAGGATCGTCTTCAATCTCAGAAAGGATAAGTTAGTACACGAGTTATGACGATTATGCCGCCGACTACATGACATATATCTTGGTTGATGATGAGATCACTTCTTTCCCCCTCTATCTTGTTCATAATGTTGATTAATTTGATGGGTTGTGGTGGTGGTGATTACGTGATAGGTTTAAGTACATGGTGGTGGGAGATAATAGACAGAGATACATGCCCCTTCCCGACGACCGATTGTCCGGCAGAGGGCTGCCCTTGGCGACTCCCGAAGCTGTTCTTCTCGTCGATCCCATCGAACCGGAGTTCAAAGGCGAGGTACTCTCTTTCTCTCTCTCCCTCTCTTTTGAAAAGTTGTGATGAAGTGTTGCAGCTGTGTCTGGAGATAATATATTATGGTTCATGCATTTAAATTAACATTCTTTGACACAATTAGTAAAAAAAAAAGCAGCTTAGCATTGTTAAGTTAACGAGTTACAAGTCAAATATAAATATTGGTACATTTACATAGGGGAGAAGGCTAAAAGTGTTACTACCCAGCAATATATTCCAGTTGATTTTACTTTCATCGAAAAGTTTAACTAATGACTTTTGATCAAATTAAGATATAGTGACTACGCTGGATCAATTTTTCGACATGCGACTTTTCTAACATTAACCCGCACGTCCATCATCTCGACACATCCCAACTCCGATTATAAGATGCTTCTCAGGTTGTGATTTGGGTTGCAGGTGGATGACAAGTACCAGTACTCATGCGAGAACAAAGATCTCCAAGTTCACGGGTGGATATGCTTCGACCCTCCGGTGGGATTCTGGCAAATTACACCGAGCAACGAGTTTCGCTCCGGCGGACTCCTCAAACAGAACCTCACCTCCCATGTCGGACCCTTTACCCTGGCCGTATGTTACTCTCTCGAACTCTCGTGGACAACTTCCTGTCCCGAATTTCTGATTCTGGGACATTTTTCCAGATGTTTCTGAGTGCTCACTACGGAGGAGAGGACTTGGTGCTGAAGCTAGCGCCGGGAGAGCCGTGGAAGAAGGTCTTCGGACCCGTGCTTTTCTACCTCAACTGCGCATCGAAAGCCGACGATCCGCTCAAGCTTTGGGACGATGCTAAGGAACAGGTGATGATCAATTTGACCGATCGAGCGAACTGTGTTGGAGCTCGTTATTACAATCGCATCTCTGTCTCTCAGTTTGAAATCAAGAGTTACAGACGGACGGCCGCCTGAGAAAACTGTGGACTTTTGCAGATGTTGAGCGAAGTCCAGAGTTGGCCATATGCCTTCCCAGCCTCGGAGGAATACCAGACTTCAGATCAGCGGGGCTATGTCAATGGGAGGCTAATGATTCGAGACAGGTAACTAATTAATTCCTCGTTTTCTTGCTAATTAAACATACAATTGGTATCTGACAAAAAACGAAAAACACACAATTGGTAGACTCATCAAACGGATGCATCTGGTCGAGTTTGGATCCTGTCAAAAGTGATCCCACCCAAATTAACTCATTTGACCCGTTTTGACTAGTTTTCGCGTAATATAAATCTAGTGATCATACCCATACTCAACTCATACTTGAACCAAATCATATTGCTAAGTTTCTTCCACATTTAACCAACTATAATGTGGTAAAAGCACGGAGCGAGCAAGTACAAGTTCGAGTGAGAATGAAAGAGAACGAGTAGAGAGTCACGGAGGTGGGTTAGGTGTATGTAAGTTGTAAACTCATTTAACACACACACACACACACACATATATATATATATATATATTGTTGTGGGTTTTATCATTCTAAACCCATTTATGACACATTTGGTAAATACAACTAACCCATTTGATAATTTAACCCATAAATATGATTTTTTTAAACTAACTATAAGTATGGGTTAAGAAAAGAGTTTATGACCTCTTTTGACAAGTCCAGCAATTGGCATCTTTAAAGTTTTTAATATGAGCCGCCCCATGACACGTCCTAAAAGGATATAGCTAGGGGTGTCAATGGGCGGGTCTCAACCCGGCCTGAAACTGAGTAGTACAGAGCCCGGCTAGAAACTGTGCAGTACAAAGCCCGGTCCGATTCTTTTTTTTTTTTAATCAAAATCAATTAACAAACCCATCAAATAAAAGAACATAAAAAGAAAAAAAAATAAATTATATTAGATTTAAAAGAAAACATGAATGTTAAAAAAAAGTCGGGCTGCGGACCGGCCCGACCCAAGTAACAAACCCGGCCCGAAAAGGCCCAAAAATCAAACAAATTTTTTCGGGCCGGGGTGTTTTTTTGGGGGGGCACCCCTAGATATAGCCATGCTAATGTCATAAGTTTTAGCGCTGGTTTTCGTTACACTTAGAACAATTTTATGTGCATAACAACTGTATATATAACGCCGTGTACTATAGATCTGTTTTAGATGTTCATTGAGTTGCGTACATACATCTATCTTTTAATGTTTTGCGAATTACTCCCCAGGTACATCTGTGATACCTTAATCCCTGCAAACGGGGCGTACGTGGGACTAGCACCTCCGGGAGAAGTCGGATCATGGCAAACAGAAGTCAAGGTGAATGAATGGAGAACACTTGGAAAAATTGTTCAAAAATTTCTAAGCATGTTACAGATAAAATTCAATTATAAACTTTTCAATTTTATCAATTGAGTCATATTGGCTAAAAAACGCCGACGTGGACACTGGTCATTCTGCGTGATACGACCGTCGTTGACGTAGACAATTTTTATAATTTATTTGACTAATTTATTATTTTTAAACTTCATTTTTCTTATTTTTCCATTGTGTTGGCGAGGGTCACCAACAATCCTCGCCAAGGCCTTCTTGGCCCTGTCGGGGACCCTCGCCAGCATAGTGAAAAAAGAAAGAAATAAAAAAATAATACAAAAAAATAAATTTAAATATAAAAAAATTTATTCATGTTAGTGTCGGTCGTGCCACGTATAACAATCAACATCTACATTAATGATTTCCTGCTAATATGACTCAATTAGCAGATTGTCAAAAAATTTAGCAGTTGATTGGTAAAATTGGATCAGATTGAATTGGCAAAAGTACAATAAGTTTAAGATTTTTTCGATAATTTTTTTTTTCGAAAACAAGAAGATAGTATGCCCAAAAGAATGAACACTAATCAACCCCCCATTACTTTGATGAACATAAATTGGAGTGAGGAGTACCATTTTACACGTGTTTTTATTAAATCGATTCTCAGGGTTACCAATTCTGGGCAAAAGCCGACTCGGATGGTTACTTCTCGATCAGTAACGTACACACGGGCGACTATTACATTTACGCGTGGGCACCTTGTTATGTTGGAGATTACCGAAGCGACGGAGCAATTACTATAACGCCAGGTGATGACTAATTTTTTACTAATTACAATCAATTTATTAAATTTACACGGAGACGAATATTAATTATGGACAAACTAAAATCCATAAATATAATCCCTTTGAGGGATGTACATCACACTAGGTTGTCAAGTTGACGTGGGGGATCTTGTGTATGAGCCTCCAAGAGATGGGCCCACGTTGTGGGAGATTGGAATCCCCGATCGTTCCGCGGCGGAGTTCTACGTGCCCGACCCGGATCCGAAGTACATCAACAAGCTCTATCTCAACCATCCTGACAAGTAAGCTCCCTTAAAAAGCCAATTGGACGATGTTTGTTTTTTTTAGAATTCGACCCTTTCATCGTGATTAATCCCGTGCAAAAACCACGCAAATTATCGCGGCGCCCCACGGCTACTTCGAGAAGATGACATCGTAATGTCGATGAAAGGTCGAGGCCGTATCTAACTTAATATTCGATTTTTTTTAGTCAATCATGTCGATTAACAGCGAGCCATTTAATCGGAAAAATAGTTTGGATGGTGTCTAGGTCTTTGTCAAAAATTGGTGAGCTTGCTTTTCCTAGGACCAATTGATTAGGCATTGAAGTTTGCTGCCAAGATAGGAATAACGTAAGTATTTCCAATGACTTTAAAGAGAGCTAATATCTCTTTTCGCATGTAGGTTTAGGCAATATGGATTGTGGGAAAGGTACACGGAACTATACCCCGACGGCGACTTGATCTATACGGTCGATGCTAGTGACTATAGAAAAGATTGGTTCTTCGCACAGGTTCCGAGGTAAAAACATCTCTTTTGTCTCTTCATCATCTTTGGTTTTGGTGCACATGGGGGACATTTGACTTCTCCTAATCGAATTTTGAATTACAGGAAGATGGATGATGGCACGTACCAAGGAACGACATGGCAAATCAGGTTCAGGCTCGACAACGTTCATCGGCCCGGGACTTACAAGCTGCGCCTGGCGTTGGCCACGGCCAATGTGGCACAATTAGAAGTAGTGACGCGCTCCCGAACACCTTAGAATTTCACCTTCTGTTACTTGGTTTCGCTTTTTGCTCCCTCAACGCTCTTCTTTCGATGTTCTTAGGTTCGAGTCAATAGCCCGCAGGCGAGCCCTCCTCTGTTTTCGAGCGGCGTGATCGGGCACGACAACACGATCGCCAGGCACGGGATTCACGGGCTTTACCGCTCGTACGCCGTCGACGTACCTGGAGATCAGCTCGCCGTCGGGGACAACACAGTCTTCCTCTCCCAGACCATGAGCACGAGTCCTCTCCAAGGAATCATGTACGACTACATCCGTTTCGAAGGCCCTCCATCTCTCTCCTAATGACAAGAAGGACGACGGATTTCAGACCTGCTCCAATAATTTCACTTTCATGTGATTCGTATTTCCCTCTACATGCTGATGTTAACACAGTAGAATCATCTGCTATAACTTTAATCTATAATTAAATCAGAATAATTTTTATGCCTTGAATTTATCTTAAAAGATTAAAAGTTTTTCATCTTTCTTTAAATCAACGAGGGGCCCAGGTAAAAAGAAAAAACACATTACCGTTCTTTACCACCAAAGAAAACATGATTATTAACATGAACTTGCCTAATCGAAGCTACTTAATAAAAGCGGAAATGCCTAGCCGTTATCATTAGAAACGAAAAACCCAAGGAACAAAAAAAAAAAAAAAATTAATGAACTCTCTCTCCGGCTACTAATCAAGAAATCAAGCGGATTTGTCGTGAATTCGTCTCTTGGCGTCCTCGGCAGCGTCGGCCGCGTCCACCTGCATCTTCTCCGCCCGCAACTCAGCCTCCGTCGCTTCCCTCTCGTTCCTCGCCCTCATCTTCTTCGCCTGCCACAACGAAACGCAACGGTGATTCGCATGTTACTTCCGCCTTCCGTAATCGATCGGTTCATTCGCTCCGCTCGCGCATAACCTTTGGTTCTTGATTTCGGACCGGAGCTCATTTAATTTGATTTATTACCTGGCCGAGTAGAAGAGCTTTGACGTGGCGAAGACCTTCCTGCAGCGACACGGTGAAGGACAAGCACTCCTTCTTCACGCGCGAGATCACCGACGACGACGTCCCTCGGTGGTCCCTCCCGCTTGCGATGGCGGAAGTGCTGCGGCCGGCGGCGGCGGTGGAGCTCGGAGGAGGCGTTGGCAATTGCGGTGGTGATGAGCTGACGATCTCGTCCATCAGAGCGAGGCTTTTTGATTCTGCTGCTGCCTCTTTTTCCTTTTGCTCCGTCTGACGCTATGGATGCAGCAAAGCAAGATCGGGTAGAGAAGAGCAAAGACGTTTCATTTAATTTCTTGACATTTCATGCGTCTCGGGTGTTGGGCTTCCTTAGGTTCTTCCACGTCAGCGCAGCATTCGTGTACGTGGCGGTGGGCGATGCCACGTTGCTTGCTGGGTATCCGTGGGCCAATTGACCCGGATCCAGATAAATATTTCATGATCGAGTGGGGCTTTACGATCCAGCCGTAAGCCCATCAAAATGGCCGCTTGAGCAGATGGAGGGCATTCCGGTCAATTCGCTCCCCTCCTCCTCGTCCGTCACCTGCTATATATGCCGCTCCGCTTTGAATCTAGGTATAAAAAGCCCCAATTCTCTCTCCCTCTCTCTTCCTAGGAGTCTCCATTGACGAGCAGAGAGCTCTCTCCAGCTGAAGCATCGCTCGCTATCTTCTCTCTGTTCGGTTCGTACTCTCTTCCGTATCGAATGGTTTTCATTTTCTTCTTGGGTTGTGGAAGTTTCGGAGGCGTTTGTCGTTGAGATTGACTCGAATCGAATCGATTCGTCTGGGGTTTTGCGTTTTTGTTTTCTTTGGATAGATCGGTTGGATCGAGGGGATGGCAACGTTCGAGCTGTACCGGAGGTCGACGATCGGGATGTGCCTGACGGAGACCTTGGACGAGATGGTCTCGAACGGCACTCTCAGCCCTGAGCTCGCCATTCAAGTCCTCGTCCAGTTCGATAAGGTCTGGATCTGGATTCCATCTTCTTCTTTTTTTGTTTTTGATTTTTTATTTGTCTGTTGGTGTTGAGCTGATAGCTGTGCGTTTTTAGTCCATGACCGAGGCGCTGGAGACCCAGGTAAAGAGCAAGGTCACCATCAAGGTAAAAGTCTCTTTTTGTCATGCCCCTGTCACATTCACTCGCAATATCATGCTGTGCTGTTCCTTAATGTCCTTGATTGTCTTCTGAAAAGGCATCCGGTAGAAGTAGGTTTCTTATGTAAGTGTTCCTCGAGGAATTCTAACTGATTGTTAGATGATTGTTTCTCATTTCGGTTTTCCTCAACTGGTTACTTGATAATTACGTTTTGGTTGGCCTCATACATCCTGGTAGATGATACTTTGCAGGACAGGAGCGCATGGCTTGTACTGTCATGATTTTTTTGTTCCAATAGCCGGATGGTTTGTGCTCAATTAGCTGCTTATATGGTATTCACTGTAATGGTATTATCATCGTCACAGTATTTTCTCCACACGCATGCATTGGCGCGTGTGCAGAGCATAGGCACGAATTGTACTGTGTATTTGGGGATTCGCCGATTGTAAAGAAATCTGTATATTTCACCTTAAGATTCCATAAGAAACCGATATGGTAATGTCACCGTCAAAGATGCCAAATCTCATTAAATAAGCATTGACAATCGACGCCCTGACATATTTAGGTAACTAAACATTTCCATATCTCAGTGAAAGTAGTTGTCCCTTTTGGGTTTGGCTTGTTCCGGTTATCATATCGGCTCCATTGGACGCATCTAAACAGAAATTTTCAACTTTGAATGATCTTGGTCAGTGACTTATGGGACGACTGCAGCCCAAGGACATCAATGCTTGCCCTAATGCACCAAATACTGCCTCCCAATGAATAATACTCATAGGACATTTGTCATCATTTCTTTACTTTAGTTGAGAAATATGTGAGAGTGCTGTGAGATTGTTGGGGCCAGCACAGAGCTTCTGGTCTTATAGTGAGGAGAATTGTACCTAGTTAGCAGATATGCGTGTTCTGAATGTAGAGGTTCAAACTGTGAGCACCTTGAGAGGGAATTGACATCTTTTTCAAACTTCTCTCATGTTTTGGTTCAGGGACATCTGCACACGTACCGGTTCTGCGACAACGTGTGGACATTCATTCTACAGGATGCTATTTTCAAGAACGAGGAGAGCCAGGAAAATGTCGGTCGGGTTAAGATTGTAGCATGCGACTCGAAGCTGCTCACTCAGTGATTTTCGAGTACCAGTTGCATGTTTTGATTCCAGAAACTTTATACTGGCTGGAGACGAGGTGTTTCGCCGCTTTACTGTCTCAATTCCTTCCGTCCATGTGTGTAAATCTTGGTGACTTTTGAGTGTTGTAATAGTGGTTATTAAATGGATAAGGTTATGTTGGTTGTACTTTATTGGCCTTTGGACAATAATTTTTTTCCTTACAACTTGCGGTCAAATGAGATTCATGCAGCATTGTATAACGTTACGAGCTCGGAGTGAGTATGAAGGCTTACTGCAGACACAAAATTAAAGTGCCAGAGACATGGTTGAATGAACCCCTCTAGTCAAATGGTACACAGATCAAAAGGCTCTAAAGCACAAACCTTGGAAAACAAATTGAATCTGGACAGTAGTCTTAGGAGGGAGAAAGTATCCGTGTTTCAGCTGGTCTTAGGAGGGAGAAAGTATCCGTGTTTCTGTTGTATCGACGCATTCACAAATGGACTCACCTCGAACTCATCGACACATTTCACAAATGGACTCACCGACAAACCATCACAGTACGTCCATTGATCAACAGGATCACAGAACCACAGCATGTGCTCGAACAGATCGAAATGGAATGGTTGCATTCTCGAGAAGATCATACTGAAGAAGAAGAGAGAATTCGAGATCTCACCGTTTCACGTGAGCTTCGAGCGAGGCGTGTCCTGGCAAAGAAAGAGAACTGGATAGAAACAAGGATGAGAGGATGTGACATACGTAGTCCTTGGGTCACAAGTCAGCGTCCAAAACTGCCGGGATTTTCTCTTTTTCGGATTTTAAACTAACTCTGCTATTAATTTCTGGTCTTCTCAGATTCTTTTAATTTTCTGTCACTAGCAAAATATCAGTCGTGCTGCGTGTGAAACATGCAGTGAACATGATTAGTTTAGTTAGAAAATATGGAAAATCCGATCCGTTGCGGGACGACACGACAATGAGAAATTGAATTTGAAAAGTTCCTGAGATTTCAAGAGTCGCCTTGTTTTTACCTTGACTGGCTAGGGGCTCGAGCTCGATGCCTTCCAAAGGCAAAGTTGAGAAAAATAGAGACAGAAATATATAATATTATGCATATTAATAAATGAAGAGTGTGTCAGAATGATTATCCAACCTAGCAAAATATCAATCAGAATCAATTAAGAGAAATACATAAAATCTCCTAAAACACTGAGGTGCATGTATCACGGTCCGTTTAATTTTGATGAAAATTTGACCGCTATACATCCCCGGGATCGATCAGCCAATCGACCCGTGGATCATGAGGAAATTCGCCTAGGAATGGCCAAGCGGGCGGATGATCGACCAACCCTTGAATCGGGATATGATCCGGGACAGCCAGCGGATCGATTCATGATCGAGGAGGCACGACCAGGTGATCGTGCGGAACGGCCGGGCGGCCGATCCATGAACGACCCTGCACGAGCGAACGGGCGACTCGCGGATCGTGCAGGGCGATCGGGTGAACGAACGGGGGCTGATGCTGCACGACCGGGTGATCGACCCGCGGATCGTGCTGAGCGGCCAAGCGGCCGAGCGATGAACGACCATGCACGATCGGGGGATCGATCCTCGGATCGTGGCGCTCGACCAAGCGAGCGACCAAGTGAACGAGCGGCATGGACGAGCGGGCGGACGGTGAACGATGCAGGCTGGCCGAGCGATCGATCCTTGCACGATGCAGGATCGACCAGCGATCGACCAGCGCACGAGCAATGATCGGCCCGAATATGCCCAGCGATCGATCGGGTGGGCGAGCGACGATCAAACGTGGCGGGCTAACAACTTGGAAACTTCTAGCACGCCAGCTTTGACAAGTTGGTGGAAGTTGGCAAAGACTAGATGGACGGTGGCTGGCTTGAATGGGAAAAACACCAGCACGCCGGCCTTGACTAGTAGGTGAGCCGTCGTGAATAGTGGTCCTCGAGGGACCACCTTGTGGCCGGCCATTTGTGTATAAATAGGGGGAGTGAACCCCTTGTAGAGACAGACCCGAAAATTGAATGAGAAAGAAAGCTTCTCCTCACTCTCTCTTTGCCTTGATCGATAGTTGTGCTTGAGCGGAGTGTGTGAGCTATTCGGGTGAGAAGGCTGACTCGAGTGTGAATCTTGAGTGCCGCACGGTGCCGAGAGAGCGTGTGATCAATCGGCCCGTGACAGTTGGTATCAGAGCGGTTCGATTCTCGGTGAAATGGCGAGAAGTCAAGGTGTTGCCGATCCAACGACGCACGAGACTGAGCAGTCTGTGGATGATCGTGCCGAACGGACCCTTGAGCCGACCGCGGCGCGAACGAGGCAGGAACGTGGGGTGTCCAGAGGAGTGACGCGGGATATGGAATCCCGCATGAACAAGGTCGAGCAGATCTTGGAAGAGATTCGTGCCGGCAAAGGTGATGAGGAGGAGTCTAGCAACGAGGAGGAAGCCACGGATCGTAAGGGGCTGCGAGATGAGGTGCTCGAGCTTAGAGACGAAGTGGCTGAGCTCCGTGGTGAGTTGCTCGGTACTCTTACTTCTACCACGGACGAACATCGTGATGCCCTGGAAGCCATGATTGCGGCCTTGCGCGCGGAGATGGCCGAGTTAAAGACCAATGTGCTGGTCTTAGAGGTGGCGTGTGCTCATGGCGCGGTGACCATGCACGCCGACCTTCGGGTTGATGTGCCGAAACCTAAGGAGTTCCATGGCTCGAGAGTAGCCAAGGAAGTTGATAACTTCCTCTATACCGTGAACCAGTACTTTGATGTCCGTGGTGAGACGGACGATCTTAGGCGGGTGAAGACGGTGGCCATGTACCTCAATGGCAATGCGTTGCTGTGGTGGCGCAATAGGAAGGCTGCTCGTGAGCAACCTCCCATTGAGACGTGGGAGACCTTTGAAGCTGAGTTCCGGAAACAATTCTACCCCGCCTATGCGGAGGAGGAAGCTCGTGAGGAGCTACGACGCCTTGAACACAAGGCTGGGATTCGGGAATATGTAAGGAAGTTTTCTGAGTTGAAACTCCAAATCCCGTCCATGGCTGAAACCGAGGCATACTACCAATTCGTTGGTGGCCTCAAGCCGTGGGTAAAGATGGAGCTCAAGCGACAAAATGCAACGACGCTCGCAGCGGCCATGACTGTGGCCGAAGGTATTCTTGAATGCAAGTCCAACTCGGCGGATCGGGTGGATTCCAAGCCTAGGGGCGGCAAGGCTATTGCTGCGGGAGATCGAGCCAAACCGCAAAGACCCATGGCGGCCAAGCCACGACCAGCTTACCCTAGGGAACGTACAGAATATCGAGCGGAGTCGAGCCAAGCAAGCCAAATGAAAGGAAGGCGGGAAAGGAAGGCGGCTTGAATGCTACAAATGTTCCGGCCCCCACTTCGCCCGGGATTGTCCTAGCCAAGGCAAGGTCACGGCCATGAAGGTGACGGGCAAGGGGAAGGCTACGGAGGGGCAAAGCGAAGAAGGGCGACCAGGGGAGGAAGCCCGGCTAGGATCATTCAAGATCCTAAACAACATCGACATGCGAAATGTTGGGCCGTCTACAAGGCTCATGTTTGTCGACGTGATGATCAATGGAATCAAGGTGAATGCCCTTGTGGATACGGGCGCCTCCGACCTGTTTATGTCAGATGAGGCGGCCAAGCAACTCAACTTGCAGGTTGAGAAGAGAGCCGGTTGGCTCAAGACGGTGAACTCGGAGGAGATCCCAACGAGCGGACTAGCCCGCAATGTGGAGATGCAGCTTGGGTCATTTCGATGCCAAGAATCAATCGAGGTAATCCCTATGGACGACTATGATCTTGTCCTAGGTATGGGATTCTTTGACAGGGTAAAGGCTTTTCCGATCCCGTCCTTCGGTTGCATAGTGATACTAGACCAACGTGGTCAGTGCATTGTTCCGGCGCGGCGTGAGTCCGGGCGGAACCAAAAGAACCTCTCGGCCATGCAAGTGTCGAAGGGTGTTCGAAGGGGCGAGACAATGTTCTTGGCAACTTTGGTGGCGGGTGATGCTGAGTGCGCCCCGGACCAAGTGCCGGGGGAAGTGGATGAGGTGCTGACCTCGTTCCCTGATGTAATGCCCTCGGAGCTACCCAAGAAGTTGCCACCCAAGAGGGAAGTCGATCATAAAATCGAGCTGGTCCCTGAGGCACGACCACCAGCCATGGTGCCCTATCGTATGGCTCCCCCGGAACTTGAGGAAATGAGGAGACAACTCAAGGAGTTGCTCGAAGCTGGATATGTTCGACCATCCAAGTCTCCATTTGGTGCACCGGTCCTATTCCAAAAGAAATAAGATGGTTCACTCCGGATGTGCATTGATTACCGGGCGTTGAACAAATTGACGATCAAGAACAAGTATCCTATCCCACTCATTGCAGACTTGTTCGATCAACTAGGTGGTGCACGATGGTTTACAAAGCTAGACTTGCGGTCAGGATATTATCAAGTGAGAATTGCCGAGGGGGACGAGCAGAAGACGGCGTGTGTGACGCGCTACGGCTCGTATGAATTCCTTGTCATGCCATTCGGCCTGACCAATGCCCCGGCCACATTCTGCACTTTGATGAACAAGGTATTGCGACCCTTCCTTGATCAATTTGTGGTCGTTTATCTTGATGATATTGTAATATATAGTCGGACACTTGAGGATCATGTTGAACACCTCAAGTGCGTGTTCCAAGTTCTAAGGGAGAATGAGCTGTATGTAAAAAGGGAAAAGTGCGTGTTTGCACAACGGCAAGTCCCGTTCCTAGGGCATATTGTAGGGGAGGGACGTGTTCGAATGGACTCGGCCAAGATCCGGGCCATTGTTGAGTGGGAGCCTCCCACGAAGGTGCCGGAGCTGAGATCCTTCCTCGGATTGGCGAACTATTATCGCCGGTTCGTTCGGGGTTACTTGGAGATAGCCGTGCCACTCACGGACATGCTGAAGAAGAATCAGCTGTGGGAGTGGACGGTGAAGTGCCAAGCGGCATTTGAGCGGCTGAAGCGAGCTATGGTCGAGGAACCTATGCTGGTTTTGCCCGACTACTCCAAGCCGTATGAGGTTGAGACTGATGCCTCAGATTTTGCAATTGGCGGTGTCTTGATGCAAGATGGGCACCCCGTGGCGTTCGAATCTCGAAAGCTGAACGAGACGGAGCGGCGATACACGGTCCAAGAGAAGGAGATGACGGCTGTTGTGCATTGTCTTCGCACTTGGCGTCACTACCTCCTAGGATCACGATTCGTGGTCCGAACGGATAATGTAGCCACGAGCTACTTCCAAACCCAGAAGAAACTGAGCCCGAAACAAGCTCGGTGGCAAGACTTCCTGGCAGAGTTCGATTATGTGCTCGAGTACAAGCCAGGGAAGGCCAATTCTGTGGCGGACGCCTTGAGTCGAAAGGCGAAATTGGCGGCTGTGGGGAGCCGGCCAGATTGCTCCTGGAACGAGAGGATCAAAGACGGGTTACAACATGACCCGACGGCCAGAGCCCTTCTCGATTATACTCGGTCGGGCAAGACGAGGCGGTTTTGGTGTGAAGATGATCTTCTATACACCAAGGGGCGGCGACTATATGTGCCACTCCACGGGAACCTAAGGCGAGAAATATTGAAGGAGTGCCATGACACAACATGGGCAGGACATCCAGGGATCCACCGCACATTGGCACTTGTGGAGGATCGATATTTCTGGCCTCAACTCCGAGATGATGTCGAAGCCTACGTGCGGACTTGCCTAATATGCCAACAGGACAAGTTGGAGCAAAGGGCGCCGGCTGGGTTGTTGGAGCCGTTGCCCATTCCCGAACGTCCTTGGGAGAGTATCTCCATGGACTTCATTGTAGGGCTGCCTAAGTCTGATGGCTGCCAAACGATCATGGTGATTGTCGATCGTTTCTCCAAATATGCAACTTTCGTGCCAACATCGAAGGAATGCCCAGCTACTGAAGCAGCCAAGCTGTTCATGAAGCACATTGTCAAGTATTGGGGTATTCCTCGATCGATCGTGAGCGATCGAGACCCCCGGTTCACGGGGAAGTTCTGGTCCGAGTTGTTCAAGCTGATGGGGACGGACCTCAAATTCTCAACCAGTTTGCATCCGCAAACCGATGGCCAAACGGAGCGGGTAAATGCGATCCTGGAAGTTTACTTGCGGCATTATGTGAATGCCACTCAGAACAATTGGGCGAAGCTGATGGATGTTGCCCAATTCTCTCACAACTTGCAGCGGAGTGAGTCCACTGGCAAGAGTCCCTTCGAGATTGTGATGGGGCAGCAACCGCTCACTCCGAGCACGGTTGCAACGGGCTACAAGGGGAGTAGCCCGGCGGCTTACAAGAGCGCGCATGAATGGCTAGAACGTGCCGACATAGCACGGGCGTGTTTACAAAGGGCGGCCGAACGAATGAAGAAATGGGCGGACAAGAAGCGGCGGCATGTCGAGTACCAAGTTGGTGATCGCGTGCTGGTCAAGATGCACCAGGTTCTGCGGTATAAGAACGTGCATAAGGCGTTGATCCGTCGGTATGAGGGGCCGTTCCTAGTGATCAAATGTGTTGGACCCGTGGCGTACAAGCTGGAGATGCCGGCTAAGCTGAAGGTACACCCGGTGTTCCACGTGAGTATGCTTAAGCCATACAATGAGGACGAGGCAGAGCTCGATCGTGGGGATTCACAACGAGCGCCTATTGGGGCGAAGACATCCTACGATCGGGAGATTGAGAAGATCCTGGCTGATCGAATGATTGAGAAGAGGTATCGAAAGCCAAGGACGGAGTACTTGATCCACTGGCGTGGCCTCACCGAGGAGGAAGCTACTTGGGAGCCGAAGGAAGCTCTTTGGCAATTTCGTGAGGAAATCAAGCTATTCCAGGAGGTTCATGGCAACGAGGGCGTTGCCCGAATTGCTGCGGGAGAGTATCACGGTCCGTTTAATTTTGATGAAAATTTGACCGCGATACATCCCCGGGATCGATCAGCCAATCGACCCGTGGATCATGAGGAAATTCGCCTAGGAATGGCCAAGCGGGCGGATGATCGACCAACCCTTGAATCGGGATATGATCCGGGACAGCCAGCGGATCGACTCATGATCGATGAGGCACGACCAGGTGATCGTGCGGAACGGCCGGGCGGCCGATCCATGAACGACCCTGCACGAGCGAACGGGCGACTCGCGGATCGTGCAGGGCGATCGGGTGAACGAACGGGGGCTGATGCTGCACGACCGGGTGATCGACCCGCGGATCGTGCTGAGCGGCCAATCGGCCGAGCGATGAACGACCATGCACGATCGGGGGATCGATCCTCGAATCGTGGCGCTCGACCAAGCGAGCGACCAAGTGAACGAGCGGCATGGACGAGCGGGCGGACGGTGAACGATGCAGGCTGGCCGAGCGATCGATCCTTGCACGATGCAGGATCGACCAGCGATCGACCAGCGCACGAGAAATGATCGGCCCGAATATGCCCAGCGATCGATCGGGTGGGCGAGCGACGATCAAACGTGGCGGGCTAACAACTTGGAAACTTCTAGCACGCCAGCTTTGACAAGTTGGTGGAAGTTGGCAAAGACTAGATGGACGGTGGCTGGCTTGAATGGGAAAAAACACCAGCACGCCGGCCTTGACTAGTAGGTGAGCCGTCGTGAATAGTGGTCCTCGAGGGACCACCTTGTGGCCGGCCATTTGTGTATAAATAGGGGGAGTGAACCCCTTGTAGAGACAGACCCGAAAATTGAATGAGAAAGAAAGCTTCTCCTCACTCTCTCTTTGCCTTGATCGATAGTTGTGCTTGAGCGGAGTGTGTGAGCTATTCGGGTGAGAAGGCTGACTCGAGTGTGAATCTTGAGTGCCGCACGGTGCCGAGAGAGCGTGTGATCAATCGGCCCGTGACACATGCGTCTTGATGAAGATATCAGTAGTCTCTTCAGCGGATGGCGTGGAAACAAGTCGAACAACGCCATGAAGAACATGATCTCTTTACTGGTCAGAATAGGTTTTGAACGGTCGAGTCAACGTTGGGGCGAACACTGGCCTGTGGATTTCACGAGCAGAGAGAGGAGGTGGCCCGTGAGGGTGCGTATGGAGGTTGGCGGCGACACGGTTGAGTTGGGGCAACTCGTAGGAGTTTTAGGAGGCTATTGGTGGTGGTCATTGGTGAATATGAGCGGTGGAAATGGATGAAATAGCCCCCAAATGCTCGGGCTGGATGGTTCGCCGAAAATGGTGGCGTGCGCGGGTGGCGTCGGATCTCTGTTCGCGATAGGGTTTCTAGGTTTGAGTCACCCGAGGCCGAAGGTTTGTGGGTGGCTCTTTGTTTTTCGAATGAGCAGCGAAAGCCGTCCAAATCACCACGACAACAGTCCGAGATGCGGTGGTGCGTGGCGGATGCATGTGGCTGCGGCTTGGCAACAAAATTTCAAGGTTTCACTTGTCTGATGGTGGCGAGTCCAATGGTGGCGTTGATTTTCCGAGATGAGCAATGGAAGTACACCGAATCGCAATTAAAAGCTTTGGTCTTGATGGAGAATCGAAAGAAAACCGTACTCATTAGTATAGTTTTCCCATGAAATTGAGCCCCATTTGCATAAATAATTAAACGACAAATTATACGTAGATCCGTCAGTATTTGCATTTTACTTTTTCTTGAAAACATGCATTTTATGTTATGGTCAATAATTTTTCGTAAAACATTTTTTGTTAACAATGTTCTATAAGTAGAAATTTTCAATCGTTACTAAACAAATTTCTGTTCCAAAAGCAAAAATTTTGTCATGTTATTAAACGCATTTCTTGGATCAAAAATCAACTTGTGCTCAGAAGCAAAAGTATAAAAATCAAACTTTTGGCCACAAGTTGATTTCTGAAACAGAAGTGTTGCTATGCGTGCCCTAATTTGCTACTCCTAAAGTACTTCTTTAGGGGTAAGCAGTTTTAGGTTTCATATTGGTTCCACCTAGAACCTTAACCTACTCGTCGGGATAGATTCCTCGTTTTTTTCGAACCCACCTTGAAACTGAAACCTACCTTGTCATAGGTTCCGGAGTCTATCCAAGTTCCATTTGTGTTCTTAAAAGAATGATTTCAGCGAATTATCATCTTTAATGGCCATCATTTGCTGCCACAACCAATTACCACAATTCTTATTTAGATATACCAATACATATAAAAAATTAACAAAATGAAATTCTTGGTCATAAACATTGTTGAAAATGGAAGCTTAGACTAGTGATTTCAAATTACATATTCATTATCATAGCCATGGAATGCCACCAGATTTCGCAAAGACAAGTACCAAGAAAACATAAAAACTTCTTATAGATTACGTGTTTCACTTACCTAAAACCAAGAAGATATGTGTCGTAGCGAATTCCTCAAATTTTGAAACCTGAAGCCTAATCTACATACCTTGGAACCATGCGCACCCATATTTTTCGTGATGTGGTGCAAGCATAAATTCACACCACATGTCTTAGCGATGTCGAAACTGCAGCCATGACGACAATAGGGCCAGGGCCTCCATCGCGAAGCACCTCTTGTCAACTCTACATTCTTATGTCTGCATTGTGTCAGACAAGAGCTTAGAAAGCTTAAGATGGTTTCAATGACCGGGAGACTTTCAGCAACGAAAATAAAAGTCTCATTACAAAGACAAAATCGATCAAAGTCTCGACGTGCCAATTACCTCATGTCGAGGTTTCCTTTCCATGCATTTATGCAATTCTTCGCAAGAACATAAAGTCCTCTAACAAGAGCAATCTAATAACATCATCACGACATAAACCACGGTATTCTCCGGATTTGGCATCTACAGAGATGTCATGTCTATCCTTGCACGCCTCAGTTTCCATAAAGCCACCAAACAGTAGTGGCGACCGAGTGAAGTAAATAAAAGCGAGTCTGACAAAAGAAGAAGAAGCATTGCTTGCTTTTTACTTCAAGAAAGCAAGCTAAAAAGACGCCATTCTTATAAGCCCGTGAAGGCCTCCACGAGCTTACAGTATCTCTCTTACATCATGTGACCAGAGATGTTTACCCCGGAAAGCCAGCTTGCAAGATAGTTTTTTTCTATATACTCTCCTCTCTTCCCATTCGATTCAGAGCAAAAATGGAGAACCAGGATGGTTTTACTGCTCGAGAAGGTGGTGAAATGGGAAGTGGTGGTTGTACTGCGTCGTCCCAGAGGGTGCGGTTGAATGTTCAGGATAAGCATGTGAGTCCTCAGCTAACTTCTTCTAGGTGCAAGCAAAATCTAGACATGCTATTTTCTTAGCACCTTCAGTTGAGTTTAATTATGTTGGAGAATCCATCTTGTCCGGAAGAAAATATTCATGTATTTCGATAGTGCCCGTTAAACCTGATCAATAGTGATTTTGCAAATCCTAAACCTTACCAAGAAACTCAACGAGCTTCTACCGATCCGACCCGAAACACGAGACTTATCCGAGATCCGCTCTATTCGTGCTTCGAATCTTGTCGGCTGGGGGCGGACTTGGAACCGCCATCTATGTTTGAATAATGTAAAATTGATTATTGGATTGGTGCACGTTAATTAGTTGCTGTGCTGGATTATTGCTGGTGGTCTTCGAAAAAAGTCTTGATTCATAGTAGGCGCCTGAAGAAGACCGAAGGCAAGAAGTACTATTTGCAATGGATGAAGGAGAGCTACCGAAGGAGGAATTTTTTTTTTTTTTTTTGGGTTTCCTCATTTAATGCCATCAGGTATTGTGCGACCTACCCCTATAAAGGTTGTCCAGTTCGGATCTGGCTTGTAGACACGTCGAAGCAAAATTATTTCCATTTCAATAAGTTCTCCCTCCGTTCTTTGTTTGTGCGTTTGTTCCAAACTTCCAAGATCGTCATTTATGGTTTTCGGTTCCAACAATCCCGCGACCGGAGTCTACCGTCTCCGTCCCCTCAAGATGGATCGGCCTTGACAAAGGCTCTTTGTTTGACCTTCTTTTCCGACCGACGCGGCGCAGGTGGTGATGGACAATGGCATCGTCCAAGTGACGGTGTCGAGACCGGAGGGGTACGTCATCGGGATCAAATACAACGGCGTCAGCAACTTGCTTGAAGTTCGCAACAAGGAATACGACAGAGGGTGCGTCGATACTTAGTCTAATCGATCTGGTCCTGAATTAAAAATAATCCGACCGAAACGTGGTTCTACGTGTGCTTGTGGTCCGCAGGTACTGGGACCTCGTGTGGAGTCAAGCAGGAAGTGCCGGCACGACCGGCACCTTTGATAGGTAAGCCCTCCTTATCATTTCCGTTGTGTTGGTTATTGCAATGAGTGTGACTCATTTTCAATGTCATTCCACGATCAAATTCAATGACGAAAAACTCGTTCATCGAGCTAACTTCGAGTAAACCTTTTTTTTTAATTTGTAATCCTATGGAGTATATAGTGGCCTTATGTGTAAATTGGGCGCATAGCACAAATTCGATGCCTCTTGTCGATAGCGAAAACAGTTTCATATTCAGCCTACGTAACTCAAGGATAGTCGGGAATTTCATGAGTTTAGAAATAGAAAAATTGTCTAAGAAGTCGTAAACTTATCGTACGGCGGTTAATTCAGCCATATACCTTTTAGTTGTGTCATTATAGTCCTAAACATGTTGTACGACGGCCAATTCAATCTTAAATTTTTCACATGTGTCAATTTAGCCCTGAACCTTTTAACGATTTGTCAATATAGTCCTTTCAGCCAGTTATCCAGATACCAGGTTTAGGACAAAATTGGCAAAGATTCAAAAAGTTCAGGACTAAATTGGCAACATCAAAAATGTCTAGGATTGAACTAGCAAATAATCAAAAAGTTTATGACTAAATTCACACAATTGTGAGGTTTAAAACTGAATTGGCCGCCATACAATAAATTTAAGGCTTTTTGGACAAATTATCTCTTTTAAAACTGTCATTTCTCAAAATAAGATTTCTCGTCCCGTTGCATCATATGACTAATATTAACCCCGCTCCAGAATTAATTTAAACCAATTTTCTCTTTGATCTGATCAATATTGGATAGTATCAGATTGGTCATGCATCTTTATTTAACGATTGACAAAAGTAATTACATTCAATCCAGGAGAAATACTTTTCCTATAAATTATCCATCTTATTAAGCCTTCGTGGTGCAGAATGAACGCAAAGAAGTTCGACGTGATAGTGGAGAACGATGAGCAGGTGGAGATATCGTTCACGAGGACGTGGAATTCCACCAAAGAGGGCGAGATGGTTCCCCTCAATATCGACAAAAGGTGTGATTTTTACTTAAGTTTCATGTCACAAAACATGAAGGGGGAAAAAACATAACCGAGGTGAAGAAAATTAATTTCCGACAAGTATTTTTTTCAGGTACGTTATGCTTCGGAATTGCTCAGGATTCTACTCCTACGGAATCTACGAGCACCCGGGGGACTGGCCTGCTTTCAATCTTCCCCAGACCAGGATCGTCTTCAAGCTCAGAAAGGATAAGTTAGTACACGAGTTATGACGATTCTGCCGCTGACTCCATGACATATATCTTGGTTGATGATGGGAACACTCTTTCCCACCCCCCCCCCCCCCCCCTCTATCTTGTTCATAATGTTGATTAATTTGATGGGTTGTGGTGGTGGTGATTACGTAATAGGTTTAAGTACATGGTGGTGGGAGATAATAGACAGAGATACATGCCCCTTCCCGACGACCGATTGTCCGGCAGAGGGCTGCCCTTGGCGACTCCCGAAGCCGTTCTTCTCGTCGATCCCGTCGAACCGGAGTTCAAAGGCGAGGTACTCTATTTCTCTCTCTCCCTCTCTTTTGAAAAGTTGTGATGAAGTGTTGCAGCTGTCTGGAGATAATATATTACGGTTCGTGCATTTAAATTAACATTCTTTGACACAATTAATCACATTTTCAAAAAAAATAATAATAAAGAAAGAAAGGAGCTTAGCATGCTTAAGTTAATGAGTTACAAGTCAAATATATTTCAGATGATTTTACTCTCATCGAAAAGTTTAAACTAATGACTTATGGTCAAATTAAGATACAGTGACTACTCTGGATCAATCCTTCGACGTGCGACTTTTCTAACATTAACCCGCACGTCCATCATCTTAACACATCCCAACTCCAATTAGAAGATGCTTCTCAGGTTGTGATTTGGGTTGCAGGTGGATGACAAGTACCAGTACTCATGCGAGAACAAAGATCTTCAGGTTCACGGGTGGATATGCTTTGACCCTCCGTTGGGATTCTGGCAAATTACACCGAGCAACGAGTTTCGCTCCGGCGGACTCCTCAAACAGAACCTCACCTCCCATGTCGGACCCATTACCCTGGCCGTATGTTACTCTCTCGAACTCTCGTGGACAACTTCCTGTCCCGAATTTCTGATTCTGGGACATTTTTCCAGATGTTTCTGAGTGCTCACTACGGAGGAGAGGACTTGGTGCTGAAGCTCGCGCCGGGAGAGCCGTGGAAGAAGGTCTTCGGACCCGTGCTTTTCTACCTCAACTACGCGTCGAAAGCCGACGATCCGCTCAAGCTTTGGGACGATGCTAAGGAACAGGTGATGATCAATTTGACCGATCGAGCGAACTGTGTTGGAGCTCGTTATTACAATCGCATCTCTGTCTCTCAGTTTGAAATCAAGAGTTACAGACGGACGGCCCGCCTGAGAAAACTGTGGACTTTTGCAGATGTTGAGCGAAGTCCAGAGCTGGCCATATGCCTTCCCAGCCTCGGAGGAATACCAGACTTCAGATCAGCGGGGCTATGTCAATGGGAGGCTAATGATTCGAGACAGGTAACTAATTAATTCCTCGTTTTCTTGCTAATTAAACATACAATTGGTATCTGACAAAAAACGAAAAACACACAATTGGTAGACTCATCAAACGGATGCATCGGGTCGAGTTTGGATCCTGTCAAAAGTGATCCGACCCAAATTAACTCATTTGACCCGTTTTGACTAGTTTTCACGTAATATAAATCTAGTGATCATACCCATACTCAACTCATACCTGAACCAAATCATATTGCTAAGTTTCTTCCACATTTAACCAACTATAATGTGGTAAAAGCACGGAGCGAGCAAGTACAAGTTCGAGTGAGAATGAAAGAGAACGAGTAGAGAGTCACGGAGGTGGGTTAGGTGTATGTAAGTCGTAAACTCATTTAACACATATATTGTTGTGGGCTTTATCATTCTAAACCCAATTTATGACACATTTGGTAAATACAACTAACCCGTTTGATAATTTAACCCATAAATATGATTTTTTTAACTAACTATAAGTATGGGTTAAGAAATGAGTTTATGACCTGTTTTGACAAGTCCAGCAATTGGCATCTTTAAAGTTTTTTATATGAGCCGCTCCATGACACGTCCTAAAAGGATATAGCAAGGGGTGTAAACGGGCGGGTCTCAGCCCGGCTTGAAACTGAGCAGTACAGAGCCCGGCCCGATTTTTTTTTTAAATCAAAATCAATTAACAAACCCATCAAATAAAAGAACATAAAAAAATAAAAATAAATTAAATTAAAAAGAAAACATGAGTGTTAAAAAAAAGTCGGGTTGCGGACCGGCCCGACCCAAGTTATATATATATATATATATATATATATATATATATATATATATATATATATATATATATATATATTGTTGTGGGTTTTATCATTCTAAACCCATTTATGACACATTTGGTAAATACAACTAACCCATTTGATAATTTAACCCATAAATATGATTTTTTTAAACTAACTATAAGTATGGGTTAAGAAATGAGTTTATGACCTGTTTTGACAAGTCCAGCAATTGGCATCTTTAAAGTTTTTAATATGAGCTGCCCCATGACATGTCCTGAAAGGATATAGCTAGGGGTGTCATTGGGCGGGTCTCTGCCCGGCCTGAAACTGAGTAGTACAGAGCCCGGCTCGAAACTGAGCAGTACAAAGCCCGATCCGATTCTTTTTTTAATCAAAATCAATTAATAAATTCATCAAATAAAAGAACATAAAAAGAAAAAAAAATTAAATTAAATTAGATTTAAAAGAAAACATGAGTGTTAAAAAAAGTCGGGCTGCGGACCGGCCCGACCCAAGTAACAAACTCGGCCCGAAAAGGCCCAAAAATCAAACAAATTTTCGGGCCGGGCCGGGGTTTTTTTTTTTTTTGGGGGGGGGGGGGGGGGGGGGGGGAGGGCACCCCTAGATATAGCCATGCTAATGTCATAAGTTTTAGCGCTGGTTTTCGTTACACTTAGAACAATTTTATGTGCATAACAACTGTATATATAACGTCGTGTACTATAGATCTGTTTTAGATGTTCATTGAGTTGCGTATATACATCTATCTTTTAATGTTTTGCGAATTACTCCCCAGGTACATCAGTGATACCTTAATCCCTGCAAACGGGGCGTACGTGGGACTAGCACCTCCGGGAGAAATCGGATCATGGCAAACAGAAGTCAAGGTGAATGAATGGAGAACACTTGGAAAAATTGTTCAAAATTTTCTAAGCATGTTACAGATAAAATTCAATTATAAACTTTTCAATTTTATCAATTGAGTCATATTGGCTAAAAAACGCTGACGTGGACACTGGTCATTCTGCGTGATACGACCGTCGTTGACGTGGACAATTTTTATAATTTATTTGACTAATTTATTATTTTTAAACTTCATTTTTCTTATTTTTCCATTGTGTTGGCGAGGGTCACCAACAATCCTCGCCAAGGCCTTCTTGGCCCTGTCGGGGACCATCGCCAGCATAGTGAAAAGAGAAAGAAATAAAAAAAATAATACAAAAAAATCAATTTAAATATAAAAAAAATTATTCATGTTAGTGTCGGTCGTGCCACGTATAACAATCAACATCTACATTAATGATTTCCTGCTAATATGACTCAGTTAGCAGATTGTAAAAAATTTTAGCAGTTGATTGGTAAAATTGGATCAGATTGAATTGGCAAAAGTACAAAAGTTTAAGATTTTTTCGATAATTTTTTTTTTCGAAAACAAGAAGATAGTATGCCCAAAAGAATGAACACTAATCAACCCCCCATTACTTTGATGAACATATATTGGAGTGAGGAGTACCATTTTACACGTGTTTTTATTAAATCGATTCTCAGGGTTACCAATTCTGGGCAAAAGCCGACTCGGATGGTTACTTCTCGATCAGTAACGTACACACGGACAACTATTACATTTACGCGTGGGCACCTTGTTATGTTGGAGATTACCGAAGCGACGGAGCAATTACTATAACGCCAGGTGATGACTAATTTTTTACTAATTACAATCAATTTATTAAATTTACACGGAGACGAATATTAATTATGGACAAACTAAAATCCATAAATATAATCCCTTTGAGGGATGTACATCACACTAGGTTGTCAAGTTGACGTGGGGGATCTTGTGTATGAGCCTCCAAGAGATGGGCCCACGTTGTGGGAGATTGGAATCCCCGATCGTTCCGCGGCGGAGTTCTACGTGCCCGACCCGGATCCGAAGTACATCAACAAGCTCTATCTCAACCATCCTGACAAGTAAGCTCCCTTAAAAAGCCAATTGGACGATGTTTGTTTTTTTTAGAATTCGACCCTTTCATCGTGATTAATCCCGTGCAAAAACCACGCAAATTATCGCGGCGCCCCACGGCTACTTCGAGAAGATGACATCGTAATGTCGATGAAAGGTCGAGGCCGTATCTAACTTAATATTCGATTTTTTTTTAGTCAATCATGTCGATTAACAGCGAGCCATTTAATCGGAAAAATAGTTTGGATGGTGTCTAGGTCTTTGTCAAAAATTGGTGAGCTTGCTTTTCCTAGGACCAATTGATTAGGCATTGAAGTTTGCTGCCAAGATAGGAATAACGTAAGTATTTCCAATGACTTTAAAGAGAGCTAATATCTCTTTTCGCATGTAGGTTTAGGCAATATGGATTGTGGGAAAGGTACACGGAACTATACCCCGACGGCGACTTGATCTATACGGTCGATGCTAGTGACTATAGAAAAGATTGGTTCTTCGCACAGGTTCCGAGGTAAAAACATCTCTTTTGTCTCTTCATCATCTTTGGTTTTGGTGCACATGGGGGACATTTGACTTCTCCTAATCGAATTTTGAATTACAGGAAGATGGATGATGGCACGTACCAAGGAACGACATGGCAAATCAGGTTCAGGCTCGACAACGTTCATCGGCCCGGGACTTACAAGCTGCGCCTGGCGTTGGCCACGGCCAATGTGGCACAATTAGAAGTAGTGACGCGCTCCCGAACACCTTAGAATTTCACCTTCTGTTACTTGGTTTCGCTTTTTGCTCCCTCAACGCTCTTCTTTCGATGTTCTTAGGTTCGAGTCAATAGCCCGCAGGCGAGCCCTCCTCTGTTTTCGAGCGGCGTGATCGGGCACGACAACACGATCGCCAGGCACGGGATTCACGGGCTTTACCGCTCGTACGCCGTCGACGTACCTGGAGATCAGCTCGCCGTCGGGGACAACACAGTCTTCCTCTCCCAGACCATGAGCACGAGTCCTCTCCAAGGAATCATGTACGACTACATCCGTTTCGAAGGCCCTCCATCTCTCTCCTAATGACAAGAAGGACGACGGATTTCAGACCTGCTCCAATAATTTCACTTTCATGTGATTCGTATTTCCCTCTACATGCTGATGTTAACACAGTAGAATCCTCTGCTATAACTTTAATCTATAATTAAATCAGAATAATTTTTATGCCTTGAATTTATCTTAAAAGATTAAAAGTTTTTCATCTTTCTTTAAATCAACGAGGGGCCCAGGTAAAAAGAAAAAACACATTACCGTTCTTTACCACCAAAGAAAACATATTGATTATTAACATGAACTTGCCTAATCGAAGCTACTTAATAAAAGCGGAAATGCCTAGCCGTTATCATTAGAAACGAAAAACCCAAGGAACAAAAAAAAAAAAAAATTAATGAACTCTCTCTCCGGCTACTAATCAAGAAATCAAGCGGATTTGTCGTGAATTCGTCTCTTGGCGTCCTCGGCAGCGTCGGCCGCGTCCACCTGCATCTTCTCCGCCCGCAACTCAGCCTCCGTCGCTTCCCTCTCGTTCCTCGCCCTCATCTTCTTCGCCTGCCACAACGAAACGCAACGGTGATTCGCATGTTACTTCCGCCTTCCGTAATCGATCGGTTCATTCGCTCCGCTCGCGCATAACCTTTGGTTCTTGATTTCGGACCGGAGCTCATTTAATTTGATTTATTACCTGGCCGAGTAGAAGAGCTTTGACGTGGCGAAGACCTTCCTGCAGCGACACGGTGAAGGACAAGCACTCCTTCTTCACGCGCGAGATCACCGACGACGACGTCCCTCGGTGGTCCCTCCCGCTTATGATGGCGGAAGTGCTGCGGCCGGCGGCGGCGGTGGAGCTCGGAGGAGGCGTTGGCAATTGCGGTGGTGATGAGCTGACGATCTCGTCCATCAGAGCGAGGCTTATTGATTCTGCTGCTGCCTCTTTTTCCTTTTGCTCCGTCTCACGCTATGGATGCAGCAAAGCAAGATCGGGTAGAGAAGAGCAAAGACGTTTCATTTAATTTCTTGACATTGCATGCGTCTCGGGTGCTGGGCTTCCTTAGGTTCTTCCACGTCAGCGCAGCATTCGTGTACGTGGCGGTGGGCGATGCCACGTTGTTGCTGGGTATCCGTGGGCCAATTGACCCGGATCCAGATAAATATTTCATTATCGAGTGGGGCTTTACGATCCAGCCGTAAGCCCATCAAAATGGCCGCTTGAGCAGATGGAGGGCATTCCGGAGTGAGTATGAAGGCTTACTGCAGACACAAAATTAAAGTGCCAGAGACATGGTTGAATGAACCCCTCTAGTCAAATGGTACACAGATCAAAAGGTTCTAAAGCACAAACCTTGGAAAACAAATTGAATCTGGACAGTAGTCTTAGGAGGGAGAAAGTATCCGTGTTTCTGTTGTATCGACGCATTCACAAATGGACTCACCTCGAACTCATCGACACATTTCACAAATGGACTCACCGACAAACCATCACAGTACGTCCATTGATCAACAGGATCACAGAACCACAGCATGTGCTCGAACAGATCGAAATGGAATGGTTGCATTCTCGAGAAGATCATACTGAAGAAGAAGAGAGAATTCGAGATCTCACCGTTTCACGTGAGCTTCGAGCGAGGCGTGTCCTGGCAAAGAAAGAGAACTGGATAGAAACAAGGATGAGAGGATGTGACATACGTAGTCCTTGGGTTACAAGTCAGCGTCCAAAACTGCTGGGATTTTCTCTTTTTCGGATTTTAAACTAACTCTGCTATTAATTTCTGGTCTTCTCAGATTCTTTTAATTTTCTGTCACTAGCAAAATATCAGTCGTGCTGCGTATAAAACATGCAGTGAACATGATTAGTTTAGTTAGAAAATATGGAAAATCCGATCCGTTGCGGGACGACACGACAATGAGAAATTGAATTTGAAAAGTTCCTGAGATTTCAAGAGTCGCCTTGTTTTTACCTTGACTGGCTAGGGGCTCGAGCTCGATGCCTTCCAAAGGCAAAGTTGAGAAAAATAAAGACAGAAATATATAATATTATGCATATTAATAAATGAAGAGTGTGTCAGAATGATTATCCAACCTAGCAAAATATCAATCAGAATCAATTAAGAGAAATACATAAAATCTCCTGAAACACTGAGGTGCGTGCGTCTTGATGAAGATATCAGTAGTCTCTTCAGCGGATGGCGTGGAAACAAGTCGAACAACGCCATGAAGAACATGATCTCTTTACTGGTCAGAATAGGTTTTGAACGGTCGAGTCAACGTTGGGGCGAACACTGGCCTGTGGATTTCACGAGCAGAGAGAGGAGGTGGCCCGCGAGGGCGCGTATGGAGGTTGGCGGCGACACGGTTGAGTTGGGGCAACTCGTAGGAGTTTTAGGAGGCTATTGGTGGTGGTCATTGGTGAATACGAGCGGTGGAAATGGATGAAATAGCCCCCAAATGCTCGGGCTGGATGGTTTGCCGAGAATGGTGGCGTGCGCGGTGGCGTCGGATCTCTGTTCGCGATAGGGTTTCTAGGTTTGAGTCACCCGAGGCCGAAGGTTTGTGGGTGGCTCTTTGTTTTTCGAATGAGCAGCGAAAGGGAATTCGGATCGCCTAACCTTTCCTCAGAAGGTTAGGCACCTAATCTTGCACTTCGAGCCGTCCATTTTTTAGCGGACGACTCAGATTTTCTGTTTTTAGGGAGTAATTTGTTGAATTTTTTATATTTATTTTTGTTAGTAATAATCTAGGCCATCCATTCATAACACGAACAGCCCGGATTGCAAGGTTATGGCCTAACCTTTTAAAGAAATGTTAGACGATCAATTTCCAGTGAAAGGTGTCCAAATCACCACGACAACAGGGGGGGCAGACTGGGTCCGAGATGCGGTGGTGCGCGGCGGATGCATGTGGCTGCGGCTTGGCAACAAAATTTCAAGGTTTCTCTCGTCTGATGGTGGCGAGTCCAATGGTGGCGTTGATTTTCCGAGATGAGCAATGGAAGAACACCGAATCGCAATTAAAAGCTTTGGTCTTGATGGAGAATCGAAAGAAAACCGTACTCATTAGTATAGTTTTCCCATGAAATTGATCCCCATTTGCATAAATAATTAAACGACAAATCATACGTAGATCCGTCAGTATTTGCATTTTACTTTTTCTTGAAAACATGCATTTTATGTTAGGATCAATTATTTTTCATAAAACATTTTTTGTTAACAATGTTCTATAAAGTATAAATTTTCAATCGTTACTAAATAAATTTTTGTTCCAAAAGCAAAAATTTTGTCATGTTATTAAACGCCTTTTTCTGATAAAAAATCAACTTATGCTCAGAAGCAAAAATAGAAAAATCAAACTTCTGGCCACAAGTTGATTTCTGAAGTAGAAGTGTTGCCATGTGTGCCCTAATTTGCTACTCCTAAAGTACTTCTTTATGGGTAAGCAGTTTTAGGTTTCATACTAGTTCCACCTGGAACCTTAACCTACTCATCGGGATAGATTCCTCATTTTTTTTAACCTAAAACCTACCCTTAATACATTGAAACTGAAACCTACCTTGTCATAGGTTTCGGGGTCTATCCAGATTCCATTTGTATTCTTAAAAGAACGATTTCAGGGAATTATCATCTTTAATGACCATCGTTTGTCGCCACAACTAATTACCACCATTCATATTTAGATATTCCAATACATATGAAACATTAACAAAATGGAATTCTTGGTCATAAATACTGCTGAAAATGAAAGCTCAGACTAGTGATTTCAAACTAACACTCATTATCATAGCCATGGAATGCCGCCGGATTTCGCAAAGACAAGTACCAAGAAAACATAAAAACTTGTTATAGATTACATGTTTCACTTACCTAGAACCTAGAAGCTATGCATCGTAGTGGATTCCTCAAATTTTGAAACCTGAAGCCTAACCTGCATACTTTGGAACCATGCTCACCCATATGCTTTGTGATGTGGTGCAAGCATCAAGGCATTAGATGTACTATTTGATTTGGAGCCGGAGGTTAGGATTGAGTATGATTACAAGGTAAAATCGAGAATTGGGCCGATGGGAACCAGTCAAATTCCAGATTATAGGGTATATATGGTAGGTATCGGATTATAATAATTGGGGAACCGATTCTGAAAGGAGGTTTCATGTGGACCTGGAACAAGTCTTTGTATTTTTTTTGTTCTATATTTTTGTGTGATCTTGCTGTATTTCATTTTTTTTTACTGTAAGTGTAATCTGGAACTACTAATCTGAGCTTCCATTTCCAGCAATGTCCATGATTGCAGCTTTTACTTTGTTAATTGTTCATATTTTTATTGTGTTGTAGTCAGTGGATTGTAGAAGCAACTGGAGATCATTAAATGTGATGATTCATTGCAACTGTTCAATTAAGAATACATGTGAAACTTGAGTAAATTTTGGAATCGATCTTGAAACCTGTGACCAGATAGATTCCGAGTTTCAAAACTTGAAAGCTTGGACCGACTTTGAACCGATCACTCCTGCTAGAGGTAGTTTGCAATTTATGCTAAATTTGTTTTATTGAAAACTTTATAATAATGAAAACATTTTTCATGAAAATCACTTTAAGGAAATCAGTTAGTTTTCATTTGTTTGGAAAACGTTCTCCTTCTTGCTAGAAGGGGAAGTCATTTTCCCCAATGTAAACTTTGTTTTTTAGTCCATGGAAAATTGTTTTCGTGAATCGAATAATTTTCCATTATTCAACAGATATGTGTTCTGACCGTGAAACTCTAAAGCATTTCATGGTTCAAAAGCGCTTGAATAGGATGCATGCAAGATGGACTGCTTGCCTGCGGAAGATTTGCATTGAGTAGGTAAGGAAATGAATAAAGAGTATCCAATGAAATATTCACCTCGTATATGTTTTATTGAGTTGACGAAACTAACCTCAACAAAACTAATTTATCAAAATCGTAAATGAAAAGGGTGAAGTTGTTTATTGAAAATGCAATGGTTACAAATCATCGTGAAAATACAAAACATTTTCCCGGAATCATTATTAATTAACATATCGTTATGGTATAAAAGATATTTTCTCGTACTATCCTGTCTTGTCCTACCTAAATGGAATGACTCCCTTAGTTACGTTGCACTGCGTAATAACCTTCACTTAAGATTTCAAATGTCGAATATATAATTTATTTTCAATATTGGCATTCTTTTTATTTATTTATCAATGTTTTATTATTTGATGATTCAAATCCTTCGCCTTAAAATGATTTTTCTCGATCTTTCGTATATTGAATTTTTTGGACACACGCAAAACTACGTTGTCTTTGAGGAAAATTTCAAATAAGGGCATGAAGTACTTTTATTTTCTTAAATAAGGGTTTGAAGTGACATAGCAGCTTCAAATAAGCGTCTAAAGTGGCCCTAGAGTAAAAAAAGAAAAAAGGGGCCCAGCCTAAAGGGTATTTTCGTCATTTTTCCTTTTTGATTTGTTGGCTTTTTTTTCTCTATTTTTTCCTTTTTCTATTTTTTTTTAAATTTAAAAAAGAAATTAAAAAATTTGAAAAAAAGAAACATACACACTGTCGACCGTGGGGAATAGAAAAAGGAAAAGAAAAAAAAAAGTGAAATGACAAAAATATCCTTAAAACCAGGCTTATTTCATTGCCATTTCAGGCATTGATTTGCGAAAATGAAGGCACTTCGGATTCTCATTTCAAACAAGAGCCTTCAGATTCTCATTTCAAATAAGATTCATCTCGAACTCTTATTTTAAAAAATAAAGCCACTTTGAACCCTTATTTGGGAGAATAAGAACGCCATCGTTAAATTCATGGTGGGAAAAAAAAAAAATGGAAGAAGAAGAAAGAAAATCTCCGAGCACGTCGAGCACACTTTTCCGTCTCTGCACCCTCACGCACTAGATCAGAAACCACTCTCTCTCTCTCTCTCTCTCTCTTGCTCTGTGTGTGACGACCGAGAGCATCGCGGATCGGATCCTTCGAATCCTGCCATAAAAACTCACCCTCAGTTCCTCCGATCTTCAGGCCATTGAAGAGGACATGATCTCCCCTCACCACCAATTCCACAACTCTCCCTCCCTCCGGCTCGCCCCTAGGTCTCTCTCACCCCCATTGCCCTCCGTCGACGTGCGCGCCGCTTCATCTCCTCCTCCTCGCCCTCGCCCGCGGCCGTCTTGATCGACGTCGGCAACCGCACGAGTTCCGCGGAGTGCCTGCCGGGAATGGGGTCTGCTTCGCCCGCCAACTTCCTCTTCGGCTTCTTGCTGGTCTCCATTGTGCTGTGGTTGCTCTTCATGTACGTCTCCCGTGGGAATTCGCTTTTGTTTCTTTCTCTCTTGAAATTACGCTTACTGATCAGCCTGACGCGCGGTGGATGTGACGGTGCTGTGTTGAGATCGCGCTTAACACTTCGTGACGGATTGGGAAAAAAAGGATTTTTTTTTTTTTTTTTGCGGCTGTTGGGAAGAAATGCAAACGCCGTGTTGTGACTTTAGTTTTGAGTGACCGTTGGTGAGTGGTGAAAAGAGTGGAGCCGAGCGAGCATTGGAAACTATTTGGTGATGATCAAAGTGACTGGTCGAAAAAGTGCACGGTCGTTTGATCGAATATTTCCCATGCAGGATATAATTCCTGCTGGCATGTTTTATGTTTCTTCTGATGATTGCTGCGTCCATGAGTTAGCATTGGCCGAGCTTACTTTCTGTTTACTACTTCATGTAACAAATAAAAATCGAGTTTTACCTGCACAGAGAAAGTTGACCATGTTGAGGATATAATGCTGGTTCATCCATTGAAGCTTGACTGTTCGCAAGCTTCATGCCAAAGTTACTTCACAGAAATTACGTACCTCTTTTTTGGCTTCATAATTAGTGGATTGCGCCCTTATCCTACTTTTTCAGCTGTTTCGTTTAATCCATGTCTTCGTTTTCCTTTTCTTTTCAGCTTTGCTTCTCGATTGGTAGCTTGGGCTTTAAGCCGGGTTTTGGGAGCTTCTGTTGCCTTTAAAGTTTGTGGGTGGAAATGTGTACGAGACATTGTGGTGAAGTTTAAAAAGGTTCTTTTCTCACTTCTTTGACTGGTCTGCTAAATTTTCCTTCATATGGAAACTAAACATTTTAGAAATCTTAGGCATCTAGTACGGTCAATCTGGGTTCCCATATTCTTATTCCATGCTCCTAATCTCCTGCCAATATAGAGTTTGCTTATGACAAAATGTCACTGATTGTGCTCTTTTCACTTGCCTCCCGGCCTCTATGGAGCGGAGACTATATACCCTAGGCAAGGTGAAAACAACATTAGCCAGGGAAGTCAAGTACGCATCATGTAATACAACATGGACTCTTGTTGGATTGTTGGGGATCTGGACTCAAAGGACTGAAAGAACTCATTTGCTAACTGATTTTAGGAAATGTAAACTGTGGTTGATGAATTTGCCAATATGCAGGGTCCAATCGAATCTGTGTCTGTTGGAGAAATTAGAGTCAGCCTGAGACAGTCTCTTGTCAAGCTTGGGGCCGGTTTTTTTTCGAGGGATCCCAAGCTACAAGTCCTGATATCTGACTTAGAGGTTGTGATCAGGCCTCCTAATAAAAGTAAGCAGAAAATCAAAAGTCAGAGACCCCGCACTTCGGGCAGGGGAAAGGGCAGGGGAAAGTGGATGCTTGTAGCCAATCTTGCAAGGTTCTTGTCTATTAGTATTACAGATTTAGTATTGAAGGTAACTTGCAGTTCTCACATGTTAGTTTACGTACTTGTGATTTGTTTTGAAAGTGTTTTCACTTAGTCACTTTGAGTTACTTTGTTTATTTTTCAAGGGGATCACTGGGGTAATTCCTTGAGAGATTTTGGGTGCGTTACTTGTTAGCAAAGTGCTAAGTATGTTTTCATGTGATAAAGATCGAAGAAAATAGTCAATTGGTATGATCATTCAACAACTTTATGTTCTGTTTACACTCGTGCATACACACATACACTTGCAGCAGAGATATGTATTCGCACCGCTTTGACCAAAGTAGGCACTTGAAGGGGAGAGGACAAGGGAGTGGAATTAGTCGCTCAATCTCTCCAATTCCACACTCTAGGTGGCATGTTCTTTTCATGTTCTTGCTACTGCGTAATGGTCCTCTTTGCCAGCCATCCCACCCTTCCTCCTATTGTAAGGTTCTAAGATTCTGGTAGTTTTTTTCCCCGAGACGGCACAATATCCAATCGCTAGATTAGCATGTGGTGTGTCTGAAAGTAATTTTGCTAGATGGTGTAAACTTGAAGCTGTACTATAGCCAGGTATATCAGTTAAAATATATTTTGCTAGGCTGCCAGGCTTGCCATGTTTATTTTTTGATTGGCTTTCCACAATGTGCTTTTCCTATGTTACAGCCTAATGAACTCTTTGGTCTTTTTTCTTTTTTCATGAGCATAGGGAACACTGCATGGGTGATTTCATATTTTTCTTAATGGTGTATTTGTAAATGGCAGACTCCAAAGGCCAATGCTGAAGTTAAGGATTTGAAAGTGGAAACATCTAAAGATGATGGCTCCAAACCTAATCTGTTGGTTAAGCTGCAGATATCACCTATTCTTGTTTACCTGGGTGAATCACGAATGAGCTGTGATCAGTCATGTAATCTCGATGGCGACTCTTCCGACCAGATGGCACATGCTGGTATGGAGAGGTCTTCTGCTCCTTTTAGCTGTGAGGAGTTGCTTCTTTCTTGCGAGTTCGGTCATGATAGGTGATTTTTTCCCCACTCATTTATTTCTTTCAAAACTAATTACAGTGTATGATTACAACCTTTCTTTGTAGCTTTAGATACAACAGTCTTGGTCTATCTATTAAGTATTTTGCATTCCTCTTTTGTACGTAGGGAAGTTGGTGTAATTATCAACAATCTAGACATCCATAGTGGAGAAGTCAATATGAACCTGAATGAGGCGCTACTTTCGAAGAACAAAAAGTCATCTGATACCTTTTCTACAGAGATGGAGCAAACTACTGATTCTGCAGCTGGCAAAAATCCACCCAGGAAACAAGCAGCACTTTCAAAGTACTGTTCAATGTTTCCTGAGAAGGTTAGTGAGTCTATTGCTTTACAAGCTGGTGTCTTGTACTAACCGAGCCTCTCTAGTTTTGTCTTTGTACTGAATTACATGGACTTTCTCTCCACTGTGGCATCTTTTCGCCTAACTGTTTTATGTTTTGATAGACAGAGAGCTGTAGGGATTCGATGGGAAATATGGAATTTATGTCCAGCAAATCTAAACTTCTCATTATACAAACTTAATCTTCATTAACTAAGCAGCACATATTAAAACTATCTTTTGGTAAAGGGTGCAAATTGCGATAAGGTTATGCATTAGAAAAAGACAAGACCACCTTCTAATATGGTTGAGGCCTCTTGATAAGGAGAAAGTTTTGTGCAATGATAAAGTAAAGATGTTTTGGGCTCCATAAGTGATTGAGCTGTTTTTACACACTCACGTCACTGTTTCTTGGATCACTGTATAAAAAACTTCATTCAGTTCCAAATGCATAAAGATGTATTTATGGTAAGTTCTTTTGTAGAATGATACTTCATTGACAATATATTTGTCTTCAGAATCCACACTAACCAAGCTTCTTGGTATGGTTAACTTACTAAATTGTTCAATTATTGATGATCTCGACAAATGTAGTCTATTGGATGTCAGGCAGATTGTCGCATCATATGAGATTATTCTGCAAAACGTGCATTATGAACTTTCTTAGTTTCTTTCATTGGTGGAGCATTGTGAGTTTATATTGCCACTACTATCTAAGGGTCGTGTGGCTCAAGAAAGTAGCATAACCTCGACCTACTAACAGTATTTTTCATTGGCATGATAAATCGTCTTAAGGGGTTTTAGGGGGGGGGGTTGATCGGCTATACTATTTTGTGGGACCATTTATTTGAAGAAGTATATTTGCATTTTTTGGAGTCGTAACGTTTTTTTAGTGTAGGCTAACTGAATGAAGAAAAAAACAAAGAATGCAATGAATTTTGGTTTCCAATTTAAAAATATGACTAAATAATTTAGAAGTACACAAGCAAGCTACTTGTTACTTTAAGATGATGAAATTGTTTGCAGTTTTTATGTGTGTGCATATTTGTCGATATGAGTAGGAGTTTTGTTTTGATTCTTATGTTTGGTGCTTAACTTTTATTTAAGTCTACCCTGCAATAGTGGCAGTTCATCATGACTAGTTAAAGAAACTACAAGACAATAAATAAATGTTGGACATGATTGGAACCTCCAAGTATGAAAGAGATTCGGATTAAGGAACAAAGTGGTTGGTGCTTATGAATATTCCAAAAGTTAATCAGATTTAAGGATTCTTTCCAACTTTATTTTTGATATTCAGAAAAGAAACGAATTCCATAACTAGAGGTGATCAATTTCTTGGGGATGGCCTGGGAAACAAACGCCTGGTAATCATGCTGTGCATGTTAACCAACTATACTACTTCTGATCATCTCCTGGAAAGCAGACAATTTTTTGAACAGCCTACACCACTGCTTCCGAACAACAACTATGTTCTTAAGAAACAAGTTGTAATAGTAACACATCCTTCTAACTTGGTTTATACACGACCTCCCAGCTGGCACGAAGGTTCCTCTGATGGTACCCTACTTCATACCAAGCAAAGTTCATGATAGCCTTTTAAATTTAAAATCTCTGATGAAAGTCCAGCATTTTCATCATCTCCTCAATTCTGGATCTAACAAGTTTAGGTGATTACATAAATCGTCTACTTTAAGTTCGAGAGTCTTGATTTATTAAGAGTTTCAACCATATTGCTGTCTGAAGCTCGTTGATTGGTTGCAATCTTCTATTGAAAGAAAACAGTTCCTTTTTTGACAGGTTTCCTTCAGTTTGCCAAAAGTGGATATTAAGTTTAGTCACCGAGAGCATGGCCTGCGTGTAGAAAATAACATCATGGGCATTCGATTTAGATGTTCGAAAACTCGATCAATGGAGGATGTGGGGGAGAGCACACGTCTTGATGCTCAAGTGGAATTCAGCGAGATTCATGTACTAGATTGTGAATCTATTATTTGCTAGTCAGTTTCATATTCTTCATTCCATTTCGTCCTTTCTAAACGGTGATTATCTGTGATATTTCAGCTGCTAAGAGAAGCTGGCGCTTCCCTTATGGAGATTCTGAAGGTTGATGTCACATCTCTGGTGTACATTCCTCTAGAGGTGAGTCATGTTCTATTTGATTCGGAAAATAAGTTTTTTTTGTCATATCCTGGCTAATGCATAGTCCGATAGATTCATTAATAAAGGGAGAAGAAGTTGGCGAAAGTTTGAACTTCAATGCATGTTGGAAATAATGTAACTTATCTATGGAAACAATGGGCCTGTTTGGTTCAGCATTTGGCCAAGAGACTTTGAGTAAATGCAAATATCTTTGGGTTAAAGGCTTTTTCCAAAATGCAATTAGTGTTTGGCAAAGTATTTTTTTAAAACGCATTTGAAAGCAACTTTGATGTAAATGCCGTTTGGTGAAAAATATACTTTGTAAAGTATTTTTACTTTTTTTATATAAAAAAAATGGTGGCGGGTGATCGCCGACGGCAGCGGCGACGGCGGGTTGTGGTGGCGGAAGCGACGGCCACCGGCCGACGGCTGCGAGCGGGAGGCGGCAGGTGAATGTGACAAAGTTAAACAAACAAAATTAGTTGCATTTGAGATGCAACTTCCCAAAGTACGTCCAGAGGTACTTTGGCCTAAAGGCCTTTGGCGAGCATTGGAGATGCAATTGCATCTGCCCAAAGTGAGCCAAAAAATGAATCAAACAGCATTTGCATTTGACCAAGGGGTTTTAGTGCCCCAATGCTCATCTCAAATGCTGAACCAAACAGGGCCAATGAATAAGGGGTTTGGATAGCACTTGTCTTAGGTTTCCGAAAGTTGAGAACCAAGAAAACTTTAGTGTTGTTAAGAAGTCAAATAGATTGTTTAAACTAATTATGTGAGAAAAATTATATGTACATAAGGTTCTCATAAATCCTGAAGATAAGTTATGCGGGATTCTTGAACACTCCCTCATATGCAAGCTAAAATGAAATCATATGAAGAATGCAAATGAAGTTAAAGAATGGGGAATGAAACGAACAAGAATTCACATGTGAGATGAATTATTAAACGGGCGACGAACAATTTAAACTTTTCTCTCATTACACCTTAGAATGTCCATACAAAAGCAAGAGTGAGATACATGCACATATGCCACCATAAATCTTGTCCGCAAGTGGTTAATACTTCAACAATTGTTATAATCCTCATGGACTCAAAAAAATCAGTGGTAGTAATTCATTACTACGTTTCAGAACCGGAGAATAAAGGATGTCTTATCTGCTGGCATCGATAAAACCATGAATAACCATTGCATCACTATTTGCGCTGCTTGAAGCCTTCCTGCAGCTGCTACTTTTAACCTATGTTACACGGACACAGGACACGACTCGCGACACGACACGACACGATACGCCGACACGGCAGTTCTAAAAAAATAGAGAATTCCGACACGGCTGGGACACGGTTGTATATTATATATATTTTTATATATACACGATAAATTAATGTTTTTATGATTTTTCAACAATAATGACATCATGATACCGAAACTATTATTAATCTCCCCTTTAGAAAGGTTTCACAAAATATATCATGTGAAGAATTCAACTACATTTCATTTCAATAATCCAATCACTTTCGAAAAACTCCTGAGCAAGGGAAATTAAGCATACAACCATTGCACTCACCAAGAAAAGCTTATTTTTCTCTTCCTTTTTACCCCAATTTTCCCTTCATAATATAACACCAGCCTTTAGCATCAAATCAAATCCAGAGACACCATCTTATTGAATAGCTTCAAACTACTCCACGCTGGCCTACCTCAAGACCATTTTATAATGCTGAATCCACGAATAATGATCCATTCCAGAAACTTCAACCAAACCCGGTTCCGCTACAAAACACAACCCATTTCAGCCTCATTCGCCCTCAGTTAATTTCATTTGAGACCCAAAGAAACCCCCACAAAACGTTCCCAAGCTCGAGCAAGAAACTTCATACCCCAAGTCCTCAGAGAACCGAACCCACCATCTTCAGCAGCTCAAGAAGCTTCTGATTCAACAAGATTGACAGCCAATAACTCCACACCTAAGAAAGCACCAACCCCCGAAGACAGAGCCAACAAGATTGACGGCCAACGATGATTAGAGCAGAGCAGGGGGAGTAGAGGAAGGTGATACCTTGAGGCGGCGAGCTGAGGCGAGAGCAGAGGCCGGCGAGAGCAGAGGGAGTGCGGCGAGAGTAGAGGCGTGAGCGAAGGCCGTCGATCGAGGCAGCGAGCCGATGCGTGAGCAGAAATCGACGACGGCGAGAGGAGGGGGAGCTGGGGTGAGTCTCGACTTGCGCCGGCGGGGGGCGAGCCGGTGAGTCGCGAGAGCCGAGAGGGAGAGCCGGAGAAGGAGACAGTCGACGCGAGAGGGAGAGGGAGAGGTGAGGTGAGGTGAGGTGAGGTGAGTCGAGAGCGAATATCCAATGAGAGACTGAGAGAGACAAGTCTAACAAATTAGGTCAAAATAAATTGGGAGCAAGCCGGACACGCGAGTCCCGCGTGTGTCCGGGCAGTTGACCGGAAGTTCGGACTCGGACACGCGTTGACCGCGTGTCCGAGGCGAGTCCGGACGTGTCCGACACGGGAAAATTTTTGAAATACACGTGTCCGTGTAACAGAGTTTTTAACCAACATTCTTGAAGTATAAAGATGACTACAAGGTCTTATTAGCTCCTTTTCCTTGCGTGGAACTACGAATGATTTGTGGAAGCTATGGAAGCTGTATGAAATGTGTTTTTAAGTTGGATTTAATAAGGATTCCATCTCTCTAAAACCTTGCATGGTATTACGTTTCAATCAAATAACCAACCTTTTTTTTTATTACGGCATTAATCACTGTCTCTTTTACATGTATATTACATGGCCTGTTCTTTTAGTTGTGCATAAGTGCCAAGTTGAACTGTGTGTTCTCATTACTTCGATATTTTTCACCATTCTGTAATTGTGCGAAAGCTTGTAACACATCAGAGTTACTTTATGACTCATAAGAAGGCTAGCGGAGTTGTGTCATAAACCTTCTAATTTTAGTATGATGATGAAAACTATAATTTAAGATCATGTTATCCACCTAATCGAACTCTATAGAATTATCAACGGGGCTGCAACATGGCATGAAAAGAGGCTTGTAGACTGTTGCGGTGTTTCACATATATGTCTGCAACTGTATTCTAAAGTGTCGATACCCTTATCAATCATTAGGTATCATTTCTTAGCTTTAATAAGCCCGACTGCATGGTTCAGTCTTCTTTTTGTAATATATTATCTCATGTAATAAATTATTTATTTTCAGCCAACACTGCCAGTGAGAGCTGAAGTTGATGTCAAATTGGGTGGTACTCAGTGCAACGTATTCATAAGTAGATTAAAACCATGGCTGCATCTCCAGTCCTCAAACAAGAAGAAAATGGTGCTACAGGAGCCGACTGTGACATCTAAGAGGTCACTATCATCAGATTCTAAAGCGATTATGTGGACTTGTACTCTCTCAGCTCCTGAAATGATTATTGTGCTATATAGCTTCAGTGGTTTGCCTCTTTATCATGTGAGTTTGCTATGAGCTTTTGGGTACTTGGTCTTGTTTGTAGCTAAAAATTTTATGTTGATAATTTCCCCTGACTCACTCTGCTGCATTTGATATGCCATTGTGCCTTAACGCTACATTCAGAAATCACTTAACTAAATTAGGGTGGCAGACCTACTATATGCAGAACGCACGTCTGCATGTCTTAACTACTAAATTCAAGGATGTATGAGTTTGTCTCGACTATAACATTGAGGGGATTCTTCTTCTTCTAGCTCCCAGGCTAATTTCCTCCTGAAAAGTTGGCCACATCGCAAGTATTGCTAGTTTAACAAGAACTGTTGGTTGTCAAGCCAGTACCGTCAGCTGGTTACTACCTTATGACATGGGGCACTTTTGCTTTTAAAATGGTGCAAAGTTAAGTGATATTGCTCAACTTAGAAAATTCCAAAGTCACTCTTCTTAGTGTTGCTTGTTCATAGCGAGATGAATGAGTTCAACTATGGGAAGGCCTCGTAAAATGGATGAATCATCCATTGAACCGTCATGATGCATCCAAAACATTTCCTCTGTGTCAACTTCTTAATTGGGCTTCACCTTGCAATATTATGCTTTCTAGGAAATGGGCAAGGTTTTGTCACTGGAGATCCTTTCTATCCCATTTTGATGCTTTTACTTCTTGATTTCAAAATCTCTGTGGCACATTTACCATATATAATATGATAATGAATAGAAGTCCTTACCGTCGAAACAACTTTTGGTAATAATGTAATGAGTACTCTCTCTCTCTCTTGAAGTCTTCTAATTTTATTCTCTTATTTCCAATCTTCTTTTTGAGGATGATTCTTTATTTAGTTCTAAATGCTTGGATACCACTCTTAGGTTACTTGCTCAGCAGTTTTGATTTATCTTGTGTTATGACTAACATATAATTTTTCCTGTTAATCTTTCTTGCTCAAGTGTCTATGTAAAATGCACTTAGTCCATTCATCTTTATCTTCTTCTAATTGACCCTATAAAGCATAAGTTTCACTTTAATTTCTTTGGTATCCTATATAATTTTCTTTTTGCAGGGTTGTTCACAATCCTCGCATGTCTTTGCAAATAATATATCTACAACAGGCCCTTCTGTTCACATGGAGCTTGGCGAGATAAATTTGCATATGGAAGATGAGTATCAAGAATGTTTGAATGAAAACCTTTTTGGTGTTGAATCAAATTCTGGTTCCTTGATACACATAGCTAAGGTGAGTCTAGACTGGGGCAAAAAGGACATGGAGTCATTGGAAGAAGACATTACTAGATCTAAACTGGCTCTTTCAGTTGACGTTACTGGTATGGGTGTTTATTTTACCTTAAAGCGGGTTGAATCCCTCATATCAACTGCTCTAGCTTTTCAAGCTCTTTTCAAAAGCCTTTCTGCTTCTAGAAAGAGATCAGGACAGAGCCAAGGGAGCCGGGCATCTAAGCAATCAGGAAAAGGGACTCGACTTGTACAATTTAATCTTGAGCGATGTTCTATAAACATTTGTGGTGAGGCAGGCTTGGAAAATATGTCTGTTGCAGATCCCAAGCGTGTGAATTATGGGTCACAGGGTGGTCGGGTCATAGTTAGTGTTTCTGCTGATGGTACTCCACGTAGTGCAACCATAATGTCCACAGCGCACAAAGAGTGCAAGAGATTGAACTATTCTGTCACGCTCGATATTTTTCACCTCTCTCTGTGTGTAAACAAAGAGAAACAGACAACCCAGGTGGAGCTTGAAAGAGCCAGATCAATTTATCAAGAAAACCTGAAGGAGCATCATTCTTCAACAGGATTGACTGTATTTGACATGCAAAATGCTAAATTTGTACGACGGTCTGGTGGTCACAAAGAGATCTCTGTTTGCTCTCTTTTCAGTGCAACCGATGTTACAGTGCGGTGGGAACCTGAAGTACATCTATCGTTATTCGATTTTGTTCTGAATTTGAAATCTATGATGCATCATCAGAAGCTTCAGCAACTGGGTAGTACCAGTAATGATGATGCCTTTTCTAAGGTAAATGTTCATCAGAGTAAAGAAATGGCCGAGGAACTGGGAAAAAGTGCCAAACCCAAGAAGGAGTCTATTTTGGCAATAGACGTGGAGACGTTGACTATATCGGCTGAGGTTGGAGATGGGGTTGATGCATTGGTACAAATTCAGTCTATTTTTTCTGAAAATGCCCGGATAGGAGTGCTCTTTGAAGGATTTTCTCTAAGTTTTAATGGGGCTAGAGTAATCAAAAGCACCCGGATGCAAGTTTCACGTATTCCTAGTACCAGTATTGCTTCATCTGATGTAAAAGTAACTTCAGTTACTAAATGGGATTGGATCGTGCAAGGTCTTCATTTTCATGTATGTATGCCATACAGGCTACAATTGCGTGCCATTGATGACTCCATTGAGGATATGTTACGGGCCTTGAAGCTTATAGCTGCTGCTAAAACCATGCTCATATTTCCATTCAAGAAAGAAAGCTCGAAATCAAAAAAGTCCAGTTCGTCAAAACTGGGGCGTATAAGGTTTGGCATACGTAAGCTGACTGCTGATATTGAGGAAGAACCTATTCAGGGCTGGCTTGATGAACATTATCAGCTTATGAAAAATGAGGCTTGTGAGTTAGCTGTCAGATTGAAGTATCTAGATGAAGCAATGAAAACCAACTTATCTACGAAAAGTGCAGAGACAAGTGATGGTGCTCAAGAAAGAAAATCTAATAATGATGGAACTGAAATAGATGTACAAGATCCGTCTTCTTTGCGTGAACTCGAAGAAGAAATATACAAAAGGTCATTTCAATCTTATTACCAGGCTTGTCAGAAGTTAAGATCTTCTGAAGGTTCAGGGGCATGCTGTAAAGGGTTTCAGGCTGGCTTTAGGCCTAGTGCTAGCAGGACTTCACTTCTTTCAATATCTGCCACTGACTTAGATCTAACCTTGACTAACATTGATGGTGGAGATGCTGGGATGATAGATATACTTAGGAAACTTGATCCCGTATGCAGTCAAAATGACATACCATTTTCTCGTCTTTATGGAAGAAATATTCTCTTGCACACAGGTACTCTGGTTGTTCAGTTAAGGGACTACACACATCCTATGTTCTCAGCAACTTCTGGTAAATGTGAGGGCCGTGTAATTCTGGCGCAGCAGGTGAAATTTGTCATGTTTTGGTTTATTTTCCTTTTTTTTCTGCTCTACCTTTTTAAGTCCACTCTGTTACTCTTGTCCGTATGAAATGCTTTTTTGTGGTTGAGTGGGTGGATGTCATAAAGATACCATTGTTTAGTAAAGAGGGTCTCTTTTTTTTTTTTGAGTTTAAGAAGATTTTATTTTTATTTTTATATAATTATGTCTTTTTCCTAAATCGGTCTTGCTTCTATTTTATTTATTTTTGTGTTCATCGACCGCCGACCTCAACTAGTTTGGGATAAAGGTGATGTTGATGATGATGTTGATGTTGATGTTTTTGAGTTTAAGAAGATCTTTTGTTGCCTACTTTTTCTGTCTATTTGATATAGGTTTTCTGATTTTAAGTATATCTCCTATTGTTTTAGGTAAGGTCTCAAAGACAAGGCTACTGGATCCTGTTGATTTATGCAACTTTAGGTAGTCAGTTTAGAAAGTGAGGCATTTCAGGATCGCCTTTATGGATTGAGCGAGGGTATGAATAGATACTCTCCTAAGAAAATGATATCTGACAGTAACTCTTTGAAAAGAAGATAAAGATAATTACTGTCAGTATTCATCGTCTGGCATTCATTTCATGTATCACATTGCCAAAATGGAGGTTCTGCAGTCTATAGTAGCTGCTTTTGCGGGAATTCTATGGAAATATGAGATGAGACTTTGGTTTATCCACAGTAGCATTTTGATTACGATGATATTGCCATTCAGGTGTTAATTTGTTCCACTTAGGCAGAGCACATATATACAAGTTGTCTAACAGAACAAGTATAGTGTTGATTGGAAGCAGAAATATCCTTTGACCATTCTGGGCAGTTTTTGCATTATAACGGTCTTCTCTCTCTCTCTCTCTCTCTCTTTTCAAGGGTAATTTAAATTGAAATGATGGATTTTTCTCTGTTCTTTGCTGGCTTCAGTCGCTTTATCTGACTCATGTTCTTCTTCGGCAGCTGATATGTTTCTTTGTTTCTTATTTGAATTAGGCAACATGTTTTCAACCCCAGATTCACCAAGAAGTCTTTATTGGTAGATGGAGAAAAGTGCGCCTGCTTCGATCCGCTAGTGGCACAACTCCTCCAGTGAAAACATACTTTGATTTGCCTATATATTTTGAAAAAGCAGAAATGTCATTTGGAGTGGGATATGAACCATCTTTTGCTGATGTCAGCTATGCTTTCACTGTTGCACTTCGCCGGGCGAATTTGAGCCTTAGGAATACTACACCGCAAATTCAGCCACCAAAGAAAGAGCGGAGCTTGCCATGGTGGGATGAAGTAAGAAATTACATCCATGGAAACATCACCTTATTCTTTTCAGAAACGAAATGGTATGTTCTTGCCACAACTGATCCTTACGAAAAGCTTGACAAACTTCAACTTGTTTCGAGATATATGGAGATCCAGCAATCAGATGGCCGAGTTTATGTTTCTACTAAGGATTTCAAGGTTCTTTTGAGCAGCTTGGAAAGTTTAGGGAAGAACCGCAGTTTAAAACTTTCTACAGGTTTTTCTGATGCTTTCCTGGAAACACCAGCTTTTACACTTGAAGTAATGATGGACTGGGAGTGCGATTCTGGCGATCCACTCAATCATTATTTGTTTGCACTTCCCAATGAAGGAAAACCTCGTGAAAAAGTGTTTGACCCCTTCAGATCTACCTCTCTCTCTCTCAGGTGGAATTTCTCTTTTAGACCTCTTCCACAATCTGAGAAACAATATCAGTCTACTCAGGGAGTTGATGTTGCTGTTGATGAAACCATCTGCGGTCCCCATCCTTCTGAAAGTACTCCAAATGTTTCACCAACTTTCAACCTTGGGGCCCATGACTTGGCTTGGATATTAAAGTTCTGGGGTATGAATTATATTCCTCCTCACAAGCTGCGCAGTTTCTCTCGATGGCCTCGTTTTGGAGTTCCAAGAGCTGTTAGATCAGGCAACCTTTCCCTAGACAAGGTGATGACAGAATTTATGCTGCGAATAGATGCTACTCCTACCTGCATAAAGCATGTCCCCTTAGTTGAAGATGACCCTGCCAAAGGCCTAACATTCAACATGAAAGAGCTGAAGTATGAAATGTGTTTTGGTCGGGGAAAGCAGAAATACACATTTGAATGCAAGCGTGAACCTATTGATCTTGTTTACCAGGGTCTTAACCTTCACAAGCTCAAGGCATTTTTGTGTAAAGACACTGGTAATGGTCCCATTTTTACAAAAGCAGGTCATGGGACAAGGAAAAGTTCGCAATCCATATCCATGGATAGAGTTCCTAGTGAGAAGGGCAACAATGTGATCAATTGCACGGAGAAGCATCGTGACGATGGTTTTTTGCTGTTTTCTGATTATTTTACGATACGAAGACAGGCTCCAAAAGCTGATCCTGCCAGGTTGTTAGCATGGCAAGAGGGTGGCAGGAGAAATCTTGAGATGACCTATGTGAGGTCTGAATTTGAAAATGGAAGCGAGAGTGATGATAATGCACGATCTGACCAGAGTGATGATGATGGATACAATGTAGTAATAGCTGACAATTGTCAACGCGTGTTTGTTTATGGCTTGAAGCTATTGTGGACAATTGAGAACAGAGATGCTGTTTGGTCTTGGGTTGGTGGAATATCTAAAGCATTTGAGCCTCCCAAGCCTTCTCCTTCACGACTTTATGCCCAAAGGAGGTTACATCAGGAAAACCAGGCAGATGATGGAGCTGATATGCATCAGAATGATCAGGGAAAGGCTTCTTCTTCTGGCCATAGTGGGAGTGCTCCTTCCACACAACTTGCAGAGACTTCAGCATTGCTTTCATCTCCATCATCTTCAGTCAAGATAGAGAATTCAGCATCTGCTGCCATTGGTATGTCTGTATACTAATGAGATTGATCGGAAGTAACTAATTTGTTAAGTTGATGTCTAAATTTTTGTTGAATGCGTTATTTGATAACTTTGTTTATTTTAAACTAGAAGGGCTGGTCAAATGCTTTCCCCCCCCTATTTTTATAAATCTGGACCTTTTGTGTGAACAGAAGTTGTTATCATCATGAAATGATAATCTAAGTCCCCAGAATTTGATCTCATCTGACTTACCCTCTATCCTGAATTTTGTTAGGGCATTGAAACTTTTAGTACTGTTAGGTCATTGTAGAATCCAATTTCCAATTATGTCCGCACCATGTCAAGATATGGGGATTGTATTCCTGTAAGATAATGCAAATTTTGGAAAAGCAGATTATTATTGTTAAGTTCTGCAGAAATATCTCAGGATCTTAATTACTTAATGGTAAAGAGTAGTCATTTCAATTAGAATGAGCCAACCCGCGAATAGGGTTTCTTAGAGCATAATGCATGAATCTGCTTATGCCACTTCATGGGTTGATGCTTGGACTTGGCCCTTGGGGCAAAGGCTGCTGCTGGGATGTGACTTGGCCCTAGATCAGATGTGGCAAAGTAGCTTAGAACTCGTTGAGACATGAGCTACTTCAAATGGACTGGGTGCTTGCAATTTTATATTAATTTGAAGCGCTGAATCTGGTGGCCCCATGTTAAACCTGGTGGGCCCCACCAATTGTGATGGGCCAATGGACCCAAGGTGGTGCATGGCAGTCCATGCAATAACACCTACAAGATGACTCTGGGCTGTTGAAGTTTGGCGCAGATGAGATTGATGTAAGAACTGTTCTTGAAGGGACAGTAAATCTTCCACTAATTTTCTTTTACTGAGAACTTTCCAAATTGTTGTTTGTTTTCTTCTTTGGAGTTAAGAAGCGTCAGAGGTTGGCGTATGCAGAAGCCGCTGGGGATTTCACAAAATGTCTGGCCCTTGATAATAGTACATGTCCGATAGTCTAAGCTAACCCAAAAAGCTGAATTTATACTCTCAAAATCCAAATATTAACCCAGCTATTCTATAGATTCAGTTGTACTAAACAAATGCTTTTAATAAGTCCTTACAAAAAACAGCGAAATAAGCTTTGTGAACAAGTGACAGTTCTTACTGGTTCGGAAGTGTCCTTTAACATGGGTTATATTTTTAAAATGGCATGTCGCTACTTGGCCACATGAAGTTCTTCTGAAGTTGTACTTCTCTTGTTTTTGGGCTCTATCTTAAGCCTCAATACCATGCTTGCTTTATCTCACATACTTGAAAGCCTCTATGAGTAATAATAAACTGATTGTTGGCGGTGCTTGTGCCAGTGAATAATGGAGGTACAAATGATTCTGAGGAGGAGGGCACACAGCATTTTATGGTGAATGTTATTAAGCCGCAGTTTAATCTACACTCGGAAGAAGCCAATGTAAGTTCTGAATAGAATTCCTATCATCTGAAACATCACTTGAATATGCATTTTAATCCTGTCAATAGTAATTCTGCTGATTCTTCTTTGTTTTTATTTTTCTTGCCTCATCCTTTTCTTCACAAAGAACTTTCCATTGTTTGATATTCTCTTTGGGCATCTCTCTATGTATGTTATGCCTGCAATTTGAATTTCTTTTTGGATGGACCGTCATGATTAATAATCTGGTCAACACATCAGAGAATGTCATGGAAAGATGTGTCTTTCGGTGAGAATAATCAAAACTTAAATGAACCGATGGAGTGCTTTTGAAGGCAGAGTCAGCGGTACATGTGAAGGAGAGTCTTTACAGAGATTACCCTCCTTGAAAATTGTATGGCATGTAACTAACACTTCTAAATGTAGAAGGCATCCATGAAACAGTTTACTGTTTCTGCTTTCTTAAATATATTAGTGTGCGTGCATGCTTGCATGGGGTGTGTTTGTGTGTGTAGATGTCTAATGATATGTGAATGGAGTTCAATGAACTCAGTAAGTAATCTAAGAAAATAGAGTAGGAGGAACTTTCCTTGGAATGGTTCTCATGATGTGATGCTATGATTCGTACCTAATCAGGGTAGATTTCTGCTCGCTGCTGTTAGTGGCTGTGTTTTGGCGCGATCCTTTCATTCTGTTCTCCATCTTGGGCATGAAATTATTGAACAAGCACTTGGATCTGGAAAGATAAATGTTCCAGAATCTCAACCTGAAATGACATGGAAACGCATGGAGCTCTCTGTCATGTTGGAGAAAGTCCAAGCTCATGTTGCACCTACTGATGTTGATCCCGGGGCCGGACTTCAGTGGCTTCCGAAAATTCTAAAAAGCTCAGCTGACGTGAAGCGCACTGGTGCTCTACTTGAAAGAGTTTTTATGCCATGTGATATGTATTTCCGCTATACAAGGCACAAAGGTGGTACTCCAGATTTGAAGGTGATAAAGCTCTCTACTTGTCCAGGAATGCACATGATCTGGTGTTTGTATATCTTCAGGAATGCTCATGATTTTTTGATGTTCAAGCTTTAGCGGAGGCTTTTATCTAGTCAACTGATAAGATCTCACTTGCTTTTTCTTTTTTAATCCTCTTCTGCAGATGAAGCCCTTGAAAGAGCTTGCATTTAATTCTCATGATATAGCGGCAGCAATGACTTCTCGGCAATTTCAGGTTATGCTGGATGTGTTGACGAATCTTCTGTTTGCGCGTCTCCCCAAGTGAGGATTAGTTCCTATTTTTGAGCTTGATAATGTTGTTTACAATTTCTAGCTGAGGTAGGGTACTGAATTCTGATCGTCATGTTCTTGTTAATCGGTGTATGAATTTCGATTGTTGCTAATATGTCCCTGGCATGAGCTCATGCATATTCTTCATGTTATTTGTTAGGCCTAAGTTGAGTTTTGCTGAAGGTTGAACATAAGGATATCTCTATTCCCTGGCCATCATAATCCACATTTTAGCTTTTGTGGACTGATATGTAATATTGGGATAGACAGAAATGCAGAATATTTGTGCAATTATATTGGTTGCTTACATGTGTCAATTCTGAGCGGGAGTTACGTTAATTGTCAGGCCTCGGAAAAGTAGTCTGACATACCCCATTGATGATGGCGATGAAGATGTTGAAGAGGAGGCAGATGAAGTGGTTCCTGATGGGGTGGAAGAAGTAGAACTTGCGAAGATCAACCTGGAACAGAGAGAGTGGGACCAGAAGTTGCTTATTGATGACATTAGAAAATTGTCTCATAACTGTGAAACTTCAGGGGATCTGCATCGGGAGAAAGAAGGTGAATTATGGATGGTAAATGGTGGAAAGACTGATTTGGTGAGAATCCAAACTTATAATATTCACTGAAATCCTTGTATAGTTTTCTGACTAAATGGTATCTATAGGATTTTTGGCAAATATAAGGAGGGTTAATTTGGTCGTCGGCACTTCTCAAATGATTTGAAAACGCTTTTGCACATTCATCGTTCTTAGATGGGCTTGATGTGAATGTGATCATGGGAGTGAATGAATAATAAAGAATTTCATTAAAAGAATCTAGTAAATTACAAATGTGTTGTAAGGATATTATTGCTTATGTTAATTCGTGACACCATCTCAATTGGGCAAAGGTAATTGGATTTGGGTCATAGAACTACTAGGGAGGGTTAGCTGTAAGTGCAAATTCCTTGTATATGGCGATCTTTATAGTTAGTCATGCTACACACACTTTTTATTGGGCCTTCATGCATTAATTAATTATCGTTATGTTTTAGTGCTCTTGTGCAAATTACTTTTTTTGGAATTTTTTTTGGTCACATGCATAGTTTTCTGATCTGTTGTCTCATATGTTCGCATTCTATCTGAGGTGCCAGTCCAGTCATAGCAAGTCAAAATGTGACATGCAACTTTGATATGGAAGGATGAATCCAATAACATGTCCCTGTTATTGATTCTTTATTGCTAATAGTATTAGGCGGCATCTGTCCAGAAGGTTTCTGTCTGTGACTGTAACATTTGTTTTTTTTTCTCCCTGAAGCGGCTTAGCTGCTTCACTTAACCTGAACTTCTTAATAGAAATCTGGACATTAGATAAAGGCTTTCTGACAGTTATGTTAGTTGAATTTTCCCAAGGATTTGATTGGTCTTTTATAAAAATGGCTTCTGTTTGTATCTGTTCCTTTCTTTCTGTGAATGGTTTTGATGTTATTTGCAACTTTTCCAGTTTTTTTTTTTTTTTTTGGTATTCTGCAATATGAATGATGCATTTTCTATGCAAGCATTGCGCATGCTTTTAATTTCACCTTTGAATTGCTATTGATATTATGGAATTTTTTTTCTTTTGTGGTATTGCATCACAAAACTTACTTGGGGGAAAGTAGTAAAACAAGATTTAAGGGAGTGAGAAATAGATTGGTGTACGGTTTGTCTTAGGACGGAGTGGAAGAAGGCTATTAGTATTGTGGAGGGGTAGTGTGTGTGTGTGCGCGTGTGCGTGCGCGTGCGTGTGTATATTTATTTATCTTTGTTCATTTATTTTTACATATTTTTCTCTTTTCCCTCGATTGATTCTGCTTTATTTTTATGAATCTTTGGGGTTTATCGACCGCCGACCCCAACTAGTTTGGGATAAATGTGTTGTTGATGTGGTATTGCGTCACAAAGCATACACGCTTCATTTTTGCAGGTTCAAGGACTTCAGAGAGAGCTTTTAAATGCACAAAAGTTGAAGAAGGCAGCATCTTTAGCACTTAGGGCAGCTCTACAAAAGGCCGCCCAGTTACGACTAATGGAGAAGGAGAAGAATAAAAGTCCATCATATGCTATGCGTATATCTTTACAAATCAACAAAGTGGTTTGGAGCATGCTTGTAGATGGTAAACCTTTTGCTGAGGCTGAGATAAATGACATGGTAAGTACTTCAAAGGATAGCGTTTGGTTTTTGTTTCCTTTAATTATAGTCAGATTTATCTTTCACCTATGATGGAATTGCATCCAGTCACGTCAAAGTGATCTCGTTCGTGGTCAGCTATTGCATTTATGGAGTCATGGTTCTAGAGATGAAATATTCCATTTGATACTCATTTTCGTTGGTTCTGTTTCCTTTTCTGGTTTTGTGAACTAGTAGTCAAAGAATACTACCTGAAAAGATGTAGATGAGCATGTTCTCGTGCTTTCACTTCTTAAGGTTAGAGGATGTGGTATTACATCCAACACGTAAGAGGATCATAACCGATCCTACCTTGTAGTTTATGGATTGGGTATATGGTTTGTTTGCTATTCTGGTGGTTTTGCTGCTTCTACTGCTTGGAACTGGACAATGCTTTTCTGCTATATTTCATGACTGAGTTGTGAGCACTCCATAAGCCTCGACAGATCTTTTCAGCCTGAAGTTGTATAAATAGATCTTTCCTGATGGACTTATCTTGCGCTGTTTAAAAATAAAGAAAGTAGCATTTTTTGGAAACATAGTGTATGGTATCTTGCTCCGGTAAGAACAAAAGTTTGCTATCGAGAGGATAACACGAAGAAAGGAAGAGGTCGGCCGAAACTTACTTGGGAGAAAGTAGTGAAACAAGATTTAATGGAGTGAGAAATAGATTGACGTACGGTTTCTCTTAGGACGGAGTGGAAGAAGGCTATTAGTATTGTGGAGGGACATAATTCCCATGTTCCTAATTGTCCTTTTTAGTCCATTCCCCCTATATATATATATATTTACATATTTATCCCTTTTCCCTCGATCGATCTTGCTTTTATTTTATGTATCCTTGGGGTTCATTGACCGCCGCCGACCCCAACTATTTTGGGATAAAGGTGTTGTTGATGTTGATGTTGATAGTGTATGGGATCTTGCTTGTGGCCTTTCGAAAGCTTCAACTGGAAATTAAAATGGATATTTTTTGGTTCCCGCATGATGGTGCCTGTAGGATTTTGTTGGTTTAGCTTCAATACAATTCCCTACTTTAGTGACATCTCATTAGGTAGATTGGAGCAGTTGGAGCTCCCAATACGGTACTGTATGTGGATCTACTGGAGCTTGAGGCAGTGGAGTTATTTTATTTTTTTATTTTTTTGTGTCGAATGAGGCAGTGGAGTTGAAGTGGCCATTGGGGCTTGTTTGATTGGTTTATTTAAGAGGGGGTTTTTGGTAGGATAATGCTAGAAACACTAACACTCTTAGACGAGAGGAAACCTTGGAGGGGGATTTTCTTGAGGAACAAGGCTGTAATGAGGCCTCAACATAACTGGTTAGGACTAACAGGAAGGGTTGCTCTTCTAGTTCCAGTTAAATATAGGTTTTATGAGAACTTGAACAATAAGACTACATCTTAGTGAAAAGACTGGCACCAACATGCACTATGCGAGTGTTCATGTCAGTATAATCATTCTACATAAATAATAATTTCCAGGCATAAATCTAGAAAGTAGTGGATGGTGATTACTAAGGTAAGAGTTAAGTGGAAGTTTTCTCGAAGTAATATCTATCTAAAGGTTAAAATAAGGGTTAATATCACGAAAAACCCCAAACTGGTATACTTGTGACAAATTTACCTCAAATTATTATTTTTTTTTACCACCAAAAAATCCAAACTGATACGTTTGTGACAAATTTACCCTCAAAACTATTTTTTGACTACCCAAAATCCTAAACTGATATAACTATGACAAATTTATCCAAAATTAATCTTTTTTACCGTAAAAAAAATTCCAAACTGATACACATATGACAAATTTACCCTTTGTTAGTTTCTGTTAAATTGAATTAATATCACAAAAAATTCCAAATTGATACACCTGTAGCAAGCACAGGGTAACGAGTACACCCAACAATTATCACGTGTCATTCAACTCAGCAATTTGACGGTAAAATTTGATGAAAACTAATGAAGGGTAAATTTGTCACACTTGTACCAGTTTGGGGTAAGTTTGTCACATGTGTACCAGTTTGGGGTTTTTCAACATCAACATCAACAACACCTTTATCCCAAACTAGTTGGGGTCGGCGGTCAATGAACCCCAAAGATTAATAAAATAAAGCAAAATCAATCGAGGGAATAGAAAGAAAAATATGTAAAAATAAATAAACAAAAATATGTACACACACTAACTACCCCTTCATAATACTAATAGCTTTCTTCCACTCCGTCCTAAGAAAAATCGTACGCCAATCTATTTCCCATCAATTTGGGGTTTTTCATGGGAAAAATAATAATTTGGGGTAAATTTGTCACAGTTGTACCAGTTTAGGATTTTTTATGGTATTAACCCGAAAAAAATATGGTGATAAAAGGAGGAGAGACACCAGTGATTTCTCCCTTAAGAATAGATAAGTAGGTTGGCTACGTGAATGAAAGGGCATCTCCTAAATGAATTAATATCACAAAAAATTCCAAACCTGTACATATATGACAAATTTACCCTCTGTTAGTTTTTGTTAAATTGAATTAATGTCACAAAAAATTCTAAATTGATACACCTGTAGCAAACACAGGGTAACGAGTGCACTCAACAATTGTCACGTATCATCCAACTCAGCAATTTGACGGTAAAATTTAATGAAAACTACATCAACATTAACAACACCTTTATCCCAAACTAATTGGGGTTGGCCGTCGATGAACCCCAAAGATAAAATAAATAAATATGTAAAAATAAATAAACAAAAAAAAATATTTTTTTGGGAAAGGACTAAAAAGGATACAAACATGAGAGTTCGGCCCCTCCACAATACTATGAGCCTTCCTCCACTCCGTCCTAAGACAAACCGTACGCCAATCTATTTCCCACTTCATTAAATCTTGTTTTACTACCTTCCCCTAAGTAAGCTTCGGCCGATTTCTTCCTTTCTTCGTGTTATGCTCTCGATAGCAAACTTTTGTTTTTACCGAAGCATCTAGGAGCCTTCGAAGAATATGCCCAAGCCATCTCAATCTATGTTCTCTTATCTTTCCTGCCACCGGTTCTACTCCAACTTTTCTTTGAATATCTTCATTCCTTATCTTATCCATTCTTGTATGGCCACACATCCACCTTAACATTTTTATTTCCGCTACTCCCATTTTATGCTTATGTTGTCTCTGTGCTGGCCAACATTCAGCTCCGTTAGCATGGCAGGTCTTACTGTTGTCCTATAAATTTTTTCTTTTAACCTAAGAGGAATTTTACGATCACACAAAAATCCTGATGCACTGCGCCATTTTATCCAACCTGCTATGATTTTATGGGTTACATCATCATCAATCTTTCCCCCCTTTTGCAATATTGATCCCGGTTATCTAAAGGTATCTTTCTTGGGTACCTCCTGTCCTAGTATATTGACGGCTTCTTGATCTCCTCTTCTTACCATGTCGGACTCACACTTCAAGTATTCGACCTTACTTCGACTTAACGTAAATCCTTTAGCCTCCAACGTGCTTCTCCATAATTCTAATTTAGCGCTAACCCCGGCCCTGGTCTTATCAATAAGCATAATATCGTCTGCAAATAGCATACACCACGACACCTTATCTTGGATTTTTCTGTTAGCTCATCCATAACTTGGGCAAAAAGATAAGGACTCAAAGCAAAACCTTGGTGTAAGCCTACTGTGATTGGAAAATAACTTGATGTGCCATTACAAGCCTTTACACAAGTAGTAACACCGTTAAATATATCATTGATTGTCTCTACATATTTTGAAGGTACTTTTTTTTTCAAGGACCCACCACAAAACCTTTCTTGGAACCCTATCATACGCCTTCTTGAGATCAATAAACACCATATGAAGGTCCTTCTTCTTTTCTCGATATCTTCCATCAATTGTCGTATTAAGAAAATAGCCTCCATGGTAGATCTTCCTGGCATAAATCCAAATTGATTGACAGAAACCCTAGTCTCTATTCTCAAACGATGCTCAATAACTCTCTCCCACAACTTCATTGTATGGCTCATGAGCTTAATGCTTCTATAGTTGGAGCAATTCTGGATATCCCCCTTGTTCTTGTAGATAGGCACAAGTACATTATTTCTCCATTCATTAGGCATCTTATTAGTTTGAAAGATCTTGTTAAAAAGGCTGGTCAATCAACTTATTGCTATATCCCCTAAGCATCTCCACACTTCAATAGGGATACCATTGGGTCCCAAGGCTTTACTAGTCTTCATCTTCTTTAATGCCTCCTTAACTTCCCTCGCTTTAACTTTACGCACAAACTTTCTGTTTAAATCATCAGAAGCATCTTCCAAATCCACCTGACTTCTATTACTCTCTCCATTAAAAAGTTTGTTAAAAGAGCTCATCCACCTTCTCTTAACTTCTTCATATCTTACCAAAAGTGTTTGATTTTCATCCTTGATACATCTAACCTGTGTCAGGTCTTTACTTTTCTTGTCCCTTGCCGTTGCAAGTCTATACATACATTTTTCTCCGCCTATGTAGTTTACATAGCCTGTCCCAAGCCGGGGTAAAGGAGGAGGGTTGCGTCAGGCGTAGTGGGCCGGTTGTAAAAAACAGCTATTTTTATGAGATGAACCCTAACGAAAACTAATGAAAGGTAAATTTGTCACAATTGTACCAGTTAGGGTAAATTTGTCACAGGTGTGCCAATTTGGGGTTTTTCATGGTAAAAAAAAAATAATTTGGGGTAAGTTGTTACAGGTGTACCGGTTTGGGGTTTTTTTTTTATGGTATTAACCCTAAAAAAATATAGTGATAAAAGAAGGAGAGACACCAAAAGTGATGTGTCCCTTAAGAATAGATAAGTAGGTTGACTACGTGAATGAAAGGGCGTCTCCTAAATGCAGTGCTTTTGAGGATGCCAAGATTTGAGGCTCACTAGAGATGGGAAAGAATTAAAAGATGAGCTACTATTAATCACTTTGACTAGAGGCTCTTCTTATATTATTAGGACAACTTAATTCCTTAAAATACATCATCTGAGAGACTCAATACGTATATGCTATCTGTAAATTTTATTTACTAATCTGCATGATGTTCTTTTTTTGGTCTGACTAATCTGCATGATTAGGAGATGGGAATTGTGGCTGGGCCCAGACCCCATCTCCTGCTCCCTTTGAAGTTCATTGAAACTAGCGAAGAGCAATGCAGCACTCTCGGAAGGCCGAGAAGGTCCCGATGGTGCACTGGATCCCCCTTATCCTCCTATTGAAGAAATATAGAATTGGGAAATGGCCTTTTGAAGCTAACCCATAAAGAGATACCCCAACTATTTAGTAATTACGGAAACTACCAAATACGAGCAATTGCTTAAGCTATGCCTTACATGATAAATTGGATGTGGACGCAGAATCGGATTTAAGTCAAATATAAGAGTGTAAACGGAACCTTGCATGGTATAATCGGATTTAATATACAGTAGATACCAAATGAAACTGATCAAGTGTCCAAAGAGGCAAACAATATATGATTAGTTGATACCTTTTCTTTCTCGTATAATCGTATTAAGAATGCGTGAGTACTCAACACCACTGACAAGAGCTTAAACGGCATAACCACCATGATGCTCGCCTCTGGCTGCCTGACAGTGTTTGCTTCAATCCGGCGCGTACAAATGCCTGGAGAGTGGACAGTGGCTTTCCTCGTTGATGGCTCACTTCTGTTTGAAGGTGGTCCACACCTTGGATTACATTATTTAGAAGAGACTCGTCTACTGAGGGCTAAAATGGGGAATTACTGTTTTGCTGTGCACGACTTGCCGTTGACACAAGAATGCAATTGGAGCATAACATGCTATCTTTAAACCATGAATTTATTTTCTTTCTTTTTTCCTTTGGATTGTTTAATGTGAAATTGAATTAAAAACCCATCACTCAACTTTAATTGAGAACATGGCTGGTTCTTGAAGGGTGGAATGCAAGTTCAATTGAATGCGCTTGGATTGGAGTTTCTGTTCATCTGTTCTATCAGCATTTTTGTGGATGTTATGGAGTTTATATTGTTGATCCTTCTGTCTTATGGATTTCCAGTTATCATCTGAAATTCTGTTGCCATATCTTTGTGGTCCCTCCATAAAGTAGATGTGAGATGCCTTAGATTATAGACTAATTATTCAAAGCATTGCCTATGCCATGTTAGTATCTGAAATAGCCAGGTTGAGCAACTGATGATCCTAGGGGCATTCATTTCTACTGACTCACTGTCGAGGTTGGTTGAGGATGATTTTTGAAGATACGTCCCTTAAAATTGCATGATATTGCTAGCAAATTCTCTTCATATATCTTGGTCTGAAACATTTAGGAGGATGATTTCTAACCATCAAGTTTTCTCTTTCTGTTGCTATTTGTGCATTCATGGCTAGAACTCTTTTTTCACTGTCTCCCAAAGGAACTGACAATTTACTGTTGTTTGACTGATCGTTCCTTTTGAACATTGTCATGGAAGCTGTTGGAAAAGGTTTTTGCCTGTATTGTTTCTTCATGGTGTTGGGATCAACTTTCTTTCTTGTTTTTGCTTAACTGATTAACTTCTAGTTGTAGGGGTACTTTATACTATCACTCTGTAGGTTATCTGATGTAAACAAATTCTCTTGTATTCCCACTCCTGTATTGTATATTTACTGATTTATGTATGCCATTTGCTATCTTTGAGTTAGGGTTTGTCTTTGGTTTTTGCTCCCTCGACTCTTGTTTGTTGAGTTTTGCCTTTTGGCGGACTGAATCTACTTGTTTACTATCTTTGAGTTGTTTATATGATTGCGTTTGTGTATCTTAATATAATTATTCTGGCAGATTTATGATTTTGACCGGGACTACAAGGACATTGGCGTTGCACGTTTTACAACAAAGGTCGTTGTTGTTAGGAACTGCCTGCCTGATGACAAGTCCGATATGCTTTTATCTGCATGGAATCCTCCATCTGAATGGGGAAAGTAAGTACTGTTACTGCTGATGCTTAGTCATGTTGCTTTTTTAGTATTGCTTGTTGATATGTTGGTCTCTGCATTTCTATATTTGCAAAGCTTAAATGTAATAATTGGCCCAACGATGACATTTATTGCTATTGTCTTGCGTCTTTAGTTTGTCTTTCTGGCTTTCTGAATGTGATCCTACTTCATGATTCTGAAAATATACTTCGAATTAACTTATTCTTTCTCGCTTGATCTTTTGGCAAATAATCGCCTATCCCTCGTCTTTTACCTATCGCATAGCATAGTAATAACTGTTGAGTTGTAAAGTTGTTTGAAACTTTGTAATTCTATACCTAACTTAGGTTTCTTACCTAAACTTAGGTAAGTCTATACCTAACTTAGGTTTCTTACCTAAACTTAGGTGAGTCAATACCTAAATTAGGTTTCTTGCCTAACTAGGGTATCCTTTCTCTTGTATATATATTGACCTTGTAATTACTCAAGAAGAAGTAAGGAAATATAGATTTTTTCCTTCATGGTATCAGAGCTTTAGGCTCAATTTTTCTGGGATAGTGTTACAGTCCAGCCTTCATTGCTGGTTCTGTTTTCCCGCAGCCTTCATTGTTGCATTTTCAAGGCTGGTTCTGTTTTTTGCAGCTTTCATTGCTGCATTTTCAAACCTTTATAGCTTAAGTACGACTCGTACTCTTGCTAATATTCTCTTGGTACAATGACCACATCCGAAACCACACCCAAAGTCATAAATTTTCCCTCTCCAACCACAAACCAATCGGAGGAGGTTGCCTCGTCAAACATGATCGGCGACCTTCAGAATATTAGGCCAGCCTATAGACTGAATGAGAAAAATTATCTCAAATGGTCACAATTCGTCAAGACGTACCTGAAGGGCAAAGGAAAACTCAGCCATCTACTGGGGACAGGACCCAAGCAAGGAGACCCCAATTTCGATGCGTGGGATGAAGCGGATTCCATGATCATGTCATGGCTATGGAATTCCATGGAATCGGCCATAAGCGATACTTGCATGTTTCTACCAACCGTAAAGGGGATTTGGGATTCCATCCAACGGACGTACTCTAAGGCCCGTGATGCAGCCCAGGTGTACGAAATTAAGGTGAAAACCAGTGGGACAAAACAGGGAGGTAAGACTGTTACTGAGTATGCTAACTCTTTGCAGAACTTATGGCACGAACTCGATCATTATCGGGTATTCCACATGCGGTGTCCAGAAGATGCAGCCATTTTGAAGAATTTTATTGAAAAAGATCGAGTCTACGACTTCTTAGCTGAGCTTAATTCTGAATTTGACCAAATTAGAATTCAAATACTTGGCAAGGAAGATGTTCCATCATTGGAGGAGACGATTTCCTTGATCCGGGCAGAAGAAAGTCGTCGATCCGTCATGCTTGAACCACGAGCAATAGAAGGGTCAGCCTTGACAGTCGGAAAGGTTGATGAGAAGGGTGCTCTACCAAGAAGAGACCACCGGGACAACTTGTGGTGTACTTATTGCAGGAAGCCGAGACATACAATTTGGGGTCAAAATCAAGGTCTTTAGATCAAATAATGCTAGAGATTACTTCAATCAAACATTGTCCTCTTATTTTCAAAAGGAAGGTGTTATCCACGAGTCATCTTGTGTGAATACACCCCAACAAAATGGGATTGCTGAAAGGAAAAATGGTCATCTTCTTAAAACAACTCGTGCTTTGTTGTTTCACGGAAATGTTCCTAAAACGTATTGGGGGGAAGCTGTTCTTACAGCTACATATCTGATCAATAGGCTACCATCACGTACATTAGACCACAAGACCCCTATGGAAATTCTTTCTCAGTTCTATCCTCACTTTCGTACATCTAACGGCCTTACGCCTCGAGTCTTTGGTTGTAGTTCCTTTGTCCACATTCATCATCATCAACGAGGAAAACTAGATCCTCGTGCCATCAAATGCATCTTTCTTGGTTACTCACAAACACAAAAGGGCTATAAATGTTATCACCCACCTTCAAAAAAATTCTATCTCTCTGCAGATGTCACTTTTGTTGAGAATAAACCATATTTTTCAAAACCTTATCTTCAGGGGAAGATTTCACTCATGGAAGATAAGGAAGATGATGCTCTTGGTGTTATTGATAAACTGGATATATCATCCAATGTTCTCGCGAATCCAAACCCGACCACCGTAACTCATGAACCTACCTTGACTCCTACCTCTAGTCCACCATCTGTTGTTGTTCCCACTAGTCCTACTCCCACTTGTCCAACTCACTTTCATGATTCTATGAGATATTCTCAGGTGTACTCAAGGAGGACAGCCGTTCCAACAATCGAGCAAGTCCAATCTACCACTCCGGGTACTGCTAATGAGAGCATGGTAAGTCCTGAACTTTCTGTGAATGAGCAGCCCAGTGATATACTAGAGACAGATCTTGATCGGCCTATTGCTATTAGAAAAGGGATAAGAGAATGTACCAAGAAACCAATTTATCCACTTTCAAATTATGTGTCCCTGGATAGATTATCATCACCATTCCGAAATTTTATTGTGAGTTTAAACACTATTGCCATCCCTAACACCTTCTCTGAAGCGATGTCAAAAGAGGAATGGAGGAATGCCATGAAAGAAGAAATGATGGCACTAGAAAAGAATAAAACGTGGGAAATTGTTGACAGACCAAGAGGGAAAAATCTAGTAGGCTGCAAGTGGGTATTCACTGTGAAGTACAAGACTGATGGCTCCTTGGAGAGGTACAAAGCGAGATTGGTTGCAAAGGGTTACACTCAAACATATGGAGTGGATTACCAAGAGACTTTTGCACCGGTGGCTAAAATGAACACTGTAAGAATTTTGCTATCTTTAGCTGCTCATTTTGATTGGGAACTTCAACAGTATGACGTGAAGAACGCATTTTTACATGGAGAGTTGAAAGAGGAAATCTACATGAACATGCCACCTGGTTTCGAAGGAAAAGAAACAACCGAAAAGGTTTGTAGACTAAAAAAGGCGTTATACGGACTCAAGCAATCACCTAGAGCTTGGTTTGGACGATTTGCTAGAGTCATGAAGGCATCTGGGTATAAACAGAGTCAGGGAGATCATACTCTGTTCATAAAACACTCGGATGCAGGGGAAGTTACAGCATTGTTGGTTTATGTTGATGACATAATAGTCACGGGCAATGATGAAAGGGAGAAACAACGGCTAAAACAGAACTTGATCAGAGAGTTTGAGATAAAGGAGTTAGGAAAGCTACGGTATTTTCTAGAAATTGAGGTTTCATACTCAAAACAAGGGATCTTTATTTCACAACGGAAGTATGTGACGGATCTTTTGGAGGAGACTAGGAAGCTTGGTTGCAAACCAGCAGTCACTCCGATTGAGCCGAACAAAAGACTAGCAGAAGCCAAAGAAGAGGCGGCAGTGGATCGAGAAATGTATCAACGATTGGTAGGAAAGCTGATTTATCTTGCTCATACTCGACCCGATATCTCCTATGCAGTAAATTTGATTAGCCAATTCATGCATAATCCAAAGGAATCACATCTACAAGCTGCTTTTCGAGTCTTACATTACTTGAAAGGGAACCCAGGAAAAGGAATATTATTCAGAAAGAGTCCAGACCTCAAGATTGAAGCTTATACAGATGCAGATTATGCTGGATCAGTGGTTGATAGGAGGTCTACAACTGGTTATTGTACCTTCATTGGAGGTAACTTGGTAACTTGGAGAAGTAAAAAACAGAATGTGGTGGCAAGATCTAGTGCAGAATCTGAGTTTCGGGCAGCAGCTCAAGGAATATGTGAGCTGTTATGGCTCAAGATCATTCTTGATGACTTGAAGGTTAAGTGGCAGAGTCCTATGAAGTTGTACTGTGATAATAAATCTGCAATTAATATTGCCCACAATCCTGTGCAGCATGACAGGACAAAGCATATTGAGATTGATAGACACTTCATCAAGGAGAAACTTGAGGAAGGACTAATTTGCTTATCGTATGTCCCCTCAGGACAGCAAGTGGCAGATGTCTTAACCAAAGGGCTCAATGGTGGAAATTTTCACGAGCTAACTACCAAGCTGGGAATGGAAGATATCTATTCACCAGCTTGAGGGGGAGTGTTGAGTTGTAAAGTTGTTTGAAACTTTGTAATTCTATACCTAACTTAGGTTTCTTACCTAAACTTAGGTAAGTCTATACCTAACTTAGGTTTCTTACCTAAACTTAGGTGAGTCAATACCTAAATTAGGTTTCTTGCCTAACTAGGGTATCCTTTCTCTTGTATATATATTGACCTTGTAATTACTCAAGAAGAAGTAAGGAAATACAGATTTTTTCCTTCAATAACCATTGTTGCCGTCGTCGCCGCCTATTCCACTCCTGACAGTGCTAGTAGGAATATATTTGACTGTATGTATTGGCGAGTCTTGCCTGCAAAATGACTGTTAGAAAGTCCAACCCAAAAGCTTAAGCTATTAGGTGGAGGGAGACTACATGAATATAAAGAGCATACAATACTCATCCACAAACAATGTGGGACAACAACAACAACTTCAACACCCCCTCTCACGTGCAAGCAATCTGCACGTGGAAATTAACTAATCGGGTGGGTTCACATACGCGGAAAGGAATAACACTGGCTCTGATACCATGTTAGAAAGTCCAACCCAAAAGCTTAAGCTATTAGGTGGAGGGAGACTACATGAATATAAAGAGCATACAATACTCATCCACAAACAATGTGGGATAACAACAACTTCAACAATGACCATGTGTTTTTTAGTTGTCTTGATGAATTAGTATCTTGATAGTGCTGCTTTTTTTACATCTCATATGGAATTCCTTTTTGGTGCTTGGTGGACTCATCATCTTCGAGATGGTACATCATGGGCGAGGGCATAATAATTCAGTTCAGTCTTGGCTCCCTCTCATCATATACCGACCTGAATTGTTTGGCAACTACTTTAAGCAATGAAAGTAGGAAATTTAGAGCAATGGCTGCTTTAGATATTCTTCTAATTCTTTTTGAGAGAGGGAGGGAGGGAGAGATAGAAGGAGGGAGAGAGAGTTTTGTTTTCTTTGTGATTTTAGTTTTCCATGTTATGAAATGAATCTTTTGGGTAGGACAGTGTTCTTGCTTTAGCATCATTTTGATAGGCTTTCTCCTACTCTATTATGTGTAACTTGGTCATCAAAACAAACTAGCATCTAATAATAGTGGTTCCAGTAAGATTAGACTGAAGAGAGTGTTTGACATCTCTCCAGTATATTTTCTTCATCATGCGCAGGTTAGCTTGGGGCTGGTCCATCAATTGGTTTGGAGTGTATGTGTTTTTATGTGTATTGCATTCTAAGTTTAATCACTTGTCATCTTGGCATTGTTATGTGCCTAGTATTTGACTGCTTTTCAAATCTCTGTGCTTTATCTCTGCTTTTCTATTTTCCGGTATCATTCTTTTGCATTGTTAAGTGCTGTGTAATCTTGCTTCTGGTAGATCAGACAAGTTCATTGTAAAGTTCCTCTTGCTATATTGGAAGAATTGTTGAATATTTTGCTTTTTCCTTCTTCAGAAAGGTCATGCTTCGGGTCGATGCAAAACAAGGAGTTCCCAAGGACGGGAATTCTCCTCTTGAACTTTTCCAGGTAATGCCGTTTATTTCTATAGTCACTTCCAATTATAAAATAGTGGCTGCAGGAGCATATGCTTTTAAATCATGTAGACACGTGGGGCTTGAATTGCAGATAAATTTCAGAAAATTGAAACTTGCACATACTATAGGAAGTTGAATTCATCATGACAGGTTATTTTGTTGAACCCATTTTCCGACTTTGTAGGTAGAGATTTACCCCCTCAAGATCCATTTGACTGAGACAATGTACAGAATGATGTGGGAATATTTTTTCCCTGAAGAGGAACAGGATTCTCAACGACGACAGGTCAGATCAGACTTTGTGCTTCTACATTTGTGACAATTTTCCTTAGTGCAGTCCTTTTGTGATAGCAAACCTTTTCAAGGCTCGCAATTGATAGTTTACAATAATGCAGGAAGTCTGGAAGGTTTCAACTACTGTCAACTCCAAACGGGTGAAGAAAGGCTCCTCTCACGATGCGTCGACATCAAATGTTTCCTCGACAAGAGAATCTGAAGTTCCTTATAAGTCTACTGTCGCTACAGTACCCTCAAATAGTCAGTCCTCTCCAGCAGATACACTGCAAGTGAGTTCCTCAATTATTCTATGTCATTGATGGGAAGCCTGTGAATCATTATTATTCGGGCAACAAGTACATCATTGCTTCTACCAATTTTTGTTCGGCCAATTAGTACTTGATTGTTGCTCTTTTCTGGTTTCCTATAGTTACCTTATTATGGCATTAGTGGGACACCTATCTGCAGAAGTACAGTTTGGGTAATCAGTACATTAATTCTAGAAACTGGTGTCTTTTTTGCACTGGATGATTGGCAGACCCATGTGATGTAGACCAATTTTGCTGCGTTTATCATATTGATGGACTTTTTTTCTTTATGTAGCAGTGGCATTGAAATCAGAACTTACTCTCTTTATTTGTTAATTAACTCTTGAACTGGTTGAAGCTGTCTAAGGTGCAGAACTTCAAAGCAAACGTCATCTGTGGTACTAACCCGGAATTGAGAAGGACATCCTCTTTTGACAGATCATGGGAAGAAAGTGTTGCAGAATCTGTTGCCAATGAACTAGTTTTACAGCTTCAGTCTTCTGCCATTTCTTCCTTGAAGACCGAGCAACAAGATGAATCTTCTCGAAACAAACTCAAGGATTCAAGACCTGCCAAATCTGGTCGGTCATCTCATGAAGAGAAGAAATTAGGAAAGTTACACAATGAGAAAAGATCTAGACCACGAAAGCTAATGGAATTTCACAATATCAAGATCAGTCAGGTTGCTAATGTTATTGCGATAGAACTGCAGCAACCTCATCACGTCTTAAGTCCTGTTTTTTTGGGCGTAGGTGGAGCTGTTGGTAACTTACGAAGGATCGAGATTTGTTGTGAATGATCTTAAGTTGCTCATGGATACATTTCACCGTGTGGAGTTTACTGGCACGTGGAGAAGACTTTTCTCTCGAGTGAAGAAGCATATTATATGGGGAGTCCTGAAGTCCGTGACTGGGATGCAGGTATTAAAGAGTCACGATAAACAAATATCCAAATTGAGTGGCCTTTAATTGCAACCCACACCACTAAATTGTGATATTTTTCCTTTGGTTGGAACTCATGCTGAAGCTTTTAGACTACACATGGTTGACCGTGCTTTTTCCCAACAAGCAATGTAGGATTTGTTTGTAGTGATATTAACTTTGATAAGTATGACCTGAGAAAAATTCAAGGTGCAAGTGTTTTAGGATTTTCACCAATTGAGTTTTTCTCATGTATCAGGTGCTAAGCCTTCTCTGTTATTTTCATCTTTACATTTCTTTTCTGCACGTATTGCCCAGGGTAAAAAATTCAAAGACAAAGCACATACCCAGAGAGAGCAAAATGGGACTGGTGTTCCTGACAGCGATCTAAATTTTAGTGACAATGAAGGAGGTCTGGCTGAGAAGAATGAACAGAATCCCATATCCTGGCCTAAGCGTACCACTGACGGAGCAGGTGATGGTTTTGTTACTTCCATAAGAGGCCTTTTTAACAACCAACGTCGCAAGGCGAAGAAGTTTGTTCTACGGACAATGCGGGGTGAAGCAGAAAATGATGGTGAATGGAGTGAAAGTGATTTGGAGTTCTCTCCATATGCTAGGCAGCTCACCATAACTAAAGCAAAGAGGCTCATTAGGCGACACACGAAGAAGTTCCGCACCAGAGGGCAGAAAGGTTTGTGGTTTTTCTTTCTCAAATTTGTCCTGATTATACCTTTGGCCTTCTATTCGCCTCTGGCTGATAAGTCGAATAGGACCAGAAAAGAATAAGGTTTTGTGTGTCAGTGAATCTATCTCCACTTGAAGCCCATAAAACTGTATAAACGCATTGATATCCTCTCTCTCTCTCTCTCTCTAAGTGGCAGAAGACCAAAAAAAAGCTATAAAAGTAAGGTAAGCCAATACAAACTTCTAGCTCACTGACAATAGGTTGGTTATAATCTCTCTCTCTCTCTCTCTCTCTCTCTCTCTCTCTCTTGTTACTTTTGCATTTACTACAATATTGCATGTTTAACAAGTTAAAGAGCATTAGACAAAAAACAAAAAAACAAAAACAAAACAAGTTTACGAGCATTGGTCCACTCGCGTGCCATCATCCGAATGCTTCAAAATTTGATCTTGGGACTCATATATTGCTGCATTTTGTTAGGTTCATCGTCACAAGCAAGAGAATCCCTTCCGTCTTCTCCAAGGGAGACTGCAGCGTTTGAGAGTGACTCATCCAGCGGATCCTCTCCTTATGAAGAATTCCATGAATAGAAATGCATTATTTAGAGTACAGGAAGACCTTGAATCTTGCTCTCGTCAGTGGAGAGATACCTGTCTGTCTGTGCATGACTAAGAAGAGCAAGCAAAAAATTTTGAATTGCGGCAGGTTATGACATTTTGAAATAGCTGTATCTGTGGTAAATGAATTCTCTAGGTTAAGCGAGTTTCTCACAGGCTGCTCATTTATCTATAATAGATCACTTATTTGTTTGTATATTGTTGTAGCTTCTTGTTAGGAAAGTATACGAGCTCGTTAATGAGCAAAGCTGTAAAATGAGCAAAGTTGTACAGGAAGCCCTTGAATCTTGCTCTCGTCAGCAGAGAGATACCTGTCTCTGCATGACCAAGAAGAGCAAGTAAAAAATTTTGAATAGCGGCTGTATTGACATTTTGAAATAGTTGTATCTGTGGTAAATGAATTCTCTAGTTTGAGCGAGTTGCTCACAGGCTGCTCATTTATCTACGATAGATCACTCATTTGTTTGTTTGTTTTGTAACTTGTCTAGGTTGAGCAAGTTTCTCACAGATATGCTCTGAGGTACTACCGACTCTGCAATTTCCTTCAAATACTAATGCTTTTGGTTAGTCTGCATCAGGATTTTGATCTCCCGCTACCTTTTTTCCCTAGACTAGGCAAAAACACTAGAAGGGTCTCTTGTTCAAAATACGCCCTGCAAAATTCTTTTCTTGCCACTAAATGCCTCTAGAGCTCAAGATGGCCTAATGGACCAATCTTGAGCTCCAGTTCAAAATTGCACATCAGTGACTAGTCACCAATCCAAAAGTCGGTGTCGTTTGGCTGCAAGTCCTGGTTGTTCAGTCTCAGTTTGTGGGTCGGTCTTAAGTTGCCCTTATTTGATTCCAAGTAGCTAGTTGTTTATCCTAATCAGCCTCGTTTGGACTCTTTCTTGCTAACCTAAGCATTTGATCTAGCCTTGGTTCACAGTGAATTGGTCTTGGGTGGTGGTTGGTCGTTTCCGATTGTTGCTAGTTAATCCTGGATCTCTACTGAACAGTTTTTGGTCCAGAAGTGTAGTCAATTGATCCTGTGGCCTCTCGTTCTGTGATTGTTGGTCTTGATCGAAACTATTTAATCATGGGACATTGTCTATCAGTACCTGGTGATCGCTGATTCTTCTTGGATCTAGGCCTATTTTTTCCTTTTTGCGAATACAACTTTAGAAATTAAAGCCAATCTGTAAATCTTAAATTAGAGTTACAACCCGGAACATCGAATCAAGATCACTAAGTTTAAAAGGCAATCTGCATTTTCGATCGTGTTCATATGAGATTTAAGTAAAGCAACGACTAGCTATGTTACTCTCAAAGCAAAGATGAAAAGCCAAACCACCACAGGAACTACAATAGAGAAGCAATGCTTCCCGAGTATCCAGATAAATACAAAATTCAGAAAATATTAAGACAATTAGGCTGCGTTTGGTCGTCCGTATAAAACTCGGGATATGATATGTTTTATCCTATCTCGTGTTTGGTAGGTGTTCTGGATAGTATAAGGTCGGATATAGAGGGGATATAGCTTGGATAAAAAAATCCGGGGAGGGGGGTAGGATAAGGCCGGATAGGATTTCTTCGACGCCCTCTCCCTCCTCCTCTCCCACCCCGCCACCATCCACCTCCGCCTCGATCTCCCCGTCGTCCCCTACGCTCTCGGCTTCGCCGCCATCTTTGTCGCCGCTGCCGCCCTCCTCAAGTGCTTTTGCGGCGCTCGTTCCCGACCGAAATCTCCACGAGCAAGGCGATCTGCTCGATGGCGGGCGACGGGAAGAGCAAGAAGCCAAGATTGTTTTCCTAAATTATCCTCGGAATCGACAAAGTTTCAATCCCGAGTTCACCGACGTAAGCAAGACAAGAGCCGTGATTGAAAGATTCGAATGGGGTTAGGGGATAGAACCTAGAAGTGGAGGGAACGTGAGGCTCCGGAGGCGCATTTGGGGTTCACGCGGATTGGAGTGGAGAGAGAGAATCCAATTCCAGCGGCTTGGTGGTAAGAGAGAGGAAATTTTTACGATGGGAATGGGCGACGGGAAGAGCAAGACAATCTGCTTCGAAGATCTGAAGCCTATCATCGAAGACCTGCAAGCCATCCCCATCTGCGGCCATGTCTTCCACGAGCTCTGGTCCATTTCCTCTCTCTCTCTCTCTCTCTCTCTCTCTCTCTCTCTCTCTCTCTCTCTCTCTCTCCGATTCGCAATCGCTATTGAGCAAATCGCCGCAGTCGCTAAACCCATTCGGCCCGGAGGCATTGTCGAGAGCGACAAGTTGTCGTTCGACGTGAGGAAGAGAACAATGGAGGCCGTGGATTCGTGCGGCAGCAGAGTCACGATCGGCGAAGTTATGTATCCGACTTTAAATCTGCAGTTCACCAAACAGTGGATAGGATATGGCCAAATCCATGTATTTCTTATCCTATCCAATCCAATCCTATCATAACTAGAAATCCCGACGACCAAACGCATTAGGGATTTAGCTTAAGACTTCAGCCTCATTAGTATTGACCTGCTAACGTTCCTGGTGTACCAAAAGAAGATTTATTAGGCTCCTTTTGTTTTGTGAAACATGAATGAATTAAAAAATATTTTCCTAAATATGTTTTCTTGTATCGTTTTAAATAATAAGCCAATGAAAAATACTATAATTATCAACAACAATTTATATCTAAATATTTTCATGAGCATATGATTCATCTTTGTAAGCAATACAAGTTATCATCTTTAGAAAAATATTTTTCAAATTATTCATTTTTGGCAAAACAAACATGCCCTACACTTCAGAGCTTGGTAAGGCGAAGTCTAAAATAAAACCTTGTCTTGCTCCTTCCCTTTTGTATTTGCTTTGTAAAATCAATGTCCCATTATGAAATACTCAAAAAAGGGATTACACCACTTAATATTCCTTGAGCTTTAGGACCACACTACTTTAGATATGATAAAGTTCATAACTTCTCTTCGAATTCTATACCCCAAAGAGCAGCGTCGTTTCTTTCCAATTTGCGTAGAAGGCCATTTGCCCAACAAGTTTTATTAAGATCATTAGGGAAACGCCTTGCCAAGGTTGAATGGCTCCCAGACTATCGATGTTGACAACCATATGATTCTTCACTTGGCCGAAGGACTTGCGCATGTCTATCTCAGTAGGCTAATGATCCGACTCACTTCCAATGGCCTCAAAATCAGCACGGCCATTACGTGGTCCATTATAATTGCCTATCAGTCCCTTTCGATACTGGTACGTAGTGAGTGCCGATGATCTCTAGCATTGGAAATAGTAAGAGTATAAGAGCAAATCAACGTAATCGCCAGGGGCCACTTTGAACGGAGCATCCCCACAAAGTAAACAGAGCATTCTCAACTTTGTACTCTTTTTTGTTCTTTCCGCCCAAATACATCCTTGGCGAAACAATAGCAAGTGGGTTAATTAAAAGATTTTGACGGGACAACCTAACACAAATAAAATCATATAGCATGGAATACTTTGGACCAAATCGCAATAAGTGTAAAGTGAACAGCGTAATATCTCCATAAGGATGTACTCTTCTTGACAAAAGGATAAACCTACCTCGTGGCCTCGGACAATGTACTTTACTTAAGCCTTAGTGTTCTCAGTGTATACTGAGGTTCTATATAACATTGTTGGAGGTGAAAAACGCCTTTCCATCGAGTGAATCTGGCCATATCAATTCATTAACATTTGTACCTTAATCCAGACAGGGTTCAAGCTGGCAACTCAACACGTGATTGAGACTAACTGCCTAATTAACGGGTACATGATTCCTCCATTATTTTTTACAGTCTTGTAGCAGTTTCAGAGCTCAGCCTCAGAATTGGACTTCATGCACGATATTCATATTGGAAATAGCTTATCGTTTCCAAAGGACTAAAGGGAACAAGAGGTTAGCCCTGGCCATGAGACATTACTCACGGTAACTATTAGCTTAGCTATGATTCATTATATTTGCACGGTTGTAAAAATAGCGGAAAAAGAACTAAGGCAGAAACTGAAATAAAGAGACATCTCCGGCAATTATCCATATGGCCGAATCAGAAACAACAGAATGATCTTAAGATGAATGAGCCCTGGTATTGATTACTGAAGTGCTGCTTCTTCTTTAGATTTACATTGGGGGGGTACCTCAATAGAGCAACCCATGCAGCACATGTCGATGTCAAGCTATGTTGATCACAAACGCTAACATCTGCCTTAACAACAGCCCTGAAAGGCAAATTACAGAGAATAGGCTGGTAGGATGCATTCACACTATCTAGTTATTATACATACAATAGGTTTAAATTAATCACGGCCAGAGTTAAAAAGAGTATCACCCTCAGCTCATTAGATTTGATGGCATGGTGGTCACAAGCACAGCCTGTAGGATTCACCATTCTTTTCCAAAGACAAGGTAACTTTAACCTGGAACCACCAGCAAAATTAATCCAAAGCAAGCTACAAGCTCTGTTAGTACCAATTTCTTTGACAGTCTCATGGTACCTACATTACCTTCTAATCGAAGTTAGCAGGAATATCAATGTCTGTATCTGATGGATTAGCAAGCTCAACCAGAGTTCCCTGCAATTCAAACACCTTACAAAATAAGAAAAACAATCACTGTCAATTTGCTGCAACCAAAGGCAATAGGCTAGGACTGTGTGAAACAATTGACAGCTATTAACTGCAGTCATAGAACTGAAGACTGAAGTGCTTCAACTGATTTTACTTTGCAGTAGAAAAACAGCTAAAAAGTTTAATGAACTTGATTTTACGAAATGCCAAAAAAACTCGGACTTTTCTCATCTTGCATCCAGATGTTTCAGTTCCTCGCATTTTCCAAAAGAAACAGAGAACAAAAAAAACGGAAATTCAAAAATCGAACAGAGACCTTGCAACGAGCTTCTACAGCTAGGAGCTTGTCTCAATTCTTCGTAACCGTTAAATGGCGTTAATAGATCCAAAAAGAAAAGAAACAATACATAATGTGCAAAACATATCACTATGTCTATGTAACCCCATGGGAGCAACACGGCATGAACTACATTTATGTCCAACAAAAGTTGGTTAGCAACAAATTTTCTCCCAGTCTTGTACAGTCATCCCCACCTTCCTTGACATCCATATCTGGAAGGTTTTTCGACAGAATATCTATCCATAACTTCTCACTGTTTCCTGTTTTAATATCTGCCTTACATGGAGTCTGATGTTCTCACCACAGCATCATATTGCCACTGGGCATGCTACTGCACCCTAAATGATGCTCAATAATATCCTTGATCTCCAAAGCCAACTTTTCCTATGTTAAAAAGTCCAACTCAAAAGCTTAAGCTAATAGGTGGAGGGAGCCACATGAATATAAAGAGCATACACAACCTATTCATAAGCGATGTGGGACAACAATAGCTTCAACACCCTCTTTCACGTGCAAGCCGAATTACGAGCAGCACGTGGAAATTGACTAATGGTGAGTAGGCCCACATACGAGGAAAGGAATAACACTGGCTCTGATATCATGTTAGAAAGTCCAACCCAAAAGCTTAAGCTGATAGGTGAATGAAGACAAATGAATATAAAAAGCATACACAACCCATTCACAAGCGATGTGGGGCAACAACTTCAACACTCTAGGAAACGCAATACTCGATATCCTATCATGCATGTACTCCAGGACGTACACAGGGAAAGCAATGCTGTCTAGGACATCAGTGAGGAGGATCTTCCTAATTATTTAAACCTTACAGGTCATCACATAAAATGCTAGCTCTAGCTTTTAAACAATTCTTCCCGTTTCAGAAAAAGGAGCGAATTTATCAGAAGCTTTTTCCAACCAATATCTGTTGACTGAGAAAGTAAATAGAAAGATAAACAGATCTCTGCAACTAAGGTCATCATAATGTTTCTCTTTGATATCAATGGAGCATGTGGAAGGCGACAAGTTGGAGAAAAATGTTATTGGAGGCAATCAATGATCTGAATCATGAGAGGGTATCAATGAAATGAACCCATAGGGTGCAGAAGCTGCAAGTGTGAATTAATTCTTTCTCAGATTCCACTGACGACAGCTAAGCAGTAACTTTTTCTAGGATATGTTGAAGGTTCTGGTGGGGCCCTCTGAAGATGAATACTCAGAGCTTCTCTGTCTAACCTTTCAAATGAAGACCGTGATAAATTCTGTGTCAGTTAATCAAACCAAACTTCTGCTTAGGAATGAAGATTGAAAGGAACACTCGACTCCCAGAGACTGGTAGCTATGAGGTTCCACTGCTTCTTTGCCCAGCTGTCAAACTGTCTTGATTAGTGAATTAGGAGCCTCAATAGATTAAAATTTAGAAAGAAGACATGTACCTGTACCAGTACCAGTAAGTCTCCCTATCGGTCCTAATTAACTCAAGTTCAGGAAAAAATTATTCAATTTTTTCAACAATCCACCAGTACAACAAGGTTTGAAATGCATACTGCGAGACAATACTAACTATACACGACTTGCACAGACAAGGCTTCCCACTGGATATATATGTATCTCTACTAAAGCAAAGGAAAGCCAAATCCAAAACCCAGCTGTATGATTATGTACAATGTCTGTATAGAAAATGATGGAATTGGATGGCACTTGCAGTTTGCCTGAGGAGCTCTTGAAAATGAAGGCTCCAAGAGATGTGAGGACAGTAAAGGACAGATGGACATCTCAAATATTATTAGGATTGAGTACCTGCTCATCATCATCAGCTGAAGACTGCATGATTCCCATGGGCAATGTGCTTGTTAGAACGGCAGCAGTTTCACGAAAGTCCTGCGCAAAAAAAGCACTGTTGTGGAATGGAGAGAGAGAGAGAGAGAGAGAGAGAATTGAGAATAGAACAATCTGTTAGTGTTACCAAGAAAGATAACACCTGAATTTAAATTACAAAGAAATCCTTTTGACTTATTAACTCTCTTTGGAGCATACCAGAGCAGATACAGTACATGTGAGCAGACAAAGTTAGTGATTCAAGTTTAGAGGATTATTATCAAGCCTATGCTATTGAATTTAAAGTCTGTATCTCAACCTCAAGTTTATGATAATTAAAACATGAAGATAACAAATTTCTTCTGTCAAAAGTTGAAGTCACCATTTCCCATCCAATTGCATGTCAAGTTTTTATTTATAGTATCTAATTTACGATGGACATCCACCATTTAGTTTTCTTAGGACTATGTTTCCTTCCATTTTTAAAGATGTTGCTGCTGAAAATCTTCATTGTGAAGTTTGTGAACTAGCAAAACATCATCGTGTTCCATTTCCTTCGAATAATAATGCTAGAGTTTCAACACCATTCTCTCTTATCCATACTGATGTGTGGGTCCTCTAGAATTGTGAATTTTGCAGAAGCTAGGTTTCTCTTTTATCGGTGATTGTACTTGTACTACATGGCTATATCTTATGAGAGACAAATCTAATGTTCAATCTATATTTCAAAACTTTCATAAAATGATAGCCAATTAATTTGGGGGGTCAATTAAGAGACTTAGGTCTGATAATGGGAAGGAATATTTCAATCTGTATCTTGATCATTTTTTTCCAAACTCAGGGTATTATTCATGAGTCTTTCTGTGTTGATACCCCTCAACAAAATGGAGTAGCCGCGAGGACACATAGGCACCACCTAAATGTTATTTGGGCTCTCCTCTTTCAAATGTCTGTTCCAAAGAATTTTGAGGAAGTTTTTTCTTTTTTTTTTTTGGGGGGGGGGGGGGGGGGGGGGGGGGTAAAGGAGGAAGTTGTTTTAACTTCGGCATATCCTATTAATTGAGTTCCTTCCAAAACCTTAGGAAATAAAAGTCCCTTACAGCTCATGTCTATATTTTATCCTGGTGTTTCCCATAAATATCACCTTTTCTCTCGGGTCTTGGCTATGTTGCATTTGTGCATATTCATAATCACAACCGAAACAAACTTGACCCCCGTGCTCTAAAGTGTCTTTATTGGGTACTCTAAATACTAAAAAAGGTTATAAATGCTATGACCCTTTAACACGCCGAGTTTTTATCTCTAGGGGTGTCACTCTTAATGAAAACCAATCGTTTTTTCCTTCCCACCACTATCTTTAGGGGGAGACTCCTAATGAAGATAGTGGGTTTGAACCACTGCCTCCACTACTAGCGTGTCGTCCAATCCTACTTGGTCCAATCCAACTTCGTCTCCTTCCCCATCTCTATCTAGTCCTAGCCCTCTTAGTCCACCTAGTCCTTCATCGAGTCCTCTGTCCAGTCCTAGTCCCCCGTCAAGTTCTCTGCCTAGTTCATCATCATCATCATCATCTAGTCCTCCTAAGAATGAACCAACCAAACTGCAAGTTTACTCAAGAAGGATGAAGCTCAATCCGGAACTGGATCAAGTCCCATTATCCGAACCGTTATCAAGAAATGAAATCACTCACCCTTCTTCTAATGAACTTGAGTTAAGTGATTTGGATTTGCCTATTGTCTTGAGAAAAGCTACCGGGAAATGTACCCACTACCCTATCTCCCAATTTGTGTCATACCATAGACTGTCTACTCAACACAAAGCCTTTATTACTGCTCTTGATTCAATTACTATTCCTAACTCGGTACATGAAGCTATTGAGGATAGGAAATGGATACAAGCTATGACGGAGGAAATGAATGCATTGAAGAAGAATGGTTCATGGGAAGTTGTGACTTTACCCAAAGGAAGCAACCAGTGGGATGTAAATGGGTTTATACCCTTAAGCACAAAGCTGATAGGTCCTTGGAGAGGTATAAAGCAAGGCTGGTCGCAAAGGGTTACACCCCAAACCTATGGGATGGATTATCAAATGACCTTCGCACTAGTAGCAAAGATGAACACAGTACGGGTGCTACTTTCTCTTGCAGCTAATTTTGGTTGGTCTTTGTAGCAATTTGATGTGAAGAAACACATTTTTACATGGAGATTTGGAGGAGGAAGTCTTCATGGAGCCTCCACCCAGGTTTTGACAAGAACTTTCGAAACAATCAAGTGTGTCGGCTTAAAAAGGCTCTATATGGTCTTAAATAGTCCCCAAGAGCTTGGTTTGGAAGGTTCACGAAGGCAATGCTTGAGGTGGGTTACAAGCAAATTAGAGGGGATCACAACCTATTCATCAAACATTCAAATGAAGGTATGGTCGCAGCTCTACTTGTGTATGAAGATGATATTGTTGTGACTGGTAATGATGAAGCTGAACAAAAGTCTCTCAAGAGTACTCTTGCTCAACAATTCGAGATCAAAGACCTTGGAAAGTCGAGATACTTCCAAGGTGGCCTACTCTAAAAAGGTATTCTTATATCTCAAAGGAAGTATGTACTTGATCTTCTCAAGGAAATAGGATATCTCAGTAGCAAGGCGGTGAGCACTCCTGTTGATGCAAACCATAAAATGGATAGACAGGGAGAGAGTGGCATAGTTGATGAAGGGAGATATCAAAGGTTAGTAGGAAGGCTTATTTATCTGTCTCATACTAGGCCATACATAGCCTATATTGTGGGAGTTGTAAGTCAGTTCATGCATGATCCTAAAGAACTGTCTACCGGATTCTTCATTACCTCAAAGCTACTCCTAGAAAAGGTATTTTGTTTAAAAAGGGTGACAAGCTGAATCTTGAAGCCTACATTGATGCAGATTACACTAGGTCACCAATAGATAGAAGGTCCACATCTGGCTATTGCACTTTTCTAGGGGAAATCTTGTCACTTGGAGGAGTAAAAAATAAAATGCGGTTGCAAAATCTAGTGCTGAAGCTGAATTCAAGGCAATGGCAAATGGGATATGTGAACTTTTGTGGCTCAGGTTTGTCATTGAAGACCTCAAAGTGGAACATGAAGGAGCTATGAGATTATTGTGATGATAAATCAGCAATCAACATTGTTTAGAATCCGGTTCAGTATGATCGAACCAAGCATATTGAGGTAGACAGAAATTTTATTAAGAAGAAGCTTGAATCTGGTTTAATCAGTACTCCCTACACTCCTAGCAAAGATCAGCTAGCAGATGTACTGACCAAAGGCCTACCAGTGTCTAGATTTCAGGAGATTATCAGCAAGTTGGGCTATTCACTCACCAACTTGAGGGGGAGTGTTGGCAAATCTCTCCCTAATTATTTGGAATGTTATGTAATTTGATTTTGTTAGCTGCAAATTAGCTACCAACAGAAATTAGGGGCTAATTAGGATCTATACCTAAAATAGATTTCTTACCTAATTTTTAGGTAATGTACACCTTGTAATTACTCAATCAAAATAAGAAATATACATAATCTTTTCTTCATCTGAGCCTCTCAACCACACCTGCATGTTATAACTCCAAATTTCTCTTTCTAACTCCGTTCCTCTTTTTCAATAACAATGTGGCCAACAAAATGATAAAGGTCATCGCTTCATATTATAAAAAATTACTGTTTGTTCCGGCCATTATTCCTCAACCTGACTTTTAACAAAACATGGATTTGAGATAGAAACACCGGGTAGGATAAAAATCATCCTAACTGGCATTTGGAGATCCCAAATAAGTTAAGATCCCAAATAACTTATCCGGGGGCTAAGGGTGGGATAATTCTATCCCGCCCGCATAAGAATAGAACACTGAAAAAAAAAAAGGAAAACCTATTTCCTTCTGCCATAGACGACACCAACTGCGCCGTTGTTGGTGTCATTGGCGATCACCGCGTTTTGGTCACACCCCTCGAGTGACCCCTTCACGGTGGTTACACAATTCAGGTGACCATGACTGTAGTAATCATCTGAGATTTGAGCCTTTCAACCCCCACCCTCCCGTCTCTCTCTCCCCGTCTCTGTCTCTGCATTCGTGGGTGGTCGACCATCGGCCCAAGAACCAAACCCAGATCTGACTCTCGAGCTCATGTTTCTCTGTTTGTCGTGGTGGTCCCCGACCACTGCAACAGATGGTTGTCGCTGGGCTGGCCACAACTATGGTGGCTCATGGTGGTCAGCTGCCCAGACCCCCAACCCCTTTTTTGAGTAATTATTTGTTTTATTGTTATTTTTATTAGAACATCCGCTTATATATCCAAAGTTTCACAAAACCAAATGCCCCCACCTTTCTAGTTTCGTATTATCCTGTCCTATTCTTAACCCTGTCGTGGCGACCAAACGCAGCATTGAACGACTTGAAAAGAATCATCTCTTCCCACTTGCTTTCATTAACTCTCCCCATCTAACCTACATTAAGATAATGCTCTTAGATCTAACTCTCATTGAATAAGAGAGATTCTAAGGACTCTCAGCCAATCAATACAACTGCACGTAGCAGCAACTGAAATGACAACCAAAAGAGAAACACATCCTTATCAGAAAATCATTTATAAAAGAAACACTCGACCAAGTAATGGACATGTAAAATAATTTGGTTTCCATCATTCAAATCACCAAAGAACTGGTGATTTCACCAAAGAACTGGTGATTTGACTCCTCTAGTTCAGCATATTAACAACGTAAGAGTGGCATGTGACTAATTAAAATGGAAAAAATGAGCACCATTTGATTTTCCAATTCACCACTGGGGTCGACTGAAGGATCAGATAATCTCTTAATGTCAGCTGTAGAAATTTCTCCAGAAATTCCCTGCATGGACTATTATCGAATGAGTCAAAAAAGCACAGAAGCTACTAATTGACATTGAGTAGTTTGGAAGAAACTCACAAGATCATCCTTAGTGCTACAGAAATGTTGACCATCGATAATCAAAGGCTTGACATCTAGGGTTCCCTGTGGAAAGGTACAAGTGACATTTTCATTTATTTTCCGAAGATTTAAACTATTGCAATTAGGGTACAGCGAATTGAGTATGCATACAAAATCATATTTAACACTGTTTGGTAATGTGCTGACAAACTGATGCATCATAACCTGGCTAAGCAAAATCTAATGGAACATACCAGTTCACTTTGGTCTAGAGAAAGATTTCTTCCTCCCTTACTGAGATCCCTCAATGTTCCCTGTAGGTTCATAAAAGGAAATTCTATATATATTTTCATTAAATCAGTGAGCCAAATGAAAATAAACGTTATATATTGCTTCAAAAACCATATACGCACTCAACAAGTTTGCTACAAAACTAGTAGACTGTAGAACACAAGGAGAAAAATGATCCTCGTAAAGGAAAACGCCAGGGTAGACTATTAAATAATTCTACATAAAACACTTGTTATCCCTTACAATATGCCTTCTTACTTGAACCAAAAATTAGACTCAAATAACAGGCACCGCTACCAATGACAGTTACAACATGAATATAGAAAATGTGAATGAACCTATCACGCAAGTAACTCATTAAAGAATTTTACTATTTAGCTTATCTTCAGGAATTTATGCTCCTACACTACATGCAATAGCAAATGGAGATATGTGCACCTATGTCACTTTCATGATCGGTGAGCATATTCTATCCTATTTGGCACTTTGAATACCACCACATTATAAGCAAAACTAATCCTAATCCCTCAAACAGTAGCCCTCTTTCCTAGCAGCTCAATGTTTAAAGCACGTCTCTAAAAAATTGATGGAACCCACGACAAGGTAGCATGGAAAGCACAATGGTATCATAGTTCACTTAACAAGAAAGGCTACCCAGTACAATCTCTAAGGAACTATCACAAGAACTGCAGGCGCAAGCATGTCTTTGAAACCTAAATTCCGATGTCAAGAACCTTATTCGCCCACATTAAACCACAGGCATTACATAAAGTCCTTGGTCCAGCTGGCCCACGACGCATAGCAGGAGTTGCACTTTCACTAACACCACAATGTTGACATCTCCGGTCACTGAAACATGAACCAAAGAATAAATGTGTCAAGTCTCAGCCTCAGAGAGAGAGAGAGATGGGTAGATGTGCCATAGACAATAAACAGCAGACTAAGAAGAATCTCACACATAATTTCCAATGCTCCAAAGCAAATGAGGGACTCACACAGTTTCTGGAGGGGTACCATCCTGATGACAACTTTGAGCTAAATCCAAACTGCTAGCACCTGAACCTTCTTTTACTGAAGCAAACTGCCCATTTTTTCGATGCATCCTGGTTGCATGATAACGAGACGAGAATGAATCAAATCAACACCAAGTTTTCAGCGTAGCAAAGCCCATTAATGAAGAACATGACACGCATTAATGTACTATCATTTTTTTAACTCTGTTATATTTTGCGTTATGCGTAACAATTGATGATGGCTAACAGTCTGGAATCACTCCTATGCTTTATGATATGGGTTCGACAATATTTTTCAAAAAAAATCACCGACTTAGCATCTCTGACAAAGAAGAAATAACTGCCAACAAGGGAAAAAATTGATCTAACCTCTGGGCAACCTCTTTTCGCACAGTATACCTAATCTTCTTGTCAAAACATCTCTCCTTGCGCTTCTCCCGAAACCTAACCAAAGAGGCTATTCTTCTGGAAAGATTAGACCGCTTTGATGTGTCAACCACATCCTAATGCATAGAGGTAATTCATTAAAAATTTACACATAAGAAACTGTAAGTTCTCGGAGAAATAACCATCTGCATACCATAGTACTTTGAGCATAAGGTACTTCAAATGTAGGCACAGCGGTTGGTATATCACGTTCTCCTAGAAGCAAAAGCACTGCCTGCACCTGGCAACAAATTGCAGAAAATTCATGGATTTCATTGCATGAAGGGTAACAAGCATGGAATAGGCTTCTAAATGCAGTGACAAGAGTAGTAGTTGCAGATTGTTGTAGAAGAATAAGATGAAATACTACAATGGCAAAGCCATTCAACCAACATTCAGAAAATATCATGGAAAAATCCAAACTGTATTGTTTGCCAAGAGTTGTAACCCATCCAAATGCAAATCACCAATGTCGAAATGTCGAAACAGATATAAACACGAGTTCTTTAATTCCTTTTGATGTCCCGCAACAATACCTATCAAAAGGAGCTAGTGGCATACAATCCCATATCACACATACTCACTACAAATGCATGCTCTCTCATCTCTTTCCTAAGCATAAAACTTAGAACCTTGAAATGGCAAAAGGAACTGCCAAACAGAGGACCCAAAACAATCCCATTTCAGAACACTATGCATCGTCCTTCCAGCAAAACAAGTATATATGCCCTTCAAAAAAGGGAAACCCAATTACCTTCACTCTACCTGCATATCAGATGTAAGAATAACCTTTAACTGCTTCGTGTAAATTAAGAAATAACGAACTTAAAAACCATAATATTTTTCCATTTTGAAAAAAAAAAAAAAAATCAACTAACTTCAGCATTGACCCATTACTTCACGAGAAGTACAAAGGAGCTGCAAGCTCATTGGCATCAACACCCAACTGAATAAGCATAATACCAAATTGTAAATGTGCAGAAGCTTACATTCAACGAGAATAAACAAGTTAAAACACAATCTCACCGAAAGCTAGCTCAAACCATACCATCAGCTCACTTGAAACTACTTACTCCCAACAAAGTACGTACCTTTTCATGTGTAACAGCAGGGAATACGTACACTTCGCCTTCGAAAGAGAGCGTAAGCTCACTCGTCCTCGAAAGCGCCACAACACCTCCTGTACTACCACTAGCATTATTGCCGCGAAGATGACCACAGTCACTCACAGAATCCACATAAACTTGACCGGCCTCCTCCATCTCATCGGCACAATCATCGGTGCCACCATCCTCAAGCTCGTCGTCCTCGTCCTCGACCCTCATCGGCCCGCGCGCCTGCAAATGCTCCAAATTCGCGCTCGCCATAGACGAACCACCAGAACCGAAAAAGAAAAAGAAAAAAGAAAAAACACAAAAACCTAACGTCGGCGACAACCAAGTCCCAGTCGGAAACGAACCTCGGAACAGCTCAAGAGCGAAAACTGTTCCATTGAGTGGACATTGACGACTGATAAACCCTAATTTGGGTCGATTTTGTTGATTAATTTTGGGGGTAAAAGGTCCGAAATCAAGATATATCTGAAAAAGGAAGTAGGACGTGCCGTGGGGGTGACCCGATGTTTCCTCGAAGAGCCTCTATTCAGTAAATTCGAGAAAAAAAAATAAATTCTTCATCTTTTTAATTGTTTTTTTTCCCTTTATTTTCAGATTTTTCACTCGAAAAAGTGAAATATGCACTTTTGTACTAGCACTAGCATTGGTGCACGATTTGTTCTTAACTTTGTTGGCGTGAACTGGAATCCATAGGGATTTTATTTTTCCTCTTGATTTATAGATGATTCTATTTTCTTAATTTGTAGAAGCTTCACTTGTATAAAAAGTTCGCCTGATTTTATATATATATATATATATATATATATATATATATATATTTGTATATACTTGATGAAATAAGAAGAAAAAAAAAGGGAAAAAAGAAGAAAATGATGAGGTGTTTGATCGAGGACATAGACATATTTACCGAACCACATTAAAATGTGTGTTCTTTATGACTCTTTACATGCTTTTCAACAAATTAGAGGATGCTATATAAGGGTTGCTTAAAAAATCTTTTTTGATGGGCGTTTCATAAGAATGACATACCTATTATGAAAAATTCAAAATATCAAGAAATGAATTAATTTTGAGATTCGATATGGTGTTGGCAAGCCCATCTCCATTGTTATCGAAGCGTCCCTAGATAAAGAGTGGACGACTACTCTGACATGATTCATTTTGTTCTACAATCATGGAGGGTGCATGGTTTTTGGAGTCGTATAAGTGAGATTTGATGCTACCAATTGGATAAAAAAGATAAATATGTATTATTCTAAATGGTATTATTTTAATTAAAGTATATAGTGGCTGGGCAGCCTAATGAAAAACTATATAAATTTCATATAACTCGAATGATTGCATATACAATCAAATTAAACAACAAATTGCTTTTATGGGAAACATACTCCGCATATTAGGCAAGTTTTATTGATAATGAATGAACAAGCCTTGCACGTCCCTTTCCATCTCCCGACGACTCTGCATTTTTTTTAGGGTAAGACTCACGTCTCAACAAGAGAAATAAGATTTGATGCACAAAATCTCAATAGAATATCTCGATATGTAAATTCATTTAATATTCAAATGGTAGAGTTTGCAATATGATGGGAAGAAAGTGTGCTTCATCATTTTAATGGAAGTATTTTTTTTGGGGTCAAATAATAGAAGTAGTTTTTTTTGGTGGGAAATATAACAGAAAAATTGTCCAAAAAGTCCTAAATCTATTGCACTTGTACTAATTTTATCCTAAACCTTTTAATTGTGTCAATTCAATAATAAACCTTTTGACAGTTCTAAACCTTTAAATTATGTCAATTTAGTCCTATATATTTTGATGATTTGCCAAACTAGTCCTAAACCTTTTGACGAATTGCCAATTTAGCCCTTCCGGTCAATTATTCAAATAATAAGTTTACAACTAAAATGGAAAATTTTCAAAAGTTTTAGGACTAAATTGGCATAAAATTCAAAAGATTTAGGATTAAATTGATAAATTTAAAGGTTTAGGACTAAATTAGTAAATAGTTAAAAGATTTAGGAGTAAATTGGCATAATTAAAAGGTTGAGGACTGAATAGGTAAGTTGTCAAAAGATTTAGGACTTTTTTAGTAATTTTCCCGAAATGTAGTAGAAGTAGTGTAACAAACCAAAATTTTCATCTACTTCGAGCTGATGGGGGTGGTACTGGTTGGGCCAGCATGATTGCTCGTCCTTTCTCTTTTTCTTTCTTTTTTGGTGGGGTCGAAATGTCTCTTTATCTCTTTGATATGTACGACAATGGATCTATCTCCATTAGAACAATGAGGGGAAAAAAACTATCACTTGAACATACACTACAACGTTTTCTCGTGTCCTGCAGCGGAAACAAAATTTCTAAAGAACATTTTTAAAATAATTTGTAGAAATGATCGGAATTCTATTTTAAAAGAATACTATTAAAGTGGTGATGTCTAGATCATTTATTTGCAATATCTCTCGGTAGTTCAATCTCTAATCAATATAGGAAATATGTGCCATAAAGAGGAAATTATTTGGAAACGTTTCAACAATATAAATGGCGGGGAAGGCATATCCATTTGGAATGAAACGATAAAGGAAATGGTCATAAGTAAGGCATTAAAGCCAATCAATCAAAGAATCTCTTTTAGCCAAAAGACGATTAGTAAAAGAAAGGAATCTGCTAGTGTAACAGTCTAATTTACTGTCAGTTATTTTTTACCACATTTTCTCCCAATCAATGAGTGTTCTCCCAATCAATGAGTGCTTTATGCAAAATATGATGTGTGGATCTATGACTGAGATTGTACTGTCCTTGACAGTACTGTCACAGAAGTACTTTCCTAAAAAGGAGAATAAAAGAAAAGAGCCTTCACGACCAACTTAAATTTCTATCATCGATTAAAGCTCACACAATGAGAATGAATTTAAGAAGCCCGATGACAATCAATTAGGTAAACAACGATTTGAATTCAATTTCCCTTTTGTCCCATAATACAAGAAGAAAATTTATTATTTCGCATCAATTGCAAATACGATCCTCCGAGCTCTAGAGTGGCTTAAAAATTCTTGCAACCATCCGCGCATGAAGTCACGCAGCCTTCAACTATCTTGAAGTCTGCAAGAGAACAAAGTACATTAACCCATGTTATACATTTCAAATATTGAATTATAATAAAAGTAGGTAATGTAAAGGATTTAAATGAGGTAAAACGAGGCAAGAAAAATATTTCTCATTATCAACAGAACTTGGACACAAGACTCCAAAGGCAGAAACCCATTCTATCAATTATGTAGACCAACCCCATCTGCACCATCAATCAGGTGAGACCTGTAATAGTTACATGGTTCTGTGATTAATTCGACTAAAGGTCCAGAGGCTATTTGTCCACATGATTTGTGGAGTAATTGTGCCTAATTCCTCTTTCGAGTATTAAGGTCATAGGCACAGCTCCATATTTCAGTAATTCATTGACCTGTACTCTTTGAACCAACAAAAAAAAAAAAAACATAGAACATTAGACAATTCGCACTTTGAAAAGCACTTGTTTTTAAACCTAAATCGTTGCCGATCACAATTGATGAATGAACAAAAACAAACATTTTTTTTGTATTTTTTTTATTGGGTATACAGGAGGAAATGAAACACATCCAATCTCCAAAAACATCTTTTCTGTTTAAAAGGTGAAAGTCTACTTTCGTACCCGGATGCGGATCGAAGCATTTGGACACCACGCAACCAAGGTTGCATTGGCCTTTGGGTGACTCAACCACCGAAGCACCGTCGCAACCCTTGTAGCACGTAAGATAGCAGAGCTCTGGGTTAGGGACCGGGGCACAACCGATCACGCACTTGACCCTACACCAGAAAGAGTCCGTCTCCACTGCTGATGCCTCCAACGCCATCATGGCCACCAACATCAGCACCATTAATTTAGTAATACTCTTGACGTTCATGTTTGATTTGCTATCAATTGGGTGATGATTCGTAATCTTTTTTGCTGTATTTTGGTGAAGGCGAGATGTGATCCTGCGGTTTATATAGATGCATGGCATTGGGATAATTTTCTTCTGCTTGTATGGTTATTTGGTTTCAACCCTCATTTATGGAATAAAATCATAAGATTTTAATGTATTACTTGCTGGTAATTTGTCCTTTTATGGATGGAGGGAGATTTGTACGAGGAAATGTTTTTACCCAGTAATCAACAAACCCAAAGGAGGGATAAATCTTCACCTTCCAAAATATCAATACAGTCAGCCTTGATAAACCTACCATCTATGAGGTGTTATTTCCAAGTTGGGATTTTTTTTTTTTTTTTTGGGGTGGGTGGGGCTATGATGACTTCTCATATGACTAAACAAACCTCATTTCCATAATTTTATCCTATCCTGTATTTGATAAGCGTCTATGAGGATAAAGAGGATATAACTCGTTTTCTATGACTTTTTAGTTTAAATTTCATTAGGATATATTTTATCTTATCCTGTATTTGGTAATTGTCCAAGATATGATAAAAATGATAAAAGAAATATAGGCAGGATAAAATAATCCAAGGGATGTGATAGACCCAGATAAGATTTCTCAAGAGGGCATATACAGGGAGCATTAGGTTTTCCTCATAACCATGGCCTATCTTCCACGCCAGTCCACTTCTTCGCCGCGCCGAGCTGCCCCTCTAGCGATGGCGACTGTCTAGTGTGGCTGACTCTCCACCAGCACCAGACTAGGGTCTTTGACTACAAAGCTTGGCATCTCAACGACCTCACTCTTCAATTAATTATTTAGCCTGATATGAAATCATGTCCCTGATTCATTAATCGCTTGAACCTCTCCAACATTCAAAAGGGGTCTCGACATTTTATAACAAAATCGAGGTCGATCATCAACTTTCAAGATTGTTCTCTTAGATGACCTGCATGAGTGCATCTTCAACTTGTGAAAAGAGACTAAATAATTGAATAAGCTCGTCGTCCTCGTCTTCGACCCTAATCGGCTCGCGCGCCTACAAATGCTCCAAATTCGCGCTCGCCATAATAGACGAACCACCAGAACCGAAAAAAGGAAAAAACACAAAAACCTAACGTCGGCGACAACCAAGTCCCAGTCGGAAATGAACCTCGGAACAGCTCAAGAGCGAAAATTGTTCCATTGAGTGGACATTGACGATTGATAAACCCTAATTTGGCTCGATTTTGTTGATTAATTTTGGGGGGTAAAAGGTCCGAAATCGAGAGATACCTGAAAATGGAAAGAGGACGTGCTAGGGAGAGGGACCCGATGTTTCCTCGAAGGGCCTCTATGGAGTAGATTTGAGAAAAATAAATAAATCCTTCATATCTTTAATTGTTTTTTTCCCCTTTATTTTTTGATTTGTCACTCGAAAAAGTGAAATGTGCACTTTTGTACTAGCACTTCTTAATTATGTTGGCGTGAGCTAGAATTAGGGGTGTGCATGGTCCGGGCCGGTCCGGTCAGGTCCGAGCCGGTCCGGTCAGGTCCAGGCATGGAACCTGGGACCGGACTACTGGACCAGTAGTCCGGTCCCCATATTTTCGGGACCACGGACCGGACCCCGGTCCCGGTCCCGGTCCAGTAGGACCGCTAATTCTAACTGCTTATAAAAACTACATGTTTCTTCGGTGGAGTTTTTATGCAACAGCAGGAATGCTAGAATTTTTGCTATCCCTGTTAACTCATGGGCCATGGCTAATCTCAACTGGAAGGAAATATTTCAAAATGATAGAACTGATATAAACTTTTTATTTGAGCTCCAAAACCAGTTTAATTTTCTCCATGATGATTTTCTATACTTTAATAGAAGCTATAGGAATGTCGCTAGTAAATGTGCATGTACTGGATGGTTGATAGTTTTTTCATTCTAAAAGGCACATTGACCAAACTTTAGAATCTCATCCATCATTTGTTTCCCACTGCGTCTCATTATATGTCTCCTCTGTTTGTTAGCTTCCCTTATCTAGAAGTATGTCCAATTGGTGTTTCATTACTTTATTTTTTTTTAACAAAAATCATTAGGTTAACTAGATTAACTTAAAAAAAAACATTGACGTTCCGGTCCGGGCCGAGCCGGTCTGGTCCCAAACCATGGAACCCGGGGACCGGACCACCCAGTCACCGGTCCCGTTTATTGGGACCGGGGATCGGACCGCTAACTCAAGGACCGGACCAACTCTCCCGGGCCGGGCCGGTCCAGTTTGCACACCCCTAGCTAGAATCCCCTGATTATAGAGATTTTAGTTTTCCTCCTAATTTATAGAGGGTTCTATTTTCCTAATTTATAGAAGCTTCACTAGTGGAAGAAGTCCGTCTGATTCTGTGTGTGTGTGTGTGTGTGTGTGTGTGTGTGTGTGTGTGTGTGGGGGGGGGGGGTATGTATATTCTTGATGAAATAAGAAGAAAAGAAAGAGAAAAAAGAAGAAGAAGAGGATGAGGTGTTTGATCGAGGACATAGGTATATTTGTCGAACCTCATTAAATTGTGAGTTCTTTATGATTATGTATATGCTTTTCAACAAATTAAAGGATGCTATATAAGGGTCGCTTAAAAAGTCTTTTTTTATGGGTGTTTCATAAGAATGACATACCCGTCATGAAAAATTCAAAACATCAAGAAATGAGCTAATTTTGAGATTCGATATGGTGTTGGCAAGCCCATCACCATTGTTGTCGAAGCGTCCCCAAATAAAGAGTGGATGACTACCGTGACACAATTCATTTTGTTCTACAATCATTGAGGGTGCATGGTTTCTGGAGTCATATAAGTGAGATTTGATGCTACCAAATGGATAAAAAAAGATAAATAGGTATTATTTTAATTAAGTATATAGTGGCTAGGCAGTGTACTGAAAAATTATATAAATTTCACATAACTCAAATGATTGCATATACAATCAAATTAAACAACAAATTGCTTTTATGGGAAACATACTCCACATATTAGGCAAGTTTTATTTATGATGAGTGAACAAGCCTTGCACGTCCCTTTCTATCTCCCGACATCTCATTTGCTTTTTTTTTTTAGGGTAAGACTCACGTCTCAACAAGAGAAATAAGATTTGATGCACAAAATCTCAATAGAATATCTCGATATGTAAATTCATTTAATATTCAAATTGTAGAGTTTGCAATATGAAGGTGAACGGAAACGATCCCTACTACACACAGCGGAATTACACAAATTAACAAGCCCTAGAATCATCTTCTTGAATCACTGATCGTAGAAATGCATCACAGAACGAACGCACCTCGTTTTCACATATTAAGAGTCACCAATGTAGCGAGAGATTCGAGTTCGTTATCACGTTCGGGAGAGCAGAGGGAGAATCATCGTCGTCGTCTTTGTCTTCTGTGTTCTTCGTTGGAAGAGTGTCGTCCAAAATAACGACGTTTGATAGAATAACTTAACATGACGAAGGGACGTGATCTTTTATTACGTTCAAAGTTGGTAACCGCCAAGGGGTGGGATACCCTACATGGGCGAACCACGGTACTTACCGTGCTCCCTCATAAAATTCAACATCTCCCACTCGCCCATGTAGGGTTATCCATAACTGTCACTTGTCCACTAAGGATCAACAACTTCCACTCACCCACGAAGGGTTAAATATAACTCTTTCTCTTTTCTGCAAAGTTCATATCGACAAATAATCAAAGCGACCAGTATACTGCGAGAGCTCGTTGCCATACATCCGTTGTGAGTATATAGAGTTGTGAGTATATAGCAGCTCTAAAATGGCATGTTAACTCAGAGTAGATTCAATATACAGTACCCTAGATCAATCGGTCACATTTACATCATCTCTCTTGATCTCTTTGAGCGCTCAAACACAATACATTGTATTCACAATCATGATTAACTCAAATAATCACAATTGGTCGACCTGTGAACACAAAGATTGAATTCCAAAACAAGTTGATTTTCCTCTTCCCTTAAACCTCACAATCTCAATCCAGCTCGTTTTTCTAGAAATGTCCCATTAGGTCGAATCAATCTCATGACCATTAGTAATACCCTTAGATAGCGAACACACAAAAAAATCTTGAGAATAAGTAAGAGTGTGAGGGGACTTAATTTGAGGAACTTTTATCCTCAAGAGTCTCACACGGCTATAGAGTGAGATCAAAACTCTTGCCAACTCTTCTTGGTTGATTCATGCATATGTAATATGAAGTATGTATTACGGTATTCTCTACTTTCCCATGGAGTGTATGTCTTTTCTTTTAATACCGTACATATGGTAGCTCAGACATACTCAGTGTCTAGCTTGAGTTCACAAATCTACTCTCTTTAATAGAATCTTTCAGAACTCACATCTGGCATTAAGACAAATAAAGTGAAATATGTGGGGTATATCATTTCGATATTTCACTTTCGGACATAATAATTTATGACCTCATCCTAACACTTCTGTTAAGGCGACATTAAATTTTCAAGCTTCAGCTCTCAATTATCATCTAGATAATAAGCTTGAAATCTCATCTCTATTTATTACGCAGTAAATAAAGGCGATTACTTGTGTGAGTAGTCTAATATCATTTGTCCGACATACCTTCTCAACATAATGCACCAAGCATTAATATGCATAAATGTCATACAAACTCATAGGCATCACTAATGATAACAAATACCATCAACTGTGAACATTGAGAAATATAAATGTCCAATACTCCCACTTTTATGCACCTTCTATAGATTTCAATATATGAAACTAATCCTTTTGCTAACACATGACTGAGGAGCAACATCTCTAGGTACTTATTTCACAGAAGAGCTGCGATCATTCTGTGCATATATGTGTTCTGTACATTCACATCTTTTCTTACAACCACGTCTTTCACAAAAAAAAAAAACATGTTGCGTGTCTATTTACTTAGTCTGTACATTCACTCAGACCGCCGGTCCAACCGGTCGAACCGGTCCGCTACAGTGTCGTCTTCTTCATCAAGCCTTCGCGCGAATGAATAGTAGGAGGTTGGATTTTAACAAGGAAATTGATCAACCAATCGACTACAATTGGAGATGCACTAGTGGGCGTTTCGTTCACCAAACCATTCCCCGCTGATTGACGCCGGAATCGCGGCTAATAGTCGCCGGAGAAAGGAGTGATCGGCCGGTCAATCCTGCAGACCTGCGAAAGTCAACACTTCCCAAACTCAGTACAAATTCATGCCAAATTCGCATGAATCACGACCTGCCGAAGAACTAGACGGACATGGACGGAACACCCATCGTCTCCGTCGCCGTTTAGACCAAATGGCATGTGCAATCACGTGCCATTTCGAGTCTGTTGGTCCCCTCAGAATTGGCGCTAAAAATTGAAAATGGTATATAATCCACAGAAACCTTCGCGAAAAGAAGAGAGCGGATTCAGTTGTGAAAGTTGAAACTGAATCAAGAGAGAAAGAAAAAACGCGAAGCAGAGCTCGTTCTCCGACCCCCGTCGTCGAGAATTTGACCTCGAATTGCAGGGCGCTGGTTGGGTCTTCCCAGGCCAAACCAAAGCCACACGAGGCCACCAGAAGGTCGCCCAAAGTCCCCGGAATCGATCGCCGCCGGCCGCGCACAAGGAATCCGCGAGAACAGGTGAGTTGCAGTCTCGAGTGTTTCTTCAAGCTTTCATGGCGATTCATGCGTTTCTTGATCATTCATGCAATTAGTGTGGGCGTTTCATTCCCTGAACATCACTGACCATCGTCGCGTATCTTGTTTGCATCGGTTTTGCCTTAACACGCCCAATCGAGTCTTCCAATCCAACCTCCATTGTCAAGCCACTGTTCATTTTTCCCCAGCCAAATCTGGGCCGAGCGAGCTCGATCGGAGCTCGAGGTAAGTCTCCTGAACATTGAATGGTGCTTCCCTGTTAATGAATTGGTTCATTACGTCATGAATCGAGTGATTTGAGTGTATGTGTACGTACTGGTTCGTGCTTGCTCGCGCTTGATCCTGTGAATGAAATCGTGTAATCTCACGATATGTTGCGTACGAAGCATAGACGAGTCGTTTGCCGCCGGTCTCATTCGATTCCGTTGAGGTTCCACCGTTGGATCATCGCCGGAGAGTCGTGGCCGTTCGTTCAACAATGGTCGCGAGGTTGAAGACGATGCGAACCTGGCAGGTCAACAAGTCAAGGCCTTAGGTGGCGTCCGGCCATTGGTCCACGTCAGTGCCGAGTCAGCTCGACCGTTAGTTTGTTAGGACCAGTCAGCGTTAGATCGGACGGTCTAGGATTATCGAGTCTGATAAATGGTGACCGTCCGATTAGAAATTAGGATTATCCGAAAATGATTTTAATCGTAAAATCAATCAGAATGGAAACGGTGCCGTTTAAATGAAGGATTAGGCGACGTCGTTTTGGGTTAATGAAAATAGACGGTTCAGATCAAGTCCCACGTTCTAATCATGGCCGTAGATTCAAGTAGTTAGATCAGACGGTCCGGATCGAGTCTCCGTTCAATCTAGACCATAGGATCTAGTAATCAAATCTAAGGGACACGGACAAGCCACGTTGTTCAATAGGGGCCGTTAGATCAGATTAGTATAATCTGAAAAACGAAAACGCGATGCGGCGTCGTTTTGGAGCCAAGGAGTTCGCGGGTCCGGGTCTGGACCGGGTCCCGACCCGAGTGGGTCGGGTCAACCCGGTCCGAATAATATTTTTTTAATAAAAATTTCGAAAATGATTTTAAAAAAAAAATAAAAAAAATCAGAAAAATCCTAGAAAATCCAAAAAAAATGCTAGAAAATTCCAGAAAATTCCAAAAAATATGGGAAAATTGTGGAAAAATCCTAGATATTCCAGAAATCCCCAACAATCGAGGGTTGATCACAGACAACTGGTCAACCCCACTTTTGGGGTTTCTTACCCAATTTTCCGAGACTTGACGACATTACCCTTTAGAGGTAAGTCGCCTCTTTGCATGCTAGATAAGGCCGATAATGCCGAGGTGAGAATTAGGGTCGATTAGACGACCAATTCTTAGATTTGGGTTTTCGAGTCCCGCCTCTTTTCTCAAAACGACGATTTTGCCCTTTAATGGGAAAATCGTCTTTCTTGTCTCAATCGAGTTCTGAAAATTGCTTGAAGTTAGGGTTTGGGTCAGGTGGACGACCAACCCTAATATTTGAGATTTTCAGTTCCTCGTCTTTGTCCAAATGACGACTTTACCCCTCCAAGGGTAAAATCACTTGAAAATTCTAGAAAAATCCTGGAAATTCCCGAAAAATAGGAAATGGATTGGATTGATGGCCAATCCTATTTCCATTGTCTTTTGACTTCCCAATTCGTCTAAAATGATAGATTTACCCTTTTAAGGGTAAATTTTCCCCGAATTGTTCAAAATTACGATTCTGCCCCTCATGGGCGAATCATGTCCAAATCACTCCTAAGCCTTGATTGATATTTCTCTAGGCTAATAGGGCCTCATTAGGGATATCATGCTGATTTCATGCGTTTTATCCGCATGTACTGGATCCTTGATTTGCGCACTTATTTCTATTGGTTGTGAGTGATAGGGTAGTATTTCCCATCTGCATGAACTCCTAGATTTAGGATCTGTACCCCACTCATCTGTATGAAATCCTAGGATCAGATAAACCATTCAGCTTAGGTACCGAAAGGGCGTCAACTTTGACAGTTGGCGTAACTAAGTCCCCGAACCCACTTTTCTGGTTTCCGCAGAATCGAATAGATCACTCCCAACTATTCGATAGGGTTTTCCGATCGTACCCTCCATGAAACGATTGGTGGCGACTCCTTGGCATGTACACTCATCACATGTCACTAGACCACACTGAAGGTCGACCACGTGTATCCAGCAGTTGCGATTTGGGTAATGGACCTTGGGAGAGGCCCGCGTCCGATCAAGCCAGCGATCGGGCGGCCCATTAGCCCGCTCCCGCCTGAGAGCCTCCGGGAGAGGGTCGCGACAGACTGGCGACTCCACTGGGGACCATTCTAAAACTAGAATCTCTGGTTACGAATTCCAGAGGACTTGAGCCGATTAAAAAGTTGTTTGGTTTATCTGACATTGTTTTCTGCAGATGCTCTCGAAGGTGAGGTACGTATGCTAACCATTGTGTTAGATGTTTTTGCAGATTGGAGAAATAAGGGGTTGCGTGATTGTTGACATCTTTCCTGCAGGTTGGAGTTGGGAATGTATGTTTACTTTATGTATTTACTGAAGCGGTGTTTGATACAAACTGCTGTGCATGAGTTTGCATTGTGATGATCACGACACATCGCACACACTGGCGGTCAAACCCCGACTGCAACCACCCTTAGGTTACCTTAGATAGGGAAAGGATGCGAAAAGGATCTTGTGTTTGATGGCACTTGAGACTTTCGTATTCGTTCCCGCCTACCATCTGCATTGGCGATATCTAGCCCTCTTGGGTAGGTACCCTTGGGGAGGAATCTGCCTCGTGTGGATCGTGGGAGCCTGAGCCGTAGGTTCCTCACCTGACTTTCGGTTTTCTTTTTTTAGAGTATACCCACTTGTCACATGCGCATGTCCATGGATGGTTGGTATACCTAAAACCACCCATTGATACATGGGGCATTCCACGTCCCCCAAGGTGTGGTTGGTAAGACATTTATCTCTAAACGAACTTTATTTCCTGCTTCATGATATGACTCATACATTGCATACATCCATATGCATTCGCATCATGAAGATTACTCGGGTGACTAATGAGAACAACAATGATTATGGGGTAGGATGTCGCTCTTCCCTAAGAGCTCGACGGAGTTGGTGACCTTCGAGTACTTGAGAAAAGTTACTCGCCCCGGACCAAACACGAGGCTATACTTTACTAGATTCGTGTATGGTCGGGAACTGACTGGACGTAAGCTGGGGTATGCTGAGGACTGTCAAACCCGCTACTATGCTGATAACCTCAGATTCAAGCGACAAGCAGACGAAATGATGAAGGATTATCTGGAGATGAAGAGACAACGTCGCAACCAGCTGGCTAGGGAAGCGTACGCTCGCAGGATGGCTGAATTGCTGGCCAAAGAGAAAATACCCATGATTACTTCTTGGGGTAAGAAGAGACGCCATGCGATCAAGACCAAGCCAAGGCGTATCACGATCAAGAAAGTAGAACCCGAGAAGGCTTCCGAAGTCATCCTACCCTGGACTAGAAAGTGGCCGGAGGAACTACAACCTCTCGACCAAACCACTGAAGATAACTCCCCTACCCTAGATTAAAGGAGAATTTCTGACCAACTGTCATTTGGGTAGACTTCTGAAGGAAGAGTGATCTAGATCCTCACATTCCATTGTCTTTTATGGCTTTCTTGTTTGAAAAACCTTTCTTTACCGTTCTTCTATTAGACATCTTGACTGTAATAAGAGTACATCCCACTTTGTTCCTTTGATGTGTTGACCAATGGAACGTGACATTGCTGTTCCCTTTAGTCACTGAGTAAACCTGACTAAATTGCATAATTCACTTCCCTGAAATGCAAATTAGGCTTTGAGTCAGGCTTTTAAGACCTGAAAAAGGGTCCTAATCTCCATTTCTTCAAATTGAACTATGCAATCAAGTTAGCTCATGCATGCTTCACGACATCTGCATATTCATACATTTAAAGTAATTTCTGGCGATTGACCTTTTAAAATCATTTGCATATTTTAGACCTGATGGGAAAGAATGATATTCAAGTGTTCAAGATCCCCCGAGCTGAGCTCCAATCATGGTGGGATGGCATGGGCGAAGCCAGCCAGAAGTATGCGGAGTCACGACTAGGATACCTACTGGACCTACTGAAGATTGAGTGCCCACTTGCTTTTATTCAAGCCATGGCGCTCTACTGGGATCCTAACACCGCTACATTTTGCATGGAAGGATTAGAGATCACTCCCACTATCGAGGAGTATAGCGCTGTCATCGGAGTTGAATTCACCCCTACGCTCGTCCGACCCCCTATAGGACTTGAACCCCTAAGTCAGGTGGCTGAATTCCTCGACACAAACCTAAATGAAGTCAAAGTAGATGCGAAAAGCAATTCTGGAAGAATTTCCCTGTCCTTCCTTATAGACCGATTTTCCCGCCTTCCTGCTTCTAAAGGAACCAAATCTGGTAGAGCCTTTATCTTGGCATTCTTTGGCTTTGTGCTATTCCCAATCTCAACTGTCACCTTCGACCCTATCATGGCTATAGTAGCTAGGCAAGTCTGTTGTGGGTGGGATTACTCAAACATCCTCCTTGCCGAAACCTTCCTCTCCCTAAATCGTTTCAAGAAAAGCAAAAAGGGAATCTTTAGAGCTTCTAGTGATCTGCTGTATCTGTGGTTCACATCCCATATCAGACAATTCCACATCCGCATGGGTTTCACTGAAATCAGCCCCAATGCACACCCTCTTAAAACATTTGCTAGAACCCATACACGTGTTCCTAAGTTTAACTTTGTAGAATGGAAGAACTTCCTCAAAGTCCTAAAACCTGAGCAACTCCGATGGCGGCTAAGGTTGCCGACGCTGAGCAAAGTCAGATTGACCTGCGATGACGGAAGCCCAGTCCCCTTGCTAGGATTCACGGGCGCAACTGCATACTATCCAAGGAGGGTGATTCGACAGTTTGGAGCACTTCAGGAGATCCCTTCTTCACCGCGATCTGGTGTCTTTTCCTTTGACTTACCAAACCAGACCCTCACGGAGGAGGAGAAGAAACAATTTGAAGCCAAGGTGGCATCCATCATACACTCCTTGAAGAATTCCCAGGCTGAAGAAATAAGTTGGCCAGAAGACATGACTCGAGAAGAAAACACTCATAGAGCCACCACAGAATACATTCAACATTTCAAAGCGATCCAACGAAGCCTTGTCGAGCCCTACATACCTGAATACATCGTGCCGTACGTACCTGGGATAGAGCCCTACATACCCGAAGACATGGGACCACTGTCATGTTCAGAAGACGAGGAGCCCCAAGCTGAAGAGGGGAATCTATACTGGGATGATGAGGATACCTTAGGCTTCAAACGTCCTAGACTTGAATAGACTATTCTGTCTAGTGTAAAATAAGCAAGCATTGTGATGCCTTCTCATACATTCTCATTTCTGTGGAATACTATCTTGGACACATGAGTATGAATGTGAACATGTTTTGCAAATGCATAAAAAACTATCGTCAGAAATTACGCTTCTTTAATTCCATGAGTTCTTGTCGGGAAATGATTAAAAGAACTACTTACATGAGGCTAAGGCTCACAAAGTAGCCCTTTTTCTCATCTACTGACAAGAAGCATGCAACTAAAAGAATTAGCTGCTTCTTTTTGCTAAATAAGCGAAGCACTCACTGAGATCTTTTTAAACAGGTACACTCTCATCACGGAATTGCCAACGCATCGTTTCCGTACCCGCCTAAAGACGAGAATGGAACAGCAGGAATTGACTCCGCGCGTAGGAATGTTGGAATCTCAGATGACTGCCCTGGCAACTATGATGGCTGACATTAAGGCCATGCTGGAGACCAACCAAGCTAGACAGACAACCGCCCACAATCAGAACAACTCAGGCCCTTCCATGGTACCTGATGTAACAGATAAAGAAGCAACCAGGGATACCCAACATACAAAGGAAAACGTTCATGAACCAAATAGTCGGGCACAACAAAAAGCCTCGCCTGTTGTCATCAACCTTGAAAAAGAGGAGAAGGGAAAACAAACTGTGAAGACAGAGGCAGAGGCTAAGAGATTGGCCAAGATCGAAGAATGCCTGAGCAGTCAAGGCTATGAGCTGGCCCGCTTCGACAAAATATCTCCTTTTGCTAAAATAGAGACTCCTCCTGACTATAGGGAGCCAGAGTTCGTGAGAAAATACAACGGGACAGGCTGTCCCCGTGCCCACCTCAAGTACTACCTGCGCAAGATGGCGCACTACTCGGATTACATTCCGTTGTTGATGAACACATTCCAAGAGAGTTTGGCTGGCGCCGCTCTGGCTTGGTTTATTGAGCTAGACTTAGAGGATTATGACGGATGGGAGGACCTTGCAGAAGACTTCCTCAGGCAGTACAAATTTAACACAGCTACAGCCCCAACAAGAGAAGACCTCCTACGAACTTCAAAAGCGAGGGGCGAATCGATCAGGACATATGCTCAGAGGTGGCGAGCCTTGGCTACCCAAGTAAAGCCTTCAATCCCAGAAGAGGAGCTGATCGACTTATTCCTAAAAGCACTCCCCTACGAGTACTTTGACAGACTGAACACTTCTGGATGTCAGACATTCGCACACCTGATTAAGGTTGCTGAGAGGCTGGAATGGGCCTTGAAAGAAAGAAGGCCTCAGGAAGCTCCTACTAGGAAGCGGTATCCTCTGAGGAAGGAAAGAGAAGCCGGACTGGACATAGCATTTATACCAGATCCCCACAAGTTAAAGCCATTTGGCAATTCTAATCAGGCCAAAGGCGGATCATCCTGGTCAGCGCCAAAGGTACAAGAGCCTAGAAGAAAGCAACCCCAGAGACAGTTCTCTCAGCTCCCGAGACCTTTATCCAAGCTACTCCCGATGCTGCTGGAGCAACACTTGGTGGCAAAAGAACCACCTAGGGCAAACCCCGCAAGATATCCTGGCTTTGATGAGAGCCAGACCTGTGCCTACCATATGGGCGAAAGAGGGCATAATGTGGATAACTGCTATGTCCTGAAGCTGAAAGTGCAAGCCCTAATTGATAGTCAGATTTTGAAATTTGACAATGCAGCCCCAAATGTGCAAGAAAATCCGTTGCCAGATCACCAAACAGTAGGGGCAATATTCACTGAAGAAGAAGAGGACTACCTTAAACTGAAGATAGATGTGCCAAAGCTGGACACCCTGCTAACAATCGCTTCATCATACCCAAAAGAAGGGGAGATATCAACCGACCAAAAGAAGTTGTGTATCGACAAGATGAAGAGCTTGGGGATAGTGTCCGATATTACTGATGAAGAATTTGAAGGGATCGAAGCATCTCTATCTTTGAAAAGAAACCACTTCTTGATCACAGCTGGGCAGAGTAACACCTGTGGTACCTCACATGAGAACTTGGTAAGCAGCCTGGGGCCAGCTACTCAGTCAGAGGAAGAATTTGAAGAAGACGAAATAGAAGCCAGGAGGAGAAGTCTAGCAGACCTCAAGTTTATGGTTGACGCACTTGAGAAGAGCGAAATTATAGACAACCTGGGTCAAGATTCCGGAGGATACAATTTCAAGGTGAAATATTCGGCCCCTCCCAGCTTTTATCAAAAGATTGAAGACATCATACCGGACGGATGGGGAGGTATGGATGATCTCTCTCAACCAGAAACCTCAAACGGTATGGAAGAACTCGACAACGCCATATTGATGATCGAAGTAGCCACGGCCGTGGTGATCAGATTGGATGAGCTGGATAGCCTGAGCAAGGTAGAAGATTGCCCAGTGAGGCCTGTCGTAATTCAATTGCCTCAGGAGGAAGAGAGCAATACGTCAGGACCAGAGGTACCTCATCAGACAACTGTAACGATAAAAGTCCCCCCAGTAGAAGAGTATGATCCCAAAGCTGTTCATTGGGACTATGGGACCACACAAGTAGATGCAATAATGAGGTCTGGAAGATTTTATGCCCCCAGAGAGGGATAATCCGAAAAAAAAGATGTCTCAAAGGAAGATGCCGAAAAGCTCGTATCGATCATCAAAACCAGTGAGTTTGAAGTGATAGAGCAGCTGAGGAAGATGCCCGCTCAGATATCCCTGCTAGACCTATTCATCAATTCAGAGAAGCACAAGGACGCACTATTGAAGGTACTCAATGAAGTACATGTCCCTGAAACAATTAATGAGGTCCAACTAGGGGACTTTGTAGGGGCAATTCTCTTAAAAGACCAGTTGAGCTTCTCTGACGAGGACTTCCCCATGGAAGGAAGAGGGCACAACAAAGCTTTATACATCTCTGCCCAATGTAACGGCAAAAGAGTGGCACACGTATTGATCGATAATGGATCAGCCTTTAACATCTGTCCTTTGGCTACCATAAGGAGGCTGGGAATCAAGGAAGAGATGATCAAGACATCCAAGACAGCTGTGAGAGCATTCGACGGCATGAGGAAGACTGTAGAGGGAGAGATCGAGCTTGACGTATTCATCGGCCCGACAAAGTTCTCTATAAACTTTCAAGTAATGGATCTGCCCAGTGCATTTGGATTCCTGCTAGGAAGACCTTGGATCCATACAGCAGGAGCTGTCCCTTCGAGCCTGCACCAAAAAGTACGTTTCGTTGTAGATGGGAAGGTAATTACCGTACATGGGGAAGTCGACCTCCAGGCATACCAGAGCAGTGCCATTCCCTATATTGAGCCTGAAGAGAAAACTGAAGCGAGCTATCACTCCCTAGAGTTGGTAGCAACAGTTCATACCCCAGTAGGGTCGAAGTTGAGAACTCCTTACATCTCAGAAGCCAGTCTTCTACCAGCTAAGATGCTGCTGGCATACGGGTTCAATCCTGAAAAAGGCCTAGGCAAACATAATCAAGGTATAAATGCCCCGCTACAGTTGAAGGCTAATCCACATAAAATGGGCTTGGGGTACCAGAAGTATCCCATGAATGATTCTGTCCCGAAAGCAACAGGCCGAGACCGAGGGAAAAGCCTGGGACGCCGTGGAGGCGAAAACAGCCCGAATAGCTCATTCATCGGTTCTCCAACCTGGAAGGGAAGGTCTCGAATGTTCAAGAATCCCTTAAATACCTACTTCGACCAGAACTCCAAATGGCTATCTGAAGAGGGTATCACTTCGCCGATGGAACCAGATCTGACAAATCCTTTTCTCGAAGATGACTCTGTGAATGTCATCATGGAGTGGTTGGACAGTGAAGCCACTTCTTCTGAGTAAATAGACTCTTCCTTCATCTTTAAATACTGTGTTTAGAACTTTCTGCATTTCACTGTATTTTCTTTCCTTATTGAACGCATAAGAAAACGCCTTTGGATCTCCGGCCGTTGGTCCAAATAGCACATCTTGTAACGCGGCCCATTTCGCATTCAATAAAACCACGCATGTTTTGTTAAGGACATATGGAACCACGAATCAGCCCGATGATGATGATGGTCTTCCATATAGAAGCTTGAGGCCTGATTTGCCATATGATTCCTAATCTTCAAAAGATTTTCAAGGGGCCGGGATATCCAATGACATGAGGATTAGTCCCATCTGTACCTACATCTATTTCGAAAAACTTTTTCAAAAAGACTTTACATAAGCATGCATGTCATTTTTACTGAGCACAAACTAACCATACTCATGACATTTCAGGCATATCATCTCAAACATGCATACCAGGTTGTTACAAAATTCGGATCCCTCCATTAACCACTCCTATAACATTGAGGAAGATGAAGACGAGGATTACGCGTCTATCCGTAGGGATTGGAACACCTTTGAAGAATCAAAGCCTCCTACCTCAGAAGAACCAATTGTCATTAATTTGGGAGACACCGTGAACGTCAAAGAGGTCAAGATCGGCGGACACCTATCCCGTGATGAAAGGCTCGAGTTCACCAAGCTACTAAAAGAATATCAAGACATCTTCGCATGGTCTTACGCGGATATGCCAGGCCTTGATCCTAAGATTGTGGAACATGCATTGCCCACGGATCCTGGCATCAAACCTGTCAAACAAGGCAGTAGGCGGATGAAAGCCGAGTTAGAAGACAAGATTAAGGAAGAAGTCATGAAACTCCTTAGGGTAGGCTTCATTGAAGCTATCCCATATTCAGTCTGGGTTGCAAATATAGTCCCCGTCATGAAGAAAGACGGAAAAGTTCGGATCTGCGTAGATTACCGAGATCTGAATAGAGCAAGCCCAAAAGATGATTTTCCACTCCCCCACATTGATGTATTGGTGGATAGTACAGCAGATTATGAATTATTCTCATTCATGGATGGATTCTCGGGATACAACCAAATCTTCATGAAACAAGAAGACAAACCCAAGACTGCATTTACCACACCATGGGGGAATTTTTGCTACAAAGTCATGCCCTTTGGATTGAAAAACGCCGGGGCTACCTACCAGAAGGCTATGGTCACGTTATTCCATGACATGATCCACAAAGAGATTGAAGTATATGTTGATGACATGATCGCTAAATCCAAAAAAGGACAAGAACACATACAGGTATTAAGGAAGCTGTTTGAGCGCCTGCGCAAATACAAGTTAAAGCTGAACCCTAACAAATGCGTGTTTGGGGCAAGATCCGGGAAACTCCTTGGGTTCATAGTCAGCAACAGGGGCATTGAGATTGATCCCTCAAAAATCCAGGCCATCCACGATTTATCAACTCCATCCACAGTAAAAGAAGTGAGAAGCCTTCTAGGGAGATTGAACTATATTGCCAGGTTCATCAATCAGCTGTCTGATGTGGCTAAGCCTATCTTCAAATTGCTTAAGAAAGGCGCGAAAATAACGTGGGACGTCGAGTGCAGCAAGGCATTCCAAATGATCAAAAACTATTTGATCACACCACCGGTGCTTGTGCCACCAATTCCCGGTCACCCATTGACCTTATACCTGACCATACGACAAGAGTCCTTGGGAGCCTTACTTGCCCAGACAAGCCCGATAGATGGAAAAGAGAGGGCCATTTATTACCTGAGTAAGAAATTCACGCCATCTGAAGCAAAATATATACCAGTTGAAAGGGCCTGCGTAGCAACGGTATGGGTACTTCGCAGACTGAGGCAGTATACCCTACACCACCATATCCAGCTCATAACAGAGAACGATCCTGTCAAATACCTCCTGGAGAAACCCGCTCTAATTGGGAAATTAGCGAAGTGGCAAGTAATGTTGTCTGAATTTGACATCAAGTGTTCCCCACAGAAGTCGGTAAAAGGGAGAGCTATAGCTGACATGCTGGCAGAAAGCCCGTCAAGCAGTGAGTCCCCTGAAGTAGCGTACACAGAAGGCCGAATTCTGAACTTAGCAGAGGATAAGTGGATCATGTATTTCGATGGTGCTGTTAACCTATCAGGGGCAGGCACTGGGGCAGTACTGATATCCCCAGATGGTCAACATTACCCTGTCGCGGCAAAGATAACTTTTCCTTGTACCAACAATATTTCAGAATATGAGGCATGCATTCTAGGCCTACGACTAGCCCTTTCCATGAAGATACCTAGATTGCAGGTCTTTGGAGACTCCATGCTCATTATTCTACAGACACAAGGGGAGTGGAAGACGAAAGATGCAAAACTCATCCCCTACCATGAATACCTTGAAGAATTGATACTCAAGTTCGAAGAAGTGTCATTCGAATACCTATCAAGGTCTCACAATCAATTTGCAGATGCATTAGCCACCCTAACCTCGATGTTACAAACAACTGAAGGGTTGGATGTAGAACCCCTGAGGATCGGTATCGTTGAAAAGCCAGCTTATTGCATGCTAATCGAAGAGGAATGTGATGGAGAGCCATGGTACTATGACATCAAGAATTACCTCTTGAAAAGGGAATTCCCTAAAGGATGCCAGTCAGGAGACCGAAAATACATAACCAAGATGGCCAGCAAGTTCTTCCTCAATGGACAAATTCTGTACAAGAGATCGTTTGATTCTACTCTGTTAAGATGTGTAGGCGCCAAAGAAGCAAATATTCTCATGAAAGAGATCCATGAGGGTGCGTGTGGGCCTCACATGAACGGCCACCTCCTTGCCCGTAAGATCATGCGGCTAGGTTATTATTGGATGACCATCGAATCAGACTGCTGTCAGCACGTCCGGTCATGCCACCAATGCCAAATATATGGGGATAAGATTAACGCACCCCCGAACGAACTACACCAAATGTCTGAAGTTTGGCCTTTCGCTATGTGGGGGATAGACATGATAGGGCCTATTAATCCTATGGCTTCGAATGGTCATCGCTTCATCTTGGTAGCGATTGATTACTTCACCAAATGGGTAGAAGCCAGCTCTTAAAAGAATGTCACTGCAAGAAATGTGGCAAGATTTGTCAAAAGAGATATCATATCCCGGTATGGTACCCCTCAAGCGATCATCACAGATAACGGGTCCAACCTAAACAACAAGATTGTCGATGGTCTGCTGGATCATTTTAGCATTCGACATCTGAATTCATCTCCTTACCGCCCACAGATGAATGGGGCAGTGGAAGCCGCCAATAAAAACATCAAGAGAATCTTGGCTAAAACAGCAGAAAACTACAGGGATTGGCACGAAAGGCTGCCCTTCGCCTTGATGGCTTACCGAACGTCGATCAGGACTTCTACAGGGGCAACTCCCTATAGTTTGGTATATGGGACAGTGTCGCGACCCTCTCGAGGTTCGCCGTGGGCTCTCGAGGGCTAATGGGCCGTCCAGTCTGGTCAGACGCGGGCCTCTCCCAAGGCCCGTTACCCAAATCGCAACGGAGGTATACGTAGTCGACCTTCAGTGTGGTCTAGTGACATGTGTTAAGTGTGCATGCCATGGAGTCGCCACTAATCATTTTTTGGAGGGTATGATTGGACCACCCTTTTGAATAGTCGGGAGTTTCTATTCAATTCTGCGATAACCAGAGAAATGGGTTCGGGGACTTAGTTACGTCAACTGTCAGAGTTGACGGCCTTTCGGTACCTAAGTTGACTGAATTTTTTGACCTAAGATTTCATGCAGATTAGTGGAGTACGAATCCTAAATCTAGGAATTCATGCAAATAGGAATGACTATCCTGGCAATCACAATCAATAATAAAAGGCGCAAATCAATTAATCCAAATATGCAAAATAAACACATCAAATCAACATGACACTCATAAGAAAGCTCTATTAACCTAAATAAGTATCAATCAAGCTTAGGAATGATTTAGACATGATTTTACCCATAAGGGGTAAAGTCGTAATTTTGAGATAAAATGGACGATTTGCCCAAAAAAGGCAAAATCATCATTTCGGAATGAATTCGGAGTAAAACAATGTCAAAAATAGGTTTGGTCACTCAATTGACCCATTTCCTATTTTTTTTGCAATTTTCACGATTTTCTGGAATTTTAGAAACCGATTTACCATTCGAAGGGTAAAATCGTCATTTTCTAAAAATGAGAATGAAATGTGGAAATCCTAGACATAAGGTTTAGCCACCTATCTGGCTCATCGCCAAATTCTAAGCAATTTCCACAATTCATCGGAATATCAAAGACGATTTACCATTTGAGGGGTAAAATCGTCGTTTTGGATTAAACGGGAGAAAATCCTGAAACACGACAACCAATCAATTTCTTTTGATCATTTTCAGCCTTGGGAATTTTCTAGAATTTTTTTTAGTAATTTTCTGCAATTCTTCTCAATTTTTTTTGTTTTTCTTTAATTTTTCCATTTTTTTGGCATTTTCTGATTTATTAATATTGTTTTATATTTTCAGAAAATATTTTAACAAAAAGCATATCATTGGCAATAGACAACACTCAACCAGATAAATAAGCTAACTACTGAACTGAGATAAATACATGCAAACTAAATCTATAATGGCGACATTTTAGAAAAATAACCCTGATATACGGATCAGGTACGTAAAATATACCTGATTGGACACCGGTCTTCAATCGCTCAGCCCCAGCATACGACCGTCTCCGTGCGTCACAATCAAATACTCGAGTTGAGATTGGCGGTGATCTTCGGAAAAATCCTTCGACGCGACCTTTGAATACGGTGGACCATGAGCCCAAAATTCTCAGGCAACGGCCCAATCTCTTCGGCCCACAGGCCGAAGCTCTCGGCCAACTTGGCCTACGGACCTGGCACATGGGCCCAGATACTCGGCCCACCTCTCAGGCCATGGCCCAGGTCGCTGGCCCACGGACCCGGCCCAGAATAGGACACGGGGAATACAGAACTAGATTTTAGCGTCCACAATATGACAACACAGAGACACCACAATTCACGGATTATGCAGAAGCAGAGAAGGGAACTCAGTGTTAATCTTGGGCTTCTTCACGATCATCACGGTGTAATGAGCATGGTGAGCACAGTAGTCACTCACACTTCCTAAGACAGCCCTTTTTGGCTCCATAACCGTGGCTTCCAACTACCAGGATTGAGGCATGGCTTTTTTAACAGCATCGCAAAGAACATTCCTCGCATCGCCTTCCACCACTTCAACTGTTACATCATGAACCGATCTACTCATGCAAAGTTCCTTGGCTTTCTCCACAACTCTCGCGACACTCCTCTTCAAATCAGCTTACACGACCGGAAATACTTCAGCAGCTCCGGATCCAACGAGACCGGCGGCCGAGGAAGCGGAGAATTCGCGTAGACGACGATGAGCTTGAATGGAGAATCGGGCCTCGAGGGAGCGAAGAAGTGGTCGACGTCCACTCGAGCGCATGGACGCCGTAGTCGCTCTCGTCGACTTCGACCACCATAACTTGCTTCTCGGACGCCGACGCCGCCATGAGAGCTTCACCTTCGATCGGCGATCTTGGATCACGCTCGCCACTAAAAGGGACGCAAGCAGACGGCATGAGCGATCTTCTCTGGCCACGCGAGTGGTGGTGTGCGACGGTGGAGTCGCAGTCCCGGGCAGCCGTGCGTCGACCAATACCATCCTCGCCGACGCATCACGCACTACATGGAGCAATCTTCTGGAATCGGAGCCGAGGAGAAGCGAGGGCGAGAGCCGAGAGGTGAGATGGGAGATCGAACCCCGGGAGCTCACGCCACGTCCGTCTCCATATTATGTTGGAGAGATGCGAAGGAGGTCTGGTTCGGTCTCTCTCCCGAGGGAGCCTGTGTGCAGAATTAAAAAAGGATCCCAAAACGAGGCTCGACCCAACTTTTTTGTTTTTCCAGAATCGTTGCCTTCACAACTCGGGTGGTCCATCTTCAGGAAACTCCTTTGCTTTTGATAAGTCATTCCTCCTCGCTGTATCCAATACCTAAAGGTGCTTCCTTTCACTCAAACCGAAAAGCAGCCAAGGCGAGGACGAGATTCGGGAGTCTGGATAGCTGAATGGTGAGCCGAGAGAGAGAAAAAGGTGAGGGAATCTGTGAGTGGGAAAGAGAAAGAGATAAAAAATAACAAGCAACAATAAAAAGGCAAAGACAACATTATTTGGTCAAAAATCCCTTTCCTTTTGCTTTTTTTTTCTTTTAGATGATTATATATTTTTTTGATATTTTTTTTAGAAAATAAAATAAAATAAAATAATAATAATACAAAAATATGATTTTTTTGTTTTATTTATTTTTTATTTTTTATTTTTTTTGACTTTTTATGGATTTTATAAATAAATAAATAAATAAAATGAAATAAAATAAAAATAATAATAATAAAATGATCAATATTTAGGTGTCAACAGACAGAAGCAGTTCTACCAGTAGAAGTTAAGATTCCTTCTTTGAGAATCTTATCCGAAGATAAACTCTCTGAGTCAGAGTATTTCAAGCACAGATATGAACAGCTGAACTTAATAGATGAAAAACGTCTTAAAGCCATTTGCCATGGGCAAACTTACCAGAAGAGAGTAGCCAGGGCGTTCAATCGAAAGGTCAAGACCAGAAACTTCGAAGTAAATGACTTGGTAATTAGGAAAGTTTTGCCAAGTACTACCAATCCAGGGGGAAAATTCACTCCAAATTACGAAGGCCCCTACATTGTTAAGAAGATCCTCACGGGAGGAGCATTAATCCTTGTAAACTCCGAGGGAGAAGAATTGGGGCACCCTGTGAATTCAGATGCTGTGAAGAAATATTACCCTTGAAATAAAATCAGATTCTGGTCATATGCCCTGCCTCGAATTGAGCCTACTCTTCATGATAGTCTTTGCATAAGCATGTCACGCATCTATGCATACATTAGCATGTGTTCAATATTGCAGGATCCAAGGAAGCAGGGTCGCGATAAGTTGGAACGCATGATCAAGGAGACCTAACGTCATGGTGGTCAGGTGCACGTCTTCTTCTCCAAAGACTGAGAATTTCAAGAAATTTTAGAACAACTTAACCATCTTGTGTTGTTAAGAAAAATGCAGATTTTCGCGAATCTATCCACTTCCATAGGAATGCATGATCAAGGGTAAGGTGTATCGTTCTAATTTTCTGAAATTCGAGAGCATACACTGACATATTCCTTTTATGTTTTTCAGGAATCCCTAGCCGCGCTGGGCAGGTAAGTATTCCTTCCCTAATCTTTTAGGTTTACAAGACTGTCGGAATCCTTATTGATAGAATTTGAAGGCTTCTTGGAATCTAGCATATATTCAAATCTCATGTCTAGAAAGACGCAAAATTCTCATAGTCATGTCATTGGCATTCATGTTTAAACTTGGAGGTTATCCGAACATGATTGAAATATGCATTGTGCATCATAAATCCCCTTGGAGGGTCAGTTTTGGAGAAAGCAAAATGAACTCTTCCAAACAAAAGTTGTTTAAATCATTCAAAAGGGTGTTTCCTCAGACAAGGGGCAAGCCTGGTCCAAACACATCCCATACACACTTAAGAGATAAGTGGAATGGTAAGGATAGCGAGACCTTAACCTACGGACGTAAGGGTTATTCGCGGTGATTACATGGATTGAGACGACGGAGGCATTCGTTTCTCTACCATAAACACTACAGGTGACCATTGATAACCATTTGAACGACGATTTTATTCTATACCCCTGTCAAGAACCACCCCACAGTGGGGCAAACTGGAGGTACGTCCAGAGGTATCAGGAGGTAAATGGTTAGAAGTTCTCTTGCTCAGACTTGCATCAATCTTCGTGTGTTGCTTGTCATTTTAACTTCTATGGTAATTCAGGTGCTTTAGGATGACGAAAAGCATTCGTTTCTCTATCCTACACACTTTTACCCTTTGTACCGCCCAGTTGAGCCTATACATTCATTTTACAAACCCGTTGGTGATCATTGCATATTCCAAGACGGAAGCGACATCCCTTCAAGAGCGGAAGAGTTCAAAACACAGGATTTGCGAAAAATTCCTAGATTAATGTTGGAGTGCTGAGATTCAAGTTGTACATCTGGCACACGCATTTGAAAATTCTGATCCCCAAAAGAAAAGACAATGTGGGATCTCGACAAAAGATGAGAAAAAGAAAAGAAAGAGAAAAATTCAATCCTGGGCATCAAGAAAAAGCAAAGTGCCTGGTAAAAGCAAGGCCAATGCCGTCCAAATACTTGTACACTTGTGAATCATGTGTTTGATTTTGTAAATGCCAAAAGATGGCATGATACCTTTGTTTAGGTCACTAGTGAGATCTGATTATAAAAAAAAATCCCAAGGGAGCTGGACAGCAAAGGATACTCCCAGATTATGTCACATTTAGATGACAAAAGCATAGACAAGGTATTGACGCCGTCTTGACATGGGAGAGACGTTCTCTAAAGACAAATATGCACTTCAAAGACTAAAGACGTTCTTTGGACGAGAAGGGACAAGATCGGCGGCAAACCTGCAGTGATCACCAATGTTAGACCCTTCGCATATTCTAAGCCAAAAACAAGCCTTTTTTGATCCCCAATCCTACCTACGTTACAACCCTGAAAAGCCTTTTATGATTAAGGCACTTGGATTGACATAGGGTTTAATGTCTAAGCTTAGCTCGAAGAAGTTCGAGCAAGATTATTTCTTTCTCATTTCGCAGGTTTCTTGACTTGTAAACCTGGAGCAGACGTTGAAGACTCCTCTTCAAAAGCCTTGACTTGCACGCAAGTCCCCCTTTGAAAGCCGTTGACCAAGCCCAACATTACGGTCCCTTGGAAGTCCTCCTGATCGATCGAGGTGTATTCACTGCGAATGATCCTGAACCCTAGGCGCAGGTTTGATAGGAAGTTCGAGTGCATTCTTGGTAAAAGACCATTACCTCAAAACGGTGAGAAGTCCTCTTTGATGAGAATACTCCGTTGGACATTTTAACCAAACTCTTTTGGTAATTTCAGATTGTTTGATTCAAACTTTCCCCGCAAGGAACTTTTGATCACTCCCGTATGTTGCAAGGTGTTTTGGATAACCTCCAACCTCGTAATACATTCATTGAAATTTTTTCATGACTATGATATAAGTCATAAAGTGCTGTCAGTTTGACATCACATATCACTTAAAGACCATTGATGTACCTTTGGTAAGAAAATTTTCAGGTTGGAGCTTTTGCAAGATTCTTGATGACTTCGGCTCCCAGAATGGCTTGCAGCACTCTTGGTAAGAAACAATTTACATGTCTAAACTTCTGCAGAATTCCTGGCAATCCCGGATCTCAGAATAACACAACCTCTCTTGGTAAGAAAGAGTTTACATGTTCAAGCTTCTATAGGACCCCTGGTATCCCCAGATCTCAGAATGCTACTTCTTTTGTGAAGAATATATTTCAAGTTTGAACTTTCTGCAGGATACCTGGAGTCCCCAGATCCCAGAATGTCACCTTCAATGTCAAAAGGACAACATTCAAGATAGTCTTTCTGCGAGATCTCAGGTAGCCCCTAGATCCCAGAAGAATCTTATCAAAGTTTTTGCAGGTTTAAGTTTTCTGCAGGATACTTGGAATCCCCAAATCCCAGAATAACGCCTCGCGTGTCGAAAGGACAATTTTCAGAATCTGCTTCCTGTGAGGTTCTAGGTAACCCCTAAACCCAGAATAGCCCATTTGGTAAAGCATCAAGGTTAGGCACACCTCATTTGCATAAATCCTAGTTAATTCCTTAGAATATAGGATCAAAATGTTCGACAATCCCTAAGAGACTGGGTGCGTCATCTATAGGTTCCTAGCAGAAAGGAATCCTATTCTCAGCCTGATCCACTGACGGATTAAAATGTTCGACAATCCCTAAAAGACAGGGTGCGCCATCCATAGGTTCCTAGCGGAGAGGAATCCTATTCTCGGCCTGATCCCCCTGACGGATTAAAATGTTCGACAATCCCTAAGAGACTGGGTGCGTCATCCATAGATTCCTAGCAGAAAGGAGTCCTATTCATGGTCTGATCCACCATACGGATCAAAACCCCTGACAATCCCTAAGAGACTGGGTGCGTCATCCATATGTTCCTAGCAGAAAGGAGTCCTATTCATGGTCTGATCCACCATACGGATCAAAACCCCTGACAATCCCTAAGAGACTGGGTGCGTCATCCATAGGTTCCTAGCAGAAAGGAGTCCTATTCATGGTCTGATCCACCATACGGATCAAAACCCCCGACAATCCCTAAGAGACTGGGTGCGTCATTCACAGGTTCCTGTCAAGTGTAGGAATCCCATTCTGGCACGGCCTACCATACAGACTAGAGTTTAATCGCCCTAGGATACTCAAAAGACGAGTCCCTAGGTATTCACTAGAACCCGCTATACACCGCGCAGGCCACACGAGCATCAGGCAGGCGATCAACAGGTAAGTAACAGGTGGGTCTCTCTACTTTCTCTCTCACGTCAGCAAAAGAATGAAGAGCAAAGCCTTTACCAGTGGGACAAGAAAGATTGAGTGTCAAGATTCGTTTTTCTTTTCCCCAGTCGAGTCGGTCTAGACTCAGGTGTCACCTGTCTTTGAGCGAAACCTCTCACGAGATTCCTCTCAAAGAGGGGCAGCTGTTGACACCTGATTTTTTGACCAGGTCTTTTTCAGTTTTATTTTTGAAAAATCACAAAAAATTTATAAAAAGTCAAAAAATTACAAAATCAACTTTGGTGGCCTTGGCCAAGCCCAAGGAACCATTCTTGACCAAAAAATAATTTTTCACATTTTTCATATTTTTTAGTATTTTTGGAAAATAGAAAAATACTTAAACAATCAAGAAAAATATCATTTGAGGTCAAAAAAATATGGAAAAATATCCAATATTTTTCCTTTTAATCCCTTTTATTTTTGACCTCTCAAAAAAATCAAAATCAGATTCAATTTTAGGTGTTCCTTTATAACCCGTACTATTGAATTTGAAGAAAAAATAACAATTGAGTCTTTTAATTTGCAATTTTGGCATTTTTTAAGATCTTGACATTCAATCTGACTATCCCCTATTTCAATTTAGCCCAATTGTTTGCACAATATGCTCAATTGCACGGATTTGACAAAATTACATACTAAAATTGCATTTTAGTCCTTGAAATTGAGCATAATTGAAATTACTTTCAATTCAAGGGCTATCATTGCAAATTGAACATGCTACCCAATGGATTTCACCATTTTAAATCGATTGGCATAGGTGGTTTAACTCAATTTGATCATTTGCACCCTCAATTACACAATCCCCAATTTCCAATCAAATGAGAATTTGGGGATTTTGTAGAAATTGATGAAAACTTTTGGGCAAAACCACATTTCTAGATAGAATTCATGCCCTAGATTCGATTATGAGGTTCAATTGCAAAATTTGCCCATTAATTTGGGTTTAATTTGAAAAATGGTAAGTCGAAACCGGTTCAGACCGCCGGTCCAACCGGTCGAACCGGTCCGCTACAGTGTCATCTTCTTCATTAAGCCTTCGCGCGAATGATTGCATATACAATCAAATTAAACAACAAATTGCTTTTATGGGAAACATACTCCACATATTAGGCAAGTTTTATTTATGATGAGTGAACAAGCCTTGCACGTCCCTTTCTATCTCCCGACATCTCATTTGCTTTTTTTTTTTAGGGTAAGACTCACGTCTCAACAAGAGAAATAAGATTTGATGCACAAAATCTCAATAGAATATCTCGATATGTAAATTCATTTAATATTCAAATTGTAGAGTTTGCAATATGAAGGTGAACGGAAACGATCCCTACTACACACAGCGGAATTACACAAATTAACAAGCCCTAGAATCATCTTCTTGAATCACTGATCGTAGAAATGCATCACAGAACGAACGCACCTCGTTTTCACATATTAAGAGTCACCAATGTAGCGAGAGATTCGAGTTCGTTATCACGTTCGGGAGAGCAGAGGGAGAATCATCGTCGTCGTCTTTGTCTTCTGTGTTCTTCGTTGGAAGAGTGTCGTCCAAAATAACGACGTTTGATAGAATAACTTAACATGACGAAGGGACGTGATCTTTTATTACGTTCAAAGTTGGTAACCGCCAAGGGGTGGGATACCCTACATGGGCGAACCACGGTACTTACCGTGCTCCCTCATAAAATTCAACATCTCCCACTCGCCCATGTAGGGTTATCCATAACTGTCACTTGTCCACTAAGGATCAACAACTTCCACTCACCCACGAAGGGTTAAATATAACTCTTTCTCTTTTCTGCAAAGTTCATATCGACAAATAATCAAAGCGACCAGTATACTGCGAGAGCTCGTTGCCATACATCCGTTGTGAGTATATAGAGTTGTGAGTATATAGCAGCTCTAAAATGGCATGTTAACTCAGAGTAGATTCAATATACAGTACCCTAGATCAATCGGTCACATTTACATCATCTCTCTTGATCTCTTTGAGCGCTCAAACACAATACATTGTATTCACAATCATGATTAACTCAAATAATCACAATTGGTCGACCTGTGAACACAAAGATTGAATTCCAAAACAAGTTGATTTTCCTCTTCCCTTAAACCTCACAATCTCAATCCAGCTCGTTTTTCTAGAAATGTCCCATTAGGTCGAATCAATCTCATGACCATTAGTAATACCCTTAGATAGCGAACACACAAAAAAATCTTGAGAATAAGTAAGAGTGTGAGGGGACTTAATTTGAGGAACTTTTATCCTCAAGAGTCTCACACGGCTATAGAGTGAGATCAAAACTCTTGCCAACTCTTCTTGGTTGATTCATGCATATGTAATATGAAGTATGTATTACGGTATTCTCTACTTTCCCATGGAGTGTATGTCTTTTCTTTTAATACCGTACATATGGTAGCTCAGACATACTCAGTGTCTAGCTTGAGTTCACAAATCTACTCTCTTTAATAGAATCTTTCAGAACTCACATCTGGCATTAAGACAAATAAAGTGAAATATGTGGGGTATATCATTTCGATATTTCACTTTCGGACATAATAATTTATGACCTCATCCTAACACTTCTGTTAAGGCGACATTAAATTTTCAAGCTTCAGCTCTCAATTATCATCTAGATAATAAGCTTGAAATCTCATCTCTATTTATTACGCAGTAAATAAAGGCGATTACTTGTGTGAGTAGTCTAATATCATTTGTCCGACATACCTTCTCAACATAATGCACCAAGCATTAATATGCATAAATGTCATACAAACTCATAGGCATCACTAATGATAACAAATACCATCAACTGTGAACATTGAGAAATATAAATGTCCAATACTCCCACTTTTATGCACCTTCTATAGATTTCAATATATGAAACTAATCCTTTTGCTAACACATGACTGAGGAGCAACATCTCTAGGTACTTATTTCACAGAAGAGCTGCGATCATTCTGTGCATATATGTGTTCTGTACATTCACATCTTTTCTTACAACCACGTCTTTCACAAAAAAAAAAAAACATGTTGCGTGTCTATTTACTTAGTCTGTACATTCACTCAGACCGCCGGTCCAACCGGTCGAACCGGTCCGCTACAGTGTCGTCTTCTTCATCAAGCCTTCGCGCGAATGAATAGTAGGAGGTTGGATTTTAACAAGGAAATTGATCAACCAATCGACTACAATTGGAGATGCACTAGTGGGCGTTTCGTTCACCAAACCATTCCCCGCTGATTGACGCCGGAATCGCGGCTAATAGTCGCCGGAGAAAGGAGTGATCGGCCGGTCAATCCTGCAGACCTGCGAAAGTCAACACTTCCCAAACTCAGTACAAATTCATGCCAAATTCGCATGAATCACGACCTGCCGAAGAACTAGACGGACATGGACGGAACACCCATCGTCTCCGTCGCCGTTTAGACCAAATGGCATGTGCAATCACGTGCCATTTCGAGTCTGTTGGTCCCCTCAGAATTGGCGCTAAAAATTGAAAATGGTATATAATCCACAGAAACCTTCGCGAAAAGAAGAGAGCGGATTCAGTTGTGAAAGTTGAAACTGAATCAAGAGAGAAAGAAAAAACGCGAAGCAGAGCTCGTTCTCCGACCCCCGTCGTCGAGAATTTGACCTCGAATTGCAGGGCGCTGGTTGGGTCTTCCCAGGCCAAACCAAAGCCACACGAGGCCACCAGAAGGTCGCCCAAAGTCCCCGGAATCGATCGCCGCCGGCCGCGCACAAGGAATCCGCGAGAACAGGTGAGTTGCAGTCTCGAGTGTTTCTTCAAGCTTTCATGGCGATTCATGCGTTTCTTGATCATTCATGCAATTAGTGTGGGCGTTTCATTCCCTGAACATCACTGACCATCGTCGCGTATCTTGTTTGCATCGGTTTTGCCTTAACACGCCCAATCGAGTCTTCCAATCCAACCTCCATTGTCAAGCCACTGTTCATTTTTCCCCAGCCAAATCTGGGCCGAGCGAGCTCGATCGGAGCTCGAGGTAAGTCTCCTGAACATTGAATGGTGCTTCCCTGTTAATGAATTGGTTCATTACGTCATGAATCGAGTGATTTGAGTGTATGTGTACGTACTGGTTCGTGCTTGCTCGCGCTTGATCCTGTGAATGAAATCGTGTAATCTCACGATATGTTGCGTACGAAGCATAGACGAGTCGTTTGCCGCCGGTCTCATTCGATTCCGTTGAGGTTCCACCGTTGGATCATCGCCGGAGAGTCGTGGCCGTTCGTTCAACAATGGTCGCGAGGTTGAAGACGATGCGAACCTGGCAGGTCAACAAGTCAAGGCCTTAGGTGGCGTCCGGCCATTGGTCCACGTCAGTGCCGAGTCAGCTCGACCGTTAGTTTGTTAGGACCAGTCAGCGTTAGATCGGACGGTCTAGGATTATCGAGTCTGATAAATGGTGACCGTCCGATTAGAAATTAGGATTATCCGAAAATGATTTTAATCGTAAAATCAATCAGAATGGAAACGGTGCCGTTTAAATGAAGGATTAGGCGACGTCGTTTTGGGTTAATGAAAATAGACGGTTCAGATCAAGTCCCACGTTCTAATCATGGCCGTAGATTCAAGTAGTTAGATCAGACGGTCCGGATCGAGTCTCCGTTCAATCTAGACCATAGGATCTAGTAATCAAATCTAAGGGACACGGACAAGCCACGTTGTTCAATAGGGGCCGTTAGATCAGATTAGTATAATCTGAAAAACGAAAACGCGATGCGGCGTCGTTTTGGAGCCAAGGAGTTCGCGGGTCCGGGTCTGGACCGGGTCCCGACCCGAGTGGGTCGGGTCAACCCGGTCCGAATAATATTTTTTTAATAAAAATTTCGAAAATGATTTTAAAAAAAAATAAAAAAAATCAGAAAAATCCTAGAAAATCCAAAAAAAATGCTAGAAAATTCCAGAAAATTCCAAAAAATGTGGGAAAATTGTGGAAAAATCCTAGATATTCCAGAAATCCCCAAAAATCGAGGGTTGATCACAGACAACTGGTCAACCCCATTTTTGGGGTTTCTTACCCAATTTTCCGAGACTTGACGACATTACCCTTTAGAGGTAAGTCGCCTCTTTGCATGCTAGATAAGGCCGATATTGCCGAGGTGAGAATTAGGGTCGATTAGACGACCAATTCTTAGATTTGGGTTTTCGAGTCCCGCCTCTTTTCTCAAAACGACGATTTTGCCCTTTAATGGGAAAATCGTCTTTCTTGTCTCAATCGAGTTCTGAAAATTGCTTGAAGTTAGGGTTTGGGTCAGGTGGACGACCAACCCTAATATTTGAGATTTTCAGTTCCTCGTCTTTGTCCAAATGACGACTTTACCCCTCCAAGGGTAAAATCACTTGAAAATTCTAGAAAAATCCTGGAAATTCCCGAAAAATAGGAAATGGATTGGATTGATGGCCAATCCTATTTCCATTGTCTTTTGACTTCCCAATTCGTCTAAAATGACAGATTTACCCTTTTAAGGGTAAATTTTCCCCGAATTGTTCAAAATTACGATTCTGCCCCTCATGGGCGAATCATGTCCAAATCACTCCTAAGCCTTGATTGATATTTCTCTAGGCTAATAGGGCCTCATTAGGGATATCATGCTGATTTCATGCGTTTTATCCGCATGTACTGGATCCTTGATTTGCGCACTTATTTCTATTGGTTGTGAGTGATAGGGTAGTATTTCCCATCTGCATGAACTCCTAGATTTAGGATCTGTACCCCACTCATCTGTATGAAATCCTAGGATCAGATAAACCATTCAGCTTAGGTACCGAAAGGGCGTCAACTTTGACAGTTGGCGTAACTAAGTCCCCGAACCCACTTCTCTGGTTTCCGCAGAATCGAATAGATCACTCCCAACTATTCGATAGGGTTTTCCGATCGTACCCTCCATGAAACGATTGGTGGCGACTCCTTGGCATGTACACTCATCACATGTCACTAGACCACACTGAAGGTCGACCACGTGTATCCAGCAGTTGCGATTTGGGTAATGGACCTTGGGAGAGGCCCGCGTCCGTTCAAGCCAGCGATCGGGCGGCCCATTAGCCCGCTCCCGCCTGAGAGCCTCCGGGAGAGGGTCGCGACAATAAACCATTCAGCTTAGGTACCGAAAGGGCGTCAACTTTGACAGTTGACGTAACTAAGTCCCCGAACCCACTTCTCTGGTTTCCGCAGAATCGAATAGATCACTCCCAACTATTCGATAGGGTTTCCGATCGTACCATCCACGAAACGATTGGTGGCGACTCCTTGGCATGTACACTCATCACATGTCACTAGACCACACTGAAGGTCGACCACGTACATCCAGCAGTTGCGACTTGGGTAATGGACCTTGGGAGAGGCCCGCGTCCGATCAAGCCAGCGATCGGGCGGCCCATTAGCCCCGCTCCCGCCTCCGAGCTCCGGGAGAGGGTCGCGACAGACTGGCGACTCCGCTGGGGATCGAACCCAGAATCTCTGGTTTCGCAGACCAGAGGACTTGAGCCGATTAAAAAGTTGTTTGGTTTATCTGACATTGTTTTCTGCAGATGCTCTCGAAGGTGAGGTACGTATGCTAACCATTGTGTTAGATGTTTTTGCAGATTGGAGAAATAAGGGGTGGCGTGATTGTTGACATCTTTCCTGCAGGTTGGAGTTGGGAATGTATGTTTACTTTATGCATTTACTGAAGCGGTGTTTGATAAAAACTGTTGTGCATGACTTTGCATTGTGATGATCACGACACATCGCACACACTGGCGGTCAAACCCCGACTGCAACCACCCTTAGGTTACCTTAGATAGGGAAAGGATGCGAAAAGGATCTTGTGTTTGATGGCACTTGAGACTTTCGTATTCGTTCCCGCCTACCATCTGCATTGGCGATATCTAGCCCTCTTGGGTAGGTACCCTTGGGGAGGAATCTGCCTCGTGTGGATCGTGGGAGCCTGAGCCGTAGGTTCCTCACCTGACTTTCGGTTTTCTTTTTTTAGAGTATACCCACTTGTCGCATGCGCATGTCCATGGATGGTTGGTATACCTAAAACCACCCATTGATACAGGGGGCATTCTACGTCCCCCAAAGTGTGGTTGGTAAGACATTTATCTCTAAACGAACTTTATTTCCTGCTTCATGATATGACTCATACATTGCATACATCCATATGCATTTGCATCATGAAGATTACTCGGGTGACTAATGAGAACAACAATGATTATGGGGTAGGATGTCGCTGTTCCCTAAGAGCTCGACGGAGTTGGTGACCTTCGAGTACTTGAGAAAAGTTACTCGCCCCGGACCAAACACGAGGCTACACTTTACTAGATTCGTGTATGGTCGGGAACTGACTGGACGTAAGCTGGGGTATGCTGAGGACTGTCAAACCCGCTACTATGCTGATAACCTCAGATTCAAGCGACAAGCAGACGAAATGATGAAGGATTATCTGGAGATGAAGAGACAACGTCGCAACCAGCTGGCTAGGGAAGCGTACGCTCGCAGGAAGACTGAATTGCTGGCCAAAGAGAAAATACCCATGATTACTTCTTGGGGTAGGAAGAGACGCCCTGCGATCAAGACCAAGCCAAGGCGTATCACGATCAAGAAAGTAGAACCCGAGAAGGCTTCCGAAGTCATCCTACCCTGGACTAGAAAGTGGCCGGAGGAACTACAACCTCTCGACCAAACCACTGAAGATAACTCCCCTACCCTAGATTAAAGGAGAATTTCTGACCAACTGTCATTTGGGTAGACTTCTGAAGGAAGAGTGATCTAGATCCTCACATTCCATTGTCTTTTATGGCTTTCTTGTTTGAAAAACCTTTCTTTACCGTTCTTCTATTAGACATCTTGACTGTAATAAGAGTACATCCCACTTTGTTCCTTTGATGTGTTGACCAATGGAACGTGACATTGCTGTTCCCTTTAGTCACTGAGTAAACCTGACTAAATTGCATAATTCACTTCCCTGAAATGCAAATTAGGCTTTGAGTCAGGCTTTTAAGACCTGAAAAAGGGTCCTAATCTCCATTTCTTCAAATTGAACTATGCAATCAAGTTAGCTCATGCATGCTTCACGACATCTGCATATTCATACATTTAAAGTAATTTCTGGCGATTGACCTTTTAAAATCATTTGCATATTTTAGACCTGATGGGAAAGAATGATATTCAAGTGTTCAAGATCCCCCGAGCTGAGCTCCAATCATGGTAGGATGGCATGGGCGAAGCCAGCCAGAAGTATGCGGAGTCACGACTAGGATACCTACTGGACCTACTGAAGATTGAGTGCCCACCTGCTTTTATTCAAGCCATGGCGCTCTACTGGGATCCTAACACCGCTACATTTTGCATGGAAGGATTAGAGATCACTCCCACTATCGAGGAATATAGCGCTGTCATCGGAGTTGAATTCACCCCTACGCTCGTCCGACCCCCTATAGGACTTGAACCCCTAAGTCAGGTAGCTGAATTCCTCGACACAAACCTAAATGAAGTCAAAGTAGATGCGAAAAGCAATTCTGGAAGAATTTCCCTGTCCTTCCTTATAGACCGATTTTCCCGCCTTCCTGCTTCTAAAGGAACCAAATCTGGTAGAGCCTTTATCTTGGCATTCTTTGGCTTTGTGCTATTCCCAATCTCAACTGTCACCTTCGACCCTATCATGGCTATAGTAGCTAGGCAAGTCTGTTGTGGGTGGGATTACTCAAACATCCTCCTTGCCGAAACCTTCCTCTCCCTAAATCGTTTCAAGAAAAGCAAAAAGGGAATCTTTAGAGCTTCTAGTGATCTGCTGTATTTGTGGTTCACATCCCATATCAGACAATTCCACATCCGCATGGGTTTCACTGAAATCAGCCCCAATGCACACCCTCTTAAAACATTTGCTAGAACCCATACATGTGTTCCTAAGTTTAACTTTGTAGAATGGAAGAACTTCCTCAAAGTCCTAAAACCTGAGCAACTCCGATGGCGGCTAAGGTTGCCGACGCTGAGCAAAGTCAGATTGACCTGCGATGACGGAAGCCCAGTCCCCTTGCTAGGATTCACGGGCGCAACTGCATACTATCCAAGGAGGGTGATTCGACAGTTTGGAGCACTTCAGGAGATCCCTTCTTCACCGCGACCTGGTGTCTTTTCCTTTGACTTACCAAACCAGACCCTCACGGAGGAGGAGAAGAAACAATTTGAAGCCAAGGTGGCATCCATCATACACTCCTTGAAGAATTCCCAGGCTGAAGAAATAAGTTGGCCAGAAGACATGACTCGAGAAGAAAACACTCATAGAGCCACCACAGAATACATTCAACATTTCAAAGTGATCCGACGAAGCCTTGTCGAGCCCTACATACCTGAATACATCGTGCCGTACGTATCTGGGATAGAGCCCTACATACCCGAAGACATGGGACCACTGTCATGTTAAAAGAACTACTTACATGAGGCTAAGGCTCACAAAGTAGCCCTTTTTCTCATCTACTGACAAGAAGCATGCAACTAAAAGAATTACCTGCTTCTTTTTGCTAAATAAGCGAAGCACTCACTGAGATCTTTTTAAACAGGTACACTCCCATCACGGAATTGCCAACGCATCGTTTCCGTACCCGCCTAAAGACGAGAATGGAACAGCAGGAATTGACTCCGCGCGTAGGAATGTTGGAATCTCAGATGACTTCCCTGGCGACTATGATGGCTGACATTAAGGCCATGCTGGAGACCAACCAAGCTAGACAGACAACCGCTCACAATCAGAACAACTCAGGCCCTTCCATGGTACCTGATGTAACAGATAAAGAAGCAACCAGGGATACCCAACATACAGAGGAAAACGTTCATGAACCAAATAGTCGGGCACAACAAAAAGCCTCGCCTGTTGTCATCAACCTTGAAAAGGAGGAGAAGGGAAAACAAACTGTGAAGACAGAGGCAGAGGCTAAGAGATTGGCCAAGATCGAAGAATGCCTGAGCAGTCAAGGCTATGAGCTGGCCCGCTTCGACAAAATATCTCCTTTTGCTAAAATAGAGACTCCTCCTGACTATAGGGAGCCAGAGTTCGTGAGAAAATACAACGGGACAGGCTGTCCCCGTGCCCACCCAAGTACTACCTGCGCAAGATGGCGCACTACTCGGATTACATTCCGTTATTAATGAACACATTCCAAGAGAGTTTGGCTGGCGCCGCTCTGGCTTGGTTTATTGAGCTAGACTTAGAGGATTATGACGGATGGGAGGACCTTGCAGAAGACTTCCTCAGGCAGTACAAATTTAACACAGCTACAGCCCCAACAAGCGAAGACCTCCTACGAACTTCAAAAGCGAGGGGCGAATCGATCAGGACATATGCTCAGAGGTGGCGAGCCTTGGCTACCCAAGTAAAGCCTTCAATTCCAGAAGAGGAGCTGATCGACTTATTCCTAAAAGCACTCCCCTACGAGTACTTTGACAGACTGAACACTTCTGGATGTCAGACATTCGCACACCTGATTAAGGTTGCTGAGAGGCTGTAATGGGCCTTGAAAGAAAGAAGGCCTCAGGAAGCTCCTACTAGGAAGCAGTACCCTCTGAGAAAGGAAAGAGAAGCCGGACTGGACATAGCATTTATACCAGATCCCCACAAGTTAAAGCCATTTGGCAATTCTAATCAGGCCAAAGGCGGATCATCCTGGTCAGCGCCAAAGGTACAAGAGCCTAGAAGAAAGCAACCCCAGAGACAATTCTCTCAGCTCCCGAGACCTTTATCCAAGCTACTCCCGATGCTGCTGGAGCAACACTTGGTGGCAAAAGAACCACCTAGGGCAAACCCCGCAAGATATCCTGGCTTTGATGAGAGTCAGACCTGTGCCTACCATATGGGCGAAAGAGGGCATAATGTGGATAACTGCTATGTCCTGAAGCTGAAAGTGCAAGCCCTAATTGATAGTCAGATTTTGAAATTTGACAATGCAGCCCCAAATGTACAAGAAAATCCGTTGCCAGATCATCAAGCAATAGGGGCAATATTCACTGAAGAAGAGGAGGATTACCTTAAACTGAAGGTAGATATGCCTAAGCTGGACACCCTGCTAACAATCGCTTCATCATACCCAAAAGAAGGGGAGATATCAACTGACCAAAAGAAGTTGTGTATCGACAAGATGAAGAGCTGGGGGATAGTGTCCGACATTACTGATGAAGAATTTGAAGGGATCGAAGCATCTCTATCTTTGAAAAGAAACCACTTCTTGATCACAGCTGGGCAGAGTAACACCTGTGGTACCTCACATGAGAACTTGGTAAGCAGCCTGGGGCCAGCTACTCAGTCAGAGGAAGAATTTGAAGAAGACGAAATAGAAGCCAGGAGGAGAAGTCTAGCAGACCTCAAGTTTATGGTTGACGCACTTGAGAAGAGCGAAATTATAGACAACCTGGGTCAAGATTCTGGAGGATACAATTTCAAGGTGAAATATTCGGCCCCTCCCAGCTTTTATCAGAAGATTGAAGACATCATACCAGACGGATGGAGAGGTATGGATGATCTCTCTCAACCAGAAACCTCAAACGGTATGGAAGAACTCGACAACGCCATATTGATGATCGAAGTAGCCACGGCCGTGGTGATCAGATTGGATGAGCTGGATAGCCTGAGCAAGGTAGAAGATTGCCCAGTGAGGCCTGTCGTAATTCAATTACCTCAGGAGGAAGAAAGCAACACGTCAGGACCAGAGATACCTCATCAGACAACTGTAACGATAAAAGTCCCCCCAGTAGAAGAGTATGATCCCAAAGCTGTTCATTGGGACTATGGGACCACACAAGTAGATGCAATAATGAGGTCTGGAAGATTTTATGCCCCCAGAGAGGGAGAATCCGAAAAAAAAGATGTCTCAAAGTGATAGAGCAGCTGAGGAAGATGCCCGCTCAGATATCCCTGCTAGACCTATTCATCAATTCAGAGAAGCACAAGAACGCACTATTGAAGGTACTCAATGAAGTACATGTCCCTGAAACAATCAATGAGGAACAACTAGGGGACTTTGTAGGAGCAATTCTCTTAAAAGATCAGTTGAGCTTCTCTGACGAGGACTTCCCCATGGAAGGAAGAGGGCACAACAAAGCTTTATACATCTCTGCCCAATGTAACGGCAAAAGAGTGGCACACGTATTGATCGATAATGGATCAGCCTTTAACATCTGTCCTTTGGCTACCATAAGGAGGCTGGGAATCAAGGAAGAGATGATCAAGACATCCAAGACAGCTGTGAGAGCATTCGACGGCATGAGGAAGACTGTAGAAGGAGAGATCGAGCTTGACGTATTCATCGGCCTGACAAAGTTCTCTATAAACTTTCAAGTAATGGATCTGCCCAGTGCATTTGGATTCCTGCTAGGAAGACCTTGGATCCATACAGCAGGAGCTGTCCCTTCGAGCCTGCACCAAAAAGTACGTTTCGTTGTAGATGGGAAGGTGATTACCGTACATGGGGAAGTCGACCTCCAGGCATACCAGAACAGTGCCATTCCCTATATTGAACCTGAAGAGAAAACTAAAGCGAGCTATCACTCCCTAGAGTTGGTAGCAACAGTTCATACCCCAGTAGGGTCGAAGTTGAGAACTCCTTACATCTCAGAAGCCAGTCTTCTACCAGCTAAGATGCTGCTGACATACGGGTTCAATCCTGAAAAAGGCCTAGGCAAACATAATCAGGGTATAAATGCCCCGCTACAGTTGAAGGCTAACCCACATAAAATGGGCTTGGGGTACCAGAAATATCCCATGAATGATTCTGTCCCGAAAGCAACAGGCCGAGGCCGAGGCAAAAGCCTGGGACGCCGTGGAGGCGAAAACAGCCCGAATAGCTCATTCGTCGGTTCTCCAACCTGGAAGGAAAGGTCTCGGATGTTCAAGAATCCCTTAAATACCTACTTCGACCAGAACTCCAAATGGCTATCTGAAGAGGGTATCACTTCGCCGATGGAACCAGATCTGACAAATCCTTTTCTCGAAGATGACTCTGTGAATGTCATCATGGAGTGGTTGGACAGTGAAGCCACTTCTTCTGAGTAAATAGACTCTTCCTTCATCTTTAAATACTATGTTTAGAACTTTCTGCATTTCACTGTATTTTCTTTCCTTATTGAAACGCATAAGAAAACGCCTTTGGATCTCCGGCCGTTGGTCCAAATAGCACATCTTGTAACGCGGCCCATTTCGCATTCAATAAAACCACGCATGTTTTGTTAAAGACATATGGAACCACGAATCAGCCCGATGATGATAATGGTCTTCCATATAGAAGCTTGAGGCCTGATTTGCCATATGATTCCTAATCTTCAAAAGATTTTCAAGGGGCCGGGATATCCAATGACATGAGGATTAGTCCCATCTGTACCGACATCTATTTCGAAAAACTTTTTCAAAAAGACTTTACATAAGCATGCATGCCATTTTCACTGAGCACAAACTAACCATACTCATGACATTTCAGGCATATCATCTCAAACATACATACCAGGTTGTTACAAAATTCGGATCCCTCCATTAACCACTCCTATAACATTGAGGAAGATGAAGACGAGGATTACGCGTCTATCCGTAGGGATTGGAACACCTTTGAAGAATCAAAGCCTCCTACCTCAGAAGAACCAATTGTCATTAATTTGGGAGACACCGTGAACGTCAAAGAGGTCAAGATCGGCGGACACCTATCCCGTGATGAAAGGCTCGAGTTCACCAAGCTACTAAAAGAATATCAAGACATCTTCGCATGGTCTTACGCGGATATGCCAGGCCTTGATCCTAAGATTGTGGAACATGCATTGCCCACGGATCCTGGCATCAAACCTGTCAAACAAGGCAGTAGGCGGATGAAAGCCGAGTTAGAAGACAAGATTAAGGAAGAAGTCATGAAACTCCTTAGGGTAGGCTTCATTGAAGCTATCCCATATTCAGACTGGGTTGCAAATATAGTCCCCGTCATGAAGAAAGACGGAAAAGTTCGGATCTGCGTAGATTACCGAGATCTGAATAGAGCAAGCCCAAAAGATGATTTTCCACTCCCCCACATTGATGTATTGGTGGATAGTACAGCAGGTTATGAATTATTCTCATTCATGGATGGATTCTCGGGATACAACCAAATCTTCATGAAACAAGAAGACAAACCCAAGACTGCATTTACCACACCATGGGGGAATTTTTGCTACAAAGTCATGCCCTTTGGATTGAAAAACGCCGGGGCTACCTACCAAAAGGCTATGGTCACGTTATTCCATGATATGATCCACAAAGAGATTGAAGTATATGTTGATGACATGATCGCTAAATCCAAGAAAGGACAAGATCACATACAGGTATTAAGAAAATTATTTGAGCGCCTGCGCAAATACAAGTTAAAGCTGAACCCTAACAAATGTGTGTTTGGGGCAAGATCCGGGAAACTCCTTGGGTTCATAGTCAGCAACAGGGGCATTGAGATTGATCCCTCAAAAATCCAGGCCATCCACGATTTATCAACTCCATCCACAGTAAAAGAAGTGAGAAGCCTTCTAGGGAGATTGAACTATATTGCCAGGTTCATCAATCAGCTGTCTGATGTGGCTAAGCCAATCTTCAAATTGCTTAAGAAAGGCGCGAAAATAACGTGGGACGCCGAGTGCAGCAAGGCATTCCAAATGATCAAAAACTATTTGATCACACCACCGGTGCTTGTGCCACCAATTCCCGGTCACCCATTGACCTTATACCTGACCATACGACAAGAGTCCTTGGGAGCCTTACTTGCCCAGACAAGCCCGATAGATGGAAAAGAGAGGGCCATTTATTACCTGAGTAAGAAATTCACGCCATCTGAAGCAAAATATATACCAGTTGAAAGGGCCTGCGTAGCAGCAGTATGGGTACTACGAAGACTAAGGCAGTATACCCTACATCATCACATTCAGCTCATAACAGAGAACGACCCCGTCAAATACCTCCTAGAGAAACCCGCTTTAATTGGGAAACTGGCAAAATGGCAAGTAATGTTGTCTGAATTTGACATTAAATGTTCTCCGCAGAAGTCGGTAAAAGGAAGAGCTATAGCGGACATGCTGGCAGAAAACCCATCGAGCACTGAATCCCCTGAAGTAACGAACACAGAAGGCCGAATTCTGAACTTAGCAGAGGATAAGTGGATCATGTATTTCGATGGTGCTGTTAACCTATCAGGGGTAGGCACTGGGGCAGTACTGATATCCCCATATGGTCAACATTACCCTGTCGCGGCAAAGATAACTTTCCCTTGTACCAACAATATATCAGAATATGAGGCGTGCATTCTGGGTCTACGACTGGCCCTTTCTATGGAGATACCTAGGTTACAAGTCTTTGGAGACTCCATGCTCATTATTCTACAGACACAAGGGGAGTGGAAGACGAAAGATGCAAAACTCATCCCCTACCATGAATACCTTGAAGAATTGATACTCAAGTTTGAAGAAGTGTTATTCGAGTACCTATCAAGGTCTCACAACCAATTCGCAGATGCATTAGCCACCCTAGCCTCGATGTTACAAACGATTGAAGGGTTGGATATAGAACCTCTGAGGATCGGCATTGTTGAAAAGCCAGCTTATTGCATGCTAATCGAAGAGGAATGTGATGGAGAGCCATGGTACTATGACATCAAGAATTACCTCTTGAAAAGGGAATTCCCTGAAGGATGCCAGTCAGGAGACCGAAAATACATAACCAAGATGGCCAGCAAGTTCTTCCTCAATGGACAAATTCTATACAAGAGATCGTTCGATTCCACTCTACTGAGATGCGTAGGTGCCAAAGAAGCAAATATTCTCATGAAAGAGATTCATGAAGGTGCGTGTGGGCCTCACATGAACGGCCACCTCCTTGCCCGGAAGATCATGCGGCTAGGTTATTATTGGATGACCATCGAATCAGACTGCTGTCAGCATGTCCGGTCATGCCACCAATGCCAAATATACGGGGATAAGATTAACGCACCCCCGAACGAACTACACCAAATGTCTGAAGTTTGGCCTTTCTCTATGTGGGGGATAGACATGATAGGGCCTATTAATCCTATGGCTTCGAATGGTCATCACTTCATCTTGGTAGCGATTGATTACTTCACCAAATGGGTAGAAGCCAGCTCTTACAAGAATGTCACTACAAGAAATGTGGCAAGATTTGTCAAAAGAGATATCATATCCCGGTATGGTACCCCTCAAGCGATCATCACAGATAATGGGTCCAACCTAAACAATAAGATTGTCGATGGTCTGCTGGATCACTTTAGCATTCGACATCTGAATTCATCTCCTTACCGCCCACAGATGAATGGGGCAGTGGAAGCCGCCAATAAAAACATCAAGAGAATCTTGGCTAAAACAGCAAAAAACTACAGGGATTGGCACGAAAGGCTGCCCTTCGCCTTGATGGCTTACCGAACGTCGATCAGGACTTCTACAGGGGCAACTCCCTATAGTTTGGTATATGGGACAGAAGCAGTTCTACCAGTAGAAGTTAAGATTCCCTCTTTGAGAATCTTATCCGAAGATAAACTCTCTGAGTCAGAGTATTTCAAGCACAGATATGAACAGCTGAACTTAATAGATGAGAAACGTCTTAAAGCCATTTGCCATGGACAAACTTACCAGAAGAGGGTAGCCAGGGCGTTCAATCGAAAGGTCAAGACCAGAAACTTCGAAGTAAATGACTTGGTAATTAGGAAAGTTTTGCCAAGTACTACCCATCCAGGGGGAAAATTCACTCCAAATTACGAAGGCCCCTACATTGTTAAGAAGATCCTCACGGGAGGAGCATTAATTCTTGTAAACTCCGAGGGAGAAGAATTGGGGCACCCTGTGAATTCAGATGCTGTGAAGAAATATTACCCTTGAAATAAAATCAGATTCTGGTCATATGCCCTGCCTCGAATTGAGCCTACTCTTCATGATAGTCTTTGCATAAGCATGTCACGCATCTATGCATACATTAGCATGTGTTCAATATTGCAGGATCCAAGGAAGCAGGGTCGCGATAAGTTGGAACGCATGATCAAGGAGACCTAACGTCATGGTGGTCAGGTGCACGTCTTCTTCTCCAAAGACTGAGAATTTCAAGAAATTTTAGAACAACTTAACCATCTTGTGTTGTTAAGAAAAATGCAGATTTTCGCGAATCTATCCACTTCCATAGGAATGCATGATCGAGGGTAAGGTGTATCGTTCTAATTTTCTGAAATTCGAGAGCATACACTGACATATTCCTTTTATGTTTTTCAGGAATCCCTAGCCGCGCTGGGAAGGTATGTATTCCTTCCCTAATCTTTTAGGTTTACAAGACTGTCGAAATCCTTATTGATAGAATTTGAAGGCTTCTTGGAATCTAGCATGTATTCAAATCTCATGTCTAGAAAGACGCAAAATTCTCATGGTCATGTCATTGGCATTCATGTTTAAACTTGGAGGTTATCCGAACATGATTGAAATATGCATTGTGCATCATAAATCCCCATGGAGGGTAAGTTTTGGAGAAAGCAAAATGAACTCTTCCAAACAAAAGTTGTTTAAATCATTCAAAAGGATGTTTCCTCAGACAAGAGGCAAACCTGGTCCAAACACGTCCCATACACACTTAAGAGATAGGTGGAATGGTAAGGATAGCGAGACCTTAACCTACGGACGTAAGGGTTATTCGCAATGATTACATGGATTGAGACGACGGAGGCATTCGTTTCTCTATCATAAACACTACAGGTGACCATTGATAACCATTCGAACGACGATTTCATTCTATACCCCTGTCAAGAACCACCCCACAGTGGGGCAAACTGGAGATACATCCAGAGGTATCAGGAGGTAAATGGTTAGAAGTCCTCTTGCTCAGACTTGCATCAATCTTCGTGTGTCGCTTGTCATTTTAACTTCTATGGTAATTCAGGTGCTTTAGGATGATGAAAAGCATTCGTTTCTCTATCCTATACACTTTTACCCTTCGCACTGCCCAATTGAGCCTATACGTTCATTTCACAAACCCGTTGGTGATCATTGCATATTCCAAGGTGGAAACGACGTCACTTCAAGAGCGGAAGAGTTCAAAACACAGGATTTGTGAAAAATTCCTAGATTAATGTTCGAGTGCTGAGATTCAAGCTATACGTCTAGCACATTCATTTGAAAATCCTGATCCCCAAAAGAAAAGAAAAGATGGGGTCTCAAAAAGAAAGAAGAGAGAAAAATTTAATCTTGGGCATCAAGAAAAAGCAAAGTGCCTGGTAAAAGCAAGGCCAATGCCCATCCAAATACTTGTACACTTGTGAATTATGTGTTTGATCTTGTAAATGCCAAAAGGGGGCATGATACCTTTGTATAGGTCACTAATGAGATCTGATTGTAAAAGAAAAATTCCAAGGGAGCTAGACTGCGAAAGATGCTCCCAAATCATGTCACACTCAGATGACGAAAGTGTAGACAAGATGTTAACGCCGTCTTGACATGAGAGAGACGTTCTCTAAAGACAAATATGCACTTCAAAGACTAAAGACGCTCTTTGGACGAGAAAGGACAAGATCGGCGGCAAACCTGCAGTGATCACCAATGTTAGACCCTTCGCATATTCTAAGCCAAAAACAAGCCTTTTTTGGTCCCCAATCCTACCTACGTTACAACCCTGAAAAGCCTTTTCTGATTAAGGCACTTGGATTGACATAGGGTTTAATGTCTAAGCTTAGCTCGAAGAAGTTCGAGCAAGATTATTTCTTTCTCATTTCGCAGGTTTCTTGACTTGTAAACCTGGAGCAGACGTTGAAGACTTCTCTTCGAAAGCCTTGACTTGCACGCAAGTCCCCCTTTAAAAACCGTTGACCAAGCCCAACATTACGGTCCCTTGGAAGTCCTCCTAATCGATCGAGGTGTATTCACTGCGAATGATCCTGAACCCTAGGCGTAGGTTTGATAGGAAGTTCGAGTGCATTCTTGGTAACAGACCATTACCTCAAAACGGTGAGAAGTCCTCTTTGATGAGAATACTCCATCGGACATTTTAACCAAGCTCTTTTGGTAATTTCAGATTGTTTGATTCAAACTTTCCTCGCAAGGAACTTTTGATCACTCCCGTATGTTGCAAGGTGTTTTGGATAACCTCCAACCTCGTAATACATTCATTGAAATTTTTTTCATGACTATGATATAAGTCATAAAGTGCTGTCAGTTTGACATCACATATCACTTAAAGACCATTGATGTGCCTTTGGTAAGAAAATTTTCAGGTTGGAGCTTTTACAAGATTCTTGATGACTTCAGCTCCCAGAATGGCTTGCAGCACTCTTGGATACCTGGAGTCCCCAGATCCCAGAATGTCACCTTCAATGTCAAAAGGACAACATTCAAGATAGTCTTTCTGCGAGATCTCAGGTAGCCCCTAGATCCCAGAAGAATCTTATCAAAGTTTTTGCAGGTTTAAGTTTTCTGCAGGATACTTGGAATCCCCAAATCCCAGAATAACGCCTCGCGTGTCGAAAGGACAATTTTCAAAATCTGCTTCCTGTGAGGTTCTAGGTAACCCCTAAACCCAGAATAGCCCATTTGGTAAAGCCTCAAGGTTAGGCACACCTCATTTGCATAAATCCTAGTTAATTCCTTAGAATATAGGATCAAAATGTTCGACAATCCCTAAGAGACTGGGTGCGTCATCTATAGGTTCCTAGCAGAAAGGAATCCTATTCTCGGCCTGATCCACTGACGGATTAAAATGTTCGACAATCCCTAAAAGACAGGGTGCGCCATCCATAGGTTCCTAGCGGAGAGGAATCCTATTCTCGGCCTGATCCCCCTGACGGATTAAAATGTTCGACAATCCCTAAGAGACTGGGTGCGTCATCCATAGGTTCCTAGCAGAAAGGAGTCCTATTCATGGTCTGATCCACCATACGGATCAAAACCCCTGATAATCCCTAAGAGACTGGGTGCGTCATCCATAGGTTCCTAGCAGAAAGGAGTCCTATTCATGGTCTGATCCACCATACGGATCAAAACCCCCGACAATCCCTAAGAGACTGGGTGCGTCATTCACAGGTTCCTGTCAAGTGTAGGAATCCCATTCTGGCACGGCCTACCATACAGACTAGAGTTTAATCGCCCTAGGATACTCAAAAGACGAGTCCCTAGGTATTCACTAGAACCCGCTATACACCGCGCAGGCCACACGAGCATCAGACAGGCGATCAACAGGTAAGTAACAGGTGGGTCTCTCTACTTTCTCTCTCACGTCAGCAAAAGAATAAAGAGTAAAGCATTTACCAGTGGGACAAGAAATATTGAGTGTCAAGATTCGTTTTTCTTTTCCCCAGTCGAGTCGGTCTAGACTCAGGTGTCACCTGTCTTTGAGCGAAACCTCTCACGAGATTCCTCTCAAAGAGGGGCAGCTGTTGACACCTGATTTTTTGACCAGGTCTTTTTCAGTTTTATTTTTGAAAAATCACAAAAAAATTTATAAAAAGTCAAAAAATTACAAAATAAACTTTGGTGGCCTTGGCCAAGCCCAAGGAACCATTCTTGACCAAAAAATAATTTTTCACATTTTTCATATTTTTTAGTATTTTTGGAAAATAGAAAAATACTTAAAAAAATCAAGAAAAATAGCATTTGAGGTCACAAAAATATGGAAAAATATCCAATATTTTTCCTTTTAATCCCTTTTATTTTTGACCTCTCAAAAAAATCAAAATCAGATTCAATTTTAGGTGTTCCTTTATAACCCGTACTATTGAATTTGAAGAAAAAATAACAATTGAGTCTTTTAATTTGCAATTTTGGCATTTTTTAAGATCTTGACATTCAATCTGACTATCCCCTATTTCAATTTAGCCCAATTGTTTGCACAATATGCTCAATTGCACGGATTTGACAAAATTACATACTAAAATTGCATTTTAGTCCTTGAAATTGAGCATAATTGAAATTACTTTCAATTCAAGGGCTATCATTGCAAATTGAACATGCTACCCAATGGATTTCACCATTTTAAATCGATTGGCATAGGTGGTTTAACTCAATTTGATCATTTGCACCCTCAATTACACAATCCCCAATTTCCAATCAAATGAGAATTTGGGGATTTTGTAGAAATTGATGAAAACTTTTGGGCAAAACCATATTTCTAGATAGAATTCATGCCCTAGATTCGATTATGAGGTTCAATTGCAAAATTTTCCCATTAATTTGGGTTTAATTTGAAAAATGGTAAGTCGGAACCGGTTCAGACCGGTCAGACCGCCGGTCCAACCGGTCGAACCGGTCCGCTACAGTGTCGTCTTCTTCATTAAGCCTTCGCGCGAATGAATAGTAGGAGGTTGGATTTTAACAAGGAAATTGATCAACCAATCGACTACAATTGGAGATGCACTAGTGGGCGTTTCGTTCACCAAACCATTCCCCGCTGATTGACGCCGGAATCGCGGCTAATAGTCGCCGGAGAAAGGAGTGATCGGCCGGTCAATCCTGCAGACCTGCGAAAGTCAACACTTCCCAAACTCAGTACAAATTCATGCCAAATTCGCATGAATCACGACCTGCCGAAGAACTAGACGGACATGGACGGAACACCCATCGTCTCCGTCGCCGTTTAGACCAAATGGCATGTGCAATCACGTGCCATTTCGAGTCTGTTGGTCCCCTCAGAATTGGCGCTAAAAATTGAAAATGGTATATAATCCACAGAAACCTTCGCGAAAAGAGGAGAACGGATTCGGTTGTAAAAAAGAAAACCAAACCGAGAGAGAAGGAGGAGGAGAGAGGGAGAGCTCGTCCTCCAACCGCCATTGTCGAGGACAGAGCTCGAATCCACAGAGCATCGGTCAGGCCTTTCCAGGCTAGACCAAAGCTCGAGGAGATCGTCGGGAGGTCGCACATACTGAGAGGAAGCCGCTGTCGTTGACGGTACAGTCTGAAACCGCCGGAACAGGTGAGTCACAGTCCCGAGTCTTCCTTCAAGCTTTCATGGCGATTTACGTGTTTCTTGATCATTCATGCAATTAATGTGTGCATTTCATTCCTCGAACATCACTGACCATGTTCGCGTCTTCATTTTGCATTGATTTTGCTCAAATGCCCCGAATCGAGTCTACCGATTTAGCCTCCATAGCCGATTCTTGCCTAGCCAAATCTGGGCCGAGCGAGCTCAATCGGAGCTCGAGGTAAGTCTTCTGGATCTCCATTGATGCTATTCTATGACTGAAATTCTTTGATTTTGAGTGAATTGCATGATTGAGCTTCCATGGCCGTACTCGGCGATTTGCACGATGTTCTTGATTTTGCGAATAAGATGTTTCGATTCTTAGATATGTCGAACTAGAGCTAATCGCGAATCGATTGCCGTTGGTCTCGAGTGATTCCATTAAGATTTCACCGCACGATCATCGCCGGAGAGCCACAGCCGTCCATTCCGTCGGAGTCGCGAGGTTGAAGACGAAGATGACATGGCATAGTCAACATGTCAAAGTCTTAGGTGTCAGTCCATCATTGGTCCACGTTTTCGTCCAGTCAGCATGCCGTTAGAGGTTGTTATTCGAATAAACAGATCTAACGGCTGAGGATAATCGAGTCTAAATTTTAGCGGCCGTCCGATTAGTAATTAGGTTTATCCGAAAATCTTTAAAATCAGAAAATCAAAACGAGCTGAAACGGTGTTGTTTAGGATAGTAACAGTGCGGCGTCGTTTTAGGTTAGAGAGGGTGAACGGTCCAGATCGAGTCTTGCGTTCTAATCTTGACCGTAGATTTTGGTAGGTCGATCAGACGGCTCTGGTCAGGTCTTTGCTTAATCTAGGCCGTAGATTTCAGTCAGCCCATCCAACTGCCGTGGATTAGCCACGTGGTCTATTAGGGACCGTCAGATCAGTGCCAAATAATCTGAAAATCAGAAGTGCATCAGACGGCGTCGTTTCGATCAAGGTTTTTCGCGGGTTCAGGTCTGGACCGGGTCCCGACCCGAGTGGGTCGGGTCGACCCGGTCCGAATAATATTTTTTTAAATAAAAATTTCGAAAATGATTTTAAAAAAATAAAAAAAATCAGAAAAATCCTAGAAAATCCAAAAAATGCTAGAAAATTCCAGAAAATTCCAAAAAAAAGTGGAAAAATTGTGGAAAAATCCTAGATATTCCAGAAATCCCCAAAAATCGAGGGTTGATCACAGACAACTGGTCAACCCCATTTTTGGGGTTTCTTACCCAATTTTCCGAGACTTGACGACATTACCCTTTAGAGGTAAGTCGCCTCTTTGCATGCTAGATAAGGCCGATAATGCCAAGGTGAGAATTAGGGTCGATTAGACGACCAATTCTTAGATTTGGATTTTCGTGTCCCGCCTCTTTTCTCAAAACGACGATTTTGCCCTTTAATGGGAAAATCGTCTTTCTTGTCTCAATCGAGTTCTGAAAATTGCTTGAAGTTAGGGTTTGGGTCAGGTGGACGACCAACCCTAATATTTGAGATTTTCAGTTCTCATCTTTGTCCAAAATGACGACTTTACCCCTCCAAGGATAAAATCACTTTTAAATTTCAGAAAAATTCTGAAAAATCCCGAAAAATAGGAAATGGATTGGATTGATGGCCAATCCTATTTCCCCGTCCTTTGACTCTCCAATTCGCCAAAAATGACGAATCTGTCCTTTTTAGGGGAAATTATCCCCAAATTGTTCAAAATTACGATTTTGCCCCTCATGGGCAAATCATGCTGAAATCATTCCTAAGCCTTGATTGATATTTCTCTAGGCTAATAGGGCCTCATTAGGGATGCCACGCTGATTTCATGTGTTTTATCCGCATGTACTGGATCCTTGATTTGCGCACTTATTTCTATTGATTGTGATTGATAGGGTAGCAATTCCCATCTGCATGAACTCCTAGATTTAGGATCTGTACCCCACTCGTCTGTATGAAATCCTAGGATCAGATAAACCATTCAGCTTAGGTACCGAAAGGGCGTCAACTTTGACAGTTGACGTAACTAAGTCCCCGAACCCACTTCTCTGGTTTCCGCAGAATCGAATAGATCACTCCCAACTATTCGATAGGGTTTCCGATCGTACCCTCCACGAAACGATTGGTGGCGACTCCTTGGCATGTACACTCATCACATGTCACTAGACCACACTGAAGGTCGACCACGTACATCCAGCAGTTGCGACTTGGGTAATGGACCTTGGGAGAGGCCCGCGTCCGATCAAGCCAGCGATCGGGCGGCCCATTAGCCCCGCTCCCGCCTCCGAGCTCCGGGAGAGGGTCGCGACAATGCTAAGGAGTCGCCACCAATCGTTTCGTGGAGGGTATGATCGGAAACTCTATCGAATAGTTGGGAGTGGTCTATTCGATTCTGCGGAAACCAGAGAAGTGGGTTCGGGGATTTAGTTACGTCGACTGTCAAAGTTGACGCCCTTTCGGTACCTAAGCTGAATGGTTTATCTGATCCTAGGATTTCATACAGATGAGTGGGGTACAGATCCTAAATCTAGGAGTTCATGCAGATGGGAATTACTACCCTATCAATCACAATCAATAGAAATAAGTGCGCAAATCAAGGATCCGGTACATGCGGATAAAACACATGAAAGCAGCATGGCATCCCTAATGAGGCCCTATTAGCCTAGAGAAATATCAATCAAGGCTTAGGAATGATTTTGGCATGATTTGCCCACGAGGGGCAAAATCGTAATTTTGGATAATTCGGGAAAATTCACCTCAAAAGGGAAAATCTGTCATTTTAGATGAATTGGGAAGTCAAAAGACATAGGAAATAGGATTGGCCATCAATCCAATCCATTTCCTATTTTTCGGGAATTTCCAGGACTTTTCTGGAATTTTCAAGTGATTTTACCCTTGGAGGGGTAAAGTCGTCATTTGGACAAAAACGGGAACTGAAAATCTCAAATATTAGGGTTGGTCGTCCACCTGACCCAAACCCTAACTTTAAGCAATTTTCAGAACTCGATTGAGACAAGAAAGACAATTTTCCTATTGAAGGGCAAAATCGTCATTTTGAGAAAAGGTGCGGGACTCGAAACCCAAACTCGAGAATTGGTCGTCTAATCGACCCTAATTCTTACCTTGGAGTTATCGGCCTTATCTCGCATACACAGTAGAGGCGACTTACCCCTAAAGGGTAATATCGTCAAGTCTCGGAAAATTGGATAAGAAACCCCAAAAATAGGGTTGACCAGTTGTCTGTGGTCAACCCTCGATTTTTGGGGGTTTCTGGAATGTCTAGGATTTTCCCACAATTTTTCCACATTTTTTTGGAATTTTCTGGAATTTTCTATCATTTTGTTTTATTTTCTAAGATTTTTCTGATTTTTTTTTATTTTTTAAAATCATTTTTTGATTTTTTAATTAAAAAATGTGATTTGGACCGGGTCGATCCGACCCACTCGGGTCGGAACCCGGCCCAGACCCGGACCCGCGCGATCCACAGCCACGAAACGACGCTGTTTATACCTTTTTATTTTTCTGATTATTTAGACTTGATCCGACGGTTCCTATTGAACCGCGCGGCTAATCCACGACCGCCAGATCAGATTACCAAAACCTACGGTTCAGATTAGGCGAAGACCCGATCAGGGCCGTTTGATCAGATTACTTAAACCTACGGCCATGATTAGATTCCAAGATTCGATCTAGACCGTCTATTCACACTAACCTAAACGACGCCGCACGGCCACTAACCTAAAGGGCACCGTTTCAGCTCGTTTTGATTTTCTGATTTTAAAACATTTTCGGATATTTTAAAACATTTTCGGATAAACCTAATTACTAATCGTACGGCCATTAAAATTTAGAATTGATTTATCTCGACCATCCGATCTGTTTATTCGAATAACAGACCCTAACGGCCATGCTGACTAGACTAACACGTGGACTAATCGCGGGACGACACCTGGATATTTGACCAGTTGACTACGCCAGGTCAGCATCGTCTTCAACCTCTCGACCACAATTGAACGAACGGCTGTGGATCTCCGGCGATGATCCAACGGTGGATTTTCGATGAAATTGTGCAGGATCGACGGCAATCGACTCGCGATCGTCCCTAATCTAACATATCCAAGAATCACAGCACATCGTTCGCAAAATCGCAAGCATCCAGCAAGATACCGAGTACGGCCATAGAGGTTCGATCACACAGACTTACGCGAAATCAGATCAATTGATTCATAAATCGACACGGAATGAAGTACATAGGACTTACCTCGAGCTCCGATTGAGCTCGCTCGGCCCAGATTTGGCTGGGCAAGAATTAGCTATGAAGGCTAAATCGGGAGACTCAATTCGAGGTATGTGAGCGAAATCGATGCAAAATGAAGATGTGAACATGGTCAGTGATGTTTAGGGAATGAAACGCCCATAGAAATTGCAAGAACGGGCATGAAAGACAAAAATCGCCATTGGAGCACAATGAAGGACTCGAGGTCAAGACTCACCTGTTTCGGAGGTTTCCAGCTATGCGACTGACGACGACAGCTTCCTCTCAACACGGGTGACCTCTTGGTGACCTTCGCGAGCCCTGGTCTAGCCTGTGATGGCCCGACCGCCGCTCGGTGAATTCGAGCTTAGTCCTCGACAATGGCGGTTGGAGGACGAGCCATTTCTCTCTCTTTTTCTCTCTCTCTCTCTCGATTCTGTTTCCTTTCTTTCAACTGAATCCCCTCTCCTCTCTCTTCGCGAAGGCCTGTTAGCTTATATAGCTTGTTCGATTTTTGGCGCCGAACGATGGATCTTCAACTGACTCGGTTTGGCACGTGTATGTCGCGACCCTCTCGAGGTTGCATGTGGGCTCTCGAGGGCTAATGGGCCGTCCAGTCTAGTCGGACGCAGGCCTCTCCCAAGGCCCGTTCCCCAAATCACAACGGAGGTATGCGTAGTCGACCTTCAGTGTGATCTAGTGACATGTGCTAAGTGTGCATGCCATGGAGTCGCCACCAATCATTTTTTGGAGGGTATGATTGGACCACCCTATTGAATAGTCGGGAGTTTCTATTCAATTCTACGATAACCAGAGAAATGGGTTCGGGGACTTAGTTACGTCAACTGTCAGAGTTGACGCCCTTTCGGTACCTAAGTTGATTGAATTTTCTGCAATTTTTCTCAATTTTTTTTTGAATTTTTCCTTAATAATTCACTTTTTTTTATTTGATTTTTTTTTTAAATTTCCTGAAAATAAGTCCCAACTGAACGGTCCCTAACTCGCCACGTGGCGTCTCGGTGATAATCGAATCATTTTAATTTTTGTAAAATTTGAAATTCATTTCTTTTAATGTTAAAAATATTTTTTATTTTGAAAATCATCGGATCACGGCACGTGGCTCATCTGCAACCATCCAATCTAGCATTTTTTTGTTTTTGTTTTTATAGGACGCAACACAATGCAAAAAATAAAGAAGATATTAAGTCATTATACAACATAAACATAAGCAAAGGAGATGGGATCCGGTGAATTTTACGACGTCGGAGTCCGTCGGTGCTCGTGCAACAATGTGTGGGGATATAGACCACCAGCAGGAGGCTCGGCCTTCCGATTCTGGGGTAGCACAATATAATTTACATAAAATAAATAAATAAAACACCTTGGACACCAATAGGAGGCTTAGCCTTCCGATTCTGGGTCTTTTATGCGAAATATAGAAATGCTATGACATAAAGTAAATACACAGCAAATATTTAGACACCAACAGGAGGCTCGGCCTTCCGATTCTGGGTCTTTTATGCGAAATAAAGAAATGCTATGACATAAAGTAAATACACAGCAAATATTTAGACACCAACAGGAGGCTCGGCCTTCCGATTCTGGGTCTTTTATGCGAAATATAGAAATGCTATGACATAAAGTAAATACACAGTAAATACGAAAAAATACAAAATAAACAATAATCCGAGCTCGGATGAGGAGGACGTTGAACTATTTTCACAAATCCGAACGGTGAAGATGAAGAAAGAATTGAGATGAGATTATACACAATTTTACCTCGATCCGATGGTCGAATTGATCGAAAACTGAAGAAATACCGGCGGATGAACAGTTCCCGCGCCAGGAACAACTTCTGATTTGGCTGCTGTGCGACCACTTGGAGAGATCTGTTTAAAGATCCGAACGGTGGATATGAAGAAGGGGTTAAGAAGACCCTGCACACAAAAAATCAGCTCGATCCAACGGCTCAATCGGCCGGAAACGCAAGAAATGTCGGCGGGTATACAGTTCCCACGCCTGGAACATCTTCTGATTTGGCTGTTGTTCGACCACTTTGAGAGATTTGTTTAAAGATCCGAACGGTGGATATGAAGAAGGGATCAAGAAGACCTTGTACACAAACATTCAGCTCGATCCAACGGTCCAATCGGCCGGAAACGCAAGAAATGTGGAGGGTGGTAATGTGATGACAAAAAAAATGGAAGAGAGAATATATGGAATGAGCGTGGGAGAGGAAGAAGAAGAAGAAGAAGAAGAAGAAGAAGAAGGAGGAGGAGGAGGAGGAGGAGAAGAAGAAGAGCTACGGATGATTAGGGGGGGTATAAATAGTAATAAAAATAAAATAAAATAATAAAATAGTAATATAATAATAATATAATAAAATATTAAAAAGTAAAAATAATAAAATAATCAAAAGTGAAGACAAAATGATTAGTCCCATTTTCCTTTTAAATGATGATGTTTTCACTCTTTTTCCTTTTAATCATTACTAATATTTTTGTCAAATTCAATTTTATGGTGATCAGAGAACACCCGAAATCGAACTTGAATTTTACTGTTTTATGAGGTCTTAAAGTAAAGAAAATTAAAAATAAAAAATACCGACTATTTGTGACCTCAAATATTATTTTTCTTGATTTTTTTTTCTTTTTTTTTTGTATTTTTCGAAAATATATTAAAAAATGAAAATTATGAAAATTATTTTTTTGGTCAAAATGGTTCATTTAGCTTGGCTAAGGTCACCAAAATTGATTTTTCAATTTTTCAACTTTTTATGGATTTTCTATGAATTTTCAAAAAAATAAAATAAAAATAAATAAATAAATAAATAAAAAGTTGATCAAAATTTAGGTGTCAACAGCTGCCCCTCTTTGAGAGGAATCTCGTTAGAGGTTTCTCTCAAAGATAAGGTGGCACCTGAGTCCTGATCGACTCGACTCGGGAAACTAAAGGAAAAGGAGTCTTGACATCCAATCTACATGCTTGTCCGTGTATGCTCTTTCTTGAAGGGGGAAACATTCATTTGACATGAGAGAGTGAGATAATAGAGAGACATACCTGCCACTTACCTGTTCGATGTTTGTGCGATTTTCGCGGTGTTTGATGGATTCAAGAGAATTTCTAGGAACTCGTTACTAAAGTATCCTAGAGAGGTTAAGCTCTGACCCGTATGGTAGGTCAAACCATAATGGGATTCCTAACTGATAGGAATCTAAGGAAGACGCGTCCCATTTGGGATTTGCCAAGGATTTTGATCCGTATGGTGGATCGGACCATTGAGTTGGCCATTTAAGTGATTTTTACTATTGGGTTGACCCTTCAGGCGGTTTCTACCGTTGTGTTGACCCTTCAGGCAGTTTCTACCATGAGTTTGACCCTTCAGGCGGTTTCTACCTTCATGTTGACCCTTCAGGCGGTATCTACCGTGTGATGACCCTTCAGGCGGTTTCTACCTTGATTTGACCCTTTAGGCGGTTTCTACCTTGATTTGACCATTCAGGCGGTTTCTACCTTTGGTTGACCCTTCAGGCGGTATCTACCATGGTTTTGCTTTGAAAAGGGGTCTCATAACGAGGGTTCTCCACGTCCGATGAGACTGTTTGATATTTTTGAAAAGGGGTCTCATGACGAGGGTTCTCCACGTCCGATGAGACTGCCTGATTTTTGAACAGGGGTCTCATAACGAGGGTTCTCCACGTCCGATGAGACTGTTTGATATTTTTGAAAAGGGGTCTCATGACGAGGGTTCTCCACGTCCGATGAGACTGCCTGATTTTTGAACAGGGGTCTCATAACGAGGGTTCTCCACGTCCGATGAGACTGTTTGATATTTTTGAAAAGTGTCTCATGACGAGGGTTCTCCACGTCCGATGAGACTGTCTGATTTTTGAAAATGGGTCTCATGACGAGGGTTCTCCACGTTCGATGAGACTGTTTCTTTTAAAAGGGTTTTTCTCCCCCTTTTTTTTTTTTTTTTTAGAGATCCCGAAGTTTGTCGGGAATTCAGTTTTGAAGCAATGAAAGATTTTATTTTGACTTGAGTCTGCTGAGCCGACATTCTGAGAGCTGGGTTCTCCAGGTATCCTGTAGAAAGTTCAAACCTGAAAGATTTTTCTTCACCAAGAAAATGTTAATAATCTTTGGGAAGACAATAATTGTCTAATTGACAAAATTTTATGACTTAAGTTTTAGTCATGAAATGTGCATTTTGATGCTGGAGGTTATCCAAAGCATTCTTACAACATGCAAATGTGATCACAAATTCCTTGCATGGAAAATTTTGATCAACAGTTTGAAGATTCCAAAAAGAATTTGTTCAAAACATCAATTGGAATATTTCTCGACAAGGAGGCCATCTCATCTGTTTTGAGGTAATGATTTTTATAGGGGATGTACTTAATTCCCTACTGACCTGTGCCTAGGTTTTAGGCTCATTCGCAGCGCATACATTTTGATCGGTCGGGAGGTCTTCCACGGGACCGTAATGTTGGGCTTGGATATTGGTTTTCAAAGGGGGGGACTCACTTTTGAGTCGGGGCCATTGAATGAAAGTCTTCACCATCTGCTCCGGGTTTACAAGTCAAGAACCCTGCAAAATGAGAAAGAAATAGTCTTGCTCGTACTTCTTCGAGCTAAGCAATATGTTAACCCAAGTGTCTTAGTCAGAGAAGACTGTTTCAAGGTTGTAATATTGGTAGGATTGTGGATCGAAAAGGCTTGTTTTTGGCCCAGAATTCGTGACGGGTTTGACATTGGTGATCATTGCTGATTTGCCTCCTGTCATTTCCTTTCTGCATCTTTAGTCTTTGAGGTGCACAACCGATTTTGAGGTGTGCACCAGCTCTTTAGAGAGCGTCACTTGTTGCATTCAGAGACCGACTCTCTCTATGTCTTTGTTCTGTGTTTGGCAGCATTTGGGGAGCAGCCCTTTTGGATTTGGCTCATTCAGGGATTTCCTCTTTTCCCATCCGGCTTCATTGGGGATCAATCAAACAACTTGCACGAGCATCGGCCTTACTTTTACCAGGCACTTTGCTTTTTCTTAATGCCGTGGATTTTTCTCATTCATTTTTGAAATCCCATTTTTTTTTCCTCTTCATGGGATCGTGTTTGACCTATGATCAAAGGTCTAACAAGGTTAAGCATTAACTTAGGAATTTTTTTTGCAAACCTTAAGTCTTGAACTCCTTCGTTTCTGAAGTGATGCTGCATCCGTCTTGGAATGTGCAATGATCACCAACAGGTTTATGAAATGATTTTGCAGGCTCAACTTGGCTATGCAAAGGATTCGGTGTGTGGGATAGAGAAATGAATGCTTCTCATCATCCTATGGCACTTGGATTAACACACAAAGATTAATGTTAGTCCGAGCAAGAAAATTTCTAACCATTTTCTCCTGATGCTGCTGGACTCACCTCCATTTTGCCCCGATGTGGGGTGGTTCTTGCCAGGGTTAAGAATGAAAAACGCCGTTCAAAGGGATTTATCAACGGTCACCTGTAGTGTTCGGGGATATGAAACGAATGCCTCTGTCGTCCCAACCCATGTAATCGCTGCAAATGGTCCCTACCATCGTAGACCTAGATTTTGCTATTTGTCCACTTCACTCATCTCTCAAGTGTGTGTTGGACATGTTTGGATTAGGCTCGCCTCTCTTTTGAGTAAACTTCCTTTTGAATGTTTTGACAAATAATGATATTTGGAAAAATTCATTCCCTTATTTCCCAAAATTTATCCATTGAGGGGATTTTGTGATGTATCGTGCATGTTTTATTCATGCTTTGGGCAACCTCCCGATTTAAATCATGAACATCGATGCATTGGATAATTTTCATGACGACTGAAAGGATTTTAACATTCTTTATCTCCAGCTAACTGGGAAAGGGATACTTACCTACCTGTCGCGGCTGCAGACCCCTGAAAATGTAAGAGAAGCATATCATTGTATATTCACGAATTTTTTTGAAAATCGAAACGATACATCCTACCCTCGGTCATGTACCCTAACAAGTAGTACGTGGGATGTAAAAACTTGTTCATCTCCAAGGCGACTCCCCTGTCAAAAACAAATAATAAGTGTCAGTTTGCGTTCCAAAATTCAAGACAAATTGGAACGATACCGCCTTGTTCTTGCTTGGTGTTTTCATTTGAACACAAACGCGCGGCTTGCAGAAATTGGCCATCTATATCGTGGCCACGATTCCTCTGTTTGGTTGGCGATGAATCATTCTCGAGGATTTGCCCCAGAGGAAATCATTTTGTGTTTTTGGGCGCATTCCAGCGTCACTCTTCATAGTTCCTCCACTTGATCAAAGACCCTTCCTTGGAGTGCTGACTCCCAAGGTTAATAATTTTATTCGCCTCCTCATTGGCGAGTTCTTTTCTTTTGTGGCTTTTGGCGCCAACGACTTCCTGTTAAATGAGGAAAACTCATGTTAAGCATGGGATTTATGGAGATCAAATTGGAACGATACAAAGTTACCGCCTCTAGGTTTGTATCCTGGGGTTTATTTCTGATGCGGATAACTCTGTCATTGCGTCTACGGATTTTGCCTGAGAAGAAACGTCCTTCTTTGCCCATGGCAAAATTGATTCGCATGCCCCAGTCATGCCTTAACGCTTTCCGCTTTTGTTGGAGATTTCTAATCCAATCTGAAGGAGTCCACGCACTTTTCGAGCAATTTGCCCCGGTGAGGCCGATTTTGCTGTTTGTCCTCTTTGGATTTGAGGACCCTGGTCTGTTGCACTTTTAGGGGGAGATCATGAGAGTTTGCCCCTGGCTAGGCATTCTCGGAGAAAAGGGAGAGACTTGCTCCCACGAGTTTTGCCAATCCTAGTCATCTGTGAATTCGTGCTTTTCATTCTATTCAAAGAAGGTATTTTTATCAGAGGTGCCAATTGATAAAACTTGAGATTTTCTTTTCAAGCATTCTTTTCGCAGAGATTTCCAGGTGATGAAAAACTTTTTCAGGTTTTCTCAAAGATTTTGTTCACAAATTGAGCCATTAGAACGCTCTTGAAAACATTCAGTCAGAATTATGTTATGAAAAGGGGTACTCCTTGCTTCGTCATTTGGAAGCACTGCCATCTGATTCCCCTGCTTTTGATCGTCGCCGGAATGGATGGCTCCGCATCGTTTTATTCCCCATTTAGGAGGGAATCTCCTCCTCGGGAACCTGAGTTATTTAACAACTGCTATGTATGCTTGGAATGGCATGCTTGGAGTGTCACAAAGACGGTTATAAAATAGAGAAAGTTCATGTAATGATAAACTTCTTTGGGAGACGTCTTAAGAAAAATTGAAAGGGTAGGATGGGAGCTAGCCCTCATATCATTGGGCATCCTCGCATCCCAAAACTTTGCAAACCAGGAGACATGTGGGAAATCAGGTCTCAGTTTTTTTTTTTTTTTTCGTCATTGACCGATTTGTGGCTCCCACACGTCCCCCTTTTTTTGATTTTTGATTTTTGATGATTTTTTTGGTTTTTTTTTTGGTTTTTTTTTTAGTATACTTATATTACAATACAACACGTAAGAAAAAGCCCGAGGCACCTAATGTGGATTTAGATGCGTCGAAGAGAGACAGATATCTCTTTACTCCATGGTAGGAGCGTCGCCGTCGAGTGATTTGACAAAATCTCCCAAAGACAAGCTGGTCAAATCAAGTTCCTCCGATGTCGTTTCTATCCCCTCGTCCTTCGACCATTTGGAATCCTCGGAGAAGAACCGGTCGAACTTGTTGTCGAAGATCACCCCCACGGTTTGGTGATCAGGAAGTGGATTATTTTGCACGTTCGGCTCTGTTTTGTCGAATTCAAGGATGCAATTATCGATAAGGGCTTGCACCTTGTGCTTCAAAACAATGCAATTGTCTACGTTATGGCCCTTCTCTCCCATGTGATAGACGCATGACTGGCTTTCATCGTACCCGTTAAATTTCACCGGATTCGGCCTTGGAGGCTCCTTAGCCACTAAGTGCTCCTCTAGTAACATAGGAAGTAATTTCGATAACGGCCTTGGCAGGGGGGTGAACTGCTTGGGAGGCAACTTCCTCCTTAGTTCATATGGTTTCTGTACCGACATCGACGAGTTTCCTTGCACCGTACTTGAATTGGAGAACTGCTTAGGGTTGGGTGGGTTTGGTACGAAGGCCACATCAACTTCAGCCTCCTTCTCCCTTCGGGCCGGATATTGGCGTCTTGTTGCGATTTCTGGTGCTTTCCTTTCCCTCATCGCCCATTCCAGCCTTTCTGCGATTTTTATGAGGTGTACAAATGTTTGACAACCAGATGTGTTCAGCCTATCGAAATACTCGTAAGGCAACGCTCTCAAGAAAAGGTCGACCAGCTCGTCCTCTGGAATGGACGGTTTGACTTGTGTTGCTAAGGCCCGCCATCTTTGAGCGTAGGCACGGATTGCCTCATTCTTCCCTTTAGTGGTCCTCAGCAATTCTTCTCTGGAAGGGGCTGTAGCAGTATTGAACTTATATTGATGTAAAAAGTCCTCCGCCAAGTCTTCCCATCCATCATAGTCCTCCAAATCTAATTCGATGAACCAAGCCAGAGCAGCACCCGCCAGACTCTCTTGAAACGTGTTCATCAGCAAGGGAACGTAGTCAGAAAAAAGTGCCATTTTGCGTAGGTAATATTTTAAGTGGGCTCGGGGGCAGCTCGTCCCGTTATATTTTCTGACGAAATCGGGTTCTTTATAGTCTAACGGCGCTTCAATTTTTGCAAATGGTGATATCTTGTCAAATCGAGCCAGCTCATACCCTTGGCTGCTTAGGCATTCCTCTATCTTCGCTAGCCTCTTTGCGCCTTCTTCGATTTTGCCCGGGGGTTTTTCCTTTTTGTCTTTTTCTAGGTCGATGACTGCAGACACGGCCTTCGGTAGTGCATCAACTGCTAACACTCGATTAACATTCTCGGCCACATTCTCTTCCCGAGTTCGCGCCACATTCGAAGCATTGGGGGGTGCGGGCGGAGCATCCTGGCTGAGGTCATGATTTCTTTCTTGTGCAGCCACCATCATGGCTTTCATTTCTGCTAGCATGGTGGCCATTGACGCCATCTGACCTTCCAAACTATTCACGCGAGATCCCAACTCCTCTTGCTCCATTCTGGCTCGGAGACGAGTTATAATACGAGTTATTCTTGGTTCCGTGATTAAAGCTACCTGCCCTGTGGTAGGTAGAAAGACGTGTTAGCATATGGAAAAAAGTTATACTGAGTTCAAGGGGTGAAAGGAATGATACTTACAAACCTTTTGAAGGGGGTAAGACATGTCAAACACATCGATCATGCGCATGTAAACTTGTGAAGTTTTGACACCTAAATGGTGGGGTTCCTGAGGCTTAAAGGCTCCCACCTCGAGTTCTAGAAAGGGTAGGTTCCATTGCACAACTATCGTTGCATTGGGACCCAATCCATAGTTCGAAATGAGCGAAATTAAAAATGGATTACCCCGTGTTTTTCCTCACGGAGGTTCCATTTTCAATTCCTTCTATTGTTTGCTTATAGGGGCGCCCGGGGTTTTAGGCGCGGTTGTGTGTGTTCAGGTGTCGTGATCATCACAATGCAAATCATGCATAACAGTTTATCAATCAACGCTTCAAATCACCCACACAACATACATTCCTACGCCAACCTGCATAAAATAATGTTAATCACGGACTGCACCCCTTATTTCTCCAATCTGCAAAAACGTTTAACACCTCAAGGGTTAAAGTACATACTTCAATTTGAAGAGCGTCTGCATAAAACATGTCAGAAAAGTTAATCAACTTTTTAATCGGCTCAAGTCCACTAAATGGTTAAGAACCACTCCCCAGTGGAGTCGCCAGTCTGTCGCGACCCTCTCGAGGTTGCATGTGGGCTCTCGAGGGCTAATGGGCCGTCCAGTCTAGTAGGACGCAGGCCTCTCCCAAGGCCCGTTCCCCAAATCGCAACGGAGGTATGCGTAGTCGACCTTCAGTGTGATCTAGTGACATGTGCTAAGTGTGCATGCCATGGAGTCGCCACCAATCATTTTTTGGAGGGTATGATTGGACCACCCTATTGAATAGTCGGGAGTTTTTATTCAATTCTACGATAACCAGAGAAATGGGTTCGGGGACTTAGTTACGTCAACTGTTAGAGTTGACGCCCTTTCGGTACCTAAGTTGATTGAATTTTCTGCAATTTTTCTCAATTTTTTTTTTGAATTTTTCCTTAATAATTCACTTTTTTTTATTTGATTTTTTTTTTAAATTTCCTGAAAATAAGTCCCAACTGAACGGTCCCTAACTCGCCACGTGGCGTCTCGGTGATAATCGAATCATTTTAATTTTTGTAAAATTTGAAATTCATTTCTTTTAATGTTAAAAATATTTTTTATTTTGAAAATCATCGGATCACGGCACGTGGCTCATCTGCAACCATCCAATCTAGCATTTTTTTGTTTTTGTTTTTATAGGACGCAACACAATGCAAAAAATAAAGAAGATATTAAGTCATTATACAACATAAACATAAGCAAAGGAGATGGGATCCGGTGAATTTTACGACGTCGGAGTCCGTCGGTGCTCGTGCAACAATGTGTGGGGATATAGACCACCAGCAGGAGGCTCGGCCTTCCGATTCTGGGGTAGCACAATATAATTTACATAAAATAAATAAATAAAACACATTGGACACCAATAGGAGGCTTAGCCTTCCGATTCTGGGTCTTTTATGCGAAATATAGAAATGCTATGACATAAAGTAAATACACAGCAAATATTTAGACACCAACAGGAGGCTCGGCCTTCCGATTCTGGGTCTTTTATGCGAAATAAAGAAATGCTATGACATAAAGTAAATACACAGCAAATATTTAGACACCAACAAGAGGCTCGGCCTTCCGATTCTGGGTCTTTTATGCGAAATATAGAAATTCTATGACATAAAGTAAATACACAGTAAATACGAAAAAATACAAAATAAACAATAATCCGAGCTCGGATGAGGAGGACGTTGAACTATTTTCACAAATCCGAACGGTGAAGATGAAGAAAGAATTGAGATGAGATTATACACAATTTTACCTCGATCCGATGGTCGAATTGATCGAAAACTGAAGAAATACCGGCGGATGAACAGTTCCCGCGCCAGGAACAACTTCTGATTTGGCTGCTGTGCGACCACTTGGAGAGATCTGTTTAAAGATCCGAACGGTGGATATGAAGAAGGGGTTAAGAAGACCCTGCACACAAAAAATCAGCTCGATCCAACGGCTCAATCGGCCGGAAACGCAAGAAATGTCGGCGGGTATACAGTTCCCACGCCTGGAACAGCTTCTGATTTGGCTGTTGTTCGACCACTTTGAGAGATTTGTTTAAAGATCCGAACGGTGGATATGAAGAAGGGATCAAGAAGACCTTGTACACAAAAATTCAGCTCGATCGAACGGTCCAATCGGCCGGAAACGCAAGAAATGTGGAGGGTGGTAATGTGATGACAAAAAAAAATGGAAGAGAGAATATATGGAATGAGCGTGGGAGAGGAAGAAGAAGAAGAAGAAGAAGAAGAAGAAGAAGGAGGAGGAGGAGGAGAAGAAGAAGAGCTACGGATGATTAGGGGGGGTATAAATAGTAATAAAAATAAAATAAAATAATAAAATAGTAATATAATAATAATATAATAAAATATTAAAAAGTAAAAATAATAAAATAATCAAAAGTGAAGACAAAATGATTAGTCCCATTTTCCTTTTAAATGATGATGTTTTCACTCTTTTTCCTTTTAATCATTACTAATATTTTTGTCAAATTCAATTTTATGGTGATCAGAGAACACCCGAAATCGAACTTGAATTTTACTGTTTTATGAGGTCTTAAAGTAAAGAAAATTAAAAATAAAAAATACCGACTATTTGTGACCTCAAATATTATTTTTCTTGATTTTTTTTTCTTTTTTTTTGTATTTTTCGAAAATATATTAAAAAATGAAAATTATGAAAATTATTTTTTTGGTCAAAATGGTTCATTTAGCTTGGCTAAGGTCACCAAAATTGATTTTTCAATTTTTCAACTTTTTATGGATTTTCTATGAATTTTCAAAAAAATAAAATAAAAATAAATAAATAAATAAATAAAAAGTTGATCAAAATTTAGGTGTCAACAGTGTAGTCACATGCAATTGGGTCAAAACGAAGTCGGGGAAGATGGGCATTTCGCTCAATCCCTTTTGGTTCCGCGGTGAGCTTCATTTCGCACGAATTTGGCAAGGATTTGAGTTGTTTTTGCCTTTGTTGACTTTCGCAGGTCCGAAGGTTTGACTGACCTCGCCGGAGCTCGTCCGGCGGTCATTTGTCATGGGGCCGGTCTTGATCGGCAGGTCTTGAGGTAAGGAGTAAGACGCCCACCATTCCCCTTTCAATTAGTCGCGAATTGACCTTCAATTTGGTATTGGAAACTCGGTCTGTCTCTGTTCATTTGCACGAGTGTTTTGAGAAAGACGACGACACTGTAGAAAACCGGTTCGACCGGTCCGACCGGCGGTCTGACCGGTCTGAGCCGGTTCCGAATTGGATTTTCAAAATTAAACCCAAATTAGTAGGAAATTCTTACAATTGAACCTCCTAATCAAATCTAGGGCATGAATTTTATCTAGAAATGTGGTTTTGCCCAAAAGTTTTCATCAATTTCTACAAAACCCCCAAATTTTCATTTAATTGGAAATTGGGGATCGTGCAATTGAGGGTGCAAATGATCAAATTGAGTCAAACCACCTGTGCCAATCGATTTAAAATGGTGAAATCCATTGGGTAGCATGTTCAATTTGCAATGATAGCCCTTGAATTGAAAGTAATTTCAATTATGCTTAATTTCAAGGATTAAAATTGCAATTTTATTATGCAATTTTGCCAAATTCGTGCAATTGAGCAATTGTTACAAACAATTGGGTTAAATTGCAATAAGGGACAGTTAGAATGGATGTCAAGATCCTAGAAAATGCCAAAATTGCAAATTAAAAGACTCAATTGGTATTTGTTTCTCAAATTCAATAGTACGGGTTACAAAGGAACACCTAAAATTGAATCCGATTTTGGATTTTTTGTGAGTTCAAAAATACAAGGGATTAAAAATAAAAATATTGGCTATTTTTTTTTATATTTTTGTGACCTCAAATGCTATTTTTCTTGATTTTTTTAAGTATTTTTCTATTTTCTAAAAACACTAAAAAATATGAAAATTGTGAAAAATTATTTTGTGGTCAAGAATGGTTCCTTGGGCTTGGCCAAGGTCACCAAAGTTGATTTTGTAATTTTCTGACTTTTTATGAATTTTTTGTGATTTTTCAAAAATAAAATTGGAAAAGACTTGTTCAAAAGTCAGCTGTCAACAGCTGCCCCTCTTTGAGAGGAATCTCGTGAGAGGTTTCCCTCAAAGACAGGTGACACATGAATCTAGACATACTCGACTGGGGAAAAGAAAAATGAATCTTGACACTCAATCTTTCTTGTCCCACTGGTGTACGCTTTGCTCCTCATTCTTTTGCTGATGTGAGAGAGAAAGTAGAGAGACCCACCTGTTACTTACCTGTTGATCACCTGCCTGATGCTTGTACGGCATGCGCGGTGAATAGCAGGTTCAAGTGAATACTTAGGGACTCGTCTTTTGAGTACCCTAGGGCGATTAAACTCTAGCCTGTATGGTAGGCCGTACCAGAATGGAATTCCTATACTTGACAGGAACCTATGAATGACGCACCCAGCCACTTAGGGAGTGTCAGGGGTTTTGATCCGTATGGTGGATCAGACCATGAATAGGACTCCTTTCTACTAAGAAACTATGGATGACGCACCCGGTCTCTTAGGGATTGTCAGAGGTTTTGATCCGTATGGTGGATCGGACCATGAATAGGACTCTTTTCTGTTAGAAACCTATGGATGACGCACCCAATCTCTTAGGGATTGTCGGAAATTTTGATCCTTCAGGGGGATCAGGCCGAGAATAGGATTCCTCTTTGCTAGGAACCTATGGATGATGCACCTAGTCTCTTAGGGATTGTCGAACATTTTGATCATATATTCTAAGGAATTAACTAGGATTTATACAAGTGAGGTGTGCCTAACCTTGAGGCTTTACCACATGAGCTATTTTGGGTTTAAGGGTTACCTAGAACCTTATAGAAAGCTGATCTTGAAAATTATCCTTTTGACATGCAAGGCGTTATTCTGGGATTTGGGGATTCCAAGTATCCTGCAGAATACTTAAACCTGCAAAAACCTTGATAAGATTCTTCTGGGATCTAAGGGCTACTTGAGATCTCGCAGAAAGATTATCTTGAATGTTGTCCTTTCGACATTGAAGGTGACATTCTGGGATCTGGGTACTCCATGCATCATGCAGAAAGCTCCAACCTGTAACACTGGGATCTCATAGAGAGATGATTTCTAAAGATTGTCTTCTTGACATGGAAGGTGACATTCTGGGATCTGGGTATTCCGGGCATCCTGCAGAAAGATCAAACTTGTAATATTGGAATCTCATACAAGGAGATAACTTCAAACACTGTCCTTTTGACATGGGAGGCGACATTCTGGGATCTGGGTACTCCAGGTATCCTGCAGAAAGCTCAAACCTATAAATTTGAAATCTCACAGAGGGATGATTTCGGAGATTGTCCTTTTGACATTGGAGGTGACATTCTGGGATCTGGGAGCTCCAGGTATCCTGCAGAAAGATCAAACCTACAAAATTGTTCATAAGAATGTGTTTTCCTGAGATATGGAATTACCAGGGATCTTGCAGGAAAATAAACTTGAAAGCTCTTCTTCACAGAGCAAGGTATCCTTCTAGAATCTGGGGTTACCATGATTCCTATAGAAGTTTAACCAAGAGCAATAGCATCCTAGAATCTGGGGTTACCAAGAATCTGTCAGAAGCTCAGGCATATAAACTCTCCTTCTTAGAGAAATGTGTCATTTTGGGACTTGGGGCTACCACGAGTCCAGGGGTCCTACAGAAGCTTGAACATGTAGACTCTTTCTTACCAAGAGAGGTTGTGTTCTTCTGAGATATGGGGTTACCAGAAATCCTGCAGAAGTTTAGACATATGAATCGTTTCTCACCAAGAGTGATACAAGCCATTTTAGGAGCTGAAGTCATCAAGAATCTTACAGAAGCTCCAATCTGAAAATTTTCTTACCAAATGCACATCAATGGTTTTTAAGTGATATCTGATGTTAAACTAACAACATTTTATGACTTATATCATAGTCATGAAAAATTTCAATGAATGCATTATGATGCTAGAGGTTATCCAAAACACCTTGCAATATACGGAAGTGATCAAAAATTCCTTGTGAGGAAAGTTTGAATCAAACAATATGAACTTATCCACATGAGTTTGGTTAAAACGTCCATTGGAGTATTCTCATCAAAAAGGACTTCCCATCGTTTTGAGATAATGGTCTTTTACCAAGAATGCACTCGAATTTCCTATCAAACCTGTGCCTAGGGTTCAGGATCATTCGCAGTGAATACACCTCGATCGATCAGGAGGACTTCCCAGGGACCGTAATGTTGGGCTTGGTCAACGGTTTTCAAAGGGGACTTGCGTGCAAGTCAAGGCTATTGAAGAGAAGTCTTCACTGTCTGCTCCAGGTTTACAAGTCAAGAAACCTGCAAAATGATAAAGAAGTAATCTTGCTCGAACTTCTTCGAGCTAAGCTTAGACATTAAATCCTATGTCAATCTATGTGCCTTAATCAGAAAAGGTTTTTCAGGGTTGTAACATAGGTATGATTGGGGACCAAAAAAGGCTTGTTTTTGGCTCAGAATATGCGAAGGGTTTACATTGGTGATCATTGTAAGCTTGCCGTTGATCTTGTCCCTTATGGTTCGAAGAGCGTCTTCATTCTTTGAAGTGCATCGTTAGTCTTCGAAGCACACATTTGTCTTTAGAGAATATCTTTTTTTGTTGAGATGGCGTCAACACCTTGTCTACGCTTTCATCATCTGGATGTGATACAATCTGGGAGTATCCTTTGCTGTCCAACTCCCTTGGGATTTTCTTTTACAGTTAGATCTCACTAGTGACCTATACAAAGGTATCATGCCATCTTTTGGCATTTACAAGATCAAACATCTGATTCTCAAGTGTACAAATATTTAGACGGGCATTGGCCTTGCTTTTACCAGGCACTTTGCTTTTTCTTGATGCCCAAGATTGAATTTTTCTCTCTTCTTTCTTTTTGAGATCCCGTCTTTTCTTTTCTTTTGGGGATCGGGATTTTCAAATGAGTGTACTAGATGTACAATTTGAATCTCAACACTCAAACACTAGTCCAGGAATTTAAATCATATCTTTCGAACTTTTCCCGCTCTTGAAGTGACGTCGCTTCAGCTTTGGAATATGCAATGATCACCAACGGGTTTGTGGAATGAACGTATAGGCTCAACTGGACTGTGCAAGGGGTGAAAGTGTATAGGATAGAGAAGCGAATGCTTTTCGTCATCTTAAAGCACTTGAACTGCCATAGAAATTAAAATGACAAGCAACACAAGAAGATTGATGCAAGTTTGAGCAAGAGAACTTCTTAATCATTTACCTCCTGATACCTCTGGACGTATCTCCGGTTTGCCCCACTGTAGGGTGGTTCTTGACAGGGGTAAAGAATGAAACCGACGTTCAAAGGGGTATCAATGGTCACCTGTAGTGTTTATGATAGAGAAACGAATGCCTCCGTCGTCTCAATCCATGTAATCACTGCGTGTAACCCCTACTTCCGTAGGTCAAGGTCTCGCTATCCTTACCACTCCACTTATCTCTTAAGTGTGTATAGGACGTGTTTAGATTAGGCTTGCCTCTTGGCTGAGGAATCATTCTTTTGAACAATTATAAACAACTCTTGTTGGAAAAGTTCATTTTGCTTTCTCCAAAACTTACCCTCTAAGGAGGTTTATGATGCACAATGCATATTTCAACCATGTTCAGATAACCTCCGAGTTAAAATATGGATGACAAATGACATGATTGTGAGAATTTTGCGTCTTTCTAGACATGAGATTTGAATGCATGCTAGATTCTAAGAAGCCTTCAAATTCTAGTAGTAAGGATTCTGACGGTTCTAAAAAATCTACAAGATTGGGAAAGGAGTACTTACCTGCCCAGCGCGGCTTGAGATTCCTGAAAAACATAAAAGGAATATGTCAGTGTATGCTCTCGAATTTCAGAAAATTTAGAACGATACACCTTACCTTTGATTATGCACTCCAATGGGAGTGGATAGATTCATGAAAACCTGACCACCACGACAGTAAGCCCTCTTGATCATGCATTCCAATCTATCGCGACCCTGCTTTCTTGGGTCCTGCAATATTGAACACATGCTAATGTATGCATGAATGCATGATATGCTTATGCAAAGATTATCATGAAGAGTAGGCTTAATTCGAGGTAGGGCATATGACTGAAATCTGATTTTATTTTCAAGGGTAATATTTCTTCACAGCATCTGAATTTACAGGGTGCCCCAGTTCTTCTCCCTCGGAGTTTACAAGGATTAATGCTCCTCCCGTGAGGATCTTCCTGACAATGTATGGGCCTTCGTAATTCGGAGTGAATTTTCCCCCTGGATGAGTGGTACTCGGCAAAACTTTCCTAATTACCAAGTCATTTACTTCGAAGTTTCTGGTCTTGACCTTTCGATTGAACGCCCTGGCTACCCTCTTCTGGTAAGTTTGTCCATGGCAAATGGCTTTAAGACGCTTTTCGTCTATTAAATTGAGCTGTTCATATCTGTGTTTAAAATACTCTGACTTAGAGAGTTTGTCTTCTGATAAGATTCTCAGAGAGGGAATCTTAACTTCTACAGGTAGAACTGCTTCTGTTCCATATACCAGACTATAAGGAGTTGCCCCTGTAGAAGTCCTGATCGACGTTCGGTAAGCCATCAAGGCGAAGGCCAGCCTTTCGTGCCAATCTCTGTAGTTTTCTGCTGTTTTAGCCAAAATTCTCTTGATGTTTTTGTTGGCTGCTTCCACTGCCCCATTCATCTATGGGCGGTAAGGAGATGAATTCAGATGTCGAATGCTAAAGTGACCTAGTAGATCATCGACAATCTTGTTGTTTAGGTTAGACCCGTTATCTGTGATGATTGCTTGAGGGGTACCATATCGGGAGATGATGTCTCTTTTGATGAATCTTGCTACATTTCTTGCAGTGACATTTTTGTAAGAGTTGGCTTCTACCCATTTTGTGAAGTAATCAATTGCTACTAAGATGAAGCGATGACCGTTTGAAGCCACAGGATTAATAGGCCCTATCATGTCTATCCCCCACATAGAGAAAGGCCAAACTTCAGACATTTGGTGTAGTTCGTTTGGGGGTGCATTGATCTTATCACTATATATTTGGCACTGGTGGCATGACCGGACGTGCTGACAGCAATCTGATTCGATGGTCATCCAATAATAGCCAAGGCGCATGATCTTCCTGGCGAGGAGGTGGCCGTTCATGTGAGGCCCACATATTCCTTCATGGATCTCTTTCAAGAGGATATTTGCTTCTTTGGCATCTACACACCTCAATAGAGTAGAATCAAAGGATCTTTTGTACATAATTTGTCCATTGAGAAAGAACTTACTGGCCATCTTGGTTATGTATCTTCGATCTCCTGGCTGGCATCCTTCAGGGAATTCCCGTTTTGAGAGGTAATTCTTGATGTCATAATACCATGGCTCTTCGTCAAATTCTTCTTCGATCAGCAAATAATAAGCTGGTTTTTCAAATATGCCGATCCTTAGGGGCTCTATATCTAACCCTCCAGTTGTTTGCAACATCGAGGCTAGGGTGGCTAATGCATCTACAAATTGATTGTGAGACCTTGATAAGTACTCGAATGATATTTCTTCGAATTCGAGTATTAATTCTTCAAGGTATTCATGATAAGGGATGAGCTTTGCATCTTTCATCTTCCACTCTCCCTGTGTCTGTAGAATGATGAGCATGGAATCTCCAAAAACTTGCAACCTAGGTATCTTCATGGAAATGGCCAATCGCAGACCTAAAATGCACGCCTCATATTCTGAGATGTTGTTGGTGCAAGGGAAAGTTATCTTTGCTGCCACAAGATAGTGTTGATCATTGGGGGATATTAGTACTGCCCTAGTGCCTGCCCCTGATAGATTGACAGCACCATCGAAATACATGACCCATTTGTCTTCTGTTAAGTTGAGAATTTGACCTTCTGTGTTTGTTATTTCAGGAGACTTACCGTTTGACGGGTTTTCTGCTAGCATGTCAGCTATAGCTCTTCCTTTAACTGACTTCTGTGGAGAACACTTGATGTCAAATTCAGATAGCATTACTTGCCATTTCGCTAATTTCCCAATTAAAGCGGGTTTCTCCAGGAGGTATTTGACAGGATCGTTCTCTGTTATGAGCTGAATGTGGTGGTGTAGGGTATACTGTCTCAGTCTGCGAAGTACCCATACCGCTGCTACACAGGCCTTTTCGACTGGTGCATATTTTGCTTCAGATGGTGTGAATTTCTTACTCAGGTAATAGATGGCTCTTTCTTTACCATCCATCGGGCTTGTTTGGGCAAGTAAGACTCCCAAGGATTCCTGCTGTATAGTCAGATATAAGGTCAATGGGTGACCGGGAATTGGTGGTACGAGTACCGGCAGTGTGATCAGATAGTTCTTGATTATTTGGAATGCCTTGCTGCATTCAGCATCCCATGTTACTTTCGCGCCTTTCTTAAGCAATTTGAAGATTGGCTTAGCCACATCAGACAGTTGATTGATAAATCTGGCAATATAATTCAATCTCCCCAAAAGGCTTCTCACTTCTTTTACTGTGGAGGGAGTTGACAGATTGTGGATAGCTTGAATCTTTGAAGGATCAATCTCAATGCCCCTGTTACAGACTATGAACCCAAGAAGTTTCCCAGATTTTTCCCCAAACACACATTTGTTAGGGTTCAACCTCAACTTATATTTGCGCAATCGCTCAAATAATTTTCTTAATACCTATATGTGATCCTGTCCTTCCCTGGATTTGGCGATCATGTCGTCGATGTATACTTCAATTTCTTTGTGGATCATATCATGGAATAATGTGATCATGGCCTTCTGATAGGTAGCCCCGGCGTTTTTTAATCCAAAGGGCATGACTTTGTAGCAAAAGTTCCCCTAGGGCGTGGTAAAAGCAGTCTTTGGTTTGTCTTCTTGTTTCATGAAGATTTGGTTGTATCCTGAGAATCCGTCCATAACCGAGAACAATTCATAACCTGCTGTACTATCCACCAACACATCAATGTGCGGCAGTGGAAAATCGTCTTTTGGGCTTGCTCTATTCAAATCTCGGTAATCTACGCAGATCCGAACTTTATCATCCTTCTTCATGACGGGGACTATATTTGCAATCCAATCGGAATATGGGATAGCTTCAATAAAGCCTACCCTAAGAAGCTTCATGACTTCTTCTTTGATTTTGTCCTCCAACTCAGCCTTCATCCGTCTGCTGCCCTGCTTGACAGGCTTGACACCGGGATCCGTGGGTAATGCATGTTCCACGATCTTAGGATCCAAGCCTGGCATATCAGCGTAAGACCATGCAAAAATGTCTTGATATTCTTTTAATAACTCTGTGAATTCGAGCCTTTCATTTCTGGATAAATGCCCGCTGATTTTGACATCTTTGATATTCGCGGAGTCTCCCAGATTAACAATGATTGGTTCTTCCGAAGTAGGAGGTGTCGACTCTTCAAAGGTATTCCAATCTCTGCGGATAGATGCATAACCCTCATCTTCATCCTCCTCAATGTTATAAGAATGGTTACTGGAGAAGTCCGAATCTCGTAACAACCTGGTATGCATGTTTGAGATGATATGCCTGAAATGTCATGAGTATGGTTAGTTCGTACTCCATAAGAATGAGATGCATGATCATGGAAAGTCTTTTTGAAAGAGTTTTCGAAATAGGTACAAGTATAAACGGGACTAATCCTCATGTCATGGGATATCCTTGCCCCAAAGAAATCTTTTGGAAATCAGGAATCATATGGCGAATCAGGCCTCAAGCTTATGTGTGGAAGACTAGTATCATTATTGGGCTGATTCGTGGCTCCATATGTCCTTAACAAAATATGCGTGGTTTTATTGAATGCAAGATGGGCCGCATTATAAGATGTGCTATTTGGACCAATGGCCAAAGATCCAAAGGCGTTTCCCTATACGCACAAATAAGGAAAGAAAATTCAACAAAATGCAGAAAGTTCTAAATGCAGTATTTAAAGACAAGGGAAGAGTCTTGTTACTCAGAGGAAGTGGCTTCATTGTCCAACCACTCCAAGATGACATTCACAGAGTCACCTTCGAGAAAAGGATTTGTCAGATCTGATTCCATTGGTGAAGTGATATCTTCTTCAGACAACCATTTAGAGTTTTGGTTGAAGTGAGCATTCAAAGGGTTGTTGAATATTTAAGACCTGCCTTTCCAAGTTGGAGAACCGATGAATGAGTTATTCGGGCTATTTCGGCCTCCCAGGCGTCCTAGGCTTCTGCCTCGACCTCGGCCTATTGTCTTTGGGCCAGATCCATCAATGTGATATTTCTGGTACCCCAAGCCCGTTCTATGCGGGTTAGCTATTAACTGCAGGGGGCGTTTATCCCTTGACTGTGTTTGCCCAGCCCTTTTCTAGGATCAAACCCATATGCCAGTAGCATCTTGGCTGGTAAAAGATTGGCTTCTGAGATGTAGGGGGTTCTCAACCTTGTCCCTGCCGGGGTATGAACTGTGGCTACCATTTCTAGGGAATGATAACTCGCCTCTGTTTTCACTTCAGGTTCAACATAGGGTATGGCACTGTTCTGGTATGTCTGGAGGTCGACTTCTCCATGTACAGTAATCACCTTCCCATCTACTGCGAAACGTACTTTTTGATGCAAGCTTGAAGGGACGGCTCCTGCTGTATGGATCCAAGGTCTTCCCAGCAAGAATCCGAATGCATTGGACAGATCCATTACTTGGAAGTTTATAGAGAACTTGGTCGGGCCGATGAATACGTCAAGCTCAATCTCGCCCACCACAGTCTTCCTCATTCCGTCGAAAGCTCTTATATCCGTTTTAGATGTCTTAACCGTTTCTTCATTGATTCCCAATCTTCTCAGGGTAGTCAAAGGGCAAATGTTGAAGGCTGATCCATTGTCCATCAATACGTGCGCTACTCTTTTCCCGTTACATTGCGCGGAGACATATAATGCCTTGTTATGTCCTCTTCCTTCCATGGGGAAGTCATCGTTCGAGAAGCTCAACTGGTCTTTTAAAAGGTTGACCCCACAAAGTCCCCCAATTGTACCTCATTAATCGATTCAGGGACATGTATTTCATTAAGTATCTTCAACAGTGAGTTCTTATGTTTCTCGGAATTGATGAATAGATCTAATATGGATATCTGAGCGGGTAACTTCCTCAGCTGTTCTATCACCTCAAACTCGCTGGTTTTGATGATCGATATGAGTTTTTCCGCGTCTTCTTTTGAGACCTCTTTCTTTTGGACTCGCCCTCCCTAGGGGCATAGAATCGTCCGGACCTCATTATCGCGTCTACCTGTGTGGTCCCATAGTCCCAATGGACTGCTTTAGGATCATATTCTTCTGCTGGGGGGACTTTTATAGTTACAGTTGCCTGATGAGATATCTCCGGTTTAGTCGCGTCATCTGCTTCTTCTCGCGGCAGTTGAATCACAACGGGCTTGACTAGGTAGTCTTTCGCCCCGCTCATGCTATCAAGTTCTTCCAATCTGATTACTACTGTCGAAGCAACTTCGACCATCGATACGGTGTTGTCAAGTTCTTCTATGCCGTTCGGGGTCTCTGGTTGAGAGAGATCATCCAAATCTCCCCACCCGTCCGGTATGATGTCTTCAATTTTCTGATAAAAGCTGGGAGGGGCCAAGTATTCACCTTGAAGTTGTATCCTCCAGAATCTTGACCAAGGTTGTCAATAATTTCGCCTTTCTCAAGTGCGTCGGCCATAAACTTGAGGTCTGCTAGGCTTCGTCTCTTGGCTTCCAGTTCGTTTTCTTCGGACTCTTCTTCTAACTGAATGACTTGCCCAAGACTGTTTGTCAGATTCTCATGTGAGGCACTCCAGGTATTACCTTGCTCAGTTTTGATCACGAAGTAGCTTCCTTCCAAAGATAAAGAGGCATTGACTACTTCGAACTCTTCATTGGTGATATCAGACATTATCCCCAAGCTCATCATCTTAGCGATGCATAGTCTCTTTTGGTTAGTCGAGATCGCTCCTGCTTTTGGGCATGATGAAGCGGTTATTAGTAGGTCGGTCAGTTTAAGCATATCTACCTTCAGCTTAAGGTAGTCTTCTTCCCCTTCAGAGAATATTGCCCCTACTGCTTGATGATCCGGCAGTGGATTTTCTTGCACATTTGGGGCTACATTGTCAAATTTTAGAATCTGATTATCAATCAGGGCTTGCACTTTCAGCTTGAGGATATAATAGTTATCCACATTATGCCCTCTTTCGCCCATATGATAAGCATAGGTCTGGCTCTCATCAAAGCCAGGATATCTTGCAGGGTTTGCCCTAGGCGGTTCTTTCGCTACCAGGTGTTGTTCTAGCAGCATCGGGAGCAGCTTGGATAAAGGCCTCGGGAGCTAGGAGAATTGTTTCTGGGGTTGCTTTCTTCTAGGCTCTTGCATTTTTGGTGTTGACCAGGATGATCCTCCTTTAGTCTGATTGGAATTGCCAAACGGCTTGGGCTTGTGAGGATCTGGTATAAATGCTATGTCCAGTCCGGCTTCTCTCTCCTTTCTTAAAGGATACTGCTTCCTAGTAGGAGCTTCATGAGGCATTCTTTCTCTCAAGGCCCATTCTAGCCTTTCAGCAACCTTTATCAAGTGTGCAAATGTTTGACACCCGGAAGTGTTCAGCTTGTCAAAGTACTCATAAGGGAGTGCCTTTAGGAATAAGTCGATCAGCTCCTCTTCTGGGATTGACGGCTTTACTTGGGTAGCCAAGGCTCGCCACCTCTGAGCATATGTCCTGATTGATTCGCCCATCGCCTTTGAAGTTCATAGAAGATCCTCCCTCGTTGGGGCTGTAGCCGTGTTGAACTTGTACTGCCTGAGGAAGTCCTCTGCAAGATCCTCCCATCCATCGTAATCTTCTAGATCTAGCTCAATGAACCATGCCAGAGCGGCGCCAGCCAGACTCTCTTGGAATGTGTTCATTAGTAGCGGGATATAATCTGAATAATGCGCCATCTTGCGCAGGTAATACTTGAGGTGTGCTCGAGGACAACCCGTCCCATTGTATTTCCTCACAAACTCTGGCTCTTTATAATCAGGAGGAGTCTCTACTTTAGCAAAAGGAGATATCTTGTCGAAGCGGGCTAACTCGTAACCTTGACTGCTTAGGCATTCTTCGATTTTGGCCAGCCTTTAGCCTCCGCTTCAGTTTTCGTGGTCTGCTTCCCCTTCTCCTCCCTCTCGAGGTTGATAACAATAGGCGAGGCCTTTGGTTGTGATCGGCTGTTTGGTTCATGGACATCCTCCTCTGTATGTTGGGTATCCCTTGTTATCTCTCTATCTGTTACATCAGGTACCGTAGAAGGGCCTGAGTTGTTCTGGTTATGGGCTGTTGTCTGTTTAGCTTGGGTGGCCTCCATCATGGCCTTGATGTCTGCCATCATAGTTGCTAGGGCGGTCATCTGAGATTTCAGTATTCCCACACGCGGAGTCAATTCTTGTTGTTCCATTCTTGTCTTAAGGCGAGTACGGAAACGATGTGTTGGTAGTTCCGTGATGGGAGGGTACCTGTTTCAGAAGGATTCTCAGTGAGTATTTCTTTTATATTTGACAAAAGGAAGCAGCTAATCCCTTTAGTTGCATGCTTCTTATCAGTAGATGAGAAAAAGGACTACTTCGTGAGCCTTAGCCTCATGTAAGCAGTTCTTTTAAACATTTTCTGGTAAGAATTCATGAAATTAAAAGAAGCGTAATCTCTGATGATAGTTTTTATGCATTCGCAAAATATGTTCATATTCATGCTCATGTGTTCAAGATAGTATCTAACAGAAATTGGGGTGTATGAGAAGATATCACAATGTTTGTTTATTTTACACTTGACAGAATAGTCTATTCAAGTCTAGGACGTTTGGAGCCTAAGGTATCCTCATCATCCCAGTATGGATTCCCCTCTTCAGTTTGAGACTTCTCGTCTTCTGAATATGACAGCAGTCCCATGTCTTCGGGTATGTATGGCTCTATTCCAGGTACGTACGGCACGATGTATTCGGGTACGTAGGGCTCGACAAGGCTTCGTCGGGTTGCCTTGAAGTGTTGAATGTATTCTGCGGTGGCCCTATGAATGTTTTCTTCACGAGTCATGTTTTCTAGCCAACTTATTTCTTCGGCCTGAGAATTCTTCAAAGAGCGTATGATGGATGCCACCTTGGCTTCAAACTGCCTCTTCTCCTCCTCTGTGAGGGTCTGGCTTGGTAAGTCAAAGGAAAAGATACTAGGTTGCGTTGGAGAAGGAATCTCTTGTAGAGCTCCAAACTGTCGAATCACCCTCTTTGGATAGTATGCGGTAGCGCCCGTGAATCCTAGCAAAGGGACTGGACCCCCGTCATCGCATGTCAATCTGACCTTGCTCAACGTTGGCAACCTTAGCCGCCATCGGAGTTGTTCAGGTTTTAGGATTTTAAGGAAGTTTTTCCACTCTATAAAGTTGAACTTAGGGATACGTGTATGGGTTCTGACAAAGGTTTTAAGAGGGTGCGCATCAGGGCTGATTTCAGTGAAACCCATGCGAATGTGAAACTGTCTGATATGGGAAGTGAACCACAGATATAGAAGATCACTAGAGGCTCTAAAGATTCCCTTTTTATTTTTCCTAAAACGATTTAAGGAAAAGAAGGTCTCGGCAAGGAGGATGTTTGAGTAATCCCACCCGCAGCAGACTTGTCTAGCTATTATAGCCATGATAAGGTCAGAGGCGACAGATGAGATCGGGAATAGTATAAAGCTAAAGAATGCCAAGACAAAGACTCTACCAGATTTGGTTCCTTTAGCAGCAGGGAGGCAGGAGAATCGGTCTACAAGAAAAGACAAGGAGACTCGTCCAGAATTGCTTTTTGCATCTGCTTTGACTTCATTTAGACTTGTGTCAAGGAACTCAGCCAACTGATTTAGGGGTTCAAATCCTATGGGGGGTCGAACGGGCGTAGGAGTGAACTCAATTCCGATGACGGCGTTGTATTCCTCGATAGTGGGAGTAATCTCTAGTCCTTCCATGCAAAATGTAGCGGTGGTAGGATCCCAATAGAGCGCCATGGCTTGGATAAAGGCAGGTGGACACTCAATCTTCAGCAGGTCCAGTAGGTATCCTAGTCGTGATTCAGCATACTTTTGGCTGGCTTCGCCCATGTTGTCCCACCATGACTAGAGTTCGGCCCGGGGGATTTTGAATACTTGAATATCATTCTTTCCCATCAAGTCTAAAATATGCAAATGATTTTGAAAGGTCAATCATCAGAAATTACTTTAAATGTATGAATATGCAAATGTCATGAGGCATGCATGAGCTAACTAGATTGCATAGTTCAAATGAAGAAATGGAAATTAGGACCTTTTTCAGGTCTTGAAAGCTTGATTCAAAGCCTAATTTGAATTTCAGGGAAGTGAATTATGCAATTTAGTCAGGTTTACTCAGTGACTAAAGGGAACATCAACGTCACGTTCCATTGGTCAATACATCAAAAGAACAAAGCGGAGTGAACTTTTTCTTCTTTTTTTTTTTTTTACAATCAAGATGCCTAATGGAAGAAAGGTAAAGAGAGATCTTTCAAACAAGAAAGCTGTAAAAGACCGTTGGAACGTGAGGATCCAAATTACTCTTTTCTTAGAGGTCTATCCAGATGACAGTTGGTTGGGAATCTTCCTCTAATTAAGTGTAAGGTAGTCGTCTTCAGTGTTTTGATCGAGAGGCTGTAGTTCCTCTGGCCATTCTCTGGTCCATGGTACGGCGACTTCAGGAGCCTTCTTAGGTTCCGCCTTCTTGAGTGTGATACGCTTTGGTTTTGTCTTGGTCGCGGGGCGCCTTTTTCTTCCCCAGAAAGTGGCCATGAGCACACTTTCTTTGGTCAGTAGTTCGGCCTTCCGACGGGCATATGCCTCCCTGGCCAACTGGTTGCGACGCTGCCTCTTCATCTCCAGATAATTCTTGAATATTTCATCTGACTCTCGCTTAAATCTAAGGTTATCGACGTAGTAGCGGGTTTGGCAATCTTCGGCGTATCCTAGCTTACGTCCCGTCAGTTCCCGACCATGCACGAATCTGGTGAAGTGTAGCCTTGTGTTTGGTCCGGGGCGAGTGACTTTCCTCAGGTATTCTAAGGTTATCAACTCTGTCGAGCTCTTAGGGAACAACGACATTCTTCCCTACTACAATTGCTGTTTCAATTAGTCACTTGAGCGTTTTGCATGACGTGAATGCACATGAATGTATGTAATGCAAGAGCCATATCATGGAGCAGGGAATAGTAAAGTGCATCGGAAGTAAATGCCTTACCAACCATATCTGGGGGAATGTGGAATGTCCCCCTCTTATTAATGGGCGATTTTAGGTATACCAACCATCCATAGACATGCGCATGAGACAAGTGGGTATACTCTAAGAAATCAAAAATCAGGTGAGGAACCTACGGCTCAGGCTCTCACGATCCACACGAGGCAGATTCCTCCCCAAGGGTACCTACCCAAGAGGGCTAGACATCGCCAATGCAGATGATGAGCGGGAATGAGTACGAAAGTCTCAAGTGCCATCAAACACAAGATCCTTTTCGCACCCTTTCCCTATCTAAGGTAACCTAAGGGTGGTTGCAGTCGGGGTTTGACCGCCAGTGTGTGCGATGTGTCGTGATCATCACAATGCAAGGTCATGCACAACAGTTTGTATCAAAACACCGCTTCAGTATGTGCATGAAATAAACATACATTCCCAACTCCAACCTGCAGGAAAAGGTGTCAACAATCACTCCACCCATTATTTATCCAATCTGCAAAAACATTTAACACAATGGATAGTGTACGTACCTCACCTTCGAGAGCATCTGCAGAAAATAAGGTCAGATAAACCAGACAACTTTTTAATCGGCTCAAATCCTCTAGAATTCGTAACTAGAGATTCTGGTTTAGAATAGTCCCCAGCGGAGTCGCCAGTCTGTCGCGACCCTCACGAGCGCCATCTAAATGGGCTAGCGAGGGTTAATGGGCCGTCTGATGTTGCATGATCGGACGCGGGCCTCTCCCAAGGTCCATTACCCAAGTCGCAACTGCTGGATATACGTGATCGACCTTCAGTGCGGTCTAGTGACATGTGATGAGTGTGCATGCCAAGGAGTCGCCACCAATCGTTTCGTGGAGGGTACGATCGGAAACCCTATCGAATAATTGGGAGTGGTCTATTCGATTATGCGGAAACCAAAGAAGTGGGTTCGGGGATTTAGTTACGTCGACTGTCAAAGTTGACGCCCTTTCGGTACCTAAGCTGAATGGTTTATCTGATCTTAGGATTTCATACAGATGAGTGGGGTACAGATCCTAAATCTAGGAGTTCATGCAGATGAGAATTACTACCCTATCAATCACAATCAATAGAAATAAATGCGCAAATCAAGGATCCAGTACATGCGGATAAAACACATGAAAGCAGCATGGCATCCCTAATGAGGCCCTATTAGCCTAGAGAAATATCAATCAAGGCTTAGGAATGATTTTGGCATGATTTGCCCACGAGGGGCAAAATCGTAATTTTGGATAATTCGGGAAAATTCACCTCAAAAGGGTAAATCTGTCATTTTAGATGAATTGGGAAGTCAAAAGACATAGGAAATAGGATTGGCCATCAATCCAATCCATTTCCTATTTTTCGGGAATTTCCAGGACTTTTCTGGAATTTTCAAGTGATTTTACCCTTGGAGGGGTAAAGTCGTCATTTGGACAAAGACGGGAACTGAAAATCTCAAATATTAGGGTTGGTCGTCCACCTGACCCAAACCCTAACTTTACGCAATTTTCAGAACTCGATTGAGACAAGAAAGACAATTTTCCTATTGAAGGGCAAAATCGTCATTTTGAGAAAAGGTGCGGGACTCGAAACCCAAACTCGAGAATTGGTCGTCTAATCGACCCTAATTCTTACCTTGGAGTTATCGGCCTTATCTCGCATACACAGCATAGGCGACTTACCCCTAAAGGGTAATATCGTCAAGTCTCGGAAAATTGGATAAGAAACCCCAAAAATAGGGTTGACCAGTTGTCTGTGGTCAACCCTCGATTTTTGGGGGTTTCTGGAATGTCTAGGATTTTCCCACAATTTTTCCACATTTTTTTGGAATTTTCTGGAATTTTCTAGCATTTTTTTTTTATTTTCTAAGATTTTTCTAATTTTTTTATTTTTTAAAATCATTTTTTGATTTTTTAATTAAAAAATGTGATTCGGACCGGGTCGACCCGACCCACTCGGGTCGGAACCCGGCCCAGACCCGGACCCGGACCCACGCGATCCACAGCCACGAAACGACGCCGTTTATTCCTTTTTATTTTTCTGATTATTTAGACTTGATCCGATGGTTCCTATTGAACCGCGCGGCTAATCCACGACCGCCAGATCAGATTACCAAAACCTACGGTTCAGATTAGGCGAAGACCCGATCAGGGCCGTTTGATCAGATTACTTAAACCTACGGCCATGATTAGATTCCAAGATTCGATCTAGACCGTCTATTCACACTAACCTAAACGACGCCGCACGGCCACTAACCTAAACGGCACCGTTTCAGCTCGTTTTGATTTTCTGATTTTAAAACATTTTCGGATAAACCTAATTACTAATCGGACGGCCATTAAAATTTGGACTTGATTTATCTCGACCATCCGATCTGTTTATTCGAATAACAGACCCTAACAGCCATGCTGACTAGACTAACACGTGGACTAATCGCGGGACGACACCTGGATATTTGACCAGTTGACTACGCCAGGTCAGCATCATCTTCAACCTCTCGACCACAATTGAACGAACGGCTGTGGATCTCCGGCGATGATCCAACGGTGGATTTTCGATGAAATCGTGCAGGATCGACGGCAATTGACTCGCGATCGTCCCTAATCTAACATATCCAAGAATCACAGCACATCGTTCGCAAAATCGCAAGCATCGAGCAAGATACCGAGTACGGCCATGGAGGTTCGATCACACAGACTTACGCGAAATCAGATCAATTGATTCATAAATCGACACGGAATGAAGTACAGAGGACTTACCTCGAGCTCCGATTGAGCTCGCTCGGCCCAGATTTGGCTGGGCAAGAATTAGCTATGAAGGCTAAATCGGGAGACTCAATTCGAGGTATGTGAGCGAAATCGATGCAAAATGAAGATGTGAACATGGTCAGTGATGTTTAGGGAATGAAACGCCCATAGAAATTGCAAGAACGGGCATGAAAGACAAAAATCGCCATTGGAGCACAATGAAGGACTCGAGGTCAAGACTCACCTGTTTCGGAGGTTTCCGGCTATGCGACTGATGACGACAGCTTCCTCTCAACACGGGTGACCTCCTGGTGACCTTCGCGAGCCCTGGTCTAGCCTGTGAAGGCCCGACCGCCGCTCGGTGAATTCGAGCTCAGTCCTCGACAATGGCGGTTGGAGGACGAGCCATTTCTCTCTCTTTTTCTCTCTCTCTCGAATCTGTTTCCTTTCTTTCAACTGAATCCCCTCTCCTCTCTCTTCGCGATGGCCTGCTAGCTTATATAGCTTGTTCGATTTTTGGCGCCGAACGGTGGATCTTCAACTGACTCGGTTTGGCACGTGTAGTCACGTGCAATTGGGTCAAAACAAAGTCAGGGAAGATGGGCATTTCGCTCAATCCCTTTTGGTTCCGCGGTGAGCTTCATTTCGCACGAATTTGGCAAGGATTTGAGCTGTTTTTGCCTTTGTTGACTTTCGCAGGTCCGAAGGTTTGACAGACCTCGCCGGAGCTCGTCCGGCGGTCATTTGTCATGGGGCCGGTCTTGATCGGCAGGTCTTGAGGTAAGGAGTAAGACGCCCACCATTCCCCTTTCAATTAGTCGCGAATTGACCTTCAATTTGGTCTTGGAAACTCGGTCTGTCACTGTTCATTTGCACGGGTGTTTTGAGGAAGATGATGACACTGTAGAAAACCGGTTCGACCGGTCCGACCGGCGGTCTGACCGGTCTAAACCGGTTCCGAATTGGATTTTTCAAAATTAAACCCAAATCAGTTGGAAATTCTTACAATTTAACCTCCTAATCAAATCTAGGCATGGATTTTATCTAGAAATGTGGTTTTGCCAAAACGTTTTCATCAATTTCTACAAAACCCCCAAATTTTCATTTAATTGGAAATTGGGGATCGTGCAATTGAGGGTGCAAATGATCAAATTGAGTCAAACCACCTGTGCCAATCGATTTAAAATGGTGAAATCCACTGGGTAGCATGTTCAATTTGCAATGATAGCCCTTGAATTGAAAGTAATTTCAATTATGCTTAATTTCAAGGATTAAAATTGCAATTTTATTATGCAATTTTGCCAAATTTGTGCAATTGAGCAATTTTTACAAAAAATTGGGTTAAATTGCAATAAGGGACAGTTAGAATGGATGTCAAGATCCTAGAAAATGCCAAAATTGCAAATTAAAAGACTCAATTGGTATTTTTTTCTCAAATTCAATAGTACGGGTTACAAAGGAACACCTAAAATTGAATATGATTTTGGATTTTTTGTGAGGTCAAAAATACAAGGGATTAAAAAGAAAAATATTGGCTATTTTTTTTTATATTTTTGTGACTTCAAATGCTATTTTTCTTGATTTTTAAAGTATTTTTCTATTTTCTAAAAACACTAAAAAATATGAAAATTGTGAAAAATTATTTTTTGGTCAATAATGGTTTCTAGGGCTTGGCCAAGGTCACCAAAGTTGATTTTGCAATTTTCTGACTTTTTATGAATTTTTTGTGATTTTTCAAAAATAAAATTGAAAAAGACTTGTTCAAAAGTCAGGTGTCAACAGTGTAAATTAAGCTTCTGACAACACTAGAACATCAAACATTTTCCATTTCTTTATTTTGCTTGTGGAGTCTCAAGACACATCTTCGGCTCAGACCTTCACCTCTTGTAAGAGGAGTATCTTTTAGTTTACAGTCTTGCATACGAAATCACTCAAGGACTTTATTCATATAAGTCTCTTGTGAAAGAGATTACAATCTTTTTAAATGTATGCAGATTCACCCATATCTTTTATATAAAAAAATTGGAATATAACCAATTCTGACTGTATCAATTAACTCAATACTGCTCCTAGCAATTAGTATATCATCAACATATAATGATAATGTCACATTAGATCTTTGGATATTTTGATATATACACAATGATCCTCATCAATCATTAAATAAGCAAGTAAGCCATCCTCAATATTAAAATAACATGGATGAGAAGTAATCGAAAAACAATAAAAATATGTGTATCAAGAGAATTCATACGTATTTTATAATGTTACGTTCGTCATACATGCTCATATAACATATCAAATCGAAGACAATTTTGATACGAATGTAATGGTACCCCGCACGTGCCAATCGGAGTTCAAACGAGCCCGTACGAGCCGGTCAAAGTTTCAGCTAATTCGGTCAACGCGTGGTCAACGGCCAAAGTTGACTTGAGGGACCAAATTGTAATTTTCAAAAAATTCGAGGATCAAATCGCAATTTTGACAAAGATCATGGATTAAATTACAATTTTCAGAAAGCTCCAGGACTAAATTGCAATTTCAAAAAATTGGAGGACCAAATTGAAATTTTTCAAAAGTTCGGGGACCAAATTGTATTTTTCAAAAAGTTCATGGATCAAATTGAAATTTTCCAAAAGTTCAGGGACCAAAATGCAATTTTTTTTTGAAAAATTAGTTTGATCGTCAACGGTCAACGCCCAAGGTCAACGCCCAAGGTCAACGGTCAACGATTAACCGGGTCGGAAACTCGGGTCTTGGACTGGGCTGGCTTCTTGGGTCATGGGATGGGACAAACCACAAATCCCAATATCATCATTAATAGAATATAAGCTCCACTTGATAACAAATGCACGTGATGTGGCCCGGTGGCAAATGGGCTAGACTGAAGATGTCACCATACGGGCGTGGGTTCAAATCTCAGGAGCAGCAGGTTCTGTTTTTTTGATGGTGGGTTTTGAACATTGTGCCGGTACGACCACATAGGCCTAATTGATGGTGGGTGGTGTAGTATTTTTCCCGTAATCGAGCGAAAACCATTCGGACGCGGAACCCTAATCCGCAAATTTCCTTCCTCAAATTTGTCTCCAACGAACAACCGAATGCTGAGACACGTTAGGGCTTTTGTTTCCCACGCTCAGGCGACCCTGCTGTTGCAAAGATAGCCCGTGGTTCGTTGGAATTTGGCCGGAATCGGAGTAAAACTCCACGGCCAGAACAAAAAACCCGAAAAAGAAAAAAAATGATTTGCCCATATGATCAGGAAACAAGGATTGTGGCTCTGATACCAATGAAGGGAACCAATCCCTACTACACACAGCGGAATTACACGAATTAACAAGCTCTAGAATCATCTTCTTGAATCACTAATCGTAGAAATGCATCACGAACGCCCCTCATTTTCACAGTTTAAGAGTCACCAATGCAGCGAGAGATTCAAGTCCGTTATCACGTTCGGGAGAGCGGAGTGAGAATCATCGTCGTCGTCGTCTCTATTTTCAGTGTTCTTCGTTGGAAGAGCGTCGTCCAAAATAACGACGTCTGACAGAATAACTTAACATGACGAAGGGATGTGATCTTTTATCACGTTCAAAGTTGGTAACCGCCAAGGGGTGGGATATCCTACATGGGCGGACCACGGTACTTACCGTGCTCCCGCATAAAATCCAACATAAGGGAAGAAGATGTGCTTCATCATTTTAATAGAAGCATTTTTTTTTTAGTCAAACGCTAAAAGTAGTTTTTTTGGTCGGAAATATAATAGGAAAATTGTCCAAAAAGTCCTAAATTTATTGCACTTGTACCAATTCTATCATAAACTTTTCAATTGTATCAATTCAATCCTAAACCTTTTGACAGTCATAAACCTTTAAATTATGCATATTTATTCCTATAACTTTGATGAAATCAATCGTGTGAGACCTGAAGTAGTTACATGGTTCAGCGATTAATTCGACTAAAGGTCCAGAGGCTATTTGTCCACATGATTTGTGGAGTAATTGTGCCTAATTCCTCTTTGGAGTATTAAGGTCATAGGCACAGCTCTATATTTCAGTAATTCATTGACCTGTAGTCTTTGAACCCAAAAAAAAAAAAAACACAGAACATTAGACAATTCGCACTTTGAAAAGCACTTGTTTTTAAACCTAAATCGTTGCCGATCACAATTGATGAATGAACAAAAACAAACATTTTTTTTGTATTTTTTTTATTGGGTATACAGGAGGAAATGAAACACATCCAATCTCCAAAAACATCTTTTCTGTTTAAAAGGTGAAGGTCTACTTTCGTACCCGGATGCGGATCGAAGCATTTGGACACCACGCAACCAAGGTTGCATTGGCCTTTGGGTGACTCAACCACCGAAGCACCGTCGCAACCCTTGTAGCACGTAAGATAGCAGAGCTCTGGGTTAGGGACCGGAGCACAACCGATCACGCACTTGACCCTACACCAGAAAGAGTCCGTCTCGACTGCTGATGCCTCCAACGCCATCATGGCCACCAACATCAGCACCATTAATTTAGTAATACTCTTGATGTTCATGTTTGATTTGCTTTCAATTGGGTGATGATTCGTAATCTTTTTTGCAGTATTTTGGTGAAGGAGAGATGTGATCCTGCGGTTTATATAGATGCATGGCATTGGGATAATTTTCTTCTGCTTGTATGGTTATTTGGTTTCAACCCTCATTTATGGAATAAAATCATAAGATTTTAATGTATTACTTGCTGGTAATTTGTCCTTTTATGGATGGAGGGAGATTTGTACGAGGAAATGTTTTTGCCCAGTAATCAACAGACCCAAAGGAGAGATAAATCTTCACCTTCCAAAATATCAATACAGTCAGCCTTGATAAACCTACCATCTATGAGGTGTTATTTCCAAGTTGGGATTTTTTTTTTTTTTTGGGGTGGGTGGGGCTATGATGACTTCTCATATGACTAAACAAACCTCATTTCCATAATTTATCCTATCCTGTATTTGATAAGCGTCTATGAGGATAAAGAGGATATAACTTGTTTTCCATGACTTTTTAGTTTAAATTTCATTAGGATATATTTTATCTTATCTTGTATTTGGTAATTGTCCAAGATATGATAAAAATGATAAAATAAATATAGGCGGGATAAATAATCCAAGGGATGTGATAGACCCAGATATGATTTCTCAAGAGGGCATATACATGGAGCATTAGGTTTTCCTCATAACCATGGCCTATCTTCCACGCCAGTCCACTTCTTCGCCGCGCCGAGCTGCCCCTCTAGCGATGGCGACCGTCTAGTGTGGCTGACTCTCCACCAGCACCAGACTAGGGTCTTCGACTACAAAGCTTGGCATCTCAACGACCTCACTCTTCAATTAATTATTTAGCCTGATATGAAATCATGTCCCTGATTCATTAATCGCTTGAACCTCTCCAACATTCAAAAGGGGTCTCGACATTTTATAACAAAATCGAGGTCGATCATCAACTTTCAAGAATGTTCTCTTAGATGACTTGCATGAGTGCATCTTCAACTTGTGAAAAGAGACTAAATAATTGAATAAGCTCGTCGTCCTCGTCTTCGACCCTAATCGGCTCGCGCGCCTACAAATGCTCCAAATTCGCGCTCGCCATAATAGACGAACCACCAGAACCGAAAAAAGGAAAAACCGCAAAAACCTAACGCCGGCGACAACCAAGTCCCAGTCGGAAATGAACCTCGGAACAGCTCAAGAGCGAAAATTGTTCCATTGAGTGGACATTGACGATTGATAAACCCTAATTTGGGTCGATTTTGTTGATTAATTTTGGGGGGTAAAAGGTCCGAAATCGAGAGATACCTGAAAATGGAAAGAGGACGTGCCAGGGAGAGGGACCCGATGTTTCCTCGAAGGGCCTCTATGGAGTAGATTCGAGAAAAATAAATAAATCCTTCATATATTTAATTGTTTTTTTCCCCTTTATTTTTTGATTTTTCACTCGAAAAAGTGAAATGTGCACTTTTGTACTAGCACTTCTTAATTATGTTGGCGTGAGCTAGAATTAGGGGTGTGCATGGTCCGGGCCGGTCCGGTCAGGTCCAGGCCTGGAACCGGGGACCGGACTACTGGACCAGTAGTCCGGTCCCCATATTTTCGGGACTACGGACCGGACCGCGGTCCCGGTCCCGGCCCAGTAGGACCGCTAATTCTAACTGCTTATAAAAACTACATGTTTCTTCGGTGGAGTTTTTATGCAATAGCAGGAATGCTAGAATTTTTGCTATCCATGTTAACTCATGGGCCATGGCTAGTCTCAACTGGAAGGAAATATTTCAAAATGATAGAACTGATATAAACTTTTTATTTGAGCTCCAAAACCAGTTTAATTTTCTCCATGATGATTTTCTATACTTTAATAGAAGCTATAGGAATGTCGCTAGTAAATGTGCATGTACTGGATGGTTGATAGTTTTTCATTCTAAAAGGCACATTGACCAAACTTTAGAATCTCATCCATCATTTGTTTCCCAATGCGTCTCATTATATGTCTCCTCTGTTTGTTAGCTTCCCTTATCTAGAAGTATGTCCAATTGGTCTTTCATTACTTTATTTTTTTTTAATAAAAATCATTAGGTTAACTAGATTAACTTAAAAAAAACATTGACGTTCCGGTCCGGGCCGAGCCGATCTAGTCCCAAACCATGTAACCCGGGGACCGGACCACCCAGTCACCGGTCCCGTTTATTGGGACCGGGGATCGGACCGCTAATTCAAGGACCGGACCAACTCGCCCGGGCCGGGCCGGTCCAGTTTGCACACCCCTAGCTAGAATCCCCTGATTATAGAGATTTTAGTTTTCCTCCTAATTTATAGAGGGTTCTATTTTCCTAATTTATAGAAGCTTCACTAGTAGAAGAAGTCCGTCTGATTCTGTGTGTGTGTGTGTGTGTATATATGGGTATGTATATTCTTGATGAAATAAGAAGAAAAGAAAGAGAAAAAGAAGAAGAAGAGGATGAGGCGTTTGATCGAGGACATAGGTATATTTGTCGAACCTCATTAAATTGTGTGTTCTTTATGATTCTGTATATGCTTTTCAACAAATTAAAGGATGCCATATAAGGGTCGCTTAAAAAGTCTTTTTTTATGGGTGTTTCATAAGAATGACATACCCGTTATGAAAAATTCAAAACATCAAGAAATGAGCTAATTTTGAGATTCGATATGGTGTTGGCAAGCCCATCACCATTGTTGTCGAAGCGTCCCCAAATAAAGAGTGGATGACTACCGTGACACAATTCATTTTGTTCTACAATCATTGAGGGTGCATGGTTTCTGGAGTCATATAAGTGAGATTTGATGCTACCAAATGGATAAAAAAAGATAAATAGGTATTATTTTAATTAAGTATATAGTGGCTAGGCAGTGTACTGAAAAATTATATAAATTTCAAATAACTCAAATGATTGCATATACAATCAAATTAAACAACAAATTGCTTTTATGGGAAACATACTCCACATATTAGGCAAGTTTTATTGATGATGAGTGAACAAGCCTTGCACGTCCCTTTCTATCTCCCGACATCTCATTTGCTTTTTTTTTTTTAGGGTAAGACTCACGTCTCAACAAGAGAAATAAGATTTGATGCACAAAATCTCAATAGAATATCTCGATATGTAAATTCATTTAATATTCAAATTGTAGAGTTTGCAATATGAAGGTGAAGGGAAACGATCCCTACTACACACAGCGGAATTACACAAATTAACAAGCCCTAGAATCATCTTCTTGAATCACTGATCGTAGAAAAGCATCACAGAACGAACACACCTCGTTTTCACAGATTAAGAGTCACCAATGTAGCGAGAGATTCGAGTTCGTTATCACGTTCGGGAGAGCAGAGGGAGAATCATCGTCGTCGTCTTTGTCTTCTGTGTTCTTCGTTGGAAGAGTGTCGTCCAAAATAACGACGCTTGATAGAATAAATTAACATGACAAAGGGACGTGATCTTTTATTACGTTCAAAGTTGGCAACCGCCAAGGGGTGGGATACCCTACATGGGCGAACCACGGTACTTACCGTGCTCCCTCATAAAATTCAACATCTCCCACTCGCCCATGTAGGGCTATCCATAACTGTCACATGTCCACTAAGGATCAACAACTTCCACTCACCCACAAAGGGTTAAATATAACTCTATCTCTTTTATGCAAAGTTCATATCGACAAATAATCCGTGCGACCAGTATACTGCGAGAGCTCGTTGCCATACATCCGTTGTGAGTATATAGAGTTGTGAGTATATAGCAGCTCTAAAATGGCATGTTAACTCAGAGTAGATTCAATATACAGTACCCTAGATCAATCGGTCACATTTACATCATCTTTCTTGATCTCTTTGAGCGCTCAAACACAATACATTGTATTCACAATCATGATTAACTCAAATAATCACAATTGGTCGACCTGTGAACACAAAGATTGAATTCCAAAACAAGTTGATTTTCCTCTTCCCTTAAACCTCACAATCACAATCCAGCTCGTTTTTCTAGAAATGTCCCATTAGGTCGAATCAATCTCATGACCATTAGTAATACCCTTAGATAGCGAACACACAAAAAAATCTTGAGAATAAGTAAGAGTGTGAGGGGACTTAATTTGAGGAACTTTTATCCTCAAGAGTCTCACACGGCTATAGAGTTGAGATCAAAACTCTTGCCAACTCTTCTTGGTTGATTCATGCATATGTAATATGAAGTATGTATTACGGTATTCTCTACTTTCCCATGGAGTGTATGTCTTTTCTTTTAATACCGTACATATGGTAGCTCAGACATACTCAGTGTCTAGCTTGAGTTCACAAATCCACTCTCTTTAATAGAATCTTTCAGAACTCACATCTGGCATTAAGACAAATAAAGTGAAATATGTGGGGTATATCATTTCGATATTTCACTTTCGGACATAATAATTTATGACCTCATCCTAACACTTCTGTTAAGGCGACATTAAATTTTCAAGCTTCAGCTCTCAATTATCATCTAGATAAAAGCTTGAAATCTCATCTCTATTTATTCCGCAGTAAATAGAGGCGATTACTTATGTGAGTAGTCTAATATCATTTGTCCGACATACCTTCTCAACATAATGCACCAAGCATTAATATGCATAAATGTCATACAAACTTATAGGCATCACTAATGATAACAAATACCATCAACTGTGAACATTGAGAAATATAAATGTCCAATACTCCCACTTTTATGCACCTTCTATATATTTCAATATATGAAACTATTCCTTTTGCTAACACATGACTGAGGAGCAACATCTCTAGGTACTTATTTCACAGAAGAGCTGCGATCATTCTGTGCATATATGTGTTTTGTACATTCACATCTTTTCTTACAACCACGTCTTTCACAAAAAAAAAAAACATGTTGCGTGTCTATTTACTTAGTCTGGCAATGGATCCTTAGTGAAATCTCTTATTGCTTGGCTGTCACAATCAGCTAATAATTGTACCGGCAGCATCCTTAGCAACACATCACTAATCCAAACATCTCTTTAAGCCAAACATTCTCTTGTATTTCTATTGATAATATCACGAGATCATCTTCCATCATGGATAAGTCTATACACGTTTGCTTAACACCACGTGATCAATTCCCATCATGGATAAGCTATACATCTTTGCTTCTTACTACTCCAAGGTAATGTGTCATTTCTAAGTAAGAACGCAAATCTAAACATTTTTCTCAGTCAACATCAGCAAAGCCTTCAAGGTACAGATCTCTACTTTGATAACTCAATAAAAATTCAGCAGCACTTTTCAAGTATTTCAAGATTTTCTTGACGGCAATTCAAAGTACTTGACCTGCAGTGGATTGGTAATTACACACTATTCCAACTACATAATAAATATTAGGTCTTTTACATACATAGTGTACATTAAGCTTCTGACAGCACTAGAACATGAAACATTTTCCATTTCTTTATTTTGCTTGTGGAGTCTCAAGACACATCTTCGGCTCAGACCTTCACCTCTTGTAAGAGGAGTATCTTTTAGTTTACAGTCTTGCATACGAAATCACTCAAGGACTTTATTCATATAAGTCTCTTGTGAAAGAGATTACAATCTTTTTAAATGTATGCAGATTCACCCATATCTTTTATATAAAAAAATTGGAATATAACCAATTCTGAATGTATCAATTAACTCCATACTGCTCCTAGCAATTAGTATATCATCAACATATAATGATAAGGTCACATTAGATCTTTGGATATTTTGATATATACACAATGATCCTCATCAATCATTAAATAAGCAAGTAAGCCATCCTCAATATTAAAATAACATGGATGAGAAGTAATCGAAAAACAATAAAAAAAATATGTGTATCAAGAGGATTCATACGTATTTTATAATGTTACGTTCGTCATACATGCTCATATAACATATCAAATCGAAGACAATTTTGATAAGAATGTAATGGTACCTTGCACGTGCCAATCGGAGTTCAAACGAGCCCGTACGAGCCGGTCAAAGTTTCAGCTAATTCGGTCAACGCGTGGTCAACGACCAAAGTTGACTTGAGGGACCAAATTGTAATTTTCAAAAAATTCGAGGATCAAATCGCAATTTTGACAAAGATCATGGATTAAATTACAATTTTCAGAAAGCTCGAGGACTAAATTGCAATTTCAAAAAATTGGAGGACCAAATTGAAATTTTTCAAAAGTTCGGGGACCAAAATGCAATTTTTTTTTGAAAAATTAGTTTGATCGGTCAACGGTCAACGCCCAAGGTCAACGGTCAACGATTAACCGGGTCGGAAACTCGGGTCTTGGACCAGGCTGGCTTCTTGGGTCATGGGATGGGACAAACCACAAATCCCAATATCATCATTAATAGAATATAAGCTCTACTTGATAACAAATGCACGTGATGTGGCCCGGTGGCAAATGGGCTAGACTGAAGATGTCACCATACGGGCGTGGGTTCAAATCTCAGGAGCAACAGGTTCTGTTTTTTTGATGTTGGGTTTTGAACATTGTGCCGGTACGACTACATAGGCCTAATTGATGGTGGGTTTTGAACATTGTGCCGGTACGATCACATAGGCCCAAGAATCAACGGAAATGGTGTAGTATTTTGCCCGTAATCGAGCGAAAACCATTCGGACACAGAACCCTAATCCACAAATTTCCTTCTTGAAATTCGTCTCCAGCGAACAACCAAATGCTGAGACACGTTAGGGCTTTTGTTTCCCATGCTCCGGCGACCCTGCTGTTGCAAATATAGCCCGTGGTTCATTGGAATTTCGCCGGAATCGGAGTAAAACTCCACGGCCAGAACAAAAAACCCGAAAAAGAAAAAAAAATGATTTGCCCATATGATCAGGAAACAAGGATTGTGGCTCTGATACCAATGAAGTGAACCGATCCCTACTACACACAGCGGAATTACACGAATTAACAAGCTCTAGAATCATCTTCTTGAATCACTAATCGTAGAAATGCATCACGAACGCACCTCATTTTCACACATTAAGAGTCACCATTGCAGCGAGAGATTCAAGTCCGTTATCACGTTCGGGAGAGCAGAGTGAGAATCATCGTCGTCGTCGTCTCTATTTTCAGTGTTCTTCGTTGGAAGAGCGTCGTCCAAAATAACGACGTCTGACAGAATAACTTAACATGACGAAGGGATGTGATCTTTTATCACGTTCAAAGTTGGTAACCGCCAAGGGGTGGGATATCCTACATGGGCGGACCACGGTACTTACCGTGCTCCCGCATAAAATCCAACATAAGGGAAGAAGATGTGCTTCATCATTTTAATAGAAGCATTTTTTTTTTTAGTCAAACGCTAAAAGTAGTTTTTTTGGTCGGAAATATAATAGGAAAATTGTCCAAAAAGTCCTAAATTTATTGCACTTGTACCAATTCTATCATAAACTTTTCAATTGTATCAATTCAATCCTAAACCTTTTGACAGTCCTAAACCTTTAAATTATGCATATTTATTCCTATAACTTTGATGATTTGCCAAACTAGTACTAAACCTTTTAACGAATTGCTAATTTAGTCATTTTGGTCAATTATTCAAATAATAAGTTTACTAGGACTAAATCGGCGCATAATTCAAAAGATTTATGATTAAATTGACAAATTTAATGGTTTAGAACTAAATTGACAAATCATCAAAATATTTAGGACTAAACTGGCACAATTGAAAGGATTAGGACTGAATAGGCAAGTTGTCAAAAGAATTTGGACTTTTTTTAGTAATTTTCCCGAAATGTAATAGAAGTAGTTTAACAAACCAAAATTTTCATCAACTTCGTGTTGGTGGGGGGTGGTTGGCCCAGCATGATTGCTCGTCTTTTCTCTTATCTGTTTTTTTTTTTGGGGTCGAAATGTCTCTTTTTCTTCTTTGATATGTACGACAATGGATCTATCACCATTAGAACAATGAGAAAAAGAAAATATCACTTGAACATACACTGCAACGTTTTCCCGTGTCCTGCTGCGGAAACAAAATTTCTATTGAATGTTTTTGTTGAAATATATAAATATTAAACCACGCCTTCTTCTAACAGCTTAAGCTTTTAGAGCAGTTGGTTGTGGTCCCACAAAATCTTACATGGTATCAGAGTAGGAGGTCCTGAGTTCAAATCTTTCTAGACCCCTATTTGCTTCCCCAATTAATTTGTCCACGCTTAGGTCTAAGCAACAGATCAGACTAAGCGTGAGTGGGAGTGTTGAAATATATAAATATTAAAACACGCATTCTTCTAACAGCTTAAGCTTTTAGAGCAGCTGGTTGTGGTCCCACAAAATCTCACAGTTTTTAAAATAAATTTTAGAAATGGTCGGAATTCTATTTTAAAAGAATACTATTAAAGTGGTGATGTCTAGAAAATTTATTTACAATATCTCTCGGCAGTTCAATCTCTAACCAATATGGGAAGGGTTAATACCATGAAAAATCCTAAACTGATACACTTGTGACAAATTTATTCCAAATTAATTTTTCAAAAAAATTATCAAATTTGGTGCCACTCGGCAATTGGGCCCCCGAGCTGCACCCAAAACGAGACTTGGGCCCCGCTCGGTGGCCCAATTGCCGAGCGGGGCCGAAATTTATTTATTTTTTAATGGATTCGTCTAGAAAAATTACGCGAAAAAAAAAATCGTTCCAAACGGACACCCGAGCGATGAGATATGCCCTTTCAAAGTATTATTCCATCGAATTTTTAAAAATTTACTAATTTAGGCATCCATTTAAAGGAGTAAATTATAAAAGTATCAATTAAATAATAAATTATATTGAAATTACGTAAACTTTGAGGGAAAAAAATCACTACATAATTCATATGCCACCATTAAAATTGACTTTTAATTTGATGGAATAATACTTTGAAAGGGCATATCTCATCGTTCGGGTGTCTGTTTGGAACGATTTTTATTATTTCGCGTAATTTTTCGAGACGAATCCATTGATAAAAAAGAAAATAAAAAAAAAATTTCGTCCCCACTAGGCCATTGTGCCCAAATCGGCAGCCCAATTGCCGATTGTGGGGCGGTGTTGCGCCCCGCTCGGCAATTGGGCCCGCCCAAGTCCCATTTTGGGTGCCGCTCGGCGGCTCAATTGCTGAGCGGCACCTAATTTGGTAATTTTTTTTTAAAATATTAAATTGGTAAATATTTTTTTAAAAAAAATTAATTTGGAAAATTGCCCGTGGTTGGCCCATCATGATTGTTCTTCTTTTCTGTTATCTGTTTTTTTTTGGGTCGAAATGTCTCTTTATCTTCTTTGATATTTACGACAATGGATCTATCTCCATTAGAACAATGAGAAAAAAAATATATCACTTGAACATACACTGCAACGTTTTCCCGTGTCCTGCAGCGAAAACAAAATTTCTATTGAACTTTTTAAAAATAAATTATAGAAATGATCGGAATTCTATTTTAAAAGAATACTATTAAAGTGGTGATGTCTAGAGCATTTATTTACAATATCTCTTGGCAGTTCAATCTCTAACCAATATAGGAAGGGTTAATACCATGAAAAACCCCAAACTGATACACCTGCGACAAATTTATCCCAAAATAATTTTTAACCACGAAAAATCTCAAACTGGTACAGTTGTGATAAATTTATCCTAAACTATTTTTTTTACCACAAAAAACCCTAAACTGGTACATTTATGATAGATTTACCATAAATTAATTTTTTTGAATCTCGAAAAACTTCAAACTGGTATGCCTGTGACGAATTTACCCTCCGTTAAATTGTGTTAATACTACGAAAACTTTCAAATTGACATGCATATGACAAATAGAGAGTAAAAATCCCAATCTGGTACGTCCGCCGATTGACACGTGTCATAAAGTTAGCACTTTAAGGTTTGATTTAAGGAAAACTAACAGAGGGTAAATTTATCATAAATGAACCAATTTGAGGTAAAATTATCACAAGTGTACCAGTTTGGATTTTATGTGATTTAAAAAATAATTTAGGATAAATTTGTCACAGGTGTACCAATTTGGGGTTTTCTGTAGTATTATTAACCCATATAGGAAATATATACCATAAAGAAGAAACTATTTGGAAACGTTTCAATGATATAAATGGCATATCTATTTGAAATGAAACAATAAAGAAAATGGTCATAAGTAAGGCATTAAAGCCAATCAATCAAACAATCTCTTTTAGCCAAAAGACAATTAGTAAAAGAAAGGAAGTTGCTAGCCTGACAGTCTAATTGTACTGTCAATTATTTCTGACCACGTCTTTTCTTCTCCCAATCAATAAGTGCTTTATGCAAAATACACGATGATGATATGTGGATCTATGATTGAGATTGTACTGTCCCTGAGAATACTATCACAGAATTACTTTTCTAAAAAAAGGAGAATAGAAGAGAGAAGTCTTCACGAGCAACTTAAATCTCTATTATCGATTACCGCTTGCGCAATGAGAATGAATTTAAGAAGCCCGATGACAATCAATTAGGTAAACACGATTTGAATTTAATTTCCCTTTTGTCCCATATTACAAGAAGAAAATTTATTATTTCGCTTCAATTGCAAAAACGGTCCTCCGAGCTCTTGACTGGCTTAAAAATTCTTGCAACCATCCGCGCATGAAGTCACGCAGCCTTCGACTATCTTGAAGTCTGCAAGAGAACAAAGTACATTAACCCATGTTATACATTTGAAATATTGAATTATAATAAAAGTAGGTAATGTAAAGGATTTAAATGAGCTAAAATGAGGCAAGAAAAATATTTCTCGTCATCAACAGAACTTGGACAAGAGACTCCAAAGGCAGAAACCCATTCTATCAATTATGTAGATCAACCCCATCTGCCCAATCAATCGTGTGAGACCAGAAGTAGTTACATGGTTCAGTGATTAATTCGACTAAAGGTCCAGAGGCTATTTGTCCACATGATTTGTGGAGTAATTGTGCCTAATTCCTCTTTGGAGTATTAAGGTCATAGGCACAGCTCTATATTTCAGTAATTCATTGACCTGTAGTCTTTGAACCAACAAAAAAAAAAAAAAAACATAGAACATTAGACAATTCGCACTTTGAAAAGCACTTGTTTTTAAACCTAAATCGTTGCCGATCACAATTGATGAATGAACAAAAACAAACATTTTTTTTGTATTTTTTTTTATTGGGTATACAGGAGGAAATGAAACACATCCAATCTCCAAACACATCTTTTCTGTTTAAAAGGTGAAGGTCTACTTTCGTACCCGAATGCGGATCGAAGCATTTGGACACCACGCAACCAAGGTTGCATTGGCCTTTGGGTGACTCAACCACCGAAGCACCGTCGCAACCCTTGTAGCACGTAAGATAGCAGAGCTCTGGGTTAGGGACCGGGGCACAACCGATCACGCACTTGACCCTACACCAGAAAGAGTCCGTCTCGACTGCTGATGCCTCCAACTCCATCATGGCCACCAACATCAGCACCATTAATTTAGTAATACTCTTGATGTTCATGTTTGATTTGCTTTCAATTGGGTGATGATTCGTAATCTTTTTTGCTGTATTTTGGTGAAGGCGAGATGTGATCCTGCGGTTTATATAGATGCATGGCATTGGGATAATTTTCTTCTGCTTGTATGGTTATTTGGTTTCAACCCTCATTTATGGAATAAAATCATAAGATTTTAATGTATTACTTGCTGGTAATTTGTCCTTTTATGGATGGAGGGAGATTTGTACGAGGAAATGTTTTTGCCCAGTAATCAACAGACCCAAAGGAGAGATAAATCTTCACCTTCCAAAATATCAATACAGTCAGCCTTGATAAACCTACCATCTATGAGGTGTTATTTCCAAGTTGGGAATTTTTTTTTTTTTTTTGGGGTGGGTGGGGCTATGATGACTTCTCATATGACTAAACAAACCTCATTTCCATAATTTTATCCTATACTGTATTTGATAAGCGTCTATGAGGATAAAGAGGATATAACTCGTTTTCCATGACTTTTTAGTTTAAATTTCATTAGGATATATTTTATCTTATCCTGTATTTGGTAATTGTCCAAGATATGATAAAAATGATAAAAGAAATATAGGCGGGATAAAATAATCCAAGGGATGTGATAGACCCAGATAAGATTTCTCAAGAGGGCATATACATGGAGCATTAGGTTTTCCTCATAACCATGGCCTATCTTCCACGCCAGTCCACTTCTTCGCCGCGCCGAGCTGCCCCTCTAGCGATGGCGACCGTCTAGTGTGGCTGACTCTCCACCAGCACCAGACTAGGGTCTTCGACTACAAAGCTTGGCATCTCAACGACCTCACTCTTCAATTAATTATTTAGCCTGATATGAAATCATGTCCCTGATTCATTAATCGCTTGAACCTCTCCAACATTCAAAAGGGGTCTCGACATTTTATAACAAAATCGAGGTCGATCGTCAACTTTCAAGATTGTTCTCTTAGATGACCTGCATGAGTGCATCTTCAACTTGTGAAAAGAGACTAAATAATTGAATAAGCTAGTCGTCCTCGTCTTCGACCCTAATCGGCTCGCGCGCCTACAAATGCTCCAAATTCGCGCTCGCCATAATAGACGAAGCACCAGAACCGAAAAAAGGAAAAACCGCAAAAACCTAACGCCGGCGACAACCAAGTCCCAGTCGGAAATGAACCTCGGAACAGCTCAAGAGCGAAAATTGTTCCATTGAGTGGACATTGACGATTGATAAACCCTAATTTGGGTCGATTTTGTTGATTAATTTTGGGGGGTAAAAGGTCCGAAATCGAGAGATACCTGAAAATGGAAAGAGGACGTGCCAGGGAGAGGGACCCGATGTTTCCTCGAAGGGCCTCTATGGAGTAGATTCGAGAAAAATAAATAAATCCTTCATATCTTTAATTGTTTTTTTCCCCTTTATTTTTTGATTTTTCACTCGAAAAAGTGAAAATGTGCACTTTTGTACTAGCACTTCTTAATTATGATGGCGTGAGCTAGAATTAGGGGTGTGCATGGTCCGGGCCGGTCCGGTCAGGGAACCTGGGACCGGACAACTGGACCAGTAGTCCGGTCTCCATATTTTCGGGACCACGGACCGGACCCCGGTCCCGGCCCAGTGGGACCGCTAATTCTAACTGCTTATAAAAACTACATGTTTCTTCGGTGGAGTTTTTATGCAACAGCAGGAATGCTAGAATTTTTGCTATCCCTGTTAACTCATGGGCCATGGCTAATCTCAACTGGAAGGAAATATTTCAAAATGATAGAACTGATATAAACTTTTTATTTGAGCTCCAAAACCAGTTTAATTTTCTCCATGATGATTTTCTATACTTTAATAGAAGCTATAGGAATGTCGCTAGTAAATGTGCATGTACTGGATGGTTGATAGTTTTTTCATTCTAAAAGGCACATTGACCAAACTTTAGAATCTCATCCATCATTTGTTTCCCACTGCGTCTCATTATATGTCTCATTTGTTTGTTAGCTTCCCTTATCTAGAAGTATGTCCAATTGGTGTTTCATTACTTTATTTTTTTTTAACAAAAATCATTAGGTTAACTAGATTAACTTTAAAAAAAAACATTGACGTTCCGGTCCGGGCCGAGCCGGTCTGGTCCCAAACCATGGCACCCGGGGACCGGACCACCCAGTCACCGGTCCCGTTTATTGGGACCGGGGATCGGACCGCTAACTCAAGGACCGGACCAACTCGCCCGGGCCGGACCGGTCCAGTTTGCACACCCCTAGCTAGAATCCCCTGATTATAGAGATTTTAGTTTTCCTCCTAATTTATAGAGGGTTCTATTTTCCTAATTTATAGAAGCTTCACTAGTGGAAGAAGTCCGTCTGATTCTGTGTGTGTGTGTGTGTGTATATATATATATATATATATATATATATATATATATATATATATATGGGTATGTTTATTCTTGATGAAATAAGAAGAAAAGAAAGAGAAAAAAAAGAAAAAGAGGATGAGGTGTTTGATCGAGGACATAGGTATATTTGTCGAACCTCATTAAATTGTGTGTTCTTTATGATTCTGTATATGCTTTTCAACAAATTAAAGGATGCTATATAAGGGTCGCTTAAAAAGTCTTTTTTTTATAGGTGTTTCATAAGAATGACATACCCGTTATGAAAAATTCAAAACATCAAGAAATGAGCTAATTTTGAGATTCGATATGGTGTTGACAAGCCCATCACCATTGTTGTCGAAGCGTCCCCAAATAAAGAGTGGATGACTACCGTGACACAATTCATTTTGTTCTACAATCATTGAGGGTGCATGGTTTCTGGAGTCATATAAGTGAGATTTGATGCTACCAAATGGATAAAAAAAGATAAATAGGTATTATTTTAATTAAGTATATAGTGGCTAGGCAGTGTACTGAAAAATTATATAAATTTCACATAACTCAAATGATTGCATATACAATCAAATTAAACAACAAATTGCTTTTATGGGAAACATACTCCACATATTAGGCAAGTTTTATTGATGATGAGTGAACAAGCCTTGCACGTCCCTTTCTATCACCCGACATCTCATTTACTTTTTTTTTTTAGGGTAAGACTCACGTCTCAACAAGAGAAATAAGATTTGATGCACAAAATCTCAATAGAATATCTCGATATGTAAATTCATTTAATATTCAAATTGTAGAGTTTGCAATATGAAGGTGAAGGGAAACGATCCCTACTACACACAGCGGAATTACACAAATTAACAAGCCCTAGAATCATCTTCTTGAATCACTGATCGTAGAAATGCATCACAGAACGAACGCACCTCGTTTTCACAGATTAAGAGTCACCAATGTAGCGAGAGATTCGAGTTCGTTATCTCGTTCGGGAGAGCAGCGGGAGAATCATCGTCGTCGTCTTTGTCTTCTGTGTTCTTCGTTTGACAAGTGTCGTCCAAAATAATGACGCTTGATAGAATAACTTAACATGACGAAGGGACGTGATCTTTTATTACGTTCAAAATTGGTAACCGCCAAGGGGTGGGATACCCTACATGGGCGAACCACGGTACTTACCGTGCTCCCTCATAAAATTCAACATCTCCCACTCGTCCATGTAGGGCTATCCATAACTGTCACTTGTCCACTAAGGATCAACAACTTCCACTCACCCACGAAGGGTTAAATATAACTCTTTCTCTTTTCTGCAAAGTTCATATCGACAAATAATCCGTGCGACCAGTATACTGCGAGAGCTCGTTGCCATACATCCGTTGTGAGTATATAGAGTTGTGAGTATATAGCAGCTCTAAAATGGCATGTTAACTCAGAGTAGATTCAATATACAGTACCCTAGATCAATCGGTCACATTTACATCATCTCTCTTGATCTCTTTGAGCGCTCAAACACAATACATTGTATTCACAATCATGATTAACTCAAATAATCACAATTGGTCGACCTGTGAACACAAAGATTGAATTCCAAAACAAGTTGATTTTCCTCTTCCCTTAAACCTCACAATCTCAATCCAGCTCTTTTTTCTAGAAATGTCCCATTAGGTCGAATCAATCTCATGACCATTAGTAATACCCTTAGATAGCGAACACACAAAAAAATCTTGAGAATAAGTAAGAGTGTGAGGGGACTTAATTTGAGGAACTTTTATCTTCAAGAGTCTCACACGGCTATAGAGTTGAGATCAAAACTCTTGCCAACTCTTCTTGGTTGATTCATGCATATGTAATATGAAGTATGTATTACGGTATACTCTACTTTCCCATGGAGTGTATGTCTTTTCTTTTAATACCGTACATATGGTAGCTCAGACATACTCAGTGTCTAGCTTGAGTTCACAAATCTACTCTCTTTAATAGAATCTTTCAGAACTCACATCTGGCATTAAGACAAATAAAGTGAAATATGTGGGGTATATCATTTCGATATTTCACTTTCGGACATAATAATTTATGACCTCATCCTAACACTTCTGTTAAGGCGACATTAAATTTTCAAGCTTCAGCTCTCAATTATCATCTAGATAAAAGCTTGAAATCTCATCTCTATTTATTACGCAGTAAATAGAGGCGATTACTTATGTGAGTAGTCTAATATCATTTGTCCGACATACCTTCTCAACATAATGCACCAAGCATTAATATGCATAAATGTCATACAAACTCATAGGCATCACTAATGATAACAAATACCACCAACTGTGAACATTGAGAAATATAAATGTCCAATACTCCCACTTTTATGCACCTTCTATAGATTTCAATATATGAAACTAATCCTTTTGCTAACACATGACTGAGGAGCAACATCTCTAGGTACTTATTTCACAGAAGAGCTGCGATCATTCTGTGCATATATGTGTTCTGTACATTCACATCTTTTCTTACAACCACGTCTTTCACAAAAAAAAAACATGTTGCGTGTCTATTTACTTAGTCTGGCAATGGATCCTTAGTGAAATCTCTTATTGCTTGGCTGTCACAATCAGCTAATAATTGTACCGGCAGCATCCTTAGCAACACATCACTAATCCAAACATCTCTTTAAGCCAAACATTCTCTTGTATTGCTGTTGATAATATCACGTGATCATCTTCCATCGTGGATAAGGCTATACACGTTTGCTTAACACCACGAGATCAATTCTCATCATGGATAAGCTATACATCTTTGCTTCTTACTACTCCAAGATAAGGCGTTATTTCTAAGTAAGAACGCAAATCTAAACATTTTTCTCAGTCAACATTAGCAAAGCCTTCAAGGTACAGATCTCTACTTTGATAGCTCAATAAAAATTCAGCAGCACTTTTCAAGTATTTCAAGATTTTCTTGACGGCAATTCAAAGTACTTGACCTGCAGTGGATTGGTAATTACACACTATTCCAACTACATAATAAATATTAGGTGCTTTACATACATAGTGTACATTAAGCTTCTGACAGCACTAGAACATGAAACACTTTCCATTTCTTTATTTTGCTTGTGGAGTCTCAAGACACATCTTCGGCTCAGACCTTCACCTCTTGTAAGAGGAGTATCTTTTAGTTTACAGTCTTGCATACGAAATCACTCAATGACTTTATTCATATAAGTCTCTTGTGAAAGAGATTACAATCTTTTTAAATGTATGCAGATTCACCCATATCTTTTATATAAAAAAATTGGAATATAACCAATTCTGACTGTATCAATTAACTCCATACTGCTCCTAGCAATTAGTATATCATCAACATATAATGATAAGGTCACATTAGATCTTTGGATATTTTGATATATACACAATGATCCTTATCAATCATTAAATAAGCAAGTAAGCCATCCTCAATATTAAAATAACATGGATGAGAAGTAATCAAAAAACAATAAAAAAAAATATGTGTATCAAGAGGATTCATATGTATTTTATAATGTTACGTTCGTCATACATGCTCATATAACATATCTAATCGAAGACAATTTTGATACGAATGTAATGGTACCCCGTACGTGCCAATCGGAGTTCAAACGAGCCCGTACGAGCCGGTCAAAGTTTCAGCTAATTCGGTCAACGCGTGGTCAACGGCCAAAGTTGACTTGAGGGACCAAATTGTAATTTTCAAAAAATTCGAGGATCAAATCACAATTTTGACAAAGATCATGGATTAAATTACAATTTTCAGAAAGCTCGAGGACTAAATTGCAATTTCAAAAAAATTGGAGGACCAAATTGAAATTTTTCAAAAGTTCGGGGACCAAATTGTATTTTTCAAAAAGTTCAGGGATCAAATTGAAATTTTCCAAAAGTTCAGGGACCAAAATACAATTTTTTTTTGAAAAATTAGTTTGATCGGTCAACGGTCAACGCCCAAGGTCAACGGTCAACGATTAACCGGGTCAAAAACTCGGGCTTGGACCGGGCTGGCTTCTTGGGTCATGGGATGGGACAAACCACAAATCCCAATATCATCATTAATACAATATAAGCTCTACTTGATAACAAATGCACGTGATGTGGCCCGGTGGCAAATGGGCTAGACTGAAGATGTCACCATACGGGCGTGGGTTCAAATCTCAGGAGCAGCAGGTTCTGTTTTTTTGATGGTGGGTTTTGAACATTGTGCCGGTACGATCACATAGGCCCAAGAATCAACGGAAATGGTGTAGTATTTTGCACGTAATCGAGCGAAAACCATTCGGACGCAGAACCCTAATCCGCAAATTTCCTTCCTGAAATTCGTCTCCAGCGAACAACCGAATGCTGAGACACGTTAGGGCTTTTGTTTCCCATGCTCAGGCGACCCTACTGTTGCAAAGATAGCCCGTGGTTCATTGGAATTTGGCCGGAATTGGAGTAAAACTCCACGGCCAGAACAAAAAACCCGAAAAAGAAAAAATGTGATTTGCCCATATGATCAGGAAACAAGGATTGTGGCTCTGATACCAATGAAGGGAAACGATCCCTACTACACACAGCGGAATTACACGAATTAACAAGCTCTAGAATCATCTTCTTGAATCACTAATCGTAGAAATGCATCACGAACGCACCTCATTTTCACAGATTAAGAGTCACCAATGCAGCGAGAGATTCAAGTCCGTTATCACGTTCGGGAGAGCAGAGTGAGAATCATCGTCGTCGTCGTCTCTATTTTCAGTGTTCTTCGTTGGAAGAGCGTCGTCCAAAATAACGACGTCTGACAGAATAACTTAACATGACGAAGGGATGTGATCTTTTATCACGTTCAAAGTTGGTAACTGCCAAGGGGTGGGATATCCTACATGGGCGGACCACGGTACTTACCGTGCTCCCGCATAAAATCCAACATAAGGGAAGAAGATGTGCTTCATCATTTTAATAGAAGTATTTTTTTTTTTAGTCAAACGCTAAAAGTAGTTTTTTTGGTCGGAAATATAATAGGAAAATTGTCCAAAAAGTCCTAAATTTATTGCACTTGTACCAATTCTATCATAAACTTTTCAATTGTATCAATTCAATCCTATACCTTTTGACAGTCCTAAACCTTTAAATTATGCATATTTATTCCTATAACTTTGATGATTTGCCAAACTAGTACTAAACCTTTTAACGAATTGCTAATTTAGTCATTCTGGTCAATTATTCAAATAATAAGTTTACTAGGACTAAATCGGCGCATAATTCAAAAGATTTATGATTAAATTGACAAATTTAATGGTTTAGAACTAAATTGACAAATCATCAAAATATTTAGGACTAAATTGGTACAATTGAAAAGTTTAGGACTGAATAGGCAAGTTGTCAAAAGAATTTGGACTTTTTTAGTAATTTTCCCGAAATGTAATAGAAGTAGTTTAACAAACCAAAATTTTCATCAACTTCGTGTTGGTGGGGGGTGGTTGGCCCAGCATGATTGCTCGTCTTTTCTCTTATCTGTTTTTTTTTTGGGTCGAAATGTCTCTTTTTCTTCTTTGATATGTACGACAATGGATCTATCTCCATTAGAACAATGAGAAAAAGAAAATATCACTTGAACATACACTGCAACGTTTTCCCGTGTCCTGCTGCGGAAACAAAATTTCTATTGAATGTTTTTGTTGAAATATATAAATATTAAACCACGCCTTCTTCTAACAGCTTAAGCTTTTAGAGCAGTTGGTTGTGGTCCCAATAAATCTTACATGGTATCAGAGCATGAGGTCCTGAGTTCAAATCTTTCTAGACCCCTATTTGCTTCCCCAATTAATTTGTCCACGCTTAGGTCTAGGCAAAAGATCAGACTAAGCGTGAGGGGGAGTGTTGAAATATATAAATATTAAACCACGCATTCTTCTAACAGCTTAAGCTTTTAGAGCAGTTGGTTGTGGTCCCACAAAATCTCACAGTTTTTAAAATAAATTTTAGAAATGATCGGAATTCTATTTTAAAAGAATACTATTAAAGTGGTGATGTCTAGAACATTTATTTACAATATCTCTCGGCAGTTCATTCTCTAACCGATATGGGAAGGGTTAATACCATGAAAAATCCTAAACTGATACACTTGCGACAAATTTATTCCAAATTAATTTTTTAAAAAAATTATCAAATTTGGTGCCACTCGGCAATTGGGCCCCCGAGCGGCACCCAAAACGAGACTTGGGCCCCGCTCGGTGGCCCAATTGCCGAGCGGGGCCGAAATTTATTTATTTTTTAATGGATTCGTCTAGAAAAATTACGCGAAATCAAAAAAAAAAATAGTTCCAAACGGACACCCGAGCGATGAGATATGCCCTTTAAAAGTATTATTCCATCGAATTTTTAAAAATTTGCTAATTTAGGCATCCATTTAAAGGAATAAATTATAAAAGTATCAATTAAATAATAAATTATATTGAAATTACGTAAACTTTGAGGGAAAAAAAGCACTACATAATTCATATGCCATCATTAAAATTGACTTTTAATTTGATGGAATAATACTTTGAAAGGGCATATCTCATCGCTTGGGTGTCCGTTTGGAACGATTTTTTTTATTTCGCGTAATTTTTCGAGACGAATCCCTTGAAAAAAAAGAAAATAAAAAAAAATTAATTTCTTCCCGCTAGGCCATTGGGCCGCCGAGCGGGGCCCAAATCTTGGTTTTGGGCCCAAATCGACGGCCCAATTGCTGATTGTGGGGCGGTGTTACGCCCCGCTCGGCAATTGGGCCCGCCCAAGTCCCATTTTGGGTGCCGCTCGGCGGCTCAATTGCTGAGCGGCACCTAATTTAGTAATTTTTTTAAAAATATTAAATTGGTAAATATTTTTGTAAAAAAAATTAATTTGGAAAATTGCCTGTGCTTGGCCCATCATGATTGTTCGTCTTTTCTCTTATCTGTTTTTTTTTTGGTCGAAATGTCTCTTTATCTTCTTTGATATTTACGACAATGGATCTATCTCCATTAGAACAATGAGAAAAAAAAAATATCACTTGAACATACACTGCAACGTTTTCCCGTGTCCTGCAGCGGAAACAAAATTTCTATTGAACTTTTTAAAAATAAATTATAGAAATGATCGGAATTCTATTTTAAAAGAATACTATTAAAGTGGTGATGTCTAGAGCATTTATTTACAATATCTCTTGGCAGTTCAATCTCTTACCAATATAGGAAGGGTTAATACCATGAAAAACCCCAAACTGATACACCTGCGACAAATTTATCCCAAAATAATTTTTAACCACGAAAAATCTCAAACTGGTACAGTTGTGATAAATTTATGCTAAACTATTTTTTTTACCACAAAAAACCCTAAACTGGTACATCTATGATAGATTTACCATAAATTAATTTTTTTGAATCTCGAAAAACTTCAAACTGGTATGCCTGTGACGAATTTACCCTCCGTTAAATTGTGTTAATACTACGAAAAATTTCAAATTGATATGCATATGACAAATATAGAGTAAAAATCCCAATCTGGTACGTCCGCCGATTGACACGTGTCATAAAGTTAGCACTTTAAGGTTTGATTTAAGGGAAACTAACAGAGGGTAAATTTATCATAAATGAACCAATTTGAGGTAAAATTATCACAAGTGTACCAGTTTGGATTTTTTGTGATTTAAAAAATAATTTAGGATAAATTTGTCACGGATGTACCAATTTGAGGTTTTCTGTAGTATTATTAACCCATATAGGAAATATATACCATAAAGAAGAAACTATTTGGAAACATTTCAATGATATAAATGGCATCTCTATTTGAAATGAAACAATAAAGAAAATGGTCATAAGTAAGGCATTAAAGCCAATCAATCAAACAATCTCTTTTAGCCAAAAGACAATTAGTAAAAGAAAGGAAGTTGCTAGCCTGACAGTCTAATTGTACTGTCAATTATTTCTGACCACGTCTTTTCTTCTCCCAATCAATAAGTGCTTTATGCAAAATACACGATGATGATATGTGGATCTATGGTTGAGATTGTACTGTCCCTGACAATACTATCACAGAATTACTTTTCTAAAAAAAGGAGAATAGAAGAGAAATGTCTTCACGAGCAACTTAAATCTCTATCATCGATTACCGCTTGCACAATGAGAATGAATTTAAGAAGCCCGATGACAATCAATTAGGTAAACACGATTTGAATTTAATTTCCCTTTTGTCCCATATTACAAGAAGAAAATTTATTATTTCGCTTCAATTGCAAAAACGGTCCTCCGAGCTCTTGAGTGGCTTAAAAATTCTTGCAACCATCCGCACATGAAGTCACGCAGCCTTCGACTATCTTGAAGTCTGCAAGAGAAGAAAGTACATAAACCCATATTATACATTTGAAATATTGAATTATAATAAAAGTAGGTCATGCAAAGGATTTAAATGAGGTAAAATGGGGCAAGAAAAATATTTCTCATTATCAGCAGAACTTGGACACAAGACTCCAAAGGCAGAATAACCCATTCTATGAATTATGTAGACCAACCCCATCTGCACCATCAATCATGTGAGACCTGTAATAGTTAAAGGGTTTAGTGATTAATTCGACTAAAGGTCCAGAGGCTATTTGTCCACATGATTTGTGGAGTAATTGTGCCTGATTCCTCTTTGGAGTATTAAGGTTATAGGCACCGCTCCATATTTCAGTAATTCATTGACCTGTACTCTTTGGACCCAAAAAAGAAAAAAAAAATATAGAACATTAGACAATTCGCACTTTGAAAAGCACCTGTTTTTAAACCTAAATCGTTGCCGATCGCAATTGACGAATGAACAAAAACAAATATTTTTTTGTATTTTTTTATTGGCTATACAGGAGGAAATGAAACACATCCAATCTCCAAAAACATATTTTCTGTTTAAAAGGTGAAGGTCTACTTTCGTACCTGGATGCGGATCGAAACATTTGGACACCACGCAACCAAGGTTGCATTGGCCTTTGGGTGACTCAACCACCGAAGCACCTTCGCAGCCCTTGTAGCACGTAAGATAGCAGAGCTCCGGGTTAGGGACCGGGGCACAACCGATCACGCACTTGACCCTACACCAGAAAGAGTCCGTCTCCACTGCCGATGCCTCCAACGCCATCATGGCCACCAACATCAGCACCATTAATTTAGTAAAACTCTTGACGTTCATGTTTGATTTGCTTTCACTTGGGTGATGATTCGTAATTTTTTTTGCTGTACTTTGGTGAAGGCGAGATGTGATCCTGCGATTTATATAGATGCATGGCATTGGGATAATTTTCTTCTGCTTGTATGGTTATTTGTACAGAGATCACTTGAGTGCCATAACTTTTTTTTGGATCACCTAAGTGTTGGGATTCACGTAACACGTACGGGCAAATAAAAATTAGTAAACGCAGCGGAAATAAATAACAACCCATACATGTATCTCCAGAGGCGTACTTCGTGCATTTCAATCGAAAAATCACAAAGCACCAAAGGGAGTAAATTCACTACCTCTTGTAGCGTGCTTGAAACGGAGATGTCGGTTCGATGTTCTTCGATCTCAGCCCCACAAGTGTCGGGCCTCTAGTTCAGACACACCACCAATTGACGAACGGGAGACAACTAATAATTCCACAACAATTGTGCTAGCAATATGCGGAATCAATATTCCAAACCAATTTACGGAATCAATATTCCGAACTTGGTATATTTTGGTCACTCAAAATTATGAGAATATAGAGAGTGTTTGTGTTCTTTTCTCAAAGCTCTCAAAAATCTGCTCACTCTACAAAAGTGCTAACCCCAACCTCAAAACTCTTGCCATCCTTTTATAGCCAAAAACACCTTCCAATAAATTGTATTATAAAATAGCACTAACATATAATAAATGCTTTCTAAAAATAGCACTCACAATTTATGATAAATAAATGCCATATAAAAATAGCACTAACAATAGCACTCACAATTTATAAATAGCACTCACATCTTATGATACAAAAATGCTATTTAAAAATAGCACTAACAATTATAAATGCTATCTAAAAATAGCACTCACAATTTATCATAAATAAATTTCATTTAAAATTAGCACTAACAAATATAAATGCTATCTAACAATAGCACTCACAATTTATCATAAATAAATGCCATTTAAATTTAGCACTAACAATTATAAATGCTATCTAACAATAGCACTCACAATTTATAATTAGCACTAACATTTTACAATACAAAAATGCTATTTAAAAAATAGCACTTACAAAGGTGTTAAAAATAATAATAACCATTATTATTATTACAAGAGTTAAAAGAGGTTATCAAACAGTAAAATACGTATAACGTACAAATACGTATAACGCACAAATACGTAGAGCATACGTGTACATCGTATATACACGTGCAAGTGACCAAAAAGAGAAATAAAATTAAATCTCATTTAATTTAATTTCAACCCAACTAATTGGTATAATTGCAAACAAATTTGCAATGTCGTCTTTCCACAATGCGTTGTCATGTATTTGTTAAGGTATGTGACATTCCTAGGTTCATCACCGAGCTGGCAGTAAGACATGTACTAACACATTAGTACTTCCAAGAGAATTGATTGTCCCGATCATCCTCTAGGTCCTACAAGCCACGAGTGACATCTAGCAATATGTCATGGCTACCCAGATAGTGTGAATTCTTTTTAAGAACATTATGAACCTGTCAGCTTTGGCTACAGTGTAATTCAATCCTTCTGTCTAACTATGTCCCGATCGAACAAAGGCCATGGAATATTTGTCAAGCCACCAATTCGATCATATGTACAAATCTAACTTGACATGCATTTATATGAGACATGAACATTTCATTCTCAATCATAACCCCGGCCGAGGATTTCAATGCATTGTTACAATTAGATCACATAGGACATCATACCTTTATTAATAAGGAGACAGATTCCATATTGCGTACACATGTGACTTCGTATGTGCCTGAACTACGACCATCAAGTACAGAGACGAATCAACGACCCGCCAATATGCGCACTTGTGAACCATAGCCATTTATCACACAAGTCAACACTGTACCTCAGGTCTAAGGATTATTTACACAAGACCAAAGCATGAACGATTAGACATTAACCACGCAAAAAGCTTCCATGTCGCTAATCATTCAATACGTGTCACGTTCAGTGAACTTGTCCGATACAAGCACCTATGTTCTAACTCGGATATCGCAATACCTAATGACTTGTGACTCGTCATTCCCTTAAGTATCTGATACTTAATTATGAAGTTAAGAACATACCGACCTCAACAGGATCATTGATATCCATTCAACAATCCATTGATCGAGAACTGTTTTAAAGATTCAGTCTAACCGTAAACCTGTCACACATATTCTCAACGTCTTAAGAATAGGTTCGGTTGCAACTGATCTTATGGATTTTATTCATTTATAGTTGGACAAATGAATAAATACGTCTTTGCCACTGATAAGAAATCAGAAGTGCAACGGATATACCCAATATGTAACTATTACATAATTGCTTTAGGGCATATCTCTAACAATCTCCCACTTGCACTAAAGCCAACTAGTTTGGTACCTCAAACCCATTTTATCAAGGTGTCTTTCAAATAAAGACTGAGGTATTGCTTTAGTAAAGAGGTCTGCCACGTTTTCCGCTGAGGCAATTTTCTGCAAGGCGATATCACCTCTCCCAACTATTTCTCTGATGAGATGGAAGCGTCTCTCAATGTGCTTGGATTTCTGATGAGACCGTGGTTCCTTAGCTTGAGCTATAGCCCCATTGTTGTCACAAAACAATGTAATCGGCTGCTCAATGGAAGGAACTACTCCAAGTTCAGAAATGAACTTCTTCATCCAAACAGCTTCCTTCGCTGCTTCAGAAGCAGCTACTTACTCTGCCTCAGTAGTGGAATCAGCAGTTGTGCTTTGTTTGGAACTCTTCCAACTAACTGCACCACCATTCAGTGTAAAAACAAACCCAGATGTAGACTTAAAGTCATTCGGATCTGATTGAAAATCAGAATCAGTATACGCTTCAACTTTAAACTCTCCTTCTCCGTATATCAAGAATAAATCCTTAGTCCTTCGTAAGTACTTCAGGATATTCTTGACAGCTATCCAGTGCTCTTCCCTTGGATCAGACTGATATCTGCTAGTAACACTTACAGCATGCGCGATATCAAGTCGCGTACATAGCATAGCATACATTATGCTTCCAACAGCGGATGCGTAAGGTATATTTGCCATCCGCTGTCTTTCTTCAGGAGTGTTGGGACACATCTCCTTGGAAAGACGGATTCCATGCCTAAAAGGCAATAATCCTCTTTTGGAACATTGCATGTTAAACCGTGTTAACACTTTATCTATGTACGTAGATTGTGAGAGGCCAATCAATCGTCTCGATCTATCTCTATAGATCTTGATACCTAAAATATAGGTTGCCTCTCCTAAATCTTTCATGGAGAATTTCTGTGACAAGAATAGTTTGATCGATGATATCATCGGTACATCATTCCCGATCAAGAGTCTATCATCGACGTACAAAACTAGAAACGCAATTGCGCTTCCGCTGACCTTCTTATATACACATGATTCATCCGGATTTTTAATGAAGCCAAACGATTTGATTACTTCATCAAAACGGATGTTCCAACTTCTGGATGCTTGTTTGAGTCCATAAATGGATCTCATAAGCTTACACACCTTTCGACTTTCACCACAAGATTCAAAACCCCGTGGTTGTTCCATATAGATATCCTCCTCGAGGAAACCATTTAGAAAAGCCGTTTTGACATCCATTTGGAATATCTCATAATCAAGGTGCGCAGCTATAGCCAACATAATCCGAATAGATTTCAGCATGGCTACAGGTGAGAAAGTTTCGTCATAATCGATCCCTTCTTTTTGACGATACCCTTTCGCCACCAGTCGTGCTTTGTAAGTTCCAACCTGACCATCAGCGTTTATCTTCCTCTTGAAGATCCATTTACAGCCAATTGGTACAATACCATCAGGCAGATCAACTAGAGTCCAAACATCGTTGGAATACATTGAATCCATTTCGGTTTGCATGGCTTCTAGCCATTTACCAGAATCGATGTCCAACATCGCCTCCTCATAGGTGCTTGGATCACTCAATTGATTACTATCATTCATAATGAATAGTGACTCAATATTTTCAACCGAGTGTCCATAGCGAATAGGTATACGAGACGTTCTCGCACTTTTCCTAAGAGGTTGTGTATCAGAAGCTCCCACTGAATCAGAGATCGGTGTCTGAACTTGGTTATTTGATACTTCATTATTATCTTCTTGTAAGACTATTTTCCGCCCAGCACCACCTTCCTGAACGAACTGATTCTCTAGAAAAGAAGCGTGCCTGCTGACCGAAACTTTTTGGTCAGAGTGAAAATAGAAATAATATCCAAGAGTTTCTTTTGGATATCCAATGAAGCGACCATGTTCAGACCTTGCCTCCAATTTTTCTGTTCTCAGCTTCTTGACAAAAGCTCGACAACCCCAAATCTTGATATGATTAAGACTTGGTTTCCTACTATGCCATATCTCATAAGGCGTAGTTGGAACAGATTTGGATGGCACTCTATTCAGTAAATATGCAGCTGTCTCAAGGGCATATCCCCAAAGGGACATAGGCAAATCGGTGTAGCTAATCATAGATCGCACCATATCTAATAAAGTACGATTTCTTCTTTCAGATACACCATTATGCTCTGGAGTTGCAGGAGGTGTCCATTGTGATAAAATGCCATTATCTTTAAGATAATCCAAGAATTCAGTACTAAGGTACTCACCTCCTCGATCAGATCGAAGACCCTTAATACTTTTTCCTGTTTGTTTCTCAACTTCATACCTAAATTCCTTGAACTTTTCAAAGGATTCAGATTTATACTTCATTAAGTACAAATAGCCATACCGTGAACAATCATCGGTAAAGGTAATGAAGTAAGAATAACCACCCCTAGCAGTTTCATTAATTGGTCCACATACATCTGTATGTATCAATCCTAGTATGTCAGCAGCTCGCGCACTATGTCCTACAAAGGGCGCTTTGGTCATTTTTCCTAGAAGACAAGCATTACAAGTCGAGTATGGTTCAAAACCAATTGGATCGATATATCCATCATTACTCAACTTGTTAATCCTATCTTCTCCAATATGACCTAATCGGAGATGCCAAACATACTTTGGATTTGGAGTATCTCTAGGGCGTTTATTGGTTATGGCATTTACATCATGATTATTTTGCTTATTGGTAATCGTATTACCGGACATTGTAATGGTATAGAGATTATTCATTAATAATCCAGAACCAACACACATTCTATTATAATAAATAGAACATACATCATCAGCAAAAGAAAATTCATAATTTTCTTTGCCCATACGAGGTATAGAAATGATGTTTTGTATAGCATTCTTATAATGCAAACAGTTCTTTAAAACCAAAACATGTCCTGAAGGCAAACATAAACGAAAAGTCCCTATAGCTAATGCAGCAACTTTTGCCCCATTTGCAAATGTAAGGACAATCTCATTTTGCCCCAGCATCCTGCTTATTTCCAGATTCTGCAAAGACATACAAATATGTGACGTTGCAGCAGAATCTAGAATCCATAAGCTGGACTCAGCACTAACCATAAGATTAGTTTCAATAATCATAGACACCATACCTTCACAAGGTTGGTTCTTTGGCTTGACCTTCAAGCTTGCGAGGTACTTCTTACAGTTCCTCCTCCAGTGCCCCATGACACCGCAATAATGACATTTCCCTTTTTCAATCTTGGGTTTTGATTGCACAACAGCTTTCACAGGCTTCTTCCATTTCTTTTTCTTCAAAATAGTCTTACTATTTGAAGAAGAAGCCAAAGCCACAATGTTTGGTCTTGTATTGTGCATTTCCTTCTCATAAATTACCAGCATGCTATGTAACTCAGCAAGAGTTTTTTCCATTTTATGCATGTGGAAGTTTTGAACAAAACTAGAGAAGGAATCGGGTAAAGATTGGAGGATCAAATCCACAGCTAAGTCATTGTCCATGACAAGATTCAGCCTAGCCAATTCTTCTATGTGCCAGATCATTTTCAAGACATGATCATTAACAGATGATTTCTCAGTCATCCTCATGCGGTACAATGCTTTAGATATCTCATATCTTGAGGTTCGACCATTCTCATCAAAGAATTCCTTTAGATGCAATATGATCGACCTAGCATCTACCATTGCTTCATAATTTTTCTGAAAATCATTGTTCATTGAAGCAAGCATATATGACCTAACTTTTAAGTCATCGTCATGCCACTTATCATAAGTGATACGTTCCTCTTGGGTCCCACCCTCAGGAAAAGAGACTGGCATATTTTCATCAAGCACATACCCGAGTTTTTCAGAATTGAGAACAATTCTCAAATTCCTTACCCAGTCGGTGAAATTGGGACCAGTCAAACAATTCTTGTCGAGTATTGAAGCGAGCGGGTTTGTATTCACCATTTTTCAGAGTAATTTATATCTGTGCAGAAAATAAATTGTTAGCCGTTGTCTTTCAAAATAACTATTTCATTTTGGCCTTTAAATGAAATAGATCCTCCCACTAAATTTATACACGGATCCCATACTCCTTAAAATGAGAAACGGTAATCTTTGTTGGGTAAAGATTACTAGCGGGGATTGGAGTCCCACGAGCTCATAGTCCACCTCACCTAACAGTTATTGGTGTTCTATAAACTTAGTGAGTGAATCAACTTATTCAACGCATCATATGCGAGTCCCAATCATAACTTTGGCCGCTAGATCATGAAAGTCTCACCTGACAGTTATTGACTTCATAATCGTAGTTAAGTCTTACCCATCGTCTCATGTAAGTATTGAAAACAAAAACGATCCCCTCACCTAACAGTTATTGGAAATAGTTTGGTCTCAACCCCACAACATCATATGCTTAATGGATTGGTCCACAATTATAAATGACAATTGACCCCTATGTATCCATAACCGATCAATCAACCACTATAATATAGGATCAAACCACGACGATGGAAGGCCACGAGTCCGAAACCCGTCACGACTTAATATATATTAAAGGAGATTTTGAGTCGTTTATAGGTCTCACTTTGCACATTAACCGGTTTAACATGCTCACGTAAACATAATAAATAAATAGATGTCAATCACATAAACATCTATCCTACGTGGTGATCATGGAATTATGATTTAATGGGTCTCGAGCCAATGAGACCACATTTAATCATTTTAATATTTTAATAACGGAGAGCCGCTCTTCACTTCTTCTTGATTCCTTGAACTCTTCAAGAACCGGGCCCAAAGAGCTCGCCGGCTTAAAAGGCTCCTCCACGTAATCCTCGTAGCATTTACATCAACAATTGACTATGCTAAAAATAAAGATTACATGAAAAATAAAAGGAGTACGCAGCCTCCATTTAATAATTACAACCCCAAAAATATAAATAATCACCATACATTCATATATACATCAATCATATTGATTAGGGATTTTTCCATGATCACCACCCTTCCACGTAAGTAATAAATTCACAATTTAAAACTTAGGAAGGCACAATAAAAATTCTACGTTGAATCATATTCAGAATTTTTACGTAAAATAAGATAGCCATAAATTTTCGATTCAAAATTGATTTAGTCTCAATTTTTGCTACGTTGATTAATTTATCATATAAAATAATCAACCTCCATTAGCCATGTAAGACGAACAATTCGTTAATACAAATTGGCCATGGTATTGCAAAAATTACTACGAACAAAAATCAATTAAATGCACGAAAACGCCTAAGGATTGGCTCTGATACCACTGTTGGGATTCACGTAACACGTACGGGCAAATAAAAATTAGTAAACGCAGCGGAAATAAATAACAACCCATACATGTATCTCCAGAGGCGTACTTCGTGCATTTCAATCGAAAAATCACAAAGCACCAAAGGGAGTAAATTCACTACCTCTTGTAGCGTGCTTGAAACGGAGATGTCGGTTCGATGTTCTTCGATCTCAGCCCCACAAGTGTCGGGCCTCTAGTTCAGACACACCACCAATTGACGAACGGGAGACAACTAATAATTCCACAACAATTGTGCTAGCAATATGCAGAATCAATATTCCAAACCAATTTACGGAATCAATATTCCGAACTTGGTATATTTTGGTCACACAAAATTATGAGAATATAGAGAGTGTTTGTGTTCTTCTCTCAAAGCTCTCAAAAATCTGCTCACTCTACAAAAGTGCTAACCCCAACCTCAAAACTCTTGCCATCCTTTTATAGCCAAAAACACCTTCCAATAAATTGTATTATAAAATAGCACTAACATATAATAAATGCTTTCTAAAAATAGCACTCACAATTTATGATAAATAAATGCCATATAAAAATAGCACTAACAATAGCACTCACAATTTATAAATAGCACTCACATCTTATGATACAAAAATGCTATTTAAAAATAGCACTAACAATTATAAATGCTATCTAAAAATAGCACTCACAATTTATCATAAATAAATTTCATTTAAAATTAACACTAACAAATATAAATGCTATCTAACAATAGCACTCACAATTTATCATAAATAAATGCCATTTAAATTTAGCACTAACAATTTATAATTAGCACTAACATTTTACAATACAAAAATGCTATTTAAAAAATAGCACTAACAAAGGTGTTAAAAATAATAATAACCATTATTATTATTACAAGAGTTAAAAGAGGTTATCAAACAGTAAAATACGTATAACGTACAAATACATATAACGCACAAATACGTAGAGCATACGTGTACATCGTATATACACGTGCAAGTGACCAAAAAGAGAAATAAAATTAAATCTCATTTAATTTAATTTCAACCCAACTAATTGGTATAATTGCAAACAAATTTGCAATGTCGTCTTTCCACAATGCGTTGTCATGTATTGGTTAAGGTATGTGACATTCCTAGGTTCATCACCGAGCTGGCAGTAAGACATGTACTAACACATTAGTACTTCCAAGAGAATTGATTGTCCCGATCATCCTCTAGGTCCTACAAGCCACGAGTGACATCTAGCAATATGTCATGGCTACCCAGACAGTGTGAATTCTTTTTAAGAACATTATGAACCTGTCAGCTTTGGCTACAGTGTAATTCAATCCTTCTGTCTAACTATGTCCCGATCGAACAAAGGCCATGGAATATTTGTCAAGCCACCAATTCGATCATATGTACAAATCTAACTTGACATGCATTTATATGAGACATGAACATTTCATTCTCAATCATAACCCCGGCCGAGGATTTCAATGCATTGTTACAATTAGATCACATAGGACATCATACCTTTATTAATAAGGAGACAGATTCCATATTGCGTACACATGTGACTTCGTATGTGCCTGAACTACGACCATCAAGTACAGAGACGAATCAACGACCCGCCAATATGCGCACTTGTGAACCATAGCCATTTATCACACAAGTCAACATTGTACCTCAGGTCTAAGGATTATTTACACAAGACCAAAGCATGAACGATTAGACATTGACCACGCAAAAAGCTTCCATGTCGCTAATCATTCAATACGTGTCACGTTCAGTGAACTTGTCCGATACAAGCACCTATGTTCTAACTCGGATATCGCAATACCTAATGACTTGTGACTCGTCATTCCCTTAAGTATCTGATACTTAATTATGAAGTTAAGAACATACCGACCTCAACAGGATCATTGATATCCATTCAATAATCCATTGATCGAGAACTGTTTTAAAGATTCAGTCTAACCGTAAACCTGTCACACATATTCTCAACGTCTTAAGAATAGGTTCGGTTGCAACTGATCTTATGGATTTTATTCATTTATAGTTGGACAAATGAATAAATACGTCTTTGCCACTGATAAGAAATCAGAAGTGCAACGGATATACCCAATATGTAACTATTACATAATTGCTTTAGGGCATATCTCTAACACTAAGTACCACAACTTTTAAATATGGACCAACTGAGTTCCATCGGCGATTTGGGTCATCGGAAAATCCTACGTGGCATTAAAATAATGTAAATCCAGCCCACGTGGGCTGCCGAAAAGGTGAATCAGCAAATAATATTGAAAACGATGTCGTATGAACTGAACGATACAATCAAGCTTCATCAAAATTGGGGCAAATCACTTGAACCCTAACCTCTCTTTCAACAAGAAGGGGAAATCTTCGAATTTTTTCCCAAAAATTCTCGCAAAAGAATCTGAAGAACCCTAACCCTACCGAGCCGAACTCAACGAAAGAGAAATCTTCGAATTTCCCAAAATCAAATCGTCAAATTCGCGATGGGGAGCAGAAGCAGGGCAAGTGGCTCCCGGGTGTACGACCAAAGCCAAGATGCTGCTCCATGTTTTTACTATTGTGGGCTGCGAAGTCCAACAAGAACGGCTTGGACAAGAGATAATCCTGGGAGAAGGTTCCATGGATGCGCCAATTATAGGGAAGACTTCAATTGTGGTTATTTTAGGTGTTCAATCCTCTGTTTTACTCTGTTTTTTTATGCACCCTAGCTTATCAATTTTTTGGATGACTGCTATGGCCGTCTCTTTCTCAGTCTTGTATGTGGTCTAAGGTCTTTCCTTTCGGATGCGCATCCCCAAAGCGCTTAAGCTTTCTCATGTTATGGATTTAAGGAAACTTTGCTCATTTTGTTGTACATGTTATGGTGGTTTGCCGAAACTTTCATCAATTTTGTGGTTGTGTTATGGTGGTTTGCCCTGCTAATGCAACAAGCGTAAATGAAATTGTCTTGGTAACTCATTATACTGTTGTTAACTTTCTTGTAGGTGGGTCGACTCGAAATTCTCAAACCGAGCAACTGAGGTTATCTTGGAGCTACTTCAAGAACGAGACCAACGACGACATGTGTTGACAGATGAGTTAGATGATGGCGACTCAATGGAAGCAGAGATAAAGGGTCTGCAATATTTGCTGAACCACTGGAAGAAGGAATTTTCAAGGATGACAAATCAAAGAGATATTTATCGAGTGATTCTTATGGTGTTATTGTTGGTGAGCTTGTTCTGCCTATGTAACTCTACTAAAGAGAAGGTTGTTCTGAGTCTACCGTAATGGAACAATGTATGATAATGTACACACTGAACGTGAACATATGAAATGTTGCCCAGTTGTTGGCACTTGTGGAAATTTTCTATGCTATGCAAATGCAATGTTCATGTGTAGCTAGAGCACAAAAGATCCTTTTTTGTATCTTGGTACTGGTTTTTGCACATTGTGTAAATGACAAAAAAAAAACTTTACGAATGATCATTTGAGTGCCAAGATGTACTTAAATCGACCACTTAGGTTACTCAACTTTTAAAAAGTGACCACTTAAGTACCATATATTTTTTAAAAGTGACCAGTTAGGTTTCTCAATTTTTGAAAAATGATCACTTAGGTTCCTCAATTTTGGAAAAGTGATCACTTAGGTTCTTCAATTTTGGAAAAGTGATCACTTAGGTTCAGTTTTTGAGATCAATCACAGATCTATTTTTTAACCTGTTTCGGCATCAATAAGCAGTACTAGATACAACAAGACAAGATAACGTATACTAATAACACAATCATTTGTTACTTGCTGCATGTTCTTACATCAACAACTATGACAACAGCCATTCAAACAACACCTACACAAAAAAAAAAATGCTGTGTTATACAACTCCTTTGCTAAAACACTAATGCAACTATTATGTATTGCTGCACATATCGAGCCAAAAATGCAGCTTTCACAACACGTTGCTGCACAACATTTATCAAACCAAGTTGCAGCATTAATATCAAACACAACTCTAACAACTTCAAAATTCTTAAAGACACATCAGCAAACAACAATCTCCTTCAGATCCTCTCATCAATGAAGCTGAACAACCTTGTCACTCCCTTGTTTTCTCTTTAAAGGTTGGACTTGATTCATGATCCTAGCACTCTTTCGAACTGGAACTACATTCATACCCTGCATTGCTGTCTCCTTTTGCACTGTCTTATCTTTTGAAGGAGCCAGGATTGGATGTTCAGGCATTTTGGTGTTGTCTCCTATCGAACTCTCTATCCTAGATGTTGGCACTGTGGCAGCAGGTTGTGCAGTGACATTTGAAGATTGAGATGGAACTAAGGATGGGGCACTAGCTTGTTTTTCAGCTGGCCTTTGTACCTTCTGCTTTGGAGGTGGCATTGATTTTTTATTTTTTGCTTGTGCTCGAGTAACCATTGGTTGCTTCATCACCTCCTGTTGGCTTGTTCTTGTTGGTGCAGTCGATTCTTGAGTTTGTCCGCCTTAGGATATCAAGACCTCTGAATTTCTCCCGAGCTACAATCACATAACCTACCGTTACTATATCAATCAAATAGCATATCTTAAATGTAAAACACTTTAAGATACTAACATGCAAAATCGCCATCCCGATATTCATGTTTGTGAACAAGCCGTAGCCATGTTCCCTTATCCTTTTTCCGATTGCACCGTATGTACGTTGTGATGCACAAGTTTGAGAAACGTCTTCAGCTGGTCTCCTTTTGCCCTGCAAAAACGACGAAAAACAATGAAGTTAATGCATCAAATATTTACTGTCAAAAGCAAAGGCAATAACAAACAGCTTATTGGATATTTCTTCCTCTGCTGTACACTTGTGGACTGAATTGGGTTTGAAGTTGGAACTATGGGGCTGTTAATGTTGCCCTGCGGTGCCTCTACATGAGTTTCATGGGAGTCTTCAGCTGGTCTCCTTCTAACCTGCAAAAAAGACAAAGAGCAATAATGTTAATGCATGAAAGATTTACTGTAAAAAAATTACAATAAGAAACAGCTTACCGGATATTTCTTCCTCTATTGTACACTTGTGGACTGAACTGGGTCTAGAGTTGGAACTGCAACGCTGCTTGTGTTGCCCGATGTCCCTGCATAATTGTCTTGTGTTGTCTCCGGTTGTTGTTCTTGTTGGTGCTGCTTCTTAGCTCGACAACCAGCCTTATTGTGCCCTTCCTTGTGGCAGAATGAACATCGAATTCTTCCATCAGCCCTACTCATTCTATTACCATAGCTCTCAATTTCCTCCAATCTCCTTTTCTTTTTAGGCATGCCAATTTGCTTCTTTAATGATAGAGGTTTTGGGGGTTGATGGTTTGTTTCCTCCTAAAATTTATTACTCCTCAGTGGCTGCATCATGAACTGATATGCATCAACATACTGATTTTTCTTATAACAATCATCAACATAATCCTCCGCATTGAGGTTCTTCAGCTGAATGGCACACATGGCATGTGAACATGGTATTCCAGTCAATTGCCATGCTCGGCAAGAACATTTTTTCCTATCTAAGTGGACAACATATGTATCACCATTATTCTTAATCTCGAATCCATCGTCCCCATTCCAAAACGGCTCGCAAAACCTACTATCCCGTATACTCTCCTCCAATTTTTTTTTCACAATTCTAGGCCCAATCTGTCTAGGCCACCTTGCACATTCATCTCTCTGCCTGTATAGTCTAGTCATGACCATCACTCTAATGTCTTCAAGCATACTAATGATTGATTTGCACCTGGCTCCTAGAATCGTGCCGTTGAATGCCTCACAAAGATTGTTATCAACGATGTCGCACTTGAATTCTTTGCTAAAAAAGGCCTTACACCAATGTTGTGCCTCAGTGCGGAACAAGTCATCAAAGGCTTCGGCAGACAACTTATATAGGCCTCGCTTGTGAACTCTGAAGTCTGCCATGTTGGTGCTCTTTGCAATCAAACAAAATTGCTTTTGTAGCTCGTCGCCTCTATACTTCTTCGCCCAATTTGCATATATGTGCCGAGCACACATTCTATGCTCTGCATATTTCATCAATTCAGCTATAGCTGGAACAAGTCCCTACAAAACAAGCAAACATTAGGAACATACACGAAATGAGTATCATTAGAAAAACAGCAGTTCAATCACAATATCTCACCTTTTGTTGATCACTCATAAATGCCCAACCACTTCCATTGGTTATGTCAAGATCAGCCATTAGATTTTTCAAAAACCAAGACCAAGTGTCCTTGTTCTCCAACTTCACAACAGCCCAAGCTATTGGAAACATTTGGTTGTTTCCATCTCTTCCAATTGCTGCCAATACCTCTCCTTTACATAAACCCTTCAAGAAACAACCATCTAACCCTATCACTTTTCTGCAGTTAGCTAAAAACCCCCTTCTGCATGCCTCAAAGCATATGTACATCATGTGAAATCGTGTCTCATGCTCCTCCAGTGACGGCTCCTCAACCTCGACATGAATTCTACTAGGTGGATTTTGAAACCTACACTCCCTGGCATAGTCCCAAATCTGTGCATACTCTTGCTTGTACATGCCCATCAATTCACTTATCACCTTGAGCTTCGCTCTTTTGCACTGGTTTTTAGACACGTTCACACCTACTTCCTCTTTGACTAGTTGCTTCAACCGAGTACTGTTTAGCTCTAGCGTGGCCTTAATGGTGTTGAAAAAATGCTTGGCCAACCACACACTTGTGGCTCTATTATTACGGAAATCGATACCACAGTTATGCTCCCCTTGGAGCGATCGAATTTGAAATGGGCCAATTCTTCTATCTAGTCGAGCATATATCATCCATGGGCAATTATCTTGTGCACACTTCACTCTAATATAATTCTTCGTATTTCGAGTGAACTTCAGATTCCTCTGATGAGTGATTGAATACTTTATGATAGCCTCTCTAAATTGTTTTGCATTATCAAACCTCATTGCTAAGCAAAACAAAGGGCTTGCAGATTTTGAATCGTAACGAGGGTACTTACTTGACCTTTTCCCACTTTGACGTGCTGCATTTTCACTGTTGTCTAAGCTGTCGCGGTCATCCTCATCACCCTCACTGCTTTCCTCATTATCTGTATCATCAGCATCATTGACAGCAGCTCCATCTTCCCTGCGTACAGAAGTTCCCTCATCAACTATCCCAATTTGTCCTTCTTTCCTGTGCCGAAATGTTCTTACTTCTTCTATTGCATGTGCAATGTCTTCATCATCAGCATCACTTGGGCATTGTGTATGCAGCAGTATTTCCTCATCTTCATCACTAGACAATGCAATTTCCCAAGTGCTCACATCTATTCAAGTCGATTCTTCAGCCACTGTCTCTTCACCATCAGATATGCCACCAATTCCTTGAAGTTGCTGACATAGCTCTAACACACGAGCTGTATGGAAAGCCTGATTGTCCTCTGCTTGCACATTTTCTTCTAAAACAGATGCATCATCACCCTGGGTTTCAACAGGAGCTTCCAAAGTTGCTTCCTCACCTCCATTGCCATCGCCATCAACATACACTGACACCTCTTGACCATGAAGAAAATAATAAACAACATCCCTAACACCACTATCACCATGCATGTATCTCATTCCATCTTTCAAACTCTGACCAGGTACTACATAATACAGCTTGGAAATTTTGCATCACAACTGTTCCACTATATCATTCTTAAACTCATTATAAGACGGTCTACTCACATTAATAAGGATAAAAGCCACATCTCCACCAACATATTTAGTCTCATTATCTCCAATTACAAACTTCCCACCGTAGAAAACTTTGACTGGCGCAGTCGTATCGCCCATAGTAACACTGTTCATTCAGAGAATAATTATTTCTATGACTGCGACCACAATGTAAGCTATGTTAACACTACACGAAAGATAAAATAAATTTTTCATATAACAAGGACCACAACATAAAACATGTTAATAGAGCAGTTATAAAAGCAATAGTTTTTCTACCATTCTCTATCATCAGCTAAGTTCAATTTTGCTAGCCTTTGCACGCAATTCCTATCAGTTTTTCCTCGTCACAGGGACCAGAACAGCAGAAATTTTGAACAATGTAATTATAGAAAAAAAACAATCCTTTTTTGTAATGGGGACCATAACCCTCGACACTACACCAAAGAAAGAATGATTTTTTTATGACAGATAGGGACCACAACAAACGCACGATATCTTTAGCACTCGGTCCCCACTACCCCGTCACATTCTATAAAAAATAATCTTCTTGTCGGCCAGTGGACACAAAACGACATAAGGTACAACTTAGAAAATGAAGACCGCCATAAAATATGCCAGTTTCTGGCCGTAATTTTTTCCTCCAACAGATCGCCTTTCACACCTTTTTCTTTCGTTTTCACTCGCTTTCAGCCTTTCACTAACACGTTACTGAATAAACATGCGCGTCCTTTATTAATCACTCACACAAACAACAAATCACTTACCAGCTTGGGTCGACCCCGGTTCGTCACGCGACAAACACTTCCTCTACCTTCAGAGACTCCGACGCGAATCACAGGGCCTTCGATCGATTTGCTTGAGACACTACAGGTTGATGAAGATCGGAGCCCTAATTTGATTTGGCGAGCGTCGAACAGAGATTGATTTCGGAGAGAGATTCTGAGCCCTAATTTTGCTCGCCTCTTTCATCGTTCTCTCTCTCTCTCTCTTCGGCTTTAAGACACCAGATAAAATGGCGTCGTTTTCTCTTTAAAAGGGACACGTTGGACGTCGAATTTCCACAGTGGACGCCTCATTTTTTTAAAAAAAAATTCCACGTCACAATATAAAATTCAGTAGAAAATCCACGTATGATGTTTGGCTAGAAGTGGCACTCAACTGATCCCTTTTGCTCCGATTTGGTACTCAGGTGATCCAAAAAAAAGTTGTGGCACTCAAGTGATCCCCGTACAAAAGTTATGGCACTCTTACTGTTCTTACCCCAAACAAACCTCGTTTCCATAGTTTTATCCTATCCTGTATTTGATAACCGTCTATGATAGGATAAAGAGGATAAACTCGTTTTTCTTGACTTTTTAGTTTAAATTTCATTAGGATATATTTTATCGTATCATGTATTTAGTAATTGTCCAAGATAGGATAAAAATGATATAAAGAAATATAGGTGGGATAAAATAATCCAAGGGATGTGATAGACCCAGATAAGATTTCTCAAGAGGGCATATACGGGGAGCATTAGGTTTTCCTCCTAACCATGGCCTATCTTCCACGCCAGTCCACTTCTTCGCCGCGCCGAGCTGCCTCTCTAGCGATGGCGACCGTCTAGTGTGGCCGACTCTCCAACAGCACCAGACTAGGGTCTCCGACTACATTAAATTGTGTGTTCTTTATGATTCTTTATATGCTCTTCAACAAATTAGAGGATGCTATATAAGGGTTGCTTAAAAAATCTTTTTTGATGGGCGTTTCATAACAATGACATACCCATTATGAAAATTCAAAATATCAAGAAATGAACTAATTTTGAGATTCGATATGGTGTTGGCAAGCCCATCTCCATTGTTATCGAAGTGTCCCTAAATAAAGAGTGGACGACTACTGTGACACGATTCATTTTGTTCTACAATCATGGGGGGTGCATGGTTTCCAGAGTCATATAAGTGAGATTTGCTTGTTCTCTTAGATGACCTGCATGAGTGCATCTTCAACTTGTGAAAAGAGACTGAATAATTTAATTATTCATCTCTTCTTCTTTTTTAATTACGGAACAACAGAACAAGCAAGACCAGCGGGTCATTAGCATGGAATGTGAATCCAAATCAAGACCCTTCGTTCCACAGGATCTGCTCGGTCGATGTCGTGCCTGAATACAGATGACACAAACCTTTGCTTAATAATAACTCACTCATCACTGAATAATATCTACAACATTCTAATGTTTAAGCAAAACAAAGTCGATCTCTACCGCACCTTGCATCTGCTTATCCGACTTTAAATCAGTAATTTATCAAACAATAGATAGAATATGACAAAATCTCTGAATTTCTTACCCTATCATATCCAATCAAATTTTGACTAGAAATTCGAACGACCAAATTTTGCCTAAGAGACAAAGTTACCCTTATAATCCTATTGAAATTTAAAGTGGTGGACCTACTTAATTCGTTTTCCTTGTTTTTTTAGTTCCTCTTTTTTTAGGTAGGATCTAGTAGTCATAATTAAAATATATATAACATGGCCTTTCGTACTATTCTTTAAGTGGGTGGGTATTACCATACATAATTAAAGCACCACGTTTTCTATTTCTTTTGAATTATTAGATTTTACCTCTATACATATTAGCATTTTCAATTTTGAAAAAACCTAATTTTATATTTCGCGTGGTTGATAAAATTTTTCGATTAATTATCAAGAAAAATTCAAAAAGAAAAATATAAACAACTTTTTATCGTAGTCCAATATTTATGTACATTTATTGTTGATTAAAGATATATTATACTTGATTTGAGCTCATTTTTTTATTCTGAATAATCAAGTCAAATTGAATTTTGTGAATTTCATTTAATCATATTTTTGCCTGAAATAGTTTCAATCAGGAAATCTCTTTTGCCCAAGAAATGATCATACTGAATGAGAAAACTTCAGACGATGAAAGACAAGTCATTTCCTATACACACCCTATGTCATAATTCCCAGTGAGTAATGTGAGAATTTCATACTCACAAGGTAAAGGGTTATCTCGCAAGAAGTATGAGGACCAAAGTGATGAGAGGCATTCATTTCCTCTATCCATATACTACAAGTTGACCTTTGCTTAATCCCTTTGAACGATGGTTTCATTTCATGCCCCCTGTCAGGAATAACCTCGCATTAGGGCAGTTCTTAGAAATTTAAGAATGATTGAATTTTTTTTTCACTTGCGTCAATCTTCAAGTGTATTTATTGCATGTCCATTCTGTGTTAGATCAAGTGCCTTGGACACGACGAAGAGCAATTTCATTTCTATACCCTACACACTTAGTCCCTTGCATAGCCCAATTTGAGTGGTGTATTCATTTCTCGTAGCCTGACTGGTGGTCATTTCTCATGGTAAAATGAGAACTATCCCAACGCATCTAGCAAATGAAAAGCAAAGTGCCTTGGGGCAAGCTAAAGCTTAAGATCCGTCAGCAGAATGTGCAGAAGATTCGGATGAGACCCTTCCTTCCTTTTAAGAGAAAGTTCAAAAAAAGAAAGAGCGAGTAGGGAGTAAGAAAAGCAAAGGCTCACTCTACGGAAAATCTTCAGCATTAAAAGAAGAAAAGTGCAGCCAGAAAGACAAAGGGCCCACTCCCATAAAGAGAGAGAGAGAGAGAGAGAGAGAGAGAGAGAGAGAGAGAGAGAGAAATGAGTTCTCTTAGAAAAAACCTCCAGAAGGGAGAAGGGAAGGGAGGTCTCAGCTGCATTTGCTCACAAAAATGTTCTTAAAAAAATCATTTTTTGAAAGAAAGTGTCAAGGATGGATGATTACCAATCTCATCATCGTACACCCATTTGTTATAAATAGGCCTTTTCCTTTCTAAGCCTAACTTGAACCTACGTTACGACCCTTATCCAAAATCTCTTTAGATTATGGCACTTGAGTTAAAGTAGGATTTCAAATGCTTATAAATGACGCTCGAAGAAGTGTGAGCAAGATTATTTTATTTTATTTTGCAAGGTTCCTGACTTGTAAACCTGATGTAGCTGATGAAGATTTTAGTTCACTTCATAGTCAAATGACTCATATGAGTCCCTTTTGTTAAAACATTTGACCAAGCCTGAATTACATTCCTTGTAAAAGATCTCATAGATTGGTCTGGTCATATTGATTGCGAGAATACCCAGACCCTTGTCAAGTTTGATGATGACTCTGAGTGATTCTCATTCTCGCATCAATAGTCGGGTTTCAAAAGCTTTTTATGAGAGTGAGAGAAAGTCCATTCTAACTGAAGGCTTCTCATTCAATTTGATCAGGATTGTCAAAAGAATCAGACATTTTTCCTTATTGATGAATTCCCCAGTGTAGCTTTGTGATGCAAGCAAAAGTTCACATGATTTGATAACTTATGATGTTGCATTTGCTCATAATTGCACCTCAAGTGAATAAGCAGGTACGACACAGTCAACCTAGCCATTCCTTAACCATTCATTTGGAAAATCTAGGTAGGTTTTCTGAACCCTTTTTAGACCGACAGCTTTACTGATTTAAGTCGTCATTTTGACCTCTCGTGTTTGTCATGACTCATTTTAGGCAACACGTTCCTTTTGTATTTATCGATTCGGTTCGATGGTACATCCCTTATAATTGTCCTATATAGCCTTGATGGTATTGATTCATGATGACATATGCACCCATGATCCCTACCTTTATCAAATCGTAATGACATATGCACTTGTGATCTTGATCCCTCGTTAAATCATAACGACGTAGCTCTTATGATTTTGACCCCTTTATCAAATCGTGATGACATAAGCACTCGTGATTTTGATCCTCAACCAAATCACAACGACGTAGCTCTTGTGGTTTTGGATCTCCTTTTATCAAATCATAATGACGTAGTTCTTATGGTTTTGGTCCTTTTATCAAATCACAACGACATAGCTCTTGTGGTTTTCGATCTCCTTTTATCGGATCATAACGAGGTAGCTCTTATGGCTTTGGTCCTTTTATTAAATCACAATGGCGTAGCTCTCGTGGTCTTGATATACCTTTTTTTTTAATCACAACGACATAGCTCTTGTGATCTCGAAGCACATTTCAACCCTACACATATCTTACGCTATATCGCATCAGAGAGAAACCTCTGGTAATGGATAAGGCCCAGTACCTTAAGATCCTTTTGTGATCTTGGTCCTTTTTTTCGATCCACAACGACTAAGCTCTTGTGACCTCGGAAAGTATATTTTCAATACTACACATATCTTGCGTTGTCTCGTGTTAGAAGGAAACTTCTGGTAACAGATAAGGCACCTTGATACCTTAAGATCCTCATGTCTACAAGAAGCTTGGAGATTGAGGGAATCATCCAGCATCATGAGATTTTTGGTTGAACATGTATTTTCATATGTGATCCATGTGCATATTTCTTTTTCATGAAGAAGAGAAGTCTCGACACATGTCATCTATCAGCCTTGCATATTGTGCATGCATTAGAAAATGGGATTAGAACTCCCACGAAAAAATTCATCATTCCTCATTTGTATTGTCAAAATTTAGGTTCAATTTTTTCTATTCGAGCAACAAAGTGTGTTTAAAGCCGCCTAGCCTCTTTTTAAAACCTAGGACTGGCTCCTCCGCCGTTGATAGCTATTCTTCGAACCCTCCTCTAACCCTACATCAACACTTTCCCCAACCGGTGAGACCTCCACTTGACTTTCTCAGTTAATGCCTGAACTGAAATACTTCTTTCTGCATTATCCATAGTTTAAGCAGCAAATTCACCCCTGACTGTATTTGCTGAAAACTGCCTTGCATTCCCTGTTTCCTTGACGTCCACCTAAATTTTGACTAACCTTTTTCAGTCATTTTTGCATAAAAAATTAGAGCTAAACTTTTAGTTATAACACAAATAATTAAATCATTTTTGGCCGAGAGGCTCTCATGTGACCCAAGATTGTGCAACAAATCTTCACTTGTTCTGCATCGCAATATCGTGCTAGTTCTCCTGCGAGCTATTCTTTCTCGAAGAATCAATCCTTCGGTGCTCGGCAGATAAACACGACCACTATCACAAGTGTTCTACAAGTATGAAATTGTTTCCTTGCCTCCTTGAAGTTCACGGCGAAAGAAAGCAATTGGAGTTCCTGTCGATCAAGCTTGAATTCTAGTTTTGTCTTCTTTTGTTCTTGTCCCTATCTAACAAAACTACTCTGCTCTCAATGATTCAGATTTGGCACGTAATTTTCACTCAAGTTCAAAAGAGAGAGGAGAGTGCAAAGCTCGCAATCAAGGTAAATTACCTAACTTGAATATTATGATTACTCGTTTGCAAATTTTGATCGATTGAGTTATTTGTCCTGAATTGATGTTCAAATATTCATGAAATTACTTCTTCTAGTTAATTTTTGAATTGGTTTGCACGATTCAAAAGTTAACTAGATAATTTTGAGCTTGGACAGAAAGATACCTTACATTCTTCCGAAATTTGTGAGTGAATTGCTTATTTGGGTTCGTTTCGATTAGATTTGACATGTTCACAGATTAAAATTTATCCTAATCTTTTGAAATCTCTATGAGATAATATTCTTCATCCGAAAAGGAAATTGAGATTTGACAGATAAGGCAAGATAATTTTTTGTCCGATATCACCTCATGATTTTTTTCGAAGTTTACTTATCTTGAACATATTATTTCGAATCAGTGGCATATTTTTGGATATTTAGATTTATCTTGTGATTTGAAGTTGATATCCTCCGAGAAATCTGATCATATCTTTTGAACTTGGAAAATTATCTTACTCGCTTTGAAAATTTCAAGAGATAACTGTTGACACCTGATTTTTGACCATTTATTATTGTGATTTTTATTCTTTAAAATTAATTAAAAATATCAAAAAAGGTCATAAAATCACAAAATCAACTTTGGAAGCCTTGGCCTAGCCTCGGGGACCAATTTTGAACAAAAAATATTTTTTGGTATTTTATAATATTTTTTGAATTTATTTAATTATAAAAATACCCAAAAAATTAGAAAAATACCATTCGTGGTCAGAAAAATACACAAAAATATTCAATAATTTTGTTTTAATTTCATCTTCAAGTGTGTCACCTTAAATCTTGAAAATTCGGCTCGCGTCACTATGTTTCTTCACAAACATAAACTCGAACCGAGCAAAAAAATTCCTTTGCGAGTCTTTTAATTTTCAATTCTCACTTTTTATAAGCCATGACATTGAATCCTAAAGGCTAGAAGTGCAATTGGGTCAATTTGCCCTCCAATTTGATCAATTTTAACCAAAAGGGCTTAATTGCATATTTTTCTTTCGATTAGTCCCCGGTTTCACGGATCTTGAATTTCACACGGGCATACCCATTAAAATTCAACACCTCTACCCATAATTTTCATCATGCCCAATCCATTGGCGGCCTCAATTCAGGCTAATTTGGTCGTTTGGATGTATACGTATGCTCTATGTATTTATACGTCATACGTATTTATACGTTATGCGTATTTATACTGTTTGGTAACCTCTTTAACTCTTGTAATAATAATAATGGTTATTATTTTTAACACCTTTGTTAGTGCTTTTTTAAATAGCATTTTTGTATTGTGAGTGCTATTGTTAGTGCTATTTTTAAATAGCATTTTTGTATTATAAATTGTGAGTGCAATTGTTAGTGCTATTTTTAAATGACATTTATTTATCATAAATTGTGAGTGCTATTGTTAGTGCTATTTTTAAATGGCATTTATTTATCATAAATTGTGAGTGCTATTATTAGATAGAATTTATAATTGTTAGTGCTATTTTTAAATAGCATTTTTGTATTATAAATTGTGAGTGCTATTGTTAGTGCTATTTTTAAATAGCATTTTTGTATTATAAATTGTGAGTGCTATTGTTAGTGCTATTTTTAAATGTCATTTATTTGTGAGTGCTATTTTTAGAAAGTATTTATTATTTGTGAGTGCTATTTTATAATACAATTTATTGGAAGGAATTTTTGGCTATAAAAGGATGGCAAGAGTTTTGAGGTTGGGGGGGAGACATTTTGTAGAGTGTGCAAATTTTTGAGAGCTTAGAGAGAAGAACACAAACACTCTCTATATTCTCATAATCTTGAGTGAGCAAAATATACTAAGTTCGGAATATTGATTCCGCATATTGCTAGCACAATTGTTGTGGAGTTATTAGTCGTCTCCCCATTCGTCAATTGGTGGTGCGTCCGAGCTAGATGCCTAACACTTGTGGAGGCTGAGATCGAAGAACATCGAACCGACACCTCCGTTCAAGCACGCTACGAGAGGTAATCTATTTACTCCCTTTGAGGCTTTGTGATTTTTTTTTCGATTGAAATGCACGAAGTACGCCTCTGGAGATACATGTATGTGTTGTTATTTATTTCCGCTACGTGTTACGTGGATCCCAATAATAGTATCAGAGCCAATCCTTAGGTGTTTTCGTGCATTTAATTGATTTTTTGCAATTTTTGCAATACTATGGCCAATATGTATTAACGAATTGTTCGTCTTACATGGCTAATGGAGGTTGATTATTTTATATGATAAATTAATCAACGTAGCAAAAATTGAGACTAAATCAATTTTGAATCGAAAATTTATGGCTATCTTATTTTACGTAAAAATTCTGAATATGATTCAACGTCGAATTTTTATTGTGTCTTCCTAAGTTTTAAATTGTGAATTTATTACTTACGTGGAAGGGTGGTGATCATGAAAAAATGCCTAATCAATGTGATTGATGTATATATGAATGTGTGGTGATTATTTATATATTTGGGGTTGTAATTATTAAATGGAGGCTGCGTACTCCTTTTATTTTTCATGTAATCTTTATTTTTAGCATAGTCAATTGTTAATGTAAATGCTACGAGGATTACGTGGATGAGCCTTTTAAGTCGGCGAGCTCTTTGGGGCCCAATTCTTGAAGAGTTCAAGAAACCAAGAAGAAGCGAAGAGCGGCTCTCCGTTATTAAAATATTAAAATGATTAAATGTGGTCTCATTGGCTTGAGACCCATTAAATCATAATTCCATGATCACCACGTAGGATAGATGTTTATGTGATTGACATCTATTTATTTGTTATGATTACGTGAGCATGTTAAACTGGTTAATATGTAAAGTCAGACTTACCTCACCCAAAATTGCGCCTGCATGAAATCCTAGTTAGGAAAATCACTCGCGTTAGGTACCGAAAGGGCGTTGGTAATGACATCAACGTAACCAAGTCCCCGAACCCAAAATCTCTGGTTCCGCAGAATTGATCGATCTCTCCCAATCGGTCAATAAGGTTTCCGGTCTACCCTCCAAGAAAGACCGGTGGCGACTCCAAATGCATGCACAAGTTGCACATGCCACCACGACCACACTAAGGTCGAAAGCGATCGACTCCTATCGTCGAATCCCATTGAAATATACTCCCGTCGCGATTTGGTATGGGCCTGGGAGGGCCCGCGCCGATCCAAGGCCCGCGATCGGTAATCCATTAGCCGCGTCCGCTTTCGGACGGGTCGTGACAGCTGGCGACTCCGCTGGGGACTTTGTTCTAGAACCTATGGTTCTAGACCCCAAGTGGACTTAGGCCGTAATTAAAACGCTGAGTGATATTTCTAACCCTGCAGGCGCTCTTGAAGGTGAGGTAAGTCCGCTTATGATAGGTGTTATATGTTTTTGCAGATTGGAGTGATAAGGAGGGTAGTCTGTGATTAACGTCGTCTTATGCAGGTTGGCGTAGGAATGAATGATTGTGTGTATGTTTTATATTGAAGCGGTGATTGTTAAATAAGATGCATGTTTATTGCTTTAGCACGACACCGAAAATACACACAACCGCGCCTAAAACCCCGGGCGCCGCCTATAGGAAAACAATAGAAGGGATTGAAAATGGAATCTCCGTGAGGAAAAACACGGGGTAATCCACTTTTCAATTCCGCTCATTTTGAACTATGGATCGAGCCCCAATGCAACGATAGTTGTGCAATGGAATCTGCTCTTTCTAGAACTCAAGATGGGAACCTCGGCCTTAGGTTCCAAACCCTTTTGGACTGTTAGAGTCAAGCCTCACTTGTCTCATGCGCATGTATATGGATGGTTGATATATCTAAAACCACCTAAAAAAAAAAATCGGTGATCCTGGAGTCACATCTCGAAGACTGGAACTGGGGCATCTCCAAGTGTCCGGACCACATTCCTTTGATTGGTTTGGCATTTTTAATTCTCTTATATAAGACTAATTTTGCTGAGGTCTTCTCTATCTCGTCCCTTAGATTGATTGTATTAGGGATCTATTTGTATTGTATACATCTCGATAAGGCTCATTTCTATCGAAAATAGGGGCAAATTCCCCAAACCTGTGGAGCATAGTGGAATTCGTCCCTTCAGTGCAAAATGCATTTGGCCGCAGAGCCACCCGTTTGGTGAAAGGACGTATCGTTCCTAATTGATTTTTAATCAGATCTAAGGATAAGTTCTTCTCCATTTTTTTTTATCTCAGGTGATAAAAGAGACAATGCACCCAAAAGCTCATACATTCAAATGACAAAACAGACGTCGCCCAGCTGGGGCAAATGAACCGTAGGCATTGCAAATACCTTCAAACACGGATGGAGGAATTCGATAGATGTTGTTCATATCAATATGCAACATCAAAACGGAATGCAAATCAAGTGTAAAAGGACGTATCGTTCCAAAACGATGATTTCCTTGATATGGGAATAATGCTTCCTTTCTTTTTCCTCTCAGATGATGATCAAGAGCAGAGGACGCAGGATGTAATGCTTTCAAATAACAAATAGGGAACATCAAATACCTCAAACGGCGACTGTGATCGAGAGAATCACCAAACCGCCACATGACGAACCCCAAGAATATCAGGCTATCTCGAGACAGATAAAATTGATCAAGGACTCTGACAATCGAGACGGATGATCAGAATCTGCCAAAAATCAATGGGAGCAGGTTCCTCCCCCATTTACTTTGAGGAGCCGAACCGGGGGCAAACTCTCATGATCCCCCATGAAAGCGCATCAAACCAGGGTCATCGAATCCAGAGATGACAAACAGCAAAACCATGCCTAACTGGGCCAAGTGAATCATTTGTACGCCGGACGTTTCTCCTCCGGCAAAATCAATGGACGCAATAACAGAGTCGTCCGCATCAGAATCAAACCCCAAGATACGAATTTGGGTTAACGGTAACCTTGTATCGTTCCAATTTGGTCTTCGAAGACCACATGCCTAACATGAGTTTTTACTCATTTTGCAGGAAGTCGTTGGCGCTGAAAGCCCCAAATGAAAAGAGCGTGCTAACAGGGAGGCGAATTGAATCAGTGGCCCTAGAAGTCAGAATTCCAGGAGATGGTTTTTGATCATAAGACCTAGTGGATGGAACTATGAAGAATGGCGCTGGAATGCGCCCAAAAACACAAATGGATCTCCTCTGGGGCAAATCCTCGAGAATGATTCATCGCCAACCAAACGGAGGGATCGTGGCCACAATATAGATGGCCAATTTTTGCAAGCCGCGCGTTTGTGTTCGAATGGAAACACAAAGCAAGAACAAGGCTGTATCGTTCCAATTCGCCTTGAATTTTGGAACGCAAACTGACACATAATTCCCGTCTTTGACAGGGGATCGCCATCAAGGCGAAACAGGTTTTCACATCCCATGTATTACCCGTTGGAATACATGACCAAGGGTAAAATGTATCGTTCTAATTTTTTTGAAAAATTCATAAACGAACAATAACATGTTTCTTCTGCATTTTCAGGGATCTCCAGCCACGAGGAACAGGTAAGTATCCCTCTCCCAAAGTCCCTTGAAGATGTTGAATAAAAAATAGACAAGAAAAGAAAAGCTTTCAGAATCTAATGTCTAGAAAAAGACATAGAATTTAAATTTCATTGGCATTCATGTTTTGAAACAGGAGGTTGTCCGAACATGAATAAAAACATGCATGGGGCATCATAAAATCCCCTTGATGGGTAAATTTTTGGAGAAAAAGAAAGAGATTTTTTCAATCAAAAGTTGTTCAAAACTTTCAAAAGGACGTTTCCTCGAAAGACGAGAGGCAAAGCCTAAATCAAAATACGTCCTATACACACTTAAGAGAAAAGTGGAGCGAATTAGACAGCAAAACCTGGACCTACGGAAGTAGGGACCATTCGCAGCAGTTACATGGATTGGGACGACGGAGGCGTTCGTTTCTTATCCCCAAACAATACAGGTGACCATTGACAACCCCTTTGAACGGCGTTTTTCATTCTCAACCCTGTCAAGAATCACCCCACATTGGGGCAAAAGGGAGGTGAGTTCCACGACATCAGGAGGAAATGGTTAGAAATTTTCTTGTTCGGACTAACATCAATCTTTGTGTGTTGCTTATATGGTAATCCAAGTGCCATAGGATGACGAGAAGCATTCATTTCTCTATCCCACATACCATATCCTTCGCACAGCCAAGTTGAGCCTGTAAAGTCATTTCATGAACCCGTTGGTGATCATTGCACATTCCAAGACGGATGCGGCGTCACTTCAGAACGGAGGAGTTCAGGACTTAGGGACTACGAAGAAAATTCCTGTGCAGACGTTCAAAGCATGCTTAGACTTTCAGTCATAGGTCTAACATGGTCTCCTGAATATGAGAAAAACAGGATTTCAGAAATGATGAAAAAAAATGAATGAATGAAAAAAATCTCCAGCATCAGAAAAGAAAAGCAAAGTGCCTGGTAAAAGCAAGGTCGATGCTCGCCTAAGCTGTTTGATTGATCCCAGTAAAGTCTGGTCGGGAAAAGAAGAAATCCCTAAATGAGTGGGATCAAAAAGGGCTGCTCCCCAAATGGTGTCAGACGCAGAGCAAAAACACGGACATAATTGTCAATCTCTTAAAACAACAAGAGACGCTCTCTAAAGGACTTGTGCACACCTCGAAAACAGGGGTACACCTCAAGGACTGAAGATGCAGACAAGTAAGGACAGGTGACAAGTTTGCAATGATCACCAATGTCAATCCCTTCGTAAATTCTGGGCCAAAAACAAGCCTTTTTCGGTCCCCAATCTTACCAACATCATAACCCTGAAACAGTCTTCTCTGACTAAGACACTTGGGTTAACATATAGCTTAGCTCGAAGAGGTACGAGCAAGACTATTTCTTTCTCATTTTGCAGGGTTCTCGACTTGTAAACCCGGAGCAGATGTTGAAGACTTTCATACAATGGCCTCGACTCCAAAGCGGGTCCCCCTTGAAAATCAATATTCAAGCCCAACATTACGGTCCCGTGGAAGACCTCCCGACCGATCAAAATGTATGCGCTGCGAATGAACCTAAAACCTAGGCACAGGTTAGTAGGGAATTGAGTGCATCCCCTATAAAAAATCACTATCGCAAAACAGGTGAGAAGACCTCCTTGTCGAGAAATATTCCAATTGATGTTTTGAACAAACTCTTTTTGGAATTTTCAAACTGTTGATCCAGATTTTCCGTGCAAGGGATTTGTGATCACATTTGCATGTTGCAAGAATGCTTTGGATAACCTCCAGCATCAAAATGCACATTTCATGATTAAAACTTAAATCATACGGTTTTGTCAAAATGGACATCCGTAGTCTTCCCAAAGATTACTAACGTTTTCTTGGTGAAGAAAAATCTTTCAGGCTCAAACTTCTGCAGGATACCTGGAGAACCCAGCTCCCAGAATGTCGCTTCAACAGACTCAAGTGAAGTTTTGTCAAAATAAAATCTTTCACTGCTTCAAAAAACACTGAATTCCCGACAAACTTCGGGGTCTCCAAAAAAAAAGGGGGGAAGAAAAACCCTTTTAAAAGAAAAAGTCCTATCAGACGTGGAGAACCCTCGTCCCAGGACCCATTTTCAAAATATCAAACAGTCTCATCGGACGTGGAGAACCCTCGTCATGAGACCCCTTTTTCAAAACTTAGGCAGCCTCATCGGACGTGGAGAACCCTCGTCATGAGACCCCTTTTCAAAATTTAGGCAGTCTCATCGGACGTGGAGAACCCTCGTCATGAGACCCCTTTTCAAAATTCAAACAGTCTCATCGGACGTGGAGAACCCTCGTCATGAGACCCCCTTTTCAAAATTCAGGAAATCTCATCGGACGTGGAGAACCCTCGTCATGAGACCCCTTTTCAAAGTCAATCAAAGGTAGATACCGCCTGAAGGGTCAATCAAAGGTAGAAACCGCCTGAAGGGTCAACTCAAGGTAGAAACCGCCTGAAGGGTCAACTAAAGGTAGAAACCGCCTGAAGGGTCAACTCATGGTAGATACCGCCTGAAGGGTCAAACCAAGGTAGATACCGCCTGAAGGGTCAACACAAGGTAGAAACCGCCTGAAGGGTCAACTCAAGGTAGAAACCGCCTGAAGGGTCAACTCATGGTAGATACCGCCTGAAGGGTCAACTCAAGGTAGATACCGCCTGAAGGGTCAACTCAAAGGTAGAAACCGCCTGAAGGGTCAACTCAAGGTAGAAACCGCCTGAAGGGTCAACACAAGGTAGAAACCGCCTGAAGGGTCAACTCAAGGTAGAAACCACCTGAAGGGTCAACTAAAGGTAGAAACCGCCTGAAGGGTCAACTCATGGTAGATACCGCATGAAGGGTCAAACCAAGGTAGATACCGCTTGAAGGGTCAACACATGGTAGAAACCGCCTGAAGGGTCAACTCAAGGTAGATACCGCCTGAAGGGTCAACTCAAAGGTAGAAACCGCCTGAAGGGTCAACTCATGGTAGATACCGCATGAAGGGTCAAACTCATGGTAGATACCGCCTGAAGGGTCAACACAAGGTAGAAACCGCCTGAAGGGTCAAACCAAGGTAGAAACCGCCTGAAGGGTCAACTCAAGGTAGAAACCGCCTGAAGGGTCAAACCACGGTAGATACCGCCTGAAGGGTCAAATATGGTAGAAACCGCCTGAAGGATCAGCCTAATGGTCCGATCCACCATACGGATCAAAACCTTGACAAATTCCAGACACGGAAAGAGTCGTTTCCCTAGGTAAACCTTAAAGTAGGTGAACCATTTCTGGTTCGATCCACCATACGGATCAAAATCCTTGGCAAATCCCAAAGTGTGGGACGCACCTTCCTTAGGTTCCTACCAGTTAGGAATCCCATAATGGTATGACCTACCATATAGGTCAGAGCTTAATCTCCCTAGGATATTCTGAATGACGAGTCCTAGGTATCTGCTTGAAAGTTGTCGCAACCGGCAGCATCTGACAGGTGAGCTTCAGGTAAGCCTCTCTCACTCCGGCCCATGTTCAAATTGTTAAAGCAAACCGGTGATTAATTTGAGCTTTCATCAAAGGGCCTTAAGCGATCCAATGTCGTAGCATTTCTTCTCTCATTTTCCCAGTTGAGTCGGTTAGAAATCAGGTGCCACCTTATCTTTGAGAGAAACCTCTAACGAGATTCCTCCCAAAGAGGGGCAGCTGTTGACACCTGATTTTTGACCATTTATTATTGTGATTTTTATTCTTTAAAATTAATTAAAAATATCAAAAAAGGTCATAAAATCACAAAATCAACTTTGGAAGCCTTGGCCTAGCCTCGGGGACCAATTTTGAACAAAAAATATTTTTTGGTATTTTATAATATTTTTTGAATTTATTTAATTATAAAAATACCCAAAAAATTAGAAAAATACCATTCGTGGTCAGAAAAATACACAAAAATATTCAATAATTTTGTTTTAATTTCATCTTCAAGTGTGTCACCTTAAATCTTGAAAATTCGGCTCGCGTCACTATGTTTCTTCACAAACATAAACTCGAACCGAGCAAAAAAATTCCTTTGCGAGTCTTTTAATTTTCAATTCTCACTTTTTATAAGCCATGACATTGAATCCTAAAGGCTAGAAGTGCAATTGGGTCAATTTGCCCTCCAATTTGATCAATTTTAACCAAAAGGGCTTAATTGCATATTTTTCTTTCGATTAGTCCCCGGTTTCACGGATCTTGAATTTCACACGGGCATACCCATTAAAATTCAACACCTCTACCCATAATTTTCATCATGCCCAATCCATTGGCGGCCTCAATTCAGGCTAATTTGGTCGTTTGGATGTATACGTATGCTCTATGTATTTATACGTCATACGTATTTATACGTTATGCGTATTTATACTGTTTGGTAACCTCTTTAACTCTTGTAATAATAATAATGGTTATTATTTTTAACACCTTTGTTAGTGCTTTTTTAAATAGCATTTTTGTATTGTGAGTGCTATTGTTAGTGCTATTTTTAAATAGCATTTTTGTATTATAAATTGTGAGTGCAATTGTTAGTGCTATTTTTAAATGACATTTATTTATCATAAATTGTGAGTGCTATTGTTAGTGCTATTTTTAAATGGCATTTATTTATCATAAATTGTGAGTGCTATTATTAGATAGAATTTATAATTGTTAGTGCTATTTTTAAATAGCATTTTTGTATTATAAATTGTGAGTGCTATTGTTAGTGCTATTTTTAAATAGCATTTTTGTATTATAAATTGTGAGTGCTATTGTTAGTGCTATTTTTAAATGTCATTTATTTGTGAGTGCTATTTTTAGAAAGTATTTATTATTTGTGAGTGCTATTTTATAATACAATTTATTGGAAGGAATTTTTGGCTATAAAAGGATGGCAAGAGTTTTGAGGTTGGGGGGGAGACATTTTGTAGAGTGTGCAAATTTTTGAGAGCTTAGAGAGAAGAACACAAACACTCTCTATATTCTCATAATCTTGAGTGAGCAAAATATACTAAGTTCGGAATATTGATTCCGCATATTGCTAGCACAATTGTTGTGGAGTTATTAGTCGTCTCCCCATTCGTCAATTGGTGGTGCGTCCGAGCTAGATGCCTAACACTTGTGGAGGCTGAGATCGAAGAACATCGAACCGACACCTCCGTTCAAGCACGCTACGAGAGGTAATCTATTTACTCCCTTTGAGGCTTTGTGATTTTTTTTTTCGATTGAAATGCACGAAGTACGCCTCTGGAGATACATGTATGTGTTGTTATTTATTTCCGCTACGTGTTACGTGGATCCCAATAATAGTATCAGAGCCAATCCTTAGGTGTTTTCGTGCATTTAATTGATTTTTTGCAATTTTTGCAATACTATGGCCAATATGTATTAACGAATTGTTCGTCTTACATGGCTAATGGAGGTTGATTATTTTATATGATAAATTAATCAACGTAGCAAAAATTGAGACTAAATCAATTTTGAATCGAAAATTTATGGCTATCTTATTTTACGTAAAAATTCTGAATATGATTCAACGTCGAATTTTTATTGTGTCTTCCTAAGTTTTAAATTGTGAATTTATTACTTACGTGGAAGGGTGGTGATCATGAAAAAATGCCTAATCAATGTGATTGATGTATATATGAATGTGTGGTGATTATTTATATATTTGGGGTTGTAATTATTAAATGGAGGCTGCGTACTCCTTTTATTTTTCATGTAATCTTTATTTTTAGCATAGTCAATTGTTAATGTAAATGCTACGAGGATTACGTGGATGAGCCTTTTAAGTCGGCGAGCTCTTTGGGGCCCAATTCTTGAAGAGTTCAAGAAACCAAGAAGAAGCGAAGAGCGGCTCTCCGTTATTAAAATATTAAAATGATTAAATGTGGTCTCATTGGCTTGAGACCCATTAAATCATAATTCCATGATCACCACGTAGGATAGATGTTTATGTGATTGACATCTATTTATTTGTTATGATTACGTGAGCATGTTAAACTGGTTAATATGTAAAGTCAGACTTACCTCACCCAAAATTGCGCCTGCATGAAATCCTAGTTAGGAAAATCACTCGCGTTAGGTACCGAAAGGGCGTTGGTAATGACATCAACGTAACCAAGTCCCCGAACCCAAAATCTCTGGTTCCGCAGAATTGATCGATCTCTCCCAATCGGTCAATAAGGTTTCCGGTCTACCCTCCAAGAAAGACCGGTGGCGACTCCAAATGCATGCACAAGTTGCACATGCCACCACGACCACACTAAGGTCGAAAGCGATCGACTCCTATCGTCGAATCCCATTGAAATATACTCCCGTCGCGATTTGGTATGGGCCTGGGAGGGCCCGCGCCGATCCAAGGCCCGCGATCGGTAATCCATTAGCCGCGTCCGCTTTCGGACGGGTCGTGACAATAACCTTCTAAACTTTAAAAGACATGGATATCCTTTGTGGATAGGAGCCTATCTCCTTTAAAAATTGTGGTAATTCCCTAGGGATTTTTGAAATTCATGTGACCTTGATCGGTTGATCTTCACTTCCATATTTAGCATGTTTGTATTCTGCATATTATTTATTATTGGAAAAATTTCAAAAAAGGACCTGAAATGCCCTCGTTTTTTAAATAAAGGCCTAAAGTGAGTTTTGTTTTAAATAAGGGCCTGAAGTGCTCAAATTGTTTCAAAAGAGAGTCTAACCGAAGGGAATTTTTGTCTTTTATTTTATTTTTTATTTTTTTAATGTTTTTCTTTTTACCTTTTCTTTTTTCCCCTCCTCATGTTCATCATCTTTATCCCTTCCCCACACGTCTTCTTCGTGGAGACTTCACCGAAAGACCTGCAACAACACCTTTACCTATAGGAGCTACCTTCTCCCGCCATCAAGGCCGATCACCACGGCCACAAACGCTGGGCCAAGCATTGGAACTCACCTTTTTGGTGACGAAGGATGCCGAAGGTGGCGAAATCACAATGAAGGTGCATGATCCACACGAGAGCTTCTTCAAGCCCTTGCAGTTCTTAGTGAAGTTCGCGATGCCAACGTCAGTCAGATCGCGGCACGCGCGGAGGTTGAGGCGCATCAGATTTCAGCACCGCAACGAGATGAGAGTTAGCGCCTCGTCACCGATGCTAGCCGATCTGCGGTCACACTTCAAGGCGAGCTTGGTGACAGAATCGAACCGCAGGAATAGGGACTGAACTAGAGGGAGGAGATCCGCCCGCGCGTTGAGAGAGAGCCAGTGGCAACTCTATCCCTCGACAAGGAACCACCGTCGGCAAACCAGAGAGCACCGCTTCCGATCGCCGGTGCCGAGGCACTGGAATATGCAAGCCAGGCACTCGTCGGGAAGATGAGAGATGTAATTAGACACATCGGTCGCATCGTACCCATCGATTCTGTCGACGAGCATTGGCGAAATGAGGGGTGATGATTTGGACCTGGGGCGGTGGCGGTGGGGTGGCTGGTGGAGTCACGGCGGACCTGGAATGAGGCTGTCGAAGCCATCCAAGTAGGCTCGAGAGGGCGGACGATGCGACTTCACAACGGTTCAGGCAGCCGCGAAGGTGAGGACGGTGTTGGCTGGCTATCTTCTTCGCTTTCAGTGGGTCGAAGTTTGGTCAGCGACTGTGGTGATCGGCGTTGACGGCGGGAGAAGGCAGATCCAACGGGTAAAGGTGGTATTTCGACGATGTCTCCATGAAGAAGGTGCTGGGCAAGGGTAAAAAATGATGAATAGGAGAGAGGGGAGGGGAAAAAAGAAAAGATAAAAAGAAAAATATTAAAAAATTTAAAAAGGTAAAAGACAAAAAATCCTTCGGTTAGGCCCTCTTTTGAAACAATTTGAGCACTTTTGGCCCTAATTTGAAACAAAGTTCACTTCAGGCCCTTATTTGAAAATTTCCCTTTATTATTTGCCCTGTTATAAAGTTTGAATATTAGTAAACAATATTGCCCATAACACATGCTCCCCAATTGTGCCTTTTCCCATGGAAAATGTATATTAAAAGCAACATACGTGTGACATTCTGATTTTCCTGTCATTTCGAGACATTTGACTGTAAGAAATCTGTAGAAGTATTTCAGTTATGTCTCGCTCGGATCTGATCAATCTCGAGTTAATTAACCGAAGGGGAAATGTTAACGTGCGATGAGATACGTGGACCTAGGAAACTCTATTAGAAAACGACGCTTTGACCATAAAGATCGTCGAGGGAACATTTAGAGCCGAGGCCGATCTAAGAACGATTAAGGAACACATTGCTAGTGTTATACGATTGGGACGCGAGTGATACCGCTTAACCAAAGTATGATTTGCGAAATTTTCCTAAATCGGTTTGTGACGATTGTTGCCGTCGGGGCTAGCGATAGACCCTCGCGATTACATGACAACCAAAGTCGATGTAGGTTGAGTTACCCTAAGTATGATGAGAATCACAGAGTTGATACGCGTAATGTCCGCAAGAGCCGCCCGTTAGTTCGAGACAAATTAGAATTTTGATCGATGGAAAATTGATCATGAAATAGGATCTCGAAATTTGAAAATGGAAGTGAGGGATTCCAATAATTGTTATGGATTGGACGCCGCCTTATCAAGGATAAAAATATCGAAAAACTGAAATTTCGGACGAAAGGTGTGAAAAGACCATTTTGCCCTTGGAGAGTTAACATTGCCTTAATGATTTGAGAAGGGCATTTTAGTCATTTGGCATTCTTCCTTCTTCCCCAAGGCTGCCGAAAATTGAGGGGCATGATGGTCATTAGAGGCTTAGATATTATGGATTTAAGGACAAGTGTCATTACTTGGATGAATGTTATTAATTACCCACTAACCTTAACCTTCTAGAACATTGACCATGGTTGAATGGAGCCTCTTTTCATATGCTGCTCCCTCAGAATTTCGTGGACCAGCCCTCTTCTTCCTTCATTTTCTGCGTTTTTCTTCAAGAGCAGAATCTGCTCTGCCCGACCAGTCGCTGCTGCCGCCTTCGAGCGCCTCCTCCAGCGACTGTCTGACCTGACGCCGACCACCCACCTAACCCTCGGCCTCTTGCCGACAACCTCCAAGTAGAAGCTCGGCCATTGGACGCTTGAGGAGCTCCGGCCAGCCCTGTTTCCAAAACCGGATAGATTCCGACGCAACTGAGGTAAGGTCTTCGTTGAACCTCTTCTGGACCTCATTTGCTGCTCAATTTTCGGTGGAGTCTTGTAAACTTGTTGTACTTGAAGTCACTAAGATAGGGTTGCTGAATTGGTTGAGTTTTGGATGAGTTTCATTAGTTGAAATGAGGTGTTTCTCTAGAACAGAATCTGACCGACGATAGGCTTGTGGAAATCGGAGTTGTTCGGGAACTTTCTAACGTCGTCTCGCTCTAAAATTTTCGGTGAGGCTCTGTGACATGTAGATTAAGGTGGCGGCAAGTATAATTTGTGATAAATTGGAGCTTAAGGATGATTAGTGGGCTGTTTAGTGTAGGTTTGTACTGAACCGGTTCTGATCGGTTGTGGTTCTGTGTAAGCCAATTCTGTTGGGGGCTGTTTAAGATGTCGACATGCTTTTAATTCACCAATAAGGCATACTAGAGTGTTATTTGAGGTGTTAATGAGGAGTACGATTGGTGGAATTGAAGTTTGGAGAGTTAAATTGATTGAATCGGCGGATTGTTTCTAAGTGGCGTTGCTGCCCTGTTTTGGACAGCGGAGAAGTTGACTGGAAGTCGAGCTTGACGAGGAAATTTTAGCGGAAATAGCTAGCTTAAGCGAAGATAAGCGACCCCTAAACCTATACTAGGACATTTGGACGCAACTGAATAGTTTTATTGAAGAATCGACGGATTTTATTATGATTGATTGAGTGGAAATTGAATCGACGACATGCTTGTTGGTGTGTTTTGCTTGCTTGTGTGGCCGTATGTTACTCGGCTCTTGAGTTATATTTTATGATGAAGAACGTTCATTTTGGCAAGCAAATGAATTATGACCGACCGTTTGAAATCTATCATGAAAGAAATGTGATTTAATGACTGATGTGAGGAGTCTTGACTTGAATTATTTGTTGAAGTGAGTATTTGAGGCCAGTGGCACCCTGAGGCGTTTAACGCGGGGTTGTGAAATGAAGTATATCCTGATGCGTCTGAACGCGAGATAGGAATTGTACATGTCGACATGATTTTTTCGTAATGAGTTATTAGACCTGATGCGTCTTAACGCGAGTTTATTAGTCGTGATAGCCTGAGGCACCAGAACGTGGGCTAATCTCTGGGTGTATGAAACTCGAAATTGTTCTAAGCTAGTACGGAAGCTTCGGTCACCTAGCTTGTGCTTGTCCTTGAATGTAGTCTTTAGCAAAATTATGACATGGTGCTATGACTATAGATGTCGCTTATTGTTTTACCACTGGTTGTTTGTTACCATGATTGTTTCGGTCTGGTGGGATGGATGGCCTAGGTATAGTTAGGCTAGCTTGCTAAGACGTAAGTCTCACCCCATCGTAGGAATTTTTCTTTTCAGATCCCAAGACCTGAAGATGTTACCTATACGCCTTGGTGACCCGGAGGAGATGACGGCCTATTTTGAGGAGTTTCTAGCTGGTCGTGGTATAGTCTATATTAGGAAGAGTACAGTAGTATGGGTTGATGAGGGGGAGGAACCTTGGAAGCCACATCGTTTTGAGGCTTGGTTCAGAAGGACTGGGGAAGTTACCACTGGTTCGTTAAAGGCTCATGAGGTTCCGAGACGCGTCATTCCATCGTGGTTTCACCCTACTCGAGACGAGATCGAGGTAGAGGTTTCTGTAGCAGGTTCGAGGAATGTTCCAGAAGAAGCCCCAGTAAGAGAGGAAAGCATTGAAGTGATAGAAATTTCTGACTCGGAGGATGACATGGAGGAGGACACCATAGAAGTACGTTTCGAGACTTTTTCAGAGTATGATCCCGCAGAGGACATGAATCGAGCTGAAGATAGTAGTACCACTTAGTGGGCTCGACGTCACACGATCTTTTGAGTTGTCTTTTGGAGGCGATGATCCTTTTTGGGTGGGGGTTAGTAGTTGTCTTTTGTTCTCCCTTTTATTTTCCTCAACCCTAGTTTGTGGTGTTAGCTAGTCCTTGACCCCGTTTGTATAAACTCGTTCTTGTGATGTGTAATTAACCTCTTCTTATCCCGTGTCTCTTTCTTTGTTTTATTTTGGTGATCTTGCATGGAGATGTGTATTTATTTTCTTTTACTCTTCCGCATGCGAGTCTCATTTCTTTTTCGCCGAAGAGTGGAGTATCATGGTACTGAATCTACGGCCTTAGCGGATGTGACGCAATCGTCAGGTAGGCGGGGCGTGATAATATGACTTCGATCTCGAAGTACGATTATGCCTGTGTGTGCGAATTAGATATCAAATCATCAATCTCGAGGAGTGGATTGTTAATTTCTAAATAGAATTTCAAGGTTTGCCCTATGTAAATAGGGACGACGGTAATTCTATAATATATTTACTTACTAGCCCTAATCTCGAGGAGTGTTGTGATTAAAAAATAGAATTTTGGATTTAAAGGTGTTTTATGGGCAATATTGTTTATTTTTGTTCAAATTTTCATTGTTTTCATGGTTTAGATAAATTCCTAAAAAATCCAAAAAAGATGTTACGTTTTTCCTAAGTTAAATCACGTATCTCTTCACTTTTTGCATGGAAATAACATCTAACAAAAATTGGGAGTTTGAGGAATCAATTTCTTGAATTAAATTGGATGTTATTTCACTTTAGAATAGTTGTTTCATAAATCCGAAATACACAAAAAAATGTCATTCGCATTGCATATTATATAGTTTAGTTTGAATTATCATATTTGCCATGTCATGCATATTTCCACATTATTATGCCATGTCATGTATTTTTGCCATGTCACTACGTCTCACATGTCATATAGTTAGATTGCATTAGTATTGCATTTAATAAAAGAAAATCTCAAAATAAATTTTAATTCAAATCACCAAATTAAGGATTTTTCATGAAATCGAGTATCGAAAGGGCATTAATTGAAAAGTTAATGTAACCAACTCCCCGAATCCATTTAATCTATTGTTCGCATGAAATAAAGTATTTTCTCCCAAATACTTTATTTAGGTTTCTAATCTACCTACCACAAAAGATTAGTGGCGGCTTCAATTTAAAATATTGGCATGCTAATAATTAAACCTGAGTTGTAAATTGGTCGAGTTTGAAAGAACTTGAGCTAGGTTAGTTAATTCAATTAATCTGGTAATCCATTAACCTGAAATTTCCTAATTTTTAGGTCGCAACACAGTATTTTTGTACTCTTTAAGAAAATGAGTGAAGGGAAAAATTGAATGTTAAACGAATTTGCATATCAATACAACTTGCCTTTTTATATGGTGGATGCTTCTGTCAAAAGCAATTTGTTATTTAACTAGGTTTTATATGCAACCATTTATGTTATGGAAACAAACTCACTCAAATATGCAACGTGTATAATTTTGATTAGACTGCGTAGCTATTATATGAATAATTTTGGCGTCAGATCTCACCCATATGGCTCCGGAACTGTTCATCCTCAATCAATTGTAAAACAAAATAAATTATGTCATACTAGTCATCCACTCTTTATTCAGAGGTGCTTCGATAACAATGACCGCGAGTTGCCAACATAATATTGAATCTAGGGAAATTTTCAAAAAAAAGACCTCAAGTGCATTCGTTTTCTCAAATAAGAGTCTGACGTGAACTTTGTTTCAAATAAGGGCCTGAAGTGCTCAAATTATTTCAAAAGAGGACCTAAACGAAGGGTATTTTTGTATTTTATGTTCTTGCAATTTTTTTATGTTTTTCTTTTTTCTCCTCCCCTCCCTCATGTTCATCATCTTCCACCCAATTCCCCGGAGTTCTCCCTATGAACCTACCAGCCCAACCCCTTCTTCTGGTGATTGAAGAGCGCTGACTTTATCACCTCCCTCGGTGGCTCCAGGGCTTATATCGTCGCATTCTTCCCGGCATTCTTGTCCGAGTGTTAGGCACAATGCCCTCAACAGAGATCAAAGGGGAAAGGACAGCAGCGACATCGCCCTTGATGTGGCCAACCTAGATGGTCCTGGTGTTAAGGACCCGGATGGCGGATGGCATTCTCGTCGTAGGGATTCAAAGGTCAGACAAGGCTCACCATCTCGCGACCGCTGATGGTGCCGGAATGGTTGCGGAGCTCGATTATGTTGGCGATGATGAAGCTGAAGAGGTAAGTTTTAGAGGTGGACGCTTGAGAGGAAGAAGAAGAAGACTGAGAGACTTGCGAAGACATGGGGTCGTCGTCTGTTTCACAGAATTGCCAGTCAAGGGCCCGGAGGGCGTTGCCGACGAGGTTTGCCATGGCGAGAGAGAGAGAGAGAGAGAGAGAGAGAGAGAGAGAGAGAGAGAGGCTTAAAGGTCTCTCTCTTTGGACATTAAAGGTTTTGAATTCACAATCTTTTTTTTACCATTCGCCCGAGAATGGTTGATTGAGGGATGAAACCGGTCAGACCGTCGTCGCGGATCTGTGAGGAAGAAGCTTCCAGGGTTTGCTTCGGGGTAGGGCGGAAGTAGAGGTAAAGAGGGTGTTGAATAGAGAAAACGATGGCACTTCGGACTTTTTTTTGAAATTTTCCGTTGAATCTCAAATTGTCGTACTTTATTAGCTTATTTATCCACCATATAAAAGGCAAGTCGTATTGATATGCAAATTCGTTTCCAGAACAGGCCTTACCTATTCCTTTCTATCTCCCCACATATCCTTTATGTTTTCTTTTTTTCCTTGAGACGCGCGTCTAAGTAAGGAAAAGAACATTTGACAATACAAAATCTCAATATGCAAATTCGTTTAAAATTCAAATTTTAGAGTTTGCAATGTAAAGGGAAGGAATGGAGCTACAACATTTTAAGATAAGTAGTTTCAAATTTTAGCTATTGACTAGTTATTCATGTAAACCGGGGAAAATATGAGATGTGTGAATAAAAAGTGCATAATTTGGTATACCTGATATCAATCATAATCCATAGGAGATTTGAGAAATTAGGTCACATTTGCCATGTGGAAGACAGAAGGTCTACATCGCAAAATGAAAATCCCATTTAGAAAAAGCTTCTACCTGCAAGTTTTCAAAGTAATTTATTCACTCAAAATCTACACCCATGGTTGATGTCAAACTTATCTAGTCCCTCAATCATCATCCAAGATGATTGGTCACTTGTTTTTGCGGTTGCTTGTTGGCATTTCTGGAACTGGAGGAATAAATGAGTTTTTGAGGACTTTTGTCTTCCCAGAGAACCCTTGTGTCTGATTTTAAATCATGTTAAAGACATTTTATCAGCTCAAGTGGCAGAATGTAGATTATCTCCCCAGAGGGTGAAAAGAGATAAACTTGTAGGTTGGTATGCGCCTCCAACTGATTAGGTCAAGCTCAATTCTGACGGGGCCTCTAAAGGCAACCCGAGCCCTGTTTCAAAGGTGGGCTTCTGTGTAATGAATCGAGCAACTAGCTTTCAAGATTTGCTAAAATTGTGGGAGCGTGCTCTTCGCTCAAAGCAGAACTGTGGGGCATTTTCTTGGGTCTTAAATTAGCTATTTCTTTGGGTATCCCTAAACTCATTGTGGAGGTGGACTCGCATGTTGCTATTTCACTGCTCCAGAAATCTATCTCATCTCTCAATTTTGGTGACACGCTTGTTTCTCAAATTCATAAGCTTTTATTGTATTTTCAGAATGTCAAATTTTTGCATACTTTTAAGGAATGAAACTCTTGTGCTGATTGGTTAGCAAATTGGGTCATTCATTCTTGTGATGTGAATGACACCTTAATTTTAAATAGGCCACCAATATGTATGATTCATTTGTTATTAGGAGATCAGGTTGGTTCAATTTTATTAGGCGAGTTTTGATGTAATTGTTGAGCTCCGCCCCTTTCATTATAAAAAAAAAAATCCCATTTAGCAAACCGAATTTTTCCGTTTACTTCGTGATGGAGGTAGGCCTAGTATGATTGCTGGTGTTGGTTTTTTTTTTTTTTCAAACTTGTCGTGGCCTATGTTACATGGATACGGGACACGACTCGCGACACGACGCGACGCGACACGACACGACACACCGACTCGGCGGTTCTAAAAAATTAGAGAATTTCGACTCGCTGGGACACAGTTGTATATAATATGTATATTTTTAGAAACAAGCCAAGGAAAACCAATGTTCATCCATCACCAAGCTACGTAAAAGCTAAATTAATCTTACAGAACATATCAGGAAATGAGAGAGGAGTGTGGCAGGAGGGAAGGATTAGGGAGATTGCATTTCCACACAAAGTATAGTGAATCGTCTAATTTATCGAGCATGATCTCCATGGCACAGTTCTTGGAAAATGTCAGCACTATATGACTATGTCGGTCACTTTTGGGATTCCTCCTCAAGTATAATCACAATCGCCCTTGAGGGGATCAATTACACAAAAGCAAAATTGCCAGCAGACTAATCTGTGCACAATAGCAGATAGTTTGATCATTGTTAGGTGTTCAATGAAAATGAACAGCAATATGGCATCATCTTTACCAAAAAGAAAAACAACAATATGGCATCATTAATGAGAGCATGTTCACTAACCTGCAAAGGCAAGAACCAATTGATTCAGTTAAACAAGATAGACATTTTTACGAATCTGTTCATCAAAAAATCGTCCAGAATGAGAGCAATTCTAATCACCCAAATCACTCTCTGGGAAAAATATATCATGAAGACAACTCAACTTAGGGGTGGGCATGGGCCGGGTGGGCCGGTTCTAGACCTAGACCCTGTACCCGACCCTGTTATAACCGGTTCCCACTTTTTGAAACCGATACCCTACCCTGTTTATCTTGGAACCTGTTTTGGAACCGACCCTGTTTTTCGGTCCGATTTTCGGGTTCACCCTGTTTACCATGTTTTCCTTTCCATAAAAGGAGCAATAAAAATTACAGTGAACAATAAAGAAACACAAAAGATCCTGAAGAACGGTTCAAACACAAAATACCCTACCCTGTTAACTTGCTGGAAGATAACCTGTCTGCCAGAAAGGTTCCACATCCACTAATACAATAAAGAAGCACAAAAGATCCAAAAACTGAGAATGATATAATGTAACTTCTCTGGAGGGAGAAAGACATCGAACAAGTCCACTGAACAGAATGTCTTCAGATCACTAGAATGTCAACAGAATCGAAGATCAAACAACATATGAGACCTCGACGGGAGAGGAACGCGACTCATGGTTTCCGTGGCCAAGCTGACCAAACGAGCCATCTCCACAAGTGAACAGGCATCCGATATCTATGCAGGGAAACAGAGCAAAAGATGAAATTCAAGAAAACAAAACCTCGAACCTGCAGAAGTTACATAGACAATCGAATCCCATAACACACAGAATCCTCCTCACGCTCGATCAATTGATTAATGAGACTAAACGAGCTCAGAAGCGATTGGGTGTTCTTCAACCATGCCAATTAGTCTTTGAAAAAAGAATTGGCAATTGGCGATTACTGATTAATTGCATCCATTACTATTTGACACCAAAGACCCGCTTAGTTTCTACTCATCGAACTTGGACATGACAGACAGATCTCCCATGCAAACAAAGTTTTTGTCGGTTCCCAACTCTCAAATGAAATGCCAGAAAACACCAAAAACCCTAGAGAGGACGAAATCAGGATGACGAACTGATTGACTAGATTATAGGTTCATCAAGAGCGCGAACACAAAAATAAATCGCCACAAAATACCTAAATCCAGGCAGATTGTCGACAAACCGAGTTGGAGAGATCCTCCTACCTTGTAAACCAGACCGAAATTGCGGTGACAGAGCAGTTGAAGAAGGTGAAGTCTTGGGAATAGATCCCGGCGAAGGGCGAGCCGGAGAGGTTGAGGGAGAGGATCCTCTTGGGGAGGAAAGCCCCACGGTCTAGTTCGTCCCGTTGTAAGACAGGTCGAAGCCCCGGTACCCGCAAGATTGAGGCTAGCGGGTTCCGATCCGAAAGGGGAAACTGATCACGGCCGATCGAGAGCATCCGGAGATCGAAGAACGGCCGCCGCGAGCCCGCGGCGTCGATGATGGTGAGATATGGAGAAGAGAACGAGAGGTGAGGGGGTGAGGTGTATCGTGACTTCGTGAGAGAGAGTCGAAGACTGAGAGGAGCAGAGGACGTCATGAGAGAGACTAAGGCGTGAGCGTCAAAAGGGCGTAGCTAGGGTTTTTTTTTTAAATAGTAACTAACAAAACCGGTTCTAAAAATCGGTTCGGGTGGGCATTTGCTTAGACCCGGTACCCGGACCGGTTTCAACCGGTTCCCAAAAATTGGAACCGGTGCCCGGACCGGTTTGAGCCGGAACCGATTCCTGACCCTATTTTTCGGGTGGGCTGGTCCGGGTTCCGGGTCAACTCGGTCCGGTTGCTCAACTCACCAGGGAAATAAAGAAGTAGGAGCGACTTCTCCAAGCGAGAGGGGAGGCGTTGCGAGGAGCTGGGGTCGCAAGGGAGGCGTCACGAGAGGAGGCAGTCGCGAGGAGAGAGGGGAAAGAGCGAGTCGCGAGGAGCCGGCGTCGCAAGGGGAGGCGTCGCGAGGGGGGAGGCATCGAGGCGTCGTAGCTCGCGAGGGAGGCGAGGAGAGAGGGGAAAGAGGGAGTCGTGAGGAAGAAACTGAGGATGCAATCGGGAGAGAACATAAATTAGGTTAAATGTTTTTGCTTTTTGACTCATTTACCCCCGGACACGCGAGTCCCTCCCATGTCCATCAGTTGACACGCGTTGACTGAGTGTCTGGAGGAGTCCTGACGAGTCCGACGAGAGTCCGAGTCCGACACGGAAAATTTTCAAAAAAAGGCGAGTCCGTGTAACATAGGTCGTGGCTTTGGAACTGTCAAAATGAGTCATAGACTCACTTCTTAGCCTATATTTAATAGGTTGAGTTGCTATTCGAGTCAATAAAATAAATGTGTGTTAAAAGAGTTTAAAGATTATCCATATTCAACCCACTTTAGATTCTCTCGACCCTCGCTCCTTTCCTAACTCAATGACCTGCCACGACTCTTTTTGAACCTCTCATTTGTTTTTCATGGTTTTTTTGTTGATTGTTGCCCACAGTATCCAGAAATGGCTGGCGGGTCCAATGCTTTACCTTTAAGAATTCTTTGCCCAAAAAATTTAAAAGTCTTGAATGCTTTGAATATCTACTTACAAAACGTTTTATTTTGCATTACTAGGCCCAATGATTCATTTTGTACAGGTCTTAGTTTTAAATTCAAGTCGGGCAACCAACTTTTTTTTTTTATCGGAAGAAGCGACGTGGAATATCATGAAGTGTCTGACCCCCCCAAAAAAAAACGAAAGAATATCATAAAGTGAATCACGTGTGACTTTCCAAGCTTGATTATGACACTCAGGAACATTAATAAATTGAAAGTGGCAGAATTCAGGTAAGTGTATAGATCAATCGATATCCTGATTTTAATCCGTCTTGCCTTAACTATCATTTCTTCCATTCTGTTCAATTTTTTTTTAAAAAAAAAAAGTTTACGGATTCTATATGTTTAGTACAAGGATCTTCTAAGATTCTAAGTATTGTCATAAACTTAAGATTTAATACTACGAAAAACCACAAACTGTTACACCTGCGATAAATTTACCCAAAATATTTTTTTTGACAAAAAAACCATAAATTGATATACAAGTGAAAATAAATTTACCCGAAATTATTTTTTGACCACAATAAATCCTAAATTAGTTGTGATAAATTTATCCCAAATTATTTTTCTGACTACAAAAAATTTCAAACTGGCATATCTGTAATAAATTTACCCAAAACTAATTTTTTTTCACAAAAAATCCACATTGGTACATTTCCCTCCGTTAGTTTTTGTTAAATTGGGTTAATACCACGAAAAATACTTAATTAATACACATGTGACAAATAAATAGTAAAAATTCCAAGTTAACACACCTATCAACTGCCACATGTCATCTAAGCAATTTGACGATAAAATTTAACAGAAACTAACATAAAATGGAATGGTCACGAGTGTATCAGTTTAGGGCTTTTAATGATCAAAAAATTAATTTAGGATAAATCTATCACATATGTACTAATTTGAGGTATTTTGTGATCAAAAAAATAGTTTGAAATTTATTACAAATATACAATTTTGGAATTTTTATGGTAAAAAAAGTAGTTTGATGTAAACTTGTCACATGAGTACCAATTTGAATTTTTTCGTGGTATTAACCCTAAACTTAATGATGAGAATTCCATTTTAAAATAATATAATAAAGTAGTGATGGTCTAAACTCTAAAGCATTTATTTGCAATCTCTCTCAGTACTATATGCCGTAAAGAAAAAATTATTAGGAAACTTTTCAACGATATAATTGGATGGAACCCACAATATCTATTTGACGTGAAACGACGAAGGGAAAAAAAATAAAAAAAGTAAGGAATATAAGCCAACCACTCTAATAATATCTGTTAGCCAAAATCCAACTAGTAAAAGAAAAGGAGAAAAGAAGAAAAAAGGTCTCCATGGCCAACTCAGCAAATCTCTGTCATTGATCAACCAGTTTAGCGCAATGATATTGAATTCAAAATTCCCATGACAATTAATTAGGCAAAAAGAAGAAAATTTATTATCCCGCTTCAATTAAAAATGCTAGCCTCCAAGCTCTATGGAGGCTTAAACATTCTTGCAACCTTTCGAGCATGAATTCACGTAGCCTTTGACTTTCTTTATGTCGATATCTGCAACAAATAAAGCACATAAAATCCATGTCATACATTTCCAAATATTGAATTTTAATGAAAGTAGATAATTAAAGGATTTTAGTTAATTAAGTTGCAAGTGGGGGAGGGGGGGAGAATTGGGCAATAGTCATTTGTTTACTACTTGATCACATCACTTGCTAATTTTCTTGAGTCAATCAAAAATCAATATCCGCCTACACTTAAAGGATGCTTTTGTGATGAGGCACATTTCGGTTTTTCATCCTTTGTTTCTCCAGGAAAATGAGCAAGAAAAATGGTTTTCACTATTGGCAATTTCAAAAATAAACTTACGCTATTGAAAACCAAAACTCATTTTTCAAAATTCATCTAGACCTCAATCATCGTCATTGACCATTCAAAGCCCGGGCACAAGACTTCAAAGGCAGCAGATTGTATAAACTCTGTATATAAAGCTCATCTCCACCATCGATTATGTGGGACCCACTGATGGTTAGTGGATTAATGATTAACTTGATTAGAGGTGGGGAGGTTATCGTTCTAAGTGATTTATAAACACTTTTTTGTTACCGAGCACAGAGAAATAATTTCATGTCAGCCAACACAAATAAATTCCTTCTGCTACGCCAGCATTTTCCGGCAAAATCAAGTTGTATGCAAAGCTGATGGATGCTCAATGTATGAATAAAAATAAAATGGACTAGACAAATGTAAAGAATCTTGCTTTTACGAGCAGTCTAACGGTAAAATAATTCATTGACATTTACTCTATTGTTCATATTCATGAGAACATTAGACAATTCCCACTTTTTTAATAGCACTTGTTTTTAGATCTAAATTATCGCCGATCGCAATTGCTGAGTGAAGAAAAACGGATATCTTCTCTATTTTTCTTTTGTTTCATAGAAGGAAACGAAATACAAGTTATCCCTTTAACTCTTTTTTATTAAAAATGTGTAGGTTTTGCTTTCGTACCGGGATGCGAATTGAAGCATTTGGACACTACACAATCAAGGTTGCATTGGTCTTCGAGTGTCTCCACCTCCGAACCAACGGGGCAGCCCTTGCGGCACACAGCATAGCATAACTCTTCATTAGGGGCCGTGAGACACTTGAGTGCGCACCTGGCCTTACAGCGAAAAGAGTCCGTCTCAGCTGCCGATGCCACCAATGCCATTGTGGCCACCAGCATCAGCACCATTAATTTAGCAAAACTCTTGGCGTTCGAGTTGCTTTCAAATGATTGATGATTCATAGTCGTTTTGCTCTATTTTGTTGAAGGTTTAATGTGATTTCGCGGTTTTATATAGATGTTGGGATAATCTTCTTTTGCTTGTATGCTTACAATATTTCGACCCTGCATTTATGAAATAATTCTCATTCAATGGGAAGGGAAAATCCTATCCTTTGTGTTCTTTATTGCTTATTTATCCTTTTCTCGAGGAAACTTAATATGGGGATATGTTTTAACCTAGTAATCAACCAAAAGATAAAGATAAATCGCCACCTTCCTAAATATCAAACGGAAATTTAAAGTGGTGGATCTCCAATCAATTCATTTTCCTTTCCAGTTCTTCTTTTTCTAAGTAGATCCAGCTGCCATAACTAAGAAAATATGGTTAATACCATGAAAAACCCCAAACTGGTACACATGTGAAAATTTACCCCCAAATTATTTTTTTGACCACAAAAAATTCTAAACTGGTACACCTGTGATAAATTTACCCAAAACTAATTTTTTTTATCATAAAAAATCCCAAACTGGTACACATATGACAAATTTATCCTCTATTAGTTTCCATTAAATTGAGTTAATACCACGAAAAATTTTAAATTGACACACCAGTAGTAAATATAGGGCAACATGTACACCCGACAATTGTCACGTGTCATCCAATTCAGCAATTCAATGGTAAATTTTAAGGAAAGCTAACAAGGGGTAAATTTGTCATAAATGTACCAGTTTGGGGTAAATTTGTCACATAGATACTAGTATGGGGTTTTTATGGTAAAAAAAATAATTTGGGGTAAAATTATTACAGGTGTACTAGTTTGGGGGGTTTTTGGTGGTATTAACCCAAGAAAATAACATGGTCTTTTGTTTTATTTTTAAGTGGGTATTACCACACACAATAAAAGCACCACTTTTCCTATTTCTTTTGTATTATTATTATTATTATTATTATTATTATTATTATTATATTTTACCTCTTTACATGTTAGCATTTTCAAAGAGATTCTTTAAAAAAAATCTAATTTTTATTTCATGTGGGTGAGTAAAATTTGCCGATTAATCGTCAAGAAAAATCTAAAAAATAATATAAAACACATTTCAACATAGTCCAATATGTATTGATGATTAAGATATATTATAGATTCAATATCAATTCTTTGATCTGATAACAAACTTCTCACACTAGAAATGTTAGATCATATCCCATGCATGCTCCATTTGATTTAATACCAATATTTTTCTCACAGAAATGTGGAAATATGAGACCACCAATATTTCACTATCATGTCATGAATTTTCTATAATACATTAAATATAGTAACGTAGTAAAAACATATTGGCGATCGAGGATGGGAAAATTAATTAATCTGAAGCATCAATAAATGAGAAATATATTAACAACCAAACATTGGCCACAAAATTCTCACAAGAACAGGAAAGAAAATGTGAACATTGTTATTTTCAATAATTCAAGGAAATTCTAGATAATTTCATTCTTAGGAAATAAATATTGCGATTGGCTTTGAAAAAGAGATACGGAATACGACATACTCCCACAAGATATCTATTGATTCCCTTTATGAGACATTTTCATGAAGGACAACATATCCGCGAACTCTTGCCAAAAATATAAAATAGACATCAAATGGTTATCAAAACCAAAATGGAGAGTTTTCATAAAAAGTAAATAGAAATATATGGAATTGAAATATGGTGTTGAAAGAAATCGCTTATAAACTCTCTATAAATAGAGAAAAGCGAATGAAGACCGTTTATATAGATGCTCACCCCAAATTAATTTTTCAATCATAAAAAATTTCAAACTGGCATATTCCCAATAACTCGATCACTTCAGTGACGAGGTTCATGGATCGAGGTTCCTCCTCGATTTCCACAATTCCACACTTAGGATATTCAAATCACTAACTCAAGTTAGGATAATTTTCTTTTGCTTGTATGGTTATTCGGTTTCAATAAGATATATATTAATCTTTTTGCTGTATTTTATTGAAGGTGACAAAAAATGGGTAACTTGAACAGGATAATTTTCAATTGAGTGAAGATGCGTAGTCTTTTTGCTGTATTTTATTGAAGGTTTGATGTGATTCCGCGGTTTATATAGATGCAAGGATGGATTTCTTTTGCTTGTATGGTTATTTCCTTTCAACCCTTCATTTATGGAATAAAATCTTATCCATTGTACTCTTTATTGCTAATTTGCCCTTTTTTTGGAGGGAAATTAATATGGGGATATGTTTTTCCCTAGTACGTAATCAATACAAAAGATAAAGATAAATCACCAACTTCCAAAATATCAATACAATCACCCATGATAAACTTACCATCTATGAGGCGTTGTTTGAAAGTTGGGATTTTTTTGTTGGGCCATGACAACTTCAAATATGACTAAACAATCCCCATTTTCACTAAGAGACATAACTATCCTTGATATCCGATTGAAATTTAAATGTAGTAAGTGACCACCAATATTTCACTATCATGACATGGATGCCTATATAATATATTAAACATATATAGTAACGTATTAAAAACATATTAACCATTAAAGTTGGGAAAATTAATTAATTTGAGGCATCAATAATTGCAAAATATATTAACAACCAACCTTTGGGCACAAAATTTTCACAAGAAAAGGAAGGAAAATGTGAACATTCTTATTTTGAAAATAATTCAAGGAGCGATTGGCTTCAAAAAGAGACAGGGAATGCCACATATTCCCCTAAGATATCTATCGATTCCCCTTATGAGACATTTTCATGAATGACAAGATATCCATCAACTCTTGTCAAAATATAAAATAGGCATCAAATGGTTACCAAACAAAAATGGAGAATTTTCGTAAAAAGAAAACAGAAATATATGGAATTGGACTATGGTGGTGAAAAAAATCGCTTCGATCTCTCTATAAATAGAGAAAAGCAAATGGAGACGTGAGAAGAAACCATTTTACTCTCAAGAAAATTCTACACGGCTTAGATAGCTGGCTAGTTCCGCACATGTAGAAGGCTATCATTTAAATTCTTCAATAAGATTATATTTAACCAAATCATAATTTTGACCAACATAACAAAAAAAAACTAAAATAATAGTCAAAATTGGTTAATTATTTAAGGAAATAATTTAATATGATCAAGGAGTATCTATTAAGAAATAATAAGGTATCTCAATGTGCATAACTTTTTAATGTCAATGTTGCAAGTGTATTTTCAGATGCTATCATAACTTCTTACATGCTTAATAGAAAGTATCATCGATGGCAGAAAAAATCTCCAATTCTTTTGATTTATAAAAATAAAAGGATTTGATATATTTTCTGACACTAATAAGAAAAAAACTAACAAATGTACCGTAAAAGTAAGCATTTACAGAAAGGGGTGACAAAAAATGGGTAACTTGAACAGGAGCAATGCTGAAGAAAAAGGCTACTTTTTATTTTTTGAACAGTGTTAAGTTTATCTTTGATGGTTTCCATATTTGCACGTTTTCTATCTATAGATTATTTCTTATTACCGCTTTCCTTCAAAGAAAATTTTGGCTATCTAGCGAAACTGAGTGAATAAGTTGGCAAAAAACTTGGAATAGGAAGAAATGAAATCATACTTTGAAGCGTGATGACATTCTGTTTAAGAAATTATTTGTCCCACAACATTGGTAATGGTTAATGAAAAAATCTTAGGATATAATAAATTTTCGGAATGAGAATATAAATAGCAATTTTGATATTAACTCTCAAAAGGAAACAATTGAAAACAATGTTGCATATCTTTAGAAAGAAACGAAATGGAAGTTGAAGTAAGTTAATACCAAACACAATCATTGAGTATATAATAGGGAAAAGTATGAGTAAGTCAAATCTGAACAAACACCACCTTCAAATGGCTAAGAAATTATGTACGAACAGACATGACCTTCCAAACGTTATAACACTGCCTAATAACTATTAGACAGAACAATGAAGTTTGAAATTAAATAATAACAAAATATAACCGTAAATTGGTTATTTTATAATTATAAATTTAAATATTAATAAATAAATAAAATAATCGTTGGTTAGTGCCAAATTTATTCTACGTCTTCAACAAACTACCAACTAAACATAGTCGGACAGAGATGGGAATAACCTCACTTTTTATTGTAATTATATATCCGAATAAGGGTACGTGGAATCTTTTATTTCCAAAGCAAGGCACTCTTGCCCATAAAGCCAATTCTGCCCACTCTTTGGAAATAGCATCGCCTAAATAAAATCCTTAAAAAGAAGAAAAAGATGCCAAGCTTGTCAGTCACCGCAGAAATCATTTATCAGTCAGCCACTTCAGTTTCTTGCTTTGTTGCACCGATTACTCGTTTCATTTATTTCTCTCCTCTCACGGATGGGATCCATTGAGAACTATCTTTTGAGACTTCTTGCAACCATTTGCACGCAGATTCACGAAAAATTGGACTATCTTGGAATCTGCTTACATTTTTAACAGTTGAAATAGAATAGAAGTAGATAAATAAAACTACCTTTTTAGGTAAATTTTGCGCCAACAGAACAGATTTTTATTCGTAGTTTATGACTAATGTGTCTAAATTTAATTAATTGGCCCTAAATTAATTAATAAAATTTTATATAAATGCCTGAAGTGCCTTCATTTTCTCGAATAAAGGCTTAAAATTGATATTATTTCAAATAAGAGCCTAAAATAGCCAAATCGTCTCAAATAAGGACTTTTGACTGGTCGGCGAGTTTGTAACTATTTTGGCCATCAACGAAGCGGTGTTTTGGTAAAAAAAAATTATAATGATGTTTTTTCCTCATTTATTTATTTATTTTAATTTAATTTTCTTATTTGGAATTTTCCCCCTCTGTTACTTATTGAACTCAAAAATCTTTAAATCAGATATTACTTACAAAGAGTTAATATCCAACTAAACAAAGGTGTATTTGTGTTGTGATCAGGAAAAGAAGTTTCCCACATTATGTCGTACCCTTTAAGAAAAGGGAAAATTTCGTTTAAGGGCTCGAAGTGCCCTAGATTTTTCAAAGAAGGGCACGAAGTGGATCATATTTCAAATAAAAGCTTGAAGTGCCCTATTTGTTTCAAAAAAGGGCCTGAGTTTGGGCATTTTAGTAATTTCATTTTTAAAACTTTTTTCCATCTCTTTTTCCCTTTTTTTTTCTTTTTCTCTTTTATAGGGCATCGGTTGCAGGCCATCTTCTTCTCCTCCTTCTTCAGCTCCTCCCACCTAGAATCCTACGGCTCCAAGCTAGCAGAGGGTCATCCACTCATCGGGCCTGGCAAACAGCGACTGAGCTCCGACGAGCAGCTAGACAGAGGGAAAACAGAGCCGGCAGTAGGGGAACTGAGCAAAACCAGAGGTATCGGGGGCTGGTTTGGTGGTTTCTTGGGCCAACAAGCAGAAGCAGTGACTCCACCGGGTATCGGGGGTCTCACGGGCCCGGAGGCTGGCCGGCGACGGCGGTAAAGTCAGCTAGGAACGACAAATGGAGGTTCGGCCGGAAGAAGATAGGGCGTGGGTGAAAACAGAGGACGAGAACCGAGGCTATTTCGTGGCTCTATAGGCGGCTGTCTGCTCTCGTAAGCTCCGAGGAACGAGGGGTGGTCGAGTGAGGCTACTTTGTGTGGTCGGCGAGCAGTGAGGGTGGCGGATCTCGCCGGAAAAAGACACTCCCGAAGCTGAACTCCAAAACAGGGGAGGGCGAGCTTAGCTTCGAGAATGGCTGGTTTCGCGACCGCTCGGGTTCCTAGGCTACGACGAGGCTGGTGAGGCCCGCCTTCTACTCGGCCTGGCGAGCGCGGCGCGGAGGAGGCAAGTGAGGGCAAAGCGAGGCCCGCGAGGGCCGCTACCCCTGCCACCCTCGCCGGTGACTTGCAACTGGTGAATTAGGACAGAAAATGAAAAAAAAAAAGCAAAGAAGAAAGGAAAAAAAGAAAAGAAAAAAATTTCAAAAAATGAAATTACTGTAATGCCCATACTCAAGCCCTTTTTTGAAACAAATAAGACACTTCAGGCTCTTATTTGAAATATGATCCACTTCGGGCCCTTCTTTGAAAAATTAAGGGCACTTCGGGCCCTTAAACGAAATTTTCCCTTAAGAAAATGACTCGAGGGAAAAAAAATTCGTGGAAGAGTCTAGAGCATTTATTTACAATTTCTCTGAGTTGTTCAATCTCTAATTATTGCATATCGGATATGTCATTAAAACGAAATTATTAGGAAACTTTTCAACTGTATAAATGGATGGAACGACAATGTCTGTTTGAGATGAAACGATAAAGGGAAAAAAAAATCTTAAGTGAGGAATATAAGCCAACCAAAAAACTAATCTCTTGTAGCCAAAAGTCGACTAGTAAAAGAAAAGGAGAATAGAAGAAAAATGTCTTCAGGGCCAACTCAGATAATCTCTATCATTGATCAACCAGCTCAGCACAATAAGATTGAATTTACGTAGCCCAATGACACTTAATTAGGTAAAAGAAGATCATTTATTATTTTTCTTCAATTGCAAATGCGATTCTCCAAGCTCTTGAGTGGCTTAAACATTCTTGCAACCTTTCGAGCATGAATTCACACAGCCTTTGACTTTCTTGATGTCTGCAAAGAAACCACATAAAACCGATGTTATACATTTCCAAAATTTGAATTGTATTGAAAGTAGATAATGAAAAGTATTTTAGTTAAATTCCTAGCGGGGAGAATAGGATAATAGTCATTTTTTTACTACTTGATTACATTACTTGCAAATTTTCCCGAGTCAATTACAAGTCAATATCCACCTACACTTAAAGGGCGCTTTTGTGAAGAGGTATGATCTGTTTTGGCTTTTTCATCACTTGTTTCTTTAGGAAAATGAAGCAAGAAAAATATTTTTCACTACTGACAATTTCAAAAATAAATTTATGCTTTCGAAAACCAAAACTCACTCGTCAAAATTCATTTAGAACTCAATCGTCATCGTCATTGACCATTCAAAGCTTGGCCACAGGACTTCAAAGGCAGCCGTTCTATAAACAAAGTAGTTCAAGCCCATCCCCACCATCAATCATGTGGGACCCACATGATGATTGATGGTTTGGTGATTAACTTAATTAAAGGTCTAGAGGTCATTGTTCTACATGATTTATAAAAACTTTTTCTTGATGCTCGGACTATAAATCCAAATTCTCAAGGGCCAATCCCAAGAATTTGTTACCGAACATAAAGAAATAATTTCATGTCCAGCCCTACACAAGTAAATTCCTTCTGCTACGCATAATAAAACAAACATTAGACGATCCGCATTTTGAAACCTAAATTGTTGTTAATCGCAATTGGTGAATGAAGAAAAACAAACATCTTTTCTATTTTTTTTTTTTGGGTAAAGAACATCTTTTCTATTTTCTTTTGGTTTAAAGAAATGATTCCCTAGAACATCTTTTTCATTTAATAGGTGTGGGTTTTACTTTCGTACCAGGGTACGGATCGAAACATTTGGACACCACACATGCAAGGTTGCATTGGCCTTCAAGTGTCTCCAACTCCGAACCACCTTCGCACTCCTTGCGGCACACAGCGTAGCATAAATCTTCATTAGGGGCCCCTAGACACTCGAACGCACACTTGAGCTTACAGCGGAAGGAGTTTGTCTCGGCTGCAGATGCCTCCAATGCCATCATGGCCACCACCATCAGCACCATTAATTTAGCAAAACTCTTGAACTTCATGTTCGATTTGCTTTCAATTGAGTGAGGGCTCATAGTCTTTTTGCTGTATTTTGTTGAAGGTTTGATGTGATTCCGCGATTTTTATAGATGCGTGACGCTAGGATAATCTTTTTTTGCTTGTGTGGTTTTTTTGTTTCAACCCTGCATTTATGGAATAATTGTCATTCAATGGAAAGAGAAAACCTTATCCATTGTATTCTTTATTGCTAATTTGCCCTTTTTTAGAGGGAAATTAATGCGGCGATTTTTTTTCCCAAGTAATTAATGCAAAGGATAAAGATAAATCTCCAACTTGCAAAATATCAATACAATCAGCGATTATAAACCTACCATCTATGAGGTGTTGTTTCAAAGTTGGGATTTTTTTTTTCGACTTCATATATAACTAAATAAACTCCATTTTCGCTAAGAGACAAAATTATCCTTGATATCCGTTTGAAATTTAAAGTGGTGGACCTCCAATTAATTCATTTTGCCTTTTTAAAATTGTTCTTTTTCTAATGGGGTTGCCATAATTAAGAATATAACATTATTCTTTTGGTTTTTTTTAAATGGGTATTACCAGACACAATAAAAGCACCATGTTTTCTATTCATTTTGCATTATTAGAATTTTCCTCTATACATATTATCATTTTCGTAGATTTTTTCTTTGAAAAACCTAATTTTATTTCATGTAGTCGAGTAAATTTGCTAATTAATTATCAAGGAAAATATAAAAACTATATAAACAACTTTTTATCATAGTCCAATATGTGAAAATATTTATTGGTGATTAAAGATATTTATTATCGATTCATTATCAATTTTTTAATCTAATAACAAATTCCCTCTCGCTAGATATGTTAAAGTATCCCATGCTCCATTTGATTTAATACCAATATTTTCTCACAGAATGTCAAAGTACGTGACCACCAGAATTTCACTATCATGACATGAATGTCTTATAATGGGTTAAATATAGTTACGTAGTAAAAACAAATTGACCATCAAAGTTGGGAAAGTAATTAACTTGAAGCATCAATAAATGAAAAATATATTAACAACCAACCGTTGGAAACAAAATTTTCACAAGAAAAGGAAGGAAAATGTGAACATTCTTATTTTGAAAATAATTCAACGAAATTCGAGATATGTATTCTTAGGAAAAAAAAATCACTATTGGCTTTGAAAAGAGATATGAAATACGACAATTTCCCGCAAGTTATCTACTGATTCCCTTTATAAGACATTTTCATGACGGCCAAGATATCCAAGAACTCTTGTCAAAATATAAAATAGACATCAAATGGTTACCAAAACCAAAATGGAGAGTTTTCACAAAAAGTAAAGGAAAAATTCTAAGTAAGGGCCCGAAATGCTATCATTTACCCAAATACTGGCCTCAAGTGGAATAATAATTTCAAATAAGGGCTTGAAATGGCTATGGATCTAAAAAAAAAGAAAAAAAGACCGGATCCCTTACGGAAAGGGCATTTTCATCAATTTTTTCCTTTTTTTAAAAAAAAAATTAAATTAAAAATAGCTGAAAAAAAAAAAAAGGAAAGCACAAACGGGAGGGCTCCCCTCCCGCCGGTGGGGCGTCAACGGACTTCAACACGTACTGGACTCTCATGTCGACAACACTCCACGGGCCTTCCTACCTGTTTAGGCACAGGCTGATTTTGAGTGTCAACGTTTACATAGAGATATATTCAATGGTACTTAACTAAACCCATGCAATTGAGCTCCACGAAATGACTTAGGTTATTAAGCTATATTTTTGTGCTTAAGGATTAGGCATAAAGATAGTGGCTTTTTTTTTGTCCATTCAATCAAACCAACGCAATGTCATAATTCACTCAAGTTGTGGCTAGACCATCAAATGGGTGGATTGGATCGAAAATATGATCTGATCCATATTGACTAATTTCCATACAATACAAATCTAGCGATTATATTTGATCCATATTGCTAAGACACTAAATCTGACTTATTGGCGGACGGGCATCGATGAAGCAGTTCTCTTACAATGGCACCATCGGCTACTTTCTTCGGTCTCCACTAGCATTTGGAGCCATTGTTTGCCGATGCACATTTCTCTTTGCCGATGTTCTCGACGGAGGTGATGACGCTCTTCAATGTCGACGATCACATCCGCTAGAGAGAGTTGCACATCATGCAACGAGACGTTCTCGTTCAGCGTGGATCGTGAAGGATCCACGAGCTTGATCTGTTCCACAGCATCTAACAGCACTCTTTGAGACGATTGCAATCAGTTTCAGGGCCATTTCCCACTTCTTACTCAAAGAGGCTAACGAAAAACAAGCAATTCAACCTCAAGCATGGGCGAGCAGCTCATCGGTCATAATGATTCACCTCAACATGGGTCATCACATTCATTCGGTCGGGCGGCGGGTGACCGAACTTTTAATTTGTCATACTGTCGCGACCTAAAATAAAATTATTTAGGTTAATCAGGTTATCGGGCAAATTATCGAGAACTAACCTAATGCGGACCCTCCCAAGCCCTACCGAATCGCAACGTGGGAAAAATTAGAACAAATGAGGAGTCGCCACTAATCGTTCGAGGTAGGTCGATTAGAAACCTAGGTGAACTAGTGGGAGAACTAATTCACCGCTGCGAACCAGAGATTTTGGGTCCGGGGATTTCGTTACGCTAATCGACTTTGACTAACGCCCTTTCGGTACCTAGATTCCTTTTTATTTTGAATTTTTCTTGAAAAAAATGATGACTCGAAAATCGAGTCAAGGCTTTTGTTGTTTTTTTTTTTCATTTTTTTGTTTGTTTTTGTTTTTGTTTTTTTTTATTTCGAATAAAAGAAAAGTAAATGAATTACTGATGCAATGCATGACCTAAAACTATATGACATGCGACGAATTATTAAAGGATACAAAACCTCAAATACTCGAAAATTACACACAAAGAATCAATTGACTCGAAATATAAAGCAAATCTGAAAATACATTTTAATAATTCCGAAAATCCTAAAAAAAAAAAGGGAATTTTCTCCGACGCTTTCGTCGTCTTGATCTTGCTGGGCTTGGGCCGCCGTTTGATCCTGGACATCCTTCTTCTTGCAAGGTCATGCTTTGGAATGATTCTGATAATCCATCGCCTCTTCTTGGAATTCCCTATGACCCGATTCTATTAGGCCCATAACATTGGGCTTTTCCTAATCTATCTAACCCTACATTACAAATAAAATGACTTGGGAAAAATATGGGATGACATGCGAGATGACATGGCAATATGCAAGATGAAATAATCATTCATTTTTTTGGGGAAATTCGAAATTTGCCAACCAAAGACCGAATTCGCCATTTTTTTTTTGTTTAGCGAAAAAATGGCTTTTGATTTTTTATAAGTTCGCGAAACATGCAAAGATCACTAAATTCAGCTAAACTAAAATCAACCAAGCATGGCAAATCAAACCAATTATCAACCAAAATAGGGATTTTAAAAAAAATAAAAAAGATATACCTAAGCCGAGCTTCCTTTCCGTCTTCGAGTTAGCCCCTCCGAATCTGATTCAATATCCTGTGGAAAACAAGGAAAGGACAATAAAAAAAAAAAAATCACCAAGGCCAATGATAGTGACGATTAGATGGCCGGCCAGCAACAAAACTCTAATCCGCGGTGAAAATGGCTTTGGAACAATGGCGATCCTCGAAGATCTTCGGACACGAACTTTGAACTCGGGCTCGGAAACTTGACCCACGGCTTGGCCACTCGGCCCAAAATCTTAGCCCACTTGGCCTACGGACTCGGCCCACGGGCCTGGCCACTTGGCCCAAATTCTCGGCCGCGGCCCAGGCGCTTGGCCCAGATTCTCGGCCACAGCCCAGGCGCTTGGCCCAGATTCTCGGCCGCGGCCCAGGTCGGGAAACAATAGGGCACAAGCGACTCAACAGGGACGTCGGGAATGAGGGAAGCTTCGGTGAGACTCGGCTGCGGTGGTAGCTTGAGTCGGCGTCGAGGTTCGGGTCAGCGGCCAGAAGCGTTTCGGGGCTCGAAAGGACGGGCCACGGCGGCTTCGGAGGTTGTGGGTCGACTCCGGGACACGGTCGATAACTCAAGCTTGGGTCTTGAAGGCCTACGATTCACCAAGGTCACTGCAGCGGCGGCTCAAGGGCTGATTAGAAGGTGGGATTGAGCGTCGGAGGGAGCTCGATCTTGCAACGACTCGGGTGGCTGGGGCTGGTGTCGGAGCTGCACTGATGTGTCAGGTCTGGAAGCTTGGCGGCTGAACAACGCGGTAACGGGCCGCGACGCCGCCGGGCAGAGGTGTGGGGCGGAGCAGATGGCTCGAGTCAGCCGGCTACGGGGTTGGACAACGGTCAGATTTGGGTCGGATGGTGTCCGACGATCACCCGGCTGCTGGTGGAAGCTTTGGATGGCGATGGAACCAGGCGGGGGCGTCGGGTGGCCTCAGGTTCCAGGGATGGGTTCAGTTCGGACAGCAACCAGAGGAGAAGGAGGTCTGCGTCGAGGTCGCGTCTGCCGGCTGGTGAAGGGAACAGCGGAGTTGGGAGGTTTCCGGTGTCGGGTTCGAGTGGATGGCGCGGCCGCATAGAGAGGAGGAGGTGTGGCGGTCTGAGCGTAAAAGAGCCCCCAGAGAAGTTGATCTGGTCCCAGACCATTGTGGGTGGTCTCTCCAGAAAAATGATGAACGTCTTCCCCTCGAAAGAATCGGCCAGCGAGAGAATGAGTGGAATTATGATTGGTCAAAGAGAGGCAGTAGTGGCGTCCGAGAGAGAATCCAATGGTTCGGGAAATGATCGTGTCTGGATGGCCAGAGAGAGAGAATCTGAAGTTGCCTCTCGAAGGAATTCAAGGGAAGAGATGATAAGAAAAAAAAATGAGAAAGCATGTGGTCTTTGGTCGTGACTTGTCAGAGAAAAAGTGAGAGATGGAAATCGATGGTGATGATGATAGTCAAAGGTTGTAAATTTGACCGAGAGAAAGAATGTGCCAAGCCTTCCCCTTTTCTTTTCTCTTTCTTTTTGTCTTTCATGTTTCATGGTGGTGGAGAACGTGATGGCCCTGACATCTATTGCTTTAAGTTGTCCCTTTTCTTTCCATTTTTTTTATTCAACTTCTCAATGTCCTTCTTTGTCGCAGATTGAGGAGCAATTCACAGCCCATATTCTCCTTCTTTTCTTGGTCCCTCGCGTGTCCACGTGCAAAAGTGGATGCCTCCTTTCTCATGGTGGTTTGCTGGCCATCTCTCTTTTAGCTGGACGTTCATGATGGGTTTCTTGTTATTATTTTTTTTTTATTTTCCCGCTTATCCTTGTCTACCCATCGTCTGCCCATCATCTCTAAAGTTTGATGGGTTGACTCCTTCTTCACAAAGAGCGAGAAAAAGCGGAAGATAGCCGTTAGTGGAGGGAATGTGTCCTGAGATAACGACGATGTTAGGATCAGATGAAGCTTATCAATATTGACCCGAATGTCTTCGTCTTCACCATCGACGCAACTCAATTCTGTAAATGTGATGCATGATATGCTATGCATGAAAATTAATTTTTTTTTGCGAGAATTAGGATTAACTCTCATTTTATGAAATAAATAAATTTTTCTAAAAATTAAATTTAGGTGCTAACAACTTGCCCCTCTTTGAGTGGAAGCTCGGAGATGTTTCGCTCAAAGACCAAAAGTGGCACCTAAATTTTCATTCTTCATTTTTTTTTTTGAAAATGATGCAATGCAGGACTGAAAATAACATGCGTCTAATTTCTTCTTTCAAAGAACTCGCGCATGGATCACGTAAGGGGTATCTATTTCTGCAAATACCTTATACGCTGAGGATTCCCTTAATCACCTATGAGGATCTTAAGGTACTGGGCCCACCCGTCGTCAGGAATTTCTTTCTTCCTGACTCGGGGCGACGCAAGATGTCTATAAGTCGAACTTGCGAGTTTTGGATCGCAAATCGATAATGCCTTTGCACCACGATCATCCGTTCATCACGTGAAGCATTAGCTGTGAGTGAAACTTTCGAACCACGATCATCCGCTCATCACGTGGAACGTCAGTTAAGAATAAAGCTTTCAAACCACATTCATCCGCTCATCCTGTGGAATGTCAGCTGAGAATTAAGCTTCTGCATCACGATCATCCGCTCATCACGTGAAGCATTAGCTGTGAGTGAAACTTTCGAACCACGATCATCCGCTCATCACGTGGAACGTCAGTTAAGAATAAAGCTTTCAAACCACATTCATCCGCTCATCCTGTGGAATGTCAGCTGAGAATTAAGCTTCTGCATCACGATCATCCGCTCATCACGTGAAGCATTGGCTAAGGATAAAGTTTTCGAACCACGATCATCCGCTCATCCCGTGGAACGTCGGCTGAGAACTAAGCTTCCAAACCACAATCATCCGCTCATCCTGTGGAATGTAGGCTAAGAATAAAGCTTCTGCATCACGATCATCCGCTCATCACGTGAAGCATTGGCTGAGAATGAAGCTTTCGAACCACGATCATCCGCTCATCACGTGGAACGTTAGCTGAGAAATGCTTTCAAACCACAATCATCCGCTCATCCTGTGGAATGTTAGCTGAGAAATGCTTTTGCATCACGATCATCCGCTCATCACGTGAAGCATTGGCTGAGAACAAAGCTTTCGAACCACGATCATCCGCTCATCACGTGGAACGTCAGCTAAAAGCTTCTGCATCACGATCATCCGTTCATCACGTGAAGCATTAGCTGTGGGCCGGATTTGCGAAATGCTGGTATCGCAATCAGGTAAAAACTGAATCACATTCATCCTTTATGTGAAACAATGGATAGAATTGCGAAATGCTGGTGTCGCAATCTGAGAAACTCTGAATCATGTTCATCCTTTACATGAAACAGCGAACAGAATTGCGAAATGCTAGTATCGCAATCTGAGAAACTCTGAATCATGTTCATCCTTTACATGAAACAGTGGACAGAATTGCGAAATGCTGGTATCGCAATCTGAGAAGATCTGAATCATGTTCATCCTTTACATGAAACAGCGAACAGAATTGCAAAATGCTGGTATCGCAATCTGAGAAAATCTGAATATGGTGCTCGAGTTATGGATCGAGCGGGCCTGACTGTCTTCGGGGATCTTCTGTCTAGATCACCATGCTTATCTTGATACCTGCAACATTGAAGATGCGGTCATCCAAGTCTGAAAAAGAATCAGAAAACTTACCTGAGTTGACTGAAACCTGGCTTTTAGGATTTGCTGAATCGGTGTGCTCAACCTGTTTAGTTCATAAGAAAATTGTGTTTTGCATGAACCTTGATGCAAATGCAACAACTTGTGAGCTTCTACCTGCATCGTAAAGCTCCACTTGGGATTTTATCAATAAGGAAAACTGTCTGATCCTTCCGACAAAATTTGACCAAATAGAATGAGGAACCTTCAGTTAGAAAGGACTTTCTCTCACTCTTTTTGTGGTTCAGGTTAAAGATATACTTACCTGAGGATTTGGAAGACTACTTGGTCGGCATTTGCCGGTAAGGTTTGCTCATTCAATGGTCCTTGGATGAATTTCGAGACTTTAAAAGGCGACTCGATCATCAAAAATATGCTATCTGGCAGACAATGTCAGAGGTAGCATGTGCAAACATGGTTGCTGAAATTCATCAATGAAATCATGCAAAATTACTCTGTTAATCTTGCATTGTGCATTTTGCTTATGACTCATCATGTGGTTCATGCATAACTATTCTATCAAGTTTGCGTTACCAATTCTGTTCATGGAGGTTATCACATTATGAATGCCTCAAACGTAATCTGAATGGGGATTCCAGTCCGAAAGGGCTTTCTCTCACTCTCGGGAAAAGCTGTATATCCCAACTGCAGGATTCAAAAGAAATCACTCAACTTTACCATCATCGCATTCGACAAGGGTCCGAGTAATCTCGCAATTGGCACGTCCGAGCCGATCTGGAGGTCTTGATAAGGACCATAATGAGGGCTAGGTCAGAGGTTTTCAAATGGGACTCCAATCGAGTCAAGGCTATTGAAATGAAGCTCTTCGTCATCTACTTCGGGTTTACAAGTCAAGAACCCTGCAAAAATGAGAAAGAAATAATATTGCTCGAACTTCTTCGAGCGATGCTTAAAATCATTCAACTCTACGTTAACTCAAGTGCCCTAGTCAGAAGAGACTTTTGAAGGGTCGTAACGTAGGTTAGGATTGGGGACTGAGGAACAAGAAGGTTTGTTCTGGCTCAGAAAATATATGAGAAGGGCTTGACATTGGTGATCATTGCGGCTTGTGACTGATCTTCGCCTTCAAATGATACCATCATTGCTTGAGAGATGGTATAAACTTCTGCTGAGGATTTGCATTTTGACATTTTCATAAATTTTTCTCTCAACCTCTTTGGCACTTACAAGAGAATTGTGCAATGACATTCAGCAGTATTTTGCAAATGAGCAAGAATTTGGATGGGCATTGGCCTTGCTTTTACCAGGCGTTTTGCTTTTTAAATGCCCCAGAATTTTGAGAGATCAGCATTTTCTTTGCCTTTTCTCTTCTCTCTCTTTTTGGATTGCTGCATTTTCAGCCTTTTGACGAGTTTTTTCGGGGATTTTCCATTGACCCTATTTTTCAACCTTTTCTACTCAGGGATCAGCCATATTTGCTTTGAACTGAGCATATGATCACCAACGTGGGCTTAAGAAATGAATTTGCAGGCTCAAGTGGGCTATGCAAGGGATAAAATGTATATGATAGAGAAATGAATGCTCTTCCTCATCCTAAGGCACTTGAATTAATGTTCGAGCATAAATGCAAAGGAACACCCGAAGATTGATGTTAGTCCGAGCAAGAGAATTTCTAACCATTTACCTCAACTTGCTTCTGGATTTTTTTTTGTTTTGTCCCGATGTGGGGTGGTTCTGGACAGGGGTAACAGAAGTGAAACATCCGCTCAAAAGGGGTAACAATGGATAACCTGTAGTGTTTGAGGTAGAGAAATGAATGCCTCTGTCACCTCGGCTATCGTACCTTTTGCGAGAAAACCCTTCACCTCGGGGATGCGGAATATAGTTTTCGCTCAGCTCGCTTGGCAAAATGTACGTGGGACGTGTTTGGAAAAGGGTTGCCTTTCATCATCTGTCGTGCCCCATTCTTGTACATTTGGCGTATCTTGTATGGTTCACGCTCATTATCCAGAATTGATAAGTTGAACATGAAGAATAACTATGCATAAACCATGAAATGTGTGCGCATTGGCCGATGATGTATAGAATTTTCAAATAGCTTGTCATGCATTTGCTTTGAAGAACAGAATATGCAAGCACGAGAAAATTCTCAAGGAATAGAGATTGGGATTCTCCCAATTTTTAGGGAAAGAGATACTTACCTATCCGACACGGCAATAATCCCCTTGTCTGTACTCCAATAGATATACTTAACGACACATGATGGTTAAGTGTTATGAAATTCCTTGAAGTTCTTGGTCTCTAGAGAGAAAGGATCATTACATGTCCACATGCGGGTAAGTCCCTGTCAAAATTAAACATCAAGCGTCAGTTTGTGTTCCCAAATTTAAGATGATTTGGAACGATACATCTCAGTGAAAATCTGCATTCCACACGTCAGCCCTGATGGCGAGCACCTGTTAGAGACAAATAGGAAGTGTCAGTTTGCGTTCCGAATTTCAAGATAAATTGGAACGACACTGCCTTACTCTTGTTTTGCGTTCCTATTTGAACACAAATGTGCGGCTTGTAGAAATCAGCCATATGGCTCGTGGCCATGATCTCTCGATCTGGTTGGGCAACGAATCCTTCTCAAGGATTTGTGCTGGAGGAGATCTATCCTTGCTTTTGGGCGTATTCCGCGTCATTTTCCAGGGTTCCATTCTTTGGCAACCAGCCCCTCTTGAAACTGATGTTTCTTTGCGCCTCCCTGTTGGCGAGTTATTCTCTTTTTGTGGCTTTCGGCGCCAATGACTTCCTGTTAAATGAGGAAACACTCATGTTAAATGTGGGATCTTTGGAGATCAAATTGGAACGATACAAAATTACCGTATACCCAAGTTGGTATCCCAGTTTAATTCTGAAGTGGACGACTCTGCAATTACGTCCATTGATTTTGCCAGAGAAGAAATGTCATTCTTTGCGCACAAATGATTCACTTGCCCCAGTTAGGCGTGATTTGTCATAGCTAGGTGACGCTTGCCCCAGCTAATTTCATTTTTGCATTTTGCTGTCATCCTCATTTTTTAGGATTTCTTCTCTCTTGGGATCCATGATGGTAACTTATTGTCCATTTACGCTTTCTTTCGTCGATTGTTGACGCTTCTCATTTAATGGATGCCATTTCAGTATCTCGTTCTGATGTGGACGCTGACTATCACATCCTTCCGTCTTTATTTGTAGGTATTGGCGATGTTAACAATCCATTTGCCCAGTTGGGCGATATCTATTTTGGTCAAATATCCTAGCATTTTCCATGCTTTTTGACAATTTTCAATCCAATTTGAAGACGTCCATGTACCTGCACATGACGAGACAGGCATAGGTCTTTATCTGACTTCATTTGGAATTTTAGGAAAGAGATACTCCCTTCGAGGTTTTGTCCTTCCAACATTTGAAGGAACGGTGCTTTTTAAATATTTTGCCCCAGTTAGGCTTGTTTTGATGTTTGTCATCTCTGGGTTTGATAACCCTAGTCCGATGCGCTTTCATGGGGGATCATGAGAGTTTTCTCCCGGCTCAGCTTTTCGAAGAAAATGGGGGGAACTTGCTCCCATGGGTTTGTGTCGACTCTAGTCATCTATCTTGATTGCCAAGGTACTTGATCATTTTTATCTGTCTCTGGATAGCTTGATAGTCTTGGGATTTATCGTATGGCGATTTGGTGATTCTCTCAATCGCAGTCCACATTCGAGGTATTTGATGTTTCCCTAATGAAGAGAAGAAACCTCATGAGTAAAGGGCGTGTATAATTGACTGTTGGAGTCGATACAGTTTACCCTTGAAATTTATCCTGCAGGAGCTGGCATTTCTCCCTTCGGGTTCTTCGTATGCGGGATATGTGCATGATATGCATGATGCATGCCCCGCCTTTCGAATGGCGTTTGGTACTGATCTCGGAAGCGTGGTTTCCTTGTGTACATCTCTCACATCGCATGATTTCGCTGAAAAACGCCCCATGGAGTGTGTGGGAACATACATTTTCGATCCTCAAGTATAGCTCATTAAGGAGTGTCCCACTGATAGCACTAGGGTTGTTGGTTTTAAGACAAACGGTGATGTCAAGAACTCCGTTAAACCTTGTTTTCATCGCTCAAAGCTCCTCAAATGCTCAATCTAAGGAGACATTCCTTATTTGAGGTTGTTCCTCCTTTGTATGCTTCCGAATTTACTACCCCCAGGAAGTATTTTCACAGCTCCTGTCACTTTGAGCATCCAAGACGGGGGCAATTTTCCGTAGTTCCATTCATTTTATCATCACCTGCAAGCATGAAAAACCATATCAACTCATGAATAAATCAGTTTAATTTGGAACAGATACATCCTTTTCGACTTAGGGAGAGCCAATCCTAATTAGGTTGCTCCCTCTTCATAATTTGATTCCTTTTGTCATTGCAATCCCAATGGGTTACATCTGCTGAAGGCACATTTCTTTCCGTCTTATAGGGAAGACAAATTTTCCTTCGTTTGTCTTTGACCATCTTATCATGCAGAAAAAAAATCATAAAGGTCCCCGTCAAGTATAACATTTCACCATCGTTCCATGATCATCTTGCATGTGATCGGATGAGGACTTTTTCGACAAATGTATGCCGTGTAAAACATGTCTCTCGTGTCTATCCACAGATGGATTTTCCTTCTCTACCTGTTTTTCACCTGAGAGGAAAAGATAGGAAATATTATGCCGGTATCTAATTGAAAATCAATTAGGAACGACACGTCTTTACACTTGACCCGGCTGCCCCGGTTAGGTGGCGTTTGCCCTAGTTAAGTGCGATTTGCTCCAGTTGACTGCTTTGATGCACTTCACAATTTTTGCGATTCTCTTTTCAATTTGGGGATATCTGTTGTTCGGAGTTTCGCATCCCTTTTCATCTTGGTGGGCTTTGCCCCAGTATGCTGTCTTGGTGAGAAGTCGACTTCTTTGTCTGACTTCAAATATCCATCCATGTGGCTTGAGTTGTTGACTAGCTTCGATATTCTTGAAGGACCACTCCTGAGGATCAATAAAACACAATCAGCAAATTTTCAAATTTAAAGAGATTAGATTACGGCTAATTCTCTCCCGCATGTGGCTCCTTTGATTGCATGCCGTTCCACGTCTTGAAAGATGGCAAAATGCCCTCATCAGTTGACTATTTTTGAGGATTCTCTGGTCTTCCCTCATCAGTTGACTCTCTAGGGTGGTCCAGCGCTTTTAACTTGCGACTGATCCTTCACACAAGTCTTTGGATTTTGATTTTGGAAATTGCCTGTTCGAATGACATGAATATGTCAGAAGGGGAAGTAAAGCATAAATCCTTTCAATTTTATGCTTTCTTGAGATTAACGAAGATAAGGACTTTTACACAAGCCTTAACCTCATGTGAAAGATTCTTATCGATGTTTTTCAAGAGAAAACATAAAACTAAAAGGAGCGTAATCCATGGTTATTACTTTTGGCAAATCCCCAGAAAATTTGTGGGATTTCCAAGAAGATAAAAATGCAATTCCAATGTGCCCTAAATTCGGTGAGAGATAGGACATCCAAATTGAAATGATTTCCCGAAGGTAATTTGGATATCATGTCTCCTCTTGAATTCAGGAAACATGGACGACTTTAGTTAATTACCAAGGATTACCAATGATGCATAGATCAGTTCAATTCCATGTCCGGCGCACCATGAAATGAATGTTAGATTCTCGTACTTGGATTAAACATGCCAAGTGTGAGTTCTAACGAAAATTTCATCTGGGTGAAACACGCAATTGAACCGAAAAATCCGAATGGTTGAGAGAAATTCCAGTCACATTCCAATGTCAAGACACTTAGACAAGACTTAGGAATCGAGGTGTAAAAGATAGATGTGAGACCCACAGACGGGTGCTCCTTATAGACTCAATGATCCTGATAAAAGAAAAGGGACGATTGGAATGTAACCCTTAAGAACCTAAAGAGATACCCCAAGTCGGGTCTTCAAGGGACGACGCTTGGTGTCTTCGGTTCGGCCCTTTCGAGTCTTCGTTTTCATCAGATGCCCTTTTGATAATGTCCGGCAGGTATCTCGGATTTACTGTTATCGCATGTCCTTCATCTCCGGTATGGTTACTGGATCATTCCTTGGACAGTTTGAAAAGGGTAAACTCCATTAAATGTCTCGACAGTCCGATGGCGGATGGCGCGTCGCTCATATTTGAATATGTCCGGGTTGTGGGACTGACTTGGAGAGATCCTCTCTTCTATCCGTACTCTAAAATGGAATTAAACTCAACCATCGGACTTGATGAATGTAGCATGTCGTGCAAAAATAAAAGGCTGCAAGTGAATAGAAACGGCAAGACCTTACCATGAGAGGTACCCAATGATTTTTGGTTTTAGGTATACCAACCATCCATATACATGCGCATGAGACAAGTGAGGCTTGACTCTAAAAATCAAAAGGGTTTGGAACCTAAGGCCAAGGCTCCCATCTCGAGTTCTAGAAAGAGCAGATTCCATTGCACAACTATCGTTGCATTGGGGCTCGATCCATAGTTCAAAATGAGCGGAGTTAAAAATGGATTACCCCGTGCTTTTCCTCACGGAGATTCCATTTTCAATTCCTTCTATTGTTTTCCTATAGGGGCGCCCTGGGTTTTAGGTGCGGTTGTGTGTGCAAAGTGTAGTGTTTATTCAACTAAGGCATGCACAGCAAGTTATATCAAAACAACGCTTCTATATAAACTCATATACATAAACCCCTTCAAACTGCAAAACAAGAGTCAGCAAACACTCGCCCCTTATAACTCCTAGCCTACACAAAAAAGGTTAGCAAACACCTCCCCTTATCACTCCAATCCTGCAAAAACATTTAACACCTTAAGGTGAGATTCAATCAATCCACTCAAGACATCCAAGAAATCTAAATGGCCTAAATCCTCTACAACTTTTAAATTTTCCGAAAGGTTCAGATAACTGAGTTGAGCATTCATAATTTTCGAAAAATAAAAATCAGTCCCCAGCGGAGTCGCCAAGCTGTCGCGACCTAAAATAAAATTATTTAGGTTAATCGGGTTATCGGGCAAATTATCGAGAACTAACCTAATGCGGACCCTCCCAAGCCCTACCGAATCGCAACGTGGGAAAAATTAGAACAAATGAGGAGTCGCCACTAATCGTTCGAGGTAGGTCGATTAGAAACCTAGGTGAACTAGTGGGAGAACTAATTCACCGCTGCGAACCAGAGATTTTGGGTCCGGGAATTTCGTTACGCTAATCGACTTTGACTAACGCCCTTTCGGTACCTAGATTCCTTTTTATTTTGAATTTTTCTTGAAAAAATTGATGACTCGAAAATCGACTCAAGGCTTTTGTTGTTTTTTTTTTTTTCATTTTTTTGTTTGTTTTTGTTTTTGTTTTTTTTTATTTCGAATAAAAGAAAAGTAAATGAATTACTGATGCAATGCATGACCTAAAACTATATGACATGCGACGAATTATTAAAGGATACAAAACCTCAAATACTCGAAAATTACACACAAAGAATCAATTGACTCGAAATATAAAGCAAATCCGAAAATACATTTTAATAATTCCGAAAATCCTAAAAAAAAAAAAGGGAATTTTCTCCGACGCTTTCGTCGTCTTGATCTTGCTGGGCTTGGGCCGCCGTTTGATCCTGGACATCCTTCTTCTTGCAAGGTCATGCTTTGGAATGATTCTGATAATCCATCGCCTCTTCTTGGAATTCCCTATGACCCGATTCTATTAGGCCCATAACATTGGGCTTTTCCTAATCTATCTAACCCTACATTACAAATAAAATGACTTGGGAAAAATATGGGATGACATGCGAGATGACATGGCAATATGCAAGATGAAATAATCATTCATTTTTTTGGGGAAATTCGAAATTTGCCAACCAAAGACCGAATTCGCCATTTTTTTTTTGTTTAGCGAAAAAATGGCTTTTGATTTTTTATAAGTTCGCGAAACATGCAAAGATCACTAAATTCAGCTAAACTAAAATCAACCAAGCATGGCAAATCAAACCAATTATCAACCAAAATAGGGATTTTAAAAAAAATAAAAAAGATATACCTAAGCCGAGCTTCCTTTCTGTCTTCGAGTTAGCCCCTCCGAATCTGATTCAATATCCTGTGGAAAACAAGGAAAGGACAATAAAAAAAAAAAATCACCAAGGCCAATGATAGTGACGATTAGATGGCCGGCCAGCAACAAAACTCTAATCCGCGGTGAAAATGGCTTTGGAACAATGGCGATCCTCGAAGATCTTCGGACACGAACTTTGAACTCGGGCTCGGAAACTTGACCCACGGCTTGGCCACTCGGCCCAAAATCTTAGCCCACTTGGCCTACGGACTCGGCCCACGTGCCTGGCCACTCGGCCCAAATTCTCGGCCGCGGCCCAGGCGCTTGGCCCAGATTCTCGGCCACAGCCCAGGCGCTTGGCCCAGATTCTCGGCCGCGGCCCAGGTCGGGAAACAATAGGGCACAAGCGACTCAACAGGGACGTCGGGAATGAGGGAAGCTTCGGTGAGACTCGGCTGCGGTGGTAGCTTGAGTCGGCGTCGAGGTTCGGGTCAGCGGCCAGAAGCGTTTCGGGGCTCGAAAGGACGGGCCACGGCGGCTTCGGAGGTTGTGGGTCGACTCCGGGACACGATCGATAACTCAAGCTTGGGTCTTGAAGGCCTACGATTCACCAAGGTCACTGCAGCGGCGGCTCAAGGGCTGAACAGAAGGTGGGATTGAGCGTCGGAGGGAGCTCGATCTTGCAACGACTCGGATGGCTGGGGCTGGTGTCGGAGCTGCACTGATGTGTCAGGTCTGGAAGCTTGGCGGCTGAACAACGCGGCAACGGGCCGCGACGCCGCCGGGCAGAGGTGTGGGGCGGAGCAGATGGCTCGAGTCAGCCGGCTACGGGGTTGGACAACGGTCAGATTTGGGTCGGATGGTGTCCGACGATCACCCGGCTGCTGGTGGAAGCTTTGGATGGCGATGGAACCAGGCGGGGGCGTCGGGTGGCCTCAGGTTCCAGGGATGGGTTCAGTTCGGACAGCAACCAGAGGAGGAGGAGGTCTGCGTCGAGGTCGTGTCTGCCGGCTGGTGAAGGGAACAGCGGAGTTGGGAGGTTTCCGGTGTCGGGTTCGAGTGGATGGCGCGGCCGCGTAGAGAGGACGAGGTGTGGCGGTCTGAGCGTAAAAGAGCCCCCAGAGAAGTTGATCTGGTCCCAGACCATTGTGGGTGGTCTCTCCAGAAAAATGATGAACGTCTTCCCCTCGAAAGAATCGGCCAGCGAGAGAATGAGTGGAATTATGATTGGTCAAAGAGAGGCAGTAGTGGCGTCCGAGAGAGAATCCAATGGTTCGGGAAATGATCGTGTCTGGATGGCCAGAGAGAGAGAATCTGAAGTTGCCTCTCGAAGGAATTCAAGGGAAGAGATGATAAGAAAAAAAAAATGAGAAAGCATGTGGTCTTTGGTCGTGACTTGTCAGAGAAAAAGTGAGAGATGGAAATCGATGGTGATGATGATAGTCAAAGGTTGTAAATTTGACCGAGAGAAAGAATGTGCCAAGCCTTCCCCTTTTCTTTTCTCTTTCTTTTTGTCTTTCATGTTTCATGGTGGTGGAGAACGTGATGGCCCTGACATCTATTGCTTTAAGTTGTCCCTTTTCTTTCCATTTTTTTTTATTCAACTTCTCAATGTCCTTCTTTGTCGCAGATTGAGGAGCAATTCACAGCCCATATTCTCCTTCTTTTCTTGGTCCCTCGCGTGTCCACGTGCAAAAGTGGATGCCTCCTTTCTCATGGTGGTTTGCTGGCCATCTCTCTTTTAGCTGGACGTTCATGATGGGTTTCTTGTTATTATTATTTTTTTATTTTCCCACTTATCCTTGTCTACCCATCGTCTGCCCATCATCTCTAAAGTTTGATGGGTTGACTCCTTCTTCACAAAGAGCGAGAAAAAGCGGAAGATAGCCGTTAGTGGAGGGAATGTGTCATGAGATAACGACGATGTTAGGATCAGATGAAGCTTATCAATATTGACCCGAATGTCTTCGTCTTCGCCATCGACGCAACTCAATTCTGTAAATGTGATGCATGATATGCTATGCATGAAAATTAATTTTTTTTTGCGAGAATTAGGATTAACTCTCATTTTATGAAATAAATAAATTTTTCTAAAAATTAAATTTAGGTGCTAACACATACAAAAGAAAAAAAAATACAAATTAAAAAAAGTCAAAAAAAAATTATAAATATAAAAATTGTTCAAGAGACACATGGATGGATTGACTCAACTAATAACATTTATAAACTAAATGGGTTGTAAATAAGTTAAAATATGAATTTGTCTTTAAATCCATTTATAAACCACATATAATTAAGTTTACAACTCAAACCCATTAACAACCCACTTATTCAAACTAACCCATATTTGACATATCTCATTGAATATGAGTTCAAATATGGGTTTTCAATCCATTTTGACAGCTCTAGTTGTGGCACTTATTTATGTGATCCTTTGAAGTTTGAAAAGTCACATATTTTATGAGCTCGATATTTACCTTCCCACATGCGTCTACTTGTTATGAAAATATATTGATAACTCATCTGGTCTAATGAGTTTTCGCATTATATTATATGATGATTGATTTAGATGGATTCTAAATAGGGATGTGAATTTCAAAGGTGAGATATATGCTGCTAAGAGTACGTACGTAGAGATATCAAACTCTAATTAATGGAACCTACTTTTCTATTCTTTATTGAGAATGAGGGTCTTTTTTGTTGTATGTGATTAATTACAAAGAGATACCAGTCGCAAAGTTGTGTTTGTCAATAAGAATATTTTGGCAATTCGAAGAGGAGACACCAAACTCGAACAAAAGAATTATACGGTCATCAAAGTGATTGGTTACATGTGTATATAGATATCTACACGAGCCACGCAATCACAATAATTCAGAGGAAATAACCTTTATTTATAGAAACTGTCTAAAACAAAACCCATATAGAAGTAAAAGTCATTTAACTACCATGCGAAATTGATGGATTTAGCTAGTGTTTGAGAGCACTTGTTAACAAGATCATTTTACTTAACCTCTTATGTATTTTGTATAGCGGCCGGATGATGTCAAGATTAGCTTTCGCGCACCACGACTAATCCACTTCCCAGTAAATTTTACCAATGCATTCAAGAGTTTACTCGGAGGGTATTATTACCTTTAAGGCCTTGAACAAGGATGCCAAGTATGCTAATTATTGCAGAAATCATTAATCAATCACTCAACCGGGGGCAACACGCTTTATAATTAAAACTTTAAGTTTCTAGATTTCTCGCACTGATTACACATTTCACTTATCTCTCCTCTCACAAATGAGATCCTCCGAGAACTATCGCTTACGACTTCTTGCAACCTTCCGCACATAGATTAACGCAACCTTCCATAGACCCTACAACGACTATTTTTTGATCGAAAAATGAGCTTATTTGCATCAATGTTCCCAAATATCCCGTTTTCACCTAATCGGAAATGTTAGAGTAAATTCAGGTGTCAACATATTTCAATGACTTGAATGGCAGCAAACGATAAGGAGATGAGTAATTTTAAGAAGCCCAATGACAATTAACTATGTAAACAATGATATCTGGTGTTCCTTTTGTCCCATCCATTCTTCTCTATAGGCACGATATTTGTTATTTCTCGTTAATTACGAATGCGATCCTCCAAACTGTTGAGTGTTAGAATATATTTTAATATATTTATTGTGGGCTTTATTAATTGTCATTGTAAATTAATTGGTCTAATAAAGAAAGATATATACAGTTTCCTAATTCTAGTAAGATATGGTGCTGGATAGTATGTGCCAGGATATCCTTATCCTTAATGAGGGGATATGGTTCATTCTCTATAAATAGAGCTCAAGTCCCTCCTCTAAACCCTGATGTCCGCATAACCTTACATAAGGAGCCGTCAGACACGACACGTGAGGGGTCGTCTCATTGAAGCCAGCGATAAGGGGGTTCATAGAGGAGAAGATCTTGAGTATCGGATCGTTGCAATTTCGCATCAAGAACGATGGATCCAAATTCAGGTGCATCAATTTTTTAACTCTATGGATGTGTGATTCGTGTTTCTATACGTGAGATCTTTGGTTACTGCGTACGGATTGAAATACGCAGCTTACATGTGGTATTAGAGCCTGCACGTATCAGACGCGAATTACATATTCGGAAAGGGTTCGACGAGACGAGCAAAACCATATAAAGATCGCAGCCAAAAACCTCAGGCGTGTCGTCCCTCGACGGTGACTATCGGACGCGTGGCGGCCACGTGCATCACTCGCTGATCCGGGCCCCGCACGTACGCGGCACGTGGGAGCTGACGTCAGCATGACGTCATCTCAGTCCAGGCAGACCTGACCCGATTCCGTTGACCCGACTCGACCCGTTGACTTGACTAGGATGGTTGACCGTTGACTCGGACCGTCCGGGCGGACCGATCGTTGACCGGCTCGACCGAACCGCCTCGACCCGGTTTGCTAAACCGATTCAGGGTAGCGGTCGGACCGATTTGAAGACCGGCTGAGGCACTGAACACGTGCGACGCACGTGTCAGCGCGTGAAGCTCATGCGCCGAGACTTCAAGCGGCACGTGAGGGCGCGTGGATGCTCCGATGAGGATGTTCCGGGTACCGGCGTGCTCGTATGCTCATGATCTACAAGATGGTATGTTTATTTTACATTTTTGGTACTTTTATGGATGGAAAATACGTATGGGACTCCAAATATGTGTATAATTTGGGGTAATTTTGAAGTATTTTCTGGTATTTCTATACGGATTTGTGAAATACAGGTACAAGCTTATATGAAAGTATCAAATTAAGTTATGTTGAGCATGATTTATCAATTTCATGTCTATGGTTTGACGTGAATTATTGAGGTATCGATGAAAATTAGCGAAGTGTGTAATTTTGAGGATGATTGCCCCTAATTTCTGAAATTACATGCATACAGTTGATGTGAAATATAAAGTTATATCCCAATTTCAGGTAAATTTAGTTAGGTTGTGACCGCCAAAGCGGCACACTTAGTTGAGTTTAATAAAGATCAATTTACAAGTATTGGGATGTCTCATGTTCTAATGCGTAGTTATACTCCCAAAAGAGGTAGTTGCGTGTTTTTGTATGGAGGGTTACATGTACAGCATATGGTTGAGGATTGATTAGTCTAAGTGATGTCATACACCCAAAGGTGGTGATTAACGAAGATTGAAATAAGTTCTCAAGGCCGCTGTAATGTATGGAGTATACAACTACATGTCATGTTTTCTGCCCAAAGGTGATTATGTGACGATGTATGTATCTCTCAAGATAAAATTTCACATCGTGCTGATTGAAAACATTATTTTTTTGTCACTGTTTCTGTGAACGGCAACTCTGTTAGAATTAAGATTTATTGAGAACTGAATGAGGATTTTCTGTTTACGAAGGATTGGCAAATATTTATATTGCTCTTGTCAAGAAAGGCCCCGTAGATCTCACTTTCATTAGTGAGAACTTTCAAAAGCATTATGTGTTTATTGGGTAAAGAGCAATCGGATTCGCTTATTTGATATAAATCGATCCACTAAAGAACACTTGAAAAGTGTTTTTGTCAGTTAATTGCACTGTTAAATAAATAAAGGAAGCCTTGGGAGCTTTGAAAGTATATCCCGTCTATTAGAAAGAGTGGTAAACATCTGCAATGACTCCTTAACATCAGGTGTAATGGTTCTATTAAGATTAAAGATTACGTCTTAAAGTTAGTGGAATTGCATTTTAAGTAGTTCTGAAATCATACTCATAAAGTATTATAGTAAACCACCGGTCATTTTGACAATTTGAATCCATGAAATCCATCCTTTGAAAAGGATGGTGATCGCTACTTCTTTTATAAGAAAAAAGATCACATAAAGAAAGACTACAGTTAATAGAAAGACTTGGTTATCTAAGTATGAGCATAAAGTAATAATTCTTTGGTATTGGTTTGTGAATTCATTCTATCTTAGGCCTCATCTGGTTATGTGATGGCTAAATAGTGGTGCGACAATTGTGTTGCGTTTACCATGTAGAAATTCATAAACTGAAAGAAATTAAATCAGGTTGAATCAAGCTCATTATGGAAAACAACTATAAAGTTGACGTTAAATTGATGGGAATGTCATTTCGGATTCTGGTTTTATTGTGACATTATGAAACATATTTTATGTACTCTCCTTAAAGACGGAATTTATTTTCCGTATCAAGTTTGGACATGTGTAGTTGCTCTTTGGAGATTTCAAATAAAATAATTACTATTTCTTTCAATTAAAATAAAGTTGGGTACTACTCTATGTCCAGTGGATTGTACTGATTATATTTATCTCTCATTGAATTATACGTCGCTTATACAGCTGAAATGTTGTTTGCAAAATGTCTCTGCCTAAGGAACAATCATGCACATTATGGAATAAATTTCTTGGTCATATCAATAAAAAAAGAGTGGAAAGACAGATAAAGGCAAGCATTCTACCCACTCTTAAAAGTGACCTAGATATATGCGTAGATTGAAGCAGAGGTAAGATAACTAAGATAAATGATGAAATTATAGTCGATAGTTATGACCTATTGAAGGTCATTTATATTGGTATAAGTGGATCCTATATGGTAATATTGTGTAGAGTTTTTATCACATTTAAATGATGATTTTTCTCTATATGTTTTCGTACTTGGTTAAAGAAAAGTTTAATTTTCGTGACAAGTTCAACATATTTTTTACTATAGTCGATAAATTTATTAAAAAAAAAATGTGACAGTTTTTTTATCAATGTGGTGAGTATTATGGTTGACATGGCAATGCTGGATAACTTAAAGAGCTATTTACCAAATACTTGAGAGGATTCTGGGCTGTGGTTTTGTGCCCGATATCCTCAATAGAAAGGTGTGACCGAAAGGCAAAATCACACCATACGGATATGATAAAGAGTATGATATGTAAAATCAATTTATATATTTTTTCTGTGGGGCAAAACTTTGAAAATAACCCATTATGTTTCTATCAAAATATTTCATTGACTTCTTTTGAGTCATGGACTAGGTGTTAATCTAGTTTGAACAATATTAAGGTTTGAGGTGTTCATGCAGAAATAAAGTTACATAATCCAACATTAGATAAGTTGGACTCCAAAACCACTCGGTTTTACTTCGTGCCTTACCCATATCATCTGAAGGGGTATTGATTTATTATCCCAAAGGAGGAACAAGAATTGTGGAATTACAGATAGCTAAATTGCTAGAGCTTGATATAGCTGAATAAGAGTAGTTGCTCACTGACTATTAAAGGTAATGGTGTGGTAGGGATCATTGTGTCGTTATTTCTGCCTATACAAATGATCATGGAACATTCTAAGTTACGGTTCGATTCTGTTGGGGTTCAGGTTCTTGTTATTAAGACAATATCTGATGAAGTTTATCAAACCCTACAAGCGCAGAATAAAGGTTAAAGTAGCTCTACCTAAAAGATCTATTAGGCAAAGACGATCAGTTGTATCAAATCACAATGTATAGTCTATCCAGAAGAGCATGACTACAAAATCGACTATGTAAATGATCTAGTAATTTATACAGTTGCTATTTCTTGCTCTTAATTATAATTGTGATTGGGTGCATAGTAGACGAGATACAGACTATAAAACATATGGTGTTTGGAAGCTTATTAGTATGCCCAAGGTCACAAGTCCATCTGCTGCAATTGGGTTTGTAAAACTTAAAGGGATTTCAAATGAAAATTTTTGTCTATCTTATTATATCCAATTATATTTTGATCAGTATTTTATTTGAGATGTTTAAAACAGATTAGTAACCAAAGTTTTCACTCGTAAAGAATGAGTTGACTTAAAATAGTTTTTATTCAGTCTCTCATAAAAAGTTTTTTCGGAGTGATTAAGGTATTAATAGCTCATTATTATAAGGAGCTTTATTATACATATATTAAAACTTCTTTTTAATTGGATACTTCGAGGTAGTCTTTTTATGTAACCCGACGGTTTTGCAGTAGATGATTTAGATAAACTTGTGCATAAAGAACGAAGAATCTCATAGAGTTATCATGGAATAAAGTTTGATCATATTCATGGAGATTCAGGACTGAAAAGTCTATTTTATGGGATCAAGTAAGCTTTTGGGCAATTGTGGCTTTAAGTTTCATAGTATTGTAGTTTTATCCTATTTTGTCAAGAACAAAGTAAATTGGTATACATACTACAAAATCAGTGGGAGGAATTTATTTTTCTTGTGTCTTATGCAGACGATATCTTGCTTGAAAGCAGTTTTCTTGAATTACTGCATAAGGTGAAGCAGATGTTGTCAAAGCATTTTGGCATGATTGATCTTAATAAGGAGTATTTTATCCTAGGCATTGAGATCCATATGGATTGTTCTCGCCACATATTGGGTTAATTCTGGAGGACATATATTGATTGTATTCAGTATAAAGTGTTACAAGTCAGGAATTACTCCTGTCATTAAGAGCAATAGACTGAATTTATCATAGTGTATTCATAAAGTTATTGAGAAAATCCAAATAAAGAATGTACCATATCAGAGTACACTTAAAAGCATCATGTATGCTCAAGCTTGCACTAAATCAGATGTTGCTTTTGCAACGAGACTTCTAAGCAGATATCGATTAAATCCAGGACATGTTCGTTCGGTTACTGCTAAGGAAGTTTTGAGGTAGTTGAAGAGGACAAAAGACTATATGCTAATTTACAGACATATTCAGGACCTGCAGTTAGAAAGACATTCAGATTCAGGCTTTGTTAGCTGTCAGGATAATGTGAAGTTGACAACTACAGATATTTATATGTCAAAAGAAAAGTGCAGTATTACAGAAAAAGTGTAAATAGAAATCTATGTAATACTCGATTAAGAAAGCAGAGTTTGTGGTATGCTTTTCAACTACTATTCAGGTTATTTGGCTCCGGAATCTCATTAAAGAGTTGGCCGTATTTAATTTTATAAATAGACCCATACAGTTATATTGTAATTATAACTCTGTAGTATTGTTCATTAACAACAGCAGAGGTCCTAAGGAGTCTGAGCATCTAGCAGTCAAGTTTTTTACCATAAAGGTAACAGATGAAAGGGTGACAATACAGTAAAACTTATTACACAGATGATAAGGCTGCAGACTCACTAACTTAAGGTCTCTTCCCATACACATTTAGATGACATGTCGCAAATATAAAAGCATCGTGGGATGCTGATATGACATGTTAATTGATGGTTTGAGTAAGCATCATGAGATGCTGTTGTTTAGTGGGAGCTGCATTCGATATTTACTCTAATAAAGTTTACATATGTGTTTGTTACATTTTGTAACATATAGATATGTATCAACTCCATTGCATGCAATAAAGCTTTAATGGTTAGGGGAAGTTGAATGCATGTATCATTTTAAAAAAAAAAATCAAGGAATTGTGTAAACCTTGAGTGATGGCTGTGGCATGTATTTTAGCCAAAAGCATATGTCTTGTTGCACGTAAGGTATAGTTAACTATCAAGGTAAGACATATGTTGGTTCGTTGGAACAGTAAAAATGTTCTCTCGTGACACATCCGGTTTCGTGACACATAAGGTGAGAGAATGGTGACTGACAAGGAGGATAACATATAATGTGTCTCTGTTATTTGAGATGTTATCCGTTTGCCATACTACCATATCAAATCCATATCAGTAGAGTTGAGAGCATTTGTGATCGTGGATGGCTCTATGTCTTCTGATACAGTTACTAGCATGGTCCGGTAATTAAAACTTTATGGGATCAGATTGACTATTGGGAAATATCTCTAGACTAATATAAAGATACGCAAATACAATACAATTTCAATTAATTTCGCCCAAATTGGAGAATGTTAGAATATATTTTAATATATTCGTTTTGGGCTTTATTAATTGTCATTGTAAATTAATTGGTCTAATAAAGAAAGATATATACAGTTTCTTAATTCTAGTAGGATATGGTGCTGGATAGTATGGGTCGGAATATCCTTATCCTTAATGAGGGGATATGGTTCATTCTCTATAAATAGAGCTCAAGTCCCTCCTCAAGAACTTGATGTCCGCATAACCTCACATAAGGAGCCGTCAGACACTACGCGTGAGGGGCCGTCTCATTGAAGCCAGCAATAAGGGGGTTCATAGAGGAGAAGATCTTGAGTATCGGATTGTCGCAATTCCGCATCAAGAACGATTGATCCAAATTCAGGTGCGTCAATTCTTTAACTCTATGAATGTGTGATTCGTGTTTCTATACGTGAGATCTTTGGTTGCTGCATACGGATTGAAATACGCAGCTTACATTGAGCGGCTTATGATTTCTTGTAATTTTCTGAGCATGAATTCACACAGCTTTTGAGTTTCTTGACGCCTGCAATAAAAGATCGTACACAAAAATCCATGTTAAATATTTCCAAATATGAAATACAATAAGGGAAGATAATCAAAAGAATTTTTACTAGGTAAAATTTTTCCAGAGTCAATAACTAATCTATAACCACCAACACTAAAGGTGTTGTTTTATTAGTTTTTTTTTATCATTTGTTTCTTTTGGAAAATGGGGCAAAAAAAATATTTTCTTTTTCGAAAAAAATGAAATCTATGCTTTCAAAATGTAGAAGTCGTTTTTTCAGAATTCATTAAAGCCTCAATCAATCTCGTTGGCCATTCAACGCTTGTTTAAAAAAAAAAAATACTCCAAAGGCAGAAATCGAGGTCTTGATGCCCGAAAGAACTATTGAATGGTCTGTTATAGATATCAAACCCAGCCCATTTGCACCATTAACCATACGACACCCACATCATTAATAGTCCAGCTGATATATCTTCATGACTTACAAACCATGTAATAACTTCTCCTCAATGCCCAGACTTGTCGCACGAAGCCAATTCTCAAGTACCAATCCCAAGAAAATATGTAAGCAAAAGTTGAGTTTCTTGTTAACAAGCATAGAAAACTAATTTCATGTCAAAAGTAAATTCCTTGAAAAACGCAAGCATTTTCTTGGAAAATCAAGTTGTAAAGGGACCCGTTCCCGGCCCCGATCCCAGCCCCAACCTCGGTCCCAGGACTATTTGTAACTTTTGGAAGGATATTGTCCTTATAGGTCGAAAGTTGGTCAATATGGTCGAAAATTGATTTAAGTGTAACTCATTTTTGACCCATTTTTAGTGAACCATTTAAAAGTTAATGACTCATATTTGACCCATTTTATACAAATATGAGTTTGTGACCCATATTGCCACCTCTAGCACTAACCAGCATTGCCTTCAAGGTCGAGACATGTCGATGCAACACAACCGGTGTTGCAATAGCGCAGAGTTGCCTTGATAGGGCAAGCCTTAAGACATGGGATATAACACTGGAGAAAGGGAATATGAAACAGACATTTAAGGTGGCACTTGAGGGGGCATGGCAAACTCAAGTTAGGTTCGGATTCCACCTTGGGTGCCCACCACATCATCACCATCACCATCACCATCACCATCGACATCGTCTTCTTCAAATTTTTGGAGCTCATGTTTTGCTCTCTCCTCGAAGAACACTCGGGTTTTCTTCTTGTGAAGCCAAAATAAGTTCCCCAGCTTAATAAGTTTGCACATAAGTAAGAATTTATACTCACATATATAAATCTTGAAAGATGGAATCAGTTTTGGCATTATTACCAACAATTATGTCCTTCATTTTAACTTTCCTTGTATTGAGACCGTAGCTTAGGAAAGTTATTTCATTACATTTTCCTAGTTTAGGTTTTTCTATGAATCATTGAATATTTTGTATCGTAAATATATGTAAACATTAAGTGCATCTTGTCCGTTTCTACAGACGCAAGGATAATGTTCCTTATTAGTCTTTTTTTTTTTTTTTTGTCGAAGTTCCTTATTAGCTTATGTGCTGATTTTTTTGGCAATTTATATATGGTTACTTAGGTTCAATCCTCCATTTGAATTGGGGGATTCATCGTTAATTGGAAAGGACAAAACCTTATCCATCTTTCTCAAACTATTGATTTGACCGCCAAGGAGAAAATCAAATCTCGTCTCCATGTCTGAACTGGAAATTGGAATCGGAATTTTTTTCCCGATTCAAGTTGAAAGTAGGTGTATGGGATTGTAATTTAAGGAACGTATTTGGCCATCGTTTGGTTCTTCAATTTGAAGAAAAGGAAAAACAGATTTATTCCCTTGTCTTTTGAAAGTGGAAAATGGGGGCTATAGCAAAATACAGGTCTTCACGCAATCACGTCCCTATATATAACATATGAAGAATTCTTGCACATTCTTCCAAAGAGAGGCAACGTGGAGCTCGAAGGAATCCAAATGGAAAAATTATCAAAAAAAGTACTAAATTTATTGTAATTATGTCAATTCAGTCTTAAATTTTATTTTATTTTTACCAATTCAGTTATAAACCTTCTGCATTTGTGCCAATTCGATACGATTGATGCTGAGGTGGACATTTTGAATAATATTATAAAAATCTTTGGATTTTTATATTTAGTTCTTTTTTCTTTACTTTTTTCCTTCCCTTGCACTTAGGGCTGGGATGCTCTTGTCGGCCCTAAGCGAGGGCTGTAGCACCCTCGCCTGGCCAACTTTAGTGAGGGTGCTGTCGCTCTGGTCGGCGACCCTTGCCAGCCTTAAGTGCAAGGAAAGAAAACAAGAAAAACATTATAACAAATTTAAAATATTAGTAAGATATTATTATAATATATCAATGTCAGCGTCAATCGTGCCATGCAACACGATCGGAGTCCACGTCAGTTATTTCTGGCCAAAATTTGCTAGATGAGCTAAACTGGCACAAATACAAAATATTTAGGATTAAATTGGCACAATTGCAATATGTTTAGAATTTTTTTTGGTAATTCTCCCAACTCGGGACCTTCTTGCTTTAATATATGTGAAAATTTGCGAGATTACCGCTTACTATTCTAAAAGCTTAAGCTGAAGGTGTGCTTTGATATTTAAATTTCCTAATATAACATAGGCCATTTCTATTCAATCAAATCAAAGCAATCTCATATTAGCAACCCACTCAGTTTGTAGCGCTCGCCTTATGTCGATCGTTTGATGAGTGGCATATTCCATGATATCGCAATTTACCTTCTTATATGAGTTTTCTCATTATTAAAAGAAAATTTGGCGATTTTTCGAGATTTATCCATCTATATAATATGTCGATGAGCTCGAATTTGAACTCCCTCTTGGCAATCTTCTTTGGTGAAAGTATCGAGTTTTGCTCCGCACTCTCAACACTCACTTCTAACTCTAAAGAGAGACAACTCATTACACACATCACAGGCCATGTAATTTTGCTTAAACCAAGCCACCGCAATAAGAAGAAAATGAACTAATTATGAGCTGCCGTATTTTGTTTTGTTCAGCAGAGATAAGAGCAAGAGAGGTGGAGCCGAAGTTGCGGAAAGCACGACCGAAGGCGAATCTGATGAGGTGGTGGTGGAGAGGAGGGCTATGAGAGGAAGTCGAGGTTAGTGGTGGTGACTTGGAACCCGCTTGGAGGCGTAGAAGTGTTGGAGGCGGGGAGGGAAAAGAAGAGAAGTTGACATTTCCCGAGCCCAGTGAAGGTGTTCGGGCAGGTGAGGGTGAGAAATGTTATATCCAACAAGAAAGGTGGTAGGCTAGGAGCGGTCACCGTTGTACAGAGGTTGAAAGTTGAATCTTCGCTAAAGATGGTGTTCGCGGTGGTAAGGAAGAAAGAAGATGTCCTTCGTGGTGGTGAAGAAGATGCGTCTGGATCGCCTGCCTTAACTTTTTGTAAGGCAGGCAGATCCCCACCGCCCAAAAACATTTCCCCCCTATAAAAAGGGGGAAGGGGCGGTGGGGATTTTAAGGCTCCTATGCCTTAAAAGAAGATAACCCACAAAATGTATGGATTTTCCGTTGCCCGAAGCATCGCATAGTTTAAAAGTTATTCTATCTGGAGTTATGTTCCGACCTATCGAGCACGGCCCCCAAAAAATGCTAGTTTTTTAGGTTGAGGCCTAGAATCCCGTTTTCAGGACCAAGCTAAACATATGAGTCCATTGAAATCTCTATTATTGATACCAACTCACTGCAATGGGATTCATTTTAAGAAGCGTATTGACAGTTAATTAGGAGAACGACAATTTCTTAGCAAAGTAATGTGCAGTGTGATTTAAGTTTTCGATTTGTCCAACTAGATTCTTCTCAAGGAATTAATACACAAATTATTATTTTGCTTCGATTGCAAATGCAGTCCTTTGAACGCTTGAGTGGCTAAGATTTCTTGTAACCTTCCGAGCATGAATTCATAACCGCCCATGTTATACATTTCTGAATATTGCAACATAATAAAAATAGATAAGTAAGAGGATTTTAATTTGTAAATTGCAAGTGGGGAGAATAGGGCTGTAGTCATTTTTTTGTTACTCGTTGAACCTCAGTCTTCAACTTAACCATTTTTTTTTTGGGGGGTCGAAAATTTAACCTCATTTGCTAATTTTTGCAAGAATCAATAATTATTCAACATCCACGTACCCTAAGGGTGCCTATTTTGCTAGTTTTTCGTCCTTTGTTTTCTTTAAAAAATTAATTCAAGAAAAACATTTTTCATTGTCTACAAAATGTGACCATTAAGTTTCAAAATTCAGAACAATGCTTCTAAAAACCAGAACTCATATTTTCAGACTTCATTTAGACCTCAATGCCATTCAAAGCTTGGACACAAGACTCCAAAAGGTAGAAACCAAGGATTTTATGCCAGAATTTTTTTTATTAAATAGTCTATAGATATGTAGATCAAGCCTCTTTGCATCATTAAACATGCGGAATCGGCATGATTTGATGGCAAATGGATCCTAAATGTACCTAGAGTCTTATTCCACAAAACAGCAGAAGTATTTCTTGCTTTTACGAGCATTCTAATGATCAGACAGAGAGACGATTTTCACTTTGGTATGAGTACTGGCCTCCCATTGGCATACCAGGCAGCTATTTGCGGAGTGATTATGTGTTGACACCTGATTTTTAATCAGTTTTTCTTTGAACAAATCTTTAAAAAAAATCCATAAAAATTCATAAAATTGACAAATCAGCTTTGGAAGCTTTGGCCAAGCTTAAGGTTCCATCTTTGAACAAAAATATTTTTTGGAAATTTTGAATTTTATTTTTATTATAAAAATATCCAAAAAAAGGAAAAATAGTATTCGCAGTCATAAAAATACATAAAAATGGTCAATATTTTTGTTTTAATCCTATTTCTATCTGGAGAATTTAAAAAGTGGAAAATTCAAATTGGGATCCCACGAGTGTTCACAAATGTGAACCCAAATTGAGCCAAAAAATTCATTTGAGACGCTTCTAGTCTTTTTCTCACCCTGTCCAAGTTTTGACATTTTATTCTTATACCTTTAATTGCATTTCAGTCTAATCAATTTCAATTTTTGACCAGATTACAAAACGGACCTATTTGCATTTCCGATTTAGTCCCCGATTTTTCATTAGGGTCAAATCGAACGTTCTAACGGGGAACCCATGCATAGAAAAACCTTCACCCAGAAGTTTATTGGCGTTTTAAATACTTTGATGGGTTCAAATTGAGAAGGATCGGCAATTAATGTGCCTAATTGAACAAATCTCCTATTTGGGTCAAACTTTACCTCTGGGGTTTTTATCACGAATCAAGCTAATCGGTCTAAAAAATACTCTTCTTACATAAAATCCATGCTGAGAAATCTGATTTTTATGCTTAATTTAAAAAATTCAATCATTTCGAGGTCTGATTTGAGGTTTTTAGCCCAACCGGATCAATCGGGCGGGTCGAACTTGGCCCGATTGACCCGGTTAGCCCCTCCCGCAAAAAGGACGCTCGGCAACAGGTGCAGCAGAGTGACAGAAGGAAGAAAGGGTCCCTGCGTCTTGCACCTCCGCGTGGCTATGCAATCCAGAGCAAAAAAAAAAAAAAGGCCAAAACTCTGCACCAGCTGGTAGAATTAAAAAAGAAATCCCCAAAAACCTGCGCCAAGGCTACCTTGCCCCTCCACGTTCAACCTTGGACCAAGGAAAGCGACAAAAATAGAGCTGGGAGACAAAAACTGAGGAACTCTGTTTTTTTAGGGAGGTGGGAAGAGCATGAACGTCCTCTTCACCCACAAGGCTCCTCGGCTATAAAAGAAGTGAGAGGGTCCGGAGAAAAAGGGGGGATTTTTTTTTCGGTACAAAAGAAAAGAGGGATTCCACAGAGACGGGGCTGGTTCTACGAGCTCTAGAGAATATGGAGAGGTGGGAAGAGGAGAGAACAGAGAAGGAGGTGGTTCTATTCTATGGGGAGAGAGTTTGGAGTGAGGTTTTGAGCGTGGGGGGAGCGGAGCGTAAAAAAGCGTGGAGAAGTGAAACTGAGAGAAAAACGGAGAGAGGTGCTCCCGAGCTTTCTTTACCGATATGGAGAAGGGGATGTCCTGAAGAGCTTCGGCCGTTCAAAAAGCTTCATTCGAACGTCAGGAAATTCACATGATATCGTTGAGCCTCTATAGCCATCATCGCTACCGTCACGATACCAACCACAGGTCGGTCTCCATCCTCTCCTTCACGTCCTGCTTCCATTTGGGTTTTCTATGATTTCCGAGCTCGAGCCGGTTCCGACTAAATCTAGCCGAACCATAGGATAAACATCGTAGATTTATGATGATATAGCTTAAATGTTGCTTTCGTTCTGTTGGATTTGGTTCGTGAGAGAAGTATTTGCATTTTAACATCTGAGATACCCATAACAAATTCAACAGAGAATGTCTCGGAAAGTAAAAGAAAAGAAGAGAGAACGGCTTGCAATGTTGGATTTAAAGACGTGGTAAGAGAGAGAGAGATAGGCTATTACAGTGTTTATTGCACCTGTGTTGCTCTTTTATATGTATTGTTATTTATTTATTTATTATTATTTTTCCTTCATTTTGTGTCCTTCCACGAGTTTTCCTCATTCCACGGTTGATTCTTGCGAGGAACGATGGGAGCTAGATCCAACTGAGTCCAGATGTTCGACAAAGCTCACGCCCAAGTTCTCATTATTTTTAAACACGCGCTTTGTTTCGTACATAGTAGTTAACTGTGAAGGTTCGTGAGGAAGGATATCCACGAAGGGAAAGACCAGAGAACGAAAAAAGACGAGAAAAAGAAAAGGGTGAGAACGTGGGGGTGGTCGCGGTGGTGTCGAGGCGGTCCGACGAGTCGGCGGACATTTCTTTTCGTGTGAGTGAGTTTGGTAGCGGACACCGACGTTGGTCGTATAAGACGGTCGTCGAACGAACGAGATGATATGGCGAAGTTTTAAAAAAACATGGGAGGTCTTCTTCTGTCCATCCTTCCTGCAGGACAGTCCCGAAGAAGAAGATGGCTAGAAAAGGAGGCGGATTGGTGTCCGCGGGATTCGTTTCGTGGATTGGGTCTAATTTGAGTCTGGGCTGGCGTGCGGGGTTAAAATCTGGTCATATTTAGGCCTCTTGAAGGAGAAATTAGAAAGAAAATTGGGCCAGATTGATTTAGGCTTTAGTATAAATATTAGGCCATGAAAATATATGAGACTGGGTCTTTCTTTTAGATTTTTATTCGGGCTTCTTGTGGTTTTGGAAGGGTCGGGCTTAGAAGCCCAATCCGGATCATTATTTCTGGATTAAACAAGAAAAATTCGAAATCTTAAAAAAAAAATAGAGAAAATTCTTGAAAATTTTAAAAAAAAGAATAGTTTTCTTGGTTATTTAGCCTAATTAATATCTCGAGACCCTCTTCCCGCGATGGTGGATGGCCGATGTCCATTCCGGCTCGTTTCTTTTGTACACCCGACTTTATTGTTTAGCTTTAATTCATTTTATTTATGGCTTTGTATCCAAATACCCGAGGGCCGCGAGTTTTTATTTATCGCGTTAGGATAGCTCTTTATGCTTCTTCATGCCCTTTGAATGCTTTGGTTGATTTTTCTTTTTAAGATAAAATTCGAAGATTAGAAAAATGTCATAAAATAAACCCCTACAATACCATTTTGCATGAACGCCTAGCATGGTTGCAAAAACATGATTAGGAACTAAAAAGCAATTAAACTTCGCATGATCACTTTAGGCAACAATCAATCTCGCGGTAACCGCAAGGGCTCTAGTAGATGTGCTAGGGTAAATTAATTCTCGAATCCAAAAATCTCTGGTTGCGTAGAATTGAGTGACCCCTCCTAACCGCTCAATAGGGTTTCCGATCTACCCTCCTCGAAAGATCGGTGGCAACTCCCTTTTGTGTGCACACTCGCACATGCCACCTGACCACACTAAGGTCGAATACAAATTTTTCGACGTTGCGACTTGGTATGGGCTTGGAAGAGCTCGAGCCAAAGGAGGGGCCCGTACTCGAGGCCCTCCCTTGGCAATCCATTAGCCCGCCTTTCCCGATTTATTTACCGAAGATCGAGGGTGGGTCGCGACATTATGCCTTATTCCTCTTTGGAGTATAAGCTCATGTACATAGCCTCGTGTGTGGCCTTTTCAGTTTTGCTGATTATGTACACAAAACAACGTGATTTACTGTCAAGAACGGCATTAAATGATGTAGAGACATCAAAACTAGGATCATGAATGATTCCATTGCAATATAATTCTTCGAACATCGACCCATTGGAATATATAATTCTTTGAAATTTAGTCTATTGTCCATATTTATGAAGACACTGGACCGTTCGCAATTTCATGACCACTTGTCTTTAAATCTAGACTTCCGCCGACCACATTTGATGAATGAAGAAAAAAGACATCTTTTCTATTTGAAAGTTGAAGGTTTTGCTTTTGTACTAGGATAGAGGTCGAAACATTTGAAGACCACGCAATGAAAGGTTGCATTGGCCTTCGGCCCTTCGGGTGTCTCAACCTCTGAAGCACCGGTGCACTTTCTGTAGCACTTGACAAAGCATAACTTTAGGTTGCGGGAAACTACACAAGCCATTGCACAGAACAATTTACACAAAAGTGATTCCGCCTCTACTGTTGATGCCTGTGATGCCATCATGTCCACGAGCACGAGCATCAGCGCTACTAATTTAGGAGAGCTCTTGATATTGATTTGTTTTCAATTAAGTGATGATTGGTAGTCTTTTTGCTGTATTTTGATGTAGACCAAAGTGTCATCATTTCCTCAAATAAGGGCCTAAGGTAAAATCTTGTTTCAAATAAGAACCACGCCTCACCTTGCCAATTGAGTAAATATTTCGGCATTCTAGGGCATTTTTATCAAAAGGCAATTTTAACGTAATTTTTAGTTAAGCTAAATTAAAAATTTAAAAACTAAAAGTTAAAAAAAAAAAGACATAAAAGAAATACGAGCGATAGCGGGCTACAATAACCTCGCCAGCCATCACCAACTCCTCACCGCCCTCACCTCTGGTTGGCGAGGTGGCAGCCAATTTTTAAGAAACAAAAAAAGGAACAAAGAAAAAAAATTAAAAAAGTAAACGACAAAAATGCCGTTGGGTCAACCCCTTTTATGAGATCAATATGACCACTTCACGCCATTATTTGAAACAATGTCCACTTCATGTCATTATTTGAGAAAATTAGGATATTTCATACCTTAATTTATTTGAAAACAAGGTTAACTTTTAAGTCGTTATTTGATGAAATGAGTGCATTTCGGATTCTTATTTAAAATTTTTCGTTTTTTTGTGCTTATATGATACTCTTCATTTACGTCTTCATTGAATGTAAAGAGAATCTTATCCATATTTAATAAATAAATAATTTGACCAGGCAAGTTGACTTGTGGGGTTTGAAAGTTTATCGAGAAGTTAAATGTATTATTTATTGACCAAAGTAATGACTATGCGGTGTTATTTCAAAGTTGGTTTTTTTTTTTTTTGGCTATTACAACTCACTTTTTTATAAAGTCCGCCCCATTTTCGCCAAGAGACGTAATCATCCCTAACCATCCAGTGAAGATTTGAAGTGGTGAACCCGACTTTATTTATTTTCGTTTTTTTTAATTATTTGGATTCTAGTCGCCAGATTTGATAATATAACATGGTTTTTATTTGTTTTATTAAGTGGGTATTACCATACATACTAAAAGCATAATATTTTCTTTTTTTATAGCACGGCACTATTTTCACTCCCATTTTGGTTACAACACTCCTTTTGCTAGTCAGCTTACTAAAATACCCTCCTCTTTCTTCAATTAAATGTTTCTTTTTTTTTTATCATGCTAATCCACAAATCTACCTTTATCTTTAGTTGATCTTGATAAAAATAGAAAAGTAAAATTGATCACAAAATGAAAAAGATTAATTTTTTAAAAGCATAATAAAATTGCGAACATATTTGCATTTAGATATGTATTAACAAAGGATAAACACATAAAGAAAAAAATAAAATTTCGTGCTGTGCAATTCTTGATATAAAGAAATGAGTTAATATCGATTGTAAATTCAATCTCATAGCAAGTGGATCAACTTACGCGAGTTTGAAAGTGCAGAACGTGTAAACAAATTTTCAACCTCATCTTGTAGTTCATATTAAAATATGAAAAGCTAAAAAAAAGGCATAAATAAGCGATTTATAATTTTAGAAGCCTACAAGTCTTTTTGAAAATTACCCACAAGATCAAAATATTCTTGATAATTATATTAAATTTTAAATTTCAACTTTGAAATAGAGTTTCCCTCAAATTATTTCATAAAAAAATAGACAGTTAATTGGGTATTCATGAGCTGTTATAATTAGAAATTTCTAAAAAAATTTATAGCTTTTCTAATTAAAAGCATGATATCATAAATTAAGAATAACGAACTTCTCTTGGAAAAATGATAACATGATATATTATAGAATGATATTTTATTGGGTGTAATTTGACATTTATATTGTGAATTTGATATTTAAAAGGGAAAATAGAAATAAAGGTTGTTATGTTGGTTAGATTGATAAAAAAAAACTTCTTGAAGAAGGATTAGGGTATTTCGATCTATTGAATGGAAAGATGAGTGACTTAACCAAAATGAGAGTGAAAATAGCGCCGCTTTTTTTTATATTATTATTATTATTAGACTTTCCTCAATACATATTAGCATCATTAAAAATAGAAATTTTCCAAAAACCTAATTCTTTTCCACGTGGTCAGGTAAATTTGGTGATTAATTATTAAGAACTGCTACACTTATACTGTTAATTAAACAATACCTATTGTTAACTCACAACAGATGTTAATTCTTTTTCACGTGTGCGCCGCACGAAACCTTTAGCACTTTTAATATCCTCTTTCCCAAATTTTTTTTAGAACTCTGTTGATAAATCCATGTCAGAAATACCTCTTCAAGGTCAAAAATCCATTTCTTCTAGTAAAAAAAAGGAGGATTCAATTGAAACATTAGCTGGCTATTAACCTTTGTTTTTTTTTTTTTTGGGGTCAAAAATTGGCTATTAACCTTACTTGGTAGTTTTATTTTGAATCGACAAATAAAGCCGTCCACACAATGTGTGGAGATATGTTTTGACCAAAAGTAGCTTTAAGGTTTCTTGTCTTATTCTGTGGCTTTAACGGCAATTCATTCATTCGTTGTCTTTCTTTGCATGGTTATTTCGTGGCATATCATGAATAGTGCTGTTGTTGCTAGCTTTCAATATCAAGCCTCATTGAAATAAAGACAGCATTATATTCATAATTCAACACTACACATGGACTTACTTGATTTTGTTTCATTAAATTCTCCGATTTTGAGCTATTGAAGGACTTCTACCCTTTCCGTGAAAGACAAAAAGATCTTTCGGGTCTAGTAAGAACATTCCAATAGAATGTCTAACCAAAATCTCAAACATTTCGATGTGCGAAGACTAAATACGTATAAGACCTAGACAAATTTATTGGGAAAGTTATGGTGCATTTAAATCGCACTTGTGTGTGAAAGAGACAAAGAGATAAGTTGTGAAATTGGTGAACATGTAATAACCATACAGAAAATGAAATTTTAATCAAGTTAGGAAAAATTGAAGTTCGATTATGATATGATGTCTTATATAATCGTGTCATCCAATTCCATGTGGACCAAACTATCGAAAGGAATACTTAGGTGGTGGGCATTCTTAAGGATCATGGCGCATATGAAATTAGATGTGTCGTGAAAATAATAAACCTTTGGAATTGAGGAAAGCCAACTGATGGTCACTTGACTCTTTATTATGTGTTCAACATCTAACATCACATGGAATCATTTGATTTACTTATTTTTCCCACTCTCCGACTTCGAAATGCTATTGAACGACTTCTCGCAATCCTTGGAACATGCCTCTGCACATGTTTTCGCTTTCTTAGGGTCTGCAAGAGAACAGAAAGGGGATGGTTCAGGGAATAATGATAGAGACAATTATCAAGAAAATAATTACTCAATCTTTTGGCAATATATGTATGCAAAATACTAGATCTAATACCTGAGAAATAGAAAAATTTATAAGGGGTCCTGTCCTGTTGTGGTTAAATTTAAATTAAAATCTCAATTTAAACGCCCAATCCAATCTCTCTATACAATAAAATAAATTCAGAAAATGGTTTTTTTTGGGTCGAAATTCAGAAAATGGCTTAAACCTCAAAATTTTCCGGATGAATTCCATGAAGAGTGAATGATGTATAAGATCGTAATTTGAAAGGTAAATTCTGCCTCTTACCTTCAAAGCAGGATACTTTAAATCTCTCGTGCTTTTCAAAATTATGTCTTTTGAATATTTTTCAATTTTGGTAAGTTAAGATCTATTTTTGTCACCCGAAAAAACTAATTCATCCCCATAAATAGACCAAGTTTCAAGAAAATTCTTTGTGCTTAATTCATTTATCTTTTCTATTTCGTTTTTTTTTTGGGTGGTATTTTTCTATTTCTTTCACATTCAAAGCCTGTGCTCCTTGCTAGTCTAGATTGAAATACAAAAGGACCATCAAAGAAAAACTTCCCTGCAAATCAAGAAATTTCGAAAACTATTCGTATATTTCATCACCAGATCTGATTAACCAGAAGGACATATCAAATTTATAATTGATTGGGAGATGAATTTAAATGAGATTCTTTGATTTTTTTTTCTTTCTTTCTTTCATGAAGAAACTCTCATGGACAATGGTTGTAACTAGTGGATTCGAAAGGACTAGAGAGATGTCACAGATCAAATTATCATCTCCATTTTGGAACATAGATAATTTGCAAGAAAGGCGAAAATAGAGGCACTTACCGGCACCGCCTTTGAGGTCGAGACATGTCAATTCGACACAGCCAACGTTGCAATAGCGGAGAGTTGCCTTGATCGGGCAGACCCAAATACATGGGATATAACAATCGAGAAAGGGTATATGAAATAGGCATTTAAGGTGACACTTCATGGGGCATGACAACCTCAATTTATTTTCGGATTCCACCTTGGGTGCCCACCAAATCAACATCATCACCATCACCATCGACATCGACATCGTTTTCTTCATATTTTTGGAGCTCTTGTTTTGCCCTCCCTCTCCTCGAAGAACACTCTGGTTTTCTTCTTCTGAAACCAAAACAAGTTCCGCAGCGCAATGCTCATATTTTCAACTCTTGAAAAATGGAATCAGTTATGGCCTTCATTTATGACTAACAACCGCGTCCGTCCTTGGTGTTATCGGGAGACTGTTTTGAAAGGAAAATATCATTAATTAAGTACCGCAGCAATCTTCATTGGCCAAGATTGCAATATATAGAGATGTCTACAAGGGTAAATCTGAATTCGATGGCACTCTGTTTCAGTCAAATATAAGAAAAATTATTCAAAAAGTCTTAAATCTATTGCATCTTTGCCAATGCAGTCTTAAACTTTTTAATTTTGCTACTTAGGTCCGAAATATTATCATAATTTGTCAATTGAATCCATCCCGCCAATTTTGGACGGGACGTGGACTTCATCCATCCTACATGGAATGGCCAGAGTTTTTTTTTTTTTTTTTGGGTAAAAAAATAGCCAAAGTTGACATGGCAATTTTTAATAATATTATATTATTTTTCAATTTTTGTGTTATTGTATGTTTTTATTTTTTGTAATCCATATAGGGTGATCGGCTTGAAGGTGGGTCAGTTCCCATCCTGAAACCTAGAACCAATGGAATAGGGTCATTTCCTAGTCTGTGAAACCAGGAACTAATTTCGTCCAAAAAAAAAAAACCAGGAACTAATCCTGTCTGCCGTGGAGCTGGCGTTGTCTCTCTCTTTTTGGAAGCTATAGCTCTTTCTCCATTAAAATTCTTTTGTTGGAATTGATAATCTAGGACTTAATTTTTTTTGCCAAGTAAAAATTTATTTCCTACTTAATGTGAATAGCATGAGTTCCTTGTCCCGTCAAATGTCAGAAATTGAAGGCAATTTGATGGCACCCGGTTTCAGTTAAATATCAGAAAATCAACACCGTAAGTTACACAAAGATTTCAATAAAATTACACTAGCATAAACCAAACTAGAGTTTGACTCAACGGGGTGGCCCAGAAAGTAGAATCCTAAACAATCAATAAATAGGAACTTGGAAAAAACTATACAATATAAACCAAATTAGAGTATGACTCGATGAAATCATGAAATAGCTTAGAAAGTGCAATTCTTGCCAAAAGAGCGAACTAAGTGGCCGAAGTTTCCACCAACAGATTGCTCGTTTCTCTTTTGGCGCTCTTTGCCATATTATTTGGAGGGAGATGAATAATATCCTTTTCTGTTACCAGCCATTCTTCCTTCCAGCCATTAAGAAGCACCTACAGAAAGTTGTCAAAGATAAGACACTGACCTTTAAGCATGTGGATAACACTCCTCACAACATGAGGATGCAACCTAGCTGGACATTGATCCGACTATTTTTTGCTAAGTAGAGGGTTGTCCTAGTTGTGGTTTTCTAGTTTTGGGTTTTTTATTTTTTGGGCGGGTTTCTTTTGGCCTTTCTTTTCTTTTTCTTGAGGGACTCTACTCCATGTTTTGGACCCATGACACTCTTGCACTCCTAATGACATTCTTTAGTGTCATCACGAGTGCAGGATCTTTTTTTTTTTTGTAGTGTCAGGTTCCTCTATTCTTGTAAAGTTGCGCTTTGGTTAAAAGTTAATATAATCCTTACCTCTACCAAAAAAAAAAAAATACCCAAACCTTGTCAGAATTTGACTCAACGGTAACGACTGAGCACATTTCGACATTATACTGGAGTTTGACTCAATGGTAGAATATCTGAAATAAAGATAAACACTAAGTTTGACTCGACGACGAGAATTTGAAAGCTATATCTAAGGAAATTAAAATACAGTGCAAAAAGTAAAAATAAAGATAATTTGTTCGAGAGGCTTCTTTAATGGGTGCTGGTGGTACTTATAATAGTCAAGTGAAACTACATTCTGATTGTTGGAGCTTCCAGTGCACCCTTATCGATAGCCTCGACCTTTACGATTCCACATGAGTCTATTTGACGGGAAAATTATTAAAAAAGTCCTAAACCTATTGTAATTGGATCAATTTAGTCCTAAATCTTTTTTTATTCTAATTCAGTCCTAAGGGCCTGTTTGGTTCAGCATTTAGCCAAGAGACTTTGAGTAAATGCAAAACCTTTAGGCTAAGGGCCTTTTCCAAAATGCAAGTAGGGTTTGACAAAGTATTTTTTTTAAAACGCATTTGAAAACAACTTTGACGTAAATGCCATTTGGTAAAAAATATACTTTGTAAAGTATTTTTATTTTTTTATAAAAAAAAATGGCGGCAAGTGATCGCCGACGGCGGCGATAGGCGATGGCTATGATCAGCGACTGCTGCGACTGGCAATGATCGGCGACTGCTGCGACGGACGATGGCCTCTGCGGGCAATGGCAGCGACGATCAGTGACCGGCAACCGACGGTGACCGGCAACCGACGGCGACCGGCAACAGGCGAAAGGCGACGGCAACCGGTGACGGGAGGCGATGGCGGCAACCGGCGATGGGCGGCGGCCACTAGCCCTGGGCGGAAGGCGGCAGATGAATGTGACAAAGTTAAAAAAAAAATTAGTTGCATTTGAGATTCAACTTCCCAAAGTACCTCCAGAGGTACTTTGGCCTAAAGGCCTTTGGAGATCATTTGAGATGCAATTGCTTCTGCTCAAAGTGAGCCAAAAAATGAACCAAACAGCAATTGTATTTGATCAAGGGGCTTTAGAGCCTCAATGCTCATCTCAAATGCTGAATCAAACAGAATCTAAATCTTTTGTATTTACGCCAATTCAGTCCATTAAGATGGCCGGAGCTGACGTGGCACCGCCGGCGCTGACATGGCAAATTTTTAATAATATTATTTTATTTTTTATTCTTTTATTCTTTATTCTATTTTCCTTTTTCCTTTTTATTTCTTTTTCTTTTCTCCTGAACATCGTCTTCCTTAGGGGTGAGCATGGGTCGGGTGGGCCGGGTCCAGACCTAGACCTTGAAACCGACCATGTTATAACCGGTTTTCAGTTTTTGGAATCGAGACCCGACTCTATTTTTCTTGAAACCTGTTTTGGAACCGACCTTGTTTTTCGGTCTCGACCTTGCAAAAGTGCCGATCGATGAAGTCTATTTAATTACCACAAAATCGTAGTTTTCACAAAATGAAATATATTTATCAATGATAAAATCTTCAGTAAGACAATCCATATTTAAAAATAAAAAAAGACTTGGGTAATATACTAGGTTGCATCGACACGCCAAACCCCTCGGCGTGTCGGTGTCGGACACGGACACGCGTCCGACACGCGTTCAACACGTGTTGGAAGTTCGACACGTGGTCAGCGCCGGCGACACGTGAGTCGGCAAAGAAAGAGGGTGGGGAAAGGCAGATTCGAAGGGCACAGATCGGTGAAGGAGGGGGAGGCGAAAGAGGGTCTCGGGCCATGAGACAGAGGAGGGAGGGAGCCGGCGACGCGCGGCGAGCGTCCGAGCAAAGAACATATTTCGTGTGTGACGGATCATAGAGCAAACGTGCAGGAGGACAGAGCGAGAGCGACGGAGGAGAGGGTCGACATCGGGGCTGCCATCGCGAGTCGCAACACAGAAAGAGGAGCGAGAGAGGGGGTGTGCGTCTGAGATTCTTTCAGGAAGTAGAAGGGAAGGGAAGGGAAGGGGGAGGATAAAGAGGGGAGAGAGAAAGAAAACGTGTGAGGTCACTGAGGTGTTCTTGGCGATTTTTCAAAAAAGTAAAGAGAGATAATAGGGGGAGATAGAGAGGAGAGAGAGGGGGCTGAGGGCCTGAGGCGTGTCAGTTTTTCAAAAAAAAAATGTAAAAACCCAAGCAGAGGAGACGTCAGAGAGTTGGAGAAGTGTCCAGAAGCAAATCCAATTTTTTTTTTCTTTTTACTTCATTATTTCTTCATTTTTATAGGTTAATTGAATCAAATTATGGAAGTATTGATCGTGAGCTTTCTTTGTATTATAATAATTCTTTTTGTAAATCTCATTTTATAAGAGAAATTTTAGAAATAAAAATATATCATATATATATAAAAATATATTTAATACGACGTGTCGGCTTTTTTTATTTTTGAGAAATGGCATGTCGTGTCGGTGTCCATGTCCGTGTCGGTGCAACCTAAGTAAGATACTCATTCAATAGTTTTTTTTTAAGTAACTAAAAACCGGACACCTCAGTATATATATATAAACGATTCTAAAATCGGTCTGGGTGGGCCTTCACCTAGAATCGATACCCAGATCGGTTTCAATCGGTTCCCAAAATTTGGAACCAGCATCTGGACCGGTTTCAACCGGAACCGGTTCCCAACCATGTTTTTTGGGTGGGCCGATCCGGGTTCCGGGTCAACCCGGTCCGGTTGCACACCCCTAGTCTTCCTCACTATGCCTATCTCCTCCGAGCGCTCTAGCCCTACCGGCCACCTGCCGAGGGTTTCTCCCTCGGCCCTCTGCCAGCACATAGGTGAGGGTCACGAGCCCTCGCCGGCGAGGGCTCTGAGTATTAGCAGATCTCTGGCGGCCTCCAGAACTACATTTTTTTATTTGTTTTTGCCGAACTTGGAATGTTGAATCTGACCACAAGCCTGTAGTTTAATCTTGTGAAATCGAAACTGATAAATGATGAGAAAGTTTGATTTAGATCTCTGCGCGTTATCATTAGTTCGAGCATCGCTTTGAGGCCAAATCTAGAGCTTGTATCCCAATGTGCATATTAGTTGTTCGATGATTTACCCAAATGAAATGTTAAACCTAGTCTCGTGAAAACAGTTTGTTTAGTTTGTTTCGACGCTTGATTGCTTCTTGAATCGCAATATGTAGGTTTGACGTTGAGTTTTTCCTTTGGTTTATGCTTGATTTTCTGGTGTCGGCCATGGAAGAATCGAAACCGCTGCTCCATATGTGTGTATGTCTGGATTTAGAGCTCCAATTCTGTGTTAAAAAAGTGATTCCTGAGATTGTTGTTGGAAGCTTGAGGTTCTGGAGAATGGAGGAGTGGGCGTCGCGAGGGAGAAGATGTTCAGGAGAAAAGAAAAAGAAATAGAAAATAGAAAACGAAAATAGAAAAAAGAAAACAGAATAAAAGAATATTAATATTAAAATATTATTAAAAATTTGCCACGCCAGCGACGGTGGTGCCACCTCAGCTCCGGCCGGCCAAATAGACTAAATTGGCATAAATGTAAAAGGTTTAGGACTGAATTGGCACGAAAAAAAAGTTTACGAATGAATCGGGCCAATTGCAATAGGTTTAGGACTTTTTTGGTAATTTTCCCTCTATTTGACTATGTTTTTAAGCAGTTATTTTGAACTATGTGGCATACTATATAACTGTCGACAGTCTTCAAACTGCTCTTATCAATCATGCCCACGTTCTCTGCTTTCTAAAAAACGTTTGAGCTAAGCCTTCAGGAGGTTGTTTTAGAGCGTGTAATTGTCGGCAACTGTTTTCCCGCTGGATGTTCAAACTGCAACAGTCTAATCTATTCTGTCGCGCTTTCTAAAAGACATTCCAAATTCTTGGCCGCATCATCTATTATCAGTGCAATATCCATAGGTGTTTCATCTCCTCCGTCGTGCGTCGCTGGTTGGGGCACATGGCATTGATCCGTGTCAATGTCGACAAACTTCTTAATATCCTCCAACTGATTGATAACTAAAAAGTCTTCACGTGCCTCGTGCACGACCTTCTTGTATCTTGATATCATGTTTCAATATCTTCCCTCACGTTTCAGGCACGTGTGTCGATAGGCGAACTATTTTAGGTGCTAACGCAAGTAAATTGCGGAATTCCCGGATCCATCAATAAATATGTTAGCTACCTTTCGAAACTCCTTTTGCTTAATAGATTTCCACTCTCAACAGAGTTCGCTGATCATATTTGACGACGAGCACTCGAAGAAAAGTATCGCTTATTTCCTCATCATTTTATGGAAAAGAATGCGTCTGAGAAGCGCACGAAGCCGCACATTTTGTCCAGTACCAAGAATAAAAAGCTTTTTTCGCACAATGGGCTTCATCCTTGGCATTGGGCAAAATAGAGTGTGGAAATACCAAAACTGGATATCGCTCGCCTTAATTGGTGCTAGTTTGAATACTTTTGCCATTTTCGTTATTGGAAGGGCGACAAGAATCTGACTTGTTATTCGTCAAGAATCACTTGATACTTGCAACCTTTAACCTAATCATAGTTATTAGTGGTCTAACCCTAAATTGTCATGTCAAGTAAGAGTTTGCTTTAAACTAAGTTATGAGAATGATTACTTTCTAATTAACTAGTAATTAAAGCACTTAGAGATTTCCCGTCAGACTGAGTTTTGCTTTTGCCACATATTGAGTTAGTTATCTATGACCTCCAGGATGCTGCTCGGAAGCCCTTTTGTGATCCAGGAGCTGAGTGTTTTCTTCCCCTCTTGATCCAGACTGTTTTGGATCGTCATGCTGCTCTGCTGCTGCTGCTGCTGCCTCTAATTGCTGCTGTTCGGTTGCCCCTACTTCAACAAATGTTGTCTTTGTCTGCCTTCGTGGCTTCTTGGTTGCTGTTGTTGTTTAGTTTTTGAAGCAGGCCAAACCTTTCTGATGATAACGGTCCCTGGCCTTTGCTGGTCTCTTATGCTGCTGTTTGGTTGCCTATCTTTGAACCACAGATGCTGTCAAATTTGTTGGGGGGTCGGCTGGTGGATGGCTTGTGCTCTTTGGCTGTTCTCCTCGGCTCCTTTACGCTCTTTCAGGTCCTTGTACAGTCTTCTAGAAAGCAGGCTTGGCTCTACAAACAGGCTCCTTCACAAGACCTTCGGCTGGGATGTTTCACTCTCCTTTTTGGGAACCTCTCGGCTGTCTTTTGTTCATATAGTTCCTTGTTTTTGCTTATCACAGGTCTTAGATAGCTATTATTTCTTTTGATTTCTATCTTGGCTGTGTTGTTTGGCCGTGTTTTGTATGGCTTGCTTTGGCCACTTTGTTCAAAGTACTTTGATAAGGCATTGTATCTTGCAACCGGTTCATCATTGAATCAATCTGAGCATTGTTGATGTCACTATTGGTTCATGATTTTTGTGTCCGGTTACATTCTGTACCTAGTTTTGAAAAGTCAATACATATTTACATTACCAAAAAAAAAATAGTTGACTTTTTTTAATCAATTTTTGTTAATCTTCTTTACTTTTTTTTTGGGGGGGGGGGGGGGGGGGGGGTCGAATCTTCTTTCACTTGACCCTTGTCAAAAATGGTGGTTCTTCATTGATATTTCCTATTTTATGAGATTCCTTCCTCAATTGATACATGCTTATAGCACAATACATGTATCAAGTAATTTGTTGAATTTTTATGCATTAATGTCGTGCATTTATCTGAAAGTGCTTACAATTGGTTTTTTTTCCTTTTCTTTTCATAGAGAGAAAAATATATTAAGCGCCTATTACGGCTCACAAACCCTTTACTGTGCAAATATCAAAGTACTCCCAAACCCTTTTTTCTCCTCTCTCCACACGCTTGCACTCTTGTAGCGACGCCTATCTCTCCAGGTATTTCCATCATAAGACTATCCACAATTATTAGAAAATGCATCCATCCATCTTTTTAACTTTTATTTGTGTGACACACCAAAGTATTATCGATCGGAATTGTCTACTAATCTTCAGTTCCTTAAAATTACCTGCTGTTCTATCGGGTGTTGATTCCTTTTTAAGAGTGTTGATTACGTTGGTCCCCATTTAGTGGTGATTGTACTTTGTACCAGGGGCTGCAACCGGACCGGGTTTACCTGGAACTCGGATCAGACCTCTTGAAAACAGAGCCAATCTGTTCCTGTTCAAACAGATCCGGGAACCGGTTGAAACCGATCTGATTCTCGGTTCTAGGTGAAGAGCGACCCGGACCGGTTTTGGAATCGATTTTTAACTACTATTTAAAAAAAAATAGTCTTGTTGGCCAACCTTGCCTCACTTCCTCTGTTTTGTGTTTCCCATCTCATCGTGCTCTATCTCGTCCTGCTTTTGGCGGATCATATATTATCTATTATTTTACATCGGATTCTTGCTTAGCATTGTTGCTTTTGGCAGTTTTATTAATTATTCACCTTTTATTTTGGATCATTTCATCGATATTCATATTTTGATGGAAAAAATGAAATAACAAAATAACAAAAGGAAAACAGGTTTTCGGGCCTGAAACTGGACCAAAAAAGGGGATTTGGTCCAAAACAGATTCAAGGACAAACATGGTAGGCTCTAGGTTCCAAAAATTGAGAACTTGTTATAACATGGTCGGTTTCAGGGTCTATATCTGGTTCCTACTCACCTGGCCATGCTCACTCCTAATTTACTGGACAAGTTGAGTTTTCGACCAAGTGGGACGTCCAAATCTTTTCATTTTATAATTGGACTACGCAGTACCAGTCGGACCTCATCATCTCCTATAGGAATAATTTTTAGTGTCGTTGACAGAATGAAGGCGCTTCATGCAAAAATTAGACCTCCCATAAAATTGACTTATTGTGGATTATTAGGAAAATGTGGACATCCTTTACTTGGAAACCTGTTAAGCTTTAATAAAGTCATGTTTAGAAAATAATCTTTTGATATCGAATTCTCCTTCTAATACGTAAAATCATGACGCTTTACTAAATTCATTCAGAAAGGTAAAATCTTTTCTAACAATAAGCGCTTGTTCATACATGTGAGTTGCACGGCCGTGGCACGAATTTTGCACACGAGTTGCACCCGCCCCAATTTCTGTCCGTAGCCTTTTTGTTGTTGTTGCCTTGCCGTAAAGCGGTGATCGCTACTTTAGTTTACAAAATGATAATTTCTTGGATCTTCTTTCGTCATCCTGGTTGCTGCCTTCGACCCATCGGAAAAATATATAGAATAGAAACGAGAAACAAGTTAATAGCAAACGGCAGAAGCTTTTGCGTTGTTATCACTTCGTTATTGTTGAAAATATGTCTCGAATTTGAGTCCCGAATGAAACTCGGGAGTTAGGCACAAGTTGGCATTGACTCGGGAGTTAGGCACATTGGCATTGACTCGGGAGTTAGGCACAAGTTGGCATTGACTCGGGAGTTAAGAGTTTGGCAAGTTTGGCAAGTATGAAAGACAAGAGTTTGGCAAGTATGAAAGACAAGAGTTTGGCAAGTTTGGCACCTCTTTCTTTTGACTTGGAAATTAGGCATAAGTTGGGCACAATTTGGCATGCTTCCTCCTTCCATATGGCTATATAAGGAGAAGAAGATGCAATTGAAGAAGTGCGCCGAAACCAAGTCGTTCGGTGGCCGAGAGAAGAGAGAGTTCTTCTTGTGAGGGTTTTCTTTGCTTGTCGTAATTACACCTGAGTGTTTTTGCCAGATAAATTCTTGTGAGTAGAATTTGTATAATTCCTTGAGTGAGGTTTCACTAGGAATTGTGAGAGTCTAAACACTGTGTGAGTTTGAGGTGTAATTGGGGTTTGGGAAACACCAAGAGTGTGTTTGAGTGCTCGAGTGATTGATCTCGTTGTATCGCTTGTTTTCTATAGTGGATTCTGTGCTGCTCTCCCCGTGGACGTAGGTTCCGACATTCGGACCGAACCACGTAAATCTCGTGTCCTTTGTTATTATTTCGTTTTATTTCTCTGTCGACTTTGCAAACGCTCATCGATCCGATTCCGCTGCGACACCGCTCAAGGTGTCCTATTTCGCAACAATTGGTATCAGAGCTAGGCTTGCTTGAGTTGAAGCAAATCGATGGCGACAGAAGCTAAAGTGAAAATCGACAGATTTGAGGGGAAGGACTTTGGTTTCTGGAAGATGCAGATAGAAGACTACTTATATCAGATGAAGCTGCATGAGCCCCTGTCTGGGCAAAAGCTAGAAACGATGAAGCAACCCGATTGGGAATTGCTGGATAGACAAGCGATGGGTGTTATTCGGCTGACGTTGGCTCGTAACGTCGCATTTAATATTGTCAAGGAGAAGACCACTGCGGGTTTGATGAAAGCCCTGTCGGACATGTACGAGAAGCCCTCTGCGATCAACAAGGTCTATTTGATGCGACGTCTGTTTAACTTGAAGATGAGCGAAGGTACATCCGTTGCTAATCATATCAATGAATTCAATGTGATAGTTAGTCAATTGAGTTCAGTTGAGATTGACTTTGAAGATGAGGTACGTGCTTTGATTCTATTATCCTCATTGCCTGATAGTTGGAATACTACTGTTACTGCTGTTAGCAATTCTTCTGGGTCAACTAGTTTGACGTTTGATGGGATTCGAGATTTAATTCTGAGTGAGGATATTCGTAGAAGAGAATCTGGCGAATCTGTATCTACTGCTTTAGTAGGTGAAAGAGGAAGAGCTAGTACACGTGTTAGCAGAAGTAGTATGAACATGAATAGATGCAGTCAGTCTAGGACTGGCGGTGATGTCTGTTGGAATTGTGGCAAGAGAGGGCATCTTAGAAGAAATTGTTTTAAGCTGACAAATGAAAGAGCTAAGGAAATTGGAGTTGAATCTGCAGATGATGTTGCAGTTGTAGCTGAAAATTCTGATGATGTCGATTATGTCTTGTCTGTCACTGAGAATTCGTCGTTTGACGGATGGATTATGGATTCTGGTTGTTCTTTTCATGCTACACCAAACAGGAACTGGTTTACTTCTTATCAATGCATGGATAGTAGTAAAGTGCAGTTGGGAAACAACGCTGAATGCGATGTTGTGGGTGTTGGTGATATTAAAATCAGAATGCATGATGGTATTGTGAGGACATTGACTGGGGTAAGACATGTTCCAGAATTGAAAAAGAACTTAATTTCCTTGGGTGCTCTAGATTCAGCTGGATGCAGGTATTCCTCACAAGGTGGAGTCCTAAAAATTGTTCGAGGTGCTCTGGTGATAATGAAGGGAATCAAACATGGCGGCCTGTATGAACTTCAAGGTAAGACATTGATAAATTTTGCTCATGAGACGTCGACATCTGTTCGAGAGTCTAACGGCTACTCGAGGAAGGCCTGGGTGTTTGTGCGAAAGCACATGTTTGATGCTGTTGTCAGGAATACGCAGTCGAGAGCTTTGATCGGAATGGAGACTGGTAAGTTGATCAAGCATGTGCGAACTGACAGTGGCATGGAGTCCTGCTCGAAGCTGGTAAATAAATTCTGCATGGAAAAGGGCATAGTGAAACATCGCATTAGTGCTAGTAAACCACAGCAGGTTGCAGAATTGATGAGCAGAGAGTTACTAGAGACGGCCCGTGAAAAGATCTCTAGTGCTGGTATGGCTGGGAAAATTCCAGCGGATGCGCTTAGTATGGCGAGCTACCTGGTGAATAGATCCCCATCGACTGTGATTGGATATCAGACTCCCAAAGAAGTATGGTCAGGTAATGTTGCTGATGATTCTAATTTTAGAATGTTTAGTTGCCCGTGTTATTATCGAGTAAGTGATGGTAAGCTCGATATGGAGGCAAGGTGCATATTCCATGGTTATGCACAAGGTGAGTGTGGCGATCAGTTGTGGTGCCCGAATATAGATTCACCTGTTTGCAGCAGAGAAGTTACCTTTGACGAGTCTCCAGTACTTCTAGCTAGGAGTGTTTGTGGCAGTGTTTATACGGATCTGGACGGTGTTCAGCTTGAGGTGGAGTTGCAACCAGAAACTCCTGAGGTAGCGGATACTAGCGAAGTAATCGACACATATGATATTTGGATTAAGGTGGAGCCGGCAAAGCCAACGATTACTATAGCTACTGAATTTGATAAGGAGCATGTTGGACTTTCTGTCAGATATGGATATAATAATGATTTTGCTTTATCTGTGATACAGAAAGTTATGTTAGAAAATCCTTATGGAGTAGCTAACTGTACAGGTGGAGCTGATGTCCTGAGGCCTATGATTATGGCAAAGTTCAAGCGTGGCTTGAACTTGAAATATCTTTGTGCAGATTGAGCCCAAGAGGGCTGTGGGAGAGTAGCAGGCGAATTCATTGAAGCGATTGTGACTTGGCTCAAATGTCGAGCCAAGGTGGAGATTGTTGAAAATATGTCTCGAATTTGAGTCCCGAATGAAACTCGGGAGTTAGGCACAAGTTGGCATTGACTCGGGAGTTAGGCACATTGGCATTGACTCGGGAGTTAGGCACAAGTTGGCATTGACTCGGGAGTTAAGAGTTTGGCAAGTTTGGCAAGTATGAAAGACAAGAGTTTGGCAAGTATGAAAGACAAGAGTTTGGCAAGTTTGGCACCTCTTTCTTTTGACTTGGAAATTAGGCATAAGTTGGGCACAATTTGGCATGCTTCCTCCTTCCATATGGCTATATAAGGAGAAGAAGATGCAATTGAAGAAGTGCGCCGAAACCAAGTCGTTCGGTGGCCGAGAGAAGAGAGAGTTCTTCTTGTGAGGGTTTTCTTTGCTTGTCGTAATTACACCTGAGTGTTTTTGCCAGATAAATTCTTGTGAGTAGAATTTGTATAATTCCTTGAGTGAGGTTTCACTAGGAATTGTGAGAGTCTAAACACTGTGTGAGTTTGAGGTGTAATTGGGGTTTGGGAAACACCAAGAGTGTGTTTGAGTGCTCGAGTGATTGATCTCGTTGTATCGCTTGTTTTCTATAGTGGATTCTGTGCTGCTCTCCCCGTGGACGTAGGTTCCGACATTCGGACCGAACCACGTAAATCTCGTGTCCTTTGTTATTATTTCGTTTTATTTCTCTGTCGACTTTGCAAACGCTCATCGATCCGATTCCGCTGCGACACCGCTCAAGGTGTCCTATTTCGCAACAGTTATCAACATCATCAGAAACAGATAGAACTTGAATATCCACAAACAATCACATCTTTTCTCGTGCAGCTATGTTTGATCCGATACCATACACGTCGTAAAATCCATCTATCAATCTATCATCTTTTCATCGTAACTGACTACATTATAAGTCTGCATTTAATGATAATCAAGAGATTAATTCTATTTTTAACAGTAATATTGTGTTTCTATGAGAGAGAACATTGCTAAAAGAAGGCAAATCCTGACTTACATTGAATTAGCAGCAACATTTGCAACATCTTCCTTTTGTGGAGCCTAAACCGGCTAACTGAGGGAAGCCACTAAAGCACCGGAGATACCAAATTTTTGGGGGAAAAAAAAAGGTATGTAGACACTAATTTAGGAAAAATGATTGGATGACAGTCACGTTGTGCATGACAATGTGATCGTGTTATGCTTATCACAAAAATATTTACAACTTTTTTTAAATGTTATGTCCAGTAACAAATTATTTTGTGGCTGGCATTGGACTGACCGTGGACGGTCAACCTAGCAAGGCTGTTTACAAAATAGTTACATTATACCAAAATTGTTCTTGTGAAAATTTGATGTGTTTCGATATGCTTAGAAAATGGTTGCTTTCATTCAACCCCTAAAATTAATTCTCTATTCCATGATTTTGGCAACGAAATCATATTTGACGTAATCGTTTTTGCTCTTCCATTGCCATAATATACTTTGTCAAAACTAAACTTATCGGCAAAAGTTATCAGATGTTAGGAAAATCTCAACCCCGGAAAAATTTATTGAAAGTACAATTATATGTGTGGTGGTGACAATAAATCCCATGATCAGAACATATTTTCATAGACGATAGCTAGTCAATTAGATATGGGAAACGCGATCTCCCCGGCAGCCGCAAGAAAAAAGAGAAGAAAAGGAAAAATAAAAATAAAATTAATTAAATAATTGGAAAAACTCTCCATGATAGCGCCATCCATGCAATGTAGAATGGCCAGCATTCACGTCCACAATTTATGGACAAAATTGGTCTGATAGACTCAATTGGAAAAATATGAAAATGTCTAGGATTTGCTTGAATAATTTTCCCTATTGAGATTGACATGTAGGCTCTTATTCAATTCAACAGTTCCTAGCTTCAATTAAATAAAAAAATATATATCTAGAATTTCCTAAACATATTATACTTGGGCCAATTCAACCTTACACTTTTTAATTTTGTTAATTGAATTTTAAGTATTTTCGCATTTTGCGAATTGAGTCCATTTGGTCAATATTTGATAAATAAAAAAAAAATGCCGACATGGACTCTGGCCATCCTACAAGGCACAGGTAGAGCTAACATGGACAATTCATTTTTTGATTTTTGTATTATTGCATGTTTTAATTTTTTTTATTTTCATTTCCTTGCCTTTTTTAAGAAACGTGACTGATGACTGATACTGGCCACAGGTGAGGTTGTCGCGGTCCCTGTAGGCCACGGGCAATAGGCAAGGGATTATATGGATAAAGCTTTCACACTGGACCATAAATCCACATTTCAACTCACATATAATCAGCTATGCACACATGATATCATAATTGAAAATATGAGAACACAAGTTCCCATGTTCAGCAGGAACAAGATCTGAAAAGAAATATAATTTCTTTCCTTAGCCGAACAGGTGAACAAGTTCTTTACTTTGAGCATTTTATTAATATGTATGATTGGTAACATATTTGACAAAACAGGTTAACTTGAGCATGTTAAAATTGTCATAATCTGAGCATGTGTTGAACTACAAATTCTGAGCTATTGTGTAACAATTCTATATCACAAGCAATATGCTCATATTTATCATGCATGTGATTAAGTTCTATAGAAAATCAAGTAGAATCACATGTTTATGCTTTGAAACTATACTTGTGCTTAATCTCTAAATCTTAAGCATTATCGCAAGTTCTGAGATTGTTCATGATGTTAAAATATTGACTTCAAAACTTATTCTTGCTAAAAGAACAAAGAATAGATTGATAAAATTCATTCTTGGCAAAATTCTACTGAGAGTAACTAGATCCTAATTGCTCATCTTTTTATTCAAATCATTGTTACTTTTGTGGATAGTTTTGTCATCATCAAAAATGGGGAGATTGTTGAGAAAAGCCCCTAAGTGATTTTGAAGTTGACAAAACAATTCAAGTACTCTTAAGTTTTGAGATAATGCCGTGGAATACTTATTTTGCAGATTATCCTTTGATGCGGGGATGCATAGAATTGAATCTGTCAAAAAGGTTTTGTTCAAATGGGATTTCTGAGGGACTCAGAGGCTGGTTTAAGCTCAGGCGTTGAGTGGGGATAGCTCAGACGTTGGAATGACGCTCAAGCTTTGAGTGGAGTATTCACTTGCAGTAATCAAAACTTAAAGATGACTTTGAAATGTGCTTATTTGATACACTATAGCGGATACAATCGAGCTGGATCATTCTTGAGGATTCTCGAGGATAGAGATCAATCAAGGATGAGAAATCAAGGAGACACACATACGACTTTCTAAATGAACAAAATCATCTATGGAAACCCAGGATCGATCGTAATTGTATGGACGATTTGATCCGAACGGGGAAGACTTTCCTTTGGCAATCCCCAACGGCTACGAGATCTTCTTTTGGTATCTGTCTTGTCCAAACGGGAAGTTTTGGAGAGACCTCTTCTGAAAAGCCTTGCAACGGTTAGATTGGAGGCGAATGAGTATAAAAGACATCTCAAAGTCGAAAGGATAAAAAGATTGGCGTAAAGAGGGAAAAGTCTTTATAATTCTTAGATCGAGAGTACTTCATTTCACATACACTTCTTGATTCATACATTATAATTGTGAGGAGGTGTACACAAGAATATTGAATGCTAAGTGGGGTATCCTGCGTGTCAAGGAGATCACTAAGCTATAACCTCTCAAGCAGTTTACTAGTAGAATCTAGCCGATTGGCTGATAGCAGAAGAAGTGGACGTAGGCTTAACCAAAACCGAACCACTATAAACCCTCTGTGCAGTTTTCTCTATCCCTACTCTGATCAAATCATATAATATGTGATAGTAGAACTGCATATGAATTGTCTATATTGATATACTGTGTTGCCATCGTCTGAGACGTTATATAAACGCATGTGCAATTTATATTTCGCAAAAAATACTGAAATTGTACTATAATCACATATTCACCCCCTCTAGGTGATAACGCTAGCCACAACAGTTTTGACAACAACAACAAAAATCACATATGATCAAGTGGATTATATATATGTTACATTAAATTCGCATTATAGGCCAATATCAATTTTAAAGATAAAAACCCAACATAAATGGGTTTTTTTTTCTTGGTCGAGCAAAATAAATGGGTTGAAAGTGGGTCTTTAGTAACCCACTTAGGGTGCGCATGAAATCTTGCCAACTTCTCAATTTCCCTGCCAGAAGTCGATCTGGTAGGAAAATTCGTTTGATAAAAATACTGCCGAAGTAGAAATTCGTTTGGTAAACAAATTGACTTCTGGCAAGATTTTCTACTTCTGGCAAGATTTCTAACTTCTGGCAAGATTTTTGAGTGATTTTGAGAAGTAAAAAATTTTCACTTCTCCCCTTGAGAAGTCATTCTCTCGGGACCAGCCGGTCGTCGGCCGCCGCCGCCGCCGGTCGCCGCCGCCACCGGTCGCCCGCAGTCGGTCGCCGGTTGCTGCCGCCGCCGCCGGTCTCCGATCGCCGCCGCCGCCGGCCACCGCCACAGCCGGTCGCCGGCCGCCGCCACAGCCGGTCGCCGGCCGCCGCCGGTCCCTGCCGCCGCCGCCGCCGGTCGCCGGCCCCGACTTGCCAACGGTCGAAACATTTTTGTCATAATGTTTCGAACATCGTCTTTTTTAATTGTTATCAAACGCATTTTTCTATCAGAAATCAACTTCTGAAGCAGAAGCTGAAAATTCAACTTCCACTTCAAAGCAAAAGCTGAAAAAATGACTTCCTTGCCAGAAGTCATTCTTGACTCCGGCAAGATTTCATGCGCACCCATTGAGATGCACAATGGCAACATTGCGCCAAGGTGGAATTCCCCAAGCAGAGTTGGAGGAACTAGGAAGTACACGCCCATGTGCATCGCGTCCTCCATTGCTGTTGAACTTCAGAATCCGTGGAAAGAAAAAGAAAAACTTCTTGACGAGGATGGTTTCTCGTTGGACTTCTTTCTGGGGTCGGTGCAAGCTCATCAGCGTGGATGAGAAGTTGAAGAACAAAGCCCCGTGGGCTTGTCATTGATGCGTTGTTCTTAGTCTCGGTATTCCCAAAGTGAAAGCTAAAAGCTCCGTAGCTCTCTCTCTGGTCTTGCTCCTGCCGTATCGCGGCTCATCCGACTACCGTCGTCTTCATCGCTGGCTACTCTGTAGGTGTAGATGAAGTGTTCGACAAAATGCCTAAATTAGGAAGAGTTTTGATTGCTATTTTTTTCCCCTTCACTCTAAGCCGCGTCCCTCTTTCTAGCTATCTACTGCCTTCCTCCAACCTCAACGCTCAAGTTGAGCGGCTCAACAATAACTTGCGGCGGGGGTGTTGGTGTGGGCTTTTGTCATTCATGACCTATAATTTTGAGTTTTATTTTTTCTCAAATTGATCCATTTGAAAAAAAAAAAATGAGTCACTCATACGAAATTAGGCTCATTAAATCCGAGCCACAAGTGGGTATGGAACCCATCTTGTCAGTCATATGTTCTTTATAAGTATTTTAATTTATAGTTTTTTTTTTGGTAAAAGTAAGATATGTATTAACAGAGCGCTAAAATGTACAAACCTCCGCCGCACACCACTAAAGTGTCGCCTAAAGCGTAAGGGCAGCTCGGGTAAAATCAAGGAATCAAAATGCCACATAATGTGGCATCTAAAACACAAAAGCTATCCTGCATAACCTATACAAGGATTTGTAAAAACCCAAAAGCCTACAAATGGCCAAACAACAAGAGGGAGAAACATCTCCATACAATATCAATCAAAAACCGTTGGAGAGATACCCCAAGAAGCTTGCATCCTACGGTTTCTGGGATTGTCATCTACATGACTAAAAGTTAGAGCCTTGTCCTTGACAACTTTTTGAAGATGCTCTTTAAGGGAAGACATGTTGAATTGCTTGTTGCGGAAGAGAATATGGTTCCGGTCCGTCCAAATCAAATAACACAAGGCACCAAAAGAGAATCTAGCAATGCAGTGATGAAAAGAGTGGCCACGAAAGTGTGTCATCGCCCACCGAAGGTTGTCCTGCCAAGACGTGTTATACCAAGCCAGATTGCACTTGGACGACCAGAACAGAGCAAGAGTATTCGTGACACGACAACCAAAAAATAAGTGATCAACAGAGTCAGGACGGGAATTACAAAATGCACAAGTACCTTCCGCAATAGGGCGATAGGTAAGAAGGACGATCTAGGTCGGTAATCTGTTAAGAGTTATAAGCCACAAAAGGAATGAGTGACGAGGAGAATGGTGATGATCCCAAATGAAAGAGTGCCAAGGGACCGCTTGTCTCCTAATGCGAAAATGCTCCCAAGCCGAGGCTGAGGAGAAAGCTCCTGATGGATGGCCTAACCAAAGCAACTTATCACAGATCTCAGGGGTGATAGTCGGCATGGGATCAGGCCATGTTCCCATGACGGTGATCACCCTCGAGGGAGAGTGAGATGTAGTTAGGAAATCTCGCACTGTAGCCATACGAGAAATACCAGACCTGTATATTTCTGAGTCCGAAAAAAATTTGTAAAGAGGACCCCGCGGAAGCCAGGAATCATACCAGAAAGATATATTGCCAACCCCAATCCGCCAGCGAAAAAGTTGCTCACTGTCTTTCCTGAGGTCAAGAATCTTCTTCCAAGCCCAAGAGCAAAAGTTCGGTCTAGACGCTACCCAAAATTGGTACAGTTATCACGAGCTTTCTCCTTAATTTATAGTTAATATCACGAAAAACCCTAAATTGGTACAGTTATCACGAACTAATTTTTTTATTATGAAAAACTTTAGACTAGTACACCCGTGACGTTTTTTGATCACCAAAAACCTCAAACTGGTATATCTGTGATAAATTTACCATATGTTGATTTTCGTTAAATTGGGTTTTTAATTCTTACCATGAAAAAATCTGGAGTGGTACACGTGTAATAGACGAAGGGAAAAAATCTCAAACCGATGCACTCGTTAACTACTGCGTGTCATCCAATTCAGTAGTTTGACGATAAAATTTAATAGAAACTGATAGAGGGTAAATTTGCTATAGGTGTGTAAGTTTGGGATTTTTGTGGCAAAAAAATATTTTGGAATAAACTGGTTCGGAGTTTCCGTGGTATTAGCCCTTCAATTTATTGATCTTTCACGTTCTTTTTTTTTTATTTTATTTACTCATTTTATTGCTTAATCTGCTCTTTTAAATTGATGTGATATTTTTATCGAAGCAACATAAACAAATAAAGTGCTTAAAAGGGGTTAAATGTATGTGTATATTTGTTCCTAAATGAGTGTGTTTTAATAATATGTGTTAGGCAAGAGTCATTAAATTTACATTATATGGAGATCAGTCAAGACATATTAAGTGGGTCAATATGGATCATGTCATTTTCGACCCAACCAAAATCCGTCCTGCTAACCCATTTGACGACCATAGTTCTAGGCGTGGCCGTGCCATGCGGGACAGATAGAGGCTGCATGAGTGGTCTCTAGCCAAAATTGATCGGATGGATTTTATTGGCAAAACGTGAAAAGATTTAGCACTCAATTGACAAAATTAAAAGGTTTAGAATTTTATTGGAAAAAGTGCAATAGGTTTTTAATTTTTGGACAATATTCCCATCAAATACTCTACACAGATTATATCAGGAGCACAAACTGCAGCGATTTCGTACGTAGTTACGGGTCATGCTTGATAAGGAGGATTACCACATGCAATGAGATGCTCAAAAAGCCTTAAACACACTAATTATCAGGAAAACATCTTATCAGGTTGGAGAAAAATATATAACAGATTTGAACATTGCAGTGGGCTTAAGATCCTTCCACTTTCATTTTTCTTCATATCGTAGGCTGAAGAAAACTCTCGAATTTTGTGGAAGGCTTCTCGAATTCTTCATAGAATGAATCCAACCAGTCTTCAATTTTTTCGGCATCTGCAGACATCAAAATGGCTAGTTATTAGAAAGTCATGTACTATGTACAGTACATTGCCCTTGGTTGTGGTTAAAAAAAAAAAGGTGCGGTAAGATAGAATCAATCGCATTTACGCTGAGAAATAATCTAGAGACTAGAGATGACAAAATTGACTAGTGCTGGCAAACCCAATACCTGAATAGCGTTTTGAAGCACACGGAGGTTCCTGCAAGTGCAATGGAGATTGCAGCCGCTGAGGGCCTAGGCGGGCTTTTTCTTCCGGCAGCTATGCGGGATGCAATTATCGCGGCAAAGGGACGGTTTGATGGCAATCACGCAAGCGCCTTTGCAGATTCCGATCGCTACGTTGCATTGGAGAGACCTAGCCTCTGTGACCCTCGGTGAATGGAGGATCAACACCGCCATGAACAGTGCCATGGCTGTTCTCTTTGCATCACCTTTAGCATCCATGCCTCTCTCTCTCTCTCGCTCGCTCGCTCGCACGCAATACAAAGAATTTCAGTTTTTAATTGGTGATTGTTTAAATAAAGACAAGTTTTCTTCTGGATACTCTAAATAAAGTTAGTTGACGAAATTAGGTCCGGAATCATTAATGGACAAGATTGTAACGGTGATTAGCCTTTTGAGCGGTTTTCAAAGGAAAACTCTTAAGCTGAGAGTCATACCGTACTAATCGTGATATGCTTGCATTTGACCCTCCACAAATTTGACAGTGGATGGCCACTGGCCAGGCTAGTATCCTCCTTTTTTTAAATAATGAGCACAAAGGTAATAACATTCCTTGATAATTCATTTTTTTTTTATGAAACTCCTTCCTTTATTTTGATATGCTCATGGCCCAAAGAATATTTTAAGTAACTTGCGAAACTCCCGGCCACCGTTCAAAGGACTTTATTAGCATAATAGTTTTTGAGTGACGGTAAGAATAACAGTACATTGCCAGCCATAAATTCAGACTCCACAGTATTTTTTAATTAATTTTTGTTTATTTTTTACGACAAAAAGTAGATTGTTAACATAACAATCACCCAAAAACTATTGCAAAATCAATTCTCCTATTCGAAACTCCTTTTCAGTTTACGGAAGAATTCGTACGAGAAGTGCATGAAACCATACATTTTGTCCCAGTACGAACAATAAAATGCTTTTTATCGCACTATGGGCTTCACCTTTGGCATTGGGCAAAATAGAATGATCAACCCAAAAGTGGAAATACCAAAACTGTACATGGCTCGCGTTAATTGATGCTAGTTTAAGTACTCTCTCCGTATTGTTATTGGAAGGGCGACGAGAATCTGAGTTGTTATGCGTCACGAATCACTTAATTCTTGCGGGCTTCAACATAATCGGTTATCAATAGTTGAATCCTAAATCGCCGGGAAAATTACCAAAAAAGTCTTAAATCTATTATAATTGTGTCAATTCAGTCCTAAATTTTTTTTTGGTCGATTCAATCCTAAACATTTTTCAATTGTGTCATTTCAGTCCATTCGACGAATTTTGGCCGGCCGGCGCAGACGTGGACGCCGACCGGCCGGCGACTGAATATTTTAATATTTTGTTTCAATTTTTATGATTTTTTAAATAATTTTTTATGTTTTTCTTTTTGTTTTCTCTTTTTCCCCCTCCCCCTTCCCTCGTCCCTCCCCGGCTCACCTCCAACCCCTTGTGATTGTCTGGCGACCAGCCAAACGGGCGGCTGGAGAGGCTGACTGCGTTGCCACGGAGGGAGTCGACCTCGCCGTCGTCTGGAGAGGCGGCGATGGCAAGGTTGAGCCTCGCCACGAACGGGGGAAGCTCGACCTCGTAAGCCCAGATCTGCGCCGGTGAGATCGAGCTTCGCGTGACCATGGCTGTGCGTGACATCGCCCGGCCAAAGCGGGGGTGGATCTCGTCCTCGCCACTCGGCCTCGCAACCTAGTTACAAGTTCAACGCCCAAAATAAGGTTTTTGTGCACTGGCTTGGATTGATACATACAGAGCTTGTTTCGAGAATCCCTGCTATTTTCTCCCACTTCGTCGTAGACCAGTTCTGAGGTCGAGCCTCGCTCGGCCGTGGCGGGTTCGAACTCACCGTCGCTGCCTCGCCCGACGATGGCAAGGTTGACCTCGCCATGGCCGAGGGAGCTCGTGCCCATCCATGGCCGCGCGAGGCTCAACCTCGCCGGCCCAGATCTGGGCTTGCGAGGTCGAGCCTCGCCTGTCCGAGGAGGAGCTCGACCTCGTCGTCGTCGCCTCTCCCAACGACGGCGAGCTCGACCCCAGCCGTGGTAGGGCGATCAACCTCTCTAGTCATCGGAGCACGGGGCTAGAGGTGGGCAAAGGAAGGGAGGGGAACAGGGGAACGAAGGGGAAAGGGAGAAAAAATGAACAAGAGAAAACAAAAAGAAAAAAAACATAAAAAAAATTATAACAAATCATAAAAAATTGAAAAAAAATATTAAATTATTCGATCGCCAGCCGATCGGCATCCACGTCAGCGCCGGCCGGCCAAAATTCACCGAATGGACTAAAATGACACAATTGCAAAAGGTTTAGGATTGAATTGGCAAAAAAAAAGGTTTAGGACTAAATTGACATAAGTGCAATAAGTTTAGGACTTTTTTGGTAATTTTCCCCTAAATTGTCACATCAAGTAAGTGTTTGTTTTAATTTTTTTTATGAGGATAATGGAATGAAAGGAAAAAAAAAAAACAAGTCAACTTTAATATTGGCCATGCCATCTAGGATGTCCAATGTCCACATTGGCAGTTTTCACATAAAACTAGTCGAAAAGGTTATATTAGAAATTGTAATATGTATATAATTAAATTGGTCAAATTGAAAAGTTTAGAAATAATAGGAAGCTCTACAATATGTTCATAACTTTTTTAACAATTTTTTTCAATTTTATTGTGACCGGAACTGAAAAACCATACGAGTATGCAAATTTCACCTTCATATATAAACAGTATGCTGATAAATCATAATGATATAATTATCCTTATATATTTGTTTTTGTTAATTTGCATAATAAGCCTTTTCCCGTGCCTAGCACGAGTCAATAGGCTAGTGGTGAAAGTGACTCATGGTGAAAGTACTCTATTTCGACCCTGTAATCTTGGGAAAAATTACCAAGAAAGTTCTAAATTTATTGTAATTGTGTTGATTCAATCATAAACCTTTTGTAATTATGTTAATTCAATTCATCGGGCGATTTTCGGCTGACCAGTACTGACATGGACGCTGACCGGCAAACGACCTAACATTTTAATAATTTTTTTGAATTTTTTATTCTTTTATTTTTTTTTTCCTTTTCCCCTTCCCCTTCCCTATTCTACATCCATAATAAATACAAATATTACATGAACAAGATTAATTATATCGTCATGAACGTCAAATCGAAGTGAGTGGAGGGCGGCGAAATACGGTTCACACCTCTCAGACAAGAGGATGAAACGGCACTACTACTTCAAATTCTAATAACGCCATCTTCGTTCGAACTTGACAATCACCACCGGTCAAAAATTCTATTTATTGTACGGGTCTCAGTCCCTTTCCATTTGCCCTTTATTCAAGAAAAATAAGTAAATACTACAACCGCATAAAGTCAAAAAGGCGGGCATCTTCTTCGCTCGAAACTATAGATTCTACCGGATTACCAATGTGAGGAAATCAAACCCTGCATGGTGTTGGGATAAATTGTTTGAAATAGCCTATCTGTCAAAACAAATAACACTGTTTTGAATGTTGCCACTTGAATTTCCCGCAAGCTCAAAGCGGACTCTATCAAAATGTATCTGTCAGGTTAATATTTTATGGGCTTTACTAGCAAAACAGTTTTTGAGTGACTATGAGAGTAATAATATGTTGTGCGCCTCGAATTTTTGAAGGAATGAACTTCGAAACAATTTCTAAGTATTTGATATGTTCTTTTTCTTTTTTTTTTGTGGCCCAAAACATGATGTTAATTTCAAAATCAATCATAGTCACATAATCATTTCTCTGCTAACCCTACCTAAACACACTTGTACTCTTCCTAACTTATGCCTTATAAAACCAAAGTTAGTCCCCCGGCTTAGAGAGGAACCGACACATAGAAAGCTAATTAGCGCTCTCTCTCTCTCTCTCTCTCTCTCAAGTTAGCTTCCATGGAAGAGAAAGGTGCAGCTCATAAGTGCCATGAATCTTTGCACATAGGAATGTTCCCATGGCTTGCAATGGGCCATCTAATCCCCTTCTTCCATCTCTCCAAACACTTGGCGCAAAAGGGTCACAAAATCTCGTTCATCTCAACACCAAGAAACCTCCAAAGGCTCCCCAAAATTCCCCAAAACCTCTCTCCGCTCATCAACCTCGTATCCCTCCCTTTCCCTCACGTACCAAACTTGACACCCCATGCAGAGTCCTCCACTGACGTTTCCTACTCCAAGCAACAGCTCCTCCGAAATGCCCTTGACGAGTTACAACCGGCCATAACAAGTTTCCTTGAATCCTCAAAGCTCGATTGGATCATCTGTGACTTTGCTTCTCACTGGCTTCCTTCCACAGCGGCTGAACTCGGTGTTCGCTGCTGCTTCTTCGGCCTCTTCAATGCTGCGTTGCATTGCTTAGTTGGCCCGCCAGCAGTCCTCATCGGTGGCTCAGATCCTCGAAAGACGGTCGAGGATTATGTACGAGTCCCCGAGTGGGTTCCCTTTGAGGCCAATGTTGCTTTCCGTTCGTATGAGATCACCAGGTTTCTTCAGCTTTCGAGCGATTACAGTTCTGTAATGCCCGATACGGTACGTATCGGAACAACAATAAGAGACAGTGAGGTTGTGGCTGTCAGGAGTTGCATCGAGTTCGAACCCGAGTGGTTTGATCTCTTGGGGGAGTTGTACCAGAAACCACTTGTTCCCATTGGTTTCTTACCTCCATTCATGGAGGACGACGAAGATGTCGGCGGCATTAAATGGGTGGGCATAAAGGAGTGGCTCGATGAACAGGGATTTAACTCCGTGGTTTACATTGCGCTAGGAACAGAGGCCCTTCTGAGTCAAGAGGAAGTGAATGAGTTAGCTCTGGGGTTGGAGAAGTCGAGATTCAGTTTCTTTTGGGTATTAAGAGACCCACCGGAGTCGACTCAAAAAGCAATCGACATGCTACCAAATGGGTTTCTGCAAAGGGTCGAGGGTCGTGGCAAAGTGTGCACGGAATGGGCACCCCAGGTCAAGATACTGAGTCACGACTCAGTCGGTGGATTCTTGACTCACTGTGGTTGGAACTCGATAATAGAGGGCTTAGCATTAGGTCGGGTTTTGATTCTTCTTTCCATGATAAACGATCAAGGAGCTAATGCAACGCTGTTGCTAGAAAAGGGAATAGGGATTGAGGTGGCTAGAAAAGAAGATGCGCTGTTCACAAGTGACGCAGTCGCTGAATCACTGAGGATTGCGATGGTGGATGACTCGGGCTCGACTTTGAGAGCTTCAACCAAGGAAGTGAAGAAATTATTCGGCGATAGAGAGACCAACCAGCGCTGTAGAGACGAGTTCATACAATACTTGGTGGAGCAGAAGAAAAAATAAAAGAATAGTCTGAGGCATCACTCCAACGTAAGCCCAGTCGCATCAGCAAGCATTTCCTGTCATCTCTTCCAATGAATGATCCTTTGATAAGCTTCCAATGTCAACCTTCCAAACATTCAATGTCGCATTTTGCATTTTATATTATGACACCCTTGCGCTAATATGATAAAAGTACATATAATTTGTGGTAGGACATATCCACCTGAAGAATGCGTTCGTATCGGCTATATACTTGGGACGCAAACGCAACATTCAGCTTCACTTTGCCATAGTGTAATCTTCTTGCAGAGCCCTAAATATATGTAGACAACCATGCTCACTTGTGCGCACGCTCCCACCAGATGAACTAGCTTCAGTGAAGGAAAATTCAATACGTGCGTGCTTGGAACAAGTACTTTTTTACAGTAAACATGACCTGTACACTGAATGATATCCACAATACATTTGATCTTCATAACCACGTGAAGCACTACATCGATCAAAATTACAAGGAGAGGATAAACAGAAACTAGTATAAATTACAACGACGTCACAACCTATCTTGAGGAAAGGAATGCATAGAACTTTACCAATTATTCTCTTTCTTCAACAATAGCTACTTATATGCAGCGTTATCCACAAGTTCAGTTCACAATCATGGACAGCAGTAACTCCACCAAAAATGCAAGTGCGAGATTTGCAGGCAGGTCCAATGTATTTAAATAAGTAGAGTACCATTCATCCTATACAACTTCGCACAAACCAGTCTTTTAGCTCCAAATTAATCAAATGATCTCAAGAAATGTCAGCATGATACATACAGTTAAGCTTTTACCTAGCCTATCACTTCTTAGCTGTGGTCTGTCAATAAAGTGGACAAAAGGCAAAATTTGAGAATTACAAGGTTTCTTGAGGTCTGTCAACTATTCACCAAAGAGGAAAACATATCATCTTTCTAAAGGAAAACATTTTTCTTTATTTATTTTGAATTACAAATGTAGGTGATCTATACAAGCTATATGGGGCTGTCGGCCAAAAACGAATGTGAGCCCCAGTTTCTATCAATACAACTGCCTCTCCTTTGTTCTACATAAGGCTCCTTCACCTGTTCAAGAAGGATGATATACATGAGAGTGGAACTCCGCACATATTACTCACCGATGATTTCCAAGGGTACCAGTAGAAGAGGCACAAATACATCATAATTAGGATTTGATGTCTCGAGAACGTCACCAAAAGCATTGCACCTTCCTTAAGACTTCAACGTGCACGTGTTCCATAGTGGACTTGCTGAAGAGGACTATCATGGAGCAAGTCCAAAATTCCGCAAGCATGGCCATATGTTTAGAGGTCATCAAGCCTTTATCTTCACCTGTTCATGAGGTGTGTCCCAAAGTTCCTACAAAACATAATATTGAACAAATTAAAACTGTCAAATAGGAGAGAAACTATAGACATGAACACAAAAAGAATTTGCATAAACACTATCATGACCAAAATAACCGCTGGGAGGAAGTCTGCACTTTTTTTACTGTCAAATTCGCATTTTGCCTTAAAGGTATTCCATACAATGTTGTCTTTTCCAATAGACATACGTGAGGAGATTATGTCGATCATAAAAAAAGAGAGTGCTTCAAAATGTCATGAAGTATGTTCTCAACATAGAAAGCACACACAAATTCAAAGTAAATGTTTACTCCTAATAGCTAATAGAAGCTATTCAATGTCACATTCCTATTACTCGAGAACATATTTCAGTATTGAATTTGATCCATCAGCAGCGCTACTGAAGAAAAGTTCTTAAAGATCTCAATCATTTTATCCAACGCACTTGATGGCTGTTTGATTCTTCATTTTTGCCCACACCTTTTTGGGGGCGGAAAGGGAGCAAGGGGACAATGAATGGATTAAGAAGATTTTGTGGCACTGCAATTGAGCAAAGATGAGGGGCTTATTGAAGGTAATCTGGATATGTGAAGACAGAATTGAGCAAAAGTCTCGGTGGGAAGATGTGATGTTACAATTAAGACACAGGGAAAAAGGCAAAGGAAGAGGCAAAAGACATGGGTTGATACTCTTGAGAATCGGTTTTCAGTTCAGAGGATAAGGCACAGAACAGAGTGCAAAGATATAGAATAAATCTATGTAGCTGACTCAACTTACTTGGAAAAGGATTGGTCGTTTGAATTAGATGATTCGGAAACTCCAAAAAACCACAAGAACAAGTATTTTACCCAAAGAAGTAATGGCCCTCAACATGTGCTCTAAACTTTCCAGGTAGTAAGAATCAAAATCAACACAATTGTAAGTAAATTAGAGGTTTTGAAATCTCCACAACCACAAGATCAACTATTTGACCCAAAAGGAGACAAACTTTCTTAAAATGGGAATTTCTTCCTTTAGAATGAAGTTATGGCCCTCAGCATGTGCTCTAAACTTTCTCAAGTACTAATAGAATCAAAATAAACACAATTGTCAGTAAATAAGATGATTTAGAAGCTGCAAGAACTACAGCACTCAACATTTTATAATTACTAGTAGTTCATTATAGGTTCTCACTTCTCATGCCTAGAAATTCCTAGACAGCAAAAGGAACATATATTATTCATCGAATCTGTAGCATCAACAGAGACAGGAGGTTTGGAAGCCAACAGCTCTGTGAGAGAGCTTGGAAAAAATTATTGTCACGAATTTGCATGTTCATAGTAATATGCATTGGACTCAACATGTTGTAATAGCTACTAGTCAATAGTCACAGATATTGAATTCAAATTATCTAAAAAAAGTCTCAGCATTTAAACAAAATGAATAAATGTAGTTGTTATGAGCAATAGCAAGAAATGCATTGTGGAAATGAAAAAACAAGACAAGAAACCAAAGATTTACAAATGACAAGCTAACCAAGGTCTCCACAGCAGCAACCTACCTCCATTCACAAGAATATCAGCAACAGTTAGTCCATGACTTGCACTCTTTTATACACCTATGCCATTGAAGCTGATTTGGACTTCACATTTCGTGGATGGCTAGATTTACGAAGTTGAGAATTGTCAATAGAATACACAAGAAGGCTTCCATCTTTAGTCCCAGCTAAGAAGCATTCTTCAGGAGTCACTACTAGAGTAGTTATTATCTTTCCAACTCCATTGTATCTTTGAACAACCTCCAACGTGTTCATAGACCGTACAACTATCTGACCTTGGTCACCACTGCAAACTAAAAACTCGCCACAACTGCTCAATTCAACGGAATTGAGACGTCCGTTGGACTCAGCAGAAGCAAGGTGTTTACCATTGATCGAGTATAGGTGCAAACTGAGATCATTATCAGCATAAAGCATGATCCGTCCATGCCGCGAGGCAACAAGCTTTGACAAAGCACTTCCTGAAGGATGGCGCAAAGATCTAACATATCTCCCTTCCCTCAGAGTATGGAAGATGCAGGTTCCATCTTTGGACCCACTGATGACTATATCAAGCTCCATGCTGATATACAAGCATGTAATTATATCGTCATGGCCACAAAGAATGTGGAAAGGAGTTTCAGCAACAACATAATCTTTCCGGTGAATCTCAGTGTGCAAGTTCCTGAGTCTTTTTTCTGGAGCTTTGACACGATAAACTTCCCACACCATTACAGTGGTATCATAGCTTCCAGTAGCAAGGACACTTCCATCAGATGCCACTGCAGCAGAATGGAAGAGATAATTTGTAAAGTGATTATGCAGTTTCATCCACCATTACAGGCCACAACTATTCCTAATAAAAACAGTATAAGGGCACATAGCACAAACAGTACAAAGAAAAAGGTATCTTGATCACATTTATGATTAATTATGTAAAACTTGTACAGATCTCAAAGGAACATTTGAACCAATAGCCTTTTGGATGTAATCACATCAAAAAGACAACAAGAGGCAGGAAAAAAGGAAAAATAAGGAAAAACAAGGAGGAGAAGGAAGAAATGGCTTGTTAGAATTCAAATTTATGACCTATACCATATTTTTCCCGGAAGTTTAAGTTGTTAGGCAATAAGCCAACAACATACATATGACACATCACTTAACAGTCTAAAAAGAACACAGCCACTAGAATACCAGCCCATCAAGCTTTAATTTGTCCTGAACTTGTCGTAGCCTCTGACTAACTTTCTGCACCATTACCCTCCCCCACCCCAACCCCCCCCCCCCCCCCCCCAAAAAAAAAAAAAAAAAAACCAAAAAAAATAATAATAATAATAATAAATGAGGCAGTAATGGAATCTACAAGGTAGCAAGAAATCACAGTGGGACTTCCGAGGAGCGATTAATTTTGACAGAAAGGACAAGCGACTGAGATTAAAATCCCCATATAACACACTGTATTTAACCAAATAAAGCCTTCTTGTAAAGTACACAATAAAAAATGCATTAACCAACACCACATCACCCACTTCACACAGTAAGCTATTATAATAAGATGTTCTCCAGAAAAGTATATGTACAACCCATATCTTCACCAGGACAATTGAACATTGACCTGATAAGTACCTGCAACACAACTAACCACATCCTTATGCTGTCTGATGTTCTGCACCAATCTCCCATCGGTTAAGGAGACAAGTTGAAAGCTATTCTCCCAATTGCCACATGAGATAAGAAAATTCTCCGTAGATGTTTGCAATGTCGCAAAACACTGTGCTCCAAATTCACAGGTTTCAGACAAAGGACTCCCTATTTTCCGAGGAGAAAGAATATCAGCTCCAACTCCAAAGAATGGCTCCTGCAGAAGTTTCACAGGCTGTCTTGAATAAAAACATCTTCCAACAAAATAGAACGATTAAAGGTTGAATTGCAGTCAATCTAGTGAAGAAATATATGAATACCTGAGAGCTGGAAAAGGTAAAATTGCCACCAGATTGCAATTGTGTCGTTAACCACATCTTGACTGACAAGATGAGCCCTTGGTTCACCAAGACAATGTTGGAATCCAGTTGGCCAACATATAATACAGCTGATGGAGGATCAATAATACTAGAAAGGACAGAAGTCAAATTAATAGAATTAGGTGCAAAGTATAAAGGATGAGCGATTGGAATTGGTGGGCCTCGTCTAGGATGTTTCTTGCGGAAAATCTGGATGGGTGTCTGACCAAAATTAGCAATCTGGTCCTCAATCGCTGCTCTTTGCAAGTCATCCTCCATGGAGTCCAAATCAACAGCTCCCTCATAAGTTAGATAGTAGAAAATATTTGCTGCCTGCAGATATTATTACAATCCAAAATATCAATAAATGATAAGTGGTTCGCTGTACAATAACGAGGTAATTCTACGTTTACCTCTACAGCCGGTTTCCCACGTTGCTTGTAACCAAACACCAGATCGATCCAGTGATGAAGATTTGAGCTAACATATTCACTTTCAAGGGCCTCTCGATTTTTATTGATAAATTCTTCGGGCGATCCCTGAACATTAATAAAGAACTGAATATTACTACCAAAACTAATAGATCGATAAATGCCTTAATAATTTCTGGTTGTGCTCATAAACCACTATCGACTAAAAGGAAAGTCCCATTACATAGGAACCCAAAGATGAAAAGAGAAACAAAAAATAAGTCCCTCTATGGTGTCATATATGACTATCCCAAAGATTAAACATTTAGTTCATTTTCTCTGATAAGCATGAAGATAAAATTATTAGAAGGACAACAAATGTTGGTCTGTAATTAAGCCTGTTGGAGAGAGGGAGCATGCCAAGCATTCTACATGAAAGCCAAATGAAATAGTCTGTCTTGTTGAAGAATAATTATGAAGATTTCCCTGTCAGAGAATATTTTCGGAGATAATTCTTGATATTAGGAATATGATTGATATTATGTGATTTCCTACAATTCTGTTAGATTAGCTATTTCCTTTCATATGCGTATTGTTTTGAGTATAAATACTCTTCTCTAATGAAGTGTAATGTCAAGTCGATTGAGTAAAGATGTAGCATTTATTGATTCACTCTTCCTTTCTCTTGAAGATCCTACGTTGTTTTACATGGTATCAGAGCCACCAAGAGAGGAGGAACCAAACCCTAGCTATTTCCTTCTTTTGCCATCTTTTTTATTCATCTTGTTTTCAGTAAAATCTATATTTTGTCAACACTCAATAACGTTACCATGGAATTCGTTGTGGTACTCTCTTTTAAATGCGAGCATTGTGGACGACGAGCAAAGTCGCCGTCAAATATCTAGGTAGCTATGAGCACCGGAGTTGAGCACACCTTTATCGAGCAGCAACAGATGAGCGCCGTAAGGTGATGCAGTTTAGTTTGCTGCAATTCGAGTTGGGTTTCCACACGGTTCTATCAAGATTGTATGAGATAAATATGTCAACCTTCTGATTATGTGTTTCTTCAGCACTTATCGAATCCGGTGACAATGTGGATTACATTTAATTTGTCGTGTAAGGTCCGGCTTACACAATTATCGTTATCTTGAATCCGGTTTGATGTGTCCACATCTCTTGTTTAGTGTAAGGTCCGGCTTACACGGCGCTTGATCACAGACTTCGGATGAAAGTTGCAATTATGCAAGCTGGATGCTCCAGCTTGAGGGGGAGTGTTGAAGAATAATTATGAAGATTTCCCTGTCAGAGAATATTCTCGGAGATAATTCTTGATATTAAGAATATGATTGATATTATGTGATTTCCTAAGATTCTGTTAGATTAGCTATTTCCTTTCATATGCGTATTGTTTTGAGTATAAATACACTTCTCTAATGAAGTGTAATGTCAAGTCAATTGAGTAAAGATGTAGCATTTATTGATTCTCTCTTCCTCTCTCTTGAAGATCCTACGTTGCTTTACATGTCTTAATGCAAGAATCCTGGCTGGTGATGGCATTCTTTATCCAGAAATTGATAGGGCAAAAACAACAAAGGAAAAAAAAATGAGTAACGTTAAAGGTCCCGTTTGGTTTCAAGAAATTCCTATAAACTGCATTTAAAAAAAAAATCGAAATAGCAAATGTTTTTGCACACTCCTTTTAGCCCAAAAAAAAAAAAGAGGAAGAGTTTTCTAGTTTTCGCCTAACATTGGATAAAGAGATGTATCACAACTCCGAGTTTCTCGGTCTTGATTAATGGGGCTCTTCAACAGGATTTTTCCGGGAAAAGTACACCTGGAGTGCCTTAACTTTCGTACGGTGTGCACTTAAGTGCCTTAACTTTCAAAGTGTGCACTTAAGTACCTTAACTTTTAAAAAGTGTTCACTTAAGTGCCTATGCTGACGTGGCCGCCGGAAATGCTAACGTGGCGTCGGTGAACAGTATTTTTATTAATATTTAATGTACACGTGGATTTTATTAAAATTTCAGAAACTATTAAAAAATACAAAGAAAATCCACGTGTACACTGTTCGCCGGAGTTAGCACTCAACTGCACACTTTTACTCCGATTAGGCACTTAAGTGCACACTTTGAAAGTTAAGGCACTTAAGTGCACACCGTACGAAAGTTAAGGCACTCCAGGTGTACTTTTCCCGGATTTTTCCAATCGTCCCAAGGACTTAGGCAGGGTGATCCACTCTCCCCTCTGCTTGTTATTCTGGTGGTAGAGATCCTACGATAAATGTAGAGCAAGGCGACACAGTTGGGATGGATTTCTAGTTGCAGAGTGGCTAGCCATGGTGAGGAGTTGACTATTTCTCATCTTCTCTTTACAGATGATACTATCGTTTTCTATAGAGAGGACGTACAACAGTTACTTTTTCTGAGGTGCATTCCTTTATAAGTTGAAGTGATATAGAGGCTTATGTTACTATTGAGTAAGACTGAGCTTATTCCGCTGATGATGGAGTCAATCGTGCTTTGCTTCCTTCTATTTTGGGATGTCAGATAGGTTCTTTACCTCAACCAATTTAGTCCTTCCTGCAACAGCTAATTTCAAGGATAAGCATATTGGGGAACCTATTATAGAGAAACTTGAGAAGCAGTTGCAAGGTTGGAAAAGATCATTACTTTTGAAAGGAGGAAGATCGACTCTCAAGAAAAGCACCCTTTCCAATCTTCCCATCTATCTCATGTCTCTCAAAACCTATCCCTTGCTCAGTTGCAAAAAGGTTGAAGCTCTTCCGATAGATTCTTGTGGGTGATAGTCACATGGATTTCATTTGGTAAAATCAAAAAGCAGTTGTTGGAATATATAAATATTAAACCACGCCTTCTTCTAACAGCTTAAGGTTTTAGAGCAGTTGGCAAGTGGTCCACCAAATCTTTCATGGTATCAGAGCAGGAGGTCCTGAGTTCAAATCTTTCCAGGTCCTTATTTACCTCTATTTGCCTCCCCAATGAATTTGTCCACGCTTAGTACTAGGCAAAAGACCAGACTAAGCGTGAAGGGGAGTGTTGGAATATATAAATATTAAACCACGCCTTCTCTAACAGCTTAAGCTTTTAGAGCAGTTGGCAAGTGGTCCCATCAAATCTTTCAGCAATCAAGCAACATTTCTTTCAGCAGTCAAGCAACATTTCTTACGGTGGTCTTGGCAATAAGTCATAATTAATCAACAAGGCTCTTTTAGGCAAATAAATATGGCGGTTCAACATTTAAAATTATCATCTTTGGAAGAAACTGGTTAGATTTATAAAAGCAGAGTAATAGCACATGGGAGCAGTGTTTGGAGGTAGATTAGAGATGAGTTAAGTGGGTTTATTCCTTGTGCAAATTGTACGGAATGGTAAGCGGGTACACTTTTACACTTTCAGCTTGACACTTTGTGTGGGAATACATCTTTCATAGATTGTTTCCCTAACCGCTATGACATCACTAGGAACAAGGAGGCACTTGTACCAGATTGCTATCCTTTCTCAGAAGAGAGAATCATTTAGGAGATCGAGATTTTGAGACAAGCCAAGGATTGAGACTTCAAGCTTTTGTCAATCTCTTTAATTTGTCGTACAAATCTACTATTTCTCCCACTTCTGTGGTACTTTGTTTAGGAATAGCAGTAGAGATGGAATTTTTTCTGGAGTCCTATTATAGATTGCTCGAAAAGAAGGTTCTTGGTGGCGCAGAGCATTTTCCTTTGAAAGTGAAGAGCGCCAACTATAGTTCCATTCTTTGGTTGGGAAGCATCTTGGGAACATATTCTCACCTAATTTGCTGGGAAGAGGGATGTGCTGGTGAATAGTTTTTTTTTTTTTTTTTTGTTGGGGGGGGAGGCAGAGACTGTGAGACATCTCCTCCTTCACTATCCATGGAGAAGAATAATCGTGGTGGCCTCTTATGCCTGCACTACGCTATCTTGGGCTATAGGGGAATTATTACTTTGGCAAGGTCTTATTTTGACTTGTGTTTAGAAAACAAAGATTTCTCAATCCCTCTGGTTGTTTTCTTGGTTGATTTGGACAGAGCAGACTAAGAACCTTCCTTGGAGAGGAGATGCCAGTTTTTGTAACTAATGAGAGTTAGTTGAATGTCTTAGGCTTTAGGTATAGCGTAAAGTAATGTGTGGATGCACATGCTTTAATCTACGTTGCAGATTATTTCTCCCTTTCTGTATATGGTTTGCACACCCTTGTACCCTCTATTGTCTTTTCTTTTACCATAAAGAAATTAATTCGAAAACTACTTTTAGTCCTTTGCATAGTTCTCATTCTGTTAAAAAGGAACCGACTCTACAATGGCAATTGCAACAGTGTCTGCAAATATTATTTCAAATCTTAAAGGATGACATATAAGGCTCGTTTGGTTTAAGGTTTCTGTTTTCTTTTGCAGTTCAGTTTGAATTACTCTAGTTTTCAGCTTTTGATATTTCTTTTCCTGGAAAGGAGTGTGGCAGCAGATGCCATAACTCACTTACATCTCTAAAAATTTGGGTAAATTCAAAGATACTACAGCCAAAATCTAAATAAGAGACAAGGAAAGCCCTTGGACGTATCTCTCTTCCCGCATTCTTAGAGTTTGTTTGTTGAGCAAGTAGTTCTGCAAATAAGAGTGAATTTGCAGATACAAAAGCCAAAATCTAAATAAGAGACCAAGAAAGCAGTTCTCTGGATCCCTCTTCTCACTTTCTTAGAGCTTATTTCCTGCGCAAGTACTTGCCCTCCCTCCCTCCCTCTCTCACAGAAAGAAGCAGGGAGGACAGGAACCTATGGTATCTCCTATGGATAGGTCTGATTGACTCGAACTTAACAAAGTTGTTTGGACACCATGAGAAGAAAAGAGTAATTTATCCCCCAGAAAACATTAAAGGAAGAAACTCAAATACCTTGGCCCAAGGAGGAAGGCAGACGTCACCAATAGGCTCACCATCCTGTTTGACTCCAAGATGATACGAGTTTGAATTAACAAGGAATTCTGACATGTAAAAGAATTCTGGAACTAGCTCTTTCACATCACTCGTATTCGATAGGCAATTCCTGTACGTTCCCTCAACACTTTGAAAAAGTCTATCTGCATGGTCAAACTTCCCCCCCTGATCCAGACAAATAAATTAGAGAAGTTTTTGTGCTATGGGCATGTGCAATATCAAGGAAAAAGTAGGAATAACTAAATGATTATTAGAGCTTGAGGTATGGAAGCAAATATAATAGCGATAAGTGTAATTTTATATTAAAAGATGAAGAATTACATAATCACTCATAATTTACGCTTCTTGACTCTGCTATTATGCAAATTGCAGGCTTTTGGATACACAGCATTCTACCTTGTAATAAAGTACGAAAAGGGAAACAGTACAAAAAAGCATTGACGTTTTCACAGGAATAGTATCATTCACATTTGACAACCACTCACAACAGTTGGACAAAAATCATATCAATTTCACAGGAACTCAAAGTATATTTCGTTATTTTATATATGTAACATAATTTTTTGCTGAACACCTTTTTTTGGTGAATTTAACTAGGGTTTTCAAGGGATTGCTCCCTGCTTTTTCAAATCAAGTCAATATTTCACACTACATTTATTTATCCGTAGGGAAACTCATCCTTGGGAAATACGGTGACAGTTGCTCTAATGTGATAGAACATCTTCAGGATTTAAATTTAATTATCAGTTAAATATCGTTCAGCACTGTAAGATGGACAAAATTTGCTTATAGATATATTCCACCACCACTAGGAAAAAGAAATTATAATAATTGCCGCCCTATAAGGAGCTACATAGATGATATTTTAGCATGCAAACAAGAAGACCGCATCAGTAATACAAAAGATAACAGTCCATCGCGAAGACGCTCAAGGAATTGTCACGAGCATACCTGCAGATTACGGTGAAGAGTCGTAAAAGGCTCCAGTCTTAGGAGGTAATAAAGCACAATCCCCATGCTTGAGTAATGAGACCCATAATAAAAACTGATAGGAGCATGATAAATCAATTAGAGAGTAACCTTAGCAGTTTAATAACGTAGTTTGGCATGGGTAGTACCTAGGTATGTCTGGATCGCAAAAGTTACGGTATCTATCTTCAAACACCTGTATGTGACGAACCATGAAGTTGAATGGGGGTCTGATAGATTAGTCTACTGGTCAGTGTGACATTCCAACAGTGACAAAAACTAACCTCAAATCGCTTCGGGTCCAAAGCTCCCACAGGTTTTGAAAGATCCCGATAAGTTGACGACTTGTTAAAATCAAGAACTGCAGAAGAATAATCAGCCAATACCCAAGGGAAGACAGGGTACTGCGTTATATCATTGTAAGATCTTCCAGAGAGGGTATTAAGTATCATTAGATACTCAAAGTTATTAATTTCCCTTCTCCTCCACTTCTCTCGAGCAGCTTCAGCCATTTCCAAAGCTACCCTTCTATCAACAAATGATATGGCCCCATGCTTATCCTTACCGCCTCCTTTCGGGAACAAGAATTCATTTCTGGTTGTGACTATCAAGGTTCCTATTTCTTTTGCATCTCTTTGTGAGGCAAAATTTAAGAATATAGGAGCACTTGAATCACTGAAGAATATCTCTGTAGCAGTGTATCTAAGCAAATAACGAGTCCAATGCACAGCTTTTATCTAGAGAGAGAAAAGAGTGGCAACACAATCAGATTCAATTGAAATATAGTATCAAAAGTAAACATGTAATTATCTAGAACCATCTAACCTTCCCGATGCTCCATCTTCGATGGCGCTTAAGATTTTTCAAATGTCTCTGATGTACATTTTCACTAAGCAACTCCAAGCCATTAATAGAAATCCCTTTATCAGTCTCCATATAAATATGAGGGGGCCATTTTGAAAACCTCTGCTTTTGATCAAACTTAGAAAAATCAGAGTTACTTGACTGCTGAAAATCCTTAAAAGCAGAAGATCCACCAGTACCTTCCACCAAATATTCCCCAAAAAAATGCAGAGCGGTTTTCATTACAGCCAAACGCCCTGCAAGTTTTCTCTTTGGTGTAACAAGTACACATGGAGCCGAAATCAGAACCTGAAAATAAGGATCTAAAATGAGAAATACTGTTGTATGTTTCCACCAAACTTTTGTGCTTTCTAAGTTAAACTCGACATACCTCATCACTAATTTCGGGTTCAGGAGAGGAGGCAGAAGAATCTACTCTATCTTGAGAAATATCCTTGTGATCGTTACTATCTTTTACGATTACATCACGTTGAGCCTCCGAAGTATCCTCTGGTGCAGAGATCTTCTGCACACACACTTCATCTTCATTTTCATTTGGTTCTGCACTTGCTTCATCAGTAATTTTGCGCACACCTTTCAGCAGAAAACGCTTCATTTGCTCAGGAATATGTCCCGCAAAACCATATTTGCTTTCATTAACAGGAGTAGTTTCGTCCTGAGGCGCAATAGATGGAGGATAACACAGTTTCTCATCAAAATGATAATTCTGCCTTAGTTTTTGTCTCCGTCGCCATCTATCTTCAGTTTTGTCAAGTTTCCAATGCCTCACAGAACTATTTGGAAATGCATTGGCAGACCATGGACCTCTCTCATCAATCAAAATGCGGAATAGATGCATCCACTTCTCCTGGTGAACATTAACATAGATGACTATATGTATTAGCATCTGGAAATGGAAAGAGATAAAGGAACAGGAAGGGAATAAAAACATAATTGATGTCCAAGGTCCACATACAGCGACATTTTGCTGCTGCTCCTCATAACACAGCTGGAAAGCAGCCTTTCTGCTGTCATCGGAAGCAATAATGCTATTCAAGCTGCTTTGGATCTCATCTTCAAAAGTTCTACTGCTGCTAAGTTCTGCAGAGGATATCTCCTCAACCCTACTACGGAGCTCATGCAACTGCCGGCTACGATCTGTTTTTAGCGCCTTCATATATTTTGCCTCCTCAGCAACCTAGAAAGGTCAACAACTCACTAAGTTTCATGATGAGCAAATATGCATGTTATTTTTCATTACTTAATGTCCTATTTAAACATAAAACACAGGCCGCAAGATATTGCACTCTTCAAGAACATGTCAAGCTCTGAACCAACCCACCCCCCCCCCCCCCCCCCCGGGGTCAAACAAACTTCACAAGGGGTATGCACACACAAAGCAGTTTCTCCAAATGCAGCAACAAGCAGATATCATGCCGTTGTGTCACCCAATCTCATGCTACATATGAGTTAGCCATTAAAAGGACACCTATGTAGCAAGGAATTGCACAAAACCATTACGGCAAAATTGACTGAAAACGTTATAAGCAATCTTTTCGAGCCTGGACAGGACCAGGTATCGGTCCGAGTCGGTCTTGTTAGCATGAACAAATTTTGGTCAAAACCTGGTTTGAACTCGTTTGACCACCAGTTGAACTGGAAAAATGGTGCACCGGACCTAAATAACCTGATTTGGAGGTATGACAGTGATTTCGAGCAGACTTTTGGCAACACACTAGAGAATGCATTAGGTCTTGAAATACTCCAAAGGTATTCATTCGGTTTTAGGTCATGGGAATGTGAATGATATGGTAAATTGCCTAATTGGAAAGGGTGCGGAATATTTAAACAAGGGATTGGAAGGAGAACACTTGTATACAGACATATAGGGTTACAGCTGACCGACGCACGAGTACAATTCGAACAGGTTGGGTCATTTCAGGTTCTACCTTCTCAGGCACATGTCCAGTCTGGATTCAGGTTCACCAGTTCTCCAATCATCTCAAGATTCACTTTCTTCAGATACGGGTCAGGTCCGATTCTCAGAGTGCTCAATTCCGGTTCCAAGTTCATCCAGATCGTCAAATACCATGGCATGTCATGTTGCATCAGGTCCATGTTATTTCGGGTCCAAGGTGATATTGGACTTGGTTCTTTTCGAGTCACTCTCTGATTATTCAATATTTTTTATTTTGTCACGGATTTGTATTGGATTGGGCTATTTAGCAATCTGAGGTTGGCCCTAGTCCCTTTTTGGGTTGATTGGGTGGGGTCCTCGAGTTGAGTCAGACATTGCCACGTCTACAATAGGGCTCATGGAGGTATATGCTAACACTGGCGACAAATGCTTTAGATATTTTTAACCTTACACATATAGATCTGAAGGTCCAACCAGTTGACTAAGTTGAACAGACTATGAAATCATACCAATTCTTTCTAGTGTGGCTTTAAAAAAAAAAAAAATCATAACATGAGCATATAAAAGGGAGGGAAAGAATGCAAGCAACTATAGCACCAAAAAAATCCTTAGTAACGCGGTGAAGCACTTAAAATTTAGTAACACTCACAGCTGAAAGCACTCTATCCTTCTGGATTAGATTTTGTATAGTGCTCGTTTCTTTTGAAATGCTTCCTGAATCGGATGGATCATCCCTGCCAGCAATGCTTGTAGCAAGCATGGCTTTCCCATAGTTAACTGTTTCGCGAAGCACATGTGATATAACATGAAAACGAGCACCATCATCCAACATACCATAGCGGGACCTGACAGAAAGCAAAGCCCTGGCAACCATAAAACAAAAGGAATATACTCAGAATATGGAGGAACATTTAGGAAAAAAAAAAACAAATTGCAAAAACTTGCCGATAGCAGATGCCATCGTCGGAAAACTAGAATCCTTTTGGGATGTATAAAGCAGAGTACCAGATGAAAAGTTGCAGCCTCGTCTTGGTCAGTTCATCATCAGAAACCATGAGACAAGGCAAGAGTGAAACGAACAGTTGTACACAACGCGAAGCCCTTTCAAGAGAAGATTTGCACAGATACAGAATCACAAGTCGAAAGACAATTCTTGGGCCCTTCTCCCCTCTCAAAAGCATTGCCCTATCAACCGATTTAGAAGGTTTTCCACCCAAAGCATTTTGAATCCCTCCCGATACAACAACAGCAGCCATTTCTGCAGCAGGAATGTTTAATGATTCAACCAAGCCCCGAGCTCTTTGGCCAAAAGATGGACCTACTGAGGATGATGATTTGGGCAACATTTTACTTGGTCCCTTGCCATTTATCTCGCTGATCAATATCCACAAGTTGTCGTACAGATTCCACCACCTATCCCCATCTATTTTATCTTCTTTTGCAGATGGCTGCTTGCCAAATTGTGGATTTCTGGAGATAAAAGGAAAACATAAAATTAAACTGTGAAAGCAAAAAGTCACCTATCAATTTAAGTAACCAAATTATGGTCCAAAAGAAAATTTAGGAACCATATAAATTTCTTTTTCTTCTGGAAGAGACAGATATGTCTCTCTCCTATTCAAGGATGTATACAACTTAGTCAGAACAAATTTGATGAGCCATTGCAAAAGCAGAATACAAACTAATGCTAGAAACAAAAGCTGATCGATTCTGGCAAATTAACACCACCAACTAAACATGCTCTAAAAGTACTAATTGGATTTGTCGAAAGATCCTAGATGCCTAAAAGTCATGAATTACATTCCCAATGGCATGATAGAAATCTCAGTGACCCACAACAGATGGTAAGCACTGCCTTGCATTCATTGTCTTGCCAGTCCGCAACGATTCACTGATGCTTCTTTAACCATCACATCATTACTAATGTCCATTAGTTCAAAGACATACATGTAGAAAAAGCATGGCTCAAGTACTATCACAATTAATTTCAGGACACATAAAAATAAACTATGCCCAACTATAACCCCCACCACCAAAAGCACGACTCTCAATGAATATAAAAGCAAATAAAAAGGAAACTGCTCCCCATGAGAACAAAGCAGGAAATCACCACACCTTGGTTGTTGTTCATCAGATGCCCCTTGGAGAACCTCTTGCAAGGCATTACTAAATTCTTTGTGACTGTCTAAATCTAAGGACACCAAGGTAAAGTCGGAGCTACTAGCAGGAAACTGCAAGAAAAACAACACAAAACTGTTTGTCATGCTCTATCTGGTGTTCTCATTTAACATGAGTTGTACTCAATATTTCCATATACTATTGCAAATTGCAAGACACGTGATGGATAGGAATCTAATGAGGTACTTGCAAAGCACCAACATATGTAAATCGTACATATTGACATACTTAGAGACAATTTATTTGAAGAGAATCGTATTTGACCACAAACTAGCTGTCTTTCTTCATTGATGAAAGATTTGGTGGGACCACTTGCCAACTGCTCTAAAAGCTTAAGCTGTTAGAAGAAGGCGTGGTTTAATATTTAATTATTCTAACACTCTCCCTCACGCTTAGTCTGGTCTTTTTGCCTAGTACTAAGCGTGGACAAATTCATTAGGGAGGCAAGTAGGGGCTTGGAAAGATTTGAACTCAGGACCTCTTGCTCTGATACCATGAAAGATTTGGTGGGACCACTTGCCAACTGCTCTAAAAGCTTAAGCTGTTAGAAGAATGCGTGGTTTAATATTTAATTATTCTAACAATTGGCAAAATGACACAAATTGTCCCTCAACTTTGACCCAATGTGCAATGTAGCCTGAACTTTTAATTTGACCAATATGGTCCTTGAACTTTAACCCAACGTTCAATGTGGTCCTTGAGCTTTTAATTTGATCAATATGATCTTTGAACTTTTAGGGTATGTTCAAATTAGTCCTTGAACTATAGGAAGATGTTGAATGAATCCGGAACTTTTAGAGCATGTTCAACTTAGTCCTGAACTATAGGAAGATGTTGAATGAGTCCATACTGGTCAAATTAAAAATTCAGGGACCACATTGAACATTGGGTTAAAGTTCAGGGACCATATTGGTCAAATTAAAAGTTTACGGACTACATTGCACATTGGGTCAAAGTTCAGGGACTATTTGAGTCATTATCCCTTCTTCATTTGAATACACACATCAGAAAGAATTAGCCTTTCAAGGACATTTAGACAGAGAACGAAAATCATAGAAAAAGTGCGCAAAAAGTGCCATAAAGTATAAATACTCCGGTCATTCGATTAGCATGGCGTCCAAAGGACGGAAAGACTTAAAATCCCTTCTTTCATAAGCAACAACCAGAGTAAACCCATGATCCCCCCAATTTCTATTCTTGTTTTTTTCCCTCAAAGACGAAGCTCTTATTTTTCATCGAAGTGACAATTAGAAAGCAGACTTTAAAACTTTGCATACCGGAAGTTTATTGTCAAGTTCAGATATGAGCATCTCATCAACCAGTTTTAGCAGATACAGTGTATTGTCTCGACATGGTTGGGAAACAAATATATTCTCCTCGGATGATAAATCCACCAGCTTTTGAACTAAGTCATGAAATATATCATGTAGTAAGTTCTGATGTGGCATGCCATCCTGGAAGAATACAATGAATTGAAGTAAATAAAACAGAGGAACAAAAAAGTTGCAAAAACTATCCACAGAATTATCAGTGACAATGCATACTTGCTCTGAATGCATTAGTAGGAAATTCACTGTGTCCTCTAACTGTTGCCAGCCCCCTTTAACAGAACGAATGTGGTGAGCAAGAACCACACAAAATAAGTTCCTCACAAGACTTTGTTCAATTTTTTCTCCTTCACCATCTCCAAGGGACTCTACTCCATAGTTTTTCATAAAGTCAAGCTTAACAGAAGCAGTTAACCATGCATTCCATCCATGCTCCTACACAAACACACGAATAAATAAGGCGGATTAATTGGAAGATAAAATGAAGAAATAAAATTATAGGCTTGGTTCAGAAGTACCATTAGAGCTTCAATGTTTGATGGATTTGAATCGAGCAGATCAGTCAGATCTCTGAGAATTCTCATTCTTGCAGAAGCATCATTGCAGCCCGACAAGAATTTGAATATGAGTACTAACACCTGTGGAAGAAAAAAATGAGAGCCGTTACCCTTTGTTCGCTGCTTCTCGATCTGGTAGTGTTTCTGTAGCACCTGTCAATGTCAAAAACAGATAATAGAAGTCAAAAATTTTGAAAAGAACTTTAAGAGTCGTGTTGTACCAGATAAGAGCATTAGGGAATATGAGACGAAATGTATTAGCTAAATTGAAGGAAAATTTTGTGAATTACTGATAACCTGCTTTGGGCTAGCACCACCAAGAAGGACGTCGAACAAAGTAGCACATAAATTATCTGTCTGCGGGAATTTAAACAATCTTTCAGATATAGCTGAGAAAATTGGTTGCATCCTTGTACTGATATTTCTATAACTTTCTGTAAGTGATCTAGTTCTTCCAACACCTAGGCCAAAAAATCTTGTTCCTTTCTTTTCAGATGGAATTCCAACCAACAGCCTTCCAATAAACTGCAAGCCGAGTAATCTGATAGGTTCAAAGTCCCTACAACAAATTGACAGAACAAACAAGAAATGAAGGCCGACAAGATGGTCATGGTTTAGCATACTTCAGCTCAGTTTAATCTCAGCAGTCAAGATAATAGAAAAACCAAGAGTTTTATAAAAAAGCGACAGCTTATTACATGCATCTCCACATGAGCAGAAATATGCTCCCAAATCACATTCTTGAAGATGATTGGAAAAGAACAATTAACAAATTTCCTTAGTGTTAATAACAAATCAAAGACCATGATGAAACTGATTCACATGTTGACACTTTATCCTCAACATCAATCCAAGGTTTTCTATGAAGCACTCAATACGGTACGTCAACCTGTTCAAATAAGCGGCAGTGCACATTCCCAAAATACTGCAATTTCCAGTGCAAAAACTAAGTTTCAAGACATCAATTGCATGGAAACACTATGGAATCAGTTCAACGACGGGACTCAAATCTAACTTATACCAGAAAAGAAAATGTGATTCAAAGAAATTTGTTGTGTCTTGTTGAACTCAATAATATTGCAAGTTGAATGGAAAATTTGTCACTTGATCCTCTCAAAGCAAGCATGCACGATTTTGCTGTTATGCTAGCACTTGAAATTTCGTTTTCTCTTTTCCCCTTTTCTGTATAGTTCTTATAATGCCCTTGTTGAAGAATAATCATGGAGATTTCCCTGTCAGAGAATATGTTGAAGAATAATCATGGAGATTTCCCTATCAGAGAATATTCTTGGAGACAATTCTTGATATTAGGGATATGATTGGATATTTTGTGATTTCCTACGATTATGTTAGATTAGCTTATTTTCTTTCATATGCATATTGTTTAGAGTATAAATAACCTTCTCCAATGAAGTGTAATACTAAGCCGATTGAGTAAAGATGCAGCTTTTCTCGATTCTCTCTTCCTCTCTTGAAGATCTTACGTTATTTTACATGGTATCAGAGCCACCAAGAGAGGAGGAACCAAACCCTAGCCCTTTACTTCTTTACGCCCTTTTTATGCCATCTTTTTTATTCATCTTGTTTTCGGTAAAGTCTCTATTTTGTCAACACTCAACAACGTTACCATGGAATTCATTGTGTTACTCTCTTTTAAATGCGAGCATCGTGGACGACGAGCGAAGTCGCCGTCAAATATCCAGGTAGCTATGAGCACCGGAGTTGAGCACACCTTTATTGAGCAGCAACAAATGAGCGCCGTAGGGTGATGCAGTTTAGTTTGCCGCAATTCGAGTTGGGTTTCCACATGGTTCTATCAAGATTGTATGAGATAAATATGTCAACCTTCTGATTATGTGTTTCTTCAGCGCTTATCGAATCCGGTGATGATGTGGATTACATTTAATTTGTCATGCAAGGTCCGGCTTACACAATTGTCGTTATCTTGAATCCGGTTTAATGTGTCCACATCTCTTGTTTAGTGTAAGGTCCGACTTACACGGCGCTTGATCACAGACTTCGGATGAAAGTTGCACTTATACAAGCTGGATGCTCTAGCTTGAGGGGGAGTGTTAAAGAATAATCATGGAGATTTCCCTGTCAGAGAATATGTTGAAGAATAATCATGGAGATTTCCCTATCAGAGAATATTCTTGGAGACAATTCTTGATATTAGGGATATGATTGGATATTTTGTGATTTCCTACGATTATGTTAGATTAGCTTATTTCCTTTCATATGCATATTGTTTAGAGTATAAATAACCTTCTCCAATGAAGTGTAATACTAAGCCGATTGAGTAAAGATGTAGCTTTCTCGATTCTCTCTTCCTCTCTTGAAGATCTTACGTTATTTTACAGCCCTAAAACCTAACAGATTAATATGTTGGATCCTAGTTCTAGTTAAACAAAATTTCAATATTTCTATAATAGAAACACCCAGCTATTTGGAGGACTCACACTTTTTTACTTCTTAGCCCCTAAAATTTGACTTTTATTTAATACCGAATGTGCCAGATTTTTAAAATAATGTAGACATTTAAGGTCATTTTCCATCATAAAACCTATTCACATTTTTTTTTAAAAAGCCAGATACCCCTCATCATTTCCACTGGTAAGTCAATAAGTAACCTTTTCTAGAACAACTAAGCCCTCAACCCATTAATATTGCTTACTTTGGTCATAAAATCTTTATAAAATAATTCACAAGTTTAATTATATTTTTTTACCTTATATTACGTAGCTTGCAAAAGTTATGATTTTACATTTCTAATACACCATTTCATGACCACCCAATGACTCAAGCTAGAAAAGCAATTATCACCTCCTTATCTGCGTATTTTTGCCCTTAAGGCATATCAAAACCCTCTAGGCAGTAATCCTGTCAAAAATTGCAGGTGAACCTGTTGACTGCCCTCAAGCTTTGGAACCATATTTTCAGATTGTCTGAGGTGGTACAGGTCATGACAAGTCAGCGACTTAGCTGTTTAGTTGTTGGAATACCTATGTAGAAGACTCAATTTCTAAGAAGTCTTGGAGTGCTGCACCACTTTGTCTCATGTGGCAATGGAAAGAAAATCAAAGATTGTTTGAGAATTTGGATTGTTCGGTTGACCCAGTGTTGTACTCTTTTGTTCAACTTTGGCCTTCTCATTCTGATTGCCTGGGTTATGGTTCTGTTTCGTTTGTTTATTCTTTATTGTTGTCCTTGCACATTTCTAAAAGATAAAAACTTTTGAACAACCTTCAAAGTTTTGTCGTAATGATTTATTTCTTGAGGCTCAGATACATAATGATAGGGAGGACATTTCAACCAAACTTAACCTTCCGAAAAGACGATTAATCGAATATGCAACAATTATTGACTTGTCATATATTACTTCTTAGCATGAAAAATCTCATACTTCATTTGGTTTGATTATTATATCTGAAAGATTTTGTGAGACCACATGCCAACTGCTCTAAAAGCTTAAGCTGTTAGAAAAAGGCGTGGTTTAATATTTAATTATTCTAACACTCCCCCTCACGCTTAGTCTAGTTTTTTGCCTAGTACTAAGCGTGGACAAATTCATTGAGGAGACAAATAGGGGCATGGAAAGATTTGAACTCAGGACCTCCTGCTCTGATACCATGAAAGATTTTGTGGGACCACTTGCCAAATGCTCTAAAAGCTTAAGCTGTTAGAGGAAGGCGTGGTTTAATATTTAATTATTCTAACAATATCATTCAAATATGATTAAACAATAGCAAGCACGAAGCCTGCTTTTTTTTTAACTTGAAATCATATATACCAGTTTCCTCGAGGCAAATACTTTACACAAAATTTCCCCCATGACTAAATTTGAAGCAGGATTCCGAATTTTGTCAACAAGAAAGCGGTAATATGAAATCATACACATAAGGCTGAATAAGTTCCTGTACATACACACAGAGAATTGAATATCAATCAAAGAGCATAACTTGCGTTTGCAACCCCTTAATCTGGAAAAAATAAGAACATTCTGTAACTTCAGCTTTGGGAAGGAAGACCAGTGGTTCTCGACCACCTCCCCTTCTCTTTGTTATCATTCATTTCAGCTACTGTAACTATGCCTCTTGAAAACAATTTGCAATCTCTTTACTGGCTATGCTGACTCCGCACTACAATATGAGTAACTACTAGGGTTCAAACTATCATTCAAAATACTCGCACAAGAAAGATGCTGAAAGTGCTATTCCTCATATCCCATGTTTAGTAGAGATAATATATGAGTTTGCACCACCAGAACGCTTCGAATGTTCTAATATTCTTATCAAATGCATACTTCTAGTTTCAGGCATAAGGCAAAAGAAAAAGAAACTTGTTGCTTCAGAAAATATCAGCAGAATTTCCAAAGTAATTGTAGACCTTTATGATAGACGATTAGTTAAATGGATTATACTTTTTAGGGGCTATCAAACATTCTTCGAAAAAAAATAAATAAGAATAGGAGATAGGATGGTAACTGGAAGATCCTGTTAACTTAGTCTTCCTTTCATGTTAGAAAGAAACCAGCAAAATGGCTCCATCAAATGTAAAGAACAGGTGCGCCGAGCTATTTCCAATAGAGCAAACCAACTCAAGTTGGCACCATCTGCCACGCCATTTATTCAACTACAGCATAATCAAGTTCAGAATAACCTTACAGAAAGGTAAAAGCATCTGACACCAACATGGTCACTTTACTAAACTCAAATCAAGCTATTTTTAGTCATAAGCAGGACAACAATAAAAACCTACAAAATTATCACCATTCTTATGCCAAGACAAGAAAAATTGAAGAGACAAATAAACTTCCAACCTCAAAAGAAAATTACAATAATCAAGTTGCAAGCAGAAAACTAAGAATTATGAGTTCATTCCCATGTAGAGGTAAACGTACCTATTAAGAAGATTCACAAAAATGTGACAACCACCAATCATGTTCACTTGGTCGAGAAAGGAAGCAAGCAGTGGTTTCTGAGAAATAGCACGAATTACCATATGCAAAACATCCTCAATGCACGCCATGTCTTGACTACTATCAAAGAAAGCTACAAGAGCTTTAACATCTGCTGCCGTAATGTTTTGCCTGCACATCCACCAGACACAACGTATCAACGACTACTGCACAACAAGATGTAACAATTGTAGATGGAAGAAGTGATATATTGAATTATATGTGGCATTTAGACACACAAGATACCGATTCAGCACAGGTAATTGAAGACCATACCTAAGACTCATCTCACCAAGACTTAACAAAAGAAGACGAATTTTGCGTATGTCATCTTGAGCAGGTCTCTCTCCAATGATCTCCTTAGTAACAGAATGCAAAAGGGGCTTGCTTCCCATGGAAAATCTTGATTTGACATCCCAATAGTATTGGTGTACAATATCAATCACGTGTGGGAGCCGGCAGAGACTCGTAAATAATCTTGGATCATTATCAAATTGTTGGATGAGAAACATGTATAATTCACGTTGCACCCTATAAGTTGTATAAACCCAGATGAGAGGATCAAGAAATACCCCGGCAATAGCATCTTTTACAAGAACTTCTGCCAAACCTGAGAAGCAATCATAAATTCAATATAAACAGATAATCGTGAGCATGTCAGCAGCTTCTGGGGGAGAGTACTGCAACAAGGAAAGGGGTATAAGACATAACTAACCTATAAGAAGCACAGACGGTAGAGTACAGCAGGACTTTAATCACACACAAATTAGTAGCCATATGAATTCAACCGATCTTGCTACTCGTCATGACTTTTGTGCTTATACTTGTATGCTCTAGTCTTACGTTACTTAGTATATATGTATTATCTCAACAAATGTCTCTAATTCTCAGAACTTAGAACTTTTGAATCTTCTTTTCAATTTAAATATGGACATCAGCAAACGTAAACATGGGACTATATTGGCAACACAAACAGTTTTTTTCATGTTGATTCCTGGAACAACTAAACATAACAGAAAAATTGATAGGTAACAATATGATTCACACAAGAGACACCTTCAGAATGGAAGCAACAAGGCAAAAGATTCATTTGGGAGTTGGGACGGATTTCTTTTATTGTCCAAAAAGGAATAGGTTGGTCTGTGCCACCACAGAAAATCACTTCTCATGAAATTCACAATATGTATGCAACATTAATACAATCATATAATTCCGTTAAAAAAGCAGCATTGGGACATTTAGGCCTCCATTTGGCTGAAGCTTCTATGTTAAGGAAGAACTCAAGTTCTGTAAATTAATGAGAACAGATTGATACTTGTTATCCCTCCAGCAATTTATTGGTTCACTTGGAAAAGGAGAAACTTAAGGACTTTTCAGAATTTAGATAACTCTTTTAATATTTTGAACTGGTTATCTCACATCGCTTTGAATTTGGGGTTTCCATGGGGCTCCCATACATATAGTCTCCCTCCCCCTAGTAGCTTAAGCTCGTGGATGGACATTCTCACATAATATTAGAGCCACATACCCCATGTTTAACTAGCGGGTGTGATTCCCATTCTTCAGTCCCACGTGCATTCTTCATGTGGTTTTAGTCGGGTTTGCAAGCGAGAGACAGTATTAAAGTGTTATCCCACATTGCATGAATGTGGGAGTTTAATGGGCCAAATATACATATAGTCTCCTTTCTTTTAATAGCTTAATCTTTTGTGTAGAGCATTCCAACAAATATGAACAGATAGGTACTGGTTTAAAGTTGTAGGTTACTGGAAAAATAACTTCTAAATTTGGACGGTTTGCTATGTCGACCCTCTCTCCATAACCTTGTACATGGGTACGGCATTCAAAAAATGAATTTATCTTTGGTCCCCAAATTCAACTCTCACTTTAAATCTTCTTCCTTAGTAAAAGAACATCACACAATTTCTTTCCCTTTGGCAAGCTTTCATAAATATTACTGAATGAAATGAAGTGTCATATTATTAAACTTGATTGCAATAAGAAGAACTATCACCATTTAAGTAGAAGCAAGAAGAAGTTCATGATACATACTGCAATTTGCGATGACATTGAATAGATGCTTCAAGGCTGAGAGAGTTTCCAAATTTAGTTGCTGAGGAGGAACTGATCTCAGCAAAAATCCAAGAATTGAAAAACCAGAAAGAATATGCATCTGCTGTTGATTTGCTAAATTCTCATCCAGCACACAAGCTATAAGTTCGAAAATTTCAGCTGTTAGACGCTCTTTTGTGATAGGAACCAACAAAGCATTTTCAAATTCTCCACTTTCCTCGTGTTCATATCGCTCAGACTGTGCGACCAGAGGAAAGAAGACAGAGACACCACCAACACAGTATATTATCTCTTGAAGCAAGCGTCTTGAACATAAGTGTGTCCCAACCATTACAGTCGCTTCAAATAAGTTCCTATCCAATGCATGATCCAACACTGCTGATGCATTATACAATCTCCTGCCATCACAAGCCTGACAAAGAAAACCAAAACCATTGCATTTGTTAAAGTAAATATAAGACAGGGTAATAGGAACTCTTTCTATGCAGAGTAGATAACCTGAGCATTAAGTCCGAATACAACTTTGGATGCAAGACCATCTTTAGCATCAAGAATCCCACTTGGTAACTGGTTGTTACTGAAAGGTGCAGTTTCATGGTCGAGGAACGAGTACATATAGCTGGGTCCAAGGGAATAGACGCCCTGAACTAGCTCGGAAGTTATAGCATCATTGAACAAATAAACAGGACCAATCTGACCATGGAAAGGAAACGAACTTCTGGACTCAATAGCACCGTCTTCTTCATTCGTGGATAAAGGGACTTTTGCACCAATGGTACAATGTGTCAATTGCTCATTAATTTTTGCATACCTGAATTATGAAATCAGAGAGACAACAAAAGAAATGGAAGTTAGACAATCTTACATCCTTGTACATTTACAATTACTAGAACTTTTACATATACATGTGAAGGAAAAAATCTGTATTTCCTTACTTCTTCTTGAGTAATTACAAGGTCAATATATATACAAGAGAAAGGATACCCTAGTTAGGCAAGAAACCTAATTTAGGTATTGACTCACCTAAGTTTAGGTAAGAAACCTAAGTTAGGTATAGACTCACCTAAGTTAGGTATAAAATTACAAAGTTTCAAACAACTTTACAACTCAACACTCCCCCTCAAGCTGGTGAATAGATATCTTCCATTCCCAGCTTGGTAGTTAGCTCGTGAAAATTTCCACCATTGAGCCCTTTGGTTAAAACATCTGCCACTTGCTGTCCTGAGGGGACATACGATAAGCAAATTAGTCCTTCCTCAAGTTTCTCCTTGATGAAGTGTCTATCAATCTCAATATGCTTTGTCCTGTCATGCTGCACAGGATTGTGGGCAATATTAATTGCAGATTTATTATCACAGTACAACTTCATAGGACTCTGCCACTTAACCTTCAAGTCATCAAGAATGATCTTGAGCCATAACAGCTCACATATTCCTTGAGCTGCTGCCCGAAACTCAGATTCTGCACTAGATCTTGCCACCACATTCTGTTTTTTACTTCTCCAAGTTACCAAGTTACCTCCAATGAAGGTACAATAACCAGTTGTAGACCTCCTATCAACCACTGATCCAGCATAATCTGCATCTGTATAAGCTTCAATCTTGAGGTCTGGACTCTTTCTGAATAATATTCCTTTTCCTGGGTTCCCTTTCAAGTAATGTAAGACTCGAAAAGCAGCTTGTAGATGTGATTCCTTTGGATTATGCATGAATTGGCTAATCAAATTTACTGCATAGGAGATATCGGGTCGAGTATGAGCAAGATAAATCAGCCTTCCTACCAATCGTTGATACATTTCTCGATCCACTGCCGCCTCTTCTTTGGCTTTTGCTAGTCTTTGGTTCGGCTCAATCGGAGTGACTGCTGGTTTGCAACCAAGCTTCCCAGTTTCCTCCAAAAGATCCGTCACATACTTCCGTTGAGAAATAAAGATCCCTTGTTTTGAGTATGAAACCTCAATTCCTAGAAAATACCGTAGCTTTCCTAACTCCTTTATCTCAAACTCTCTGATCAAGTTCTGTTTTAGCCGTTGTTTCTCCCTTTCATCATTGCACGTGACTATTATGTCATCAACATAAACCAACAATGCTGTAACTTCCCCTGCATCCGAGTGTTTTATGAACAGAGTATGATCTCCCTGACTCTGTTTATACCCAGATGCCTTCATGACTCTAGCAAATCGTCCAAACCAAGCTCTAGGTGATTGCTTGAGTCCGTATAACGCCTTTTTTAGTCTACAAACCTTTTCGGTTGTTTCTTTTCCTTCGAAACCAGGTGGCATGTTCATGTAGATTTCCACTTTCAACTCTCCATGTAAAAATGCGTTCTTCACGTCATACTGTTGAAGTTCCCAATCAAAATGAGCAGCTAAAGATAGCAAAATTCTTACAGTGTTCATTTTAGCCACCGGTGCAAAAGTCTCTTGGTAATCCACTCCATATGTTTGAGTGTAACCCTTTGCAACCAGTCTCGCTTTGTACGTCTCCAAGGAGCCATCAGTCTTGTACTTCACAGTGAATACCCACTTGCAGCCTACTAGATTTTTCCCTCTTGGTCTGTCAACAATTTCCCACGTTTTATTCTTTTCTAGTGCCGTCATTTCTTCTTTCATGGCATTCCTCCATTCCTCTTTTGACATCGCTTCAGAGAAGGTGTTAGGGATGGCAATAGTGTTTAAACTCACAATAAAGTTTCGGAATGGTGATGATAATCTATCAAGGGACACATAATTTGAAAGTGGATAAATTGGTTTCTTGGTACATTCTCTTATCCCTTTTCTAATAGCAATAGGCCGATCAAGATCCGTCTCTGGTATATCACTGGGCTGCTCATTCACAGAAAGTTCAGGACTTACCATGCTCTCATTAGCAGTACCCGGAGTGGTAGATTGGACTTGCTCGATTGTTGGAACGGCTGTCCTCCTTGAGTACACCTGAGAATATCTCATAGAATCATGAAAGTGAGTTGGACAAGTGGGAGTAGGACTAGTGGGAACAACAACAGATGGTGGACTAGAGGTAGGAGTCAAGGTAGGTTCATGAGTTACGGTGGTCGGGTTTGGATTCGCGAGAACATTGGATGATATATCCAGTTTATCAATAACACCAAGAGCATCATCTTCCTTATCTTCCATGAGTGAAATCTCCCCCTGAAGATAAGGTTTTGAAAAATATGGTTTATTCTCAACAAAAGTGACATCTGCAGAGAGATAGAATTTTTTTGAAGGTGGGTGATAACATTTATAGCCCTTTTGTGTTTGTGAGTAACCAAGAAAGATGCATTTGATGGCACGAGGATCTAGTTTTCCTCGTTGATGATGATGAATGTGGACAAAGGAACTACAACCAAAGACTCGAGGCGTAAGGCCGTTAGATGTACGAAAGTGAGGATAGAATTGAGAAAGAATTTCCATAGGGGTCTTGTGGTCTAATGTACGTGATGGTAGCCTATTGATCAGATATGTAGCTGTAAGAACAGCTTCCCCCCAATACGTTTTAGGAACATTTCCGTGAAACAACAAAGCACGAGTTGTTTTAAGAAGATGACCATTTTTCCTTTCAGCAATCCCATTTTGTTGGGGTGTATTCACACAAGATGACTCGTGGATAACACCTTCCTTTTGAAAATAAGAGGACAATGTTTGATTGAAGTAATCTCTAGCATTATCTGATCTAAAGACCTTGATTTTGACCCCAAATTGTGTTTGAATCATGGAATGAAAAGAAGGAATAATGCTACTCACATCAGATTTATGTTTGAGTAAGAAGGTCCAAGTGGCCCGAGAGCAATCATCAATTAAAGTGACAAACCAACGATCTCCAGAGATGTTTGGAACCGTGGAAGGGCCCCAAATGTCACTGTGTACCAAATCAAAAGGATTAGAGCTACGATGATTGCTAATTGGAAATGATACACGGTTATGCTTGGCTAACTCGCAAACATCACAATGGAGATCTTGAATATTCAAACCATTGAACAGGGCTGGAAACATCACACTCAAGACTTGAAAGGATGGATGACCAAAACGAAAATGATGAAGCCAAATAGCTTCTTTATTCGAAATACTAAGAAAGGATGAAGATGAATTATTCATGATTCTTCTCGTGGTGAGGGGTGTCTCAAGATAGTACAGTCCACCTCGTTCCTTAGCGAGTCCAATCCTCCTCTCCAAGCCCCGATCCTGAAAAACACAGTAAGATGAGTAAAAAACAGCTTGACAATTGAGGTCTTTAGTGAGTTTTTGTATGGAGATAAGATTGGAAGACAGTTTAGGGACATGCAGGACATTTTTAAGGACAAGGTTTGGTGTGATAGGGACATCTCCAACCCCTGCAACAGTAGCAAGAGACCCATTTGCCACAATAATCTTCCTATTACTAGGACAAGGTGTATAGGTCCTGAAATGTGATGAGATATGAGTCATATGATCAGTCGCCCCTGAATCAATAACCCAAGAATTACCTGAGAGTGCCATTGAGCATGCACCAGAGGGTTTATTAAGAGACCCTAACAAACCTCTTATTTTCTCAATTTCTTCACTGTTGAATGTCGCTTTCCCTTGTTCTGCTTCATAATCAGCTTGCTCAATTAGGTGGGCCCGGGGCCTCGATTGCATTTCCCGGTTCACCCACTCTCGACTTGAAGTGGTTGGTTTTCCATTCAATTTCCAGCATTTCTCCTTTGTATGTCTCGGCTTCCTGCAATAAGTACACCACAAGTTGTCCCGGTGGTCTCTTCTTGGTAGAGCACCCTTCTCATCAACCTTTCCAACTGTCAAGGCTGACCCTTCTATTGCTCGTGGTTCAAGCATGACGGATCGACGACTTTCTTCTGCCCGGATCAAGGAAATCGTCTCCTCCAATGATGGAACATCTTCCTTGCCAAGTATTTGAATTCTAACTTGGTCAAATTCAGAATTAAGCCCAACTAAGAAGTCGTAGACTCGATCTTTTTCAATAAAATTCTTCAAAATGGCTGCATCTTCTGGACACCGCATGTGGAATACCCGATAATGATCGAGTTCGTGCCATAAGTTCTGCAAAGAGTTAGCATACTCAGTAACAGTCTTACCTCCCTGTTTTGTCCCACTGGTTTTCACCTTAATTTCGTACACCTGGGCTGCATCACGGGCCTTAGAGTTCGTCCGTTGGATGGAATCCCAAATCCCCTTTGCGGTTGGTAGAAACATGCAAGTATCGCTTATGGCCGATTCCATGGAATTCCATAGCCATGACATGATCATGGAATCCGCTTCATCCCACGCATCGAAATTGGGGTCTCCTTGCTTGGGTCCTGTCCCCAGTAGATGGCTGAGTTTTCCTTTGCCCTTCAGGTACGTCTTGACGAATTGTGACCATTTGAGATAATTTTTCTCATTTAGTCTATAGGCTGGCCTAATATTCTGAAGGTCGCCGATCATGTTTGACGAGGCGACCTCCTCCAATTGGTTTGTGGTTGGAGAGGGAAAATTTATGACTTTGGATGTGGTTTCGGATGTGGTCATTGTACCAAGAGTATTAGCAAGAATACGAGCCGTACTGCAGCTATAAAGGTTTGAAAATGCAGCAATGAAAGCTGCAAAAAAACAGAACCAGCCTTGAAAATGCAGCAATGAAGGCTGCGGAAAAACAGAACCAGCAATGAAGGCTGGACTGTAACACTATCCCAGAAAAATTGAGCCTAAAGCTCTGATACCATAAAGGAAAAAATCTGTATTTCCTTACTTCTTCTTGAGTAATTACAAGGTCAATATATATACAAGAGAAAGGATACCCTAGTTAGGCAAGAAACCTAATTTAGGTATTGACTCACCTAAGTTTAGGTAAGAAACCTAAGTTAGGTATAGACTCACCTAAGTTAGGTATAAAATTACAAAGTTTCAAACAACTTTACAACTCAACAACATGTTATGGCTATGGGATTCAAGGCGAGGAGACCACTACCAACCATACCGGAGATCTACAAAATTTGAGGGCAACTTGTAGGCTGAATGAGAAGAATTATCTAAAATGGTCACAGTTCGTCAAGCCTACCTGAAGGGTAAAGGAAGACTCAAATAGCTCCTTGGAACAGGTCCAAAACCAGAAGATCCCACGTTCAATGCATGGGATGAAGCAGATTCAATGATCATGTCATGGCTATGGGATTCAATGGATCCAGCCATAAATGATACATGTATGTTTCTCAAGACTACAAAGGAGATTTGGGATTCTGTTCGCAAGACTTATTCAAAGGCTCGAGATGCAGCACAAGTGTATGAAATCAAGGTAAAGGCAAGTGCAACAAGACAAGGGAGCAAAACCGTGACAGAATATGTCAATTTCCTTCAAAATCTATGGCAAGAACTCGATCATTATCAAGTATTTGAGATGGAAAGATTTTGTGGGACCACTGCCAACTGCTCTAAAAGCTTAAGCTGTTAGAAGAATGCGTAGTTTAATATTTATATATTTCAACACTCCCCCTTACGCTTAGTCTGGTCTTTTTGCCTAGTACTAAATGTGGACAAATTCATTGGGGAGGCAAATAGGGGCCTGGAAAGATTTGAACTCAGGACCTCCTGCTCTGATACCATGTAAGATTTGGTGGGACCACTTGCCAACTGCTCTAAAAGCTTAAGCTGTTAGAAGAATGCGTGGTTTAATATTTATATATTCCAACAGAGATGAAGTGCGTGGACGATGCTGCAACTCTGAAGACCTTCATTGAAAAGGATCGAGTACATGATTTCCTGGCTGGTCTTAATTCTGAGTTTGATCAAGTCAGGATTCAAATACTTGGAAAGAAAGAAACCCCTTCCTTGGAAGAGACAATCTCTCTAATCCGGGCAAAAGAAAGCCGAAGGGGAAGAATGCTAGAGCCTCAAGCTGCGGAAGGCTCAGCATTAATAACTCATAATGCATCAACACAAGAAAGAGGAAGAATGGATGCTTCAAAGCCTACATGGAGGGATAACCAAGATAGTAAGTGGTGTACCCACTGTAAGAAGCCAAGGCACACAAAAGAGCGTTGCTGGAAACTGAATGGCAAACCAACAACCTCAAGCCGAGAGCGGGGAAATAGAGGAGGACAGTCAAGGCCCAAAGCTCATCTAATTGAACAAACCAACCAGCAAAGCAGTAATAGTGAAGGGCAGAACAATGAATCCTTCAACAGTGAGGAGATAGAAAGAATTAGAGGCCGTTTAGCGTCTCTTGAAAAGCCCTCCGGTGCATGTTCTTTGGCACTCACAGGTAATTCTCCGTTTTCCTTTGGTCTAAATGCCCCAGAAACTCTTTCTAGTGAAGCTTGGATAATAGACTCAGGTGCTACTGATCACATGACTCACACTTCACATTTTTTTAGTACCTATACCCCATGTCCAAGCAATAGAAAGATAGTGGTGGCAAATGGTTCCCTAGCCACTGTTGCAGGAGTTTGTGACATCCATATTACGCCCATTCTCACTCTCAAAGGTGTCCTTCATGTGCCGAAACTGTCAGCCAATCTTGTCTCCATACAAAAGCTCACCAAAGACCTCAATTGTTATGCAATTTTTTACCCTACATACTGTGTTTTCCAGGAACAGGATTTGGAGAGGAAGATTGGACTTGCGAAGGAAAGGAATGGGTTGTACTATCTTGAGATGCCGAGGGCTTCGAAGAAAGTCGTGAATAATTCAACTTTGTCATTTCTTAGTGCTTCAACCAAAGATGTCATTTGGCTTCATCATTTTCATTTTGGTCATCCATCTTTTCGAGTCTTAAATATCATGTTTCCTTCTTTGTTTAAAGGATTAGATATGAATGAATTTCAGTGTGATACATGTGAATTTGCTAAGCACACCGGTGTATCTTTTCCTATTAACAACAAAAGAAGTTCTCATCCTTTTGATTTGATTCTCAGTGACATTTGGGGACCTTCTACAATTCCAAATATCTCGGGGGCTCGTTGGTTTGTTACTCTAATCGATGATTGCACTAGGATCACATGGATCTTCTTACCCAAAAACAAATCCGATGTAAGTAGTATTATTCCTAATTTCCATTCCATGGTTCAAAACCAATTTGGAGTCAAAATTAGGAGCTTTAGGTCAGATAATGCCTGAGACTACTTTAATCAGATCTTGTCAACCTATTTCCAAAAGGAAGGGATCATTCATGAGTCATCTTGTGTAAGCACACCACAACAAAATGGGGTTGCCGAAAGAAAAAATGGTCATTTGCTTAACGCTACTCGAGCATTGTTGTTTCATGGGAATGTCCCTAAGTCATATTGTGGGGAAGCCGTCCTCACATCTACATACATGATTAATAGATTACCATCAAGAGTATTAAATTTCAAAACTCCCATGTCTATTCTTTCTAGCTTTTATCCCCATTTTAGGACAACAAATAATCTCACACCTACAGTCTTCGGTTGCACCTCATTCGTACATGTTCATAATCAACAAAGGGGAAAACTAGATCCCAGAGCAATCAAATGTGTCTTTCTTGGTTATTTCTCTACACAAAAGGGAAATAAATGTTATCATCATCCCTCTAGAAAGACCTATATACCAGCCAATGTTACATTTGTGGAAAACAAACCATACTTTCCACAATCTTATCTTCAGGGGGAGAAATCATTAGTGGAAGATAAAGACTTTGAAGACGTTAATCTTGATTTACCTCCAGATAATCTTCCAACTCGAGCTTCCCCTTCTGATCAACTTGTCCCTGATCAATCAGCTCTTTTTGATGAATCAGTTCCTACTACTTCAATTCCGAACTTTCTCCCTACATCCGAATCTATTCTGGAACAAGTGTCCACTCCTGCATCTACCCGTATTTATGACTCTATGAGATTTCCTCAGGTGTACTCAAGAAAGGCAGTTGTTCCAGACCAAACACAGGTTCAAGATTTTCATCTGAGTTCTACAAATGAATTTCCGGTAAGTTCCGACTCTCCTTTGCATGAAGAATCAATAGATATGCCAGAAAATGACTCCTACCTTCCCATTGCTATTAGAAAAGGTACAAGAGAGTGCACAAAGCAACCTTTATATCCACTATCTCACTATGTGTCACTTGAACGCCTATCACCATCTCATAGAAATTTCATTATGAGTCTAAACACCATTGCTGTTCCAAATACTTTATCTGAGGCATTGTCTAAAGAAGAATGGAGGAATGCAATGAGAGAAGAAATGGATGCACTAGAAAAAAACAAGACTTGGGAGATTGTCGAAAAACAGAAGGAAAAAAATCTTGTGGGCTGCAAATGGGTTTTTTACTTGAAATATAAAGCTGATAGTTCTCTTGAGAGATATAAAGCGAGATTGGTGGCTAAGGGATATACTCAGGCTTATGGAGTAGATTATCAAGAGACATTTGCTTCGGTGGCAAAGATGAACACTGTGAGAATTTTACTTTCTCTAGCTGCCCACTTTAATTGGCAACTACAACAGTATGGTGTGAAAAATGCATTCTTACATGGAGACCTAGAAGAGGAGATCTATATGAGTATTCCACCGGGTTTTGAAGGGAAGATGACAACAAACAAAGCATGTAGATTACGAAAAGCACTATATGGGCTCAAGCAATTGCCTAGAGCCTGGTTTGGGAGATTTTCCAGAGTTATGAAAGCTTCGGGTTACAAACAGAGCCAAGGCAATCATACCCTCTTCATTAAGCACTCGACAACAGGGAGAGTGACGGCACTTCTAGTGTACGTTGATGATATTATTGTCACGGATGATGATGATGAGGAGAAACAAGAGCTGAAACGTTGTAATTTGAAATAAAAGAGCTAGGAAGACTCAAATACTTCCTTTGGATTGAAGTTTCTTACTCTAGACAAGGGATTTTTGTTTCTCAACAGAAGTATGTGACCGATCTCTTGAAGGAAACTGGAAAACTTGGGTGTAAACCAGTAGCTACACCTATTGAGCATAACAAAAACCTTGGGGAGGCAAAGGAAGAACCTGCTGTAGATCAAGAAATGTTTCAAAGATTGGTTGGGAAACTCATCTATCTGGCTCATACTAGGCCCGATATTGCCTATTCAGTGAGTGTGATTAGTCAATTTATGCATGACCCAAGAGAATCACACTTACAAGCCGTCAATCAAGTGCTACATTACTTGAAAGGAAGTCGCGGAAAAGGAGTTATGTTCAGAAGAAACCAAAAACTTGTGCCAGAAGCTTATACCGATGATGACTATGCAGGATCCCTGGTGGATAGAACGTCAACAGCTGGTCATTGCACATTTCTTGGTGGAAATTTAGTGACTTGGAGAAGTAAAAAACAGAACGTAGTTGCAAGATCAAGTGCTGAATCAGAATTTCGAGCAATGGCCCAAGGAATATGCGAGCTATTATGGCTCAAAATCATGCTAGAAGATTTGAAAATCGAGTGGGAAGGTCCTATGAAGCTGTATTGTGACAACAAATCAGCAATTAACATTGCTCACAACCCTGTACAGCATGATAAGACGAAGCATATTGAAATTGACAAACACTTCATCAAAGAAAAGCTAGAAGAGGGGTTGATCTGCATGTCCTACATACCTTCTGGAAATCAACTTGCAGATGTGCTGACCAAAAGACTTAATGGTGGAATCTTTCACGAAATAACTTCCAAGCTGGGAATGGAAGACATTTATTCCTCAGCTTAAGGGGGAGTGTTGAATTATCCTGATTTTAGGTCATAATTGTAGGAATATCTGTAATTAATTAGTTAGGATATGATCTCTTAGTATCCCATAATTTGTGCGATTTCAATAGCTGTATTTTTTCAGATCTGTTTTACCTTAGCTTGCACTTAACATAGCTCTATAAATAGCTTTGTATTAGTTGTACAAGTTGCAATGAGAAATATCACAATTCTTTTCTCTAAATTCTTCAGAGATAAAGGATGCAAAAACCGAAACAGTCAATTGAAGCAAATCCTCTTACCTTTCAGCAACTCTAAGGACAGTCAACAAAGAAGTATTAACAAAGAAATAGATGTTTGCTTTTAAAGTGACATGCCCATGTTCCCACATATAATTGACATGGAGTCTGCATTTCCATCTGCCACATCATCCTCTTGAAGTACAATATTAACAGTAGACTTGAAGTAGCCAGAATTTCACTTCAACATAAGTATATAAGATACACTGAGGTTGGCTAAATTCAAAGGTTGTGCCCACAGCCTCTTTTTCTTAATTAACCCTTCTTTCAAATACACAATCCCAAGTTGCCGAAATGCACTTATGCTTTAATTCATCCACTACCATATTGATTTGCCGATACGAAGCTATATTGCCTCAATAGTCCTAATTGACAAGAAGACAAGACAATTCTCTCCTAACTTAGCATTTAGTAGCATTCAGGAGGGGTAACTTCAAAAGATTAACTTAGTAGCTGAAAAAAAAAAAGAAAAAAATTTTGACAGATCAAAATGGCCAGGCAAATGTTTGAAAAAGTCACTGTCTAGTTTAGTCACGGAGTTTTAAAAAGGATAATGTCACCAGAATGGAACAGCATTGCACAACATATGCTCGTTGCACATACCCTTTAACCAAGGCCCTTACAGTTCAGATCACTGGACATAACAGTAAAATTAGATCGACTGGCTCATGACACAGCATTTATTACCATCCCTTTAAGTGGTTCAGTTTTACAGTGGACAATGTTTTGAGGATGAAGTGCATATGAACAGGTCTCTTTCACAGTTATCTCCATAGAAGTAAAATCCTTCCCAAGGTAAAAGAAGTACATAACATAAAAATTGGAGGAGGCAAAACCTGCATCTATCAGATGATACAAGATCACCATCCAAGTAACACCGTAAAAGACTACCCCCGGAAAATGCTCTTCCGATGCTGTGTGTTAAGCATAGATGATGCCATTTTTTCTTGACTAAATTAACTTGTAGGCCAACAGACTGTTCCTTAAGGTTGACTGACTGCAGAAAAGGTGAACAAGAAATATCCGTGTCAGCTCTGCTTGCACAAAGAACCACAAAGTTCCATATTCAAAGCATCAATATAGAATGATATCTCACTAGAAATGTCAGTTAAAATGGATCTTAAGAAATGACTAAGACAGAAGGAGACATCACTACCTCATATATCAGCCTATCCTTTGAAAGTAGAGCCACACAACCTCTTCCATTTTCTGTGAGAAAACTAAAAAGACTCATTGCTCCATTTCTAGGAAAATTTTCTACCCTAAGCCAACATGAAAAAGAGAAGCCCTTATTAAGAGGCCACTGTATAGGTGATCTGATCTGGATACCCTGCTTCGCAACAAAAAGGCAAAAAGATCAGTTAATACATCTAGACATATAATATGAATGCTTAATGGCACAAGAAAAGTGATCAGGCCTAGATGAATTTGTATACTTGTCACACAACAGTCCATCAAGCTACATGCTTATCTTTTCCTGGGCTACTTCTCTCCACCACGTTGCATGATGGGGAATCTGTGAAATTTGCTGGTCCACACAATACTACCAACGGATCTAAGATGACTAACCTGAATTAATCCAAACATAGGAAAGACAGATTCATAAGTGAATCATGAAAGACGCCTATCTTTTTTTTCTTTTCTTTTTTAAAAAAGTCCCATTTGAGTGGAGCTTGACCACATTTTATTTATTTCCCGTGATAATTATCTGCTCTGCCAACAAACAATAATACTAAAGAACCTACACGAATTCTAGTTCCATGGATAAGAAATCCAATGAGACAACTTCTTAAAGCATAAGTGGTAAGATATAGGTGTGATTTGATACTGATATGCTCTAATACTCCTCACGTGTAGGCTTGTATTTGGCCTAACAGTAGGGGTAGAAATTAATCATCTTTAGGATGCAAAGGAGTCTTGAGAGATTTGAATTCAAGGCATCATGCTCTAACAATTTGAGAATTTTTTTACAGTGCCAAGTGCTCTAAAATCTTAAGCTAAAGATGGAAGCGAGGTTTAGTATTTAAATGCTCCAAAAAGTATCAGGTCCTCAGGTGAGTACAGCAGAGATACCAAGGGTCCCATTCAATGCAAACTACGGTACTCACCAAGTGACACACATCACAAAGAAAATGGTCCCCACCCATGTCATCAAAAAGGAGGAAAAGCATGGAAAGGAAAAAACAGCAAAAAGACAAATCTCTTCGATGGAAAATAGCCCACCAATGTTAACCAAATAAAGACCCAGCATCATTCACAACTAGTATGTTGTTCTCTTCACCAATAAATCCGCTATCACTTCAGTTTCTCTCTGTATGAGGAAGCCATGATTAGACAAGGACAATATTTCTCTCCTATCACATGCTGATCCTATATTCCATGACGGGTAGACCCAGCAATTAGGCAACAAATAGAGTTGACAACCTAATCCATTAGCGAGACTATTATCTTAGTATCTTCCAATGATTGCAGTACACACTTACAGAATCACTACCGCTGAGGTCAAAAAAGGCAGTTGGTCCCCTCTCATTTAGCATTGATAGAACACTAGTCAACAGTAATGAACAATATTGCTGCCGGGCTCCAACTTTCTCACTGCGAAGAAGAGCAAATATTTTACGAATATCCTTGCCAGATATGCTGTGACCACCAATGACCTGAATCAACTGGGCAATCCGCATGATAACATGATCATCATCTTCTTGAGAAAACCAGTCAAGAAGAAAACTGAGCATTCCCACTCTGAAGCAGGAAGCTCGGTTCGAGATGGAATCCCTAAGTAATAGCTGAAAAGTATTAAGCCCATGATGACGCAAAGAAGCACTGCTCTGCCCAACCACAAAAAATATGGTAGAAAACATTAATTACTTGCAATAACTCTGTATATAAGGCTATAAGGCTTCACAATAACAATGTATGTAGCCCCTTATTCACCGAGTCTGAGGAGATTATACTACCAACCTTCTGCAGAACGCTGAGATAAAGTATGATCACATCTTCGTTCTGGGTCAAAGCAAAAAAATCATGTCTTAGAAGCAGAAGCATTGAAACTAGGTAATTCTTGTGACTTTCTAAAAACAGAGGCATCACTGAGTCACCTTGACAATAAAGTTAGACTTCACATCAAATCTTCCATCTACAAGCATATCAAGGAGAGCATTTAGGAGTGCTTCACTGGGCTGCCATTGACAGAAGTCCAGTAGCAAACTTTGCAGCGTCTTGTAACCACTACCAACAAGCGCTCTGAATGCAATCTGCGCAAATGAAGAGATGAATTCAATAGCAGAACAACCTAGCAATTAGGAGTTCTTGCACAAGGATTATTTCTTCTGCTGGGTGGGAAAATATAGTATAAAGAAAGATTTTGTCAAATCAACAAAATGAATATGAAGAAAGGAAGAAGTCGGCCGAAGCTAACTTGGGGGAAAGTAGTAAAACAAGATTTAATGGAGTGGGAAATAGATTGGCGTACGGTTTGTCTTAGAAGGGAGTGGAGGAAGGCTACTAGTATTGTGGAGGGGCAGGATTCCCATGTTCCTGACTGTCCTTTTTAGTCTTTTCCTTTTATTTATTTATTTTTTATTTATTTTTACATATTTATCTTTTTTCCCTCGATCGGTCTTGCTTTTATTTTATGTATCTTTGGGGTTCATCGACCCCCAACCCCAACTAGTTTGGGATAAAGGTGTTGTTGATGTTGATGTTGAACAAAATGAATATGCTCAGATTAGAAACCCTACTTATATATAGGTCATTTTCGAAATGCCTTTCTTAAAACACATTGAAAGTGACCTACTCATTTTTCGGATTTACATGAAAACATCTTTATTTCTCTATGAATGGATATTACCGGTGGTCAGCGATAATTAAACGTATGCCAAATCGATTGCCCTTATAAGAAAAACAAAATCATTTCATGAAAATCCAAATACGAGTAGGTTGAACATTTCGCACCACACTTTGGTCAGGTTTCACAAAAATGATGCGCCTGCATGAGCATAAAGGGGCAAAGTATGATCTGGAACTGTAAAACTGTTGTCCTCACTACACTCAATGTTCAACCGAAATGATCGATACTCTTCCTGAAGGATCCTTTCAATAAGGAAGGATTTTTTTTTGGGGGGGGGGGGGGGGGGGGGGGATAAGGAAAAAAGGGTGATGTCAGAATTAGAAGCTACTTATTCCAAAGTTAGGTATTGCAAATATTTCCATCCATGAGGAACCAGAAACGTCATTGCTGTGCCATCAAGGTAAAAAACTACTGGGGTTTACAATAATCGAAATTTCCTTTCTAGCCAAAATACAATGAGATCATTAAATTTCTTCAAGTAAGATCATTCACTAAATAAAGCTGAAATATTAAGCACCTATCAAGAGATAATGAGAACACAATCCTCATTCTCAGAAGGAACCTTCCCATTAGATTAATATTATTACCTAAAGCACAGAATTCCTAATTTATCCCGACAGCATTCCTACTTTACAGTTTCCATAACCACAGGATCAGCATTTTGAAATTGATGAAGATAATGACCTCGAACCCTTTAGTAGCAATAACCAATGCATGAGCTCGTCACAACAAGCCTACCTGAATTTATCCAATTTCCCCCATTGTAGACCTGGAGTCACTTGACTGGAGGGACTAATGTTATTCAAGTCAATAGGGTCAAGGATTTAGTACCATTGCCAAATGGAAAAATTTCAATATGCAAGATTACAAGCATTGTAATATTTGCAAAAGTTATTCCAAAAGGCACAGATCACTTAGTGCAGCTATCTAGCTATAGCCTAAACCAACATCCCACAATCTCGCTGTGTCACTGCGGTTATTCCATGTCCCATACTTCATGAAGTAAGGCATATCTTAAAGTTATGCACTCGGATTACCAGGACTTCTCTGAAACAAACAAGGCTTTCTCGACACGATCACGAATTAAGATGTAACCTTCCCGTGCAATTCCAACAATGTGAAAGAACAGCCAAGAGTGCATTAAATTGAAATAACAAACTAAACCTTGTCATGTTTAGATTACCTGCTGCAAAATAAATATCTAACGTAGCTGCACAGAGGTAGGACTAACTATAAACAAGGATGTTAGGACTTGACGTTACGAGCTGTTGGCTAAAGTCATCAAAGATGGAATAATCCAAAATATACTACTGAAGGAAACATACAGAGCTAAGTCTAGAGATGATATGGCAAGGTAAAGACTTCACAGGCTCTGCTTATCACCATGCCCTGGCAGCTTGTCTAATAGACCATATGAGATAAAGTAAAAAGCATTAACAACTATGTATGAAGTATTACCTTTGAGACATCATTACCAGCGAGAAGACAAGTGAGAGTCTGAAGGACATTCAGAACCAACTCCTCTCCCTTCTCCATGTCAAGATTACCATTTAATAGCGAGACAACATGCAGAAAGCATTCTCCTTCTCGAAACAAAGCCTGATAATACTGAAGGCAAACAAGTTCCTCAGTCAGACATCAAACAGCCCATTAACTGACTTGACAAGGAAAAAGTTACTGCAATTCCACAACCCCCTCCCACAGGGGCCAAGGATACACCCCACCATCCTAAATACAGCCGACTGACTGGATGGGGAACATAAAAATAAATAACAAGCAGATTTACCTCCGAATTACTCTGAACCATTTCTCTAATCCCAATCAATAGATCAATAGACAGCTCCACAAAGCTTTTCTCTCGTTCCTTTATTTGAGTAAAAGTTTCTAAATATTTAGAGCATAAGTACAAGGTTGCCTTTTGATCTTCTGTAGAAGATGGAACAATCTGGGAAGGCAATAGATTTTAAGTAAGTTCTCTGAGCTGCACAAAGTACTGAAGCCTGCACACTTAACAGAGAATCGCATTACCTTCATGAGGTCCAGAATGTGATTAAGCACACAGCCCCTCAAATCCTCCTCCCAGAATAAATCAAATAAACAATCGATGGATGTGCTGCTGACCAAAATAGATAACTTTGCATCATCATCTGACGTCAGATACTCCGAGAATATATTCATGGCCATTTGCATGCTTTTCTGCCAATTCGGTGCTGTCTCATATGAATCAGATCCCTGAGACTTATGAGCAGAAACTACCGTTTCCTCACTCTCAAGAGATGGCCCCGTGTTTCCAGACCGCCGAAGTTCTTGGGCTTGAATGCACACCACCTTGAGTATGCGAGGAATTGCATCAAGTGCCTTAAATGAAGCAAGAGTTTTCTCCACTGAAAGTTGTAATATATGAAGAAGGCTCCTTGCAAGAGCACTCGACAGTCTGGAGTTGCAAGCAGACTGTTCAAGGGCATCTAACAAAATTGATAATTCAGGCTGCCACAGCATGAGGTAGAAAAACATAAGAAGTTGCAACAGTACTGGTGCACAGAAAACTACAAAAACATTAAGAGTTTACCGTAATGAGAAACTTTAGAAAAAGGACTCTATCCTATGTAAGAAGGTGTACTAATAATCAGAGTATGTGGAAAACTGAATCATGAAGACTGACAATTCCAAGCATTTGTCCAATCTTCAAGATTATATGTCCATCAAAAAGCATATAAATCGCTATATAATACTTGTATCTGACATTAAGACTTTAGTCGCCAGATTCTTACAATTATAGTGCCAAATTATACATCTTTTTTGCAAGACCAAAATTATACCACATCTATATCAATGCTATTGGGTAATACTAGCTGTGAATTGCATAAGATGCCCAAACCAAATCTTCAAACTGTATTCCACTACTTATGCTGCTAAATACATGGCATCAGCTGGATAAAAACATGTATTGCACACAATTCTGAAAACAAGGAAAAAGGAACTACCAAGTTGTGGACATTTCCATGGGATGTTGCAGCCAATTCAACAAATGAAAGAATTTCCATCTGAAGAATTTCCATGTGACTGGCTTTGGATTGATTGATGTTGAAATTGGAGGAAGATACTCCACACATTGCTGAAGAACCCTCGTCACCTTTGCATATCTCTGTACATGATTCGTGGAAGACTGGGCCAAAATAAAAGAAATTTTCAGAGAAGAAGAGCTCCCATAACCCCTCATCCCTGAATACTTCAAGCGATGCCGGTAATGAAACAAGAACTTTCCTAAAGGCGTTAACAGTGAAGTGCTGCAAAGTATTCATAAAGATCCTGCAGATTGTAAGCAGCAAGAATATTAGAGGAATGATATACCACACAAACAACGCAAACTTACAAGTAGCAATTGAGTAATTATTAATAAAAATCTTAAACAAGTAATAGTCTGCGTTAGCTATTTCGTCAATCTGGACACTGAAGTTCCAAATAGAATCATACCAATCCTGACATTCTTAATTGGGATCCAAATCTTGCTAGACCACTTTTGCAATATTGGACTAGAAAGCATGATCCAATTAGATATGACAACCACCACAAATAAAATAATTATATAGAGGACAATCAGCTTTACAAATCTCATCATCTACCTTAGATGGCTTGGCAGCTCATTTTGATCTGAGCAAACCCTGATGCAAGGGAAGACCGTAAGAAGAACCTTTAAGACCCACTTAACTGAAAGTTCACCATATGCAGGGTAGCCCAGCATTGCAGTTCGAGTAAGTGCTCCTTGGACGTGATGAGAACTAACTTCTTCTGGAGCATACAGAAAAGAGCATAGCACGATGCTCAACTTGACTATATAATCAACCCATAGATGAGAACCGAAGCCATCAGATGGAGGTGTAACAGGAGATGCGGGATTTGTTGTGGATTGATCATCATTTTCCAAATTATCTTGGTGAGGCAACACCTTGTCCTGTTGTTTGTGTTCTTGGAAAACGAAAGCAGGAGAACAAAAGCTATTTGCAAACTTATGAATTCTTCCATTTTCACAAAGGAACTGCAAGTTGCTCAGATTCCCAAAGCTGTGTGATGGTTAAGGCGCAAAAATTCATAACAGTTTTAATGAGAACACTAGCAAGGGAAGAACCAAAGATAAATCGAGTGACAAACGATTACCGATGTATATATTCATGGTATCAATTACGAAATTTCTTTCGTGGTAAACAAAAGCTGAAGCATGGGGAACAATCATATCAAATGGCATGGCTTGAAGAGGAACAGTAAATATTGTAACCAAGTCAAGGACTATACGACATAACACAAGGCTCATGGGTTTGTCATGAAATAAGGAGGGGCATGTTGTCAGAATATCTAGAAACATATGTTGAGCACCCTTGGTCATTTTGATGATCACAAGTTCTCATTAAGATCTATGCTGAGTTATTTGAGTGAATGCAAGAATCACTATGCTAAGACAAAAGCATAAAGGCAGAAGTTCGAAGTTACGCTACATATTTCGTACCGGAGAAAAGTGGCATGCATTAAGTGCAGAAATTATACAAAACAACCTATCCAAAATAATAACCATAAAAAAAAAACTATACAAGAGCCATCATGTTCTAGATTTGCAAAATATCACTAGAAATTTACAAAATAAAAGAAAGACATGCATGGGAAAGGGGAAAACACTGAGAGTCAAAGAAAAGAAATTGACAAAATTCCAAGTTCTGCTAGTGACAAGGAAGCAGATGGCAGAAGGAACTTTCATTAAGCAACTATTGTTTGTGAAACAAGATAATTAGAGACCTAGCTCATGACAGTAAATTTACTTCTGTCAGGGATCTTCAGAGCCTTGGTTTGCAGGAAAATCTCTGGTTATTTGACTGGGTTATTGGAAATTGAAAATATCTGGATGACCAATCACATTTAGATAATTGTGTATAGCTAATAATTGTGTACAGCTAGCGACTGGGACAATTTCTGAAGATGTGCAAAGTCTATTACACCTATATGAACTGTCACTCTCATGGAAATTCAAAGAGTAAGACTAGCGCTTCAAAGACAAATATTCGACTTACAATTAGAGAAAAGTCTACTACTCAGGCAGTTTTCTACTCTTGCGCCTCATACATTTGGCCTTTTGTAATTATTATGCTGGCAGATTGTCAAATTCGTTCAAATCATTCTTAAGTATTTTTGTTTTTTTGGGTGAACATTGGGGTAGAGGGACTGACATTTGAGAGAGAGTTAACCATGATCTATAAGTAGAGGGTGGAGTTCTCCTGCAAGCTATATCACAGGCTCTGAGTTCTGCCATGGAATTGGAATCCACAAAACCAGTGTGAGGAAAAACCTAGTAATTCAACTGTGTAATAAAAAGGTGCATTCCCATTATGGGGTATCAGCAGAAGGGGCTAAGGGGCATCAGATCAGAGGAAGGAATCAGTCCTGCCAAACTGTGGGCAATTTTGTAAAATTTGTTTCATGAGTGAATTCAATCATAATTGGACTGCTAGAGCTAAAGCTGGCCGAATCTTTATTAAGATCGATCTAAGCTTCACTCTTGGTGACTCTTTTATTTATTGTCTTATTATTGCTTGAATTGTCTGATTACCACACTTAAACGCTAAATCTTTCGAAATACACTCCCAACTTAACATAACAAACAATGCAACACCCACCCCCTCCTCCTCTTCTTGGTCCTTGTATTTTGCAGCTATAACACACCTATCAAATAAAAAATGAAGAAGATCCCCGGATTCATTAAGCAAATAGAGTAAAGGATACACAGCTTCCCTGAGAACTTCCAATGAAAGAATATGAAGCCGAAGTAGATGCAGCAAAGGATTCTCATCTCTGTAACATTGAAGCATCTATCAGTATGCAATAAATGAAGATTACTATCTCAGAACCACATCCAGTGACAATTATTGATGCACATTTCTTAACAGATAATTCAAGAGAAACAAAAACTAGCACATCAGTTGTGGCCCGGCAACTCCCTTGGATAAAGATAAACCTGCCGGTTTGTCATAGAGGCTATGCATTTCAGTTCCTGTCAATCTTATTCAGTTATAGAGAATCTTCACCATAAGTACCCTTGATGCTCCATGTAGTTTGGGGTTCAGTTGTAAATTACACCGCTTTCTTGCATTAGTAGAAGGATTGAGTCAACAATGTGTCATTCATTTGTTTTGATTGACTAAATATATGCGCATATCCCTCTATTCAGCTTTTGGCACTTAGCCGTGTTAAAATAACTATAAACAACCCTCAATCATCTTCATTTGAGAATTTAAATCAACTAATTTATGCTGAAGTAAAAGTCTAACCTCCAACACAATCAAGCAGCACCCAAGTGGATAACTCGATCAAATTTGCTTGAGGTTGGTTATAGTGTCACTGAAAGCAAGTAACGACATAACTCTATAGCCATTTGAAAACCATTTCAAACGTCAACCTAAGGTGGCATATTTCTTAATCCAATGCCTCACTTTCTACTCTATGATATGATAAGAATCTTGTATATCTTGCATAATAATGTAAGCATGAACATCCTTACCAAAAAAAAAAATGTAAGCATGAACATGAGATTCATCCCACTAATGAATAATTAGTATAGACAACTATAACAATTGACACTTACACTATAATGCATGATTAATTAGTCATAATATAACTTCTTGCAAACTATCAGAATAAACAAATTATAACATACAAGCATTTTTGCACAACTTCATGATTATTCCATTTGTATCACTAATAGAGATATATTCCTATACACGTGTTTTATGACGTGCTTAGTGATACCTCTGGAGCAATGCAAAAAGAACACGCATTATAATATATCAGTGTTTATGTACTCAACAATCAAAAGCATAGATCATTTTATCTGGAACATGAGTGCCGTTTAAGGTACGGGAGCATTATAGATTCATTGAAAGCATTAGAATTTTCCAAGAGAGGGCCCCAATATCAAGCACTATTCCTATTTTGGCATTTCAAATGTCCAAAATTTTAGCCTTGACCCAAGAAGGGCCAATGAAACTTTTTTTTAGACCTGACTCATGTCACCTTCAAGCGTAGACTAATTTCAATGAACTTATTTTTCTTTTTATCTCGAATCATATGTCTTTCTTCCAAAAATGAAAGAAGAGAGGGAGAGAGATCTACACGATATTCCTTTATCAATCGAAGCCTTTACATCAGCTAACACAACAAAAACACTATTATGGCATGTCACTGATCAATAATGCTGTTTATCTCGCTGATTCAAGGAAATGATAAGCCAATGTGCGAAAATAGGATTATAATCACCAAGTAAGGCTTGCAGGGGTAAATGGAACATTTTCTTGAGGATATTCAAGCCAAAGAACATTTCTTAACTATAACAATGCCACTAACTAAATATACCTTTTCTCAATGATATTGAAGATATTTTTTAAATTATACACGTTATTTGTTGGAAGCCCAAGTCCATCCAGTAAAACTTCAAGTCCTCCAATGCTTTTAAAATGGTTCTGGCCCCTCAGATTCCCGGATAAAGCAGATAGAAGACTTTTCAAAGTCATATGCTGAAGATTGACATCCATAAACTGTTCTTTCATACTCAACCTTCGGATTACACGCAAGAGATCTGAAACATAAAGGGATTTTTCTGAATCAACAACTGAACCACAGAGATAAGCACCCTAAAAGAATTATTACACATTTCAGAGGTAGGGACATTGCATTTCCAGTGAAAGCCTAACCCACTCCCATTACCTCAACTTGTCATATCCCACTTGAAAAGCAGTTCTTACAGGAAATGAGCAAAAAAATAAAAATAAAGTAATCTTATATTAGAAAGCGTCACAGTACGCACATCTGCACCATTTGTATTCACCCCAGCTGAAGCAAATATAACTTAAATGTAGCAGACCTCAAAGTACAAGATCATTAGTTAAGAATAGCATGTCTCACAAGTAACAAAAGGGAAAGTTCTTTTATAATCATCAAATATAAAAGGAAGAAAGACTCCGATGATGACAATGCTCGTTAGCTATTCAAACTCTGTAATCAGAAGAAATGAATGGGGTACGAAAACTAAGAATGTAATACTACAGCTATATCTATAAATTGGACAACGACAATCCAGATGCAATTATGTGAGCCTAGCAAGTGAGAATCTTGAATGTCCACATGACTAATCAGAAATTGTTCACGCCCATACCATGTCAAGTTCATGAAGAAACTCGAAATCTCCTACCTTACCTACTAACCAGTTAAGTCCACCAGCCTCCATCAAAGAAACTACGGCCTTCTCATGCCAAAGTGACCTTGTTTGGGAAAAACAAATGTCCATGACACTAGCAGAATCAAATACGGAGGGAGAATTCCAAGGCAGATTACAGCAACTGCTACTGGTATCAAACTGAGCCTTCTTATACGAATATGGAATCCAATCGATGAAATTATAAATTATGGACACAGCATGTACAAGGATCTGTTGTAAAAGTTTGATCTTCTCTAATGTAAAGTTGGAGAAATTTTCATCTGCAGAGAGTGAGCCAGTTATTGTCTTAAGCTGGACAACAGCACCTGCAACAAAGAGACCCACATTATTAAATCCATGGATGAGCAAACATTCAAGAGACACATAAGAATTCCCATACAAAGTTCATACCCCATAAACCCAACTTCATTACATGTTTCAAGTGACAATAATAGTTTCATATGCTTGGGAAGTAAAGACAAACTGTAAACCCGTTCGGACTTTCACCACAAAGTGATAAGGGCATAGGGAGTCAAGAATATGATTTGAAGAATACTAATTCAAGCCCAGAAAGTATTGGGACATATTACACATGCACAAAATTAACTCTCCCAAACTCCCATGCAAAAATAAGAAAAATGGAATAATGAAACATGAGAGAAAGAGATCGAGGGAAAAAGAACATTGCACAAGCATATCACTCTTACTAGACATCAGCACAGTCACACCACAATCATGGTCATCAAGACAATTGTCTTACAACAAAAGAACTTAAAGAAAGTAATTGAAAACAGAGATACAAAACAGCCAGTAACAGCTTGAAAAAAACATGTCAAGCAGTTCCACATGACAGAGCATATGTATTATCCTACCTTTCATCAATGCTGTAAGCTTTTGTACCCCTCCATAGTAGCCAAAGACTCTGCAGTTATGCATTGAACGTGTAACCACTGACAGCGCGACCAACACGGGTATGCCTTCAGATGTGACAATGAAGCTTGTAGAAGGCCCCACTAAGTTGATGTTTGATTGCATGATGCTGGAACTCACTGAATTTATGTGGGCAACAGTCATTTGCTTTTTATAATGCAAATCACTTGTGTAAAGCACGCAGCATACTAGGACTAATTCCCTGATGGGGGGATAAAGGGCAATGCACATGGTAAATATAAACTGAAGAAACCCTAATGCATGAGCCTTGAGATGGAAAAGGGGCTCATCTTCCAACAGAAATACTAAGGTATGACCTATAAATTTGCTAATTAAATTATTGTCTGTGAATTTCTAAAGACCTAACTGCAAGCAAGCACTAATTCTGTTTATAATTATCAATCCAAAACAGGTTTCTCTCCAAGAAAACGTGACGAGCTCCCGGTGTGCCCTTCACCCAATTTGATTAAGACCAAAAAGCTATCTCATCTGAATGGAAACTGTCAAAGAACCAGCCAGTAGTAAGAAGTGTGGATAGACATCCGCTCAGTAAACAGACTTGTAGATATAATATTACTACTACTAAGTGTCCACTGCAGGTACACCTTAAGAAATGCCAACTCAACTATTGAGATTCTGATGCAGAATGCTTCAAACATGGTTTAAAGATCTATGGAAGGACTGTTAAGTTATTAATTAATGATTGGATGGTAACTAGAGTTCTTTTACGATTGGATAGTAAATAAAGCTATGTTCTTTATTAAATTAGGAGTTTAGTAAGTCGAGTGAAATATCTTTTCCTGCCCAGAGGTTTCTATTTCAACTAGTAGTAAGATTTTCAGAAGAGTCCACAAATTTCATGGTAATTTCTATTCAACAGCGAGAAAATGAATCATTGGATTTAGCAAGTCTTTCCTTTTGAATTGTGTGGTGCAATTCTTCTCGTAAGAGTGATGCTTTAGAAACCATAGATGTGATGCTTAAGAAGGTTTAAGCGCTTTCCCTAAATAAAATTACCACTTAACTGATTCAGCCTCTCTACTTTGGGACTCTTCGTCCTATATCACCTTCGACATAGGCAAGCAAACTAGAGTTGTTCAGAGAAGTGTGCCGTGAAGGTGGTTTAAGATGATGTTATGCAGCGTTCACAATAACCTTTTGTGGTAAACCATCCAAATAATGCTTCCAAAAGATTGTCTATAGAAAAATAGCCAAAGGGGATTCTTTGTGATTGCTCATGCATTGAGAGAAAATGATCTTTGATTAATCCATCAGTCGCATTGCCTTAATGGATGTGCAATACATCAAATGAGAAGCTATTACAATAGTCATGACTTAAGAGAGCTATATTAGATAACTGCTCTAAAATACCCCTACTAACAGGGACTAGCAGCACGAGATTTGGTTCCTGAACAAGCTCACGTCCTCATAGGTGAACTTCAATCTTTCTGACATTAGGACCACAGAAAAATCCAAACCACAGCCTTTGCAGCCCTCAAAAGAATGCTTGGACATCCAGCGCATTCAGTAAACACAAATTCCAGCTCCTATAACTGCCCTTATATAGACTGACACCAAAGTAACAAAGTAGAATGTCATCTATATCATCTTATCCTTGATAAAATTCTGATCACAACTTAATCTAGTTCTCAACCCATCTATCCTCGCGTTTGAACTGCAAATGACAGTAGTCATTCTCGGAGAGAGGTGGAAGAGAATAACACGGCTGATGCTCAATAATCACATGCCTAGATTTGGTTGATTACGTCAAGCAGTAATTAAACAAATGACCAAAAAATAAACATCGCTGTCATGTAATAAAGGAAATTTTTTCTTTTTCTTTTTGTGCTTATGTTAAGACAGTAGATTCAGCTAACTGATATAGATGCTAAACACCAAAAAACTCCAGCTATTTGCTCCAAAAGCAAATAAAAGGAAGCAGGCAGAGCTTAATTTCTTATCAATTTGGGAGAAAAACAATCTTTCCAGATCGGAAGAATTCATCAATAAAGTTCTATTAACACCTGAGTCTAAGATACACTTCACTGTGCATGCAACTCCTGAGATTAATCTGGAACCTTAGACTCTTCCACTTAGTATATGTGACAACAATCTCTGTCGCTATATGGGATGAGCACATTATAAGAATGCTGCTCATTATAAAGCAAAACATGAAGATCAGCAAGAAGCATGCACAAGTCTCTGCACAAATACATCCAGCTAAAGAAAGTTGAGAAGGCAACAGAAACCAAAGAGCTTATCGATTATAGAATAGGCATCATCACACCAAAAGAGTAGTAAAAACCCTGTGTTTCAATGATGAAAAATAAATGCTAACCAAAAAAAAATATGAAAAATAATTAGAAAGCAGAATTCTCTTAATTAGTGATCAACAAGAAAGATCACTATACGTGCACAAAGTTTTTTTTTTTTTTTTTTTTGGTAAGGTACGTGCACAAAGTTTTCATCCTTTGATAGATGGGAAAAAAAGGTAAGATCAGAGAATCACTTCCATAGAGCACTTAACGATACATGTGCAAAAGCTCAACTTACGCTCATTAATTAGTGCAGTTAACTGTGCAATCTCCTGAATGAAAATTGATATTACTCCAGCAGGATGTCCAATTGAGCATCCAATAGCAATGTCATCGATAGGTGATGAGTATTCCCCCGATAGCTCACATGAAACAGAAGCCTCTGAAAACTGACCATAACTAACCGGTTCCCAGTTCTCATATACAGTCAGGAACTGCTTCAGGAATACTTGAAACAACTTCTTCTTTTCCACCTAGGGTCCAATGATGGGATCATAAACAGTTGCATAGATAAATACTGATACAGAAAAGAAAAGGTTTGAAGCCACTAAGACATCCTAGAATATACTTATCATGTAGAATCTTTTAGACGAGAAAATCTCAATGAATATTCGGGTTAGAAGAGGGAGGGGATTTCAAGCTGTCCAACAGTGCCCATAAAATCTGCTCAAGGGAAAACACCAAAACCATAGTGATACAGACATTCCAGAAATGTTGTGTAAATGTAAATCAGGGAAAAGTTCTAGTCCAAAGGTAGTACAATTAAATTCCTATGCTATTTTGGTAACTTGCTTATTGCATTCAGCATACCAGCAGGGAGAGGATAATTTGTTAGGACTGAGCAACAGAAATAGAAACTCCTCAGCAAATCAACTTATTAGCTCCAGGACATAAAAGAAACTGGTATTTTTTCCTTTCTCCATTGAATAAATGCTGGTAAAGAAAATCGCCTGCATTGGTGGTCTCTCTCATGATAAATTCAGAAAATTTAAAGGGAAAAGATCGACTGCTAGTAAGCAGCTGTTCCGCCATAAGCAGATTTATTATATTCTCGAAAAAATTTGAAATTCAGCCTTGTCATCCTAACACATTCCTTGGACCATGACAGGATCTGCCACAGAGGAACGATTAATTTGGCAGTATCAACTTCATCCGGAGGTCGCAAAATTCTTCTGCCTTTAATCACTCCTTCATTTAGGGCTGTTTGGAAAGAAAAGATAGAAAGGATTTCCATAATAAGGAAAGTCCGATAGATTTTATAACGGATCGCTAGCTAACCACCTTATCTTTTTCGGTCTCAGCCCTTTTGATATCCAGTCATTACTGGACTTTTAGGTCCAGCGGCAAAGAAACACCAGTCCTATTTATGCAGATAGCAAAACACACAATAACAAGCTCCTGACAAAGATTATTCATCCAATAAAGCACAGTACTGCATCCATTTAGAGACATATATTGTGCCATGAATTATGAAACATCTTCATTAGATGAATGTATATAGAATAAGAACAACTATAAATTACCAAATCAAACCTAGAAAGAATCTTAACCGCAGAAAACTACCTAGAAAGAATAACTGTGGAAATTTGAGAAACTTCTAATTACCTTATCAGTTTCCTTTTCATGTCTCTCCCACAGTGTATACAAGATTGCTTCATCACCAACTTCACTGAAAAGAATGTCAAGAAAGTCAGAAGTCAGGTGCCAGTCATGATCATATCAAAACCAAGAAACTGAATTTTCACAAGCAATATCAGTTTCGTCAGAGATGAGAACATGTCCTTGTACTGACATAACATTCTCCAACTTATTCTCGATTCCAGGCCTTTCTAGAAGGTTTACAGCACATTTAGTAGCATGGACTAAAATCAAGGCCGAATGAGATGAGAAATTCATAGCTCGTCTTTCAAAATAAGAATAAGAAGTCACATTAACTTCATTTATCAATTAAAATTGTGTACAATGCATTTTCCAAACTGAGAAAGTAGCAGTACTTCAATGTTCAATCTGATAATTGTACGATACATACTAGGGTTACTTATGTTGCCATTTCGGTCGTATGGGACAAAAGAGTGCCAAAATTTGAACAATGCTCATTGAATGCAGTTTTCGACGGGGTATAAGGATCATGATGGCAGAGGTTGCGACAAAAACATCGGTGTCAATCAAAACAATTAATTCATGTAATGTCAAAATGCTAAACCTAACCTTCAAAGAATCAAAATAGCAAAAAAAGCACGGACACATAGGAACTTAAACTACTTGTTTTTGGTACAATGCAATGGAATTGACATTCCTTCGCATATCCATCACCACTCAATGAATATTATATCAAACACTCAACAAAACCAGAGTGAAATTGCGAATCCGTTTAAGCCCCATTCCTTCCTTCCAGACTACCATACAAAAGTCTTTACAACTAATACATCCAGTGCAAGATGCATGCATTTTTCTAAACCTTCAAAATGTCTCTACCTTAGTTTGCGATCATTTGTTGCAATGAAGTAGTGAAGCATTGACACCTGGTTCACCTTTCTTTAGGTGAGAAACGAGCATTTCGATCCCACCTCACTCTTCACATTTAATAAACAATCTACTCTTGACGGACCATACTAGTTTGTCCAAAATAAAAGTTTATCTTGCGAGTCCATTGAAGTGCTTGGACTAGCAAAATGAAAAAGGAGACAGAAAAAGAAAATAGACTCTTAGTAGATCAGGCAATATTACCTGAAGCGGATTTTTGGCACTGGAGGTGGAAAACTCTCCCCTTGTAACCCTGTACTGGAGTCTCCAGTTTGTCCGCTTGAAGTCCTTCGAATTAAATCAGCAACACCTTTAACTATGTTCATGCTTTCAACAAATCTTGGAACTTCACCTTCTGATAATCGGCAAGGAGATACTCATTCTTGTTCAAGCAACAATCTACAGCTTAAGTACTCCAATCTGTACGTTGAAAGAGTAGCCCATCACACTCCTGAAACTCCAAACACCCACCAGCTAAAACGAAATCAAAGGAACGTATGCACATGATTCACAATTAGCACAAAAAATGAAGTAACTATATTTCTTAAGTTCTCAACACCGGTTAGACCCACCCAAAAAAAAAAAAAAAAAGGAGAACAGCCACATGATTAAGTTTCTCATAATCAAGTCAACTTGAAACGACTACCGTGCTTCCTCCACTCCAAACGACGCAACACGAGCTCGACAAAGTACGAGCTCAGACAGGTAGTAAATCAAGCTCACACTAAAACATCAAAACAGATCGAACGGACCATGTCTCCGCCAAGATACCTATCAATCTTCCATTTTCTCGGCACCCCACAGTGTTAATGCAACACCCGAATTCAAAATGCGAAACGATCAACGAGCTTCAACCGTGACTCACTGTCCGGACGGATTGAAAACATCCAATCGAATGTCAATATACCGAGATACCGACTGACAATCATACACCGAGCATTTCGGATGAGCTGGCCGAGCATCCTCGTTAATGATCCCTATGGAAGAACTGGGGCACGCAATAGCTGAAAACAGAAACGGACAGTACCTGATCGGATTGAGCTCGCTCCCCGGATGAAAGCTGTAGGTTAAGGTTTTGGTTTAGGTCTCGATTTGTTTTGCGGAGAGATCTGAGTTCCGATATCGTTGAAGCGTTTGTTCACTGGCGTCGCCGATCGGGAAGAAGACGCTGTACGGAGAAGAAAGGAATAAGAGAGGAATGATAAGTAATTATACTTAAGCCCCATATTTTTTCTTATTTCCGACATTGGCCCTCTAATTGAGCCTAAGCCCAATTAGCATGGTCCCTAATTAGTATAAAAAGTTAAAAACCTTCGCGCTCGCCGGAATTTCCTTGACTTCTCTCCTATGTAGCACCGATACGATATGCGATACGGGACACGATACGATACGATACGCCGATACGTGATTTTTTAAAAAATAGAGATTTTCGATACGTTGGGATACGTTACATATTAAATATATATTTTTATATATACATCTACGAAATATGAACCGAACCGAAAAGTCTAGTAAGTTTATTGAAGAAGTAAAAGGCAGAGGAGAAAGAAATGCTAACAGTAAGACAATGTAAGGAAATTATGAGGAACAGAGCAGGACTCATGATGCAGACAAGCGTGGGTTCCGGTGCAAACTACAAAGTGGATGTCCCACATCGGCGAAAAAGTTGTGAATAAGAGGGAAATAACTCTATAAAGCAACGGCTCTGGAGGGAGTGCAGGTCCATTGATTTGGGTTGGATGGGCGAGGGGCCCATTAACGAGTGGCCCAATTTTTACAGTGCGAAGTTTGTCTCTTCGTCGGAGTGTTGACCTTGACTGCGTATCATGGGGTCCGAGCGTATCATAGCGTATCGGATACGGCGGGCGTATCTGATACGCAAAAAATTTCAAAATGCGCGTATCGGTGCTACATAGCTTCTCTCATTTCTTATTCCTTCCGTTAAGATTCGACTTTTATCGTTCTATCTTGGAGCACAGCTTCCACACATGTCAAATAATGCAATTCCGATCTACTTTCATACGTCGAAATCTCGAGTACCATGCTCGATTGTCGTTAAGCCATACGACTTATGAAACTTCTAATAAAAGTGGAAATAGAGGATCTCGATGGAGAGGTATTTGTGAGTGCGCACAATCCTACCACGATTAACTTCTGTTAAGGACGTATTTGTGAGCGCGCACAATCCTACCACGATTAACTTCTGTTAAGGACACGAACGGTAACGGTTGTGCTCAAGAAATTAATTTCTAACTAGAAATTGATTTTTTCTACTTTTGAAGAAAAGTTTTTTTTTTACTTCTTCAAGTAGCTCAATAACTACTTTTGGAGTAAAAAAAGATTCAAAAGTAAAAAAAATGAAGTTGTGTAACTAAATAAATTACTGTTTCAAAAGTTGCGCTACCAAATGAAGTTCTACTCTAAAATCACTTTTGGAGCAGAAATTCTACTCTAATTCTCTTGCCTTTGGCTACTAATAAACTCCAGTTATATATTCTAAATATGTCATTACGATATACTCTCTATTATTATGAGTCTAGATCGTTGATCTTTGTCGGTGGGAAAAGAGCTTTTCTTGCCCTTTTCCACTTATCTTGCTTTCAAGTTCCAACTAGGGTTCCTCCATTTCCTAGGTGCTTGTCTCGTTCAGTACTATTGATTTTAATGAGTTTCATGTGCAAATTAGCAACATAATTTTTTCGATTAGTTATTCCTTTTAGTGATTTCAATCATTTTCTCCGGATAAGATAAAAAATGTTATTGGTTGCATAGAGAATCTCTCTATCTCATACAGTGACAATCAACAAAATCTAACCGTTAGCAAACCCTCATGGCATACATTGATTTAAGAATTTCATTTTTTTCCTTCCAAAGAGTAATAATTATGTGAAATATAACACAATTTATTGAACTATTATAACAAAATAATAATGAGATATTACGTAAATGAAAAAAAAAATCCACGAGGCTGCTAGTTTGGTTTAATCTCAAATGGTTTTAGTCATAATTTGGAAAAATCACAATAAACTCGCTAATTACACATTATATAGAATTTCTGACACACACACACACACACAGAGGATGCAATCCACAGTAGTCCGCACTTGGGCCTGTTCTGTTGGGTGACGTGGCTCGGGCTTCTTTCTCTATAAGTCGAGCGTGTCTAGTCTCGGCAATCCTCCACCAACTTGGAAAAAAAAAATCAATCTTGATCCGGGAATAATTCCTTAGCAGAAATAATTTTTACTAATTCTGTTCCCAAAAACAAAGAAGTAAATATTTCCACTTCTTGTTTCTGTTATCTAGCCACTTTTCTGTTTCCAGGAATAAAAAAAGAAAATAATTGATGTTACCAAACACATTTCTATTCTTTTTATGTTCACGGGAACAAAGGAGCAGGAATCAAAGAACAAGAGCGTTACCAAACAGGTTCCACGTGCCCATCCATCATTTTGCGAAAGCTCGCCTTGATGGTGTGGGCCATGGGCCGGGCCGGTATGTAATGATAATTGGAATCAGGGAGCACCTTTCAATTACTCAACCGGGCCTCTTTCTATAGACTTCAAACTTTTGTTACTTAGTGGGCCCAGTCAAGAGGAAAGCCCGGCCCAGTATGATGCACCCCCTAATAATTTTTGGCGAACCTCACATGAGTTTAGGATTATAATTGAGTTGAGCTTGGTCGAGTATTGATTTCCCCGCTTGGGCTTGACTCCACTTGTCTCATTCCTCGAACTCGAGCTTGAGTTTAACCATGAATGTAATTTTAAGTATTACTTGTCTAGCTTTGTGAGTATTGAATGTTCTACTAGAAAATTATGAGACCTTGATTAGGCTAGACTCCCGAACCTACTGAGTCAAGTATTAATAGGCTTGAGCTCGACTTGACAAGATACTCGAGTAGCTCGAAGACGAACTTGACTAGAAATTAAGCGAGTTGATGTCGAGTATTCGTCAAGCCGGCACAAGTTTCCAGCGAGTAGTTCGACTCAATTTCATCTTCACCTGAAGTTGTTCAGTGATAATTTTTTTTTTTTTTACAGCCAATATATGTAAGGAGAAATAAGTGTGTGTTTTTCATGGTTAACCATCGACCCCCATTTATTTCTACATAAAACCTGTTGCAATTCGTTAATCTAATCGAAGCAATGTAGATGTGAAATTTAAAATAAAGGTTAAAGCTCCGCTTCCTTCACGAAAATGAAATGATTTGAAAAAAAAAATCGAAAAACGATTGTTTGTATCGCTTGAAATAATTAGTCAATGAGTTATAAGCAATAATTTATGTTTATGCATTTTCATGGACGATGGAAATAATTTTCGCCCATTCATTTTTGCAAACAATACAAGTCGGTTACTTTTAAGAAAAATATTTTCTAAATCATTCACTTTTCACGAAATAAATGCACCCTAAAGTTCTGTTGTTTTTTTGGGTACCTAAATGCGGTGAAGTTCCAAACGAGCTCATTTCATCTACAGAATCCCAAAGATTTTTTTTTCCTTCTTTTTTTTTTCTGGACATTTGCATGACCAACAGATTGGGCTACTGGAACACTTTATAATTTGGGTAAGCTGAAACATGAGTGGTTGCCGAAATTTAATGGACTTTGCAATCAAGCAGTTGAAAATTTTGACATCCTTAACCAAAGGTACTTACTACAGTCGCGGTTGCGTCCTGTGGGCATTTCATCAGGAAAATTTGTGTCAGGTCTCGATCAAACTGCATCAGTTGCAGAATAAAAAAAGTGTATCAGACTGGGCGAATGAGTAATAATTGAGTTAATACCACGAAAAATTTCAAACTGATACACTTGTCATAAATTTACTCCATATTATTTTTTGACCATGAAAAACCCCAAACTGTTACACTTGTGACAAATCTACCCCAAACTAATTTTTTTTTACCATAAAAAATCCTAAACTGGTACATCTGTGATGAATTTATCCTAAACTAATTTTTTGACCTCGAAAAATCCCAAACTTGTACACCTGTGACAAATTTAACATTTGTTAAATTTGGTTAATACCACGAAAATTTTTAAATTGATATATATGTGATAAACAGAGGGTAAAAATCTTAAACTGGTACATCCATGAACTGTTGCGTGCCATCTAACTTAGCAATTTAACTGTTAAATTTAACGAAAATTAACAAAGGGTAAATTTGTCACAGGTGTATCAGTTTGGGGTAAATTTATCACAAGTATATCAGTTTATGATTTTTTATGGTAAACAAATTATTTGAGGTAAATTTGTCGCAAATATATCAATTTGGGGTTTTTCGTTGTATTAACTCTTAATAATTGGATGTGTGGGACCATGACAGTGGATTGCTGTGCTAGTTTCCTCCGAGAAATAGTCAAGGTACGCGTGAATTGATCCGGACACCTCGATTACCAAAAAAAAAACTCTTAATAATTTGATTGCGAGTTCCGCCAAATTCCAATAGTAGCGCACCTTCAAGTGGACGAAAACCAACGGCCGCACCTTTTCCGAGCGACGGGAGAAAGTGCTCACGAGGTGGTGATCGCTTTGGTGCGCAATGTCGAGCATTTCAAATGGAATTCCTAACCTCATAACTTATGTACATTAAATTAGTAATAAAGCGAATGTTGTTTGATCTAGGATGTGGTGTGGTTCCCGTTCAGCTCTATGGTGAGCCACTAATCCATCTGATTAGGATAATTAATCAGGATATTCTTTTCCTTCCTATCCCGATGCCCCCAAGTTCGTTCTTTTATACGCAATTGCCAAAATGTTGAGGACCGGCATCTCTTTAGCCACGTCATTTACTGTGAGATTATTGCACTTTGGCAAATTCTTGGCCTTCATCATTCGTCTTTAGAAGTGAAAAATGTTGGAAAAATATGGAAAAAAGGAGTAACAATGTAATCGGACTTTGAGGCGTGTAATCACTTTCTTTTAGGATCAATTTGCCCCACGAAGTTGTTATAGGTTTCTGGCAAATTCCCTTCATGATACAACAAAGTCACTGTGAGAATACTGGATAGCAATTCCAGTAATTCTCCTAAAACTCTCTGCGAAACAATGAAAAGATGGTTATCTCTTTTTTGAAGGAAAACATAGAATGAAAGTTGATACTGAAAACTGAACAGAAATGTCTATTATATAGACTAATAAACACACATTTTGGTGTCTAAACTGTCTATGTACGAACGCATCTATTCATGTTCAAAACATCGCACCAGTTCGTGTTCAAAACATCGCACCAATTCATGTCCGAAACATCGCACCAATTCATGTCGAAAAATTGCAATTCTGATATGACCGTTCGTGGTGATAACATTCATTCGGACACAACTGTTCGTAAGTAACAACCACTGTTCGGAAATAACTGTTCGTGTCCGAACAGTCACAATTTAAAAAATAAAATAAAATATAATTATAAAATATTTTATTTCGAAATAAAAAAATAATTCAAAATAAGTGCGTCAAAATCGCGCAATCACATGCGCACCCGCACGCGGGTATGGTGGGGTCTATCCCACTTGCCCATTTCTTTTTCTGAAAGATTATAGCAGCTTTCTCATTAATAAAAAGACTTTCTCTCTCCTTTCTATCCTATGTGGGATACAAAAAAGGCCACGGCATATCCGCGTGCACCAAATTGTGAAGATGAACTAGTATCATATTTTACAATTTGCATGGCGTTCTTGATCGGGCCCATCTAATTTTTTTATTTTATTTTATTTAAATAATAAGAAGGGCTTGTGGGGGGCCATGACGGTGGGTTGCTGTGCTAGTCTCTCTCGAGGAATAGTCGAGGTACGCGCAAGCTGGCCCGGATACTTTGATTAAAAAAAATAAGAAGGGCTTTATCACAAGACCCTCGATTATTATTAATCAGAGGTATCACGTGGCCAATGTACGGGAGTTGCCCTAAAGATCACCCAAAGAGGTGGACAAACCACCAAACCGTTACGGAAAGAAGAAAGCATGTAATTAGCATCGATTAGGAAAATAGATGTTTAATTTTGTCCTCCTAATATAATGAGATAAAAATTCAAGTCGACACATATTAGGTTGGTTTGTTTGGCGAGAAATGAGTTCTTTCTGGGGAAATGTTTTTCAAGAAGTCGTTTCTAGGAAAATGTTAATATTTTTCGATGTTTGGCTGAAACCTGAAAACGCAATTTCGGTATAGGAAATTAGATTTGATTTTCTTCCTTGCAATCTTTTTAATAATTTTTCCCATTTTTCTATTTTTATTTTCTTTCAATTTAATTTTAAATTTTAAAAAATATTTTTTTTACTTTTTCTCTTTTTTCTATTTCTTTATTTTTGATGTTATTTTCTTTACACTTATTCTTCAGCCGGTCAATGGCCGCACTTGCTTCCCAAGCTCACCTCGCCAGCCGACGATCGGCAAAGAAAGAAAAAAATAGAATACTAAAAAATTTGAAATTATTTTTAAAAAAAAATTAAAAGAAAAGTAATGTGAAGGAGTGGAGGGAGGAAAGATGGGGGAAAATATTTTCCTCTTTTCAAAAAGAGAAAATCATTTTCCCCACTTTTAAGTTTTAAATGTGTTTTTTTAATGGGTCATAATTGTTTTCCTCAACTCATTTATTTCCTGTGAAAAGAACGCTAAAAAATTAGAAAAAAACATTCCGAAAGTTCTTTTTCACAAAATGAACATAGCCTAAAAGTTTAAATTGTTGGAATGCAGAGCCGACTATAATATGATCACGAAGGTTATGAAGTACAAATAATTTCAAAGCTCATGCCATTCAAACCTTAAAAGTTCGATACTAAAGTTTTCCATAATTATTTTTTAGTTTGTTTTGACTTAAAGTATTTCATATAATTTCAAAGCTCATGTCATTCCATTCCACCCTCGCCCAAGGCCAGCCCCTCCGGCGATGGTAACCTTGCCTAGCCTTTTTTACCTTTTTTAAATTTTAATGTTTTAGTATTTTTTTTAGTTTTTTTAATTTGATTTAAATAATAATTGAAAAGATAATAATAGAAAACGCCATGTAGAATAGAGAAATTGATTTAAAAACACCACATCATCAATTTTCATGAGATAATTGACGGTGTTAATAGAAAAACTCGATGTCATCAATTTGACAAGTTTTAGGACTTGATTACACTTTTTGAAAGTTTTATGACTCAACTGTACTTTTGAGATAAATTTTAAGATTTCTGATGCCCTTATTCCAGAAAATTTTGTGATATGGAGCCGGCACAAACACTTTATCATCCATCAATTTATACCCATTAGTAAAATTATTCCTAGAAAGTGGGCACGTATATTTCGTGGGGCCTTGGCCTTTATGGCCATAATACTTCCGATGTAACATGTTGGGCCATCAAATCTCACACCTCGCCGTCTTAAGAAAAGTGATAATTGCTAGGAAAAATGTTGCGTTATCAAGTCATCCAACAGAGTCAACTCTCACTTTATATTGACCAACCAGCACCCGCCGGGCCTACTCCATACTCCGTCTGGCCTAATGCTGAATTGGGCTCAATTCCAAGATTGCTCGCCAAACACACAGCAAAACAACCCCGTCCCATTAAATATTTTACTCCGCCGCTTGTGAAGAAATCTCGAGAGCACTAGCCACTTGAAACGCCGCGACGGACAAAACCGATCACATTAGCGGCATCGAGATGTTATATTTATTTACTTGCGAGTATTCATACAATTTTCGAATGCTTCCGTGATGGGATTTTCATTTGATTCGATGAAATAAGTGTGGTTGACGAGTTCCCCCGGTGCGCTTCTGTTGGTACCACCGTCCGATCAGAATCCGACGGTGCAGGAGTCATTGTGGAAATATGCCGACTCCGCCCTCGTCGACCGTTAAAGCAAACATAGAAACATGTCAATAACATGTAAATAGAATGGTCCTCTGAATAGGGCACACGCCACGTGGATTTTTTTTTTTGGACGGAAACGTGGACTTTGCTTAGCTCTAGATTTATAATATTAATCATGCATTGTGGCTCACCCACCTAACGAATAAAATGTACAATCTAGTCGTCATCCATTTGAAATTTCCTTATTGGGTAACCACTTTGTTCTTCTTCTCTCTTTACTTAAAAGCAACGAAAATAAATTACATTACATTAAAGTAAACGAAAAGAGGAGAACAACTCTTCAATTGGCCTAAACCTTTAAACGAGAACAGAGTTGGTGCGCCATAGATGGCGTAATCCGAGGTGTTTGTTTTTTCAGCTGGTTTAAGAAAATATATCTTTGGGGCATACTCGATGTCTAGTGGGTGTGCCACGGTGCCCATTAGAACAGAAGTAAACCCCAGCCAATCTTTTCTGTCCAAACTGCAATAATATCTACAATGACTTGGGAGGCCCCAAAGATTCCCAACCTCACACCACCAAAATGCTCGATCGAACTTCTTTTGCAATGGTACTAAAAGGAATGAATGAAAGTGTCTAGATGCGCTAGCCGAAATTCGCCATTAGTGCTGGTTGACTTAGGGCGAAATGATATATACAGATGAGACAAGAGCATGGGGACGTTATTAGTGTCGAGTGATGTTATTTATGTTGGCGTGAGCTGTATTTCCTTTAAATTAAGCAATTTTTCCCTGTATTATAGTCTTTCATGATTTATTGATATGCTAGGGTTAGCACATATATTGTATATAAGGTCGATTGTAATGATGTAAAGATTCATATTGAATATATAGGAAAATATATTTCTTCATGGTATCAGAGCTCTAGGGTTTGATCCTTAGGGTATTGTACGTCAATCACCAACTATGGCGGTCCCGCCAATTGTGAAATAAAAAATTATTGGGCCGTTTTAGTCACGACGTCACCGTCTCGCGCCGGTCGACTTTGTCCCATTCAAGCAATTCATTTTACGGACCTGATCTCATGGCCGACGATCAGCCAATTGTGAAAACTAACCAAGCGGATGCTAGTGCCTCTGCTACTGCCATTCTGGCAGACCTGACCGCTGCGATGAAGCAGCTCTTGGCCCAGCAGGCCGCGTCGTCACGCGTTGAAGCTCCTGCTGCATCGATTGCTGTCAAGCTTGATGGCAAAAATTATGGCGTCTGGTCCCAGGTTGTTGAGATGTATGTCTCGGGCAAAGAGAAACTAGGCTATTTGAACGGTGGTTCTCCTGAGCCCCTTCCGACTGATCCGTTTTTTCGACAATGGAAGACCGATGATTCGACGGTGAAAGGTTGGCTTATCAATTCTATTGACCCAGCCTTGATACCAAATTTAATTCGATTTCCTACTGCCAAAGCCGTCTGGGATGCTGTGGCAACGACTTTTTTTTATGGATCTGACACATCCCAAATCTATGATCTTAAGAGGCAGGTTTCTCGATTGAAGCAAGGCGGTGGACCCATCGAGAAATATTACAATGATCTTCAAGGGCTCTGGCGTGAGATTGATTTCCGACATTCTAATCCTATGCAATTTCCGGTCGATATTCAGAGGTACAATGCTATTGTCCATGAAGATCGAGTTTATACTTTTTTGGACGGTCTCGATGACCGCCTGGACAATGTTCGTGCTGATGTTCTGAAGATGGATCCATTCCCCACTATTGAGTAAGCCTAAGCACGCGTCCGCAAGGAAGATGTGCGCCAAACCGTGATGTTGACCAATGCTGATGGCTTTCCTACGGGTGCGGCAATAGTCTCACGGGGCAATCGAGGAGACCCATCTCTACAGATGATGGCTGGCAGTTCGGCTGGTAGAGGTGGGCGCTCTCGATCTGCTGTCAAGGTCAAGTCTTAGGTGTTCGGCGGCTGTTCTCATTGTGGAAATTCCAAACACATTAGGAACACTTGTTTTAAGCTATATGGATTTCCAGATTGGTGGGACGATTTTCAAGCGAAGAAGAAGAAATCTGAAGCAGAACTGGGCAAGAGTACAAGGCAAGCATCCTTGGTGACTGGGAGTTCATCTCTTTCCTTAGTCCCGATGGTATCTTCAGCTAATACTTCCACTCTTCCTCCTGAAGGTAATTGTGGTTCTGGTTTTATCATTACTCGTCATGGTGGAAACAATGGATGGATTATCGACTCAGGCGCTACCGTTCACATGACACCTCACCTCGATGACCTAGTCAACCGTACCTCACCACGACGAGACAATGTGTATAATGCTAATGGAAATTTCCATCCAGTCACTGGGGCAGGGAGTGTGGCTCTCACGTCCTCTCTTTCTTTATCTCATACATTACTTGTGCCCTCTTTGTCCAACCGTTTATTGTCTATTGGACAAATTACTGATGAGCTGAATTGTTGTGTTCTTATGTACCCGAATTTCGGTTTGTTTCAGGACATTCTCACGAAGGAGATTATTGGGCGTGGTACTAAGAAGGAGAGGCTATACATTGTGGATGATCTAAGCTCTGGCTGTGCATATCACACTCTTAGTCAGTCTGTTAGTAAGGAGAAGGATGTTTGGTTGTGGAATCGTCGGTTGGGACACCCATCATTTAGATATTTGAAGTATTTATTTCCTGAGTTGTTTCGTGGTTTATCAGATTCTGTTTTTCAATGTGAAACATGCATTATGGCAAAGAGTCATCGTGTTTCTTTTCCTTTGAGCTCTAATAAAAGTAGCAAGCCTTTTTATCTGGTTCATTCTGATGTATGGGGTGTATCTCCAATTACTACAATGGCTGGAATGAGATGGTTTATAACATTTGTTGATGACTGCACACGTATGACGTGGTTGTATCAGATGAAGCATAAAGATGAGGTGTGGCATCCCAGACCGCCACCCTACTGTCATAGGTCTCTAATAGCGATAATTAGAGATTACTTATAGTAATAAATATCCACAGGCCACAAAATGATATAACTACTTAGCGAATCAACATGACATACAAACATAGGAACTAGAACATCATATATATATATATATATATATATATATAAGTGTCATACACAACCATTTGAGTTCACATATAAATATATAACAAAATATGACTCAGTCGTGATAACCATAGGCATAAACTGGGATGGCCAAAATAAAACTACTCCATCCTACATCAGTCGCCTACTCCAAAAAGTCGCCAAGACTAGCTCCAAATCATCAATCCTCCTCAGACAGGTCGGAGGGAAACATCTCCTCATCCTCGGACTCCTTAAGAGGCTCGGGTGGAGGAACGTAAACAGCTGGCACATGTGCTGGAGCAGGAATAGGAGCAGCGACGACTGGGACAGCAGGGGCAGCAGGTGGAGGAGGTGCAGGAACGGCAGGAGCTACAGGCTCAACAGGAGCCACTGGCACGGCAGGTACGGGTGGTGCATCAAAAGTGCTCTCAGAAAACGGACCTATGAGCCTATTACCTTCGCGAATATAGATAGCATGCCAGCGATAAATAGTCAACCCACGCTCGCCCTCGTCGACCCACATAGTATGTACATGAGCTACTAACTTCAGGTGTGGAACATCTAAGTGTATCATATCACGATAGTATGAATCATAATCAATAGGAACTCCAAAGCGCCTATGAATGGTCACCATGATGCTAATCTGAAAATATATCCACAAACGTGGGTTAGCGCGACGGCTAGCAAGAAAACATTCAATCCCACCATAAGGGTCCTACGACTTCCTAGGACAAGTTATAGGGCAGACCTATAACAATTAAGGCACCATAACAATTCACAATATCAAGCAAGAATCATAAAATGCAAGATGCCATGATGAAATGCAATGACGTGCTCTTCGCTCACACAACCATCGCTAAGCCCCAAAGGCTTGCAGCGACCCCTTACTCCAGGGCGTCCTCGACGCATGGTACGGCTCTACCCAGCACACAACACAGGGTCGTCAAGCACGTACAAAACCCCGCACACAGCCCAGGGGCGTCATCTCAATTCAGTGCACTGAAGAGCAAATACTCCATATATCTCATCATATATCGCTCGGGACCATGTGCCAATGCATGCTCGGCCATGAATCACAAGATTCTCATTATCAATTCTGCAAATTGATATATCAATGCCAGGCCAACAGAACAAGCATGCCAATTCACAAGATCACACTCATGAGATATGTCGTCAAGGAGTCAATCAAGCAAAGCATCACAACAAGGATCTCTATGACTAAGGAAATAGTCAATTCTCTTCAATAGACACTACTGTTACTCAACTATTTCTGTAAATTATTGAGATATTCGCCATCAATGCCTTAAACATAATCATTCATTAGACTAGACAACTAGATACTTGGTAGGACTTTCTCGAAAATCTCCATTACCGAACTCCTCCCCATGTGTTCTCGGTTCTCCAAGGTTTCCCCAATCCATCTCGTGTAATCATCTATTAAGAGAGCTAATATACGACCTCAAGACCTAATCGAAAATACCCTTACTATTTATCAGTCCATTACCCGAAGACAATTAGAAGACTTTCTCCCAACATAAAATTCCATGTCCGAAAATCTGATTGACCCTCACTCAGAACAGAATCAGTTTCCAACATTCGGATTGGTCTAAATCCTCTCGGTTCAACCATCCACTTCCATGCATGCATTGTTCTAACGTAGAACTATAATAATCCAATCAAGTCAGTCCATTTTGTTCGGTTTTCTACTTCAAGAATCGCTTCGGCAACCAGAACAGATTTGAACCAAAAGCAACCTTATTTTCGGTTCTATACATGCCAATCGTTCCATGCGACTTAGGCCAAACTAGGCTTCAACATATCAATGACATTCCACTCCTACTCGACAAGATTTACTCCCAACATCATGCAATGCAAATCAGAATCAACCCTAACTCAGTACATAAGCTAGAACCGCAAGTCTACCAATCCAATGCCAAACCACGAAATCAATTCTAGTCCTCAAAACTTCCATCAAGCTTTCTAATGGGACAATCTCACAATATACATCTATCCTACGATAAGATTGAAGGGATTCTTGCCTTGCTTGCTCTTGCTCGTGTTCGAAGCTTCCTCTTCGGTTTCCTTGGAAGTGCTGCGCCGGTCCTCTTCCTCCTCTTCTCGGTCGCTCGCTCGATAGCTCTTGGTCTCCCTCATGAGTTCTCTCACTCTCGCAAACGCTCACTCTCTCTCTCTTAGCTCACTCGGCCGAAGGAAAATGGGAAGGGAAGAGGTAGGCGAAAGGTCATTCCTTGGTTGCATGCCCATATAAGTTTCATACGACACTTGTCCATCATGCACTCTTTCTCTAGACTTTGCGCGCCACATGGCGTTACCCTAAGTGGCCCCCAATCATCATCAAAAAAGTAACATGATGGAAGACCAATGAAATGTCTTGCATCTTCCCAAGGGTTTGCGCCCAATTAGGGTCCATGGAAGGAAGAACCCTCGCGCCACTTGGCGTTACCCCTATTGCTCCAATATCCTTGGTGGGATTTTGATATATTCTTGGCCAATGGAAAAAGCTTGCTTGCATTGCCAACTTCTAGGACTCTTTCGACCAATGGGATTTCATGTGCCACTTGTCCTTCCTCTTCCATTGCTGAATATCACTTGTCCATTTAGCTTAGGGAAAAATATTTTCGGACATAGGCTAGAGCACAATTAATCCTCACGAACTTTTGCTAGACATTTATCCTCACAAAATCCTAATTCTCGTCCATGCCAATCATGGCAGTAAATTTCCTTAATTATCCATCAATTTATCAGTCGAGCTTAGAAATTTCCAAGCTTATGATCCTATATATGAAATCCTCAAAATTCATAGGAATTAAATCAATCCAATGGTCGTCGCTTCTAGAAATAAAATCCTCGATTATTTCTCCATCGTCCATTTTATGACTTCCAATTCCTTGCGTCAAAAGTCAGTTTCAAAACCCATTTGACCAATCCTGGTCATTAGGAATCTAATAAATGGGGGATGCCACATGAGGCCTCTACCATATTTCGCATGTTTCATAAAATGGTTGCTACTCAATTTGGAGCTCGTATTCAAATTCTCCGCACGGACAATGGTGGATAATATATCAATAAACACCTTACCTCTTATTTTAAGGAACATGGTCTCATCCATGAGACCTATTGCCCTCAAACCCTCAGCAGAATGGTGTGGCCGAACGAAAGAACCGCCACATTCTAAAGACGGCAAGAGCTCTTCTTGTCGGCGAAAATGTTCCAAGAAGGTTCTGGGATGCAGCGGTAATCACAGCGGTTCACCTGATGAATCGTATGCCCTCTCGCGTGTTGCAATTTCAAACTCCATTACAAACTCTATCTCAGTTTATGTCTCTCCCTTCAGTCTTGACAATATCTCCTAAAGTGTTTGGGTGTGTGGCTTTTGTGCATCTTCACAAAAACCAACGCACCAAACTTGACCCATGTGCGGTACGATGTATATTTGTTGGCTATGGAGCTCATCAAAAAGGGTATCGCTGCTATGATCCGAAGACCAAGAAGACACATGTTACCATGGGCGTGACTTTTCTGGAGTCCGAGTCCTATTTTTCTCCACCCCAATATTCCTTTCAGGGGGAGAATTACAGTGAAAGAAAAAATTGGTGGGATATTGGCATGGAGGGCGCGGAGTCAGCAGGACATATGGAGTCCGGGGTGCGATTGGGTGGGGCTAGACCATTAACCAGCTCACAAAAAGTTTCAATTATGCAGTTTAATGAGGGGGAGGGTGCACTGGCAGAAGATGAAGGGGAGGGTGTTCGTTTTTCAGCTGAAAGTGGGGATGATCAGCAGCCTATATCTACATCTAATGAGCAAGATCAACCTGCTCCTTCGCAAATTGCCCCCTCTTCAGTACCCGACCACTCTCCTGAGAATGATCCTGAGGTAAGCTCTCTTTCTGATCTTGAGGTTTCTGATTATTCTTATTTGGTTGTTAGATATAAACTCTCTGACAAGCATAATCGAGGCAAGCCTCCTAGTCGGTATTCACCGGATGTAGAGAAACGAAGGTCTAAATATCCCATTGCCGATTTTGTGTCAACAAGAAGATTGTCGGAATTTTGCAAGGCTTTTGTGTCAAATGTATCAACTGATCAAATTCCGAATGGGGTGGGAGAGGCCTTGAAGGATCCAAAATGGGTCCAAGCTATGAAGGAGGAGATGGAAGCACTAGAAAAGAATCAGACTTGGAGACTTGTAGAGTTGCCAAAAGGGAAGAAAGCCGTAGGGTGTAAGTGGGTGTTTACCATTAAACACAAGGCAGATGGAACCATTGAGAGATATAAGGCTCGATTGGTCGCAAAAGGATACACACAGACTTATGGTGTGGACTATCAAGAGACTTTCTCTCCAGTTACAAAATTAAATAATGTGCGGGTTTTGCTATCGTTTGTTGTAAATCTGGATTGGCCATTGCATCAGTTTGATGTAAAGAATGCATTTCTTAATGGAGATTTGAATGAAGAGATTTATATGGAGATTCCACCTGGATATGGGTGTGTTAATAAGCCAAATGCTGTTTGTAGAATGAAGAGGTCGTTATATGGTTTGAAGCAGTCACCTCGTGCATGGTTTGGTCGGTTCAACTCAGCTATGAGAAAGCATGGTTATTCCCAGAGCAATTCAGATCACACTTTATTTTTGAAGCGAAGCCAAGGTAAGCTGACTGCCCTGATCATATATGTTGATGATATGATCATAACATGAGATGATACTGAAGAAATTTTGAGACTTCAAGAGAAGTTGGCAGAAGAGTTTGAGATGAAGAACTTGGAAGGACTAAAGTATTTCTTGGGTATTGAGGTAGCTAGGTCTAAGGAAGGAATTTTCTTATCACAAAGAAAATATGTACTTGATTTGTTGGCTGAAGTAGGAATGTTAGACTGTAAGCCCGCTGATACTCCTATGGTACATAATCATAAACTTGGAGAGTATTCTGATCAAGTGCCGACTAATAAGGAGAGATATAAAAAATTAGGCCGAATTCCATAAAAAACCCTCAACTTTAAGTTGGGTCCCAAATCTGCCCTAAACTATTTTTTATCTCACAAAAAACCTTCAACTTTTATTCTAGGCCCAAATCTGCCCAAATTATTCCTCCATTCAAAATCACCGTTAAGTGATCTGACGTGGCAATTCCACCTCAGCATAAAATTGACGTTCAAAAATTGACGTGGAAAAACACCACAGAAACGTCGTCCATGCTCTGAATATTAGGCGAGTTAGGGCTTGCTTTTCTTCTTCAATTTGAGAACGTCGTCACTGGTCGCTCCCTCCATCAGCGCAAAGCAACGATTCTAGATCCAGAGCCGGCGCTCGCTTCCTCCATCAAGTTCGCTCGACGCGACGAAGCCAGAGCCAGCTGCGGTTGCTCCTCTATCAAGTTTGCCCGACGTTACCATTGGTCGCTCCCTCGATCAGGGTTGCTCGATTCAACGAAGCCAGAGCCAAAGTCACTGATCTTTTTCGTCTCCCTCGCCTTGGGAGAGTTAGGGCTTACTTCTTCTTCTCTCGATCTAGTTTGGTATATGTCAGAACTTACCCAAGACTCCCTTGCAAGAAATTGAATTATTCGTTGTACATTGTTTCTCTGAGTGTGCTGAGATTCGAGTAGATTTTTGTCGATTACGATCGTCCTAAGCGGCAAAAACTGTGAAAAATCCTCGTGACAACAATGTATCCGTGTTTTTTTTTTTAATTCTTTTTTCCCCTAAATTCGACTTTCATCGTTTTTGTTGAAGTACGAGTGCACTTATCTTGGCTCTCTTTCTCCATGGAGTTTTTTTGGCGTGCTCTTTTAATTATTTGACATTTTCTTCAAGAGTTAATTAGTGGAGCAAGGAACAAGAGACTGAATGAATTTTCTTTTTCAGTTTTTGCTATTCTTGTTACATGTATGATTTTGGTTAGAAGCTTCGGGGCTAGCAATTTCCTAGCGATTTTTTCTTGTCAGATTGACTGTCGATTTGCTAGCAATTTGCTAACAATAGACTGAATGAACTTGCAGGCTGACCATCGATTTGCTAGCAATTTTTTCTTGTCAAAAGTTGGAGTGTTATTGGGTTGAATCAGAAGTTATGGTAAGTTCATTCAATCATTGACTCTTTATGTTCGAAATTGTTTTTAGTTATCAGTTGACAACTTATGTGTGTTTTTTAACAGAATGAAGGTAACAGCGATTGTAGCTCGTTGGACTTGAGTGATAAAGAATCAAATATATTAGATGACGAAGAGTCGGCAACGAGGGAGATCATGCCAGAATTCGAAGAAGCAGGAATGGAAGAGGAGGAGGCAGATGATGGTCGAGATTTACTTGCAGGTTCCATCGATGTTGTTTTATACGAAGATGAGGCAACTGATGAAGATGCAGGTTCCGATAATGAGTCTCTAAGTGGACCTGATATTGATGATTTCGAAGAAACCAATGCCATATCAAGCCTAATGGTCAATAGGTATGATTCTACGTGTGACCATAACGAGGAAATGTTCAGTGTCGGCATGAGATTTGAATCTCATGAACAGTTCAAGAATGCTGTGAAAAGGTATGCCGTGATTAATGGATTTGACATTTACTGGAAAAAGAGTGAATATAAAAGAATGGAAGGAAGGTGTGTAAGAGGATGTGATTGGAGGTTGTATGGCGGTTGGATTCATAATGAGAAAACTTTTGTCATAAAGAGAGTTGGATTTTCCCATCATTGCAATAGAAGTCTAACAAATAGGCAAGCCACTGCTACATGGCTTGCTCAAGAGTACATGCCTAAGATTAGAGCCAGACTTACTTACTCAGTTGCAGAAATGCAGGCAGATGCAAGAGAAAGGTTTGCCCTGACACTTAACAAGAAAAAATGTTACAGAGCTATATGGAAAGCTCTTAGTGATTTAAGGGGCCCGATAGAAAAGCAATATGATTTGTTGAGATCTTATATGGCGGAGCTCAAGAGAGTTAGCAATGAGGGAACATTTGTCATAGAAGTCAACCCAATAACCAAAGTATTTGAGAGATTTTATGTAGGTTTTAATGAGTTGAAAATGGGCTTTTAAGCAGGATGTAGGCGTGTCATTGGCTTAGATGGGTGCTTTCTTAAGACTGGATTGACGGGTATGTTGTTATGCGCCGTAGGACGAGATGGAAATAATCAAATGTTTCCAATAGCTTGGGCAGTTGCGGAAGTTGAGTCTGAGGCATCTTGGTCTTGGTTTCTCACCCTCTTATTCACTGACCTAGGTGTGGGCTCGGGCGAGGGTTGGACTTTTATCAGTGATCAACAAAAGGTGATTTATTAGGTTTTGTCTTTATTGGCTGTTACGCTGCAATTATGTAGTTATTGATGTGATTTATTTGTTTTTTATCGGCTGATTTTTGTTGTTGCAGGGATTGATGAATGCAGTTTCATGCTTATCTCCACAAGCAGAGCATCGAAATTGTGCAAGACACATATATGCTAATTGGAAAAAATTGCACAAAGGGGACGCTCTTAAGAATCTCTTTTGGAGAGCTGTGAGATGTACATTTCAAGCTGAATTTGACTTGGAAATGGAGAATTTGAAGGAGGAGTGTCCTAAATGTTATGAAGACTTTATGAGGCAAGGCCCTGAGCATTTCTGTAAGGCTTTCATTAAGACAGGTACCAAATGTGATGCGGTTGATAATAACTTAAGTGAAACCTTCAACGGATACCTTTGCATACCAAGAGCAAAACATGTACTTGAGATGCTTGAAGGAATAAGAACTATGTTGATGGACAGGATGGCAGATAGAAGTCAGTTAATGATGGATCGAATAGATCCAATTTGCCCAAGGATTAGAATGAAGTTGGAGAAGACTAAGCTGGAGACCAAGTGTTGTATTGCTAGAGCGGCAATGGGGAATAACTTTGAGGTTCAAGTATTTGACAAGAGATTTGTGGTTGACTTAGCTGGGAAGACCTGTGCTTGTAGGGAGTGGGATTTATCTGGAATACCATGTAAACATGCGATATGTTGCATTAGTTTCATGAAGTTCGATATCAATGATTACGTTGATGATTGTTTCAAGAAAGATGCTTACGAGAAATGTTTTCAATTTTTTCTCCCAGCCATGAATGGACAGCAAATGTGGCCCGAAGTTAGTGGTGAACCAATCAAACCCCCACCTTATAGAAGGAAAAGGGGGAGAGAGAAGAAAAATAGAATCAAGAACAAGGATGAGCGAAGTAGTGATGGTAAGAAATTGGTGAAAGTTGGCGTCCAAATGCGATGTTCAAATTGCCTTACCTATGGGCATAACAAAAAAACATGCAAGAATTCTACCGCACCTAGGCCACCCAAAGTAAGTTTTATTTGACAATTTGTAACTTTCTATAATAATTTTGTTGCGGGATATCATGACTGTAAATGCTGTTATATTTTTTTTCTTTCACACGTAGGCAAAAAGAGGAAGACCAAAGAAGACTACCGGTGTGCAGGATAGTGCACAGGCTAGTAGACCATCTAATAGGGACTCTGCTATCATTAGGAAGGAGAGAGCACAGGTTTGTGTTTTGTAGCATCATTTTATGTTCATAACACTTGTGTAGATTGAGATTAATGTTTTGTGTTCATTTTGTATCTTCAGGCTCAACAAGGATATGGACTTTTCATTTCTGATACTGGAAATTCATATTTAAGGGTAACATCTTTGTCTAATATATGTATTTGAAAAAAAAATACAAGTTCATATGTTAGATTTTCTTTTCTTACAACATATGCCTGGTAGTGGTGGAGTTATTGACATCGGCGGACCATCTTTCCCAAGTGGACAAGTAGGAGTAAGAAATGTTCAAGTTTCGCCGAGCCAGTCTTCAATTGATATCTCAAGCTCCATTCAACAATCTGAAATCGGTGGTGGATTGTGAAATTGTGGACCAAGAAACGCTAGTGGATGTTCACTGCTTGCTGTTAGATGAAGATTTTTGTTGCAGATTGAAAAGTGCTAGTTTTTGTATTTTTTGTAAATGGATTTGGTTGTGTACTATCTATCTAGTCTGGGGATTTGGTAATTTTGAGTCCAGTTTCTGACCCTGGAGTCTAGGATCATCATTTTGTAATTCTCTTACAGACGGCGATAGCAACTTTCTACGCCTTGTATTATTGCTTTTGGATGGAAAATTAGTGAATTCTAGATGGGGAATTTATTGCCTTGTATGATACGGAATTTTATAGAACCTGTGTGAAAACCACTGCTAATGTAACTTTTATATTTGCATTTCAGGATCATCAAGGATTACAACTCAAATAGGATCTTTCGTCAACATTATAAACAAATAAACTGAAAAGAGAAAAATTAGAGTTGGAAAAAAAAACAGCTATAAGATGCTCTGCATCATCTAAATCACAATCTCATTTCAGTCGAACATAAGAAAGGGACTTCACTAGTCGGCTCTGCCTCTAACTCCTTTTATTCTCTTTCAAGGCCTTCAATGTGTAATAAGAAAAGGACGTCACTGGTCGGCTCTGCCTCTAACTCCTTTACTCCTTTTCTTCTCTTTCAAGGCCTTCAATGTGTAAACTTCATGTGCTAACGCTTGTTGAAAATTCATGAGCTTCTTACTCCCATCCTTCAGTAAACCACATAAAGAAAAAATGGTTACATGAGTCCTGCACGGCCTGCTAAAAATTCATGAGCTCCTTTTCCTTCTCTTTCAAGACCTGCTGTTGAAAATTCATGACCTTCTTACTCCCATCCTATTCTTTTTTTTTTTGGTCAAATAGTCTCATCCTATTCAAATGCCTGAAGAAAATTCCAGCCATCATCACCTGCAGAAAATGGTTACATGAGTCCTGCACGCTTTTACACCTATAATCTTTAATTGCATTTGCTATAAACACTACATTTTCTCTTTAGACGAATTACTAGCAGACTCTATTAGTTTTACCAGAAAAAAACAGCAACAAATGACACCAATAGATACTCTAATTTTTCAGCCAAATGCTGTCTAAATATATGAAGCATAGAAACACTTGAGCACGAAACATGATGGCGAACAGAGAAATAGAAACAATGATTATACTTCGCAGCTATGAAATTACATCAAGAATCTTGTCTAACAACTAACAAGTTGATTAATAGCTGTGGACGATATCAAAACATATTCAAATTGAGCAATTCCAGGAATTAATTCACGATTGTATCTCCGGGACATATCATCAAAGAGGTTGTATACACTCGACAAAAGGAGAAAAGGCAAGTTAACAAGCTCGGATTTGATACTAATCTCGTGCTAAAATCGATGATCGTCGTCGACAAAATCAACTCGAATCATCATGGAAATTAACCTAAACTGAGAAGAAAGCATCTTAGCACATTCAGAGGAATCATGCAAGAGACTCTCGGATAAGTTCTAAGATATACCAAACCAGATTGAGTGCAAATTGAAGAAGAAAAAGAAGAAGCAAGCGCTAACTCTCCCACGACGAGGGAGAAAGATGTGGTCGATGTCGCTCGCTCCGGATCTGGCTTCATTGCGTCGAGCGAACCTGATGGAGGGAATGATCACTGGCTTTACCTCTGAAATCGTAGCATTGGGCGAACTTGATGGGGGGAGCGAACCCTCTGGATCTGGAAAGCTGATGGAGGAAGCGTCCGCATTCTCGAATTGAAGAAGAAAAGCGAGCCCTAACTCCCCCAAAATTTCGAGCAACAACCGCTGGCTCTAGCTTCGTCGCGTCGAACGAACTTGATGGAGGAAGCGAGCGCCGGCTCTAGATCTAGAATCGTTGCGTTGAGCTGATGGAGGGAGCGACCAGTGACGACGTTCTCAAATTGAAGAAGAAAAGCAAGCCCTAACTCGCCCAATAGTCAGAGCATGGACGACGTTTCTGTGGTGTTTTTCCACGTCAAGTTTTGAATGTCAATTTTATGCTGAGGTGGAATTGCCACGTCAGACACTTAACGGTGATTTTGAATGGAGGAATAACTTGGGCAGATTTGGGCCTAGAATAAAAGTTGAAGGTTTTTTGCGGGATAAAAAATAGTTTAAGGCAGATTTGGGACCCAACTTAAAGTTTGGGGTTTTTTATGGAATTCGGCCTAAAAAATTAGTAGGAAGATTAATTTATTTGTCTCACACTCGCCCACACATTGCTTATGCAGTAAGTGTTGTGAGTCAATTTATGCATGCTCCTAGTGAAGAACATATGAATGCAGTATATCGTATCATTCGATATTTAAAGTCAGCTCCAGGGAGGGGGATAATTTTTGCAAAGAATGGTCACCTTGTAGTGGAAGGATATACAGATGCAGACTGGGCATGGAACGTAACAGATAGAAGGTCGACATCAGGTTATCTCACATTTGTAGGAGGTAACTTGGTCATGTGGAGGAGCAAGAAGCAAAAAGTTGTGGCTCTGACCAGTGCCGAGGCAGAATTCAGAGGAGTAGCGAAGGGGTTGTGTGAGTTATTGTGGCTTAAAGGACTATTGTCCGAACTTGGGTATCCATCGGAGTCTGTGATGAAGTTGTTTTGTGATAATAAAGCTGCTATAGCTATCTCTCACAATCCGGTTCAGCATGACCGAACCAAACATGTTGAGGTTGATAGACACTTTGTCAAGGAGAATTTAGATGCTAAAGTAATTCAGTTACCTTTTGTCAAATCTGAAGATCAATTAGCCGATGTATTGACCAAAGCTGTGTCAAGTAGAGCGTTTCAGAGCTTACTCATCAAGATGGGTATCGAAGACATCTTCTCACCCACTTGAGGGGGAGTGTTGGCGTGAGCTGTATTTCCTTTAAATTGGGCAAATTTTTCCTGTATTATAGTCTTTCCTGATTTATTGATATGTTAGGGTTAGCACATATATTGTATATAAGGTCGATTGTAATGCTGTAAAGATTCATATTGAATATAGAGGAAAATATATTTCTTCAATTTAATCAATCAATCAATCATCCTCTGGTTCTTGTCAACGTAGTCCTGAACTTTTTGACAATCTATAATCAATGTAGTCATTCCGATTAATTGTGATTGAAAATCGTTGATTTTTACAGTTTTCCGTAATCTTTACTCTGATTCTTTTTTCATTTTTTACTCTCTCTCTCTCTCTCTCTTTGCCCCTTTTTTCTCAATTTCTCAATCGATTGCCAGACTTCAGCAATGGCAAATAGAGGTCGCTGGCCATCGGTGAGGGTCGCTCAGACCAGGCGTAGACCGTCCTAGCCAGATCTAATGAGGGCCACCCTCACTGGCCTCGGGGCGAGTGTCTCTTCACCATCCATCCCCAGATCCAATGAAGAACATATGAATGCAGTATATCGTATCATTCGATATTTAAAGTCAGCTCCAGGGAGGGGGATAATTTTTGCAAAGAATGGTCACCTTGTAGTGGAAGGATATACAGATGCAGACTGGGCATGGAACGTAACAGATAGAAGGTCGACATCAGGTTATCTCACATTTGTAGGAGGTAACTTGGTCATGTGGAGGAGCAAGAAGCAAAAAGTTGTGGCTCTGACCAGTGCCGAGGCAGAATTCAGAGGAGTAGCGAAGGGGTTGTGTGAGTTATTGTGGCTTAAAGGACTATTGTCCGAACTTGGGTATCCACCGGAGTCTGTGATGAAGTTGTTTTGTGATAATAAAGCTGCTATAGCTATCTCTCACAATCCGGTTCAGCATGACCGAACCAAACATGTTGAGGTTGATAGACACTTTGTCAAGGAGAATTTAGATGCTAAAGTAATTCAGTTACCTTTTGTCAAATCTGAAGATCAATTAGCCGATGTATTGACCAAAGCTGTGTCAAGTAGAGCGTTTCAGAGCTTACTCATCAAGATGGGTATCGAAGACATCTTCTCACCCACTTGAGGGGGAGTGTTGGCGTGAGCTGTATTTCCTTTAAATTGGGCAAATTTTTCCTGTATTATAGTCTTTCCTGATTTATTGATATGTTAGGGTTAGCACATATATTGTATATAAGGTCGATTGTAATGCTGTAAAGATTCATATTGAATATAGAGGAAAATATATTTCTTCAATTTAATCAATCAATCAATCATCCTCTGGTTCTTGTCAACGTAGTCCTGAACTTTTTGACAATCTATAATCAATGTAGTCATTCCGATTAATTGTGATTGAAAATCGTTGATTTTTACAGTTTTCCGTAATCTTTACTCTGATTCTTTTTTCATTTTTTACTCTCTCTCTCTCTCTCTCTCTTTGCCCCTTTTTTCTCAATTTCTCAATCGATTGCCAGACTTCAGCAATGGCAAATAGAGGTCGCTGGCCATCGGTGAGGGTCGCTCAGACCAGGCGTAGACCGTCCTAGCCAGATCTAATGAGGGCCACCCTCACTGGCCTCGGGGCGAGTGTCTCTTCACCATCCATCCCCAGATCCAATGAGGAAAATCATCGCCTCTGGTTGACAGGGGCCTCTTGGCTCTTGTCGGTGACAAGCGAGGGAAATATGAAAAAAAAAAAGAAAAAAGAAAAGGATAAAAAGAGAAATCAACAAATTTCATAAATGTCGGTCATGCCATGTCGAATGGTCGGTGTCCACTTTAGTGGTATTCTGGTCAAAATTTGTTGGAAGGAATAAATTGACAAATTGTCAAAAAGTTTGGGTTAAATTGGCACGATTGAAAGACTTAGAATTGAATTAGTTGCCCGACAAATTGTTTATGACTTTTGGACAATATTTCCTCCTCAAATCGAAGAACAAGATGAAGAACGGCTAGGCCATGCAAAGGTATGAAATGTCATGATGCAATTGGTTCGGCAAGACAAATTATGAAATTCGGATGCTTGTCGAAATTCAAAATATCTTCTACATTTGAAAAAAAAGTGTGAGAAAATTAAATGTTATATTACGTCCCAATATTAATTGTTCTACAATCTTTGATGCTTTGCCACTGTCCACTTGCTTATGAAACTTTTATCTCACATCCATGTTGCCTGCCGCTGGTTTCCGGGGCTAGTAAGCGAAGAAAATTTGTGATGTTATCAAATGAATTTTTGTTGCGGAACTAGAAAATTTATGTCATTATCAAACACATTTCTCTTATCAAAAATTCGTCAAGAGAATAAAAATAGAAAAATCTATTTCTGATCAGAAATAACTTTCGGAAACAAGAATCGTTATTATTCGCGCCCTTAATAGCAATAATGCTTAACCTAGGAGAAAACCTTAGCATGTGGGATTAGTTCATGCCACTCTAGGGACATATTCTCATCTCATATCACCAGTAAAACCACATTAGTTCCTGGGAGGAAAGAAGGCTGCCGTTATTGCAATCCAAGTAGGAATGATTACCTATGAAAGTTTGCTTAATCGTGAAGGGTTTTTTTTTTTTTTTTGTTAATGATCGTCCTTAGGATACTTGTTTAATGATCAGGTACGAAGAACTTGCAATGCACCGGCGTGTTTTATGACACATACTTTGAAAAATTTAACATGGAATCATCACTTGTTATAATTATGCTTAATTAGTATCTTTATAATAATCGTTAATATCATCCTCACCCAAAAAAAAAAAAAAAAAGATTAGAGCCTGTCTCCTTTTTCAAGAAAGTTCCAGCTTCGAGATCTACTCCTTCCCTTTCTTTAAATGGAATTGCCCTAGGCATGCAAGCTCTTGTCCCCGGAAGAGACCCGAGGTCATGTGCAAGTAGGGATTCAATTCAAGCAGCCTAATCCACCGATCAAGAACACAACAAGATAGGCTACTTTTGAAGTGTCACTAAGCTAAAAAATGATTGGATGGTTTGAGTATCTAATGTTGCAAATTGCAATAGAATCAAAGTAACAAACGAGGGGGAAAGAGGTTCCCCGCCCCCATTTGCTTTTTAATTGTCATTAGCAGACTAATAGCAGACTAAAATAATCACTCAAGGTACAATAATTAGCGGGTGAGGACCACATTCTCATCTTAGTTTAATGGTGATTACCTGCCCTTGGTCGGTACATTGTATTCAGCTCATTACTGATCGACCAATGGATGTGATTAACTTGTTAGCAAAGGGAGATCAATCTGGAAAGTCATCGTTTCCGGTGAATTGGTTGGAACTATTAACGGTCGAGATTGACCAACATTATTTTTCTCTCCCAATGCTGTGCATCTCACCTATTGGAAGTTCGATAATCACAAGTTCAATAACGTTAAGGTCATTATTGCTTGTTATATTGGTTTCACTTAAGGGATGTTAACTACGGTTAGTCTTATTGGAGGTAATGATCCATCAGTACATACTATAAATAAGCAAGCATTCTAAGGGGTGGAGAGGGAGGGAGGGAGGGGAAGCCCGTACTATTTCTCTCTCTTTTTCCCGCCTTTAGGGTGAATGGGCATGGAAGGGTGACCTGCATTAGCGATCTTCAGGTGTGTTCGATTTGATTCATAACTACTCTGCACCATTTGTGACTCGAAGGCTACCCACAAAGACGGCTTGATGTTATGAAGTTTTCTTATGATGTAAAACGAATCCCTTGATCTCGTGGAAGATAGGTTACTTCTTTACTATTAGAATGCACATTTGAGTTGTGCTAGAGGAATTTCATATCGAAAAATTGGTATTGTGTAGAGCAGTTAGTATATTTTAGTTGGTTTGCAACTCATTAGCTTAAATCTTTTGGTGAAGATGGGCCCACCTGGATATGTTGAAGGGCTCAGATTAGAGCTCCCTCTTGACGATCTTTCCAATGGAAGGTGTTGAGTTTCTACCGTGCGTTTTCAACAAATGGTATCATTTTGAAAGGGAAAGATATCTTGATGAAGAATGATACATAAATTAAAGGGGAGTAGACTCAATGCTAAGCTCACACGTGATGAGAAAATTGTTAGGATATACGAGTAAGTTATGTTAGAGTAATCTCATGTGGTGTCATATCAGGTACGATCAACACACGATTAATGAATAGAGTTTCCTGACAGTAGAGTATTCAAAACCAAAGAATCAGCAACATTTTGTTGCCTAGTAGCCTCGATTGTCGCAAAAAGGCACACGAACTTTTCGGGTTGGCTTTTGACTTGGACAATTACCCTTTCAACGGCCACAACAGTCCCACCATTTCAGATAATAACACTAACCAATAAAATGACACAAACTGGAACTGGTCCAGTGTCGTCGCTCGCGTTTTTTTCTTTCTTTCTTTTTTTGGGGTAAGGAAGAGTCAGTCATGTCCAATCCAAAACTCTCGATTCGAGTGAAAAGGAAATGATTAACCTTAAAATAGGAAGTCGACACGTTGGGCAACAGAAACAGAGGAGACTTCTGACAGACAGTATGTCCCGCACCAGCCGAGCCCTCCGGCTCACCGTCAACCGCCGCCGTAGGCAGCCAACTAACGGAGTTTGACGGTGCAGCATCAGGCCATCAGCCCGTCATCTAGAAATCTGGAAAGTGCGTATTACACGATGTTGGGTAGTCCCACATCGGTTGTGGAAGGGGCTGGTGGTCGGTTTATAAGTGTGAGGGAAAACCTCAACCTTTGAGCTAGCTTTTGGGTTGAGAGAGGCCCAAGACCACCCAACACTGGTATCAGAGCCCAGGTTACCAACAAGTCTGTGTGACACCCCAAAAGTCACACGGGAGAGCGGGTTGTCGCGGCCTCCGACCCATGGCCCGATGTGTGAGGGGGAGATTGTTGGGTAGTCCCACATCGGTTGTGGAAGGGGCTGGTGGTCGGTTTATAAGTGTGAGGGAAAGCCTCAACCTTTGAGCTAGCTTTTGGGTTGAGAGAGGCCCAAGACCACCCAACACACGAATCGCCCAAAATATATGAACTCGGTCTTGGCCACTCGGATTTGAGCCCTAATGCTGTGAAACTCTGTAGTACCCCAACCAAAAAAAAAAAAAAAGGAACAACGCTCAAGCAACCCCATGTGGTGGTCTCTTGCGATAGATAATCCTATGGAAGTGGTTCCTTGTATTTTGATTAAATGGAAATGGTGTCCATACAATTTGACATGTAAGAAGCACTTCCGTTGCTTAGACTCATCAAAGTCGAGCTCATATTGGCGAGGAGAACAGTGCATGCCAAATTTACACATGGACTGTATCTCAAGTGCGTCTGTTTCGCGGAGAGTGAATGAGCTGAAATAATATTTAGTTAAAAATGAGTGAAAAGATTACTCCAAAGGCAAGGATGCCTCAATCGCGATAATTGTGGAGCTATATAGTGGGCAGGAAGAGGCAGATCTATTGTTGGCCATTTTTGTGTCAAGCTGATTTTGTTAGCTGGTATAACTTATCTATGATTTACGATACTTATGAAGATTGATGCATTGTTGTTCTGTTCGGAAGCAATTTCATTTAAATAGTAAAAGTAATTGGAATTAATGACACAAATGGTCTCTGAAATTTGACCAAACATGCAATGTGATCCATAATCTTTTAAATTGACCAATGTGATCCATAAACTTTAGCTTAGTATATAGAATGATCCCTGAATTTTTAGTTTGATCAATATGGTCCGTGAACTTTTGAAACATGTTCAACTTAATTCTTAAACTATATGAAGATATTCAATATAGTCATTCCATTGGACATTGGATATTTTCTTAGTCGAACATGCTCCAAAAGCTTGATAACCACATTGAACAAATTGAAAGGTTGATGCCAAAATTTGGGGACTATTTATGTCATTTTCTCGAGATATTGCCTTTGCGTGCGTTTCCAAAATCCGGGGAAGGTGTTCTGGCCGTACGATGCTCCATTGGACAGAACCCGGATCCCCTGCCCATTTTTCGGCTGGGCAGGGGGATCCCCATCATTCAATAGGGGGGCCCATCTTATTGAATGGTGGGGATCACCCTGTCAAGGAAAAACCTTGACAGGGGATCCTGACCCCATTGGACACCCGTGCGAATCTCAACGGTCGTCAAAATCTTCATTGGTACGAATTAACCAAGGTTTATCGAGCTAGGAATAGAGTATAGAGAGAGATCTCTTCGAAGGGCAATAACGACATTTCAGGTCTCTCCTCTTTCCCAACGGAGTAATGGTCCTCCTCCTCCGAGTCCAACCGTATCTAACTCACGATGTAATATTATAATCATCACCCACACCCCCGGCTTCGCCACCCAGCCATACGAGAGTGCGCACTGCGCACCCCCTTGCCCTCCCACTCTTACGTGTCGCAACGACTCGCGATGTAAGTATTACGTGTGCCACTCCACAGACGAAGCTCGCGAATTGGCGCCCGGCAACACTCCTCGCCGTCTTCCTTTTTTTTCTCTCCTCCACTCTCGTGCGGGAGCCTGCGCTCAAAATCTCGCAGAGAGCTCTGCTATCATCTTCCACTGTTGCTTCTCGCTGCGAATGGCTATGTCGCTCTAGGTCCTTTGTCCAGCTCTATCTTCTCCGACTTTCTGCGCGGTGCAATCGCTGAGGGATAGCTCGGCATTGAGATTGCCGTGATCGCTCCTGCTCGTCATCGTTCTGTCGGTCCGAATCGATTCCGACGCCACGGCCGTACCGAGAGGTTAGTCGAAGCTTTGAAATACATTGTGTATTGGCTCTTCGCGGGCTGCGGTTCTCTGGCTTTGTTTCTGCGTCGGCCTCGATCGCTCGAACAGGTTCCTCGTCGCCATTGTAGGTTAGGTTCGACCGGGCAGAGTAACCCCGCGCGCGCGCGAGAGAGAGAGGTGTTGAGTGTTGGCTGATCTTCTGAATCTCGTGAGGCTCGTGAGGGGAAAATGCCTCACAGGACGACTTACTTCTTCCCGAGGCAATTCCCAGACCACCAGCAACAACATCAGCGAGGATGCGATGCATCTCACAGCAAGCAGCTGTCGGATCACGAAAAGCAGAAAATCAACTCGTCCACCACCACCACATCCACGGGCTTCGCGGGCATCGTCAGCAGTGGTGCCATTAGGGACAGCTTTAACATCGAAAGCGACGGCAAGTCGGTCTCAAAGCGCACGGTCGGGAAATATCCACCTGCATCCGATCTCTTCACGAGCGAGACAGTCGATTTCAACAGCAAGCAACACAAGAGCAAAAAGCAACAACTGGCGACTTTTTTCGACTGGTTTGTTGAGAGAAAAGGAGAGAAGATCAGATCGTCGTCGTCATCGTGTCACGTGAAATCGAGGTTGTCCTCCAGCGACGATTACGACCGCGAGCCTCTGCTGCCTCCAACGCCGGCAGAGCCCGTCCCGGTTCCGATCGAGGTCGCTGTCTCGGACGCTATCAAGGACCGGAGCATTGACCGGAACTTCGACCGGCAGGTGTCCTTGCCGAGGCTGTCGAGCGGAAGTAGCTATGCACCAAGCTTTTTCTCGGGGACGACTTTGGACGCGAATGTGTCGAGCGATGTTAAGGACTCGCTTTTGCGAATCGAGTCATCTCGGACGAGGCAGGAGGAGGAGGAGGAGCGTGGTAAGAGGAGCTTGGCTCAGAGAACCAGAGAGAGCTATTACCTGCAACTCGCTCTGGCTAGGAGACTGACTTCGCAAGCGAGCCTTTCTATTGAGCCCGCGCTTCTGCAAGCGAGCGCGCCCGAGGACTGTACCAATGCAGAGACCGTCTCGTATCGTCTCTGGGTATGAAAGGCGTTTGCTGTTTTTTTTTTTTTCCCAAGAACTTATCTTGAAGATTATGCATGTGCTTGATGTGTATTCAGTTCCAAGCTAATATATGAAACAATTTAAAGGAAACATTTGCTTCGTCGCATTTGCATGTCAAATTGGTCTTAGGAGGGGGCGGTACACATCATCACCTTACTACTCCGAGTCTTTCATAGGAGAAGAACTTCATCTTTTTACATGCACATTGTAATGAATCGAAGTGAAGGTTTCCGATCGTTGGGTCCTCCGCTTTAATGCAAGTAATCAAATGCTTGATTACTCTTCGATTGTTATTTTGTTAACGCACCTACGCTTGACTTGGGCTAGAGTTGAACAACTTCTTAAATTCAATTTTGAACCTCACGATGGACATGATATTTGCTTGTTCCAGGTTAGTGGGTGCTTATCATATGCTGACAAAATATCTGATGGGTTCTATAACATCTTGGGCATGAATCCATATTTGTGGGTTATGTGCAACGACTTAGAGGAGGGAAGAAGGCTGCCGTCATTGATGTCTCTTCAAGAGGTCGAACCTGGCGGGTCATCCATGGAGGTTGTTCTTATTGATAAACGTGGGGATTCACGTCTTAAGGAGTTGGAAGATAAAGCACAAGAACTGTTTTCTGATTCAGAGAATACTTTAGTCCTGGTTAAGAGACTGGGCAAGCTTGTTGCCATCTCAATGGGGTATGTCTGTACCTTCTCCATTGCTGTCATCTGATTAAGTGATTTTTTCCATAGAAGGCAACAATTCCTTGGAAGAGAGCATGGTACAGTCAAGATCGAGCCATTTTAAGCTTCTCTAATGTTTAGTCTGTAAAAGTCTGTTGAATTATATAGGGGAAATTTCCCAGTGGAGCAAGGTGATCTCCACAAGCGCTGGAAAGTGGTTAGCAAACGATTGAAGGACTTCAATAAGTGTATAGTTTTTCCCATTGGTAACCTGTCTATGGGTCTATGTAGACATCGAGCCATCCTTTTCAAGGTAAGGAGGTTGCTTTATTTGTAAGTCCTACTTGGAAAATATACAATTCCATTGTCCTAATATAACTTCTATGGTAGAAGTGTGTTTGATAAAGATATTATTCCTTATTGCTGCAAAATTGCACTAATCTTGACATAATGCATGAGAGAAGGTTGCATTGGCAGATCTCTTAACATGATTTTCCTCAAGCAAAATATTCAGAGGACGCTTTCTGAAATCACTGCCATGGCTTTGATGACATGAACATTTTAATGGTAAAAAGTCAAGTGCACTTTTGTGCCATCAGAAAAAAGTAGGAATCTACTATGATAGCCATATAAATTCTTTCGCAGAATACTATTCAATTTACAACATAAATTAAGGTTATTGAAACTTAGACACCCTACTTGTTTATTTTTAATGTCATCAATGGTTGTTGGACATTACGAGCCAATATGCCATAGACGTACAATTTATAGGGAGGTATTAAGTGACAGCCATGAGGGGTGAACAGTTGTTAGTATGATGAAACAGTTCGAGGCTGTTCGTGGAGGTTACTTGCAGCATTGTCCAGCGAACTAACGAGTCGTTATAGTACATGCTGTTCACAATGGGTAATTTCAGGAAAAAACTCCTTTTCATTTTAGGGAAGTATTAGACATCTTGCCATATTTCGGGTTAACTCTGCATTGGGAGTTTTAAGATAAGTTACTTGAACTTTTTTAGATACATCTAAACTAGATTATGAGCTTTTGAATGCTTCGTTGAGGTCATCACTAAGAAAAGAGATTGGAAGTTTTTGTAATTTTAAACTTCCTGTACTATTTAAGTGCACGATGGATGCACTATATAGATGTTTGTATCAGTGGGAAATAGAAGATAATTTAGAGCCTGTTTACCAGGGTCTCTTTTAGCAACATACTTTTGTGAAACTAATCAAGACAAAAGTGGTCCCTCCCTCCTTCTCACTGTCTGTTCCTCTCTCTACTTTTTTTGTTGTGGTGCAAAGATGATCGGGCCTGGTGTTTAGTTGTGAGGATATGTGTTTAACTTCACATAAATAACAATGGCTATGGCACATGCAGAAATTGGCGGACAACATTGGATTGCCATGTCGGATAGCTCAAGGTTGCATGTATTGTACGACGGATCATCAGTCATCTTGTCTTGTGAAAATTGAAGATGAAAGGCAATTATCAAGGTAATTTATCCAACTGAAAAGATACTCCCTTGATTTCTTCCCGTTAAATGGATATAGAATGACATTGGTTTGAACTTTCAGCTCAGTAAAACCATGCTAATGGTTTCCACTGTTGTCCATTTGATGATTACTTTCTTCTACATATGTCATCAGTATAGTTTGTAGTTCCTGAGTCATGAACTCTTATCTGTTCGAGGATTGGTATCCTTCCATCGGCGCTGTACCTCTGTTTGTTTAATGAGGAACATTAAATAAACAATTTAACGTCTGAATGAAACTTAGAAGTAGCTGAGACGCAGCTTCATTTAAAAGTAGCTCTTTGTTGATGTATAAGTGTTTTGTGGTTTATGTATCAGTTGAGGCATTGCAAGTCTATGTTGCAACTTTTCCTTAGGTTGAAGTTCAATTGAGGCCTTGCATGTGTTTAAAAATACATTTTTCAACTTTTGCTCCCGTTAAAGTTTGGTTGTTGTGGTTTGTGTTTCTTCTTTCAGGGAATATGTGGTCGATCTTGTTGGGGAACCAGGAAATGTCCATGGTCCTGATTCGTCAATCAATGGGTACTTTTTTTCTTTGACGCCGTCACTATTCCAAGTTTCTCATCTGAGAGATTTTCAACAACCTTATATGGACGAAGCCTCATCATGTCAAACTTTAAGTTCTGAACGATGTGGTCTTCCCGAAGATTCCCATTCAGGTATACAAGTTTGAATAACTCGAACTTACCATATCTACATTCAACGAAGGAAACTCAAAGGATGAATGAACATATTAAAAGAGGATAAGCGTTGGTAGATAATATTTGGAGCATCTGTGGAGTGAAATTGATTTAACCTGCTGGTTGCTTTCATGGATTTTATTTTGGCTTTTCTCCATAACTGAATAACTGTATAAATTTGTCTACCGAATCAACTAAACATTTCTGCCTTTGTGATTAGTTAAACTTCAGATCTTTGTGTCTTTTTAGGGTACTAAGGTAGTTGTCTGACCGAGAAAAAAATAAGTGGGGTAGTTTGAAGGGTGAGACTTCAATCTCAGGTCTAGGGCCCCAGTAAAGAGTTAATCACATCAATAGGGTTAGTTCTCATCTCTCATTTGTACTTAACAATTTCCTTTGGTTAGCATATTTCCTAGATAAGCTTCTATTTGATTTCAAGTGTACAGTAAGTAATGGTTGTCAGCAGGCTGAAATAACTGTCGGACATGATGAAATCATTCAAGTTTATATTCTGTACTTTTCATATGCAGGTGAATTCTTCAATTTCGTCCAGATAATAACCTCATCTTCCCTGACAGCATCCACTCCCTTCCTTTCCTCAATTACTTGGATAATGAAATTTGTGATTGCATTTAGTTATTGTTCCTTAGGTGCTCCGTGGAGTTATACCCTTTTTTCCAGTACTGCTTTGCAGTCTTACTTTTCAAATGGACGTTAAACGTTACAATCATAGCTTTCCTAGGCAACATCTTTTGATTGATGTTAATATCGGCCCACTGCACGCATTATAAAATGCTACAGTTTCTTTTCTTCTTTTTTTACCAGAAGCTACAGTTTCTTTAAGAAATTAAAACCGCACTGTTAATCTCTTACAGGCATTTGGGAAGAAGGTGATGGAGGGAAAATGACTTTTTCTGGAGCAGAAAGATCAGTGATGCCTTTGGAATTAAAACATAATATAAATTGTTGCATTTACGATAATCCAGTACAATCCTCGTTAAACGTATCTGAAGTTCTGGATGCTTCTACTGGAGCATCAACAACTGATTCTCTTCAGCAAGTTCAGGGAAAATATATCATGCACCAAACTTACAGAAAAGAGATCACTATAGCTGGCAACCAAAGTACCAAGGACACAACCAAGGAACTTAATGTAAGTCTCTCCAATCAGTTGGATTTGCAGGAGTTGGAGAGTAGAGGGAACTTTTCTGCAATTAATGTTCCAAGATTCGTGAATCTTGAACCTTCGCTTGCAATGGACTGGCTCGAGATCTCGTGGGAAGAATTGCATATTAAGGAACGTGTCGGCGCTGGTATTGGCTCTCTCTCTCTTCTTGTTCACTCTGCAATTTTCAGTTACATAAATGTAGCATGAATATGCATACATTGATTGGTTTGCAGGCTCCTTTGGGACTGTGCATCGGGCAGAGTGGCATGGATCGGTGGGTATCCTTATCTTCATATAGAGCTTTTATTTCGTTGAGACTATTTATAGTGAAGGCTGCTCGGAGTTGCAATCCTGTACTCAATTGTTATTCTTATTGCAATGCTGTACATAGTTATCATTGTTAAAATTCTGATTGCCTAAGAGAACATTGCATTCTGTGATTATTGTGCTCATAGGTTTAGATTTTATTTTGGTCCTTTCTAGCCGAAGAAGTTGGTGCTTATCATATTATTTAGGTTAGAACTGCAACTGGGAAATCTAGAGTTTCATCAAGTTTTAGGAACATGGATTTTTTACTTTAATCACTGATGATCCTGTCCTTGGAGCATATGTGGATGCTATCCCATCAGGCCAGGCCAATATTGTTTTCTAAACTAGAGAACTTACAGTGGATAGTACAGATAAATCTGTTAAAAATTGCCAGTGAGCCACATTGTTTTAGGAAGAGGAACCGGAAGAAACCGGGCTAGTTTATGTAGGCCAAGCCCTCAACTGACTTCCTATAGTTCTTCAACTCATACAATGCAGGATGTTGCTGTCAAGGTTCTAACAGTGCAGGATTTTCACGATGATCAGTTGAAGGAATTTCTACGAGAGGTAAGTACCTTTCGCATCTTCTCAACTTTGCTTTTTTGTTGTTTAATTAATGTCTTCGTGACGAACTGCCATCCTCTACAGAACAGGATATGTCTTTTTCCGTTGCTGTCGCTCTTTTTATTGCTCTCATTTTCTCTCTCTTCCTGAATATTCATTTTAAATTCATTTGAAAGTGCACGCTCCAGTTCTGGTTTCTGAGGTTGATTAGATCCAAGGGTGAAAGTAAAAGTGGTTTACACTTCGTGCATATTTCACAAACTGGGTCTGCATCACATCGCTGTTGATTTTTTTCTCTACTAATTATACATTTTGGAGTCAAATTCTTGAATTGAATGCAACCTAGAGAATTTTATATGTTTACTCTCCACATTTTGAAGGTTTTTAGGACAATTCAATATTTTTGTTCCTATGCAAATTCATTTTTATTATGTAGCTTTTATCGAATTTAGATTAGAATATTTCTATGGTTCCACGTGAGAAACCAGTATGAATATAACCTTATTCATCTTGCACTGGTTTCACAGCTCTCTGAGTTGTTCAAGTTCAAAAAGTTGCAGACATTCCAAGTTGCATTCTTGACCTGATAAATTACTTCATAGAAGTTTCAGAAATGAAGATTTTCACTAAGATCTGGGAAAAAAAAAAGCATTCAAAGATCTTCAGTTCAAGCTGCATTCTTGAAATTCTCGGTTATATGGAAGTTTTGGAATTGAATATTAACCTAATTGCGAAAAAAAGTAAGCCATGTAGTCATAAAGAAAATTCAAAGTGTGAGCTAGGGAGAATTGCTCTTGTTTTATCTTTTATCTTGATTGTTTGTATTGCTTTATCTCTTCAGTTTTACCGGTTGATGCATGTGTCTCCGAAGAATACCTGTATAGGAATAATCCATATGCACTATGCAGAGGTGTTCATAAAATCAGTATTTGTTCTAGGCAATCCCTAAACAAATCTGCTTTCATCACCCCTAAACTAAGATTTGAGTATCTGTGTCTTTTAAGGTTGCAATAATGAAACGCGTGCGGCATCCAAATGTGGTTCTTTTCATGGGAGCAGTCACAAAGCATCCGAATCTGTCAATAGTGACAGAGTATCTTCCTAGGTAATCTACTAGTTTTTACTTATTTTGGCTTGGTAAGAACCATCTGAAGTAATTTCTGTCATGTACCATGTCATGATTCTTATGTTGCGGTTGCGGAGCAGGGGTAGTCTGTATCGTCTTATCCACAGACCAGCTTCTGGGGAGATGCTGGATCAAAGAAGGCGGTTACGAATGGCATTGGATGTGGTCTGTATTGTGTGTAAAATTCTTGCTTCCACTTCTTTGAACCTTTCTCGGGGAAAATAACTCACCATCACGTTGTATAACAGGCCAAGGGGTTAAATTATCTCCATAATTTGAGTCCTCCCATTGTTCACTGGGACCTAAAATCTCCAAACCTGCTGGTTGATAAAAACTGGACGGTGAAGGTAATCATCCAAATTTTTCATTGAATTTCCAATTTTACAGTTCCACTTGGTGGCTTATTTCTATCCTTTATTTGGATTTACAGGTAGCCGATTTTGGCTTGTCGAGATTTAAAGCAAACACGTTCATATCATCAAAATCTGTTGCAGGAACTGTGAGTCTCTCTCTCTTTCACATGCACGCGTGCCTAGTGCACACGCACACAGAGGAGCGCACGTAAGCATGCACACACACCCGCACATGCCTGTCATCTTGATTTTCATTTCTGTTGCATATGTAGTCCATTTTCTATTCCCTTTGCATCTACTAGTCATTAACATAAGAAGATCAGCGATAGAATGCACTTTTAGGCAGATAAAATAGCAAGATAGTGGAAAGCATTGAGTATTGCTTACGTTAGTATATGGTTATATCAGTTGATCAAGCTGTTCCATTCAGCTCTAGCTGGAACAAGAAAAATTTTATACCATTGAAATATATATTACAAGAGATGTTAATTCAAATCTTCATCCTCCAGAAACTGTTTAAGAAGTGCGTGTTTTTGACTTATGCTTCTATGCATTAAGAGTTTCTCCATTTCCCATTGCGGAGTTAACGACTGATCCACATTGTCTAGCATTCTCTTGTGATTGTTGGTTTTTCCTGTTTCTTCTTTGAATCATATTTTGACAAAAAAATTTGTAGGTTGCTTATGTACATCTTAGTGCATCAATTATCGCGTGACTCTCTTGCTTTTATTTTCAGCCTGAGTGGATGGCTCCTGAATTTCTTAGGGGTGAGCGGTCGAATGAGAAATCCGATGTTTATTCTTTTGGAGTGATTTTATGGGAACTTGTGACAATGCAACAGCCTTGGAGTGGACTTAGCCCTGCCCAGGTATTAAAAGTAGAATTATATCCATGGACTGCTACTTTGGTGGTTCGCTCCCCTGTATCTTTTTTCCATCCCTTCGTTTTGGTTATTGGATTCCTCATTGCCACCGCTCAACATTTATAGGAATATAGATGTCGTGAAGCTTGTCTTTCTTAATTTTTTTAATTTCCTTTTGATTGGTTTCATTTGTTTTGATGGTGCAAACCTGCAGGTAGTCGGGGCTGTTGCTTTCCAGAACAGAAGACTAGCCATTCCACAGAATACCTCCCCTATGCTGGCTTCCTTGATGGAATCTTGCTGGGCTGAGTAAGAGCTTTAAGCCTTTCGATTTTCCTTTTCCATTTAGTATAAAGAGCTCGATGTTCATTGGACTCAGAGAGAGAGAGAGAGAGAGAGAGGGAGGGAGGGAGGGGGAGAGATCAATGCGGTTTTGTGTGCCTGAAAATGCAGAGTGTTAGGCAGAATAAGCCTGCCCCTAAGTGGTAGACACTAGCGCATCCTAAACTTCCTGGCTCATACATCATATGAAAATTAATATATTAGCTGGGAGAGTTAATTTCATCAACATCAACATCAACATCAATATCAACAACACATTTATCCCAAACTAATTGGGGTCGGCGGTCGATGAACTTTCAAAGATACACAAGGGAGAGTTAATTTCTTAATAGAGCTTTTTTGTTGTCCCAATGGATGTGATAGGTGAAGTGTCCCTGTTCGGTTTTTTGAGACAACTTGCTTGATTTCAAACTTTCTGTATTATATGTACGTGAGTTTATTTTGTTCATTCCCCAAGCTTGTAAATTCTGCATAGTGCTGCCATTATAAGTAGTAGGAGTTATGGTTGAGGCAGCCTGCCACAGCATGTGCTCACCGTCTAAACATACATGTGCCGAATTTCATGGCCAACCTCCTGAATATTCTACCAGGTCACCAGACATTCTCAGAGTGAACTGAACTTATCCCTAGTAATGGACTAGGTGTAACTAGAGATGCCTCTTTTTTTATTTTTGGAAATGGACTCCAAATCATGGAAGGAACATGATATAGAGGGAAGACATGAAAAAGAGCAATTAGTTGAGGGCACCGGATGAACGCCTTTCAGAGTGGAATGTTGGGCCATATCCTTATCACTTTGATTTGGGAGAATAGTGTGCGTGCATAAATATTATCTCTGTGCAATGCTTCTAGATGCTTTCCTGGTGCAAACAGACAAAAACTTTGCCATACTGGGGCTTTAATTACTCCTTTTTTCCTTCCCTTCTCATTTTTTGTCTCGCAAGGCGGTTCATCTCAACGCCGTCGTTTTGGAAACAAACATTGTTTGACTGGAAACATTCAATAATATCTTGGTGTCTACCTGATTGCCTTAGGCTGCTTTGTGGGTCTTAACATTTGTTTATTTCTTCGACAGCGATCCTGCTCAGCGCCCATCTTTTGCGAGCATCGTTGACTCGCTGAAGAAGCTGTTGAAGTCTCCAGCACAGTTCATCCAAATGGGAAGTGGGACAACACAGAAGCTCTAGGCATTTTTTGCATCCCGAAGACCAATTGAATCTGGGTATGTCTAATTGGCGCAGTAGCTCCGATCCTCGTCATTTCCTGGACTCCAAACATTTTGATTTTAGGCAATTGTAAATTCTTCTCCGGCCTAAGATTCGATCCGCGACAACTGCCTCAGGGGAGAACGAGTGTCTTATGCATTTTATCTGATCCATATTATTGTCTGGGCTTCGGCCTTTTTCCCACAAGCAAAGCCTTTTTCCTTTTCATGCAAGTTGTACCTCGGTACTTTGGTTGTATTCCGGTTTGATGATAAGCTGCTTCAGCTGATTTTTGTAGTTTCGCATGGTTTAGGGTGCGTATGATAACACTTCTAAAAGTGGATTTTTTTCTCTAGAAATGCTTCTGGAGCAAAAATTCATTTGGTAATGTAACTTCTGAAGCAAAAATTCGTTTAGTAAAAAATTTTACTTCTGAAGAAATTTTCACTTCTGAAGTGAATTTTCATTTCTAAAGTTGTTTTTTCCCCCCAATTTGAGAAGTTAAAAATAATGGCTTCTCCAACTCAAGAAGTACTTCTCCCCTCATCCTATTTTCATTACGCCCTCACCCTCGAAGTTAAAAATCGCCACCCATTGCCGCCACCTGCTGACCTCCCTTGGTAGCCAACCGCCGCCCATCACCGACATTCACCGCCCATCACCATCCACGACAGTCGCCAACCGCTGACCACCGTCAGCCGCCGATCATCGCTCGTCGCCAACTCCCAATCTTCACCGGTCGCAACCGTCGCCAATCGCCGCCCCCTACCGCCAGGCACCAACCATCGATCACCGCACTGGTCGTCGTCTCCAGCTACCAGAGTAAAAAATAAATAATTTTTTTTTTATTTTTAAAAGTAAATAATAATTTTAATAGTAAAAAGTATTTTAAAGAAACATAAAAAGTTAAAAAATGAAGTAGAAATTTTTCGACCACCGATAATAATTTTTCATTGAAGATTTTGTATTAATAATGTTTCAGAAGTAGAAATTTTCAACCATTATCAAACGAATTTTTCTCGTCATAAATAACTTCTAGAGCAGAAGTAGAAAAATCAACTTCTGGTCAAAAGTTGATTTCTGAAGCAGAAGTATTACCATGCGCGCCCTTAGCAACCTAATGATTTTCCGTTGGCCTGCGAGTGAGTTGTGGATGCGTTTCACAATGGTTGACGAACAAGTGGTCCAACGGACCAACTGATCGCCATCACAATCGGACGTGCACTTTCGGAACAATTATAAGCTCATTTTCCTTGGAATAGAGCCTCGGAATTGGGGAATTCTTTCAAAAACGATCTCAAGTTTAAACCTTGTCTCAAATGAGGCGGGCAGTAACTTATTAATCTCAAATCTTCTTTTCGGCCACATGTATTTTTAGCTGGGCGGAAATGAGATTCATTGATATGAAATTGTAGTCTTCCGTCTATAAAGTATGAAAAAAAAAGAAAAAAACAAAATGAAATTTAAATTACGAATTGATGATCACATGTCAATCTGATCTTTCATTACTACACCCTTGTTCATTTGGATGGCTGGGGATCCCCTGCCTTGGTCGTACTAAGTAGGGGGGTCAATGGGTCGGGTCTCTGTGATACCCGACCCGAAACAAAATAGCATACACACTTGACCCGACCCAAAACAAAATAGATGGAACATGACCCGAACGATCGGGTCGGGTCATTTCGGGTCGGGCCGGTCGAGTACCGTGTTCGCACTCTATATATATACATGTCAGCAGAATTTCGAGATACAACAATGATATTGTAAGATCTACTTTGAAAAAAAAAATCGAATCTGATATGTTCTTCAAATCAATGAAAACTTATAAAAAGAATGCCATTCATATCTGCAAATCGAAACTTCATATTTCTATTGGTATTAACTATTTTGACTCATTGGGAATAAAAAAATAGGATGATTCGAGTCATTAATGGATCCAATATGACATTCCTCGTCGGGCTCTCATGGGTTGCTGATGCATTGGAGGCACCATAGCAGCTTGATACTGTAGATTTCGCATTTTTTGTAGCATTCTTCTGCCAACCTAGGCAAATGACAAGAACAAACATTAGCATTTGCAAAAGTAAACTAGACATCAACTTGTCGCTTTGTCTCGCTCTTATGCCGCTGCTAGTCATGCTCTTCTTAATTTTCTTTTTTGCATAAGTAATTGAAACTATTCAAATGCAAATGCTTTGTCATTTGTAGCTCAAGCTAACAATGTGGGCATCCATCAATATTTCTAGGACTACAAGCTAAAAATCTAGTCTTTGGTAAAACTCTGTACATCCAAATGCCATAATTCCAATCAAGTACTAAAACGCATAAGTAGGATTCATGAGGACCTTCCATATCGTTTTTCCTCACAAATAGAGGCGATTCACCAAAACGAGCAAAGAAAAGCATAACCCCGCATACAAATTGATAGTTCTCTTGATATAAAATTATCACAACCAAGCAAAAATTAAAAGATTTCGACTACGCTAGCTGATTCAATTCATGGACAGGAAACCAACAATCCAATTGTGAATATAAATGGCAATCAGGAGAAGTCACGCTACTCCACATCTTTCCAACAGTTCCATGATATATGTTCAAGAGTTTCTTCTATTACACTGTTCTTGACCAATCTCGTGATCTAAGATAACAACCGAGACAAAAGTAAAACCCAGTGTTAGCATATGAGCAAGCACATGAGATTCTAAGGCACAGCTTCCATCATTTGTCTACATAACTCTGAAATAGATTGCATACATCCAATAAAAAGCAGAAAGACTCATAACTTGGTTGATCAATTACTAAGTCATAAGATATGTGAGCTAGTGAGCTAAAAAATCACATGCAAACAATGGATTTGTACATAAAACTTGAAGTGGGAAAAAACCAACCCATATAAGAAATTGCAGTGATAAAGCTGCAGAAGCAAAAAAACCAATATAGAAATTTTAGCTGCATCATCCTCTTCTGAGAAATGGTGTGGCTAAAAACAAGAGCATCTTCAGATCTTGCCTAACAACCAAAACCTGCCACAAGCAATTCAACTGAATTAGAGCAGACTATGTACAGACCAATCTCCAAGCTAAAATAAATTTCCCCATCATCTTCGATTTTCCTTTTTCCTTCTTTGATTAACCAAAAAGAAGCAATTCATCTTGCCTCCCTCCCCCTCCCAAAAGAAAAGTCAGCAAATTCTTTGAATGAATCAAATTTTAAAGCAACAATTGTTCATCTTTCAAGCTTGGTGAGCAAGTTGTCAGACTCAGAATCTCCACCCTGCAATTTCTTTGCAGGGTGGAGAAAAAGATCACCGCCAACCACACCTCATTTCCTTTTGTAGGTTTTCGAGCACAACTTCTAATGTAATGACACAAGGCTATAAGTTTTAAAATTTGGACACACAGTTTCTTCCAAACAAATGAAATTTTGCGACGTACACTTTTGTAGATTCTTTTCATTATATAGATTAAGTAGTTAAAAAACTGAAAAAAAAAAAAGCAAATGGCTTACCTCTACTTCTCAAGTACTTCTTTAATCATCAAGAGATACCAAGTTCGGTTCCATGGTCGAATTCGACGACTCTGCATTAAATTCATAATCCAAATGAAAACTTAAGTATCCATTGTAATATGCAAGAGTATAAATATTAAAACAAACGAGGAGAAAAAAAAATTGAACACATGGTTAATCACCTTCAGTGACTCTTTAGATTTAGCTTTTTCCTTTTTTTATTTCCCCGGCACAATTCTTATAGAAATATTAACTTATTACCAACTGATCTTGCAGCAAAACCACAATTATCAGGGCAACATGCCCCCAGTGAAACTATTGCAAGACAACTCTAACAATTAAGGTAGTCCCTGCAGATGGCACACAACATACAATCACGCTCGTATTTACAAGTTATCATTGCATTATGACTGCAATCCCTTCCACAGTCAGAGACACCACATTACAATCTTTTTGACGAATTAAAACCCGGACTCCGAATCGTTAAAATACATGAAAGTTAAAAAAAAAACCAGCAAAGCACGTGACTTACAACAGTTAAAAGAATACAAAATCTCACTCCACAGACAGAGAGATGAGCTCCCACTCAATGCCGAGCGATGGATAAACGGAATCATCGAATCACAACAACAGCCACACCATCACATAGGACATTACCACCCACGATGCATATCAAATGTATGTATGTATGTCGGAGTATAAATATTAAAACAATAATGCTTTCTCACCTGACTCGAAATTTTCAAGTTCTTCTAAGTCCTCCTCAATCGAAAATGAAAGTGGCGTGGCTCGTAGCCAGTCTTGACCACATACAAGAGCCTCCACCATGCTTGGGCTCAAGGAACTCCGAAAGGCATCAAGTACATGACCTCCTGTGCTGAATGCGCAGTGAGACACATGTAACTCATGTTTTGACAAGAGGTCCATGTGTCGGTCGTCAAACACACTCTAGGACATATGTCGGCAAAGTATTTGATCAATTTACTTCTTTTCTCCACATATAAATCATAACAATCACGCCTCAATGTGTTATGCGAGGGGATTGAGAACTTAGGCTGGATTCTATTCACAAACCGCCGAAAACCCTCGTGTTCTACAAGCTTAAAAGGCAATTCAGCAAGAATAAACATCGTCGCAAATTCTTTTCAACTTGCATCTTGGTCAAATTTCCATGGACCAGATGAACTACCAACCCCAGCATGTTGACTTGAGGCATTTTTTTCCTATTCTCAATGCTCGCATATGGGTATTCCTTACATATATCCAAATGATGATGCATTGAACTAGTCCCTTGAAGACTAGAACAACCAATTAGGGCCCCACAGTATGAACATTCAGCCTTTTCTAGGCTCTTGTCTTCGCATGGAATCCTTTTAAAGTGATCCCACATAGCGGATTTCCTCTTTCTACTTGTGATTTTAGGATCCGTAGACGAAGACATCTAGCAATCTATCTATAGCACGTAAATTCGAGACTTACAAGTAAAAGATGACAGCTCAGCAAGGAGGAGCTTGTGCAGCTAGTTACCTGCGCAATTGACATGGAAAATGTGTCAAATTCTACCTTGCTGTTCATGTTGAAGAAAATGTAATTGGGAAGTAAAAATGAGATCTTTACATATCAAGACTAGATGCAAGACTGGATGCTTGATAGGGATATGCAAAATTACGGGATTACTCTCTTTGAGAGTCTAACTTCTAGAAAATACTGATATTTCTGAGCTGGATTGTGACAAATTTTCAGTACTCTAATCTCCAAAACCTCAGACTGGATGCAAGACTGGATGCCGGTGTTCCCATCTCGAAAATTAGTCATTAAAGGGGCATGACATCGGACAGGAGGCCAGGAACAAAAGTGGGAAACTCTCTAGCAAAAAGTATTCATATTCAACTCATATGCACACACACATGCACAATAAAGACAGCAAGCCTATTCATTAACGCACATTCTAAGCAACTCAGATAGTCCATTTACGAGGAGCCAAATCAGCAAACTCGGCTCACCCTCACGGTCTCACCGGATCAAGCAATGAATCGAAAGACATAAGCCAAATTCATATGACGCCAAACAGAAGCACTCGACTTCGCTCATGAGGCCAGGAACAGAAGTGGGAAACTCTCTAGCAGCACCCACAATTCAAAATCCGAAAAACCGCAAAGGCATTAACGATGGGGAACTTGGTGGCATTGCCCTCTCCCCCCAAAAGAACCAAATCACGTCGCGAACCCTTGCGGTCCAAAGCGAGAACGGAGCAGAAAACGCAGAACCCAGAAGCAGAGAGAGAGAGAGAGAGAGAGAGAGAGAGAGAGAGAGAGAGAGAGAGAGAGAGAGAGGGAGGGCAGAGAAGCAGAAGAGAAAACGACGCACCGGTGAAAAAGGCAGGGGGGAGGAACAGTAAGAATGTGTCTACTCGTCCGACGCGACGCGATGCGGTAATAATCCCAAATCAGGCCTCGCCAAAGAGCTCCAGCAACGGCTACGACAAGATTCCCTGAAGACCAGAACGCGACTAGTCGTCGACCTCGTCCCTCTCACTCTGTCCAGAAGCAGCGAAACCGAACGCGCACCTGCAGAATCGTGTTGGTTTTCACTTAGGGTTAATTCATCTTTTTTTCCTCCGAGCAAAAAATGCGAGCTCGCTCAAGCTCGAGCCCTGCTTTTTCTCTCTCTAGAAGAATGCTCTCTCTCCTCCCCCCCTTCGCGACTGAAAGAGCTCTTTGAAGCAGATGGTTCAATCGCGTTCGTCGATGAGAAGAAGAAGAAAAAGAAGCACCGCTGCAGCCTGCGTGCGTTAGCTTTGGGGTTTCCGTGTTTGCCTGTTTGGGCTCAATGGGTTGGGCTTCACTTTGTGTTTTTTTTGTTTTCGAGCCTGTTTTGGGCGTTTTCATGTTTGGGCTCGGGTATTACCCGAGCACAAACAACTTCATAACAATACCCGACTAATTTTATTATTACCCGAACACGGTAAGACCCGAACAAGAATTGCATACAAATTTCGAGTCGGGTCTCTTGTTTGGTTTGGACACCCCTAGTACTAAGGTAGGGGGATCCTCACCCTCCATTCCCTTTTTTTTATGGGGGGAAGTCTTATGGAGGGTGAGGATAGGAGAAAGTCACTTGCCTTTGAGGTAGATGATCCCCACGCTGTTCATTTGCCTAGGATAGGGTTTTCTGTTGAATGATGAAACAAATTGCGATAATTCCCCTTACCTACACAGGGATCGAACGTCGATCTAACAACAGCACACTTTCTGCAGTTATTAAATGAAAGGAAAGGGAAAAAAATCGAAGGATGATATTCCACCAATAAAAAAGGTTGGGACCCACCAATCTTAACAAAAGAAAAAGGGTTAATATCACCAAAAAAAATCTCAAACTGGTACACATGTGATAATTTTACCCCCAATTATTTTTTTGACCATGGAAAACTTCAAACTGGTACATCTGTGATAAATTTATCCCAAACTGATACATCTGTGATAAATTTACCATTCGTTAATTTTCGTTAAATTTTACCATTAAATTGTTGAGTTAAATGACACGTGACAATTTCGGGTGTACACGTTACACTATGTTTGCTACAAGTATATCAATTTATAATTTTTTATGGTATTAACTCAATTTAACGAAAACTAAAATAGGGTAAATTTGTCATATAAGCATCAGTTTGGAATTTTTTATGGTAAAAAAAATTAGTTTTGGATAAATTTGTCACAGTTGTACCAGTTTAGAATTTTTTGCTATCAAAAAAATAATCTGAGGTAAATTTATCACAAGTATACTAGTTTGGGAATTTTTGGTAGTAAAAAAAAATATTTTGGGTAAATTTGTCTCGTGTGTATTGATTTGTGATTTTTAGCGATATTAACCCAAAGAAAAAAAAAAGAAAAAAGGAATTAGTCATGCATAGTGCATACCGTCTAGTCTAGTCCATAGCGTCGTCTGGAAAGGATGCTTCTTCGACGTCGCCGTCGCCTATTATTTCGGTTAAGAAGCGAAACGGGGCGGCGATCGTTGACCGTGGACTCCCGCTCCTCTACTTTTATCTCCCGGGCGGACGGAACTTTGACTCCATCGATCTCATTCGCCATGGACGAGATGTCGCCCGATCACAGAGCGAAGATGTGGTTCGACATCTCCCTGCAAGCGGTCATCATGCTCGTCACCGTCTTCCTGTTCCTCGCGATGCACGACATCCCCCAGAAGGCCCTGTCCAAGCTCCGCTTCCGCGGCCGCAAGAACCTCCGCGCCAAGCAGCACTTCGTCCGCGGCGCTCAGCTCCTCGGCCAGGCCAGATCGGCCCCCTCCCGCTCCGCCGCCTCCTCCCTCGCCCAGGACGCCGCCGCCGAAGCCGACAAGGCCATCTTGCTGGATCCTCGCGACGCCGCCTCTCACATCCTCAAGGCCCTGGCCCTGGACTTGCAGGGCTTCAAGACCTCTGCCCTCGACTCGCTCGACGTTGCCCTCTCCCCCTTGGCGGCCAAGTCGCTGACCGATCGGGAGAGGGGCGACGCGCTCTTCAGGAGGGCCGAGCTGAAGTTCGCACTGAGCCGGCGCGGGCGGGTCGACTCGGCCATCGACGATTTGACTCAGGCCGTGAAGCTGAGCTGCGGCGCCAAGGCTCTGTTGCTATTAGGGCAGTGCTACGAGGCCAAGAGATCCAAGGAGGAGGCGGCGAAGGCTTACGAGGATGCACTTGAGATGGAGCCGACGCTCGCTGCCGCTCGAGAGGCTCTTGACCGGTTAGGCTCATAGTTGTCTTTTGCAACGCGTGGTTCTTATTGACTATAATCTGCTTCCCTTCGCTGTTGTAATGAAGGAGGAGCTAAACACTTTGAGTTTGCAAGTGGTTAGTTTTGGGTGTAATTGAATTGTATTGCAACGCTAATGAATGGATGAAGTTTTGCTTTTCAATGGGATTTATTCTCTTTCATGGGTTGATTGATTGTTTTCATTTGCTCCTGTGTCATCAACACACGAGAGTTGTGATATATAGCTTCTGAGGTGTATAGTTACACTCACATGCGAGCTTGGAACTGAAAAGTCAGAAGTTTTGATTTGGATTGGTCATTCTCCACCTCTTTTTGGCTGCCAATTATCAGTTTTTATAATGTCTATTTCAGAGATGCAAGATAAATTTCCATGCCTTACCATCCTTCATTGACTGCTAAGTAATTAGTTAATTGCTGCAAGTCTGTCTAGTAACTCGCTGCCTGTGGTAAAAGAGCAGGGACCTGTCTGTTCTATCTGACTCCCCAATCCTTACTCAAATTTACATCCATGATCTTGATTTCTGGAAGAAGCTTTTAGAGATGAATTGCTTCTCGTTTCGCTTTTGACTCGAAACCCGCCATATGAATGCTTAAACTTGAGCTTAATCATATGAGACCGACTTGTCCTAATATAGGTAATTGAGTTGATCGTTGTGATGTTGTTAAGAATGAAAGCAATGTACTCATATCTGCACCAGAGCGTGTGAAGAGCCACAGAATTTATTGGGCATGTGTAACACATACGTATTGAGACTGTTGGATTCACTCAATTCCACTCTCTTTCAGATATCCAACTTGTGAGTTGCAAAATGACAAGAATATAGCTTCTTAATTATTTATTGGTATAGCTTTTCATTTTAACTTGCTCAATTCCTTCAAGAAAGATATTGAGGTAGTCCACTAACGGAGACGGAAAGGAGAGGTGCTGTGTAGCTAATAAGACATTCCACGTTTACAGTTCTTCCCTTGCGGGCGGCTAAATATCGGTCAACATGTTTTACACACCCTAAGGCACGTAGTCATGTAGTTTCTTTGTGTGAAAAATGGAACTTGCATTGGAATATGACATGACAATGTCATTTTTAGTATCTGATATCGTGGGATTGTTCTTCGGTACATAAGGTCATGGACCATTCTCTCAGGTCTGAGCAGTATGGCATGTGAGGGCAAACTGTTGATCTCTGTTGTAAGGAATTACTCTCATCGATCAGTAGAATAATAGGGGGAATAGGATATGTCAGTCAAAATGTTCTCAGGCGCTGTACTTGTTTGCCTGTTATCTCTGTATTTTTGCTCGATTGGGTATCGTATGACTTTCTTGTTAGGGATGGTTTAAAGCATCTTTCCCTTTAACCTCTGCCTGTCTGCCTCACTGGATAACAGCCAACTCTCTGATAACAAATCGGGGGGGGGGAATTTTGCTTTACGTTACCACTTCTATACTACTATTATCTCAAAAAGTAGTTCGTCGTGTTTTAGTTGCAGTGGAATTGGAAGTTCACCGACGAAACTGCATCAGTAATAGATTAGCAGATATAACTTAAGAGACCTTCATCTGCCGATTGATGAGTTTGATCTGCGGTTACACACTTAGAAATTATTGCTTTCTCTCTCATCATGGATGAAGCACCTACAATTTTCTGGGATATGTTTTAGCCGCCTTTAGATGTTGCGCAGTTGAAAACTTCCCTGCATTCCAGTTGCTGGCAGAGAGAGAGAGAGAGGGAGGGAGAGGGGGAGGGAGGTAGGCAGGGAAGGTTGGGATTTTGCGCAAAAAGGTTAAAAGGAGTCTCATTTTCTTGGTTCTTTTTAAAGCATAAGTTAGGGGAGAACTGTTAGGTGCGTTTTTGTAGCTCTAATTACACATAATAATCGAATAGGAAATGCCAAAAAAAAAAGGGTTCACTCGATATCCTTTTGCTTTTTCAAAGCTTGAAAAGACGCGAAATTTTTCTCCTGAAGAGAGCTGGGTGACTCGCTCCTATTTACTCGATTTCTACCATCTTAACTTCAATACTAGGAAACGTTTCTTACCTTTCCCCAAGAATTTCTGAACCTCTGGAAATCTGGCACAATACTCGTGGTGCCATGGAAAGAAGCTTTTGAATTGATCTCTACCTCACATTCCGATATAAAACCATGAAGAAAACACTGCAAGAGTAGCTGGAAGTTCTGGTCAATTCTTCTGCATAGTCGTTGCGTGTTTTTCGGCTTTGGATGGTAACCATATCCGATTTTCACTTGCTGGCATCCGAGCATCAGGAGACGTTGGCTAATGAATAAGTGGCCGAACGACTCAAACAACCGCATTTTCATGGAATTTCGTTGAAAGAGCAATGGCATTCTCACTTTGCTCTCTTCTGTTTTGGGTCCCCAGATAACTTTAATGGCTATTTTGAGTTGCTTTCTATGAAGATGTGTTGGTTCTCAAGTTTGAGACATCATATGCAGAAAAATTGGTCAAAGAGAGCTCTTCCGTTACTAGAGTAGAATTGCTCGCTGTTATTATTCGAGAAGGGTTACCCGTTTATGTCATAGCGCATTTGAAATCCCCAAAATAAGCCTCAAAGAATAGACGCACGTGCCTAAATTTGGGTCGGTCACCGGCCCTTTGTAGCTGTTGCATTCCATTGCCCTCATCTATCAAATATTTTGTTGCAACCCAATATTGTCCTCCTGTTCAATCACCTTAATTGGGGTGACGACTTGTGAGTATCAGTTAAACTGGTGTATGGCACATTGGCCAATTAGCCGTTTTGTGAAATTACCCGAAATTTTTTCATTTTTTACATCCAGCGATGGCAGCATTTCCTGATTCAAGACACGTAATTACCAATACTAACAAGGTGAGAGATGTCGGCCCTCTTCATTAATCATGTAGTCATGGGCTATGATCTATCTACACTTCTTCGATAGTAAACAATTATCTATCACCAATACTGCCATACCATGTGCTGTAATCTTTCTCCCCCATCATGAACTGTTTGAATTGTTGAATTTCGTCATTGAACACACCCACGCATAGAAATGAGCGATTCATGGGAATGAATGTCGGACACATATGTTTGGATAGCAAATAGAAAGTCCCCATGAGTCACAGTAGAGAACAAAGAGATCGGCAAATTTAATAGCCCTAAAGCAAAAATGGCAAAAGCAAGAAACTCTGGAACTGTGTAAATTCAGATTCGATGCAAATTCTGACCATCCAAAAACTGTAGCTTTGGCAGAATCTTCAGCAAATATGACTTGAACTTTTCATTGGCCACCGCATTTCCTACAATATCTAACTGTGTCAACTCCAAACTTTTGAACACCATTGAAGCTTCCCAATAGTTTGTCACACCAGCATCTTCGGGGGTAAAATCATCACCATACCACATAACTTCCCCATAATGGGACAGAGGAGAAGCAGAGCACAAGTAGCGTGTGGTGTCTACAGAATGCAACCCTATCTCATTGTGAGAAATATTCAGCACCTTCAAGGATTTCAGACATCTCAAAGGGTCCAGTGCAGTGAAACTCCGCAGTTTGTTTCTTCCCAGGTTCAAGCAATGAAGAAGCTGCATAGCCTCCAGTCCTGAAACAGAACGAGCGAAAAGCTAACTCTTTCTTTATTCTTTTCACACTTAAATAAGACAAAGAAACCTGAATAGCCCAAACAATTTGAATTGTTGAACAGCTACAACATTTTGACCCAGTTCAACCTAAGCACAAGCACTGGCTCAGTAGCTAAATCACACATGCGCCGAGTAAGAGTGATCAACCACTGATTTGATGGGCGGAGGATCGTAGACAAACGAACACACTCACCCTCACTAGTGTAGATGGGAAAACACAAGCAACAATGAACTTCAGCAGATATTCACACCCAAGGGAGGCTGTGCTAATGTGAAATAACTTGTGCTATTTTGCCTCTGAAAAGGTCCCCAGGAAAAAAAAAAATTGCAGGTCAATTAAACTGCACACATTACTGTAAAAGTTGAAGTTCATCTGCTAAATAAAGTAAATCAAATTTCGGCGGCCTGCACAAAGATAAATGAATATGTTGCCTATCTCAACTAAGCAAACAAAATTAGGCCCTCCCAAAAAAAAAGTAAAAAAAAAAAACCAGAAAATATCTTACCTTCAATTGAATGGAGTTCATTGTCACTAAGGTCTAGCATTTGAACCCATAATAGTTTATCAAATGATCCCATTCGAGATATTGACTGATTATTCAGACGGAGACATATGGGTCCATGAGCATTGGACGAAGTGATGCCTCCATAGTAAAAGCAGTGCCTCAACAGCGTCCCATTGCTGGACAGCAGCTGCAGCATCATTTAAAGAATTATAAAAATGTCAATCTCTTAGCTCATTTCGTTCTCATTCACAGTAGCGCAGAACAACGGGTGACCCTCGTTTACATTCAAACAGTAGTCTCATTAAGATGTGCACACCTCCCTAATGCTATTGAGAAACTTTTATCATGTGAAAAAAATGAAATTTATTACCTAATGAAGTGCCAAAAATGGTGGCCCTTCACAATATCTCGTGAATAAGATATATCCTGGGAAAACACCAATTAATATGCTAGAAACACGTTAAAACCCACCTTGGTGACACTTGAAAAAGCATGAGAATCCAAACAGTTGACAGGGGAAACTTTATGTCCTAGACTATAATAAATACCAACGAACTCCAGCTTCTTGCCTTTTCACTTCCGCAATGAAGTATCACATAACCAATGCGGCAATGAGACACACAAAGGTAGGTCATCCTTTTAAAACCACAGTCATTTCAAAGATCCAAATGCATGTGCAGCCCCCAATCACTGAGTAAGAAAAGACGTGCTTTTCCTGGAAGAGTTACCTGTTGCAACAAAACTGAGCTTCTCTCATCCTTATAGTATTGAGAGTGAGATGAGTCCAATTTCATCAGCTCACTGTATAACCCAAGAACTTCTTCAGCATGAACAGTTCTCGTAGCATGTGGAGATGACATTGCATCGTGAGCCATCAACAGTCTTGCCAGTGTGATTTTCCCAATTTTGCTGAAAAATTGAACGAGCACAATAGACAGATTATTAGTTAATCAGAGTGGCTTTCTGATTGGAGGCGCAATTTTCCAGCTTTGGGATCAAGCTTACCTATCTGAGATGGCCAACAAGTTTCTAATTTGACTTATCTCTTCAGTGATAGTTCCAATCTGCCAATCTGAAGTTGTTGGCTCGTACTTACTCCCCACTGATATTCCATCATAACAAAGACTTGGAATGGATACTTGCGAATGCGTTTCACAAGCACAAAACTTGTCCTCCTCCCACGCCACTTTCTCATCTTTAGAAGATTGGGTTTCCAAGGGCTTTAAACTTACTGTGAATGATAAATCAAAAGGAACACTAAGCTGTAGACCATTTGAAGACATGATGCCCTTATGATGTCCAAGCTTAACCTCAACAGTATGGGGTGCTGAAGAATGATGATCTACACCAGATAAATCAAGATATCCAACCCAAACTTTAGAAGCCCAAGAATTCTGCGGTGAAAATGGCTTCCACGTAACATCTTCATTCTGAACAAATGTACATTGAACAGCAACTGTTGACGAGTTTAAACCTTCAACAGTCTGATTGAAATACAGGACAACAGGAAATCTTTCCAAAGCAATAGTAACCTCAGAGAATGAAGATAAAGGATGATCAACAAGGGAAACATTTCCTGACACAACGAGTTCAGATCCAGGAACAGGCCAAGAAGATACAAGCAAAGGAGCTTTGGCTTTGGATGTTTGATCAAGAAGCCAATGATGGTAAAACCAACCACTTTGATCGTCAGGGTCAGTATATAACGCATTGAGTACAAACTCATACTCCTTGCTTATGGTATCTCGAGAATATGACTCCTGTTCCTTTTTCTTCAGCATCTCTGACAACAGCATACTGCAAAAATTTCTTGCCAGGTGAGAGAAGAGATCACGAGTTTGGAAGCAATTAAAATTGTTAGAAAGTCCAACCCAAAAGCTTAAGCTATTAGGTGGAGGGAGACTACATGAATATAAAGAGCATACAACACTCATCCACAAGCAATGTGGGACAACAACAACTTCAACACCCCCTCTCACGTGCAAGCAATCTGCACGTGGAAATTAACTAATGGGGTGGGTTCACATACACGGAAATGAATAACACTGGCTCTGATACCATGTTAGAAAGTCCAACCCAAAAGCTTAAGCTATTAGGTGGAGGGAGACTACATGAATATAAAGAGCATACAACACTCATCCACAAGCAATGTGGGACAACAACAACTTCAACAAAAATCAACTGACAATTGTTTTTCTCACTATAATTTGCATAAAAGGGAGAGAAACTTTCACATGGTAGATACACAGGAAGAAGAACAAACCGAGGGGTTAATTTTGAGGATCACATGTCTAAACTCAAAAAACAACCACCCCAATAACTCGACATTCTTATAAACCTAACTCATATGAGGTGCAAGGAAGTGACACAGTCCCTATCACAAAAGAGACAAATCCCTTGGAATTGCAGAAATAGTCAGCTAAAACAAATGATGCCACCATTCATTATATTATACTCCCAGTAAAAGTCCATAATATGTCCATAAATGACCTTCCTAGCAGTGTAATTGACAGCAATCAACAATAGCAGTATGGGGACCTTACAAGCATACCTACGATTATGCCAAGCAGAGTAATTACTGAAATTGTTTCCTATCACATCTTCAGTATACTGCAGCTCATCCTCCAGGGATCTGCCCAGCAGTGCTGCCACAAATCTGGCAATAAATTTTGATAGAAGAGAAAATTAGAGTGACGCACTTATCATGATTTACATATCCTGCAGAATGAAATTTGCCACCTCCTGTAATTCCATGCGTGGAAATTTCGAGGATCAGCCTTCTGAAACCGATCCAAAAGCCGTAATTCATGATCTAAAGATGAATGACCTTTGCTCAACACCCATTTTCGATGATGCCATGCTCCATAAGCTTTAAAGTTCTGTCTCAGTGCGTTCTCGACCTACAAAAATAATTCATACACATCCAAGTCACACACCGTTGAGAAATACCTGCAACTATAGCTTAATCTAAGGACAGCTAAAGAGGCTAGGAACAGTCCTAGAGTTAGCAAGAGAAGAAAATCTCATTGAAGATTGAGTAAGAGACAAATTCTGCAATCCTGATTCCTAACAGCAGCAAAACTTACAACCTCGAACGACCCCAAATTGCATATGAGAGGAGTAGAACTGGAAAGCTCCGAATAGCTAAACCATTACGCTGCGAATTAATCTCAACAGGGTGTCAACCTAAATCTCGAGGCAGCAAATAAAAACTCAGATGTGGAACAAGCAGCAGGACCACTTCGGATCCTCTCGAACCATCCTAAAAAGCTCAGAACAACAGAGAACGCACCACTTTGAGTTCTTCGTCGAAGAAGGATTTCACAGATTCCGGAGAGGATTCGGACTCCTTGACATTGTGCTCAACCGCGAGCTTCCTGTAATTCCAAGCGGTGTAGTACTCGGGATTGATCTCCAGGAGCTTCGCGCTAGTGTCGAGGGCCTCCTTTGTGTATCTAAGAGCAAAAACGCATCAAAATCAATTCAAGAAACCTGATCGAAAGAGATCGTTCCATCCGTGCGACAGTTTCCATCTCGCAGCCGAGGGCAGAACAGAAGTGAAATGAAAATTGCGAGAGAGAGAGAGAGAGAGAGAGAGAGAGAGAGTACATGCGGTTGTGGTGATAAGAGAGAAACTGGGATTGAAGAGCTCTTAGCTTCTGAGTTTTGGCGGCTGATGCCGCCGCATCTTCCGGCTTCGGCGCCGTCCGAGGCCGGCCGTGCATCCTTTCCGGCGGAGGGAGAGACGACGGGGGGAAATCTGAACGAAGAGAGGCTTAAGGATTAAGGAAGCTGTTGGACATGAAAGTGGAGGAGATATTGGGTGGGGCGGCCCCAATGCGCCCCACCATCTATCTCTCTCCTCTCTGCCTCTCTGACACAGGAGAGACAGAGAGGAGAGAGATAGACGGTGGGGCGCACTGTGGCCGCCCCACCCAAAATTTTTCAATGAAAGTGAGTCTTCCGATTGGACAAAACTGAGGTAGACTCGGAGAAAGTTCGGTCCTCCTCATCCTTTGTGAAAATTGGGGACGATTAGGACAATAGTCTTAAAATTTGTTGCATTTTGCTTATTTTTTGAATTTTTTTTATTTGTTCATTTATATCTTGAAATAAGAAATTTTTGATCTTTACGCATCCGAATTTTGACACCACGACATTTTAATTCGGTTTTTTTTCCCTTTCTTTTTATTCTGCTATGATTTAGGCTAAGCAATTTATGAAATTCATCTCGAGATAACATATATTTTTATTGACGCAGCCATAGGAAAGGCCGATTTCGGCAAGGAGTTGACAAACTAACTTGAACTTCGAATATAAATGATCAGCAAGGGGACGTCTTTCCTGAGAAAAGCACAAATTGAGGCACCATCTACTCAGGTAGACATAGAAGTGATGAAAAAGACACTGAGACTGGAGTTGCACCAGTTTCTAATGCCATTCCAGGATTCTCATGTTCATCGCTTCAGGGAAAGTCCACAAATGGTCGGGATGGAACTTGCTGTAGTAATTTTTTTTTTCCCTTCCGGGTCACACAAACCGTGAAGAAGAAGAAGAAGAAGAAGAAGAAGAAGAAGAAGGCAGCTTGTATCCTACCCACTCGCAGCCCTGAAATCGATCCACGGCATTGCTACGAAGCCTTCGACATTGTAAGATGATTAAAGTCTGTACGTAGATCGGTGCAATTTGCCAGAAACGATGTAGAATCTTTGCCCGCGGCCGGACCCCCCAAACAGATTATATGTAGCCAGAGAGACGATGGCTTTGATGGATGTTACGACACGAGCCTAATGAATTGTTCAACCAAGCCTAACCAACCATCTAGGGCAATGGTAGAAGGTGTCAGGAAAGCTGCTAGCTGCATCTGAAGTCTGAACCCACAACCAAAACAAAAAGTGTCCTGTTCCTATACCAGTAAAGGTGGATCTTTGCTCCGATATTCACATGTCCGGACAGATAATCATGGTGGACCGGGGAGAGGACTCAACGACCCTTCCCGTCTTTCTTTCTTTATGTCTGCAAAGATGCGCCTCTGCTTCCGACTCCATTTGAAGAAATTACACGCAACTCATGTCTGCAAGTTGCAATTTCCGAGGAGGTCCTCAAATCGATCCCAATAAAATCAGTGTTGATGAAGAGAAGATTGAACTCTGATGCAGGATATTATTGACAGAAGGGTTCCCTTGCCCTGCATGTATGCCCGCAAAGGCTTATCTCGGCATTTCATCCCCTGTAAGTTTCACATTGTCTGGTTTATAACACGCTCACCTAAATAGAACCATTCTGCAGAACGGAAATTCTCTACACGATTCATGCTTCAGAAGATGAGCTTGAGCTTGAAACCAACAGAAGGTACTCCCATCAGTTTTTTTTTTTTTTGAGTAAAGAGGTACTCCCATAAGTTCCATTCTCTAACCTATAAAAATTATCAATCAAAAGTTATTTAGGGCCTGTTTGGTTCAGCATTTGGCCAAGGGACTTTGAGGAAATGCAAATACCTTTAGGCTAAAGATCTTTTCCAAAATGCAAGTAGTGTTTGGCAAAATATTTTTTAGAAATGCATTTGAAAGCAACTTTGGCGTAAATGCCGTTTGGTGAAAAATATACTTTGTAAAATATTTTTACTTTTTTATAATAAAAAAAAAGTGGCGGCGGCGGCGGCGACCAGTGACCTTCGACGACGGTGGCGAAGGCGGCGGCGGCCGACGTCCGGTGACCGTCGTCCGGCGATCGACGGCGGCTGGCGAATGGCCGCCGGCGACCGGCGTTCGGCGACCGGCGTCTCGCGACCGGCGTCTCATGACCGGTGTCCGATGATTGGCGTGCGGCGATCGGCGGCTGCGACGGCCGGCGTCCAACGATCGACGTCCGGCACCGACGTTCGGCGACGGCGTCCGGCTGCGGCGGCATCCGGCCACTTGCGGTGGCGGCGGCGTCTAGCGATCGGCGGTGGCAGTTGCGTCCGGCGTTCGGTGGCGGCGGCGTCCGGCGGCGGTGGCGTTCGGCGATCGACGGCGTCCGGCGATCGACGGAGGCCGGCGGCGGCGGCGGCGGCGTCCGGCGACCGGTGGCGGCGACCGGCGGCCCTTCCGGCGATCGGCGGCGGCGTCCGGCGACCGGCGGCGGCGTCCGGCGTCCGGCTGCGGCGTCCGGCGACCGGCGGCGGCGTCCGGCGGCAGCGTCCGGCGACCGGCGGCGACGTCCGACGTCCGGTGACCGGCGTCCGGCGACCGGCGGCGTCCGGCGTCCGGCGACGGCGTCCGGCGACCGACGTTCGGCGACCGGCGGCGGCATCCGGCGTCCGGCGTCTGGCGACCGGCGGCGTCCGGCGTCCAGCAACCGGCGTCCGGCGGCGTCCGGCGATCGGCGACCGGCGGCGGCCGTTGCGTCCGGCGTTCGGCGGCAGACGGCGGCGGCGTCCGGCGACCGGCGTCCGGCAACCGGCGGCGGCGTCCGGCGACCGGCGGCGGCGTCCGGCGAATGGCGGCCGCCGACTGACGATAGGCGTCCGACGACCGGCGTCCGGCGGTGTCCAGCTGCGTCCGGCGGCCGACGTCCGACGACCGGTGTTCACCGTCCGGCGGCGGGCGGCGTCCGACGATTGGCGTCCGGCGACCGGTGCAGGCGACGGCCGGCGTCCGGCGATCGTCGTCCGGCACCGGAGTCCGGCGGCGGCGTCCGGCGACCGGTGGCAAGGCCGGCCACCGACGATGGGAGGCAGTGACGGTGATCGGCGATGAACGGTGGCGGTTGGAGGCGGCAAGTGAATGTGATAAAATTTTAAAAAAAATTAGTTGCATTTGAGATTCAACTTCCCAAAGTACCTCCAGAGGTACTTTGGCCTAAAGGCCTTTAGAGGGCATTTGAGATGCAATTGCATCTGTCCAAAGTGAGCCAAAAAATGAACCAAATAGCATTTGCATTTGGCCAAGGGACTTTAGAGCCTCAATGCTCTTCTCAAATGCTGAACCAAACAGGCCCTTAATCTTCTGTCGTCTCAGATGTACCTAAAAGACTTCTTTAGTAAAGGTCCTAACCGCGTACCTAAAGTGCAGCCCCAAAAGGGTAAAGAAGACAAGTACCATGCTTGTGCGATGTCCCGAGGTTTTCAAAGCAAAATGCCGTGAGAAATTATCCAGGATAATCGGGCGAGCCTAGAAACTTCTAAGAACCTTTCTCGACTCCTCTAGAAACATACTTCAGGACAACATGGGATATGTACACAAAGACGTTCTAGAGTATTCATTAGGGCTAGAAAGAGAAGTATACCTGTACTTTAGAGATTTATTATCAATCTCCACTGTTAGATTGGGTTGATGATAGATTGCTGTAATCAGGGTAGTTTTGCGTAAACAGGGTCACTTCCTCTTTTTCGTATTCATTCAGAAATACAAAAAGCTAGGTATGAAAGCAAATTCTATCCCAAGAAAGCTTCATCTAATCACGTATCTAAAGACTTCAACTAGCAGTCAGGGATAGGCAGCAGGAGGAAACATGGAGGTGAACAGGTTGCGTGACTAGTTTGCCTGCAACAACCGGCGAATGCTCTACAAAGATGCTTATGGTAGGCTTTCAACAAGTTACAGCAGCAATAGTTTCCAAGTTACCGTGCACGTGTAAGTTATGTTAGAGAAGTAGGAAAATTGATATTATGTTAAGTAGTTAATGTATCTTAGTTAGCACATAACTCATTGGCTTAGGCTTTTAAGTGAGGATGGGTCCAATTGAATATGTTGACGAGCTCGGACTTGAGTTTCCTTTTGACGATCCTTGCACGAAGACTTGTAATTTCTATGATGCAATTGGAGCCTTTTGTGGATTAGATAGGAATCCAAAGATGAAGAGAGAAACAAAAAAAATATCACTACTGTGTAAACAAATCTCCAAGATTACCAGGATTGAAAATCCTGTATTTTACATATCCATATGCATTTCGAATTTGCATTTCTAGAATTGGAAATCCTGTATTTTACATATCCATATGCATTTTGAATTTGTGTATCTCTTGTCTCATGGTAGCCTGCTCCAATCCCTTTATCCACGTCAGCGTTATCCGGCTTTCATTTCAACGATTTAAGGCTAAAATTGGTTGGATGGAGTGAACTGACACAAACGTAAAAAGTTTAGGACTCAATTGCAATAGGTTCAAAATTTTTTTTTTGGGGGTTAGTTTCCCCGTATCTTGGTGCGGCAAATTCTAATGATTGGAATGAAAGCACCTCTCAAGAGATATACATTAAAAATGGCTCTTATGAATTAGCATCGCGATGACTCATGACAACGATAATGAAGAGTGACAAGATGAGACGTTGATATACATCATCAAGGCTCCACGCCCCGCAACTCTCACGGTGAGACCCAAGTACAACAGTTCTAACATTATAAATCACGCACAAGAATATATATATATATATATAGTCTAAATAGTATTGTCCGACCAAAAAAAAAACACTAAATAGTTTTGTTTTGACCAAAGAAAAATTAAATAGTATTGTAACTACTTTAGTTTGAAGAGCAACAAATATATGACAGGCAAGCCTTGGGAGGTTCGAGGGAAAAATTGTCCAAATCTAAACCTATTGCACTTTTTTTGCCAATTCGGTCCTAAACATTTTAATTTTGTTAATTTAGTGTAAACTTTTTTTGCGTTTTGTCAATTGAGTACATCCGGCTAAATTGGATGAAATTCGCTAACGTAGACACCGGCCGTCCTAGGTGGCACGACCGATGCTGACTTAGATAACTTTTAATAATATTTTGATTTTTTTGAATTAATTTTTTTAGTTTTCCTTATGTTTCTTCTGTTGTGGAAATTCTCCTATATTTTGATTCTGACAAAACCTTCAAAAGATATTGTTTAATGAAATGTGATGCAGGAAGAATGTGTAAGCAGCAGGTTGAGTGATTCCAATTCTGTCGCGCTGACTAAGGGTCAGACGGAAGTACTTCTGACGAAGGGTCAGACGGAAGTACTTCTGACGAAGGGTCAGACGGAAGTACTTCTGACTAAGGGTCAGATGGAAGTGTTTCTGACGAAGGATCGGATGAAAGCGCTTCTGACCGAGGGTCAGATGGAAGTGCTCCTGACGATCCAAACAGTGACAGATGGATCACATCAAATCTCCGTATTACCATTCCGTGCCAACTGATCAAATCTCTCTTAGACGAATTTGAAGAAAGATCAGTTTCTGCATTTTACAAAACACGAAGACCCACGTATGGCAGGTTTCCGATCAAGGCAAGTGATATTCAATTATCCTGATATCCCCTCTAATCAATTAAGGGACTTTCTATAATGGGATATCATCTTCTAAGGAATATATCCTCGAGAATCAACTCAAATATATCACACTTATGGAAGCTGGAGATTCAGTTGTATGGGCGACTGAATCAGAAGGGTTCAATGTCTTACCCAACGGTCTACATATCTTCTAAAGATACAGTCTCGTTCAATCACGATTGATGACGTCCAATCAAGGATTGAAGAGCGATCCCTTGGCTGGATTCCAACGGCTAGTTCGGAGGCAGGGGAGTATAAAAGAAGAATAATGTTTGACTAGAAAGAGGGAGACGTGCGAACAACAATCCAAAGTGCAAGCATAATTTGAGTTTCATCTAAGAGAGTATTCTGTGTACTCAAAATCCTTCACTGTGAAAATCTGTGTGAGAGAGAAACAAAACACTTGAGTGATTGTAATCCTCTTGATTCTTCATAGTGAAATCCACCCAATCGGCTGTCATCGTGGGAGAGTGGACGTAGGTTTGATCTAAGCCGAACCACTATAAATATCGTGTGCATTATCCTCTTCTCTAAACTCTTACCTTTGTGTTTAGATTTTCTACACACTGTTATACTGCTTTTGATCCTAATCGTACACTGAACTTTATTCATTCCGCAAGAAATTTCAATTGTGTTCAGAATCTCCTATTCACCCCCCTCTAGGAGATATTGCTAGCTACATCAATTGGTATCAGAGCTGGTTGCTCATTTTACGAAGTGTTTATTGACTTCAGAGTTAACGATCTACTATGTCTAGCAATCACTCTTCAAGAACAAGCGATTCGCACTTTGCCAACAAGCTTCCATACTTTGATGAAAATGATTACAATATGTGGAGTAACAAGATAAAGTGGTTCTTCAAAGCCTATGATGATCTGATGTGGGATGTCGTTACAAATGGAATAGTTCCTACAAATACTACAAATCCAACCTCTACTGACGGAGTAAATACTGTCACAACAATGACTGATGCTGAAAAGGCTAAAAGAAAAGGCCTTGATTCTAAAGCTGTCAATGCTCTCTTTTGTGCCTTATCTACTCCTCTTTATAATCGTGTCTCAGAGGAAGAATCATCTAAGGCAATATGGGATAGACTTCATGTTACCTTTCAAGGAACAAATCGTGTGAAAGAAACAAAGCTCAGTATTTTACTGAGTGACTATGAAGCATTTGAAATGAAGCCTGATGAATCTATTGCAGATATGATAGACAGGTTTCAGACTTTGGCAAGTGGACTTGCAAGACAAGGTGCACCTATTGCTGAACCAATGCAAGTCAGGAAGATACTACGTGGACTCACAGATGATTGGAATTACATCAAGCCATCAATTCAAGAATGCCAAACAATTAGACCACTCTCGGTGGATGAGCTAGTCGGCACTTTGCAATCCTATGAAACAGAACGAGCAAACAAAAAGGGAGAACAGAAAGGTAAAAAATCTATTGCCTTAAAAAGTCAAATTAATCAATATTTTTCTGACATAGATGATTAAGATGAGGATGATGAAGAATTAGCCCTCATGGTCAAGAAATTTAGGAAGATGGCTCGGAAAGGCAGAAACATCAAAGGAAAGAAACCTTGGAAGAAGAGTGATGTAAAAATATCAAGCAACGACTCACAAGATAGCAAAGACGTGATTTGCTTCCACTGTAAGAAAGCAGGACATATCAAACCGAACTGCCCAATTTTGAAGAAGGACAAACTCAAGTATGAGAAGTACAAGAAGGCTCTAAAGGCAGAAACTTTAAGTGATTCTGAATGAAAGCGAAAATGATTATGCAAATATCTGTCTCATGGCCGGATCAGACTCAAGTTCAGATTCAGAAACTGAGGTATGTTCATCTGAACTCCCTGATGAAGTTATTGAATATTTTGATGAATTGTGTAGAAACTACAAAGAAGCTCTTGAGAAAGTTTCTTCTTTGAAAAAGGAAAATGCTTCTTTAAAACAACAGAATTTATCCTAAGAAGAAAAAATTATTTTTCTACAACAAGAGTTTCGCCAGATGAAAGAAAATCATGATTTAGTTTCAAAAGAAAATGCTTCCTTGAAAGAAAAAATTTCTACTATATCAAAAAGGTTTTCACAAAGCTCAGTAACTCTGAATAACATTATTTCAAAACAAATACCCTTCAATGATCGATCTGGGTTAGGTTTTAAAAAGGAAAGTAGCCAAAGAAATATCTTCAAAACTGAATTTCGAAAACCAACGTTTTCCGATTACAAGCATCATTTTCATAAGCATTTTACTAGATCCTACATTCGACAACCTTGTGTGAATTGTGGTGATCCTAGCCATACAAAGGATTACTGCAAGAAAATTTGGAGACCTATTAAAAGGTCAAAATATACTAACACAGAAGGACCCAAGAAAACATGGGTACCAAAGAAACAGTAAGTTGGCTATCTATTGCAGGTACCAAAGAGAAGGAAGAACAAGTGGTTTCTGGATAGTGGTTGTTCAAGTCACATGACTGGAAATCCAGATGTATTTATATCCTTCTCAGATTGTGATGGAAGAAGCGTGTCGTTTGGAGGAAAGAACAAGGGAAAAGTGATCGGGAAAGGAAATGTAAAGATTGGAAATCTGACCGTTAAATATGTCTCTCTAGTCAAAGGATTGAACTACAACTTGATTTCTGTAAGTCAACTCTGTGACTCTGGATATGATATTCGGTTCCAAGATCTAAAATGCACAGGTATGAGCAAGGATAAGAAGCAATCCTTCACGGGACGAAGGCATGGGAACATTTATCTTTTAGATATTAATGCTGATTGTGAACATGCTAAATGTCTTATTTCTGTTAAGGATGAATCTGATCTTTGGCACAGAAAGTTAGGTCATATTAGTGTAAAACATATTTCAAAGCTTTCCAAGAATGGACTTGTTTGAGGACTACCTCAAACAAAATTTGAGAAAAGTGGACTATGTCATGCATGCACACTGGGTAAGCAGGTAAGAAGTTCTTTTAAGTCCTTAAATCAAGTTACCACTAAGCGTTGTCTGCAACTACTTCATATGGACATCTTCGGACCTAATAGAACTCTAAGCATTGGAGGTAAGAAATATTGCCTTGTCATAGTTGATGACTTCTCTAGATTTACATGGGTTTCATTTCTTGCTCACAAAAATGAAGCTTTCATATCCTTCTCAAAATTTGCTAAAAGAATTCAAAATGAAAAGGGTTACACTATTTTCAGTTTGAGAATGGATCATGGGGGAGAGTTTGAAAATCAAAGCTTCTCAGATTTTTGCACTAAGTTCGGAATTCAGCATAACTTCTCTGCACCTTATACTCTACAACAAAATGGGGTAGTAGAAAGGAAAAACAGATCGTTGCAAGAAATGGACAGAACTCTTCTTATTGAAAGTAAAATTGCCTCTAACTTTTGGGCTGAGGCCGTTTCAACAGCATGTTATATCTTAAATCGAATTTCCCTCAGACCTTTTTATGAGAAAACTCCCTATGAATTTTTCAAAGAAAGAAAGCCTGATGTTGCATACCTTCATGTATTCGGTTGCAAATGCTTTATTCTAAAGAATGCTAATGATCGAGTGGGAAAGTTTGATGAAAGATCAGATGAAGAAATTTTCTTGGGATATTCAACAACAAGCAAAGCCTATAGAGTTTACAACAGGAACACTCGTATTGTTGAGGAATCAGTAAACATCAAGTTCGATGAAAGCAACCAGGATGATGAACCTGAATCCATTCAAATGCATACACTTCATCAAGTCACGAACTCACCAGCAGAATCAGATGTGCATACAAGTTCGGAGAATGTTCAGAAGGAAACTTCCTCAGCTGAAGAAAGACCAGAAGATGATCAGAATGAATCCACAAAATCCTCAAATGATGGCTTTGACAAAAACTGGAAGCATAAATCAAGTCATCCAAAGGAACTTATCGTAGGCAGCATAAATGATGGCGTAAAAACAAGATCCAAGTTCAAGCAAGCAATGAGCAACATCGCCTTGGTATCTGAATTGGAGCAAAAAAGGATTGAAGATGCATTAGCAGATGAAAACTGGATAAATGCAATGCAGGAAGAGCTACATCAGTTCAAAGTCAACAATGTTTGGGAACTAGTCAATCGTCCCAAAAATCGTCCAGTAATTGGAACAAAATGGGTATTCAGAAACAAACTTGATGACAAAGGAAAAGTTGTGAGAAACAAAGCAAGACTTATAGCAAAAGGATATTCTCAAGAAGAAGGAATAGACTATGATGAAACCTACGCACCAGTTGCCAGGTTAAAAGCCATTAGGCTACTTCTTGCTTATGCTTGTTACAATGACTTCAAACTTTTTCAGATGGACGTGAAAAGTGCCTTCCTAAACGGCTACATCAAAGAAGAGGTATATGTCGAACAACCTCCTGGCTTCGAAGAACCTAAAGAAAAGGATCTGGTATATGTCTTAAAAAAGGCACTCTATGGATTGAAACAAGCACCCCGCGCCTGGTATGAAAGGTTAAGTAACTTTTTATCTCAACACAGCTTCACTAAAGGTAATGTAAACACCACTCTTTTTATTCAAAGAAAAGGTAAAGATATCCTTTTAGTTCAAATTTATGTTGACGATATTATATTCGGCTCCTCTAATGAACTTCTCTGCAAGAAATTCTCTAAAACAATGCAAGATGAATTTGAGATGAGTATGATGGGAGAATTACAGTTCTTTCTTGGTCTTCAAATTCATCAATCTCAGAAAGGAACCTTCATATTTCAAGAGAAGTATGCATTGGAAATAGTGAAGAAGTTTGGTCTAGAGAATGGCAAGAAGACAGAAACTCCTATGTCTCACTCTTCCAAATTATATAAAAATGAAGATGGAAAGGAAGTCGATCCCAAACTATATCGGAGTATGATTGGATCATTACTCTATCTCACAGCTTCAAGACCCGACATACTATATAGTGTCTACTTATGTGCAAGATTTCAGTCAAGTCCAAGAGAATCACACCTATCAGCAGTCAAGAGAATAATCAAATACATATGGACTTATCCCAACTATGGTTTGTGGTATTCTAAATCTTCTAATTTTATACTAAAGGGATATTCAGATGCAGATCTTGCAGGTTGCAAAATTGATAGAAAAAGTACATCTGGAACCTGTCAGCTCATGGGAAACATGCTTGTCTCATGGTATTCAAAGAAGAAAAATACAGTGGCACTCAGTACAGCTGAAGCAGAATACGTATCTCTTGGAAGTTGCTGCACTCAAATACTTTGGCTAAAACAGCAGCTCAAAGACTATGGTGTTGAAGAATCAACTGTGGAAATCCTATGTGACAACACAAGTGCCATAAATCTCACAAAGAATCCTGTACTTCACTCAAGAACAAAGCATATTGAGATCAAGCATCACTTCATACGTGATCATGTTCAAAACCGTGATGTTAACATTCAATACATTGATACGAAAAATCAACTTGCAGATATTTTTACTAAACCACTTGATAAACAAAGTTTTAATTTTATCAGAAATGAATTATCCATTATTAACCTTCCTTCTTAAGTATACCTTAGAACATGGTACGTCAGAAGGAGAGTCAGAAGGAACGTCAAAAGGAGAGTCAGAAGGAACGTCAGAAGGAGCGTCAGAAGGAGAGTCAGAAGGAACGTCAGAAGGAGAGTTAGAAGGAGCGTCAGAAGGAGAGTCAGACGGAACGTCAGAAGGAGCGTCAGTAGAAGCATCAGAAGGAGCATCAGAAGGGACGTCAAAAAGGCGCGTAAGGAAAAATTCACACTCTTTTTTAAAAACAAAGGTCAGTTATCTCTAAAAGCTATCTTTTAGGTAAGTTCCTCATATGAATAGATATCTCCTAATATCTGATTGACCGTGAATATTTTTTTTTATTAAAAGAATTTCTTTTTAAATCAAAAATCTCTTTTGTGTTTCCAAAAATAACCGCATCTTTTATAAAAACGTTGAACCGTCACCTCTGTTCTCTCACTTTCAAAATTCTCTCAAATCAAAACCCTAAAACCGTGTTGAAAATCTCTCGCTCTCGATTTCCTCCTCAAAGCAACACTCTTTCACTCAAAGTTTCAAACTTTCTACGCATCAATGGCTCCAAAATCAGCCTCTGACTCGAAGAAGACGCCTCAGTCGAAGAGGAAGTTCTCCGCCTCAACTGCAAGCGGCGCGGAACTCACAGAAACCCAAATCAACGAACAGCGAGAAGCACTCTGCTGGAGAGACTATGGTAACAATAAATTCCTCTAATGACTACTGGAGAGACTATGGTAACAAAAATGGGGTACAAGATGACCCATGCTGGATGGAGAACAAAGAACAATGAACCAGTCATTGTGGACTTCGAGGAAGAGTCCAAGCAGAAATCTCCAAAGAAGAGAAAAGTCATGGCTGTTAAGGGACAACAATCAGACAGTCCTAATGATAAGGACTCAGAAGCAAGTAAGGAAGAAACATGGGAATATGATTCTGAAGCCACTCAATCTCCAGGTGGATCAGATGCAGATGGTCAGTCCGAAAATCAAAATGCTGAAGGAGATGAGGAAGAAGGAGATGAAACAGGAATACAACCACAAGAAAAAGTTGTGTATCCCTGTGATCTGACTGAGGAAGAATTCCTCACAATGTGGGATGAGGAGCAAGCTGCACGAATTGAAGATGACACAGAATATAACATCACAAATGTCAACTGTGATCATGAGCAACTGCTAGCACAAGTTCTAGAAACGTTGGGGTCAAAAGAACAGGAGGAAGAACAAGATGACATTGGAGCTTACTCTGTCTCTTCCACCAGAGGAACACTTCATAAAGATGCTGCAAGTCTAGCTTCAGCATTTGCACGCGAAGATCAGCTGTCCAGTGCACAGTCCATTCCAATGGACATTGATGAAGAAATAGTCTCTGTGCCAAGCTCAAACACAAAAGGGAAACAGGCTATAAATCATGGGGAGAAAGAGCCTGTGCCTGTTACATCAGATGTTTTTTCTCATTGAAGTCCAAGCCTCTCAAGCTTTCACCAAGGTACAAATTGAGGGGGAGATTCACGAACCTGTACCCTCACAACCACAAGTGGAACTTCAAGTGCTTTTTGAAAATCTCCAAAATACTCTTCTTCAGACGATGGCTGCCATGGAAACAAAATTTAATCAGCAAATGCAGGCTTTGGAACAGAAGACAGATAGGAAGCTGCAGGGTTTGACTAGTCATGTGACTAAGCTGGAACAGTCCATTGATCTCTATGGGAGAATGTTTTGTGATGAGATAGCCAAACTACCTACATACACACTGGTCAGAACAGACAGAACAGCTTCAAACCTGCCCTCTTCTCAAGCTGTAAGAGACCATGCTCAGATGATGGGAAAAAGCTTTGCAGGACCTTCCCGAGGGGAGGCTGATATTAAGCCTGAAGATCATCCATCTTCTTAAAAACTCACCTACCTTTTCTCTTTTTCATTTTCTTGAACGCGTCATTATTTCAAACTTTTTTTATACATATTTCTTTATAATGTTGACAAAAAGGGTGAGAAGTTGAAATTACTTTTATGCAGTCTCAATAGATTGAAATTACTTTTATGCAGTCTCAATAGATTATCTCTAATTATATTTCAATTTAGAGGAAATGAGGAGAAGACCTAACCTACCATTTTGCAGGACAATCTACTAAGAAGTTTAGTTTCGTGCAGGATAATCTTACTCTGATCATGCTCTCCTATGAGAACACTTTCATTACAGGATCTCTAATGATGATTACCTGCAGGAGCAAATGTGATGGCTACTCACTTTTATTATATTATCACTAGTTAAATTTTCTTTTAAATTTGCAACTGGAGAAGTTTTGTCACCATCAAAAAGGGGGAGATTGTTGTGGAAATTCTCCTATATTTTGATTCTGACAAAACCTTCAAAAGATATTGTTTAATGAAATGTGATGCAGGAAGAATGTGTAAGCAGCAGGTTGAGTGATTCCAATTCTGTCGCGCTGACTAAGGGTCAGACGGAAGTACTTCTGACGAAAGGTCAGATGGAAGTGCTTCTGACTAAGGGTCAGATGGAAGTGCTTCTGACGAAGGATCAGATGAAAGCGCTTCTGACCGAGGGTTAGATGGAAGTGCTCCTGACGATCCAAACAGTGACGGATGGATCACATCAAATCTCTGTATTACCATTCCGTGCCAACTGATCAAATCTCTCTTAGACGAATTTGAAGAAAGATCAGTTTCTGCATTTTACAAAACATGAAGACCCACGTATGGCAAGTTTCCGATCAAGGCAAGTGATATTCAATTATCCTGATATCCCCTCTAATCAATTAAGGGACTTTCTATAATGGGATATCATCTTCTAAGGAATATATCCTCGAGAATCAACTCAAATATATCACACTTATGGAAGCTGGAGATTCAGTTGTATGGGCGACTGAATCAGAAGGGTTCAATGTCTTACCCAACAGTCTACATATCTTCTAAAGATACAGTCTCGTTCAATCACGATTGATGACGTCCAATCAAGGATTGAAGAGCGATCCATTGGCTGGATTCCAACGGCTAGCTCGGAGGCAGGGGAGTATAAAAGAAGAATAATGTTTGACTAGAAAGAGGGAGACGTGCGAACAACAATCCAAAGTGCAAGCATAATTTGAGTTTCATCTAAGAGAGTATTCTGTGTACTCAAAATCCTTCACTGTGAAAATCTGTGTGAGAGAGAAACAAAACACTTGAGTGATTGTAATCCTCTTGATTCTTCATAGTGAAATCCACCCAATCGGCTGTCATCGTGGGAGAGTGGACGTAGGCTTGATCTAAGCCGAACCACTATAAATATCGTGTACATTATCCTCTTCTCTAAACTCTAACCTTTGTGTTTAGATTTTCTGCACACTGTTATACTGCTTTTGATCCTAATCGTACACTGAACTTTATTCATTCCGCAAGAAATTTCAATTGTGTTCATAATCTCCTATTCACCCCCCTCTAGGACATATTGCTAGCTACATCATCTTCTTCTTTTCTTTAATTTTTTTTGTACATATTTGGTCGACAGCCTCGTTGGTTGACCATCACCAGCCACCAGCGAGGGCCAGCGACCCTCGCCTGGTTCGGGCGAGGGCTGGTGAGGCTTAACCTCGCCGTCCAAACCTGGCGACTCGAGCTCAATGCCCGTGGAAAAGGTCGAGCCCTGCGAATCTAGGGCTTAAGGGCAACCCGTGGTTGAGGTCGTGGGTTGTCCAGCTTGGTCGAGATCTCGAAGACGCCCACATCATTTCCAGGCAAGCATGGAGGACGGAGTAATAAGAAGATTGGTTTGCATTTTTGTTTTTACATTCAGTGAAGATAGAGAGGACAAAGGAAGAAGAAGATGAACATTAATACGTAAAAGAAGGGAATAAACAAAAAAGGGGAAATGAAAGAAAATAAACAAATAAATAAACTAAACTAAAAATCCAAAAAATATATTAAATTACTATTAAAAAAGTCCACGTTAGTGCTGACTGTATCACGTAAAATGACCGGCGTCTCTATCTTAACACCCAAGACAACAAGGAGGCATGCTCAAATTTCTGGCTATAGAAGCACCTAACATATTAGACCGAAGAAAGGCCGTACTAGCTTTTGCTTGAGAAAATAAAGCCTCAAAGGTAAAAGTTGAACCAATTAGTGGTGGCCATGGGCCAGTTTGGGCCCGAAATTGGCCCGGTCAAACCTTTAACCGGCTCATTGAGCGGGCTCGCCGGTTCCAAATCAAAATCGCCGTCCCATATGGGCCGATTATGAGTCCATATTTTGTGGAACCGGCTTTATAGCTGTTTGAAAAAAAATGTTTTTTTAAATTAATTTATTAATTTTATCCTAATTATTATAACTATCTCTTTCCATCTTTCATTTTTCTCACAATTTCTCTCGAATTCTCTCAAATTCTCTCAATTCCCTCAATCCACCCAATTCTCTGAATTTGCTTTTGTTGACACCTGATTTTTGACCAAGTCTTTTTTAGTTTTATTTTTGAAAAATCACAAAAATTTCATAAAAAGTCAAAAAATTACAAAATCAACTTTGGTGGCCTTGGCCAAGCCCAAGGAACCATTCTTGACCAAAAAATAATTTTTCATATTTTTCACATTTTTTAGTATTTTTAGAAAATAGGAAAATACTAGAAAAATCAACAAAAAATAGAATTTGAGGTCACAAAAATATAGGAAAATAGTCAATATTTTTATTTTAAATCCCTTGTCATTTTGACCTTATCAAGAGTCGAAATTCAAGTTTAATTTTGTGTGTTTCTTTGTAACACACAGGGTTAAATTTGTCAAAAAATATGTTCTGAGTCTTTCTATTTGCAATACTTTGCATTTTAAGAATCTTGACATTCATCTTGATTACCCGACATTTCAATTTGGTTCAATTGTGTGCCGATTTGATCAATTTTGGCCTTAGGGACCTAATTGCATAAAAATCTTTTTTCATTTTAGTCCCTATAGTGCCAATTCTGAAATTAAACTTTTTCGAGGGACACCCATGAAACCCCGATACTTCCTCCTATAGTATTTGACCCCTCGAATCTAATGGTAAGCTCAATTTGAGCCAATTCCTCCATTAAGAACGTCAATTTGACAAAAGTCAATTTCAGATCTTGTCTTAGATTTGGGGCTTTTGTATAAATCAAAATCAATTCAGCCCAAATTTACCTTACTTAGGTAAATTCCATGCTATGAAATCCGATTATGGAGTCGATTTCATGATTTTGGGATATTTGGACGCCCGATTTGAAGGGAAATCCCAAAATCGGGTTGACCCGACCCAGTCAACCCGTTGACCAAAATTAGGCCATGAGCAGAACACCTTCTGCTGGTTCTTCTTCTCCTTCGCGCACGAACAGAAAAAGAGGAGAGAATGATCAGTTGAGGAGGACAGTTGAGGGGAACGGCAATCGGTTAGGGGGCGTTCGCCAACAAACGTGCGAAAGAAAAGAAAAACGAAGAGAAAAAAGAACGAGGAGAAAAAAGGCGAAGAAGAGAGAGCTCGTAACGGGCAGAGAAGAGAGAGAGAGAGAGAGAGAGAGAGAGAGAGAGAGAGAGAGAGCTCGCGACGAACGTCTAGAGAAGAACAGAACGCAAGAAAGGCACGAGAGAGAGAGAGAGAGAGAGAGAGAGAGAGAGAGAGAGTGGGCGGAGGGAGCAAGAGAGAAAGGAGAGAGAGAGTGTGCGGCGGCCATTGGAGCTTGGAACCCGAGAAACTCAAGCTCGGTTTCCCCCGCGATCCAGACGATGACAATTGACGCCAGCACACCCATTAGCTTCGTCTCAGCCCGGAGAATGCGTTGGACCTAACCATACTCGTCGACGCTTTTGGAAAGGGTGAGACTCCTCTTCGAGCTTCACCTCGGCCATCAATGGCATTTTGAGTTCCACCGGCTCGTTCCACGATTTGTTGATCTCACATTGCTCCTTGTGCATCACTGATCACTTTCCGCCCTTTTTGCTGTCTTTTCGTTGCATAAAACGCCGTGCCGACCTTCAACCTTGGTTGAGTCATTGAGAATGGCTCAGCTCGGTCCGAGCATCGTCGAGCCCTCGCGATGGTAAGGTAAGTCCTCTCAAACTCCTTGGATGCTTCCTGATGGTTTTGTTTATCCAAACAACGCTAGAAACGGTTAGGCCGATAGCCCGCCGGAGATTAGCTTCAGTCTTGATTTGCAGGTTAACCAAACCCGATTCTGCTGTGTTGAGTGCGATATATGTTGTAGAGCTCGGTGGAATGAGTTAAATGGCGGTGATTTTGCGATTTTTGGTGGTCCGTAGGCGGAGAAATCGCCTCCCGACGAGGCGCCGGCGAGACAGAGCCGGCGCCGGTCGTCTTCCCCGGCGAGACGGTTGACTGGTCAACGAGAGTTGACCAGTCAACGCTGACGTGTCGCTGACGCCACGCCCACGTGGCAGCCACGTCAGCGTCGGTTGTTATAACCGAATTAAAAAAAAAAAACGATCGGACGGTGAGTAGTTTGCCACGTGTCATGATCTCGAATTTTTGAAAATAAAAATGATTTTCGAAAATAGAAAAATGCTGTGGATCGAACGGTCAAGATTCAATCTTGCCTTTCAATCGTGACCGTCTGTTGCTTACCTTAGATCAGACCGTTCGTTAGTCGACAGGTGGCGCAATCAGAGGCATTGGTTCGAAATGAGCGGGAAATCAGAAAATTCGAGCGGGAAGAGTGAAGCGACGCCGTTTTGGTGCGGGGCCGGACCCGGGCCGGGCCGGACGTCCGCGGGTCGTGGGCCGGGTCACCCGACCCGGCCCGAATAATATTTTTTAAATAAAAAAATTTCGAAAATGATTTTAAAAAAATAAATAAAAAATAAATCAAAAAATCAGAAAAATCTTAGAAAATCCAAAAAAAATAGGGAAAATTTGTGGGAAAATCCTAGACACTCCAGAAATCCCCAAAAATCGAGGATTGACCACAGACAACTGGTCAACCCTAATTTTGGGGTTTCTTATCCGTTCTTCCGAGACTTGACGACATTACCCTTTAGGGGTAAGTCGCCTCTGCCGTGTATGCAAGATAAGGCCGATAATGCCAAGGTAAGAATTAGGGTCGATTAGATGACCAATTCTTAAGTTTGGGTTTCGAGTCCCGCCCCTTTTCTCAAAATGACGATTTTGCCCTTCAATGGGAAAATTGTCTTTCTTGTCTCAATCGAGTTCTGAAAATTGCTTAAAGTTAGGGTTTGGGTCAAGTGGAAGACCAACCCTAATATTTGAGGTTTTCAGTTCTCTCCTTTTTCCAAAATGATGACTTTACCCCTCCAAGAGTAAAATCACTTGAAAATTCCAGAAAAATCCTGGAAATTCCCGAAAAATAGGAAATGGATTGGATTGATGGCCAATCCTATTTCCACTGTCTTTTGACTTCTCAATTCGTCTAAAATGACAGATTTACCCTTTTAAGGGTAAAATTTCCCCGAATTGTTCAAAATTACGATTCTGCCCCTCATGGGCGAATCATGTCCAAATCACTCCTAAGCCTTGATTGATATTTCTCTAGGCTAATAGGGTCTCATTAGGGATACCATGCTGATTTCATGTGTTTTATCCGCATGCATTGGATCCTTGATTTGCGCATTTATTCCTATTGATTGTGATTGATAGGATAGCAATTCCTATCTGCATGAATTCCTAGATTTAGGATTAGCACCTCACTCATCTGTATGAAATCCTTGGATCAGATAAACCATTCAGTTTAGGTACCGAAAGGGCGTCAACTCTGACAGTTGGCGTAACTAAGTCCCCGAACCCACTTCTTTGGTTTCCGCAGAATCGAATAGACCACTCCCAACTATTCGATAGGGTTTCCGATCGTACCCTCCACGAAACAATTGGTGGCGACTCCTTGGCATGTACACTCATCACATGTCACTAGACCACACTGAAGGTCAATCACGTATATCCAGCAGTTGCGATTTGGGTAATGGACCTTGGGAGAGGCCCGCGTCCGATCCAAGCTAGCGATCGGGCGGCCCATTAGCCCGCTCCCGTCCTCCGCTCAGGAGAGGTAGATAAAAGTGATCAAAGATCCAGATGGTTGAGATAAATAACCAAAACCAGCAAAGAAGGTTCATTAGGGCATGCCCCTCATTTCCTGTCGGGAGACCAAGCTGGGGGCAAGATTCTCATGCGCCACCAAGATAGCATATTGGAGCAAGTCATCAAGCCCAGAGACGACAAATGTCAAGACATGCCCTACTGGGGCAAAGCAACCAAAAGAGATGATTTCCTTGATCAACGGAAATGCAAATACCTTAAAGGGAGTATCACGTTCCTTGGTGATTTATGTTAAGTTAAACATGGATGAATACTCATTGCTTCATGTACAGGTACAAAGACCTCTTCAAATAGGATTGGAAATCGTCAAATGATATGAAAAATGCTAAGGCATTTGGCCAAGATAAAAGTCGCCCAACTGGGGCAAATGGGTTGTTGATGTTATCAACACCTTCAAGCATGGATGGAGGGATTCGACAAATGTTGCCCGTATCAGCATACAATATTGGAATGGACTCAATCAAGAGAGAAATGTCGACAATGGACAAAAGAAGGGTAGTTGGGTGTCGTATCCAATTTACTCATTTTTCTTGCATTTGCTAATGCAAAATCATTTCTCTCTGTGGCAGAATACACCATTAGGACATTATCAGGGGGTCCAACAAAGAGGAGAACATCACAAGGATGGTCACAAGTGACAAAGATGCATGAAGCAAACGAATTTCTCAAGCATTGGAAGGATGACACTTCAAAGGTGAAAAGTAAAGTGAAGATCCGAGTAAGAGATAATCCAAACTGGATCATCTACGTGACTGGAGGAAAAAGTGGCATTCCATTCCCAACAGGATCAATGAGCGTGATAGAAGAGTCGTTCACATCAGAGTTAAACCTCAAGATACAAACTTGAGTGAAGGGTAACTTTGTGTCGTTCTAATTTGATCTTCAAATGATCTTTCTCCTAATATGGATTCGCCCTAATTTCAACAGAAAATTATTGGCATTCAAAAGGACTCAGAAGGAAAGAACTCGCCGACTCAACTTCAAGTCGAGATGATCTTTGGAGATAACAGCTTCGGAAGTCAAGCATTCAAGAAATGATCTTTGGCTACAAGATCAAGTGGAGGGTAAAAAGTATCGCTTCCACACCACATGCTTTAGCATACATTTTTTTATAAGAATTCATTTTTCCTTGAATAAGGAACTCCGAGGAATGGCATGGGGCACGTTCCAAAGATGAATAAAGCCATCGAGCAAGATTCATTGCCCCAATCAGACGAAGGCGTCATCACCGTAGGCCGAAATGGCCGTTTTCTATAATCTGCGCATTGGCGTTCATATGAGAATGCATGATCAAGAAGACTTAACATCGTGGTGGTCAGGCACATGTCCTCTTTCTCCAAAGACTGAGAATTTCAAGAAATTTTAGAACAACTTAACCATCTTGTGCTGTTAAGAAAAATGCAGAGTTTCACGAATCTATCAACTCCCATTGGAGCGCATGATCAAAGGTAAGGTGTATCGTTCTAATTTTCTGAAATTCGAGAGCATACACTGACATATTCCTTTTATGTTTTTTAGGGATCCCTAGCCGCGATGTGCAGGTAAGTATTCATTTCTCAATCTCTCAGGTTTTTAAATTTCCAGAACCCTTATTACTAGAATTTGAAATGCTTCTTGGAATCTAGCATGCATTCAAATCTCATGTCTAGAAAGACGTAAAATTCTCACAGTCATATCATTGGCATTCATGTTTAAACTTGGAGGTTATCTGAACATGATTGAAATATGCATTGTGCATCATAAATCTCCTTGGAGGGTAAGTTTTGGAGAAAAGCGAAATGAACTTTCCCAACAAAAATTGTTTAAACCGTTCAAAAGGATGTTTCCTCAGACAAGAGGCAAGCCTGGTCCAAACACGTCCCATACACACTTGAGAGATAAGTGAAGTGATAAGGATAGCAAGACCTTGACCTACGGACGTAAGGGTTATTCGCAGTGATTACATGGATTGAGACGACGGAGGCATTCGTTTCTCTATCAAAAACACTACAGGTGACCATTGATAACCCTTTGAACGGCGGTTTCATTCTTTACCCCTGTCAAGAACCACCCCACAGTGGGGCAAACTGGAGGTACGTCCAGAGGTATCAGGAGGTAAATGGTTAGAAGTTCTCTTGCTCAGACTTGCATCAATCTTCGTGTGTTGCTTGTCATTGTAACTTCTATGGTAATTCATGTGCTTTAGGATGACGAAAGGCATTCGTTTCTCTATCCTATACACTTTTACCCTTTACACAACCTAGTTGAGCCTATACGTTCGTTTCACAAACCCGTTGGTGATCATTGCATATTCCAAGACGGAAGCGACGTCACTTCAAGAGCGGAAGAGTTCAAAACACATGATTTGTGAAAAATTTCTAGATTAATGTTTGAGTGCTGAGATTCAAGCTGTACATCTAGCACATTCATTTGAAAATTCTGATCCCCAAAAGAAAAGAAAAGATGGGATTTCAAAAAAAAAAAAGAGAAAAATTCAATCCTGGGCATCAAGAAAAAGCAAAGTGCCTAGTCAAAGCAAGGCCAATGCCCATCCATATATTTGTACACTTGTGAATCAGGTATTTGATCTTGTAAATGCCAAAAGAGGGCATGATACCTTTGTATAGGTCACTAGCGAGATCTTATTGTAAAAGAAAATCCCAAGGGAGCTGGACAGCAAAGGATACCCCCAGATTATGTCACACTCAGATGATGAAAGCATAGACAACATGTTGACGCCGTCTCAACATGAGAGAAATATGTTCTCTAAAGACAAACATGCGCTTCGAAGGCTGACAATGCTCTTCAAAGACTAACAATGCATTTCAAAGACCGAAGACGCTCTTTGGACCAGAAGGGGGGCAGACCAGAAGGGGGGCAGATGACGGCAAATCTGCAGTGATCACCAATGTTAAACCCTTCACGTATTCTGAGCCAAAAACAAGCTTTTTTTCCCCAACCCTACCTACGTTACCACCCTGAAAAGTCTTTTCTGATTAAAGCACTGGGATTGACATAGGGTTTAATGTCTAAGCTTAGCTCGAAGAAGTTCGAGCAAGATTATTTCTTTCTCATCTTGCAGGTTTCTTGACTTGTAAACCTGGAACAGACATTGAAGACTTCTCTTCGAAAGCCTTAACTTACACGCAAGTCCCCTTTGAAAACCGTTGACCAAGCCCAACATTACGGTCCCTTGGAAGTCCTCCTGATCGATCGAGGTGTATTCACTGCGAATGATTCTGAACCCTAGGCACAGGTTTGATAGGAAATTTGAGTGCATTCTTCGTAAAAGACCATTATCTCAAAACGGTGAGAAGTCCTCTTTGATGAGAATACTCCGCTGGACATTTTAACCAAACTCTTTTGGTAATTTCAGATTGTTTGATTCAAACTTTCCTCACAAGGGATTTTTTATCACTTCCGTATGTTGCAAGGTGTTTTGGATAACCTCCAGCATCGTAATGCATTCATTGAAATTTTTTCATGACTATGATATAAGTCATAAAGTGCTGTCAGTTTGACATCAGATATCACTTAAAGACCATTGATGTGCCTTTGGTAAGAAAATTTTCAGATTGGAGCTTCTGCAAGATTCTTGATGACTTCAGCTCCTAAAATGGCTTGTATCACTCTTAGTGAGAAACGTTTAACATGTCTAAACCTCTGTAGAATTCCTGGCAATCCCAGATCTCAGAAGAACACGACCTCTCTTGGTAAGAAAGAGTTTACAGGTTCAAGCTTCTGTAGGACCCCTGGTATCCCCAGACCTCAGAATGCTACTTCTTTTGTGAAGAATATATTTCAAGTTTAAACTTCTGCAGGACCCCTGATAACCCCAGGTCTCAGAATGACACATTTCTCTAAGAATGAGAGTTTATATGCCTGAGCTTCTGACAGATTCTTGGTAACCCCAGATTCTAGAATGCTATTGTTCTTGGTTAAACTTCTATAGGAATCATGGTAACCCCAGATTCTAGAAGGTTGCCTTGCTCTGTGAAGAAGAGCTTTCAAGTTTATTTTCCTGCAAGATCCCTGGTAATTCCATATCTCAGGAAAACACATTCTTATGAACAATTTTGTAGGTTTGATCTTTCTACAGGATACCTGGAGCTCCTAGATTCCAGAATGTCACCTCCAATGTCAAAAGAACAATCTCCGAAATCATCCCTCTGTGAGATTTCAAATTTACAAGTTTGAGCTTTCTACGGGATACCTGGAGTCCCCAGATCCCAGAATGTCACCTTCAATGTCAAAAAGGACAACTCCGAAATCATCCCTCTGTGAGATTTCAAATTTACAGGTTTGAGCTTTCTGCAGGATACCTGGAGTCTCCAGATCCCAGAATGTCACCTTCAATGTCAAAAAGGACAATCTCCGAAATCATCCCTATGTGAGATTTCAAATTTACAGGTTTAAGCTTTCTGCAGGATACCTGGAGCTCCCAGATCCCAGAATGTCACCTCACATGTCAAAAGGACAATCTTCGAAATCATCCCTCTGTGAGATTTCAAATTTATAGGTTTGAGCTTTCTACAGGATACCTGGAGCTCTCAAGTCCCGGAATGTCACCTCCCATGTCAAAAGGACAGTGTTTGAAATTATCTCCCTATTTGAGATTCCAATTTTACAGGTTTGATCTTTCTGCAGGATGCTTGGAGCTCCCAGGTCCCAGAATGTCACCTCCCATGTCGAAAGGACAACATTCAAGATAGTCTTTCTGCGAGATCTCAGGTATCCCCTAGATCCCAGAAGAATCTTATCAAAGTTTTTGCAGGTTTAAGTATTCTGCAGGATACTTGGAATCCCCAAATCCCAGAATAACGCCTTGCATGTCAAAAGGACAATTTTCAAGATCAGCTTTCTGTAAGGTTCTAGGTAAACCCTAAACCTAGAACGGCTCATATGGTGAAGCCTAAAGGTTAGGCACACCTCACTTGTATGAATCATAGTTAATTCCTTAGAATATATGATCAAAAACTGTTGACAAAATCTGCTTTCTATAAGGTTCTAAGTAACCCTTAAACCCAAAATAGCTCATGTGGTAAAGCCTCAAGGTTAGGCACACCTCACTTGTATAAATCCTAGTTAATTCCTTAGAATATAGGATCAAAATGTTCGACAATTCCTATGAGACTGGGTGCGTCATCCATAGGTTCCTAGCAAAGAGGAATCCTATTCTCGGCCTGATCCCCCTGAAGGATCAAAATGTTCGACAATCCCTAAGAGACTGGGTGCGTCATCCATAGGTTCCTAGCATAGAAGAATCCTATTCTCGGCATGATCCCCCTGAAGGATCAAAATGTTCGACAATCCCTAAGAGACTGGGTGCGTCATCCATAGGTTCCTAGCAGAGAGGAATCCTATCCTCGGCCTGATCCCCCTGAAGGATCAAAATGTTCGACAATCCCTAAGAGACTGGGTGCGTCATCCATAGGTTCCTAACAGAGAGGAGTCCTATTCATGGTCTAATCCACCATACGGATTAAAACCGTGACAATCCCTAAGAGACTGGGTGCGTCATCCATAGGTTCCTGGTAGAAAGGAGTCCTATTCATGGTCTGATCCACCATACGGATCAAAACCCTGACAATCCCTAAAAGACTAGGTGCGTCATCCATAGGTTCCTAACAGAAAGGAGTCCTATTCATGGTCTAATCCACCATACGGATTAAAACCCTGACAATCCCTAAGAGACTGGGTGCGTCATCCATAGGTTCCTGGTAGAAAGGAGTCCTATTCATGGTCTGATCCACCATACGGATCAAAACTTCTAACAATCCCTAAGAGACTAGGTGCGTCATTCATAGGTTCCTGTCAAGTAAAGGAATCCCATTCTGGTAGGGCCTACCATACAGGCTAGAGTTTAACCGCCCTAGGATACTCAAAAGACGAGTCCCTAGGTATTCACTCGAACCCGCTATACACCGCGCATGCCACACGAGCATCAGGCAGGTGATCAACAGGTAAGTAACAGGTGGGTCTCTCTACTTTCTCTCTCACATCAGCAAAAGAATGAAGAGCGGAGCATTCACCAATGGGACAAGAAAGATTGAGTGCCAAGATTCGTTTTTCTTTTTCCCCAGTCGAGTCGGTCTAGACTCAGGTGTCACCTGTCTTTGAACGAAACCTCTCACGAGATTCCTCTCAAAGAGGGGCAGCTGTTGACACCTGATTTTTGACCAAGTCTTTTTCAGTTTTATTTTTGAAAAATCACAAAAAATTCATAAAAAGTCAAAAAATTACAAAATCAACTTTGGTGGCCTTGGCCAAGCCCAAGGAACCATTCTTGACCAAAAAATAATTTTTCATATTTTTCACATTTTTTAGTATTTTTAGAAAATAGGAAAATACTAGAAAAATCAACAAAAAATAGAATTTGAGGTCACAAAAATATAGGAAAATAGTCAATATTTTTATTTTAAATCCCTTGTCATTTTGACCTCATCAAGAGTCGAAATTCAAGTTTAATTTTGTGTGTTTCTTTGTAACACACAGGGTTAAATTTGTCAAAAAATATGTTCTGAGTCTTTCTATTTGCAATACTTTGCATTTTAAGAATCTTGACATTCATCTTGATTACCCGAAATTTCAATTTGGTTCAATTGTGTGCCGATTTGATCAATTTTGGCCTTAGGGACCTAATTGCATAAAAATCTTTTTCATTTTAGTCCCTATAGTGCCAATTCTGAAATTAAACTTTTTCGAGGGACACCCATGAAACCCCGATACTTCCTCCTATAGTATTTGACCCCTCGAATCTAATGGTAAGCTCAATTTGAGCCAATTCCTCCATTAAGAACGTCAATTTGACAAAAGTCAATTTCGGATCATGTCTTAGATTTGGGGCTTTTATATAAATCAAAATCAATTCGGCCCAATTTTACCTTACTTAGGTAAATTCCATGCTATGAAATCCGATTATGGAGTCGATTTCATGATTTTGGGATATTTGGACGCCCGATTTGAAGGAAAATCCCAAAATCGGGTTGACTGGGTCGGGTTGACCCGACCCAATCAACCCGTTGACCAAAATTAGGCCATGAGCAGAACACCTTATGCTGGTTCTTCTTCTCCTTCGCGCACGAACAGAAAAAGAGGAGAGAATGATCAGTTGAGGAGGACAGTTGAGGGGAACGGCAATCGGTTAGGGGGCGTTCGCCAACAGACGTGCGAAAGAAAAGAAAAACGAAGAGAAAAAAGAACGATGAGAAAAAAGGCGAAGAAGAGAGAGCTCGCGACGGGCAGAGAAAGAGAGAGAGAGAGAGAGAGCTCGCGACGAACGTCTAGAGAAGAACAGAACGCAAGAAAGGCACAAGAGAGAGAGAGAGAGAGAGAGAGAGAGAGAGAGCGGGCGGAGGGAGCAAGAGAGAAAGGAGAGAGAGAGAGAGTGTGTGTGTGTGTGTGTGCGGCGGCCATTGGAGCTTGGAACCCGAGAAACTCAAGCTCAGTTTCCCCGCGATCCAGACGATGACAATTGACGCCATCACTCCCATTAGCATCGTCTCAGCCCGGAGAATGCATTGGACCAAACCATACTCGTGGACGCTCTTGGAAAAGGTGAGACTCCTCTTCGAGCTTCACCTCGGCCATCAATGGCATCTTGAGTTCCACCGGCTCGTTCCACGATTTGTTGATCTCACATTGCTCCTTGTGCATCACTGATCACTTTCCGCCCTTTTTGCTGTCTTTTCGTTGCATAAAACGCCGTGCCGACCTTCAACCTTGGTTGAGTCATTGAGAATGGCTCAGCTCGGTCCGGGCATTGTCGAGACCTCGCGATGGTCAGGTAAGTCCTCTCAAACTCCTTGGATGCTTCCTGATGGTTTTGTTTAGCCAAACAACGCTAGAAACGGTTAGGCCAATAGCCCGCCAGAGATTAGCTTCGGTCTTGATTTGCAGGTTAACCAAACCCAATTCTGCTGTGTTGAGTGCGATATATGTTGTAGAGCTCGGTGGAATGAGTTAAATGGCGGTGATTTTGCGATTTTTGGTGGTCCGTAGGCGGAGAAATCGCCTCCCGACGAGGCGCCGGCGAGACAGAGCCGGCGCCGGTCGTCTTCCCCGGCGAGACGGTTGACTGGTCAACGAGAGTTGACCAGTCAACGCTGACGTGTCGCTGACGTGGCGCCCACGTGGCAGCCACGTCAGCGTCGGTTGTTATAACCGAATTTAAAAAAAAAAACGATCGGACGGTGAGTAGTTTGCCACGTGTCATTATCTCGAATTTTTGAAAATAAAAATGATTTTCGAAAATAGAAAAATGCTGTGGATCGAACGGTCAAGATTCAATCTTGCCTTTCAATCGTGACCGTCTGTTGCTTACCTTAGATCAGACCGTTCGTTAGTCGACAGGTGGCGCAATCAGAGGCATTGGTTCGAAATAAGCGGGAAATCAGAAAATTCGAGCGGGAAGAGTGAAGCGACGCCGTTTTGGTGCGGGGCCGGACCTGGGCCGGGCCGGACGTCCGCGGGTAGTGGGCCGGGTCACCCGACCCGGCCCGAATAATATTTTTTAAATAAAAAAATTCTGAAAATGATTTTTAAAAAATAAATAAAAAAAATCAAAAAAAATCAAAAAAACAGAAAAATCTTAGAAAATCCAAAAAAAATAGGGAAAATTTGTGGGAAAATCCTAGACACTCCAGAAATCCCCAAAAATCGAGGATTGACCACAGACAACTGGTCAACCCTAATTTTGGGGTTTCTTATCCGTTCTTCCGAGACTTGACGACATTACCCTTTAGGGGTAAGTCGCCTCTGCCGTGTATGCAAGATAAGGCCGATAATGCCAAGGTAAGAATTAGGGTCGATTAGATGACCAATTCTTAAGTTTGGGTTTCGAGTCCCGCCCCTTTTCTCAAAATGACGATTTTGCCGTTCAATGGGAAAATTGTCTTTCTTGTCTCAATCGAGTTCCGAAAATTGTTTAAAGTTAGGGTTTGGGTCAGGTGGAAGATCAACCCTAATATTTGAGGTTTTCAGTTCTCTCCTTTTTCCAAAATGACGACTTTACCCCTCCAAGGGTAAAATCACTTGAAAATTCCAGAAAAATCCTGGAAATTCCCGAAAAATAGGAAATGGATTGGATTGATGGCCAATCCTATTTCCACTGTCTTTTGACTTCCCAATTCATCTAAAATGACAGATTTACCCTTTTAAGGGTAAATTTTCCCCGAATTGTTCAAAATTGCGATTCTGCCCCTCATGGGCGAATCATGTCCAAATCACTCCTAAGCCTTGATTGATATTTCTCTAGGCTAATAGGGCCTCATTAGGGATACCATGCTGATTTCATGTGTTTTATCCGCATGCATTGGATCCTTGATTTGCGCATTTATTCCTATTGATTGTGATTGATAGGATAGCAATTCCTATCTGCATGAATTCCTAGATTTAGGATTAGCACCTCACTCATCTGTATGAAATCCTAGGATCAGATAAACCATTCAGTTTAGGTACCGAAAGGGCGTCAACTCTGACAGTTGGCGTAACTAAGTCCCCGAACCCACTTCTTTGGTTTCCGCAGAATCGAATAGACCACTCCCAACTATTCGATAGGGTTTCCGATCGTACCCTCCACGAAACGATTGGTGGCGACTCCTTGGCATGTACACTCATCACATGTCACTAGACCACACTGAAGGTCAATCACGTATATCCAGCAGTTGCGATTTGGGCAATGGACCTTGGGAGAGGCCCGCGTCCGATCCAAGCTAGCGATCGGGCGGCCCATTAGCCCGCTCCCATCCTCCGCTCAGGAGAGGGTTGCGATAGCTTTCTTTTCAATTCTCTAAAAAAAACGGCAAGTGGAAGCAAAGCTAGTGACAGAGGAAAGAGCTCGTTGGGGAATCCGATTATCCTCATGATCCTCGTAATTTTGCATATTGGGGAGACGATATTGATGATATCAACATTATTCCCAGCGTCCCACACGTCTCAATACAAGCAAGTCTTAATCCTCCTACCGCTATCGAAGAAATGTCAACAACAAAGGAACCAGAACGAGAGGTTACATCCGACATATGGGAATGCTTCACGAAAGAACATTTAGGCGCAAACAAGTATCAGGTAAAATATAAATATTGTGGGCAACATACAACTTTACAGGTGGACGCACGCGGCTATGGAACATTTTAATGACATCTGAGATCGAAACATCCAACGCAAGTAGGATCGATACTAGCCAACAAAAAATTTCCAGGTACGCCAATCCTAACATTTCTTTATTTCGTTATAAGTGACAAAGTTTATAAAGAAGAATTAGTAGATGTGTTGCCATTGAACGTTTACCTTTTAATTTTGGTGAAAAAATTAGTATTAATCACTTTACACAAACTGCGTGTACTCTACAAGCAAAACCTATTTCGAGAAATATGCTTAAACGCCAACTTTTTTTATCTTTTTAAAAGAGAAAGAAGTTTTAAAAAAATTATGAATTTTAATGGACGTGTGCATATAGGTGGCGACATTTGGAGTGATCCTTGGTAAATTCATTCTTATATGGGTATTACATGTCATTAAATAGATGATGATTGGAACATTCAAAAAAGAGGTATTGCATTTCGAGTTTTTAATGATAGGCATACGGCAAATAATATTTATAGAATAATTATGTAACTTCTAGAAGAATATTTTTTACCTAATAAATTTTTTTCAGTTGCTTTTGTTAATATTGCAGCAAATATTGCTTTGATTCTCCAGTTAGAAAAGATTTGTAAACCCGCTTTTGTTGGATGATTTTTTTCACATTAGATGTGCTTGCCACGTTTTAAATTTACAAGATATGTTCCAACTCGTTGGAATTCTACGTACGAGTTTCTTAATCAATATTTTGCATATAAATATTTATTATGTACATTTATTTCGAATAATGTTTCTCAGATTACTTCATTACCACAAGAGTGAGATGTTTGCAATTTTTTTTAGATATTTTAAAAAAAATTAATGATGCAACTTATACTTTATCTGGTGTTTATTATCCTATTACGAATTTATTTTTAATATAGTGTATTAATATTGCTGGTGTTTTTGAAGAAAATGAAAAGGATGATCAATTAGGTCCGACTATTATAGCAATGCGAACAAAACGACTGAATTGTTATATTGAAATTCCTCTTATTTATTTGGTTGCTTGTGTTTTCGATCCACGTACCAAATTAGATGATTTAGGTGATTATTTGAATACGTATTAGGATTGTTTACATTTGATTGAAATAGTAGATGTTAGAGCTATACAAATAGTGGTGAAAGACGCAATAGTAGAATTGTATAATGAATTTTGTAGTAAATATAATTTAGGTGATAAAGGATCTTCCCAACCTAGTGATGTACAAAACGAGGACCAAGGAAAAATTAGTAGAGGGTACAAACTTCTGATGAATAGATAAAAAAGATCAAAGGAAGCAACATGAAATATTTCTGAAATGGAGACATATTTAACCATTTCTTTTGAATTTGGTGAATCCGTAGGTGGCACAGATTTCCCAATTCTAGAGTGGTGGAAGAGGCATTCAACCCAATTCTCAGTTCTCGCTCTCATCGTAAGATATGTTTTGGCTACCCCTTGTTCAACAATTACAATTGAACAAGCATTTAACGCTGGAGGCAACATTTTGGACAATCGACATTCAAGATTAGCTCTGAATTCGGTGGAGTCTCAAGTTTGTCACGATGATTGGACAAAGGCTTAATATCGACAACAAGAGATGGATCGCAGCAATGAAGCCGAATTCTTCGATGATGGAGATACCACTGCGACGAGTACCGGTACCGAAACGGATAATGACGATTGACGATGAGGTAAGTATGGGATTATGAAAGGTAAAAGAACTAAATAGGCTTTGATTCTTCTATCCCTAAAAAGATATGTAAGCGATAAATGATAATTCATTAAGTTCAAGCCCCTTCCCCTATCATTTTTCCCTCCAAATTTTATTACAATTTACAATTTGTATTTGATAATTTATTATTTTTTATTTCATAATTCATTATTTAAAAATTTAATTTTAAAAATCGTAACTAGAACCGGAATTGGCAGTTCCATTTTCGGTTTTGAACCGAAACCGGGCCTTGAACCAGCCTGGAATCGCCAATTCAAATCCGAAAGTGGAACCGTCCCTTAAGGTTTCGGTTTTGGTTCACCTATGGCCACGAATCGGAACAAGCCGGTTCCGGCCCGTTGCCATCTCTAGAACCAATGCAAAGCATTGCCATCCAAGAAGAAAAAGAAGCAAGGGATGGAGCACGAAAAAGTGCTCTTGCTTGTTTATATCTTTCTCTTAGCCCTCAAAGAAAGAGATATTGGTCGGATAAATTCAATTAGCAAAATGTGAAAACTTTTAGGATTAAATTTACAAAAGCGTAATAAGTATAGAATTTTTTCTGTTTCACCAAGCTATTGCCACTCTCCTTTGATTTTGCTCTATGTTCGAACTTCTGGAATTCTTACACCCATCGTAGAGTGCGTCCTCCTCAAACTGCTCAGGCTTGAATTGGTTCACGTCGTTCCCCCATAGAGTCATGGTTCTTGACACCACATCGATCCACAAGTCCGTTCCTTAGAGATCCTCTAGCGCCTGTCTTTGCACCTTCGGTGTCGGGCCGTACAGTCTCCGTACTCCGTTCATAAATCCATCCCATTTGCAGTTAATCACAAGTCATAATAACATTACTAGCCGAAAATACAGTATTTATGTAAAGGGTAACAAAATCTAAGTGTTGGATCTAGCAATATCACCTAGAGGGGGGTGAATAGATGATTCAGAATATAATTGAAATTTCTTGCGGAATAAAAACACAATTCAGTGTACGATTAGAATCAGGAACAGTATAACAATGTGCAAAAAGTCTAAACACAAAAGTAAGAGTTTAGAGTTGAGAATATTGCACACGACGATTATAGTGGTTCGGCTTAGATCAAGCCTACGTCCACTCTCTCACGATGACAGCCGATCGGCTGGATTTCACTATGAAAAATCACGAGAATTACAAACACTCAATCACTTGATTTTTCTCTCTCTCAGATTTTCACAATGAATAGGATTTTGGGTACACAGAATATTTTCGGATAGAACTCAAATTATGCTTGCACTTTGGATTGTTGTTCGCCCTCTTACTTTTTAGTCCATCATGGTTCTTCCTTTATACTCCCATGCCTTCGAACTAGCCGTTGGATTCCCAGCCAAGGGATCGCTCTTCAATCCTTGATTGGACGCCATCAATCGTGATTGAACGAGACTGTATCTTCAGAAGATATGTAGACCGTTGAGTAAGATATTGAACCCTTCTGATTCAGTCACTCATACAACTGAATCTCCAGCTTCCATAAGTGTGATAAGTCTGAGTTGGTTCCCGAAGGAATATTCCTTGGAATATTCCTTAGAATATGATATCCTATTGTAGAAAGTCCATTGATTGATTAGAAGGGATATCAGGACAATCGAATATCACAAGCTTTCCATAGGAATCTTGCCGTGATCGAAAACCTGCCATACGTGGGTCTTCACGTTTTGCAAATACAGAACCTGATCTTTCTCGGGTTTCGTCTTAGAACAGATTTGTTTCTTACTAGATCAGTTGACGCGGAATGGTAATACGGAGATTTGATGCGATCCATCCGTCACTGTTTAGATTGTCAGAAGCACTCCATCTGACCCTTCGTCAGAAGCACTCCATCTGACCTCGTCAGAAGCAACCTTCGTCAGAAGCACTCCATCTGACCTCGTCAGAAGCACTTTCATCTGACCCTTCGTTAGCGCGACAGAATTAGATACACTCAACCTGCTGCTTACACATTCTTTCTGCATCACATAACGTTATATAATTTCTTACAATAGTTTTGTCAGAATCAAAATATAGGAGAATTTCCACAACAATCTCCCCTTGTTAATGGTGACAAAACTACTCTTATTGCAAATACATATATGTGAATTTAAAGTTTTTAAACAGTGATATAAATGAGTAATCATCCGATTTGCTCCTGCGGGTAATCATCATTGGAGATCCTGTACAAAAAAAAAACTCTTCTCCCCATAATGAGAGTATAAACAGCGTATAGATATCTCTACTCAAGATGATATCAATCCCTGCACATAAACATCATATAGATATCTCTGCTCAAGATGATATTAATCCCTGCACAAATATATTCTTCTCCCCCTTTTTGTCAATATCAGAAAGAGTGTATAAAGCGAATAAAAAATGAATCGGGTCAATTTTAAACAAAATAGAGTAAATGTTGTATCATAGCAAAGAGTAACTTTTTACCAAATAAAATATAAAAGTAAGAAGATGGTGGATGCATTTTTGAAGAAGATGGACGATCGTCAGGCTCGTTATCAGCCTCCACTGGGGAAGGTCTTTCATAGCTTCTTCTCATTCTCTGAGCATGGCTTCTAACAGCTTGAGATGAAGGCAGTTCTGAAGCTGTTCTGTCAGTTCTGACCAGTGTGTAGGTATGCATGTTGGCGACCTCGGCACAAAACATTCTGCCATATAGATCAATTGACTTCTCCAATTTGGTCACCTGACTAATCATACCCTGCAACTGCCTATCGATCTTCTCTTCAAAAATCTGCAGTTTCTGATCAAGCCTTGTTTCCATAGCAGCCAGAGTCTGAAGAAGAATATGTTGAAGATTCTCAAAATGTCCTTGAAATTCCACCTGTGGTTCTGGAGGAGCAGGTTCTTGAGATGTGGTGTCAATCCCTTTTGTAGCTAAACTCTCCTTCTTAGTTTGTGCTTTGGGAAAAGCTTGAGAGGCAAACACTTCAATGATAAAGACATCAGATGTTGCAGGTATGGGCTCCCCCTGAGTTATAGCATTCTTCCCTTTATCTCTTAAGCTGGGTGCAGATTCTACATCTTCATCAATGTCTATAGGTATGGACTGAGCACTTGACAGTTGATCTTCTCGTGCAATGTCTGATGCCAAGCTTGGAGCAGTTCTGTGGATTGTGAGTCTGGTGGAGGATATGGAATATGCCTCAATGTTGTCTGGCTCTGCCTCCTGCTCTTCTGAGACCAGCTGAGCTAGGACTTGTGCTAACATCTGTTCATGATTAAAATTGACAAGAGCATTATCATACTCTATCTCATCCACATTTCTGTCAGCATCCTCCTCTGTCCACATTGTGAGGAACTCTTCCTCAGTAAGATCACAAGGATATACAACCTTTTCTTTTGGTTGTGTTTCTGTTTCATCTCCTCCTTCCTCATTCCTTTCAGCACTTTGATCCCCAGATTCACCTTCTTCATCTGATCCACCTCGAGATTCTGTAGCTTTAGAGTCATACTCCCATGTTCCTTCTTCACCTGCCTCTGAGTCCTTATCAGTTGAGCTGTCTTTTTTTGTCCCTTGACAGCCATAACTTTTCTCCTCTTTGGAGATTTCTGCTTGGACTCATCCTCGAAATCAACAATGACTGGTTCATTGTTCTTTGTCCTCCATCCAGCATGAGTCATCTTGTATCCCATCTTTGTCACCATAGTTTCACCAGCAATCATCAGAGGGATTTCTTGTTTGATAAAGGCGTTCAATCCACCAATCTTGAAATGATCTATTATTCTATATATCAAAGCAGCATATGGTAGTTGTCCTTTTGGCTTGAGAACAGACCTGTACATGTGTAATAGGACTGTGTGAGCAAAAGAGATCCTCTTTCCTGTCAGGATTCCCCACAACAGTTTTGCCTCATACTTCGAGATGTCTGTTTTAGAGGCTGCCTTGGGTCTAAGACATTCAATGATCACCTTGTGCATCATGATGTGTTTTAAGGGGAAGTCACTGTAGGCAATATGCGACTTCAATTCCCTTGAGAAGCTTGATTTTCCAGTTAGGAAGCAAAATGCTTCTTCTGCAGTGACATCTAGAGGTATGAAATCTCTCTTTCTGGTTCCCATGATTGATGTCAATTCATCAACAGTCATAATATACTGCTTTCTTTTCATCGTGAAAGCCAATGAGTTGAAGTTGACAAACTGAAGATTTGAGTAGAAGTAGGCTACCAGATCAGGAAAGGTATAACCCCTATACGTTATGAATTGATCTATCTTCACCTTTTGTAGATACTTCCTCAGATAAATGCCGTTACTATCAAAGTACTTTAACTCAAACACCCTATGAGGTATAACACCTCTCTGTTTCATGAATTCAAACTTGTCTTTGTGAGCCTGATTCTGAAACATGAGATCAGGAAAGCTTTTATCCACATTAAACCCAATATTCTTCACAAAATCATTGAACAAAATGTCATCATCATCTTCAACCTTAGCCCTAGTTCCGCCAGGTCTTATAGGGGATGGTTTTCTTGACTTCGAATTAGGCTCTGCCATTTTCGCTTTTCCTTTTCTAGATGCCGACTCAGGTTTTTCTACAGCAATTGGATCAACTATTTTTCCAGGTAAACTAATAAACTCGAGCAATTCACCTTCACTTTCGAACTGATGAGCATTCAGCAATCTTCTAAGTTCATTGCTAGAATCCCCTGCTTCCTTAATACTATCGTACATTGGCTTAATAGAATGTGACATTGCTTCTTTTCCTTCAAAAATAGATAAAGACAAACCTTTTGCCAATCGGAATGTCTCACGCTGTTCGTTGATTTGGGTTTCCGTAGGTTCGGAGCTGCATGCAGTTTAGGCGGAAAACTTTCTCTTCAACTGAGGAGTCTTCTTCGAGTCAGAGGCTGATTTTGGAGCCATTGATACGTAGAAAGTTTGAAACTTTGGATGAACGAGTGTTGTTTTGAGGAAGAAATCGAGAGCGAGAGATCTTGAATACGGTTTTAGGGTTTCGATTTGAGAGAGATTTGAAAGTGAGAGAACAGAGGTGACGGTTCGGTGTTTTATAAAAGAGGCGGTTATTTTTGGAAACAAAATCAATAAAAGAAAATTCTGATATTCTAAAAAGACATAAAAGAATTTCTTTAACAAATCAATTAATCATCGTCAATCAGATATTCGAAGATATATATTTATATGAGAAACTTACCTTAAAGAGAATTTTAAGAGTTAACTAACCTTGATTTATGAACTTTTCCAAAAAGATGTGAATTTCTTCTTACGCGCCTTTTCGCGTTCCTTCTGACGCTCCTTCTGACGCTCCTTCTGACGTTCCTTCTGACGTTCCTTCTGATTCTCCTTCTGACTATCCCTGTTCTAAAATATACTTAAGAAGGAGGGTTAATGATGGATAATTCATTTCTAATAAAATTAAAAGTCTGCCTATCCAAAGGTTTAGTGAAAATATCTGCAAGTTGATTTTTCGTATCAATGTATTGAATGTTAACATCACCATTCTGAACATGATCACGTATGAAGTGATACTTGATCTCAATGTGCTTTGTTCTTGAGTGAAGTATGGGATTTTTTGTAAGATTTATGGCACTTGTATTGTCACAAAGGATTTCCACAATTGATTCTTCAACACCATAACCTTTGAGCTGCTGTTTTAGCCAAAGTATTTGAGCACAGCAACTTCCAAGAGATACGTATTCTGCTTCAGCTGTACTAAGTGCCACTGTATTTTGCTTCTTGGAATACCATGAAACAAGCATGTTTCCCATGAGCTGACAAGTTCCATATGTACTTTTCCTATCAATTTTGCAACCTGCAAGATCTGCATCTGAATATCCATTTAGTATAAAATCAGAAGATTTAGAGTACCACAAACCATAGTTGGGATACGTCCCAATGTATTTGATTATTCTTTTGACGGCTGATAGGTGTGATTCTCTTGGGCTTGATTAAAATCTTGCGCATAAACAGACGATATATAGGATGTCTGGTGTTGAAGCTGTGAGATAGAGTAGTGATCCAATCATGCTTCGATATAGTTTGGGATCAACTTCCTTTCCATCTTCATCTTTATCTAATTTGGAGGAGTGAGACATGGGAGTTTCTGTCTTTTTGCCATTCTCCAAACCAAACTTCTTCACTATTTCTAGTGCATACTTTTGTTGATATATGAAAGTTCATTTCTGAGATTGATGAATTTGAAGACCAAGAAAGAATCGTAATTCTCTCATCATACTCATCTCAAATTCATTCTGCATTACTTTAGAAAATTTCTTGCAGAGAAGCTCATTAGAAGAACCAAATATAATATCATCAACATAGATTTGAACTAGAAGAATATCCTTACCTTTTCTTTGAATAAAAAATGTAGTGTCTACATTACCTTTTGTAAAGTTATGTTGAGATAGAAAGTTACTCAACCTTTCATACCAGGCACGGGGTGCTTGTTTCAGTCCATAGAGTGTCTTTTTTAAGACAAATACCAAATTCTTTTCTCTAGGTTCTTCGAAGCCAAGGGGTTGTTCAACATATACCTCTTCTTTGATGTAGCTATTTAGAAAAGTATTTTTCACGTCCATCTGAAAAAATTTGAAATCATTGTAACAAGCATAAGCAAGAAGTAGCCTAATGGCTTCTAACCTGGCAACCGGTGCGTAGGTCTCATCGTAGTCTATTCCTTCTTCCTGAGAATAGCCTTTTGCTACAAGTCTTGCTTTGTTTCTTACAACATTTCCTTTGTCATCCAGTTTGTTTCTAAATACCCACTTAGTTCCAATCACTGGATGATTTTTGGGTCTGTTGACCAATTCCCAAACATTGTTGACTTTAAATTGATGTAACTCTTCCTGCATTGCATTTATCCAGTTCTCATCTGCTAATGCATCTTCAATCCTTTTTTGTTCTAATTCAAATATCAATGCTATGTTGTTCATTGCTTGCTTGAATTTTGATATTATCTTTTTGTCATCACTTATACTTCCTATGATAAGTTCCTTTGGATGACTTGACTTGTGCTTCCAACTTTTGTCGAAGCAATCATTTGAAGATGTTGTGGGTTCATTATGTTCATCTTCTGGTCTTTCTTCAACTGAGAGAATTTCCTTCTGAACATTCACATCTGAGTCTTGCTTTTCTCCTGAATCTTCTTGTAAGTCTGGGACTAGAGGAAGTGCGTGAACTTGAATAGATTCAGGTTCATCTTTCTGATAGCTTTCATCGAACTTGATGTTTACTGATTCTTCAACAACACGAGTGTTCTTGTTGTAGACTCTGTAGGCTTTGCTCGTTGTTGAATATCCCAAGAAAATTCCTTCATCTGATCTCTCATCAAACTTTCCAATTCGATCATTAGCATTCTTTAGAATAAAGCATTTGCAACCGAATACATGAAAATATGCAACGTCAGGCTTTCTTACTTTGAAGATTTCATATGGGGTATTTTCACTAAAAGGTCTGAGAGAAATTCGATTTAAAATATAAGAGGCTGTGGAAACGACCTCAGCCCAAAAATGAGATGCAATTTTACTCTCAATAAGAAGAGTCCTGGCCATTTCTTGCAAGGATCTGTTTTTCCTTTCTACTACCCCATTTTGTTGAGGAGTATAAGGTGCAGAGAAGTTATGCTGAATTCCGAAATCAGTGCAAAAATATGCGAAACTTTGATTTTCAAATTCTCCCCCATGATCCGTTCTTAAACTAGAAATGGTGTAACCCTTTTCATTTTGAATTCTTTTAGCAAGTTTTGAAAATGACATAAAAGCCTCACTTTTGTGAGCTAGAACTAAAACCCATGTAAATCTAGAGAAGTCATCAATTATGACAAGACAGTATTTCTTACCTCCAAGGCTTAAGGTTCTGTTCGGTCCAAAGATGTCCATATGAAGTAGCTGCAAACAATGCTTAGTGGACACTTGATTTAAGGACTTAAAAGAACTTCTTACCTGCTTGCCTAGTGTGCATGCATGACATAGTCCACCTTTCTCAAATTTCGTTTGAGGTAACCCTCGAACAAGTCCCTTCTTGGAAAGCTTTGAGATATGTTTTACACTAATATGACCTAACTTTCTGTGCCAAAGATCAGATTCATCCTTAACATAAATAAGATATTTTGCACTTTCACAGTCAGCATTAATATCTAAAAGGTAAATATTCTCATGCCTTCGTCCCGTGAAGGATTGCTTCTTGTCCTTGCTCACACCTGTACATTTTAAATCTTGGAAGTAAATATCATAGTCGGAGTCACAGAGTTGACTTACAGAAATTAAGTTATAGTTCAATCCTTTGACTAGAGAGACATCTTTAACCGTCAGATTTTCAATTTTTACATTTCCCTTCCCAATGACCTTTCCCTTGTTCTTTCCTCCAAAGGACACGCTTCTACCATTACAATCTGAGAAGGACATAAATACATCTGGATTTCCAGTCATGTGACTTGAACAGCCACTATCTAGAAACCACTTGTTCTTCCTTCTCTTTGGTACCTGCAAGAAATAAACAACTTACTGTTTCTTTGGTACCCATGCTTTCTTGGGTCCTTCTGTGTTAGTAGGTTTTGGCCTTTTAACGGGTCTCCAAATTTTCTTGCAATAATTCTTAGTATGACTAGGATCATCACAGTTCACACAGGATTGTCGAATATAAGATCTAGTAAAATGCTTATGAAAATTATGCATGTAATCAGAAAATGTTGATTTTCGAAATTTAGTTTTAAAGGAATTTTTGAGATTACTCTCTTTTTTAAAACCTAATCCAAATCGGTCATTGAAGGGTATTTGTTTTGAAATAATGTTATTCAGAGTTTCTGAGCTTTGTGAAAACCTTTTTGAGATATCGGAAACCTTTTCTTTTAGAGAAGCATTTTCTTTTGAAATCAAATCATGATTTTCTTTCAATTGGTGAAACTCTTGTTGTAAAAAATCGATTTTTTCTTTTTGAGATAAATTCTGCTGTTTTAAGGACAAATTTTCCTTTTTCAAACTAGAAACTTTGTCAAGAGCTTCTTTGTAGTTTCTACACAATTCATCAATATACTCAGTAACTTCATCAAGGAGTTCAGATGAACATACCTCAGTTTCTGAGTCTGAATTTGAATCTGATTCAGCCATGAGACAGATGTTTGCGTAATCATTTTCACTTTCATCAGAATCACTTAGAGTATCTGCCTTCAGGGCCTTCTTGTACTTCTCATACTTGAGTTTGTCCTTCTTCAAAATTGGACAGTTCGGTTTGATATGTCCTGCCTTCTTATAGTGAAAGCAGATCACGTCTTTGCTATCTTGTGAATCGTTGCTTGACATTTTCATATCATTCTTCTTCCAAGGTTTCTTCCCTTTGATGTTTCTGGCTTTCCGAGCCATCTTTCTAAATTTCTTGACCATGAGGGCTAATTCTTCATCATCATCTGTATCATAAAGACATTGAGCAATTTCAGTTCTCAAGGCAATAGATTTTTTACCTTTTTGATCTCCCTTCTTGTTTGCTCGTTCTGTTTCATAAGATTGCAAAGTCCCGACTAGCTCGTCCACCGAGAGTGGTCTGATTGTTTGACATTCTTGAATTGATGGTTTGATGTAATTCCAATCATCTATGAGTCCACGTAGTATTTTTCTAACTTGCATTGGTTCAGCAATAGGCACGCCTTGTCTTGCAAGTCCACTTGCCAAGGTCTGAAACCTGTCTATCATATCTGCAATAAATTCATCAAATTTCATTTGGAATGCTTCATAGTCACTCAGTAAATTACCGAGCTTCGTTTCTTTTACTCGATTTGTTTCTTGAAAGGTAATATGAAGTCTATCTCATATTGCCTTAGATGATTCTTCCTCTGAGACACGATTATAGAGAGAGGTAGATAAGACACAAAAGAGAGCATTGACAGCTTTAGAATCAAGGCCTCTTCTTTTAGTCTTTTCAGCATCGGTCATTATTGTGATAGGATTTGCTCCGTCAGCAGAGGGTGGATTTGTAACAGTTGCAAGAACTACTCCATTCGTGACAACATCCCACATCAGATCATCATAGGCTTTGAAGAACCACTTCATCTTGTTGCTCCACATATTGTAGTCATTCCCATCAAAGTATGGTGGCTTGTTGGCAAAGTGCGAGTCGCTTGTTCCTGAAGAGTGATTGCTAGACATAATAGATCGTTAGCTCTGAAGTTAATAAACACTTCGTAAATATGAGCAACCCGCTCTGATACCAATTGCTGGATCTAGCAATATCACCTAGAGGGGGGTGAATAGGTGATTCTGAATATAATTAAAATTTTTTGCTGAATAAAAACACAATTCAGTGTACGATTAGAATCAGGAACAGTATAACAATGTGCAAAAAGTCTAAACACAAAAGTAAGAGTTTAGAGTAGAGAATATTGCACACGACGATTATAGTGGTTCGGCTTAGATCAAGCCTACGTCCACTCTCTCACGATGACAGCCGATCGGCTGGATTTCACTATGAAAAATCACGAGAATTACAAACACTCAATCACTTGATTTTTCTCTCTCTCAGATTTTCACAATGAATAGGATTTTGGGTACACGGAATATTTTCGGATAGAACTCAGATTATGCTTGCACTTTGGATTGTTGTTCACACTCTTACTTTTTAGTCCATCATGATTCTTCATTTATACTCCCCTGCCTTCGAACTAGCCGTTGGATTCCCAGCCAAGGGATCGCTCTTCAATCCTTGATTGGACGTCATCAATCGTGATTGAACGAGACTGTATCTTCAGAAGATATGTAGACCGTTGAGTAAGATATTGAACATTTCTGATTCAGTCACCCATACAACTGAATCTCCAACTTCCATAAGTGTGATAAGTCTGAGTTGGTTCCCGAAGGAATATTCCTTAAAATATGATATCCCATTGTAGAAAGTCCCTTGATTGATTAGAAGGGATATCAAGACAATCGAATATCACAAGCTTTCCATAGGAATCTTTCCTTGATCGAAAACATGCCATACATGGGTCTTCACGTTTTGCAAATACAGAAACTAATCTTTCTCGGGTTTCGTCTTAGAACAGATTTGTTTCTTACTAGATCAGTTGACGCGGAATGGTAATACGGAGATTTGATGCGATCCACCCGTCACTGTTTAGATCGTCAGAAGCACTTCCATCTGACCCTCAGTCAGAAGCACTCCATCTGACCCTTCGTCAGAAGCACTCCATCTGACCTCGTCAAAAGCACTTCCATCTTACCCTTCGTCAGAAGCACTTCCATCTGACCCTTCGTCAGAGCGACAGAATTAGATCCACTCAACCTGCTGCTTACACATTCTTTCTGCATCACATAACGTTATACAATTTCTTACGATAGTTTTGTCAGAATCAAAATATAGGAGAATTTCCACAACACTAAGAACTTTACTCGATATTCTTACGTGTACGAAGACTTTCATTTTCTTGATTCGCTCATTGGATGCCCGACATCTTATTAGCCGACTATTCAATCTCGACTTGGCCCCAAAAGCTGGCAATAGGTTAAGTTTACACGCAGTTTGATAATAAAAAGCTCAGATATCTCAATGCTTTTGGGCATGGATATGTGGAATATGGAAAATAATTTCCGAAACATATGTCATTTATTGGAGTTATTTCAAAGATAATCTCCTCTCGATAACGCTTCTTGAACCCGAAATGAGAAAGGATAAGAAACGCAAATGTCCATTTCGTCAAACCACTACCTAAGCCGTAGCAAGCCAGCCAAATCTAAGGACGGCCATTCGGAAAAAAAAATTCAGGGTGTGTAATTTACTTGTGAATAACGTTTTCAGCTCGTCTGATGAGGGACTTCGGTAAGTCATGACGCTCTTCCTTCACCTACAAGGTTTCGTGCCCCCAAGTCTTGATGATTAAATCGCCTCGGCGATCAAGCATCCCGTGGCAAACGTCTACGGGAAGATCAGTTTGTACTGAATTGGGTGAACCAACTCTAGCCATTCCTGCAATGTTTCATTATTTCTTGTACCATGATCTGTGCTTTGTTAATTATGATGTGCGAGTTTGGACATTGTGCTGCGTGCCAAGCTCACAGCGTTAAAGAAAGATGCAGTTCACCGGCCGATCCCCACGTCCAACTCATCAGCGTGTGGCCATAAAGGTTTAGGTTTTGCGCAATGGGCCACAGGCACTGAATTTTAAAATTTCATGGTGGTGAAGTCAAGAAAAATGAGATGGCGATGTAGAGGAGTCCCTTTCTTTAGATGAAGGGGAAAGACGAGACGAGACGAGTCGTTGTTCTCGCTCTTCCACTTGGGGGGAGGCACATCAATGCGAGAGTTTTGTGGGTTGCGAGCTGATCCCGACTTCTTTGAAGTCGCATTGAAGCAATTATCAAAGAGAGGGAAGCGGCAAGTGCTTTAGCTACCTTAGCTGCCAACGACCCTCAATTAATGGAGGTCGTGATCTTACGAGGGACGTGAAGCAGTCTCCTCTGGGAAGCGAGCGAAGTTGAGAGATGCGACGTAGTATCACGAAGGACGAAACCCTAACCCTAATTGGATCGAATACCCTCGCACGTTTGTTAGAGATCCACACAAAATTCTAAACTCTCTGAAGTTGAGAAATTTGACCTTTATATCATAAAGGACGAAACCCTTATCGAATAGAATACATATGTTTGTTAGAAATTCATAATAAACCCTAAAAAAAAAACTCTCTCTGGATCTCGATCTCTCGATCGGATGCATGCAATATAAAGTGGCCACCAAGAAATTGGGTGTTCGCGTCTGAAGAGCTACCTAGAGACATCCCTCTCAATTTAATGCAACCAAATAAAAGTTGGAAGAACAGCTTCAGGATTTGGATGGCCAGCATTAATAGCAATTTTTGTCGGGAAAATGGACAGACTTAGATTTGCATCATCCTGATTACGATCTTGTCTTTCTTTTTTGGCTAAAGCTGATCACGATCATGTTCGAACCATTTTGATTCCGAGATAAGGGGAAAATGACAAATTTTTATGTCAAAAGTTGTGTATGGAAATCATTTTGATGCCAAAAATTTTAATCGGCTTACTTAAGCGTTAACTTTTTTGAAAAACGATCGTTCCAGTGCCAAGTCCGATTTTCTCCGCTGAAAATCTGATGTGGCATTATTTATTTTACTATTATTTGAAGCTAATGTGGCTCGGTGAGGTCCAGTTAGCAATTAATAGAAGTGAAAATTGAAAAAAAATTACTAAAAAAAACTTTATATTAGTTTAAAAACTAAAAAATAAAAAATACAAATTTTTTTTTTAAAATAAATTGAAAAATTAGGTTAATTTTTTTTAAAAAAAGTAAAAACTCAAAAAAAAAGGGGGGGAACGTTTGCAGACGGCGAGGACTTGCACAGCCCTCGCCATCTAGTTCTCTACCAAGAATTTTTTTTTTTTAAGTCTAAGGTTTCTTGTTAAATTTCTTAGCTTATTTTTAATTTTATTTTAAATAAAAGTTTTTATTTTAAATGAATTTAATTTTTAGCTAATTTTTAATTTTGATTTTGATTTATTTTAAAGTGCAGCCCACATGGATTTTTTTTAAATTTTCATTTTTTATTTAAAAATAATTATTAATGACACGTGGCAATTTTGATCAGAAATTCTCTCTGGAGGCACCAAAGTGATCGTTTTGTTTCCGACTTAGAATTAAAGTGATCCGATTGAAACTTTTGGCATCAAAATGATCTTCGTACACAACTTTTGGTACTAAAAATGTCCTTTTGTCCCGGGATAAGCCAACAATGAATTTCACCATGATCTGTTCACTGGTGTTCGTTATTGAAAAAGTGTCGACGTTCACTAAAGAGAAAAGGTTTTATTTCATGAACTTCAAGTTCATGTTCTTATAAAATGCCCTTCGTATGTTTCAAAACTACAAACATCATCGTCACTTATGACAATGGAAATCAAGTTGCATCTCGCACCTATACATAATTCACCGATGATGACAATTTTGTCCAATTTGGCCAATATAGTCCTGTACGTTTTGACAATTTGCCAATATCCGACCAATTTTAGCTGAAATTTACTGACATGGTACTCTAATCAGCACCGACTATCCTCGAGGATATGACCGGCACTAACGTGAACGTCTTTTTGCAATTCTTTTTAAAATCTTATGAATCGTTTCTCTCTTCTTCTTCTTCTCTTTTTTATATTCTTTTTTTTTCTTTTCACCCTATTCCTTCCGTTAGTCTTGAGCCTCGGTGATGGCCAGTGAGGTCACTAGCCACAAGCGAGTGTCGCCCTTGCCGAATCAGATGAGCATCGACCTCGCGAGATATGGCGAAGGTGTCCCAACCCCAGTGACCATCGGAGGGAAATAGAAAGAAAAATAAATAGGGAAAGAAAAGTAAAATAAAAAGGTTAACTTTTTTTACAAAGGTTTACAAAAAAAAAAATGCTTCTCTGACAGTTTGATAGTACTGTCTGTTATTTATCACTGTAGGTCAACACGCCATCACCACGTATTTTACATAAAGCATCATTAATTAAAAAATTGCTATCAGCATTGGTTGTGCTATGGAGGACAGCTATTTCTGGCCAAAATTAGCCGAAATGACTACATTGACAAATCGTCAAAAGATTTAGAACTAAATTAGCTACATTAAGAAATGTATAGCTGAATGACATCCAAACAATAAGTTTAGGAAATTTTTGGTAATTTTCCTCGCGCACTCTCCCCCTACCCAAAAGGTTTGCTCAGGCGAACCCTTAGTCTCCCTCTCTCCACCGCGTGCAACACCCTACTGATTCGGAGCTGTTGCCAATCTCATATCTGAGCCCGACGACTAGAACAGTGTCGCTCAACCTTGACCTGGTAGCCATGGCCGAGCTTTGCTACAAAGCTTGCAAGGCTCGCGAGCCTGTTGCAGAGGCTCGACGTACACTGTGGCCCTCGCGATGTCGAGGTTGACCTGACAAAGACTCAGCTCGCCTAGCCTTGCCGTCACGAGCCACGACCGTTCTCACCAGGCGCGGGACGCGGCTAGGGCGAGGGTGTTGTCGTCAGCATCAGGGTTGGGTTATGGCATCGAACGGCGAGTCAACATTGTGCGAGGGGCTCTCGATCATATGAACTCCTGTATCTAATCTTAAGGGAAGAGAAGGTGTAACCGTGTAAGGAGAGAATGTGGGCGAGAGTTTTGGAAATGTGTGAGGGCGAACGGGTATTTTTAGCTTTGGGAGATGTAAATTAAAAAAGTTAAATGTGAGGAGGGTATTAGATGTGGAGAGGAAGGTTTTCGGAATATTTAACTGTTAAATCAAGCCTTGATCTAATAATTTAAAAATACTTCTAGAAATATTTTATTTTTTACTTTTTTGCTTAATATAACAGTTGATGCACTTTGTTTTTTCTTAATTCCAAACACTCGAAAACTTTCAGAATATATTAATATTGACATAAAGAATCCACATACAGTGTTTCACATTTTCTTCAGATTTAGAAAATATTTAAAAAGGGTTAATACCACGAAAAATCCTAAACTAGTACATTCGTGATAAATTTACTCCAAACTATTTTTTTATCATAAAAAACTTTAAGTTGATACGTTTGAGACAATTTTTTTCCAAATTAATTTTTTGACTGTTAAAACCCCAAATTCATAGACTTCTAACAAACTTATCCTTCATTAGTTTCCTTAAATTGGGTTTATAATCCCAAGAACTCCCGGTACATCTAGGATAAATGGAGGGTAAAAATTTCAAACCGCTACACCTGTTAACTATCATTTGTCATCAAACTCGGTAATTTAATGGTAAAATTTAAAGAAATCTAATGGAGATAATATTATCGCAGGGTATACTAGTTTGAAATTTTTTATGGTAAAAAAAATTAATTTTTGGGTAAATTTATTAGATGTATCAATTTGAAATTTTTCTTAGTATTAAGTATTAACACTATATAAAATTTTGAGGGAAAACAAAAAAAAAATGTTTATTGCTTTTTAAAAAGCTTAACCAAACAAGTCTAAGTTTTTAGAACAGTTGGTAGATGTCCTATAGAATTTCAAATGGTATCATAGTAGGAGGTCTTAGGTACAAATTTTTCCAGGCCTCTAATTGCATCCACGAATAAATTTCCACGGTTCAGTTTTAGGCCAAAGTCCCGCTTGATGAGTGATGAAGAGCAATCAATGCATTGAAAACTACAAAAATTCTTTAGTCGGTTGCTTTAGGTGCTGCATGACAACATTTCTCTACTTCTCATCAAAAGCAGAAGTTGATTTTTCTACTTCTTATAGATTTACTTCTGATCAGAGAAATTTGTTTGGTAACGATTGAAAATTTCTATTTTTGAAACATTATTAACAAAATCTTTGGCTGTGGCGGTGGCGGCTGACGACTGGCCGAGGACGATGACCGGTAGGCAACCAGCGGCGGCGGCGACCGGCGATGGCGCTGGCCCGTGTGGTCGAAGAAGTGATTATAGAGCCGAGAATAATAATAAAAAATTTGCTTCTCAAAGTTGGCCAAAAATCCAACCATAAGTAGAAAATCTTACCATAAGTCAATTTTTTTACTAAACGTCTTTCTACTTCGAAAGTGATTTTACTAAACGAATTTCTTTGTCAGATTGACTTCTGGCAGATGTTCGCAAAATTCTCAACGCAAATGTACGTGTCGAACAAGTAATGTAATGATGAGAAAAGATATCGTCCCATAGAGACTGATGATTAATAAACTAATTAAATACTAAAAATGGACTAATTCTAAAATTTATCTAACAAATAAAAATAGAATTGAGAATAAAATGAAATTGACAATCTTAAAAATAAAAGTTCAGAATTAAATATGATAAAATCAATCAAATAAATATGTTAGAGCATCCGATTTTATCATAACCACTAGACGCGAATTTCAGATTTTTACGTATACAAGAACGACATCAAACATGTGATTGCGGGATTTCCTCTGCTATTTCCTCTACTATCGCTAGGCATAATAAACCTACTTAGTTTATCAATCCACTATATCTCTATGTGAATTTAAATAAACATAAGTGCATTAAAATCTGTGAATATTCCCAATTTACAATGAATCTTTTGGATCATCTTATCACCGAAAGCTACACAAATAATATGGTATATGTCTATCCACGTTGTAATTCATGGTTATATATTATAAGGAGCAATTGCATATTATCACTTCTCAGTCTCAAACATGCACTTCGGATCATTCAAGTGGTGGTCAATCACTTAGAAGCACAAAGTATAATAATATATAACTCACATGAACGAAATTTCTTGCAAAACATAAACATCATGAGGCTATATCATAGCCCTAAAAGAAAATTAGAACATTATAGAAGAAGAAGAAGAAGAAGAAGAAGCAAAAATATAAATTAAATCAAACATCTTGAATCAAAGAACAATAATTCTGTCACTACTTTGTCTTCTCTTCAAAATACTTCAAAAACTCCAAGAACGACGATGGAAGAAAAAGTAAAGTGAAAGATAAAAAAAAAAAAATATCGACGCTCTCTAAAACTAATCTTCCCTCTAGAATAACATTCCAAATTCGTAAAAACAAATAAAATCTTAAAGATAGTATCAAGATATTCTAAAAAAATAATTGAATCTCTAAGGATAACATTGAGATATTCTAAAGATAAGGTAATCTTCCAAAAATCTTCTTGTGACATCTTGATTCTCTTCTTTTTCCTTTATCTTCTCCATATATCATTATCCTGCATAAACAAGAAAAATCTAAATAAATAGAAGGAAATCAAAATATTTTCTCACAGATAACACATTATTTGTTGCTCAAAATAGGTAAAAATAACTCTATTATTTATAGAGTTATCAGCAGAGAAATTCAGAAATTGAAGTGTTGTCACGCAGCACCTTAATAACTGCCTCTGGACCCCTCTTTAACAAAATCCATTCAAATGTTTTACCCCGCCAAACTTTCACATACGTTTTAGCAGTCCAATGATGCCTTAACTTTTATTTATACCTTTACTAAATCCACCTTTCCAATCGGGTAAAAGACAGATTATTCATGACAGCACACACACTTCTGACTTTTTTCTAATGTTACATGCTAGAAACCCTTTACAGATGGTCTTACATAGAGTCACGTGTAATTCATTCATAACCTTATTGGATAATATTGTGAATTCTGGTGGAAGAGCAAACGAAAAATTGTTTCTGACTTTGTCAAATCGGAGTGGTTAGATGGAGGAAGAAATTGAAAGCGACAACTTATCACTTACAAATCAATTATATCTCCGGCGTGAAGTGTTTTTCAAAAGTTTGCTGCAGAGGAGTTTAAAGGGATTGGAGGAAAGATCCTTAACGAGTCGTTTCTCTTTCATCCATCATAAACCAAGAAAAGACGGCCGTGTAGTCGTCTCTATTCAATTCCCTTCCTCCGCATCTATTTAAACCATAACATATAGACGAATTCTGAGGACAGCCACCCATTATTGCAAGCAAATTAAACACCTCTCCCTCCCCGAACGAAAATGGTTGCATCGGACGTGAAGAGCTCCATCCACAGCGTGAAGCTGTCGTCGGTGGTGCCAGCTAATGTGACGGGTGACAACACGGTGCACAAGCTGGCGAGCGTGGACCTGGCGATGAAGCTCCACTACCTCAAGGGGCTCTACTTCTTCAGGAGCGATGCCATCCAGGAACTCACAGCCGCCGACCTGAAGAAGCCCATGTTCCAGGGGCTGGTGCTCTACCCCACGGCATCTGGCAGGATCAGGCGGTCCGAGAGCGACAGGCCCATCATCAAGTGCAACGACAGCGGGGTCCGCATAGCCGAGGCCCAGTGCGACAAGTCGCTGGATGAGTGGTTGGCGGCAACTGAGCAGGAGGATGGCGGCTGGGAGCTCCAGGAGTTGCTGGTCCATTCTCAGGCTCTTGGCCCGGATCTTGGCTTCTCTCCCCTGATTTATGTTCAGGTAATTCAGTTACAATATTTGCCAGTCTATCATTTTAAAACTGTAGATATCTTAAGTCGATTGAATTTGTGCAAGAAAATCTCCACTTCACGCCATGGAACATGTCAATCTAGCCCACCAATCATTTCTTTCACCTGTAACATATTATTTGTGAACATAGGCCGCAACTTTATTAAGATAATCTAGTATCGTATTACCTTATTCTAGGTTGGGCGGTCATTAGGACCAGACACTCATCCTTCAAGCTCTCTGACAGTAAAATGAAATGAAGAACTAAGAGATACCCAAGAGATACTACAACGGCAAAGATTGTTTAGCAGTTATATGACCTTGTACTGTCCATTAATGCAACACTAGCTTTTCCATCAAGTTCCCCTTGCATAGGATTCAATCATCATTGTATTTTTACATAAGGAATAATCGACATAATCATGAACTAGATCAAACAAAGAGATACAGTTGCCAAGAGAAATAGCAAAGTAACATGGGTCGAGCTGATAACAATTCCTTTTTTGTTTGAGTCCTTGTTTTCATTTTATCATCAATAAATCAGCAACTAATTCTCATTAAAGACGGCATGGACCTGCAAGTTTGAACAATCAAAGTTAGGGAAGCGACCACAGAAGGTGTTGCTATCGAGGCCTTAAATGTTGGATGGATGGTCCTGCAACTTCTTACCTGCGAAAGCAGCATCGAAAGAACGGGCCCTCATTTATGACGCCCTTTTTTTTTTCCCGAGTGTTACCTAAAGAATGGCTGGCCCGAACATGAACATCCCGAGAAGATAGAAAAAGCTTAAACCAAAAAGGTCATGGGTTACCCTGCACGCCAGCACCAATTCATTGCTCTTCTACTTCTACAAAAAAATAAATACAAACTGCTTTCAACGTCTTAGAGAAAAGAGAAAGGGGACATGATACATCCTGACCAAATATGTGTGCTCGGTTCTTGTCAGGGAGTGCTCTCGAGCATTCATTACGATTAGAGGTGCCAGACGGGTGGGTCGTGTCGGATTTGAGTCGGGGCAAATATGTTTCAACTCATATTGACCCCATTTAATCCGGTTTGATCTATTTTCATACAATACAAATTTAACAACTCATACCCAACTCAACCCATATCAACCCGATTAGTTTTACTTTAATACCTCTATATTTAACTAAATCATGCAATATTTGTTTCGTATAATTTATTAGACAAAATTATATTGCTAAAACACTTTTGTGCAATTGACTTTTTTAAATATTTTAATTTTTAAATAAAAATAATTATTATTTTTTATTATTTTTTTACTAAAAATTATTATTATTACTAAAAAATTAATATTTATTTTTATTAAAAAAACCATCATTTATTTTTTAGAAAAGCATTTTTTTTATTTGTTTTATTTTCCTTTTTCTTTGGTGGCCAGACACTGGTATATATATATTTTAATTTTATTTTGTTTCTTTCTTTTACTTATAAAGAATTGTCCTTGAGGCCCATTTACAAGTGGTGCTTGGAAAGCTTCAAGCCAAGGGCAGAAAATGGGTAAAAAATGGATTGAGTTAGAACCTGTTAAAATCTATATTTGAATAAGCTTTATAAGTTTAAACTCATATTTAACCCCCTTTTTTTAATTTACTGAACCCATCTATAAACCAAGTGAATAAAAATGTGTTAAAAAGTAGGTCAAAATCCACATAGACGCCTCTAATTATGACACTTTCCTGCAAGAAATACTTCGATTTTCGTTAGCTAAATCCTCTTAGTTGTCCGAACGCCCTATTCCGTGTTGCATTGTGACCTTCCGATGAAGAATACGAAAATTCTCCTCTTTCTGTTGTTCTTGTTCACCATATTCTTTTTATTATTGATTCGGATTGAGGGTTATTTTTTATTTTTATTTTTGGTCAAAATTGAGGGTTAGTTTACTTCCATCGGTTTTGTTCGTTCAAATAGAAGAGGGGAAGAAGGGAGAAGAAAAGAAGGCTCTTGTTTCATCAATCGGATCACTTCTCGGTTTCTTCGGTTTAGGAACAAACATATCTTTTCCCTTAGCTTGCTCAGAAACTTCGGAAATGTCTCGCAGATGTAACAGATCTTAGGAATGATATATCTTGTCTTGGAGTCACAGTTCACTCGGTTCAAATGCGGAGGAATCTGTGTGGGCCTAAGCTGGGCTCACGTCCTCGGAGATGCGTTCTCAGCTTCGTCCTTCATCAACATGTGGGGCCAGATCATGGCGGGTCACGCGCCGCCCAAGTCCCTCCACGCGCCAATTCCCAAACGGCCCGCGTCCCCCACGAAACTGGGGCTCGACATGGCGCCGTCGACTGTTAAAAGGGTCGACCCTGTTGGGGACTGTTGGTCAGTCGTCAACAACCGTAAGTTGGAGGCGTACTCCGTTCACCTCACCTTGCAGCAACTCGATCACATCACAAGCAGATGTGGATTGGTTGGTGAACCTAAGGTCCCGCATTTCGAACTACTGTCCGCTTTGATTTGGAAATCCGTGTCGAAGATAAGGGGGGATGGCGGGCCGAAGATCGTAACCGTATGCGAGAGTAATGTCCATAGAGAAGTGAACCAATCACCCTCGAACAGCATGGATTTGACAAGGGCCGAGGTGAATTTCTCGGTGGCGGAAGCGGAAGTATCCAAACTCGCGAGGCTGATCACCGAGGCCGCGAATGAGAATGGCTTGATTGAAGAAATGGTGGAGAAAGACGATGGGAAGCTGGACTTCATTGCGTATGGGGCAAATTTGACATTTGTGAATTTGGAGGGCGCAGATATATATGGGCTAGAGTTGAAGGGCCAAAAGCCAATTTTTGCAAATTACAGAATAAGTGGGATTGGAGATGAAGGGGTGGTGTTGGTCCTTCCAGGACCAGAAAATGGGGATGAAAAGGGGGGTGGTGGCGGTGGGTTTGCAAGGACGGTGACGATGGTCCTGCCCAAGGCTCAGATGGCACCGCTCAAGGAGGAGATTAACGAAACCTGGGGAATTTTACCCCGACGATGGGGTGTCGCTACTGAAACATAGAGACTCGTACTGGGGGCCATGAATGACAAAAGTTGATCATAGTGTATGCATACACATGCGGATTCGTGTTTCCTAAAAGAAAGATTGTGAATTGTAATGTTGCTCCAACTTAATATATGTTCTGTTAAATTGGAAATCGTAATTGCATCAAGGAAGTTGTGTGTAAAAAAGTCGACTTTTATCCTTGATGTCCTTTAGAAAGCGATCTTAAGGCAAATACATATATAGTGGGACTGTCTTACATTGGTAATATATCAAATCGTGTGCGGCTCTAATACTATTTTTCAGTCTCACTTGATTGGCTAACTTTCGGGATGAGCTCTTCCAGAAATTATCGTCCGCACAATATGGATTATTTATAAGCTAAGTGGACATAAGTAGATTAATTTTTATAAAACAAGAAATTTTTTTAGGCTCCCTTTCTTCCAGTTTAAGAAATCCAATAAGAAAGATTTTCTTCATATGGAAATCAAGTGCAAAACAAGAAAAGATGGAGAAGAAATCGAGAACGGATAAAATATGCTTTTGCTAGCGTTTCTCCTTCACGTATCATCTCTTTTCCATGTTTCTAAGCTTGATAGGAAAATTAATGATGTATGAAGATCGCCATCTTATCGCTATTTACCGTTCTATCACTTGCTCAATGCATTGAGAATCATGATCAAGTTACATAAGATGGACAACCAGACAGACTAACCTGATAAATTATGGGAGCTTGGCCTGTGTGCAACATTCCTCCAAGAGGCAATGTCTCCTTTCATCGTACGGCGAGCATGATGCTACAATCAAAACAGAAAGACATCCGGATTTTAATCATCGAACTTGTCCAACATATAGTACAGCGGCTACAGCCAATCAGTTGTTACCAACAAAATCTTCAGTGAGCAAGGGTTAAGCGAACGAGATCTCAAGTTCCCAGCCAATGTTGCTTTACAAAATAAAAACAGAATACAGAAGAAAGTCTATTTGCTTCCAGAATCAATGAGGATCACCGGATGATGATGCAGTCTGTTTCCTTCCTAATCGACGAGGATCACCGCATGGCTATTGATCAATTATGAATCACTAATCGGAAAAAATTGATTCAAGACGCATGATTCTCCTTATCATCTGACTGTCTTGCTTGCGGAACCAAAACTTCTGGAGCTGCTACACCAGCCTCCTTGCCAAGAATTGTCTCATCACTCAGATCAGCATTCCTTTCCCTCAGCACATTACTGCCGCTTGGAGCCGGCGTTCGCATGGCCCTAGGTAACTTCAAAGGAATGTCTCCCTGGAGAGAGATACCATCATCTGGCTTCTCAGAGGCCTTCATTGTTGTCTCGGGCAATGCAGGAGGTGGAGCCACAGGAACAAGCTGAACTGCGGCTTTCCCCCATTTCTTTCTTCGATTAGGCTTTGGTGCCTTTGTTTTGGCCTGTGAGGGATGTGAAATTAGCAAGAATGTGCAGAAGAAATCAGAACCAAAGTGACATGTGACAATTAGTGCGTGGCAGTCCTAAAGTGACTACTGTCCTGAAATAAAGCAGCTTTAGAGGTAAATGCATTTGCAAGGAACAAGAAGAAATGACTTTCCCCTTAATCTAGACTAGCATAAAATTGAAAGATGATAATCTTGCAATCGTTTTAAAAGAAGTTACAGATTGGGCGTGGACTTTGGAGTTCAATTCCAGAAGTTAGATACTAGTATTCTCTCGGGTGGGGGATACACAGACACCTGCATAATATTGCATGGCAAAAGAACATTGACAAAGGAAACATACCAAGGTGTTCCCAATGTCGGATAAAGGTTTCCTCCCCACACCAGCATCATCAGTTGAATCATCGGGCCTTTCACCAAATGCACTCTGAAGTAAACTTGCACCGTGGGAGGCTAGATTAGATTCGCCTGTTTCTTCATTGTTCCCATAGTTTAAGGCACCGTTTATATCTTGTTCGGAAGATTCCTCCAAACCTTTTGCGGATGCAGACTCTCTGTTGGTGCATTTACTGGAAAGGCAGCCACACGATGGCCCACATAGCGATCCAGTGCCCCGACATTCACATCTTGATGTTTTACAAGATGAGCTTTTGCTGCATGCGCAGCGAACCTCAGTATTATCCTTTGCTGTTGTTCTTTCACCGGAACTCTCCTTCTTTACGACATTTACTTCATTATCCTCTGGTTCATGGGTATCAGAAGATGAATGGCGTCCAATTTTTGCTCTTCTCCTTCGTGGCCGTTTTCCCGACTGTACCCAGTCTTCATCGTCGTCGTCTGCTACCGATTCGTCATCGTCATCATATGCTGCATCATCTGAATAATCTGATTCTGATGTGTCCATGTCCTCAAACAGAAATACTGATGCCCTGTTTTCCTACAGAAATCACCCCCATGAATCAGTACAAGCCAATTAGTGAGATGGAAATTTCAACATTATGCAGGCACATAAAGCACGCATCACCAAAGCATAACTACCAGGTAAACTTCAGAAAAAATACTAATTCCTAACACTTGAATGTAACATAGAGCAAGAAAAAGGCAGACATCTCCCAAACCTGCTTGTGTAGGCCATATTTATCTGGTCCGATATTTAGCCTGGAATCCCCTGAATCTGCTACATTTGATTCGTAGTGCTTCTTCAAGAGGATGTCCTGCCAGTTTGCAAGTGAGGACCACTTTAAAAGCATAATCAGGACCAGAATAGATTCAAGAGAATCAACCAGTGACATCACCAAAAAAAAAAAAAAAACTCAAATTATTAGCAAAAGAACTAAGCACAAAAGAGCATTAGGGCATTGTTTTACCAGAAGAAAAACAAAAACTAAGTATAAAAGCAAATCCTGTTCCCAAGAAAGCTTCATCTAATCCCTATCTAAAGATTTCAACTATCAATTAGGATTGGTAGCAGGAAAAACATAGTGATGAACAAGTTAGGAGACTAGTTTGCCTGCATCAACAGATGAATGCTCTACCAAGATGCTTATGGTAGGCTTCTAAGAAGTTGTGATAACTACCATTTCAATATCCAGCTCCTTCATAAAACTAATCTTTAAATATACTATAGCAGCAATATTTTCCAAGTTACCTGAACTGCAGCTATACACAGGACGCAGGTTCAACAGGTTTGACTACACCCTGAGTGTGTCCACATGAGGCTCTAGCTACTGAATGCATATAATGCTCGAAAGTTCTCACCTGTGACTTTAGCTGATGAACGAGTTCTGTCTTCTGCATTTCCAACTGTCTGATCACAGTGCTTAGTTTCACAACTCGCTCCTTTAAATCTCTTATATGTGAGTCCTTCTCTCTACAATCAACCTCTTTATCCCACAGTAGGCACCTTTAAAAATTCAAGAAGAGTCAAGTTTAGCTTCTATTTTTCCTTTTTTCTTGGGTTAGCTACTTAGAATGCATTGACATTAAACAATCTCAGAAATTAAATACAAAATACTTTTCTACAAGACATGTATGACTTACAAAATCATAAAGTCTACTAGAAGGTCACAATATAGTGCTACACTGAATCAATCTGACATATAGTAAACGATTATTGCTTAGTACCTTGAAGAAGATGCCAAATTAAAGAGGTAGTTCATCAGATTCTTTGCATCTGCTAGGGAACGAACTTGATTCCAACGTCCCCTGCCACTGAAGACCCTTTCACGCTCTTCCGCTTCTGATAACTGAGATGCCATGGACACTAAGGTACTGGAAGAAGTCGCAAGCATGTTCTCAAGAGCAAAAATTCTTGAATTTCTCGCGCCAGGAGACATTGCAGGGGGACAGTCACTACAAAATACATCATCCGAAGATGTTTAGCAATGGTTAGAAGATCAACACTAATGTGAAGGCAAAATTATCACAAACGGAGTCTGCTGCTACTCCCCCCACCTTAAGTTTGCTTGCTTATGCAAATCAGCTTCTTCCTTAAGCCTAGCAATCTCCTTCGCCATTTTTGCTCTCCTACAGAATGAATGGAACATATTTAGGAGAAGAAAGGGAATACACTGTGCCACATGTATGCAAAGGACAAGAAGGAACTGCCTTCAATAGCAGAATACTGAACTCATACTATGGCATCTGTGCATCACATTAAAAAAAAAAATTTAATTGAAAGACGATAATATACTATACAACTGAGACAAATGATTGTAGAAGAAAAAGAAAATCTAGACCCAAACAAACAACAAACTCGATCATGAAGATCAGAAGAACATCTCAAGTGAATTTCCTTTGTGAAAAGTAAGAATTGAACTCACTCTTCCATATGACGCTCGTATTCAGAACGTACTTCATGAACCCCTATGGTAACTTCTAGTTCATGCTCAATGGCCCGCATCAAAGCCTTTTCTCAACAAAATACAATTTGTCAGAATCAAATTAGAGAAGGAACTCGTACATGCTCTAAGACACTAGATATCTATGAGATTAAAGGTTCAATTGGGGTTATGCAAGTGCAATGAGCCTGTAGGCCCCTTGGGTAAGAGAAGAATTTCGTCATCACACAATAAACAGGATGTAAGACGGACGCTAAAATACTCTTGTGAAAGCTTAAAATACCTGAATTCCAGGACCATTGCCACTCCCAGCACCTGCAGATCAAATGAAAATTAACTGACCAAGTATAAAGACAAAAATATGAGGACACTGCCTATATTTATGTGAGCTTCCTACCAGCTGAGGAAGCTTTTCGAGACTCCAGCAGTTCTTTCAGCCTTTTGGTAGCCATAGAAGCTTCTTCTGTCTTCCGCTGTAAGACCTGACATTGACCATGAAAATATCATAATAGAAATAGGATGAGAATAGTAGACTCTTGTGTTAGGAATAATTCTAGGAATCTATCAAAGAAGAAACTAAATTACCATCTTCTGCCTTTGGTTCAAAGCCAATAACTTGTGCATCTCATACTCATTCCTTCGTCCCTCTTTCTTCAGCTGTGAGACAAGAATCACGCATTCATAGGAGACCTAATATGGGTAGCAAAACCTGATTTCTAGGAACCAATAATAAGATGAATGTGGCCCTCCAATACAGGTGATTACAAAAGCCAAACATTAAAAATCTTGAATGTCCAGCCAGATTCTTAGCAAGCCATATGATATTGCAGTGTGCATGCTATACATTCAACTTTCTTCGTAGATACACAAATAATCGTGATGCTAGGTCTTGCATGTTCTAAAAACCAAAACAAGATTCCGTAAAAAAAAATCATTTATTTCTCCACCTTGGATTCATATATCATGACCTAGCAGCGAATTGATATGTCAAATTTGAAAATATAGAAGCAGAGAGGATAAAGGAATTACATTGCGATCATGGGTTGCTTAGCAGTTGCCACAGGTCGGGTCATCGTTAGTTGCCACAGGTCGGGTCATCGTTTCTCAGCTTGCCCATTTAAAATCTCAGGTTTCTCTAGTTTTAGTTGGTAATCTAAGACTCCTCGCAATCTTACGAACATTTATTAAATTTATTTATGTGATAGTCTAAGCTCATTGTCGCTCTGTTCTTAGTTTACACATTAAAAGCATTTGAAATTTACGGAAGCACCATAATAGGCCCAACAGTCAATATTCTTTTCAATACCAAAAAAAGAAAAAACAGAGAACTCAAGGTTAATGGATCTCATACATTTAAGAAATTAATGGACTTCTATTCAGATGTATAGAGACCTAAAAAAAATGTCCAAAAAGAAAATAGCATCACCTGTTCAATTTCTAATGAAAAACAAACAGTAGGAGATACTAGCAATCTCTCTCTCTCTCTCTCTCTCTCTTCAAATCCGACAATTCGTGTCCTGAAAATGTCTGTAACAATAAGGTGAGCAAAAAGGCTGGCACAACATATTCCCTGGAACTCCTTAAATGTGAATGGTCTCAAGGAAAGAACAAGGAAGACAAAACGAGGTTGCAACCAGGGGGACACTCTAGGTAAAGCCAACGCAAGAGAAAGTAATCCTTTAGTCAAAAAGTTTAAAATATGAGTTAAAACTAACAACCAGGTCAGCATATAACAAGTTTTTGGAACGTAAACTGAACATGGCTTAAAGCATTATTAGTTTATTAATTTGCACATACCTGGAGAACCTCTTTCTCCCTTGATGCCTTCCACAATCGGAATTGTTCAGATTCTTGCTTTATCTTATGTTGTAATTGAACCTATAGATAGCACAATTTTTCACATTAGCACTGACATGAAATAAAACAACTAATTCAAATACATCGCTCTATTCTAGTAAGTATTGGCACCTTCTGAGTTTTTATTCTCTGAATCTCATCTTGCAATCGTTTGGCAGCATCGTCGCTTTTTTGTTTTTGTCTTAAAAGTTGAGCTTGTGCATCTTGTTTCTTCTTCAACTCTAACACCTGGAGAACTTTCGAGTTAGACCAGGATACGATCAAAATTGAATAGTAACTGTAGTTCAAAGTTCACCTGTGCTTCGAGAACATTTAGTTTTTGAAGATATTCCCCCTTTAATCTCTGAGCATTATCACCGGAAGTAGATGAAATATTTGCAAGATTGCATCTCAGTTCCTCTATCTCTTTCTGCATGATTGTGAAGCTAATGGTGTATCACACTACATGTAATCGTAGTCTGTAGTATTCGGGAGCAAAGACAAACCTGTAAAGACTTTTTCTCTTGTTCCATGTCTAAAAGTTTTCTCTCATAGTGTTGTTTTAGAACCGAAGTGTCAACATTTGCAAAGCGCTTCATTTCCGCCTTCAAAATGTAAAACAAAGCAAAGGATGAACCCAATGACTGATGGGTGGAACACCCAACAAATCATCACCAAGCAAATCATCAACCAACAAGATAAAGATTTCACCCTATTGCACCAAGTGTTCTAGCAAGGAAACTATCCTGTGCAAGCAATATTGTTTTACAGTCACATTTGCCATGCACATAGCTTTCTAGAAGAATCTTTCAGATGCAAGATTATCATTTTCCTTTCTCTGTCAGCTGAAATAAATCTCCATTAAAAAAACTCTACATTCCATCTAAATTATTGGGATTGGGCACAATGGTGAAAAAGGATCATAGAAAACAATTACCAGTCATTAATAAATATGCAGTAAGATGAACCTTTTTTCTCGGTTCTCAGCAAAAACAGAACACGGATGTATTGCTTATTTAGCAGAGCCATCAAATTTTACCTCCTTCTGCTCAAGTTTTTTATCCAGTTCTTTAAGCTCCATCCCCAGTTTCTCTTGAAGTGAAGAGTGTTCTAGCTCTTTCTCGTCAACTTCAATTTCATCTGTGTACATAAGAAAAGCAAAGAATTTTGTTAGTGCATATAAGTCGCAAGCCCCAGTTTTAAGGGAAAAACCTGCATCTTTAAATAAAGAAGATAAAAAATAGCAAAGCCCCTACATCAAAGAAAGCACTAGGAGGCGACCAAGAATAAACTACATTAGTCTCTTTTTAATATTCCATATACGAAATAGCAGGTACTTGGAATCTGAAACTAAAATAATGAGCATATAATTAACTCAGCCCACTGCATATAAGGTAGCATTAATTCTAGCTGAAACACAGAAACCCATACAAAGCATATAAATCATACCTGCAAGGTCCACACTTTTGGCTTCGGAACCAGAAGAAAAATCATTTAAGCAAGAAGCCAATGTTTTGTTGGGGCGAGATCCATCATCGTCCGAATCAATGAAATCCAGAACATTACGTTTTGCGTGAAGTGAGTTTTGCAGGCGAAGCAATTCTGCTTCTAACTCATGGATTTTGGACACATAACATTTGACCAAATCATAATCCTATACAACATATGCAATTTGGTTAAACCAATTATGAGGAAAAGACTCAGGACAATCAAAAACAAAAGACACATTTGCGGACCTGATTTGAGTTACAATCAATTTCATCCCACGACCTGCCGCTTCGAGCTGATTCAATTTTCATAATCAATTTGTCCTTTTCAACCTAACACATCCAAGGAGCATAAATCGGAAGATTCCATAAAGCATGTGCAAAAACTCTGCAATAATTGCTCGGGTGTAGAAAAACCAGATGTACCTGTGCATCAACAGCACGCTGCATCAAATGATCACAAGTGATACGACGCTCTTGCAACTCTCGTTTTAACTCCACATTGCTTGCTTCAAGTAAAGAAACCTTATGCTTGAGTATCTGTAAAAACAAGTTCAGATCAGCACCTAAACCAGATTGTAAGAACTGTGGGAGCCTTTAAAAATAGTATTCTACCTGAAGTTCTTCATATGGTCCGCTAGTGTCACCACGATATAGTAGAAGCTCCGTTTGCAACTGCTCTATTTGGCTTCGCATCCTTTGCACTTGAGCTGCCATTGGATCACGATTGATCTAGAACCAAATAAGGAATATAAGTTTCACGAAGAAGAAATGGTGAATGATTACATAAATAAAGCACGTTAAGGTGGGCCATGAAGACATACCACAGCTTTGTTTTGAATGTTACGAGCACGATTTGCATACTTAAGGGTGTTCAAAGTCTCCTCGGCATTTGTTTCAGCAGGACTCACACAAGCTAAATATATAACCAGTGAATGTCCTCAAGATTGTAAAGGATCAAAATCTTAGTTTAAACCAAATCAGTAGCATACCTATCATCAACGTTTTGCTATTTCCTCCAAGGGAATCCTACATAGCCAACTAGCAAAAATCAGTTGTCGAAAAAGGTTACGACCGTAAAAAAATAACTCAACGGGGTATCATTCTTAGGACAGGAAACAAAATTAAGCACTTCTAAGATCAAGGTTTCAGTGTTGTATTGCTCTTGAGAAGTCCTATAACTCACATCCTTACTCGTTCTTTTTTATCTTTGTCACTACACATGATCATATTATATCTTTAAGATAACCCCACATAATATTGCTTTCTTCCCAACAGGTATATGTATCACAAATGATGGTATAGGTAGTAAAAGATTCATTCTCGTTTGAAAGCCTTTGTAATCCTCTACAATTCAAGGACTGATACTTACACTGAAAACAGAATAAGTAAATGACTATCCAAAGTTAGCATTTGACATAACTTAGGACTAAAGGAATTCAATACATGCCTGTAACAGGCGTGTTAGCTTGCTATCACGATATGGAACATGGCCTCCTTCTTTTCGCTTCTTCTCATCTCCTAACGCGCTTATTACATTGCCAAGAGCCAACAAACCTTTGTTGATGTGAATGCCTAAAGGATAATCACTTAGAGTCAACAATCAAGAAAGTACTTATTGGATGTGTCTACAAAAGAATACGAGAAGAATAGTGCTGCAGGTGAAGAGACACAAAATATAACAAGGATAAGTCACCCAACAGTCTTGATAGATACACTACCTGGTGAAAAGAACTTTGATTCATTATACTACTTTATGTTTTGAGTACATTTGAGTACTACCTTCTTTAAAGCGCATTCCATCTGCACCCGTTCGTTTTGCTCTCTCCGATCCAGCAAGGTCAACTAAATGAAGTTTTGCACACAAAATATCATCACCGAATTCATAATCACTGGGAAAATGAGCCATCTTCTTTTGCTCCATCGTGATTGTGAAGATAGCATGTGATCGGCTGAAACATGTTTGAACAACATATTTTTCGGCTTTAAAACTTACAACATTGCAAACGTAGATCAGAGCAGAAATGACAATCATAAGACAAGGCCTGGAACAATTTACCTTCATCTAAATTAAAAATATAGTGAGCTTCGACCATATTATACTACTAGAGCATATGAAAGAGATAAGGTTCAAATACACAAACTCATGTATGGTAAGTCCCAAGAAGCCAATCAAAGTATAAAGAATATAAACATATTACCTAGACTGACTATTCATGTTGGTACTCCCAGTAGCACGAGATAAAGAACCTCGAGATAGATAAAACGCCATCTCTTCCTTTGTTTTAACTTCTGCTTCAGTCACTCCAGCAAGTGTTATCCCACCATGTACTGTCTCTCTAATCTGTATTGGAACTCTAGCAGGTCCTACTGCCTTTGCCGCAGACACCCCTTCACCTTTACAAAGAGTTGATGAATTTTGATCGAGAAGATCAAAAACTTCTTCTTTGAAAATCTGCAATGGAAAAATTTATGTTCATGCTGTCACTAGTTGATGCTAGGAAATACCATGACCAACACACAGCATTAGACACTACACCTTTACCTCAATAAAGGAAACTCTGATGAGAAACTCAGTGGAATCTCTCATATTCTCGACTTTTCTGAAAATTGTGTCCATCACTTTAGGTATGATTGCACTGTTACTCTCTTCTCCACTATAGTTAGTTCCCATGGTGTATGTTTTGCCAGAACCAGTCTTCAGAATAACATAAGCTCAATATCAGTATCCATATTGGGTACGTATCCACAAGGAGACAACATGAATCTAGATGGAAAGACCTGGCCATATGCCAGGACGGTGGCATTGTAGCCTCTGAAGAGTGCATCAACAAGCGGAGCAACGCAGTCATTGAAGATGGCTGAGGAAGGAGATCCCATGCTCCCATACACATGGTCATATGTGAATGAATGTGACCCAATTTGCACCTGGCAGATAATCCATCAAATGCAGAAGTATAGCAAGCTTGTCAATCCAAAAACAAATCGATCTTCACTCGCTAATTACATCAATAACAAATTATGCCACTTCAGTAATTACAAACCAAGCACATCCGGACCAAGAAATCATGCCCCCTGCCGATGAGTGCCTCACAACAGGATGTGTATAAATGAGAACAAAGCGCAGTACCTGAGGCTCTCCTGGAACAACAGTGATGCAGTCAGTGCACCCAATGAGGAGCTCCGAGGTAATCAGAGGCCTGATGTTGACCGCGACTTTCACGCACTGAGATGAATCCTTCTCGTTCGCCGACCCGCTCGAAACCGGCCTAGCCTCACAATTATCCATACTGCAAAACTGAGACTGATCCAGACCCTAGAACTGCGAAAATGTCAACTCTCCAAATTCGGCGGACGTTCGCAGAAGAACTAGCAACGGAGAATGGAAATCTCAAGCGCGCGGTCGACCAGCAGACGCCATGCAATCGAGGGAGAAGAAGACGAGCGCGGATTCGAAATCACGCCGGAGCCAGGAAACCATGCGAAGTTCGTGAGCTGGAGATACGATGGATCTGGTAAATGGAGAAGAAATGAGAGATTTGTCGTGTGAAACTGACCTCTGTTCTCGAGTCGAGAGTGTACTGGATCGACTGAAGATGATAGGGCTAGAGAGAGAGAGAGAGAGAGTCTCTTTGATTCGAGGATTTGAACGGAGAAGAGAGAGAGAATTTGAACGACAGAGAGAGAGAGAGAGAGGGGAAATGATGTATAGGGCGGCGGATGGAATTGAAAATGGAGAGGCGCTCGGATCCAAATTCAAATGTTGGAGAACGTCACGTGCTCATCACGTGAATTTCCGGAGGCCAACTTCCCTCTCAAATAACGTTTGCAAATCAAGATTCTTTTCGTTTTAGGGCCAATTCCTTATAAAAGCACCAACTTTATATCTAATGATGATTATGGCCCGAATTTTTTTTTGTCTCATAAAAAAGCACCAACTTTAGGTCCAACGACGATTTTGGCCCAAACTTTTTTTCATTCCATGAAAAAGCACAAACTTTAACTCGAGTCCCAAATTTGCCCCCTTAATTTGGAGCCATTAGTTATCTAACATGGCAATTTCACATCATCAATAAATCCATGTGGCTTGTTGACATGGATTTAGGGTACTATTAATTATCTTATTGGCACGGAATATAAAGTTCGTCCTCTTTGGGGAGAGGGTAGGGTCGGACTTGTTAAAAAAAGAATGCTTTAATCGTGAACTTGGCGGATCTCATCTATGGCGTCTCTTCATGGGTGGTAATACACAGTTTCATATTCCAGTTAGACAACTGATACTTGCAGGTGAAATGAAGAAGACAATAAATAGGTTAACTGTCGTCCTTCTAGTTATGCTAGAGGTGAAGTAGATGAATAGCTTCAAATCAATGCTAAGAAAACGATGCTCTAAATCTGCATAGCAAGCCACGTGGATTTATTGATGACGTGAAATTGTTATGTTGGACAATAATGGTTCCAAATTAAATGGAGGTCGGATTTGGGACTCGAGTTAAAGTTTATGCTTTTTCATGAGATGAAAAAAAGTTCGACCCAGAATCGTCATTGGATTTAAAGTTTGTGTTTTTTTATGAGACAAAAAAAAGTTCGAGCCAAAATCGTCATTAGTGCTAAAGTTAATGCTTTTTTAGGGAATTAGCCCTTTCTTTTTACGGCTAAAATCGGTACATCCATGTCACATTTGACTTCCAACTAATTTTTCTTTCGTATTGCAAAAAATCTCAAATTAGTGCACATCCAAAACTAATTTTCATGAGGGGGAGGAGGAAAGAGAGAGTAAAACGAATCCCGACATGCTCATATAATTTTTAGGGCGGCGCTATTTCCACTCCTTGCATGGCTTAAACACTCCTTTTCACAATGTATTGACTATATTACCCTTCGATGTGGGACCCATTTTTTTTCTTTTTTTCTTCCACTTTCCTTTTTCCCTTTCCCACTTGTGTTGAAACGTATCGCAGATTTCTTCATCTTCTTCGTCTGAGATCTTTATGCACACCAACCAATAGGTTTCAAGCGGAACGCCTTTGAAATTAGAATATATCGATGACTTCCATAATTACTCGATTTGAGTGACATGAGAAATCCATTCATGATTTTTAGAATGCGAATAAGAAGCCATTTTTGCTACGAATATTTATGAATTCAGTCGAATATCTCATTGCTCAAATTTACTAAAATTAACAGCTCTTTGAGATTATTCATCTAGATTAAAAAAAAAACAACCAGATCACAAAATCATCAAGGATTATATCAACAAAATCATTCTAGAAACAGTCTCGTTCATGTTAAGAATACGACTTCTCATCTCTAGTAATCATTGAATAATTCAAGAACAATATGTTCTGGAGTCGATACAATTATTTTACCGCATTGGTTGATTTTTTTCTTGTCGTTCATCCTCAGATCAAGGGAGGCGGCGTCATCCTCAAAGTCGGGAGTCCGTAATCAACAAAACCACAAAAAAAGGGAAGTGGAAGAAAAATAAGAAACAAATAAAATAAAACCTAAATATGCCCCACATTTGAGTCTTTGCTGATATATAATTTTAAAGAAAGAAAAAGCAAGGGGCTAATATGGTCAGTACATTATGAAAGGGAGTGTTTAAGCCAAATTAGGAGTGAAAAAAGCGCGACCCAATTTTTATACTTGCCCACGTCATGGGCATGTGTTGATTTGTTATTAGATTTTGACAAAGATATGCTTGTCGAGACGATGACGTGGTCTTGTGCAACCGCTAGATAATTTCTCCTCTCTCTAGCGTAAAACACACAAAGAAGCAAGCACGATCCCATACAAAGAATTAGTGGGAAAATTTATAATGAGAATCTTTTGTCGACGGCTATGCTAGCAGTCTGTTTTGGTTCGCGAAAAATAAAATAATAATTAATTAAAAATTATTGTGAGGTTCCACTCTTTTAAAATTTTGTGACCCATAGCATACCGTTACTCTCACATCACCCAAAAACTATTATGCTGGCAACTCCATTTTTAATCCACATAGATGGAGGTAGGTTGGAAGATGCATAATATATGTCGATGTGGCGCAAGCAATCAATTACAATTTGTCACTGCCGCATGTATAACAATTACATGAAGTACCTTTGAGTTAATTTGGTATTTTGACTCGATATATTGAAGATACAATTATCATTCCCATTGTGATATGCTGATTTGCTTTAAAAATCTCCCATGGCACGGTTAGTTCTTTCTAGAATTCTTACAACAAAAGCTTGTGCCGATTAAAAGAAAATTGTTGAGCGCGTAAAATTAATTACAGTGAGTGTCCTAAATCATGCCGTGTTTAATGCACTTGAACTTTGAAACTTTAGTTCCGTGCATTTAGCTCCTAAAATTTGCCATTGTCCACCACATTATCCCCACCAGTTTAAAATCTAATTATGGTAAAACATATGGTTTACTCCATTTGACTATTTAGGCTTCTACCAAAGAGTTTAAGACTATGGATGATCGGTTTCAGAAATGGGCGGTTCTTGTCCTAGAACTGAGAACCGCCCGCTAGGGATCGGTTCAGCAAAATACGAACCATGAACTATCCGCTCGTTCCATGGATCCACCCGAGAACTGAACTACCGGTTGAGTTCTGTTCTCGGATAGATCCATGAAACCGGTCCTACCGAGGACCAACATCAGACAGGTGTTGACACCTGATTTTTTAATCACCTTTTATGTTAATTTTAATTTTTAAAATTAATTAAAAATAACAAAAAAAAGTCGTAAAATTTCAAAATCAACAAAAAATTAAAATTAATTTTGAACCAATTTTGAACAAAAAATATTTTTCGGAAGCCTTGGCCCAGCCTTAGGAACCAATTTTGAACAAAAAATATTTTTCGAAATTTTTAATATTTTTTCGAATTTATTTAATTATAAAAATACCCAAAAAATAGAAAAAAATACCATTCGTGGTCAGAAAAATGCACAAAAATAGTCAATAATTTTATTTTAATTCCCTTTTCAAGTTGGTCTTATTAAATCTCGAAAATTTGACTCGGGTAGCTATGTTGCTTCACAGACATAAACCCGAATCAAGCCTAAAAATTACCTTTTGAGTCCCCTAATTTTTAATTTCCATTTTTAATAAGCCATGACATTATAATCTAGAGCCTTGAAGTGCTATTGGGTCAATTAGGCCTTCAATTTGATCAATTTTGACGAAAAGGACCTAATTGTACAAATTTCTTTGCGATTTAGTCCCCGGTTTCGCGAATCTTAAAATTAAATTTTTTCTAGGGACACCCATGAAAATCAAACACCTCTACCCTATAGTTTTCGTCATGCCGAATCCATTGGTGGCCTCCATTTGGACTGATTTGGTCGTTTGGGCCCTCGATTGGGCGAAAATCAATTTCGGATCCTAGGCGTAATTTGGGGTTTTCATTAAATTGCGGTTCAATTATTCGCGAAAACACTCATTTTAGATGGAAAACGTGCCGAGGAGTCCGATTTTGGGGTCAATTTCACGAAAAACGATCAATTGCGGGCTCAATTGGGCGAAAAATGACGGTCGGATCGGTCGGGTCGGACCCGACCCGACCGAACCGGGTCTGCAACCAAAGTTGCAGACCTGCGTTTTTCACGTACACTGCAGGGGACATCAAGCACAAAAACGCAGAGATGGGGGGAGCATCGGGCGACCAGAAAATCAGAGAGCAGTCCTTTTTGCAGGGACGAGGAAGGCGTGATCGTCCTCGAAGGTCGCCACGGATCGGGATTATAAGGGTCGACGGAGAGAGAAAGAGGGGGGGGGGGTTCACGGTTTCAATTTTTTTTTTAGAGAGAGATCCGGCCAAGGAAGAACCGAGAGAGAGAGGGAGTAACCGAGCGTCGTCGAGGATTAGCCAAGCCTCAGCAGACCCGAAGTACCGGCGCCGAAGCTCCTAGGCCGCCGGCTAACCGAAGCAAGATCGGTATGCCCCTGTTTTTACACTCTGTTTTTTTAGCTCACTGTGTGTCTCGGTCCGGGGCGACCTCCGGCAAAACCGAGCCAAACCGACCCCATACCGACGTTAGTTTAGGTCCCTGTGTTGATGTTTGAACGTCTATTTGCTTCGGTTTTGCGCGCAATGTTCATAGATCTAGCATAAACGCTCGTTTTCGCATGCCCGCCAACTGTTCGACAAAATGTCCGCCGGTTGTTTCAAAGCATAATAGCCGCGGCCGAACCTTGTCCGAACATATTTCGACACATTCTTGCCCTTAATATGTTCTAGAACCATTGCTAAACCATTGTATGTGTTTGTTTTGCATCGATCCGCGCCGGAAACGGTGGTTGGAACTCCCCGGGCCCTAACCCGAGCCTAGAGCTCGGTCCGGCGAAGACGGAGGTCGCCGACCCCTAGGCGACCTCAGGTAAGCTTCTAGACCCCGATGGCATGCCTTGTGAATGATTGGGAAGGAGTTTGAAACAAAAAAAATTTCCGGAAAATGCCTCGCCGGAACCAAACCTGTAGATGCTCGTTTTGCCTGTTTCCGGTATGTTAGTGGCTGTAAACCTTGATTTATGTTGATGTGGGTTGCTTAAGGAGTCGAACGCCGCGAAGACGAGCGAAAAATGTGGAGGTTCGGGCTCGGTCCCGATTTTCCGGCGAGGATTCCGGCGACCTTGCCGGAAAAATCACTGTTCCGGCAAGTCGCCGGTCATCCTCTCCGGCGGACCATTGACCAGTCAACTATCGTTGACTGGTCAAAGGTGACGTGGCGCCACGTAGGCGGCCACGTCAGCCGCGGCGGGTCCGCGTGGAAAAAAAAAAGGAAAGCCCTAGATCGGACGGTGAGCAAGGTGCCACGTGTCGCGATCTATGAATTTTCGAAAATAAATAAATGATTTTATAATAATAAATAATATTTTCAAAAAATTCAAAAAAAAACTAGATCAGACGGCCGTGGGTGCGCCACGTGTCACAATCTGATGGCTTCAAGATCAAATAGATCGAACGGGTTGTGCCACGTGTCACTATCCGACATTTTCAAAAATTAAATTAATCCGGCGGCTAGGGTAATACCACGTGGCAAGGTGGGGACCGTCCGATTGGTTTTAATTTTCAAAAAAATTCGGATAAATTAGAAAATGGTTTTAAAACAATAAAAAAAATAAATAAATAGAAAAAAAATTGGAAAAATTCAAAAACGGCGTCGTTTAGACCGGCTCCGACCCGTAGGGTCGGGCCGGGCGCCCGAGAGGCGCGGGCCGGGTTTGACCCGGTCCGGAAAATATTTTTAATATAAAAAAAATCGAAAATTCAATAAAAAATAGAAAATCATCAAAAAATTCAAAAAAAAATTAAATTAAAAAAATTCTAAAAAATTCTAAAAAATTTCAGAAAATGGGAAATGGTCACAATCAACTGACCATGTCCTATTTTGGGTCTTTCGAACCCTAATTCTTCCAAAATGACGATTTTGCCCTTTAGGCAAATAGTCTCCCAAAAATCAAAGAAATTCAAAAAAATTCCCGAAAAATTACAGAAAATAGGAAATGGTCACAATCAACTGACCATGTCCTATTTTTGGTCTTTCGAATCCCAATCCTTCCAAAATGACGATTTCGCCCTTTTCGCAAATCGTCTTCCAAAAATTGAGGAAAATCAGAAAATTTCTAAAAAATATCGAAAAATAAGAAATGGTCACAATCAACTGGCCACAACCTATTTTGGGCCTTTTGAAACCCGACCCCTTCCAAAATGACGATTTTGTCCTTTTGGCAAATCGTCTCCCAAAAATTCCAAGGAAATTCCAAAAAATTCAGAAAATAGGAAATGACCACAGTCAACTGGCCATGACCTATTTTCGGTCTTCTGAAACTCAACCCTTTTCAAAAATGACGATTTTGCCCTTGAGGCAAATCGTCTCCAAAACATCAAGGAAATTCGAAAAAATTTCAAAAAAATCCCTGAAGATAGGAAATGGCCACAATCAACTGGCCATGATCTATTTCTGGTCTTTTGAGTCCTGATCCATTCAAAAATGACGATTCTGCCCTTTTGGCATATCGTTCCTCAAGAAACCCTAAAAATTCCAAAAAAAATCCAGGAAATGGGAAATGACCACAACCAACTGGTCAAGACCTATCTTTGGTCTTTTGAATCCCGATCTTTTAAAAAAATGACGATTTTGCCCTTTAGGAAAATCGTCTCTCGAGAAATCCCGAAAAATTCAAGAAAAATCTCCAAAATAAGAAATGGCCAAGATCAACTGGCCATGACCTATTTTGTTTATTTCAACTCTCAAACCTACCTAAAATTGACGATTTCGCCCTTCGAGCAAATCGTCCCCAAATCTTCTCAGTCTACTGTTGACACCTAAATTTTGATCAACTTTTTTATTTTTTTTTTATTTTTTATTTTTGAAAATTCATAGAAAATCCATAAAAAGTTGAAAAATTGAAAAATCAATTTTGGTGACCTTAGCCAAGCTAAATGAACCATTTTGACCAAAAAAATAATTTTCATAATTTTCATTTTTTTAATATATTTTCGAAAAATACAAAAAAAAGAAAAAAAGAAAAAGAAAATCAAGAAAATCAAGAAAAATAATATTTGAGGTCACAAAAATATATAAAAATATTCGGTATTTTTATTTTTATTTTATCCATTTTCTGACCTCATAAATAGTAAAATTCAGGTTTGATTTTAGGTGTTCTTTGATTATCATAAAATTGAATTTGGCAAAAATATTAGTAATGATTAAAAGGAAAAAGGAGTGAAAACATCATCATTTAAAAGAAAAGGGGACTAATCATTTTGTCTTCGCTTTTGATTATTTTATTGTTATTTTTACTTTTTAGTATTTTATTTTATTATTTTATTATTTTATTTTTAGTATTTTAGGCACCTCCCCCCCATCATCCGTGGCTTCCTCTCCTCCTCCTCCTCCTCCTCCTCCTTCTTCTTCTTCTTCTTCTTCTTCTTCTTCTTCTTCTTCTTCCTCTCCCACGCTCATTTTTTTCCCCATATTCTCTCTTCCATTTTTTTTTGTCATCACACTACCACCCTCCACATTTCTTGCGTTTCCGGCCGATTGGACCGTTGGATCGAGCTGATTTTTTGTGTACAAGGTCTTCTTGATCCCTTCTTCATATCCACCGTTCGGATCTTTAAACAAATCTCTCAAAGTGGTCGTACAGCAACCAAATCAGAAGCTGTTCCAGGCGTGGGAATTGTATACCCGCCGACATTTCTTGAGTTTCCGGCCGATTGAGCCGTTGGATCGAGCTAATTTTTTGTGTGCAGGGTCTTCTTAACCCCTTCTTCATATCCACCGTTCGGATCTTTAAAAAGATCTCTCCAAGTGGTCGAACAGCAGCCAAATCAGAAGTTGTTCCTGGCGCGGGAACTGTTCATCCGCCGGTATTTCTTCAGTTTTCGATCAATTCGACCATCGGATCGAGGTAAAATTTTGTGTATAATCTCATCTCAATTCTTTCTTCATCTTCACCGTTCGGATTTGTGAAAATAGTTCAATGTCCTCCTCATCCGAGCTCGGATTATTGTTTATTTTGTATTTTTTCGTATTTACTGTGTATTTACTTTATGTCATAGCATTTCTATATTTCGCATAAAAGACCCAGAATCGGAAGGCCGAGCCTCCTGTTGGTGTCTAAATATTTACTGTGTATTTACTTTATGTCATAGCATTTCTATATTTCGCATAAAAGACCCAGAATCGGAAGGCCGAGCCTCCTGTTGGTGTCTAAATATTTGCTGTGTATTTACTTTATGTCATAGCATTTCTATATTTCGCATAAAAGACCCAGAATCGGAAGGCTAAGCCTCCTATTGGTGTCAAAGGTGTTTTATTTATTTATTTTCTGTAAATCATATTGTGCTACCCCAGAATCGGAAGGCCGAGCCTCCTGCTGGTGGTTTATACCCCCACACATTGTTGCACGAGCACCGACGGACTCCGACGTCGTAAAATTCACCGGATCCCATCTCCTTTGCTTATGTTTATGTTGTATAATGACTTAATATCTTCTTTATTTATTATTATTATTTTTTTTTTGCATTGTGTTGCGTCCTATAAAAACAAAAACAAAAACAAAAAATGCTAGATTGGATGGCTGCAGATGAGCCACGTGTCGTGATCCGATGATTTTCAGAATAAAAAATATTTTTAACATTAAAAGAAATGAATTTCGAATTTTACAAAAATTAAAATGATTCGATTGTCACCGAGACGCCACGTGGCGAGTTAGGGACCATCAGTTGGGATTTATTTTCAGAAAATTTATAAAAAAAAATCAAATAAAAAAAAATTCAAAAAAAAATTGAGAAAAATTGCAGAAAATTCCTAAAAACTTCTAAAAAATTTTGAAGGCTGAAAATGACAAAAAAAAAATTGATTTGTTTCCATTTTTTGGATTTTCTCCCATTTAATCCAAAATGACGATTTTACCCCTCAAAGGGTAAATCGTCTTTGATATTCCGATGAATTGTGGAAAGTGCTTAGAATTTGGTGATGGGCCAGATAGGTGGCTAAACCTTATGTCTAAGATTTTCACATTTCATTCCCATTTTTAGAAAATGACGATTTTACCCCTTCGAATGGTAAATCGGTTTCTAAAATTCCAGAAAATCATGAAAATTGCAAAAAAAATAGGAAATGGGTCAATTGAGTGACCAAACCTATTTTTGACATTGTTTTACTCCGGATTCATTCCGAAATGACGATTTTTCCCTTTTTAGGCAAATCGTCCCTTTTGTCTCAAAATTACGACTTTACCCCTGATGGGTAAAATCATGTCTAAATCATTCCTAAGCTTGATTGATACTTATTTAGGCTAATAGAGCCTTATTAGGAGTGTCATTGATTTGCGCATTTTATTACTGATTGTGATTGCTAGGATAGTCATTCCTATTTGCATGAATTCCTAGATTTAGGATTCGTACTCCCCTCATCTGCATGAAATCCTAGTTAGGAAAATCACTCACGTTAGGTACCGAAAGGGCGTTGGTAACGACACCAGCGTAACCAAGTCCCCGAACCCAAAATCTCTGGTTCCGTAGAACTGATCGATCTCTCCCAATCGATCAGTAAGGTTTCCGGTCTACCCTCCAAGAAAGATCGGTGGCGACTCCAAATGCATGCACAAGTTGCACATGCCACCACGACCACACTAAGGTCGAAAGCGATCGACTCTTATCGTCGAATCCTCCTGAAAAATATTCCCGCCGCGATTTGGTATGGGCCTGGGAGGGCTCGCGCCGACCCAAGACCCGTGATCGGTAATCCATTAGCCGCGTCCGCCTTCGGACGGGTCGCGACAGACTGGCGACTCCGCTGGGGACTTAGTGTTGACACCTGATTTTTGACCATCTATCATTGTGATTTTTATTTTTAAAATAAATTAAAAATATCAAAAAAGGTCATAAAATCACAAAATCAACTTTGGAAGCCTTAGCCTAGCCTTAGGAACCAATTTTGAACAAAAAATATTTTTTTAAATTGTTTAATATTTTTGGAATTTTTTTAAATTATTAAAAATACCCAAAAAATCAGAAAAGTACCATCCGTGGTCAGAAAATTACACAAAAATAAAAAGTCATTATTTTATTTTAAATTTATATTTATTTTGACCACATAAAAGAGAAAATTCAAGTAAAATTTTGTGTGTTCCTTTCATACACATAAAGTTGAATTTGGCAAAAAGAATGTCACTTGAGTCTATTAATTTGTAAATTTTACATTTTTTGAGTCTAGACAGTCAATTTGGTGGCCTTGTATTTCAATTTGACCCAGTTGTTCCGGGAATTGCTTAATTTTGATATTAAAGACCCAAAGGCATGAAAAATTCGGTCATTTCAGTCTCTAGGATGTTGAGTTCAAAATTGAAAGCAATCGCTGATACGATGTGGCGACCGAATGGAGGGTGCATTATTGAAGATGGTATAGTCTATCTCATCCCGTCTACCACTTCACCAAAGAAGCATAAAGTTGAGGACATGCGCCATTCGTCCGACCAAGTGATGGAGGGAGTGGCGCGATTGGCTTTAAAAAAGGAAAAGGGACAGAGCACTTCTTCGGTGGAAGGAAGGAAATGAGAGAAGGTGGGTTGAGAGCCGGACGGATGGTTTTTAAAGAAGAAAAGGAAGTGGAGCACACGAGAAAGGGAGAGGCTCTCCACAGCAAAATAAAGGAAGCAGAAGATAATGGAGGGAGCGAATATAAAATAGGGAGGAGAGAAGAATGGAGCTGGGGGACAGAAGCGATGGAGTAGAGGTTTAGTTCCAAAAAGGGGGAGAGTTGGTGGTTCACAGAGTAGGAGGTCCAAGCTCGTCGCCTCCCGCCGCTCAAACTTCTTGATCGCTGAAAACATCGTTCCTCCGTTTTCGTATCCGAAGGTCACAGTCGTCGGGGCTTCTCTCATCCACCTTTGCTCTCATCCGACTCTTTGAGACCATTCGAGCTTTAGCTGTTACCCAGAGCACGTCCTTGACAAGGTAACTTCAAACACCCTTTTCTAGTAATGCGAGGACTGAGGCTCCTCTCTTTTCGCCCATGCATGAGTTGGTCCAGTACGTATTTGTGATACTCTGAGTCCCATTATGAATAGAAAGCTAAAATGCCCCGGTTTTCTCCTCCTTCCATCGCACACCATGTTTTTCACAAGTCTTGAACCCATGTCATACTTGTATCTCTGCTTAGTTTGCTTTCGTCGAGTCCCTTTGAGTCTAGTTTTCGTTCTAACGGACGAATGGGTGATCCGACGGGGGCCGTTGAGAGTTAGATCCGGAGACCGACGGAGGAAGCGTTACTGGTTTCGGTGGCGGCCTATGACGACGGGTGGTCATGGTGGCCACGTGATGATTACAAGCGCACGAGGTTGCTTCCGGTGGAGGAGGTGAAGAAACGGGTGCCCCCTTGGTCTCGTGCCTCTTGGTTTGGGTTGGCACCGTCGGACGTTTATAGTCGTCGGAACTGATAGGGGACGGTGGGATTCTAGGGTGGCACCGGTGAAAATCCCGGCAAGGTCCTTGTGAAATTTGCGTCGGAAGATATGGCGTAGAGAAGGTTCTCCTACCCTGTGAAGAAGACGATAAAAAAAAGGAAAAAAGAAAAGAGGAGCAGAGAGTTCGGTGGAGTTAGCAGAAATTTTGGAGGGGAGCGAGTTTACTGGTAGTCGCCGGCGTTGGCGTCGGAGGTGACAGTCGAAGTGGCGAAGGACGAAATTTTCGAGCTATGATGTCCAGGAAGGAGTACCTCCGAGCAGGACTGATGAGGAAGTCCCAGGAAGAAGACGACGGGAAAAAATAGGAAGAAGAAACAAGAAAAATATAAAAAAAGGGGAGGAGGATAAGATCCGTTAGTTCACGAAAGATTTTTGTTTGATTGGCTAAATCCTAGTTAGGTTAGTCGAGCTAAGCTCGTTTAATCAAATATCTAAGTTATTCTAAATCCCTTAAAAAACAAAAAAATTTGGTTTGCGTGAGTCTGGGATGAAGGCGCGCATAAGGGAAGAGGATGAGATCATGTTTCGGGTGGGAGCCAGAAATTGGAATTCGCTCTTTTAGGCCTGTGAATTGTCGGATTGGGCCTCTTGAAGGAGAAATTAGAAATATTGGGCCAGGCCGAGTTGGCTTTAGTATAAATACTTGCCATAAAAAAAGATGAGAATGGGCCTTTCTTTAGATTTTATTCGGGCTTCTTGTGAATTTCGAAGGGTTGGGCTTAGAGGCCCAACCCGGATCACCATTTTCGGATTAAATAATTTAATAAAAAAATTCAAAAAAATAATAAAAAAATAAAAAAAATCAATAAAAAATGAAAAATCATAAAAATTCGGAAAATTCAGAAAAATTCTAAAAAAAATTCCAGAAAATAGGAAATGGCCACATTCAACTGGCCACGACCTGTTTCGGGTCTTTCGACCCTCGATCTTTTTCGAAATGACGATTTTGCCCTTCTGGCAAATCGTCTTCCAAAAAAATCCTAAAACAAATCCAGGAAAATCCCAAAAAATAGGAAATGGCCACAAACAACTGGCCAAGACTCATTCCGGGTATTTTGAACCCCGAACCTTCTTAAAAATGACGATTTCGCCCTTCGGGCGAATCGTCTTCCAAAAATTGAAAAAAATCAAGAAATTCCAAAAAATTCTCAAAAATGGGAAATGACCACAATCAACTGGCCATGGAATTTTTTGGGTAATTCGGTATCCAAACCTTCCAAAAAATGACAATTTTGCCCTTCGGGCTAATTGTCCCCGAATCTTCCCATTTTACCCCCTAGCCCTAAATCACGTCTTCCCTAAGCCCTTATGGCTATACTAGGAGGCCAATGATTGAAATTGATGTGCATTGACATGATTTATTTATGCACTTGACTTGCGCTTTCATTTAAATTGATTGTGATTGATAGGACTAGTATTCCAATCTGCATGAAACCCGAACCATACCTATTTCACCCAAAATCGCGCCTGCATGAACTCTTAGTCAGGAAAATCACTCGCGTTAGGTACCGAAAGGGCGTTGGTAATGACACCGACGTAACCAAGTCCCCGAACCCAAAATCTCTGGTTCCGCAGAACTGATCGATCTCTCCCAATCGGTCAGTAAGGTTTCCGGTCTACCCTCCAAGAAAGACCGGTGGCGACTCTAAATGCATGCACAAGTTGCACATGCCACCACGACCACACTAAGGTCGAAAGCGATCGACTCTTATCGTCGAATCCCTCAAAAGACACTCCGGCCGCGATTTGGTATGGGCCTGGGAGGGCCCGCGCCGATCAAAGGCCCGCGATCCACATTTCAGAGTGGGGGCCACGATCGGTAATCCATTCGCTCGTCATACTAACGAAATTCAATCCCCTCGCACCGTCGGATCGGGGGAAAATTTCGGACGGGTCGCGACACTTAGAGAACTTGAGTCGATTAAAAAGTGATTGGTTTTTCTGACATGTTTTATGCAGATGCTCTTCAAGTTGAGGTACGTACTTTAACCCTTGAGGTGTTAAATGTTTTTGCAGATTGGAGAAATAAGGGGTGAAGTGTTCGTTAACTCTGTCTTATGCAGGTAGGAGTTTAGGATGTATGATTGTGTGGATGTTTATATTGAAGCGGTGTTTGCTAAATGAAATGCATGTTTATTGCTTTAGCACGACACAATGAACACACACAGCCGCGCCTAAAACCTCGGGCGCCCTCTTTAGGAAAACAATAGAAAGAATTGAAAATGGAATCTCCGTGAGGAAAAACACGGGGTAATCCATTTTTAATTCTACTCATTTCGAACTATGGATTGGGTCCCAATGCAACGATAGTTGTGCAATGGAATCTACCCTTTCTAGAACTCGAAGTGGAAGCCTTGGCCTTTGGTTCCAAACCCTATCTTGATTCTTAGAGTCAAACCTCACTGGTCTCATGCGCATGTATGTGAAGGATTGGTACATCTCGAAACCAAAAGGTCATTCAGCGCCGCTTATGAATCAAGATCCAAAGACTTATGTGAAGAATCAGTCGCGAGTTTAAACGAACCAGGATGGCATGGAAAAGCGCTGGACCACCTTGGAGAGTCAACTGATGAGGGCAAATGCCTTTTGACCGGGGCAGCCGGGTCAAGTGTAAAGACGTGTCGTTCCTAATTGATTTTCAATCAGATACCGGCATAATATTTCCTATCTTTTCCTCTCAGGTGAAAAACAGGTAGAGAAGGAAAATCCATTTGTGGATAGACACGAGGGACATGTTTTACATGGCATACATTTGTCGAAAATGTCCTCATCCGATCACATGCAAGATGATCATGGAACGATGGTGAAACTGTAATCGTTCCAATAAGCCCTTCGAATATTATACCTGACGGGGACCTTTATGTCTTTTGTCTACAGGATAAGATGGTCAAAGACAAACGAAGGAAAATTTGTCTTCCCTATAAGACGGAAAGAAATGTGCCTTCAGCAGATGTCACCCATTGGGATTGCAATGACAAATTGAATCAAATTATGAAGAAGGAGCAACCTAATTAGGATTGGCTCTCCCTAAGTCGAAAAAGTTGTGTCCGTTCCAAATCAGATTGACTGGTTCACGAGTTGATATGGTTTTTCATTCTTGCAGGTGATGACGAGAATGAATGGGACCACTGAAGAATTTCCACTGTCTTGGACACCAGAAGTGACCAGAGCGGGGATAGTAAATCCGTAATCGTTTCAATTAAAGCTCCTTACGCGGTGATTGACTCTTTCACTCCTTTCATCGCGCAGGTTGTTGAAGTACTCAATCACGAGTAAACCCAAGCTTATTGATGTCAAATAGCCTGAATGCGTCAATGCGGCAGGATCAAATTGCCTACGACTAAATCAGCCAGCCCCAGACAAAGCATCCAGTGGCTGGGGACAAATCGCTCCGCTACCCGGAAAAGAGAAACATCAAATACTTCAAATGGCGACGATGATCGAGAGAATCACAAAACCGCCACACGACAAATCTCAAGACCGTCAAGCCATCTAGAGACGGATAAAAATAATTGAAGATTCTGACAATTGAGATAGAAGATCAAAATCGACGAAACCCATGAGAGTGAGTTCTCCCATTTTCTTTGAAGAGGCCAAACCAGGGGCAAACTCTCATGATCCCCCATAAAGACGCATCGGACCAGGATTATTAAATCCAGAGATAACAAACATCAAGACAAGCCTTACCAAGGCAAAATACTTGAAGAACACCGTCCCTTCAAATGTTGGAAACCCCGAAGGGAGTATCTCTTTCCTGAAATTTCAAATGAAGTCAAAACCTACACCTGTTTCTTCATGTGCAGGTGCATGGACGTTGTCAAAATTGAATTGAAAATTGCCAACAAACACAGAAAGTGCTAAGGCATGTTGCCAGGACAAACGTCGCCCAACTGGGGCAGAACGGCCGTTAATCTCACGAATAACACCCATAAATACAGACGAGAGAAGACATTCCCAAAGTGGATGATGATTGCAGCAAAATACATGAATGAATTTAGCTGGGGCAGGCATGAAAAACCATGCCTAACTAGGACAAGTGAATCATTTGTACGCCGGACGTTTCTTCTCTTGCAAAATCCAGGGACGCAATGACATAGTCGTCCGCATCAGAAGTAAACCCCAAGATATAAATTTGGGTGAACGGTAACTTTGTATCGTTCCAATTTGATCTCCAAAGATCCCACATGTAACATGAGTTTTTCCTCATTTAACAGGAAGGCGTTGGCGCCGAAAACCACAAAAGAAAAGAACTCACTAATTGGGGAGCGAACAAAATTATCGGCCTTGGAAGTCATGAACTCCAAGAAATGGTCTTTGATTATAAGATCGAGTAGAGGGTAAAAAGTATCGCTTCCACACATCATGCTTTGACATGCATTCCGATAACAATTTCCTTTTTCCTTGAATAAAAGGAACTTTGAAGAATGGCGCTGGAATGCGCCCAAAAACACAAATGGATCTCCTCTGGGGCAAATCCTCAAGAATGATTCATTGCCAACCAAACGGAGGGATCGTGGCCACAATATAGATGGCCAATTTCTGCAAGCCGTGCGTTTGTGTTCAAATGAAAACGCCAAGCAAGAACAAGGCGGTATCGTTCCAATTTGTCTTGAATTTTGGAACGCAAACTGGCACTTATTGTTTGTTTTTTACAGGGGCTCGCCATCAAGGCAAAACGGGTTTTCACATCCCATGTATTACCCGTTGGAATACATGACCAAGGGTAAATTATATCGTTCTAATTTTTTGAAAAATTCGTGAACGTACAATAACATGTTTCTTCCGCATTTTCAGGGATCTCCAGCCGCGGGGGACAGGTAAGTATCCCTTTCCCCAATCCATTAAAGATGTTAAATAAAAAACAGAGAGAAAAAGAAAATATTTCAGAATCTGATGTCTAGAAAAGACATAGAATTCTAACTTCATTGGCATTCATGTTTTGAAACAGGAGGTTGTCTGAACATGAATAAGAACATGCATGGTGCATCCTAAAATCCCCTTAACGGGTAGAATTTTTGGAGAAAATGAAAAAGATTTTTCCAATCAAAAGTTGTTCAAAACTTTCAAAAGGACGTTTCCTCGAAAGACGAGAGGCAAAGCCTAAATCCAAACACGTCCTATACACACTTGAGAGAGGAGTGGAGCGGATCAGATAGCAAAATCTGGACCTACGGAAGTAGGGATTATTCGCAGCAATTACTTGGATTGGGACAACGGAGGCATTCGTTTCATATCCCCAAATACTACAGGTGACCATTGACAACCCCTTTGAACGGCGGTTTTCATTCTTAACCCTGTCAAGAACGACCCCACATCGGGGCAAAATGGAGGTGAGTCCAGCAACATCAGGAGAAAATGGTTAGAAATTTTCTTGCTCGGACTAACATTAATCTTTGTGTGTTGTTTATATGGTAATCCAAGTGCCATAGGATGATGAGAAGCATTCATTTCTCTATCCCACACACTGAATCCTTTGCATAGCCAAGTTGAGCCTGCAAAATCATTTCATAAACCCGTTGGTGATCATCGCACATTCCAAGACGGATGCAGCATCACTTCAGAAACGAAGGAATTCAAGACTTAGGGTTTGCAAAAAAAATTCCTAAGTTAATGCTTAACCTTGTTAGACCTTTGATCGTAGGTCTAAACACGATCCCATGAAGATGAGAAAAAGTGGGATTTAGAAAATGAATGAGAAAAATCCACAGCATCGAGAAAAAGCAAAGTGCCTGGTAAAAGCAAGGCCGATGCTCATGTAAGTTGTTTGATTGATCCGTAATGAAGCCGGATGGGAAAAGAGGAAATCCCTAAAGGAGTCAGATAAAAAAGACTACTCCCCAAATGGTGTCAAGCGTGAAGCAGAGACGCAAACAGAGTCATCAGTCTCTTAATGCGACGAAACGCTCCCTGAAGAGCTGGTGCACACCTCAAAATCGGTTGCGCATCCCAAAAACTGAAGGTGCAGAGAGGAAAAGGGCAGGTGGTAAATTTGCAATGATCACCAATGTTAAACCCTTCGTAATTTCTGGGCCAAAAACAAGCATTTTTCGGTCCCCAATCCTACCAATGTTACAACCCTGAAACAGTCTTCTCTGACTAAGACACTTGGGTTAACATATTGCTTAGCTCGAAGAAGTACGAGCAAGACTATTTCTTTCTCATTTTGCAGGGTTCTTGACTTGTAAATCCGGAGCAGATGGTGAAGACTTTCATACAATGGCCTCGACTCCAAAGCGGGTCCCCCTTGAAAACCAATATCCAAGCCCAACATTACGGTCCCGTGGAAGACCTCCCGACCGATCAAAATGTATGCGCTGCGAATGAGCCTAAAACCTAGGCACAGGTTAGTAGGGAATTGAGTGCATCCCCTATAAAAAACCACTATCGCAAAACAGGTGAGAAGACCTCATTGTCGAAAAATATTCCAATTGATGTTTTGAACAAACTCTTTTTGGAATTTTCAAACTGTTGATCCAGATTTTCCGTGCAAGGGATTTGTGATCACATTTGCATGTTGCAAGAATGCTTTGGATAACCTCCAGCATCAAAATGCTCATCTCATGATTAAAACTTAAATCATACGGTTTTGTCAAAATGGACAGCCGTGGTCTTCCCATAGATTACTAACGTTTTCTTGGTGAAGAAAAATATTTTAGGCTCAAACTTCTGCAGGATACCTGGAGAACCCAGCTCCCAGAATGTCGCCTCAACAGACTCAAGTGAAGCTTTGTCAAAATAAAATCTTTCACTGATTCAAAAACTGAATTCCCGACAAACTTCGGGATCTCTAAAAAAAGAGGGGAAGAAAAACCCTTTTAAAAGAAAAAGTCCTATCAGACGTGGAGAACCCTTGTCCCAGGACCCATTTTTAAAATATCAAACAGTCCCAGCAGACGTGGAGAACCCTCGTCATGAGACCCATTTTCAAAAATCAAACAGTCTCATCGGACGTGGAGAACCCTCGTCATGAGACCCATTTTCAAAAAAAAAAATCAAGCAGTCCTAGCTTGACGTGGAGAACCCTTGTCATGAGACCCCTTTTCAAAAACCAGACAGTCTCATTGGACGTGGAGAACCCTCGTCATGAGACCCCTTTTCAAAGCAAAACCAAGGTAGATACCGCCTGAAGGGTCAACACAAGGTAGAAACCGCCTGAAGGGTCGATTCAAGGTAGATACCGCCTGAAGGGTCAACTAAAGGTAGAAACCGCCTGAAGGGTCAAACCAATGGTAAAAATCGCCTAAATGGTCAAATTAATGGTAGAAATCGCCTGAAGGGTCAGTCAAAGGTAGAAACCGCCTGAAGGGTCAAACCAATGGTAGAAACCGCCTAAAGGGTCAAATTAATGGTAGAAACCGCCTGAAGGGTCAGTCAAAGGTAGAAACCGCCTGAAGGGTCAACTCATGGTAGAAACCGTCATAATGGTCAACTCAATGGTCCGATCCACCATACGGATCAAAATCCTTGGCAAATCCCAAATGGGACGCGTCTTCCTTAGATTCCTATCAGTTAGGAATCCCATTATGGTTTGACCTACCATACGGGTCAGAGCTTAACCTCTCTAGGATACTCTAGTAACGAGTTCCTAGAAATTCTCTTGAATCCATCAAACACCGCGAAAATCGCACAAACATCGATCAGGTAAGTGGCAGGTATGTCTCTCTATTATCTCACTCTCTCATGTCACATGAACATTCCCCCCTTCAAGAAAGAGCATAAAAGGACAAGCATGAAGATTGGATGTCATGACTCCTTTTCCTTTAGTTTCCCGAGTCGAGTCGATCAGGACTCAGGTGTCACCTTATCTTTGAGAGAAACCTCTAACGAGATTCCTCTCAAAGAGGGGCAGCTGTTGACACCTAAATTTTGATCAACTTTTTTATTTTTTTTTTATTTTTTATTTTTGAAAATTCATAGAAAATCCATAAAAAGTTGAAAAATTGAAAAATCAATTTTGGTGACCTTAGCCAAGCTAAATGAACCATTTTGACCAAAAAAATAATTTTCATAATTTTCATTTTTTTAATATATTTTCGAAAAATACAAAAAAAAAGAAAAAAAAGAAAAAGAAAATCAAGAAAATCAAGAAAAATAATATTTGAGGTCACAAAAATATATAAAAATATTCGGTATTTTTATTTTTATTTTATCCATTTTCTGACCTCATAAATAGTAAAATTCAGGTTTGATTTTAGGTGTTCTTTGATCATCATAAAATTGAATTTGACAAAAATATTAGTAATGATTAAAAGGAAAAAGGAGTGAAAACATCATCATTTAAAATAAAAGGGGACTAATCATTTTGTCTTCGCTTTTGATTATTTTATTATTATTTTTACTTTTTAGTATTTTATTTTATTATTTTATTATTTTATTTTTAGTATTTTAGGCACCTCCCCCCCCCATCATCCGTGGCTTCCTCTCCTCCTCCTCCTCCTCCTCCTTCTTCTTCTTCTTCTTCTTCTTCTTCTTCCTCTCCCACGCTCATTTTTTCCCCCATATTCTCTCTTCCATTTTTTTTTGTCATCACACTACCACCCTCCACATTTCTTGCGTTTCCGGCCGATTGGACCGTTGGATCGAGCTGATTTTTTGTGTACAAGGTCTTCTTGATCCCTTCTTCATATCCACCGTTCGGATCTTTAAACAAATCTCTCAAAGTGGTCGTACAGCAACCAAATCAGAAGCTGTTCCAGGCGTGGGAATTGTATACCCGCCGACATTTCTTGAGTTTCCGGCCGATTGAGCCGTTGGATCGAGCTAATTTTTTGTGTGCAGGGTCTTCTTAACCCCTTCTTCATATCCACGGTTCGGATCTTTAAAAAGATCTCTCCAAGTGGTCGAACAGCAGCCAAATCAGAAGTTGTTCCTGGCGCGGGAACTGTTCATCCGCCGGTATTTCTTCAGTTTTCGATCAATTCGACCATCGGATCGAGGTAAAATTTTGTGTATAATCTCATCTCAATTCTTTCTTCATCTTCACCGTTCGGATTTGTGAAAATAGTTCAACGTCCTCCTCATCCGAGCTCGGATTATTGTTTATTTTGTATTTTTTCGTATTTACTGTGTATTTACTTTATGTCATAGCATTTCTATATTTCGCATAAAAGACCCAGAATCGGAAGGCCGAGCCTCCTGTTGGTGTCTAAATATTTACTGTGTATTTACTTTATGTCATAGCATTTCTATATTTCGCATAAAAGACCCAGAATCGGAAGGCCGAGCCTCCTGTTGGTGTCTAAATATTTGCTGTGTATTTACTTTATGTCATAGCATTTCTATATTTCGCATAAAAGACCCAGAATCGGAAGGCTAAGCCTCCTATTGGTGTCAAAGGTGTTTTATTTATTTATTTTCTGTAAATCATATTGTGCTACCCCAGAATCGGAAGGCCGAGCCTCCTGCTGGTGGTTTATACCCCCACACATTGTTGCACGAGCACCGACGGACTCCGACGTCGTAAAATTCACCGGATCCCATCTCCTTTGCTTATGTTTATGTTGTATAATGACTTAATATCTTCTTTATTTATTATTATTATTTTTTTTTTGCATTGTGTTGCGTCCTATAAAAACAAAAACAAAAACAAAAAATGCTAGATTGGATGGCTGCAGATGAGCCACGTGTCGTGATCCGATGATTTTCAGAATAAAAAATATTTTTAACATTAAAAGAAATGAATTTCGAATTTTACAAAAATTAAAATGATTCGATTGTCACCGAGACGCCACGTGGCGAGTTAGGGACCATCAGTTGGGATTTATTTTCAGAAAATTTATAAAAAAAAATCAAATAAAAAAAAATTCAAAAAAAAATTGAGAAAAATTGCAGAAAATTCCTAAAAACTTCTAAAAAATTTTGAAGGCTGAAAATGACAAAAAAAAAATTGATTTGTTTCCATTTTTTGGATTTTCTCCCATTTAATCCAAAATGACGATTTTACCCCTCAAAGGGTAAATCGTCTTTGATATTCCGATGAATTGTGGAAAGTGCTTAGAATTTGGTGATGGGCCAGATAGGTGGCTAAACCTTATGTCTAAGATTTTCACATTTCATTCCCATTTTTAGAAAATGACGATTTTACCCCTTCGAATGGTAAATCGGTTTCTAAAATTCCAGAAAATCATGAAAATTGCAAAAAAAATAGGAAATGGGTCAATTGAGTGACCAAACCTATTTTTGACATTGTTTTACTCCGGATTCATTCCGAAATGACGATTTTTCCCTTTTTAGGCAAATCGTCCCTTTTGTCTCAAAATTACGACTTTACCCCTGATGGGTAAAATCATGTCTAAATCATTCCTAAGCTTGATTGATACTTATTTAGGCTAATAGAGCCTTATTAGGAGTGTCATGTTGATTTGGTGTGATTATTTTACATATTTGGATTCATTGATTTGCGCATTTTATTACTGATTGTGATTGCCAGGATAGTCATTCCTATTTGCATGAATTCCTAGATTTAGGATTCGTACTCCCCTCATCTGCATGAAATCCTAGTTAGGAAAATCACTCACGTTAGGTACCGAAAGGGCGTTGGTAACGACACCAGCGTAACCAAGTCCCCGAACCCAAAATCTCTGGTTCCGTAGAACTGATCGATCTCTCCCAATCGATCAGTAAGGTTTCCGGTCTACCCTCCAAGAAAGACCGGTGGCGACTCCAAATGCATGCACAAGTTGCACATGCCACCACGACCACACTAAGGTCGAAAGCGATCGACTCTTATCGTCGAATCCTCCTGAAAAATATTCCCGCCGCGATTTGGTATGGGCCTGGGAGGGCTCGCGCCGACCCAAGACCCGTGATCGGTAATCCATTAGCCGCGTCCGCCTTCGGACGGGTCGCGACATCTACCCTTGGTCCTAAATCACACATTCCCTAAGCCCTTAAGGCTATACTAGGCGGCCATTGATTTGACTTGATGTGCGTTGACGTGGTTCATTTATGCACTTGATTGCGCTTTCCCTATATTGATTGTGATTTGATAGGACTAGCCTTCCAATCTGCATGAAACCCCTTGAATCAGACTTACCTCACCCAAAAATTGCGCATGTATGAAATCTTAGTTAGGAAAATCATTCGCGTTAGGTACCGAAAGGGCGTTGGTAATGACACCAACGTAACCAAGTCCCCGAACCCTAAATCTCTGGTTTCGCAGAACTGATCGATCTCTCCCAATCGATTAGTGAGGTTTCCAGTCCACCTTCCAAGAAGGACCGGTGGCGACTCCAAATGCATGCACGCATAGCCCATGCCACCACGACCACACCAAGGTCGAATGCGATCGACTCTTATCGTTGAAACCCCCGCATAAAAATTTACTCCCGTTGCGATTTGGTATGGGCCTAGGAGGGTCCGCGTCGAGAAAGCCCGCGATTTACATTTCAGAGTGGGGGCCCGATTCAACAATCCATTAGCCCGTAAACCATTTCGGGTCGCGACAACAGGTCCATGCTCTTTTAGCACAAGCAGCAGGTTAATAGACAGATTTAGAGCAATTAACTAATTACTTAGCAGTCAATGAAGGATGGCAAGACATGGAGGATTTTAACTCAAAAACAAGCTGGCATTTGTCTTACTTCTCTGAAACAAACATGATAAAAACTGATAATTGGCCGCCAAAAAGAGGTGGAGATAGAACAAAATGACCAATAATCCAAATCAAAACTTCTGACTTTCCAGTTCCAAGTTCACATGTGAGTGTAACTAAACTATACGTCTCAAAAACTATATATCACAACTCTCGTGTGTTGATGTCACAGAAGCAAATGAAAACAATCAATCAACCCATGAAAGAGAACAATCCCATTGAAAAGCAAAACTTCATTCCATTCATTAGCTTTGCAATACAATTCAATTACACCCAAAACTAATCACTTTGCACACTCAAAGTGTAGCTCCTCCTTCATTACAACAGTGAAGAGAAGCAGATTATAGTCAGTAGTCACTAAGAACCACGCCACTTCATGCGGCATGCGTGGGTGTCTGGGTGGGTAAGGTGAGCTGGGTCTAGACTTTGGACTCTGAGCCTTTGAGAGAGATAGCTTCAGTTACAATAATATATGTCTATATTATATAAATAGACCCGGTCCGATTGGATGGTTTTCAACCCGAAATCGAGAACGGAACCGGTACCCGCCCGTTTCAGAAAATTGAAATTGAGAACCAAACTGCCAAATTGGTACCTGCCAGTTATCATCCAAAATCAACCGATTGGATACGGTCTGATCCGGTTTGGATGGATCATAGTTTTTTTGCTCACCCCTAGTTTAGACTGCACCATCAAACTGTGGATGGGGGCATATCAATAAGTGTGGTTTTGATTGCTTGTGTTTGCTTTAGAGAATAAATATGTTCTCTAATAAACGGTATATGTAACAATATACATGAGAAGAATTTACATAGGTTTCGAAGAGTCGAAAAGTTTAGTACTCTTCCTATATGGACAAAGGAGAAAAAAGAAAAACCTATATGTTCTAACACACGGAATGGTAAAACCAATCCTAATATATACAATATATCTAACAGCTTGCTCCCATTAGACCGTTTGTATTTATATGCATAAGGATTCCGATTCACGGATATCTTGATTCAAGAAAGAAAAGGCTCTCTATTGATTTAAAGGTTGTACCTATGGGATAGGAATAGAGAAAGAGGAAAAAAGTGAACAACACTATGTCTATTCCATCTCTATTTTTCTCTTCATTACATGAGAAATCAACTATGTCGGATTTATCAAAATCAAACACTGCCCTTGAAGAATTAACATTCAAGACTGCGTTTGGTTGTCAGGATAACAATTAGGATATGATAAAATTTATTATATTGTGTGTTTGGCTACCGCTCGAGACTAGATAAAGTGAGATATAAGGGGATATAACCTAGATCAAATTATCCCTTGGAGGAGGTAGGATAAAGGTGGATATGATTTTTTAGTTCATGGTATAAAAGCTATTTTTTCCTCAAATAACAAGGTTCTTAAAAAATAATAATTAAATATGAATTATATTTGAATTCTAATATTTAAAATAAAATTAAAATTAATTTTTTTATTCCTACATATTTAAATTAGTTTCTTTCTACTTTACAATATATATTATGTGCACATATATTAACACACGCTTCATATCTACGTCATTACGAATTGAAGGATTTTTTATTGGGTAAGTTCAAAGAAGGATTTTTTGCTAGTGTAGTTTATTATTTAATATTTTTTATTAAAAAATGATGGAACAGAATAAAAATAACAAAAAAGGGATATAAAAATAAAAATAAGTAAACAAAAATGAATTAGAAGAAACTAAATCTTAAACAAATAAATTCGAACTTGAAAATGATCTTTCGAATTCTTGAAAAATGTGGGGCAATTATATTTCTAAAAAGTAACCTAAAAATCTCCTTCTTCTATGTATCTTTGGTTCATGTTGAAGTTCCACCCCTTCTTTGTAATTTTTTAGTACATGTCAAAATTCTACAAAAATGGTGAGAGAGTTGAAACTTCTTCTGTATGTTTATGGTTCACGTCAAAAGTCTATGAAAGTAGAAAGAGAGTCAAAACTCATTCTCCTCTGTAGTTTTATGGTTAATGTTGATATTTAATAAAAGTAGCAAGAGAGATAAAACTTTTCATAGTTGCAAATACGAATGACCATATTTTCTCTCTTACTAGAGTTGACAGTGAATAACGAGAGATTCTTATAGTCTCTGTTTATATATTTTCATATTCATGTACATCGATATGTGTAATTACAAACCATAAACATAATAGGATATGAATATATCCAGTTTTATTATTGTGATTTATCAAACAGTAGATATGATATGGCAAAATATCTGGATTTCATATCTTATCCTATTCAATCCGATCATGACTAGAAATCCTAACGATCAAACGCAGTCGAAAGGTACATCATGATACTTAGCACAAATTTTTATATCCCTCTTTTTGTTATGTGGGCGAGTAAGAATCTCTCAAGCTTTGTGTGTTCTTCGTCTCCAAATTGACCACATGCCAAATCTCGAGAGTGATAATCAGTTCGCGAACAAATATCCAACAAGTCGCATAGTTGAAAATGAATAGCAACCATAGGAGAGAGCTCAATAACCTTGGCTCTAACTATAGAAACCACATCACAGGCTCGAAAAATGACTAAATATGATCTCTCTCCAAGCCATGCATAGCCTCAAACATTTCTCATACTGCTGATAGTCTCTAGTAGAAATGAGGTGGCAAAATGAATCCAAAACCTAAATTTTTCCTATATTTTAGGGTGTGGGTCATAAATAGGTTGCCTTAGGTTTGAAAAACAAGTAGGAAAATTTCAAATAAGAACCTGAAATGTCCTCATTTTCTCAACTAAGGGAAGTAGACCTTGTTTCCAATAAGGGCATGAAGTGCCTTTATTGACTCAAATAAAAGCTTAAATTGAAAATTATTTCAAATAAGTACCTAAAATGGCCATATTGGTCTCAAATAAGGGCATCACCTAAGAACATTTTAGTCTTTTACTTTTTGTTTATTTTTTTTTTGTTTTTTCTTCCTTTTTGCTAGTGGCTGGCCTCTAGCAATGGTTGGCCACTAGCTTTGGCCAGATAGGGCTGGGCGAGGGCCACACTGCCAACCACAAGCCAGGCTAGGGAGGGACGGCCTCACCTCGCCCAGTGAAGGCTTGGGCAAGGGGACCTTCGCCTGTAGCCCACCCTCGCTAAGGCGCCGGCAAGCCAAGGACCATTTCCCTCTTTTTTTACTTTTTAAAATTTATCATATCCTGTGTTTGGCTACCACGCAGGACTGGTTAAAGTGAGATATAAGAGGGATATAGCCTAGATAAAATTATCCCATAGAGGAAGTGAGATAAAGGTGAATAAGATTTCTTAGTTCATGTTATAAAAGCTATTTTTTTCTCGAATAAAATACTTCTTAAAAAATAATAATTAAATACGAATTATATTTGAATTCTAATATTAATATGAATTATGTGCACATATATTAACACATGTTTCGTATCTATGTCATTACAAATTGAAGGATTTTTTTTTGCTAGTATAGTTTATTATTTAATAAAACTTTTATTAAGAAATTATGAAACAGAATAAAAATAACGAAAAAAGGATATAAAAATAAAAATAAGTAAATAAAAATGAATTAGAAGAACCCTAATTTTAAACGAACAAATTCGAACTTGAAAATGATCTTTCGAATTCTTGAAAAATGTGGGACAATGATATTTCTAAAAAAAACTAAAAATCTCTATGTATCTTTTATTCATGTTGAAGCTTCACCACTTTTTTGTAATTTTTTAGTTCACGTCAAAATTCTACAAAAACGGTGAGAGAGTTGGTTGAAACTTCTTCTCCTTCGTAAATTTCTGGTTCACATAAAAAGTCTATGAAAGCAGAAAGAGAGTCAAAACTCATTCTCCTATGTAGTTTTATGGTTCACATTGAATTTTAATGAAAGTAAGGAGAGAGTCAAAACTTTTCATAGTTGCAAATGCAGATGATCATAATTTCTCTCTTACTAGAGTTGGTAGTGAATTATGAGCTATTCTTATCGTTTGTGCATTTTCAGATTCATTTACATCGATAAATGTAATTACCAAACTATAAACATAATAGGATATGAATATATCCGGCTTTATTATTGTAATTCACCAAACAATAGATAGAATACGACAAAATCTCTGAATTTCATATCATATCCTATCAAATCTTATCATAGCCAGAAATTCTGACGATCAGCCGAAAGGTATATCAAGATACTTAGCAATAAATCTTGAGCAGACATCTTGCAGATCATACAAAACTAACTACATACTAAAGAATGCACAACCCAAAGCCAATTATGTAGGCAAGAAAGAATCTCTCAAGCTTTGTGTGTTCTTCGTCTCCAAATTGTACCTACCAAATCTTAAGAGTAATAATCAGTTCGCGAACAAATATCCAACAAGTCCCATCGTAGAAAATGAATGCCAACCACAGGGAGAGAGCTTAGTAACCTTGGCTCTAACTATAGCGACCGCATCGTAGGCTCCAAAAATGACTAAATATGATCTCCCTTTAGGCCATAGCCTTAAACATTTCTTATACTGCTAACAGTCTCTAGTAGAAAGGAGGTGGCAAAATGAATCCAAAACCTAAAATTTTCCTATATTTAAGGGTGTGCGTCATAAATAGGTTGCCTTAAGTTAAAAACAAGCAGGAAAATTTCAAATAAGGACCTCAAATGTCCTTATTTTCTTAAATAAACGCTTGAAGTAGATTTCTTTTTAAACAAGGGCATGAAGTGCCTTTATCGACTCAAATAAGAGCATGAATTGAAAATTATTTTAAATAAAAACCAAAGTGGACATATCAGTCTCAAATAAGGGTTTCACCTAAGAACATTTTAGTATTTTACTTTTTTTTCTTCCTTTTTGCTAGTGGTTGGCCTCTAGCAATGGTTGGCCATTGGCGTTGCCCAGATAAGGATGGGCAAGGGTCCAGCGAGGGCTTGGGCGCCCGCAACCCACCCTCTCTGAGGCGCTAATGACTTTGCCGACCATTTCTCTCTTTTTTAATTTTTAATTAACTATATTTTGACCAAAACATCATTGACTGACCGGCGAGGTCAAGCCCTTATTTGAAACAGTCATGACCATTTCAAGCCCTTATTTGAAACTGTCATATTATTTCATGCATTTATTCGAAACGAGGTCTATTTCATGCCTTTGTTTCAAAAAATGAGGGTACTTCGGACTCTTATTTGGAATTTTCCCAAAATACGCTTAATGGATCATAGATGGGTTACTTAACAATTTAATGAGTCTTAAATATGAGCTTTAAATGGGTCATCAAAAGATTGTCTACTTATCTTAAGCGAGTCATGATAAAGTTTTCAAAGAAATAAGTGGAGCCGTGGAGAGGTAAGAGCTCAAATAGGTTCTTTGACAAACGAATACTAACGTGAAATCTCATTACCCATTTGAAGATGATTGCCGTGATGCAGTAAATGGAGAAAGTAGGTCATAATAAACATGTACATGCGGAATCGATCAATGGTAACAGCATCGACCATACTAGATCATATTGATAGTATTTTACTAAAGCTGCAATTATCTTTAAGAATGTGCAACTTGTCGGACCAACTCCACTCCGAGCATTCAGAAGAGTCCCCCACCTGGTCAAGAAATTAGGGTTTAATGTGCCATAGGAAGAAATGGAGTCGCTGAAGCAAATCAAGTTAATCACACCACAGAAGGCAATTCAAAGTCTATGCCTCCTCACCAAACAGAAGTGATGGTAGAGAGGGAGAGGATTTCCATGGTTGGAAATCCTCTCCCATTGAAATCCCCACAGCCCACCCCACATGGAGAGGGGCCCCCACATGGAGGGTGGGGATCTCAATGATCCTCTACCATTAAGAGCTGGTAGAGAAGACTCTAGTCAAGGAACAATGACCATAAGAATGCAAGCAGCAGTGGGTATGTCCACATAGGAAGACATTCAATTTAGAAATCGTGATTGAAGCAATGACATTTACATAAAAAGGCCCTTCAAGGAGAAAAAATTTCAGGAATGCTTTCCAGATAGCTTGAGCAAGCCTAAAAGAAGAACCTCAATGGAATCAAAACAACAGAAAATGCTTTGTTTTACTCCATAACCCTGCTGTTTAGCAGTCCAAAATCTAGCAGAAATTTGGAAAGCTCTAAGAGAAGGAAGGTAACGGAATTAGCTTCAAATAGGAATCACGACCAAACATTTAACATTGACACCTCCTCTGAGAACCAAGTGGAAAGAGATTACACCACACAAACATCTTCTTGAGAAGAACTGAATTGATGCATCCAGATGAACGACAAACTTACCAAGCCAACAGACATTGCGCTTCAAATCACTCATTCACATATCAACCTGCCATCGACTTGTGGCATGTCGTCGAATGAGTTGAGCAAGATCGAAAGAGGAGTGAAGAAATGGTGGGAAACGGTATGAGATTTGCCGCCCTTTCTGATTTCTGGCCTTGAGAGCTCGAAATTGGCGTTTGCAGCATGACTCGCCATCCCTGCTGTCTGAAGATTCAGCTCGGAGAAGGGATCTAAAACTCGGGTCAAGATACAAATCAAACGCAACTTAAGAATTGACTATTTGAACGGATAGAGTACAAGGCAACGACCCCGGTTGGAGCAATGGAAGCTAACCTCAATAAAGAAATGCCAAGAACGAGTGCAAATTAGGGTTACACTATCTTGGTACGTGAAAAGGGAGTTTCATACAGAGGTTTTCTTAAAACATCATCAGCTTAGACCATAATCAAAGCTGCAGATCACCAAAAACCGCAGTCATTAGTTGACATGGTACACGCAGCCACATATGAGAAGATACATAGAAAAACCAAGGTGTAGTGTACGTTGTAGCGTACGTTTTTTTTTTTTTTGGTAAAAGTAAGATCTATATTGAAGAAAGCGCTGGTTACAAACAAATCCTCCGCCGCACACCACCAAAGTGTCGCCTAAGGCGTAAGGGTAGCTCGGGTTGGGAAAGCAGCAAAAAAAAATAGCTAAAACGTGGCAGCTACACAAAACTCAAAAACATATATGAGACAACCTAATCAAAGAGCTATACAAAAAATAATAGGCCAAGCAAAGTGGTCGCATGGTAGTACCAAGGGAAACCGAATCTCCCACAAGCATCAATCGAAGATCGCTGAGGAGATGCCCCAAGAAGCTTGTATCCTCCGATTTCGAGGGTTGTCATCAACATGGCTAAAAGACAAAGCCTTATCTTTGACAACTTTCTGAAGAAGCTCCTTGAGGGACGCCATATTGAATTGCTTGTGTCGGAAAAGGATGTGATTCCGTTCCGTCCATATCATGTAACAAAGAGCACCAAAAGAAAATCTAGCTATACTTTGATGGAAGGAATTGCCTCTAATGTGGCACATCACCCACTGAAGATTGTCTTGCCATGAAGCGTTATGCCAGGCTAAGTTGCATTTAGCAGACCAGAATAAAGCAAGAGACTTTGTAAAACGACATGCAAAAAATAGATGATTGACGGAGTCAGGCCGACAACAACAAAAAGCACAAGTACCTTCTGCAATACGTTGATGCCTGATAATAACGAAATTTCTCCAAAAGGTGGAACCAACTATATAAACATATATATTCGCTAAATATTTAGCACTCAAGTTGAAGCATATACATACAACGGATCAAAGCTTCAGCAAATGGAACAAGAGTTACAGGCAATATCATACATGCCTCGAGATAACCATTAAGGGCGCATTCCGTTATTGTACACATCCAAGGTCCTTTGTAATAATAAGAAAACTGAGATCCCTTTGAATCATCAGTCGCTCTCCAAGTTTAGCTTCAGAAAGGAAGCCTGCAAGAAAGTTAGAAGCCAAGTATAAACAAGAAGAGTAACTGCTTATAATTGCAAAAAGATCGCCGCGACGAGTCAACAATGTGTGCAATTTCGTCCTAGGGAAGAGGTTATATCTGTACTTGATAGGTTCTTAATTTAACTTGCAACGTGATTTAAAGCATTATATCGATGTGAAACAGATATAAATCTTGGGTGCAAAAGCAATGACCAGCTTGCCATGAACTGAAGATGACTCGCACTCTTTTAACCGTGGAATGCAATGTATATGGGAGTCACTATACGTAGCTAGGGTATTCTTGAGCACTACTTTAGCAGTTTGGTCCGCAAAGTAAACATCTAACGCCCATTTTTTTAGAACTCATAAAAACCCAATCGAATCATAGATCTCTATCTGCTTAATCCATTAATCAACTTCACTTTAGATTACTAACTTGACGACTGGAGTAATACTGTGCATAATTTGAGCCAGTTAATTTCGGAGATAGATCATATCTTAAGTGTCGAATTAGGTGATGTCGATTAGGATGAAGTACAAGGAGAGTGGTGTGTACCCAAGTTTCAGGGATGTATCAGAGCCATCATCTTCCAAAGGAGGGCCGGAATTGCAGCTGCACACATTGGCGGCAGACTCGGACGACACCCCTTCCTCCGGAACTGCGGCATCTGGCTCCGTGACAACGTGCCGCTTTCCTTTGGTCAACATAGTCATCTGCAACATAACTTAGATTGATCAGCCGATTCCTTTTATGGAATGTATACAGTCGAACATATAAATTTAAATCGAAAACACAGAACAAGAGTGACTAACTTTCTGCTTTAATAACTTGTTTTCTTCAATCAACTCCGCTCCCTGCATTCATCAAAACGGCGAAAAAAAAAAGAGTACTTTAGAATAATAAAAGCGCCCAAACTGTCAAGATCATGCATAAATATCAGCACCACGAAGGGGCATGCACCACATAAGTAATTTACTCTTTTCCTGCACTTGTATGACGTCTCATACCAAAATAATTCAGTTTGTTACTTCGTTATGATAATTAAAGCATACTGAATAATTTGATGGATATAACTTGCCGTACCAGAGCTATGACAGTGATTATCGGTTAGTCAATAAAGATAAGTATTAGAGTTATGGCCAGTTACCTCTTGAAAATATAAGGATTCGTGTCACGCATGTTGATCGTGTCAGAAATTTTATTAGCCCCATACTTCGACATAAGCACCTTCATCACACACATTGATTTACAAAGACTCGACATCTTAGACTAAGTTTGTACGCATGGCCTCAAAACCAATTCTTCCTAATGATTTCCTTCTTCTGTATATGCTGAGTAAACGATCAGATATGGTTTAGCAGCTCAAAATCACTTGATGCACAAACTGACCTTTTTCTCTAGATCAGTGATCTCGGTCCTAATTCGTTCTTCCTGTAAAAAAAGAAGAAGATAATACAACTCCGGCTATTATCACATGATCAATATGCATATGCTAAATCGAACTCGATGGAGTGAAAAAGCGACAAGGATATCACGAAACCTTAGTCACCAGCACACGGCTAAGTCCAGCTTCAAGCATCGTCTCCAATTGCTGCAGCTCCTCTATATTCAGTCCTTGAAGATCATCACCCCTCAATTGCCTGTTTCAATGCAGGAGTCAAAGATCCACGATCGGAACGCAAACGAGTATCAAGACAAGTTCTTCGTGTAGGCCAAGAGAAAAAAATATGTACCTGAGTCGGTGGCTCTTTTCCGCCACTTCCTTGCATAACCTCATGTTATTGCTATGCTCCAGCTATTAAATGAATGACACATTTTATGATGGTTAACTCAGTAAATGCCGATGCAATTGCTTAGACTTCAAAGGTAAATTACAAGACACCGTTCTATTTTTTGTGTTTTCTGGAACAACTTCACAAAAAAAGAACCGTCAAGTTCATAGTACATCATTCCCAGTAGTGTTCCAGTAAACAGAAATTCCAAGCTCGGATCTTAAAGAGATTACCTGCAGCTCAAGGGAAGGTTGGTCCATATTCTCGAGATTATTTTGGTGGAGAGTGTACCTCTCAAGAGTGTCCTTCATGCTTTAGACATAAATGGGAACAATAGGCTCATCACTCCTTTAGTCATAATCAACACTAGGTCTACACATATGTAACAGACATCTCCAGAAAGAATAGCATGTCATGACATGCTGAGAAGATAAATATCTAGTTTCTTTGAACCTCCAAGTAACTACTTCACAAAACAAAATTTGTTCAGACTCAAGCACGATTAGTCACAAAACTATACACGGTCGTTCCTAACTTTGAACAGCCTCCTTTACACACTTATCCTATCGAGTAGTGCTAACTTGCAAAAGACCTATCTGCACAAATATGATAGTATGCAATCTGGTAGATTTTAAGTTTCTATTCAGTCAATTGGGTCAAATTCAAGACTCAAGCAGAGTTTGCGACATCACAAGGTGAAGACATTTTGTAAACCAGTCAAAGAGTCATTATTCTATACTAATTGGAGGAGCACTCACTCAAATGGAGAAGAAGATGGCTGTACGTAGGACTCATGTCTGGTTCAAGTTGACAGATCTACGCAATGTGGAAAAGTTTTTCCACAGAAAAAAGACCTAAATAAGGAGTATCATCAATCCCCTGTGGATTTCAATCCTTTGTGCAAAAGGTGTCTGGTCATTTAACTTACTCTTCTTTTGGAAACGTAGTGTGGCTGATGGGCGTGGTCTGGTCAAGATTGGCTCTATACAGGTCTTTCTCAAACAGAAAATACAAGTTTAAATTTTACTAACATACAGACCTCATCTGCGACTGAGCATAAATGAAACAAAATTTAAGGAGCAACTAATCATCTGCCACACTACATAATCATTCTCAGAGTGAAACATGTTCACTAAACCTTCGGGTGTGGTCGCTAGCAAGATGTTTGGAAAACATGTTTTAGGATCCACTAAAACTTTTCACATGTCTGCTTGTGGACCAGGAGCACAGTTCATATTAAATATTCACAGGCATGTATAATTAGCACAATCATAACTATGGCGGAGCAATCACAATTTGCATTCACCGCATAAAATAAAACTGATTTATCCTTTCGACAAAGTTAAGCTGTTGGAAGAAATGGCAGCGGAGAGCTGTTTGATTACTTAATACACAGGTAATCCCAGCTGTAAGCCATTGATTCATAGCTTAAGCTGTTAAAACTCGTGAACCTAAAAAAATTGTAGATCAGCAACCACGAGTCTGTTGCACGCATAACGTCATGTACGCAATGACTGTAAATTACTAATAAAGACAAAATATTTGAGAAACAACTCTGATCAACCGTATCAACCTACTTAAAAAACCGCTATACGCATCAACTCTCAAGGATCAATTACTCTACAAGTGTGACACCTCTTGACTAATGTTAGTAGTCCATCGACGTAACTGTCATTTTGTGCATACACCAAGGTCTTCTCAAAGTAGCAATTCTAGGGGAATAGTTCAAATAGACTCCAAATTCATGACAAGCAACAATCTTCATATTAAGCACCCACAATGTAGAATGAAGATAAATCTATCTTAATTAGTTAGACAGAGATCACACAGCTATGACAACTGACAAGGCTCGCAAGTGGAAATATACAAATATGGGTTGCTAGATCTGGCATTGGGAATGTCATGGCTGAGATCATTCTTTTATCTATCGCTGAGGAGGTGTTAAGATTTGTATGTGAAGTTTTTGGTGTGGTCATTCTGTGATTTCTTCCTTCCACCTAAGCGGGAATAAAACAAATGCGCGTTCCCAGTACAAGTATACTTAAGTAAATACAGTATCAATGCAAGTCTTACTGGGGTTAAAGTGGAAGATCGAAATGGAAGTCGTATATGGCCTATTAGCTAGAAATCTATTTTCAATTCAGGTTTGCTATCTTTTTGTCCTAGTTAGGATATACCAACATGTAATACTCAAATTTGAGGACAGCCCCAGTTTTCAGTCCTGAAGCATGAGACTTGTGGCTAATTTTCTTGATCTGCATTTTCCTTTCTTGGCAAGCCAATAGGATGATATCCCTTCAACCCGATCTTATATATATTGGCATACAAAATGAGACAATTCTCTGGACAGTGCACGCCCGCTCAACTGATGATTCTATAGTTTTACATCATCGATGCAGCTAGTATATCCCCTGAACACTAATATATGAGATCAGTTAAGCCAAGTAAAGGAAGATTCATAAGTTGATCGATAATTTTTTAGAAATGTGACCATTAGAAGTACCTGTCATTTATTATTGGCTCCATCACTTTCGCTGTCTAGTTGAGAGAGAGTCCTAGGGGCACTATGGAAGCAAAGTTGGCGGTTAAGGCAACTTCCACCACCAACTAATGTTTTTATAAAGTCCTTGCTCTTATGGTAATTGAAATGTGATAAGACTATATAGATTCATCCTAAATGAAACAGCATTGAGTTTCATTGTGCCATGGCCATCTCCATGTACATTTTGTTTTCTTATACCTCCAGTTGAAGCCTGATTTGGGAGTCGCAAAGTTGGCCGGAGCTTTAACCGGAAAATGACCTGCACAATCTATTCCAGGTTAAGGCATCTGGATTTTGTTCTCAGAATGGCTTTGCATACTTAAGTTAGGGATGATCGCATGTCCAGTCTCTTTGATAGTGATCACACCGTTATCTCCTCCAATGAGGGGATCCTGACATAGTGTCTTGTTGGTCCACCGATCCAGTCATATTTGTTTATCCGTCCATATAGATAGAACACAGGCCGGGAGCCGATTAGCTAGTCAAAAGTACCACTATCAATTACTTTTGCTTTAAGATAACAATAGTTGATCTGTTCATTTATTTTGGACTGAGTGTTTGTTTTTGCCTTTTCAAAAATAGAAAGTAACTTTTTGCTTCCCCTTAAAGTTCAAAGTATCAGACAAACTTTAAAAATCGTGAAAAATTTTCAAGCAGACTTATAAGTCAATATATGAATGTAGTGAAAGTTTCAAGTATTCTGCATTAAAAAAATCAATCATGCGGCACATCTATATCCCACGACTAATTTAAGTTACTGGATATGTCAATTTAACTGATAAATTTACTTTTAACTATACATATTTATGGATTCAAATCCTAGTTCGAAATTTAAACAGTCAGTTTTCAAAGATGTAGTCGATACATAAGGTCATAATCTCGATATTATTGCGTGGTTCAAGAGACCACTGCTACTTTCAGTTTATCTAAAAGAAGTGTGACATCTTCAGTTATCTTCGACAGTGTCTTAGCAGAAGGCTCATTCTATGTATGCGCCAAATTTAGATTAAAAATGTAAACACATTTAATCACAAATTTTGTGGCTGTATTGATGTCCTTGGGTCGTACAGTATCACCTATTTCAATCCAACTTTGCATCTCTGAGATTTGGTTGCATCTCTGAGATTTGGTGGGACCACTTGCCAAGTGCTCTAAAAGCTTAAGCTGATAGAAGAAGGCGTGGTTTAATATTTATATATTCCAACACTGGGACCACTTGCCAAGTGCTCTAAAAGCTTAAGCTGATAGAAGAAGGCGTGGTTTAATATTTATATATTCCAACACTGGGACCACTTGCCAAGTGCTCTAAAAGCTTAAGCTGATAGAAGAAGGCGTGGTTTAATATTTATATATTCCAACACTAGAAGAAGGCGTGGTTTAATATTTATATATTCCAACACTCCCCCTCACGCTTAGTCTGGTCTTTTTGCCTAGTACTAAGCATGGACAAATTCATTAAGGAGGTAAATAAGGGCCTGGAAAGATTTGAACTCAGGACCTCCTGCTCTGATATACCATGTGAGATTTGGTGGGACCACTTGCCAACTGCTCTAAAAGCTTAAGCTGATAAAAGAATGCGTGGTTTAATATTTATATATTCTAACAGAATCCAAAAATTCCTATAACATAAATTATGCTCCTTATTTGAGTTTAAGTTATCTTCATAAAAAACTGTATATAGGCCAAATATTACCTTGCTATCACTGTATGGTGTCAATACTTTTAGCAGAAGGTCCAAGAATAGCGTTCTTTCTTTTGTATCTAAATTACCTTCTTTTCTTTTATCATTTTGCACGTTTCCTAGTGAAGAAATTGAATGATTTATGTACAAGGTTCATTTTCTTTTTCCTTCACTGACAAATGCACAAAAACTAATCCTACACGAACCATTGAGAATTGTGCTATGTAAAGAGTAGAAACTATTGAAGAAAGACCAAGAATATTTTGGCCCATCTTTCTTCCTATTCTCTTTTCTCCTTGTGCAATCTCTCCGTTTTTCCTACTACCTATTTATTTTTACCTTTCCTTCCTACACACGCTTCCCCTTCACTATTTAAACTTCGTAATATGTTCTCGCAAGCATAGACTAAGATGTGACTTATAACTCAAGCATGTGAATCAATAATATAATGAGAAGGAAATGGTTAGACTAATACATCATTTAGTACTTAAATGATTCAGCCAGTAGAGGTTAGGAGGAGTTCCAAAGAAGTTAGATTTAGTTCCCTACTCTATAGGACAAAACTGGGAAAGGAATTGACTGAAACAATCCCAAGGCATTTGAGAGTAATTGAAAGTGCTTTAACCTCTTCATGAATGAAAAGCTTTCCAATTCTTTTATCAAGCACATAAATCATTTTAGTTGGTGAACAATCCTACATATTTCGAGTGACTATGCCCAATATTCGTGTGTATTCAGTCGGCTGTTAATAAAGTAAGGGACTTATCTAGATCATTCTGTTCTCGTAAATGTTATATTAAGTTATATATCATTTAGCCATTGCCTATTAGATTATCTGATGTGATATTTAGACTTCAACTGTGCTACACTTTTTTTAACAAACTGTATCAAAAGCCGGATTGTTTCAGAAGATTCAAAAGCAAGATTGAATCTAGGATATGTTCGTAAGAGAAGAGGTAACAAAGATCTACAATCAGTAGTTTCTGAACAAGCGGTAGGTGCAATATCATTGAGTCTGTTGTTAGCAAGGACTAAATTGGCTCTGGTTCACGAAAAGAGAAAGAAGTCACCCGGAGCTTGTCAAAAGTCAATGATGTCAAGAGCTCACAAGGGAAACAAGTAGATAAGTGCAGCAACAAGGACAAGAAAATTCAGGATGCCATTGAGAAGCTATTTGTTGGTTGAACCTAAACCAGCTTGCTGAAGCAGATAAGAGTTTGAGGACGAAATGAAAAACCCTTGAGACAAACTACAAACTCAATTTGACCAGACAAAATTGGATGATTGTATGTCTCATATCCCATGTAAGCAGTCTGAGGTCTTTTTTGTGCGCGAGCGTGTGACTATTTGCGCTAGATCAAGTGACATACGTGTTTTTCTTTTGCTACAAGAGGGACTATATTATTAATGTGTATAGTAACCATGTGTAAAGCTTCGATTGGCAAATTAAACAAAGCAAATAAACTTGTCTTGGATGCCATAGCTCACCAGCGATTTAAATAGTTTTACCATACTTCTATCAAAATTTTAGTAGTCTCGAGTAGAGGGATTTTGTAGAGATCACCAAGAGTTGAATTGGCATTCATAAAAACTTGGAAAGAAGTTGGGCTACACTTCTTAGAACCGAATGGCATTTCAAAAGTTTTAGGGTAATGGAGGAGTGGCTTTATGCTTCCTTTGCGAACCCAAACAGTTCGATTTCTATTCCTCCAACACTAACCTCATTTGTTTTCTGTGTTTTTCCTTCCTTTTTGGGTGTATATGAAGCCCTCAATAGGTGGACCTTCTATGCTTAGGAATCCCCAACATTCAAGATTTCAATATTTCTCATTCCAATTATCATTTTAATACACAAGTTGATTTAGCTTTGGTGACACCTGTTCTTTGGATATCCAGAAGCTAAAGGGAAGGACAACTACTACTGGTGATGGTCAGGTACTCAGCAATATGCCCAAAGTGGACAAGCTAAGCTTCATTGTAGGGTCTTCACAAGAATCTTTTCAAGGTCACATACTGGAGGATATCACTGAGGAAAGGACTGCCCTCGGCGCCTGTGGGACTTTCCCATCATCAGTGGCACGTCATTGGTGAGGTCATGGTTAAGCTTAGCTTTGCAATTTTCGACATGTACTTAAGCATGTTTGTATCAAGCTTAATCGAGTTTTGACATAAACAGGATGAACCTTAACCCGTTTATACACAAATACTCTATGTGTCGTGTGAGTTGACCTTTTTAATCAGGTTAACACACTTAGACAAGTTCAATTATACAGATTAACGAGTTATTAGTGTCGACACAACCTGTTTAAATCCGTTTAGACGCGCTTATGCACGTTTCAAAACATTTTTAGAAGTTTGTGAGTGAGGGTTTGTTCGTGTCTTAAACATGTCAAACGTGTCGGGTAACTCGCTTATTAAACATGTAATGTTGTGATATCGGAGTTGTGCCACGATTGCTTAACGTGACATATTTGAGTCAGATGTAAACTCGAGACCATACTATGGAGGCCAGCGAGACAAACAGCAATACTGAGAGGTCTTTTTCTACAGGACTTTAATCAGGCCGTGATTATTAAGCTGAGATTCATCTCTGTCCTTTGTCCAGCTTTTCAATATGGAGGAAGTTCATCTCTAAAAGTGAGGTAGAGAATGAAGGAAACGCCTTTTCTTTTGGATACACACACACATCTGAGGTGACTGGAGCTAGATCTATTTCCTTTGTAAGTGGGTATATTCTTACTGCCTGTGTATGCCCCCACATAAGATACCATGTGGTTGTGGTTTTTTCCTAACCTAGAACCTCGTCTCCTCATGTCTCAAAAGCGATCTACGAAATCATTCGGACGAAACCATAACTGAAAAGTCCTTCAAAACTTTCCAGTGTATAAATACGTGTATACCCGCTTATAAGGTTGTGTGTACGGATTTAAGATGCATTACTATGCCACCAGATCGAAGGAAAAATCGGTCCAGAGTGGGAGATAAAGTACTCCTCAACGGTTTCCTTGGTTTATACACTGAAGACTGGTTTACCAACGAGTGGCCGAAACCAATCACAACCCTAATTAAGCTTCTGTAGGTCGACGATGAAGAAGAAGAAGAAGAAGAAAAAGAAGGCAAGGCCAGAAAACCAGAATACCAAAGTGGGAAACTTTGACGACTCAGTGAGAGAGACATGAATTTTTTTTTTTTTTTTGGAAAATGGAATCTGTAGAATCTTCGCCCTAGAGATTTATCAGCATTAGTTAGACAAATAAGTAAGACAAGATTGCATGCTCGTATTACATAGATTCGAGGTGCTTGTTTTATTAACCGGTATTATAATACGAGGTGCGAGAGAGACGCATGCATCACCGCTGACACTTCAGCCCGAGAGGAGATCTAAGCTCTCCTCTCTCTCTCTCTCTCTCCAGCACACGTACAGGGTACATTTAGCCAAACGAAGAAAGACACACAAGCACTCGACCTTCGATGGTCAAAGATGGAAAGTGGGGAAGTCAAAATAGAAAGAGAAACCAGAAGGAACGACAAAGGAAAGGGGGAAAGGAAAGACAGTAACCCAGACCACATACCTGGAGCTGGAGTACTCGAAAAGCTTGCCGGTAGCCGAGAAGATGACGACGGCGACCTCGGCGTCGCACAGGACCGACAGCTCTCCGGCTTTCTTGAAAAGCCCTCGTCTCCTTTTGGAGAACGTCACCTGCCTCGCCGTCACATTGTCTATCTTCTTGATCTTGATCTTCTCTCTCGCCATATCCCTTGTCCTCCTCCTCTTCCTTCACCGCAAAGCCCAAGAGCGAGAGAAAGAAGGAAACTTTATCAAGAGCCAGACCATGGAAACCACACACTTGTCTCAAACGTACACTGAACATGATGAATAGGCAGATTGTACAGAAAAGCAATGGCAAGTCGGATTGATTTTGTGAGGAGGACACCTTGCAGAAACACAAACCCTAGGCCAAAAAGAGAAGTACCCAGAAAAGGAAAACCAGATCCATCTTCCAAAAACGACCCAGAAAACCCACCAACAGTGACCAACCTCAAAAGAGAAAGCAAACCAGACTGCAGGGTGAGAAAAGATTGGAGGGTCTTTCCCTTGCTTGGCTCATTTTTTTACCTGGCTTGCGGAGGCGGGGGCTCAGGTCGTGATAGCCGATCAAAAAGCCACGCAGAGAGCACCAATCCAATCCGAGAAAGAATTGAGCGGAGAGAGAGAGGGAGAGAGGGGGGGTTGCGGGGGAACAGACAAGAAAAAGAAAGGGGGAGGAAGAGATGGGGCTTCCCTTTATAGCTAAACAGGACTTCTTTGTATTATCGCCGGTTTTTCAACATTTTGCCTAAAAAAGCAAGGAAATATCTGCGCCGCTGGACGCTTCACGACGGTATAGAATGTATCAATCAAGCCTTCTGCTACTACCTCCTACACTAGGGCGAGTCGAGTCACTTTCTGTTCTCTCTCTCTCTCTCTCTCTCTCTCTTTTCTTTTCTTTTAATGTTCTTTCCTTGTAAACCCCAAAAGAGAAAGATAGAAAGAAAAGAAAAACTGTTCCTGACAGTGAAGGTGGGGTTAAGGTTTATGTCGATTATTAAATTGGAATAAGGTTTCATGTTTCGTTTCTTTTTATTTACAGGAGTTCGGGCTTCCGTACAAGATGGAGCCACACCTCCCATCACTTCACAGAAGCGCCATGATTACCGCTTCTTTTCTCTCTCTTTCTCTCTCTCTAACTTGTGATATTACTACGGAACACTGATGCATCAGCCTCACACTAAGTTAGATATGCAATTAATGAAATATCCTCAGTTTCCCCGTACCTGGCCACGTCAGCATGTGCAGAATTTTACCATGTCATTATATAATTGAAAGTGCTTGATCGCAAAAACACGGTGAAATATCTCCTATTGTGCTATATATATCTATCTAATTACCTCGATTAATAAACTCGACATAAAAAAAAATTAACACCAAAGCAAAAGATTTTGAATTCAAATCTTTTTAGGGCTTCTTAATTATCTTAAACTTAAATCCAATCTACCAAGTGTAAGGGGTAACAATTTAAAGTTCGTAATTTTTCGTCAAGTGAAGGAAATTATTTTGAAAGCTCTCTTAAAATTATTTTGATGTCATAATGGGCGTACAGAGATTTTTGTAGATAAGCATGCCGCCTCAGGGCCTACTTTCTCTAGTTTTTATTGGTTCGTAAGGTATGAATGTAATCACTACCTGGGTTTAACAAATTCTCTTCTTACAGTAATTTTAGCCTCCGTAGTTTTCCTTTTTAGTACACTAAATCTTCATTTACCAATCTCTTGCATGAGCACTTCACTTTAGCCAAGTACCCATGACCTAATACGAGACACTCTGAAAACCAAGATTTTAGTATTAAAGCAAGTCTTGATAGAATTCGAGGATGTAGCCAACCAGAAGTTTTTTTCATGGAGTCTCTTCAGGGCAAAGCCCTTTTCTTAGGTCATGAGGCAAATAAATCTCCTGATCTCCATAATATTGCAAAGATTCCGTGATATTGCGTAATTTTATATTTTTAGGCAATATTATGTTTTAAGAGTATTTTTGTAATTTTGTTTTTCCTAGGTCAATTAGGTTTGGCATCTTATATAAAGATGTTTAGGGTTCGTGGAAGAGAAGTTTATGACAGACATTGATATTTTCGATGATTTTGATAAAATCACACTTGGGTGAACGGTGATTCCTCGTTTATGTTTCGATTCTTCTGTTTAGACTTGCTTTCTATCGTGCTTCGGCATTATTTGGTATCAGAGCACGGCATCATTTGGTATCAGAGCACATGTTGCTTGAAATCAATGGCTGAACCAAATCGAGGTGGTCGAAGACAGCGTGCTCGTGGAGGCCGAGAGCGTGGAGTCGTTCCTGATGCAAATGAACAGTCGCGTCTGAGAGACCTGCGAGACATAGAAAATAAAGAGTTACGGAGACGAAAGCAGGATTTGAAGCGACAACTTGCGCGGGTGCAGAAAAGGCGAATCCGGTATTTGGAGCGACGACTTGCGCTGGCGGGGTTGGTCTTTCAATCCGAAAAAGATCCGATCGTTGATGAAAATCTGATTGTTGATGAATATCCAATCGTTGGTGAAAATTCGGTTGTTGATGAATATCCAATCGTTGGTGAAAATCCTATCGTTGATGAATATCCGGTTATTGATGAATATCCGGTCTTTGATCAACATCTGATCTTTGATCGAGATTCGATCTTTGATCAAGATCCAGTTTTTGATCAAGATCCAGAATATGATGAAGATAGACTTCCAGTCTACGATGAATCCGATGGAGAATCAGAAGATGCGGATCCAGTCATGACGGTAGAAGCCATCGTGTCGGCGATGGGCGGCGAGTTTGCCCCTGGCAACGTTCCCCAGGCGACGGCGTGGATGCCGATGTATGAGGTGAAGGATTGGGATTTCGCCGCGTTCGAGGAGGGGTCAGTGGGTGAGCCTATGGCTAAGATTGTGTTCAGAGATATGTCGAGCTATGAAGAGGCCAAAACGGCGATTGTTGAATTGAAGGATGCTATGGACGAGGTATATTTATCATCCCCAAACACCACTGGATGTGAAGATCAACTTCCAAATAATCCGACAGAGTTCGAGCTTCACGTGAGGCAACGCTGCAAATCAGGTACCCTCTTGCTGAATGAAGCGCTTGCTTACTTCCAAACATTGGTTCAAATAAAGCCCATAGTGTCCATCCGTACGTTTAATCACGTGATGGGGTCGGTTTGCAAGAAAGAGTCGTACTCGGATGTGGTCGTTTTGCACAATAAGATGAATGGGGCAGGGATGAAGCCAGATTTGTATACACTAAGCATTCTGATCAATTGTTGTTGCCGTTTGGAGATGACAAATTGTGGATCTGGAGCATTTCCTCAGAACGTGAAGACGCCCAATGTATACACTTTCTTGCAGCACTTGGTGACGTTCGGATTGTGCAGGAGGATGTGGATTTCTATAGGAAGCTCATGGTGGGATCCGCTTGGTGCAAGCAGAGGCCCAAGCTTGCGGTTTCGCTTGGTCTGGGAGCTAAAATGCCTGATATCATCAAGGAATTAATCAGCAAGGGACGGCATATTGTACATGGGGCTGCTTCGATTTTAAGGCAAGACAAGGGCATTGCAGAAGCAAGCGTGATTGAATCAGATGATGGATTTTATGAAGCTGACTCAGAAGATGACATTGACCCCTTCATTAAATCTGTGGGCACTAATTTTCCTTATGATAAAAGGCGTAAGAAGTTGCCCGATCCTAACGAAAAGAGATTGATGTCGATGAAGATTCAAGGATGAATCTTTTCCTAGCAGGGGAGAATGATGCAAATAAATCTCGCGATCTCCGCAATATTGCGAAGATTACGTAATATTCCGTAATTTTATATTTTTAGGCAATAATATGTTTTAAGGGTATTTTTGTAATTTTTTGTTTCCTAGGTCAATTAGGTTTAGCATCTTATATAAAGATGTTTAGGGTTCGTGGAAGAGAAGTTTATGACAGACATTGATATTTTCGATGATTTTGATAAAATCACACTTGAGTGAATGGTGGTTCATCGTTTATGTTTCGATTCTTCTGTTTAGCTTTGCTTTCTATCGTGCTTCGACATCAATGACCTTAACCTATTGGGTGCTGATTATGGGATGTTTCGTTTAAGGGGCTAGAGCAAAGGAAGAATTTTCACAAAGAATCTTGCCTAAAGTTGGTCCATCGCCATGTTTAGGGGAGCATTATTTCAAGGTACAATCAAGAACCAGTAGAAATAAAATAGGTTCCAAGTTTCAGGATATGCAAAATAAGTTTCAGGATCCAAAAATTGCAGAACTGTTTTCGAATGACGGACTGAACATACAATCTGGAACCTGGAACAAGTGTTTATGTTTTTCTTATTCTATATCTTGGCACAATCACACGGTATTCCATGGTGCCAGACAATGAGTGTGTAATCTGGAATCATTGCAATATCTATGACTGAGACTTTTTACGTTATTAGTGTTTCATACTCTTCATCTGTCTGACAATGAGTTATGGTCCGTGGATTTTAGCAGCAAATGGCGGTTATTATATGTGATAATTCACTATAATCATTTAATTAAGAATACGAGTACAACCCGGGTAGGTCTTGAAGCCAACCCTAAAATCTTTAACAGGGTAAGTTTCGGGTTTCAAAAAATGGAAAACTGTTTCCTAGGGTCAAGTTTTGGGGAAGGACTTTGAAATCGCTCACCCGTATTTACTCATAGAAGATTTCGTGAAATTTGACAAGCAGAGAGAGAGAGAGAGAGAGAGAGAGTCAGAAAAGAAAGTGGAATGAGAAACGAGCATGAACTTTATATTCTGCGTTAGGTGCACGAGGTACATGGTTGGAAGAGGTGAATTAGTCCGAGTACATTGTGAATAGAGCTCGTCTAATTCCTAATCGTAGCGCTGGTTTGTTTGACAGAAGTAGGTCGCATAGGTTTAATAGTGATATCAAGTATTAGTCTGAGTATGTATAACAAGTTTATTTAATTTTTTAGCTACTTAATTGCGTAGCTGGTGGAAATTAAATTGATAAGGTCGAATGATAGACCCTATAACTCTAACAAGTGTATTTATTTTTTTAGCTTCTAAATTATCTTTCTTACCCGCTCCCTCTTTTCTCTCTCTACCTCCTTTTTTTCAAGACTCCTTCAAGCTTCTTCGTTGATTTCGTGGTAATGTTGTCGACTTCCTCCACCGAAGTGGAAATTTCTGTCCCTGTGGGTTCTTAAGTTCGAAGCATGAGCGTCTCCAAAAAATTTGCTTTCTTCAGATCTACTCGCTCGCTTTAGATGAGTGCTCTCGTAAGTCAAGCGTTCCGCGAGTCTCCGAAACTCCTTTCCCGCGGTATTCAATGGTGGGCTTATCTGAAATTTTCTAATCAACTAGTACCTGCTTTACAGCTCTTTTATCCCGATCTAGATATAGATCTGGAATTTACAATGCATTATTTGTAGTTTTTCAACCTTTGAGTGTTGTTGTTATCTCTACACGATGATGGTGCTGAGAACAGAGAACCTAGGTAAGCAGCGCCTTTTGGCAAAGCCGTAGTTATTAGAGAAAAGATTCTTGACGCGTGCCTATCGTGGATGATTACGCAAGTTTCGGTGATTAGCCGCTGGTGATATTATGATGATATGACAAATTCATTCTCGTGGAATGAGCGAGTCGTAGGCTTTACCAAATTCATTAACTTTTCAGAGTTGCACTGCGTTGTAACTCTTTGAAATTGGTTTTGTCTTGAAGCCATGTATTTCTCTTTTATGTGAAATGAAAATTCCTTTCGATAAAAAAAGGTTAATTCCAATAATGTTGTGCGCTTTAAAAGTTGGAAGCGCGTGGCAAAAATCCAAATATCTCTGAATCAGTCAAACCCACTTTTAATTTAGGTATCCTTCGACATCAACCGGTTCATCCTTTGGTATATTTGTTTAAACTGGTGCTTCTATCGGGACTAGATTGGTCACGCTCCTTTCAACTTTGGCTCCTTATCAGATGCCTTCATTTGTGGAGACTATTAAAATAAAGCCCAGATTTGAACCTGTCAACATATCTAATTGAACTCACATTTACTTCAAAAGTCTTTTTTCGTCGAATCACTCAAAAGTTCAAACGTATTGTAAGCTAGCTATGAGATATTAACTACACCACACAAAGTTTTTTCTATGATATTTATAGCAGAAACATTACACCTTTTGATGTATACTTTCGGTATAAGTAACGAGGTTCTGGTGCAAAACTAGTGCGGTTTTTTTTTTTTGTTGTTGTCAAAATAACTAGTGTGTTAGAAATGACTAAATCTTCCTTATTAGGTAGGATTAACAAATGCGCAAAGGAGACGCTCCTCATCGAGATCGTTTTTGATAAATTAAATGCTTCTTTTTTTTAGGGTGGGGGGGGGGTATGGAATTAAATGCTTCTTTAAATTTGAATAAAGTCGTAAATGCTTTTTTTAAATTTAAAAAAGATGAAATAAATACACTCTAAGGGGTGCGTCTATCTCAATGCTAGAAGTTTCTGCGAATTAATTTTATGGACTTTCCGTTCGCCAATGATGAAAAAAAAGATTTTGGAGTGTCACCAAGCCGAGATTTTGTTTTTGGGCGTGGAAAAAGATTTTGGATCTTCGGGTGGAATTCCAGGATCACTTCAAATGGCGACTTGGTGATGGTTGCAATGTGTCGTTTTGGTTTGATCTCTAGCACCCTCATGGGCCCCTAAATAGATTCTTCTCTAATTGACAGATCTACAGGTCAAGCATATCTCAGATGGCAACGGTGGCTGAGACCTTCCTTTCCTTAGCCTGCTTGTCGCAAGTTTCCACTACTATAGAGTCTTGGCCTAGGCAGCTCCCGACTCTTGATATTCAGACCCAGATAGCCTAAGATGGCTTGACCATCCCTCTGGTGACTTCTCCATTGCCTCAGCTTGGAATCTTATTCGGCCTAGAGGACAGCTAATGTCGTGGCACTCATTCATCTGGAGTCGATCTCTTGCTCCGCGACACTCATTCCACCTTTGGCTGATCACGTTGAAGAGGCTGCTCACCCAAGTGCTTTTGCTTAATTATAATTGAATTTCAGAAGCCTCTTATACTTTCTGTCAATGCAGACCCGACTCTGTGGATCACCTCTACTTTGGCTGCCATCATACGGGGATCCTGGCTTCTTTTTGGGAAGCCAAATGCAATTTGGCCTAGTATAACAGGTGTTGGGAGGACAACCTGAACTGGGCCATAAAACATATTATTGGCCGAAGCTTTCACCAGTAGATCGTTCGCTTTTCTTTTGGTGCCCTTTGCCACATTATTTGGAAGGAAAGGAATCATATCCTTTTCCGCAATAAGCTTTTCTTCCTTCCAACCATCAAGCTGCATCTAGAAAAGGTTGTTAGGGATAAAGCGCTCACCTTCAAGCACGTTGAAGACACTCCTCGTAACAGGAGGATGCAAACAAGCTAGGGTATTGATCCGACTATTTTTGTTAGCCGAGGGTCGTCCGAGCTGTGTTTTTTCTACTTTTGTGATTGGCCGATTTGTTTGGCTTTTCTTTTTCCTTACTGGAAGTCACTTTCTCTTTTATTGGACTTACGACACTTTTGCACTCGTAATGACATTCTTTAGCGTCATCACGAATGCAAGACCTCTTTTTTGTAGTGTCGGGTTCCTTTGATAGTGTATAGTTGCGCTTTGGTGAAAGTTAATACAATCATTACCTTTACAAAAAAAAAAAACGGTCAAAGAAAATACATACACTTAAAATTAGGAAAAAAGTGCTGAAAAGAGGAAATAGCTTTCCCAAGCATAACAAGTCTCTCAACAAACGCTAACTTCTTCACCATCTTCAATTCTCCTCACTCCATAAGAGATTCAAAGACCCGGAAACGTTTTCGCGTTACCATCGAACAAATAGAAACTAAGTATTCTTATTGAAAATGACTTGTATGAAAAGCATTTTCCTTTATGGTGAAATTATAATCGAAACAAGCACCCAACACTCTTTCCGCGAATAATCAAATTTCATCCCACGTTTACCCTTTTTTTTTGTGGGGGGGCGCTTTGATGTGAGCAGGGCAAGAGGGATAAATCTGGACTCTGATTCACGATAATGCATTGCAGATGATTTGCACAATTCGGTCTTCCATCAACCAACAGAGTAAAATCTCGAGGTGGAAATGGACCCGACGAGCCAGAGATGGATCCATTTCCGCCAGGGATCTCTTCGAGAATGCGAAACAAGCTTGTTAATACGCTCGTCTATTTCCCTTCTTTACACGAGACAAAGCACCGGTAAGTTGCGTGCGAAGAACAAAATAGTGTTTCTACTCAAATTAGATTAAGACATTCCGCATCATAATCACGTGACATGATCAATAGGTACAGTTTTGTCTGAACTCTCATGTCAGTGTACTACGGCAATCTGTGCATTATTGGTCCGTTTTTGCCCCCAAAAAGACATTATATACTGCGCTTTCCCTAATCTCATATGATCTCTTCTCACAAAATACAGTAAAAAGAAAGCTTAACTTGATTTCATATATGTTGCTAAATGTATATACAGGCATTTAACGTGCATCCTACTTAGAATAAAAATTGCTGATTTATCTCTCAACTTCTGAAAAGAAATAATTTTTTTACTTTTTTAAGTGGCTCCAAAATTACTTCTTAAGCAAAAAAAAAAATGCTTCATAAGTAGAAAAATAAAGTTGCGTAACGAATTCCTAATATAAAAGTGTTATCATGCACGCCTTAAGCAATCATAAAACGAGACAATTCAGAAAAAGTAGTACCCTGGTCATCTTAGCTATATACAAATCCAACAATTTCAAAAAATGCGATTTTTATGTGTGTAGAAGATAAGCTCTGTCAATTTCATATATTATGTTTTTTTTTATAACCAAGGTATCCGGGCCAGCTTGTGCATGCTTTTTTATTTACGCAAAACTTTTTAATTTGTTAAATGATGCCCTTCAAGTCTAACCGCAAATCTACATCTACTCATCGACTTAACAAATGGAGATATCAATCCTGGGAGTTCCTCTATGTAGCACAAGAGACTGGTTATAAATTATCGAACAATGATTTGTATAATACGTCAAGGCAAATTATGCATGATGCATCCACAACATATTAATGTTTTTTTTTGTCAGAAGGGGATTTTCATTTCACTTAAAAAAAAAGGTATATGGCATTAAGACAAAACCAATCAGAAAGCGTTACAATTCAGTACATATTTAAAAAATTAGAAAATTTCTGTTAATTGCCGCATAATAGTCTATGGAAATAAAACCAACGACCCGCGTGTGATGGACGGGCACCAACCGGGCTAGGTACAAAAGACAATTTGTGATTTTTTCTAATTAAATGACGTCTTGTTAACGGGTGCCTAAGAGCAAATGTCTTGCAATAATGTTAGGGCATTTGCAGTTCTCAATGCATGAACGGATCTCGTGTTATGCGTAATCGGTACTTTAACAAATTAAACTAATTTAAATTAAGTACACTTAACATGTGTCCAAGTATACTCACTAGCAGTAGTAATACCCGGACAAGCAAAGTGCTTCATCCGGACCTGAACCGGTAGAAAAGCTGTCTTCCCCACGTGGAAATGCAGCGCAAAGAGGGAGCATCAATGCTGACTACCGACTTTTAATTCACGGGGGTCTTACGTATGTGTGTAAAATCATTTCACAAAGGTTTTAATCATTACCAACATGATCCGGAATTCCAGGCATTACTTCCCAGACCCCTCCTTTTTTTTTTTTTTTGCCCTGCGTAGAACGTAGAAGAAGCACTATTCTTGACTTAGGTTTTTAGGGTAGAATGCAAAAGTTTTCAAAATTTCCTAATTGTCAGAAAATTGAAACTATCAAGGGCAAAAATCAACAATCTTTAAACACCCGTTGATCCGCGGGGATGCAATGAACTTGGCTGATCTCCCGATGGGCTTGCTCTGTTTGTAGGTCTCAAGCCAATCCGCTTTTATAGCCTTACTCAGACATTAAAAGCCTCTAAACAGTTTGGCCATGTCAAACCCGAAAAAATGGCTTATAGTTGATATTTTTTAAGAAATGAATTTCTTTGGATGAGTTAGGAGCACTATACAAGTTTTGAATCCATATTATTAGGTTAAGATTCAAATTAAGGGTGAGTATGATTTCAGAGTAGAACCTGAAATCTGAAACAGAACCGATGGGTAACTTGTCCGGTTCTAGATTCCAGGATTTACAGGGCAAGTTCCAGGATATAAAAATTGTGGAACATATAATAAGTTTTTGTATTTTTCTTAATATACGATCTTATGGTATTCCATGACATCCGATAATGAGTGTGTAATCTAGAATCACTAGTCTGAATTTTCATTTTGGGCAATATTTATTACTGAGATTTTTACTTTATTAATGTATATAACTTATGGTCAAGTGAATTGTAAAAGCAAGTAGTGGTCATTAAAGGTGATGATTCACTGCAATATTCAATTAAGAATACATGTGGAACTTGAAATCGATTATACAACCTGTGACATGTAGGTTCTAGGTGGAACTTGTGCGGAACCTGAAATCCCTCACACGATTTAATGACTAAAGGAAATTATTGTGCACTCAACTTTGATATGGCATCACAATCAAATGTTTAGAGATTCACAAACCTCACAAAATATTAGAGTAAATGGCCCTAAATTCAAATCTTCCTATTTTCCTAAATCGGGTTGCCTTCATCGATAAAATTTTCGAATATTTTAACGGTTGAAAGTTCATCTTAAAAAGCACAAGGTTCCCCGAAGCACCGAGAAAAGGTTTCGTCGGCGTTTGAAGGAGGAAAAACCGACAAAAAACCCTTAAAAAAAAAAAAAAGGTTGTCTTGTCGTGGCTCCCTTCTTGGTTCGAGTTCGATAAACGCTGGTTGGGCACATTCTTCCTTGGTTCGATCCAAATGTAGGAAACGAAGCACCGCAAAAAAGACGACGGGGAAAAAGAGCAAACGAACGAAAAGATGTGGCTGAGCTGCCGCCACGAATAGGCTTTCCATTTAAACATAGTGATGTGTTCCTAGATTCATGGATTTTTGCCTAAAGGAAGGCCTTCGCACTTTTGGATATCGATTCGCTCAAGTACTTCCTCGTTTTTTTCTTTTCCCCCCCTCTCTTCCTTTTCTTGATTCCCTTTTGCTTTTCAGAGTTGAGGAAAAAAGAAAAGTGTTACTTTGAAATTGACTGAAGTTAACTTATGGCATATGCTTCGTATTTGTCATCTCTTTTCTTCCTCTCCCCACGATGAACTCCAGTAGTTTTCCTACGGGTGACAAAGCCACAAATTTGATCATATCAGATAGAAAAAAAAATGAACTCCAGTAGTTTTCTTGGGGTGACATAGCCACACGTTTGATCATATCGGATATAAATTCGACGTGCGATTTCGATATTTCGGTATTCGAGGGTAATATCTCGAATCAAGACTTTTCGATCGTTAAAGTCCCGGACATCTTAAAGTTGGGAACTTTTTGGTCGGTCGAAAAATTCTCATTTCTTTTGAAAGAGAGGTACATAACTTTAAGATAAAGATGCAAACGAAACAAAACAAGTAAATCTGAAAGATAAATCAACTTAGTACAGCCTGTATAGAACCCGCTCATTTAACAATAATGGGTCCAACATAGCATCAAAGCACAACTGGCGATCGATCACCGAATCTCGCATCAACATCAGTGATGAGCACAGACATCGAGATTTCCCTCTCCAGTAGCTGGGACTTTGCCGAAAGTCGGTGTGCGCTTAGGTTCGGCGTCCCCAACACTATCACTATAACAAAATCAACAAGTTGAAAGAGCACATCAAACGCCTTGTAAATCCCAAATCTAATCTAGCTTTAGAGAGTGAGAGAAGATGAAGATCTACAAAAGAGATATTGATTGATTACAAAATTACTTTCAGATAAGTCGATCGCCGAAGCAGTAGAGGAGCTACACTCGACTATATGGAGCAAGCACCAAAGCCGAAGCGAGCGAACAAATCCGGAATAGCAGATTCTTTCGAGGCACACGCGTTTCATACTTCTGAGTTTATCGGACAAAAGTCTCCATCGTTCGAGATATCAATGAAGAGCCCTAAAGAAGATGAGGATATAGAGAGATAGAGAAACAAAAAAGGAGAGGGAGGGGGAGGGGGAAGTCCCTCTCTCTCCAAAAGCAAAGCCGCTACCAAAGGAGAACGGTTGGGCCGCGGTTTCTGGAGGAGGAGGAAACCCTAGACGGGGCTGTCGACAAAATCGAGGTTTTTTCATGAATTTCCTTGACGAATGTTTCTGGAGATATTAATTAAGCATACTTAATATGAAATGCTTGGATTTTCGGCGTTGATCACACATAACACGGGGAAAATAATGTAGGTTGAAATAGCTAAGGTACTTCTAATAGCTTCTTAAAGATACTCGAGGGGCACCATTCAATAAAATCCTTAAACATATATCCGGCCGTGCGAAAATATTAACTAAACCTCAATTTGGAGAAGGATGGATCAACGCTCGGATTTGAATAGAAATTTTGGAACCGGAGATAGGACCCAAAATCAAAATGTCGAGCGATGTTCTCCCACGACATATAGCATTAGAGCTGGGACCGGAACAACCAATTTTCAATCTGTCGTAAAGCCTGCAACTGGCAACTAATTGGTTGCTATGGGTTGGCTTTAACACCAATTAATCTATTCCAAGCCAGAGCTGCCTTTGCACTCTTATGCCAAAACCAAATTCCAAGCCTCGACATGATCGCATCTACCTTTTTTTGTGCCAATCAAGGGAACTCTGTCCACCGAATAGGACCACACTTGTTGCGGATTGAAGGGCAATCAGACCATCAGAACGAGCAGGAGGCCATCTCCAATCACAACTCTCGTGTGGTCTCACGCTACCTTCATCCTTCGATCGATGGTATTCAATCCACCAAGATTCCCTCTTATTTAAGTACAATTCCCTTCTTTCGATGAGCATCCAGTATCTCATCAGATGAACATTTCTCTAAGCTTATCTTGTAACGCATGCGTTTCTAAAAGCTACTTCAAATATCCGAAAAATTGGAAGTGGCGTCGATGGAGTTGATACTCCAAAGTCCAAACCGAACAACACCAATGGGATTTTCTGTTGATGTCTTCTTGTGATCAACAAATTTTCACTTTCATAATCAAGAAAATCCCACCCGTTTGCTATTCATACTACCCTTTCTTTAAAGGGATAATACCATGAAAAACCATAAACTGTTACACTTGTAATAAATTTACCCCAAATTATTTTTTTGACCACGAAAAATCCTAAACTGGTACACTTGTGACAAATTTACCTCAAACTGGTACACGTGCGACAAATTTACCATCCGTTAGTTTTCGTTAAATCTAACCGTCAAATTGTTGAATTGAATGACACATGTAGCTCACAGGGTCTTAACCCTATATTTATCACATGTGTATCAATTTGGAGTTTTTCGTGATATTAATCCAATTTAACTGAGATTAAATCTGTCACAGGTATATCAGTTTAGGATTTTTCGTGGTAAAAATAATTAGCTTAGGGTAAATTTGTCAGAGATGTACCAATTTGAAATTTTTGAGGGTCAAAAAAATAGATTGGGGTAGATATCGCCAAACGAAACCGCGGACCCGGAACCGGCCCTTGGACAGGGCCCACGGTTCCGAACCATTGCAGTTATAAAAAAAATAAAAAATAAAATAAAGTGGGGGTGGGTAGTGGGCCCCGCCCCTCTTCCCCTACGGACCTTCGGCCCGTTGCGATTTGCAACGGTCCGAAGGCCCGTTGAAAATTGCAACGGCCATATTTTCAATGGGCCTTCGGACCGTTGCAAATCGCAACCGTTGCAATTTCCTTAAAAAAAAATTATAAAAACCTCTCAATCCCTTTTTATTTTTCTCTCAATTCTCTCCAATACTCTCAAGTCAAATTCTCTCAATCCGTTATTCTCTCTCAATTCCGTCTCAATTCTTTGAATTAACTTTCCTATCTATTCTCTCAAAAAATGGTAAGTGGAAGCAGAAAAACTGGAAAGGGAAAGAGCCCGATGGCGATGGGAGAATCCGATTATCCTGTTCATGAATATGATCCTCGTGAATATGTATGTTGGGAAGACGACGATGTTCCCAATCCCAACGTCGAGCACATCGCAACGCAAGAAAGTCTTTATCCACCTACTGCCACTGGTGTCAAAAAATCATCGATAACAAAGGAGCTAGGACGGAAGAGTCGAGAATCCGACTTATGGCTACACTTCAACAAAGTGTGGAATGAAAACGAAGGCAAGTTTGATATAAGCTGTAAATATTGTCCGCAAAAATACAAACTTGGTAAAGGAGATGGCTATGGAACATTTCGTCGGCATCTGACGAAAAAACATTCAACGCAAGCGGGGATCGACACTAGCCAACAATAAATTTATAGGTTCGCCAATTCTAACCCTCATCCTTTATTCCGTTTCACTAATGCACTTTATAAACAAATATTAGCTGAATATGTTTCCTTTGAACATGCTCCGTTTAATACTGGTGAAAATTTTAATTTTAGATATTTGGTAAACACTGCGCTGGCTCCGCAAGCACCATCTGTTCCGAAAACTACTCGTAGACGCGAACTTAAACAAGTTTATATAGAACGAAAAAATGATTTGAATTTTTTTTTTGAAGAATTCAATGGACGTATACATATAGGTAGTGATATTTGGAGTGATTCTTGGAATATTAATTCTTATATGGGTATCACATGCCATTAGATAGGTGATGATTGGGTTATTCAAAAAAGACTTCTTGCATTTCGAGTTTTTCCTGAAAGGAATACGGCCCATAATATTTATAGAATAATTATGCAAGTTTTAGAAGAATATGATTTGATTAATAAAATTTTTTCAATTGGTTTTGATAATGCCGCCGCAAATACTACTTCTATTCTCGAGTTAGAAAAAATGTGTAAACCCTCTTTTGGAGGATAATTTTTTCACATTAAATGTGCTTGCCATATTTTGAATTTATGTGTACAAGATGGTTTATGAGTTCTTGTGACTTCTCTCCACCCAATAAATAGTACAATTAGATTTTTATGGAGCCGCCCTCAACTTATGAAAGCGTGGGGAAAATTTTGTAAACAAAGTGGGAGAAAGGCAAAAAGGTTTCCAAAAAATATTTCGACTCGTTAGAATTCTACCTACGAGATGCTTCTACAAACTTTTGATTATAAAGATTTATTATGTTCCTTTATTTCGAATGCTGTTCTCGAGATTGCTTTACTCCTGCAACATTAGGACGTTTGCAAAAAAAAATTAGATTTTTTGAAAAAATTTAATGATGCTACTAATACTTTATCTGGTATTTATTATCCTACTACGCATTTATTTTTAATAGGGTGTGTTAATATTGCTAATATTTTTAATGAATATGAAAAATATACTGAATTAGCGTCGAGTATTTTAGTAATGCGAGAAAAATGGTTGCATTATTATTTGAACATTCATCTTGTCTATTTAGTTGATATTATTTTCGATCCACGTACTGAATTAGATAGTTTATTAGATTATCTGAATGCTCATTATTATGATTGTTTACATTTGGATGAAGCAATAAATATTTCAATTATACAAGTAGAGGTTAAAGAAGCTATAATAGCATTATATAATGAATTTTGTAATAGATATGGTTTAAGTGATAGTGGATGTGGATCTGCCCAACATAGTGTCTCAGAAAACGATGCGGGTATTTCACTACTTAGTAGAGGGTATAAAATGCTCAAGAGTAGGCAAAATAAAAATAAAAAGGGACATTAACATGTAGTATTTCCGAATTAGAAAACTATTTAACAATTTCTTTTGAGTTTAGTGATTCCGAACACAGCGCAGATTTCAAGATTCTTGAGTGGTGGAAGAACCATTCAACTCAATTTTCAGTTCTCTCCCTCATCGCGAAACAAATATTAGCGACCCATTCTTCAACAGTGGCAGTTGAACAAACATTTAGCGCTGGAGGATTAATTTTGGACCCCCGCCGTTCAAAATTAAGTCCGAAAAGTGTGAAGTTTCAAACTTGTGCCGATGATTGGATAAAGGCTAAATTTCGATAAAGAGCTGGATCAAGAGCACGAATTCTTCAGTGATGACTGTAGAGATACTACCGGCATCACAACAATGGGTAGCGACGATTGACGATGAGGTAAGTTGGGGGTTACCAAAGGTAAGAGAACTACATGGGCTTTGATTCTTCTATCTCCAAGAAGATATGTAGGCGCTTAATGATAATTCATTAAGTTCAAGCACATTCCTTCTCTCTCTCTCTTTTTTTTTCAAATTTTATTACAATGTACAATTTGATTATAATTTACAATTAATAATTTATTTATTTTATTTTATTATTTTAAAAATAAAATTAGAAGTTCGGAACCGGAACAGGCTATGTCTAGTTTGGGATAAATTTGTGACGGTTCTACCAGTTTATGGTTTTTTGTGGTCAAAAAAATAATTTGAGGTAAATTTGTCATAAATATACGAGTTTGAGGTTTTTCGTGGTATTAGCCCTTCATCAAAATAAGCCATTTTTTTCCTCTAGATGTTTAAATGGAGTGAGCTAATGTAAAAGGATAGTGATGAGAGTGTAGGATTAGCTTGTTCATTTTTAAAAAATTAAGTAAAGAGAAAAAAACACTAGATGAGTTGGGTAATACAAAATAAAGCGAGAACATTTAAAGGACGGCTCATAGAAGTGACAAATGTCCTCTATTAAAACCTTCAATCACAGGAATTGCAAAGAGCGATACTCGAATCAGTATGTACCTGAATAAAGTTGGGAATTGCACATGAAAAAAGTTAGATGAGTGGGATAAGTACAAAAATAAATGGATTAAGACAGCGACATGGGTCCTTCCAAAACCCTCGTCAATCAGTAGATATATAGGTTCCGTTTATTTCGCAAAAAATGAATGATTTGGAAAATAATTTTCCAAAAGTGATCACATGTACTGCTCGAAATGATCAATTAATGAATTACATCTAAACACTTTCGTAAATAATGAAAATATTTTTCTTTAACTTATTTTTTTAAAAAATATTTTCTAAATTATCAGTTTTCATGAAACAAACGAAAATCTTAAAAAGTGAGTCTCACTTTTCGTATAAAGTTAGGAAGTGCAAATTAATCGCGTGATTGTCGAAAAAGTGTTCTCTCAATTTATGTAAATATTCACAAAAAATGAAAAAAGAAACCAAGGAAAGGGAAAGTCGTTCCTTGAGAATACAGGCCCTCGGACTGGTCAACGCCTCCTTTTTATTCGGGGAAAGGAGGATTCGCAAATTGGTCCAAAAGTGGGAATCCAGATAATATGGAAAAAGAAGAAGAAGAAGTGGCCATTGAACATCAAGGGCTGCCTGTGCCTTTTCTCTCCCCTCCTCTCCTCTTGCCAGCAACAATTTATCTTTTCTTGTTTTTCTCTCGTTTGAGAGCTTTTCTCTTCCAATTTAATCTAGATCTAAAAGTTTTGCTCTCTCATTTTTTTTTTTGGAGATTTCTATCCAATTCTAGTTTATATTTGGGGTTTTTTACGGGTATATTTTCGGGGTTTCGCTCTCCTCGAATTTCGTTGGTGAACAAGTTCAGTTTCGAAGAAGATTAGAGGAGTTTCGTTAAGGTTTTGCTCGTGTCAAATTTATGCTCATTCAAACTTTTTACTCTGCTTGGTGATTGTGTTGGATATGCCAAATCTAGGGGCGTAAAGCCGAAAGGCTAAGCCATAGCAATAGATGGAGTTCTCGCTGTGTGCTCATTACTGAATACGGATTTGGTGATTAACCGCCTACTATGGTGTAAAGAAGTCATCATTATGCTCATTGAACTCGTAGCCCATAGTTTTGTTCTGATAATTTTTTTTTGTTATCTAGAATTCGTTTTGTTTCGAAGTTGTCTGAGATATATTTTGGTTTGTAGTTGAATTGCGATATTTCTTTGTATCTTGAGAAAGTGAATGAAATGAAATGTTACTTTTGACAAAAAAAAAAAAAGGAACATCTAGGGCTGCCAAGCCAATGGCCAAAAGGCACGAAAAGTGTATATATTGCATACAATGTTCCCTGTTCATTTTCAGTTTGAAAACATGAAGTCGAGTACAAGAATAATACCCCCTACTAGATTCCCCATGAAAAAGAAAGAGGTAAAAAAACTATAGTTTATCTTCATTTGTTTTGCGAAAAATAAAATAAAATAAAATAATTTTAATTTTTTTTAAACGAGAGTTTCTTATCGATCATAAAAATGAATTGCCGAAAATTATTTTCATCATTCGTGAATATTTCGACATAGTTATCGATAAGGAAAACATCATTAATTAATTAATTAATTATTTCAAGCAATTATTTTTAGAAAAATATTTTTCAAATCATTCATTTTTCACGAAACAAACGGAATTTAATGAGTGGCCTTATCATCGCGTTTTCATGTACTTCTTTTAGAAAAATATTTGCCTCCCTAATGAATTTGTCCACGCTTAGTACCAGGCAAAAGATCAGACTAAGCGTGGGAGAGTGTTGGAATATATAAATATCAAACCACGCATTCTCTAACAGTGATAAACAGATTGCAATAAGTGAATGTCATTAAAAGTGAAATTCACTGCAAATAAGGAATTTCGAGCAATAAGTGAAGGTCATTAAGAATACAGGTAGACGTCGGAACCGACCCTAGAACTAGTGATAGGGTAGGTTCCAGGTTTCAGATTTCAAAAAATGAGGAATTTCTTTCGATGGTTGAGTTTCAACTTCTAGATAAGATCTGTAAGAATTTGAAATCGCTTACTCCTAATTATCTTTGATTCGTAGGAAAATTTTGGCATCCACTAGGATTTCATTGGCAGCTATCAGCAAGTGTTTTCCTTGTCAAAAGACAGTGATAATCCGGTGTTGATGAGTGTAGTGAATTATGTCACGGAAACTAATGCCACGTCATTTTCGGTAGAAGAAAAAGTTATCTATCCCAAACCATAATCTTAACTCCTAACACAAACCACACATGTTCCCTCCTTTTGCCCTGACTAAATGGTTTAAACTTTAGACATTTGATGGGAGAATGATATTAGCAGTGTCAAAAGTTATGTACAGCTCTCACTTTACTGTCAAAAGTTTTCCTCGGATTACTTAAATGCCAATTTTTTTAAAAAAAATTATCACTTAAGTGCCAACTCTGATCTGCTTGGCCGAAAATCTGACGTTACAATTTTTTTATTAATATTTAAAGCTGACGTGGCTCGTCGGAGGTCCAATTAGCAATAAAAAGAGCTAAAAATTGAAAAAACATAATAGAAAATATAAAATTAATTAGATTAAACAAACAAGAAAATATAAAAATTCAAAAAAAACATGTGTGCTAGAGGTCCTAGAACTTGTAACAAAAGTGCAATAGAATTTTAAAACTTACAAAAAAAAGGTGTTCAAGTCCTAAAACTTGTCAAATTTGTGCAATCGAGTCATTTCTTTAACTACGTCATTTTGGATTGATGAAAAGTATTGACATTTTTTAATATTGTGATAATGACGTGGCTAAGACCACATTTTTTTTTCAAATTTTAATTTTTAATACAAATTTTATTTGAAATAAATTACAAAATAAGCTCAAAATAAATGGAAATTAGGCACACTCGCCAGCTGGCTCTCCACTTCCTTTTTTAATTTTTAAGCCTATATTTAAATTTATTTTAAAAAATAGTTTTTAGCTTATTTTTAAATCTATTTTTATTTTTTATTAAACTGTAGAAAGCCACGTGGACTTATTTTTTTAATTTTAAATATCATTTTATATTAATAATTTAATTATTAATGCCACGTATTAATTTTGGCAGGATTATTTCGTCAGATGCATTTAAGTGATTATTTTTTCTTCGATTTGGCATTTAAGTGAACCGGCAAAAACTTTTGATACTAAAGTGAGTGTCGTAAACAATTTTTTGACACTTACGGTGTTCTTCTCTTGACATTTCATAAATAAACATAAAAAAATGTCCTTTCAATCGATTTTTTACACTTCTGGTGTTCTCATCCCATTATTTCATCAAAGGATGGTTATATAACAAACTTCGGTAAATAAACAAAAAAAATTGGCTAGAACATTTCCTTAACTCCTCCAGCTCTCAAATATAATTCGGAATCTCTCAAGCTGACATAGATGGATACGCGGATCGACCTCGTATCTTAATTGTCCTTTCGTTCGATTTTTATTGCTTTTGACATAACGTGTAATTTATGGTCCATTTTCATAATATCTTGAAGCAATAGACCAATCTCGAAAGGAGGAGTTCAACCCTGAACAAATCAAGGCACGCCCCCCAGGGGCTCCAGCAGCCAATCATGCAGGGCCAAGTCAGAACCTCGGCAGAAGTTTGTATAATCCAACGTAGGAAGACAGCAAAGTCCATAGAGATTGGAGGGCAAAATTAATGAATAAATAAAAACGGAAAGGGGAACTGAGAAAGTATACTTTGCTATATATAGCCATGGGACTCCCACGCCCACGTTCTTCAGATCCCCAGTCAGCTTTTTACTAGTTTTAGAGGAGGAAGTGTTGAGTCATCGTCCATGCGAAAGCGCACTGGGAGAGTCTTCCCTAGAATAGAATATGTTTCCGGATATGCCATTTTGGAATTAATTATTTGCCCTTTTAGGGAAATTGGGACTTTTGAACAGCACTTGTTGTTCTCTCTTTTGTGGCTAATCGATCGTTCTCCGAGGCGCAAGTACCATGTAACGGGGTCATTACCAAAGTGAATTGGAACATTGGAGAAGTCCTCGTTCTCCAAGGCACAAGTACCATGTTTATTTGAAACGAGGAACTGCAGCATTATACGAAACCCTCCTGCTTTAGCCAGTGTTTTATTACATGGGATTCCGACGGATGGGTACGTAGGGTTCTGATAGGTTACGACAAAAGGCGCATGTTAGAAGCTACATGACTTGCTAGAAACGCCTTGGTATTGCCAAACCAATGTGCTTTCAGTGAGTTCGAGTTCCAAACTGTCGTACACAGATTTGCATATTTCATTAAGGGAAGAAATTCGAGAGTGGAGAAGTTCTGGATCGTGCAATTAATCTTAGTATGCTCGCCTGCTGCATATAGATCCAGAATACATTAGCTCATTGATTGATTAATCTAGGTTCTTATGGGAGATGCATAAGATCTAACAGTTCACATTAATCAGGACTTGCTCCGCAACACGCAATATGCGAGCGCTATTGTGCATACAGCATCAAATGGAGCGTATTTACATCGTGTGTTAAATGATCCTAAAAATAGGTCAACTCTATTTCACGTCCTTTTTTTTTCTTTTTCTTTTTTGGGTTTGTACCATTGTGCAAGAGTAAGACGACTATCCTGTCGCTATGCGACAATGAGACCTTGGTCCTCCCGCCCCTACCCGTACCTCTCGTTAGGGAAGGGTTGAAAGTTGGGGACTAAGGCTGCGTTTGTCAACACTCCAGGGATTGTGTTTCTGTTCCAAAAGTGCTCTGGAAACACTTTTGGAACAGAAACGCGTTTGGCAAAAAACTGTTCCAAAAGTGTTCTGAAGAACACTTTTGAGAAAAAGAACACTTTTGGTCCTAAAAAAAGAAACAAAAAAAACATGTTTTTTTTGTTTCTGGAACACTTTTGGTCCAATGCTCTCTAGTCGTCGTCGGGCGACGTCGGTCGCCGTCGCCCGCCGCCGGTCGCCGCCGCCGACCGCCGCTGCCGCCACCGCCTCCGCCGCCGCCGCCCGCCGCCGCACGCCGCCGGTCGCCGCTGCCTCCGCCAGCCGCCGCCGTCGGTTGCCGTTGCCGGTCGCCGCCGCCCCTTCGAGCCGCCGCCGGTCGCCGCCGCCGGTCGCCGCCGTCGGTCGCCGCCGCCGGTCGTCGCCGCCGCCGCCGCCGGTCGCCGCCGCCGCCACCGGTCATCGCAAGCCGCCGATCGGCCGCCGCCGCCCCTTCGAGCCGCCGCCGGTCGCCGCCGCGGCAGCCGGTCGCCGCCGCCGGCAGTCGCCGCCGCCGCCGGTCGCCGCCGGTCGCCGCCGCCGGTCGCCGTGGCCGCCGCCTCCGTCGGTCTTCGCCGCCGGCCACCAATCGTCGCCTCCGCCGGTCGTCGCCGCCGGTCACCGATCGTCGCCGCCGCCTCCGCCGGGCGCCACCGTCGCCCCCGCCGATCCTTCCTTTTGGCAAGAAAAGTATTTTTTTTTTAACTTACCAAACGCGTTTCTGTTCCCAAAAATCGTAGCCGGGAACAGAAACACAAAAAAATGTCTCTGTTCCAAATTTGTTCCCAGGAACAGAAACGTTACCAAACGCAGCCGGGAATGAAGTTTGTCCTGAAATGTTGAGAAGGAGGGTCAAACTTTGTTCTCCTAGTCCTCGATCCTGAGAAAAAAGAGTTAACTCGTGAATTAGGAGATCAAGCTTTGTTCTCTATTCATCTAAGGTGAATTTCTTCATTGTTTGAAAGGAGAAAACGAAAAGAACCAAGTGTTAAGCAAGTCGAAGTAAGGGCACCGGGACGGGAAGCTCATTTGCTGCCTGGGCGAAGTCTTGACAACATTATAAATTGGACTAACCAACCCCTTGGCTATTTGGGAGAGTTCGCTAACTTCATGAACAGTATAATTCTAGATCTATGTCATGAAAGCAAATTACCATCCAACTTTTTTTTTCCTTATGCAACACAACATCCCTAAGAAGCATTGCTTAAGTAATAAACGCGTTCATCCTTTTGATTTAACGTCTAGATTCGAATCGCCATATTTGCACATTCTATTTATGTCGCCTCTAAGAAAGCGCAGACCCACGTATCTCTTGGTGATTTCTCAATATGTGAGGAACATGGGGATTACTACTGGAAGCGGATTAATCCGCGATCGGGGACGAATTGACAATCAATTCTGGAGCTCAATTTCACAGAATGGGAACTTTTGCTTTTCGGGTTTTGGTGTGCTTATGCTTGATTTGAGGAGGGTTTCTGGGGAAATGTGGGACCGAAGGGCCGTCGTAACAGCGCAATGGGATCACAAAATCGCTTTAGTTTTGGGCTTATGAGGTTACAAGTGCTTCTTTTAAGGCCCAGTCACAAGCTGTCCTGCTTCATTTGGTGGATCAATCTGGCCCCATCAAGCATCAACCCCACTGTTCTCACACTTGAAGTGAAGATCTCAAGGCATACTCGTGCTACAAGCTGTCATTTTTTTTCCACGACACTTTTTAAACGATACATCGTAAAAACAATGAACAATATGTTATAACATGCTTCTTCACCCACTGGTCAATTTAAGCTGACATGGCCCGTCAAGATTCTTATATGGACGTCGGAGTGCACATGTCGTGTTATGATTTGCTTAAGATTATCATGGAACGCCAAATAGGCGTCATTTGAGGCGAGGTGATTAGTCTTGCATAAGATAATAAGCAGTAGTTCACAACAATCAGTGTTAGACCAGTGATGACATGTGCACGTGTTTCTAGTTACAGATGCAGTTAATAATGAGGAGGCAGAGAGGAATTAGCTTTACCCCCAAGTTTATGCCCTTTTTCCATTGTTACAGCCTTTGACAGGACTTGATTCCACTAGTAACTTTTGAGCCAAGTTACAATCAGCATCTACAGTTCCTATCAATCGATAAATCCCACTATTAAGGCACAAATATTGCTATCACCGTTATACCCTTGCTTATAACTTGATTACAAAGCAACAATAGCACTATGTAGAGAATTTTCAGACCGATAGATGCGCAATATTATTGGAAGGAGAAAATGATGAGCAACGTAGTTTCTCTCTATTTTTCCACCCAACCCTTTTGAGCTTCTTTAATCCTTTTTTTAATAAACATCTCAAATTGGAGACTTTTTGGAAAGCAAAGAGCCATTGGGAGTTGATCGGAGCAATTGCCAAGGCTAGAAATAGAATTGCCCATACAATCCGTTCCCACGGCAAGTAAGGGCTTTCCAAAATGGAATCTATTGACTCTATCAGACCATTGTTCCTCTTAGAAATTGCCGAATGTACTCCTACACTTTCCCGGTTCGACACATTCTAAAAAACATCTCCAAGACTCGATATCAGCACGATCTGAGATTCTCTTTGTCGCTCGATATCAGCACGCGTACATATTTAGCAGTTTGTCGATGTTTTCTATGGTTGAATAATGAGAAATGACCTGCGATTAAACATCCAATGATCTTTCTGAATAAGTCAGCTTCTAAAGACTCCAAGTTGGTGGAAAGATCAATCATGGTACTTCTAAGTCTTCGTGAAGTCCTCACTATATTAGATTTGTTCACCGGATCCGGATCGCCTTACATTTCCTCAGAAGGTCAGGCATCTGCCCTTGAGATTCGGGTCGTCCGTTTTTTGACAGACGGCTCAGATCTTCTGCTTTTATAAGGTAATTTTTTGAATTTATATATATATATATATTAGTAATAATCTGGACCATCCATTCATAACACGGACGGCTTAGATTTCAAGAACAAGACCTAACTTTCGGAGGAAAGGTTAGGCGATCCCTTTCCCATGTTCACCTCTCGTTTATATCTACATCATCCGCATTTGTGATGAACATAATATCTCTAAGGGTAGTTTTGGAATCATCAAAGCTCGTGAGGATGTTTTCCCAACATGCACCACTTGAGATAAGCATTAAGAATCAATTTAAAACAAAATTGAGAGAGAGAGAGAGAGAGAGAGAGAGAGAGAGAGAGTATGTAGATCCAGATCTGCTACAATGTCACCCCCCAAGCTCGCAATTACCATGGTCGGTCAAGTTCAAGCTCACATTCGACCCCAAAAAAAAAAAAAAATCAAGCTCACAGCCACGGATACTCGAATAATTTCGAACTTGTGCACCCATGGTCCACCGAGCTCGAGCTCTAAATCATGGCTGCAATGGTAATGGAAAACTTCCTGGTGAATCACCTGCTGCAATAAAATGCAACTTTTCAAGTTCTAAATTTGGAGATTAGCTTACTCAAAGTAGATGGGAGTCATCCTAATGTTAGAAACATGAACTGCTAATAAAAACACTGACACATGTTCAAGATATCTTAATTTCGAGTGCTTACAGTAATTTTCTATGCATAAGATAATAGTGCTACTCGTTTTATTGGGGTAAATGATAAAGATCGCGTAGTAATTTTATTGGCATCGCTTCTTCTTTTTTTGGTCTGAACTGGCATCACTTGGTTGGTAAGCATACAAGACGTGTCTAAATTGAACTCTTATTTTTTGCTTAAATAAAATCTTGAGGCACACTCTCAATTACTTTTTAATTGGAAAAACCTGAAATTTTTCATTACAGACAAATATGACACATAGATTATTTTTATAGTTTTTCCTATAATTTTTTAAAAAATTTAACTATTTTTTGGGTCGAATTTAACTATCGTTAGTTTTTACTTTTGATTGTATGTAATCAGGCACGCCTACAATAGGTTATGAGTTGAGTAAATCAATAGATACATCAAATAATAAATTTTTGCTAGTAAATTAATAAATTCTCTTATAATTCAGTATATCAAATACTGAATTTTTTGAAATACTTTATTGATAGATACTGATTTTTTAAAATACTGAATTCTCTTATAATTCAGGACATCAAAGCATGCCATTATTAAGCATTTCAAATACTTTTTATTAAATTTATTAAATAAATTTTTTTATTGTATTCTTAAATTTTGTTATAACGATTCACATTATCCATGTAAAAGTATCTCGCCAATTGTTAGAAAAAAAGATAAATCTTAAATATGATTTTTTTGTCTGAATCGTAAATGTAGTTAAGGAGTCTCATTTCATCATTCTCTTGTAACATCTTATTTATTGTTTGTCCTTCTTATCTCAAAAGCTCACTTTCTTGGTGAATTTTTATTTTTAATTTCATTATTACAAGATATTTGTCAAGTTTGTTTATTTACTATATTAACAAAAATTAAAGTGGGGGGCCATGACGGTGGGTTGCTGTGCTAGTCTCCCCGGAGGAATAGTCGAGGTGCGCGCAAGCTGGCCCGGACACCTTGGTTATATAAAAAAAAATTGTCTTTTTTTTCCTACTATTGTCTATTGGCAAGATGCTTTTATGTGGAGTATGTCAGACGTTATTGAAATATCAAGGAATACACTTAAACATTATGTACGATAAGGCATCTTGACATTTACTTCATGGATGGTATAATTTTTTCATTCCAAAATAATGAGATTTCATTGAAATCTGTAAAAAAAAAGGATTATTATTTCATGTAATGTTTTGATTTATGTTTGAAAGTTTCATGTTGGAGGATTAATTTTGATTTTATTATTGGAAAATCTTCAAAGAATGTTTTTTTTTTTGCTTCATATAATCATCTCATTACATGTGTCTGTTTTCTCCTTTTTCTTATCGTCTCCTGAGTTGAAACCAAAATAATGAACCAGAGTATACGATGAGAAGAAAGTAAAGGACACGACAAGCATAAAAACCCTCTTATAACTTCTATTTGAATGAACTGAATATGTCACGCCCCGATTCTCGGGCACTCAATAATCTTGCCTAACGCCACAGGTCATTTAAGGATAACATCTAGACACATCATCGACCCATACTTTTTATCTTTTTATTAAGCGCATACGGAAAGTGCTACTTCTCTAGACAATGCTTTATACGATATGATAGAAAGTAGGCAATCACATCACAACATTAGCAAAAGATAATTTTTATTTATATATATTAATTAACCCTTGGGAAGCTACAATCTACAAGCCTGCTGTTCAGGGTGGCTCCCAAAGACCATCAAAAGATATCAGGTTAGGGTCGGGGCTAACACTACTCCAAGCTACTCCAATAAAAAGACCAACGTCCACGTCCTCTATTCAGATCCAGTACCTCTACTCCATAGCTAAGGACTTGAAAAATGGTTAACAACAACGGGTGAGATATAAAATCTATGTGAGTCAATGTCTAAGTCTGAGCAAGGCCTCAGGGCTGGCTAAACATGCATGACAAGTATCGATAACAAATCAATAGCGTGCGACTCACGCAACGCTCTAACTATTATAGAGGCAAGCACATCCCAACAATTTATCATCAATCACATGAAGCTTACCCCGCCTTGGTTCTCACATAATGCAGTACTCGACACCACTCAATAGTCACACAGACCAAGGCACACAACCAGAACACTTATCACAATTTGCATGAACAATGCACTACACGTGTTCCAATTATTAATGATCGTTCCTGGTCTCAGCAAAACCATTACTCTCGACGACGGCAACTGACTAGTCATGTGGTTCCAAGTACCATCAACATGGACTAATAGTCGGGCATTCTTATAGGGAGCGTCGGTTCGCAACTTGCCGCGATCGGCAACCGATAAGCCATGTGATTCCAAGTACCCTCGACACGAACTTACCATGCTCGACCCCAAGTACCCAAGGGTGTCGACTTCGTCCCCAAGTACCTAAGGGTAAAGGTAACCATCATATGACTATACAAGCAGGCCATGCAACTAGTCAGTTCCTATCATTACATTTAGTTTAATGTTCATACGGTCGCGCTCAAAACTTGACTCAAGGTCATTTTTCATGCTCAAATATGCAATTTGACTCCGCACGTAGTCACATGAATATGCTTTATCCACTAGACTTTGCATCTATATAAGAGTGATTAAACTCTCAGCCATACATATATACACAATCAAGGTATATAGCAATCATCAGACAATCACCAGATAGTAACACAATGATAATTAATTAATTAATCATTAATTATCCCAACTCAGGTTAATTAGCATAACTGTGATTAGTTAACCCAACTATAATGGATTAAGTCCATCTTAATTAATTAATCGACTTTAATTGATTAAGCTACCTCGATTAATTATCCCCGACTTTATGTCCACATCAGTTAATTAACCTCTCAATAATTAGCTAACCTGATCTCAATTAATTAGCCTAATTACAATTAATTAGTTCAATTATAATTAATTAAGTTTATTTTAATTAATTAACCTGACTGTAATTAATTAGATATGCATTAGTTAATTAGTCTCGCAATAATTAATTAACTTGACCTCATTTAATTAACCTGACTCCGATTAATTAGAACATCAATAATCAGGTAACTCGACCTCAGGTAAATAATCTGACCAAGATTAATTAAAGTAACTAAGGTTAATAATATAATCATGATTTATCAAAAATAACTATAGTTAATTAAAAGTAACTATGATTAACGAAAAGTAACTACGGTTACTTTAATTAATCATGGTTGACTTAAACTAACCGTGGCCAACTAACTTAACCATAGTTAACTAAATTAATTCGTCATTAACACTAATTAATTTATTCCCTAAACGTAATTAACATTCTAATCAGAGTTTATAGGTTAACTCACAAACTTAGCGACCATCGACGACGGTGGCAATGAGAATGACTCGGCTTGGCGGTAAGCGCGGAGTCAATATGGTGACAGCTCGCGGGGGCGGCGACAATGACGACCTCGGATGGAGCGATTCAAAGATGACGAACGACGCGCGGCAAGCGACGAGCTCGCAGGGTCTTGGGGCGAGAGGGGTGGACGGCTCGATGGTCCCCAGGCAGCACGCAGAGGAGGGCTCGAGTCATGGGGCTCTCGGGTTCACGAGTGACGGGTGAGGGTGCAATGGCGTGCAGCCAAGCAACGACGGAGGACGGCGACTCGGCGCAACGGGTGGCGGAGGACAAAGACGAAGCTCGGTGGTGGAGGCAATGAAGGATGATGGTGGTGGAGATGAGAGCTTTTTTCTAAAATAATATTAAAAAACAAATATTTACAAAATAAAATCAAAATAATTTTTTTTTACCAATTTAGGTCTCCCTCGGCAATTGAATTGCCGAGGGAGGAAGGGATAGTTTTTTTTTTTTTTAGTTTAGTTGCTCGGCACTTGCCTGTCGCGACCCGTCCGAAATCAACGGACGCGGCTAATGGATTACCGATCGCGGGCTTCGGATCGGCGCGGGCCCTCCCAGGCCCATACCAAATCGCGGCGGGAGTGTCTTTTGAGGGATTCGACGATAAGAGTCGATCGCTTTCGACCTTAGTGTGGTCGTGGTGGCATGTGCAACTTGTGCATGCATTTGGAGTCGCCACCGGTCTTTCTTGGAGGGTAGACCGGAAACCTTACTGACCGATTGGGAGAGATCGATCAGTTCTGCGGAACCAGAGATTTTGGGTTCGGGGACTTGGTTACGTCGGTGTCATTACCAATGCCCTTTCGGTACCTAACGCGAGTGATTTTCCTGACTAAGAGTTCATGCAGGCGCGATTTTGGGTGAGATAGGTATGATTCGGGTTTCATGCAGATTAGAATACTAGTCCTATCAAATCACAGTCAATATAATGAAAGCGCAAGTCAAGTGCATAAATAAATCATGTCAATGCACATCAATTTCAATCATTGGCCTCCTAGTATAGCCATACGGGCTTAGGGAATATGTGATTTAGGGCTAGGGGTAAAATGGGAAGATTCTGGGACAATTAGCCCGAAGGGCAGAATTGTCATTTTTTGGAAGGTTTGGATACCGAATTACCCAAAATATTCCATGGCCAGTTGATTGTGGCCATTTCCCATTTTTGAGAATTTTTTTGGAATTTCTTGATTTTTCTTCAATTTTTGGAAGACGATTCGCCCAAAGGGCGAAATCGTCATTTTAAGAAGGGTCGGGGTTTAAAACACCCGGGATGAGACTTGGCCAGTTGTTTGTGGCCATTTCCTATTTTTGGGATTTTCCTGGAATTTTTGGAATTTTTTTGGGAGATGGTTTGCCGGAAGGGCAAAACCGTCATTTCTGAAAAGATCGGGGGGTCGAAAGACCCGAAACAGGTCGTGGCCATTTCCTATTTTCTGGAATTTTTTTATAATTTTTCTGAATTTTCCGAATTTTTTGAATTTTTTATGATTTTTCTATTTTTTTATTGATTTTTTGAATTTTTTATTATTTTTTATTATTTTCTGAATTTTTTAATATTTAAAAATATTTTTTGGGCCGGGTCAAACCCGGCCCACGCCTCTCGGGCGCCCGGCCCGACCCTAGGGGTCGACACCGGCCTAAAACGACACCGTTTTATATTTTTAAACATTTTTTCCTATTTTTTAACAATTTTTTTGATTTTTTATCTATTTTATTTAATTATCCGAAAATTCCCCGGATCCGACGGTCCTCACTGCGCCACGTGGCCTCATCCCGGGTGTCCGATCTTCCACTAGATCGGACGATCCACAGAGAGCCACGTGGCTCAACCAAAACCATCGGATCAAAAATTAATTTCTTTTTCCTTTTTTTAGAAAACCTCTGAATCGGACGCTCAGAAATGCACCACGTGTCCAATCGTGGTGCGTCCGATCTTGGATAAGATCGGACGATGCACAGGAAGCCACTTGGCACATTGTCGACCGTCGGATCGATTTTAATTAATTATCAGAAAATCATTTATTTTATTTTGCAAAAATCTAGGATCGCGACACGTGTCGCGATCGTGACCGTCCATTCTTTGTTAAGCCCGGCCCGGTCCCACACGCTGACGTGGCAGCCGATGTGGCGTGCCACGTCACCATTGACCGGTTGATCGTCGGCGAAGTCGCCGGAGAAGACGATAAACAGTGACAATTCCGGCGACTTCGCCGGAATCTCGCCGGAGAGCTCCGAAACCGAGCCAAAACTTGCAATTTTTCACCTATTCTTTTCGGCATTTGACTCCCTATGAACCCAACATCAATAAGCAAGCAAAACATGGCACTCCAAACGTCGGAAAACGGGCCGAACGACCGGCCACCGAACCGGCTCCGGCGAAGAAGATTTGCAGAATTTTTTTTGTCGCTCAAACTCGTTTTCTTTCATTCACATAGCATCCAAGGGAGGTTTGAGGACTTATCTGGGGTCCCTTGATGGTCGGCGGCCGCCGGAAATCCCTCGTCAAGCTCCCGTCCGAACCATGGTCGGCGAAGCTCCGGTCCTCCGTTTTTTCGCGGTTCAAATGCAAAGCAAAGGCATAAATGAGCGTAGAAGCAATACTAGTACATATTCAGAGCTAGACACGCGCAAATGGGGGTCGGGAAAGGCACGGCCGAGACAAAACCAAGTCGAGACATCCATCGGCATTTTATCGAACACATGGCGTGCGTATGAGAAACGGTGATCGGAGGAGAATACCGACCTATCCGGAGCTTTCCGACGACCGCCGAGCCTTTGGTGATGTTCTCTGTGGTGTCTTGAAGATCCGGGCAAGCTCTTTCGCGCTCCCCCTCCGCCCCCAAAAAAAAATCCTCCTCGCTCTCTTCCCCCCTTTAAACCGAGCCTTCCCCTCCTTTTCGGTGGCCGACCGGCGCGTCCTTCGTGCCCACGCCTCTGCCAAAGGTGAGTATCGAGTCCGGTGATGTCCCCCATGCCCGGTTGGCCCATTTTTCTTTAGAAAACTCGCACCCCCACATGCTGCCCTGTCTCCCTGCATTCTGCACATTCTGTGCGTGGTCTGCAACAATGTTGCAGACCCGGGTCGGGCCGGGTCGGGTCGGGCCTGACCCGACCGGCCCGGTTCGGCCAAAACGCCCAAATTGGGCCCCAAATTGACCTCTTTTCATGAAATTGACGGCAAAATCAGATTCATTGACATGTTTTCTATCAAATATGGGTATTTTCGTGAATCAATTTATTGAAATTCTGTGAAAACCCCAAATTGTCCCTAGGATCCGAAATTTAATTTTGCCAAATCGAGGGCCTAAACGATCGAATTAGCCAAAATTGAGCCCACCAATGGATTCAGCATGATGAAAAATGTTGGGTAGAGGTGTTTAATTTTAATGGGTGTGCCTGTGTGAAATTTAATTTCAAAAATTGTGAAACCGGGGACTAAATTGAAAGATTTTTATGCAATTAAGCCCTTTTGGTTAAAATTGATCAAATTGGAGGGCAAATTGACCCAATTTCATTTCAATACTTTGTATTCCAATGTCATAGCTTATAAGAACCGATAATTGAAAATTAAAAGACTCGAAAAGGATTTTTTAGGCCCGGTTCGGGATTAGGTTTGTGAAGGAACCCAATGAACCAAGCCGAATTTCCATAATAAAAAGTGAAAATATTAAAGAGAGAATTAAAATAAAATTTCTGAATATTTTTGTGTAATTTTCTGACCACGGATGGTATTTTTTCTAATTTTTTGGGTATTTTTATAATTAAATAAATTCCAAAAAATATTTAAAAATACCAAAAATATTTTTTGTTCAAAATTGGTTCCTAAGGCTAGGCTAAGGCTTCCAAAGTTGATTTTGCAATTTTTTGACCTTTTTTGCTATTTTTTAATTAATTTTAGAAATAAAAACTAAAATAAAAGGTGGTCAAAAATCAGGTGTCAACAGCTGCCCCTCTTTGAGAGTGAGCTCGTCAGAGGTTGCTTTCAAAGACAAAATGACACCTGAATCTTAACCGACTCGACTAGGGAAAAGAAATGCTATGACATCGGACCCTCAAGTCTTTTGATGAATGCTCAAATTAATCACCGGTTTACTCTTGTAATTTGAACATGGGCCGGAGTGAGAGAGGCTTACCTGAAGCTCACCTGTCAGATGCTGCCTGCGGAATCTGAGGGTTCGTCGTTATGCTCCCGGCTGTGACGACTTTCAAGAAGATACCTAGGACTCGTTCATAATATCCTAGGGAGATTAAGCTCTGACCTGTATGGTAGGTCATACCATTATGGGGTTCTTGACTGGTAGGAACCTAAGGAAGGCGCATCCCATGCTTTGGGATTTGCCAAGGATTTTGATCCGTATGGTGGATCGGACCTTTGTATTGATCCTTCAGGCGGTTTCTACCTTTGGTGGAGTTTGACCCTTATGGCGGTATCTACCTTCAGCTGACCCTTAAGGCGGTTTCTACCATTGGTTGATCCTTATGGCGGTTTCTACCATCAAGTTGACCCTTATGGCAGTTTCTACCATATTTGACCCTTCAGGCGGTATCTACCACGGGTTGACCCTTATGGCGGTTTCTACCATCAAGTTGACCCTTATGGCGGTTTCTACCATTCTTGACCCTTCAGGCGGTTTCTACCATGGGTTGACCCTTATGGCGGTTTCTACCATCAAGTTGACCCTTATGGCGGTTTCTACCATTCTTGACCCTTCAGGCGGTTTCTACCACGGGTTGACCCTTATGGCGGTTTCTACCATATTTGACCCTTCAGGCGGTATCTACCGTTGAGTTTAGTTTTGATCCTTATGGCGGTATCTACCTTGAGTTGACCCTTATGGCGGTTTCTACCATATTTGACCCTTCAGGCGGTATCTACCGTTGAGTTTAGTTTTGACCCTTATGGCGGTATCTACCTTGAGTTGACCTTTACGGCGGTTTCTACCATATTTGACCCTTCAGGCGGTATCTACCGTTGAGTTTAGTTTTGACCCTTATGGCGGTATCTACCTTGAGTTGACCCTTATGGCGGTTTCTACCATATTTGACCCTTCAGGCGGTATCTACCGTTGAGTTTAGTTTTGACCCTTATGGCGGTATCTACCTTGAGTTGACCCTTACGGCGGTTTCTACCATATTTGACCCTTCAGACGGTATCTACCGTTGAGTTTAGTTTTGACCCTTATGGCGGTATCTACCTTGAGTTGACCCTTATGGCGGTTTCTACCATAGTGAGACTCCAGACTGATAGGAATCTCAGGATGACGCGCCCGTTCTGTAGGGTTTGTCGGAGACTCGATCGTTCTGTAGATCGGTCTTGGAAAAGGTTTGCCTACTAAAAGGCTCCGCCTATGAAATGACATATCCCGTCTTGTTGGGACTAGTCGAAGACTCGACCGTTCGTCCGTAGATCGGTCTTGGAAAAGGTTTGCCTACTAAAAGGCTGCGCCTATGAAATGACATATCCCGTCTTGTTGGGACTAGTCGAAGACTCGATCGTTCGTCCGTAGATCGGTCTTGGAAAAGGTTTGCCTACTAAAAGGCTGCGCCTATGAAATGACATATCCCATCTTGTTGGAAAAGGTTTGCCTACTAAAGCGAGCGAACGAGCGAGACGACGCTCGCGGAGCGATCGTATTTACGTAAAAAAAAAATATTTATGCCTCTCGACTCCGAAAAAAGGGAGCGAACGAGCGAGGCGACGACATTCGCTCACAAGGCCGCGGAGCAATCATATTTACTTAAAAAAAATATTTATGCGCCTCGACTTCGAAAAAAGGGAGCGAACGAGTGAGGCGACGACATTCACTCACGAGGCCGCGGAGCAATCATATTTAAGTAAAAAAATATTCACGCGCCTCGACTCCGAGAAAATATTTTTTTACATAAATATGATCGCTCCGTGGCCTCATGAGCGAATGTCGTCGCCTCGCTCGTTCGCTCCCTTTTTTCGAAGTTGAGGCGCATAAATATTTTTTTTAAGTAAATATGATCGCTCCGCGCCTCGCTCGTTCACGAATGTCGTCGCCTCGCTCGTTCGCTCCCTTTTTTCGGAGTTGAGGCGCATAAATATTTTTTTTACGTAAATACGATCGCACCACAAGCGTCGCCTCGCTCGTTCGCTCATTTTTCTTGGAGTCGAGACGCATAAATATTTTTTTTTAGGTAAATATGTTCGTCTCGCGAGCGAACGCAGTTTCCTCGGTTATTCATTCGGTTTCCTCGGAGACGAGGCGCGTTAATAGTTTTTTTTACGTAAATATGATCGTTCTGCGACCTAGCGAGTAAACGTCATCGCCTTGTTCGTTCACTCACTTTTCTCGATGTTGAGATGCTTAAATATTTTTTTACGTAAATGTTGATCCTCTGCGGCTCCATCAAATATAAAAACTAAAAAAATTATTAAAAGAAAACAAAAACATATTAAAAAATTTGCAAAACTTAAAAAAAAAAAATCAAAGGAGAGGGAGAGGAGGGGGCGTGGGGTTGGGGTTTTTTTGGGGGGGGGGGGTGGGGGGCCCCACGTGGGCCTGCAGCAAACTGCAGCTTTTTGCTGTAAGCCCCCGTTCCCTCGGTAACTGAGTTGCCGAGGGAATAGGGAGGGGGCCCATCGGTGGGCCCCCGCTCTCCCTCAGCTCCGAGGGAGAGGAAGGGGGCCCGCTGGGTCTCCCTCGGCGGTTCAACCGCCGAGGGAGACCTAAATTTGTAAAAAAAAAAAATTGAGTATTATTTTTGTAAATATTATTATTTTTGTATTATTTTTAAAAAAAAGCTCTCAGAAATCAAATTTTATTTACTAGGCTGGAATAATCCAATTACCTTACAGACGTCAAAATTTCAAGACATCACATAATATCTTTCGTTAAGGAATTTGATAATTGTATGCATAACAAAAATTAAAATTTATAAATAAGTAACCATGTTAAAAAGTTGTCTATGCTAATTTTTTTTCCTTAGATTCCAGTTGACAATTTATCCATAAATTTGTTTGAGAAAGTAGAATAGAACTAGGTTTCTCAGAAATTTCTGTTTCTGACAAAACTAATTTGTATGAAAGTACGAACAATGAAAAAAATGGTGCCTTTACTACACGTGACTGGCATGCCTATAATAACCAAAAACTAAACATGTGAAATTCTTAATTATGGTAATTAGGTACTAAATAGATAAATAAAATATAAGAAAAAGGAAATTAAATAAATTTGGGTTACCACATTAAATTGCAATTTAATGATCAAGGGTAATTGTGTCTTTTTGGTGAAGATTGGATGGATTCATTCATATCGGAGGTGGAAATAGCTTGTCTTTTTTTTTTTTTTTTTAAGGGAGCGACACAATCCTGATTCCCGATTGAAGAAAATTTCTCAAATCGCACCTTTAATTGATGGGTTAGAATTTATGTCAGCTGCCTTAAAGGCACCTGCCATACCCCCATCCCCACCCTCCATAAATATTTCCCCCTTATAAAAAGGGGGAATGGAGGGTGGGGATCCCCTACCTTACAAAAAGTAAGGCAGGGGATCCGGATCCGTCACATTGGTGTGGTTACGGCTTACAAGACCTTCTGACGCGATGGTTTTTCAAAGTTATTAATTTTGGAAGGAGTTGTAATCTGAAGTAAGAAGTAAAAAAGATCGCCCCAGGTAACGCCGTTGTACTGAGTTGGACTTGAAAAGACGAGATTACCCATGGCACTCAGAGCATAGCTCCCCCCAAAACGCGCGAGATTAAAGACCCAATTCCGTCCACTCGACGTTACCCACGATTACATTCAGGACATTCCGTTGTTGTCTCAATTCTCAAGTCTCCGCACACGGACTCCAGTGTTGCGAAAATCATTTTAAGCTCAAACGAGTTCGTCAATCGTTTCATTTCTCTCATTTTCCCGAGAAAATATGCAGAACCCCAACAGGACAGAGGCCGAGCGCCTCCTGGGCGTCGCCGAGAAGCTCCTCCTAGCTCGCGATCTCAACGGGTCGAAGGACTTCGCCATCCTGGCCCAGGAGACCGAGCCCCTCCTCGAGGGCTCCGACCAGATCTTGGCCATCGTCGAGGTCCTCCTCGCCACCGAGAAGCGCGTCAACAACCACCACGACTGGTACGCCATCCTCCAAATCGGTCCCCGATCCGACGAGCACGACCTCATCAAGCGCCAGTACCGCCGCCTCGCTCTCCTCCTCCACCCCGACAAGAACAAGTACCCCTACGCCGATCAGGCCTTCCGCTTCGTCGCCGGGGCCTGGGCCGTCCTCTCCGATCCCGGTAAGAAATCCCTCTACGACAAGGAGTTCAATTTGTTCTCCAAGGTCGATTTGTCGGCAGCAGCGGCCGCTGCCGCGGGCGCGAAATTGCCCGTGCGGAGGGGCGGCCAGCTTAACAGGAGCTTCGGCCAGCAGGAGCCGGTGGGCGGCAGCGGAAGCGGGCATGGTAAGGGGAGCGAGAAACCGGCGGGAGCTGCCGCGAGGTCGACGAGCTTCTGGACCGCATGCCCCTACTGCTACGTGGTGTACGAGTACCCTGCCGTCTACGAGGAGTGTTGCTTGAGGTGCCAGAGTTGTGAGAGGGCGTTCCACGCGGTGGCGATCGAGGCGCCGCCACCCGTGGTGCCTGGGAAGGAGGCGTACCACTGCTGCTGGGCGGTGTTCCCTTTAGGGTTCACGGTCGGGAAGTTCGAGGGCGGAGATAAGGTCGGACCCGTTGAGGGCGGGCTGCCGAATTGGTTCCCGCAGCAATCGGCAGATAAGAATGCCGGGATGGCTCCGCAGCAGCAGCCAGCTGCTGCCGCTCCGGCGCCGAAGAGGAAGAGGGGGAGGCCGCGGAAGAACCCGTTGTAATGTGGAGTGTGGCAACTGTGGGTATCCCGCAAAAGTAAAAGCAGAGTAATTTTGCAATGCTTCCGATGGCCGGTTGAATCTCGGAGTACAGTAAGAGATCATCAGTTTCAAAAGGTGGGCTTTTTTTCTGCGATGAAATTGCAATGCTTCGGAGGAGGGTTTGATCAGATGTTCTGAGCGGAGATCGAGGTAATGGCGCTGGAGAAAATTTAAGGAGGTTAAAATTGTTGTTGTTGTTCGTTAATTGTCTTCTGTTCTTATCTGTAGAATATTTAGGCATGTTTATGTACAATGTACTGCAATGCTGTCGGATAATGGAAACACTGTAGCTTAAGATGTTGATGGATGTTCTTGAGAAGTAAGTGGGACCTCCTTGCTCATTTTGGTTAAATCCTCTCGTATACGATCACAATCATCTTGGCTTTTGAAGTTCGCTGATTGCTATGTCATTTGCAGACTTGCCAGTCATAGGTAGGACTTGGTTACTGTACTGTTTTCTGCTTTAGCTAGGTTGATAGCTTGGTTATTTTTGAAAGCTTAACAGCCATGCTCCACTCCTGCAAACTCTGGTCGATCACTCCTCCAACATAGTCTTCATTTGTTATGCCTCTGCCCCGTTTGCCCAAATCTTTCTCCCTCCCTCTTCGATGGAGGCGCGCACAGCAAGCCGAATCGAACGCCGGATGCTATGCCAGATGCCATGATGTTGATTCCGTCACATTGGCAATTTGCTGGAGTTGCCTGAAGAGATTGGAGGCAGAGAAGAATCGAAGCTTGGTTTGAGGGAAGAGCCTTGGCGATGGCCAGAAATGCAGTAGTGTCGGACGCCCTTTGTGTTCCTTGCAATAGATAGACGAGGAAAGAAGAAGATAAGAGGGTAGGCTCTATGCAGATCTCGAAGCTTTTGAATTTTCCCCTGATACTTTGCCCTTAAAATGTGTTGCTGACGAGACCTACGTCCAAGGTCCAACCTGCGCACTCCTTGGATTCGCCATTTGTTCAGTGATGTGTCGAGACAAGTTCCAGAAGCAAAGGCTTTTTGACAGGCACTTACATTTTTAACTCCTCTTCCAGTTGATGATTTCTTGAGTGGCAGCCTGCTTTTTCTGATCTACGAATGGCAAAAGTTACTGCATTGATCGCTTCTTCGAGGTCACTTTGTTCTGTTGCGATTTCCATTGGATTGGAAGTTTTGGAAAAAGTTCGTGGTGTTCCAGTGGAACCGGTCGAGTTCAGGGTTCACATCTCGACAAAACAAAACTAGGACACCTAAGGGCAAGACTGACCAACCGAATCAACAAGATCAACAAGAGCCAAGATTTAGCAACGTCATTCAACCACACAAGCTTCTGAACCTCAGAAAAGTAGAGAAGAGAGAAGCTTTGTGAATGGGTGTGCGGCTGACCGCGCAAAGCAGCCAGACAACAGATCACCTTTGTCGAGCAAGTTGGGGTGCGGTTGGTCTTCGCACAAGCGAACTAAAGAGTACAAACGAGCGAACCGAGCGAAGAGGGTGAGAGAGGGAACTCTGAAGCCCCGAGTGGAGGGCTCCGTTTGTGCAAGCTGAGCGTCTTCGCTCGATAAAGCTGAGAGGCGAGAGGGAAAGAGCGAGGTGTGAGATTTGAGAGGGGAGAGGGGAAAAGGCAGAGCATCGAGCGTGAGGCTGTTAAGGTTTGCCGATCAGAGGAGAGAGGAGAGGAAAAGAGGAGGTGTGAGTGTTGTGAGGCGAACAAGGAAAAGACCGAAAGAGGAGCCGTGTGTGAGATTTTGAGATTATTATGTTCACATTTTAAAAATGAATAATGATAATAATCAGCCGGGGCAATCTGGCTCCTGAAAACCAGACAGGCACCTTGAAAACTAGACCAAATCGATCAGTTTGGACCGAGCAATTCTCAATTTGATCGGTCCTTCTTGCTCACCCCTACCCTTAGTTGTGTTTGTCTGGGGCCTGGCAACAGATTGGACCGGTTAGTTCAGTCCGATCCTTGATTCTAAAAATTGGGAATCGGTGTCTTCGGTCCGGTTATCAATTCTTGGATAGAACTGAATCGGATCAAGAACTGATCACCCCTAATCACAATAGTTCAATTTGATGCCATAAACTGGTGAAGTGCAAAAGGTGCATCGCATCATAAAATTGGTGAAAAGTGGTTTTAACGGCTCGGCATGTTTCACTTGAAACTAATCTCTAAAGAGAACTCGAGGTACCCATACAAGATGGTCATCAGTACATAGAAATGTTCACTTATGACCGATTAAATCGACCTTTTCTATTTGAGGTGAGATTTTGCAAACCCCGTTACTCAAGGAATTGATCGTCCTCATTGTTGTTGTTGACGCGTACAACGCAACAACTCTCTCCATATTTGATATGTGGTCTAATCATTCCCTACCCTTTTTCATTGTCTTAAAAACCTGCTAAGAGCCGCACCTTATTTGTGCCCTCTCGCCCTGCAATCGCTCTCCGCCCTTATGGATCAGGTACGTGTCTAGTCCATCCAGAAAAGTGTTGGGAATTAAGTCAAATTCATTAAGTGTTATAGTGACCGTTCGACTCCCATGGCATAATTACTATTCCGATGTAATTATGACTCCCATGGCTTAATTAGTGTTCCGATGTAATTGTTGTTTTAGTAGACATAATTAGTTGAGTCTATCATCTTTTAGGATGTAATTGTTGTTTTAGGATGTAATTGTTGTTTTAGTCTTTTCACTTTCCTAGAGAGACTCAAGATTCATGTTTTAAGCCTATAAATAGGTGAGTCTTGTAACCATTTCAATATGGGTGAATCGATTGTGAATACACTATATTGAAAAGCCACATTCCGTCTCCTCTTTATTGTGTGAACAAAGTTTCTTTGAGAGTGCTTGTTGAGAGCCCCACAGTCGATTTATCCCATCAAATTGGTATCAGAGCTTCACGGTTTCGTGATTATGGCGTCAACAAGCAACCTTCCTTTTCAGTATCCAATCCTCACCAAAGAAAACTATGGCAAGTGGGCTTCCAGAATGAAAGCCATACTCGGCGCCCATAGTGTGTGGGATCTTGTCAACAATGGCTATGATGAACCAGATGAAGATGTCGCGTTGACTCAGGCTCAGAGGAATGCGTTGGAGTAGACTCGTTCGAAAGATCAACTCGGGTTGTCAATCATCTTTCAAGCCTTAGACGATTCTATGTTCGAGAAAGTCTCGAATGCTACTACATCCAAAGAGGTATGGGAGATTCTTCAAACCACGCACCAAGGTGTTGAGAAAGTAAAGAAGATCCGCCTTCAAACTTTGAGAGGCGAGTTCGAGGTAATCCGTATGAAAGAATCTGAGTCGATTTCTGATTATTTCACAAGAGTTTTAGCTATTGTGAATCAGATGAAAAGGAATGGCGAAGATGTTCATGATGTTCGTGTTGTCGAAAAAATCCTGCGGTCGTTGGATAAGAAGTTCGACCACATCGTTGTCGCTATCGAGGAATCGAAAGATGTCGATTCTATGACGGTCGATGAGCTCATGGGTTCGTTGCAAGCCCATGAAGAAAGACTGAAAAGAAACAAGTCTGAACCGGTGGAGGAAGTACTCCAATCTCGATTGAATATCCGAGATGACAAAGGCCAAAGAAGTGACCCTGTGCAAACTCGATGGGTCAATCAAGATCGTGACCAAGGACGCGGTAGAGGCCGTTTCCAAGGAAGAGGTCGTGGACGAAGCGGAGGAGATTTCGCCCGAAGCAATGAGTGCTTTCATAATCAAAGAAGTACTCGTGGAAGAGAAAGAAACACAAATAGCCGGTATGATAAATCAAAGGTTCGATGTTATCATTGTAATAAATGTGGCCATTATGCTTATGAGTGTTGGCAGAAAGAAAGTGCGGTGGCAGATGAAAAGGCGAACCTGGTGAATGATGGTGATCAAGTTCTTATGCTGGCATTTAAAGAAAATGCTGATGAAAAGAATGATACGTGGTACTTGGACACTGGAGCAAGTAACCACATGTGCGGCCGAAAGGAGATGTTCGTTGAAATGGATGAGACAGTAAAAGGAAAAGTCTCGTTCGGTGATAATTCTCAAATTCTTGTCGAAGGGAAAGGTACGATTTTAATTCATCTGAAGAACGGAACACGTCAGTTTATTACTAACGTGTATTATGTGCCAAAGATGTCGAGCAATATTTTGAGTTTGGGACAGCTTCTTGAGAAAGGATTTACTGTCCAGATGAAAAATCTTTGTCTTATGTTGAGAGATTGCAATAATAAGTTGATTGTGAATGTGAAGATGTCGAAGAATAGGATGTTCACTCTGAACATCAAAGATGATATGTCTACATGCCTTCAAGCATGTGTAGACAATCCTTCGTGGCTATGGCATTTGAGGTTCGGTCATCTCAATTTTAGCGGACTCAATATGCTTTCTCGCAAGAAGATGGTGTCTGGCTTACCGCATATTGATCACCCCGATCAATTATGTGAAGGATGTGTAATTGGCAAGCATTCTCAAGCAAGTTTTCCGAAGGAGTCGACTTATCGAGCGAAGAAGCCACTGGAGTTGATTCATTCTGATGTATGTGGTCCGATCACTCCTCAGTCGTACGGTAATCATCGCTACTTTGTTACGTTTATTGATGATTTTACTCGAAAGACTTGGGTGTTTTTCTTGAAAGAAAAATCAGAGGTGTTTGATACGTTTAAGCACTTCAAGAAAATGGTTGAAAAGGAGAGTGGTTATTTTATCAAGTCTTTAAGAACTGATCGTGGAGGAGAATTTACTTCTGGAGAATTTAATCAATTCTGTGATTACCATGGCATTCGACGTTTCTTAACGGCGCCGTATTCCCCACAACAAAATGGTGTGGCTGAGCGAAGGAACAGAACCATTCTCGACATGGTTCGCAGTATGTTGAAAAGCAAAAATTTGTCGAAGGAGCTTTGAGGCGAAGCTGTCAGATGTGCAGTTTATCTGCAGAATCGATGTCCCACGCAAGGACTCGATGGTGTTACCCCAGAAGAAGCATGGAGCGGGAGAAAACCTACGGTTTCTCATTTAAGAATTTTTGGGAGTGTTGCGTATGCTCACGTACCCGACCAGAAAAGATCGAAGTTGGAAGACAAGAGTAAAAAGCTCATTTTCATCGGGTATGATTCCTCATCAAAAGCTTACAAATTGTTTGATCCTGACACTTTGAAAGTATATGTAAGCAGAGATGTGAAATTTGATGAAGAAAGTTTGTGGGAGGAAAATCGACAACTTGTCAAAACCAGTCATGATAAATTTGTCGAAACCGTTCGTGATGATTCTGTCGAAATGGAGATTGAAGCTCATTCACCTTCTCCGATGTTCTCTCCATCATCGTCAGCTTCAACTTCAAATACTGTCGAAGAATCGCTAGCACCGAGATCAAGAAGACTTTCTGAAATTTATGAAGCTACCGATGAGCTTCACCTTATATGTCTTCTTGTAGATTGTGAACCACTTATTTTCGATGAAGCTGCCAAAGAAGAAAAATGGAGGAAAGCCATGGATGAAGAGATAGAAGCCATCGAAAAGAATAAAACGTGGCAACTCGCTGATCTTCCGAAGGACAAAAAGGCGATCGGTGTCAAATGGGTATACAAGGCCAAGAAGAACGAGAAAGGAGAAATCACTCGTTATAAGGCCAGACTTGTCGCAAAGGGCTACAAACAGAAAGCTGGGATCGACTATGACGAGGTATTTGCACCTGTCATCCGAATGGAAACCATCAGACTAATGATTTCCATTGCAGCTCAAAATCGGTGGCCAATCTATCAAATGGATGTCAAATCGGCATTCCTGAATGGCGTTCTTGAAGAAGAAATTTATGTCGAACAACCCACTGGGTTTGTTGTGAAAGGTCATGAAGACAAAGTGCCGAGATTGAAGAAAGCTTTGTATGGGCTTAAGCAAGCTCCGAGAGCTTGGAACTCCATAATCGATGCTTATTTCAAGGCAAATGGCTTCGTACAATGTCCGTACGAACATGCTCTCTACTTGAAGCATGAGAAAGGTGATGTTTTATTGGCATGTTTATACGTTGATGATCTTGTCTTCACAGGAAATAATTCTGGATTGATTGACACTTTTAAAGCATCGATGGTGAAAGAATTTGAAATGACAGATAATGGTTTGATGAGTTATTTTCTGGGTATCGAAGTGAAGCAAAATGAAGATGGGATTTTTATTTCCCAAAAAAGATATGCTGAAAATATCCTTGAGAAATTCAACATGAAGAATTGCACTTCGGTTAATACTCCGATGGATTGTGGTGCAAAACTGTCGAAGTTCGATGAAGGTGTCGATGTTGATTCAACATATTTTAGAAGCTTGATTGGAAGCTTAAGGTATTTGACCTGTACCAGACCAGATATCATGAACAGTGTCGGAATTGTGAGTCGATATATGGAGAATCCGAAGACATCTCATCTTAAGGCAGCAAAGAGGATACTTCGGTACATCAAAGGTACTATCTCTCTTGGGTTGTATTATTATCAATCTGAACTATTTCAACTCAGAGGTTATTCAGATAGTGACTATGGGGGAGATGTCGATGATCGAAAAAGCACTACGGGCTTTGTATTTTATTTGGGTGAAACTGCTTTTACATGGTCATCAAAGAAGCAATCCAGTGTTACTCTGTCGACATGTGAAGCGGAGTATGTTGCTGCATCATCGTGTGTTTGTCATGCGATATGGTTGAGAAAGTTGCTCAAAGAAATCCATATGGAGCAAAAGGATGCAACGGAGATTTTTGTTGATAATGTTTCTGCCATTGCTTTGGCGAAGAATCCAGTTTTTCATGAGAGGAGCAAGCATATCGATGTTCGATATCATTTTATTCGAGAACAAGTCAGCGACAAACAAATTGAAGTTGTGCATGTGAAGACCGGTGATCAAGTCGCATATTTTTTTACGAAACCTCTCAAGATCGAAGTGTTTCGAAAATTCAGAAGTTTACTTGGAATGATCGACGGAAGAGAATTTGGCTTAAGGGGGAGTTTTGTTGGGAATTAAGTCAAATTCATTAAGTGTTATAGTGACCGTTCGACTCCCATGGCATAATTACTATTCCGATGTAATTATGACTCCCATGGCTTAATTAGTGTTCCGATGTAATTGTTGTTTTAGTAGACATAATTAGTTGAGTCTATCATCTTTTAGGATGTAATTGTTGTTTTAGGATGTAATTGTTGTTTTAGTCTTTTCACTTTCCTAGAGAGACTCAAGATTCATGTTTTAAGCCTATAAATAGGTGAGTCTTGTAACCATTTCAATATGGGTGAATCGATTGTGAATACACTATATTGAAAAGCCACCTTCCGTCTCCTCTTTATTGTGTGAACAAAGTTTCTTTGAGAGTGCTTGTTGAGAGCCCCACAGTCGATTTATCCCATCAAAAAGCACACATCTACTCATGGCCCGCCAATATAAGAAGTAATAGCTTTATCGGTTTCTCGTCAACCAAATTTCAAATGTATGTACTCCGAGTAATCCCACAAAATGATCACCATTTTAGATATGCGTATTATTTATGAGTTACTCAGTAGGATGTTTGTAGGATGTTTCCCACTTGATATGGAACTTTGAAATCCCCCATAATGAAGAGAAGTTGCCTGTTGAATACAACATAAGCATCTTTTCAAATGGCAACATACAACGGCTAGTGCTTTAAAAGACAAGCGGCATCAAAGGAGAAGCAAAAGGAGGAGGTGGGCTAAAGCGGTGAAGCCGCTATCTCGCCTTTGCCAGAGGGGACCGATCGACCCTCGCTCAGGCGATGAACGGTGGCGCTAGCACAGCGTGACCACCAGCTGCGATCGCTAGTGGCGGCAGGAGGGTCATCGGTGGGGCTAGAAACGGGCCAAGCCTAGAGGGATTTTGCGTCCTGATCAGAGCAAACCGGACTTGACTTTTCTGGGCCTAGTCTGGAAAAAAGGACCATGGCCCCGACCTTGATCCTCATGTTTGAAACTCGATTGTTCCTTTTTTTTTTTTCCGTAAATCATAGGATTTCGGGTCCACTTAACCTAATTTTCTTGGGTAGATAACAGATAATAAGTTAGGCATGCATACTGGAACCATAGACTGCAGACTTCACTTGTGATATACACGTCAAGCCTCCGGATATACTTAGGGTCAATTTATTTCGCGAAAAATAAATGATTTGAAAATAATTATCTCTAAAAATAATCGCTTATAATGATTGAAATAATTAGTCAATGAACTCTTTTTTTTAGGTCGATAACAATTTATGTCTAAACACTTTCGTGAATGATGAGAATATTTTTCGTTTATTTCTATACTGTCTTTCTTGCAAGATAATGTTATTCATGAATAAAAAGGCATCTAAAAGAGTTTTTGGGGTTGTGACAAAGACGCTCGTGAGACTGGAAAGGGACAAAAGCAATGGCCACGATCATCTCCAACAAACTTGGATAGTCATCCGTGTTCGCTCATTGGATAAGCTCGCCATGTAATCATATCCCCGTTCCTTCTCCGACCTTTTTTGCCCCTCTTGAAAACAGAGCAACGACAGAACTAGCAAAATTTCCTTCAGTTCATACCCAGGAATGATGGCATGGTGCACTCGTGAGTCCTCCTTCCTCTATGATTTGAACATACTGATCTTCTTGCTTAATCGTGAAAAAGTTCGGGACCCATTAATCAAAAGAATGGTTTTGTTCAGGTTACAGAGTCCGTTGGATTATTAATCTTAACCGTTGCTGTTTCACTAGCTTGACTCCGAAATGGAACGATGCCAGTGAAGTGGGGCTTCTCCCTCTGTGTTTTCTTGCATCTTCCATCCTGAGCTTTTGGTCTCTTTTGCCTTATTGGAGGTTGAACTTGTGATTGATCCGTGACTGATCATGCAGGTCATGTCGGAGAGTTTTGAGGACTCCCAGATCACTTTGGCTCTTGAGAAAGAGTGAGTTAGTTCATGTTTGCCTGCTCCTTGTATTTGAGTTGGTTGTTGCCGGTCGCATACTCGAGCCGGTTTTAAGTTGTAATGCTCAGGTCTATGGAAATCTAGTTGGTTGCAATGCAAAATTTTTCTTTTCTGTCGGTCGCCTTTTCACGTGTTTTGAGTAAATTATGTCGTGTCTATTCTGTAGTTCTTACCGTAAAAAGAAAGTTTCTGCAGTGTTTTGAACAATTACAGTCGAATTATTGAAGTAAGAGCCTAAAACTACTATTTGGAGTCCATTAAGTATGATTTGGTATTTCTGAATTCTGGTCTTCAGAGGAGATAGGGTAAAGAGGGCCCTTCTTCTCTTGACTCTCGCTTTCATACCTCAGTGCCGCATGTTCTGGGATGCGATTTCCAACCCCTTCATACGTGTGTAGCCTGGGACAAAATGCGAGTAGCCGTGACCCATGATACACCATTTAATCACTTTGTTAGCCGGCGACCTGTTTGTGTGATGATGACATAATGTTCTCTTGCTCTTCCAGGGTTTGTCCTCGTTGTGTTTTACAGATCGGTTATTGCAATCCGACTCAAAGCCTTATTTTCCACATGGAAGGTTGCATATAGTTGGAGCCTTTACAATAGAATACGGTTGACAATCTCATATGTCTTAGGTCGTAGCAATCAAGCTCGTATCGATGTGGATTAGTTAATATATCTCTCCTCTGCTAAAATCTGAGAAACTGCAAATTTTACATTGAATGCTGAAAATCATGACCTGTATCTGTATAGGAGAAAAGAGGTACCCCTGCCTGAGGAAATGGGTTCGCCAAGAATTACTCACCAATGCACAAGATTTACTGGAAAGGATGTGGCAAAAGCAAAAGCTGATGGTGGCTCAGACATGTTTGATGAGATCAGACAGAGATTTCTAGAGTTCAAGAACAACAAATTCTTGTACGCGGCAGTTAATTCGCACCAGTGGCCTTTTTGTGTTTTGCCCTCTCGAGGAGTCTTTTACTTTGTGTTTGTTAGGTAACTCATCATCTTGAACAGGAAAGAGGCAGCACATTTTCAGAATCTTGCTAGAGCTCAGTCACCAAAGGTGAATCAAAGGAACTAAGAGTGTTCATTTTTCTGGTGCATGACAAGATTGGACCTTCTCTTATGCCTCTTTCAGAACCCAAAGCCAACACCGCTTGATTTTGTCGTAAATCCAACTTCGCAGTCTCACTGAGACTAAAATTTGTGCTTGGGACAGTTCATGGTGATTGCTTGTGTAGACTCTCGGGTGTGCCCGACTAATGTACTCGGACTCCAACCAGGAGAAGCCTTCATGGTGCGTAATGTCGCAAATCTTGTTCCGGCGATCGAGGTTCGCTCTCATTACTTGTGCATTTTGCTCTTAAGAAAGTGCTTTCCTCTTTCTTCGTCTCTCAGGAAAGTAATTTCATGTTTCTGCAGTTTGGACCATCGGAAACTAGTGCTGCCCTTGAATTTGCAGTGAAATCTCTTGAAGTAAGCCTACCTCTAGAATACTATACTCATGCTCTTTTGTTGGCTGCGGAGCTCGTGTCTTCGAGGTGATGTCTCCATTTGAGCAGATTCATCGATGCGCAAACTTCCTCCAACAATTTGACAGTTACTTGACTTGATCATTCACCTATCATGTGTTCTCCTGCTCTTGTATACCTATCGCAAGCGGTTCTTTCAATGGATTTACACTTAAAAATCTGTCAATTGTTTCAGGTGGAGAATATATTAGTCATAGGCCATAGTCAATGTGCTGGAATTGAAGCCCTTATGGGCATGCAGGATTCGAATCCAAGGTACTGCTAGCTTCCTTTTCTGCAGAAGTTAAAAGTAAAGGCTCATGATAATCTCCTTTGAATCCTAGCTTGATGCATAATAATCCATACTCATAGATGATGCAAATCTGCAGAAATTATGTAGAGAGATGGGTCATTAATGGAAAAGCCGCCAAGCAACGAACAGAAGCGACTGCACCGCACCTTACCTTTGACCAGCAATGCACACACTGTGAAAAGGTGAACTGAAATTGCTACTTTTGGATGTCAAACGAGTTTATCTTGGCCAGGTTTCTTTCGTGGAGATACGAGTTCCCGGCCGCGAAGAAGTTTATCAGCAGATTAATGCTTTTCGACAAATGCTTCACACATGAACCCACTGATGTTGCAGGAATCCGTCACTCAGTCCCTGAACAACTTGCTTACATATCCATGGATAAACGAAAGAGTCAAGGAAGGACTGCTTTCCCTCGGCGGAGGGTACTACGATTTTGTCGACTGCACATTTGAGAAATGGAGTCTCGATATCGAAGGAAGCAGCGCCGTTGGAGGGAAGAGATACTCAACGAAAAATCACAGGTTCTGGTGCTGAGAGATCTTCTCTAATGTGCCCCGGAAATTGGAATGTACTATGTGGTATGGTTGGAATGTGGCTGCACATATATTGAACTCTCTACAGATTGTCTTGATACAATAAAATGTGACGAAAATCGACGATGTAGTAACTGATGGAAGCCGATGAGCTTATCTGTGTACCTGAAAATTGTAAGGTGAATTTGTTTAAGAAACTCAAAGCACACAATCTTTGCAATCTCAATTTCTACCTCAATATTCAGATTAATCCTTCAATATGTTGTGACATACTTCCTAAAAATGAAGAGATTACGACATAATTGGAAGAAGTGTTAAAAGAGAGTAACGTATTCTTCAAAATTTTTAATTTTGTTGAGGAGAAGTTTGTCCAAACTGTACTATCTTGGCAAATACCTAGAGACGGTTATCGATGAACTGGGTCGTTTTTGTTTTTCGGCATAGCACGAGCGATAAAATAATTTTGGTTTTGGTATGCTTCATGTTAAAGTGACACACTAATGTCTTTGATGCTAATTTGGCAATCACATTTTTCTTGAAGCAGAAGCAATTCAAGAAAACAGTAATTTCAAGCTATGCAATTTTCTTGGGGTTTGATGAAAAGAAAAAAATTTTCTTAGGGGTAAAAAAGTGAACTTCAGCCTAAATTAGGGGCCAAAATGAAATGACAACTATAAAGAAAGACACGGTGCGCGACGAGAACGAATACAAATCAAAAGGGAGATCGAACTGAAGGAATTCTCAGGAACGAACGAAGCTCAGGCACTTGCGAAGACGAAGATCATCGACCATGATCTCCCAGTTCTTCGTGCTCTCGCAGCGAGGCGATAATATAGTCTTTCGCGACTGTGAGTACTCTCGTCTTGGCCACGGATCTAGCTCTGCATCTACTAGTTCGTTTGACCTTTCTTCTTCAATCTTCTCAATTCAGTGACCCAGTGTATGAATTCAGTGATATTGCGCCTAGAGAAAGAGTTCGCGAATTCTCCAATTGTGATCCTGAATGTCTCGCGCAAGCTAATAGCTGTTCTGATGTTGATTGTTTTTCTTCATCTGTGCAAAATGTGATTTGAATCGCGTGAATTTAGCGAAATAGATGGAGGTGCATTTTCAGTAATTTTTGTTTTTTTTTTTTTGCGAATTGGGTGACCTGAAAGAGCTATTTGATTGATTTAGATCGCGGAGAAGTGCAAAAAGGGAGCACTGAGACGTTTTTTCGTAAAGTGAAGTTCTGGAGAGAGGATGGGCAAGAAGAGGCGCAAGCGCCACCTGTCTTTGTAGGTATTCTCGTCTCTTTGCTGGTGAATTTGAGTCGACCTAACAATTGTTTATGTGTTGGGAGAATAGTGTTAGCACTTTCTGTCATGTTAGAGATCTCTCGAATATCTGAATTTTTGTTTTCTCTTATCGGGAAGTTCTTGCCGATACTGTTGTTACATTTACACGTGTTTCGTTCATTTGTTTCGAGAGTTGGTAGCATGTTTTATGCATAGAGCAATGTGGGAAAACCCTGAGTTCGGTCCCATGTACTATTGTTTGACCTCAGGATTATTTCGGTGCAGAATGTGGATGGTGTAAACTACTTTCACGTGAAGGTGGCTGGCTTATTGTTGGTCGCAACCACGAGAGTCAATGTATCTCCTTCTCTTGTCTTGGAGCTTCTTCAGAGGATCGCACGTGTCATCAAGGATTACCTCGGTGTTCTTAGTGAGGATTCGCTGCGGAAAAACTTTGTGCTTGTTTATGAGTTGCTTGATGAGGTCATTGTAAGTTCCTGTTATTCTTTTCCTCTTTTTTGGTCTTTTGTCTCGATCTCATGTTAAGGAACCCTTTTCCTGTGCCTGTCTTCTGTTGATGCCGTAATGGACATAACTCAGGTGCACTACTAGAGGACACTGACCTTTTAATATCATCATTGCTGTCATTTATCTAGGCTATGTTTTTTAAGCTTAAAGATCTTTTTAATGACAAGCTAGAAGGTACTTTGAGAATGATGTCTTACATGCAGACTTTAGGGCTCTGTAGTTATTGGGCCAATTGATCGATATCTATTTTACAGCAGATTACTACTAATTAGCTTTATTTTTTTTCCTCAATATTTGAGTAAACTGAAGCATATCTATTATTCATTGACCACAAGATAGGACTATTTGCTTGAATATGATTTCTGACCGCTGTTTATCCTAGGACTTTGGTTATGTACAAACAACATCGACTGAAGTACTGAAATCCTATATATTTAACGAGCCAATTGCTGTGGACACTGCTCGTCTGCCTCCTCTTGGTCCAGCTGCCATATTTATGGTATCGTGTTTCTAATGGTTTTATTAGTTGGTTACAAAGAAAAGTGAAACTTAACTGTCATGTAGTTGTTGAATTTGCATTTAAAAAACCATTTTGCAGCAAGGATCTAAAAGGATGCCCGGGACGGCTGTGACAAAATCGGTTATTGCTAACGAGCCTGCCGGAAGGAAGAGGGAGGAAATTTTCGTGGATATTATCGAAAAGATCAGCGTCACTTTCAGCTCCAGTGTGGGTATCTTTTCCACTGTGAACTTGCCTGTTATCTTCATCTAAGTGGTCTTTTTCGAATGCTTGGGGGTCCTCAAAATCTTCACGACAGACACTGAACTATTTGAAAGGAGAAAAATCATCTTGAAACGGGACTTTAGATAGTTTATATTCCAGATTGGCCTTATCTGCAGTCATAATGTTCCACTTGATCTTGTTCTCCAAGGAGATACTCATCTCAACTGTTGACCCTCTCTGAGTCATATCCACAGTAATTTAGAAATGTTCTTTTATTAGCCAAGAAAAGAATCCTAGATACTTTGTCTTTTCACATCTAGGTGAGACATCCTTTTATCTTATTGATAGTTGCTTAACATACTTCTGCTAATTGTTCAAAGTGAATGATGATTGTCCCTACTTCATGGCACTTCTGACCGTGCTCCATGAACCTCAATAGTTTTGTCTAGTTGCACTACTCATCAGTTATTTAAGCTAGATGATTTCCGGTCATTTATTTTTCCACTTATGATCATTTATTGCATTGGCAACTCGTCCGTTTCTGTCCTATTTGTCTTATCAGCTGAACCAAATCCCCCATCGAATCTGTGCTATTTGTCAATGCACTTTGATCTATGTACTACCAACATGCAGGGTGGGGACATCAATTGAAACAAATGAAGCTTCTAACATTTTAAACATGCTGATTTGCTATCAACCATAAGATGTACTTGACTTTCTGCACAATGCTTGAATTTTGGCAGGGATATATTCTGACTTCTGAGATCGATGGAACCATTCAAATGAAGAGTTATCTATCTGGAAATCCGGAGATTCGAGTGGCTTTGAATGAGGAAATGGGTATCGGAAGAGGCGGGAGATCATTATATGGTAGTTCCCAGGGTTTCCCTCAAACTTATTACGCTCTGATTCTATTTGGATGTAATATACATGACTAATTTGACATGAGTGCAACCTTCTTGGTCATAGAAATGTCTGTTTGCATGTATTGTAACTTCTTTTTCAGGCTCTAAACATTGAAAAATCTCTTAGAGAAATTGCTATCGCAATTCTGGATGCTACTGTCGCTAATTTTTGGTGGCCATCCAGTTATAGCTACTTGATCTAAGCAAGCAATCCCAACCTTATGTCATTTATTTATATCTGTGACAGATTACAGAAGTTCATCAGGTTCTGGAGCGGTGATACTAGATGATTGTAATTTTCATGAATCTGTGCGCCTTGACAGCTTCGACATGGATCGGACTCTAACTCTGGTATGGTGCAGGATTACTTGATCTGCTTTAACATGAGGGGCGTGTCTACATAAACTTTTACTCTTTGGTTTTCACTTAATCTATATGTTGCGATAGACGCTCTCTGACTTTTTCTTAGCTGGAAACATCCGAAATTTTAACAATATACCAATGTTAACAAGTAGATTCACATTTAATCTTATCATAGTTTTAAAAAAAAAATTATAGTAAAAAGTTTAACCAACTTAATGTTTGTCTTCCTCCCTGTTTAAGGTACCACCAGATGGCGAATTTCCTGTCATGAACTACCGTATGACCCAGGAATTCAGGCCTCCATTTCGTGTAAATGCCTTGATTGAAGAAGTAGGAAATCTCAAGGTGAGTACATTAATATCAGCTATGAAAGTGCTACCAAACTATTTGTGAGGCTGTGGATCCCATTCTGCATCTGTTTGTTTCAGTAAAGCAACAGTTTTATTAATTATGCTGACTAATCATATAGGCTGAAGTAATTATTAAAGTACGTGCTGAGTTCTCTTCGAGTATTACCGCAAATACAATTGTCGTACAGATGCCTCTTCCGAAATATACTACCAGGTATTTCTTCTGAATACTGTTATTTTTTTTTTTTTCAAAAAGTGTTCAGAAAAAGTTGCTTCCTCGGTTTGGTACCTCATGATTCAATATTGACAGTATGTTGCTATTACATAGAAATATTTTGGAAGATAGCTGGATTTATAGAAAGAAATGCCTATGTGAGCTCTATCAGTTACTAGCATCCTCGAAATATTCTGCTGTATCAATGTTATAAAGTTTATCATTCTACGAGCATGATCTTGAGTAAGACCATTCCAAGGATTCTGAGCGTGAAATTTACTGAGAAGTTGGAAGTAAGAGGAATTGTATAAACCTGTTAATCATCTGTTGGATGCACTATTAGCTCTTAGTCATATCCTTTATCACCATAAAAAAGTATTCTCCACTTTTTATAAGTGAGTTGCTTGGCAGGTCCTGTTGTCCAACTAAGTGGTTCCACCTCTTAGTGTTATGCATGGTGATGTAGTGTGAAATAGGGAAGTAACATCGTTATGATCTTACAGAGTTGTGCGGATCATACCAGCATATTTTTTACCCTTTTAATTTTGGGAAAGAGGAGATTTTATTATTGTTATAATTTTTTTTTTGGGTTGGTCATGGGGGGTGGGGAAGAGAGAGAGTCAGAAGGCGCACTCATTGTGAAATGTTTGTTGATAGAATCGATTGTGTTTACAGAGCTACTTTTGAGCTGGAGCCTGGAGCAGTTGGGCAAATTGCAGATTTCAGGGAAGTGAGCAAGAAACTTGAATGGAGTTTAAAAAAGGTGCCTTCTTGCCAGTGTCTTTAAGGAATCTAATTCATTCAACTTAACCGCATAATCTCTATCACACAGAATTCATTTTAATGTGCTTATGGCTGTTGTGTGTGGCAGATCGTTGGTGGCTCAGAAAACACTCTGCGTGCCAAGCTAACTTTTTCTCAAGAATCCCATGGTATGATTTGTCAGTCATCTATGAGGATTCTAAATTGCAATAGATATATCCTCTTTGGAGATAATCACTACTTTTTGTGTATGTGTTTGCGTTGCGTCATAGGAAATATCACGAAGGAATCTGGACCAGTTAGCATGACTTTCACCATTCCTATGTATAATGCTTCAGGGCTTCAGGTAATAACATCTTAACAAGGGTGTGGCAAGTGTTAAGGAGATTTTACTTTCAACTTCTAAGTTTGAAAATCTACCCGTTACAACTCCATTGTGCGATAGTGTATGGAGCATTACAAATATAGTTTGTGAATGTGACATGGATGGACTGGGAAGTGTAACAATTACGTTACATGGCATATATTGTGCTTCAGTGTTGCCAGCTTATTGTGCTGTATGTTGAACATCGTCAAGTCAAGAATTGCTGCCTGAATTTTGTTCTAGAGATACTGCACCTGCGGATGGGGCCAGGGGGCCTCATGGCTAGTTGGGCTTGGTCTTTTACATTGGCCATTGGATTGGGTTGCCCTATGTTGGTTTTTAAGAAAGGTCGGATAGTGGCTGTGGTGAAGGCCTTAGCCGAGTGTAAATAGTAGGTGTGATGTCTGGGCTTGGCCTGGCTAGCCTACGGCCCTACACCTGTGGCTGAGTTCCATTTCCTGTTACTGGTTCCACCCAAATCTGCCTATCGATTGGCATCACCATCCCAAGCTATTGCATTGCTTTCTCTTTTTTTGGAGTGCCATAAGAGGCTCACTGTGTTGTGGACGTACCTTTCTTGTAGGTGAAATACTTGCAGATTGCAAAGAAGTCCAGTAGTTACAATCCTTATCGATGGGTGAGATACGTCACTCAAGCTAATTCTTATGTGGCTCGCATGTGAGGTTACAGAGCTTCTTTCTGCCGGAACTTTCTTTTTTGTTTTTTCTTTTTTATTTATTTCACCTTCACTGTATGTGATTCCATCTCTTTGATCATCCTCTCGCTGTTTTTTCTCTTTTTAATTTGAAAGTACAATTGATCTTCTCAGAAGAGTGAATTTTTGCTTCTTTTTATGGGTCGCAGTCAATATCAGCCTTTTGGAAGAAGGATGGATTTAGGGAATTTTGTTTAACTGAATCCTTGAGGTGTTTCTTATGTTGCTAGTTGTTGATGTTGAATCTCTTGTCGGCCGAGAAACATGAAATGAATCGAAAAGAGAGAGGAAAAACCAAGTAGAAAAAAGGACATTTCGTGCACGAAAGGGAATTGACTTGTGCCTCTGTCAGCAAAGTTTAGATAAGCAGCTGCACTTGTATCGACTTTGGTTGAAGATCTCAGCTACAGATGGCATGCTCATGCATCAAACCTCTATGAGGTGTGCTCATGATGGATGAAACGGTTCAACTAACAAGACAAAGTCTTTCATACCAACCCTGCTCTAGACTCTTATCCTTAGATGCTGCATCGCGCATTTTGTTCAGTATAAAAAGCCTAAAGTATCAGCTTGACATGCAAACTGAACTGAAACACAACTCCAATCTTCAAGAGGCGTCAAGTCAAAAGCATCAGAGATGGCTTGTTACAAGAAGTTCACTCTGTTTCCTCTCTTGCTTCTCACTCTATCCTTCATAATTGGTGATGGAGTCCTTGCTTCCCGTCAACTTCTTGATGCAGGCTTGCCCAAGATACCTGAGCTTCCCAAGCCTGAACTTCCTCCTATTCCTGAGCTTCCCAAGCCTGAACTACCTCCTATTCCCACAATCCCAACTTTGCCTAAGCCGGAGTTACCACCCCTGCCAAAACCTGAAGTCCCAACCTTGCCAAAGCCTGAGTTGCCTCCACTGCCAAAGCCCGAGGTCCCGAAGCTGCCTGAAACACCGGTTGTTCCTGAGTTGCCGAAGCCTACCCTGCCTACCATCCCTGCACTCCCAAAAGATTTACCAACTATCCCATCCCTTTTCCCACCCCACTCAACCAGTCCTTGATCAAGCAAATCTCCTTGGTTTAACATCATCTCACTTGTTATTATTAAATTGGTCATGCTTCTAGTATGTGGGTAAAAGTGATTGTGTCTGGCTTGAGTTTATTGTCAGGGGATTGTAGTTCTGCTACATCTCCACCCATTAGAGGTTTCTATGCTGCACTAGCTATTTCCAGCGTTTCTCATAGTCGATGCAGGTGTTGTTATTCTTCTTCACTATGATCCACGATGATGTGAGATTTGATATCCTATTGTTCCTATTAATTTGACTTCCCAATAAATGGCAGATATTGTGGTTTTGCTTATGTCTCATGCTTTTGAAGAGAACAACGTGTGTCAATGTTGTTCCGTGAGATACTATGCCTTTTGCTTAGATAACCTTGTTGTGATATGTAAGACCGAGCATGTGAGAACCAACTCAATCTATCTTGCTAATTTATCGTGTCCGTGGAATTAAGTCCCTTATCTATGTGGGCCATTTACGAATAGACCCTCGCTGGTTTTGTCAAGCGCGTCCAACCAGAAGGATGTGCAAATGTTAAGACTTCGCAAGATTATTATTAGCTAGATGAGTAGACAATCACCGTAAACGAAAGATAATTTGCATGTCCTGCTGAACAAATGGGAAATTCGTTCTTCTTTGGCATCATTTCAACTTCTCTCAAAAGTTAATTCCACGCTGTTGTCGCGGAGAAGTAAGCGCGTTACGCAAGAATGCTCACTAGTCAACTCATGATCATGACAAGAACCACAGCGAAAACAGCGGAAGATCTTCGTCGACGTTGCTTCTTGCTCACAAGTTCACAACCCACGATTTTCCACAAGGTCCTTGCTTTCTCGGGTGATTGGTTCACAGCAAAAGCCACCCGTTTCTGTGCGCACGAATCCTCGTTCGGCTAGGTTTCGTTGGCTGCTCTTCTTGTCATGGGTGTTCCGTCAAAGCAAAAGTTGGGGAATCCCCGGATTCTGTTCCAGTTTTTAACCATTGTTACTATTTTTATACCTCGGTGAAAGAGAAAAAGGAAGAGAGAATCGTGTTCAATTGGGACTCGAAGAGGCAGCTTGACCGTGAGTTCCCCGTTGTCAAATGGACATTAACGCGACGTGAGAATTTGGCGCTCTTTTATTTCCTTCCGTTGGGTTTCCAGAATGACATCACATCGGACGATCATTTGGAGGCATCTTTAATTGCGTGTCCGTGCATAGGTGTGTGTGGATCTGTCCATATGAGTAATTTAGCTCGACTCATCCACGACCTAACTTGAAATCTCATCGATACATTAGTTTACCACTCCATGAAAGAAGCAGTCAAATGGGTGTTCCGAGCTCATCATTTGTCGAGACACCGTACGCCAAGCATTGTTCGACTCATTGCCTTTGCTGGAAAATTTTATAGGCGCTCGTACGTTTTCATTTTGCACGAGCCATCTATAATTTCTATTCCTGTTGAGATGATGATACGCAGCATAATGGGCGTCAACGTGATGCTCCGAGAAAGCACCTCGAAATCTCTCCCGGCGTCAACGCGGCGGAAATGGGGTCAGGAACGAGCCATCGGTTCACTTCACGTTTTAAGTTCTTGAGGTTGTATTGCAAAAGGGCCAGGGTGGGTGCTGTAGCACCAACGGGAGAAGAAGTGGGAATGGAAAGGCTTGACCCCGCATGGATGGGATTAGGGTTTATCACGGATATAAAGCAAGTTCCTATTTTGGGAGGGGTCAGGAACGAGCCATCGGTTCACTTCACGTTTTAAGTTCTTGAGGTTGTATTGCAAAAGGGCCAGGGTGGGGGTGCTGTAGCACCAACGGGAGAAGAAGTGGGAATGGAAAGGCTTGACCCCGCATGGATGGGATTAGGGTTTATCACGGATATAAAGCAAGTTCCTATTTTGGGACGAGCGTTCAAAATGGGATACCAACGTTCTACCCTGCCTTCCAACTATGTATAAATCATTGGTCGGACATTGGTTCAAATAGAACCCACGAGAACGTGTGGGAATTTAGTTTAGTATTCTAATGTCTGGTCCGTGGTTCGGTATGTTCCAAACAGGATAACGCATGATAAACAAGTTGGAGTCGCGGCTTGTGTTGTGTTATCCAAAAAAGGAGGAAAAGACAATTCAAGACACGTCCTGTCCTTTATCACCTCGATGTTTCCATAAATGGGCGGGGATGGGAGGGTGAGTCGAGCCCATTTGGCTCCAATTGGTCAAAGCAAGTGAGCACAAAGGATGAGCATTAAAAAATTTACAGTTTTCTCCTCCTCCTCTTCCTCCTCTTGTTTACTAGTCATCGCGAGAGACAAGGCGTGACAACATGGTCAAACAGCAAATGGGAACATCCCCCCACGTCCCAAAAACTGAACATCCATCCAGGCAAAGAAAATAAAGGCGGTGGAGAAGAAAAGAAAAAGGCCAAAGGAAAAATAAAAAATAAAAAATAAAAAAAAAGCCTGTTTTTGGTAAGGTGTGTGGGCTCCCCTCCCTCGTTCCCAAACAGCGGCGCCATTAGTCTTTACTTGCAAGCTCATCCACCTCCATTCTCATCTTCTCTCTCTCCCTCTGAAAACTCTCTTTTTATCATCTCTCCTCCTCCTCCTCCTCCACCGCCACCGCTGTTGCAGCCGCCGAGTTAGAAGAAGAAGAAGAAGAAGACGACGACGACGACGACGACGACGACGACTCAGAATCAGAATCAGATGAAAAGCGAATACTTACACCCCAAGAAGACCAATTCCCCCACCCCCAACCCACCCGCCATGTTCTCCAACCTCCACCACCACCCCCGCCCCTTCTCCCACCACTTCCAACTCGACGACGACCCCTCCTCCACCACCACCTCCTCCCCCGCCCCCAACAAGCCCAGACCCCCTGCCCCCGACCATCCCAACACCGCCCCCGACGGCGCCTCCATCGAGGTCGTCCGCCGCCCCCGCGGCCGCCCCCCGGGCTCCAAGAACAAGCCCAAGCCCCCCCTCGTCATCACCCGCGACCCCGAGCCCACCATGTCCCCCTACATCCTCGAGGTCCCCGGAGGCTCCGACGTCGTCCAGTCCATCTCCTCCTTCTGCCGCCGCAAGGCCATCGGCCTCTGCGTCCTCGCCGGCTCCGGCGTGGTCGCCAACTTCACCCTCCGCCACCCCTCCGCCTCCCCCCCCGGCGCCACTGTCACCTTCCACGGCCGCTTCGACATCCTCTCCATCTCCGCCACCTTCGTCGCCCCCCAGGCCGCCTCCTCCACCTTCTTCGTGCCCGACGGCTTCAAGATCTCCGTCGCCGGCCCCCAGGGCCAGATGCTCGGCGGCTGCGTGGCCGGGCCCCTCGTGGCCGCCGGTCCCGTCTTCGTGGTGGCGGCGACATTCAGCAACCCTTCGTTCCACCGGTTGACCGCTGAAGAGGACGACGGCGGGAGCAGCTCGTTGTCCGGTAGGGGTGGGGACGGGCACTCGCCGCCGGCCTCGGGAGGCTGCGAGAGCACGCCCCCGCCACCCCAGCCCCCCGCAGCGGATTCCGGAGTGTCGATGTACAGTTGCCATTTGCCGTCGGATGTGATATGGGCTCCAGCTCCGAGGCAAGCACCGCCTTACTGAATTCTTTTTTTGTTTTTTTTTTATAATCTTCTTCTGCTTTGTTGGGGGAGGAGAACCTCTGTTGTCAATTGTGTCTTTCGTAGTTAGTTTAGCTGAACTTTCCGTTTCAGGGTTCTGATTTTGCAGCACTGTGAATCCTCCTCCTCCTCTTTTTTTTTTTTTGGGCTTTATTGGATTTGACCTTAGTTGTAATAACGTGGAGAGTTGTTTTTTTTTTTTTTTTTGTTGGGAGGGGGGAAATCTGATGATCCTGTGCCACGTTTTCTTCGTTTTTTCTCTCCCCCCCTGCTGTTCCAAATCGATATTTAGGAATATATTTTCATTAGCCTCTGTACTCTTGTGCTCTTTACTGTTTGCTTGCTCCCCGTTGCTTATGTTTCTCGTCGTCGGTTTAAGGTGGTCAGGATATTTTCTGCGTTTACTCTCGTTTGTTTGTTTGTTTGTTTGTTTGTTTTTGGGTGGGAAAGCGGGTGATTGGCTCTTTTGAGCTTATTATTCTTAACAGACAATGCTCTCAACTGGAAATTTTTGGTGTATAAAGTAATCATCCTCAGATGGTGTGTGACCAGCATTTGTTCTTAAATGTACTTTTGTCTGGTCTTCTGTCTTGGCTTTGGTTTTTCTAGATTTGGAGTGTGACGACCTTGTTGACCTCGGGCCCCCGATCAAACAAATTGAAAAATGATGGCCTCGAAAATTAACTCTTTAATAATAATAATAATAATAGGACTTCTTTTTCCTTCGGCTAAAGATGTACTGCGATTGTGGGGTTTGACTTTGGGCGGGTTTAGTTGAGAATTTTCAAAGCCCCGGCAGCTCCATACATTTGGTAACCATTTTCAAAGGGCTTTTTAGCCTTGAAAATACCCTTGAGCTTTCGACCTTTTTTTTTTTTTTTTTAAATTTTAATTTTTGCTCCTCATTTTTTTTTTGTTATGTTATTTTTGAATAAAAAACCCAAATCTCTAGCTTACGCCAGCCAGCCAGCAAGATCTGCGGCCGAGATCGCTAAGGGTGGGGGCGACGGTCACCTGAGGTCACACGAGCTCAGGCCTCGCTGCCGGAGTCACTCGAACTCTCTGGTGGCATTGGCGCACCATCGCCGGTGAGCTAGATCTGGCTCGCCGGCAGCCCTAACCATAGGGTTTGAATTTTTATGGTAGAAAGTTCACTAGTTCGCCCAAAGCTGTTTTTCAAAGGAGTTTTTTTTTTTTAGTCAAATGTCATTTGTATTTTCTCAAAGTCTTTTAAGTTAAAAGTCAAATATATCTGTATTTCTTCAAAACTCATTTTCAATGTTGAATCAAACTCACCCTTAGAAATTGTTGCAAAGCTAAAGGGTGGATAATGCTTGAGAGAAGGAACCCGATTAAGGTTAGTCCCTCGAGCACAAAGCATTTGATCCATCATTTAGGGTTCGCAATCCTCGATTCTCGCGGGAAGGACAAAGCTCGTTTGTCTATCGCCATCGGCAACAAAAAGTAGACTTTCCAAGTTTTTTAGGGGGGGTTAGATTTCCTTTTGAATAGGGTTTTTCAGAATTCTACCCGGTGGCCATCTAAAAGTTTTTAGATAAGATCATCTTCTTCTGCACCTTCTTTCCCACGGGGAGGAAGGAATAAAGGGTGGCGCCACCAAAACATGGGCTAGGGTTTTGGTCTCTGCGTCTGTGCTTGCCAGCTCCTTTTTTGGTGCGGGTGAGAGAGAGAGAAGGAGAAGGAGAAGGGGTGTTAATGGCTTTTTGCTTTTATCCCACACCTCAACAACACTTACTGAAAGATTGAAAGGAGGAGCAAGCAACCAAACCAAACCCCACTTATGTTCACCAACTTGGGCTGACTATGCAGCCAGACCAATCAATCAATCTGCCCATCTGTACTTTGATTCGTCTCCTTCTGTCTTCCTTGTGATTGGAAAACGGGGACGGCACAGTGTGTGTGTGTGTGTGTGTGGCCATACAACATAACGCAACTTGCTCCATGCCCACGTCCCATCAATCTCCTCCTCCTGTCGTCTCGTGCAACTGCAACCCATACCCCCTTGGCTTTGGTTTTGGATCGTTTCTCGAGCAAGAACCCATCATGAAAGTTCGTTCATCTTGCGGTGGATGGATTCATGGGGGTTGAACCTGTTCCTGTTCCTGGTCTTCGCATTAGAACTCCTCCTTGCGTTCACCACACTTGTCCTCCTCTTCTTCTCCCTCTCGGCACGCAAACCGAAGAATAGGAGACCAGACTATGATCTTGTCAATCCGTTCCTAGCCTTGGTATTCTGAATCTGAGCCAGAGTTTGGGACCACTATTTGGGATTTAAGCTGATGGATCGATCTACTACGACATTGACTCTATTAAGTCTTCTAAAGGCCTAATATCCTTAAAAAAAAAAAATTCAACCTTGACAGTTGACACTTTATCTCGATTTTATTCTTTTACCTCATAAAAATTTTCAACTTTAAGTGTAATCTCAATTTTATTCTAAATTTTTTTTGTCTTATAAAAAATCTTCAATTTTAGTTTCAGTCTCAATTTTATCCTAAACTTTTTATTTCATAAAAAAAAAAATTCAGCCTTAAGTCCAATTTTGATTTTTTTTCTGATTTTTTTCTCTTAACTTTTATTTGAGTACTAAACCTGTCTCCAATAACCCTCCGTTAGAATCGCCCCTATTGATTTTGGGCTTAGTCTTTGATCTTATGCTTGGAAATGTTCCATTTCTCGCGGTTGGAGAACTTGAGCTCAGAATGCTCGAATAGCTCGTGCTCGAGAGTTTTTCATTTATCGGTTGTCAATGAGAAATTTTGGACGAAGGATTAATGGGGGCAAATTTATGACTCGAGTAAAAATTTTTGATTGTCTATAAAACTGTAAAACTTTTTTATTAATATTGGATGGATGGTAAATTGGGAGGGACAAGACTCAAAGTTGAGAGTTTATTATAAGACAAAAAAAGTTTATGGCAGAATTAGGACATGACTTAAAGTTAAAGGGGTTTTACGAGACAAAAATAGTTTAGGGTAGAGTTGGCATTGAACTTAAAATTAAAAGTTTTTTTGTAAGACAAAAGATAGAATTGGGGTAAAAGCCAGGGGTGTTAGGGTGTATTTTCGGCAACACTTACGATTTCAGTACTGGATCTTATTTTAGGATTTGGTTGTAGATTTCATATTTTTACTTGTAAATGATTTAGAGTTCGTTTGGAGTGTCTTTCATATTTTGTTTTGTGTTTGGAGGAAAAAAAACACGTGCTCTATTCAAAATTGGTCTCTATGCCACTTCTTAACCTCTACTTCAAAAGAATACCATCCCGAATTCCCAATCCCGATCTCACTTCCTGGCCTTCATTTCCTATTCTCCTTACCCACCACGTACCCTGTCGACCTCCTCCATCCTCCATGACCACCTTCCGTCGGATCATAGCCGCCGCCGTAGTGGGGGTGGCTATCACCCTGCTCTTAGCCGCCGGTGCTCGTGTCTGTCTCTTTCCTGTGCGTCGTCCCCCTCTCTTTCTTTATGAACATGTGACGTATTCCACCGACAACCTTGGCCGCTAGATGTCACGAGCCACGATGCGCAATTTCAGTCAGGGTCGTCCATTGTTTAGGATGGCTGTGGTATTGGAGACACACCGCGATCTGAGGTGGTTTGCGGCGTACAAGAGCAGCGAAGTTGGTTAGGATGGTAGTGCAGGGTTTACTGATTAGGGTTTGCTTTGGAAGGTTGAGGAATCTAGAAAATGAGCAGGGGTAATTTGGGAAGAGAGGTTTTGATCTTGTAAATAAACTTAGGGCTCCGTTTTTAATTTGAAAGATATTTTTTGTATTTGCTTGTATTACTTAAAAAAAAATAAACGAACGAAAAATATTTTCATTGACCACATACATGTTTAGGCATAAATTGCTATCGATGATGAAAATATTTTTCATTGATTAATTCTTTCAAGTTATACAAACGATCATTTTTTTAAAAATATTTTATAAATTATTCGCTTTTCATAAAAAAAAAAACAACGGAGCCTGAGTTTCAAACTTATGGCCAATGTAATTCAGTGTCCTCCACGACAACACAAGATGAAAAATGGTGTATTGTACGCAGAAGTAGAGGATGGAAAGCTGTGTTGATGTTAAAAGCTATGTTATACGGACACGCACTTTGAAAAAACAAATTACGTGTTGGACACGTGTCGAACACTGACACGTGTCCGACATGGCAAGACACCGTCGGACACTCCTGAACACGCGGTCAACGCATGCTCGAGTTCGGACGCAGGGTCAACTACCGTCTCTCGCATGTCCAAAGTTAAAATCAGTCAAAATACCCAAAATTTTGACTTAATGTCCTACTTCTCCCTCTCGGGACTCGTCTCTCCCTCCTCTCCCTCTCATGACTCGCCTCTCGTCGGCTCCCATCGCGACTCGGCCCCTCTCGCCCGACTCGCCTCTCCTCTCGCCGCCTCGATCGCCTTCTAGTTCTCGCTCACCTCAAGGTATCAACGAAACTCTATCTCTCTCTGTTGATTTAATTTTAGATGTAATCATGTAATGAACTTTTATATGACTCTCTACATATTGTGGTTGGTAATAATTGAAGTTGTATGGTTCTGAAATCGAGTTGGATGTATTGAGGTGAGTTCTGAAATCCCATTCAAGCATTTTTTTTTTATGGATTATTGGAATGAAATGTAGTTAAACTTTTCACGTGTATTTTTTATTTGTGTTGGAAATAAGTATCCCAAGGTATGATTTTGATTTGCCTACACGTGATATATTTTTTCAAACCTTTCTAAGGAGGAGATTTGTCACGCCCCGAACCCGTCGAGCACACGTACATCCCACCAGGCCGTTGATATTCAATTATCTCCCAGGATCCCTCGTCCAATCATATACCAACTTGACATAGAAATAATATCGCGAAAGCCATAAAACTTGCTCCATACAAATTACAACGAGATGACTCGGGACAAAGAGTATACACATCTTATAAATAAAATTCTCCTTTCATGTTATCACAGTCAAGTACCCAAAATTCAATTCTTAAATCCTCAAAATTCAATTACTTCATCGAGAGCTCATCCTCATCTCGCCTGTTTTTTCGTCTTCAAGGACCTGAAAAAAATAATCCCCCACTGGGGTGAGATATATATATATATATACAAGTAGAACCTAAACCTAGACCTGAACACCAGTCCCCTCAGACCACACTCGCACATGGTATCAAATGCAGGCATTCGTCAATGCAATGGTACAAGGCCTTCATAAATCAGACATGTTAACCAACCAAGCATAGACAATCTTATAAGTTCAAACTCAAAGCACATAGCATATAAACAAACACACACCACTCTCAATTCTTCACAGTCTTTCTTCGCTCGGCTCTCAGGCTACCATGTACTTCTCTGGCACTCTTACCAAATGATATCACTGGGGCTACAGGCCAATCGGTACTTCAGAGGCTCACAGCCATTTATCATTTCAATGGCGCACAACCACTCGATACCACTGGGGCCACACAATAATGCAATTATGCAGGAAATTCAGCAAGCAATGGCATATGACGATTGAATATCACTTCCTCAAAGTACTTGATAGAAAGAAATAACCATCAAGCACACATCACCACTTGAGACCCAAACTTCACACATCAGCCTAAAACAACCATATCATTTTCATAAGTCATCAATGCGACCAATAAATCAATCATCGCCAGGGCCCACGGCCGCGATGTAGTTTCAATTTATTCAAGCATCGCTATGGCCCACGGCAGCGATGAAATTTCAATTCACTCAAGTATCGCCAGGATCCACGGTCGCGATGTAATTTCTCAGGACCCACGGCCAATTCACTACCGGGGCATCACGGCCAGTTAATCTCACAAAGGCATACAAGCCATAAAAATCATACAACATCATTCATCGTACTTTTATCACACAACGACACTACACATTTCAATCATCCAGTAGCGTCATAGGGTTCGAGTAAAGGTTTAAGAACCACTTACCTCGATTGATTAGCAAAACTCCACACCAAGTGACTCTCCTAAATGCCACAAGTATGCAAGCTCCAAGAATCCTTTGTCAACCTAGAAAGGTTCACCAAATCTTGGATCAAAAGTCATTGACTTCTCACTTCTGTTAACTCGATTTCTCATTAGCCATACAATAGGCAATTCAAGACGCTTTATTGATCAATTGAACACATATCATCACTCCCACGAACCCTCAATAGGTTCGGTTCACGGGGCCACACACAAGGCAAGATACAACTTTGAGGTTTATGCATCAATTTGCCCATAATTCACCTCTAACTCTCAATCCTCTTCATAAACTCCTCATTAACATTTCACATCACATATTATAAGACATTAAGAGTCAATTTGAAATCCAATTACTCCTTAATCAGCCCTCAATAGAACCGGCCAGCAAGGTTTCACCCACAAAACAGAACCGGTTTCGAGTTCAAACTGTTCAATCAAGCCATAAATCAATTTTAAACTTCAATCCACCACAAAAACAACTCTCCACAACCTTAATCTACATGTTAAGGGAGCTCACAGAAGATTTGGAGGCAAAATAACACCTTATAGCCTTCGAACAACCCGGTTTCCTCCACTGTCCTCAAACGGGAAGAATATGTTTGATTTTAATCACATCTGTTCAGCCATGAAAACACCCTAAATTCTCAATAAAATAACCATACTTGCTCAGCCAACTCAAGTATTAAATGTTAGGAAGATCTCACAGAAAATTTGAGGCCATTTGGAGTCTGGAAGCTCCCAAAAACGCATCTTCTCCAAAAATAGGTCAGATTCTAACCTTTGTTCACTCAAACGGACCTACGAGAATATATACTGGGCCAAATTGAGCATATAATACATTCTTAGAATGGAAAGACGACAAGCTTTAAGATGGCGGTGGTTTTACCTCAATCCAATGTCGGACGACAAAGTTATGGCCAAAACAGTGAGCCGATTTTTCCTTGTCCGCGAGAAACCTATTCGGCCGAGAGAGAAAGGGAGAAGAAGATGTTGGTGGGAGATGGTGGCCAGCCAAATTTGAAGAGAGAGAGAGAGAGAGAGTATATTCCATCCCAATAATGCACTTTGGTCAATTTGATAGGATTGCTAATTAATGGGCATTTAATGCTTGGCCTTCTCTTTAATTGACACTTGGCAACCTTCCATTGGTTGCTTCATTGACTTTGACTCCCTTTGACTCATCCTCGTCCAATTTTCGGAAACATATAGAGGATGGGAAAAGACCAAAATGACCTTCTAAACTTCTTAAGGCAAGGCCAAAGGTCGAGGGGCAAAATGGTCATTTGGCACTTTTCGTCCGAAATTTCATTTTTTCAGTATAAACCACCCTCGATAAGGCGACGTCCATTTCAATTCAAATATTGGAATTCCTTTATTTCCAATACCCAATCTCGAGGTTCAATTTCATGTCGAACTCTCGTCGACTGTAATTCCAGTTTATCTCAAACTGACGGGCGACTCTTGCAGGCGCTACGCGTATCGACCTTGAGATTTTTCTTAAGCCGTGGCGACTTTGGTTGTCATGTAATTGTGAGGGTTTATCGTTCATTCCTTCGATCTTGATCATCGAAATCTGATTTAGGAAATTCTCGCAAATTACACATTGGTTGGGCGGAATCACCGGCGTTCCAACGTATAACGCTAGCAAGACATTCCATGATCGTCCTTAGATCGATCTCTGTCGGCCCAAGATATTCCCTCGACAATCCTTATGGTCAAAGTGCCATTTCTCATTCAAATTCCCCAGGTTCACGTATCCGACTCTGCGTCAGTCTTTCCCTTTTAGTCAGTTAACTCAAGAGTGGCCAACTCCGAGCAAGTTATAACTGGAATACACCGATCGATATCCTTCCATTCAATAGCCTCGAGAGGGTCGGAATTTGGAATGTCACAAGATTAATGATGTAATTATTATTGAAATTATAAAAATAAATCGTGTATATATAAATATATACGTGTCGAAATTCTCTATTTTTTTAGAATTTATGTGTCGACATGTCGTGTTGTGTCGCGTGTTCGTGTAATATAGGTTAAAAGTGAGGATTGTGATTGGGTTTTCCCCTCTGTTTATTTTCAAATCTTGAGAAAAAATTATTAAAAAATATTCACATCAACTTCAGTCGTGTCACGTTAGACGATCGGAGGCCACGTCAATGATTTCCAATCTAAAAATTGACCGGATGGGTTGAATTGATATTAATGTGAAAATAGTTAGGACTAGTTAATGATTGAATTGGTACAACTGTAATAAATTTAAAACCTTTTTGATACTTTTTCATCAAATTTTGTGATTCTTTCGAGACAACCTAAGATAAATAGCAAAAACTAAACAAGATGGTTTTCATGCATCCCGCTAAGGCTTCTCCCTTGGGGCGCACTGCTAAGGTTAATTTCGAAGAGATCTCGTACTCGAACAATGGTCATATTGTATTGAAATCAAACATTTGATCACATAATAATGCTAAAAGGTATGAAACTAAATTGACGCAATTGAAAAGTTTATGATCGAGAATCCAACTCGGGAATAAGAGTGATCGTCTCGAGTTGATTAAAAAAAAAAAGAGCACGTTAAAAGAAAAAAAAATTAGCTAATAAATAAAACAAGAAATGCTTATGTGTTACCACTGTCGGTTCAGCCGCAAAGACAAGTAATTATTTAATATAATAATAATAATAATAAAAGGAAATTTGTGGAAACTTTCGAATTCGTGACTTAGTTGCCTTTGCTTTATTAGACAAATGTCCGCGACGCAAGGGATCCTGTTGCGCTGCGCACCGACGTTTCTGATGCCTTCTTGTACCTCCGAACATCTTGGTACATCTTTTAATGGGTTTTTCCAACGGATCCGGATTTCCTACCATTGGAAATCCCTACCATTCCCTACCATTGATCGATCTGAACCGTCCAATTTAAAATGAACAGTCCAGATCAGTCCACATCATTTCCCACTAAAAAAACTGTGAATTGATCTGGACCGTTCATTTTAAATTGAACGGCCCAGATTTAATGTCACCCCTACATTTATGGCACCAAATCCTTTTCCTTTTCCAACTACTAACTTCGGATTTTTTCTTGTTTTTATTTAAGGATTTTTCGTTGCTCATCTAGGTAGCCTAAGCCTAACTCTCTCGCAAGGGATACGAGGGGAAAAATAATTTAGTTTTTATTTTTCATTTTCGCGAGGCTGTGGTATCGTAAAATCTCTTCATATGAAAAGCGTAGTTGTCATACGTGTTATATTCAATATGCGGAAAATGATGATCGCCACACGATCGATAGACGCCTTATAAAATACGATCCATGCGAATCTGACAAATGGAGCTCGGAAAGATTTGGACTCGGGATCTGCTGTCGTGATATTATGCGAGATTTCGTGGGGTCAATGTCGATTGTTCGAAGAGTTTTAAACCGTCATACGAAGATACGATTCAACGTATAAATATGTTGCCGAAATTCAATTATGTTGGCTTGTCTCAACTTGGGCCGACGTGATGACTATGTATGGACGGACATATATGCCGGGGCAGGCACGCCCACCCAAAGAACAGCAGGAAAGATGCACCGACGAACATGCGCAGCCATTTTCATCACTATTTCTGCCATGCGCGAGTCCTTTTCATTTGTTCCTCTTTCGGCACCTAGGCCACCATATTCCAAATTCTTAATGCTGTTAGTCCCTGGAAAAAGTTTCACAACTTTAATTTTTTTTTTTTGTCTTATAGAAAATTCTCGATTTTCGCTATGATCCTAAATCCGCTCACACGTCCAAAAACCGTCGATAATTTACTCAAAATTATCGACACCAAAACAAATTCGGAGTTCATTTTTAGAAGTTGCGTTTTCATTAACACCAATGTCTCGTAAGGAGCAAATATCAACCTTATGATATTGATAATAAATCAGTGACGATTCTTGGACTCGCAGGTAGATTTGAGATTAAAGTGGAAGTCGAAAACTTTTTATTAGACCAAAAAAAAAAATAATCAAGGTAGAAATTGGCAAATGATACTAAAGCTGAAGTGTTGTTGAGCGAACAAGTCCTTGGTAAAATGGCCGTTGCGTGTCACCACCTCCCAGATATCCTCCTAGGCATTCAATCAAGGTTTTCGTCTGTGAAAGTCTCGAAGGCTCATAACTTCCTCATTTCTGTACACACAGCTTTATGTGGACTCGACATTCGTTGACAATTATTTGTCGAAATACCAAATCCAGTGTAGCCCCTATTTTTTTCATCTGATCTTGGGCATGTTTTCCGCCGTGTTACGCCTCCAACCGGTAAATTACGAGTTACGGAATAGCCCCCGTGACATATTTAACTGACTACGAACCTGGCCGACGTTAGACTACTAAGAATGATGATTGAGGAGGACGTGAACTTTTATAGCCATTGTGTAACCTGATCTTGTCACGAGCATAAGTGTCGTTTGCCTCCCCCAAAAAAATATAAAATAAAAGTAATGCACATTGGTATAGAAATTGGGCAAAAATTAGACAGTGCAATTACGTTTACGCTGTACTTTTTCTTGGTTGACCTTGTATGAGTCAGCATAGCTTCCAGAAATTTCCTGAAATGGGCTGGTCTTTCTACGTACGTCGGGATGATCAATGATCATGATGGATATGTTCGACTTCGCATTATTGAATTTGAATCGGCCGAGTCCAATCAAATAATTGCACATTGATCTAGAGCTGTGGCTACGTGCAGGAATTGACCAGTCCATGTCCATTCTCCACCTAAGATCGAGTCAAAAGACAAGTCGCCTCATTCACACGTGGAGGGCTTGAATCTCCCGTCGGAAAGCACGAGAAGAGGAGAAATTCCAAAGTCCTCCAAGGCAGGCCATGGGGTGGGTTCTTGTCAGATTTCAGACCCACATCCCAATTTCGGACAAGGGAAGTTCTTCACGTGCATGCATGGCCCATTTTTGGTAGTTGCACTACCTGGTCACGAGCGTCCCCTAGCGCAATCCCAAGAGATTGCGACGGTTTTGGCGCCTTCCTCTTCCTCGATTAAGATCTGAGTTCGAATCGCGCACTTTGGTTTCGTTAAGTTCAACTCGAGACGCGCGGAGATAATATGATTTCGGTGATCACTAAGAACGCCACACTCGCGGGGCTCGATTGAGATGCTTGAGGAGTCCGCACGATCATTCTTTTGGACAAAAGAAAGGTGCGAAAGTTAGCTGGTTTGGTTTGGTGGTGGTTGGACCGGTCCACCTTATCAACTATCCTACTTGGCCGTCCCTTCTTTTGACTTTCCAAACCCCCCACACACCCATCTTCTTACGGTTTCGAACAGAGGGCTGCTATTTATTGCCCATAACGTTGGCCACTTGCGCAAACAGCTAAAAAGTCCAACACCGCCTGCCAATTGGATGGAGTTGCAGATCGAAACATGGAACCAGAAGTGGGTTGTCATGGACTTTGGTAAAAATCTCCCTTCTTGATCTGTACAGGTTCTTGCACACGCACCCTAACATTGGCAATTGGTAGCCATTGTCGCAACTCCCATGTCACGACATGATTTCCAAGTCGCTTTTAAAATCGACCAACAATCACCAGTAACAACCTAATTAAGAGTTCAGACATCTCCACACAGTCAGTTTGGACAAGCGAGGTATTTGCGTAAATCTTTTGTTGAACCCATCAGAAGCATGAGACTGATAGTTTAGATCAATCCGTAAGTACTAAGGAATTTCGTTCTGGGGATACCAAAAAATCTTCTTGGACCAGCTAGCAACAGAACCTATAATCATAACGAACTCCCTAAAAATTCACCAAATCTTTAAGCGCAGAGAGCACCTGCCCGCAATTAACTCCAAATCTCATCCACCATGTCCACACAGATTCATTATTGTGAGCAAAGCTCCTCTATGCACTATCTTGATCTCATGATCTTTCCCAGTTTTAATAATCGAAACAGATTTTTCCAAAAGAAAGCAAGCAGCAAAATAGGCAAAGCATATGCAAGTGATTTACTCATATTTACCGAGACACGACCAGCCAAAAGGATTACAATTTTACATAAACCTTCCCCAGAACTTTTATTTACCCACCCTCTATCTTGATTCCTAAGTAACTAAAAGGTTTAACCCGTTCTTTCTCTCGCCGATCTTCTCAAAGAGACATCATTTTTCACATCATAAGAGCCGTTCAACCAGCTCTCCGAGTCAGTCTCTCTACATCTACTACTACTACTGCGATGACTACTACTACTGCTAATTTCTAACTCCCTACGCCACTTAGTAATGTTCGAGTTCAAAAATTCTTCACCTCCCAGACTGGAATCCAAACCATCTCTTTGAGATGGGCTCGTTTCGGCAAAACCCGAAGCATGCCTTTCCGGATTGGCTAGGGGTGAGTGCCTTGAATAAAGAGGAGAGGAAGACGAAGATGAAGTGTCAGAATCAGAGGAGTTCCTCCAAGCGCTGCTCCAACCTCGCACTGGGTCACCGAATATATAATCTGATAGGTCGTCTGCACTGGCAGAATCTCGGGTCCCATCCGTACTGCAAGATCCTTCATCCGAAGTGTTACTGAATAGGGAAGCATTGTCGCTTGAAGAATCTTCTTCCAGTATCCTTTGCAACCGATGGAACTTTGAATAGAAAGCGTCAATGTCAGTTGAACCATCAGAAGACATTGAATTGGGGTTAATATCACTGGAAAATCTTCCCAGTGGCTTAATGCTCAATGCAGAAATTTTCCCACTGTTTCTGGCAAGTACTGCTTTATGTTTTGGGTCCGCAGAGAACATTTTGTCCCTTATCGATCTGGGGGCCCGGGGAGAGCACCTATATAAGGTCAACAATTCAGCTAATTCAGTGATGTGCCACTACCGTTGTTGATCATCAAACGCATAAAAGAAATTATTACCTAGCATAGAGTAGCATGTATGCCCCCATTGACAGGACGCTCTCAAGTTCCATTGGTGTTACCTATTCAAGAATAAACAAAGTACAGTTAAAAAATCAGTTTTAGAACAATTCGGTACCATCCCATTCTGCTATATGCAAATAAGTTCAACAAACATGATAAGCAAATAAATAACTACTACAATAAAGCTCATACAAGGTAACAACTAGCTACTAAAACCATCAAAAAGCACCGCTCTGGTCAAGGGTAGGCACTTGGTGAATGGTTAAAGGCCCTGGATATTATGTCAAGGACAATTGCATATGCAGATATCAAGTTAAAAAGGTCAGAACATTATCCCAAGAATCGATGGCAATTAGTTAACTGAAAAGGTAACATACACTAAAGAACGTTAAATTCTCTGGAGCAATGATGCATGAACATACCGTGCTGTCATCGATCTTGAACCACTTGTTTTGAGGATTCTTAACATAGCACACGTAATGACCAGAAAATGCAGCATTCATGACATCCAAGTGGACTATTACTCCATACAGTCTATATATAGGCGATTTGTCACTAGTTCCGCTCATATAAGGAGCCAAGTTGAGGATCTCTGGGAACCGAATCAACTTGTTGAGCTTTCCAGATTTTCCTGACTGTTATCGAAGAAAGAGGTCAGTTTTTCGCACAAGAGTAGACCAAGGAAACACAAGTATTGTCAGTATTATTGATCAATTTTTGTCAATACCTGAAATCGCTTCAATGCAATAGTAAGCACATTCGGAGCCTCCAATATTGTCAATCTCTTTCTGGCCTTCTCATAAGATTTACACCTGAGTGAATTTTAACATTAAGAAAGTGAGTACAATCCCCAAAACCTGCTATGCAGATGCGAAAAGGTACTAATGAAATTAGATGAAGTGACCATATCATTGTACAGCATAAATGGACGAGACCATATTTGAGCAGAATTGTAACAACAAAACAGTAATACATGCTGTCGGCATTTTAAATAGGGTTTAACAGTATTAACGACATATAGCAGCACACTTGCAAGTGCAATCTAAGGACACAGTGTTAAAGCATATCAGCTCAAGGTTGATACACAATGACCTATATTGCGTAGAGTTCTCGTAAGTAGTAAACAATACAATCCCCAATCAATCAATTCACCATGCCCTTCTTATTGATAGAGTTAATGGCATCTTCATATTCAGATGCAGGGCCAAAATAAAACTCATTTCATCTTCTTGAGCATAAACCAAAACTACATTTTGTAAAAGAGGAATACTCTTCCTAATAAGACCCATTTGTCTCCACTATCCACTCCTATGATTTTTGAGAAAAAATTATGTCATCAAGAGATTCAAGACTGTTCTTGTGAGCTAATAAAAGAAACACATAACCAACCTGCCACAGTGATACTTGTTTTCTCCATCCAGAGTCTCATTTTCGGTAAACCGATGAAGAGCTTGTTCCAAGGTTCCAATATCTCCCTCTATCTCAACAGTTAGATCCATCATTCTTTCATGCCGCTCAGATTTTACTTGACACTTCGTGCATCTTATCTGTGGTTAACAAAGTCTTGGCCATATAAGAACTTTCACATAGATTACGCAGAGAAAAGTAAGTACTTCAAGGGTTATTCTTCAAAAAGAGAGAAATGCAAGGAAAATCTTGGTGAAAGCGCATCACCCCACCTTTGACCGAAGATAGCCACCAAATGTCAATCCCATCAGAGTGGTTTCCTCTTTTGAAGAATCGGACTGCATCTCCACAGATTTCACAAGACAAATGGATTGCATTGCATCAATGGCGCACCTGACATATTAAACTTGCTAAAGGAGCTAGGCCAAAAAGAAACAACTTTGAAATGGAACAAGACGAGCATTTTCAGATCTAGAGTGGGCTTTTCCAATAATACCTTAAAAATTCATGGGCATCTTCCTCTCTCCCATTATGAAGCTGGGTTCCAATTTTCTGTAATTGGGATACGATCCTAATTGGAGAAATTGGCGAGGTCCCTTCTTTGGCCTTTTGAATCAAGCTCTCAAATTCACACATGAAGCACCACTCCTTCTTTGGACCTGACGCAGTGAGACAGTCATTGTCACAATTTTCAACTAACCACACATGCCAATGGACAATGTCTCAGTAACTTACAAAGTTTTGAATGAAGTCCCTGAAGAAAATATGCCGTAAGAGGCGGAGTGAAAGCCAGGCATTGCAACACAGAATTAGCATAACAACTGCAGAAAACCACAAATAAAAATAGGCTACTTAAAGTATCAGTTGAAATTCCCATAGGCATGCTTATGTCACAAGCACATGAATGGACATACTCATTACGAAAAGCTCAATAAAAGATATGAGCTCCAAGTCCAACCATGCTAAAAATTTAGAACATTTAAGCAAAAGAGAAGAGCACGCAACATGTATGCAGATTAATATATTTTTTAGGTAAGATTATAATGTCTCTTAATTTCTTCGCAACATGAGTTTAAGAACATACAGAATTATCTGGATATCCAATCAAATCTCTCCCGTAGCTTATCTCAAGACACAATAAACAGAAACAAACCTTAAGTTTTGCAAAACGAGAATGTCAATACTGAGATACGTGAATGCAAAGTCACCAGAAAATGGACAATTTTAAAATGTGTAAGACATATATCTAATATACACCTGTATAGAGGAATTATCCTCCTCCAAAAGTTTATCAAAGACATGTTTGGTGCTTAATAGACATGTTTGGTGCTTCATGATCAAAGTAACTGATAGTTGCTACATCAACATGCAGAACCAAATCTAACATATTGCTTCGACAATTGTTATTGATTTATAAGTTTACTCTCCAAAATTATGAATTTTCCAACTTACCTGTTCCCACAATTCACAAGACCGCATGGGAGCAATTCCACTTCTTTCCATGTATAAAGCTTGACAAAAAGGTCATAAGGAAAGAGCCCCTGCAAAGTAAAATAAATGTAAATGCAATTTATGGCAGCATAACAGGTATCCACAATAAGTAAAAGCAATTCATGATTATTGTCGAACCTTGTCATTGTATTTTCCAGATGTATCACTGCCATCTCCTGCCGGATACCGTTTGAACAACACAGATCCTCTCAATTGGACTCCAGCAGTATCAATAGATGACTTTACATTTTGCAAAGCCTTTAAAGTACAAGCTCCTGACTGAGAGGGTAAAGCAATGCTGTCTCGAACTTTGTCACTTTTGGTCGTATTGACTGGTGGAATCGGATGACTAACACCAATCATATTAGCATCTCTTCTCGAAGTATACTCCTGTCTGTAAGGAGCTCCATCAGAAACAAAAGTGGTGTCATCATCCCCTATATGACTTGATCTCTCACAGTTCAACGATGGTGGTTTGCCAGCACTCAAACCGCCTTTCACCACTTTCCCCAACAAAGTAGGTTCCTTGTCAAACTTGTTCTGAGGAAGAGCGTCACGAGACATGAAACTTTCTTCTTCAAAGCCTTTGCTAGGCAAGACCTGTTCATTACTCTGGAACTTACTAAACGAGAAGAGCGTGTGAGATCGAGAAGATACGTCACTCAAATTGGCTTTATTAAACTTGGGTGGCAGGGAACTATCTGAGACGATACTTCGCTCCTCAGCGGGATCCACAATGCTCCGCCAAAAATTAGGAGAGTTCACAGATGGCTCAACCATCTGATCACTAGGTCTTTTGATACTGTCACTTTTTAAATCACATCGTTCATGCACATCATTGCAGCCAGGCTTCTTATTTGACTCATCCACAGTAGCATAGCTATGGACCGAACCAACTAAACTTGCAAATTTTGGAGATGGTGGCTTAGCATCATCTATAGTGTCATCACATATAGTGCCAGGCATGTTCCATCCAACATTAGATGATCTATCCTTATCTGAACTCCCGGAATCATTTGAACTAACACTTTGACGTATTGAAACATCATCAGATAATTCATTACTGCCATTGGAGGAAGAGAATTCAGAAAATTTGGCACTTGATGATTCAGAAAGATAACTTTCTGACTCAACTTTGATATTTTTCTCAGGTGATGCGCTTGAAGAGCAGTTATTGTCTGCCAATGTTGGTTCATCAACAAAAGCTTCAGTAGATCTTGTAGCATCCCCAAATGCATTCCCAAGTTTATTGCCATAATCTACATCTTCCTCAAATTTTGTGACCTTTAGACTATAGTCATTCCCAGACTCAGGAGGACGGCATTCTTCCTTATGACCTTGTCGCCAGTGAATGATTTGACACTTACCAGAACTGGAAGAAGGCAAATTAAACACATGTTATGACTATGAGGAAGAACCCTCCATATGTAAGATATTTCAAAGAATTGCAGACACATTCCTGCATACTAGAAAGAATATTTTCAAATAAAATTTATATAGATGGATATACCACTGGCATCTCTAGTTGGCAGCATGATTTAAGTTTCCACTTGAAATGACAAAATCTTGACTAGCTAAAACAAAAAATGAGGACACAATTTCTAAAAGCAGCAAGAAAAAGTAGTTGTGGCTACAGAAAACACCGCAGTCCATTAAGGCATCCAGGGGAACTCTATCTAAAGTCAGCTTATAATCTGCCTATTGAGATCAGCATGAACCAGCAAAACATAAATATCGATAAATTCTAACTAAAACAAAAGAAAAAAACCCATAATCCCAAAATTTGAAGCATGTTAAATCGGACATGAATTGGACATGATGCATGCGTAATTTATACTAAGCAAGATTGCCTCTGCACACTGCAGGCTTGACATATGAACATAAGATGGATTTCTTGCCCATTAAACGGGGCATGGCAACAAATAAAACTCTCTGGCAGATGAACCTACTACTCTGCATTTGCAGATCTAATTACTGAGCCAAAACATGTCGAAAGAAAAAATCGTTATTTTCACAACGTCCACAGATTCAAACTATTGTTGAACGGAAAAGGCAGAAATTGGTTTGATTGGGACAGCAATTTGTGCAAATATGCCATGTTTCCAGTCCTAAATAAGATTTACTCCTCGACAAAAATAATTGGAAAAAAACTTTCACATTCTCAAAACCTAGTATCAAGGTCAAAAGAATTCCCCCAGAGTTTCAAAATCAAAGCCTTGCCCAACAACTGAAAAGAAAAGAACGAAAAACCACCACAAGATTAGAATTCACGTACCAGTATCGTACTGCCTTGCAGCGAGCGCATCGAGTGGTAGTGGGGCAATAGCAGATGGCGCACTGAAAGCCCTGGGGAGCCGAGAACGCACCGTACCCGACGGAGGCCTCAAGCTCAGCCCTCGCGGCTTCTTCCGAAGCCAACACAAGCAGCCGTTTAATCTCACGGCTCCGCTCGACCGATCGCCGCCACTTCCTCCGGATCACGAACCCGATCAGCGGAAGCAACCCGCAAGCACAGAGGATCAGCCCCTGAACGAGCCCTAGATCCCACAGCACGACCATTTATCGCTTACCCGGCTCCCAAAGCGCATGTAGCAAAACCCAGAAGCCCTAACCTCCTAATTGCGCGAAGACACATAGATTCTCCCTGGAATCAGCGAGCGACCGTCGACCAATGCGAGCAGCGACAGAATGGCGAGGTCGAATTTGGAGTCTCCAATTTGGGCGAAGAATTCAGCGGTTGAAATGTTTGCCTCGTGAGCTGAAGAAGAAAAAGGGACAGTGAGGCTCGGAAGTCCAAGCGAGCCTCCTGGATTCGGACAAAAGATTGAGAAAATTCTTGTTGTGGAAGTCGAGAATTTAGGGATCTTCGAGGTGTTCGTTCTCCACAGAGAGAGAGAGAGAGAGAGAGAGAGAAGGCGGAGAGAATAATCTCCGGTGAACAAATCAAAATATTTCCTTATTATTTCTAATTTTTCTCATTTTCCATAAACAATTAATTTTTCTTTGGGACGTTATAAATAAGCGATCGCCGGGCCAGGGGGAAAGGAATTTTCCGTTCGGACCGGGACGCGTTGTCCTGAAGATTTCACCCGTTGCACCGCGATAATAATTACTATGGACAGAATTAACCGTTGGCAAACTAATTGGCCGTGCATGAATGCTAAATGGATCTTGTATTCGAAGATCAACATAGTCTAGGGCTAACTAGTGTTGCGATGTGATCCGCGTTATTCAGACACAAACAAAGGAAAAAAAAAATCAATAAGGGATTTTCTTACCCTTTAAATTAAACTAGCTAAGCCTAATTGTGATTCTCATCTGTGTAAAAATTGTAATTATAGTTAACATCTGAATACATATAAATACTTGACGTCATTACATTGCATGCTTAACTTCTTTTCGGGGCATAAACCGGGGCACAAGTAACCGCTCGGCAGTGGCCGATGTCAAAAATGTGGTTTTGAGCTTTTTTTGACAATGACAAGCCAAGCCAGGTTTAGGTGATTGACGTTTGATTAGGAATTTTAATTATCTCGTCTTGTCGGTAATTCTAGATAAGGCCAAGGAAATATTAAAACGGCAACAGAGGGCTTCCCCCACGTGGCCAACTAAGTCAAAAGTTTGGACTTTTGGACCCTGTCGTTGTCCGGCAATCGACTCTGATTCGCACTCGGATCTACATTTGTTTCCAGCTTAAGGAGGGGCGGCAGGTCGGAACGGGCTGACCTTTTGGAAATCGTCTTCTTGGAAAGGAAGGGGAACGCATAAACTAATGCGCCGTGAGTGGGAATTTCATTCGGATACTTTAATCGGCGTGAAAGATAGATTCCTTTATTTAGAAATAGTTGTAGGGGGCGATGCCAATCGAGTGGCTTCGTGTTTACTTGCGTACCCAACGAGCGTGGCCTCTCGATCCGATCAAACACGAGTCGAAAGCAGCGGATCTTTGAAGAGCTCTAGACGCAGGGTAAACGATAACAGAAATGCTCTTCCAATAGGAAATCATTTCCCCAAAGCAATACTGAAATTCAATTGATGATAATCTAAATATTACAAAGAGAGGACGTCCATATATATAGATAGGACTCCAAAAAGAATACGAATAATTAAAGATAACATTAATCGACTCAAATCTAATATAATCTAATCTAAAAAGGAATCAAACCATAATCTCGAGGATTATCCGAAAATTCAAAAATGCCAAAAATAAAAATTACCGAAAAGTGGTCTAAACGACTCCAAAACGCTAAAATTTTGAGCGCAATCCGAAATCGTTTGACCCAAGATCAGAATAACAGGAAAAGTCGCGTCTACTTTTGGCGATCCAATTTATCAAGATAATCACATAACAACTGTTCTACGTCAGCTCTTCGTCGTAATGGAGTCGGTACTTCTCGATCTATATTCGTTAGGTCGTTTCACCGGCTTGACTAATTTATTTTGGCAGCAAAAAAAAAATAATAAGAGGAGGAGGAAATTGAACAATGGGAAGAAACAGGCGTAAAAGTGAAGAGTTTGTTCGTGTGACACAAGTTGGAACACTTGATGGTCCGTGCGAACGACTTTGGTGGGACAAGAGTCGTGGTCTTGACAACGAAATAGGAAGGCGCTTGGAAGAAGATAAGAATTTCATTTGGAGTGCTCGGCGTTCACAATCACACAGTGTTACGTGCGCTCCGGATCTTCCCACTCGCTTTTGCGGTGGACTGTGAATGGTGACTTTGTATATGTTTGCTATATTCTATACCGCTTTATTAGCATAATAGTTTCTTTTTTTTTTTTTTTGTGACGGTGAGAATAACAACATATTGTGGGCAAAAAATTCTTAAAAAAAGTGGACTGCAAAATAATTTTAATTATTTATTGTCTGTTTTTTGTGCCCCACAACATGCCGCCAATCTCACAGTCACAAAAACTATCATGTAAGCACATCCCTATTTTATATTTCATACTCTGAAAGTCGATAACTGGTGGTTAGCCAGAATCAACGGAATCTCGTCATATATTACCTCTTCCGTGCAGTGAATATTGACCGATATCTCGCGTTCGACTCGCTCTCCGAGGAGAATAACTCTAATTATATTAATTTTTCGGCGTAAAATGTTATGTATGTTCCTTCTCGCAAACAACAAAGTGAATGCATGTATGCATTTATATGGATGTATAGAAAAATTATCAAAAAAGGTCATAAACATATTGCAATTGTGATAATTCAGTTCTAAACTTTTTTTTTTCGATTCATTCCTAAACCTTTTATAAGTATGTTATTTCAATCCATCCGGCGAATTTTGATCGGCCGGCGCTGACATGGACGCCAGCTGACAACATACTATTTTAATATATATTTTTTTATTTTCTTTTCTTCCTTGTTTCCTTTTTCTTTTTCTCTTCACCTTCCCTCTTCTACCTTTAGCCGATTGCTGAGGTAGAAAAAAAAAGAATAAAAAATTAAAAATATTAAAATATTATGTCGTCGGCCGGCCAAAATTCGCTGAATGATGTGAATCTGCAAAAAAGAAGAAGCATATGACTGAATTGACACAATTGCAATAGGTTTAGGTTTTTTTTGTTAATTTTTCCACACACACACACACGTTATGTAGTGATTCACTCTCTAAACGTCAAATATGAGAGTTGGATGGTGGTAACCGGAATCAATGGAATCTCGTCATATATTACCTCTTCCGTGCAATGAATATTGATCGATATCTCGCGTTCGACTCGCTCTCCGAGGAAAATACCTCTAATTATATTAATTTTTCAACATAAAATGTTATATATGTTCCTTCTCAAAAACAACAAAGTGATATCATATAGCCACATAAATATGACAACGACGACGTGCATATATGCATTTATATGGATGTATAGAAAAATTACCAAAAAAGTCATAAACATATTGCAATTGTGATAATTCAGTTCTAAATATTTTTTTTCGATTCATTCCTAAACCTTTTATAAGTATACTATTTCAGTCCATCCGGCGAATTTTGATCGGCCGGCGCTGACATGGACGCTAGCTGACGACACACTATTTTAATATTTTTTTTCTTTTATTTTCTTCCTTGTTTCCTTTTTCTTTTTCTTTTCACCTTCCCTCTTCTACCTTCAGCCGATTGCTGAGGTAGGAAAAAAATAAGAATAAAAAATTAAAAATAATAAAATATTATTTCGTCGACCGGCCAAAATTCGCTGAATGATGTGAATTGTGAATCTGCAAAATATATATATGTAATTGAATTGACACAATTGCAATAGATTTAGGATTTTTTTGTTAATTTTTCCATATATACACACACGTTATGTAGTGATTCACTCTCTGAGCGTCAAATATGAGAGTTGGCTGGTGGTGTTGGGAAAAAAGGGGATAATATGAGGAAGCGAAACCTTTCTCCCTCCTTGCGTGATCAAGATGGGCAAGAAGAAAATAGAAAAATATAGAAATGGAGACTCACAGAATTTTACGTGGAAAACCCGAAAGGGAAAAACCACGAAGATCGTCCACTATAGTAGCAGGATTACAACAATATGTCTTCACCGAAATTGGTAGAACACCCTCACCAGTATGGTAGAATACAAGCACCAGTATGGTAGAATACAAGTACAAGAGGATACCACTCACTCTCACACTCTTCACACAAAGGTGGCTCTCTCTCTCTCTCTCTCTCTCTCTCTCTCTCTCTCTCTCTCTCTCTCTCTCTCTCTCTCTCCTCTCGGAGGATCTCTCTTTTGTTGAATGGCTCGTCGAATTCTTCGACCTCACCGACACTTCTCTCTTGGAGGATATCTCTCACTTGATAGTGGAATGCTCGAATGTCTGATTGCTTCATACCATCTCTTCATCTCCTATTTATAGAAGGACATGGGATCACTCTTCCATGCTCTAGAAATTTTCACCAATTAATGAGGTGGATTTACGAAGACGATTAACACATTCTCGATGCATGGAGCCACGAGAATTCACTTTCCCGTGCGAGGTGGTTGCATTGGAACTACGTGATCATCAATGCATTAATTCTCCCTCTTAATTAAGGAGAATCCCAACAAATCTCCCCCTTCGACTTAATTAGAGAGGCTTACCACACCGGCACCCTCACAGCACTCATCAAACTTCTTTGATGGAATAACCTTAGTCATCATGTCGGACCAGTTCTCATCGGTGTGAACCTTGTCGAGTTGTAGATGTTTCTCTTCTGTGACATCTCGAATCCAATGATATCGCATATCGATATGTTTTGATCGAGAGTGATAGGCTGAATTCTTCGACAAGTGTATGGCACTCTGATTATCACATCTTAGCACATACTTTTCTTGCTTATGACCCAGCTCAAGCAAGAAGTTCTTCATCCAGAGCATTTCTTTACATACTTTTGTGGCTGCAATATATTCGGCTTCGGTGGTAGATAGGGCAACATATTTTTGGAGCTTCGACTGCCAAGACACAGCTCCCCCTGCAAAAGTAGTCAGGTACCTGTCGCGACCCTCTCGAGGTTCGCCGTGGGCTCTCGAGGGCTAATGGGCCGTCCAGTCTGGTCGGACGCAGGCCTCTCCCAAGGCCCGTTACCCAAATCGCAACGGAGGTATGCGTAGTCGACCTTCAGTGTGGTCTAGTGACATGTGCTAAGTGTGCATGCCATGGAGTCGCCACCAATCATTTTTTTGGAGGGTATGATTGGACCACCCTATTGAATAGTCGGGAGTTTCTATTCAATTCTACGATAACCAGAGAAATGAGTTCGGGGACTTAGTTACGTCAACTGTTAGAGTTGACGCACTTTTGGTACCTAAGTTGATTGAATTTTCTGGGGTTTTTCTCAAATTTTTTTTGAATTTTTCCTTAGTATTCACTTTTTTTGAATTTTTTTTTATTTGATTTTTTTTTTATTATAAATTTCCTAAAAATAAGTCCCAACTGAACGGTCCCTAACTCGCCACGTGGCGTCTCGGTGACAATCGAATCATTTTTGTTGTAAAATTCGAAATTTATTTCTTTTAATGTTAAAAATATTTTTTTTATTCTGAAAATCATCGGATCACGACACGTGGCTCATCTGCAACCATCCAATCTAGCATTTTTTTTTGTTTTTATAGGACGCAACACAATGCAAAAAAAAAATAATAATAATAAAGAAGATATTAAGTCATTATACAACATAAACATAAGCAAAGGAGATGGGATCCGGTGAATTTTACGACGTCGGAGTCCGTCGGTACTCGTGCAACAATGTGTGGGGGGTATAAACCACCAGCAGGAGGCTCGGCCTTCCGATTCTGGGGTAGCACAATATAATTTACAGAAAATAAATAAATAAAACACTTTGGACACCAATAGGAGGCTTAGCCTTCCGATTCTGGGTCTTTTATGCGAAATATAGAAATGTTATGATATAAAGTAAATACACAGCAAATATTTAGACACCAACAGGAGGCTCGGCCTTCCGATTCTGGGTCTTTTATGCGAAATATAGAAATGCTATGACATAAAGTAAATACGCAGCAAATATTTAGACACCAACAGGAGGCTCGGCCTTCCGATTCTGGGTCTTTTATGCGAAATATAGAAATGCTATGACATAAAGTAAATACACAGCAAATATTCAGCAACCTTAAAAATCCAGAACATAGCCTATCATCTTAGGAAGCCATCACCGAAAATTTCACCTTAAAAGGAGTCCAAATGAGTGAGATATGACCACAATACCTCAATTCGCTCGATTTTCGTCGACTGTTTTTCAAAAAATCACCATAATTTAACCAGATCTCGAAAATTCACGAAACCAACGGGAAATTGTTAAGGACATCTTAACTTAACCTGTGATGGTCAGAGGGAGGCGCAAAGGTCGCCGGAAGGGCTGATCGTGGAGGACGACGGCGGCGGCAGAAACTGGTCGTTACAGGGTCAGCAGCGACCTTTGCTCATTCAAACGGCTCCATCGGACGAATGGCTGGGCCAAATGAGCCTTATAATATATCCCTGGAAAGATAAGACGATAAGCTTTCTATTGGAGGTGGTTTCGCCTCGATCTGATATTGGACGACGGAGTTATGACCGGAACAGTGAGATGGTTCGGGAAAGGGAGAGGAGAGAGGAAGAAGAAGAAGAAGAAGAAGAAGAGGAAGAAGAAGAGGAAGAGGAGGAGGGGGGAGATAAATAGGCAGCGGGAAGGAGAGAGGGAGTGGGGAGAGAGAGAGAGAAAGAAAAAAAAATATATTATAATAATAAAATAATAAAATAATAATAAAATAAAATAAAAAAAGTAAAAATAAAATAAAATAACAAAAAGAGAAGACAAAATCATTAGCCCCCTTTTCCTTTTAAATGATGATGTTTCCCTCCTTTTCCTTTTAATCATTACTAATATTTTTGTCAAATTCAATTTTATGGTGATCAGAGAACACCTAAAATCAAACCTGAATTTTACTATTTATGAGGTTAGAAAATAGATAAAATAAAAATAAAAATACCGACTATTTTTATATATCTTTGTGACCTCAAATATTATTTTTCTTGATTTTCTTTTTCTTTTTTTTCTTTTTTTTTGTATTTTTCGAAAATATATATAAAAAATGAAAATTATGAAAATTATTTTTTTGGTCAAAATGGTTCATTTAGCTTGGCTAAGGTCACCAAAATTGATTTTTCAATTTTTTCAACTTTTTATGGATTTTCTATGAAATAAAAATAAAAATAAAAAAAAATAAAAAAAAGTTGATCAAAATTTAGGTGTCAACAGCTGCCCCTCTTTGAGAGGAATCTCGTTAGAGGTTTCTCTCAAAGATAAGGTGACACCTGAGTCCTGATCGACTCGACTCGGGAAACTAAAGGAAAAGGAGTCATGACATCCAATTTTCATGCTTGTCCATGTATGCTCTTTCTTGAAGGGGGAAACATTCATTTGACATGAGAGAGTGAGATAATAGAGAGACATACCTGCCACTTACCTGTTCGATGTTTGTACGATTTTCGCGGTGTTTGATGGATTCAAGAGAATTTCTAGGAACTCGTTACTAGAGTATCCTAGAGAGGTTAAGCTCTGACCCGTATGGTAGGTCAAACCATAATGGGATTCCTAACTGATAGGAATCTAAGGAAGACGCGTCCCATTTGAGATTTGCCAATGATTTTGATCCGTATGGTGGATTGGACCATTGAGTTGACCATTTAAGTGATTTTCACTATTGGATTGACCCTTCAGGCGGTTTCTACCTTTGATTGACCCTTCAGGCGGTTTCTACCATTATTTTGACCCTTCAGGCGGTTTCTACCTTGTGTTGACCCTTCAGGCGGTATCTACCCTCATTTTGACCCTTCAGGCGGTATCTACCTTGTGTTGACCCTTCAGGCGGTTTCTACCATGAGTTGACCCTTCAGGCGGTATCTACCATAGTTTTGCTTTGAAAAGGGGTCCTAGGACGAGGGTTCTCCACGTCAAGTTAGGACTGCTTGATTTTTGAAAAGAGGTCCTAGGACGAGGGTTCTCCACGTCTGCTGGGACTGCTTGATTTTTTTTTTTTTTTGAGAAGGGGTCTCATGACGAGGGTTCTCCACGTCCGATGAGACTGTTTCTTTTAAAAGGGTTTTTCTTCCCCCCCTTTTTAGAGATCCCGAAGTTTGTCGGGAATTCAGTTTTGAAGCAGTGAAAGATTTTATTTTGGCAAAAATTTCATTGGTACGCTGATGATGCGGGAAGTGACTTTTCTGGGAGCTGGGTTCTCCAGGTATACTGCAGAAAAATAGATTTGTACGTTCTTCTCTTCAGAGCGAGGCCTTCTTCTGGGAGATTGGCGTCTCTAATGGATCCTGCAGAAGTTCGAGCCTGAAAAATTTTTCTTCACCAAGAAAACGTTAGCAATCTTTGGGAAGACGACGGTTGTCCATCTGACAAAACCGTATGATTTAAGTTTTAATCATGAAATGTGCATTTTGATGCCGGAGGCTGTCCAAAGCATTCTTGCAACATGCAGATGTGATCACAAATTCCTTGCATGGAAAATCTGGATCAACAGTTTGAAAAATTCCAAAAAGAGATTGTTCAAAACATCAATTGGAATATTTCTCGACAAGGAGGCTATCTCACCTGTTTTGAGGTAATGATTTTTATAGGGGATGCACTCAATTCCCTATTAACCTGTGCCTAGGTTTTAGGCTCATTCGCAGCGCATACATTTTGATCGGTCGGGAGGTCTTCCACGGGACCGTAATGTTGGGCTTGGTATTGGTTTTCAAGGGGGACTCATTTTTGAGTCAAAGCCATTGAACGAAAGTTTTCACCATCTGCTTCGGGTTTACAAGTCAAGAACCCTGCAAAATGAGAAAGAAATAGTCTTGCTCGTACCTCTTCGAGCTAAGCTATATGTTAACCCAAGTGTCTTAGTCAGAGAAGGCTGTTTCAGGGTTATGATGTTGGTAGGATTGGGGACCGAAAAAAAAAGCTTGTTTTTGGCCCAGAATTTATGAGGGAATTGACCTTGGTGATCATTGCAAACTTGTCACCTGTCTTTTCCATTCTGTATCTTCAATTTTTGAGACGTGCAACCGTTTTTGAGGTGTGTACAAACTCTTTAGAGAGCGTCTCTTGTGGTATTAAGAGGTTGACAACTCTTTTTGTGTTTTTGCTTCACGGCTGACATCATTTGGGGAGCAGTCTTCTTGATCTGACTCCATTAGGGGTTTTTTCCTCTTCTTTTCCCTACCAGGTTTCTTTAGGGATCGATCAAATTGTTCACCCGAGCATCGGCCTCGCTTTTACCAGGCACTTTGCTTTTTTTTTTTTTTTATGCTGGGGATTTCTTTAATCCCTTGTCGCAAGTGGGATGCTTGGCAATTGTGCTAGATATATGACTTGGCTCTTAGCACGCTTGAGTATCAACTTAGTAGTTTCTTCGTAAACCCTAAGTCTTGAACTTCTCCGTTCCTGAAGTGATTTGCCTTTGTTTTGGAACTTGCAATGATCACCGATGGGTTTATGAAATGAATTCGCAGGCTCAACTTGGCTATGCAAAGGATATGGTGTGTGGGATAGAGAAATGAATGCTTCTCATCATCCTATGGCACTTGGATTACCATATAAACAACACACAAAGATTAATGTTAGTCCGAGCAAAAAAAAAATTTCTAACCATTTTCTCCTGATGCTACTGGACTCACCTCCATTTTGCCCCGATGTAGGGTGGTTCTTGATAGGGTTAAGAATGAAAAACGCCGTTCAAAGGGGTTTATCAATGGTCACCTGTAGTTTTTGGGGATATGAAATGAATGCCTCTGTCGTCCCAACCCATGTAATCGCTGCAAATGATCCCTACCATCGTAGACCCAGATTTTGCTATCTGCCCACTCCACTCATCTCTCAAGTATGTGTTGGACATGTTTGGATTAGGCTCGCCTCTCTTTTGAGTAAACTTCCTTTTGAATGATTTGACAAATAATGATATTTGGAAAAATTCACTCCCTTCTTTCCCAAAATTTATCCATTGAGGGGATCTTGTGATGTATCGTGCATGTTTTATTCATGCTTTGGGCAACCTCCCGATTTAAATCATGAACATCGATGCATTGGATAATTTTCATGACGACTGAAAGGATTTTAACATTCTTTATCTCCAGCTAACTGGGAAAGGGATACTTACCTACCTGTCGCGGCTGCAGACCCCTGAAAATGTAAGAGAAGCATATCATTGTATATTCACGAATTTTTTTGAAAATCGAAACGATACATCCTACCCTCGGTCATGTACCCTAACAAGTAGTACGTGGGATGTAAAAACTTGTTCGTCTCCAAGGCGACTCCCCTGTCAAAAACAAACAATAAGTGTCAGTTTGCGTTCCAAAATTCAAGACAAATTGGAACGATACCGCCTTGTTCTTGCTTGGTGTTTTCATTTGAACACAAACGCGCGGCTTACAGAAATTGGCCATCTATATTGTGGCCACGATTCCTCCGTTTGGTTGGCGATGAATCATTCTCGAGGATTTGCCCCAGAGGAAATCCATTTGTGTTTTTGGGCGCATTCCAGCGTCACTCTTCATAGTTCCTCCACTTGATCAAAGACCCTTCCTTGGAGTGCTGACTCCCAAGGTTAATAATTTTATTCACCTCCTCATTGGCGAGTTCTTTTCTTTTGTGGCTTTTGGCGCCAACGACTTCCTGTTAAGCATGGGATTTATGGAGATCAAATTGGAACGATACAAAGTTACCGCCTCTAGGTTTGTATCCTGGGGTTTATTTCTGATGCAGATAACTCTGTCATTGCGTCTACGGATTTTGCCAGAGAAGAAACGTCTTTCTTTGCCCAGGGCAAAATTGATTCGCATGCCCCAGTCATGTCTTAACGCTTTCCGCTTTTGTTGGAGATTTCTAATCCCATCTGAAGGAGTCCACGCACCTGCATGTGAAGAAATAGACGTGGGTTTTTATCTGACTTCATTTGGAATTTCTGAAAAGAGGTACTCCCTCTGAAGTTTCGTCTTTTCGTGCTTTTCGAGCAATTTGCCCCGGTGAGGCCGGTTTCGCTGTTTGTCCTCTCTGGATTTGATGACCCTGGTCTGTTGCACTTTTAGGGGGGATCATGAGAGTTTGCCCCTGGCTGGGCTTCTCGGAGAAAAGGGAGATACTTGCTCCCACGAGTTTTGCCAATCCTGGTCATCTATGAATTCGTGCTTTTCATTCTATTCAAAGAAGGTATTGATAAAACTTAAGATTTTTTTTTTCAAGCATTCTTTTCACAGAGATTTTCAGGTGATGAGAAACTTTTTCAGGTTTTCTCAAAGATTTTGTTCACAAATTGAGCCATTAGAACGCTCTTGAAAACATTGAGTCAGACTTATGTTATGAAAAGGGGTACTCCTTGTTTCGTCATTTGAAAGCACTGCCATCTGATTCCCCTGCTTTTGATCGTTGCTGGAATGGATGGCTCCGCATCGTTTTATTCCCCATTTAGGAGGGAAGCTCCACCTCGGGAACCTGAGTTATTTAACAACTGCTATGTATGCTTGGAATGGCATGCTTGAAGTGTCACAAAGACGGTTATAAAATAGAGAAAGTTCATGTAATGATAAACTTCTTTGGGAGACGTCTTAAGAAAAATTGAAAGGGTAGGATGGGAGCTAGCCCTCATATCATTGGGCATCCTCGCATCCCAAAACTTTGCAAACCAGGAGACATGTGGGAAATCAGGTCTCAGTTTTTTTTTTTTCGTCATTGACCGATTTGTGGCTCCCACACGTCCCCTTTTTTTTTTATTTTTGATTTTTGATGATTTTTTTTTTTGGTTTTTTTTTTTGGTTTTTTTTTTTTGGTTTTTTTTTAGTATACTTATATTACAATACAACACGTAAGAAAAAGCCCGAGGCACCTAATGTGGATTTAGATGCGTCGAAGAGAGACAGATATCTCTTTACTCCATGGTAGGAGCGTCGCCGTCGAGTGATTTGACAAAATCTCCCAAAGACAAGCTGGTCAAATCAAGTTCCTCCGATGTCGTTTCTATCCCCTCGTCCTTCGACCATTTGGAATCCTCGGAGAAGAACCGGTCGAACTTGTTGTCGAAGATCACCCCCACGGTTTGGTGATCAGGAAGTGGATTATTTTGCACGTTCGGCTCTGTTTTGTCGAATTCAAGGATGCAATTATCGATAAGGGCTTGCACCTTGTGCTTCAAAACAATGCAATTGTCTACGTTATGGCCATTCTCTCCCATGTGATAGACACATGACTGGCTTTCATCGTACCCGTTAAATTTCACCGGATTCGGCCTTGGAGGCTCCTTAGCCACTAAGTGCTCCTCTAGCAACATAGGAAGTAATTTCGATAACGACCTTGGCAGGGGGGTGAACTGCTTGGGAGGCAACTTCCTCCTTAGTTCATATGGTTTCTGTACCGACATCGACGAGTTTCCTTGCACCGTACTTGAATTGGAGAACTGCTTAGGGTTGGGTGGGTTTGGTACGAAGGCCACATCAACTTCAGCCTCCTTCTCCCTTCGGGCCGGATATTGGCGTCTTGTTGCGATTTCTGGTGCTTTCCTTTCCCTCATCGCCCATTCCAGCCTTTCTGCGATTTTTATGAGGTGTATAAATGTTTGACAACCAGATGTGTTCAGCCTATCGAAATACTCGTAAGGCAACGCTCTCAAGAAAAGGTCGACCAGCTCGTCCTCTGGAATGGACGGTTTGACTTGTGTTGCTAAGGCCCGCCATCTTTGAGCGTAGGCACGGATTGCCTCATTCCTCCCTTTAGTGGTCCTCAGCAATTCTTCTCTGGAAGGGGCTGTAGCAGTATTGAACTTATATTGATGTAAAAAGTCCTCCGCTAGGTCTTCCCATCCATCATAGTCCTCCAAATCTAATTCGATGAACCAAGCCAGAGCAGCACCCGCCAGACTCTCTTGAAACGTGTTCATCAGCAAGGGAACGTAGTCAGAAAAAAGTGCCATTTTGCGTAGGTAATATTTTAAGTGGGCTCGGGGGCAGCTCGTCCCGTTGTATTTTCTGACGAAATCGGGTTCTTTATAGTCTAACGGCGCTTCAATTTTTGCAAATGGTGATATCTTGTCAAATCGAGCCAGCTCATACCCTTGGCTGCTTAGGCATTCCTCTATCTTCGCTAGCCTCTTTGCGCCTTCTTCGATTTTGCCCGGGGGTTTCTCCTTTTTGTCTTTTTCTAGGTCGATGACTACAGACGCGGCCTTCGGTAGTGCATCAGCTGCTAACACTCGATTAACATTCTCGGCCACATTCTCTTCCTGAGTTCGCGCCACATTCGAAGCATTGGGGGGTGCGGGCGGAGCATCCTGGCTGAGGTCATGATTTCTTTCTTGTGCAGCCACCATCATGGCTTTCATTTCTGCTAGCATGGTGGCCATTGACGCCATCTGACCTTCCAAACTATTCACGCGAGATCCCAACTCCTCTTGCTCCATTCTGGCTCGGAGACGAGTTATAATACGAGTTACTCTTGGTTCCGTGATTAAAGCTACCTGCCCCTGTGGTGGGTAGAAAGACGTGTTAGCATATGGAAAAAAGTTATACTGAGTTCAAAGGGTGAAAGGAATGATACTTACAGACCTTTTGAATGGGGTAAGACATGTCAAACACATCAATCATGCGTATGTAAACTTGTGAAGTTTTGACACCTAAATGGTGGGGTTCCTGAGGCTTAAAGGCTCCCACCTCGAGTTCTAGAAAGGGTAGGTTCCATTGCACAACTATCGTTGCATTGGGACCCAATCCATAGTTCGAAGTGAGCGAAATTAAAAATGGATTACCCCGTGTTTTTCGTCACGGAGGTTCCATTTTCAATTCCTTCTATTGTTTGCTTATAGGGGCGCCCGGGGTTTTAGGCGCGGTTGTGTGTGTTCAGGTGTCTTGATCATCACAATGCAAGTCATGCATAACAGTTTATCAATCGGTGCTTCAAATCACCCACACAACATACATTCCTACGCCAACCTGCATAAAACAATGTTAATCACGGACTACACCCCTTATTTCTCCAATCTGCAAAAACGTTTAACACCTCAAGGGTTAAAGTACATACTTCAATTTGAAGAGCGTCTACATAAAACATGTCAGAAAAACCAATCAACTTTTTAATCGGCTCAAGTCCACTAAATGGTTAAGAACCAGTCCCCAGCGGAGTCGCCAGTCTGTCGCGACCCTCTCGAGGTTCGCCGTGGGCTCTCGAGGGCTAATGGGCCGTCCAGTCTGGTCGGACGCAGGCCTCTCCCAAGGCCCGTTACCCAAATCGCAACGGAGGTATGCGTAGTCGACCTTCAGTGTGGTCTAGTGACATGTGCTAAGTGTGCATGCCATGGAGTCGCCACCAATCATTTTTTTGGAGGGTATGATTGGACCACCCTATTGAATAGTCGGGAGTTTCTATTCAATTCTACGATAACCAGAGAAATGAGTTCGGGGACTTAGTTACGTCAACTGTTAGAGTTGACGCACTTTTGGTACCTAAGTTGATTGAATTTTCTGGGGTTTTTCTCAAATTTTTTTTGAATTTTTCCTTAGTATTCACTTTTTTTGAATTTTTTTTTATTTGATTTTTTTTTTATTATAAATTTCCTAAAAATAAGTCCCAACTGAACGGTCCCTAACTCGCCACGTGGCGTCTCGGTGACAATCGAATCATTTTTGTTGTAAAATTCGAAATTTATTTCTTTTAATGTTAAAAATATTTTTTTTATTCTGAAAATCATCGGATCACGACACGTGGCTCATCTGCAACCATCCAATCTAGCATTTTTTTTTGTTTTTATAGGACGCAACACAATGCAAAAAAAAAATAATAATAATAAAGAAGATATTAAGTCATTATACAACATAAACATAAGCAAAGGAGATGGGATCCGGTGAATTTTACGACGTCGGAGTCCGTCGGTACTCGTGCAACAATGTGTGGGGGGTATAAACCACCAGCAGGAGGCTCGGCCTTCCGATTCTGGGGTAGCACAATATAATTTACAGAAAATAAATAAATAAAACACTTTGGACACCAATAGGAGGCTTAGCCTTCCGATTCTGGGTCTTTTATGCGAAATATAGAAATGTTATGATATAAAGTAAATACACAGCAAATATTTAGACACCAACAGGAGGCTCGGCCTTCCGATTCTGGGTCTTTTATGCGAAATATAGAAATGCTATGACATAAAGTAAATACGCAGCAAATATTTAGACACCAACAGGAGGCTCGGCCTTCCGATTCTGGGTCTTTTATGCGAAATATAGAAATGCTATGACATAAAGTAAATACACAGCAAATATTCAGCAACCTTAAAAATCCAGAACATAGCCTATCATCTTAGGAAGCCATCACCGAAAATTTCACCTTAAAAGGAGTCCAAATGAGTGAGATATGACCACAATACCTCAATTCGCTCGATTTTCGTCGACTGTTTTTCAAAAAATCACCATAATTTAACCAGATCTCGAAAATTCACGAAACCAACGGGAAATTGTTAAGGACATCTTAACTTAACCTGTGATGGTCAGAGGGAGGCGCAAAGGTCGCCGGAAGGGCTGATCGTGGAGGACGACGGCGGCGGCAGAAACTGGTCGTTACAGGGTCAGCAGCGACCTTTGCTCATTCAAACGGCTCCATCGGACGAATGGCTGGGCCAAATGAGCCTTATAATATATCCCTGGAAAGATAAGACGATAAGCTTTCTATTGGAGGTGGTTTCGCCTCGATCTGATATTGGACGACGGAGTTATGACCGGAACAGTGAGATGGTTCGGGAAAGGGAGAGGAGAGAGGAAGAAGAAGAAGAAGAAGAAGAAGAAGAAGAAGAAGAAGAGGAAGAAGAAGAGGAAGAGGAGGAGGGGGGAGATAAATAGGCAGCGGGAAGGAGAGAGGGAGTGGGGAGAGAGAGAGAGAAAGAAAAAAAAATATATTATAATAATAAAATAATAAAATAATAATAAAATAAAATAAAAAAAGTAAAAATAAAATAAAATAACAAAAAGAGAAGACAAAATCATTAGCCCCCTTTTCCTTTTAAATGATGATGTTTCCCTCCTTTTCCTTTTAATCATTACTAATATTTTTGTCAAATTCAATTTTATGGTGATCAGAGAACACCTAAAATCAAACCTGAATTTTACTATTTATGAGGTTAGAAAATAGATAAAATAAAAATAAAAATACCGACTATTTTTATATATCTTTGTGACCTCAAATATTATTTTTCTTGATTTTCTTTTTCTTTTTTTTCTTTTTTTTTGTATTTTTCGAAAATATATATAAAAAATGAAAATTATGAAAATTATTTTTTTGGTCAAAATGGTTCATTTAGCTTGGCTAAGGTCACCAAAATTGATTTTTCAATTTTTTCAACTTTTTATGGATTTTCTATGAAATAAAAATAAAAATAAAAATAAATAAAAAAAAGTTGATCAAAATTTAGGTGTCAACAGTACCCTGACGTCGATTTTCTCGAATCAACATCACCACCTAAATCTGCATCGTGTAACCATCTAGCACAGGTTCTCCTTTGCCGAAACATAAACATCTTGTCGATGTACCCTGCAGATATCAAAATATCCATTTGACAGCGGCCCAGTGCTCCTTTTCAGGATTTGAGAGATATCGGCTTACAACACCAACTGCATGAGCAATATCGGGCCTGGTGCAAATCATTGCATACATAAGGCTGCCAACCGCCGATGAATATGACACATTATTCATCTCTTCTTTATCTTTCTCAGTCGATGGACTCTGCTTCTTGCTTAATTTGAAATGTCCGACAAGAGGAGTACTTCCTGGTTTAGCCTTGCTCATATCGAATCTCTTGAGAATCTTCTCGATATACTTCTCTTGGGATAGCCATAATAGCTTCTTCGAACGATCTCGCAAGATCTTCATCCCAAGGATCTGCTTCGCTGCACCTAGATCTTTCATAGCGAAGGACTTGCTCAAGGCTTTCTTCAGGGCAGAAATTTTCTTCGAATCTTGCTCAACTATTAGCATATCATCGACATAAAGCAAGAGAATTATAAAATCACCACTAGCATACCTCTTAATAAATACGCAGTGGTCGGCGGCAGTCTTCTTGAAATCATGTTCCGGCATGAAAGCATCGAACTTCTTGTACCACTGTCTTGGTGCTTGCTTTAGACCATATAGGCTCTTCTTAAGACAACACACCATGTGTTCTTTACCCGGAACTTCAAAACCCTCGGGTTGCTCCATGTAAATTTCTTCCTCTAGGTCTCCATGAAGAAAAGCTGTCTTCACGTCCAGTTGTTCGATCTTCAAGTTTAAAGTGGCGGCTATACCAAGGATAGCTCGGATAGATGACATCTTCACTACGGGGGAAAATATCTCATCGAAATCGATGCCCTTCTTCTGGTTGCATCCTTTGACAACAATTCGAGCTTTGTACCTTGGTCGCGAGCTATTTTCATCAGCTTTGAGTTTATACACCCATTTGTTTTTCAACGCTCGCCTTCCCTTCAGCAGCTCAGCAAGTTCCTAGGTGTGATTCTCATGCAAGGATTGCATATCCTCCTGCATGGCTTTCTCCCATTCTTCTTTCTCGTTGCTGGCAACAGCTTCTTCATAACACAGAGGCTCCCCTTCTTCTGCAAGAACTGTATAGTCATCCGCATGATATCTGGTCGAAGGACGCCTGATTCTAGTAGATTGCCTTAACTGAGGTTGCATTTCAGGCTCTCGTTCGACAGACTCTGTCTCTGTCATTTCGACAAGTTCTTCTGTTGGTGGTTCGACATTTCCATCACCAACTTCTTTATTGCTCTGCGATGATTCTCCCCCCTGAATCACTACGCTCCTTAGAAGATAACATAGGATCGGAATGGGTAACAACCCTGGTCTTGGGCTTTTCGATATCTTCGCGAGTCTGGTCTTCAAAGAACACAACATCACGGCTTCTCACGATCCTCCTTTTGATAGGATCCCATAGTCGAAAGCCAAACTCATCTTTTGGTGAACTAAGGTAAATACACTCATTGGTCTTTGCATCGAGCTTAGATTGTTCGTTTTTAGGAATATGAACGAACGCTCGGCAACCGAATGCTTTCAGATGACAATATGATGCCTTTTTCTTTGTCCAATCCTCCTCTGGGATATCTCCATCCAAAGGTCTTGACGGTGACAAGTTGATTATATCAACGGCAGTCTTCACGGCTTCACCCCAAAACGACTTGGGTAGTTTGGCATGAGATAACATGCATCGAACTCTTTCTTCGATGGTTCGGTTCATCCTCTCAGCTACACCATTTAGCTGAGGCGTCTTTGGAGGCGTCTTTTCCAGTTTAATTCCATGTGACCTGCAATATGCTTCAAATGGGCCGCGGTACTCACCACCATTATCGGCTCGCACGCACTTCAATTTCTTCCCAGTCTCCCGTTCCACCATGGCATGGTACTCCTTGAACGCTTGGAGAACTTGGTCTTTCGTGCTCATCAAGGACACCCATACTTTCCTTGAGTGATCGTCGATAAAGGTGACAAAGTAATGTGCACCACCAAGAGATTTCTCTGTCATCGAACAGACATCAGTATGAACCAGATCAAGAACATACCTTCTCCTTCTAGGTCGATCTGGTTTCTGGAATGACACTCGGCGTTGTTTACCGGCTAAGCAGTGAGTGCATGCCTCCAGTAGTTGACCTTTTACATCAGAAAGAAGCTTTTTCTTGGCGAGGATCTGCAATCCCTTTTCGCTCATGTGACCAAGCCTCTTGTGCCACAGCTCCATGCTCGAGTCACCGTGGGCAACGTTAGCATCTCCGTTGCGCACTCTTCCTTGCATGACATACAAGGAGCCTTCTTTCTTTCCTCGGGCGATAACCATACTCCCTTTGGCGAGTTTCCATTTACCCGCACTGAAGTGATTTACCATCCCGGCATCATCCAGCTTCCCAACTGAGATAAGGTTAAGGCGCATGTCTGGAACATGCCTAACCTCCTTCAATACCAACTTATATCCCGCGTCGGTCATCAAAGTGACTTCACCAATTTCAACAATTTTTCTGGTGACGCGGTTTCCCATCTTGACTGTACCAAAGTCACCACTTTGGTAGGATGAGAAGAAACCTTCATGAGGAGTGACGTGAAAGGACGCACCTGAGTCAACGATCCATGAACAATCATCGTCGGCAACGATGAGGTAGTTGGCTTCTCCAATAAGAAAAATATCATCAACTTCAGTTGCAGCTACGGCCATAGTGCTCTTCTCCTCCTTCTTCTTTGGGTCAACCTGACCTGGCTTGACATTGCCAGTCTTCTGATCTCTCTTGAGAATCCGGCACTCCGGTTTCTTGTGATCGGGCTTCCCGCAATAATAGCAGGTTACTTGGGGCGAGATTTAGATCGCCCACGAGACTTGTCATATCCGCGGCTTTTGCTTCTTCCATGGGTCTCACTTCTTGCATGATTATCGACGAGATTGGCCTCATATTAGTTGGACGTACCTCGTTCTTTTCTCCTAGCTTCTTCATTCATTAGGCTATCGGCAACGCCATCCATGGAGAGCTTCCCATCCGGAGTTGAGTTACTTAGAGTGACGACTAACGTGTCCAACTTTCTGGTAGGGAACTGAGGAGTAGAAGGGCTTGCAACTCATCATCGATCTTCATCTCGTTCTTTGTCAATTGATTCACGAGCCCCTTAAAGGTGTTTAAGTGCTCGATCATACTTTGGCCATCCTTATACTCCAGCTTCACCAAACGTCGCACAAGATGAGCTTTATTGCGAGGAGTCTTCTTTTGGATCATGGACTCCAGCTTCGACCATAAGTCAAAAGCATTGGTGTAAGTCGACACATGCTCGAACAAACTTTTGTCGATGTACTTACGGATCATGGCGATCGCTTTGCGATTCAAGAGCTCCCACTCTTTATCGTCTTTCCTTCTGGCTGCTCCTCATTTAGGATTGGCTCGTACAAATCCCTGCAATACAGGTGGTCCTCCATTATGGGCTTCCAATAAGAATAGTTCTCCGCAGTAAGTTTGAACATATCACCATCATGGGTGACGGTAGCCTCCATTTTGAAACACACGATGCTCTTGAACCAAGCTCTGACACCACTGTTGGGAAAAAGACGGATAATATGCGGAAGCGAAACCCTTTCTCCCTCCTTGCGTGATCAAGATGGGCAAGAAGAACATAGAAAAATGTAGAAACGAAGACTCACAGAATTTTACGTGGAAAACCCGAAAGGGAAAAACCATGAAGATCGTCCACTATAGTAGCAGGATTACAACAATATGTCTTCACCGAAATTGGTGGGGAACACCCTCACCAGTATGGTGGAATACAAGTACAAGAGGATATCACTCACTCTCACACTCTTCACACGAAGGTGACTCTCTCTCTCTCTCTCCTCTCGGAGGATCTCTCTTTTGTTGAATGGCTCGTCGAATTCTTCGACCTCACCGACACTTCTCTCTTGGAGGATATCTCTCACTTGATAGTGGAATGCTCGAATGTCTGATTGCTTCATACAATCTCTTCATCCCCTATTTATAGAGGGACATGGGATCACTCTTTCATGCTCTAGAAATCTTCACCAATTAATGAGGTGGATTTACGAAGATGATTAACACATTCTCGATGCACGGAGCCACGAGAATTCACTTTCCCGTGCGAGGTGGTTGCATTGGAACTACGTGATCATCAATGCATTAATTCTCCCTCTTAATTAAGGAGAATCCCAACAGGTGGTAACCGGAATCAACGTAATCTCGTCATATATTACCTCCTTCCATGCAGTAAACATTAACCAACATCTCGCGCTCGACTCTTTCTCCAAGGAGAATAATTGCGTTAACTTTTAATCGTATCACCAGTTATCCTCATTGCAGAATAATTCGTCACTGTCGCAGCATCGTCACAAAGTTCGACGATCGTCTGCGTGACAAAAGATGTTTTACCGCATATGTGCTGCTCTATTGTCAAAGGCGATTGAGATAGGATTCTAATCAAGGCCACCCACTTTGGAAATTTCACAGCAAGCTAAGAACTTTTTTTCACCCACTTTCACACTCCATCCTATATATTCCCCCCATTCGAGCCCAAGATCATCAGTACAGCTAACATTGCTCTCTCTCTCTCTCTCTCTCTAACGATAGAAAACCCTAGCTACATGCAGCAAAAGGACACTAGGGTTAAAACTCGGAGGTCCCACGGTGGATTTTGCTTTGATTTTCTGTGCGTACTGATCAGCGGCCAACTCTGGTTGGTGTTGATTGATGGGGTTCCCAGTTTAGGTCGAACTTGTTGTGGGAGCCTCAAACTTAGTCCCGCAAGCAAAATCCATCTTTCCAGGGCAAAGGGAGAGCCACACCGGAAGTGGCCAAACGAAGTAGATCTATCTCATTTGGTTTTTGTCTCATGACGCGGAAGCTCTCGCATTTGTTAGCCAACCCTCCCCGTTCTTAGTGATTCTGCATGCATAGGCCCTATGCGTGATCCGAATGAGAAGGAGACAAATGGAACAGAGGTGGCTGTCGTTTGCCTTTGCTCCCAGCCGAGAAACTGTCTCGTGGCTCGTGCGAAATGCATATTCAATTGCCTCGTTGGGACCGGGATTAAGGCGTTCCATGCGTCTTTAATTGGACGTCCAACAGTTGTCTACTTCTTCTTGTTGTTCATCTTCACGGAAGGAGCACAAGGATGAAAGGGAACGACAAGATCTAACAAAGGGACAAAGAAATCGTGCGTGTGTGTTGTCGCGTTCTTTCACATCTTTACGTCGGTTGATATGTGAAGTTATAGGGTCCCTTTCCTAGAATATTCTGTCATCATATACCCAAATCAATTACCATCCAGGATGTATCAAGCGACATTTGGTGAGATGTTTACATGATGTTGACCACATATCTCTCTCTCTCTCTCTCTCTCTCTCTCTCTCTCTCTCTCTGAGTCAGAAGCACGTGTAATTCAGCGGGAGTTGGCAAGTCGATGCGAATCCCATGCATGTTTTAATACGAGAAGCTTGAGATCTCGATTGGGAAAAGTAAAAAAAAAAAAAAAAAACCTCAATATATTGCATTGTGTCATTTAGTCCTAAATCTTCTAATTCCGTCAATTCAATCCTAGATTTTTTGTATTCGTGCTAGTTTTGGCAGGAAATCGCTGACGTTGACATTTTTTTAAAATAATTTTCTTTAAAAAATTTATTTTTTATTTTTTATTTTCATTTCGTTCTCGCTAGTGAAGGTTGCTGCCCTCACCCGCATCCGATGGGATAGCAAAGGACCTCGCTACATGTGGGCGAGGGTGACCTCGTCCACGGAGGGCCGCCCATGGCAAGTGAGGGTTGCCAACAACCAAATTGAAATGATAAAAAGAAATAAAAAACTTTAAAATTCAATGTTAAAAAAATTTAAAATGTCCACGTCAGCGTCGATCGCGTCAATGATTTTTTTGCCAAAATTGACCGGATGAACTCTATTGGCATAAATGCAAAAAGTTTATGACCGAATCGACACAAATGCAATAAGTTCAAACAAAAAAAAATTGATATATTTTTTTCCATTAGACTTTATTAGGTATGAGTGCAACGATAGCCACTTAGGATCACGTCGAGTGGGGATCCGGATCGTCTGTCCTTCCCTTGGAAGGGCAGGCACCTGCCCTTGGGATCCGAGCCGTCCATTTTTAGACGGACGGCCCAGATCTCCTTTTTTTGGAGGGTAAATTTTTGGGTTTTTTATTTTTTTAAGTAATAATTTGGACCGTCCATTCATAATACGGACGATCTGAATTCCAAGGGCAGGGCTTGCCCTTCTGAGGAAATGGCAGACGATCCCTTCACGTCGGGTGGGGGAAAAATTCTTCCCGATCCCTTCTTGGCTCTAGTAAATTGTCGGTGGAGATGACACGACAAACATATGTAAGAACGGTCTCCCGCGTTTGGGCATAAAGGGCCATGCTCGAGATGGTACACGTACTAATGACTTACAAAGTCACGAGAAGGAAAAATATTTCGTTTGGTGCTATCCTTTGCGGCCGGGGGGGGGGGGGGGGGGGGGGGGGGCTTTGAACATTCCGCCAGAAGAATAATAGAGCACAAGACTTTCCAAAATCACAGCGCATGTTCGTCGCAGGATTACACGATTTGCCCTGGAAAATTGATATAGGACCGGTGTTTATACATTGGGCATTCTAGAAGGAACTCGATTGGCTAAGGCAACAACCTAAGGTGGGCTTCCTAATGAAATCGATCGGTAATTGATCGAATCAAGGTCCAGGATCTACTGATGTAGACGACTCGTGCGGCTCATCCCGACAGCAAGCGACCAAGATCTGATCGGACGGAAAATGAAGTACCACTCGAACTCGACCAAGGGAAGGCCGATGCCACTCGGCCGATAAACTGATGAGCACAACCAAGAGGAACGATGTGGTGTTCTTAAATGGGATTACAGCAACAACTCACAAGGCAAATAACTACTATCCAATGTACGACAACTATTCGACCCAAAAAAAAAAAAATGTACCACAATTGACTATGTAAGAAATGTTGGGGAAAATTATTAAGAAAACAAAATCCTAAATTTACTGTATGGATGTCGATCCAATCCTACACCTTTCGATTTAACCAATTTATTCTTAAATATTTTTGACAATTTATCAATACAATCCTTCCGGCCCAATTTTAAACGGAAGTCACTGACGTGGATGTTGACCATCCTACGTGGTACGACTAGCACATACGTAAAATATTTGCAATTAAAAAGAAATATGAAATTTTTTTCTTTATTTTTATTTTCTTTTTTTTTCCAACTGAAAAAAAGAAAAATTCAGAAAAGAATTGCAACAAAATATGTCAACGCCAGTCGTGTCCGCGTCAGAGATTTTTCACCAAAATTGACCGAAAGGATGGAAGATTGTCAAAAAGTCTATAACCAAATTGGATAAATTGAAAGATTTGAGATTGAATTGGCATCCGCACAATAAATTTATAATTTTTTAATCAATATAGTGAAATATCGACTTGTTCATTTACACTTTGAGCAAAAACAAAAGGTGCTCTTTTACTTCCTTGTGAAATTAAGCTATGAAATTCCAAAAAAGAGTGAAAGTTTACATGTGAATCTGGAATTGGAATGTTCCGATTGTGAGAAAATAAGCCCACCGATGTGCTGACTAGGACACCACGTGTGCGATGATGACTGCTTCCTTATGTATTCGCCAAATCATGCCCTATGTAGCACCGACACTCCTTCTAGGTGAGAGTGTCGGTGTCGAACCCGTGTCCGATACCGACACCCATCTGACACCTCCCGACACCCGTGTCGGTCGCGTTGACCGTGTGTCAACATTTCAACACTTGGTCAATGCAGCCGACTCTCGGCCGGCACCTGTGTTCGGCATGTCGGACACCTGAAGCTCCTTAAAAAAGAGAAAAAAAAATTAGTATCTCGAAGGGCACATCCAGATTTTTTTTCCTTTTTACTTTATTATTTCTTCATTTTTATAGGTTAATTGAATCAAATTATGAAAGTATTGATGGTATGAGCTTTCTTTTTATTATAAGAATTCTTTTTATAAATCTCATTTTATAAGAGAATTATTGAAATAAAAATATATCATGTATATATAAAAATATATTTTATATGACGTGTCCCCGACGTGTCGGATTTTTCTATTTTTGAGAAATGGCGTGTCGACGTGTCATGTCGGTATCGGTGTCAGTGTCGGTGTCGGTATCCGTGCAACCTAGATCATGCCTCGCCCTTGCAACTTTTGGAGAAGGAATTACGCCCATTGGGCCTCCAAGAGACCGTTGGCGCACACCAAAAGCTGTGACAAATGTATTCTAAATTATTTTTTTACCATAAAAAATTTTAAATTGATATACTTATAATAAATGTATCCCAGATTATTTTTTCGATCACAAAAAATCTCAAACTGATACATATATGATAAATTTACTTTAAACTAATTATTTTGACCACAAAAAACTGGTACAAATGCGACAAATTTACCATACATTAATTTTCGTTAAATTGTATTAATACCACAAAAAATCTCAAATTAATACACATGTGACAAATAAAGGGTAAAACCCCTAGATATGACGTACATCCAACAATTTTTACGTGTCATTCAACTCAGCAATTTGACGATAAAATTTAACGGAAACTATCATAGGGTAAATTTATCACAGATATATCAGTTTGAAGTAGATTTATTAAATGTACATCAGTTTATGATTTTTTATGAGAAAAAATAATTTAAAATAAATTTAGGAAAAATTTCAAAAAAGAGACTGAAGTCCTCTTATTTTTTTCAAATAATGACCTGAAATGTCTTTATTTTTTTCAAACAAGGGCCTGAAGTGAACGTTGTTTCAAATAAGGGCCTGAAGTGGCTATGAAATTTCAAAAAATGGCCTAATTTCAAGGGTATTTCGGTCTTTTCATATCTGAACTTTCTTTTTTCTGTTTCTTTAAAATTTAACAAAAAATTTAAAAAAAAACTAACAAACAAAGGCGGGAGGCTGCCCCCTCTCACCTCTGGCCGCCGCCCCACCGTTGGCGTTCGCTCCGAGGCCACGGAGCCATCATACCTCGCTTCGAGAAAAGCAAGGCGGGTAAATATTTTTATCGGGTAAAAGCGAGGAAACGAGCAAAGCATTTTAATTTTTTTTAATTTACTTAAATATTTTTTCGACGTCTCCTCGATCGTTTTTCTTGGAGTCGAGGCGCGTAAATATTTTTTTTACGACAGGACCGAGAAGCAACGAGGCGGCATCGAAAAAATATTTACGTAAATTAAAAAAATTAAAATGCTTTGCTTGACAGTCGAACTATCGAGCAAAGAAAACAAATTAAAAGGCAAGACCCAAAATTTTAAATAATTTATTTTTAATCTAATATTGTAAATATTTTTTATTTTTATATTATTTTGAAAAAAAAAATGAAAAGAGGAGGGAGGGTTGAGGCCCCCACGTGGGGGAGGGGGACCCTCGAGCGGGCCCTAGGTCTCCCTGGGTGATTGAATTGCCAAGGAAGACCTAAAATTGTAAATATTATTTTTTTAAATTAATTTTGTAAATATTTTTTTTGTTATGAAATACATGAATATTTGAAATACATTAATGAATATTCATTATATTCATCCTATCTAATGTACCTTTTATGGTACATTTCTAAGTTCATCTCCCTATCCAATGAATGTTCATCTCCCTATCAAATGAATGTATTAATTCAATACATTAGTATTAATGATAAGTGCATCCTTATTCTCCTATAAATAGGGTCATAGATGATATAAGTTGAAATATAAATAATAGAGATTTTTCCTCTGGCTTTCTCTACTTGCTCTCTCTATTCTCTCTGTTATATACTTGCAGCGCGATATTTTTACAACACGTTATCAGCACGAAGATCTACCAACTGAGAAAGTAGGTAAGTGTTCTCTTTGTTTTCTTTAATCAATTTATACTTCATCTTCTTCTATCAATTCTTCATCTTTTATTATCTTTTTGGTCTGAAACCAATTTTAAATCTAAAAGTGTCATTCTGCTCCTGAAGTGGCGGTGGATATTTGGAAATCCTTCTAATTATTTTAAGGATTCATTTTGGTACAGAATTATGGCAAATATTGAAAAGCCCAAATTCCACATCCTGGAAGTGAGTAGAAATAATTATCTGTCCTGGTGCCTTGACATGGAAATGCACCTCCAAGGGCAAGGTCTCGCTAATGCAATCACAGAAGATGGAACCTCAAATGATAAAGATAGAGCAAATGCACTGATTTTTATTCGTCGTCATGTGCATGAGAGCCTGCAAACTCAATATTTATCCGTTCGAGACCCTCAGACCCTGTGGAGGAGGTTGAAGGATAGGTATGATCATACCAAGATTGTTATCCTCCCTAAACCGCAGTATGACTGGCAGCATATCAGGCTGCAAGATTTTAAATCAGTGTCTGACTATAACTCCGCTTTATTTGATATTATTTCTCGACTTGAGTTATGCGGTGTCAAACTCACTGATGCGGAGCTATTAGAGAAAACTTTCTCCACCTTCCATGCTTCGAACATTGTATTGCAACAGCAATATCGACAGCGTCATTTTGCCACATACTCTGAATTAATTTATGTGCTCCTGACTGCTGAGCAAACAAATGAACTGCTACTCAAAAATCATGATCTTAGACCTGCTGGCTCAAAAGCATTGCCTGAAGCACATGCCAACTATGAGAAAAATACTGGCCATTTTATGAGCTATAAGCGCAGGCAAGGACATAATCCTCGAAGGGGTAGGGGTGGCAGGAATTTTAACCGCCCTAGGAAATCTAACCTTGGCCCGTATCATGACAAAGAAAAGAAGCCAATAAAGGTAACTAATGAAAGTATTTGCCATCGCTGTGGCATGGGTGGGCACTGGTCACGTACTTGTCGTACACCAAAGCACTTTGCTGATCTATACCAGGCATCTTTAAAAAATACGGGCAAGCGTAGTGAATCTCACGCATTGAAATTAATCCTACTGCAATAACCACTGTTGAGGCCAACAATATCATAGTAAAAGGAAGATGTTTGTTTGCTTGATAGTGCAACAACACATTCCATATTTCATAGTAGACACTTTTTCTCGAGTGTGACATTGCGTAAAGCACATGTCCATATAATATCAGGTCCTGTTAAGATTATTGATGGTTTTGGGAATGCCACAATTGTTTTGCCAAATGGCACCATCCTGCATATTGAGAATGCATTTCTAAGCAGTAGATCAAAAAGGAATCTACTTAGCTTCAAAGATGTATGCCGAAATGGATACCATATTGAGACTATTTATGAGCAAAAAAGGATTTTCTCTGCATTACCTCTTATAAGATGGGCCTAAAGACCATCCATGAGAAGCTAGAAGCTTCTCCTATGGGTTTGTATTGTGTCATGATTAAGGCCATTGAAACCTATGCCACCATGTCCTAGAGATTGGTAAATCCTGATAAGTTTGGATTGTGGCATGATCGCCTTGGTCACCCTGGCGCTACAATGATGCGTAGAATAATTCAGAACACAAGAGGACACCCTTTAAAGGATACAAAGATTTTGTTGTCCAATGATTATAATTGTGAAGCTTGTTCACAAGGAAAACTCATTATCAAACATTCTTTAACAAAGGTTAATCTTGAATCCCCTTTATTTTTGCAAAGAATTCAGGGTGATATTTGTGGACCAATACAACCACCAAGTGGACCGTTTCGATATTTTATGGTACTAGTGGACGCATCCTGTAGATGGTCCCATGTTTGCCTATTATCTACGCGCAATGTCGCATTTGCACGTTTACTTGCGCAGATTATAAAGCTCCGGGCACATTTCCCTGATTATCCAATTAAGAGCATAAGGATGGATAATGCTGGTGAATTTACATCAAAGAGTTTTGATACATATTGTGCTTCACTCGGAATCGAGGTTGAGCACCCAGTCGCATATGTTGATACTCAAAATGGATTGGCAGAATCCTTGATTAAACGCATCCAAATCATTGCCCGCACTCTATTATTGAGAACAAATCTCAACGATACAGCATGGGGTCATGCAGTCTTGCATGCGGCGGCCTTAATTAGATTGCGCCCCACTGCTAGTCTCTTACAATCTCCCATTCAGATGGTTCTTGGTTATGAACCTGATATTTTACATTTTACGCACTTTTGGTTGTGTAGTACAGGTGCCTGTAGCACCACCAAAAAGAACTAAAATGGGTCCCCAACGCCGTTTGGGCATTTATGTTGGTTTTGATTCGCCGTCCATTATTAGGTTTTTGGAACCAACTACTGGTGATCTTTTTACTGCTAGATTCGCAGATTGTCATTTCGATGAGACAGTGTTTCCATCAATTGTGACACCTATGACTGCAAAGCAGAAACCAATTGAGGTTATCTCCTGGAATGAGAAAGATTTATCTCATTTAGACCCAAGAACTCCTGAATGTGAAAACGAGGTGCAGCGTATAATCCATTTACAGGCTATGTCCAATAGACTTCCTGACGCATTTAATGATGCTACTAAGGTAACGAAGTCTCATATTCCAGCTACAAATGCTCCAGCTAGAATAGTTGTTCCCGAAGGACAGGATAAAATGGATCAAAATCCACCACATTTGAAGTGTGGTAGACCTATAGGATCAAAAGACACTGTTCCTCGAAAACGAAGGGGAAAGAATCAGGAATCCACTCCAGAAGAGCCCGGTATTGTGCTTGATGCGCTTATTGCCCCTGAAGAGGCACAAACCCATGAAATGATCACCAACCCCAGGAATACTGAGAATTTCATTACATATTGTAATGAGATTTGGGATCGGAATGAAATCATCATGGATGATGTTTTTGCATTCTCAGTTGCTCATAAAATTATGGATGATGATTGTGAGCCACAATCTATTATTGAATGCCGTCAAAGGCATGACAGGCTTAAATGGGAAGAAGCAATTAAGGCCGAATTAGCTTCTCTAGCTAAACGAGAGTTTTTTGGACATGTAACTCGAATCCCCGACAATGTAAAGCCTGTTGGATATAAATGGGTATTTGTCCGAAAACGAAATGAGAAAAACGAGGTTGTGAGATATAAAGCCCGACTCGTTGCTCAAGAATTCTCCCAGCGACCTGGGATTGATTATGATGAGACATATTCACCTGTGATGGATATGATTACTTTTCGTTTTCTAATTAGCCTTGCAGTCTCTGAAAGATTGGAAATGCGTCTTATAGACGTTGTGACGGCTTATCTATATAGCTCATTAGACTTTGATATTTATATGAAAATTCCTGAGGGATTTAAAATGCCTGAAGCATGCACTCCCCACAACTTATTCTCAATAAAGTTGCAAAGATCTTTGTATGGGTTAAAGCAATCCGGTCGCATGTGGTACCAACGCCTAAGTGAGTACCTAATTAAGGAATGGTACAAGAATAATCCTATCTGCCCATGCGTGTTTATTAAGAAATCAGAAACCGAATTTTCTATTGTAGCAGTTTACGTCGACGATATAAATTTAATTGGAACTCCAGAAGAGTTAACTAAAACTGTTGAGTATTTGAAAAGGGAGTTTGAAGTTAAAGACTTAGGTAAAATCAAACTTTGTCTTGGTTTAGAGCTTGAGCATAAAGCAAATGGAATAATTGTCGATCAATCAGCATACATTGAAAGATTACTTAAACGCTTCAACATGGACAAGTCTCACCCATTGAGCACCCCTATGGTTGTAAGGTCTCTAGATCCCCAAAAGGATCCATTTCGTCCTAGAGAATCTGATGAAGAGATACTTGGTCCTGAAGTACCATATCTCAATGCAATTGGGGCGTTAATGTACTTGGCACAATGTACGAGACCAGATATCACTTTCGCGGTAAATTTATTGGCACGTTTTAGTTCTGAGCCAACTCGGAGACACTGGAATGGAGTTAAACATATTTTTCGTTATCTCCGAGGAACCATAGATTTGGGATTATATTATTCCATGGATTCCACTACATCTGGTTTAGTTGGATATGCTGATGCTGGATATAAATCTGATCCACATAAGGCTCGCTCTCAAACCGGTTATTTGTTTTGTTATAACGGCACTGCCATTTCTTGGCGTTCTACTAAGCAATCGCTAGTAGCTACATCTTCTAACCACTCTGAGATTATTGCTTTATATGAAGCTGGAAGAAAGTGTGTTTGGTTAAGATCCGTTATAAGGCATATTCATAATTCTTGTTGTTTAACACCGGTTGCAAATTTTCCCACTATAATTTATGAAGATAATGCTGCTTGTATTGCATAAGTTAGGGGAGGATATATCAAAGGTGATAGGACCAAGCATATCTCGCCGAAATTTTTCTATACTCACGAGCTCAAAGAAAGTCGACAAGTTGATGTTAAACAGATTCAATCCATAAATAATCTTGCAGATCTTTTTACCAAATCATTGCCAACGTCAATTTTTGAAAAATTAGTATATGGCATTGGTATGCGGCGAGTTCACAAGATGCAAGATTGACTAGCCCCATCAGTGGCTATATGGTTTAATTGAGGGGGAGATATTATGAACTATGCACTGCACTCTTTTTCCCTTTTGTCCGGTTTTTGTCCCACTGGGTTTTTCCGGCTTAAGGTTTTTAATGAGGCAGTATCATTCTATGCACATTCATAATATAATGAACATAATGAATATTCAAGGGGGTGTTATGAAATACATGAATGAATATTCATTATATTCATCCTATCTAATATGCATTTTATGGTACATTTATAAGTTCATCTCCTATCCAATGAATGTTCATCTCCCTTCCAATGAATGTTCATCTCCCTATCAAATAAATGTATTAATTCAATACATTAGTATTAATGATAAATGCATCCTTATTCTCCTATAAATAGGGTCATAGATGTTATAAGTTGAAATATAAATAATAGAGATTTCTCCTCTGGCTTTCTTTACTTGTTCTCTCTGTTATATACTTGCAGCGCGATATTTTTATAATATTTTTAATATTATTTTCGGAAAAAACTCAAATAAATATAAAATGCAACAAAACCATCAACTTGAACAGTTCATGTTCATTTCCCTCGAAGTGGAGGAGGAGTTCTGACAAAAAAAAAAAAAAAAGAGAAGGAGGAGCGAACGATGACGAGCATCTTGGGGTGCGTGGTCGTGGCCGTCGATGGCAGCGAGGAGAGCATGAACGCCCTCCGGTGGGCCCTCGACAACCTCAAGCTCCGATACCCCGCCGATTCCCAGTCCCCCTCCTCCTTCGTCGTCCTCCACGTCCAGTCTCCGCCGTCCATCGTCACCGGGCTCAATCCCGGCGCCATCCCCTTCGGCGGCCCCAGTTAGTACACGCTCTCCTCACGCTCAACTATTTCCCTTGTTCCCTCTACTTTTTTTGTTACCTCTTTTAGTTCAATCGGCTGATTGGTGATAGGTGATTTGGAGGTGCCTGCTTTTACGGCGGCGATCGAGGCGCACCAGAAGCGGATCACGCAGGCCATACTGGATCACGCCACGGAAATATGCTCTGATAAGAACGTTAGCATCTTCATCTTCGTATCGATCACGCTGCTGTGTTGACTTATGATTTCCTTTGTTAGGGAGCTCGATTACATTTATTGTGTTCTGTAAAGTGCGCAGTTCAAGATATGCCACAGTTCTCCATCGCACAGTTTTAAGGCGTCGCTTGTGGTGTTTTTTTTTTTTTTTGATCGAATAGCTTGTGGTGTTTGAAGTAGCAGTTTCTGTTTGCCCGAATTTTGTCCTTAATCTACTCTAAATAGTTGCTACTCTGTTGAGACATCTGTGGCAGTGTGCATTGCAGTCTTCCCTGTCGATTGGTGTACACACTCGTGCAGTAATTCTATGACCATGTCCGAAACTTATCCGTGCGTGGTTTGTGACTGTAACATCGTATTTATGCTTGGTCAAGTGCTGCTGCATCCTTTGTGGACCTCTGGCTCTCTTGATAGGTCTTGCATCCGTTGTTAGAGGAATTGTCCTTTTGAATTTCTGCATATTGCTTCCCGATGCAGGTGAACATTAAGACAGAAGTAGTAATTGGGGATCCAAAGGAAAAGATTTGTGAAGTGGTGGAAAAATTGAATGCGGACTTGCTGGTGATGGGATCTCGAGCTTTTGGCCCTATCAAAAGGTTGGTCCTTGGCATCAGATGATCATATGGTTGATTAATTAGGTGTTTTATGTAAATTTGGACTATTGGCACATCTAAGTTGCGTGTTCCTCTTGTTCACATTCATTTTGTTGGATGGAGCTAGTAAGTTTTATCGTCCTTATTGAACCCCACATAACATCATATCCGTGGAGAAGTTTTGGCGATGACCTCCTAATAAGATAAAATGCACGGTTTTATCAATACCATTTGAGTTTTGTCTTATCTAAGCTAGCACATTCTTCTAATGGTTTGAAGGGGTTTTAAGACATAGGTTAAATGTTAGATAAACCGTTTAATTTTGAAAACTGCTAGGAAGCTGAACTCACCAACAATGTACTTGTGGCGTATTTCTTAACATTTTGCCTCGTGACACCCTTGCACATTGGCAGATAAGATGTGGAATTAATCAATTGACGATATAAGTAAGAATTATGTTAAAATTTCTGTAGCAAAAGAATTATGTTGATGTTGATGTTGACACTCTCTCAACCATACAAACTCCATATACAAGTGATGGATAATATCAGCACCCCTTCTCACGTGCAAATTGATCCAAGATGGGAAAATGGAATTGATGAAAGGGGAACGGGACAAACGGGAACTGCATACATGAGCATATGAATATTAAGCCAGTCATGAAGAATTGAGACTTGAGTAATTTCTTATGAGACATGCCGTTTATCCAAAAACTTAATTTATTAGGAAATGGATCAACAGGTAATCTTGTATATACTCATTGTACTTTGACAGGATGTTTTTGGGAAGCGTAAGCAACTACTGCACCAATCACGCGCAGTGCCCTGTGATCATAGTCAAGGGAAAAGGCGATTGTTGACAGCTGAAATAGGTTTGCATATATTTTTACTCTTATCTTGATTATTTAGTTTTTCTTTGTACTATTGTTGATGAGTGTTATAAATCCTTAATCTGTCTCTATCGTAACTCATTAGTAAAGTGCAGCTCCATAGCATCTTATTGTTGTCGTTCATGGAAACAGAGGTTTGGTTTTAATGGTCATTGCTATGTGCACATTATCTTCTTGGGTCTAGTGTCTACTACGATGTTCTTGTGACATGTGATTCAAGCAATATATCCAACTTGTATTCTTCTTGTATATCGTTAAATAATGCATTAAGTCATATGGAATTCAGCCCTCCTGACAACTTTTTCATATAGTATGATGGGCAATGCTTCTGCCTCTTTGACCTTTCTTCTGGAGGTCTTATGTTAGGTCCCAGAGATGGAATTAAGCCCAGATTGATAGCAGCAGCTGATTTTGGACTATTACTGTTCTAAGAACTTGTTTTTAATACTAATTTTTTATTTTTTGTGGTCAAATTCATAAGGATTTGTTGATTGGTTTAGCATATGGTTTCTTTGACTGTTTTTGAATGGCAGAAGAATGCTAGGAGTGCCAATATTTGTGTACGGCGCTCACTTTAGTACCAATATTTTTTTTTTAATCACTTAAGTGCCAAATTTTTTTTAAAAACTTTTATTTTAGTGCCAAGTCCGACGTGGTTCACCGGAAATCATGCGTGACGCATATGTGGCTCGCCGGATATTCTTGTCAGCATTAAGAAAAAGCCAAAAACTAATAAAAAATTCCACCTAATAAGCTAAAAATTGAAAAAATAAAAAATAAAAATAGTTACAAAAAATAACTAAATAACAAAAAAAGAAAAAAGGAAAAAGAAAAAAAGGAATCAAGGTTTGCAGCAACGAGGGCTTCCCCACCATCGCCGGCAAAGACCGACGATGTATGGGGGCTGGTCGGCCGTGGTTGGCGATCCCTGGCCACTGGACGGTGGGGTTGGGGTCGCCCCGCCGAGCGCAGGCGAGGGCCAGCGGCCCTCGCTCAGATCGCGGTCCTTCGACTCCTTGGCAAAAGAGATGATGGGTTCCCCAAGAATTGGCTACCAACGTCCACTACATCATGAGCACCAACTTTGGGAATTTCCCGAAAGGGCCCAAGTTCAAGAGGGTTTCAACATTTGGGTGATGGGATCTTCAACGACGACTCCGATTAGTGGAGGACTTAGAGAATGGTCGCTCAGGTGTTAATGAACGACCAACGGTTCCATTGGTTCTTGGCGACAACAACCAGGGACAACGTGGGGAACGGCCTGCTCAAGGGGTGTGACAAATTGTCTCAGAGAGGTGTTACGGTGGATTTGTAGGATTTGCTCCAGAGGTTCACCTTGATTTGGCTTGCAAATTTGTTGCTGGTTTCGACCCCGTCAGCTTATCCATCGAATTCCCTGAAGTCCTTTTTTCCAAGCATTGGATGATGCCAAGGAGGTATAGGCTCGCAGCCAGGCCTGGGCGAGGGCTGGTGGCCCTCACTAGGGCTCGGCAGGGAGGTCCCCTCCCCCCCAAACCAGCTGGTGGTTGGGGGTCGCCGACTCTCGACCGATAGTTCCCATCCGTTGCCGGCCACTGACGGCAATGGTGGGAGGCGACGACGAGGGTTTAAAGCCCACGCCCTGCGCTGCAAATTCCAGCAATAGTGTTCTTCTACAATTGCTGCTTCCTTTTTTTTTTTTTTAAGGTTTTCTGTTTAATTTTAATTTTTTAAAAAATTAATCGTTTTTTAAGTTGAACAGTCCACATGGACGCCTTGTGGATTGATATTTTTTTTAAACTGCCACATAATATGAAAAATTAATAAAAAAAATGCCACGTGTATGGATTGGCCGGAATTGGCACTTAAATGATTACTTTTTGGCCGGAATTGGCACTTAAGTAATTACTTTTTCTCCGATTTGGCATTTAAGTGAATCGGCGAAACAAATTGGCACTAAAGTGAGTGCCGTACACAAATATTGGCACTTCTAGTGTTCTTCTACCGTTATTGAATTTATCACTCCAGCAATCAGCAATTAGGTTGGCGACTGCTCACGCAATACTGTGGAGAGGAAACTGATCAGTTGAAACATTGTGCATTTTTTTTTTCCTGATATTGCTTGTTCCCTCTCTCCCAAAGATGTATATAATTTTACCATATCAATAGCCTTTAATTTGGCACTATCAGTCGAACCGTTGTGCGTGGGTATATCATATTGCTCTGTTTCCTTGCCTTGAGGATATGCCTAAATGTTACATGTCAATAGCACTAAATTTGGCACTGTCAGATGTTAAACCTGACACTATTTCTAGGTATTGCACATATTGTTTTGGTGGATTAAGTACATAATTGACACATTAATGTATCTCATGTCTCTTGTCTATGAGTTTCAATGACTCTTATGATCATGTAGCTTTCCTTCACTCGTTAGCTTAAGTTTTTGAATTAAAGTGTCAGAACCATTGTTTATTTTGCATGCTCAGTCCTGCTTGCAAGCATGAGGGGTGTTAAAAGTATTCTACATCTGCTCAAGCTTTTAGAATGAACTTTCTAATAGACCCAACTTTGTGGTTCACTTCATTCATCTCTTGCATCTAGATTGAACTGCCCTGAGTTGAATATGCAGCCTATAGCTTTATGCATCAGGCAAAATGCAATGTGTTTTTTAACATCAGATGTATTAACTCAACTTTTGAAAGGGTCGATTCTTCTAAATATTACAGAATGTGGAGTGCTGCACAAGTCTGCTCAACAAAAGGCAGCAGCAAGTAGTGTAGATAAACTTGTCTTTCGGTGCAAGATAATTGTACTTGATAATAAAACTGAAGTTCATGTGCATGATGAACTACCCTGGAAACCCTTCGTTGAAGTCACTGGACTGAAGAATAGTTCCTTTTTTTAATACAGGCGTTATTTATTTTGGGGGAGTCTTCAATGATGGAAGAAGTACATGATTAAGCAGTAAACTAAGAAGTAAGGTTGGATAAAATCTCTTCAAGAAAGGGAAAGAATTCTTCCAGTGCTTTTAGAACTGTTTCCAGTTCACCTGCCCCAAAAGAGTTTGATCAGCTTAAACCAAGGCAAATGGCCGCTAGATTAAACTTTAAATCTAGAGCATATAGAAATAGGAAAAGTATTCATACAGTTATTTGGGTGGAGAACTTATCTCTTGATCATTGATGTTCATATTAGCTTGGGCTACTATTTGCGTCTGTTAATGTTTAGTTAGGCTTTTTTTTTTTTAAATCCTTTTTTAACTTTCTGATTTAGTTATTTCGTTTTTGTATTTTCTTGGGTTGCTTTAATTACTCATTATTGCTGTACCTTTTTTTCTTCCTTCCTTTTGGCAGCTGGACCCTTTTCATGCCCTGTGGCCACACAATGTAGGATCATGTTGTTGTTGTCGTTGTAGCATGCTTTATTGAAACTCTGGAGCTGTTGTCATTTGGGTTCGCAGCAGGAGCCAATATACCAAAACACCAGTCTTCAAACCATCAGAAAAACTATGATGATACCGAGGGTACTTGTCGCCTCCTCTTGCTGCTTCTGTACTTTATACTCTGCTGTGTGTGTGTGTGTGTGTGTTCTATCCCATTTATTGATTCCGTCTGCATCGAAGCTTGGCCTGGATGTTCACTAAGAATAATGATGTGCAATCTGCTCACTCTTCAGCTGTGGTCTTTTTTTGTACTTCTCTCTCCTCATTTCCAAATTGCCTATGCTTTGACAAGCCGCAATGAATTGTAAATGACCATGCGCTTAGGGTGTGATTGCATGATTAGGAAGTTACTGCTCATTTGCTGTGTATTGGGTTGCGAAGTCGCCGTGCACGGCAGTGCCAATGCCATTATGCATTGCTCATGCCTCTTGCACTCGAAGCAAAAACCATATAGAGGTAAGATATATGCTGCTGTACACCACGAGCAGTAACAAATTTTTACTTCTGTGGCATACCATGAGGATTTTCAGTAAAATTATTCTCTTGAAGGTACTTGAGCTGGCTTTTTTTTATGCTTCAGTATCTGACAACCTGCCTTTGGAATCTGAATTATGTGCTTCTGCATTGGGATTCTCGTGAGTAAGGGTGGGGCCACTGGGGCCTTTGGTCTGAAACCATTGCGAAATCCCAGGGTAGGAGGAGTTTGTTCTTGACGGTGCCATTCATTTTATCTTGTCTTTTGACCTTGTTCCATTACTTTTTCTCTCTAGATATGTTGCTTTTTGTGTGTCCCTTCTTTAGCGAAGGAAACGGATTGAATAAGTTCCAAATTGCTTAAGATAGAGCTTGCAAGGATGTGAACTTACACGTATATGCTTCGAAATCACACAATTCTTTGCTTGTCCTTCCATTTCATTTCATCTCCTGGGTGTTTAAATTTCTTCAATAGCGAAAGAGATCGCAATTAAAGGTTCTCACCATCCAAGTTTCCCGAGAGTCTGGGTCATTTTTATCGCTCTCTTTTTTCGGTTCCTCAGAGGATGGTTATAGGCTCCAAAACAAGTTGCAAGTGTGAGAAACGGATATATCATATCACAGGGACGTGCATAATCTCAGGCTGATTTGCTGGAACTGGAAATCCAATCAGACTCCTCGAGGCGGAAATGTCTGGAGGATTTGGCCGACATGACGGCCAAACCATATTGTTAATTCGGGATTTATTTTGTCCGGAATGATTTGATTCCACATACTCCCGACAGTCCCCACCCCCCAGAGAAAACGATGCTCAAATCATTATGATGAATCTGCAGAAAAGAAACACGTCTGAGTGGACCCGGCCCATCAGAAAGTCTCTATGCACCCGTGACCGACCGCGTCCGTTCTAGCCTCACATCACGACAATGGTTAAGCGTTGTTTGTTGCTGTGCTTTAAAGAATCGTTCACGTGACTCCATTTCCCCATTTCCAACGTATCCATGCACTCAAAGCGGAGGTGATATGTCGCCAACTTGAGCTAATAAAGGTAAATTGTAGATCTAGAATAGACATCTTCACCTGTACTGAGAATGCGCAAAGGAATTAAAAACGAAGTTTCCGAGCTACACTCTGTACAATGTCTCGGTATTAATGAACATGTCATCCAAGTATGCCTCTTCCCTCTGTGAAATGATAGATACATGTTGGGAAATTGTCTGTCTTTCTCTAAAATCCTTTTTCAACCGCTACAAGCTTTTCTATAGGGGCCTTTCTCGCGGATCTCCAATAGAAACCTCTATATTTCATCTCAACTAGATACCTACATTCTTTTCTTGGATCGTTATGGCTTCGCTGTTCTTGGACTTTTGCATCGATGGTCTGTTGCTCTCTTTTGTTCCCAAGCCTCGTAGTATTTAAAAGAAGCCGAACGCTGTCTTTTTGCTTCCCACCGTGACCTGAAACTCCCCCAAATTTGTCCTAACCTGGACTCGCCAATCAATTGTGTGGCAATTATTGGAGGGGCCTTTTGGTAACTTGTTGGTCTTCAATGAAATTCATGTATATATATAGGTCTCATATATTGCACGCATGCAGTGCAATTTGCCTTCTAGCCCAAGGTGCCCTTAGTCATGGTCTCGACCATTTCTTCATTGCTCTTCTTTGCTCTCCTCATCTCAAGTGCCATAGCCACTTCTCCTTGTGGTTCCCCGTCTGACAATTCAGATCTGCCGGTCATCCACATCTATGGCGAGTGTTCGCCCTTCGACCCTCCCAAGCCTGAGTCTTGGGTCAATACGGTCCTTGAGATGGCCTCGAAGGACCCAGAACGGGTCGAGTACTTGTCGACCCTAGTTGCCCAAAAGACCACATCTGTACCCATTGCTCCGGGCCAGCAGACCCTTAACATTGGCAACTACGTGGTCCGGGTCAAAATTGGCACTCCAGGTCAATTCATGGTTATGGTCTTAGACACGAGCAACGACGCCGCATGGGTCCCATGCAGTGGTTGCGTCGGCTGCTCCGCCACCACCTTCTCACCCAACACATCCTCCACTTACGGGTCGTTGGATTGCTCCGTGCCACAATGCACTCAGATCCGTGGGTTCCAGTGCCCCACCATTGGTTCCGGTGGGTGCTTCTTCAACCAATCCTACGGCGGAGACTCGTCCTTTTCGGCTACCCTCGTGAAGGACTCCCTCACTTTGGGCAAAGATGTTGTTCCCAATTATGCTTTTGGATGCATCGGTGCAGTCTCGGGCGGGTCAATCCCGCCCCAGGGGTTGTTGGGTCTGGGTCGGGGCCCCTTGTCATTGTTGTCCCAAACCGGATCGCTCTATTCTGGCATATTCTCTTATTGCCTACCCAGTTTCAGATCTTACTACTTCTCGGGCTCTCTCAAACTTGGCCCCGTCGGCCAACCCAAGAGCATCCGGACTACTCCCCTCCTCCGTAACCCGCACCGGCCATCCCTCTACTACGTCAACCTCACGGGCATAAGCGTGGGCAGGGTCTTGGTACCTGTGGACCCGAAATTCCTCGCCTTTGACCCCAACACAGGGGCGGGGACCATAATGGACTCGGGCACGGTCATAACACGATTCGTGGAGCCCCTGTACAATGCGGCACGGGACGAGTTCCGCAAGCAAGTGCAGGGCCCGTTCTCGAGCCTGGGAGCTTTCGACACGTGCTTCACAGCCTCCAGCGAGGCGACAGCACCGGTGATCACGTTCCACTTCCCGGGTTTGGATTGGAAGCTGCCGTTGGAGAACAGCTTGATACACAGCAGCTCAGGCTCGCTAGCGTGCTTGGCGATGGCTGCGGCGCCGAACAATGTGAACTCGGTGCTGAATGTAGTAGCCAATCTGCAGCAGCAGAACATGAGGATCATGTACGACGTGACGAATTCCCAAATAGGGATTGCCCGTGAGCTCTGCAACTAGTTAGCACGTATGACGAGCTGAGTGTGACATATGTTGTCTTTCCCTACTTCTCTGCTCTCTCTCTCTCCCTCTTGTCTCTCTCTATCCTTACACGTGAAGTTGCAAAGGGTGCTGCAATTATTAAGACGTGGATGAATTTTGGTGTTGTTGGGTACCATGCTGTATCGTGAATGCATACAAATGGTGCGGCCGATGAGAAGCGCAAAAATAGCGATTGCTGTCCGAGTTTAATTTGGCCGTTTAACCGAAACTATCTGTGAATTTGAGTACGCCTCAACGAGAGTCTCCATTGGACATTTTGCTGAATGAGAGGAGGACGCCGTTTCATGGAGTTCGCTACTCTTTCACTAAGTAGGGATTACCGTGTCGTGATTAGCGCGCGATGCACCGACCGGGTTGGTCCGTCGAGCTATAATTCAGTTCTGTTCTTGAGATCCGCGTGCTCTTCGGTCCCAGGATTTTTGAAAACGTTCGGAACTGCAGATAATATTAGGAAGAACTTGAAAGACAGACGGCCCAATGCGATTGGCATTAGCAGCCATGCCAGATCCACATAAGCTCCGTTTGCTTGTTGTGTTGTCCATGCAAGCAGCCATGTTGGATTTTTACCCGCCGTCTTGGACGGACCTATGATGGGGGATATTTTTGTCACTGTTACAAGTTTAAGGGGTTCGATGACAAAGAGAGTACGTTTGACGTATTAGTGTCGCCGTGAGCATAAATTAAGGGTTTTGGCTTTTTTTTTTTTTTTTTTTTTTAGGTAAAGAAGGGTTTTGGGTGTTACACTAGGTATAATTGGAGAATTTTGATGACACAAAAAAATTGTTTGTGATATTAGTGTTAGAGTGTAAAATTTAGGGTCTTTGATGATATTAAGCCTATACAATAATTGCAGGGATGATAATACAAATTGTCTCTGAACTTTGCTCAATATGTAGTTTGATCCCTAAATTTTTAGTTTAGTTAATGCGATTCCTGAACTTTAGCTCAGTGTGCAATGTGGTCCCTAAACTTTTAAATTGCAAAATGGTATATGGACTTTTGGTACATGTTCAATGTATTTCCTGAACTATATGAGAATATTTAACGTTTTCCTTCCATTAATTCAATATTAGGGATAACATTAAATATTTTCATATAGTTCAAGACTAAATTGAACATATATCAAAAGTCTAGGGACCACATTGAACTATTGGCTAAAGTTCATGAATCAAATTAAATAAATTAAAAGTTCACGGATGATATTGCGCATTAAGACAAAGTTCGGAGATCATTTGTATCGTTTTTTTCATATTGAAAAGCCCATGTAGGATCGTATTTTTTGGGACAAACTTATAGGTTCTTGTCTAATTGTTAACAAATTCGAGTGCCTAATTTCATGTGTGCCTACAATTTGCCAGCCATGTATGCCTACTTTTATAATGGGATCGTATTGTTCGCTGATTATCTCTCGTTATAACTCTATATCTTTCCCCGTTATGTTTGGATTTGGAAAGATTACAAGTTGATAGGTAGAGCAAGAAGCTCTTTTCCATATAATTATTTCTTGGAACTCCATTTTAGGCCTTGAATAGCTCGAAAAGAAGTGAATTACTTTGCTTTGCTCGTAAAGTTCAGATCGCGTCTTGTAGAAGCCTAGCTGGCCACTTGTGAGAAGCCCCGGCTTCTAATACGGAAAATACCATCCAAAACCCTAAGTTATACCCCCACTACAATACAAATACCTCAAAACTACCAAATTTGTACTAAACTGACTAAATTGACAAAAATATCATCCGTCTATCGAAAAAAAATTCTAAGATTTGTGCACTGTAACACTAATACTCCGAACTTTTTTTCATGTTACTTACATTCTGAATTCGTATCAATGTGACAAAAATACCCTTCGCCTACCACAAGAAATTGAGAACTTTGTATATTATGGAACCAACATCCCAAACTATCTTTTTTTTTCGTGTCACAAATACCCTCAAACTTGTACCATTGATCCAAAAATAACTTTCATTACAGTATCATCTAAAACGGCCATTAAAAATCCAACACGACAGCTTGTGTGGACAATGACAGATAAATGAATCCGGCCTGAATTTCACGTTTATTTAGCCAAATTAAAAGAGAAGTCATTAATCCATTTGCAGGTTCGACAAAGATATGGTTTATATGTGTTGAAAATTCATTAGGAACTCATATTTCCAAGTACCCGACTTGTCAATATTTAATTATCTCGAAAAATCGGACCTCCTCACATTGGCGGTCGAAGTGACACAATTCAAGAAACGACGTCGCTTTGCACTATACTAAAGCCATAACAAATTCACATCAACTTCGTTTGCTTGTCCTTGTCATTTGTCCATGCAAGCTGCCATGTTTGATTTTTAACGGATGTCCTTGACAGAACTATGACAGAGGATATTTTTATCACACTGGTAAAAGTTTAAGGATTTTGGTGACAAAAAAAAAAGTCTGATTAATTAATATCACTATGATCACAAGTTAGGGGTTTTTGATGACAAAAAAAAAATCAGGGTATTGGTGTTACAAGTATAAATTGAGATTCCTGATGACTTAAAAAATTTCGCAATATTAATGTCATAATGGGTATAATTTAGAATTTTTTGTGGTATCAATAACAAATTCCTGATACCCTGAACTTTTTTTTCATTTCACCTATATTCCAAATGTGTATCGGTGTAACAAAAATACCCATCGCCTATCACAAAAAAATTCAAAACTTTGCCTATTATGGAACCAACAACCCAAACTATTTTTTTCCGTGTCACTCAAACTTGTACCAGCGATCCAAAAATACCTTTCATTACCCCATCATCTAAGACGGCCATTAAGATTCCAACATGGCGGCTTGCGTGGACAATAGCAGATAAATGAAGCTGATGTGGATTTGACATTTATTTAGCCTAATCCAAAGAGAAGTGCTGTTAATCTATTTGCAAGTTCATGTAGTTTATTTATGTCGAAAATCCAGTTGGAACTCATATTTCCTGGTAACAACTTGTAAACATTTGATTTTCTCGAAAAACCAGACCTCCATATTGACAAGTTGTCGCTTCGACGATTAGCTTTGGACTATACTAAAGCCATACCAACATTAGCTTCGTTTGCTAGTTGTTGTCCACGCAAGCCATCTTGGACAAAACTACGAGTCTACGACAGAGGATATTTTTGTCACATTTGTTCAATTTTAAGGGTTTCGATGACACGAAAAGAATATTTGATGAATTAGTGTCACGATGAGCACACTTTGGGAATTTTAGTGACGCAAAAGAAATTAGGGTACTGGTGTTGCGGGTATAATTTGAGATTGACAAAAAAAATGTTCGAAATATTAGTGTCACAGTGGGTTTAATTTGGATCTTTGATGGTATTGACTCTTTATAATATTTGAAAGCCCTTTCAGCCTCATCTTTCTGGGGCCGAACTTGTGGGTTCTTGTCTAATTGTCAAAATCTTGAGTGTCAAAACATCATGTATGCCAAAAATTTACCATTCATGTACGCCTACTTGTATAATGGGATTCTATTGTTCGCTAATTATCTCTCGTTGTATCTCTTATCTCTTTCCTGGTTATGTTCGGATTTTGAAAGATTGCAAGTTGATAAGTAGAACTAGAAGCTCTTTTCAATATTGTTATTTCTTAAAACTTTGTCTTTAGGGCTTGACCAGACCAGAAAGAAGTGGATTACGTTGATTCGCTAGCGGACTACATGATAACACTTCTCCTTCTTCTATTTCTCTGCCAGAAAAGTCAATCTGGCAGAGAAATAAGAAGCGGATTACTTTTATTCGCTAGGCCTAGAAAACTCTACCATGTAAAGTTCAAATCAGGCCTATTAGAGGCTTGGCCGGTCACTTGTGGGAAACCCTAAATTATACCCCCACTAGAATACAAATACCTCATATTTATTCTTGTGAGCAAAAGAACACTTGGAGTTTCAATATTTATGTACGGCGCTCACTTTAATGTTAATATTTTTTTTGGATCACTTAAGTGCCACATTGGAGAAAAAATGATCATCGAAATGCCAATTCCGATAAAAAATAATTATTTAAGTGTCAATTTCGGCCAAACAGTACACGTGGCATTATTATTATTATTAATTTTTAATATTACATGTCAATTTTTTTTAAAAAAATCAACACACGTGGATGCCACGTGGACTTTTCAACATTAAAATAATTAATTTTAAAAAAATAAAATTTAACAGAAAAATAGCCTAAAAAATTCAAAAAAATTAATACAGAATATCACACAAAGATGAATCGGTTCTTACTCCTAAAAATTTTTTGCTGGAAAATGGAAAAGTTTGCCCTCTTTGCTAGCCTTTCTAAAAATAGTTAAGTATAATCAAATTAAACAGAAAAATAGCCTAAAAAATAAAAAAAAATGAAAAAAAAAGTATCGTGAGATGCAGCGGGAGGGCTGTGAGCCCTCACCGCCGCTGCCCCACCGTCGTCAGCAATGGCCGGCGAGGGGTGGGGAATGGTCAAGGGCCCGGTGACCCCCGCCAATGAAACCCAAGGCGAGGCCGATTGTGCCCAGATCTGGGAGTGGTCGGCCTCATCGCGATCGGGCCTCACCGACCCCGGCAACCCCCCTCGGCCATCCCCCACCCCTTGCCGGCCATTGCCAGCGACGGTGGGGCAGCGGCGGGCCCTCGCCACTGCAACAGCTCCAATTGTTTTTTGACTTTTTTAACTATTTTTTATTTTATTTTCATTTTTTAGCTTACTAGGTGGATTTTTTAAATTATTTTTTCCTTTTTTTATTGCTAATTGGGATCTCCGGCAAGATACGTGTGCACCACGCATGATTTTCGGCAAGTCACATCGGACTTGGCACTGAAATAACCATTTTTCAAAAAAATTGGCACTTAAGTGATCCAAAAAAAATATTAGTATTAGAGTGAGCATTGTACATAAATATTGGCACTCCAGATATTCCTTTGCCTATTCTTGTGTCACCAAAACTGCCAAATTCTTACCAGTGTGACAAAAATATCATCCATTTACCACAAAAGAAGTCCTAAATTTTTTTGGTGGTATACTAGCACCCTGAAATTGTTTTCATACGTCACTTATACTTCAAATTTGTATAAGTGTGACAAAAACACCCTCCGCCTGCCACAAACTGTTGAAAACTATAGCCTATTATGGAGGATCCGGATCCCCTGACCTTCGCACAGAAGGTCAGGGGAATCCTCACCCTTCCCCCCTTTTTATAAGGGGGAAATGTTTGAAAAAGAAAAAAATGGAGGGCGGGGATGAGAAGGGCAGGAAGGTCCCAGGGCAGAGGATCCGTAGCCTATTATGGAACCTACAAGTTCGGCAAACACAACACAAACTGAACTCTCTCTTTTCGCTCTCTACTTCCCGGGGCATCGCTTGAATGATGACAGCGACGAGGCTCAAACGTCTTTGTGACTTGAGGTGAGGCACGATTGAAACTTGGATCTTTGTTGATCGAGGTTCCTCGAGGTTAGTTGTGGCTCGACGGAGAGAAGCACGGTGTGCGGGAAGAAAAAGGCATGCGTAGGTGGTGGAGAGCAAAGGTGCGATGGTTGTGTGAAAGGAAGAAACCGCTATGGAGAGGGTGCGACAATCACCGACTGAAGACAAGGAGGAGACATCGCCAGTAGGGGTGTGCAAACTGGACCGGACCGGCCTGGACCGGCCCGGACCGGGCGGGTTAGTCCGGTCCTTGAGGTGGATGGGTTGGTCCTCGGTCCCAATAAATGGGACCGGTGACTGGGCGGTCCGGTCCTCGGGTTCTTGAGTTGGGACCGGACCGGCCCGGCCCGGACCGGACCGCCAATAATATATAATTATTTTTATATATAAATATATACAATTACAAAAGAAATTGAAAATAAAATAGAATCCCCTTCGCTCTCAAGAGTAAGAATAATCCCGGACTGACCCAGCATTCATATGGCGTTCAGTTTGCTATCCTGGTAGTGTTTTGGCATTCGGTGACTCAAGTTGTCGAGCCCCAATGTGGAATACAATAGTCGTTTAATATATTTTAATATTTTCTGGGATTTGTTTTTCCTTTTTTTTTCTCTCTTTGTTCTTTTATTTTCATCTTCTTTCAGCCAAGATGAGGGCCAACGAAGCTCGCCCCCACCTCTGGTTGGTCGCTGGGCTTGGCGGTCAGCTGGAGGAAGAATAAAAATATAGTAGTAGGCTTTGTAGTGGTTGGGCCGGGACCAGGACCGGACCGGGACCAGGACCGGACCGGGACCGGACCGGACCGACGGTCCTGGTCCTGTTCGGTCCCGGTCCGGTCCATGGTCCCGAAAGTATGGGGACCGGACTATTGGTCCGGTCATCGGGTTCATGCCGGGACCGGACCGGCCCGGACCATGCACACCCCTAATCGTCAGTGTTTTTCATCGAATATGGCGCTTCATGGTGATTTAACTCGAGGTGGCGATAGCAAGCAGCCCCGTAGTGATTAGCTAGGGCAGATAGAGAGTACGAGAAAAGATAGATGGGTTAATTCCAATTTAGTAATTTGTAGAGATGTAATGCACATTTTGTCGTTCAAACATATATGCGGTGATCCGATATGATAACAAACGTGGAAAATAAGCCCTCCTTGGCCTACCCCTCGTATTATTTCATTAGGTTATACCCTGATGTACATTTTGTAATATACACGGATTATTGGGCGATTTTAGTTTGGTATTGGCACTACAAACTACAAGTTTATACAGCCTTTTTCTTTTCTTTCGGAGCAACAGATGAAGAAAGAGAGAACTCTCGTCCGTAAATTCTCATCAAAACCTCGTACGAAGGCACGTATGTATGCAGGAACGTGACCATGCATGCAAAGCTATACGCGTTCACGCCGACTAAATAGTTTAAATTCGGTAAACGATAGTTATCCGAACGGAAAAAACCAATTTTTTTGTCATGGGAAAATGCTTTCGAGATAATTATGGTAAGGAGTTGGTCTTTCCCTTGCATTAACAGCTTAATCAAGACTAATTTACACGCAAAACCCACGTAGCGATTTTTTAGGGCATTCCATTTGATGATTCAGACAAGGGGGAAAAGAAAAACTACTTTAAAGTGATAGAATCCCCATTCCAGCAACAATGGCTTAACTTGTTTCTCGTTGTCATCAACCCTAAATTAAGCTCAATACAACTTCGCCTCTTGTTTTAACCTACCAACGCAAACCCTCTTCTCTCTCTTCTCCTCATCTCCTTATATCATCCCCCTCTCTCCACTTCCTAATACCTCAGCCCCACCATTTCTATCTCTCTGTGTGTGTCCTGTCTTCCCTGTTATAGTAAAGGGAAAAAAAAACCAGAAAAAAAAAAAAAACAAGGAGACGTCTTCCATGTCCTTTCCATAGGGCTCTTTGTAACCCTAATATCCTCGATGGGTCGCTAGAACCACCCGAATCTTGGTGATAGCGGGCCGTCTGTTGATACGGGTTATGCGCGAGGTCGAGGAAATGGAGGTGGAACGTCTGAGGCAGCTGTTGTTGTTATCGACGAAGCAAAGCAACCGTGTCGCTCTTGTGGGTGGAAACCACACCGCGGCCAGATTTTGCACCCGCTAAGTGTTGTTGTCGATCGAGCCCTCCCCTCCTCCCTCTTCCTCTTTGCCTTTCTTAGTAGATTTCAGATCTCAAAATTTTCTTTAGGGTCATTTCGCTTTCCTTTATGTCCTATTCTGTTCACAAGTTCCTGCTCCTTTGCTCTTCTTCTCATAAGATACCGCCTGATCTCGTTCACCTCTAAAAGTTTTGCAAGTTTCATCCGTCCTCACGACCGTGCTTCTCGCCTGGCTAAATTTTGGAATTCGGAGAGAATGGCCTTGGGATTGGCTAAGGATTCCCAACCGAAGCGCCCGGAGAGGTACAAACGTTTCGATGTCGGTGGCATTGGCTTCGATGCTTATGGATCTAAGTACTTGATCATCAAGCTCCCTAGCTCGAGGGTCTTGATGTTTCTCGCCCGTGCATTGGTTCTAGCGTTCATCATCGCATCTTTCTCTTGGTTGAAGTTGGGCTTAAAGAGATCGGTTGACTATTATCAAGCCATTTCCGAGGTCGATCAGCACGTATTCGATCCTGTCAATTTGGAGATGTTACCATTGCTTTTCCAAGATTTAGCAAACGAAGGCTTATTGAGAAGCGGAGAGAGCGTCGCCCTGTTGAGCAATGGGTACGAGGAGTCCATTGATACCTCTATTATTCCAGGCGGCAATGAGATGGATCGTATTTCCATCACCGATTTAGAGCGACAAAGTTTGATCCCGAGCAACACGTTCGCCTTCGCCTTCACAACCGATTTTACTTCTTCCGCAGAATTCATCGATCGAACCCTAAAGATTGGCGGAGTGGCGGCAATGCTGCTAAGCAAAGACCCTAATGTGCAATTCGATGTGCCCCCGAACTACAAGATCGCCTACATTAGGAAGTTCGAATCAACCGTCCTCGCCATCAGGAAAACCGAGGAGACGAAAGTGACAAACTCAGCCACGCAAAGACGGCTTTGCGGATTCGCCCCGGAGCAAAAGAAGGCGGCGCTAAGGAACCTCGAAGACGTGCTCCTGGAGCCCCCACGAGCGGCCTCGAGGAGGTCAAGGGCCTATTCCAAGAGAACGAGGTACCTCCCCGACTTGATGGGGGACACCCTGGAGAGCTACCCGCGACGCGTGTTCATCGACGTGGGGCTGCCGGAGAAGGACGGGGGCAGCAGCAGCACCGCGTGGTTCAAAAGGAACTACCCGACGAGGAACCTGGACTTCGAGATGTACAAGATCGAGACGGTGGCGGAGGCCGAGGAACCGGGATCGAGCAAGGAGGCAGGGGCGGGGGCCGCCGTGGCCGGGGCGGATCAGGTGGGGATGTCGGATTGGCTGAAGAAGAACGTGAAGGATGAGGAGTACGTGGTGATGAAGGCGGAAGCAGAGGTGGTGGAGGAGACGGTGAAGAGCAAGGCGATAGGGTTGGTGGACGAGCTGTTCTTGGAGTGCAAGCCGAAGGGGTTGGAGAGGATGAGCGACAGGAGCAGGAGGGCGTACTGGGAGTGTTTGGCCCTGTATGGAAGGCTCAGGGATGAGGGGGTTGCCGTGCACCAGTGGTGGGGCTGACTTTCGATTCGTGTTCGTACGTTGGTTCCGTTCGTTCGTTCGTCCGTCAGATTTTTCTATATGTTTGGTCCGTTTTGTGTGCTATTGTGTTCGTGTGTTGTTGTGTGCGTGGTTGCGTCAGCTTTTTAATTATTGATTCGAGAGGGGGAAGAAGAGATAGGGAAAAGAGAGTCCAGCGAATTTGTGTCATGCTTCGTTTTCAATCATCGTCTCTTGTCTTCGACTTTTTTGACATTCTTTTGTATTTGTTCACGAGCTTCATCGTTCAAAGATAATAAATGAAGGGGTTGTTGTATATTATATTTATTTAAATTAATTTGAGGAAGACGTCAACAAAGCGTCGCTTTGGCCGAGTGGTTAAGGCGTGTGCCTGCTAAGTACATGGGGTTTCCCCGCGAGAGTTCGAATCTCTCAGGCGACGTTCTTACATCACCCCTTTTTTACTGGCTCTTGTCTTGTCCGACTCTTTTAGATTTTCCTTTTTTGAAGTTGTCAAATTTTCCCGTCTTTTTTAGTCACCGTATGGAAGAACATTTCCAGCCCCGAATAAGTTGGATTGCAAATTGCAACAGCAAGTTGGGCTCCTCTATTTATTTGTATACCCGTCGTTGTCATGGCAGTCAAAAACCATCTCCCGTCATCGGACTAGAACAAGTGAATTGACTTTTCTTGGTGCGTGATCGGGCATCCAAAACTTCGCAAAGGGTTCAAGAACATCAAATTTTTTTTTTCCAATAGCTAGACAGGTAAGGCTCTTGACACGAGACGATTTTGTGTGCATACAGATATGGGATCGAATACTGACCCGTGACTTTGTAGTCCCTTCGTTGGGCCTACGACAAAACCCGCAACAGAAGGGGGTGGGGTCGATGGATTATATCTGCGTGCCGATTCCGAAAGATTGACATTCGTTTGCTCTTGCTGATAATTGTCCAAATGTATTTCCCTTAGGGGCGTGTGAATATTTTGGAAGGGCACGTCTCTGGCGCGCTAGTTCATACGAGGGGGCATGTGATTTTTGAGCATGTGGTTTGCCGAGTCAATGAAAAGCTTCCAAGAAGTCCGGCTGCTGAAGTTTGAACCGAGCTGTGTCCAATCGATGAGAGTCTGGACGGCGCGGATTGCTGCAGGCCTCGTCTCGTGTTGAAACTTTGAGCAGTTGACCCACTCCAAAGCGAAAAAAAAAAAAAAAAAAAGCCCAAACCTAACCTAAGTCCCATCTAGAACTTGTGCCATTCGTCGTCCTTAGCAAGAAGGGCAAGAAGGCCTTTTTACTTTGTTTGGAAATGTCAAATAAACTCTGGTCACGCGATACGACCAAAGACGTTGAACCGAGTTAAAGGTGCTGAATTACACTTTTGGGTATGCTTGAGTAAGGTTATTCGATTTCAGATCCGGCTTCCCTTGGCACTTCGAGCGAACCCAGCATGAACGCTTTCTTCTTTTATGTGGACAGGCATGGGCAATAGATTAGCCTCGACCCTTCCGACCGTGATTCGGATCCCCTAACATTGATCCCCAATGTTAGGGCCACCATCACGTCCATTTCTTATCGAACGGTCCACATCAATTTTTGTGAAACCGCAAAAGACGTTGAATTGAGTTAAACGCGCTGAAATACACTTTTGGGCATGCTATGTGGTAAAGGTTATTCGGCTTTAGATCCGAGTTCTAGTGGCGCTTTGAGTGAAGCCAGAGTAAACTTCTTCTGTGAAGCCAGAGTAAACTTCTTCTTCTTCTTTCTTTTCCTTTTTTTTTTTTTATGTAGGTAGGCATGTGCGACAGATTACCCTTGACCCTCCCAAGCCCCTCGCATTGGTACGCGTTGATGGTCCACTCAAAAAAAAAAAAAAAAGGAGGAAAGAGCCTTAAGTCCATCTAAAACTTGTGCCATTCGTCGTCCTTAGCAAGAAGGGCAAAATGGCCTTTTTACTTTGGTAGGATATCAAAAAAGGGAAAATGCCAATAGAGGGCCTCAACTCCACTTGTTGTCTCAATTAATGGACCAAAGTTTAACTTGTGTCGAAAGGGCCTAATATCTAAAAAAAACCTCTAACTTTAGCATTTGTGTCAATTATATCCAAAAAATTTTTTGTCTCATAAAAAACCCTCAACTTTTACTTTTGTCCTAATTCTACCTAAAACTTTTAGTTTTGTCCTAATTTTACCGACCTAGTACCAAAAAAGCCCTCAACTTTTAATTTTATCCCAATTCTACCTAAAATTTTTACTTTTATCCTAATTTTGTTGGTCTAGTATGAAAAAAACCTTCAACTTTTACTTTTATCACAATTCTACCATCGTCAACCTTTTGTTCATAATCACCGTTAGTTAATCCTACGTGACTCGAATTTTCTTGCTGAATTTACCAATGAATTTTGAAATTTTGAAACAGTATGTTTCAGAAACGACGAGATTTTAAAAAGTTAGTCAAAATATTTCCATGTCTAGCCGTTCTTTGGGCTGTTGAGTGCCGAAAAGAATACGAAATGCGTCCTCTTCAGTGACTACATATCTCTCAGCAATATATAGGGGTAGCAAAAAACAGAAGAGAATTTCGAAATTTTTTCATGACAGCTTTGTCGAGATGTAATTCGTTAATGACGTGATAATCTCACGTAAAATTAACTGACGATGATTATAGACGAAAGGCTAATGGTGGTAAAATTGAGACAAAAGTAAAAATTGAGGATTTTTTTTTGTTACCAGGCCGGTAAAATTAGGACAAAAGTAATATTTTTTAGTGAAATTGGGACAAAAGTAAAAATTGAGGGTTGGTAGAATTAAAACAAAAGTAAAAGTAGCAAAATCACTGCACCAAATCACTGTAGCAGTTACTGTTTGGCACTGTAGCAGTACTGTAGCAAATACTGTTCACCCGAAGACTTTTTTAGTTTTTCTCGTGCATTTGTCCGTCTGTTATCAAAAGTCTATTTGAAGGATTGTAAAGCCTATAAAAGGCCCTTGAATGCATTGTAATCGGGGAGAACCCACCTTATGTGAAATGTCACGCCCCGACTCTCGAGCCCGCGACATCCCTTACCAAATCGCCACGAGATCACGAAGGATAACGTCCCAGGCGCGTTATCGACCTATTAACTATTCACACATGCGAAAACGATTTACTCCCAGACAACATATAACAGACAGGGATAGATTAGCAGGGAAATACCTACCGAAGCAATTCATCAAAAGCTAATCACATCACAACCGGACAGCAGATGAGTCTTAACCCTACTGAGCTATTAACAGACAACCCCACACTTCCGGGTGGCTCGCTAAGACCTCAAAAGGTTATACGGTCAGGTATGGTTAATTTCTCATCTACTTCAAAAGGGTACTCCCACATCCTTGCTTCGGTATCCACGTGTCTTCTTCACTTGGGACCTGAAAGTGGTTCCCACAACGGGATGAGATATAAATCTTAATGAATCAAGTCTAAGCTCGGTTAGGAAACTGATTCACCCAGGCGTCTTAACAGAAGGCTCACATAATATAACAATCCGTAAGCACAATATCATAAACACCCACATGCATTCTTACCAGCATTCAGCCACACATAATGCAATGCTTGACTCGACTCAGCAGTCGCACCAATCAATCGCTCAGCAATGCATCGCATCACAAGTATGCACAGGACACCACACAAGTCCAATTATTAACGATGATCACGCCCACGGCGCAATGAGAGGATCGACGCGATTAGCATAATCGACTCTCACAATTAATGCGTACCCGCACTCCTCTGACAGGACCAGGCTACGTTCCTTTTTTCCTCACGGCAACGGCTACTACAAGCAGTGTATCCAGTGCATCTTGCACGGCACGGCAAGTAGGCATCCCTAAACGGGCGTTTGTCCATCACAAGCTGCAATCAGCATCCAATAATCCCCTAAAACCGTACATACCATACGGGGCATGAATTATCGTGCTTCTGGAAAGTCGTGTAATTCCATACGATTAGTACGGTGTGTACGGTCAGTATAGTACGAGCTTGCCAGGAAAACTCACCATCGTTCCATCATATGACCATACATTGCACCCGCCATGTCAATCGATTTTATTCTCTTTGATTTAGGCCGGATGCTCATACAACGTGCTCAAAGACTCGGCCCACGGCCATTTTCATGCTAAAACGTACTTCTTTGATTTCGCACACGGTCATATGCATATGCAGACTATTAATTAAATGCTGCAATTACGAATGGAACGATTAACCCCCAAATGAATGCCAATTCAATCAATAAATAATCCAGGCATCCAATCAGACATATCCATGAGACGATCAATCCAGGAAAGGCAATAAATTCCAACACAAATAATCCCATTCGATTATGCCACATAAAGGCTCGAATTTGTGCAATAACCGTTTATTAGTCGATTTAATTTATAAACGCCGATCGATCGCTCGTCTCTAATCTATCGCTCACTCGCGATCAAACCACAGTGCATAATCAATCGATTCAATCTATCAATCAATTAGCCACAGACGACCTAGGCTAAACCGAATAACTTAACCGATCGTGGCCATTTACCCTAAACTCGATTTCTATTTAAACCGACCACGATCGCGCTATATAAATACCGTAATCGACTATTCGACTAATCATAGGCGCAATTAGCGTCCTAACCAAGGTTTAGGATCGACTCACTATCGAGCTAGCTCGGGCGATCTCGAAACAACAACGGCGAGTCGCGGAGACGGCGGCGACGACCCTCGGTTTCCTAACGAACCCTCGGGTTTAACGGCTCAACAAGCGACAACTCCACCCTACAGCCGCTAAGACATGTCGGGGAGGTTCGGCAAGGCGGCGGCGGCGACGGCGGAGCTCCGGCGACCGGCGAAGGGCTGCAAACAGAACCGGGTTAGAGGTGAAACAGGGGAAACTAGGACAGATCGTGCGGTTTCTCAGCCCCACGGGCCAAGGTGAAGCCGGCAAGGGGTAGGGAGCTCACCTAGGGGTCGAAGGGGACGTCGACGAAGGCTTGATGGCGGTGGAGGGTGGCCGGAGGCGGCGGAACACCGGCTGAACAGAACTGGCGCGGAACAGGGGATTCGCGCGAGCAGAACAGGGGAGGAGAAACCGAGCTGTTCCCGAGCTCCTCAAGCGACGGCCAGCCACCACCAGCTCCGAGAGTCAAGAGGAGGGTCTGAGGTAGACGCCGGAAGTGGTGGTGAGCGACGGAAGGCGGCGAATCGAGCCGGGTCAGGAGCAAAACGGGCAAACCCCGAAAACAGAGGGCCGAGGGTTCAGAGGTGGTTCGCGGCGGCTCCGGTGGCTGACGGTCGACGAGACGACGTCGAGGAGGTCGGCAGGAGGGTGGTGAGGGACGGTGAGATGGTGGTTGGCGTTGGTGGCGGCTCGGACAACCGGAGAAGGAGGCTGAGGTCCACGGGTCAGGGAAACCCGAAACAGAGTAGGGCTTCGGGAGAGGTTTCAAGGCCGTCCGACGGCCAGCGGCGGCGCCAGAGGGGTCAGTGGTGGTGGCGAGGCACGGCTGAGGATGGTGGTCGCACGAAATATCCACGGAGAAGGAAGAGGAGGAGCTCGGCAAGGGCTGTTCTCCGAAAATGAAAAAGAGAGAGCGAGAGAGAGTAACGAGTGAGAGAGAGAGAGAGAGAGAGAACGGCAGAAAGAGGGGGAGGGAAACGTGAGAGAGAAGAGTGAGAGTGGGTGAGATTGAGTGACTTTGACTAAGAGTGGTTGAGTGAAAAGTGGGATTTGACTAAGGGGGCCCACCAATAATTCAAAATTATGTCCTTTGTGCATAAAGAAGGGGCAAAATGGTCATTCGGTAAATCGAGATTGAAAATGAATTTTGGGACATTGACAGAGGGTAAATTCACAAGCCGGGCTCGGTCAGGATTAGGCTCGGGTGAGAAAATTGAATTCCTAATTCGCGACGACTAAGAATTTTGAAACCTAATCTAAACCGATCAACGTTTCAGAAAATCGTCCAATTTTGTCTCTTCAGTCTTTGCGATTCCAAATAATTTTATTGACTGAAATTCAATTTAATTTCCTTTCATTGAATTCAGGCACTTACAATGGGTGAATTTTCGGGGCGTCACATGAAATATCAGTATGCTTTCCAAAATCATGAGTTTCTAAATTTTCCTTTCTTCTTCTTTCCCATAAGCATGGTCTTTCGCATATCTGAATCCTTTTGTTGACTCAGTAGTACGATTGGTTTAATTTAGTATGCTCTTCAACTTGCCACTAGGGGTGTGCAAACTGGACCGAACCGGGCGAGTTGGTCCGGTCCTTGAGGTGGATGGTCCGGTCCCCGGTCTCAATTATTGGGACCGGGGACTAGGCGATCCGGTCCTCGATTTCTTGTGTTGGGACTGGACCGGCCCGGCCCGAACCGTCAATAATATATAATTATTTATATATAAATATATATAATTACAAAAAAAATTAAAACAAAACAGAATAATAATTTAAAGAAAAATTCCCTACCATTGATCATTAACCAAAAATTTATTGCTGGGATTGTATATTTGTTTTAATGGTCCGACAACACCATCGAACTATGTTCCTTTTATCTCACATCTTGATTTGAATTTTTTTCAATTGAACATGGTCTATTAATGAGGATAGTATGTTACAGCATTTGGCTCTTGTACACCAACAATTCGTGAGTTGCATATGTTACAAGAAAGTCTCTGTAATGTCGAATCTTTCTTAGGCATTTGAGTCGTGCCTTGGAATGGAATCAACACGGATCAACCCAAAGAAACCACGAAGTTCTGTGCTAGATGTCAGACGTTTTGTGAAACCTAAAGGTGCTCATTTTCACTGTAGAACCCCATCCCATGCAAGAAGAAACAGTGCTAGCTTCTGTTATCAAGCATTTGCTCCATATCTCACTCAGACCGCAGAGCTGAATTGCGACTGCCGGTGGTGGTCCAGCAGCTTTCCTTTTTGTCATTTCAATTGAATAGGTCGTACCGATTTTCGTGGACTGTTTATTCAGTGTGAAACTAGCCTCACGGTCGAAATAGTTAGTACGTGAGCACATTTTGGCTGAAATAGTAGTAGGCTTTATAGCGGTTAGGCCGGGACCGAGATCGGACCGGACCGCCGGTCCTGGTCCTGTCCAGTCCTTGGTCCCGAAATTATGGGGATCGGACTATTGGTCCGGTCCCCGGGTTCATGCCGGGACAGGACCGGCCCGGACCATGCACACCCCTACTTGCCACTATGTGGAACCTGTTGAAACAGAAATATCTGGCACCTTAAGGGTTTGGCTTCAAGAATGGGCTTGAGTGGGCAAATAGGCAATCCCCTTTTAAGGTCAGGAGCGCAGTGTTTGTGGGGATAGTATACCTGTTCATCTCACCCAGGCTTGTCTCAGCTTCCTTTAACTGGTATCAGAGCTATACAACGTCGAAACTGAGTTAAGATTAGTATTCTTATATTCGGGACCTGCTGAAGGGAAAGAAGAAATCCAAACTCTCATGGAAAACTCCACAGATATTTCAGCTCCAGTTCAGTTAGAAAACACCATCTCACTACCACCACCACCCGAACTCCGTAAATCTACTTCCTCAAAAATGGATTACCTCTATGAGGTATCATATGTAAATGACGATCACAAAATCTCCGAAACACAACTCTCACTCATGAACCCCTACTCCGCTTTTTGTAAACCATCATCATTTTCTCCCATTCGCTCCATCAAACATCTCATTAAACAAACCCCTCATTCTGTCAAAAAATATGTTCAGTCCATCAAATTTGACCAGCACCCCATCCTGTCTACGCAACAAGAGCAGTTTGTAACTCTCCAAATTCCACCTAAGTTCCCTGCCCAGTGGGCTCAACAGGGTTACACCCACCTCCACTTTTGGCGCCATCCGTTTGGCCATATCCTTGCATGGACGAAAAGGTTTGCCCGTAGTTGCTCCGGTTGCTCTCCTCGATACTCGCTTCCTGGAATATCAGCATGCTTGCATTGGTACTGTTCAGACCACTCTGAACGCAGGCACAGTATTTGTCACACTCTTCCCAAATTTCAACATGGCTTTGGCAGATCCCAACCTTCTCTCTGCTTTGAAGGTCCAGTTGCAGGTCACTGGTGCTCCTCAAACTACATCAGCCATAATTGCTACTCTATACTACCAAATGGTGTACAGAGTACAAAATCATGCCATTGATCTCAACCTACCAAGTGCAGATGATGCTTTGCTTATCTCTGTTGACAACAACCAGACTTCATGTATTCACATCCCTCGTCAGCTTCCAAGAGATCAGCTTGTCAAACTCCTTCCTGACAGTTGGGTGACCAACTATGAAAAACTTCACCAAAATTCTCGACATGTCCACTCCTCTGAGCCACAGTACACCAAGAAAAAAGATGGTACTGTCACCATTAAATTCACAAAAGAGAATGAAGACACTTCTTCCTCTGTTTTTTCGTCATTTCCTACCATCTTGTGCTTTACCCCGTGTCCAACTGAGTCTGTGAGTATGGAAGACCCAGATCCTAAAGCTCATGTCCAATCCTTTGATGACAATGGACGACCCATCCATTATTACAAAGATCCATCCGGACACTGTTTTTGGGATGTTGACTATTCATGTTCCTCTTGTTTGAATCTAGAAGATGAGGATGACAGACCGTCCTCCAGAAGAAAGAAGAAGAAGAAAGATTCACTTTACCAAAGGTACCTAGACGGTGATCCGACCGTAGGACCTCTTGGCGAAGACGGTGGCCGTTGGCAATATATGATTGAGTATGGTTCTCCCAAACCACCTCAAATTACTGCACCTCCACCAGCTTGTCCCCCATATGAACCAAAGCCGACACCTCCACCACCAAAGAAACCCATCACTTCTCCATTCTACAAACACATCCTCAAATGGGTAAAGAAAAACTCTTGTCCCATCAAACTCCCTCAGCCATACACTTGCAGTCCTAAACCTGAACCACCTCATGTTTTATCCAGTATTTGCATGTTTCGACCAAAAGACTTCCCACCTTTACAGCCTGTCCCATCTGAAGAAAGCTCGGCCACTTTCAGATTCCCTCCTGTTGAAAGTTTCTCTGATGCACAGCAGAAATACTTCCATTCTCCAAAAAATCACAACTCCAAATGATGTTGATTTTCAAGGAAGAAGGAAAGGCCCTACACCAATTGAAGCTGTTCTGAATTGGCAGACAGAGAATGCTCTTGCCCAGAATGTAGCAATAAACACAGTGGTTACTGGCTTGGACAGAGTAGACCATGCTACATTTGTCTCAAAGAAGATGTTGGAAGATTTTCAGAAGAGGCTGTACCTGATTGAGACAAAACAGATTTCTACAAGTCATTATCTGGAAGAACAAACTCCTGAGATTGAGAAGCTTAGACGCCAGGTCCAGATACTGCAAGAACAACAAGCTCTTCTTGAGCAAAGAAATCTACAAGCTCTGGATCCATTTTTCTTTCCAACAGCAACTCCAAATCCCACATCCTTCATGCCAGGCTCTCCAGACCCCAACTTTTTTGCAGCTGTACTCAGCACAGCACCACCTCTTCCAAAGACGAACATGCTTGCTCTTTGAGATCGTCTCAAAAAGTTAGACCAAGAGAAAAAAGAAAAAAGCAAACACACATTTTTTCCACCTCCTTCAGCTCCACAAGAAAAATCTCATCCTTCATCCCCTCCTCATAAACCTTCCCACTCATACATAGTTTCAAATCTCTTGAAAAATTTCCTTCGAAATCAGGTTCCTACCATCTCCACAGTGAAATCCATAAATCCTTCACCCCCAACTATTCCTGAAATCTCTATCAGCGAGTCATCTTCTATTCCAAATACTGAATCATATGATTCTAGCACCCAGTCTGTTGTAGCAGACGTCATGATGACTGACCATGCAAAGCCAATCATTGAAGAATAAATGGAAGACCAACCTGAAGTTGAGCATCCACCTCCACCTTCACAGCCTTACCCTGACCCACCATCATCAACCTATAAACCCTATTCGTCCAGTTTCTACACTTTGGATGATATCCCTTACCATAAAAGGGCAGAAAGGCTTCAAGAGTTTCATTATTGGCTGATTACCAGAAACCTGAAGGAACACAGTACTTATGATGTTCTTCTTGAGTTTGTCACTCGATTCACCGGTTCCTTGAAAGATTGGTGGAAGTTAGCCCCAGAAAGAGACCAACTTCAGTTCTTAACTATGTCATTTGATGAAGCGATTCAGCTGATTCATCTTTTTTATATTGGCCAACCCCAAGATTCAAACGAACTCAAACGAAAAGAATTCTTTGAAAGAAAATGCTGTTCTTTGGCCAAAAAGGACCTAGACCGACACTTTCGAGAAATGATCAAGTTTTTCTACCAGCTTGGTTCTGATCCTAATCTCATGTCAGTATTTCTAGCTTCCATCCCTAAAGATATTAGTCAAGTTGTTGAGAAAGCTCTGAAGCTAAAAAATAAGAACATCACAGATGCGACTTTTGGAGAAATCCAGCAGTCTATCCACCTTGCAATTGAAGAAATGTGCCACAGAAGAGAAGTCTTCAGAAGTTTTCTCCGAGAGAATCGTTCTCTCGAAGAGAATTGTGACAATCCTCATTGGAAGATCAAGTGCTCAAGAAATTGCAGTGATCCCTCTTGTGTTGGTAATAAGAAACGCAAGCACTTCAAGAAGTTCTCCTTTGAGAAGTTCTCTTTTGGCAAACGAAGACCTAAGAAAGGCAAGTGAAAGTTCCTTCGAAAAAAGAAGCGGCATCACTCATCTGCTTCTGGTTTCAAGAAAAAGAAGAAATCTGACCGATACTACATCTGTAGCAAGAAATGGCACTTTGCAAAAAACTGTCCCCAGGCAAAGCCCCAAGGAAGCTACATGATCCAAAAGATTTCCTCCACCACAGGGATCCCTTTGGATGACGAAGATATCGAGTCTGTCTTCTCTGTTGAGAATGAACCTTCACCCGATACACTTTTTGCCCTTCAAACAGATTCCTCAAATTCTGATGAATCCCCTGGTGATATCTTTGCATTTTTCCCTGATACTATCTCTGACTCCTTCCATGTCCAGCCTGTTTTCCACTCTCCATATATCCCCATCCAAATCCACACCCCAGAAAATGACAAACCCGTCCAAGTCATTGCTCTCGTTGATACCGGCGCGGCAGCATCACTCATGGATATAAAAGTACTCCCAGAAGAATTTTAGACGGCTTACACAAGGTATTTCCATTCTGCTTCCGGTGATACTTTTACCATAAAATTCCGCAGCAAAACCATCACTCTCCAAATATTTCCAGGCTGTTCCATATCCACAAAAATCATTGGTTGTAATTCCTCAGATAAAGACCTTATCATTGGTTGGGATGTCATTTCCCAGCTATCCCAGTTAAGAATCAAACCCACTAGTTTACAGTTTGGTGACCAGTTTCGTGAGTATATGGATATCCAGAGACTTTTCATTATTCAGCTAGAAATCCTTGATCCAATTACCCAAAGTCTCTTATCCTGCTGTTCTGAATCTCATTCCTAGTTTATCCAAACCTGTTCAAACCCTCTTTGGAAAAATTTTGACTTCTTTGTCAAACCCCATTGAAGAAAAGTGAAGATGTTAATCCCACAAAAGCCAGTCATTCTGGTATGAATCCTGAACATCTTGCTCTGGCCCAGAAGGAATGTACTGACATGCTCTCTCAAGGCCTCATTGAACCCTCTGATTCACAATGGGCTTGCGAAACCTTTTATGTGAACAAGCGAGCAGAACAGAATCGTGATAAGCTCAGATTGGTGATCAATTATCAGGCCTTGAACAAATTCCTTCAAGATGACAAGTTCCATTTGCCTCACAAAAACTCTTTGTTTGGTAGCCTAGCCCAGGCTAAGATCTATTCAAAGTTCGACCTGAAAGCAGGTTTTTGACAAATTGGCATTCATCCTGATGACTGTCCTAAAACTGATTTTTGCATTCCAAATCAGCATTTTCAATGGACAGTTGTCCCCTTTGGTCTTAAAACAGCTCCATCCATTTTTCAAAAAGTCATGTGTAGAATTTTTCAGCCCAGATTTACATTGATGATATTCTCCTCTACAGTCCTGATGAGGAATCTCATTGTAAATTGCTCTCCCAGTTCGTTGAAATTGTCCAGAAACATAGAATCATGCATTCCCAAAAGAAAATTATCCTTGCTCAAAAGGAAATTGAGTTCCTTTGTATGCATTTGAAAGAAGGAGCTTACTACCTAGGTCCTCACCTTGTAGAAGAACTCCAAAAATTTCCCTCTGAGAATTTGACAGTTAGCCAAATCCAGGCTTTCCTTAGAATTGTCAATTATCTCCGAGACTTTATGCCAAAAATCTCTAAAGCACTCTATCCTCTTCAGAGGATGTTGAAGAAAGATGCTTCCTCATGGGGACCAAAGTAGACACGGGCTGTAGCTCATCTCAAAGAAATTTTGCAGCATCTTCCTCCTTTGCAAATTCCTTCCACTGGTCAAAGAATTTTGCAAGCAGATGCAAGTGATAAATATTGGGCAGCCATTCTCCTTGAAGAAATCAAAGGTAAGCGCTTCATTTGTGCTTACAAAAGTGGACGATTCACTCCCGCAGAGATGCATTATCACTCCACTTTTAAGGAGATTCTCACAGTCAAATACGGCATCAAGAAGTTTGAATACCACCTTATTTGGCATCACTTTTTGGTCGAAATGGATATGTCTTCATTTCCCCAAATGCTCAATTTCAAGCAGAAACAAATTCCCCATCCGCAATTGTTAAGGTGTGCCGAATGGTTCTCGAAATATTCTTTTGATGCTAAACACATAGCAGGCAAAAAGAATGTCCTCGTAGATTTTCTGTCCAGACCTAAGCAGCCAGTGAATCCATCAACATGTATGTTCGTAGAAATCCATTGGATGCAAGAACATTTCGTACCACACCAATGCGAGATACACCATGGAATACTCTCACTTATTCTCCAGAAGTCCCAAGACAAGTTGTAGAAAATGATTTCTGTGAGAATTTAAAGTATTACATGAATAAGTACCAAAACTGCATATTCAGCACTTATGGTGGACTAATGTTAGGACCACATGGTCTTAATCCTGATTATCCATTTATCCATGTTTTGCGGTGGTCTCCTGATCAAGATTTCCCTGAAGACTTCAAATGGTTCTTTTGGTATTTTCTCAACGTATATGCTGTTGCCATTGAATTTTCCACAGACAAGATTGTCCGAGTCCTGTCCAGAGCACTCATGGGAGATTTCTCAAACCAAAAAGCTTTGACAGAAATGCTCACTTGGTTCCAACCTTTAGCAGCATAGAAACAACACTTCATCTTTCAGCGAAATTGTGGAATAGCTGACCCAGAAAGACACACCACAGTCCTTTTTCACAGGCCTTGGGTTTTCTTCAGCTAACCGGAGATGTCCGAGAAAAAGCATTGTATTATGGCACCACTACATTCAAGCCCAATCTCCATCGACAAGTTTTTCGGATCTACACAACACTTCCCAAGTCCATCACACTGATGCAGTATGAGTATAGAGAACTCCAACGAGTCCTATGTCAAGAAAATCAAGAAATTCATCCTGAAATTTGGCCATACCATCACATGAACCACTCGTGGGATAGGCCCAAAATGCACCCTCAGGTACTTCAAGCTCTTGAAGATTATAGAAGCAACCAGCCAAGTTATTGTATGGACACTGACACTCCTGACACTCAAGACCCTTGGGGAGGGCAATTGTCACAAAAATCATACCCTACACCAGACATTGCATCCAGCACCCAGGACCAGCCATCCAGCTCGTACACGTGGCCTCAGCTCCAACTATGACCCTAGCCTCAAATGCCATTCAGCTCTAATCAAGGCTCTCAGCATGATCCACCAGACCCAGTGATGTGGACATCGAACCATATCGAGGAGGAGGTGCTAGGAACTCGTTATTCTATTCGCTTGGTCCAATTACTTGAGCGAGAGCGAGGGAATTCAAGCAAGCTATCGGCATCATGGTTCAAGATCTTTGGAGTGGAGGTGATCTTGATTCGAGAATTGAAGATTCTGAATCTCCTTGGCACAACATGATTACATTTAGCCTCACGAATTCTGAACGGATTTAGGGCTAACGAGCTCCGAATGAGCTCAAATTTGGTCAGCTGAAGAGAAACGGCATCCTGATCAATACTCATGACCTTTGGCCATGAACTGCGATGAATTTCAACCATTCGGCATCATTTAGATGGACTTTTAGGCATTTTTCTATTTTTAGGCGAATTTTTTATTAATTAAGGGTATTTTTGTAATTTTTGCCTTTTAGGGTTAGCACCATATATAAGAGTGCTTATGAGTTTCTGAAAACATAACATTAATTCAGAATTTTATACAGAGAGGTTTTCTCTTCTTCAAGTTCTCTTGAAGACAAGTTCTTATCAAGGCTTCCTTGTGGCGATCGATCGACTTATCGAGCAAGATCGCGAATTTTCTTGTTCGTGGCGTCTATAGCGTGGATTGGTTAACACGGGTTCGTCAACAGGTCACGCTCATACCGAGGTTACCAATCACAGGTTCGATTGGGGGTTAAGGTTAGCAATTCGCAACCCTTGGATCTTCGTAGAACGATCAGTTTCCGCATCGATTCACATCATCTGGTATTAGAGTTGGTTCTACAAGATCTAGTTATTATCTTACTTTTACTGATTTTAATTCAGCAATCTAGGGTTTATAAAATTAGGGTTTATAGAATTGGGGATCTGTTACTAATCGAATTAGGATTCTGAATTGGGGATCTAGGGTTTATAAAATTAAGGTTTTCGGTCCTAGTTGTTTTGATTGTATTGAGTTCGTAAAAAAAAATCAGCCAAAAAAAACAAAAAAAAAGAGTATCGAAAAAAAAATCGATAAAAAAAATAAAAAAAAAAGGCTGAAAAAAAATCAAGAGGACGACTCGTTTCTTTTTATTATTATTGTTGTTAGTTGGACCGAATAGGAAAAAAAATAGCAACAAACATTAACCTGAATTCAAATCTAGCAAAAGTTGCTGAATTGCTGAATTGAGCGGTATATTGCTGTATTGATCTTGCTTGGTGGTTTAGTCGACTGTTATGAGGAGCTTGTGAGAATGGAATTATAGTCTGATAAAGAGCTTGAAAGAAGAGAAACGAGAGGAAAAAGGCAAGAGTGTGTAAGTTTAATTGAGGGAAGAAAAAGCCTAGATTTAGTTAAACATGAGGAGAGTGACAAACATCTTGAGCGAAACACGTGAGGGAGTGTAGTGAGATTTCTTTTATTTCTAACATTTTCTTGCAGGTTAAAAAAAATCATGGTAGACCAAGAAAGCGTAAATCAAAGGGAGGATGGCACCAATCCAAGGGATAATGCGATTTTAGCAGGCATTCAGCAGTTGAGCTTACAACTTGAAGCCCTTAGCAATCGAGTTGTGAGGTGTGAGACGAGGCTTGATGGTGAACAAGAGCCACCACGAGGGAGGCCACAAAATCAGCGAGATGAGCCTAGGGCGCAACCCAGATGGTAGCGACAATTTGACGATGAATATGTGTCTGATACAGAAGATGACCGATATGGCAGATTTGGGAGACGAAACAGACGCCGAGAGTTCAGACATCGAGAAGATGATGAGCTTAGCAATATCAAGATGAAGATTCCATCTTTCCAAGGAAAGAATGATCCTGATGCATACCTAGAATGGGAGAAACGAATGGAGATGGTATTTGACTGCCATCGATATTCAGAGCTCAAGAAGGTAAAAATTACAGCTGTTGAATTCACTGATTATGCTATAATTTGGTGTGATCAACTTGTGAATAACAGGAGACGCAATGGTGAGAGATCGGTAGAAACGTGGGATAAGATGAAAGCGGTGATGAAGAAGCGCTTCATACCAAGTCATTACCACAGAGACTTATTTCATAAACTGCAAAATCCCACACAAGGTAACAAGAGCGTGGAAGAGTACCATAAAGAGATGAAGATTTTCATGATATGTGCTAATGTAGTAGAGGATCGCGAAGCTACTATGTCACGATTCTTATGTGGTTTGAGCCGAGATATAGCAAGAGTGGTAGAGCTGCAACATTATGTCGAGTTGGAAGAATTGGTGGACAAAGCTATCAAAGTAGAGAGGCAACTGAAGTTGGACCGAAATTACAGGAGTGGTGGAGGTTCAAGCTCGAATTGGAAACCCAATTGGAAGAGAGACGAGAAGCTAAACTGGAAGGAAAACAACACCAAGGTTGAAACTTCAAGGGAGAAGGAGAAAGATGGCAGAGTTGGTTCGAATCCGGCTTCAGGTAAAACTGAAAATCCTAACACTAGAACTCGTGAAATTAAATGTTTCAAGTGTTTAGGCAGGGGTCATATGGCAAATCAATGCCCTAATAGGAGGGTGATGATAATGACTGGGCCTGGAGATGTTTAATCTGAAAGTGACAGGGAGGAAGATGATGATGTCATGCCGCCATTGGAGGACTGTAGCGATGTCGAGATACCAATCAATGGTGAATTGATGGTGGTTAGATGTTCTCTTAGTGTGCAAGTCAAGGAGGACGAGCATCACCAGCAACGTGATAACTTGTTCCATACAAGATGCTTGGTGAATGGTAAGATTTGTAGTTTAATTGTTGATGGAGGTAGTTGTACAAATGTGGCAAGTTGTACTATGGTGGAGAAACTAGGATTGAAAACTACAAAGCACCCTAGACCATATAGACTTCAGTGGTTGAATGATAGTGGTGAAGTGAAAGTTTCGAAGCAAGTCCTAGTTCCATTTGAGATAAGGCGATATAAAGATGAGGTGGTGTGTGATGTTGTACCTATGCAAGCGAGACATCTTTTACTTGGTAGACCATGGCAGTATGATCGGAGGGTACATCAACCGATATTCATTGGTGATGAATCAGAAGACTTACACTTTGGTGCCAATGACACCTACTGAGGTGTATGAAGATCAATTGAAACTACAACGTGAGGCTGAGAAAGAGAGAAAAAGTGAGAAAACTGAGAGCTTGCGTAGAGAGTCTGAGACGCAAGGAAAAGGAGAGACAGAGAAAAACAGAGTGGTAAAAGCCGAGGGAAAAGCAGAGAGAAAAGAATTTCTATGCAAGATCGAGCGAAGTGAGGAGAGCTTTGGTTCTGGACCGACCGATGCTTGTACTATTGTACAAGGAGGCATTGTTTACTACTAACGATCTTGACCCGAGTTTGCCTAGTTCTGTCGTGTTTTTATTGCAGGAATTTGATGATGTCTTTCCTGATGAGGTTCTTGGAGGTCTACCACCGATTCGAGGCATAGAGCATCAAATCGACTTGATACCTGGTGCACCATTACCTAATCGACCCGCATATCGAAGTAATCCCGAGGAGACAAATGAACTTCAGCGGCAAGTTAGTGAATTACTAGAACGAGGATATGTGCGAGAAAGTCTTAACCCGTGTGCTGTTCCTGTTTTGTTAGTGCCAAAAAAGGATGGGACTTGACGAATGTGTGTCGATTGCCGAGCAATCAATAATATTACGGTAAAGTATCGACATCCTATTCCTAGATTAGATGACATGTAAAATGAGTCACATGGAGCTTGCATATTTGCTAAAATTGATCTGAAAAGTGGTTATCATCAGATTAGAATAAAAGAAGGGGATGAATGAAAAACTGCATTTAAGACCAAATATGGGTTGTATGAGTGGTTAGTCATGCCATTTGGTTTAACTAATGCACCTAGTACTTTCATGCGACTTATGAATCATGTTCTGCGTGCTTTTATTGGTCGATTTGTGGTTGTCTATTTTGATGATATTTTGATATATAGTCGAAGCCTTGATGACCATATTGAACATGTGCGAGCTGTTTTACAGGTTTTAAGGGCCGAGCAACTATATGCTAATCTGAAGAAATGCTCTTTTGTGACTAACAAATTAGTATTTCTAGGGTTTGTTGTTGGTGCTGATGGAATACAGGTTGATGAAGAAAAGGTGAAAGCGATCCAAGAATGGCCGACACCTAAGACTGTAGGAGAGGTGCGCAGCTTTCATGGTTTAGCCAGTTTCTATCGCAGATTTGTAAAGGATTTCAGCACCATCGCCGTACCTTTAACCGAGGTCATCAAGAAGCACGTGGGTTTCACGTGGGGAGAAGAGCAAGAGAGAGCATTCAATCTATTGAATGATAAGTTAACTAATGCTCCTTTGTTATCTTTACCAAATTTCAATGCTACTTTTGAAATAGAATGCGATGCTTCTGGCACAGGAATTGGAGCTGTGTTGATGCAAGGAGGACATCCCATAGCTTATTTCAACGAAAAGTTAAGCGGGGTAACATTGAATTATCCAACTTACGATAAGCAGATGTACGCTTTGGTGCGAACTTTGGAGACTTGACAACATTACTTGTGGCCAAAGGAATTTGTGATCCACACCGACCACGAGACATTAAAGTACTTGAAGGGACAGCAAAAGTTGAACAAAAGACATGCTAAATGGATGAAGTTCATCGAGACTTTTCCATATGTAATCAAGTACAATAAATGTAAGGAAAATGTGGTAGCCGATGCACTTTCTCGAAGGTACGCAATTCTAACTACTTTAGGAGCAAAGTGCCTAGGTTTTGAGCATATCAAAGAGATATATACTGATGATGATGACTTTGGAAGAGTGTTTGAAGCTTGTGAGCATGCTGCGTTTGAAAATTTCTATAGGCATGATGGCTATCTCTTTCGTGAAAACAAGTTATGTTTGCCTATATGCTCTTTGCGAGAGTTGTTGGTGCGAGAGGCGCATAGTGGTGGTTTAATGGGGCATTTTGGAATCAATAAAACTTATGAAGTGCTGCATGAATATTTTTATTGGCCACATATGAAACGAGATGTCACACGTGTTTGTGAAAGGTGCATTGCATGTAAACAGGCTAAGTCTACAACTAAACCACATGGCTTGTATACGCCTTTGCCTATCCCGACGCATCCTTGGGTTGATATTTCTATGGATTTTGTGTTAGGATTGCCTAGGTCTAAGCATGGTAAGGATTCTATTTATGTGGTTGTAGATCGGTTTTCAAAAATGGCTCATTTTATACCATGTCATAAATCCGATAATGCATCACATGTTGCTGACTTGTTCTTTTGTGAGGTTGTGCGTTTACATGGCATGGCTAGGTCCATTGTTTCTGATCGAGATACTAAATTTCTTAGCTACTTTTGGAAGACATTGTAGAAGAAATTAGGTACACAACTTTTATTCTCTACTACTTGTCATCCATAAACTGATGGTCAAACTGAAGTAGTTAATAGGACTTTAGGGACATTGTTACGTGCTATCATTAAGAAGAACATTAAGTCTTGGGAAGATTGTTTACCGCATGTTGAGTTTGCATATAATCGGAGCGTGCATTCTGCTACTAAATTCACACCGTTTGAGGTTGTCTATGGTTTTAATCCATTAACTCCGTTAGATTTAACTCCTTTGCCTGTTGAAGAGCGTGTGGATTTAGATGGTGCTAAGAAGGCCGAGTTTATAAAGACGTTGCATGAAAAGACACGGCTGAATATTGAACACAAGACAGAACAATATGCAAAGCAAGCCAACAAAGGGCGTAAGAAAGTAGTGTTTGAACCCGGCGATTGGGTTTGGGTTCATATGCGCACGGAACGTTTTCCCGAGCAACGACGTTCTAAGTTATTACCGCGCGGGGATGGACCATTCATGGTGTTGGAGAGGGCCAATGACAATGCCTACAAGCTTGATCTTCCAGGTGAGTATGGCATTAGTGCTACTTTTAATGTTACTGACTTGACTCTTTTTGATGCAGGTGATGATTTGAGGGCAAATCCTTTGCGCGGCGGAAGGAATGATGTGGACATCGAACCATATCGAGGAGGATGTGCTAGGGACTCGTTGTTCTATCCGTTTGGTCCAATTACTCGAGCGAGAGCGAGGGAATTCAAGCAAGCTATCGGCATCATGGTTCAAGATCTTTGGAGTGGAGGTGATCTTGATTCGAGAATTGAAGATTCTGAAGCTCCTTGGCGCAACATGATTACATTTAGCCTCGCGAATTCTGAACGGATTTAGGGCTAACGAACTTTTAATGAGATCAAATTTGGTCAGCTGAAGAGAAACGACATCCTGATCAATACTCATGGCCTTTGGCCATGAACTGCGATGAATTTCAACCATTCGGCATCATTTAGATGGACTTTTAGGCATTTTTCTATTTTTAGGCGAATTTTATTAATTAAGGGTATTTTTATAATTTTTGCCTTTTAGGGTTAGCACCATATATAAGGGTGCTTATGAGTTTCTGAAAACATAACATTAATTCAGAATTTTATACAGAGAGGTTTTCTCTTCTTCAAGTTTTCTTGAAGACAAGATCTTATCAAGGCTTCCTTGTGGCGATCGATCGACTTATCGAGCAAGATCGCGAATTTTCTTGTTCGTGGCGTCTATAGCGTGGATTGGTTGACACAGGTTCGTCAACAGGTCACGCTCATACCGATGTTACCAATCACAGGTTCGATTGGGGGTTAAGGTTAGCAATTCGCAACCCTTGGATCTTCGTAGAACGATCAGTTTCCGTAGCGATTCACATCACCCAGTCACCATGGAAGATATTTTGTCAGGCGAAAGACACGCGGCAGAACAAGAAGATAGTCCCTCACTCACTGAAGACAAAGACCCAGACGTTGGACTAACCCAGCTCGAAGAACAATGGTATTGGAATAAATTCAAAAATGACAAAGACGGCCCAGACAGCTCTGACTCTGACGATGCCAATTACCACCCAGATCCAGATCGTCGTCGGCTTTGAACTATCTAGTTTCACGTGCATGTAATAAAAGTCTCATATGTCGTCGTCTAGTTAAAAGTCGTAGAAGTTGATAATTAAAGTCTAAGAAGTAATTGCGTGTGTCAGAATAACGTTCAGAAGACTTTTTGTGAAAATTACTGTTCACGGTACTGTTCATGGTACTGTAGCAAAATCACTGTACCAAATCACTGTAGCAGTTACTGTTTGACACTGTAGCAGTACTGTAGCACTGTAGCAAACACTATTTACCCGAAGCCTTTTTTAGTTTTTCTCGTGCATTTGTCCGTCTGTTGTCAGAAGTCTGTTTGAAGGATTGTAAAGCCTATAAAAGGCCCTTGAATGCATTGTAATTGGGGAGAACCCACCTTCTAAGCCGGTAAAATTGGGATAAAAGTAAAAGTTTTCGGTAGAATTGAGACAAAAGTAAAAGTTGATGATTTTTTTATATTAAGCCGGTAAAATTGGGATAAAAGTAAAAATTTTGAGTAGAATTGGGACAAAAATAAAAGTTTGAGGTTTTTTATGAGATAAAAAAAGTTTTGGATATAATTGTCATAAATGCTAAAGTTAGAAGTTTTTTTGGGTATTGGGCCTGTCGAAAGAAGGCCTAAACTGTTTTTTTTTTCGGAAAAGGGTTTGACCGAGGGGTATTTCTATCCTTTTAATTTTCCTCTTTTTTTTTCTTTGTTCCCCTCCTCCTTCGCCCTCCCTTGTCGCCGCTCCCCCTCATTCGTCTTTGGCTCCTCCTCCTACTCCGCCGCTCAACCCTCGTTGTGCCGCGTAGTGCCCGCCTCCCCCTCCGTCCCTGAGCCGCATCCCTCACCGCCTCCTCCGCAGCTGTCCCCGAACATCGCCAACTCTAAGCTCCCGCACATCCTCTCCGCCTCCAGCATCTCTTCCAACGCCGCCACCAATCGCAATCCTCCCCCGCAAGTCGGCGGCTCACATCACAACCACCGGCGGCACAACAACTAGCCCATGAAGCTCCCTCACATTTTCTCTGAGTTGACCCTAATCCCTCCTCGCGAAGCCTCAAATCCGAATCTGGTGGTTCTCCAGATCTAGCCGTTAATGGTCGTCGGCATCGCTATGGGTGGCTCTGTCTTACTCCATTGTCGGCTCGTGGTCGGCCTCGTCGACGGTACCCTTCTATCGTCATGGCTCACAGTCATTTTTCGTCCAGATCTAGCCGTCAACGGCCGTCGGTGTCTTCATGGGTGGCTCTGTCATACTCCGTTGTCGGCTCGTGGTGGGCCTCGTCGATGGTACCCTTCTATCGTCATGGCTCACAGTCGTTTTCTGTCCAGATCTAGCCGTCAACGGCCGTCGGCGTCTTCATGGGTGGTTCTGTCTTGGTCCATCGTCGGCCTCGTCGAGGGCTGAGCCACCCCTCCATAGTCGCGACTTGCAGTTGTTTGCCTCTAGATCTGATTTCATCCGTGGCGACGGGTACCGTCTCCGACGATTTGGGTAACGGACGGCCATGAAGAAGCGATAGCGTCATCGGAACCAGCAGCACCAATGGCAACGGATGGCCAGTAGCGTCATCCACCAGGGCAACGTCGAGGTTGATGATGATGAATAGTAAGGATGAACAATAAATCTCGAGGTTGAAGACAATGAACAGTAATTATGAAAAGAAAAGAAAAGCAGAAAAATCTAAAAGACAAAAATACCCCTCGACCATACCCCTTTTTTTTAAACAAAAAAAGTAATATAGGCCATCTTTTGACACAAGTTGAACTTTGGTCCTTTATTGAGAGAACAAATGGAGTTGAGGCCCTCTTTTGGCATTTTCCCAATAAACTTTTCTTCCTAAGAATGTTGAATCGAGTTGAACGCGCCGAGTTACACTTTTAGCTGTGTTTGGTGGTCCGGATTTGAGCCCGGATAGGATAACTATTATCCTATTCGATGTTTGGCGATGCCATCCGAACTGGATATATCCGAATAAAACACCGGATAAGAAATTCGGGGGGAGGGGGTAGGATACACCCGGATAGGATAAAAAAAATAACAAACCGCCTCTCTCTCTCAGTCTTCGTTTTAGCACTCTTGACGGCCGCGAGGAGGAAGACATGCCTTCGGACACGAGCGGGCGCAAGCCAGCCCGACCCCAGTACGCCGTCGAGGGAGTTGGCCTACACCCCCATCCCCCTCCGCAAACGGAGGCCCTGCCCTGCCTTGCACTCGCTGCGAGAAGAAGACGACGACGGCAAAATGGTGATGGGGCTGGGTTCATACGGAGGAAAGGTGAGGTTGTTGGGCAGCGGTAGACGTTGCGACGAGGAAGGAGAGGTGGCGGCGGCGGCGGAGACGATGCTGCTGTGGGTACTTCAGCAGCCAACTCTCGCCCAATCCAACGCCTTCGTCTCACAGTCGTCTCTCGCCCTCACTATCGCAGCTTCGGTCGCTCCCTCTCCATCCTCCAATCTCCTTTCTCTGGCACTGAATCCTTGTCTCTGTTCATTCGATTGACTTGGCGTATATTTCCGGGGTGTTATTCTTCGATTGGATTTTAACCTGAGCGAGTCAGGAAATGAAGTTGATTTCATCAACTCTACGGAATTAAAAACGACGTAGTTCTTTTTGTGGAAGATATTCTGGCAATGGTGCTTTTCTGTGAGTCTGATGATGGTAGCATATACAGATTTCGAATTGGTGCTCGTCAGGAAAGCAAAGGCTGCATCGAGACGGGTGGCTGCAGTAAAATCTTGGAATGAAGCACACAAAAATGATGTGGTCAGATAGTAGGACAAATGCTCGAGCACGGGTTGGAAGCTCCAAAAGACCGGCCTATCGAGCTACTTGATGGGAGCGTCCGACGAGGGTTTCGATTCTCCGGCGAGGATTCCTCGGCTGCATCGGCCCCCTGATTCCTTGGAGGCCCTGTGGTGGGAGGGCCGGAGGGACTTGCTCGGTGGTGGCATTAACAGAGCGGAGGAAACCCTAGAGGAGTGGCTGAGAGGTTGCAGGTGTGAATATCATATCCTATCCGGACATCTACCAAACATATGATGGGATTTTACAAAATCCAAAAGACAATCCGGAGGATTTCTAATCCAACCTTATCCTATCCTATTCGGGCTCAAATCCGTACCACCAAACGCAGCCTTTGTGTATGCTTGGGGTAAGGTTATTCGATTTTAGATTCAGGTACGGCCTGATCAAGAGGCTCGTGGCGCTTCGACCGAACTCAGAGCAATTTTTTTTTTTATGTGGGCAGGCATTAGCCTCCCTCGACCCTCCCGATCGAGAGAAAATTGTCCAAAAAGTCATATATCTATTGCACTCTTGACAATGCGGGTCCTAAGAGATGTAATAAAAAAAAAAGTTACCTTTCATGGGAAGGCATTAGCCTCGACCCTCGGCGGCCACGGCAAAGAAAAAGTGAAAAAGAAAAGGAAAAATTATTAAAAGTCGTCCGCACATTAGCGATGGTCATGCCACTTAAGATGGCCAGAATTCACGTCAGCGATTTCAGGCTAGAATTGGCCGGATGGACTCAATTAGTGAAACGTGAAAATATCTATGACTCAGTTGATGGAATTAAAAGATTTACGATTGAATTTGTAAAAGGGCGACAGGTTTAGAAAATTGCGGGGCAATTTTTTCTGCCGGTCGAGCCCGGTGCGCGCATGGGGCACGCGTTAACGGACCACAATCGAGTCGAGCCCCAATTACGGAAGCATGTTAGTGGAATACTTATGAGGTGTAGTGGGTGTGGCCCTGTGGGGGCAACGAGAACAACTATCACGGATCAAAATGGAATTTCACATTCACAACCTAGAAAGAACCAGCTCAGAGTTTGCGTCGAAGTCAAGTGAAACGAAAGAGGAAAGAACCACCTCCTCTCCTCTCCTCTCCTCTCCTCTGCACCACCAAAAGAAAAAATAAAAAAAGAAAAGAAAAAAATCAGAAACCACCGGCCTCAGTTGCGCTTTTCGTTTCCGCTCAACGCGTAGTCGCGTAGTCAGCCCTCAACCCCTTTCTTTCGGATTCCCAAATTTGTAGGGCGTCTCGATCGATCTCCTTCCTCTCTCTCCTCTCTCTTTCTCTCTCTGGGCCGCCGCGCCCCTATATATGTTCTCTCTTGTTCCTCCTCCCTCTTCCATCTCTCCATCCCGCAAAAGAAGGAACCAGATTCAAGCTCCGTCCTTTTATGTCTCAGAGACCCACCTCCCCTCACTCCTCCTCCACCGCTTTCTGCCTCCATTCCCACCTCCTTGTCTCCAGTGACATGAACCCTAGTTCCTACTGCCACTGGTCTTCTTCTTCTTCTTCTTCTTCTTCTTAACCCGAAAGATACCTCCTCCTCCTCCTATTCTTTGATTTCTTCCCTTCTTTTCTTCTCTCCCCTTAGTAAGGTCCAATCTTTTTTTTTGTTGCTGTCGGGTTTGCCATTATGGGTGTCAAGGGATTCGTCGAAGGCGGCATCGCCTCCATTGTTGCTGGTTGCTCCACCCACCCCCTCGACCTCATCAAGGTCCGAATGCAGCTCCAGGGCGAGTCCCTCCCCGCCCCCCTGCCCCAGCCCTCCCACGCCCTCCGCCCCGCCCTCGCTTTCCATTCCCCCGCGATCCCCGCCCCCCACATCCACGTCCCCCACGCCCCTCCCCCGCCCCGAGTGGGTCTCGTCTCCGTCGGCGTCCGCATCGTCCGGGCCGAGGGCCCCTCCGCTCTCTTCTCCGGCGTCTCCGCCACCGTCCTCCGCCAGACCCTCTACTCCACCACCCGCATGGGGCTTTACGACATCCTCAAACAGAAGTGGTCCGACCCGGATACCCATAACATGCCCCTGGTCCGCAAGATCACCGCCGGTCTCGTGGCTGGAGCCGTCGGCGCCATGGTCGGCAACCCCGCCGACGTGGCCATGGTCCGGATGCAGGCGGACGGGCGGCTCCCGTTGCACCAGCGCCGGAACTACCGGAGCGTGGTGGACGCCATCGCGAGCATGTCCAAACAGGAGGGGGTGGCGAGCCTCTGGCGCGGGTCCAGCCTCACGGTGAACCGCGCCATGGTTGTGACGGCCTCCCAGCTCGCGACCTACGACCAGGTCAAGGAGGCGATCCTGGAGAGCGGGGCGATGCGGGACGGGCTCGGGACCCACGTGGCGGCGAGCTTCACCGCGGGGTTCGTGGCGGCGGTGGCGTCGAACCCAATCGACGTGATCAAGACCCGGGTGATGAACATGAAGGTGGAGCCAGGGCAGGCGCCGCCGTACGCCGGGGCGCTGGACTGCGCCATGAAGACGATCAGGGCGGAGGGTCCGCTGGCCCTGTACAAGGGGTTCATACCCACCATCTCCAGGCAGGGTCCGTTCACCGTCGTCCTGTTCGTGACCCTCGAACAAGTTCGGAAAATTCTCAAGGACTTTTGAGATTTGATGATTATGACGAAAGATTTTATAGGACTATAGAGAGAGAGAGAGAGATAGAGAGAGAGAGAGAGATCCTGATCTTATTACCGTGTTGTTGTTCTTGTTGTTCCGCCGATTAAATCTGAAGACGAAATCAAAATTAGTGCTTTGCTTTATTGAGTTATTCATTTGCTCTGTGGTCTGTGAATGCAAAGAGAAGAGAAGGCTTCTGCAACTTCTACTTAACCCGAAACACGTGGTCGCAGTCGCAGAGAACGACCGTTTCGATTGTTTATACTTTATTCTGATTACTATTCGGCGAAGCTGCAATCCTGCCGTTTTCCTAATTCATTCCAACATGGGAGGAGAAGGGGAACCCAAAAAAAAAAAAAAAAAATTGTTGTCGAAGCAGGAAAAATGCGAATTCCTTCGGTTCCTTCATCAGTCTTCAAAGTACGTTTTGAGTTCTTAAGTTCGACCCCCCCAAAAAAAAGTACGTTTTGAGTTGTTAAGGCTGGCTTCGTCGAAGGCCGATTTGTGGTTTTGAAGAATGGTAGGTCGTCTCGAATTCAAGACGAGTTTGACTCGTCAGGCGCGACTCCGTAAAAAGCTCATCTCTCATCTCTCTTTAGCCCTTTCCCATGAAGTTGAAGCGTTCGATCCGTGTGGGACCGTGTGTTTTGCAATCAATTATGTGAAGGGTTCAATCGACGCGGACAAAGTGCTCCAGCACACGTCGTGACAACGTGATTAATCATTGTACTCGACTCAGCTACATTTCAATTACTAATCCGAGGATTTCGATTCCTTCTTTCTTTCTAAAATATTTCAAATGATGCTGTTCAATTAGGGCCGTCAAATGGTCGGTAGTCTGCCCTTTCCTCAGAATGGCAGATCCTGCATTTGAAATCCGGGCCGTCCGTGTTAAGAATAGATGGCCCAGATTATTATTTAAAAAATAAAAAGCTATCCCCTAAAAATAAGAGATTTGGGCCGTCCGTCTAAAAACGGACGGCTCAGAACTCAAGTACAGGTGCCTGCTCTTCTAAGGGAAGGGAAGGGAAGGGAAGGGCAGACGATCCGGATTATTTCAAGGAAAGCTGAGTCGGGTCCCGAGTTAATTGCTTGAGCCCGCCTAAAGAAATGTGGACTTACAAGTTACTGGGCCCATAACTGGCCCATTAACCCCAAAAACAGGCCCAGCTACTCACGTGTCATTTCGAATTTTCAAGGCTAGTCCCGACCACTTTCATGCTCTTTTTGCGCTTCGCTGGCGTGGCAAGTTGGCCACTGGTGCGATTCATCCTTTTTGATTGGAAGGCGAAGTTGCTCTGCACCGTTGGATCTCCTCCTCTTTAGCCACCTCAATAAGCGGTCGCATATCCGCTAAATTCCAAATGTTAATCCCATTCATATTACGAACTGTATACTTGAATTATGTTAGCGTCAGTAAATTACGGAAATTACAGTAGGATTATGATTCGTAAAGTCATGTTACTACCTACAAGCTTAACTGACCTAAGGCTGTTCATTTTTTCGCTTATGGAATCTTTGAAACTCCTGATTTGACATTCGAAATCAAATTAATTATGCTTTTGTTTGTTTCACTGAAAACAAAAAATATATATATATATATATGTTTCACAAAAATCATTTTTGAGAAAAGTGGGATTGATTTTCGTTTATTTGGTAATTATGGGAGGTCGTTTTTCATCCAATCAAAACTTATTATTTTTAGTCCAAATCGACAAAACCAATTTTCGAAAAATAATTTTCCGTTCTCCCCGAAACAATTGCGGACAGCATGTGCACTCGCACTTGCGCCTGCCGTCGCCTTCGCCTGGCCGGGACAAAATAAATACGACGTCGGGAAGAATGGGATCACATGCCATTACCGTCCACAACAACAACAAGGACAAAACAATTCCTCCTCGGGACCTCGAATCTCGTCAGAATTCGAAAGACCCGAGTCTCGGGTTCTCTAAAAAGCAGGTTTCTTCACCCAAGAAAAAATTTAAAATTTCCTTTTTAGATTCTTTATGGAGGACGCGGGAGTCTCGTGCTCGAATCTCGGGTCGATCGACGAGAAGGGAGCTCGCGAATCGGTTCGCGTGAAGCGGAAGACTCTGCAGGCTGTGCTCGAGCAGTGCCAGAGAGCCCTCGAATTGCTCGGCAATGGCGACGGTGGCGTCGATGTCGATGGCGATCCTGATGGTCGGGACGATGATGGCGCGGAGCCGAGCCCCCGGGACTTGGTAGCTCCCTGCCAAGATCGAGAAGTTGAGGAGGTAATAGTGTCCTGGAGGCTTTCGGGTTTCGTTGTTCCGATGCACGTTCAATTGTGTCGTTCAGCTAGAAATTTGAGCCTTTAAGTGCTATTTATTGATCGGCTTCGAATTGTGTTGGCATTTTTCAGCTGCTTTAAATAATTCACATTAGTTTTGGGAAGTTAACCACAATAGGAAGGGAAAATGAAATGAGGAAAAGAAGAAAGGAAGAAACTTTCGAGTTCGAGAAGAAGGCAACTTGCCAAAACGCGCGTCCGGGCAATTCTCCCCTTTTTTTGCTGGAACTGATTTGTCTTGTGGTGTTATGTGGAGAATTACAGTTAAGTTTCTATTTTTGTTCGTTAGATAAGAGTATGGGATGTAAATAGCAAAATAGAACTACAATTCTTTTTACTCTAATTGAATAACCTATTGGGCCTTTGCTTCTTAGGTGAGGGGATAGATATGTGTAAATGGTTGAGTGATTTCATTTCGGGTAGCCGATGTTAATGCAGCATCTGGATGTAGATTGTATTAGCTGCTATGAGTCATTCGCACGTTGGTACTTTGGACGCTATACACACAAAGATTTCAATCAACATATGATAAATTCAGAGACATTTGGACTTTTAAACATCATAGAAAGCTGTTCATTTTCGTGTAGAGTTTCTGTGTGATCCCTCTCCGTTAGCAAACTCCGGCAAGTTAGTCATGTTGATGGAGCTGATTGTGTCGCAGGTGCTACATTCCAGTGTACAGATGACTTTAAATTCTTGACCTGTTTAATTGAGTACTAGTATCATACAGCAAAGGTCATTGCTTCTGATTAGCATGGCCTACAGAATAAATGCTTCTCTGATCAAAATGAGATTTCTACCAAAATTTCAGGATCATGTGACAAGCCATTTGCCTCTGTGGGCTTTCACTCGTTACAATTGTTCGTAAATGTGTTTATATTTTGAACCTTTTCTTTGTCCTTGGTACTCTTGACTTATAGTATTAAGTCTAGGGATCTACGCCTTGTTTTTTCAGGTCAAATTTAAGAAGGATGTTTAACTTGTAAGTAAGCCTGAGGTTGGCTGTGGAGTGTTTTCCAGCTTCATCAGTGTTTCGGGCTCAGTGGGTCAGAGTTGTGATTCCGTTGACTTTTTTCACTGGTTGATTGGAGAACATGTTCTTGGAAGTGAAATTTTAGCGGTCGGAATTCTGATCATGCGTTCCTGGGGCCTATTTTTCATTCTGGAAAAGAACGAAAAATTGGAGAGCAGTATTTTCGTGACCACCTTAGTGTTGTGGAGGACGGCAATTCAAGTGATGATGCGCTTCGCTGTCTCTTGAGATGAGGATTGTTAATTTCTTTCTATTACCAATGGCTTTGCCTAACTATCATGATAGGCAATCTATTGCCTGTTGCATATGCAATCTTGCAAGAGTGATTTGTGCTCCACTCTCTTTTTTAGTCGGGTCTTGCTTCCAACATTTTTTTTGTCGATTCCTCAATGGTTCTTAGTTGACCAAAAGGTCCTTCCAATAGAAAAGCCATAAGCACCCTAAAAATAATGAAAAGAAAGGTCACGATAACAGTTTGACCATACTGTTCATTAAGCCATTAAAAAAAATTCTGTGCAAAACTCGCCTAGTCATATGTATATTGTCTGATGATGCATGCTTTTCTTCCTGTTTTAATACAGTTATGCGAGCTTCTGAAATCAAGAGTTGAATGCCCAGAATTCCTTGAAAAGCTTGAAAGCGCTCAGGCGTCAGTTCCACAAAATGGTATGCTTCCAAACTGTGTTGTTTTTGTTGTAGAATGCAATTCAGAGCTGTTGCCCTAAGGACCCTGGGCACTCTTCAATTGTTAGACTGCTTAACTTTTCTAATCATCAGTCTGCTTTACATCAATGGATAGTTATTTTCTTGCATGGCAGCAGAGGAAGGTAGCTCTTGGGATATGGTCAATGAAAATGACCTTTGGGAAAGTGAAGATGAAGATTTGGATGAAGAGGATTATGTTCTAGTGAGGCAAGAAGATATTGTAGACGGTATTGCATGCTTCATGGCTGCATATCTGTCGTCTCTCAAGCAGACAAAGGTATGCAAGTTTGTTCCCTGAAGTCACAGTTAGTTCAAATATTTTGCTTATTTCTGTGCATATTGTGTCATGACCACATCTGTTAAGAGCTTCGATGTATTGGCGCAATGAGTCCCTATATTAAGAGCTTCAATGACGGACACTTGTTATAACACATGAGCTCTTTTACTTGATTAACCAGAGTCAAAGATTGTCACGAATGGTGAACACTCGGCCAATATATCATACTTATTAGTATGTCGATTGCTCTAGATTTTGCATTAGATATTCTCTTGTCTTGATGTTATTAGAATGATTTATTCCATTGATAACTGGTCTGGTATGGTTGGACAGCCAATTATGAACAACATTAACATCAACATCAACATCAACATCAACAACACCTTTATCCCAAACTAGTTGGGGTCGGCGGTTAATGAACCCCAAAGATACATAAAATAAAAGCAAGATCGATCGAAGGAAAAGAAATAAATATACAACCAACTATGAACACTAGTAGAGAAAAAGTTGCATCAGAGCGGAGTAAGTGGGAGTACATCCCGGATTTGGAGGTCACTTTATTGCGCCGGATTTATTTTAGGCCATTTTCTCCTAGTATATCTGGAACCGGTGTAATCAGTAGGTGCACCAGGAGCATATGGCCCTATGTATCTGATCTGCTGGGTTAGACCCACCTAATCTGTTGGGATTACATATACTAGCCTACTGCTCCGGATGCAGGCAATAGTGTCTCCTGAATCTGTGATAATGTTGGTTATGTGTTCTGGTCAATGGAAAATTGATGACTGCACTATTGAGTTGCTGAGAGGGACTCAGACGTCCAACATTGTGGTGGTAAAAAGCTCATACAACCTGGATCTATCGAGGTCTACACACCTGGGCTCGTACTTTTTTGACATGAGAACAATTCATAATGTATCATAATAACTGTGTACCGAGGTTATAGGAGCTTCATATTGTCCCATTTCTTGAACGATACAACTTATGCTGCTCTTAGGTTGGCACAGAATATATTTCACTAGAACTGCTCATAGCAGTGTATTATTGCATGTATCTTGAATGATAGAGATCAGAGGAACATGTTCTGTTTTAGATTTGTAAGATTTGGTAGGACCACAGCCAATTGCTCTAAAAGCTTAAGCTATTAAAAGAAGGCGTGGTTTAATATTTATATATTCCAACACTCCCCCTCACGCTTAGTCTGATCTTTTGCCTAGTACTAAGCGTGGACAAATTCATTGGGGAGGCAAATAGGGGCCTGGAAAGATTTGAACTCAGGACCTCCTGCTCTGATACCATGTAAGATTTGGTAGGACCACAGCCAACTACTCTAAAAGCTTAAGCTATTAGAAGAAGGCGTGGTTTAATAGTTATATATTCCAACAAGATTAATCAAACATTGTGTCACCAGCTTGAGAAGCATCAATTAATGCCTCTGATCTTCAGCAAGGCATGCTTATTCCTTCCCCATGGTGTGTCGAACATGCATTTCAGCAACTCATGCTTTTCCGACCTGGCAAAATTTTCTTTATTTCATCTTGTTGATAGGAGTTTATTATTTATAGTTGTCCTGCAGACTGGTTATGTATTTTCGTATGCTTCATATATTGAAAAATCATGCATTTAAAAGCCTGACAAATTAAACAAACGATCAATTCATGCCATAGGCATTACTCGCATGATGCTATTTTCATTTGATATAAGCATGAATTGGAATATACCTCAGGTGAACATATGACTTTGCTGACAGAGCCGCTGTGTGATTTCAGGAATTAACTCCTAATCAACTCCAAGCAGGTCAGACACTGGAGCCTCTCAGTTGTTTTTACTGTATTTTCCCACTGGTCACAAAAATATATATGATAGGCTGTCCATGCATGGAACGGGCATAACTTTTGATACATCGTTAGTTGATAAGAAGAGTCCTGATATACTTTGAATTTCCTATTAGCTCTTAGCAAAACATTTTCTGTGAAAAAGAAGAAAGGAAAGCTCCGGAAGGCATGGGACGGGAGCAAAGTCATCTATAACGTAGCATCCTGGGGGGCAACAGCCATTGGGTGTGTCTCTTAGTTAATCTCCTCTCATATATATTTTTAATTATTTCCAGCATGCGACTCTTGTGTATTTCCTAGGCTGCAACTTGTTTGAATCTTACAAACTGTTCTTTTAGAGAATTTTGAACTCCATAATCTTGCAGATTATCCAGCTCTTGATCTCTGCAATTAACTCTCTCTCTCTCTATCTGTGGACGTAATTGTGGTCACTTGTCTGTTCTTTTCAGGATCTATCAGAATCCAGTGCTTCTGAGGGTTGCCTCAAATGCCTTTTGGACATCCTGTCATGTTATATCAAAGCTTCTCTGATCTGCATGATGTGCCCGAAGAGGAGCTTAATCAGTTCATTCCATGCTTATCCGGCCAATGCAGTCTGATGTTGTCCTTGTTGTTTTGACATTGGTGCATTAATGAGGCATCCCAGTTTGATTCAGTTCCCTCTGATGTCACTTGACCGTGTAAATAGTTATCTGTTTACATTTTAAGTTCGGATACCAATGCTATGTAAAAATCTCTCATACTGAATGCAAAAACTGTCTTCACACCTCTCAGTACTTTGCAATGTTATGAGCACATGCACCTGCACGCATCAGGACTTAGACTCATTTACATGCTTTGCCTATTTGAGTTACAAAGCCCATCTTCACTTAAGCTTGGCAAAAACATCAATATCTGAACAAATATCATCTTGCATGATTCTGTTGGCTGCATCATTCTCCTCTGGTCGGAAGAAACTCGTCCTCGAGTTTTGAGATGCCGAACATTAGAATTCGTTTGTTTCATCCGCATCATGATGAGCCAAAGACGTTTCATTAAGCCGTGTTTTGGAAGGAAGAAGGGGGGGGGGGGGGGAGAACGTCTGCTTACTCTGTTGTCTATATACTTGAATCACTTACGCCTTGAATTCGGGTTCTTTTAGCTCTTTTTTTTTCTCTTGACTCTTGAAAAGCCTCTCCATTCCTCTCCACGCAATATTCTATCCCCATTCTCTAGGGCTCCAGCCGCCACCGGTGCACTTCTTGAGGGAGAGAGAGGGACGTTGCTCCCCCTCTACTTTTCACCCTCCGTTTCCATCCCTCCACCTCTCTATCTCCCCATCTTCAAGTTTTTTATTTTTCTGGCTTCTCTCTCATATTCTGTTTTGGGAGTTTTTCTACGTGAATATTTCTGCGGCTGATCTTGGATGAACGTGGAGACGAGTTCGGCCATTTGTCGAGTCGACAACCATCGAAGAAGATGTTCGTGACGTGGCACTCCAACCTTTTCGAGATTACGGCACTCTTTTCTCCCAATTTAGATTTAAGTTTAGATTTGGGGGTTTCTCTTCGTAACTAGATCGAGGTATTTAATATGTGTTATTTCAACATATTGATGTTGGGCACTCTTTTCTCCCAATTTAGATTTAAGTTTAGATTTGGGGGTTTCTCTTCGTAACTAGATCGAGGTATTTAATATGTGTTATTTCAACATATTGATGTTGGTGATACTGCTCAACGGTGGTGATGGGACGTCATAACTAGACGCAAATCGCAAGCCGTTGTAAATGTCATATCTGAGATTTGTTAAGTTTGAAATCCTTGAGTGCTTCGAGTTTTATTCTCCTTAATGAATGGAATTGTTCTTTAGTGAAAAAAAAAAAATCTCAAAAAATTTTGAACACCTTGCATTTTCCTATTGAGGAGGGACTGTTGATCGCACTCCTTGGGCACTAAACAGTCTCATCAACTCTATTCCTCGCATCATCATGATCTTTAACCATTTGACCAAAAAAAAAAATGATCTTTAACCAAAACATCCAAAGCGGATATCAACTTGCCAACCTTCCAATTCAACTATGCATCCACAATTGGTTCAAACATTATGCAGTACCAGATTTTATCACAGTAACTTGGTAAATCAGTTCTTGATTTCTTTTATGTCTACTCTCGTAATGCTCTGTTTTATCAAGGCGATATTATATTTTCAAGTCCAGAAATAACCTTGGTCTAATCTCCCAAGTTAATTGGGGCAGTAGAGGAGTGATCCTGGTGATTAAATTTAAAATGCTAACAATTCGTGTAAAGTTAGAACAAAACGAAGGAAGAAAAAACTACTGCATTGACATATGCGCATGATAGGAAAACTGTATATATGAGCATTAGATTTCTGTCACTTTGAAGACCAATGTGGTAACAAGACCTTTATATGGCACTAAATCTACTGAGAATGCTATGCTTGGAGCAGCAGAGTTGCTTGCTCCCTCTACAAAATTGCTGCACGAGTCGATCCAAAAATTGTAATACTATCGACGCCACGGGCATTCCGGCATACAGAAAGACTGCAGGAGAACACCTTGTGAAAAGTGTTTTTCTGCCCGCATCTTGCCCTATCACTTGTCATGCGATGGCTTCATATCTCAGGCTCCTAAACTCCGGCTTACTTGACCTTCAACTCAGAGTCTATTTACAAAAAGCCTAATAGTAAAATGTGTTGTCCTTGTGATTGGGAGCATCCTTGCACAGTATTGACCGCACTTCCATGATCGATCTTGGAGGTTCAATGTCTTTGTCTTGCAGAGTGTTCCCAAGAAGCTGTTGCATTTGCGAGGCAAAAGTATCATCCATGATCTGTGCAGAGCAGATAATGCATAAATTATCACCATCTGGAAGGAAAAAGGGAAAATAGAAAAGCAAGCAGATGAAATGTCCTAACTTGACGTCAAGCTAAGCACATGCTTTTAGAGTATTCCTCTTCCATGAAATTGGGATTCCTTTCATCCTAAACATATTTATTATATCTACTTCCACTGATTGAAATATTTATAAAATAAAAGAAGAAGAAGAAGAAGAAGTACAAAGCTGAGTATTGTGAACAAGCAGTTAATCTGAGGAAGATGTCCTAAATATTTACCACCGATGCTCTATGCATGCCCTCTACTCTACTAGACACTGCCAGATTAAAAATCATAATATATTTCTACTTACAGATACAGCGATTCGTGAACCTTTATACCACGACCTGTTCTCCTTCCTGTTCTCCAGGAAACTCAGAACATCCTGCATTATCGAGGAAACAAATCTTATTATTTCAGTCATCAGGAAACTGCAACAATCTGTATCGATTGATTTGAGTGTAATCAACCTGTCCCATCCGGTCCCAGTAACCTCGGCAAAGAGCGACAAAGACGTGAGTTTCGAAGACTGTGTGGAGGTGATTCATCGTTTCTGTCAGCTGCTCTCTTAGGGGTTGCATTCTACCCCGTACATCCGATTCCACCACAGTCCCTTTGGAATCTTGTAGAACCTTTTTCAGTTTTGTAGAGGCCTGTAACTTTGACTAGAACACAAAAAACAACCTGGAAGTCAGAGATGTGAGGAGATTGAAACAATGAGTGATGCAAGTTTACAGGATCATCACTACAAAGACGAAAGCGCAACTCACTAAAAGTTGTACAATGAAAACAAAGCTGCATCAGATCATAAATCCCACAATGAGGCAAGAAGAAAGCAAGACCATTGGAAGGATGACTCCATAAAAAAAAATCATGCTTGCAAGTCTTTCACAAAGGATAGAGGCCTTCTACAAGAGGAAACCATCAGCTATTAGATACAACTTCTTTAAGTGTAACAGAGACCCTTTCTCTGGTACTTTCCACACACTGAGCTTCAAACTACTTTTTTGCCAACTTTTGAGAACACATGCTCATTTGCAAATTGTGTGGACCAAGATCAGGTTATACTTCTATGTTCAACATGTCCATATAAAAATAGTGGCTTTCACAAAAATTATCAACGATGTGAGTCGATACTAACATTCTCGGCAAGTTTTTCCACGACAGCCTGCAGATAATTTCTGAATTTGGCTCTCAGCATGACTGTCACCTCACTGAGACGCTCTCCAGGAGCTGTGTTTCCACTGATGGGCATGCAGGAACCCCATGACTTGAACTGGAGTTCTATCTTAGGGCGCAAGACATCTAGCATTCTCTTCAAAGAATTTAGAAGTACCCCAAGCTGCATGCGAGCATCATTAGAGACCAAATTATTTAAGGTAAACACCAGAGGAACTTAAATATTGATTAATGGACTGAGATTTCATGAGATCAAGACTCACCTCATCAGGCACAGTATAGGAGCATACCGATCGCTTTGCAAGTTTCTGGACATACTTAAGGCCAAATTTCTTAGGTGTTAGATTATCCTTCAACGGTGAGAGGACATCTGCATATTGCTTGTCAAGAGCTTCCACCACTGCCTTTTCAATATCAGCAATAGCCTATCCAGCAGAACAATTACAGCTTTATTACACATAGATTTCCATCTTTATATCCTCAAAAAGGACAAGTTTACCTACATTCTTTTAAAAAATTTCAGCAATTTCATACAAAATGGATAAAGAGTGATGGATCATTAAGATGACATACATTCTCGAGCACAAATATGTATTCTGGCCACCTGCAAATGATGACTTCATAGTCATTCAACATCTCTCTCAGCCGATCATACATTTCATCCACGAAGGGAGTTGTAGAATGTTGAGTCCTAACACCTGACCATTTCACCTGCAAAGTGATGGAAGTAGTGGTCACCAGATTCAGATTCTTGAAACAAAAGCAAGCAATCTAATAGGCCTTCTATTCCATTGCAAAAGTGTGAACCAGATAAGATTATAGAGATTGAATGCACGACACAGCGTCCTTGCAAACTCCTACCTTGTCCAATTTACATGTCTCAAGTAAGGACAGGCGCTTATCTTGAATCCACACCAAAATATACAGATGGAACAATTCTTTAGCATCAACGCCACCTTTCACAGGACTGTGGAAATATTAAAAAGAAGCGTTAATATCATCCAAGGCACAGTGTCACATAGAGCAGCAGCGTATTTCATTACAGTTTCCTACCTGATTTTCCAGCCAGCAAGATCCCTCTGAAAATCAGATGTAGCAATGACAAGCTCTGCCACTGGAGGGGAAGGACCAGAGGGTGGGCAAGCAGTAAGAAATGCACGCAATCTATTGCATAACTCACTGCTGTATATTGAGGAAGATAAATTTGGCAGGTCAATGAAACTGCAACAAAGAATTATCATCAGAATAATTGCAGAACTCAGTCATTGGTCTATCAAGTAACAGAAATGAGTAGATGGTCCACACAAGATGCCCCCAAGAATATAGCAATTTGCAAGACCTCATGCGAATGAGTTGCATGTCTGATCTCATGCCACGAATTTGCAACCTTGATGTTCTTCTCATGCATGCGCTACTAGCATGAGAACAATCCTATGGTGGTCAACAAAATATGCCTAGAATTGGCAGCAATCTTGCAGTACAAGTAGCGTGACAACAATAGTGCTGTAATCACTAGAAATCGCCAGCTAGTTTTCGCAGCAGATAATGTGTATTAATGTTATTACTTTCATGCACCAAATTAACAATGACAAAGCTTAAGAGTAGTCACATAACTATTTTTACTGCTTAGGCATTCTGAACCTAATTGTAAGAAACCAACATACATGATCAAGCTCAATTGCAATGCTGAATGCTGATGCCAATTGCAAATGCAACCGATTTTCCAGAACAAGTCTTTTGTGTCTTACTATGAGCACATACCTGGGGAGTATATCCTGATTATGGATCTCAATATCTGTAGAAATTTCATTCTTTATGTTCATGCAAAGTGCGGTCATCTTCTGATAGGCAGTGGACATGGATACGGGATCCATCAGCATAAACTCAGTATTGCTTGTAACATATTCATCAGTCTCAGTCAAGTGTCTTCTTGATCTCTTTCTGGCAGCAGTCTGCAAGCACAATGCAATTAAATGAGGTTAAAAGGAAATAACTCTATAAATGACACAAAATAAAGGAAAATGGCATTTGGGAGCATGTCAGTATCTTGGACCTGGAAATACTGACACAGACTAGTCTGTGCCTCAGGAGACAGTATATCATGAAGCAGAGTGTATAGTTTAATAGCGGGTTCCAAGGCAGGTGCAGCAACCCCAGTTGCAGGCCTGAAAACATCCATAATCCCCGAGAGTGTCGACTCATCCAGTGACTTGTAGTTCTCAAAAACAAGAGCAAGGATCTGTTCAATTTGATCCTTGGCTTCTCCCAATATGCGGTTCTGTTGAAGGGAGTGAAGATAGTAACACAAGTTCCAGATGAATGCACTCAAGCATAAAGCCCAGAAATAAAAGGACTCAAGAAGAAAAGAAGCGACCAAAGAAAATAAAAAAGTTGTACAAAAGGCAACAAAGACAGTCCCTTCACTATGACGGGAAAAGAATTCAAAAAGGCTGAAATTTACCTCCTGATGGCTTAATGTGCCTCTACTTTGGCCCTTCATTAGTACAGGGATCAATAAGTCATACACCAGTTTAAGGCAGTCGGCGGTAGGAGAGGCCACGTCCATTATATATGAAAGGTATCTGCCAAGAATGTAAAGATCTCAAACAAAAGGAAATTGCCAGAAAATACAGAAGGATATTTATTGATCGATGACATCATTAACAGTTCCAACAGAAAATGCGGCGCAACCAACCATCTCCCTACCTTAACTTGGAGTAGACATCAGAAACTCCATAATATGAAGCGAACTCTGTTAAAAGCCATTTCCAAGGACCATTCAACAACAGGTTTCTTTGTTGAAACTGTTGTACCTTCATAGCAACTTCTAGAACCAGGTCATATGCAACAGTTTCTGCAACAGTCCCATACTAGGTTCCGAAGAAATGGGAAGTCAACAACGGGCAAGAGAAGACATAAATTCAAAATGATCGATAAGTGTTTGAGAAAGAACTCAGATATTGACAGATCATTAAAGGGATAAGCATATTCCTCAATCAAACAAAGAATCACTGCACTAAACCATGATAAGTCTCTGAGCTGCTCAGTTTGAAGGTAAACAAACCATGGTGCCTTCTGAGATGCTTAGTTTGCAGAGTAAACCATGGTAAGTCTTTTAGCTGCTTAATTTGCACAGTTCCCACCCCCACAGTTCGACTGTGACTGGGCCTCAACAGGCACTCAGAGAAGTCAGAAGATAGGTGATTGCAATCTACGATAACCTCTAAACAGTTGTTACTAGCCAAACATAGCTTCGCATGACAAGGAAGCGAGAAGTCTCAAAAGCTTAATCTGAAATCATTTTTGGATTCGGCTTCAGTGTTCTTCCCAAGTTAATTTCTGATTTTTTGAATTGTAAAATACTTCCTACAATAGATTTCTGTTTTCTATCCCAGTAACTTCATGTGGTTTAGAAGGAAACCTCATTTAGTCTGGGTGAAATGTTCAAAACGATGCATGATGACACGTATTTCTGAAAAAGATGGGAAATTTCTGAAAGATCAAATTCGAGACTTCAAAGTAAAAAATTGCAAAAACTTTTGACTCTCTTCTCCAGCATGGCCTTTATTAGAAACAATTAAAAAACAGCAGCCCTTGGCAGTTTGAAGAAACTCTCTGTCATCAGCTTCTTAATCTCACACGCTCTACTTTAATGCCCACAGAAATCAGAGCCAACTTGGACACACATACTTCACAGTTCATGTGTTTGCATAGTGGAAGGCATCCATGTGAGATCTCAGATATGTCACGCGGAAAACAAGAAAGTCATGATAATCCAATAATGGTCAACAAAGCACAAGTATCTATCTAATGCTACTAAAGAAACTCACCTTGAGATGACTATTGTCTTCGGAACTATTTGAGTAATTTATATAGAGCTGCAGTTTCCCTACAAGCTCGTGATCTGGCTCACGATAAATACACCACCAGCGTAACTTGTCAGCCTGCATTCAATTTCAAGACAAGCTTATGTTATCTTCCTACTGAAACATCGATCAAGAGCCGAGGGTAACCACCCCAACAAAGTATTGCCTGAGTTAAACTTCTACAGGTACTAAGAACTTGCATTCAAAAGTCATAATAAGAAGTTACCGGGTCGTCGGCAATAGTTGCCACCTGTGCCAGGACACGACCATAATACTTCCCCTTTGAATCTTGAACTTCAACAATTAGATCATCTCCAGCACCATCTGGAAAGCTGTAGAGTAGTCAATAATATTTCTCTTGAACAATAGAATTTCAAAGAGCTGAAAATAACATAGACGACTTACAAGACATGAGTTTCACCAGATCCAGGTTGCATGCGTATGGCGTCTTCTTCGCTTGTACTCTTCAATCGCAACAGACAAGAGTATGTTTCTGATGATGTTTGATGCAAAAATGTTTAGCCCATGAACCAAACAGCAAAAGACTTTTTAAGAAAACAAAACAGAAACATATCATGCTGTTGTGAGGAACAAGATGTTGATTACTCAAACTAAGCCCATATTTCCGTAGAACTTATATTTGCTCACAAATTCCAAAGAACCCAGCAAAAAAACTTCTTGCCATATAGATTCTGGTGTTCTAAAATGCGTAGTAGATGGACTTGGTAATCTGCTGTATGCCATCCCCAGTTTCTATTTCAGAGTTCGTACGGGTGGTGCTCTCTAACTAAACATGTCAGCAATTGAAAGCAACATGGCAAAAAACAGGGCTTTCACTTCCCACCAGTAAGCAGGCACCATGAATCTTCATTTACCTTGCACAACCTCATATGACATTGAGCTGTTACGCAGACTTGTTACCCCAGTTTTCAGAAGTCCTGAAACTTGCTTCAAATAACGAGTACTGGCATGTACGTATGCCAAGCTTTGGCGTGAGAAGGAACCCTTTGCTGCAATTCTGGGCCTTGTATGGACATTTCCAAGAGCTTGCCATTTCGAGGACAGAGTTGACTGGATGTTGGAGAAGTTATGTCGTAGAACTTCCATGTTTAGCGATGGCATCCTCAACGATGAACGTGTCTTCAAAGCTAGTATATTGCATCCAGTAGGGGGATCCAGGACCGTTTTGACTTTCCTTACTGCAAAAGGTAAGGATATCTTAGGAATTCGGAGTCTATATAAAGACAAAATTATATTATATACAGCCAAAGAATCAAGACAAAATCTTGATAGAAACAAAAGAAAGGATCATAGTATACCTTGAACCTTCATCTTGCCAATAATTTTTTTGGGTTTTGGCGCAGCTCCCTCACTTGTGAGCTCAGCTGATCGTTTCGACAGGAGTTCCTCCTCTGACTGCAGGAGAACTTGCTGCAAGCTGTACAACGCAATGTTTCAGGAAGCTGACCATAACCTTACACGAGGGGAAAGCAATTCTAGGACAAAAAGAATTCATGTCTAAAACCATGGAGAAAGAGAAAGGCTTACTCACCCAAATGCATCCCTCAACAGAAGGCACTCATTTTCCAGAAACATAGGAGCCTCCGTGCAGCCCCTAGCCCAAGCATTCAGGCAAAGGCGTACGCATGCATCATATGCTATCACAGCATGCCAAGGACCCAATGCACTGCATATTGTTTAAAGTAAAGGAAACAGAATAAAAGACAAATTACAGGTCAACAGAACTGATTATCGTCAACAGAAGCCACAACTACAATCATCAAATGTTACCTTGCATGAAACGCTGGAAGACGCGGAGGGTGTGAACTGGAGGGCAAAGCAGTTTCTGCACTAGGAGTAGCCCTGTGAATTGGGAGCAAGCCATGATGTGAATGTCAATTCCAGTGAAAATCAATAAAAAGCTCTTCTAGTGCTTTGTGCATCGATATAAGGTTTTACTGAAGAGAACAATTACAGAGCTTCAACACACCTGACAAATTGCTCTGCACTCTTATTCACAGTTTCATTCCCCTTATTCCCAGGTGTTGATTTAACTGTCTCTGGGGCATCAGTAGCTTTGAGACCTGTAGAGTCTTGAATTCCTGCTCTACTTTCAGCTCGAGAGGCTGGGGTTTGTTCAACTGCTTTTCTGATTTCATGGACAGAACTGCTAAAAGGAGGTGCACTGGGAATATCATCGTCCGAGTATCTACCGTTCTGCATTTTTGTGGCACTATCCTGCAAGGAAGGTTAGTTCAGCAAAAAATCAACTTCACAAAAGTTCTAAACTCAAAAAACCTGTTACTACTTCCATCCAGTTTCTTTAAAGAATAATAAAAGAATAACAGGCACCAATTGCCTACAAAAAGGCAAAACCCACTTACAACTCTGACCGTGCATGTACATGGCCAAAGTTAAACGCAAATACTAAGAGTAACAGACAAGCGAGACTTCATAGATAATACTCATCACGATCAGTCAGTATAGCATGCCACCTACTTTGTATTTATCTACTGCAGATATTAATACTCATCGTCCAATACTCAGCTGCATAGGTATTTGCTTAAAAGTACATATGCAACTTTCTCAATCAATAGTCTATGCATTGCTGCTTGGGCACAATATTCTCTAATTCGTGCATCAGAGAGTGATATAGTCTACAACATATACTAAACTACTAGGACATCCTGAAGCAGGAAAAGAAGCTGCTTGATAAGAGGCTGCGGTACTTGTTCTGCCTGCCATTGCTTGCATAGACATTCGAACACATATCCCAATATCACCACATGCAAAAGGGAGGATTATTCCATCATCAAGCACATATGCAGCGTCATATTGGACAGGAAAATTTATCAAATATGCAGAACTTCAGCATGACTAACTCAATCAAAGGCAGTGTTTTTTTATTTTTAAGACGAACCTTCATGGCAGTAGAGCCTATTTTCGATTGCGAAGGCACACTCGAGGTATATCCTTCAGAAACATGTGCTCTACTCCGTGGAATAGACCCATTTATGCTACCAACTTGCGTGGTAGAGAATTCTGAGCTACCTGAATCAGATGACTCATCCTCTGTGTAACCATTTTGTCGAACGGGATACCTCACGTTCCCTTTTTCTCTAATCTGATCCTGTCTACCCAATTTTGTTTCCACTGAAGAACTGACATCCGAATACACACTGCTATATCGTGGCCGGCCTTGCGGAGGAGGGTTCCTTGAGCCGCGAAACTTTCCATTGCCAGCTATTTCATCTCGAGGAGACGACTCTAGGGAGTAACGCCCACCATAAACTTCTTCTGAGTCACTGCTCATGTCAGTCTCTGACGCTGAGCCACAATCCTCAGCATTGTGATGTATCGTGCTCGTCATTGCAGGCAGAAGGCCACTACGGAACTTTGACGTCGGAGGCAGTACAAACCCATGTCCAACTTTTCGTGTGCCAATGCCGGAATCCATTCTCGTCCTCAGATTTGGACGTGGGAGCACACCATCGTTCTGAGAAGGAACAAGAACAACATCCACATTTCAATTTTATTGCAAAAAGTTAATTATTTGAAAGCTTTGAAAATCACAGTGGACAAAACGACAGAATCTGACTAAATTTGCACCAACCAAATGAGAAATTTCACTACTACAATTGCGTCTAAGTGAATAAAATCACGAGAAATCAGATAAAGAATCGCAAATATCCGTCCAATATTTCTTTCAAAAGGAAAGGTACCAGCACTAATACGATAAAGAAACACAGAAATGATCCAAAAACTGAGAATGTAGCTTCTATGGAGGGAGAAAGACATCGAACAGGAAGAAATCTACAATCTCGCCAGTTTCTTCGACAGAATCAAAGATCAAACAACATAACATGCGAAGTGCCTTGAGATCACTACAAACAACAACAGCAACACGAACAAAAACCCAAAATTTAACCTCGCAAAAAAAAAGGGAAAGGAAACGTGATCCAGGGGAGCTGACCTCTCTTACCCATCTGATGGCATTGTTGTCCAGCCCGTCAGTGAACATCCCTTCACCAAATCTCTTCCCCGAACTAAGAGAAGAAACGAGGTCGAAACGCCGCAACCGAAATCCTCAGATCCTCGACTTCAAGTGCGAGCGCAAACTCTGGCTGTCGCCTCACACAGTGCTCGATGAACTTTTGCTTCAGCCGAAAATGTCAGTTTCGAATGCACCGTGCCTCAAAGCAATCAGAACATGGTGGTCGCTCGTGGGACTATTTGTCGCTCTCCGGAAAATCGGAAAAATTTGCAATTTTTCTATTTCATGTTAAAATTTTATCGTCGTTGCGTAATTCTTTTTCCTGATAAGAAAGATTCCCCTTTTTCTAAAAATATTTTATTTCCTGCTGAGCGAGAGAGCAATAATGCGGAGACAGTTTGCCAGACGGTGTCGTTTACTACCCAGTTCCGAGGAAGGCGACGTCGTCGGATTTGGAACCTCCCCCAAGTCGATGTGGGCCCTTCCTAAATTTCGCTGGGTATTCTTAGAATTTATTAAGCTCGTGAGAAAAAGAAACAACTTTAATTTACTTTAAAGAATATTTCCTTTTAATTTGCGCCGAAACCAAAGGCCGTGGCCACGTAGTACTCGTACAAGTGATGGGAGTGGGGAGCAACGGGAAGTATGACGTGGCAGTGTGAGCCTTTTCTTGTTGGCTAAGGTTTAAGGTTTTTATATAAAAAAAAAAAAACAGAAAATCCTCGACACTCGAACGTTGGGAAAAGTGGGGGCCACAAGAGGACGGAGGCACTTCTGTTCTCCTCTTGTTTTCTTCGTTTTTTTTTTTTTTTGCCTTTTCTCTCTCTTTAATGGTTTTCATTTATTTTTTGGCCTAATAAAAGCTCTCTTTGCTTGCTCCAATCAATTTCTCCCTGACCTCCCGCTAAATGCGAACGAAAGTCGCTAACGTTGTTGACGTGCGGTGTGGAACGGGTCCCACTCCAGCCCCCTCTTCGTGTGCTTTCCGTCTTCCTCAACGCCGTTATCTAGAGGGGAGAACTTTATTTTTATTTTATTTTTTTTTATTTTCTAACTGAAATATTCAATTGTGACCCAAAAAAAAAACCGAAATATTTAATTAATTTAAGGTTACACAAAACATTAAAAGATGAAGATATTCAATGGGAAACGAGTATGCTGTCATATATGAAGTCCTTAATTCTCTTCTCTTACCCAGCGTTTTTAGTTATCTATCTGAATTGCCTTCTCTACTTCAAATTTAAATTGAGCTCTTCATATATCGTTCGAGAGACTTAATTCCGACAAAAAAGGTCGGGAAAAACAATTTCGATTTCGCGTGAAATCATTGCGTACCAAAGAGAGAAGAGGGTCTTGATCAAGCCAAATTCAAAGCGAGCATCATGTCTTTTTCCAGCGCAACAGTATCAAAGCGGGACCGACCAAAAAGTACAAATTTTTTGAAATGCGGGTGTGCTCGTCACATGGGATGGTATCAAAAACCTAAACCCTAACTTCCGAGGGAAGGACTCCCAAAGTCCACAGATTTCCACGTTGACTCCAGCTCAAAGGCAGATCGCGAGATCCTCGAAGCCTCTCTCGTTTTCATTTAAAAAGCTTTGAGAAAATGACACTGACGACTAAAATCATTAGTGATAAAGAAAGAAAAGAGGTGTTTTTTTTTTTGGCGCTTTCTTTGTGACAAAGAAATACCGATTTGGGCCCCGGGGGGGCCACTGATCAATGATGTTTCTTCTTCACCGCCAGCCAGCGGAACATTTTGTTAGCATTTGCAATTCGAAAGCTGCCCATAAGAATCAGCATTTGCGATCGGAAACGCTGAGGATTCAAATCGGAGTATTTCCGGCACTTGTGTTAGCAAATTGGGAAATCCCGACATCGAAACAAGCGGATCGCTGCGTTCCATCGAGAGGGGTCGAGATGCGGACGAGCGATCCAGGAGGAATCCTAAACCCCCGCCCAGAGAATGAAAAATACGAAGAGTTGGGTCGGTCGGTTAGGAAAAGTACTTTCATGACTTCAACTTGAACCCTAAGGCAACACGAGCTGGGAGTTTCGTGACCCTTGAACGATGCGGGGATCAAATGACGGGTGTTGTAAGGTCCTTCTACACTTGAAATTCTTGAAGCGATACTTGTTGATGCCAAAATATAACTCACGAGCGATGCAAAGAGGAAAGAATCGACTGGGTAGAGGGTTGTGTCAAGTCGGTTTTGTACTAGGAGTTTTAGGATTAAACATAATACATTTATTATGAGCTCTAAAGGCGGGGTTGGTCTCCCCTGTACAAACTAGTTGGGAGTTGATGTCGCTCTCCTGATGAGGCCATGCAGGCCGAAACCAATCGCAATGTTAAATATAATGTGTCATCACTCGATACAAAGGACGTCCGAGTTAAGCTGGGTATGATATGACTCGATTCAGTAAAGTCATTTGCCTCGAGTGTTCTATGGGACAACTAGAGAAAAGGGGGCCTGGCCTTGCACGACACGCCGGGGGGGTTGGGCATGGGCTATTCCGCAATCAAGGAAACTGTGAGCCCGTGATAGAGGCATATGGGCTGGTTAGTGCCGTGTGATAACTCTAGTTAAAGTGATCATTGGGCAAGGCCTAATTGGACCGGCCCATGAGATTGACTTTTATGTATAGCCTCGGCCCGAACCAGGAACCAGGCTAGAGGCTCGAGCAATGGGATCATTGTGCGAGTCCCATCCATTTGCCCTTGGGGCTTGGGCTGCGGTAGTAGGCCCACCTGGCCTTTGATTAATGCCGTGCATGTGTATAATGTTTTGATTGTTTCTGTTCTTCGCAAGGCGATTTGTTTATTTGAGTAAATGAAATAAAGTTACAACGCAATAGTATCGAAGGGTTAAATTGCAGCTTGAGTCTTTAAGTTTCATCCTTGGTCCGACACTTGATGTGGAAGTCCAAGGCCTTAGCCTTAGGTTCAATTCCCAGCCTACCCACGATCTCATGAACTTGGTTAACCTGCGAAGGACGAGCCTAGCCTTTCTGCGTATCGCCAGTCTCACGTTTCACCGCTCGCACCAAGTGGGGTTGTTGTGATGGGCTCATCAAGCATCACCGGTTTGGTCTAACATGTTGAATGATTGGCGAACCGGTAGGTGCTCGCGTGATCCATAACAAAACCGACATGCGAGCGTCGTATCGGTTCCTGGGCCATACACAAAAGCGCGCTATTAAGATAAGCAGATGGAGGATTAGCATAATCTTGTCGCGAAAACTGCAGTAGCTGCCAACAGATCACAATCGAACCTCGGTCATCCTCGCAACGCGATGAAAACTCCAAGCGTGCAGGGTCAATAGTTACTCCGGCAAAAGTCAAAAGGCAATCTCACTTATTACTACATGCGCAAGTGCATTTTTAGCCCGCTCCATCTCCATCTCCATCTCCATCTCCATCATCAGATCGCACGGATCTCCGATCCTGGCCGCTCATTAAAAAAATAATAAAAAAATCGGCAGATTGGCTGCTGTACTTCTTTTTTGGTCACGTGGTTACTGTGCTCCCTCACGTGCATTTCGACGGAATCATGATTGTCACTTTCAGTTTCAGCCGCTCTTTTAGACCGTCGGAGGAGGAACCCCAGCTGTATCAGTTTATGAGCTCTTACTTAACCCAACTAAGCGCGACGATTACTTTAATTGAGAAGAAAGCAAAAAGGTCAAGGAAGTGTGAATTCCAACCACCGGCTTGCAAACCTGGTCACGCGCAAGTCCCTACCATGATGGTAGGGAATCATTAAAATCCCAGCCCTCCACTCCCTATTTATAGGGGGCAAGGCTTAGGGAGTGGAGGGCTGGGATTTTAATGTTTCCCTACCATCATGGTAGGAAATCCCAGCCCCACGCGCAAAGCCCTGCGTTGTTGTGTCGGTGTCGTCTAGTTAAAGATTAACCCGGTTCTTGTGGCTCTGTCCGAAGGCAATTTCTCTCTCTCTCTCTGCCTCTGTCTGCCTCGCGTGCTATATAAACAATGGTTTGACCAGAGTAAAAAGTGTAATCCACGCACAGATCTTGGTTCAGCCTCTGCGGCAGTCCGTGCGTGGCGGTGTGGATGGACGAGCCAAAGCGTGCGCCCCATGCATGCGGTAGTCTGCCGATGTGATGTGATGTGATGTGATGTGATGCGATGCGATGAATGTCCCTCGAAATTGGAACTCATTGCCTTTGCCCCGTTCAATTATCGAAGTATGGAGATAAAAGGCAAAATGATATAAATAGTTCATAAATTTTGACAAAACGTATAATTTGATCTCTGAATTTTTAATTTATTTAATTTAATCCCTGAATTTTGATAAAATATATAATTTGATCCTTAAATTTTGACTTGTTCAATTCAGTCCATGAACTTTTAGTAATTATTCAATTTAGTCCATAGACTATATAAAAATGTTCAACGTTATCCTTAATCTTAAATTAACAAAATGATTGTATTGAATATTTTCATATAATTCAAAGACTAGATTGAACATGCACTAAAATTTTAGAGACTAAATTGAACAAGTCAAAAGTTTATGGATCAGATTGCACATTCTGCCAAAGTTCTAAATTGAACAAATTAAAAGTTCAGGGATCAGATTACACATTCTGCCAAAGTTCAGGGACCGTTTATGTAATTATCCCGAGATAAAAACATCCTGAGAGTGTTCTACATCGTTGCTGAAAGATACCCATGCGCCTAATCTCTGGAGAAAAAAAATAATTACATAAATGGTCTATGAACTTTGGCAGAATGTGCAATCTAATCCCTGAACTTTTAATTTGTTCAATTTAATACCCAAACTTTGGCAGAATGTACAATCTGATCCATAAACTTTTGATTTGTTCAATTTAGTCCATCAACTTTTAATGCATGTTCAATCTAGTCCCTGAATTATAGGAAAAATAATTAGGAATAACGTTGAACATTTTCATATATTCTTCATATATTCTAGGGACTAAATTGAATATTTACTAAAAGTTCAGGGACTGAATTAAACAAGTTAAAAGTTTAGGGATTAGATTGCACATTCTGCCAAAGTTCATGGACTATTTATGTCATTTTGCTAAAAAAAAAAGAGAATTTGTTAGTGGATTTTATTTTTGATAATTCAGAAATACATAGTAATGGTGCCAGTGAATATTCGGCGTGCATGACAATATTTCTTCTCTAGAAATCAATTTCTACTCATAAATTGATTTTTTTACTTCTCGAGAGAAGTATTTTTTTTTTAACTTTTTCAAGTGACTCCAAAATCACTTCTTGAGCCAAAAAAAAAAACTCAAAGAGTATAAAAATGAAGTTACGTAACCAAACGAATTTCTACTCTATAAGTTACGTTACCAAATGAATTTTTCACTTTAGAAGCACTTCTGAAGCATAAATTCTACTCCAAAAATATTGTCATGCGCCCCAACCATCGTTTCTGAATTCCTTCAATTAATTTTTTGTTTTGAAAGTCATATTATGACCTTCAAGTATATGCGTGACATGAATATACTTCTAAGGCATTGCTTGCCCTCGTGTCATGCAGTTTTAGTGCTTTGAAAAATTATCCAAAATACAAAATAGAATGTGCTTAACAGTTAACACTCGTTAGCAAGACCTAGTATTTTGATAAGAAGAGTCTCCTTGATAAGTGTGCCCACGATGTTGGGGGGGGGGGGGGGGGGGGGGGGGGGGGGGGAAAGTATGTCTTTTTTTTAATACCACTAAAAACCTCAAACTGGTACACATGTGACAAATTTACCCCAAATTATTATTTTTGACTATGAAAAACTCAAAACTAATACACATGTAACAAATTTATCTCAAACTAGTATAACCGTGATAAATTTACCTTATGCTAGTTTTCGTTAAATTTTACCGTCAAATTACTGAGTTTGATGATACGTGGCAATTGTCTTACCCTTTATTTGCTATAGGTCTATCAATTTGAAATTTTTCACAGTATTAACGCAATTTAACGGAAACTAACAGAGAGTGAATTTGTCATATGTGTACCAATTTGAGATTTTTCGGTGATAAAAAATAATTTTGGGTAAATTTGTCACAATTACACTAGTTTAGGATTTTTTGTGGTAAAAAAAAATAATTTTGGGTAAATTTATCATAAGTATACCGATTTAAAGATTTTTATGATAAAAAAATAATTTAGAGTAAATTTATTATAGATATACCAGTTTAAATTTTTTCATGGTATTAATCGTTTCCTTTCTTTTTTTTGTCGGAGCCCACGATGCTCGTCAAGTCAGTCAAAAGTGAGCATAACATCTTTTAAGACGTCTTGGAAATGCACGAGTCATGCATTTGATAAGAGTCATTATATCATCCATCGCCGATGGAATTCAAATTCCACCGTCCAGGTACTATCAACGGAAACTTCGGTTATTTTTTAAGGGAGCGAAGGCCAATAAACACACAGAGGATTTACACGGAAAACATACCCAAAATCATCTTGAATCATCAATTGAAATGAGTACGTCATGCATCGAAAGTACCTTGATTTTCACAGATTAAAAGTTTGATGCAGCTTTGAGAGCGAGCGATCATAAGTGCAAGGTTCAGCTCTCGCACGCTACAAAAAGTCAGAGCAAAAGTCAGAAAAAAGGAGAGTCAGAGATAGGACGGACAAAAAAAAAAATAAAATCAAATAACTTTCCGTAAATTACCCTTTTAATAACGCAATGCGCTAGGTCAACAATTCTTAAGAATTTCAAATTAATTTATGAAGACTCAATGAATGGTAAAGAGCGCTCTTTTACCATCAATTCATCATGGGATTAGGCTTCTTTTTTATCGCAAAAAATGAACGATGAAAAATAATTTCTTAAAATGATAGGTTATATCGCTTAAAAATTTTAGTTATTGAAAAACATTTTCGTCACCAATAATAATTAATATTTCGATTAATTTTGTGGACGATATAATATTTTTCATTCGTTTATTTTTATAAATGATATAAACGATTATTATTATATATATTCATGTTATTCAATTTTTCCATTTGATAAAAAAAAAAACTTGTCCCTGTCCACTCGGTTTTCCCGCTCGTCGTTTTGCGTTGGTTTGGTTAAGGCAGAAAAATGGGATTTGACTTTGGGTTGACGTAAGCTGTCCCTGTCCCCATTGACACCGAAAACGACATGTGAGTGAGGAAGGAGCGCACGCGCACCGCGTCTTGAGGGACGAATAAAACGCCGCGTCGTCCCCCACCCCCTCTATTTGTTTTTAATTCCTTTCTCGTAATGATCTAATTTTGGAACTCTTTTTATTAAATTAATTTTCGTACCGCGGAATGCGTCAAACTTGGAACCGCGTGGGCGCCTTTTTATTCCCAGGGTCTCCTGCTTTTCCCTCTGGATATCCGGTGGTCATCATCTTCCGATTTCTACTCCTCTCCTCCTCTCCTCTTCTTTTTTTTTTATCTGAATCATCTTAGATTAAGATTTTCGTGACATGCTTATCATTACTCAAATCAAACCATACAATAATGAGAGGCTTCGCATCTGTACTTGTAGTGTGGTGGTTGGGCCTACCCACCCTATTTGTTTCGTGATCTATGGGTCTATTAGAGCTACCCACTTCGATCAATTAGTCAAGATTTTGATCGGATACGAAATCACTGACGCTCGATCTAGTGGTATTTTCACGGGGATTCTATTTATCGCTTAGGAGTCAGTTTGTCTGGCCTTCATATGGATGAGGACCTCGAAAGCTCAACCTCCTTTCGTAACAACTTTCCTGGTATGACCTCCGCTAAGAATAGAATCTCAGTCTCTCTTAAGCCATCTCCACGAAAACTTGCCCAAATGAAAATGGACGATCAATAATAGGCCACGTCATTTGTTGAGGGGGAGGGGAAAAAAACTAGCGGGATTTTTTTTTTTTTTGAAAAATTTTGAATCTCAACACTCTCTAAAATCAAGCCGTCCATTTTCATTTGGACGGTCTGATTTGAGTAATGGTAACCATGTCATGGAAACCCCAATGTCAGGTGATCAAAATCCATTTTTTATGCCCATTTAAAAACCCACAGTCTCAACTACGATAGAATCATAAGCATGGAATATGATCCTAATTGAAATACATCCATTTTTCTCTTGTATTATGGGAATTGTGAGAAGAGATATCTGATTATACCACAGAAATTCCTCTGAAAATAGGAAATGTCATACCTCTTGGTGTGAATTGAACTATTGATTTACGTAATTGATAGTAACCAATTAGGTACGGAATGCCACGCAATAGGAAATTACTCTCGGGTCATTGTACATACAATAAATTCGAATTGGTGGCAAGAAAGGAATTGCCAGACGGCTGCAGTAATTCCACATTATGAATGCTGCATCACTGCATTCTCTCTCTTCTTCTAATCAGCAGTTTTGCCCTTCCCTTGCTGGGTATCTTGCCGATTCCCTTGCTCTCTTAATATCTTGTTAATAGCTACATTCCCTGCTTTCAGTATAATAGTGTCAAGGTGTATTTCATCATCCGAAAAAAAAATCAGATACGATCGAACTGTAAAATCCTTTGAATCACTTGTATTGTATCCCTCTCTTAGTTTGGGAAAACGACAAGTGTAATAAAACAGGATATAAGGATCGCAACCACTCCCACACACAAAGACCGTCTTAATGAAAACAATGGTCATCGGGGAGGCGTGGCCATTGCACGTATGTTCTATTTCTTGCCAAACTAAATGTATCTCGGACATGTCTTGCTGATCAAAAGCTCCAATCTAAAGATACAATTAGATGCAACATAAGGAAAAATAGTAAAGATTTGCAAATCAAGGATTTGCGCGAATTTGCATCGATTGAACGGGATTTGAACCCTCTAATTTCATGTTGCGTGATGTCCAACTCAATCAAAATTTAGGCTAGAAAGGATGAGTACAATTAGGCCAAGTCAATAACATGGACCACGACCACGACTTGGACCACGACCATAACATTTCATGGGTGAATGTTAATTGCTATGTCAAAACCTCAGCACTTACGTAGTTGCTTTTTAAGTGGAGATCAACATGCCACTTTTATGATCCGATCTGTCTGTTATGCATCGACTGTTGCTAAATCGGTGGATGCTTAAGGCTTCAGTCCCACGATGACGTCATCAATGTCGGTATTTGGTTGATCGAATTTTTTCAATACCTCGTAATCATTTTGCTGTTGAAGCAATCCTTTTTGCACCATGCTCAGGTATAATTCATTTGAATTTCGAAGGAACACAAAGATGTGAAATTCCAATTTTGCCATGCCAGTGATGCAGAATACCCTTTCTTGTCAAACATTTTATTGGGAAAAAATTACACAAAAAAAAATTAAATCTATTGCAATCGTGTCAATTCAGTTCAATAGTTTTTTTTTTTTTTTGCAGATTCAGTCTTAAATATTTTATATTTATACTAATTTAGTACATTTGGCCGGCAAGTACTAATGTGGCATCGCCGACGCCGACTTGAATAATTTTTAATATATATTTTATTTTTGTTGTTGTTTTCCTTTTATTATTTTTTCCCCTCTTTCTTCCTACTATGGTCGGCGAGGCCATCATGGTCGCGGTCGCAGGTGAGGTCGCCTTCACCTGCGGCCGACAAGACGACCTCGCAAACCTTCGGGTGAAGCGATTGAGGGGTGGCCTCGCGCAGCCTAGCGTGGGTTGCGAAGCCCTCGGCATAGATCGGCAACCCCTCGTCGGCCACAATAGGAAGAAAAAGAACAAAACGTGAAAAAAAAAGGATATTAAAATACTGTAAAAAAATCATCCATGCCAGTGTCGATCGGTCAAATTGACTGAATTGACATAAATGCAAAAGATTTATGACTCAATTAGCAAAAAAGAGAGAGAGACATAGATTATGATTGAACTGATATAATTACAATAGATTTATGCCTTTTTTTTTTTTTTAAAGTTCTCCTTTTATTGGCGGAACAAAATGTTCAAAGTGGTAAATCAAAGCCAAAAAGAACGGTCGAATTAAAAATGAAACCAAGTAACGAGCAACAACACTAGCGAGCGGACACTATAATACGTACTCGGGGTGTCCATCACTATGAGCAAAAAAAAAAAAGAAGCTTTAGCCAAAAGCTATATCCCCCTCCCACGTGTTTGATGATGGAAAACTCGATGTACCGCTCGGCCCTCATGCCCAGCCATCTCGACTTCTCTCGAGGTGCCCAACTCTTATTAAAACCCCGGCGGCCCCCCCTCCCCTCAACAAACGAACGCCCTTTAAGAAAATTTTGGAAAGGGGGAAGCAAAAGGATGGCGTCAACAAAGGGAAGTGGGTGGTGATTGATGGATGGCGATGCTGCTCATTTGATTATTGAAAAGCAAAGGCGAGGCATGGATTGGATTCCATTCCATGCTCTTTGGCCCTCCTCCTCCTCCTCCTCCTTTGCATTTGGTTCGAGGGGGGAGGCGGGGGCGTGTGCGTGCGTCGAGTGTGTCTTTTGAGTGGGAGCGGAGAAGGTATTCCTTTCGCTTTCCGAGCGTGGGTTGCAATTTGTTGGTGATTCCACAACCAAATTGGCTCCTCCACCAAACCCTTTTTTTGTTATTAAAGTGGGTGTTTAGCATTAGCCCCCACCAAAAACCCTCAGCTTAAGCAAAAAGGAGGGGTAAAGCGGGTCCCTTTTCCCATTCCCATTGATCATAAAACTTTTCTCTTTTCCGTTCCTTTTGTTCTTGAAAAGTCTTTAAAGGTGGCAGGTCAGGAAACCTGGTTCCGGGAGGTGTGGTGGACAAAGGCATGCCGTGCCTTTTTCCCTTTTGTATCTTCTGAAGTTTTGCCGAATTGCTCCTCGTCTCGGTGCCACGCGAGGCCAACTGCTTTTGCTGGGACTTTGTTATCATGCTTGTAGCAGATATGTATGCATACGTATGTGTATTATCTATGTGTGATTATTGATAGTTAGAAGTCCCATGTTAATTGCCCCTATCTCTCGTAAAAACAAAAAGGCAAAATTCCGAATGAGAGCTCGGAGGAGCGCCTTCGTTTTCTTAAATAAGGTTATGAAATGGACCCTATTTCAAATAACTGCCTGAAGTGGCCGTATCAGTCTCGAAAAAGAGCCTGACCTCACCGACTGATCAAGGGCTTTTTCTTCATTTATTCTTTTTCTTTTTCCATTTTCTATTTTTTTTCCTTTTTGTAGTGGCCGGTCTCAGGCGATGGCCAGCCATCGGCGATGCTCGAGGAGGACCAGGCCATAAGTAAGGCCGAGCCTCACCCGCATCAGTGAGGATTTGGGTGAGGTGACCCTCCCTAGTCGCCAGCAAGAGCTTGCAAGCCCTTGCTCAGGACTCGAGTTTGCATAAAACTCAATTCTTTTCACTAAATCCTAATTTGACAAAAAAAAGTTGGTGCATTTTTTTTTATAAATATTTTTTCTCTCCAACTTGGCATCGTACGTGACGTTAAGGGTAACCGAAGTACCAAAACGACGTCGTTTTGTTATGAATCCTAATTTTATTTTATTTTTTACAGAAAATCATAATTAAATTAGGTTTAAAAAATCCATGAAAAAGACAGACCCAAAAACAAAAAAAAAACGGTTAAAACTTAAAAAATGAAAAAAGAAAAGAAAAAACCCAGGCCCTCCACCTGTGGATGCCGCCCCATCGCTAGTGGGGGGCATTCGCGATGGCCGTCGCCTCGACAAGGGCCTGCTGGCCCTCTCCTGATTGTAGCGAGGGCTTTCTTGCCCTCGTCGAAGCGCCGACTACCCCATCGGCGATGGGGCGACCGGTACAATTGAGAGGCCATCGCTTGTATTTCTTTTTTATATATATTAAAAGTCTTTTAGTTTTTAAATTTTTGTAGTCTAATTTAAGTAAAATTTATGTTAAAGTTATATTTGGACGAAAATACCCTTGACGTGCCGGCGAGGTCAAGACCTTATTTGAAACAGTTATGGCCACTTCATGCTTTTATTTGAAACTGTCATGACTACTTCAGACCCTTATTTGAAATAAAATCCACTTCGGGCTCTTATTTAAGAAAATAATGACATTCCAAGCCCTTTTGGAAATTTTCCCAAGTCAAGATGAAAAAAAAAGTTGAAACTGCCCTTAGAAGAAATAGGGAAATCGATGTTCTTACAAAAAAGATAATATGCCGTGAACACCTCTATGCTTTAGGTCATTTGTCACATGACCTCCCCTTCTACAAATACATAGATAAGGATTCACTGGTTATATGTGTTTAAAGGATTAAGATTGTTTAAATTTAAGATTAAAAAAAATTAAAGTGGGTACATTTTTAATTCTTTATTGATCGACAGATAAGCTCAAGTTATCCCCATTTCACAAAAAAAATACCCCTACACCAAACAAAACCCCGTTCCCATTCTCTCTCTCTCTCTCTCTCTCTCTAGACCACCGTCGCCCCGCTCCCGACACGGTGGCTGGCCTTCACCGACACCCGCCACTCACCCACGTTGCTCATCCGCCTAGCAGAGAGGGAGAGAGGTGGGAGGAGGGGCCGAACAATGCTCCGACGGCACTTTTTAACAAATTAATCAATCTACAAAACACCGTTCTCATCTATCGCTACATATATAATAATGGATTTCCCTTGGATACATTGTCTTCTCGATGTATGTGATGATTAAAGCTAAGCACTGGAGAGGAATCCTTCACTTTACATCTCACCCCCATCGTGATATAAATCCATACACCAGTGGTTTGTATTGTATTGCTAAAAAAGAAGAAGAAGAGAGAGGACCCATTTTTTGGATAAACAAGGACAGAGGGAGTGCAGAAAAGCGATTGCCATGGGGATTTCATTGTTCCCTCCACTCCAAACAGGAGGCAAGATAGATAAATCCATTGTATTTGTACCACACCAATCCTTAAACTATGTCGCAGGAGATAAAATATGCAATTAGGGGGGCGATGGATCTTCCCACCTGTGGAGAAGATTTCTTGCAGGTGTTAAAATCATGGTCTCTCCTGTCAATAATCATTTTACTTAGGCTCAACTTTTCTTTTTATGTGTTTCCCCCCCCCCCCCCCCATGCTTTGGGGCTAAACTTTTGTCACCATGAGGCTGCAGTACCATTAGCTCGTAAAGTTAACCCTAAAAAAAAAATCAGTTACCTTTTTATCTATGATATTATCAAAACAAGTGTTGTTGGGTTCTATGAACAATGAATTAATATCATAAAAAAAAAAATCCAAACCGGTGCACCCGTACCACATTTATTCCAAACTAATTTTTGCATCACAAAACTTCTAAATTGATATATTCGTAACACATTTACCCTATATTCATTTTTACGTCACAAAAAATCATAGATCAGTACACGTACGTGACATTTGCACCAAAACATTCTAGATCCATCGTAATTTGAAGTAAATGTGATACAAGTATATCGGCTTGAGGTAAATGTAACATGGGCCGATTTGGGAGTTTTTGTGACACAAAAGTTAATGCGAGGTAAATATGGCATTGAGTGTATTAACTGAGGATTTTTTGTGATATTAACCGTGCGAGTAAGTGTTTTGAAAACTCGTTTAGTGACAAATTAAGATTACTAGATGGATTTCACTGCGCCATTGATCCCGCATTATATGCAAGTATACCTTAAAAAAATTGATTCATTATTTAACATGGTTAACAGTTGCCTTGCAAGACGAAATTTAGAGCCTGACTGTTGTTATTCAAAAAGTAAAAAAAAAAAGAAAAAAATGCATCCGCTCAACGTCAAAACCAATTTCCCCATGCACGCACCGTCAATCAATCATTTCCCCGTCCAGACATTGGGCAACTAGCTAACGTAGCTCAAAAGGAGAAAAAAACGAAGACGAGAGAGGGCTCGATAGCGGCAATGTGAAACTATCTAGCATCCACAATATTCGGAGGCCTTCGTGTCGTATTCGATATTCTTCGGTATTCCGGCACTCTCCGATACACGATCGACACATGGTTAACGTTCCAGACACACGTCAGCACGACATGCGAATTCAGCATCCAACATCCAGCATCTTTGAAAAAAAATCAAGTATCACGTGTCCGTGTCGATACTAGGTATGTGTTGAGGCAATGATTCACCATAATTACGGAGTCAAACGTCCCCGACCCCAACAGACGAAACGAAACATCCTTTGCGGGCATCATCGCATCGTGCGACACTCCGCACGAAACGAGCGGGGGGGGGGGGGGGGGGGGGGGGGGGGGGGGGGGGAGGAATCATTGGCCGAGCAGCATGTGTAAAAGAGAAAAATCGAACGAAGCCATCATCATCATCATCGCTTTACCGTCCTCTTCCTCCTCCTCGTCCGGGGGTTTGAACGGGTCAAGTACCAAATAATTGGTCTTCGTGTATTTAACATAGGATACCGTCCCTTTCGATCCCCCTCCCACCCCTCATCAATACTCTTCTCAACTTTTTTTTGCCCCCTCAGTTGCTTTCGCTACGTGATCACGGTGGTTGCGGTTCCATTTCTTTTATTGCCTCTCCCTTCAGCAAATTGGTTTGATGCGATAGACAACCGAACCCCGCGGACTCTAGAGGATGAACGTTTTGATCGTTAGGCATTTGCCGCCACCGTGACGTGATCATGATGCGTACACTGCGTAATCGCATGGTCGTCGACGATCGTGCATAGTGCCGCGATGTATTGATACTGTATGGTGCCTGTGTGTCGAGATGTCCAGCGAAAAAACCCGAGTTCGCATTGGGAAATGCCAGGGCGAATTTGCGGGCTCATGAATGAATGAATCTATTAAAAATCGACTTTAAGGATGGTCCAATTCTAAGACCATCTCTTTTCTTTTTGTGCTTTTTGGTGCATAGTTATAGTATGGCTACTTTGTTGGAGTTGGCGAATACTTCGGGGACCCTTGTTTCTCACACCGGGTATGCCCACGTGAGCTTAGGGAAACCAAAGTGTTATCCGACGACATGTGACCCATGCGCGCGGGATGCGGGGGTTCGGGGGCAGCGCCCCCGACACGGGTGTCCCGCTGCCCGGTCAGCGGGCGGGGCTTCCGCTGCCCGGTCAGCGGACGGCTGCCCCGCTCGCCGGTGAGCGGGCAGGGGTTCGGGGGCAGCGCCCCCGAAACCTCAACGGGTTTAGACTTTTATTTAAGTTAACCCGTATGTTATGGGCTTAATAGAGGTTTCGCTAGGTTCAGGTTTTTGGGCCCGTTTAGGGCATATATATTTTGCTCGTTTTATGCTGATCATAGTAACGAGTTGAGTGGTTGTAAACCGAATATCATAGTGAAAAGCTCTTGCAGGACGTAGCCCTATTTTAGGGTGAACCTGGGTAATCTCGTGCGTCATTCAATTTTCTTGATTTCTGTGTGATCGTTCTGATTCGGTGTGCGATAAATCCCATCATACTTGAGATTTATCGTGGCAGTTGAGTGGCTAGTGGCTTGCACTCATTTGGTTAAGAGGTGATTTATAGGGCCAAAGTTAATGGATACCCATCGAGGGAATGTGCTTCGTTTTGACCTAATAAAGCTTGGCATTTGCGGATGCCTTGTTCTAGCTCGAGATCAAGAATCTCTCACCACATCGATCTCTCCGTGTCGAAATTAATCGGGTAGTGACTTGATTGCTGGTTAGTATGTCAACGATCGATCTCGTCTTTTCACCATTAAATTAACGAGTGTGTATTTTTTTTTTGTATTATAATTTTTCGAAAGTTTACTCAAACCAGTCCCAACCAACAACTAGTGTTGCTGAACAAGTTATGATTTATTTGTAATTGGTCGTATGTTCATCAAATGCGATACCGTTTCATAGGAGAATTTCACTGTTTTTCCCTCATTAAACTTTTGACTTTGACCCCATATTTCTGCACTTTTTTTTTTACAGTCTTCACGCGCTTGAACATAATTCCAAATAGAGGACAAAAGCTTAAACATTATCCGGGGAATTTTGCTTTTCGCGCATCTGCCGGACTTTCGTTGGATCATCACGGCTCGATCCCAAAACCGGGCCACCGGGGGCATCACTGTCAATTCGCTTCTCTATAAATCTCAGCCTCCTCGTGTTCATCAAGTTTCGATTTTGATTGTACCATCTCCTTCCTTCTCTCTCTCTCTCTCTCTCTGAGATAGCTTTTTCTGCGAGCGTGGTGGGAGCTGAACTGTTCTTTGGCCGTTTCTTCTGCAGAGATTCATCCCTTCTTTTGTCGACATCATCTGTAAGTCTTAAGCATGCTATTGGTCTGTAGTCTGTACTGCCGAGGGCTCTCTCCTGCATTTGCTTTTATGTTGGCACTCGCAATCCCTTTAAATTTGGGTTTTTGTGTGTGTGTGTGTGTGTGTGTGTGTAGATTCACGGGGTTTTCTGTTTCATCATGTTTCGATATGAACCCGAACGTAGAGGATGGGTTCTTGCTTGTGTAGTGTATTGGTGGTGTTCTGTTCTTTGTTGTTCTGCATAAGCCGATGCTCCGTGAAAACTCTTTTTAAGTGTTTTTGCCGTTCTTTAACCAGGCTGAAACCGAAATCTCTCTTGACTTATTATTCTCAAGGTAAATTAACTCACAGGGTATATGTTTTTCCCACTGTTTTTTCTTCCATTTCCCTTCCTGAATGTTCTGAATCTCTCATTTTTTGTGTTCGGTTGTTGAAAAATTTTAGACCACATAGGAAACAACTATGAAGTTGTTGACAACCGAGTCAAAATCTTTATTGGCTTCAACGTCTTAGAAAGCTGTGTAGAATGGCCTAGTATTATTCTTTTCTAGTTTTCTTTTTGTTTCAGTAGCGGCTAGATTTGCTTTGCAGTTAATAAGCTTCGCTAACACTTCATCGAATGGCTTTACAGGGTCTTTGAATCACTTCTTGGCAAGGACCGGTTCTGTTGATTTAAGCAGAAAGGAGAGAACAGCATGCGTTGTTGGTTGAGTCTTTCTGTTGATGTCTTCCGCAAAGTCATCTCTTTGAACCTATATTGCAGAGTTATTCTGTAATTTGGATTACCGACTTTGAGCTTCCTTTCACGCTCCGTTTCACTAGAACCTTTGCTTCATAATGGGGTCCAGTTTCTTTGTTGTCGTTCCCTGCTACGTCCGCCAAATTAGCTGAATGTCTTGCCGTCCACTTGTTCCTGTTCAGATTTCGCCAGAGAAGTTAGTCATAAACTTTCGTCTCTTTTGGTCATTTGAGTTTGGGAATTTGTCTCTTGGGATCACAGTCTGTTATTTTCTGCTTTTGTTTCCGGGTCTATTTCTGCTCATTCATTCAAGTTGTTGATTGATCCGTGCGGGTATATTTATTACCTTGATATTCCCGAGATCTGAGGGGTGGGGAGGTGTAGTTATGGTGTGCCAAGCAGCAAGTCAGACAAGATTTCGGGCAATGAAACACGAAAATGGGACCGCTGGGAGCTCAACAGTAGTTGTTAGAATCATAGCATGCTTTCAACCTCTTCATGATTGCCAGGTTGGTGACTGAGTCCTTCTTGCTGCGTTAGATGTCTGTGTGCTTGGTGTTTCTGTAGCCCTCTCTGTCATATTTTACTAGACGTCTGAATATGATCCTGATGTTATTTTGTAATACAGTTGAATAAGGTAATGACAGCATTGTGATTAGATACTGATTGGGTTGCTTTCTTGGATATTTGCAGGCCGAATATTTCCGCCATTTGCTAAAGCCTGTCACGTAGATTGATCTAGTTCTGCACTTTCCAAGTTTAGCTGGAGTTTTTAGGTTCTTTCCCCTTTGTTTTTTGGAGGAAACAGCAAGTGAGCAACAGCTTCAATTGATAGAAATCCTTCTTTGGGTATGTTGTTTGTTTGTTTGAGCAGTTCAAGATTTTGTTTCCTCAGAAATGGGTTTACTAAACGTGAATTCATCCTTAGGTGACTGGTCCAACTCGATCTTTGGATGGGAGAAGATTGTGGGGCCTGGTTTTCACGGCACCATTTCAATATGGGATGGCCTACTTTCGATCCATTATCTGCTCCATTTGCTCTGGGGCATGAATATGTCCTTTCAACTCGTGGTGCGAAAATGGTCTCTAATGATGTTGGGTGTCCACTACAGACACATAAAGAACTGCCTACATCACGCATTGGCCAACTTGATGAAGCTCACGGTTGGTTTTATTGTCTGCCACGCTTTAGGCAGGCTTTTATACCTGAACTCAACAGTTCTGTTCTAAAAGACGGATCTCTTGTTGGTCCTTCAGTGGATTTCGATGTCGACAGTAGACCCTGGACGAGTTCTGGATTTGTTGAGAACAAATTTGTTGTTTTCGATCAATCGGTGGGCCACACTAGGATTTTTTATAGCTCAGGGATAAAAAGTCCCGACCATTACCCAAATTCCTTGTGTGTCCCTCATCATATCAATGAAGAAGTTGAAAGAAGGAAAAGTGATGTAAATTTTCTGTCTGGACCGACCATCGCCAACTTTAAGGGAGATCGTGGGGATGATGTGCAAAGCGAGATGCACGAAGACACGGAAGAATTGAACGCTTTACTTTACTCCGATGACGATTCTGATGACTCTGAAGAGGATGAAGTTGATAGCACTGGTCATTCTCCTAGCATGATGACGGCTCAGGAGAGGGAAGAATATTTTGGAGAAATCACAGAGGTTGTTGCCAGCTCTGCATGGCCAACAAAGAAGCGAAGGCTTGTGGATGCCCCGAGTGGTTCCACTGAAAACCGACACAACGAGAATGGAATCGAGGCAGATTCTAATGCCGGTGATAGGAGCAGTTTTTCAGGTGAAGTCAATTCCACATGGTGCAACAAAAGGTTGTGCAAGGAGAGAATTTGTGAGACCGTAAGCCTTCTGGAGAAAGTACTTCCTGACACAAAGGGGAAGGATGCGACTGTCGTGCTCGATGAAGCTATCCATTACTTGAATACTTTGAAAGACGAAGCCAGAGCTTTGGGATTTTCTACTATGTGACTTGGAGGTTAAATTTGCGGTTACCCTTTTCACAATAGTCCGTGATATACATCGATTTGGCAAGGACAGGGAGTAAGTCGAGCATGTGGCTGTTGAATTTCTCTGTTTAACAGTTAAATCGTTGGCATTTGCAAGTGGTAGTGAAGTTAAACGGCTGCATAAACAAATTCTTGGTTCCGCCTTTTCCTTTGGCAGTGGTTGGTATAATTTGCGGGAACGAGATTTGGCTTGCTGTCTTCCTCTTCTATAGCCTTGTGACTTCTGGCAAAACATATTGCCCTATACTTGGTGCGTGCCGATGGACCGTGTACAGAGTCTTGATATGTTGCCATTACCGATGTGGGAGCCGACTCATGCTTGCCCCAGCCCCCCGGTCTATTCACTGTCATCACTCAATGGTTTGTGTTGGATCACAGGCAGAGGCAATGTCCGCCTGAACCGTGTTATCTTTGTTGTGGTCCCAAGTTGAATGTTTGGTCAAGTATCGTCCAACACACTGTGTTTGATCTCTATACGCGAAGGATACCGGATGGTTTGTTCATCTGGCACTATCAGTTTAGCCAAATGTTGGGGTTAGTAGCTGCTGCTCGAAAGTTGTAAGTGTTTTTTGCTGCATAAGGGTTTAAGTGTGCTGTTTATTAGCGTTCGGGGTTTAATTGGTTATACATATGGTGATATGTTGGTAGATTAGAGTAGTAACTAGTGCAGTTGAATGTGAGATTAAGCGTCACGGTACATGCGCTCGAGCCCGATATACAACGATTCCTCTGGTTCCATGATTATGGATTTATGATGGGGAAGTTTCATGTGTTCGACCTAAGTTGGGGTTAGGGAAATAGGCAGGTGGATCATTCGATTCGTGCTTCTGTCTTTGGGGGGTTTCATTTGAGATCCTCCCGTGTTTCCGTGATTGCGATTGACTTGGTTTAGCAGATTAACCGCAAGTATATATCAGAAGAACTTGTGTGTCGCCGTCTTATGAGATGTAAAAGCGAGCCCCGATTGCAATCGTCTTGGTTTAGTAGACCATGCACGCATGCGTGATATACATGTTTTTAACTTTTTTACGTTCACAAGAATGAAACTCAAAGGAATTGATGGGGGCCGCACAAGCGGTCATCAAAGGGTGCTATTCGATAATGTCTATCTAGCAGATCCCTGAGCATCATCTTTAATCCAAATGAGACAATCGGAATTACCGTCTTTCGACTCGACGCCCTAGTGTAGGTTTTCGAGTTAATAGAGTTGTCTTACAAAGGAAAGTTGGTGCGTTTTTCCCCGTGAAATTGAGAACTTGTCTTTGCTTTAGGAACAGGCAGAGAGCTGTGGGTACTACTTAATTGCTTCCAAGGCCCAAGTGGCCTAATGAGAAGCACTAATTAATAAGGATGGCGATTCATGACGTGTCAATTTGGGGTCACGAAATGCATCGAGTACGATTGTTAGGTCTACCGTCGGCATAGAAAGACGGTCTAATATACTGAGTTTGATGAGCGCGACGTATTTATTTGGAGCTCATTTTGTAACTGGATTCTTACATATGTTACTTGTCTCCCCGACAGCGTACCTAGTAAAATATTCCGCCGCGCAGAATCCTGAGTAAATCCAGTTGGCTTTCGCGTCTGCATCGCGGATCTTACTTTGTTATTTGGCATCCGGTGCTCGAGAATGTACCTAAAAAGTAGCAAAGTTTTTGCTCCGAGAGTCCCGGAGATGCCACGATGTAAGGGTATGTTTGGCAACGTTTCTGCTATTGGGAACAATTTTTTTTTAGTAGAAATGATTTTTTCTGAGTATGCTCCTAGGAACAGTTTCTGAGCAGAAGAACGCGTTTGGTAACTGTATAAATGGTCTATACTCGAAATAGAGAAAGGAAATTATGGTATGGTGACTTGATCCTCGCGATGAGTTTATTAACTATTTCTCTAATTTTTGAGTTAGAAAATTGTAAAAATATGAAAATTAAAAATAAAAATAAAAAATCTGGGGGTTTCCAGATTCTTCCATGTGGGCGAATCTAAAAAGTTGTGGCTCCAATCAACGGTGCATTCTACACCGCTCCAAGTCACTAATCCTAAAGTCGACCCCTCCTCCTCACGTGACGTCCGGTTGCGATTCACATTGAATCCTATTGTCCCGTGGAGATCTTTTCTCTAATTAGAGTAAAGTTATTTTCATGGAAGGTGCAAAAATATATATATAAAAAAAAAGCTAAAGTAATATCGTCATCCAAATTCACCATGGATTCTCAAGATAACTTAGTTACGCATTGGAACGCAGAAAAAGATGTGCGGCGCAACTAGGGGCAAATTGGTACTTGCCCCTCGAAATTTGGCAACTTGAACCGGGGAGTTAAAAATGGGGAAAATCGTCCAAAAAAGTCCCCCAACCTATTCGATTTTTATCAATTCAGTCATAAACCTTTTCGTTTGTCAACTAAGTCCTAAACTTTTTTTACCAACTAAGTTCATCCAATCAATTTTGACTGGAAATTGTTGACGTGGCTCGGCCGGTGCTGACGTTGACGAAACACTAATAATATATTTTTTTTCTTTTTTTCTTTGTTCTTTTTCCTTTTTTCCCTCGGTCTGCATTAGGCGAGGGTTGCACTCGCTAGCCTTGGGCGGGGGACGCCTGGGCCTAAATTGGCGAGGGTTGCCTCGGGAACGGCGGCAGGAAAAAAAGAAAAGAAAAGAAGGAAAACAGAAGAAAAAGAAAAAGCAAATGAATGAATAAAACTTTACTAAAAGCATATCATTTATGTCCACGTTAGCACAAATCATGCCACCTAGGACGGCTCACGTGAGTGAATTTCGACCAAAATGGCTCGATAGACTCAATTGACAAAGCATGAAACGATTTAGGACTCAATTGGCCAAATTTAAAATGTTTGCGACTGAATTGACCAAAGTGCGATAGATTTATGACTTTTTGGATAATTTTTTCCCATCTTTTAACTCACCAATAAGAGGTCGGCACCTTAAAAAAAAAAGAAAGGAAAAAGACAGCCTTGAATCCGGAATATGGTCTAAACCGACCCAAGAATTGCTCCACCCACCATGACCGGTGAGAGGAGAGGAGCCAATTGCAAACAAGTTTGGTACGATGATTAGAACAAATCCCAATCAGTTTTATATCTACAAATCAACTGCGCTGCTCCAATCAGACAGAATCAGGGGGTGGTTCTAGTCCCTACCCCCTACCCATTCCACATCATTTTAGGAATAAAAGTACGCTAAGTATGATATAGCTTTTCCAATCATGGAGGTATTATGTTTAGTTTAGTGCTTGTTGTCTGCATTAATTTAATCATATAACCTACTAAACAAGATTCTAGCCGTATTGTGGGGGGAACAGATTACCAGCAATCTTGCTCTAAAGTTCAATCTCAATCCCTCCATCCCAACTAAAAGGGCCCCTTTCATTTCTCAAAATCTACATTCATTTGTCCAGCGCGAAAGTTATATCTACATTCATGTGATTGTAAGAGCCTGTAATGGTCGTGCGCGTCGATAAACGATCTCGAATCTGCAGTTTGCATTGCATTGCTCATCTGTATTCGTGCAAGTATAGTTGATACGATGGATTACAATTTATATTTTAGGGTTAATACCACAGAAAATTCCAAACTGGTACACATGTGGCAAATTCACTTCAAATTATTTTTTGAACCACAAAAAATCTAAATTGGTACACCTGTGACAATTTTATCCCGAACTAGTACATCTGTGATAAATTTACCATCTTTTAATTTTTGTTAAATCTAATCGTTAAAGTGCTAAGTTTTATGACATGTGGCAATTGACGAGTATACCAGTTTGGGATTTTTACCATCTATTTGTCATATATATCAGTTTCAATTTTTTTTGTGGTATTAACTTATTTTAACGGAGGGTAAATTTGTCACAGGTATATCAATTTGAGATTTTTCGTAGTAAAAAAAAATTAATTTGGGATAAATCTGTCACAAGTAAATCAGTTTAGAATTTTTTGTGGTAAAAAAAAAGTTAAGGGTAAATTTATCACAAGGGTACCAGTTTAAGGTTTTTTGTGGTTAAAAAAATAATTTGAAGTAAATTTGTCATATGTGTATCAATTTGGAATTTTTCATGATATTAACCTTATATTTTATGTGATGGTGCCTATACCTAAGTTGGAGTCGCGTCATAAATGGAACCGAAACGGACAAAATTCAACTTACGCCTTAATTACTTATTTTATTTCATTTTCTTACAATTTATTCAACAGCATATAATTACGAGCAGAACCTTCTTAACACCATCCCGACCTCCATTATGACAAATCTTCTTCTGGCATCAATACAAAATCACTAAATTACCTTTCGAGCACGGGCGGACAGCGACACAAATGTTGCGGAAAAAAATATATATAAAAAAAAAAGGAAACATCATTCGATCCTCCAAAGAATATAAATTCTCTTTCAGTTTTTCTCATTCCTTGCCGTGGTGGTGGCCGACTCTGCCTTCCCCAGAAACTCATCTCTCTCTCTCTCTCTCTCTCTCTCCACATGAAACCGAAATGATGACTCCGACAGGCAAAGCAGCGATCGTTCCACCGTCAACCCAATTAAGCGTCGAGTGTTGCATGTGCGGCGATTGTGGCTTGACCGATGAGCTTTTCCAGTGCAGGATTTGCCAGTTCAGATCTCAACACAGGTAACAAGCTCGCGCCCTTCGCAATTAAACCCTCTCTTCCTTGCGTCTGATCAATTAGAACTCGGAATCCGTCATTCATAGCATTACCCTCGCAATGTCTTCCTGTCAATGATCGAAATCTGTGAAGGTACTGTAGCAATCTCTACCCAAAGGCCGAGTCCTACAGAGCGTGCAATTGGTGCCTGAGCCAGGAAAACCGAGACGACGGCACCCCGGCCGTCAAGACCCAGCAGCAGAACTCTTCGGATTCCAGTTCGCCGCGCAAGAGCGGGGCTGAATTGGAGAGCAACAAGAGGCTGAGGAGAGGCAGGATCGACGACGACCGCCAGCCGAAACCCCCTCCTCTGCATCTGCAAGTCTTGGGCAGCGGCAGGATCAAGAAGGAGAAATCCCCGGGGAGAATCTCGTCCCCGACGACGCCGATCAGGAGGAGGATCATCACGAAGGGAGAGCTCGAGGAGAAGCTGAGGAGGACGAGATCGGAGGAGATTTCGCACGTGGTCCCGAAACAGGGGTTCAGGAACAAGGTGAGACGGTACAAGCTTCTGGACGAGGTCTCGAGCTGACGGTGACAAATCAAACAAAATTCAGATGAAGAGAAAATCGCTTATTGAGAATTTACTTGTAAATGGGTATGGAAAAAATATTTCTTTTTTTTTAAATCCTTCTCTCTTTGCTTTTCTGGATACCAGTTTTGATCTGACGACAGAGAGACAGCTGCAGGACTATCTGCAAGTTTCGGTGTATAGAGGAACCCAGATGGTGAATGATAGAAACGAGACATTATTAAGGTTGATTGATTAGATTATCGTGATGGATGTTGACTAATTTTCTGTTTTCTCATCGAAAGTTTTCTCTGGAAATGTCCAAGAGAAATGCGATGTCACCGTGTTTAGTGTGGAAGAAGATGGAGATGCCTCGCCTGTACTTTCGACGATGGCGAGGAGGGATTTTTTGTTGTCGTTGTTGTTCTTGTTGTTGATGATGAAAGTGGGTCCCGCCATTAGATGCATCGGTCCAGCCTATCATCACCGTCATTGTCATCATCATGAAGAAACCGCACTTGATTTGTTTTCGAAACCATCAATCGCGTAGATTGATGAATTATTCCAATAAAAAAAGAGTTTATTAGATGAGTTTCTTTTTTTTTTAAATGAAGAAATTTCATCAGGTTTAAGAGAAAATTCAATGCGTATATTGTGTCCTGTTTTGATGTCTAGCGTTTCGTAGACTTGTCGAAGAATAAAATAAGGAAATACTTCGAGTTTCAACGTATGCGTTGTCCTCGTGACATGGACAGCTAATTATTCGATAATTGTTTGACTAAAAAAAAATTATTCGATAATTGAGCGTTTTTTTAATTGAGTATGTTTTAATATGCGAAATGGAAAATCCATTAACAACATTTTTCTATTTATTACAAACTTAAAAGTGGGTAATGATATACATAATGAATATTGGGAAAAATGTCCAAAAAGTCATAAACCCATTGCATTAGTGTTAATCTGATCCTAAACCTTTTTTTTAGTGTCAATTCAGTCCTAAGCTTTTTTTATTGGTGCCAATTAAGTTTTAAATCTTTTATATTTATGCCAATTGAGTTAATCCGGCTAATTTTGATATAAAAAAAAAATCACCGACGTTGACATCGATTCTTCTACGTGGCACGGCTAACACTAACTTGCACATTTTTCAATATTATTCTAATATTTAAATAAAATTTTAAGCATTTTTTACTTTTTAAAAAATTACTTAAAAATATTAAAAATATCCACGTTACGCTAACCATGTCACATAGGATAATTAACGTCCATGTCAGTAGTTTTCAATCAAAATTGATCTAATTAACTCAATTAGCATAAAAGCAAAATATTTATGGTTAAATTGACGCTAATGCAAAAGGTTTATGGTTGAATTGACATCAATAAAATGTTTAAAATTGAATTGGCATCAATGCAAAATATTTGAATGGAATTGGTACCAAAAAAAAGATTTAGGGTTGAATTGACGCTAATGCAATAGATTTATATGTACTGGACCCATTTCACCACGAGCCAAGTTCATCGTAACCGCCGTTAATCATGTGAATCCTATGTGAATACAGTTAATAGAATTAATGGTTGTTATCGATTGTGATCCATGGACTCAAATCTATACAAATATTTACCCATGATCTGCGAGTATCCTTCTGATATTTGCTAAGGCCGGCAATTAGTGCCGCATCATGTTTTTTAATTTGTATTATGTTGAAACATGAGTTTAGCACGAATATGGCTAATCCGAACGCAACATATTTAATAAGCGCGTCAAATTGCCTCAACAAAAACACGACACGACTAATGTAATTATCAACCCCAACACAAACGCGACACGACTAATAAGAGTATCAAAGGTGTCGTTGTGTTAGGTTTAAAAATAGAAGTTTTGAACATAAAAGTATGTACTGTAACATTTCTAGAGAATGTGAGTAGATTTCACTTCATATTACATTTAAATTGTATTTATCAAGTTGTTTTTTTATACGTATTCTATGACTTTTGTACCCCTCCATATTTAAAAAAAGAATATTACTCGTATTCTTTTTAAGATGAATGTTATTTCCATAAACTCCTAACGACAAAAAAAAAGGGGGGTTCTCCAGATACGAGAGTATTGAATGAGTTAAATGTGTCTAATAATTAGCGTATTTATTTAAACGTGTCTATTTGTGTTTAAATGGGTTGGATCAATTTGCATAAGACAAAATTTTTCATGGTATCATCTGTTCAAGACACGAATTCATTGATGTCAAATTCGAACCTGTTTTAATGTGTCGTGTCGAGAATCGCCTTTTGCTTAAAAAAAAATTAAAAAGGAATTGTTGCTCTTATTTAAATACAAACACCCACGCCCAAAATGAACTAAGAAAATGCAGGTCAAAGTCAATTGCGACTTTTAGGTGCACCTACAAGCTAGGAAACCTCCAAATTGACGAGAAAATTCACCTCACTTTCTAAAAAATTGAAATAATCGCACTGAAAAAAAAACTTACTTAGGCCGTGTAATTCGGGCTTAAAACATTTTAATGAGCAATTTAGTACAATCATTAATAAGTTTTGAATGTTCAGTTCGCCAAAAATCTTATATTATGTAGTTTCGCACCGTCTCGCCGCATTCTAATGTGTATAATTTCTATCAAATTCAACATAAAAATTTGATTGGAAAAAACATCAAAAGTGCTATCACTTAAATTATCGATTAAAAATCTCTGTAGCTCTCTTTATTCCGTGCACTAAGTTTTAGGACTCTTGACGCATCGTGCACTTACCAAAGGAAAAAGTCTGTCCTCCCGATAACTCCGTGTAAAAAGCCTTTTTTTTTTTAACCGTGATAGAAGTTAAAAATGCAAGGATCAACGGAACCCACTAATTTTGCTTAATATGCTAATGAGAAATCAATGCCCGTTTAGGTGGACCGGTTGGACAAATTGATGGATCAGCACGTTCTTGATGATCAGCCTGCCTTATTAAGTAGGTATTTAGGTAGGTGGGGATCTGAACGCAAACAAAACTAATTGATAAGCTCGATTAGTTTTTGGTGATATGATCTTATCACGGCTGCCCTCAACCCTAATATTATCCTCCTAATTTAATTTGAGGATTAACGTGTAATCCCCCTTTTTTTCTTCACGGGGACTAATCGTGAGAGAATTTTCGTTTTTGACCTTCGGAAAGAGAGAGAGAAAGAAATGGACATAAATCAAGCCTAACTTGACCTAGAGAGACACGACCCAAGCGCGAGATCAAATTAAGGCTCCGCTTGTTTCGCATAAAGTAAGCGATTTGAAAAATATTTTTCGAAAAGTGATTGTCGTTTAGAAAAATTTGTCAACGGAAAATATTTTCATCATCGGCAATAATCTATGCCTAACTATTTTCGCAGGTGATGAAAAAAATTCCATTTATTCATTTTTTTAAGCGATATAAGTGATTAGCTTTTGAAAAATATTTTTCAAATTGCTTATTTTCCGTGAAACAAACGGAGGATAAGTAATTTTCAGACGCATGGCGGCAAAATAAAGGAATTGAGAGAAGACTTGTTATCATAATCGATGTGGAGTATGAAATAAGAAAAGTAGGATTTGATAGGCGTGAAGGATCAATCGATCTTGCGGAGTACTCTTTCTAATCCCGCAAGGCACCACAAGGTTTAACATCTAGAACACTCCAAGTTGCGAAAGTAGTGGAGATTCCCATCGAACCCATCGAAATCTGTCGAAGTGCCAAAAAAAAAAAAAAATTTATTAGGCTCCGGTTTATTTATCGAAAAATGTGACATTTCTCGAAAATGTTTTTTGAAAAGTTATTTTTTTTTAAATGACAATACTTTTCGATGTTTGGCTGTGATCTAAAAATGTATTGAAAAACATTATCCGTTGCTGAATAAGGAAAAACTCATTTGGTTGGAAATTGGTGGCATGCCCGCTCCGACCTTGATAATTTTTTTTTTTAAAATTTCATAAAAAGAATTTTAATTTATATATATTTCTTTCATTTACTTTTTCCGGCTATTGGCGACAGGTCGCAGGCGAGGGCTGGCAAGGGCCAACTTTGCCCTGAAGTCGGCCCTTGCTAGCCAGCGTCTGTGGCCAGTTGCTCGCCATTGTTGAGGCCACGCGAACGGTGGAGGAAGAACGAAAAGAAAAATAAAAAGAAAAATAAAAATAAAAAGAAGAGAGAGAAAATAAAATAAAAATTATATTAATTTTTTTTTTGGTTGGTATTAAAAATCATTTTAAAAAATCTTTTTTTTTTGGTCGAATTAAAAAATCATTTAAAAAATTGACTTTGAACGACCCAGGCTTGGCTCAATATTAGTGGGCCTGGCGTCTTAGGTATGGACATCTCCGGCTCCGGGCAGCCGAGGTCTGGGCCGATAATTAATCATATCTTGAAAAATAATTTTCAATTTTTCAAAAGGAAATCATTGTACTGTGTTTAATTTTTGGCAGGAAAACATGTAAAGTCCTAAGCGACTCAAATGCCGATTAACGAGGAAAACGTTTTCCTCGGAAACAAGCAGGGCATTATTTTTCCCTATTTATTTATTTTAATGTTTTAGTCGTTTAAATTCTAGTATGGCATTTTTGGACCGTTACGTGTCTGTCTGCTTTGGCATTTTTGACATCTGATTTTTGTTTTCTATATTTAGTCATTTTAGTTTTAATTCTTAGACAGCTTTAGCAATTAATTTTTGCAAACTAAGGTTTGAATCGTTATTGGAACCGTGAAGGATATTTCGATTTCTTCTTGAATCAGATCCCTTGGTCTTGTTTTTTTGTTTTTTTTTTTTGTTCCTAATTTCCTCCAGATGGCTTGTCTAAACTTCACTTAAGCTGGGTCAGAGCCTCAGAGGGTCGAATCCTAGGAGTCCTGGAATTTAACCCTAAGTTAACCCAGGTTAATAGAAGGCTCAGGGGATCATGTTGACTGGCGAAACCATCTCAGATATACCTCTCCTAAACTCAGTCTAGAGCTCTAATACTTGGGGGGTCCGACCAAGACGATGCAATATTCGGACGAGACAACGTTGCGACTCGGCGAACCCACTACCCGAATATCCCACGCCACGACGTGAAGTCCCTAATGCATACGTTAAGGCTACTGCACCCGCAAACAAAGACTTCCGGAGGCACAAAGTGATCGCTTGACGTTCTGAATTTGGCTACCTCCTTTGTTCAATTTGTTAAGGGAGTTCTAAATCAAAGTAAGGCAGATGGACAGACGCCATCATTCAATGGCGGGACAAGACTTTTGTTTCTCTTTGCTGTAGGCTGTCTAAGGGAGGACTTGATGGGCCTTAGCCTTGTATTTTGAGAGGATGCAGTTCATGAAGGCTTTGTACAAAAGAAGGCATGAATTTGAGTAAGATGCTTCTTTTTGCTGGATCTTGGCCCACGTTACATCGATCTCAATCAACATGTGAAAGAAAGATTAGAATTAGAATTCTAGCATCAGGGCATCATTAGCGTTCTTTCTTCATCATTACTGATAAACTTCCAGTTCCAGGCATAAAGCCCAACGACATCAGTTTTACTAGGTTTTTTTTGCAGGCTTGAGGCCAAGACACGCCAAAAAGGAGGGTCCAGACGGCCTCACATTCCGTAAAACCAGGCATACATATATACGACCACCTTAGCATCATTAATGGAGTAATGCTCCAGCTAGATTCTGCATTTGTCCGATCCAAACCTTCCAATTGGTTCTCTCTTTGTTTTTTGTGGACATGGAAAAAAGAACATGAAAGAGGCTACCCATCAAACCCTAAAGTTACTCCCACGTGACAATTCCATGCCACCGTTCGAGTGCGTACAGTACAGTCCTTCACATTCAATAAACGCGCACCACGCATCTCGAGCTCGAATCTTCCAAGTCGGTCCTTGAAGAAACGAAACATGGGGGTTTCATGTTGCTCTGAATCATTTCTTGGACTCCCTGGACCTGGTGTTGGTTTCCATAGATGGACCTGACAGCATTAAATTCCTCCGAGGTGATGGTTGATCCCGCAGTTATGTTGGGTGGACGGTCCATCCACCCCCATTTCACTGGAGATGGATTTTAATGACCCTTCACCTGTCTTTCTTTCTGTGTCCTATCGTTCTTCGGAGCAAAAGTCGGTCAGTGCAGTAGATGGATTCGTTTGCTCAGGCACCGATTGGAGTGGCCTCGATGAAGTTTTGGCACGTGAGGAAGGATGGCTGTTCTTGTTTGAGTGCCCTTTATTTATCAGATCGCTCATCTTCTTGATTAAGCTCCTCGTCAACATGAGTAAGCACGTGATTAGAGATTATGTCGTTGTCGTTGTCGACGACTATAAGAATTGCTATCGATATGAATATACATCGATGGCCATGGACTATGCAATCAACACATGATAGCGCATGGTTTATGATTAATTAACACGGTAGAGTTGGTCGACAAGGATGCCGATAAAAAGGGGATCAAAAGATTACCAATGGAAGAATATCTGGAAGGCACGGAAACTTAATCATGTTTTCAAATCTAAAAATCACCGGCAGATAAAAGAGCCTCACAAACGAACAAACAATCGTGTTGTCTTTCAATTCCCGCACTGTATTTATAATTTTCTACACTAGCGTCGTCGATTGAATTGTAACATTCTTCTTAGCTGTAATTTTCAGATTCGGGAAATCGATTTAATTCCGGCTTATATCTTCGCTGTAATTCCTAGGTGCCTCGTCATCAATTAAATTCCGATGTTGTATCTTTATGTTCCTCGGACTTTGTTGTCGATTAAATCCCGACAAAGTTCCAAGAAGCAATTAATAACATATATATATATATATGTATGATTTACCAATTTTTCTCCGATCAAGTTACCGATTGATTTTGCATTACAAACTCTCCTTTGAGACGTTAACCGAGGTTAAAGTCCTCCCTAGAATTTATCAATTTCTATCAAGTAACCACTTTTATTTGTCTTGCTTACCAACCATAATTCTACACCGTACGGCTTGAATGGTGGCGCCGCCTCACGTGCTATTTCAATGATTTGCAATGACCGTCTCGATCGTCGGTTCGACATTGGAAAGACACTGATCGAGACTATCGAATCACAATGGGAAGCGTCACATTGTCTAAATTGCGAGTAGTTTCCCCGCTAGATAAATACAACGTAATTGTAGCATAAAGTCCTAGCATACTTTAAGGGGGAAAATTGTCCAAAGTATTCTAAACTTATTACGCGGCATCCAATCCAATCCTAAATTTTTCAATTTGACAAATTTAATCATAAATCTTTCAAAGATTTGTCAATTTAGTCCAGAAACTGTTTATGTGGCAACAATCCAATCAACGCCGGCTGTTTGACGTGAACGATTTTTACAATATTTTTTAAAAAAGTATGACTCTTTCTCTTCTCCCGTCACCGAGGCCTTGGCAATGACCAAGAAATAAGGGAAAAAGGAAATTTTAAAAAAAAAAGTCCACATCAGCATCGTCGGCTATGTCACGAAAGACGGGTGACATACGTTATCGATTTCTGACAAAAAAACATATATGATAAATCGTCAAAAATTTTACGACTATATTGATCAAATCTAAAAGTTTAAGGCTAAATCGACATCCGTGCAACAAATTTAGAATTCTTCAGACAATCATCTCTCACTCTGGGCTAATTTGTCAATACAAAGAACATGTTTTTATCGCATATCGAACGGATGTCCATCACATGCGCCCTTACATTTCACCCGACAATCCTTCCACTACCGGCTCAGTAGCCGAGTGGCATCCGGGAATGACGCGGTCCGAAGTGGAGGTCGCTGCCACTCTGCAGCAGCGACACCGCATGCTCAGAAAACCGCGTAGAATCAGCGAACGCGCGACGAAACTAATTAAAGCATTTTCAATCACCTGTCTCGCCGCGCTCTGTCCGCTTCTCAATCCCATCGTCGTCTTCCTTCCGTTCTGAACAGTAAGTTCCTATGTCTTGGCGATTCTCAACTCAAATGGCCACGCACTGTTTCCATTTGGTGGTGCATTCGAATGGGTCCAGGGTCCACCGATGCAATCCGAGCGCATTGTCATCTCATCTGCATGAGGAAGTTCACCGTGTAGTCTTTTCCGGAGACGACGTCTCGTGCTTGGGAGTTGGGACCACATGACAAATGGTCCTTAAATTTTAGCCCGACCAACGTGCAATGGTGTCTTTTGAGTTTTGATGCATGTTTAATTTAATCTTTGAGTTATATGAAAATATTCAACGTGATAGGGATCCAATTGAACGTGTACCAAAAACTCAAGGTTTAGATTGAATAACTTAAAAATTTAGATACCATATTACTTATTAAGATAAAATTTGGGAAAATTATCAAAAAAGTCCTAAACCTATTGCAATTGTGCCCATTTTTTTTTACCGACTCAGTCTTAAACCTTTTGCAATTGTGTCAATTCAGTCTTAATTTTTTTTTGTCGATTTAGTTCAAACCTTTTGCCAATTCAGTCCATTGACGAAATTTGGCTAACCGACGTTGACGTGGATGTCGACCGGGCGGCGAACAAATAATTTAATATTATTTCTAATTTTTTTATATTATTTTTCCTTTTTTATTTTATTTTTTTATTTTTGTCCATTTTATTTTTTCCTTCCCCTTCCTCCTCCTCCTTCTTCTTCATAGGAACACTGGTCACTGGTCTTCATAGGGACGTCGGTCGCCTAGGTTCGACGATCGGCCAAAGGGACGGCCGACCTCGCCAGGGGCTCGGCGAGGCTCCCCTTGCCGTGGCAGGGCGAGGTCGAGGCTCCGTTGTCAGCGTCAATGGACGAGCATCGAGGACCAAGGCTTTGGATCTAGATGACGCCGACGACGGAACCTTGGTTGCAAGTGCCTAAATTCCCATGTCTGGATCTGCGCGCTGCTCCACATCTAGCAGAACAACGCCCATGGATCAACGTCGACGTCGCTTGTGAGACTGGGTTGTCAATGGCCGGTGACACTGTTGTCCATGGCCGGCCTCGCCGACCATTAGCAAGGTCGATCGTCCCTTTGGCACAACGTCGGACCTCGACAACCGGTGTCCCTCTGGCCCTGTGAAGAAGAAGAAGAAGGAAGGAGAAGGAAAAAAGAAAATGGAAAAAAAAGTAGTAAAAAAAGAAGAGGAATTCAGAAATAATATTGAAATATTCGATCGCCGGCCAGCCGGTATCCACGTCAGCGCCGGCCGGCCAAACTTCACCCGATAGACTGAATTGACACAATCGCGACAGATTTATGACTGAATCGGCAAAAAAAAGGGGGGGGGTTCACGGCTGAATTGACATAATTACAATAGGTTTAAGACTTTTTTAAATAATTTTGCAGATAAAATTTTGGAATGATATTGAAAAAACTAAAAGTTGATGGACTATTTGCTGTGGCATCCCTTTGTGTTTTAGACAAGCTGTTGCGCACTAGCGCGATGCGATTCTTGCCTTCCATAGACAGCAACAACAAAAAAAAAAAAAAAAAGAAGAGGAAAGAAGGTATAAAGCGACCCATCAAAATACGAGAAAGCTTGAAAAGAACCGAACCGCCGTTCCGTTTCACTTTACATGCGAATTTTGAATCTGCGCGCATCATACGAATTAATTTAAATCCGAGGATGCATTTTGTTTGTGGTTAAAATTCTCAAAATCAACGGCGGAAAAAAAAAAAGAGTCGTCTTCGCGAGATTTCTTTTAAATTGTGCGGTTTAGTTTCAATGAGAAAAATATTGACTTTTTAGGGGTTTTGATTTGGATAAAGATATAAAAAGCTTAAAGGCGTGGGGAGGGAAATTGACACGTGGACCCTACGGCCCCACCCCACCCCACCCCTCTTTTTTAAAAAAAGACCAACAAGAAAATCCGCACGCCAATGCATGTCGAACCAACATTTGAAAAATGACGAACAGAGCTGGCCATGCTAAAAAGATAATATAGAGTGGGCATATTTGTTGAACTTTACCTTACTTTTTTTTTTTGAGTTATCACCTCAATGATATTCTAGATATGGAGAGGACTTTAGGAGATCTGTTAATAATCTCGCGAAGAAAATTTCACGATAACCAATGTCTCGATTTCTCTCGCGTTATGCACGGCTAAGATCTCGAAATCTTTGTCTCGAATATAATATTTGGTCTAGAAATACCCCCTTAGATGGGACCATGTAATAGCCACCATTGGTGAAAATATATCAAGAGCCGCACTCGAATTTCAAGCTTTTAAATGCTTTCATTTCACATCTCTCTTTTTTTTTTTATCATTTTATTATTATTTTCAAATTCCTCAATTTTGTAAAGAATTAAGTAAATAAATAAATAACAGCTAATATATGAAGCTTTACGCACCGCGCTCTCTCTCTCGGAAGTCATGGCTTTTGCGACTCTCCTCCTCCCTCTTCCTTCTTCTCCTTCTTCTTCACCACCACCGCATTCGTCGCCTCCATCTCCGTCGTTCCTCACCGTCTACTCACTCGAACCCTTAAATCTCTGATCATCGCCGCCGTCATCCCGTCATGGGTTTTCTCTCCTGCAATGGCGAGGCCGCCATATCCACCTGCGATCCCTACAACTGGGGCTGCAAGAGAATCGCCACCGCCACCGCCCCCAAACACGGGGCCAGCAAGCCCGCGAAGAAGATTCGCAAGTTTTCCTACTGCGACCTCGTGAAGGCCACCGGTGGCTTCTCCGCCCAGACCTTCCTCGGGAGAGGCAGCCACGGCAGCGTCTATCGCGCCGTCCTCGACGACGGCAAGCTCGTCGCCGCCGTCAAAAGAACCAAGTTGCCCTCCAACCCATCGTCGATGACCAGCAACAATCTCAATCTCATCTTCAACGACGGCAACAACAACAACGCGAGCCCGGCAGAGAACGAGATTGAGATCCTGTCCCGGGTTCACGGCCCGAGGCTAGTGAACCTCATCGGCTTCTGCGACGGCGTGTCCGACGGCCGGCTCCATCTCGTCGTCGAGTACATGCCCAACGGGTCGCTGTACGGTCTGCTCCACCGGAGCTCCAGACCGCCCGGATGGACCCGGCGGATACGGTTCGCGCTCCAGGTGGCGAAGGCGGTCCAGTGCCTGCACTCGGCGGACCCGCCGGTGATCCACCGGGACATCAAGTCGTCCAACGTGCTGATCGACGGGGGGTCGAACGCCAGGCTGGGCGACTTCGGGCTCGCTCTGAGGGGACGAGTGGAGGACGTACGGGCCAGGTGCACGCCCCCGGCGGGGACTTTGGGCTACCTCGACCCGGGCTACCTCCAGCCGTCCGATCTCAGCGCCAAGAGCGATGTGTTCAGCTTCGGCATTTTGTTGCTCGAGATCGTCAGCGGCAGGAACGCGATCGACTTGAACTTCAGTCCCCCTTCCATAGTCGACTGGGCGGTGCCCTTGATCAGACGGCGCGCGTTCGATGCGATCTGGGACGACCGGATAGACCCGCCGGCGGACCCCGCGGGGGTGCGGATCGTGGCGGCGCTGGCAGCGAGGTGCGTCAAGGAGAGCGCGCGGAGGCGGCCGGAGATGGCCGAGGTGGTGGAGGGGCTGAGAGAGGCGAGCCGGAGGGCCCGCGCGTGGAGGAACTTGAACTGGGGGCAGCGGCGGGTGGGGGCGTGCGCGCGCGTCGACGCGGCGGCGGGCGATGGGACGGCGAAGACGATGAGGAGGCTCGGGAGCGGGAGGAAGAAGAGCAAGGTATCCAGCGTCCCGAGCGCGGAGCGCGGGAGAGAGGAATCTGGCGTCGCCGGCGTCGAGTCCAAAACCGTCGGGATTGGTTCGGGCGATCAGATGGTGAGATCGAGGTCGGTTGGATCGTACGGTGAGATCAGGGGAGCTAGGAGAAAGCCGCAGCCGCCGCCTCCTCCCTCCAATCATGGGGTGGCGGTGAAACGGACGGTGATGGCGGGGCTGAGAAAGTCGAGGTCCATGGGAGTTATGCAGAGCCGCCGCGTCGGGTACCGTGATATCCAGGGCAGCGACAAGGTGACCACCTCTCGCGACGGGGAACCCGAAGCTGGCAGCGCGGTCACCAAGGAAAGTGAAGACTCCAATGAATCGGAGAGGAAGTTGCTCGAGAGGCCTCCTCCGCTGCTGTAAAAAAAAAAAAAAAAACCCTCAAGCCATTCGAAAAGAAGATTACATTTTTAAATCAAAGATAAACAAAAGGGGTTTGGAGATTCAACGTATTGATTTGGGGAATTTCATTCAAGGCAGGCGATGATTATAGTTTATAGAGATGCGATTCAGGGTGATGGAGCGGGAGTTTTCAAAAGTCAAGGAAGGAAGAAGAAAAAGTCAGCAAAATTGACGTGGAATGGAACCCATCTGCTCTTTTGACTTGATGGGTTTTCCCCATCTACCGAAAATGTCAATGATAGGGGGATCCAATCAACTTGCCCATGGCCCATGGAGCCATGATTAATCGCTTTCTATCTACATTGCAAAATTGATGCCTCCGTTTTTGTCGCCGTCGGTGACGACATCATTCCTTTTCTTCTTCTTCTTCCTTCCTTCTTTTTGGGGGGAGCATTAGATGCAATCATGCAAATGACTGGAATCAATCACCGGAGCTAGCAAACGATGCTTCACGGAGCTGTAAAGGTTATGATGCGATATGGTCTTTTTGAAGTGGGTCTGGTTTTAGTTTCGGGAGAGGGAGCGAATTTTCGCGGCGGCAGCGGCGGCGACGCACCGGTGGTGACGACGCAGAGAGGAGTCGATTGCGTTAGATTGAGATTAGTGTTTTCTTCATAAAATGAATGATCGTCTTTGCGTGCCGGGGATTCAAGTTCTTTTTTTGTGGTGGGGGTGAGCTATCTCGCACCGACATCTCTTCTCTCTTTTTTTTTTTTTTTTTTTTTTTTTTTTTTTTTTTTTGGGGTGGTCGGAATATGTCCGCATCTCATTAAATGCCTTTCATTTGTTCTTTACCGTAAAGTTAGTTCCATTTGGTGGGAAGAACATATGGACACTGACCAAAGTTAATTCACAGCAGATGAAATCTGATTTGATATTTGAAACAACGATTTATCGATAATTATCGTTGGAACAAATAATGGGACGGTACAAGCTTAATCCGAAATTTCAACTGTTACGACCACCTGTCACTAAAAAACTATTAGGACCCGAGAGACCGGGGCTCGGTCGGCATAGATTGAATTATATGTACAAAATTCATTGCGAGAAGAACATTCAAGCCTCACACGACCCTCGATTTCAACGAGAAATTAGCGATTTGGTTCCAATAGGAATAGTCAATGTGGCAAGTAGAGGCTTCTTAAACAACTAGAGGAAGCAGAAAAGATTACTTGGGCCTTGGGGAGACGAATGTCGACACGCAAGTGTTGTATCAACACAAATTGGCCCAAAATCGACAAAAAAAAATGGTTCCTGCAGGTCCGATTCATGAATCCAGCAAACTGGCCCATGATCGAGCAAACAGCGCGGCTTCATTCTTCCAAGTCTTTTGCAGCAATGAAGAGAACTTAGGTCCCATGGACTAGGAGCGGGAGCAGGTCGACCGGCTCGATTCTGTGCAAACGAACCACGGGCTCATCCATGTAGATTCGCTCGGCCCATATAGACCCGACCAACGAATGATTCCTGTGTTGAGCCTTCACAACCCGAGAACGGTGTAATAGGCCCTCCCAGTTCCATTTAGGCCCGGTTGGCCGAAATCATAAAGGGACGGGTCCTAGACAAGCGACATGGCCCGCTCAGGTCTAGTCAAATTCCATATGAAATTCTTTAATTTTTCCGATTAAGGGCTGGTTTAGGGCTCGCCCATTGATCGGGCCTAACTAGCAGTGCCCACTGTCGAGAACCCGAAGCTTTTCGGTGCTCAAAATCGAATTTATGAGCCATGACCGGGTCTTATTAATGAATTCGAGACACATAATCACGAATTACTGGGACGTTTGAATGTTCCATGATTCAATTTCCTGTTCGAGTATCTTCCGGCATCGATTACAGCTTTACTGTTGCTCTTGACAATTAAGGTCGATACAACAGGAAAAAAGCTCACGACAGTCACAGTCAGGGATGGACTCATCATCATCTCCAATTCGCCATGGCAGTCCTGTCGTAATGTTCATCTCCAGTAGCTCCCCGAATCGTGTCATTTTCTTTTGCTCCCACACTTCTCGCTCGACAGCAGTCTTTTGCATCCTTTTGTCCCCATGCAGCACGGTGGAAGAAGCCACACTTCCGCATGGGATGCCCCTTTAACCCGCCCATTAATACATCTTCGAGAATCTTTGGCTGTAAGATAAAGCGATGTGACAACTGCATGCATACAGCTTTACCTAGGGCACAAATATGATTTCATATGTTTGTATTTACGCGATAGTTTCACGAAAAATGAAAGCATGATTTGAAACATGTTTCTTAAAAAACCATCAGTTTATGTCGCTCACAAAAAAGGAAAGATGACGCAAATGACCCATGAACCTTTTGATTCAATATATAATATGGTCCATGAACTTTTAATTTATTCAATGTGGTCCCTGAATTTTAGACTAATGTGAAATGCGATCTATGAACTTTTAATTTGCTCAAAGTAGCCCATGAACTTTTTGGTACATGTTTTAATATCATGGGAGACATTGAACATTTTCATATGGTTTCGAGGCTAAATTGAACACGTACTAAAAATTCAGCAATTGCTTTGAACAAGTTAAAAGTGCAACGATCACAAATGTTAATGTGATCACACTGAACAAAATTAAAAGTTCATGAAGCACACATTGGACCAAAGTAAAATAAACGAACGAAAAAAAATACTTTCATCATCCACGAAAACATCTTTTATTGACTAATTATTTCAAGCAGAACGTTTATTTTCAAGCAAACGAAACTTCAATGCCAAGAGATCATTCATCATCATGATCATCATCCTCCTCCTCGTGCCACTGTAGGATGCAGGTGGGATAGCTATTAGCTTCTTTAAACTTTGCAATCTTGGTTTAGTACCACCCACGCCAAGGTTTCTTATCTTATCTACTTTCTAAACACGACAACTTTCCATATCGCAGGAGACAAAAAAAAAAAAAAAAAAAGGCTACGATTTCCATTTCGTTAGGGCATGCTAAAAACCCTTGGCGATATGCTTAAAGGACAAGTCTTTTCATTAATAGGGACTCCTATGTAGTCCCTAATCCTGATTATGACAGCTACTGATCCGACGTTATGCTCCGGCCCTACCCAAAAAGCCTTTTTTTTTTCTTTCTTTTTTAGAGGGGGTCGAGCGGGAAATTGGGAAAGGCGATGTTGAAGTGATGGCGACGTGAATCGCGTTCCTGACCCAATTTGCAGAAAGGTTAGTCAAGGGGGGGGGGGAGAGAGCATATCTTGTTGATTTGTCGTGCTTCAATCATTCGTGTTAAATTTGATACGGGAAACTGAAATGAACTAATGCAAATGATTAATGGCAAATCCCATTCCGTTAAATTCAGGTGGCACGTGTATGATTTTTTTTTTTTTTTTTTCAATTCTTTAGAATTTTTTTTTCTAAATTCTGTTATTTTTTTTTATTCCCCGCTTTTCCTGTTTCCCTCCGCTCGTCCGGAGCCTTGGCGATGGCCATAGCAATTGCCTCGTCCAGATTTGAGCAAGAGCCCGTGATCCCTTGTGAGGCCAGGGCGTCGTGGCCCTGCTAGACATCGCCGAGGCCACTCGGACAGGCGGTGGGAAAGAGAATAAAAATGAAAGGGGAAAGAACGGTAGAGGAAGGGAAAAAAAAAAACCCAGAAAACTTCAAAGGAATCGCAAGAAAAAAGAAAATCGTCCTAGTCGGCATCGGCGTCCACGTTAGCGGTTTCCGATCAAGGAAGGACTACTACGTCGAGAAGTCTTCGAGAAGTCAAACTTAACCGAACAAATTGGAAATAAAAAAAAAAAGTTCAAGACTGAATTGGCCACATTGTAATATGTCTAATCGAACAGATGAAAAAATTTCAAGATTGAATTGGATACCCGTGAAGTGATTTCATGCGTGACTCGCGTATGATTTTTCTTGAGCATCACATGATTGTCGCGACCCGTCCGAAAAACGGACGCGGCTAATGGATTACCGATCGCGGCCCCCACTCTGAAATGTGGATCGCGGGCCTTAGATCGGTGCGGGCCCTCCCAGGCCTATACCAAATCGCGGCGGAGGTATATCTTTAAGGATTCGACGATAAGAGTCGATCGCTTTCGACCTTAGTGTGGTCGTGGTGGCATGTGCAACTTGTGCATGCATTTGGAGTCGCCACCGGTCTTTCTTGGAGGGTAGACCGGAAACTTTACTGACCGATTGGGAGAGATCGATCAGTTCTGCGGAACCAGAGATTTTGGGTTCGGGGACTTGGTTACGTCGGTGTCATTACCAACGCCATTTCGGTACCTAACGCGAGTGATTTTCCTGACTAAGAGTTCATGCAGACGCAATTTTGGGTGAGATAGGTTTGATTCATGGTTTCATGCAGATTGGAATACTAGTCCTATCAATCACAATCAATTTAACGAGAGCGCAAGTCAAGTGCATAAATAAATCATGTCAATGCACATCAATTTCAATCATTGGCCTCCTAGTATAGCCCTAAGGGCTTAGGGAAGATGTGATTTAGGGTTAGGTGTAAAATGGGAAGATTCGGGGACAATTAGCCCGAAGGGCAAAATTGTCATTTTTGGAAGGTTTGGATACCGAATTACCCAAAATATTCCATGGCCAGTTGATTGTGGCCATTTCCCATTTTTGAGAATTTTTTGGAATTTCTTGACTTTTCTTCAATTTTTGGAAGACGATTCGCCCAAAGGGCGAGATCGTCATTTTTGAGAAGGTTCGGGGTTCAAAACACCCGGGATGAGCCTTGGCCAGTTGATTGTGGCCATTTCCTATTTTTTGGGTTTTTCCTGGATTTTTAGAATTTTTTTTTTTGGAAGACGGTTTGCCGAAAGGACAAAACCGTCATTTCTGAAGAGATCGGGGGTCAAAAGACCCGAAACAGGTCGTGGTCAGTTGAATGTGGCCATTTTCTATTTTCTATAATTTTTTAGAATTTTTCTGAATTTTCCGAATTTTTTGAATTTTTTATGATTTTTTTTATTTTTTATTGATTTTTTTTGATTATTTTATTATTTTCTGATTTTTTATTTATTTAAAAATATTTTCCTGGCCGGGTCAGACCCGGCCCGCGCCTCTCGGGCGCCCGGCCCGACCCTAGGGGTCGACACCGGCCTGAAACGACACCGTTTTATTTTTTTAAACATTTTTCTATTTTTTTACAATTTTTTTTATTTTTTATGTATTTTATTTAATTATCCGAAAATTCCCCGGATCGGACGGTCCACGTCGTGCCACGTGGCTTCGTCTCGTGCGTCCGATCAAAGACTAGATCGGACGTCCCTCAGTGAGACACGTGGCTCAATAATAGCCGTCGGATCAAAAATTAATTTATTTTCCTTTTTTAGAAAACCTACAAATCGGGCGCTCTAGAACGTGCCACGTGGCCTCCTCTGGTGCGTCCGATCTTGTACAAGATCGGATGCCTCTCAGTGAGCCACGTGGCACATCCTCGTCCGCCGGATCGATTATTCGAAAATCATTTATTTAATTTTCCAAAAAATCCAGGATCGCGACACGTGCCGCGATCGTGGCCGTCCGTTTGTTTTATTTGAAAATAAGCGGACCGGACCCCACCCGGCTGACGTGGCTGCCTACGTGGCATGCCACGTCGGCCGTTGACCGTTGACCGGCCGGAGGGTCGCCGGAGAAGACGATGAACAGTGAAAAATCCGGCGGGAATAGTAAAAATTCCGGCGAGGTCGCCGGAAAATTGCGAAACGGGCCCGAAACTTGGTATTTTTCTTCCGTTCTTGCGGCATTCGACTCCTTGGACCAACCACATCAACATACAACCCAAATAATAACCATGAACACGCTAAGAACCGGCGAACCGAACCTCCCCGAACTCGGCTCCGGCGAGGCATTTTCCGAATTTTTTTTTCTTATCAAAACTCGATTCTAAACCATCAAACAACACCCAAGGAGGGTCTAGAGGCTTACCTGAGCTCATTTCGAGCTTGAAGACCGCCGGAAGTTCCCCGTTGAGCTCCCGGTCCGAACCGTTGCCGGCGAAACTCCGAGCCGTGTTTTCGCCGCGGTTTAATGCAAAATAAAGGTCAACACAAGCTTAGAGTTGGATCTAGATGATTTTTAAAGCGAGCCTCGCACAGAAAGGGGTCGGGAAAGGTCCGGCCGAGAGCCCCGGAGTAAAATGCTCACTGAAGCATTTCGCCGAACACATGGCGTGCACTGAGAAAAATGAAGCTCGGGAGCAAATACCAACCTATTCGGAGCTCGCCGACGGCCACTAACCTCCGGTGATGGTCGGGGAGCGTTGCCGAAGACCCTGGGTTGCCGGTTGTCCGTCGGTTTTCTCCTAAAAAATCCCCTCTCTCTCTCTCTCGGCCAAGCCCCTTAAACCGAGAATATCCCCGGTTTCGCGTGGCCGACCGCCCGCCTCGGGCTCCCATTCCTCTGCCGAAGCGACCTGCACCCCTGCCCCGTTGTTCCCCACGCTTGTGCTGTCATTTTTTTTAGAAAAATCGGCCGCCCATGCTCGTTCTTCAGTCCCCTGCCTCACTGCCCACGTTGCTGCACATTCTGTGCATTTGCAGACCCGGGTCGGGCAGGGTCGGGTCGGGTCGGACCCGACCGGCCCGGTTCGGCCAAATCGCCCAAATCGCCAAATTGACGCCCCAAATGACCTCTTTTCATGAAATTGATGGCAAAATCGGATTCCTTGACATGTTTTCCATCAAATATGGGTATTTTCGTGAATCAATTTATTGAAATTCTGTGAAAACCCCAAATTGTCCCTAAGATCCGAAATTTAATTTCGCCAAATCGAAGGCCTAAACGATCGAATTAGCCAAAATTGAGCCCACCAATGGATTCAGCATGATAAAAACTGTTGGGTAGAGGTGTTTAATTTTAATGGGTGTGCCCGTGTGAAATTTAATTTCACAAATTGTAAAACCGGGGACTAAATTGAAAGATTTTTATGCAATTAAGCCCTTTTGGCTAAAATTAATCAAATGGGAGGGCAAATTGACCCAATTGCATTTCAATACTTTAGAGTTCAATGTCATAGCTTATAAAAACCAAGAATTGAAAATTAAAAGACTCGAAAAGGATTTTTTAGGCCCGGTTCGGGATTAGGTTTGTGAAGGAACCCCATGAACCAAGCCAAATTTCCATAATAAAAAGTGAAAATATTGAATAGATAATTAAAATAAAATTTCAGAATATTTTTGTGTAATTTGCTGACCACGGATGGTATTTTTCCAATTTTTTGGGTATTTTTATAATTAAATAAATTCCAAAAAATATTAAAAAATTCAAAAAATATTTTTTGTTCAAAATTGGTTCCTAAGGCTAGGCTAAGGTGTCCAAAGTTGATTTTGCAATTTTTTGACCTTTTTTGCTATTTTTAATTAATTTTAGAAATAAAAAAAAACTATAATAACGGATGGTCAAAAATCAGGTGTCAACAGCTGCCCCTCTTTGAGAGTGAGCTCGTCAGAGGTCGCTTTCAAAGACAAAATGACGCTTGGATCTTGACCGACTCGACTGGGGGGGAAGAAATGCTATGACATCGGACCTTCAAGTCTTTTGATGAATGCTCAAATTAATCACCGGTTTACTCTTGCAATTCGAACATGGGCCGGAGTGAGAGAGGCTTACGTGAAGCTCACCTGTCAGATGCTGCCGGTTGCGACGACTCTCAAGAAGATACCTAGGACTCGTTCAGAATATCCTAGGGAGATTAAGCCCTGACCTGTATGGTAGGTCATACCATTAGTTGACCCTTATGGCGGTTTCTACCATCAAGTTGACCCTTATGGCGGTTTCTACCATTGGTTGACCCTTATGGCGGTATCTACCTTGAGTTGACCCTTCAGGCGGTTTCTACCTTTGGTTGACCCTTATGGCGGTATCTACCTTGAGTTGACCCTTCAGGCGGTTTCTACCTTTGGTTGACCCTTATGGCGGTATCTACCTTGAGTTGACCCTTCAGGCGGTTTCTACCTTTGGTTGACCCTTATGGCGGTTTCTACCATCAAGTTGACCCTTATGGCGGTTTCTACCATCAAGTTGACCCTTCAGGCGGTTTCTACCTTTGAATTTAGTTTTGACCCTTATGGCGGTATCTACCTTTGAGTTGACCCTTATGGCGGTTTCTATCATTGGTTGACCCTTATGGCGGTTTCTACCATTCAAAAGACCCTTAAGGCGGTTTCTACCATCAAGTGAGACTCCAGACTGATAGGAATCTAAGGATGACGCGCCCGTTCTGTAGGGTTTGTCGGAGACTCGATCGTTCTGTAGATCGGTCTTGGAAAAGGTTTGCCTACTAAAAGGCTCCGCCTCGGAATGACATATCCCTTCTTGTCGGGACTAGTCGAAGACTCGATCGTTATGTAGATCGGTCTTGGAAAAGGTTTGCCTACTAAAAGGCTCCACCTATGGAATGACATATCCCTTGTTGTCGGGACTAGTCGAAGACTCGATCGTTCTGTAGATCGGTCTTGGAAAAGGTTTGCCTACTAAAAGGCTCCACCTATGGAATGACATATCCCTTGTTGTCGGGACTAGTCGAAGACTCGATCGTTCTGTAGATCGGTCTTGGAAAAGGTTTGCCTACTAAAAGGCTCCACCTATGGAATGACATATCCCTTGTTGTCGGGACTAGTCGAAGACTCGATCGCTCTGTAGATCGGTCTTGGAAAAGGTTTGCCTACTAAAAGGCTCCGCCTCGGAATGACATATCCCGTCTTGTTGGGACTAGTCGAAGACTCGATCGTTCTGTAGATCGGTCTTGGAAAAGGTTTTCCTACTAAAAGGCTCCGCCTCGGAGACTCGATCGTTCGTTCGTAAATCGGTCTCGGGAAAGGTTTGCCTACTAAAAGGCTCCGCCTCGGAGACTCGATCGTTCGTTCGTAGATCGGTCTTGGGAAAGGGTTTGCCTACTAAAAGGCTCCGCCTCGGAGACTCGATCGTTCGTTCGTAGATCGGTCTTGGGAAAGGGTTTGCCTACTAAAAGGCTCCGCCTAAGGATTGACATCATTGAGGTCTCTTTTGGAAGGTTTACCTAACTCTAGGTTCACCTGAAGGCTATCTTGGGATTTAGGGGTTACCTGAAATCTCGCAGAAGGCCGAATTGTCCTTTCGACATGCGAGGTACCTTTCTGGGATATGGGGACTCCAATTATCCTGTAGAAAGCTGAAACCTGCAAACTTTTCATTAAAAAGGTATCAGTTTGGGCCCTGGGTTCTCCAGGGATCCTGCAAAACATGACCCTATGAGCTTTTCTTGACAGAGCAAGGCATCCTTCCGGGATCATGGGTTCTCCACGTCCGATGAGATTGTCTGAATTTAAAAAAAGGGTCTCATGACGCGGGTTCTCCACGTCCGATGAGACTGCTTGATTTTTTTTGAAAAGGGGTCCTAGGACGAGGGTTCTCCACGTCATGCTAGGACTGTTTGATATTTTTTTGAAAAGGGGTCCTAGGACGAGGGTTCTCCACGTCATGCTAGGACTGTTTGATATTTTTTGTTTTAAAAGGGGTCCTAGGACGAGGGTTCTCCACGTCATGCTAGGACTGTCTGATATTTTTGAAAAGGGGTCCTAGGACGAGGGTTCTCCACGTCAAGCTAGGACTGTTTGATTTTTTGTTTTAAAAGGGGTCCTAGGACGAGGGTTCTCCACGTCATGCTAGGACTGCTTAATTTTCGAAAAAAGGGTCCTAGGACGAGGGTTCTCCACGTCAAGCTAGGACTGTCTGATATTTTTGAAAAGGGGTCCTAGGACGAGGGTTCTCCACGTCAAGCTAGGACTGCTTAATTTTCAAAAAAAAGGTCCTAGGACGAGGGTTCTCCACGTCAAGCTAGGACTGCTTGATTTTTTTGAAAAAGGTCCCGAGACGAGGGTTCTCCACGTCATACTAGGACCATCATTTTTTGAAAGAATGTTCTATCCTCACCCTTTCTTTTGAAAGATCCCGAAATTTGTCGGGAATTTAGTTTTGAAGCAGTGAAAGATTTTATTTTTGACAAAGCTTCACTTGGGTCTGTTGAGGCGACATTCTGGGAGCTGGGTTCTCCAGGTATCCTGCAGAAGTTCGAGCCTGAAAAATTTTTCTTCACCAAGAAAACGTTAGTAATCTTTGGAAGACAACGGTTGTCCAATCGACAAAATTTTATGACTTGAGTTTTAGTCATGAAATGTGCATTTTGATGTTGGAGGTTATCCAAAACATTCTTGCAACATACAGATGTGATCACAAATTCCTTGCGGGGCAAATCTGGATCAATAGTTTGAAAATTCCAAGAAGAGTTTGTTCAAAACATCAATTGGAATATTTCTCGACAATGAGGTATTCTCACCTGTTTTGAGATAGTGGTTTTTATAGGGGATGCACTCAATTCCCTACTAACCTGTGCCTAGGTTTTAGGCTCATTCGCAGCGCTTACATTTTGATCGGTCGGGAGGTCTTCCACGGGACCGTAATGTTGGGCTTGGTATTGGTCTTCAAGGGGGACCCGCTTTGGAGTCGAGGCCATTGAACGAAAGTTTTCACCATCTGCTCCGGGTTTACAAGTCAAGAACCCTGCAAAATGGGAAAGAAATAGTCTTGCTCGTACCTCTTCGAGCTAAGCCATATGTTAACCCAAGTGTCTTAATCGGAGAAGACTGTTTCAGGGTTTTAATGTCGGTAGGATTGGGGACCGAAAAATGCTTATTTTTGGCCCAGAATTCGTGAGGGGATTGACGTTGGTGTTCACTGCAAATTTGCCACATGTCTTTTCCTTTCTGCATCTTTAGTCTTTGAGGTGTGCAACCGATTTTGAGGTGTGCACCAGCTCTTTAGCAGCATTTGGGAAGCAGCCTTTTTGATCTGACTCCCTTAGGGATTTTCTCTTTCTTTGCCCATCCAAGCTTCATTGGGGATCAATCGGACAACTTACACGAGCGTCGGCCTTGCTTTTACCAGGCACTTTGCTTTTTCTTGATGCTGGGGATTTTCTTCGTCCTCATTTTCCTTTTGAAATCCCGCTTTTCTCATCTTCGGTAGATCATGTTAGACATATGCTCGAATGTCTAAACATGCTTTAAGCATTAGCCTAGGAATTTCTTTGTAATCCCTAAGTCTCGAACTCCTCTGTTTCTGACGTGATGATGCATCCGTCTTGGAATGTGCAATGATCACCAACGGGTTTATGAAACGGATTTGCAGGCTCAACTTGGCTGTGCAAAGGATATGGTGTGTGGGATAGAGAAATGAATGCTTCTCGTCATCCTATGGCACTTGGATTACCATATAAGCAACACACAAAGATTGATGTTAGTCCGGGCAAGAAAATTTCTAACCATTTTCTCCTGATGCTGCTGGACTTGCTCCCTTTTTGCCCCGATGTGGGGTGGTTCTTGACAGGGTTGAGAATGAAAACCGCCGTTCGAATGGGTTGTCAATGGTCACCTGTAGTGTTTGGGGATATGAAACGAATGCCTCCGTCGTCCCAATCCATGTAATTGCTGCGAATAATCCCTACTCCCGTAGGTTCAGATTTTACTATCTGATCCGCTCCACTTCTCTCTCAAGTGTGTATAGGACGTGTTTGGACTAGGCTTTGCCTCTTATCTTTTGAGAAAACGTCCTTTTGAAAGTTTTGAACAACTTTTGATTGGAAAAATCTCTTTCGTTTTCTCCAAAAATTTTACCCGTCAATGGGGTTTTGTGATGCACAATGCATGTCCTTATTCATGTTCAGACAACCTCCTGTTTTAAAACATGAATGTCAATGAAGTTTGAATTCAATGTCTTTTCTAGACATTAGATTCTGAAAGCTTTTCTTTTCTTTTCTATTTTTATTCAACCTCTTCAATGGATTGGGGAAAGGGATACTTACCTGTCCCCTGCGGCTGGAGATCCCTGAAAATGCGGAAGAAACATGTTATTGTACGTTCATGAATTTTTCAAAAAATTAGAACGATACATCCTACCCTTGGTCATGTATTCCTACGGGTAATACATGAGATATGAAAACCTGTTCCGCCCTGATGGCGAGCCCCTGTCAAGGACGAGAGTTAGGTGTCAGTTTGTATTCCAAAATTCAAGATAGATTGGAACGATACCGCCTTATTTTGTTTTGTGTTTCCGTTTGAACACAAACGTGCGGCTTGCAGAAGTTGGCCATCTATCCTGTGGCCATGATTCCTCCGTCTAGTTGGCAATGAATCATTCTCAAGGATTTGCACTGGAGGAGATCCATTTAAGCTTTCGGACGCATTCCAACGCCATTCTTCAGAGTTTCATTTCCTGGAATCCTGACTTCCAAGGCCAATGATTCTATTCGCCTCACTGTCGGCGAGTTCTTTTATTTTGCGGCTTTCTGGTGCCAACAATTTTCTGTCCATCTTGACGGTGAATCCCTGTCAACAATAAACATTAAGTGTAAGTTCGTGTTTCGAAATTCAAGACAAATCGAAACGATACTGCTTTACTCTCGCTTCGCGCCTCCATTTGAACGCAAATGTAAGGCTTGTTGAAGTCGGCCATCTAGCTCGTGGCCATGATCTATCCATCTGTTTGGCAACGAAATCCTTCTCTAGGATTTGCACTGGGTGAGATTAATTTGTGCTTTTGGACGTATTCTACGTCATTTTCTAGGGTTCCGTTTCCTGGCAGCTTGCCCCCTACAACGGATATTTCTTTTTGCTTCCACGTTGGGCGAGATCCTTTCTTTTGTGGCTTTTTGGTGCCACCAATTTTCTGCCAAATGAGAACGAACTCATGTTAAGCATGGGATCTTTGGGAGATCAATTTGGAACGATACAAAGTTACCGTTCACCCAGGTTTGTATCCTGGGGTTTACTTCCGATGAGGACGACTCTGTCATTGCGTCCATGGATTTTGCCAGAGAAGAAATGTCCTTCCTTTGTCCAGCGCACAAATGATTCACTTGCCCCAGTTAGACGTGGTTTATCATAGCTAGGTGACGCCTTCCCCGGCTAAATTCATTCCTGTATTTTGCTATAATCCTCGTCCTTCTTGGGTATGTCTTCTCTCTTGGGATTCATGATGACGTCTTACTGACGTATTCCTTTCCTTCGTCGATCATTGACGCTTCTCGTTTGGTGTAGACGATGGATGTTCTTTCCTCTCGTCTGCATTTGTGGGTGTTGTCCGTGAGATGATCCTCGATCACGTCAACAACTGTTTTGCCCCAGTTGAGCGACGCTTGTCTTGGCAACATGCCTTAGCACTTTCCGTGTTTGTTGGCGATTTTCTATCCAATTTGAAAACGTCCATGCGCCTGAACATGAAGAGACAGGCGTAGGTCTATATCTGACTTCATTTGAAATTTCAGGAATGAGATACTCCCTTCGAGGCTTTGTCCTTCCAACATTTGAAGGAGCAGTGTTTTCCAAGTATTTCGCCCCAGTGAGGCTTGTCTTGGTGTTTGTCATCTCTGGGTTTGATAATCCTGGTTCGATGCACTTTCATGGGGGATCGTGAGAATTTGTCCCCGGCTTGGCTCCTCGAAGCAGGTGGGGGAGCCCGCCCTCATGAATTTTTGTCGATTCTGGTCATCTATCTCGATTGCCAGATTCTTCGATTATTTTTTCTCTGTCCCTAGACAGCCTGACAATCTGAGGATTTGTCATGTGGCGGTTTGGTGATTCTCTCGATCACAGTCGCCATTTGAGATGTTCGATGTTCCCCTATTGAAAAGAAGAAATCTCATGAGTAAAGGGCATGTATAATTGACTATTGGAGTCGATACAATTTACCCTTGAAATTTATCCTGCGGGAACCGACATTTCTCCCTTTGGGTTCTCTGTATGCAGGATATGTGCATGATATGCATGATGCATGTTATGTGTGCCAGCAACGAAACATGAGTTCGTGCTTTTCACTCTATTCAGAGAAAGCATTTTTATCAGATATGTCAATCTGGAAAACTTGAAATTTTCTTTTCAAGCGCTCTTTTCACAGAGATTTCTAAATGATAATAAACTTCTTCAAGTTTTCTCAAAGGTTTTGTTCACAAATTGAGCTATTAGAATGCACTTAAAAATATTTAGCCAAAGTGCATGTCTGAGATGCCATGAAAAGGGGTACTCCCTGTTTGTCATTTGAAGGCATTGCTTCTTGGGCCATTTGCTTCTGTTCCCAACCTGAATCGATGGCTCTGTATCGTTCTCCTTCTCATTTAGAAGGGTTTGATGTGTTTTGTCTTTGATGGATTACTCCGCTTCATCATGATTCATGGGCGGTAACTGCTTCAGGGACTTCCCCTACGTATCCCCATGGTGAATTCGGCACATCCTACACTCGGTACCCTTTCCAGGTAGAGGAGTGATTTGCCCCCAGCCACTGAGTGCTTCGCCTAGGCTGGCTTTTAAATTTCTCTGACGTCTGGTATCTACTCTGTACTCTCTTTTGCGACACCAGATGATATGATCATATGATCTTCCGAAGATCTTAGCATTTGATGTTCCGCAACGTTTTGGCTCTTCTTGATCTCATCAATACGTTTTGATTTCTTCATGCATCTTTTACCTTGTCATCATTTCATGACGTCCCTCGAGCATCTCGCTATTTGACATTAGCAAGCATGGGTTTATTTGTGGCTGAGTACTTCAACATCCTGAAGTGTTACTTCACAGGCAACAATTTCCTTCATTGTGTCCTGTCATATTCACCTTACGCTTTAACAATCTTTTCTTCCACCTGTGCGACGAGATGAGTGAATGAGTCGATTGCTGCATAAGGAGCTTTAATTGAAACGACTACGGATTTACTATCCCCGCTCTGGTCACTTCTGGCATCCAAGATGCTGAAAATTTTTCAATGGGCCCGTTCATTCTCGTCATCACCTGCAAGAATGAGAAACCATATCAACTCGTGAACCAGTCAATCCGATTTGGAACAGATACAACTTTTTCGACTTAGGGAGAGCCAATCCTAATTAGGTTGCTCCTTCTTCATAATTTGATTTATTTTGTCATTGCAATCCCAATGGGTGACATCTGCTGAAGGCACATTTCTTTCCGTCTTATAGGGAAGACAAATTTTCCTTCGTTTGTCTTTGACCATCTTATCCTGTAGACAAAAGACATAAAGGTCCCCGTCAGGTATAACATTGAAGGGCTTATTGGAACGATTACAGTTTCACCATTGTTCCATGATCATCTTGCATGTGATCGGATGAGGACATTTTCGACAAATGTATGCCATGTAAAACATGTCCCTCGTGTCTATCCATAAATGGATTTTCCTTCTCTACCTGTTTTTCACCTGAGAGGAAAAGATAGGAAATATTATGCCGGTATCTGATCGAAAATCAATTAGGAACGACACGTCTTTACACTTGATCCGGCTGCCCCGGTTAGGTGGCGTCTGCCCTAGTTGAGTGGGATATGCCCCAGTCGACTGCTTTGATCCTTTCACAATTTTTTACGGTTCCCTTTTCAATTAGGGGATATCTGCCGTTCGGAGCTTCCTGTCTCTTTTCATCTTGGCGGGCTTTGCCCCATTATGTCGTCTTAGTGAGAAGTTGACTCCTTTGTCTGTCTTCAAACATCCATCCTAGTGGCTCGAGTTGTCAGCCAGTTTCAATCTTCTTGAAGCACCACTCCTGAGGATCAACAAAACACAGTCAACAAATTTTCAAATGTAAAGAGATTAGGTTACAGCTAATTCTCTTCCGCATGTGGCTTCTTTGATTGCATGCCGTTCCACGTCTTGAAAGATGGCAAAATGCCCTCATCAGTGGACTATTTTTCTTGAGGATTCCCTGGTCTTCCCTCATCAGTTGACTCTCTAGGGTGGTCAAGCGCTTTTCTATGCCATCCCGGTCCATTTTAACTTGTGACTGATTCTTCACACAAGCCCTCGGATTTTGATTCTGGAAATCACCTGTTCGAATGACAGGAATATGTCAGAAAGGGAAGTAAAGCATAAATCCTTTCAATTTTATGCTTTCTTGTAATTAACGAAGATAAGGACTTTTACACAAGCCTTAACCTCATGTGAAAAATTCTTATCGATGTTTTTCAAGAGAAAACATAAAACTAAAAGGAGCGTAATCCATGGTTATCACTTTTGGTAAATCCTCAGAAAATCTGTGGAATTTCCAAGAAGATAAACATGCAATTCCAATGTGTCCTAAATTCGATTAGAGATAGGACATCCAAATTGAAATGATTTCCCGAAGGTAATTTGGGTATCATGTCTCCTCTTGAATTTAGGAAACATGGACGGCTTTAGTTAATTACCAAGGATTACCTATGATGCATGCTATAGACCGGTTCAATTCCATGTCCGGCGCACCATGAAATGAATGTTAGATTCTCGTACTTGGGTTAAACATGCCAAGTGTGAGTTCTAACGAAAATTTCATCTGGGTAAGACATGCAATTGAACCGAAAAATTCGAATGGTTGAGAGAAATTCCAGTGCCGCATTCCAATGTCAAGACACTTAGACAAGACTTAGGAATCGAGGTGTAAAAGATATATGGGAGACCCACAGACGGGTGCTCCTTACAGACTCGATGATCCTGATAAAAGAAAAGGGACGATTGGAATGTAGCCCTTAAGAACCTAAAGAGATGCCCCAAGTCGGGTCTTCGAGGGACGACGCTTGGTGTCTTCGGTTCGGCCCTTCGGGTCTTTATTTTCGTCAGATCCCCTTTTGATAATGTCCGGAAGATGTCTCGGATTTGCTGTTATCGCATGTCCTTCAACTATCGGTATGGTTACTGGATCATTCCTTGGACAGCTCGAAAAGGGTAGGCTCCGTTGAATGTCCGGGCAGTCTGATGGCGGATGACGCGTCGCTCATACTTGAATACGTCCGGGATGTGGGACCGACTTGGAGAGACCACCTCTACTCTATCCATACTCTAAAATGGAATTGGACTCAACCCTCGGATTTGATGAATGTAGCGTGTTGATGTGAAATAAAAGACTGCAAGTGAATTTAAATAGAAATGGCAGGACCTTACCATGAGAGGTACCCAATGATTTTTTTGGTTTTAGGTATACCAACCATCCATATACATGCGCATGAGACAAGTGAGGCTTGACTCTAAAAATCAAAAGGGCTTAGGTGAGGAACCTAGAGGCTTCCCTCTATCCGAGTCGATAAATTCGTCCATGAGCGCAATCCACAGCAAATGGATGAAAGTCTCGACTTGGATAGTGAGTGGGATCGAATATGGTCGACCCCAGCGCAATCCACGCTAGAGCGTTGCATATCGATCCCTGATCTATGGCTACCTGAAAAGGTGATTTCGCGGCCTGGGTTTGGGCGCTTTGTGCAAAGTGTCGTGATCCTCAAATATGCAGTGAATCATGTGCAACAATTTATATATCAATCAGCGCTTCAAATCATCCATATAACATACATTCCTACGCCCATCCTGCATAAGACAATGTTAATCACAGACTACACTCCTTATCACTCCAATCTGCAAAATCATATAACACCTATCGTGAGCGGACTTACCTCACCTTCAAGTGCGCCTGCAGGGTTAGAAAAATCGCTCAACGTTTTAATTACGGCCTAAGTCCACTTGAGGTCCAGAACCAAGTGTTCTAGAACAAAGTCCCCAGCGGAGTCGCCAGCTGTCGCGACCCGTCCGAAAAACGGACGCGGCTAATGGATTACCGATCGCGGCCCCCACTCTGAAATGTGGATCGCGGGCCTTAGATCGGTGCGGGCCCTCCCAGGCCTATACCAAATCGCGGCGGAGGTATATCTTTAAGGATTCGACGATAAGAGTCGATCGCTTTCGACCTTAGTGTGGTCGTGGTGGCATGTGCAACTTGTGCATGCATTTGGAGTCGCCACCGGTCTTTCTTGGAGGGTAGACCGGAAACTTTACTGACCGATTGGGAGAGATCGATCAGTTCTGCGGAACCAGAGATTTTGGGTTCGGGGACTTGGTTACGTCGGTGTCATTACCAACGCCATTTCGGTACCTAACGCGAGTGATTTTCCTGACTAAGAGTTCATGCAGACGCAATTTTGGGTGAGATAGGTTTGATTCAGGGTTTCATGCAGATTGGAATACTAGTCCTATCAATCACAATCAATTTAACGAGAGCGCAAGTCAAGTGCATAAATAAATCATGTCAATGCACATCAATTTCAATCATTGGCCTCCTAGTATAGCCCTAAGGGCTTAGGGAAGATGTGATTTAGGGTTAGGTGTAAAATGGGAAGATTCGGGGACAATTAGCCCGAAGGGCAAAATTGTCATTTTTGGAAGGTTTGGATACCGAATTACCCAAAATATTCCATGGCCAGTTGATTGTGGCCATTTCCCATTTTTGAGAATTTTTTGGAATTTCTTGACTTTTCTTCAATTTTTGGAAGACGATTCGCCCAAAGGGCGAGATCGTCATTTTTGAGAAGGTTCGGGGTTCAAAACACCCGGGATGAGCCTTGGCCAGTTGATTGTGGCCATTTCCTATTTTTTGGGTTTTTCCTGGATTTTTAGAATTTTTTTTTTTGGAAGACGGTTTGCCGAAAGGACAAAACCGTCATTTCTGAAGAGATCGGGGGTCAAAAGACCCGAAACAGGTCGTGGTCAGTTGAATGTGGCCATTTTCTATTTTTTATAATTTTTTAGAATTTTTCTGAATTTTCCGAATTTTTTGAATTTTTTATGATTTTTTTTATTTTTTATTGATTTTTTTGATTATTTTATTATTTTCTGATTTTTTATTTATTTAAAAATATTTTCCTGGCCGGGTCAGACCCGGCCCGCGCCTCTCGGGCGCCCGGCCCGACCCTAGGGGTCGACACCGGCCTGAAACGACACCGTTTTATTTTTTTAAACATTTTTCTATTTTTTTACAATTTTTTTTATTTTTTATGTATTTTATTTAATTATCCGAAAATTCCCCGGATCGGACGGTCCACGTCGTGCCACGTGGCTTCGTCTCGTGCGTCCGATCAAAGACTAGATCGGACGTCCCTCAGTGAGACACGTGGCTCAATAATAGCCGTCGGATCAAAAATTAATTTATTTTCCTTTTTTAGAAAACCTACAAATCGGGCGCTCTAGAACGTGCCACGTGGCCTCCTCTGGTGCGTCCGATCTTGTACAAGATCGGATGCCTCTCAGTGAGCCACGTGGCACATCCTCGTCCGCCGGATCGATTATTCGAAAATCATTTATTTAATTTTCCAAAAAATCCAGGATCGCGACACGTGCCGCGATCGTGGCCGTCCGTTTGTTTTATTTGAAAATAAGCGGACCGGACCCCACCCGGCTGACGTGGCTGCCTACGTGGCATGCCACGTCGGCCGTTGACCGTTGACCGGCCGGAGGGTCGCCGGAGAAGACGATGAACAGTGAAAAATCCGGCGGGAATAGTAAAAATTCCGGCGAGGTCGCCGGAAAATTGCGAAACGGGCCCGAAACTTGGTATTTTTCTTCCGTTCTTGCGGCATTCGACTCCTTGGACCAACCACATCAACATACAACCCAAATAATAACCATGAACACGCTAAGAACCGGCGAACCGAACCTCCCCGAACTCGGCTCCGGCGAGGCATTTTCCGAATTTTTTTTTCTTATCAAAACTCGATTCTAAACCATCAAACAACACCCAAGGAGGGTCTAGAGGCTTACCTGAGCTCATTTCGAGCTTGAAGACCGCCGGAAGTTCCCCGTTGAGCTCCCGGTCCGAACCGTTGCCGGCGAAACTCCGAGCCGTGTTTTCGCCGCGGTTTAATGCAAAATAAAGGTCAACACAAGCTTAGAGTTGGATCTAGATGATTTTTAAAGCGAGCCTCGCACAGAAAGGGGTCGGGAAAGGTCCGGCCGAGAGCCCCGGAGTAAAATGCTCACTGAAGCATTTCGCCGAACACATGGCGTGCACTGAGAAAAATGAAGCTCGGGAGCAAATACCAACCTATTCGGAGCTCGCCGACGGCCACTAACCTCCGGTGATGGTCGGGGAGCGTTGCCGAAGACCCTGGGTTGCCGGTTGTCCGTCGGTTTTCTCCTAAAAAATCCCCTCTCTCTCTCTCTCGGCCAAGCCCCTTAAACCGAGAATATCCCCGGTTTCGCGTGGCCGACCGCCCGCCTCGGGCTCCCATTCCTCTGCCGAAGCGACCTGCACCCCTGCCCCGTTGTTCCCCACGCTTGTGCTGTCATTTTTTTTAGAAAAATCGGCCGCCCATGCTCGTTCTTCAGTCCCCTGCCTCACTGCCCACGTTGCTGCACATTCTGTGCATTTGCAGACCCGGGTCGGGCAGGGTCGGGTCGGGTCGGACCCGACCGGCCCGGTTCGGCCAAATCGCCCAAATCGCCAAATTGACGCCCCAAATGACCTCTTTTCATGAAATTGATGGCAAAATCGGATTCCTTGACATGTTTTCCATCAAATATGGGTATTTTCGTGAATCAATTTATTGAAATTCTGTGAAAACCCCAAATTGTCCCTAAGATCCGAAATTTAATTTCGCCAAATCGAAGGCCTAAACGATCGAATTAGCCAAAATTGAGCCCACCAATGGATTCAGCATGATAAAAACTGTTGGGTAGAGGTGTTTAATTTTAATGGGTGTGCCCGTGTGAAATTTAATTTCACAAATTGTAAAACCGGGGACTAAATTGAAAGATTTTTATGCAATTAAGCCCTTTTGGCTAAAATTAATCAAATGGGAGGGCAAATTGACCCAATTGCATTTCAATACTTTAGAGTTCAATGTCATAGCTTATAAAAACCAAGAATTGAAAATTAAAAGACTCGAAAAGGATTTTTTAGGCCCGGTTCGGGATTAGGTTTGTGAAGGAACCCCATGAACCAAGCCAAATTTCCATAATAAAAAGTGAAAATATTGAATAGATAATTAAAATAAAATTTCAGAATATTTTTGTGTAATTTTCTGACCACGGATGGTATTTTTCCAATTTTTTGGGTATTTTTATAATTAAATAAATTCCAAAAAATATTAAAAAATTCAAAAAATATTTTTTGTTCAAAATTGGTTCCTAAGGCTAGGCTAAGGTGTCCAAAGTTGATTTTGCAATTTTTTGACCTTTTTTGCTATTTTTAATTAATTTTAGAAATAAAAAAAAACTATAATAACGGATGGTCAAAAATCAGGTGTCAACAATGATCTAATGATTGCGACGACGAGGGAGAGGGGAGTTGGGCTCCATTTCGGAAGAAGGAGAGATGAGAAAGGGGGGGGAAGAGGGGAGGGGAGGGGAGGGGCGGGCAGGGGCTGGGAAAAGGCTGCCAAAAAGCATGGAAATGGAAATGGAGTGTGTTGGAGGGGTTTCAGAGCCTGCCTCTTCTTTCCTGTCTTTTTCTTTTTAGTTTTTCTTTTTAGTTTTTCTTTTTTAATTTCGATTTTCTTATTTATTTATTTATTTATTTTGTGTGTGGGGGAGGCAGGGCAGGGGATTGAGTTGTCAAAATCGGTGTCTCCTTTTCCCCGCAATTCCCTCTCTCTCCCTCGCACGACCGAATCTCTCGTCGACTCTCCCCATTTCTTTCATTCCCTGATCTTTTTATGGTCCGTCAGTGACTCAATGCCACCCCAAACGGAACGGGGATTTCGCATCCCCACACGTGCCACCTCAATTTTAGTGTAACCTCCCTCTCACGTTCAATAATTAAAGTTTTTAATCAGCCCCTAAATTCTATAATTAGCAATTAGCAATATTTTTTTTACACCAAAAATATCAAACTTGTATCCGTGTGCCACGTGCATAGCCTCTGTTAAGATTCCGTGAATGAGCATTGTTAATGATAGAAATATGGGATTTCCATGAGGCCAAAAGAGAGGAAATGTAGGATTTTTCTTAGCCCTCTTCCCCGCCCGAACAAAGCAAACCAGATGACTCCTTGGGCAAAAGCCGCCGTGCCAATTGGAAAAGCTATTCCGCAACAGAGCTCGAGATCAAGCATGGCTCTTGGTGCCAAATCGTGAAACATGGTGATTTCGGGTACGAGAAAAATCAAATCACCTTTGGCATGTAAGTCAACATTTGGAGATTAGTTAGTGTCGGGTTGACTTCCGGCGAGTCATGCTTCCGGGTAAGACCCGGCAATCTGTGTCGCGCCATTGCATTTATGTTTGGTCATGAATGTTGTTTTGGTATAAATTACCAAAATATCTCCACATGCGAAGCAATTTTATCTAAATGTGATTCAAAACCCCGTTGACTCGTCATAGTTTTATAGTCTTTCTTATCGTGTTGTGACGCGTCCTATTTGCGACGATCTTTAAAATATCAATGCAGTGTTCGGGATTTGAACGTGCGATCTCCAGCTCTACGATTTGGAAATCCTCCCATTCCCAAAGTACCATTATGAATCCGCAACTTTGTTACACGACATCAGATGGCGTTTGTTTTCGTGAAAATTCCTTGATAAAGAAAACCGCTTTCCAAGAAATCCTTTTTCAAGGAAAATGCTTTCCTTTTTCTTTTTCTTTTTCAGGTTAGGTAATTCATTTTCTTAACTTCAAGCATGCATATTTTCTCCGACCATAAACGGTTTTCTATTGACTGGTCATTTTCAGCGAACCTAACGTATGAAGATCCCAAAAACAATTCGCGAATTTTTTTTTATTCAAACTAAACATGCCCCAGATTGCATTTGACATCACATAACATACTTACTACGCCTATCAATTTCAACCGCTATATAGAATTTAACTCCCAAATCTTAAAACCCTAGTGGGATTTTGAATTTGAAGATATGGTTTGCTCAGAAGAAGGGTAATGACTTGAGGAAATTTAGGGCACAGGGGTAACGTGTGGGCGACGGAGATTGCTTTAAGTAAGATGCAATGCCGCGGTTTTGGTACTTTTCTTTCTCTTTTCCTTTGATACGTACCCTAAAAAGGATAAATCATTCCGATTAACGTCTTTTTCATTTCCTTCGAGATAACATAAGAAGCGCAAAAAAGACAAATTCGCTCCAATCAACGAGTTGCAAATTATTGAGGTCACCTATATCCTATGTAGCATCGATACGACACGGGACACGACACGCCAACACGGCAGTTTTCAAAAAATAGAGAATTCCGACACGGCGGGACACGGCTATATATATAGTATATACACACACACACACACACCAAGCCTGGCCTGTGAAAATACCAAAATTTCCCTCCGTTCAGTGTATCAAATTTTATTTCAGTTTTGAATTATCAAATAACCGAATTATCCCTCAATAATTCGTTCGTAAGAGACGATAAAAAAAATTAAACTCACGTGGGCCCCACCTCAATTACAACTCTCATCTAACCAATCTCATCCATCCATCAACTCTCTCTCTCTCTCTCTCTCTCTCTCTCTCTCTCTCTCTCTCTCTCTCTGCCTTCTTCGTGGAAAAGTCCCCCTCCCCTCTCTCCTGCTCCCTCTTTCTCTCTTTGCCTTCTTCGTGGAGAAGTCCCTTCTCACGCCTTCCACCCGAACATCCTCCTCCTCTCTTCGTTCCTGCGCGGCACCACCACCGACCACCACCTCACGCTGTCACCGTCTGCGCTCAATCCTCCATCGTACAGCTCCGACGCCGCCTCGTTCCTAGCTTCACCGCCATCTTTCTCCGACGTCTGACCGCGAAACGCCGACTCTCGGATCCCAAAAACGCCCGATCAGTCGCAGTCTCGTTGTCTTGTTGATTTTGCTGAAATCGTGTGTGCGTGTATTGAGATTTCTGTGAAAGCAGTGAGAACTTGGTCACATTTTCCCCCATTTTTCATCGGACACGGGAGATTTTTTTTTTCAAAAATTCGGACATGCGGCCGGCCGTGTCCGGCCGTGTCGGACACATCGCCGTGTCCGACTCGCAAAAATTGCCCATGCCGGCGTGTCCGTGCTACATAACCTATATTATATACAAGGTTTATCGAATAATAATAAATGGGATCGATGTCTATTTCAATCGTTCAACTATCAAAAATTGATTACAAATCATTGAGGTTTATGACCATTTGGGTGTGTTTATTTCAAGAAAAGTGATTTTCTGGAAACCTATTTCTCGGAAAACGATTTGTTTTCCTTTGTTTGATAATATGTTACCGAAAATATTTTTCGGTGTTTGGTTCTCATTTGGAAAATAATTTCAATCTCATCAATGAGATTATCTTTGATACTGGAGAGAGGCAGAGAGGCAGAGGATCGAGATAGCTGACGTGAATTGACCTCAACCGCCGGTCCCGGCCCTGGTCCCGATCCTCGGCCCCCGGTCTCGGCCTCTGTCCCGAACCCCGACCCACTTCAAAACTCGCTTTATGACCATTTTAAAAAGTAGTAAAAACTCCATTACCAAAAGAACAAAATAAAAGAAAAAAAACCCCAAATAAGGGTTTTGAAGTGGCATTATTTTATTTTATTTCAAATAAAGGCTTGAAGTGTCCTTATTATTTCAAAGAATGACCTAACTAAAGGCATTTTTGTCAATTTATTTTTTATTTATCTTTTTTTCCTTTCTTGTTTGTCTTTCTTTTTTCTTTTTATTTTTCCCTTCCTTCTTTCTTTCTTTTTCTTTTTTTCCCCTCTCTTCTTCTCGGTGGCTGGTTTTAGGCGACGGCCGACAATCGGTGAGGGCCGAGGCAAGACCGCCCTGGGCTCTCCCAGCCCTCGTCGGTTGGTCGGCCATCGCTTGCGACTTAATTAAAATTGAATATTTATCGATAAAAAAAAAATCAAAAAAGAAATGACAGATCATTCTTTAAAATAACGAGTACACCTCAGCCACTTAATTAAAATAAAGCTCATTTGAGTCTTTGATTTAAGAAAATGAGGGAACTTGATGTTTTTATTTGAATATTTATCGATAAAAAAAAAATTTCAACGGACAAAAGTAAAACAAAAAAGGGGCAAAGGAAATATAAAAAAAAGAAAAAGAAAAGACAAGAAAAGGATAATGAATAAAGGCCTTTGGTCAGACTCTACTGTTCTGCAAGAGCATGACATCAGCATTTTGCAAATCCCAGAGCAGTGTGTTATTATTATTATTATTATAAAAGGTGAATATGCAAAGTGGGAAAAATAAAAATGAAAAAGAAGCGGGGAAAATCCCCGAGATATTAAAATCAATTTAAAAAAAAAGAAAAAAGAAAAAAGAAAAAAAAAGCTTTGACTGCTTGGTGTCGGAGATTGAGGGCACGTAAGCCCCCAGTCCCCATTTATGCCGACATATTTCACGTTGTATTTATGAAGAAAAACAAAAAAGAGGACGGTCCGATGGATATGTCCCATATGTCCCGGGTCGATTCGAACCCGACCCGTTCCCGTTCGTTTCGGGTGGGGCGGGTGGTGTCTTTGGCCACCTATGCCCAGCCGGCCACCAAGCAGTCAGTCGTGCGTATTTTACCAAGACTGGTGCAATAAAAAGAGAGAAATGATTTTGTGATGCTATGTCATTTGATGTGGTCCATTCATGTAATTTAACCGGAGGTTTTCGAATATCAATTAATGTTTACTAGCTTTACACAAACGTGTTATGTCGATTTGACGGATCAAAACACCGGAATGTTCAGGGAAGCACAATAATTTCACAGGGAATATGATCGTGGATTGAACGTACATTCTTCACATTTTTCTCGGCACGTAAAAAATTAGCCCAATCGATGCCTTGTAACAATTTGCTGGTGGTTGTCAGCCATACCAATTGTTACGTAATCAATTGTGTGAGCACATTTCGATATGGCCAAGCTCGTCCTTTACATTTACTACATCCAAGTACAAACTTCGTGTTACGTATCGAGGCGGTTATTGGTACTATCAGGCTGTGTTTGGTCGCCCGGATTTTTAGTCAGGATAGGATTGGATAGGATAGGATATGAAATTCATAGATTTTGTCATATCCTATCCTGTGTTTGGTGAATCGCGCCGGATATGTCATATCATATCATATTTATTGTTTGGTATATACAATATATCAATGTAAAATGAATTTGAAAAAGTACAAGCGAAAAATATAAGAATCTCTTGTAATTCACTACTGAATCTAGTAAAAGAAAGAAAATATAAACATTTAACTTTTGCTGAAAAGTTTTTTTTGCCTTTTTCGCGACATTCATTAAACCTCAATATGAAACACAAGGTTATGGAAGAGAAAGATGTTTGACTCTATTTTTATTTTTCTTAGACTTTTGATGTGAACTAGAAAGTTAAGAAAGAGAGTAAGTTTCAACAATCTTGCCATTTTCGTAAAGTTTTATAATAAACTATAAAGTTACAAAGCAATCGTAAAATTTCCACATGAACTAAAGCTAGAGAGACAGAGATCGAGATGCTATTTTTTTTAGAAATTTCATTATTCATTCTCTTCAAGAATTAGAGAAATCATTTTCAAGTTTCAATATATTTACTTAAAATCTAGTTTCTTCTACTTCATTTTTATTATTTTTTAATTAAAAATATTTTTTTTTATTATTTTGACTCCCTTCCATCATTTCTTAATAAAATTTTTCATTAAATAACAAATTATACTATTATACTTAAAATATTTAATGATATAGATACTAATGTGTGTGTGTACATATACAGACAATATATTATAATGAAGAAAGAAATCAAATTATAAATATGATTTATAAAAAATAAAAATTATTTTAATTTTTGATTTTTTTTTCTAACATTAGAATTCAAATTTATTTAAAAATAATTACTATTTTAATTTTATTATATAAGAAGTTTGTTATTTAGAAAAATAGTTTTTATACCATAAAAAAAGAAATCATATCCACCTTTATCCTACCTCCCCCCTAGAATAATTATATCTAGGCTATATCCCCCTCATATCCTGCTATATCCTATCCTGAGTAGGAACCAAACACAAGATATGATAAATTTTATCCTATTCTGACTTATATCATGACTGTCAAATGTAGCCTCAAGGTTTAATCCTTGATATGGATGTAGAAGAAAGGACTTAGATCATATAGTTCATTGTCTAAAAAAAAAAGGATTTTATTAGGTCCATTGCATGGCCATTATCGGGACTTTATATCCCAAGCAAGGTGTTTTAGTTCTGATTCTTAAAAATTGGCGGGCTTGGACAAAGGTCTCACATGAAAAGGACCAACCCAACCAACCTAACCAAAAATTTCGCAATGAAATTTATATGGGGGCTTGGGCAACACATAAGGTGACATCCTTGGATTAACTCACTTGATGTATCGCTCGCTTTGAGCGATCCATGCCAAGCCTCGCGGTTTCGATATTGGATGTGTTGGGTAGGCACTTTTTCAATTGGCCACTGATTTTGGTTGTGTGCTCATCTTAGCATGCTTAATATTGTATATCCAATCTAACAGATGCCGTTGCGTCAAAAAACGTCTGTTGTTGTTAGTTTTGTTGTCCACTAATGTTGACACCTGATTTTTGACCATCCGTTATTTTAGTTTTTATTTCTAAAATTAATTAAAAATAGCAAAAAAGGTCAAAAAATTACAAAATCAACTTTGGAAGCCTTAGCCTAGCCTTAGGAACCAGTTTTGAACAAAAAATATTTTTCATATTTTTTAATATTTTTTGGAATTTATTTAATTATAAAAATACCCAAAAAATTAGAAAAAATACCATCCATGGTCAGAAAATTACATAAAAATATTCAGAAATTTTATTTTAATTCTATATTTAATATTTTCACTTTTCATCAGGAAAATTTGGCTTGGTTCATGTGGTTCCTTCACAAACCTAATCCCGAACCGGGCCTAAAAAATCCTTTTCGAGTCTTTTAATTTTCAATTCTCGGCTTTTATAAGCTATGACATTGGACTCCAAAGTATTGAAATGCAATTGGGTCAATTTTCCCTCCAATTTGATCAATTTTAACCAAAAGGGCTTAATTGCATAAAAATCTTTCAATTTAGTCCCCGGTTTCACAATTTTTGAAATTAAATTTCACACGGGCACACCCATTAAAATTAAACACCTCTACCCAACAGTTTTCATCATGCTGAATCCATTGGTGGGCTCAATTTTGGCTAATTCGATCGTTTAGGCCTTCGATTTGGCGAAATTAAATTTCGGATCCTAGGGACAATTTGGGGTTTTCACATAATTTCAATAAATTGATTCACGAAAATACCCATATTTGATGTAAAACATGTCAAGGAATCCGATTTTGCCATCAATTTCATGAAAAGAGGTTATTTGGGGGGTCAATTTGGCGATTTGGCCGAACCGGGCCGGTCGGGTCCGACCCGACCCGACCCGGGACAGCATGCACAGAATGTGCAGCGGCGTGGACAGAAAACAGGGGGGGAGCAGGGCGTGATGGGGGCGCGCGATTATTGAAGAAAAAAGGCGACAGGCGTGGGGGGACATGGCAACATCGGGCAGAGGTGGTGGACGTGCCGAGGCGGGCGGTCGGCCACCGTGAGGGGGAGAGATTCTCGGATAAAAACCGAGCTCGGCCATAGGAGAGAGAGAGTTTTTGGGGGGGAGTAAGGACGAAGCCGGAAGGTGGCAAGGCTTCCCCGTACACCACGGAACCCCATCGGAGCTTCGGCGGTCGTCGGCAATCTCCGGATAGGTCGGTATCTCGCCGGGTCTCCATTTTTCTTTACGCACGCCATGTGTTCGACAAAATGCCGATGGATGCCTCGACTTGGTTTTGTCTCGGCCGTGCCCTTCCCGACCCCCATTTGCGCGTATCAAGCTTTGAATATGTACTAGCATTGCTTCTACACTCGTTTTGACCTTTGTTTTGCATTGAACCGCGACGAAACACGGCTCGGAGCTTCGCCGGCTTTGATCCGGACCGGGAGCTCGGCGAGGGATTTCCGGCGGCCGCCGACCATCGAGGGACCCCGGGTAAGTCCTCAAACCTCCCTTGGATGCTGTGTGAACGGTTGGAAACAAGTTTAAACGCAAAAAAATAATTTGCAAATCGGCTCGCCGGAGCCGGGTTCGGGGAGGTCCGGTTCGCCGGTTTTTAGCGTGTTCATGGTTATTATTTGTGTTGTATGTTGATGTGGGTGGTCCAAGAAGTCGAATGCCGAAAAAAGGAACGAAAAACACCAAGTTTGGGTCCGGTTCGCGATTTTCCGGCAAAAAAATTCCGGCGAGGTTCGCCGGAATTTTCACTGTTCATCGTCTTCTCCGGCGAGGTTCGCCGGAATTTTCACTGTTCATCATCTTCTCCGGAGATCTCGCCGGCATTTTCACTATTCCCGCCGGAATTTTCACTGTTCATCGTCTTCTCCGGCGACCCTCCGGCCGGTCAACGGTCAACGGCCGACGTGGCGTGCCACGTAGGCAGCCACGTCAGCCGGGTGGGGCCCACGTGGAATTTTTATACATAAAACAAAATTAACGGCCACGATCGCGACACGTGTCGCGATCCTGGAATTTTTGAAAAATAAAATAAATGATTTTCGAATAATCGATCCGGCGGACGAGGATGTGCCACGTGTCTCGCTGAGGGACGTCCGATCTTGTACAAGATCGGACGCACCAGAGGAAGCCACGTGGCACGTTCTAGAGCGTCCGATTTGTAGGTTTTCTAAAAAATGAAAATAAATTAATTTTTGATCCGACGGCTATTATTGAGCCACGTGTCTCTCTGTGGGTCGCCCGATCTAGTGGAAGATCGGACGCACGAGACGAAGCCACGTGGCACAACGTGGACCGTCCGATCCGGGGAATTTTCGGATAATTAAATAAAATAGATAAAAAATCCAAAAATTGTTTAAAAAATAGAAAAATGTTTTAAAAAAATCAAAACGGTGTCGTTTTAGGCCGGTGTCGACCCCTAAGGTCGGGCCGGGCGCCCGAGAGGCGCGGGCCGGGTTTGACCCGGCCCGGAAAATATTTTTAAAAATTTTAAAAAATTCAAAAAATAATAAAAAATAATAAAAAAATAAAAAAAATCAATAAAAAATGGAAAATCATAAAAAATTTCGAAAAATTCAGAAAAAATTCTAAAAAATTCCAGAAAATAGGAAATGGCCACATTCAACTGGCCACGACCTGTTTCGGGTCTTTCGACCCCCGATCTTTTCAGAAATGACGGTTTTGCCCTTCCGGCAAACCGTCTTCCAAAAAAATTCTAAAAATCCAGGAAAATCCCAAAAAATAGGAAATGGCCACAAACAACTGGCCAAGTCTCATCCCGGGTGTTTTGAACCCCGAACCTTCTTAAAAATGACGATTTCGCCCTTCGGGCGAATCGTCTTCCAAAAATTGAAGAAAAATCAAGAAATTCCAAACAAATTCTCAAAAATGGGAAATGGCCACAATCAACTGGCCATGGAATATTTTGGGTAATTAGGTATCCAAACCTTCCAAAAATGACAATTTTGCCCTTCGGGCTAATTGTCCCTGAATCTTCCTATTTTACCCCTAGCCCTAAATCACATCTTCCCTAAGCCCTTATGGCTATACTAGGAGGCCAATGATTGAAATTGATGTGCATTGACATGATTTATTTATGCACTTGACTTGCGCTTTTATTATATTGACTGTGATTTGATAGGACTAGTCTTCCAATCTGCATGAAACCCTGACTCATACATATCTCACCCAAAATCGCGCCTGCATGAACTCTTAGTTAGGAAAATCACTCGCGTTAGGTACCGAAAGGGCGTTGGTAATGACACCGATGTAACCAAGTCCCCGAACCCAAAATCTCTGGTTCCGCAGAATTGATCGATCTCTCCCAATCGGTTAGTAAGGTTTCCGGTCTACCCTCCAAGAAAGACCGGTGGCGACTCCAAATGCATGCACAAGTTGCACATGCCACCACGACCACACTAAGATCGAAAGCGATCGACTCTTATCGTCGAATCTTTAAAGATATACCTCCGCCGCGATTTGGTATGGGCCTGGGAGGGCCCGCGCCGATCTAAGGCCCGCGATCGGTAATCCATTAGCCGCGTCCGTTGATTTCGGACGGGTCGCGACAGCTGGCGACTCCGCTGGGGATCTGTTCTAGAACTTATGGTTCTAGACCTCAAGTGGACTTAGGCCGTAATTAAAATGTTGAGTGATTTTTCTAACCCTGCAGGCGCTCTTGAAGGTGAGGTAAGTCCGCTCACGATAGGTGTTATATGTTTTTGCAGATTGGAGTGATAAGGGGTGTAGTCTGTGATTAACATTGTCTTATGCAGGATGGACGTAGGAATGTATGTTATATGGATGATTTGAAGCGCTGATTGATATATAAATTGTTGCGCATGATTCACTGCATATTTGAGGATCACGACACTTTGCACAAAGCGCCCAAACCCAGGCCGCGAAATCACCTTTTCAGGCAGCCATAGATCAGGGATCGATATGCAACGCTCTAGCGTGGTTTGCGCTGGGGTCGACCATATTCGATCCCACTCACTATCCAAGTCGAGACTTTTATCCATTTGTTGTGGATTGCGCTCATGGACGAATTTATCGACTCGGATAGGGGGAAGCCTCTAGGTTCCTCGCCTAAGCCATTTTGATTTCTAGAGTCAAGCCTCACTCGTCTCATGCGCATGTATATGGATGGTTGGTATACCTAAAACCAAAAATCATTGGGTACCTCTTATGGTAAGGTCCTGCCATTTCTATTTAAATTCACTTGCAGTCTTTTATTTCGCACGACATGCTGCATTCATTAAGTCCGATGGTTGAGTCTAATTCCATTTTAGAGTATGGATAGATTAGAGACGATCTCTCTAAAGTCGGTCTAGCATCCCGGAGCGGTTCGAGTATGAGCGACGCGTCATCCGCCATCAGACTGTCCGGACATTCTACGGAGTCTACCCTTTTCGAGCTGTCCGAGGAATGATCCAGTAACCTTACCGGAAATTGAAGGATAGGCGATAACAGCAAATCCAAGACACCCGCCGGACATTATCAAAAGGGGATCTGATAAAAACGAAGATCCGAAATAGCCGGACCAAAGACATCAAGCATCGTCCCTCGAAGACCTAACTTGGGGCATCTCTTTAGGTTCTTAAGGGTCACGTTCCAGTCGTCCCTTTTCTTTTATCAGGATCATCGAGTCTGTAAGGAGCATCCGCATGTGGGTCTCCCATCTATCTTCTGCACCTCGATTTCTAATTCTTGTCTAAGTGTCTTCACGTTGGAGCGCGACACTGGAATTTCTCTCAACCATTCGGATTTTTCGGTTCAATTGCATGTCTTACCCAGATGAAATTTTCGTTACAACTCACACTTGGCATGTTTAACCCAAGTGCGAGAATCTAACATTCATTTCATGGTGCGCCGGACATGGAATTGAACCGGTCTATAGCATGCATCATAGGTAATCCTTGGTAATTAACTAAAGTCGTCCATGTTTTCCTGAATTCAAGAGGAGACATGATATCCAAATTACCTTCGGGAAATCATTTCAATTTGGATGTCCTATCTCTAATCGAATTTAGGACACATTGGAATTGCATTTTTATCTTCTTGGAAATTCCACAGATTTTATGGGGATTTACCAAAAGTGATAACCATGGATTACGCTCCTTTTAGTTTTATGTTTTCTCTTGAAAAAACATCGATAAGAATTTTTCACATGAGGTTAAGGCTTGTGTAAAAGTCCTTATCTTCGTTAATTACAAGAAAGCATAAAATTGAAAGGATTTATGCTTTACTTCCCTTTCTGACATATTCCTGTCATTCGAACAGGTGATTTCCAGAATCAAAATCCGAGAACTTATGTGAAAAAGCAGTCGCAAGTTAAAAGCGCTGGACCACCCTAGAGAGTCAACTGATGAGGAAATACCAGGGAATTCTCAAGAAAAATAGTCAACTGATGAGGGCATCTTGCCATCTTCAAGACGTGGAACAGCATGCAATCAAAGAAGCCACATGCGGAAGAGAATTAGTTGTAATCTAATCTCTTTAAATTTGAAAATTTGTTGATTGTGTTTTATTGATCCTCAGGAGTGGTCCTTCAAGAATATCGAAGCTAGTCGACAACTCGAGCCACTAGGATGGATGTTTGAAGACAGACAAAGGAGTCAACTTCTCACTAAGACGACATACTGGGGCAAAGCCCGCCAAGATGAAAAGAGACAGGAAGCTCCGAACGGCAGATATCCCCTAATTGAAAAGGGAACCGTAAAAATTGTGAAAGGATCAAAGCAGTCGACTGGGGCATATCCCACTCAACTAGGCAGACGCCACCTGACTGGGGCAGCCGGATCAAGTGTAAAGACGTGTCGTTCCTAATTGATTTTCAATCAAATACCCGCATAATATTTCCTTTCTTTTCCTCTCAGGTGAAAAACAGGTAGAGAAGGAAAATCCATTTATGGATAGAAACGAGGGACATGTTTTACATGGCATACATTTGTCGAAAATGTCCTCCATCCGATCACATGCAAGATGATCATGGAACAATGGTGAAACTGTAATCGTTCCAATAAGCCCTTCGAATGTTATACCTTACGGGGACCTTTATGTCTTTTGTCTACAGGATAAGAGGGTCAAAGATAAACGAAGGAAAATTTGTCTTCCCTACAAGACGGAAAGAAATGTGCCTTCAGCAGATGTCACCCGTTGGGATTGCAATGACAAAATGAATTAAATTATGAAGAAGGAGCAACCTAATTAGGATTGGCTCTCCCTAAGTCGAAAAAGCTGTATCCGTTCCAAATCGGATTGAATGGTTCACGAGTTGATATGGTTTCTCGTTCTTGCAGGTGATGACGAGAATGAACGGGCCCGCTGAAAAATTTCCAGCATCTGGGATGCTAGAAGTGACTAGAGCGGGGATAGTAAATCCGTAGTCGTTTCAATTAAAGCTCCTTATGCAGTGATTGACTCTTTCACTCCTTTCATCGCGCAGGTTGTCGAAGTACCCAATCACGAGTAAACTCATTCTCGCGGATGTCAAATAGCCTGAATGCGTCAATGCGGCAGGATCAAATTGCCTACGACTAAATCGGTCAGTCCCAGATAAAGCATCCGGTGGCTGGGGGCAAATCACTCTCTACCCGGAAAGGGTACCGAATGTAGGATATGCCGAATTCACCATGGGGATACGTAGGGGAAGTCCCTGAAGCAGTTATCACCCATGAATCATGATGAAGTGGAATAATCAATCAAAGACAAAACACATCAAACCCTTCTAAATGAGAAGGAGAACGATACGGAGCCATCGATTCTGGTAAAATGACGTATCGTTCCAAAATGATTATTTTCTTGATATGAGAATAATGTTTCATTTCTTTTTCCTTTCAGGTTGGGAACAGAAGCAAATGGCCCAAGAAGCAATGCCTTTAAATGACAAACAGGGAGTACCCCTTTTCATGGCATCTCAGACATGCACTTTGGCTAAATATTTTTAAGAGCATTCTAATAGCTCAATTTGTGAACAAAACCTTTGAGAAAACTTGAAGAAGTTTATCATCATTTAGAAATCTCTGTGAAAAGAGCGCTTGAAAAGAAAATTTCAAGTTTTCCAGATTGACATATCTGATAAAAATGCTTTCTCTGAATAGAGTGGGAAGCACGAACTCATGTTTCGTTGCTGGCACACATAACATGCATCATGCATATCATGCACATATCCGGCATACAGAGAACCCAAAGGGAGAAATGCCGGTTCCCGCATGATGAATTTCAAGGGGGAACATCGAACATCTCAAATGGCGACTGTGATCGAGAGAATCACCAAACCGCCACATGACAAATCCCCAGATTGTCAGGCTGTCTAGGGACAGAGAAAAAATAATCGAAGAATCTGGCAATCGAGATAGATGACCAGAATCGACAAAAATTCATGAGAGCGGGCTCCCCCACCTGCTTCGAGGAGCCAAGCCGGGGGCAAATTCTCATGATCCCCCATGAAAGTGCATCGAACCAAGGTTATCAAACCCAGAGATGACAAACACCAAGACAAGCATCACTGGGGCAAAATACTTGGAAAACACTGCTCCTTCAAATGTTGGAAGGACGAAGTCTCGAAGGGAGTACCTCCTTCCTGAAATTTCAAATGAAGCCAGATAAATCCCCACACATGTCTCTTCATATGCAGGTGCATGAATGTCTTCAAATCGGATTGAAAATCGTCCAGGAACACGGAAAATGCCAAGGCACGCTGCCAAGATGAACACCGCCCAACTGGGGCAAAGCAGTTGTCGACGTGATTGAGGATCGTCTCACGAACAACACCCACAGATACAGACGAGATGAAGCAGCATCCACCATCCACATCAAATGAGAAGCGTCAATGATCGACGAAGGAAAGGAATACGTCAGTAAGACGTCATCAGGAATCCCAAGAGGGAAGACATCCCCAAAGAAGATGGAGATTATAGCAAAACGCGGGAATGAATTTAGCTGGGGCAAGCGTCACCTAGCTATGATAAACCACGTCTAACTGGGGCAAGTGAATCATTTGTGCGCCGGACAAAGGAAGGACATTCCTTCTCTGGCGAAATCCATGGACGCAATGACAGAGTCGTCCTCATCGGAAGTAAACCCTAGGATACAAACCTGGGTGAACGGTAACTTTGTATCGTTCCAAATTGATCTCCCAAAGATCCCATGCTTAACATGAGTTCGTTCTCATTTGGCAGAAAATTGGTGGCACCAAAAAGCCACAAAAGAAAGGATCTCGCCCAACGTGGAAGCGAAAAGAAATATCCGTTGTAGGGGGCAAGCTGTCAGGAAATGGAACCCTAGAAAATGACGTAGAATACGTCCAAAAGCACAAATTGATCTCACCCAGTGCAAATCCTAGAGAAGGATTTCGTTGCCAAACAGATGGATAGATCATGGCCACGAGCTAGATGGCCGACTTCAACAAGCCTTACATTTGCGTTCAAATGGAGGCGCGAAGCGAGAGTAAAGCAGTATCGTTTCGATTTATCTTGAATTTCGGAACTCAAACTAACACCTAATGTTTATCATTGACAGGGATTCGCCGTCAGGATGGACAGAAAATTATCGGCATCAAAAAGCCACAAAAGAACAGAACTCGCCGACAAGGAGGAAAATAGAATTATCGACCTTGGGAGTCAGCACTCCAAGAAATGGTCTTTGATTATAAGACTGAGTGGAGGGTAAAAAGTATCGCTCCCACATTACATGCTTTGACATGAATTCTGATAAAAATTTCCTTTTTCCCTGAATAAAAGGAACTCTGAAGAACGACGCTGGAATGCGTCCAAAAACACAAATGGGTCTCCTCCAGTGCAAATCCTTGAGAAGGATTCATTGCCAACCAGATAGAGGAATCATGGCCACAAGCTAGATGGCCAACTTCTACAAGCCGCGCGTTCGTGTTCAAATGGAAACACAAAGCAAGAACAAGGCTGTATTGTTCCAATTTACCTCGAATTTTGGAACGCAAACTGACACCTATTTCCCGTCTTTGACAGGGGTTCGCCATCAAGGCGAAACAGGTTTTCACACCCCAAGTATTACCCATTGGAACACATGACCAAGGGTAGGATGTATCGTTCTAATTTTTTGAAAAATTCATGAACGTACAATAACATGTTTCTTCCGCATTTTCAGGGATCTCCAGCCGCGGGGGACAGGTAAGTATCCCTCTCCCCAATCCATTGAAGATGTTGAATAAAAAACAGAGAAGAAAAGAAAAGTTTTCAGAATCCAATGTCTAGAAAAGACATAGAATTCAAACTTCATTGACATTCATGTTATAAAACATGAGGTTGTCTGAATATGAATAAGGACATGCATTGTGCATCATAAAACCCCATTGATGGGTAAATTTTTGGAGAAAATAAAATAGATTTTTCCAATCAAAAGTTGTTCAAAAATTTCGAAAGGACGTTTTCTCAAAAGACGAGAGGCAAAACCTTATCCAAACACGTCCTATACACACTTGAGAGAAAAGTGGAGTGGATCATATAGCAAAATCTGGACCTACAGAAGTAGGGATTATTCGCAGCAATTACATGGATTGGGATGACGGAGGCATTCGTTTCATATCCCCCAAACACTACAGGTGACCGTTGATAACCCCTTTGAACGACGGTTTTCATTCTCAACCATGTCAAGAACCACCCCACATCGGGGCAAGAACGGAAGCAAGTCCAGCAGCATCAGGAGAAAATGGTTAGAAATTTTCTTGCTCGGACTAACATTAATCTTTGTGTGTTGTTTATATGGTAATCCAAGTGCCATAGGATGACGAGAAGCGTTCATTTCTCTATCCCACACACTTTTATCATTTGCACATCCAAGTTGAGCCTGCAAATTCATTTCATGAACCCGTTGGTGATCATTGCACATTCCAAGATAAAGGCATCATCACCTCATAAACGGAGGAATTCAAGACTCAGGGATTACGAAAAGAATTCCCGGACTAATATTTAAAGCTTGTTTAGACTATATGTCTAACATGATCCCATTAAGATGAGAAAAAGTGGGATTTCAAAAATGAATGAAAAAATCCCCAGCATTAAGAAAAAGCAAAGTGCCTGGTAAAAGCAAGGCCGATGCTCGTGCAAGCTGTTTGCTTGATCCCCAGTGAAACTTGGATGGGAAAAGAAAATTTTTTTCTAAAGGAGTCAGATCAAAAAGACCGCTCCTCCAAATGATGTCAAGCATGGAGGAAAGACACAGACAGAGTTGTCAATCCCTTAATGCAGCCAGAGACGCTCTCTAAAGAGCTGGTGCACACCTCAAAATTGGTTGCGCGCCTCAAAGACTGAAGATGCAGAATGGAAAAGACAGGCGACAAATTTGCAATGATCACCAATGCCAATCCCCTCATAAATTCTGGGCCAAAAATAAGCCTTTTTCGGTCCCCAATCCTACCAACATTACAACCCTGAAACAGTCTTCTCGGACTAAGACACTTGGGTTAACATATAGCTTAGCTCGAAGAAGTACGAGCAAGACTATTTCTTTCTCATTTTGCAGGGTTCTTGACTTGTAAACCCGGAGCAAATGGTGAAAACTTTCGTTCAATGGCCTCGACTCCAAAGCGGGTCCCCCTTGAAAACCAATACCAAGCCCAACATTACGGTCCCGTGGAAGACCTCCCGACCGATCAAAATGTATGCGCTGCGAATGAGCCTAAAACCTAGGCACAGGTCAGTAGGGAATTGAGTGCATCCCCTATAAAAATCATTACCTCAAAACAGGTGAGAAGACCTCCCCGTCGAGAAATATTCCAATTGATGTTTTGAACAAACTCTTTTTGGAATTTTCAAACTGTTGATCTAGATTTGCCGCGCAAGGAATTTGTGATCACATCTGTATGTTGCAAGAATGTTTTGGATAACCTCCAGCATCAAAGTGCACTTTTCATGACTAAAACTTAAGTCATAAAATTTTGTCGATTGGACAACCGTTGTCTTCCAAAGATTACTAACGTTTTCTTGGTGAAGAAAAATCTTTCGGGCTCAGACTTCTGCAGGATACCTGGAGAACCCAGCTTCCAGAATGTCGCCTCAACAGACTCAACCGAAGCTTTGTCAAAATAAAATCTTTCACTGCTTCGAAAAACTGAATTCTCGACAAACTTCGGGATCTCTGAAAAGAGGGGAAGAAAAACCCTTTTAAAAGAAAAAGTCCTAGCTTGACGTGGAGAACCCTCGTCTCGGGACCCTTTTTCAAAAATCAAGCAGTCCTAGCATGACGTGGAGAACCCTCGTCCTAGGACCCCTTTTAAAACAAAAAATCAAACAGTCCTAGCTTGACGAGGAGAACCCTCGTCCTAGGACCCCTTTTCAAAAATATCAGACAGTCCTAGCATAACGTGGAGAACCCTCGTCCTAGGACCTTTTTTTTTTTTTTTTTTTTTTTTAAGAAAAGAAAATCAAACAATCCCAGTAGACGTGGAGAATCCTCGTCTCGGGACCCTTTTTCAAAAAATCAAGCAATCCCAGTAGACGTGGAGAACCCTCGTCTCGGGACCCTTTTTTCAAAAATATCAGACAGTCCTAGCATGACGTGGAGAACCCTCGTCCTAGGACCCCTTTTTTTTTTTTTTTTTTAAAAAAAGAAAATCAAACAATCCCAGTAGACGTGGAGAACCCTCGTCATGAGACCCCCTGTTTCAAAATTCAGACAGTCTCGTCGGACGTGGAGAACCCATGATCCCGGAAGGACACCTTGCTCTGTCAAGAAAAGCTCGTAGGGTCATGTTTTGCAGGATCCCTGGAGAACCCAGGTCCCAAACTGATACCTTTTTAATGAAAAGTTTGCAGGTTTCAGCTTTCTACAGGATAATTGGAGTCCCCATATCCCAGAAAGGTACCTCGCATGTCGAAAGGACAATTCGGCCTTCTGCGAGATTTCAGGTAACCCCTAAATCCCAGGATAGCCTTCAGGTAAACCTAGAGTTAGGTAAACCTTCCAAAAGAGACCTTAATGATGTCAATCCTTAGGCGGAGCCTTTTAGTAGGCAAACCCTTTCCCAAGACCGATCTACGAACGAACGATCGAGTCTCCGAGGCGGAGCCTTTTAGTAGGCAAACCCTCTCCCAAGACCGATCTACGAACGAACGATCGAGTCTCCGAGGCGGAGCCTTTTAGTAGGCAAACCCTTTCCCAAGACCGATCTACGAACGAACGATCGAGTCTCCAAGGCGGAGCCTTTTAGTAGGCAAACCTTTTCCAAGACCGATCTACAGAACGATCGAGTCTTCGACTAGTCCCGACAAGAAGGGATATGTCATTCCATAGGTGGAGCCTTTTAGTAGGCAAACCTTTTCCAAGACCGATCTACAGAACGATCGAGTCTTCGACTAGTCCCGACAAGAAGGGATATGTCATTCCATAGGTGGAGCCTTTTAGTAGGCAAACCTTTTCCAAGACCGATCTACAGAACGATCGAGTCTTCGACTAGTCCCGACAAGAAGGGATATGTCATTCCGAGGCGGAGCCTTTTAGTAGGCAAACCTTTTCCAAGACCGATCTACAGAACGATCGAGTCTTCGACTAGTCCCGACAAGAAGGGATATGTCATTCCATAGGTGGAGCCTTTTAGTAGGCAAACCTTTTCCAAGACCGATCTACAGAACGATCGAGTCTTCGACTAGTCCCGACAAGAAGGGATATGTCATTCCATAGGTGGAGCCTTTTAGTAGGCAAACCTTTTCCAAGACCGATCTACAGAACGATCGAGTCTTCGACTAGTCCCGACAAGAAGGGATATGTCATTCCATAGGTGGAACCTTTTAGTAGGCAAACCTTTTCCAAGACCGATCTACAGAACGATCGAGTCTTCGACTAGTCCCGACAAGAAGGGATATGTCATTCCGAGGCGGAGCCTTTTAGTAGGCAAACCTTTTCCAAGACCGATCTACAGAACGATCGAGTCTTCGACTAGTCCCGACAAGAAGGGATATGTCATTCCGAGGCGGAGCCTTTTAGTAGGCAAACCTTTTCCAAGACCGATCTACAGAACGATCGAGTCTTCGGCTAGTCCCGACAAGAAGGGATATGTCATTCCGAGGCGGAGCCTTTTAGTAGGCAAACCTTTTCCAAGACCGATCTACAGAACGATCGAGTCTCCGACAAACCCTACAGAACGGGCGCGTCATCCTTAGATTCCTATCAGTCTGGAGTCTCACTTGATGGTAGAAACCGCCATAAGGGTCAAAACTAAATTCAAAGGTAGAAACCGCCTGAAGGGTCAACTCATGGTAGAAACCGCCTGAAGGGTCAACTCATGGTAGAAACCGCCATAAGGGTCAACCAATGGTAGAAACCGCCATAAGGGTCAACTTGATGGTAGAAACCGCCATAAGGGTCAACTAATGGTAGAAACCGCCATAAGGGTCAACTAATGATATGACCTACCATACAGGTCAGGGCTTAATCTCCCTAGGATATTCTGAACGAGTCCTAGGTATCTTCTTGAGAGTCGTCGCAACCGGCAGCATCTGACAGGTGAGCTTCACGTAAGCCTCTCTCACTCCGGCCCATGTTCGAATTGCAAGAGTAAACCGGTGATTAATTTGAGCATTCGTCAAAAGACTTGAAGGTCCGATGTCATAGCATTTCTTCCCCCCCAGTCGAGTCGGTCAAGATCCAGGTGTCATTTTGTCTTTGAAAGCAACCTCTGACGAGCTCACTCTCAAAGAGGGGCAGCTGTTGACACCTGATTTTTGACCATCCGTTATTTTAGTTTTTATTTCTAAAATTAATTAAAAATAGCAAAAAAGGTCAAAAAATTGCAAAATCAACTTTGGAAGCCTTAGCCTAGCCTTAGGAACCAGTTTTGAACAAAAAATATTTTTCGTATTTTTTAATATTTTTTGGAATTTATTTAATTATAAAAATACCCAAAAAAATTAGAAAAAATACCATCCATGGTCAGAAAATTACATAAAAATATTCAGAAATTTTATTTTAATTCTATATTTAATATTTTCACTTTTCATCAGGAAAATTTGGCTTGGTTCATGGGGTTCCTTCACAAACCTAATCCCGAACCGGGCCTAAAAAATCCTTTTCGAGTCTTTTAATTTTCAATTCTCGGCTTTTATAAGCTATGACATTGGACTCCAAAGTATTGAAATGCAATTGGGTCAATTTGCCCTCCAATTTGATCAATTTTAACCAAAAGGGCTTAATTGCATAAAAATCTTTCAATTTAGTCCCCGGTTTCACAATTTTTGAAATTAAATTTCACACGGGCACACCCATTAAAATTAAACACCTCTACCCAACAGTTTTCATCATGCTGAATCCATTGGTGGGCTCAATTTTGGCTAATTCGATCGTTTAGGCCTTCGATTTGGCGAAATTAAATTTCGGATCCTAGGGACAATTTGGGGTTTTCACATAATTTCAATAAATTGATTCACGAAAATACCCATATTTGATGTAAAACATGTCAAGGAATCCGATTTTGCCATCAATTTCATAAAAAGAAGTCATTTGGGGGGTCAATTTGACGATTTGGGCGATTTGGCCGAACCGGGCCGGTCGGGTCCGACCCGACCCGACCCGGGACAGCATGCACAGAATGTGCAGCGGCGTGGACAGAAAACAGGGGGGGAGCAGGGCGTGATGGGGGCGCGCGATTATTGAAGAAAAAAGGCGACAGGCGTGGGGGGACATGGCAACATCGGGCAGAGGTGGTGGACGTGCCGAGGCGGGCGGTCGGCCACCGTGAGGGGGAGAGATTCTCGGATAAAAACCGAGCTCGGCCATAGGAGAGAGAGAGTTTTTTGGGGGGGAGTAAGGACGAAGCCGGAAGGTGGCAAGGCTTCCCCGTACACCACGGAACCCCATCGGAGCTTCGGCGGTCGTCGGCAATCTCCGGATAGGTCGGTATCTCGCCGGGTCTCCATTTTTCTTTACGCACGCCATGTGTTCGACAAAATGCCGATGGATGCCTCGACTTGGTTTTGTCTCGGCCGTGCCCTTCCCGACCCCCATTTGCGCGTATCAAGCTTTGAATATGTACTAGCATTGCTTCTACACTCGTTTTGACCTTTGTTTTGCATTGAACCGCGACGAAACACGGCTCGGAGCTTCGCCGGCTTTGATCCGGACCGGGAGCTCGGCGAGGGATTTCCGGCGGCCGCCGACCATCGAGGGACCCCGGGTAAGTCCTCAAACCTCCCTTGGATGCTGTGTGAACGGTTGGAAACAAGTTTAAACGCAAAAAAATAATTTGCAAATCGGCTCGCCGGAGCCGGGTTCGGGGAGGTCCGGTTCGCCGGTTTTTAGCGTGTTCATGGTTATTATTTGTGTTGTATGTTGATGTGGGTGGTCCAAGAAGTCGAATGCCGAAAAAAGGAACGAAAAACACCAAGTTTGGGTCCGGTTCGCGATTTTCCGGCAAAAAAATTCCGGCGAGGTTCGCCGGAATTTTCACTGTTCATCATCTTCTCCGGCGACCTCGCCGGCATTTTCACTATTCCCGCCGGAATTTTCACTGTTCATCGTCTTCTCCGGCGACCCTCCGGCCGGTCAACGGTCAACGGCCGACGTGGCGTGCCACGTAGGCAGCCACGTCAGCCGGGTGGGGCCCACGTGGAATTTTTATACATAAAACAAAATTAACGGCCACGATCGCGACACGTGTCGCGATCCTGGAATTTTTGAAAAATAAAATAAATGATTTTCGAATAATCGATCCGGCGGACGAGGATGTGCCACGTGTCTCGCTGAGGGACGTCCGATCTTGTACAAGATCGGACGCACCAGAGGAAGCCACGTGGCACGTTCTAGAGCGTCCGATTTGTAGGTTTTCTAAAAAATGAAAATAAATTAATTTTTGATCCGACGGCTATTATTGAGCCACGTGTCTCTCTGTGGGTCGCCCGATCTAGTGGAAGATCGGACGCACGAGACGAAGCCACGTGGCACAACGTGGACCGTCCGATCCGGGGAATTTTCGGATAATTAAATAAAATAGATAAAAAATCCAAAAATTGTTTAAAAAATAGAAAAATGTTTTAAAAAAATCAAAACGGTGTCGTTTTAGGCCGGTGTCGACCCCTAAGGTCGGGCCGGGCGCCCGAGAGGCGCGGGCCGGGTTTGACCCGGCCCGGAAAATATTTTTAAAAATTTTAAAAAATTCAAAAAATAATAAAAAATAATAAAAAAATAAAAAAAATCAATAAAAAATGGAAAATCATAAAAAATTTCGAAAAATTCAGAAAAAATTCTAAAAAATTCCAGAAAATAGGAAATGGCCACATTCAACTGGCCACGACCTGTTTCGGGTCTTTCGACCCCCGATCTTTTCAGAAATGACGGTTTTACCCTTCTGGCAAACCGTCTTCCAAAAAAATTCTAAAAATCCAGGAAAATCCCAAAAAATAGGAAATGGCCACAAACAACTGGCCAAGTCTCATCCCGGGTGTTTTGAACCCCGAACCTTCTTAAAAATGACGATTTCGCCCTTCGGGCGAATCGTCTTCCAAAAATTGAAGAAAAATCAAGAAATTCCAAACAAATTCTCAAAAATGGGAAATGGCCACAATCAACTGGCCATGGAATATTTTGGGTAATTAGGTATCCAAACCTTCCAAAAATGACAATTTTGCCCTTCGGGCTAATTGTCCATGAATCTTCCTATTTTACCCCTAGCCCTAAATCACATCTTCCCTAAGCCCTTATGGCTATACTAGGAGGCCAATGATTGAAATTGATGTGCATTGACATGATTTATTTATGCACTTGACTTGCGCTTTTATTATATTGACTGTGATTTGATAGGACTAGTCTTCCAATCTGCATGAAACCCTGACTCATACATATCTCACCCAAAATCGCGCCTGCATGAACTCTTAGTTAGGAAAATCACTCGCGTTAGGTACCGAAAGGGCGTTGGTAATGACACCGACGTAACCAAGTCCCCGAACCCAAAATCTCTGGTTCCGCAGAATTGATCGATCTCTCCCAATCGGTCAGTAAGGTTTCCGGTCTACCCTCCAAGAAAGACCAGTGGCGACTCCAAATGCATGCACAAGTTGCACATGCCACCACGACCACACTAAGGTCGAAAGCGATCGACTCTTATCGTCGAATCTTTAAAGATATACCTCCGCCGCGATTTGGTATGGGCCTGGGAGGGCCCGCGCCGATCTAAGGCCCGCGATCGGTAATCCATTAGCCGCGTCCGTTGATTTCGGACGGGTCGCGACAACTAAGAGGGTAGAAGTTCGTTTATTAAGATTGTTGTCGCCTATAAGCGGGACTTGATGAAGTATAGGAAAATTAGGTTGAAGACAAACCTGAAGCCATTGCAAATAAATGAAAAGAATGTTGATCTGAGCCTAACGAAATGACGTTATGTCCTTAAGACGAATTTGCCCCCTCAATCAGTACCGGAGGACCTTGGACAATTATTTCTCAAGATAGAACGAATCACGTTCCTCTGAAGTGATACGTCTTCAAAGGACTCATTCGAACGCAAATTTGCAGAATAATAGCACAAACGATGAAAATGATGAATGAATGACGAACATAACAATTGTATCTAATGCTTGTGTCTGATACTCGTTACTAATGCGATGGTCAATGCTCTATTTATAGAGAGTGAAGCGAAGAGTTACAAAGACATATGGCTTCGTCGAAAGGGTTTGTCGACGAAAAGACATGATTTCGTCGAAAGGATTCGATGAAATGTCACGAAGTCGCATGGTTTCATCGAAGAGATTCGACGAAACGAAACAACTCTTCATTTCTATTACGAACCGAAACAACTCTTCATTTCTCATTCAACTTCATATGGAACTTTGATTTCAAAGTTCCAACAAGTTTATTCTAGGTTCACATATATAATCCATGGATGCTCTCTCTTTGTTCGATGAGCAATGATGTTCACTCCTAGCCCCTTCACCATCTTAGAAGACCATTGTGAGCCGCTCCTTGTCTAGGATGTCTCGCCCTGGCGATCATTTTAGCCCTCTTCGAGTCGAGTCATTGCAGACCCACTAGTTTCCACGTAGTTCGTCCTCGCATCGCACACATACTAGAGGGGGTCCCACTTTGATTTCATAATATGGCACCCCTAGATTAATCACTCGAGATATTGTCCGCTCTGACTCGTTCCACATGGAGTCTCACGGTTTTGTCATTTGACATACAAATAGACACTTTCCCAAGAGGTCACTCATTCCGTGCGGTGCTCTCATCGAAGCATGCTCGACATCTGAGTCCATGCTGTATGATGTCGTTACATCAAAATGAGCATCTTAGAAAATCATTCTAGGTTCACATATGTAATCTTCGGTTGCCCCCCCTCTGTTCGGCATACCTTTCCTGTCATTCATGCCTCATTTGCCATCCTAGAAATCTGCCGGCAACCCCTTCTTATTCAAGCTATCTCGATTCAATGGACCGAGTCGTTACACATTAGACCAACCTTCCGGTCCGTTCCACCCCCAACCCGCCCAATAATCACCTCTAATCACCACAAATCAAACAATTCGTAGAGATGATACCAGATACATCTGTTTGTCAAGGGCGTGATTAAGTTGAGTGAAACGTGCGTTGCTAAAAAACAACGCAAGAATTTCGAAATTCTCGATTTGGTTCACGGCTGTTCTTTCAAGTTCGATTCATGATTTCCCAATCCGAGAGGGCACTTTACTTTATGGAGATCGAGAGCATTACGAATCAATGCAAATTATCAATGTGGTGAAGCCCATCTTCGGCCTTGAAAATATTATTGGGTTCGATGTGGGTTGCAAGTTTCGAAACTGCACATGTTCGGTTCGGTCGAGTTTGGCCTCCGAACAAAATCCTGCTCACCCCTTGCTCGATATGGACTAGAAGCTAGAAGCTAAAAGCTAATGATTTAAAACAACTCCGTAGCAAAGGGGAAGCAAGCATCAATCGAGGGACACAAAACCTATTCACGAAAGTTCAACCTACGATATGTATCCGTCTTTCATTTTCTCCAATGAGCGCCGCACGTGAAAATTCCAGATTTAGGAGTTGTCATTTAGGGAGGATCAAGGAGCAGGCGAAGGAAAACGGGCACACTCGACATCGTTGCTACATGATAAAAAGCTTGGCCCTCCTAACTTCGGTTCGAGCCAGCCTCAACCCGAATGTATCTACATGAATTATATGAATGGGCGGACACGGGCAATGCACCAGCTCTACATGAATTATTATACGAATGAGTAATCACGAGCGTCTTTAACTTCTACTCTGACTCGAGAGATTTGTTAAGCATCAATGGATGATTTCAAATTCTATCTCTCTTTTTTTTTTTTCCTTTCTGAAAATGATTTTCATTATGTCTGTGGATAAAATTAGTTAATGAGAAATGATTTTATTATGAGGAGGAATCCATTTCCTACCTATTTGGTTTTGGATGCAAATGGTTCCTTATGTTGGTCTTTGACTCCGCGAATTAGGTCCGATCGCTAAAATCGAGTTTGGTCTACCATCAATTTGAGTCGAGGGCAAGAGCGGTACTATCCTAAAAAATAACAATCCGACAAATAATTAATATTAATATTATTATTATTATTATTCGGGGCTTTATACAAAAGAGAATTTTCAAGGCCGACAGATCCATCCATCCAAGTCCGTCCGTCCGTCCGTCCCACATCGAGGAGGAGCCAAGAAACGACACCCTTCTCTTTCACCCCCCTGACGTCATTCCTTGAAACTCCACGCAAACCCCTTTTTTCCCAATTAATATTTCCCTTTTTATTTTTATTTTTATTTTTTTACCGCGAACGTAATTCGGGAGAATCTCATTCTCTTTTTCCACAGTCTCACCATCTTTTCTCTCTCTCTCTCTCTCTCTCTCTTTTTGGGGGGGGGGGGGGGGGGTAATCTTCTCGGTTTCTTTTTAATCAGCAGAGACTGTTTGACAGAAAAAGGCAGTCCCGCAAGGAAGCATAAAACGGGAAAGATAGCGAGACAGACAGACAGTCCCCCTCCACGGCCTGGCCTGCAGTTTTAGCAAACAAAGGGCAAAAATTTTCAGACAACCATCCTTTTACTTTTTTTCCCCACAGACGACAACACTCCCCCCCCCCCCCCCCCCCCCCCCCCCCCCGAGCTCTTCAGAGAAATTAAGGAAAAAGAAAAGAAATCAGAGCTGGTAATCACGGGGATTAACCGGCGATAGCAGGTGAAGCCACGCTTGGAGTGACCGGAAGGGAAGGGCTTTTTGTTCGAGTGACAGTGAGACACACTCTCTCTCTCTCTCTCTCTTTCTGTGTGTGTGTGTGTGTGTGCAGAGAGTCGGGGAATTGATGGCCACACTCTCTATCCCCCTTCTTATCTTCTGTTTCTGTTTTAGCTCGCCCTCTCTCTCTTTCTTCTAATTGTTGAGTTGAGAAGATTTGTTTTTTCTTGCTCGCCTCGCCCTCTTTTCGAAATTCGAATTTTTTACTTATAAGACGGGAGACAAAGCTAAACTATTATCGTTCATCATCATCTCTGCTGACACCACACTGTGCTCCGCGGATCTCCCACTCAGCGGAAAAGCCATGTGAATACCTCCGCCCACCGCCACCACCGCCCCAGCCACCATCTCGACTTCGAGAGGAATTTAAGGAATAAAGTGAAGATATGGAATTCGATGAGCATGAAGACCAAGACGACGAAATGGAGATTCCCGTGCACCACCACCATCCGCCTCCGCCCACCAGCTACGACTCCCTTGGCAACTCCGCCCGCCCAAGCGGCTCCGCGGCGCTCGGGGAGGGCGGGGCCTCAGCGGCACCTTCCAGGAAGTCGGCGTCCGTGCGCTACCGGGAGTGCCTCAAGAACCACGCGGTCGGCATAGGGGGGAGCGCCGTCGACGGCTGCGGCGAGTTCATGGCCGCCGGGGAGGAGGGCACCCTCGACGCCCTCAAGTGCGCCGCCTGCAACTGCCACCGCAACTTCCACCGCAAAGAGTCCGACGCCGGCGACGGAGGCGGCGGCGGGGCCCTGGTGAGCTACCACCACCAGCACCATCACCACGGCCAGCAGCAGCACCCCCAGTTCTCGCCCTACTACAGGGCCGCGCCCCCGCCGGCGGGGTACCTGCACCTTACCCCGCCGCAGCAGCAGCACCGGCCCCTGGCCCTGCCGGCGACGTCGGGGGGCGGGCACAGCAGGGACGAGCTGGAGGACGTGTCCAACCCCAGCAGCAGCGGCGGAGGCGGCGGAGGAGGAAGCGGGACGAAAAAGAGGTTCAGGACCAAGTTCACGCCTGAGCAGAAGGAGAAGATGCTGGGTTTCGCGGAGCGGCTGGGTTGGAGGATCCAGAAGCACGACGAGACGGCGGTGGAGCAGTTCTGCGCAGAGACCGGGGTGAGACGACACGTGCTCAAGGTGTGGATGCACAACAACAAGCACACTCTCGGTAAGAAACCCTAATTGGCCGTGTCCAAGTGGCTGAAGGATCGATGGGGTTAGGGGTTAACATCAGTTCTTTACATTTCTTCCATTTTAGGTTTAGGGTTCTTGTTTACTTCTCTTGCTTTTTTTTTTAGTAGATGTTGATCTCTTGGTGGTTTTAGCTAGTTCTCGTGGATGCTGGTGTTTGGTGGGTGATTTTGAGGATGATGAAGCTAGAGAGAGAAGTAGGAAAACGTTGTTAATTTGACCCCCCTTTGAGGATGGATGGGCCATTGCTCATGAAGCTTTAAGTTACCTTGGCATTTCCATTAACGCGACCATTATCTCCTCCGATCATCATCTTCTTCTTCCCGATGGCGAAGAATCGTCGGAATTCGTCTGTGGGTGTTGCGTTCGTGTCGGTCAAGCTTGGTTTCAGCAAAATTTGAGGTACATAAACAATCTGTGGGCTGAAATGAACTGAACTGATGAAGCCTGCATTCATCTCTTTTCTTGTTTTTCTCTGCGCCTGAACTGTGGTGTTGGATTTTGGTTACCGCGGGTTTGATGAATTAAATGAGGCCTGAATTAAAGGCGGAACTGAGACGTAAACAGACAACATGTGATGATAGTTAATGAGGGTGAGGGAGGGTGATGACTGATGATCAAGGATCGAGAAGAGAGAGAGAGAGAGAATTCTGAATGTCCAATCAAACGTGTTCATCATGCAAACCTGCGTACCTCACATCTGTCGTCTCTCTCTCTCTCTCTCTCTCTCCCCGGAGTTCATTTGAGGAAGAGAATCCTCAACGTGTGCAGAGATCTGAGGGTTGGACCAGAAACAATAAGAGGCTGTGAATGGCGTGCATAGTTTCAGAGAGCAGAGAGAGATTCTTTCTTTTCGTCGAAATTTATCTGAAACCTCGTCATCCATTAATTTCTCCATTCTGAATAAGCGTACTCTCTCATCTCATATATGTGTCCGTTCTTCAAATTTACAGCCTTTGGTCGCTGCTCTGTGCTGTGCCTACCCCTCATCATCTTCTCTCTCTCTCTCTCTCTAACTCCCCCATTATTGTAGATTTTGTTCACTGTGAGTTCATAATGAAGACGGCATCAAGACTGGTGCAGCAGCACATTAACTTGTTTGCGTCATAAAGATAATTTTCTACACGGCCTTAAGCGCCCATTCTCATGATGTCGCATCATGTCATATCCAGTTTTCTCCTCATGCTTATCGATTATGAAGATCATCTGCAGAACCCACATGAAGAAATAAATGGAGAGAAGAGAGATTAATAATGAGAAGGAATATACTGAGAGAGAGAGAGAGAGAAGAGGCATATGAGGGGGAATAGGGAAGGGGAGTTGACATGGAATGAGGATGTTGGAGAAAGTCGAGACTTGGAGGGGCTTGTCGGGGAAATCATCTTCAAGCTCGACCTCGGTCTCATCCCCATCATTCATGTGGTCTCTTGCTTTGACATATGTGGGTGTCTGTGTATTGGATTCGAGGAGAGGAGAGGACATGTGGGGGCTCCATTGAAGCAGGAGAGGAGGAGAAGAGATGGAAAAGAACAAATGAATGGACTGACACTACAGCTCATCGATAGCTTCTTTTGCTCTCGTTCTTTGGGGCTTTGTCTGAATTTAACCCACGCTCAATCCCACGCCCCTCCTCTTAGGATAAAACCCTGCCTCCGTGGCCATCCATTGGGATCGTCAAGGCTCCTCTCTCTCTCTCTCTCTCTCTCTCTCTCTCTCTCATCTCTCGTTTTCGGACTCGATTGCATTTCTATCCTCCTCTTGTCCCCAGTGGCTCACACATTTTTCTCGACTTGGACCAAACCGACCTCTCGCTCTGAGATGAAGTCTTGTGCATGCGTCGAATCTCGGGCATCGGATACATTGACTTGATCTCCCGTGCCACTTGAAAGAGGAAGCGGGTTGGGTTTGATTTCCTTCCATTTTTACCAGGCGTTTGCATGTGACGTAGTAATGTAGCAAGGGCATGGACCATAGGCTTACTGTTACCTTGTCAAACTCTCTATTGCAAAAGGAGGTTAGAGAGGCATGCGGAAAAAGATGTCATTGTTGGAAAAGAGAATGATATCATATGAACAATGTGCCTGGAGATGCATGTGATATAGCCGCAATCCCAAGAAAAGATTATGTCATGAAATTTTTCATTTGGCATGAGATCGCAGCTATAAATTCAGTGTTGATCGAAACAATATCAGCAACAATATGGCCAATTCCAACATGTTGTAGCATGTGGCACCGAGATTTATCTGATTATCAGTGCTGGGAGGGCGCATCAGAAGCCTAATACCTTTACATGGGAGATCACCAAAAGGAAACTCAAGTGTGATCTTTTAAATATATCTAGTTGAACCCATATTCACTCAAACACTTAAGCCAGTGAGTTATGAGTCACATACATTCTAACACAACTCACACGTGCATTGTAACGTCATCCTCACATGTGATCTCAGTGTTAGGTCTTCTCCCGCTTAGTTCAGACCTTTTGCACTTCACCATAGTCTTTTTTTCTCCAGAACATACTATGGAGGGGCCCACCATTATGATTATACTATGGGCTCTAATAGCATTTGCTAGAACGTCCATCAGAATTCCGATACCTTCACTTGGCGAGATCACCTATTATGAGAGCACAAATCCAAACCTATCACTTTAATTCAAAAGTTTAAGCCAATGAGTTGTGTGCCAATTATATTTTATTTTATGCTCCACACGATATCAATTCTCCGATATGAAACTTTTATAACATAACTCGCACTGAATTCTAACAATCAAGATGGTTATATGTAAACCATGTTATCAACTGTGGTAGCTAGTGAATATCTCTACATTGAAAATTATTTGGAGGATAGTAGCCAAGCCATAAGTCGTCAACAAGAAAAGTACAAAAAATGTGCTAAACCTATTGCATTAGTACCAAATCAGTCCTACATATTTTAATTGGATCAATTTAGTTCTAAATATTTTGTATTGATATCAATTTAGCCCATTCAGCCAATTTTGGCTGGAATCACAAGTATGGACATTGGCTGTCGCTGACCGTCTTATGTGGCACGATAAACACCAACTTGATCAAATTTATGTTTTTTGAAATTCTTTTATAGTTTTTCTTTTTTTTAATTGTGGCCGATGAGGGTCACCAAGCCCTTGCCAAGGCTGCAAGGGTCAAGCCCTCGCCAGATTTAGCTAGGGCAACTCTCACCCAGGCAAGGGTTCGACCCTCGCGGTCTAGGCGAGGACCATGACTCTCGTTGGCCACATCGGAAAAAAGAAGAAAAAAAAAATCAAAGTTATTGTCAACAATTTATCAACATCAGTGTCGGTCGTGCCACGTAGGTGGGCTGACGATAACCAACGTTATTGTCAACAATTTCTGACTAAAACTGGCGAGATAGATTTAATTGATACTAGTGCAAAATTTTACCACTAAATTGATCCAATTGAAAGTTTTAAGACTAGATTAGTATAAATACAAGAGGTTTAGACAAATGGTTAACCAATTTTTTTTTTGTACTTTTACGTATTGTTAATGCATCCAACTAGGGTCTAGTGTACTATACAAATGGTAATCGTCTATGTGGAGAGATCCTCTTGAAATTAACCGTGATTATCGACCACATTTATGTTCTTGAGTACAGAACTTTTGGCAAACTATTTGTAAAAGGAAAATGCTTTCCTAACAGCTGTAGGGACGGAGGACGGTATAATCTTAACAGTAGATCTACACATCATCACAATATATTTTGTATAAAGCATTTATTAATTGAGAGATTATGTGGTCAGAAATTACTGATCAGACTAACAGCTTCCTTCGTAAGAGTATCCCACATCTATTGTTTATGGGAATTCTAAATGTCTTATATTAATGTAATCTCCCGTTATCCGTGAGTGTAAACATTTGGTTGGACATTCTACACTATTCAAGTATGCATGACGGCAGGCTATTACGTACCTTTTACCTAGCATGGCCAAACACAATAATCTAAACAAGTTGGTAATTCCTTATAGCTTTTGTTCATGTTACCTATGTGATCATACGAATAAATGGTCATCTAGCAAATTGCAACACGCAGCCCATAAAAGCAAAATGCATTCCGAACTTTTGGTCTGCAAAACGCGATAGAAATCGGAGACAATTGAACTTGTCTTCAACATTCCATGGATCGACAAACTTGGCTGGCGACCTCCTTGTAAGATGAGGAATCACAGCCGAAGACAGATATACAACTTTAGCAACCCAAAAGATTATCATAAACCGTAATCGATTTAGCGTCCTTTGCAGGATACACCATGGTTCCTGTTGAATGCGGAGGAATGCCGACGGTAGACATTCGTTTCCTAGGAATTGCATCCGCGAAAACATGCTACCTTGATTGGAAAACTTCTGTATATAAAGACAGATTTCATTGCCATTGCCATTGCCATGAGATTGTACTTCTGTAAAGTGCATACTTTTCGTCCTCTAAGAGGGGTCGGGGGCGTCGCCGCCCTCCGCAACCGTCGAGGAGGGTCGCTTGGCCCCTTGCATGGGGCGACGACCCTCCGTTTATTTATATTTATATTTATTGCAAGCGAAGACGAGAGAGGAGAGAGAGGCGAAAATGGCCTTATTAGTGGGGCTTTTTTCCAAACTATGCCAAAAAATACAAATATTTACCAAAACAGGTTTAAAAAAAAATTACCAAACCAGATCCGGCTCGGCAGTCACACTGCCGAGCCGGCTGCCGGCGGGCACAAACAGTGCCGCTCGGCAGTGTTCATTCAATTTTTTTTTTTGTGAATCATGAAACAGGGGCATACAAAGACAAAAGTTATTCTAATGAGGACTATATAACCGTTGCTTATTTGCGACAAAATTAGCGACGAACAAATTTTATCGCTAATTTCCGACGAAATAAACAATGCTTGGTCGCGACGAATTTTGTCATTGCAAAATTTGTCATTGTAAAACTCGTCTTGTGCCCGGTCACAAAATCCATCGACAATATTTTAAAATTAACAAAATTTCGTCGCTTGAAAAAAATGCTTGCTCGTGACGAATTTTGTCCCGAAAACTCTGGCAATGCGACGAATTTTGTGATGAAAAAACCCTCGTTGCAAATGTGCAACGAGGCGCAAATCTATGACGACATGTAACGAATCTATTTTCGTCGCAAATCTGCGACAAAATTTAATATTTGTTGTCGTTATATTTACGACGCCTTTTTAGCCACGAGGGTTTTTTCATCATAAAATGCGTCGCATTGCCAAAGTTTTCGTGACAAAATTCGTCGCGACCAAGCATTTTTTTTTAAGCAGGAAAAAACTGTTCACTGCAACACAGAGAGTCACTGCACTGGATAAACGTGAACAGTCAAATTCACCACTATCACTACTCATGCCTTTAATAGGTGTGACATTACGGGCAAGAAGGAAAAAAAAATTACGACGCCTTTTTAGCCGTGAGGGTTTTTTTTATCACAAAATTCGTCGCATTGCCAGAGTTTTCGTGACAAAATTCGTCGCGACCAAATATTTTTTTAAGCGACGAAATTTTGTTAATTTTAAAATATTGTCGATGGATTTTGCGACCTGGCACGAGACGAGTTTTACAATGACGAATTTTGCAATGAAAAAATTCGTCGCGACCAAGCATTGTTTATTTCGTCGGAAATTAGCGATAAAATTTGTTCGTCGCTAGTTTTGTCGCAAATAAGCGACGGTTATATAGTCCTCGTTAGAATAACCTTTGTCTTTGGATGCTCCTGTTTCATGATTCACAAAAAAAAAAAAAAAAAAAATTGAATGAACAGTGTCGCTCGGCAGTGCCCGCCGGACCTGGTTTGGTAATATTTTTTTTAAACCTGTTTTGGTAAATATTTGTGTTTTTTGGCATAGTTTGGAAAAAAGCCCCTTATTAGTGGAAGCCCACTCGAGCAATGCAAGACCGGTCAAGAGCTTATGGAATGCGACGCTGTTCGTTAGCTAGCGCGGTCGATGAAAAGACTTAGCGATCGATTTCCTTAGATCTCGAAATCGATGACATAGCCACATTTAGTGAATTTTTCCTCAGGTTCACTTTACTGGAAATGCCGGGGATTTTGAGCAGTGCACAAAGTAATGGTTGGGCGGACATATTTGATGTCAAGTTCTACAAGCTACTCGATTGCAAATATCATAATTCAAAGCAGCCTTTCCTCGCTTTTACAGCTGAACTTATGAACATACTGAACCCTTTGAGATATTCTTCTGGGCACGAAAAAACAAAAGAGGAGTACATGAAATTTGGGGAGCAGACTTGTGTGCACAATGATGGCGCGACCAATCGTAACATCTAAAAAAGAAGATTTGCCGGCTAAAATGCGATGAGATGACGCTAAATTTGCGCACTCACCACTTAAACGTTATCCCCCGTACGGATTTGTGGATCCCCTTATTTTTTGTAATGTAGTTGGCGTATCTCTTTCTTTATCGTTACTCGAGAATCTACGAGGAGAGGGGGCTGCCCTTGAAACTAGACTCGTCAAACGGGTAATTCGGATGATAAACGATCCGACCCAAATAGACTCGTTTAACCCGTTCGTAACTCATTTATTGCAATACAAATCTAGTAATTCATACCCACATATTCTTGAAACATTTCCTTACTTAATCCAATCGAGTGAAACTCATATCCAAACTAGAAAGTGAGCGTGCGGAGTGAGCGAGCACGGAATCAAGTGAGGGCAACAGAGAATGAAAGGGAAAGCAAAGGAGATCGATTGGGCCTAAGCAAGTCGTAGATCCATTTATGACCCATTTAAGTCTCTCGTTCACTGCATATAGTTAACCCATGTAAGAACTCGGTCAATCATTACACAGGGTCGAGAAACGAGTGTACGACCCATTTCGACAGATCTACTTGAGACGGGTGATCGACGGGAAAAAAAAAAAAAAACGACTCAGCTGGTCGGCATTGGAGTCTCTGTCCCCTCCACATAAGGGGCTAAGCTTCGTTCACATCTCCGTTCAATCCTTGGTTCACACTTCATTTTGACGCAAACAGCTGTATGGAAGATTACGCCACACTTTAAACTTTAGGGCATGATATTTGAATAAGAGCATCTTGAATCTATTATTTATTCTTTGTGATTGAAGGGTATGGTAGTATTCTTGAAGGAAATCATGGCAATGACAATAAGGGCAGCAAGGGGAGTGGGGTAGTTGGACAGAGTTAATGGGATCCGCAGCACAGCTCATGGCTTATTAGGCAACGCAAAAAGGACCGAGAGAGATCAAATTGCAATCACATCCTTTCTTTATTTAGGCTGACAATCTTAACATGCTTCCCCCTCCCTCCCGTCAGCCAGCCAGTCACCTCGTTCGTCCTCTTCGCTTTGGAAACATCTGACCCCCCCCTTCGCCTTCAAGATCCACAGAGAATCAAAACCACACTTGCATATGTTGTGCAACCAACAAGCAGGCGAAAAAAAGAAATCCTCGTGAACTATGATTAAACGATCCCTATTCCCCCTTAACGATAGAAGCACGCTCGATTCTGTTGCGGTGTGTTTTATACTCCCCATGGACAAGGAAAATAATATGGGGGTCCTACTCGTTGTGCGCGCGCACGCGCCTATCCCGACAAGTTGTGAAGACAAATCCACAACTTTTGCTCGGATCCCAAGTCTGTGTACACGTCCAGAAAATCGTCAATGATTTCTCCGAAATTATTAGCTATCAGAACTCGCGTTTTTTTTTTTCAACACCTTCGCTATAGCGTCCCATACCATCGCACTTGAAGGTTAAGGCTTACCAAACACGCGATCTCTTCTTTAATTAATCGTTCAGAGTAATTGACGCGTGTGAAAGCCCTAAAACAGAAGATCAAATGGGCGGCCATACAGGCATAAGTGCAGGGAATACAAAACACCAAATGGCAGGCACGTCCATCAAGAGGGTATGGCTTTTCAAGTGTTCCCTAACCAGATAACAAACACATTGCAATCAATAATATCATTTAGTAAATTGAATTACAGACTTCGTATTCATAGCCATTTACATAACTTTTTTGGTCAAACGGATTAAATTGGGACGATTTATAAAGGAAGATAGTCTACTCCCGAGTATCTAAACTATCCTCAACCTCCATCGGCCGGGGGATAACATCACACCAGCTTCTTCCTTGCTAGCTTACTCATCTGAAAAATGGTTAATCAATGGGAATAAGTCGAAGCTCCTCCGCAAGTAGGACCCCAGGCCGAAGGACTAAACCAACTATAGAATCGCAGAATTATAATCAAAGTCGCGATTGCAGAATCCAAGGTATTCAAAAGATAGAATCTCATAATCAAACCAAAATTCAAGGATAGAATCAATCAGAATCCAAGAATAAACCCAATCAGAGTCATAAATACCACAATTCGAGATCTATCAAACCAGAATCTAGGATACTCGAGGATAGGATTTCAGAACCTCAGAATATCCAACCTGAAAGTTATCATAGTGAAAACAAATCGACAAACAATGCTCATAATAGCAAAACCATAAACAATCCAATAATAAGGACTAGGAATCCATTTGCCTCGATTATTCGAGAAAACCATATCAGAAACGATAATAGAAAGACGGAACAGACTTATGGGTGAGGGGACGGGTAGACGCCGACTTCAACATAGGCGGACGAACGGCGGTTGACCAAAGGTGACCGTTAACGGAATGAGGGCGCGCGGTGGTTGGACGGGGTTGGTAGCGATTGGGTGACTCGGAGGATATACCAGAGCAAAGTAACAGCGTTCTGACGATTATCCGACGAAATAAACTGACGTAAGAACTTTATATAGGGGTAGCTAAGTGAAGCCAATCTACTTGGATGAGTCAGCAGCTGTAGAGCCAGGCAGTGACCCTTGTCGCACACCTGTCATGCACGCGGCACGCATGCCTGCCACGTGTCATCCGTAAGACACGTGCCACGTCGCTCGACCGTGTTTGACCACGTGGCCTTCGCGCGCGGTCACCGCATGCCACGTGGCTTTCCATGTGCCACGTCATGCTTCCAGCCTCCGGTTGTCCTAATTTCGCACATATTTGACTCGATAAGACCTAAATCAAACACATAGTATCCCTAAAAATATTATCGGGCTAATAATAACTACTTAAAAAATCATTGAGTTCGGATAATAATCCCTCAAAGCTTGTCCAATAATCCTAACTCGTTAAATACAAATCCATTCTTAAGCAGGTAAGGGTTTTTGGGTCATCACATTCGCCTTCCTAGGTAACAACTCCAGTCACATGAGGTTGATAATTTTGAAGAAACGAATGGCGATGTTTGGACGAATGGTCAGATTAGTGATTAAAAGTAGAGGATTTGTTTTTTTTTTAAGACAAAAGAGAAACGTTCGAGATAGAATTGTAGCTTGTATTGTATCTATCCCTTGAAACGTCAAGCATACTTTTTGATCCCCCCCCCTCCATCGAGCCTTTTGCTCTTTTTGCTTTTGCTTTTAACCGGGGAAATGATGGATCGAGTTAAACAAAAGCAGCACAAAATTCATGCAAAGTGCGGAAAATAAAAGAAAGCAAAAGCGTTCATCATCACTCCGTGCACCGGTTTCCTCTCCTGGAAAATTCCGCAATCCGTGTAGATTGAAACGGCCTTGCGATTAGTACCAAAAGCAAAACGAACGCTTCAACTGCGTCGCATCGTCGTATGGATCTGATTAAGAAGTTCCCTTAAGCGATTAGTTATAAAAAAAAAAAAAAATCCACAGTTTCACCTGAAGATGGAAGAGTCCCAAATAAGAGGCTTGAAGTGTCGTTATTATCTCAAATAAAGCTAAATACTTTGGCCAATCAGGGGCATTTTTGTCCAAAAGGTAATCTTAACCTAAATTATAATTAAATTAGATTTAAAAAATTAGAAAAAGATAAAAGTTTTTAAAAAAGAAGCTTGGCGTTCCATCACCGCGCCAGTGGACGTCGGTGATGGCTGATGAGGTCGCCGGCAACCCTCGCGAACCACAGACAAGGGCCAAAGGGAGGGCAGCAAACCGTCTCCTTCAAGTGTGTGTAAAAATCTGATCAGATAGAAAGCTGCTTTTTTTAAATAAAAAAAAATTCCCTTTAATTTTGGGGGAATATGATCATGACCAATTGAGGTAGGGGCGAGGCGAGGGGGAGGGTTGCTCAACGTTGGAATCCACCCAGTGTTAGTGTTACGACATTTAACAGGCAAGGCGTGCTCCAATGGTTGACCGGGAAGAGCCCTAACCAGTATAGCCCGCCCCCCCTAAGCCATTTTAGCTTCATAGGTAGGAAACAAGCACAGTGCCGCCATGACTTTCCCACTCGATTGCCTTGAACAATTTTACCCACACCATATCTATCTTTGGATTTGGGCTTGTCCAATGTTTGCAGGTTGGTCCCGGCAGAGGTCCTCGGAGGCATTTAATGTCCCTAAGACCCATGTCTTACCATCCAGGGAATTTAGACAGGCTCTAGTGCCTCCGGTCGCCGACATCGTGAACTCTTTCTGGTCCAATGCCAGCGATGGAAAAGAAAGCCGGTGACGTGGTGGATCCGGCTCTGAGTCCTTGGCCGGACCATTTCTTGTGGTCGTCGAGGGTACTAGCTTAGATCCGACCCGCTCGCAATCGGGCTTGACAGCAGTTTTGAAGTTTGCTTCTTTTTAGAGAGAGAGAGAGAGAGAGAGAGAGAGAGAGAGAGAGAGAGATTCTCATCTCCCTACTACTGAGTCGCGGCCCATGCCATGAGATCATATTTGAATCCAATGGATTTTGGGCCACTCTGGAGTTGGATCCATTTCAAGTTGCCTTCATCCAAGTCGTGACGGCATGTCTGTACCACATTTCAAGAGATTATGCTTCATTCCACACTGTCGTCAATCATGCTTGAAGGATCTTTCTATGGATTTGGACTTACTTCAAGAAGCATATACCAAAGAGGTCTTATTGTTCGCTCGTCGGACCCCGTATTGATCTCTGGGGGAACCTTGAAAATTGTCTATTACAAAAAGAAAATTCGCAGCTCGACTCGCAAGGCGCACGGAACATAATCAATCGGGTAAGTACAGGCTAAAAGAACCGGCGGTTTCTGATTTGGGAAGCAGTAGAAACACCAAATTACCAGTCACACTGGAAGAAGATTTGCAAATGAGATGGTAAATTAGGAATCAAAATAATCACTCTATCTGAATGAGCCGACCGGTGTGACGAAGCTTAACTGCACCTGGATAAATACAAGCATGTGGAGTCGGAACCACGTCGCGTGCCTAAGCGAATCTGTGACCGCGCAGCAGAAGGGGAGAAGAAACCCTGAGCTTCTCATTAGAATTCTATGTTGTTCGAACTCAAACACGAGGTTAGAGTTGCCGGGGCTGGTGCTGGAACCGCTCCTTGGAGATTCTTCACAGCGCTCTCGTAGAGAAGAAATCCCATGAACCAGAATTCATGGTTGTCGACAGAAATTACTTGGATGTGCTTTTCAGCTGGCTTGACCGTGCTCGTCGAAGGGACGACCCCCTTTAACTGATGCCGTTTGATGACCACCTACACGCATAACATAGAACAAACTGAACGCCTCTGAAAATACATCTCGTTGAATGTGTTCGAACATCGATTTCAGCATTGGTAAGAGCAAAGCTGCCGATCGCTCGCACAAAGAGCCGCGCACTTTTGCATCGTTTGAGCATAGTTCTTATCGCGGCAGGAAATGAAAAGCGACATACTTGCTTATGATGCCTGGCAAGGTCATAGTTTCCCTCTGGAATCAGTTCAAGTCCTAGAGTTTAAGTACCCGATTACATCGCCTACAGACTATGTTTGACCGTTTTTGTTAGCTATCTCGGGTAAAGTCTATCCGATAATCTCATGTCTGTCCGCTTTCTGCATATACTTGGTGATTATAAGCATTCAGTGCCCGTGTAGGCAATGCATACCTTGTAGTAACTATATTCGGTGTGCTCGCCGGCTTGGCAAGCAATAGGATCGTCACTGCAAAACGCGAGCTTCGCGGTCGAGAGGTATAGGACGCCCACAACCGGGCCGGCAGACGTGGACAAGTAGCAAGCGTACGACTTCAACAATTTCTCCTCGGGAATGGTCTCGAAAGTACGCCGGAAAACCTTCTCCCCGCCTCCTTCTGCCAGGACCTTCGTTCCCCGGGCGACTCTGCCAATGGCGGCATCAGCAAAACTCGGACCTGTTTTCACTAATTAAAGTGCAATGTTGTTGGAAAAGATGCGTGCAAAAATTGGAATTACGGTTAATAGGGCGAGAAGTCTCTGAACAAACTGATAGAGAAAGACATTAGCAGAATTATCTGCAAGCGCAAGCGACAAGTTCCTACTGGAGGCATTAATAGCCTAGTAGGGATTTGATTAGTCCTTTAGCCATCTAAAACTGAATGAGTGGAAGTACCCTCTATTTCATGAGAAGAATTGCTGCAGCACTCTAAGAGCATGGAGGCAAGAAAAAAATCCCTCACTCGCATTGAAAAAGAAGAAGAAAAGATGAAGAACGAGAAGACTTACAGTGTTGCCAAGTGTTTCCGGCAAGATCCTCGGCCTTCTTGGCAGCTTCAGCCGCCTTCTGCCCCCATTTCCTGAGGACATCCGTCGCCCTGTCCATCTTTCCTACAGTTCACGCGAGTCCATGTATGTTTGATGTCATGATCGCGAATAACGTTCATATTCGCTGAACTGTATATATGCAAAGTAGACAAGTATACAAAAGACTTACTAGGGACGGAGAGGATTGTCGCTGTAATCGGAGTCAGCACTGCCTCAGCCACGAGCCCTTCGAGCCGTTTGGTGCAACCTCAACTTCCCTCACGAAGGATGGCAGCCGGTTGTGCTTGTGATCAACATTGTTCACCTCAGTTTCTTTGTTTCTCGGGATCGTAGTAACAACCGGGAAAACCAAAGAGAGTTGGTGCTTTGTTCTTTGTAGCTTGTCCTCATGTGAGTTTGATCGGTCTTCAAACAGCCGTCGGAGACAAAGCTGTATCTGATTGTTGTTGTCGTTCTCTCTTCTCTTGCAACCTTCTCCGCGGAAGTCTTCAGATCTTCGCACTCACGGACAATTGGTGCAAAAGAAGTTGCTTAATTAGCTGAAATCTACAAAAGTTGATCCAGGTCAACAACAAAACATGATTTGGTCCGGTGACATTCTGTGAGTAATCAGAGGATGGACATTCGATCCATGAAAGACGGGGTTCTAAGTTTGAACCCAATCTGGCAGAGCACTCTATAGTCTATATACTTCAAGACTAGATAGCTACAAGTGCTCTTTTTTGCCTTCTTTGGCTTATAATGGAGTGCTTGAGACTCCTTGAACCCCATAGTTAATCTTAATTAAGAACCGTCCAGCCACATTTGTTTTTAAAAAAAAAACAAAGAGGGAAAATAAAATAAAAAAATCAAAAAATATTAACATATATAATTTAAAAATTATCCACGTTAGCGTCAACTATACCACGTAGGATGACCAGAATCCGCGTCAACGATTTTCGTCCAAAATTGATCAGATGGACTCAATTGGCAAAATGTTTAATACTCAATAGGCAAAGTTAAAAGGTTTATGGCTAAATTGATAAAAGTGCAAAGTATATGACTTTTTTTAACAATTTTCTTGAATATGAACGTGTCCATAATTGCAATCTCACCAGTAATGACCTCAAGTAGACTTTTTTTTTTTTTTTAAATCTTCTCTGAATAAGACAATGGGGTCGGTAATTTTCATATTTATCATTTATCCATGTCGTCCTCGGTGAGCTCGAGATTTTGAACTTTCGCTCTTGCTGTCCAAGAAGAGAAGATGTCTTCGAGATAACTGGGTCCTCGTTTAAGAAGCTTGTACTTGCACTTATTCATTTACCCGTGCTCATGCAATCTTATCTCGTTATGAGTTATTGGTAATTAAGGAGCGTTAAACTCAGACATAATGCCCAACCTATCATAGTCTATGAGAGCGGGATCAGTCTATCATTGCTTCGACTTCCTTATATTCTAAAGCATTCGATCGGTCGCGAAACTTTCATGTTACGAAATCAAAGCAATGGACTATATAATCCACAATGAAACAGATAAGAGCGACTTTGGATTTGTTGCTCGTCACCTAGTTTACACAAATAAATCAGCTCGTGATGAATACACGCGGCTGAACTTGAAACCTGGAACGTGGACGCCACGTCTGTTTATTGGTTGAAGTATACATAGGCTCCGAACCTAAATCGGACCTATCAAGCTATGCTCGAATGTCAAACATACAGAAACTTATGAAATGGCCAAAGTTGGGATCCTGAATAGAAGCTTAAACTATAAGAGGCGTCTGAGTAAAAGCAAAGGAGACTTATAATCTCTATGGAAATGCCCCCATCGCCAAATGGTGGTTGATTAGTGTTTTTCGTCCCCTGCTAACACGTCCCGAATCCTGTCGAGGAACCTCGTCGTTGTTTCCAATCCCTTTTCATCTGGAAAGAAGCCGGGCATACGTGAGATCGGTATGACGAAAAGAGAGAGAATGGAAACGGAGACGGAGAAGGAGAGAGGGTACGTTACCGAGCCTGGGAATGGTGTGGCCTTTGGGATGATGAACTACGAAAGGATCTACACAAGACTCCAGCAGTTCTAACCCATATGGCTTCAGAAAATCAGTCTCTCCTGCAACAGCAAGCGGTTCAATCGATTACTAAATCGGTAGCCACGGAACGGCATGTATTCAGTTGGATCCATCCCCATTATTTGAAACAGAGAAGTCAATCAGGACACGTGCAGAACGAGACCAAGTCCGACCAACAAATCGTCATGGAAAATAACCACTGCGACCTGTTAAGGATCGAAGAGTCCACGGAATGGTAATTTCTAGTGGTGAATCTATGACCTGGTATTCTACGGGGATCGAGTGATTAACGAACAGCATTAATCACTCGATCAGACGTCAAAAGAACAGAGGACCGAGACAAAGAAAGAGAAGACGTATGATTGGTACCAAGAAAGTGGAGAGACGGGCACTGTATGGGAGAAGCATATGCTTTCGCAGCCACCGATGGTGACTTGAACTTGGCCCCTCCGATGATTACCAGGAATTTGATCTTTGGAACCTTCGTCAGTGCCACTCCCTGCAACCCCACAAACAAGTAACTGTCGATTTCCAGGAAGATAATTAATTGCTTACTTTATGTTTCTTCTTTGTTTTCTTATTTATTCTTTTCAAATAAGGAAGGAGATTCCCGCAGGCATCGCCGACCCACCTTCGCTTGAAGACCCGGCAGCGCCGCCGACAATATCGCCCCCTGCATTGTTCGTGCGTTGTCCATCGGTCAGAATTTACGCCGAAGAACATACACAAAAAAAGGAGAGAGAAAATTGCTGCATTGAGATCAAGGAGTGTGCGTGTTCTTTTCAATTCATTCTGCTGCGTTCGTTTATGTTGATGGACGGAGGTGAAAGCAAATCGCGTACGCATCGAAATTAGAAAGGAACAATGTCAAGTTTTGATTTTTCCGATGAAGAACCCGGTTCTACTTAGAGGGAATCGACGGCACCTGTGAGAAACCCAGGAGGCCATCGAAAGGTCCTTGCTTGATCATGAGATCTTCGATGTAAGCGAGGCACTCGTCGAAGTTGGTGTATTCCGTGAATTCCTGGCCAAAAAAAGAAGAAGAAGAGAGAGAGAGAATGAAATAACAGAGAGTCCGATCAATTTGATGGAACTTTGAGAGACTTGGATGATTCGTAGATTTCGATGAGGACGGACCTTGTTGAACTGGAACCACTCGAAATAGGGAGGGTCGAAGATGCCTTCGACATCGGACTTTCCCTGCGCGGGGAAAGGGCCGTCGGGGAAGACGAGGTCGAGGTCGCGGAGGACGGAGTCGGGCCACTTGAGGACCTGCTTCTTCAGGATCTCCCCGCTGGTCCTGAAGCCATGGAGGCACAGGATTCTGGGTCTCTGTTCCTTCGCGATCTCACCTCCTCCGACGCCCATCTCGCTCTCTCTCTCTCTCTCGCGCGCGCGCGCGTGACGGCGTTGAAGGTGAATTCGAAGATGAAGCTCTGCAAATTTTGGAAGGCGCGTTGAAAAAGCGAAGAAGGTGTCTCTCTCTCCCCGTCGCTCTCCCTTTCCTTTTTGTTGGAGGTGTTTTGTTTTTTTTTTTTTGGGAGTCAAAACTTTGTTGGAGGTTTTTTTGGTTTGCTCAAACTTTTTTTGTGTGGAGTTGAATTAGATGAAAACGATTTCGTAATCAATGGCGTGGAAACAGTGGCGTCCTCTGTGTGATTTGGGGACTCCCACGTGCGGAATTTTCAATAGCTCGCGTACTATGGTAATAGGCCCAAAAAAGAAAAAGAAATATATAGATACATACTTCTAATTTAAAAAATATTCTTGTTATCTTTAAACTATACTTTGGCGCCAATTTAACTTCAATTGACGAAAAATTAATTAAAGTCAACACCTGTCATTAACATGTGACGTCCATGTGAACAAGTCTCTATATGAAAAAAAAAAAAATCAGTTTTGTCGGACTTAATCAACATAGGTAAGTCTGTGCATTGTGCCTAAACGGGTTTGTCCAGATCTGCCCATGATTTTTTTTTTTTTGGTCGGAGGTCCATGATTCAATTTTTTTTTTGGGTCAAACATGATTCAAATTTGACATATTGTTGTTCTCCATATGACAATTCCCTTTGACCAAAAAAAAAAATGATATGTCGATTCCCAAATATGTAAAAAATCGTTTGTCCAAATCCGCATGATTTGACTTGGGCCTTATTGGCTAGAGCAGGCCTAGGCAACCTAGCGGCCCCAATTACACAGGCGTCGTGGCAGTCCCTACATCTTCTTCGTCAACTATGTATAAAGCAGTATTGTCACAATCCTTAAATAATGTCTAATCAATACGATTACGAATTGGCGATACTTACGCGAATAAGTTACTAAAATCAGATCGACAATCCGAGTAAGATTGGCTTCTTTATGCCGATGACATCTGTGTTGAGTGGTTATTTTTTCTCACATTTATAAATCGACTACCAGCCCCTTCCAGAACCGATGTGAGATAACCCACACAATTTCTTCCTTACACATCGGGCCCTAAGATGAAGCCGCAACAATCCGTATTTTTTTCGTGTGATTGTTGGGTCCGGACTTGTTGATAACTCGAGTTCTGATACAAGTGTTGAGTGATTTTGGGCCTTTACATTCCACAAACTAGGTCGAAGCATGAGACTTTCCTTCACACTTAAAAATCGATCACCAGTCCCTTTCACAATTGATTAGGGATAACCCCAACAATTTTTACCCCAATGCACTGTATTAATGATCGACATACTCACTTGATATTTACGTTCAGTTTGAGATGGAATTATACCGCTAGTATGTAAAATTTCATTGAATAATTATGTTATGGATTCATATTTCCATTAAAAAAAAACATAATAAAATGAGAAAATGACGCAGATGGTCCTTAAATTATGGCTTAATATGTAATGCGGTCCCTGAACTTTTAATTTATTCAATGTGATACTTAAACTTTAATTCAATGTGCAATATCGTCCATAAATTTATAATTTGTTCGATGTAGTCCTTGAACTTTTGGCACATGTAGTCCTTGACTATATAAAAGTATTTATCAAAAGTTCATGGGTCTTATTAAATAAATTAAAAGTTTATGGACGATATTGCACATTAGATTAAAGTTTATGATCATATTGAGCAAATTGAAAGTTCGAGGATGATATTGTCGATTCCGACGGTCTTAAACAATGTTGTAATATAAAATAAAGTTGGACGAAAGGATGTAATTAAGGTATGTACTAGTACTAGGGTTCGACCAAAAAAGAAAAAGGGTACGTACTAGGGATAAAAATTGTAACAAAACAGAATATAGAGATGAAAAACGGAACTTTTTGGAATTATGGGGGTCAAAAACGGAGTTTCTCATATAATCTTGATGTATTTTGACGTGGAGACTCGATCGATCGAGAGGGAGAGAGATTGCAAAAGCTCGTCCCGTTGGATCAGCCACCACAACCGAATCAGTTTCTGCGAAGGATCCGAGGCCGTGTCGCGCAAATTTTGATCTCTCTCCCTCCCGTGTTGTGCCAATTTCAGCGTCGACGATCCGACGTACCTGAATTGGCTCGATCTCTCCCCCTAGGGTTTCTATTCGATTCGGTTCCGTTTTGCGAGTCCCAGTCCTCTTCATGGCCAGCAATTTCCACCGAGGCGGTTCATTGTACGGCGGCGCCGCTCCCTACCGATCCCAGTACTTCTCTTCCCCTAACGTCCCGCTTTCTGTGTGGATCTTCGTTGTCATGTTCTGGGAAATTTTCTTTTCTAGCCCTAGTTATTGATTTCGCTTACGGTGTTTCTGTTGAAAAGAGAGGGACTCAGCACGAGACCCGCGGGTGGCTCCGATGAAGTTCAATTGCGGATCGACCCGATGCATGGGGACTTGGACGACGAGATCACTGGTCTCCGCAAGCAAGTTCGGCAATTGAGAAATGTACGTTCTCTTTTCCTCCGTCCTAATTTTGAGCTGTTTGGGGATAGAATTTCGTTGCTGTGATCTCGGCCCTAATCAGCGAGATGAAATCTGTTGAGCTTCTTGGCTAATTGCTTCCTGGGTAAAGTAGCTAAGTCAAGGTGGCCCTTTTTAATGTCCTAAGGGATAGTAATGTCAATTCTTTACTCGGAACGAGTTCTCATTTTGAAAAGATCCTAACTTAAGAAACTTCAGTTCAATTGATTGTAATCGATATTGTATTAATAAGTTTATGCTAAGTAAAATATTCTGTAATCTTAATTACTAGGAAGTGATTCTTTCACTACCTATGCTGGGTTTGATGAAGGAGAATGACTTTCGTCCTGAATCACACAGAGTGCTGCCGTGATAGTATATATGGCGGACTGAAATTTCTTTGAGGGAATCATCATGGAAGAGTATAGTGCTTTTGGATACTAAATAATAGACTTTCCCGGTTCATTTCCATGACTATTTTGTTAGTCTAGAAGGGCTTGATGTTGCCTAGAAACCTTTGCTGTCACTAGGTTACAGTTATTTTTGGGGAAAAAAGTGGTTTAGTTTCGGAGGTATAGTGATAAAAATTGAAAAAACAGGTTGAGGTTCCTATCCATTACATCATAATTGATGCCAGTATTCATTGAAATTCTACTTTAAACATTTTGAGACATACTTTGCTTAGGCCTAAGCTGGCTTTTTTAGTTTGCTCTTCCATTTGTGACCACATTTACTGAGAGAAGGCTCAGTTAAGGTGGATGTTGTTCCACCTCCATGTCGATAGTCCTGTGGAAGTCTGTTTGATTAAGCAATGATTTGACAAGAACATTTTAACCCTCTAGTATGAGACATTGTCTCTAGGCGTGAACTTCAACCTGTTTGCTCTGCACTTTCTATAGCTTAGGAAAGAGGTCACAGGAATTTAGTAATTGAAAGTTTCCTTCTGTCTTATATAATTTAAGGCTGAAGATGTAGTCGAAAAACTTGACTTTTGACGAACCATTTTTGGGGGCATCATTTCCTCGTAAGGTTTTATTACGGTGTTAGAGCCACTCACTCAGAGAAAGAAATGCTTGTATTGATTCTGTGCGACATGCACATGGTTTGGTTTGGCTGGTGAATGGATTTCAGATGATGATAGTGGTATTAGTTATTTGGTATGCCTTCTCATGAGTATCTTGAGTTCTAGCCATTTATTGTTTCTAGTATAAACTTCTGATGCTGGCCAATGTGCTGATTGTGTGTTGAAAACCAAGAATAAGAGTGGAATGGCCAAGTCAGAAGAAGCTATTGTCAATCATGGTGGTAGGGAACCCACCTTAAGCTATCATTTGAGTTTGAAGGAAAAGAGACTTAAGATATTCTCACCATCATTCCATATATTTACAGTTGTGATGACATATGCGTGTTAGCACAATGTGTGCTTCCTCTTTTCTACATAGTGCATCCTGAACTTCAGTGGATCACCTCTTTGACTGGCAGACATGCTACCAAATTTTGATGTATAGATGTTTCACTGTTTGTTTTCTCAGCTCTTCACTCTTGGTGCAGGTTGCGCAAGAGATAGAGACAGAAGCAACATTTCAGAATGATCTACTCAATCAGCTGGTATTTCCACTTACTTTTTAGCCCTCTGAATTTCTCTTTGCTTTTACTTGCAGCATGTCGAGCATTGCTAGTCAAGAATAAAAATGGTCTATAAATCATGGCTTATAAAGTTGGAAACATTAAGTCAATGAAAGAGCTAGTGCATTTGTTTGCTTTGACAAAGAGTGTTGAAGCCAGTTAGATAATGTGCGTCATAGTCGCTTTGAACTATTTATGGTTATACCATCCGTGTTCCTGCATTTTCGAGTTTCAGTTTCATTTATTGTCATGAGGTGTAGCCCCCTTCCTGAACCTTCTTGATGTCTGCCATTTCTCTTCTGAAGACATTGTTATCTCACGAGCCTAATTATGGAACTGTAGTCGTTTTATCATTTAAATTTGCTATTTGACTGGCTTAACTGTAGCTTTTGAAAATTCACTGGTTGCTCTTCCATTATTTCCTATCTTGGTTAGAAAATGAAAAAAAAATGAGGGGATGACAAATGGGCTGGAATCTCATCCTGGCTCACAAGATTAATCTCTTCAAATTTGGTGTGAAAATGAGAGGGTTTTAATGGAAAAATTTGGCTTTTTTTCCAGATAAACCTAACTGATGTAACACCTTAGACCTTTAAAACAATTAAGGCATTCAATGCTGATTTTGGATCTGAGGTCTCTGATGGCGAATCGCATGACAATATCTGCCTTGTCTTATAATTTAAGCTCTTAAAAATTAAGACGAGAGTACCGAATCAGACTGTCCGTGATCTACTTAACTGCACAGTTTTATCTGTTTACTAAAATGAAAGATAAGATTAGTAACTCGGTACTTTACCAACTTGTCATCTACTTTATGCCACATTGTCAGCTCCCTAAGAGAATATAAATTATTTTACTGCAGCAAATGACTCTTATCAAAGCACAAGCAGGTGTTAAGAACAATGTGCGGAGGCTGAACAAGAGCATAGTTCAGTATGGTTCAAGTAATGTCGTCCATGTTGTGGCTTTTGCATTGGTTTGCTTCTTCTTTGTCTACCTATGGTCGAAACTTTCCAAAAGATGAGGACTGCTTGTCTACTGCCGGGCTAGTAACAATGAGCTGCTGATTTACGGCTAGAGGGGTTTGCTAGGACACTATATAATCGTCTTTCAACAACTCTGTAAATTATTATTTTTTTAGAGAATACTACATGAGATTCATATGTTAATGACGGGTTTTCCTCATTCGGAGAGAACTCACCTCTGCTTACAACCTATACTTGAAATGGCAAGAGTGAATGTTTATTGCTACCTTTTACATGATAGTACGTGTCTATTTCTCTTACAATGCGAACTCTGCCCTGCTGATCTTTTGCTGAACAAGAAACGCTCGAGAGAGATCTAAGGGGAGGAGTGCCGGTAAGCTTTTTGCTGGTGAATAACAAATCGCGACCCTAGCAGACACAGGTGGTTGTCTTAGGCTGCAAACGCTTCTTGGCTTCTTCCAGTTTGCTTTCTCTGACACGGCTGAGGATGGTTCTCGTCCACTCGGCAAAGAATGTTTCATTGTGCCCCACCTGGCCATCTTTGTAGAATAAGAAGCAATCGAGATCCTGGTTAGGGTTGGGACAATCTTTAGTCCCCAGCGGCTCCCAGTATGCGCCCTCGTGTATCATGCCACACAGCTCAGCCGTCCAGCGGTGGGCATGTTGGCCAATACCTGCGAGCTCTAACCATCCTCTGGGGAAGAACTCCATTACCCTACTGCCCTGATCCATGAAGAGCATGTTTGTCAGCTGCGCACCATGCGGGGTTGCGACGATGTCTGTGTAAGTCATCACTCGCACCTGAAAGATTTAAGGAACGTATGTATGAGCATGTAAACAACTCTTACTAGAAAAGCAACGGCAGCATACGTGCCATTGTGTGGCTTTGAGTTCGAAATCCGAGAAAGCAGAGTAAGTTGATCGACGAACTCTTTTGAATTACTCTTTAGAAAATAGCAAATAGCTTGAGATTTCCCATCTTCCGAAGCTCTTGGTGACCTAATGCGCATGTCTTTACTTCATCTGAAATTGCGACTTTTCACCCTAGATCTTAGCTCGTCGTCAGCCTTCTTGGTGATTGGAGAACTTAAATAGCCTTATAACTCAACTGTCGCCGACCATAACATGATCTTCGACATTGTTTAATACGATCTACGGAGCGAAGTCATCACCCAGAACCAGGGAAGCCCAATAAAATAAGAGAGAGAGAGAGAGAGAGACAGCAGCTTCATGAACATGGTGCAGAGAGCAAACCTGGTCGCAGAAAGTCAGATCTTCTGACTGGACGACGCTCAGAGCGCATCCGTCCACCCTCTCACATTCCCTAGCGAACACGTTAACCACGGCCGACGCGTTCTTGAACGACCTCGAGCCTCTTCTCATGAGCAGAGTCATCCTCACGACCGGTTCCCCTCTCTCGTTCACCTCCTCGCCTCTACCACTAGTGTTGATCCCACAAGACTCCCTTGCCTTACATCTCAGCTGCTCAGAGACTTGCAACTTCTTGTTCTCCCCCATTTTCCCAACATTGTGCCTCATCACGACCGCCCTCTCAAAACAATAAGGCACATCCCCTCCTCCTCCAAAGACTTCAACGGCGACATCTCCGTATGTCGCTCGCATGAGGTTCTGAGCCCAAGCTCCCATCTTGCTCCTGAGCTCCCCCCAATGGAACAATACCCACCTTGTTGGCTTCAAGCATTGGTTCCTCATTGACCACCCAACGAAAGGTGCCACTGCATATAACCCATGCCACAGATTCACGTAGTCATAGTAGGTGTCTGATACGAAGGTCAGGCCTTTCAAGAGAGTGGCCGATTCTGGGAGACTTTCAGGCCATGCCAAAGCATAAGAGTTTTTGCTGCCATCTGTGGCGTCCCGCCCCTTGATGCATAAGATTCTTCCCTTGGATTCTTGGGAAGGGAAATAGAGGTGCTCCGCGTCGTCCTCTTCGGCGGCGTCGCTTAACGAGCTCATGAACCAAGTGTTTCCGGACATGGCAGCTTCCGTGTCGGCGTATCTCAGGTCCTTGAGAGGGAGGAAAGTGACCGACTCTCGGAGCTTGGCAGTTAGATTGCTGAGTCTATCGGAACAATCGTCGTTTGTGGTGGAGTCAACCATTACCGCCGTCCATTTCTTGAAGAATTCCCAAGAAGTAGAACCGGAAGGAGTAGCAAGTGTGAAAGATTGGATGCGGAAGAGAATGAGAACTAGAAGCAGAGTCAAGGTGAACAAGACGATGAGCGCAGGCGACTGACAGGAGCTACCCTTGGGGCGTTTGGTTGGTGCTTTTGAGAGCTTCTCAAGGTCCATCGATAGAGAGAGAGAGAGAGAGAGAGAGAGAGAGAGAGACAGAGAGAGAGAGAGAGAGGTCTTACTAAGCTTCTTGAAATTCTAAGAGAGACTTAACCAAAAAGCCTTATATAAGCTTCTTGAAAGTTCAACAGAGCTTTAGCCTTTGACGATATCACATGGATGCATCATATTTTATTCCGTTGTTTGAATACGTGGGCTATGATGCCGTCCCTCGAAAGGCGAATCCGCTTCCGCAGGAAGAGGCCGAACTTGCTAACATGCAACTGCAAGGCATAAACGCGAAACCAAAGTCATAAATTCTGGTGGCCCCTTAGCAGATAGTGGTTTTGTCCCCACACTCCCAAGTCGACCGATTCAAGATAGATCCTAAAAAACCTGTTATTAACCCCAATGTGTAGTTTTCAATAAAATTATGTCAATTCTTACGCTTTAATACGACGATGCATTTGGAAGATCTTACTTCTGAGATCTGTGCCTGGATATATTTTAATTGGAGCAAGAGCAGTACGTAGATGATCTTTCGAAGGAGAGACAAAAAAGTTCAATACGAGTAGGAACTGGTACATTGGGTTAGTGATGACTGTTAGGTGGAAAACTCAACAAGACTTTAACGTTGCTATTGCATCAACCCGAGATGGCAGAGGGACACAAATCTCCCATCACCATGCGAGCTGAACCATCGTAAACTGAAACAGAACTGGCACATATCCCCACAAGAACCATGTAGATGATGTTAGAAATAAACGGATGCCCAGCGACGGGTTGAAAGAGCCGTACGTAGAGATGTAAAACATGACCTTCAAGAGCAACAGTCCTTTTTTTCTTCCGGAGGTAAAGAGCAAGCTGGCTTGAAAGGCAAAGCGCAGTATTGGATAAACTATTTACATTCTCTGTACAATGACTCAATCAATTCACATGGTTAGTGTTTCAGACCATTATTGAAATGCACAAAAGAATAAAAGTTACTTAGCATGTTTTCAGGATCCAGAGCCAACAATCCCAATTCCACCAGAATCAGCTGTTGGTTATCATCATCGCTAGCTCCAGGGAGATTATGCCAGACGTAGACGGAATTTATCCCCAACTTAGAAGCAATGGAGATGACCATGTTGATGTCATTAGTCGGTCAGCAGATCAGAAAGCTTTACAGAGCGTATTGGACCTCATGTTAGACGAGCACTGTTGCTCTATTGGCCCCGTTGGACTACACAGCCTGCTCCTCTTTGGCTCCGAAATCCTAACTTGTGAGATAGCCACTGAAAGGGCATCCACAAAACCACATTCATCGGTCTCCTCAGGCTTGCAGCTCGGACTAGGGGGTGACGGAAGTCTTGAGCCTCCATCGGCAGAACCAGAGCATATCCTGCTTCCATATTGCTCGAGGCCAAGCGCAGCTGCGACTTGCACAGAGGAAGCTGCCACTTGGTTCTTTGGTTTCGACTTAAAGGACAAAGATTTCAATGTGCGCTCTGTGTAGAACAAGATCCAAGGATGCCCTGAAACAACATTAGCAGTCATCTTAACCGATGCAACTGAAAGGAACACCTTCAGAGCGCTACTTGACATTGCACTGGCTCAGAAGGCAAAACTACGAGCTGCAAGCAAGAACCAGATGAATACTTTACCTAATACAAGCCAACAAGACATAAACCGCAGTTGAAAGTGACTCTGACCAATAAAAGGTCACCTTCGCTAGTTAATGGACCAAAAAAAACAGACACTGCACTGGCTCCAAAGGCAAAATTACGAGCTGCAGCAAGAACCAGATGAATACTTTACCTAATACAAGTCAACAAGACATAAAATGCAGTTGAAAGTGACTGAGACCAATAAAAGGTCACCTTCGTTAATTAATGGACCAAAAAAATAAAAGAACGGTGATATACCAGCTCGCAAGCAGGAAATTTTGTCGGCATGGAACTCGACTTTTTGGTGCAATTGCCTGAAAAGCTACCAACTTGAACCTTAGCCCAAGTGATATATTTGATGCTAGTTATAGTCAGAGAATTATGAAAACCATGGATATCACACAAGCAGCAGTGACCAAAGGAAACAATTTCAGCAATAGACAAACCAAAGCCATGATCCATTTGTTCACTCCGAGAAGTACATGTATCACAAGATAGTAGGTTCAATAAATGTTTGCGAGTGTGGCTTACATTATCCAAACAAGAATCACCGAATTCATGAGTTCAATTGCAAAAGAAAACAACATCAAAACTTACTTAACACTTCATCCGCAGTTATCCTAGCTGAAACATCTCTTGTCAGCATTCTTGCAATCAGATCACAAGCAGGTTTGGACACTGACTGCCATATGCCTGACTGAAAATCAAGCTTCACACTCTTGATTGCCTCAAAGACTGCTTCCAATGAGTCACCTTGAAAAGGAAGAACACCCAGCAACAGTGCATATAGCAGGACACCAGCACTCCATATATCAACTTTCTCTGAATAATTCCCAATCAGAACTTCTGGAGCAACATAAGCAGGACTTCCTGCCAAACCTGTTAAGCTCTGACCTGTTATGCAGCATGGGTACTTATTAGCATAAGACCAAGTGTTGAAATGGAAAAACTCCCAAGTATAAATATGGCTAGAGATCTTGACTGATGATTAGTTGAAAATTCATGAAAAAAGAGAGAATTGGGACAGCAACGACACCCCCAACCCCAACCCCCCCCCCCCAAAAAAAAAAAAAAAAAAACCCCCGCAGGTAACTATTAAGCTACGAAAAGGAAAAGCAACAACCACAGTACATAGCCTGTGGAGGAACCACGTCAGCAGAGATGGTTCTCCACAATAATCGATCTCCAAAAATAGCTCAATCTCATGTAAGATGCACCAAAACGCTTAAATATGAATATCACTTGAGATACAGAGAGAGACAGAAAAAGCTCCCTAACTTAGACGCTTTTTAAATAACAATCCAATTTTTTCAGCAATTTCCAAAAGAAACATGATTAGTCATCTTTGCAAGTAATTTTCCCCCACAAATTGTTTAAGCTCATTAAACAATTTTAAAGTTCAACGGTTGTAGATAAACACAATTTGCTTGATATGAATTTTCACCAGGCTTTCTTAAGTGTAGAATCCCGCTTTAATTTCTAACATAAATATATTTAATTGTCGATAATTACAGCCCTCGCTAAGAAGAAATTCTAGATCCATCCCTGCCAATAATGGCTTCCTCCAACAGAAGAGATTGCAGCTCATCCATACATCTAAAGCATTGTTAAAGCAACAGAGAAAGAGAGAGAGAAACACACCCAAAACTAGGATCATACTAAAAAGACCAGCATATGTCATCTCTATCCAGATATTCCTACAACAAATCAAACGACAAAAAAGAAAAAGGCTAAAAACAAGAACTCCCTGCCACATTCCCACTACAATTGTTACTAGACACCCCTTGCTCAGTGTGCCACATTTCAAAAGCTTCCTTTCAGATCACAGATGAAATGAAAGTTCACCTTGAATACATGCTCTATCAATTGTCATTTTTCTAAAACTCATCGGTATCTTTCATTCCCATAGATACTGACCCAATCAGACCGACAAAGAAAAATTGGAGCTCGATGCTGACACTATAATCTCCAGGTATGCAACCAGTTATTTTCGCCCTTCTGTTACTCATGTAGTTAAAAGCAGCTTGCTACAGGGTAAATATCTCGTGAATTTTATCATGCATATCTATTCTCTTTTTGAAAAAGGTGATCACTGGGACAAAAAGTTGGTTCCATAAGCTCAATCATCGAGAAGGGCCACTAACAATCCTTCCTACGAAACGTGAACGGAAGCATATAAGCATATGAAGTCCACTATGATCTTTTGATGCTTCAAAGTGGCCATTCTATCATATATTGCGCGCTTCAAGACTAAGGAGTTCACTAAAGAAATATGAGAAGGAAGCCACTGACAAGAAAAAAAATGTAAAACTGAACTCTATGAGTGAGCCACACCAGAAGAGAATCTCATGGCCAGTCCAAAATCTGCAAGCTTTAACTTTCCCGATGTTGTAAGCAGGATATTTTCAGGCTTGATATCTCTGTGAACGACACCCATTTCGTGACAATATTTGATGACAAGCATCACTTCCTTCAATATATTTGCAGCCCGCTGCTCTGAAAAAGGACCTTCCTTCACCATCTGATCAATCAAACGTCCCCCAGAGCATAACTCCATCACGAGGTGAAAAGAGTCTGGCTCCTCATACACTGCCAGCAATGTCACAACCCCTGGATGGCCTGATAAATGCTGCATTATCTCCACTTCCCGGTGAACTGTATCCTCCCCTTTCTTCAAAGTCTTACAGGCAAATTCCACACCACTGATCCTAGACCTACAGAGCCAAACAGAACCAAATTTCCCTTGGCCAATTGTGTCACCTGAAATGTAATCATCCTCAATCTTATTCTTCCGACCCATTCGGGTAGCAACGTCTATACATCCTATCTTCCTCTTTAGACCTCTCCCAGGAGCAACCAACGACGAGCTGCCACAAGGTGGAGCTGTGGCGATACCTGCCAGCCTACTTTTACAAGAAGCAACAGGTTCTGCGCCTGCATCTTCTTTGCACCTCTTCTTCAGCCTTGTGTAACCTTCCAATGAATAATGAGATCTCAGATTTGACGACTGCAAATCATGGGTAGATCTCGAAAGTTCTAGCAGCTGAGTAGACGCATCGGCTTCACTTCCTTTCCTCTTTTTCCTCATCAATACTGTTTATAAAGTTGCAGTAAATGCTATCTGAGAATGCGCACCATATCAATCTAATTTTCAGGAGAACTAGTAGATCAAGCAATTGAGATCGGAGCTATACTCCTCCATCCGAACCTAGTTTCAAGAAGAGAACACCCCATCAGAAAGTTTCATTCAATCAGTGTGTAAAACATATTAAGGTCGCTAAGAGCCAGTCGAAATGGAAACAAAAGAAAAAAATACAATCTTTCACTACTCTACTAACTCAGTTGTTAAAATACTTCAGACAAGTACTCTCCACGCCACATAGATTACCAACTCAAATACATACGGCAACTTTCGCACGTAAAACCAACACTGATGCGTGTTTCCCAAATGCGACTTGTCAACACCCGAGCACCCACAGCACAGATCAAACGAAACTGTTACACCCGACCAATCAGTAAACTAGCAAGCAAGAAGGAAAAGTTATAAACGAGAAGCAGATCGAAGAGCGACGCAGGAGGCAAATAGAGCCCACCTCTCACTGAGACTGGGCGCGCGCATGACGACGCGATCGACGGAACGCAATCGTATACAACGAAAAGCCGCGGGGCGGTCCCCGAATCGGCAAACGCCCGGAAGCGATTGGGATGGCCCGGCGTGAACGAATCGAAAAACCCTAGAAATCCAAGACCGAAGAAAACACGATTGGGGGCTTCGGCGATGGTCGCAGCTTGTGTGGGTCCGATCAACGAAAATTGACTGACTGAGAAACAGTGTGGAGCGAGAGATAAGAGAGAGAGAGAGATTGGCATTTGTGTCGAGGGGTTTTCAGCACTTCTTCAGATTTGGCGCAACGAAGCCAGCCACCGGGTCGCGGGCCTATCGGGTAACTGTCTCGGGTCTGATCCGAATACGGATTTTCTACCCTTGTGATCTACGCCGTATAAAGTATCATTGTATCTGCATAAAAGATAGGGTGGTCGGTGGGTGGGGGATAAAAGGCCGCAATGGACATTTCCGTCGAGCCCACCGCCTTTAGAGAGATCCTTCACTACGAAGTAAATAGATATAGTAACATTGTATTTTCCTTGACTATATAGATGTGATTAATCATTCTCGAATTTACGTCTCCGCCGACTATTTCTCTATAAAAACATGAGGAAGGCAATCGCGACATGCGTGAATTAATCGAGACCGTAATGCGTTAGGGAATGTTTGTAATTTCCGAAGAAAGTGGATGAAGTCGGTGGCTTCTTAACGTAGAACGCGACTGATTGTTTCTTGTCTTAATCGTTTCCAGGAGGTGGGTGAAGCTGGTAGAAGGTAAATTGGAGTTGTTTTGGTTATTATGTTGGTCTTGAATTTAGATTTAGGTGTAAATTATATTGGATGTGAGGGCTGTTATAGCAATTTCGAAGGTGCGATCCAAGATTTAAAAGTTAGCGCTAGTGTGGATAAATTTCAAGACCTCTTTTCTCGATTTTCTGCCAAATTTTACGCACAAAGATGCCTACTAATATTCAATATAATCAAATCTCCAAATCAGAAGCTCCCGTATCCAAATTTCAAAAATTATTTTCTGACCAAAAAAAATTTATTTTATTCTTTACATACTGCAAAAAAATTATATCACTATTACTTGTACATATAGCGTGATTTTCCTCTTTTTCCCATCATCGGTTAAATTCTTTTTTCTCGAGCATTTCAAGTATATAAAAAAAATTATATTTTGCTAGACATTTAAAACTGCACAAATCTTTTCGATATCATGGTATACAGATGCTAAGGACAACAAATCCAAATGGCTTTAAATCTAATCTCCTCCATTAGAGTTCCAATAAGTAATTGCTTCAGATATATACGCGCACACTGCATCAAATCTTTCAAGACATTCTCTATCCGATCTCTACGTTTAATTGATTCGCCGCACTTATAGATAATTTAAAAAAGAAAGAATATGTTCAGTAGAAATCCTAAAGCTGATCACAAATGTGCAACTAAATCCTAAAACTTACGAAAAGTGCAATCGAGTCATTCCGTTAACTCTGTCCACTTTGACTATAAAAAAACACTGACGTGATATTTTTTAATATTTTCTCTCTCATTCGTGGTTGAAACGACGCTGTTTTGGCCAAAATCTGATTTCTAATGTAGTTTATATTTAATCTAACTAAAAATAAGCTAAAATTTAAAAATAAAAGAGAAAAACAATGCAACAGAAGAAGAATACAGAACCACCCTTGTCGACGGCAGGCGAGGGCCGGCTGGTCCTCCTCCAGGTCTGGGTGAGGGTCGCCTGTCCTTGCCTAGTTTTGGCCAAGGGCCCCTAGTGGTGAGCAACCCTCGCCGACCACTTCCCCACCGGCGACGACCTCGCTGCTGGTTCTGCTTCTGCGTTTTTCTGTTGCGTTGTTTTCTTTTTCTTTTCTCTTTTAGCTTATTTTTTAATTAATTTAAGTGATTATCTTAGAAATTAGAGTTGCGCCAAAATTATGTCATTTTAGCCATGTCATCAGCACGTAGAAGAGATAAAATATTAAAAAAATCACGTCATCATTTTTGTTAATCAAAATAGACGAAGTTAATAAATTGATTTAATTGCATCAATTCGATAAATTTTAAGCTTATACTGCAAAATTTTAGGAGAACGTATCCCTTAAAAAACATGACGAAAAGAAAACGTTGTCATTCAGTTGACTCGTGGAAGCGACGGATTGGGCTGCTCGTGGGGAAGTGTGCTGTCGGGGCAGGAAAAAGACCAACAGCGGGGCACGGCCTTTCTGACGCACGTGATGTGATGTGACGTGTTGTCCACGCTCGAGCAAAGCGCGCGTGGGATGATGGGCTCCCAGTCTCGCTCCCAGTTAGATTTTCCCACCGCCCGGCGCGCTGTCCGAATATGTGCCTTGTACGGAATGCCGATTGCTGCCGACTCATTAAAAGATGGCTGCGCCTCTATTTTACCATACCGTGCCTACTTTGGTCATTTTTTCTTTTTGTATGGTCAACCATTTTGAGTTATTTGATTTTAAAAAAAAATATTTTCAGTTTCGTTTCTCCTTTTTGCAATTCTCTTTGCCGGTCTCTAGTTCGACGCATCATAATTAATTTGCATTCTTGCTAATAAAGATTAAATTAAATGCACACAGATAAGGTAAACATACACTGGAAACTTCGATAATGCCCATAAAAAGATCATCCATCGTGTCGCCGCTAGTCGCGAGCCAACCGCCTCAGGCTTGTCAATTACCAATGAAGCAAGTGCGAGTGAAAAAAAAATGTGTTAAACAAGTATTGATGATGAATCCAACAAGCATGCGTTTACGAAATGGTGTTCAGAAATTAACTTGAAGTTAACTCTACGGATAACTAAAGTCCATGGCAAAAAGCAACAACTAGAACACGAATGAAAAATCAAATGCATCATTGCAGCAATGTGTTCAAAGAAATCAATCTTTCAAAGAATAATTTTTATTTCAACACTCGGACACCTCACTGAAAACTCCAATTGAATTAAGCCACTAATTCGAATTTTCCTACGTGAATTACACGATTGAATCTTTGAGTAGGTTCGGATGTACAAAATCCGAGCGTCTTAGTAGTGATGGTCGTCGGTTGCAAATCTCAAACTCTAGCAAAGTTCATTTAGATGATATTATGCTTTTTTTTTGGGTCGGAATATTATGCTAATTCTATGTGCTGGAGTTGCATGTTTACATGGGAACATTCAACGGCTTTCAATACATTAAAGCACAATTTGATGTCTAAAATTAGTAGAATGTATCGGGATTCATGCTTTCATGGTGCAGAGAGATGTGAAAAACAAGGATAGAATCGATACCACTCTTCTAATTTATGAATAGCTTTTCGTGGTGCAAGTTGAATCATGAATGGAGAAAGGCCTGAAAGAAAAGTATATTGACTAGTGATTATGATGCTTCAATTCTCGATCGGAGGGCACACAAAAGATCAAAGATATGTATTGATTTATGACTAAAAAGCTTTAAAATCCATCATCGATTTCAAGCTTTAAATTGATGAATCGTTATTCCAAAAGACGATGGGATGATCCGTAATAACATCATGACTCGCTAGAATCACATCTTATAAACGTGAGAACTGTTTAAATTCGAATTTTTATGGTTTCTTTTTCAGATCAATTAAACCCTATCTTTAATCCACGCGAGTTAGATGTCGATCATATGGGTTCTGAATTCTGATGCTATTTTTTATTTTTCAATTATTTACACTGTGATTATCGAATTATGTTAAAAAGCGCTAAAAAGATATGTCAACTATGAAAAGAAAGAAAGTATCATTACAACTCGAGGCAAAGCTTAATTTTATTATTTTCCGGACAATTTTTTTTTTTCCTTTTTATGGAACAGCATCGAGGGATAAAAGCCCTAGTCGCACTCCACTGCTTCATCTCCTTCTGTCGGAGAAACGCAATGGCTCAGCGTTTGGCGGGCCTAAACCCCGTCAGAACCCTCACAACCGACCAGCATCGAACACCCAAAACCCACCTTCCGCAAAATTCAGTTTCTTTCTTGAATGCGAAATCGAAGTCTCGGAATTTCTATCCTCTCTGTTTATCCGGGATGGCAAGCCAAAGTCAGGACCAGAAGCAATTGTCCCTTGATGCTCGGATCAACGGCAGCCGAAAAAACGAGGTCTCCGAAGCTATTAGAAGCTCGATGTTGAATTGCCTTTCCGAGACGAATCTTCACTTGACTGTCCCCGGTCTCAAGTCCAAAACCAGAGGCAAGGTAATTTACCTTACGGGTCGCGTTGGGTTTTCTGGTTTGTTATTTCTTTAGGCTACTGAGTAAATTTAAGCCGTGACTGGTGCTGTATGGAGCATAAAGAATTAATTTTTTCGACCAGTCTATTCAAAACAGCAATGTCTTCCTATGAATTCATATACCAGCTCCTACTTTTTGTGAGAAAAGTCGGTCATTCCTACTGAATCCTTATAAATGTGAAATCTGGGATGCCGTGATTCCGCTGAAATGCGTAAAAGTTAAATCTTTATGTTAAGCACATAGAATCGCAGGTCAGGGACATCTACGATGGCGGCGATTATCTTGTCCTAGTGACAACTGATAGGCAAAGTGCATTTGATCGGATACTCGCTTCCATACCTTTTAAAGGCCAGGTATGTTGAACAGCTATACTTCCTGGATTTTAGCGTAGACATTTACCTTCTGTTCTTATGGTGGTTATGAAATGGTCTATTCTGTGTGAAACTTTTCAGGTCCTCAATGAAACGAGCTTGTGGTGGTTTGATAAAACGAAACACATCACTTCGAATGCTGTAGTAGCATCTCCTGATAAAAATGTTACAATTGCAAAGAAGTGTTCCGTCTTTCCAGTTGAATTTGTTGGTGAGTTATTGCTAGCCTTTGATTTGGCTCTCCTTTAACCAAAAAACATACAGACTCAGTAGTGTAGAGTAATATTTGATGTGATCCTTCAGGCTGACTTTTTTTGTACAAGTTAGTCAAAAAGTTTTGGTACCTGAAACCTTCCGCAGTATGTCTTAATTCACAGATTGCTTCCTGATGTCAGTGCTTTTTGCATTTAATATGATTGAAGTCCTAAGTTGAGGTATTTTTTTTTAAAACAATACTCAAATCAAAGTCGTCTGTAGGACGCAATATTTGATTCAAATTAATTCTTAAATTGCAGTCAGAGGTTTTGTGACTGGAAGTACTGATACGTCATTATGGACTGTCTACAGAAAAGGAATCCGTAATTACTGCGGCAATGCTCTTCCAGATGGTGTGTTTTCCTCTATCTAATTCGAGTGTGTTCTGATGTTTCTTTTGCCATCACTAAACGATGTTACAATACGTTAGGCTTGCTGAAGAACCAGAGGCTGCCTGCAAATATATTGACACCTACAACTAAAGCGGCAGATCATGATGTTCCTGTTACACCAAAAGAGGTTTGCCCACATTATCTAAATGAAGCGGCTTGGTATGTGTGTATGGAGCTATGCTCTGAAAATTAGAATAGATAGAGATGTATAGGCTTCAAATGTGGGTGTAAAGCTGTGCGCACTCGGGCGAGTTTGCGTGGAGAGGGAGGGAGGGAGTCATCAGTGCTTACGGATTTTGGCCTGATAAAACTTGATTTTATACTTTGTCCAACTTTTCTTGTACCTGCTTACTGAGTTAGCTTATTACATTGCATTTGCATTTTCCTATCAGATTGTTGAAGGCGGGCTGATGACTCAAGATGACTATGATGAAGCCAGTACGAAAGCATTGAGGTTGTTTGAGTATGGACAGGTGATTTCATTTTACTTTGTTGGCTGCACTTGTTTTTTCCCTTTTTGTTCAATCACTTGGGTATAATAATCAGGAAAGTAACCTTTTGCCGACCCCAACTAGTTTGGGATAAAGGTGGTGGTGTTTTTGTTGTTGTTGAGACTGAACTCGAAGGAAAAGTGTCTAGAATCATGTCATGAATTTTGAACTTTCTAGCCTATCATTTTAGTGAATTTCCCCCTTCATTTTGTCTTACACGAGATGCTTGAAACCTCAGAAAATGTGAATTGATATTGTCTTCTAGCTTCTTGATTTTTAACTATTGGATGGAGAGGCATGGGTACTCAAGAAATGTAATGATTCAGTAAATGTTTATTTCTTCACTTCAGCGGGCATTAGTATTTCTTCTTCATTTCAGAAGTACTATAAGTGGGCATATTGATGATATTTAACTGTTGGTAGGAATGGGCTTACGGAAAAAAACATCTTATTTGTTGATGGGAGAAGTCTTAGCCCCAATACTATGTTAGAGTAATTAAAATAAACCAAGCCTTCATTTAATAGTTTAAGCTTCTAGAACAGTTGACAGTGGTCCCACAAAATCTCACATGGTATCAGAGCGGGAGGTTCTGGGTTAAAATCTTTTTAGGCCTCCATTTGCCTCCCTAATTAATTATGTCCACGATTCGTACTAGGCAAAAAGACTAGACTAAACGTGAGGGGGAGAGTTAGAGTAATTAAATGTTAAATTTCGCCTTCATCTAATAGTTAATCTTTTAGAATAGCTGGCAGTAGTCCCACAAAATCTTACACTGTGCCCATCTCGAATTTTTTGGCTGCAAATATACACACCAATTCCTCACCTAATGCATGTGGAGAGGACAGCTCGCATGTATCCTTGGGAACTAGTTGTACGAAGGTTTCGGATGCCCATATTAATAGAAAAAAGTAATGTCTGTGGGGAGCTGATTGCCTAACAGTGCCGAGTTTTTGCCTCCGTTTTCACGTGAAGTGTTTGGGTTCTGTTCACAAATGTGTCATACCCGTAAACGTTATCTTGACATTTACGTTCACTTTTTAGAATCTAACATAACTGATCACTAAAATTGGAAGTGTTGTCCACTTTACTTTGCAGCACGTCGCTTCAGAGCATGGCCTCATATTGGTGGATACAAAGTATGAATTTGGGAAGGCTGAGGACGGTTCCATTCTTTTGATAGATGAGGTTCACTTTTCCTCCTTCCGTTTCCCTCTGTTGTATGCACCAACACATTGACAGCGTTTCCTTGTGACTATGTCAGAATAGGGTATTATGTCTTGACAGTGCGTGATTGTTTTGGCATGGAAACACAGGTGCATACTCCTGATTCAAGTAGATATTGGATAGCGCAGTCTTATGATGAACGTTTTCAAAATGGTCTTGAGCCTGAAAATGTCGACAAGGTACGCGAAATTGTCCCCGGTTCTGGTTATTGTTACTGTTATTGGTTGCATAAGCTAAGGCAAGTGCTGTGGTGCTGCCATGAACGGATGAATAGCAATTCCCTTGGATGTTCTATGGATGGATCATTTTAATGTCATCATTTATCCTCTTGAAATGTTCCTGCAGTATCTGAACTTACATTCTCAATTTATAGGAGTTCCTGAGGCTATGGTTCAAAGATCATTGCAATCCTTATGAAGATGAGGTACTCACCCGAGGAAGTACTATTGGATTTTCTTATGTTTATGGTGGACGGGAGATGGTTTATCTAATCTTGCTTAGTTTAAATTTTAGGTACTGCCTGAGGCCCCAGAAGAACTTGTTACTGAACTGGCATGGCGGTATGTCTTGCTTGTCATTTAGCATTTAAAGCGTTCTCATTTCTGGTATTTGCAGAATAATTCTTCCGCTTTGAGAACATTTTGTGAAAATTGCAGCACTATAGGTCGGCTGAAGTGTCGCATTTTGCTCAATTATATATTGTGAGATCTGTAATTCAGGAGAAAGTAGTAAACTAATAGTCAAAGTTGGAATTCTGCCTGCGATAGCTTCATGTAAAAAGCTAATGAACATGTCTGCGTAGAGATCTCCCCGGGTAAAAAGGGAAGAGTGCTTGTGCTGCTTCTGTTGTGCTTTAGTTAAGGAGCCTTCAGAAGCTATACTAAATCAGTAATATGGTGGATGGGATGCACTTATAATGATCTTCGGTTTACTTCCTGAAACACGAACGATGCTTTACGGCAGTTCTTTCTGTTTCTCCAATTGTTTTGAATCTTTTGATTGCTGTGTTTGCAAACCCAAGGGGATAACAAGCAGAGATAATTACTGTTGTGAATTTTGCTCGGCAGATACATTTTCCTGTATGAGACAATTACAAATTCAACGTTTGAAATGCCATTGACCAAGGTAAAGTTTTCTCCGAAAGCTGAGATTGTCAGGACGTGGAGTCGCTCCATCTGCTATTGAAATCATATGAATGCCGAATTGATAAACTTATTGCATACCTGGGCAGGAACCCGTTCATGACCGGATTTCAAGAAATGTCGCTTCGGCATTGTCGTCTTTGTGAGGACTTCTTCATTGGCTCCACATGATTCTTCAATAAGGCATTCAACCGAAACATCTATTCCTTGGATACCTGAAACTTGCCGAGAGTCCGCCAAGTTCACCTGCATGTCCCATTGTGTGTTGCTCGGCAAAGGTCGGGCCGGACCAACTTAATTCTCTTGTGGAACTGCTACTTAGACGGGCGTTGTACTCCTTATGTAACGACTTAGTACAGATTTTATTTGTGCAATCATCTTTGTTTTTTTTTTTGTTTTTTTGTTTTTTTTTTTATATATACGGTTTGTTATCATTAACGTCCTGTCTGCAGCCAACAATAGAATTTTGATCTTGCGATTGCGTGGGAAATTTCCGCCACATGATTTTCTTTATGGAGGCTGCTAATCTAACTTACCTTTTAGTGTCGATGTTTCGTTTGGTGGCCAAGATCCAAGTGTTAAGATATTTTCGTCTCTCTCTCTCTCTCTCTCTTCCAAGTTTTATGTTGGGAAGCGCCACCAACTAGTGAATGGTCATCCTCAGGCAAGGGCTGACGGGGCAATGCCGACGGGGTGGTCACGCGGGCGATCATCTTGCTATTCAATTATTATTGATCTTTGCCTTCTCGATGAGTTCTTTTTTACTTTTCGGACTTGAGATGTCTACTTACAATTTACATTTGATTGATCTTATTCAATATAACACGAAACGAAACTCCAGCCTAAGGTGGATAATGTTGGGGTAGACCAATGGGAGAATCCTTCTGCTGTTGCTAGAGCTTGTGATGATCTCAAAATTGATCACGAATTAGAAGAGCAACCTGGCAACGTTACGCAACATACTCGAAAGATTTTTCGACAGCATTTGTCCGTCGACAAGAAAAGCAAGACTTTGACTCAACCCACCTAACTGGGCCCATCTAAATATCAATCAAAGCAAGCAGTTTTCACACGGCCGCCCTCTTCCCGAGCACTATAGATTCCATGACTTTTCGTATACAGAGACTCAGATTTTTCCACTTACACTTTGTCTGAGGAATGGTCAAAACAGAGCTTAATCATGTAACCCCCGCGTGAATAACAGGGTCTGTGTTGGCATTTGCCTTTGGCAGGAACCAACAATGGCTGATGAAGGAGAGGTGAAGTTGCTCGGGTTCTGGGGGAGCCTCTATGAACTGAGAGTGATATGGGCGTTGAAGCTGAAACAAGTCCCTTATGACTACTTGGAAGAAGATCTCCTCGGCAAGAAGAGCTCGCTGCTGTTGCAGTACAATCCGGTCCACAAGAAGGTCCCCGTTCTCGTCCACCGCGGGAAGCCGATCGCAGAGTCCCTCGTGATACTCGAATACATCGACGAGACGTGGAAGCAGAGCCCTCTCCTTCCACAGGACCCCTTTGAGAGAGCCAGAGCGCGTTTCTGGTCCAAATTCACGGACGAAAAGGTAAAGGAAAGAGTGCTTTTTCCACTCTGTGCGCCCGCCTTATTTGTTTATCTTTCATCGGTTTCATCACTATGTGATTTACAATCATTGATGTGTAATGCTTTTATCGAGAATAATCCTCGTGGGATGCTTCGGGTCAATCTTTTTCGAGCCGTGCGAGCAGAGGAGCTCCATTCTTGAAAGTATAGTAGATGTGAAGTAGCACCCTGAAATTGAGACGCCAATGAATGAAAGAAGAGCATTTTGTTAGCACAAATCGATCTCTAATTCACGGACGGTTCCTGTCTCAGTGTGTGCCGGCTATTAAGGCCGTGTTCTGCAGCCAGGGCGAGGAGCAACAGAAGGCCGTGTTAGAAGCTCGAGAGAGCCTGATGACCCTGGAGAGCGGACTAGAGGGGAAGCCGTTCTTTGGAGCCGAGACGATCAACTTTGCGGACGTTGCCACAGGCTGGATTGGTTGTTGGGCTCGAATCGTCGAGGAAATCACCGGCACCAGTCTCATCGACGCTGAGAACATGCCTTCGCTCGATGCTTGGTCCAAGAGGTTTCTGGAGATACCCATCATCAAGGAGTGCGTGCCCCCCTTGGACAAACTGATAGAGCTCAACTCCGGGCTCCTCAAGATGCACCTCGCTTCATTGAAATGATCTTTCTTCGCTACCGTTTCCAAGTTCTTTAGGACTGCTTCAAAGGGACCCCAGACTATTGTGTAGTAAACATAAAGCTTAATGTATGCTTGCGTTATGTTACTCTTTAGTGCAGCTTGTAATGACAATACCTACAGAGAGAATGTTTGCCCGTGCATGTTGAAGCTCTCCATCCAAAACCCAGGTACAAAGAGTGATGAGGTTCTTGTGCCAATGAATTGCCAAGCAACGGAAATTGACAGATGATAAAAGTACTGTCACACAGGCAACTGAAAACTTCAGACTGTCCTCTGAAATGATCTTTCATTCACCTCTTTGTCACTCTATCCTATTCTCCTGCAAAATGAGAGAGAGCAAGACAGAGAATTGATGCGTGCGAAGTCCGACTTACCGCTGATTAGCAACAATCACATTCTTAATTTGCAATCGTTAATGTGATAATGTGCTGATGGACAAGTGTGGCGAACCTGTGAGGATAGCATCGATGAAGAGTGATTTGCCAGAGTGCCATAATCTAAGTTTCCGCTCAATCGCTTCTTAAGAAAGAAGATATGGTTTGAAACCATGAGTACTCAACCTCTAATCAAGAAGAGATGATCAACCCACCGCACAAAATGAGTGTTCCATTGAACTAACCATGTACCTTATCAACACAACTAATAATCTCAGGATGATCTCAATGCTCCTTTCTAGTCAGGCCAACCGTTACTGTTTAGATGCACATGTTACATAAAAAACACATGATAAAAAGAATGATTTTTTTTTTATTGGGGGGGGGGGGGGGTGTGTGGTGAGGGAATACCAGGCATAAATGTGCAAAAGCACACAAATATGAGATCAACTGAAAGTAATTGCCCGAGAATTGCTACACCGTGTGCTGAAGAATTTCAATAAATATCAGAACGAGATCACAGTAGCTTTTGCAGAAAGAAAACCAACAGATGGCCGAGGTGAAGTTGTTTGGATTCTGGGCGAGCCCTTTTGCCATCAGAGTCGTGTGGGCTTTGAAGCTCAAACAAGCTGCGTTCAACGAGTTTGTGGAAGAAAATCTCACGAACTATAAAGTTCCACGCTCTTATAATACAGTCATGATCAAAAGGGGGCTTCAATCCTGTTCCATCAGAGAAGACCGATTGCAGAGTCACTTGTTATTCTTGAGTATATTGACGAGACATAGAAGCAGAAGGCACTCCTTCCACAAGACAGCTATGACAGGGCTAAAAAACGTTTCTGGGCCAAATTTGTAGATGATAAGGTAACGCTACAGAAAGGCTGTTTTTTTACCTGTTTTATCTGCTCACCATTTGATACCTTGATGATCAGTGCGTGCCAACAATCATGAGCGTCATCACTAAGAAAGGAGAGGATCAACATAGGGCTGCAAAAGAAGCTCAACATAAGATGAAGATCCTGGAAGGAGGATTGGAGAGGAAGCCATTCTTTGGAGGCGACGCCATCAATATTGTGGACATCGCTGCTGGCTCGATGTGGTTTTGTGTTACAGCGGTGGAAGTACACATTGGGATAAACCTTGTCAATGCAGAGGACATGTCTTTGCTCAATTCTTGGTTTCAGAGGTTCATCGATCTTTCAATTATCAAGGAACATACACCACTCTGGCACGCAGTTCTAGAGCGCAAGGAAGGCCTGCAAAAGATGTTGATGGATCTATACACGTGAATGTTTGTCCATGCTACCATTTCTGGCCTCCAGAAGACGATAATAGCTCAATGCCAACATGTTTATTTAGTGTTCCCTCTCAGAAGATATTATGGTCTTGATATGGTTTTGTTCAACTGTCAGTCAAGAAATCTTTCTGTATTGAAAGTTGAAGAATAAAACCAAATAACATCTTTTTGCTCTACGAAAGGGGAGCTGCACACTTCAGGTAAGAAGAACACCCAACAATAACTGATTAAGATGCCGATGATTTCTATTTTATCACCTTGAAGTTCCATGATTCATTTCTCCAAGAACGTCGGTCTTTGGGTCATAGAAATAGTCTCCTCATCCATTTCAGATCTTTTGCTCTTCACGAAAGATGTCAGAAGCCGGCATCACAATGTGCCAGGATGTAATATATATATAGAAAAAATCGAATGACCCAAGCAACTGATAAATATGATGCAACAACATGGAACTTTTGTAAGATTCCTAGGATTCTTAGAAGTGTCTGGTAAGGGCAAGTACAGGGTGATTGACAATGTTTAAGCACTGCAGACCCTCGTGGCATTAGGGCCGTGATCATGTTCTGACTCTCATCTGTTCCTTCTTGAGCATCTGCTCTGTCTCTCAAATTGGATCTGCCTCCTCGCATCTACCGTGCACACAGGAAATGAGTCAGTTCTCTCTACCCTTACCTTCAGCATGTGGTACCAAGAACCTTGGAAACTCTATTGTATCGGCCACATTAGGACTCTGGACTCCCAATCTAGAAATGTTATCACAGATTCCTCTTATCATAATTAATTTGGTCTCCGGTTTCTCGCTGCTCAGAGCTGAAGAACCCTTTCCTTCTAGTTTAAAAGCCTTTTGAGAAACATAAAACCAATAAAATTACAAGGAGAAAGCCTTTTTTCAACATTAGTTTCAGCAAAATCTCTTTGTAAATCCTCTCCGAGCCAAGAGTCTTGGCTTATGCGTTTTATTTAGCAGGTTGTCAGATAAGGCAAGGAATATTCTTTTGTTTCATTTCTTGGATAACAGCAACAGATTCTCACGCCAAATTAAGCAGTGTAAAGCTTTGTCATCTCATCATATAGAGGGTTTGCAAAGTGTGAATATTCTTCCTTCACCATCTGATCAATCAAACGTCCCCCAGAGCATAACTCCATCACGAGGTGAAAAGAGTCTGGCTCCTCATACACTGCCAGCAATGTCACAACCCCTGGATATGGCTTGATAAATGCTGCATTATCTCCACTTCCCGGTGAACTGTATCCTCCCCTTTCTTCGAAGTCTTACAGGCAAATTCCACACCACTGATCCTAGACCTACAGAGCCAAAAAGAACCAAATTTCCCTAGGCCAATTGTGTCACCTGAAATGTAATCATCCTCAATCTTATTCTTCCGACCCATTCGGGTAGCAACGTCTATACATCCTATCTTCCTCTTTAGACCTCTCCCACGAGCAACCAATGACGAGCTGCCACAAGGTGGAGCTGTGGCGATACCTGGAGAGGACAGCTCGCGTGTAACCTTTGATGCCCATGACAGTGCCGAGTTTTTGCCTCCGTGTTTTCATGTGAAGTGTTTGGGTTCTGTTCACAAATGTGTCATACCGTAAATGTTATCTTGACATTTACGTTCACTTTTTACAATCTAACATAACTGATCACTAAAATTGGAAGTGTTGTCCACCTTACTTTGCAGCGCGTCGCTTCAGAGCATGGCCTCATATTGGTGGATACAAAGTATGAATTTGGGAAGGCTGAGGACGGTTCCATTCTTTTGATAGATGAGGTTTACTTTTCCTTCTTCCGTTTCCCTCTCTTGTATGCACCAACACGTTGACAGCGTTTCCTTGTGACTATATCAGAATAGGGTATTATGTCATGACAGTGCGTGATTGTTTTGGCATGGAAACGCAGGTGCATACTCCTGATTCAAATAGATATTGGATAGCGCAATCTTATGATGAACGTTTTCAAAATGGTCTTGAGCCTGAAAATGTTGACAAGGTACGCGAAATTGTCCCTGGTTCTGGTTATTGTTACTGTTATTGGTTGCATAAGCTAAGGCATGTGCTGTGGTGCTGCCATGAACGGATGAATAGCAATTCCCTTGGATGTTCTATGGATGGATCATTTTAATGTCATCATTTATCCTCTTGAAATGTTCCTGCAGTATCTGAACTTACATTCTCAATTTATAGGAGTTCTTGAGGCTATGGTTCAAAGATCATTGCAATCCGTATGAAGATGAGGTACTCTTCACCCGAAGAAGTACTATTGGATTTTCTTATGTTTATGGTGGACGGGAGATGGTCTGTCTAATCTTGCTTAGGTTAAATTGTAGGTACTGCCTGAGGCCCCAGAAGAGCTTGTTGCTGAACTGGCATGGCGGTATGTCTTGCTTGTCATTTAGCATTTAAAGCGTTCTCATTTCTGGTATTTGCAGAATAATTCTTCCGCTTTGAGTACATTTTGTGAAAATTGCAGCACTATAGGTCGGCTGAAGTGTCGCATTTTGCTCAATTATATATTGTGAGATCTGTAATTCAGGAGAAAGTAGTAAACTAATAGTCAAAGTTGGAATTCTGCCTGCGATAGCTTCATGTAAAAAGCTAATGAACATGTCTGCGTAGAGATCTCCCCGGGTAAAAAGGGAAGAGTGCTTGTGCTGCTTCTGTTGTGCTTTAGTTAAGGAGCCTTCAGAAGCTATACTAAATCAGTAATATGGTGGATGGGATGCACTTATAATGATCTTCGGTTTACTTCCTGAAACACGAACGATGCTTTACGGCAGTTCTTTCTGTTTCTCCAATTGTTTTGAATCTTTTGATTGCTGTGTTTGCAAACCCAAGGGGATAACAAGCAGAGATAATTACTGTTGTGAATTTTGCTTGGCATATGCATTTTCCTGTATGAGACAATTACAAATTCAACGTTTGAAATGCCGTTGACCAAGGTAAAGTTTTCTCCGAAAGCTGAGATTGTCAGGACGTGGAGTCGCTCCATCTGCTATTGAAATCATATGAATGCCGAATTGATAAACTTATTGCATACCTGGGCAGGAACCCGTTCATGACCGGATTTCAAGAAATGTCGCTTCGGCATTGTCGTCTTTGTGAGGACTTCTTCATTGGCTCCACATGATTCTTCAATAAGGCATTCAACCGAAACATCTATTCCTTGGATACCTGAAACTCGCCGAGAGTCCACCAAGTTCACCTGCATGTCCCATTGTGTGTTGCTCGGCAAAGGTCGGGCCGGACCAACTTAATTCTCTTGTGGAACTGCTACTTAGACGGGCGTTGTACTCCTTATGTAACGACTTAGTACAGATTTTATTTGTGCAATCATCTTTGTTTTTTTGTTTTTTTTTTCCGGTTTGTTATCATTAACGTCCTGTCTGCAGCCAACAATAGAATTTTGATCTTGCGATTGCGTGGGAAATTTCCGCCACATGATTTTCTTTATGGAGGCTGCTAATCTAACTTACCTTTTAGTGTCGATGTTTCGTTTGGTGGCCAAGATCTAACTGTTAAGATTTTATTTTTAATTTTTATTTTTTTTTAAAGATATTTTCGTCTCCTCTCTCTCTTTCAAGTTTTATGTTTGGAAACGTGACCAACTAGTGATGGTCATCCTAGGGCAAGGCTGACGGGGCAATGCCGACGGGGACGGTCTCAATTATTATTGATACGAGTTCTTTTTTCCTTTTCGAACTTGAGATGTTTACTTATAATTTACATTTGATTGATCTTATTCAATATAACACGAAACGAAACTCCAGCCTAAGGTGGATAATGTTGGGGGTATGCCAATGCGAGAATCCTTTTGCTGTTGCTAGAGCTTGTGATGATCTCAAAAATTGATCACGAATTAGAAGAGCAAGCTGGCCACGTTACGCAACATACTTAAAAGATTTTTCGACAGCATCTGTCCGTGGACAAGAAAAGCAAGACTTTGACTCAACCCACCGAACTGGGCCCATCTAAATATCAATCAAGCAAGCAGTTTTCACACGGCCGCCCTCTTCCCGAGCACTATAGATTCCATGACTTTTCATACACAGAGACTCAGATTTTTCCGCTTACACTTGTCTGAGGAATGGTCAAAACAGAGCTTAATCATGTAACCCCCGCGTGAATAACTGGGTCTGTGTCGTCATTTGCCTTTGGCAGGAACCAACAATGGCTGATGAAGGAGAGGTGAAGTTGCTCGGGTTCTGGGGGAGCCCCTATGCACTGAGAGTGATATGGGCGTTGAAGCTGAAACAAGTCCCTTATGACTACTTGGAAGAGGATCTCCTCGGCAAGAAGAGCTCGCTGCTGTTGCAGTACAATCCGGTCCACAAGAAGGTCCCCGTTCTCGTCCACCGCGGGAAGCCGATCGCAGAGTCCCTCGTGATACTCGAATACATCGACGAGACGTGGGAGCAGAGCCCTCTCCTTCCTCAGGACTCCTTTGAGAGAGCCAGAGCGCGTTTCTGGTCCAAATTCACGGACGAAAAGGTAAAGGAAAGAGTGCTTTTTCCACTCTGTGCGCCCGCCTTATTTGTTTATCTTTCATCGGTTTCATCACTATGTGATTTACAATCATTGATGTGTAATGCTTTTATCGAGAATAATCCTCGTGGGATGCTTCGGATCAATCTTTTTCGAAGCGTGCGAGCAGAGGAGCTCCATTCTTGAAAGTAGAGTAGATGTGAAGTAGCACCCTGAAATTGAGACGCTAATGATTGAAAGAAGAGCATTTTGTTAGCACAAGTCGATCTCCAATTCACGGACGGTTCCTGTCTCAGTGTGTGCCGGCTATTAAGGCCGTGTCCTGCAGCCAAGGCGAGGAACAACAGAAGGCCGTGTTAGAAGCTCGAGAGAGCCTGAAGACCCTGGAGAGCGGACTAGAGGGGAAGCCATTCTTTGGAGGCGAGACGATCAACTTTGCGGACGTCGCCACAGGCTGGATTGGTTGTTGGGCTCGAATCGTCGAGGAAATCACCGGCACCAGTCTCATCGACGCTGAGAACACGCCTTCGCTCGATGATTGGTCCAAGAGGTTTCTGGAGATACCCATCATCAAGGAGTGCGTGCCCCCCTGGGACAAACTGATAGAGCTCAACTCCGGGTTCGTCAAGATGCACCTCGCTTCATTGAAATGATCTTTCTTCGCTACCGTTTCCAAGTTCTTTAGGACTGCCTCAAAGGGACCCCAGACTATTGTGTAGTAAACATAAAGCTTAATGTATGCTTGCGTTATGTTACTCTTTAGTGCAGCTTGTAATGACAATACCTACAGAGAGAATGTTTGCCCGTGCATGTTGAAGCTCTCCATCCAAAACCCAGGTACAAAGAGTGATGAGGTTCTTGTGCCAATGAATTGCCAAGCAACGGAAATTGACAGATGATAAAAGTACTGTCACACAGGCAACTGAAACTTCAGACTGTCCTCTGAAATGATCTTTCATTCACCTCTTTGTCCCTCCATCCTATTCTCAAAATGAGAGTGAGCAAGACAGAGAATTGATGCATGCGAAGACTTACCGCTGATTAGCAACAATCACATTCTTAATTTGCAATCGTTAATGTGATAATGTGCTGATGGACCAGTGTGGCGAACCTGTGAGGATAGCATTGATGAAGAGTGATTTGCCAGAGTGCCATAATCTAAATTTCCGCTCAATCGCTTCTTAAGAAAGAAGATATGGTTTGAAACCATGAGTACTCAACCTCTAATCAATAAGAGATGATCAACCCACCGTACAAAATGAGTGTTCCATTGAACTAACCATGTACCTTATCAACACAACTAATAATCTCAGGATGATCTCAATGCTCCTTTCTAGTCAGGCCAACCGCTACTGTTTAGATGCACATGTTACATAAAAAACACATGATAAAAAGAATGATTTTGTTTTTTTGGGGTGGGTTTGGGGGGGGGGGGGGGGGGGTGAGGGAATACCAGACATAAATATGCAAAAGCACACAAATATGAGATCAACTGAAAGTAATTGCCCGAGAATTGCTACACCTTGTGCTGAAGAATTTCAATAAATATCAGAACGAGATCACAGAAGCTTTTGCAGAAAGAAAACCAACAGATGGCCCAGGTGAAGTTGTTTGGATTCTGGGCGAGCCCTTTTGCCATCAGAGTCATGTGGGCTTTGAAGCACAAACAAGTTGCGTTCGACGAGTTTGTGGAAGAAAATCTCGTGAACTATAAAGTTCCACGCTCTTATAACACAGTCATGCTCAAAAGAGGGCTCCAATCCTGTTCCATCAGAGAAGACCGATTGCAGAGTCACTTGTTATTCTTGAGTATATTGACGAGACATGGAAGCAGAAGGCACTCCTTCCACAAGACAGCTATGACAGGGCTAAAAAACGTTTCTGGGCCAAATTTGTAGATGATAAGGTAACGCTACAGAAAGGCTGTTTTTTTACCTGTTTTATCTGCTCACCATTTGATACCTTGATGATCAGTGCGTGCCAACAATCATGAGCGTCATCACTAAGAAAGGAGAGGATCAACATAGGGCTGCAAAAGAAGCTCAACATAAGATGAAGATCCTGGAAGGAGGATTGGAAAGGAAGCCATTCTTTGGAGGCGACGCCATCAATAGTGTGGACATCGCTGCTGGCTCGATGTGGTTTTGTGTTACAGCGGTGGAAGTACACATTGGGATAGACCTTGTCAATGCAGAGGACATGTCTTTGCTCAATTCTTGGTTTCAGAGGTTCATCGATCTTCCAATTATCAAGGAACATCCACCCCTCTGGCACGCAGTTCTAGCGCGCAAGGAAGGCCTGCAAAAGATGTTGATGGATCTATACACGTGAATGTTTGTCCATGCTACCATTTCTGGCCTCCAGAAGACGATAATAGCTCAATGCCAACATGTTTATTTAGTGTTCCCTCTCAGAAGATATTATGGTCTTGATATGGTTATGTTTCAACTGTCAGTCAAGAAATCTTTCTGTATTGAAAGTTGAAGAATAAAACCAAATAACATCTTTTTGCTCTACAAAAGAGGAGTTGCACACTTCAGGTAAGAAGAACACCCAACAATAACTGATTAAGATGCCGATGATTTCTATTTTATCACCTTGAAGTTCTATGATTCATTTCTCCAAGAACGTCGGTCTTTGGGTCATAGAAATAGTCTCCTCATCCATTTCAGATCTTTTGCTCTTCACGAAAGATGTCAGAAGCCGGCATCACAATGTGCCAGGATGTATCCCAGGATGTAATATATATATATAGAAAAAATCGAATGACCCAAGCAACTGATATATATGATGCAACAACATGGAACTTTTGTAAGATTCCTAGGATTCTTAAAAGTGTCTGGTAAGGGCAAGTACAGGGTGATTGACAATGTTTAAGCACTGCAGACCCTCGTGGCATTAGGGCCGTGATCATGTTCTGACTCTCATCTGTTCCTTCTTGAGCATCTGCTCTGTCTCTCAAATTGGATCTGCCTCCTCGCATCTACCGTGCACACAGGAAATGAGTCAGTTCTCTCTACCCTTACCTTCCGCATGTGGTACCAAGAACCTTGGAAACTCTATTGTATTGGCTACATTAGGACTCTGGACTCCCAATCTAGAAATGTTATCACAGATTCCTCTTATCATAATTAATTTGGTCTCCAGTTTCTCGCTGCTCAGAGCTGAAGAACCCTTTCCTTCTAGTTTAAAAGCCTTTTGAGAAACATAAAACCAATAAAATTACAAGGAGAAAGCCTTTTTTCAACATTAGTTTCAGCAAAATCTCCTTGTAAATCCTCTCCAAGCCGAGAGTCTCGGCTTATGCGTTTTATTTAGCAGGTTGTCAGGTAAGGCAAGGAGTATTCTTTTGTTTCATTTCTTGGATAACAGCAACAGATTCTCACGCTAAATTAAGCAGTGTAAAGCTTTGTCATCTCATCATATAGCGGGTTTGCGACCAAAGTCAGATGATAGAGGTTAACGGCAAAAAGCCCGACTTTTCAGTTCAACTCGCTTCTAGATTCTATATAACCATGAAGAGCAGGGAAACTTGAACCAGTGAAGCAAAGTTCACTAATATATGCAAAGTATCTTCATTGTTTGTCTAACTCTGGGCATCCATGTTCAAGGTAACTCATGCCATGATCTTAGGCTGACATCAGAAAACCTCTTCAGCTTTCTAATCATCTTGAGATCCGTAGATTGATCTCATATTCTGGACACATTAATACGATGCATGAACTTCTTGATAGCATCATTTCAAAACTGGGAAAATTTTGAAAGCCGAGGTGTTGACGAGCTTGGGCATAGGTAACTTGTGAAACCAGCTAAGCACAATTCACAGGCAGCTCTCAGGTTTAACCAAAACAAGATTCTCCCAGATCTGCTGAGATATTAAGGAGAGGATTGACCATCACAACTGGCTATGTCGAAACAGATAATTGGTGATGCTTGCAGCACAATATAATGGCTTTTGACGTAAGCCGAACCATAGAAGCAGAATGATTGCTACTCGATTGCAAGATGTGACGAAACTTAAAACAAGTGCGTGATAGAATTTAAGTACAAATTCGGCAAGGGAAATTGCTGCTGTGCGAGAGAGGTAAATTTTGAGTTTCACATGTGACGCTATGGAGTTCGGTGTTCTCATCTGTATGTGGTTTCAATGGTCAGTTTAGAGCTATCAACATTAAGACGAAAGTAGGTATGGCACAAGGAAAAACTGTAGCGTTTATTAAGCTGATCGCATCATTAGGATCATTATCTAACCATAGAGCAGCTACTAATTTATGAATTTCTCATAGGAAGACCAGAATTTATGAAATTTTTTGTGTCCCATTCAGTTGTTGGAGCACTTTGTACTTTGCATTTTCTTTCTCGGTAGCTTGGTTTGGTGGACAAAGCGAACTTCTCTACATGAAAGTGAAGATATATCAGAGAGCAAGTTAGATATATCTCAAATAGTGATATTTGATTTCTTTGTCATCATCCTGCAAGTTGATCTTCCTACCTTTTATGGTCGATTAGCAGGGCCGGAAAAGCTGGAAGTACAGTACTTTTCCTAATAGGAAGTCACCAGTAATGTGTATGTGCCTGTCCTACATTGAATTCTCTGATTGATTATGTGAACTTATTTGTTGATTAGCTGCTTCAATCAGTCTGGTTATTCCATGAGCACGACCGTATTAGATGCGATGAGATTCTCTTCGGTCAATTCAGGCCATTCAGCTTCAATGAGAAGGGAGAAACACAAACAAGAGGGTGAACGAACGACAAAGCAAAGAGGTTTATTCCGAAACTCCTTGGGTCTTGCTCATCACTAGATTGTCGGTTTCCTGTCCAAAGCAGAGTCTCTATGCAGTGCAGCTCCAAATTTTTTGTGTTGGATGCATTAGACAATCAAACATACTACATTACATTGCAGCATGCATATAACAAGCAACACAAATCCTCAATTATGATTAACAATTCTGTTTTTTGTTCTCTTTAACTCGCCCTTTTTCTTGAATGGATTTTTTCTTCTTTTCCCTCAACGTTGTTACAAATCCAACTGTCTAGGATGGCAAAAGAGGACTGGACAAATTATCCGCAAATGCAGATGACTAATGGCAGCCCCGTGGGACAGTATAAAATTGCAGGCCGACAGTAATCACCTCATAAATAATGTAGAAGGCCCTCTTGTAACTTCCATATGAACACTCTCAGGGCCAGAATTACGACAGACCACAACAACAGGCCATGTATGAACCGTGTCTTTCGGTTTTTGCCTTCAGGGAAGCCCTTGTTGATGCATTTTGGTCTCTGTAGGTCTAATCTGCTGCCGCCTCCGCTGCTGCTGCAGCTGCTTCTTTTTCCGTCTTGGCAATTTTTAATTCTCCGTAGAAGTACGAAAAAAAGCCCCAGAGCGAGAGGGCGAGGGACACGCCTTTCTCTACCTGGAACTTCTCGTGGAAGCATATGACGGCTAGGATCTCGGTGACCGGGAGAAGAAGGGCGATCATGATTCCTGAGAATAGAGAGGAGGCATAAAAGATGATTCCTATGGCTCCCAAGAAGAAACATTGCCAGAGGATGGCGGTCCACACGAGCACCACGTAGAATCGAGCTTCTCCGAGTTTGTAGTTCCTTGCTTCTCTAGGAATTGCCTGCGTAAACATGAAGTCGGGATCATCCTTATGTGATTTTGATCGTAGTTTCATGTTATCCCATTTCGGTGGTTTCTTAGTTATGGAACTTCCACCGAATGCGACTAAAGTATTGTCATCATCTTAACATCCACATCTCATCCACTCCAGCAGATTTAAAAAGATAATTTTGTAGGAGGGTTTTGTCAGATCAATCAGATATATTTTTTGCAAAATAAGGGGGACTTAAAGAAAAGATTTTTGGTTTGTCATCCGATTTATAAGGTAATACAGTCGAGGGAGAAGATACTCGTATGAATATTGGTCATGGATCACATGAAATCACGGTGGATTTACCATGACCAATGATGAATGATCGTAATGAACCTAAGAGGACGGATGGAGGTTGAGCGAGAGAGGGAGAGAGAGAGAACCTGGAAGTCCTTGTTGATCAGCATGCCGATGGTGCAGAAAGCTGTGGCGAAGAAGCACATCACCAACTGAATCTCCAGGACCAGCGAGTATGTGACCGCCTGCTTGGCCTTCTTGTACGTCAGTTCCACCAGCGGCAGTACGAACCCGTACAGCGCCGCCGCCCCGAGCGTCATGAAGAACCCCGCGTAGTACGCCCCGCCCGACTCCCCCGCCGGCCGGTCGCTGCTCGTGTGCATCGCCAGAATCCCTGCCCCCATTGTCAGCAGGAATATCGAGTTGATCGTATACGACGTGAACTGCTGCCTCACTAGGAGGAACGCGAACCCGGCTGTGAAGGCCAGCTGCGTGGCGATGAGCAGGGCGGACGTGGAGACGGGAAGCCGCGCCACGCCGTACGCGTAGAGGTAGTCATCGAGGCCCGTGAGAACCCCTATGACAGCCGAGGCGACGAAGAGGAAGGGGTCCATGAGGACGAGGCGGGCGGAGGGGCCCTGGGCGACGCGGCGGCGAAAGTAGGCTACCACGAGGGGGAAGAAGATGATGGGCCAGCCGCCCGTCTCGAGCCAGCTGGAGAGCCAGACGCGGGCGCCTCCGTGGAGGAAGTAGAGGCGCATGAGGAGTGGGCCGCCGCACGTGCCGAGGGCGAGCATGGCGCAGTTGAGTGAGAGGAGGAGGCGCTTTCGGGTTTTGCCATGGGGACCTTCCATGGTTTCCACCGTGACAAAGCTCTCCTGGGAATTTTTTCTAGTCAAGCTTGGACATTCGCGATCGGCGCACAAGAGGAAGGTTTTGTTCATTCAAAAGGAGAAAGTTTAGCACATACTGTGTTAAAGGTTTGATCTTATCTTGTGCACCTTAATCTTTCAGAACATGTAGTTCTTTTACATATCTTCTCGTTTTAATTTTAAAAGAATTTCGTGAGAGAAGTTTTTAAGTCGTTTTTGTTTTGACAGAGTCAAGTGCAAATTAACTCGACATTATAGGATAATTACCAAGAATATTCCCAAGGCTGGGATCCTATACGATAGGATATGAAATTTAAAGACTTTGCTATATTATATCCTATCGGTAATTTTTATGAATCGCAAATGCACAACACATAAAGAAATCATATATACGCAAATGTAGATAAACTCCACCAATAAAATCATGATTACCGTACTATCTAAATCTCATCATAGTAGCGAGTTTGGGTCTGTTTGGCAATGTTCCCGTTTCTCTGTTTCTGTTCCCGGAAACAGTAAAGAACAGAAACATGTTTGGTAATGCAAATAATTATGATTCTGATTCTGTGTTCCGGAACACTTTTGGACCACTTTTCAGAACAAAAAAAAGTTGGTTTTTGTGTTCCGGAACACTTTTGCAAATCACTGTTTTTCACGAAATACTTCTATGAATTTTTCATCGATACTTTCAGTTCTTGTTGAAACATGATTTATAATTATAATTATAATTATAATTATTTTATTTTTAAAATTAATTTAAAAATAACAAAAAATCATAAACATTGCAAAATCAACTTTGAAAGCCTTGGTTGAGCCTTAGGAACCAATTTTGAATTAAAAATAGTTTTCATATTTTTTTATTTTTTTTAAATTTATTTAATTATAAAATATCCAAAAAAATTAGAAAAATATCATTCGTGGTCAGAAAAATACACAAATATAGTTGATAATTTTATTTAAATTTCCTCTTTAAGATGGTATTTTTAAATCTAAAAAATATTAAACTTTCTTTTTCGCAACTCTTTTTTATTTTTTCGTTTCTTTTTTTAATCACTATTTGATTTAATTAATTTCTCTTTTCTTTGTCATCAAATATAATTATTTAATTATTTAATTTAAATGCAAATGGGGAACAAAAATTTTATTTAGTTACCAAACACATTTCTGTTCCTGGAACAAAAATTTTAGCAGTTACCAAACGCGTTCTGATTCTAAAAAATCATCTGGGAACAGAAACACTGAGGAACAGAAACACGGGAACAGAAACATTGCCAAACAGAGCCTTTGTGACCAAAGTCAGATGATACAGGTTAAACATAGAAGGACCCAAGTTTGCAGCTCTCCCTCACTTCTAGGTTAAACATAACAAAGATGGCCCAGATCTCCTGTTTTTAGGGGGTCATTTTTTCGTTTTGTTTTTTAAGGAATGATCCGGGCCGTCCATTCATAAAATGGACGGCCCGGATCTCAAGGGCAGTGCCTGCCCTGGACTGACAAGGGCAGGCGATCCCTTTCTGGGATCATCATATGACCACATGCAACCAGTAATGATGAATTTCTTTATAATAAAAAAACCTCAATCCGATATTAAATAGGAGAATTAAGATAGTTGATGTTATTACTATTGTTCTTGGAAGGATAACCCCAAGGGGTTGTTGGGTTTTTTCCTACCAATTATGGCTCTCTTCACCACTCCCGTGAGGATGGTCTACAGGGTTCATAACTACTCATCTTACTACAGGAAGCTTACCTAGCCAACATTTAGATCCGGCCCTAAACTTTTTCTGGTTCACCTCAACATTCCCTACTTGTTCGACTACTGCTGAGCAGTTTTTGAATATCAAATGGAACGGTTCATACTATTCAGATATTCATAACCAAAAAGTACTGTATTCTCTTTCGGCTAGGTCTTGAAAAGAGAAGGAATGCTGGAATGCCAACATGCATCTAGTATTGAATTCACCCGATACGATAGTACCTATTTTGGGAACGTCTAGTGCTAAAGTCACTGAAACCAAAAATATTTGTGCCGAATAACAGATGCCAAGAAGAACAAAAGGCCTTGGACACATAATGGATCTTGAAGTACTATTTCTGCATCCCTTAACTAAATCCACCCACATTAGGATTACTCGTTAATGGCCGATCAAGTTTGATAGATTCGCCTTCGGAAACAAGAAGTTATGGCCCTAGGGGATAATATTAACCACTTGACGTTAATATGATTCATTCGATATGGTTATTTCGTACCCCTTTTTCTTTTCGCATGATTTTCCTTACCACACTAGGCGCTATAGCATTATAAACTGTATTGTTACTCTTGCTCCCATCGGGATAAATCTGACCCCTTCCTCTGTTCCCGCCTACATATCTAGGATATTTTAAGAAGTGAACATTTTCTTTGATTGATCTGTGATATTCCGAATCTTCATTACTAATGGAATCGAAATGATCTATCAAAATAGATTCACGAAGATGCAGCTGGTCAAACCAAATGTCCAGAGAAATATTAGAGGGTGCCTATGACTCCTTAAAGTGGAGCTTTTGACTTTCTTCAACAAAGGCGTACAGAGAAGCCTCCGAATTACAATCTCTAATCACAATCGCATATATGACCAACACTCATTTGGTCATATATAGAAAACATGCAGATCTGTACGTGCCCTCGAGAATGACTTCAAGAGAACGCGTAAATGCAACGATTTCAACCCAGATCTCGAATGTGGTCGGACGAGTACACTCATCATAGCTCATCGTTTAGTGCAGAGAATAGAGATGTCGAGCTCGCCGTGAGCTCATCCTTACCCTAGGCTAAAATTATCAACGGAACGAGATTGCTACATCTTACCTAGCTACAGAGGGGGAGACGAGCATTAGAAATCTCAAAATTTGTACTGAATCGTTGAGTTACAATCAGAATCTTTTAGCTCTACGAGGGAAAACTTTGATTTCTTATTCCACATTGCTATTGAATATTAGTAGAGGCTGCATATACACTTGCTCGTGCAATATGGATGCATTTTGCGGCCTGAGAGTTGTGTTTGGAAACCATCAATATATCGAGATCGATAGGATAACTACAATGATCAACAGTTTTCAATTTTTCTTAGGAGAAGAAAAAACGCGGAGGAAACTAAATACTGATGTGATGTATGTTGAAAACACAAAAAAAATATGATCATTTCCTATTAGAAAGTTTTTTACATTGAATGATTACGAGAGAACGTGACGGCTTTGGCTTTGGCTTATGAAACTGATTTTACAAAATGAGCTAATAATTGTTAGGATGCATGTGTGAATTGTGTTAGAGAAGTCCCATATTAGAGAATTAATATGGTATGTAACAGTTAATATATTCAAGTTGGCTCATAACTCATTGGCTTAAACTTTTGAGTAAAGATGGGTCTAACTGGTTATATTGACGAGCTCGGATTTGAATTCTTTCTTGGCGATCTCCCTGACGAAGGTATCAAAACCGATTTTACAAAATGAGCTAATAATTCAAAGCCTTTTGCCTCTTACTTCTTTATCCCAGTCACATGTCGTGCACGTTGAGGACTAGGAGTACAATTCAAATTCGCCATGGACCACAGGACACGTGCATGCGTGAATGGAGAGACCCCCACTGGTTCCGACAACATGATATATAGTTTTAAGGTACGAAAAGGTTTGGTTCATGAATCAATGTACCAAAAAATAAAGTGGGTATGATTGGACGCTAGGGCTAAGCCCTTGATATCCTTTCACCGTATGAAAAGAGAAACTATTAGGCAGGCCGGCTGCTCCACGGGCCGGCATATTAAGGGATGCCACGTGGCGTCTATGGATCCCACTTTTGAGCCCTATTACATGTATAATGGTAGGGAAACATTGGAATACCCACTCTCCATTCCTCCCCATTTCCATGATTCCCTGCCATACTGGTGGGGAATCCGGATCCGTATAATGGACTTGGATCCCCTGCATGTAAGGCAGGGGATCATAACCCCATGGGCCATCCGATCATTCCTCAGATGATCGGATGGCCTCTCTTTCCCGGATTCCCTGACTTACATGCAAGGGGACGCCGGTATAATGAAGGGTTGGGTCTGCCTCCTGGTCCTGGCATCTACAATGCGGTGCGCACAAGCGATGACTCAATTCTCTCTTCACTTGCCTCCCCTTGGAAACTCTACTGTATCCACTACGGTTGGGACTCCCGGTCTAGAACTGTTGTCACTGATTCCATTCCTGCCCAGTTCGTTCGGTTTCGGTCTCTTGCTTCTTCAGAGCTGAAGAAGAAGAACCCTTCCCCCTGTAGTTTAAAAGCCTTTCGAGAGAGACATATATAACCGAGGAAATTACTAGGCGAAAAGCTTCTTCGCGACATTAGTCACAGGGCTAGCCAAAATCTCTTTGTGACGGCACTTGAAACAAGAGCTGGGTATAAATTCAATCACAAATTTAAGCATGATGAATATCTGCCCTTGCTGTGGAACTTTTTGTGTTCTATTCAGTTATGAATTTTGTGTTTTCTTTCTTGATAGTTTGTTTGATTTGGTGGACGAAGTGCAGGCCTCTACATGAAAGTAAAGGTAGTTCAAAGAACAAGTTTGGTTTTATCTGAAAAGAAAAAAAAAGTTGATCTTTCTTTGTCACCATCCTGCAAGATGATCTCCCAGAGAAACCTTGAAGTACGGTTAATTTTTTCTGATAAGCAATGCTGTCTTACATTGGGTATTCTGATTGATTTTGTGTGAACTCATTTTTTGATCAACTGCTTCAATCACTCTGGCGGTTCCATGTCATCGTCTCAACAAGCACGACCGTATTAGATGCGATCAGATTCTCTTAGGAAAATTCAGGCTATTCAGCTTCAATGAAAAGGGATAAAATAAACAAGAGGGCGAACTGACAAAAAGGTAAAGAGAGTATATTGCAAAGCTCCTGCTCAAAACAGAGTCGCTCTGGAGTGCAGATCCAAATTTTGTGTTGAATGTATTGGACAATCAAACAAAATATATGCAGCAACGCAACTCCCCAATTACAATTTCCAATTCCCTTTTTTTTTTTTAACTCTCTTTTTCTTGAATGGTCTTCTGGGAGACAAGTATGCCATTGCAGGATAACAATGATCACCTCCCAAATAATGTAGAAGGCCCTCTTCTTACTTTCACACGAACACTCTTGGGGCCAGAATTAGGACAGACCTCAAAAGTTGGCTAAGCATAAGCCCTCGTTCAGGGAAGGCCTCGTTGATGCATTTTCGGTCTCTGGAAGTCTAATCTTCTTCTGCTGCTGCTGCATTTTCTTTTTCCTTCTTGGCAAGTTTGAATTCGCCGTAGAAGTATGAAGCGAAGGCCCAGAGAGAGAGGGCGAGGGACACACCTTTCTCTGCCTGGAACTTCTCCTGGTAGATTACGACGGCTAGGATCTCGGTGACCGGGAGAAGAACCGCGATGGCGATTCCAGTGAATAGAGAGGAGGCATAGAAGATAATGCCTATGGCTCCCAAGAAAAAGAATTGCCAGATAATGGCGTTCCACACGAGGACCACGTAGTATCGGGCCTCTCCAAGCTCGTAGCTCCTCGCTTCTGTAGGAATCGCCTGCGTTAACATGATGCCGGATAAACCTTATATCATTCTGATCAAAGTGTTTTTTTTTTCCCTTTTCCCCTTTCACTTTCAGTAGTCTACTAACTATAGAACGAACTTCAATCGAATGAGACTAAAGTATTGGCATTGTCTTACCATCCAAACACCATCCACTCCAGCAGATTCAAAAGATAATTTGTGGGATAGTTTTATCAGAGCAATCAACCATAACTACCCATCTTGGCAGGAGACTGGAAAAAACCAAGATTAAGAAAAAGTTTTTGGTTTGAGTAATTCGATTTTCTAATATAATATGGTACAGACTACAGAGAGAAGATATTCCAATTTGTGGGTACCACAATAAAACAACTTTACATGACCAATAATTGAGATGAAACCTAATACATGGGGATGAGTCCAGATCGAGATCGAGAGAGAGAGAACCTGGAAGTCCTTGTTGACCAGCATGCCGATGGTGCAGAAAGCGGTGGCGAAGAAGCACATCACCAGCTGAATCTCCAGGACCAGCGAGTACGTGATCGCCTGCTTGGCCTTCTTGTACGTCAGCTCCACCAGCGGCAGTACGAAACCGTACAGTGCCGCAGCCCCGAGCGTCATGAAGAACCCCGCGTAGTACTCCCCGTCCGACTCCCCCGCCGGCCGGTCGCTGCTCGTGTTCATCGCCAGCACCCCCGCCCCGATCGTGAGCAGGTATATCGAGTTGATCGAGTAGGGCGTGAACTGCTGCCTCACCAGGAGGAAGGCGAACCCGGCTGTGAAGGCCAGCTGCGTGGCGATGAGCAGGGCGGACGTGGAGACGGGGAGCCGCGCCACGCCGTACGCGTAGAGGTAGTCGTCGAGGCCCGTGAGGACCCCGACGACGGCGGAGGCGGCGAAGAGGAAGGGGTCCATGAGGACGAGGCGGGCGGAGGGGCCCTCGGCGGAGCGGCGGCGGGAGTAGGCTACCGCGAGGGGGAGGAAGATGATGGGCCAGCCGCCGGTCTCGAGGCCGCTGGAGAGCCAGACGAGGGAGCCGCCGCGGAGGAAGTAGAGGCGCATGAGGAGGGGGCCGCCGCACGTGCCGAGGGAGAGCATGGCGCAGTTGAGGGCGAGGAGGAGGCGCCGGGGGGGTTTGGCCTGGGGGGGTTCCAGGGTGTTGTCCCCCATGACCAAGCTCAACCTCTCGCTCTCGCTCTCAATCTCCCTCATCCCTCTCGGGTCGGGGGCGTGGGATTGTTCAAATCCTTCACAAAAAGAGTTGGCAATTGTCTCTTATCAGTAGTTCAAAAAGTTTAGTGAAAAAATCGTCCGAACTAACACATAATTACTTATCGTCACTTTGTATCCTGAAAATTCTCATAAAATCTGAAAGTCAAAGCTTTCAAATCATTTAATTTATTTCACCTACTGACCTGATTTATGGTCATTTTTGTTTGTTTGTTTGTACGGGCAAAAGTGAAAATTAAGTAGTCACGAAACGTCTACGAATGGTTAACAGAGCATCTATATGTAGCTCAGCTTTGGTCCTTTCCCACGTGCCTGAACTTGATTTTAAGGTACCTAGAGATGCGGCGGTTCAAACCAAATCTCCCGAGAAATATTAGAGGGGGAAGTTGCCGATGACGATGAGGGCTCACTTTCTTCATTAATATATTTTAGCTTGTTGCACAATTTGGACTTATTGGCGAGCTAGAAAGAAAGAGAGTTGCGTGGGTCCATCCTTTGATTCCTGGGAAGCGGAGCTTTTGACCTTTTTTTTTAGCAAAAACCTACGGAGAAGCACGGGAAAGGAAAGTGTGGTAGGCTCCGTTCCCTTAGGCAGTAGAATGTATTTTGATTGTCGACCAAACTTTCGGCTTAAAAAAAAAACCTTCATGGACGATGAAAATATTTTTGGTGAGTTCAATTTGATAAGTGATACATGAGATCTTTCTTAGAAAAAAAATGTCTTTCGAATCATTCATTTTCTGCTAAACAAACGGAGCCGTAAAATGGAGTTTCCCTTCTTTCAACCGACCAAACATTTTCTCTTGAGCACTGTCACGCCTCGACTCTCGAGCCCGCGACATCCCTTGCCAAATCGCCACGAGGTCACGAAGGATAACGCCCCAGGCGCGTTATCGACCTATCAACTATATACGCATGCGGAAACGGTTTACGCCTAGACAGTATATAATCAAACATGGATAGAATAGCAGGAGCTAATTACCAGATCAATCCACCAAACGATAATTATAAACATTCATACATAACATCATATGAGTCTAGATCTTATTTCTTCTAACGTACGTACACAACCCCACACTTCGGGGTGACTAGACAAGACCTTAAATAGTTCCTCGATCGGGTAAGGTTCACTTCTCATCTACTCCAAACTGACTAATCTAAAAGCCAATCCTTGGTGTTCACGAGGCTTCATCACTTGAGATCTGAAAAATGTTATCCCACGACGGGGTGAAAATAAATCTCAGTGAATCAAGCCTAAGCTCGGTTAGGAAACTGATTTGCCCAGGGTATCCTAATAGAGGGCTCACAAGGTCTCATAGGTACGTACAACAGTCACTCACAATAACAATATGATAATCACCCACATGCACACTTACCAGCCTACTGTCGCGACCCTCTTGAGGTTGTCGGGCTCTCGAGGGCTAATGGGCCGTCCTGTCTGGTCGGACGCGGGCCTCTCCCAAGGCCCATTACCCAAATCGCAACGGAGGTATGCGTGATCGACTTTCAGTGTGGTCTAGTGACATGTGCTAAGTGTGCATGCCATGGAGTCGCCACCAATCATTTTTTTAGGGTGTGATTGGACCACCCAATCGAATAGTTGGGAGTTTCTATTCAATTATGCGAGAACCAGAAAAATGGTTTCGGGGACTTAGTTACACCAACTGTCAGAGTTGACGCCCTTTCGGTACCTAAGTTGACTGAATTTTCTAGCCTGAGATTCATGCGGATGAGTAAGGTATGAACCCTAAATCTAGAAATTCATGCAGATAGGAGTGATTATCCTAGCAATCACAATCAGTAATAAAATGCGCAACTCAAGGAATCTAGATATGCAAATAAATCACATGGCATTCTTAGTAAGGCCCTATTTATCAATCACAGCTCAAGAATGATTTAGCTGTCCTAGCCATTCTACACATGATCTAACCTAAGAAAAGCATTAGGAAGCATCGAAGGAGTTCGAGAGTACTCACATGGGGTTCGCCGTGCCCTGGTTTGGTCTTGGACGAGCTATCGAGCTCATGTCGACCCGATTATATTTGGGGATCCACTCGGCGTTTTACACCATAAAATCATGTGAAACAAAAACGAAAATATTCAGCAAGGGGAATTTATTGTAGATAGTGGTCGATCTAATTGGACGTCAAGACTAAAAAATATGTAGAAATTTACAAATTAAAATACTCGAATGACATTTTTTTGCCAAATTCAACTCTATGCGTCGTGAAGAAACACATGCAATTGAACTTGAATTTTGACTATTTATGAGTTCAAAATGAAAAGGAAATTAAAATAAAAATATTGACTATTTTTCTATATTTTTACGACATCGAACGCTATTTTTCTTCATTTTTCATGTATTTTTCTATTTTTGGAAAATATTAAAAAATATTAAAAAATATGACAAATTATTTTTTTTTTATCAAAAATGGTTCCTTTAGCTTGGTCAAGGCTACCAAAGATGATTTTTTAATTTTTTTAACTTTTTATAGATTTTTTATGAATTTTTTAAAAATAAACTATGAAAGACTGATAAAAAATCAGGTGTCAACAACTGCCCCTCTTTGAGAGGAATTTCGTCAGAGGTTTCTCTCAAAGACAAGGTGACACCTGTGTTCCGATCGACTCGACTGGGAAAATAAAAGAAATCATGACATCCAATTTTCATGCCCATCAATGTGTGCTTTTCCTTAAAAAGAGATGTGCTCATTCAATTCCCTGATATGATGTAAGAAAGTTAAGGAGTAGATAGACTTCCCTGCCCCTTACCTGTCGAATGCTTGCGGCATTTGCTTTGTCTGATGGGTTCAAGTAGATTCCTAAGGACTTGTCATCGGAGTGTCCTGGGGATGTTAAGCTCTGACCTGTATGGTAGGTCAAACCATAATGGGATTCCTAACTGATAGGAACCTAAGGAAGACGCATCCCACATTTGGGAATTTGCCAAGGGTTTTGATCCGTGTGGTGGACTAAACTAGAAATGGCTTGCCAAATGTAAGGCTTATTAGGGAAAACGAATCCTCCCGCGTTCGGGATTCATCAAGGTTTTGATCCGTATGGTGGATCGGACCATTGGGTTGATCCTTCAGGCGGTCTCTACCAGTCCTTTGACCCTTCAGGCGGTTTCTACCATTCATTGACCTTTCATGCGGTTTCTACCATTGAGTTGACCCTTCAGGCGGTTTCTACCATTGGTTGACCCTTCAGGCGGTTTCTACCATACATTGACCCTTCAGGCGGTTTCTACCATTGTTTTGACCCTTCAGGCGGTTTCTTCCATTGGTTGACCCTTCAGGCGGTTTCTACCATACATTGACCCTTCAGGCGGTTTCTACCATTGTGTTGACCCTTCAGGCGGTTTCTACCATTGATTGACCCTTCAGGCGGTTTCTACCATTGAGTTGACCCTTCAGGCGGTTTCTACCATTTATGAGATTCCAAACTGATATGAATCAAAGGATGACGTACCCGCTCTTCGGGGCTAGTCGAAGACTCGATCATTTTATGGATCGGTCTTAGAAAAGATTTGCCTACTAAAAGGCTTCACCTAAGGATGACGCACCCAGTCTTTGGGGCGGCCAAAAGTCCTGCAGAAAGCTTAGACCTGAAAAAATTTTCTTCGCCAAGAAGATATTAGTAATCTTTGGGAAGACAATAATTGTCTAACTGACAAAATTCTACGACTTAAGTTTTAGTCATGAAATGTGCATTTTGATTGCTGGAGGTTATCCAAAACATTCCTGCCATATACAGATGTGATCATAAATTCCTTGCACGGAAACTCTAGATCAAACAATTTGAAAATTTCAAAAAGAGTTTGCTCAAAACATCCATTGGAGTATTTCTCATCCAAGAAGGCTCCTCACTACTCTATGATAATGATCTTTAATAGGGAAAGTGCTCAATTTCCTACCGACTTGTGCCTGGGTTTCAGGATCATTCGCAACGCATACATTTCGACCGATCAGGAGGTCTTTCACGGGACCGTAGTGTTAGGCTTGGATATCGGTTTCCAAGGGGGACTCACTTTTGAGTCAAGGCCGTTGAACAAAAATTTTCACTATCTGCTCCGGGTTTACAAGTCAAGAACCCTGTAAAATGAGAAAGAAATAGTCTTGCTCGTACTTCTTTGAGCTAAGTTATACATTAACCCAAGTGTCTTAGTCAGATGAGACTGCTTCAGGGTTGTAACATTGGAAGGATTGGGGACCGAAAAAGGCTTATTTTTTGCCCAGAAATTGTGAAGGGTTTGGCATTGGTGATCATTGCAAATTTGCCACATGTCCTTCGAAGAACATCTCAATTTCTTGAAGTGTACACTCCTCTTTTAGAGCGCACAAGGATGTTTAAAAGTGTCTCTTGTTACATTAAGAGACCGTCTGTTTGTGTGTTTGCAATTTGAGCACGACATCATTTGGAGAGTAGTCATCTTGATCTGACTCCTTTGCAGGGTCTTTTCATCGTATATCTAGACTTTACTGGGGATATTTTGAATAGACATCAGCCTTGCTTTTTACCAGGCACTTTGCTTTTTCTTGATGTCTAGGGATTTTTCTTTTCCCCCTTTTTTTAATCCCGTGTTTTTCTTTTCTTTTGGAGCTAGGATTTTCGGCAATCATGCTAGATATGCAACTTAAACTTTGGCACGCTTCCATTCCTAGAGTGATGTTGCCTTTGCTTTGGAATATGCAATGATCACCAATAGGTTGATGAAATGAATTTGCTGGCTCAACTTGGTCGTGCAAAGGATAACAGTGTGTAGGATAGAGAAATGAATTATTCTCGTCATCCTATGACACTTGGATTATCATATAAACAACACACAAAGATTTATGTTAGTCCGAGCAAGAAAATTTCAAACCGTTTACTTTCTGATACTGTTGGACTAACCTTCATTTGCCCCAATGTGGGGTGGTTCTTGACAGGGTTGAGAATGAAAATCGCCGTTCAATGGGGTTCTCAATGGGCATATGTAGTGTTTGGAATGAAGAAATAAATGCCTCTATCATCTCGATCCATGTAATCGTTGCGAATGACCCTTATATCCATAGGTTAAGGTTTCGCTATCATTTCCAATCTCCTCATCTCTCAAGTGTGTATGTGACGTGTTTGGATTAGGCTCGCTTCTCTTATGAGAAAATACCCTTTTGAACAGTTCAAACGACTCTTGTTGGAAAAATTCATTTCATTTCATCAAGATTTATCCTTCAAAGGGATTTTGTGATGCACCATACATGTGTAATTCATGTTCAGACAATCTCATGTTTTAAAACATGAATGTCAATGAAGTAAGAATTCTATGTCTTTTTAGATGTGAGAATCGAATTAATTCTGAAAGTTTTTAATCTCCAATGAATTGGGAAAAGGGATACTTACCTGCCCATCGAGGCTGGAGATCCTGGAGATATAAAAGGGATATGTCATCGTATATTCTAAAACTTTACAAAAATTGGAACGATACATCTTACCCTTGGTCATATGCTCCAACGAGTGTACAAGGGTTGTGAAAATATGTCTGCCCTGATGGCGAGCTCCTGCCAAGGATAAATATTAAGCATTATTTTGGGTTTCCAAATTCAAAACAAATTGGGACGATACTACTTTACTCTTGATTTGAATTCCATTCTGCATGCCAATGTGCAGATTGTAGAAGCCGGCCCTCAAGCTTGTGGCCATGATTTCTTCGTCTGGTTGGGCAACGAATCCACCTCGAGGATTTACGTCGGAGGAGATTCATTCATCTTTTTGGGCGTGTTTCATGCACTGTTTTGTTATTTGAATGCATGGCTTCTTGGGTGCCTCGTCTCTGTTCATCACCTGAGAGGAAAATGAGAGAACATTATCCCCGCATCTGATTGAAAATCATTTAGGAACGATACGTTCTTTTTACCAAATGGGTGGCTCCGCGGCCAAATGCGTTTTACATTGAAAGGATGGATTCCATTACGCTCTGCAGATTATAACTATCGCTTCAGGGACTTGCCCCACGGATTAAACGATGAATTTGATGTCTTCGGCTTCGACATGCTTTCCGGATGTAGGAATGGTTTGCCCCCATTTTCAGTGGAGATGGGTTTTGTCGAGTGGGCAAGATCAAAAACTCATCCTAGATTTGGCTTTAGTCGAAGGTTGAAATCCCGACCTTGGATAAGCGAATCATGATTCATCTCCTTCTGCTTCGGATTTGTCATTTGCATGCTTCACATTTTACAATACCAACTTCGCCGCTTGATGAAAATGAATCGATGATTTTCGAATTGCCCCAAGTTCTATAGTCATCTGCGTCGAATCTCTTTGAACTTCATCGGGTGATAGACCAACTGATAAAATGATTTTTCAATCCCGAGATCGAACTCCTGACGTTTCGTACCACTTCCATTTCACTGACTACCAGGACACAGCACTATTGGCGTCCCTAACTGGTTCGTTTTTTGTTATAAAATTCTTGAAGCAGTTAGCGACCCCCATCGAGAATGAAACAAGCTCAATTTAGAGTTCATAACGACTAAAGGTCCCTTAGAACGATACAGAGCTAACCGTCTTTGAGCTCGCTCGGGCTTTTGCTCGCATTTTCCTATGTGAAGCCTTTAAATGTTTTTCTTCGTGGCGTTCAATTGATTCGCCTCGACTCTAATCTAACAAGGGATTGTCGCACTCAAGCATGAAGATGCTCGCAGGTAGTACTGATCGCTGCCCCAGATTAACTCTAGGCATTAAGGAAGATTATCTTGCATGGAAGACTTTATGACAGAAAGATTAATGATACATCCAGCCACATGTGCCTAGTTCCCTTGAGGATTCTCGGTGATCAGCCAGTTACACCATGAATCAGACATATAATCGTCATTTTGGATCATAACTTCATAAGTCCATCAGTTTTAAACTGATCGATCCAGATATGGAGCTCCTCATCAAGGAAATCTTTTGATTCTTCGAGCAACTGATATTCGGGTTGACCATCATCGCTTGGCGTTGAAGGATTCCTGTTTCTGTTGTGAGCGATCTGATTCTTCGAGCTAGAACCTTCGACGTTGCTCGAGATTATAAGAGGATGATTGATCAGTTCACTATCAAAAGCACCTTCCATTTGGGAATGGAAGAAACAAAAATCCTCAGAGCATCCGCCCGCTTGATCTTCCGAAATCATATGCCCAAGCCGGGCAGATCTTTGAACACTAGGCGCAATATGTTGATCGGGGATAGGAAGAGCACTAGCGAAAAGTTGCTGCTCAAACCAAGGAGTTCGTACCTGCTGCACTTGTGGCATATACTCTTGAGGGGTGCTGAGATGATTCGGGGGAATATTCTGATTAGCGCCCAAGTAGTCGATGGTGCTGCTACCAGCTTGGTCGGTGCCTAGATTCGGCAGGGTATTTCTTACTTCAGGGGCATTGTAGTTATAGCCATGCCTAGTGTTTAGGCACAAGTTGAGTTCTTTCAGGTTCAGTGCTGTGTGGCGCTGTCTTAGCGCCCTTCTGTAGCTCTTGAGGTGACTCGCGACTCCATCTTTAGTGAGTCATGGTATGTTCATGATCTCAAGTATGCGCGTTGGATATGCTGAGTTGATCCCTAGTTGCTGAACCGCACTAAGGAACTTGAGATGAAGCTCGGGGGACCAATTGACCCTCGTCTTCTTGCGAACCGGAACAGTGTTGACAACTTGGCTATTGCTCTCTGGCCTATTTCCAGTAGGATTTGATCGAGCCGGAAATTGTTGTGGAGGGAATTCATCAGCTTTGGATTGGTCGGTCGTGATAGTAAGCTCATCGTTAAGGAAACTCCAATCATGGTGACGCATATCACATCCTTTAGAAGGCATCGGTATTGACTTCGTAGAATTGATTTGTTCATGCATATCTCCAACAAAATCCGATTGTATCGAAGATGGTTCGAGGGAGTGGGGTGGTGAATGAGCATTTTCAATCCTCATATAAGGCTTATCAAGGAACATTTCGCCGAGAGTGATAGGGCCACCGCAATTAAGGCAAGCGATAGTGCTGGGAGCTTTCTTATACCTCATGTTCTCCGCTCGAAGCTTTTCGTTTTCCTCCTTTAGAATCGCAAGTTCTTGACGTCTGTGTTGAGCCCTCAATTTGGCTCGCTTATTTTGAAACCAAAACTTGACTCTCAAAGGTTTCATCCCTAGCTTCTGGCCCAATTCATTTCTTTGTTTCATGTTCGGGAGAGGGCATTCACTAAAGAAAGCTTCAAGCTCTTGGATTTCATTCTGAGTGTGGCACTGGCGACGTTTCCTTTTCCGGGATTGACCATCGCTGCTGCTGTTGTCGTCGCTGCTGAGATCCTGAACTTCGTTGCCGAAAGGGTTGGGTTCTGTGGTTCTGGTACCAGACGCCATCCTAGAATCTTCGAGATCTCTCAGTAGTTCATTTTCTGAGATTTTTGGATCAGTCACCTCTAGCAACTGATGGTAACTCTCAAACATGTTGGATCGAAAAATGTTCGATCAATTTTTGCTCACTCAGGGTTCTCTACTCTCTCATGTATGCTCACTCTCTCTAAATTTTCTTTTGAGTGGTTCTGTATGCCCATGAAACGTTCTTTAAACATGGATGAAGATCATCAGGCAAGCGTTGCTCCCAAGATTTCGTATTTCCCGCTTTGTTGTCTTCTTTCTTCTTTTCAACGTGGAGGGACACCAAATCGATTTCCTTTTCTCGATATCCATGTCTGTCTCCCACTTATTTTCAAAAAGGTGGAACTACGCTCGCCTCCCGCTCAGTTTTTTAATATGATGAGACCGCCAAATCCTTTCGCAACTTTTTTCGATAGTTGCGCTTAACTCCCGTTCAATTTTAATATGGTGACACCGACATATCTTTTTACAACTTTTTTAGGTTTATCAAGCCTGAAATCGCGGACTGGGACAAATCTGATGGTTCACCGAAAGAGCCACCATTGCTTTACCCAATTAACTTGGCTCCACGAGCATTATTGTTGTGCCTTTCTTCATTCTCGAGTTGCTATAAAAGGAGGAGTTAATGCAGAGAAGATTAACACTCTTACATAATTGCCTTTTCGTATTTTAATCACTCTACCACACTCATCTTCTTCTCCCTCACTCCAACGAAAATGACCTCCTTTCCTATTCGCGCTTTCTCGTCCGAAATTTTGGCCCAGTGGGAAAAACTCTATAACCTCCTCGGTCGAGGCTATGCTCATATAGCCGATCACCCAGAAACTGAAGATGAAATCCGTATTTTGCTCGTGGAAATAGACACCACCTCCATCGAGGGCACTAATTTAGAGAGGGAATATAGAATCTTCCCAACCCTCTTTATAAACTTTTTAGAGACTTACCGTGTCGCTCATCGAAAAGCTACCGTGGCTCACGTTTTGCGAGCTCGCTATGAGGATCGGTCCAACTGCTTGGTGTTGGCCAACCTTGTGGCCGATAGTCACAGAAAGGCTGTTGAGTTCGCCAACAAGCGAGTCTCGATGTTGCTTCGCGAGAGGGGAAATTTGGTGGAGCGCTTGGCCTTATCCCTGACCACCTATGAGCACGACCGTCGTAATGTCGTGTTGAAGTTTCAATGTGAGTGGCAGGAAGAAAGGCTTGACAGCATTACCGCGGATATAGCCCATGGGAGAGGACTAGTTCGGGACCTGGAAATAGCCGCCGAAGATCACGGGACCAAGGTTGCCGATCTTAAAGGGGAATGTAAACGCCTTCTTCTTAAGCTTGCAGATCTCGAGTCTCGAGGTGGTGAGTATAAGCAAAGCATCAATAATATGGAGGGCCAACTAGGTTCCTTTGTGATGCTAATTAGGGCTCATTGCGGTTTTATGTTTCCACCCCGATGATTTGTATGATCTGCTTTTAAGGTCCCTCGATTGAGCGAAATGAATGAAAGCTCTAATGTGTGTGTCTCAACTTCTGTATGGATGACTTTCTCGAACACCTGACCACTCTCAACCTAGGCAAGCTGCGCTTTGACATTGATGATTCGAGCGTGTACATCTTGATTTTTTAATCTTGCTTATGATCGGATAAAGGAACCTCCCACCGCGATTATCCACAAAAAGACTTCTCTTCTCTACTTGTTTTTAACTTAGAGATGCCCCAGTTTCGATCTTTGAGACGTGACTTCAGGATCACCTATTCCAAATTGTCATCTTCATTAGATGATACCTCAATGATGTCCATAGTAGGCTCTTCTTGTCCACTTGGCGCTCGTAATGGGATGACACCATCTTCATCTTCCATCAAGAACATTGGGAGGAAAACACACATATCTATCCTCAAAATGGCATTTAATCCAATCACCGGAATTATGCAATGAATATAATGATTAAGAGCTGTAACAAGTTCGAGGGATAGAAAAGTCTTACCAACCAAACTTAAGAGAAAATCAAGCTTCTCTGTATTTTTTGCAGTGTTAGGTATACTAACCTTCCATAGACAAACGCATGAGACAAGTGAGGGAAAACTCCTAAAAATCAAAAGATAGGGCTTGGTACCTAAAGCCAAGGTTCTCACCTCGAATTCTGGGAAGAGCCGATTCCATTGCACAACTATCGTTGCATTGGGACTCAATCCATAGTTCGAAGTGAGCGGAATTGAAAAGTGGATTACCCCATGTTTTTCCTCACAGAGATTCCATTTTCAATTCCTTCTATTGTGTTCCTAAAGAGGGCGCCTGGGGTTTTAGGCGCAATTGTGTGTATTCATTGTGTCGTGCTAAAGCAATAGACATGCATTTTATTTAACAATCACCGCTTCAATATAAACATCCACACAATCATACATCCAAAACTCCTGCCTGCATAAAACAAAGTTAACAAGCACTTCACCCCTTATTTCTCCCGTCTACAAAAACATCTAACACATTCGTTAGCATATATACCTCACTTTCGAGAGCATCTGCATAAAATTAGGTTAGAAGAATCAATCAACTTTTTAATCGGCTCAAGTCCACTAAATGGTTAAGAACCAGTCCCCAGCAGAGTCGCCAGTCTGTCGCGACCCTCTTGAGGTTGTCGGGCTCTCGAGGGCTAATGGGCCGTCCTGTCTGGTCGGACGCGGGCCTCTCCCAAGGCCCATTACCCAAATCGCAACGGAGGTATGCGTGATCGACTTTCAGTGTGGTCTAGTGACATGTGCTAAGTGTGCATGCCATGGAGTCGCCACCAATCATTTTTTTAGGGTGTGATTGGACCACCCAATCGAATAGTTGGGAGTTTCTATTCAATTATGCGAGAACCAGAAAAATGGTTTCGGGGACTTAGTTACACCAACTGTCAGAGTTGACGCCCTTTCGGTACCTAAGTTGACTGAATTTTCTAGCCTGAGATTCATGCGGATGAGTAAGGTATGAACCCTAAATCTAGAAATTCATGCAGATAGGAGTGATTATCCTAGCAATCACAATCAGTAATAAAATGCGCAACTCAAGGAATCTAGATATGCAAATAAATCACATGGCATTCTTAGTAAGGCCCTATTTATCAATCACAGCTCAAGAATGATTTAGCTGTCCTAGCCATTCTACACATGATCTAACCTAAGAAAAGCATTAGGAAGCATCGAAGGAGTTCGAGAGTACTCACATGGGGTTCGCCGTGCCCTGGTTTGGTCTTGGACGAGCTATCGAGCTCATGTCGACCCGATTATATTTGGGGATCCACTCGGCGTTTTACACCATAAAATCATGTGAAACAAAAACGAAAATATTCAGCAAGGGGAATATATTGTAGATGGTGGTCGATCTAATTGGACGTCAAGACTAAAAAATATGTAGAAATTTACAAATTAAAATACTCGAATGACAGTTTTTTGCCAAATTCAACTCTATGCGTCGTGAAGAAACACATGCAATTGAACTTGAATTTTGACTATTTATGAGTTCAAAATGAAAAGGAAATTAAAATAAAAATATTGACTATTTTTCTATATTTTTACGACATCGAACGCTATTTTTCTTCATTTTTCATGTATTTTTCTATTTTTGGAAAATATTAAAAAATATTAAAAAATATGACAAATTATTTTTTTTTTAATCAAAAATGGTTCCTTTAGCTTGGTCAAGGCTACCAAAGATGATTTTTTAATTTTTTTTTAACTTTTTATAGATTTTTTATGAATTTTTTAAAAATAAACTATGAAAGACTGATCAAAAATCAGGTGTCAACACCTACATCCACACATAATGTAATGCTTGACTCGACTCAGCAGTCATGTCAGTCAATCACTTAATACATCATCACATTCACAAGTATGCACAGGACATCACACACGTCCATTTTATTAACAATGATTGTGCCACCGGCACATGAGAAGATCTACGCGAAAGAGGGCGTGATTTGACTCACACAAATAACGCGATCTAGCACATCAGTGCGATCTAGCGTTCTATCGGTAGGACCGGGTTACATTCCTTTACTCTCAGCAACAGCTACTACAAGCAGTGTATCCAATGCACCCGTTGCACGGCACGGCGGTAGGCATCCCTAAATGGGGTGTCGGTCCATCACCAGATGCGACCGGCATCCGACCAACTCTGCATTCGTACTAGTTAGCACCAGATCAGAATTGTCGTGCTTCTAGCAAGTCGTCTGGTGCAATCATATTGGTACGGCACGAACATGTCAAGAAAAGCATCATCGTTCCCTCATATGATCATACAATACACATCCAGCAATCAACTCATTTCATTATCTTTGGTTAAAGCCGGATGCTCACACATGCATGTAAAGGATTTGGTCGAAGGCCATTTTCATGCTAAAATATGTCTTTTGATTCTGCACTCGGTCATATGCATATGCAGACTATCCACTGGTCGCCACAACCACACACCGGGCGATTAACCCCAAATCATCGATCACACAGCCAATGGACATTCAATATACTCAATCAGGCATTTCAGCGAAGCGATCAAATCAACAAGGCCATAACTCAATCCCAAGCAATCAAATCCGATTAAGCAACATCAAGCTCAATTCGTGCAATGCATTTATTAATCGATTCAATTTATAATATCGATCGCTCGCTCGTCTCTAGCCTGTCGCTTGCTCGCATTCGAACCACAATCAATCATTCAATCAATATTAATCTAGCAATAATTAGCCACATACAATTCAATCAATCCGGCTAACCTAATCGATCGGCCATTTAACCTAATCCCAATTTATATCTAAACTGGCCTCGATCGCGTACTTAAATACCCTGATTGGCTAATTGACTAATCCTAGGCGCAATTAGCGCCCTAACCAAGGATTAGCGTCAACTCACCCGGTGAGTTAGCTCGGGTGGTCTCAATTGCGACGGCGCAGGTGACGACGACGAACGGCGACGGCGGTTCTCGGTGAACCTAGGGTTTATCGTGCGGCGACTCTACCCTACACTTCAAGGACATTTCGGGAAGGTCCGGCAAGGTTGCCGGGACAGGTGGCCGACGATAGGAGCTCCGGCGAGCGGCGGCTGAAACTGAACGGGCCAACAGAGTAAAAACAGGGGAACCAGGCTGTTCTTGGGTGGTTCTCGGCCTCAAGGGCCGTGACAAGGCCGACCAAGGTTCGGGGACTCACCTAGGGGTCGAGGGGAGTCGATCGGGACCGGTGACGGGAGGCGGAGGGAGGCGAAACAACCACGAACAGAACCGGCGAAAACAAGGGATTCGCGCGGTTGATACATGGGAGGTGATCGGGGGCTGTTTCCGAGCTCCACGCGCGGCGACGAGCTCCCACGAGATCAGGGTCACTAGAGAGGGGTGCTAGGAGGTCGTCGAAGGCCGAGACGGCGGCCGGTTTGGCAGGATCTGAAGAAACCCCGAAACAGAGCACGGCGGCTCTCGGGGCTGTTCGCGGCGGTTCCGGCGGGTAATGGCCAGAGGGATGGCGTTAGAGAGGTCGTGAAGGAGCTGAGGGATGACGGTGATACGGTGGTAGGAGGCGGTGGCGCCGTAAATTGCGGGAGGAGGATGAAGTGTTCTCGGGTCAGGGAACCCGAGAACAGAGCAGGGCTTCCCGCGGCGGTTTCGCGGCCGTCCGGCTGCGAACAGTGGCTGAGACTGGGTCAAGGTGATGGAGGGGAGTGGTTGGAGGTCGTGGTGGTCGGTTGGTGGGTGGTGGTCAGCCAAAAATTTAACGGAGGAGGAAGCTCGGCTGGGAGGGGGCATCCACGGATCAATAGAGTGAAGAGAGAGAGAGAAGAGAGAGAGAAGAGAGAGAGAGATGTGAGAGAGTGGGTGATGGGCTGATGGGAGAGATGGTGGGGCCCACATGAAGACTTTTTGGCCATTTTTGTCTTTTATGCATTATTGAGGGGCAATTTGGTCATTTGGCGAATTAAGACTGAAATGAAATTTCGGTACGCTAGACGAAAGGTAATTTTGGTAATTTCACAGGCTAAGCTTGGTCAGGATTAGGTTCAGGTCGCGAGGATTGAAATTCTAATTCACGGCGACTAAAAATTTGAAACCTAATCTAAACCGACTGAAGCTTCCGAACTTGTCCAATTATCGTCTCTTCAGTCCTTACGATCCAACACACTTTATCGACTGAATTTCAATATTAATACACTTTATTGAATTCAGGCACTTTACAGAAGTCGAATTTTCAGGGCGTCACAAGTACGGTGACATTTGTCTTGCAGACTGACGATTTTCTCATTCACTGTGCTAAGAAAAATTGTCCTAAAAGTTATAATTCTATTGCACTTTTATCAATTCTTTTAAATTTGCCAATTCGGTCCATTCGCCCAGTTTTGGACGAAAATTACTAATATGGATATTGACCGTCCTACTTAGCTATATATATATATATACACACACGGTTGGCGAGGGTCACGGCCCTCGGCCAGATCTGGGGGAGGCCATTGCTACCGCAGGAGAGGGTCACGGCCTTCGGTCGACCTTGCCGAAATCTGGGTGAGCAGCTGAGGCAGCTTTTCCCAATTAGGCGAGGGCTCAACGACCCTTATCGGCCATTGAGAAAAAAAACTTAGAAATTTAAAAATAAAGGATAATTTTTTTTAAAAAAAAATATGATAAAATATAATATTAGGATATTATTAAAAATTATCCACGTTGGCATCGGCCGTGCCACGTAGAACGGCCTGCATCCACATATGCAATTTTCGGCCAAAATTAATCGGACTGACTCCATTGGCAAAAAGTGAAAAGATTTGGGGCTGAATTGACAAACTTAAAATGTTTAGGATTCAATTAATAAAAGTACAATAGGCTTAGGAATTTTCGGACAATTTTCCCCACCGAGTTATTACAATCTCTTTTTGAGCATATGACTAGCGGCCATCGAATGTGGTAGTCTTCCCTGTCCCACATGGACCGGGTTATCATCGAAAATACATGGATCTGTGAGCCGAAGATGGTACCTTAGTTCAAACCATTAATATGGAGGATGGGACACGCTTATCAAGTTTTGTCGAGATTGGAAACTGTTGATTTTATTAATCAATTCCTTGACATGGTAGTTGCGTACGCCGAGAACTCATTCTTACCCTAGGCTAAAAACATCAACGGAACGTGATTGCAACGTCTTACCTAAAAAGAAAGACAAAAGCATTAGAAATGTCAAAACTTGTACCGAATTGTGGGTCTATTTTAACCTTTTCTTTCGTTTGCCATTGAGCACTAATTCTATAACTTTTAGAATTCATACCATCGAGATGTCGTTTAGAGATCTATATACCTTGTTAGAGGGAAAATTACCAAAAAAGTCCTAAACCTATTGTTATTGTGCCAATTCAGTCCTCAACTTATTTTTTTTGCCGATTCAGTCCTAAAACTTTTGTAATCGTGCCAATTCAGTCCATCCAGCGAATTTTGGCCGACCGACGCTGACGTGGAAGTCGACCGACCGGCAACCTAATATTTTAAATATTTTTTGGATTTTTTTTTTATTTTTTAATATGTTTTTATACTTTTTTCATTTCTTTTTCATTGCTTTTTCTTTTTTCTCCTCCCATGTTCTTCGTCCTGTCCCTCCCCTGTTCTTTGTTCCTCATCCTGTTCCTCTGCTCCAATCATCTTCTTCCTCCACCTCGGCGACCTACCAGAGGATGGCCGGTGAGGCTCGCCGACCTCGCTATAGCCGGGCGAGGCAAGACCTTGCCGTGGCGGGCGAGGTCAAGCCTCGCAACAGTTGGGCGAGGTCGCTGGCCAACCTAGATCTGACACCGTGAGCGTGTTTCAGAGCCGGGAAGCTAGAGAACTTCATGGTGTGGATGGTGGTCGAACACCGTGAGCATGTTTCAGAGCTGGGACCTCGATTGTCATCTGCCGCTGGGCCGACGGGTTCCTGCTCATGGTCATCTTCTTCCTACGTGTTTTCCTTTTTACTGCTGCCATTTTCTTCCTGCACTTCGGTCATCTTCATCCTCGGTTTGGGGATGGACTAGAGGATGGTCGACCTCGCCTCGCAGCGGTGTCAGATCTGGGCTGGCCGGCTCTGAAACACGCTAATGGTGTCAGATTTGGGCTGGCCAGCGAGCCTCGTCCTGCTGCTGCGAGGCCTGACCTCGCCCGCCACAGTAAGGTCGGGCCTCGCCCGGCTATAGCGAGGTCGGCGAGCCTCGCCGGCCGTCCTCTGGTCGGTCGCCGAGGTGGAGGAAGAAGATGATTGGAGCAGAGGAAGAAGATAAAAGGACGAAGAACAGGGGAGGGACGAACAGGGGAGGAGGAAAAAAGAAAAAAGCAATGAAAAAAATGTATAAAAACATATTAAAAATTTAAAAATCCAAAAAATATTAAAGATATTAGGTTGCCGGCTGACCGGCGTCCACATTAGCGCCGGCCAGCCAAAATTCGTCGGATAGACTGAATTGACATGATTACAAAAAGTTTAGGACTGAATCGGCAAAAAAAAAATAAGTTTAAGATTGAATTGGCACAATAGCAATAGGTTTAAGACTTTTTTGGTAATTTTCCCCCTTATTAGACGAAATAAACTTGAATGACCTATTTTCTGTTGCTTTCTCTTTTCCACGTGGCTGCATTTTTTACTTGTTGATACGTTTTCTCTTTTCAACGTGACTATTTCTGGAGAACCATTTCCTTGTGTGAAGGGATCGTCTGCCCTTTCCTTAGAAGGGCAGACCCTACTCTTGGAATCCAGGCCATCCGTGTTATGCCGTTTCAAAGACATATGGTTGGCACTCAAAATAATTCACCCATCAAGACATGTACCGAGTGTTGACACCTAATTTTTGATCAGCCTTTTTTGGTCATTTCTTTGAAAAATTATAAAAAAATCCATAAAAAGTCAAAAAAAATTGCAAAATCAACTTTGGTGGCCTTGGCCAAGCCTAAGGGACCATTTTTGACAAAAAATAATTTTTCATAAGTTTTTACATTTTTTTAGTATTTTTGGAAAATATGAAAAATACTAGAAAATTCGAGAAAAATAGAATTTGAGGTCACAAAAAAATAGAAAAATAGCCAATATTTTTATTTTAAATCCCTTGTCTTTTTGACCTCACAAAAAGCCCAAAATCAGATTCAATTATAGGCGTTTCTTTATAACACATATGATTGAATTTGAGAAAAAATATCAATTGAGTCTTGTTATTTGCAATTTTGGCATTTTAAGGACCTTGACATTCAATCTGATTGTCCCCCACTTCAATTTAGTCCGATTGTTCGCATAAATTACCCAATTACACAAATTACATGCTAAATTGCATTTTAGCCCTTGAAATTGGGCACAATTGAAATTACTTTCAATTCAAGGGCTATCATTGCAAATTAAACATACTCCTCAATGGTTTTCACCATTTTGAATCGATTGGCATAGGCGATTCGGCTCAATTTGATCATTTGAGCCTTCAATTGCGCAAATCCCTAATTTGCAATTATATGAAAATTTGGGGTTTTTGTTGAAATTGATATGAACTTTTGGGCAAAACCGCATTTTTAGATAAAATCCATGCCCTAGATTCCATTATGAGGTTCAATTGCAAAAATTTCCTATTAATTTGGGTTTAATTTGGAAAATTGCAAGTCGGGACCGATTCAGACCGGTCTGACCGCCGGTCGGACCGGTCAAATCGGTCCAGAACAGTGTCATCGTCTTCCTCAGGTCTACGCGCGAATGAACAGTACAAAGTTGAATTTCAACAACAAAATTGACCGACCAATCGACTATAATCGGAGAGGCATTGTCGGGCGTTTAATTCCTTAGACCATTCCCCGTCGATCGGGACCGGAATGGTGATCAACGACCGCCGGAGCAGATAGTAATCGGCCGGTCAAGACGCGGGATCTGCGAAAGTCAACGATTACCAAATGCAGGTCAAATTCGTGCCAAATGCGACCACCGGAGGTCCCGAACAGAATAGCCACTTAATGCCCGTCAATTGCCGGTCGTCGGTGCCCATTTCGCACGTGTTTTCACGTGCGGAGGTCACCTATTCCAACTTCTCGATTCGGCGCCAAAGCTGAAAATGCTATATAAGCCAACAGACCTTCGCGAACTAGGGGGTTGGTGAATTCAGTTCGCAGAGAGGAAACTGAATCGAAAGAAAGAGAGAAAGAAAGACTGAGAGCTCGCCCTCCAACCGCCATTGTCGAGGGCTCGAGTTCGAACTGTGAGGCGTGGGTTAGGCCATTTCCAGGCCAAACCAAAGCCGGTGGGTGTAGCGGAGAGGTTGCCTAGATACCCAGGAAGTGATCGCCGTCGACCGCACAAGCTACGACCGCGAAAACAGGTGAGTCAGAGCTTCGAACTCTATACTGAGCTTCAATGGCGAACTTCATTTATGGCAATGATTCTTGCATTTAGTGTGTGCGTTTCGTTCCTTGAACATCACTGACCATCATCACATCTTCTTTTTGCATCGATTTTGTCTGAATACCTCGAATTGAGTCTTCGAACTTAGCCTCCATAGCCGACCACTGTTTATACTTGCCTAGCCCAATCTAGGCCGTGCGAGCTCGATCGGAGCTCGAGGTAAGTCTTCTGCACCTCCTGCCATGTCAATCTGTGAATGAATTGATCTGATCTCGCGTGGTCTGTGTGATTGAACTTCCATGGCCGTACTTGGCGATTCACATGATGTTCTTGATTATGTGGATTATATGCTCCGATCCTTAGATATGTCAGGATAGAGTCGATTGCGAGTCGATTGGTGTTGGTTTGGCACCATTTCATCAAGGTTTCACCATTAGATCGGCGCCGGAGCTCCTCAGCCGTCCATTCCGCTGGGGTCGAGAGGTTGAAGACGATGCTGACCTAGCGAGTCAACGAGTCAAAACGCTTAGGTGGCAATAGGTCATTGGTCCACGTGTCGGTCTAGTCAGCTTGGCCGTTAGGGGTTGTTATTCGAATAGGTAGATCCAACGGCTGAGATTAATCGAGTCTAATGAATGGTGGCCATTGGATTAGAAATTATGATAATTCGAAAATGATTTTAATCAGAAAATAAAAATTGGTTGAAACGGCGTTGTATGGGTTAGTTAGTGGGCGACGTCGTTTAGGTTAGTATGAATAGACGGTTTAGATTGAGTCTTAGGTTCTAATTGTGGCCGTAGATTTTAGTAAGTCAATCAGACGGTCCTGGGTGAGTTTTCTTTTAATCTAGACCGTAGGTTCTAGTCAGACCATCCGATGGCCGTGGATTAGCCACGCGGTTCATTAGGGACCGTCGGATTAAATCCGATTAAACCGAAAATAAAAAAAAACGCGCGATGCGACGTCGTTTTAAGGAGCTGGTCTCGCGGGTCCGGGCCGGGTTCCGACCCGAGTGGGTCGGGTTGTCCCGGTCGGAAATATTTTTTAAATAAAAAAATTCAGAAAATGTTTAAAAAAATAAAAAAATTAGAAAAAATCCTAGAAAATCATAAAAAAATTCTAGAAAATCCCAAAAAAGGTAGGAAATTCCTAGACACTCCAGAAATTCCCAAAAATTGAGGATTGACCACAGACAACTGGTCAATCCTATTTTTGGGATTTCTCATTTGTCCTTCCAAGAATTGACGACAATGCCCTTTAGGGGTAATTCATCCCTACTTTGTATTTTGAGATAGGTCGAAAATGCCTAGATTAGGATAGGGCCAGTTAGGTGGCGAATCCTTTTGCTGGGGTTTTTGAATCTCACCATTTTCCCTGAAATGACGATTTTACCCCTCAAAGGGTAAATCGTCTTTCCCATTCCAGTCGAGTCCTGAAAATTGCTCAAAGTTAGGGTTTGGGTCAGGTGGGTGACCAACCCTAATATTCGAGATTTTCAGCTCTCATCTTTGTCCAAAATGACGACTTTACCTCTCCGAGGGTAAAATCACTTTTAAATTCCAGAAAAATCCTGAAAATTCCCGAAAAATAGGAAATGGATTGGATTGATTGCCAATCCTATTTCTCCCATCTTTTGACCGTACAATTCATCTAAAATGACAAATTTTCCCTTCCGAGGCGAATTGTCCCTGAATTGTTCAAAATTACGATTTTGCTCCTCATGGGCGAATCATGTCAAAATCATTCCTAAGCTTTGTTTGATACTTCTCTAGGCCAATAGGGCCTCACTAGGGATGCCATGCTGGTTTCATGTGATTTATCCGCATGTTATGGATCCTTGATTTGTGCTTTTATTTTAATGACTGTGAGTAGTAGGGTAGACATTCCCACATGTATGAACTCCTAGATTTAGGATCTGTACCCCATTCGTCTGTATGAAATCCTAAGATCAGATAAACCATTCAATTTAGGTACCGAAAGGGCGTCAACTCTGATAGTTGGCGTAACTAAGTCCCCGAACCCATTTCTCTGGTTTCTGTAGAATCGAATAGATCGCTCCCAACTATTCGATAGGGTTTCCGATCGTACCCTCCACGAAACGATTGGTGGCGACTCATTGGCATGTACACATATCACATGTCACCAGACCGCACTGAAGGTCGACCACGTATATCCAGCCGTTGCGATTTGGGTAATGGACCTTGGGAGAGGCCCGCGTCCGATCAGGCAGCGATCGGGCGGCCCATTAACCCCCTTCACCCGCTCCGCGAGAGGCTCGCGACACCGAGCACGTGAGAAATCAGTGCATGTGATTAAAATGTGGGGAATCGACGCACGTGATAGACACGTGAGGAACAAAGCACCTCGACAGAGTTCAGAGTAATCACTTGCGGATCATGCTGATCAATGAGAAACGCCGAGCAAGTTATCAATACCATCGAGAAATAACACCACCTGTCCAAGTAGCAAGGATTATACCGCATATTCAGAGTGGCGGAAACACATTAAAGATGCATAGAGCAAGCTATAAACGTAGAGGCCAATGAGGATAATCCCGCCAAAGATTCAAGAATATTTCGAGGAGCGCCAAAGAAAGACAAAATTTCGTCTTGAATTGTATGGTGGGAGAGCAGTTTTCAGCAGGCAAAGACGAAAAGTTCTCTGAAAATACGACCCAGGAAGTCGAAAAACGTGAACACAAGCGACACAAATGGAGGAGGATTAGCTAATACAACTATCGGCATGTATTGGGATTTTGATCCAAAAGTCCTGAGTAAGTGGAGAACGTGGGCACGACTGGTGCGAGTAAAGGGGCTAAACTAAAGTAAAGGTAGTGAGAGTTATTTGAAGCTAATGGTGCGTATGGTAACGCTTTAGAAAAAGTGTTTATGTTCCCAAAGTGTTTCCGGAACACTTTGGGAACAGAAACACGTACGGTAAAAAAATGTTCTCAAAATGTTCCGAGAACACTTTTCATAAAAAAAATACTTTTGAAGCATAATTGAGGAACAACAAATACTTGTTTCTGTGTTCCCGGAACACTTTTTAGAAAAGGTTTTGGAACACTTTTGTCAAAAAAATGGAAAATTCTAAAAAATTCTAAAAAATTTTAAAAAATAGGAAATGGCCACAATCAACTGGCCATGACCTGTTTCGGGTCTTTCGACCCCCGATCTTTCCAGAAATGACAGTTTTGCCCCTTCGGCAATCCGTCCCCCAAAAAATTCATAAAAAATCAAAAAAATCCCAAAAAATAGGAAATAGTTACGATCAACTGGCCAAGACCTATTTCGATATTTGGATCCCCGATATTTCTTAAAAATGACGATTTCGCCCTTTCGACAAATCGTCTCCCAAAAATTGAAGAAAATCAAGGAATTCCGAAAAAATTCTCAAAAATAGGAAATTGCCACAATCAGCTAGCTATGGAATATTTTGGGTAATTTGATATCCAAACTTTCCAAAAAATGACGATTTCACCCTTTGGGCAAATCCTCCTCAAATCTTCCCATTTTACCCCTGGCCTTTAATCACAGGTTCTTTAAACCCCTAGGGCTATGTTAGGAGGCCCTTATTGTGAATTGATGTGCGTTGACATGGTTCATTTATGCACTTTATTTCTCTTTCATTATATTGATTGTGATTGATAGGACTAGTCTTCCAATCTGCATGAAACCCAGAATCAGACTTACCTCACCTAAAATTGCGCCTGCATGAAATATTAGTTAGGAAAACCACATATGCTACTGGGGAGCGAGCAATAGGAAGTGGTCAAAATTTGATATTGTCGGATGATGAGGACAATTGTGAAGATGATGGTAATCCTGACTATGGTGATCTTGTCTATGCATATGGGTCTACAGAAGAAGAGGTTGCTGATGATGTATTAGGTGTGCAGGGAAGTGAGATGAACATGCTTAGAAAAAGCATTGCAAATAAAATGGCAAGTGACTACAATATGCCTGCAATTCCATGACTTTGTATTTTTATATCATGTAATCATATTTTTAATTACTTGGGAACATTTATGTATGTCTCATAATTGTAATTTTTTCTATCAATGGAAAACATATTTGATATTCTCATTATTTAATTTCAAATTCGACTTGTCTTTTAATTTTTTTTATAGCTGATCTTGTCCATATTGTAATTATAAACCGTGCATAAAATTTGATTTACTAAATTGAATGAGATTTAATTTAATTTTAATATATATATATATATATATATATATATAGTCGCCTTAATTAAATGAAAAAATTGGAACATATTTTTTTTTGCGGTTATCATACGTGTTTCTGTTCTTTTTTTGTTCCGAGAACAGAATTTTTTTGCAGTTATTAAACGCGTTTCTGTTTCCAAAAATCGTAGCTGGGAACAGAAACACAAAAAAGTGTTTTTGTTCCAAAAGTTGTTCTAGAAACAGAAACGTTACCATACGCACCCTAAATAACTGCTCGAAGACTTTCACGGGAGAAGGTAGACATGACTACTATTGGCGTGCTAAAGACCTGCTGAAGGACAGTTACCTACTCAACCATTATAAATAGCAACCTACCTCCTCAGAGAAACTCCCGAACAGATCAACAAATTTATCTTATGTTTACTTATCGCACTATTACTTTACTTTTCTCAGCTGTAGTTTTCATATTCTCGTAGTTGAGTCAAACTTGCATTTGTCTTTATTCCAGACACCTCACCATTGAGTCAAACTCCAGTGTTTTATCGAAGCGTATTCAAGGCTTTGTCGTAGAGTCAAATTCTGGCACAATTTCAAGTGCGTATATTTGTTATTTTTTTTTATATAGAAATTGTGCTCACTAAGCTATTCCATCGAGTCTAGCTCTGGTTAAGTCTACGTTTGTGTATTTTCTTTCAATTTCATCTGTTTCGATTCCCTTTGAGTTGTACTTAGAGAGTCTCTTCATTGAGTCAAACTGTGGTTGAGAAAATAATATTTGTGTAATTCCATCGGAATCTTTGTAGGTCTCACGTGTCGATTTTCTGATTATCTAGATCTCTCCTGTCCAAGATCTTCATGGAATCCTTTTATCATATTTAACAGCCGAAGAACAAATTTTGGTGAAAATGTTTTGTCGTGGAGCAATTCCGTCGAAACACATATAACCAAGAAAATCACAAGGAGAAAGCTTCTTTGCATCATTAGCTTCGGGGGTAGCTAAAATCTCTTTTGTGATGACACTTAAAACAAGACCAGTTCTGCTGTGGGAGAGAACGGTAAAATTTGAAGTTTGTCACCCCTATATTTACATGGCTTCGATAGTCAATTTAGAGCTGTCGACATTGAGACAAATGTTAGGTGTAGGTCAGAAGGGAAAAGCTGCTGCTTTTACCAAGCAGAGAGCATCATCGAGATCACCATATGATCATCGTATTCACTTTGTTGGAGCACTTTGTATTTTTTTCTTTCTTGATAGTTTGGTTTGATGAACGAAGCGAAGGCCTCTACATCTGTCGCCATCCTGCAAGTTGATCTATCTCCCTACCTTTAATGGTTGATTAACAGGGCCAGAAAGCCAGTAAGTGCGGTACTTTTTCTAATACAAAGTCACCAGTAAATGTGTCTCGCGTTCGATTTTCTGATTGATGACGTGCACTTATTTCATTGTTGATCGGCTGGTTTCAATCAGTCTGGCGATTCCATGTCTTTGTCTCTACTAGCATGACTGTATTAGACGCGACAAGATACGTTTCGGGTCAATTCAGGCTATTAAGCTTCAATGAACAGGGAGAAACATAAACAAGAGGGCGAATGAATGTAAGAAGTGAAGAGGGTATATTCCGAAACTCCCTGGCTTTTGTTATTGTCCCCCTGTCTCGCTCATCACAAGATTGTTCTCTTCCTGCCCAAAAACAGAGTCTCTACTCTGTTCAGCTCCAACTTTAGGGGTTGGATATGTTAGAGAATCAAACTACCACATTGCATTATAGCATGCAGCAGATATGTAGCAACACTAATTTTCAACTCCAATTTACAATTCTGTTTTATTTTCACAACTTCAACCCGCTCTTTTTTTCCAACTACAATTTAATTCTTTTCCCTCACGTTGTTACCCATCTACCACAGAAGACGGTAAAGAAAGGCTAGATAAATTCTACTACGGTACAGATCGCGAGTAGCACCGCTGTGGGACAGCATGCGATTGCAGGTGGCTGACAGAAATCGCCTCGCAAATAATGTAGAAGGCCCACTTGCTACTTAGGCCGATTATAAGCCATGTCTTTCACTTGTTCACCTTCAAGGAAGGCCCTGCTGATGCCCTTCGGACTGTTGCTGCGGCTGCAGCTGCGGTTGCTGCGGTCCCCGCTTGTCCTTCTTGGCAACTTTGAATTCGCCGTAGAAGTACGAAGCAAAGCCCCAGAGAGAGAGGATCAGGGACACGGCCTTCTCCACCTGGAACTTCTCCTGGAAGCAAATGACCCCCAGGATCCCGGTGATCGGGAGGAGGACGGCGATGATGATCCCCGAGAACAGGGAGGAGGAATAGAAGATGACTCCTATGGCTCCCAAGAAAAAGAACTGCCAGACGATCCCGTTCCACGCGAGCAACACGTAGTACCGGGCTTCTCCGAGCTCGTAGGTCCTGGCTTCTCTAGGAATCGCCTGCGCAAACCCGAGGTCAGCGAGTATCCTTAGGGCTCATCGCTCAAAACAAGGGAAAAACAAGAAAACAGGATTCTATGATTGCGGCTCGCCTACCCGCAATAACATCATATGTTTTTCTATCTAAATTGACCGGATGAAATGACGTTGAAAAATGAGGAGGACGGAGACAGCAATTGATGTCTTAGCCAGCTTGTTCTTATTCTCTTATCAGGTTGGAAAAGTACAATAAGGACAAAGTAGTCCGTCACGGTTTTCTGTCGTGCCTACTTCTCGGCAACAACTGTTAACAGTCTGCTATAGTAGACCAAACTTTCGTGTTATGCAAATCTGCCCTAGATTTTCAAATTTTACTTTCGATTGAAATCTTTGCTTAATTCAAGTTTTGCCACGGAGGCACTTTTTTTTTTCTTGGACCTAAAATAGCAGACACTTTCGTAATTATATATGAATTTCAATACGTAATTTCAGACGCAATTTTGTCACAATGTTTTCAAATATGGATTGATAAGAAAAGTAAAAGGTTTGATGAAACATAATAAGCAAACATCATTGCAAACTGAATTTTATCAATGACTTTTTGATTCCTCTAATTTCTCGTGTGAATATGAACTTGACCCTGGGGACTTAAACCTGAACCAAACAATGCGGAAACCGAATCAAGCGGAACCGGGAACCAAACCCGATCTGGTCCATACGGAACTGATTCATCAAACCAGAAATACCGATTTCTAAGATAAAAATGGTGGAAATTGGAAATCACATGAAAATCAAGTGAGTTTTACATGATTGATGAACCAAAGAGGACGGGTCGAGGTTGAGAGAGAGAGAGAGAGAGAGAGAGAGAGAGAGAGAGAGAGAGAAGAACCTGGAAGTCCTTGTTCACAAGCATGCCGATGGTGCAGAAAGCGGTGGCGAAGAAGCACATCACCAACTGAATCTCCAACACCAGCGAGTATGTGATCGCCTGCTTGGCCTTCTTGTACGTCAGCTCCACCAGAGGCAGTATGAACCCGTACAGCGCCGCCGCACCGAGCGTCATGAAGAACCCCGTATAGTACTCCCGGTTCGACTCCCCCTTCGGCCGGTCGCTGCTCGTGTGCATCGCCAGCACCCCAGCCCCCATCGTCAGCAGGAATACTGAGTTGATCGAGTACGACGTGAACAGCTGCCTCACCAGCAGGAACGCGAACAAGGCCGTGAAGGCCAGCTGCGTGGCAATGAGCAGGGCAGACGTGGAGACGGGGAGCCGCGCCATGCCGTACGCGTAGAGGTAGTCGTCGAGGCCCGTGAGGACCCCGATGACGGCCGAGGCGGCGAAGAGGAAGGGGTCCATGAGGACGAGGCGGGCGGAGGGGCCCTCGGCGGCGCGGCGGCGGAAGTAGGCCGCGGCGAGGGGGACGAAGATGATGGGCCAGCCGCCCGTCTGGAGCCAGCTGGAGAGCCAGATGCGGGCGCCGCCGTGGACGAAGTAGAGCCGCATTAGGAGCGGGCCGCCGCACGTGCCGAGGGAGAGCATGGCGCAGTTGACGGTAAGGAGGAGGAGCCTCACGGTTTTGCCCTGTGGCGCTTCCATGGTTTCCCCCATGACGAAGCTCTCTCTCCCGCCCAGATCCCTTTGAGATTGCTTCTAGTTAAGGTTTCTTCTCTTCACCCAAAAAAGGAAAAAAAGAAAGAAAGAAAGAAAAAGAAGAAACACGACGAAGTGTTTGAGCTCGAGGGGCGATAAGGAGCAGCGAGCGCTCGCGGAGAGGAAAGCAATGGTGGAGAAGCGCGCATTGAAAAGTAGTCGGAGGAGTTCGTTTTTCTTCTTTGTCTGTTCGCCTCTCGGAATGAGACTTACAAATAGCAACCGAGCGGCTGCTCTAAGGCTCGAGGCGAATGTACTTTTTTAAGGATCCAATCCAACGGTTGATAGTTGATGGTGCACGGCAGAATATCGTCCTCTTCGGTATGCATCGGGGGCGCTAGGTAGAATAGCGGGTGCATCATGGGATCAGGATCGCGTCCGGCAGCGCGAATTAGACATTGTGGTTGTGGGCATTGGTGCCATAATGCATATATCATTACCAGGGAGCATCCGACTAACAGTGCCCCATGACTGACAAGTCATGCTCACTAGGGTGTGACGTGTGGGGGGCATTTCGCGGTGACTTTCTCGCACCTTTTGCATTCCCCCTTAGCGTTTTACTTAAAACAAAGGCTGTTGACGAGAGAAGTGGATCTCTTCGGATGTGGGACACTAATCGATGGCCAAGTCGTCAAAATCGAAATCCAATCGATATCGCCGACTCACCTCCACCACATGCAACTGAACCCACACAATTAGATAACGAAGAAAAAAAGACAAAGCACGTGAGAACGAAACATTCTTTTCAAGGAGATGATAAGTATAAAAACTCGTGCTTGGCGCGACGCTTATGCTCGGGCCCGCGTTGCGTCGTCTGGACAAGGGTTGTCAGATTATCACAACCACGTGTGTGTTTTGCTCGTTTGGAATTACTCGAAATCATTGGACTCGAAATCATTGGAGTGGAAAATCTGTCTCTTTCAAAAGTATCGCGAGACGAGAGGATCCCCTTTTAACTAAGGGTGTGTCTGTCGAAAATTTAACAGAAAAGTCCTAAATATATTTAAATTGTGGTCAAAGAAATATGCATACTTAAAATGCGACAAATGAATTCCCAACTTGAAAAAAAAAAATTCCTGGAAAATGATATCCAGAAGAACATTTTCTGTAATCATGAATTTTTTTTCGGGACCAAACACACCCTTAGTCATGGCCACGGGCTGGGAACCACCGATTCCGGTTCATGAACTGGCGGTTCCGGTTCCAATTTAGGGGGAATCAGAACCGAGTACTTAAGTGGCGGTTTCGGTTCCGATTTTGAATCGGCGGTTCCGGGCTGGTTTCGGGCCCTATTCCGATTTAAAATCGAAAATGGAACCTTCAGTTTCGATTTCGGTTACGATTTTTGAGTTTAAAAATTAAATTGTAATGAATTTGTAATTAAATTGTAATCAAATTATCAAGTAATGAATTATGAAATAATGAATTATCAAATACAAATTATAATCAAATTTGGAAGAAAAAAGGAGGGGGCTTCAACTTAATGAATTATCATTAAGCGCCTACATATCTTCTTGAAGATAGAAGAATCAAAACCCATGTAGTTCTTTTACCTTTGATAACCGCATACTTGGCTCATTTTTAATCGTCGCTACTCGTTCTGGTACCGGAGCCGGTGCCGATGGTATATCCGTCATCAAAGAATTTAGCTTCAATATTGCGATCTATCTCTTATTGTCTATATTGAGCCTTTATCTAAACATCAACACAAGCTTGAGCCTCCACCGAATCGGGAGCTAATCTTGAACGTCGCTCGTCCAAAATATTGCCTCTAGCACTAAATGCTTGTTCTACCGTAACTGTTGAATAAGGGGTTGTTAAAATTTATTTTGCAATTAGAGCAAGAATTGGGTATTGGGTAGAAAACCTCTTCTATCAATCCAATATTATGAAATCTGTGCTGCTTTCATATTCATCAAACTCAAAAGAAACGGTTAGATAACTCTCTATTTCAGAATTACTTCTTATTGCTCCATTTTGCTTTTTTTTTTTGCTTGTGCAACAGAAGTTGGTGCCTTTACTAATTTAACTATATTCCCACTTTGTATGTCACTAGATTGAGAATATCCACTATCACCTAGATTATATTTACTACAAAATTCATTAAATAATTATGTTATTATGTTTTTAACCCTTTTTGTATAGTTCTAATATTTGCCTCATCAATTAAATGTAAACATTCCTAATACGTATTCAAATAATCACCTAAACCATCTAATTTACAACGTGGATAAAAAACACAAGCAACTAAATAAATAGTAAGAATTTTTCTATAATAATATAGCTATTTTGTTCGCATTGCTATGATAGTGTCACTTAATTTATCATCATTTTCATTTTCTTCAAAAAATCCAATAATATGAATACATTTTGTTAAAAATAAATGTGTAGTAGGATAATAAACGCCGGACAAAGTATAAAAATTACATCATTAAAAACTATTAAAATATCTATTTTTTTTTTTTGCAAATATCTCATTCTTGTGGGTATAAATTAATTTTAGTTATATTATCTGAAATAAATGCACTTAATAATTTTTTTATATGCAGAAGATTCACTAAGCAACTCCTAAGTAGAATTCCAATGATTTGGAACATCTCTTGAATTTTTTTTCCATTTTCTCTACAAAATTTTAACAATTCTTTCATTTTTTTGGAAATGTTTCCATAAAAATTGAATTGCTATTTTTATTGGGTCAAGAAAAATAACAAGAGTTTTTAAACCATATTGTACATATAAATTTAAAACATGATAAGCACATCTAATGTGAAAAAATTGTCCACCAAAAAGGGGTTTACAAATCTTTTTTGGTTAAAAAATTGAAGCGGTATTTATTGCACCATAATCAAAATCAATTGAAAAAATTTATTAAGCAAATAATATCCTTCTAAAATTTACCTAATTAATATATAAATATTATTTGCCTATGCCTATCATCAAAAACTCTAAATGCAATAACTCTTTTTGAATATTCAAATTATCATCTATCCAATGACATGTTATACTCATATAAGAATGAACTTGCAAACGATCACTCCAAATATCGCTATCTATATGCACAAGTCCATTAAAATTCATAAAAAAAATTTGTAAATCTTTTTTTTCTTTTTTCATAAAGATATTTAATTATGTGTTTAAGGGTATTTCTAGGAACACGTTTTGCTTGCGGAACACATGCATTTTGTATATTGATTAAAACCAAATCTTTCACCAAAACTAAATGATAAATGTTCAACGGAAATAAGTTTACCTAATTCTTCTTTACAAGTTTTTTCATTATAACGAAATAAATGAGGAGTGTTAGGATTAGCGTACTTGAAAATTTGTTGTTGCTTGCTGTCAATTTTCGCTTCGGTTGGATGTTTTGCCTTAAGATTAGGGGTGAGCAGTTCTAGGTTCCGTACTGTGACATTCCGAATTCAAGCCCCTGTCGAGGCTATTGAATGGAATGATATCGATTGAGGTATTTCAGTTGTATCTCGCTCGAAGCAGGCCACTCTCGAGTTAACTGACCGAAAGGGAAAGACTAACGTGAGGTCGGGTACGTGGACCTGAGGAATTTGAATGAGGAATGGTACTTTGACCATAAGGATTGTCGAGGGAATATTTTGGGCCGGTAGAGATCAATCTAGGAACGATCGTTGAATGCCTTGTTAGCGTTATACGTTGGGACGCGGGTGATTCCGCTTAACCAATTTGTAATTTGCGAGAACTTCTTAAATTGAATTTCGATGATCAAGACCGCAGGAGCTAGCGATAAACCCTCGCAATTACATGAAAATCAAAGTCGCCATGGCTTGAGAAAAACCCCAAGGTCGATACGCGTAGCGCCTACAAGAGTCGCCCGCCAGTTTGAGAAAAACTGGAATTACAGTCGACGAGAGTTCGACATGAAATTGGACCTCGAGATTGGGTATTGGACATTGAGGAATTCCAACATTTGAATTGAAATGGACGTCGCCTCACGAGGGCAATTTAAATTGGAAAAATGAAGTTTCGGACGGAAAATACGAAATGACCATTTTACCCCTTGACCCTTACCATTGTCTTAAGAAATATAGAAGGACATTTTGATCATTTTGGACCCCCCATGGCTGCCAAATTTCATGGTCAAAGAAGATCAATGGTGAGGTAAGATCTTCTAGAAGCAAGACAAGTGTCATCCAATGAGTGATTAAGCATTAATTGCCATCTTGTCACATTTAGCACAAATTATTCAACATGCTTTGACTTATTGGGATTAAGCTAGCTTCTCTCCTCTCTCTCTCTCTCTCTCTTCATGTGGATGAGCAGCTCCCCCTCCTTCCTCTCCACCTTCATTTTTCTCTCTCTCGGCCGAACCAGACCCGTCCGACCATCACCGATCACCTCCCTTCCTCCAGCCATAACTTCTTCGTCCGTTATCGAATTGAGGTGATTCAATTGCCATCTGAAAGCTTATTGTCTTATCTTTTTATGGACATATCGTGAGCTCAGATTGGCCCAGCCATTTGTCCCGTGGGTCTGTTTGAATGAGCAAAGGTCCGGATGGAGGCAGAATCTGACCAGTTTGGGGGAAAAATCTGTTTCGTGGGCTTCAAGACTTCAAATGGCCCCAAACTTTCGGTGAGACCTTCTAAACTTATGGTACTAAGGTTTGCTAAGCTGTGGTTGCAAGTTTAGATGAGTTAAGATGGGTTTTCATGGTTGTTTTGTGATGATTTATTGAAGATAGAATTCTGACCGTTTGTGGACCGAAGGAAACAGAGCCGATTGAAGGTCCTAAAGGCGTTATTTTGCTTCAAAATCTTCGGTAAGGTACTCTTAGACATAGTGTTGCATGTTGGTGAAGGTATGTAGAATTAGAATGGAGTTTTGATGAGTTATGATGGCTGGTTTGTGTAAAAACCCCCAGGATAGAAAACTGCCCTAAGCCGGTCAGTGTTTGGAACCGAAATTGTGGCTGCAAATTGTGGGATTTCACTTACTTGATTTGTGGTAAGACGACTTCTAACCCTTCGTTAGGGTGTTAAGTTATTGATAGGTGACTTGTGGTTGAATTAGAAGTGTTTGAGGGGCTAATTTTGAAGTGAACCACGTAGAGGCCTAGAGCCGTGTAATCTGATTTCGGCGCGCACTAATTTTAAAATGGTTCGTTCTAGGTCGTCCGGTATCCAAATTGAGCTAAGTTTTCGTTCACATGTCCGTAAGACCTTGAAGGATAAGGTTATGAAAGTAGATTTCTCAAAAGGTCAGCAGATCAATACCAGTTTATTCAGGAATGAATCTGGTCGAGGAAGGCCAAGAGTGGACAGCTTGATTCCGCGATGTTGCGTCGATCATTTTATGGAATTGCTTCGCCTAAACTCGAAGTAAGTTATGCCTAAACCTTTATTAGGATATTAGGTTACTAAAGGATGGAGTTTTGAGTCGAATTGAATGGTTTATGGGTTGATTTTGTGAGAGAATGCCAAGAGAACCGAATCTGATCAGTTTTGAAAGTGATGTCCTTTGGCTTGTTCTTGATTGGAAAACACGTCGTTTGCTAAATTTTGTTAACTCAAAGCTGTGGTTAGATGATATGTGAGTATTGATAAGGAAATGGGCGTTGCTAGTCGTGTTGGCTTGGTTTTATGGGTTTAGTTGTTTGAATGTACGATTTTTATGACTCAATAGACCTTTGAGTTTGAAAAACCCAAGATTTTATCGAAAAGAACGCCAAAGCTGAGTTTTATGATATGGCCATGAATTGCCTGATATGCCACAAATGATCTTTTGGCCGTGTATGTTTAAAGTTTGATATGAATGCCATATTTTGGCGATGAATCTCCTGAGTTGGTTTTGAATGAGAAATTGAAACCTTATTTGCTTTGAACCGTGCTCATTGAGTTGTCTAAGGCTTTGCTAGAAATATATGAGTTTTCTTGAATGAAAGATTTGAGGCATGAAATTGTTTTAAAAGAAAACTTGAGGCCAATTAATTTCGATGGAGAGGGAGTTACTCTCAACTTGATATGGAGGGAGTTACTCCATTTGACTGAGAGGGAGTTACTCTCAATTTCGACTGAGAGGGAGTTACTCTCAAATAGAGCTTTGGGAGGGAGTTACTCCCATTTGACCTGATGAGGTCGTGCGGCTAGAGAGTCCCATACTGACACGATTCATCTCGATTGAAAATGGGCGTCGAGAGTCGTATGGTGATCGAATCATCTCTAGGTCCGGACACGAGAGTCTCATATGTACCGATGGGTCATATGGAGATCGAATCATCTCGCAGCCCCAAAGTGGGTGGCCTAGGATGGGCGAATATGGAAGGAACTGTTTTCTGGAAAAATTAAAGAATGATTTTGAGAAGCCGAATTTGCCTCATAATTTGAAAATGGCCCATAAAGGGGCGTATGAGAAAAGAATGTGTTTTCTGAAAATTCAAAAAGTGGTACTTTTGAGAAAAGAATGGGAAGTTGCCTTATTTTTTGAGAAGGCGTCGAGTGCTTGCGTGTGATTAAAAACCCTGCCTTTGTACGAAACTTAGATTTATCACGATTTTCTTGACTGAGTTGAGCTGTTTTGAAAGTATTGAAATGCCATGTTTTGAAAAGTACCCTGTTTTGCCATGCCAAGGTTTTTGTAACCAAAATACCCTATTTTTCAAAAGTGTCTGGAGGTACTGGCAGCCTAGTTTAGGGTTAGGTTCAACTTACTGAGATTATATATTTCACCCATCGTGGGATCAATATTTTTAGGTCTCAGACGCAGGAAACATGAGCTCGCCATGGATTGGCATTCGATGAAGTCATTGAAAGAAATGGTTATGAATCCTTTTGTGACCTTAGGGTTGTAATGATGAATTCGAGGATTTATGAATTATAATCTCTGATGTATGATTGACCTTTAGTTATGGTGTACCCTTTTGCCCCAAGTCATCTTGTGTCATAATTGTATGAGGTTGTTTCACGCTTCTGCATGCTTGTTTCATTTACCCCTTTGAGACCGCAGCCGTTGGATCTTGGGTAATAGAAATGAAGATGGAATGGCCTGGTAGGATGTTTGCGTGCCTGCCAGGTTCGGGGCGTGACACGTACAGGTTCCACTTGGAACCTAGAACCTACTCGTTTATAGATGTTACTTATTTTTTGGAACCTAGAACCTACCTTATCCCAGGTTCCAGGGTCGGTTCCAAGTTCCACTCGGGTTCCACATATATTCTTAGTTGAAAGATTACTGTGACTAATTATATTTAATGACCATCATCTACTACTAAAATATACTAACCATAATTCAAATTTAGACACATGAAAAGTGTCACGCCCCGAACCCGACGAGAATGCGAGCATCCCACCTCCGCCGTTACCTTTGATTATCTCCCATGAACCAACGGCCATTAACTTAAAGACCTATATGAAGCATGCACGCGAAAGCGATGACAACTCCATAAAAACAACTCAAGTGAGATGACTTAGGACAAGAAAGGGATACACTTCTCGTTAATGGCAAGTCAGGTACAATTCTAACTACAAAGAATATACAGTCTCTAAGGTCTCAATCAAATTAAATCTTCACATCCTCCAAAAGTTTCTTCCATTGCCAGTCGATGGCAAGCTCATGTCTCCATCGTCTAGGACCTGAAAATATTGTCCCATGACGGGGTGAGATATATAATCCCAGTAAGTTAAACCTAACCCTAAACTAGGCTGCTAGCACCTCCAGACACTTTTGAAAAATAGGGTATTTTGGAATTAAAAACTTTGGTATGGTAAAACGGGGTACTTTCCAAAGCATGGCATTTCAGTACTTTCAACACAGCTTGACTCAGTCAAGAAAAATCATGATAACTCTAAGCTTCGTACAATGGCAGAGTTTTCAATCAAAAGCAAACACTTGACGTGATCTCAAAAACATAATGCAACTTTCACTTCTTTCTCAAAAATATCATTCCTAAAAAAAAATCCAGAAACACGTTCTTTTCTCACACGCCCCTTTCTAGGCCAATTTCAATTCATGAGGTAAATTATTCAAATCATGAGGCATTTTCGATTTCTCAAAACCCATTCTTTGAATTTCCCATAAAACAAATCTTTCCATTTCCGCCCATCCTGGGCCGCCCACTTTAGGGCTGCGAGATGATTCGGTCTCCATATGACCCGTCGGTACATATGAGACTCTCGCGTCCGGACCTAGAGATGATTCAGTCACCATACGACTCTCGACGCCCATTTTCAGTCTATAAAACCTTTCACTCCAACTCAAAGCTTCGTCCTTTAGTAACCTAACATCCTAATAAAGGTTTAGGAATGACTTACCTCAAGCAATTAGCAAAAATCCACACCAAACGAGCCTTCTCAATCCTCAAGATCACAGTCAAATGAGAACCGCGTGCCGTCCTAGGAAGTTCATCAATGTCGAGTCAAAATCCACTCAATTTTGGATTAGAAATAATAGAACTTCACTTTCAAAAAACCATTCTCTCGATCACCAAACAAATGGCAACCCAGGATGCCTTAACAATTGATCAAATAAACGTCGACATCACCATGAACCCTTTATGTATTCGGTTCAAATAGCAACTTATAGGGCAGAATATAACTCGAAGGTTTCGCGCCCAAATTAGTCCTTAAATCACTTTTAAATCCCAATCCACTTCACATACTTTCCACTAATACCTTAATCAATATTATAGGTAGTCCCTTGAGTCAATTTGAAGTCAAAACACTCTTATATCAGCCCCCAACATAATCGGTACACAAAGAACATCATCCAAGACAGAACCGATTTTGTGTTCCAACCGCTCAATCGAGCCATGAATCAATTCTAATCCGAAATCCTTCAATAATCAACTTGCTAATACTTTCCTTTATGGGTTTAGGAAGCTCACCGTGAGATTTGAAGTGGATTGATACCCCAAAGACGTCGAAACAACCTGATCTCTTCAAAGTCAGAATCTGTCCATTTTTTTACCACCCATAATCAGCCATAAAACTCATTCTAAAATCATCTATTTGAAGCTATAAACCATCTGAACATAGTACTAGATGTTATGAAACTCTCCTAAAAAATTTGAGGTCATTTGGAATTTCTAAGAGCTAGAACCAACACTTCTCCTCAACTAGCTCAGAATCCGTCCGCTTTTCTTCCAAATATCACCATAAATCAACCAGACCTCCAAAAATCATGAAACCAACGAAAAATATCAAGGACATCTTGAACTAACCTGTGATGAACGAGATCGACCAAACGACGCCGGGAAGAGCCGCTAGACTGCATCGAACAGAAGGGTCAGAAACTGTTTTTCTGGGCAGTTTTCTGTTAGGTGAAGATGAAGAGGAAAATGAAGGAATTGGCAAGGAGGAGTGATGGTGGTCGACCAGCTGAAGATAAGGAGGTTGTCCATCAAATAATTGGTGCCATTTTATCAAGATCACAATTAATGGCAATTAATGCTTGGTTTAACCATAAAATGACACTTGGCAACCTCCCATTGGTTGCTTCATTGACTTTGACTTCCATTGACTTTCCTTGCCTTCTTCTCCAAGCATTTTCAGCAGCCTCTAGGGATGGGTAAAATGACCATTTTGACCTTCTTGAGTTCTTTAGGCGTGGGCAAATGGTCTATGGGCAAAACGGTCTTTTCGTACTTTCAGTCCAAACTTCACTTTTCCAATTCAAAATTACCATTTGGCGAGACATTGTCAAATTCCTACTCAGAATTGGAATTCTCTATTTCCAATTACCAATTTTGAGCTTCCATTTCATGATCATTCGTCCGTCGATCGTAATTCCAGTTTATCTCGAACTAACGGGCGGCTTTTGCTAACATTACGCATATCGACTCTGTGATTCTCATCACACTGAGGATAACTCAAGTTATGGCAGCTATGGTTATCATGTAATTGCGAGGGTTCATCGCTAGTTTCGACGGCTTCGATCGTCATAGTTCGATTTAGGAAAATTTGCAAATTATACATTGGTTAAGCGGCTTCACCCGCGATCCAATCATATAATACTAGCATTTTATTCCTTAATCGTCATCTGATCGGCCTCATTGGATCTAAATGTTCCCTCGACAATCCTTATGGTCAAAGTGTCATTTCGTTTTTCGAGTTTCCTAGGTCCACGTACCTTGTCATGCGTTAGCCTTTCCCTTTTGGTCAGTTTACTCAAGATTAATCAGATCTGAGCGAGACAAGACTGAAATACATCGTAAGGTACATTCACATTCAACAGCCTCAAAATGGCAGAAAATTCAGAATGTCACAAAAAGTATAAAGTAATAGTAAAGTAAAAGTCTTAATGATAAAGTAGGTCCGGTTTCAGGTTTCACCTATCTAGAACCTAGAACCTAGAACCTACCCGTTAAAATAGATTCCCTAATTTTTGGAACCTAGAACCTACCCTCTATATCTTGGAACCTGGAACCAATCGTTTTCCACCGGTCCGGTTCTACAGGTTACAGGTTTTACCTTGGAACCATGCTCACCCCTACTTAAGATGCCGTTTAAATGTTCCATATCCGGCTCCATCGATATATTTGTATTTTATCCCACAACGTTTACAAACTACATCATACCTTTTTAGAGCTATATTAAATCTTTTCATCTTCGTGAAGTGGTATCATACGTCGGATGTAAACTCCCGCTTCAGCTCCTTTATTGTTGATATTTCTTCAACACCAGTATAAGAATGAAGAGACTCTTGCATTTGGACTTGCTCCATATTAGAAATAATATTGATTTCATTATCTACATCAACATCAAGTCCCCAATCTTCATAATCATGAGGACTATGAAGATAATCGGATTCCCCCATGGGGCCCACATTGTTCTTACATTTGCCACTAGTTCTACTTTCACTTCCAATTTTTTTAGAGAACTGAGTGGATTAAGAAAATTGAGAGAATTTGTGTGAAAAAAATAAGAGATGAGAAGGGGTATTTATAATATAGGTTAGAAATAACTAAAGAAAAAAGACAAAAGGGAGATGACCGTTGGCAACGGTCACCAAAGAGAAAGAGTCGTTGCCAATAGGCAATGGCTTATATATATATATCCCTATTTGAATTGCGGTTCAGAACCTACCCGAAACATAGTTCTTTCTTGGTCTCCACAAATTCTCGTATCGAATACTCAATTCGACTACCTCGAGTCACTTTGTAATTACACTCTAAGCGCTCTTTTTCGCTTACTCAACCATTTACTAGAATTACGAACATCCAGGACTATCAAGTCCATTCATTTTCCCTTCTCTCAACGACCATCTCATGATCCAATCGCTCTTTCAGAATGACACCCTACTCCTAAGGGGTGATAGCACACAATACCACTTCTTGTGGTCTCGATTCGTCCTCAATCAATCTCATAGAATCATCAATGTCAAACAACTGACATAACTCTTTTCTCAACTTTCCCCACGACGGAAGGAACGACATGCCAGTCTCTCATTACAAGACTCACGCCAAGGTAAAAGCCGTTTCTTGCAAGCACTTCCATGTTCCATAATGAACATCCATTTGCTCGTAATCCATGAGCAGGAATTCTTTTATTCACATATCTTCCGATCATTCACTTCTCTTACTGAGTCCCATTACCATTCCTCAAAGTCAGGAATAATCACTAGCCATAAGGCTTTTAAAGTCCATTCCTTCATCAGACTCAGTCAATCTCAACTTTATACATAGGCTCACAAGCTTTTCAAAACTCTCGCTATTCTTGTCCACGTTTCCACTTTGGAAATGAGTAGTCTCAGGATTACCTTTCTCGTAACTTCCATCACTTAACTCATCAACACTAGCATCAGTCGTCTCAGCGACTTAGGTACAAGGGTAGCTTCCTCTCGAGCTTGTCTACCCATCAAATTTCCCCATTTCTATTTAAAGTTCTCGTGACCCCCCCTTATTACACTTGGGTTTCGCATGATCAACAAAATCGAGCCATACTTTCTTCCAGTGTTCATACTACGGTCGCTCGATTTTACTCAACTCTCATGATCCATCTCAATCCTTGGATCTTCTCGTATCTCACATATACGAGCCAAGTGCTCCTCTAGCTACCGTACTCTAGTCTTTCAACCTTATTAGGTTCTCATATCACTTGAACCACTATGATTCCCTCCATGAATCTAAGACTTAAGCCATATACTCAAGTCTAGCAGTCTCCAGCTGCTCATCTCATCATTCATCACTAGTAATCAACTATCCAGTGGTTCCCAAACAACTCTCAACTGGTTGTCTATTATCCAAGGATTCCAAGTAATCCTTAACAATCACTGGGCAAACTCTCAAGTCACAATTCATTGGGTCAAGTGCTTACACTTTAAGTCCAAACGTATCTGCAACTTAGCAAAAACTCACCTGGCCATCACAATTTCACAAGATACCAGTCAAACAGCACTCAAGGCAAAAACTCGCCATACAGGCCAAACACAAGCGTTAATTTTCATTTTCAATCAACACACACTGCCATGTACGAAGCTTCTAACCATACCAATCACATGCGCCTTACAAATTCCATGCGATTTTGAAAGTTCACCTTGAGGATCACTTTAGTGCAATACTTCTCTTAACCAAAATCAGACTCAACCCGATACCTAGACTCTCTCTTTCAATTTATGACTTGAGTCATTCTTGCCTCATTGCTATCTTAGAAGCCTGTCAGGAGCCGCTCCTTGTCCGAACCTCTCTGTCCCGGCGTACACTCACCGCCCTCGTCAGACCTGGTCGTTGCAGGTTGTCCCAAGACATATATCTACGAAGAGAGTCCCGTTCCACACATCCCATAACATGCGTCATTACAGTTTGTAGGTGTTGCGACCCTCTTGAGGTTGTCGGGCTCTCGAGGGCTAATGGGCCGTCCTGTCTGGTTGGACGCGGGCCTCTCCCAAGGCCCATTACCCAAATCGCAACGGAGGTATGCGTGATCGACTTTCAATGTGGTCTAGTGACATGTGCTAAGTGTGCATGCCATGGAGTCGCCACCAATCATTTTTTTAGGGTATGATTGGACCACCCAATCGAATAGTTGGGAGTTTCTATTCAATTCTGCGAGAACCAGAGAAATGGTTTCGGGGACTTAGTTACACCAACTGTCAGAGTTGACGCCCTTTCGGTACCTAAATTGACTGAATTTTCTAGCCTGAGATTCATGCGGATGAGTAAGGTATGAACCCTAAATCTAGAAATTCATGTAGATAAGAGTGATTATCCTAGCAATCACAATCAGTAATAAAATGCCCAACTCAAGGAATCTAGATATGGAAATAAATCACATGGCATTCCTAGTAAGGTCCTATTTATCAATCACAGCTCAAGAATGATTTAGCTGTCCTAGCCATTCTACACACGATCTAACCTAAGAAAAGCATTAGGAAGCATCGAAGGAGTTCGAGAGTACTCACATGGGGTTCGCCGTGCCCTGGTTTGGTCTTGGACGAGCTATCGAGCTCATGCCGACCCGATTATATTTGGGGATCCACTCGGCGTTTTACACCATAAAATCATGTGAAACAAAAACGAAAATATTCAGCAAGGGGCATTTATTGTAGATGGTGGTCGATCTAATTGGACGTCAAGACTAAAAAAGATGTAGAAATTTACAAATTAAAATACTCGAATGACATTTTTTTGCCAAATTCAACTCTATGCGTCGTGAAGAAACACATGCAATTGAACTTAAATTTTGACTATTTATGAGTTCAAAATGTAAAAGAAATTAAAATAAAAATATTGACTATTTTTCTATATTTTTACGACATCGAACGCTATTTTTCTTCATTTTTCATGTATTTTTCTATTTTTGGAAAATATTAAAAAATATTAAAAAATATGAAAAATTATTTTTTTTTATCAAAAATGGTTCCTTTAGCTTGGTCAAGGCTACCAAAGATGATTTTTTAATTTTTTTTAACTTTTTATAGATTTTTTATGAATTTTTAAAAAATAAACTATGAAAGACTGATCAAAAATCAGGTGTCAACAGCTGCCCCTCTTTGAGAGGAATTTCGTCAGAGGTTTCTCTCAAAGACAAGGTGACACCTGTGTTCCGATCAACTCGACTGGGAAAAGAAAAGAAATCATGACATCCAATTTTCGTGCCCATCAATGTGTGCTTTTCCTTAAAAAGAGATGTGCTCATTCAATTCCCTGATATGATGTAAGAAAGTTAAGGAGTAGATAGACTTCCCTGCCCCTTACCTGCCTAATGCTTGCGGCATTTGCTGTGTCTGATGGGTTCAAGTAGATTCCTAAGGACTTGTCATCGGAGTGTCCTGGGGATGTTAAGCTCTGACCTGTATGGTAGGTCAAACCATAATGGGATTCCTAACTGATAGGAACCTAAGGAAGACGCATCCCACATTTGGGAATTTGCCAAGGGTTTTGATCCGTGTGGTGGACTAAACTAGAAATGGCTTGCCTAATGTAAGGCTTATTAGGGAAAACGACTCCTCCCGCGTTCGGGATTCATCAAGGTTTTGATCCGTATGGTGGATCGGACCATTGGGTTGATCCTTCAGGCGGTCTCTACCAGTCCTTTGACCCTTCATGCGGTTTCTACCATTCATTGACCCTTCATGCGGTTTCTACCATTGAGTTGACCCTTCAGGCGGTTTCTACCATTGGTTGACCCTTCAGACGGTTTCTACCATACATTGACCCTTCAGGCGGTTTCTACCATACATTGACCCTTCAGGCGGTTTCTACCATTGTGTTGACCCTTCAGGCGGTTTCTACCATTGATTGACCCTTCAGGCGGTTTCTACCATTGAGTTGACCCTTCAGGCGGTTTCTACCATTTATGAGATTCCAAATTGATATGAATCAAAGGATGACGTACCCGCTCTTCGGGGCTAGTCGGAGACTCGATCATTCTGTGGATCGGTCTTAGAAAAGATTTGCCTACTAAAAGGCTTCACCTAAGGATGACGCACCCAGTCTTTGGGGTGGCCAAAAGTCCTGCAGAAAGCTTAGACCTGAAAAAATTTTCCTCGCCAAGAAGATATTAGTAATCTTTGGGAAGACAATAATTGTCTAACTGACAAAATTCTACGACTTAAGTTTTAGTCATGAAATGTGCATTTTGATTGTTGGAGGTTATCCAAAACATTCCTGCCATATACAGATGTGATCATAAATTCCTTGCACGGAAACTCTAGATCAAACAATTTGAAAATTTCAAAAAGAGTTTGCTCAAAACATCCATTGGAGTATTTCTCACCCAAGAAGGCTCCTCACTGCTCTGTGATAATGATCTTTAATAGGGAAAGTGCTCAATTTCCTACCGACATGTGCCTGGGTTTCAGGATCATTCGCAACGCATACATTTCGACCGATCAGGAGGTCTTTCACGGGACCGTAGTGTTAGGCTTGGATATCGGTTTCCAAGGGGGACTCACTTTTGAGTCAAGGCCGTTGAACGAAATTTTTCACTATCTGATCCGGGTTTATAAGTCAAGAACCCTGCAAAATGAGAAAGAAATAGTCTTGCTCGTACTTCTTTGAGCTAAGTTATACATTAACCCAAGTGTCTTAGTCAGATAAGACTACTTCAGGGTTGTAACATTGGAAGGATTGGGGACCGAAAAAGGCTTATTTTTTGCCCAGAAATTGTGAAGGGTTTGACATTGGTGATCATTGCAAATTTGCCACATGTCCTTCGAAGAACATCTCCATTTCTTGAAGTGTACACTCCTCTTTTAGAGCGCACAAGGATGTTTAAAAGCGTCTCTTGTTACATTAAGAGACCGTCTGTTTGTGTGTTTGCAATTTGAGCACGACAACATTTGGAGAGTAGTCATCTTGATCTAACTCCTTTGCAGGGTCTTTTCATCGTCTCTCTAGACTTTACTTGGGATATTTTGAATAGACATCAGCCTTGCTTTTTACCAGGCACTTTGCTTTTTCTTGATGTCTAGGGATTTTTCTTTTCCCCTTTTTTTTAATCCCGTGTTTTTCTTTTCTTTTGGAGCTAGGATTTTCGGCAATCATGCTAGATATGCAACTTAAACTTTGGCACGCTTCCATTCCTAGAGTGATGTTGCCTTTGCTTTGGAATATGCAATGATCACCAATAGGTTGATGAAATGAATTTGCTGGCTCAACATGGTTGTGCAAAGGATAACAGTGTGTAGGATAGAGAAATGAATCATTCTCGTCATCCTATGACACTTGGATTATCATATAAACAACACACAAAGATTTATGTTAGTCCGAGCAAGAAAATTTCTAACCGTTTACTTTCTGATACTGTTGGACTAACCTTCATTTGCCCCAATGTGGGGTGGTTCTTGACAGGGTTGAGAATGAAAATCGCCGTTCAATGGGGTTCTCAATGGGCATCTGTAGTGTTTGGAATGAAGAAATAAATGCCTCTGTCATCTCGATCCATGTAATCGTTGCGAATGACCCTTATATCCATAGGTTAAGGTTTCGCTATCATTTCCAATCTCCTCATCTCTCAAGTGTGTATGGGACGTGTTTGGATTAGGCTCGCTTCTCTTATGAGAAAATACCCTTTTGAACAGTTCAAACGACTCTTATTGGAAAAATTCATTTCATTTCATCAAGATTTATCCTTCAAAGGGATTTTATGATGCACCATACATGTGTAATTCATGTTCAGACAATCTCATGTTTTAAAACATGAATGTCAATGAAGTAAGAATTCTATGTCTTTTTAGATGTGAGAATCGAATTAATTCTGAAAGTTTTTAATCTCCAATGAATTGGGAAAAGGGATACTTACCTGCCCATCGAGGCTGGAGATCCTGGAGATATAAAAGGGATATGTCATTGTATATTCTAAAACTTTACAAAAATTGGAACGATACATCTTACCCTTGGTCATATGCTCCAACGAGTGTACAAGGGTTGTGAAAATCTGCACTTCACATAGTAACACAAGATTGTTGGGTGTTCTAAAGTTCTTTCGACTTCTTGGTTTTTGGAGAAAAATGAAACTTACATGTCTGCCCTGATGGCGAGCTCCTGCCAAGGATAAATATTAAGCATTATTTTGGGTTTCCAAATTCAAAACAAATTGGGACGATACTACTTTACTCTTGATTTGAATTCCATTCTGCATGCCAATGTGCGGATTGTAGAAGCCGGCCCTCAAGCTTGTGGCTATGATTTCTTCGTCTGGTTGGGCAACGAATCCACCTCGAGGATTTACGTCGGAGGAGATTCATTCATCTTTTTGGGCGTGTTTCATGCACTGTTTTGTTATTTGAATGCATGGCTTCTTGGGTGCCTCATCTCTGTTCATCACCTGAGAGGAAAATGAGAGAACATTATCCCCGCATCTGATTGAAAATCATTTAGGAACGATACGTTCTTTTTACCAAATGGGTGGCTCCGCGGCCAAATGTGTTTTACATTGAAAGGATGGATTCCATTACACTCTGCGGATGATAACTATTGCTTCGGGGACTTGCCCCACGGATCAAACGATGAATTTGATGTCTTCGGCTTCGACATGCTTTCCAGATGTAGGAATGGTTTGCCCCCATTTTCAGTGGAGATGGGTTTTGTCGAGTGGGCAAGATCAAAAACTCATCCTAGATTTGGCTTTAGTCGAAGGTTGAAATCCCGACCTTGGATAAGCGAATCATGATTCATCTCCTTCTGCTTCGGATTTGTCATTTGCGTGCTTCACATTTTACAATACCAACTTCGCCGCTTGATGAAAATGAATCGATGATTTTCGAATTGCCCCAAGTTCTATAGTCATCTGCGTCGAATCTCTTTGAACTTCATCGGGTGATAGACAAACTGATAAAATGATTTTTCAATCCTGAGATCGAACTCCTGACGTTTCGTACCACTTCCAGTTCACTGACTACCAGGACAAAGCACTATTGGCGTCCCTAACTGGTTCGTTTTTTGTTATAAAATTCTTGAAGCAGTTAGCGACCCCCATCGAGAATGAAACAAGCTCAATTTAGAGTTCATAACGACTAAAGGTCCCTTAGAACGATACAGAGCTAACCGTCTTTGAGCTCGCTCGGGCTTTTGCTCGCATTTTCCTATGTGAAGCCTTTAAATGTTTTTCTTCGTGGCGTTCAATTGATTCGCCTCGACTCTAATCTAACAAGGGATTGTCGTACTCAAGCATGATGATGCTCGCAGGTAGTACTGATCGCTGCCCCAGATTAACTCTAGGCATTAAGGAAGATTATCTTGCATGGAAGACTTTATGACAGAAAGATTAATGATACATCCATTCACATGTGCCTAGTTCCCTTGAGGATTCTCGGTGATCAGCCAGCTACACCATGAATCAGACATATAATCGTCATTTTGGATCATAACTTCATAAGTCCATCAGTTTTAAACTGATCGATCCAGATATGGAGCTCCTCATCAAGGAAATCTTTTGATTCTTCGAGCAACTGATATTCGGGTTGACCATCATCGCTTGGCGTTGAAGGATTCCTGTTTCTGTTGTGAGCGATCTGATTCTTCGAGCTAGAACCTTCGTCGTTGCTCGAGATTATAAGAGGATGATTGATCGGTTCACTATCAAAAGCACATTCCATTTGGGAATGGGAGAAACAAAAATCCTCAAAGCATCCGCCCGCTTGATCTTCCGAAATCATATGCCCAAGCCGGGCAGATCTTTGAACACTAGGCGCAATATGTTGATCGGGGATAGGAAGAGCACTAGCGAAAAGTTGCTGCTCAAACCAAGGAGTTCGTACCTGCTGCACTTGTGGCATATACTCTTGAGGGGTGCTGAGATGATTCGGGGGAATATTCTGATTAGCGCCCAAGTAGTCGATGGTGCTGCTACCAGCTTGGTCGGTGCCTAGATTCGGCAGGGTATTTCTTACTTCAGGGGCATTGTAGTTATAACCATGCCTAGTGTTTAGGCACAAGTTGAGTTCTTTCAGGTTCAGTGCTGTGTGGCGCTGTCTTAGCGCCCTTCTGTAGCTCTTGAGGTGACTCGCGACTCCATCTTTAGTGAGTCCTGGTATGTTCATGATCTCAAGTATGCGCGTTGGATATGCTGAGTTGATCCCTAGTTGCTGAACCGCACTAAGGAACTTGAGATGAAGCTCGGGGGACCAATTGACCCTCGTCTTCTTGCGACCCGGAACAGTGTTGACAACTTGGCTATTGCTCTCTGGCCTATTTCCAGTAGAATTTGATCGAGCCGGAAATTGTTGTGGAGGGAATTCATCAGCTTTGGATTGGTCGGTCGTGATAGTAAGCTCATCGTTAAGGAAACTCCAATCATGGTGACGCATATCACATCCTTTAGAAGGCATCGATATTGACTTCGTAGAATTGATTTGTTCATGCATATCTCCAACAAAATCCGATTGTATCGAAGATGGTTCGAGGGAGTGGGGTGGTGAATGAGCATTTTCAATCCTCATATAAGGCTTATCAAGGAACATTTCGCCGAGAGTGATAGGGCCACCGCAATTAAGGCAAGCGATAGTGCTGGGAGCTTTCTTATACCTCATGTTCTCCGCTCGAAGCTTTTCGTTTTCCTCCTTTAGAATCGCAAGTTCTTGACGTCTGTGTTGAGCCCTCAATTTGGCTCGCTTATTTTGAAACCAAAACTTGACCCTCAAAGGTTTCATCCCTAGCTTCTGGCCCAATTCATTTCTTTGTTTCATGTTCGGGAGAGGGCATTCACTAAAGAAAGCTTCAAGCTCTTGGATTTCATTCTGAGTGTGGCACTGGCGACGTTTCCTTTTCCGAGATTGACCATCGCTGCTGCTGTTGTCGTCGCTGTTGAGATCCTGAACTTCGTTGCCGAAAGGGTTGGGTTCTGTGGTTCTGGTACCAGACGCCATCCTGGAATCTTCGAGATCTCTCAGTAGTTCATTTTCTGAGATTTTTGGATCAGTCGCCTCTAGCAACTGATGGTAACCCTCAAACATGTTGGATCGAAAAATGTTCGATCAATTTTTGCTCACTCAGGGTTCTCTACTCTCTCATGTATGCTCACTCTCTCTAAATTTTCTTTTGAGTGGTTCTGTATGCCCATGAAACGTTCTTTAAACATGGATGAAGATCGTCAGGCAAGCGTTGCTCCCAAGATTTCGTATTTCCCGCTTTGTCGTCTTCTTTCTTCTTTTCAACGTGGAGGGACACCAAATCGATTTCCTTTTCTCGATATCCATGTCTGTCTCCCACTTATTTTCAAAAAGGTGGAACTACGCTCGCCTCCTGCTCAGTTTTTTAATATGATGGGACCGCCAAATCCTTTCGCAACTTTTTTCGATAGTTGCGCTTAACTCCCGCTCAATTTTAATATGGTGACACCGACATATCTTTTTACAACTTTTTTAGGTTTATCAAGCCTGAAATCGCGGACTGGGACAGATCTGATGGTTCACCGAAAGAGCCACCACTGCTTTACCCAATTAACTTGGCTCCACGAGCATTATTGCTGTGCCTTTCTTCATTCTCGAGTTGCTATAAAAGGAGGAGTTAATGCAGAGAAGATTAACACTCTTACATAATTGCCTTTTCTTATTTTAATCACTCTACCACACTCATCTTCTTCTCCCTCACTCCAACGAAAATGACCTCCTCTCCTATTCGCGCTTTCTCGGCCGAAATTTTGGCCCAGTGGGAAAAACTCTATAACCTCCTCGGTCGAGGCTATGCTCATATAGCCGATCACCCAGAAACTGAAGATGAAATCCGCATTTTGCTCGTGGAAATTGACACCACCTCCATCGAGGGCACTAATTTAGAGAGGGAATATAGAATCTTCCCAACCCTCTTTATAAACTTTTTAGAGACTTACCGTGTCGCTCATCGAAAAGCTACCGTGGCTCACGTTTTGCGAGCTCGCTATGAGGATCGGTCCAACTGCTTGGTGTTGGCCAACCTTGTGGCCGATAGTCACAGAAAGGCTGTTGAGTTCGCCAACAAGCGAGTCTCGATGTTGCTTCGCGAGAGGGGAAATTTGGTGGAGCGCTTGGCCTTATCCCTGACCACCTATGAGCACGACCGTCGTAATGTCGTGTTGAAGTTTCAATGTGAGTGGCAGGAAGAAAGGCTTGACAGCATTACCGCGAATATAGCCCATGGGAGAGGACTAGTTCGGGACCTGGAAATAGCCGCCGAAGATCACGGGACCAAGGTTGCCGAGCTTAAAGGGGAATGTAAACGCCTTCTTCTTAAGCTTGCAGATCTCGAGTCTCGAGGTGGTGAGTATAAGCAAAGCATCAATAATATGGAGGGCCAACTTGGTTCCTTTGTGATGCTAATTAGGGCTCATTGCGGTTTTATGTTTCCACCCCGATGATTTGTATGATCTGCTTTTAAGGTCCCTCGATTGAGCGAAATGAATGAAAGCTCTAATGTGTGTGTCTCAACTTCTGTATGGCTGACTTTCTCGAACACCTGACCACTCTCAACCTAGGCAAGCTGCGCTTTGACATTGATGATTCGAGCGTGTACATCTTGATTTTTTAATCTTGCTTATGATCGGATAAAGGAACCTCCCACCGCGATTATCCACAAAAAGACTTCTCTTCTCTACTTGTTTTTAACCTGTTTCAAATGAAAAGGCAGAATCAGAAGAAAGAATTTGAAAAATAAAGCATAAATCCTTTCAATTTTATGCTTACTTGTGATTAATAGGGATAAGAGCTTTTACAAGGGTTTTGGCCTTGTGCAAAAGCTTTTATCAATATTCCTCAAAGGAAAGCATATCATTGAAAGGAATGTAATTCACGATAATCGCCTTTGATCAATTCCAAGAAAATCAATGGAATGTTCAAAAGTACACAATTACGATGTGTTTTAAATTCAATTGAAGATACGGTATCCAAATTAAAGCCGTTTGCTAAGAACGAGAGTAATTTGGATATCTATCTTTTCATTAAATTTGAAAAACACGAATACTCTTGATCAATTATTGTGGATTACCAATGATGCAAAACATGCATGAACCAATTCAAGTTTATAGTTCCTTCTGGCGAAATTGGGATTGTATTGCCCTATACGGCCAAAAGGTTGTATAAGACTTCCAATTTCAATTTCATCCAAAGGAATTATAAAATTGATTTTGGAGTATTCGAGTGATTAGAAGAAATGCCACTATCACATTCCAATGACAAGTCAATAGAAATACAACAAATTTCAATCTGAATGTATATAAACACAAATAGATCCCTAATACAATCAATATAAGGGATCAGATAGAGAGGATCTCAGCAAAATAAATCCTATACAAGAAGGCTAGAAATGAAAATTAAAACAAAGGAATGTGATCTTAATACTTAGAGATGCCCCAGTTTCGATCTTTGAGACGTGACTTCAGGATCACCTATTCCAAATCGTCATCTTCATTAGATGATACCTCAATGATGTCCATAGCAGGCTCTTCTTGTCCACTTGGCGCTCGTAATGGGATGACACCATCTTCATCTTTCATCAAGAACATTGGGAGGAAAACATACATATCTATCCTCAAAATGGCATTTAATCCAATCACTGGAATTATGCAATGAATATAATGATTAAGAGCTGTAACAAGTTCGAGGGATAGAAAAGTCTTACCAACCAAACTTAAGAGAAAATCAAGCTTCTCTGTATTTTTAGCAGTGTTAGGTATACTAACCTTCCATAGACAAACGCATGAGACAAGTGAGGGAAAACTCCTAAAAATCAAAAGATAGGGCTTGGTACCTAAAGCCAAGGTTCTCACCTCGAATTCTGGGAAGAGCCGATTCCATTGCACAACTATCGTTGCATTGGGACTCAATCCATAGTTCGAAGTGAGCGGAATTGAAATGTGGATTACCCCATGTTTTTCCTCACGGAGATTCCATTTTCAATTCCTTCTATTGTGTTCCTAAAGAGGGCGCCTGGGGTTTTAGGCGCAATTGTGTGTATTCATTGTGTCGTGCTAAAGCAAAAGACATGCATTTTATTTAACAATCACCGCTTCAATATAAACATCCACACAATCATACATCCAAAACTCCTGCCTGCATAAAACAAAGTTAACAAGCACTTCACCCCTTATTTCTCCCGTCTACAAAAACATCTAACACATTCGTTAGCATATACACCTCACTTTCGAGAGCATCTGCATAAAATTAGGTTAGAAGAATCAATCAACTTTTTAATCGGCTCAAGTCCACTAAATGGTTAAGAACCAGTCCCCAGCGGAGTCGCCAGTCTGTCGCGACCCTCTTGAGGTTGTCGGGCTCTCGAGGGCTAATGGGCCGTCCTGTCTGGTTGGACGCGGGCCTCTCCCAAGGCCCATTACCCAAATCGCAACGGAGGTATGCGTGATCGACTTTCAATGTGGTCTAGTGACATGTGCTAAGTGTGCATGCCATGGAGTCGCCACCAATCATTTTTTTAGGGTATGATTGGACCACCCAATCGAATAGTTGGGAGTTTCTATTCAATTCTGCGAGAACCAGAGAAATGGTTTCGGGGACTTAGTTACACCAACTGTCAGAGTTGACGCCCTTTCGGTACCTAAATTGACTGAATTTTCTAGCCTGAGATTCATGCGGATGAGTAAGGTATGAACCCTAAATCTAGAAATTCATGTAGATAAGAGTGATTATCCTAGCAATCACAATCAGTAATAAAATGCCCAACTCAAGGAATCTAGATATGGAAATAAATCACATGGCATTCCTAGTAAGGTCCTATTTATCAATCACAGCTCAAGAATGATTTAGCTGTCCTAGCCATTCTACACACGATCTAACCTAAGAAAAGCATTAGGAAGCATCGAAGGAGTTCGAGAGTACTCACATGGGGTTCGCCGTGCCCTGGTTTGGTCTTGGACGAGCTATCGAGCTCATGCCGACCCGATTATATTTGGGGATCCACTCGGCGTTTTACACCATAAAATCATGTGAAACAAAAACGAAAATATTCAGCAAGGGGCATTTATTGTAGATGGTGGTCGATCTAATTGGACGTCAAGACTAAAAAAGATGTAGAAATTTACAAATTAAAATACTCGAATGACATTTTTTTGCCAAATTCAACTCTATGCGTCGTGAAGAAACACATGCAATTGAACTTAAATTTTGACTATTTATGAGTTCAAAATGTAAAAGAAATTAAAATAAAAATATTGACTATTTTTCTATATTTTTACGACATCGAACGCTATTTTTCTTCATTTTTCATGTATTTTTCTATTTTTGGAAAATATTAAAAAATATTAAAAAATATGAAAAATTATTTTTTTATCAAAAATGGTTCCTTTAGCTTGGTCAAGGCTACCAAAGATGATTTTTTAATTTTTTTAACTTTTTATAGATTTTTTATGAATTTTTAAAAAATAAACTATGAAAGACTGATCAAAAATCAGGTGTCAACAGTAGGTATCCCATCAGCTCGTCTCATACCAAGCGACGGTTTATCAAGTCTAATAATGATAAGCTCATGCATTCTCCTTCCTCAACTATCATTTTAATGCCATAAACACATGCAATGATTGATCGTCCTCAATACTCTCCATATCACATTCGTTCTCAGATCAATACCCTATCCATGGAAGGTTTCTAATTCCACAAATAACCATCCATCTCGCAGATCAATTGCATATGTTCAATCATATACCTCAAGGCCACAATTATGATCATAAGATCCAATCGACCCTATATTCATAGGCAATCCTCTATTAACCTCAAATATAATTGCAACCTCAAAATCATGCTTATAGCTCCTCAATTTTTGCTTACTCCCTTATGAACCTTAATCATATTTCCACCCAAAATAATCAATCGAAATTGCTACTATAATCATTAAAATATAACTCAAGTTCAAGCCTATAATCCCCATGATTCAGTAATCAATACTTAATCCTAAGGGTCTTACTATCTAATTTTCCTCAAGACATCACTGCTTATCACTCCAAACCTCAATCACATTGGATTGAGCTGATCTTGCTCTGATACCACTTAAACGGGGATGTCACGCCCCGAACCCGACGAGCACGCGAGCATCCCACCTCCGCCGTTACCTTTGATTATCTCCCATGAACCAACGGCCATTAACTTAAAGACCTATATGAAGCATGCACGCGAAAACAATGACAACTCCATAAAAACAACTCAAGTGAGATGACTTAGGACAAGAAAGTGATACACTTATCATTAAAGGCAAGTCAGGTACAATTCTAACTACAAAGAATATACAGTCTGTAAGGTCTCAATCAAATTAAATCTTCACATCCTCCAAAAGTTTCTTCCAATGCTAGTCCATGGCAGGCTCATGTCTCCATCGTCTAGGACCTGAAAATGTTGTCCCACGACGGGGTGAGATATAAAATCCCAGTAAGTCAAACCCAACCCTAAACTAGGTTGCCAGTACCTCTAGACACTTTTGAAAAATAGGGTATTTTGGAATTAAAAACTTTGGCATGGTAAAACAGGGTACTTTCCAAAATATGGCATTTCAGTACTTTCAATACAGCTTGACTCAGTCAAGAAAAATCATGATAACTCTAAGCTTCGTACAATGGCAGAGTTTTCAATCAAAAGCAAACACTAGACACGATCTAAAAAACATAAGGCAACTTTCACTTCTTTCTCAAAAGTATCATTCCTAAAAAAAATTCCAGAAACACGTTCTTTTCTCATACGACCCTTTCTGGGCCAATTCAATTCATGAGGCAAATTATTCAAATCATGAGGCATTTTCGATTTCTCAAAACCCATTCTTTGAATTTCCCATAAAACAAGTCTTTTCATTTCCGCCCATCCTGGGCCGCCCACTTTAGGGCTACGAGATGGTTCGGTCTCCATATGACCGTCGGTACATATGAGACTCTCGCGTTCGGACCTAGAGATGATTTAGTCACCATACGACTCTCGACGCCCATTTTCAATCGAGATGAATCGCGTCACTAGGGGACTCTCAAGCCGCACGACCTTGTCAGGTCAAATGGGAGAAACTCACTCCCAATACGTTGGCCAAATTATAAATTCCTTGGCGATCCCACACGCCAGTGCACTTATAATTTCCTCGGCGATCCCACACGCCATTTATTCATAAAATTTCCAGTTATAAAGTAGCCTCAAATTTTCGTTCAAAGAAAATAATTCATGCCTCAAAATACTTCATTCAATAACAACTCATGAAATCAAGCAGTTCATCGCCTACTCGAGGCATTCATTTCAAACGTCCCTCACTGGACAAAACACGTTCCACGTTACGAAATTCCCATTAAGAAAACAAGCATCATTAAGCCATTTTCACAAAACTCAAGCTTGACATCAATCACGTTTTCAAAAACTCCATTAGAGACTTGATTAGTCATCCTTGCCCCTCATTACACTCAATTAAAACGGGAATTTTTTATAAAACATGCCAAGAAGTTCAACCACGTTCCACTACCAGATTAGGACTTTTCAAAATCACCTTAATTTCATAGTTCCTCATACCACAAATCAATCAAGCACAACTTGCCAAAACATGGCAGATTTGTTTCCTCGCGCCTCTCGCAAAATCAGTCAATAAAACCTTTCACTCCAACTCAAAGCTTCGTCCTTTAGTAACCTACCATCTTAATAAAGGTTTAGGAATGACTTACCTCAAGCAATTAGCAAAAATCCACATCAAACGAGCCTTCTCAATCCTCAAGATCACAGTCAAATGAGAACCGCGTGCCGTCCTAGGAAGTTCATCAATGTCGAGTCAAAATCCACTCAATTTTGGATTAGAAACAATCGAACTTCACTTTCAAAAAACCATTCTCTTGATCACCAAACAAATGGCAACCCAGGATGCCTTAACAATTGATCAAATACACGTCGACATCACCATGAACCCTTTATTTATTCGGTTCAAACAGCAACTTATAGGGCAGAATATAACTCGAAGGTTTCGCGCCCAAATTAGTCCTTAAATCACTTTTAAATCCCAATCCACTTCACATACTTTCCACTAATACCTTAATCAACATTCTAGGTAGTCCCTTGAGTCAATTTGAAGTCAAAACACTCTTATATCAGCCCCAACAAAATCGGTACACAAAGAACATCATCCAAAACAGAACCGGTTTTATGTTCCAACCGCTCAATCGAGCCATGAATCAATTCTAATCCTCAATATTTCAATAATCAACTTGCTAAGACCTTCCTTTATGGCTTTAGGAAGCTCACTGTGAGATTTGAAGTGGATTGATACCCCAAAGACATCGAAACAACCCGATCTCTTCAAAGTCAGAATCTGTCCATTTTTGTACCACCCATAATCAGCCATAAAACTCATTCTAAAATCATCTATTTGAAGCCATAAACCATCTGAACATAGTACTAGATGTTATGAAGCTCTCCTAAAAAATTTGAGGTCATTTTGAATTTCTAAGAGCTAGAACCAACACTTCTCCTCAACTAGCTCAGAATCCGTCCGCTTTTCTTCCAAAAATCACCATAAATCAACCAGACCTCCAAAAATCATGAAACTAACGGAAAAATGTCAAGGACATCTTGAACTAACCTGTGATAAACGGGGTAGACCAAAAGACACCGGGAAGAGCCGCTAGACTGCAGTGAAAAGAAGGGTCAGAAATTGTTTTTCTGGGCAGTTTTCTGTTAGGTGAAGATGAAGAGGAAAATGAAGGAATTGGCAAGGAGGAGTGAGGGTGGTCGACCAGCTGAAGATAAGGAGGTTGTCCATCAAATAATTGGTGCTATTTTGTCAAGATCACAATTAATGGCAATTAATGCTTGGTTTAACCATAGGATGACACTTGGCAACCTCCCATTGGTTGCTTCATTGACTTTGACTTCCATTGCCTTGCCTTCTTCTCCAAGCATTTTCAGTAGCCTCTAGGGATGGGTAAAATGACCATTTTAACCTTCTTGAATTCTTTAGGAGTGGGCAAATGGTCTAGGGGCAAAACGGTCTTTTCGCACTTTCAGTCCAAACTTCACTTTTTCAATTCGAAATTACCATTTGGCGAGACATTGTCAAATTCCTACTCAGAATTGGAATTCTCTATTTCCAATTACCAATTTTGAGCTTTCATTTCATGATCATTCGTCTGTCGATCGTAATTCCAGTTTATCTCGAGCTAACGGGCGACTTTTGCTAACATTACGCATGTCGACTCTGTGATTCTCATCACACTGAGGATAACTCAAGTTATGGCAGCTCTAGTTATCATATAATTGCGAGAGTTCATCGCTAGTTCCGACGGCTTCGATCGTCATAGTTCGATTTAAGAAAATTTACAAATTATACATTGGTTAAGCGGCTTCACCCGCGATCCAATCGTATAACGCTAGCATTGTATTCCTTAATCGTCATCTGATCGGCCTCATTGGATCTAAATGTTCCATCGACAATCCTTATGGTCAAAGTGTCATTTCCTTTTTCGAGTTTCCTAGGTCCACGTACCTAGTCATGCGTTAGCCTTTCCCTTTTGGTCAGTTTACTCAAGATTGATCAGATCTGAGCGAGACAAGACTGAAATACATCGTATGGTACATTCACATTCAACAGCCTCAAAATGGCAGGAAATTCAGAATGTCATAAAAAATATAAAATAATAGCAAAGTAAAAGTCTCAATGATAAAGTAGGTCCGATTACATACTCATCAACATCTTTATGAAATACCTCAGAATAACGCGAAGACATATACTAAGAAAAAAATATAAAAACTTGCTCCAAGTTCCAAGTTCCGGTTCCGGTTTCAGGTTTCACCTATCTAGAACCTAGAACCTCGAACCTACCCGTCAAAATAGATTCCCTAATTTTTGGAACCTGGAACCTACCCTCTATATCTTGGAACCTGGAACTAATCGTTTCCCACCGGTCCGGTTCTACAGGTTACAGGTTTAACCTTGGAACCATGCTCACCCCTACTTAAGATGCCGTTTAAATGTTCCATATCCAGCTCCATCGATATATTTGTATTTTATCCCACAACGTTTAAAAACTACATCATACCTTTTTAGAGCTATATTAAATATTTCTATCTTCGTGAAGTGGTATCATACGTCGGATGTAAACTCCCGCTTCGGCTCCTTTATTGTTGATATTTCTTCAACACCAGTATAAGAATGAAGAGACTCTTGCATTTGGACTTGCTCCATATTAGAAATAATATTGATTTCATTATCTACATCAACATCAAGTCCCCAATCTTCATAATCATGAGGACTATGAAGATAATTGGATTCCCCCACGGGGCCCACATTGTTCTTACATTTTCCACTAGTTCTACTTTCACTTGCCATTTTTTTAGAGAACTGAGTGGATTAAGAAAATTGAGAGAATTTGTGTGAAAAAATAAGAGATGAGAAGGGGTATTTATAATATAGGTTAGAAATTACTAAAGAAAAAAGACAAAAGGGAGATGACCGTTGGCAACGGTCACCAAAGAGAAAGAGTCGTTGCCAATAGGCAATGGCTTAATTTTTTTATCCCGATTTGAATTGCAGTTCAGAACCTACCCGAAACCGCCGGTTCCAAGCCCGATTCAATGTGTGAAGAAAATGTAACCGGGCCCGAATGCCACGGGCCGATTCTATTTTGGAACCGCGGGCCAGATCATCGGGTTGGCTCCGGGCCCAACCCGGCCCATGGCCATGACGACCTTGCATTGTTCATCATTTCCAAATCTGAAATAATGCAGCTGAGGCTGCTGCGCATGACAACACTTCTCCGCCTAGAGCTAATTTTTGGCAAGAAGTTGATTTCTCTACTTCTCATCAAAAGTAGAAGATGATTTTTTTTACTTCTATTTCAGATTGACTTTTGATCAGAGAAATTCATTTGGTAATGATTGGAAATTTTTATTTTTGAAATATTATTGACAAAATCTTTGGCAGCCGCAATCGGTGGCAGCTGTCGCGACCCTCTCTCGACGGAGCGCCGCCTCGACGGAGCACCGCCGGAGGGGGTTAATGGGCCGCTTGATCATCGCCGGATCGGACGCGGGCCTCTCCCAATGTCCATTACCCAAATCGCAACGGTTGGATATACGTGGTCGACCTTCAGTGCGGTCTGGTGACATGTGATATGTGTACATGTCAAGAAGTCGACACCAATCGTTTCGTGGAGGGTACGATCGAAAACCCTATCGAATAGTTGGGAGCGATCTATTCGATTCTGCGGAAACCAGAGAAACGGGATCGGGGACTTTGTTACACCAACTGTCAGAGTTGACGCCCTTTCCGCACCTAAGTTGAATGATTTATCTGATCCTAGGATTTCATACAGATGAGTGGGGTACAGATCCTAAATCTAGGAGTTCATGCAGACAGGAATGGCTACCCTATCACTCACAGTCAGTAAAAGTAAATGCGCAAATCAAGGATCCAATACATGCAGATAAAACACATGAAAGCAGCATGGCATCCCTAATGAGGCCCTATTAGCCTAGAAAAGTATCAATCAAGGTTTAGGAATGATTTGACATGATTCGCCCATGAGGGGCAGAATCGTAATTTTGAGAAAATTGGGGACAATTTACCCTAAAAGGGAAAAATTGTCATTTCAGATGGAATGTACAGTCAAAATATGGTGGAAATGGGATTTTCGGTCAAATCCCTCCATTTCCTATTTTTCGAGAATTTCCAGGATTTTTCTGGAATTTAGAAGTGATTTTACCTTCGGAGGGGTAAAATCGTCATTTTGGACAAATGTGAGAACTGAAAATCTCAAATATTAGGGTTGGTCACCCATCTGATCCAAACCCTAATTTTAAGTCATTCTTAGGACTCGATTGGAACAAGAAAGACGATTTTCCCATTGAGGGGCAAAATCGTCATTTTGAGAAAAGAGGCGGGATTCGAAACCCAAGCCTAAGAATTGATCGCCTAACCTACCCTAATTCTTACCTTGGCATTATCGACTTTATCTCACTTACACAACAGAGGCGACTTACCCCTAAATGGTAATATCGTCAATTCTCGGAAGAACGGATAAAAAACCCCAAAATTAGGGTTGACCAGTTGTCTGTGGTCAATCCTCAATTTGTAGGAATTTCTGGAATAACTAGGATTTTTTCACAATTTTCTTATATTTTTTTGGATTTTCTGGGATTTTCTAGCATTTTTTAGGATTTTGTAGAATGTTTTTGATTTTTTTTAATTTTTAAAATCATTTTTAAAATTTTTTTATTAAAAAAATGCTTCGGACCGGGTCAACCCGACCCACTCGGGTCGAAACCCGGCCCAGACCCGGATCCGCGTGACCCATAGCCTAAAACGACGCCGTTTCTTCCTTTTTTTTTTTTATTTTCGGATTATCCAGACTTGATCCAACGGTTCCTATTAAACCGCAAGGCTAATCCACGTCTGCTGGATCAGATTACTAAAACCTACGGTCTAGATTGAACGGAGACTCAACTAGGGCCGTCTGATCAACTTACTAAAACCTACGGTCAGAATTAGAACGCAAGACTCTATCTGGACCGTCCAACCTCACTAACCTAAACGACGTGATACTACTACTAACCCAAACGGCGTCGTTTCAACCCATTTTGATTTTAAAATATTTTCGAATAAACCTAATTACTAATCGGACGGCTTCTAGAATTTAGACTCGATTTATCTGAGCTGTCCGATCTATTTATTCGAATAACAGACCCCCAACGGCCGTACTGACTAGACTGACATGTGGACCAATGGCTGACTGCCACCTAGGCTTTTGACTCGTTGACTCTGCCACGTCAACTTCGTCTTCAACCTCGCGACTCCGACGGAACGAAGGGTTGAGAACTTCCGACGACGATCCAACGGTGGAACTTCTACTAAATCGCGCGAGACCAACACCAATCGACTTGTAATCGTCTCTAGTCTAACATATCTAAGAATCAGAGCATCTAATTCACAAAATCGCGAGCATCATGCAGAATGCCGAGTGCGGCCATGGAAATCCAATAGCTCAATTCATAGCAAATCATGGCAATTCAGTCATAGAATAGCATCAATGGAGGTTCAGAAGACTTACCTCGAGCTCCGATCGAGCTCGCACGGCCTAGATTTGGCTAGGCAAGAACGAACAGGGATCGGCTATGGAAGCTAATTTTGAAGACTCAATTCGAGGTATTCGAGTGAAATCGATGCAAAATGAAGATGCAATGATGGTTAGGGATGTGTGAGGAGTAAAACGCCTACCCTAACTCGAAGAACCAAGGTCGGAATCAAGTTCCTCCATTAAAGCACAGTGCGAAAGCTTGAAGACTAGACTCACCTGTTTTCGTGGTTTTGGCTTGCGCGGTCGATGGCGATCGCTTCCTCTCAGTGTGGGCAGTCTCCTAACAGTCTCTTTAAGCTTTGGTCTAGCCTAGAAAGGCCTGACCGACGCTCTACAGATTCGAGCTCTGCCCTCGACAATGGCGATGGAGGGCGAGCTCTCTCTCGTTCGTTCTCCCTCTCTTTCGATTCTGTTTACTCTTCTTCAACTGAATCAACCACCTTCTCATTCTAGAAGGTCCAATAGCTTTTATATCTGTTTGGAATCTTGGCGCCGAATCGGGGAAAAGAGGATCGGTGACCTCCGCACGTGAAAACACGTGCGAAATGGTCACCGACGACCGGTAATCGACGGACATGAAATGGCAAATCTGTTCGGGACCTCCGGTGATCGCATTTGGCACGAATTTGGACGAATTTCATATGAGTTCTGTCGCCGTTGACTTTTACAGATACCGCAACCTTGACCGGCCGATTACTCTCCGTTCTGGCGACCATTGCTCGTGTTTTTGGTTTGAATCGACGGGTAATGACTCGAGGAACAAAACCCCTCTTCAAACTCTTCCAATCATGGCCGTTTTCACCCTCAATTTTGCCATTGAAATCGACCCTGACACTGTTCATTCGCACGGGTCCTTGAGGAGGAAGACGACACTGTAGCGAACCGGTTCGACCGGTCCGACCGGCTGTCTGACCGGTCTGAATCTGTTCCGACTTACAATTTTTCAAATTAAACCCAAATTAAAGGGAAATTTTTGCAATTGGACCTCATAATCGAATTTAGGGCATGAATTTTGTCAAGAAATGTGGTTTTGCCCAAAAGTTCATATCAATTTCAACAAAAACCCCAAATTTTCATTTAATTGCAAATAGGGGAATTGTGCAATTAAAGGTTCAAATGATCAAATTGGACCAAATTACCTATGCCAATCGATTCAAAATGATGAAAACCATTGGGCAGTGTGTTTAATTTGCAATGGTAGTCCTTGAATTGAAAGTAATTTTAATTATGCCCAATTTCAAGGACTAAAATGCAATTTAGTATTCAATTTTACCCAATTTATGCAATTAGACATTCTGTGAGGGTAATTGGGTTAAATTACAATAAGAGACAATTAGCTTGAATGTCAAGATCCTAAAAAATGCCAAAATTGTAAATTAAAAGACTCAATTGATATTTTTTTACCAAATTCAATCATATGTGTTACAAAGGAACACGTAAAATTGAAACTGATTTTGGACTTTTTGTGAGGTCAAAAAGACAAGGGGTTTAAAATAAAAATATTGACTATTTTTTCTTATTTTTGTGACCTCAAATGCTATTTTTCTTGATTTTTCTAGTATTTTCCTAATTTCTGAAAATATTAAAAAATGCAAAAAATATGAAAAATTATTATTTTTTGTCAAAAATGGTTCCTTAGGCTTGGCCAAGGCCACCAAAGTTGATTTTGCAATTTTTTTTTATTTTTTATGAATTTTCTAAGAAATAACTGGAAAAGGCTGATCCAAAATTAGGTGTCAACAGCAGTCGGCGACCGCGGCCGGCGGCGCGGCGACGGCGGAAGTGGTCGGCGAAGCTGAGAATCACTTCTAGAGGCGAGAAGTAGAAATTTTTTACTTTCCGAAGTTGGCCTAAATTCTTGCCATAAGTTGAAAATCCTACCAAAGTCAATTTTTTTTACCAAACAGATTTCTACTTCGGCAAGATTTTTATCAAATGGATTTTCCTGCTAGATTGACCTTTGGCGGGGAAATCATGAAGCAGGAGTGTTGTCTTGCAGCACCTGAGCAATCGAAGGTGCCAATCTTTCAAAGGTCACTGCTTGTCAATTTTGTTGGGCGTAGCGATCTTTTCTGCTTATGTCTAACATTCTGTAGCAATAATGGGAGCACCCTTTCATGCCAACGAAATGTGGACCCCGTCGGTAACTATCAAAATATATCGGTACAGAATTTTTACTGGTCGTTCATTTAAGTACATTAGGAATGCTAAAAATTTATCATAAAAGTGTAATCAAGTCCTAAAACTCATTAATTTAATACAATCAAATCCTTAACTTCGTTCAAATTATTAAATGAAAAATTCTTTGACGTAGTTTTTTTTATACTAATTTTCAAGAAAAAAGCAGCTCAGAAATAACTTGAGAATTTCAAAGAAAAGAATTTAAAAAAAAAGACTAAATAAAACCCTTATTGAGCCAAAAAAGCGTAGTAGCCCATGATTGACTCGAGAAATACGGCCAGCTTAAGTGCATTGGGCTTGGCCAAATTCTCTAGTTATTTTAATGATTAATTTGTGCAATTTAGCCCTTTGGGACTTTGAATTCAAATCATATTCCGATCCTGGTGTTTATTTTGCGAAATTAAAGAAACTTTAGGCCTCAAGCTTGCAAAAATTCTCTATAAATAGATAGCTTCGCTTAGGGTTTGGGGGGAACAATTTTGTCACATGGCATAATTGAGAGAGGAGAGTTTTTCAATTCTTCTTGCAGGTTCTGAGGCAGACGGTCATGAGAGGTGAAGAGAGAATTTGTCTTCATCCCAAAAGATGAAGGCACACGTTAGGAAAGCAAAAAAAAAAAGACAGGGGAAAGGGGGGCTCTTTTCTTTTCGGTGATCCCACACAGAGAAGACAAGAAGGAAGAGCAAATCAACAAAAGGAGCACGGAGGCTACTCCTCTCAATTTTCACTCTTTTATCGTTTTGTAGCGCATGCTCATTGATCACACGATCAGGACGAGCAACTCCGATTGATGAAAGTCGAGTCAGGCCTATCTTGTTGAAGACAATGAAGCAATTCAAGCACGACGGGATTAGCCTGACTTTGGTCCTCAAATTTTAGTAATCTCGGATGATGTCTCGGACCAGCAAGTAAATATTCAATGAGGTCCCATCACCTCGCTAATCCCATCCGAATTCAGTGAGCATCCAACAATCCAGCCTTTTTTTCTTTTTCTTTTTGCATAAAAAGTGTTTATTTTGCAGGTCATCTAGGGAAGGAAACATTCCTATGTGACTCCATTAGAAGTGCCCTTGGAGTGATCTAAAAACCAGCCTACCACGTTCACAAAAGAGATGGGAAGGACTAGTTGAAAGGGGAGGTTGAATTCTTTGTGAAAATATCATTTTTGCGTTCCACTAACTTAGTCTCTCTTTCCCCAGAATTATAATGTACAGAAAATTTCGTAAAAAGTGAGCATCTCCACGAGCGTCATCTCAATATCGCACCTTCGCCTAGCTCACTATTCGGGGGATCTCTTGCTACGATTTTCTCGTGCGATTCGGACACTTGCACAGGCACCACCACCACAGACGACCATGACCTCGCATGTCACTAGTCTCGATTGAAGAAATTGTAAGCGGCGGATATTGGAATATTCAAAAGGGTTATTGATCGAAGTCACCATCGTTGCCAAGTCCCTATGACGAGCTGCCCACCGTGAACAGTTGAGTTCATCGTTCGGTCCAATTCGCAAGCCTCGAGGATCATTGATCCTCAATCCATCGAGATTTAAATTTGGCAACATTATCTTGAAATTAGGTAACGAGCTTATGTGAGAATATTCAGAATATCTGGTTATTTATTTTGAGTTATTTGATATCTAATTCAATCCAGATATTATCTCATATTTTGGAAAATCTGATCTTATAGATAAGATAATATTGTGTTAGAAATAACACAATGTTACCTTATAGATAGGTTGACACTTTACCAGGATATCTCCAGATGAATTAATTTTGTTTCATTTTGTATTTATTTCTGCATCTTTATTTGTTATTTATTATATGATTGCATGATTGTGATAATTTGCAAATAAATAAATAATTTTGCCCATAACACATGATCCCCAAATGTGCCTTGTCCCTCGAAAAGCGTACATTAAGAGCAATTTATGACTTCGATCTTGAAGTAGATTATGCCCGTACGTGCGAATTATTTATCAAATCCTTGATTTCGAGGAGCGGATTGCTAATTCCTAAATAGAATTTCAAGGTTTGCTGTTTATCGGGATGACGGTAATTCTTTAATATATTCACTTGCTAGCCCTAATGTCAGGGAATGTTGTGAATAAAATCGAAATTTTGGATTTAAAAGTGTTTTATGGGCAATATTGTTTATTCTCGTTCAAATTTTCTTGCTCTATTGTCTAAATAAGATGTCATGTTTTCTTAAGTTATATCACATTTCTCTTCACTTTTTTGCATGAAAATAACATATAATAGGACTTTCAGAAATCAATTTCTTAAATCAAATTGGATGTTATTTCACTTTAGGAAAGCTTTTTACCTCAATTTTGCATAAATCCGAAAATGCATAAAAATACCAAAAAAAATGTCATTCGCATTGCATATTATATAGCTGCATGTCATATTTTCCATGTCATTTATATTGACCAAATCATTATGTCATGTCATCCATTTTGCCACGTCATCTTGGCACGTTATCCATGCATATTTCATTATATTTGCCATGCCATTCTTTTACATCATTACATTTCACATGTCATATAGTTAATTTGCATGAGCATTGCATTAAAGAGAAAACCCTAAAAAATCAAGTCAAATCACCAAATCAAGAATTTTTCATGAAAATTGGTACCGAAAGGGCATAAAAATTAATGTAACCAATCTCCTAACTCATTTTCTCTTATTCGTAGTGATAAAATAGTCCTCCCACTATTTTATTTAGGTTTCTAATCGACCTACCAAGAATAACTAGTCGCGGCTCTAATTTAATACATATTTCATTAAATGAACGAAAGTTGCGATTCGGTAGGACTTGAGAGAGTCCGAATTAGGTTAGTTAATTTAATTAACTTGATAATCCGTTAACTTATAATTATCTAATTATTAGGTCGTGACACTAGGCTTTGAGGACAGTTGACGAGGGTCGTACTCACCCGAGACAAAAAAAAAATGGATGTTTGGAGCTCCAAAAATGATGACCGACACCAGGAGATCTCGTTTCGACGCAGCTATCGATTATCGGGAAGAGATCGGGGATGGTGGTGACATTGCTACATTATGGAGCTCGCGCAGAGAGGAAGATGAACAACAACAAAGGGAGCACGAGTGGAAATGAGGACAAAATAAAAATAAAAAATGCCTCAGGTCCTTAAATAAAAACTGAAAAATCGCAAGTAAATTAAACAAAATTAACGGTTAGGCTTAATTGCATCAATTTGACAAATTTTGACGTTTGATTGCATGTTTTGGAAGTAGTAAGGTTCAACTGAACTTTGGCGATAAGTTTTGCGACTTCTAGTGCATTTATCGATCAAATTCATGAACTCTAATAAGAAATTTCAACTTTCATTTGAATCTACGCCTGCTTGTTTGGTTGTTCCGAAGTTATTGATATACAAAAGTGCAACACTTCTTGGATCTAGGGAAATGCTGTAAATCTCATGAATCAGTCAAGCTTCAGACTTTAATGGGGACAGGTGGCTCAAATCCCTAAACAATTCACATGTAATTAATAATATTTGAATTGGTAACCTCCAATTTTTAACTGGACATCTCCTAACACCACATTAAACTAAATATGAAAAGTTCTGGTATTTAATTGAAAAAAAAGGTTCGGGTTGTAAAACGCACTCAGGTACTTAATGTTTCATTATGAAAAACCTCCACGACGGTTTGAACATGGAGGAAAGTATTCCATCTTCCATGTAAGCGCTTCATTACATAAATGCCACAAAATTAAGTACAAGTCCGACGTCATCTCGATATAAATTAAGTACAAATCCAAATCGATCCCTCAGCTTTGTCCAAATCGATTGCTCCTTTACCTTGGCACAAATCGATCGCTCCCCAGCTTCCTTTCACCCAAATTGATCGCTAGGGGTTCGACTTTTGCATTGGTTGCTTATACCGCATATCCAGAGTGGCGGAAACACATTAAAGATGCATAGAGCAAGCTATAAACGTAGAGGCCAATGAGGATAATCCCGCCAAAGATTCAAGAATATTTCAAGGAGCGCCAAAGAAAGACAAATTTTCGTCTTGAATTGTATGGTGGGAGAGCAGTTTTCAGCAGGCAAAGACGAAAAGTTCTCTGAAAATACGGCCCAGGAAGTCGAAAAACGTGAACACAAGCGACACAAATGGAGGAGGATTAGCTGATACAACTATCGGCAGGTACTGGGATTTTGATCCAAAAGTCCTGAGTTAGTGGAGAACGTGGGCACGACTGGTGCAAGTAAAGGGGCTAAACTAAAGTAAAGGTAGTGAGAGTTATCTGAAGCTAAATAACTGCTCGAAGACTTTCACGGGAGAAGGTAGACATGACTACTATTGGCGTGCTAAAGACCTGCTGAAGGACAGTTACCTACTCAACCATTATAAATATCAACCTACCTCCTCAGAGAAACTCCCGAACAGATCAACAAATTTATCTTATGTTTACTTATCGCACTATTACTTTACTTTTCTCAGCTGTAGTTTTCATATTCTCGTAGTCCAGTCAAACTAGCATTTGTCTTTATTCCATACACCGCACCATTTAGTCAAACTCTAGTGTTTTATCGAAGCGTATTCAAGGCTTTGTCGTGGAGTCAAACTCCGGCATAGTTTCAAGTGCGTAGATTCGTTATTTTTTTTTAAAAATAGAAATTGTGCTCATATTCCATCGAGTCTCACTCTGGTTAAGTCTATATTTGTGTATTTTCTTTCAATTTCATCTCTATCGATTCCCTTTGAGTTGTACTTAGAGAGTCTCTTCATTGAGTCAAACTTTGGTTGAGAAATAATATTTGTGTAATTCCATCGAAATCTTTGTAGGTCTCACGTGTCGAATTTCTGATTATCTGGATCTCTCCTGTCCAAGATCTTCACGGAATCCTTTTATCAAATTTAACAGCCGAAGAACAAATTTTGGTGAAAATATTTTGTCGTGGAGCAATTCCGTCGAAACACATATAACCAAGAAAATCACTAGGAGAAAGCTTCTTTGCATCATTAGCTTCGGGGGTAGCTAAAATCTCTTTTGTGATGACACTTAAAACAAGACCAGTTCTCCTGTGGGAGAGAACGGTAAAATTTGAAGTTTGTCACCCCTATATTTACATGGCTTCGATAGTCAATTTAGAGCTGTCGACATTGAGACAAATGTTAGCTATAGGTCAGAAGGGAAAAGCTGCTGCTTTTACCAAGCAGAGAGCACCATCGAGATCACCATATGATCATCGTATTCACTTTGTTGGAGCACTTTGTATTTTTTTCTTTCTTGATAGTTTGGTTTGATGAACGAAGCGAAGGCCTCTACATCTGTCGCCATCCTGCAAGTTGATCTATCTCCCTACCTTTAATGGTTGATTAACAGGGCCAGAAAGCCAGTAAGTGCGGTACTTTTTCTAATACAAAGTCACCAGTAAATGTGTCTCGCGTTCGATTTTCTGATTGATGACGTGCACTTATTTCATTGTTGATCGGCTGGCTTCAATCAGTCTGGCGATTCCATGTCTTTGTCTCCACTAGCATGACTGTATTAGACGCGACAAGATACGTTTCGGGTCAATTCAGGCTATTAAGCTTCAATGAACAGGGAGAAACATAAACAAGAGGGCGAATGAATGTAAGAAGTGAAGAGGGTATATTCCGAAACTCCCTGGCTTTTGTTATTGTCCCCCTGTCTCGCTCATCACAAGATTGTTCTCTTCCTGCCCAAAAACAGAGTCTCTACTCTGTTCAGCTCCAACTTCAGGGGTTGGATATGTTAGAGAATCAAACTACCACATTGCATTATAGCATGCAGCAGATATGCAGCAACACTAATTAGTAATCTTCAACTCCAATTTACAATTCTGTTTTATTTTCACAACTTCAACTCGCTCTTTTTTTCCAACTACAATTTAATTCTTTTCCCTCACGTTGTTACCCATCTACCACGGAAGACGGTAAAGAAAGGCTAGATAAATTCTACTACGATGCAGATCGCGAGTAGCAGCACCGTGGGACAGCATGCGATTGCAGGTGGCTGACAGCAATCGCCTTGCGAATAATGTAGAAGGCCCTCTTGCTACTTAGGCCAAGTATAAGCCATGTCTTTCACTTGTTCACCTTCAAGGAAGGCCCTGTTGATGCCCTTCGGCCTGTTGCTGCAGCTGCAGCTGCGGCTGCTGCGGCGGCCGCTCGTCCTTCTTGGCAACTTTGAATTCGCCAAAGAAGTACGAGGCAAAGCCCCAGAGAGAGAGGATCAGGGACACGGCCTTCTCCACCTGGAACTTCTCCTGGAAGCAAATGACCCCTAGGATCTCGGTGATCGGGAGGAGGACGGCGATGACGATCCCCGAGAACAGGGAGGAGGAATAGAAGATGACTCCTATGGCTCCCAAGAAAAAGAACTGCCAGACGATCCCGTTCCACGCGAGCACCACGTAGTACCGGGCTTCTCCGAGCTCGTAGGTCCTGGCTTCTCTAGGAATCGCCTGCGCAAACCCGAGGTCAGCGAGTATCCTTAGGGCTCATCGCTCAAAACAAGGGAAAAACAAGAAAACAGGATTCTATGATTGCGGCTCGCCTACCCGCAATAACATCATATGTTTTACTATCTAAATTGACCGGATGAAATGACGTTGAAAAATGAAGAGGACGGAGACAGCAATTGATGTCTTAGCCCGCTTGTTCTTATTCTCTTATCAGGTTGGAAAAGTACAATAAGGACAAAGTAGTCCATCACGGTCTTCTGTCGTGCCTACTTCTCGTCAACAACTGTTGACAGTCTCCTATAATAGACCAAACTTTCGTGTTATGCAAATCTGCCCCAGATTTTCAAATTTTACTTTCGATGGAAATCTTTGCTTAATTCAAGTCTTGCCACGGAGGCACTTTTTTTTTTCCTTGGACCTATAATAGCACACACTTTCGTAATTATATATGAATCTCAATACGTAATTTCAGACGCAATTTTGTCACAATGTTTTCAAATATGGATTGATAAGAAAAGTAAAAGGTTTGATGAAACATAATAAGCAAACATCATTGCAAACTGAATTTTATCAATGACTTTTTGATTCCTCTAATTTCTCGTGTGAATATGAACTTGACCCTGGGGACTTAAACCTGAACCAAACAATGCGGAAACCGAATCAAGCGGAACCGGGAACCAAACCCGATCTGGTCCATACGGAACTGATTTATCAAACCAGAAATGCCGATTTCTAAGATAAAAATGGTGGAAATTGGAAATCACATGAAAATCAAGTGAATTTTACATGATTGATGAACCAAAGAGGACGGGTCGAAGTTGAGAGACAGAGAGAGAGAGTGAAGAACCTGGAAGTCCTTGTTGACAAGCATGCCGATGGTGCAGAAAGCGGTGGCGAAGAAGCACATCACCAACTGAATCTCCAACACCAGCGAGTATGTGATCGCCTGCTTGGCCTTCTTGTACGTCAGCTCCACCAGCGGCAGTATGAACCCGTACAGCGCCGCCGCACCGAGCGTCATGAAGAACCCCGTATAGTACTCCCGGTTCGACTCCCCCTTCGGCTGGTCGCTGCTCGTGTGCATCGCCAGCACCCCAGCCCCCATCGTCAGCAGGAATACCGAGTTGATCGAGTACGACGTGAACAGCTGCCTCACCAGCAGGAACGCGAACAAGGCCGTGAAGGCCAGCTGCGTGGCGATGAGCAGGGCAGACGTGGAGACGGGGAGCCGCGCCACGCCGTACGCGTAGAGGTAGTCGTCGAGGCCCGTGAGGACCCCGATGATGGCCGAGGCGACGAAGAGGAAGGGGTCCATGAGGACGATGCGGGCGGAGGGGCCCTCGGCGGCACGGCGGCAGAAGTAGGCCGCGGCGAGGGGGATGAAGATGATGGGCCAGCCCCCCGTCTCGAGCCAGCTGGAGAGCCAGATGCGGGCGCCGCCGCGGACGAAGTAGAGACGCATTAGGAGCGGGCCGCCGCACGTGCCGAGGGAGAGCATGGCGCAGTTGACGGTAAGGAGGAGGAGCCTCACGGTTTTGCCCTGCGGCGCTTCCATGGTTTCCCCCATGACGAAGCTCACGTTCTCTGCTCTCGCGCGCGCTCTCTCTCTCTCCCGCCCCGATCCCTTTGAGATTGCTTCTAGTTAAGGTTTCTTCTCTTCACCCAAAAAAGGAAAAAAAGAAAGAAAGAAAGAAAAGGAAGAAACAAGACGAAGTGTTTGAGCTCGAGGGGCGATCAGGAGCAGCGGGCGCTCGCGGAGAGGAAAGCAATGGTGGAGAAGCGCGCATTGAAAAGTAGGTGCGGAGGAAGAGATTAAGTGGTCGGACGAGTTCGTTTTTCTTCTTTGTCTGTTCGCCTCTCGGAATGAGACTTACAAATAGCAACCGAGCGGCTGCTCTAAGGCTCGAGGCGAATGTACTTTTTTAAGGATCCAATCCAACGGTTGATAGTTGATGGTGCACGGCAGAATATCGTCTTCTTCGGTACGCATCGGGGGCGTTAGGTAGGATAGCGGGTGCATCATGGGATCAGGATCGCGTTAGGCAGCGCGAATTAGACATTGTGGTTGTGGGCATTGGTGCCATAAGGTATATATCATTACCAGGGAACAACCATGTTAATATGCCTTAAATAATTAAGGGCTTAAGTTAAGGGCTTTGGGCCAATATTAGAGTTTGAGGGGTAATACTATAAATATTGCTATTTTCTCAAACTGTTTGATTGAGAAGCTTATGTGTGCCTCTTTTGTAATCAATGATTCTCATAGTAGATTTTGCTTCTCTTCTCTCCCGTAGTTTTTCCTGAAAGGGTTTCCACGTAATTCTTGATATTCCGTTTTTCTCCTCTGTCTCAATTTCTTTTAGTTTCCGTATTATCGTAACAAACTGGTATCAGAGCCTTGGGATTTTTTTTTTTGATCTTCTGGTTATGGCTTCAAGTTCAACAACGAAATTGGATATTGAGAAGTTTGATGGGAGCGGCAGTTTCAACCTGTGACAGATTCGTATGTTAGCTGTTCTTACGCAGCAGGGTTTGAAGAAAAACTCTATTTAGTAAAGGGAAGAAACCGGACACGTCAAATGAAGCATGGGAAGAATTGGATGAGAAAACTTTATCCACTATTCAATTGTGCCTCACGAACGAAGTTTTGAAGAAGGTACTAGATCAAAAAGCAGCCGCAGGTTTATGGATGAAATTGGAGAGTATTTTTTTTGACAAAGTCTCTCACTAATCGATTGAGGATCAAGCAACGGCTCTTCACTTTTTGCATGGCTGAAGGTACTTCTCTTAAATCTCATATTTCTGAGTTCAATGCTATTATCGCTGAATTAAGGAGCATTGATGTTAAGATTGAAGATGAGGATCAAGCTTTTTTGTTGTTAGTTTCACTACCTTCATCTTATAAGAATTTTAGAGAGACCATGATTGTTAGTAGAGAAACTATTGATTTTGAAGATGTCAAGACTAGTCTGCTAAATAAGCAGAAACTCGATACATAATTGACTTTTGAAGGCAGTAATAATCATGGGGCTGATTTAATTGCTCGGGGAAGGTCTGTTGAAAGAAGCAATAATGGTAGGAGCAGGTCAAAATCCAAGCATAGAGATATGATTTGTAATTATTGTAAGTTTCCAAAGCATATCAAGATAAATTGTCTGAAATTGAAGGCAAAGCAGCAAAGAGAAAATAATTTGAATTAGCAAAATCAAGCGAATGTCAATTGTCATAACAATCGCAATTACTAGAATAGATAGAATCGGGAAAACGAAAATCCTGCTCAAGCTGATGTTGCTAAAGAAGAAGACGAAGATTGGCTATTGGTTGCAGATGATAAAGATAAATTTTGATAGTTTGATTCTTGATTCAGGCTGTTTGTACCACATGTGCCCTCATCGTGATTGGTTCTCTACGTACAAAGAATATAATGGTGGAGTTATTATAATGGGCAATAATGCTAAATGCAAAGCTGTTGGAATTGGTACTGTTAATATTAAGATGCATGATGGCATGATCAAAACTTTAGATAATGTCAGACATGTGCCTGACTTGAGGAAGAATCTAATCTCTTTGGGTATACTTGATGCCAATGGTTGTAGATTTACTACTAAGGGTGAAGTTATGAAAATTATGAGGGGATCATTTTTATTGATGAAAGGGCATAAAATTAGTACTTTGTATCAGTTGCAAGCCTCTACTGTTACTGGTTCAGCTGCGGTCTCTTCTGATATGACAGATTCAGATAATATAAAATTATGGCATATGAGACTAGGCCATATGAGTATTAGAGGGATGGAGGAGCAAAGTAAAAGAGGTCTCTTGTGTGGTCAGAAAATTGGAAAACTAGATTTCTGTGAACATTGTGTCTTTGGGAAACAGAAAAGAGTCAGTTTCAAAACAGAAATTTACAGCACAAAGGGCACTCTGGATTACATTCATTCTGATCCCTGGGGGCCTGCTAGAGTCCCATCGAAAGGCCTTGGTTCTAGGTATGTACTCACTTTATTGATGATTTTTCAAGAAAAGTTTGGTTATTTTTCTCAAGGCAAAAGGTGATGTTTTCGTTACATTCAAGCAATGGAAAATATTAATTGAGAAGCAGACCGGTAGGAAAATCAAGCGGCTGAGAACAGATAATAGGTTAGAATTTTGTGGAGGCGAATTTAATGAGTTTTGCAAGAACGAATGAATTGTGAGGTATCATACTACATTGTATACACCACAGCAGAATGGTATTACAGAACGTATGAACAGAACCATATTAGAAAGAACAAGGCGCATATTGTTTAACGCTGGTTTGGGCAAGGAATTCTTGGCTGAAGCAGTCAATACTGCTTGTTAGTTAACAAATCGTTCTCCTTGCATACCTATTGAGAATAAGACACCTGAGGAGGTATGGTCAGGTAAATCTGTTGATTATTCTTCTCTTCGAATATTTGGATGTCCAGCATATGCACATGTTAGTGAAGGGAAACTAGAGCCTAGAGCGAAAAAATGTATTTTTCTTGGTTATGCTTCTGGTGTAAAAGGTTATAGGCTTTGGTGTTCTGATTCATCTAAGATTATGATTAGCAAAGATGTTACTTTTGATGAGTCTGCTATGCTTCATCCTATCAAGAAATTATCAAATACTTGCCAAGAAAATCTGCAAAGTGCACCAAAGAAGGTGGAGTTTGAAGTATCTTCTTCACAACCAGTTCAGTCAGTGACTGATAATATTGAGATTGAAGAATCTGAAAAAGAGAATTATTCCATAGCCAAAGATAGATCGAGAAGAACAGTGAAACCTCCACAGATGTATGGATACTCAGATTTTGTTGCTTATGCTCTTTCAGCTGCAGAGTCGATAGAATATGCTGAGCCTAAAACGTACAATGAAGCTATTTCCTCAAAAGATTCAGCAAATTGGTTAGTTGCTATGAATGAAGAGATGGAATCTCTTGAAAAGAATCAAACTTGGGAGCTTGTCATACCACCAAAAGAAAAGAAGATTGTGGGTTGCAAGTGGGTTTTCAAAAGAAATGAAGGTATTCTTGGAGTTGAAGACATTAGATTTAAAGCACGTCTAGTCGCTAAGGGCTATAGTCAGATTGAGGGAGTTGATTTTAATGATGTGTTTTCACCCGTCGTTAAACACAGCTCTATTCGGGTCTTTCTTGCGTTAGTTGCTATGCATGATTTAGAGTTGGAATAACTCGATGTGAAAACAGCTTTCTTGCATGGTGAACTTGAAGAGAAAATCTATATGGGTCAACCTGAGGGTTTTCAGTTTGAAGGTAAGGAAGATCATGTATGTTTATTGAAAATATCTATTTATGGCTTGAAGCAATCACCTCGACAATGGTATAAAAGATTTGATTCTTTTATGGTGCAACTTGGCTATTGTAGAAGCAAATATGATAGTTGTGGATATCTGTGCATACTTCCAAATGGATCTTATATTTATCTGATGTTATACATTGATGACATGTTGATTGCAGCAAAAGATAAATTTGATATACAGAATTTGAAGGCACAGTTGAGCGCTGAATTTGATATGAATGATTTAGGTTCTGCGAAGAAAATCCTAGGCATGAAAATTCAGCGAGATCGAAAAAGAGAAAAATTGTATCTTTCTCAGAAAAGCTACATTGAGAAGGTGTTAGATCGTTTTGGCATGAAAGATGCCAAACCAGTGAGTACTTATCTTGCTGCTCACTTTCGATTATCAGCTGATTTATGTCCATATACAGATGATGAAATAAAATATATGTCACATATTCCATATTCTAGCGCAGTTGGTAGCATTATGTATGCTATGATTTACACTCGACCTGACATATCACATGCTGTTAGCGTGGTAAGTAGATATTTATCATGCACAGGTAAAATTTATTGGCAAGCAGTGAAGTGAATTTTGAGATATTTGAAGGGTACTTTAGATTATGATTTAGAGTTTGGGAAAACTTGTGAAACTCTTACTGGATATGTTGACTCTGATTATGCTTGCGACCTTGATAAAAGGAGGTCTTTTACAGGGTATATCTTTACTGTTGGAGGTTGTGCAGTCAGTTGTAAAGCTTCTTTGCAGCATACAATTGCTTTGTCTACTACAGAGGCAGAACATATGGCTATTACAGAGGCAATCAAAGAAGCTATATGGTTAAGAGGCTTATTTGGAGAGCTCAGTGTGGATGATGATGTGACTATTATGCATTGCGATAGTCAGAGTACTATACATCTTACTAAAGATCAGATGTATCATGAGAGAACAAAGCACATTGATGTGTGGTATTATTATATTCGAGACATTCTTGCTGATGGCTATATTAAGGTCTTGAAGATTGGTACAGAAAACAATCCAACTTGTGAAACTCTTACTGGATATGTTGACTCTAATTATGCTTGCGACCTTGATAAAATGAGGTCTTTGATAGGGTACATCTTTACTGTTGGAGGTTGTGCAGTCAGTTGGAAAGCTTCTTTGCAGCATACAATTGCTTTGTCTACTACAGAGGCAGAACATATGGCTATTACAGAGGCAATCAAAGAAGCTATATGGTTAAGAGGCTTATTTGGAGAGCTCAATGTGGATGATGATGTGACTATTATGCATTGCGATAGTCAGAGTACTATACATCTTACTAAAGATCAGATGTATCATGAGAGAACAAAGCACATTGATGTGCGGTATCATTATATTCGAGACATTCTTGCTGATGGCTATATTAAGGTCTTGAAGATTGGTACAGAAAACAATCCAGCTGATATGTTGACAAAGTCATTACCCTTTACTAAATTCAAGCACTGCTTGGATTTGGTTAATGTTTGCAGCAACTGAGTTTTATGCTGGTGGGAGGAGAAAATTGACTTAATACTTATGTCTACTTGGGAATTCAAATCAAAGTGGAGATTTGTTAATATGCCTTGAATAGTTAATGGCTTAAGTTAAGGGCCTTGGGCCAACATTAGGGTTTGAGGGGTAATATTATAAATATTGCTCTTTTTTAAAACTGTTTGATTGAGAAGCTTATGTGTGTCTCTTTTGTAATTCTTGATTCTCATAGTGAATTTTGCTTCTCATCTCTCCCGTGATTTTTTCTGAAAGGTTTTCCACGTAATTCTTGGTGTTCCGTTCTTCTCTTCTGTCTCAATTTCGTTTCAGTTTTCACATTATCGTAACAAGCCCACTAACAGTGCCCCACGACTGACAAGTCATGCTCACTAGGTGTGACGTGTGGGGGGGGGGGGGGGGGGGGGGGGGGGGGGGGGGCGGCATTTCGCGGTGACTTTCTCGCACCTTTTGCATTCCCCCTTAGCGTTTTACTTAAAACAGAGGCTGTTGACGAGAGAAGTGGATCTCTTCGGATGTGGGACACTAATCGATGGCCAAGTCGTCAAAATCGGGAACGAATCACGTTAGCAAGAAGGCCCTGGTTTAGGGATAATGTCAGTACAAAAATTAAATCCACACATCAGACTCGGTACATCCACGCCACATCTGTTTTAATTTTTACCGTAAACTTTGGAAGGATTTTGAAGCGGGTTTTTGATGACATGTCGGTTCGGGATTTTTTTTTTGTTCCTTTTTTTTTAAGGATAAGTTGTTCAGTACTAAATGACGAAAATCGAAATCCAAGCGATATCGCCGACTCACCTCCACCACATGCGACTGAACCCACACAATTAGAAAAAGCAAACAGTTTTAAGGAAGAAAAAAAGACAAAGCACGTGAGAACGAAACATTCTTTTCAAGGAGATGATAAGTATATCGAAGACTCAAAAGCGACGTGCCGCTACGTAAAAAGTAGTGCTTGGTGCGACGCTGGCGTTCCGTATAGTGGGAGTCGTTTTCGCGGACAAAAGCCTTCAAAATAAAAAATCACAGCTGGGTTTGACTGGCCAGGAAGGATTATCAAAAGCCATTTCTGAATTGTTTTTATGATTGCATGGATTCCTGTCGTGGTGGTGCTCCTGAGTCATGACGCGTGCCAACTTTCCAGCCAACGTTAAATGGTCGCCATTCAGACTAAAAACCGAACTTTGGGATTCTCATTCGGACAGATTAGAATTGTCCGGTTCTGCGCGGGCTTATGCTCGGGACAATGCGACCGCGTTGCGTCGTCTGGGACAAGAAAGACGGGACAAGGTTTGTCAGATTATCACAACCAGGATTATTCGGGAAATCAATGGAGTCGAAAATCAGTTTCTTTCTGAGACGAGAGGATCCCCTTTTAACTAAGGGTGTGTTTGTCGAAAAATTAACAGAAAAGTCCTAAATATATTTAAATTATATTAATTCAGTCTTAATTTTTTTTTTCAATTGAGCTCTAAATAATTTCACAAATTAGTTTTTTAGACTTTGTTGACACCTAAATTTTGATTTTTTTTAGGAAATTCATTTATTTCACAAAATGAGAATTATTAGTAATTCTCGCAAAAATAAATTCACATGCATCACATATTTATTTTCTGTCATGCATTCGCATTGTATTTAGGTGAGTCAATTGAGCTTAAATTGACAAGCGATCGAATCGAGCATGGGGTGGAAAATTCGGCCAAGGCATGGTTGGGGTGTCGAGTTCTATTACGGTACTTGGACTTATTTTCAGATTTAATTAAGCCCAATTCATGTTTAAAAGGGGGGATTTAATTAAATGTTTACGAAAAACCTAATTGAGCCCAAAAATGCGCATAGCCCATAATTGACTTAAAAAAAATTCGGCCAGCCCATAATTGTCTAAATTCTCTAGTCATTTTAATGATCAATTTGTGCAATTTAACCCTTTGGGACTTAATTCAAATCATACTCTGATCCCAGGGTTTATTTTGCGAAATTAAAGGAACTTTAGGTCTCAAGCTCGCAATATTTTTCTCTATAAATAGATAGCTTTGCCTAGGGTTACGGGGAGGTCAACACAATTTACACATACGGCTGAATTTTAGAGAGGGGGAGAGAAGTTCTGACGTTGAGGATTATTTTCGGAGAGCAAAAAAATCAAATAAAAATAGAGAGAGATCGGCGCCATTTCTTCTCCGCCGATCTACTGTTGCCGCCACTGTCCAGCCATCACCTATCTCCGCTTCGTCGACATCCATCGCCACCCGCCATCACGCGTCGCAGCTCCATTAATTCGCTGCTGCTGTTTGTTGTTTCATCGTTGTTCAGTGTTGTTTCAGCTGCAGTTTAGGCGAGATTCAACCGTTTGTTTAAGGCCATTTTCGAAGGTTTGTTCGAGCAAGCCCATGCGACTGCTTAAAGGCGAACTTTGCTGCTGTCCTGGAAGTTTTTGCTGCTGTTCGGTCCAAAAACAGTACAGTTTTTGGGGTATTTTCGCTAATTTTTCAAAGCAGATTTTTGGGAGTTTGTCTAGGGCGATAACTACATTGTTCGTTGCAAAGTACTCGTTATTCCGGGACTGATTAGGAGCAAAATCAGCCGTTGCCGCGTCATTGCTCCTACTGTCCATCGAAGATTCCTCATCAAATCGGTTCTTTTATTCATCCTGCGATTTAAGGTAATGTCCATTTACTTGTGCAGAGTTGATTTGATGAATTCGAACGTTGGTTGAATTGACACGCTGATTTGAATATGTATGCTGGCTGGGCTTTTAAGATAGTCAAATTTTCAAGACGGTTGAATTTTTTATATGCAGTTAAGATGAATGGAATTTTGATCATGATCCTCTGTGTTGATTGTGTTGCATATTTTCTGTGGTGCCGTAATCTAAACGGAATGCAATTTTTTCGAAAATTCAAAAAAACTCCCTTTTTCGATCTAAACCGTCAAGACCAAATCTTTGTCAATCCCGGATATAACTAATCTGACCTATCACCGTTTAGGTCTGATTTGCTATCTCCGGAAATAAACCAATCTTTAATTCAAGATCTGGATAATTTTTGGAAAAGTTTCGAAAATTGGCGATCATACATAATTGGCGGTCGTAATTTCTGATTGATTGATTGATTGACAGACTGTTTGATTGATTGTTCAATTAATTGATTGATTGATTGTCTGATTGACTGACTGACATGTTTGATTGATTGTCTAATTAATTGGTTGATTGATTGACTGACTGATTGGGTTTTACCATATCTAGAACTTCGGTTGCCGAGAATAGGACAGTTTCCTTCTCTTTAAAAAAATCCAAAAATAAATAAAAATAATAATTGCACTTCAGCTTGCCACGTCATCTTGCCATGTCATTCGTACACGTCATCCATGCATAAATGCCACGTCATTTAGCCACGTCATCTTGCCATGTCATTTTGCCACGTCATCTTACCATGTCATTTTGCCACATCATTTAGCCACGTCGTCTTGCCACGTCATCTTGCCACGTCATTTTGCCATGTCATTTTGCCATGTCATCTTGCCACGTCATCTTGCCACGTCACATGTCATGTAGTTAGGTTACATCAGCATCATAAAGCATAAAAAAATTAAAAGATAGAAAATTGCTCATTATATTATCATACATTTTTTGACAATTGCTTATTCATGCATCATTATCATTTTCGAAAATCATGCATAATATGTCATACATTCACATGTCCAATATTTATATGCATGTGTCTTATTCTGTTTAGTCATGTCTCTAGTACCATGTTTAGGGTTTTCATACTAGGTTAGCTTGACTGCATGATTAAATTATTTAGGTAAAAATCTCGTGCTGCATGGGTTATTGTGTGTATGTAGTTTGCACGTTCAATTTAATCAATTGCATTATAGTTTGCATGCTAATTAACCATTTGTGTGACGGATTGTGTTTTCACCTAAGATCTTCGCATGTTTAAACTAATGGACTTGTGTTGCACCCTGATGTTATATATTTCTGCCCGTCTTAATTAATTAGTTAATTTTGCATATAGGACGAGATGACCCTAATCTTGCATGTCATTGCACCATTTAAATAATTTCATGTCATTGTATTCATTTTCATTCATGCATTGCATATGAAAAGTGAAAATCCAAATAATTACTTTTTCTGAGCTTCAAATTGATTCAATCTGAGTCGTCGATTTTAGGACATCCCATATGGAATTAAGGTACCGAAAGGGCATTAGTTTTAATTAACTAGTGTAATCAAGTCCCCGAATCCATAATCTCTGGTTCGTAGGAATAAAATAGTTCTCCCGCTATTTTACTTAGGTTTCTAATCAACCTACCAAAAATGATTAGTGGCGACTCCAAATTCTAAATCATTTCGATAAAATTTAAGTTGCGATTTGGTAGGGCTTGGGAGAGTCCGTATTAGGTTAGTTAGTTCATTCTATTAACCTAATAATCCATTAGCCTGATTTTTTTTAGGTCGCTATAGCTTGGCGACTCCACTGGGGACTTTACTTTAATTTTTCGAAAAAATTAAGACTTAACTGGTTCACTTGAATTTTTTGAAAAAATTAAAAGTTTTAGTGGATTTAGGCCTAAAAAAATTCCATGGATGTCTCGCTTTTGGCGATCTTAGTTGAATCTCACCATTAAGGTGTTAAATGTTTTTTGCAGATTTGGAGTGATAAGGGGCGAAGTGTTTGCTAATCCTTTTTTCTGTAGGTTGGAGTATGAATGTATGTTTGAGGGTTATATTGAAGCGTTGTTTTGATATAAACTCTTGTGCATGCTTCTACTGCTTTTACATTTGCACATAGCACACACAACCCAACATTGGACCTGAATGGCTAGGCTTAGGATGGTATTTGATTAGGGACACTCTGGCCATCACCATCTGGCCTGAGTCTCCCTCTTCAAGTCCCGAACTCTTTCAAATCGGTGCCATGATTCATCACCCATGTCATTCGCCATGTGATACGGGTCGATACTTGGCTGAGCCGGATGTCTACGGGGGATCCTGATACAATCACAAACCAGGGTGGTTCAATTTGGATATCCTTGGGCCTCCACCTTTGTTAAGCCTTACTAGATAGAAATCGAACTTCACGTCGCATTTTCATGTGCATGTCTATGTGTTTGTTTATTTCACCTGTCTAAAGGCGGTATTCTCTTCAACCCTTTACTCATGCTTTCCTGTTTACTTATATTTTCGGGTCGGTCCATGGCAATTTTTTAGGTGAGTCATAGTCTCGAGCTGTAGATTATGGGGATGATTCGAGTCATAACTCCAGCAAAGGATCAACTGAAGCAGTGGTGGAGCGATTTGCATGAGGATAGCCGAGAGATAGTCAGATTCCGTATTGGCCGAATGCTGCCTTTGATTCATATCCGTATGCGATTTGGTCTCATTTACGCGTTAACGAATTTCTGGAGTCCACAGGCTACTACCTTCATATTCGGTAAGCATGAGCTAACTCCAACTCTAGAAGAGTATAGTGTTCTCGTTGGAAAGTCACTGAACTCGGGCTTTGTTACTCCGCCAATTGGTGAAGATCATGTCCTTGTTTTATCTGAATACCTGAATGTCAATCGAGATGAAGTGGCAAAAGCTTTAAAAGGGAGCCGTGGGAGTTGTCCCCTTTCATTCCTGGAAACATGTTTTGCAAAAGCTTCATGTGCATATGATAAGGCCAAAATTTTTATCCTGTTGTTCTTTGGCTCGATCATTTTTTCACATAAGCAGAATTCTATTGACCCCATAATAGCGTATTTTGCAAGACAGGTCAATAATGGAAAAATTTTTGTTAATGCTATCTTGGCTGAAACTTTCATCTCGCTTACTAAGTTTAAGACTGATCAGAATAAGACACTTAGAGCTTCGCCTGAAATTCTCCAAGTTTGGTTTCTCTCTCATTTTTCTGAATTTGGAAAATACCTTGAAATACCTAAAATTTCAGAACTTGAGCACCCTCTCTTAAAGTTTAAGAATGAGCAAGACCGGGTTCCTGAGTATCACTATTCCTGACTAACTGTCTTGTTAATAAACCCGAGTCCCGTGACTTTCCTGTGGCATGCTCTTTGGTTCAAAGTGAAGGAAGCTAGGATCATGGGACGAGACGAGGCACTTGTCCCTCTCCTGGGAATTTCTGGCATCACAGAGTACTATCCAGTCAGAGTTGTTCGGCAATACGACGTAGTACGGTCAATCCCTCCAAAGCCGAAGAGTATAGAGATTCGCATACACTTTGATTTGAAGGACCAGAAGTTCGAGGAACACGCCGCCCTTGCTCATGCCATGTGGGAGCGCTGCCGGCCAACCAGGCTAATGTTTCCTAAGGAGATCCTTTCAGGGAATGTCAAGGCATACCATGCCACAATCAGTTACATCGAAGGGCATATCATCCCGAAAGAATGGCTTCCAGTGATACCTCAAGTGATTGTTCAAGATACCAAGCGTTTCGAGATCAATCGCCTCAAGCGGAAGCTCGCCAAAGCTAAGGAAGAAGCCCAAAGGAATGAGAATAAGTACAAGAAGCTCAAGGCTCAAGTTGTCACCCAGAAATCTGCAGCTCGAGATAGCTAGAGTCTTTATTTACTAGTCCTATTCATTGTTTCATTGAATTTTGTTCTGGTTGTTATTATTTCTGAGCTGTTGCTCCGAACGATCCGATTTTTTAGAACTTTATCTGTTCATTTTTGGATTGTGATGTCTAAACATAAAATATTCGAAACATCTGGGACTATCATCTGTAAAATTTAGAGAATAATTCGTGATGTTTTCCTTTTATTGGACGAATTTTCATCAAAGACGATGTAGGTTGGAATTTCGGCAGCTCATGTACACTTCCCTTGTTCTGCAGATTACTTTTTTAAAATGATCTCCTTTGTTGGACCATGCAAAACGAAAGTTGTAGATTGATGTCTAAACTAATAATCTGCAAAATTCCAGACCTTAATTCTCACTTTAAGGGAGTCTTCCACTCATTCGACAAAAACCGGATAGAACAGTTTTTCTGGGAAGAATTTTTCAAAATAAGCATTAAACTGTGCTGATCGGTCCACTTTTAGCCTTAAGTCCGAACATCAAAGTTGTTCCTCGTAAAGTCCTAAATCAGTCCGTAAAATTTGGGAATCTTTTGATAAACGTACGAATTATGAAGAATTTTATCGTGAAGGTTGATGGAACTGAAAGACTGTCTGTTTCAGATTTTTGCTTTGTTTATTGAGTCTAGAGAGTTGTCATGGACTGACCCACTATTCTCACTCACTTTACTAATCTTTGTGTGGCTTTCTTTTCAGGTAATTTACCATGGGTCATCCACACATCACCAGATCGGTCGCAAAGAAAATGGCTGACAAGGCTGAAATGAACGCTGCAATCCAAGAGGCCCTCCAAGAACATATGGATGCCATGAACAATAGAATGGATAACATGTTCTCCCAGATGGTGGACAAAATGCTGGCGAATCTCATGGCTAAGATGCAGCTGCTTGGCCAGACCCCCTAACCAATGGCACCTCCGCCTCCTGCAGCTGATGATTCGACTAAGAACCAGGGGCAGTTCTTGTCACTGGAGGACATTTTCGTTCCAGGCTCTAGTATGAATGCTCCGCCGGTGGCTCCAGTTCACCAAGCCAGCCCTGTGGCGCTAGAGCAGACTACTGATATAGCAAAGCTGATGGATCAGATGGAGCAACATATGGAACAAAAGATGGAGCAGAAGATGGAGGAAAGGCTCCGAGAGATTCAGGGAACACACAGTAGCCCCCACATTGATTTTTCTTCCTTCACGAAAGTCGATGTGCCAGAGAAGTTCAAAGTGCCCGATTTTGAGAAATATGACGGCACGTCCGATCTTGTGTAGCATGTTCAGATGTACCAAGCGAGAATGAGCAAATATGCTGACAACGGCCCTCTATTGGTTCAGAATTTTCAGGCTAGTCTGAAAGAGGCAGCCATGCGATGGTATATTGACTATGAAGTATATAGCATGGGGAATTGGAAACAGGCGGCAACTGCTTTTATCAAGCACTTCAGTTTCAACATAGATGTCATCGTCTCCAGAAAAGAACTGGAACAAGCCAAAATAAAGAAGGGCGAGACTGTCAAGCAGTATGCTACTAGGTGGAAGAACATTGCGTCCCAACTGAAGCCCGTTTCCCCTGAGAGGGAACTCATGAAACTATTTGTCTCTACCCTACCACAGACTATACGGACTAGAGTCCTAGGCACTTCTGCGATATCATTTGCTCACCTCATAGCAATGGCTGAAGAAGTGGAAGGTGGCATAAAGAAAGGCTGGTACGGAGATGCTAGCATGCCCGCTAAACGATTCGGAGCAAAGAAAGACAAGGAGGTCGCACCTCAGATCAATATGACGAGTTCCTCACCGGTTGTGCAAGTTCCTAACCAACAACAAGCCAATTTTGGTGCGCAACAACAAAAGAGAAATCCACGCCCACCTCGGCAATTCACTCCTCTACCTGGAACCCCATCATAGGTACTTGCGGTTTTACGTAAGAAAGGCCTTTTAGCTTCCAAGCCTCTACGACAAGGTAATACGAACTCACCAAAATATGACCCATCAAAGAAGTGCGACTATCATTCTGGTGAGCCTGGACATGATGCAGATAACTGCTACGTGCTGAAGCACCGTATCCAAGACCTGCTCGAATCTGGAGCATTTTCCTTTCAGAATAACGATCAACCAAATGTGCAGAGTAACCCGCTCCCAAATCATTTGGGCAATGCTTGAAGAATCATCCGTGCAATGGGTGCAGAGTGATTATTCACTTTTATGCAATCCCCTACGTGGGATATTTCATGCTTTCTAAGTGTCTAAGTTGCATTTCCAAAGGGTCAAGTCTCTCATTTTGAAAAATGTTTGCATTTTTGAATTCAATAAGATGTAATTTTTTGATTCACTATCAATAAAATTACAGAAATTTTCATAATTTTATAAACTTGTTGAAGCATCCCAAACTAACCTGATGACGATAGCCAACGATCGAACAGTTTGTCATCCATGGTAAGCACTGAGGGTTAGGCTTCTCAAGAATTCTCGTCCCAAGGTTTTTGAAAACAAAAAGTTTTTCAAGAAAAGTCTTTAGAAATGACTAACATGTGGTTTAACCCTGTTTGTCTTACTGATTCCATCTACTGTGTGTTTCAGAATTATGTAGGAGCAAGAACAAAAACTAATGACCATAAGTCAAATTTCCAACTTAGGGCATATCCCAAGGGCAAGTCCTGATCATGCCACCTGACAGAAAATGGGGCAAATCAACAGTGAACCCCGACTTGGAATAAGGGAGTATATCCTTCTTCGAACTACATGATTCTTAGAGTAACACTTTTTCCCTCTTGCAAGACCATACATCAGCCATGACAGTCATAATCATTGAGTGGGAAAAATCAAAGCATCTTGAGTCCTCGATTGATTGATTTCATACGCATTTCTGGGGCAATCCATATCTTCCCATTCCTTGAGATTTATGAATGGACTTTCATAGTTTATGCATGTCCATATTTGATCTGCATTCATTTTTCTTATATGCGGGATGATCAAATCAAATTAAGATTCATGAATTCATCTCATCATACTTTTGTCAGCATTATTAATTTCCACTGTGAGATAATTTCAATCAGGAAATCTCTCTGATCCGATTAAATTGACTATTTTGAATGAAGAATGTCAGGACGACGAAAGGCAAGCCATTTTCATACACGTCCTATATCACAACCCCCAGTGAGGAATGCGAGAATTTCCATGCTTACAAGGTACAAGGTTATCTCGCGAAAAGTATGACGATTGAAATGACATGAGGCATTCATTTCATCTATCCAAACACTACAGGTTGCCCTTTGCTTAACCCCTTTGAACGGTGGTTTCATTTCGTAACCCTGTCAGGAACAACCCCACATTGGAGCAATTCTTAGAAATTCAAAGAATGAGTAAAAGTTTCTTGCTTTCACTTGCATCAATCTTCAAGTGTCTTTGTTGCACGCGAATTCCGTATTAGCTCAAGTGCTTTAGATATGACGAAGAGCATTTCGTTTCTATAGCATTTCGTTTCTATACCCATATACACTCATCCTTTGCTTAACCCAATTTGAGCGGCGAATTCATTTCTCTAAACCCAACTGGTGATGTTGATAATCCTGAAAAGGAAATTGTTTCGAATCATTTGAGAAGCAAAATGCCTCGAGGAAAGTTGAAACTTGGAAAATCTGCCAGCCCAATATGCAACAATTCAGATAAGACACTTCCTTCCTTAAAAAAAAAAGAAGAGAAAGGAGCTTGCAATGCAAAAAAGAGAGAAAGGAAAAAGGCTTGCCATGCAGGAAAAAAAAACAAAGTTTGCCATGCATGAAAAAAAAACAAAGTTTACCATGCAAAAAAAAGAAAGAAAGGAAAAGCTTGCCGTGCAAAAAAGGGCAAAAATGCCTACTCTCATCAAAAAGAAAAAAAAGAGCTCTCTCAAGAATTTGCGAAATTTTCGGAAGGAATGGAGGTCTTACCTGAACTGGTTCAAGAAAAGAAAGATCATTCCTGAAGTGCAAAGTGACAAAGACGGATGATCACCGATTTTCTCATCTTCTTATATCCTTTGTCAAAAATAGGCCTTTCATTTCGAAGCCTACCCTGAGCCTACATTACAACCCTTACCAAAAGTCTCTTCAGATTAGGGCACTTGGGTTAATGTAAGGTTTCAAATGCTTGTGAATGTTGCTCGAAGAAGTGTGAGCAAGATCATTCTTATCTCATTGCGCAGGGTTCCTGACTTGTAAACCCGATGCAGCTAATGAAGATTTTCATTTGATGGCCTGACGACTCACATGAGTCCCCCTTGGATAAGCCTTTGACTGAGCCTAAATTACAGTCCTTATAAAAGACCTCACGGTTTGGTCTGGTCATACTAATTGCGAGAATATCCGAATCCTTGTCAAGTGTGATGACAGCTTTGAGAGATTCTCTTACCCTCATCAATGGTTGGGTCCCAAAAGCCTTTTTCGAGAAAATGAGTGAAAAGTCCTTTCTGACTAAAATTCCTCATTCAATTTGATCAGAATTATCGAAAAGGTCAAATAGATTTTCTTATTGACAAAATTCCCCAATGGAGCCTTATAATGCAAACAAAAGCTCGCAAAATTTTCTAACATGTGGATGTCACATTTACATTGGCTTCATGCATATCATTATTTTTCAAGAGTATGGACAGGTACGATGCAGTCAGCCTTACCGTCATCACTCAGAAAACCAGGTAAGTTTTCTGAACCCTTTTCAGATTGGCAGCTCTAAAGATTTAAGTTGTTATTTCTAACCTCTCGTGTTTGCAATGATTTCAGTCCAGGAAACACACCTTTCATATTTATCGATTCAATTTGATAATACCCCCTTCATATTTGTAATGGTATCGAATCATGATGTATGCGCTCTCATGATCTTTACCTTTATCAAATCGCAATGATATACGCTCTTGCGATCTTGATCACTTTACCATATCACAATGATATACGCTCTTGTGGTTTTGGTCCCTTGGCCAAATCATAATGATATACGCTCTTATGATTTTGGTCTCATTTCTATCAAGATCGTGATAGTATACACTCTCATGATTTTGATCCCTTTACCAATTCCACAATGTATGCGCTCTTGTGGTATTGGCCTCTTTTACCAAGCTATAACGACGTATCTCTTATGGCTTTGGTATCATTTTAACCAAATCACAACGACGTAGCTCTTGTGGTATTGGCCTCTTTTACCAAGCTATAACGACGTAGCTCTTATGGCTCTGGTATCATTTTAACCAAATCATAACGACGTAACTCTTATGATTTTGGTCCTTTCGTCAAATCATAACAACGTAGCTCTTATGGTTTTGACCCTTATCAAATCATAACGACATAGCTCTTATGATTTTGATCCTAAACCAAATCACAACAACGTAGCTCTTGTGGTATTGGTCTCTTTTACCAAGCTATAACGACGTAGCTCTTATGGCTCGGGTATCTTTCTAACCAAATCATAACGACGTAGCTCTTATGGTTTTGGTTCTCATTTGAACCAAATCATAACGACGTAGCTCTTATGATTTTGGTCCTTTCGTCAAATCATAACGACGTAGCTCTTATGGTTTTGACTCTTATCAAATAATAACGCCGTAGCTCTTATGATTTTGATCCTAAACCAAATCACAATGACGTAGCTCTTGTGGTATAGGTCTCTTTTACCAAGCTATAACGACGTAGCTCTTATTACTCGGGTATCTTTCTAACCAAATCATAACGACGTATCTCTTATGGTTTTGGTTCTCATTTTAACCAATTCATAACGACGTAGCTCTTATGATTTTGGCCCTTTCGTCAAATCGTAACGACGTAGCTCTTATGATTTGACCTTTATCAAATCCTAACGACGTAGCTCTTATGATTTTGATCCTAAACCAAATCATAACGATGTAGCTCTTATGGTCTTGGTTTTCTTTCACCAAGCTATAACGACGTAGCTTTTATGGCTTTGGTTCTCATTTTAACCAATTCATAACGACGTAGCTCTTATGATTTTGGTCCTTTCGTCAAATCGTAACGACTTAGCGCTTTTGGTTTTGACCCTTATCAAATCATAATGACGTAGCTCTTATGATTTTGATCCTAAACCAAATCACAACGATGTAGCTCTTGTGGTATTGGTCCCATTTACCAAGCTATAACGACGTAGCTCTTATGGCTCAGGTATCTTTCTAACCAAATCATAACGACGTAGCTCTTATGATCTTGGTTCTCTTTTACCAAATCGTAACGACGTAGCTCTTATGATCTTGGTCCTTTCACAACGACGTAGCTCTTGTGATCATAATTCTACTTCTTTTAGCTCACAACGACGTAGCTCTTGTGATCTTGAAACAAATATTTCAAACTCTACATAGATCTTGCGCCATTTCACGTCAGAAGGGAACTTTTGGTAATAGATGGGCCAGTACCTTAGCATCCTAGCATCCACAGGAGGTCTAGATGTTAAGGGAATCATTAGCTTATGAGGCATCTGGTAAAACATGTATTTTCGTAAGCGATCCATGTGCGGATTTCCCTGACGTGGGAGTAGGAGAAGTTTTGGCACATGTTTTTTTTACAGCACTACATTTCATGCATCATTTCCTTTTGCTTCAGAAAATGGGATTTGAACTCCCGCAAAAAATTTCATCATCATCATTTTCATTTGCAAAATTTAGGTTTCAATTTTAGTCTTTGAGCGAAACCTCTGCGAGCTTCCACTCAAAGAGGAGCAGCTATTGACACCTAAATTTTGATTTTTTTAAGAAATTCATTTATTTCACAAAATGAGAATTATTAGTAATTCTCGCAAAAATAAATTCACATGCATCACATATTTATTTTCTGTCATGCATTCGCATTGTATTTAGGTGAGTCAATTGAGCTTAAATTGACAAGCGATCGAATCGAGCATGGGGTGGAAAATTCGGCCAAGGCATGGTTGGGGTGTCGAGTTCTATTACGGTACTTGGACTTATTTTCAGATTTAATTAAGCCCAATTCATGTTTAAAAAGGGGGATTTAATTAAATGTTTACGGAAAACCTAATTGAGCCCAAAAATGCGCATAGCCCATAATTGACTTAAAAAAAATTCTGCCAGCTCAAGTGCATTGGGCTTGTCTAAATTCTCTAGTCATTTTAATGATCAATTTGTGCAATTTAACCTTTGGGACTTAATTCAAATCATACTCTGATCCCAGGGTTTATTTTGCGAAATTAAATGAACTTTAGGTCTCAAGCTCGCAATAATTTTCTCTATAAATAGATAGCTTTGCCTAGGGTTACGGGGAGGTCAACACAATTTACACATACGGCTGAAATTTAGAGAGGGGGAGAGAAGTTCTGACGTTGAGGATTATTTTCGGAGAGCAAAAAAATAAAATAGAGAGAGATTGGCGCCATTTCTTCTCCGCCGATCTACAGTTGCCAAGAACCTTTACGCACCGATTCTTCTCCGCTGATCTACTGTTGCCGCCACTGTCCAGCCATCACCTGTCTCCGCTTCATCGACGTCCATCGCCACCCGCCGTCGCGCGTCGCAGCTCCATTAATTCGCTGCTGCTGTTTCTTGTTTCGCCGTTGTTCAGTGTTGTTTCAGCTGCCGTTTAGGCGAGATTCAACCGTTTGTTTAAGGCCATTTTCGAAGGTTTGTTCGAGCAAGCCCGTGCGATTGCTTAAAGGCGAACTTTACTGCTGTCCTGGAAGTTTTTGCTGCTGTTCGGTCCAAAAACAGCACAGTTTTTGGGGTATTTTCGCTAATTTTTCAAAGCAGATTTTTGGGAGTTTGTCTAGGGCGATAACTACATTGTTCGTTGCAAAGTACTCGTTATTCCGGGACTGATTAGAAGCAAAATCAGCCGTTGCCGCGTCATTGCTCCTACTGTCCATCGAAGATTCCTCATCAAATCGGTTCTTTTATTCATCCTGCGATTTAAGGTAATGTCCATTTACTTGTGCAGAGTTAATTTGATGAATTCGAACGTTGGTTGAATTGAGACGCTGATTTGAATATGTATGCTGGCTGGGCTTTTAAGATAGTCAAATTTTCAAGACGGTCAAATTTTTTATATGCAGTTAAGATGAATGGAATTTTGATCATGATCCTCTGTGTTGATTGTTTTGCATATTTTCTGTGGTGCCGTAATCTAAACGGAATGCAATTTTTTCGGAAATTCAAAAAAACTCCATTTTCCGATCTAAACCGTCAAGACCAAATCTTTGTCAATCCTGGATATAGCTAATCTGACCTATCACCGTTTAGGTCTGATTTGCTATCTCCGGAAATAAACCAATCTTTAATTCGAGATCTGGATAATTTTTGGAAAAGTTTCGAAAATTGGCGATCATACATAGTTGGCGGTCGTAATTTCTGATTGATTGATTGATTGACAGACTGTTTGATTGATTGTTCAATTAATTGATTGATTGATTGTCTGATTGACTGACTGACATGTTTGATTGATTGTCTAATTAATTGGTTGATTGATTGACTGACTGATTGGGTTTTATCATATCTAGAACTTCGGTTGCCGAGAATAGGACAATTTCCTTCTCTTTAAAAAAATCCAAAAATAAATAAAAATAATAATTGCACGTCAGCTTGCCACGTCATCTTGCCATGTCATTCGTACACATCATCCATGCATAAATGCCACGTCATTTAGCCACGTCATCTCGCCATGTCATTTTGCCACATCATCTTACCATGTCATTTTGCCACATCATTTAGCCACGTCGTCTTGCCACATCATTTTGCCACGTCATCTTGCCATGTCATCTTGCCACGTCACATGTCATGTAGTTAGGTTGCATCAGCATCATAAAGTATAAAAAAATTAAAAGATAGAAAATTGCTCATTATATTATCATACATTTTTTGACAATTGCTTCTTCATGCATCATTATCATTTTCGAAAATCATGCATAATATGTCATACATTCGCATGTCCAATATTTATATGCATGTGTCTTATTCTGTTTAGTCATGTCTCTAGTACCATGTTTAGGGTTTTCATACTAGGTTAGCTTGACTGCATGATTAAATTATTTAGGTAAAAATCTCGTGCTGCATGGGTTATTGCGTGTATGTAGTTTGCACGTTCAATTTAATCAATTGCATAATAGTTTGCATGCTAATTAACCATTTGTGTGACGGATTGTGTTTTCACCTAAGATCTTCGCATGTTTAAACTAATGGACTTGCGTTGCGCCCTGATGTTATATATTTCTGCCCATCTTAATTAATTAGTTAATTTTGCATATAGGATGAGATGACCCTAATCTTGCATGTCATTGCACCATTTAGATAATTTCATGTCATTGTATTCATTTTCATTCATGCATTGCATATAAAAAGTGAAAATCCAAAAAGAATTACTTTTTCTGAGCTTCAAATTGATTCAATTGAGTCGTCGATTTTAGGACATCCCATATGGAATTAAGGTACCGAAAGGGCATTAGTTTTAATTAACTAGTGTAATCAAGTCCCCGAATCCATAATCTCTGGTTCGTAGGAATAAATAGTTCTCCCGTTATTTTATTTAGGTTTCTAATCAACCTACCAAAAATGATTAGTGGCGACTCCAAATTCTAAATCATTTCGATAAAATTTAAGTTGCGATTTGGTAGGGTTTGGGAGAGTCCGTATTAGGTTAGTTAGTTCATTTGATTAACCTAATAATCCATTAGCCTGATTTTTTTTAGGTCGCGACAGACTTCATGTGGTTGGTTTTGCTGAAAATGATCATGATCGTGATCAGATAATGGAAAACCATTTATGGCCAAAGAAATATGCATACTTAAAATGCGACAAATGAATTCCCAACCTGAAAAAAAATATTTCTTGGAAAATGATATCCAGAAGAACATTTTCTGTAATCATGAATTTGTTTCGGGACCAAACACACCCTTGCATTAGTCATGGCCACAGGGCCGTGAATCACCGATTCCGATTCATAAAATGGCGGTTCCGATTCCAATTTAGGGGGAATCGGAACTGAGCACTTAAGTGGCGGTTTCGGTTCCGATTTTGAACCGACGGTTCCAGGCTGGTTTCGGGTCCTATTCCGATTTAAAATCGAAAATGGAACCTTCAGTGTCGATTTCGGTTACGATTTTTTGAGTTTAAAAATTAAATTGTAATGAATTTGTAATTAAATTGTAATCAAATCATCAAGCAATGAATTATGAAATAATGAATTATCAAATATAAATTATAATCAAATTTGGGAGAAAAAAGGGGGGAGGCTTCAACTTAATGAATTATCATTAAACACCTACATATCTTGTTGAAGATAGAAGAATCAAAGGCCATGTAGTTCTTTTATCTTTGATAACCGCATACTTAGCTCATTCTTAATCGTCGCTACCCGTTCTGGTACCGGTACCAGTGCCGATGGTATATCCGTCATCAAAGAATTTGGCTTCAATATTACGATCTATCTCTTGTTGTCTATATTGAGCCTTTATCTAAACATCAACACAAGCTTGAGCCTCCACCGAATCGGGAGCTAATCTTGAACGTCGTTCGTCCAAAATATTGCCTCTAGCACTAAATGCTTGTTCTACCGTAACTGTCGAATAAGGGGTTGTTAAAATTTATTTTGCAATTAGAGCAAGAATTGGGTATTGGGTAGAAAACCTCTTCTATCAATCCAATATTATGGAATCTGTGCTGCTTTCATATTCATCAAACTCAAAAGAAACGGTTAGATAGCTCTCTATTTCAGAATTACTTCTTATTTCTCCGTTTTGCTTTTTTTTTTTTTTTGATTATGCAACTGAAGTTGGTGCCTCTACTAATTTTAACTATATTCCCACTTTGTATGTCACTAGATTGAGAATATCCACTATCACCTAGATTATATTTACTACAAAATTCATTAAATAATTATGTTATTGTGTTTTTAACCCTTGTTTGTATAGTTCTAATATTTGCCTCATCAATTAATGTAAACATTCATAATACGTATTCAAATAATCAACCAAACCATCTAATTTACAACATGGATAAAAAACACAAGCAACTAAATAAATAGTATTTCTATAATAATATAGCTATTTTGTTCGCATTGCTATGATAGTGTCACTTCATTTATCATCATTTTCATTTTCTTCAAAAACTCTAATAATATGAATACATTATGTTAAAAATAAATGTGTAGTAAGATAATAAATGCCAGACAAAGTATAAAAATTGTAGCATTAAAAACTATTAAAATATCTTTTTTTTTGCAAATATCTCGTTCTTGTGGGTATAAATTAATTTTAATTATATTATCTGAAATAAATGCACATAATAAATTTTTTTTATGCAGACGATTCATTAAGCAACTTCTAAATAGAATTCCAATGATTTGGAACATCTCTTGAAAATATTTTTTATATTTTTTTTCCATTTTCTCTACAAAATTTTAACAATTCTTTCATTTTTTGGGAATGTTTCCATAAAAATTGAATTGCTATTTTTATTGGGTAGAGAAAAATAACAAGAGTTTTTAAACAATATTGTACACACAAATTTAAAACATGATAAGCACATCTAATGTGAAAAAATTATCCACCAAAAAGGGTTTTACAAATCTTTTTTGGTTCAAAAATTGAAGCGGTATTTACTGCAGCATTGTCGCGACCTAAAAAATAAGTTTTTAGGCTAATAGATTACTAGGTTAATTATTTAACTAACCTAACTCGAACTCTCCCAAGTCCATACCAAATCGCAACTTAAGGTTCAATTGATTAACAAGCAATGTATTTTGAATTTGGAGTCGCCACTAATCATTTATGGTAGATCAATTAGAAACCTAAATAAAATAGTGGGAGAACTATTTTATTCATAAAAACCAGAGATTAAGAGTCCGGGGACTTGATTACGCTAGATTACTCTAACGTCCTTTCGGTACCATTTTATTTCATGAAAAATCGTTTGAGAAGGCAACATTAATTGATTTTATCCTAAGTCACTAGATGACATGTGAATTAAACTAAATGAGTGTACAAGTGAGACCATGATTTAATTAAATTAACTACATGACATTTGAACCTAGATATGCAATTCTATACGAAGTCTAAGCTAAAATGCGATTTCACATGACATGGTAAAAATGGATGACATGGCATGGATGACGTGGCAAAAATGGCATGGCAAAGATTTTTTTTTTATTTTCGGGTGAATTTATTTCCTAAAATAGAACTATGCCGAAACAATATTTATTTTTCATATTTTAGAGTTCAAATTGATCTAAACCCTAATATATTAAGATGGATTATTTTAGACATGAAATTCTATTTAAACATGCAATTTCTATCCTAAAATGCAATCTAGTCTAAATATTTTACAAGAGTGATTGGACATGCAATTATCTACGTGATGCTATTTTTAAAAGATATGCAATTTTCAAATATGGGATGTGAATGAATGCAATTTTTTTAGAATTTTCGGGATTACATCATGCGACGGATATATTCTAAAAAAAATAAGACAATCAAGCAAATCAAATCAAAATGAGGAAAATGAATAGGCCAATCAATATCAATCAAGAAAATGGATATATCAATCAAGTTTTGAAATATTTCGTGAAATATTTGAGTCAATCTTTAATTCGTAATCCTACGATTAACGATTGAACCAAAATCCTTGCTTAATCGAGTATTCCATCAATAATCTTAAAGATGGACTTTCTCGATTGTGTGGCAAAGTTGCGGATTAGGAAAGGAAATTTTCCTAATCAACCTATATTTTGGAAAGACATCCATTTTATGCAATATGCAAGATATGCAAATAGGCAAGTGAATATTCAAGAGCTCAGGATAGGAAATTTACCTCTTCGCTCTCCTAATTCGAAATTTTATACAAAAATTGGAACTCGAGCAGGGACTCCTTGGACCGACTTGGTGAAGACACGTTTGGTTCGAACTCCTTGGGATAGTAGCTTGAGCAAGATAGCTCGTGTGCAAGAAATTCACAACCTCCTTGCTTGTCTAGAACAATAAATCCAAAAAACAAAGAAAGTAGAGGTTGAATCAACAAGTGGAAGGGCAGCAGGTTTCGTCTTCAAGTGGCGAGGATAGAACAAAGCCTGTTCTTGTTTTGATTGACTCCTTGACTGCAGCTTAACGAACCGAACAGAAGCAAGCTCGGCACCGTTCAGCAGTAGAATCAGGACTTGAATCGAATATCAACTTTGATAATCGAACTTGCATGGGATTTGAGTATTGAGCTCGATCTTTCGGACGGATCGGTAACGGACTCGTGCGAGGGAATGGTCCGACGGGACTACTTGAACAATGGTCGCGGCTTCAGAGGTGATTGCAATGAGGAATGCTATGAGTGGACCAACAAAAATCAAAAGGCACGAGCAGAACTGGAGGGCTTCGGCTATCACACAGGAGCGGTCCCGAATAGTGGATGTTTTGCACGAAAAGGTATAGATGATGGCTCCAAATGACAAACCAAAAGCTTGCACAAATCAATTAGCAAAAGACGTCCAAAACAAGGCTGTTTTGGACTGAGTACACCTTTGGACAGCAGCACGAACTTTGCTCGAGTAGCGCCTCAAGAGTAACCTCGAACAGCGACCAAATTTGCTTAATCAGCAACTCGACGGACGAAGGGCTTTGGATGAGTTGGGATGGCGGGGATGCGGGCACAGATGCGGCTGGTTCTTCGAGAATGGACCAAACGTCGTTCGAATAAAAATGTGGGGTTGTGGACGAGGAAAGGCGACAACGGTTCTACCGATGGGTTCTCGAGATTGAAGAGGATTGTCTCGACCGAGTGAGGATACAATCAAACTCTTCAAATCTTCTCGAAAATGTTCTGGATTTCAACTCTAGATATCTGTCGTCCTCCTCTCGAACGTGAGACAACGTCTCCTCTTATACACAAAGCCCAAGACCTAGTCATGGGAAGAATTGATTCCGTCGCATCTCCCGAAAGAAAATTGCGGGATTTTCTCTTGAATGATTCCCTTTTCTCCGCACGAGGTTAATTTGCGTCCGAAATTGTGGATGAGCAATCTCCGCTTGCGTCCGATATTGACTTCCCCCGTAAGTGGCTTTTGACTTGTCCAAGATTACCGTTCAGGTTTCATTCCATTCATTTCTCCCTCAATTGATTTCTTTCTTTCCTATTTTCATTATCATGTCCTACAAGATTTGATCTTGATTGCTACTGACAGCCCACATTTTCCTTATGGATTTGTATAAAAATCATGGGGGATTAGGCCAATTAAAGATAATAACCTAATTGCTTCAAAAATCAATTCTCTCATAAAAATACCCACGTGTGAAAAATACAGGCTCACAGGCTGCGATCTTCGACTCTCTTTTTTGTTACCAAACTTTAGCTGAATTTTCCATTAAACTCTAGCCCAGTCTGCGTGTCTATCTCAAGTTTGTTTCCTCCACCGGTTAAATTGTAAAAGCAATGCATGTTAACCTAAATCAAATATGCTATGCATGCAAAATTATACTTACTTTTTTTGTGAGAATTAAAATTTAATTCTCATTTTTATGAATGGAAAAGTTTAGTCAAAATTTAGGTGTCAACAAGCATAATCAAAACCAATTGAAAAAATTTTATTAAGCAAATAATATTCTTCTAAAATTTACCTAATTAATCTATAAATATTATTTGCCGTGCCTATCATCAAAAACTCTAAATGCAATAACTCTTTTTCGAATATTCAAATTATCATCTATCCAATGACATGTTATACCCATATAAGAATAAACTTGCAAACGATCACTCCAAATATCGCTATCTATATGCACAAATCCATTAAAATTCATAAAAAAAGTTTTGTAAAACTTTTTTTCTTTTTTTATAAAGATATTTAATTATGTGTTTTAGTGTATTTCTAGGAACACGTTTTGCTTGCGGAACACATGCATTTTGTATACTGATTAAAACCAAATCTTTCACCAAAACTAAATGATAAATGTTCAACGGAAATAAGTTTACCTAATTCTTCTTTACAAGTTTTTTCATTATAACGAAATAAAGGAGGAGTGTTATGATTAGCGTGCTTGAAAATTTGTTGTTGCTTGTTGTCAATTTTCGCTTCGGTTGGATGTTTTGCTTTAAGATTAGGGGTGAGCAGTTCCAGGTTTTGTACAGGTTCCACTTGGAACCTATAACCTACTCGTCTATACAGGTTCCTTATTTTTTGCAACTTAAAACCTTCCCTGCATACCTTGGAACCTAGAACCTACCATATCCCAGGTTCCAGGGTCGGTTCCAGGTTCCACTCAGGTTCCATATATATTCTTAGTTGAACGATTACTGTGGCTAATTACATTTAATGACCATCATATACTACTAAAATCTACTAACCATAATTCATATTTAGACACACGAAAATTATAAAATAATAACAAAGTAAAAGTCTCAATGATAAAGTAGGTCCGATTACATACTCATCACCGTCCTTATGAAATACCCCAGAATGACGCGAAAACATATACTAAGAAAAAAAATATAAAAACTTGCTCCTGGTTCCAAGTTTCGGTTATGGTTTCAGGTTTCACCTACCTAGAACCTAGAACCTATAACCTACCTGTCAAAATAATTTCCCTAATTTTTGGAACCTGGAACCTACCCTCTATACCTTGGAACATGTAACCAATCGTTTCCCATCGGTCCGGTTATGCAGGTTATAGGTTCTACCTTGGAACCATGCTCACCTCTACTTAAGATGCCGTTTAAATGTTCCATATCCGGCTCCATCGATATATTTGTATTTTATCCCACAATGTTTACAAACTACATCATACCTTTTTAGAGCTATATTAAATATTTTCATCTTCGTGAAGTGGTCTCATACGTCAGATGTAAATTCCCTCTTCGGCTCCTTTATTGTTGATATTTTCTTCAACACTGGTATGAGAATGAAGAGACTCTTGCATTTGGACTTGCTCCATATTAGAAATAATATTGATTTCATCATCTACATCAACATCAAGTCCTCAATCTTCATAATCATGAGGACTATGAAGATAATCGGATTCCCCCACGGGGCCCACCTTGTTCTTACATTTGCTACTAGTTCTACTTTCACTTACCATTTTTTTGAGAGAACTGAGCAGATTAAGAAAATTGAGAGAATTTGTGTGAAAAAAATAAGAGATGAGAAGCGGTATTTATAATATAGGTTAGAAATTAGTAAAGAAAAAAGAAAAAAAGGGAGATTCAATCCCCAGTGGAGTCGCCAAGACATCCAAGGAATCTAAACGGCCTAAATCCTCTACAACTTTTAAATTTTCTGAAAGGTTCAGATAACTGAGTTAAGCATTCATATTTCTCGGAAAATAAAAAGTAAATCCTCAGTGGAGTCGCCAAGCTGTCGCGACCTTAAAAAAATCAGGCTAATCGGATTATCAGGCAAGTTATCGAAGACCCTCCCAAACCTTACCGAATCGCAACACGAAAAAATTAGAACAAATGAGGAGTCACCACTAATCGTTCGAGGTAGGTCGATTAGAAACCTAGGTAAACTAGCGGGAGAACTAATTCACCGCTGCGAACCAGAGATTTTGGATCCGAGGATTTGGTTACACTAATCGACTTAGACTAACGCCCTTTCGGTACCTAGATTTTTTTTTTTTTTGGATTTCTCTTGAAAAAAATGACAACTCGGAAATCAACTCAAGGCTTTTGCTTTTTCCATTTTTTGTTTTTTTTTTGAATTTTTTTTATCATTTTTTTTATTTCGAATAAAAGAAAGATAAATTACTAATGCAATGCATGATCTAAAACTATATGACATACGACGAATTATTAAAGGATACAAAACTTCAAATAATCAAAAATTACAAATAAAGGATCAACTGACTCGAAATTCAAAAAAAATAAAGAAAATTCGAAAATAACACTTTGATAATTCTGAAAATCCTAAAAAAAACCTAAGCGAAATTTTCCCCGACGCTCTCATCATCTTGATCCTGCTAGGCTTGGGCCGTCGTCTGATCCTAGACGTCACCCTTCTTGCAAGGCCCACACTTTGGAGCAGTTCTGATAGCTCGTCGCAGCTTCCTAATCCTCCTATGAAAATTGTTGATCGCGACGGTCCCATCCATCTTTCTAACTTCCCTATGACCCAACTCTATTAGGCCCACAACATCGGGCTTTTCTTGGTCCATCTAATCCTAAATAACTGAAAATTACATTACAAATAAAATGACATAGGAAACATGGGATGACATGCAAGATGACATAGCCATATGCGGAATGAATTGGTCCTTTTTTTAGAAATTCGAAATTTGCTAAACAAAAACCGAACTTGCCATTTTTATTCATTTTTTTATTCTCAAAAATTATTTTTTTTTATTCTCGAAAATTGTGTCCATGTTCCCATTAAATTTGAAAATCAATCTAGGATTTGCCGCCAGTCACTTTCAAAGATATTCGCACGCCTTCCATATTTGGAAATCGGGATTGCCATCTATTAAATGCGCCTTCTTTTTTAAATATGCGAGCGGATTCAAAATTTCCTAATTCGAATTTTTCCTTACCGAACGAGATCGACTTGAAACGGGAAACTAAACCTAGATAAGGCAACCATAGGATTTTAATCAGAAAATCAAATACAATCAATTTCTATCGATTAGGCAAGCAATCGCACCGACATGGCAAGAATTCAAAACTCCGAAAAAAATCAAATCTTTATTTCCAAAAATTCAACCTTGCCGATTTAGCTTCTTCTTTTTTTGTCAAGCCCGGCAAATCGCGCCCACGGGGTAACGGGCGGAACTAGCCTAACTTGATTTTTTATTTAGCGAAAATGACTTTTGATTTTGTTGGAGATTCGCGGTGCATGCAAAGGCGACTAAATTCAACTAAAACTAAAATCAAAAGGCCATGACAAATCAACCAATTATCGATCAATGATCAACCAAAATCGAGATTGGAATTATACCTAAGCCGAGCTTCCTTTCCCTCTTCGAGTTAAGTACCCCCAAGACCGATTCGATATCCTGCGGAAATAAGAAAACGATAACAGAAAGTCGCCGAGGCCGAGGATGATGGCGATGGACGACCGGCCGAGACTGACGTCGAGCTGGCGATGGGCAACGTCTCACGGTGGTGCACGGTGGGGGCTTGAGAGGGAACTCCGGAGACCGTCGGGGTATGGTGCAGAAAACACCGAGGACGTCAGGGCTCCGAGGAAACTGCTGGCCGTCGGGGATGAGCAGAGGAGTCGCGGGATGGCCGAAGACGTCGCGCGAGACGTCGGGACGTGCGGCGGGTGGCACGGCTTCCGAACAGCAGATCGATTATCTCCGAACAACCGCAGATTTTGCACCGAATAACTGCAGATTTGTGCACCAAGAAGTGATCGATTTGCACCAGAACAAGGCTGGAAATGTCTCGGTGGCGCATGGCAGGCACGGCGGTGACGAAGTGAGGAGAACCGGACACAATAGAACGCTGATTCTATTTTGGAGCTAGACGGGCGGCAGTGGCGCGAAGCAGCAGCAGCGGGAAGCGAGCGGGAGGGAGCGGCGAGAGAGCGAGAACGAGAGAGGGACCGAGAGAGAGAAAGGCGGGCGAGAGGGGAGTGCCGAGAGAGAGAGAGAGTGGCCAGAATGAGAGAGAGTGTGCAGAAAAATTATGTCGTCCCCCCTGTAACCCTAGGCATAACTACGTATATATAGAGAATATTCTAGGGTTTAATCTTGACCGTCAGATTTGAGAAAAGAACGACCGTCGAATCGAAATTTCTAATCCCGTCGGGCTAGGATAATCAAAATTTCGTCCATAAGAGAAAGGCCATGGGCTTGGTCGAAATTCTCATTTTAATGGGCTTATCTGCATAATTTTGGACTGAAAATCGGGCTTAATCAATTAATTAACTAATTAAATTAATTAATTTTGAGAATCAAGGTTAATTCTCATTTTCTATTTAATCAATGCATTTTCCTAAAATTAAAATTTAGGTGCTAACAGCTTGCCCCTCTTTGAGTGGAGGCTCAGAGAGGTTTCGCTCAAAGACCAAAAGTGGCACCTAAATTTTCATCTAAATCGATTTTTTTTTTTTGGAAATGATGCAATGCAAGACTGAAAATAACATGCGTCTAACTTCTTTTTTCAAAGAACTCGCGCATGGATCGCGTAAGGGGTATCTATTTCTGCAAATACCTTATACGCTGAGGATTCCCTTAATCACCAGCGCTGTGAGGATCTTAAGGTACTGGGCCCACCTGTCCTTAGGAATTTCTTTCTTCCTGACTCGGGACGACGCAAGATGTCTGTAGGCCGAATTTGCGAGTTCTGGATCGCAAATCGGTAATGCTTCCGCACCACGATCATCCGCTCATCATGTGAAACATCAACAAAGGTTGAAGCTTCTGAGTCGCAATCATCTTCTCGTCCTGTGGAATGTCGGCTAAGAATAAAGCTTTCAAACCACAATCATCTTCTCGTCCTGTGGAATGTCAGCTGAGAAATGCTTCTGCATGACGATCATCCGCTCATCACGTGAAGCATTAGCTGCGAGTAAAGCTTTCGAACCACGATCATCTTCTCGTCATGTGGAACGTCGATTAAGAATAAAGCTTTCAAACCACAATCATCTTCTCGTCTTGTGGAATGTCAGCTGAGAAATGCTTCTGCATCACGATCATCCGCTCATCACGTGAAGCATTAGCTGCGAGTACAGCTTTCGAACCACGATCATCTTCTCGTCATGTGGAACGTCGGTAGTGAATAGTGCTTCTGCATCACGATCATCCGCTCATCACGTGAAGCATTAGCTGCGGGCCGGATTTGCGAAATGCTGGTATCGTAATCAAGTAAAAACTGAATCACATTCATCCTTTATGTGAAACAGTGGACAGAATTACGAAATGCCGGTATCATAATCTAGGAAAATCTGAATCACATTAATCTATTATGTGAAACAGCGAACAGATTTGCGAAATGCTGGTATCGCAATCTGAGAAAATCTGAATCACATTCATCCTTTTTGTGAAACAGCGAACAGATTTGCGAAATGCTGGTATCGCAATCTGAGAAAATCTGAATCATGTTCATCCTTTACATGAAACCTTGGCCGAAAGATCAAATCTGAATGGGGTGCTCGAGTTATGGATCGAGCGGGCCTGATTGTCTTTTGGGATCTTCTGTCTAGATCACCGTGCTTAGCTTGATACCTGCAACAGTGAAGATGCGGTCATCCAAGTCTGAAAAAGAATCAGAAAACTTACCTGAGTTGATTGAAACCTGGATTTTAGGATTTGCTGAATTGCCGTGCTCAACCTGTTCAGTTCATAAGAAAGTGGTGTTTTGCATTAACCTTAATGCAAATGCAACAATTTGTGAGCTTCTACTTGCATTGTAAAGCTCCACTGGAGATTTTGTCAATAAGGAAAACTGTCTGATCCTTTCGACAAAATTTGACCAAATAGAATGAGGAACCTTCAGTCAGAAAGGACTTTCTCTCACTCTCTTTGATAAGGCTATTTGACCCAACCATTGATGCGGGCATGAGAATCACTCGGAGCTGTCCTCATCACACTTGATAAGGGTCCGGGTAATCTTGCAATTAGTATGACCAAACCAATCCATGAGGTCTTTTCAAGGACTGTAATTTAGGCTTGGTCAAAGGCTATTCAAATGGGACTCATATGAGTCATTAGGCCATGAAATGAAATCTTCATCAGCTGCATTGGGTTTATAAGTCAGGAACCCTGCCAAATGAGATAAAAATGATCTTGCTCGCACTTCTTCGAGCAATATTTATAAGTATTTGAAACCCTATATTAACCCAAGTGCCTTAATCTGAAGAGACTTTTGGTAAGGGTTGCGATGTAGGTTCAGGGTAGGCTTGAAATGAATGGCTTATTTTCCACAAAGGGGTTGTGTAAAGATGAGACTGGTGATCATCCATTCTTGATATTTCAAGCAAGAGTGCCGCTGGTAATCTTTGCTGATGTACTTCATAAAGGATCGTTCTTTAAGGAACATTTTGAGAATCAACTCAGGTGAGACATCCCTTCCTTTCGGAGATTTTTATGAGAGAGCTCTTTTCTCTTTCCCTTTTCTTTCTAATGGGAGTGGGCTATTTTCTTTTTCTTGCATGGTAATCATCACCATTTTTTTGCCTTTTTGTTTTTTTTTTCACAGCTAGCTCTTTTGAAAAGAAAAGAAGAGTCTCATCTGAATTGTCTGCATGTTGTGCTGGCAAATTTTCAAGTTTCAGCTTGCCCCAAGGCATTTTGCTCATCTATCAAATAGTTTGAAATGATTTCCTTTCAGGATGATCACCAATTGGGTTTCGAGCAATGAATCTGTTGCTCAAGTTAGGCTAAGCAAAGGGATGAGTGTGTATGGGTATAGAAATGAAATGCTCTTCATCATGTCTAAAGCACTTGAGCTAACATAGAATTCGCATCCGATAAATACACTTGAAGATTAATGCAAGTGAAAGCAAGAAAATGCTACTCATGCTTTGAATTTTCTGAAATTTGCCCCAATGTGGGGTTGTTCCTGATAGGGGTATGAAAACGAAATCACCGTTCAAAGGAGTTTAGCAAGGGGAGACCTGTAGTATTTGGATAGAGGAAATGAATGCCTCACATCATCTTGGTCGTCATACTTTTCGCAAGATAACCCTTTCACCTTGTAAGCATGGAAATCTTCACACTTAGTCACTAAGGATATGATATAGGACGTGTATGGAAATGGCTTGCCTTTCGTCGTCCTGGTGTTCCTCATTCAAAATGATCAATTCAATTGGCCAAACAAATCTCCTGATTGAAAAATTCAGTGAATATTTATAATACAATCAGAAAGCGGGCAAAATGTGCATGAGTATTAAGATTTGCAAAAATATTTCAACATCTCAGGTATAATATTTCTTGACTGAATCAGCATTGACAGGATTAGTGAAGACACGTCCATCCATCTCTGCCAAGATCAAGGCGCCGCCTGGAAGGGCTTTTTTCACTATGTAGGGTCCGCCATAATTTGGAGCTAACTTCCCTTATGGCTGTGGGATGATGGGCAGAAGCTTCTGCAGCACAAGGTCTCCCTCCTGAAAATGTCGAGGTCGCACCTTCTTGTTAAAAGTTCGGGCCACTCTCTGCTGATAACATTGGCCATGGCATAAGGCTCTGAGCCGCTTCTCGTCAATCAAGTTCAGCTGATCTATCCTCTATTGGATACAATTTGCTTCAGTCAGTTCTATCTGAGACAAAATGCGCAGAGAAGGAATCTCCACTTCGACTAGTAATACTGCTTCCATACCATATACCAGGGAGTATGGGGTTGCCCCGGTTGATATCCGGACTGAAGTCTGGTATGCCATAAGTGCGAACGGCAACCTGTCGTGCCAATCTCGATAATTCTCAGCCGTCTTAGACAAGATCTTCTTGATGTTCTTGTTCGCTGCCTCAACTGCCCCGTTCATCTGAGGGCGATATGGAGAAGAATGCAAGTGTCTGATCTTAAATGCTTTGAGCAGTTCTTCCACCCGTTTGCTATTCAGATTCGCACCATTATCTGTGATTATAACCTCATGGGCTCCATATCGAGCAATTAAATCACGTCCAATGAACTTTACCACATTTCAGGATGTGACCGTTGAATACGATGTCGCCTCAATCCACTTGGAAAAATAATCAATTGCCACCAGAATGAACCAATGTCCATTGGAAGCTTTAGGGTTGATCGGGCCAATCACATCTATTCCCCACATGGAAAACGGCCAAGGCTCGGATAATTGATGCAACTCGTTTGGAGGGACATTGATCTTGTCACCATGAATCTGGCATTTATGACAACTTCTGACATGCTGTATACAATCATTTTCTAAGGTGAGCCAATAATAGCCCAGCCTCATGATCTTCCTTGCTAGCATATGGCCGTTCATGTGAGGGCCACAGACGCCTTCATGCATTTCTGACATTAAACGAATCGCTTCAGTCGCATCAACACACCTCAGCAGGACCGAATCGAAAGACCTTTTATAAAGATTTTCTCCGCTCAGGAAGAACTTTGAAGCCATCTTCCTTATATACTTCTGGTCTGAAACTGTACTATTCTCAGGAAACTTCTGCTCCTAGATATACATCTTGATATCCTGATACTAGGGTTTGCTATCTGGCTCATCCGCCACAACCATGCAGTAGGCCGGCTGTCTTAAGACTTCGAACTTTAGTGGTTCGACTTCTAATCCCTCCGTGACATGTAACATTGATGCCAGAGTGGCCAAAGCGTCTGCAAATTGATTCTAAGTTCTAGACAAATATTCAAACGTGATATCCGTAAAACTTTCCATCAATTCGTCTAAATACTCATGATATGGCAGCAGCTTTGAATCTCGCGTCTTCCATTTACCAACCGTTTGAAGAATAATTAAAGCTGAGTCTCCAAACACCTTGAGCTTAGATATTCTCATTTCTATCGCCGCTTGTAGACCAAGAATACAAGCTTCGTATTCGGCGATGTTATTAGTGCAAGGGAACACCAATTTTGCTGCTACTGGATAATGTTGACCTCTAGGAGATATCAGGACTGCTTCCGTGCCAGACCCTGACAAGTTTACAGCTCCATCAAAGTACATTGTCCAAACGTAATCTTCGACCGCCATAATTCGATCTTCAGGTCGATAAAGATCATCACCTTGCCTCGAATTTTCTGCTAGAACATCCGCTATAACTCTTCCTTTCACCGATTTCTGAGGCAAATATCGAATGTCAAACTCGGAAATGAGAATTTGTCACTTGGCAAGTTTGCCAACCAATGCAGGCTGATTCAGGAGATATTTAATGGGATCGCACTCCGTCACCAAAAGGATTTGGTAATGCAGAGTGTATTGCCGCAATCTGTGTAACACCCATACCAATGCTGCGCACGTCTTTTCAGCCTCTGAGTAATTTAATTCGGAGCCCGTGAATTTCTTGCTCAAATAATAGATGGCCCGTTCTTTAGCATCTCCCTGACTTTCTTGGGCTAGCATGGCTCCAAGTGACTCACTGTTTATTGTGAGGTAGAGAATCAACGGTTGCCCTGGTGTGGGTGGCACAAGGACAGGTGGATTCATAAGATGCTGCTTCAACTTCTCAAACGCTTCCTCACATTCTTCATCCCATCTAATAAGTGCATTCTTTTTAAGGAACTTGAGAAAGGGTTTGGCAGTCTCTGTCAACTGAGAGATGAATCGGGAAATATAGTTCAATCTTCCCATGAGACTCCTAACCTCCTTCGCCGTGGTCGGTGGTTTCAATTCGCAGATTGCCTTAGCCTTCGATGGATCAATCTCGATACCTCAGTTGCTGATAATGAAACCGAGTAATTTGCCACTGCTAGCTCCAAAAACACACTTCGCTGGGTTGAGTTGCAATTTGAACTTCCTAAGCCGCTCAAATAGTTTAATCAGAGTCTAGACGTGGTCTTCCCCTTTCCGGGTCTTGGCAATCATATCATCCACATATACCTCTAGCTCATTATGAATCAGGTCATGAAATAAAGTCACCATAGCCCATTGATATGTTGCCCCGGCATTCTTCAATCCAAAAGGCATCACCCTGTACTGAAATAATCCCCATGGGGTAGTGAAAGTGGTTTTCTTCTTATCATTTTCGTTCATCAGAATCTGGTTGTACCATGAGAAGACATCCATGAAAGAAAACAACTCGAATCCAGTTGTGCTGTCCACTAGAACATCGATATGTGGGAGGGAAAAATTATCCTTCGGGCTGGCCTTATTCAAGTCCCGGTAGTCTACACAAACTCGAACTCGACCATCCTTCTTCATCATTGGAACGATGTTGGCAATCCAGTCTTGGTATTGAGAAGTCTCGATGAATCCCACGTCTAAGAGTTTCATAACCTCCTCTTTGATCTTATTTTCCAACTTCGGTCTAGCTCTTCGTTTCTTCTGTGCTACTGGATCACAAGATGGGTTGAGCGGAAGACGGTGTTCAACAATCGAGCGATCGAGCCCTGGCATATCTGCGTAGGACCATGAAAAGATATCTTGGTAATCCTTCAGGAGTTGAATCAACCGTCTAGCTATATCCTCAGGAAGGTTTGCCCCAATCTTGACTTCCTTAAGATTTTCTTCATTTCCTAGATTGATAGACAGGGTCTCATCTCCGGTCAACGGCTTGACTGTTTCATGTTCCTCGAATTCCCGACGTATTTCTTCGTATTCGGGGTCGAATTCATCGAGGTCATAAACTCCAGAATCCATTAGATCTCCCTCCACATCCCTGAAACATGAAGTAGGGAATTTAGAAAAACAAACAGGGTTTAAAGATGTATGCTCTATCGTTTTCGGATGTAATTTTTTTTTCTTGGAAAATGCTTCTTCTTGGCTTTTTCTATTTTTCTTTCTGAAAAATTTATTTTACAAAAATTTTGAGACGAGAATCTTTAAAAAAAGCCCAACTCTCGGTATCTTACCATTGACGACAATTTGTTTGACCGTTGGTTATCGTCATCGGGTCAGTTTGGGATGCCTCATCCAGATTTCAAAATTTAATGAGAAACATCTGTAATTTTATTGATGTAAAAATCAACGAATTACATCTTATTGAATGCCACATTGAATTGAAATGAAATCCTAATGCAAAACAAATTGAAAATCTTAATGCAACTTAAAACCTAAAGGAAAGCAGGAAATCCCACACAGGAGATTACAGAAACTTGAGAATGGTATTGATCTGGGTCTATGCCCACTTCCTCGATGATGAATTCTCTTAGCTTCTGGAGAGTCTAATCATCACATGTGTCCCAGGTAACACCATGAGGGAAACGATGACTAAATGGAGATGGCTCATCTTTGAACAGGTGCAGGTATTCCAATCACATGCTAGGGACAACGAATAAATCTCGATCTTCCCACAATATTTCCATGCGCGAAACATAAGATCTCCAGCATCAATCATGTCTTGGATCCGAAATCGCAGGGTAACACATTCTTCGAGGGAGTGACCTTCTTAACCATAGTGGAAGTCACAAGACTTGCCCGGGCAGGAATTCTGGGAGCTTGTAATCTGATGAGGTGTTTGCTCTCGCTGAATTACTCCCTTCTTTAGGAGTATTGGCCATATGATAGATATTGTTGTGGGAAGCGAAGTAAACACCCTTCCAATCACTGATGGTGGCTCATCACATGGAAGTTGATTTGTAAGATATGTCAAGTTGGATCGAATCATTTCAACCTGATGCTCAAGAAGTTGAACAGTACGCTCCATTGCATTGATCATACTATTCATCTGAACACCCCCGGCCTGCATCTCTTCTAGACGTTGATCGATTCTTTCACTTGTTATGACTGCAACTTCAACTCGATCAATCATTCTACTTGCTCCAGATCGAGTATTATTGGAGTGTGAAAGATCCATGATATATCACCTTGAAAGAAAGGCCATACTGTCGCGACCCTCCCGAGCGCCATCAATGGCTAGCGAGGGTTAATGGGCCGTCCGATATTGTATGATTGGGCACGGGCCTCTCCCAAGGTCCATTACCCAAATCGCAACTGCTGGATATACGTGATCGACCTTCAGTGCGGTCTAATGACATGTGATGAGTGTACATGCCAAGGAGTCGCCACCAATCGTTTCGTGGAGGGTACGATCGGAAACCCTATCGAATAGTTGGGAGGGATCTATTTGATTCTGCGGAAACCAGAGAAGTGGGTTCGGGGACTTAGTTACGTCAACTGTCAGAGTTGACGCCCTTTCGGTACCTAAGCTGAATGGTTTATCTGATCCTAGGATTTCATACAGACGAGTGGGGTACAGATCCTAAATCTAGGAGTTCATGCAGATGGGAAATACTACCCTATCAATCACAATCAATAGAAATAAGTGCGCAAATCAAGGATCCAGTACATGCAGATAAAACACATGAAAGCAGCATGGCATCCCTAATGAGGCCCTATTAGCCTAGAGAAATATCAATCAATGATTGAGAGTGATTTGGACATGATTCGCCCATGAGGGGCAGAATCGTAATTTTGAATAATTCAAGGAAAATTTACCCTTGAAAGGGTAAATCTGTCATTTTAGATGAATTGGAAAGTGAAAGGACAGGGAAAATAGGATTGGCTATCAATCCAATCCATTTCTTATTTTTAGGGAATTTCCAGGATTTTTCTAGAAATTAAAAGTGATTTTACCCTCGGAAGGGTAAAATCGTCATTTTGGACAAAGATGAGGACTGAAAATCTTAAATATTAGGGCTGGTCGTCCACCTGACCCGAACCCTAACTTTAAACAATTTTCAGAACTCGATTGAGACAAGAAAGATGATTTTCCCATTGAGGGGGCAAAATCGTCATTTTGAGAAAAGGGGCGGGACTCGAAAAACCCAAACCTAAGAATTGGTCGCTTACTCGACCCTAATTCTTACTTTGGCATTATCGATTTTATCATACGTACACAGCAAAGGCGACTTACCCTTAAAGGGTAATGTCGTCAAGTCTCAGAAGATCGGATAAGAAACCCCAAAAATAGGGTTGGCCAGTTGTCTGTGGTCAACCCTCGATTTTTGGGGGTTTCTAGAATACCTAGGATTTTTCACAATTTTTCCACATTTTTTTTGGAATTTTTTGGAATTTTCTGGCATTTTCTGGATTTTCTAGGATTTTTCTGATTTTTTTTTTATTTTTAAAATCATTTTCTGATTTTTTTTTATTAAAAAATATGATTCGGACCGGGTCGACCCGACCCACTCGGGTCGGAACCCGGCCAAGACCCTAACCCGCGCGGACCACAACTCTAAAACGACGTCGTCCCAGTCTTTTTTATTTTTCGAATTATTTGGATCTGATCCAAGGGTCCCTAATGCACCGCGTGGCTAGTCTGCGCCCATTGGATCTGATTACTAGAACCTACGGTCCGGATTGGACGAAGACTTGATCGTCGCCGTCTGATCAGACTACTTAAACCTACGGCTACGATTAGAACCTAAGTCTTAATCTGAACTGTCCAATCCTACTAACCTGAACGACGTCGCCTCCTGACTAACCCATTGTCGCGACCCGTCCGAAAGCGGATGCGGCTAATGGATTACCGATCGTGGGCCTTGGATCGGCGCGGGCCTTCCCAGGCCCATACCAAATCGCGGCGGGAGTATTTTTTGAGGATTCGACGATAGAAGTCGATCGCTTTCGACCTTCAGTGTTGTCGTGGTGGCATGTGCAACTTGTATATGCATTTGGAGTCGCCACCGGTCTTTCTTGGAGGGTAGACCGGAAACCTTACTGACCGATTGGGAGAGATCGATCAGTTCTGCGGAACCAGAGATTTTGGGTTCGGGGACTTGGTTACGCTGGTGTCGTTACCAACGCCCTTTCGGTACCTAACGCGAGTGATTTTCCTGACTAAGAGTTCATGCAGGCGTAAGTTTGGGTGAGGTATGTTTGATTCAGGGTTTCATGCAGATTGGACGACTATTCCTATCAATCACAATCAATTTTTGGAAGACGATTCGCCCAAAGGGCGAAATCGTCATTTTAAGAAGGATCGGGGTTCAAAACACCCGGAATGAGTCTTGACCAGTTGTCTGTGGCAATTTCTTATTTTTTTGGGATTTTCCTGGATTTTTTTAGAATTTTTTTGGAAGACGGTTTGCCGGAAGGGCAAAACCGTCATTTTTGGAAGGTTCGGGGGTCAAAAGACCCGAAACAGGTCATGGCCAGTTGAATGTGACCATTTCCTATTTTCTGGAATTTTTTTAGAATTTTTCTGAGTTTTCCGAATTTTTTTGAATTTTTTATGATTTTCTATTTTTTATTGATTTTTATGATTTATTATTATTATTTTTATTTTTATTAAAAATAATAATATAAAAAAATTATCCGGACCGGGTCAGATGACCCGGCCCACGCCCAGATCCGCGACCTAGACCCGGCCCGCACCCACCACGATCAAAACGGCGCCGTTTTTGGTTTATTGATTTTTTTTACCAATTTCTTAATTCAACAGAAAATCCACGGATCGGACGGCTTTTATTGTGCCACGTGGCCTCTTCTGGTGTGTCCGATCTCAGAATAGATCGGACGCTCCTCAGAGAGCCACTTGGCCGAATATCAACCGTCCGATTGATTTTAATTATTTAATCCGAAAATCATTTATTTATTTTGAAAATCTTTTAAATTTTCCAAAAATCCCAGATCGCGACACGTGGCGAAGCCACGGCCGTCCGATCTGGGCATTTGATTACTCGGACGAGCCCCTACGCTGACGTGGCTGCTGACGTGGCAAGCCACGTCAGCCGCTGACCCGTTGACCGAACCAGGCCCCGCCGGAGAAGACGACCGCCGGCGCCTCGCCGGAGGAGCGAAACCGACGTAAAAACGGCGGTTTCGACTCGGCATTTTCAAACTAAACCAATCCCCAACGAACCCAGAATCGTATGGAAGCATTTCATGGCATAGAACCACGTCGGAAACGGCCGAACCACCCCTTCACCGAACCGGCGCCGGCGAACATATTGCAGAAAATTTATTATCCTTCAAACTCGGTTCCAACCGTTCAAATAGCATCCAAGGGAGGTTTGAGGACTTACCTGAGGTCCCTTGATGGTCTGCAACCGCCGGAAATCCCTCGTCAAGCTCCCGTCCGAACCATGGCCGGCGAAGCTCCGGCCCTCGGTTTTTGTCGAGTTTTAATGCAAAATAAACATCAAACCGGGGTTATAACAAGTTCTAGCAAAGCTTAAAGACGAGTTTCGCACCAATAGAGCTCGGGGATGGCTCGGCCGAGAGCCATGGTTCAAGTAGTTCAAACATGCATTTCGTCGACCACTTGGCATGCATCTAAGAAAACAGAGCTTGGGAGGGGAAATTGACTTAGCTTGAGCTCGTTGACGGCGGCGACGGTTCCAGCGGTGGTCGACGGGTGTTGCTGAAGGCTGGGGAAATTCCTTCGAGCTCGGGTTCGCTCCCATTCCCCGAACTTCTCTAAAAAAATCTCTGCTCTCACTCCCGGCCGAACCCTGCTCAAAACCGAGCTCCCCTTTTCTTTTCATGGCCGACCGACCTTTTTCCCGACCTCCCGTCCGTCCACTGAGCCTCCCACGACATGTTGTCGTCCGTTTTTCCTCTAAAAAAAATAGAAGCCGCGGCTCCACCTTGTTCCCCTGTTCTCTGTGCAACCTTTCGGCCGGTGGGTCTGCAACTTAGTTGCAGACCCGGTCGGACCGGGTCGGGTCGGGTCGGGTTTGACCCGACCGGCCCGGTTCGACCAAATTTGCCAAATTGATCCCCGAATCGACCTATTTTTATGAAATTGATGGCAAAATCGGACTCTTTGGTATGTTTTCCATCAAATAGGGGTATTTTCGTGAATCAATTGATTGAAATTTAGTGAAAACCCCAATTTGTCCCTAGGATCCGAAAATGATTTTTGCTTAATCGAGGGCCCAAACGATCAAATTATCCCAAATTGAGGCCACCAACGGATTCGGCATGATGAAAACTATAGTTTAGAGGTGTTCAATTTGAATGGCTATGCCCGCATGAAATTTAATTTCAAAAATGGTGAAACCGGGGACTAAATTGAAAGAAAATTATGCAATTAAGCCCTTTTGGCTAAAATTGATCAAATTGAAGGGCAAATTGACCCAATTGCACTTCAATACTTTAGAATCCAATGTCATAGCTTATAAAAAGTGGAAATTGAAAATTAAAAGACTTGAAAAGGAATTTTTGGGCTCGGTTCGGGTTTATGTTTGTTAAGGAACATAGTGACCCGAGCCGAATTTTCGAGATTTAAAGTGACACACTTGAAGAGGAAATTACAACAAAATTATTGAATATTTTTTGTATTTTTCTTACCACGAATGGTATTTTTCTGATTTTTTGGGTATTTTTATAATTAAATAAATTCGAAAAATATTATAAAATACCAAAAAATATTTTTTGTTCAAAATTGGTCCCCGAGGCTAGGCCAAGGCTTCCAAAGTTGATTTTGTGATTTTATGACCTTTTTTGATATTTTTAATTAATTTTAAAGAATAAAAAGCACAATAATAAATGGTCAAAAATCTGGTGTCAACACCCATACGGCGCCGTTTCCACCAGTTTTATTTTCGATTTAAAATCATTTTCGAATTATCCTAATTTCTAATCAGACGCCCACTATTTGTTGGACTCGATTAACCTGAGCCGTCCGATCTACGCTGACTCACCCTAACAAACTAACGGTCGAGCTGACTCGACAGACACGTGGACCAATGGCCGAATGCCAACTAGGAGTTTGACCGGTTGACCGCGCCACATCTGCTTCATCTTCAACCTCCCAACCCCGGCGGAATGAACGGCTGCGCTTCTCCGGTGATGATCTGACGGTGGATTCTTGATGAAATCATGCGAGACCAACGGCAATCGACTCGTCTTATCATCCAATCTCATATATGTGGGAATTGAATCACATCGATCACTAAATCACGAATATCATGCACTGCGCCGAGTACGGCCATGGAGATTCAATAGCTCGATTCGTGACAAATCATGGCAATCCAGTCATAGAATAGCATCAGAGGGGGTTTAGAAGACTTACCTCGAGCTCCGATTGAGCTCGCTCGGCCCAAATTTGGCTGGACAAGGATGAACAGCGGTCGGCTATGAAGGCTAAGTTCAAAGACTCGATTCGGGTTGTTCGAACAAAATCAATGCAAAACCAAGATGTAGAGATGGTCAGTGATGTTCAGGGAATTAAACGCACACACTAATTGCATAAATGATCAAGAAATGCGTGAATCGCCATGAATGCTCAAAGAAGAACTCGAGACTGCGACTTACCTATTATCGCGGGTTCCACGTGCTTGGGCGACGGCGATCGCTTCCGGGGACTCTGGGCGACCTTCTAACAGCACCGTGAAGCTTTGGTTTGGCCTGGGAAGGCCTAACCGGCGCTCTGCAATTTGAGCTCAAGTTCTCGACGACGGGGGTCGGAGAACGAGCTCTGTTTTGCGCTCTCTCTCTCTCTCTCGCTCTCGATTCTCCTCGTCCTCCACTAACCGAATTGACCAATCCCCTTAACAGAAAACGATCACAAGCTTATATAGCTCTTTGGATTTCAAGAAGCCTTTGCCGCCAATCGGGAGGGTCAACGAACTCGAAATGGCACGTGATTACACGTACCATTAGGTCCAAACGGCGACGGAGGGAATGGGTGTCCCGTCTACTTCCGTTTACTTCTTCAGCATCTCCTAATTCGTGCGAATTTAGCATGAATTTGCACTGAGTTTAGGAGATGTTGACTTTTGCAGGCTTGCGAGATTGACCGTCCGATTACTCTCCCCTCCGGCAACCATTGATCCTCATTTTGGTCCCAATCGATGGGAAATGTCCTAAGGAATCAAACGCCCATAAGTGTGTCTTCGATTATCGCCGATTGGTCCGTCAATTTGGCCATCAAAGCTCGGCATTTTACTGTTCATATGTGCAGACTCTCGGGGAAGAAGAAGACACTGTAGCAAACCGATTCGACCGGTCGGACCGGCGGTCTGACCGGTCCGAACCTGTTCCAAATTGTGATTTTCAAAATTAATCCAAATCTGTTGGGAATTTTTGCAATTAAATTTCAGAATTGAGCTTAGGGCATGGATTTTATCCAAAAATATGGTTTTGCCCAAAATTTCACCTCAATTTCTATAAAAACCCCAAATTTCTATTTAATTGCAAAATTAGGGGTTGTGCAATTGAAGGTTCAAATGACCAAATTGGGCCAAATTACCCATCCCAATCGATTCAGAATGGTAAAAATCATTGAGTAGCATGTTCAATTTATAAGGATAGCCCTCGAATTGGAAGTAATTTCAATTATGCACAAATTCAAGGACTAAAATGCAATTATGTTTGCAATTGAACAACTTGTCCGAGCAATTAGGTCAAATTGAAATAGGGGACAATTAGATTGAATGTCAAGATCCTAGAAAATGCTAAAACTGCAAATTAAAAGACTCAATTGGTATTTTTTTCTCAAATTCAATAGTACGGGTTACAAAGGAACACCTAAAATTGAATCTGATTTTGGATTTTTTGTGAGGTCAAAAATACAAGGGATTAAAAAGAAAAATATTGGCAATTTTTCCATATTTTTGTGACCTCAAATTCTATTTTTCTTGATTTTTTAAGTATTTTTCTATTTTCTAAAAATACTAAAAAATATGAAAAATGTAAAAAATTATTTTTTTTTGGTGAAGAATGGTTCCTTGGGCTTGGCCAAGGCCACCAAAGTTGATTTTGTAATTTTCTGACTTTTTATGAATTTTTTGTGATTTTTCAAAAAATAAAACTGAAAAAAAACTTGGTCAAAAATCAGGTGTCAACAGCTGCCTCTCTTTGAGAGGAATCTCGTGAGAGGTTTCTCTCAAAGACAGGTGACACTTGAATCTAGACCGACTTGACTGGGGAAAAGAAAAACGAATCCTGACATTCAATCTTTCTTGCCTTACTGGTGAACGCTCTGCTTGTTCTACTTTGGCTAATGTGAGAGAGAGATGGGATAGAGATTCTCACCTGTTGCTTACCTGTTGATCACCTGCCTAATGCTCGTGCGGCATGTGCGGTGTATAGCGGGTTCAAGTGAATATCCAGGGACTCGTCTTTTGAGTATCCTAGGGCGGTTAAACTCTAGCCTGTATGGTAGACCGTACCAGAATGGGATTCCTATACTTGACAGGAACCTGTGAATGACGCACCCAGTCTCTTAGGGATTGTCGGAAGTTTTGATCCGTATGGTAGATCAAACCATGAATAGGACTCCTCTTTGCTAGGAACCTATGGATGACGCACCCAGTCTCTTAGGGATTGTCGAACATTTTGATACTTCAGGGGGATCAGGCCGAGAATAGGACTCCTTTCTGCTAGGAACCTATGGATGACGCGCCCAGTCTCTTAGGGATTGTCGAACATTTTGATCCTATATTCTAAGGAATTAACTAGGATTTATACAAGTGAGGTGTGCCTAACCTTTAGGCTTCACCACAAGAGCTATTCTGGGTTTAGGGGTTACCTAGAACCTTACAGAAAGCTGACACTGAAAATTGTCCTTTCGACACGCGAGGCGTTATTCTGGGATTTGGGGATTCCAAATATCCTGTAGAAAACTTAAACCTGCAAAAACTTTGATAAGATTCTTCTGGGATCTAGGGGCTACCTGAGATCTCTGTTGACAACTGATTTTTGACCATCCGTTATTATAGTTTTTTATTTCTAAAATTAATTAAAAATAGCAAAAAAGGTCAAAAAATTGCAAAATCAACTTTGGGAGCCTTAGCCTAGCCTTAGGAACCAATTTTGAACAAAAAATATTTTTTGAATTTTTTAATATTTTTTGGAATTTATTTAATTATAAAAATACCCAAAAAATAGAAAAAATACCATCCGTGGTCAGAAAATTACACAAAAATATTCCGAAATTTTATTTTAATTCTATATTTAATATTTTCACTTTTTATTAGGGAAATGTGGCTTGGTTCATGGGGTTCCTTCACAAACCTAATCCCGAACCGGGCCTAAAAAATCCTTTTCGAGTCTTTTAATTTTCAATTCTCGGTTTTTATAAGCTATGACATTGGACTCCAAAGAATTGAAATGCAATTGGGTCAATTTGCCCTCCAATTTGATCAATTTTAACCAAAAGGGCTTAATTGCATAAAAATCTTTCAATTTAGTCCCCGATTTCACAATTTTTGAAATTAAATTTCACACGGGCACACCCATTAAAATTAAACACCTCTACCCAACAGTTTTCATCATGATGAATCCATTAGTGGGCTCAATTTTGGCTAATTCGATCGTTTAGGCCTTCGATTTGGCGAAATTAAATTTCAGATCCTAGGGACAATTTGGGGTTTTCACAGAATTTCAATAAATTGATTCACGAAAATACCCATATTTGATGGAAAACATGTCAAGGAATCCGATTTTGCCATCAATTTCATGAAAAGAGGTCATTTAGGGGGTCAATTTGGCGATTTGGGCGATTTGGCCGAACCGGGCCGGTCGGGTCCGACCCGACCCGACCCGGCCCGACCCGGGTCTGCAAATGCACAGAATGTGCAGCAACGTGGGCAGTGAGGTAGGGGCAAAACAGGGCGTGATGGGCGCACGGTTTCGGGAAGAAAAAAGGCGACACGGCGTGGGGGACGATGGCAGGCGTCGGGGGTCGTGAGTTGAAGTGGCGTGGGGCATAAAAAATGGCCGGTCGGCCACCACGAACCGGCGAAGATCCTCGGTTTTTAAACCGAGCTCGGCCAAGGAAGGGGGGGGGGAGAGTTCGAGCGAGTAGGAAGCGAGGGCGAGGCATGACGGAGATCCCCAACCTTCAGCATGCTGCACTGAGGATCGCCGGAGCCTCAACCGCCGCCGACGTGCCGAAGACAGGTCGGTAGCTCCCCCGACATCCATTTTTTCTCTATACATACCAAGTGTTCGACGAAATGCTTCAATGAGCATTTCGTTTTGTAACGCTCGGTCATGCCTCTCCCGAGCCCCATTCGTGTACTAGGGACCCTAAACCCTCATTATATTCATCTCTAAGCTTGTGTTGACCTTTGTTTCGCATTAAACCGCGGCGAAAACACGGCTCGGAGCTTCGCCGGCAACGGTTCGGACCGGGAGCTCAACGGGGAACTTCCGGCGGTCTTCAAGCTCGAAATGAGCTCAGGTAAGCCTCTAGACCCTCCTTGGGTGTTGTTTGATGGTTTAGAATCGAGTTTTGATAAGAAAAAAATTCGGAAAATACCTCGCCGGAGCCGGGTTCGGGGAGGCCCGGTTTGCTTATTTTTCGGCGTGTTCACGGCCTTCTTTTTGTTGTATGTTGATGCTGAGTGTCTAATGAGTCGAATGCCGCAAGAACGGGCGAAAAATACCAAGTTTCGGGCCCGTTTCGCAATTTTCCGGCGACCTCGCCGGAATTTTTACTATTCCCGCCGGATTTTTCACTGTTCATCGTCTTCTCCGGCGACCCTCCGGCCGGTCAACGGTCAACGGCCGACGTGGCGTACCATGTAGGCAGCCACGTCAGCCGGGTGGGGTCCGGTCCGCTTATTTTCAAATAAAACAAACGGACGGCCGCGATCGCGACACGTGTCGCGATCCTGGATTTTTGGAAAATTAAATAAATGATTTTCGAATAATCGATCCGGCGGACGAGAATGTGCCACGTGGCTCGCTGAGGGACGTCCGATCTTGTACAAGATCGGACGCACCAGAGGAAGCCACGTGGCACGTTCTAGAGCGTTCGATCCGAAGGTTTTTCTAAAAAAAAGAAAATAATTGATTTTTGATCTAATGGCTACGATGTGGCCACGTGGCTCACTGAGGGACGTCCGATCTAGTCTTTGATCGGACGCACGAGACGAAGCCACGTGGCACGACGTGGACCGTCCGATCCGGGGAATTTTCGGATAATTAAATAAAATAGATAAAAAACCAAAAAAATTGTTAAAAAATAGGAAAAATATTTAAAAATATAAAACGGCGTCGTTTTTAGGCCAGTTTCGACCCCTAGGGTCGGGCCGGGCGCCCGAGAGGCGTGGGCCGGGTCTGACCCGGCCCGGAAAATATTTTTAAATATTAAAAAATTCAGAAAATAAGAAAAAATAATAAAATAATCAAAAAATCATAAAAAAATGAAAAAATCATAAAAAATTCAAAAACATTCGGAAAATTCAGAAAAATTCTAAAAAATTCAAGAAAATAGGAAATGGCCACATTCAACTGGTCACGACCTGTTTCGGGTCTTTTGACCCCCGATCTTTCCAAAAATGACGGTTTTGCCCTTTCGGCAAACCGTCTTCCAAAAACAATTTTCTAAAAAATCCAGGAAAATCCCAAAAAATAGGAAATGGCCACAAACAACTGGCCAAGACTCATTTCGGGTGTTTTAAACCCCGAACCTTCTTGAAAATGACGATTTCGCCCTTTGGGCGAATCGTCTTCCAAAAATTGAAGAAAAATCAAGAAATTCCAAAAAAAATTCTCAAAAATGGGAAATGGCCACAATCAACTGGCCATGGAATATTTTGGGTAATTCGGTATCCAAACCTTCCAAAAAATGACAATTTTGCCCTTCGGGCTAATTGTCCCAGAATCTTCCTATTTTACCCTTAGCCCTAAATCACATCTTCCCTAAGCCCTTATGGCTATACTAGGAGGCCAATGATTGAAATTGATGTGCATTGACATGATTTATTTATGCACTTGATTTGCGCTTTCATTATATTGACTGTGATTTGATAGGACCAGTCTTCCAATCTGCATGAAACCCTGAATCAAACCTATCTCACCCAAAATTGCGCCTGCATGAAATCTTAAATAGGAAAATCATTCGCGTTAGGTACCGAAAGGGCGTTGGTGATGACACCGACGTAACCAAGTCCCCGAACCCAAAATCTCTGGTTCCGCAGAACTGATCGATCTCTCCCAATCGGTCAGTAAGGTTTCCGGTCTACCCTCCAAGAAAGACCGGTGGCGACTCCAAATGCATGCACAAGTTGTACATGCCACCACGACCACACTAAGGTCGAAAGCGATCGACTTTTATCGTCGAATCCCTCAAAAAACACTCCCGCCGCGATTTGGTATGAGCCTGGGAGGGCCCGCGCCGATCTAAGGCCCGCGATCCACATTTCAGAGTGGAGGCCCGCGATCGGTAATCCATTAGCCGCGTCCGTTGATTTCGGACGGGTCGCGACAGCTGGCGACTCCACTGGGGACGTTGTTCTAGAACACTTGGTTCTGGACCTCAAGTGGACTTAGGCCGTAATTAAAACGTTGAGTGATTTTTCTAACCCTGCAGGCGCTCTTGAAGGTGAGGTAAGTCCGCTCACGGTAGGTGTTATATGTTTTTGCAGATTGGAGTAATAAGGGGTGTAGTCTGTGATTAATATTGTCTTATGCAGGATGGGCGTAGGAATGTATGTTATATGGATGATTTGAAGCGCTGATTGATATATAAATTGTTGCGCATGATTCACTGCATATTTGAGGATCACGACACTTTGCACAAAGCGCCCAAACCCAGGCCGCGAAATCACCTTTTCAGGTAGCCATAGATTAGGGATCGATATGCAATGCTCTAGCGTGGTTTGCGCTGGGGTCGACCATATTCGATCCCACTCACTATCCAAGTCGAGACTTTTATCCATTTGTTGTGGATTGCGCTCATGGACGAATTTATCGACTCGGATAGAGGGAAGCCTCTAGGTTCCTCACCTAAGCCATTTTGATTTTTAGAGTCGAGCCTCACTTGTCTCATGCGCATGTATATGGAGGGTTGGTATACCTAAAACCAAAAAGTCATTAAACGCCACTTATGGTAAGGTCCTGCCATTTCTATTTAAATTCATCTACAGCCTTTCATTTTGCACATCATGCTGCATTCATCAAGTCCGATGGTTGAGTCCAATTCCATGTTAGGGTATGGATAGAAGAGATGATCTCTCCAAGTCGGTCCCGCATCCCGGACGTATTCAAATACGAGCGACGCGTCATCCGCCATCGGACTGTCGGGACATTCAACGGAGTCTACCCTCTTCGAGCTGTCCGGGGAATGATCCAGTAACCTTACCGGAAATTGAAGGATAGGCGATAACAGCAAATCCAAGACACCCGCCGGACATTATCAAAAGGGCATCTGATAAAAACGGAGACCCGAAGGGCCAAACCAAAGACACCAGGCGTCATCCCCCGAAGACCCGACTTGGGGCACCTCTTTAGGTTATTAAGGGTCACGTTCCAGTCGTCCCTTTTCTTTTATCAGGATCATCGAGTCTGTAAGGAGTACCCGTCTGTGGGTCTCCCATCTACCTTTTACACCTCGATTTCTAATTCTTGTATAAGTGTCTTGACATTGGAGCGCGACACTGGAATTTCTCTCAACCATTCGGATTTTTCGGTTCAATTGCATGTCTTACCCAGATGAAGTTTTCGTTAGAACTCACACTTGGCATGTTTAACCCAAGTACGAGAGTCTAACATACATTTCATGGTGCGCCGGACATGGAATTGGACCGGTCTATAGCATGCATCATTGGTAATCCTTGGTAATTAACTAAAGTCGTCCATGTTTCCTGAATTCAAGAGGAGACATGATATCCAAATTACCTTCGGAAAATCATTTCAATTTGGATGTCCTATCTTTCACCGAATTTAGGACACATTGGAATTGTATTTTTTATCTTCTTGGAAATTCCACAGATTTTCTGGGGATTTGCCAAAACTAATAACCATGGATTACGCTCCTTTTAGTTTTATGTTTTCTCTTGAAAAACATTGATAAGAATTTTTCACATGAGGTTAAGGCTTGTGTAAAAGTCCTTATCTTCGTTAATCACAAGAAAGCATAAAATTGAAAGGATTTATGCTTTACTTCCATTTTTAATATAGTCTTGTCATTCGAACAGGCAATTTCCAGAATCAAAATCCAAAGACTTGTGTGAAGAATCAGTCACAAGTTAAAAGCGCTTGACCACCCTGGAGAGTCAGTTGGCTCAGGTGCTCGCAATGATGACAGAAATGAAGACACTCATCCTCACCACACAGGGGGTACCCCGACGGCCTTAAATTCTAACTTGACTGTCTGACCAGGGAATCATCAAGAAAAACAGTCAGCTGAAAAAAAAGGGCGTATTTCCTATTGCCATCTTTCAAGACGTGGAACAGCATGCAATCAAAGGAGCCACATGCGGAAGGGAATTAGCTGTAATCTAATCTCTTTAAATCTGAAAATTTGTTGATTGTGTTTTATTGATCCTCAGGAGTGGTCCTTCAAGAATATCGAAGCTAGTTGACAACTCGAGCCACTAGGATGGATGTTTAAAGACAGACAAAGGAGTCAACTTCTCACTAAGACGACATACTGGGGCAAAGCCTGCCAAGATGAAAAGAGACAGGAAGCTCCGAACGGCAGATATCCCCTAATTGAAAAGGGAACCGCAAAAATTGTGAAAGGATCAAAGCAGTCGACTGGGGCATATCCCACTCAACTAGGGCAGACGCCACCTGACCGGGGCAGCCGGATCAAGTGTAAAGACGTGTCGTTCCTAATTGATTTTCGATCAGATACCGGCATAATATTTCCTTTCTTTTCCTCTCAGGTGAAAAACAGGTAGAGAAGGAAAATCCATTTATGGATAGACACGAGGGACATGTTTTACATGGCATACATTTGTCGAAAATGTCCTCATCCGATCACATGCAAGATGATCATGGAACGATGGTGAAACTGTAATCGTTCCAATAAGCCTTTCGAATGTTATACCTGACGGGGACCTTTATGTCTTTTGTCTACAGGATAAGACGGTCAAAGACAAACGAAGGAAAATTTGTCTTCCCTATAAGATGAAAAGAAATGCGCCTTCAGCAGATGTCACCCATTGGGATTCCAATGAAAAAACGAATCAAATTATGAAGAAGGAGCAACCTAATTAGGATTGGCTCTCCCTAAGTCGAAAAGTTGTATCCGTTCCAAATCGGACTGACTGGTTCACGAGCTGATATGGTTTCCCATTCTTGCAGGAGATGACGAGAATGAACGAGCCCACTGAAAAATTTCCAGCATCTTGGATGCTAGAAGTGACTAGAGCGGGGATAGTAAATCCGTAGTCGTTTCAATTAAAGCTCCTTATGCATCAATCGAGTCATTCATTCATTTCTTCTCACAGGTGGAATAAAAGATTGTTAAAGCGTGAGGTGAATGCGACAGGACACAATGAGAAAAATTGTTGCCTGTGAAGTAACACTTCAGGATGCTGAAGTACTCAGCCACAAGTAAACCCGTGCTTGCTGATGTCAAATAACAAGATGCTCGAGGGACGTCATGAAATGATAACAAGGCAAAAGATGCATGAAGAAATCGAAACGTATCGGCGAAGCTGAAAAGTGTCAAACATGGCTGCATATCAAACGCTGAGATCTTCGAAAGATCGTAGGATCATATCATCTGGCAGCATATCATCTACTGAGATCTTTGAAAGGTGCGAAGTGCCAAAATCACCTGACACGGAGTGGATCGACTTCAACTAAGTAGGAATGCACCAATACGGCATGATCAGATCGCCTACAACTAAATCGGCCAGCCCCAGACAAAGCGTCCAGTGGCTGGGGGCAAATCACTCTTTACCCAGAAAGGGTACCGAATGTAGGATATGTCGAATTCACCATGGGGATACGTAGGGGAAGTCCCTGAAGCAGTTATCACCCATGAATCATGATGAAGTGGAATAATCAATCAAAGACAAAACACATCAAACCCTTCTAAATGAGAAGGGGAACGATGCGGAGCCATCGATTCTGGTAAAAGGACGTATCGTTCCAAAATGATTATTTTCTTGATATGAGAATAATGTTTCCTTTCTTTTTCCTTTCAGGTTAGGAACAGAAGCAAAGGGCCCAAGAAGCAATGCCTTCAAATGACAAACAGGGAGTACCCCTTTTCTTGGCGTCTCAGACATGCACTTTGGCTAAACATTTTTAAGAGCATTCTAATAGCTCAATTTGTGAACAAAACCTTTAAGAAAACCTGAAGAAGTTTATCATCATTTAGAAATTTCTGTGAAAAGAACACTTGAAAAGAAAATTTCAAGTTTTCCAGATTGACATATCTGATAAAAATGCTTTCTCTGAATAGAGTGAAAAGCACGAACTCCTTTTTCGTTGCACGCATACATAACATGCATCACGCATATCGTGCACACATCCTACATACAGGGAACCCAAAGGAAGAAATGCCGGTTCTCGCAGGATAATTTTCAAGGGTAAATTGTATCGACTCCAATAGTCAATTGTATATGCCCTTTACTTATGAGGTTTTTTTCTCTTCAATAGGGAAACATCGAATACCTCAAATGGCGACTGTGATCGAGAGGATCACCAAATCGCCACACGACAAATCCCCAGACTATCAAGCTGTCTAGGGATAGAGGAAAAAAATAATCAAAGACCCTGGCAATTGAGATAGATGACCAGAATCGACAAAATTCGTGAGAGCGGACTCCCCCAGTTGCTTCGAGGAGCCAAGCCGGGGGCAAACTCTTATGATCCCCCATGAAAGCACATCAGACCAGGGTTATTAAACCCAGAGATGACAAACACCCAGACAAGCCTGCCTGGGGCGGAATACTTGGGAAACACCGTTCCTTCAAATGTGCATGAACGTCTTCAAATTGGATTGAAAATCGTCAAGGAGCATGGGAAAATGCCAAGGCATGTTGCCAAGATGAACACCGCCCAACTGGGGCAAAGCAGTTGTCAACGTGATTGAGGATCATCTCACGAACAACACCCACAAATACAGACGAGATGAAGCAGCATCCATCATCCACATCAAATGAGAAGCGTCAGTAATCGACGAAGGAAAGGAATACGCCAGTAAGGCGTCATCAGGAATCCCAAGAGGGAAGACATCCCCAAAGAGGATGGAGATTATAGCAAAACGCAGGAATGAATTTAGCTAGGGTAGGCATCACCTAGCCATGATGAACCACGTCTAACCGGGGCAAGTGAATCATTTGTGCGCCGGACAAAGAAAGATGTGTCTTCTCCGGCAAAGTCAATGGACGCAATGACAAAGTCGTCCTCATCAGAAGTAAACCCCAGGATACAAACCTGGGTGAACGGTAACTTTGTATCGTTCCAAATTGATCTCCCAAAGATCCCATGCTTAACATGAGTTTGTTCTCATTTGGCAGAAAATTGGTGGCGCCAAAAAGCCACAAAAGAAAGGATCTCGCCCAACGTGGAAGCGAAAAGAAATATCCGTTGTGGGGGGCAAGCTGCCAGGAAATGGAACCCCGCAAAATGGCGTTAGAATACGTCCAAAAGCACAAATTGATCTCATCCGGTTCAAATCCTAGAGAAGGATTCGTTGCCAACCAGACGGGTAGATCATGGCCACGAGCTAGATGGCCGACTTCAACAAGCCTTACATTTGCGTTCAAATGGAGGCGCGAAGCGAGAGTAAAGCAGTATCGTTTCGATTTGTATTGAATTTCGAAACACGAACTTACACTTAATGTTTATTGTTGACAGGGATTCACCGTCAAGATGGACAGAAAACTGTTGGCACCAGAAAGTTGCAAAATAAAAGAACTCGCCGACAAGGAGGCAAATAGAATTATCGACCTTAAAAGTCAAGACTCCAAGAAATGGTCTTTGATTATAAGACTGAGTGGAGAGTAAAAAGTATCGCTCCCACATTACATGCTTTGACATGCATTCTGATAAAAATTTCCTTGAATAAAAGGAACTCTGAAGAACGACGTTGGAATGCGTCCGAAAGCTTAAATGGATCTCCTCCAGTGCAAATCCTTGAGAATGATTTATTGCCAACCGGACGGAGGGATCATGGCCACAAGATAGATGGCCAACTTCTACAAGTCGCGCGTTTGTGTTCAAATGAAAACACAAAGCAAGAACAAGGCTGTATCGTTCCAATTTGCCTCGAATCTTGGAACGCAAACTGACACCTATTTCCCGTCTTTGACAGGGGCTCGCCAGCAAGGTGAAACAGGTTTTCACATCCCATGTATTACCCATTGGAACACATGACCAAGGGTAAGATGTATCGTTCTAATTTTTTGAAAAATTCATGAACGTACAATAACATGTTTCTTCCGCATTTTCAGGGATCTCTAGCCGCGGGGGACAGGTAAGTATCCCTCTCCCCAATCCATTGAAGATGTTGAATAAAAATAGAGAAGAAAAGAAAAACTTTCAGAATCTAATGTCTAGAAAAGACATAGAGTTCTAACTACATTAACAATCATGTTTTGAAAACAGGAGGTTGTCTGAACATGAATAAAGACATGCTTTGTGCATCATAAAACCCCATTGACGGGTAAAATTTTTGGAGAAAATAAAAGAGATTTTTCCAATCAAAAGTTGTTCAAAAATTTCAAAAGGACGTTTTCTCAAAAGACGAGAGGCAAAGCCTAATCCAAACACGTCCTATACACACTTGAGAGAGAAGTGGAGCGGATCAGATAGTGAAATCTGGACCTACGGAAGTATGGATTATTCGCAGCAATTACATGGATTGGGACGACGGAGGCATTCGTTTCATATCCCCAAACACTACAGGTGACCGTCGATAACCCCTTTGAACGGTGGTTTTCATTCTTAACCCTGTCAAGAACAACCCCACATCGGGGCAAAATGGAGGTGAGTCCAGTAGCATCAAGAGAAAATGGTTAGAAATTTTCTTGCTCGGACTAACATTAATCTTTGTGTGTTGCTTATATGGTAATCCAAGTGCCATAGGATGACGAGAAGCATTCATTTCTCTATCCCACACACCATATCCTTTGCACAGCCAAGTTGAGCCTGCAAATCCGTTTCATAAACCCGTTGGTGATCATTGCACATTCCAAGACGGATGCATCATCACGTCAGAAACAGAGGAGTTCGAGACTTAGGAATTACAAAGAAATTCCTAGGCTAATGCTTAAAGCATGTTTAGACATTCGAGCATATGTCTAACATGATCTACCGAAGATGAGAAAAGCGGGATTTCAAAAGGAAAATGAGGACGAAGAAAATCCCCAGCATCAAGAAAAAGCAAAGTACCTGGCAAAAGCAAGGCCGACGCTCGTGTAAGTTGTCTGATTGATCCCCAATGAAGCCTGGATGGGCAAAGAAAGAGAAAATCCCTAAGGGAGTCAGATCAAAAAGGCTGCTCCCCAAATGCTGCTAAAGAGCTGGTGCACACCTCAAAGACTAAAGATGCAGAAAGGAAAAGACAGGTGGCAAATTTGCAGTGATCACCAACGTCAATCCCCTCATGAATTCTGGGCCAAAAATAAGCATTTTTTTCGGTCCCCAATCCTACCAAAGTTACGACCCTGAAACAGTCTTCTCTGATTAAGACACTTGGGTTGACATATGGCTTAGCTCGAAGAGGTACGAGCAAGATTATTTCTTTCTCATTTTGTAGGGTTCTTGACTTACAAACCCGGAGCAGTGGTGAAGACTCTCATTGAATGGCCTTGACTCGAAAGCGGGTCCCCATTGAAGACCGATACCCAAGCCCAACATTACGGTCCCGTGGAAGACCTCCCGACCGATCAAAATGTAAGCGCTGCGAATGAGCCCAAAACCTAGGCACAGGTTAGTAGGGAATTGAGTACATCTTTTATAAAAGACCACTATCTCAAAACAGGTGAGAAGACCTCTTGAACGAGAAATATTCCAATTAATGTTTTGAACAAACTTTTTTTTTGGAATTTTTAAACTGTTAATCCAGATTTGCCGCGCAAGGAATTTGTGATCACATCTGTATGTTGCAAGAATGTTTTGGATAACCTCCAACATCAAAATGCACATTTCATGATTAAGACTCAAGTCATACGGTTTTTGTCAAATGGACAGTCGTGGTCTTCCCAAAGATTACTAACGTTTTCTTGGTGAAGAGAAATCTTTCAGGCTCAAACTTCTGCAGGATACATGGAGAACCCAGCTCCCAGAATGTCGCCTCAACAGACCCAAGTGAAGCTTTGTCAAGATAAAATCTTTCACTGCTTCAAAACTGAATTCCCGATAAATTTTGGGATCTTTCAAAAGAAAGGGTGAGGATGGAACACTTTTTCAAAGAAGTCAGCAAATGGTCCTAGCATGACGTGGAGAACCCTCGTCCTAAGACCCATTTTTCAAAAATCAAACAGTCCTAGCATGACGTGGAGAACCCTCGTCCTAGGACCCCTTTTTCAAAAATCAAACAGTCCTAGCATGACGTGGAGAACCCTCGTCCTAGGAACCCTTTTTCAAAAATATCAAATGGTCCTAGCATGACGTGGAGAATCCTCGTCCTAAGACCCATTTTTCAAAAATCAAACAGTCCTAGCATGACGTGAAGAACCCTCGTCCCAGGACCAATTTTTCAAAAATCAAACGGTCCTAGCATGACGTGGAGAACCCTCGTCTCAGGACCTTTTTTTCAAAAATATCAAACAGTCCTAGCTTGACGTGGAGAACCCTCGTCTCAGGACCCTTTTTTCAAAAAATCAAGCAGTCCTAGCATGACGTGGAGAACCCTCGTCCTAGGACCTCTTTTCAAAAATACCAAACAGTCCTAGCTTGACGTGGAGAACCCTCGTCTCAAGACCCTTTTTTTCAAAAAATCAAGTAGTCCTAGCATGACGTGGAGAACCCTCGTCCTAGGACCCCTTTTCAAAAATATCAAACAGTCTCATCGGACGTGGAGAACCCATGATCCCGGAAGGATGCCTTGCTCTCTCAAGAAGAGCTCATAGGGTCATGTTTTGCAGGATCCCTGGAGAACCCAGGTCCCAAACTGATACCTTTTTAATGAAAAGTTTGCAGGTTTCAGCTTTCTGCAGGATAATTGGAGTCCCCCAGATCCCAGAAAGGTACCTCACATGTCGAAAGGACAACTCGGCCTCCTGCGAGATTTCAGGTAACCCCTAAATCCCAGAATAGCCATCAGGTTAACCTAAAGTTAGGTAAACCTTCCAAAAGAGACTTCAATGAGTCGTCTTTAGGTGCAACCTTTTAGTAGGCAAACCTATTCCCAAGACCGATCTACGAACAAACGATCGAGTCTCCGAGGCGGAGCCTTTTAGTAGGCAAACCTTTTTCCCAAGACCGATCTACGAACAAACGATCGAGTCTCCGAGGCGGAGCCTTTTAGTAGGCAAACCTTTTTCCCAAGACCGATCTACGAACGAACGATCGAGTCTCCGAGGCAGAGCCTTTTAGTAGGCAAAACCTTTCCCAAGACCGATCTACGAACGAACGATCGAGTCTCTGAGGCGGAGCCTTTTAGTAGGCAAACCTTTTCCAAGACCGATCTACGAACGAACGATCGAGTCTCCGAGGCGGAGCCTTTTAGTAGGCAAACCTTTTTCCCAAGATCGATCTACGAACGAACGATCGAGTCTCCGAGGCGGAGCCTTTTAGTAGGCAAACCCTTTCCCAAGACCGATCTACGAACGAACGATCGAGTCTCCGAGGCGGAGCCTTTTAGTAGGCAAACCTTTTCCCAAGACCGATCTACGAACGAACGGTCGAGTCTCCGAGGCGGAGCCTTTTAGTAGGCAAACCTTTTCCCAAGACCGATCTACGAACGAGCGATCGAGTCTCCGAGGCGGAGCCTTTTAGTAGGCAAACCCTTTCCCAAGACCGATCTACGAACGAACGATCGAGTCTCCGAGGCGGAGCCTTTTAGTAGGCAAACCTATTCCAAGACCGATCTACGGACGAACGATCGAGTCTTCGACTAGTCCCAACAAGACGGGATATGTCATTTCATAGGCGCAGCCTTTTAGTAGGCAAACCTTTTCCAAGACCGATCTACAGAACGATCGAGTCTCCGACAAACCCTACAGAACGGGCGCGTCATCCTGAGATTCCTATCAGTCTGGAGTCTCACCATGGTAGAAACCGCCATAAGGGTCAACTCAAAGGTAGAAACTGCCATAAGGGTCAACTGAAGGTAGATACCGCCATAAGGGTCAAAATCAAACTGAAGGTAGATACCGCCTAAAGGGTCAAATATGGTAGAAACCGCCATAAGGGTCAACCGATGGTAGAAACCTCCATAAGAGTCAACCAATGGTAGAAACCGCCATAAGGGTCAACTTGATGGTAGAAACCGCCATAAGGGTCAACTAATGGTATGACCTACCATACAGGTCAGAGCTTAATCCCCCTAGGATATTCTGAACGAGTCCTAGGTATCTTCTTGAAAGTCGTCGCAACCGGCAGCATCTGACAGGTGAGCTTCAGGTAAGCCTCTCTCACTCCGGCCCATGTTCGAATTGCAAGAGTAAACCGGTGATTAATTTGAGCATTCATCAAAAGACTTAAGGGTCCGATGTCATGGCATTTCTTTTCCCCAGTCGAGTCGGTTAAGATCCAGGTGTCATTTTGTCTTTGAAAGCAACCTCTGACGAGCTCACTCTCAAAGAGGGGCAACTGTTGACACCTGATTTTTGACCATCCGTTATTATAGTTTTTTATTTCTAAAATTAATTAAAAATAGAAAAAAAGGTCAAAAAATTGCAAAATCAACTTTGGGAGCCTTAGCCTAGCCTTAGGAACCAATTTTGAACAAAAAATATTTTTTGAATTTTTTAATATTTTTTGGAATTTATTTAATTATAAAAATACCCAAAAAATAGAAAAAATACCATCCGTGGTCAGAAAATTACACAAAAATATTCAGAAATTTTATTTTAATTCTATATTTAATATTTTCACTTTTTATTAGGGAAATGTGGCTTGGTTCATGGGGTTCCTTCACAAACCTAATCCTGAACCGGGCCTAAAAAATCCTTTTCGAGTCTTTTAATTTTCAATTCTCGGTTTTTATAAGCTATGACATTGGACTCCAAAGTATTGAAATGCAATTGGGTCAATTTGCCCTCCAATTTGATCAATTTTAACCAAAAGGGCTTAATTGCATAAACATCTTTCAATTTAGTCCCCGGTTTCACAATTTTTGAAATTAAATTTCACACGGGCACACCCATTAAAATTAAACACCTCTACCCAACAGTTTTCATCATGATGAATCCATTGGTGGGCTCAATTTTGGCTAATTCGATCGTTTAGGCCTTCGATTTGGCGAAATTAAATTTCAGATCCTAGGGACAATTTGGGGTTTTCACAGAATTTCAATAAATTGATTCACGAAAATACCCATATTTGATGGAAAACATGTCAAGGAATCCGATTTTGCCATCAATTTCATGTAAAGAGGTCATTTAGGGGGTCAATTTGGCGATTTGGGCGATTTGGCCGAACCGGGCCGGTCGGGTCCGACCCGACCCGACCTGGCCCGACCCGGGTCTGCAAATGCACAGAATGTGCAGCAACGTGGGCAGTGAGGCAGGGGCAAAACAGGGCGTGATGGGCGCACAGTTTCGGGAAGAAAAAAGGCGACACGGCGTGGGGGACGATGGCAGGCGTCGGGGGTCGTGAGTTGCAGTGGTGTGGGGCATAAAAAATGGCCGGTCGGCCACCACGAACCGGCGAAGATCCTCGATTTTTAAACCGAGCTCGGCCAAGGAAGGGGGGGGAGAGTTCGAGCGAGTAGGAAGCGAGGGCGAGGCATGACGGAGATCCCCAACCTTCAGCATGCCGCACTGAGGATCGCCGGAGCCTCAACCGCCGCCGACGTGCCGAAGACAGGTCGGTAGCTCCCCCGACATCCATTTTTTCTCTATGCATACCAAGTGTTCGACGAAATGCTTCAATGAGCATTTCGTTTTGTAACGCTTGGTCATGCCTCTCCCGAGCCCCATTCGTGTACTAGGGACCCTAAACCCTCATTATATTCATCTCTAAGCTTGTGTTGACCTTTGTTTCGCATTAAACCGCGGCGAAAACACGGCTCGGAGCTTCGCCGGCAACGGTTCGGACCGGGAGCTCAACGGGGAACTTCCGGCGGTCTTCAAGCTCGAAATGAGCTCAGGTAAGCCTCTAGACCCTCCTTGGGTGTTGTTTGATGGTTTAGAATCGAGTTTTGATAAGAAAAAAATTTGGAAAATACCTCGCCGGAGCCGGGTTCGGGGAGGCCCGGTTTGCTTATTTTTCGGCGTGTTCACGGCCTTCTTTTTGTTGTATGTTGATGCTGAGTGTCTAATGAGTCGAATGCCGCAAGAACGGGCGAAAAATACCAAGTTTCGGGCCCGTTTCGCAATTTTCCGGCGACCTCGCCGGAATTTTTACTATTCCCGCCGGATTTTTCACTGTTCATCGTCTTCTCCGGCGACCCTCCGGCCGGTCAACGGTCAACGGCTGACGTGGCGTGCCACGTAGGCAGCCACGTCAGCCGGGTGGGGTCCGGTCCGCTTATTTTCAAATAAAACAAACGGACGGCCGCGATCGCGACACGTGTCTGCCACGTAGGCAGCCACGTCAGCCGGGTGGGGTCCGGTCCGCTTATTTTCGAATAATCGATCCGGCGGACGAGAATGTGCCACGTGGCTCGCTGAGGGACGTCCGATCTTGTACAAGATCGGACGCACCAGAGGAAGCCACGTGGCACGTTCTAGAGCGTTCGATCCGAAGGTTTTTCTAAAAAAAAGAAAATAATTGATTTTTGATCTAATGGCTACGATGTGGCCACGTGGCTCACTGAGGGACGTCCGATCTAGTCTTTGATCGGACGCACGAGACGAAGCCACGTGGCACGACGTGGACCGTCCGATCCGGGGAATTTTCGGATAATTAAATAAAATAGATAAAAAACCAAAAAAATTGTTAAAAAATAGGAAAAATATTTAAAAATATAAAACGGCGTCGTTTTTAGGCCGGTTTCGACCCCTAGGGTCGGGCCGGGCGCCCGAGAGGCGTGGGCCGGGTCTGACCCGGCCCGGAAAATATTTTTAAATATTAAAAAATTCAGAAAATAAGAAAAAATAATAAAATAATCAAAAAACCATAAAAAAATGAAAAAATCATAAAAAATTCAAAAAAATTCGGAAAATTCAGAAAAATTCTAAAAAATTCAAAAAAATAGGAAATGGCCACATTCAACTGGTCACGACCTGTTTCGGGTCTTTTGACCCCCGATCTTTCCAAAAATGACGGTTTTGCCCTTTCGGCAAACCGTCTTCCAAAAACAATTTTCTAAAAAATCCAGGAAAATCCCAAAAAATAGGAAATGGCCACAAACAACTGGCCAAGACTCATTTCGGGTGTTTTAAACCCCGAACCTTCTTGAAAATGACGATTTCGCCCTTTGGGCGAATCGTCTTCCAAAAATTGAAGAAAAATCAAGAAATTCCAAAACAAATTCTCAAAAATGGGAAATGGCCACAATCAACTGGCCATGGAATATTTTGGGTAATTCGGTATCCAAACCTTCCAAAAAATGACAATTTTGCCCTTCGGGCTAATTGTCCCAGAATCTTCCTATTTTACCCTTAGCCCTAAATCACATCTTCCCTAAGCCCTTATGGCTATACTAGGAGGCCAATGATTGAAATTGATGTGCATTGACATGATTTATTTATGCACTTGATTTGCGCTTTCATTATATTGACTGTGATTTGATAGGACCAGTCTTCCAATCTGCATGAAACCCTGAATCAAACCTATCTCACCCAAAATTGCGCCTGCATGAAATCTTAAATAGGAAAATCACTCGCGTTAGGTACCGAAAGGGCGTTGGTGATGACACCGACGTAACCAAGTCCCCGAACCCAAAATCTCTGGTTCCGCAGAACTGATCGATCTCTCCCAATCGGTCAGTAAGGTTTCCGGTCTACCCTCCAAGAAAGACCGGTTGCGACTCCAAATGCATGCACAAGTTGCACATGCCACCACGACCACACTAAGGTCGAAAGCGATCGACTTTTATCGTCGAATCCCTCAAAAAACACTCCCGCCGCGATTTGGTATGAGCTTGGGAGGGCCCGCGCCGATCTAAGGCCCGCGATCCACATTTCAGAGTGGAGGCCCGCGATCGGTAATCCATTAGCCGCGTCCGTTGATTTCGGACGGGTCGCGACAATCTCGCAGAAAGACTGTCTTGAATATTGTCCTTTCGACATTGAAGGTGATATTCTGGGATCTGGGAGTTCCAGGTATCCTGCAGAAAGATCAAACCCGTAATACTGAAATCTCACAGAGAGAGATGAATTCAAACATTGTCATTTTGACATTGGAGGTGACATTCTGGGATCTGGGTACTCCAGGCATCCTGCAGAAAGATCAAAACTGTAATACTGGAATCTCACACAAGGAGATAATTTCAAATATTGTCCTTTTGACATGGGAGGTGACATTCTGGGATCTGGGTACTCCAGGCAATCCTGTAGAAAGATCAAACATGTAATACTGGAATCTCACACAGGGAGATAATTCAAATTTTGTCCTTTTGACATGGGAGGAGACATTATGGGATCTGGGTACTCCAGGCAATCCTGCAGAAAGATCAAACCCGTAATATTGAAATCTCACAGAGAGAGATGAATTCAAACATTGTCCTTTTGACATTGGAGGTGACATTATGGGATTTGGGGACTCCAGGTATCCTGCAGAAAGATCAAACCTACAAAATTATTCATAAGAATGTGTTTTCCTGAGATATGGAATTACCAGGGATCTTGTAGAAAAAAAAATAAACTTGAAAGCACTTCTTCACAAAGTAAGGCATCCTTCTAGAATCTGGGGCTATCACGAGTCCAAGAGTGATACGAGCCATTTTAGGAGCCGAAGTCATCAAGAATCTTGCAGAAGTTCCAATCTGAAAATTTTCTTACCAAAGGCACATCAATGGTTTTTAAGTGATATCTGATGTCAAACTGACAGCACTTTATGACTTATATCATGGTCATGAAAAATTTCAATGAATGCATTACGGTGCTGGAGGTTATCCAAAACACCTTGCGACATACGGAAGTGATCAAAAATCCCTTGTGAGGAAAGTTTGGGATCAAACAATTTGAAATTACCAAAAGAGTTTGGTTAAAATGTCCAATGGAGTATTCTCATCAAAGAGGACTTCTCACCGTTTTGAGATAATGGTCTTTTACCAAGAACGCACTCGAATTTCCTATCAAACCTGCGCCTAGGGTTCAGGATCATTCGCAGTGCATACACCTCGATCGATCAGGAGGACTTTCAAGGGACCGTAATATTGGGCTTGGTCAACGGTTTTCAAGGGGGACTTGCAAGCAAGTCAAGGCTATTGAAGAGAAGTCTTCAATGTCTGCTCCAGGTTCACAAGCCAAGAAACCTGCAAAATGAGAAAGGAATAATCTTGCTCGAACTTCTTCGAGCTAAGCTTAGACATGAAACCCTATGTCAATCCACGTGCCTTAATCAAAAAAGGCTTTTCAGGGTTGTATCGTAGGTAGGATTGGGGACCAAAAAATGCTTGTTTTTGGCTCAGAATACGCGAAGGGTTTTAACATTGGTGATCATTGTAAGTTTGCCGCTGATCTTGTTCCTTCTGGTTCGAAGAGCGTCTTCAGCCTTCGAAGCGCATTGTCAGTCTTCGAAGCGCACATTTGTCTTTAGAGAATATCTGTTTCATGTTGAGAGGGTGTCAACATCTTGTCTACGCTTTCATCATCTGAGTGTGACATGATTGGGAGCATCTTTCGCAGTCCAGCTCCCTTGGAATCTCACTAGTGGTATATACAAAGGTATCATGCCATCATTTGGCATTTACAAGATCAAACACATGATTCGCGAGTGTACAAGTATTTGGACGGGCATTGGCCTTTCTTTTACCAGGCACTTTGCTTTTTCTTAATGCCCAGGATTGGATTTTTCTCTCTTTTTTTCTTTTCCTTGAAATCCCATCTTTTCTTTTCTTTTGGGGATCAGAATTTTCAAATGGGTATGCTAGATGTACAACTTGAATCTCAGCATTCAAACATTAATCTAGGAATTTTTCACAAATCCTGTGTTTTGAACTCTTCCGCTCTTGAAGGGACGTCTCTTCCGTCTTGGAATATGCAATGATCACCAACGGGTTTGTGAAATGAACGTATAGGCTCAACTGGGCTGTGCAAAGGGCAAAAGTGTATAGGATAGAGAAACGAATGCTTTTCGTCATCCTAAAGCACCTGAATTACCATAGAAGTTAAAATGACAAGCAACACACGAAGATTGATGCAAGTCTGAGCAAGAGAACTTCTAACCATTTACCTCCTGATACTGCTGGACCTACTTCCAGTTGGCCCCGATGTGGGGTGGTTCTTGACAGGGGTTAAGAATGAAACCGCCGTTCAAAAGGTTATCAATGGTCACCTGTAGTGTTTATGATAGAGAAACGAATGCCTCCGTCGTCTCAATCCATGTAATCACTGCGAATAACCCCTACGTCCGTAGGTCAAGGTCTCGTTGTCCTTACCACTCCACTCATCTCTCAAGTGTGTATAGGACATGTTTGGATCCAGCTTGCCTCTTGTCTGAGGAAACATCCTTTTAAACAATTTAAACAACTCTTGTTGAAAAAGTTCATTTTGTTTTTCTCCAAAACTTACCCTCCAAGGGGATTTATGATGCACAATGCATATTTCAATCATGTTCAGATATCCTCCAAGTTTAAACATGAATGCCAATGACATGACTGTGAGAATTTTGCGTCTTTCTAGACATGAGATTTGAGTGTATGATAGATTTTGAGAAGCCTTTAAATTCTAGCAATAAGGATTCTGACAGTCTTAAAACCTAAGAGATTGGGAAACGAATGTTTACCTGCCCCGCGTGGCTAGGGATCCCTGAAAAACATAAAAGGAATCTGTCGGTATATGCTCTCGAACTTCAGAAAATTAGAACGATACACCTTACCCTTGATCATGCGCTCCAACGGAAATGGATAGGTTCATGAAAATCTGCATTTTTCTTAACAACACAAGATGGTTAAGTGTTCTAAAATTTCTTGAAATTCTTAGTTTTTGAAGAGAAAGGACGTGCACCTGACCACCACGACAGTAAGTCCTCTTCATCATTGTCGCGACCCGTCCGGAAGCGGACGCGGCTAATGGATTACCGATCACGGGTCTTGGATCGACGCGAGCCCTCCCAGACCCATACCAAATCGCGGCGGGAGTATTCTTCGACGATAAGAGTCGATCGCTTTCGACCTTCAGTGTGGTCATGGTGGCATGTGCAAATTGTGCATGCATTTGGAGTCGCCACCGGTCTTTCTTGGGGGGTAGACCGGAAACCTTACTGACCGATTGGGAGAGATCGATCAGTTCTGCGGAACCAGAGATTTTGGGTTCGGGGACTTGGTTACGCTGGTGTCATTACCAACGCCCTTTCGGTACCTAACGCGAGTGATTTTCCTGACTAAGAGTTCATGCAGGCGCAAATTTGGGTGAGGTAAGTCTGACTTTGCACATTAACCAGTTTAACATGCTCACGTAATCATAATAAATAAATAGATGTCAATCACATAAACATCTATCCTACGTGGTGATCATGGAATTATGACTTAATGGGTCTCGAGCCAATGAGACCACATTTAATCATTTTAATATTTTAATAACGGAGAGCCGCTCTTCGCTTCTTCTTGGTTTCTTGAACTCTTCAAGAATTGGGCCCCAAAGAGCTCGCCGACTTAAAAGGCTCCTCCACGTAATCCTCGTAGCATTTACATCAACAATTGACTATGCTAAAAATAAAGATTACATGAAAAATAAAAGGAGTACGCAGCCTCCATTTAATAATTACAACCCCAAATATATAAATAATCATCATACATTCATATATACATCAATCACATTGATTAGGGATTTTTCCATGATCACCACCCTTTCACGTAAGTAATAAATTCACAATTTAAAACTTAGGAAGGCACAATAAAAATTCTACGTTGAATCATATTCAGAATTTTTACGTAAAATAAGATAGCCATAAATTTTCGATTCAAAATTGATTTAGTCTCAATTTTTGCTACATTGATTAATTTATCATATAAAATAATCAAATTCCATTAGCCATGTAAGACGAACAATTCGTTAATACATATTGGCCATAGTATTGCAAAAATTACAAAAAATCAATTAAATGCACGAAAACACCTAAGGATTGGCTCTGATACCACTGTTGGGATCCACGTAACACGTAGCAGAAATAAATAACAACCCATACATGTATCTCCAGAGGCGTACTTCGTGCATTTCAATCGAAAAAAATCACAAAGTCTCAAAGGGAGTAAATAGATTACCTCTCGTAGCGTGCTTGAACGGAGGTGTCGGTTCGATGTTCTTCGATCTTAGCCTCCACAAGTGTTAGGCATCTAGTTCGGACGCACCACCAATTGACGAACGGGGAGACGACTAATAACTCCACAACAATTGTGCTAGCAATATGCGGAATCAATATTCCGAACTTAGTATATTTTGCTCACTCAAGATTGTGAGAATATAGAGAGTGTTTGTGTTCTTCTCTCTAAGCTCTCAAAAATTTGCACACTCTACAAAATGTCTCTCTCCTCCTTAACCTCAAAACTCTTGTCATCCTTTTATAGCCAAAAACACCTTCTAATAAATTGAATTATAAAATAGCACTAACAATAACACTCACAATTTATGATACAAAAATGCTATTTAAAAATAGCACTAACAATTATAAATGCTATCTAAAAATAACACTCACAATTCATAATGCAAAAATGCTATTTAAAAATAACACTAACAATAGCACTCACAATTTATGATACAAAAATGCTATTTAAAAATAGCACTAACAATTATAAATGCTATCTAAAAATAACACTCACAATTTATAATACAAAAATGCTATTTAAAAATAACACTAACAATAGCACTCACAATTTATGATACAAAAATGCTATTTAAAAATAGCACTAACAATTATAAATGCTATCTAAAAATAACACTCACAATTTATAATACAAAAATGCTATTTAAAAATAACACTAACAATAGCACTCACAATTTATGATACAAAAATGCTATTTAAAAATAGCACTAACAATTATAAATGCTATCTAAAAATAACACTCACAATTTATAATACAAAAATGCTATTTAAAAATAACACTAACAATAGCACTCACAATTTATAATACAAAAATGATATTTAAAAATAGCACTAAAATTATAAATGCTATCTAAAAATAACACTCACAATTTATAATACAAAATTGCTATTTAAAAATAGCACTAACAAAGGTGTTAAAAATAATAACCATTATTATTATTACAAGAGTTAAAGAGGTTACCAAACAGTATAAATACGCATAACGTATAAATACGCATGACGTATAAATACGTAGAGCATACATATACATCCAAACTATCAAATTAGCCTGAATTGAGGCCGCCAATGGATTGGGCATGATGAAAATTATGGGGCAGAGGTGTTGAATTTTAATGGATATGCCCGTGTGAAATTCAAGATCCGTGAAACCGGGGACTAGTTGAAAGAAAAATATGCAATTAAGCCTTTTTGGTTAAAATTGATCAAATTGGAGGGCAAACTGACCCAATTTCACTTCAAGACTTTAGAATCCAATGTCATAGCTTATAAAAAGTGAGAATTGAAAATTAAAAGACTCGAAAATGATTTTTTTTTGTTCGGTTTGGGTTTATGTTTGTTAAGGAACATGTTGACCCTAGCCGAATTTTTGAGATTTAAAGTAATACACTTGAAGAGGAAATTAAAACAAAATTATCGAATATTTTTGGGTATTTTTCTGACCACGAATGGTATTTTTCTGATTTTTTGGGTATTTTTATAATTAAATAAATTCGAAAAATATTAAAAAATACCAAAAATATTTTTTATTCAAAATTGGTTCCTGAGGCTAGGCTAAGGCTTCCAAAGTTGATTTTGTGATTTTATGACCTTTTTTGATATTTTTAATTTATTTTAAAAATAAAAATCACAATGATAGATGGTCAAAAATCAGGTGTCAACAGCTGCCCCTCTTTGAGAGTGAGTTCGTCAGAGGTTGCTTTCAAAGATAAAATGACACCTAAATCTTAACTGACTCGACTGGGGAAAAGAAATGCTATGACATCGGACCCTTAAGTCTTTTGATGAATGCTCAAGTCAATCACCGGTTTACTCTTGCAATTCGAACATGGGCCGGAGTGAGAGAGGCTTACCTGAAGCTCACCTGTCAGATGCTGCCGGTTGCGACGACTTTCAAGAAGATACCTAGGACTCGTTCAGAATATCCTAGGGAGATTAAACTCTGACCTGTATGGTAGGTCATACCATCATGGGATTCCTAACTGGTAGGAACCTGAGAAGGGCGCATCCCACGCTGGGGGATTTGCCAAGGATTTTGATCCGTATGGTGGATCGGACCTTTGCGTTGATCCTTACGGCGGTATTTACCAATGAGTTGACCCTTGTGGCGGTTTCTACCATATTTGACCCTTTAGGCGGTATCTACCTTCAAGTTTAGTTTGACCCTTATGGCGGTTTCTACCTGGATTTGACCCTTCATGCGGTTTTTACCTTTGGTTTGACCCTTTAGGCGGTTTCTACCATTGGTTTGACCCTTCAGGCGGTTTCTACCTTGAATTGACCCTTTAGGCGGTTTCTACCTTTGATTTGACCATTTAGGCGGTTTCTACCATTGATTTGACCCTTTAGGCGGTTTCTACCTTTGTGTTGACCCTTTAGGCGGTTTCTACCATTGGTTTGACCCTTTAGGCGGTTTCTACCTTTGATTTGACCCTTTAGGCGGTTTCTACCATTGGTTTGACCCTTTAGGCGGTTTCTACCTTTGATTTGATCCTTTAGGCGGTTTCTACCTTTGATTTGACCCTTTAGGCGGTTTCTACCTTTGATTTGATCCTTTAGGCGGTTTCTACCTTTGTGTTGACCCTTTAGGCGGTTTCTACCTTGAATTGACCCTTTAGGCGGTTTCTACCTTTGGTTTGACCCTTTAGGCGGTTTCTACCTTTGATTTGATCCTTTAGGCGGTTTCTACCTTTGGTTTGACCCTTTAGGCGGTTTCTACCTTTCATTTGCTTTGAAAAGGGGTCTCATGACGAGGGTTCTCCACGTCCGATGAGACTGCCTGATTTTTGAAAAGGGATCTCATGACGAGGGTTCTCCACGTCCGATGAGACTGCTTGATTTTTTAAAAGGGGTCATGGGACGAGGGTTCTCCACGTCATGCTAGGACCGCTTGATTTTTGAAAAGGGGTCTCATGACGAGGGTTCTCCACGTCCGATGAGACTGCCTGATTTTTGAAAAGGGGTCCTGGGACGAGGGTTCTCCACGTCATGCTAGGACCGCTTGATTTTTGAAAAGGGGTCCTGGGACGAGGGTTCTCCACGTCTGATAGGACTTTTTGATATTTTGAAAATGGGTCCTGGGACGAGGGTTCTCCACGTCATGCTAGGACCGCTTGATTTTTGAAAAGGGGTCCTGGGACGAGGGTTCTCCACGTCCGCTGGGACTGTTTGATATTTTGAAAAGAGGTCCTAGGACGAGGGTTCTCCACGTCAAGCTAGGACTACTTGATCTTGAAAAAGGGTCCCGGAACGAGGGTTCTCCACGTCTGATAGGACTTTTTGATATTTTGAAAATGGGTCCTGGGACGAGGGTTCTCCACGTCATGCTAGGACCGCTTGATTTTTGAAAAGGGGTCCTGGGACGAGGGTTCTCCACGGCCGCTGGGACTGTTTGATATTTTGAAAAGAGGTCCTAGGACGAGGGTTCTCCACGTCAAGCTAGGACTACTTGATCTTGAAAAAGGGTCCCGGAACGAGGGTTCTCCACGTCTGCTGGGACAGTTTGCCGACTTCTTTTGAAAAAGGGTTCTATCCTCATCCCTTCTTTTGAAAGATCCCGAAATTTGTCGGGAATTCAGTTTTGAAGCAGTGAAAGATTTTATCTTGACAAAGCTTCACTTGAGTCTGTTGAGGCGACATTCTGGGAGCTGGGTTCTCCAGGTATCCTGCAGAAGTTTGAGCCTGAAAGATTTTTCTTCACCAAGAAAACGTTAGTAATCTTTGGGAAGACCACGGCTGTCTATTTGACAAAAACCATAGGACTTAAGTTTTAATTGTGAAATGTGCATTTTGATGCTGGAGGTTATCCAAAGCATTCTTGCAACATGTAAATGTGATCACAAATTCCTTGCATGGAAAATCTGGATCAACAGTTTGAAAATTCCAAAAAAAGTTTGTTCAAAACATCAATTGGAATATTTCTCAACAAGGAGGTCTTCTCACCTGTTTTGAGATAGTGGTTTTTTTTTATAGGGGATGCACTCAATTCCCAACTGTTGACACCTGATTTTTGACCATCCGTTATTATAGTTTTTTTTATTTCTAAAATTAATTAAAAATAGAAAAAAAGGTCAAAAAATTGCAAAATCAAAAGGGCTTAATTGCATAAAAATCTTTCAATTTAGTCCCCGGTTTCACAGGTTTTGAAATTAAATTTCACACGGGTACACCCATCAAAATTAAACACCTCTACCCAACAGTTTTCATCATGCTGAATCCATTGGTGGGCTCAATTTTGGCTAATTCGATCGTTTAGGCCTTCGATTTGGCGAAATCAAATTTCGGATCCTAGGGACAATTTGGGGTTTTCACAGAATTTCAATAAATTGATTCACGAAAATACCCATATTTGATGGAAAACATGTCAAGGAATCCGATTTTGCCATCAATTTCATGAAAAGATGTCATTTGGGGGGTCAATTTGACGATTTGGTCGATTTGGCCGAACCGGGCGGTCGGGTCCGACCCGACCCGACCCGGTCCCACCCGGTTCTGCAACAATGCACAGAATGTGCAGCAAGGTGCCCAGAACGTGAAAAAAAAAACAGGGAGGCGGCGAGTCGCGATTTTCTAAGAAAAAAAGGACGACGCATGCGGGGGACACGAACGTGTGGTCGACAATCGTTTGTGCGGGTTAAAGTACCCGAAAAAAGGGTTGGTCGGCCACGAGGAGGGGGATATACTCGGTTTTTTTAACTGAGCTCGGAGGGATGAACAAAGGGGGAGCCGAGAGAGAAAGGAGGATTTTTTGAGCTGAGGGGAAGCGCGAAACGGCGTCCTCGGACCTTCAACATACCAAGGCGAACATCACCAAAGGCTCGGCGTTGTCGGCAAGCTCCGGATAGGTCGGTATCTCGCCGGATCTCCATTTTTTTTTTCCGCGCATGCTATGTGTTCGATAAAATGCTCAAATGAATGCTATGTCTTTGGGGGTCTCGGTCGTGTCTTCCCGAGCTCCATTTGCGCGTGTCTAGCCTCAAGCATGCATTAGAACCGACTCTAAGCCTCGTTTCCCCTTTATTTTGCATCGAACGCCACCGAAAAACGAGGGCCGGAGGTCGCCGAGCCATACCCGGACCAAGAGCTCACGCCGGCGAAGCCGGAGGTCGCCGACCATCAAAGGACCATAGGTAAGCTTCTAAACCTTCCTTAGATGCCACGTGAATGCCCGGAACCGAGTTTAGACGAATAAAATTTTCTCAAAATTCCTCGCCGGAGCCGAGTTCGGGGAGGTCCGGTTTGGCCATTTTTCGAGGTAAAATCTGTCATAATTTGCTTATATGTTGTTGCTGAAGTTGTGAGGAGTTGAATGCCGCAAGAACGGGCAAAAAATACCAAGTTTCGGGCCCGTTTCGCAATTTTCCGGCGACCTCGCCGGAATTATTACTATTCATCGTCTTCTCCGGCGACCCTCCGGCCGGTCAACGGTCAACGGCCGACGTGGCGTGCCACGTAGGCAGCCACGTCAGCCGGGTGGGGTTCGATCCATGTATTTTCAAATAAAACAAACGGACGGCCACGATCGCGACACGTGTCGCGATCCTGGAATTTTTGGAAAATTAAATAAATGATTTTCGAATAATCGATCCGGCGGACGAGGATGTGCCACGTGGCTCACTGAAGGACGTCCGATCTTGTACAAGATCGGACGCACCAGAGGAGGCCACGTGGCACGTTCTAGAGCGTCCGATTTGTGGGTTTTTCTAAAAAAGGAAAAGAAATTGATTTTTGATCCGACGGTCGTGATCGAGCCACGTGGCTCTCTGTGAGTCGCCCGATCTAGTGGAAGATCGGGCGCACGAGACGAAGCCACGTGGCACGACGTGGGCCGTTCGATTCAGGAATTTTCGGATAATTAAATAAAATAGATAAAAAAAATCAAAAAAATTGTTAAAAAATGGAAAAATGTTTAAAAATATAAAACGACGTCGTTTTAGGCCGGTTTCGACCCCTAGGGTCGGGCCGGGCGCCCGAGAGGCGTGGGCCGGGTTTGACCCGGCCCGGAAAATATTTTTAAATATTAAAAAATTCAGAAAATAATAAAAAAAAAATAAAAAAAATTCAAAAATCAATAAAAAAAAAATAGAAAATCATAAAAAACTCAAAAAAATTCGGAAAATTCAGAAAAAAAATTATAAAAAATTCCAGAAAATAGGAAATGGCCACTTTCAACTGGCCACGACCTGTTTCGGGTCTTTTGACCCCCGATCTTTCCAAAAATGACGGTTTTGTCCTTCCGGCAAACCGTCTTCCAAAAAAAATTCTAAAAAAAATTCAAGAAAATCCCAAAAAATAGGAAATGGCCACAATCAACTGGCCAAGGCTCATTCCGGGTGTTTTGAACCCCGACCCCTCTAAAATGACGATTTCGCCCTTTGGGCGAATCGTCCTCCAAAAATTGAAGAAAAATCAAGAAATTCCAAAAAATTCTCAAAAAATGGGAAATGGCCACAATCAACTGGCCATGGAATATTTTGAGTAATTCGGTATCCAAATCTTCCAAAAATTGACGATTTTTCCCTTCGGGTTAATTGTTCTCAAATCTTCCCATTTTGCCCCTGGTCCTAAATCACGCCTTCCTTAAACCTTTATGGTTATACTAGGAAGCCATTGATCTGAATTGATATGCATTGATGTGATTTATTTATACACTGGATTGCGCTTTCACTTAAATTGATTGTGATTGATAGGAACAGTCTGCCAATCTGCATGAAATCCTGAATCAAACCTACCCCACCCAAAATTGCGCCTGCATGAATTCTTAGCTAGGAAAATCACTCGCGTTAGGTACCGAAAGGGCGTTGGCAATGACACCAGCGTAACCAAGTCCCCGAACCCAAAATCTCTGGTTCCGCAGAATTGATCGATCTCTCCCAATCGGTCAATAAGGTTTCCGGTCTACTCTCCAAGAAAGACCGGTGGCGACTCCAAATGCATGCACAAGTTGCACATGCCACCACGACCACACTAAGGTCGAAATCGATCGGCTCTTATCGCCGAACCCTTTAAAAATATACTCCCGCCGCGATTTGGTATGGGCCTGGGAGGGCCCGCGCCGATCCAAGGCCCACGATCGGTAATCCATTAGCCGCGTCCGCCTTTCGGACGGGTCGCGACACCAACTAACCTATGTCTAGGTTTCAGGCTCATTCGCAGCGCATACATTTTGATCGGTCGGGAGGTCTTCCACGGGACCGTAATGTTGGGCTTGGTTATTGGTTTTCAAGGGGGACCCGCTTTGGAGTCGAGGCCATTGAATGAAAGTCTTCACCATCTGCTCCGGGTTTACAAGTCAAGAACCCTGCAAAATGAGAAAGAAATAGTCTTGCTCGTACTTCTTCGAGCTAAGCTATATGTTAACCCAAGTGTCTTAGTCAGAGAAGACTGTTTTAGGGTTGTAGCATTGGTAGGATTGGGGACCGAAAAAGGCCCGTTTTTGGCCCAGAATTCATGGCGGGTTTGACATTGGTGATCATTGCTGATTTGCCACCTGTCCTTTCCTTTCTGCATCTTTAGTTTTTGAGGTGCGCAACCGGCTTTGATGTGTGCACCAGCTCTTTAGAAAGAGTCTCTTGTTACATTCAGAGACCGACTCTCTCCATGTCTTTATTCTGTGCTTGGCAGCATTTGGGGAGCAGCCCTTTTTTGATTTGGCTCCTTCAGGGATTTCCTCTTTTCCCATCCGGGCTTCATTGTGGATCAATCAAACAACTTACACGAGCATCGGCCTTGCTTTTACCAGGCACTTTGCTTTTTCTTGATGCTAGGGATTATTATTATTATTTTTTTGAAATCCCGGTTCTTCTCATCCTCGATGGGATCATGTCAGACATATGTCTGAAAGTCTAAACATGCTTTAAATATCAGCCCGGGAATCCTCTTCGTAATCCCTGAGTCTTGAACTCTTCCATTTTTGAAGTGGTGCTGCTTCCGTCTTGGAATGATCACCAATGGGTTCATGAAACGAATTTGCAGGCTCAACTTGGCTGTGCAAAGGATATGGTGTGTGGGATAGAGAAATAAATGCTTCTCGTCATCATATGGCATTTGGATTACCATATAAACAACACACAAAGATTAATGTTAGTCCGAGCAAGAAAATTTCTAACCATTTTCTCCCGATGCCGCTGGACTTGCTCCCTTTTTGCCCCGATGTGGGGTGGTTCTTGACCGGGTTGAGAATGAAAATCGCCGTTCAAATGGGTTGTCAATGGTCACCTGTAGTGTTTGGGGATATGAAACGAATGCCTCCGTCGTCCCAATCCATGTAATTGCTGCGAATAATCCCTACTTCCGTAGGTCCAGATTTTGCTACCTGATCCGCTCCACTTCTCTCTCAAGTGTGTATAGAACGTGTTTGGATTAGGCTTTGCCTCTCGTCTTTTGAGAAAACGTCCTTTTGAAAGTTTTGAATAACTTTTGCTTGGAAAAAATCTCTTTCATCTTCTCCAAAAATTTTACCCGTCAAGGGGATTTTATGCTGCACCATGCATGTTCTAATCATGTTTAGACAACCTCCTGTTTTCAAAACATGATTGTTAATGGAGTTAGAACTTTATGTCTTTTCTAGACATTAGATTCTAAAAGCTTTTCTTTTTCTCTTTTTTTTTCTTTTTTTGTTTTGGGTTGGGAGAAGGGGTACTTACCTGTCCACCATGGCTGGAGGTCCCTGAAAATGTAGAAGAAACATGTCATTGTATGTTCGCGAATTTTTCAAAAATCGGAACGATACATCTTACCCTTGGTCATGTGCTCCGACAAGTATGCAAGGGTTGTAAAAATCCTGCTTCGCCTTGTTGGCGAACCCCTGTCAAGGACGAGAGTTAGGTGTCAGTTTGTATTCCAAAATTCAAGATAGATTGGAACGATACCGCCTTATTCTGTTTTGTGTTTCCGTTTGAACATAAACGTGCGGCTTGCAGAAGTTGGCCATCTATCTTGTGGCCATGATTCCTCCATCTGGTTGGCAATGAATCCTTCTCAAGGATTTGCACTGGAGGAGATCCATTCATGCTCTTGGACGCATTGTACGTCCTTTTCCAGGGTTTCGTTTCCTAGCAACCTGTCTCCTGCAACTGATATTTCTTTTTGCCCCCTACGTCGGCGAGCTGTTTTCTTTCATGGCTTTTTAGCGCCAATGACTTCCTGTTAAATGAAGAAAAACTCATGTTAAATGTGAGATCTTTGGAGATCAAATTGGAACGATACAAAATTACCGTTACCCAGGTTGGTATCCCAGGGTTCAATTCTGATGCGAACGACTCTGCAATAGCGTCCATTGACTTTGCCGGAGAAGACACATCTTTCTTTGTCCAGTGTATAAATGATTCACTCGCCCTAGTTATGCGTGATTTGTCATAGCTAGGCGACGCTTGCCCCGGCTAACTTCATTTTCGTATTTTGTCGCAATCCTTATCCTCTTCGGGAATGTCTTCTCTCATGGGATTCATGATGACGTCTTACTGACGTATTCCTCTCTTTGGTCGATTGTTGACGCGCCACATTTGGTGAGGGTTACTTCAGTATCGTATACTGATGTGGACGACGAATGTTGCTTCCTCTCGTCTGCACTTGTGGGTGTTGTTCGTGAAATGATCCTTAATCACGTCAACAACTGCTTTGCCCAAATTGGGCGGTATTCGTCTTGGCAACATGCCTTAGAACTTCCCGTGTTTGTTGGCGATTTTCAATCCAATCTGAAGACGCCCATGCACCTGTACATGAAGAGACAGGCGTCGGACTTCATTTAGAATTTTAGGAAAGAGATACTCCCTTAGAGGTTTCGCCTTTCCAAAGTTTGAAGGAACTGTGCTTTTTAAATATTTGGCCCCAGTGAGGCTTGTCTTGATGTTTGTCATCTCTAGGTTTGATAACCCTGGTCCGATGCACTCTCCTGGGGGTTCACGAGAATTTTTCCCCGGCTTGGCTTCTCGAAGAAAGTGGGGGAACTTGCCCCTATAAATTTTTGTCGATTCTGGTCATCTGTCTCAATTGCCAGAGTCTTTGATTATTTTCTTCTGTCTTTAGACAGCTTGATATTCTTGGGATTTGTCATGTGGCGGTTCGGTGATTCTCTCGATTACAGTCGCCATTTGAGGTATTTGATGTTCGCCTGTTGAAAAGAAAAGACCTCATGAGTAAATGACATGTATAATTGACTATTAGAGTCGATACAATTTACCCTTGAAAATTGTCCTGTGGGAACCGACATTTCTCCCTTTGGGTTCTCTGTATGCAGGATATGTGCATGATATGCATGATGCATGTTATGTATGCTAGCAACGAAAAATGAGTTCGTGCTTGTCACTCTATTCAGAGAAAGCATTTTTATCAGATGTGTCAATCTGCAAAACTTGAATTTTTCTTTTTAAGTGTTCTTTTCACAAAGATTTCTAAATGATGAGAAGTTTCTTTAGATTTTCTCAAAGGTTTTGTTCCCAAATTGAGTCATTAGAATGCTCTCGAAAATATTTAACTAGAGTGCATGTCTGAGATGCCATGAAAAGGATACTCATTGTTTGGTCATTTGAAGGCACTGCATCTTGGGTCCTCAGCTTTTGATCATCACCTGAGAGGAAATGAAAGGAAACATTATTCTCACATCAAGAAAATAATCATTTTGGAACGATACGTCCTTTTGCCCGAATGAATGGCCCCGCATCGCTCTCTTCCTCATCTAGAAGGGCTTAGTGCGTTTCGTCTTTGGTGGATTACTCCACTTCATCATGCTTCGTGGGTGATAGCTATTGCTTCGAAAACTTTCCCTGCACATCCCTATGGTGAATTCGGCATATCCGACATTTGGTACCCTTTTCGGGTAGAGGAGCGATTTGCCACCAGCCACTGAGTGATTCGCCTGGGCCGGCTGATTTAGTTGCAGGCAGTTTGAACATGCCGTGTTGGTGTATTCAATCTTCCGAAGATCTCAGCATTTGATGTTCTGCAACGTTTGACACTTCTTGGTCTCATCCATGCATTCCAAATTCTTCATGCATATTTTGCCTTGTCGTCATTTCATGACATCCCTCGATCATTCTGTTGTTTGACATCAGCAAGCACGGGTTTACTTGTGGCTGAGTACTTCAACATCCTGGAGTGTTACTTCACAAGCAACAATTTTCTTCATTGTGTCTTGTCGCATTCACCTTACGGTTTAACAATCTTTTATTCCACCTGTACGATGAAATGAATGAGTGACTCGATTGCTGCATAAGGAGCTTTAATTGAAACGACTACGGATTTACTATCCCCGTCCTGGTCACTTCTGGCATCCAAGATGCTGGAAATTTTTCAATGGGCCCGTTCATTCTCGTCATCACAGTTTCACCATCGTTCCATGATCATCTTGCACGTGATCGGATGAGGACATTTTCGACAAATGTATGCCATGTAAAACATGTCCCTCGTGTCTATCCATAAATGGATTTTCCTTCTCTACCTGTTTTTCACCTGAGAGGAAAAGATATGAAATATTATGCCGGTATCTGATTGAAAATCAATTAGGAACGACACGTCTTTACACTTGACCCTGCTGCCCCGGTTAGGTGGCGTTTGCCCTAGTTAAGTGGGATTTGCCCCAGTTGACTGCTTTGATCCACTTCATAATTTTTACGATTCTCTTTTCAATTTGGGGATATCTGCTGTTTGGAGTTTCCCGTTCCTTTTCATCTTGGTGGGCATTGCCCCAGTATGCTGTCTTGGTGAGAAGTCGACTTCTTTGTCTGACTTCAAATATCCATCCTAGTGGCTCGAGTTGTCAGCCAGTTTCAATCTTCTTGAAGCACCACTCCTAAGGATCAATAAAACACAATCAGCAAATTTTTAAATTTAAAGAGATTAGATTACAGCTAACTCTCTTCCGCATGTGGCTCCTTTGATTGCATGCCGTTCCACGTCTTGAAAGATGGCAAGATGCCCTCATCAATTGACTATTTTTCTTGAGGATTCCCTGGTCTTCCCTCATCAGTTGACTCTCTAGGGTGGTCCAGCGCTTTTAACTTGTGACTGATTCTTCACACAAGTCTTTGGATTTTGATTTTGGAAATTGCCTGTTCGAATGACAAGACTATGTTAGAAATGGAAGTAAAGCATAAATCCTTTCAATTTTATGCTTTCTTGTGAATAACGAAGATAAAGACTATTACACAAGCCTTAACCTCATGTGAAAAGTTTTTACCGATGTTTTTCAAGAGAAAACATAAAACTAAAAGGAGCGTAATCCATGGTTATTACTTTTGGCAAATCCCCAGAAAATCTGTGGAATTTCCAAGAAGATAAAAATGCAATTCCAATGTGTCCTAAATTCGGTGAGAGATAGGACATCCAAATTGAAATGATTTTTCCGAAGGTAACTTGGATATCATGTCTCCTCTTGAATTCAGGAAACATGGACGACTTTAGTTAATTACCAAGGATTACCAATGATGCATGCTATAGACCGGTTCAATTCCATGTCCGGCGCACCATGAAATGAATGTTAGATTCTCGTACTTGGGTTTAAACATGCCAAGTGCGATTTCTAACGAAAATTTCATCTGGGTAAGACACGCAATTGAACCGAAAAATTCGAATGATTGAGAGAAATTCCAGTGTCACATTCCAATGTCAAGACACTTAGACAAGACTTAGGAATCTATGTGTAAAAGATAGATGGGGGACCAACAGACGGGTGCTCCTTACAGACTCGATGATCCTGATAAAAGAAAAGGGACGACTGGAACGTGACCCTTAATAACCTAAAGAGATGCCCCAAGTCGGGTCTTCGAGGGACGACGCTTGATGTCTTCGGACTGGCTATTTCGGGTCTTCGTTTTCATTAGATACCCTTTTGATAATGTCCGGCAGGTGTCTCGGATTTGCTATTATCGCGTGTCCTTTAACTATCGGTATGGTTACTGGATCATTCCTTGGACAGCTCGAAGAGGGTAAACTCCGTTTGAATGTCCCGACAGTCCGATGGCGGATGACGCGTCGCTCATATTTGAATACGTCCGGGATGTGGGACTGACTTGGAGAGATCATCTCTTCTATCCGTACTCTAAAATGGAATTTAGACTCAACCATCAGACTCGATGAATGCAGCATGTTGTGCGAAATAAAAGGCTGCAAGTGAATTTAAATAGAAAAGGCAGGATCTTACCATGAGAGGTACCCAATGATTTTTTGGTTTTAGGTATACCAACCATCCATATACATGCGCATGAGACAAGTGAGGCTTGACTCTAAAAATCAAAAGGGTTTGGAACCTAAGGCCAAGGCTCCCATCTCGAGTTCTAGAAAGAGCAGATTCCATTGCACAACTATCGTTGCATTGGGGCTCGATCCATAGTTCAAAATGAGCGGAATTGAAAAGTGGATTACCCTGTGTTTTTCCTCACGGATATTCCATTTTCAATCCCTTCTATTGTTTTCCTTTAGGCGGCGCCCGGGGTTTTAGGCGCGGTTGTGTGTGTCCATGTGTCGTGATCATCACAATGTAAGTCATGCACAACAGTTTATCAATCAGCGCTCCAAATCATCAACACAGCATACATTCCTACGCCAACCTGCATAAGACAATGTTAATCACAGACTACCCCCCTTATCACTCCAATCTGCAAAAACAAATAACACCTATCATGAGCGGACTTACCTCACCTTCAAGAGCGCCTGCAGGGTTAGAAATATCACTCAGCGTTTTAATTACGGTCTAAGTCCACTTGGGGTCTAGAACCATAGGTTCTAAAACACCGTCCACAGTGGAGTCGCCAGCTGTCGCGACCCGTCCGGAAGCGGACGCGGCTAATGGATTACCGATCACGGGTCTTGGATCGACGCGAGCCCTCCCAGGCCCATACCAAATCGCGGCGGGAGTATTCTTCGACGATAAGAGTCGATCGCTTTCGACCTTCAGTGTGGTCATGGTGGCATGTGCAAATTGTGCATGCATTTGGAGTCGCCACCGGTCTTTCTGGGGGGTAGACCGGAAACCTTACTGACCGATTGGGAGAGATCGATCAGTTCTGCGGAACCAGAGATTTTGGGTTCGGGGACTTGGTTACGCTGGTGTCATTACCAACGCCCTTTCGGTACCTAACGCGAGTGATTTTCCTGACTAAGAGTTCATGCAGGCGCAAATTTGGGTGAGGTAAGTCTGACTTTGCACATTAACCAGTTTAACATGCTCACGTAATCATAATAAATAAATAGATGTCAATCACATAAACATCTATCCTACGTGGTGATCATGGAATTATGATTTAATGGGTCTCGAGCCAATGAGACCACATTTAATCATTTTAATATTTTAATAACGGAGAGCCGCTCTTCGCTTCTTCTTGGTTTCTTGAACTCTTCAAGAATTGGGCCCCAAAGAGCTCGCCGACTTAAAAGGCTCCTCCACGTAATCCTCGTAGCATTTACATCAACAATTGACTATGCTAAAAATAAAGATTACATGAAAAATAAAAGGAGTACGCAGCCTCCATTTAATAATTACAACCCCAAATATATAAATAATCATCATACATTCATATATACATCAATCACATTGATTAGGGATTTTTCCATGATCACCACCCTTTCACGTAAGTAATAAATTCACAATTTAAAACTTAGGAAGGCACAATAAAAATTCTACGTTGAATCATATTCAGAATTTTTACGTAAAATAAGATAGCCATAAATTTTCGATTCAAAATTGATTTAGTCTCAATTTTTGCTACGTTGATTAATTTATCATATAAAATAATCAAATTCCATTAGCCATGTAAGACGAACAATTCGTTAATGCATATTGGCCATAGTATTGCAAAAATTACAAAAAAATCAATTAAATGCACGAAAACACCTAAGGATTGGCTCTGATACCACTGTTGGGATCCACGTAACACGTAGCAGAAATAAATAACAACCCATACATGTATCTCCAGAGGCGTACTTCGTGCATTTCAATCGAAAAAAATCACAAAGTCTCAAAGGGAGTAAATAGATTACCTCTCGTAGCGTGCTTGAACGGAGGTGTCGGTTCGATGTTCTTCGATCTTAGCCTCCACAAGTGTTAGGCATCTAGTTCAGACGCACCACCAATTGACGAACGGGGAGACGACTAATAACTCCACAACAATTGTGCTAGCAATATGCGGAATCAATATTCCGAACTTAGTATATTTTGCTCACTCAAGATTGTGAGAATATAGAGAGTGTTTGTGTTCTTCTCTCTAAGCTCTCAAAAATTTGCACACTCTACAAAATGTCTCTCTCCTCCTTAACCTCAAAACTCTTGTCATCCTTTTATAGCCAAAAACACCTTCTAATAAATTGAATTATAAAATAGCACTAACAATAGCACTCACAATTTATGATACAAAAATGCTATTTAAAAATAGCACTAACAATTATAAATGCTATCTAAAAATAACACTAACAATAGCACTCACAATTTATGATACAAAAATGCTATTTAAAAATAGCACTAACAATTATAAATGCTATCTAAAAATAACACTCACAATTTATAATACAAAAATGCTATTTAAAAATAACACTAACAATAGCACTCACAATTTATGATACAAAAATGCTATTTAAAAATAGCACTAACAATTATAAATGCTATCTAAAAATAACACTCACAATTTATAATACAAAAATGCTATTTAAAAATAACACTAACAATAGCACTCACAATTTATGATACAAAAATGCTATTTAAAAATAGTACTAACAATTATAAATGCTATCTAAAAATAACACTCACAATTTATAATACAAAAATGCTATTTAAAAATAACACTAACAATAGCACTCACAATTTATAATACAAAAATGATATTTAAAAATAGCACTAAAATTATAAATGCTATCTAAAAATAACACTCACAATTTATAATACAAAAATGCTATTTAAAAATAGCACTAACAAAGGTGTTAAAAATAATAACCATTATTATTATTACAAGAGTTAAAGAGGTTACCAAACAGTATAAATACGCATAACGTATAAATACGCATGACGTATAAATACGTAGAGCATACATATACATCCAAACTATCAAATTAGCCTGAATTGAGGCCGCCAATGGATTGGGCATGATGAAAATTATGGGGCAGAGGTGTTGAATTTTAATGGATATGCCCGTGTGAAATTCAAGATCCGTGAAACCGGGGACTAGTTGAAAGAAAAATATGCAATTAAGCCTTTTTGGTTAAAATTGATCAAATTGGAGGGCAAACTGACCCAATTGCACTTCAAGACTTTAGAATCCAATGTCATAGCTTATAAAAAGTGAGAATTGAAAATTAAAAGACTCGAAAATGATTTTTTTTTTGTTCGGTTTGGGTTTATGTTTGTTAAGGAACATGTTGACCCTAGCCGAATTTTTGAGATTTAAAGTAATACACTTGAAGAGGAAATTAAAACAAAATTATCGAATATTTTTGGGTATTTTTCTGACCACGAATGGTATTTTTCTGATTTTTTGGGTATTTTTATAATTAAATAAATTCGAAAAATATTAAAAAATACCAAAAATATTTTTTATTCAAAATTGGTTCCTGAGGCTAGGCTAAGGCTTCCAAAGTTGATTTTGTGATTTTATGACCTTTTTTGATATTTTTAATTTATTTTAAAAATAAAAATCACAATGATAGATGGTCAAAAATCAGGTGTTAACAATCATGCATTCTAATTGGCTTTATTCATTTTGGAACATGCTCATGTGCCCTTCTTTTGAAGCTTCCTGCTCTTCGTTTTGTTGTCTGCTGTCTTCATCGGACATTCTTGGTATTTGCCCTCGAGGACCTTGCTTCTTTGAGTCCTGCAATATTGAACACATGCTGATGTATATATGGATGCATGACATGCTTATGCAATGACTATCATGAAGAGTAGGCTCAATTCGGGGTAAGTCATATGGCCGGGATCTGATTTTATTTCAAGGGTAATATTTCTTCACAGCATCTGAATTTACAGGGTGCCCCAGTTCTTCTCCCTCGGAGTTTACAAGAATTAATGCTCCTCCCGTGAGGATCTTCTTGATAATGTATGGGCCTTCGTAATTTGGAGTGAATTTTCCCCCTGGATGGGTAGTACTCGGCAAAACTTTCCTAATTACCAAGTCATTTACTTCGAAGTTTCTGGTCTTGACCTTTCGATTGAACGCCCTGGCTACCCTTTTCTGGTAAGTCTGTCCATGGCAAATGGCTTTAAGACGTTTCTCGTCTATTAAATTCGGCTGTTCATATCTGTGTTTGAAATACTCTAACTCAGAGAGTTTATCTTCTGATAAGATTCTCAAAGAGGGAATCTTAACTTCTACGGGTAAAACTGCTTCTGTCCCATACACCAGACTGTAGGGAGTTGCCCCTGTAGAAGTCCCGATCGACGTTCGGTAGGCCATCAAGGCGAAGGGCAGCCTTTCGTGCCAATCCCTGTAGTTTTCTGCTGTTTTAGCCAAGATTCTCTTGATGTTTTTGTTGGCTGATTCCACTGCCCCATTCATCTGTGGGCGGTAAGGAGATGAGTTCAGATGTCGAATGTTAAAGTGATCCAGTAGATCATCGACAATCTTGTTGTTCAGGTTAGACCCGTTATCTGTGATGATCGCTTGAGGGGTACCATACCGGGATATGATGTCTCTTTTGATGAATCTTGCCACATTTCTTGCAGTGACATTCTTGTAAGAGCTGGCTTCTACCCATTTTGTGAAGTAATCAATTGCTACCAAGATGAAGCGATGACCATTTGAAGCCACAGGATTAATAGGCCATATCATGTCTATGCCCCACATAGAGAAAGGCCAAACTTCAGACATTTGGTGTAATTCGTTTGGGGGTGCATTGATCTTATCACCGTATATTTGGCACTGATGGCATGACCGGACGTGCTGACAGCAATCTGATTCGATGGTCATCCAATAATAGCCAAGCCGCATGATCTTCCTGGCGAGGAGGTGGCCGTTCATGTGAGGCCCACATATTCCTTCATGGATCTCTTTCAAGAGGATATTTGCTTCTTTGGCATCTACACATCTTAATAGAGTAGAATCAAAGGATCTTTTGTACAGAATTTTTCCATTGAGAAAGAACTTGCTGGCCATCTTGGTTATGTATCTCCGGTCTCCTGGTTGGCATCCTTTAGAGAACTCACCTTTTGAGAGATAGTTCTTGATGTCGTAATACCATGGTTCCTCATCAAACTCTTCTTCGATTAGCATGCAATAAGCTGGCCGTTCAACTATATTGATCCTTATGGGTTCTATATCCAACCCTCCAGTTGTTTGCAACATTGAGGCAAGGGTGGCTAACGCATCTGCAAATTGATTGTGGGATCTCGATAGGTATTCGAATGACACTTCTTCGAATTCGAGTATTAACTCTTCAAGGTTTTCATGATAAGGGATGAGCTTTGTATCTTTCGTCTTCCACTCTCCTTGTGTCTGTAAAATGATGAGCATGGAATCTCCAAAAACTTGCAACCTATGTATCTTCATGGAAATGGCCAATCGTAGGCCTAAAATGCACGCCTCATATTCTGAGATGTTATTGGTGCAAGGGAAAGTTATTTTTGCCGCCACAAGGTAATGTTGATCATCCGGGGATATCAGTACTGCCCCAGTGCCTGCCCCTGATAGATTAACAGCACCATCGAAGTACATGACCCACTTGTCTTCTGCTAAGTTGAGAATTTGACCTTCTGTGCTTGTTGCTTCAGGAGACTCATTGTTTGACGGGTTTTCTGCTAGCATGTCAGCTATAGCTCTTCCTTTAACTGACTTCTGTGGAGAGCACTTGATGTCAAATTCAGAAAGCATTACTTGCCATTTTGCTAATTTCCCAATCAAAGCGGGTTTCTTCAGGAGGTATTTGACAGGATCGTTCTCTGTTACGAGCTGAATGTGGTGGTGTAGGGTGTACTGTCTCAGTCTGCGAAGTACCCATACCGCTGCTACACAGGCCCTTTCGACTGGTGCATATTTTGCTTCAGATGGTGTGAATTTCTTACTTAGGTAATAGATGGCCCTTTCTTTATCATCTATCGGGCTAGTTTGGGCGAGTAAGGCTCCTAAGGACTCCTGCTGTATAGTCAGGTATAAGGTCAATGGGTGACCAGGAATTGGTGGCACAAGTACCGGCGGTGTGACTAGATAGTTCTTGATCATTTGGAATGCCTTGCTGCATTCAACATCCCATGTTGCTTTCGCGCCTTTCTTAAGCAGTTTGAAGATTGGCTTAGCCACATCAGACAATTGATTGATAAATCTGGCAATATAGTTCAGTCTCCCCAGAAGGCTTCTCACTTCTTTTACTGTTGAGGGAGTTGACAGATCATGGATAGCTTGAATCTTTGAAGGATCGATCTTAATGCCCCTGTTACTGACTATGAACCCAAGAAGTTTCCCAGATTTTGCCCCAAACACACATTTATTAGGGGTCAACCTCAACTTATATTTGCGTAGGCGCTCAAATAATTTTCTTAACACATGTACGTGATCCTGTCCTTTCTTGGATTTGGCGATCATGTCGTCGACGTATACTTCAATTTCTTTGTGGATCATATCATGGAATAATGTGACCATGGCCTTCTGATAGGTAGCCCCTGCGTTTTTTAATCCAAAGGGCATGACTTTGTAGCAAAAGTTCCCCCAGGGTGTGGTAAAAGCAGTCTTTGGTTTGTCTTCTTGTTTCATGGAGATTTGGTTGTATCCCGAGAATCCATCCATAAACGAGAACAACTCATAACCTGCTGTGCTATCCACTAACACATCAATGTGAGGAAGTGGAAAATCATCTTTTGGGCTTACTCTATTCAGATCTCGGTAATCTACGCAGATCCAAACTTTACCATCCTTCTTCATGACGGGGACTATATTTGCAATCCAGTCTGAGTATGGGATAGCTTCAATAAAGCCTACCCTAAGAAGCTTCATGACTTCTTCCTTAATTTTGTCCTCCAACTCAGCCTTCATCTGCCTGCTGCCTTGCTTGACAGGTTTGATACTAGTATCTGTGGGTAAGGCATGCTCCACGATCTTAGGATCTAGGCCTGGCATATCAGCGTAAGACCATGCAAAAATGTCTTGATATTCTTTCAATAACTCTGTGAACTCGAGCCTTTCATTTCGGGATAAATGCCCGCCGATCTTGACCTCTTTGATATTCACGGAGTCTCCCATATTAACAATGATTGGTTCTTCTGAAGTAGGAGGTGTCGATTCCTCAAAGGCATTCCAATCTCTGCGGATAGACACATAACCCTCGTCTTCATCTTCCTCAATGCTATAAGAATGGTTACTGGAGAAGTCCGAATCTCGTAACAACCTGGTATGCATGTTTGAGATGATATGCCTGAAATGTCATGAGTATGGTTAGTTTGTATTCCATAAGAACGACATGTATGATCATGGAAAGTCTTTTCAAAAGAGTTTTCGAAATAGGTATAGGTATAAACGGGACTAATCCTCATGTCATTGGATATCTTGGCCCCAAGGAAATCATTTTGGAAATCAGGAATCATATGGCAAATCAGGCCTCAAGCTTCTGTGTGGAAGACTAGTATCATCATTGGGCTGATTCGTGGCTCCATATGTCCTTAACAAAATATGCGTGGTTTTATTGAATGCAAGATGGGCCGTGTTACAAGATGTGCTATTTGGACCAACGGCCAGATATCCAAAGGCGTTTCTCTATACGTACAATAAGGAAAGAAAATACAACAAAATGCAGGAAGTTTTAAATGCAGTATTTAAAGACAAAGGAAGAGGCTCTTTACTCAGAGAAAGTGGCTCCATTGTCCAACCACTCCATGATGACATTCATAGAGTCATCTTTGAGAAAAGGATTTGTCAGATCTGGTTCTATCGGTGAAGTGACATCTTCTTCAGACAACCATTTAGAGTTCTGGTTGAAGTGGGCATTCAAAGGGTTATTGAACATTTGAGACCTGCCTTTCCAAGTTGGAGAACCGATGAATGAGTCATTCGGGCTGTTTCGGCCTCCCAGGCGTCCCAGGCTCCTGCCTCGACCTCGGCCTGTTGTCTTTGAGCTAGATCCATCCATGTGATATTTCTGATACCCCAAGCCCATTCTATGTGGGTTAGCTTTTAACTGCAGTGGGGTATTTATTCCTTGATTGTGTCTGCCTAGGTCTTTTTCGAGGTTGAATCCGTATGCCAGTAGCATCTTAGCTGGTAGAAGACTGGCTTCTGAGATGTATGGGGTTTTTAGCCTTGTCCCTGCCGGGGTATGAATTGTTGCTACCAGTTCTAGGGAATGATAGCTCGCCTCTGTTTTTACTTCGGGTTCAACATAAGGTATGGCACTGTTTTGGTATGTCTGGAGGTCGACTTCTCCATGTACAGTAATCACCTTCCCATCTACTGCGAAGTGTACCTTTTGATGCAAGCTTGAAGGGACAGCTCCTGCTGTATGGATCCAAGGCCTTCCCAACAAGAACCCAAATGCACTGGCCAGATCCATCACTTGGAAGTTTATAGAGAACTTTGTCGGGCCGATGGACACGTCAAGCTCAATCTCACCCACCACAGTCTTCTTCATCCCGTCGAAAGCTCTCACAGCCGTTTTGGATGTTTTAACCGTTTCTTCGTTGATTCCCAATCTTCTCAGGGTAGCCAAAGGGCAAATGTTGAAGGCTGATCCATTGTCGATCAATACGTGCGCCACTCTTTTTCCGTTACATTGCGCGGAAATATACAAGGCCTTGTTATGCCCTTTTCCTTCCATGGGGAAGTCCTCGTCTGAGAAGCTCAATTGGTCTTTTAAAAGGATCGTCCCCATAAAGTCCCCTAATTGTACCTCATTAATTGTTTCAGGGACATGTACTTCATTAAGTATCCTCAACAGTGCGTTCTTGTGCTTTTCAGAATTGATGAATAGATCTAATAGGGATATCTGAGCGGGTAACTTCCTCAGCTGTTCTATCACCTCAAACTCGCTAGTTTTGATGATCGATATGAGCTTTTCCGCGTCTTCCTTTGAGACCTCCCTTTTTTCGGATTCGCCCTCCCTGGGGGCATAGAATCGTCCGGACCTCATTAACGCGTCTACCTGTGTGGTCCCATAGTCCCAATGGACTGCTTTAGGATCGTATTCTTCTACTGGGGGACTTTTATAGTTACAGTTGTCTGATGAGATATCTCCGGTTTAGATGTGTCGCCTTCTTCCTCTTGCGACAATTGAATCACGATAGGCTTGACTAGGCAATTTTCCTCCCTGCTCGGGTTATCCAGTTCTTCCAACCTGATTACCACGGTCGTGACGGTTTCGATCATCGATACGGTGTCGTCAAAGCCCTTTGTAAAAGGTTTTCCCATGTCTTTTGAGGTTTCTAGTAGAGGGGATCATCCATACCTCCCCATCCGTCTGGTATGGTGTCTTCAATTTTCTGATAAAAGCTGGGAGGGGCTGAATATTTCACTTTGAAGTTGTACCCCCCAGAATCTTGACCAAGGTTGTCTATAATTTCGCCCTTCTCAAGTGCGGTGGCCATAAATTTGAGGTCTGCTAGACTTCGTCTCTTGGCTTCCAGTTCGTCTTCTTCAAACTCTTCCTCTGACTGAGTGACCGGCCCAAGACTGTTTACTAGATTCTCATGTGAGGTACCCTAGGTATTACCCTGCTCAGTCTTGATCACGAAGTAGCTACCTTCCAAAGATAAAGAAGCTTTGACTCATTTGAACTCTTCATTGGTGATATCAGACATTATCCCCAAGCTCATCATCTTAGCGATGCATAGTCTCTTTTGGTCAGTCGAGATCGCTCCTGCTTTTGGGTATGATGAAGCGGTTATTAGCAGGTCGGTCAGCTTAAGCACATCTACCTTCAACTTAAGGTAGTCTTCTTCCCCTTCAGAGAATATTGCTCCTACTGCTTGATGATCTGGCAGTGGATTTTCTTGTACATTTGGGGCCGCATTGTCAAATTTTAGAATCTAGCTATCAATGAGGGCTTGCACTTTCAGCTTAAGGATATAACAGTTATCCACATTATGCCCTCTCTCGCCCATATGGTAGGCACAGGTCTGGCTCTCATCAAAGCCAGGATACCTTGCAGGGTTTGCCCTAGGCGGTTCTTTCGCCACCAGGTGTTGCTCTAGCAGCATCGGGAGCAACTTGGATAAAGGCCTCGGGAGCTAAGAGAATTTCTTCTGGGGTTACTTTCTTCTAGGCTCTTGCACTTTAGGTGTCGACCAGGACGGTCCTTCTTTGGCCTGGTTGGAATTGCCGAACGGCTTGGGCTTGTGGGGATATGGTATAAATGCTATGTCGAGTCCGGCTTCTCTCTCCTTTTTTAAGGGGTATTGCCTTCTAGAAGCTTCATGAGGCTTTCTTTCCCTCAAGGCCCATTCTAGTCTTTCGGCAACCTTAATCAAGTGTGCGAATGTTTGACACCCGGAAGTGTTTAGCCTGTCAAAGTACTCGTAGGGGAGTGCTTTCAAGAATAAGTCAATCAGCTCCTCTTCTGGGATTGATGGCTTTACTTGGGTGGCCAAGGCTCGCCACCTCTGGGCATATGTCCTGATTAGTTCACCTCTTGCCTTTGAAGTTCGCAGAAGGTCTTCTCTTGTAGGGGCCGTAGCCGTGTTGAATTTGTACTGTCTGAGGAAGTCCTCTGCAAGATTCTCCCACCCATCGTAATCTTCTAGGTCTAGCTCAATGAACCAGGCCAGCGCGGCGCCAGCCAAACTCTCTTGGAATGTATTCATTAGTAGCGGAATATAATCTGAATAGTGCGCCATCTTGCGCAGGTAGTACTTGAGGTGTGCTCGGGGACAACCTGTCCCATTGTATTTTCTTACAAACTCTGGCTCCTTATAGTCAGGAGGAGTCTCTACCTTAGCGAAAGGAGATATCTTGTCGAAGCGAGCTAACTCGTAACCTTGACTGCTCAAGCACTCCTCGATTTTGGCCAACCTTTTAGCCTCCGCTTCAGTTTTCATGGTCTGCTTCCCCTTCTCCTCCTTCTCGAGGTTGATAACAACCGGCGAGGCCTTTGGTTATGATCGGCTGTTTGGTTCATGGACATCCTCCTCTGTATGTTGGGTATCCCTTGTTACCTCTCTATCTGCTACATCAGGTACCGAAGAAGGGCCTGAGTTGTTCTGGTTATGGGCTGTGGTTTGTTTAGCTTGGGTGGCCTCCAGCATGGCCTTGATGTCGGCTATCATAGTTGCTAAGGCGGTCATCTGAGATTCCAACATGCCCACACGCTGAGTCAATTCTTGTTGCTCCATTCTTGTCTTAAAGCGGGTACGGAAACGATGTGTTGGTAGTTCCGTGATGAGAGGGTACCTGTTTCAGAAGGATTCCCAGTGAGTATTTCTTTTGTTTTTGACAAAAGGAAGCAGCTAATCCTTTTAGTTGCATGCTTCTTACCAGTAGATGAGAAAAAAGACTACCTCGTGAGCCTTAGCCTCATGTAAGCAGTTCCTTTAATCATTTTCTGATAAGAATTCATGAAATTAAAAGAAGCGTAATTTCTGATGATAGTTTTTATGCATTCGCAAAACATGTTCATATTCATGCTCATGTGTCCAAGATAGTATCTAACAGAAATGAGAATGTATGAGAAGATATCATAATGTTTGCTTATTTTACACTTGACAGAATAGCCTATTCAAGTCTAGGACGTTTGGGGCCTAAGGTATCCTCATCATCCCAGTATGGATTCCCCTCTTCAGTCTGGGACTCCTCGTCTTCTGAATATGACAGCAGTCCCATGTCTTCGGGTATGTACGGCTCTATTCCAGGTACGTACGGCACGATGTATTCGGGTATGTAGGGCTCGACAAGGCTTCGTTGGGTCACTTTGAAGTGTTGAATGTATTCTGCGGTGGCTCTATGAATGTTTTCTTCACGAGTCATGTTTTCTGGCCAACTTATTTCTTCAGCCTGAGAACTCTTCAAAGAGCCTATGATGGATGCCACCTTGGCTTCAAAATGTCTCTTCTCCTCCTCTGTGAGGGTCTGGCTTGGTAAGTCAAAGGAAAAGATACCAGGTTGCATTGGAGAAGGGGTCTCCTGTAGAGCTCCAAACTGTCAAATCACCCTCCTTGGATAGTATGCGGTAGTGCCCGTGAATCCTAGCAAAGGGACTGGACCCCCGTCATCGCGGGTCAATCTGACTTTGCTCAGCGTTGGCAACCTTAGCCGCCATCGGAGTTGTTCGGGTTTTAGGATTTTAAGGAAGTTTTTCCACTCTATGAATTTGAACTTAGGAACACGTGTATGGGTTCTGACAAAGGTTTTAAGAGGGTGCGCATCGGGGCTGATTTCAGTGAAACCCATGCGAATGTGAAATTGTCTGATATGGGAAGTGAACCACAGATACAGAAGATCACTAGAGGCTCTAAAGATTCCCTTTTTATTTTTCCTGAAGCGATTTAAGGAAAGGAAGGTCTCGGCAAGGAGGATGTTTGAGTAATCACACCCACAACAGACTTGTCTAGCTACTACAGCCATGATAGGGTCAAAGGTGACAGATGAGATCGGGAATAGTACAAAGCTAAAGAATGCCAAGACAAAGGCTCTACCAGATTTGGTTCCTTTAGCAGCAGGGAGGCGGGAAAATCGGTCTATAAGGAAAGATAAGGAGACTCGTCCAGAATTGCTTTTTGCATCTGCTTTGACTTCATTCAGGCCTGTGTCAAGGAATTCAGCCACCTGACTCAGGGGTTCAAATCCTATAGGGGGTCGGACGAGCGTAGGAGTAAACTCAACTCCGATGACGGCGCTGTATTCCTCGACAGTGGGAGTAATCTCTAGTCCTTCCATGCAAAATATAGCGGTGGTAGGATCTCAGTAGAGCGCCATGGCTTGAATAAAGGCAGGTGGACACTCAATCTTCAGCAGGTCCAGTAGGTATCCTAGTCGTGATTCAGCATACTTTTGGCTGGCTTCGCCCATGCTGTCCCACCATGATTGGAGTTCGGCCCGGGGGATTTTGAATACTTGAATATCATTCTTTCCCATCAAGTCTAAAATATGCAAATGATTTTGAAAAGTCAATCGTCAGAAATTACTTTAAACGTATGAACATGCAGATGTCATGAGGTATGCATGAGCTAACTCGATTGCATAGTTCAATTGAAGAAATGGAAATTAGGACCTTTTTCAGGTTTTGAAAGCCTGACTCAGAGCCTAATTTGAATTTCCAGGAAGTGAATTATGCAATTTAGTCAGGTTTACTCAGTGACTAAGGGAAATAGCAACGTCACATTCCATTGGTTAATATATCAAAAGAACAAAGTGGAGTGAACTTTTATTACAATGAAGATGCCTAATGGAAGAAAGGTAAAGAGAGATCTTTCAAACAAGAAAGCTGTAAAAGACCGTTGGAATGTGAGGATCCAAATCACTCTTTTCCCAGAGGTCTATCCAAATGACAGTTGGTCGGGAGTTTTCCTCTAATCAAGTGTAAGGGAGTCGTCTTCAGTGTTTTGGTCGAGAGGCTGTAGTTCCTCTGGCCATTCTCTGGTCCACGGTACGACGACTTCAGGAGCCTTCTCGGGTTTCGCCTTCTTGAGCGTGATACGTTTCGGTTTTGTCTTGGTCGCGGGGCGCCTCTTTCTTCCCCAGAAAGTGACCATGGGCACACTTTCTCTGGCCAGTAGTTCAGCCTTCCGACGGGCATATGCCTCTCTGGCCAACTGGTTGCGACGCTGCCTCTTCATCTCCAGATAATTCTTAAACATCTCATCCGCTTATCGCTTGAATCTGAGGTTATCAACGTAATAGCGGGTTTGACAGTCTTCCGCATATCCTAGCTTACGTCCAGTCAGCTCCCGACCATGCACGAATCTAGTGAAGTGTAGCCTTGTGTTTGGTCCGGGGCGAGTGACTTTCCTCAGATATTCGAAGGTCACCAATTCTGTCGAGCTCTTAGGGAACAGCGACATTCTACCCTATTACCATTGCTGTTTCAATTAGTCACTTGAGCGATTTGCATGATGTGAATGCATATGAATGTATGTAATGTATGAGTCATATTATGGAGCAAGGAGTAGTAAAGTACATCGGAAATAAATGCCTTACCAACCATACCTGGGGGAATGTGGAATGTCCCCCTCTTATCAATGGGCGGTTTTAGGTATACCAACCATCCATAGACATGCGCATGAGACAAGTGGGTATACTCTAAGAAATCAAAAATTAGGTGAGGAACCTACGGCTCAGGCTCCCACGATCCACACGAGGCAGATTCCTCCCCAAGGGTACCTACTCAAGAGGGCTAGACATCGCCAATGCAGATGGTGAGCGGGAACGAGTACAAAAGTCTCAAATGCCATCAAACACAAGATCCTTTTCGCACACTTTCCCTATCTAAGGTAACCTAGGGGTGGTTGCAGTCGGGGTTTGACCGCCAGTGTGTGTAATGTGTCGTGATCATCACAATGCAAAGTCATGCACAGTAATTTGTATCAAAACACCGCTTCAGTATGTGCATAAAAATAAACATACATTCCCAACTCCAACCTGCAGGAAAAAATATCAACAATCACTCCACCCCTTATTTCTCCAATCTGAAAAAACATCTAACACAATGGTTAGTGTACGTACCTCACATTCGAGAGCATCTGCAGAAAATAAGGTCAGATAAACCAAACAACTTTTTAATCGGCTCAAGTCCTCTGGAATTCGTAACCAGACGTCCCCAGCGGAGTCGCGACCCTTCCGAGCGTCATCAATGGCTAGCGAAGGTTAATGGGCCGTCCGATGTTGTATGATCGGGCACGGGCCTCTCCCAAGGTCCATTACCCAAATCACAACTGCTGGATATACGTGATCGACCTTCAGTGCGGTCTAATGACATGTGATGAGTGTACATGCCAAGGAGTCGCCACCAATCGTTTCGTGGAGGGTACGATCGGAAACCCTATCGAATAGTTGGGAGGGATCTATTCGATTCTGCGGAAACCAGAGAAGTGGGTTCGGCGACTTAGTTACGTCAACTGTCAGAGTTGACGTCCTTTCGGTACCTAAGCTGAATGGTTTATCTGATCCTAGGATTTCATACAGACGAGTGGGGTACAGATCCTAAATCTAGGAGTTCATACAGATAGGAAATACTACCCTATCAATCACAATCAATAGAAATAAGTGCGCAAATCAAGGATCCAGTACATGCGGATAAAACACATGAAAGCAGCATGGCATCCCTAATGATGCCCTATTAGCCTAGAGAAATATCAATCAAGGATTGAGAGTGATTTGGACATGATTCGCCCATGAGGGGCAGAATCATAATTTTGAATAATTCGGGGAAAATTTACCCTTGAAAGGGTAAATCTGTCATTTTAGATGATATGGGAAGTGAAAGGACAGGGAAAATAGGATTGGATATCAATCCAATCCATTTCTTATTTTTAGGGAATTTCCAGGATTTTCTGGAATTTAAAAGTGATTTTACCCTCGGAAGGGTAAAATCGTCATTTTGGACAAATATGAGGACTGAAAATCTTAAATATTAGGGCTGGTCGTCCACCTGACCCGAACCCTAACTTTAAGCAATTTTCAGAACTCGATTGAGACAAGAAAGATGATTTTCTCATTGAGGGGGCAAAATCGTCATTTTGAGAAAAGGGGCGGGACTCAAAAAACCCAAACATAAGAATTGGTCGCTTACTCGACCCTAATTCTTACTTTGGCATTATCGATTTTATCATACGTACACAGCAAAGGCGACTTACCCTTAAAGGGTAATGTCGTCAAGTCTCGAAAGATCGGATAAGAAACCCCAAAAATAGGGTTGGCCAGTTGTCTGTGGTCAACCCTCGATTTTTTGGGGTTTCTAGAATACCTAGGATTTTTCACAATTTTTCCACATTTTTTTTGGAATTTTCTGGAATTTTCTGGCATTTTCTGGATTTTCTAGGATTTTTCTGATTTTTTTTATTTTTAAAATCATTTTCTGATTTTTTTTATTAAAAAATATGATTCGGACCGGGTCGACCCGACCCCACTCGGGTCGGAACTCGGCCCAGACCCGAACCCGCGCGGACCACAACTCTAAAACGACGTCGTCCCAGTCTTTTTTATTTTTCGAATTATTTGGATCTGATCCAAGGGTCCCTAATGCACCGCGTGGCTAGTCTGCGCCCATTGGATCTGATTACTAGAACCTACGGTCCAGATTGGACGAAGACTTGATCGTCGCCGTCTGATCAGACTACTTAAACCTACGGCTACAATTAGAACCTAAGTCTTAATCTGAACCGTCCAATCCTACTAACCTGAACGACGTCGCCTTCTGACTAACCCATACGGCGCCATTTCCACCATTTTTATTTCCGATTTAAAATCATTTTCGAATTATCCTAATTTCTAATCGGACGCCCACTATTTGTTGGACTCGATTAACCTGAGCCGTCCGATCTACGCTGACTCACCCTAACAAACTAATGGTCGAGCTGACTCGACAGACACGTGGACCAATGGCCGAATGCCAACTAGGAGTTTGACCGGTTGACCGCGCCACGTCAGCTTCGTCTTCAACCTCCCAACCCCGGCGGAATGAACGGCTGTGCTTCTCCGGTGATGATCTGACGGTGGATTCTTGATGAAATCATGCGAGACCAACGGCAATCGACTCGTCTTATCATCCAATCTCATATATGTAGGAATTGAAGCACATCGATCACTAAATCACGAATATCATGCACTGCGCCGAGTACGGCTATGGAGATTCAATAGCTCGATTCGTGACAAATCATGGCAATCCAGTCATAGAATAGCATCAGAGGGGGTTTAGAAGACTTACCTCGAGCTCCGATTGAGCTCGCTCGGCCCAGATTTGGCTGGGCAAGGATGAACAGCGGTCGGCTATGAAGGCTAAGTTCAAAGACTCGATTCGGGTTGTTCGAACAAAATCAATGCAAAACCAAGATGTAGAGATGGTCAGTGATGTTCAGGGAATGAAACGCACACACTAATTGCATAAATGATCAAGAAATGCGTGAATCGCCATGAATGCTCAAAGAAGAACTCGAGACTGCGACTCACCTATTATCGCGGGTTCCACGTGCTTGGGAGACGGCGATCGCTTCCGGGGACTCTGGGCGACCTTCTAGCAGCACCGTGAAGCTTTGGTTTGGCCTGGGAAGGCCTAACCGGCGCTCTGCAATTTGAGCTCAAGTTCTCGACGACGGGGGTCGGAGAACGAGCTCTGTTTTGCGCTCTCTCTCTCGCTCTCGATTCTCCTCGTCCTCCACTAACCGAATTGACCAATCCCCTCAACAGAAAACGATCACAAGCTTATATAGCTCTTTGGATTTCAAGAAGCCTTTGCCGCCAATCGGGAGGGTCAACGAACTCGAAATGGCACGTGATTACACGTGCCATTAGGTCCAAACGGCGACGGAGGGAATGGGTGTCCCGTCTACTTCCGTTTACTTCTTCAGCAGCTCCTAATTCGTGCGAATTTAGCATGAATTTGCACTGAGTTTAGGAGATGTTGACTTTTGCAGGCTTGCGAGATTGACCGTCCGATTACTCTCCCCTCCGGCGACCATTGATCCTCATTTTGGTCCCAATCAACGGGAAATGTCCTAAGGAATCAAACGCCCATAAGTGTGTCTTCGATTATCGCCGATTGGTCCGTCAATTTGGCCATCAAAGCTCGACATTTTACTGTTCATTTGTACAAACTCTCGGGGAAGAAGAAGACACTGTAGCAGACCGGTTCGACCGGTCGGACTGGCGGTCTGACCGGTCCGAACTGGTTCCAAATTGGGATTTTCAAAATTAATCCAAATCTGTTGGGAATTTTTGCAATTAAAATTCAGAATTGAGCTTAGGGCATGGATTTTATCCAAAAATGTGGTTTTGCCCAAAATTTCACCTCAATTTCTATAAAAACCCCAAATTTCTATTTAATTGCAAAATTAGGGGTTGTGCAAATGAAGGTTCAAATGACCAAATTGGGCCAAATTACCCATCCCAATCGATTCAGAATGGTAAAAATCATTGAGTAGCATGTTCAATTTATAAGGATAGCCCTCGAATTGGAAGTAATTTCAATTATGCACAAATTCAAGGACTAAAATGCAATTATGTTTGCAATTGAACAACTTGTCCGAGCAATTAGGTCAAATTGAAATAGGGGACAATTAGATTGAATGTCAAGATCCTAGAAAATGCCAAAACTGCAAATTAAAAGACTCAATTGGTATTTTTTTTTCTCAAATTCAATAGTACGGGTTACAAAGGAACACCTAAAATTGAATCTCATTTTGGATTTTTTTTTTGTGAGGTCAAAAATACAAGGGATTAAAAATAAAAATATTGGCTATTTTTTCATATTTTTGTGACCTCAAATTCTATTTTTCTTGATTTTTTAAGTGTTTTTCTATTTTCTAAAAATACTAAAAAATATGAAAAATGTGAAAAATTATTTTTTGGTCAAGAATGGTTCCTTGGGCTTGGCCAAGGCCACCAAAGTTGATTTTGTAATTTTCTGATTTTTTATGAATTTTTTGTGATTTTTCAAAAAATAAAACTGAAAAAGACTTGGTCAAAAATCAGGTGTCAACACACACGAAGATTAGTAAAGTGAGTGAGAATAGTGGGCCAGTCTATGACAACTCTCTAGACTCAATAAACAAAGCAAAAATCTGAATCAGACAGTTTTTCAGTTCCGTCGACCTTCACGATAAAATTCGTCATAATTGGCACGATGATCAAGAAATTCCCACATTTTATGAGCTGATGTAGGAATTAACGAGGAACAACTTTGATGTTCAGACTTAAGGCTAAAAGTGAACCGATCAATACAGTTTAATATTTATTTTGAAAAATTCTTCTCAGGAAAACTGTTCTGTCCGATATTTGTCGAATGAGCAAAAGACTCCCTTAAAGTGCGAATTAAGGTCTGGAATTTTTCAGATTACTAGTTTAGACATCAATCTACAACTTTCGTTTTGCATGGTCCAAGAAAAGAGATCATTTAGAAATGGTAATCTGCAAAACAAAGCAAGTGTGAGCCAACTGCCGAAATTATCACCTACATTGTCTTTGATGAAAATTCGTCCAATAAATGAAAAACACCATGGATCAGTCTCAAAATTTTAAGGATGATAGCTCAAAATGTTCGGAACATTTTCCATTTAGACACTAGAACTTGAAAATATCCAGAATACACTCTAAAAAATTCAACCATGCAAAGTATTTGCCTAAACATAGTTATGGACCGACTCGAAAATATAAGTAAGCATGAGGATAAGGATTGAAGAAAGTACCGCCTTTTGGGACGTCTGAAATGACTAATCACATAGACATGCAGATGAAATGTGAGGTTTACTAACTAATAGGTTTCAAAGGTGGAGCCCCAAGGATACTCGGACCAAGCCAACTGGGGTTTGCGACTGGATCGAGGTCCCTCGTAGACATCCGGCTCAGCCAAGTAAAGACCCACATCACCAGGGTAAGTGACGAGGGTATTCGCTCTCGGCACCAATTTAGAAAGGTTCGGGACTTGAAAAGGACAACTCGGGCCACAGGGTAACGGCCGAAGTGTCCCTAACCAAGCACCATCATAAGCCTAGCCATTCAGGTCCAACAGCAGGTTGTGTGTGCAAGGTGTAGTATCTATCCAACTAAGGCATGCATAGCAGGTTATATCAAGACAGCGCTTCTATATAAACTCATATACATAAACTCCTTCAAACTACAAAACAAAGGTCAGCAAACACTCGCCCCTTATAACTCCTAGCCTGCACAAAAAGGGTTAACAAACACCTCCCCTTATCACTCCAACCCTGCAAAAATATTTAACATCCGAAGGTGAGATTCAATCAATCCACTCAAGACATCCAAAGAATCTAAACGGCTTAAATCCTCTACAACTTTTAAATTTTCCGAAAGGTTCAGATAACTGAGTTAAGCATTCATATTTCTCGAAAAATAAAAAGTAAATCCCCAGTGGAGTCGCCAAGCTGTCGCGACCTGAAAAAAATCAGGCTAATCGGATTATCAGGCAAGTTATTGAAGACCCTCCCAAACCTTACCGAATCGCAACACGGAAAAATTAGAACAAATGAGGAGTCACCACTAATCGTTCGAGGTAGGTCGATTAGAAACCTAGATAAACTAGCGGGAGAACTAATTCACCGCTGCGAACCAGAGATTTTGGATCCGGGGATTTGATTACGTTAATCGACTTAGACTAACGCCCTTTCGGTACCTAGAATTTTTTTTTTTGGATTTCTCTTGAAAAAAATGACAACTTGGAAATCAACTCAAGGCTTTTGCTTTTTCCATTTTTTGTTTTTTTTAATTTGTTTTATCATTTTTTTTATTTCGAATAAAAGAAAGATAAATTACTAATGCAATGCATGACCTAAAACTATATGACATACGACGAATTATTAAAGGATACAAAACTTCAAATAATCGAAAATTACAAATAAAGGATCAACTGACTCGAAATTCAAAAAAAAAATAAAGAAAATTCGAAAATAACACTTTGATAATTCCGAAAATCCTAAAAAAAAACTAAGCGAAATTTTCCCCGACGCTCTCGTCATCTTGATCCTGCTGGGCTTGGGCCGCCGTCTGATCCTGGATGTCACCCTTCTTGCAAGGCCCACACTTTGGAGCGGTTCTGATAGCCCGTCGCATCTTCCTGATCCTCCTATGAAAATTGTTGATCGCGACGGTCCCATCCATCTTTCTAACTTCCCTACGACCCAACTCATTAGGCCACAACATCGGGCTTTTCTTGGTCCATCTAATCCTAAATAACTGAAAATTACATTACAAATAAAATGACATAGGAAACATGGGATGACATGCAAGATGACATAGCCATATGCGGAATGAATTGGTCCTTTTTTTTTAGAAATTCGAAATTTGCTAAACAAAAACCGAACTTGCCATTTTTATACATTTTTTTTATTCTTGAAAATTATTTTTTTTATTCTCGAAAATTGTGTCCATTTTCCCATTAAATTCGAAAATCAATCTAGGATTTGCCGCCAATCACTTTCAAAGATATTCGCACGCCTTCCATATTTGGAAATCGGGATTGCCATCTATTAAACGCGCCTTCCTTTTTAAATATGCGAGCGGATTCAGAATTTCCTAATTCGAATTTTTCCTTATGGAACGAGATCGACTTGAAACGGGAAACTAAACCTAGATAAGGCAACCATAGGATTTCAATCAGAAAATCAAATCCAATCAATTTCTATCGATTAGGCAAGCAATCGCACCGACATGGCAAGAATTCAAAACTTCGAAAAAAATCAAATCTTTATTTCCAAAAATTCAGCCTTGCCGATTTAGCATTTTTTTTTTTGTCAAGCCCGGCAAATCGCGCCCACGGGGTAACGGGCGGAACCAGCCGTAACTTGATTTTTTATTTAGCGAAAATGGCTTTTGATTTTGTTGGAGATTCGCGGTGCATGCAAAGGCGACTAAATTCGGCTAAAACTAAAATCAAAAGGCCATGACAAATCAACCAATTATCGATCAACGATCAACCAAAATCGAGATTGGAATTATACCTAAGCCGAGCTTCCTTTCCCTCTTCGAGTTAAGTACCCCAAGACCGATTCGATATCCTACGGAAACAATAAAACGATAACAGAAAGTCGCCGAGGCCGAGGATGATGGTGATGGACGACCGGCCGAGACTGACGTCGAGCTGGCGATGGGCAACGACTCACGGTGGTGCACGGTGGTGCAGGTGGGGGCATGAGAGGGAACTCCGGAGACCGTCGGGGTATGGTGCAGAAAACACCGAGGACGTCAGGGCTCTGAGGAAACTACTGGCCGTCGGGGATGAGCGGAGGAGTCGCGGGATGGCAGGAGACGTCGCGTGAGACGTCGGAACGTACGTTGGGTGGCACGGCTTCCAAACAGCAGATCGATTATCTCCGAACAGCCGCAGATTTTGCATCGAATAGCTGCAGATTTGTGCACCAAGCAGTGATCAGTTTGCACCGGAACAAGGCTGGAAATGTCTCGGTGGCGCACGACAGGCACGGCGGTGACGAAGTGAGGAGAACCGGACACAACAGAACGCTGATTCTGTTTTGGAGCTAGACGGGCGGTAGTGGCGCGAAGCAGCAGCGGCGGGAAGCGAGCAGGAGGGAGCGGCGAGAGAGCGAGAACGAGAGAGGGACCGAGAGAGAGAAAGGCAGGCGAGAGGGGAGCACCGAGAGAGTGAGAGTGGCCAGAATGAGAGAGAGTGTGCAGAAAAATTATGTCGTCCCCCTGTAACCCTAGGCATAACTACGTATATATAGAGAATATTCTAGGGTTTAATCTTGACCGTCAGATTTGAGAAAAGAATGATCGTCGAATCGAAATTTCTAATCCCATCGGGCTAGGATAATCAAAATTTCGCCCATAAGAGAAAGGCCATGGGCTTGGTCGAAATTCTCATTTTAATGGGCTTATCTGCATAATTATGGACTGAAAATCGGGCTTAATTAATTAATTAACTAATTAAATTAATTAATTTCGAGAATCAAGGTTAATTCTCATTTTCTGTTTAATCAATGCATTTTCCTAAAATTAAAATTTAGGTGCTAACAGTTTCATTTTGTATTTATTTCCGCATCTTTATTTGTTATTTATTTTATGATTGCATGATTGTGATAATTTGAAAATAAATAAATAAATTTGCCCATAACACATGATCCCCAAATGTGCCTTGTCCCTCGAAAAGCGTACATTAAGGGCAATATATGACTTCGATCTTGAAGTAGATTATGCCTGTACGTGCGAATTATATATCAAATCCTCGATTTCGAGGAGCGGATTGCTAATTCATAAATGGAATTTCAAGGTTTGCTGTTTATAGGGATGACGGTAATTCTTTAATATATTCATTTGCTAGCCCTAATTTCAGGGAATGTTGTGAATAAAATCAGAATTTCGGATTTAAAAGTGTTTTATGGGCAATATTGTTTATTTTCGTTCAAATTTTCTTGCTCTATTGTCTAAATAAGATGTCATGTTTTCTTAAGTTATATCACATTTCTCTTCACTTTTTTGCATGAAAATAACATCTAATAGGACTTTGAGAAATCAATTTCTTAAATCAAATTGGATGTTATTTCACTTTAGGAAAGCTTTTTACGTCAATTTTGCATAAATCCGAAAATGCATAAAAATACCAAAAAAAAATGTCATTCACATTACATATTATATAGCTGCATGTCATATTTTCCATGTCATTTATATTGACCAAATCATTATGTCATGTCATGCATTTTGCCACGTCATCTTGTCACGCTATCCATGCATATTTCATTATATTTGCCATGCCATTCTTTTACATCATTACATTTCACATGTCATATAGTTAATTTGCATTAACATTACATTAAAGAGAAAACCCTAAAAAATCAAGTCAAATCACCAAATCAAGAATTTTTCATGAAAATTGATACCGAAAGGGCATTAATTAAAAAATTAATGTAACCAGTCTCCGAACTCATTTTCTCTTATTCGTAGTGATAAAATAGTCCTCCTACTATTTTATTTAGGTTTCTAATCGACCTACCAAGAACGACTAGTCGCGGCTCCAATTTAATACATATTTCATTAAATGAACCAAAGTTGCGATTCGGTAGGACTTGAGAGAGTCCGAATTAGGTTAGTTAATTTAATTAACCTGATAATCCGTTAACTTAGAATTATCTAATTTTTAGGTCGCGACACTAGGCTATGAGGACAGTTGACGAGGGTCGTACCCACCCGAGACAAAAAAAAAAAAAAAAAGGATGTTTGGAGCTCCAAAAATGATGACCGACACCAGGAGATCTCGTTTCAACGCAGCTATCGATTATCGGGAAGAGATCGGGGACGGTGGTGACATTGCTACATTATGGAGCTCGCGCAGAGAGGAAGATGAACAACAACAAAGGGAGCACGAGTGGAAATGAGGACAAAAAAAAAATAAAGAAGGCCTCAGGTCCTCAAATAAAAATTGAAAAATCGCAAGTAAATTAAACAAAATTAACGATTATGCTTAATTGCATCAACTTGACAAATTTTGACGTTTGATTGCATGTTTTGGAAGTAGTAAGGTTCAACTGAACTTTGGCGATAAGTTTTGCGACTTCTAGTGCATTTATCGATCAAATTCATGAACTCTAATAAGAAATTTCAACTTTCATTTGAATCTACGCCTGCTTGTTTGGTTGTTGCGAAGTCATTGATATACAAAAGTGCAACACTTCTTGGATCTAGGGAAATGCTGTAAATCTTATGAATCAGTCAAGCTTCAGACTTTAATGCGGGCAGGTGGCTCAAATCCATAAACAATTCACACGTAATTAATAATATTTGAATTGGTAACCTCCAATTTTTGACTGGACATCTCCTAACACCACCTTAAACTAAATATGAAAAGTTATGGTATTTAATTGAAACGAAAAAAAAATGGTTCGGGTTGTAAAACGCACTCGGATACTTGATGTTTCATTATGAAAAACCTCCACGACGGTTTGAACATGGAGGAAAGTATTCCATCTTCCATGTAAGCGCTTCATTACATAAATGCCACAAAATTAAGTACAAGTCCGACGTCCGGCCAACCTTGGTTGGGCCTCCGATTCCAACACCAAATACAGTTAATTGGGGAGAAGTGCACTATCAGTGCCAAAAGCTATGTGCCGAGATCACTTTGGTACCAAAAATTTCATTCGGACCATTTAAATACCAATTTTTTTTAAAACGATCGTTTGAGCGCCAACTTCGATTTTGCTTCGTCGGAAATCTAACATGGCTCCGGGTCCAGTCAACAATTTAAAAAGGTAAAAAATTAAAAATTAAAAAAATTAAAAATTAAAAAATTTAAAAATTAAAAATTCTTCCTTAATTAGTTTAAATTTTTTTAAAAATCTAAAACTTGAAAAAATATCAAAAAAATACAAATTTTATTAAAAAATAAAACCAAAAATTAGTTTAAAAATTAACAAAAAAAGTAAAACCTAAAAAAAAGAAACGTTTGCAAAAATAGGCGCCGAGGTAGACATGGCCGGTTCCACGGAATAGCCGATTCCGGTTCAGGAACCGACGGTTCGGGGCCGGTTCTCGGTTCCAATTTCAAATTTTTAATTAAAATAATAAAATAAATAAATAATTTATTAATTATTAATTATAATCATTAATCAAATTGTACATTGTAATAAAATTTGGAAAAAGAGAGAGAGGAGGAATGGGCTTGAACTTAAACAATTATCATTAAGCACCTACAATCTTCTTGGGGATAGAAAAATCAAAGCCCATGTAGTTCTATTACCTTCGGTAACCCCAACTTACATCATCGTCAATCGTCACTACCCGTTGTTGTGGTGGCGGTAGTATCTCCATAGTCATCACTGAAGAATTCGTGTTCTCGATCTAGCTCTTGTTGTCGAAATTTATCCTTTATCCAATCATTGACACAAGCTTGAATCTCCACACTTTTCGGACTTAATCTTGAACGGCGGGGGTCCAAAATTAATCCTCCAGCGCTAAATACTTGTTCAACTGCCACTGTTGAAGAATGAGTTGCTAATATTTGTTTTGCAATGAGGGAGAGAACTAGAAATTGAGTTGATTGGTTCTTTCACCACTCAAGAATCTTGAAATCTGCGCTGTGTTCGAAATCACTAAACTCAAAAGCAATTGTTAAATAGTTTTCTAATTCGAAAATACTACATGTTGATGTCCCTTTATATTTTTTTTTGCTTACTCTTGAGGATTTTATAACCTCTACTAAGTGAAATACCTGCATCGTTTTGTGAAACACTGTGTTGGGCAGATCCAGATCCACTGTCACTTAAATCATATCTATTAGAAAATTCATTATATAATGCTACTATAGCTCCTCTGCTTGTATAATTGAAGTATTTATTGCTTCATTCAAATGTAAACAATCATAATAATAAGCATTTAGATAATCTAATAAATCATCTAATTTAGTACGTGGATCGAAAATAATACCAACTAAATAGACAAGAGGAATGTTCAAATAATAATGCAACCATTTTTCTCGCATTATTAAAACACTCGAAGCTAATTCAATATCTTTTTCATATTCATTAAAAACACTAGAAATATTAACACGCTCTATTAAAAATAAATGCGTAGTGGGATAATAAATACCAAATAAAGTATTAGTAGCATCATTAAAAACTTTCAAAAAATATAATTTTTTTTTTTTGCAAACGTCCCAATGTTGCGGAAGTAAAGCAATATCTGGAACAGTATTCGAAATAAAGGAACATAATAAATCTTTGTAATCAAAAGTTTGTAGAAGCATCTCGTAGGTAGAGTTCTAACGAATCGGAATATCTTTTGGAAACCTTTTTGCCGTTCTCTCATTTGTTTACAAAATTTTCTCCACTCTTTCATAAGATGAGGACGGCTCCATAAAAATCTAATTGCACTATTGATTGGATGGAGATAAGTCACAAGAGATCGTAAATCATCTTGTACACATAAATTCAAAACATGGCAATCACATCTAATGTGAAAAAATTGTCTGCCAAACGATGGTTTACAAATTTTTTCTAACTCGGGAATGGAAGCAGTATTTGCGGCGGCATTATAAAAAACAATTAAAAAAACTTTATTAATCAAATCATATTCTTCTAAAACTTTCCTAATTAGTCTATAAATATTATGGGCCGTATGCCTTTTAGGAAAAACTCGAAATGCAAGAAGTCTTTTTTGAATAACCCAATCATCACATATCCAATGGCATGTGACACCCATATAATAATTAATATTCCAAGCATCACTCCAAATATCACTACCTATATGTACACATCCATTGAATTCTCCAAAAAAATTTATCAAATCATTTTTTTCATTTTTTATAAACTCGATTAAGTTCGCGTCTAAGAGTAGTTTTCGGAACAAATGGTGCTTGCGGAGCCAGCGTAGTGTTTACCAAATATCTAAAATTAAAATTTTCACCAGTATTAAACGGAGCATGCTCAAGGGCAACATATTTAGCTAATGTTTATTTATAAAGTGCATTAGTGAAACGGAATAAAGGATGAGGATTAGGATTGGCGAACCCGAAAATTTATTGTTGGCTAGTGTCGATCTCCGCTTGTGTTGGATGTTTTTTTCATCAGATGCCGACGAAATATTCCGTAGCCTACCAAGTTTGTATGTTTGCGGATAATATTTACAGCTTAAATCAAACTTGCATTCATTTTCATTCCATACTTTGTTGAAGTGTAGCCATAAGTCGGATTATCGGCTCTTCCGTCCCGGCTCCTTTGCTATCGATGATTCTTCGACACCAGTGGGAGGATAAAGACTTTCTTGCGTTGAGACGTGCTCGACGTTGGGATTGTGAACATCTTCGTCTTCCCAACATGCATATTCACGAACAGGATAATCGGATTCTTTCATCGGGCTCTTTCCATTTCCAGTATTTCTGTTTCCATTTGCCATTTTTTGAGAGAATTGATTGGAAAATTGATTCAAAGAATTAAGACGGAATTGAGAGAGAATAACGGATTGAGAGAATTTGACAGAATTTGAGAGATTGAGACTTGAGAGTTAAGAGTACTGGAGAGAATTGAGAGAAATTGTGAGAAAAATGAAGAGGGATCGAGAAGTTTTTATAGACTTTTTTTTAAGAAAATTGCAACGGCCAAGAGAATTGAGAGAAATTGTGAGAAAAATGAAGAGGGATCGAGATGTTTTTATAGATTTTTTTTTTATTTTTTTAAGGAAATTGCAACTGCCAAAATGGTCGTTGCAATTTCCAATGACCTTCGGACCCAATGGTCCGAAGGCCCGTTGGGCCATGGGGAAAGAGCCCAACGGCTCTTCCCCCAGAAGGCCGTCACCAACGGCTCTTCCGGAGGGGTGGGCGAGCCCCGCCCGCTTGGGGAAGACCCGCCCGCCTGGCAGGGCCATGGGGAGGGCCGGCGGGGCACACGCCCCCCCTTTTTTTGTTGGCGGTTCGGAACCGGCCCGGAATCGCTGGTTTCTAAAAATCAGGAACCGGCCCTTGAAGGCCGGTTCTGGTTCCGATCAATCGGCCAATTTCGGGCCCACAGTTCCAAATGGCCATGTCTATGCCGAGGGCTTGCACAACCCTTGTCTCTATCGCCCCATCATCACCGAGCCCCAGCCCGGGTTGGTGACCCTTGGCCATGTCCCTCCACTGCCAGCAGTTACCGGCAATGGTGGGGGGCGGGGACGAGGACGGCGGTGGCGGCAAGGGCTTGTGAAAGCCCTCATCGCCTGGTTCTCTACCAAGACTTTTTTTCCTTTTTTTTTTAAGTTTAAGGTTTTTTGCTAATTTTTAAGCTTGTTTTTAATTTTATTTTAAATAAATTTGAATTTGATTTATTTTATTTTTTAAGTGCAGAAGTCCACATGGCAGGCCACATGGACTTTTTTTTTTTAAATGTCATTTTACATTAAAAAATAATTATTAAAGACACGTGATAGTTTTGGCCGGAATATTTCGCCGAAGGCACCAAAGTGATCCTTTTGTCTCCGATTTGACACTGAAGTGATCTGGGTTCACACCAAAGTGATCTCCGCACATAACTTTTGACATTGATGCCGGCCTTTTCCCCAGTTAATTGCTTAAAGATGTCTGACTCCGTCTTTGCACTTTCCAAAACCTATTTCCCATACTTCGGACGTCCTTAAACTTCAATATTGATTTAGTTTCAAAACGCACTTAGGTAGATATTATTATTCTCATGGTCACCCAAAGAATGTTACGCTGAAAAAGTCCTTTGCGTAATTGCATGCTTATTAGGCCTAAACTCGCAAGCAATTACCTTTTTGATTTGGCCCTTTGGATGATTTTGCTCTTATCAGGCATCAGTTCTCTAAAACAGGCCCACGAGAAGCATTCTAGTTCTAAACCCAAAATGGGGGCTTAAAAGGACGATCCATGGGCTAATATTAGAAATGCAGACTTGTATGACAAAGAATTTCGTAATCAATGCGGGTGCTAGGTAATGTTGGAAAGTCCCATGATTTTCCAGCCACATTGGAAGACAATACGCATTAGTAAGTAATGCAAATAAAATTAGGTAAGTTAGTGAAAAAATTGCTCATACCTAAACTATAAAAAGTTGATAATTGTCAGCAAATTACATGGAACCTAAGTGTTCGTTTATGCAATCCGGGTAAGCGAGTGAGCTAGCCAAAGAAGCCGAGATTTGATGACTCAATTAGATGTTGAATAAGTCAAAAGGAGCCTAAGTGTTCAGAGCACGACTTTGCTCACAACAATTCGTGTTTTCACGTCTTAATCCTGTCATGTTGAATTTACGTTACTCCCAAATAAAATATGTTTATCAAAGCGTATTATTGGTTCGAAATCCAAAGGGAATACACTTATTGAGCATGTTAAAAATTATAGGCGTGGAACAGCTTATTAATTACGAAATCGATATTGGTTTTGATGATTGTCGTCAATCCAAAGAAAATAAACAAACAATGAGCACAAATCCAATAGAAAACAATTTTAACAAAAAGAGGACAATTGCCCATGCTTGAGTCACATCAAACTTTCCGCGCATGGCAAACTCACGTCAAAACAAGGAACATAATTCAATCCAACCCAATCCGCAACCATAGAGAATGAACACACACAGACACGACAGTTCCGATCTCTTCCCCCCAAGAGCAAGGTGTCCCAAGCTCGAGACCACCAAGAAAATCTCGACGCTGCGCCCAGTTCAGGGCCGGACCAAGTTTCGCAGACTCAGCAGTTGCTGTTACGAAGAACCGTCATGGGACGGACCACCGGTCGGCCCAGGTTCGCAAGAACCTTGAGCCCCAGCAGCAACTATACCAACACTGGAACCGGTCACGGCACCACCCGCTGCATGAATTTCTATGACGTCCTCTATATCGACTGTCGCCGACTGTTCTCCGCATGGCTCGGTTGTTATAACCTCGTGGACTACTTCGTGTTCCTCCACATCCACGCAAGCAGCGGCTGCAGGGACCATCACCGGCTTCCTCTTCTTCTTAGCCAAACAGAAGAGCCCCAGTGCGAGGAACGCCAGGATGAAGACGCCACCTAGAGATGCGCATACCACGATCACTGTGGTGTGGTTCCCTCCTCCAGAGGAAGGAGGCGGTGGAGGAAGAGCTGAGGATGGTGGGGTTAGCGATCTGTACGGTGGTGGCACGCCATAGATGGGCGGGGTGTACACATTATTTGGAGGAGGCCCGAGATAGGATGAGGGTGGCTTGTTGTAGGGCGGTGATGATTTTGGGGGTGATGATTTTGGTGGTCGGCTTGAACTGTTAGAGGGGCCTGGTGCACTTGCTGGCTTCGTCGGCGGTTGGCTGATTGGAGAAGTAGGAGAGGAGGAAGGTGGAGATCGCGGCGGCTGGGAGCCAGGGGTCGGTGTTGGCACTGTAGGTGGAGGTGGAGTCGAATGTGACGGTGGTGGAATAGGACTCTCAGTGGTAGGAGCTGGGGTTGGGGGCGACGTGATATCAGGCTGTGGTGGATAGCTGGGGCTCGGAGGTGGATAGGATGGCGTGGGAGTTGGAGCTCTGCTTGAGTACGGCGGCGGAATTTCGTGTGGTGGTGGCTTATATGGAGAGGAAGGTGCTGGAGTAGTGTATTGCATTGGTGATGGTGCACTTGGATAGGGAGAGGGAGTTGGTGGTGATTCAGGAGAAGATGGTGGTGGTGATGGACCTGATGGTGGTGGCTCATGGTGGTTTTTGGGTTGCAATGGTGGGGTTGGATGGATAGGGTGGTGATCATTGCACGGTGGTGGGGCTGATGTTGGATGGTCATGGTGTTGAGGAGGTGGAGGGCTGTGATAAACATGATGATTGTGCGACGGTGGTGGCGGTATCTGGCGGTTGTGCGGCGGAGGTGGTTTTGGGTGGGAATGGTGGGGAGAGTGTGGCGGTGGAGGTGGAGATGACTTTGGATGGATGTGGCGGTGGGCTGGTGGAGGCGAAGGCTTATGATGGGCCTGGTGGCTGTCCGGTGGTGGTGACGACCACGATGCCGGCGATGGTTTTGGTGGTGGGTGAACATTATGGGGACTAGGTGGAGGAGGTGGAATGCCAAAATCACATGCTGGAGTTGGCGGCGGCGGAGGTGGCGCTGGTGGAGCGGCGAAGCCGCAAGCAGGAGGCGGCGGAGGAGGAGAGTAGTATGGATAGCTCATATTGTGACGGTATAATGTGATAAAAGAATATGCTCTTCGAATTTTTGTCAACAAGTGCAATAAGAAGGATGGGCAATCAATGAGAGAAAGGGGCATTATATAGATCCATATGAGCTAGTTCTATAGTTATTAGTTAAATATGAGATATTAATCTGTTTCAAAGTTGTTCAATCATATTCGACGAAGGTTGCTCAAAGACTCTAGTTTTTCTAAGATATTTTTTTTTTGGTAAATTAGTTTTTCTAAGATTTTTACTCCCACCAAGAAAAAAAAATGGATTTCAATCCAATGATAGAGAGACTAGGACATTAGAAAAATCCCACGAATATTATTGAGGGGTTGGTGTTACAATAAGGAGTTGATTGAACTCACAAACAACGTACGAGCACGTGATGAATTTGATTAATCCGAGCATAGGTTCTTCCTTGCTTGGTCAGAAATCCCCTTTTCAAATTCAACGAAGATTATTGCGGGGCTTGAGAGATCAAAATAGAATGACCCTACCAATTTGAAAATGGAGGTTTCATTATCCAAATCGAAACACGCCAACCCAAGTGCGAGTTTGTTGCCTCTCGCTTTTATTGTCGAGGGGGCAGGAATGTGACCAAGATGTTGTTCCTTGAAGCCTTTAATGATGTCTCGATTAAATCAAATAAGAAGGTCAAAGTCTTCAGCATATGTAGTACCGAGCGAGGAGGCTGAGAGGAGAGCTGACATTTGCTTGCATTTATTCACTAAGCCCATGCACATTTAAAGCCTAATAAATGAGAAATTAGCAACAAACTTATTCCTTGAAAAATCCCCGATCGAAGGATTATGGGGTACAAGACTCACTTTATCCTTATCGACCCGTAACTCATTGATTTAGGATTTTGAGCGAAGGTAAAATTTGAATTCTTTGGTGATCTCCCCAAACGAAGATATTGATCGTTCCCTTTCATCGGTCGATCCTCGTGATTGACATTAATACAATTATGTGGACCAAAACTTTGGAGAAGGTAACATTTGACTTCGACGGGATTAATGAAGAACCCCCGACATGTTTACTGGCGGCGGCATTAGGACGATGAGTCAAGTGTAGGTCCCTTAAAAGATGGACGCCAGGGCATGCACGAGTCGTACACATCCACGGCTCCCCAGATGTCAACGAAGATGGCAAGACCAAGAATGAATGAAATGAGAAATAATTGCAACTTGAAGAAGCTGGCAACCTCTTCGAGCTTTCGTTCCGAAAGAAACCTCTTCGAGCTTATGGAAAATTGGACCACAGATGAGACATAAATCATCACATTACATGCCTTTCGGAATAGAATTTTAGAGTAAGACTTGAGTTGCGTGTCTAATTTGGACCAAAATTAAGGAAAAAATTGAACCTAGCTAACCTGATTATTCGCTTTCCTATTGCTTCTTGTTGTTCAAATTGAAGAGGCGTATCCCAACACGTTACCTGACCTAGAGAATCTAAATTGGAACATCTAAACTTATAAAGATAAAAGAGTTAATGTATAGTTAATCTCGTCGTACATACGCAAATCTTTTCTCATCGAGCTATTTGCTCACGTCGATAATTAACATTTCTTTTGATTTTTTTTTATAATTCAAGAACACGAGCAGGGTGATCCGACTATCAGGAAGCCCATGAACAACCAAACGATCGCATGAACTATTCAAATCCATCCGTTTGTCTTATAAAGGTAGCTGGTGGGATCCGAACGAGTGACTTCCGTTTCCTGACTTGGATATCTCCCAATGGTTGAAGCTGTAAACCCCTAACGACCTCTGCCAATTCTATCCATGCGAACTTTGTTTCCATAAAATGTTAAATTTTATCATAAGTTGAATGCTATAAGCGCCTTTTTGACCCTATCTCGTGAAATGGAACCTCTTAAGTTACACCATCAACTTGTTGGCCCCATCCACGAGATCGCGAGTTCGATTCCAGCCATGAGCAAATCTCTAAGCCACTCGTGCTAAGATGCCCAGGCCACGGCATACCTAATGTAGAGAGATCTCCGGCTGCCAGAATCTTAGTGGGGGCTGCGGTGTCGAGCTCGTAAACCTTGGTAGATTTCTTGCATTTATAGTTCAATTCGAGTGACGCTGATCATGTGATAACGACTATCGTCTGGCCGATTTCGATTCTTTTGAACGGTTATTACGATGTCGAGGAAGTTCATGGCAAGTCCAAGTGCATGAAAGGTATCCTGTTTGATTCCGTAAGGAGAAATCTGTTGGCGTGAAGCCAAAATATATCAAAAAGATATTATTAAGATTTCTTTTTTATCTTTTGTTCTTTCCTTTTCTTCTAGGTTAAAAGATACACTTTATATATTAGGGATATATAGGTTGTAGCCATCAGAAGAGAGAGAAGATAGAAGAGCAAACAGAAAGAGCAAGAGCAGACAGAATACGCAAAGTAGCGAATAGAGAGAAAAGAGAGAGAGAGAGAGAGAGAGAGAGAGAGAGAGAGAGAGAGGCCGTGACGGCATTCTTGAGTGTTCTCGTTTTCTTTTTCCTTCGATCTTGTAAGAAGATCGTCAGTTGTATTCTTACTTTTCTCGAAGACTAGTGGATTCGCAGAGTGCCTCTGCGCGGAGACGTAGCACAGGTTTGGGTGAACTTCGATAATAAATTCTCTGGTGTGTTCTTCTAATTCTGTTCTTTTATCGTTATATTCTGCTAGTGTGGATCATTTGCTTGGATTATATTTCTGGAATTGGAGCACGATTCCTATCAACTGGTATCAGAGCCTAGGTTGGCTAATCGAGAACATCGAGGGTTTTTCGGTGACGTTCGATTGAAAGCAAACGGTATGGCATAAGATAAAATTAGAATCGATAAGTTCGATGGGCAGGATTTCGGATGGTGGAAACTCCAAATAGAGGACTATCTTTATCAGAAAGATCTCTATGCACCACTTGAGGGTTGGAAACCTGAAATCGCGGAAGTTGATCCGATGGCAGAATCAGGATGGAAAATTCTTGATCGAAAGGCGTTAGGTGCGATTCGTCTAGGTTTGACGAACAAGACAGGATACCACATCGCGAAAGCTAAGACTGCAAAAGAAACTATGGATATTCTAACGAATATTTACGAGAAGCCATCTACATCGAATCAGATATTTTTGTTAAAGAAATTGGTTAATATGAAATTATCTGACAGAGATTCTGTTGCAGAGCATATTAACAGTTTCACGCAGGTTACAGGTCAATTAGAATCCGCAAGCATAAATTCGAATATGAAGTTACAAGCTTTATTATTTATATGTTCTCTTCGGGAAAGCTACAACACCGCGGTGCAAGGAATTTGGAGCACCATGAAGGATGATTTGACTCTGGATGATGCTGTGAGCAGTATCATGGATGAAGAGATGCGACGAAAAGTCTCAGGTGGAGATAAATTTTCGACATCTGCATCTTCAACGGCACTAGCAGTGGAGAACCGTGGAAGAAGCAAAAGCAGAGGAAAATTCAGCGGGCGTGGTAGGTCACAATCCAAGGGAAAGAGAGAGGTTACAAAAGATGAGTGCTGGTTTTGTCACCAGACAGGACATCGTAGATTTCAATGTGAAGCCTACAAAAAGAAGCTGCAAGATTAGAATCAATGAGCTAATGTGGTAAGCGATGAGCCTTTGTTAGAGAACTTGTGTTTATCTGCAGGGCTTGACTTAGTTACAGATAAGTGGTTTCTTGACTCTGGTGCTTCTTTTCATTGTACCTCGCAAAGAAATATATTTATTGATTATGCCAGTGGAGATTTTGGGCAAGTGGTTGTGGGAAACGGCCACATGTATCCAATTGTAGGAAAAGGAACTGTGGTTTTGAACATCTCAAGTGGTGGACGACTAATTTTGCGTGAAACCAGACATATTCCTGAGTTGAAGAAAAATTTGATTTCAACTAGCAAACTTGACCAAGAAGGCATGGTAACAACTTTTGGAGGCGGGGAGTGGAAGATAACCTCAGGAGCAAGAGTAGTAGCAAAGGGAAAGCGTATAGGTACACTTTACCTTCTCCAAGGAGACAATATCAGTGATATGGTTGCAACTACAGTGGCTACAGGTAATTTATCTACTCTTTGCATTATCGTTTGGGACATCTTGGTGAAAAAGGTGTCAAGCAGTTACATTCAAGAAAGTTACTTCCAGGTTTGCAGAAAGTTGAGTTAGATTTCTGTGAAAGTTGCATTTATGGAAAACAAAAAGCAGTTAGTTTTCAATTGAATGGGCGACAAAATAAAAAGCAAAAGTTAGAGTTGGTTCATACTGATGTATGGGGACCGGCTCAAGAACTTTCTTATGGTGGTAAGAGATATTTTATCACTTTTATTGATGATGCAACAAGAAAGACTTGGGTATATGCTCTTAGAGAAAAATCAGAAGTATTCGGTGTTTTCAAAATGTGAAAAACCATGGTAGAAAAAGAAATAGGTTATCAGATTAAAGCTCTAAAATCTGATAATGGTGGTGAATACACGAGCAATGAATTTGCAGAATATTTGAGCCAAGAAGGCATACATGGGTTAAAGACTGTTCTTAGAACTCCTCAAGAGAATGGTGTGGTTGAGAGAATGAACAGGACCATTTTGGAACGTGCAAAATGCATGAGACTACATGCGGGTCTCTCGTTATACTTATGGGCTGCTACAGTTGATGCAGCTGTATATTTGATTAACAGGAGTTCATCTAGTGCGCTGGATGGAGGAGTACCGCAAGAGCAGTGGTCAGGTAAAAAGGTCAATTATTCATATCTAAAAAATTTTGGTTGTATTGCATATGCTTTGATTGACAGAGAGGACAGGAAAAAGCTTGATGCTAAGTCCCAAAAGTGCGTCTTTATTGGATATGGCGGCGATGAATATGGATATAGGCTTTGGGATTATGAGAATAACAAAGTCATTCGCAGCCGGAATGTGGTGTTCCAGGAAGAAAAGATGTACAAAGATCGTCAGACAGAGCATGAGATGGCAGTAGAACCAGAATATATTGAGCTGGACACAATTCCTGTGAAGATGGTTCCAACAGATCAGAGTGCATCTGAAGGGGAGGTTGTTCAAGATGAACACATTATTAATGAGCAGGCAGTACAAGAGGAATGCGATGATCCAGAACAGACTAACGACCCTGAAGTACCTGTTTTAAGGAGATCTACCCGTGTGAGAAAGCCAAAGGTAATTTTTGATCCTTCAGCTAATACTGTTCTGAGCCATGTCTTATATACAGATTCGGGAGAGCCGGAGACTTATGATGAGACAAAGAAAGACACATCTCACATGCAGTGGGAGCGTGCTATGAAAGACGAGATGAGCTCGTTAATTCAGAATAAAACTTGGGAGTTGACCAAGTTGCCCACAGGTAAAAAAGCTTTATTAAACAAGTGGGTGTATAGGATCAAAAATGAGGCTGATGGTAGTATCAGATACAAGGCGAGACTTGTAGTAAAGGGATTTTCTCAAAAAGAATGGATCGACTACTCCGAGATATTTTCACCAGTAATGAAGATGACATCAATCAGAGTGTTGCTGAGTATAGTTGCAGTGGAGGATCTTCATCTCGAGCAGTTAGATGTAAAAATAGCTTTTTTGCATGGTGATTTAGATGAAGAGTTATACATGGCGCAACCTAAAGGTTTTGAAGTCAAAGGTAAAGAACACATGGTATGTCGCTTGAAGAAAAGCTTGTATGGCTTAAAAGAAGCTCCGCGACAATGGTATTTAAAGTTTGATGGTTCTATGGAAGAAAAATGATTTGCACACTGTGAGGCTGATCATTGTGTTTATTTTCGAAAGTATAGCGATTGTGATATTGTATATCTCTCTTTATATGTTGATGACATGTTAGTGGCTAGTTCTAATATGAAGAGAATCGCAGAAGTAAAGAAAATGTTAGCAGCGCAGTTTGCTATGAAAGACTTGGGAGAGGCCAAGAAGATTTTAGGCATGAAAATCATCAGGGATAGGAAAAATAAGAAATTATGGTTGTCGCAGGAAGACTATGTGAACAAGGTGTTGAAAAGATTCAACATGGACAAGGCAAAACCGGTTGTGACTCCTCTTGCAGGTCACTTCAAACTTTCCAAGGATATGTGTCCAAGTACTCAAGCTTTGAAAGAAGAGATGACGGCAGTGCCGTATGCGTCAGCAGTTGGAAGTTTGATGTATGCTATGGTGAGCACGAGACCTGACATTGCACAAGCAGTGGGAGTTGTGAGTCGATATTTGCAGAACCCGGGCAAAGAGCATTAGAATGCAGTAAAATGGATATTGAAATATCTAGCAGGTACATCAAATTACTCTATTTGTTATGGAGGTACATCTCTAGAATTGCAGGGTTATGTGGATGCAGATCACTCAGGTGATCGAGATAGTGGTAAAAGTACCACTGGATATGTCTTTATAGTTGCAGGTACAGCAGTGAGTTGGGTATCTCAACTACAGAAAATAGTGGCTTTATCGACGACAGAAGCAGAGTACGTGGCGATCACGGAAGCCTCTAAGGAAATCATGTGGTTACAAGATTATTTGGAGGAGCTACATCGAAAGCAGCCAGTGAGCACACTGTGGAGTGATAGTCAAAGTGCAGTACACTTAGCAAAGAATGCAGCTTATCACTCAAGGACTAGACATATCAAGAAGCGTTATCACTTCATCAGGTCAGCATTGAAAGATAACGAGTTAAAGTTACAGAAGATTGATGGCTCAAAGAATCCAGCTGACATGTTTACCAAGGTAGTAGACAGAGAGAAGCATACTTTCTGTACTACTACTATTGGTATTACTCCATGTTAATTGATGAGGAGTATCGCAGAAGCACAAGTTCGAGTTGCTAATTTTTGAAGAGGATGGATGCAAAGTTGCTTGGTGCATCAGATATATTTGTCTTCAAGTGGGAGATTGTTGGCGTGAAGCCAAAATATATCAAAAAGATATTATTAAGATTTCTTTTTTATCTTTTGTTCTTTCCTTTTCTTCTAGGTTAAAATATACACCTTATATATCAGGAATATATAGGTTGTAGCCATCAGAAGAGAGAGAAGATAGAAGAGCAGACAGAAAGAGCAAGAGCAGACAAAAAGAGCAAAGTAGCGAATAGAGAGAAAAGAGAGAGAGAGAGAGGCCGTGACGGCATTCTTGAGTGTTCTCGTTTTCTTTTTCCTTCGATCTTGTGAGAAGATCGTCAGTTGTATTCTTACTTTTCTCGAAGACTAGTGGATTCGCAGAGTGCCTCTGCGCGGAGACGTAGCCCGGGTTTGGGTGAACTTCGATAACAAATTCTCTAGTGTGTTCTTCTAATTCTGTTCTTTTATCGTTATATTCTGCTAGTGTGGATCGTTTGCTTGGATTATATTTCTGGAATTGGGGCACGATTCCTATCAAAATCCTCTACCCATAATCAAAGTACGTGCTATTTGTAAGTGCAATAGCTCTTTATACATCCCTACTTATGAGTTCTTGATGGATCTATCCAGCTATTTATTATAGGTATGCCTTTCAAAACGGGTCGTGACCAATTTTTTAATGCATGGGCTCAGTTGTTATATGGGTTAGTAATTATTCAAACATCCTTGCAACAGTTAATCGCTTGATTAAGATCCACTAACCTTCCTGCAGTTAGTTATAACTTGTCCATCCATTCCTATGAGGGGGCCAAGGTTTCCCATCTTCACCATCACATCGGCGAAATCGGTGAAGAAGGCGGCTGAGTCGAGATTGTAGCGTTCACTTGCGAGTCGACTGATCTGTTGTTGAATAGCTACTGGTCCGAGCGCAGAAGGCACTTCATGCGCACTAGATTCTTGAAGTAGTTGTTGTCGAACACACCAAATCGTTGATAGCGTCGATTGACATTAGATTGTCATCGGAGCACGGCCTAATCCGTTGGGTGATCTGGTTAGTGAAAGTAATAATTCACAAAAAGGAATTTTCAGTTCATATTATATTGCATTCTTTGTAGGGCTGGTTCACGGCCCTTTGTGTTGCTTCTTGCTATTCAAATTGAAGAGATGTAGCCCAACACCTTTCGCCACGTCTTTTTCTTGCGTTCCTTTCATTACAGTATTTTTGAATAAGTTCATGAATAACAAGTTTAACGATTTTCTTATTAGTAGTAGCAATATTGAAAATAGTGACAATGTTAAGGCCATCCATCCATGCAAACTTTGCTTCCATAAAATGTTAAAAATATTGTTATCGGTCGAATGCTATGAGCGCCTTTTTGAACACTCTCATGTGGAAGCAAACCCCTTAAGTTACACCACCAACTAGTTGGCCTCATCCACAAAATGATTCCACCCGCTGCCGCACAATGCTCGTCGTCTGGCTCCCCCAAAGCCCGATGTCGCATCTGTGCCGCGAGACCATTATACACTGGGGTCGCAAACCGACCTACAAAGAGGTCCGACTGGAGGTGACCAGGCTGTCGACGAGACCTCATCCAACTGCTAAGGTAAGAGAGCCTCCTTCGGTTTGAGTCTGTAGTGAAACCAGTTGCCCTGAATCAGTTGAGCTGCCACATCTTGATGGTGATAATGTGATCTTTCTTTCCAATGGTAAACCGGGAAGAAAATTCAATTTCTCTTTTCGTCCATACGAAGACAGAAAAGCATTGGAACAGTCGGTCGATCATGGTATGTTGACCTATGAAATTCATTTTTATGTTTTGGGCAATAGCCGATATTATATTAACTTGATATGGCATATCTCCTAATTCAATAACTTAAAAAGACAATGATACAGATGATATCTGAATTTTAACCCAACATATGATATGGTCCGTAATTTTTTTTTTATACATGTTCAATTTAGTTCCTGAACTATATGAAAATATTTAATGTTGTCCTTCCATCAATTCAAAACTAAATTGAGTATGTACTAAAATTCTAGGAAAAAAATGAACAAATTAAAAGTTCGGAGATTATATTACATATTAAGCCAAAGCTTAAAAATAACGTTGAATAAATTAAAAAATTAGATAATCACCTTGCATATTAGCCAAAATTAATTTAGAAATGTTATGTATGCCTTGAATAGGAAATAGGCTTAAGTTATGGGCCTTGGGCCAACATTAGGGTTTGAGGGGTAATACTATAAATATTGCTCTTTCGTCAAACTGTCAGTAAGAGATAAGCTTACGTTGCATCTTTTGTAATCCCTTGATTCTCATAGTGGATTTTGCCTCTCCTCTCTCCCGTGGTTTTTCCCCCAAGGGTTTCCACGTAAATCTTGTGTGTTCCGTTCTTCTTATCTGTCTCAATTTCTTCTTAATTTCCGCATTGTCGTAACAAACTGGTATCAGAGCTGAAGGTTCATCCGTCGACGAAAGAGAGACACGAGAGTTCGGGAATTTGGATTTCGTCAATTTGGATTTCGGCGATTTGGATTTCGTCTTCAGTGCAAGACGATTTGGATTTCGGGAATTTGGCATCCACGAAGTGCAGCTTTCACCGCGGGTCTTCACGCGAAGCCACAAAATTTGTCTTCGGTGCAAGACGACGCCACGTTGAAGACGAAGCCATAAATCCACTGAAGGATTCTCGTTTTTCTTCAGTCAATTGTCAGAGGGTTCTCGTTTTCTTTAGTCAATTGTAAGTGGTTTCCTACAATTTCAAATACTTTGGAGCAGATCAGAAGTGGAGCACTATCGTGCACCCGTTTGTCCTTTTCCTCTTGTGGCTGTCCAGCAATTTCCAATCAGGAGCTAATTGGAGCACTATTGAATCAGCAGCGTGAAGATTTTTTTTTTTTTTTGTGCGGCCGTGAAGGGAAACGACATCGCAGGTAGACGAATTTCAAGCAAAATTGCAGATTGAAGAAGTGGAGGATCGTGACGTGACATCCACGTCCACGAAGCCACGTCCACGTCCACGAACCCACGAAGCCATATCCAGCAATAGCTGTTCAGCCGTGACTTTAGATTTTCGGATTTCTTGCTGATTTGTGGATTTTGAGAGCAAAACCTGTGCACGTGAGTCTCTGGCCACCGGTCCGTGGAGCACAAAATTTAGTCGTCAAGTTTCAGCGAAATTCGAATTTGGAAGGCAATTTTCGTAAGATAAGGGGTTTTGATTCGTGTTGTCCGAGGAGTTTGTGCGATCTTCTTCTACTCAGAATAAATTATGGCTTCGAGTTCGGCAACGAAATTCGATATCGAAAAGTTTGATGGGAACGGCAGTTTCAACCTATGGCAGGTTCGTATGTTAGCCGTTCTTACGCAACAGGGTTTGAAGAAAACTTTGTTTACTAAAGGGAAGAAACCGGACACGACAGATGAAGTATGGGAAGAATTGGATGAGAAAGCTCTGTCCACTATTCAGTTATGCCTCACGAACGAAGTTTTGCAGGAGGTACTAGATCAAAAGACAGCCGCAGGTTTATGGACAAAGTTGGAGAGTATTTTTCTGACAAAGTCTCTCACCAATCGATTGAGACTCAAGCAACGACTCTTCACTTTTCGTATGGCTGAAGGTACTTCTCTCAAATCTCATATTTCTGAGTTCAATGCTCTTATCGCTGAATTAAGAAGCATTGATGTTAACATTGAAGATGAGGATCAAGCTCTTTTATTGCTAGTTTCACTACCTCCCTCTTATAAGAATTTTAGAGAGACCATGATTGTCAGCAGAGAAACTAGTGATTTTGAAGATGTCAAGACTAGTCTGCTAAATAAGCAGAAACTTGATACAAAATTGACTTCTGATAGTAGTAATAATCATGGGGCTGGTTTAGTTGCTCGGGGAAGGTCTGTTGAGAGAAGAAATTTTGGCAGGAGCAGGTCAAAGTCTAAGCATAGAGATATGATTTGCAACTATTGTAAGTCCCCAGGGCATATTAAGATCAATTGCCTAAAACTAAAGGCAAAGGAGCAAAGAGAAAATAATTCGAATCAACAGAATCATGGGAATGTCAATCGTCATAACAATCGCAACTATCAGAACAGACAGAATAGGCGAAACGAAAATCCTGCTCAAGCTGATGTTGCTAAAGAAGAAGACAAAGATTGGCTTTTGATTGCAGATAACAAAGATAAATTCTGTGATAGTTGGATTCTTGATTCTGGCTGCTCATATCATATGTGTCATCATCGAGATTGGTTCTCTACGTATAAAGAACATGATGGTGGAGTTATTCTCATGGGTAATGATGCTAGATGCAAAGCTATTGGGATTGGCACAATTAATATTAAGATGCATGATGGCATGATCAGAACTTTAGATAATGTCAGGCATGTGCCTGATTTGAGAAAAAATCTAATTTCATTGGGTACACTTGACGCCAATGGTTGTAGATTTACTGCTGAGGGTGGAGTTTTGAAAATTTTGAGAGGTTCACTTTTGTTGATGAAAGGGCTTAAAATTGGTACTTTGTATCAACTGCAAGCCTCTACTGCTACTGGTTCAGCTGCGGTCTCTTCTGATATGACAGATTCAGATAATACAAAATTATGGCATATGAGACTAGGCCACATGAGTATTAGAGGGATGGATGAGCTAAGTAAAAGGGGTCTCCTGTGTGGTCAGAAAATTGAAAAACTGGATTTCTGTGAACATTGTGTTTTTGGGAAACAGAAAAGAATCAGTTTCAAAACAGGAATTCACAGCACAAAGGGCACTCTGGACTACATTCATTCTGATCTCTGGGGGCCTGCTAGAGTTCCATCGAAAGGCCTTGGTTCCAGGTATGTACTCACTTTTATTGATGATTTTTCAAGAAAAGTTTGGGTATTTTTTCTCAAGGCAAAAAGTGATGTTTTCGTTACTTTCAAGCAATGGAAAACATTAATTGAGAATCAGACCAGTAAGAAAATCAAGCGGCTGAGAACAGATAATGGGCTAGAATTTTGTGGAAGTGAGTTTAATGAGTTTTGCAAGAATGAAGGAATTGTGAGACATCATACTACAGTGTATACTCCGCAGCATAATGGTATTGCAGAACGTATGAACAGAACCTTATTAGAAAGAACAAGGTGCATGTTGTCTAACGCTGGTTTGGGCAAGGAATTCTGGGCTGAAGCAGTCAATACTGCTTGTTGGTTAATAAATCGTTCTCCTTGCATGCCTATTGAGAACAAGACACCTGAGGAGGTATGGTCAGGTAAACCCGTTGATTATTTTTCTCTTCGAATATTTGGATGTCCAGCATATGCACATGTTAGTGAAGGAAAACTAGAGCCTAGAGCGAAAAAATGTATTTTTCTTGGTTATGGTTCTGGTATAAAAGGTTATAGGCTTTGGTGCTCTGATTCATCTAAGATTATAATTAGCATAGATGTTACTTTTGATGAGTCTGCTATGCTTCATCCTGTCAAGAAATCATTAGATACTTGTCAGGAAAATCTACAAACTGCACCAAAGAAAGTGGAGTTTGAAGTATCTTCTTCACAGCCAGTTCAGTCAGTGACTGATAATATTGAGATTGAAGAATCTAAAGAAGAAAATTATTCCATAGCCAAAGATAAACCGAGAAGAACAGTAAAACCTCCACAGATGTATGGATACTCAGATTTTGTTGCTTATGCTCTTTCAGCTGTAGAGTCGATAGAATATGCTGAGCCTAAAACGTACAAGGAAGCTATTTCCTCCAAAGATTCAGCAACGTGGTTAGTTGCTATGAATAAAGAGATGGAATCTCTTGAAAAGAATCAAACTTGGGAGCTTGTCAAACCACCAAAAGGTAAGAAGATTGTGGGTTGCAAGTGGGTTTTCAAAAGAAATGAAGGTATTCCTAGAGTTGAAGACATTAGATTTAAAGCACGTCTAGTCGCTAAAGGCTATAGTCAGATTGAGGGAGTTGATTTTAATGATGTGTTTTCACCCGTCGTTAAACACAGCTCTATTCGGGTCTTTCTTGCGTTAGTTGCTATGCATGATTTAGAGTTGGAACAACTCGATGTGAAAATAGCTTTCTTGCATGGTGAACTTGAAGAGAAAATTTATATGGGTCAACCTGAGGGTTTTCAGTTTGAAGGTAAGGAAGATCATGTATGTTTATTGAAAAGATCTATCTATGGCTTGAAGCAATCACCTAGATAGTGGTACAAGAGATTTGATTCTTTTATGGTGTAACTTGGCTATTGTAGAAGCAAATATGATAGTTGTGTATATCTGTGCAAACTTCCAAATGGATCCTATATTTATCTGCTGTTATACGTTGATGACATGTTGATTGCAGCAAAAGATAAATTTGATATACAGAATTTGAAGGCACAGTTGAGCATTGAATTTGATATGAAGGATTTAGGTTTTGCGAAGAAAATTCTTGGCATGGAAATTCAGCGAGATCGGAAAAGAGGAAAATTGTATCTTTCACAGAAAAGCTACATTGAGAAGTTATTAGATCGTTTTGGCATGAAAGATGCCAAACCAGTGAGTACTCCTCTTGCTGCTCACTTTCGACTATCAACTGATTTATGTCCACATACAGATGATGAAATAAAATATATGTCAGGTATTCCATATTCTAGTGTAGTTGGTAGTATTATGTATGCTATGGTTTGCACTCGACCTGACATATCACATGATGTTAGCGTGGTAAGTAGATATTTATCATGCCCAGGTAAAATTCATTGGCAAGCAGTGAAGTGGATTTTGAGATATCTGAAGGGTACTTTAGATTATGGTTTAGAGTTTGGGAAAACTTGTGAAACTCTGACTGGATATGTTGACTCTAATTATGCTGGTGACCTTGATAAAAGGAGGTCTTTGACAGGGTACATATTTACTGTTGGGGGTTGTGCAGTCAGTTGGAAAGCTTCTTTGCAGCATACAATTGCTCTGTCTACTACAGAGGCAGAATATATGGCTATTACAAAGGCAATCAAAGAAGCTATATGGCTAAGAGGCTTATTTGGAGAGCTCAGTGTGGATGATGATGTGACTGTTGTGCATTGCGATAGTTAGAGTGCTATACATCTTACTAAAGATCAGATGTATCATGAGAGAACAAAGCACATTGATGTGCGGTATCATTATATTCGAGACATTCTTGCTGATGGCGATATTAAGGTCTTGAAGATTGGTACAGAAGACAACCCAGCTGATATGTTGACAAAGTCATTGCCCTTTACTAAATTCAAGCACTGCTTGGATTTGGTTAATGTTTGCAGCAACTGAGTTTTATGCTGGTGGGAGGAGAAGATTGTTTTAATATTTACGTCTACTTGGGAATTCAAGTCAAGGTGGAGATTTGTTATGTATGCCTTGAATAGGGAATAGGCTCAAGTTATGGGCCTTGGGCCAACATTAGGGTTTGAGGGGTAATACTATAAATATTGCTCTTTCGTCAAACTGTCAGTAAGAGAGAAGCTTACGTTGCCTCTTTTGTAATCCATTGATTCTCATAGTGGATTTTGCCTCTCCTCTCTCCCGTGGTTTTTCCCGCAAGGGTTTTCACGTAAATCTTGTGTGTTCCGTTCTTCTTATCTGTCTCAATTTCGTCTTAGTTTCCGCATTGTCGTAACAAGAGACTGCATCATCGTTATTAACTTGAAAGATCCTAGGCTGTGCGATCGTCCCGTACTGCTTCCCGTCATTGATTTCGGGGAAAATGAAAAAAAAAAAAGGCCTCAACTGTCCTTACTTACTTTCTCAATTAAGGGCCCAAACTGAAATTTATGCCAAAGAAGGGCCCCAACTTCATTTTTTTGTGTCAAAGATGGGCCCCAACTTATTTTAATTTCATTTTCCTTTTTTTCTGTTTGCATTATTTTAATATTTTTTATAATTTTTTCTTTTTCTTTTTTTTTCTTCTTTCCCTCTCCTCTCCCCTCTCCTTCCCGTCCCTCCCCTCCCTTGCAGACCGTTGCTCCTTCTTCTCTAGTGCCACTGTGTCCTCTACTCCATCCTTCTTCCTCCGGCTGCCCGGTGATGGCCATGACTCGGTCCAGCGAGCTCGAGGCGGCTACTCCCGGCGATCTCGGGCTCGCATCGAGGCAGGCAAGCCACGAGCTCGCCATGTCCAGGCGAGCTCGAGCTCGGCCATGGCCGGCGAGCTCGGGACTTGCCAGATAGGCAAGCTTCAAGCTCCACCTAGGCCAACGAGGCAGGAGTTCTTCGGCCTCGGCCAAGCTTGAGGCTCGCCAGCCGATTTGGCGAGCTCGGGCTCCACGCCATGGCCGAGATCTACTGGATCTGGCAAGCCCCGAACTTGAGCTCGCTTGGACATCCTCATGCTCCACGCCATAGCCAAGCTCGCCTAGCGAGCCCCCGAGCTCCCTCGGCAATCTCAATTGCATTGACCACCACCTCCATCGACACCCCTCATCGGCCATTCCTCGAGAATCCATCTCTCGGTGACTCTCTTCCAGCCCATATCTTGGAATTGCGACCGCCGTCGCCTGGGCCGGCGAGGTCGAGCCTCGACCGGCCATGGCGTGGCTCGACCTCGCCGCCACTGCCTCGCCCATCGACGACAAGGTCGACCCCTGCCATGGCCGGGCGGGGCAGTCTATCCGATCACACCTCTGGCCGATCGCCGGCCTATGACGACCGGCTGAGTTGTAGGGGAGTGGTTGGAGTTGCTGGGGAGGGGAGGGACGGGAAGAGGAGGGGAGGGGAGGGGAGAGGAGAGGGAAAGAAAAAAAAGAAAAAGAAAAAATTATAAAAGAATATTAAAATAATGCGAAAAAAAAGAAAAAAAGGAAAATGAAATTAAAACAAGTTGGGGCCCTTCTTTGACACAAAAAATGAAGTTGGGGCCCTTCTTTGGCATAAATTTCAGTTTGGGCCCTTAATTGAGAAAGTAAGGGCAGTTGAGGCCTTTTTTTGACATTTTTCCTTGATTTCGTCTGTATTTTCCCGAGCTGTAGCATCGGTGCGCTTTTACTCTTGTAGTGTTCCAAGATTCGATGACTTGACTTGTTTCGATAGGCTTTCCCATCCGGATCCGGATCCCCTACCTTACAAAAAGTAAGGCAGAGGATCCATACACTTCCCATCATACCTTGTCTGCCCATTCATATGTTGTAATCGTAGCACACGTTACTCGAACACAAATTAAATATGACCAGGACGTTCCTAGCTTAATTGCACAGCTATTTTAAATTTGGTAACAGTGCAAGGGCAGCCACGCATTTCATTTCACGCGGAAATGGCAATCAACATTCCTAAATCGTTCACCGAAAACGGGAGTTAAATATGCTCCGAAAAGTATGGATCTCTCTTGATTTTTTGAACGAGGGAATCTGTCGGGCCGTAGTTTAGTTGATGGAAGTTGTGTTATCACAGAGTCAAGATGAATTATTCAATTGTAGATACGGTAATATCCAGCTATTGTTCCTTTCTCTAGAGCAGAGGAAAAAGAAGAAATGAATAGACCGTTTTGGCTGTGCCATGATAGAATGGGAGTGACAGGGATGATTGTTACATATCGGGACCATAGTTGTTGAGGCGACAAGGCGAGCTAGAAGCATCTAAAACGTCTAGGCGATTAGGCGCCTGCCTAGTCGTCCGCAAGGCGATAAGGCAGCTAAATTTTTTAAAAAATAACTGTTGCCTTTGGAGTATTTTCATACGTGAATTTAATTTGTTCGAGAAATATAAGAAATGGGTTTTATTGTTATGGAGTGAAATCATTGAAATACAAATACTATAATCGATAGAAATGGAAAAAAATCATCACTTGTCAGAAATGTCCAAGGCGTCCAAGGCACCCAAAGCGACGCCTAGACAGCCAAGGCGCCCTCCTTGAAGAGAACCAGCAAGGCGACAGGACGCCTTGGGCATCTGAGGTCGCCTTATCGCCTAGGCGACGCCTTGATCACTATGATCGGGACACAACAAAGTTGGTTCCGCTCTACATGTGCTAAAGATTCGATTAACTTTTAGGAAGCCGCTAGCTTGACAGTTTGACAGTACTATCACTATTTCTGACCCCACGATTTTTCAATTAGTGAGTGCTTTATGCAAAACACGCAGTGATGGTGCATGTATCTACAGTCTGATAGTACTACCAAACTGTCAAGAAAGCATTTCTCTAACTTTTATGATGAGATTCAACAGTTTTATTAGGGTAATTTTCTAAGATGGCCTTAGGATTCTTAGCCATTACAGAGAACAAAAACAAAGAATTTTTTGTACAGTTCTTTTTGTTGGCCATCAGGTATAAGATCACAACAAACCAAATTCTATACTGATCGAAAAAAAAAAAGATAGCTTTTGATCATGTTTATTGTACGATTCCTCATAGTGTAAGATCTAAATTCAATCGGAAGATTGATAGTAAAAAAAAGTAATCATGTTAATCAATGACATCGAATCAGAACAAAGGAATCGTCTCGGTCTCATACTTCTAAGCATCTATGTTAAGATTGTTATCTTTCCATTGTTTTTATTCCTTGTTTCGGTGTGGGAACCTTCTCTAAGTTAAAGAATGCTAGGGCATTAGAACTCAAAGTGGGAATTGCCAACACGTCTCCCGGTTTCCTTTGGAAATCACGTGGCCGAGACAGCACCGTTCCTTCTCTCGGAAGTTGGAACACCTTTGCAAATTTCGAATCGGGAATTGACATCATCGGGATGGAGTCATCAGAAAGTGCTCAATTTGAACTAAGCTTCGTGTTTTTTGGACTAAAACATGTGGGAAGCAGTTGACCAACCTCTCGCGCTCAGTGATGAGGCATTGAATACGGCCTCCATCTCGGGTCCGAATTGCCTAACCTCCTAACAGGAGGTTAGGGGATTCGGATCCCTCCATCTCCCTCCATATAAATTCCCTGAACTACCACAGATTCATCTCTTTCTCTCTCTCTCTCTCTCTCTCTCTCTCTCTCTCTCTCTCTCGCTTTGTGCAAATATCGTCGCTCAGAAATGGGAAGCATCGACCGTGAGCGAGAGGGCATGAGCTCTAGCCAACCCTTGCTGCCGGAGTCGCCCCCGAACGGCAAGAGCAAGGACCGGGAGGAGGATGTCGACAGCAGGGACCTCAAGACCAGGGTCTGGATCGAAACCAAGAAGCTATGGCAGATCGTCGGTCCCGCCATCTTCAGCCGCGTCTCCTCCTACTCCATGAACATCATCAGTCAGGCCTTCGCCGGCCACCTCGGTGAGGTCGAGCTCGCCGCCTTCTCCATCGCCAACACCGTCATCGTTGGCTTCAATTTCGGCCTCCTGGTTTGTAACCAAACTACTACTCCTGAGATTTTCTTTTTTCTTTTTTTTTGGCTAATGTGGATGTTGTGGCATGTCTTAAGGGCTTGGAACGGGTGAGATAATATGCTACTAATTTTGTTAATGGAAATTTTTGTGCGGCGAAAACGCAGCTCGGGATGGGAAGCGCGCTGGAGACGCTATGCGGGCAGGCCTTCGGGGCGAAACGGTACCGCATGCTCGGCATATACATGCAGCGGTCGTGGATCGTCCTCTTCTGCTGCTGCTTCGTGCTGCTCCCCGTCTACGTGTTCGCCGCGCCTCTCATGAGGCTGCTCGGCCAGCCCGACGACGTGGCGGAGCTGACGGGCGTGGCGGCGGCGTGGATGATCCCGCTCCACTTCAGCTTCGCCTTCCAGTTCCCGCTCCAGCGGTTCCTCCAGTGCCAGCTCAAGAACCCGGTGATCGCGTGGGTCTCCCTCGCCGCCCTCGCCTTCAACGTGCTCTTCAGCTGGCTCGCGGTCTACGTGTTTGGGTTCGGGATCGTGGGGCTGTCGGTGGTGCTCGACATCTCGTGGTGGATCCTGGTCTTCGGGCTGTTTGGGTACACCACCTGCGGGGGGTGCCCATTGACGTGGTCGGGTTTCTCGACGGAGGCGTTCTCGGGGCTCTGGGAATTCCTCAAGCTGTCGGCGGCGTCTGGGGTCATGCTCTGGTGAGAGTTTCGTGTTCCTTTTTTTTTTTCCCAAGTTTAATTGGATCCGAATCGCCTGTCATTCCCTTTGAAGAGCAAGCGCATGTCCGAGCCGTCCATTTTTAAACAGACGGCCCAGATCTCTTGTTTTTATGGGGCAACTTTTTGAATTTTTTATTTTTTTATTTTTTTAGTAATAATCTGAGCCGTCCATTCATAATACGGACGGCCCGGATTCCAAGGACAGGGCCTGTCCTTTTGAGAAAAGGGCAGACGATCCCTTCACAAGTTTCCAACTCTGTCGTTTTGTTCCATCTCACAATGTCCTAATCTTATTTTGCTTTCAAGGGTCTAAAAAAAAGAAGAAGTGATTTTTGTTAACTGGGGTTTTGGTTTTGTTTGATTGAGAAGCTTGGAAAACTGGTACTATCGAATTCTGATACTCCTCACCGGGTTCCTACAAGATGCGACGGTCGCGGTGGATGCTTTGTCAATCTGGTACGTCTCATTTTCATGTCCTCTTTCATCGTCTTGAGTTGCTAGTCTGACGGTAAGAGAGGGATTATAGTCGCAGGTTTTTTTTTTATTTAAAACTTCATTCTAAACATCTTATTAAACTGGAAAACAAAACTCTCGGAATGGTGATTTTAAGAAAATCGAAATTCATTTTCTACATGCGGACATGTTATGGTCTGCTTTCGATGGCACGAGATATCTCGAGAAAAAGGTAGTTGCTTTTGGGGCTTGGCTTATTTTTGGTCCCCATGTTGCAGCATGAGCATCAATGGCTGGGAGATGATGATCCCACTTGCTTTCTTTGCCGCAACCGGGTACACCTCTCTCTCTATCTCTCTCTTTATCTCTCTCCGCCTTACCTCTGAGTTCGAGCTAACAGTCAAACTCCAAGACTATAGCCAGAGAAAGCGTCTTCCCCTTGTAGCTTGACCAGCCAGTAGCCATTGAGTGAAGTATTCGCTTGGTTCCACGTGTCGTTTTCCCCTAACCACAGTTCAAATTTCGCAGGGTTCGGGTGGCGAACGAGCTGGGCGCCGGGAACGGCCAGGGCGCCAAGTTCGCGACCAAGGTTTCCGTCGCTCAGTCGACTATAATCGGCGTCTTCTTCTTCGTTCTGATCATGATATTTCACGACAAGTTTGCGTACATATTCACGTCGAGCGAGGACGTCCTCGAGGAGGTCGACAAGCTCTCCCTCCTCTTAGGAGTCACCATCCTCCTTAACAGCGTCCAACCGATCCTGTCAGGTGCTGTTCCTAAAAAAACTCACATTAGTGGGTGCACCATAGAGTCCGATACTCGTGTGGATCTTAAGATAAAAGGGCCTGTGTTAAACTCGAATCTAACGACATCCTCTTTGTTTGATTCATGACAGGAGTAGCGGTGGGATCGGGATGGCAAGCGTACGTCGCGTACATAAATCTCGGGTGCTACTACGTTGTTGGGCTCCCGCTTGGAATACTCTTGGGATGGTGGGTTGACTGGGGTGTCATGGTACGCTCTTCGCCTAATTTACGTGTCATTGGAATCGGTGTACGACGATTCACAACTTTTTTTTTTCGTGAAGTTCTAATGATTTGTGAATGCATCTTTCAGGGCATGTGGGGTGGGATGATATTTGGTGGCACCTTGATCCAGACAGTGATCTTGGCGATCATAACTATACGCTCGGATTGGGATAAGGAGGTAAATCCACGCGACCATAAATAAATAAATGCTCGTTGACATGCTCTCCGTCTCTCTTTCTCAACAATAATTTCATTAAAAATCTCGTGACGATGGTTTCGTTCAGGCTAAGAAAGCTGCCGAACGGGTGAACAAGTACTCAACCCGGAAGCCCGAAATCGAAGAGCAAGAGGACAGCGCAGGCGGAGATAGCCGCGGCTACACCCGCTCGCAGGAATCTATTGTCGGGCAGCTGAAACCTTAAGCAGCTGTCCAAGTCCACATTGTTGTTAGCCACCATGGTAGGAGCAAGCGAGCAACATGGTCAAGCTGATAACTCCATGACAGAACATGGGAAGGAATATTTTGGTCTTGAGGGAGTAGATTCTCGAGGTTTTTCCTCATCAGATAACATTGGTCTCAAATTTTGGGCAACTAATCACTAGCGCCCGTCATTTTCTCTGATACATAACAATTTGTGATGGGGTTGCTGCATATATGCAATGTGACGGGGGAAGTCGACTAGCGACCTTGGTCTTTGTCTGTAACCGCGAGGACGCTTGCGCATCATTTGACCTATTCTATACCTTTTAACTTGGGTAATTCTTCTGGCCATCTCATGGATGGTCCGTATAACTGATTTAGGGCGACTGACGTCGTAATTTCACTAATCGGGATATCACCAATCCGGGGAAATTATCGAATGTCCAACTTACCGATTGGATGACTTACCAAATCTCGCAGACGACTTATCGAGCTTCCGATCTGCCGAATATCGTTTCGATTCAATTTCAATATTCGTTTTAGGATATCTTTAGATTTGATTTGCAATATTTCAATATTCGTTTTCTATTTTAGGAAACTTAGCAATAGAGATATGTGCGATATTCATTTTGAATTCTCTTTTAATTAAGATAAGATTTGATTCGTTTTAGCGTTATCTTTTGTAATTCTATTTCTTTTAGGAGTCCTAATGTTTGCTCTTTGTAATATTCAGACTTTCATTAATCGAATTCGGAGTATTCTGAGGAATTGATTTCCTATTTTTCGCTACCCTACGTCAATAACACTAGAGTTATCGCAGCTAGCATACTATTTGGTTTGCAGATGACGTGGGATATTCTCCTTAGATGTCCAAATAGACTCAGTAACTTAGGTACTAGTTAAAATTTATCACCGGCCCACTCCTTTGGTCGGTCGCTGACTGTCGTTGAGGCCTGGCGACTGGCCGAGGAATGGGAACAAGAAATAAAAAAGTGCAAGAAGTAATTTGGAAAAGTGTTTTTGCCTCTTCAGATTGGGGAATTGACTTTTCTAATTTTATGGATGAATATTTTGGTTGATCGAAAAGTATTTTTGGTTAATTTTCTATTTTCAACTAATCAAAAGATGAAAGTTTGGAAAACGGATTTCGAAAAAGCACTTTCACTCAAAAGAAAAATCATTATTATCAAGAACATAGCATAGCAACTGCAGTAATGTGGAGAGAAGTTGCAATAATGATGACTTAACCTAGGTCATGATGTTCCTTTTGATTTCGATGATTTCAAGGGGTCATACATTCAAATTTATAATAGGAAAATTGTCCAAAAAAAAATTTAAGCCGATCATGCTTTTGCCAATTTAATTTCAAACTTCATGACAATTTGGCCAATTGCATCTTATTAGCTGGAAATCACTATATGGATGTCGTTCGTCCTACGTCCAAACGAAATTTATTTTATTTTAATTTTATCTTTTCTTTTCGCCGATACCCTCGGCGGCACAATTGAAAAAAAAAAACAAAGAGACAAAAAAGAAAAGATAAAGAAAATTAAAAAATTATCCATGCCAATGCCAGTCGTGCCACACGAACTGTTATATTTTGACGTTAAATTAGTGATAAGGTTATTTTTTATCATTCACTTTGTTTTAGGATTTTTTAGGAGTATAAAAAAATATCTTGCATATCATATTGGAAAGTTTGTTGGAAGCGCGCAAAAGAAGTCCATTACTTTCACCTGGGAAAATAACCAAGAAGGAGCCCAAGTCCAAGTCCGTCAATATATCCGGTTGAACCCACATTCACTCAAAAGCTTAAGCCAATGAGTTGTGGACCAATTTGGATATATTAACTGCTCAACACCACATTAATTCTCTAATGTGGGACTTCTCTAAAACAACTTACACATGCATCCTAACAATCTCCCCCTCACGCGTGAGCTCCAGTGTTAGGTTTGCTCCCCCTTAATCCAAGTATCCTTCTGCACCAACTTATCTCAACATGAATCTCCAAGTCAATTGCATTACACCAGCAACTATGCACTACAACCAACCAACATCAACTGCTAAACATGGTCTCCATCTTGCATCTCAAACCAACTGTCCATGGTCTTTTCTTGCCAAGACTCGAGTTATCCGACCAACTGTCCATGGTCACTTCTCGCCTGACCAACCGTGATGGCAATTTCCACTAGAAACAAGCGTCGATCATGAGATTTCTTTATTGAGATAGTTACAAACAACGGAACAGATTGGAGGCCCACCAATTAACTATTAGCTCTGATACCATTTGTTGCGAAAAAATGCCAAGAGACAAGCAAATTCAAGCGTGAAATAGTAAGGATGAAAGTAAAATAACACACGAGACATAATATACGTGGAAAACCCAAAACAGGAAAAATCACTTGAAGAGAGAGGGGTTTCACTATCTTCGGCTTAAGTACACCCCAAGTGCTAGAAGTTGCGTACGGCGCTCACTTTAGTGCCAAAACTTTTAAATCGATCACTTTAGTGTTAAGTTTTTGTAACTTCGATCGCTTAAGTGCCAACTTCTTTTAAAAACGATCACTTTAGTGTCAACTCCGATTTAAGTTGACGTTGCTCGCCGAAAATCCGACACGTGTATTTTTTATTATTATTTGAGCTGACGTGGCTCATCGGATTTGGCACTGAAGTGATCGTTTTTAAAAAAAAGTTGGCATTTAAGTAATTGAAATTATAAAAACTTAGCACTAAAGTGATCGATTTGAAAGTTTTGGCACTGAAGTGATCGAAGTTACAAAAACTTAGCCCTAAAGTGATCGTGTGAAAGTTTTTGCACTAAAATGAGCGTCGTACACAACTTATGGCACTTGAGCTGTACTTAGCCCACTATCTTCAATAACGAGTACAAGTGTACAATCAAAGATCTGACAAGAAGAAAGCGAAAAATAAAAGGTTTCGGGGCAGAAGCAAAAGTAAACGCTTTCCAATATGATATGTAAGATAACCTTTTTATATCCCCCTCTAAAAAACCCTTAAACAAAGTGAATGGTAAAAAATAACCTTATCACTAATTTAAAGTCAAAATATAACAAATCTCCACCTTGACTTCAAATCTCCAGAAGAGCGTTTAACCAAACGCCACAAGACCTCTCTCATCAAGAGTAATCACACAAGGCCACTCACCAAATGACGGAATTAACGACGCACACCCCTAAGCCTATGTAAGCGTACTCGATGTAGAAAATAAGGAATGAACCGCCATCAACATCACCCAAGTAACTCAAACAAGAAGAACACCAATCAAATCCAAACAATGCTTGAACTTGGTAAAAGAAATTGGTTTAGTCAACATATCTGCTGGATTATCCGTTGTAGGTACTTTCTTCACTGTTACTGTACCTTTAGCAACCTCATCACGCACAAAGTAATAGCAAATATCGATGTGTTTCGTTCTCTCGTGATACATCGCGTTTTTGGTCAACTGAACCGTATTTTGGTTATCGCAAAAGATAATGAGGCTCTCTCCTGCTTCACCCCAAGTTCTCTAACCAAAAGCTTCAACCAAAGAGTTTCCTTTGCTGCTTCCGTTGCTGCCATGTACTCTGCTTCGATGGTAGATAAAGCAATTGTGTTTTGCAAAGTTGCTTTTCAACTAACCACGGTACCTGTCAAAGATCTCCTTTTATCGAGATCACCTACATAGTCAGAATCAATGAAGCCAACAACTGAATTCCCTATATCACAATATTTATCAAAGACCATACCAACATCTGAGGTACCCCGGATATACCGAAGAATCCATTTCACTGCTTGCCAGTGAGCTTTATCTGGATTTATCATATACCTGTTTACAACACTAACTACCTAAAATATGTCTGGACAAGTGCATACCATAGCATAGGAGAGATTCTTCATCGATCTAGTGGCCGGTGAATCATTGATCAAAGAACGAGCAACCGCCAGGTTTAATGATTTGGTTGGATTTAAATCCTCCTTACTCTTTGTCTAAGATTGGATAATTTGGATAACCAAGTTTGACACATATGGAGGCCCAATGTATGGTCCTAATTTCAACATGCCACCTCTCTCAGCCTTCTTACTCTCTGCCTAGAATCTTCGGACCTCTTTCAACAGTGGATTCATGAAAAGAGAAAGAAGAGCTAGCGACTCTAACGAATCTAATCTTGCTCGTGTTGAGGTGAAAATAAAGGGGGACACACTGCCCAATTGTTCTTCCACTTGGTTTCTTCGGGAAGATAGAAAATCCATGCGGTTATGCACTCTTCGAATAAGAATCCATTTTCTGACAGATCTTAGCTTTCGTGCTTTGGTGGGTCTCTGAGATCCTTTCGATGACCTATGTTGTGTTGAAGGGATATCTATATGATTCGATCGATTGCGTAAAGCCCGCGGTCATAAGACTACCCACAACACTAGAATATAGAACTCAAGATATCTCATCTTCCTCACCTTTGGTTTTAGGTGACAAAGAAGCAAAAAGTCTAAAATGGGACCCCAGATGAATACTTGCCAGTTTAGCATTCTTCATATCGATACGTTCAAGCACTTTCTCAATATACCCTAACATCTCAACCTGTCTATCTCTACGAATCTCCATACCTATAATTTTCTTAGCAGCTCTAAGATCATTCATCTCAAATTCTCTGCTAAGTTGCTTCTTTAACAACTGTATCTCTGACATGTCCTTTGTTGCAATAAGCATGTCGTCGACACACAATAGCAGATAAAAAAAAGAATTATCACGCAATTTTTTATAGTACACACAACTATCATGCGCACTTCGGGAGTAATCATAACTTAACATAAAGCTATTAAATCTCTTGTACCATTGTCGTGGAGATTGCTTGAGACCATACAAAGAGTGTTTCAACCTGCAAACTTGATCTTCTTTACCCTCAATAGTGAACTCCTAGGGTTGAGACATAGAGATTGTCTCTTCAAGTTCGGCATGCAAAAAAGCGGTCTTTCCATCAAGTTGTTCAAGTTCTAAATCATAAATTGCCACTAATACAAGCAACACACGAATGGAACTATGTTTCACAACTGGAGAGAACACTTCATTGAAGTCGATCCATTCCTTCTGACTAAAGCCCTTCGCTAACAAACGTGCCTTGAATCTTTCATCTTCAACCTCTGGTATTCCCTCTTTTCTTTTGAAAATCCACTTGCATCTAACTGCTCTTTTGCCCTTAGGCAATTTCACAAGATCCCAAGTTTGGTTTTTATGAAGAGACTCCATTTCTTCATTCATCTCAACAAGCCACTTCTCATATTTAGAACAAATAGTGGCTTTATGAAATGTAGAAGGTTCTTCAATACCAAGCTCTTCAGTAACTGTAAGAGCATATGCTACCAAGTCAGCAAAATCATACTTTTGAGGAGGCTTAATTTGTCTTTTAGCTCTCCCTGCAGCCAAAGTCTGAGGTTGTTCAACTTCTTCTTTAATCGAATTTGAGCGTTGTTGGTCACTATCACTTTCTGATTGAGTAAGAATGTCTTCAGAGATTCTTTGTGGATGCTTTACACTAAACTCCACATCTTTCGCTATATTCTCTTCCTGAATATCTGTAAACTCAACAACTTTTCTGTGATCAAGCATGGAATTTTCATCAAAAGTAGCATCCCTACTGATTATAAACTTTGGTGACTGAGGATCAGGTTACCACAATCTGTATCAATTAACTCAATCTGCATAACCAACAAAAATACCTTTCTTGGCTCTAGGTTCAAGCTTACCATATTTTACATGATACTAAGCGGGACATCCAAATATTTTCAAGACAGAATAATCAGAACGTTTACCAGACCATACCTAGTTTGGAGTTTTACATTCAATTGCGGTAGAAGGAGAACGATTTACCAAATAACATGACATGTTCACGGCTTTAGCCCATAAATCTTTATCAAGTCCAGCATTAGAAAGCATACATCTAGCTCTCTCTAAAAGTGTTCAGCTCATGCACTCTGCTACCTCATTCTATGAGGTGTATACCTGACTATTCGATGTCAAACAATTCATGAATCTTCACAGTACTTGTTAAAATCACCTCCGCAAAACTCAAGACCATTGTCTGTTCTGATACGCTTTATCTTCTTGCTAGTTTGATTTTCAATCTACATCTTCCACTTCTTGAAAGTATCAAAAACGTCACTTTTACGCTTCAAGAAATAAACCTAGACTTTCCTAGAAAAGTAGTCAATAAATGTCAGAAGATAAACTGCACCACCTTTAAATGTAACTTGTACAGGTACCGACAAATCAGAGTGAATATAGTCAACTGTGCCCTTCATCGAGTGTACCCCAATACTGAAACTAACTCTACGTTGTTTCCCATAAACACAATACTCACAAAAGTCAAGTGGAACTATATGCTCCCCACAGAATAGACCACGCTTACTCAGGATAGTCATTCCTCTTTCGCTCACGTAACCCAACCGTATATGCCACAACCTTGATTTATCATAATTTAAAGAAGATGGTTTATTTAAAGAACCCGCAATAGTACTTCACTGCATAATGTAAAAATCATTATTTTTGTTACATCTCATCACAATCAAAGAGCCCTTTGAAATTTTCAAAACTCCACCTCCACCGATATACGTGCATCTAGTAGAATCCAAACTGCTCAAAGAAATAAAGTTCTTCTTCAAATATGGGATGTTTCTAACATCTGTCAAAGTTCTTACTACCTTGTCATGACAGTTGATCGACACTATACCAATACCCACAATCCTGCAAACTGCATTGTTACCCATCAAAACTGAACCACCAGTGACTTTCTCATATGTGTGGAACCAATCTCTATTTGGGCACATATGTATGAACAAGGCGAATTCAAAATCCATTCATCGTCTACACGACAATTCGAAGATAAAACATTAAGAACATTATCTGCATTAGCAAACTCATAATCATTTATCAGACTAACCGAATCAGAACTCACCATCGACTTTTTCCCCTTAGCTTTGAGCAAATGACACTCATTTTTATAGTGTCCGAACTTGTGACAATAGTAACACTCAACTTTTTTCTTGTCCTAGCTTGACCTAGACTTCGAATGCCCTTAACTATTATTGTGTCTATCCCGATGATTCGACATTCCCCTAATAACTAAGCCATCGACTTTATCTACGCTGCTACTCGCATTCAACTTTGTACGCATCTCCGCAGAATTCAATGAGGCCTTCATATCCTTAAGAGTTATGGATTCTCTTCCATACAACATAGAATTCACAAAATTCTCATACGAGCTCGGTAGCGAGTATAACAAAGTTAGTGCTTGATCCTCATCATCTAACTTCAAATCTAGATTTTTCATATCCATAATGATTTTATTAAATTCATCTAGATGTTCTTGAATAGGAGTACATTCTTTCATCTTTAATGTATAAAGACGCTACTTCAAGAATAATCTCGTCGTAAGAGATTTCTTCATATAGAGACTTTCTAGCTTTTGCCATAATCCCGAAGCTAGAAATGGGGAGAAAGTGTTGAGTGGTCTTGGGCCACTCTTGTGGCATCCCCTATTCGCTAGATTCCTAACGATCAGAAATGATCGAAATGGGTTTTGAAACTGATTTTTAATATAAGGACTCAAGGCCATAGGATGTGAATTGAGGCAAAGAGACCTAGATATGTCATGATGACCTGAGTAAAAAGAAAGGATTAAGAAATTCACCGAGAGTGTTATTAGCTAATGCTAAACAAAGTACTTGAGGTACAAGATACTAAGTCATGGACATGAGAGCATGTCATGGGATAAGATTTAGATTTGTTTAGTCATATAGATAGGACATTGAAGGACTACCCGAAGGTTTTTATAGTAAAGGATTATAATGCATCGGATTGAACTTGGAAGATCAAGATATTTATAGGTTTGGTCGGTTACTTATAAGTTGGCAAGAATTCAAGTACACAAGGTCATACATCCGAAAATCTCTCAGCTTGATGAGCAAGAATAGCGCGGCCTTTAAGGGTAATGCCAAGTGGCATAAGCTTTCTTCAAGTAGGGAAGATAATTGGTCGAAATTCCTAGGAAACTAGCAAGAAGAATGAGCTTCAACCATTGGCTCCAATCCCATCAAAATCTTGCAAATGGTTACTGTTGACACCTGATTTTTTGTCATCTTTTATTTCAATTTTTATTTCTAAAATTAATTAAAAATAACAAAAAAAGGTCATAAAATCACAAAATTAACTTTGGAAGCCTTGGCCTAGCCTTAGGAACCAATTTTGAACAAAAAATATTTTTCGTAATTTTTAGTATTTTTTTTTGAATTTATTTAATTATTAAAATACCCAAAAATCAGAAAAATACCATTCGTGGTCAGAAAAATGCACAAAAATAGTCAATAATTTTATTTTAATTCCCTCTTCAAGTTGGTCTCGTTAAATCTTGAAAATTAAACTCGGGTAACTATGTTACTTCACAATCATACACCCGAATCGAGCCTAAAAATTTCTCTTTGAGTCTTTTAATTTTCAATTTCCTCTCCCAATAAGCCATGACATTTTGATCTAGAACCTTGAAGTGCTATTGGGTCAATTAGGCCTTCAATTTGATCAATTTTGACAAAAAGGACTTAATTGCATAAATTTTTTTGCGATTTATTTCCCGGTTTCGCGAATCTTAAAATTAAATCATTATTAGGGATACCCATGAAAATTAAACACATCTACCATATGTTTTTCATCGTCCCGAACTCAGTGGTGCCCTCAATTTTGACTGATTCGATCGTTCGAGCCTTCGATTGAGCAAAAATCATTTTCGGACCCTAGGGACAATTTGGGGTTTTCACTAAATTTCAATCCATTGATTCGTGAAACACCCATATTTGACGAAAAACATGCCGAGGAATCCAATTTTTACATCAATTTTACGAAAAATGGTCAATTAGAGGTTCAATTAGGCGAAAATTAGGAACCGGTCCGGTCGGGTCGGATCCGACCCGACCGGACCCGACTGAACCAGATCTGTAAAAGAAGACAAATCCTGCTCTCCTCCACGTACAGTACAAAAAAGACAGGTAGCAGCAGCAGCAAAAAAATGCAGAGCAGGGGCAGCGACCGGGAGACCAAAAACTGGACGGGAGCAGGCTCTTTTTCAGCAGGGAGGAAAGGCGTGATCGTCCTGAATCCCTGGAGGCTCGAGGATATACAGGGGTGGTTCATAGTGAAGGAGGAGGAGCTTTTTTTTGGTTCCACAGAGAAAGAGGGAGAGGAAAACCGAGAGCTTGTGAAGGAAAAGAGAGAGAGCCCGTGCCGTTTGAAGGTTTATTCGGGGCTCTCCGACCTCGATATCATCAACCCCAGTTCCGCCGAAGCTTGGCTTTCCGCCATAGCTCTTCGAATAGGTCAGTATTAAGGCCTGTAACTAACCCATGTTTTCGGATACATAGAAGTTTTGGCTCGGTTTGGTTTTTTTGACCAAACCAAGCCTATTACAGCGTGAATGCACACCCACTCACACATATTTGCATGATTCCTTGCCTCGGTTTTGCTTGTGGAGTCACGGTTTCGGTCCGGACGCCTTGTTTTTTAATGCCCACCATGTGCTCGACGAAATGACTCCGAGCCACTTTCACTCTCATAGCTCTCGGTCGCGTGTCACTCGAGTCTTTGAGCATATTTCATGCCTTGAACTTGTCCTATAACCAAAGCTAAGCTCTTCTTGCCCTCTATTTTGCATCTAAACACGACGAAAACGGGACCCGATGCTTCACCGGCCATTATTCGGACCGAGGCTTCGACGAGGGACTTCAAACGGTCGCCGACCCTTAGGCGACCTCAGGTAAGCTTCTTGACCCTCATTGGATGCTGTATGAATGGATGGAATCAAGCTTGGACGAAAAAAAAATTCGGCAAATACCTCGTCGGAGCCGGTTCGGTGGCCGTATTTTTTTGGAGTGTTTCCGACGTGTTTTTATGCCATGTTTTTGTTGTATGTTGATGTGGGTTGCTTAAGGAGTCGAACGCCACGAAAACGAGCAAAATACCAAGGTTGGGCCCCGGTTCCAATTTTCCGGCGAGGCGCCGGTCTTCTTCCTCGGCGCGCCACGTCAGCCGCCGGGGGAAGGCTTCCCCTTAAAAACTACAAAACCTAGATCGGACGGCCACGGTATTGCCACGTGTCGCGATCTCGAATTTTCAAAATTATTAAATGATTTTCGGATAATTAATTAAAAGTCAATCGGACGGCTGAAATTGTGCCAAGTGGTTCTCCGTGGATCGTCCGATCTAGTCCAAGATCGGACACATCAGGAGTAGCCACGTGGCACAATCCGAAACGTCCGATTCAATGATTTTCTAATAATTAAAGAAAAATGTTAAAAAAATAGAAAAATTCTAAAAAAATAAAAACGGTGTCGTTTTAGTCCAGCTCCGACCTGTAGGGTCGGGCCGGGCGCCCAAGAGGCGCGGGTCAGGTTTGACCCGGTCCGGAAAATATTTTTAATAATAAAGAAAATTCAAAAAATTAATTAAAAATTTTGAAAAATCGATAAAAAAATGGAAAATCATAAAAAATTAGAAAAAAAAATTATTAAAAAAATTCTGAAAATTCCAAAAAAAAAATTCAGAAAATAGGAAATGGCCACAATCAACTGGCCATGACCTATTTTGGGTATTTCAAACCCCAATCTTTTCAGAAATGACGATTTTGCCCTTTAGGCAAATCGTCTTCAAAAAAAAATTGAAGAAATTCAGAAAATTCTCAAAAAATTTCAGAAAATAGGAAATGGCCATAATCAACTGGCCATGACCTATTTTTGGTCTTTTGAAGCCCGACTCCTTCCGAAATGACGATTTTGCCCTTTAGGCAAATCGTCTCCCAAAAATTGAAAAAATTCTATAAAATTCTAAAAAAAATTCAGAAAATAGGAAATGGCCACAATCAACTGGCCATGACCTATTTTGGGTCTTTCGAACCCCAATCCTTCAAAAATGACGATTTTGCTCTTTTGGCAAGTCGTCTCCCAAAAATTGAAGAAATTCAGAAAAATCCAGAAAAATTTCAGAAAATAGGAAATGGCCACAATCAACTGGCCATGTCCTATTTCGGGTCTTTCGAACCCCAATCCCTTCAAAAATGACGATTTTGCCCTTTAGGCAAATCGTCTCCCAAAAATTGATAAAAATCCAGAAAATGAGAAATGACCACAACCAACTGGTCAAGACCTATCTTTGGTCTTTCGAATCTCGATCTTTTCAAAAATGACGATTTTGCCCTTTAGGCATATCGTTTCTCGAGAAATTCCGAAAAATTCAAGAAATTTCTCAAAAATAGGAAATGGCCACGATCAACAGGCCATGACCTATTTTGTTTAATTCAACACCCGAACCTTCCAAAAAATGACGACTTCGCCCTTCGGGCGAATCGTCCCCAAATCTTCACAGCCTACCCTTGGTCCTAAATCACACTTTCCCTAAGCCCTTAAGGATATAGTATGAGGCCCTTGATTTGAATTGATGTGCATTGACGTGGTTCATTTATGCACTTGATCGCGCTTTCTTTATATTGATCGTGATTTGATAGGATTAGTCTTTCAATCTGCATGAAACCTCTAAACCAGACTTCTCTCACCCAAAATTGCGCCTGCATGAAATCTTAGTTAGGAAAATCACTCGCGTTAGATACCGAAAGGGCATTGGTAATGACACCAACGTAACCAAGTCCCCGAACCCAAAATCTCTGGTTCCGCAGAACTGATCGATCTCTCCCAATCGATTAGTGAGGTTTTCGGTCCACCTTCCAAGAAGGACCGGTGGCAACTCCAAATGCATGTACACATCGCACATGCCACCGCAACCACACCAAGGTCGAAAGCGATTGACTCTTATCGTCGAAAACACGTAAATTTACTCTCGTTGCGATTTGGTATGGGCTTGGGAGGGCCCGCGTCGAAGAAACCCGCAACCCACATTTCAGAGTGGGGGCCCGATCGACAATCCATTAGCCCGAAAAAAAAAACAGGTCGCGACAATTACCGACCATTTGGGGCTAGGACAAGTGGCGGCATTGCCTCCCATTGCATGAAATGTCATTGGCCGATTGATGCCTAGGGAAGTGGCAAAGAATGAGCTTTAATCATTGGTTGGCAATCCCACAAGATCTCACAAGTCATGTTCGGCCATTAGGAGACTATATAAGTGGCGGCATTGTCTCTTCTTGCATGAAAATCTATTGGCCGAACACTCCTAGGGAAAATGCAAGGGAAACCATTGGTGAGAAGTCCTATCAAGATTTCATGAAAATGACTTATCACCATTGGGGGTATTGACACATGGTGGAAGATTTGGGAAGAAATCTTCAATTTGGGGGATTTGAGACAAGTGTCAAGTGGAGAACTCCTATAGACATGCAAGAAAGGCTGTTTATCTTCACTCTTCCCCTCAACATTTTCGACCAAGTAAGAGGGAGAGAGAGAGAGAGAGACCGAGAGAGAACTAGGAACCAGTCGGCATTTCCAAAGGAATGAGGGGTAAACCGAATAAGTTCAAGCTTCATTAAGGCAAGAATCCCTTCAATCTTGTCATAGGTTAGAGTACATTGTGTGATTGTCTCGCTAGGGAGTTAAAATGAAGAGTTTATGGTCAAAACCATTTCTATGGTCTGGTACAATGCTGGTTGTTTGCGGTTCTGTTTTAAACACTGAGTTGGAATTAGTACTCGAGCTATCTTGCTTAATTTTGGGAGTAGACTTGCTGAGTAGGATTGGAATATGGTGAATATAGAGTTGCCTATCTAAATTGAAGTGAAATGTGAGTAAAATACTGGTCTAGGACCGAAACTGGGTTTGGTTACTATGTTGTTCCTTTCGGGACTTGATTTACATTTGGAATCCAAAACTGTCTTCTCTCTCTTGATGAAAAGAAGAACTGATTTGCTAGGTTCTGTTTATGGTGTCGATTGGAGTGAAATTTGGGCTGCATTATGATATTTTGTCTCATATAATGGAGTACTAAGTTTGGGCAAAGAAGAACTTTGGATGACTAGATGAACCGAGAGGAATTAGGATGGAATTTTTGCAGGTTTAGGATGGAATCTATTCTCGGTTTTTAGAACAGAAAGGCTATTATGTTTTAATGGTTGTTTTGTCACAAAAATCTATTGATATCATATTTAGTTGTATAGCATATCGTAGCACCATGTTAGTACTTTGTCTAGAGTGGAAATGCTAGCTAATTTGATGTGTATTAAACTCATTTGGGAGTCAAAAATCGTGACTGGTTAGGGTGCTAAAACCGAACCGTTTTGTGGCGTAAAATGATGAGAAAATGGTCATTTCATATTATGTTATGATGAAAAACCACAGTGGAACGGAAGGAAGTCTTCTTATTGATCTTGTAACTGAGTCTTAGTCGATTTACTTGTTAGAAATTGTCTTTTAACGGTTCATTAACTTTACTGACCCGAGAGCTACCAAGGAGGAATTTACTGTTTTCTTTGTCGATGAAATTCTATCTATAATGCCTTGCTCGATTGATCATCATGATGCTAATTCTCATGTATATGTCTTTGTGAGCATGCATGCTTGTATGCCGGCCTAGCATCGTGGCTCTATTTGTAGATTTGATATTGAGAATCATGTGATTTCCAGCCGAGCTGGTACATGGTACATGATTGATATCCGATGAGATATGTTGAGTATTTACTCTTCAGTGCACTGAATTGAGTTGACGCCCCTAGGCTGTGTGAGAGGATTTGTACGGACTTGACGACCTTGAGCTGTGTGCGGGGTAGAGTCGTACCATACGTCGTGGATGCCCTGGGGAAGGGGTCGCAAGTAATTTGGCTTGCGATGGTGAGATGAATGAAGAGCATGTCATGTTCATGTTATATTGGCATTTCTGCATCGTATGATCCTTGTTTGTATATTGAGATGCTATCGCACCATGTTTGTTACAGGATTGTTTTATAGTTTGTCCTAGGGAGTCTTAGAACCCCAATGGTAGGATTGAATGTTTTCTTGCTAGCCGTCGTCTTCCCTAAGATTGCTAATGTTTTCTTGATGAAGAAAATTTTTCAGGCTCGAACTTCTGCAGGATCCGTTGGAAACACCAATCTCCCAGAATGTCGCCTCAACAGACTCAAGTGAAGCTTTGTCAAGATAAAATCTTTCATTGCTTCAAAACTGAATTCCCTACAAATTTCGGGATCTTTCAAAAGAAGGGATGAGGATAGACCCTTTTTTTTTTCAAAATCAAGCAGTCTCGTCGGACGTGGAAAACCCTCGTCATGAGACCCCTTTTTCAAAATTCAAGCAGTCTCATCGGACGTGGAGAACCCTCGTCATGAGACCTCTTTTCAAAGCAAAATTCAAGGTAGAAACCGCCTGATGGGTCAAACCAAGGTAGATACCGCCTGAAGGGTCAAATCAAGGTAGATACCGCCTGAAGGGTCAACTCAAAGGTAGATACCGCCTGAAGGGTCAACACAAGGTAGATACCGCCTGAAGGGTCAACTCAAAGGTAGATACCGCCTGAAGGGTCAACACATGGTAGAAACCGCCTGAAGGGTCAACTCATTAGTAGATACCACCATAAGGATCGACACAAAGGTCCGATCCGCCATACGGATCAAAATCCTTGGCAAATCCCAAAGCGTGAGATGCGCCTTCCTTAGGTTCTTACCAGTTAGGAATTCCATAATGGTATGACCTACCATACAGGTCAGAGCTTAATCTCCCTAGGATTTTCTGAATGACGAGTCCTAGGCATCTTTTTGAAAGTTGTCGCAACCGGCAGCATCCGGCAGGTGAGCCTCAGGTAAGCCTCTCTCATCCCAGCCCATATTCAAATTGTTGGAATAAATTGGGGATTAATTTGAGTTTTTATTAAGAGCCTTAAGGATTCGATGTCATAGCATTTCTTCTCTCATTTTTCTCAGTTGAGTCGGTTAGGAATCAGGTGCCATCTTATCTTTGAAAGAAACCTCTAACGAGATTCCTCTCAAAGAGGGGCAGCTGTTGACACCTCAATTCTGATAGTCTTTTTTAAATTCATTTTTGAAAAATTTATTTTTGCTAGTGCTATATACCAATTTGGAAAGTAAATCTGCGATTCGTGGCATCTCCCGAAAGACAACGGTAAGTAATAATAAATAAAATAATAGCAGAATAATATAAAAGGACATCCACAATTGGATTCCACTAAGGGATTTTGAGTGGCGCGGAAAGGCTAAGGGCATTAAAAATAGTAAAATGAACAAAAGAATAGACAATGGAGAATGCTCGTGGGATTGGGTGGAGTGCATGAAGAAAAGAAACATTAAAAAAGGGGAAGGAGAGCCGAAAGAGAAAACGTCCTTGAGACAACTTGGTGGGGGGGTTGATAAAAAAAAAAGAAAACCAGAGGACCATTCGGCAGGGGATGGCTAAAAAAAATCATCATGGGCGAATAGAACCGAGGGCTTCGAGAATGGTCAGGCGAGGATAGCGTCCACCGGGACCCAAGCGAATAGGGTTGGCCGCGATCTGATGGAGCCTGACATCGCGAAGTGAATAATGGTGAACGGTACGACGGCCATTCTAGCGCTCGGGAGAGGGAGAGGGCTACGCGAAATCTGAGAAGGGGGTGGTCGAGGGCTGTCCGAGAAGGCTTTCGGATGGACGCCTCCAGCTGCATGGGAGACCACCGCATCAGACGCCTCCATAGCCATTATACCTCTCGGCGTCCCTGCAGCTCTTTGACGTTTCCGCTCCAACTCCTTGCATCCACAACGATTCGACAACCGAGCTCGAACCATTGCGATGGTACTTCGTCGGCCTCATGCCAGGCGGACCTCTCCCTTCCCGGTCATCTTTCTGTTCAGAGAGCCTTCATCACAGTAGAGACCGAGACGACCCAACGCTGATCAAGTCGCCTTGCTGAGAAGTCCACTGAAACTTTGACTACCGAGTCTATCACCGAGTAGTCTTCACCGTCATTGATAGTCACTACGAGTTCGTCGAAGTCAGCCACCACCCGACTAGCCTTGCGCTGACGATCCATCCTTCGAGAGCATCATGAGCGGCCACCCATCCGCCGAGCGAGGGACCATCGTTGTGCCATCCGGAAGCCACACCGTTGCTATTGTCACTAGTAGTTGCTGTTAGGTCGCGACACCAAGCAAGCAGAAACCTGGTGCTAGTGCTGAATCTCCTCTGTTCCCAAAGTTTGTGCAACTCGTCGATGGATGACGAACGGCTTTAAGCCTCAGCGGAGGCGGTTCGTCCGCGACCAGTCGGAGCCGTCAATCTCGAGGTCCAGCTCCGACGACCTCAGACAGGAGAGATCCTCCGACCTTGTGATGGAAAAGATCACGATTCTCCGGCGGGAGGGAAGTTGCTGGACTTGAGGAGCCAGGTCTCGGAGGCAGCGGCGGCGTCGAGCGACCTGGTCGCCGGTGACGGGACGAAGCGGCTGGGCCCTGACGCAGAGAGGATCCCGAAGCATCCGGATCGTGGAGCTCAGGTCCTTGGTGGCGGCAAGCTCGGTCTGGTTTTCATGCAGGAAGCGGACGTGAAGATGATGAACAGTAGGTGAGATCTATTCTCATGTTGGGCTTTGTTGTTTAGTGTATTTTGGTTGTGTAGTTTATTTTGAGCTGGGCCGACGTTAGTGTTGGGCGGAAGAAGACTGGGCTTAGGCGTTTTGGTTCGGTAGGTTTAAAGAAAGGAAAATGGGCCTGGTTTCCTTGAGCAAACCTGGCCCGTTTCAGGTCCTACCTCACGGATTGGATCAAGCCCGGTAGCCTAATGCGGGTCTGGATCTGAAAACTCGACCTGGACCCGACCTTTATTTAAAAAAATATATATATTAAAAAATTCAGAAAATAATAAAAAATAATAAAAAATTCAAAAATTCAATAAAAAATGGAAAATCATAAAAAATTTAAAGAAATTCGTAAAATTCAGAAAAATTCTAAAAAATTCCAGAAAATAGGAAATGGCCACATTCAACTGGCCACGACCTGTTTCGGGTCATTTGACCCCCGATCTTTCAAAAAATGACGGTTTTGCCCTTCCGGCAAACCGTCTTCCAAAAAAATTCTAAAAAAATCCAGGAAAATCTCAAAAAAATAGGAAATGGCCACAGTCAATTGGCCAAGGCTCATCCCGGGTGTTTTGAACCTGATAATTCTTAAAAATGACGATTTCGCCCTTTGGGCGAATCGTCTCCCAAAAATTGACGATTTTGCCCTCCGGGCTAAATCGCCTCCAAATCTTCCCATTTTACCTCGGTCCTAAATCACGCCTTGCCTAAGCCCTTATGGCTATACTAGGAGGCCATGTGATGTGAATTGACGTGCATTGATGTGATTTATTTATGCACTTGATTGCGCTTTCATTTAAATTGATTGTGATTGATAGGAATAGTCTTCCAATCTGCATGAAACCCTGAATTAAACCTACCTCACCCGAACTTGCGCATGCATGAACTCTTAGTCAGGAAAATCACTCGCGTTAGGTACCGAAAGGGCGTTGGTAATGACACCAGCGTAACCAAGTCCCCGAACCTAAAATCTCTGGTTCCGCAGAACTGATCGATCTCTCCCGATCGGTCAGTAAGGTTTCCGGTCTACCCTCCGAGAAAGACCGGTGGCGACTCCAAATGCATGCGCAATTTGCACATGCCACCACGACCACACTAAAGGTCGAAAGCGATCGACTCTTATCGTCGAATCCTTTAAAAAATACTCCCGCCGCGATTTGGTATGGGCCTGGGAGGGCCCGCGCCGATCCAAGACCCGCGATCGGTAATCCATTAGCCGCGTCCGCCTTCGGACGGGTCGCGACAGCTGGCGACTCCACTGGGGACGTTGTTCTAGAACCTATCGTTCTAGACCTCAAGTGGACTTAGGCCGTAATTAAAACGCTGAGTGATTCTTCTAACCATGCAGGCGCTCTTGAAGGTGAGGTAAGTCCGTTTATGATAGGTGTTATATGTTTTTGCAGATTGGAGCGATAAGGGGGGTAGTCTGTGATTAACATTGTCTTATGCAGGTTGGCGTAGGAATGAATGATTGTGTGTATGTTTTATATTGAAGCGGTGATTGTTAAATAAGATGCATGTTTATCGCTTTAGCACGACACCGAAAATACACACAACCGCGCCTAAAACCCCGGGCGCCGCCTATAGGAAAACAATAGAAGGGATTGAAAATGGAATCTCCGTGAGGAAAAACATGGGGTAATCCACTTTTCAATTCCGCTCATTTCGAACTATGGATCGAGCCCCAATGCAACGATAGTTGTGCAATGGAATCTGCTCTTTCCAGAACTCGAGGTGGGAACCTTAACCTTAGGTGCCAAATCCTCTGATTTTTAGAAGTTTACCATCACTTGTTTCATGCGCATGTCTTTGGGCGGTTGGTACACCTAAAACCGCACATAAGTCGACGAGTTTGGTTGGTAAGACTCTCTATCCCTCAAATCTATTACAGTTCATATAAATATAGGCATTTCATTCATTGCATTCTGGTGATTAGATTAAATGCCATTTCAAGGATAGATGTGTGCGTTTTTCCCAAACGTCCTTGATAGAAGACGAGGAGGATGATATCCCATGGCGAACATCGAGTGAGCAACAAAAGAGCCTACTATGGACCTTATTGAGATATCGTCCAATGAAGATGACGAGTTGGGGCAAGTGATCCGGAAGCCACAGATCGAACTTGGGGCATCCTTAAACGTTAGGATCACATTCCTTTGTTTCATTTTCCATTACTAGTCCTCTTGTATAGGGTTTATTTTTATCGAGGCTTTTTCTATCCCACCCCTTAGAGTGATTGTATTAGGGATCTATTGGTGTATACATTCAGATGGAACTTGGTTGTATTTCTTTTGATGGGTCATGGGAATGTGATAGTGGCATTTTCTCTAATCATCCGAATACTCCCAAGTCAAGTTTATAATTCCTTTAGAGGAAATTAAAATTGGAAGTCTTACACGACCTTTTGGTCGTATAGAGTAGTCCAATCTCAATTTCTCTAGAAGGAATTATACACTTGAATTGTTTCGTGCATGTTTTACGTCGCTGGTAATCCACGATAATTGATCGAGAATATCGACGTTGTTTTGAATTTAATGACGAGATAGATGTCCAAATTACTCTCGTTCTTAACAAAACGGCCTTGATTTGGATGCCGTATCTTCAATTAAATTTAAAACACGTTATTATGCCTCGCACTTTTGAGTAATTCGTTCCTCTCGAAATTGATCAAAAGCGATTATTGTGAATTACATTCCTTTCAATAGTATGCTTTCTTTCGAGGAATATTGATAAAAACTTTTCGCGCAAGATTAAAACCCTTGTAAAAGTTCTTGTCCTTATTAATCACGAGCAAGCATAAGATTGAAAGGGGTCTATGCTTTCTTTTTCAGATTATTCCTTCTGACTCGGTCTTTTCATTTGCAGGTGAAAAACAAGTAGTATAGAGAAATCTTCTCTTGGACAAATCTGCAACTATTCTTCCATCTGATCATGAGCGAGTTATAAAATCAGGACGTATTTGCTCGGCTTATTGATATTATGGTTCGGCTCACCCAAGTTGAAGATGTTTGGATGCTCGAAGAAATGAACCATACAGAAGTTAAAACACACACACGAGAACTTTCATTTATTTTGCTCAGCGGAGAGTTTTCAGAAGCAGGTCATACAAGTCGGGGTGGAAAAGTAAAGCCAAAGTGAGCCCTAATTAACGACACAAAGGATCCCAACTGACCCTCCATGTTATTAATGCTCTGCTCATACTCCCAGCTCCGCATGTTGTGGTCGGCAAGCCTGAGGAGAAGACTTCTGCATTCTCCCTTAACTTCGGCGACCTTGGCCTCGTGTTCTTCGGTGACTACTTCCAGGTCCCGAACCAGTCCATTCCCGCGAGCTATGTCCTCGGTTATCTTGTCGAGCCGTTCTTCCTGCCAGTCGTTCTGAAGCCTCAACAGGACGTTGCGGCGGTCATGCTCGCCGGTGGTCAGGGATATGGCCAATTGATCCACCAGATTTCTCCTCTCGCGAAGCAACGTCGCGACCCGCTCATTAGCAAACTCGACGGCCTTTTTGTAACTATCAACCAGATAGTTGGTCAGCACCAAATGATCAGATCGATCCTCATAACGAGCCCGCAAGACGCCAGCCACCAGAACCTCCCGATTAGCAACACAATAGGCCTCTAAGGAGTGTGCAAAGAGAGTCGGGAAAGTTCTATATTCCCTCCCCAGTGTAGTACCTTCGAGAGAAGTGGTATCAAGGTCCTCGAGCAGGACACAGATTGCATCCTCGGTTGCAGAATGATCGGTTATGTGCGCGTAACCGCGACCCAGTAGGTTATAAAGCTTTTCCCACTGGACTAAGTGTTGACACCTGATTTTTTTTTTACCATTTATCATTGTGATTTTTATTCTTTAAAATTAATTAAAAATATCAAAAAAGGTCATAAAATCACAAAATCAACTTTGGAAGCCTTGGTTTAACCTTAGGAACCAATTTTGAACAAAAAATATTTTTCGGTATTTTTAATATTTTTCGAGTTTATTTAATTATAAAAATACCCAAAAAATCAGAAAAATACCATTCGTGGTCAGAAAAATACCCAAAAATATTCGATAATTTTGTTTTAATTTCCTCTTCAAGTGTGTCACTTTAAATCTCAAAAATTCGGCTCGGGTCACTATGTTCCTTCACAAACATAAACCCGAACCGAGCCTAAAAAAAAATCATTTTCGAGTCTTTTAGTTTTCAATTCTCACTTTTTATAAGCTATGACATTGGATTCTAAAGTCTTAAAGTGCAATTAGGTCAATTTGCCCTCCAATTTAATCAATTTTTACCAAAAGGGCTTAATTGCACATTTTTCTTTCAATTAGTCCCCGGTTTCACGGATGTATACGTATGCTCTACGTATTTATACGTCATACGTATTTATACGTTATGCATATTTGTATTGTTTGGTAAGCTCTTTAACTCTTGTAATAATAATAATGGTTATTATTTTTAACACCTTTGTTAGTGCCTTTTTTAGCATTTTTGTATTGTGAGTGCTATTTTTAAATAGCATTTTTTGTATTATAAATTGTGAGTGCTATTGTTAGTGCTATTTTTAAATGACATTTATTTATCATAAATTGTGAGTGCTATTGTTAGTGCTATTTTTAAATGGCATTTATTTATCATAAATTGTGAGTGCTATTATTAGATAGAATTTATAATTGTTAGTGCTATTTTTAAATAGAATTTTTGTATTATAAATTGTGAGTGCTATTGTTAGTGCTATTTTTAAATAGCATTTTTGTATTATAAATTGTGAGTGCTATTGTTAGTGCTATTTTTAAATGTCATTTATTTGTGAGTGCTATTATTAGATAGAATTTATAATTGTTAGTGCTATTTTTAAATAGAATTTTTGTATTATAAATTGTGAGTGCTATTGTTAGTGCTATTTTTAAATAGCATTTTTGTATTATAAATTGTGAGTGCTATTGTTAGTGCTATTTTTAAATGTCATTTATTTGTGAGTGCTATTTTTAGATAGAATTTATAATTGTTAGTGCTATTTTTAAATACAATTTATTGGAAGGTATTTTTGGCTATAAAAGGATGGCAAGAGTTTTGAGGTTGAAGGGGAGAGACATTTTGTAGAGTGTGCAAATTTTTGAGAGCTTAGAGAGAAGAACACAAACACTCTCTATATTCTCATAATCTTGAGCGAGCAAAATATACTAAGTTCGGAATATTGATTCCGCATATTGCTAGCACAATTGTTGTGGAGTTATTAGTCGTCTCCCCGTTCGTCAATTGGTGGTGCGTCCGAACTAGATGCCTAACACTTGTGGAGGCTGAGATCGAAGAACATCGAACCGACACCTCCGTTCAAGCACGCTACGAGAGGTAATCTATTTACTCCCTTTGAGACTTTGTGATTTTTTTTCGATTGAAATGCACGAAGTACGCCTCTGGAGATACATGTGTGGGTTGTTATTTATTTCCGCTACGTGTTACGTGGATCCCAACAGTGGTATCAGAGCCAATCCTTAGGTGTTTTCGTGCATTTAATTGATTTTTTGCAATTTTTGCAATACTATGGCCAATATGTATTAACGAATTGTTCGTCTTACATGGCTAATGGAGATTGATTATTTTATATGATAAATTAATCAACGTAGCAAAAATTGAGACTAAATCAATTTTGAATCGAAAATTTATGGCTATCTTATTTTACGTAAAAATTCTGAATATGATTCAACGTAGAATTTTTATTGTGCCTTCCTAAGTTTTAAATTGTGAATTTATTACTTACGTGAAAGGGTGGTGATCATGGAAAAATCCCTAATCAATGTGATTGATGTATATATGAATGTATGATGATTATTTATATATTTGGGGTTGTAATTATTAAATGGAGGCTGCGTACTCCTTTTATTTTTCATGTAATCTTTATTTTTAGCATAGTCAATTGTTGATGTAAATGCTACGAGGATTACGTGGAGGAGCCTTTTAAGTCGGCGAGCTCTTTGGGGCCCAATTCTTGAAGAGTTCAAGAAACCAAGAAGAAGCGAAGAGCGGCTCTCCGTTATTAAAATATTAAAATGATTATATGTGGTCTCATTGGCTCGAGACCCATTAAATCATAATTCCATGATCACCACGTAGGATAGATATTTATGTGATTGACATCTATTTATTTATTATGATTACGTGAGCATGTTAAACTGGTTAATGTGCAAAGTCAGACTTACCTCACCCAAAATTGTGCCTGCATGAAATCCTAGTTAGGAAAATCACTCGCATTAGGTACCGAAAGGGCGTTGGTAACGACACCAGCGTAACCAAGTCCCCGAACCCAAAATCTCTGGTTCCGTAGAACTGATCGATCTCTCCCAATCGATCGGTAAGGTTTCCGGTCTACCCTCCAAGAAAGACCGGTGGCGACTCCAAATGCATGCACAATTTGCACATGCCACCACGACCACACTGAAGGTCGAAAGCGATCGACTCTTATCGTCGAAGAATACTCCCGCCGCGATTTGGTATGGGCCTGGGAGGGCTCGCGCCGATCCAAGACCCATGATCGGTAATCCATTAGCCGCGTCCGCTTCCGGACGGGTCGCGACAGCTGGCGACTCCACTGGGGACTTGTTCTAGAAACTATGGTTCTAGACCTCAAGTGGACTTAGGCCGTAATAAAAATTGAGTGATTTTTCTAACCCTACAGGCGCTCTTGAAGGTGAGGTAAGTCCGCTCACGATAGGTGTTATATGTTTTTGCAGATTGGAGTAATAAGGGGTGTAGTCTGTGATTAACTTTATTTTACGCAGGTGTGGCGTAGGAATGTATGTTGTGTGGATGATTTGAAGTGCTGATTGATAAATTGTTGTGCATGACTTGCATTGTGATGATCACGACACATGGACACACACAACCGCGCCTAAAACCCCAGGCGCTGCCTTTAGGAACACAATAGAAGGAATTGAAAATGGAATCTCCGTGAGGAAAAACACGGGGTAATCCACTTCTCAATTCCGCTCGCTTCGAACTATGGATTGAGTCCCAATGCAACGATAGTTGTGCAATGGAATCGGCTCTTTCTAGAACTCGAGGTGGGAACCTTAACCTTAGGTGCCAAACCCTCTGATTTTTAGAAGTTCACCATCACTTGTCTCATGCGCATGTCTTTGGGCGGTTGGTACACCTAAAATCGCACATAAGTCGACGAGTTGGGTTGGTAAGACTCTCTATCCCTCAAAACTATTACAGTTCATATAAATATAGGCATTTCATTCATTGCATTCTGGTGATTAGATTAAATGCCATTTCAAGGATAGATGCATGTGTTTTTCCCAAACGTCCTTGATAGAAGACGAGGAGGATGATATCCCATGGCGAACACCGAGTGAGCAACAAAGGAGCCTACTATGGACATTATTGAGATATCGTCCAATGAAGATGACGAGTTGGGGCAAGTGATCCGGAAGTCACAGATCGAACTTGGGGCATCCTTAAACGTTAGGATCACATTCCTTGGTTTCATTTTCCATTACTAGTCCTCTTGTATAGGGTTTATTTTTATCGAGGCTTTCTCTATCTCACCCCTTAGAGTGATTGTATTAGGGATCTATTGGTGTATACATTCAGATGGAACTCGGTTGTATTTCTTTTGACGGGTCATGGGAATGTGATAGTGGCATTTTCTCTAATCATCCGAATACTCCCAAGTCAAGTTTATAATTCCTTTAGAGGAAACTAAAGTTGAAAATCTTACACGACCTTTTTGGTCGTACAGGGTAATCCAACCCCAATTTCGCTAGAAGGAATTATACACTTGAATTGGTCCATGCATGTCATACGTCACTAAGTAATCCACGATAATTGATCAAGAGTATTGACGTTATTTCGAATTTAATGACGAGATAGATGTCCAAATTGCTCTCGTTCTTAACAAAACGGCCTTGATTTGGATGCCGTATCTTCAATTAAATTTAAAAACACGTCGTTATGCCTTGCATTTTTGACTAATTCGCTCTTCTGAATATTGGTCAAAAGCAATTATCGTGAATTACATTCCTTTCAATAGTATGCTTTCTTTCGAGGAATATTGATAAAAACTTTTCGCACAAGATTAAAACCCTTGTAAAAGTTCTTGTCATTATTAATTACGAGCAAGCATAAGATTGAAAGGGGTCTATGCTTTCTTTTTCAGATTATTCCTTTTGACTCGGTCTTTTCATTTGCAGGTGAAAAACAAGTAGCATAAAGAAATCTTTTCTTGGATAAGTCTGAGGCTATTCTTTCATCTGACCATGAGTGAGTTAGAAAATCAGAACACATCTACTCGACTTATTATGGATCGGCTCATCCAAGTCTAAGATGTCCGGATGCTCGAAGAAATGGATCATATAAAAGCTAAAACAAACACAGGGGCTTTCATTCATTCTTGCCCAAACCAGATCATACAATTCATTGGGGTGGAAAAGTAAAGCAGAAGTGAGCCCTAATCAACGACACAAAGGAGCCCAGCTGGCCCTCCAGGTTATGGATGCTTTGTTTATACGCACCACTCCGCGTATCATGGTCCGCAAGCCTGAGGTGGAGGCGTTTGCGTTCATCATTGACTGCAACAACCTGAGTCTCGTGATCTTCGGCGACTGCTTCCAAGTCCCGAACAAGTCCATTCTCACGAGTTATATCCTCGTTTATGCCGTTGAGCCTTTCTTCCAGCCACTCGCTCCGATTCCTTAGCAGGGCATTACGTCGATCGCGCTCATAGGTAGCCAGAGATAGAGCTAAGTCCTCCACCAGATTCCTCCTCTCGCGTAGCAATGTCGAAACCCGCTCTTTGGCGAACTCAACAGCCTTTTTGTGACTATCGGCCAAGTAGTCAGCCAACGCTAGGCGGTCGGACTGATCCTCATAACGGGCTCGCAAGACACGAGCCACGGTAACTCCCCGATGAGCAGCGCGGTAGACCTCCAAGGAGTTCGTAAAGAGCGTTGGAAAAATATTGTATTCCCTCCCCAACGCGGTACCCTCGAGGGAGGTGATGTCCAGGTCCCCGAACATGACTCTGATCTCATCCTCGGTTTCGGGATGATCCGCTATGTGAGCGTAGCCTCGACCCAAGATGTTATAGAACTCTTTCCATCGAGTCAAAGCTTCGGCTGAGAAAGTGTGAACTTGGGAAGAAGCCATTTTCGACGGAGATGTGTGTAGTGGAGCGATTAGAGGATGGAAGCAAATTATATGAGAGCGTTAATCTCCCAAACACCAACTCCGCATTTTATAGCGTCTCGAGAGTGGAGAAAAGTTGCAGCAATAATGCTTGTGGAGCCGGGTTAATTAATGTAAAGCGAGGGCTGCTCCTCCCGTGAATCATCAGACATGTCCTGATCCGCAATTTCAGGCCTGACAAATTCGGTCTCGCCATTATTAAAGCTGGGAGGGAGGCGAGCGCAACTATCGAAGAAGCCGCGAAAGGATTGTGTTGTTCCATCACGCATGAAGCTGGGCGGCGAGTGAACAGCTCTGCCACTTAAAAAGAGAAGACAGTGCTGAACAGGCATGACTATTGAGGAAAAGTGAAAGGCGAGCGCAACTATCGAAGAAGCCGCGAAAGGATTGTGTTGTTCCATCACGCATGAAGCTGGGCGGCGAGTGAACAGCTCTGCCACTTAAAAAGAGAAGACAGTGCTGAACAGGCATGACTATTGAGGAAAAGTGAAAGGCGAGCGCAACTATCGAAGAAGCCGCGAAAGGATTGTGTTGTTCCATCACGCATAAAGCTGGGCGGCGAGTGAACAGCTCTGCCACTTAAAAAGAGAAGACAGTGCTGAACAGGCATGACTATCGAGGAAAAGTGAAAGGCGAGCGCTACTATCGAAGAAGCCGCGGAAGGATTTGGTTACCCCTTCGTGTCGGAAAGCTGAGCAGGAGGTAAACAGTTCCGTCGTTTCAAAAACAGAACGCTGAACAGACCTAGCTTTCGAGGAAAAGGAGGCAACAAATCGAAAGAGCGAGTATACAAAAGAGAACAGAGAACCCCGAGTGACGAGTTCGTTGAAAGACCTCAAATTCTCTAGAATCAGATTCGACATCGAAGCCATGGAACTCAACATCGCCGGTGACGAACATCAAGATCGCAGTGGTGACGACGGCAGTGGCCACGACGCTCAACCCCGGAAAAGAAAAAGTCGCCAGCGCTACGCTCGGAAAGAAATCCAGGAGCTTGAAGCTTTCTTCGATGAATGCCCTTGCCCAAATGAGGAACAAAAGATTGAATTGGGCCAGAAGCTGGGAATGAATCCTATGAGAATCCATTTTTGGTTTCAGAATAGACGTTTCAGACTAGGTGTCCAACACAGGCGTAAGGAGATCACGGCCCTAAAAGAGCAGAACCAAAACCTTCAAATGGAAAACATGTGGTATGAGAAAATTCTCAGTACTATTACCTGCCCTGACTGCGGTGGCCCTACCACCCTTAGTAAATTGTTCCCCAGTAAGCCTTCTACGAAGATGGAAGGTGCTCATTTATCCCCCTGCTCCCTTGAGCCATCTCCGGTACAATCAGATCCTGCTAATGGCGCGCATGAGCAGATCGATCCTACAGAAATTATACCAGTGTCTTCGGAGGAAGAAGATACGTGTCGTTATGATCGGAGTCACCTCATCGAAGCCCATGAATCTCCTCCACAACAGCTTCCGGTAAGATCAGATACGGTTCAAGAGGAGTTAGAGGTTAGTCGGCAGGCTATCTACGCCACTCTGGACGACGAGAAGAAGAAATTCACTTGGCCCCCGGAGCTTCATCTCAAGTTCTTGGACGCAGTTCGACAGATAGGACTCGACTTCATAGGTCCGACAAGCATACTTAGGGTCATGAACGTACCGGGACTTACCAAGCAATTAGTCGCGAATCACCTTGGTTGCTACAGAAGGGCGTTAGGACAGCGTTATGCAGAACTGAATCCGAGCAATAGACTCGGCTGCGAACCCAGCACCCTTATGACAAATGAGGCCCGGTCGAATCTGGACGACTATTGGGGATTTGATCAGGATATCCTCGCGAGTCATTTCAATATTCCTCAAGAACACGCATCACAAGTGCAACGAGTAAGCACTCCTCCGTCCGAGCAGCAGCTAGTCAGTGTTCATCCTGTCGCAGATCAGCCCACCACGCCCAGTGCTCAAGGGTTTGCCCAATCAGAGCATATGGCTTCAGATGATCTAATGGGAGAAAGCTTGGAGCACTCTTATTTCCCTAATCCCCAAGTGGGAGATGCTTGTGGTAGTCAATCGATCAAATCTCCTCTTATAATCCCAGACAAAGATGGAGGTTCCAGTTCGAAGAACCCGTCGGGCGATGCAGCTCAACCTACACATCAATCGTTCGAGGGGTCGGGTGATTTCTTCGATGAAGGACTTGATACCTGGTTCGATCAGTTGGAAGCTATTAAAGGTTGGCAACCATGATCTGCACTTGGTAATGGCACACCTAAGCTGAGGCCAGACTGGTTAGTCATTGGACATGCCCCAAGAAAGAAGGGGATGTACGCGAGAAGGATGTATCTCCTATTGTAAAGTTCTCATCGGTGCATGCGTTTGTTTCTTCAATAGCTAGAGTTGATTCTGCATAATGTTTTTCGCAAACGTCATCTCGTGTGTATACGGTAATTCCTTGTTATTAAGTTCAAGGTAAAATCAGCCCCGACGCGTGAAGGCAGAATTGATAGCATGAGTTACTAGCAGAATGTGATCGAGCTCGAAAGTGAAAGATTACTAGCGGCCCCAAACGCAATGACCGCAAAATCAGGGGCAATCTTTAAGTTTCGAGCAACTACAAATCTATTTCTCACGAGGCATTCAGGTCAATCAAATATAAAGCGTCGGGCTGTGAGAATGATGCGTAGTCAATCTGTTGACACAGGCGAAAAAGGAGTCGCGTAGATCCGAAAGCAAAAACCTTTCTTGGCTAGTCAACAATGCAGAATGAAAGAGCATATATAAACAAACTCGCATTTATTTCATTCAGCAGGAAAGTTTACAAGTGGATCACTGAGGGGGAGCTGTAAACCCAAAATGAGTTCTGACAAGCATCACAAAAAAGCTTAACTGACTCTCCATGCTATCCATGCCTTGCTTACAACCCACACTCCGGGAATCGAGGTCTACAAGCTTGAAGAAAAGGAGACGACATTTCTCCTTAAGTTCGTTCACCTTGGTGTCATAGTACTCGAACTCAAGCTCTAAGTCATGAGCCAGCACCCTCCCGCGAGCTATATCCATGCTCAGGTCTTCAAGCCTTTCCTCCAACCAGGCACACTGGAACCTCAGCACGAAGTTGTGCTGGTCTTGCTCAAAGGCGGTGTCAAAAAGAGCCAGACGCTCCACCAAGTTGTCCCTCTCACGGACCAGCATCGAAACCTGGGCGTGGGCGTATTCAACAGCCCTTTTATGGTTATCGGCCGTCAGCATGGCCAACATCAGGGACTCAGTTCGGTCCTGATAACGGGCTCGCACGATACCAGCCAAAGTGACCTCCCGGCTAGCAACTTCGTAAGCCTGCATGAAATTGTTAAAGAGAGTTGGGAAGATCACAAACTCCCTTTGCAGTTTCGTACCTTCAATACACGCAGTATCCAGGGCCGGAATCAGAGTACGAACTTCAACCTCAGCTTCAGGATGATTGTTTATGTAGCCATAACCCCTACCCAAGAGGTGGTAAAATCTCTCCCATTGGGTCGAAGCTTCAGGTAAGGCAACAGGCATAGAGGAGGAATCCATATGCGATGGAATGACGGAGAAGAGAGTGAGAATGTGAAGAGTGTTTGAGAGGCTGAGTCTGATAAGGCTAAAGTGTTAATCTTCTTGACATCAATCTATCACCTTATAAATGCTCGAGTATAGGGAGAAGTGGTAATAATATTTTATGTGCAGTAGAGCCAAGCGGGTTTCGTTAATGCATCCCCGATGAGTCACGAATCCACCACCGTCCTGTGATCTCGGGTTTTACGAAACATAATGGCGCCGAAAGGTGGGCAGGCTTGTTACTCTAGAGACTGGGCCAGGGGGACAAGCGTAGTGCTCGACAAAGCGAAATCAACGCAAGAGATCTTCAGGCTCCGTTCACGTAGAAAAGAGCAAAAAAAGGACAAAGTGGGAATTACGAAGCCTTGAGAAAAACGCTCGTCAAGTAGCCATCACAAAAGGACGAAGTGGGAATCTCGAAACATTGAGAAGAGCGCTCGTCGGGTAGCCATCACCTTTGATCGAAGAACGGTGATCCGGCTCCTTTAACCTCTCAGAATTTGCAGAGAAAGTGAAGATCCAAGGAGGAACAAAGAAAGCTGAGTTAACGGAAAATCAAACAGTGATATCCCGGTCAAAATGTTCAAGGGATTCTGTCATTTACTGGAAGCGCCAGACTTGGAGGTCTCCGAGCTTGAGCTGCTGGAAGAGTTTGAAGATCTCAAGACCGAACCTGACACGAGGGCCATGGAGACCGATCCTTCTAATGATGAAACCCGCGGCTTGGTTAACGAGAACAGTACCCGCGACGGTTATCAGCGTCAGAAAGGGGAATATCTCAAACGCAACACTTCAGGTCAAGTCCATAAACTCGAATTGTTTTTCAGGGAATACCCCTATCCGGACATGGAACAGAAAATCAAAATGGGCCAGGAGATAGGGTGGGAGCCTCGGAAGGTCAAGTGCTGGTTTGAAAACAAACGAACCCGGCTGAAGCAGCAACGCGATCGGCACGAGTTAGCGGTTGTAAGGGAGGAAAATGAAAAGCTTCGAATAAAAAACACTCAGTACAAAAAAGCTCTAAGCATCGCTATTTGCCTGGAGTGCGGTAACCCTGTTCCCACGGACGGAGTATTCACTGAAGAGCCAGATCTGGGGGTTTATAATGCTCATTTGTTGCAATGCCCTTCGCAACATCTTTCGGAACAGGCGGGTACCGCCGAGGATCTACAAGAGGAAACTAGTGCTATAAGGTCAAAGTCGACGCCCATTGTGGAAGGGAACATGCGTCATGACAAGTCGGGTCCGCTCGATGATGAACTCACCATCATGACCAGCCGATCTGAGACCACTAAATCCCCTCCAGAGCAACCTCCAACACGACCAGATTCCGAGAAGAGTAACCGCCAAGTTGCTGACACCACTTCGGCTAGCAAGAAAATAAGATTTCGTTGGACCCCGGAGTTTCATAGCAAATTTGTTGATGCAGTTCAACAGTTGGGGATCAGTTTTGCTTGCCCATTGCGCATACTCGAAATCATGAACGTGCCGGGACTGACTAAAAATATGGTCAAGAATCACCTTTGGCGCTACAAGAAACTACTGAGAGATGGACGAGCGTCGCTAGACCAAGATAGAGGCGGTTCAACACGACCAGATTCCACGAAGAGTAGCCGCCGAGTTGCCAACCCTACTTCGGCTAGCAAGAAAACAAGGTTTTATTGGACCTCGGAGCTTCATAGCAAATTTGTTGATGCAGTTCAACAGTTAGGGATCAGTTTGGCTCGCCCATCGCGCATACTCAAGATCATGAACATGCCGGAATTGGATAGAAATAAAGTCAGGAACCACCTTTGGTGCTACAAAAGACTACTGAGAGATGGACGAGTGGCGCTAGACCAAGAGAGAGGCAGTTCAAGTTTAAACGATGAGCATGGCTGTGATCGCAATCCTCATGAAGCAGGAAGCATCCAATCACCTCTTAACACCGAGGGGACTGACAATTACACGGTCGATTGTTCAGGCATCAATCAGAGTACTCCCATGGGTTATCCCAGTACTCCTCAGGAGTATGTACCGCAATTTCAGCAAATCGGGACTCCCCAGTCTGAGCACCGACTGGCCGTTAATACTAGTCCTACAGCGGATCTAACACTGGCAGGAGATGCACATACAATCTTGCGAGACGATTACGGAGATTCCGGCTCGAAGAATCAGGTGGTCCATGACGAAAATGGCAAAAAGATTCCTTCTCCAGTAGTCGACAATACTCAACCTGAGTGTCAGTCGCTCGATGGTTCAGACGATCTCCTTGAAAACATCTATTCTTGGTTCGATCGGCTGAATTCCCCCCTGAGTTACCCTGGTACTCCCCAAGAGTATGTACAACAATTTCAGCAGGTATGGACTCCCCAATTTGAGCACCAACCGATCGTTAGTGTTATTCCTACGGCGAATCCAACATCGGGTACAAACCTACTGGACAACGATGAAAATACCAACTCGAGAAGTGAGGTTGTTCATGTCGAAAGTAGTGTGAGGAACCCATCGCCAACGGTTGAGGATGCCCGACTTGGGCGTCAATGGCTTGAAATTTCAAGCGAGTCCCTCAGTGAGCAACTCGGCGTGTGGATCACGCATAAACCGAGAAACCAGGTTGTTCATGCCGAAAATGGGAGAAGTCCGTCACCAGCAATTAAGGATGCTCAACTTGGACGACCCGAGCGGTCGGACGATCTCCTGAATGAGCAACTCAGCCTATGGGTCAAGCATTTTGGAACAAGTGCATCTTCGCAGTCGTGACCGGTACCGGCGACCGGACATCTGGTTCGAAGCTCGTGTGCTAAATCATTAGAAGGCTCAGGAGAGTGAGAGGTGAATACATCGAATGAATGTGTTACGGATTTCGTTGTAAAGTTCCCGCGGGAACATTGTAATTAACGCTGAAAACTAACCGCTCTGAGTGTCAACATTACCCTTTGAACGTCTTCGAGCCAAGGGCCATGGATTAATCACTTAATCCGTGGAGCAAATTCCATGAACGATGACTATCACCCGCGGAGCATAATGGGATCTACCCCCATTCAGCACGAAATACGTTTGGTCACGAAGCCTCCCATTTGGTAAAACGATGTATCGTTCCTAAACGATCTTCAACCGAATACCAAAGTAATGTCTCATTTCTTTCCCTTCTCAGGTGTTAAACGTGGATAAATCACCCAAGGAGCCATCTGTTCAAATAACAAAACAGACGTTGCCCAACCGGGGGCAGCTGAACCATTGATATTGCAAATATTCCAAGCATGGATAAGCGGATTTGATAGACGTGGTTCATATCAATACGCGACGTCAGAACGGGATGAGAACCAAGAGTAAAGTTGTATTGTCCCAATTTGTCTTCAATTTGGGAATATGAGTTAACACTTGCTATTTATCCTTGATAGGGACTCACCATCAAGGAGGACAAATTTTGACAACCTGTGTGCACTCGCAGGGGCACACGACCGAGGGTAAGATGTATCGTTCTAATTTTTTGAAAAATTCATGAACGAACAATAACATGTTTCTTCCGCATTTTCAGGGATCTCCAGCCGCGGGGGACAGGTAAGTATCCCTTTCCCCAATCCATTGAAAATGTTGAATAAAAAATAGAGAAGAAAAGAAAAGCTTTTAGAATCTGATGTCTAGAAAAGACATAGGATTCTAACTTCATTGGCATTCATGTTTTGAAACATGAGGTTATCTGAACATGCATTGGGCATCATAAAATCCCATTGACGGGTAAAATTTTTGGAGAAAACGAAAGAGATTTTTCCAATCAAAAGTTGTTCAAAACTTTCAAAAGGACGTTTTCTCAAAAGACGAGAGGCAAAGCCTAGTCCAAACACGTCCTATACACACTTAAGAGAGAAATGGAGCGGATAAGACAGCAGAATCTGGACCTACGGAAGTAGGGACCATTCGCAGCGATTACATGGGTTGGGACGACGGAGGCATTCGTTTCATATCCCCCAAACACTACAGGTGACCGTTGATAACCCCTTTGAACGGCGGTTTTCATTCTTAACCCTGTCAAGAACCACCCCACATCGGGGCAAAATGGAGGTGAGTCCAGCAGCATCAGGAGAAAATGGTTAGAAATTTTCTTGCTCGGACTAACATTAATCTTTGTGTGTTGTTTATATGGTAATCCAAGTGCCATAGGATGATGAGAAGCATTCATTTCTCTATCCCACACACCGAATCCTTTGCATAGCCAAGTTGAGCCTGCAGAATCATTTCATAAACCCGTTGGTGATCATTGCACATTCCAAGACGGATGCAGCATCACTTCAGAAACGAAGAAGTTCAAGACTTAGGGTTTGCAAAAGAATTCCTAAGTTAATGTTTAACCTTGTTAGACCTTTGATCATAGGTCTAACGCGATCCTATGAAGATGAGAAAAAGTGGGATTTCAAAAATGAATGAGAAAAATCCACGACATCGAGAAAAAGCAAAGTGCCTGGTAAAAGCAAGGCCGATGCTCATGAAGGCTGTTTGCTTGATCCCCAGTGAAACTTGGATGAAAAAAAAAAAAATTCTTAAAGGAGTCAAATAAAAAAAGCTGCTCCCCAAATGCTGCCAAGCACAGAACAAAGACATGGAGAGAGTCGGTCTCTGAATGCAACAAGGGACGCTCTCTAAAGAGCTGGTGCACACCTCAAAATCGGTTGTACACCTCAAAAACTAAAGATGCAGAAAGGAAAAGACAGGAGGTAAATCAGCAATGATCACCAATGTCAAACTCGTCATGAATTCTGGGCCAAAAACAAGCCTTTTTCGGTCCCCAATCCTACCAACATCATAACCCTGAAACAGTCTTCTCTGACTAAGACACTTGGGTTAATATACAGCTCAGCTCGAAGAAGTACGAGCAAGACTATTTCTTTCTCATTTTGCAGGGTTCTTGACTTGTAAACCCGGAGCAGATGGTGAAAACTTTCATTCAATGACCTTGACTCAAAAGTGAGTCCCCCTTGAAGACCAATATCCAAGCCCAACATTACGGTCCCGTGGAAGACCTCCCGACCGATCAAAATGTATGCGCTGCGAATGAGCCTAAAACCTAGGCACGGGTTAGTAGGGAATCGAGTGTATCCCCTATAAAAAAACACGATCGCAAAACAGGTGAGAAGACCTCATTGTCGAGAAATATTCCAATTGATGTTTTGAACAAACTCTTTTTGGAATTTTCAAACTGTTGATCCAGATTTTCCGTGCAAGAGATTTGTGATCACATTTGCATGTTGCAAGAATGCTTTGGATAACCCCCAGCATCAAAATGCACATTTCATGATTAAAACTTAAATCATACGGTTTTGTCAAAATGGACAGCCGTGGTCTTCCCAAAGATTACTAACGTTTTCTTGGTGAAGAAAAATCTTTCAGGCTCAAACTTATGCAGGATACTTGGAGAACCCAACTCCCAGAATGTCGCCTCAACAGACTCAAGTGAAGTTTTGTCAAAATAAAATCTTTCACTGCTTCAAAAAACTGAATTCCCGACAAACTTCGGGGTCTCAAAAAAAAGGGGGAAGAAAAATCCTTTTAAAAGAAAAAGTCCTATCAGACGTGGAGAACCCTCGTCCCAGGACCCATTTTCAAAATATCAAACAGTCTCATCGGACGTGGAGAACCCTCGTCATGAGACCCCTTTTCAAACATGGTAGATACCGCCTGAAGGGTCAACACAAGGTAGATACCGCCTGAAGGGTCAACACAAGGTAGATACCGCCTGAAGGGTCAGCTCAAAGGTAGATACCGCCTGAAGGGTCAAATGAAGGTAGATACCGCCTGAAGGGTCAAATCAAGGTAGATACCGCCTGAAGGGTCAAAATATGGTAGATACCGCCTGAAGGGTCAAATCAAAGGTAGATACCGCCTGAAGGGTCAATACAAGGTAGATACCGCCTGAAGGGTCAACACATGGTAGATACCGCCTGAAGGGTCAACACAAGGTAGATACCGCCTGAAGGGTCAAATCAAGGTAGATACCGCCTGAAGGGTCAAAATATGGTAGATACCGCCTGAAGGGTCAAATCAAAGGTAGATACCGCCTGAAGGGTCAAAACAATGGTAGAAACCGCCTGAAGGGTCAATGTATGGTAGAAACCGCCTGAAGGGCCAACCAATGGAAGAAACCGCCTGAGGGATCACATTAATGGTAGAAACCGCCTGAAGGGTCACATATGGTAGAAACCGCATAAGGGTCAACTCATTGATAAATATCGCAGTAAGGATCAACACAAAGGTCTGATCCACCATACGGATCAAAATTCTTGGCAAATCCCAAAGCGTGGGATGCGCCTTCCTTAGGTTCCTACAAGTTAGGAATCCCATCATGGTATGACCTACCATACAGGTCAGAGCTTAATCTCCCTGGGATATTCTGAATGACGAGTCCTAGGCATCTTCTTGAAAGTCGTCGCAACCGGCAGCATTCGACAGGTGAGCTTCAGGTAAGCCTCTCTCACTCCAGCCCATGTTCAAATTGTTAGAGCAAACCGGGGATTGATTTGAGCTTTTATCAATAGGCTTAAGGATCCGATGTCATAACATTTCTTCTCTTATTTTCCCAGTTGAGTCGGTTAGGAATCAGGTGCCACCTTATCTTTGAGAGAAACCTCTAACGAGATTCCTCTCAAAGAGGGGCAGCTGTTGACACATGATTTTTTTTTACCATTTATCATTGTGATTTTTATTCTTTAAAATTAATTAAAAATATCAAAAAAGGTCATAAAATCACAAAATCAACTTTGGAAGCCTTGGTTTAACCTTAGGAACCAATTTTGAACAAAAAATATTTTTCGGTATTTTTAATATTTTTCGAGTTTATTTAATTATAAAAATACCCAAAAAATCAGAAAAATACCATTCGTGGTCAGAAAAATACCCAAAAATATTCGATAATTTTGTTTTAATTTCCTCTTCAAGTGTGTCACTTTAAATCTCAAAAATTCGGCTCGGGTCACTATGTTCCTTCACAAACATAAACCCGAACCGAGCCTAAAAAAAAATCATTTTCGAGTCTTTTAGTTTTCAATTCTCACTTTTTATAAGCTATGACATTGGATTCTAAAGTCTTAAAGTGCAATTAGGTCAATTTGCCCTCCAATTTAATCAATTTTTACCAAAAGGGCTTAATTGCACATTTTTCTTTCAATTAGTCCCCGGTTTCACGGATGTATACGTATGCTCTACGTATTTATACGTCATACGTATTTATACGTTATGCATATTTGTATTGTTTGGTAACCTCTTTAACTCTTGTAATAATAATAATGGTTATTATTTTTAACACCTTTGTTAGTGCCTTTTTTAGCATTTTTGTATTGTGAGTGCTATTTTTAAATAGCATTTTTTGTATTATAAATTGTGAGTGCTATTGTTAGTGCTATTTTTAAATGACATTTATTTATCATAAATTGTGAGTGCTATTGTTAGTGCTATTTTTAAATGGCATTTATTTATCATAAATTGTGAGTGCTATTATTAGATAGAATTTATAATTGTTAGTGCTATTTTTAAATAGAATTTTTGTATTATAAATTGTGAGTGCTATTGTTAGTGCTATTTTTAAATAGCATTTTTGTATTATAAATTGTGAGTGCTATTGTTAGTGCTATTTTTAAATGTCATTTATTTGTGAGTGCTATTATTAGATAGAATTTATAATTGTTAGTGCTATTTTTAAATAGAATTTTTGTATTATAAATTGTGAGTGCTATTGTTAGTGCTATTTTTAAATAGCATTTTTGTATTATAAATTGTGAGTGCTATTGTTAGTGCTATTTTTAAATGTCATTTATTTGTGAGTGCTATTTTTAGATAGAATTTATAATTGTTAGTGCTATTTTTAAATACAATTTATTGGAAGGTATTTTTGGCTATAAAAGGATGGCAAGAGTTTTGAGGTTGAAGGGGAGAGACATTTTGTAGAGTGTGCAAATTTTTGAGAGCTTAGAGAGAAGAACACAAACACTCTCTATATTCTCATAATCTTGAGCGAGCAAAATATACTAAGTTCGGAATATTGATTCCGCATATTGCTAGCACAATTGTTGTGGAGTTATTAGTCGTCTCCCCGTTCGTCAATTGGTGGTGCGTCCGAACTAGATGCCTAACACTTGTGGAGGCTGAGATCGAAGAACATCGAACCGACACCTCCGTTCAAGCACGCTACGAGAGGTAATCTATTTACTCCCTTTGAGACTTTGTGATTTTTTTTCGATTGAAATGCACGAAGTACGCCTCTGGAGATACATGTGTGGGTTGTTATTTATTTCCGCTACGTGTTACGTGGATCCCAACAGTGGTATCAGAGCCAATCCTTAGGTGTTTTCGTGCATTTAATTGATTTTTTGCAATTTTTGCAATACTATGGCCAATATGTATTAACGAATTGTTCGTCTTACATGGCTAATGGAGATTGATTATTTTATATGATAAATTAATCAACGTAGCAAAAATTGAGACTAAATCAATTTTGAATCGAAAATTTATGGCTATCTTATTTTACGTAAAAATTCTGAATATGATTCAACGTAGAATTTTTATTGTGCCTTCCTAAGTTTTAAATTGTGAATTTATTACTTACGTGAAAGGGTGGTGATCATGGAAAAATCCCTAATCAATGTGATTGATGTATATATGAATGTATGATGATTATTTATATATTTGGGGTTGTAATTATTAAATGGAGGCTGCGTACTCCTTTTATTTTTCATGTAATCTTTATTTTTAGCATAGTCAATTGTTGATGTAAATGCTACGAGGATTACGTGGAGGAGCCTTTTAAGTCGGCGAGCTCTTTGGGGCCCAATTCTTGAAGAGTTCAAGAAACCAAGAAGAAGCGAAGAGCGGCTCTCCGTTATTAAAATATTAAAATGATTATATGTGGTCTCATTGGCTCGAGACCCATTAAATCATAATTCCATGATCACCACGTAGGATAGATATTTATGTGATTGACATCTATTTATTTATTATGATTACGTGAGCATGTTAAACTGGTTAATGTGCAAAGTCAGACTTACCTCACCCAAAATTGTGCCTGCATGAAATCCTAGTTAGGAAAATCACTCGCATTAGGTACCGAAAGGGCGTTGGTAACGACACCAGCGTAACCAAGTCCCCGAACCCAAAATCTCTGGTTCCGTAGAACTGATCGATCTCTCCCAATCGATCGGTAAGGTTTCCGGTCTACCCTCCAAGAAAGACCGGTGGCGACTCCAAATGCATGCACAATTTGCACATGCCACCACGACCACACTGAAGGTCGAAAGCGATCGACTCTTATCGTCGAAGAATACTCCCGCCGCGATTTGGTATGGGCCTGGGAGGGCTCGCGCCGATCCAAGACCCATGATCGGTAATCCATTAGCCGCGTCCGCTTCCGGACGGGTCGCGACACTAAGACATCAGTTGAAAAAGTGCGTACGGGAGAGGAGGCCATTTGCGTTGGGTTGGCTTGAGAATAAGACGAGTTTAACAGAGAGATTAGAAGGAAGAGGCTGATTATGCGAGAACGTTAACCTTCCATACATTAATTCCTCATTTTATAGCAACTCGAGGATGATGAAGGGTCTCAGTAATAATGTTGGTGGAGCCCAGTTAGGAGGTAAAGCAGGAGGTCCCCTTACGTGAACCATTGGATTCGTCTCGGTCCGCAATTTCCGGCTTGTCAATTAAAAGGTGTAAAAGATTTGTCGGGATCACCATTATTAGAGTTAGGTGGGAGGTAAGCGCAACTATCGAAAAAAGCCCTAACAGGATTTAGCACTCACATCACGTTGAAAAGCTAAGCGAGAAATTCAAGGTCTTGACGGGGAGCGTTTGCCTAATGATTTTCTTTCATGCTTGAAGAGCGTCTCCTAAACATACAAAGTCACTCGAAGAAATATTTATAGGGAGCGAGCATACAGGAGAGAGTAGAGAACTCTGAGTGGGCAGGAACCAATCAAACATTTCTCAATCCAACATATTTAAGAGGTTACTGTCAGCTGCTAGAGGCGACTGACTCAAAAATCTCAGAAATTGAACTACTGAGGGATCTCAATGATTCCAAGATCAAGTCTAACGCCAAAACCATGGAGCCCAACACTTCTGGCAACGGAAATCAAGATCACGGCGACGACGACAACGACATCCACGATGTTCAACTCGGGAAAAGAAGACGTCCTCACCAATACTCTCAGGAGGAAACCCAAATGCTGGAAACCCTTTTCAGTAAAAGCCATTACATGAAAAAGAAGTGGAGAATTGAATTGAGCCGGGAGTTGGGGATTAATCAGTCGAGGATCCAGTTTTGGTTTCAAAATAGGAGATCCAAATCGAAGGCTCAACGCAAACGTCAGGTGGTCGAGATTTTAAAGGAAGAAAACCAAAAGCTGCGAACAGAAAACATGAGGTATGAAAAAGCTCTCAATATTACCGTTTGCCCTCATTGCGATAACCTCGTCGCCCTCGGTAAGATATTCCCCGATAAGCCTCACGCGATGATTGAAGACGTTCATTTACCACCTTACTCCCTCGGGGCATCTCCTGCTCAACCAGATTTTGCCGGAGTCACGCATGAGCAGGATGATCCTACGAAGATGATACAAATGCCTCCTGGGGGATGGGATTTGCATCGCTTTGATTGGAGTTATAGTTTCAAGGAGCTGGATGTTACCGCCGACCAGCTCAAAGCATATCAGCCTCATGCACAACCATTTTCGATAGGGTCGGGTCCTGCTGGAGATGAGTTAATCAGTCGTCAAGCCATCGATGCAATTTTGGGCCACGATAAGAGGAGGTTCGCTTGGCCCCCTGAACTGCATTCCAGATTCCTAGACGTGGTTCACCAAATGGGGATCGACTCAGCAACTCCGACGCGCATATTTAAGGCCATGAATGTACCGGGCTTAGTAAGGAGCTGGTCAGGAATCACCTTGCTGCCTACAGAAAGCTATTAAAACAATGTCAAGCGGAGCTAAACCGGGAGGAATCCGTCTCGAGCTCAAAAGCTAGGGGCGATCGCCATTGTAATGCTCAGGCATCAAGAGATACCCGGCCAAATCTAAGCATCAATCAAGCTAGCAACCCGAACACCGGCAAATTGAAAGCTGATCAGAATGTCCTCCCAGGCCATTTCAACACTTCTCAAGAGCGCGTGTCACAAGTACAGCGAGTGCGCACTCCTCCATTCGAGCAACAGTCGGCTGGTGCTCTGCCTGCCGCTGGTCAACCCACGACAGACGATTTCTTCGATGAGGGGCTCGATGCCCTGTTCAATCAGTGGGAAGCTGGCATGCTTGGACAGCCATGATCTAGCACCTGGCTCGGGGCACGATGGGTCGGTCACTACGAACACCCATAGGAAGAAGAACATGTTCACGAGTAGATCACTCATTTTATCCGTTGTAAAGTTCCTACGGGAACATTTTTCTTTAATGACTGTAGTTAATTCTATATTAAAACCAACTCTATCGACGAACATCGTCATGCTCAGTTGTGATGATCCCTTGTTAGATTAAGTCTGAAACCAGAGACGGTCTTTAAAATTTTGAGTGGCCACGAACTCATTCCTCACCAAGCTCCCGGGATGCTGAAATGAAGAGTAACAGCATGCACGGGGAAAATGCCACTTTCGTTTGAACGATGAAAAGGGGTTGAGAGAAGATCATAGCGTTAATTCCCATGGAGCTAAATGAATTAAACGGAGTCATTAATTGCGGGTCCACCGCTGCTCCCCACGTTCTCGGGCCTAGCAAATCATAAAAGGCGCCGAAAGATTGTAGACCCACCACTTTGAAGACTGAACTAGGGGACGAGCGCAATACTCGATGAAACCGAATCAATGCAAGAGAGTTTGTGATCCTATCATGAGGAAAAAGAAAGGGGAATACAGACGATGAGTAATTGCAGAATCTCGGGAGGAGCGCTTGCTTGCTGGTCTTCATATGCAGCCTGAAGGATGGTTCCAGGACACGCACAATCACTTGAGAAAATTTCTAGAGTGAGCAAACACGTAAGAGCGAATTGAGAAAGCTGAGTGAACTAGATCAGCCCGAGATACCCCGATCCATCATGTTTAAAAGTTATTCCCATCTGCTAGAAACGCCCGACCTGGACATTTCTGAGCACGAACTGCTGGGAGACTTTGAAGATCCTGGAGCTGAATCCTGCCCGAAGGCCATAGAGACTGACTCCTCCAGCGATGAAATTCTAGGTTTCAGCTACGAAGAATGAGTATACAATGATGACCGGAGCCGGAAAAGGAAGCAACTACAACGCCACACTCCAGGCCAAATCCGAGAGCTCGAAGCTTTCTTCAATGAATGCCCCACTCCAAGCAGACAACAGAAAATGGAGTTGAGCCGAAAGATAGGATTGGAGCTTTCGAAGGTCAAGTTTTGGTTCGCCAACAAACGAACCCGGGTGAAACAGCAATACGCAGACCATGAGCTACTGGTCCTGAAGGAGGAGAATGAGAAGCTTCAAGCTGAAAGCGCGAGATATAAGGAAGCTCTGACCAAGGCCACCTGCCTTAATTGTGGTAATCCTGTTGTCCTCGGCGAGGTGTTCCTCGATGAACCATCCCTGTTGACGAATAACGCTCAGCTGTTACCGTATTCTCCACAGCATTTTTCGACACAGCCAGATACCGCCGGAGATCTGCATGAGCAAGTCAACACCATAGGATCAACACCAACATCCTCTGAGAAATGGGATATGAATCATCACAGGGGGAATTCTCTCAATGACGAACTCGCTGTCGCAGCCAGCCAATCCAAAGTCGGTGAGTCCCTCCCTGGACAACTTTTGAAACGACTAGATCCCGTAGAGAATAGCTACCGAAGTATTGACGATATTTTGGGTGATAAGAGAACAAGGTTTTACTGGACCTATGAACTTCACACCAAATTTGTTGATGCAATTCGAGAGCTGGGAGTTGATTCGGCTAGCCCACTACGCATACTCGAGATTATGAATGTGCCGGGGCTCTCTAGAATTAACGTTGAGTCTCACCTCAAGTACTATAGGAGATTGCTAAGGGATGGAAGGATAGCGTTAAACCATCATAAAGCCAGTTGGAGCTCAAGTGCTGGGCAGAGTTACAACCATGATGATTGGAGAGCCAAGAGCACCCAACCGTGTTTCAGCAATGACGGGACTAGCAGTCGTGTCAGCGACTCCTCTAACCCAAATCAGAATGCTCCACCGAGCTATCTCAATACTCCTCAGGAGTATATGCCACAGTTCCAGCACATAGAGATTCCTCAGTTTGAGCGCGAATCAGTCATTAATGCTGTCCCTGAAGCGGATCTGGCATTGGTAGAGAGTGCACATATGAACCTGCCGGTCATTGGAGGAAGTTCCAATTCGAGGGGTCAAATTGCTCACGGCGAGAGCAAAGAGAGGAATCCCTCGCCTGCAGTCGACGACACCCAATCTGGGCACCAAGGGCTAGAAAGAACAGGTGATTTCCTTGATGAGGAGCTGGACACTTGGATCAATACTCTTCGGGAATGTATGTCTCAACCCCAACAGAACAATGATGAAGGTTCCAGCTCAAAGACTCCAATCCCTCACAACGAAGGCAATGAAAGAAATCTGCCCCCAACAATCGTTGACACCCAACTTGACCATCAATGGCTCGAAGACCCGAGCAATTTCCTTGGCGATGAGTTCAATCTTTGGCTCGATCAATTTGGAGCCGGAGGACCATCGCAGTGGTGACGCAAGGCCGATGATCAAACGTCTGATGCAAGGCATGGCTACTCGATGAAAAATGCTTAGAGGAAAGAGGTTGAATACTCCTATTGAATATGTTGTTGATCGCACTGTAAGGTTCCCACGGGAACATCTTTCATTAATATCTAGAACTAATTGCGCGTGAGTGTCAACATCACCCTTTGAGCATCTTCAAGCCGAGGGCCGTGGATTAATCATTTAATCCGTGGAGCAAGTTCCATGAACAATGACTATCACCCGCGGAGCATAATGGGATCTACCCCTTCAATACGAAATACGTTTGGCCGCGAAGCCACCTATTTGGTAAAACGATGTATCGTTCCTAAACGATCTTCAATTGAATACCGAAGTAATGTCTCCTTTCTTTCCCTTCTCAGGTGATAAACGTGGATAAATCACTCAAGAAGCCATTTGTTCAAATAACAGAACAGACGTTGCCCAACCGGGGGCAGCTGAACCATTAATGTTGCAAATATTCCAAGCATGGATAGGCGGATTTGATAGACGTTGTTCATATCAATACGCAACATCAGAACGGGATGAGAGCCAAGAGTAAAGTTGTATTGTCCCAATTTGTCTTGAATTTGAGAATATGAATTGATACTCATTGTTTATCCTTGACAGGGGAATCTCCTTGGAAGCGAACAAGTTTTACATCCCACATACTACCCGTTAGAGTACATGAGGGTAGGATGTATCGTTTCGATTTTCGAAAAAATTCGTGAACATACAATGATATGCTTCTTTTACATTTTCAGGGGTCTGCAGCCGCGACAGGTAGGTAAGTATCCCTTTCCCAGTTAGCTGGAGATAAAAAAATGTTAAAATCCTTTCAGCCGTCATGAAAATTATCCAATGCATCGATGTTCATGATTTAAATCGGGAGGTTGCCCAAAGCATGAATAAAACATGCACGATACATCACAAAATCCCCTCGATTGATAAATTTTGGAGAGAATGGAAAGAATTTTTCCAATAAAAGTTGTTCAGACCGTTTAAAAGGGTGTTTTCTCATACGAGAGGCGAAGCCTAATCCAAACATGTCCAACACACACTTGAGAGATGAGTGGAGTGAACAGATAACAAAATCTGGGTCTACGGGGGTAGGGACCATTCACAGCGATTACATGGATTGGGACGACGGAGGCGTTCGTTTCATATTCCCAAATACTACAGGTGACCATTAATAACCCCTTTGAACGGAGGTTTTCATTATCAGCCCTGTCGAGAACCACCCCACATCGGGGTAGAATAGAAGTAAGTCCAACAGCATCAGGAGAAATGGTTAGAAATTTTGTTGCTCGGACTAACATTAATCTTCGTGTGTTGTTTATATGGTAATCCAAGTGCCATAGGATGATGAGAAGCATTCATTTCTCTATCCCACATACGTTTATCCTTTGCACAGCCAAGTCGAGCCTGCAAATTCGTTTCATGAACCCGTTGGTGATCATTGCACATTTCAAAAAGGATGCAGCATCACTTTAGAAACGGAAGAGCTCAAGACTAAGGGATTACAAAGAAATTCCTGGATTTATGGTAAAAGTATGTTTAGACTTTCGATCATATGTCTAAAGTGATCTCCTGAAGACGAGAAAAATGGGATTTCAAAAGAAAAAAAAAAAGATGAAAATGAGAAAAAAAAATCCCGGCATCAAGAAAAAGCAAAGTGCTTGGTAAAAGCAAGGCTGATGCCCGTGCAAGCTGTTTGATTGACCCACAATAAAGTCTAGATGGGAAAAGAGGAAATCCTCGAAGGAGCCAAATTCCAAAAAGGCTGCTCGCCAAATGGTGTCAAGCGCGGAATAAAGGCGCAAAAGAGAAAGGACAGGTAGCAAATCTGCAATGATCACCAATGTCAAACTCTCCAAGAATTTTGGGCCAAAAACAAGCCTTTTTCTGTCCCCAATCCTACCAATGTTACGACCCCGAAGGAGTCTTCTCTGACTAAGACACTTGGGTTGACATATAGCTTAGCTCGAAGAAGTACGAGCAAGACTATTTCTCTCTCATTTTGCAAGGTTCTTGACTTGTAAACCCGGAGCAGATGGTGAAGACTTTCATTCAATGGCCTCGACTCCAAAGCGGGTCCCCTTTGAAAGCCAATATCCAAGCCTGACATTACGGTCCGTGGAAGACCTCCCGATCGATCAGAATGTATGCGCTGTGAATGATCCTAAAACCTAGGCACAGGTTAGTAGGAAGTTGAACGCATTCCTTACAAAAGACCATTATCACAGAGCGGTGAGGAGCCCTCTTGGATGAGAAATTCTCCAATAGATGTTTTGAACGAACTCTTTTTGGAAATTTCAAATTGTTTGATCCAGATTTTCCGTGCAAAGGATTTGTGATCACATTTGCATATTGCAAGAATGCTTTGGATAACCTCCAGCGTCAAAATGCACATGTCATGATTAAGACTTAAATCATACGGTTTTGTCAGATGGACAACCGTCGTCTTCCCTAAGATTGCTAATGTTTTCTTGATGAAGAAAATTTTTCAGGCTCGAACTTCTGCAGGATCCGTTGGAAACACCAATCTCCCAGAATGTCGCCTCAACAGACTCAAGTGAAGCTTTGTCAAGATAAAATCTTTCATTGCTTCAAAACTGAATTCCCTACAAATTTCGGGATCTTTCAAAAGAAGGGATGAGGATAGACCCTTTTTTTTTTCAAAATCAAGCAGTCTCGTCGGACGTGGAAAACCCTCGTCATGAGACCCCTTTTTCAAAATTCAAGCAGTCTCATCGGACGTGGAGAACCCTCGTCATGAGACCTCTTTTCAAAGCAAAATTCAAGGTAGAAACCGCCTGATGGGTCAAACCAAGGTAGATACCGCCTGAAGGGTCAAATCAAGGTAGATACCGCCTGAAGGGTCAACTCAAAGGTAGATACCGCCTGAAGGGTCAACACAAGGTAGATACCGCCTGAAGGGTCAACTCAAAGGTAGATACCGCCTGAAGGGTCAACACATGGTAGAAACCGCCTGAAGGGTCAACTCATTAGTAGATACCACCATAAGGATCGACACAAAGGTCCGATCCGCCATACGGATCAAAATCCTTGGCAAATCCCAAAGCGTGAGATGCGCCTTCCTTAGGTTCTTACCAGTTAGGAATTCCATAATGGTATGACCTACCATACAGGTCAGAGCTTAATCTCCCTAGGATTTTCTGAATGACGAGTCCTAGGCATCTTTTTGAAAGTTGTCGCAACCGGCAGCATCCGGCAGGTGAGCCTCAGGTAAGCCTCTCTCATCCCAGCCCATATTCAAATTGTTGGAATAAATTGGGGATTAATTTGAGTTTTTATTAAGAGCCTTAAGGATTCGATGTCATAGCATTTCTTCTCTCATTTTTCTCAGTTGAGTCGGTTAGGAATCAGGTGCCATCTTATCTTTGAAAGAAACCTCTAACGAGATTCCTCTCAAAGAGGGGCAGCTGTTGACACCTCAATTCTGATAGTCTTTTTTAAATTCATTTTTGAAAAATTTATTTTTGCTAGTGCTATATACCAATTTGGAAAGTAAATCTGCGATTCGTGGCATCTCCCGAAAGACAACGGTAAGTAATAATAAATAAAATAATAGCAGAATAATATAAAAGGACATCCACAATTGGATTCCACTAAGGGATTTTGAGTGGCGCGGAAAGGCTAAGGGCATTAAAAATAGTAAAATGAACAAAAGAATAGACAATGGAGAATGCTCGTGGGATTGGGTGGAGTGCATGAAGAAAAGAAACATTAAAAAAGGGGAAGGAGAGCCGAAAGAGAAAAAGTCCTTGAGACAACTTGGTGGGGGGGTTGATAAAAAAAAAAAAGAAAACCAGAGGACCATTCGGCAGGGGATGGCTAAAAAAAATCATCATGGGCGAATAGAACCGAGGGCTTCGAGAATGGTCAGGCGAGGATAGCGTCCACCGGGACCCAAGCGAACAGGGTTGGCCGCGATCTGATGGAGCCTGACATCGCGAAGTGAATAATGGTGAACGGTACGACGGCCATTCTAGCGCTCGGGAGAGGGAGAGGGCTACGCGAAATCTGAGAAGGGGGTGGTCGAGGGCTGTCCGAGAAGGCTTTCGGATGGACGCCTCCAGCTGCATGGGAGACCACCGCATCAGACGCCTCCATAGCCATTATACCTCTCGGCTTCCCTGCAGCTCTTTAACGTTTCCGCTCCAACTCCTTGCATCCACAGCGATTCGACAACCGAGCTCGAACCATTGCGATGGTACTTCGTCGGCCTCATGCCAGGCGGACCTCTCCCTTCCCGGTCATCTTTTTGTTCAGAGAGCCTTCATCACAGTAGAGACCGAGACGACCCAACGCTGATCAAGCCGCCTTGCTGAGAAGTCCACTGAAACTTTGACTACCGAGTCTATCACCGAGTAGTCTTCACCGTCATTGATAGCCACTACGAGTTCGTCGAAGTCAGCCACCACCCGACTAGCCTTGCGCTGACGATCCATCCTTCGAGAGCATCATGAGCGGCCACCCATCCGTCGAGCGAGGGACCATCGTTGTGCCATCCGGAAGCCACACCGTTGCTATTGTCACTAGTAGTTGCTGTTAGGTCGCGACACCAAGCAAGCAGAAACCTGGTGCTAGTGCTGAATCTCCTCTGTTCCCAAAGTTTGTGCAACTCGTCGATGGATGACGAACGGCTTTAAGCCTCAGCGGAGGCGGTTCGTCCGCGACAAGTCGGAGCCGTCAATCTCGAGGTCCAGCTCCGACGACCTCAGACAGGAGAGATCCTCCGACCTTGTGATGGAAAAGATCACGATTCTTCGGCGGGAAGGAAGTTGCTGGACTTGAGGAGCCAGGTCTCGGAGGCAGTGGCGGCGTCGAGCGACCTGGTCGCCGGTGACGGGACGAAGCGGCTGGGCCCTGACGCAGAGAGGATCCCGAAGCATCCGGATCGTGGAGCTCAGGTCCTTGGTGGCGGCAAGCTCGGTCTGGTTTTCATGCAGGAAGCGGACGTGAAGATGATGAACAGTAGGTGAGATCTATTCTCATGTTGGGCTTTGTTGTTTAGTGTATTTTGGTTGTGTAGTTTATTTTGAGCTGGGCCGACGTTAGTGTTGGGCGGAAGAAGACTGGGCTTAGGCGTTTTGGTTCGGTAGGTTTAAAGAAAGGAAAATGGGCCTGGTTTCCTTGAGCAAACCTGGCCCGTTTCAGGTCCTACCTCACGGATTGGATCAAGCCCGGTAGCCTAATGCGGGTCTGGATCTGAAAACTCGACCTGGACCCGACCTTTATTTAAAAAAATATATATATTAAAAAATTCAGAAAATAATAAAAAATAATAAAAAATTCAAAAATTCAATAAAAAATGGAAAATCATAAAAAATTTAAAGAAATTCGTAAAATTGAGAAAAATTCTAAAAAATTCCAGAAAATAGGAAATGGCCACATTCAACTGGCCATGACCTGTTTCGGGTCATTTGACCCCCGATCTTTCCAAAAATGACGGTTTTTCCCTTCCGGCAAACCGTCTTCCAAAAAAATTCTAAAAAAATCCAGGAAAATCCCAAAAAAATAGAAAATGGCCACAGTCAATTGGCCAAGGCTCATCCCGGGTGTTTTGAACCCGATCATTCTTAAAAATGACGATTTCTCCCTTTGGGCGAATCGTCTCCCAAAAATTGACGATTTTGCCCTCCGGGCTAAATCGCCTCCAAATCTTCCCATTTTACCTCGGTCCTAAATCACGCCTTCCCTAAGCCCTTATGGCTATACTAGGAGGCCATGTGATGTGAATTGACGTGCATTGATGTGATTTATTTATGCACTTGATTGCGCTTTCATTTAAATTGATTGTGATTGATAGGAATAGTCTTCCAATCTGCATGAAACCCTGAATTAAACCTACCTCACCCGAACTTGCGCATGCATGAACTCTTAGTCAGGAAAATCACTCGCGTTAGGTACCGAAAGGGCGTTGGTAATGACACCAGCGTAACCAAGTCCCCGAACCTAAAATCTCTGGTTCCGCAGAACTGATCGATCTCTCCCGATCGGTCAGTAAGGTTTCCGGTCTACCCTCCGAGAAAGACCGGTGGCGACTCCAAATGCATGCGCAATTTGCACATGCCACCACGACCACACTGAAGGTCGAAAGCGATCGACTCTTATCGTCGAATCCTTTAAAAAATACTCCCGCCGCGATTTGGTATGGGTCTGGCAGGGCCCGCGCCGATCCAAGACCCGCGATCGGTAATCCATTAGCCGCGTCCGCCTTCGGACGGGTCGCGACAAGTGGCAGTCTGGGACGCCACATCTCTCAACCCAAAAGCTAGCTCAAAAGTTGAGACTTTTCCCCGCACTTATAAACCGATCAACAGCCCCTTCCACAACTGATGTGGGACAACCCCAACAATCTCCGCCTCACACATCGGGCCATGGGTCAAGGGGAACGACAACACGTATCTCTCCCGTATGACTATTGGGTCCAAACTTGTTTGTAACCTGAGTTCTGATACCATTTGTTGGGAGCACGCAACAGAAATCTGATACTTTCACATGAGGAGATCGTCAAGAGGGAGTCCAAATCCGAGCTCGTCAATATATCTAGTTGAGCCCACCTTCACTCAAAAGTTTAAGCCAATAAGTTATGGGCCAACTTGGATATATTAACTGCTCAACACCACATTAATTCTCCAATGTGGGACTTCTCTAACACAACTCACATGTACATCCTAACATGGATGAAGGGCGTCCACGTCAGCAATTCTCAGCCAATAGGACTCAATTGACAAATCGTCAAAAGTCTTATGACTAAATTGACCAAATTAAAAAGTTTATGACTAAATTGGCTCAAATATAATAACTTCTGGACCTTTTTTTTGTGATTTTTTCGATTTTACATTTGGTCCCAAACGAAGCATCACCACTAGTGACATGAAATCCTAGCTCCGATAGAGATGTAGTTCAATGAAAAATATAAAACGGATTCTCCTTGGCTCCCTCTTGACAGAGCCATTTCGAGAGCGCAGTGGTAGAGTGCCAACTAATCTTTTGTCCTCATTTCGATGGTTTCCAAGTGTCTATCTATGCTCGCAAAACCTACCAGTCAAATGTAATTATTCTTTCTCGACCAAAAAAAAATTTGTAATTATTCAAAAGTTGACTTTAAAAAAGAAAAAAAAAAGGACTTATGTGTCGTAATTAATGCAAAATAGGGAATAATTTTAGGATGATGCATGTGAGGGCCGAATGCCCAAAACTCATCGGATCAAATATTCGACGACTTCATATAGTTCTCGAATTCATTTAGCATTTATATATATATATATATATATAAACACCATCCACTAACTATTTTCTTTTCTTTTTTTATTTTCCTTTTTTTATGCCAATTTTAGGCAAGTAGCCATTTAATTATTCTTGGCCTCCCAATAATGGATAAGCTCTAGTCAGCGACTTTGGGATATCTGAAACTTTATTTCTTAATTCAAGTTTAATGAGTAAAAATTTAGTTGGACTTTTCTGACTTTATGATAGGGGTGTGCAACTGGACCGAGTAGAACCGAGAATCGAATCGGACTGCTCGAAATACCTTTGCGGTTCCCATTTCCCGACGTGAATAGGTATGGTTCGTGGCTCCAAATTTTTGGAATCGGTTTGAACAGATCCGATTCCTGGTTCCAAATCAAGACCCATCCGGAAATCGGATCGATTTTGGAACCGGTTCTTAACTACAGTAAAAACAATATGATTTCTCTAATTTGAGTCTAATTCTACCTCGCTTCATTTGTTTCTTCTCCAATTTTTGTCACTTCTCGCTATATTCTTTGGTGCAATATTTTTATTAATGAATGAAGAATGGAGTTTAAAAATATATTTTGATGAATGGGGAACGGAGTTTTATATTTTATGTTTTATGGTATGTGTTTGAACCTTATTGTTTTATAATTGTACGTGACTACGTATTTGAACTTTTCGTTGTGGCGAATAAGGATTTACATTGATCAATTTTTACTTTGAGCCGTTTTGTTGCTCACACTATTTTGTTGTACAAAATGAAATATAAAAATAAAAGGAAAAAAAATAGGTTCTCGGCTAGACTTTGAAACCAGATCGGAAAAACAAGGCAGGCTCTAGAACCGGTTCCAAAAAACAAGGTAGATTTCGAGTTCCAAAAATTGAGAACCGATTATAACATAATAGGCTCTGGATTTTAGGTCTGGAACCGATCACCCTAATTTTTCGAGTCTTCCATGTTTATGTAAGCGTAATGAGTGACATAGGGTACTCTTTTCTCGCCTTTAGCGTTATTTGGGGGTAATGATTGAAAACGACGAGACAAAGTTCAACGATAATTAATCACTTTAATAAGTACTCGTTATGAGTTATCCTTGAAAAACACTCGTGATGAATCATTACCCAACGATGGAATCATTCAACGACAACCACCATGATGATGTCTTGTTGGCAAGTGTTAATTACATTGATTGTTATATGTGGAGTTACGTCTGTATCAAATGGTCTTCTGAACTTAGGATGTAAATCGAGAGTACCCAGATTAACTTTCTGAAATAACTGCACCTCATCTTCGAACGAAAACAAAAAAACAAAAACAAAAACAAAATCCCATTTTCTTGTTTGAGTAATTTGCATTGTACGATATGGATTTTGTTGGAGACGCGTCGTGAATCTTGAATGAATTGACCAACCTTAAAATAATAGAATCAATGTCGGATATAAGCTCGGGTTACTATTGGTCTATCTTTCGACCCAAATTTACCTGGTACTAATCAAGAAAATCAATCACCGGATGTCAATCAGCATTGCATCCAAAAGGAATCCTAACTCAGCTCCCTCCCATCTCTCTTGGCTTCCGGCGTCCTTAGGCACTCTACCTTCAACTCCGGTGGAACCATCATCGGTGTTAAACCATCGTGACCGGGGCCACTGCTGCTGCGGCCTCTATCCCTCTACTATAATTAACATTACTCAGAACCTCAAATCATAGTGCGAGAACGGAGGATTTAAGGGGAAACCAAATCCAAGTTGAAGGTCAAAAGTGGACGTGACTCATTTAGCTTCCCATTCGCCGAATTCGTAAAATGAAGACGCGATTTTCTCGCCGACGAAGCGGGAAGGTGCATTGGGAGCCCATTCAAACTCCACTCGAGTGAAATCCGCGGGAAGTAATTCAGTTTAAGTTACCATTTTTTTTTCTCAAATCCGTAGGCGAAGTGATCATGTGGTTCGAATCGTATCATATGTTGAACGAGCAAAATATGGATCTGTTCACCGCGTCATTCATCTGATGTGTCTGTTCAAAAATGCCCCGGAGAAAACTGTAGTCCAATGGAAGACTTCGTCAATAACAGCGCATCATTCTGACAAATTTACTTTTTACTCTCCGCATGTTTTTCCTTTTCCAGGGACGGAGAACAAAGAGAGGAGGAACAAATCTCAACCAACACCATTCACACTCGAGACAAACTAGAAGAGGGGCAAGACTCGACCCAACTCGTACAAATCTGACCCGATCGCAACACATCACCAGACAGTCGTTAAAGCGTTAGAGGGAAACCTGTCCTGCCATGGCAGCCAAGCACCGCCGGGGGCGACCATCAAACCCCGGTCGCTTCCTCGCACGAGACCACAAATCTTCTTCTTCGTCCGCGCGATCAAGTCCCACAAGCCGTCGCCGTTAGCCTTGTTCACGAAGAGCGAAAACAGCTTCTCTCTGCAATCTTCAATTCGATCCAAGGCGCTCAGCAACCTAGTCGAATGGCCGAGGCTCATGCTCCCCAATCTCTCGTCACCGCCCAATTCCTCCGCTCTCAAGAACACTTCGCGCCGGATCATCCGATAATCTTGACACACCGATCGCACGACCCCGTGTACCAGATCGTTCTTCTGAAGATGCAACGACCCCGGGACGTCGCTCACTTGCTCGAGACAGCTCACGAGGACTTCGAGCTCGGGTATCAAGTCCGAGCTCGTGGCTCCTCGAATCTTCTCTCGTTTGTATTCTGTTTTCGCTTGATAACATGAAGTTGAAGACAAAGAAGAAGAAGAAGAGAGAACGTAGCCCAGAGCGCGAGAAGCAATGAGGCTCTGCTCGAGTGACGCCGCGTACCATCTCACCCACGACGAGTACTCCGCCGCCTCCCTGTCGAAGTCGTCGTTGAATTTCAACAGGTTGAGGAATCCCTTCCCCTCGAAGGAAAAGGAGTAGAGGCAGAGGTTCCGGTCGTGGGAGCTCCTGTGGATCATTATGTTGTGGAGCGCAAAGAGGCATTTGAGCGCGACGAAGGCGTTCCGCGTGCGGCGGAGGCGGCCGGTCAGGTACCGGATGCACGCGGACGCGGTGATGTCGGATCCCAGGCCGAGGGAGAGGACGGCGGCCACGCGGTGCTCCGCCGGAGCGGCGGCGGACTCGTGAGTGGTGGCCCGGATGACAGTGACGCGCGCGGTGGATACGGCGGGCTTCGCGGAGAGGGACGCTTTGACCAGCGATCCTCTGTCCTTCACAGCGCCTACGATGTCTCTGAGTTTCTTCCGCTGCCCCATCGTTGCTCCGTCGTGCGATGGAGTCTACCGTCAAGAGAGAGAGAGTGAATATAGGAAGGAGAAAGAGTGAATACAGGAAGGAGAAAGAGTAGTAGGAGAATTGCCCTTTGGAGGTACCAGAACGTGAATTTAGATTATTTAGACAGCGCGTTTTTCCAGTTAATCATATCTTGTTTTTTATATTAGAGGAATCGTCATTATCAAATAAATGGAAGCTACATCCACGATTTTCAACTTTGATGATTGAGATTTTCCATAAATAAATCAGATAATATGTCGTGCGCTGATGGTAATTTATATAAATTAATTGAAAATTTTATATAACTTAGTACCACGACCTTTTTCGAGTAGATGGACAAATGAAAGGAAGAAAAGGTCAAGTTAACAAAACTTAGGTGCGTAATAAGCGCGTTGGGGATATTGAAAATGATGGGCTATGGGGAATTCCAGCTTTCAGACATTCATGCGTCTGCCGGAGAAAGACGTCCCCGATAAGAAAATCCAGGAAGGAGGCGAGAGGAAGGCGCAGAGAAGCCCACCACTTGCCGCCCGCGACATCATCTCCCGTCTCACCTTCGATTAATTAACGAAATATGACCTTCGTCTTTGTTTCATCACATCGAAAATTCCTAAACTAAGCCCACATAAAATCCCCAACTTGTACTTATGTAACGTATTTACGATTTCGTGAGATGATTTCTTAGCCGAAACAAAAGCCGCTCGAGCGCCATGTCAGATTTTTAATGGTGCTTAAGGTAAATGCATTACACAAGCACAAATTTGAGATTTTCAAATGTCACAAAAAAAAAAATTAAGGTGATTGCGTCAAGGTGAGCATAATTTAGAATTGAATGCGTGAAGGAAGGTGTACATCACCCACCTTAAGGATTGTCAACTGCCAACATATTTGAATGCGTGATATGTACATTCATGTCGAGATAATATTTTGCTTTTTTTCTCCGTTCTTTGTTCAAGGAATTTAACTCTAACCGGGGGCTTTAATTGATGGATTATAGATATAGATATAAGGTGGGTGATGTCCATATTTATAAATAAACATTAAGAGATGGATTGGACCAAATTTTATCCAGGATAGATGAGGGGATATGTGACCTTATTTAGAACTCAATGTCCAACTACTTAGACTTTCATATCTTGATATCTTTAGTTACATTTGATAGTCAGGATAAAACGCAATATAAGATAAAATTCATCATATCATGTGTTTCGTGCCCACTTGAGACAGGACAAGGTCAAATATTAGAGTGGCATAGACCGAATAAAAATACCCCTCGGGATAAAAAATGAATATTCAAAATTTTAGTATAAAAAATTCAAAATAACAACAAAAAATAAAATAAAAAATTGTTTTTATTTATTCATATCTTTATTTGTATACTCGATTTTTTTTCTATCTTATATTATAAGTTCACTATATTTAGCATTTGTATTTGTTACGTACTTTAGACATTTTGCATTTTAGGTAAATTAGTATGGTTTTCCATTTAATAATTTTTTAATTAGGGAATGACGTTAAGGGAAAAAAGAATTAATAATTAACAGAACTAAAAGAGAGAGGAAAAAATAATAGAAAATAAGCAAATGAAAATAAAGTAGATAAGAGTATCGTAAGATATGCCTATCATCTTCGTTTGTGCAATTTTTAAGTTCATTTATGCTGATAGGTTGTTTATATCAAACAATGAGAGAATTTCATAAAAGCGCTAGAAGTGCCTTCATTTTCTCAAATAAGGGCCTGAAGTTGACCTTGTCTCAAATAAGAACCTAAAGTGTCCTCATTGTCTTTAATAAAGTCCTGAAGTGGATATTATTTCAAATAAAGGTCTGAAGTGATCTTATCAGTCTAAAAAAAACCTTAATTACTAGTTAATAGGGGCATTTTAGTCATTTAATAAATTTTATATTATATTATTATTTTTATATTTTCAAGTTTTTCAAAAATTAAAAAAACTGAAACTGAAATTAGAAAAAAAAAAGGGATAAAACATAGGCGAGCTGGAGAGAATTGCCCTCTTGCTTGGGGCGGCGGCTCTGGCCAACGACCCCGCCAAACAGAAGCAAGGGGCAGCATACCCTCGCCTCAGCAGGGAAAGGGCCTCAACCCTCTCCCATATATGGATGAGACTCGTCGGCCCTCCCCTAGGTCCGGGGGATGGCCGTAGCCCTCGGCCGATCCCAGGAGACAGTGGCCAACCCTTCGTCAATCGTCACCATTGGACCGGCCAATGGCCACACCCCCCAAACCTAGGCCAGGGCCTGCCGCCCCTCGCTTCTAGTCAACAAGATCGTTGCCCCTCGTCGAGCCGCAGGCAACCTCGCTGGCCAGAGCCGCCGCCCTACCAGCATTAGGGCGACAGCCACACATGAGAGGGCTCTCCCGCTTATGTTTTTCTTGTTCTTTTCTCTCTTTTTTTTAAAATTTAATTTAACTAAAAATTAGGTTAAATCGACAAAAATACCCATAATTGGCTGGAATTTTCAGCCGGCCGATCAGCTAGAGAGGTGAGACCCTTATTTGAAATGATTAAGGTTACTTCAGGTCTTTATTTGAGACAACGAGAGCACTCCAGACCCTTATTTGAAACAAGGATCATTTCATACTCTTATTTTATAAAATGAGAGCACTCGGGGCCTTTATTTGAAACTTTTTCTCAAACAATGGACATGATAGGATGTAAAAATATTCGAATTTATTATTACGATTTATCAAACAATAGATAGGTTATAGCAAAATCCCTAAATTTCATGTCCTAACTTATCTAGTCCGGTGCTGACTAGAAATCCAGATACTAGAGGTAGCCTTGATGTACATACTCGTATTGTTAATAAATAAAATCAAGTTGAATATTTTCTCACAAGCCATTTTTATTCTTTCTTTCTTATAAAAGACCGTTAATAATCGTGTGTGCACGTTAACATCGGATATTGCGTGCCAGAGTCAGCCAATGTATTACTCAGAGCTAGGGGTGTCAATGGGCCGGGCCGGGCCGGGTCTCGGCCCTGCCCGAGCCGGCCCGAATTGAGCAGTACCATGCTCGGGCCAGCCCGAACCGGGACGGGCCGGGCCGGATTTGGGCCGAAAATATTTTTTCTTTCCTTTTTTTAAATTTTTTTTGAATTAAAATTAATTAACAAACCATCAAATGAAAAAATATAAAAAGAAAATATAAAAATAAATTAAATTTAAAAGAAAAAAATAGGTATTTACAAAAGTTTGGCGTCGGGCCGGCCCGGCCCGTCCCGGCCCGACCCGGCCCAAGTACTAAACCCGGCCCAAAAAGGCCCGAAAAGGCAGAAAAATTTCGGGCCGGGCCGTCCCGTCCGGCGCGGGCCAAATTGACAGCCCTACTCAGAGCCAAGGATAGTACGTACCCAGGGCACTTTGAACGGGGCGATCAGCCAAGACCGTGACAACGAGGGAAAGAGAGACCTTCTGTTGTAATTATGGGCGTTAATCGCTCAGCATTAGTGAGATGTCATTTCGTTGTGAGAGGTTTTTTCGTTCACGTGTCCCTTCGGTTTACATGATTTTTCATTATGCTACAGTTAATGACTTTAATATCAATTTTATTAAGGGCTAATAGCTCAGCTAATGGGAGCCTAACCGACATGACTCTTGAGCTCATGGCTTTTCAGTTTCCTGTAACTGTATTCCCTGTCTATAAATATACGTGTCTCCATAGTTCAAGAAAAAGAGCTAACACTCCTCTAGTTTTAATTGGAGTGTGCATGTGCCAGCTTCTGGAAGTGTTCGACGAAGTCCTATTTGCATAATGCTAATTCAAGCGAGTTCGAGTTTGGGATAACCATAACTCACCTCTCGATTCAAAGGCAAGCCGTCGATTGCCACTACCGAAATATCAATGTACAAGTTTATTGTCGACTTCGGGAATTCCGATCGGCTACACAACAACTGGACTTTTATTCCAATCAAGTAAGTCTGTGTTTGAATTTTAACTCAGCGTTTTTATTTGTAAAGATTATACATTGGATTGGTCGATATGAAATATTGTTATCGTCTTGTCCATGTGATTATTTTCCGGTTGCAACAAATAGTGTTGCGTATTTTTCTACCAAAAATTTGGTTTCTTCCCTCACTCGCATTGGAGAGATTTTATCGCATTCTTCCTATTTTGTTCCGAACAATAAAAGAGAAAGAAATCGGAATGACATTGTAGGAGAAAGTCGAGAGGGAATTCTTGACTCATACTCTTATCCCTTTTTTTTTTCCCAAAAATTCAAACCGTTAGGAAATGTGATTGACAAATGTGATGTAATCATATCACATAATGCATTCCGTCAATTTCGGTCATCTTTTACGCAAGATTCTATCTTATTCGCGGTTCTCCATCTTGATCTTGTCTGATGGTCATCAAACAATGGAGGGGCTACTGCTTTCCGACAACCTAATTATCGACCGCTAATGAGCTATCTTTATTCGTGTTATACTATCATGGAATTAGTGACTTTTTTTGTCCCTTCTCGCCACAACGCGTAGATTTTTACCTCCTTCGCCGGTTGGGCTTAGCCGCCGTTTGTCCACCGGTCATGCCATTTGCAAGGAGGCTTTTGATGAATGGAGCCTCCTAACCCGATTCATAATCTGGGTCGTCCATTCATAACACGGACGGTCCAGATTCAAAGGACAGACGATCCCCTCATAGAGGAATCGAGAAGCAATTTTATCCCGATTCACTCTTAAATTAGGTCTACATTAAGTATGTAGTTTCACTATAATTGGCATACCGCACATCTCATTATATCACTCAATTACAAGTGAAAAAGACTATATAGAATTAGTCATTCATTGACCCAAACTCAAACTACTAATGAATATGGCTCAAATTATAAAAGGTGTCCATAATGCACTATCCTCTCGAAACCCCTGTCGAGGCGGCTCATCGCCTCATCGGTATTTTCTATTTATGGAGAGTATGAACTACGGGTTGGGTTGGTTTTAAAGGGGATTTTTGAGTAGACATGAAATTGAGAAAACAAGGGGAAAAAAAAAAACAAATGGGAGGTGGGCCCTAGGACAAAGGCTTTAATTTTGTTTTGTCAGGACTAATAGGAGTTTTTGACTTTTTGTGTAGGCGAGGGCCCACATGTAAGAATGGGTAAACTTCTAGTTATTCAAAAATAGATTCTGGTTTCGGCCGCTAATTTATGGGAGGCCGATTTCATGCCGAAAAGATAACGTATTGAAACTTAATATAAGGTGGACCATTAAGCAGGGCTATTAATATGTGTAAGAGCTAGGTTTGGATTAAACTAATTCCTCACATCTTCTAGAAGGTCGGACTAATCATCACCAAGGAATTGTAATCGAGATGTTAACACTGACTTAGCACAGGGCCCGCAACTGCTCCGGCGTTGTCCGGCCACTTTTACATGTACTATTGTGTTCAAGGCTAACATGCTCATCCAAATCACGATTTGGCTGCGATGAGTGTACACATACACTCATTAGTTTTTGTTTTTGACACTTTGTCGAATTGAATTTTTGAAGAATTGAATTGAATATGTGACAAAAAAAAGAATTAAATTTTTGAAGTTCAAACCTTGTAGCAATGCCACAAAAAGAGAGAGAGAGAGGGGGGATGAAAAAAAGGAAAAATCTCGTATAGCCGTAACATTTCTCGCATGTCTATATCGGTGTCGGATGTTGATTTCCAATAATGTATGTAGCTCAAGGGTTTCTAACAAGAAATTATTACTATTTTTTTTTTTGTCGAAAGAAGGATTCTATTCATCAAGCGAGTTACACAGAATGCTTTCAAATTCCCAAAAGACAATAAAAAAAATCCAGAAAGCAGATTCTGCATCTAAAAACACACTCTCACCCTTCAAGAGTAAATCTGATACCATAACTTTATGGCGGCCGATCACCAAAGTCCATGATGGGCACACACTGAGAGCACTCGCATCAAATGCAACGGCTTGCGGTGCACGTCTAGATTCGACGACTCCATCACCAACACCGAGCAATAACACCAACAATAGTATGTTGAAAGAACACATGTCAAACATCTGTAGGGAACTCTCAAATCTATACCTGAATATAGATCGGGAGAGTAAAATTCCTAGATCTAAACATAAATCTAAATCGGGATAGAATAGCGGCTTAATCAGCTCCAGATAATTATTTATACTCATAAACTCCCAAAACATAGTGGGAGAGAAAAAAGGGAAAAAAAACAACCCAGCACACGAACACCTGAACAGAGAAGTGTGAACTAGGACTAGCTTCTGAATCCAACCTCACCGAGAAGAAAGAGGGGCACCTTCTTCAGCCTCTCATCCTTCTCCGCAGGTTGTCGAAGCCTTCTCTGCAGGTTGTCGAAGCTGGCAGGGTAGAAACAGATGAGAAGAAGAGGTTGGGGTTCGGAGGGGGAGGGGAGGGGAGGGGAGGGAGGGACCTAAGACAAAGAAGGCGGCACTAACCCTAAGGGGGAGGAGAGAAGGAGCGAGACCTGGGGAGAGGAGAGGACGCGCACCTTCGGCTGTCCTTTTAGTCTTGCTATGTTGCATGAGTGAGTAATCTACTTGATTCGTGAGAGTAGATAAGCTAAGGGATTTATCTGCGTAACATGAAATTTTTATCCTAAGAAAAAAAAGCTCATAACTTCTTCATCCCTTTTTTTTCCCCTAAAATCTAATTGAAGGGTTAACACGATTACTGTTGAGTAATGCGCTCTTAAATACATTGTTAACCCGTTTCGTTCAGGTTCAAGCTTGCATGAGAAAACTCTTGATTTAACATGATATCATGGCCAAGTGAGCGTCTCAATTAAAGCCGACCAGCCGGAAAACTCCCAAAAGCACATGGGAGGAAAAGAGGGAAGTGTGTTCTACAATGTTTAATTTGCTACGGAACAACTTTTTTATGTAAGCCCAAAAAAAAAAGTTAATGCCATGAAAAAAATTCATATCAGTACAAATTCATCTTAAATAAATTTTGTTATCACAAAAAATCTTAAACTGATAGTCTCATGACAAATTTATTCTACATTAGTTGCCGTCAAATTACTAAGTTAGATGATACGCGACAATTGACATGTGTACTAATTCAGATTTTTACCCTACATTTGTCACAGATGTACCAATTTTGATTTTTTTCGTGATATTGACCCAATTTAATTGAAATTAATGCTTAGTAAATTTGTCATAAGTGTACTAGTTTATGATTTTTGCAGTTAAAGAAATAATTTTAGTTAAATTTGTCGCAAGCATACTAGTTTGAAATTTTTTTAATTAAAAAATTAGTTTGAAATAAATTTGTCATCGGCGTATAATTTGAGATTTTTTATGATATTAACTTAAATAAAAAGGGAAAAGAAAAGAAAATGGAGACAACACAGTAAAAAAAACCATGTGCCTGGAATTTGACTGCGTGCTGAATTGCGATGGCAAGGGCAGCACGGACACCACGGATAAAAACGGTAAGCTTGGCAATCAAGACAAAGGGAAGTTTCCAGCACTGGCCCCCGCCGGACCATCGAAACCGTTGACCTGAGCAAGAATCCGGGCCCACATGGTAAGAATTAAGATAAGACATCAACATCATGTAAACTACACGAATCCCGGGGCTTTTTCGGTTCGTTTCACGCGACGACGGAGAGAGTGTTACGGCGGGCAACTGGCTGCCTAGGTAAGAAAATATTTGCAAAGGACTTTTAATCACAAGAAGGGGGAAAAAAAAAAACTTAATCTGACCATTTTTAATGTATTTATTCGAGTGTGCGGGAAGGCTTATGTCGAGATGATGCGGAAGCTAGGTTTTGATTCCACGAGCGTCTGAGCCGAATTTTTCGTTAGAACCAAATGCTCGATTTTGCAAAGGGGCCCGACCTGCCAACATTTGAGATACATTCGACGATCGTTGGAGTTCCTAAATTCGAAAGGCCCGAGAATAAAGAATGACATCCCAAGAGTGTTTATGCTAGGAATGATTCGACTAATTCGTTGGACCGGCCAATGGCCACACCCCCCAAACCTAGGCCAGGGCCTGCCGCCCCTCGCTTCTAGTCAACAAGATCGTTGCCCCTCGTCGAGCCGCAGGCAACCTCGCTGGCCAGAGCCGCCGCCCTACCAGCATTAGGGCGACAGCCACACATGAGAGGGCTCTCCCGCCTATGTTTTTCTTGTTCTTTTCTCTCTCTTTTTTTTAATTTAATTTAACTAAAAATTAGGTTAAATCGACAAAAATACCCATAATTGGCTGGAATTTTCAGCCGGCCGATCAGGTAGAGAGGTGAGACCCTTATTTGAAATGATTAAGGTTACTTCAGGTCTTTATTTGAGACAATGAGAGCACTCCAGACCCTTATTTGAAACAAGGATCATTTCATACTCTTATTTTATAAAATGAGAGCACTCGGGGCCTTTATTTGAAACTTTTTCTCAAACAATGGACATGATAGGATGTGAAAATATTCGACTTTATTATTACGATTTATCAAACAATAGATAGGTTATAGCAAAATCCCTGAATTTCATGTCCTAACTTATCTAGTCCGGTGCTAACTAGAAATCCAGATACTAGAGGTAGCCTTGATGTACATACTCGTATTGTTAATAAATAAAAATCAAGTTGAATATTTTCTCACAAGCCATTTTTATTCTTTCTTTCTTATAAAAGATCGTTAATAATCATGTGTGCACGTTAACATCGGATATTGCGTGCCAGAGTCAGCCAATGTATTACTCTGAGCCAAGGATAGTACGTACCCAGGGCACTTTGAACGGGGCGATCAGCCAAGACCGTGACAACGAGGGAAAGAGAGACCTTCTGTTGTAATTATGGGTGTTAATCGCTCAGCATTAGTGAGATGTCATTTCGTTGTGAGAGGTTTTTTCGTTCACGTGTCCCTTCGGTTTACATGATTTTTTATTATGCTACAGTTAATGACTTTAATATCAATTTTATTAAGGGCTAATAGCTCAGCTAATGGGAGCCTAACCGACATGACTCTTGAGCTCATGGCTTTTCAGTTTCCTGTAACTGTATTCCCTGTCTATAAATATACGTGTCTCCATAGTTCAAGAAAAAGAGCTAACACTCCTCTAGTTTTAATTGGAGTGTGCATGTGCCAGCTTCTGGAAGTGTTCGACGAAGTCCTATTTGCATAATGCTAATTCAAGCGAGTTCGAGTTTGGGATAACCATAACTCACCTCTCGATTCAAAGGCAAGCCGTCGATTGCCACTACCGAAATATCAATGTACAAGTTTATTGTCGACTTCGGGAATTCCGATCGGCTACGCAACAACTGGACTTTTATTCCAATCAAGTAAGTCTGTGTTTGAATTTTAACTCAGCGTTTTTATTTGTGAAGATTATACATTGGATTGGTCGATATGAAATATTGTTATCGTCTTGTCCATGTGATTATTTTCCGGTTGCAACAACTAGTGTTGCGTATTTTTCAACACAATTGTTGTACGGAAAATTTGGTTTCTTCCCTCACTCGCATTGGAGAGATTTTATCGCATTCTTCCTATTTTGTTCCGAACAATAAAAGAGAAAAAGAAATCGGAATGACATTGTAGGAGAAAGTCGAGAGGGAATTCTGGACTCATACTCTTATCCCTTTTTTTTTCCCAAAAATTCAAACCGTTAGGAAATGTGATTGACAAATGTGATGTAATCATATCACATAATGCATTCCGTCAATTTCGGTCATCTTTTACGCAAGATTCTATCTTATTCGCGGTTCTCCATCTTGATCTTGTCTGATGGTCATCAAACAATGGAGGGGCTACTGCTTTCCGACAACCTAATTATCGACCGCTAATGAGCTATCTTTATTCGTGTTATAATATCATGGAATTAGTGACTTTTTTTGTCCCTTCTCGCCACAGCGCGTAGATTTTTACCTCCTTATCCGGTTGGGCTTAGCCGCCGTTTGTCCACCGGTCAGGCCATTTGCAAGGAGGCTTTTGATGAATGGAGCCTCCTAACCCGACAGCGATCAGGTAAGGAATGTGGGCAGGGCCTTTTGTCGTTGGGCCTTTATAATTCATTCTGCAACTTTCTTACACTATCTCCTGCAATTAGAGCTAACTTCAAATTTGCTTCCCGTCCAACTTGATCTGCACCAATTAACATACTCACCACTTCCAATCGATCTAAACTCCATCTCTAAACACAAGTTAGATCTTCCTTCGATGTGCTCTCTAGGGGGTTTGAACTGCTGCTAATGCCTCATCCGCCGACGTTTATTTTGAGGATTACTGAGGTAAGTTCCGAGAAATTATAGGATCGAACAACGGAAGGGTGATTCCACTCTGTATCTTTCAGTAACATGTTCTTCATAGATGAAATGGCAGAAGCACCGGCCAATTTCAAACGAGGCCATTTTAATATAAAGATAAACAAGCTAATCAGGTTTTTTTTTTTTGTCGTAAGCTAATCAGGTTGGTTCTCCTTAATCTTTGTTTTTTTTCTTTTTTTGGGGGGAGGGGTCTAGTAACCATCACATCACCTCAGATTGTTTAGGGTACGCATGAAAACATTTCATTTTTTTTCATTTTCCTGCCAGATTGACTTTTGACAGGGAAATTCGTTTGGTAAAATCACTTTCGAAGTAGTAGAAATGCGTTTGGTAAAAAAATTGACTTATGGTAGGATTTTCTACTTCTTGTCGAATTTTTACTTTTGATTGGATTTTTGGCCAACTTTCAGAAGTTAAAAATTTTTACTTCTCCGATCCAGCTGAGAATCACTTCTTCGATCCCACGAACCTCGCCGACTGCTGTCGCCTCGCCGGCACCAAAAATTTTGTTAATAATGTTTCAGAAATAGAAATTTTCAACTGTTACCAAACAAATTTCTTTTATCAGAAGTCAATATGGAGTAGAAGTAGAAAAATCAACTTCTGCTTTTGAAGAGAAGTAGAGAAATCAATTTCTTGTCAGAAGTTGGTCAAAAGTGTTACCATGCAGGGATTTAAACTTTCGATTAAAAAATGAAATTGTCCTAAAGAAATTGGCGTACTTGTCTTGATCAACGAGCAATCAAAATTCAGAATATCCATTGCATTTCTCTCCCTTATCCTATCGCAAGACCACCTTCGATGACTTTGTACAAAAGAGCCACTTGTTTTTCCCAATCAAAGGAAATTACTAAACCCAAAAAAAAAAAAAAAAAAAAAACAGACAAAACTATCCACACAAAAAGGCAAATCAAACCTCCCCAGGTCCAAGTCTCCCGTCTAAGTTTGACTACTCGGCCGCCGAAGCCTATCGGCCGACCTCTCACCCGCCTCCACGTCCCCTCCTACGAACCACCTATCGAACTGCGGCGACTTATCCGACTTTGGAGAGCTCCTCAGCGGGTTCGTACCCACCTCGACCCCGCCGCCACCGGCTTGCCTCGCCGCGGCCCTTATTGAGCCAGTTCTGGAGATGAACGGCGGAGTCATGGAGAACGCCCACTTGCCCGACCGGCTTTCGCGGTCGAACCGCTCGAAGATCAAGGGATCCCTCTCGCCGGGCTGGCCGCTCCCGCTCCGGTAACCGGTCCTCGAGCTGCTCGCCCGCGGGAACGCCACGCAGCTCCTCGCCCTGTCCAGCCTCGCGTCGTTGATGATCCGGCTCCGCACGTCCTCGGGCAGCCTCAGGGTGAAACGCTCGCAGTCGTCACCTGGTCGGACGAGCGACGGCAAGTGGCCAGTGGAGTGCGACCGCGGGAAAAGGAACATCCTCGCGAGGCGCATCCCGGTGGACCTCGACCTAAGCGGCACCCCTTCGTTGGCTGTAAGATCCGCGTCCCGCCTTGGCGATGTCTTGGCTCCTTCACTCGTCGCTCGCGGCTCATCGCGGTGGGGACGAACATGGACGCTGACATGATCCTGCGGACCACTGGCGTCGGGCACCTGGTCCTGGTAGGGTAGTTGCACGGTCGGTGGGGGGGTCTCGCCGGGTTTGGGCACGAGGTCGGCCCGGCAGACGGGACAGGTGGTGTGCGACGATAGCCACGAGTCGATGCAATCGGTGTGGAACGCGTGGCTGCACTTGGGGATCAGACGGAGCGTCTCGTCGTCCTCGAACTCGTTCAGGCACACCGCGCACTCCAGCGACCCTTTCCCAATCTTGAGACCCTTCACCGACGAGTACAGGAACGTGGGGAAGGCGTCGATGACCGAAGCGTCGAGCCCACGCGCCGCCCGCAGCGACCGCCTCCCGAAAGCGTAGGGACCGGAGGGCTCGCCTCCCTCCCCGCCGCGGTGGCGCTGGTCGGCGCACTGGCGGATGTAGACGGAGAAGAAGCCCATGAGGAAGAAGGCGCTGACCAGAACCACCATGATTATGGCCATGGAGGGGTTGAACTTCTGGCTGTACTGGTACGGGACGACCGGCGGGGGAGCTCCGGCCGCCGTGGTCGACGTGGTGTCGCTCTGGGAAGTGGCGGGAACCGACAGGAGCAAGAGAAGCAGCAGCTTGAGCACACTAGGGATGACATGAGTGGATCCTGTACAAATCCAAGGGCTGTGATGGAGAGTGACGTGGAGTGAAGGATTGGTCATGCCCAGTGATTGGCCCGTGCCTTTAGGCCCCGACGACGGCGACAATGATTTTCTTGGCCGCTTCGAAGCGAAGCAAAGGGAGGGAGGAAGGGAGGGAGAAGAAGGCTTTAAATCGAGCTCCTTCTCAAATGGCCATTTCCTTCTCTTGGAAGCGCGAGAGATTGACCCAGACTGCCACGCCGTGTATTTATTATTAGACCTCGTGGGACGATGGGCATAAGAGGGGGAAGGGAGGGAGAGGACCCGCACGCGCCTGCGACCGCACGTGGGGGTTTTAAAGGAAAGTTTTATGAAATTATCTCTTTTGAAAAACATTTTTTTCAAAAAATATCCGTAAAAAAACATTTTCAAGTTTACGAAAATATTCATACATATATTATTTATAATAATTGAAAAATATTTTTTATGCCCATCATTTTTTATACACAATGTCGACACAAAGGAAGCGAAGGAGAGGAGAGGCGCGCGTGCGACTGCACACAAGGTGGAGGATGTTAAGATTCCCCACACAATCACAACGAAATAGAGCATAAAAGTGAGAAAGAGAAATCGGATCTGGATCATCTGCCCTTCCCTTAGAAGGACAGGCGCCTGCCCTTGGGATCCGAGCAGTCCCTTTTTAGACGGACTGCTCAGATTATCTATTTTTAGGGGGCAATTTTTGGAGTTTTTTGTTTTATGTTTTTTCAGTAATAATCTGGGTCGTCCATTCATAACACGGACGGTCCAGATTCAAAGGGCAGACGATCCCCTCATAGAGGAATCGAGAAGCAATTTTATCCCGATTCACTCTTAAATTAGGTCTACATTAAGCATGTAGTTTCACTATAATTGGCATACCGCACATCTCATTATATCACTCAATTACAAATGAAAAAGACTATATATAGAATTAGTCATTCATTGACCTAAACTCAAACTACTAATGAATATGGCTCAAATTATAAAAGGTGTCCATAATGCACTATCCTCTCGAAACCCCTATCGAGGCGGCTCATCGCCTCATCGGTATTTTCTATTTATGGAGAGTATAAACTACGGGTTGGGTTGGTTTTAAAGGGGATTTTTGAGTAGATAGGAAATTGAGAAAACAAGGGGAAAAAAAAAACAAATGGGAGGTGGGCCCTAGGACAAAGGCTTTAATTTTGTTTTGTCAGGACTAATAGGAGTTTTTGACTTTTTGTGTAGGCGAGGGCCCACATGTAAGAATGGGTAAACTTCTAGTTATTCAAAAATAGATTCTGGTTTCGGCCGCTAATTTATGGGAGGCCGATTTCATGCCGAAAAAATAACGTATCGAAACTTAATATAAGGTGGACCATTAAGCAGGGCTATTAATATGTGTAAGAGCTAGGTTTGGATTAAACTAATTCCTCACATCTTCTAGAAGGTCGGACTAATCATCACCAAGGAATTGTAATCGAGATGTTAACACTGACTTAGCACAGGGCCCGCAACTGCTCCGGCGTTGTCCGGCCACTTTTACATGTACTATTGTGTTCAAGGCTAACATGCTCATCCAAATCACGATTTGGCTGCGATGAGTGTACACATATACTCATTAGTTTTTGTTTTTGACACTTTGTCGAATTGAATTTTTGAAGAATTGAATTGAATATGTGACAAAAAAAAGAATTAAATTTTTGAAGTTCAAACCTTGTAGCAATGCCACAAAAAGAGAGAGAGAGGGGGGGATGAAAAAAAGAAAAAATCTCGTATAGCCGTAACATTTCTCGCATGTCTATATCGGTGTCGGATGTTGATTTCCAATAATGTATGTAGCTCAAGGGTTTCTAACAAGAAATTATTACTATTTTTTTTTTGTCGAAAGAAGGATTCTATTCATCAAGCGAGTTACACAGAATGCTTTCAAATTCCCAAAAGACAATAAAAAAAAATCCAGAAAGCAGATTTTGCATCTAAAAACACACTCTCACCATTCAAGAGTAAATCTGATACCATAACTTTATGGCGGCCGATCACAAAAGTCCATGATGGGCACACACTAAGAGCACTCGCATCAAATGCAACATCTTGCAGTGCACGTCTAGGTTCGACAACTCCATCACCAACACCGAGCAATAACACCAACAATAGTATGTTGAAAGAACACATGTCAAACATCTGTAGGGAACTCTCAAATCTATACCTGAATATAGATCGAGAGAGTAAAATCACTAAATCTAAACATAAATCTAAATCGGGATAGAATAGCGGCTTAATCAGCTCCAGATAATTATTTATACTCATAAACTCCCAAAACATAGTGGGAGAGAAAAAAGGGAAAAAAAACAACCCAGCACACGAACACCTGAACAGAGAAGTGTGAACTAGGACTAGCTTCTGAATCCAACCTCACCAAGAAGAAAGAGGGGCACCTTCTTCAGCCTCTCATCCTTCTCCGCAGGTTGACGAAGCGTTCTCTGCAGGTTGTCGAAGCTGGCTGGGTAGAAACAGATGAGAATAAGAGGTTGGGGTTCGGAGGGGGAGGGGAGGGGAGGGGAGGGAGGGACCTAAGACAAAGAAGGCGGCACTAACCCTAAGGGGGAGGAGAGAAGGGAGCGAGACCTGGGGAGAGGAGAGGAGAGGACGCGCACCTTCGGCTGTCCTTTTAGTCTTGCTATGTTGCATGAGTGAGTAATCTACTTGATTCGTGAGAGTAGATAAGCTAAGGGATTTATCTGCGTAACATGAAATTTTTATCCTAAGAAAAAAAGCTCATAACTTCTTCATCCCTTTTTTTTTTCCCTAAAATCTAATTGAAGGGTTAACACGATTACTGTTGAGTAATGCGCTCTTAAATACATTGTTAACCCGTTTCTTTCAGGTTCAAGCTTGCATGAGAAAACTCTTGATTTAACATGATATCAAAGCGCACCTATCATGGCCAAGTGAGCGTCTCAATTAAAGCCGACCAGCCGGAAAACTCCCAAAAGCACATGGAGGAAAAGAGGGAAGTGTGTTTCAACAATGTTTAATTTGCTACGGAACAACTTTTTTATGTAAGCCAAAAAAAAAAAGTTAATGCCATGAAAAAAAATTCATATCAGTACAAATTCATCTTAAATAAATTTTTTTTATCACAAAAAATCTTAAACCGATAGTCTCATGAAAATTTATTCTACATTAGTTGCCGTCAAATTACTAAGTTAGATGATACGCGACAATTGACATGTATACTAATTCAGATTTTTACCCTACATTTGTCACAGATGTACCAACTTTGATTTTTTTCGTGATATTGACCCAATTTAATGGAAATTAATGCTTGGTAAACCTGTCATAAGTGTACTAGTTTATGATTTTTGCAGTTAAAAAAATAATTTTAGTTAAATTTGTCGCAAGCATACTAGTTTGAAATTTTTTTAATTAAAAAATTAGTTTGAAATAAATTTGTCATCGGCGTATAATTTGAGATTTTTTATGATATTAACTTAAATAAAAAGAGAAAAGAAAAGAAAATGGAGACAACACAGTAAAAAAAACCATGTGCCTGGAATTTGACTGCGTGCTGAATTGCGATGGCAAGGGCAGCACGGACACCACGGATAAAAACGGTAAGCTTGGCAATCAAGACAAAGGGAAGTTTCCAGCACTGGCCCCCGCCGGACCATCGAAACCGTTGACCTGAGCAAGAATCCGGGCCCACATGGTAAGAATTAAGATAAGACATCAACATCATGTAAACTACACGAATCCCGGGGCTCTTTAGGTTCTTTTCACACGACGACGGGGAGAGTGTTACGGCGGGCAACTGGCTGCCAAGGTAAGAAAATATTTGCAAAGGACTTTTAATCACAAGAAGGGGGAAAAAAAAAAACTTAATCTGACCATTTTTAATGTATTTATTCGAGTGTGCGGGAGGCTTATATCGAGATGATGCGGAAGCTAGGTTTTGATTCCACGAGCGAATGAGCCGAATTTTTCGTTAAGTTTGGAAAACTACGGAAGGAACCGTGTTAGAACCAAATGCTCGATTTTGCAAAGGGGTCCGACCTGCCAACATTTGAGATACATTCGACGACAGTTGGAGTTCCTAAATTCGAAAGGCCCGAAAATAAAGAATGACATCCCAAGAGTGTTTATGCTAGGAATGATCGACTAATTCGTTCAATAGGTAGGTGAGACGGCATGATCAAAACATGTCATTTATGAAAGATAATCTTATCATCCGCTCTTATTAGAGCGAGGTTTTGCACGTGTTTTCCAAGTTACTTTGGCGAGATTTTATTTTTATTTTTACAAAGAATTAGACTGATATTTTTACTAGCGCTAGCTTGGACTTTTTTTTTATATTATTCTAATATTTTAAATAATTTATTGGTCGGCGATCTAGATTAAATAGAAAGAGAAATGCTCCCAAATGGGAGGAAAGCAAGAAGAGGAAATAGAAAACCGAAACGGCCTAAGGGAAAGGGGAGGAGATTGCTAATGTAATATTTCCAACTAATTTTGTCTACAAATAGCTAATATGGAACGTCAACCATCCTACAGAGCAGTTTTTGCAATTCTTTTAAAAATTCTATGAACTTTATACATTTTTTCTAAAAATTTGGAATTCTTTCTTTTCCTTCTTTTTTTTTAATTGAAATCCAACAAGGTCACCGAGAGGAAAAGCTCTCGGTCGCGACTTCACAGGGCCATGGTGAAAAAAAAATAAAAAATTACAACAAATTCAATTTTTTAAAAAAAATGCAAATATTATCTAAGTCAATATGATCGGCATCCACATCAACAAATTACCAAGTAAAATTGGATACAAGGACTGCATTGAGAAATTGTTAAAAAGTCTAAGACTAAATTGGCCAAGATAAAAAAATATATATAAAATTTGATCGACATCCGTATAATAGATTTATGACTTTTTGTAATTTTCTTCGCATACCAAAGTTAGAATGATAAATGCGTCATACTTCTCCTATTGGATCTGTGCATCTAAGACATGATTTAAAAAAAAAAGTCTAACACGCTATATAAATATATAGGTGTTGAATAAAGGAAGGGCCTAAAAAGTATTCTCAATTATAGTAACCAAATCAGTCGGCTGCTCTTCCTATGTTCCTCACAAATTGACTAGACCCAATAGGCAATAGATGGTGGGGATCTTCAGGCCAGACAATCAAGCCTCGTTCTCTCAAATTAGTTTTACCAAGAGAGTATAAGATCTTCCAATGGATTACTAGGGAAGCCATGATTAATCCCCTTGCCGAGTCGGGCTAATCACGCAGTTTGCTTTCATAAGTAAAGTGAAGATCGAGAGAGGACAAGGGGGGGTAAGATCATAAGCAGACTTATTGGCGAAAGCCCACTCGAACAGGTAGAACGAGCGAATAGCTAATAGAGTCCCGAGCTAACGAGTGTCGTGATTTTCGTGCGAACCAAAACTTATCTCGGTTGGAGCCTATACAATGGTCCGGCTAATTAGTATCAATGAACTGATGATCTGCAGATTTGGATAACAATATCATGTGCAACAACGATTTTTAGTGACCCCGTACCAAACGAACTCGGATTAGATCAAGACAAGCTGCTGGTTTCTTGTTTTTTCTTCGGACCGTGCCAAGCTCGGAAAAGTAAGAGCTATGCGCTGAATGCTGACTTATGTGCACACGTCATCACCGCGGAGGAAAACTTAGGCCTTATTTCCTAAACAATCCAAACTTTAGATTAAGTCTCAAATCTAACCCAGATATTTTTTTTTTATCTTGGATAAAACCCCTAACTTTAGGTTCAGTCTCAAATCAGCCCCCAACTTTTTTTTTTTGTATTAGAAAAAAAAAATCTCAAACTTTAGGTACAGTCCCAAATCTACTCCGAACATTGTTTTGTCTAAAGAAATCACAAATTTTCTATGTATTCTCAAATTTTTCCTTAGTCCAATCTCAACTTGACATGACATTCCACATTGATAAAAAAAAAAAAAAAAGCATACACACACACATTAGCAAAGTAATGGAAAGATATGTACGAACTGACGTGACATTTCAATGGATTACAAACCCAACCCAAAAAAGAAATTTTCTACAACGAAACCGTTCTAGGATATGAAAATTAGAGACCACTAATGCCGATTTTTGGACAGAGGGATGATTGGGCAGATTTGAAATTAGAGTAAAAACTAGTGATTTTTTTTATACAAAAAAAAAATTCAGTGCAAATTGAGATTAAAAAAAAAAAGTACGGGGTAGTTTGGAATTTGACCAAATGTTGAAATTCTTTTTAGGGAATTAGACCGGAAAACTTATCAGAATCCTTGTCATCTCGAACCTCACCTGGGCTCCATCCACGTCGAACTCATCGTAGAATAATGACAATGTCAATGAACGACCAGCTAGAGAGAGAGAGAGACACTTTGGTGACATCTGATGCATATTCCTGTTGGGATCGACGAACCGTAGATGGTAGGCGAGGCCACCAATAGTCTGTTTGAACGTAAGAATCTGTCGATTCGTCGGGAAAAGACTTTGCGCCCCCATCGACATTTCGCACGAGGTTTTGATTTCTTTCTGCTTCGATCCTTTTATCGTTTTCTGTCTCTTTCTGCCCCCGGGGGGGGAGGGGTTGTGGATTTGTGTGGGAATGCGCCGATTGATTAGTCGATGTCGATGACAAGGCGAGCGGGGAATTGAGTTGCGCCGACCCCCGTGGAGGATCAAGCCACAAGTCTCGGATGACGGACAAGGGTTGAATATCAGAATTTGATGCGCAATGATTTCGATGAGCGATTGAAATCCGATCGAGGAATCGACAATTGACGTGTCAAATTTCACTTCAAATAAACAATAAATTGATCCCGGTATGCTCTGAAGTCCCGAGGACTTCGTAAAATTCGCGTCACTAAAATATTAAGCAGACGATAGATGGAAACACATAAGGAAATCGTACGTTATTTTATTGAATTAAAACATATGGCTTACGATCTTGGATGCCATGCTTGCTCGGTTACCGAACGAGATGACTGGATTAGGCAGAGAAGGTAAAAAATCTAACATAGTACTGACTTGATAACTCTTATAATCTAGGATAAGTCTGAACTCAAGAAAGCTGATCTAATTCGTAACAAATCCAAACTCAAACAAAATCTGCTATGTACCGATATGTTACGAATGATCTTCTCCTCTTCAAAATCCGATGTGCTCTTGGTACTTTTTGATGTCTTAATTGCCTGTGTGTGCACGTGTCTGTTTGTGATCGGTGCTCGTATCTTAGATAGGTCATTCCTTTATCATGAAAAATTGCTCAAAAAATCCTAAATCTATTGCAATTTTGTTAATTCAATCCTATTTGTTTTTTAATTTTGTCGATTGAGTCATAAACCTTTATACGTATTGCCAATTGAGTCCATTCAATCAATTATAACCGTAAATCGTTGATGTGGACGCTGACTGTCCTATGTTGCACTGCGGTGCAGACATTGACAATTTAATATCATTTTAATACTATATCAATTTTTCTTATTCATCTTTATTTTTCTCTGTTTTTTATTTTTTATGTTGAAAGGGCCGGCGACGAGGGTCAACGAGCTCCACTGACCATTGACCGAGGCGAGGGCCTCGGATTTGGGAATGAAAATAGGCCTACAAGGGCATGTACAATGGCATGATCACATTCTACACGGGCTTTTAACAAGAAAAGAGACCGAAAGAAACATAGGCTCATCATGTCCTAAGAGTTATAAATACTACAAAGCCCTATAGTGAAACCCATTAATCAAGTCCATATAATCTTTCTCTATCCATGCAGGATGGGCCAAAAGTGAAATCGTGTATCATCGTCCAGTCGTTGCTAAATTTGGAGGACTACGGTGAAATGGCGATCCTTAGCAGTCTCACTTACAATGATACTAGAATGCTGAGACTAGCCTAGAATACATGTACTCCTAATTAAGTTATGTAATAGACAGTACCTTTGCATCTAAGCAAGTAGGTCAAATTTGTAACTCATCTTCTAAAGTTCGCGATTTTTCTTGAAATTAGGAATTTGCATGGTTCTTTGCAATGGAAGTGTCATATTCCGAAGGAGCGACGCCAATGAGCTCAACGAAGTACGGGCAAATAGCTAATCCTAAGAATGTCAAGTATTAAGGCCACGTTTGGCAAACAAGAAAAATCGTATCCTGTGTTTGTTGCTATGCAAGACAGGACAACGTTGGATTTAAGAGGGATATACTATAGATGGAAATTTTCCATGTGGGTTAATATAAAAGTGGATAGGATTCATTATATCCACGTTATAAAAGTTACTCTTCAAAGAACCTTACCCGCTCCTTCTCATTTTCTAGTAGCTCGAGTTCTCGTGGAAGTTTCATGACTTCTTCGTGGCATTGTGATTCAAGTCAAAACTTCACGGACGGGGGCGAGAGAGTCAACGCTCCTTACATGTAACTCTTTGGTTTACGTTGAAGCTTCATAAAAGCGGTGAGGGAGTCAAAACTCCTTTTCATCAATAGCTCTCTAGTTTGCGTCCAAGTTTCACAAAAGCAGCGAAAGGATTAAAGTTCATTCTCCTCCGTAAATCTCTATTTCACGTCGAACTTCATGAAAGCGGGGAGAGAGTCGAAACACTATGCTTTTTGAAAGGGAAATGCTTCATTGACAGTCTGACAGCACTGTCGGTTATTTCCGACCGTAAATCCATACATTATCATCGCGTGTTTTACATAAAGCACTCAATCATTGAGTCAAAAATAATGACAGTACTGCCAGGTTGTCAGACTAGTGGATTCCTTTTTGAAATCATAAAGAGGAATGCCTTTTTTCTCTTACTAAATATGGCATTATCTAACCGACTATGTTGTAATCCATTTATTTTTCTTGTCACAATTGATTATGTGACTTTAAGATGCTCCGATGTGCTCTTTAGATCATTCAAAAATCATGCATTGGTTATTGGAACATGTCTCCTTTTGTGCTTCTCCAATTCCTTCAGCGGTGAATAGTGAAAGTTCCATTGTCGTTTGTGCATTTTCGGATTCTTTAGCAACGAACTGTGAGAAAGGGTCGGGTAATACTTTTGCTTGTGCACTCATATGAGATTCGTATCATTTCAATTCTAGCCCTACATTATTATCTTTTCAATTAGGTCTGATGTTTGACCCCCCCCCAAAAAAAAAGGTCCGATGATTTGGAAAAGTTGTATTGTGGGGTTTTGGATGATGGGAAATGCTTCTCTGACAGTCTGATAGTACTGTCAGTTATTTTTTATATCATCACTGCGTATTTTACAAAAAACACTCATTAATTGAAAAATCATGGGGTCGAAAATAATGACAATGCGGTCAGACTGTTAGGTTAGCGACTTTCTTGGATGATCTTGTTATTGTCTCACGCGGCAGACATTATGGAGAATGCGATGCGTCGAAAGCCTTTCTTACATCTTGACCAATAAATTGTTTGAACAAGTGATATGCATATTATATAAAGTAGTTGGATTTTGGCTTGTCCTTTTTCATTTTCTTTATTGGGTTTGGGAGGTAATGATGATAAGAATGATCATTTTTTTTTAGTGACAAAAAAATAACAGCATATTTGTCATTTACACTGATATGCAGCTCTCATCCAAAGAAAAACGAATATGAAAATATCCGATTTTTATCGCCCTATAACAAAATTCATGAACTCCATAATTCATTATATTTAATTCTATCCCGATTAGAAATTCGTGACTTCAAAACATTGTACAAGAAAGACCAAGCTCGTGGTGATGGTGCGAAAATAGGTGGCCACATGTCTTAAGGACATGGACCAACTTTAAGTCTGCCGGAGGTGATTAGGGGTCGGCCATATCAGGTCTTCCAAACGGATCATAACCTGCAGATTTGTCCCTAATTCAAGTCAAACCCTCTACAGCTCGTGCACGGTCCCTTGTGATCCTAAACTGTTGAAGCAGATAAATGACGGGAATCTCTGATCCAAGGCATTATCGAGAAAATAGAGAAAGAAAAGTGGTGCTTAGTTCGAATCTCATCAATGGCGTGCAAATTTTTTTTTTTTTGGACTAAAAAGCGACGGGACAAATATCTAGATCGAAACAGCTCATGATTCCTTTTGCTCGTCTCCCTAAATTATTGAAAGTAGAAGGAAGAAAACGGAGGCGTCGAACCTTTTTATGATCTTGTTTCGAACCAATACTTGACAAATGAACTTCTACTTTTAATCAATCAATCTTAGTAAATGTGAGGAAAGTCTAGTCAAGTAGCTTGTCTTGATCAAGTGATTAATCAATGGGACGACCTTTTTGTCCTTTTGGCTAAGCACGACGATGGGGTACCCACATCCAAGTTTAGGAAACTTCGTCCTTAGGAATTCTTGACAAATTCAAGAATGAGACGCTGCCGTGCACTCATTCAAGTCACTGATACATTATTATCATTTCGATAATATAATTGGATAATTTTCCAATCGAATAATGTCGGAAAAGTTCATAATTTTTCTCGTGATAGAAAAAAAAAGGAAAAAAAAGAATCTAAATCGGATAACGCCGGGAAATCGAGTCTTAAAGAGAATCTTTCCTATATTACATGGTTTAATCATTCGCGCAAATTAAAAACCAATGTAAAACATCACACCATTTGCGCCGTCAACGCAATATATAACGAAGCGGTTTTGATGAATGTTGAATTTCTTTCCCCCCCGGAATTTAACGAGACGAAATAATCATTCTAGCTAAACAACAACTTTCGAAGAAATCTAACCAATTCCACGTGTCAAAATTTATGTGCACTGGAAGAATCTGTATTATTGAATAATTGAATCCTAAACGCTATAAGGGAGGGGAAAACTAAAACGAAGATTACAGCGAAAACCTATCAAATGTCAAAGTAAGGCATAAGGATACAAATGACCGTAAACCTTTTCAACTGAGTTAGTTTTATAATCCGATGTCAAGGAATCACATTTTTTTTAAATTCATTTACTTATGTTATCTAGTGTTACGGAAGTGTTTATATTCTCCATCTAATCATATGTTGCTAAATATTTCTACACAGATTAGTTGAAACATGGCCAACCTAAAGATTTCTGTAAATTTATATTTTTCTCATGAAGCAAAAAAAAAAATCATTTTCTGAATTTAATAGTGACAATTTTTTAGGTTTTCCTAAAGTTTGTTTCAACTATTGGGTTGTGCTACATACAAAAACTACTTCCCAATTCTACACATGGCTAGAATATTCTATTACTAAACTCATTGAGAAAATCAAGCTGAATGTAGGTTCCGTTTGTTTCACGGCAAATGAATGATTCGAAAAATATTTTTTTACCACAAAAAATCAGGAAAAAGTGTCCAAAAAGTCCTAAACCTATTGCCCTAGTGCTAATTTAGTCCTAAACCTTTTTTTGGTGCCAATTCAGTCCTAAACCTTTTGCATTAGTGCCAATTTAGTCCTAAATATTTTGTATTTATGCAAATTGAGTCACTTCGATCAATTTTGGCCGAAAATCATTGGCACAAATATCAATTGTCCTACGTAGCACGATTTGCACTAACGTGGATATTGTTTTTAATATTTTTTGATATTTTAAATAATTTTTAAAAATATTTTAAAAAAAACAAAAGAAAATGCTTAAAAATTATTTAAAATTATAGAATAATATTAAAAAAATATCCAAATCAGTGTTTGTCATGTCACGTAGGATAATCGATATCCATATCAATCATTTTCGATCAAAATTAGTTGGATTAACTCAATTAGTATAAATTATCAAAGATTTAGGACTAAATTGGCACTAATGCAAAATGTTTAAAATTGAATTGGCACCAAAAAAAGGTTTAAGACTAAATTGGCACTAATGCAAAAGATTTAGGACTGAATTGGCACCAAAAAAAGGTTTAGGACTAAATTGGTACTAGTGCAATAGGTTTAGGACTTTTTTTACACTTCTCCCCAAAAAATCATAAATCGATACACCTATGATAAATTTATCCTCCGTTGAATTGGATTAATACCACGAAAAACCCAATTAATACACTTGTGAACTGATACATTCGTGAACTGCCACGTGACTTCTAACTTTTTGTAAATTTATCACACGTGTACCAATTTGGGATAAATTTGTCACAAGTGTACTAGTATGAAATTTTTTTAGGCCAAAAAATAATTTGGAGTAAATTGATATCACACTTGTACCAGTTTTGAGTTTTTCGTTATATTAATCGTTAAATCCAATATGTTGCAAAAATTTCACAGAAATGACAAATTTCCTGATCAAAGCAGAAATCTTCCAAACAGCACTAGAATCAAACTAATCTATAATGGTCATTTAGAGCACTAGATTAGAGGGGTTTAAAGCATTGCGTCCTCTGATCAGTTTTTCCCTTCCACAGATTTGAAAAATTCTCTGGAAAAAAACCAGGAAAAGCTCACCATATCACCCAGATAGAGACATGAATGCAAAACAAAATTGGTTACTTCTTCTTCTTCGCGGGGAGTGAAGGCTAGAGGCAGAGAAGATTAACATGTTTGCTTTGTCCATTTCCATCTCTTTAATCATCGTATGGCCATAAGTAAAATGTGTTTACACTTTCTCTTTCGTTCTCAAGGCACTAGAAAGTAAAAAAACCCCGGCACTGGATCGGAGAAACTGGGCCATTTCTCAGCCGAGCGTCTGGTGACTTTGATCACGGACGTAGCCACGATTCTCGACACTGCTGCGGATATCTCTGTGCTCCCCCAAATGAACTTGAGAAAACCCAGAAAGATAAATATGGGGGAATCGGTTGAAATTACCGGGGAAGAGTCGAGTTTGATGATGTCCGACTGTTATTGTTGTGTCTCGGCATGAAAAGCCTCCCGCTCCATGAGAGCGACCTTACTGCAGAGTGAGAGCTCGCGTTGGCACGATCCGCCGAGGGATCGCCGATCGTACTCGACTCGCTCGCGTTCGCATCGGAGGATTGCGGTTCTGAACCTCCGTGCAGTTCGATTACCAGAAATGGAGAATCCATTGAAGCCGACCTTCTCACCGGAACAACCCCTTCTTCCTCCTCCTCCTCTTCCACCAAACCCAATTGGCCGTCCCGACCGTTCACCTCGCCAATCTCCTTCGACAGTCCATCGCTGTTAGATTCTCCAGATTCAACCCCTTCCTCTGCTCCTGCTCCGTTGCTGTTTTCGCCTCCGCTGACGACAGCCCCCACCGCGCGATCGTCGTCGCCGTCGCCGTCGAGAGGCTGAGAGAGGCGTTCGGGAGGAGGGAGGGGGAGAGGGATTGGGCCGACGATAGCCGCGCGGCAGAGGGGGCAATTGGTGTGCGACCTCAGCCACGTGTCGATGCAGCGGATGTGGAACGCGTGGCCGCACTTGGGCAGAACCCTCAGCGTCTCGCCGTCACTGAACTCGGTCAGGCACACCGTGCAGTCGCTCCCTTCGATCAGTCCCTCGCCCTTACGGTACTCGCACACCGCGATCGAGCCTATTGCCGCCGGGCTCAGCCCCACCGTCCGGATGTACCATATCGGGTGGTCCACGCGGTCCTCGTCGCCGAACTCCTCGCCCCCGCCCCCTCCCCCTCCCCCGCCCCCTCCTTCCAAGGGCGGGGGATCGCGAGATAGGTTCCGCCGGCGGCGGAGGAGGCACGTCTTTGCTATGATGACGTAGTAGCTGACGAGGAGGAAGACGCCGCCCAGGAAGGCGACGACGACGATCACGGCGGGGGGGAAGCGGGTGGATCCGGAGCCGTCGTCGTGGGGTAGGACGGACGGAGGCGGAGGCCAGTAGGGCGGAGGGGGCGGCGGGGAGGAGTAGTAGAATCGGGGGCAGCCGTAGGTGCAGGAAGGGTCGCAGGAGCTCTGGCAGGAGGGGGTTTGGCTCGCGCCTGGGCTGGCCAAGGGGGCTTCGGCGTAGAGGAGCTTCCGGTGGGCCATCGCCGGTAGCGAATCAGTGAAGTGAAGTGAACGTTGTCGAAGAACGCAGAGAGAGAGAGAGAGAGAGAGAGAGAGAGAGATGTGAACTGGAAGGGGAAGAAAACAAGGTTGTTCCTTTTCGAGATCGATCGACGGAGAAAGAGAGAGAGGGGTGGTTTAAAGTCAAATGACCACTACCATCCCGCTACCACGTCGTCACGATCCACCAACTCGCTCTCCCCTTTTTTCCATTTGTTTGCCACTCGCCTTTCTTCTTGACACTATGCCGTTATTGCTCTCCCCATTTATTACATCCCACAGCTTCGGCTGGTCGCTCATTCGACATTACCCTAAAAAAAGAGTTGGATAAGATTTTTCTCATATGGTACTCCTATTTACAGCTTTCGATTTGCAAAATTTTGTGCTTTACCTAAATGGAAACTCTCATTTTAGGCCATCAATTAAAGTCGTGCCATTCGCGAACAAAACATAGAAAAGAAAAAACCACCAAAGGCGAATCACTGTAAATTGAACGCGAGACCAAGACCGACCCTTTTGGGAGGTAAAGTCTCGGGCCTCTTCGTCGCATCACTTACGTGTTAATCCTCGTCGCATCCATTTATAACCGATGCTTTTTTGTCTTTTTAATTGCAGTGCTGATGCTTTCCCTATACGTTCGTTTTTTTTTTTTTTCGTTTGCCCACACAATTTCTTTTTTTCTGCAATCTCTCGCCTAAGAATTAAAAATCGGAAGGGATTTATTTTATTTTTTGTACTAGCCCCTCTTTCCTTATGTTTCAAAACAAAATAAAATTATCGTTCAACAAGTTATAGGTTGTCTCGAAACAATACTCACGAGACTTGCAATTAAAATTTCGGAGAGTGGGAGGTCATACTAACTTATGTTTCGGGGCGGTGGCCGTCGCTAATTGAAATGGTGCTTGATTCACTAAGAATTATTAATTATAAGGTTGCTGTCTTATGCACCAATTTTTTTTTAAATGATGTTTTACTTTTAAGGTAGGCCGAAAGTCACCTATTTATTGTTAGGATAATTTAGATAAAGAGGAAGAGATTGGTGGCCACTGGCCAGTTGCAGCTGGAACTTGCATGTCCCCGTCTTTTGTCCTACCTAATGTGCTTGTTATGCTCCGACTTTTGATCCCCTAATGGACAAAAACAAAAGAAGGAAAAAAAAAACGAGAAAATTGACTTTGAGTTCTGATCATCCGAGAGAGAAATAATTACGTAACTGTCGTTAATCTATTATGAAATTAAAAACTGTTTCAAGTTAAAAGAAAGAAATAATAAATAAGGAATAATTCGAAACTGTTGTGTGGGTCCACTCGCTTATGAAATTGTGGCCCGCAACTTGGTGTTATTCTCACGCTCACCTTATCAATCTCATCATTTTCTTTCCATGTGATGTCCGTGAAGAATAGTTCGCTCACATGCGTCGCTCAATTTCCCCACCCTTCACAAAGAACCTCCCGAGTGTCCGCACACGCCTGCTCATAGGTCTACCTACTCCACGCCGGCGAAAGAGAGCAGCTCGTTTTTTTCAGAACTCGGCCCGTCCCGTCGCATTAGACCGGTCCCCGTAGCCCGAGTTCGCACGCGTTTTCAGCACAGTACTCCTGTGCTGTTTCTTCCTTCCTGCCTTAAATCTTTCAGCTGAGAAAGCGTGCTTTCCATAGCCGGGGGAGCGTACCGGGAATTGGAATAGATCCAAGACACAGGAAGAGAGCATTTGCTGTAGGGCCGATCTCATCTTGAGTTCCGACATCTTTTCCGAGAGTCAGCAGTCTTGTCTATATGTCCACTGATGTCTAATTTTAAGTGGCGACTTGTTCCCACAAGGAAGCCATATCGCTAAGCAGAAACCGCCACGATCTCAGCTAAAGCAAGTAGCTAAAACCCCGTTTACCTTGTTGAATGCGGGAACATATGTGGTTCCTTGGCTGTTAGGAAAGCCCCTAGGAATGTGGTGATCATAATGAGGTGCGGCATAAAACGTCACGGGTCACGTCATGCGGAAAACTTCATTTTGCTTCGGCAGTTCCATCTTGTTCCTCTAGGCTGGATCCCTTTCGTACGGGCAAGATCTCCCTCCTTGCATGCAGAGATGTTTTGCTCGAGGGTCGAAGCCATGAAGAGTCGGCTCCATACTCCACGGTGTTCTCACGTCGTGTCGTGTCGTGTCGTGTCGAGTCAGTTGAACAAGTCATCCGTACTTGTCACGTCCGCTCGATCGAGTTGGAAAAAAAGACCAGATCAAAGCATGATACGAAATATGCTTGACAACCTGAATGTACCCCGTATAAATAGTTCGAGTCGTATGAGCCGCGTTATGTCAGACCAACTCAAGCATGAACCAGACAACCGGAATAGTTTTTTTTTAAGGTAAAATTTGGATTTGATCGCCTTTTATTCGCAAGAATGACATGCTTAATATGATTATTTACACGAGATCATTTGCTTCTAGGAAAAAATGTGGAGCAATATGAACACTAAATCATTTATTTTTATGGATAAATGAATTAAAAGTTGATTCTATATCATCGAAAGAAAAGAAAATTTCGTAGTGATAGTACCCAAGTAAAGTATGATAATGGTTAATTCCTTTTTACTTGTCATGTAGTCCGTAGTACTTACCGTGCGCCAGTTGTCCATGGAAAGAGGGGTCACGCCGAGGATAGATGTGTGTGTGTGTAGGGGGCTATGATTTCCTACCAAAGGTAGGAAATCATAGCCCCAAGAGGGGAAGATCCAAGGGCCCAAAAAATAATGATCCCCTACCTTGGTAGGGGATTCGGATCCGTATGGGGGGAGGGGTGGGTGGTTGTGTGTGCCGTGGTATATGTATATATCGTGCAACACGTGGAGATGAGGATCAAGCCAGCTTTACCCGATGGATACGCAATATTTTCTCATTTTAACCACTTAGGGTGCATATGACAATATTTCTGTTCCAGAATGAATTCCTGTAACAGAAATAATTTTTTTCTATTTCTGTTTCTGAATGAGTTTTTGAGCAAAAAAATGCATTTAATAACGGCATAAAATTTCTAATTCTACAATAGAAATTTGTTTGATGGGGCGGCGGCTGCCGGCGACCCGCGGCCGGGAGCAAGGTGCGAATGGCGGAGTTGGTCATCGGCGAAAATTTTTATTTCTATTTCTCGGAGAAATAACTTTTTTTTAATTTTTCATTTCTGCTTTAATTCTATTTCTGGAATAATTTTTTGTTCCAAAAATAATATCTTAAAACTGCGTTGCCAAACGAGTTTCTATTCAAAACCTATTCCAGAAATAAGTTTTTGTTCCAGAAACAGTTTCTCGAGTGTTGTCATGCACCCCCTTACTTTCTCCCTAATCATCAAATTATTAGTGAATTAAGGCAAAAAAAATTGCACGCTGACTGTGTAAGCTTTAATTACTTCGGCTTAGGGGGAAAAAAAGGTCCTCCATCCTGAAATATAGCCATGGGCCCACGGCCCACATTGATGTTTGCCATTAACAAGACAAGTGGAAGAGACAAGTGGAAGAGAGGGCGTCCTTGGGGCTATGTACTAAAACTAACTCAGAAACTTATAAAGCTTATGTTGTCTTTTCAGTTTTCACTTATAAAAAAAAAAAAAAATTCTCATCGAGATCTGGAAAATCAGCTACAATGATGGGCCCCAGTACAGCTTTCTGCGGCTTGAGGGCTTTCCTATATATTTAGCATAACTCTTCTTACTTCTCTTAATAGAGCCTTTCTTTCTTCATCACCATCGGAACGACTTTCTTCATTACTACCGTAATTACCATAATTCATTAATTCAAGAATTATGTTAGCTAATTCTTCGGAGCTCAGATTCAACACATAGTCTCACTGCCTAATTCACCAAAAAGGGATGTGACTGAAGACCATTCACTTTCACAATCGTGGCTATCTAGCTTCTTACATCTCTCTAACATCAAATAGATGTTAAAATAGTCATGATTACGGGTTGTTAAAACCTTAAAGCGATTAAACATTTCACCCGTGGGCCCACATGAGTAAGCCTCCAGTTATATCTCATAAGGTGATATCTTTTTCTAAATATTTTATGACTTTAGAAAACTAGGACAAAAATCGTACGGGGACGTGCGTGCCAACACCAGTATATTATGAAATTTTGTGGTGTTTTCCAATTTTCATGAACGAGCATTACGTGCATTTGATTTGACTTGCAATAATTCACCAAACATATTCCTACGCCGCTACTCCGAAGGAGCTAGAATTGTGCCTTTCGCTATGCTGAGATGGTAGTATCTAGTTTTTGTTCGTAGATTGTCTATCCAGGAAGAACCTATTCCGATGGACCGGACCCTCCGTCTCTTCGGAACTAACCGGCATTGCCCTTGACCTCAATCAAGATTGATCTACATTGGCCTTCCACTTCCAGTGGTCCTGTCGGGTTCACAAAACATGCTAGAATCATTGATACAATGATGTTGTGAAGTTGAAATCAGATGAGCGAACCAATCATAAGAGGAAAGAGAATGATCAACGATGGACTCACCGGGAAAATCTTCCAAAAAGTCCTAAATCTTTCAATTTCGCCAATTTAACCAATTTCACATTTTATCAATTGAGTCCATCTGGCTAATTTTGAAAAAAAAAATCATTAACATAGATGCCGGTCGTATTACGTGGAGAGATCGGCACTAACGTGGACGTTTTTTCATGATATTTTAATGTTGTTATTTTTTTTTCCTTTTTTCTTTGTTCTTTGTCTTGTCCAGGGAGGGTCACCGGCGACCCTCGCCGGCCGCGAGGACCTCATCTGGGACGGCAAAGGCTCTCGAAATGGTTGCTGACACTGGTTTCAATTATGTTCAAATTTGGAAAATACGTCCTCAAATCAACTCAATCCCCTCTGAACCTTCTTCGCAACTCTAAATTTGTCACAAGGGAAGGATGGGTTGTGTTAGCTGGTCATGATAATAGTCTTAATAGATAAAAGTCTTGGAGGAAACCAACATGGACCGAGTAAAACCTCAAGTGGGTTAGGTGGTTCTTCCCACGCAAACGTTTATCATATTCAAATTCCCATCATGAAACGTGTTCTAGAAAAAGAAGAGACCGAACTCCAATATTTGACTTTGTACGTAAACTATTGGTCTATATATCAGAACCTTGGCGGTAACATGTTCCTCGTCTTCGTCCATTGTCCCACGTTATCATCCGATAATAAACATCTCTCTCGCTCTCGATCCCTTTCCTCTCCAAATCCAGACCCTCTCCTTTCTCTTTCTCAAAACTTCAACCACATCAGCTTGGAATCAAGAGCGCTTGAGGCTGCATATAGCCCACGAGACACAGAGACACGTATGTCGACGGCGACGCTCATCACTTTGTCCCACGCTTTGACCGGCAAGGACGCCGGTAGTAGAAGCCGTTTCGTGACTTCGAGACAGATGGACCATTGCCGGTTCGTGGATAGCCGGAGCATGACGTCTCTCGGTGCTCAACAAAGCACTCGAACGAGGTGAGCATTGCCTTCCTCTAGGATTAGTTTTTCTGACTAGATATTGACAGATTTAGAACTGATGTGTTTAATCTAAAGGGACGTAGCTGTTCGGAGCAGTGTCGATCCAGTGCCTCATCTTCCATCTGATCCTTCTCCTAGTTCTTGGTAAGTTTTAATTTGTAGGGTTTTTCTTCCTTTAGCTAGCTGTTGCTGAAACTGGAATTAGTTCTTCGCATGGCAGGAAATTCTGGGTTCTGGGGGTGTTCGTATCGATGATTCTACCATTTTGGAGGAACAAATGGGGCCCACTGTGGAAGCTGAAAAGTGAATCACCAATCCGTAGCTCATAATTGTTGAAAAATCTGAGCATGACCGTGATGAACATGGAAAAATTAACTTTGAAATTCTTGGCAGATGAGGTTGAAGCGGTGGTCGAGAAGGCGGACCACTTGACGGAATTCGTGGAGAAGGCGGCGGAGAAGGTGGAGCAGGTGGCGGAGGAGGTCGCCGAGCATCTCCCCGACGGCAAGCTGAAAGATGCGGTGACCTTGGTGGAGCATCTGGCCGAGACGGCGGACAAGGATGCTCATCTCGCCGGAGACATCATCGACAAGGTCTCTCACCTAATCCCGCATTCTTCTTTCATCAATAGTTAATTCCTGTTTAGTACAATTTGCAAAATTGGTTAGTGTTGTTGCAGAACGTCTAGATCTGCCAATTTGATTATACAATTTGGTGCTTAAAAAAAAAAACAATGTTGACTAAACTTGGGGCTTTTGTGAGTGAAGGGCGCCTAATCACGTGCATAAGGTCCTATTTTCATTTTGCAAGTCTCTGTTTTTATATTAAGATAAAAGAGTTCTCTAATTTTTTTTTTATATAAACATGGAGAGAATCTTTGTACAAGTTATATCCACTTGCTGATAACCTTTTGACCATGTAATTAGTCCTACGTTAAGTGTCCATCATATAAAACCTAAGTAACCGACATGCAACACGATAAGATACTCAAATACCTCATTTTTCAAAACATACAGAATTTCGACACGTTGGGACACGCTATATATTAAATGCATACTTTTATATATACATGATAATTATAAAAAATATATATTAGGGGCGAGTTTCTTCGTCTTCTATTAGGAATTCACGATTAGATTTTTTTAGGGTGGCTGAGTATATGACTTATATATATATATTTGATAGATTTAAATTTTGACCTCTGAGAATGTCTTAAAATTGACCATGTGTACATCGGACTGACGTGTCAAGATGCCGAACTCATGTGTCTCTGGCTTATCTGAAGCGCTGACCACATGTCCATTGAGCGTCGGATACCGATCCAAAACGACACGGAGGCCTCGAGAGAGTGTCCGCGCTTCCTACTGTAAAATCATGATTAAAACGACTGGTATTTGCTGAATTAATCGGGTGCGAATAAAATCGAATTGCAGGTGGAGGAAGTGGAGAAGGATGTGGACTCGCTCATGGAGCCAAGCAATGTTAAAGACAGAGATGAGGAAATCTCCAAAGGAACGGATGAACAAGATCAAAAGAGCTAACTGGGTTTTTATTATGTTGTGTTAAAAGTAAATTTTGGTTTGTATCCGATAAATTATTATTATTATTATTTTTTTAATAACCAGAAATCCCAATTTAGATGGTCAAATCGTATGTCCAGTTTTAATAATACGACATGTACCGATTCAATCAGAACCACGTTCTTCTTTGTCTCGGCTCTCGTGTTGCATTTTCGACCCGTCTTCGCGCCCAAATCCATCGCGAGCGGATCCTCTGCCCTGGTGCTAGCAGGGCAGGGGCTGCCCTGATCAATCCCATCCGTCCGTTGATGGAACGGACGGATGGGATTAATGGGCCGAAAAAGTGACCGAAAAAAAAAATTGCGCTAACCGTAATTTTGGGAGATCCCATCCGTCCGTTCCATCAACGGACAGATGGGATGGATCAGGGCACCCCTGCCCTGATAGCACCAGGGCAGGGGATCCGGATCCAAATCCTCAAGGCAAGGTTTAACGAGTTGGCGCTGACTCTACCGGTCAATGTTGGTTTCGATTTTTGATCGTCACCATCGCGTCTCTTTAATTTGTGTTTTTTCGCTTCAATGCAAGCGCCTATCGTGTATAAGTATAACGTGTCTTAATACTTAGCTTTGATGACCACCCTTGAAATGGATGTTTCCAGCTAATCGATATCTCAATTAATGTCAGTTATTCGATTGCTAGCAATCAGCACATACAATCTCCCAGATGAAACCTCACTTCATCTTCATCTTTTCTCCGGTGTCCACCCCCGCGACAGGCCGAAAGTATCAACTCGGGGGTGGCGGCCGATCAAGGAAATCAACGGTGCGCAAGTCAAAGAGATGGCCCAATTTGCGGTGGGCAATTTTTCAAATTAGGATTTTTTAAAAAAATATTTACCAAAATAGTATTAAATAAAATATATATCAAATTGGATGCCGCTTGGCATATGGGCCGCCGAGCGGCACCCAATGGGGTCGATTGGGCCCCGCTCGACTGCCCAATTGCCGAGCGGGACCGCCAGGCCTCCCGTTTGGCAATTGGGCCGCCGAGCGGGCCCAATCGACCTCATTGGGCCCCGCTAAGCCGCCCAATTGTCCAACGGGGCCGCCATTTAATTTTTTTTTTATTTCGATTTTTTTTAGAAAAATAAAAAATATATTGATAGTTATTATAATTATTTATCTTTTGAAGCTTATTTTTATAAGATAATCATCAATCATTAATTAAAAAATAATCTATATTTATATAATTATTTAAAACTGCAGCAAAAGATTAAAATCGCAGTAATAGATAAATAAAAAATCGCAGCAAAATAGCTAAAAACCACATGGAAAGATGGAAAACCACAGCAAAACAGTGAAAACGAATAAAGAAATAGGAAAACTTTGAAGTGACATATCTCATCGCTCGGGTATCCATTTGGGATGAATTTTTTTTTTATTGCGCATAATTTTTCTAGACGAATCCATTGGCGAATGTCATAAGCGGTTTGGCCGGGATTTTTTCCCCAAAAAATGCCGTTTTCCTTGTCAATTTTGCATTTTTCCCTTCGACGCCACATCTCGATCACGAATGAACCGTCATTTCCCTCTTTCCTCCTTCAATCTTTCTATGCCTAACTCATTATATCATGTATTTTGTAGTGGCAAAGGGGTCTAGGTAATTTTTCATGCCCAAATCAATATCGCGTCTTTTAATGACTGTATAGATTAATTAATCTGCAAATGATGTTGTTAATTGTGCTGTTTGCTTTGTTGGTTGTCGCTTGGGTGAAGTACTTTGATGGTCGTGGATTCCATTCTAAAAAAATTAAATGGCACCTCACTCGGCAATTGGGCCGCCGAGCGGGGTCCAATCCCCTTGATTGGGCCCCGCTCGGCGGCCCAATTGCTGGGGGGGGGGGGGATCAACTAGATTGGGTGCCGCTCGGCGGCCCATATGCCGAGCGGTACCTAATTTGATATATATATTTTATTTAATACTATTTTGGTAAATATTTTTAAAAAAAATCCTAATTTGGAAAATTGCCCATTTGCGGTCGCCAAATACAATAAGTCGTTCGAGGCTAGCTTGAAGTTTCAGAGAGTGGTGAAGGCAGAGAGTCTCAAACCTTATCCCGGACCAATTACCGGCTTGTCATCGCCGTGAGGGACGGAAGTACGATGAATAAGTACGAGGCTGTCGTCCTGGAGGAGCCATGGGAGCATCTCACTAAGCTTACATCCTTCAAGGTCGTCCGGTGGACCGAATGAAAGAGGGGAGATATGAAATAACAATCGAGGATGTCAAGTACGTGAGTTTGTGTATTTATCTTCGTATTAACTTGCGACTTGTACTTTTGTTAGCGTTGCTTGTTCTTAACTCAAGAGAGCACACAAGCAAATCCTAGGCTTAAGTACATTGCAAGTGCCAAAACTTGTGTACGACGCTCACTTTAGTGCCAAAACTTTCAAAACGACCACTTAATTGCTAATTTTTTTAGAAACGATCACTTCTGCAAAAACTTTCAAAACGATTACTTAAATTCTAATTTTTTTAAACGATCTTTTAAGCACCAAATTTGTTTCAAAACACTTACTTCAGTGCCAACTCCGGCGAGCCACGTCAGCTCAAATCGAAGTCGGCACTTAAGAGATCGATTTTTTTTTTTAAATTGGCACTTAAGTGATCATTTTGAAAGTTTTGACACTAAAGTGAGCGTCATGCACATGTTTTGGCATTTACAGTATACTTTAGCCGCAAATACTAGGTATCGCTAAGAATTTTATTGCCAAGTGACCTGACGATTATAGGTGCTTCAACAAGCTATATAATCATTCAGTTCATGGATTTGTACTTGTTTTAGCACTCAATCAAGAATTGTGATATGTTTTTGTCAAATGGTTTTAGCGGGACTTCTCATTACTTTTTAAAATTACGCAAGATCTTCACCAATTGTTTAGTTGCTCCGACCTCGCTAATGTCTCCATTAATCTCATCTATCAAACATGTGTTGTCTATTCCAAACACATATATCTATGCGCCGAGAGAGATACAATCAAGTTTTACGGCTCTCGGTTGATGGATTTTTCGTGCTAGAAATCCTACTCATGTCCATAGCGACCTGGATAATAATTAAAAAAAATCAAGTGGAAGGCACATCTCGAGTGTTATTAATAAGATCAGCCAAAATAAAAGCTTTAAATACTCAATTGATTGACCCGTCAAAATGTTAAGAAGTAATTCCGTACTAGTCTCCATGAGACTAGCATATCCTTGATGGTCGGATTTCTCATTAATGTTAATCACACGTTACTCAATACATTAAGCGGAAAAATGTAACTTTTTTTTTTTTTGCCGTGACGCATCAATTGAAAATTTATAAGTCTTTCCTTTAAAAGTCATAAAATGGTTTTACAAATTTTACGACTCAATGCGCCCTGATTATGACCAAATTTCCCTTTTTTTTAATAATCATATCCTATTTAGCAAAAAAGACTTAAATAATTTATTTTTTTTTCCTTATTTCACTGTTTTTTGAATTATTTTTTTCAACTGGGATCCACCTTCAATACGCTCGGTCTCAAACGGCTAGCCCCTTTACAATTTGAATCTCTTCAGAGACAGCGCTCCAGAAGAAACGCTTCAGAATTCCGAGTTCGACCAAACCCTAATTCTTCCCAATTTCTTGTCCTCGTCGCTTTTTACTCACCAACTTCGTCTTCTCTCTCTGAATTCCTACACCGACCAGCCTCCGGGGATATAGGGTTTCGGGAGGCGACGAAAGAATGGATCTTCCACCACGAATCGATGAGTTCATCAAAGATGCGATCGATCACACCTTAGGCCTCGCCGTGCCGACCCAAATGCTCGAATCGAGGCTTCGCGCTTCCGAGGAGGTTCAGAAACGGCTTCGCGAGGAGTGCTTGCTCTTGCACTCAAGATTGAACGAGAAAGACGGCCTCATTGAGCGCGCAAGGGTAAGATAGCGCATTTTTTGCACGTGTGTCGGATTGGTTTTTTTATTTTTCCGGGGTGATAGCTTATGGGTGTGGATGGTTTGTTCTGCCCATGGAAATGTGCAGGCCGAATCGTGCATGAACGCACAGGCTTTGAAGAAGTTTGTGGAAGAGAACCAGAAATTGGCGGCAGAATGTGCTAATTTGCTGGCTGAGTGTAAGAAGCTGGAAACAGAGTGCTCTCTCTACGACCATGATAGGGAGGTATTGATGGATTTTGGAAATGAGGTCGAAGAGCGGGCCAAGGAGGCAGAGGCCAGGGTTCAGGAGCTAGAGGAGGAGGTGCAGCGGTTGTCCGATGAGTTGCAGCACAAAGACGATACTCGCGAGGTAATCTTGTGCTAGTGTGCTTGTAAAGAACTAATTTTTGCATTTTATGTAGCCTTTCCATCAAATAGTTGTATTAAGTCCTAACCAGTCGATAGGTTTTGTTCAGTTTAGAACCCTTACTAACTAATGTTTTGAGAAATAAGCATTGGGTGGGGAATTTCTCGTGTGAACAAATGGTAAATGTTGGTTTTAATAACTTTGTGATGAGTCACAATAGCGGTGAGTTGCATTTCTTGCAACTTGACAGTAGCCATCATATTAAACAATGATTGGTCAAATTGAAGCTGAATGCCTCGAAATATTGAAGTTGTAGTTTCTTGGCTTGGTCCTTCTTTTTTCATTTTGAAATTTAGTGAAGAATTGATTGCTTGTTTGCATATTGGGGTAATACCAAAAGGTATTACATTGTACCGCTGTTTTGAAGTCGTAGTTTCTTGTGCTAGTGTGCTTGTAAAGTGTGTTGAGGAGTTGCATGCTTGCTAGAATCAGAATACAATGGATTAGTCACAATTTGGATCATACCATGTAACAAAGTTCAAATATTGGGGTAATACCAAAAGGTATTACATTGTACCGCTGTTTTGAAGTTGTAGTTTCTTGTAATAGTATGCTTGTAAAGCGTGTTGAGGAGTTGCATGCTTGCTAGAATCAGAATACAATGAAGCTTCAGATTCACCAAATTTACTAATATTCCAAGATAGATCACTTTATTAAGCAAGCTATGACCTGGATTAGTCACAATTTGGATCATACCATGTAACAATGTTCAAATATTATCTTGCTATGGCGTCACTGTTTAGGCTGAAAGAGGGTTGTCCAGAGGAACAATAACTTTAAGTATGCTGCATGTTTCTACCTGTGTAAAAGAGAGAATGAACAGCCTCTCTCTCTCTCTCTCATGGTAAAATAGCTCACTTTGCATGGATAAAGTAGTGGTGGATATCGTGTTGTCGTATGAAAGTAGTCCGAACTCCTCACTTTATATACAATCATTAACTGTTCCGACAAACAGAGGATCTCTTTTAACAACCTTATGCAAATAGTTAGGAGAGAGGCTGTGATTTTTTAAACAAAGCATGGAGCTGGTGGTAGATGTGATATTATCATGCTTTCCAACCCAGGCAAAGTTTTTTATGGAAACTTTCATCTGAACAGAGCTTATCTTAGTGAGATTTTTTATTTTTTTTTGCTTCACTTTAGTAATTTTCAATGCAAGTTTTGTTAGGTGAAACTATTTTTTTTTTTTTCATGTGCCTCTTGGTGCGCCATCTTTTATGGGTCAGGAGATAGCAACTTCACATTTATGCACCATGAGGTTTTTACTCTTCATAAGTTACAGAGGATTACTAATTGATTATCTCTTTGAAGGATGAAGAGACTTCGGAGTGTACCAATTTGGAGGAGAAATTAGTCGAATCAATAATCTCAACATTGCTCAGTAAAGATGCAGCAGCATCAGCATATACATTTTTGGAGGCAAATAGTGCACATGAATCGTGTCGAGAATTGTTAAAAATGTGGAACTGGTGAGTGCTCAATTTTTCGGTTGCTTTCTATTTCATGCTGTGTCACCATTTCCAACACTTGATTAGAAGAAGCCGCTTTCCTACACTTCCAATGGCACTGCTGCAAGATGCAAAGATGTCATTTACATCCAATGCGAAAATGAAGTGACACTCTTATTATACTGTAGCCTAAGGCCAGTAACCCAGATGGTTCTTTCGTTGACTGCTGAAATGAAGACACTTGAGAAAGATAAGGAGAATCTTAGAATTAACCTTCATAAAGCTGAGGAGGAGGTAAGAAATTCTTTGAGGACTTAAATTGTTGTAAGATGTCTTGGTGCGAATAGTCTTAGCAATATCTTATTTTTGTAGGTAAATCTGCTTTTTCAAGAAAACAATGTTCTAGATGAAGAAAATAAGAGGTTACTGAGGCACTACCGGAAAGAAAGGGAAACTTTTGGTTCTGGTGGGAGAATCACAGCTAGTGCTCCTACAAAGGTCAGAACAAATATGAGAGCTTTGCTTAATTTTGTGCACCTGCAATTCTGAACTCTTGCTAAGTTGACTTCATTTGGTTGCAGTCTAATAAGAGAAAATCAAGCCCTAAAATGAGAAGCCCAGTTGAGAAGAGGATTGATCTCAGTGATGTGGATTCACCAAGACGGCCTTTGTCACCTCTGAAACAGAACTCTCCTGATTCTAGGATGTACAAGAAGTAGAGGCTTATTCACATTCACATGTATCAACTGACCCGATTTTCTTTTTCTTTTTTTGTGCCCGGGCCATTCTTTGTACCTGAATAGCGTCTTTATCAGAATCAAAGATTGGATTGAAATTACTGGCATGAAATGGGTGGTTATAGTTCTTGAAGCAACTTCAGTTTTCTTTTCCTTCCAACAGATTGAAGTTTGTTTTTTATGTGATGTGATGCTCCTTTACCATCTTAATTGATGGTAAATTCACGTTGTGACTCCTAGTAACAATGCCAGTGTACAAATGGTTCCGGATTAACACATATTCAGAGCTCTGGGCTCGTGGATTTTGGTTAGTTTTTTGTTGACAGCTAGATTAATGGTCTCTACTAGATGTCATATGCTTTTGCTACATTTTGGGTTGTTATGCTTGCTAATTTCGGTGAGGTGAACCAGTGCTCTTCCTGTTCATATCAACTTTGCCTGTAAATTTTCTTCCCCGCTCTATAGTTTCGCCGTGACACTTCGTTAAGGGAGTTCTCTTTCGAAGTTTTATTGTTGGTTTAAGCTTTTGAACAGCATGTGTCGCATCATGCTCGACCTAAATAAATGACCTAAATATTTTCTTTATAAGCTATGAACCGATGTAGTGAGCCCCGAAAAAAACAAAAAAGAAGCAAAAATGGACATAACCTAATATACGACAAATGGAATAGGGTGAATGAAAGGAGCCACTGCTGATAAAGTTTATCTATTTTGCTAGGTTTGGAATTCTATATAAAATTCTGAATAAATTATTAACTTTAAGTTCCTGCCCAAGACGTGATAAAAGGATCTAACCTAATAAAAATATTCTTGCTCAAGACATGATAAAGGGATCTAGCCTAGCTAAAGATATTCATGGTAAAGATAGAATAAAGATGGATAGAATTTCTTATACTTATTATATATAAGTTATTTTTTTCGAATAACGAATTTCTTAAATAAATCAAATCAAATTGATAAATAAGTGTAAATAGTATTTAAATTCTGACATACAAACAAAAAATATTTTATTAAATGGTTTTTGTATTGGCGAAATAATGTTAGTGGAAAATGTATTTATCTTGGATAGTAATTTAAATCTAAATATATTTATAAATGACATAAATATTTTTCGTTCATCTATTTTTTTTAAGGGATACAAAAAATTATTTAAAAATATATATTTTTAAAACGTTAATTTCTTTAGAAATAAATGGAGTTCAAATATTATTTAAATCTTAATTAAATACATTAGGGGTTCTTGACGACGTCAAAAGTAAAACCCTCGTACTTAGGATGACAATGTCTAGGGCAAGGGGACAGGACGGGCGGGGGGCGAGATACAACGGTCAAAGCTGAAGCTGCAACTGCTCCTGCTGCCGTCCGCTCTTCTTCTCCTGCTTCCTCTTCTTCGTTGATTCCTGTTCTTTTCCTTTCTGAAAAAACGTGTTTTTTTTTAAACGACATCAGTTAAACTCTGAAGGCTCTGCGTCATCCATCTCCAATCTCCACCTTCCCCTGGCATCTCACCTTCTCTCTAAGTCTTCCTCTTGTCCTGTTCCTGCAATTTCTTCTTTTTAGCTCTTCTAGCTCTGATTTTCATTTTGGATAGTGTGGTTTAATCCTTTGTTCGGAAAACGTCGGTGTGAAGTGTTTGCTGGTGGTGGCGGTGGTGAGGGAGGGAGACAGTTTGAATGGCGCTCCGTTTTGAGGTTAGGCTCTTGTCTGCTTTTCCTAATCACTCTTCCTTTTCCTTCTTTTTATGTTGAGATTTCGTGGAGCGTACCAACAATGTGTCGTTCTTGAAATGAACATGGACATGGTTCTTGAATGGGAAGGAAGCGAACTTTTTTTACATTGTAAGTACTTGGGCAGTGAGCGTGAAAGCCCAATTCGTTGGAGAGTATGTTGTTTCTTATTTCTTGTTCATTCATCCCTCTTTACTTAAGACTTTCCTGGAAGTTTCATCCTTTGATTTGCATTTGCTGCTGATAATGGAGTTTTTTGAAGTAGTGATTGCGTTTGTGCGTGAGCTTCTCTCGCTTGATGTTACTTATTGAACCAAAGGCAATGCAGCTGTTGAATGATAGGAAGAACTGAAGTGTTACAATATGCAGCTGGCAAAAGGGTTGTTTCTTGTGAATAATGTGTGTACCGAATAAACAAGCTATGTGCGCTTGCCTTAGCAAGAAGTCCAGCATGATTACTGAGAGCATTTTGATGGTTCATCCTTAATTGCCCCCTCTGTCACGTCTCTGATTCGATGCTTTCGTGCTTTTTTGTAATAGGTTCTTGGGCGATTTAATCGTGCTCGCGCAGCTCGACTAACACTCCCTCATTTTGTGTGTCAAACGCCTCTATTTATGCCAGTGGGGACACAAGGTTTGTCATGTTACCTGGAGAAGTATTCATTCTTTTTGTATTATCAGGAATATATCATTCATGCACAGTTTTGCGTTCCCATTCCTAGGTTATAATCTGGATGTTGAATGTGAGTGCTCACAGGATGTCTTTCTATGTTGACTTCCTATGGATGCAAACAGACTAAGAAAAAATGAGACTTGCACAAACTATATAAGTATAATAGAATAGTTTTGATGGAAATGAGCATTGGGATGTCCTTTTCTTGTGGTTGAGGTTGCTCAAGGTGGGAAATGGCTTTTCAGACGCTCCATCTTGTCGCTACTTCTATCTAGTGGGGAAAAGGAAACTTGGTTAGTAAATATTGTTGAATGCAATTTGTATATTTTTATCTCTTTCTAATTATACTTTGACAGCAATACTGCAGACATTTTGGAATTGTTCAACAACTTGGCCTATATTTCTTTTGTGTAACCTGTGTAGGAGCATCCTCTGTTCATTCTTTTTAACAGACATATTTGTTCCCAGAGCAACACATTAGTAACAATGAAATAGGAAATAGGAGTCTGTATTTGCTTCTATAGTGTGCAATTTTTTGATTGGTCAATTTGCTCTACGCCCAGCCCCTTCATATTCTGTACCCTGCTTTTTCTCTGCCCTTTTTTTCTCCTTGTTCAAGCATTCCTGCGCTTATAGAAAGAGGTGGCGGCAGTTGCAAAACTAACAAGAACAATTTTTCTTTTAATAACAGGGACAATTAAAGGACTCACAAATGACCAGCTTGAGGATATTGGTTGCCAGATAATACTGGGGAATACCTATCATTTGGCACTTCGTCCTACTTCTGAGCTAATCGATGAGTTGGGTGGTCTTCACAAGTTCATGAACTGGCCTAGAGCTCTACTTACTGACTCCGGTGGCTTCCAAATGGTTGTCTAGTATGCGCAAGCCTGCAGTTTTTCTGTGACTTTCTCTGATTATGTTGTCCCTGTGCTACTAGATTTAATTGATAGTTTTTGTTCATCTTTGAATATTTTCGGTAACATAATAGATATGTGCATATTCTGATGTCTAATTGCATGACGGTGTGCCTGTCTTGTTTATAATGCGATTGAGTCTCCCGGTTGATACCTTGCCAAAACTGATCGTCTTTCTGTTGCTTCAAGTAGTGTTGTTTCTTCTTATGTTCATTTATTTTCAGACAGATTTTTCTCTATAGAATTTCAGCAATTTTTTACAGTGGCATTGCATATATTCTCATCACATTTGTTATAGTGGTACTAGTAGATAATTCCATTAAATTAGAAGTCATTGTCCTACTGAAGCTTCATTTTAAATGTCCTACTGAAAATCATACACTTTCTATATGTCTGAAATTGATACTATAAATATTCATATTTCAGGTATCCTTGCTGCATTTAGCTGATATCACTGAAAAAGGTGTAACTTTTCAGGTGATTTTTATATCATGGGTTTTCTTGGATGAGTCGTTCATCGAATGTCCACTTCATTAGGCTGGGTTTTACTTCCTCTTCCTCTCCTTTGTGCACGATGATCAGATCATTAACATTGATCATGACTGGTGCAAGGAAAATGAAACGTACTGAATAGTTGATGTTCTGTCCTTGACCGGTTTACTTTAGCAGCTAGTATATTCATATTAAACATTGTCTGTCCTTTGTCCTTGCTGTAATGGATTTTTTTATCTGAAATGAGGGGCTGCATCTTTGTATTTGAGTCTCTCCAATACAGTTCGTCAACATAGCTTGCTTAATTGTACTACTCCTTTTTATCCACTGGCCATTTTATTGACTCTTTTCTATCATGTTCTTGTTGATTCTTGTCTTATTTATTGAAAGTTGTTTCCTTCTGTTTTTATTCAGTCACCAGTTGATGGAAAGCCAATGCTTCTAACACCTGAAGAATCAATACAAATACAGGTAGGGAAAACTTCTTTAGCAACTCTTATGGACTTGATTAATGCCTGAGAGTTTTCCCCCGGTGTTTTGAAATTCTTCTTTCATGAGCTTAAATATCTATTTGTTGGATAGACTTAATTGGGGAATGAATAAGTATTAGCAATAGGATGCAGGCTCCTGGAATGTCTGCCTTAATGTTCTTAGAGGAAATGATTGGAAATCCCATTATGAAGTTTCACTTTGACCGTTTCGCAAATAGCTTGTGAAATGTCTGAGATTTGAATTGGAAAGGAAAACAACAAATGGAGGAGATATTTATGCACAAACTTTGTGTGCAGAGGATGTCATGCTCTCTACTTCTGGCTGCCATCAAATTATATTCACTTTCTACAGATGATAACATCATCAACTGACCAATACAAAAATTGAATTTGCTACAAAAATTGAAGGTGTGGGAGAGAATTATTGAGCATCGTTTGAGAATAGAGACCGAGGTTTCTTTCAATCAATTTGGATTTATGCCAGGAAAATTTACCACGGAGGCTATTTTCTTGATACGAGAATTGATGGAGAGATATCGAGAACGAAAGAAGGACCTTCATATGGCATTTATTGATCTCGAGAAGGCGTATGATAGGGTTCCAAGAAAGGTTCTATGGTGGGTCCTTGAGAAGAAAAAAGTACCTTCAAAGTATGTAGAGGCAATCAAGGATATGTATGACGGTGTTACTACAAGTGTGAAGGCTTGTAATGACACATCAAGTTATTTTCCAATCACAGTAGGCTTACACCAAGGTTCTGCTTTGAGTCATTATCTTTTTGCTCTAGTTATGGATGAGCTAACAAAAGATATACGTTGGAGTCTAAAGGATTTACGTTGAGTTGAAGTAAAACGGAATACTTGAAGTGTGAGTTCGACACGGCAGGAAGAGAGGATCAAGAAGCCGTAAATATGCTTGGACAGGAGGTACCCAAAAAAGATACTTTTAGATATTTGGGATCAATATTGCAAAAGAATGGAGAGATTGATGAGGATGTAAGCCATAGAATCAGAGCAGGTTGGATGAAATGGCGCAGTGCATCAGGATTTTTATGTGATTGCAAAATCCCTCTCAGGTTAAAAGGAAAATTTTATAGAACAGCAGTAAGATATAACATGCTATACGGAGCTGAATGTTGGCCAACACAAAGAAAACATGAGCATAAAATGGGAGTAGCGGAGATGAGGATGTTAAGGTGGATGTGTGGTCATACAAGGATGGATAAAATAAGGAATGAAAATATTCGACGAAAAGTTGGAGTAGAGCCGGTGGTAGAAAAGATGAGAGAACATAGATTGAGATGGTTTGGGCATATTCTCCGAATGTCCCTAAATGCCGCGGTACGAACAGAAGTATGCTATCGAGAGCACACCACGAAGAAAGAAAGAAGTCGGCCGAAACTTACTTGGGGGAAAGTAGTAAAACAAGATTTAAGGGAGTGAGAAATAGATTGGCATACGGTTTGTCTTAGGACGTTGTGGAAGAAGGCTATTAGTATTGTGGAGGGGTAGTTAGTGTGTGTATATATTTTTGTTTATTTATTTTTACATATTTTTCTCTATTCCCTCGATTGATTTTGCTTTATTTTTATGAATCTTTGGGGTTCATCAACCGCCGACCTCAACTAGTTTGGGATAAAGGTGTTGTTGATGTTGATGATGCAAAATCCATGGCTCGACTTTCATGAAGCTGATGAGCTGTTGTAGGGATGTAGTATGTTGGGGCATACTGCACTTCACTATGGACCTTGGACTTATTTGACCGATACTTTTGGTTTTAAGGGGACTCACTTCTATGATCAGATCAAACTTAGTAATGGAATCAGTATTCTGGAGTTCAAAACTTGAACCAATTTATTTCCCCAGAGACTGCCGTTCAATCCTGTGATCCACTATTCTCGAAATCTTATTGACATTCCCCACATGTTTACTGTCATATTTTTAACTCATGATTGATCAAGGATTGCTTTCAAGCCCACTTTTTCTAGTTATGCCTGCTTTCATGTAATTTAATGTACTGTCTAATTTGCTATCTTAAATGTGCACATACTCTAAAGGAAATTCTCTGAATATCTTAAATTAGCATTTAGTGTTGAATTTTCAGAGAATGAAACCAGCCTCACCTACAAAGTTACCTGGTAAAATAATTTATATTTTAAAAAAGACTGGAGAGAATGTCTTTAGAAGATGTGTTTATCAAAAGTAGCAATCTTTATCTGAGGCACCTTCACCATAGTATGTCATACTTCTGTGCGAACCCATCCCCAGAATAATTAATCAATCAATAATTAGAAGTGAAAAAATTCTAGAAAAGGTACTGAAGAAAATTGACACAGTAGCTGCATCAAGCTAAATAGTCTGCAGTAGTTTGAAATTGGGCATACAACTGTAATAGCTTGACTGTGAGGAAAGCTTACCTTCTTTCTCGTGTTCTTATCAAATGAGTCAATGAACATATGATCACCCCTGTCATATGATGAATTACAGAACAGAATTGGAGCAGATATAATAATGGCTCTTGATGATGTGGTCAGGACCACCATTACTGGTCCACGGATTGAGGAGGCCATGTATCGCACTCTCCGTTGGATTGACAGATGTATAGCAGGTAAATCTTTCTCATCTTGATTTCAGTCATGTTTTTTCATATAACCCAGGTAGCTTTTTTGTCAGATCTTCAATCCACAATAGGTGTGTAGAACATCCAAAATTAACGGAAGCGGTTCTAGTTCCCCCCTTAACTGCCCAGGCTTGGTGGATCGAAAGTGTTAAGTTCCTTTAATTTTTGTATGAATCTTTCATAACAGGACACCCTTATCCGATTAATGTATAGGTCCCATGTATATGATATTTCTTGAGTCCTATCCAGAAAATTTATGTTCACCGTTAACATCTCCCTTAGAGGTCCTTTTTTCACTTCTACTTTTTTTCTTTTTCTTTTTTTTCACGTTATGGTCTCTTATTTGTGTAATCGGATTGTTTTCTAATGATATCTGCTGACAGCTCATAAAAGACCAAATGAGCAAAATTTATTTGGTATCGTTCAAGGTGGTCTAGATCCTGTGCTAAGGTTACTATCACTTCAAGTTTCGACTCATTGTTATTTCGCCGTTCTATTCCTCTAATTTTCTCTTCTTATAATCTGGTACTAATGCCTCTTAACATTTATGTTATTTGCTTTAAGCAGAGACATATGTGTCAGAGGCTTGGTGGAGCGGAATCTCCCTGGGTATGTGCTTGATGACCAATTGAGCGAATTATGGTTTGCGTGGTCACTGATGATGCTTTATATGACTTTGCTGGGATGGAGTCCGCTTGATTTAGGGTTAACTGCATTAAGTTTCTAGTTTGACTATGGAAATTGATTGGGAGTCCTATTTTGAGGATTCACTTAGAAGAAGACATGGTCTATGAAGGCTTAGTAATTTAGAATAGATGCACTTATTTGTCTTTGTCACGAAATTGCCTAGTACTTAGATGCATCAGTTGTGTGATACACAGTTTGAGTATTTGGTTAAACTAGAGTGGATTGCAGTAAAGACTCTCAATGGCTAAACCTGCAAAACTTTTTATTGTTGATGGATCTCAGATCAACTCTGCTATTCATTGTTGGCACATACTTGTACATTTCAAACATATGAAGACTGCAAATAGAGGAATATGAATCTCTTAATTTGACGATGTGACCCACGATATTCTGGGGCAGGATAAGTTTTGGTTGTTCACCCTTACTTTCTCTATATACTCAATTTGTGGGTCCATTACATTATAGAAGGCCTACAAATACTTGATATCTTGAGCTGAATGAAAAGACTATGCCGGTGTTAAATCACAAATATGTACTCTTTATGTCTAAATAAATCTCTTTTGCTTCTGAAATTCAGATACTACAATATGGTGTGAAAATTAGAGATAAAAGGCTTTATCAACAAATAAAAAAGACTGAATATGAAGGGACTAGAAACTTCAGTTGGCTCTTTTGCAAAAGGTGCATGAGGTATATAGGTTTGCTACTATCTCCTCCGAGAATTCGGTTGGTCTTTGGAGTGCTTTAGTAGACTAGTTTCATTTACTTTTGCATGTGTAGATGTGCCCCATGCAAATAGTCTGTCAAATTTGCCAAGCTTCTCTTTCTAATGTCTTCAATTAATGGAGGAATGAAATTGACTGAGTTTACTTCTGTGACAGCTATGCCATTGGTGGTCTTTCAGGCGGTGAGGATAAAGATTCATTTTGGCGTGTTGTCGCTCAGTGTACTGCAGCACTGCCTGAGGATAAACCACGATATGTTATGGTATAAATATACTCATAGCTTTTACTGATATCCTTAAGACTTATGCCAGTGTGTGTCTAGAATCTCTACTTTTTAGTGGCATCCTCTAATACATGCACGTTCCATTTCTCAGGGTGTTGGTTATCCACTAGATATTGTGGTCTGCAGTGCTTTAGGTGCCGACATGTATGATTGTGTCTATCCAACTCGAACTGCTCGCTTTGGCACAGCTCTTGTACCTGAGGTAAGAAAGCTATCTTCTGAAAGATCTGAAAAGCTCCTTCCTTGTCTAGCGACATAAATGTATTCAAGCGCTTATTGATCATAGATACAATGTAAAATTTACCAAAACCCTCTTCTATTAACTTGTAAAGGACAATTCAAGTGAGTTGTTCGGTACCCACTTTCATAGTGTGTATTTTTCTTTCCCTCACGTTAATGTGGCATTTCAATTAGGGTGTTCTGAAGTTGAAACATCAAGCAATGGCCAATGATACCCGTCCGATCGATCCTTCATGCAATTGCATGGTAAGTTCTCGATGGAACTAGATAATCTAAAATGTTAATGAAGATGCTTTTCTTCAAATATCCCAGCCTTTTTCTTTCTTCCTGCAGGTCTGCAAGAAATATTCTAGGGCCTATATTCATTGCCTGGTTACGAAAGATGCAATGGGATCCCAGCTTCTATCGTACCACAATTTATTTTACATGATGAAGGTATGGAAGTACGTAAAAATTAGTATTGGCTTACGAGGCGGCAGTTTTTGTAGAAAGTTGGTGTACTACTAATTGTGATTATGCTGTCTATGCTGTATACAACTAGCAGAAAAGAAAAACAAAAACGGCCACTTCTTGTTTCTGGTCCTCCGTGAAGTTTTGAAATTGGATATTTCTTGTGATACAATGCAGCTCAGCAGTGATTTACACTCATCAATTGTCCGGGGAAGATTTCCAGAGTAGGCTCCTTTTGCCATAATTGAGATCATCTCCCCTCATCCAGCCTTTCTTTTCTCCCCTATGCTCATTTATAGTGGACTTCTGACGACTGTTCTTAATTCTGCTCGCAGGTTCGTTTGCAAATTTCTGCAGAAAATGGTACTTCTGTGGAAGAACTCTCTTTATGATCTTGCTTTATGATGTGCACATGTTAGCGTTGTTGCACATTTACAAAATTGTGAAGACGAGTTCTTAGATAAATCCAAATATTTCCCATTTAAGCTCACCCACATGCATAAGCTCGCAGAACGCACAATCGTGAAATCATAAGTCAATCGGACGACTTCTCTGAAAATATTGACTTGGTTGATTGATGCGCATGGTGTTATTTGGTAGAAGTTAGAATCCTGCACTATTAAATCCAGTTCATACTCTTCATCTTGCAGTTTTCTGAAGGCGATGTTCCTGAATGGGTCTGCAATGCCATGGAAGTCGCCGGAATTGACATATCATCATGCTGTTCCCCTTTTTCTTCTTCGCCAGAATATAGAAATACGGAGATACCAACAGATTCTTGAAGTAGTAGGCCAACGGTCTTAAAAGAAAAGCCATAAAACTGTGCAAAGGTCATTACACGGCGGCATAAGTTTTGAAGTCCCATATGCTGCTCCATTGGTAGTTTTTTTCTTTTTTTCCTCATAATCCCCGATTCTTCTGTAACTTTTAAATCCACAGCGATTGCCTATAATGTCGACAAGAAACTAAAATCTCGTTCGAATTCAGATCCGTGTTACTTATTTGCCGTTGATGTTCACATCGATGAAAGGAACGTGAACTGGTGCTTTTGTCCTCTGAGAGCACCATGCAGCTGTCTGTTTCTGTTTTAGTGTCTGTATGTTGTATCTTCTTCAACATGCGGCAATGATCGAGAAACTCAAGGTTTTCTGTGACTATGCAGCTCATTTTCAGTTTGCCATACAAGCACGAATCTTTCCATTACAAGCATCTTAAAAATCTTCACTAATAGCCATGCCCTCATCTTCCTTGCATTATTGATATTCAGACTGTTTGATGATTAGACGCAGACATGTCTTTTGCCTCCTTTGTCAAACTGATTAGAAAGATAAAAAAGCATGTGCTATCTCCCTCTAATTGTTGCTTAGCTACGTAGAATCTGGTTTGCATGTCGGTTTGGAAAGACTCCTCGTGCTCGTGCTTTTCTTGTCTTTTTTTCTCCTTACGAGAGAAGGACGTGATTTGATTAGCAAATTGGGTTTCGATATTTATATGAAAAGCTGTCTCGTTTGGCTGCCGACGCAAATCCGGCGTCGACAGGTGTTCGCCGTCTCCATCAGTTATTTTCAGGCGTACAGAAAAAAAAATCTTGCAAGCAAACAGGGACTTGCGATGGAAGATGATGTGTCCTAAGCCGTGTTGCGTTGCTCGGATTGGCATGTTCGGTCGTGGATTGAAACTTCTCTTTCATTTTGGTCCTCTCTGAGTCTTTTACTCCATTCTTATAATCAATTAAGCTCCATCATTGTCCATATCTCCTCCGGCCATGTTTTTTCTCCGTCTCGATTGAAGGATTCTAAATAGGGCACATTGTATCACGTGTAAAATTATCATCGCCCCGCGTTTAAATCAAGGACGGAAGAAAATCGAACGTAACCTTCTTGGGTCGGTGCTTACTAGTTTTAATTTTTTTTTTAACTCCTCTGGTTAATTAGCGTACACTAAAGTTTTTTGTCGCATTTTATCGAGGTACGAACTAACCGTATCGAATGAATTCGCGAATTCGAGTAAGACGACACTAGAAATGGGAAATTAATAGTCGGGTTCCCCGATTCATGATCAGATCTATATAGTCCATACAACTACAAACCAGTAAACTAGTTCGTCTCTATCTCTATTTATTTTTCACATCTACACCCAGAGATGGTGACAAACGGATGGTGCCATGTAAGACTCGACTGTCGATGCATCTCTGAAAAAAGCCACGACCAATGTCTGCCATGATTTCGGGAGAATCAATCATGATTGGTGCATCTTTTGCACGGATTTTAAGAGGAATCATCTGTCTCCATTTAGACAAGCACCAACGTGCATGAGAAGTTGGCATACAGCAATCCAGATCCGGCAAGAGAGGAAACAAAATAGGTGATCGATTTTACTTTTTTACCTTTGAATTTTCAACTAAATTTTTCATTAATTTCGTAACTATTTTTAGCTCGAAATATCCCGACGTGTCTAAAAAACGTATAAATACCGACATTTAAAAGCCAACCTTAAAATCTTTGGTAGGTTTCCTGTGAATTTAAATGAAACATTAAATTTGACAGAAAATTCAAAAATCACTTGTCGAAAAGGGTTTAAAGCCCATATGAATAGAGGCGCTATTTATCATGTTAGACATGACAAGTGAAATCGATTAATACTCTAATTTTGTTTCGAAATCGATATCCACCCTCGAAACAACACCAAAAACACTCACCCACGTAGAAGGGGAAAAAAAAAACCCAACACAAAATACCATAACTTTAGTCCCCTTAAATCAAATACCTGTTTGTAGAAAATCAAATACCGTACAATCCTTGTGGAGTAGTTTCGATCTTGTGATTGCTCGTCAATTGCAGTTATATCCATTCCCGGAAAAAAAAAAAAATTATCCATATTTCCTAAATCTCACTATACTGTCATAAATAAGTTAGGGAACAGCCATTGTGACAGTTTGACAGTACTGTCATTATTTCTGACCCCACGATTTTTCAATTAATGGGTGCTTTACGCAAAACACTCAGTGATGGTATGTGAATCTACGGTAAAAAATAACTAAAAGTACTGTCAGATGATCAAGGAAGTGTTTCCCAATAAGTTTTGTCTCGCGTTGCAGTCCGTCATTTTCCTTCCCTCTAATTTTTTTTATATATATTTGTATATCATATGTAGATTAGCCAACAAAGCAAACTCAGTACCCCAACCACTCCTACCGACCAAAAGAAAAAAAAAATAAAGAAAAAGAAAAAGGAGAACTCAAAATAGAAAAATCCCCAAAATTTGTCACACCAATCCACACACTACAGCAAAAGCACATTTTTGTTTTAGTCATACAAGATTACTCGAGGCATTCTAAATCTTCTTCTTCCCCTTCCTCCTCGCGAATCCTTTCCAAGTTCAGGATCAGACAGATGTTGTGCAAGATGAAATTCCGACTCCTGAATCTCTGAGTCTTTAGAACTCACTGGCCAATTCTACACACCCAGGATCTGTCGAGCTCTGCTTGTTTTTTGGAACTCGACTGGGGGAAGCCATTGTCTCCACGCATGTGGCCTTCAATGGATGTGAAAAGTCCTGGAGATGGTGGGCCTCCTCACGTGGCCAACTTTTTGAGCAAAATTTCAAACCCAAAGAAAAAGCTGATGCTGCAAAAAGACAGTGCCCAATGCCTTTCGCTTGTTCTTACACAGAGTCACTATAATGGTCATTACATGTCACATACAAGCTATATATGTGTGTGTGTATGTATATATGAGACATCTCTTTCTTGGCTTTGAGTAATTTCCATCTTGTTTCAGGTTCCTCTCTCTTGACCCCCAGTTCATGATCTCTTCGCTTGCCTTGAATCACGTTGCCCGCCTCAACAGTGAGCGTGTTGGGCTTCACTTGCTGCAGCAGCAGAGTTATTGAGGAGAAGAACGAGCTGTGACAGCTGAAAAACTCTGCTTTTCTTCTTTCTTTTTCCCCCCTCTCCCCACTTGGTAATTCATCTCTGCATGAGCAGCTTCAATCAGCCATATTGATTAGGAATGAAGCGGATGAGTAGTGCGGAATCTTCGGATGTTTGGATCTCCATGTGCTCAGGTAAAGGTAAACCCACTTCGCTGCCAGCAAATTCATGCAAAAAATTCTGCTTTTGCAATACCCTGTTTCCAATTCCTGAAGAAGATTGGAGTTTTTAGTCCTTTTGTAATATCTTGACTTAAGAGTCTCTGCCCGACTATGCCAAATCCCATTTAGCTTCCCTGCTTCGCGGTAGAAAGAAACGAGACAAATCCCACTTTCTTGTTGCCGCTGCAGGGGAAAAAGTCCTAAAGAAGGGCCAAGTCTACAGCATAGAGTTCCAGGCAATGCTAGATAGTCTAGACCAAGAAGATCAGTCCGGGGAAGAGGCCGGCCTGATCACCGAGAAGAAGCGGCGGCTCAATGCGGACCAGGTGAAGGCCCTGGAGAAGAACTTCGAGATAGAGAACAAGTTGGAGCCAGAGCGGAAGGCGAGATTGGCCGAAGAATTGGGACTCCAACCGCGGCAAGTCGCGATTTGGTTCCAGAACCGGCGAGCTCGCTGGAAGACCAAGCAGTTGGAGAGGGACTACAACCTTCTCAAGGCCAGTTACGACTCTCTGAAGCTCGATTTCGATAGCCTCGAACAAGAAAAGGAGTCTCTAGCCGCAGAGGTACCGAAAGAACCATCTTTTCGGTCCGTTTATCATGTGTCTTTGTAGTGGCATTTTCATCCTTACGTTAACTAGCCGTGAGAAGCGAAGTACCCAACAACATTTGCAAAATATTTCAATGTCTGAGCTTATAATGAACGAGAATTCTACGTTGTCGTTGTGTGATGTACATTGCAGCTAACAGAGCTGAAGGTGAAGCTCCGTCGAGAAACATCAGAGAGCAGCAATCACTGCGAAGTCAAACAAGAATCCCCCGTTTCCGAATCCTATGAAGACGGCAAGCCTGGGTCGTGCAGCGAATCCCTCAGGGAAGACCCGAACCCGAACCCGGAACTGCCCGCCTCGGCGGCTCCGTGCCCTTTCCAACAGAACAACTGCTCTCCATCGCCGTCGCCACAGCGGCCATCGTCATCGTCAAGAGGAACGATGGCGGGTAAGTGGTATAGTCATCAGGTGAGAATGGAAGAACATCATCATAGCGGGTTCATTTCGGAGGAGTCTTGCAACTTCTTCTCGGTCGACCAACCTCCTACTCTGCATTGGTACTTCCCCTGAAGATTAGAGCATTAAGACACTCCCAGTAAAAAATAATCCCGGCTTCTTCTCCTTTTATCCGGGGGATTATTCCTGCTTGGAAATTGGAATGCCATGCCGGGGTCGAGCTGGAGTTGGTAATTACTGGAGTCTCCTTCTTCTTCCCTCGCAGTTGGGGAAGAGGAATTAGATTGGATCTCTCAGCATAATCTCTGACAAAAACAGAGTCTCTCTCTCTCTCTCTTTCTCTATGCTGCGTTGTTCACTAATGAAGAGTAGTAATAAAAGTGTTTAATTATACTTGGAACTGTGGGCGGCATGGGTGCTTCTGAACCCCTGACGTTGTACATTGTCCTCTGTCTCGCGCCCCGTGAGTGTCGAATCAAATAAAGCTGAAGGCTTTCACGGGGACACAGCGTTGCGAGAGGCAGATCATGAGCACGAGCACCATACTCGTTCCCACTTCTCAGAGACTCATCTCTCTCTCTCTCTCTCTCTCTCTCTCTCTCTGTATGTGGAGAGACATGAATGCAGAAGAGAGAGAAGGGTCTAAAAGGAATCGTCAAAGAAGAAGAAACGAAGAGAAGATGATGGAGCGGACTCTCTTGGTCGCTCGGACGAGAAGAAAGGAAGGGAGAGATAAGAAAGACAAATGGGCAGAAACTTCAAATAAACAGTCCAAACCATTAATAAATCTCAAGTTCCTCCAAATCTTACCACGCTTAATTAGAGGGATCGGGAGGATTAGAAAAGTACTGAAATTAAGCACAGGAATTTCTTCTGCCACAAAGTAAATAATCCAACCTAAGTTTCGCTCGAGGAACGCCGTAATGGGTCATAGTAGAGGCGGGTCATGGCTCGACATGGGTAAGTTTTTGGATGAAAAGTCAGGTACATATTCCGAAATTTTTCCAAATATAATACATTGACTAAAATTGTATATCCATAGGCTGCGTTTGGTCGTTCGGATTTCTAGTCAAGATAGGACTAGATAGGATAAGATAAGAAATTCAAGGATTTTGTTTTATCATATCTACTATTTGGTGAACTACGGATTTAAAATCGGATAAGCGGAGGCAAGACGCAGCTAATCGACTCTATTTTGCTGAAACGTCACGATACTTTAGAATCATTCAATGATGAGTCTTGATGAGTAAGTTATTGTTGAGGAGAGAGTCGTGCCATCTAAATTCAGGCACAACATCAACAGAGCAGACCTCGTAGAATTGGAGGTCTTGATTTGGAGTTGAATCCTTTGAAAATGATCTGCTGGCCTTGCTCGTTGTCTTATCGAGTGAATAAACAAATAGTTGAACAATCTAATTATTTGCGCTCTTTCACGAGTTGAAGATGCACTCATGCAAGTCGTCTAAGAAAGCCATTTTGAATATCAAGACCCCCTTTTTAAAGCCGATAATCAACTTCGAGTTCTTCATAATATGTCAAGATCCCTTTCGAATGTCGAAAAGATTCAAGCGATTAAGGAATTAGGAAAGTGATTTCATATCAAGCCAAACGATTGATTAAAGAACAAGGTCGTTTTCCGAAATACCCAGCTTCGTGGTGGAAGATCCCAACCTGACATCGTCAGTGAAGCAACCTCACTTGACGGTTGTCGCTGCCAAAGAGCAACCCCCCCCCCCCCCCCCCCAAAAGGCAACTCGACTTGACGAAAAGGCATCTTAATGAGGAGGAGAGGCGATAGTTGTGAAAAAGAAAAATCGATTTTCCTTATGTCTGTTCTCTCTCTTGAGTAATTCTATCTTGGTCTATTCCACCTCATTCATGAGATTATTATTTTTTTTTATCCTTACTATATCCCATTTATCCTATATGAATACTGAATAGTTGTCAAATACATGATAGAATATCATATTTTACCTTATATATTGACGATCAAGCACAGCTCTAGGTAAATGATCGAATATATTATTTATTTATTTTTTCCATTCTAAAAGGTATGTATGCAAAGCTTTCTCCGTGGACTTTCGGATGCATGTGACCTTGAAAAATTACGCAGGGCAGGTACTCCATCCGCCCATGCCAGTTAGCTATTTTGTCGTCTTCTTCTCCCAATCGCGTAGAATTCCAAGAAAGTAGCAATCAGCAAACGCAACTCATCCCCAACAAGTTATGGAAAAGCAGATGCCGACCCACATCTAACCCTTTTTAATGTCCAAAGACTAATTTCCCTCCGACCTGACCCTAGGATGCTGGGGGCTAACCTCCTACACACTCCTAGACCCTGTAGAGTGGTTTTTGTCTAGGTCCCCCCCCCAATCCGGATTTCCTACCATTGGAAATCTCTACCATTCCTTACCATTGTTCGACCTGAACCGTCCAATTTAAAATGAACAGTCCAGATCAGTCCACATCATTTCCCACTAAAAAAACTATGGATTGATCTGGACCGTTCATTTTGAATTGAACGGCCCAGATTTAATGTCACCCCTACATTTATGGCACCAAATCCTTCCCCCCCTCTGTGCTGTGGGGAATTAATTCTACATATTTTATTGTACAACGTTTAAGGAATCTCGTGGTGGGACACGAAAATCTAGCTCAATAGACACGAGATAAAAGAATTAGGGAGAACATCTACATAAATTTCAAACGAAGTTTGATCAAGTATGGCTTGTATTTGATAAGAGAATACGCCAAGTAGGAACCAGACAAATAGGGCTACGACCACGCCGGTCCCCCCTTTCGAAAATTTACGGGCTTGGAAGTGCATGATAAATACCATCGAAATCGCACAGGGATCACAAAAGTACATCCTTCTAGGGGTGTGTATGGTCCGGATTGGTCCGGTCCTAGCATGGAACCGGGAACCGGACCAGTGATCCCGATCCCCATATTTTCGGGACCACGGGCCGAACCAGGACCGGCGGTCCAGGTCGATCTTGGTTCGGACGGATCTTGGTCCGGGCCCAGTAGGACCGCTAACTCTAACTGCTTATAAAAATCCTGCCCTTAGAAATTACAATACAATGTCAATTTACAATCTATAATCAACCTACGACGACAAGACAACCACGTAAATGCTAGCGCCACCCAACGTGTGTTCGATCAGGCCTTGAAGGCTTCACGTGATCTTTTCTCCTCGTAATCAACGCTCGCATGTAACCCGCTGAACTCAGGTGGGCGATGGAACCGAACTCGGATTTTATTTCTTTCCTTTTTATTTATTGGTTGTGAAAAAAAAAAATTCTCAAATCTGCATAATGACTCGAGTTTCTGTCCTCATGCACGTGCGTACTTATTTTTCGTGCACATGCCCATCATAAGGAACAGATCTTTTCATCAATTAAGACCTGATTTTGTCACAAAGTAATACCAAAACTCAAATTATTAAATAATACGTACAATGACACCACTAAACTCAAGAGGCGAGAGATGAGATTCATAGGGCTTCTCAAAATGTTAAAATTAGGTTAACTCTAAATATAGATTATTTTTTTAAAACATTGGCGGTCTGGTCCGGGCCGGTCCGATCCCAAACCATGGAACCAGGGACCGGACTGCCCACCGGTCTCATTTATTGCGACCAGGGATCAGATCACCAACCTCAAGGACAGGACCAACCCGGCCGGTCCGGGCCGATCCTGGGTCGATTCAGGCCGGTCCGGTCCAGTTTGCACACCCCTATCTCAAGCTTTTTTTATCACGTGGGATTTGTCTTAGAAAGAAACAAACAGCGGGTCCTTTTTTAAGTAGCTGTAATTTTGAGGTAACTTCTCACGTTCACACTTACCTGCCTGCACATGGTTTTTTTTTTCCCCTTTATCCATAATTCACCACGTGGTAGAAACACAAGCTTACGAGCTCTGATCTCCGGTTCTTGCCTGTATTAATTAGCCTTTTGACGGTGTTTAGTCATTTTACGCTGCGATTTCTGACACATGTATCCCGCCGCGCAACAAGGACCGTGTTTGTTTCTCCGGTGCTCCGCTCCGTCCCACACGCGTTTTTTCCCCGAAACAAGCGGGGATCCCCGGTCAGCTCATCGACCCGACGTAAGCACGGTAGAGGGAGGCGCGTACAACCTCGCACGTACATCTCTATCTATCTCTAGAGCTTTGTCGGATTGACGTCTAAACCAGTTGATGCGAGCTTTTCAGCGACGGGCCACGGCCGATATGGCCGGCAGCATGGCTGGCCATTCCAGCGGTGGATGGCGTCTGGCGCGAACTCGTGGACGTGGAGATAACCCACGTCGCTTTCGTCTTTTCCACTTTAAATACGGAAACAGGCGGACCATAAAGCTGGTTCGGCCACTAGCCTTTCTCTTTTTCTCTCTTTTTTTTGTCTGTGTTCTTGGACAAGTTCAGTTCAGCGACGAGACACTCTCTCCATGGGCAGACGTCTCGATCGGTGTCAGATGGCGGGTGGGGCTCGTCTTCGCTAGCCACGTTTGACTGTTTTTATGCCCTGTGGAGAGAATCTTTCCTTCGGATGGGGCGTAGCATTAGGCTGTGGCTTGGGCCGTGTCTCTTTGTGCAGCGATGGCGAGAAGTTTCTCGTTCCCCTTTTGATTTTTCTGGCCAAGGTAGGGCTCACTTTGGGGGGGTGGGGTGTGGCAATTCTCGAGTGTCGGGCGTCTGCATCTGTCGAAAAAATTGGAAAGGTTTGTTCTTTGGGTGTATGTGTGTCCGGATGTGGAACCTGTTGATGTTGGTGATTTGAAGTTTGTATTGGGACCTCTTGACCTGTTGATTGATGTTTATGTTCATCTGATGAGCTGTTCCAGCTCGGGTTAGGGAGACGGGGCGATGGGGCTCGACCCTTGGACTAGAGCAAATATTGGGTGGGGCGGCCCCATGCACCCCACCAGTCTGTCTCTCTCCTCTGACACAAGAGAGAGAAAGAGGAGAGAGATAGACTGGTGGGGCGCATGGGGCCGCCCCACCCAAAATTTTTCGCTTGGACTAAGCAAGAGAGGATTCGCTAACCCTTGCTCGAAGATCAAACCCTTTTTTATCGGAATCCGCTGCGCGATTCTTCGACGAGGGCAGCCAATTAGGGCGTGGGTCGCGCAACTTCGCATAAATTTCTCTCGGGATAAGTACACTACAAGTATCATAACTTTCGTACGGCGTTCACTTAAGGGCTATAACTTTTAAAACTTTCACTTGAGTGTCATATCGGAGCAAAAACGTTCAGATGAGTGCCAATTCCGGCCAAAAGTGTTCACTTAAGTGCTATTTTAGCCGAAAATCATGACGTGGAATTTGTACTATTGTTTGTTGAATTTTTTAGTGCCATGTGGAAATTTCATTTCATTTTTTAATAGTTTCTAATTTTTTTTATTTTTTATTCAAAATCTGAAAAATAATGAAAAAAAAAAGAGAAACCCAAGGGTTTCTCGGTGGTGGCCGACGGGACCAGGGGCCAACGTCGGCTCGCCCTGGGCTGGCGAGGCCGCGACGACCCTTGTTGACGGCCGTCGTGGCCTCTGGTGGCGCGATTGAGGGCACGAAGCCCTCGCCAGATCTGGGCAAGGGCCTTGTGACGGCAGACAGGGATGCAAGGGCCGTCGCGAGGCCGCCGTAGAGGTACAGTCGGCCGGTGGTGGCCGGCTGCAACACTCGCCGGCCACCACCGAGAAACCCTTGGGTTTCTCTCTTATGTTTTTTTTTTTTTTTTACTTTTGTATTAAAAAAATGTAAAGAAAATCCACGTGGCACTTAAAAAAATAAAAATTGTTCGTCGGTGCCACGTCACCATTTTCGGCGGCCACGTCACCTTTTTCGGCAGTCACGTCACCTTTGGCACTCAAGCAAACACTTTTTAAAATTTTTGGCACTTAAGTAAACATTTTGAAAGTTATGACACTTAAGTGAACGCCGTACAAAAGTTATGGTACTTGTAGTGTACTTTTCCTAATTTCTCTCCCTCTGCTAGCTGCTTTTTTTTTTTTAGGCGACGCTACCATCATTTGCCGTAGCCTATACCTTGGTTGAGAGATGGGCTCAATGGATCAATCAAATGTAATTTAGAAACGAAAAAATTACCAAAAAAAATTATAAATATATTGCAATTATGTCAATTCAATCTTGTGTGTTTTTATTATTAATTGAGTCATAAACCTTTTTACAATTATGTCAATTTAGTCCATTTCGTCAACTGGCGTTGGCGTTGATAATTTTTTTTTTCTTGATAAGGCCAGAAGGAGACCATCGGCCACTATGCGAGAGCCTATGACCCTCCCTTGTAGCTAGGCAAGGGCCACGACCCATGCTGCGGCTGGCGACGGTCACAGGCGCTAATAGACAAAAGAAAAGAAAAAAGGCCAAAAATAATGAATAAATAAATAAAATAAAAAAATAAAAAATAAAATATTGTTAAATTGCCCACGTCAGTACCGGCCGATCAAATAGATTAAATTGGCACAATTGTAAAAGTTGTAGGAGTCAATTGGTAATAATAATAATAATAATACTGAATTTGCATAATTGCAATAAATTTAGAATTTTTTTAGTAATTTTCCCATTTAGAAACTCAAAAGGCCTCTTAAGAGTAGAATTCGATAAATGATTCGGCTTAAGTAAATGTCATTCGGTTTAGCAAGAATCTAATAGCCCCTTTTTCGTGTTGGTAGGAATCTCCACTTTTAATTTGGTGATAAATTAACGAGACGGGTCTTCTTCCTCTCGTCGCACGTGAAAATGAAGCGTAATAATGTACCCATAAAGTATATCCATCGGGGGAATGAGATTTTTTCAATCAATCGACTTTTTTTTTTTAATATTGATCAGAGATATCCAGCAATCGACGGTTAATGATATAACAGCATATCGATCACGTGTCACGAGAGGAGACCTTCACCGACCGACATCTTTACATAAAAACTCCGAAATCACACGGAAGCAACATGCTGCGAATGAGATCCCCAGATGATCTCTTGATGACAGAGGAACTAAAACTGGAGGTAAGTGGTGACCCCAAGGAGAGGATCAAGCGGGACGACGAATGTGCACAATTTCTTTTCTTTTTCCTTGGGGGACGTCAAGGAATGTGCACAGTTTGTAAGCCGATCGGCCCATCTGTTGGCTTCTCAACAGGCATTGCTTCTGGATCGATTGGTCAAGTTATGGCCGTCTTGAAGCCCAATGCAAGGCCCAGCGCGAGGAGAAGCCCTGGGCTAAGGCAAAATTCTGCCGATCCAGGTTTCCTGCTTTCGCCCGCAACACCATTTACCAGAAAACGGAGCTCTCCAGTCGCCGACTCTCCACTCCGTCGCATACCATCTCGGTTTCCTCCGTCTCTCCTCCGATCAGTGTCCAAGACTCTTGCATCTCTCTCGGCTTCCCCCGTCTCGTGGGGGATTCTCCAGCTTCGACCGATCTTTGTGGGAATCCGAAGATACTGTTGTCGGCGCCTCTCGTTTCTCGGCGATTTTCTAGTGTTTTACCGAGTTTCCTTCCGCCCCATCTCGTGGGGGATCACCGATCAGGTAAGCTTCGGGGTTTCCTCTTTGTGGCTGTGCATTTGCTCATTGATTTGATTTTTTCCATCGGGGTGACTCGATTCGAGCTCTAGCTCCGTCTCTGTAGGTAAAGACCAGAAAAGGGTCAAGACGAAGAGGTGTTCTGGTTTGATAGGCACGAGTGGTCCACAGTCCAGATGGGGAGTGTTAAATTATCCTGCACAATGCACATTAGAGGTTTATTTGTCGTGGGATGCTCTGTCTTTGCATTGATAACGCGTGAAGGGAAGTTGTCTGTTGATGATAATGTTAAATCCGTCGTGCATGATGCCTATATTTAGGATGGTAGTCTCAACAAGTTCTTGGGATATTCAAATTTTCTTGCAAAGTTATGTTGGATTTTGGATTTTCCGGGAAGGGTTCGGTTCAGTTCTTTAAAAAACTGAGCCGAATTGAACCATTGACACCCCTATCTCTAGCTATGGCTGTAGCACTATATCGGCTTAGCTTACTTGGTTATTTCATTATTGCATCCTTGTGATTGGAAATTCAAACATAGCTGTAAGTGGGCTTGTTAAACATCATGTGTGGTGATGATTTTTGTGTTTCGCTAGGCTTTTTCTAGCTAGCTTGGTTTTTTTGAGGCATTTAAGAGAATAATCTTGAGGAAGTTATATTGACATCTTTTATTTGAGTGAAGTTGTTAGTCGACTTTTGCTTTAAACTACTCTTGTTCACCACTTCAAATAGCAGACGGAAAATCCTCATCTAGGGATATTTCTGAAGCCGCTAGTGATATTTAAGAGAGACAGAGACAGAGACAGAGACAGAGACAGAGACAAAGAGGTTTGTCTCTCTAGTTTTTGACAAATGTTATTGAAATCACAATTTGGGATTTGAAAATATTCCGTTTTTTTGTTTGGTCAGCAAAGTATCCATTTAGTTACGTTTTTTACTTTAAGCGCTGAGTATTCGGATAACATGTGATCGAACTTTAATTTGTTTTTCTTCTTAGCTTATTCTTTGAATGTTCAATATCTTAGCCAATTAACACTGTACAATGTGTTGCTTACTTTTCTTTTCTTTTGTAAGACCATATGGTGTTATTACGGTTTATGGCAAAACACTGTATGAGTAGATAGCTGAGGTCGTATGAGTTGATTTTATATTCTAGGCTCATATTGGATTCCAGGTTGCCCTTCACTGCAAAGAGAGAAAAAATGCCATTGGGATTGATACTAGGGTTGGGCAGGGCATTTAGGAGGAAGCGTACGTCATCACTGGATATTCTTTCTTCAAAACGTGCTCCAAGAAATTACTACAAGGGAAAGAATTGCATACCAACTGGTTTCCACACACGCAAAGGTTTGTATACTTTTCTTTCCTTCTGCTGTATGTTGTAGGCCCAGAACACTAAAGTATATAATGGAATTTTTGCTCCTCCTTTGAATCTAAATTGCTGTCCTTAAGATAACATTCTTAGTATGTATCATGTTGTCATGCTATGGATGACATGAAGTTGAAGAGTGTAGAAGATATAGGTTCATGGTCCCTAATTTACATACTGGAAGTACAATCATAGTGTGGTCGCGCTTATTTCAGGCGAAAGGCTTTCTTCTTATCACAGTGCACACATCCTTGCTATGAAGAGGAAAAAGAAAATGAGTATCCTTCGTTGATTGGCCCTTGTCCGCATGCTAACTGTTTCTTTCGGCATGAATGTTGTACTTAATATACAGTTGGTATCTTCTGCACAAGTTAAACCGTTCTTTTTTTCCTTTTTGGGTCGAAAGTTAAACCATTCCAAATGTCATGTTATTGCAGGAGGATATGTTGTGATGCAGGAGAAACTACCAAACTATGTAGTTCCCGATTTGACTGACTTCAAGGTACCCTTAAATCTCATTAGTTTCTATCCTTCCCATACACTCCTCCGAACGTCCCAACATCCCGGAGTTAACAAATAAAGTGAGTGACGTGCATTTCTATTATGAGTATCTTCAAACAAATTCGCCTTGCCTTGCTTCTTGCAGCTGAAACCTTATGTGTCTCAATGCCCAAGAGAAGTCAAAACTACCGAGGGCACTGATGCAGCTAAATAGACTAAGAGCCATAAAAGGTACATTTTCTGCTGACCTTTTTCATTCCTGTCTTTTTTCATCTTCGCTTTTTTATCTTTTTTTTTTTTTTTTTTTCTGTTTGACTTTAAAAGTCATTGTGATGGATTCTATTTCAAAACCAGAAATCTACCTTAACATTGTCGATCGATACTTCATCCGATTAAGATTATTTTCTCATTCTTGGTCAACTTGAAAGTGGTTTCTTCCAGTAAGTTTTTGGGCGCCAATTGAACTTTTGAATAACCGAAAATGTGGTTACAATGCCCTATCAACATACCAATATCCTAGCTAGCATAGCATGTTTGAAATATGTTTCGTACTAGGAAAAACTGCTAAATAATGAGGTTGCACCTTTCCCTTTATGTGGGGAAGAAGATGGAATTCAGCTATTGGATTTCTCGTTCCTGCTCGATTTTATCAAACCCAAGTTCTAGATAAGTGAAGATGAAGGAAAGGCTATTGTATCGTTGAAGAAATGACCGGTGACGACTCATTAAAGATTATTGGGATTTGACCTTATTAGAAAGAATATAATATAGCAGGATGACATTGTCAAGTTCATCATAGAAGTTGAGAAAGCAAAAATTGAGAAAAAATAGTTGAAACAGATGGTTGCTTTTATTAGATGCTGAACATGCATGAAAGGGGACGATTTCTTTATAGTGAATACTGCAGATAGTTCCATAAAGGAAAGATGAAACACCCTATTAAATAGGTTGAATGGTGTGGGACTGGTCTAAAGTAGTTCGTTTTTGATTGGGTTGTGATTGATGATTGAACACGAGCGTTACTTCACCTGCTATGTTATAGTGTAGTTTCACGGATTATATTGATATCAGAACTTGCTTTGGTGATCTTATGTTGGTTAACCTTAAATTAAAAATGTTTCACTGAAACCTTTTTGGATGGTTCTTTCAAAGGGAAATGATGCGCGATTGTATTCAAGGCATACTGCAGAAGAGTTTCTGGAGAACCTTGGAAGTTATGCTCTTTACTGTCTTTCTTTTCTGGCTTGGAGAATGTGTGGCCACTAAGTTTAATGACTTTAGTTGCTCCAATCTTATTAGGAATTATGAAGAATAAGATAGATGAAACCATGTGATCGGGCAGCGTTTGTTGTTTTATACATGGTGATATGGTTATGATTATTGAACCGGACCTTTTGAAATACAATCTTTTTTAACTGTAATGGCGTAGTATCAATCCATCAACTTTGTCATTTCTGATTTCGGTAGTTTGCAGGGGGCATCAATTCTATCAGCGAGAGTGGAAATTCAGTACCATTGTACGATTGCTGCAATACTTGAAGTCATGGCCAAAATATTATCAGTACACGCGTCGACGACGAGTCAGCATGAAATTATGGTCACTGTTTCTTTTTCAGAGTACATTTTGTTGTTTCGGTAGAGAAATGCGGTGTCGCTAGATCATGATACCATTATTTCTTGTTGTGCTATGCGTGTCCTCCGTTGGAAAAGATGACAATGCTGCCGAGGATGTAGTTAGAACATCCCGTCGAAATGCTCTCGCTAGGCATACGCAAGTGTCTTTGTTTTTCGAACTTGAGCTGCTTTTCATGTAAGAGGTAAAAGCACGTCTACAAGATCGTAGGAAGAGTTGCGCTTTGGAATTTAAACTCGTGGGCTGAGACTGGAACCTTATTTTTGTTCTGAGCGTGGCTTTCCTAGTGTCGTCGTGTGAACTGAATGTGACAAGTCTACTTCACTACAACCTCGATCAAACTGTCCAGCCCAAAACAATGGCCATCAACCGGGTTGACTTGTCCCAACATTCTTGTCTATGATCAAAATTGCCTGATCCAAAGGACAGGTAACAAAGCTAGTTTTTGGCTGATTTTTTGTACTACTTTTGTCTATAATATCGTTGGCAGGGTTCTTTGGCCCACAATAATTGCATAGACATTGCCCGATTGATAATCCGAGAGAGAGAACCATTGGTGATAAAGAAAATCTGACTAAAACATTGACTAGTCGTGAGATCCAAAATAGGCTTCATAACAAAATAATGATTGTTTGCAACTTTTAATACGCTAATTTTGTTGGGCGTATGTGTAATTACTGTTTGAAGGATATTTCTATTCAGTACACTTGAGGAATGCTTCGAGAACACGTCGTAACGAGATTTTTTTTTTCCCTCGACGTGATTTGACTTGATCAAATGTAACGTGTCTATGTAATTTCTGACAGTCGGCATAGCTTCCACTTCATCGGTTTTCCTTGTACTATCATTATTTTTACCAAACATGTCTTTATTAGGGTTAGGTAAGCCAAGATCAGAATTTCTAAGGACCCTTGACAAATACCCGCTTGCTTAGTCTTGTTGATCATGATAATGATGTGAAGTGAACTAGTAAACGAGTCAATGAAATCCCACTTCAAACCTACTTTCCCACTTCTTCCACCAACCCCTTTTTTGGTTTTTTTGCTCCGATTATTTGCTGTTATAAAACCACATCAATTACCAATTAATGATCTGATGCCACTAAGGATTAGTAACTCCATTTCTCAAATTCAGTGGACTTTGAACGGCCATACCTTCTTAGAATAGATGGTACATGTCAATTCAAATGTGGTGCGTGTAAGCGATGTAATCATAAATGAGTGAATACTCTATATGTGGATGGTGCTTAGGCACCCGAATTCGCCTATGCCAGATCGTTGCCGTGTTTTGATTGCATAGATGTGGTTGTGGACCACCTATTTCTTAGTTTTTTTTTTTCCTTTGTTTTGAATCTTCTCAATCTTCAAGTCAAATTATAATAAATCATTCATACGATTATAGATTAGTGAGGATATATCGATACATATGTCTATCTGAAAATGTAATTTACTATTTGTTCGATGAAATATTTTCAATGGATCATAGAGCACTTTACTAACTCTACTAATGCATGCCAAAAATTCGGTTTCTAAAGTTGGAGATGTTTGACCGATAGAGGATGGTTGAAAAGTCCTTAATTGATTGAGGATTAACTCGAAAGATGGAGCAACTTTTCAAAATTGAATGAACTACACCATAAATTTATCAAAGCAACTATCAAATTAATGGAAAGAGCTTGTTAATTACCGAAATTTACTAACCCCTGACTTCATAACGATGCTCTGAGAAGGTGGTAAAACAACATGGACTACGTTGGTCACATTACATTTCAAGAAACTTTTAGGCATTCCCATGGCAATTGCTTACCCTATATTGGATCCGATTATCCATTGCTCAACCGTGCCGGTTTCGCGAACACGGAAAGAACGAAAGGATACTCTTATGTTCCAAATTTCACGATACGATGTGAATTATACCTTTTTTTTAATCATTCAAACGACTTTTCATAATCTTGAGATCTTGTGGACCTCCAAGCCTGTGTACATTTTTCCTCAAAAGAACTTTCCTAGTGGGACATTAACCCATTAGACCCTTCGTCAACCTCAGTGCGCACCAAGCGATGATGACTAATTCGTGGCTTCCGCGTTTCCATTTGGTGCTGATTTAGGGGGTTGAACTTGACCTAAACGGCCTATTGGCCTCAGCTAAAATTGCTGGTCCAAGTCATCCTCAGCGACCCCCAGAGGAGATTAATGAAAGCCTTGACAAAGAGCAGAAAGGCAACGACCCCGTTGGCGTCAAAGGAAAGGGACGTACACATGGAGAGCCATTCACGCCACCAGAGATGGTTATTTTGAACAGCTTGGGCTTTTCCAGCCTTTCAATTCTATTGACTTCTTTGACAAATATACAGCAACGCCGGTTTACAAGGTATGCTGGGTTTACAATGCCTGCCATGTATCGAGTGATGCGTCGGACCGTGCGTGATCCTTTCAGGCGAGGCGGGGGCCGTTTTTCGAGAATTTTCGACGCTGTCACTTTGTAAATAGATTTCAGTGAGCACAGTATTTTTTTTTTCCCCGAACTAAGCATATGACGATATTAAAAGCTCGAGGTAAGTCCTCCGTCAGACTCAAATCCTAATTCATCATCTCAAAATACTTAAATATTTCGATACTTTATGTTCCACCTACGGTGGAAGAGAGAGAGAGAGAGAGATTATCAAGCGACATACAAATTGCAGCACTCACTTGAGCATGTCTTTGGTATGACACATAGACTGAGACGAGCCGTCGAAATGACATATTTAACGGTAGCTATTTCCTCAAGCGCTCGAGACTAATTGTCGCGTTTGTATGCGGACCGAGCGGAAGTAAATTAAGCGTTGCGCATAGTTTGAATTAATGGGGCGTTATGAATCGAGCTATCAAATGTTCGATATATATCCTCACTCTCTTAAGCGATCCAAAATATACTTACGTAAAATTGAATTACATGAATTAAAATCTCGCTTTTTTAAAACAAGAAAATATAGATCAATCTATGGTCTCGTTTGATTCCATGACCCTGAATTAATACTTCTCGCTGGTGTTGCCGATCGACGGCCGAAAGACCACCACCAGCGATTGAGTTTTTGATATTTTTGTGGTAGCAAGAACGTGGGATCATAATCTTAACACTAAAGGCCTTCGTGATCTGCACAACGCGACCAAAACCAGGAGGAGAAAAACTGGTGTTTGCTATCGTTTAGTGATGAATTCCTTGTTTTGGGGAACATTTTCCTCAAGAATTTGCACGAGTTACCCAGCTCAAAACAACAGGAGGAGTCCATCCGAATCCTCAGGACAATTTTGATAATTTCGAAACTTCTCAATGAGCATCAATAATCCCTATACCCACCCACCAAACTCCAATGAAGAAGATGACAAGGGACTCATCAGTCAGTCGTGTGCCCAAGTTCGTTTCTTGAAGTAAGTGAAGAGGTGGGCACATTTGGCGTCTATTCAGTCACATCCTTAATCACACGTCTAATCTAGATTTCATACTAATTATCAACAAAGTTCGTCATCTCTCTCTACAGTACGATTTTCCGTGAATCGATTAATTTTTTTCACCCGAACATCGAAAAGTGAAAAAAAAAAATGATTTTTTCTAGATAAATTTTCTTCGAACATTAATCGTAAAGCGACGAGAAGTAAAAGGAAAACGAAAAACGGGTTTGCCAGTTTAGTTTTATTAACGAGCTTCTTGCTCGCCCCCCGCATGTGGAACAATTCTTGAAAGCAACAAGAGGGGATCTATCGAATTTTCGAGACAATTTAACCAGTTCGAGACTTTCTCAAGAAGCATCAATAACCCTATATGCCCGTCAGCTCCAATGAAGCTGACGAACCATGTGCCAAAGTTCGTTTCTTGAAGCAGATGAAGAGTGCATGTAGCTTTCGCACTAATTACCAATAATTTCGCCATCTTGTAGCGTCTTTTCCAAAACCCCGATACACATCCATCAATGCCCTTAAAAAAAAAAAAATTTGGGTGGACTCGTTTTCATCCTTCATTTCCAACCTGTGGAAGCAATAATTTCGAGAAAAAAACATGAAAAAAAGTCATAAACATATTATTTTGTATAATTTTTTTAAAAAATATTTTGCATTTGTATCAATTGAGCTCATTCTACCTTTTGGTCAGATATCGCTAACGTTAATGTCGGCAGTCCTACGTGACACGACCTAAGCTGGCGTTGATATTTTTTTAATACTATTTTCATTTTTTTTTAGCTTTTTTCTTCTTCTTTTTTATGCTGTGGACCGGCGAGGCCACAACGCCCAAATTTGGGGGCGAGGGCTTTGCGACCTAGCTCATTGATAGCGAGGGCATCCCGGCCCTCGTCTATGGCCTACAGCACTCGCCGTCCTCATCCAAAAAAATAAAAAAAAAAATAAAATAAAGAATAGAAAAGGAAAAAAAGAAGCAGAAAATTTTATATAAAATTTCAAAAAACATAAAATATTATTTAAGATGTTCACGTTAAGGCCAACCATGCTACATCGAATGGCTAGCGTCCACTTCAGCAGTTTCCGATCAAAATTACTAAATGAATTCAATCAGTACCAGCCAAAAAAGGTTCAGAACTGAATTCATACGAATGCGATAGATTTAGATTTATTTATAGTTTTATACTTTTCCCCCCCAATATTTCCCCCACTGATTTCGAGCTATAACTTGGTACTAATCTATACCCGAGCCCTTGACCTTTCCAATCATGAATTTTCATTGCGCTAGCCCAACCCCAAGCTCAAGCGCAAGCCACGTGGCTTCTGCTGAATCTGAATGCCAATGCCTTTCCTAGGAAACACGTCATTTCCGATTGGAATGCCACCTTAGAAGGGAACCCAACAGTGCCATGGGCCATGGCGAACATCTCCGCACGTAATCATGTGATTTGTCCTAAGGTTTTGCATTATGTTTTGCACTAATCCGTCCCTTTTTTTTTCCCATCTTTTAAGCCTTTGAGTGCTGTACACGCTGCTCGCGAGGCCAATCGGGCATATATCCATGGATTTGTCGAACATTTTTTCGTACATTGAAACTATAGTGCCATTCACGAACAGGCCGCGGAATTTTCTATTTTGGCTTACACGTCTAAACCAATTCCGTTTCCTTTATTAAAAAAAAAAAAGGAAAAAAAGACGGATTTTTCGGCCGATATGTGTCAAAAGTCGTTTCGATTTGTCTTGTTTTTTCCAATCACTTACAATAACATGACGACGCTTTTATCAATTTACCGCTGTCAACGACTGTCATTAAGGGCATTCGCCAATCATAATTGATAAAGAGAGACTTTATGTCCTCAATAGTCAATGTTGCACAACATAAGCAAAACAGTGCTTTGGATGTGACAAAACTATCCATTTGGGTATTCAACAAGTGCCCTAAGATACTTGTTAATTAAAAACCTAACGAAAAGGAAGAGGAAATGTGGATAGCTTGTCCTTGAATAGATAATCGGAGGGAAAAATTTGTCCAAAAAGTTATAAACATATCGTGTTGTGGCCAGTTCGGACTTCATGACCTTTCGATCGTGTCAAACAAGTCTTACACCTTTTGAAGATTTGCTAATTTTATCATAAATATTTTCAGTTACGCCAATTTAGTCATAAACCTTTTGACGATTTGTCGATTAGTTCTATACCATTTCATTTGTCTCAATCTAGTTCTAAGCCCTTTTCACCATTTACCAGTATAGTTCTTCCAGCCAATCATCCAAATAATAGGTTGAACATTGAGGTGGCAAAATTTTCAAAAGGTTTAGGACTAAATTGATCGCGGTGAAATAAATTTAGGACTTTTTGGACATTATCCCCGATAATTGGCACATGCAAGCGCATAGCCTTGCCATCATTAGTTAATGCAATTCAATGTGGCTATGCATTATCTTGAGATCCACACTGTGGTCTCCTCCCGCTTCTTCAGCTAAGCGAGCATTGATGGATTTTTGGTCAATGCAAGAGCAGACGTAAGGCAGCTTTCTACCTCTTAAATAAGAGCTCCGATTAAAGACCAATCTCTCATAGACATTAGGGCTTCGTAGGGTATTGTTCATGGATCAAATCAATCCATCTATCACTTATCAAAAGATAGATCAGTACTTGCTCAATTATAATGTCTTCGCCGGCCTAAAAGGAAAGGGGGGAAAAGGCAGAAATCGAAGTGTCTACAGCAAGGGAATCGACTTGCATGTTGCGCGAATACAGGTAACATCATAAAGTAACGTAGGTCTAGAATTACATAAGTCAATCTAGCATCACACGGTCACAGCTCAAATGTTGAATTATCATTCAGCATATCGAGCTGGTCACAGTCACGTGATTAACCTGAACTAGTATATTCTAATCAATGTTCGGAATGAATTTTGTTGCCGATTCTAGTAGTACACGCTCTGAAAAGAAAAATTCACCGCATACATTTGACTTGACATTTCTTTTTATGTCACATCTTACCGGCAATAAACGCCTCTTAACAAATTTAGTACATAGCAATTCTCCGGTACTACCTTAATCATAGATTGGAAATTCGCTAACCTCGTGCATTGAGACCGAATCTCATTTTCTTGTGATTTCTTGTTCAAAAATTGCCATTCTAACACATAATAGAAAGTTCACTTCCGCTTTATTAAAATTGATACACCTATTGTTTTCCAAGAAAGCTATTAGATAAAGTCAAATTCCTTGGTCCTATATAGAAATCAAATCTAGTTCTCATGTTAGGTAGGCTAGAAAATTACTACTTTGTATGCACCTCGTAAAAGTTTTACTTTAAGTACATAAAAAAAGAAAAATTATTCAACGCATTATAATAATCAACTTTCTAGATAAGAAAAGGAAAAGGAAAAGAGAATAAATTAATATATAAATAACTCTCACTTTATCTAATTGGTAAACGACAGGCCTCTAGTAAAGAACTGAAAAGAAGATTAGCTATAATCTCTTTATCTGTACTGATAATTGGCTCTTCTTTCTAGGAGAAAGATCCCTACTAAACTTATATATTAATCTTTGTTTTACTAATGCGGTGCCTATGAGTTTTCTACAAACAAAATTATAAAATCTAGACAAATCACTATGACAATTCATAACTGATTATGTTCCTAAATCGTTTCGCATCTAATTTTTTTAATGCGATCTTTGGTCAAATTGAAAATCATAAAAAAAAAAAGAATTTTGGATTATGCATTGAAAAACGGTATAAAAAAGTAGACACCATATGATATAGAGCCTCAAAAGAATGCATACCTTGAAAAATAGCGATTTGTACGGATAATATTGAATGTGGTTTTGAGGAATTATGATCGTTCTGTGACGAAGAAATAGAATTTGCAGGTTCTTCAATAGAAGATACGATGCGTCCCTTTTGCACTAGAGATTTCTCTAGCCAAGACGTTTAGGTTGTGTATCGACCCTCACATCCTAAAATATTTTGTAATGATTCTATAGACCCGAGACGATGGTAAATTTACATGATTTAGTGACATAATATCATGCATCTAACACTATCTAAATAGTACTTTAAGGTAAAAGAGCTTTCTTTCTTTCTTTTTTGTTTTTTTTAATAGGAAAACTGTTTCTAGGAATGGCCCTAGGTCCTCCATGTTAAATGAATTCATGATTGAGTCCTCGTTTTTCTCTCATTTTACTGTACTTTTTTTTTTATAATCACACGAAAAAAGCATCTCGTATCTTATCATGTTCGATCGAGTCAGTCACGCCAAAACAATAAATTGAAATACGAGATTTTCGTTCCGACTCCTCCAATTTTATGCTACTTGTCCAATGACTAGAAGATCTATTACCGATTTCTGCATAAAATTGGGAAACTCCCTAATTTCGTGGAAAACCAAAAAGCAAACCACGGTGTCCTTATCTTCCGCAGAAGCAGAATATCGTGCCATGGCCAAGACTGTTTATGAAGTAATCTGGTTACGAGGTTTACTCTCTGATTTGGGAATACAAGTATAGGGACCAACAGAATTATTCTGTGATAGTGATACTGCACTCAAGCTAGCAGCAAATTCAATTTTTCATGAGAGGACAAAACACATTGAAGTTGATTGTTATTTCACCCGAGATAAAATTCGAGAAGGAGTTCTAGTCACCAAAGGGATTGGCACTGTAGAACAACCTGCATATATTTTTACCAAACCATTATGTCAAAGGCAGCATGCATATCTTTTAAGCAAGCTTGGCGTCCTAGACATATATAGAAAGTCGGTTTGAGGGGGAGTGTTGGAGATCCAGATCTTGATCAAATATTGGACAGACAATTAATTGGAGCATTGATTGAAGATTGAGATCTTGTTTTGGATGTTTGTATTTTAGGTAGATAAAAATCACGCACTTTTATTTCCTTATTTTCTACCTTGCTTACACTACAAATATACAAGATGTACGGTTGGCATAATTAATCAGAATACAAGTTCATTCAAAATACGAGATTTTCGTTACGACTCCTCCAATTTTTCACACAATTTCCACATTTATTACGTACATATAACATTTGAAGAAAAGAAAACAGATGGTGAATGTTTATTTTCTATATGTCGCTTCCTACTCGCACATTGGTTACATCCCATCGTTGCACCACGTTTCCGTTTCCTATTTCCCCGCTCTTCAAGATGTGGGAGAATTAGATACAGCCAAAACTAAATAATTATTATTATTATTATTGAAAAAAAAAAAAAGCCTTGAGACGTTCTTAAAACCAACTCAGCGAAACCGAACGGGAAGCAAACTGAAGAGAGCACGCAGAGAAGCAAAGAAGCCCGACGCGTTTCCACAGTTTCTCCTCCCTTTCGTCTCTCCAGGCCGGACGTAATCCGAGAGCCTCCGGATCCTCTCACGGGTTGTACCTCCTCGACTGCGTCGATGGCCGGCGCCGCCTGCTCTTCCGTCTCTCTTTAGATTCCGAGACCGGCTCCCGAAGGGAGGCGATGACCAAGATGATGACCAAGCGGAGGCGACGAGCTCTGTCGCTGCTGCTCCGGCGGATGCTGACGTGCGCCATATGCGCCGTCGCTACGGTCACTCTGTTGTCCGGGCACGTGCGCGTGCTTCCTTCGCCCGGAGTCTCCGGCGCTCCGCAGTTCTTGAAGGTGGCGTCTCGCTCTCTTCAGCTCTCCTCGCATTGCTCTCGTTTCGTGCGGTTTTGGAGGTTCTAGCCATTGGTTAGGGTTTTAGTTCGGTTGCGATCATGTATCTTTCGATTCTCTCTGTTGCTGGTGTACTCGTCTCAGTGTGTGCGGCGTGCATATCGGAAAATCGGTGTGATCTCGGCGTTGCTTTTCGTTGTTCATCGCCGTTCGCGTGCAGTCTGGAGAGCAAATATTGGCCATTTGAATGTGCTTTTGGTTCGTTTGGTTGTTTGGTGCTTCATGGACTCGGCATTGGACTCTGTTTGTTTGCGATTGGGCATAGCGCGTTGAATCTGTTGACTGACTTTCGTAATGATTTGGCGTAGTTGGATAGTTCTCAATCGCTGACTGGGATTGATTAATGATCTGCTTATTATCTTGTATTGTGCAGCAATACCAGAGACAGGGGAGCGAGCAGAGCTGGACAAAGGAACTCGTTCCACCTCAATTTTCCAAAAATCCAGGCTCTTCTCGCAAGGTCTTGCATATCTCATGCTATAACGTTTACCATGTTCTTATAGCTGTTTTTAGTTGTAAAGAACGAAAAAAGAAAATTCACTGGATCATAGATACATCGAAAAGTAAAGAGTTGGTAATTTAAGGAATGTTTTTAAGTGAAATGGTCTTCCACCAGAATCAACTAATTCGTGCTTTGAGGGCCATGTGGAAATGCTAGGATTTGAATTTGGAAGATTTATTTGGACAGGGATTAGCGATCTTGCGTAACCTGCATTCGTTACATGTTACTTCTTTGAACTGGACAGATGAACAGTGCTGCATGGAGTTTGGATTTTGATAAGCTCTGGAAGCCTCCGTCAAACCATGATTTCACGCCATGTATAGATCCTAGCACAAATTATACAGGTGAGATGCTTGCTGTCTTCATGTTTTCGTTATACAGATTGCTTTCTAATGATGTTTTAAAAGTTTTTCCTTTGTCAGTTCCTGCAGCATCGCAAGGTTACCTTCTAGTTCATACCAATGGCGGACTTAATCAAATGCGAGCTGGGGTGTGTGCATGCTCCTTGTACTGATAAGACTTATTATCTCGCATCTTCCATTAAAATCATTACAATGTAAATATGGAGAAATGTAAGAGGACAACATGTTCATCGTTGAGTGATTCTGATGACAACATTTTGAAACTTCATATCTAGCTCTCCCCCTTCTGAATATGTTACGAGCATTCCGAAGCTTATTCCATTTTTTTCTCCATGTGTCATGGAGAAATGTAAGAGGAAGTAGAGAGGCTATTTACAAGTCCCCATCCCCACCAGAAAAAATAAGCAATCATCTGGCTACTTTGTTGGTGATAAGGTATCTGTTGAAAGTTTCAAAGATTACTAGCATCAGTTTCTGGTTTGAACAGATCAGAACACTGTGAAATAAAAGTATTCTCCTTTTGCACTCTAAACCTCCTAATTTGACAGCTTGCTGCTATCGTTAAAACCTCTTGTGTCACTTGGTCGAGAAAGTCTACATTATGCACATCACATGGAATTGCCTGATTATCTTTATGAGCAATCGAAAGACGATTAACCTTGCTTTGCTGCTCAATGAATCTGTAAAGAAATCTCATTTCTATGCAGATATGTGACATGGTTGCTGTAGCTCGTATAATAAATGCTACTTTGGTGATTCCCGATCTAGATAAAGGTTCTTTTTGGCGAGATTCTAGGTAACATGATATTCGTCCTCTTAATCTGTTTGTTGTTAAGATACTGTTATGGCTCAGATTCGACAGAATATGCTAGAAACTGATCCCAGTGCTTCATTTACAGCAACTTTGCAGATATTTTTGATGAAGAACATTTTATAAGCACTTTAGCTAATGATGTTAAAGTCGTAAAGAAGCTTCCCAAGGAATTGGCTAAAACCACAAAGTTAGTGAAGGAATTTAAAAGTTGGTCTGGCATGGATTACTATCACAACGAGATTGGTGGCATGTGGGAATATTATGAGGTACATTCAATAGAAACCTTTACCATGATTCTGCTATCTAACGGTGCAATGATCAGAGGACACTCAATTTCAATAGGTAATACGAGCGTCAAAGTCAGATTCTCGGCTCGCAAATAATAATCTTCCATCAGCCGTTCAAAAGCTACGGTGCCGCGCTTGTTATGAAGCCCTTCGTTTTGCACCCCATATTGAAGCAATGGGAAAGGTATGAAAGTAACTTACAAACTCATTCAATCTATGAGTGGCTGTTGTCTCATGTCCTATAACTTTTACATGCTAATCTTTCCATAAACACTGCAGTTGCTGGTTGAGCGGATGAGATCTTATGGTCCTTATATAGCTCTTCATTTGCGGTATGAGAAGGACATGCTTGCCTTTAGTGGGTGTACGCATGGTTTATCAGCAGCTGAAGCTAAAGAACTGCGGATAATTAGGTATGAGCGCATGTGAGAAGCGCACCATATGTGTAGTAGTATCCTCATTACCAATTCTTCACTTATAACATTAATAATGGGCCCGGAACTTGTAGGGAGAACACTCTGCATTGGAAAATAAAGAATATCAATTCTACTGAGCAGAGATCTAAAGGATACTGCCCTCTAACTCCAAAGGAGGTTGCAATTTTTCTCACAGCCCTCGGGTATCCATCCCATACACCCATATATGTCGCTGCTGGAGAAATATATGGAGGTGACTCTCATATGACTGAACTACAGTCCCGCTATCCGATGTTGATGAGCAAGGTCTCAACCTTCCTGTCATTTTTGTTTGTTTATCATGCTTATTTTCCCTCGTGTCATGTCTTCTACTAACACCAATTATTTTACTGAAGTTTGTCTGATGTGGAGGCATTTCTGTTAAAGATGTCCCAAATTGGTGAAAAAGCAATCTTAATGTAGACTGTAAGCTCTTTCCAAACAGTGTTAATTTGTGTCCGACTTTTCAATTATAATAATGGGTTAGAGTAGGCAGTTCTCCAATTCTTGATCAAAGTGTATCCTGAGTACAATATCTGCCATCAATTTACTGTGATATAAAAACCATTAGCTTACCTGCTTTGCTATTTTTAAACCTGTAACAACATGAACGCAGCCTACCATGGTCTTCTCCAAAATTCAGAATGGAAGGTCCTTGTATCTAATGGTTACATATATGAAAATTTTTACTGATGGATTTCTTTTTCCTGACATGGCATTCTTTAATGACAATCCTCACTAGCTCAGCTAAATTTGTGCTTATGAGTGCACTTTTGGTATGAACCATGCCAATGCATTTGAAAATGATCAAAGCTCATTGCTGATTGGTCTCAGAGTCAGGTTGGTGATTATTGAACACTATTCTGATGTTCCAGATCTCTAGAATATGCGGGCATCTCTATCGCAATTGGCATTTGATATCATGATCGTTCAGTTGAAATTATTGATGCTTGTACTATCTCGGTTGTGGGGAAGAAATCTTGACAGCATATTTTCTTCTTGATATATCATTTTATTCTCCTATTCATGAGCCTAGAACAGCACCTATTTTGAGTTGGCCCCATTATTGTAATTTTCAAGACATTATGTGGATATTTCTGAATTCAAATGCAGAAGCACAAGTAAAACGTTGACAGTATAATCAGCAATGCCATTTTTAGTGCCACCGTATCATTGGTGCTGGTTTCAAAGGATGATTGTGCTGTAGTTGTAATCGTGTGATATACGTGGAGGCATATGTAGAAAACTAGCACTTAATACTCTGGCATGTTATTATTGCAGGAAAAACTAGCATCAGTCGAGGAGCTGGAACCTTTTATGAATCATGCATCTCAAATGGCAGCACTGGATTACATTGTATCCGTGGAGAGTGATGTTTTCATTCCATCCTACTCAGGAAATATGGCAAGGGCAGTCGGAGGTCACCGTCGCTTTTTGGGGCATAGAAAGACAATATCACCTGACAGGCAACTAAGTTTCTTCTTTTTTTGTCGCGCTCAACTATCAGTCCACGGTCATAAACTTACACATTTTTCCTTTTGTAAACCAGGAAAGCTCTTGTTCATCTATTTGACAAAATTGAGCAGGGGACTCTGAAAGAAGGAAGTAGGTTATCAGATCGCATTGCTGAACTCCACAAAAGACGGTACACCACGCAGTGATTTGATTGCTTTTATAGATTCCGAATGCTGAGTAATGGAGTTTAATATCATTATCGGCTTTTTCCACCCAAGAAATATGTTTTGCTACACCAGACCGTGTCTGGTCACCCTTTTACTTCAAATTCTTGCTTTCTTTTTTCATTGCATCAAATAATCTAGATGTAGCTTGTCTATCCTCTTCACAGTGCAACAACATTATGTTAGCCTAGTGGCTTTGAAATGCCATCACTATATAAGAGCAATTGGTATATTGGGGTCTGAACCTGTGCACTAAATTCGTGTTGCTATTAGAAACTATGGATCTAACATGAGTGTAACTTCTAAAGTGGTCGGCTGGCAGAAGTTTCAGATCTCATATTAATTTTGGAACGGCATCTTCGTTTTTTCAGGCAAGGGTCCCCACGGAAGAGGAAAGGCCCCATCTCAGGAACAAAGGGCATGGATAGATTTCGTTCGGAGGAGGCGTTCTACGAGAATCCTTTGCCTGATTGTTTATGTCGGAGTGAATTGCCTCAAGAGAATGCATCAGTTAGCATCAGGTAGAGTGGAAACTGCTCCCAGGAGATAGGACATTTGTTGCAGCTTCTGGCACTTCAAGCTTTTGGGACTGCAGCGACTAGATAGGGATGCGGAACCTGTATATAGTGAGGTTCTAGGATTAGGTAGGAAGGGGGGCCGTGCACAGAAAGCGAAATGCACTTGCAATAAGCAAACAGGGGTAGTTTGATCACTGAAGATGGGGCCTTGCGTTTTATCATCAAGGCAAAATTCTTTTGAGTAGATGGCTGGTATAAGGGAGATTGGTGGGATGAAATTCATTTTAGGGTGCAATAATTCTTTGCTGCTGTTCCAGAATCCACGTTTCTCATGTGCGGTTACTCCGCTGTTCTACTTCTATATGCGAGTCATCGAGGTTGAAGGAAATCATGCCAGAACGTGTGTGAGATGATGATTGCTTGGATGTGAAGCTACCTTGCGGATCCATTACTTCGAAAAAGAGGCTTTGCATCTATGCACCACAAAATAAATGAGACCCTCATCTGGAATTTGTTCCCATGTCATGCTTATATCTAAAAGGTATGCACAATTGTAAAGTTTCATGTTCTTTTTAATGAAATAGCTTAGTTGGCTTTTGGGCCAAATTTAGGGGGAAAAATGACATAACCTTTCAGACGTGTCGATCGAAGCTAATTTTTTACACTTGACTCGAAAAAAGAAAAACACGAACATTTCGCCTGTACGACAAAAATGATTCCAATTACAGAGTTTGACCTTTCTTGCCATCGAATCGTCATGTATTGAACCTTGCTTACTGTGTTGACATGCGTTATTGAACCTTGTCAATCACGACCAACAAAGACGTCCGATTTGGTACAAAATTTAGGGAAGTTGGGAAGATAGAGTATAAATTGAAATTTAGCGACAAGAATTATCGATTTGAAAGGCGTGGTTTGGTGTTGTTTGACACAGTTCACTATGCACCCAAGGCTTGAAAAGGATAATGGTAGGTTTGGAACCCTAACTCAAGAAAATGAAAGCACTTCGTACTCTTATCTTATTATGTCACTTTTGTCTTTTCCTTTAAGATGTACATGATAAATGATGTCATATGTATTCTTTCATATTTAACTATGAGTACTAAAATGTGCGTGGTTTGTTTAGTTTAGTTAGTCTGTACTTATTTAACAATACACTACGTGAATGAAAAGTATTGTGGAACAAATAAAACTAAGGAAAAATGTATAACTAACAATTAGACATGATCAACGTTGTTTAATGTAAATGATGTGAAGGTGAAATTTATGGTCGAGGCCCGAGGGTACCCAAACATTGTTATTAATTTAGAGACGATGAATAAACAAAATGAAAAAAAAAATTTGAATAATTATGTGATGGGTAAATGAAAAAGAAAAATAAACATATCCAATTAGTTGTGAAATATCAAACGACCTTTCTCGTCCCTGCGTTTGGATTTGGCGCTGAGAGAATCGGATTTGGATAGCACAACACATTCGCCAGCACATCAGCCCAACTTCGCCCGCGCTCCTCCACACATCGCCATAGCTTCTGGAGCATTCCCTCGTCGCTCTTCGATCACTCTCTCCATCTCTGAAGCAAGACGAAGAAGACGAAGGAGGAGGAGGAAGATGATGGGCGTGTCCTTCGTCTCGACCGTGCCTTCTCTGCTCCCACTTCAAGCTCAAGCAGCTTCTTCTTCTCCTCCTCCTTCCTCCTCGTCCTTGGCTGCCGCCGTCGGACCCCCCGCTCGTTCCGTTAGTTTTCCTCCTCGCTCGCGCTTCTCCGTTTCTCTCCTTCTGCGCTTGCCCGCCCTGCTTTCGTTTCGAAATCTGCAATGTGAATTGCTCTCATCGGCGTCCGCGCTCAGCGCTTGCGTAGATGAGTGTTGTTCTGTTCTGATCAGCGTAATGCTTATTGTCTCATCCGGTCATTGGAGTTCAGGTTGTCGTTCGCTGCAAGATGGAGAATAGCTTCGCCGATGGCAAGGAGTTGAGCCGACGAGACGTTCTTAAATGCGTCGGCGCTAGTATCGGCATTGTAAGTGCAGTTCTGTCTTAACCATATGTCGGCTACATTGAGCTCCGTGAATGTGATCTTCTGTGCGTGAAATGAGGTAGGTCTCGAGTGGCCATAGGGTTCTTGTTAGCAGCACGCTTTATTGGACCACGAGATGGCTGTTTATCTGTTTTCGGTCACTATTAAGATTTCGTCCTACTTTGCCATTTGACTTTTGGTTTGTGTAAATGACGGTCAATTCTTTTAGCTTGGATGTTGATGAGTTTCTGCCAGCTGTGATCTCTCAGGAACTGATAGCAAGCTCTGGATCATTTGTTGAATTAGCTCATGCTGCTGATTTGATTCAACGCAGACAGCGTTCTGAGTTTCTTTGTAAGCCTATTGAAGAGTTGCTTCTTTTTCTATGCTAGTGCATTGAATATGTATCTCCAGAATCAAATTGACTTCTTCTCTTTCCTCAGCAAGTGTCAAGGGCACCCTTTACACGGCTATAAAGGTGAATTTTTTTATGCAATTGGCATTTAAGCATATGATTTTGTCTCTCATGATTTCATTTTACATTTTCTAAAATGCTACATTCTGATATAATTCTATGACCTTTTGTTTTCCCTCTTGGACTCATTTCAGGGAAATCCAGATCTCATCCCGTCTTTACTGACATTGGCATTAAATGATGCTATAACTTATGACAAGGTCAGACTGATGAATTTCACATGCTGAAACTTAACTGGCATTATATTTTACCTCATCTCACTAAGCATGATGAGGTAAAGGTTGGATGCTGATTTATTTTCCCTTAAGTTTGCAGGCCTCAAAATCAGGAGGCCCAAATGGATCCATAAGGTTCAGGTACTTGTCACATTAAAACATGTGAATGCTGATATGAGATGATCATAGAGCCGAGAGGAATATTCTATTTGTTGGGTTTAGCGAGGCCCCTAATGTTGACTTTCTTAGTGTTGAAACACTTCTTACAACTGGCTTGCTCTCGGAATGATATTCTAGTGAGGTCTTCGTTTCAATGTCGAGATCCAAATATTTTTTATTCAATCTTATCCAGAAATCTCCATTTGGAGAATCTAGAAGGTGAGCATCTAGAGTTAATTAAGGAAAATAGGAGGAGAAAACTTGATTTCCCTGCAGGATGGTTCCCATGTATTCAAGTTCTTTAAAACATAACATGTGTATCTTCCAGTTTGCTGCATATTTTTTATCTCCTAGACGAGACTCACCATGATTTTCAATGTCATGAACTGTTGTTTCTTGAAGCTCAGAGATTAGCAGACCCGAGAATAAGGGGCTTTCAGCTGCTATGAACTTATTGGAGGTAGCTAAGAAGGAAATAGATTCATATTCCAAGGGCGGACCCATATCCTATGCTGATCTTATACAGTATGCAGGTTTGTACATGTTACATAGCTAAGTTGCATGTCACCAGCATAAAATGCTGCTCTCAGTCCGAACTTCTGTTAGCACCTTCTGGAATAGACCCTAGAGAAGAAGTATTCACTAGAGCCATTAGGCTTGGAGATCTGGCATTGAATATCTCACGTCTTGTATTAAAGATGGATTGTGTCTCAATTCTGTGAGCTTATCGAAAGGAGGGAATTCTAATTAAAGTTCTCCCTCTAAACAGCGGAGAGTGCAGTCAAGGCTACCTTTCTAGCTGCAGCCATTCGCAAATGTGGTGGGAATGAAGAGAAAGGGAACTTGCTCTACACTGCCTATGGTTCCAGTGGGCAGGTAAATCCTAATTCATTGTGCGCGTGGAAGCACATATGTGTTTGCCACTGCATTTTGTAGTGTATAATCACCAACCAAATAGGAATAATATCTCCTACAACTAGTAATTTAGTATTCATAATTTGGTACTGTCAGGACTTATTGTAGTCTGTATCTTGTGAGATGAACTAGATTAGGATGAGATGTACGTAAGTCTAAAATTTAGTTGCCACCAGTAGCTTCTCAGGGAATATTCGAAAAATGGTTTCATGCTAACAACAGATAAAGGATTTGTTTCAGTATGTACTGCCTCATCTGGCGATTGCCATAAAATACCGTGCTTATTGACCATTTGTTGTAGCTCACATCGCTATGTTCATATAGCTTGATTCCTGAATACCTGTTTAGAAAAAAAAAAATTATCCCTATGGTTCACCAACTTTTCCTTTGGAATATGTTGGAAATGCACCTATCAGAAACATAACTGCCTTGACAAATTGTTTATTAAATAACTGTCATAGATTTAGTTCTGATTTCCCCATTACATATCGCCCCGTCATGTAGTGGGGCTTGTTTGACAGACAATTTGGGAGGTCGGACACCGCGGAACCAGATCCAGAAGGTAGGGTCCCGCAGTGGGAGAAGGCCAGTGTGAAGGAAATGAAAGATAAATTCTCAGCCATTGGGTTTGGTCCTCGGCAGGTATATTCAGTAAAACATTTACTACTTATGCAGGAACTTTCGAAACTTCCATACATGTTATCCTCTTTATGCACCAAGATTTTCATCTACAAAACCGCAACAGGAAAACGAGGCTGTTTTTACCATTTCCGAAAACCAATAGACATGCAGCTGAAGTAGTTTCAAGATGTGCATTGCATTTAGATATATTGATGATTCATTTCTCTGTTGTGTTAATCTCATTCTCTGAATTAGCTAGATCTCTACCATATATTGTTTTCTGCACCTATTGATTTTTGGAAATTGTGTCAAAACTCAAAAATAGAGTATGAAGATGGTTCTTTGTGAAACGATCTCTGTTTGCATATTGGTCTTGTAATGAGATTTGAACATTTTCAGCGTCACTTCCCATCAATCTCGATACTGGTAGTTAGTGATGGACTGCATGGAAACTAAGGCAGGTTCACCTATTTAAACGAAGAGGTGGTGTTGACTTTTTCAAATGACTTGCTCGGAAGTTGATGTCTAGATATAGGATACTACGCAGATTGGTTTGCAACATTGATTTCTCAAATGATATTACTATTGGGTTTTGAAAATGACCCACTTGCTTAAAAATGGCAACTTGAAGCTTGCCATATCATTTCGTAAGTCAATCTTAATATATCTAGCATTATCCCAATGTCTAATGGGCTAAACTCTGATGTATGGTGGCAATACAAATCATTTCGTAAATCAATCTTCATTGCGTTACCGACTACTAATTTTCATCTCCTTTCCTCAGTAGGACACCGTGCATGTTTGCACATTTAACTCTGCTTTTATCTTCTCGACTGAACAGCTAGCAGTGATGTCTTTGTTTCTGGGCCCTGATCAGAAAGCAACAGAGACACTATTAGCCTCCGATCCAGATGTGTCTCCGTGGGTTCAAAAATACCAAAGAAGCCGAGAGACAGTGTCGCAGACAGATTATGAGGTTGGTCAGCTACATAAGTGGCTCTTTTCAGTCTGGTAAAGCCTTACTTGATATTTGCCACCATGGTGGTGAAGAATAATCTTTTACTGAAGCAAAACAATATTATGGCCTTCTCTGCCTCAAGAAAAAAACGAAATCTCCAAATCGTTATCGATTTGTTGGTTAAAAAGGATAGTTAACGTAGGCGTCTTAAAATCGTCACATTCGCTTCACTCTGACAATGATCTTAACCCGGTCTTTTTACAGGTCGATTTGATAACCACTCTGACAAAATTAAGCAGCTTGGGGCAACAAATCAATTACGAAGCGTACACCTACCCGGTTCCAAAGGTCGATTTCAGCAAGCTCAAATTGTGAGAGAAAGAAGATGTCGGATATATTTGATCTCCGGAATTGCAACCGAGAGAGGGCATAAACAAATTCTGGCCCAGTTTTCACATCTCTCTTCAACAGCTTTCCCCAAAGCATACAGTTTTCATTCATCGGTATTCCAAATAATCATTGACGAGGGTAACCTATGAGATATCATGTTTAACATTTCGCGCATTACTTGTTAAATTATGTTTGATCTCTTGTTTTCTCAGTGCCTTCCAAAAAGAATTTCGCCTTCTATTAAAACAAGACCACCTTACGGTGTAAGGTTCATAAACCAAATGAACCCTAGTCAAGTAAACCCAATGCACCTTTGGAAAAGGACGACAATAGGCCAATCGAAGAACGTCATTTTCTTAAGATCAAACGAAAGGGCCGAGATGCACCGAGAATGACGTCGAGGCGAGCATCAAAAGACTACTGGTGGGTAAAGAGAGGGCAGTTTGGTTAACCCTGCGAATTTTGAACTGATTAGCCAAAGCAGTATCAGTCCCAACTTTTCTATCTTCATAAGATTAACCCGAGTAGAACGTATATGTTAATAAGAAACTATTTAACAATGGAAATGCGGAACAAAAAATTGCCACGGCAGTGATCCTCCTTCAGTGAAGGAAATTTCAGTTGTTTCCCCTACCTCAATATTTTAAGGACAAAAAAACAAAATTGCAGACAATTATCCCCTGTAAAAGTCAAAATTAAATTACAGATAGAGCCATGACAGTGTTCTATTGGGATTTTGGAGTAATTCGCTCAAGCCCGCCCATAAATGGTCGCAATGGCTCGGGAATCACGACGGAGCCGTCCTCTTGCTGGTAATTTTCCAGTATGCACACAATCATCCGAGGTATTGCGCAGGCGGTCGCATTCAAAGTGTGAACAAACTGTGTAGAAACGTTCCCTTTACCCTTCTTAGGAGTTGATGACGGTGGTTCTGATGGCCGATACCGAATTCCTAATCGACGACTTTGATAGTCCGTACAATTTGAAGCACTTGAAATCTAATTCGATTCAGCAAATAACGAGGAGTTAATGATCAACGATTGAAACACCTCTGATAAGTTAAGAACATAATAAGCAGGAAGTAATGCCAACTAAAACTTATAAGCAGCTAACCTCTCCGTATCGTCCTAGACCGGGCATCCATGCCTCCACATCGTACTTGCGATAAGCAGGTGCACCTAAGTCTGCTGTCGCCATATCCAGAGTCCTGCAAAGAAGCTCGAAATTGATGTGACCTGAAGTAAATTGTTTAGACAAGTGCTGTGACGGTGAAACAGAACCACACTTAAAATGTAATCCTAGAGATGAGAAGAGTTCTTCTTCGATTCTGATGAGCTCTTCATGATACGAATCACTTTCCTCTGGTCGACATAAAACGAACATCTCAACCTTGCTAAATTGATGCACGCGATAGAGACCCCTGCATTGAAGTAGTTGCGGAAATTATGACACAGCAGACAACTACAGGACCTGATCGTAGAGAAGAGAAGCTACAGCAAGATACCATGAAATGGACAGACACATTAGTCAGTAACAGCTGAACATAGTCTTGATAAATTAGACGGTACACTTTCTTGTTTTATACCAACTGCTGATATTTCAAAACTAAATCAAATGAAAAACTTCAATCTTTCTTGATGACAAAGATATCAGACTTCGGGATTTGTCGTTATACCAACTGCTGATATTTCAAAACTAAATCAAATGAAAAACTTCACCTTTCTTGATGACAAAGATATCAGACTTCGGGATCTTAATTTGCAGTGTAAAACTGATAGCAAAGACAATTTCACTTCCAATTTCTGGCCAAAAACAAAATTTCACTTGCCATTACTCAACCAGGTCTCCTCACATTCAAGAAAATCATAGGCTGTTGCTACTTCCACAGCCAAAGAGTACTGTCTACACAAGAAAAAGGATGAAAAATGCCCCCAAAAGTGAGAGCCTAAGTTTGAGCTGAAAAAGAAGCAACTTCTCGAAGAGAAAAAAATCAACAATCCTCCAATCCAAAAAAAGCAAAGCACCACTCTTTATATACCCATTTCCCCCAAGCACGAGTATGTGTGTATGAACATAAATATTCCACTGGTCGAGAGCACTGCTCAACAAGATACCATCTTAGTCATGGACTGGCAACAAAAAAGGTTTCCCATTTTCACTCCTCAAACACGAAACGTACACAAGTAGGACTTCTCCATTAAGGAAATGGAGAAGGGTGAAAAGAAACATATGAAATATTTAAAGTTTCTTGCAATTTTCTAGAATTTCTAGTCAGAGTTGTTAGAGGGAGAAAGGTAAGTTATAGTGCATGGTGATAGGTGAGGGTATCTTCATATTTTAAGTCTGCAATAATCAGGCCCCGTCTCAAGCCCCTTCAAGTGTGAAATGTGTGAACCAAATCATATTTGATGTATGGTACCAATAGCTCACGAAGGAAAGGCATGATAACAACATAACTTGAGATAGATTTTCACAGACTGGTTAAATACATGAAGACCCTCCTCGTCTTTGCCTCTCCTATACTTAAAGAGCCCGGATCCCCTTAATGTACATTGTAACACTTGGACCCTTTAGCTTTTAACATTATTCCTAAGACCTTAAGTCTGATCCTGCAACCCAATCAAAGTATTACAAATAAAGTACTTTCAACCTCATTTACAATCTACAGAAACTTATAAGGCAGCATTATAAAAGTGCCTCAGTAAAAACTTTATCTGACATTAAACAAGACTTACATGGCCTTAGGCAATTTTTTTTTTTTGTTGGCCCCATAACCTTAAAGGATTTTTTTTTCTTAATTACTTTTTAATTGCAGATAAACTATACGTGGATAGGCAGACTTTACTGTGAGAACGTCTAAACGAAACTTAAGCAATAAAAGTGATGTTTCCATACCACATTTCAAGGGACAGGTACCTGTGTTGGGCACTCTAAATAGTCCTAAAGTAAAATCATCTGCCAGAGGAAATATGGATACATAAACATTTAGAATCTCTCGTCCAATGTAACAGAGAAGGAGATAGGCAGCTAGAGTTACGAGATTACATGAATGGGCTGTCATTGACTTACCTAGTTGCAGTTCCAGCAGCACCCGCCTCAGTACGAAAACAATGGGAAATCGCCACATACTTCAAAGGTAGTTGCGAGTCCGCAAGAATGGTATCCATATGAATTCCACCAATTGGGATCTCAGCAGTGCCAATAAGACACTGATCACTGCCCTCAATGGAATAAACCTGTTAAATGTCAACATAATGTTATCAAACACTGCAAAACCTTTATGAACTACTGCAGTTATAGAGAAAATAAAGAACCAATTTCATCGTCTTAAACTGGTTGCAGGACCTCAATTAGAAGGTTTCTCCCAAAGAAGGGAAGCGGAATCAGCTTGACTATAGGTATAGGTATCGCAACATGAAGTCACGAAACATATGCCATACATACCATGCTAGTGTATTTCAGTTCTTCCAGAGAGAGTTTCCCAGCGCAAAATAACCAGAAGAAGTAGAGTGCTGACAGATTCCATTAAATTTAAACAGAACGAGGGCAAACCTGTGTGTTTTCTCCACGAGGTTGGAAGCCACACTTTTCAACAACAGACGATCTCACAATTTCTGGGGTTGTTAAAGGTGTGAAGCCCCTTTTAATAACCTCAAAGACTGTCCAATTAGTTAAAGCCATTTCTAGCATAACTGCTTCATTCTTGAGGTAGTAGAACTTCGATCCACTGACCTATAAACAAGGATACAACAGGATAACATATAGAAGAAAATTAGACTCCATTCTTGGTGAACAAATAGAAGAAAGAACAGTAAAACCTTGTCATCGGAACTTAAGTGAAGAGTTAAGAATAACTGCAAGAGGGGTAAAAGAGGTGGGGGCAAGATCCACAAACTACTGATAGGAAAGTAACAAACTGTCCATGGGCTACAGGAGCCTGAAACACTACAAGCACCATTGGCAGTCTAGTCAAATGCCACCCAATAACCAGGTCTATAATATAAAAAAATAAACAATAAATATTTCTTCTTCAGTATGTCGATGGATAATAAACAGCAAAAGCCCAAACAGAATCAACTCATACAGTAACCAAATACAGTTTATGCAGATGCCTCATAGCCATGGAATATTATTTCCACCAAAAACTATTTATGACTACTTTCCCGGATAAAAGAGAGAGATGCACCAATACCTAGAATGAATATGCAATATACCTTTGCTGCAGCATCAAAATCGAAAAGGTCAAGTTCCTTGCCAAGTTGTAAATGGTCCTTGATAGGAAAACTGAACTCATGGGGGCTTCCAACCTGCTCCAACATAACTTACATGAGAAAGACAGGTTAGAAAAGAAACACGAATCTCTCCAAGCACCAATGAGCACTCTGTTATAGGATTGAGACGATTAAGATGAATATAAAGATGCAGGCGTAATTACTATGTGGTGCACGTTGACAGTAAACATTGACTATTGGACGATACGTTTATATAATAACCACCTTAACCATTCAAGAAGACACTTGTTCATGCAGATCATTTGGATCGCTAGCAGTGTTTCTTACAAAAATCCAGGATACAAATCAAGATGGATACCTTTGTTCTGATACTTGAGCAATCCTCATCTCCTATAGGAACGTCTTGATGAGTCATATTAGGAATACATTGTGCTTCCTGCTGAAGCTCATCCGTGAGCTTAAGCAGGTCTTCTTCCAAAGTAACCAGCCCTTCCTTCAGATTCTTCCCTGAAATGCAATCAAAAGAGACAATAATAACTAAAAGGAGAACTTTGCAATAACTACTTAAAACACAAAACTTGGATTTACCTAATATCTTGCCAGGGAAAAAAAAAAACCTACCTTCCTCTATAAGTTTCTGTCTCTCTGAAGGCTCCAGCTTTCCTTTCATCTTGTTTGCGACCACATTCCTCTCCCCGCGAAGACGCTCCACTTCCTGCTATCTGTGGGTCAAAATTAGCTCAAATTGAGATGAAAACCAGTTCCTTCATTAAACCCATAACCAACACTATGTTTCACGCTTTACCAAAAAAAAAAAAAAAACACTATGTATCACGTGATAATATAAAGCAAAAAAAAAAAAACCATCTCCTTATATTTTGTTGCCCGATTCAAATGGATACCGAAGCACAAATTTTCCGCAATTTCCAACATCAAACTTAAGCCTACCACTTAACAGTGCATCGCCCATCAAAAGCCTGACCAGCAACTGAAAGTGAGAAAGCGCTAAAGTTCCAAATCGAAACCTGACCTTCTGAATCTCCAGCATCTTGGCATATAGCTCGAGCACAAGCTCCAAGTCGGCATTTGAATTCCTGTTCTTAATGTTAGCAGCAACGGCGTCCTTGTTGTCCCTGATCCATTTGAAGTCGATCGACGCATTCCACTGCGGCTTCGCAACTGAGAAAAGCAACGAATCAATCACCAAAAAGCTACTTCTCTACGAGCAGCGAGACCGAATCTTTGGGCGAGAGAAACAAAAGTAATTTACAATTGAAACCTACGCTGATCATCTGAATTCGTCTTGGTCGCGACCTTCGACGAGGAAGGCGCGGCGGATTGGACCGCCAGAGCGGAAGAGAGGGCTCTGGCGATGGGCGAGAAGCGAAGGGGCGTGCGTGGGGAGCGGAAGAGTGGAGTTATGGGAGTGAGGACGAAGCGCGACGAAGGAGATAGAGAAGGAAGGGTAGCGAGTTTCAAGGTGTGTAGCGTGGCGCCACCGAAGCAACACCCGCGTCTCATCTTCGTCGCCCTCTGTCCGCCCAAACTTATGGTTTGGTCTGAGATTCTGCGGCGAGCGACACAGAGAGAGAGAGAGACAAGGGGGATGGGACTGTGGAGTTTATCTTCGGCTTCTGGTAGAGAGCACAGTAGACAGGCGATGCCGCGATTGGACGGGCCGGTTCGGATTTTCCGGTCTGAAAGGCTTAGACGGTTCGTTTCCGCCCTTTCCCTCGGCCATGTTGAACCGTTCTCTTTTCCTATGCTTTGTACAAATGGAAATGAGAACTTATTCTCGCACTTATGACCAATAATAATAATAATTATTCCACGCTATTGCTCGTGTTTTCATTCCTTGCATTTAGGTCCCTATAGAGCTAATTTGCACTTACACCGGGAGAGAGATTGGTGCACGTAACGCATGACTAATTGATGCGAACGGATGTCAGGTTTTTGATTCCAAAAGATCATATTATATAAAATAGCTGTTGGATCAACTCATATCAAATACTTTACAACAATACGAAATACAACGATTTTTGTGATCTATCTCGATAATTCAAGGAAATACGCATACAAAAACCACTTGACTTATAAACTTTAATGGCACAACAAGTTTCACGTGATTTACTTGGACCAATGATGAGGTGTGCATGAATTACGTAGTTTTTTTTTTTTTTTATGACCAAGGTGTCCGGACTAACTTGCGCGCACATCGACTATTCATCGGGGGGACTAGCACGACAACCACCAGCCGCGACCCCCACTTAAGTTACGGAGCACGAGATGGAAGATGAATTACGTAGTTCGTACGACAAACACTATAATCCAAGATTTTGATCTTATCACAATAAATCTAACAGCCAATAAAATTTAATTAACACAGATTTCAGTATAAATCAGTTCTACATCAAATACAAATTTATGCACATACGAATTTAGGTAATTAGTGCATGAATACCCTGATATAGAAATCGCGTATAAGAGGAAGGGCAAAAGGATGCTCTATGTTTTTTTTAATTGAGAAAAAATACGAACTATTGTTTCCGAAATAATCACATATAATGGTGATGGCTCTATTATTGTTTCGCCTGCCAATTCAATCACAAAAAATCTCATCGATCTCAAGGACGGAGTTAGATTTTTCATGGCGTGATGAAAAATCGATGTGGCCTCAGACGAGTGAAGACCTTTCCACAGCTTTTAGCAACCGTAAGGTGGGGATCTGGATACCCTGCCTTAAATGCAGAGATACCTTAGTCCATCTGGGCCATTCATTTTGAAATGAACGACCCAATCGTATATGTATGGGGGAGAATTTTATAGGTTTTTTTTAAAACGATCTGGGCCGTTCATTTTTGAAATGGATGGCCCAAATTGTTTTAGAGTTAAGTCACCCCTGCCCCAGGCAGGGGATCTGTTTCGGTAAGGTGGTGCACCCTTCTGTTAAGTTCAGGAGACGACCACGTTTCGTGGTTGGTTTGACTTCCTTCCCCGACGATTACAAATTTACAAGTTAAACCCCCGCCCCAATGTCATGTGGCCATAGCACCATAGGGACTAGGGAGACAACCGCCCCCTTATAAAAAAAACCGCATTCATTAGGACCTCTAAAACTGCCGGTTACTGTTGTAATTATTATTATTATTATTGCCTCAGCATCTTGCTTGTCCTATGATTACTACTGTAATACTTCTTATATTTCCCTCAGTTAACACAGAATATTCTAGAAAAACCCAAAAGAAATAATACAGGAAAATGGGAAAAAAAAAAGAAAAAAAAAAGGAGGGCATTCGTATCTTTCCGACATTTTCGACCAAAAGAAAAATCTATCCGACATATTCTAATTATATTTATACACAATATAAAGAGAAATTATCTTCGAAGAATTTTAGAATATGGAGCAGACATTTGCTTATTTGAGAGATTCCATCCCTCTGACGAGCGCTCGAAGTCCCAGACACAATCGTTGATCCAATGCTATTCCCCTTTTCCCGTACCAATTGATTGCATGTGGGGGCCCGCCGCAGCGCAATCGGGAGTGGGACCCTTTGGTGGCTGGGAGTGGGATCCCTGAAAAGGACAAAATTCGAGCTTTGACTGGTCAAAGAGAGAAACCTTTTTGTTTTTTGTTTTTTGTTTTTTTTTTTGGGCGCGGAGGAGATATTTGGATAATCCGGCCCGTGAACCGCCGTACACGGGGACAAACCCATCGTCATCGACGCAACTCTCTCTCTCTCTCTCCTTCTCAAGTCCTCGCCGTCGCAATACAAAATGACGATTCACGTTCCCGCACCACTTCCCATTTTTTTTTCCATTCTTTTCTCCCAGCATCTTCTTCTTCGCAGAGAGATATAGAGAGAGAGAGGGGGGTGTGCCTCCTTTTGCGGGTCATGTCCTTTCTCTTCTTTTTAGCTCCAGTTCGAAGACCAAGCGAGACCCGCCCATCCATCCTTCTTTCCATCTTCTTCTTCCTCTTCATCTCTCTCGAGAAAGTGAGAACCAGCAAAGAGTCACCGAACCCCTTTTTCCATTGCTTACTTATGTCCCCAATCTCTTCTTCGAGAAGCAGCTTAGAAACCTCGAGTCTCTTCCTTTTTTCTCTCTTTATTCGTTGCTAGTTGCTAGTAGCAACTTGCTACCCGCCAGATCTGCAGATAAACCGATCCGCCGAGCCAGACCCAGGAACGAAAAATGGAGAAAACCCATCATTCCTCTGCAGAATCCACCCCCGCTAACTCCAACTCCGACCACTACCTCAAGCACCTCAACAAGCTCTCCCACAAGATCTCCAAGCCCCCCCTCAAGAAACACCCTCTGGACTCGCTTCCCGATCAGCCTCTGGCTCAGTGTCCAGCCGTGGCCTCCCAGAACCAGCCGGTGCAACTCCAAGCGCCGCCGCCTCCTCCTCCGCCTCCGCCTCCGCCCCAGGCTCAGCCGCCGCAGCAGCCGCCGGTGTACAACATCAACAAGAACGACTTCCGCGACGTCGTCCAGAAGCTCACCGGCTCGACCGCCCACGACCGAGCCCCCACTCCGCCGCCGCCGCAGCAGCAGCAGCAACAGCCGACGGTTCAAGCTCCGAAGCCGCCGAGTTCTCGCCTGCATCGGATCCGACCTCCGCCCCTCGCGCAGCTTATCAACCGCCCCAACGGCCTCGTCACGCAGCAGCAGCAATCGTCCATGCTAAATCCTAACATCCTGCACCCCATGAACTCCTTCAACGCGACTATTAACCCTAACCACGTCATTAGCTCCGGCTTCAACCCGATCGGAAGACCAGTAGCCCCCCTATCGCCACTGCCGCCGCTCCCTTCCGTACATGCGGCGGCGGAATCGCCCGTGTCAGCCTACATGCGGCGCCTCCAAAGTTCGATGGCCGCCGTAGATCCCAGACCCGATCAGTTCACCGGATTCGGCACGCTGGCTCCCCTGGCCTCGCCCCGGTGGAGCAATTTGGCTCCTCCGCCGCCGCCGCAGCAGCAGCAGGTGGCGGCTCCTGGCCAGAGTTCGATCCCTCCTCCGCCCGAACCGGCTGCACAGTCGCAGCTTCTGCCGTCCTCGCCGATGCCATTCGGGTGCTTGAATTCGCCGCGGTCGGCCTACCCTCTACTCTCGCCGGGGTTCCTGTTCTCGCCCACGTCGGGTCAGCTGGGGTTTCCGCAGCTCCCGGTGTCTCCTACGGTGCCCGTGCCGAGCCCCAGAGACAGAGGACGTTAGTTACGGGCGGGGTCTGAGGTTAGAGGCTGAAGCAGTCACAGGGAAGAAGACTTACCAAAGTTTCTGCTCTTTAAGTGGGGGGAGGTGTACATTTTCCGGAGGATAGGGACTAGGGAGATTAATTTCATATACGCTTGTCTAATTTTGGTGCGAATTTGGCAATTGCTAGTTTTTTTTTTTTTTTTTTGGCAGTTGCTAGTTAAGTTGAAAAAGAAAAAAGAGTGCGTGTGAAATGGACATCAACACAGTATGTAAACTGCAGCAAGAATTGTTTCTTTGTTTTTTTTTTTTTTGTTAATTCGAAAGTGATTATCCTCTGAACTTACGATTTACCTCCTTTTAATGGTCTATGTTGCACACCTTAAACAAGACGAGACACATAGGTGCGCATCGGAATCACTTCCCTTTCGTCGGAGGTGAAGTACGGTGCGACTACGGCCCTCCAACGCAATTTTGCCGTCAGTGCCTTCGAAAGGCGAGCCTTTCTCAATAATGTGGGATTCTCTCTTGCTTTGTGCAGACACCGCAACCAAAGAAGTAAATTATTGTCTGGTGTGGAGTGGCTGCTTTATGTGTTGAAAGGACCATATTTCATTTGGGCAAATGGGCATATCTTACTTTGTCGTTCTTTATGAAGACTAAAGTCAAAAGACGCGATCTTGCTTTGGGTCTTTCCGAGCAATCAAGGCTGAGATGACTACTACCTTTATTGTTTAGTAGACCGGCCGGTTTCTATCGGCCTTGTAGGTGAAGGAAGACTTCCGGCTGGGCGTTTTCTCGCAAGTGAATAATCGAGTTGCATATCAATCCTCGAGAAGATCATACCATAGGCCGCACACCTTTGTGTTTGCATTAGCGATCAGATTGATGTAGGGTCGATATCATTTGTAACATATCAATACGGTATTTTGCATGTTCTAGAATAACGAGAATATCCTTAGAAAGCAAGAGAATGCGTTGCTATTCATTTCCTTCATTTGTGTATTATGGATTTTCACGTTGGTTGGTGAAATGACGTGGGTAGAAATTACCGAGTACTCGCCAATCAAAGTCCCAGCATAAACTGATTTAAGTCCCAATGACAATTCTATTTTGCAGACAGGTATAAGGAATGCCCTTTTACAAATCACGAGCAAATACATGGATACAGGAGAAACTATTTACATTATCATGTCGGTATCTATAAATTGCTAGTCTACAATTCAAGTAGCGCTAATCCATTTACACCTGTCTATCTTTATGTGTTTATGCCCATTCTATACTAGTGCAAGTACGATAGATCCACCGCGGGAGAGCAATTATGGACTTTATAAACCTTACCATTCAACATAAGGGTTTCTGACCCAAAAAAAGAAAACATAAGGGTTAGCGAGCAACAATGTTCGGAAAATGTGAATTGACCCCAACAGAAATCTGTTGATTTGGCAATTTTGTAGAGAGTGAATTTGAACAAAGGCTATCCATCCGTCCAAGCGGAGTCATATCAAGCCCCCAAGGAAATGTGGCCGCAAAAGAGCTAATCACCACATCTTCAAAGACTCTGCTTAGCTTCAAAAGATGATGAGAACATCTAAAGTGTAACAGAACTGTAACAACTGCCGAGGTTCATATTCCAACTTTTTTAGTAAAAAAATCCATATATTGCAGGATAATAATATGAAGAAATTCGAATCAGTACCCAAGTATTTTAGGCTGGTGAAGTTCCAAAGTACGGAAAAGCATTCATACTTTTCATAAGATGTAAATGCACGAACCAAGTACTATTGGGATATGAAGTATGAAAGGTCCACCCACTGAGCTAGCATGTCAAATACCAGATCCTTAAAGCTAAATTTATCGAGGAAATTGTAGTCGGTAGACGCGTCTAAAAGTTGAGCGACATTCGTGGACATTGAGGTTCCACCAAAAATTTTCCCCTACTAAAGATTGATAGCACATTGAATCAAATATCTCATTGACAAAGAAAGAAGATATCATCAGTCACATAGTCTTGTGAATAATCTAATAGAAGAGATCTGCTACACTTAATGCAGAATTGAAGCCCCATGCCTCTAAGAAAAGTAAAGAACAATTAATAGCACATGAGGAGATTGATGAGACAAACTAAAGCCAGAAACAAATTAAAAGAGACGATGATGCCTCCAACTTCGGAATAAAAAAGAAATCAGCAACAAGCACCTTCTCCGAGTAAAAGCATTGAATGGAGAAATTCCACAGGGAGCAACAGTCAAGATCTCACTGCTGTTCATCAGGCTTTGGTGCTTCTTTAATCTCTTCGGCACCGTCTTCCTGTGCAAAAGCAGAAAATAATAAGAAACAAATTGGCGTTTCTAGAGTGCATTATATGAGAGGAACAGACAAACATGCATTTAAAAAAAATGATAGGAGACTAGTCCAAAGAGAAACAAGGCAGGACCTGCATGTCGGAAGTCCACAAGGTGAGGTTGTCGCGAAGAAGTTGCATGATCAAAGTGCTGTCTTTGTAAGACTCCTCTCCTAGTGTATCCAACTCAGCAATTGCTTCATCAAAAGCCTGTCCCAGTGAAGGCCAATAGAACAAGTCACGAGCAGGCCAAGCATTTATAAATTCATCAAGCAAAGAGACACTAATAAAACTGTGCCATTTCACTTGCATTTAAACTTTTTCATGATCATAAAAGCTTTCAAAAGATACCAGTTTTTCCTTTTGTGGCCAAAAAAGAATGTTCTGAAAACCAAGACTACGGAACATTACATACTCATAAGCTAAAGACAAGCATCGATTCAATAAAAGCCTCTTACCTGCTTGGCCAAACTGCAAGCACGGTCAGGAGAATTCAGAATCTCATAGTAGAAAACAGAAAAGTTGAGGGCCAGTCCAAGCCGGATTGGATGAGTTGGAGCCAGCTCCGTGTTGGCAATATCCTGCAAATGACAACAAATTGTATACACAATCAATCTGCTTCGTCATGCAAAAGTATGGGGGCCACAAAGCACATTAATCACGTTCACCTTAAACTAACATTACACCCAGCTTGCCTTACGATTTAGCATAACAATCATAATATGAGCACATATATTGAGCATATTGGAGAATTAACTACTGTATCTAGGCATAATATCCAGAAGAATCTCATGAAAGTGGTTAGCACCTCTTCGCAAACACGACTTGTGTAAAATCTGATCAGTCGAGTGCACATACGAGATCTAAGCATCAAGTGCTGCCAGATCCACGTCCCACGAATTCAAAGCGAAATCTAAGAATCACGCAAATTGTGATCAATCAAAATATACGCACGAGATCTAATTAGTAAGTACTGCTGGATCCACATCCTACGGTCACAACAACTCCAGCGAACGTAATCTAGCAGGCATCATTAGACCAAATTACACAACTGAGGCCCGAACGGACAAACCTGAGCGGCCTTGTAGGCGGTGAGAGTGCTCTCGGCGGCTTCCTTTCGCTCGGCGCCGGTCTTGAACTCGGCCAAGTACCGGTGGTAATCTCCCTTCATCTTCAAGTAGAAGACCTTGGAGTCGCCGGAGGCGGCGGAGGGGATGAGGCGGGAGTCGAGGAGCTTGAGGATGCCGGCGCAGATGCCGGAGAGCTCGGACTCGATCTTGGCGCGGTAGTCGCGGATGGAGGCGACGTGGTCCTCGTTGCCGCGGCTCTCCTCCTTCTGCTCGATGGAGGAGATGATGCGCCAGGAGGCGCGCCGGGCGCCGATCACGTTCTTGTAGGCGACGGAGAGGAGGTTGCGCTCCTCGACGGTGAGCTCCTCCGACTCGGCGGCGGCGGAGACCTTCTCCATGAACTCCACCATCTCCTCGTAGCGCTCGGCCTGCTCGGCCAGCTTCGCCATGTACACGTTCTCCTCGCGTGCCGATGGTGCGGTCGCCATTGTTGCAGAGGTTAGATCTGGACTTGGATTGGTCTTCCTCTTTCGGTTCTGATTTCTGACTTTTGATTCTTCGATTCTTTTGAGAGCGTTCGACGGAGAGAGAGGGAGTGGATTTTGTGAGGAGAAGAGTGTTTTTTGTGAGGGTCGGGGGTTAATTTTGGAGGAGTGGTCTGGTGGGGGCGATATTTGCGTTGTCGAGATTCAGAGGACTGATCTGAGCCGTTGGTTTAGAGAGAGATGGTAATATGGCTCTGTTTGGCTGGCAAAAGTACGGGGAACAAAATTGACAGCCTGTACTTTTAGTAACGAGCTCCGTTACGGCCCAGGTTGGACTGTCGCGGGCCGGATAGTGGATCGGGCTGGATCTCGGTCGGCCCGCAGGAATAAAGAACGGAAATGGTTTTGTGTGGGCTGCGGCCGTATCACAAGTCTAAGTGATGTGGTGTTATCGACAAATTATTCTGCTTCTTCGTTATTATTATTTTTTGGTGCCTTTTGTAACATGTTAAGTACCAAAAGCAAAGCTACACGCCCCAAAAGTAATCATCGGAAAAAGGAGTTGTCAAAGTTCAATTAATATAAACTTTCGTGAATGAAGAAAATGATTTTTCGAGTTCCACATCGATTCTACAAGGGTAATATATATCTCTCCCTCAATTTACGTGACGGAGATGTCAAGAACCTCTTAGGCTTCTGAAGTAGGGCGTCCGCAACCCCCTTCTCTCTCCCCACGAAAGGAAGGGTTCTGAAGGAAGCTTTTGAAGGTGAAACGGGGCGTCGTGAGGGATGGCCAACGGGCCGTGCCGGCGGCCTTTGACGGCCTGGCCTGTTAGCAAAAAGGGGTCGTGCCAAGCACAGCCCCTTGCTCCTAGGCCACTGCCTAGGCCGATCTAGGCTCGATGTTATATTGTCGTTGGGCAACTGGCCCAACGAGCAGAAAACAAGTCTTAAACTTGTCTACTATTTTCTTTTTAATCCAAGGACATGGCCATGTGAACATAAATACTCTGATTATTTGAAGGGCTACGGAATGCCCTGCAATCCCATAAGTTAGTTACTCTTTTTTGCGAAAAAGTAACAGTAGAAAAAGGAATTACTGCAAATCGTCAAAAAGTTTAGGACTAAATTGGCAAACCGTTAAAATATTTATAATAAAATCAACAAATTGATAGCTTAACTTACATACGGCCTATGCCCATGAGAAACAAGAAACAGCCATTGGTTTCTTGCTCAAACACGAGGGAATGTCCTCTTTTTTATTGGGAGCGCGCAGCGGAAGTCCGATACTTTTTGCCGGGGAGATCGTCAAGAGATAGCCCAAGTCCGAGCCTGTTAATATATCCAGTTGGACTCACATTTACTCAAAAGCTTAAGCTAATGAGTTATGAGCCAACTTGGGTATATTAATTGCTCAGTACCACATCAATTCCCCTATGTGGGACTTTTCTAACACAACTCACACATGCATCCTAACAATCTCCTCCTCATGTGTGAGCTCCAGTATTAGGTTTGCTCCCCCTTAATCCAAGTATCCTTCCGCACCAACATATTTCAACTTGAATCTTCATCAACGCCCATCAGGCCCGTTGCTACACCACAACGTCCACCGGCCCGAAAATCGTGTTGGCTCCATCTCAATCTTGAATCTCCATCAACGCCCATCGGGCCCGCATTGCTACACCACAACGTCCACCGGCCCGGAAACCGCATTGGCACCAGATTCTTTCTTAAGACGCGATTACCAAATTCTTTCTTGAGATATTTGCCGAAATAGATCGGAGGCCCACCAATCAACCATCGACTCTGATACCATTTGTTGGGAGCACGCGGCGGAAGTCCGATACTTTTTTCCGGAGAGATCGCCAAGAGAGAGCCCAAATCCTAGCCCGTTAATATATCCAGTTGGACCCACCTTTACTTAAAAGCTGAAGCCAATGAGTTATGGGCCAACTTTGGTATATTATTTGCTCGGTACCACATCAATTCCCCTATGTGGGACTTCTCTAACACAACTCACGCATGCATCCTAACACTTTTGCTGCTAACGTTGAGACACGAGACAGATAAGACCAAACAACTGCGCTCGCCACCTCATGCATATAGTATTTAGTCGACTATCTTCGCAGTAGTGTTAATCCAGTTCGGATTCTTAGTAGTTAAGCTACCAGTTTGTCAATTTCATCGTAAACATTTTAATGATTTGCCAATTTAATTTAATCTTTTTGACGATTAGCCAGTGTAGTCATTCCGGCTAATTTTGGTCGAAAATCGTGGATGCGGTGATCATGCCACGTAAGACAGCCGCTTCCACGTCAAAAATTTCTGGCGAAAATTGGCGGAAAGAATTAAATTGGCAAGTCGTCATAATATTTAAGAATAAATTGACACATTTGAAAAATTTAGGATTGAATTGGCTGTTGTACAATAATTTTATGATTTTTTGGACAGTTTTCACTTTCTCTAACTATAGTATAAATAAATAAATAGAAGGACAGTGGTCTGTTATTAGACGGATAACACATGACCGACCATAGAAAACTTGCCAGTTCCTTCGTTGGAGTGGCATTAGTTAAAGAACGTCAAATCTCTCATTTTTTACCTCCGTTTTGAATAACGTTTTCTTAAAAAATGATCATTTATATGGTTGGAAATGATTAACCAATGAAACATATCTTTGTCATCGAACTTAAATAAATGATTTTAAAAAATATTTTCTTGAAAAATAAAGGATTTGAAAAATATTTTTCTAAAAAAATGGCCTTATCGCTTACAAACTCAAATGAGCAGAAAATATTCTTGTCATTCATGGAAATGTTTAACCATAAACTATTGTCGGTAACGAAAATATATTCCATTGGCTAATCATTTCAAACGCTATAAATGACCGTTTCTAAGAAAATGTTATTGAAATCGTTTATTTTTTGCAGAACAAACGGAGTCCTCTCCTAACGAGACGGACAGCAAGCAATATCATGGCTTTTGAGCAGCGTTGCCATCACGTGGGCGTGTGCGCTCCTGTTTGGAAGTGGAAGCATTCTTTCTTCACCAAAATTCCAAAACGTGTCACGACCCTCACAATTACCAGCAGCGATTCCTCCCTTTTTGGTCAAAAGGACCTCTCATAGCCAATCGAAAGGGGACATGTGTCCCCTCTCCCCATCAGTCACTCTCTCTCCTCCCTCTCTCACATGTCACTAGGAGGGGACACATGTCCCCTCCTGATTGGGCCGGGTGCAAGGAATATTTTTTCAGGCGAGAAAGACTGGTGTATCAGGCAAACCCACTTGCCAAATCAGGCCAATGCCTCCTTTTTTATTTTTTCCAATCCTATCTTATCACAAATATACATAAAATCCACGTGGAACGGAGGAATGTAACATCCACTTCACGATTCACACATTCAAAATTCATCCGTCAAAACTCTCGGCCTCAGCTTTTTAGCCCGTCCATAATAATAACCTTAAACGTAGGGCTAGTGTCGATCGAGGGAGCCCACCGTAAAGACTAAAACGAAGGAGGAAGCCTGGGAGGAGCCCCAGGTTTGGTGGGACTTACGACGTAGTTTTGTGCCTTCACCGCTCCTCAAAAGTCTCTGTCTACTAAAAACGGTCGCAAGCCACTGCCGAAATGGTAGCGATGACAGCCGAGATCGACCCATCAATGGCGATGGAGGACAGAAGCAGGACCAAAGTTCAGATGCTTTACGATGCTTGTGACCAAGTGTTCTCTTCTCATCAGGAGCGGCTTCCCACCTTCCGAGAGATTCACTGGCTCAAAACTCTCATGGGTATGTTTTGTTTTTTACTAGTCTGTTCGGTCTTTTCCGGGTCGTTCTCGACGGAGATCAGTGTTTTCTCTGTGCCGCAGACGCGATGAAAGCCGTGGATGTCAGGATCGACGAGTTCGGCTCGGGATCACCGTCGTCGAGCCCCATTTGGTCGAAGGAACTAGTGAGTTCGCAGGAGGTGTCGAAAATTACGTACATACACGTGCATGAGTGCGATGATTTCTCCGTGAGTCCGAATCTTTTTTTTTTTTTTTAACGTCCGTATCATTACAAACGAGGAGAATGACATTGATTCTAGATTTGTTTACGAGTACAAGGAACATAAACGGAACGGATCTAAATGGTTGTCTGTTTTTATTTTGTAGATCGGCGTGTTTTGCTTCCCGGCCGGAGCGACATTCCCGCTGCACGACCACCCGGGGATGACGGTTCTGAGCAAACTACTCTACGGATCGATGTATGTGAAGGCTTACGATTGGGTTAGAGTAGAGGAATCAAACGCAAGAACGAGTATGGATCCTTCCTTCTACTTTGTGTGTGTACTGCTTTTTATTTGCATTAGAAATCCTGGAGATGCCTGACCAAGCAGCATCTTGGTGTCCCAGTGGTCGACTTGATTTGCATTAGAAATCCTGGAGATCCCTCTACACAGCCTGACTAATGTTTCAAAAAGATGCATGACTAAACTAATCCAATCATAAGATTTAAGACTGAATAGATATCAATACGGTAGGTTTACGACTTTTTTGGTACTTTTCCTTACTAATGTTTGAGATACTAAAATGGAATTAAAGGAACGTGCATACTAGTTTTCCGGAGTAAATTAGAAGGTTATTTAGCATCATGGTTACTCCTAATGTACCCGGTCGGTGAAGGATATGAAGCAATTTGAAAGTTTTAATTTTTTTTTTTACTGTGTTTGTGAGTGCAGTCGGATTGGCGGGGAGGGTGATGGACGGAGTGATGAAGTCGCCGTGCGAGACGTCGGTTCTCTTCCCGAGAAGCGGCGGCAACATCCATTCCTTCACCGCGTTGACGCCTTGTGCGTTGTTGGACGTGCTGTCCCCTCCTTACTCCGAAGAGCTCGGGAGGCCCTCCACGTACTTCCTCGAGTTCCCTATCCCTTCTCTTCCTGGTAAAAAAAAGGATCCCTCCCTCGTGCCGAGTTCCCTCTTCTTTGTGATCGTAAAAAGGTGGCAAGGCGATTAACGAGGCTTTGCGAATGTGTTTCTGAGTTGGCAGGGTATGTGGTGCTCGAGGAAAGAGACTTGCCGGAAGATTTAGAGGTCGCCGGAGCGCCGTACCTCGGACCGCCCGTCGTCACGGTGGAGGACGATCTTTGCTGACTGCTTCAGTATACGTGTACACACACCGTCTTTAATGCAAATACAGTGCGCCTTTCCATGTAGACATGTAAAATGTAAATACACGGGGGATGAGAACTTACATATCTATAATAGAATCTTTTTTGCTTTGATTCTCCATGTGTCTCAATATTACGCATATATCTCTAACAGTACAGAAGAAGTGAGCAAGGAACGATTCAAACTGTTCATTCGTAACTGTTTTTACCCATGAAGTAGCGATTTCTTCTTAAATTGGAGTGGGTTTGATTGAAAATTATGAATTGCGGTAAGTTTAGACTTCGGTTCTTTCACGAAATCAATGCTCATTCTAAGCTAGTTACGGGAGTTTAAGCTCGACAATTCAGTTTTAAAGCTGGGGCCGAGAGTTTTGACGGATGAATTTTGAATGTGTGAATCGGGAAGTGGATGTTACATATTCCTCCGGCCTGATTTGGCAAGTGGGTTTGCTTGATACATCATTCTCGCCTTTGGTTAGAGAGGTCCTTTTGACCAAAAGGGGGGGGAATCGCTGCTGGTAATTGTGAGTCTTAGTGACACGTTTTGGAATAAAATTTATTATAATTATGTCAATTCAGTTTTAATTTTTTTTATTATTATTTTTGCCAATTGAATCCTGCACTTTTTATACTTATACAAATTCAGTTCATCCGGCCAACTTTGGCCAGCTAGCGCTAACGTGAACAATTTTTAATAATACTTCAATATTTTTTCGAATTAATTTATTGTTCTTTTCCTTTTTATCCCTTCTTCTTCCTCCAGCCAATCGCCGATCCCGGCGACCAGCTAGAGGGGAGGTTGAAACCTCACCCTCGCCGTCACTGGGTGCGGCTCAACCTCGTCCAGCGCCTACCCTTGCCTCCCGGCGATCGGCTAGAAAAGAAGAAGGAAAAAAAATTAGAAAAATATATTATTAAAAATTATCGCATCAGTTCCGACCGATCTAAGTTAGCCAGATAGACTGAAATTGGCACAATGCAAAATATTATAACTCAATTAATAAAAAAAAATAGGACTGAATTGAAACAATTACAACAGATTTAAAAATATATATATAATTTGTACCGGTTTGATATGGTTTGACATCCAAACGGCACCGTGCTCGGTGCTCACTCCTAATAATACATTATCAGAATTATACGCCCAAATAATTGTTAGGCTCGGTGTCGAACTTTTTTTTTTTTTGGGGTCAAAAGGTATCGGACATAAAAGGCCTAAAATATTAGGAATTATTTAGTACGACGGCTAGGGCAAGTAATCCAGACTCCAAGCAATTCAGCAAGCAACCCTATTGGTAAATGAGGGGAGCTCCATCGGACATGACGAGAATTATAAGTCCAAGGGATGGGTAAGGCTAGGGTATCGGACTGATAAGAATTCCTACATAAGAAAGACCTTATTGGCACGATTATGGACGTACCAAGCCCATGAACATAAAGAATATGTCGTTGCTGAATTGTAAAGTGTGCTTTGATTAAATCCATCATAAGATTTAGACAAGTCTTTTAAGATGTGATATATGGTTAGATTGGTCCGACGTAGGTCTATTGGCGGTTTGGTTTTGCTTAAAGAGAAAACAAATAGTCTCTTTAATTTTATTTTCCATGGGCCACGTTGGGCCGTCACCTCTGAAGCTGTTGAAACTCGTCTTTATTTGTACAGGTCGTATGCGGGAATAGAATCTACGCGGTGTGCCTAACCGACGCTAATCTCGCAACGACCATATATGATTGATCAGACACCCACCAAAACAGGATCATGAAACAACCTTCAAATTAGGCCAAAGCGAAAAGGAAAGGCCATGTTTGAGGGATCTCCAAGCACCAAGAGTTCTTGTTTTTCTTTTGTTTGTCGAAGCTCCAAGAGTTCATCTCAACTTTTTCTTTCTTTTTGTCTGGTTTTGACACTCGAACTGGTTCTTCCGATGCGGGCCAATAGATCGCTGCACTCAGATGGTGAATTCGACGCACTTTCTCAGGTTGCCCAACAAAGCGCTACAGAAGACTACATTACCGGTTGCGTCTTTGACTACTAATCAAGCTATTCATGCATTTGCTGAATGTTGCTTGTAGAAAAGTGTCCTTGTGAATTTATTCCTTGAATGGCTCACAAAAATTGAGGACGGGGACGTATCCCAGAACTCAAGTTGTTGAATGGCTAATAAAGATTGATTACCACTGAACTCTCTGTTTCTACCGCAACAATGACCCGCGAAATCACTTGGCCATACTTACGCGAAATCGCCTCGACACATTTCAGGATGTTCCCAAATTCACTCCAGGACAGAGAGACAACCGATGTGCAGATGTGCGTCTGGCGTAATTTTAGTTTATTTTCCTGCAGACAAAGTTCAAGCATCAAGAACACGATCTCTGTAGTTTAGTTCACATCGTCGTCTCACCCGAGCAGCTTCCAGCATCATTATGCATAGGCATCCAAGTTCAAAAAGTCTTTGCCAACTTATAAAGGCGAAAAGAATGAGCATGATCAAATAAACTAGTGTGTGATCATCCCATCAATCATCCCTCGGCTATTTACAGGTAATCCACAAAATGGGCAATTGTAAGAGTCAAAATAAGCTTGCAAGCCAGAAAGGCTAATTGATGATGATGCACAAAAGTCTAATAGCCAAAATCACTCAGACATCTTGCCCAAAAATGTTTCGTAGAAAACATGGTTTACACACAGGAGTTAAGCAAAGCCGCTCGACCACTTAGACCTATTTGTTTTAAAATTTATCAAACTACTTCATCAAGAGCATGGTTTACAGAAAGGTCAATTGTAGGGAAATATGAGAGCATTCGAGAAAAAATCATACCAGGAGTATCTCAACAATGGCAGCACTATGAATTCTTTTTTGCTTATGCATCATGATTTCTCCACGGATTAAGAGCTTCTTTCATAGCCTGAGCTTCTGGCGAATTTTCCAAGCCCGCTTTCTCTGACTCCAATACAGTCACTTTATCATCTGCAACATACAAGCACCATAATCTTGCTTTTAATATAGTACTTTCAATGATGGAACTTGGTTGATCCCTTTAAAGACAGACCCTTTGGTAGCTAAATAATCAACCAATGGCATGGGAAAGAATCTGATAATCTTCATCATGAAGATGCTTCTGAAAGTATAACTACTTATGAAGGCAAGGCAAGCAAACAACATTCTCCCAATCTTTTGTCCATACCAAAGAGTCCATTCAGAAAGATGCGAGTGAGGAAAGTTCATCAGTCTTCGATAAGATCACAAAGGAAATGCAGATATAACAGGGTTACAAGTCACTGCATTTAATTATATTCCCTAAAAAAATTTGACCTCTTTCATAGTCCTCGAAAGACATGCAATAGCTGCTGAACAATCCACTCAATGTTTTCCTCAAGAAGTCCAACAGTGTTGTAAGTTCAACTTTAAATCACCGTATCCAAATTAATTTTCCAAAAGTTTCTCCCACAGATGTCATTAAATGAACAGATAATTAGTTGCATAAACTTCATTCTCATGAGCAATAATACTCAACAGACGGTGGAACGCTTCAAAATAATTGTCATTGCCATTCATCACCCGACACAACATTTTTCTCTTTTTGCATTCTGCTTTTCATGTAGAACAGCAACAACATTCAGTCAACCGCCATTAATACGAAAGCCTAAATCAAAGCCCTTCCCTGTCACAAGCTAGCAATAGAGACACACCACTGAAACCAGTAATATCCCCAACTTCACCCACAAAGCAACTGACTATATGATGCTTTGCTCATCCGAAAAGAGACGAATTTGAACACCTATCACCGCAATATCTGATACCATTCGACTAACACAATAGCCGCCAGACTAACAAAATTCATGAGCTTTAAAGTAAGATTTATCAGATAATATATTGCAGTCAATTCAACTGCTTAAAAGTGCCTAAAAGTAGCTGTTTCAGAGTTATTTCACGCCAATTTTAGGCTATGAGCTACCCAACAAAGATATGGAAAAAGTCGTAACAAAAAATTGCATGAGCAGGCAAGAAGGAACGAAAGGAAATGGAGAGTTCTCACACAGAAGCCGGTCTTGATCATGAACAACTCCATGGTTCATCCTATGAGAGCTGAGAAGACCACGATCTTCACGTACCAATCCAGAAACTTCACCACCATATCGAAGCTGCTCATGTGAACGCAGCGGCTGAAAGATGAAAAACAAAAGAAAATGCAGTAAAAAAAAAAACAGAGAGGAAAGAATTAGGCTCTATTTGTTTTGCGGAAAACGTGATGTTTCTAGAAAATGTTTTCCAAAAATTCATTTTTCCAAGGAAGTGATGATAGCTTCCAGTGTTTGGCTAAAACCTGAAATAGAACTAGAAAATATTTTCCGTTGTTTGGTAAAGGCAAAATTTCTTTTATCTCCTTCGCTCATTCCATTGTTTTCTCTGTACACAAACACTCCAAACCAAAACTCGGCAAAACTCATCACTCATGAACGCAATAGATATATCACTGCATATTCTTGTACCAATCAAATACTGTCGTATGTGTTTACATGACTTGAACAACAGAGCTCACGTACGCCAGAATCATGTATGTGCCCGTCATACTGAGAAGTGAGAACATTGTACACGTGTTTTACTCCGGGTCTCCAGCCACCACAAAATTTCCATCATCAATTGCCAGCCGTCACATATACATGATCAAAGCCATTATGAGTATTTACAATACAAAAAAGCGGAAAGGAATCAAAACAGAGAGAAATCAGGGAAAAACTGAATATATAAACAATTTGGACACGCAATTCTGTTCAGGAAAATCTGTAAGCCATGAGACACGTTTTTATATCGATTCGACAATGACAGACTATAATAAGGATTCAACGAGACGAGTTAATATTAAATTATCATATCATAACTCTCAGATCCAGCATGAAAAGAAACACGAACGCCTAACAGTACAATCATCCAATAGTGTAAGGTTAAACCAAAGAATGAAATGGCTACTGAACTCGTTTTTCCTATGAATGCGCATTCTTATGTCATTTACGCATTTCATCGAACAGGTAGAATGAATTTCCGCCGATGTAACTTGTATGCAAGATTGAAATAATGACTCACTTCAGATCATAACTTTCGAGTCTAAAAATCCACAACCACATGTAGTAAAGGGGAAAAGGATTTGAAAGAACTAAATTTAATTATTCATTGTTCATCTGGTCATCTTGTTAGCAAGACAATATATCAGATTTTGGCATGATTCAGATCATGTCTTCATGTAGTTCTTTAAACTCTACTCCATAATTTAGAAAGAAAATGACTAAACTTCACTGATCAAGGAAGTGAAAAAGAAAGAAATGGAGAAACAGACAATGACATTAAACCAGTGAACTGGGAAAAGAGAAATTCAATCCTGTACGATGCAAGTTTAACAAGAAGAACCACGTATGCATATTCGCATTTACATCACAGTGTTGTCGGGACTATATCAATCTATTGCCATCGAGATCGCAGAGCTTCCACTGTCGATGGCCAAGTCGAGAAACTGTCATGGCCAGTCCCTGGACAGACGAAGAGAGGTGTCGGGATCAAAACCACACCCCCCGAGATGAGAGCACGTGGTGTTGGAATCCACTCTCGAACTTCCACCTCCGATGGCCGAGTTATCCAGCGAAGTTGAGAAACTGTCATGGCCACCGTCGTCGATGCAGTCTCTGGACAGACGAAGAGAGGTGTCGGGATTAAAACCACACCCCTCGTGATGGGAGCACGTGGGGGTGGAGTCTACTCTCAAACTTCCAGCTCCGGTGGCCGGCTTCTCCGGCGATGTCAAGAAGGCGTTGCCACTACCGTCGCGGAGGCAATCCTCAGAGAGAGCCGAGCGACGAGATTTAAAACTCGCCAAAACAAAATCTATCTCTTTATGGTTCAAATTTTCTGAATTACTACCAAGCCCAGCTCCAGAATCGCCATTACCTATCGCGACAGATGATTTCTTCTCCAGATCTTCCAACCTTTTGAGTACAAGTTCTTGAGCGGCCTCGTACTTCCCGATCAGGGAATCCAAGTCCTCACCCATCGCGCATGAATTCAATTCATCCTCAATCCAGTCCTCCCACTCGGTCAGACCCCTCGTTGCCACGACGTCCCCATTGCCGCCAATGTACTCCGAGATCACCTCTTCGGCGGAGGGGTCGCCGAAAGAACAGAGCTTGCCGGCAGGGGAGAATACAATGACCGCGGCACGAGCGTCGCAGAGGTGGCAGAGCTCGGAGGCCTTCTTGAAGAGGCCCTTACGCCTCTTCGAATACGTCACAAGTCTTGCAGCCGGATTGGCGATCTTGGCGATTTCTGTTCGCCGGCGCTTACCCATTAAAAACGAATTTTGCAAGTATCTTTCACGGAGAGAGAGAGGGTTTAACGATTTGCAGGAATCGGTTTTCTGATAGAGAGCTTTCTAGGGTTTTTCTGGGTTTTTTTGGAGCGCGAGACAAGAGACTTGAAATTTGAAGTTGCAGAGGAGGGGAAGGGGCCGACGGCGGGGCATTTGAAACCTTCGTGAATTTTTTTGGTCCTCTGATAGCGCATGATAACACGGCAAGAAAATTCATTTGATGAAATTAGTTTCGAAGTAGAAATGCGTATAGTAAAAAAATTGATTTTTGATGTGATTTTCTACTTCTAATTAGATTTTTGGCCAATTTTGATAAGTTCAAAATTTATATTTCTCGACTCCAAAATCACTTTTCCGATCACACGAACCTCGCCCAATCACCATTGGCACCCGTGGCCAATCGACAACGACCGCTACCGCCAGTCCTCGGCGGCCGGCGATTAATAATTTTTCAAAAATAAAAATTTTCAACCATCACCAAACGATTTTTTTTTATCAGAAGCCAATCTGGAGTAGAAGTAGAAAAATTAACTTCTGCTTTTGAGAAGAAGTAGAAAAATCAATTTGTGGTCAGAAATTGATAAGTTAGTCAAAAGTGTTATCATTGATAGATTTGTGAATTGAATAAATGGAATGAATAATTACAATTAGGCACAATGCCTATATAAATATAAATACAAAGAAGGGCAAGAAAGTAAATACACAAAAAGACCTACCCCTAGTATATATAATATATCTAACATATATCTAACACCACCCCTCAAACTCAAGGTGGGTCAACTAGACATGGCCAAATTGGACCCGGACCCGGAACCGGCCCGTTGACCGGGTCCGCGGTTCCGAACCGGAACCGGACCTTCACGGGCCGGTTCCGGTTCCGACCCGTTATTTTTAATAAAAAATAAAATAAAAAAATAGAGAAAATGATAATTGCTTGAGGTGGGATTCGAACCTTTGATCTTTTAGTTGAAATAAGCACCTTAAACCACTCAACTACCTTCAATTTGATTGTTCATATTGCAAATAAATTATAAAAAATATATATGGACAAATTGAACCGACGGGAACCGGCGGTTCCTTGAACCGGAACCGCCTCTTTAAGGGCCGGTTCCGGTTCCAGCTTTTTTAGGAACCGGAACCGCCGGTTCCTGAACCGGAACCGGCGGTTCCGTCGAACCGTGCATGTCTAGGGTCAACTAACGAGAGTTTGGAAAGAAGAATAGCAAAGCGTTGTGATGTAAGAGATTTAGTAAATAAGTCAGCAAGTTGGGCTGCAGAAGTCACAAAGGGAAGAGAAATGATATGTGCTTGAAGTTGATGACGCATAATATGACAATCAATATCAATGTGCTTGGTACGCTCATGAAACATTGGATTTGTAGCAAAGTGAATAGCACTCTTGTTGTCACAATGAAGAAGAATGGGAGTAGAGGAGGCAACACCAAGATCAGCAAGAAGACGACGAAACCAAATAATCTCAACAGTAGTGTCAGCCATAACACGATACTCAGATTCAGTGGAAGAGCGAGACACAACAGATTGCTTCTTGGCATGCCAAGAAATCAGATAATCGCCTAGAAAAATATAAAATCATGTAATGGACTTGCGGCCAGTAACATCCGAAACCCAATCAGCATCATAGTAAGCACGAAGAGCAAGTGAGGACGTCGATGGAAGAAAAATTGAACGTGTCAGAGTACCACGAAGATATCGCAAAATGCAGAGTGCAGCAGCATAATGAACTGTACGAGGAGCCGCAACAAACTGATTGACAAGATGAACAGCATATGCGATATCAGGACGAGTGGTCGTAAGATAGACAAGACTGCCAACAAGAGCCCGATAGCAAGTGACATCAGACAAAGGCTCACCATCATTCGGACGAAGTTGTAAATGAAGTTCAACAGGAATAGTTGCAGTACGAGTATCAGATAACTCAGCATGAGTTAAAATGTCAGAAATGTACTTCTGTTGGGAGAGAAGAATACCACGTCGACTGCGAGCAACCTCAATACCGAGAAAGTAACGTAAGAAACCCAGATCTTTCATAGCAAACTAACGGTGAAGATGTTGCTTAGTATAAGCAATATGAACAGAATCATCCCCAGTAATAATCATATCATCTACATAGAGTAGCAGAATAGTACAACCAGCGGAAGAGGTATGAGTAAACATAGCATGATCATTCTCACTCTGAACAAAGCCAGCTGACTGAACGACATCTGTAAACCGTTCAAACCAAGCTTGATGAGCTTGTTTCAGATCATAAATAGCCCGACGAAGAAGACATACCTGGCCGGGTGAATGAGGCAGACCTAGAGGTGGTTGCATATAGAGTTCCTCCTAAAGAACCCCATGACGAAAAGCATTCTTCACATCAAGCTGAAAAAGAGGCCAAGTACGAATAGAGGCTACTGCAAGAAGAGTGCGAACAGAAGCCATTTTGGCAACAAGAGCAAAGGTCTCCTCATAATCTATCCCATACTCCTGATCAAAACCACGTGCAACAAGACGAGCTTTATAGCGCTCAATGCTTCCATCAGAGTGGGTCTTAATTTTATATATCCAACGACAAGATATTAAGGATTTGCCTGGTGGAAGAGGCACAAGATCCCACGTACCAGTGCGCTCCAGAGCAGATAATTCCTCAGACATAGCATCACGCCATTCAGCATGTTGTACGGCCATACAATAATTTGATGGTTCCTGCAAAGTGTGGACAGCAGCCATAAAAGAACCAAACTCAGCAGAATAACTTGTAGCCGCCACGTACCTAGCTGGAGGACGACGATCTCGCAGAGGATTCCGCCGAGGGGATGGTAGACGAGAATCGTCAAGAGGCGTCGAAGTAGCAGGCGAAGTAGACGAAGAAGGAGGCATATTAGGAGAAGGTGGTGACACTGGATCTGACGGAGAAGATATAAGAGGAGGAAGAGGAGACGAATCAAGAGGAAAATCTATAAATGCAGATGGAGAAAACTGTGAAGAAGTAGAGGCAGCGAAAAAGAAGGGTAGGTGCTCAAAGAACTGAACACTACGAGAGATATGAATACGTCGTGAAGAAGGATCATAGCACGTATAGCCTTTGTGTTCTGTACTGTAACCTAAGAAAGCACATCGAACTGACTTTGCAGAGAGTTTGGTACGCTCATGGGGTGGAAGAAACACATAACACGTACAACCAAAAATACGAAGGTGATGATAACTAGGTAGTTTTGAGAAAAGACGTTGGTGAATGATGGCTTTGGAGAGGACAAGAGAATGAAGTCGATTTATGAGATAGACAGCAGTAGATAGTGCTTCAGTAGGAACCAAATTGGATAACAGGAGAGCACGAGTAATATCCAAAATATGACGATGTTTTCGTTCAGCAAGATCATTTTGAGCAGGAACACCGGGACATGACAACTGAGGTAAGGTTCCCTGAGAAGTTAAGAAAGAACGAAAAACTGCAGAAAGGTACTCCCCACTAGAATCAGAACGAAAACTTTAATAGTTTTAGAGAATTGAGTATATATCATAGCTGTAAAGTTCTTATAGATAGAGATAAATTCATCACGAGAGCGCATGGAATAAACCCATGTATAACGAGAATAATCATCAATGAACAATACATAATACTTGAATCAACTTTTAGAAATTTGGGGAGCAGGACCCCAAACATCTGAATGTACTAAGTCAAAACAAGAAATTAAAATAGAAAAACTAATAGGAAAATGAGGTGCTGATTGTTTAGCTAAAGAGCAACTAGTATAAGGACGCATAACAGTAGATCAAACATATCCAAGTGCACCCTGTTGACGCAGAAAAGACAAACGGGAAGCAGATATATGACCTAAGCGCTGGTGCCAACAGTCAAGATCGAAGATGGCAAGAACAGGTTGAGGTGAAGGAAGCTGGAGATGCTGCATCAAATACAATCCTCCATGTCTACTACCCCTGCCAATCGTCCGACCACTCGTACGATTCTGTATAACACAAGAATCAACAGTAAATGTCACCATATAACCCATATCGGCAAGTTGCCCAACAGATAAAAGATTCAGGGCTAGCAACACATTAGGCACATTTAAACTGCCAGGGATAGTAAGTTGGCCTTGCATAGTAGCAGTAAGATAGGATCCATCGGTTGTAAAAAACCCTTCTAGATTTTTTAGTGCAGTCTGGTGAGTGAGACGATGAGCAAAGATAGTCATGTGATGAGCATCCCCAGAGTCAAGAATTCAGGAAGAACTATCACCTGAAGATTGTGCAGCAGCTGCTGTAGCAATAGTGGAGGATACGCCAGAAGAACCAAGATGAAGCTGAGCTAAACGAGAAAGCTGAGCCTCAATAGTAGCAAGACGATCATTTGAAAATGAGGATGGAGTGACACGATCTGTGGATGGAGAAGAAACGGGTGCAATTGAACGCAATGGTGCATCAGGAAGATCACACATTTTATGAAAACATCGATCTTCAATATGCCCATTTTGCTTACAGAAGTTACAATAAAAACGTAAACCTCGCTGAGAAGAAGCACGCTGGGAACCACGCACAAAACCACGCTGGGAACCACGATGAGAACCACGCTGTGAATAGCCAGATTGAAAAACACGTTGAGAAGAGCCAGATTGGAGACCACGTTGAGAGGAGCTTGGCCGAAAATCAGACTGTGGAGTGGCCATTACTACAGAGGAATCTAAAGATGGAGGAGCACCAAGAATTATTCGTCCAGTTTCCTCAGCCTGAAGTTCCTTGACTGCATCAGAAAGAGATGGTGCAGGATAATGATATAGAATCTGACTTCGAACTCCCTCAAATTCTGGTGAGAGTTGCATCAAGAATTCATACAAACGATTCTTGTTCTGATCTTCAAGTCTAGATGGAGCACAAGCAACACAATCGGCACACGTGAGACATGGTGGACGAGCCAACACATCAAGCTGGGACCAAAGAGACGTCATATAATTATAAAATTCATGAATTGTTCGTGTACCTTGAGTGGCACAATGAAGTTCCTGCATAAGCTGATAAACACGAACAGAACCTGTTTGTGTAAACATCTCAGCAATTTGATTACATAACTGTTTCGCACCAATAATTTGAGTAACTTGGGGGCGAAGATCGGGACTTAGAGAACCAAATAATATTGCCCATGCTTTTCTATCAGCAACACGCCAATCCCTAATTTCAGATTGGCGTCGTGAAATTTGATCGGCCTTATGTTTAGGATTTGCAATATCGGTCAATGGTACATGACAAGAATGAGTACCATCCACATGTTCATACAAATCACGATAAACAAGAGAAGCCATCAATGAGGGTTTCCAAATAACATAATTAGAGCCATCCAACTTAACATCAATGCGATCAATGCGATTATTATCAGCCATAATTCTAAGATAAATAAAACAAACGAAAGCAGAGTAAAGGAAGCAAAACCAGAGGCCAATCGCAAGAACAAAATTGTACTCCAAGATAGGACCGAATCTAAATGCTTGGGACCGATTGTTGACACCTGATTTTTGACTATCTTTTATTTTAGTTTTTATTTCTAAAATTAATTAAAAATATCAAAAAAGGTCAAAAAATTACAAAATCAACTTTGGAAGCCTTAGCCCAGCCTTAGGAGCCAATTTTGAATAAAAAATATTTTTTGTATTTTTTTAATATTTTTTGGAATTTATTTAATTATTAAAATACCCAAAAAAATAAAAAAAAATACTATCCGTGGTCGGAAAATTACAAAAAAATATTCAAAAATTTTATTTTAATTCCCTTCTTAATATTTTCACTTTTTATCGGGGAAATTTGGCTCGATTCATGGGGTTCCTTCACAAACATAAAACCGAAACGAGCCTAAAAAATCCTTTTTGAGTCTTTTAATTTTTAATTCTCACTCTTTATTAGTTATGACATTGGTTTATAAAGTCTTGAAATGCAATTGGGTCAATTTGCCCTCCAATTTGACCAATTTTAGCCAAAAGAGCTTAATTGCACAAAAATCTTTCAATTTAGTCCCCGGTTTCACAATTTTTGAAATTAAATTTCATACGGGCATACCCATTGAAATTAAACACCTCTACCCTATGCTTTTCATCATGATGAATCCATTGGTGGCCTCAATTTGGACTAATTTGGTCGTTTGGACTTCCGATTAGGCGAAAATCATTTTCGGATCCTAAGGGCAATTTGGGGTTTTCATTAAATTTCAATCAATTGTTTCACGAAAATACCCCTATTTGATAGAAAACATGTCAAGGAGTCAGATTTTGCCATCAATTTCATAAAAAGATGTCAAATTGGGGCTCAATTCGGACGATTTGGTCGAACCGGGCCGGTTGGGTCAGATCCGACCCGACCCGGTCCGATCGGGTCAGATCCGACCCGACCCGGTCCGATCGGGTCTGCAACTTAGTTGCAGACCATGGCCGGCGAACCAAAAGCAGCTTGAGTGGCGCACTTTGGAGGAGAAATGGAGGTTGATTCAGCGCGCGAAAGTGGTCGGCCATGAAGGAGAAAGTGGAGCTGAGTCGACGAGCAACACGATGGTGGAGGTGGTGGTCACCGCCGGCCATAAAATAATCACCAAAAACCCCTATAAATGGAGGTCTCGGCCATGGAGCAAATGGAAGAAAAAAAGAGAGAAAGGAAATTTTTCGAGCAAACCGAGGAAAGACGATCACTCTGAGCTTCCTAGACGCTCTGTGGATCGTTGTCAAGATAGCCGTTGCCATCAACAAGCCCCGGACATGTTGGTTTTCCTCCCCGACCTCTATTTCCATAGTGCACGTCATATGTTCGATGAAACGCCCAAATGGGCTTCGCGATTTTTGGCTCTCGGCCATGTAGTCCTCGAGCCCTGTCATTGCGCATTTCACCTCTTAACTCTCTTAGAACCGACCTTACGCCGAACTTGCCCTTATTTTTGCATTACGGCGCGATGAAAACCGAGCTTGGGAGCTCCGTCGGCTACGGTTCGGATTGGGGCTCGTCGGAGGAGTTTCGACGGCCGTCAAGTGCGGGGCGACCCCAGGTAAGTCACTAAACCTCCCTGCGATGCCATTTGAACGGATGGAAATGAGTTTGGACGAAAAAAAAAAAATTCAAATCACCTCGCCGGCGCCGGTTCGGGGAGGTCTTTTTGGGCCGTTTTCCGACGTTATTTTTGCCATGAAATGGTCGTGGGTTGGTTTAGATTTGATGAGGATCGATTTGCCTTCAAAAAATGGGAGATTCGGCGGTGTTTCCACGTCGGTTTGAGTTTTCCGGCGGATTTCCGGCGAGGGTCGCCGGATTTTGGCACTGTTCATCGTCTTCTCCAGCGACCCTCCGGCCGGTCAACGGGTCAGCGGCTGACGTGGCTTGCCACGTCAGCAGCCACGTCAGCGGTGGGGCCGGTTCGAATAAAAAATAAAAACCAGATCGGACGGTGGAGAACGTGCCACGTGTTGCGATCTGGAATTTTTGAAAAATAAAAAAATGATTTTCAGATTAAATAAATGGATTTTCGGATAATAATAAAAAAATAATAAAAAATTTCAAAAATCAATAAAAAAAATATAGAAAATCATAAAAAATTCAAAAAAAATTCGAAAAATTCAGAAAAATTCTAAAAAAATTCCAGAAAATAGGAAATGGCCACATTCAACTAGCCACAACCTGTTTTGGGTCTTTCGGCCCTCGGTTTTTTCAAAAATGACGGTTTTGCCCTCCCGGCTAACCGCCTTCCAAAAAATTCTAAAAATTCTAGAAAAATCCCAAAAAATAGGAAATGGCCACAATCAACTGGCCAAGGCTCATCCCGGGTGTTTTTGAACCCCGACCCTTCTTAAAATGACGATTTCGCCCTTTGAGGCGAATCGTCTTCCAAAAATTGAAGAAAAATCAAAAAATTCCAAAAAATGGGAAATTGCCACAAACAACTGGCCATGGAATATTTTGGGTAATTCGGTATCCAAACCTTCCAAAAAATTGACGATTTTTCCCTTCGGGCTAATCGCCTCCAAATCTTCCCATTTTACCCCTGGTCCGAAGTCACACCTTCTTTAAGCCTTTATGGTTATACTAGGAAGCCATTGACCTGAATTGATGTGCATCGATCAGATTTATTTATGCACTTGATTGCGCTTTCATTTAAATTGATTGTGATTGATAGGAATAGTTTTCCGATCTGCATGAAACCCTGAATTAAGCCTACCCCACCTAAAATTGCGCCTGCATGAACTCTTAGCTAGGAAAATCACTCGCGTTAGGTACCGAGAGGGCGTTGGTAATGACACCGACGTAATCAAGTCCCCGAACCCAAAATCTCTGGTTCCGCAGAACTGATCGACCACTCCCAATCGGTCAGTAGGTTTCCGGTCTACCCTCCAAGAAAGACCGGTGGCAACTCCAAATGCATGCACAAATTGCACATGCCACTACGACCACACTAAGGTCGAAAGCGATCGGCTCTTATCGCCGAATCATTCTGAAAAAAACTCCCGCCGCGATTTGGTATGGGCCTGGGAGGGCTCGCGCCGATCCAAGACCTGTGATTGGTAATCCATTAGCCGCGTCCGCCTTCGGACGGGTCGCGACACCGATTGACGAAATTTTGCACGAGCAACGGCTTCGGGAACAAAATTCTAGTCACAACACCCAATAAAACTCCGGTCCCCGAAATACCAGCACTGGAACAAAAGAACGAAATACCCAATAAAACTCCGAATCACAGCGTGGGACAGAAAATGGTTTGCCGCACAGAAGACGAAATCCAAACCCGTTGGACGAACACGCTCGCGGGAAGTCAATCCAAATCCGATGGACGAACACGATCGTGCAACTGAAAATCTTTGATCCACTAATCGTCGAAATCCAAGATTACTCATCGACAAGAAATCGAAGTTGCAGGGCGAAATCCAAAAATCCACTAAGATGCACAAAAGTGGATAGAATTCCACTGAGATGCATGAAAAAAAAAAGACGCCAAGAGAAGACCTTGCGAAATTCAACTCGAGCACGAATCCAACTCGAGTACGAACGAGAACGAATGTCGCCTACGGGGGGAGAGTAGGAAACTATAACTCTGATACCATGATAGATTTGTGAATTGAATAAATGGAATGAATAATTACAATTAGGCACAAAGCCTATATAAATATAAATATAAATAAGGGCAAAAAAGTAAATACACAAAAAGACATACCCCTAGTATATACAATATATCTAACATATATCTAACAATCATCTGCTATCTAATTTATGTAGGTGATTAAATACTAGTTTTCATAATTCGTGTCATTGGTCCAATGAAATCCCTTTACTATTAACACTGATGTGGCATTAAAGTGTAGAATTCAATTTAACATAAGACAAGGAAATGGAAAAGCAAAAAATACATCCAAAGATTAAAGTCATCACAAATTTCTCAGTCAATTTTTTTGAAAACGGGTTTGTCCGTTTGTAAACATTTATTCTATGATTTTCTTTTTCTTTTTTACTCTCTTCAAGCACTTGAAAAGAGAAAAACAGTTGAATAAAATACATGACAAGCTATACTATAAGTAATTTGTTACGTGGTTATTATTTCATGGAAAATTGTTGTGGTAATTGCAACATTTGATCCAAGGGATATTTTTTTTTCCTTGAAAAATAATGGACTCATTATATAAAAATGTAATGCCCGACTAAAATATTTGCTTAAATGTACAAAATAAAATAATGCGTAGTACTATATTTTTCCTCTCCCGATGGATCGATGCGCGACAAAATCACATAAATCTCTAAGCATAATGTAAAAGTAAATTTACATCAACAAAAGTAAAAAAAAAAAGATATAAATTGATGCCGAATAGTAATATACATAGTTTAGGTATTATATTTTCCTCCAAAACCATAACTAGTCATAGGTTATGAACGTCGCTCACATGCAAATTTAATACCATATGAATACAAGTGATGCCTACGGTTGTAACCCATTGGTTAGAAAGGTGGTAAAGAAAGCTTTGGAAAATATGGTCCGATAATAATTCATTTTTTTATCCGACATCAAACAAATTTCATTTTTTTTAAAAAATTATCAATGATCATTGCGTACACATGATGCACTAGCATTTACGTTTTTGAACATAATACGAAAGCGCGGTGATAGTAATAAGATTAATTACAAAATCCGAATTCTATGAACCCAAGAGGATTTTTTTGTGCAAATATGAGTGGTATAAATTTTAGATATCACTACGAGCCCGACAAATCTCAAAAGAAATAGTACGAGTTAATCGGCAGAATGACCAAAATTATCAATTTCTTTACTTGGGCCTGATCAATTTGGGCCGGGTAATTTTTTGGCCCAAACAGCCACACTGAGTAGGCAGAGACCACCACCAGCCATATAAATACCAGGCCACGGACGTTCTTCAAACCCTAATTGCAGAAGGCTGATACAAGCTCCAGCAGACAGCAAACCTCGGAGCCGCCTCTCTGCCATTACCTCTCCGAGCCAAAAATGAAGGTTCAATCTCTGTCTCTCCAGCCACGCTCTGAATCAAAGAATACATGTAAGATTTTACTGAATCGTTTTGCGGTTTCTCTTGCTTGTGTGCTTTTTGCAGTTCAACATCGCCAATCCTACCACTGGCTGCCAGAAGAAGCTCGAGATCGACGATGACCAGAAACTGTTAGTTCTATCTCTCTTTGCTCTTTGTTTGTGCTCATTGGATTTAACCAAGTAGACCAAATGTCGGTTAGTTCTTGAGTTCGTTAGATGTTTTTTGCGGCCGAGGTCGTGTGGGGCTCCGAATGAGCTCGAGATTTTCCTTTTCGTTGAATTCACTTGGATGGTTTGGCTGTGAATGGGCGAGTGTGGTGTGCTGTTCTATGGTGGGAATTCTTTTCTGAGCTACAGTTTGTGGTTGTTGTTTAGCTCGTTGAGATATTCTGCCGTGGGTTTTGGGGAGTGTGTTCGATGCATTGAGTTTTTTCTCGACCTGTCACATGGTTTTCCAGCGTTGATCATCAGTGGCCTACATGATAATTTCCAATGTACGGTTTGCCTTTTTCAACAAAGCAGGTTATCTCCAGACAGAAAAAATATCCATTTGGGGGGAGGGGTTTGACGGGGACTAATTGCTAAAGCTCGAGTAGATTTTCCATTTGTTTCCTGTTTGATAAACAATTTATTTTATCTATGTATGTGCTCGTAAAGGGTTGTTGGCTTAATTGGAGTTGAAATGCTGCCTGCCTAAACTTTGTAGTTGATGCTGATGTGTCTGCATGGTCGTTGGCACCGAAATCCATTGTGTTTACAATTTATGCTGTGAAGATGTTGTTCATGTTGATTGAGCTATTGCTGTAGTCTCTCTGGTTGTCTAGTTCTGCCTAATTTATGTTCTTTTTCCTCGAATGCTGACAAATTTGTTTTGCTGCTGACTGCTGGTTTTGCACATCTTGTAGGCGAGTGTTTTATGACAAGAGGATTTCACAGGAAGTCAGTGGAGATGCACTTGGAGAGGTATATTATGGTCAATGAGTTTTAGCTTTTGTCATTGACATTGTGCTTGTCCTTGTATGTTTTTCCATATGTTCCAGTTGAGAGTTAACGTTTTCGTAACAGGAGTTCAAAGGTTATGTTTTCAAGATCATGGGAGGATGTGACAAGCAAGGGTTCCCAATGAAGCAGGGAGTCCTGACTCCTGGCCGTGTCCGCCTCTTGCTTTACAGGGGTGAGTGATTTGTAGCCTGAAAATAGGAATGAAATCTTTTGGACTTACAATAGGCTTAATACAGGACACGGAGTGAGGTGTTAATATTGGTAGCATCTTTTTTAGAGTCACTGTTACAGTCAACTTTTGCATATTTAAGGGCACAAACTTTTATTTTCCTTATTGAACTATAGAATAAGGCTTATTCTTTATCTGATCAGGAACCCCTTGCTTCCGTGGATACGGAAGGAGGAATGGAGAGAGGAGGAGGAAGTCTGTGCGTGGGTGCATTGTCAGCCCTGACCTTTCTGTTCTGAATTTGGTTATTGTGAAGAAGGGAGAGAGTGAGCTCCCTGGTCTCACTGATACCGAGAAACCAAGGATGCGTGGTCCTAAAAGGGCTTCAAAGATTCGCAAGCTCTTCAACCTTTCCAAGGAAGATGATGTCCGGAAGTATGTCAACACTTACCGCAGATCATTTACTACAAAAACTGGTATGTTTCCATGATATCCTGTTCTCGCTTATCCAAAAGGGAATAAAAAGTGTCATGGACAACTAGTGACAATTCTTTACAAATTTACCTCCAATCTTGACCCCGGTATTCTTGGCTGCAATCTCAGGCAAGAAGGTGAGCAAAGCTCCCAAGATTCAGAGGCTGGTCACTCCTCTGACTCTGCAGAGGAAGCGTGCGAGAATTTCTGACAAGAAGAAGAGAATTGCCAAGGCCAAGGCTGAAGCTGCTGAGTACCAGAAGCTCCTTGCCTCCAGATTGAAAGAACAGAGAGAACGTCGCAGTGAGAGTTTGGCCAAGAAAAGGTCCCGGCTTTCTGCTGCCTCTAAGCCATCCGTTGCAGCTTAGACCATATTTTGGTTATGTCTGGAGTTTTGAATATGACTGGAGTCACTTTTAAGACTTTTCATGTTTGAAGTTCAATTTTGATGGTCGTGTGGTCATCTTGTTCTACAACTTAGATACTATTTAATTACTTCATCATGTCGTTGCTTTGTCTGGTAGAATGTCATGAATTTCTCTTCATCAACTGATATTTACATTTAGACGGGCGGTGTTTTTTCATCACGGAATCATGGAGACACCACTTGCTGTTTCTCTCTCTATGATATTTTTGTTAATTGGAATTGCTTGCACAGATAGTGTGAGAAAGCTGGCGAAAAAGATTTATAGATGCTTATTTTACTCGCTGTTTCTTTACCAAGACAACGTTCGGGGATATGAATTAGAGCGTGTTGAAAAACAAGATTATTCTCCCGAAGCAGTAACTAAATCATTCATGTCAATCGTATGGTATAATTTGGTATGAAATCATCCCATGTATATATCCTATGGTACAAAGTGTCATGGCCAACCATGTCAGTATGCCTTATTAGCAATGGATCTTCACAAACAAATCAATAATTAATTGATGCTATCGTCTTGGTGCGGCAGCAATTTCTTAAAACTGGGAATTCTGGCTGTTGTGTTGTAAATGGCAAATGACAAGATTAAGGGAAGCCCTTGTAGCTGTTCAATTCTCCCCACACCGTCTGTTCAACTTCTTCCCAAGATTCTGCACGTCTGAGGTCCTTCCATATACTGAAGATAGCTGCCAGAACGTTCTCGTCATGCAAGATACAATAGCACCTGCATATGCATTTTAATATGATGTCAGACGTGGAATTTAGGGTCGGGGAGAATTAGTATTACCCTCCCCTTTGATAGAAATAAATTGCACGGAATTAGAAAGTTGAATTGGGAAATTGGCTACCGATATCCTATGATTGGGACCACACTAGTAAAAGCTTGGTTACACCACGGCCAATGCATTCTTCCGATGTAACATTCGAAAGGGAAGGATGTGCCAAGGCTAGTAAGAGAGGCAAAATCAGATGTCTATAACTATTTAATCTTAGTGAAATTGGCTTGTCAACATCTCGGGTCTTGCATCATATATGACTCCGCTTGTCATATATACCTTTCTTGTCTCCAAGAATTGTGGCAACATTAGGCGATACGTCAGGGTCAATTCATCCAGCATAAAAGTACAGATATATACTTTTTACCATCTCCATCCCTTGACAAGCACGGGATTGGTAAGTGTCAATGTGATGGATAAGAGAGGACCAATAACGCAACAGCTGAGGATGAAGTACCCGATTTGCCAAAGTCCGATGAAGATGATAAATTTAAAGAAACAAGCAATGTAGTTATGGTTGACTGAAAACCCTAGGTTGGAGATGACATATGATTGACAACAAAACCCGACAGGACAGTGCTAACACTAGTTCTTTTACCTGTTCTATGTGGCGAGTGGCAAGACGAAAGCGAAAATCAGGTCTTTGTATGCTTTCTCATGGTGGCTCTCGGGATAAGATTGTAGGATTGCAATGGAGAGGAAAAGAGAAAACACGATAGACTTTCAATGAAGTATTATTACTCATTCAAAATTACATAGGAGTTCATAAAGAGACTCTTAATACTTAAATATCTACCTACCTTACTCAAATATCAAACAATTACCTACTACTACCCATAAGTATCTCATACTGCTAATTTTCTTCAACAATGAGCAACAGTTTCACCCATTGGCTTGCCATCATTCATTTTAGCCAAGGCCCGACTAAGTGCAACCCTGCACAAAAGATGCTTTCTAGGGAATGTCTACTTCTCATTGACTGCCCCTCAAACACACAATGTGCATGCACATGTTCATTTTTCAAGTAAATTACTTGCATAAAACCAACTAGAGATAATAAAACTATCGAACAAACACAATAGGAAAACTATGACTCACATGGCACGGTAGGACAGCCGCTGGTATTTGCTCTCCCCCAAAGACTGATGCTGTAATTGATTTTCTGGAAAGGGAATCTTATAATTCTGTAAAAGCTGTTTTAAGAGATAGGAATCACCTCGAAAGACATCCAGATGTATTGGAATCAGATCATAAAGCGGGTCCCCTGCAAAGAAATAAAAGGTCGTTCAGTACCAGCACGAATGTCCTGACTTGCTAGTAACTCCTCTTTGCCCTTAGATTCAGAAGAATTTAGGATTTCAGACATCCTAACTGGCATGACTAAACCTTAGGAATCTGTCCTCATAGTTAATGGGCATGGCTATACAAGTACATTCCAATTTACTTAGCAACTATAGACATTTATGAGTGCGTCAACATGGCATGGCTGTACATGGACCTTAGCTCTGTGAATTTGAAGACTAGCTGGCTAATAAACAACCAAGCAAAAATGTAGATGCTAACATGAAAAGCACTAACCTATGGACAGATCACTAAAATCTAGAATGTGACTTGGCTGCCACGACTGTCCTGGTTCACCACCATCACGTCCATTATCCATAGATCTCACTCGAGGCAAAATTTGATCAGTGCAACATTCAATAGAACGGAGTTTCATGTGAATATTGTCATCCATAATATCAGAGTGTATCCACGAAGGTTGGCAGCCTGCCTTGGTGTAATCATCCTGAAAAAGATGCACAGTGCACATTCAGAAACAAAGGTTATGAAGAGGATAAAAGATCAACTCACACCCGACTTGTGATGCAACAACAGCCCAAGATGCTTATTGAATAATCACACTTTTCATGTCGCATGTGAGCAATCAGCTGCAATATTTCACAAAAAGAAACATTGGGTCCATAAACCCTTTTTCTCCTCTAATTTTTAGTTCAGATTCAGATTCAAGCAGCATAACAGTAGATCCTGGTTCCCTAGAAAGTTGATCTTTGGGGTGCATCTCAAAAGTTTTCATGGGATTTGATGAGACAAAAGATGACTGGCCACAACAGGTACACACTGTCAAATTCTAGCATCTAGTGAAAGAAACCAAGTATTATTCCATAAGCTGCATCACCTTATACAAGAAAAGCAGCTCCGTTAGGTCATCTGGGATGTACTCATTAACTTTCTCTATCAGTGTGGTAGGAATTGGATTGCCCCTACAAGATAGAAGAAGTGTTAAAGGTCTGACATTAACTGGAATGTGAACCTGGAGTTCTACTAATACTCAACAACTTTCTCTATCAGATGCCGATTGTCCTTCTCATTTATGAACACCCTCAGCACCTGTCAAATGACACCCTCAAGATCGGGGGTGTCTGCTCTCACACACAGGATTTTGTTTAACATCTAGTTCACGGAAAATAAAATAAATTTGTCATCAATTTTCAAATAATACACAAAGGTCTTGCAGAATCAAAGGGACAACATTTCCCTACAACATCAACATCAGCATCAACAACACCTTTAATCATATTGCAATTTGGACGTGTTCGTACATTATAGTAATGCATTTTTGTCTGCTGCAGCCAATGAAATTCCATCAAGTCCTTTGAATCAGTTGAACTTACCATTTAGTTAACCGGCTTGCTAAATCCATCTTTTTCCTGCTTAAAGTCCCAAGGAAGGCATCCCATTCTGCAGTTGCTTTTGAACTAAACAGATGAGTCTCCACCTGATGGTTTACAAGCTGCAAGTCCACTGTCTGTCCAATTTCTGAGAAACTTGGAGAAACAAAAGGTGGGCAGGGCAAAAGATGTAGGTTATGCAGCTGTTCTCCTAGAAAGGCTGCTAGATCAAGTGTGTCCTGACATGAAAGTGCATCTCTTCTGCAATTCAAATGTACAGGAATCTGTGTCAATACATTAAATACATCTGCGCTAGCACACATGAACTTGAAGTCACCATTGCCCCTGCATAGACAAGACCACTTACAGGTGAGCATATATCTTCCCTCTGCATCTTTTAGTTATGATGAATGGCCATATTCCGGAACAGCTAGCTGAACAGATTGATTCGCTCATAGGCATTCCAGCTCTCGTATATTCGTATCTTTTCTTGTTCCAAACACCAAAAGGAAAACCATCCTCTGAGCACTTCGGTGGGATCAAATTATACTTTGAAATGATATCAGGCACTTTTTTGCCATCCCATGGCAGAACAGTAAGTGATTCATCTTCAAAATAAAGAAGGCCGCTAGCCAAAACATCTGGAATGTAATTTCTCAGTGGAGAGCCAGCTTGATCCACTAAGTTATAGAATTCAAGCTGCAAATGTGAGAATAAAGATCAAAATATGTAAAATGCATTACACGAATGGAGTCATAAGATTATACCTCTGTGCCTAAACAATACATTGCATTCTCCAGGCCCTCTTCAACAAATATCTTAACTACATGATCCCCGATGAGGTAAACCTGCAAAAGAGACAGGAAATTCATTGAATACAGAGAACTAAAGAGATTCTCATTCCCTTGCTGAAATGTCTATAGCATAATAACATGCGATATTTAGTTCGTTTTAATGTGCACTCCAAATTCAAGTTTCTATCATCCAGGTAAGAAGAAAGTAAAGAGTCTAAAAAATGAAGCTGCGTGCCGGCATACAGGAACAATGCCAGCCCCAATCTCTGCATATATGCCTTAAGAATGGTCAACAAACAGCCAGCTTAGCAGAATGGAATTGATCCTCCAGTAGAATGCCTCAACAAATGAGCAGCCCATGATCCTGATACTACTGATTCTATCTACAGAAATTATACTCAAGTTTAGATTCCTTTCCATTTACCTGTAGATACCTGGCCCGCTTGAAATTTGGCAGTATCTTTCTCAGACCAACTATACTCCCACTCAGAACAATTTCACCCCAACTCTCATGGTTCCCCAGAAACATTTATTGTGTGCTTAAAGTAGCAAAATGAAAAGACATCTACTATTAATATCCATGCATAAAGAGTTGGAAAGCCATCTACTAATCCTGCCTCAGAGGCTATAAGTTTGATTATCGTTGTAGTACTTCTTGTTGTCATCAATGGACAATCGAGTTCCTAAAGACTCCTCCCAGATTAATCGTGCATGAAATCACGACAATATACATACACATGAGACAACAGCAGTTGCAAAGAAGCTAATGTTTCTTGAAGAATGGACGTACCGGATTGCTACCCGTTCCAACAGGAAGCCTCTCACTGTCCGTTGGATAAGGCAATTTGTAAAAAGCACAAATTTCTGTTAAGCATTTCAACCACTTCTCTGTATTGAGTGCAAGACATGCCCCCTAAAACAATGTTCAAAACTGAATTAGATCATATGAAATGACCAGAGCACGAGAAAACAAAGAAAAACACTTAGAACTTGAAGAATCTTGGGAACAATGTGTTTTCTTAAGTTGTTTAATTCTTCTTTTATGATGACAACTGGAATTCACATTTTCTTGAATCTTTCACTGAAAAAAACAGGCCAAGTGGTTGATAATGACATGCATGTGTAGATTAGGCACACAGCATATAACCATTTTCCCACACTACCAAGAAAAAAAATACTATATGTGAGCCACCTACCTCCGCTTGGCTTTTGGCTCGTTCTCTTACCTAGTTCAAGAGGTTAGTGGTGTATTTTAAGGCTGAGGTATACCTTACCTAAGTGGGTTTCCTCGCCATAAAAGAGAATGAAGAAAGAAACAAGACACTAGCCTCTGCAAATGTCAAAGATGAATGAGTTTGATCTGAAAAGACTAACCTTCCATAATAGTTCCCTCATCTCCGGTTTTCCAACCCAAAGCTTAAATAACCATTCTCTCATTTCTCGTTGTCCTATGCAGTTCCCTGAACTCCAAGGAGACGTGTAGTGGTCTTTATCTTTATCCAAAAACATAGCCAAGAAATCTATATCATAGGTGAACTCTTGCTTCCACATATCATGACTTATGGATATACCATTTGCAGTTCCGCCATTGGTCATCTGGTCTTCATGTTGAGTTCTTAACCTCTTCTCTTTTCTCATTGAATCTGAGTGACTTAAGGTATCAAATTGATGAAGATCAGACATTTCTTCTTCACCAGACATGCCTCCATCCACAGCTAGCAACCCAGCTCGTGACACTCCTTTATGACGATAACCAGGAGCCATATCCAAGCATACAAACTCAAAATTCTTTGAATTGACATAATTTTGCGTTACTGCAACTGTTGTCTCCAAATTCAGGACGCAATGCCACCACCCACTAGGAACAAATATTGTCTCTCCAGGAAGCTGGGTACATTCTATTGGTTTATCTTCATCAGCAAGAAGTGGATAGAAATCCAGCCACCACTACACAGAGACATGATGTGAGTAAAAGAAACACATCAAAGTGCATATAGAAGAATATGAACAGAGAAGATTAAAACTCCTAGGTTAAGTATTAGTTACCTGCAATGATGATGGACTCTGAACATTGACATCACCATCATCTTCATTCACATGTACTGTAACACCCAAAGGCACTTTTCCTGGAGGATATAATGCCCACCTGCTTCAACATCGTTTTCATAAATTACCTAGTGAATACAATTCTTTCACTTTGCAGCAACTACCAACAAAGTAAGTCGTATTAAACACATAAACATGACTTGCAAGTCATAGCCACACTAACATTGTAAGCTGGTTTTTTATTTTTGGCCAATGTATTTTAGGCTGATTGAGCGGCAACTTTATTATTTAAGTTCCTTAATAACAAAGCAAACAGAGAACTTAATTCTTCAATATATGTTCCACTTAACTTGAAGTGCAAAACAGGAATAATACAATGGTGGAATGCTCAAATTGAAGACTATCTTTGTTCATCACATAAATCAGCGAAGACGCAGATGTCGTCTACTCTATCAATGAGAGTTTCGAGAACTAACAGCCAAAACCATATGAGTGACGCTCATGCCTCTTGCTTGATCCCAGTCATGACGAAGCCCAGTTATTCCAGTGTTATATGACTGCATACAATATGTTGTAAAACTCGACATGATCATGCGATTATCTTTATATGCATACACTGTGCTCTCCAAGCATGACTATTTAAGTGCCCTCGCACTCCTGGATAATTTTAGTAGATAAATGTCCTACATCACAGTGATAAAGATGCCACCAAATAAAAGTGCTCAAGATATCCCTGCTTCACATATTACTTCATGAGCAACTTTGTCATAATCTAAGCTACCAAAAGAGGTGCTGATATTGCATAAAGGTTAAAAGATACTTGAAGGAATGTATATTCTCCGAACGCATAGATTAATTTTTATGAACTGGTTTGTTGCAATAAGAGTAACTACAATGTACCTTTTCCTCCCGCAAAGAAGAGTGTTCCAGGCACTGGTGAGAGCCGGATCAACATGCCATGAGGCACCAGACCTCTCTGGACCAATAATGAGCCATCGGAAGGGAGGCCGCTGCTCATAATCCAAAACATCGAAAAAGTCTTCTTGAAAGAGGTGAGGCACACAGTAATCCTTCAATAAGCCAGGAGCAACTTCTCCAAACTAAGGAATTTTCAGCAAATTTACTTTAACAGTGAAAAACTGGGAGAGAAAGCAAATCGACCACATATGTTGCCCGAAAAGAGGACATGGAGGAAGAAGAGGAGAAGAGGCACCTTATCATCAAATATGTATAGAGGATCCTCATCATGCTGGACTTTCATGTATGAAACATAATCCTTAAGATTCATCAGGATCTTCCTTGAACTCCGTTGAGATATTCTAAATGCTGTGTCTCCATAGTTGCATAAAAGCTGGTCAATGGTCCATAAATTTTTTGCTGGCCATGTATCAACTAGTCCAGAGAGCAGAACCTGATAGAAGGTTGAGAAGCATTTCCTTCCTTTATGCACAATAAACAAGACCTTCTGTCTTTTCTCCCAAAAAATAAGACCTATTTTCTCACAATTTTCAACACAAGCAGGATTGTCCTATATTAATAGAAAATATCCTCCTCACTCAAAGCAACAGCAGATCACTTTCTAGGAAAGAGTTACCAAGCACAACGGTTATTAGACAAACAGATTGCATGTGCTTGTTTTGGTGAGAGAGGAAGTTCATTCCTGTCCACTTTGGCATGGTGTTCTAGTTCACACTTCTAGGGAGTAAGGAATATGCATTTGCAAATACAAAAGCACATGTGCATGCACTAGAAAGAGTTTAATTATTTGTTTTTATAGTTTTTGAACCCACAAACCAAATCCAATGAACAGAGAACAAAAATGCAAAAAGGAAAAGAAAAGGAGAGAACGATAAACTGATAAACCAATGGCTCATTAGTGGGCATTCAAAAGCAATCTTCAATCTTGAAGAAAGCCTATATAAAGTTCAGTTTCTGTTTCAAATCAAGCATAGCCAAACCCTACACTGCTCTGAGGGTTGTGAAAGGATTCATTATACAAGTATTATTAGATCTGGAAGGTGCACAATATACACTTTGTAGTAGGTATATTCATGTTACGAAGTTCGTCTCCACGTAGATATAACACATCTAATAAATTGCACAAAAAAGTTGCAGACCAATGAAAATAATGAGGCAAAAGAAGGTGATCTATCATGTCATTCAGTAAAAACATATCGTTATAATTATCATACGTCCAAAATTGTCTATCAATCGGTAACTCTATCCCATATCAATCATGACAAGATAACTATTCTTCATAACCACCATAAACTATTTTCTAAAGATGTGCCCGTCTTTCTCTCTTTCCTGCCTTTCTAAAATATCTAGAACGAAATTTGTGCGATGATGGTCATGCACAACATCAATCATTTGAAACTTTACCGGCTTTTTTCCATCATATTCATGGCGAAATTCTTCTAGAGAAATGTCATTCTTTCTCTCCACGTTTCCGCTATCCACAGAAAACCCGTTCAATGTGGTGTGGCACCTATACAATCTTCGATACAAGAACAATGAATTGAATCCTGCAGACAGTAGTAACAGAAAGTTTTAAGACGACATCATGCATCATCTTCACAAGTGATCTGAAAGAAATTGGCTCCTCTAGGGGATGAAGTGATTGAAAAAAAAAGAGAGAGAGAGAGAGTATGTCACAAAGCTAATACCATCAAAATGCAATCTTTTCCTGCAAGTTTCAATGTACTCAGTTGGAAGATTCTCTCTGCATAGAGAAAAAGCAAGGGAAAAAAAGCAGCATGTATAAACTGTAAGTAAAAAATAGAAGTAAATGCCAACTGACTATAAAAACCACCAATGATAGAGAAACTATGGAAGTAGTTGGAGAATGAGTCCCGAGACATACAAACAGAGCGTGGTTTCCTTCCAGGATCCTCTGTATTGAAGAAGCTTATCTGACCTCTTCAAACTCAAGCAAAGACTCATCCAGAGTGGTTCCTCATTGCATAGAATGTACATCGCACTACAGTGTCACAAATCCAACCAATGAGAAAGCATATAAAATCTGCAGCTGCAAACTAAACTCTGGAACCCAAAACGTCGACTCATCACTCCTACCCATGATAGCAATTTATTTCTTTGACAAGCCAGGGCCATAAGATAAATTTCAAACTAAGCAAGCTTATAGCACGTGCAGGACGCACAAACTACCGAGCTAATGGAGTTCAGAGTAGAAATGCAACGACAATCTAAAGCTTCAATTCCATGACCTGTCACATTTTCACGAGCCACCAAAAGCACGAAATATGAAGCGGTGATAGTCTAAAGCCATGCTAAATGCAGCATGGAGAACCAAAGTTTATTTCTGTCCATAACATCTAAGCTTCAGAATGGAGCTCAGCACACACCATAATCTCTTAGCTTGTTCTAATGCAACCGAACTACTCTCTGTTCATGTGAACATCAATTGGCACAAAAGTTGAGCTTCCGCTGATTTGCTTTTCCCGAACCGCCTCCAATCACGAACCACAAGGACAATTCGCGACCTAATTGTGCAGTATCGACGCAACACGTGCGTCGATCACCTAAAATCGAGAGGAACTGACCAGAGACAGAGACAGAGATTCGCTGACCTGCTGACGCAAGACAGACGAGCCACGTCGCGAGGTGAGAGATTCTCAAGGATGGAACAGATGATTTCGTCGGGAAGGACTCGGAGGTCACCGAGAGCGTCGGGCCTCCGATCTCTGAACCCGAGCGGTGGCGCTTGAGGAGTCTCCATTGACGAGGCGAGGGGAAGATTCCGAGAGAGGTAAAAGAAGAAGAGTGATTCGGCGTCGGCTTTTGCAGTATATATACGTTTGGCTGTCCACCATTTCTCCGCGGCAACCGAAAAAGCGAATGAACGAGGGCCGACCGTGTGGTTTGGCGCAAGCCGCGTGCGCGGAAGTTTCACGCCACGCGCCGCGCTTGTGGGCTTTCCCGGATGATCCACCTTGGAATTCGGATTTCGGATCCTGGAGCGGATGCTACCGGGGCGGGGCACCTTTTACAAAATTCAATGGTGAGATTGGGAGTTTTGATTTTATGTGCGGACTAATGTTTGATATTTCAGTTCATCAGGGCATTTTGTCAAATACTGATTATTAGATAGTTTGGAATCTAGTCGATGACCCAAATTATGCCACCATATCTATTCTCATGTGGTAATCAAGAAGAAAGTGTATTAAATGCCAATTGAGTTGAGTGATTCTACAAATTACTTTGAAGTTAGCATGACTGAATCTGCTCATTTAGGGGGTGCATGACAACAATTTATGCTGTAGAAATCAACTTATGAGCATAAATGTTGATTTTTCTTTAACTTCTAGAGAAAAGTAATTATTATTTTTTTACTTTTTTAAGTGGCTCCAAAATTGCTTCCGGAGCAAAAGAATAATTCAGAAGTAGAAAAATGAAGTTGTATAATCAAATGAGTTAACGCTCCAGAAGTTGTTTTATCAAACAAATTTTCGCTAAAAAAAACACTTATACAGCAGAAATTCTACTCCAAAAGTGTGTTCATATCATATGTGCCCTCATTAGGCTAATGGCCCTGCCCAGGCCCGCTTAGGACAAAGCAACTGGCCTTCCAACCTCGGCACATTAGGCCCATGCCAGGCATGGGCCCGTCTGGCTCAACCCTCGCCCATTTGGGGCTGAATATTTTGTCTCGGGCAGCCCATCGGGCCTAAAGGCTCCATCCATGCCCACCCATTATATGAGCGGGCCTGGACGAGCAACCCACATATTGATGAGGTCTATGCATGACATAATTGGCAAGCAAAAGAGAGTTGGTATGACATGTGCCCTTGTCAATACATGATTTAGGTCTCAATGTCTTACATTCGACACCTGTCCAGGTAAAATTATCTGAACTAGGCCAGAGCTCTCATGCCACCCGGTCAGGGAAGAAGGGCCCATGAGCAAGTTCCCATTCTCAGGGCCCAATCCAACATCATCCTCATCGTCATACCCACCAATTGCTCTTCGTTCACAACCTTACCCTCCGTGGCTAAATGGATCAATTGGGGTCGTTCGGGAGAGCTTTTCCCAATTGTAATGCAAGGGACTTAGACCAAGGGTTTTCACAAAATGAGAATAGTGTTTGGGAAATGTTATTGACTTTGGGTTTTTCATAAGGGATTTCTAATATATAAAAGAAAAAGCAAGGAGAAGGACGAACAACTACGAAAGGAAGCAGACTAGAAGCAAATCAGAGCCAATGAACCCAGATTTAGCCGGCCCTCAGGAGGCCCAAAAGAGGTGGTGCCAATGATTGCATGACCTCATCAGTGCTCGCCGACGGTTGCGAAACCCAGATGTCACTTGTCTAATGGCCACGTGACATGACCTCAAGCGACAAGCGCTCTAGCAACCCTTGACCAATGACCCTCGACTCATGATATCTCACCTTAGCCATGACCTCATTGTCTCACCTAACGAATTGCGGCCATTGACGAGGCTCCACGACCCTCAACGACCGTCGACAATAGGCTGTTGGCCTCGAATTATCAATTTCAAAAGAGAGATGATGAACAGATGCTTCATGAGGGTCAGATTGAAATTTGAAAATATTCGCCAGGTCAAAGTTGGAGGAAAAAAACCATCAACCCTTGAAGTGGCTTTCGACTTTGTCGGTGTTAAATTTCACTCCGTACTCCCCACAAAAAAATTTACCATACGGTCTAACTTACATTTAAGGGACTTTAAAGGCTCAAAATCCATTGAGAAAGCTAAATCAAACACAACCTGAGTAGATAATAACATCATCATCGCAGGGGTTGTGGCCGAAGGACATGGATGGTGCCAAGGGTTGCATGACCTCGACAGCCCTCGCTGAAGGATGCCAAACCCAAATATCCCTTGTTTAATGGCTGCATGACATGACCTCAGGCGACAAAGGCTGGGGCAACCCTCGACCTCGACAACGCTTGACACAGTGACTCTCGACTCATGATATCTCACCATGTCCATGACCTCCATATTTTGCCTAACAAAACCGCAACCACTGACGAGGCTCGACAACCCTCAACGACTGTCGGCGATGGTTTGTTGGCCTCACGCAAAATCTGCAATATCAATTTCATATGAGAGATGATGGACAGTAACTTCATGAGGGTAAAAACTGAAATTGAAAAATATTTGTGAGGACAAAGTTGGAAGAAAATAATCATTAATCCTCGAAGTGGCTTTAGACTTTGTCACACACTCCAACTTTAATTTAAGGGACTTTAAAAGGCTCAAAATCCATCGAGAAAGCTAAGCCAAGCGACCCAAGTATATAACAGAATTTGGTGTGCCAAGGGAAAGCTAAGCCAAGCGACCCAAGTATATAACAGAATTTGGTGTGCCAAGGGACGGGGCCGGCATTACCCTTTCGCTGAACATTGGGCAATTTACGTCAAATTAAGTCCGTCTGTTCAGGGTAGAAAGATATATGTGTATAAATGTATTACAATTGTATGATGAGTTCCCCCCATAAGACATACGAATCCAAATATTTCGAATAACTCTGCGTTAGGAACTTAGGATCTTCTTCATCCTTACAAAAGTGAGAATACAATATTTAGTTCCCGACACAAACAACTCAACACCATGCACTCACTTTCCAAACCCATCCGCTGACGACTCGTAAGTCGTACCAGTGTAGTATATTCCAATTCAGAAGGCAGGACGCAACCATGCTCTCCTTTGACTGTGCGAGGGCTCGAACAGCTAGAGCCGATGATTTTTAGCCGCATAGCTGGAGGCCAAGACTTCCATTTTGCTGGCCGCAAGACATTCTTTATTACCTTTCTTCTAGTGTCCCTTTCAACATTTAAAAATCAAACTTCAACCACTGTATACATCCATACGGGCATAACTTAAAAACATTACATAAATGTTGATACAACACAATAACTAGTACATGCCGGCACTAATAACAGGAATATGTATCTTCGGTATCATGGGACCAATTTCACAGCCCGAAGGATGCAGCGGGGAGCTGTGACTGGATCCTCCGCTTTCTAAGGCGTTCCGCGATGATGAAAGCAAGCTCTAGAGACTGGGAAGCGTTCAGCCTGGGATCGCAATGGGTGTGGTAGCGTGAACCAAGATCATCAAACGTCACAGTTCGTGACCCACCAATACATTCGGTCACGTTCTGACCAGTCATCTCCAAGTGCACTCCTCCTGGATGGCTCCCTTCTTGTTCATGGACATCAAAGAATGCTCTCACCTCCGCCTGTCAAATGACAATTGATAAGAGGTAAAAAGAATAGCATGACCCTAGACACCATTTGATAATCGCAATATAATTAAGAAAAAATTGCAAAACAATCGAGAGCCCAAGCCATGTTTTGCAAAAGTTTCCTCACTTCGAGTCGGTAATAATGCTTTCTGTGGTTGTTGATTTAGTCAATGTGGCGCTATCTGATACAGCACAATGTAAGCAATATCTAGGAGGAGAACCTTTTCCCAAATTGATGAAGATCCAACCAACTTATTGACAAGGATGTGCACCCAACTACCAAGGCAAGACAGTTTCTTACTTAAATGATGGTGAAGAAATCTTGTGCAACTGTTGCACCTAAACATGGATGTCATTTTCCCACCAACTCCATCTCATTCAGCTAGCCACCACTTGTATCTCAACAAAATTTAATATGCAGAATACAACCGCACAAAGCTCGTCTACCTTGTAAATGAGATACTAGTCAATCATTCAAAGGGTATAGACCCATCTTAGACAATGAACATCTCCATGAGACACATTAATGTATAGAAAATATAAATTGCAAATAAAGTGTATAATCAATGGACAGCAGTAACTAACTGGCTATCAGAGCAAATCATTTGCTACCTATCTAGTATCTACTGCTGAACAGGAAACCACCATCTGGTCACTTTCTTTGCGCAAAAGAAGAGAGTTTGATAACCATGACAGTCAAATGGACCCAAAAGAGGGGGAAAAAAATTTTGAGCCCACAAGATTGATGGAGTTTAGATCGTGTAGGCGTGCAGTTCTGCAGTCTACAACGAAAAATTGCTTACTCAATCTTAAGCTAGAAAGGGGTGCAATTTCAAGCTTCTTGTTCAGAATATAATTGCTAAACTATACATATATTCTTAAATTTTCCTGATCCTTTCCTTCTAAAATGCTATGCAGTCAAATCGATCCTTCTAAGATCCTAAGCATTCACTCAATAATTACCCCCACAATTCCAAGTGGCATTCCAAATGAACAGCATTAACAAAACAAGTGATAACCAGGTATAAATATATATGTGTGTGTTTATATGAGAATAGCCGAGTGAAGTAGCATACCCTTATCGCATCAAATGGGCGAGTCTTAAGACCACAAGGAGCCTTGATGGTGTTTCCGTGCATCGGATCACTGACCCATGTAACAATTTGCCCTGCCCTGCGGACAGCCCTGATTAGGTGTGGGAGCTTCACTCTCATGTTCTCAGCTCCCATTCTTGTAATAATTGTTATCCTTCCTGCTTTATTTTGAGGATTCAAAATCTCAATGAGTTTAACTAACTGACTTGGATCCATCTTGTCACTCACCTGCAGCAAAACATCAACTATAAATCCAACTGCCTCTGGCACTCAAGAATAACAAGTCGAGTGGCATTATTTTCATTCAGATAAGCAGTATGACTTATAGATTTCCCACTGATAGCATACAAAAAAAAAAAAATTCATCGTGATATGGTGCTAACAATTTCTAGAAAATAATGTTTATTGCACAAGAACCACTTCCAATTAAAGCCCTCCTCCATGTTCTAATCTTGCTTTTCAATTCTTCATCTAAAGACTCCAGGACACAAGGTTCACCTGACCATAAGTTTGTTAAAATGTTGTCTGGCATTAGCATTATAATAGCTGTTCGGCCTGAGATGAGAAAAAAACGAGCTACCTTTATACCCAAGGGATTCGCAACCCCTCTTAAAAATTCAACATGGGCACCATCCAGCTGTCGAGTGCGTTCGCCAACCCAAAGCATGTGGGCTGAGCAGTCGTAGTTAAGACCTGAAGTTGAGTCCATTCTAGTAAGTGACTGCTCATAGGGCAAGAGCAAGCACTCGTGTGATGTCCAGAACTCAGTCGTAGTCATGATAGGATGGTCGACAGTAAGCCCAGCTGCAGCCATAAACCCAAGAGCCTCATCAACACGATGAGCCAACTCCCGGTACCTAGGATACGAAAGGAAACTCATCAAAATGCATATAGTATATCAAGCATCTATCTGTATATGATTCCCGGATGTCAACGCTCACAAAAACTATTGTACACCAAGCAAAGCAAACAGATACATGTGTATGGCTGAAGCGGAATCTGTCCAGATTAGTTGGTCCACCAGAAAGCTACAAACATAGAAGATGAGAGGGAACTGGTGAATTTGGTCCAGACTACTGATTTGCATTGGACACCAACCAAATTCTAATAAATGAAGACCTTCCAAAAAAAATTCATCAAATAAAACGCCATTTCAAGTCCTTTAAACAGTATCTGGACGATCATGTCCATGGTTTGATTATATACCAACTTTCACCATTGATCCCCCATACTAGAGCAGAAAATGCAGAGACAGAGAACAAAAACGTGGCCAGAAACATAGATTCATTTTATTGGTCTTTTCTTTTTATCTCAACTACAAATGCTTCCAAGTGCCAAAAATGAACTATCCAGTTGTGCTTCCTTTTTCCTCCATAAAGAGAGCTCACTGCTTTTTCAAGTACCCCATCATTTTTTACCCAAAAAAAAAAAAAAGTACCCCATCATTCATTAGGCCAAAAAATCCATCTTGGGAAACCTTCTACTTGAAGCTTGATAGAGCTCACAAAAACATGCCTGACCCATTTGTATCAAAGTAAATCAATCATCCAAGCGGGGAAAAGTTAGGAAAAGTCACCTATCTCCTTGCTCGCTATGCTCGGTGAAATCCAAATTCCACTGGGTGACCCTCTGCATGGAAGCATAACCTCCAGTTGCGAAAGCCCTCAATAGATTCAACGTAGCAGCAGATTGGCAATATGCTCTGATCATTCTCTGAGGGTCAGGAATTCTTGATTTCTCATCAAACGCATCCCCATTCACATTATCACCTCTATAACTTGGCAACTTCACCCCGTTCCTTTCCTCCAATGGGTCCGACCTCGGCTTCGCAAATTGACCAGCCATCCTTCCGACCTATATGCCGGTAATCATTCAAGCAACATCAGAGGAATGATTTCACTCAAACTCTTAGACAACAACTCAGTGTATATATTCTATGTCCTAATAACAACTATTGGAAAGTAAGGACAAAATGAACAACTGAAATCAAATATGTTGGCGGCGTCCCAGTATCATACCTTGACAACAGGCATTTGGCCTCCGAACATCAGAACAGCTCCCATCTGGAGCAGAATCCTGAAAGTATCACGGATATTGTTGGCGTTGAACTCCTTGAAGCTCTCGGCGCAGTCGCCGCCCTGCAGGAGGAAGGCGTTCCCCATGGCGGCCTCCCCGAGCCGCTCCTCCAGGCTCCTCGCCTCCCCGGCGAACACGATCGGGGGGAAATCCTCGAGCGTCTTCAGCACCGACTCGAGCTCCGCCTGATCCGGATACTCCGGCAGCTGCAGGGCCTTCTTCGACCTCCAGCTGTCGACGCTCCATTTCCCGGGGCTCTCGACGGCCTTCGCCGGGGCGGAGGGCGCCGCCGTCGCCGAGGACGGCGAGAGGGCGGAGCTCTTCAGCTGCGGGAGCTTCGGCGACCTGTCGGGGACGATGGGGTTCTTCCCGGGCTCGGCGGAGTGGACGGCGGCGATGCGGCGGTGGGTGGGCGCCGACGGGAAGGTCTTGTGGAAGGCTTTGGTAGGTATGATGGAATTGCTGTAGGCGATAGCCATTGCCGTTTCCGCTGTGTCTTTTTTTTTTTTTTAATTCCTCCCTTATTGGTGACAATGTGGGTTGAATTGAAGGAGAGAGAGAACAAAAGGAAAGGCGCGAGAGAGGTACCTGAAGAAATCGAGGGAAACGGCGGGTCGTTTTATAAGGAGGGACTGGAATGTGGAAGGGTTAGGTCGGGGGGGGAGAGGGGAGGGAGAGGGGGACGGTGGAAGGGTGGTGTCTGGTGGGAGACGTGGTGGTAGTTGAAGACGATGGCATGGGGCGGTAATTTGAGCGAGGTGGCGGGGGTAAAAAGTGGAGGGAATTGGTCAAGCAGTCAACAGATTTGATTATGCGGGAAACAAATTTTTTTTTTCAGGAAAATTCTCACACCTGCACCTACTTCATTTTTTTTAACGTTTGAAAAAAGGAAAGAGGACAAAAAATAATAATAAAGAGAAACTTTTCACTTCACCTACTAAACGCCAGTTATCGGCTCGGCTCATCGTTACGGCCTCATTGGACTGTTGTTGTGGTCGGCTGCGCCGAGCCTGATAAGCCGAAGATCGCCACTCGGAGCTTTATCAGGGAATTTCAGGAATTCCGAACGCGGAAAAGAAATCGAAGTGCGGGAATTATAAGATTTGGATCAAGAAAATGTTAGCTTCTATGGATTTAGTAAGTAAACTCACAAATAACTTGAAAGGAAAATGACGCAAACGATTCACAAACTTTAAGCCAGCATGTAATATTTTATGAACTAAATTAATTTTGTATCGAAAATTTAGAGACCTTGTTAAACAGATCACAAGTTCAGAGACGACATTGCACATTTTAGACCGAATTTTAAAAGATCATATTGAACAATTTAAATTTAGTGGCTATATTTACATGCTGGATCAAAATTCGTGAACCATTTGTGTTGTTATCATTTACTTAAAAGGACAAAAAGTAATTTGCATACCGCTTAAACGGAACAGGTGCAAGTCTAGATGTGTTTCGAATGGTCTTCAAAATGCCCAGCGTGGTTGGTTTCATTTCAACAGCTTATTTGCTCTCCTGAACTTGGAAATGAAAACTGCTCCGTCGTAAATACTATAAATAGGTTTAGGTGATGTATATCGACGTAGTTAATGAAGAGCGTCGAAGAAGATGGATCGCGGAGACGAAAGACAATCGAGCTTTTCTGCGAGTGGACAGTGGAGGCACGACGAGCGAAGCCACCTTGCCAACTCATTTGTCGAATTGCTCACGATTTGCTGACATGGGCCAGAACAGGTTTTAGGCTTCTTGGTAAAGCGCGAAGACTGACTAATCAAACGAGCAAAAGCATAATTCCTTCGAGGGGCAAGAGATTCTCCTCGTTTAGTCATTTACCAGGATGGCTTTCTAGGACTTTGGGGATAATTGAATGTTGGGGGGGGGGGGGGGGGGGGGGGGGGGTGGGCCCATTGGGTCCCACTTTCGAGACATGTAAGTCGGTCACCTACCCCGCTACCCCGCTTCGCTGTGATGAATAACATACACAAATCAAGGTCGTGCAAAAGAGGAGGAGAAACTTCAAATTCAATAGCCTCTATTCTAGTCTAGCCCCACCTAAGTCCGGCAATCTGCACTAAAGCTTCCCCTTAATCCTAGTCCCGCCTATAAGATGATTTAGTCTCAAGGAGCACTCATCATCTAGCTACGATTGGTGCGCGTACAATCGGACTTTTGACCGCTCTCTTCTTCTTATCATCAATCAGCTGATCTCTCTCTCTCGGACCACTTTCCTCTGCAGTAAGGTCTGGTTCCCTTCTATCAGCTGTGGTCACCTCACACGAGTCGTTTCACGTTATGACTTAAATGAAGCGGGCCACGTCGCGTTGCCAAAGTTCTCCCGTGGCCACAAACCCCATTCTTGCACGCGTTGTTTATGCTCGTGCCTTGCTCATATCGGCATGAGGGTCCTCCGTTCGCCATGTGAGTTTTGTAGTGATCGGGGAGAATGCACGAGTCGGTTTACCGTTAAAAATCGAGAGTAACTTTTTATGATCTGAGATTATAAGATGCAAACTACGAGGAGATAAAGAGAACGCCGAAGCCTAAGATCACTTGTAAAGATCAAGAGTAAACTTTTTTCCAAATGCGGAAGGCCAACATGTTACGCAATTATTGGAATATTTCCACTTCACCATACTGAAAAAAAAAAACAAAAAACAAAGATAACCGCAACACCCATTCATAAACAGAAGAGAGAGTCTCCAAAATGGCACTAGCAAAACCCAATTCAGAGCAATCATCTAGCAGAAGTTTGAGCCCGTCTTCAGGACAGTAATTGCAAACGTTAAAAGCACGCATGGTCAATGGATGAAGATGAACGAACATCCATTAGGCAATTAAATGGAGCTAATGCGTTTGTCATCTCCATTCTTTAACCTTTCCTTCCTCTTTAATCTTACCCGAAAGGTCGCTTTCCTAATCGACGCGTGTACGTACAAAGCGTCCCCGCATCGAGTAGGAACGTCCCAACCCGACGACTTCATTTTGGTGAGCGATGAATCATTGCTAACCTTCGATTTAAAAAATGGAAATAAACGAGTCATTGCTAACCAACGAGCAAAAGTGGGTTTATTGTCTTCATTATCCCTTTTGCCTTGTGTTCGAAATCAAATTGATTGTGAACGACGAGATCAGTTTGGAATCGATGCAGAAAAGAGGAACAGGGGAATTTCCTCCTCAGTTCGATATAACATAATGAAAATTGTATCGGTTTATTTATAGGCTTTATCATAGGAAATATATATTAATTCGGATACGCACAATCAAAAGGAGATGCATACGCAATTTTCAAATAAACATAGAATCATGATCATTATCATGTGTCTAACATAGAAAAATACTTTAGATAAATCCTTATTATTTTAGATTATTGTGGGTGTATCTTCTTTTGGTGCAAATGTGGGAATATGTTAAAAAAAAGCTCTAAACTTATTATATTGTTACTAATTTAGTCCTAAGCTTTTTGACAACTTGTGAAATATGTTGTAAACATTTCAATTGTGCCAATTAAGTCGTAAACAAATTGCCGATTTAGTCATTTTTGCTAATATTGACCAAAAATTGTTACTTCGGTGGTATAGTCAGTGACGATCATTCTATATGATGTGACCAATACGATCGTCGCTGACCTTGACGAGCTTTGCATTTTTATAATTTCATGAATTTTTTTATTGTTATTTTCCTTCCACTGGCCACTCCCACTGGTGAGGGCATCGACACCCTCACCGGTCCCTGTGGAAATATTCATAAAATTAAAGGAAAAAATTCAAAAAGTATCCATGTCAACGGTTTCTAGCTAAAATTGGCTGGAATGATTATATTGTCAAAATGTTTAGGACTATAACGGTACAATTGATAAGTTTAGGATTAAATTAACAAATTGCTAAATTGGTTAGGACTAAATTGACATGATTGGAATATTGGGCACTAAAATTGACACAATTAAAAGGTTTGGGACTAAATTGTCAATCGTACAATAAACTTAGGGATTTTTTGGAAAATATTCCATTTCAAATGTTGAATGAGTACGAAATTATGGGCGCCCAAAGGGACATTTGGTTTCCTTCCTTCCTTGCTTCCTCCTCGTTTCAACCCTCGATCGCATGCTACCCAAATAGAGACAATTCTCTAGGTAACTTTCTCCTCACTTCTAGTTCTATCTATCTGTCCAAGCATGCACTAAAAGAAGGTACACCCACAATAATCAGCAATTCCTAGCATATGATTTAAGCTCCTAATCTAGCAAACAAATTCTGGCTATGGACTACTCTTCTTGCGAGGTACCACAAGCCACAGGTATCACAACTAATCATTCATTAGACCCTAAACATTGGCATCTTATAGAGCAACAAAAAGGAATTTTAATGAGCAGGCCAGAAAAATTCCTAAAGTAATAGAATAGCGACCCATTTCCTAGCAAGGGTACCAGTACTAAACTTATTAAGCACCTCCACCAGCCTAATAAAAGACTCACCTACGCCTGCAAATGACCTTAAACTCAAGATCCTAGAAGTCATACATTGCAGCCAAAGATCATCCACACGCATGTTATATCCCCCGCTCGCACTGGGAAAAATTACCAAAAAAGTCTTAAATCTATTGTACTTGTGCCGATTCAGTCCTAAACTTTTTTTTTGGCCGATTCAGTCCCAAAACCTTTTACAATTGTGCCATTTCAGTCTATCTGGCGAATTTTGACCAACCGGCGCTGACGTGGACGCCGGCTAGCGACCAAATATATTATTATTATTTTTGAATTTTTATGAATTTTTAATATTTTTTTCTTTTTTCTTTTTTTTCTCCCCTCCCTTCCCCTCACCAGAATCACCTCTGGCCGGTCGCCACAGTCCGGCCTCGCTCGGCCGTGGGGGGGCCGACCTCGCCGACGCCGGGCGAGGCAGCGGCGGCGAGGTCGAGCCCCGCCATGGCCTCGCCCAGCCATGCAGGGCTCGACCTCGCCCAGCCATGCAGGGATCGACCTCGCCGTTGCTGCCTCACCCGGCGACGGCGAGGTCGGCCCCCCCACGGCCGGACGAGCGAGGGGCCGAAAAAAAAAAGAAAAGGAAAATGAAAGCGTCTCTTTCGGGCATTGTTGACACCTGATTTTTGACCATATTTTATTTTAGTTTTTATTTCTAAAATTAATTAAAAATATCAAAAAAGGTCAAAAAATTACAAAATCAACTTTGGAAGCCTTAGCCTAGCCTTAGGAGCCAATTTCGAACAAAAAATATTTTTTGTATTTTTTAATATTTTTTGGAATTTATTTAATTATTAAAATACCCAAAAACTCAAAAAAATACCATCCGTGGTCAGAAAATTACACAAAAATATTCAGAAATTTTATTTTAATTTACTCTTTAATATTTTCACTTTTTATCAGGGAAATTTGGCTCGATTCATGGGGTTCCTTCACAAACCCAAAATCGAACCGAGCCTGAAAAATCCTTTTCGAGTCTTTTAATTTTTAATTCTCACTTTTTATAAGCTATGATATCGGATTCTAAAGTTTTGAAATGCAGTTGGGTCAATTTGCCCTCCAATTTGATCAATTTTAACCAAAAGGGCTTAATTGCACAAAATTTTATTCAATTTAGTCCCCGGTATCACAATTTTTGAAATTAAATTTCACACGGGCACACCCATTAAAATTAAACACCTCTACCCAATAGTTTTCATCATGATGAATCCATTGGTGGGCTCAATTTTGACTAATTCGATCGTTTAGATCTTCGATTTGGCGAAATTCATTTTCGGATCCTAGGGACAATTTGGGGTTTTCACTAAATTTCAATAAATTGATTCACGAAAATACCCATATTTTATAGAAAACATGCCAAGGAATCCGAATTTGCTATCAATTTCATGAAAAGAGGTCATTTGGGGGGTCAATTTGGCGATTTGGGCGATTTGGCCGAACCGGGTCGGTCGGGTCAGACCCGACCCGACCCGGTCCGACCCGGGTCTGCAACATTGTTGCAGACCCATGCGCGGACAGAACGTGTGCAGCAAAACAGGGGGGCATGGGCGTGCGTTTTTCGGGAGGAACAAAAGGCAAATGAACGTGGGGGACATGCGTGGAGGCCGAGGCTCGTGTTCTGGAGAGGGAGCGGGCGTCGAGGCGCGCCGGTCGGCCACGAAAACCGGCAAGATTCGCGGTTAAAACCGAGAATCGGCCGAGAGAGAGAGGGGGAGGACTCGAGCGGAAACGGAGAAGGAGGCGACGATCCCCGACTTCCCAGGCGACACACCAACCATCACGGAAGCTCCGGCCACCGTCGACAAGCCGCGAACGGGTCGGTATCTCGCCGGATCTCCCTTTTTCTTTACGCACGCCATGTGTTCGATGAAATGCCGATGGATGTCTCGACTCGGTTTTGTCTCGGCCGTGTCTTCCCGAGCTTCATTTAGCACGAATATTGCCTTGAGTCTCCACTAGAACTATTCCTAAACCCGACTTGCTGTTTATTTTGCATTAAAACTCGACAAAAACCGAGGGCCGGAGTTTCGCCGGACATGGTTCGGCGGGAGCTTGACGAGGGATTTCCGGGGGCCGTCGACCATCAAGGGACCCCAGGTAAGTCCTCAAACGTCCCTTGGATGCTATGTGAACGAAAGAAACCGAGTTTGAGCGACAAAAAAATTCTGCAAATCGGCTCGTCGGAGCCGGTTCGGTGGTCGGTCGTTTAGGTGTTTTCCGACGTTAGATCTTTCATGTTAGTGATATATGGTGATGCTGGTAGTATAGAGAGTCTAATGCCGAAAAAAAGGAACGAAAAACACCAAGTTTGGGACCGGTTTGCGATTTTCCGGCGAAAATTCCGGCGAGGGTCGCCGGAATTTTCACTGTTCATCGTCTTCTCCGGCGACCCTCCGGCCGGTCAACGGTCAACGGACGACGTGGCACGCCACGTAGGCGCCACGTCAGCCGGGTGGGGTCGCGTGGATTTTTCAAGAAATAAAATAACACGGACGGTCCCGATCGCGACACGTGTCGCGATCCTAGAATTTTGGATAATAAAATAAATGATTTTCGGATAATTAAATAAATTCGATCCGATGGTCAAGAATGTGCCAAGTGGCCTTCTGTGGAGCGTCCGATCTTGTCCAAGATCGGACGCACCACAAGCGGACACGTGGCATAGTTCTAATCGTCCGATTTGTGGGTTTTTCTAAAAAAAGAAAATAAATTGATTTTTGATCCGACGGTCGTGATCGAGCCACGTGGCTCTCTGTGAGTCGTCCGATCTAGCGGAGGATCGGGCGCACGAGACGAAGCCACGTGGCACGACGAGAACCGTCGGATCCGGGGAATTTTCGGATAATTAAATAAAATAGATAAAAAATCAAAAAATTGTTAAAAAATAGAAAAATATTAAAAAATATAAAACGGTGTCGTTTTAAGCCGGTGTCGACCCCTAGGGTCGGGCCGGGCGCCCGAGAGGCGCGGACCGGGTCTGACTCGACCCGGAAAATATTTTTAAATAAATAAAAAAATCAGAAAATAATAAAATAATCAATAAAATCAATAAAAAATGAAAAATCATAAAAAATTCAAAAAATTCGGAAAATTCAGAAAAATTATAAAAAATTCCAGAAAATAGGAAATGGCCACATTCAACTGGCCACGACCTGTTTCGGGTCTTTCGACCCCCGATCTATTCAAAAATGACGGTTTTGCCCTTCCGGCAAACCGTCTTCCAAAAAAAATTCTAAAAATCCAGGAAAATCCCAAAAAATAGGAAATGGCCACAAACAACTGGCCAAGTCTCATCCCGGGTGTTTTGAACCCCGAACCTTCTTAAAAATGACAATTTCGCCCTTTGGGCGAATCGTCTTCCAAAAATTGAAGAAAAATCAAGAAATTCCAAAAAAATTCTCAAAAATGGGAAATGGCCACGAACAACTGGCCATGGAATATTTTGGGTAATTCGGTATCCAAACCTTCCAAAAAATGACAATTTTTCCATTCGGGCTAATTGTCCCCGAATCTTCCCATTTTACCCCTAGCCCTAAATCACATCTTCCCTAAGCCCTTATGGCTATACTAGGAGGCCAATGATTGAAATTGATGTGCATTGACATGATTTATTTATGCACTTGACTTGCGCTTTCATTATATTGACTGTGATTTGATAGGACTAGTCTCCCAATCTGCATGAAACCCTGAATCAAACCTATCTCACCCAAAATTACGCCTGCATGAACTCTTAGTTAGGAAAATCACTCGCGTTAGGTACCGAAAGGGCGTTGGTAATGAAACCGACGTAACCAAGTCCCCGAACCCAAAATCTCTGGTTCCGCAGAATTGATCGATCTCTCCCAATTGGTCAGTAAGGTTTCCGGTCTACCCTCCAAGAAAGACCGGTGGCGACTCCAAATGCATGCACAAGTTGCACATGCCACCACGACCACACTAAGGTCGAAAGCGATCGACTCTTATCGTCGAATCCTTGGAAAGATACTCCCGCCGCGATTTGGTATGAGCCTGGGAGGGCCCGCGCCGATCCAAGACTCGCGATCGGTAATCCATTAGCCGCGTCCGATTCCGGACGGGTCGCGACAGCTGGCGACTCCACTGGGGACATTTTTCTAGAACTTATGGTTCTAGACCTCAAGTGGACTTAGGCCGTAATTAAAACGTTGGGTGATTTTTCTAACCCTGCAGGCGCTCTTGAAGGTGAGGTAAGTCCGCTCACGATAGGTGTTATATATTTTTGCAGATCGGAGTGATAAGGGGTGTAGTCTGTGATTAACATTGACTTATGCAGGATGGGCGTAGGAATGTATGTTATATGGATGGTTTGAAGCGCTGGTTGATATATAGATTGTTGTGCATGATTCACTGCATATCTGAGGATCACGACACTTTGCACAAAGCGCCCAAACCCAAGCCGCGAAATCACCTTTTTAGGTAGCCATAGATCAGGGATCGATATGCAACGCTCTAGCGTGGATTGCGCCGGGGTCGACCATATTCGATCCCACTCACTATCCAAGTCGAGACTTTTATCCATTTGTTGTGGATTGCGCTCATGGACGAATTTATCGACTCGAATAGAGGGAAGCCTCTAGGTTCCTCACCTAAGCCATTTTGATTTCTAGAGTCAAGCCTCACTTGTCTCATGCGCATGTATATGGATGGTTGGTATACCTAAAACCAAAAAAATCATTGGGTACCTCTCATGGTAAGGTCCTGCCATTTCTATTTAAATGCAATTGCAGCCTTTCATTTTGCGCGACATGCTGCATTCATCAAGTTCGATGGTTGAGTCCAATTCCATTTTAAAGTATAGATAAAAGAGATGATCTCTCCAAGTCGGTCCCACATCCCGGACGTATTCAAGTATGAGCGACGCGTCATCCGCCATCAGACTGTCGGGACATTCAACGGAGTTTACCCTCTCCGAGCTGTCCGAGGAATGATCCAGTAACCTTACCGGAAATTGAAGGATAGGCGATAACAGCAAACCCAAGACACCCGCCGGACGCTATCAAAAGGGATATGATGAAAACGAAGACCCGACTTGGGGCATCTCTTTAGGTTATTAAGGGTCGCGTTCCAGTCGTCCCTTTTCTTTTATCAAGATCATCGAGTCTGTAAGGAGCACCCGTCTGTGGGCCTCCCATCTATCTTTTACACCTCGATTCCTAAGTCTTGTCTAAGTGTCTTGACATTGGAATGTGACACTGGAATTTCTCTCAACCATTCAGATTTTCTGACTCAATTGCGTGTCTCGCCCAGATGAAATTTTCGTTAGAACTCACACTTGGTATTTAACCCAAGTACGAGAATCTAACATTCATTTCATGGTGCGCCGGACATGGAATTGAACCGGCCCATATCATGCACCATTAGTAATCCATGGTGATTAACTAAAGTCATCCGTGTCTTCTGAATTCAAGAGGAGATTAGATATTCGAATTATTTTTGGTAAACAATTTCAATTTGGATGTCCTATCTCCCACCGAATTTAGGACACATTGGAATTGCATGTTTATCTGCTTGGACATTCCACAGATTTTCTGGGAATTCGCCAAAAGTAATAACCATGGATTACACTCCTTTTAGTTTTATGTTTTCTCTTGAAAAACATCGATAAGAATTTTTCACACGAGGCTAAGGCTTGTGTAAAAGTTTTTATCTTCGTTAATCACAAGAAAGCATAAAATTGAAAGGATTTATGCTTTACTCCCCTTTCTAACATAGTCCTGTCATTCGAAACAGGTGTTTTCCGGAATCAAAAGCCAAGAACTTGTGTGAAGCTTCAGTCACAAGTTACAATGGATCAGATTGGCCTGGAGAAGCGCTTGGCCGCACTGGAGAGTCAGATGACTCAAATATTGGCAATGATGAGGACATTCCTCCTCACTACACAAGAGGCGTCCCCGACGACCTTCAATCCTGATCTGACCACCCGACCAGGTTCAACTGGTGTGCCAGATATTGATCCAGCCATGGAAGTAGAAGACTTCTCCGAAGGCACACCCATGATGACTAACCCAGAAGAACAGCATAAAGAAAAGTATGGTGCTATGGAGGAAAATGAGATGACTGGAGAGGATCTGTTCGTCACACACCTGATTCGGGAGAAAAACTATAGTCACCAGCAGGATGTTGGAGGTCGTGCGAACCCGATCCCCGCTGAAACCCGTCCATACAATGTCTCTTATACATGCCCCAAAGGGAAGATGCTTGAGATTCCTCAATGGCCGGGACTTGCTAGAAGATATGGTGGTATCGGTTGCCCAAGAACCCATATCCAATACTATTTGGAGGCGATGATCGATTTCGATCGTGACGATTCGCTTCTTGTCCAAAATTTTCGGCATAGCCTGGTCGGTCCCGCGTTAGAATGGTTCACGAGGCTTGATGTCGAGGGCATCCGAGAATGGAGCGATTTGGCTAATCAGTTTCTCCAGCAATACGATTTCAACAGGAAGGCCACCCCTACCAGAATGGATTTGATGCACATGAAGCAAAGGAGAAATGAAAACTTTAGATCATTCACACAAAGGTGGAGAGTAAAAGCAGCCCAAGTCCAACCTCCGCTGGACGAAGATGAGTTAATAGAGCACTGTCTGAAAGCTCTTCCCTATGATTCCTTTAATCGGTTGGGTACGGCTCATTACCAATCATTTTCACAACTTGTGCATGCCGGTGAAAGGATGGAATGGGCTAAGCGCGATAGTATGATCAGAAACAAAGAAAGTCGCGGAGAGTTTTCTCAAAGGAGTAAAGAACCGGTCAGGGAAACGACGACCGACTATCGAAGAATGACGCTCACGAGTCAAAATTCCGAACACGTGGCGAGACATCAGCCGCCTGATTGCATTCCTCACCAGAGACAACCAGCACCTAAGATAGAGAAATCTGGCCAGTCAAGCAAGAGAAGTCCCCCATCATTCACACCGCTCCCACTTCCTATGTCAGGACTGCTCCATCGGCTTTTGGAGGAAAGGTTGGTAGCTAAGAGGCCACCAAGGGTGAAACCGCCAAGATTCCAGGGGTTCGACCTGAATCAGACTTGTGCATACCATATGGGGGAGAAGGGACATAGTGTTGACAATTGCCGAACTCTACAATATGATGTGCAGGCTCTCATCGACTGTGATATACTAGTGTTCGATAGGACAGGACTCAACGTCCGGCCTGACCTTTTGTCAGATCGCAAGATCAGTGACGTATCCGAGGTTGGACCGAAAAGCGATCTAAGGCTTATCACCAATGCACCCGAATCACGTGAGGTACCGACTACATCTTCTCAAAATCCGGAGAAGCACACCACCTCGATGGGGCGGAAAGAGCCATGCTTAACCGAGATGGGTGGTATGGGAATCATCGGTAGGGTTGAAGACCCCGCTTTTACAACTTCCTTCGCAAAGTTGAGCTTAACCTCTGAAGGATATGCGATAGAGGCTATGAGGGAAGAGTCATGGGAGAACATGCGGCAAAACCAACAAGCGGACAGGGTGTACGAAGACAACCCCATCAATGACCGCGCCGACCCGGCTGATCGGACAACTGATGATGGCAAACTACATGGATAAGGGAGTCACTTCCTCCTTTCCATCATCAATTTTTAGTCTATTTGCATTTTAGTTCATATATAGTCTCGAGTGCAGTCTCCTTAAAAAAAAAAAATCAAAATCAAAATCAAAAATAAAAAATAAAAAATGGGGACATGGGGGAGCACCACAAATCGGTCAATGACGACAAAAAAAAAAGAAAAAAAAAATTCCTGAGACCTGATTTCCCACATGTCTCCTGGTTTTCAAAACCTTTCGGGGTAGCGAAGATATCCGATGATAAGAGGATCAGCCCCCGTTCCCCACCTTCTAATCAAATCTTTCAAAATGTATTTCTAAGAAAAATTCGTCATGTAGGGACTCTCTTTTCCATATTTGGGCTAACTGCCTTCATGGCATCTTAGGTGTGCCGCCCAAAGCATAGAACGCCCAAGAGAAACGGAGTGGTGCTTCAGGAAGGTTCGAGCTGATCGACAACTCGAGCCACCGGGATGGACATTTGAAGGCAGACAAATGAGTCGACTTCTCACAAAAAAAAAAAAAAGCATACCGGGGCAAAGGCCCATCGAGATGAAAAGGGGACGAGAAACTACAAATGGCATATATCCCCAAATTAAAAAAAGAACTGCAAAAATAATGAAGGGGGTCAAAGCAGTCAACTGGGGCAAACCCCACTTAGCCAGGGCAAACGCCACCTGACCGGGGCAATCGGATCAAGGATAAGGACGTGTCGTTCCTAATTGATTTCCAATCAGATATTGGCATAATATTTCCTATCTCTTCCTCTCAGGTGAAAAACAGGTCGAGAAGAAAAATCCATCTACGGATAGACAGGAGGGACATGTTTTACATTGCAGACATTTGTCGAAAATGTCCTCATCCGATCACATGCAAGATGATCATGGAACGATGGTAAAACTGTAATCGTTCCAATAAACCCTTCGAATGTTATACCTGACGAGGACCTTTATGTCTTTTGTCTACAGGATAAGATGGTCAAAGACAAACGAAGGAAAATTTGTCTTCCCCATAAGACGGAAAGAAATGTGCCTTCAGCGGATGTCACCCATTGGGATTCCAATGACAAAACGAATCAAATTATGAAGAAGGAGCAACCTAATTAGGATTGGCTCTCCCTAAGTCGAAAAAGTTGTATCCGTTCCAAATCGGACTGACTGGTTCACGAGCTGATATGGTTTCCCATTCTTGCAGGAGATGACGAGAATGAACGAGCCCACTGAAAAATTTCCAGCATCTTGGATGCCAGAAGTGACTAGAGCGGGGATAGTAAATCCGTAGTCGTTTCAATTAAAGCTCCTTATGCAGCAATCGAATCATTCATTCATTTCATCGCACAGGTGGAATAAAAGATTGTTAAAGCGTGAGGTGAATACGACAGGTCACAATGAAGAAAATTGTTGCCGGTGAAGTAACACTTCAGGATGTTGAAGTACTCAGCCACAAGTAAACCCGTGCTTGTTGATGTCAAATAACAAGATGCTCGAGGGACGTCATGAAATGATGACAATGCAAAAGATGCATGAAGAAATCAAAACGTATTGATGAGATCAAGAAGTGCCAAAACGTTGCGGATCATCAAATGCTAAGATCTTCGGAAGATCGTACGATCATGTCATCTGGTGTCACAAAAGAGAGTACAGAGTAGATACCAGACGTCAGAGAAATTTAAAAGCCAGCCCAGGCGAGGCACTCAATGGCTGGGGGCAAATCACTCCTCTACCTGGAAAGGGTACCGAGTGTCGGATATGCCGAATCCACCGTGGAGATGTGCCGGGAAAGTTTCCGAAGCATAATGATATAGAGTAAATCCATCAAAGACGAAACGCATTAAACCCTTCTAAATGAAGAAGAGAACGATGTAGAGCCATCCATTCGGGTAAAATGACGTATCGTTCCAAAATGATCGTTTTCTTGATATGAGAATAATGCTTCCTTTCTTTTTCCTCTCAGGTGATGATCAAAAGCAGAGGACTCAGGATGCGGTGCTCCCAAACGACAAACAGGGAGTATCCTTTTCATGGCATCTCAGACATGCACTCTAGTTAAAATATTTTCAAGAGCATTCTAGTGGCTCAATTTGTGAACAAAACCTTTAAAGAAACTTGAAGAAGTTTCCCATCATTTAGAAATCCCTGTGAAAAGAACACTTAAAAGGAAAAATTCAAGTTTTGCAGATTGACACATCTGATAAAAATGCTTTCTCTGAATAGGGTGAAAAGCACGAACTCATTTTTCGTTGCAAGCATACCTAACATGCATCATGCATATCATGCACATATCCTGCATACAGAGAACCCAAAGGGAGAAATGTCGGTTCCCGCAGGATAATTTTCAAGGGTAAATTGTATCGACTCCAATAGTCAATTATACATGCCCTTTACTCATGAGATCTCTTCTTTTCAACAGGGGAACATCAAATACCTCAAATGGCGACTGTGATCGAGAGAATCGCCAAACCGCCACACGACAAATCCCAATAATGTCGAGCTGCCTAGAGACAGAAGAAAATGATCAAAGAATCTGGCAATCGAGATAGATGACCAGAATCGACAAAAATTCATGAGAGCGGGCTCCCCCACCTGCTTCGAGGAGCCAAGCCGGGGCCAAATTCTCATGATCCCCCATGAAAGTGCATCGAACCAGGGTTATCAAACCCAGAGATGACGAACACCAAGACAAGCCTCACTGGGGCAAAATACTTGGAAAACACTGCTCCTTCAAATGTTGGAAGGACGAAGTCTCGAAGGGAGTACCTCATTCCTGAAATTTCAAATGAAGCCAGATAAATCCCCACACCTGTCTCTTCATATGCAGGTGCATGAATGTCTTCAAATCGGATTGAAAATCGTCCAGGAGCATGGGAATGCCAAGGCACGCTGCCAAGATGAACACCGCCCAACTGGGGCAAAGCAGTTGTCGACGTGATTGAGGATCGTCTCGCGAACAACACCCACAAATACAGACGAGATGAAGCAGCATCCATCATCCACATCAAATATGGCGCGTCAATTATCGACGAAAGAGATGAATACGTCAGTAAGACGCCACCATGGATCCCGAGAGAGAAGACATCCCTAAAGAGGATGATGATTGCAGCAAAATGCAGAATGAAGTTAGCTGGGGCAAACGTCACCTAGCTACGACAAAATCACACCCAACTGGGGCAAGTGAATCATTTGTGCGCCGGACAAAGAAAGATGTGTCTTCTCCGGCAAAGTCAATGGACGCAATGACAAAGTCGTCCTCATCAGAAGCAAACCCCAGGATACAAACCTGGGTGAACGGTAACTTTGTATCGTTCCAAGTTGATCTCCCAAAGATCCCATGCTTAACATGAGTTTGTTCTCATTTGGCAGAAAATTGGTGGCACCAAAAAGCCACAAAAGAAAGGATCTCGCCCAACGTGGAAGCGAAAAGAAATATCCGTTGCAGGGGGCAAGCTGCCAGGAAATGGAACCCCGCAAAATGGCGTTAGAATACGTCCAAAAGCACAAATTGATCTCATCCGGTTCAAATCCTAGAGAAGGATTCGTTGCCAACCAGACGGGTAGATCATGGCCACGAGCTAGATGGCCGACTTCAACAAGCCTTACATTTGCGTTCAAATGAAGGCGCGAAGCGAGAGTAAAGCAGTATCGTTTCGATTTGTCTTGAATTTCGAAACACGAACTGACACTTGATGTTTATTGTTGACAGGGATTCGCCGTCAAGATGGACAGAAAATTGTTGGCGCCAAAAGCCGCAAAAGAAAGGAATTCGCCGACAAGGAGGCGAATAGAATTATCAACTTTGGAAGCCATGACTTCAAGAAGTGGTCTTTGATTGAACTTTGAAGATTGGCGTGGGAATGCATCCAAAAGCATGAATGAATCTCCTCCAGTGCAAATCCTAGAGAAGGATTCATTGCCAACCAGAGGGAGGGATCATGGCCACAAGATAGATGGCCAACTTCTGCAAGCCGCACGTTTGTGTTCAAACGGAAACACAAAACAAAATAAGACGGTATCGTTCCAATTTATCTTGAATTTTGGAATACAAACTGACACCTAGTTCCCGTCCTTGACAGGGGCTCGCCAACAAGGCAAAACAGGATTCTGACATCCCATGTATTACTAGTTGGAGCACATGACCAAGGGTAAAGCCGTATCGTTCCGATTCTTGAAAGATCCGTGAACATACAATGACATGTTTCTTCTACATTTTCAGGGACCTCCAGCCACGGTGGACAGGTAAGTACCCCTTTCCCCAACCCAAAACAAAAAAGAGAAAAAAGAGAAAAAGAAAAGTTTTCAGAATCTAATGTCTAGAAAAGACATAGAGTTCTAACTCCATTAACAATCATGTTTTGAAAACAGGAGGTTGTCTAAACATGATTAGAACATGCATGGTGCAGCATAAAATCCCCTTGACGGGTAAAATTTTTGGAGAAGATGAAAGAGATTTTTTCCAATCAAAAGTTGTTCAAAACTTTCAAAAGGACGTTTTCTCAAAAGACGAGAGGCAAAACCTAATCCAAACACGTCCTATACACACTTGAGAGAGAAGTGGAGCGAATCAGATAACAAAATCTGAACCTACGGGAGTAGGGACCGTTCGCAGCGATTACATGGATTAGGACGACGGAGGCATCCGTTTCATATCCCCAAACACTACAGGTGACTATTGACAACCCCTTTGAACGGCGGTTTTCATTCTCAACCCTGTCAAGAACCACCCCACATCGGGGCAAAATGGAGGTCAGTCCAGCAGCATCAGGAGAAAATGGTTAGAAATTTTCTTGCTTGGACTAACATTAATCTTCGTGTGTTGTTTATATGGTAATCCAAGTGCCATAGGATGATGAGAAGCATTCATTTCTCTATCCCAAACACCGAATCCTTTGCATAGCCAAGTTGAGCCTGCAAATTCGTTTCATAAACCCGTTGGTGATCATTGCACATTCCAAGACGGATGCATCATCACTTCAGAAACGGAGGAGTTCGAGACTTAGGGATTACAAAGAAATTCCCAGGCTAATGCTTAAAGCATGTTTAGACATTCGATCATATGTCTAACATTATCTACCGAAGATGAGAAAAGCGGGATTTCAAAAGGAAAATGAGGACGAAGAAAATCCCCAACATCAAGAAAAGCAAAGTGCCTGGTAAAAGCAAGGCCGATGCTCGTGTAAGTTATCTGATTGATCCCCAATAAAGCCTGGATGGGAAAAGAAGAGAGAAAAACCCCTAAAGGAGTCAGATCAAGAGGACTACTCCCCAAATGATGTCAGCCGTGGAGCAAAAACACAGAAAGAGTTGTCAACCTCTTAATACCACAAGAGGCGCTTTCACAAGAATTTGTGCACACCTCAAAAGCGGTCATGTACCTCAAAAATTGAAGATACAAAATGGAAAGGACAGGTGGCAAATTTGCAATGATCACCAATGTCAATCCCTTCACAAATTCTGGGCCAAAAACAAGCCTTTTTTCGGTCCCCAATCCTACCAAAGTTAGACCCTGAAACAGTCTTCTCTGATTAAGACACTTGGGTTAACATATGGCTTAGCTCGAAGAGGTACGAGCAAGACTATTTCTTTCTCATTTTGCAGGGTCCTTGACTTGTAAACCCGGAGCAGATGGTGAAAGCTTTCATTGAATGGCCTTGACTCGAAAGCGGGTCCCCATTAAAGACCGATACCCAAGCCCAACATTACGGTCCCGTGGAAGACCTCCCGACCGATCAAAATGTATGCGCTGCGAATGAGCCTAAAACCTAGGCACAGGTTAGTAGGGAATTGAGTGCATCCCCTATAAAAACCATTATCTCAAAACAGGTAAGAAGACCTCTTGAACGAGAAATGTTCCAATTGATGTGTTGAGCAAACTCTTTTTGGAATCTTCAAATTATTTGATCCAGATTTTCCGTGCAAGGGATTTGTGATCACATTTGCATATTGCAAGAATGCTTTGGAAGACCTCCAGCATCAAAATGCACATTTCATGATTAAACTAAAGTCATGCGGCTTCGGCAAGTGGCCAGCCATCGTCTTCCCAAAGATTACTAACATTTTCTTGGTGAAGAAAAATATTTCAGGCTCAAACTTCTGCAGGATACCTGGAGAACCCAGCTCCCAGAATGTCGCCTCAACAAACTCAAGGTAGAAACCGCTTGAAGGGTCAAATCAAGGTAGAAACCGCCTGAAGGGTCAACCAAAGGTAGAAACCGCCTGAAGGGTCAACCCAAGGTAGAAACCGCCTGAAGGGTCAACTCAAGGTAGAAACCGCCTGAAGGGTCAAATCAAGGTAGAAACCGCCTGAATGGTCAAACCAATGGTAGATACCGCCTGAAGGGTCAATCAAAGGTAGAAACCGCCTGAAGGGTCAAATCAAGGTAGACACCGCCTGAAGGGTCAACCCAAGGTAGAAACCGCCTGAAGGGTCAACTCAAGGTAGAAACCGCCTGAAGGGTCAAATCAAGGTAGACACCGCCTGAAGGGTCAACCCAAGGTAGAAACCGCCTGAAGGGTCAACTCAAGGTAGAAACCGCCTGAAGGGTCAAACCAATGGTAGATACCGCCTGAAGGGTCAATCAAAGGTAGAAACCGTCTGAAGGGTCAAATCATGGTAGATACCGCCTGAAGGGTCAACTCAATGGTAGAAACCGCCTGAAGGGTCAACTCAATGGTAGAAACCGCCTGAAGGGTCAAATCATGGTAGAAACCGCCTGAAGGGTCAAATCATGGTAGATACCGCCTGAAGGGTCAACTCATGGTAGAAACCGCCTGAAGGGTCAAATCAAGGTAGATACCGCCTGAAGGGTCAAATCATGGTAGAAACCAGGTAATCCCATCGGACGTGGAAAACCTCCGTTTTGGGAACCTTTTCAAAAAATCAAGCAGTCCTGGCATGACGTGGAGAACCCTCGTCCTAGGACCCCCTTTCAAAAATCAAACAGTCCTAGCATGACGTGGAGAACCCTCGTCCCGGGACCCCTTTTTTAAAATCAAGCAGTCCTAGCATGACGCGGAGAACCCTCGTCCTAGGTGTCGCGACCCTCTCGAGGTTGCATGTGGGCTCTCGAGGGCTAATGGGCCGTCCAGTCTGGTCGGACGCGGGCATCTCCCAAGGCCCGTTACCCAAATCGCAACGGAGGTATGCGTAGTCGACCTTCAGTGTGGTCTGGTGACATGTGCTAAGTGTGCATGCCATGGAGTCGCCACCAATCATTTTTTGGAGGGTATGATTGGACCACCCTATTGAATAGTCGGGAGTTTCTATTCAATTCTGCGATAACCAGAGAAATGGGTTCGGGGACTTAGTTACGTCAACTGTCAGAGTTGACGCCCTTTCGGTACCTAAGTTGACTGAATTTTCTTACCTAAGATTTCATGCAGATGAGTGGAGTACGAATCCTAAATCTAGGAATTCATGCAAATAGGAATGACTATCCTAGCAATCACAATCAATAATAAAATGCGCAAATCAATGAATCCAAATATGTAAAATAATCACATCAAATCAACATGACACTCCTAATAAGGCTCTATTAGCCTAAATAAGTATCAATCAAGCTTAGGAATGATTTAGACATGATTTTACCCATCAGGGGTAAAGTCGTAATTTTGAGACAAAAGGGACGATTTGCCTAAAAAGGGAAAAATCGTCATTTCGGAATGAATCCGGAGTAAAACAATGTCAAAAATAGGTTTGGTCACTCAATTGACCCATTTCCTATCTTTTTTGCAATTTTCATGATTTTCTGGAATTTTAGAAACCGATTTACCACTCGAAGGGGTAAAATCGTCATTTTCTAAAAATGGGAATGAAATGTGGAAGTCTTAGACATAAGGTTTAGCCACCTATCTGGCCCATCACCAAATTCTAAGCAATTTCCACAATTCATCGGAATATCAAAGACGATTTACCCTTTGAGGGGTAAAATCGCCATTTTGGATTAAATGGGAGAAAATCCAAAAAATGGAAACAAATCAATTTTTTTTGTCATTTTCAGCCTTAAAAAATTTTTAGAATTTTTTTAGGAATTTTCTGCAATTTTTCTCAATTTTTTTTTTGAATTTTTCCTTAATAATTCATTTTTTTGGAAATTTTTTTTATTCTGAAAATCACCTAATCACGACACGTGGCTCATCTGCAGACGTCCGATCTAGCATTTTTTTTTTATAGGACGCAACACAATGCAAAAAATAAAGAAGATATTAAGTCATTATACAACATAAACATAAGCAAAGGAGATGGGATCCGGTGAATTTTACGACGTCGGAGTCCGTCGGTGCTCGTGCAACAATGTGTGGGGGGTATAAACCACCAGCAGGAGGCTCGGCCTTCCGATTCTGGGGTAGCACAATATAATTTACAGAAAATAAATAAATAAAACACCTTGGACGCCAATAGGAGGCTTAGCCTTCCGATTCTGGGTCTTTTATGCGAAATATAGAAATGCTATGACATAAAGTAAATACACAGCAAATATTTAGACACCAACAGGAGGCTCGGCCTTCCGATTCTGGGTCTTTTATGCGAAATATAGAAATGCTATGACATAAAGTAAATACACAGCAAATATTTAGACACCAACAGGAGGCTCGGCCTTCCGATTCTGGGTCTTTTATGCGAAATATAGAAATGCTATGACATAAAGTAAATACACAGCAAATATCTAGACACCAACAGGAGGCTCGGCCTTCCGATTCTGGGTCTTTTATGCGAAATATAGAAATGCTATGACATAAAGTAAATACACAGCAAATATTTAGACACCAACAGGAGGCTCGGCCTTCCGATTCTGGGTCTTTTATGCGAAATATAGAAATGCTATGACATAAAGTAAATACACAGCAAATATCTAGACACCAACAGGAGGCTCGGCCTTCCGATTCTGGGTCTTTTATGCGAAATATAGAAATGCTATGACATAAAGTAAATACACAGCAAATATTTAAACACCAATAGGAGGCTCGGCCTTCCAATTCTGGGTCTAATAGGTAAAATGTAAGGAGTGAGAGGTAGTCTTACCAAGATTGAACCCAAAACAAGCTCGGAAATCCAATTTGGCCCTCGCGGACTCAAGTCTGATCAGTATGACCTTTGCTCCTTCAAACAGCTCAAGATTGAACCCAAAACAAACCCGAAAATCCAATTTGGCACCCGCGGACTCAAGTCTGATCAGTCTGACCTTTGCTCCTTCAAACAGCTCTACGGGACAAATGGCTGGGCCAAATTGGACTCACGATATGTCATTAGAACGGCAAGAGAATAAGCTTTCCAATGGTATATGGATCGTTCCCATACGATTCCTAACGAAAGAGTTATGGCCGAAAAACCGGACGATTTTGGGTCTGGGCGGCGGGCTGAGCGAGAGAAAAAATCGAAAAATGAAAGAGAGAGAGTTGAGGGAGAAGAAGAAGAAGGAGGAGGAGGAGGAGGAGAGGAAGAGAAGGCGACGGATGATGGGGGGAGGTGCCTAAAATACTAAAAATAAAATAATAAAATAATAATAAAATAATAATAATAATAAAATACTAAAAAGTAAAAAAATAATAAAATAATCAAAAGTGAAGACAAAATGATTAGTCCCCTTTTCCTTTTAAATGATGATGTTTTCACTCCTTTTTCTTTTAATCATTACTAATATTTTTGCCAAATTCAATTTTATGATGATCAAAGAACACCTAAAATCAAACCTGAATTTTACTATTTATGAGGTCAGAAAAATGGATAAAATAAAAATAAAAATACCGAATATTTTTATATATTTTTGTGACCTCAAATATTATTTTTCTTGATTTTCTTGATTTTCTTTTTCTTTTTTTCTTTTTTTTTTGTATTTTTCGAAAATATATTAAAAAAATGAAAATTATGAAAATTATTTTTTTTGGTCAAAATGGTTCATTTAGCTTGGCTAAGGTCACCAAAATTGATTTTTCAATTTTTCAACTTTTTATGGATTTTCTATGAATTTTCAAAAAAAATAAAAATAAAAAAGTTGATCAAAATTTAGGTGTCAACAGCTGCCCCTCTTTGAGAGGAATCTCGTTAGAGGTTTCTCTCAAAGATAAGGTGACACCTGAGTCCTGATCGACTCGACTCGGGAAACTAAAGGAAAAGGAGTCATGACATCCAATCTTCATGCTTGTCCATGTATGCTCTTTCTTGAAGGGGGAAACATTCATTTGACATGAGAGAGTGAGATAATAGAGAGACATACCTGCCACTTACCTGTTCGATGTTTGTGCGATTTTTCGCGGTGTTTGATGGATTCGAGAGAATTTCTAGAAACTCGTTACTAGAGTATCCTAGAGAGATTAAGCTCTGACCCGTATGGTAGGTCAAACCATAATGTGATTCCTAACTGATAGGAATCTAAGGAAGACGTGTCCCATTTGGGATTTGCCAATGATTTTGATCCGTATGGTGGATTGGACCATTGAGTTGACCATTTAAGTGATTTTTACTATTGGATTGACCCTTCAGGCGGTATCTACCTTTGATTGACCCTTCAGGCGGTTTCTACCTTTCATTTGACCCTTCAGGCGGTATCTACCTTGATTTGACCCTTCAGGCGGTTGATTTGACCCTTCAGGCGGTATCTACCTTTGATTTGACCATTCAGGCGGTATCTACCTTTGATTTGACCCTTCAGGCGGTATCTACCTTGATTTGACCCTTCAGGCGGTATCTACCTTTGATTTGACCCTTCAGGCGGTATCTACCTTTGTTTTGACCCTTTAGGCGGTTTCTACCTTTGTTTGACCCTTGAGGCGGTTTCTACCTTTGTTTGACCCTTGAGGCGGTTTCTACCTTTGTTTGACCCTTGAGGCGGTTTCTACCTTTGATTTGACCCTTGAGGCGGTATCTACCTTTGTTTTGATTTGAAAAGGGGTCTCATGACGAGGGTTCTCCACGTCCGATGAGACTGTTTGATATTTTTGAAAAAGGGATCCTTGGACGAGGGTTCTCCACGTCACGCTAGGACTGTTTGATATTTTTGAAAAGGGGTCCTAGGACGAGGGTTCTCCACGTCAAGCTAGGACTGCTTGATTTTTGAAAAGGGGTCTCATGACGAGGGTTCTCCACGTCCGATGAGACTGCCTAAATTTTTGAAAAGGGATCACATCCTCACCCCTTCTTTTGAAAGATCCCGAAATTTGTCGGGAATTCAGTTTTGAAGCAGTGAAAGATTTTATTTTGACAAAGCCTCGCTTTAGTCTGTTGAGGCGACATTCTGGGAGCTGGGTTCTCCAGGTATCCTGCAGAAAATTCAAACCTGTGTGCTCCACTCCATGGAGCAAATATTTTTCTGGGATTCGGGGTTTCCAAGAATCCTGCAGAAGTTTGAGCTTGAAAGATTTTTCTTCACCAAGAAAACGTTAGCAATCTTTGGGAAGACCACGGCTGTCCATTTGACAAAAACCGTATGACTTAAGTTTTAATTGTGAAATGTGCATTTTGATGCTGGAGGTTATCCAAAACATTCTTGCAACATGCAAATGTGATCACAAATCCCTTGTACGGAAAATCTGGATCAATAGTTTGAAAATTCCAAAAAGAGTTTGTTCAAAACATCAATTGGAATATTTCTCGACAATGAGGTCTTCTCACTTGTTTTGAGATAGTGGTCTTTATAGGGGATGCACTCAATTCCCTACTAACCTGTGCCTAGGTTTTAGGCTCATTTGCAGCGCATACATTTTGATCGGTCGGGAGGTCTTCCACAGGACCGTAATGTTGGGCTTGGTTATTGATCTTCAAGGGGGACCCGCCTTGGAGTCGAGGCCATTGAATAAAAATTTTCATCATCTGCTTCGGGTTTACAAGTCAAGAACCCTGCAAAATGAGAAAGAAATAGTCTTGCTCGTACTTCTTCGAGCTAAGCTATATGCTAACCCAAGTGTCTTAGTCGGAGAAGACTGTTTCGGGGTTATGATGCTGGTAGGATTGGGGACCGAAAAAGGCTTGTTTTTGGCCCATAATTTATGAGGGGATTGACATTGGTGATCAATGCAAACTTGTCACCTGTCTTTTCCATTCTTCATCTTCAATTTTTGAGGCGTGCAACCGCTTTTGAGGTGTGCACAAACTCTTTAGAGAGCGTCTCTTGTTGCGTTCAGAGAGCGACTCTCTCTATGTCTTTGTTCTGCGCTTGGCACCATTTGGGGAGCTGCCCTTTTGGATTTGGCTCCTTCAGGGATTTCTTCTTTTCCCATCCGGCTTCATTGTGGATTAATCAAACAACTTACACGAGCATCGGCCCTGCTTTTACCAGGCACTTTGCTTTTTCTTGATGCCGGGGATTTTTATCTTTTGTCGAAATCCCGCCTTTTCTTTTCCTTTGGAACTACGATGTTCAGAAAATTGTGCTAGATATACACCTTGAATCATAGCACACTTGAACGCCGATATGAAATCTTTCTATAAATCCCATCTCTTGGATTCTTCCGTTCTTGGAGTGATGCAGTTTCCATCTTGAAACATGCCATGATCACCAACATGGGTTTATGAAATGAATTTGCAGGCTCAACTTGGCTGTGCAAAGGATATGGTGCGTGGGATAGAGAAATGAATGCTTCTCGTCATCCTATGGCACTTGGATTACCATATAAACAACACACAAAGATTAATGTTAGTCCGAGCAAGAAAATTTCTAACCATTTTCTCCTGATGCTGCTGGACTCACCTCCATTTTGCCCCGACGTGGGGTGATTCTTGCCAGGGTTGAGAATGAAAATCGCCGTTCGAATGGGTTGGCAATGGTCACCTGTAGTGTTTGGGGATATGAAACGAATGCCTCTGTCATCCCGATCTATGTAATTGCTGCGAATAATCCCTACTTCCGTAGGTCCAGATTTTACTATCTGATCCGCTCCATTTCTCTCTCAAGTGTGTATAGGACGTGTTTGGATTAGGCTTTGCCTCTCGTCTTTTGAGAAAACGTCCTTTTGAAAGTTTTGAACTTTTGATTGGAAAAAATCTCTTTCATTTTCTCCAAAAATTTTACCCGTCAAGGGGATTTTACGATGCACCATGCATGTTCTTATCCATGTTCAGACAACCTCCTGTCTTAAAACATGAATGCCAATGAGTTTTGAATTCTATGTCTTTTCTAGACATTAGATTCTGAAAGCTTTTCTTTTTTATTTAACATCTTCAATGGATTGGGGAAAGGGATACTTACCTGTCCCCCGCGGCTGGAGATCCCTGAAAATGCAGAGAAAACATGTTATTGTACGTTCACGAATTTTTCAAAAATTTAGAACGATACATCCTACCCTCGGTCGTGTACTCCAACGGGTAATTCATGGGGTGTGAAAACCTGTTTCACCTTGATGGCGATCCCCTGTCAAAGACATGAATTAGTTGTCAGTTTGCGTTCCAAAATTCAAGGCAAATTGGAACGATACAGCCTTGTTCTTGCTTTGTGTTTCCATTTGAACACAAACTCGCGGCTTGCAGGATTTGGCCCTCTATCTTGTGGTCTTGATCCCTCCGTTTGGTTGGCGATGAATCATTCTCAAGGATTTGCCCCAGAGGAGATCCATTTGTGTTTTTGGGCGCATTCCAGCGCCATTCTTCAAGGTTCCTTTTATTCAAGGAAAAAAGAAAATTTTTATCAAAATGCATGTCAAAGCATGGGACGTAGGAGCGATACTTTTTACCCTCCACTAGGTCTTATAATCAAAGACCATTTCTTGGAGTGCTGACTCCCAAGGTCAATAGCTTTATTCGCCTCCTCGTTGGCGAGTTCTTTTCTTTTGAGGCTTTCGATGCCAACGACTCCCTGTTAAATGAGTAAAAACTCATGTTAGGCATGTGGTCTACGAAGACCAAAATGGAACGATACAAGGTTACCGTTCACCCATATTCGTATCTTGGGTTTAATTCTGATGCGGACGACTCTACAGTTGCGTCCATTGATTTTGCCAGAGAAGAAACGTTATTCTTTGTCCGGCGCACAAATGATTCGCTTGCCCCAGTTGGGCGTGATTTGTCGTAGCTAGGTGACGCTTGCCCCAGCTAACTCCCTTTTGCATTTTGTTGCATTGACGCATTCAGGCTATTTGACATCCGCAAAAATGGGTTTACTCGTGATTGAGTACTTCAACAACCTGCGCGATGAAAGGAGTGAAAGAGTCAATCACCGCGTAAGGAGCTTTAATTGAAACGATTACGGATTTTACTATCCCCGCTCTGGTCACTTCTGGCATCCAAGATGCTGGAAATTTTTCAATGGGCCCGTTCATTCTCGTCATCACCTGCAAGAATGAGGAACCATATCAACTCGTGAACCAATCAATCCGATTTGGAACGGATACAACTTTTTCGATTTAGGGAGAGCCAATCCTAATTAGGTTGCTCCCTCTTCATAATTTGATTCAATTTGTCATTGCAATCACAATGGGTGACATCTGCTGAAGGCACATTTCTTTCCGTCTTATAGGGAAAATAAATTTTCCTTCATTTGTCTTTGACCATCCTATCCTGTAGACAAAAGACATAAAGGTCCCCGTCAGGTATAATATTCGAAGGGCTTATTGGAACGATTACAGTTTCACCATCGTTCCATGATCATCTTGCATGTGATCGGATGAGGACATTTTTGACAAATGTATGCCATGTAAAACATGTCCCTCGTGTCTATCCATAAATGGATTTTCCTTCTGTACCTGTTTTTCACCTGAGAGGAAGAGATAGGAAATATTATGCCGGTATCTGATTGAAAATCAATTAGGAACGACACGTCTTTACACTTGACCCGGCTGCCCCGGTCAAAAGGCATTTGCCCTCATCAGTTGACTCTCCAGGGTGGTCCAGCGCTTTTCCATGCCATCCTGGTTCGTTTAAACTCGCGACTGATTCTTCACACAAGTCTTTGGATTTTGATTCATAAGCGGCGCTGAATGACCTTTTGGTTTTGAGGTGTACCAATCATTCACATACATGCGCATGAGACCAGTGAGGTTTGACTTCTAAGAATCAAAATAGGGTTTGGAACCTAAGGCCAAGGCTCCCACTTCGAGTTCTAGAAAGGGTAGATTCCATTGCACAACTATCGTTGCATTGGGACCCAATCCATAGTTCGAAATGAGCAGAATTAAAAATGGATTACCCCGTGTTTTTCCTCACGGAGATTCCATTTTCAATTCCTTCTATTATTTTCCTAAAGAGGGCGCCCGAGATTTTAGGCGCGGCTGTGTGTGTTCATTGTGTCGTGCTAAAGCAATAAACATGCATTTCATTTAGCAAACACCGCTTCAATATAAACATCCAGACAATCATACATCCTAAACTCCTACCTGCATAAGACAGAGTTAATGAACACTTCACCCCTTATTTCTCCAATCTGCAAAAACATTTAACACCTCAAGGGTTAAAGTACGTACCTCAACTTGAAGAGCATCTGCATAAAACATGTCAGAAAAATCAATCAACTTTTTAATCGGCTCAAGTTCTCTAAGTCCCCAGCGGAGTCGCCAGTCTGTCGCGACCCTCTCGAGGTTGCATGTGGGCTCTCGAGGGCTAATGGGCCGTCCAGTCTGGTCGGACGCGGGCATCTCCCAAGGCCCGTTACCCAAATCGCAACGGAGGTATGCGTAGTCGACCTTCAGTGTGGTCTGGTGACATGTGCTAAGTGTGCATGCCATGGAGTCGCCACCAATCATTTTTTGGAGGGTATGATTGGACCACCCTATTGAATAGTCGGGAGTTTCTATTCAATTCTGCGATAACCAGAGAAATGGGTTCGGGGACTTAGTTACGTCAACTGTCAGAGTTGACGCCCTTTCGGTACCTAAGTTGACTGAATTTTCTTACCTAAGATTTCATGCAGATGAGTGGAGTACGAATCCTAAATCTAGGAATTCATGCAAATAGGAATGACTATCCTAGCAATCACAATCAATAATAAAATGCGCAAATCAATGAATCCAAATATGTAAAATAATCACATCAAATCAACATGACACTCCTAATAAGGCTCTATTAGCCTAAATAAGTATCAATCAAGCTTAGGAATGATTTAGACATGATTTTACCCATCAGGGGTAAAGTCGTAATTTTGAGACAAAAGGGACGATTTGCCTAAAAAGGGAAAAATCGTCATTTCGGAATGAATCCGGAGTAAAACAATGTCAAAAATAGGTTTGGTCACTCAATTGACCCATTTCCTATCTTTTTTGCAATTTTCATGATTTTCTGGAATTTTAGAAACCGATTTACCACTCGAAGGGGTAAAATCGTCATTTTCTAAAAATGGGAATGAAATGTGGAAGTCTTAGACATAAGGTTTAGCCACCTATCTGGCCCATCACCAAATTCTAAGCAATTTCCACAATTCATCGGAATATCAAAGACGATTTACCCTTTGAGGGGTAAAATCGCCATTTTGGATTAAATGGGAGAAAATCCAAAAAATGGAAACAAATCAATTTTTTTTGTCATTTTCAGCCTTAAAAAATTTTTAGAATTTTTTTAGGAATTTTCTGCAATTTTTCTCAATTTTTTTTTTGAATTTTTCCTTAATAATTCATTTTTTTGGAAATTTTTTTTATTCTGAAAATCACCTAATCACGACACGTGGCTCATCTGCAGACGTCCGATCTAGCATTTTTTTTTTATAGGACGCAACACAATGCAAAAAATAAAGAAGATATTAAGTCATTATACAACATAAACATAAGCAAAGGAGATGGGATCCGGTGAATTTTACGACGTCGGAGTCCGTCGGTGCTCGTGCAACAATGTGTGGGGGGTATAAACCACCAGCAGGAGGCTCGGCCTTCCGATTCTGGGGTAGCACAATATAATTTACAGAAAATAAATAAATAAAACACCTTGGACGCCAATAGGAGGCTTAGCCTTCCGATTCTGGGTCTTTTATGCGAAATATAGAAATGCTATGACATAAAGTAAATACACAGCAAATATTTAGACACCAACAGGAGGCTCGGCCTTCCGATTCTGGGTCTTTTATGCGAAATATAGAAATGCTATGACATAAAGTAAATACACAGCAAATATTTAGACACCAACAGGAGGCTCGGCCTTCCGATTCTGGGTCTTTTATGCGAAATATAGAAATGCTATGACATAAAGTAAATACACAGCAAATATCTAGACACCAACAGGAGGCTCGGCCTTCCGATTCTGGGTCTTTTATGCGAAATATAGAAATGCTATGACATAAAGTAAATACACAGCAAATATTTAGACACCAACAGGAGGCTCGGCCTTCCGATTCTGGGTCTTTTATGCGAAATATAGAAATGCTATGACATAAAGTAAATACACAGCAAATATCTAGACACCAACAGGAGGCTCGGCCTTCCGATTCTGGGTCTTTTATGCGAAATATAGAAATGCTATGACATAAAGTAAATACACAGCAAATATTTAAACACCAATAGGAGGCTCGGCCTTCCAATTCTGGGTCTAATAGGTAAAATGTAAGGAGTGAGAGGTAGTCTTACCAAGATTGAACCCAAAACAAGCTCGGAAATCCAATTTGGCCCTCGCGGACTCAAGTCTGATCAGTATGACCTTTGCTCCTTCAAACAGCTCAAGATTGAACCCAAAACAAACCCGAAAATCCAATTTGGCACCCGCGGACTCAAGTCTGATCAGTCTGACCTTTGCTCCTTCAAACAGCTCTACGGGACAAATGGCTGGGCCAAATTGGACTCACGATATGTCATTAGAACGGCAAGAGAATAAGCTTTCCAATGGTATATGGATCGTTCCCATACGATTCCTAACGAAAGAGTTATGGCCGAAAAACCGGACGATTTTGGGTCTGGGCGGCGGGCTGAGCGAGAGAAAAAATCGAAAAATGAAAGAGAGAGAGTTGAGGGAGAAGAAGAAGAAGGAGGAGGAGGAGGAGGAGAGGAAGAGAAGGCGACGGATGATGGGGGGAGGTGCCTAAAATACTAAAAATAAAATAATAAAATAATAATAAAATAATAATAATAATAAAATACTAAAAAGTAAAAAAATAATAAAATAATCAAAAGTGAAGACAAAATGATTAGTCCCCTTTTCCTTTTAAATGATGATGTTTTCACTCCTTTTTCTTTTAATCATTACTAATATTTTTGCCAAATTCAATTTTATGATGATCAAAGAACACCTAAAATCAAACCTGAATTTTACTATTTATGAGGTCAGAAAAATGGATAAAATAAAAATAAAAATACCGAATATTTTTATATATTTTTGTGACCTCAAATATTATTTTTCTTGATTTTCTTGATTTTCTTTTTCTTTTTTTCTTTTTTTTTGTATTTTTCGAAAATATATTAAAAAAATGAAAATTATGAAAATTATTTTTTTTGGTCAAAATGGTTCATTTAGCTTGGCTAAGGTCACCAAAATTGATTTTTCAATTTTTCAACTTTTTATGGATTTTCTATGAATTTTAAAAAAAAATAAAAATAAAAAAGTTGATCAAAATTTAGGTGTCAACACTAGGACCCCATTTTCAAAAAATCAAACAATCCCAGCGGACGTGGAAAACCTCCGACTTTGGACCCCTTTTCAAAAGAACATGTAATCTCATCAGGCGTGGAGAAACCTCGTCATGAGACCCTTCCTAGAAAAACAGGTAATCTCATCGGACGTGGAGAAACCTCGTCATGGGACCCATTTTCAAAAGAACAGGTAATCTCATCAGGCGTGGAGAAACCTCGTCATGGGACCCCTTTTCAAAAGAACAGGTAATCTCGTCAGGCGTGGAGAAACCTCGTCATGAGACCCTTCCTAGAAAAAACAGGTAATCTCATCGGACGTGGAGAAACCTCGTCATGGGACCCCTTTTCAAAAGAACAGGTAATCTCGTCAGGCGTGGAGAAACCTCGTCATGAGACCCTTCCTAGAAAAAACAGGTAATCTCATCGGACGTGGAGAAACCTCGTCATGGGACCCCTTTTCAAAAGAACATGTAATCTCATCAGGCGTGGAGAAACCTCGTCATGAGACCCTTCCTAGAAAAACAGGTAATCTCATCGGACGTGGAGAAACCTCGTCATGGGACCCCTTTTCAAAAGAACAGGTAATCTCATCAGGCGTGGAGAAACCTCGTCATGAGACCCCTTCCCAGAAAAACAGGTAATCTCATCGGACGTGGAGAAACCTCGTCATGGGACCCCTTTTCAAAAAAACAGGTAATCTCATCAGGCGTGGAGAAACCTCGTCATGAGACCCCTTCCCAGAAAAACAGGTAATCTCATCAGGCGTGGAGAAACCTCGCCATGAGACAGGTAATCTCATCAGGCGTGGAGAAACCTCGCCATGAGACCCCTTCCCAGAAAAACAGGTAATCTTATCGGACGTGGAGAAACCTCGTCATGGGACCCCTTTTCAAAAAAACAGGTAATCTCATCAGGCGTGGAGAAACCTCGTCATGGGACCCCTTTTCAAAAGAACAGGTAATCTTATCGGACGTGGAGAACCCTCGTCATGAGACCCCCTTTTCAAAATTAAACATTCCCATCGGACGTAGAAAACCTCCGACTTGGGAACTTTTTGAAGAACCTTTTCAAAAGATCAGACTGTCCCGCCGGACGTAGAAAACCTCCGACTCGGGACTCCTTCTCAGAAAAAAAAGGTAATCCCATCGGACGTGGAAAACCTCCGACTTGGGAACTTTTTAAAAATCAAACATTCCCATCGGACGTGGAAAACCTCCGACTTGGGAACTTTTTTAAAAATCAAACATTCCCATCGGACGTAGAAAACCTCCGTCTTGGGAACCCCTTTTAAAGAATCAAACAATCCCATCGGACGTCGAAAACCTCCATGTTGGGAACCCTTTTAAAAAAAACAAACAATCCCATCGGACGTGGAAAACCTCCGACTCGGGACCCCTTTTCAGAAGATTAAACGTTCCCATCGGACGTAGAAAACCTCCGACTTGGGAACCATTTGAAGAACCGAGCAATCCCATCGGACGTAGAAAGCCTCAGTGTTGGGAACTCCTTTTGAGAAACAAACCATCCCAGCGGACGCGGAAAACCTCCGACTTGGGACCCATTTTCAAAAACAAACAATCCCGTCGGACGTGGAAAACCTCCGTATTGGGAACCCTCTTCAAAACTTGAAAAATCCCCTCTGGCCCCGCTAGTCAGCGTCATGGGATCCCCTAAAGCAAATAGGTGCCTAGAAGTCGACCCAAGACTGAAGCCCAAAAGGCTCGCTTGCCGCTTCGAAAGCACGATGACCAGATAAATCTCTCTGTAAGTGTTCACAGGTTGGTAGCCGCGGATCTGTCATCTTCCAGATCGGATCGCCAATTTTCAGCTTCAGAAGATTTCTTTCCCCAAAGTCCCACTACACAGGGATTCACGACAGAGGTGTCTCAAAGCACAGTTCAAGATCGGAGCCCATAACGCTCGCGACTTGCCGCCTAGAGATACGGTGACCGCCTTTTCCACAAAGCACGCTGTCGCGACCCGTCCGAAAGCGGACGCGGCTAATGGATTACCGATCGCGGGTCTTGGATCGGCGCGAGCCCTCCCAGGCCCATACCAAATCGCGGCGGGAGTATTTTTCAAAGGGATTCGACGATAACAGTCGATCGCTTTCGACCTTAGTGTGGTCGTGGTGGCATGTGCAACTTGTGCATGCATTTGGAGTCGCCACCGGTCTTTCTTGGAGGGTAGACCGGAAACCTTATTGACCGATTGGGAGAGATCGATCAATTCTGCGGAACCAGAGATTTTGAGTTCGGGGACTTGGTTACGTTGATGTCATTACCAACGCCCTTTCGGTACCTAACGCGAGTGATTTTCCCTAACTAGGATTTCATGCAGGCGCAATTTTGGGTGAGGTAAGTCTGACTTTGCACATTAACCAGTTTAACATGCTCACGTAATCATAAAAAAAAATAGATGTCAATCACATAAACATCTATCCTACGTGGTGATCATGGAATTATGATTTAATGGGTCTCGAGCCAATGAGACCACATTTAATCATTTTAATATTTTAATAACGGAGAGCCGCTCTTCTCTTCTTCTTGGTTTCTTGAACTCTTCAAGAATCGGGCCCCAAAGAGCTCGCCGACTTAAAAGGCTCCTCCACGTAATCCTCGTAGCATTTACATCAACAATTGACTATGCTAAAAATAAAGATTACATGAAAAATAAAAGGAGTACGCAGCCTCCATTTAATAATTACAACCCCAAATATATAAATAATCACCATACATTCATACATACATCAATCACATTGATTAGAGATTTTTCCATGATCACCACCCTTCCACGTAAGTAATAAATTCACAATTTAAAACTTAGGAAGGCACAATAAAAATTCTACGTTGAATCATATTCAGAATTTTTACGTAAAATAAGATAGCCATAAATTTTCGATTCAAAATTGATTTAGTCTCAATTTTTGCTACGTTGATTAATTTATCATATAAAATAATCAACCTCCATTAGCCATGTAAGACGAACAATTCGTTAATACATATTGGCCATAGTATTGCAAAAATTGCAAAAAATCAATTAAATGCACGAAAACACCTAAGGATCGGCTCTGATACCACTGTTGGGATCCACGTAACACGTAGCGGAAATAAATAACAACCCATACATGTATCTCCAGAGGCGTACTTCGTGCATTTCGATCGAAAAAAAATCACAAAGCCTCAAAGGGAGTAAATGGATTACCTCTCGTAGCGTGCTTGAACGGAGGTGTCGGTTCGATGTTCTTCGATCTCAGCCTCCACAAGTGTTAGGCATCTAGTTCGGACGCACCACCAATTGACGAACGGGGAGACGACTAATAACTCCACAACAATTGTGCTAGCAATATGCGGAATCAATATTCCGAACTTAGTATATTTTGCTCACTCAAGATTATGAGAATATAGAGAGTGTTTGTGTTCTTCTCTCTAAGCTCTCAAAAATTTGCATACTCTACAAAATGTCTCCCCCCCAACCTCAAAACTCTTGCCATCCTTTTATAGCCAAAAATTCCTTCCAATAAATTGTATTATAAAATAGCACTCACAAATAATAAATACTTTCTAAAAATAGCACTCACAAATAAATGACATTTAAAAATAGCACTAACAATAGCACTCACAATTTATAATACAAAAATGCTATTTAAAAATAGCACTAACAATAGCACTCACAATTTATAATACAAAAATGCTATTTAAAAATAGCACTAACAATTATAAATTCTATCTAATAATAGCACTCACAATTTATGATAAATAAATTCCATTTAAAAATAGCACTAACAATAGCACTCACAATTTATGATAAATAAATGTCATTTAAAAATAGCACTAACAATTGCACTCACAATTTATAATACAAAAATGCTATTTAAAAATAGCACTAACAATAGCACTCACAATACAAAAATGCTATTTAAAAAAGCACTAACAAAGGTGTTAAAAATAATAACCATTATTATTATTACAAGAGTTAAAGAGGTTACCAAACAGTATAAATACGCATAACGTATAAATACGTATGACGTATAAATACGTAGAGCATACGTATACATCCAAACGACCAAATTAGCCTGAATTGAGGCCGCCAATGGATTGGGCATGATGAAAATTATGGGTAGAGGTGTTGAATTTTAATGGGTATGCCCGTGTGAAATTCAAGATCCGTGAAACCGGGGACTAATCGAAAGAAAAATATGCAATTAAGCCCTTTTGGTTAAAATTGATCAAATTGGAGGGCAAATTGACCCAATTGCACTTCTAACCTTTAGGATTCAATGTCATGGCTTATAAAAAGTGAGAATTGAAAATTAAAAGACTCGCAAAGGAATTTTTTGCTCGGTTCGAGTTTATGTTTGTGAAGAAACATAGTGACCCGAGCCGAATTTTCAAGATTTAAGGTGACACACTTGAAGATGAAATTAAAACAAAATTATTGAATATTTTTGTGTATTTTTCTGACCACGAATGGTATTTTTCTGATTTTTTGGGTATTTTTATAATTAAATAAATTCGAAAAATATTATAAAATACCAAAAAATATTTTTTGTTCAAAATTGGTCCCCGAGGCTAGGCCAAGGCTTCCAAAGTTGATTTTGTGATTTTATGACCTTTTTTGATATTTTTAATTAATTTTAAAAAATAAAAATCACAATAATAAATGGTCAAAAATCAGGTGTCAACAGCTGCCCCTCTTTGGGAGGAATCTCGTTAGAGGTTTCTCTCAAAGATAAGGTGGCACCTGATTTCTAACCGACTCAACTGGGAAAATGAGAGAAGAAATGCTACGACATTGGATCGCTTAAGGCCCTTTGATGAAAACTCAAATTAATCCCCGGTTTGCTTTAACAATTTGAACATGGGCCGGAGTGAGAGAGGCTTACCTGAAGCTCACCTGTCAGATGCTGCCGGTTGCGACAACTTTCAAGCAGATACCTAGGACTCGTCATTCAGAATATCCTAGGGAGATTAAGCTCTGACCTGTATGGTAGGTCATACCATTATGGGATTCCTAACTGGTAGGAACCTAAGGAAGGCGCGTCCCACACTTTGGGATTTGCCAAGGATTTTGATCCGTATGGTGGATCGAACCAGAAATGGTTCACCTACTGTAAGGTTTACCTAGGGAAACGACTCTTTCCGTGTCTGGAATTTGTCAAGGTTTTGATCCGTATGGTGGATCGGACCATTAGGCTGATCCTTCAGGCGGTTTCTACCATATTTGACCCTTCAGGCGGTATCTACCGTGGTTTGACCCTTCAGGCGGTTTCTACCTTGAGTTGACCCTTCAGGCGGTTTCTACCTTAGTTTGACCCTTCAGGCGGTTTCTACCTTGTGTTGACCCTTCAGGCAGTATCTACCATGAGTTTGACCCTTCAGGCGGTTTCTACCTTGAGTTTGACCCTTCAGGCGGTATCTACCTTGTGTTGACCCTTCAGGCGGTATCTACCTTGTGTTGACCCTTCAGGCGGTTTCTACCTTGAGTTGACCCTTCAGGCGGTATCTACCTTGAGTTGACCCTTCAGGCGGTTTCTACCATGTGTTGACCCTTCAGGCGGTATCTACCTTGGTTTGACCCTTCAGGCGGTATCTACCATGAGTTGACCCTTTAGGCGGTTTCTACCTTTAGTTGACCCTTCAGGCGGTATCTACCTTAGTTTTGACCCTTCAGGCGGTTTCTACCATGAGTTGATTTGAAAAGGGTGTCTCATGACGAGGGTTCTCCACGTCCGATGAGACTGCCTAAATTTGAAAATGGGTCTCATGACGAGGGTTCTCCACGTCCGATGAGACTGCCTAAATTTGAAAATGGGTCTCATGACGAGGGTTCTCCACGTCCGATGAGATTGCCTGAATTTGAAAAGGGGTCTCATGACGAGGGTTCTCCACGTCCGATGAGACTGTTTGATATTTGAAAAGAGGTCTCATGACGAGGGTTCTCCACGTCCGATGAGACTGTTTGATATTTTGAAAAGGGGTCTCATGACGAGGGTTCTCCACGTCCGATGAGACTTCCTGAATTTTGAAGAGGTGTCTCATGACGAGGGTTTTCCACGTCCGATGAGACAGTTTGATATTTGAAAAGGGGTCTCATGACGAGGGTTCTCCACGTCCGATGAGACTTCCTGAATTTTGAAGAGGTGTCTCATGACGAGGGTTTTCCACGTCCGATGAGACAGTTTGATATTTGAAAAGGTGTCTCATGACGAGGGTTTTCCACATCCGATGAGACTGCCTAAGTTTTGAAAAGGGTGTCCTAGGACGAGGATTCTCCACGTCCTGCTGGGACAGTTTGCTGACTTCTTTTGAAAAAGGGTTCTATCCTCACCCTTTCTTTTGCAAGATCCCGAAATTTGCCGGGGAATTCAATTTTGAAGCAGTGAAAGATTTTATCTTGACAAAGCTTCACTTGGGTCCGTTGAGGCGACATTCTGGGAGTTGGGTTCTCCAGGTATCCTGCAGAAGTTTGAGCCTGAAAGATTTTTCTTCACCAAGAAAACGTTAGTAATCTTTGGGAAGACCACGGCTGTCCATTTTGACAAAACCGTATGTTTTAAGTTTTAATCATGAAATTTGCTGCTGGAGGTTATCCAAAGCATTCTTGCAACATGCAAATGTGATCACAAATCCCTTGCGCGGAAAATCTGGATCCAACAATTTGAAACTTCCAAAAAGAGTTTGTTCAAAACATCAATTGGAATATTTCTCGACAAGGAGGTCTTCTCACCTGTTTTGCGATAGTGGTTTTTTTATAGGGGATGCACTCAATTCCCTACTAACCTGTGCCTAGGTTTTAGGCTCATTCGCAGCGCATACATTTTGATCGGTCGGGAGGTCTTCCACGGGACCGTAATGTTAGGCTTGGATATTGGTTTTCAAAGGGGACCCGCTTTGGAGTCGAGGCCATTGAATGAAAGTCTTCACCATCTGCTCCGAGTTTACAAGTCAAGAACCCTGCAAAATGAGGAAGAAATAGTCTTGCTCGTACTTCTTCGAGCTAAGCAATATGTTAACCCAACTGTCTTAGTCAGAGAAGACTGTTTTAGGGTTGTAACATTTGTAGGATTGGGGACCGAAAAAGGCTTGTTTTTGGCCCAGAATTTGTGAGGGGATTGGCATTGGTGATCATTGCAAACTTGTCACATGTCTTTTCCATTCTGCATCTTCAATTTTTGAGGTGTGCAACCGCTTTTGAGGTGTGCACAAGTCCTTTAGAGAACGTCTCTTGTGGTATTAAGAGATTGACAATTCTGTCCGTGTTTTTGCACCACGGCTGACATCATTTGGGGAGCAGTCTTCTTGATCTGACTCCTTTATGGGTTTTTCTCTCTTCCCAACTAGGCTTTATTGGGGATCAATCAAACAGTTTTCACGAGCATCGGCCTTGCTTTTACCAGGCACTTTGCTTTTTCTTGCTGCTGGGGATTTTTCTTTGTTGAAATCCCGCCTTTTCTTTTCCTTTGGAACCATGATGTTCAGAAAATTGTGCTAGATATACAACTTGAATCATAGCACATTTAAACGCCGATATGAAATTTTTCTATAAATCCCATCTCTTGGATTCTTCCGTTCTTGGAGTGATGCAGTTTCTATCTTGAAACATGCCATGATCACCAACAGGGGTTTATGAAATGAATTCGCAGGCTTAAGTTGGCTGTGCAAAGGATTCGGTGTGTGGGATAGAGAATGAATGCTTCTCGTCATCCTATGGCACTTGGATTACCATATAAACAATACACAAAGATTAATGTTAGTCCGAGCAAGAAAATTTCTAACCATTTTCTCCTGACGCTGCTGGACTTACTTCCTTTTTGCCCCGGTGTGGGGTGGCTCTTGACAGGGTTAAGAATGAAAAGCGCCGTTCAAAGGGGTTTATCAACGGTCACCTGTAGTGTTTGGGGATATGAAACGAATGCCTCCGTCGTCCCAACCCATGTAATCGCTGCAAATGGTCCCTACCTCCGTAGACCCAGATTTTGCTATCTGCCCACTCCACTCATCTCTCAAGTGTGTGTTGGACATGTTTGGATTAGGTTTTCGCCTCTCGTCTGAGAAAACATCCTTTTGAAAGTTTTGAACTTTTGATTGGAAAAAAATTCTTTCATTTTCTCCAAAAATTTTACCCGCCAAGGGGATTTTAAGATGCACTATGCATGTCCTTATTCATGTTCAGACAACCTCCTGTTTTAAAACATGAATGCCAATGAAGTTTGAATTCTATGTCTTTTCTAGACATCAGATTCTGAAGGCTTTTCTTTTCTTCTCTGTTTTTTTATTCAACATCTTTAGTGGATTGGGGAAATGGATACTTACCTGTCCCCAGAGGCTGGAGATCCCTGAAAATGCGGAAGAAACATGTTATTGTACGTTCACGAATTTTTCAAAAAATTAGAACGATACAATTTACCCTTGGTCATGTATTTCCAACGGGTAATACATGGGATGTGAAAACCCGTTTTGCCCTGATGGCAAGCCCCTGTCAAAAACAAACAATACGTGTCAGTTTGTGTTCCAAAATTCAAGACCAATTGGAACGATACCGCATTGTTCTTGCTTGGCGTTTTCATTTGAACACAAACGCGCGGCTTGCAGAATCTGGCCCTCTATCTTGTGGTCCTGATCCCTCCGTTTGGTTGGCGATGAATCATTCTCAAGGATTTGCCCCAGAGGAGATCCATTTGTGTTTTTGGGCGCATTCCAGCGCCATTCTTCAAGGTTCCTTTTATTCAAGGAAAAAAAGAAAATCTTATCAAAATGCATGTCAAAGCACGGGACGTAGGAGCGACACTTTTTACCCTCCACTAGGTCTTATAATCAAAGACCATTTCTTGGAGTGCTGACTCCCAAGGTCAATAGCTTTATTCGCCTCCTCGTTGGCGAGTTCTTTTCTTTTGAGGCTTTCGGTGCCAACGACTCCCTGTTAAATGAGTAAAAACTCATGTTAGGCATGTGGTCTTCGAAGACCAAAATGGAACGATACAAGGTTACCGTTCACCCATATTCGTATCTTGGGTTTAATTCTGATGCGGACGACTCTACAGTTGCGTCCATTGATTTTGCCAGAGAATAAACGTTATTCTTTGTCCGGCGCACAAATGATTCGCTTGCCCCAGCTAACTCCCTTTTGCATTTTGCTGCATTGACGCATTCAGGCTATTTGACATCCGCAAAAATGGGTTTACTCGTGATTGAGTACTTCAACAACCTGCGCGATGAAAGGAGTGAAAGAGTCAATCACCGCGTAAGGAGCTTTAATTGAAACGATTACGGATTTACTATCCCCGCTCTGGTCACTTCTGGCATCCAAGATGCTGGAAATTTTTCAGTGGTCCCATTCATTTTTGTCATCACCTGCAAGAATGGAAAACCATATCAACTCGTGAACCGGTCAATCCGATTTGGAACGGATACAACTTTTTCGACTTAGGGAGAGTCGATCCAAATTAGGTTGCCCCAGCTTCACGTTGTCTACTTAAGGCTCATCACAATAAATCCATCTTGTTTTTGCAAACCCAATGGGTGATGCCCGATGAAGGTGCACTCCTTTCCATTTTGTAGGGAAGGCAAGCTCCCTTTTGTTGGTCTTTAACCATCTTATCCTGAGAGGAAGAGATATGAAATATTATGTCATTATCTGATTGAAAATCAATTAGGAATGACACGTCCTTATCCTTGATTCGGTTGCCCGGTCAAGAGGCATTTGCCCTCGTCAGTTGACTCTCCAAGGTGGTCCAGCGCTTTTCCATGCCATCCTGGTTCGTTTCAACTCGCGATTGATTCTTCACACAAGTTTTTGGATTTTGATTCATAAGCGGCGCTGAATGACCTTTTGGTTTCGAGGTGTACCAATCATTCACATACATACGCATGAGACCAGTGAGGTTCGGCTCTAAGAGTCAAGATAGGGTTTGGAACCTAAGGCCAAGGCTCCCACCTCGAGTTCTAGAAAGGGTAGATTCCATTGCACAACTATCGTTGCATTGGGACCCAATCCATAATTCGAAATGAGCGGAATTGAAAAGTGGATTACCCCGTGTTTTTCCTCACGGAGATTCCATTTTCAATCCCTTATATTGTTTTCCTATAGGCGGCGCCCGGGGTTTTAGGCGCAATTGTGTGTGTTCATGTGTTGTGAGTATCACAATGCAAGTCATGCACAACAGTTTATCAATCGGCGCTTCAAATCATCCATACAACATACATTCCTACGCCAACCTGCATAAGACAATGTTAATCACGGACTACACCCCTTATCTCTCCAATCTGCAAAAACATATAACACCTACCATGAGCGGACTTACCTCACCTTCAAGAGCGCCTGCAGGGTTAGAAAAATCACTCAGCGTTTTAATTACGGCCTAAGTCCACTTGAGGTCTAGAACCATAGGTTCTAGAACAAGGTCCCCAGCGGAGTCGCCAGCTGTCGCGACCCGTCCGAAAGCGGACGCGGCTAATGGATTACCGATCGCGGGTCTTGGATCGGCGCGAGCCCTCCCAGGCCCATACCAAATCGCGGCGGGAGTATTTTTCAAAGGGATTCGACGATAACAGTCGATCGCTTTCGACCTTAGTGTGGTCGTGGTGGCATGTGCAACTTGTGCATGCATTTGGAGTCGCCACCGGTCTTTCTTGGAGGGTAGACCGGAAACCTTATTGACCGATTGGGAGAGATCGATTAATTCTGCGGAACCAGAGATTTTGAGTTCGGGGACTTGGTTACGTTGATGTCATTACCAACGCCCTTTCGGTACCTAACGCGAGTGATTTTCCCTAACTAGGATTTCATGCAGGCGCAATTTTGGGTGAGGTAAGTCTGACTTTGCACATTAACCAGTTTAACATGCTCACGTAATCATAAAAAAAAATAGATGTCAATCACATAAACATCTATCCTACGTGGTGATCATGGAATTATGATTTAATGGGTCTCGAGCCAATGAGACCACATTTAATCATTTTAATATTTTAATAACGGAGAGCCGCTCTTCTCTTCTTCTTGGTTTCTTGAACTCTTCAAGAATCGGGCCCCAAAGAGCTCGCCGACTTAAAAGGCTCCTCCACGTAATCCTCGTAGCATTTACATCAACAATTGACTATGCTAAAAATAAAGATTACATGAAAAATAAAAGGAGTACGCAGCCTCCATTTAATAATTACAATCCCAAATATATAAATAATCACCATACATTCATACATACATCAATCACATTGATTAGGGATTTTTCCATGATCACCACCCTTCCACGTAAGTAATAAATTCACAATTTAAAACTTAGGAAGGCACAATAAAAATTCTACGTTGAATCATATTCAGAATTTTTACGTAAAATAAGATAGCCATAAATTTTCGATTCAAAATTGATTTAGTCTCAATTTTTGCTACGTTGATTAATTTATCATATAAAATAATCAACCTCTATTAGCCATGTAAGACGAACAATTCGTTAATACATATTGGCCATAGTATTGCAAAAATTGCAAAAAATCAATTAAATGCACGAAAACACCTAAGGATCGGCTCTGATACCACTGTTGGGATCCACGTAACACGTAGCGGAAATAAATAACAACCCATACATGTATCTCCAGAGGCGTACTTCGTGCATTTCGATCGAAAAAAAATCACAAAGCCTCAAAGGGAGTAAATGGATTACCTCTCGTAGCGTGCTTGAACGGAGGTGTCGGTTCGATGTTCTTCGATCTCAGCCTCCACAAGTGTTAGGCATCTAGTTCGGACGCACCACCAATTGACGAACGGGGAGACGACTAATAACTCCACAACAATTGTGCTAGCAATATGCGGAATCAATATTCCGAACTTAGTATATTTTGCTCACTCAAGATTATGAGAATATAGAGAGTGTTTGTGTTCTTCTCTCTAAGCTCTCAAAAATTTGCATACTCTACAAAATGTCTCCCCCCCAACCTCAAAACTCTTGCCATCCTTTTATAGCCAAAAATTCCTTCCAATAAATTGTATTATAAAATAGCACTCACAAATAATAAATACTTTCTAAAAATAGCACTCACAAATAAATGACATTTAAAAATAGCACTAACAATAGCACTCACAATTTATAATACAAAAATGCTATTTAAAAATAGCACTAACAATTATAAATTCTATCTAATAATAGCACTCACAATTTATGATAAATAAATTCCATTTAAAAATAGCACTAACAATAGCACTCACAATTTATGATAAATAAATGTCATTTAAAAATAGCACTAACAATTGCACTCACAATTTATAATACAAAAATGCTATTTAAAAATAGCACTAACAATAGCACTCACAATACAAAAATGCTATTTAAAAAAGCACTAACAAAGGTGTTAAAAATAATAACCATTATTATTATTACAAGAGTTAAAGAGGTTACCAAACAGTATAAATACGCATAACGTATAAATACGTATGACGTATAAATACGTAGAGCATACGTATACATCCAAACGACCAAATTAGCCTGAATTGAGGCCGCCAATGGATTGGGCATGATGAAAATTATGGGTAGAGGTGTTGAATTTTAATGTGTATGCCCGTGTGAAATTCAAGATCCGTGAAACCGGGGACTAATCGAAAGAAAAATATGCAATTAAGCCCTTTTGGTTAAAATTGATCAAATTGGAGGGCAAATTGACCCAATTGCACTTCTAACCTTTAGGATTCAATGTCATGGCTTATAAAAAGTGAGAATTGAAAATTAAAAGACTCGCAAAGGAATTTTTTGCTCGGTTCGAGTTTATGTTTGTGAAGAAACATAGTGACCCGAGCCGAATTTTCAAGATTTAAGGTGACACACTTGAAGATGAAATTAAAACAAAATTATTGAATATTTTTGTGTATTTTTCTGACCACGAATGGTATTTTTCTGATTTTTTGGGTATTTTTATAATTAAATAAATTCGAAAAATATTATAAAATACCAAAAAATATTTTTTGTTCAAAATTGGTCCCCGAGGCTAGGCCAAGGCTTCCAAAGTTGATTTTGTGATTTTATGACCTTTTTTGATATTTTTAATTAATTTTAAAAAATAAAAATCACAATAATAAATGGTCAAAAATCAGGTGTCAACACACGCGCCGGATAGCCACGCCTCGAAGCTCTCACCCTTCGGAATGGATTGCAGCCGGTAGCCGCGGGAAAGACATTTATTCCACCCAAAGTCCCACTACACAGGGATTCACGACAGAGTTGTCTCAAAGCACAGTTCAAGATCGGAGACCATAACGCTCGCGACTTGCCGCCTAGAGATACGGTGACCGCCTTTTCCACGAAGCACGCGCCGGATAGCCACGCCTCGAAGCTCTCACCCTTCGGAATGGATTGCAACCGGTAGCCGTGGAAAAGAATTTCAAGACCCCAAAGTGGCAAATCAGGAGCCATGAAGGGAGTAATAAAAACCCAGCATGGCGAACTAGACGCCACGAAGGGTAAAAAAAAAAAAAAACTCCTCAGACTCCACGTGCGCAGCATTTAACAGGCAAGTAAACGTCAGGTAAGCCTCCCTCGCTTCGACCCGTGTTCTAATTGTCAGAGTAAATCGGTGATTAATTTGAGCATTCATCAAAGGACTTAAGGGTTCGATGTCATAGCATTTCTTTTCCCCAGTCGAGTCGGTTAAGATTCAGGTGTCATTTTGTCTTTGAAAGCAACCTCTGGCGAGCTCGCTCTCAAAGAGGGGCAGCTGTTGACACCTGATTTTTGTCCATATTTTATTTTAGTTTTTATTTCTAAAAGTAATTAAAAATATCAAAAAAGGTCAAAAAATTACAAAATTAACTTTGGAAGCCTTAGCCTAGCCTTAGGAGCCAATTTCGAACAAATTTTTTTTTTGTATTTTTTAATATTTTTTGGAATTTATTTAATTATTAAAATACCCAAAAACTCAAAAAAATACCATCCGTGGTCAGAAAATTACACAAAAATATTCAGAAATTTTATTTTAATTTCCTCTTTAATATTTTCACTTTTTATCAGGGAAATTTGGCTCGATTCATGGGGTTCCTTCACAAACCCAAAATCGAACCGAGCCTGAAAAATCCTTTTCGAGTCTTTTAATTTTTAATTCTCACTTTTTATAAGCTATGACATCGGATTCTAAAGTTTTGAAATGCAGTTGGGTCAATTTGCCCTCCAATTTGATCAATTTTAACCAAAAGGGCTTAATTGCACAAAATTTTATTCAATTTAGTCCCCGGTTTCACAATTTTTGAAATTAAATTTCACACGGGCACACCCATTAAAATTAAACACCTCTACCCAATAGTTTTCATCATGATGAATCCATTTGTGGGCTCAATTTTGACTAATTCGATCGTTTAGATCTTCGATTTGGCGAAATTCATTTTCGGATCCTAGGGACAATTTGGGGTTTTCACTAAATTTCAATAAATTGATTCACGAAAATACCCATATTTTATAGAAAACATGCCAAGGAATCCGAATTTGCCATCAATTTCATGAAAAGAGGTCATTTGGGGGGTCAATTTGGCGATTTGGACGATTTGGCCGAACCGGGTCGGTCGGGTCAGACCCGACCCGACCCGGTCCGACCCGGGTCTGCAACATTGTTGCAGACCCATGCGCGGACAGAACGTGTGCAGCAAAACAGGGGGGCATGGGCGTGCGTTTTTCGGGAGGAACAAAAGGCAAATGAACGTGGGGGACATGCGTGGAGGCCGAGGCTCGTGTTCTGGAGAGGGAGCGGGCGTCGAGACGCGCCGGTCGGCCACGAAAACCGGCAAGATTCGCGGTTAAAACCGAGAATCGGCCGAGAGAGAGAGGGGGAGGACTCGAGCGGAAACGGAGAAGGAGGCGACGATCCTCGACTTCCCAGGCGACACACCAACCATCACGGAAGCTCCGGCCACCGTCGACAAGCCGCGAACGGGTCGGTATCTCGCCGGATCTCCATTTTTCTTTACGCACGCCATGTGTTCGATGAAATGCCGATGGATGTCTCGACTCGGTTTTGTCTCGGCCGTGTCTTCCCGAGCTTCATTTAGCACGAATATTGCCTTGAGTCTCCACTAGAACTATTCCTAAACCCGACTTGCTGTTTATTTTGCATTAAAACTCGACAAAAACCGAGGGCCGGAGTTTCGCCGGCCATGGTTCGGCGGGAGCTTGACGAGGGATTTCCGGGGGCCGTCGACCATCAAGGGACCCCAGGTAAGTCCTCAAACGTCCCTTGGATGCTATGTGAACGAAAGAAACCGAGTTTGAGCGACAAAAAAATTCTGCAAATCGGCTCGTCGGAGCCGGTTCGGTGGTCGGTCGTTTAGGTGTTTTCCGACGTTAGATCTTTCATGTTAGTGATATATGGTGATGCTGGTAGTATAGAGAGTCTAATGCCGAAAAAAAGGAACGAAAAACACCAAGTTTGGGACCGGTTTGCGATTTTCCGGCGAAAATTCCGGCGAGGGTCGCCGGAATTTTCACTGTTCATCGTCTTCTCCGGCTACCCTCCGGCCGGTCAACGGTCAACGGACGACGTGGCACGCCACGTAGGCGCCACGTCAGCCGGGTGGGGTCGCGTGGATTTTTCAAGAAATAAAATAACACGGACGGTCCCGATCGCGACACGTGTCGCGATCCTAGAATTTTGGATAATAAAATAAATGATTTTCGGATAATTAAATAAATTCGATCCGATGGTCAAGAATGTGCCAAGTGGCCTTCTGTGGAGCGTCCGATCTTGTCCAAGATCGGACGCACCACAAGCGGACACGTGGCACAGTTCTAATCGTCCGATTTGTGGGTTTTTCTAAAAAAAGAAAATAAATTGATTTTTGATCCGACGGTCGTGATCGAGCCACGTGGCTCTCTGTGAGTCGTCCGATCTAGCGGAGGATCGGGCGCACGAGACGAAGCCACGTGGCACGACGAGAACCGTCGGATCCGGGGAATTTTCGGATAATTAAATAAAATAGATAAAAAATCAAAAAATTGTTAAAAAATAGAAAAATGTTTAAAAATATAAAACGGTGTCGTTTTAAGCCGGTGTCGACCCCTAGGGTCGGGCCGGGAGCCCGAGAGGCGCGGGCCGGGTCTGACTCGACCCGGAAAATATTTTTAAATAAATAAAAAAATCAGAAAATAATAAAATAATCAATAAAATCAATAAAAAATGAAAAATCATAAAAAATTCAAAAAATTCGGAAAATTCAGAAAAATTATAAAAAATTCCAGAAAATAGGAAATGGCCGCATTCAACTGGCCACGACCTGTTTCGGGTCTTTCGACCCCCGATCTATTCAAAAATGACGGTTTTGCCCTTCCGGCAAACCGTCTTCCAAAAAAAATTCTAAAAATCCAGGAAAATCTCAAAAAATAGGAAATGGCCACAAACATCTGGCCAAGTCTCATCCCGGGTGTTTTGAACCCTGAACCTTCTTAAAAATGACAATTTTGCCCTTTGGGCGACTTGTCTTCCAAAAATTGAAGAAAAATCAAGAAATTCCAAAAAAATTCTCAAAAATGGGAAATGGCCACGAACAACTGGCCATGGAATATTTTGGATAATTCGGTATCCAAACCTTCCAAAAAATGACAATTTTGCCCTTCGGGCTAATTGTCCCCGAATCTTCCCATTTTACCCCTAGCCCTAAATCACATCTTCCCTAAGCCCTTATGGCTATACTAGGAGGCCAATGATTGAAATTGATGTGCATTGACATGATTTATTTATGCACTTGACTTGCGCTTTCATTATATTGACTGTGATTTGATAGGACTAGTCTCCCAATCTGCATGAAACCCTGAATCAAACCTATCTCACCCAAAATTACGCCTGCATGAACTCTTAGTTAGGAAAATCACTCGCGTTAGGTACCGAAAGGGCGTTGGTAATGAAACCGACGTAACCAAGTCCCCGAACCCAAAATCTCTGGTTCCGCAGAATTGATCGATCTCTCCCAATCGGTCAGTAAGGTTTCCGGTCTACCCTCCAAGAAAGACCGGTGGCGACTCCAAATGCATGCACAAGTTGCACATGCCACCACGACCACACTAAGGTCGAAAGCGATCGACTCTTATCGTCGAATCCTTGGAAAGATACTCCCGCCGCGATTTGGTATGAGCCTGGGAGGGCTCGCGTCGATCCAAGACTCGCGATCGGTAATCCATTAGCTGCGTCCGATTCCGGACGGGTCGCGACAGACATTTCATCAAACACCTTCCTCGACTTCGCAATTTTGCCAAAATTCGCATACAAATTGATCAGAGCTGTCTGCACGAACACATGCGAGTCGAACCCATTTCTCCAGGCGTGACCGTGCACGCTCTCTCCCAACCCCAAGCCTCGCGTCGCACCACAAGCTTTGACCAGCGACGAAAAAGTGTAACTCGTAGGATGGACATCATCTCTTAGCAGCATAGACTTGTAACGCTCGAGAGCCAGAATCGGCAAACAACGATGCACCAAACAACTTATCATCGCGTTGTAGACGAAAGCATTGGGATTCTCTACGCGGGTGAAGGCCGAGACAACAAAGGTATACGGTGGAAGAGGTGGAGATGAACTGGTTCATCATGAAGCAATCTTGGTCCGCGTTTCGCTTGACCCTCGAGGCATAGATGGATTCGAGCTTGTTTTCGCTTGCGCATCTTCTCAGGGGGAGAGGGAGGGGCATAAAAAAAAAGGAAAAATAAAAAAATAAAAGCATAAAAAATTATTAAAATATTCGATAGCGGGCCGGCCGATATCCACGTCAGCGCTGGCCAAAATTCACCGGATGGACCGAAATGGCACAATTAAAAAAGGTTTAAAATTGAATCGGCAAAAGAAAAGAAAAGTTTAGGACTGAATCGAAATAAGTTCAAGGCTGCGTTTGGTCGTCCGAATTTTTTTACCAGATAGGATAATGTCGGATAGGATAAGGATAGGATATGATTTGAAATATCCTATACATCGTTTGGTGATGTCCGGATAGGATAAGGTTCGGCCATAGTCTCTCTCTCCTTGACCAGTCTTGAAGAAGATCGAACCCTGAACCCACCTCCTCCTGTGGATCCAAGGAGCAAAAACCCAACCCCAACAACTGTAAAGATCAAGACTTTGGTCCAATCACCAGCGAACCTCAGTGGATTTCCTCTGCAAGCAGCCAAAAAGAAACCCTATTTCGAGGAACCAATACCAAAGAAGAGGATCGATTCCATGAAGAGAGGTTCGATTGGGTGATGTCCGAACCAGCGTTTGGATTTTCTCCCTTTTCTTGTCTTTGTTCGCCAAGTATGGCTGCGAACGAAAAACCACCGCAGTCGTCTTCGACGTCGTCGACGAAGCCTCCCACGTGGCCGTGTAAGGCGATGGGAGTAGAGGTCGAGAAAAGAGATGCAAACTTGGGAGAGACGACGACAACAGTAAACAGGAAACGAATCCACAGATTTTTGCCCTATTTTAATTTTTTCCTCAATTTTTTTTATATTAGATATCCTATCCGGCTTTATCCCACTCCCTCCCTAGGATTTTTTTATACGGATTATATCTCCTCTATATCCGACTCTATCCTATCCTACACGGCCACCAAACATCGAATAGGATATAACATATTCTATCCTAGTTTTTATCCTGACTACCAAACGCAGCCTAAGACTTTTTTGGTAATTTTCCCGCTCGCGCTGGTTCCAGACCGCCGAGGGAAGTCTTCAGGATCCGAATCGGCCAGTAAAGGAAGTGGAGAAAAGCCTGGGCGAGATGAGCAGGTATGCTATCCCTACAAACACGGCGCTCCAGGCCTTAAAAGGGGACTGCTTGTTTGCTCACTCAAGCCCATTCTTGAAGCTCAACCCTTAAGGTTCTAGATATTTCTGTTCATAGGTTCCACATTGTGGCAAGTGAAGAGCATACTAGACCAAACCAATCTTATTACTGAATCAATAAGAGGATTCTGATCTTCAAAGAACCATGCTTATAGGAAAGAAGAAGAAATGGAACTTAAAAACTCATGATTTTTAGAAAACACACTGATATTTCACATAAGGCAGCTTCTGCCGATTACAACGCATTCAGAGGCCTTTTATAGGCTTACAATACTTCAACAGGACTTTTGACAACAGACCCACAAATTCACGAGAAAAATTGAAACAGTTTTCGGGTGAACAGTGTCACTGCTGCAGTACTTTGCTACAGTACATGAACAGTACTTTTTCGAAAAAGTCTTCTGAAAAACCTGCAGAAAACTTAGTCTTACATACACATTAACTATTAGGACTTTTAACAACAATCTTTAGGACTTTAACACACACGAAGGGGGCTTAGACGGTTTTAACTATTCAGAGCCGACGATGGTTTGGGTTTGGATGATAATTAGCGTCGTCAAAGTCAGAGCTGTCTGGGCCGTCTTTCTCTTTCTTGTATTTATTCCAATACCACTGTTCTTCGAGCTGGGACAGTCTGATGTCTGGGTCTTTAGATAGTGGGGGACTATCTTCTTGTTCCGCCGCGTGCCTTTCTCCTGACAAAATATCTTCCATCGTGATTGGGTCTTATGGATCTTGTCGAGGGTCTTGATTAGAGCTAGATGGCATCCGGGGTTGGGACCATAGTTGGAGCTGAGGCCACGTGTATGAGCTGGATGACTGGTCCTGGGTGTGCATTCCCAATAGTCCCTCATCAAGGCCCCACAATCATCAATTTGGCAAACCGATCTTGATGCGACTTCTCATCCTACAACACGTATTTTCACGGCAATATGTTCAGCTATTGCATCGGTTACCGAGTACCTGGTACCTTCAATGTCTCAAGAGAATTCACACTGCTTGGATGAAAAGGAGGAGTATAATCGACCAAAAGCTCGATCAGAAGCAATCGCCATTACGCAACTAGCCGGAAAATAGACTGTATATCACCAAACACTTGCAGTCTTATCACGTAGGACGGTAGGATTCATCTTTTTGTTATTTATGTCTGCTATTTTCCCTCATTTACCTATTGTTTACCTTCCTTGCTTCAAACAGAATTGCAAATAGGATGCGTGGCTGTTCATCGTTCCCCAAAGAAGCAGAAGTACACTATCAGTGTCATAACTTTTGTACGGCGTTTACTTGAGTGCTATAACTTTCAAAACGTTCATTTAAGTGCCATAACTTTAAAAAAATCGTTCACTTGAGTGCCATCGCAGACGTGGACGCCGAAAAACCTGATGTGGCACGCTGGAAAAGCTGACGACGCCGAAAAAGTTGACATAACACTCAAGCGAACGATTTTGCTCCGATATGGCACTCAAGTGAACGTTTTGAAAGTTATGACACTCAAGTGAACGCCTGTCGCGACCCTCTCGGGTGTTGACACCTGATTTTTTATCAGTCTTTCATAGTTTATTTTTAAAAAATTCATAAAAAATCTATAAAAAGTTAAAAAAATTAAAAAATCATCTTTGGTAGCCTTGACCAAGCTAAAGGAACCATTTTTGATAAAAAATAATTTGTCATATTTTTTAATATTTTTTAATATTTTCCAAAAATAGAAAAATACATGAAAAATGAAGAAAAATAGCGTTCGATGTCGTAAAAATATAGAAAAATAGTTAATATTTTTATTTTAATTTCCATTTCATTTTGAACTCATAAATAGTCAAAATTCAAGTTCAATTGCATGTGTTTCTTCACGACGCATAGAGTTGAATTTGGCAAAAAAATGTCATTCGAGTATTTTAATTTGTAAATTTCTACATATTTTTTAGTCTTGACGTCCAATTAGATCGACCACCATCTACAATAAATTCCCCTTGCTGAATATTTTCGTTTTTGTTTCACATGATTTTATGGTGTAAAACGCCGAGTGGATCCCCAAATATAATCGGGTCGGCATGAGCTCGATAGCTCGTCCAAGACCAAACCAGGGCACGGCGAACCCCATGTGAGTACTCTCGAACTCCTTCGATGCTTCCTAATGCTTTTCTTAGGTTAGATCATGTGTAGAATGGCTAGGACAGCTAAATCATTCTTGAGCTGTGATTGATAAATAGGGCCTTACTAGGAATGCCATGTGATTTATTTGCATATCTAGATTCCTTGAGTTGCGCATTTTATTACTGATTGTGATTGCTAGGATAATCACTCCTATCTGCATGAATTTCTAGATTTAGGGTTCATACCTTACTCATCCGCATGAATCTCAGGCTAGAAAATTCAATCAACTTAGGTATCGAAAGGGCGTCAACTCTGACAGTTGGTGTAACTAAGTCCCCGAAACCATTTCTCTGGTTCTCGCAGAATTGAATAGAAACTCCCAACTATTCGATTGGGTGGTCCAATCACACCCTAAAAAAATGATTGGTGGCGACTCCATGGCATGCACACTTAGCACATGTCACTAGACCACACTGAAAGTCGATCACGCATACCTCCGTTGCGATTTGGGTAATGGGCCTTGGGAGAGGCCCGCGTCCGACCAGACAGGACGGCCCATTAGCCCTCGAGAGCCCGACAACCTCAAGAGGGTCGCGACAGACTGGCGACTCCGCTGGGGACTGGTTCTTAACCATTTAGTGGACTTGAGCCGATTAAAAAGTTGATTGATTCTTCTAACCTAATTTTATACAGATGCTCTCGAAAGTGAGGTATATATGCTAACGAATGTGTTAGATGTTTTTGTAGACGGGAGAAATAAGGGGTGAAGTGCTTGTTAACTTTGTTTTATGCAGGCAGGAGTTTTGGATGTATGATTGTGTGGATGTTTATATTGAAGCGGTGATTGTTAAATAAAATGCATGTCTATTGCTTTAGCACGACACAATGAATACACACAATTGCGCCTAAAACCCCAGGCGCCCTCTTTAGGAACACAATAGAAGGAATTGAAAATGGAATCTCTGTGAGGAAAAACATGGGGTAATCCACTTTTCAATTCCGCTCACTTCGAACTATGGATTGAGTCCCAATGCAACGATAGTTGTGCAATGGAATTGGCTCTTCCCAGAATTCGAGGTGAGAACCTTGGCTTTAGGTACCAAGCCCTATCTTTTGATTTTTAGGAGTTTTCCCTCACTTGTCTCATGCGTTTGTCTATGGAAGGTTAGTATACCTAACACTGCAAAAAATACAGAGAAGCTTGATTTTCTCTTAAGTTTGGTTGGTAAGACTTTTCTATCCCTCGAACTTGTTACAGCTCTTAATCATTATATTCATTGCATAATTCCGGTGATTGGATTAAATGCCATTTTGAGGATAGATATGTGTGTTTTCCTCCCAATGTTCTTGATGGAAGATGAAGATGGTGTCATCCCATTACGAGCGCCAAGTGGACAAGAAGAGCCTACTATGGACATCATTGAGGTATCATCTAATGAATATGACAATTTGGAATAGGTGATCCTGAAGTCACGTCTCAAAAATCGAAACTGGGGCATCTCTAAGTATTAAGATCACATTCCTTTGTTTTATTTTTCATTTCTAGCCTTCTTGTATATGATTTATTTTGCTGAGATCCTCTCTATCTGATCCGTTAGATTGATTGTATTAGGGATCTATTTGTGTTTATATACATTCAGATTGAAATTTGTTGTATTTCTATTGACTTGTCATTGGAATGTGATAGTGGCATTTCTTCTAATCACTCGAATACTCCAAAATCAATTTTATAATTCCTTTGGATGAAATTGAAATTGGAAGTCTTATACAACCTTTTGGCCGTATAGGGCAATACAATCCCAATTTCGCCAGAAGGAACTATAAACTTGAATTGGTTCATGCATGTTTTGCATAATTGGTAATCCACAATAATTGATCAAGAGTACTCGTGTTTTTCAAATTTAATGAAAAGATAGATATCCAAATTACTCTCGTTCTTAGCAAACAGCTTTAATTTGGATACCGTATCTTCAATTGAATTTAAAACACATCGTAATTGTGTACTTTTGAACATTCCATTGATTTTCTTGGAATTGATCAAAGGCGATTATCGTGAATTACATTCCTTTCAATGATATGCTTTCCTTTGAGGAATATTGATAAAAGCTTTTGCACAAGGCCAAAACCCTTGTAAAAGCTCTTATCCCTATTAATCACAAGTAAGCATATAATTGAAAGGATTTATGCTTTATTTTTCAAATTCTTTCTTCTGATTCTGCCTTTTCATTTGAAACAGGTTAAAAACAAGTAGAGAAGAGAAGTCTTTTTGTGGATAATCGCGGTGGGAGGTTCCTTTATCCGATCATAAGCAAGATTAAAAAATCAAGATGTACACGCTCGAATCATCAATGTCAAAGCGCAGCTTGCCTAGGTTGAGAGTGGTCAGGTGTTCGAGAAAGTCATCCATACAGAAGTTGAGACACACACATTAGAGCTTTCATTCATTTCGCTCAATCGAGGGACCTTAAAAGCAGATCATACAAATCATCGGGGTGGAAACATAAAACCGCAATGAGCCCTAATTAGCATCACAAAGGAACCTAGTTGGCCCTCCATATTATTGATGCTTTGCTTATACTCACCACCTCGAGACTCGAGATCTGCAAGCTTAAGAAGAAGGCGTTTACATTCCCCTTTAAGATCGGCAACCTTGGTCCCGTGATCTTCGGCGGCTATTTCCAGGTCCCGAACTAGTCCTCTCCCATGGGCTATATCCGCGGTAATGCTGTCAAGCCTTTCTTCCTGCCACTCACATTGAAACTTCAACATGACATTACGACGGTCGTGCTCATAGGTGGTCAGGGATAAGGCCAAGCGCTCCACCAAATTTCCCCTCTCGCGAAGCAACATCGAGACTCGCTTGTTGGCGAACTCAACAGCCTTTCTGTGACTATCGGCCACAAGGTTGGCCAACACCAAGCAGTTGGACCGATCCTCATAGCGAGCTCGCAAAACGTGAGCCACGGTAGCTTTTCGATGAGCGACACGGTAAGTCTCTAAAAAGTTTATAAAGAGGGTTGGGAAGATTCTATATTCCCTCTCTAAATTAGTGCCCTCGATGGAGGTGGTGTCTATTTCCACGAGCAAAATACGGATTTCATCTTCAGTTTCTGGGTGATCGGCTATATGAGCATAGCCTCGACCGAGGAGGTTATAGAGTTTTTCCCACTGGGCCAAAATTTCGGACGAGAAAGCGCGAATAGGAGAGGAGGTCATTTTCGTTGGAGTGAGGGAGAAGAAGATGAGTGTGGTAGAGTGATTAAAATACGAAAAGGCAATTATGTAAGAGTGTTAATCTTCTCTGCATTAACTCCTCCTTTTATAGCAACTCGAGAATGAAGAAAGGCACAACAATAATGCTCGTGGAGCCAAGTTAATTGGGTAAAGCAATGGTGGCTCTTTCGGTGAACCATCAGATTTGTCCCAGTCCGCGATTTCAGGCTTGATAAACCTAAAAAAGTTGTAAAAAGATATGTCGGTGTCACCATATTAAAATTGAACGGGAGTTAAGCGCAACTATCGAAAAAAGTTGCGAAAGGATTTGGCGGTCTCATCATATTAAAAAACTGAGCGGGAGGCGAGCGTAGTTCCACCTTTTTGAAAATAAGTGGGAGACAGACATGGATATCGAGAAAAGGAAATCGATTTGGTGTCCCTCCACGTTGAAAAGAAGAAAGAAGACGACAAAGCGGGAAATACGAAATCTTGGGAGCAACGCTTGCCTGATGATCTTCATCCATGTTTAAAGAACGTTTCATGGGCATACAGAACCACTCAAAAGAAAATTTAGAGAGAGTGAGCATACATGAGAGAGTAGAGAACCCTGAGTGAGCAAAAATTGATCGAACATTTTTCGATCCAACATGTTTGAGAGTTACCATCAGTTGCTAGAGGTGACTGATCCAAAAATCTCAGAAAATGAACTACTGAGAGATCTCGAAGATTCTAGGATGGCGTCTGGTACCAGAACCACAGAACCCAACCCTTTCGGCAACGAAGTTCAGGATCTCAGCAGCGACGACAACAGCAGCAGCGATGGTCAATCCCGGAAAAGGAAACGTCGCCAGTGCCACACTCAGAATGAAATCCAAGAGCTTGAAGCTTTCTTTAGTGAATGCCCTCTCCCGAACATGAAACAAAGAAATGAATTGGGCCAGAAGCTAGGGATGAAACCTTTGAGGGTCAAGTTTTGGTTTCAAAATAAGCGAGCCAAATTGAGGGCTCAACACAGACGTCAAGAACTTGCGATTCTAAAGGAGGAAAACGAAAAGCTTCGAGCGGAGAACATGAGGTATAAGAAAGCTCCCAGCACTATCGCTTGCCTTAATTGCGGTGGCCCTATCACTCTCGGCGAAATGTTCCTTGATAAGCCTTATATGAGGATTGAAAATGCTCATTCACCACCCCACTCCCTCGAACCATCTTCGATACAATCGGATTTTGTTGGAGATATGTATGAACAAATCAATTCTACGAAGTCAATACCGATGCCTTCTAAAGGATGTGATATGCGTCACCATGATTGGAGTTTCCTTAATGATGAGCTTACTATCACGACCGACCAATCCAAAGCTGATGAATTCCCTCCACAACAATTTCCGGCTCGATCAAATCCTACTGGAAATAGGCCAGAGAGCAATAGCCAAGTTGTCAACACTGTTCCGGTTCGCAAGAAGACGAGGGTCAATTGGTCCCCCGAGCTTCATCTCAAGTTCCTTAGTGCGGTTCAGCAACTAGGGATCAACTCAGCATATCCAACGCGCATACTTGAGATCATGAACATACCAGGACTCACTAAAGATGGAGTCGCGAGTCACCCCAAGAGCTACAGAAGGGCGCTAAGACAGCGCCACACAGCACTGAACCTGAAAGAACTCAACTTGTGCCTAAACACTAGGCATGGCTATAACTACAATGCCCCTGAAGTAAGAAATACCCTGCCTAATCTAGGCACCGACCAAGCTGGTAGCAGCACCATCGACTACTTGGGCGCTAATCAGAATATTCCCCCGAATCATCTCAGCACCCCTCAAGAGTATATGCCACAAGTGCAGCAGGTACGAACTCCTTGGTTTGAGCAGCAACTTTTCGCTAGTGCTCTTCCTATCCCCGATCAACATATTGCGCCTAGTGTTCAAAGATCTGCCCGGCTTGGGCATATGATTTCGGAAGATCAAGCGGGCGGATGCTCTGAGGATTTTTGTTTCTTCCATTCCCAAATGGAAGGTGCTTTTGATAGTGAACCGATCAATCATCCTCTTATAATCTCGAGCAACGACGAAGGTTCTAGCTCGAAGAATCAGATCGCTCACAACAGAAACAGGAATCCTTCAACGCCAAGCGATGATGGTCAACCCGAATATCAGTTGCTCGAAGAATCAAAAGATTTCCTTGATGAGGAGCTCCATATCTGGATCAATCAGTTTAAAACTGATGGACTTATGAAGTTATGATCCAAAATGACGATTATATGTCTGATTCATGGTGTAACTGGCTGATCACCGAGAATCCTCAAGGGAACTAGGCACATGTGGCTGGATGTATCATTAATCTTTCTGTCATAAAGTCTTCCATGCAAGATAATCTTCCTTAATGCCTAGAGTTAATCTGGGGTAGCGATCAGTACTACCTGCGAGCATCATCATGCTTGAGTGCGACAATCCCTTGTTAGATTAGAGTCGAGGCGAATCAATTGAACGCCACGAAGAAAAACATTTAAAGGCTTCACATAGAAAAATGCGAGCAAAAGCCCGAGCGAGCTCAAAGACGGTTAGCTCTGTATCGTTCTAAGGGACCTTTAGTCGTTATGAACTCTAAATTGAGCTTGTTTCATTCTCGATGGGGGTCGCTAACTGCTTCAAGAATTTTATAACAAAAAACGAACCAGTTAGGGACGCCAATAGTGCTGTGTCCTGGTAGTCAGTGAAATGGAAGTGGTACGAAACGTCAGGAGTTCGATCTCGGGATTGAAAAATCATTTTATCAGTTGGTCTATCACCCGATGAAGTTCAAAGAGATTCGACGCAGATGACTATAGAACTTGGGGCAATTCGAAAATCATCGATTCATTTTCATCAAGCGGCGAAGTTGGTATTGTAAAATGTGAAGCATGCAAATGACAAATCCGAAGCAGAAGGAGATGAATCATGATTCACTTATCAAAGGTCGGGATTTCAACCTTCGACTAAAGCCAAATCTAGGATGAGTTTTTGATCTTGCCCACTCGACAAAACCCATCTCCACTGAAAATGGGGGCAAACCATTCCTACATCCGGAAAGCATGTCGAAGCCGAAGACATCAAATTCATCGTTTAATCCGTGGGGCAAGTCCCTGAAGCGATAGTTATAATCTGCAGAGCGTAATGGAATCCATCCTTTCATTGTAAAACGCATTTGGCCGCGGAGCCACCCATTTGGTAAAAAGAACGTATCGTTCCTAAATGATTTTCAATCAGATGCGGGGATAATGTTCTCTCATTTTCCTCTCAGGTGATGAACAGAGACGAGGCACCCAAGAAGCCATGCATTCAAATAACAAAACAGTGCATGAAACACGCCCAAAAAGATGAATGAATCTCCTCCGACGTAAATCCTCGAGGTGGATTCGTTGCCCAACCAGACGAAGAAATCATGGCCACAAGCTTGAGGGCCGGCTTCTACAATCTGCACATTGGCATGCAGAATGGAATTCAAATCAAGAGTAAAGTAGTATCGTCCCAATTTGTTTTGAATTTGGAAACCCAAAATAATGCTTAATATTTATCCTTGGCAGGAGCTCGCCATCAGGGCAGACATGTAAGTTTCATTTTTCTCCAAAAACCAAGAAGTCGAAAGAACTTTAGAACACCTAACAATCTTGTGTTACTATGTGAAGTGCAGATTTTCACAACCCTTGTACACTCGTTGGAGCATATGACCAAGGGTAAGATGTATCGTTCCAATTTTTGTAAAGTTTTAGAATATACGATGACATATCCCTTTTATATCTCCAGGATCTCCAGCCTCGATGGGCAGGTAAGTATCCCTTTTCCCAATTCATTGGAGATTAAAAACTTTCAGAATTAATTCGATTCTCACATCTAAAAAGACATAGAATTCTTACTTCATTGACATTCATGTTTTAAAACATGAGATTGTCTGAACATGAATTACACATGTATGGTGCATCACAAAATCCCTTTGAAGGATAAATCTTGATGAAATGAAATGAATTTTTCCAACAAGAGTCGTTTGAACTGTTCAAAAGGGTATTTTCTCATAAGAGAAGCGAGCCTAATCCAAACACGTCCCATACACACTTGAGAGATGAGGAGATTGGAAATGATAGCGAAACCTTAACCTATGGATATAAGGGTCATTCGCAACGATTACATGGATCGAGATGATAGAGGCATTTATTTCTTCATTCCAAACACTACAGATGCCCATTGAGAACCCCATTGAACGGCGATTTTCATTCTCAACCCTGTCAAGAACCACCCCACATTGGGGCAAATGAAGGTTAGTCCAACAGTATCAGAAAGTAAACGGTTTGAAATTTTCTTGCTCGGACTAACATAAATCTTTGTGTGTTGTTTATATGATAATCCAAGTGTCATAGGATGACGAGAATAATTCATTTCTCTATCCTACACACTGTTATCCTTTGCACGACCAAGTTGAGCCAGCAAATTCATTTCATCAACCTATTGGTGATCATTGCATATTCCAAAGCAAAGGCAACATCACTCTAGGAATGGAAGCGTGCCAAAGTTTAAGTTGCATATCTAGCATGATTGCCGAAAATCCTAGCTCCAAAAGAAAAGAAAAACACGGGATTAAAAAAAGGGGGAAAAGAAAAATCCCTAGACATCAAGAAAAAGCAAAGTGCCTGGTAAAAAGCAAGGCTGATGTCTATTCAAAATATCCCCAGTAAAGTCTAGATATACGATGAAAAGACCCTGCAAAGGAGTCAGATCAAGATGACTACTCTCCAAATGATGTCGTGCTCAAATTGCAAACACACAAACAGACGGTCTCTTAATGTAACAAGAGACGCTTTTAAACATCCTTGTGCGCTCTAAAAGAGGAGTGTACACTTCAAGAAATGGAGATGTTCTTCGAAGGACATGTGGCAAATTTGCAATGATCACCAATGCCAAACCCTTCACAATTTCTGGGCAAAAAATAAGCCTTTTTCGGTCCCCAATCCTTCCAATGTTACAACCCTGAAGCAGTCTCATCTGACTAAGACACTTGGGTTAATGTATAACTTAGCTCAAAGAAGTACGAGCAAGACTATTTCTTTCTCATTTTACAGGGTTCTTGACTTGTAAACCCAGAGCAGATAGTGAAAATTTTTGTTCAACGGCCTTGACTCAAAAGTGAGTCCCCCTTGGAAACCGATATCCAAGCCTAACACTACGGTCCCGTGAAAGACCTCCTGATCGGTCGAAATGTATGCGTTGCGAATGATCCTGAAACCCAGGCACAGGTCGGTAGGAAATTGAGCACTTTCCCTATTAAAGATCATTATCATAGAGTAGTGAGGAGCCTTCTTGGATGAGTGTCGCGACCCTCTCGAGGTTGCATGTGGGCTCTCGAGGGCTAATGGGCCGTCCAGTCTGGTCGGACGCGGGCCTCTCCCAAGGCCCGTTACCCAAATCGCAACGGAGGTATGTGTAGTCGACCTTCAGTGTGGTCTGGTGACATGTGCTAAGTGTGCATGCCATGGAGTCACCACCAATCATTTTTTGGAGGGTATGATTGGACCACCCTATTGAATAGTCGGGAGTTTCTATTCAATTCTGCGATAACCAGAGAAATGGGTTCGGGGACTTAGTTACGTCAACTGTCAGAGTTGACGCCATTTCGGTACCTAAGTTGACTGAATTTTCTTACCTAAGATTTCATGCAGATGAGTGGAGTACGAATCCTAAATCTAGGAATTCATGCAAATAGGAATGACTATCCTAGCAATCACAATCAATAATAAAATGCGCAAATCAATGAATCCAAATATGTAAAATAATCACATCAAATCAACATGACACTCCTAATAAGGCTCTATTAGCCTAAATAAGTATCAATCAAGCTTAGGAATGATTTAGACATGATTTTACCCATCAGGGGTAAAGTCGTAATTTTGAGACAAAAGGGACGATTTGCCTAAAAAGGGAAAAATCGTCATTTCGGAATGAATCCGGAGTAAAACAATGTCAAAAATAGGTTTGGTCACTCAATTGACCCATTTCCTATTTTTTTTTTTTTTGCAATTTTCATGATTTTCTGGAATTTTAGAAACCGATTTACCATTCGAAGGGGTAAAATCGTCATTTTCTAAAAATGGGAATGAAATGTGGAAATCTTAGACATACGGTTTAGCCACCTATCTGGCCCATCACCAAATTCTAAGCAATTTCCACAATTCATCGGAATATCAAAGACGATTTACCCTTTGAGGGGTAAAATCGCCATTTTGGATTAAATGGGAGAAAATCCAAAAAATGGAAACAAATCAATTTTTTTTGTCATTTTCAGCCTTCAAAAATTTTTAGAATTTTTTTTAGGAATTTTCTGCAATTTTTCTCAATTTGTTTTTTGAATTTTTCCTTAATAATTCATTTTTTTGGAATTTTTTTTTTATTCTGAAAATCACCTAATCACGACACGTGGCTCATCTGCAGACGTCCGATCTAGCATTTTTTTGTTTTTGTTTTTATAGGACGCAACACAATGCAAAAAATAAAGAAGATATTAAGTCATTATACAACATAAACATAAGCAAAGGAGATGGGATCCGGTGAATTTTACGACGTCGGAGTCCGTCGGTGCTCGTGCAACAATGTGTGGGGGGTATAAACCACCAGCAGGAGGCTCGGCCTTCCGATTCTGGGGTAGCACAATATAATTTACAGAAAATAAATAAATAAAACACCTTGGACGCCAATAGGATGCTTAGCCTTCCGATTCTGGGTCTTTTATGCGAAATATAGAAATACTATGACATAAAGTAAATACACAACAAATATTTAGACACCAACAGGAGGCTCGGCCTTCCGATTCTGGGTCTTTTATGCGAAATATAGAAATGCTATGACATAAAGTAAATACACAGCAAATATGTAGACACCAACAGGAGGCTCGGCCTTCCGATTCTGGGTCTTTTATGCGAAATATAGAAATGCTATGACATAAAGTAAATACACAGCAAATATTTAGACACCAACAGGAGGCTCGGCCTTCCGATTCTGGGTCTAATAGGTAAAATGTAAGGAGTGAGAGGTGGTCTTACCAAGATTGAACCCAAAACAAGCTTGGAAATCCAATTTGGCCCTCGCGGACTCAAGTCTGATCAGTCTGACATTTGCTCCTTCAAACAGCTCTACGGGACAAATGGCTTGGCCAAATTGGACTCACAATATGTCATTAGAACGGCAAGAGAATAAGCTTTCTAACAGTATATGGCTCGTTCCCATACGGTTCATAACGAAAGAGTTATGGCCGAAAAACCGGACGGTTTTCAATCGCCCAATGACCAGAATCTGTCCCAGAAAACTCCTTCAATTCAACCATTAAAACCCATCCAAAACTCAACTAGACTACAATCTCAGCTTGCTAGATTCCTAATTTAGGTGCTAGAGACATCTTATCGAATATTGGAAGCAAGGAAAGCCCTTGAATCACTCACAATGTTCACGGCACCACCTTGACAGAACCGGTTCAGATTTTTCGAACAAAACAATAAGGGATCAGCCCTTAAATCCAAATATAATCCATCTTCAAACCATAAAACACAATAATATATGTCTTAACAAGGAGTGAGAGGTGGTCTTACCAAGATTGAACCCAAAACAAACCCGAAAATCCAATTTGGCACCCGCGGACTCAAGTCTGATCAGTCTGACCTTTGCTCCTTCAAACAGCTCTACGGGACAAACGGCTGGTCCAAATTGGGCTCACAATATGTCATTAGAACGGCAAGAGAATAAGCTTTCCAATGGTATATGGCTCGTTCGCATACGATGTCTAACGAAAGAGTTATGGCCGAAAAACCGGACGGTTTTTGATCTGGGCGGCGAGCTGAGCGAGAGGAAAAAACGAAAATGAAAGAGAGAGAGTTTGAGGGAGAAGAAGAAGAAGGAGGAGGAGGAGGAGGAGAGGAAGAGAAGGCGACGGATGATGGGGGGAGGTGCCTAAAATACTAAAAATAAAATAATAAAATAATAATAAAATAATAATAATAATAAAATACTAAAAAGTAAAAAAATAAAAAAATAATCAAAAGTGAAGACAAAATGATTAGTCCCCTTTTCCTTTTAAATGATGATGTTTTCACTCCTTTTCCTTTTAATCATTACTAATATTTTTGCCAAATTCAATTTTATGATGATCAAAGAACACCTAAAATCAAACCTGAATTTTACTATTTATGAGGTCAGAAAAATGGATAAAATAAAAATAAAAATACCGAATATTTTTATATATTTTTGTGACCTCAAATATTATTTTTCTTGATTTTCTTGATTTTCTTTTTTTTTTTTTCTTTTTTTTTTTTGTATTTTTCGAAAATATATTAAAAAAATGAAAATTATGAAAATTATTTTTTTGGTCAAAATGGTTCATTTAGCTTGGCTAAGGTCACCAAAATTGATTTTTCAATTTTTCAACTTTTTATGGATTTTCTATGAATTTTCAAAAAAAATAAAAATAAAAAAGTTGATCAAAATTTAGGTGTCAACAATGAGAAATACTCCAATGGATGTTTTGAGCAAACTCTTTTTGAAATTTTCAAATTGTTTGATCTAGAGTTTCCGTGCAAGGAATTTATGATCACATCTGTATATGGCAGGAATGTTTTGGATAACCTCCAGCAATCAAAATGCACATTTCATGACTAAAACTTAAGTCGTAGAATTTTGTCAGTTAGACAATTATTGTCTTCCCAAAGATTACTAATATCTTCTTGGCGAGGAAAATTTTTTCAGGTCTAAGCTTTCTGCAGGACTTTTGGCCGCCCCAAAGACTGGGTGCGTCATCCTTAGGTGAAGCCTTTTAGTAGGCAAATCTTTTCTAAGACCGATCCATAGAATGATCGAGTCTTCGACTAGCCCCAAAGAGCGGGTACGTCATCCTTTGATTCATATCAGTTTGGAATCTCATAAATGGTAGAAATCGCCTGAAGGGTCAACTCAATGGTAGAAACCGCCTGAAGGGTCAATCAATGGTAGAAACCGCCTGAAGGGTCAATGTATGGTAGAAACCGCCTGAAGGGTCAACCAATGGAAGAAACTGCCTGAAGGGTCAAAATAATGGTAGAAACCGCCTGAAGGGTCAATGTATGGTAGAAACCGCCTGAAGGGTCAACCAATGGTAGAAACCGCCTGAAGGGTCAACTCAATGGTAGAAACCGCATGAAAGGTCAATGAATGGTAGAAACCGCCTGAAGGGTCAAAGGACTGGTAGAGACCGCCTGAAGGATCAACCCAATGGTCCGATCCACCATACGGATCAAAACCTTGATGAATCCCGAACGCGGGAGGATTCGTTTTCCCTAATAAGCCTTACATTAGGCAAGCCATTTCTAGTTTAGTCCACCACACGGATCAAAACCCTTGGCAAATTCCCAAATGTGGGATGCGTCTTCCTTAGGTTCCTATCAGTTAGGAATCCCATTATGGTTTGACCTACCATACAGGTCAGAGCTTAACATCCCCAGGACACTCCGATGACAAGTCCTTAGGAATCTACTTGAACCCATCAGACAAAGCAAATGCCGCAAGCATTCGACAGGTAAGGGGCAGGGAAGTCTATCTACTCCTTAACTTTCTTACATCATATCAGGGAATTGAATGAGCACATCTCTTTTTAAGGAAAAGCACACATTGATGGGCATGAAAATTGGATGTCATGATTTCTTTTATTTTCCCAGTCGAGTCGATCGGAACACAGGTGTCACCTTGTCTTTGAGAGAAACCTCTGACGAAATTCCTCTCAAAGAGGGGCAGCTGTTGACACCTGATTTTTGATCAGTCTTTCATAGTTTATTTTTAAAAAATTCATAAAAAATCTATAAAAAGTTAAAAAAATTAAAAAATCATCTTTGGTAGCCTTGACCAAGCTAAAGGAACCATTTTTGATAAAAAATAATTTGTCATATTTTTTAATATTTTTTAATATTTTCCAAAAATAGAAAAATACATGAAAAATGAAGAAAAATAGCGTTCGATGTCGTAAAAATATAGAAAAATAGTCAATATTTTTATTTTAATTTCCTTTTCATTTTGAACTCATAAATAGTCAAAATTCAAGTTCAATTGCATGTGTTTCTTCACGACGCATAGAGTTGAATTTGGCAAAAAAATGTCATTCGAGTATTTTAATTTGTAAATTTCTACATATTTTTTAGTCTTGACGTCCAATTAGATCGACCACCATCTACAATAAATTCCCCTTGCTGAATATTTTCGTTTTTGTTTCACATGATTTTATGGTGTAAAACGCCGAGTGGATCCCCAAATATAATCGGGTCGGCATGAGCTCGATAGCTCGTCCAAGACCAAACCAGGGCACGGCGAACCCCATGTGAGTACTCTCGAACTCCTTCGATGCTTCCTAATGCTTTTCTTAGGTTAGATCATGTGTAGAATGGCTAGGACAGCTAAATCATTCTTGAGCTGTGATTGATAAATAGGGCCTTACTAGGAATGCCATGTGATTTATTTGCATATCTAGATTCCTTGAGTTGCGCATTTTATTACTGATTGTGATTGCTAGGATAATCACTCCTATCTGCATGAATTTCTAGATTTAGGGTTCATACCTTACTCATCCGCATGAATCTCAGGCTAGAAAATTCAGTCAACTTAGGTACCGAAAGGGCGTCAACTCTGACAGTTGGTGTAACTAAGTCCCCGAAACCATTTCTCTGGTTCTCGCAGAATTGAATAGAAACTCCCAACTATTCGATTGGGTGGTCCAATCACACCCTAAAAAAATGATTGGTGGCGACTCCATGGCATGCACACTTAGCACATGTCACTAGACCACACTGAAAGTCGATCACGCATACCTCCGTTGCGATTTGGGTAATGGGCCTTGGGAGAGGCCCGCGTCCGACCAGACAGGACGGCCCATTAGCCCTCGAGAGCCCGACAACCTCAAGAGGGTCGCGACATCGGGCAGATGGTTAATGGGCCGTCCGATGTTGTATGATCGGACACGGGCCTCTCCCAAGGTCCATTACCCAAATCGCAACTGCTGGATATACGTGATCGACCTTCAGTGTGGTCTAGTGACATGTGATGAGTGTACATGCCAAGGAGTCGCCACCAATCGTTTCGTGGAGGGTACGATCGGAAACCCTATCGAATAGTTGGGAGTGGTCAATTTGATTCTGCGGAAACCAGAGAAGTGGGTTCGGGGACTTAGTTACGCCAACTGCCAGAGTTGATGCCCTTTCGGTACCTAAGCTGAATGGTTTATCTGATCCTAGGATTTCATGCAGAAGAGTGAGGTACAGATCCTAAATCTAGGAGTTCATGCAGATGGGAATTACTACCCTATCACTCACAATCAATAGAAATAAGTGCGCAAATCAAGGATCCAGTATATGCGGATAAAACACATGAAATCAGCATGGCATCCCTAAAACACATGAAAAACCGGACGGTTTTTGATCTGGGCGGCGAGCTGAGCGAGAGGAAAAAACGAAAATGAAAGAGAGAGAGTTTGAGGGAGAAGAAGAAGAAGGAGGAGGAGGAGGAGGAGAGGAAGAGAAGGCGACAGATGATGGGAGGAGGTGCCTAAAATACTAAAAATAAAATAATAAAATAATAATAAAATAATAATAATAATAAAATACTAAAAAGTAAAAAAATAAAAAAATAATCAAAAGTGAAGACAAAATGATTAGTCCCCTTTTCCTTTTAAATGATGATGTTTTCACTCCTTTTCCTTTTAATCATTACTAATATTTTTGCCAAATTCAATTTTATGATGATCAAAGAACACCTAAAATCAAACCTGAATTTTACTATTTATGAGGTCAGAAAAATGGATAAAATAAAAATAAAAATACCGAATATTTTTATATATTTTTGTGACCTCAAATATTATTTTTCTTGATTTTCTTGATTTTCTTTTTCTTTTTTTCTTTTTTTTGTATTTTTCGAAAATATATTAAAAAAATGAAAATTATGAAAATTATTTTTTTGGTCAAAATGGTTCATTTAGCTTGGCTAAGGTCACCAAAATTGATTTTTCAATTTTTCAACTTTTTATGGATTTTCTATGAATTTTCAAAAAAAATAAAAATAAAAAAGTTGATCAAAATTTAGGTGTCAACAGCTGCCCCTCTTTGAGAGGAATCTCGTTAGAGGTTTCTCTCAAAGATAAGGTGACACCTGAGTCCTGATCGACTCGACTCGGGAAACTAAAGGAAAAGGAGTCATGACATCCAATCTTCATGCTTGTCCATGTATGCTCTTTCTTGAAGGGGGAAACATTCATTTGACATGAGAGAGTGAGATAATAGAGAGACATACCTGCCACTTACCTGTTCGATGTTTGTGCGATTTTTCGCGGTGTTTGATGGATTCGAGAGAATTTCTAGAAACTCGTTACTAGAGTATCCTAGAGAGGTTAAGCTCTGACCCGTATGGTAGGTCAAACCATAATGTGATTCCTAACTGATAGGAATCTAAGGAAGACGTGTCCCATTTGGGATTTGCCAATGATTTTGATCCGTATGGTGGATTGGACCATTGAGTTGACCATTTAAGTGATTTTTACTATTGGATTGACCCTTCAGGCGGTTTCTACCTTTGATTGACCCTTCAGGCGGTTTCTACCTTGAGTTGACCCTTCAGGCGGTATCTACCTTGAGTTGACCCTTCAGGCGGTTTCTACCATGGTTTGACCCTTTAGGCGGTTTCTACCTTTGTTTTGACCCTTTAGGCGGTTTCTACCTTTGTTTGACCCTTTAGGCGGTTTCTACCTTTGTTTGACCCTTGAGGCGGTTTCTACATTTGTTTGACCCTTGAGGCGGTTTCTACCTTTGTTTTGACCCTTTAGGCGGTTTCTACCTTTGTTTGACCCTTCAGGCGGTATCTACCTTTCATTTGACCCTTCAGGCGGTATCTACCTTGATTTGACCCTTCAGGCGGTATCTACCTTTCATTTGACCCTTCAGGAGGTATCTACCTTGATTTGACCCTTCAGGCGGTATCTACCTTTCATTTGACCCTTCAGGCGGTATCTACCTTGATTTGACCCTTCAGGCGGTATCTACCTTTGATTTGACCCTTCAGGCGGTATCTACCTTTCATTTGACCCTTCAGGCGGTATCTACCTTGATTTGACCCTTCAGGCGGTATCTACCTTTGATTTGACCCTTCAGGCGGTATCTACCTTTGATTTGACCCTTCAGGCGGTATCTACCTTTGATTTGACCCTTCAGGCGGTATCTACCTTGATTTGACCCTTCAGGCGGTATCTACCTTTGATTTGACCCTTCAGGCGGTATCTACCTTTGATTTGACCCTTCAGGTGGTATCTACCTTTGTTTTGGTTTGAAAATGGGTCTCATGACGAGGGTTCTCCACGTCCGATGAGACTGTTTGATATTTTTGAAAAAGGGATCCTTGGACGAGGGTTCTCCACGTCACGCTAGGACTGTTTGATATTTTTGAAAAGGGGTCTCATGACGAGGGTTCTCCACGTCAAGCTAGGACTGCTTGATTTTTGAAAAGGGGTCTCATGACGAGGGTTCTCCACGTCCGATGAGACTGTTTGATATTTTTGAAAAAGGGATCCTTGGACGAGGGTTCTCCACGTCACGCTAGGACTGTTTGATATTTTTGAAAAGGGGTCCTAGGATGAGGGTTCTCCACGTCACGCTAGGACTGTTTGATATTTTTGAAAAGGGGTCCTAGGACGAGGGTTCTCCACGTCAAGCTAGGACTGCTTGATTTTTGAAAAGGGGTCTCATGACGAGGGTTTTCCACGTCCGATGAGACTGCCTAAATTTTTGAAAAGGGATCACATCCTCACCCCTTCTTTTGAAAGATCCCGAAATTTGTCGGGAATTCAGTTTTGAAGCAGTGAAAGATTTTATTTTGACAAAGCCTCGCTTTAGTCTGTTGAGGCGACATTCTGGGAACTGGGTTCTCCAGGTATCCTGCAGAAAATTCAAACCTGTGTGCTCCACTCCATGGAGCAAATATTTTTCTGGGATTCGGGGTTTCCAAGAATCCTGCAGAAGTTTGAGCTTGAAAGATTTTTCTTCACCAAGAAAACGTTAGCAATCTTTGGGAAGACCACGGCTGTCCATTTGACAAAAACCGTATGACTTAAGTTTTAATTGTGAAATGTGCATTTTGATGCTGGAGGTTATCCAAAACATTCTTGCAACATGCAAATGTGATCACAAATCCCTTGTACGGAAAATCTGGATCAATAGTTTGAAAATTCCAAAAAGAGTTTGTTCAAAACATCAATTGGAATATTTCTCGACAATGAGGTCTTCTCACCTGTTTTGAGATAGTGGTCTTTATAGGGGATGCACTCAATTCCCTACTAACCTGTGCCTAGGTTTTAGGCTCATTCGCAGCGCATACATTTTGATCGGTCGGGAGGTCTTCCACGGGACCGTAATGTTGGGCTTGGTTATTGATCTTCAAGGGGGACCCGCCTTGGAGTCGAGGCCATTGAATAAAAATTTTCATCATCTGCTTCGGGTTTACAAGTCAAGAACCCTGCAAAATGAGAAAGAAATAGTCTTGCTCGTACTTCTTCGAGCTAAGCTATATGCTAACCCAAGTGTCTTAGTCGGAGAAGACTGTTTCGGGGTTATGATGCTGGTAGGATTGGGGACCGAAAAAGGCTTGTTTTTGGCCCATAATTTATGAGGGGATTGACATTGGTGATCAATGCAAACTTGTCACCTGTCTTTTCCATTCTTCATCTTCAATTTTTGAGGCGTGCAACCGCTTTTGAGGTGTGCACAAACTCTTTAGAGAGCGTCTCTTGTTGCGTTCAGAGAGCGACTCTCTCTATGTCTTTGTTCTGCGCTTGGCACCATTTGGGGAGCTGCCCTTTTGGATTTGGCTCCTTCAGGGATTTCTTCTTTTCCCATCCGGCTTCATTGTGGATCAATCAAACAACTTACACGAGCATCGGCCCTACTTTTACCAGGCACTTTGCTTTTTCTTGATGCCGGGGATTTTTATCTTTTGTCGAAATCCCGCCTTTTCTTTTCCTTTGGAACTACGATGTTCAGAAAATTGTGCTAGATATACACCTTGAATCATAGCACACTTGAACGCCGATATGAAATCTTTCTATAAATCCCATCTCTTGGATTCTTCCGTTCTTGGAGTGATGCAGTTTCCATCTTGAAACATGCCATGATCACCAACATGGGTTTATGAAATGAATTTGCAGGCTCAACTTGGCTGTGCAAAGGATATGGTGTGTGGGATAGAGAAATGAATGCTTCTCGTCATCCTATGGCACTTGGATTACCATATAAACAACACACAAAGATTAATGTTAGTCCGAGCAAGAAAATTTCTAACCATTTTCTCCTGATGCTGCTGGACTCACCTCCATTTTGCCCCGACGTGGGGTGGTTCTTGCCAGGGTTGAGAATGAAAACCGTCGTTCGAATGGGTTGGCAATGGTCACCTGTAGTGTTTGGGGATATGAAACGAATGCCTCTGTCATCCCGATCTATGTAATTGCTGCGAATAATCCCTACTTCCGTAGGTCCAGATTTTACTATCTGATCCGCTCCATTTCTCTCTCAAGTGTGTATAGGACGTGTTTGGATTAGGCTTTGCCTCTCGTCTTTTGAGAAAACGTCCTTTTGAAAGTTTTGAACTTTTGATTGGAAAAAATCTCTTTCATTTTCTCCAAAAATTTTACCCGTCAAGGGGATTTTACGATGCACCATGCATGTTCTTATCCATGTTCAGACAACCTCCTGTCTTAAAACATGAATGCCAATGAGTTTTGAATTCTATGTCTTTTCTAGACATTAGATTCTGAAAGCTTTTCTTTTTTATTTAACATCTTCAATGGATTGGGGAAAGGGATACTTACCTGTCCCCCGCGGCTGGAGATCCCTGAAAATGCAGAGAAAACATGTTATTGTACGTTCACGAATTTTTCAAAAATTTAGAACGATACATCCTACCCTCGGTCGTGTACTCCAACGGGTAATTCATGGGGTGTGAAAACCTGTTTCACCTTGATGGCGATCCCCTGTCAAAGACATGAATTAGTTGTCAGTTTGCGTTCCAAAATTCAAGGCAAATTGGAACGATACAGCCTTGTTCTTGCTTTGTGTTTCCATTTGAACACAAACTCGCGGCTTGCAGGATTTGGCCCTCTATCTTGTGGTCTTGATCCCTCCGTTTGGTTGGCGATGAATCATTCTCAAGGATTTGCCCCAGAGGAGATCCATTTGTGTTTTTGGGCGCATTCCAGCGCCATTCTTCAAGGTTCCTTTTATTCAAGGAAAAAAGAAAATTTTTATCAAAATGCATGTCAAAGCATGGGACGTAGGAGCGATACTTTTTACCCTCCACTAGGTCTTATAATCAAAGACCATTTCTTGGAGTGCTGACTCCCAAGGTCAATAGCTTTATTCGCCTCCTCGTTGGCGAGTTCTTTTCTTTTGAGGCTTTCGGTGCCAACGACTCCCTGTTAAATGAGTAAAAACTCATGTTAGGCATGTGGTCTACGAAGACCAAAATGGAACGATACAAGGTTACCGTTCACCCATATTCGTATCTTGGGTTTAATTCTGATGCGGACGACTCTACAGTTGCGTCCATTGATTTTGCCAGAGAAGAAACGTTATTCTTTGTCCGGCGCACAAATGATTCGCTTGCCCCAGTTGGGCGTGATTTGTCGTAGCTAGGTGACGCTTGCCCCAGCTAACTCCCTTTTGCATTTTGTTGCATTGACGCATTCAGGCTATTTGACATCCGCAAAAATGGGTTTACTCGTGATTGAGTACTTCAACAACCTGCGCGATGAAAGGAGTGAAAGAGTCAATCACCGCGTAAGGAGCTTTAATTGAAACGATTACGGATTTTACTATCCCCGCTCTGGTCACTTCTGGCATCCAAGATGCTGGAAATTTTTCAATGGGCCCGTTCATTCTCGTCATCACCTGCAAGAATGAGGAACCATATCAACTCGTGAACCAATCAATCCGATTTGGAACGGATACAACTTTTTCGATTTAGGGAGAGCCAATCCTAATTAGGTTGCTCCCTCTTCATAATTTGATTCAATTTGTCATTGCAATCACAATGGGTGACATCTGCTGAAGGCACATTTCTTTCCGTCTTATAGGGAAAATAAATTTTCCTTCGTTTGTCTTTGACCATCCTATCCTGTAGACAAAAGACATAAAGGTCCCAGTCAGGTATAATATTCGAAGGGCTTATTGGAACGATTACAGTTTCACCATCGTTCCATGATCATCTTGCATGTGATCGGATGAGGACATTTTTGACAAATGTATGCCATGTAAAACATGTCCCTCGTGTCTATCCATAAATGGATTTTCCTTCTGTACCTATTTTTCACCTGAGAGGAAAAGATAGGAAATATTATGCCGGTATCTGATTGAAAATCAATTAGGAACGACACGTCTTTACACTTGACCCGGCTGCCCCGGTCAAAAGGCATTTGCCCTCATCAGTTGACTCTCCAAGGTGGTCCAGCGCTTTTCCATGCCATCCTGGTTCGTTTAAACTCGCGACTGATTCTTCACACAAGTCTTTGGATTTTGATTCATAAGCGGCGCTGAATGACCTTTTGGTTTTGAGGTGTACCAATCATTTACATACATGCGCATGAGACCAGTGAGGTTTGACTTCTAAGAATCAAAATAGGGTTTGGAACCTAAGGCCAAGGCTCCCACTTCGAGTTCTAGAAAGGGTAGATTCCATTGCACAACTATCGTTGCATTGGGACCCAATCCATAGTTCGAAATGAGCAGAATTAAAAATGGATTACCCCGTGTTTTTCCTCACGGAGATTCCATTTTCAATTCCTTCTATTATTTTCCTAAAGAGGGCGCCCGAGGTTTTAGGCGCGGCTGTGTGTGTTCATTGTGTCGTGCTAAAGCAATAAACATGCATTTCATTTAGCAAACACCGCTTCAATATAAACATCCAGACAATCATACATCCTAAACTCCTACCTGCATAAGACAGAGTTAATGAACACTTCACCCCTTATTTCTCCAATCTGCAAAAACATTTAACACCTCAAGGGTTAAAATACGTACCTCAACTTGAAGAGCATCTGCATAAAACATGTCAGAAAAATCAATCAACTTTTTAATCGGCTCAAGTTCTCTAATTCCCCAGCGGAGTCGCCAGTCTGTCGCGACCCTCTCGAGGTTGCATGTGGGCTCTCGAGGGCTAATGGGCCGTCCAGTCTGGTCGGACGCGGGCCTCTCCCAAGGCCCGTTACCCAAATCGCAACGGAGGTATGCGTAGTCGACCTTCAGTGTGGTCTGGTGACATGTGCTAAGTGTGCATGCCATGGAGTCGCCACCAATCATTTTTTGGAGGGTATGATTGGACCACCCTATTGAATAGTCGGGAGTTTCTATTCAATTCTGCGATAACCAGAGAAATGGGTTCGGGGACTTAGTTACGTCAACTGTCAGAGTTGACGCCCTTTCGGTACCTAAGTTGACTGAATTTTCTTACCTAAGATTTCATGCAGATGAGTGGAGTACGAATCCTAAATCTAGGAATTCATGCAAATAGGAATGACTATCCTAGCAATCACAATCAATAATAAAATGCGCAAATCAATGAATCCAAATATGTAAAATAATCACATCAAATCAACATGACACTCCTAATAAGGCTCTATTAGCCTAAATAAGTATCAATCAAGCTTAGGAATGATTTAGACATGATTTTACCCATCAGGGGTAAAGTCGTAATTTTGAGACAAAAGGGACGATTTGCCTAAAAAGGGAAAAATCGTCATTTCGGAATGAATCCGGAGTAAAACAATGTCAAAAATAGGTTTGGTCACTCAATTGACCCATTTCCTTTTTTTTTTTTTTTGCAATTTTCATGATTTTCTGGAATTTTAGAAACCGATTTACCATTCGAAGGGGTAAAATCGTCATTTTCTAAAAATGGGAATGAAATGTGGAAATCTTAGACATACGGTTTAGCCACCTATCTGGCCCATCACCAAATTCTAAGCAATTTCCACAATTCATCGGAATATCAAAGACGATTTACCCTTTGAGGGGTAAAATCGCCATTTTGGATTAAATGGGAGAAAATCCAAAAAATGGAAACAAATCAATTTTTTTTGTCATTTTCAGCCTTAAAAAATTTTTAGATTTTTTTTTAGGAATTTTCTGCAATTTTTCTCAATTTGTTTTTTGAATTTTTCCTTAATAATTCATTTTTTTGGAAATTTTTTTTTATTCTGAAAATCACCTAATCACGACACGTGGCTCATCTGCAGACGTCCGATCTAGCATTTTTTTGTTTTTGTTTTTATAGGACGCAACACAATGCAAAAAATAAAGAAGATATTAAGTCATTATACAACATAAACATAAGCAAAGGAGATGGGATCCGGTGAATTTTACGACGTCGGAGTCCGTCGGTGCTCGTGCAACAATGTGTGGGGGGTATAAACCACCAGCAGGAGGCTCGGCCTTCCGATTCTGGGGTAGCACAATATAATTTACAGAAAATAAATAAATAAAACACCTTGGACGCCAATAGGAGGCTTAGCCTTCCGATTCTGGGTCTTTTATGCGAAATATAGAAATGCTATGACATAAAGTAAATACACAACAAATATTTAGACACCAACAGGAGGCTCGGCCTTCCGATTCTGGGTCTTTTATGCGAAATATAGAAATGCTATGACATAAAGTAAATACACAGCAAATATGTAGACACCAACAGGAGGCTCGGCCTTCCGATTCTGGGTCTTTTATGCGAAATATAGAAATGCTATGACATAAAGTAAATACACAGCAAATATTTAGACACCAACAGGAGGCTCGGCCTTCCGATTCTGGGTCTAATAGGTAAAATGTAAGGAGTGAGAGGTGGTCTTACCAAGATTGAACCCAAAACAAGCTTGGAAATCCAATTTGGCCCTCGCGGACTCAAGTCTGATCAGTCTGACCTTTGCTCCTTCAAACAGCTCTACGGGACAAATGGCTTGGCCAAATTGGACTCACAATATGTCATTAGAACGGCAAGAGAATAAGCTTTCTAACAGTATATGGCTCGTTCCCATACGGTTCATAACGAAAGAGTTATGGCCGAAAAACCGGACGGTTTTCAATCGCCCAATGACCAGAATCTGTCCCAGAAAACTCCTTCAATTCAACCATTAAAACCCATCCAAAACTCAACTAGACTACAATCTCAGCTTGCTAGATTCCTAATTTAGGTGCTAGAGACATCTTATCGAATATTGGAAGCAAGGAAAGCCCTTGAATCACTCACAATGTTCACGGCACCACCTTGACAGAACCGGTTCAGATTTTTCGAACAAAACAATAAGGGATCAGCCCTTAAATCCAAATATAATCCATCTTCAAACCATAAAACACAATAATATATGTCTTAACAAGGAGTGAGAGGTGGTCTTACCAAGATTGAACCCAAAACAAACCCGAAAATCCAATTTGGCACCCGCGGACTCAAGTCTGATCAGATGATGGGGGGAGGTGCCTAAAATACTAAAAATAAAATAATAAAATAATAATAAAATAATAATAATAATAAAATACTAAAAAGTAAAAAAATAAAAAAATAATCAAAAGTGAAGACAAAATGATTAGTCCCCTTTTCCTTTTAAATGATGATATTTTCACTCCTTTTCCTTTTAATCATTACTAATATTTTTGCCAAATTCAATTTTATGATGATCAAAGAACACCTAAAATCAAACCTGAATTTTACTATTTATGAGGTCAGAAAAATGGATAAAATAAAAATAAAAATACCGAATATTTTTATATATTTTTGTGACCTCAAATATTATTTTTCTTGATTTTCTTGATTTTCTTTTTCTTTTTTTCTTTTTTTTTGTATTTTTCGAAAATATATTAAAAAAATGAAAATTATGAAAATTATTTTTTTGGTCAAAATGGTTCATTTAGCTTGGCTAAGGTCACCAAAATTGATTTTTCAATTTTTCAACTTTTTATGGATTTTCTATGAATTTTCAAAAAAAATAAAAATAAAAAAGTTGATCAAAATTTAGGTGTCAACAATGAGAAATACTCCAATGGATGTTTTGAGCAAACTCTTTTTGAAATTTTCAAATTGTTTGATCTAGAGTTTCCGTGCAAGGAATTTATGATCACATCTGTATATGGCAGGAATGTTTTGGATAACCTCCAGCAATCAAAATGCACATTTCATGACTAAAACTTAAGTCGTAGAATTTTGTCAGTTAGACAATTATTGTCTTCCCAAAGATTACTAATATCTTCTTGGCGAGGAAAATTTTTTCAGGTCTAAGCTTTCTGCAGGACTTTTGGCCGCCCCAAAGACTGGGTGCGTCATCCTTAGGTGAAGCCTTTTAGTAGGCAAATCTTTTCTAAGACCGATCCATAGAATGATCGAGTCTTCGACTAGCCCCAAAGAGCGGGTACGTCATCCTTTGATTCATATCAGTTTGGAATCTCATAAATGGTAGAAATCGCCTGAAGGGTCAACTCAATGGTAGAAACCGCCTGAAGGGTCAATCAATGGTAGAAACCGCCTGAAGGGTCAACACAATGGTAGAAACCGCCTGAAGGGTCAATGTATGGTAGAAACCGCCTGAAGGGTCAACCAATGGAAGAAACCGCCTGAAGGGTCAAAATAATGGTAGAAACCGCATGAATGGTCAATGTATGGTAGAAACCGCCTGAAGGGTCAACCAATGGTAGAAACCGCCTGAAGGGTCAACTCAATGGTAGAAACCGCATGAAAGGTCAATGAATGGTAGAAACCGCCTGAAGGGTCAAAGGACTGGTAGAGACCGCCTGAAGGATCAACCCAATGGTCCGATCCACCATACGGATCAAAACCTTGATGAATCCCGAACGCGGGAGGATTCGTTTTCCCTAATAAGCCTTACATTAGGCAAGCCATTTCTAGTTTAGTCCACCACACGGATCAAAACCCTTGGCAAATTCCCAAATGTGGGATGCGTCTTCCTTAGGTTCCTATCAGTTAGGAATCCCATTATGGTTTGACCTACCATACAGGTCAGAGCTTAACATCCCCAGGACACTCCGATGACAAGTCCTTAGGAATCTACTTGAACCCATCAGACAAAGCAAATGCCGCAAGCATTCGACAGGTAAGGGGCAGGGAAGTCTATCTACTCCTTAACTTTCTTACATCATATCAGGGAATTGAATGAGCACATCTCTTTTTAAGGAAAAGCACACATTGATGGGCATGAAAATTGGATGTCATGATTTCTTTTATTTTCCCAGTCGAGTCGATCGGAACACAGGTGTCACCTTGTCTTTGAGAGAAACCTCTGACGAAATTCCTCTCAAAGAGGGGCAGCTGTTGACACCTGATTTTTGATCAGTCTTTCATAGTTTATTTTTAAAAAATTCATAAAAAATCTATAAAAAGTTAAAAAAATTAAAAAATCATCTTTGGTAGCCTTGACCAAGCTAAAGGAACCATTTTTGATAAAAAAAAATAATTTGTCATATTTTTTAATATTTTCCAAAAATAGAAAAATACATGAAAAATGAAGAAAAATAGCGTTCGATGTCGTAAAAATATAGAAAAATAGTCAATATTTTTATTTTAATTTCCTTTTCATTTTGAACTCATAAATAGTCAAAATTCAAGTTCAATTGCATGTGTTTCTTCACGACGCATAGAGTTGAATTTGGCAAAAAAATGTCATTCGAGTATTTTAATTTGTAAATTTCTACATATTTTTTAGTCTTGACGTCCAATTAGATCGACCACCATCTACAATAAATTCCCCTTGCTGAATATTTTCGTTTTTGTTTCACATGATTTTATGGTGTAAAACGCCGAGTGGATCCCCAAATATAATCGGGTCGGCATGAGCTCGATAGCTCGTCCAAGACCAAACCAGGGCACGGCGAACCCCATGTGAGTACTCTCGAACTCCTTCGATGCTTCCTAATGCTTTTCTTAGGTTAGATCATGTGTAGAATGGCTAGGACAGCTAAATCATTCTTGAGCTGTGATTGATAAATAGGGCCTTACTAGGAATGCCATGTGATTTATTTGCATATCTAGATTCCTTGAGTTGCGCATTTTATTACTGATTGTGATTGCTAGGATAATCACTCCTATCTGCATGAATTTCTAGATTTAGGGTTCATACCTTACTCATCCGCATGAATCTCAGGCTAGAAAATTCAGTCAACTTAGGTACCGAAAGGGCGTCAACTCTGACAGTTGGTGTAACTAAGTCCCCGAAACCATTTCTCTGGTTCTCGCAGAATTGAATAGAAACTCCCAACTATTCGATTGGGTGGTCCAATCACACCCTAAAAAAATGATTGGTGGCGACTCCATGGCATGCACACTTAGCACATGTCACTAGACCACACTGAAAGTCGATCACGCATACCTCCGTTGCGATTTGGGTAATGGGCCTTGGGAGAGGCCCGCGTCCGACCAGACAGGACGGCCCATTAGCCCTCGAGAGCCCGACAACCTCAAGAGGGTCGCGACATCGGGCAGATGGTTAATGGGCCGTCCGATGTTGTATGATCGGACACGGGCCTCTCCCAAGGTCCATTACCCAAATCGCAACTGCTGGATATACGTGATCGACCTTCAGTGTGGTCTAGTGACATGTGATGAGTGTACATGCCAAGGAGTCGCCACCAATCGTTTCGTGGAGGGTACGATCGGAAACCCTATCGAATAGTTGGGAGTGGTCAATTTGATTCTGCGGAAACCAGAGAAGTGGGTTCGGGGACTTAGTTACGCCAACTGCCAGAGTTGATGCCCTTTCGGTACCTAAGCTGAATGGTTTATCTGATCCTAGGATTTCATGCAGAAGAGTGAGGTACAGATCCTAAATCTAGGAGTTCATGCAGATGGGAATTACTACCCTATCACTCACAATCAATAGAAATAAGTGCGCAAATCAAGGATCCAGTACATGCGGATAAAACACATGAAATCAGCATGGCATCCCTAATGAGGCCCTATTAGCCTAGAGAAATATCAATCAAGGCTTAGGAATGGTTTGGACATGATTCGCCCATGAGGGGCAGAATCGTAATTTTGAATAATTCGGGGAAAATTTACCTTGAAAGGGTAAATCTGTCATTTTAAATGAATTGAGAAGTCAAAGGACAGGGGAAATAGGATTGGCCATCAATCCACTCCATTTTCCATTTTTTGAGAATTTTCAGGATTTTTCTGGAATTTAAAAGCGATTTTACATCGGAGGGGTAAAGTCGTCATTTTGGTTAAAGATGAGAACTGAAAATCTCAAATATTAGGGTTGGTCGTCCAGCTGACCCAAATCCTAACTTTAAGCAATTTTCAGAACTCGATTGAGATAAGAAAGACAATTTTCCCATTGAAGGGCAAAATCGTCATTTTGATAAAAGAGGCGCGACTCGAAAAACCCAAGCCTAAGAATTGGTCGCCCACCTGACCCTAATTCTTAACTTGGCATTATCGGTTTTATCTTGCATACGCAGCAGAGTCGACTTACCCCTAAAGGGTAATATCGTCAAGTCTCGAAAGAACGGATAAGAAACCCCAAAAATAGGGTTGACTAGTTGTCTGTGGTCAACCCTCGATTTTTGGGGGTTTCTGGAGTGTCTAGGATTTTCCCACAATTTTCCCATATTTTTTTTTGGAATTTTCTGGAATTTTCTAGCATTTTTTTATTTTCTAGGATTTTTTTCTGATTTTTTTATTTTTTTATTATTTTTCGATTTTTTATTAAAAAAATGTCATTCGGGCCGGGTCGACCCGACCCACTCGGGCGGAACCCGGCCCAGACCCGATCGCCTAAACGACGCCGTATCTGCCTTTTTTTTTTGGATTACTAGACTTAATCCGACGGCTCCTATTGAACCGCGTGGCTAATCCACGACCGCCGGATCAGATTACTAAAACCTACGGTTCAGATTAGGCGAAGAATCGATCAGGGCCGTCTGATCAGACTACTTAAACCTACGGCCACGATTAGATTCCAAGACTCGATCTAGACCGTCTATTCATATTAACCTAAACGACGCCGTCCACTAACTAACCCTTACGGTGCCGTTTCAACTAATTTTTATTTTCAGATTAAAATCATGTTCGAATTATCCTAAATTCTAATCCGACGGCCACCATTTATTAGACTCAATTAACCTAGACCGTCCGATCTAATGCTGACTCACCCTAACAAACTAATGGTCGAGCTGACTCGACATCTACGTGGACCAATGGCCGAATGCCACCTAGGACTTTGACTCGCTGACCACGCCACGTCAGCTTCGTCTTCAACCTCGCGACTCCGGCGGAATGAACGGCTATGCTTCTCCAGCGACGATCGTACGGTGAGATCTTGATGAAATCACGTGAGACCAACGGCAATCGACTCGCAATCATTTCTAGTTTAACATATCTAAGAATTGAAGCATCCTATTCACAGAATCGGGAACATCGTACGAATTGCCGAGTACAGCCATGGAAGCTCAATCACGCGAGTCACACGAAATCATATCAATTCATCCACAGATTGACATGGCAGGAGGTGCAGAAAGCTTACCTCGGGCTCCGATTGAGCCCGCGTGGCCCAGATTTGGCTGGGGGAGGATGAACAGTTGTTGGCTATGGAAGCTAAGTTTGAAGACTCGATTCAAGGTGCTCAGGCAAAATCGATGCAAAACCAAGATGCGAATATGGTCAGTGATGTTCAGAGAACAAGATGTACACACTAAATGCAAGAATCATAGTCGAAAATCAAATCCGCCATTGAAGCTCAGTATAAGAGTTGAAGCTCTGCCTCACCTATTCAGGCGATCTCAGGTCGTGCGACCGACGGCGATTGCTTCCCCGGAGCTTGGGCGACCACCTCACGACTTCGTCAAGCTTTGGTTCAGCCTCAGGAGGCCCAACCAGTGCTCTGTCAATTCGAGCTCCACCCTCGACAATGGCGATGGAGGGGAGCTCTTTCTCTCTCATTCTTTCCCTCTCTTTGATTCAGTTCCTCCCTCTCTAACTGAATCAACCATCCTTTTCAACAGAAAACCCTCGTAGGCTTATATAGCCTTCTCGAATTTTGGCGTCGAACGGGAGAGGCGAACTACCTCGAATTGCACGTGCAGCCACGTGCTTTTAGGCCCAAACGGCGTCGTGGAGGATGGGCATTTCCGTCCAACTCCGTTTGGTCCTCCGGCGGGCTTCATTTAGTGCGAATTTGGCACGAATTTGTCCTGCGTTCGAGAATGTTGACTTTCGCAGGTTCAAAGGTTTGACTGACCTCGCCGGAGCTCGTCCGGCGGTCATTTGTCATGGGGCCGGTCTTGATCGAAAGGTCTTGAGGTAAGGAGTAAGACGCCCACCAACGCTTCTTCAATTGCCGCCGATTGCTTGGTCAATTTTGTCATCGAAATCAAACCTTCCATTGTTCATCTGCGCAGGATCTTGAGGAAGACGATGACACTGTAGCGGACCGGTTCGACAGGTCTGATCGGCGGTCTGACCGGTCTGAACCGGTTCCGAATAGGATTTTTCAAAATTAAACTCAAATTAGTAGGAAATTTTTACAATTGAACCTCGTAATCGAATCTAGGGCATGGATTCTATCAAAAAATGTGATTTTTCCCAAAAGTTCATATCAATTTCAACAAAAACCCCAAATTTCCTTTTAATTGCAAATTGGGAATTATGCAATTGAAGGTTCAAATGATCAAATTGGGTCAAATTACCTATGCCAATCGATTCAAAATGGTGAAACCCATTGGGCAGTATGTTTAATTTGCAATGATAGCCCTTGAATTGAAAGTAATTTCAATTATGCTCAATTTCAAGGACTAAAAATGCAATTTTGGTATGCAATTTTGCCAAATTCGTGCAATTGAACAATTTGTACAAACAATTGGGCTAAATTGCAATAAGGGACAGTTAGAATGGATGTCAAGACCCTAGAAAATGCCAAAATTGCAAATTAAAAGACTCGATTGACATTTATTTCTCAAATTCAATAGTATGGGTTACAAAGGAACACCCATAATTGAATATGATTTTGGATTCTTTGTGAGGTAAAAAATGCAAGAGATTAAAAATAAAAATATTGGCTATTTTTTTGTATTTTTGAGACCTCAAATGCTATTTTTCTTGATTTTTTCAGTATTTTCCTATTTTCTAAAAATTCTAAAAAATATAAAAAATATGAAAAATTATTTTTTGGTCAAAAATGGTTCCTTGGGCTTGGCCAAGGCCACCAAAGTTGATTTTGTAATTTTTTTACTTTTTATGAATTTTTTGTGATTTTTCAAAATAAAGCTGAAAAAGACTTGGTCAAAAAATCAGGTGTCAACAGCTGCCCCTCTTTGAGAGGAATCTCGTGAGAGGTTTCGCTTAAAGACAAGTGACACCTGAGCCTAGACCGACTCGACTGGGGAAAAGAAAAACGAATCTTGACACTCAATCTTTCTTGTCCCGCTGGTGAACGCTCTGCTCCTCATTCTTTTGCTGACGTGAGAGAGAAAGTAGGGAGACCCACCTGCTATTTACCTGTTGATCACCTGCCTGATGCTCGTGCGGCATGCGCGGTGTATGGCGGGTTCAAGTGAATACTTAGGGACTCGTCTTTTGAATATCCTAGGGCGGTTAACCTCTAGCTTGAATGGTAGGCCATACCAGAATGAGATTCCTATACTTGACAGGAACCTGTGAATGACGCACCCAGTCTCTTAGGGTTTGTCGGGGTTTTGATCCGTATGGTGGATTAGACCATGAATATGACTCCTCTCTGCTAGGAACCTATGGATGACGCACCCAGTCTCTTAGGGATTGTCAAGGGTTTTGATCCGTATGGTGGATCAGACCATGAATAGGACTCCTCTCTGCTAGGAACCTATGGATGACGTACCCAGTCTCTTAGGGATTGTCGAACATTTTGATCCTTCAGGGGGATCAGGCCGAGAATAGGATTCCTATTTGCTATGAACCTATGGATGACGCACCCAGTCTCTTAGGGATTGTCGAACATTTTGATCCTTCAGGGGGATCAGGCCGAGAATAGCATTCCTATTTGCTAGGAACCTATGGATGACGCACCCAGTCTCTTAGGGATTGTCGAACATTTTGATCCTATATTCTAAGGAATTAACTAGGATTTATACAAGTGAGGTATGCCTAACCTTGAGGCTTTACCACATGGGCTATTCAGGGTTTAGGGGTTACCTAGAACCTCACAGAAAGCTGATCTTGAAAATTGTCCTTTCGACATGCAAGGCGTTATTCTGGGATTTGAGGATTCCAAGTATCCTGCAGAAAACTTAAACCTGCAGAAACTTTGATAAGATTCTTTTGGGATCTAGGGGCTACCTGAGACCTTGCAGAAAGACTGTCTTGAATATTGTCCTTTCGACATTGAAGGTGACATTCTGGGATCTGGGAGCTCCAGGTATCCAGCAGAAAGTTCCAACCTGTAACACTGGGATCTCACGGAGAGATGATTTCTAAAGGTTGTCCTCTTGACATGGGAGGTGACATTCTGGGATCTGGGGACTCCAGGTATCCTGCAGAAAGATCAAACCTGTAATATTGGAATCTCACATAGGGAGATAATTTCAAACATTGTCCTTTTGACATGAGAGATGACATTCTGGGATCTGGGTACTCCAGGTATCCTGCAGAAAGCTCAAACCTGTAAATTTGAAATCTCACAGAGGGATGATTTCGAAGATTGTCCTTTTGACATGTGAGGTGGCATTCTGGGATCTGGGTACTCCAGGTATCCTGCAGAAAGCTCAACCTACAAAAATTTCATCAAAAGATATTTTTCTGGGATATGGGATTACCAAGGATCCTACAGAAAAGTAAGCTTGAAAGCTCTTCTTCATAGAGCAAGTCATCCTTCTAGAATATGGGGCTACCATGAGTTCTGTAGAAGTTTAATAAAAAAAGATAGCATTCTGAGATCCGAGGTTACCAGGAATCCGTCAGAAGCTTAATCATATAAACTTTTCTTCTTAGAGAAAGATGTCATTCTGGGACTTGGGGCTGTCACGAGTCCTGGGGTTGCCACGAGTCCTGCAGATGTTTAAACCAAGAAAGATAGCTTTCTGGGATCTGGGGTTATCATGAATCCGTCAGAAGCTTGGTCATACAAACTCTTCTTCTCAGAGAAATGTGTCATTCTGGGACCTGGGGTTACCACAAGTCCAAGAGAGGTTGTGTTCTTCTGAGATCTGGGATTGCCAGAAATTCAAGAGAGGTTGTGTTCTTCTGAGATCTGGGCTTGCCAGGAATTCTGCAGAAGTTTAGACATGTGAATCGTTTCTCACCAAGAGTGATACAAGCCATTTTAGGAGCCAAAGTCATCAAGAATCTTGCTGAAGCTCCAATCTGAAAATTTTCTTACCAAAGGCACATCAATGGTCTTTAAGTGATATCTGATGTCAAACTGATAGCATTTTATGACTTATATCATAGTCATGAAAAATTTCAATGAATGCATTATGATGCTGGAGGTTATCCAAAACACCTTGCAATATACGGAAGTGATCAAAAATCCCTTGTGAGGAAAGTTTGAATCAAACAATCTGAAATTACCCACAGGAGTTTGGTTAAAATGTCCATTGGAGTATTCTTATCAAAAAGGACTTCTCACCGTTTTTGAGATAATGGTCTTTCACCAAGAATGCACTCGAATTTCCTATCAGACCCGCGCCTAGGGTTCAGGATCATTCGCAGTGAATACACCTCGATCGATCAGGAGGACTTCCAAGGGACTGTAATGTTGGGCTTGGTCAACGGTTTTCAAGGGGGACTTGCAAGCAAGTCAAGGCTATTGAAGAGAAGTCTTCAACGTCTGCTCCAGGTTTACAAGTCAAGAAACCTGCGAAATGAGAAAGAAATAATCTTGCTCGAACTTCCTCGAGCTAAGCTTAGACATTAAACCCTATGTCAATCCATGTGCCTTAATCAGAAAAGGCTTTTCAAGGTTGTAACGTAGGTAGGTTTGGGGACCAAAAAAGGTTTGTTTTTGGCTCAGAATATGCGAAGGGTTTAACATTGGTGATCACTGCAAGTTTGCCGCTGATCTTGTCCCTTCTGATTCAAAGAGCGTCTTCAGTCTTTGAAATGCATTGATAGTCTTTGAAGAGCATTGTCAGCCTTCGAAGCGCACGTTTGTCTTTAGAGAACATATCTCTCTCATGTTGAGACGGCGTCAACATCTTGTCTATGCTTTCATCATTTGAATGTGACATAATCTGAGAGTATCCTTTGCTGTCCAGCTCCCTTGGGATTTTCTTTTACAATCAGATCTCACTAGTGACCTATACAAAGGTATCATGCCATATTTTGGCATTTACAAGATCAAACACATGATTCACAAGTGCACAAGTATTTGGACGGGCATTGGCTTTGCTTTTACCAAGCACTTTACTTTTTCTTGATGCCTAGGATTGGATTTTTCTCTCTTTTTCTTTTTCTCATTTTTTGTCGAAATCTCATCTTTTCTTTTCTTTTGGGGACCAGAATTTTCAAATGAGTGTGCTAGATGTACAACTTGAATCTCAGCACTCAAACATTAATCTAGCAATTTTTCACAAATCCTGTATTTTGAACTCTTCCGCTCTTGAAGTGATGTTGCTTCCACCTAGGAATATGCAATGATCACCAACGGGTTTGTGAAACGAACGTATAGGCTCAACTGGGCTATACAAAGGGTAAAAGTGTATAGGATAGAGAAACGAATGCTTTTCGTCATCCTAAAGCACCTGAATTACCATAGAAGTTAAAATGACAAGCAACACACGAAGATTGTGTTGGGATCCACGTAACACGTACGGGTAAAAATAAAATTAGTAAACGCAGCGGAAATAAATAACAACCCATACATGTATCTCCAGAGGCGTACTTCGTGCATTTCAATCGAAAAAATCACAAAGCACCAAAGGGAGTAAATAGACTACCTCTTGTAGCGTGCTTGAAACAGAGGTGTCGGTTCGATGTTCTTCGATCTCAGCCCCACAAGTGTCGGGCCTCTAGTTCAGACACACCACCAATTGACGAACGGGGAGACGACTAATAATTTCACAACAATTGTGCTAGCAATTTGCGGAATCAATATTCCAAACCAATTTACGGAATCAATATTCCGAACTTGGTATATTTTGGTCACTCAAAATTATGAGAATATAGAGAGTATTTGTGTTCTTCTCTCAAAGCTCTCAAAAATCTGCTCACTCTACAAATGAGCTAACCCCAACCTCAAAACTCTTGCCATCCTTTTATAGCCAAAAACACCTTCAAATAATTTGTATTGTAAAATAGCACTAACAAATAATAAATGCTTTCTAAAAATAGCACTCACAATTTATGATAAATAAATGCCATATAAAAATAGCACTAACAATAGAACTCACAATTTATAAATAGCACTCACATCTTATAATACAAAAATGCTATTTAAAAATAGCACTAATAATTATAAATGCTATCTAAAAATAGCACTCACAATTTATCATAAATAAATGCCATTTAAAATTAGCACTAACAAATATAAATGCTATCTAACAATAGCACTCACAATTTATCATAAATAAATGCCATTTAAAATTAGCACTAACAATTATAAATGCTATCTAACAATAGCACTCACAATTTATAATTAGCACTCACATTTTACAATACAAAAATGCTATTTAAAAATAGCACTAACAAAGGTGTTAAAAATAATAATAACCATTATTATTATTACAAGAGTTAAAAGAGGTTACCAAACAGTAAAATACATATAACGTACAAATACGTAGAGCATACGTGTACATCGTATATACACGTGCAAGTGACCAAAAAGAGAAATAAAATTAAATCTCATTTAATTTAATTTCAACCCAACTAATTGGTATAATTGCAAACAAATTTGCAATGTCGTCTTTCCACAATGCGTTGTCATGTATTGGTTAAGGTGTGTGACATTCCTAGGTTCATCACCGAGCTGGCAGTAAGACATGTACTAACACATTAGTACTTCCAAGAGAATTGATTGTCCCGATCATCCTCTAGGTCCTACAAGCCACGAGTGACATCTAGCAATATGTCATGGCTACCCAGACAGTGTGAATTCTTTTTAAGAACATTATGAACCTGTCAGCTTTGGCTACAGTGTAATTCAATCCTTCTGTCTAACTATGTCCCGATCGAACAAAGGCCATGGAATATTTGTCAAGCCACCAATTCGATCATATGTACAAATCTAACTTGACATGCATTTATATGAGACATGAACATTTCATTCTCAATCATAACCCCGGCCGAGGATTTCAATGCATTGTTACAATTAGATCACATAGGACATCATACCTTTATTAATAAGGAGACAGATTCCATATTGCGTACACATGTGACTTCGTATGTGCCTGAACTACGACCATCAAGTACAGAGACGAATCAACGACCCGCCAATATGCGCACTTGTGAACCATAGCCATTTATCACACAAGTCAACACTGTACCTCAGGTCTAAGGATTATTTACACAAGACCAAAGCATGAACGATTAGACATTGACCACGCAAAAAGCTTCCATGTCGCTAATCATTCAATACGTGTCACGTTCAGTGAACTTGTCCGATACAAGCACCTATGTTCTAACTCGGATATCGCAATATCCAATGACTTGTGACTCGTCATTCCCTTAAGTATCTGATACTTAATTATGAAGTTAAGAACATACCGACCTCAACAGGATCATTGATATCCATTCAATAATCCATTGATCGGGAACTGTTTTAAATATTCAGTCTAACCGTAAACCTGTCACACATATTCTCAACGTCTTAAGAATAGGTTCGGTTGCAACTGATCTTATGGATTTTATTCATTTATATTTGGACAAATGAATAAATACGTCTTTGCCACTGATAAGAAATCAGAAGTGCAACGGATATACCCAATATGTAACTATTACATAATTGCTTTAGGGCATATCTCTAACAATCTCCCACTTGCACTAAAGCCAACTAGTTTGGTACCTCAAACCCATTTTATCAAGGTGTCTTTCAAATAAAGACTGAGGTATTGCTTTAGTAAAGGGGTCTGCCACGTTTTCCGCTGAGGCAATTTTCTGCAAGGCGATATCACCTCTCCCAACTATTTCTCTGATGAGATGGAAGCGTCTCTCAATGTGCTTGGATTTCTGATGAGACCGTGGTTCCTTAGCTTGAGCTATAGCCCCATTGTTGTCACAAAACAATGTAATCGGCTGCTCAATGGAAGGAACTACTCCAAGTTCAGAAATGAACTTCTTCATCCAAACAGCTTCCTTCGCTGCTTCAGAAGCAGCTACATACTCTGCCTCAGTAGTGGAATCAGCAGTTGTGCTTTGTTTGTAACTCTTCCAACTAACTGCACCACCATTCAGTGTAAAAACAAACCCAGATGTAGACTTAAAGTCATTCGGATCTGATTGAAAATCAGAATCAGTATACGCTTCAACTTTAAACTCTCCTTCTCCGTATATCAAGAATAAATCCTTAGTCCTTCGTAAGTACTTCAGGATATTCTTGACAGCTATCCAGTGCTCTTCCCCTGGATCAGACTGATATCTGCTAGTAACACTTACAGCATGCGCGATATCAAGTCGCGTACATAGCATAGCATACATTATGCTTCCAATAGCGGATGCGTAAGGTATATTTGCCATCCGCTGTCTTTCTTCAGGAGTGTTGGGACACATCTCCTTGGAAAGACGGATTCCATGCCTAAAAGGCAATAATCCTCTTTTGGAACATTGCATGTTAAACCGTGTTAACACTTTATCTATGTACGTAGATTGTGAGAGGCCAATCAATCGTCTCGATCTATCTCTATAGATCTTGATACCTAAAATATAGGTTGCCTCTCCTAAATCTTTCATGGAGAATTTCTGTGACAAGAATAGTTTGATCGATGATATCATCGGTACATCATTCCCGATCAAGAGTATATCATCGACGTACAAAACTAGAAACGCAATTGCGCTTCCGCTGACCTTCTTATATACACATGATTCATCCGGGTTTTTAATGAAGCCAAACGATTTGATTACTTCATCAAAACGGATGTTCCAACTTCTGGATGCTTGTTTGAGTCCATAAATGGATCTCATAAGCTTACACACCTTTCGACTTTCACCACAAGATTCAAAACCCCGTGGTTGTTCCATATAGATATCCTCCTCGAGGAAACCATTTAGAAAAGCCGTTTTGACATCCATTTGGAATATCTCATAATCAAGGTGCGCAGCTATAGCCAACATAATCCGAATAGATTTCAGCATGGCTACAGGTGAGAAAGTTTCGTCATAATCGATCCCTTCTTTTTGACGATACCCTTTCGCCACCAGTCGTGCTTTGTAAGTTCCAACCTGACCATCAGCGTTTATCTTCCTCTTGAAGATCCATTTACAGCCAATTGGTACAATACCATCAGGCAGATCAACTAGAGTCCAAACATCGTTGGAATACATTGAATCCATTTCGGTTTGCATGGCTTCTAGCCATTTACCAGAATCGATGTCCAACATCGCCTCCTCATAGGTGCTTGGATCACTCAATTGATTACTATCATTCATAATGAATAGTGACTCAATATTTTCAACCGAGTGTCCATAGCGAATAGGTATACGAGACGTTATCGCACTTTTCCTAAGAGGTTGTGTATCAGAAGCTCCCACTGAATCAGAGATCGGTGTCTGAACTTGGTTATTTGATACTTCATTATTATCTTCTTGTAAGACTATTTTCCGCCCAGCACCACCTTCCTGAACGAACTGATTCTCCAGAAAAGAAGCGTGCCTGCTGACCGAAACTTTTTGGTCAGAGTGAAAATGGAAATAATATCCAAGAGTTTCTTTTGGATATCCAATGAAGCGACCATGTTCAGACCTTGCCTCCAATTTTTCTGTTCTCAGCTTCTTGACAAAAGCTGGACAACCCCAAATCTTGATATGATTAAGACTTGGTTTCCTACTATGCCATATCTCATAAGGCGTAGTTGGAACAGATTTGGATGGCACTCTATTCAGTAAATATGCAGCTGTCTCAAGGGCATATCCCCAAAGGGACATAGGCAAATCGGTGTAGCTGATCATAGATCGCACCATATCTAATAAAGTACGATTTCTTCTTTCAGATACACCATTATGCTCTGGAGTTGCAGGAGGTGTCCATTGTGATAAAATGCCATTATCTTTAAGATAATCCAAGAATTCAGTACTAAGGTATTCACCTCCTCGATCAGATCGAAGACCCTTAATACTTTTTCCTGTTTGTTTCTCAACTTCATACCTAAATTCCTTGAACTTTTCAAAGGATTCAGATTTATACTTCATTAAGTACAAATAGCCATACCGTGAACAATCATCGGTAAAGGTAATGAAGTAAGAATAACCACCCCTAGCAGTTTCATTAATTGGTCCACATACATCTGTATGTATCAATCTTGTATGTCAGCAGCTCGCGCACTATGTCCTACAAAGGGCGCTTTGGTCATTTTTCCTAGAAGACAAGCATTACAAGTCGAGTATGGTTCAAAACCAATTGGATCGATATATCCATCATTACTCAACTTGTTAATCCTATCTTCTCCAATATGACCTAATCGGAGATGCCAAACATACTTTGGATTTGGAGTATCTCTAGGGCGTTTATTGGTTATGGCATTTACATCATGATTATTTTGCTTATTGGTAATCGTATTACCGGACATTGTAATGGTATAGAGATTATTCATTAATAATCCAGAACCAACACACATTCTATTATAATAAATAGAACATACATCATCAGCAAAAGAAAATTCATAATTTTCTTTGCCCATACGAGGTATAGAAATGATGTTTTGTATAGCATTCTTATAATGCAAACAGTTCTTTAAAACCAAAACATGTCCTGAAGGCAAACATAAACGAAAAGTCCCTATAGCTAATGCAGCAACTTTTGCCTCATTTGCAAATGTAAGGACAATCTCATTTTGCCCCAGTATCCTGCTTATTTCCAGATTCTGCAAAGACATACAAATATGTGACGTTGCAGCAGAATCTAGAATCCATAAGCTGGACTCAGCACTAACCATAAGATTAGTTTCAATAATCATAGACACCATACCTTCACAAGGTTGGTTCTTTGGCTTGACCTTCAAGCTTGCGAGGTACTTCTTACAGTTCCTCCTCCAGTGCCCCATGACACCGCAATAATGACATTTCCCTTTTTCAATCTTGGGTTTTGATTGCACAACAGTTTTCACAGGCTTCTTCCATTTCTTTTTCTTCAAAATAGTCTTACTATTTGAAGAAGAAGCCAAAGCCACAATGTTTGGTCTTGTATTGTGCATTTCCTTCTCATAAATTACCAGCATGCTATGTAACTCAGCAAGAGTTTTTTCCATTTTATGCATGTGGAAGTTTTGAACAAAACTAGAGAAGGAATCGGGTAAAGATTGGAGGATCAAATCCACAGCTAAGTCATTGTCCATGACAAGATTCAGCCTAGCCAATTCTTCTATGTGCCAGATCATTTTCAAGACATGATCATTAACAGATGATTTCTCAGTCATCCTCATGCGGTACAATGCTTTAGATATCTCATATCTTGAGGTTCGACCATTCTCATCAAAGAATTCCTTTAGATGCAATATGATCGACCTAGCATTTACCATTGCTTCATATTTCTTTTGGAAATCATTATTCATTGAAGCAAGCATATATGACCTAACTTTTAAGTCATCGTCATTGTTGACACCTGATTTTTGATCAGTCTTTCATAGTTTATTTTTAAAAAATTCATAAAAAATCTATAAAAAGTTAAAAAAATTAAAAAATCATCTTTGGTAACCTTGACCAAGCTAAAGGAACCATTTTTGATAAAAAAAAAATAATTTGTCATATTTTTTAATATTTTTTAATATTTTCCAAAAATAGAAAAATACATGAAAAATGAAGAAAAATAGCGTTCGATGTCGTAAAAATATAGAAAAATAGTCAATATTTTTATTTTAATTTCCTTTTCATTTTGAACTCATAAATAGTCAAAATTCAAGTTCAATTGCATGTGTTTCTTCACGACGCATAGAGTTGAATTTGGCAAAAAAATGTCATTCGAGTATTTTAATTTGTAAATTTCTACATATTTTTTAGTCTTGACGTCCAATTAGATCGACCACCATCTACAATAAATTCCCCTTGCTGAATATTTTCGTTTTTGTTTCACATGATTTCATGGTGTAAAACGCCGAGTGGATCCCCAAATATAATCGGGTCGGCTCGTTCAAGACCAAACCAGGGCACGGCGAACCCCATGTGAGTACTCTCGAACTCCTTCGATGCTTCCTAATGCTTTTCTTAGGTTAGATCGTGTGTAGAATGGCTAGGACAGCTAAATCATTCTTGAGCTGTGATTGATAAATAGGGCCTTACTAGGAATGCCAAGTGATTTATTTGCATATCTAGATTCCTTGAGTTGCGCATTTTATTACTGATTGTGATTGCTAGGATAATCACTCCTATCTGTATGAATTTCTAGATTTAGGGTTCATACCTTACTCATCCGCATGAATCTCAGGCTAGAAAATTCAGTCAACTTAGGTACCGAAAGGGCGTCAACTCTGACAGTTGGTGTAACTAAGTCCCCGAAACCATTTCTCTGGTTCTCGTAGAATTGAATAGAAACTCCCAACTATTCGATTGGGTGGTCCAATCACACCCTAAAAAAATGATTGGTGGCGATTCCATGGCATGCACACTTAGCACATGTCACTAGACTACACTGAAAGTCGATCACGCATACCTCCGTTGCGATTTGGGTAATGGGCCTTGGGAGAGGCCCGCGTCCGACCAGACAGGACGGCCCATTAGCCCTCGAGAGCTCGACAACCTCAAGAGGGTCGCGACAGACTGGCGACTCCGCTGGGGACTGGTTCTTAACCATTTAGTGGACTTGAGCCGATTAAAAAGTTGATTGATTCTTCTAACCTAATTTTATGCAGATGCTCTCGAAAGTGAGGTGTTTATGCTAACGAATGTGTTAGATGTTTTTGTAGACGGGAGAAATAAGGGGTGAAGTGCTTGTTAACTTTGTTTTATGCAGGTAGGAGTTTTGGATGTATGATTGTGTGGATGTTTATATTGAAGCGGTGATTGTTAAATAAAATGCATGTCTATTGCTTTAGCACGACACAATGAATACACACAATTGCGCCTAAAACCCCAGGCGCCCTCTTTAGGAACACAATAGAAGGAATTGAAAATGGAATCTCCGTGAGGAAAAACATGGGGTAATCCACTTTTCAATTCCGCTCACTTCGAACTATGGATTGAGTCCCAATGCAACGATAGTTGTGCAATGGAATCGGCTCTTCCCAGAATTCGAGGCGAGAACCTTGGCTTTAGGTACCAAGCCCTATCTTTTGATTTTTAGGAGTTTTCCCTCACTTGTCTCATGCGTTTGTCTATGGAAGGTTAGTATACCTAACACTGCAAAAAATACAGAGAAGCTTGATTTTCTCTTAAGTTTGGTTGGTAAGACTTTTCTATCCCTCGAACTTGTTACAGCTCTTAATCATTATATTCATTGCATAATTCCGGTGATTGGATTAAATGCCATTTTAAGGATAGATATGAGTGTTTTCCTCCCAATGTTCTTGATGGAAGATGAAGATGGTGTCATCCCATTACGAGCGCCAAGTGGACAAGAAGAGCCTACTATGGACATCATTGAGGTATCATCTAATGAAGATGATGATTTGGAATAGGTGATCCTGAAGTCACGTCTCAAAGATCGAAACTAGGGCATCTCTAAGTATTAAGATCACATTCCTTTGTTTTATTTTTCATTTCTAGCCTTGTATAGGATTTATTTTGCTGAGATCCTCTCTATCTGATCCCTTAGATTGATTGTATTAGGGATCTATTTGTGTTTATATACATTCAGATTGAAATTTGTTGTATTTCTATTGACTTGTCATTGGAATGTGATAGTGGCATTTCTTCTAATCACTCGAATACTCCAAAATCAATTTTATAATTCCTTTGGATGAAATTGAAATTGGAAGTCTTATACAACCTTTTGGCCGTATAGGGCAATACAATCCCAATTTCGCCAGAAGGAACTATAAACTTGAATTGGTTCATGCATGTTTTTCATCATTGGTAATCCACAATAATTGATCAAGAATATCAAGAGTATTCGTGTTTTTCAAATTTAATGAAAAGATAGATATCCAAATTACTCTCGTTCTTAGCAAACAGCTTTAATTTGGATACTGTATCTTCAATTGAATTTAAAACACATCGTAATTGTGTACTTTTGAACATTCCATTGATTTTCTTGGAATTGATCAAAGGCAATTATCGTGAATTACATTCCTTTCAATGATATGCTTTCCTTTGAGGAATATCGATAAAAGCTTTTGCACAAGGCCAAAACCCTTGTCAAAGCTCTTATCCCTATTAATCATAAGTAAGCATAAAATTGAAAGGATTTATGCTTTATTTTTCAAATTCTTTCTTCTGATTCTGCCTTTTCATTTGAAACAGGTTAAAAACAAGTAGAGAAGAGAAGTCTTTTTGTGGATAATCGCGGTGGGAGGTTCCTTTATCCGATCATAAGCAAGATTAAAAAATCAAGATGTACACGCTCGAATCATCAATGTCAAAGCGCAGCTTGCCTAGGTTGAGAGTGGTCAGGTGTTCGAGAAAGTCAGCCATACAGAAGTTGAGACACACACATTAGAGCTTTCATTCATTTCGCTCAATCGAGGGACCTTAAAAGCAGATCATACAAATCATCGGGGTGGAAACATAAAACCGCAATGAGCCCTAATTAGCATCACAAAGGAACCTAGTTGGCCCTCCATATTATTGATGCTTTGCTTATACTCACAACCTTGAGACTCGAGATCTGCAAGCTTAAGAAGAAGGCGTTTACATTCCCCTTTAAGATCGGCAACCTTGGTCCCGTGATCTTCGGCGGCTATTTCCAGGTCCCGAACTAGTCCTCTCCCATGGGCTATATCCGCGGTAATGCTGTCAACCCTTTCGGCAACGAAAGGAACTACTGAGAGATCTCGAAGATTCTAGGATGGCGTCTGGTACCAGAACCACAGAACCCAACCCTTTCGGCAACGAAGTTCAGGATCTCAGCAGCGACGACAACAGCAGCAGCGATGGTCAATCCCGGAAAAGGAAACGTCGCCAGTGCCACACTCAGAATGAAATCCAAGAGCTTGAAGCTTTCTTTAGTGAATGCCCTCTCCCGAACATGAAACAAAGAAATGAATTGGGCCAGAAGCTAGGGATGAAACCTTTGAGGGTCAAGTTTTGGTTTCAAAATAAGCGAGCCAAATTGAGGGCTCAACACAGACGTCAAGAACTTGCGATTCTAAAGGAGGAAAACGAAAAGCTTCGAGCGGAGAACATGAGGTATAAGAAAGCTCCCAGCACTATCGCTTGCCTTAATTGCGGTGGCCCTATCACTCTCGGCGAAATGTTCCTTGATAAGCCTTATATGAGGATTGAAAATGCTCATTCACCACCCCACTCCCTCGAACCATCTTCGATACAATCAGATTTTGTTGGAGATATGCATGAACAAATCAATTCTACGAAGTCAATACCGATGCCTTCTAAAGGATGTGATATGCGTCACCATGATTGGAGTTTCCTTAACGATGAGCTTACTATCACGACCGACCAATCCAAAGCTGATGAATTCCCTCCACAACAATTTCCGGCTCGATCAAATCCTACTGGAAATAGGCCAGAGAGCAATAGCCAAGTTGTCAACACTGTTCCGGGTCGCAAGAAGACGAGGGTCAATTGGTCCCCCGAGCTTCATCTCAAGTTCCTTAGTGCGGTTCAGCAACTAGGGATCAACTCAGCATATCCAACGCGCATACTTGAGATCATGAACATACCAGGACTCACTAAATATGGAGTCGCGAGTCACCTCAAGAGCTACAGAAGGGCGCTAAGACAGCGCCACACAGCACTGAACCTGAAAGAACTCAACTTGTGCCTAAACACTAGGCATGGCTATAACTACAATGCCCCTGAAGTAAGAAATACCCTGCCGAATCTAGGCACCGACCAAGCTGGTAGCAGCACCATCGACTACTTGGGCGCTAATCAGAATATTCCCCCGAATCATCTCAGCACCCCTCAAGAGTATATGCCACAAGTGCAGCAGGTACGAACTCCTTGGTTTGAGCAGCAACTTTTCGCTAGTGCTCTTCCTATCCCCGATCAACATATTGCGCCTAGTGTTCAAAGATCTGCTCGGCTTGGGCATATGATTTCAGAAGATCAAGCGGGCGGATGCTCTGAGGATTTTTGTTTCTTCCATTCCCAAATGGAAGGTGCTTTTGATAGTGAACCGATCAATCATCCTCTTATAATCTCGAGCAACGACGAAGGTTCTAGCTCGAAGAATCAGATCGCTCACAACAGAAACAGGAATCCTTCAACGCCAAGCGATGATGGTCAACCCGAATATCAGTTGCTCGAAGAATCAAAAGATTTCCTTGATGAGGAGCTCCATATCTGGATCGATCAGTTTAAAACTGATGGGCTTATGAAGTTATGATCCAAAATGACGATTATATGTCTGATTCATGGTGTAACTGGCTGATCACCGAGAATCCTCAAGGGAACTAGGCACATGTGACTGGATGTATCATTAATCTTTCTGTCATAAAGTCTTCCATGCAAGATAATCTTCCTTAATGCCTAGAGTTAATCTGGGGCAGCGATCAGTACTACCTGCGAGCATCATCATGCTTGAGTGCGACAATCCCTTGTTAGATTAGAGTCGAGGCGAATCAATTGAACGCCACGAAGAAAAACATTTAAAGGCTTCACATAGGAAAATGCGAGCAAAAGCCCGAGCGAGCTCAAAGACGGTTAGCTCTGTATCGTTCTAAGGGACCTTTAGTCGTTATAAACTCTAAATTGAGCTTGTTTCATTCTCGATGGGGGTCGCTAACTGCTTCAAGAATTTTATAACAAAAAACGAACCAGTTAGGGACGCCAATAGTGCTGTGTCCTGGTAGTCAGTGAAATGGAAGTGGTACGAAACGTCAGGAGTTCGATCTCGGGATTGAAAAATCATTTTATCAGTTGGTCTATCACCCGATGAAGTTCAAAGAGATTCGACGCAGATGACTATAGAACTTGGGGCAATTCGAAAATCATCGATTCATTTTCATCAAGCGGCGAAGTTGGTATTGTAAAATGTGAAGCATGCAAATGACAAATCCGAAGCAGAAGGAGATGAATCATGATTCGCTTATCCAAGGTCGGGATTTCAACCTTCGACTAAAGCCAAATCTAGGATGAGTTTTTGATCTTGCCCACTCGACAAAACCCATCTCCACTGAAAATGGGGGCAAACCATTCCTACATCCGGAAAGCATGTCGAAGCCGAAGACATCAAATTCATCGTTTAATCCGTGGGGCAAGTCCCTGAAGCGATAGTTATCATCCGCAGAGCGTAATGGAATCCATTCTTTCAATGTAAAACGCATTTGGCCGCGGAGCCACCCATTTGGTAAAAAGAACGTATCGTTCCTAAATGATTTTCAATCAGATGCGGGGATAATGTTCTCTCATTTTCCTCTCAGGTGATGAACAGAGACGAGGCACCCAAGAAGCCATGCATTCAAATAACAAAACAGTGCATGAAACACGCCCAAAAAGATGAATGAATCTCCTCCGACGTAAATCCTCGAGGTGGATTCGTTGCCCAACCAGACGAAGAAATCATGGCCACAAGCTTGAGGGCCGGCTTCTACAATCTGCACATTGGCATGCATAATGGAATTCAAATCAAGAGTAAAGTAGTATCGTCCCAATTTGTTTTGAATTTGGAAACCCAAAATAATGCTTAATATTTATCCTTGGCAGGAGCTCGCCATCAGGGCAGACATATTTTCACAACCCTTGTACACTCGTTGGAGCATATGACCAAGGGTAAGATGTATTGTTCCAATTTTTGTAAAGTTTTAGAATATACGATGACATATCCCTTTTATATCTCCAGGATCTCCAGCCTCGATGGGCAGGTAAGTATCCCTTTTCCCAATTCATTGGAGATTAAAAAATTTCAGGATTAATTCGATTCTCACATCTAAAAAGACATAGAATTCTTACTTCGTTGACATTCATGTTTTAAAACATGAGATTGTCTGAACATGAATTACACATGTATGGTGCATCACAAAATCCCTTTGAAGGATAAATCTTGATGAAATGAAATGAATTTTTCCAACAAGAGTCGTTTGAACTGTTCAAAAGGGTATTTTCTCATAAGAGAAGCGAGCCTAATCCAAACACGTCCCATACACACTTGAGAGATGAGGAGATTGGAAATGATAGCGAAACCTTAACCTATGGATATAAGGGTCATTCACAACGATTACATGGATCGAGATGACAGAGGCATTTATTTCTTCATTCCAAACACTACAGATGCCCATTGAGAACCCCATTGAACGGCGATTTTCATTCTCAACCCTGTCAAGAACCACCCCACATTGGGGCAAATGAAGGTTAGTCCAACAGTATCAGAAAGTAAACGGTTTGAAATTTTCTTGCTCTGACTAACATAAATCTTTGTGTGTTGTTTATATGATAATCCAAGTGTCATAGGATGACGAGAATAATTCATTTCTCTATCCTACACACTGTTATCCTTTGCACGACCAAGTTGAGCCAGCAAATTCATTTCATCAACCTATTGGTGATCATTGCATATTCCAAAGCAAAGGCAACATCACTCTAGGAATGGAAGCGTGCCAAAGTTTAAGTTGCATATCTAGCATGATTGCCGAAAATCCTAGCTCCAAAAGAAAAGAAAAACACGGGATTAAAAAAAAAAAGGGGAAAAGAAAAATCCCTAGACATCAAGAAAAAGCAAAGTGCCTGGTAAAAAGCAAGGCTGATGTCTATTCAAAATATCCCCAGTAAAGTCTAGATATACGATGAAAAGACCCTGCAAAGGAGTCAGATCAAGATGACTACTCTCCAAATGATGTCGTGCTCATATTGCAAACACACAAACAGACGGTCTCTTAATGTAACAAGAGACGCTTTTAAACATCCTTGTGCGCTCTAAAAGAGGAGTGTACACTTCAAGAAATGGAGATGTTCTTCGAAGGACATGTGGTAAATTTGCAATGATCACCAATGCCAAACCCTTCACAATTTCTGGGCAAAAAATAAGCCTTTTTCGGTCCCCAATCCTTCCAATGTTACAACCCTGAAGCAGTCTTATCTGACTAAGACACTTGGGTTAATGTATAACTTAGCTCAAAGAAGTACGAGCAAGACTATTTCTTTCTCATTTTACAGGGTTCTTGACTTGTAAACCCGGAGCAGATAGTGAAAATTTTCGTTCAACGGCCTTGACTCAAAAGTGAGTCCCCCTTGGAAACCGATATCCAAGCCTAACACTACGGTCCCGTGAAAGACCTCCTGATCGGTCGAAATGTATGCGTTGCGAATGATCCTGAAACCCAGGCATAGGTTGGTAGGAAATTGAGCACTTTCCCTATTAAAGATCATTATCACAGAGCAGTGAGAAGCCTTCTTGGATGAGAAATACTCCAATGGATGTTTTGAGCAAACTCTTTTTGAAATTTTCAAATTGTTTGATCTAGAGTTTCCGTGCAAGGAATTTATGATCACATCTGTATATGGCAGGAATGTTTTGGATAACCTCCAGCAATCAAAATGCACATTTCATGACTAAAACTTAAGTCGTAGAATTTTGTCAGTTAGACAATTATTGTCTTCCCAAAGATTACTAATATCTTCTTGGCGAGGAAAATATTTTCAAGTCTAAGCTTTCTGCAGGACTTTTGGCCGCCCCAAAGACTGGGTGCGTCATCCTTAGGTGAAGCCTTTTAGTAGGCAAGTCTTTTCTAAGACCGATCCACAGAATGATCGAGTCTCCGACTAGCCCCGAAGAGTGGGTACGTCATCCTTTGATTCATATCAATTTGGAATCTCATAAATGGTAGAAACCGCCTGAAGGGTCAACTCAATGGTAGAAACCGCCAGAAGGGTCAATCAATGGTAGAAACCGCCTGAAGGGTCAACACAATGGTAGAAACCGCCTGAAGGGTCAATGTATGGTAGAAACCGCCTGAAGGGTCAACCAATGGAAGAAACCGCCTGAAGGGTCAAAACAATGGTAGAAACCGCCTGAAGGGTCAATGTATGGTAGAAACCGCCTGAAGGGTCAACCAATGGTAGAAACCGCCTGAAGGGTCAACTCAATGGTAGAAACCGCATGAAAGGTCAATGAATGGTAGAAACCGCCTGAAGGGTCAAAGGACTGGTAGAGACCGCCTGAAGGATCAACCCAATGGTCCGATCCACCATACGGATCAAAACCTTGATGAATCCCGAACGCAGGAGGATTCGTTTTCCCTAATAAGCCTTACATTAGGCAAGCCATTTCTAGTTTAGTCCACCACACGGATCAAAACCCTTGGCAAATTCCCAAATGTGGGATGCGTCTTCCTTAGGTTCCTATCAGTTAGGAATCCCATTATGGTTTGACCTACCATACAGGTCAGAGCTTAACATCCCAAGGACACTCTGATGACAAGTCCTTAGGAATCTACTTGAACCCATCAGACACAGCAAATGCTGCAAGCATTCGACAAGTAAGGGGCAGGGAAGTCTATCTACTCCTTAACTTTCTTACATCATATCAGGGAATTGAATGAGCACATCTCTTTTTAAGGAAAAGCACACATTGATGGGCATGAAAATTGGATGTCATGATTTCTTTTATTTTCCCAGTCGAGTCGATCGGAATATAGGTGTCACCTTGTCTTTGAGAGAAACCTCTGACGAAATTCCTCTCAAAGAGGGGCAGCTGTTGACACCTGATTTTTGATCAGTCTTTCATAGTTTATTTTTAAAAAATTCATAAAAAAATCTATAAAAAGTTAAAAAAATTAAAAAATCATCTTTGGTAACCTTGACCAAGCTAAAGGAACCATTTTTGATAAAAAAAAATAATTTTTCATATTTTTTAATATTTTTTAATATTTTCCAAAAATAGAAAAATACATGAAAAATGAAGAAAAATAGCGTTCGATGTCGTAAAAATATAGAAAAATAGTCAATATTTTTATTTTAATTTCCTTTTCATTTTGAACTCATAAATAGTCAAAATTCAAGTTCAATTGCATGTGTTTCTCCACGACGCATAGAGTTGAATTTGGCAAAAAAATGTCGTTCGAGTATTTTAATTTGTAAATTTCTACATATTTTTTAGTCTTGACGTCCAATTAGATCGACCACCATCTACAATAAATTCCCCTTGCTGAATATTTTCGTTTTTGTTTCACATGATTTCATGGTGTAAAACGCCGAGTGGATCCCCAAATATAATCGGGTCGGCTCGTCCAAGACCAAACCAGGGCACGGCGAACCCCATGTGAGTACTCTCGAACTCCTTCGATGCTTCCTAATGCTTTTCTTAGGTTAGATCGTGTGTAGAATGGCTAGGACAGCTAAATCATTCTTGAGCTGTGATTGATAAATAGGGCCTTACTAGGAATGCCAAGTGATTTATTTGCATATCTAGATTCCTTGAGTTGCGCATTTTATTACTGATTGTGATTGCTAGGATAATCACTCCTATCTGTATGAATTTCTAGATTTAGGGTTCATACCTTACTCATCCGCATGAATCTCAGGCTAGAAAATTCAGTCAACTTAGGTACCGAAAGGGCGTCAACTCTGACAGTTGGTGTAACTAAGTCCCCGAAACCATTTCTCTGGTTCTCGCAGAATTGAATAGAAACTCCCAACTATTCGATTGGGTGGTCCAATCACACCCTAAAAAAATGATTGGTGGCGATTCCATGGCATGCACACTTAGCACATGTCACTAGACTACACTGAAAGTCGATCACGCATACCTCCGTTGCGATTTGGGTAATGGGCCTTGGGAGAGGCCCGCGTCCGACCAGACAGGACGGCCCATTAGCCCTCGAGAGCTCGACAACCTCAAGAGGGTCGCGACAGTCATGCCACTTATCATAAGTGATTCGTTCCTCTTGGGTCCCACCCTCAGGAAAAGAGACTGGCATATTTTCATCAAGCACATACCCGAGTTTTTCAGAATTGAGAACAATTCTCAAATTCCTTACCCAGTCGGTGAAATTGGGACCAGTCAAACAATTCTTGTCGAGTATTGAAGCGAGCGGGTTTGTATTCACCATTTTTCAGAGTAATTTATATCTGTGCAGAAAATAAATTGTTAGCCGTTGTCTTTCAAAATAACTATTTCATTTTGGCCTTTAAATGAAATAGATCCTCCCACTAAATTTATACACGGATCCCATACTCCTTAAAATGAGAAACGGTAATCTTTGTTGGGTAAAGATTACTAGCGGGGATTGGAGTCCCACGAGCTCATAGTCCACCTCACCTAACAGTTATTGGTGTTCTATAAACTTAGTGAGTGAATCAACTTATTCAACGCATCATATGCGAGTCCCAATCATAACTTTGGCCTCTAGATCATGAAAGTCTCACCTGACAGTTATTGACTTCATAATCGTAGTTAAGTCTTACCCATCGTCTCATGTAAGTATTGAAAACACAAACGATCCTCTCACTTAACAGTTATTGGAAATCGTTTGGTCTCAACCCCACAACATCATATGCTTAATGGATTGGTCCACAATTATAAATGACAATTGACCCCTATGTATCCATAACCGATCAATCAACCACTATAATATAGGATCAAACCACGACGATGGAAGGCCACGAGTCCGAAACCCGTCACGACTTAATATATATTAAAGGAGATTTTGAGTCGTTTATAGGTCTCACTTTGCACATTAACCGGTTTAACATGCTCACGTAAACATAATAAATAAATAGATGTCAATCACATAAACATCTATCCTACGTGGTGATCATGGAATTATGATTTAATGGGTCTCGAGCCAATGAGACAACATTTAATCATTTTAATATTTTAATAACGGAGAGCCGCTCTTCACTTCTTCTTGGTTCCTTGAACTCTTCAAGAACCGGGCCCAAAGAGCTCGCCGGCTTAAAAGGCTCCTCCACGTAATCCTCGTAGCATTTACATCAACAATTGACTATGCTAAAAATAAAGATTACATGAAAAATAAAAGGAGTACGCAGCCTCCATTTAATAATTACAACCCCAAAAATATAAATAATCACCATACATTCATATATACATCAATCATATTGATTAGGGATTTTTCCATGATCACCACCCTTCCACGTAAGTAATAAATTCACAATTTAAAACTTAGGAAGGCACAATAAAAATTCTACGTTGAATCATATTCAGAATTTTTACGTAAAATAAGATAGCCATAAATTTTCGATTCAAAATTGATTTAGTCTCAATTTTTGCTACGTTGATTAATTTATCATATAAAATAATCAACCTCCATTAGCCATGTAAGACGAACAATTCGTTAATACATATTGGCTATAGTATTGCAAAAATTACAAAAATCAATTAAATGCACGAAAACGCCTAAGGATTGGCTCTGATACCACTGTTGGGATCCACGTAACACGTACGGGTAAAAATAAAATTAGTAAACGCAGCGGAAATAAATAACAACCCATACATGTATCTCCAGAGGCGTACTTCGTGCATTTCAATCGAAAAAATCACAAAGCACCAAAGGGAGTAAATAGACTACCTCTTGTAGCGTGCTTGAAACGGAGGTGTCGGTTCGATGTTCTTCGATCTCAGCCCCACAAGTGTCGGGCCTCTAGTTCAGACACACCACCAATTGACGAACGGGGAAACGACTAATAATTCCACAACAATTGTGCTAGCAATTTGCGGAATCAATATTCCAAACCAATTTACGGAATCAATATTCCCAACTTGGTATATTTTGGTCACTCAAAATTATGAGAATATAGAGAGTATTTGTGTTCTTCTCTCAAAGCTCTCAAAAATCTGCTCACTCTACAAATGAGCTAACCCCAACCTCAAAACTCTTGCCATCCTTTTATAGCCAAAAACACCTTCCAATAAATTGTATTGTAAAATAGCACTAACAAATAATAAATGCTTTCTAAAAATAGCACTCACAATTTATGATAAATAAATGCCATATAAAAATAGCACTAACAATAGCACTCACAATTTATAAATAGCACTCACATCTTATAATACAAAAATGCTATTTAAAAATAGCACTAATAATTATAAATGCTATCTAAAAATAGCACTCACAATTTATCATAAATAAATGCCATTTAAAATTAGCACTAACAAATATAAATGCTATCTAACAATAGCACTCACAATTTATCATAAATAAATGCCATTTAAAATTAGCACTAACAATTATAAATGCTATCTAACAATAGCACTCACAATTTATAATTAGCACTCACATTTTACAATACAAAAATGCTATTTAAAAATAGCACTAACAAAGGTGTTAAAAATAATAATAACCATTATTATTATTACAAGAGTTTAAAGAGGTTACCAAACAGTAAAATACGTATAACGTACAAATACGTAGAGCATACGTGTACATCGTATATACACGTGCAAGTGACCAAAAAGAGAAATAAAATTAAATCTCATTTAATTTAATTTCAACCCAACTAATTGGTATAATTGCAAACAAATTTGCAATGTCGTCTTTCCACAATGCGTTGTCATGTATTGGTTAAGGTGTGTGACATTCCTAGGTTCATCACCGAGCTGGCAGTAAGACATGTACTAACACATTAGTACTTCCAAGAGAATTGATTGTCCCGATCATCCTCTAGGTCCTACAAGCCACGAGTGACATCTAGCAATATGTCATGGCTACCCAGACAGTGTGAATTCTTTTTAAGAACATTATGAACCTGTCAGCTTTGGCTACAGTGTAATTCAATCCTTCTATCTAACTATGTCCCGATCGAACAAAGGCCATGGAATATTTGTCAAGCCACCAATTCGATCATATGTACAAATCTAACTTGACATGCATTTATATGAGACATGAACATTTCATTCTCAATCATAACCCCGGCCGAGGATTTCAATGCATTGTTACAATTAGATCACATATGACATCATACCTTTATTAATAAGGAGACAGATTCCATATTGCGTACACATGTGACTTCGTATGTGCCTGAACTACGACCATCAAGTACAGAGACGAATCAACGACCCGCCAATATGCGCACTTGTGAACCATAGCCATTTATCACACAAGTCAACACTGTACCTCAGGTCTAAGGATTATTTACACAAGACCAAAGCATGAACAATTAGACATTGACCACGCAAAAAGCTTCCATGTCGCTAATCATTCAATACGTGTCACGTTCAGTGAACTTGTCCGATACAAGCACCTATGTTCTAACTCGGATATCGCAATATCCAATGACTTGTGACTCGTCATTCCCTTAAGTATCTGATACTTAATTATGAAGTTAAGAACATACCGACCTCAACAGGATCATTGATATCCATTCAATAATCCATTGATCGGGAACTGTTTTAAATATTCAGTCTAACCGTAAACCTGTCACACATATTCTCAACGTCTTAAGAATAGGTTCGGTTGCAACTGATCTTATGGATTTTATTCATTTATATTTGGACAAATGAATAAATACGTCTTTGCCACTGATAAGAAATCAGAAGTGCAACGGATATACCCAATATGTAACTATTACATAATTGCTTTAGGGCATATCTCTAACAGATTGATGCAAGTCTGAGCAAGAGAACTTCTAACCATTTACCTCATGATACCGCTGGACGTACCTCCAGTTTGCCCCACTGTGGGTTGGTTCTTGACAGGGGTAAAGAATGAAACCGTCGTTCAAAGGGTTATCAATGGTCACCTGTAGTGTTTATGATAGAGAAACGAATGCCTCAGTCGTCTCAATCCATGTAATCACTGCGAATAACCCTTACGTCCGTAAGTCAAGGTCTCGCTATCCTTACCACTCCACTTATCTCTTAAGTGTGTATGTGACGTGTTTGGACCAGGCTTGCCTCTAGTCTGAGGAAACATCCTTTTGAACGGTTTTAAACAACTCTTGTTGGAAAAGTTCATTTCGCTTTCTCCAAAACTTACCCTCCAAGGGGATTTATGATGCACAATACATATTTCAAACATGTTTAGATAACCTCCAAGTTAAAACATGAATGCCAATGACGTGACTGTGAAAATTTGGTGCTTTTCTAGACATGGGAATTGAATGCATGCTAGATTCCAAGAAGCCTTCAAATTCTAGTAATAAGGATTCTGACAGTCTTAAAACCTAAGAGGTTGGGAAAGGAATACTTACCTACCTAGCGTGGCTAGGGATTCCTGAAAAACATAAAAAGGAATGCGTAAGTGTATGTTCTCGAATTTCAGAAAATTAGAACGATACCCCTTACCCTTGATCATGCGCTCCAATGGAAATTCATAGATTCATGAAAATCTGCATTTTTCTTAACAACACAGGGTGGTTAAGTGTTCTAAAATTTCTTAAAACTCTCAGTCTTTGAAGAGAAAGGATGTGCACCTGACCACCACGACGTTAGGTCTTCTTGATCATGCATTCTCATATGAACGCCAATGCGCAGATTACATAAATCAGCCATTTTGACCTATGGCTTTGATGCCTTCGTCTGATTGGGGCAATGAATCCTGCTTGATGGCTTCATTCATTTTTGGAACGTGCCCCATGTCATTTTTTGAAGTTTCATGTTCTTCGTTTGCTGTTTTCTGTCTTCTTCATCAGACATTCCTGCAATATTGAACATATGCTAGTGTATGCATGGATGCATGATATGCTTATGCAATGACTATTATGATGACTCGGCTCAATTAGGAATGAGTCATATGACCAGAATCAGATTTTATTTCAAGGGTAATACTTCTTCACAGCATCTGAATTTACAGGGTGCCCCAATTCTTCTCCCTCAGAGTTTACAAGAATCAATGTTCCTCCAGTGAGAATCTTCTTGATAATGTAGGGGTCTTCGTAATTTGGGGTGAATTTACCTTCCGGATGGATATTGCTCGGCAAAGTTTTCCTAATTACCAAGTCATTTACTTCGAAATTCCTAGTCTTGACCTTTCGGTTAAACGTCCTGGCTACCCTCTTCTAGTAAGTTTGTCTATGACAAATGGCTTTAAGACGCTTCTCGTCTATTAAATTCAACTGTTCGTATCTGTGCTTGGAATACTCTGGCTCGAAGAGTTTACCCTCTGACAAGATTCTCAAAGAGGGAATCTTAACTTCCACGGGTAGAACTGCTTCCGTCCCATACGCCAGACTGTAGGGAGTTGCCCCTGTAGAAGTTCTGATTGACGTTCGGTAAGCCATTAAGGCGAAGGGTAGCCTTTCATGCCAATCCATGTAGTTTTCTGCTGTTTTAGCCAAGATTCTTTTGATGTTTTTGTTGGCTGCTTCCACTGCCTCATTTTTCTGTGGGCGGTAAGGGGATGAATTCAGATGTCGAATACCAAAGTGGTCAAGCAGATTATCGACAATCTTGTTGTTCAGGTTGGACCCATTATCTGTAATGATCGCTTGAGGGGTACCATATCTGGAGATTATGTCCCTCTTGATAACCTTGCCACATTTCTTGCTGTGACATTCTTGTAAGAACTGGCTTCTATCCATTTCGTGAAATAATCAATCGCTACCAGGATGAAGCGATGACCATTTGAAGCCATAGGATTAATAGGCCCTATCATGTCTATGCCCCACATAGAGAAAGGCCAAACTTCCGACATTTGGTGTAGTTCGTTTGGGGGTGCGTTGATTTTATCACCATATATTTGGCATTGGTGGCATGACCGGACATGCTGGCAGCAGTCTGATTCGATGGTCATCCAAAAATAGCCAAGCCGCATGATCTTCCTGGTGAGGAGGTGGCCATTCATGTGAGGCCCACATATTCCTTCATGGATCTCTTTCATGAGGATATTTGCTTCTTTGGCATCTACACACCTCAACAGAGTAGAGTCAAATGACCTTTTGTACAGAATTTGTCCATTGAGGAAGAACTTACTGGCCATCTTGGTTATGTATCTCCGGTCTCCTAGTTGGCATCCTTCAGGAAACTCGCCTTTTGAGAGATAGTTTTTGATGTCGTAATACCATGGTTCCCCATCAAACTCTTCTTTGATTAGCATACAATAAGCTGGCCTTTCAACTATATTGATCCTTATGGATTCTATATCCAACCCTCTAGTTGTTTGCAACATTGAGGCAAGGGTGGCTAACGCATCTGCAAATTGATTGTGGGATCTCGATAGGTATTCGAATGACACTTCTTCGAATTCGAGTATTAATTCTTCTAGGTATTCATGATAAGGGATGAGCTTTGCATCTTTTGTCTTCCACTCTCCCTGCGTCTGTAAAATGATGAGCATGGAATCTCTAAAAACTTGCAACCTAGGTATCTTCATGGAAATGGCTAATTGTAGGCCTAAAATGCATGCTTCATATTCTGAGACGTTGTTGATGCCAGGGAAAGTTATTTTTGCCGCCACAGGGTATGTTGATCATCAGGGGATATCAGCACTGCCCCAGTGCCTGCCCCTGATAGATTAACGGCACCATCGAAGTACATGACCCACTTGTCTTCTGCTAAGTTGAGAATTTGACCTTCTGTACTTGTTACTTCAGGAGACTCACCATTTGACGAGTTTTCTGCTAGTATGTCAGCTATAGCTCTTCCTTTAACTGATTTTTGTGGAGAACACTTGATGTCAAATTCAGATAGCACTACTTGCCATTTTGCTAATTTCCCAATTAAAGCGGGTTTCTCCAGGAGGTATTTGACAGGATCGTTCTCTGTTATGAGCTGAATGAGGTGGTGTAGGGTATACTGCCTCAGTCTGCGAAGTACCCATACCGCTGCTACACAGGCCCTTTCAACTGGTACATATTTTGCTTCAGATGGCGTGAATTTCTTACTCAGGTAATAGATGGCCCTTTCTTTACCATCTATCGGGCTTGTTTGGGCAAGCAAGGCTCCCAGGGATTCCTACTGTATAGTCAGATATAAGATCAATGGGTGACCAGGAATTGGTGGCACAAGTACCGGCGGTGTGATCAGATAGTTCTTGATCATTCGGAATGCCCTACTGCATTCTGCGTCCCATGTCACTCTCGCGCCCTTCTTAAGTAATTTGAAGATTGGCTTAGCCACATTAGACAGTTGATTGATAAATCTGGCAATATAGTTCAGTCTCCCCAGAAGGCTTCTCACTTCTTTTACTGTAGAGGGAGTTGATAGATCATGGATAGCTTGAATCTTTGAAGGATCAATCTCAACGCCTCTGTTACTGACTATGAACCCAAGAAGTTTCCCAGATTTCGCCCCAAACACACATTTGTTAGGGTTCAACCTCAACTTATATTTGCGCAGGCGCTCAAATAATCTTCTTAACACCTGTACGTGATCCTGCCCTTTCCTGGATTTGGCGATCATGTCATCGACGTATACTTCAATTTCTTTGTGGATCATATCATGAAATAATGTGACCATAGCCTTCTGATAGGTCGCCCCGGCGTTTTTTCATCCAAATGGCATGACTTTGTAGCAAAAGTTCCCCCAGGGTGTGGTAAAAACAGTCTTTGGTTTGTCTTCTTGCTTCATGAAGATTTGGTTATATCCCGAAAATCCATCCATAAACGAGAACAATTCATAACCTGCTGTGCTATCCACCAACACATCAATGTGAGGGAGTGGAAAATCATCTTTTGGGCTTGCTCTATTCAGATCTCGGTAATCCACGCAGATCCGAACTCTACCATCCTTCTTCATGACAGGAACTATATTTGCGATCCAATCTGAGTATGGGATAGCTTCAATAAAGCCTACCCTAAGAAGTTTCATGACTTCTTCCTTAATTTTGTCTTCCAACTCAGCCTTCATCCGTCTGCTGCCTTGCTTGACAGGTTTGATACTAGGATCTGTGGGTAAGGCATGCTCCACGATCTTAGGATCTAGGCCTGGCATATCGGCGTAAGGCCATGCAAAAATGTCTTGATATTCTTTCAATAACTCTGTGAACTCGAGCATTTCATTTCGGGATAAATGTCCGCCGATCTTGACCTCTTTGATATTCACGGAGTCTCCCAAATTAACAATGATTGGTTCTTCTGAAGTAGGAGGCGTCGATTCCTCAAAGGCATTCCAATCTCTGCGGATAGACGCATAACCCTCGTCTTCATCTTCCTCAATGTTATAAGAATGGTTACTGGAGAAATCCGAATCTTGTAACAACTTGGTATGCATGTTTGAGATGATATGCCTAAAATGTCACGAGTATGGTTAGTTCGTACTCCATAAGAATGACATGTATGGTCATGAAAAGTATTTTCGAAAGAGTTTTCGAAATAGGTACAGGTATTAACGGGACTAATCCTCATGTCATTGGATATCCTTGCCCCAAGGAAATCTCTTTGGAAATCAGGAGTTGCACGGTAAATCAGGCCTCAAGCTTCTATGCAGAAAACTAGTATCATCATTGGGCTGATTCGTGGTTCCATGTGTCCTTAACAAAATATGTATGGTTTTATTGAATGCAAGATGGGCCGCATTACAAGATGTGCTATTTGGACCAACGGCCGGAGATCCAAAGGCGTTTCCCTATACGTACAGTAAGGAAAGAAAATGTGACAACATGCAAAGAGTTCTAAATGCAGTATTTAAAGACAAGGGAAGAGTCTCGTTACTCAGAGGAAGTGGCTTCATCACTTAGCCACTCTATGACGACATTCACAGAGTTGTCTTCAAGAAAAGGATTTGTCAGATCTGGTTCTATTAGTGAAGTGACATTTTTTTCGGATAACCATTTAGAGTTCTGGTTGAAGTAGGTGTTCAGAGGAAATATCTTCGATCTGCCTTTCCAAGTTGGAGAACCGATGAACGAGTTATTCAAGTTGTTTCGGCCTCCCCGACGTCCCAGGCTTTTGCCTCGGCCTCGGCCTGCTGCTTCCGGGACAGATTCATTCACGCGATATTTCTGGTACCCCAAACCCATTCTATGCGGGTTAGCTTTTAACTGCAGGGGGACATTTATCCCTTGACTGTGCTTACCCAGACCTTTTCCAGGGTTAAACCCATATGTCAGTAATATCTTGGCTGGTAAGAGATTGGCTTCTGAGATATAGGGGGTTCTCAATCTTGTTCCTGCCGGGGTATGAACTGTTGCTACCAGTTCTAGGGAATGATAGCTTGCTTCTGTCTTCACTTCGGGTTCAATATAGGGAATGGCACTGCTCTGGTATGTCTGGAGGTCGACTTCTCCATGTACGGTAATTACCTTCCCATCCACTACAAAGCGTACTTTTTGATGCAAGCTTGAAGGGACAGCCCCTGCTGTATGGATCCAAGGCCTTCCCAGCAAGAATCCGAATGCACTGGGCAGATCCATTACTTGGAAGCTTATAGAGAATTTTGTCGGGCCAATTAATACGTCCAGCTCAATCTCACTCACCACAGTCTTCTTCATTCCGTCAAAAGCCCTCACGGCCGTTTTGGATGCCTTAATCGTTTCCTCATTGATTCCCAAACTTCTTAGGGTAGCCAAATGGCAAATATTGAAGGCTGATCCATTGTCGATTAATACATGTGCCACTCTCTTCCCGATACATTGCGCGGAGATATATAAGGCCTTGTTGTGCCCTCTTCCTTCCATGGGGAAGTCCTCATCAGAGAAGCTCAATTGGTCTTTCAGAAGGATTGCCCCCACAAAGTCTCCTAATTGTACCTCGTTGATTGATTCAGGGACATGTACTTCGTTGAGTATTTTCAACAGTGCGTTCTTGTGTTTCTCTGAGTTGATGAATAAATCTAGCAAGGATATTTGGGCTGGCATCTTCCTCAGCTGCTCTATTACTTCGAACTCGCTGGTTTTGATGATTGATATGAGCTTTTCGGCGTCTTCCTTTGAGACTTCCATTTTTTCTGATTCGCCTTCCCTAGGGGCATAAAACCGTCCAGACCTCATTACTGCTTCTACTTCTTTAGTCCCATAGTCCCAATGGACTGCTTTAGGGTCGTATTCTTCTACGGGAGGGACTTCTATAGTTACTGTTGCCTGATAAGACGTCTCTGGTTCAGTCGTGTTGTCTGTTTCTTCTTGCGGAAGTTGAATCACAACATGCTTGACTATGTAGTCTTTCACCTCGCTCATGCTATCAAGTTCTTCCAATCTGATTATTACTGTTGTAGCGACTTCGACCATTGATACGGTGTCGTTAAGCCCTTTTGAAAGAAATTCTTCTATGTCCTTCGAGGTCTCTGGTTGAGAGAGATCATCCATACCTCCCCATCCGTATGGTATGATGTCCTCAATTTTTTGATAAAAGCTAGGAGGGGCTGAATATTTTACTTTGAAGTTGTACCCCCCAGAATCTTTACCAAGGTTGTCTACAATTTCGCCTCTTTCAAGCGTTTTGGTCATAAACTTGATGTCCGCTTGACTTCGTCTCTTGGCTTCCAGTTCGTCCTTTTCGAATTCCTCTTCTGACTGAGTAACCGACTTGAGACTGTCTATCAGATTCTCGTGTGGGATGCCTCAGGTGCTACCTTGCTCAGTTTTGATCACGAAGTAGCTTCCTTCCAAAGATAAAGAAGCTTCAACTCCTTCGAATTTTTCATTAGTAATATCGGACATTATCCTCAAGCTCATCATTTTGGCGACACATAGCTTCTTTTCGTCAACAGAGATCTCTCCTGCTTTTGGGTATGATGAAGCGGCTGCTAGCAAGTTGGTCAGCTTAGGTACGTCTACCTTCAGCTTAAGGCAGTCTTCCTCCACTTCAGCAAATATTGCTTCTACTGCTTGATGATTTGGAAGTGGGTTTTCTTGTACATTTGGGGCCACATTGTCAAACTTGAGAATTTGACTGTCAATCAGAGCTTGCACCTTCAACTTGAGGATATATCAGTTGTCCACATTATGCCCTCTCTCGCCCATGTGGTAGATACAGGTTTGGTTCTCATCAAAGCCAAGATATTTGACAGGGTTTGCCCTAGGCGATTCTTTTGCCACCAGGCGTTGCTCTAGCAGTACTGGGAGCAACTTGGATAAAGGCCTTGGGAGCTGAGAAAATTGCTTCTGGGGTTGCCTTCTTCTGGGCTCTTGTACTTTCGGTGTTGACCAGGATGATCCTCCTTTGGTCTGATGGGGATTGCCAAACGGCTTGGGCTTGTGGGGATCCGGTATAAACGCTATGTCCAGTCCGGCTTCTCTCTCCTTTCTCAAGGGATACTACTTCCTAGTAGGAGCTTCATGAGGCCTTCTTTCTCTCAAGGCCCATTCTAGCCTTTCAGCAACCTTTATTAAGTGTGCAAATGTTTGACATCCGGAAGTGTTCAGCTTGTCAAAGTACTCGTAGGGGAGCGCTTTTAGGAATAAGTTGATCAACTCCTCTTCTGGGATAGACGGCTTTACTTGGGTAGACAAGGCTCGCCACCTCTGGGCATATGTCCTGATTGATTCGCCTCTCGCCTTTGAAGTTCGTAGAAGATCTTCTCTTATTGGGGCAGTAGCCGTGTTGAACTTGTACTGTCTAAGGAAGTCTTCTGCAAGATCCTCCCATCCATCATAATCTTCTAGGTCTAGCTCGATGAACCAAGCCAGAGCGGCGCCAGCCAAACTCTCTTGGAATGTGTTCATTAACAGTGGAATATAATTCGAATAGTGTGCCATCTTGGACAGGTAATACTTGAGGTGGGCACGGGGACAGCCTGTCCCGTTATACTTTCTTACGAACTCCGGCTCTTTATAGTCAGGAGGAGTCTCTACTTTAGCAAAAGGAGATATTTTGTCGAAGCGAGCTAACTCGTAACCTTGGCTGCTCAAGCACTCCTCGATTTTGGCTAACCTTTTAGCCTCTGCTTCGGTTTTCACAGTCTGCTTCCCCTTCTCCTCTTTCTCGAGGTTGATAACAACAGGCGAGGCCTTTTGTTGTGTCCGACTGTTTGGTTCATGGATGTCCCCCTCTGCATGTTGGGTATCTCTCGTCACCTCCTTATCTGCTGTATCAGGTACAAAAGAAGGACCTGCGTTGTTCTGGTTATGACCCGTTGTTTGCTTAGCTTGGGTAACTTCCAGCATTGCCTTGATATCTGCCATCATAGTTGCTAGGGCAGTTATCTAAGATTCCAGCATGCCCACACGCGGAGTCAATTCTTGTTGCTCCATTCTTGTCTTAAGGCGAGTTCGGAAGCGATGTGTTGGAAATTCCGTGATGAGAGTGTACCTGTTTCAGAAAGATTCCCAGTGAGTATTTCTTTTGTTTTTTACAAAAGAGAAGCAGCTAATTCTTTTAGTTGCATGCTTCTTGTCAGTAGATGAGAAAAAGGGATACCTCGTGAGCCTTAGCCTCATGTAAGTAGTTCTTTTAATCATTTTCTGACAAGAATTCATGAAATTAAAAGAAGCGTAATTTCCGACGATAGTTTTTATGTATTCGCAAAACATGTTCACAATTATGCTCATGTGTCCCAAAATAGCATCACATAGAAATGAGAATGTATGAGAAGGTGTCACAATGTTTGCTTATTTTACACTTGACAGAATAGCCTATTCAAGTCTAGGACGCTTGAGGTCTAAGGTATCCTCATCATCCCAGTATGGATTCCCCTCTTCAGTCTGGAGCTCCTCATCTTCTGAATATGGCAGCGGTCCCATGTCTTCGGGTACGTACGGCTCTATTCCAAGTACATATGGTACTATGTATTCGGGTACGTATGGCTCGACAAGGCTCCGTCTGGTCGCTTTAAAGTGCTGAATGTATTCTGCAGTGGCTCTATGAATGTTTCCTTCACGAGTCATGTTTTCTGGCCAAATTATTTATTCGGCCTGAGAATTCTTCCAAGAGCGTATGATGGATGTCACTTTGTCTTCAAACTGTCTCTCCTCCTCCTCCATGAGGGTCTTGCTCGGTATGTCAAAAGAGAAGATACCAGGTTGTGGTGGAGAAGGGATCCCTTGTAGCGCCCCAAATTGTCGGATCACCCTCTTCGGATAGTATGCGGTAGCGCCCGTGAATCCTAGCAAAGGGACTGGACCTTTGTCATCGCAGGCCAATCTGACTTTGCCTAGCGTTGGTAACCTTAGCCGCCATCGGAGTTGTTCGGGCTTTAGAACTTTAAGGAAGTTTTTCCACTCTATGTAGTTGAACTTAGGAATACGTGCATGTGTTTTGACAAAGGTTTTGAGGGGATGTGCATCAGGGCTGATTTCAGTGAAACCCATGCGGATGTGGAATTGTCTAATATGGGATGTGAACCATAGATACAAAAGATCACTAGAGGCTCTAAAGATTCCTTTTTATTTTTCTTGAAGCGATTTAAGGAAAGGAAATGAAGGTTTCGGCAAGGACGATGTTTGAGTAATCCCACCCACAACAGACTTGTCTGGCTATTATAGCCATGATGGGGTCGAAGGTGACAAATGAGATTGGGAACAGCACAAAGCTGAAGAATGCCAAGACAAAGGCTTTACCGGATTTGGTCCCTTTAGCAGCAGGGAGGCAAGAAAATCGGTCTATAAGGAAAGATAAGGAGATTCGTCCAGAATTGCTTTTTGCATCTGTTTTGACTTCGCTTAGGCTTGTGTCAAGGAATTCAGCTACCTGACTCAGGGGTTCAAATCCTATGGGGGGTCGAACGAGTGTGTGAGTGAACTCAACTCCGATGACAGCACTGTACTCTTCGATAGTGGGAGTAATCTCCAGTCCTTCCATGCAGAATGTAGCGGTGATAGGATCCCAATAGAGCGCCATGGCTTGGATAAAGGTAGGTGGACACTCAATCTTCAGCAAGTCTAACAGGTATCCTAGTCGTGATTCAGCATATTTCTGGCTGGCTTCGCCCATGCTATCCCACCATGATTGGAGTTCGGCCCGGGGAACTTTGAACACTTGAATATCACTTTTTCCCATCAAGTCTAAAATATGCAAATGATTTTTAAAAGTCAATCATCGGAAATTACTTTAAAGACATGATTATGCAGATGCCATGAGGTATGCATGGGCTAACTTAATTGCATAGTTCATTTTGACGAAATGGAAATTAGGACCTTTTTCAGGTCTCGAAGGCCTGACTTAGAGCCTAACTTGAATTTCAAAGAAGTGAATTATGCAATTTAGTCAGGTTCACTTAGTGACTAAAGGAAACAGTAATGTCACTTTCCATTGGTCAATACATCAAATGAACAAGGTGGAATGAACTTTTATTACAATCGGGATGCCTAATGAAAGAAAGGTAGAGAAAGATTCTTCAAACAAGAAAGCCATAAAAGGCCAATGGAATGTGAGGATCTAAATCACTCTTGACAGTCAGTCGGGAACTCTCCTCTAATCAAGTGTAGGGGAGTTATCTTCTATGTTCTGGTCGAAAGGTCGTAGTTCCTCTGGCCATTCTCTGGTCCATGGTATGACGACTTCAGGAGCCTTCTCGGGTCTCACCTTCTTGAGTGTGATGCGCTTTGGCTTTGTCTTGGTAGAAGAACGTCTTCTTTTTCCCCAAAAAGTGATCATGGGTACACTTTCTTTGGTCAGTAGTTCGGCCTTCCGACGGGCATATGCCTCCCTGGCCAACTGGTTGCGACGCTGTTTCTTCATCTCCTGGTAATCCTTAAACATCTTGTCCGCTTGTCGCTTGAATCTGAGGTTATCGACATAGTAACGGGTTTGGCAATCTTTGGCATATCCCAACTTACGTCCAGTCAGCTCCCGACCATGCACGAATCTAGTGAAGTGTAGCCTCGTGTTCGGTCCAGGGCGAGTGACTTTCCTTAGGCACTCGAAGGTTACCAATTCTGTCGAACTCTTAGGGAATAGCGACATCCTACCCTATTACCATCGTTGTTTCAATTAGTCACTTGAGTGATTCTCATGATGCGAATGCATATGAATGTATGTAATGTATGCGTCATATTATGGAGGAGGGAATAATAAAATACATTGAAAATAAATGCCTTACCAACCATATTTGGGGGAATGTGGAATGTCCCCCTATATCAATGGATGGTTTTAGGTATACCAACCATTCATAGACACGCGCATGAGACAAGTGGGTATACTCTAAAAATCGAAAAATCAGGTGAGGAACCTACGGCTTAGGCTCCCACGATCCACATGAGGCAGATTCCTCCCCAAGGGTACCCACCCAAGAGGGCTAGATATCGCCAATGCAGATGGTAGGCGGGAATGAGTACGAAAGTCTCAAGTGCCATCAAACACAAGATCCTTTTCGCACCCCTTCCCTATCTAAGGTAACCTAGAGGTGGTTGCAGTCGGGGTTTGACCGCCAGTGTGTGCAATGTGTCGTGATCATCACAATGCAAATTCATGCACAACAGTTTGTATCAAAACAACGCTTCAGTATGTGCATAAAAATAAACATACATTCCCGACTCCAACCTGCAGGAAAAAGTGTCAACAATCACTCCACCCATTATTTCTCCAATCTGCAAAAATATCTAACACAATGGTTAGCATACGTACCTCACCTTCGAGAGCATCTGCAGAGAACAAGGTCAGACAAACCAAACAACTTTTTAATCGGCTCAAGTCCTCTGGAATTCGTAACCAGAGATTCTGGTTTAGAACAAGTCCCCAGCGGAGTCGCCAGTCTGTCGCGACCCTCTCGGGCGGAGGGTTAATGGGCCGTCCGATGTTGTATGATCGGACACGGGCCTCTCCCAAGGTCCATTACCCAAATCGCAACTGCTGGATATACGTGATCGACCTTCAGTGTGGTCTAGTGACATGTGATGAGTGTACATGCCAAGGAGTCGCCACCAATCGTTTCGTGGAGGGTACGATCGGAAACCCTATCGAATAGTTGGGAGTGGTCTATTCGATTCTGCGAAAACCAGAGAAGTGGGTTCGGGGACTTAGTTACGCCAACTGCCAGAGTTGACGCCCTTTCGGTACCTAAGCTGAATGGTTTATCTGATCTTAGGATTTCATGCAGAAGAGTGAGGTACAGATCCTAAATCTAGGAGTTCATGCAGATGGGAATTACTACCCTATCACTCACAATCAATAGAAATAAGTGCGCAAATCAAGGATCCAGTACATGCGGATAAAACACATGAAATCAGCATGGCATCCCTAATGAGGCCCTATTAGCCTAGAGAAATATCAATCAAGGCTTAGGAATGGTTTGGACATAATTCGCCCATGAGGGGCAGAATCGTAATTTTGAATAATTCGGGGAAAATTTACCTTGAAAGGGAAAATCTGTCATTTTAAATGAATTGGGAAGTCAAAGGACAAGGGAAATAGGATTGGCCGTCAATCCACTCCATTTTCCATTTTTTGAGAATTTCCATGATTTTTCTGGAATTTAAAAGCGATTTTACCATCGGAGGGGTAAAGTCGTCATTTTGGATAAAGATGAGAACTGAAAATCTCAAATATTAGGGTTGGTCGTCCAGCTGACCCAAATCCTAACTTTAAGCAATTTTCAGAACTCGATTGAGACAAGAAAGACGATTTTCCCATTGAAGGGCAAAATCATCATTTTGATAAAAGAGGCGCGACTCGAAAAACCCAAGCCTAAGAATTGGTCGCCCACCTGACCCTAATTCTTAACTTGGCATTATCGGTTTTATCTTGCATACGCAGCAGAGTCGACTTACCCCTAAAGGGTAATATCGTCAAGTCTCGAAAGAACGGATAAGAAACCCAAAAAATAGGGTTGACCAGTTGTCTGTGGTCAACCCTCGATTTTTGGGGGTTTCTGGAGTGTCTAGGATTTTCCCACAATTTTTCCATATTTGTTTTGGAATTTTCTGGAATTTTCTAGCATTTTTTTATTTTCTAGGATTTTTTCTGATTTTTTATTATTTTTATTTTTTATTATTATTTTCATATTTTTATTATAAAAATGTCATTCGGGCCGGGTCGACCCGACCGACTCGGGTCAGAACCCGGCCCAGACCCGGACCCGCGAGACCCGATCGCCTAAACGACGCCGTATCTGCCCTTTTTTTATTTTTGGATTATTTAGACTTAATCCGACGGCTCCTATTGAACCGCGTGGCTAATCCACGACCGCCGGATCAGATTACTAAAACCTACGGTTCAGATTAGGCGAAGACTCGATCAGGGCCGTCTGATCAGACTACTTAAACCTACGGCCACGATTATATTCCAAGACTCGATCTAGACCGTCTATTCATATTAACCTAAACGACGCCGTCCACTAACTAACCCATACGGCGCCGTTTCAACTAATTTTTATTTTCAGATTAAAATCATTTTCGAATTATCCCAAATTCTAATCCGACGGCCACCATTTATTAGACTCAATTAACCTAGACCGTCCGATCTAATGCTGACTCACCCTAACAAACTAACGATCGAGCTGACTCGACATCTACGTGGACCAATGGCCGAATGCCACCTAGGACTTTGACTCGCTGACCACGCCACGTCAGCTTCGTCTTCAACCTCGCGACTCCGGCGGAATGAACGGCTATGCTTCTCCGGCGACGATCGTACGGTGAGATCTTGATGAAATCACGTGAGACCAACGGCAATCGACTCGCAATCATTTCTAGTTTAACATATCTGAGAATTGAAGCATCCTATTCACAGAATCGGGAACATCGTGCGAATTGCCGAGTACAGCCATGGAAGCTCAATCACGCGAGTCACACGAAATCATATCAATTCATCCACAGATTGACATGGCAGGAGGTGCAGAAAGCTTACCTCGGGCTCCGATTGAGCCCGCGCGGCCCAGATTTGGCTGGGGGAGGATGAACAGTGGTCGGCTATGGAAGCTAAGTTTGAAGACTCGATTCAAGGTGCTCAGGAAAAATCGATGCAAAACCAAGATGCGAATATGGTCAGTGATGTTCAGAGAACAAGACGCACACACTAAATGCAAGAATCATAGTCGAAAATCAAATCCGCCTTTGAAGCTCAGTATAAGAGTTGAAGCTCTGCCTCACCTGTTCAGGCGATCTCAGGCCGTGCGGCCGACGGCGATTGCTTCCCCGGAGCTTGGGCGACCACCTCACGACTTCGTCAAGCTTTGGTTCAGCCTCAGGAGGCCCAACCAGTGCTCTGTCAATTCGAGCTCCACCCTCGACAATGGTGATGGAGGGGAGCTCTTTCTCTCTCCTTCTTTCTCTCTCTTTGATTCAGTTCCTCCCTCTCTAACTGAATCAACCGTCCTTTTCAACAGAAAACCCTCGTAGGCTTATATATCCTTCTCGAATTTTGGCGCCGAACGGGAGAGGCGAACTACCTCGAATTGCACGTGCAGCCACGTGCTTTTAGGCCCAAACGGCGTCGTGGAGGATGGGCATTTCCGTCCAACTCCGTTTGGTCCTCCGGCGGGCTTCATTTCGTGCGAATTTGGCACGAATTTGTCCTGCGTTCGAGAATGTTGACTTTCACAGGTTCAAAGGTTTGACTGACCTCGCTGGAGCTCGTCCGGCGGTCATTTGTCATGGGGCCGGTCTTGATCGAAAGGTCTTGAGGTAAGGAGTAAGACGCCCACCAACGCTTCTTCAACTGCCGCCGATTGCTTGGTCAATTTTGTCATCGAAATCAAACCTTCCACTGTTCATCTGCGCAGGATCTTGAGGAAGACGATGACACTGTAGCGGAACGGTTCGACCGGTCTGACCGGTCTGAACCGGTTCCGAATAGGATTTTTCAAAATTAAACTCAAATTAGTAGGAAATTTTTACAATTGAACCTCATAATCGAATCTAGGGCATGGATTCTATCAAAAAATATGATTTTGCCCAAAAGTTCATATCAATTTCAACAAAAACCCCAAATTTCCTTTTAATTGCAAATTGGGAATTATGCAATTGAAAGTTCAAATGATCAAATTGGGTCAAATTACCTATGCCAATCGATTCAAAATGGTGAAACCCATTGGGCAGTATGTTTAATTTGCAATGATAGCCCTTGAATTGAAAGTAATTCAATTATGCTCAATTTCAAGGACTAAAAATGCAATTTTGGTATGCAATTTTGCCAAATTCGTGCAATTGAGCAATTTGTACAAACAATTGGGCTAAATTGCAATAAGGGACAGTTAGAATGGATGTCAAGACCCTAGAAAATGCCAAAATTGTAAATTAAAAGACTCGATTGACATTTATTTCTCAAATTCAATAGTATGGGTTGAAAGGAACACCCATAATTGAATCTGATTTTGGATTCTTTGTGAGGTCAAAAATGAAAGAGATTAAAAATAAAAATATTGGCTATTTTTTTTGTATTTGTGAGACCTCAAATGCTATTTTTCTTGATTTTTTGAGTATTTTCCTATTTTCTAAAAATACTAAAAAATATAAAAAATATGAAAAATTATTTTTTGGTAAAAAATGGTTCCTTGGGCTTGACCAAGGCCACCAAAGTTGATTTTGTATTTTTTTTGACTTTTTATGGATTTTTTGTGATTTTTCAAAATAAAGCTGAAAAAGACTTGGTCAAAAAATTAGGTGTCAACAACGCCGTATACAAGTTATGGAACTTACGGTATACTTATCCCCCAAAGAAGCTGAAGATGCCGTCACTCTCGAGTGCTGGAGGAACCAAAGATGCCCCCAGCTTCTTCCAACCAGGATTTGGGGCATACGATCGATGTCCACTGGCCATCAGCCCATGAAGGACGATAGCTGCTCACCATGCTTTGCAGACTATAGGTGTGATCGTCATCTTCACGCTCTGCATGTCTTTTTAAGATTAGCACTAATACATCGGGAATCGATTCATTGCAGGGCCGATACCTACGCGTTTGCTTCATTTCTGCTGGAACATCAAAGGATTCAAACATTTAGAGGAAAGCTCAATCCCGAAACTATATAACAAGGACCGGTATCATGCAATGACATACGAAAGAAAAGAGCATATGAGCTCTAAAACGCGATTTCGAATAACTCGCGTCTAAAAATGCACGAATGGCTAACTACTTAAGTTTGATTTCTTCTAATCATGATAGTAATTCCCAAGTAATCTTTTGATGAGCTCTTGGAATATTAGTCGCATTTAATGTGCAACTAAGGGTGTGTTTGTTTCAAGGAAAGTGATCTTCAGGAATTTGTTTTCTAGAAAGTGGTTTCCTGAAAACCACTTTCTCGAAAAACGATTTGTTTTTCTTTGTTTGGTAATATGTTACAGAAAATATTTTTCGGTGTTTTGTTCTCATTTGGAAAACGATTTGAATCTCATCAAAGGGACTACCCTTGATACTGAGGAGAGGCAGATGGTCGAGAAAGCTTACGTGAACTAACCCGGCCAGGCCCAGGCCACGGTCGCCGGCCCCGGTCCAAATCCCCAGCGCCGGCCCCAGTCCCAGTCCCGGCTCCAACCCGATCCTGGCACAGACCCCGGTACCGACCCGGGCCCTTGTTCCCGGGTCACCGGCCTCGATCTCGGTCCCCGGCCCCTGTCCCGGTCCCAGCCCAGCCCCGGTTCCGGCCCCGACCTCGGGTCCCCGGCCTCGATCCCGGCCTCAATCCCGATCCCCGGCCCCAGTCCCGGCCCCGGTCTAGATCCCCTGCCCCGGTCCCCGTCCCCGTCCCGGCCTTGATCCTCGGTCCCGGTTGCCGGCCCTAGCCCTGGTCGAGATCCCCAACCCCGGCCTTGGTTCCCGGCCTTGATCGCCGGCCCCGACCCTAGCCTTGGCCCCGCTCTTGGTCCCCGGTCACGATCGCCGGCCCCGACCCGGGTCGCGGCCTCGGCCTCGGCCCGGGTCGCGGATCTCGGCCTCGGGATCGGTCTCAGTCATGTTTTCAAAGAAAGTAAGAGACTCAAATTTGAAAAAGTGTTTTCACCTTTTTTATTTTGGGGAATTCACTTTCCTATTTTAATGAAAACACTTTCCCAAATTTGAGTCTCTCACTTTTTTTGAAAACGGGATTAAGGCCGATCCCGGGGCCGAGGTCAGAGACCCGGGCCGGCGATCGGGACCGGGGACCAAGAGTGGGGCTAGGGCCGGGGTCGGGGCCAGTGATTGGGGACCGAGGCTGGGGTTGGGGATCATGACCAGGGCCGGGGACGAGGCTGGGGACCGGGACCGAGGCTGGTGACCAAGGATCAGGGCCGGGACGGGGACCGAGGCCGGGAATCTGGACCAGGAGCGGGCCGAGGGCCGGGACTAGGGCCAGGGATCGAGACCGAGGCCGAAATAGGGGCTGGGAACCGAGGACCGGGGCCGGGCCGGACCAGGACCGAGGCTGAGGCCGAGAAATGGGGCCTGGCTGGGACGGGGCCGGGAATTTAGGCCGGGATCTGGATCAAGGCCACGGCCGGGGCCGGGGATCGGGGATTGGGACCGGGACTAGGACCGAGACAGGGACCGGGACCGGGGCGGGTCGGGACCTCAACCGGGATCGAGATCGGGGACCGGGGCCGGGCCGAGCCGGGGCCGAGGACCGGGACCGGGACCGGAACAGAGACCGGGGCTGGGCTGGGATCGGGATAGGGATCGAGACAGGGACCGGGACTGGGGCGGGGTGGGGCCGGGACCGGGACTGGGATCGAGACCGGGGCAGAGGATCGGGATCGGGACTGGGACTGGGCCGCGATCGAGATCGGGATTGGGACCGGGACTGGGATCGGGGCGGGGCCAGGACCGGGATCGGGATAGAGACCGAGGCCGAGGATCAGGGACGGGAACCGGGGACCCCAGGGCCGAGGCCCGGGGATTGGAACCGGGGACAGGCCGGGGCTGAGGATCGGGACCGGGACCGAGGCCGAGGCCAGGGCTGGGGCCGAAACCGGGGACCGGGGCCGGGGCTGAAACAGGGGGCCGGGGACCCGGGTCGGGGCCCAGGCCGGTGCCGGGATTGAGGCCGGGCTAGGGACCGGGGCTGAGGCCGGGATAGGGGCGGGGCCGGGGGCTGGGCCCGGGACCGAGACCGAGGCTTGGAACCGGGGACCGGGGCTTGGAACCGGGGATCGAGGTTGGGGCTGGGGCCGGGATCGGGATCGGGGTCTGGCCGAGTCAGTTCACGTCAGCTCTCTCGACCATATGCTTCTTCTCAGTATCAAAGACAGTCTCTTTGATGAGGTTGAAATCGTTTTCCAAATGAGAAGCAAACATCGAAAAATATTTTCGGTAACATATTACCAAACAAATGAAAACAAATCATTTTCCAAGAAAGTGATTTTCAGGAAACCACTTTCCAGAAAACGAATTTCTGAAAATCACTTTCCTTGAAATTTCACGAAAAATTTCACGAAAAAGGAAAATTATTTCTCGAAAATCATTTTTTAGGTAAATGGTTTATTTTTCTTTGTTTGGTGATATGTGACTGAAAATGTTTTATGGTGTTTAGTTCTCATTTGAAAAATGATTTCGATCTCGTGACTTTATCTTAGGGAAAAAAAAACGAATTTTTAAATTTTATATTTGTTATATTTTTCTTTTCTTTCTTCTTTCTTCCTTCGTTGCCATGTACTCCACAGTGACCGGCCAGCGGCGGTCACGGGCGAGCTCGAGCTCGCCAAATGGCTAATGAGCTCAAACTTGCCATGTGGCCGGCCATCAATGGCTTAAGAAAAAAAAAATAATAAAATCAAGAACTGTCGAAATATTACTTCTTTTCACAAACAATAATAAAATAAAATATTAAATTTTGAGAGGAGCAATTCCGTAAAATATCTTCACCTCTACAGATTGGGGAAAATTCACTTTCGTAATTTTATGTGTGAATTTTACGTTGATTGGAAAGTGTTTTCAGCTGAATAAATCATTTTCAGCGAACCAAACAGGTGACAGTCCGAAAAATCAATTCAAAATACTTTCACTCAAACAGACATACTCTTTTAACTGTGTTGCGCGAAAAATCTCCCTCGGTAAGGCCCAACGGATTCTCTTGGGATTCGGCCCAGGAGATTGGAGCCCAAAAGGGTTGTAATCGCGGATAAAACTCATTTTATTGAACGTTAACAGTTCGTTAAGAAAGAAGGGTTCCGGGTAAGTTATGGACAGAGAGTGTCAAATGCAATGTTCTATTGATAAAGACGTGCCTTTCAACGGCGTTGTACAAGATTTTGACAAACGTGTAGGAGACGAATTTCGATGACCTCGTCGAAATACTTTGATGAAAGTGACCGAGATACAACACTGGAATTCAATCGACGATGTTGAACCATACTATAGGACACAATGTCGGAATTTAATCTACGACACTAGACGGGTGGAAATGTAGGACACAGTACCGAAATCTAATCGACAGGATTGGACAGGTGGAAAGTGAACTAATACAGCACCGAAATCTAATCGACGGCACTGGACTGGGCGAGTAGAAGTTGGAATTTAATCAACGACACCTATCTCTTGATATGAAACACGTCGGAATTGAATCGACGACGGGAGTCTAAAAGCTAAGGCTAAGATTAAGCTAAGTTGAAAGATAAGATTTGTTGTGTTGTGTGTGTGGGCCTTTGATGCTGGATATCCTCAGGTATTTATAGGCGTGCTCTGGTAACCGTCGAAGGGTCTTTTGCCTTGAGCTCCAAGATTTGCTTTGGTAACCGCTGGACAGCTGTCATCTTCATGATTTCTCGCATGTTGTCTTTCGACGAGCCTTGGGGATGAAGTCTTTTTGAAGCTTTGCCGCGCCTTTCCTGTTTCTTTTGATGGGGTTGCTGCCAATTTCTGTGATTACTCCTGATCGTGTCTTCTTTCGCGCGCCTTTTTTGATCAGTGTTTCAGGACAAAAAATTCCCTCAAGATCATCATTATAACTGATCTTTGCCTACACTGTACACCTTGTCCGTAGCTGATTACTTTCTTTCTTACGTGCGCCTCACGTGACCCTTAGGGTAACTTTTTTTTTTTTTTGTAAAAGGTAAGAGATGTATTGAACCAAGAAAGTGCTAATTACATAACAAAACCTTCGCCACTCACCACCAAAGTGTCGCTAAAAGCATAAGGGCAGCTCGGGTTGGACAATATAAAAAAGGACAAAACAGACTGCCAAAACAAATGGCCATATGCACAAAGCTGTGAGGCTTAGTAAGTCAAGCAAAATAAAGGATAACTTGTACAAACTAGACATGGAGATAACCAAACAAAACGGCCAGAAAACAAAAGGAGGTCAGTACCTCAACTAATAGTCAATCAAAAATTGTCGCTGAAATGCCTCAACTAGCTTGCATCCTGCGGTTTCTAGGAGAATCATCAACCCGAGAGAACGTTAGGGCCTTTTCTTTGACAAGTTTCTGGAGATGTGCTTTGAGGGCATCCACATTGAGCTGTTTGTTCCTAAAAAGGATATGATTTCGGTCTGTCCAAATTATATGGCAAATGGCACCGAAAGAAAACCTGGCGATGCGTTGATGAAAAAGCTGCCCCTGAAGATGGCTCACCGCCCAACGAATATTATCTTGCCAAGAGACATTGCGCCAAGCTAAGTTACACTTGGCCGACCAAAAAAGAGCAAGGGTATTCGTAATACGACAACCAAAGAATAAATGGTCTATAGAATTCGGTCTATAGTTACAGAAGCCACATACACCATCTGCAATAATACGGTAGTTAAGTAAAAGAACCTGAGTCAGCAATCTGTTGAGAGTGATGAGCCACAAGACGAAGGAGTAACGAGGGGCAATATGACGATCCCAAACAAACGAGTGCCAGTAAACCGTTTGCTCCTTACGCCGAAAATGAACCCAAGCCGATGCGATAGAGAAAACACCCAAGGGATGGCCAAGCCAACAAAATTTATCTTCACCGCTATCTGGGGTGAGTGACGGCATAGGGTCAGTCCAGGTCCCCATAACGGTGTTCACTCTAGAGGGAAAGTGAGACATGGTTACAAAATCCCGGATCGTGGCTTGCCGAGAGATTCCGGATCTATAAATATCCATGTCGGAAAAAATCTTGAAGAGGGGTCCCTTTGGATGCCAGGAGTCAAACCAAAAGGAGATGTAACCATTACCAATCCTCCATCGGAATAGTTGTTCACAAGCAACGCGAAGGTCCAGGATTTTTTTCCAAGCCCAAGAGCAAATAGTTGGTTTTTTGGCAACCCAGAAATTCTGATTCTTAAGGAAGTTTGAATGAATCCATTTACACCACATGGATTCTCTATTAGTGAAGAGAATCCATATGTGCTTGAGCATCGTTGCTTTGTTGCAATCCGTAAGCCTTCGAATCCCGAGCCCCCCCTCTTTTTTAGGAAGGCAAGTGTTTTCCCAAGATACCTCCACTCCACCAGTGCCTAGATCCGGGCCTTTCCAAAGGAATTGTCTGAGAATTTGTTCAATATGGAGCAAGACAGACTTTGGAAGCATAAAGACGCTTGCCCAAAAGACATGAATAGCATGAAGAACCGTCTTCACAAGAAGCAGTCTCCCCGCGAAGGATAGAAAACGCTGAGACCAGGATTGGGCTCTTGCCGTGATGGCATTGACAAGCGAGGTACAGTCAGCTTTGCTTAGCCTAGCGGAAACAATTGGGACTCCAAGATATCGAAAAGGTAGAGAACCAAACTGGAAACCAAGTATGGATAGAAGCTGCTGGCGTAATTGGTCTGTACCTCCAGAACAGAAAACCTCACTCTTGTTCAGATTTGGTTTAAGCCCCGACCAAATAGAGAACTTGTCTAGACTTGCCTTAAGCAAGGAGACGGAAATGAGGTTGGCTTCAATAAAGATAAGTACATCGTCAGCAAAGAAAAGATGAGAGAGTCTAGTGGCTTTGCATCTCCAATAGAACTTGAATCCTGGTTGACGGGTCTGGACATTTATAATGCCTGTAAAAATTTCCATCACCAAAGTGAATAAGTAGGCCGACAAAGGGTCGCCGACCCCTAGGGTAACTTTGAGTGTCAATAAACTGTTAAAAGCTCCGAATGCATTGGGAGCCATCTCATTCTCAAATCGAGTTCCATATTTTCGTGCCTTGGTTGTTGGTATTGGGTGATCATCACGCGAGTCTAGACCAGATCGACGGTCGGGGGCTCGATATGTCGCCCAAGGCCGTCCATAATTTGAAACTTATATAGGAAGGTCGGGCCAAGCTGGACCAGCCCAAAGTTGGGGTAGCTGCACTTTCTAATGTGAGGACGTTGGTCAAACAGGCCCATTTGTATTTCAGATCAGGGCGGGCCAAGCCGGCCCATTTACCTTTTGGCCCTTCCACTCATCTCTTTATACGTTGGTCAAACAGGCCCTAGATGTTGGTCATTTTTTGTTTTTCTATTTTTCGGTCGAAGATGTTGGTCATTAAAGTGTTACAAAAATCATGTCAACTCAGCAAATATTAAGTTTTTTAGGGATCTTTCTTTGCATAACTACACATGGGGCTTTTGATGAGTATGAAGCCTCATTTTATAATAGGTTAGCAAGTGATATGAACTGTAATAGAGGCACACCAATCGAAAATGACTATCATGCATATAATTACGTACATACACTAAGGTTCCATGAATACAAATATTTGTGTCTTTTGCCTTGTGAATAGCCATTAGCATGAATATCCGTCACTCCACGCCCATACAAGCATGGGAAAAACGAATGGAATGTACTAATAAAGAAACAAACGATGAAATCCGAGTATAATGACACCCGGTTGTGTTTACCAATTTAAGTTGCAATTTCCTTCGTTGTGTGATAACATACGGTTAGTATTCATATTCGTATTCATATTCACGGAACGTATGAACACTTCTTGCCGAAATTTTGGGTTAAATTTTGGAGATTAAAAGATGTGTTGAAAATTACTATACCATATAAAAGAGATGATGAGTGGAAGGGCCAAAGAGGGTGTTTAGTATAGCCAGCATCCCTTTAAACTTTAATATTAGGGTCCCCGATAGTTATACGATCTGAATTATACCCCGCTCATGCGAGACTCTTAAAGTTCTAATGTTGACGAGTCCGTCTCCATCTTTGCAGTTTATGAGCGTGTAAGAAGCAGGGGAGTCTTTTCATACAATGAAACATATTCGAGGCGAATTAGATCAAAGCATAATATTGATTTTTTCGTCTAATTTAATAATAAATGGAAGCTTTTATTTTTTTTCTTCCATAAATCAAATTATTCACCACCAACACAAATGGTTGTTGGAAGTGGCGTTACGAGACGTAGAGGTGTACTTTCACATATCATTTGTATACAATTTTACATTCCTTCTTCTCATTTGTATTCCCTAAATCTAGACTTAGGAAGAAAAAAAAAACATGAACAACAAATTAACTACGATTCCCGAAACATTCTCACAAAAGCTCATATACCTACGAACTCTTTTTAGACTCTTTAAGTATTTAGGATTCACACGAGTGTCTCGCACGTGGAGGTCTTCGGGTCCCACATGGCCGGCAACAGAAACTTGCGGCCATTAACGCCGATCGCATTATAACTCGCCCCCGTCGTCTTGTCCACCAGGACTTGGCCAGGATACCCCGGGTACGCGCCCTTCCCGAAGATCCCCGTGCACGCGCTCACCGCCTCCAGCCCGGCCCCCGCTGCCCCCTGGTAGTACCCGTCGTTGAACGGGTTCGTCACGGCTCCCGCCAGCACCGTCGCCAGGTTGATCACCATACCGTCGACCCCGACGTCGCCGTTCGGGGCCACCAGCGGTGGGGTCTGCGGCCCGTACTGCGGCTGGTGGAAAGGCCAGGCGCACTGCCCCGGGCACTGGCTGACCGCGTTCCCCACCCAGGCGTACGTGAACTTGGCCTTCCCGGCCGCGCCGGAGCCGTGGGTACCGCACCGGCTCATGCAGAACCCGTCGACGGCCACGTCGGCGGAGGTCAGCACGAGGTTGATCGCGAGGGCCCTGGTCTTGATGCTCTGGTAGCCGGCCTTAGAAGCCAGGGCATCCAGCTGTCCCGCCCCCAACGATTTGCCGAGGGAGTAGCTCTCGTCTAGGATCTGGGCCCCGACGGCGAGGTTGGAAGGGCCGCCCTTGTAGCGGGCGGTGGTGCGCCACCAAGAGGAGACGGAGGGAGGAGGGGAGGGGGCCGGAGAGGAGAGGGAGTGGAGGAAGTCGAGGATGACGGAGCGCTGGGCGGGGGAGAAGGCGCCGTACCAGAGGAGGTTGAGGGTGACGTTGCCCTTGAGGAGGGGGCCGTTGTGGTACTGGAGGACGAGGGGCTGCTGCTGGACGAGGGCGGAGGAGGCCGGGCGGGGGCCGAGGCAGCAGAGGATTGCGAGGACGGCTAAAGCGAGGCTGGCGAAGTTACTGTGGCTCGAAGAAGCCATTGTTGTTCTGGGAGGAGAAGGACGAGAACGAGGCTGAGATTGAGAAAGGGGAGATTGATTTCGTGTTTCGTTGATGAGGGAGGGAGGGAAGGAGCGGTGACGTATTTATACGGAGGAGGAAGGGGGGAGTGAAGTGCGCGGGTGCGTGGGGGCAGGAGGGGCACAGCTGGCTCGGAAACATCTCGGGGGGGGAGTCAGTCAGCGAGAAGACGCGTCCGATTGGTTTGACGGGTTTGGAGGGTCAAAAGAGAAGGAATTGTTGCTTTTTGGCTTTGGTTTCGAGCTGGGGGGGACATTTTCTGGCGACACCACAACAAAAACACGATTTCTTTTACGATTCAAATCGAAAGGGAAAGGATATTGCTGCACCAGTCATATACGTAAGTCGGATTAGATGAAATCCGAAGGTCTAAACGAGATAAATTAAGTTGAAATCCGACTCCGAAACAATATTCGGACCCTGACCCAAAAACTTAAACTGTACGTACATAAAGAGTGTGCAGATACCCACAGGCCTTTCGTTAAGGTGACTATGCTCTTGTTCTGATTCACTGGGAAGTGGGACAGCGTTTTGTCGATGCCTCACATCCTGGTGGCCTAATAGAATAGACTGGAATTCAGGGCCAATCCTGACGGCTAGGGCTTGGCTGACCCGACCGAATTAGACCCACACTCTTGTGTACACGCAAATTTGGTTTTGTCGAATGGCAAAACAACTCCAATTTTAACCGGACAAAACCCTTTTTCTCTGGTTTGCAGCCAAAAGCAAATCGCATTATATTTATACCCACTCCGCGATCACGAGCACGCCCAGCACTAACTAAATATGTTCGCGGTGGATGCTTCATAACGTTGAGCTATCGAAACTTCTATACGTTTCCGTTGTTAATCTAAGCACTCATTCCTTTTTTCACATCTTTTCCCTTTTGCTCCCCAAATCTCGAGTTTTCTGAAGCAGCACTCACTCGACACATTAAGATGTCCAACCAGCGCCATTATTTCACACCCGTAAAAGTCTTTAAGGGGAAAAAATACGGTTGTGTATGCGATCCGATGTCGATGCTCCAGAACTTTCTCTCTCTCTCTCTCTCTCTCTCTCTCTCTCTCTCTCTCTCTCTCTGTTATGTCTAGCTGGATGTAGCCGCGACGTTAGTCGCATTCGGGGGTCCACGAGGGATAGAGGACGTAAGAAGTCCTTCGTGCACGCATAATTTCCATGAACACAACTTGTGCTTCTCTTAGACACGGCTAGGGCTACGGGACACATTATTGCGCGCACAAAAATTGACATGGACGTGACGATGAGGAGGAGGAGAAAAGACGCCACATGAAATGAGAAAGGCGCGGGAAGGAGTCTGTTAGAGAGGTGGGGGAGCTCACGTCAGGCTCGCAAGAGCTGGATTTCGTCAAAGGAGGAAAGGAACAAAAAAAAGGAGTTTTTAATGCCGAGTTGCCAACGGATGACCTTTTGCATGGGAGAAGGAGGCATTTGCCGACTAAAATCGGACTCCTAACGTTTGTCATTTCTCGACTTTTTTGGTGTAAGAGATCACGACACTTGATTTCAGGGAGAAGTGTCAAAAAAGTCCTAAACCTATTGCACTAGTGCCAATTTAGTCCTAAACCTTTTTTTGGTGCCAATTCAGTCCTAAACCTTTTGCATTGGTGCCAATTTAGTCCTAAACCTTTTTTAGGTGCCAATTCAGTCCTAAACCTTTTGCATTGGTGCAAATTTAGTCCTAAACCTTTTTTTAGTGCCAATTCAGTCCTAAACCTTTTGTATTAGTGCCAATTTAGTCCTAAATATTTTGTATTTATGCAAATTGAGTCAATTCGATCAATTTTGATCGAAAATCATTGGCACAAATATCAATTGTCCTACGTGGCACGGTTTGCACTAATGTGGATATTTTTTTAATATTATTCTATAATTTTAAATAATTTTTAAGCATTTTCTTTTGTTTTTTAAAAATTATTTTTAAAAATTATTTAAAATATCAAAAAATATTAAAAAAAAATATCCACGTTAGTGCAAACCGTACCACGTAGGACAATTGATATTTGTACCAATGATTTTCGGCCAAAATTGATCGAATTGACTCAATTTGCATAAATACAAAATATTTAGGACTAAATTGGCATTAATACAAAAGGTTTAGGACTGAATTGGCACCCAAAAAAAGGTTTAGGACTAAATTGGCACTAATGCAAAAGGTTTAGGACTGAATTGGCACCTAAAAAAGGTTTAGGACTAAATTGGCACCAATGCAAATGGTTTAGGACTGAATTGGCACCAAAAAAAGGTTTAGGACTAAATTGGCACTAGTGCAATAGGTTTAGGACTTTTTTGACACTTTTCCCCTTGATTTCATCAGTTGGACCGGCGCTCGGCTGCTTAAAATTACGCGCTTCGAATGGGCAAAATTGATGTTGCACCGTCTGTATCATCCTCTCTCTCTCTCTCTCTCTCTCTCTCTCTCTCTCTCTCTCTCTCTCTCTCTCTCTCTCTCTCTCTCTCTCTCTCTCTCTCTCTCGTGGCTCTATTCATGCACGTATGCGATGAGGATAATGAATCGGCAAAATCGAAAAAGTTTAGGATTAAACTGGCAAATCGTCAAGAAATTCATGACTAAATTGTCGCAATTGAGATGTTTAGGACTGAATTGGCTGCCAATATAGTAAGTTCGGGATTTTCTGGGACCATTTTCCCACTCGCGATCGGGTGGTTGACTAGAACTACTCGATGTAGACAAGTTGTTATTTACGCGCACGTCCTAATAATGGTTGATTACCATCTATGTCCACAGGATTAGTTGGCCTTCTAAACCATTTTGCTCTGGGGAATCTAGATTTGAGTCGCAGTTTTTTGTTGAAGCTGTTAGCCTCATTTGCGTTGGTCTGGAATCCTTGGATTGGATTCTTATAAGATGCTTGCGTCTGTTGTGACAGCTGTAAGCCACAAGCTTTGTCTCGAATCCTTATTATTACTTCTCTCTCTCTCTTCTTCCTTCCTCTAGTCAACACACCAGATTAGTCAATACTCGCGTTTCGTGTTTTGACTATTTAAAAAACAAAAGAGAAAGAAAGAAATGACGCTTAGCTCAGCTCATGCCACGAATCCGACTTATTGACAGCATCCATCCGCAGCGGCTTTAGCTTTTATACAGAAAGCATAGTGGTTTCCCGGCTGTTGCCAACCGATGATGCTCCCACTTGTGTTTGTGCAAACTATCCCCAAGCCCCTATATCAGATCCTCATCTTGGCTTAGCAAAATTTACGATCGGCGTAGATATGTACGAGTGATAAAGTCTCAATATATGGTTACTCGAGTGCAAAGTGAAGTAATTTATGTTTCTGATGAAGAAGAAGAAGAAGATAAAGTAGTTTTGAACTTTTAGTCCTAAATATTTTGACGATTTTGCAAGTTCAGTTTTAAACCTTTCAATTTATCAATTTAGTCCTCAACCTTTTGCGTCGAGGCCCTCACCCTTGGCCGGCGGAGGGGAAAAAAAAAAGAAAGAAAAAAAAGGAAAAAGGAAAGTATGAAAAATCGCAAAACGTCAATGTCGTCATGCCACGCAGGATGATCGGCACTAACTAAACCGCTACGTCAGCAATTTCCAATAGAAAAATAGCTGGAATAACTAAATTGGCAACTCGTCAAAAAGTTTATAACTGAATCGGCAAAATGGGTTTAAAAAAGAAAAGCCTAAGTCGTATTGGCTTGGACGACATTTCAACACCATAATCAATTTTGCTAACGGCACCCTAAAGTCGTATTGGCCAAAAAAAAAAAAAATTAAACTACAGTGCAATTTCTGGGGGCTGCATATGAAAAAACCAAATGGAATAAAAGTTGCATCCGTGAAGTTAGTTTGCTAGATTTTGGTGGACGGTCGTGGTTTGATGCTTGCAAAAAAAAGAAGAAGACCAAATTGAATTTCACTGGGGGAGATTCGATGTATGGACCCTCCGCCTAAAAGACATGTCTTGAGCACAATGTGTCAAAACTGCTCGACTAAGTTTGTCATGTTGCATGGTTTGTCGATGCCCTAAATTGAAAAAACCGAAATATCTCTATAGCGTATAGGCCTCGTAGCACTAATTTAGCGATAAGGTATCATCAACTGCGGATTACATCATAGGGTTAACTGAAGCTTTTTGAATGTATCGTTTAGCCCTTCCATCGTTAGTAATCACAAAGTCTTGGGAGGCAGGAGCACATAAGTCGAGTAAAGCTTAGATACGCAAACGTACGCCATGCCACCATTCTTTCTTCGTGCATTATAGTCGCTGTGTGTCGATGTCATGTCACCACATTCGACGAAAATTTCGATTTTCACTTTCGATTAGTGCACACCGAAGGGAAATTCAATCGGACTTCTTGCCGAAGGTTTGGTCTGGTAGTTGGCAGCGCAGGCTTCGTGCTAAATTAGTAGACTTACGGGCACCCCCCCATTAGCACATATATGAAAAGGTAAAATGTACGATAAGAAAAAGAAGATAAAAGATAAGAACAAGATGTAGAGAGACACGGGGTAGAAGAGATTAACGAGGTTGGATCTTGTCGATCCTTAGGCGGTGTCCGCAATCCTCGCCTTCCAATGATGGAAGGTTCATGTGATTTGTTGAGATCCACGTGAGAATTGTGTTAAAAAGTCTCACGTCGGAGTTTGGTGTGATATGGAGCCGTTAATATAAGGCGGCGCTTTTTTCACTCCGCATATCGCTTTTTTTCACTCCGCAGAAGAGAGAGAAGAGAGAGAAGCGATCGTCCCCTGCTGTTTGGAAGAAGAGAGACCTGGTCTCAATCTCTTTCCCCATCATCATCTAGTTTCCTTTAAAATGAAAAGAGAGTGAAGCAGTGCTTCTCATTATTACCGTCCATAGTGCAAGAAAAGCCTACGAGCGGAGAAAAAGGGCTTGCTGGGAGGTTATCGGTGAGTCAATTGCCGGCCAGCAAAAGTGTGAAGGACGACGGGTTAGTATCTTAGAAAATAAACTAAGGACATCCAGGTTTCTAGAAGAAGATGGGGTGAGAGGTGTAGAGAGGGAATGACCTACGAGAGAGAAAAGAGACTATTGAGGGGCGGGGAAAGAAAGAAAAAGAAGGAAAGCTAGATGCACAAAGGAGAAACAAAATAAAAGGAAACTATATAAAATTTATTATAAATGATGGGCCTCACAAAAGATAGAATGTTCAAAACACACATCAAAAGGAGTGTTAAAGCCATAAGATGAGTGAAAAAAAGCACAACCCTTAATATATTCTAGTTGGATTAAAACTCGTTGCTTAAGTTTTTGAGAGAAAGTGGGTCCGACTGAATATATTGATAGGCTCGAATTTGGGCTTTCTCTTAGCAATCTTTCTAAATGAAGATATCAGACTTCTACTACGTGCTCCCAATAAGTGGTATCAAAGCCGACGGTTAATTGATAGCCCAATGTATCGGTATTTACTGAATATATCACTGAAGGGATCTTCGGTGCGGTTCAAATTTGAGTTCCCTCTTAACAATTACTCCAGGTGAAGATTTTGAGCTTCAACTACACGCTCCCAACACAATATCTCATGCAAATGGTAAGGGTATTGGATGATCCTCATTCAAATCAAGCTGAAGGTCATGGTTTTAGAAGAAACTTAACATCATAAGCTCAGAACGAGGGTGTTTAGGTGGGGGAAACGACAATGGAGCAAAATCCTAGTTCATTGTCGATCTAGGTTTCAAAGGCGTAATGAAACCTGTGAATCATAAAAATTTGCGAATCTGTGAATCATAAAAATTTGTGGAACTTGTGAATCATAAAAATCTGGCACCTTAAGCATTGAGCTTCAAGATCGAATCTGAAAACTAAAATGCAGTCCCTTAAAATTGATTGAGAGCCTGGTGTGGATAGCATTGCTGTTTCAGATTCAGGCTTGTCTCCACTTCCTTCCTGAAAGCAATGAATGAAGTAAGCTTTCCAACAAAAAAGAGTGGAAAATGATTCCCTCTTTTTGGATAGAGAAAATTATTTTCCTTCATCATCCCTCCCTCCACTCTTTCGCCTTCATTTTCATTTAATTATTTAAAAAATAATAATTTTCAATTATTTTTATTTGTGATTATTAATTATTTTTAAATATTTTTACTTTATACTTTTATTTTTCATTATTTATATTTATATTTTCTTCTTCTTCTTTTCTTTTTTCTTCTTCCTTGGCCGGTTGTCAGCCACGACGATGGTTGGTGTCCTAGGCCGGTGAGGGTCAAGCTCGAGCTTGCATGTGGCCATCACTAGCCGATGGTAGATGAAGATGGAGAAATAAAAGAAAATTAAATGGTACGACCAACTGGCGTCCACGCTAGCAATTTTCAGCCAAACAATGACACAGAAAATCAAAATAGCTTTTTTTAATCAAACGACGGAGAGTATTTTTCAATTGATTTTCAGGTCACAGTCAAACACTGAAAAATATCGTCTTCTTCCTGAAAAATGACTTTCCGGAAAATAAATTTTCAAAAAACATTACATTTTTTTACGAAATAAATGGAGCATTATTTGCTAATTATCTTTCTGACCGGGGACATTGCAAGGTTTTCATGCAACCAATCTAATTAATGGAAGTGGGTTCGACATTGGGCTCGCTTTTTGGTGCAGTTAAGAGATGGGAGGCAGGGTGGTACTGGACGGACTTTTGTGCGAAGGAATGTGGGACGGTGGTGCAAGAGAATGTTTTGGCGGTCGGCTAGAATAGTCGGCTGACTTGTGCTCAAAGGCATGGCGGCTTTGTCGGCCTGAAGTGGTGGGCCGATGGTATTGCCCCATGTTTGGGGCCACTCGCTGTGGGTCTTGCGCTACGTGTTGGCCTTGGTCTACCGATGGAGTGGATGAGTAAAGTGAAAGGGATAATGTTAATGCGTTGGAAGCGCATTGGGTGTCCGAAAGCTTGGGTTTGTTCTAAAATCACCTAAAACACTAGCCTTAACAGATGACACGTCATCCACATAATTCGAAACTGCGCACGTACAGAACAAAACAAGGAAAAATATTACGGTGGCGTGGCGTCCATGGGATAATTTTAAAAATGTTAGGTAGTTGAAGTCGAGGAAACGTTTAGAAGTAATTGTCTTCTAACCGGCTCGAATTACACACGGAAACTTTGAGACTTTGAGCCCAAAAGAGTGTTTAACTCGATCCAAGACCCAATTGAGACTTTTTTACCCTCAATTTTCAAAATCAAAATAGGACCCCCGCAATCCAGGTCAACGGATATCCATTACATGAACTGGGCAGAAGGACAGCAGGAGTGCCAATATTTGTGTACGACGTTCACTTTAGTGTCAATATTTTTTTTTTCGGATCACTTAAGTGTCAATTTTTGTCAAAAATGATCATTTCAAAGCCAAATTCGACGTGGCTTGTCGAAAATCACACGTGGCGCACACGTGACTTGCTAGAAATCCTAATCAGCAGTAACAAAAATCCAAAAAAATAAAAAAAAAATCCAACTAATAATCTAAAGCTGAAAAAGTAAAAAATAGTAAAAAAAAAAAGAGATGGGGTTTTTAGCGGCGAGGGAGGGTGAGCCCTCGCCGCCGCCTCCCCCACCATCGCCGGAACTGGCCGGCGAGGGGTGGGGGATGGCCCAGGTGGTCGCCGGGGTTGGGCGACCCCCGTCGCGACCTCGCCAGGGTCGGTGAGGCTCGACCACGGTCGGGCTCGCAGATCCACGGCGAGGCTCGACCTCGCCCAGATCTAGGCGAGGTCGGCCTCATCCAGCGACGGGGCGGCGTTTCAGACCGCGTCGTTTTCTTCTGAAACGTCCTTTTCACGTTGAGGAAGACGGCGACGATGACCACCACCATCACCAAAGCTTCGAGCTTTGCCTCGAGTTTCCCTCCGAAGCTCCCAATCCTCTCTCTCTCTCTCTCTCTCTCTCTCTCTCTCTCTCTCTCTCTCTCTCTCTCTCTGCTTTGCTCTGCTCTATGGAATTCATATCTTCGTTGTTTGCTGGAAGGAAGGCGATGAAGAAGTCCACGCAAGCCCCGACCCTGCACGTGCTCTGGTCCGGCTGGAAGCTGGTGATCCTTCTCTCGATCTCTCTCGACCCTCGCTGAGGCATCGCTAGGTGAGGTCGGCCTTGCCGACCCTGGCGAGGTCGTGACGGGGGTCACCCGACCCCGGCGACCCCTTGGGCCATCCTCCACCCCTACCCGGCCAGTGCCGGCGATGGTGGGGGCGGCGACGGCAAGGGCTCGCAGCCCTCGCCATACCAACGCTACCTTTTTCTTTTTTAATTTTTTGTAATGTTTAGGATAATTTCTATTTTAATTTTAATTTTTTTTGAAAAATTAACTATTTTAATAATTGAAACGTCCACGTGGCTTGATTGTTTTAAAACAATTTGACACGTAATATTAAAAAATAAATAAAAAATATTACGTGTATTATTTGACCGGAATTGGCACTTAACTAATCGTTTTTTGCCGGAATTGGCATTTAAGTGATCGCCGAACACAAATATTGACACTTAAGTGAGCCGGCGAAAAAAATTTGCACTAAAGTAAGCGCCGTACACAAATATTGGCACTTCTAGTGTTCTTCTGCCCATGAACTGGGGAGAATTGTTAAAAAAAATTCTATAATATATTGCAATTGTGTCATTTCAACTTTAATTTTTTTTATCAATTGAATCCTAAACCTTTTGCATTTGTCTCAATTCATCTATCTAGACAATTTTAGTTATAAACTGCTAATATGGGTGTCGTCCATCCTATATAGCACAACTAATAGTGAAGTAAATAATTTTTAATAATATTGTTTTTCTCTTTTTGCATTATTTATTTTTTCTTCTTTCTTTCCTTTTTTTCTCTTTTTTTTTTTTTAAATTCTTTTCTTCCTCTAGTTGGCTGCCGGACCTTGTCTCTGGTCAATCGTCAACTATGATTGAATTGACACAATTTCAATAAGTTTAAGATTTTTTTGGTGATTTTTTTCCAGAACAAAGATCCAACCATGCTCTTCGGCTCGAATTCACTTTTCATTTTTCGCCACTTTAGTCTAACAATCCAAGCCAATGGATCGCAGAGGGACCACGAAGTGAATATCTCTGTACCAAAAAGGGGAAAAAAGCATACACATAAAAAAATCGAAAAAAATTCAAAAAAGGACCCATAGTGCTTTTATTTTCTCAAATAAAAGCTTGGAGTTGACCATGTTTCAAAGAAGAACTTGAAGTGCTCTCATTATCACAAATAAGGATATCAAGTGAATATTATTTTAAATAAGGGTATAAAGTTACCATATAGTCTTAAAAAAAGTGCTTGAGATCACTTGTTGGTAGGGGCATTTTCGTAATTTAATTATTTATTTGTTTTTTTCACTTTTTTCTGTTTTCAAAATTTCAAAAAAAAAAAAACTAAAAGTAACAAAAATATTGACAGAAACCTAGACGGGAGGGCAGCCCTCTCACTTGCAGCCACCATCGCAACTCTGGTAGGGCAGCAGTGATGGCCGGCTAGCCCTGAGCCAGGTCCCGAGGGGGAGGAAGACTGCGAGGGCCAGCCGACCCTTTGCCGGGCTAGGGTCGCGACCACCGCCCTGGTCCGGTAGAGGGTCGATAATTCTCACCTGAATCTGGGAGAGGGTCGTGGCCCCCGCCTCTAGTCGGCAGGGTAGCTGGCGACCCAGCCGGCCATCGCCGTGGCCCCACTAGAGTAGGATGACGATCAAAGAGGGAGGCTCCCGCCTGGATATGTTTCTTCTTTTTTGTTTTATACGTTGAGTTTTTTTTTATTTTAAATTTAATTTAATTTAATTTAATTAAAAGTCAAGTTAAAATTATAAATTGACAAAAAAAAAGCCCTTGTTTGGCAGGAGTATCTAGTCGGTCTGCCGGCCGGCGAGGTTAGGCCATTATTTGAAATACCCAGGATCACTTCAGGCCATTATTTGAAATAGCAATGACCACTTCAGACCCTTATTTGAGACAACGAGGGAACTTCCGACCCTTTTTTTGAAATAAAGTCAACTTCATACATTTATTTGAGAAATTAAGAGCATTTGGGGCCTTTATTTGAAATTGTTTCAAAAAAAAAAAACAATCATGAAGATTACGCAAGATACAACCCATGGGTTTGATCAATCTGAGGGTTGGGGGCTTAGAAAGAGAAGGTCGATTGGAGCCCTTGAGATTAGGGGTGTCAATGGGCCGGGCCGGATCGGGTCGGATTCTTTTTTCTTTTCTTATTTTTTTTATTTTTTATTCAAAATCAATTCATAAATCAATCAAATGGAAGAATATAAAAAAATAAAAATAAATTCAATTAAAAAGAAAATATGGGTAGTAAAAAAGGCTGGGGCCGGCCGATGCGGCCCGCATATCAAGCTCGGCCCGAAAAGAAGTAGTTGATACCCCTACTTGAGATGTAGTTGAGCGAGAGGAATGAAGTCAAATTTGATCGCCGATGATGAAGGAAATTGAGGATGGTAGCGAGGAGAGAGTGGTGAAGTATAAAGCCAAGAGAGGCCAGCGTGAGTTGACGCGTTTGCATTGCTTTCGTTGGACAGCTACGGGGAGAAAAATTTTGACCGAGAGAACGAGGACAAAAACCAGTCAGTGCCCTTCGTTTGGGTCACAAGAAAGAGGAGGTGCCAGTTGGTGGCGGCGGTGGTGGTGGGGGTGGGGTGGAGCCAGTTGTCTAGCATGTCATGCATCTCATGTTCAAACCTACGATGTCTATCATCAATCGACTCGAACTTTCCTATGGATCGTAGATATTGTTAGCGGTTGTTTTTTTACCGGTGGATCAATGGTGATTTGAAGGAGTATGGCGTAGCGGCGGGCGTCATGCTTTACTTTTGGTCTGATAGAAGCTCCTCCTCTACCTCGAGTGTGAGATTAATTTATATGAAGATAAAGAACATTCCTCTTGCGACAAATGACTCAATTCACGTCTAAAATTCCCCGAAAGAATTACTTGGACTAGCCATATAAGAAGGTCGTCCTTTTTGAGATAGATGTTGACCGATGTGTCATTTAATAGGGTATTTATATGCTATGTGAGACTTTAAACTAATATACGCGTAAATAGTTACCTCTATCTCCCTGTAATATTGGCCTATTAGACGAGAGATCTTTGCATCCTAAAGGTTTATGAGCGGGCTTTTTTCAATTTTATGGTAAAAAAAAATATTTACCGATTTTAGTGTTTTTACAAAATATTTACATTTTTGGGGCAAGTGGCGCACAACCTACGTGCCTATGAGACGTGCAGGCCTCTGGATTTATTGATTAGTGCGATTAAAGTGAAATCCCTATAGATTAAGAGTAGATTAGTCCGCTTGCTTTGCACTGGCGCATGAATTGTATCAAATAAAAGTGGTTCCCCTTTCTCATTAACAATAATTAATGGCTATAATATGGAGCGACAAAAAATCAATATACAAATGAATGAATTCAATTTGGTAAGCCTAAACGTCATCGTTTGGATCTGTTGCCGTTTCCCTCAAATCAGCGTCGCACAGGACGACGTGGACGGATCGTAGAGAGCCGGGACCAGGTACTTCCTCCCGTTGACGCCGTGCGCGTTGTAGCTCGCCCCCGTCGCCTCATCCACCAGCAACTTCCCGGCGTAGCCCGGGTACGCCCCGTTGGCATAGATCCCGATGCAAGCTGACGCCGCCTCCAGCGACGCCCCCGCCTCGCCCTGGTAGTACCCGTTCGAGAATGGGTTCGTGGCGGTCCCGGCGAGGAGGCCTGCGAGGTTGATTACCATCCCGTCGACGCCGACGTCGCCGTTGGGCGCCACAAGCGGCGGGCTCTGAGGGCCGTACATGGGCTGGTGGAACGGCCACGCACACTGCCCGGGGCACTGCGTCTCCGAGTTGCCGACCCAGATGTACGCGAACTTGGACCTTCTGCCGTTGACCTTACCGGAGCCGACGGCGGATCCGTGGGAGCCGCACCGGCTCATGCAGAACCCCTCGACGGCGACATCGGAGGAGGTGAGCACGATGTTGACGGCGTTCCGCTGCTCGCCCCGGGACGCGAGCTCGACGAGGTGCTTGCTCGTGAGGGACTTCCCAAGCGAGTAGCCCTCGTCGAGGACTTGCCTCCCGAGCGAAAGCGTGAGCGAAGGCGTTTGTTTCTTGGAGGACGAGAGGTGGTAGTACTTATCGACCGTCTTCCACCACCGAGCGACGGAAGGAGGGGGCTGAGCGAGCGAAGGGTCGGAAGACAGCGATGTGATGAAGTCGGAGACGATGGTGCGCTGGGAGGGCTTGAAGCCGCCGTACCAGATGAGGTTGACGGAGATCTTGCCGGAGAGGAGAGGGCCATTATGGTACAGCATGGGCGGGGACTGGTCTTGGACCAGCTCGGCCAGCCTCCTGGTGGCGGAGGCCATCTGGAGGAGGGAGAGGGCGAGGAAGAGCGTAGGAAGAGCTGCTTTAGAAGCGTAGAACGATGCCATTGTAGCTGCGAGTTAGGGCTGAGGATGAGGAAAGATGAAAGCTGAGGTAGCTTCGCTTTGTTCAAGTTGTGGGTTGTGTTGAAGTGAGGAGGAGGAGGAGTATTTATACAATGGTGGGATGAAGGTAAGTGGGGATAAAGTGCGTGAATCTGCCTGGAAAGAGACAAAAGGAAGGCAGCTCAGCTCATGAGTGTAATTATTAATTTCAAGTTTTTTTTTTTTGGTCGGACATTAATTTCAAGTTGATGAGGATGATCCTGCAATTCCCAGCGAGATGGCAACAAGGCTAGTATAGTACTCGATTACATGTTGGACTTTACTAGCATAATAATTTTGATCAGAATAACAAGTTGTGAGTTATAAATTTTTAAAAATATATACTCCGCAATAATTTTTAATTAATTAGTATTTATTTTTTGGCAAAAAAATATTAGCACAATAATCATCAAAAAAACTGTTATTGCATGTTCAATTATCATTTATGCTGTTAAGACAACTTTTTAAGTCACCAATCAGCAAAAAATAATCATGCTTTGTAATCTATCAAATTTTGTTAAAGTTTGTTTTTTTTTTTATTTAAAACCGACCGAGAGAAACGAAGTTGGATTTGAGCGGCGACGATGGCGGCGGAAATCGAGGTAGGTGAGAGCCAGTGGATGGGAGGGAGCATGATTTGACGCGTTTGCTTGTTAATGAATTGCTTTACGTTGGACAGCTAAGGGGAAAAAAAAACAAGACCCTTGTTTTGACCGAGAGAACGAGGACAAAACCAGTCAGTGTCCTTCGTTTGGGTGGCAAGAAAGACTCAAAGAGGACGTGTCAGTGGGACAATTTCTAAAAACATTCATAAATATATTATAATTATATTAATTCAGTTCACTTTATCGATTATTACTAATATTTTAATATTTAATATTTTTTTTTTCTTTTCTTCCTACTCTTATTGTTTTCGGCCAGGGCTTCGCAGCTCCGGGTGAGTCCACCTCCCCCTTATCTGGACGAGGGCAGCCTTACCAAGTTACCATGGCCTCGTCGGCCACAGTAGGAGCAGGAATAAAAAAAAGAAAAAAAGAAATATATAATCTAAAATATTACTAAAAATTATTCACATCAACGCTGTTCGGCAAAGTAGACTAAATTGACATAATTACAAAATATTTTATTACTTAATTGGCCAAAAAAAAGTTTATGACTAAATTAGACTAGGGGTGAGCAGAAAAATCACGATCCAACCAAATCGGACCGAACCGTACCAAACCGGTTGATTTTGGATGATTTTTGGTGGGTACGGTTTAGTTGTCGATTTCAATTTTGTAGAACCGATTTTATCGGGTCGGTTTACGGATTTGAATGCGAACCATCCAACTAGCCCATGAACCGGTCCCATTTTATAATCTGAATGTATATTATTTTATCGGTTCGTTTCTTATTATTCTGCAGTTGCTACACACCATGTTTTACTAAGTTCTTTTATTTTGTCCTTATGTTTCCTTGAAGCATAATCCTATGGCTGATTGCGATAGAATAAGGTGAATTTGTTTCTTTGCCTATTTTCTTTTTTTCATTTTTCGCTCGGTAGAAACGTAACCGGAATCTAACCGAAAAACGGACCAGACCGATGGTTCAGTTGGTCCACGGTTCATAGAAGAAGCGATTGGTTCACGGTTGGCATTTTACGAAACCGGTTCCTAGCGGATGATTCTCGGTACTAGGGTAAAACCACCAATCTTGTGAACCGATCACCCCTAAATTAGACAATTCAATAAGATTAAGATTTTTTTGGTAATTTTTTTCACATGCGAGGTGGTGTTGGAGGTGGAGCTAAATGTTGAGCATCTCATCTATCTCGTGTACAAAACTTTCGATGTCTATCATCAATCGACACAGACTTTCCTTATGAATTGTAGACATTGTCAATGGTCCTTTCTACCAGTCGATCAAGGTGAATTGAAGGAGTATGAAGCAGCGACGGCCATCATTCATCGCTTGTGGTACTATAGAAGCTCCTTCTTTGAGTGTGGTGAACTATAAGATTAATTCATATGAAAATAAGAAAAGGGTTTTTTTTTTTTGTGACAAATGACTTAATCCACATCTAAAATCCTTGAAAAGCAATACTTGGAGTAGCCATAAAGAAGGTGGTCTTGAATTTTTTTTTTGGTCAAAAGGACTCCGTTTGTTGATCAGGATAATAGTAAAGAGATATATAAACTACTTTCAAGCTCCTAGGAAAAAGAAAATAACTAGAAGCACACTTCATCCTCCACGAATAGATTTGCCTTTATAAAATTTCGGTGGTCGATTATCAGATTCAGTGATGAACACAGATCGATAACTCTCACACCAATTGCAACAGCTTGTGGTGCATGTTTAAGTTCAATGTCTCCACCACCATTGTCGAGCAGTAATACCAAAATCGATATGTTGAAAAAGCACATATCAAATACTTGTAAGGCACTTCCAAATATATATCTAGATCTAATTTGAGAGAGTTAAATCTCTAATTCTAAACGTAAATATAAACCAAAAGAGGAGAACAACATAATATCAGAGAATTTATGAAGCAACGTCATAAACATTAACATCGGTGGCTGTCGACTGAACAAATGGCCGAACTGATATCCACATTCTCCCAAAATTAGATGTAGGAAAATATTCATGCTCGTAAGCTCCCAAAGCATAGTGAGAGAGAAAGTGAAAGATAGTTCAAATGAAGAAAAGAAACTTGAACCCAAGATTAGGGGAGAGAGAAAAGGGATGTGTCCCATCTTGCTCGATCAGAGATATTTAGAGATGGATGTTGACCGATGTATCATTTAACAGGGTATAATACACACACGCGCGACTTTAAGTTATTACAAACTTTTCAATTTAAAAAATCAATATACGCGTCAATAGTGTGCTCGTATCTCTCGCTACATTAGTGGCTTGCTAAATGAGTGATCTTCGCCTCCCTAGAGGCCTGTGAGAAGCGTCACACCTGTTCAAACTCAAACTTTATGATCACTCTGCATTCTCGGCGAATCATATATGATCAAATGACCACAAATCAACTAATCATACATGACCAAATCAATCCCCAGATCACACATCAACTAAAGTAGAAACAAGCTCCGATGCCATTTCCATTTGCTAACCACCTTTAGCAATAATTTGAATGAACCATGAAGTGATAATCATTTAAAATCATCCATGCTACATACAACCATTTCACTTGGAAATATCAAGAATGCTCATCCCAGGCGCCTTTTGCCATGACCAATGACTAGAATTTCTCTCGTGCCGCCCACCCAAATACCTCCATTTGTTCCACAATGAAATAATGAATAATTAATTGGAGCATACGTTTACTAGGTAATTCTCTTCTTCCGAAAAATGGTGTAATTAGCCTGCTTGATTTATTGATTAGTGTGATTAAAGAACTGAAACCCTCAGATTAAGAGTGGATTAATCCTCTTGCTTTGAACTGGCACATAAATTGTAGCAAATAAAAGTGGTTCTCCTTTCTCATTAACTATAGTTAATGGCTATAATATGGAGCGACAAAAAATCAATATACAAATGAATGAATTCAATTTGGTAAGCCTAAACGTCATCGTTTGGATCTATTGCCATTTCCCTCAAACCAGCGTTGAACAGGACGACGTGGACGGATCGTAGAGAGCCGGGACAAGGTACTTCCTCCCGTTGACGCCGTGCGCGTTGTAGCTCGCCCCCGTCGCCTTATCCACCAGCAAGTTCCCGGCGTAGCCCGGGTACGCCCCGTCGGCGTAGATCCCGGTGCAAGCCGACGCCGCCTCAAGCGACGTCCCTGCCACGCCCTGGTAGTACCCGTTCGAGAACGGGTTCGTGGCAGTCCCGGCAAGGAGGCCTGCGAGGTTGATTACCATCCCGTCGACGCCGACATCGCCGTTGGGCGCCACAAGAGGTGGGCTCTGCGGGCCGTACAGAGGCTGGTGGAACGGCCACGCGCACTGGCCCGGGCACTGGGACTCCGAGTTGCCGACCCAGATGTACGCGAACTTCGACCTTCTGCCATTGACCTTTCCAGAGCCGACGGCGGATCCGTGGGAGCCGCACCGGTTCATGCAGAACCCTTCGACGGCGACGTCGGAGGAGGTGAGCACGATGTTGACAGCGTTCCGCTGCTCGCCACGGGACGCGAGCTCGACGAGGTGTTTGCTCGTGAATGGTGAAGTAAAGGCAAGAGAGGCGAACAGCTTGAGTCGACGCGTTTGCTTTGTTAATGAATTGCTTTCGTTGGACAGCTAAGGGAAGAAAAACAAGACTCTGGTTTTGACCGAAAGAACGAGGACGAACCCAGTCAGTGCCTTTCTTTTGGGTCGCAAGAAAGAGGACGTGCCAGTGGGATAATTGCTTAAAAAAAAAACCATAAATCGATTATAATTATGTTAATTCAATCAAATTTATCGATCGATAACGACGTGGATAATTTTTAATAATATTTAATTTTTTTCCTACTCATATTGTGGCTGGCGAGGGTCACTAGAGCTTGCCGGCAATAGGGCGAGGGCTTCGTGGTGACGGCCGAGGCCGTCTCGGCGAGCGTAGTCTCTCCATGGCCTCGTCGGCCACAATAAGAGTAGGAAGAAAAAAATAAAAGGAAAAAAGAAAAATATAGTGTACGATATATTAAAAAAATTATCCATATCAACTTCGGTCAGCAAAATGGATTGAATTGACATAATTGCAAAATATTTAGGACTCAATTGGACAATTGCAGTAAGTTTAAGATATATATATTTTGTAATTTTCCCACGTGCCATTTGGTGTTGGAGGTGGAGCTAAGTTTCAAGCCTCTCATGCATCTCATGTCCAAACCTTCGACGTATGTAAATCAAAATGAACTTTCCTTATAAATTGCAGACATTGTTAACGGTTGCTTCCACCAGTGGACCATCGATGAATTGTGAAGGAGTACCGTATGATGTAGAGACGGGCTTCATGCTTTGCTTGTGGTAGGATTGAAGCTCCTAGATTGAAGCTCCTACCTTGAGGGAGGTAAAGTATAAGATTAATTCATACAAAAATAAGAAAGTTTTTTTGTAACATGAAGGGAATCAATCCCGATTACAAACAGCGGAATTACTCTAGATTAACATACCTATGATCATCTTGAATTACTGATCGTAAACGAGTACATTACACGAGGAACGTACCGTAATTTCCACAGATTAAGAGTCACGGTGCAGCGAGAGATTTGTGTCGATTTGACGTTTTGGAGAAGGGAGAATCGGCGTCGTCATCGTGTCTGTTCTGTCTTTTCTACAGAGCGTAAGAGGAACGTCATTTCTCTATTGTTGTTCCTCTATTAAAACAACAACGAACAGACGTGATCCTATATCACGTTTAAAATATATAACCGCCAAGGGGTGGGATACCTTACATGGGCGGACCACGGTACTTACCGTGCACCCCATATAATTCAACATCTCTCACTCGCCCATGAAGGGTCAACAACTCACACTCACCCACGAAGGGTTAAACATAACTCTCTCTTTTCTGCAAAGTTTATATTGACAAATAATCTATGCAACCAGCATACTGCGAGAGCTCGTTACCATACATTTGTTGGGAGTATATAGCGGCTCTAAAATAGTATGTTAACTCATAGTAGATTCAATATGCAGTACCCTAGATCAATCGGTCACATTTGCATCATCTCTCTTGATCTCTTTGAGCGCTCAAATACAATACATTGTATTTACAATCATGATTAACTCAAATAATCACAATTGATCGACCTATGAACACAAAGATTGAATGCGACATCCAAAATAAGTTGATCTTCCTCTTCCCTTAAACCTCTCAATCTCAGTCCAGCTCGCTTTTCTAGAAATGTCCCATTAGGTCGAATCAATCTCATAACCATTGGTAACACCCTAAGATAGCAAACACCAAAAAGAAATCTTGATAATAAGTAAGAGTCGTGAAGTGACTTAATTTGAGGAACTTTTGTCCTCGAGAGTCTCACATTGCTACAGAGTTAAGATCAAAACTCTTGCCAACTTTTATTGGTCGATTCATGCATACGTAATATGAAGTACGTATTACGGTATTCTCTCCTTTTCCATGGAACGTATGTCTTTTCACTTTTAATACCGTACATATGGTAGCTTAGATATACTCAATATCTAGCTTGAGTTCACAAATCTACTCTCTTTAATAGAATCTTTCAGAACTCACATATGGCATTAAGACAAATAAAGTGAAATATGTGGGCTATATCACTTTTGGTGTTTCACTTTTGGACATAATAAAAATTATGACCTCATCTTAACACTTCTGTTAAGGCGGCATTAAATTTTCAAGCTTCAACTCTCAATTATCACATAGATAATAAGTTTGAAATAGTCTCATCTCTATTTATCACGCAGTAAATAAATGCGATTGCCTATGTGAGTAAGCTAATCTCATCTGTCTGACATACCTTCTCAACATAATGCACCAAGTATTAGTATGCATAAATATCATACAAACTCATTGGTATCAATAATGATAACAAATACCATTAACTGTGAACATTGGGAAATATAAATGTCCAGTACTCCCACTTTTACGCACTTCTAGAGATTTCAATATATGAAACTAATCATTTGCTAACACATGACTAGTGAGAAATATCTCTAGGTACTCACTTCACAAAAGAGCATGTGTGCTGTATGTTCACATTTTTTCTTACAACTATATTTTTCACAAAAACATATCGCATGTCTGTTTGCTTGGTCTGGCAATGGACCCTTAGTGTAAGCTCTTGTTGCTTAGCTGTCACAATCAACTAATAATTATGTATGTAGCATCTTTAGCAACACCTCATTGATCCAATCATCTCTTGAGCCAAACATTCTCTTGTACTACTGTTGATAACACCACGAGGTCATCTTCCATCGTGGATAATGCTATACGCGTTTGCTTAACGCCACGAGATCAATTTCCATCGTGGATAAGGCTACACACCTTTGCTTCTTACTACTATAATACAAGGCACCATTTCTAAGTAAGAACGCAAATCTAAACCTTTTCCTCAGTCAACATCATCATAGCCTTCAAGGTGCAAATCTGTACCTTGATAACTCAATAAAAATTCAGCAGCACTTTTCAAGAATCTCAGGATTTTCTTGACGGCAATTCAAAGTTCTTGACCTGTAGTGGATTGGTATCTACACACCATTCCAATTACATAATAAATATCAGGTCTTTTACACACATATTATACATTAAGCTTCTGACAACACTAGCATATGGAACACTTTCCATTTCTTTATTTTGCTTGTGGAGTCTCGGGACACATCTTCGGCTCAGACCTTCACCTCTTGCAATATGAGTATCTTTTAGTTTACAGTCTTGCATACGGAATCACTCAATGACTTTATTCATATAAGTCTCTTGTGAAAGAGATCACAATCTCTTTAAACGTATGCAGATTCACCCATATCTTCTATATAAAAAATTGAAACATAACCAATTCTGATTGTATCAATTAACTCCATACTGCTCCTAGCAATTAGTATATTATCAACATATAATGATAAGACCACATATTGATCTTTGGATCTTTTGATATATACAAACGATATTCATCAATCGTTACAAATTCATATGCCACTACGGCATTACAAATATATATATATATATCATTGTCTCGAAGACTGCGTAAGGCCATATATCGACCTCAAAAGTCGATATACCTTTTGTTCTTGGCCTTCTATAACAAACACAATAGGTTGTTTCATGCAAAATTCTTCTTTTAATTCTCCATTGAGAAACGCAGTCTTTACATCCATTTGATGTAATCCAAGATCCATACTAATCAGTTTCAGAATAAGGTGAACTGATCACACTATTTCAATACAAGGCGAGCCTTATATCTCTTAATCGTGCCATCAACTTTACGCTTTTTTTTTTATAACACACTTGCTCCCAATGGTTTTGTGTCCATTCGAAAGATCAATCAGTTTCCAAAACTTCGTTTGATCTCATTAATTCCATATTTTTTTTCATTGCTTGTATCCATTTTTTCCTTATCAGGGCAAATCGGAGCCTCATTTTATACTCCTTGACTTATTCTTTTTTTGTGGAGCAACCATGAAAGCTTTATATTCATTGTCTAAACATCGATAATTTGACGGAGAAAGCTTTTTGTGACTTGTTCGCCAAATTGGAGATCGTACACTTAGTACATCATTCTCCATTACGCTTCACTAGGATCAAACAACGATGACATCTCACATCAAGTGGTTGCAACTGAGACTAATTCAAAATAGATTCCCCACTTCTCACATTGCTCCCACTTGGATAAGATGCCCTAGAAAAATCATTGTTGTGACATTCTAAATTCCTATCATTTTAAGACTATGGAATGAGAAATATCTATCGATGTATTTCAATTTTATCTCGCTCAGACCTGATCAATTCGAGTTAACTGACCAGAAAGGGAAATGCTAACACATGACAAGTACGTGGACCTGGAAAACTCGAAAAAGGAAATTACGCTTTGACCATAAGGGCTGCCGAGGGAACATTTAGAACCATTACATGCCGATCAAATAACGATTAAGGAATTCATTGCTAACGTTATACGATTGGAGCACGGGTGATGCCGTTTGATCAATGTATAATTTGTAAAATTTTCCTAAATCGAACTATGACGATCGAGACCGTCGGAACTAGTAATGAACCATCGCAATTACATGACAACCAAAGTCGTCGTAACTTGAGTCGTCCTAAGTGTAACGAGAGCCATAGAGTCGATATGCGTAACGTCTGCAAAAGCAGCCCGTTAGTTCGAGATAAACTGAAGATACGATTGACGAGAGATCGATTATGAAACGGAAGCTCGAATTTGGCAAATGAAAATGAAGAATTCCAACAATTCAAAAGGAATTGGACGTCGCCTCATCGAGGGTAATTTAGATAGGGAAAAAGTGAAATTTGGACTGGAAGTAAAAAATTACCCTTTTGCCCCTCAAAGGACATTCCTTTCTTTAGAATCAAGCGAGGGCATTTTAGTCTTTTGTCCTCCCTTGTAGTGGCCGAATTCTAGGGGCCAATTTAGTCATTAAACATTGAAGATATTATGAAGAAGTGGACAAGTGTCATCAAATGGGAGGTCTCATCCATTTAGACCCTAGATTAGGTGGCATTAATTACAAGTCAAATCCTCACCTACTCTCTCTCTCTCTCTCTCTCTCACACACACATACACAACTTGGGGATTAAGCTAAGAAGACTCACTTCTTCCTCTTGCTCAGCCGAAGACACCCTTTCTCTTTCCCATTTCTCATTTTCTCTCTTGCTTTTCTCTCTCTCTCATGGAACCCTCTCGGCCAGCAGCTTCCCCCGCCGTTCGTTCTCTTCGTCGCCGGCTTCCGGCCACCATCCTACTCGACGCCGACCACCACAATGACCGTTAGTCTCTTCTCTACAACCTCCAAGTGACCGATCGACCATTCGTTGCTCCATTTGACCCGTGGAGCCACCGGAACCTGCGTAGGTCAGAATAGGAGCTAACCTGACCATGAGCTCCTTTGGACAGACTTTGGGTGCTTGTCTTACTTCCAAATCAAGGTGAGACCTCTTTAAGATATAGTATTAATGTTTAATAAGTTTAATTTGAAGTTTGGTTGAAGAAAGATGGGTTTTAATGGATGAACTTGGATGGAATTCCTCTAGGACAGAATCTGTCCTCTTCGACGGGTTTGGGAATCGAGCACTTTTGAAGGTCGTGGAAGCATCGCCTTGCCTCGAAACTTGTTGGTAAGACACCCTAAGACATTATACTACATATTAGCAAAAGATAGGTGACTTAGATTGAAGTTTTGAAGGACGATTTGTATGGATTTTCCTAGGAACAGAATCTGCCCTGCGCCGGACAGATTAGGACCCGAAGTTTGTTGCGATTCTTGGAGGAGTTTGTTGCTTAAAATAACTTGGTAAGTTGATTCTAACCCTTCCCTAGGATGTTGGGTTACTAAAGGGTGGATCTTTGGTGACATTGAAAGGATTTTAAAGGTTGTTTGGGTGAGAAAAACGTGAAAGACCGAGAGGTGCCCAAATCTGTTTTCAGCGCGCACCAATTTTGAAATGGCTCGTTTTAATTCATCCGATATCCAAATTGAGTACCATTTTTGCTCACATGTTCATAAGATCTTGAAGAACAAGATACTAGAATTTATTTTATCAAAAATTTAGTATAAAAATTGTAATTTTCTTGAGAACGAACCTTGTCGTGGGTGGGTAGTTCTATGGATTGGGGTCATTGATGACGTTTCTTGATTGAATGTTCCATTAACATGCCTAGAGAGTGTCGAGTTGATGATGTGGTTGTTTGGTGATGAAACGGTATATGAGAAAATGGGCATGTGTTGATTAATTGGGATTCAATCGAGGGCTTTAATGCTCGGTGTCGCAATTGGTGGCGAATGATGCATAGTGTGACGATGTGCATGTGTATGATGGCCGAATGGCTTGTTTTAATTGATGAACCAGATGTGCTTAAATGCGTGCCTTAAATGGCGATGGCATGAATTTGCTTGTGACTGTGAAATTGGGATTAATGAGAAGATTCACAATGATGTTTTATGGCCAATACATTGAGCTGGGAAGGGAGTTACTCCCAATGACCTCACGAGGTCTTGCGGCTAGAGAGTCCTACATTGACCGAATCATGTCGAAGGTTGTAAGAATCGAGAGTCAGGTAGTACCCGAATCATCTCTAGGTCTGGACGCGAGAGTCCTATAATCGACCGAATCATCTCGATGGCGCGGAGTGTCGAGAGTCTATAGAGATCGAATCATCTCACATCGAGAGTCATGATAACCGAATCATCTCGATAAGGTGTCGAAAGTCATGTGATTGACCGAATCATCTCGCGGCCCAAGTAGGGCGGCCCTTGATGGGCATAGAGGAGATAAAAGACTGAAACATGACCTTGATCTATTTTCGAGTCTGTATGCTTGAATTGGCTGGAATGCTTGGAATGCTTAGAGTGCATGGAATGTCTGTTATGCCTGTATGGCTTGAGAAACTCAGATTGGAAAGTGAAAGTATAAAAGACATGAATCTGGTGCTTGATATGCCTAAGTTGCTTTATTATGCCAATTGCTTGAATGTCATGTGTAAAAAGTATTTTGTCAAAACTTACATATTTTCAAACGTGCTTGGAGGTACCAATAGCCTAGCTTAGGGTTAGGGTTAACTTACTGAGATTATTATCTCACCCGATCGTGGGGCCAACTTTTTCAGACCCAAAGCCTTGAAGAATGCCTCGGAGGTGATGAGAAGGAAAATAAGGAAGATGAAGACGAGTCTGTCTAGTTTGTGGATTTCTTTTTGAAGTTCTTCTTTTGTGGCCCTATAGTACCTTCCTCTGAGCCCTTCGGTCTTTTGTTGTACCCCTTTTATTTGTAAGACGATGTGTGTTTGTTTTTAATCCTATGTTACCATGTATGTTTTTATGTCTGGGGTTTGTTTTCGTTTTCGCATGTGCTTCTCATATCACGCTCTATAAGTTGAGCCGTCGGATCATTGGTTATCTTATTTGTACTGACGGCTGTGTGGGATGTTGGCGTGCCCGCCGGGGTCGGGGCGTGACAATATTCACTATCCTAGAATTCAAACAGAGAATAGTTTTTAAGTATTTTGCCATTTTTCGGAAATTCATTCACTAAGAATGTGATATCTCATTATTCAAATTCAGTGACACTTCCCACTTTCTTGCTCACCTATAACACTTTCCCTTTCGAGTGCTCTTAGCATTTCACAAAGATACTCTTTTTGCCTCTAGGGCTCAATTTGCCATACTTGTAGGAGAACACATGTGTATAGGAAACACATCAAGGTCTGAGAAAATTCAAATCTCATTTTCAACCTGTCCACAACTCATATTGAGTAAAGATAACTGATTTATAAGGCACACAGTTAAGTATCTAGATAGCCATCAACAAAATACCACCACAAAAGGTAATACGCATAATAGAATGGTGATGGAGGCAACGAATTGATCTGCAATTGCACAAGTGATGGAGGCGACAAATTGATCTGCAATTGGTTCCCAGTTGGATCTCGGTTGCAATCCTATCGAGCGCCTACCGGGCGAGATCCATTGGAATTAGATGGTGATGGAGGCAACGAATTGATCTGCAATTGCACAAGTGAGATCCAATTACAAAAGGCAGGGGCAAAAACAGAAAGCACATATGTAAGATGCACGATAATGTAAATAGTGAAAGCAGGTGAAGCAGGAGCAGGCTCAAGAGCAGCTCTAGTTGAAGTGGTTAGTGAAGCCTACAGTTTAGAGAAAACAAGCTGATTAAGCTACTAACAGTTAGATAGAGACAACCACATGACTTTAGCATGTCAAAAGTAGTCTGTATCCTAAGCTCATCCTAATAGGATTCTCGGGGAACGCTCTAAATAAGAAATATCATTCCACCCTCAATATACCAAAATGTAAAACTAATTGCATTCCCTCTAACGGGTAAAATTGAAGCCATCAATGAAACTTGACAAGAATTTATTTATTTTGCCCACTATAGTAACATATTATAAGAGAACACAAGCAATTGATGAGAGATCTACAATCTTGGTCGCATCACAGAATTAAATTACAATGTATACGACCTCAGAAATGTCTACTTTTGGGAAAGAACTAAACAAAAACTTACCGAAAATTGCCAAAGTGCGGAGAAAGGAAGGAGATTAAGCACATACCTGACCATGATGTGAACTTCTTCCATTACTCAAGCTCGAGGTGAAGGCACACAACTCCAGTACGCCAACATTCGTAGAGTCGTGTGCAGCAGATGATCCACCATAGGGATTACAATCTAATATCAGAAAAGTTGCAATGTAATAAAAAATTCAAAGGACCTGTTGCCAGTTGGATGGTTTCCACCAAAAATCGAACCGGTACCCATCGGTTCTAGAAAATTGGAACCAGCAATCGAATTGTACCCGCTGGTTACTAGCCAAAATCAGCCGGTTGGGTACGATCTAGTCCGATCCGGTTTGGATGGTTCATGGGTTTTTTGCTCACCCATAGTTACTTATATCTCCCGGCAATATGGGCCTACTAGATGAGTAATCTTCGCCTCCCTAAAGATTTGTGAGGAGAGACACTTATTCAAAGAGTTTGATCACTCTACTCTAAATCGATTCACATACCACAAATTAACTAATGGAGGAACAAGCTCCGATGCCATTTCTATTTTCCACGATGCTGACCACCTAAGAGCAATAATTTGAATGAACCATGAAGAGATAATCATTTAAAATCATCTGTGCTATATACAACATTTTCACTGAGAAATATCAAGAGTGCTCATCCTACGTGCCTTTAGCCATAACCAATTACTAGAACAGTACAAATTATGGATTTCTATCGCACGCAAGACCCAATGACCTCCATTTGTCCCACAATAATATAAAGAAAGCGAAATGGTGTAATTAGCCAGCTTGATTTATTGATTAGTGTGATTAAAGAGCCGAAATCCTCATATTAAGAGTGGTTTAGTCGCGCATAAACTGTAGCAAATAAAAGTGGTTGGCCTTTTCCATTAACTATAATTAATGGCTATAATATGGAGCAACAAAAAACCAATAAAAAATGAATGAATCAATCTGGTAAGCCTAAACGTCATCGTCTCGATCTGTTGCCATTTTCCTCACACCAGCGTCGAACAAGACGACGTAGACGGATCGTAGAGAGCCGGGACTAGGTACTTCCTCCCGTTGACGCCGTGCGCGTTGTAGCTCGCACCCGTCGCCTCATCCACCAGCAACTTCCCGGCGTAGCCCGGGTATGCCCCGTTGGCGTAGATCCCGGTGCAAGCCGATGCCGCCTCCAGCTGTTGGGGAAAAACGGGCAGCACCTCGGCACAAATATAGCCAATCCAGGATCAAATAATAACCCCCGACACTACTCCAATATAATCCAGCAACAACCAACAATTATATCCAGCAGAATATCAACCTCGCGGCAACGAATATAATACCGGAACGATAAAGAAATATAACACCAAGATTTACGTGGAAAACCCGAATCGGGAAAAACCACGGACGACCCAAAAATTTCCACTAATCACCAAGAATAGCAGAATACACCAAGTATTTCCCTCTAGTCACACACTAGAGCTCAACAACAATATTCCAGGAGCAATTCCTTAAAATGGGGCTAGAAAACCCTAACCGCAATAGGAGAACCGGAGACAAATCTCAACAAACGAAACCTATCAATTTGTAGATCTCAGTCTCACGAACAACATACTGAAATTTGAGACTATTCCGGTAATGTTTGGCCGTCGAAATCACACCGGAGGCCGTCGCCCTTTCTCTCCTTCCCTGCGTTCACCGAGAGCTTCCCCTGCACGAAACACTCTCGGCTCTCTCTCTCTTTCTCCTGTTTTCTGCCGCTGCTCTTCTCTCTCTCCTTCTCGGTTGCCTTCTCTCTCTCTCTCTCTCTCTCTTTTACACACACGAAGCAACACACAAAACACAAAAAAAAACACAAAAGCAAAGGCCATCATTTTGTTTCTTTCTTTTCCTCTTTTTGATTTCTTTTTCTTTCTTTTGCTTTCTCTTTTAAAACAAATAAAATATAAAATGCTGGTTGTCCCCCACAAGTGGCGTACCAGCCAACAAATCTCCCCCTACGCCTCATGTGGGGAGTTCCATCATACCTGCTTTGCTTCTACAAGAGTCAAGTTTCACCATGGGCAAGGCTTTGGTCATCATGTCGGATCCGTTGTCGTCAGTACGGACCTTCTCAAGAAGAAAAGACTTTTCTTCTAACTTCTCTCGAACCCAATGATACTTCACATCGATATGCTTCGATCTTGAATGCAAAACTGGATTCTTGCTAAGATAAATAGCACTCATGCTATCGCAAAATAGAACGAACTTTTCTTGCTTCAAACCCAACTCTTGTAAGAATTTCTGCATCCACAAGAGTTCCTTGCTTCCTTCGGTGATAGCTATATACTCTGCTTCAGTCGTAGACAAAGCAATGCATTTTTGTAGTCTCGACTGCCATGAAACTGCTCCCCCTGCAAAAATCATCATATAACCCGAAGTAGACTTTCGGGAATCACTATCTCCGGCATAATCAGAATCTGAGTAGCCGCTCAATTCAGGCTTTCCATTTCCATAACATAAGCAAAATCTGGAAGTGCCTCTAAGATACCTCAAAATCCATTTCACACCATTCCAATGCTCTTTACCTGGATTTGAGAGAAATCTACTCACAACACCAACTGCATGAGCAATATCTGGTCTTGTGCAAACCATGGCATACATCAAACTACCCACGGCAGATGCATAAGGAACTTTCATCATCTCTTCCTTCTCTTTCTCACTCGTAGGACATTCATTGCTACTCAATTTAAAGTGACCAGCAAGTGGAGTACTTACTGGTTTACATGTGCTCATGTTGAATCTTTCAAGCACCTTTTCAATATACTTCTCCTGAGATAGCCATAATTTTCTATTCTTCCTATCACGAGTGATTCTCATGCCAAGTATTTGTTTAGCTGACCCTAGATCCTTCATCGCAAAAGCTTTACTCAACTCACTTTTCAAGCTTTTGATTTTGTTAGCATCATGCCCAACTATCAACATATCATCCACATAAAGCAGGAGGATAATAAAATCATCATCTGAGAATCTTTTCATAAAGACACAAGAGTCTGAAATGGTCTTACCATATCCATGAGCTTCCATGAATGAATCAAACTTCAAGTACCACTGTCTTGGCGCTTGCTTGAGACCATATAGACTTTTTCTCAATCTACATACAAGATGCTCCTTGCCTTTAACCTTAAAACCCTCTGGTTGCTCCATGTATATCTCTTCTTCTAGGTCTCTATGAAGAAAAGCTGTCTTTACATCAAGTTGTTCGATTTCTAAATTCAAACTGGCGGCCAAACCAAGAACAACTCTAATAGAAGACATTTTCACTACCGGTGAAAAAATCTCTTCAAAGTCGATTCCCTTCTTCTGACGAAAACCCTTCACAACAAGCCTAGCCTTGTATCGTGGCTTCAAACTGTTTTCGTCTGTCTTTAACTTATACACCCACTTATTTGTGAGTGTCCTCTTGCCCTTAAGCAACTTCACCAACTCAAATGTATGGTTGTCATGCAAAGATTTGAACTCATCTTGCATAGCTTCGTGCCACTTATTCTTTTGATCGCATGACATAGCTTCTTCATAAGTTTCAGGCTCTCCTGCATCAGTAAGTAGCACATACTCATGTGGCTGATATCTTTGTGAAGGTCTACGCTCTCTATCTGATCTTCTAACTTGAGGTTGGACTGCTTCTTCTTGCTCAACTGTTTGCTCTTGCTCAACTGATTGTTCTGTCTCAACTGTTTCACCTGTCTCAACTGAAGAACTAACATTCTGTGAGGATTCATCTACTTCATGATTTCCCTGCACTTCTCCCCCGTGATTTTCACCCAATACGGTAGGAGGATTTGGGCTAAAACTGACACTGTGTTGAGCTGCATTCTTTGGCTTCTCTAACTTGTCTATGTCTTCAATGGTCTGATGCTCAAAGAATACCACATCTCGGCTTCTAATGACTTTCTTTGTAGCTGGATCCCATAATCTGTAGCCAAACTCTTCATGTCCATAACCCAAGAAGATACACTGTTTAGACCTGTTGTCAAGCTTGGACCTTTCATCTCTTGGAACATGCACAAATGCCCGGCATCCAAACACCCTCAGATAACTGTAGGAGACATCTTTCCCACTCCATACTCTTTGTGGAACATCTCCCTTAAGAGGAACTGATGGAGATAGATTTATCAAGTCAACTGCCGTTCTCATCGCTTCGCCCCAGAATGGCTTAGGTAATTTCGCATGAGACAGCATACACCGAATCCGATCATTAATCGTCCGGTTCATTCTCTCTGCTACTCCATTATGCTGTGGTGTTTTCGGAACAGTCTTCTCAAGCTTGATACCATAGTCCCTGCAGTAATGTTCAAACGGTCCTCTATATTCACCACCATTGTCAGCCCGAACACATTTAAGCTTTTTCCCTGTTTCCCTTTCAACACTGATATGAAATTGTTTGAAGGCTGCAAGCACCTGATCTTTTGATTTCAAAGCAAAAGCCCACACTTTTCTAGAGCAGCCATCAATAAATGTGACAAAATACAATGCACCACCAAGTGTTCTAGCATCCATGCAGCAAACATCAGTGTGAACTAAATCAAGTACATCAGATTTTGTGAGTGGAGACGAACTATGAAATGAGAATCGATGTTGCTTACCCGTGAGGCAATGAGTACACTCCGTCAGATTTTTCTCCTTTAATGATAGAAGATTCTTCCTAGCAAGAGTTTCAAGTCCCTTCTCGCTAAGATGACCAAGTCTCATATGCCATAGATCAACTGAGGAATCCTCCACTGCATTTACCTCTTGTCGCATCAAATTTGCTTGCATGATATAAAGACTACATGTCTTCTTGCCTTTTGCCATCACCATAGAACCTTTAGTCAATTTCCATTTGCCATCATAGAAGGAGTTGCAATAACCATCGTCATCTAAGGCACCTGTGGAGATCAAGTGAAGTCGAATATCTGGAACATGTCTCACATTTTTCAAAAGTAAAGTACATCCCATATCAGTCTCCAGATAAACATCTCCCATGCCAATAACCTTGGAAACACCACTGTTTCCCATCCTAACACAACCGAAATCACCGCTGCAATAGGATGTAAAGAAGTCACGACGTGAAGTGACATGATAAGAAGCTGCAGAATCAACAACCCAGCTAGAATCTTGGCATGTGAGATTTACATAACCGTCATCACAAATGAACACAATATCACCGTCAGCTGCAACTGCTGTTGTAGGCTGATTTTCTTCTTTCTTTTTATCTCCATTTCTATCATGGAATTTATCTCTCTTCGGTTGCCAACACTCTTTGGCATAATGTCCCATTTTGCCACAGTTGAAACACTTCACACTTCTTCTTGGCCTTGACTTCGATCTTCCTCTTGACTTGCCCCTGTCATTACTTTGAAACTTTCTTGACTGACTTCTGCCTCTATGTTCTATGACAAGCGCTTCCGATTTGGAAGCATAATTCAAACTTTTCCTCCTTGTTTCTTCATTAAACAAGCTTTCTTTAACCATGCTCATAGAAAGCACACCATAAGGAGCAGAATTATTTAACGCCACAACCAAGGTGTCCCAGCTATCAGGAAGTGTACCAAGCAATAAACAAGATTGCAATTCATCACCAAGGTCAATCTCAAGATTTGTCAATTGATTTACAACATCTTGAAATTCACTCAAGTGCTCAGTCATGCTACTCCCTTCCTTGTATCTCAAGTTCACAAGTCTTTTCACCAGAAGAGCTTTATTTTGTGGAGTTCTCCTCTCATAGAGATCTTGCAATTTCTTCCATAAAGTATCCGCCTTCGTTTCTTGAGCAACATGATGAAACACACTATCATCAATCCATTGTCGGATAAACCCAACCGTCTTCCGATTCATTCGCTCCCACTCTTTATCTTCCGTATCTCCTTTAGCTTCATTGCCTTCGACCGTATCATACAAATCTTTGCAATATAATACGTCTTCCATCCGAGGCTTCCATATAGAGTAATTCGAGGCATTTAACTTAAACATAGTGCCACTCGTATTCTCCATCTAATACTAGAATCTCAACTCTAGCTCTGATACCACTTTGTTGGGGAAAAACGGGCAGCACCTCGGCACAAATATAGCCAATCCAGGATCAAATAATAACCCCCGACACTACTCCAATATAATCCAGCAACAACCAACAATTATATCCAGCAGAATATCAACCTCGCGGCAACGAATATAATACCGGAACGATAAAGAAATATAACACCAAGATTTACGTGGAAAACCCGAATCGGGAAAAACCACGGACGACCCAAAAATTTCCACTAATCACCAAGAATAGCAGAATACACCAAGTATTTCCCTCTAGTCACACACTAGAGCTCAACAACAATATTCCAGGAGCAATTCCTTAAAATGGGGCTAGAAAACCCTAACCGCAATAGGAGAACCGGAGACAAATCTCAACAAACGAAACCTATCAATTTGTAGATCTCAGTCTCACGAACAACATACTGAAATTTGAGACTATTCCGGTAATGTTTGGCCGTCGAAATCACACCGGAGGCCGTCGCCCTTTCTCTCCTTCCCTGCGTTCACCGAGAGCTTCCCCTGCACGAAACACTCTCGGCTCTCTCTCTCTTTCTCCTGTTTTCTGCCGCTGCTCTTCTCTCTCTCCTTCTCGGTTGCCTTCTCTCTCTCTCTCTTTTACACACACGAAGCAACACACAAAACACAAAAAAAAACACAAAAGCAAAGGCCATCATTTTGTTTCTTTCGTTTCCTCTTTTTGATTTCTTTTTCTTTCTTTTGCTTTCTCTTTTAAAACAAATAAAATATAAAATGCTGGTTGTCCCCCACAAGTGGCGTACCAGCCAACACCAGCGACGCTCCGGCCTCGCCCTGGTAGTAGCCGTTCGAGAACGGGTTCGTGGCGGTCCCGGCGAGGAGGCCTGCGAGGTTGATCACCATCCCGTCGACGCCAACGTCGCCGTTGGGCGCCGCAAGCGGCGGGCTCTGCGGGCCGTACAGGGGCTGGTGGAACGGCCACGCGCACTGGCCCGGGCACTGGTACGAGTTGCCGACCCATATGTAGGCGAACTTGGACCTTCTGCCGTTGACCTTACCGGAGCCGACGGCGGATCCGTGGGAGCCGCACCGGCTCATGCAGAACCCCTCGACGGCGACGTCGGAGGAGGTGAGCACGATGTTGACGGCGTTCTGCTGCTCGCCCCGGGACGCGAGCTCGACGTGGTGCTTGCTCGTGAGGGACTTCCCAAGCGAGTAGCTCTCGTCGAGGACTTGCCTCCCGAGCGAAAGCGTGAGCGAAGGCGTCTGCTTCTTGGAGAACGAGAGGTGGTAGTACTTATCGACCGTCTTCCACCATCGAGAGACGGAAGGAGGAGCCCGAGCGAGCGAAGGGTCGGAAGACAGCGAGGCCACGAAGTCGGAGACGATGGTGCGCTGGGAGGGCTTGAAGCCGCCGTACCAGATGAGGTTGACGGAGATCTTGCCGGAGAGGAGAGGGCCATTGTGGTACAGCATGGGCGGGGACTGGTCTTGGACCAGCTCGGCCAGCCTCCTGGTGGCGGAGGCCATCTGGAGGAGGGAGAGGGCGAGGAAGAGCGTAGGAAGAGCTGCATTAGAAGAGAAGAACGATGCCATTGTAGCTGAGTTTGGCTTGAGACTGAGGAAAGTGGAAAGCTGAGATATCTTTGCTTTTGTTTAAGTTGTGTGTTGAAGTGAGGACTGAGGAGGAGGAGGATTTATACAAGGGAGGGAACGTAGAAGTGGGGGTCAAACTGCGTGAACTTGCTTGGAAAGAGACAAAAGGGAGGGGCAGCTCATGAGTGTGATTATTATATTTCGAGGAGATGAGGATGGCATTGCAATTCCCAGCTGGATCTTCACGAACAAGATATTAAAAGGATTACTCGTGCTCGATTACATGTTGAACTTTGTAATCATAACAGTTTTGAGTCATCGTAAAAATATTGTAAGCCATAAATTTTTAAAAGTGTAGATTCTATAATAATTTTTAATTATTTATTATTAACTTTTGTGGCAAAAAAATAATAATAGCAAAATAATCACTTAAAAACTGTTATATAGTTAATTCACTTACATATTTACGTTGTTAAGATAGGGAGAGGATCCGGAAAAATTGTCAAAAAAGTCCTAAACCTATTGCATTTTTGCTGATTCAGTCCTAAACCTTTTAATTTGGCCGATTCAGTCCTAAACCTTTTCATATTTTGTCGATTGAGTCCTAAACCTTTTAATTTTGCCGATTTAGTCCTAAACCTTTTTATTTTTTGTCAGTTTAGTCTTTCGGCTGATTTACCTCTCGGAAATTGCTCACGTGGATTCCTGGTCAGTGCCGGCCGTCCTACGTGGCCGGTTCGGCATTGACGTGGCCGCCGGAAAATGAAAACGACGACGTTTTTTTTTTTGCCTGGGTAAATAGCCATCAAAGCATGCCCAAATTGAGAACCCTAAAAGTCCCTCCTCACTCCGTCATTCCTCACGACACTGAAAACACGCCCAAATTGAAGTCTCTCATTCCTCCACGCCGGAGCGATGCTAAACGGCTGTCGGATGCTCGACGACGCTCCTCCCGTTCGCGGCGTCTCTCGTCAGCAATAGCCCCTGGCGGGCGACGACGAGCGACGACTCTCGACGTAACGAGCAATCAATCGCCCCTGGGTCCTCGGCGATGAGCGACTACTCTTGACGACACAGAGGGGATATAAGCGAGCAGTCGGCAGGGACATTGGCGACGACTTGACGGGAAAGACGAGCCACGGTTGCACGGTTCATCGAGGCCCGATTCATCTATACCCCGTCGCTGGTGAGTTTTGTTCACTTGGTTCTGTTTTGCTTTGGCCGTGCTTCTCTGATTCTTTGAGAATCTATAATACATGGTTGCTAAGCATGTGCTTGACAATGTCTTCTTGAAACGTTGAAGGCTTCAGTTTTGGTTAAAAAAAAAATGAGAACAACCTTGTCCATATGGGTCATTGAAGTATAAATATCTCGAATTGTTCCTGACAGTGTCGAGTCTCTTCTCCTGTGGCCTTATACGTTGATCCTCTATTAATATGTGTTTTCTTTTTATGTAGGGTCAACATGAGAGGCAACTCAGCATTGGTTCGCCTTTTCCATGGTGGAAAATTTGTCCGACGCCCAACGCTTGAGTATGTTGGAGGGAAGATGGATCTAGTATGCGTAGATATCAACTCCATGAGTTATGAAAGGTTCATTATAGACATCGAGAATGGGGCAAATGGTAAATTTGAAAAGCTTTATTTTAAGTGTCCTGGAAAGTTTCTGGAAGATGGTTTGAGATGTTGTTGTTTGTTTGAAAAAAAAAATAAAATAGTGCCTTTTTTGTATCCCACATAGGATGCAAGGGAGAGAGAAAGTCTCTTTATTAATTGTAAAGCTGTTATAGCTTTTCAAATAAAGAGAAATGGGTAAATGGGCTAGTCCCCACGATACCCGCGTGCGGGTGCACGATTATTAGGCGCACTTTGCACGCTTGCGCGGTCGCGAGTAATTAATGGCACTAATCAACGATCAATTTATTTTTTATTTTTTATTTTTTGAATTTATAATTAAAATAAATTTTTTATTACAACCGAAACAGTACGACTGTTTCACGTAGGTGTTGCAATTATTGAATTTATTTTTTTTTAAAATTCAATTAACTGTTTATGTCCAAGAGTTGCAATTTTTCAGAAGTGGCAGTTTTTTGGACAATGAAAAGTTGTGTCCGAATAAACTAATTTTTTGGACAACGAAGAGTTGTGTCCAAATTAACTGCAATCCAGACACGAAGTGATGTCTGAAATTAACAACTTTTGGAAACGAATAGTTGTGATTGAATGATGCCTTTTGAGACATGAAGAGTTGTCTTCTTTCAAGTTTTATATATTGAGTGATTTGTTCAATTTTCTGCCACTTCTTCTAAACTTAAAGTTTCGATTTCTTAAAAGACACATAACCATTGTTTCCGATTGTTTCCCTTGAGAGATCCTGGAGAAATATCAGAATTGCTATCTGCTATTCTCGTAAGACTTTGTTGTATCCTGGAGGATATTTATCAAGACCATTAGCAACGTTGTGGGGCAAATAAATCCTTAAAGAGAGTGTCTTACACGCCTCAAAGTCTGATTCTATTGTTCATCCCATTCGAAGTTATTTTACCAACATAAGATTCATATTTGATGATAATGCTCTTGTTGATCTACTTTTCCGTCATTTGCATCAAGAGTGTCTTGAGGTTTATGGAGAGTATTTTGATGATGAGGTAGATGAAGGTGCTGGTAATGGTGATGGCATTGGTGAGGGTGGTGAGGGCATTAGTGTGGGTGTTAGTGAGGGTTTTGTCCAGGGCGAGGACATTGGTGAGGGTGTCGACGATGGTGTTGATATGGATAATGATTTCTTAATTGATGAAGGTGAAGAAATTGATTTAGATAACGAACACTCAACTTGCTAGTTGATGCAAAGTTCTTGACCGATGATGAGGATAATGATGATGAGGACCTTATAGAAGGCAGGAAGAATATTAGAGAATTCCACAAGAGGGCCACCAAGGTTGGATTCAAGCAGAACCACTTACGAAGGTTGTTCCATCCCAACAATCTATAGGAGAACCATTTATTCCGCGACAACCTGATGGGGTTATTTCTGAAGTCGGTTACCAAACAAACTATTATGAAACAGATGGAGATGAGAGTTTGGATTCTGATGTACAAGAAGAAGATGTCGTTGTGACAAGAAGAAAAAGCAGGTTTCCAAGTTATGATCCTGACTGTGCATCCCCTTTTTTTACTATATCTATGAAGTTTGATGATGGTAGGCAATTTAAAGATGTTCTCAAAAAGTATTCTGTGGCCGAGCGTAAAGAGATAAAGTTTATCAAGAATGAAAAAAAATTTGTTAGAGCTAAATGTGCTGATGAAGATTGTCCTTGGAAGATTTCTGCATCTTTTGATGCTAGAAGTGGATCATTCCTTGTGAAGACCTACCATGAAGAACATACATGTAGCATTAGCTTTAATAATAAGAGAGCCACCAGTTCTTGGTTGGCAAAGCGCTATCTTGGTCAAATTAGGGCAATGCCGACAATGAAAACCGCTGCTTCGAAGGAGCTTATTAAGGATCAATTGGGTTTAAATGTTAGTATGAATCAGTGTACTAAGGCTAAGCTACTTGCCTTTGAAGTTTTGATGGGAAAATATAAAAATGAATATGCATAGTTGTGGGATTATTCAGAGGAGCTTAGAGCCACAAATCGTAGGAGTACGGTTACATTGAAGGTTGAAAACATAGACTCGAAGGCATTGTTTGAGAGAATGTACATATGTTTCGCTGCATGCAAAAAAGGCTTTCTTGATGGATGTAGAAAAGTTGTGGGGTTAGATGGTTGCTTTTTAAAAGGAATTTGTAAAGGAGAGATCTTGTGCGCCATTGGAAGAGATGCAAATGATCAGATGTTCCTAATTGTATGGGCAGTTGTAAGAGTTGAGAGTGGAGACACATGGACTTGGTTCCTGACAAATTTAATGTGGGACCTCAACATAACAAGCGCATATGGACAAGGTTGGGTCATAATTAGCAACAAACAAAAGGTAAGTGCCTTATGTCTTTTTTAATTGTTATGCCTCTTGAATTATCACACTTTGTCGCGACCCTCACGAGCCCCATCTAATGGGCTAGCGAGGGTTAATGGACCGTCCGATGTTGCATGATCGGACGCGGGCCTCTCCCAAGGTCCATTACCCAAGTCGCAACTGCTGGATATACGTAATCGACCTTCAGTGCGGTCTAGTGACATGTGATGAGTGTGCATGCCAAGGAGTCGCCACCAATCGTTTCGTGGAGGGTACGATCGGAAACCCTATCGAATAGTTGGGAGTGGTCTATTCGATTCTGCGGAAACCAAAGAAGTGGGTTCGGGGACTTAGTTACGTCGACTGTCAAAGTTGACGCCCTTTCGGTACCTAAGCTGAATGGTTTATCTGATCCTAGGATTTCATACAGATGAGTGGGGTACAGATCCTAAATCTAGGAGTTCATGCAGATGGTAATTACTACCCTATCAATCACAATCAATAGAAGTAAATGCGCAAATCAAGGATCCAGTACATGCAGATAAAACGCATGAAATCAGCATGGTATCCCTAATGAGGCCCTATTAGCCTAGAGAAATATCAATCAAGGCTTAGGAGTGATTTGGACATGATTTGCCCATGAGGGGCAAAATCATGATTTTGAATAATTCGGGAAAATTTATCCTTAAAAGGGTAAATTTGTCATTTTAGATAAATTGGGAAGTCAGAAGATATGGGAAATAGGATTGGCCATCAATGCAATCCATTTCCTATTTTTCTGGAATTTTCAAGTGATTTTACCCTTGGAGGGGTAAAGTCGTCATTTGGACAGAGACGAGAACTGGAAATCTCAAATATTAGGGTTGGTCGTCCACCTGACCCAAACCCTAACTTTAAGCAATTTTCAGAACTCGATTGAGACAAGAAAGATAATTTTCCTATTGAAGGGCAAAATCGTCATTTTGAGAAAAGGTGCGGGACTCGAAACCCAAACTCGAGAATTGGTCGTCTAATCGACCCTAATTCTTACCTTGGCGTTATCGGCCTTATCTCGCATACACAGCAGAGGCGACTTACCCCTAAAGGGTAATGTCGTCAAGTCTTAGGCGAATGGATAAGAAACCCCAAAAATAGGGTTGACCAGTTTTCTGTGGTCAATCCTTGATTTTTGGGGGTTTCTGGAGTGTCTAGGATTTTTCCACAATTTTTCCACATTTTTTTGGAATTTTCTGGAATTTTTCTAGCATTTTTTGGATTTTCTAGGATTTTTCTGATTTTTTTTTTTAAAATCATTTTTTGATTTTTTAATTAAAAAATGTGATTCGGACCGGGTCGACCCGACCCACTCGGGTCGGAACCCGGCCCAGACTCGGACCCGCGCGATCCACAGCCACGAAACGACGCCGTTTATTCCTTTTTATTTTTCTGATTATTTAGACTTGATCCGACGGTTTCTATTGAACCGCGCGGCTAATCCACGACCGCCAGATCAGATTACCAAAACCTACGGTTCAGATTAGGCGAAGACCCGATCAGGGCCGTCTGATCGGATTACTTAAACCTACGGCCACGATTAGATCCTAAGACTCGATCTAGACCGTCTATTCATATTAACCTAAACGACGCCGTCCACTAACTAACCCATACGGCGCCGTTTCAACCATTTTTTATTTCCGATTTAAAATCTTTTTCGAATTATCCTAATTTCTAATCGGACGACCACCATTTGTTGGACTCGATTAACCTGAACCGTCCGATCTACGCTGACTCACCCTAACAGACTAAGGGTCGAGCTGACTCGACAGACACGTGGACCAATGGCCGAATGCCAACTAGGAGTTTGACCGTTTGACCGTGCCATGTCAGCTTCGTCTTCAACCTCGCGACTCCGGTAGAGTGGACGGCTGTGGTTCTCCGATGATGATCTAGCGGTGAACTCTCGATGAAATCTCATGAAATCGACGGCAATCGACTCGCAATCATCTCTATCTTAACATATCTTAGAATCGAGGCGACCTACTTGCAGAATCGAGAGCATCATGCGAACTGCCGAGTACGGCCATGGAAACTCAATCACACAGGTCACACGAAATCAGATCAATTCTTCCACGGATTAACATGGCAGGAGGTTCAGGAGACTTACCTCGGGCTCCGATTGAGCCCGCTCGACCCAGGTTTGGCTGGGCAAGAATCGGCTGTGGAGGCTAAGTGTAAAGACTCGATTCAGGGGTTATGAGCGAAATCGATGCAAAATCAAGACGTGAACATGGTCAGTGGTGTTCAAGGAACGAAATGCACACACAAATCGCAAGAATGATCGTGAAGCAGGCAAGTCGCCATTGATGCACAGTAGAGAGCTTGAAGCTACGTCTTACCTGTTTTCGTGGGCTTCACGTGCGCGGCTTGACAGCAATCGACTCAAGGGACTCTGGGCGGCCTCTTGGTGACCTCGTGGAGCTTTGGTTTTGCCTCGGAAGGCCCAACCGGCGCTTTACAATTTGAGCTCCAACCTTCGACCACCGCGAGGGAAGGTGAGCTCTTTCTCTCTCTTTCTTTCTCTCTCTCGATTCAGTTTCTTCTCCTCGAACTGAATTCAACCACCCTTGCTTCGCGAAGGCTTCTTAGTTTATATACCTGTTTCGAATTTTGGCGGGGGGCGGCAAGGATTAACAGACTTGAATCGCACGTGTAGCCACGTGATTTCAGGTCCAAACGACGTCGGGGAGACTGGGGTATTCTGTTTAGCTTCGTTTGATCCTCCGGCGGGTTCTAATCCTGAGCGATTTGGCACGAATTTGGCTTGCATTTGGCACTTGTTGACTTTCGCAGGTCTCGTGTCTTGACCGGCCAATTATTATATGCTCCGGCGGTCGTTGATCACCATTCCGGTCCCGATCGATGGGGAATGGTCTAAAGGATTAAATGCCCAACAATGCCTCTCCGATTATGGTCGATCGGTCGGTCAATTTTGTTGTTGAAACTCGTCTTGGCACTGTTCATCTGCACGGAGGCTCAGTGGGGAAGACGACACTGTTCTGAACCGGTTCGACCGGTCTGACCGGCGGTCTGACCGGTCCGAACCGGTTTCGACTTATCATTTTTCAAATTAAACCCAAATTTCTAGGAAAATTTTGCAATTGAGCCTCAGAATCGAATTTAGGGCATGGATTTTATCTAAAAATGTGGTTTTGCCCAAAAGTTTTCATCAATTTCTACAAAACCCCCAAATTCCTATTTAATTGGAAATTGGGGATCGTGTAATTGAGGGTGCAGATGATCAAATTGGGTCAAACCACCTATGCCAATCGATTTAAAATGGTGAAATCCATTGGGTGGCATGTTCAATTTGTAATGGTAGCCCTTGAATTGAAAGTAATTTCGATTATGCTCAATTTCAAGGACTAAAATGCAATTATGCTTGCAATTGAACAATTAATCCGAATAATCAGGTCAAATTAAAGAGGGGGACGATTAGATTGAATGTCCAGATCCTAGAAAATTCCAAAATTGGAATTTAAAAGACTCAATTGATATTTTTTTCTCAAATTCAATAGTACGGGTTACAAAGGAACACCCATAATTGAATTTAATTTTGAACTTTTTGTGAGGTCAAAAATACAAGGGATTAAAAAGAAAAATATTGGACATTTTCCCATATTTTTGTGACCTCGAATGGTATTTTTCTTGAATTTTTTTGAGTATTTTCATATTTTCTAAAAATACTAAAAAATGTGAAAAATATAAAAAATTATTTTTTGGTCAACAATGGTTCTTTGGGCTTGGCTAAGGCCACCAAAGTTGATTTTGTAATTTTTTGACTTTTTATGAATGTTTTGTGATTTTTCAAAAATAAAACTGAAAAAGATTTGGTCAAAAAATCAGGTGTCAACACACTTGTAATATGTTTTATTAACAGGAATCGTATTTTTTAGGACCTTCTACAAGCTGTAGCTGATTTGTTGCCTACAGCTGAGCATATAATGTGTGCTAGGCATATCTATGCCAATTGGGGCAAGAAGTATAAGGGGATACAGATGCAGAGATTGTTTTGGCGGTGTGCTAAGAGTAGTACTATGGTAGATTTTGATGAAAATGCTCGAGCATTGAAAAAAACCAGTCCTGCCGCATATCATGACTTGGTTCAAACTGAGCCCAAGTACTGGTCTAGGGCTTTCTTCACCACTGATGTCAAATGTGACATAGTTGATAACAACTTATGTGAGGCATTCAATGAAAGAATAATAGATGCTAGGTGTAAGTCGATTTACAGTATGTTGGAGGAAATGAGGATAATGATAATGACAAGGATGCATGCACAGAGGGATGTGTGTGCTCGATGGAAGAGAGATTGTGGTCCAAGGATCGTAAAGAAGTTGGAAGAAAATAGACATGATGCGATTTACTGCCAAGTGGTATGGAATGGTGATATTGGATATGAGGTGCTAGATAAGAGTTCGAAGTATGTGGTTGATGTGTTCATGAAAGACTGTACTTGCAGGAGGTGGCAGCTTACTGGCATCCCTTGTTGCCATGCCATTTGTGCTTTGAATGATAAGAAGAAAGATGCATATGATTATATTGATGAGTGTTACAAGAAGGAGAAGTTCTTACTTGCATATAAGAACATGTTGATGCCAATTCGAGGAGACAGATTTTGGAAAAAAAATAATAGAGAGGCACCTGAACCGCTACCAACCAGGGTGAAACTTGGTAGACGTAGACACAAAAGATTAAGGGAGGAAGGTGAGGTACCAAGTCAAACTAGGATGTTGCGAAGAGGGATGAAGATGACCTGTCGAACTTGCAAGAAGACGGGACACAATAGTTTGACATGTCCCATGAAGAAGGCTGGGTGTGCGACATCGCAAACAAAATTTTCGAGGCAAAGACATCCGGTAAGTACTTCCATTTTCATCTCGTTATGCTTTCTTCATTGAAGTAACTTTAAATTGATATTACTCTTTCAAGGTCCAGAGACGTACAAGCAAAGGCGCGAGTGCTAATGTTGGCGGAACACCATTTGCTAGTGCTGCTTTAGTGACTCCTATGCATGGGACTGTTAGTTTTATTTTTTTCATCTGTTCAAATTTGACCACAACTGTTCAAACTAAGGATAAGAGGACTAAAGGCATATGAGGGTAAATCAGCTTATGCTTTGTGCGCATTTTCTTTCATGAAAGGACCTGATGCTGAACCAATCACTTTTCTTGGGAAAACTTTAGTAAGTTGCTATTGTAGAAGACACCATCATACTTTAGATTTCCTAATCTTTTGTCAGAATAATGTTGAGAAGTGCTCTTTGCATGAGAAGAATGAGCTCGGGATTTTTTTTATGATTTGCATAGTTAGTTCAGAATCGATTTGTTTCGTTGATCAATTTTTGTTAACGAACGAAATCTAATAATGACAGGTTGAGAGTGCAAGTGCCAGACAGGACAAGAGACGACGAGTTGATAAACCTACATAGGTTAAATCAAGAAGAAGTGATAGGAAGTTGTGTGTTTTTTTTTGTTGCGATGGGTTCAATGAAGTAGCATTGCAGCCCATATTTTTGTTTATCGTTGACAGGTTGCTCTATAGCAAACTATTTGGCTAATGGTGACCGGCGCTTGAGGGGGTATTGTTCCGTAATTTTATTAAATATATGTATTTTTATGTTTCATTAATGCATAAAATGCATGCATGATAATAACTACTATTGGTTTTGCCTCACCAGGTTATTGGTTCTCTAGCTGGTGCTGTACTTTGCTGCTCTTTTTGTGGAACAGAGGTCTAATCAGGATGCTGAGAGATCAGATTAGGATGGTTTCTGCTCATACTAGCCAGCACATATACACAAGGGCTACAAGCAGATAGATGTTTTGCAATTTCATCTCACTTCTAATGGGCGGCTATATACCCCGCATAATGTTCAAAGGGTAGAGTTCCATTGAAGCCTGGCAACAAATTCACTACAGGGTCTTTTGCGTTATGTTTCTAGCTCTAGCCCCTTGTTAGTCCTTTCTTGTCTTCATCTCATCTGGTATCGATATGTAATGGAGGAAAACTTTCGGAAATGACAAGTAACTTGTTTTTGTCTAAAATGGCTGAATACTATGAGCAATGTTATGTTGGGAAAATCGAAGAAGTTTTGAAAATCAAAGAAGTTTTTGCTGGCTCCTTGTGCCACAAAAGAATCAAAAGGCGCTACCCAAGTCTAAGTGGATCTCATCAGAATTTAACCAGATTCTCATACATTTGATAAGCGTTGCCACCAGAAGTTTGTGGATCTCATCTGTTTCATTGGTCTATCCCAGAGAGGGTCACTACCCGAGTCTTCATGCCCTCAACGCCCTCAACACTTCATATCATCAGAATTCTCCAAAAAGTTTTATTTGAATGAATCGACTTACGTCATATTTGCCAAAAGTCTTACGGATTCTCAGTACTAGATTTGTACATCCAAAGGTTCTATATGCATAAAAAATCATAATAACCCACAAAACAATATTCACTTCATTCATCCCATTTATATATAGAACATAGGTACAAAATATATTCAAATTAACACACTACGGCAAACTCATACATTGTGTTATTACTATAAGCAACAACAGTACAACCACAATCATCTTCAATCTAAAATTTTCTTTCTTCATGTCTGTCAATTCTTGTTTCACTTGCTTCATTTGTTTCAGTTGTTCCTTGAGAGCTTTGACCTCAGCGACTATTGAACAACCATCATCCTCATTATGGGTCGATATTGATTCTAGCTTGACATTGCTCCGGTGAAAACTTTTGGACTCACTCCTTGCCGATTGACTAATTTCCTCATCAACCCAAATGAAAAAATTACAACTTTCCCCTGTATTATTGCGGTTGTATCTTGGGTAGCCATGGAATCGTCTTCCCCAATTGTCTTTTGTCCTTGCTATACGCAGAGGAGCTTTGAGGCCACAATAGCAAAGTACGAACGTATCGTTCTCGGTTAGAGGGACCGACATCATTGATTGTGCCATCTGCAAGGGAAAAAGTGAGGATATTTAATTAAGGAGGGATTATTGTAGCAGATTTCTATAAAGTAATAAATTCTTCAATTTTCTGTCGGCATACACAAAGCTGTTGACAAAAAATTATTACTCCAATCAATTAGTACCAGTTGAAAGAACATTTAAGGGTGTGCACGAGACACATCTCAGGGCGTACATGAGACTCGCCTATGGTATGCAACAAAGCAATTTTCTCATAAGATCGATATGCTCTATCAAAGTAAGAATTTCAGTTGTCCAATTTTCATCTGCATAGGATTCACTTCCTCGAACAAGCCATTGACACTGTCAGGAACAATTCGAGATATTTATACTCCAATGACCCATCTGGACAAGGCTGTTCTCATTTTTTTTAACCAAAACTGAAGCCTTCGACGTTTCAAGAAGACATTGTCAAGCACATGCTTAGCAACCATCTATTACATATTCTCAAAAAATCAAAGAAGCACGGCCAGTGCAAAACAGAACCAAGTGAACAAAACTCACCGGCGACGGGGTATAGATGAATCGGGCCTCGATGAACCGTGCAACCGTGGCTCGTCTTCTCCGACAAGTCGTTGCCAATGTCCCTGCCGATTGCTCACAAATATCCCCTCTGTGTCGTCGCTCGTCGCCGAGGACCCAGGGGCGATTGATTGCTCGTTGCGTCGAGAGTTGTCGCTGGTCGTCGCCCGCCAGGGGCTATTGTCGACGAGAGACGCCGCGAACGGGAGGAGCATCGTCAAGCATCCGATAGCTGTTTACTGTCGCTCCGGCGTAGAGGAATGAGAGACTTCAATTTGGGCGTGTTTTCAGTGTCGTGAGGAATGACAGAGTGAGGAGGGACTTTTAGGGTTCTCAATTTGGGCGTGTTTTGATGTTTATTTACCCAGGCAAAAAAAAAACGTCGTCGTTTTCATTTTCCGGTGGCCATGTCAATGCCAGGCCGGCCACGTAGGACGGCCGGCGCTGACCAGGAATCCACGTGAGCAATTTCCGGGAGGTAAATCGGCCGGAAGACTAAATTGACAAAAAATAAAAAAGGTTTAGGACTAAATCGGCAAAATTAAAAGGTTTGGGATTGAATCGGCAAAATATGAAAAGGTTTAGGACTGAATCGGCAAAATTAAAAAGGTTTAGGTCTGAATCGGAAAAAATGCAATTAGTTTAGGACTTTTTTGACAATTTTCCCGAGAGGATCCCTTGCCACGCAGCAAAGGGGGCAGAGGTGCCCCTATCAATCATGACCGTTCGTTCAATCACGGACGGTTGTGATTTGACCGAAAAAAATTATTTTTTAAAGGGGTGGCAATTTTGGAAAGATCGGGGCCGTCCGTGATTGAATGGACGGCCCTGATGTGACGGGGGCACCCCTGCCCGGATTTGACATGGGCAGGAGATCCGGATCTGTTAAGACAACTCTTTAAGTCACTTATCAGCAAAAAACAATAATGTTCAATGTATCTATTGTAATCATTGATGTTCTGAACATAATAGTATATATCAAATTTTGTTAAAGTTTGTTTTTTTTTTTTATAAATCGACCAAGAGAAACAAAGTTAGATTCGAGCAGGATAATTACATAAATGGTCCTAAACTTTGGCAGAAAATGCAATCTGGTCCCTAAACTTTTAATTTGTTCAATTTAGTCCCTGAACTTTGGCAGAATGTGCAATTTGATCCATGAACTTTTGACTTGTTTAATTTAGTCCCTAAACTTTTAGTGCATGTTCAATCTAGTCCCTGAATTATAGGAAAATGTTCAATATAGTCGTTTTGTTAATTTAAGATTAAGGATAACGTTGAACATTTTCATATAGTCCAGGGACTAATTGAACATTTACTAAATGTTCAGGGACTAAGTTGAATAACTCAAAAGTTTAGGGATCAAATTGCACATTCTGCCAAATTTCAATGACTAAATTGAACAAATTAAAAGTTTAGGGACCAGATTGCATATTCTGCCAAAGTTTAGGGACTATTTATGTCATTTGGCCGATTCCAGCTAAGAGTACGAAGGAAATCGAGGAAAGTGAGAGGATGGCAACTGCCAGCAAGGAGAGAATGGTGAGTAGAGGCAAGAGAGGCTAGCGCGAGTTGACGTGTTTGCTTTTTAATGTTCAACAGCTAAGTCTAAAGCAAGACTCTTGTTTTGACTCTTAGAGAACGAGGACAAAACCAGTCAGTGGCCTTCATTTAGGTCGCAAGAAGGGGGACGTGCCAGTGGGGTACTTACTTAAAAAACTCATAAATCCACTGTAATTATATCAATTCAATTTCCTTTATGGATTGATATTGACGTGAATACTATTTAATAATATTTCAATATTTTATATTTTCTTTCTACGCTTACTGTGGCCCGCAAGGGGCTTCACGGCTACGGGCGAGGCCGCTTCCACTTATCTAGACAAGGGCAACCTTACCATGGCCTCGCCGGCCATAGTAGGAGTAAGAAGGAAAAAAAAACGAAAAAGGAAAAATATAATATCAAATATTTAGAATATTAATAAAAATTATTCACATCAACGTCGGCCGATAAGATGGACTAAATTGATATAATTGTAAAATTTTTAAGACTTAATTGCCTAAAACAACTAGGACTAAATTGGAAATTCAATAAGTTTAAGACTTTTTTTTGATAATTTTGCCACGTTTTAGTTGGTGTTGGAGGTGGAGCTAATTGTCGAGCATCTCATGTATCTCATGTCCAAACCTTCGACATCTATCATCAATTGCCCACGAACTTTGCTTATGAATTGCGGACATTCTCAACTGTTGTTTATATTGATGGATCAACGGTGAATTGAAGGAGTATGATGTCATCATGCTTCTCTTGTGCTATTATAGAAGCTCCTACTACGAGAGCGGTGAACATAAGATTAATTCATATGAAAATAAGAATTTTTTTTTCGTAACAAATGATCCAATTCACATCTAAAACCCCCCAAAAGCAACACTAGCCATACAAGAAGGTGGCCTTTTTGGATGTGGATTTTTTTAAAAAACTTTTGTCAAAAAAAAAAAGATTTCGTTCGTCAATAAGGATAATATTCAAAAGGTACATAAAATTCTTTCAAGCTCCTAGAAAAAAAAATAACTAGAAGCACGCTCTCATCCTCCACAAATAGATCTGCCATCATAAAATTTCGGCTGCCATTCACCAATTCAGTAATGAGCACACATCGTGAACTCACACTCTAATTGTAACGGCTTGCGGCGCGCGTCTAAGTTTGATGTCCCCATCACCATCACTGAGTAATAACACCAACATCAGTTTATTGAAAGAGCACATATGAAATACTTGTAAGGAACTCCTAGATGAACCCTTGAATCTAAACTTAAATTTAAATATGGAGAAGAGAGTAGCATAATCTCGGAGAAATAACGAAGGCGTGTCATGAACATCCTTATCGGTGGTTGTCAACTGGATAAATGAGGAAACTGATCTTCACATTCACCCAAAATTAGCTACAGAAATTTGTTCACATTCATAAGCTCCCAAAATATAGAAGAGAGAAAATGAAAGATTATTCAAGCAAAGAAAAGAAACTAAAACCCAAAATTAGCAAAGATAGGAATGGTGGGGGAGGTGGAGAGAGAGAGAGAGAGAGAGAGAGAGAGAGAGAGAGAGAGAGAGAGAGAGAGAGAGAGAGAGAGAGAGAGTCTTTCTCTCCCTCAGAATGTGCGGCTACTGAAAGCCTACAATGGAGGAGAGGGAGGGAAAAAGAGAAAAAGGATGTCCGCCTTGCTCGAGGCCAGATACTTGGAGATGGATGTTGATTGATGTATCATTTAAAAGGGGGGGTGTGTGTGTGTGTGTGTGTGCATGTGTGTGTGTGCGCATGAGAGAGAGAGAGAGAGAGAGAGAGAGAGAGAGAGAGAGAGAGAGAGAGACTTTAAGATATTACAAACAATTCAACTTAAAAAAATAATATACACGTCAATGGTTTGCTCGTATTTCTCTGCAATATTGGCCTATTAAAGGAGTGATCTTCGCCTTCCTAGAAGTTTGCGAGAAGCGTCACACCTATTCAAACTCAAACTTTGTGATCACTCTGCCTTGTCGTCGAATTATATATGATCAATTGACCACACATCAACTAAAGAAGAAACAAGCTCCGATGTCATTTCCAAACTTTGACCAACTAAAAGCAATAATTTGAATGAACCACGAAATGGTAATCATTTAAAACGATCTATGCTATATACACCATTTTCATTAAGCAATATCAAGAATGCTCATCCCATGCGCCTTTTGCCACTACCAATGACTAAACCAGTATTAATAATCGATTTTTCTCGCGCCCTCGACCCAATTACCTCCATTTGGTCCACAATAATATAATGAATACCTAATTAGAGCATACATTCATGAGGTAATTTCTTTCTTCCCAAATGGTGAAATTAGCCCGCTTGATCTATTGAATAGTTTGATTAAAGAGTTGAAATCCTTAGATTAAGAGTGGATTAATCCGCTTGCTTCACAAATTGTGGCAAATAAAAGCGGTTTGCCTTTCCATTAACTATAATTAATGGCTATAACATGGAGCAACAAAAAACCAATAAACAAATGAATGAATCAATCCAGCAGCCAAAACATCATCATTTCGGTCTGTTGCCATTTCCCTCATGCTAGCGTTGAACAGGATGACGTGGACGGATCATAGAGAGCCCGGACCCAAGTACTTCCTCCTGTAGATGCCGTGCGCATTGTAACTTGCCCCCGTCGCCTCATCCACCAGTAAGTTCCCAGCATAGCCCGAATACGTCCCGCTGGCGTAGATCCCGGTGCATGCCAACGTTGCTCATGCCTCGCCCTGGTAGTACCCGTTCGAGAACGAGTTCGTGGCGGTCTTGGCGAGGAGGCCTGCGAGGTTGATCCGTACTTGAAGATTCTCAATTATGAAGATCAATCGAGGACGTGAATTAACGGAGACAAGGATGACTCACCTAATGAAGTGATCTATCTATAGAAACTCAGGATCACGATTGTGTGGATGACTTGATCCAAAGAGGTATACTTTCTTTTGTCAACCTCAACGGCTACGAAATCTTTTTGATACGATCTCATCCAAACGGGAAAATTTTGGAGAGCAATCATTTGAAGATCTTGCAAAAGGCACTTGGATATGGAGTATAAAAGGACATTTTGAGGTTGAAGAAGAAAGGACGAGGAAACATAATTTATAATTCCAATATTAAGAAAGCTTCACATCCTCCATGTACCTTTGATTATACACTATAATACTTAGAGGAGAACATACGAGTGAAAAAAGTGTTAGACGATAATTTGCACACAATATTGTAAACCTCTGAGTTATTCACTAGTAGAATTCAACGGATCGACTGCTAACTTGAAGAAGTGAACGTAGACTTGAACTAAGTTGAACCACTATAAATCCTCTGTGCACTTTCTCTCATTCTTACTTTTTGATTATTTATTGTGACAGTTGAATTGTGCAAAGCGTTGCATCTGGTTACTTACTGATAATTGAATTGTGTAACACGTTGCATCTGAGATTATCTCTAGACCAACTAGCTATCATTTTTTGAATTAAGTATTGAGCATTCTCATTTATATTTCACATTGATTTTCTAAAAATATGTTAAAACACCTATTCACCCTACTCTAGATGATAACACTAGCCCCAACATTTGGCATCAGAGTCCGGTACTCATTTTTCTTAAAGTGTTATTACTTCTAAGCTAACGATCTTTATGGCTAGTAACTTTTCTCCCACAAGGACCGAATAAGATAGCAACAACAGATCATCTTACTTCGAAGGAAAAGAGTACAATGATTGACAGAATAAATTTAAGAGATATCTCAGAAGTCAAGACTCGCAGATATGGGATGTTGTCCAAAGAGGGGTTAATCCATGTGCAAGCACAACAGGCGGCTCAAATGCAGAGGACAATATCAACACTACTCCCATGGCTACTCTAACTGCCACTAAATTAGCAAAGAGAGATGTTCTAGATGCTAACGCTATTTATTCATTTTACAGTGCATTATATCCCACTGAATACAAACGTATTGCAGATTGTTCCTCGTCAAAAGTTATTTATGAAGAAATAGACAGTGTCAAGGAGACCAAGTCAACATCCTTCTTATAGTCGGTACGAAGCCTTCAAAATGTAGCCCAATGAAATAGTGAAGGAAATTTCTAATAGATTCACTGAAATAGTGAATGGTCTCACCTATTATGAGCAACTTGTCTCTGGATCGATGTGAGTAAACAAGTTTATGAGGGTACTCACAAAGGAATGAGACAATATCAAAACATCAATTCGAGAGATTTAGAGGATATCACCTTTATCTATGGATAAACTCATTTGAACTCTTCAATCTTACAAGGATGAAAGAATAAATGAGGAAACTCACTCAAAAGATAAGAAATCCATTGCTTTGAAATGGTTGATGAAATTTGCTGAAAAAGAAGCTGATTTGCCTTCTTTTCTACAGTGGCTACTTCTCTGTGGAACATCTGAAAATCCCGCAATGACTTCGTCTTTCGGGGTAAACCTCCGAATACCCAAGAGATAGTGGAATTGTCTCTATTCGTGCAAGCGAATTATAGAAAATGGAACTCCCATAAACCAGAAACAAGGAAATATTCAACCTTTGCTGAGCCGCAAGCGGCAAGCCTGGATGCCGTTAGAAGAGAAAGCCCCTAAATTCAATGTTGGTGCTTCTTTCGTTGGTGATTTGATGGATGGCGTCGTAACTGGTATATGCAGAGATTATACAGGCGCGATAGTCATGGGATGATTGGTGAAGGTCTCCTCTATACCTCAAGATGAAACCCTAGCCGTCGTTGAAGCTCTCCAAGTTGTAGCCTTGAATGAAGACAGAACTATCAGCATTACTTTGGAGTCAGATCGTGCAGATCTTGGAAGCTCTGATAAGCGAGTCTGTAGATCAATTTAGTTGGGAGGAGCACCTACGTATCCTGGACTATCTCAAGCGCCTCAAGGCACTTCTTTATCCGCGTAGCCCATTGTTCGCGGGCTTCAAATGCAGTTGCTATTGGATCGCAAGAACCAATGACTTGGCTCTCTTCCTCAAAGCTGGCTTTCACAAGCTCTTTGCTTTCTTTTATGCTTAAATTCACCTTGTTTGGATTTTTTCAGAACTTCTTTGTAAGCTAATAAAAATTGTTGTTCCACCAAAAAAAAAATGGCCAAAAACATTTAGGGCTGAATTGTGAATTGGACAATTAAAAAAGTTCAAGACTTATTTACCGATTTTAGTGTTTTTACAAAATATTTACATTTTTGGGGCAAGTGGCGCACAACCTACGTGCCTATGAGACGTGCAGGCCTCTGGATTTATTGATAAGTGCGATTAAAGTGAAATCCCTATAGATTAAGAGTAGATTAGTCCGCTTGCTTTGCACTGGCGCATGAATTGTAGCAAATAAAAGTGGTTCCCTTTCTCATTAACAATAATTAATGGCTATAATATGGAGCGACAAAAAATCAATATACAAATGAATGAATTCAATTTGGTTAGCCTAAACGTCATCGTTTGGATCTGTTGCCGTTTCCCTCAAATCAGCGTCGCACAGGACGACGTGGACGGATCGTAGAGAGCCGGGACCAGGTACTTCCTCCCGTTGACACCGTGCGCGTTGTAGCTCGCCCCCGTCGCCTCATCCACCAGCAACTTCCCGGCGTAGCCCGGGTACGCCCCGTTGGCATAGATCCCGGTGCAAGCTGACGCCGCCTCCAGCGACGCCCCCGCCTCGCCCTGGTAGTACCCATTCGAGAATGGGTTCGTGGCGGTCCCGGCGAGGAGGCCTGCGAGGTTGATTACCATCCCGTCGACGCCGACGTCGCCGTTGGGCGCCACAAGCGGCGGGCTCTGAGGGCCGTACAGGGGCTGGTGGAACGGCCACGCACACTGCCCGGGGCACTGCGTCTCCGAGTTGCCGACCCAGATGTACGCGAACTTGGACCTTCTGCCGTTGACCTTACCGGAGCCGACGGCGGATCCGTGGGAGCCGCACCGGCTCATGCAGAACCCCTCGACGGCGACATCGGAGGAGGTGAGCACGATGTTGACGGCGTTCCGCTGCTCGCCCCGGGACGCGAGCTCGACGAGGTGCTTGCTCGTGAGGGACTTCCCAAGCGAGTAGCCCTCGTCGAGGACTTGCCTCCCGAGCGAAAGCGTGAGCGAAGGCGTTTGTTTCTTGGAGGACGAGAGGTGGTAGTACTTATCGACCGTCTTCCACCACCGAGCGACGGAAGGAGGGGGCTGAGCGAGCGAAGGGTCGGAAGACAGCGATGTGATGAAGTCGGAGACGATGGTGCGCTGGGAGGGCTTGAAGCCGCCGTACCAGATGAGGTTGACGGAGATCTTGCCGGAGAGGAGAGGGCCATTATGGTACAGCATGGGCGGGGACTGGTCTTGGACCAGCTCGGCCAGCCTCCTGGTGGCGGAGGCCATCTGGAGGAGGGAGAGGGCGAGGAAGAGCGTAGGAAGAGCTGCTTTAGAAGCGTAGAACGATGCCATTGTAGCTGCGAGTTAGGGCTGAGGATGAGGAAAGATGAAAGCTGAGGTAGCTTCGCTTTGTTCAAGTTGTGGGTTGTGTTGAAGTGAGGAGGAGGAGGAGTATTTATACAATGGTGGGATGAAGGTAAGTGGGGATAAAGTGCGTGAATCTGCCTGGAAAGAGACAAAAGGAAGGCAGCTCAGCTCATGAGTGTAATTATTAATTTCAAGTTTTTTTTTTTGGTCGGACATTAATTTCAAGTTGATGAGGATGATCCTGCAATTCCCAGCGAGATGGCAACAAGGCTAGTATAGTACTCGATTACATGTTGGACTTTACTAGCATAATAATTTTGAATGATGATCAGAATAACAAGTTGTGAGTTATAAATTTTTAAAAATATATACTCCGCAATAATTTTTAATTAATTAGTATTTATTTTTTGGCAAAAAAATATTAGCACAATAATCATCAAAAAAACTGTTATTGCATGTTCAATTATCATTTATGCTGTTAAGACAACTTTTTAAGTCACCAATCAGCAAAAAATAATCATGCTTTGTAATCTATCAAATTTTGTTAAAGTTTGTTTTTTTTTATTTAAAACCGACCGAGAGAAACGAAGTTGGATTTGAGCGGCGACGATGGCGGCGGAAATCGAGGTAGGTGAGAGCCAGTGGATGGGAGGGAGCATGATTTGACGCGTTTGCTTGTTAATGAATTGCTTTACGTTGGACAGCTAAGGGGAAAAAAAAACAAGACCCTTGTTTTGACCGAGAGAACGAGGACAAAACCAGTCAGTGTCCTTCGTTTGGGTGGCAAGAAAGACTCAAAGAGGACGTGTCAGTGGGACAATTTCTAAAAACATTCATAAATATATTATAATTATATTAATTCAGTTCACTTTATCGATTATTACTAATATTTTAATATTTAATATTTTTTTTCTTTTCTTCCTACTCTTATTGTTTTCGGCCAGGGCTTCGCAGCTCCGGGTGAGTCCACCTCCCCCTTATCTGGACGAGGGCAGCCTTACCAAGTTACCATGGCCTCGTCGGCCACAGTAGGAGCAGGAATAAAAAAAAAAGAAAAAAAGAAATATATAATCTAAAATATTACTAAAAATTATTCACATCAACGCTGTTCGGCAAAGTAGACTAAATTGACATAATTACAAAATATTTTATTACTTAATTGGCCAAAAAAAAGTTTATGACTAAATTAGACTAGGGGTGAGCAGAAAAATCACGATCCAACCAAATCGGACCGAACCGTACCAAACCGGTTGATTTTGGATGGTTTTTGGTGGGTACGGTTTAGTTGTCGATTTCAATTTTGTAGAACCGATTTTATCGGGTCGGTTTACGGATTTGAATGCGAACCATCCAACTAGCCCATGAACCGGTCCCATTTTATAATCTGAATGTATATTATTTTATCGGTTCGTTTCTTATTATTCTGCAGTTGCTACACACCATGTTTTACTAAGTTCTTTTATTTTGTCCTTATGTTTCCTTGAAGTAATCCTATGGCTGATTGCGATAGAATAAGGTGAATTTGTTTCTTTGCCTATTTTCTTTTTTTCATTTTTCGCTCGGTAGAAACGTAACCGGAATCTAACCGAAAAACGGACCAGACCGATGGTTCAGTTGGTCCACGGTTCATAGAAGAAGCGATTGGTTCACGGTTGGCATTTTACGAAACCGGTTCCTAGCGGATGATTCTCGGTACTAGGGTAAAACCACCAATCTTGTGAACCGATCACCCCTAAATTAGACAATTCAATAAGATTAAGATTTTTTTGGTAATTTTTTTCACATGCGAGGTGGTGTTGGAGGTGGAGCTAAATGTTGAGCATCTCATCTATCTCGTGTACAAAACTTTCGATGTCTATCATCAATCGACACAGACTTTCCTTATGAATTGTAGACATTGTCAATGGTCCTTTCTACCAGTCGATCAAGGTGAATTGAAGGAGTGTGAAGCAGCGACGGGCATCATTCATCGCTTGTGGTACTATAGAAGCTCCTTCTTTGAGTGTGGTGAACTATAAGATTAATTCATATGAAAATAAGAAAAGGGGTTTTTTTTTGTGACAAATGACTTAATCCACATCTAAAATCCCTGAAAAGAAATACTTGGAGTAGCCAAAAAGAAGGTGGTCTTGAAATTTTTTTTTTTGGTCAAAAGGACTCCGTTTGTTGATCAGGATAATAGTAAAGAGATATATAAACTACTTTCAAGCTCCTAGGAAAAAGAAAATAACTAGAAGCACACTTCATCCTCCACGAATAGATTTGCCTTTATAAAATTTCGGTGGCCGATTATCAGATTCAGTGATGAACACAGATCGATAACTCTCACACCAATTGCAACAGCTTGTGGTGCATGTTTAAGTTCAACGTCTCCACCACCATTGTCGAGCAGTAATACCAAATCAATATGTTGAAAAAGCACATATCAAATACTTGTAAGGCACTTCCAAATATATATCTAGATCTAATTTGAGATAGTTAAATCTCTAATTCTAAACGTAAATATAAACCAGAAGAGGAGAACAACATAATATCAGAGAATTTATGAAGCAACGTCATAAACATTAACATCGGTGGCTGTCGACTGAACAAATGGCCGAACTGATATCCACATTCTCCCAAAATTAGCTGTAGGAAAATATTCATGCTCGTAAGCTCCCAAAGCATAGTGAGAGAGAAAGTGAAAGATAGTTCAAATGAAGAAAAGAAACTTGAACCCAAGATTAGGGGAGAGAGAAAAGGGATGTGTCCCATCTTGCTCGATCAGAGATATTTAGAGATGGATGTTGACCGATGTATCATTTAACATGGTGTATACACACACGCGCGACTTTAAGTTATTACAAACTTTTCAATTTAAAAAATCAATATACGCGTCAATAGTGTGCTCGTATCTCTCGCTACATTAGTGGCTTGCTAAATGAGTGATCTTCGCCTCCCTAGAGGCCTGTGAGAAGCGTCACACCTGTTCAAACTCAAACTTTATGATCACTCTGCATTCTCGGCGAATCATATATGATCAAATGACCACAAATCAACTAATCATACATGACCAAATCAATCCCCAGATCACACATCAACTAAAGTAGAAACAAGCTCCGATGCCATTTCCATTCGCTAACCACCTTTAGCAATAATTTGAATGAACCATGAAGTGATAATCATTTAAAATCATCCATGCTACATACAACCATTTCACTTAGAAATATCAAGAATGCTCATCCCAGGCGCCTTTTGCCATGACCAATGACTAGAATTTCTCTCGTGCCGCCCACCCAAATACCTCCATTTGTTTCACAATGAAATAATCAATAATTAATTGGAGCATACGTTTACTAGGTAATTCTCTTCTTCCGAAAAATGGTGTAATTAGCCCACTTGATTTATTGATTAGTGTGATTAAAGAACTGAAACCCTCAGATTAAGAGTGGATTAACCCTCTTGCTTTGAACTGGCACATAAATTGTAGCAAATAAAAGTGGTTCTCCTTTCTCATTAACTATAGTTAATGGCTATAATATGGATCAACAAAAAATCAATATACAAATGAATGAATTCAATTTGGTAAGCCTAAACGTCATCGTTTGGATCTGTTGCCATTTCCCTCAAACCAGCGTTGAACAGGACGACGTGGACGGATCGTAGAGAGCCGGGACAAGGTACTTCCTCCCGTTGACACCGTGCGCGTTGTAGCTCGCCCCCGTCGCCTTATCCACCAGAAAGTTCCCGGCGTAGCCCGGGTACGCCCCGTCGGCGTAGATCCCGGTGCAAGCCGACGCCGCCTCAAGCGACGCCCCTGCCACGCCCTGGTAGTACCCGTTCGAGAACGGGTTCGTGGCAGTCCCGGCAAGGAGGCCTGCGAGGTTGATTACCATCCCGTCGACGCCGACATCGCCGTTGGGCGCCACAAGCGGCGGGCTCTGCGGGCCGTACAAAGGCTGGTGGAACGGCCACGCGCACTGGCCCGGGCACTGGGACTCCGAGTTGCCGACCCAGATGTACGCGAACTTCGACCTTCTGCCGTTGACCTTTCCGGAGCCGACGGCGGATCCGTGGGAGCCGCACCGGTTCATGCAGAACCCTTCGACGGCAACGTCGGAGGAGGTGAGCACGATGTTGACAGCGTTCCGCTGCTCGCCACGGGACGCGAGCTCGACGAGGTGTTTGCTCGTGAATGGTGAAGTAAAGGCAAGAGAGGCGAACAGCTTGAGTCGACGCGTTTGCTTTGTTAATGAATTGCTTTCGTTGGATAGCTAAGGGAAGAAAAACAAGACTCTAGTTTTGACCGAAAGAACGAGGACGAACCCAGTCAGTGCCTTTCTTTTGGGTCGCAAGAAAGAGGACGTGCCAGTGGGATAATTGCTTAAAAAAAAACCATAAATCGATTATAATTATGTTAATTCAATCAAATTTATCGATCGATAACGACGTGGATAATTTTTAATAATATTTAATTTTTTTTCCTACTCATATTGTGGCTGGCGAGGGTCACTAGAGCTTGCCGGCAATAGGGCGAGGGCTTCGTGGTGACGGCCGAGGCCGTCTCGGCGAGCGTAGTCTCTCCATGGCCTCGTCGGCCACAATAAGAGTAGGAAGAAAAAAATAAAAGGAAAAAAGAAAAATATAGTGTACGATATATTAAAAAAATTATCCATATCAACTTCGGTCAGCAAAATGGATTGAATTGACATAATTGCAAAATATTTAGGACTCAATTGGACAATTGCAGTAAGTTTAAGATATATATATTTTGTAATTTTCCCACGTGCCATTTGGTGTTGGAGGTGGAGCTAAGTTTCAAGCCTCTCATGTCCAAACCTTCGACGTACGTAAATCAAAATGAACTTTCCTTATAAATTGCAGACATTGTTAACGGTTGCTTCTACCAGTGGATCATCGATGAATTGTGAAGGAGTACCGTATGATGTAGAGACGGGCTTCATGCTTTGCTTGTGGTAGGATTGAAGCTCTTAGATTGAAGCTCCTACCTTGAGTGCGGTAAAGTATAAGATTAATTCATACAAAAATAAGAAAGTTTTTTTGTAACATGAAGGGAATCAATCCCGATTACAAACAGCGGAATTACTCTAGATTAACATCCCTATGATCATCTTGAATTACTGATCGTAAACGAGTACATTACACGAGGAACGTACCGTAATTTCCACAGATTAAGAGTCACGGTGCAGCGAGAGATTTGTGTCGATTTGACGTTTTGGAGAAGGGAGAATTGGCGTCATCATCGTGTCTATTCTGTCTTTTCTACAAAGCGTAAGAGGAACGTCATTTCTCTATTGTTGTTCCTCTATTAAAACAACAACGAACAGACGTGATCCTATATCACGTTTAAAATATATAACCGCCAAGGGGTGGGATACCTTACATGGGCGGACCACGGTACTTACCGTGCACCCCATATAATTCAACATCTCTCACTCGCCCATGAAGGGTCAACAACTCACACTCACCCACGAAGGGTTAAACATAACTCTCTCTTTTCTGCAAAGTTTATATTGACAAATAATCTATGCAACCAGCATACTGCGAGAGCTCGTTACCATACATTTGTTGGGAGTATATAGCGGCTCTAAAATAGTATGTTAACTCATAGTAGATTCAATATGCAGTACCCTAGATCAATCGGTCACATTTGCATCATCTCTCTTGATCTCTTTGATCTCTTTGAGGGCTCAAATACAATACATTGTATTTACAATCATGATTAACTCAAATAATCACAATTGATCGACCTATGAACACAAAGATTGAATGCGACATCCAAAATAAGTTGATCTTCCTCTTCCCTTAAACCTCTCAATCTCAGTCAAGCTCGCTTTTCTAGAAATGTCCCATTAGGTCGAATCAATCTCATAACCATTGGTAACACCCTAAGATAGCAAACACCAAAAAGAAATCTTGATAATAAGTAAGAGTCGTGAAGTGACTTGATTTGAGGAACTTTTGTCCTCGAGAGTCTCACACTGCTACAGAGTTAAGATCAAAACTCTTGCCAACTTTTATTGGTCGATTCATGCATACGTAATATGAAGTACGTATTACGGTATTCTCTCCTTTTCCATGGAGCGTATGTCTTTTCACTTTTAATACCGTACAGATGGTAGCTTAGATATACTCAATATCTAGCTTGAGTTCACAAATCTACTCTCTTTAATAGAATCTTTCAGAACTCACATATGGCATTAAGACAAATAAAGTGAAATATGTATGCTATATCACTTTTGGTGTTTCACTTTTGGACATAATAAAAATTATGACCTCATCTTAACACTTCTGTTAAGGCGACATTAAATTTTCAAGCTTCAACTCTCAATTATCACATAGATAATAAGTTTGAAATCGTCTCATCTCTATTTATCACTCAGTAAATAAAGGCGATTACCTAAGTGAGTAAGCTAATCTCATCTGTCCGACATACCTTCTCAACATAATGCACCAAGTATTAGTATGCATAAATATCATACAAACTCATAGGTATCAATAATGATAACAAATACCATTAACTGTGAACATTGGGAAATATAAATGTCAAGTACTCCCACTTTTACGCACTTCTAGAGATTTCAATATATGAAACTAATCATTTGCTAACACATGACTAGTGAGAAATATCTCTAGGTACTCACTTCACAAAAGAGCATGTGTGCTGTATGTTCACATTTTTTCTTACAACTATATTTTTCACAAAAACATATCGCATGTCTGTTTGCTTGGTCTGGCAATGGACCCTTAGTGTAAGCTCTTGTTGCTTAGCTGTCACAATCAACTAATAATTATGTATGCAGCATCTTTAGCAACACCTCACTAATCCAATCATCTCTTGAGCCAAACATTCTCTTGTACTACTGTTGATAACACCACGAGATCATCTTCCATCATGGATAATGCTATACGCGTTTGCTTAGCGCCACGAGATCAATTTCCATCGTGGATAAGGCTACACACCTTTGCTTCTTACTACTATAATACAAGGCACCATTTCTAAGTAAGAACGCAAATCTAAACCTTTTCCTCAGTCAACATCATCATAGCCTTCAAGGTGCAAATCTGTACCTTGATAACTCAATAAAAATTCAGCAGCACTTTTCAAGAATCTCAGGATTTTCTTGACGGCAATTCAAAGTTCTTGACCTGTAGTGGATTGGTATCTACACACCATTCCAATTACATAATAAATATCAGGTCTTTTACACACATATTATACATTAAGCTTCTGACAACACTAGCATATGGAACACTTTCCATTTCTTTATTTTGCTTGTGGAGTCTCGAGACACATCTTCGGCTCAGACCTTCACCTCTTGCAATATGAGTATCTTTTAATTTACAGTCTTGCATACGGAATCACTCAATGACTTTATTCATATAAGTCTCTTGTGAAAGAGATCACAATCTCTTTAAACGTATGCAGATTCACCCATATCTTCTATATAAAAAATTGAAAAATAACCAATTCTGATTGTATCAATTAACTCCATATGCTCCTAGCAATTAGTATATTATCAACATATAATGATAAGACCACATATTTATCTTTGGATCTTTTGATATATACAAACAATCTTCATCAATCGTCACAAATTCATATGCCACTACGGCATTACAAATATATATATATATATATATATATATATATTTATTTATTTATCATTGTCTCGAAGACTGCGTAAGGCCATATATCGACCTCAAAAGTCGATATACCTTTTGTTCTTGGCCTTCTATAACAAACACAATAGGTTGTTTCATGCAAAATTCTTCTTTTAATTCTCCATTGAGAAACGCAGTCTTTACATCCATTTGATGTAATCCAAGATCCATACTAATCAGTTTCAGAATAAGGTGAACTGATCACACTATTTCAATACAAGGCAAGCCTTATATCTCTTAATCGTGCCATCAACTTTACGCTTTTTTTTTATAACACACTTGCTCCCAATGGTTTTGTGTCCATTCGAAAGATCAATCAGTTTTCAAAACTTCGTTTGATCTCATTAATTCCATATTTTTTTTCATTGCTTGTATCCATTTTTTCCTTATCAGGGCAAATCGGAGCCTCATTTTATACTCCTTGACTTATTCTTTTTTTGTGGAGCAACCATGAAAGCTTTATATTCATTGTCTAAACATCGATAATTTGACGGAGAAAGCTTTTTGTGACTTGTTCGCCAAATTGGAGATCATACACTTAGTACATCATTCTCCATTACGCTTCACTAGGATCAAACAACGATGACATCTCACATCAAGTGGTTGCAACTGAGACTAATTCAAAATAAATTCCCCACTTCTCACATTGCTCCCACTTGGATAAGATGCCCTAGAAAAATCATTGTTGTGACATTCTAAATTCCTGTCATTTTAAGACTATGGAATGAGAAATATCTATCGATGTATTTCAATTTTATCTCGCTCAGACCTGATCAATTCGAGTTAACTGACCAGAAAGGGAAATGCTAACACATGACAAGTACGTGGACCTAGAAAACTCGAAAAAGGAAATTACGCTTTGACCATAAGGGCTGCCGAGGGAACATTTAGAACCATTACATGCCGATCAAATAACGATTAAGGAATTCATTGCTAACGTTATACGATTGGAGCACGGGTGATGCCGTTTGATCAATGTATAATTTGTAAAATTTTCCTAAATCGAACTATGACGATCGAGACCGTCGGAACTAGTAATGAACCCTCACAATTACATGACAACCAAAGTCGTCGTAACTTGAGTCGTCCTAAGTGTAACGAGAGCCATAGAGTCGATATGCGTAACGTCTGCAAAAGCAGCCCGTTAGTTCGAGATAAACTGAAGATACGATTGACGAGAGATCGATTATGAAACGGAAGCTCGAATTTGGCAAATGAAAATGAAGAATTCCAACAATTCAAAAGGAATTGGACGTCGCCTCATCGAGGGTAATTTAGATAGGGAAAAAGTGAAATTTGGACTGGAAGTGAAAAATTACCCTTTTGCCCCTCAAAGGACATTCCTTTCTTTAGAATCAAGCGAGGGCATTTTTGTCTTTTGTCCTCCCTTGTAGTGGCCGAATTCTAGGGGCCAATTTAGTCATTAAACATTGAAGATATTATGAAGAAGTGGACAAGTGTCATCAAATGGGAGGTCTCATCCATTTAGACCCTAGATTAGGTGGCGTTAATTACAAGTCAAATCTTCACCTACTCTCTCTCTCTCTCTCTCTCTCTCTCTCTCTCTCTCTCTCTCTCTCACATACACAACTTGGGGATTAAGCTAAGAAGACTCACTTCTTCCTCTTGCTCAGCCGAAGACACCCTTTCTCTTTCCCATTTCTCATTTTCTCTCTTGCTTTTCTCTCTCTCTCTCTCATGGAACCCTCTCGGCCAGCAGCTTCCCCCGCCGTTCGTTCTCTTCGTCGCCGGCTTCCGGCCACCATCCTACTCGACGCCGACCACCACAACGACCGTTAGTTTCTTCTCTACAACCTCCAAGTGACCGATCGACCATTCGTTGCTCCATTTGACTCGTGGAGCCGCCGGAACCCGCGTAGGTCAGAATAGGAGCTAACCTGACCGTGAGCTCCTTTGGACAGACTTTGGGTGCTTGTCTTACTTCCAAATCGAGGTGAGACCTCTTTAAGATATAGTATTAATGTTTAGTAAGTTTAATTTGAAGTTTGATTGAAGAAAGATGGGTTTTAATGGATGAACTTGGATGGAATTCCTCTAGGACAGAATCTGTCCTCTTCGACGGGTTTGGGAATCGAGCACTTTTGAAGGTCGTGGAAGCATCGCCTTGCCTCGAAACTTGTTGGTAAGACACCCTAAGACATTATACTACATATTAGCAAAAGATAGGTGACTTAGATTGAAGTTTTGAAGGACGATTTGTATGGATTTTCCTAGGAACAGAATCTGCCCTGCGCCGGACAGATTAGGACCCGAAGTTTGTTGCGATTCTTGGAGGAGTTTGTTGCTTAAAATAACTTGGTGAGTTGATTCTAACCCTTCCCTAGGATGTTGGGTTACTAAAGGGTGGATCTTTGGTGACATTGAAAGGATTTTAAAGGTTGTTTGGGTGAGAAAAACGTGAAAGACCGAGAGGTGCCCAAATCTGTTTTCAGCGCGCACCAATTTTGAAATGGCTCGTTTTAATTCATCCGATATCCAAATTGAGTACCATTTTTGCTTACATGTTCGTAAGATCTTGAAGAACAAGATACTAGAAATTATTTTATAAAAAATTTAGTATAAAAATTGCAATTTTCTTGAGAACGAACCTTGTCGTGGGTGGGCAGTTCTATGGATTGGGGTCATTGATGACGTTTCTTGATTGAATGTTCCATTAACATGCCTAGAGAGTGTCGAGTTGATGATGTGGTTGTTTGGTGATGAAACGGTATATGAGAAAATGGGCATGTGTTGATTAATTGGGATTCAATCGAGGGCTTTAATGCTCGGTGTCGCAATTGGTGGCGAATGATGCATAGTGTGACGATGTGCATGTGTATGATGGCCGAATGGCTTGTTTTAATTGATGAACCGGATGTGCTTAAATGTGTGCCTTAAATGGCGATGGCATGAATTTGCTTGTGACTGTGAAATTGGGATTAATGAGAAGATTCACAATGATGTTTTATGGCCAATACATTGAGCTGGGAAGGAAGTTACTCCCAATGACCTCACGAGGTCTTGCGGCTAGAGAGTCCTACATTGACCGAATCATCTCGAAGGTTGTAAGAATCGAGAGTCAGGTAGTGACCGAATCATCTCTAGGTCTGGACGCGAGAGTCCTATAATCGACCGAATCATCTCGATGGCGCGGAGTGTCGAGAGTCTATAGAGATCGAATCATCTCGCAGCGAGAGTCATGATGACCGAATCATCTCGATAAGGCGTCGAGAGTCATGTGATTGACCGAATCATCTCGCGGCCCAAGTAGGGCGGCCCTTGATGGGCATAAAGGAGATAAAAGACTGAAACATGACCTTGATATATTTTCGAGTCTGTATGCTTGAATTGGCTGGAATGCTTGGAATGCTTAGAGTGCATGGAATGTCTGTTATGCCTTTTCATATTTTGTCGATTCAGTCCTAAACCTTTTAATTTTGCCGATTTAGTCCTAAACCTTTTTTTTTTTGTCAGTTTAGTCTTTCGGCCGATTTACCTCTCGGAAATTGCTCACGTGGATTCTTGGTCAGCGCCGGCCGTCCTGCGTGGCTGGTTCGGCATTGACGTGGCCGCCGGAAAATGAAAACGATGACATTTTTTTTTTGTTGCCTGGGTAAATAGCCATCAAAGCATGCCCAAATTGAGAACCCTAAAAGTCCCTCCTCACTCCGTCATTCCTCACGACACTGAAAACACGCCCAAATTAAAGTCTCTCATTCCTCCACGCCGGAGCGATGCTAAACGGCTGTCGGATGCTCGACGACGCTCCTCCCGTTCGCGGCGTCTCTCGTCAGCAATAGCCCCTGGCGGGCGACGACGAGCGATGACTCTCGACGTAACGAGCAATCAATCGCCCCTGGGTCCTCGGCGATGAGCGACTACTCTTGACGACGCAAAGGGGATATAAGCGAGCAGTCGGCAGGGACATTGGCGACGACTTGACGGGAAAGACGAGCCACGGTTGCACGGTTCATCGAGGCCCGATTCATCTATACCCCGTCGCTGGTGAGTTTTGTTCACTTGGTTCTGTTTTGCTTTGGCCGTGCTTCTCTGATTCTTTGAGAATCTATAATACATAGTTGCTAAGCATGTGCTTGACAATGTCTTCTTGAAACGTTGAAGGCTTCAGTTTTGGTTAAAAAAAAATGAGAACAACCTTGTCCATATGGGTCATTGAAGTATAAATATCTCGAATTGTTCCTGACAGTGTCGAGTCTCTTCTCATGTGGCCTTTTACGTTGATCCTCTATTAATATGTGTTTTCTTTTTATGTAGGGTCAACATGAGAGGCAACTCAGCATTGGTTCGCCTTTTCCATGGTGGAAAATTTGTCCGACGCCCAACGCTTGAGTATGTTGGAGGGAAGATGGATCTAGTATGCGTAGATATCAACTCCATGAGTTATGAAAGGTTCATTATAGACATCGAGAATGGGGCAAATGGTAAATTTGAAAAGCTTTATTTTAAGTGTCCTGGAAAGTCTCTGGAAGATGGTTTGAGATGTTGTTGTTTGTTTGAAAAACAAAATAAAATAGTGCCTTTTTTGTATCCCACATAGGATGCAAGGGAGAGAGAAAGTCTCTTTATTAATTATAAAGCTGTTATAGCTTTTCAAATAAAGAGAAATGGGTAAATGGGCTAGTCCCCACGATACCCGTGTGCGGGTGCACGATTATTAGGCGCACTTTGCACGCTTGCGCGGTCGCGAGTAATTAATGGCACTAATCAACGATCAATTTATTTTTAATTTTTTAATTTTTGAATTTATAATTAAAATAAATTTTTTATTACAACCGAAACAGTACGACTGTTTCACGTAGGTGTTGCAATTATTGAATTTAATTTTTTTTTAAATTCAATTAACTGTTTATGTCCAAGAGTTGCAATTTTTCAGAAGTGGCAGTTTTTTGGACAATGAAAAGTTGTGTCCGAATAAACTAATTTTTTGGACAATGAAGAGTTGTGTCCAAATTAACTGCAATCCAGACACGAAGTGGTGTCTGAAATTAACAACTTTTGGAAACGAATAGTTGTGATTGAATGATGCCTTTTGAGACATGAAGAGTTGTCTTCTTTCAAGTTTTATATATTGAGTGATTTGTTCAATTTTCTGCCACTTCTTCTAAACTTAAAGTTTCGATTTCTTAAAAGACACATAGCCATTGTTTCCGATTGTTTCCCTTGAGAGATCCTGGAGAAATATCAGAATTGCTATCTGCTATTCTCGTAAGACTTTGTTGTATCCTGGAGGATATTTGTCAAGACCATTAGCAACGTTGTGGGGCAAATAAATCCTTAAAGAGAGTGTCTTACACGCCTCAAAGTCTGATTCTATTGTTCATCCCATTCGAAGTTATTTTACCAACATAAGATTCATATTTGATGATAATGCTCTTGTTGATCTACTTTTCCGTCATTTGCATCTAGAGTGTCTTGAGGTTTATGGAGAGTATTTTGATGATGAGGTAGATGAAGGTGCTGGTAATGGTGATGGCATTGGTGAGGGTGGTGAGGGCATTAGTGTGGGTGTTAGTGAGGGTTTTGTCCAGGGCGAGGACATTGGTGAGGGTGTCGACGATGGTGTTGATATGGATAATGATTTCTTAATCGATGAAGGTGAAGAAATTGATTCAGATAACGAACACTCAACTTGCTAGTTGATGCAAAGTTCTTGACCGATGATGAGGATAATGATGATGAGGACCTTATAGAAGGCAGGAAGAATATTAGAGAATTCCACAAGAGGGCCACCAAGGTTGGATTCAAGCAGAACCACTTACGAAGGTTGTTCCATCCCAACAATCTATAGGAGAACCATCTATTCCGCGACAACCTGATGGGGTTATTTCTGAAGTCAGTTACCAAACAAACTATTATGAAACAGATGGAGATGAGAGTTTGGATTCTGATGTACAAGAAGAAGATGTCGTTGTGACAAGAAGAAAAAGCAGGTTTCCAAGTTATGATCCTGACTGTGCATCCCCTTTTTTTACTATATCTATGAAGTTTGATGATGGTAGGCAATTTAAAGATGCTCTCAAAAAGTATTCTGTGGCCGAGCGTAAAGAGATAAAGTTTATCAAGAATGAAAAAAATTTGTTAGAGCTAAATGTACTGATGAAGATTGTCCTTGGAAGATTTCTGCATCTTTTGATGCTAGAAGTGGATCATTCCTTGTGAAGACCTACCATGAAGAACATACATGTAGCATTAGCTTTAATAATAAGAGAGCCACCAGTTCTTGGTTGGCAAAGCGCTATCTTGGTCAAATAAGGGCAATGCCGACAATGAAAACCGCTGCTTCGAAGGAGCTTATTAAGGATCAATTGGGTTTAAATGTTAGTATGAATCAGTGTACTAAGGCTAAGCTACTTGCCTTTGAAGTTTTGATGGGAAAATATAAAAATGAATATGCATAGTTGTGGGATTATTCAGAGGAGCTTAGAGCCACAAATCGTAGGAGTACGGTTACATTGAAGGTTGAAAACATAGACTCGAAGGCATTGTTTGAGAGAATGTACATATGTTTTGCTGCATGCAAAAAAGGCTTTCTTGATGGATGTAGAAAAGTTGTGGGGTTAGATGGTTGCTTTTTAAAAGGAATTTGTAAAGGAGAGATCTTGTGCGCCATTGGAAGAGATGCAAATGATCAGATGTTCCCAATTGCATGGGCAGTTGTAAGAGTTGAGAGTGGAGACACATGGACTTGGTTCCTGACAAATTTAATGTGGGACCTCAACATAACAAGCACATATGGACAAGGTTGGGTCATAATTAGCGACAAACAAAAGGTAAGTGCCTTATGTCTTTTTTAATTGTTGTGCCTCTTGAATTATCACACTTGTAATATGTTTTATTAACAGGAATCGTATTTTTTAGGACCTTCTACAAGCTGTAGCTGATTTGTTGCCTACAGCTGAGCATAGAATGTGTGCTAGGCATATCTATGCCAATTGGGGCAAGAAGTATAAGGGGATACAGATGCAGAGATTGTTTTGGCGGTGTGCTAAGAGTAGTACTATGGTAGATTTTGATGAAAATGCTCGAGCATTGAAAAAAATCAGTCCTGCCGCATATCATGACTTGGTTCAAACTGAGCCCAAGCACTGGTCTAGGGCTTTCTTCACCACTGATGTCAAATGTGACATAGTTGATAACAACTTATGTGAGGCATTCAATGAAAGAATAATAGATGCTAGGTGTAAGTCGATTTACAGTATGTTGGAGGAAATGAGGATAATGATAATGACAAGGATGCATACACAGAGGGATGTGTGTGCTCGATGGAAGAGAGATTGTGGTCCAAGGATCGTAAAGAAGTTGGAAGAAAATAGACATGATGCGATTTACTGCCAAGTGGTATGGAATGGTGATATTGGATATGAGGTGCTAGATAAGAGTTCGAAGTATGTGGTTGATGTGTTCACGAAAGACTGTACTTGCAGGAGGTGGCAGCTTACTGGCATCCCTTGTTGCCATGCCATTTGTGCTTTGAATGATAAGAAGAAAGATGCATATGATTATATTGATGAGTGTTACAAGAAGGAGAAGTTCTTACTTGCATATAAGAACATGTTGATGCCAATTCGAGGAGACAGATTTTGGAAAAAAAAATAATAGAGAGGCACCTGAACCGCTACCAACCAGGGTGAAACTTGGTAGACGTAGACACAAAAGATTAAGGGAGGAAGGTGAGGTACCAAGTCAAACTAGGATGTCGCGAAGAGGGATGAAGATGACCTGTCGAACTTGCAAGAAGACGGGACACAATAGTTTGACATGTCCCATGAAGAAGGCTGGGTGTGCGACATCGCAAACAAAATTTTCGAGGCAAAGACATCCGGTAAGTACTTCCATTTTCATCTCGTTATGCTTTCTTCATTGAAGTAACTTTAAATTGATATTACTCTTTCAAGGTCCAGAGACGTACAAGCAAAGGCGCGAGTGCTAATGTTGGCGGAACACCATTTGCTAGTGCTGCTTCAGTGACTCCTATGCATGGGACTGTTAGTTTTATTTTTTTTCATCTGTTCAAATTTGACCACAACTGTTCAAACTAAGGATAAGAGGACTAAAGGCATATGAGGGTAAATCAGCTTATGCTTTGTGCGCATTTTCTTTCATGAAAGGACCTGATGCTGAACCAATCACTTTTCTTGGGAAAACTTTAGTAAGTTGCTCTTGTAGAAGACACCATCATACTTTAGATTTCCTAATCTTTTGTCAGAATAATGTTGAGAAGTGCTCTTTGCATGAGAAGAATGAGCTCGAGATTTTTTATGATTTGCATAGTTAGTTCAGAATCGATTTGTTTCGTTGATCAATTTTTGTTAACTAACGAAATCTAATAATGACAGGTTGAGAGTGCAAGTGCCAGACAGGACAAGAGACGACGAGTTGATAAACCTACATAGGTTAAATCAAGAAGTGATAGGAAGTTGTGTGTTTTTTTTGTTGCGATGGGTTCAATGAAGTAGCATTGCAGCCCATATTTTTGTTTATCGTTGACAGGTTGGTCTATAGCAAACTATTTGGCTAATGGTGACCGGCGCTTGAGGGGGTATTGTTCCGTAATTTTATTAAATATATGTATTTTTATGTTTCATTAATCCATAAAATGCATGCATGATAGTAACTACTATTGGTTTTGCCTCACCAGGTTATTGGTTCTCTAGCTGGTGCTGTACTTTGCTGCTCTTTTTGTGGAACAGAGGTCTGATCAGGATGCTGAGAGATCAGATTAGGATGGTTTCTGCTCATACCAGCCATCACATATACACAAGGGCTACAAGCAGATAGATGTTTTGCAATTTCATCTCACTTATAATGGGCGGCTATATACCCCGCATAATGTTCAAAGGGTAGAGTTCCATTGAAGCCTGGCAACAAATTCACTACAGGGTCTTTTGCGTTATGTTTCTAGCTCTAGCCCCTTGTTAGTCCTTTCTTGTCTTCATCTCATCTGGTATCGATATGTAATGGAGGAAAACTTTCGGAAATGACAAGTAACTTGTTTTTGTCTAAAATGGCTGAATACTATGAGCAATGTTATGTTGGGAAAATCGAAGAAGTTTTGAAAATCAAAGAAGTTTTTGCTGGCTCCTTGTGCCACAAAAGAATCAAAAGGCGCTACCGATCTCATCAGAATTTAACCAGATTCTCATACATTTGATAAGCGTTGCCACCAGAAGTTTGTGGATCTCATCTGTTTCATTGGTCTATCCCAGAGAGGGTCACTACCCGAGTCTTCGTGCCCTCAACACCCTCAACACTTCGTATCATCAGAATTCTCCAAAAAGTTTTATTTGAATGAATCGACTTACGTCATATTTGCCAAAAGTCCTGCGGATTCTCAGTACTAGATTTGTACATCCAAAGGTTCTATATGCATAAAAAAATCATAATAACCCACAAAACAATATTCACTTCATTCATCCCATTTATATATAGAACATAGGTACAAAATATATTCAAATTGACACACTACGGCAAACTCATACATTGTGTTATTACTATAAGCAACGACAGTACAACCGCAATCATCTTCAATCAAAAATTTTCTTTCTTCATGTCTGTCAATTCTTGTTTCACTTGCTTCATTTGTTTCAGTTGTTCCTTGAGAGCTTTGACCTCAGCGACTATTGAACAACCATCATCCTCATTATGGGTCGATATTGATTCTGGCTTGACATTGCTCCGGTGAAAACTTTTGGACTCACTCCTTGCCGATTGACTAATTTCCTCATCAACCCAAATGAAAAAATTACAACTTTCCCCTTTATTATTGCGGTTGTATCTTGGGTAGCCATGGAATCGTCTTCCCCAATTGTCTTTTGTCCTTGCTATACGCAGAGGAGCTTTGAGGCCACAATAGCAAAGTACGAACGTATCGTTCTCGGTTGGAGGGACCGACATCATCGATTGTGCCATCTGCAAGGGAAAAAGTGAGGATATTTAATTAAGGAGGGATTATTGTAGCAGATTTATATAAAGTAATAAATTCTTCAATTTTCTGTCGGCATACACAAAGCTGTTGACAAAAAATTATTACTCCAATCAATTAGTACCAGTTGAAAGAACATTTAAGGGTGTGCACGAGACACATCTCAGGGCGTACATGAGACTCGCCTATGGTATGCAACAAAGCAGTTTTCTCATAAGATCGATATGCTCTATCAAAGTAAGAATTTCAGTTGTCCAATTTTCATCTGCATAGGATTTACTTCCTCGAACAAGCCATTGACACTGTCAGGAACAATTCGAGATATTTATACTCCAATGACCCATCTGGACAAGGCTGTTCTCATTTTTTTTTAACCAAAACTGAAGCCTTCAACGTTTCAAGAAGACATTGTCAAGCACATGCTTAGCAACCATGTATTACATATTCTCAAAAAATCAGAGAAGCACAGCCAGTGCAAAACAGAACCAAGTAAACAAAACTCACCGGCGACGGGGTATAGATGAATCGGGCCTCGATGAACCGTGCAACCGTGGCTTGTCTTCTCCGACAAGTCGTTGCCAATGTCCCTGCCGATTGCTCACAAATATCCCCTCTGTGTCGTCGAGAGTCGTCGCTCGTCGCCGAGGACCCAGGGGCGATTGATTGCTCGTTGCGTCGAGAGTTGTCGCTGGTCGTCGCCCGCCAGGGGCTATTGTCGACGAGAGACGCCGCGAACGGGAGGAGCATCGTCAAGCATCCGATAGCCGTTTACCGTCGCTCCGGCATGGAGGAATGAGAGACTTCAATTTGGGCGTGTTTTCAGTGTCGTGAGGACTGACAAAGTGAGGAGGGACTTTTAGGGTTCTCAATTTGGGCGTGTTTTGATGTCTATTTACCCAGGCAAAAAAAAAAAAACGTCGTCGTTTTCATTTTCCGGTGGCCACGTCAATGCCAGGCCGGCTACGTAGGAAGGCCGGCGCTGACCAGGAATCCACGTGAGCAATTTCCGGGAGGTAAATCGGCTGGAAGACTAAATTGACAAAAAATAAAAAGGTTTAGGACTAAATCGGCAAAATTAAAAGGTTTAGGATTGAATCGGCAAAATATGAAAAGGTTTAGGACTGAATCGGCAAAATTAAAAAGGTTTAGGACTGAATCGGCAAAAATGCAATAGGTTTAGGACTTTTTTGACAATTTTCCCGAGAGGATCCCTTGCCAAGCCGCAAAGGGGGCAGGGATGCCCCTATCAATCATGACCGTCCGTTCAATCACGGATGGTCGTGATTTGACCGAAAAAAATTATTTTTTAAAGGGGTGGCAATTTGGAAAGATCGAGGCCGTCCGTGATTGAATGGACGGCCCTGATGTGATGGGGGCACCCCTGCCCGGATTTGACATGGGCAGGAGATCCGGATCTGTTAAGACAACTCTTTAAGTCACTTATCAGCAAAAAACAATAATGTTCAATGTATCTATTGTAATCATTGATGTTCTGAACATAATAGTACATATCAAATTTTGTTAAAGTTTGTTTGTTTGTTTTTTTTTAAATCGACCAAGAGAAACAAAGTTAGATTCGAGCAGGATAATTACATAATTGGTCCTAAACTTTGGCAGAAAATGCAATATGGTCCCTAAACTTTTAATTTGTTTAATTTAGTCCCTGAACTTTGGCAGAATGTGCAATTTGATCCATAAACTTTTGACTTGTTCAATTTAGTCCCTAAACTTTTAGTGCATGTTCAATCTAGTCCCTGAATTATAGGAAAATGTTCAATACAGTCGTTTTGTTAATTTAAGATTAAGGATAACGTTGAACATTTTCATATAGTCCAGGGACTAATTGAACATTTACTAAATGTTCAGGGACTAAGTTGAATAACTCAAAAGTTTAGGGATCAAATTGCACATTCTGCCAAATTTCATTGACTAAATTGAACAAATTAAAAGTTTAGGGACCAGATTGCATATTCTGCCAAAGTTTAGGGACTATTTATGTCATTTGGCCGATTCCAGCTAAGAGTACGAAGGAAATCGAGGAAAGTGAGAGGATGGCAACTGCCAGCAAGGAGAGAATGGTGAGTAGAGGCAAGAGAGGCTAACGCGAGTTGACGTGTTTGCTTTTTAATGTTCAACAGCTAAGTCTAAAGCAAGACTCTTTTTTTGACTCTTAGAGAACGAGGAAAAAACCAGTCAGTGGCCTTCATTTAGGTCGCAAGAAGGGGGACGTGCCAGTGGGGTACTTACTTAAAAAACTCATAAATCCACTGTAATTATATCAATTCAATTTCCTTTATGGATTGATATTGACGTGAATACTATTTAATAATATTTCAATATTTTATATTTTCTTTCTGCGCTTACTGTGGCCCGCAAGGGGCTTCACGGCTACGGGCGAGGCCACTTCCCCTTATCTAGACAAGGGCAACCTTACCATGGCCTCGCCGGCCATAGTAGGAGTAATAAGGAAAAAAAAAAGAAAAAGGAAAAATATAATATCAAATATTTAGAATATTAATAAAAATTATTCACATCAACGTCGGCCGATAAGATGGACTAAATTGATATAATTGTAAAATGTTTAAGACTTAATTGCCTAAAAAAACTAGGACTAAATTGGAAATTCAATAAGTTTAAGACTTTTTTTGATAATTTTGCCACGTTTTAGTTGGTGTTGGAGGTGGAGCTAATTGTCGAGCATCTCATGTATCTCATGTCCAAACCTTCGACATCTATCATCAATTGCCCACGAACTTTGCTTATGAATTGCGGACATTCTCAACTGTTGTTTATATTGATGGATCAACGGTGAATTGAAGGAGTATGATGTCATCATGCTTCTCTTGTGCTATTATAGAAGCTCCTACTACGAGAGCGGTGAACATAAGATTAATTCATATGAAAATAAGAATTTTTTTTTCGTGACAAATGATCCAATTCACATCTAAAACCCCCCAAAAGCAACACTAGCCATACAAGAAGGTGACCTTTTTGGATGTGGATTTTTTTAAAAAAATTTGTCAAAAAAAAAGATTTCGTTCTTCAATAAGGATAATATTCAAAAGGTACATAAAATTCTTTCAAGCTCCTAGAAAAAAAAAATAACTAGAAGCACGCTCTCATCCTCCACAAATAGATCTGCCATCATAAAATTTCGGCTGCCATTCACCAATTCAGTAATGAGCACACATTGTGAACTCACACTCTAATTGTAACGGCTTGCGGCGCGTGTCTAAGTTTGATGTCTCCATCACCATCACTGAGTAATAACACCAACATCAGTTTATTGAAAGAGCACATATGAAATACTTGTAAGGAACTCCTAGATGAACCCTTGAATCTAAACTTAAATTTAAATATGGAGAAGAGAGTAGCATAATCTCGGAGAAATAACGAAGGGGTGTCATGAACATCCTTATCGGTGGTTGTCAACTGGATAAATGAGGCAACTGATCTTCACATTCACCCAAAATTAGCTACAGAAATATATTCACATTCATAAGCTCCCAAAATATAGAAGAGAGAAAATGAAAGATTATTCAAGCAAAGAAAAGAAACTAAAACCCAAAATTAGCAAAGATAGGAATGGTGGGGGAGGTGGAGAAGGAGGGAGAGAGAGAGAGAGAGAGAGAGAGAGAGAGAGAGAGAGAGAGAGTCTTTCTCTCCCTCAGAGTGTGCGGCTACTGAAAGCCTACAATGGAGGAGAGGGAGGGAAAAAGAGAAAAAGGATGTCCCGCCTTGTTCAAGGCCAGATACTTGGAGATGGATGTTGATCGATGTATCATTTAAAAGGGGGTGTGTGTGTGTGTGTGCGCATGTGTGTGTGTGCGCATGAGAGAGAGAGAGAGAGAGAGAGACAGAGAGAGACTTTAAGATATTACAAACAATTCAACTTAAAAAAATAATATACACGTCAATGGTTTGCTCGTATTTCTCTGCAATATTGGCCTATTAAAGGAGTGATCTTCGCCTTCCTAGAAGTTTGCGAGAAGCGTCACACCTATTCAAGCTCAAACTTTGTGATCACTCTGCCTTGTCGTCGAATTATATATGATCAATTGACCACACATCAACTAAAGGAGAAACAAGCTCCGATGTCATTTCCAAACTTTGACCAACTAAAAGTAATAATTTGAATGAACCACGAAATGGTAATCATTTAAAACGATCTATGCTATATACATCATTTTCATTAAGCAATATCAAGAATGCTCATCCCATGCGCCTTTTGCCACTACCAATGACTAAACTAGTATTAATAATCGATTTTTCTCGCGCCCTCGACCCAATTACCTCCATTTGGTCCACAATAATATAATGAATACCTAATTAGAGCATACATTCATGAGGTAATTTCTTTCTTCCCAAATGGTGAAATTAGCCCGCTTGATCTATTGAATAGTTTGATTAAAGAGTTGAAATCCTTAGATTAAGAGTGGATTAATCCGCTTGCTTTGCACTGACGCACAAATTGTGGCAAATAAAAGCGGTTTGCCTTTTCCATTAACTATAATTAATGGCTATAACATGGAGCAACAAAAAACCAATAAACAAATGAATGAATCAATCCAGCAGCCAAAACGTCATCATTTCGGTCTGTTGCCATTTCCCTCATACTAGCGTTGAACAGGATGACGTGGACGGATCATAGAGAGCCCGGACCCAAGTACTTCCTCCCGTAGATGCCGTGCGCATTGTAACTTGCCCCCGTCGCCTCATCCACCAGTAAGTTCCCAGCATAGCCCGAATACGTCCCGCTGGCGTAGATCCCGGTGCATGCCAACGTTGCTCATGCCTCGCCCTGGTAGTACCCGTTCGAGAACGAGTTCGTGGCGGTCCTGGCGAGGAGGCCTGCGAGGTTGATCCGTACTTGAAGATTCTCAATTATGAAGATCAATCGAGGACGTGAATTAACGGAGACAAGGATGACTCACCTAATGAAGTGATCTATCTATAGAAACTCAGGATCACGATTGTGTGGATGACTTGATCCAAAGAGGTATACTTTCTTTTGTCAACCTCAACGGCTACGAAATCTTTTTGATACGATCTCATCCAAACGGGAAAATTTTGGAGAGCAATCATTTGAAGATCTTGCAAATGGCACTTGGATATGGAGTATAAAAGGACATTTTGAGGTTGAAGAAGAAAGGACGAGGAAACATAATTTATAATTCCAATATTAAGAAAGCTTCACATCCTCCATGTACCTTTGATTATACACTATAATACTTAGAGGAGAACATACGAGTGAAAAAAGTGTTAGACGATAATTTGCACACAATATTGTAAACCTCTGAGTTATTCACTAGTAGAATTCAACGGATCGACTGCTAACTTGAAGAAGTGAACGTAGACTTGAACTAAGTTGAATCACTATAAATCTTCTGTGCACTTTCTCTCATTCTTACTTTTTGATTATTTATTGTGACAGTTGAATTGTGCAAAGCGTTGCATCTGGTTACTTACTGATAATTGAATTGTGTAACACGTTGCATCTGAGATTATCTCTAGACCAACTAGCTATCATTTTTTGAATTAAGTATTGAGCATTCTCATTTATATTTCACATTGATTTTCTAAAAATCTGTTAAAACACCTATTCACCCTACTCTAGATGATAACACTAGCCCCAACATTTGGCATCAGAGTCCGGTACTCATTTTTCTTAAAGTGTTATTACTTCTAAGCTAACGATCTTTATGGCTAGTAACTTTTCTCCCACAAGGACCGAATAAGATAGCAACAACAGATCATCTTACTTCGAAGGAAAAGAGTACAATGATTGACAGAATAAATTTAAGAGTTATCTCAAAAGTCAAGACTCGCAGATATGGGATGTTGTCCAAAGAGGGGTTAATCCAAGTGCAAGCACAACATGCGGCTCAAATGGAGAGGACAATATCAACACTACTCCCATGGCTACTCTAACTGCCACTAAATTAGCAAAGGGAGATGTTCTAGATGCTAACGCTATTTATTCATTTTACAGTGCATTATCTCCCACTAAATACAAACGTATTGCAGATTGTTCCTCGTCAAAAGTGATTTATGAAGAAATAGACAGTGTCAAGGAGACCAAGTCAACATCCTTCTTATAGTCGGTACGAAGCCTTCAAAATGTAGCCCAATGAAATAGTGAAGGAAATTTTTAATAGATTCACTGAAATAGTGAATGGTCTCACCTATTATGAGCAACTTGTCTCTGGATCGATGTGAGTAAACAAGTTTATGAGGGTACTCACAAAGGAATGAGACAATATCAAAACATCAATTCGAGAGATTTAGAGGATATCACCTTTATCTATGGATAAACTCATTTGAACTCTTCAATCTTACAAGGATGAAAGAATAAATGAGGAAACTCACTCAAAAGATAAGAAATCCATTGCTTTGAAATGGTTGATGAAATTTGCTGAAAAAGAAGCTGATTTGCCTTCTTTTCTACAGTGGCTACTTCTCTGTGGAACATCTGAAAATCCCGCAATGACTTCGTCTTTCGGGGTAAACCTCCGAATACCCAAGAGATAGTGGAATTGTCTCTATTCGTGCAAGCGAATTATAGAAAATGGAACTCCCATAAACCAGAAACAAGGAAATATTCAACCTTTGCTGAGCCGCAAGCGGCAAGCCTGGATGCCGCTAGAAGAGAAAGCCCCTAAATTCAACGTTGGTGCTTCTTTCGTTGGTGATTTGATGGATGGCGTCGTAACTGGTATATGCAGAGATTATACAGGCGCGATAGTCATGGGATGATTGGTGAAGGTCTCCTCTATACCTCAAGATGAAACCCTAGCCGTCGTTGAAGCTCTCCAAGTTGTAGCCTTGAATGAAGACAGAACTATCAGCATTACTTTGGAGTCAAATCGTGCAGATCTTGGAAGCTCTGATAAGCGAGTCTGTAGATCAATTTAGTTGGGAGGAGCACCTACGTATCATGGACTATCTCAAGCGCCTCAAGGCACTTCTTTATCCGCGTAGCCCATTGTTCGCGGGCTTCAAATGCAGTTGCTATTGGATCGCAAGAACCAATGACTTGGCTCTCTTCCTCAAAGCTGGCTTTCACAAGCTCTTTGGATTTTTCCAGAACTTCTTTGTAAGCTAATAAAAATTGTTGTTCCACAAAAAAAAAATGGCCAAAATATTTAGGGCTGAATTGTGAATTGGACAATTAAAAAAGTTCAAGACTTTTTTTTTTTTGTAATTTTCCCATGTGCCAGCTGGTGGTGGAGGTGGAGCTTATTCTCGATCATGTTATGTATCTCATGTCCAAACCTTTGATGTCTATCGTCAATCGACACGAACTTTCCATGTGAATTGCAGACATTGTTAACATTCGTTTCTACTGGTGGATCAATTGTGAATTGGAGGAGTATGATGTAGTGGCGGGCTTCAAGCTTCGCTTGTGGTATGATAGAACCCGAGTGTGGATAAGTATAAGATTAATTCATATGAAAATAAGAAAGTTCCTTTTGTGACAAATGACTCAATTCCCATCTGAAATCCCCCAAATGCAACACTTGGAGTAGCCACACAAGAAGGTGGTCTTTGTGAAGATGGACGTTCGACGTATCATTTAACATGGTATGTATATGCTATGTGAAACTTTAAATTATTACAAACTCTATATACATTGGCCTACTAGATGAGTGATCTTCGCCTCCCTAGAGGTTTGTGAGGAGCATCACACTTGTTCAAACTCAAACTCTATGATAATTCTGCCTTTTCGTCAAAATATATATGATCAAATCAATTCACAGACCACAAATCAAGTAAATGAGGAACAAGCTCCGATGCCATTTCCACGATACTGACCACCTAAGAGCAATAATTTGAATGAACCATGAAGTGATAATCATTTAAAATAATCTATGTTGTATAGCATTTTCACTAAGAAATATCGTGAATGCTCATCCCAGTGAATGCTCTTCCCACGTGCCTTTTGCCATAACCAATGACTAGACCAGTATAAATAATGAATTTCTCTCGCGCCCTCGAGGCTCGACCCAATGACCTCCATTTGTCCCACAATAATATAATGAATAATTAATTGGAGCATACATGCACAACGTAATTTTTTTTCTTCCTCAAATGGTGTAATTAGCCCGCTTGATTTATTGATAAGTGTGATTAAAGGGCTGAAATCCCCAGAGATTAAGAGTGGATTAGTCCGCTTGTTTTGCACTGGCGCATGAATTGTATCAAATAAAAGTGGTTCCCCTCTCTCGTTAACAATAATTAGTGGCTACAATACGGAGCAACAAAAAATCAATATACAAATGAATGAATCAATTTGGTAAGCCTAAACGTCATTGTTTGGATCTGTTGCCATTTCCCTCAAACCAGCGTCGCACAGGACGACGTGGACGGATCGTAGAGAGCCGGGACCAGGTACTTCCTCCCGTTGACGCCGTGCGCGTTGTAGCTCGCCCCCGTCGCCTCATCCACCAGCAACTTCCCGGCGTAGCCCGGGTACGCCCCTTTGGCATAGATCCCGGTGCAAGCCGACGCCGCCTCCAGCGACGCCCCCGCCTCGCCCTGGTAGTACCCGTTCGAGAATGGGTTCGTGGCGGTCCCGGCGAGGAGGCCTGCGAGGTTGATTACCATCCCGTCGACGCCGACGTCGCCGTTGGGCGCCACAAGCGGCGGGCTCTGAGGGCCGTACAGGGGCTGGTGGAACGGCCACGCACACTGCCCGGGGCACTGCGTCTCCGAGTTGCCGACCCAGATGTACGCGAACTTGGACCTTCTGCCGTTGACCTTACCGGAGCCGACGGCGGATCCGTGGGAGCCGCACCGGCTCATGCAGAACCCCTCGACGGCGACATCGGAGGAGGTGAGCACGATGTTGACGGCGTTCCGCTGCTCGCCCCGGGACGCGAGCTCGACGAGGTGCTTGCTCGTGAGGGACTTCCCAAGCGAGTAGCCCTCGTCGAGGACTTGCCTCCCGAGCGAAAGCGTGAGCGAAGGCGTTTGTTTCTTGGAGGACGAGAGGTGGTAGTACTTATCGACCGTCTTCCACCACCGAGCGACGGAAGGAGGGGGCTGAGCGAGCGAAGGGTCGGAAGACAGCGATGTGATGAAGTCGGAGACGATGGTGCGCTGGGAGGGCTTGAAGCCGCCGTACCAGATGAGGTTGACGGAGATCTTGCCGGAGAGGAGAGGGCCATTATGGTACAGCATGGGCGGGGACTGGTCTTGGACCAGCTCGGTCAGCCTCCTGGTGGCGGAGGCCATCTGGAGGAGGGAGAGGGCGAGGAAGAGCGTAGGAAGAGCTGCTTTAGAAGCGTAGAACGATGCCATTGTAGCTGCGAGTGAGGGCTGAGGATGAGGAAAGATGAAAGCTGAGGTAGCTTCGCTTTGTTCAAGTTGTGGGTTGTGTTGAAGTGAGGAGGAGGAGGAGTATTTATACAATGGTGGGATGAAGGTAAGTGGGGATAAAGTGCGTGAACCTGCCTGGAAAGAGACAAAAGGAAGGCAGCTCAGCTCATGAGTGTAATTATTAATTTCAAGTTGATGAGGATGGTCTTGCAATTCCCAGTCGCTTCTTCACCAGCGAGATAGCAACAAGGCTAGTATAGTACTCGATTATATGTTGGACTCTACTAGCATAATAATTTTGAATGATGATCAGAATAACAAGTGGTGAGTCATAAATTTTTAAAAATATATACTGCGCAATAATTTTTAATTCATTAGTATTTATTTTTTGGCAAAAAAATATTAGCACAATAATCATCAAAAAAACTGTTGTTACATGTGCAATTATCATTTATGCTGTTAAGACAACTTTTTAAGTCACCAATCAGCAAAAAATAATCACGCTTAATGTACCTATTGTAATCTATCAAATTTTGTTAAAGTTTGTTTTTTTGTTTGTTTTATTTAAAACCGACCGAGAGAAACGAAGTTGGATTTGAGCGACGACGACGGCGGCGGAAATCGAGGAAGGTGAGAGCCAGTGGATGGGGAGAAAATATTGGGTCCTCCCGGAGGACCACGTAACTGTGCTCCCTAACCAATAAAAAAGGGACACGTGGAGCCACGTGTTTTTGTGGTACAGCGGGCTTTTTCCAAAAAAATATATGACTTTCTTATTATTATTTGAAAATTCCCCCCTTCGTAGGCCTGCGTATTCTGAGCGATCTTTTCTCTCTCCTCTCTCCTCTGTTAGTCACTGTACATTCGCCTTGCTTTTCTTTTCTGCACGCATTAATGGTGATTTCTCCCTCCAAGACTCACGCTGCCTCTTCAGTCTTCCCTCTTCCTCTTCAAAAAATTGGGTCGATCTTTTCTGTCAACCCACCTCTGCACTCTTCAAAATTTTGGGTCGATTTCTCAGAAAAGCTCCTCGCTTTGTGGTTTCAAGCGAACACTCTCTCTCACGCCCCGCACTTGCCGCTGCTCCGGTTTTCGTCGAGCGACCTGTGCCTCGCCGTCGCCAACAAAGGAGAGGCCGAGGTCAGTTGGTTTACGAGCATCATATATTGTTTGAGCATCGGCATTGTGCGAGGATTGAGGGATCTTCGGGTCGTTTCTGGACCGAATATTTTCTCGTCTTTCAAACCAAATGAAAAAGCTCTGATTTTTTCGCATCCCTTGGTCAGTTGGTTTACTTTACGAGCATCAATGGCGTTGCGCAAGGATTGAGGAATCTTCGGATCGTTTCTGGGTTTCGCGGGGGAGATCATGAGAAACTCGAGCATGCATTTGGCGGTTGGTCCCAAAAGGGAGTGAGGCAGAGGCCGAGGGGTGAGCGACCGCTGTCGATGTGCTTCAGCTTCTTGAGATGAAAGGGTGGCTATGTCGCCATGCTTTGCACGTGTTGAATGCAAACAACATTTTGGTTTCAAACATTCCATCTTCCTATGTTTTGAAAAGATGGACAAAGGGTGCCAAGCAAGGGTGTGGGAATGATGAATCTCATCAAATATCATCAGGCCCATCTACATTTAATCGATTTTCGACGTTAATGCAAAGATCTTTTGAAGTGATGAGTTTGGGAGCCAAAGATGAAAATACTATGAAAATAGCAACGAAGAATTTGGATGTAACAGTGGCTGAAATATCATCGTACGAATCAAATGTGGTAACAAATGATGTTACTAATGATGATGACAATGAAGCTTCTCCGTGTGAGATGACAGTATTGGACCCCCTTCAAAGGAAAGGAAAGGGAACAAATTATGGAAGACTTAAAAGCTCGAGTGAGAAAAAGAAAAAAAAATCTAAGAAGGGAACATGCCCGATGCTAATAGAAAGTCAAGGTAAGCTGTGTCGCACAAGGTTCAAGTTAATATGTTTAGTTTATGTATACATTATGCCGCATGATGCCAATATATATATATTGTAATGTAGAGCCGGTGGTCCAAGCAACACATGATGTGACCATTTTACCGGATTACTCAAGACATGCAAATCAGATTCGAAATGCCTTTTGTCCTAGCAATATTGGTAGTCCTATAGTAAATTTAAGTTTTCATAATCAGGTATGTCCCCATGAGTTCATTGTTTATATTTGTATTTTACTAACTGGATCAATTTTTTTTTTGTATAGCCAAATAAATCCTGTGGAAGAATTTTGTATTATTCTACTGATAAGATCTTTTTTATACAGATGCAACTACCATATAACATGCCGCCAAGGACTATGTCTGGATTTGCCCCATTCACTAGTCAGGTACCTATGGTGAAAATCATTTTAGATCCATGTGTTGTTTTAGTTAGTAAACTATTCTGGTTCATATTGGTTTCTTTTCGATAGATGTTGGAATGCCATAATAGATCCGATGGAAACATTTTGAGTCAGGTACAACTTGCCTCTCTTTTGTTGATGTGAGGTTATTTGAGCTAATATTTATGCAAGCACATTATTAGTAAACTCTGATCATTCTCAATATACTATTTATTCCTTTGTATAGGGATCATCAAGTTCTTTTCAATCTCATGGGATGAATGAATTGTACAATTCCGAAGGCATAGACAATTCGTGGTCACAACATAGTTCTTCAGGAGGTGGAAGATAGCAGTATGGTAGACAAGTTCATGTTTTCAATATCGTGATGACACTATCTCTTTGGCATGATTTGATTTGTTAAATTCTTTCTCTTCTAAAGTTAGAACACTGACAGATGTTCATTTAATTCTCACTCATGGTTGAAGTCGGCTCTATGAAGGTGCCAACGATGGAAGCTGAGGGTTTTCTTCCGAAAGAATATGTGATTCTGCACAAATGAAGCGCCAAGAGACTTGTGCATTCTGATTCGTTTTTTCCGAAGATTTCACTGTAGAAAGTATTGGGAGTATTGGTTCTTGTGAAATGCTCTGACTAATGAGTCCAAGATGGATCATGTTGATGTTTTAGTCTTTTCTTTTCTTCGGTATGGCAGCAACTGCAAATACTAATGGAACAATGACATATGTCTATGATGGCTGTGTTGTGCTCAATAGAGTTTCATTGTAATTTTCTCGTTTTTCAATTGTCTGCCACAAATACCAACTTGGGAGCTAATGTCGGTTTTTTTATATCTGTGATGGCTGTGATGTGTTTGGCAAATGAACGTGTTGGTGTTAAAAGACTTTGGATCTTTCCAACAATCCAACAATTAGTTCTCTGGTCCAATTCTTAAGCCTCTAGGGCAATTGAATGGCTTCACTTTCGAAGAACTGCAATTTGCGACTGATGATTTCAGCTCCAAAACATACTTGGCACTGGAGATTTTGGGGAAATGTCTAAAAGACGTAGTTGGGACCACCGAAAAATCATGTTCGTAGATGCACTAGAGTATGAGGAAGCCAAATTGTATCCTTCTTTTGTCTGGTGAGTGTGAGGCATATTAGAGTGCAAAGAAGGGACCATGTTTCATTGCATGCTACCTACCACGTTAATTTTTTTTTGTCAAAAAAAGATAATTACTCAGGCAAGATTTAGCAATGACAAACACTTGTTATTTGTTGGCGATCACATTCAATATGGTAATAGTACATTTCCATCCAAAGATACTTGTGTAAAGAATATTTACACCATCCGTATCTTGAAAATGAATCATTGCTATACAAAGTACAAACACTCTAAACAATACAACATGAAAGCTTCCCAGTGAAATGGAATCTTTTGGCTCCGCCTGTGGCCAAATGTCCTCAACACGAACTCCACAAGTACTTCATCCTCATTCTTGTGCCTTTTCATGCCAAAGTTCTTTCATACCTGTTTTCTCCTAGCATAGAAAATAGCAAAAAAAATGAGATTTATATTCTAACAAAATAAAAGGAACATTCAAATAAGAAGGCAAAGGAATCTTTGCCTTCTTAATTTAAGCTTTCATAATATTTAATCAGTTGAAATAAAAATAATGACATGCTGCCTTAGATCTGTAGATGCAAAACAAATTCACATTCCACTACTCAAGAATTGTAGAAAATTCTAGAAATAGAACGATGAAATTTGTTGATTCAACTAAAATATTCAAACTGACCCACTCTGCGATTTACTTTTTCGTCTCTTTTCCATTTCTCATGCTCCGTGCAATCTTCAACATATACTCAATCTCCCGATGAACTTCAAGAAGCTGAAGCACATCACAGCGGTCGCTCACTCCTCGGCCTCTACCTCACTCCCTTTTGGGACCAACCGCCAAATGCATGCTCGAGTTTCTCATGATCTCCCCCGCGAAACCCAGAAACGATCCGAAGATTCTTCAATCCTCGCGCAACGCCATTGATGCTCGTAAAGTAAACCAACTGACCAAGGGACGGGCAAAAATCAGAGCTTTTTCATTTGGTTTGAAAGACGAGAAAATATTCGGTCCATAAACGACCCGAAGATCCCTCAATCCTCGCACAATGCCGATGCTCAAACAATATATGATGCTCGTAAACCAACTGACCTCGGCCTCTCCTTTGTTGGCGACGGCGAGGCACAGGTCGCTCGACGAAAACCGGAGCAGCGGCAAGCGCGGGGCGTGAGAGAGAGCGTTCGCTTGAAACCACAAAGCGAGGAGCTTTTCTGAGAAATCGACCCAAAATTTTGAAGAGTGAAGAGGTGGGTTGACAGAAAAGATCGACCCAATTTTTTGAAGAGGAAGAGGGAAGACTGAAGAGGCAGCGTGAGTCTTGGAGGGAGAAATCGCCATTAATGCGTGCAGAAAAGCAAGGCGAATGTACAGTGACTAACAGAGGAGAGAGGAGAGAGAAAATATCGCTCAGAATCCGCAGGCCTACGAAGGGGGGAATTTTCAAATAATAATAAGAAAGTCATATATTTTTTTGGAAAAAACCCGCTGCACCACAAAAACACGTGGCTCCACGTGTCCCTTTTTTATTGGTTAGGGAGCACAGCTACGTGGTCCTCCGGGAGGACCCAATATTTTCTCGTGGATGGGAGGGAGCGTGATTTGACGCGTTTGCTTGTTAATGAATTGCTTTACGTTGGACAGCTAAGGGGAAAAAAAAAACAAGACCCTTGTTTTGACCGAGAGAACGAGGACAAAACCAGTCAGTGCCCTTCGTTTGGGTGGCAAGAAAGACTCAAAGAGGACGTGCCAGTGGGATAATTTCTAAAAACATTCATAAATATATTATAATTATATTAATTCAGTTCACTTTATCGATTATTACTAATATTTTAATATTTAATATTTTTTTTCTTTTCTTCCTACTCTTATTGTTTTCGGCCAGGGCTTCGCAGCTCCGGGTGAGTCCACCTTCCCCTTATCTAGACGAGGGCAGCCTTACCAAGTTACCATGGCCTCGTCGGCCACAGTAGAATAAAAAAAAAAGAAAAAAAGAAATATATAATCTAAAATATTACTAAAAATTATTCACATCAACGTTGTTCGGCAAAGTAGACTAAATTGACATAATTACAAAATATTTATTACTTAATTGGCCAAAATGCATTAAAATAATTATCTTAGTTGGCCTATAATTCATTAAAATAACATTTTCGTTTGTTGAAATGCACATGCAAGTTATGTGAGAAAAAAGTGTCATATCAGATAATTATCTTAGTTGGCCTACAATTCATTCGTTTAAAAATTTGGAGTGAAGATGTGTCTAACTTGATACATTGACAGACTTAATTTGTGGCTCTCTTTTGGCGATCTCTCCAGCTTCTGCCGTTCATTCTCAACAAATGGTATCGGAGCAAATGATAGATTTTTGGCCTCCAATTTATTCCATTGTTTGGTGAGTATTTTAAGGAAGGAATCTCATTACCAATGCGATTTTCGGGCGGGTGTAGCGATGTAGTGTTACGGCTCCGATGATAGCCTCATGGATGAAGGTGGGCGTTAGGAGAATCAAGTTGAGGCAAGTTGATGCAGAAGAATACATGATTAAAGTGTGAATAAACATGATATCGAGCTCACATGTGAATGAGAGATTGTTGAGATGTACATGTGAGTTGTGTAAGAAAAAAGTCCTATATTGGAGAATTTGTATAGTCCGAAGCAATTTAATATGTTAAACTTTTGAGTGAAGATAGATCTGACTAGATATGTTGACGGGCTCTGATCTGGGTTTTCTCTTAGCAATATTCCTAGATTAAGGTATTGTTATACTTCTGCCGCGCACTTCCTCCATCATTTTTGGTGCAATTAAACTTGGGTTGCTCCCACTCAAATCAACTAATCGGATTTCAAAGAACTAAATCAAGGTACTAACCAATCATATTATAGATATATTTCAATCCGTCCCTGATCCACTCAATGCCTAAGATGAAAGGTAAAAAGGGGCTTATTTATGATAAAAGTTGATATAGAGAAGACGTCCGATTGGCTCCGATGGGATTTTTTTCTTTTTCTTAAGGAGGCCGTGCAGCTTGTTGGAATACCAGACAATCTTGTGTCACCGATCATGGAATTGTATGCGTTCAGTCTCTATGCAGGTTCTCTAGAATGATGAAGCTACTGATACATTTAATGGCAACTTAGCAGCATAAGACAGGGAGATATTCACGATCTGTGCTGTATGCTTTCTCAGGTGATCAATAATGCAATATAAAACAAAGAGTAGAGTCCCTTTCGTTTCGCAGAGAACAGACCTCAGATCACTCGCTTAATATTTGCCGATGATGTATGTTTACTATCCAAAGATTCTATCGATCAGTTGAAAGAAATCAAATAACCGCATTGAGGATTTCGGTAGAGCCTTGTGACAAAAGGCAAGTCTCGCCAAGGCAGAACTATCTGCTCCAAGAATGCCTCCAACTCTCCTTCGCAAGCCTTAGTCTCTGAAGTTGGCTTCGCGATCACCCCGAACTTGGGTAAAAATCCGGGAATTCCACCTATTCATGGGCTAGCAACTTGCGTTCGTCATCGACCGGTGGTCGGTCCCAAGTAAGCTATCAGGGTGGACAGTCAATAGCTCATCACTCGCAGGTTTGATTGCCCGTGGTCTGTCCTTGGGTCGCTGCAATCCCACCGTATGTCAAGTAATCAGCCAAACTCTCCATGAATACTTTGCAAAGGACTCCATTCCATTTCGTTTGATGCGCTCACTTGTTGGTGACTATGTATTGAAGCAGGAGTAGGATTATCCTCTAATTGAGCCCTTTCTTCCTCAAGGAATATCCTCTTATATCCAAGCTATGGCCACACCTCCAGAGGAATGCGGCCAAGATGTTCTGATCTGGAGTTTACATAGTCAAGATCAGCACTTCACGAAGTCGGAGTTTGAATTTTTAAACGGGGAGGAGCATGAGCGACGACCTGAATTCTGGAATCTATCCAGAAATGGAAGGGACCACAGAGGATCAGAGCTTTTTGAATTGTTGGCGGGGCACCAAAGTCTGATGACAAACTAATTCCGCGCAATCAAAGCAGCATTTGACTGCCGATGCAAACCATCCGACACACCGAGATAAGGTTGAATCCCTCATCTATATACCAAGGGGATTGCTCGAAAGCCAATGGACATAACTCAACCATTGAATTGGCTTCAACAAAACCAGCCGGATGATTTTGGAGAGAGAGGAGGGGGAATTGGGCCACATCTTTCGGTGTCACATGCTGGTGATTATGGCAATGGAGGAATTCAGGAGATTTCGATGGTAAGTTCGAAGACCCTGCTAATCAAGGCTGAGCTTGGCTAGTGTAAAGCCATAGTCGAACCGGATCACAAAGTCTCTGCAAGAGCTGCTATGTTGTGAACTCGCAGCGCTCGGCTATCGTTTTGATCCACACTTCTCAAGAGGGAAAATTCGTGCGCGGATTGGTTGGCTAATGCTGCTGCGATCCCGGGGATCTTCGAGGATGATACTACGCCTCTATCTGGTTTAAGCTTTGCTCCCACCATTGGTGCTGCGTTGCGTAGAAAACATCCACTGTGTAACGCTTTTATGCGAATCCTTCCTTTTTGTCGCAAAAGGATAGAGGCATCGCCTTGCATTAGTCATCCATTTGATGTAAATTTCCTCCTTCATTGAATTTTTTCAATTTTGTTAACAATTGTTTGGTACGATGATTCAAGAGTTACTCAGAAATTGAAAATTGATAATTGAGCTTATACAAAATTAACTAAACTGCTGACGTTACTAGAATTTTGTTCCAAGCATGCTAGATATTCGCTTGACATAATTTAGAATGGATTAACTATTCTAAATAGATGAATTCAAAGTTGAATCACTATTTACATTCCACTCGTTTCTTCACACAAGATCTAACGAGAAAAGGATTCTAGCGAAAATCGGGGACGAACCCGACAGTCTAATTACACTCAAGTACATGAACGATTAAGAATATGTGGTCAATACATCTCATTTCTTTTCGTTTAGGCATAAGATTGCACGCCCAACATTTTCATATGGGGTCAAGAGTTCATTGCGTTTTTAGAGCTGCTGAAGGCTTTCAGGTGTGGCCCTGAGAACGGTTGCGTGTTGCTAAGCTTGGAGCCCATGGCTATTTCTCTTGAGGCATAATTTTATGTAGGCTTAACACAACTAACCTAACCACATGAATTTCAAAGGCTGAGATGGTTTGATTCCATAAACTATGTAATCAAATCAATTTTAATAGCCTTGGGTTATCACTATCATATTATGTATAAAACGCAAGCAACCTCTACCGTATAATTAATGTGTAGTCCAATTTGCTTGATCTAGGATTTGCTATCAAAGGCACACTTGGGTTATCACTAGCATATTTGACCAAGTGATTTGTGAATGCCGGTCACCGGCTCGGACTCCTCAATTTCCCATCGGTCTCGAGATGATTTGGTTCGTCTCCAGCGTCCATGATGTAAGATGACCTGTTGGCGATGGCCACCAGAGGGTAGATCTTGCGGCCGTGGCCCATGGCTAGGAGCTCAGATTTGGCCAGGCCACAGAAGAAAAATCCGAGCTCTGGCGGTGGCGGCCATAGCAAGCGCGGAGCTTGAGCGGATGTTTGTAAACTCAAGCTTCGAGCTTGAGCGGCCATGGGCACGGGCACAAGGCTCCATGCCTGGAGCTTGAGAAGAGAAAGACACGCAACGGAGAGAGAGAGAGAGAGAGAGATATTGTGTGATGTGGGTGTAATGGCAGAGGGATGGTTCTCTTTTGGGAAAGTAGAATGGCAAAATTGTAGATATTCAGATGAAAACTTACACATGTTTTTATTATCTTTCGCGTTAAAGACGGGCGAAGCATTATGGAGACACAGGGATTATGGCCCGTAGTCGATGGTTCGACCATCCACTTTAATTCTTTTTCACTACAATTATCGACGATATTTTATTTTTTTATGTGGTTCTATCCAATAACATCAGATACTAGCTAGATTTATATCTCGTTTATCCTCTGATAACATACAAAATAAAATGTTCATGAATCAAATCATATATTATCATATTTCATTCGATCAAATGATCCGGCCGATCAAATGTAGCCTTTTGGATATTCAACAAACATTTTGACTGTTCCTAACTAACGGCAAAAGTATATGACATATCTTCCAATTCCTCGAGTCAAATGACTTGAATCTATCCATATTGTGCTACCAAATAGTACTACTAGATGAAATAATTAGGGCTTGTTTGATGAAAATTTAATATTACGAACTGCATATTTAAATACTGAATATCAAAATCTAGGAGAATAAAGATACTGAAATATAAAAAATTATCCAATAATATATGAGTAACGAAATGAACATTGTTACTATATTACCACAAATAAAACTATGGACGGTATTGGTAGGTTAGACATATTTGGTAAATAACTGGTTTCCATTGAACATTAGCTTCATCGAGCCACTTAACTTTTATTTTTACGTACCACATTGATTGGTTTCTGATTCGTACAGATCAATTAAACTATGCATGGGCAAAAGTTATATCTCATAAATTGCATGCGAACTAACTCTATGTCAGTGCGATCTGCGCAGGCCAAAAGTTTGTACTTAACCGATTCATGGAGTTTGCAAGGTGTTTCATGGGCCTCTTTATAATCGAAATCGCCACACTCGTGCCCTTTTATTAATATAAACGAAAAAGTTTAATCCGCTGCAGCTAATGGCTCTAGAAGTATAGATATCAAGCGCGCCCTAACTGGACATCTCTCCGCATCATCAATCGTTCAGATTTGGAGACAAAGTAAGGGGAAAAGGTAGTACGTTGTTGGATAAACTCATAATCAACCCAAGAAAAGTACAACCTTAGAGCGCTTACGAATTAGAAAAATAATCCCTTATAAACAAAATACTTTTGCCGCAAATTATTCAACGACAAATGTGCAACATTCGAGATCCTATGCATCCTCAACTACCATGTTGGATCTTGTCTGTTGAAATACATCATAAGTCTACTCATTATGAATCGTATATCCCTTTGCAGTTTTAATTGGTTCGTCATAGTAGGCTCGCTGGTCATATATATATATTCGCGAACTAACCATAAATAAAGCCACATCAATAATCTACCCTTTGCCTCCAAATCCTTTGTGTACACTTATATAGGGGTACGAGCGTGGATACTAGTTACCCTTTCGCTTGTGAAACACTTTGCAAGTTTCATGAACCAATTAAGTTCGAACATTTGGTTTCTATAAGGTAACTCAGATTCAGAGCAGTTTGCAATCGAATGAGTGACCCACGGATTAAAACTTAGCGACAGGCGGACAGTGGCAAGCGGTGCAAAGTCCAGGACGACGGTTGGGGTCAATGGCGACACTGGACGGTGGTGGCTCCCGGTGAGCGTTCCTAGGATTTTGTAATTGATGGATATTTTTTTTTTTTAGGTTGGATACTGTGGCTGGGCCATTTGGAAAGAAAAGAGTGGCGTTTTAGTAAATAATCGTAGACACTGGCTTAAGGTAAAAACTTAGGATGCAAAGTGGTAAACCCAGAGTTGAAGGTGACGAAGGTATTTGTTATCTTACATATGTTAAGTTATTAACGAAGAATTCTCATGGGAAAAAAAATGTAAGCATCATTGATATCATTATTGGTCTACAAATTAGTGAGAGGACGATTTTCCGCCAATATTAACAAGGCACAATGGAGGACCATATCTCTTCATTTTTTTCTGGGAAACCGTCCACAGTTATAAATTATAGAGTGGATATCAAATTCTAAAATTTTCTATTTTGCCAATTTAGTGCGAAACTTTGTGCGAAATTTCAATGTAGTCCTTTCAACTAATTTTCACCGAAAATCGCTGACGTAGCGATGTGCCACGCAGGATAACCGGCGATTACTGAATTGCCTCGTGAGCGATTCTAGCAAAAATCGACTGAAATGACTATATTGAAATTTCGTGCGAATGTTTAGGGCTCATTGACAAAATTGAAATGTTTAAAACTGAATCGGCATCGCATGATAAGTTTAAGGTTGACAGTGTAATATTTTCTCAATTTTCTTCGTAGGCATAACTACAATAAGTCGATATAGAGCACTTTAATGAGCTTTTCATAGAAATCAACAAACAAAATGTCGACAAATGTGATGGGATTTATCGCAACCGAATCAGAACGATCAAACAGAGAATCAAGAAAAATTGAAATGTTTAAAACTGAATCGGCATCGCATGATAAGTTTAAGGTTGACAGTGTAATATTTTCTCAATTTTCTTCGTAGGCATAACTACAATAAGTCGATATAGAGCACTTTAATGATCTTTTCATAGAAATCAACAAACAAAATGTCGACAAATGTGATGGGATTTATCGCAACCGAATCAGAACGATCAAACAGAGAATCAAGAAAAATTGAACGACGCACAGTTTACCCAGGTTTACCCCAGAATAGGGCTACGTCTTGCAAAGAGATTTTACTATGATATTCAGTTTACAGCCTCTCAACTCGTTCCAATGATCAGCATAAACGACCAAAATATATATGCCATAAACGGGTCCAAAATCTAAACCTAGCGAAACATCTATTAAGCCCACAACATACGGCTTAACTTAAATAAATGTCCAAATCCGTTGAGATTTCGGAGGCGTTGCCCTAGAAACCCCGCCCGCTCACAGGCTAGCGGGACAACCGTCCGCTGACCAGGCAGCGGGACACTCGTGTCGGGACGCGCGCGCATGGGTCACATATCGTCGGATAACACTTTAGTTTTCCTAAGCTCACATGGACGTACCCGGTGTGAGAAACAAGGGTCCTCGAAATATTCGTCAACTCCAACAAAATGAATAATATCTCTATGCTAAAAGGTCAAATACAAATAAAAAAAAGTATTTGAACCTAGTGCATCTAACTAAGGTAAGCTTTCATGGGCAAGATGTTATTTATGATCTGTCGCGACAAAATTCAGAATCAATCTTCGAGAGCATGAGGCGATTCATAAGTTGAAATCTTATTTCTAAGTTGCACATCTCCGAACATCACGAGGGCTGGTCAAGGAAAACCAGGGGAAAATAAAAGAAAGCTTGATGCCATTCGGCAAAAAGAGTCAAAACGAAGGTAGCCCAATTCAATCACGTCTCCCCAGGGTCTCTCCACGTGCTCCGTCTCTGAATTTCCGTTTGTCTGACTCTGACCCAACTCCCCCCGGCACGCGCCGAATTCGAAGGGAAGGATTGAAAAAACGAATTCCCAATCACCTGGTTGGAGCACGTGTCACATGCACGTCAAGAATTGGAGGATTTGATTGCTTGACGTTGGCAGCCACATCTCTCGTCTCATGCCATTCTGAACAGTCGTTCATGATACATATTAAAATTGTATCTTAGAACTTGTTTGGTTCAGTGTTTGACAAAAACACTTTAAGAAAATATAAATATCTTTAGACTAAAGGTCTTTTTCAAAGTATAAATAGTACATTGGAAAGCAACTTTGATATAAAACGTCGTTTGGTGAAAAATACATTTTTAAAAATATTTTTACTTTAAAAAAAAAGTGGCGGTGAATGAGCGGCAGCGATTGGTAGCAGTGGCGGTTGGAGGGTGACAATGGTGGGTGGGGGTCTGCGGGCGGTGGTGGCGGCGGTTGATGGCGACCATAGCGATGGCGACCAGTGGGCGGCGAGCGGCGATTGGTAGGCAGTGACCGGTGGTCAAAGGCAGCAGTGGTCGGCAAGCTATGGTCGTTGGTGGCGATGGCGGTTGGCGGGCAAGCACCAGCGGTAGTCGGCGGCAGTTGGCGGTGGTGGAGGTGACAAAGTTAAAGAAAAAAAAATCAATTGCATTTCAGAAATTCAACTTTTCAAAGTACCTCAAGAGGTATTTTGGGCTAAAGGCCTTTAGGGGCGTTTGGAAATGCAATTGCATTTTCTGAAAATTGATCAAAAAATGAACCAAACGCTATTTGTATTTGGCCAAGGAACTTTAGAGCCCTAAAGTCCTTTGCAAATTCTGAACCAAACAGACCATTAGTTAAGGTTGTAGTAAACATTCGTAACAAGAAAATTGTTTTGAGGAGCCGTGGGAGGGGCGATAGTTTCCGCACGGCTTGAAGAACCTAAACTTGGACTCCACACGACACAGAACAAGAATCTGCTTCCTTCGGTGCCAACCCCCCCACTTCATTCACGGACTTGGACGAGGGCTCTTTCATCTCCTTACTCGAGACTAAGACTGAACTATATCTCGTGGCTTCACTTATATTTACACTAAAAATTAGCAAACTTTTAATTAATATCTACAAGTGGTAGAATTAGTCGATATGAGGAGAGTTTAGTCATTTATGAACAGAAGTAAGATAACTTGAAAGGAATAAACAACTTGTCAACGAAGTCATAGACAATATAGTGTGAAGTTATTGATTAGAGCCTTGAAATTTCTCGATAGTGATCAATCGGCAAGAAGAAAACCGATGGGTGGTTTTATGTCCATATCCATTAATTTAGAATTTTGTGCAACTTCTTTTGGATAACTATTAGTGAAGTAACTTCCAGTAACTACCATTAGGAAGTTATTTATTTATTTGAATTCCACAGTTTTAGCCGCCTCTATGGGATTATAAATACCCAAGTGAGAATCAATTGCAAAACTCGATGTTCTTTAATTTTATCTTAATTTTTTCGCAATTTAGTTTCTCCGCAACTTTCAATTATTGTACTTCAATCGTAGTTTTCAGATCTTCGTGTTCGTGGTAGATTAAATCTCGATGTTGTATCTTTATTATAGAATTTCGTCATCGATTAAATTTTGACAAAGCGTTTTGTGTTTCATCTTCGATTTAATTCCGAAAAAAAACATATCTGTTGTGATTTACTGAGACTTTGAACAGAATCGCCACAAAAACAGTCTCCCCTTAATAGAAATTAAAGAACAATTGATGAAAGGCATTTTGTTGATTCGGACACTTTCTAGTGAAACGTCTTTTTGGCACGCCTGGTAGGGCACTTGTAATTTGATTTGAGGAATTTCAATGCTTGAGAACAAGGAATTATCCGGAGCCTGACACTGCCGCAGGGAAGGATACCAATGGAGTGATAGATTTGTACACTCCGAATTTTTTGCCATTAACCGAACAGCAGAAGAAGTTCAACGCAAGGGAAAGATTTTTTCCGACGTCCTACTTAAGATGAATCGAGAGAAGTTGCACTAATTCTTCATATGTTGGCCTCTATAAAGAGATTGTTCGGAGAGCAGCGGAACAATATAGCCAATTATATTGTGAGTCATATGCCAGCCGTGACCAGGCCAATTGTCTACAATGCTATGAATAATGCTTTCTCGAGGCCATGATCGTTCAATCTATTGAGAAAACCTCATCAAATATATTTTTATTTGGCGAAACTGTCCTTAGTCTAATTGAATCTGGTAAATACATTACTGTATTCAAGTGAGACACATGGGAAAAGAAGCTTATATTGATCTTAGTTGGTTGTTCAGACTCAAGTCAATAGTATCATATATCAATTTCTGAAAGAGTTAAATAATGTTATCAAGATTAAGTGAAAAGTCACTTATATAGATTCAATTACACTTTTGAAGAAGACTTATATGCAAGCATTAACAAGGACTATTAACTTCCAACTCAATGTTCTATCTATTCAGATTCAGAAGACTAGTTTTGTGTTCTAAAGAATGTCAAGAAACTGCAACATTTTCAGAAACTGCTTTTCTTTAGAGACCACGTGTGAAGCTATATGTGGCTGAGATTCTGTTATTAAGGAAGTCTGTAATCTTCGATTTGGAAGATGATTCTATAATGTATGGTAGAATATCTCAAGTTGGATATTACCTTTCTAGAGGCAAGCCAACTTCCATAAACGAAGGGATCTGCTTATGAAAATAAAAAACTTGGTTGCATGGGCGACCCAATCAACAGGATTTAGATTTTATCACTCAATGATTGCTAAATCTTCAAGATACAATCTTGTTCAATTGAGGATTCAAGACGTTCAATTAAAGATTGAAGAGCGATCATCATGAGATTGTCCAACGGTTAGTTTGGGGATGAAGGAGTATAAAAGGAGATCATAAGTATTGTTATGCATGTGAGATTAGAATAAAAAATTTCAAAGTATAAGAACTTCAGATTCTACATACTTGTATTCGTGAGCTTTATACCCTGATCATTGAGAGGCTTTGTAAAAGTGATTGAGAGAGAATAGTGTCATCTATTAAAGAAAGTATCATCACTTGTGGTAAACCTCCATTGATTCATCTAGTGAAATCCAGCTTGTTGGCTGTTAGCGTAGGAGAGTGGACATAGGTTTGATCTAAGCCGAACTACTATAATCGTCATCCGCAATATTCTCTATCCATAACTCATTTTTATTGTGTTTGATATAATATTGCACCTTTGTGTTCATATTAATATATTGCATACCTTCAGATTCATATTTAAATGTGATATTTGATGATGCGGAGCATATTAGTAATGTGTTTCTGGATCGATTGGATAGGCAGAAGTCCCAACGGAGGTCGAGAAGATGCATCTAGAATTTAGGATTTAATTTTAGCATTTTTCTGATGTAATTTTATTTTAGTGGCAATTTTGTAATTTGTTGGTTTTGGTGTCATTAGGGTTAACACCCTATATAAGGTGTTTTGTGAAGTTTGAGCGGACAGAATATACCTTTTGATATTAAAAATTTGAGATTTCTCTTTCAAGCAAGATTTGCTTGTTTGTTCTATCGCTGAACGCTGCGTCAGGTGGTATCAAAGCCTATGGCGACTGGCGGTGGTCTTCGTGACGATGTTCAGGAGACTAGAGCCCCAATCCTTGGGGACGATGCGCTGCAACGTTTGGAGCAGTGCTTAATGGAACGCTTGTTGACACCTGATTTTTTACCATTTATTATTGTGATTTTTATTCTTTAAAATTAATTAAAAATATCAAAAAAGGTCATAAAATCACAAAATCAACTTTGGAAGCCTTGGTTTAGCCTTAGGAACCAATTTTGAACAAAAAATATTTTTCGGTATTTTTAATATTTTTCGAGTTTATTTAATTATAAAAATACCCAAAAAATCAGAAAAATACCATTCGTGGTCAGAAAAATACCCAAAAATATTCGATAATTTTGCTTTAATTTCCTCTTCAAGTGTGTCACTTTAAATCTCAAAAATTCGGCTCGGGTCACTATGTTCCTTCACAAACATAAACCCGAACCGAGCCTAAAAAAAAAAAAAATCATTTTCGAGTCTTTTAGTTTTCAATTCTCACTTTTTATAAGCTATGACATTGGATTCTAAAGTCTTAAAGTGCAATTAGGTCAATTTGCCCTCCAATTTAATCAATTTTTACCAAAAGGGCTTAATTGCACATTTTTCTTTCAATTAGTCCCCGGTTTCACGGATGTATACGTATGCTCTACGTATTTATACGTCATACGTATTTATACGTTATGCATATTTGTACTGTTTGGTAACCTCTTTAACTCTTGTAATAATAATAATGGTTATTATTTTTAACACCTTTGTTAGTGCCTTTTTTTTTAGCATTTTTGTATTGTGAGTGCTATTGCTAGTGCTATTTTTAAATAGCATTTTTTGTATTATAAATTGTGAGTGCTATTGTTAGTGCTATTTTTAAATGACATTTATTTATCATAAATTGTGAGTGCTATTGTTAGTGCTATTTTTAAATGGCATTTATTTATCATAAATTGTGAGTGCTATTATTAGATAGAATTTATAATTGTTAGTGCTATTTTTAAATAGCATTTTTGTATTATAAATTGTGAGTGCTATTGTTAGTGCTATTTTTAAATGTCATTTATTTGTGAGTGCTATTTTTAGATAGAATTTATAATTGTTAGTGCTATTTTTAAATACAATTTATTGGAAGGTATTTTTGGCTATAAAAGGATAGCAAGAGTTTTGAGGTTGAAGGGGGAGACATTTTGTAGAGTGTGCAAATTTTTGAGAGCTTAGAGAGAAGAACACAAACACTCTCTATATTCTCATCATCTTGAGTGAGCAAAATATACTAAGTTCGGAATATTGATTCCGCATATTGCTAGCACAATTGTTGTGGAGTTATTAGTCGTCTCCCCGTTCGTCAATTGGTGGTGCGTCCGAACTAGATGCCTAACACTTGTGGAGGCTGAGATCGAAGAACATCGAACCGACACCTCCGTTCAAGCACGCTACGAGAGGTAATCTATTTACTCCCTTTGAGGCTTTGTGATTTTTTTTTCGATTGAAATGCACGAAGTACGCCTCTGGAGATACATGTATGGGTTGTTATTTATTTCCGCTACGTGTTACGTGGATCCCAACAGTGGTATCAGAGCCAATCCTTAGGCGTTTTCGTGCATTTAATTGATTTTTGCAATTTTTGTGATACTATGGCCAATATGTATTAACGAATTGTTCGTCTTACATGGCTAATGGAGGTTGATTGTTTTTATATGATAAATTAATCAACGTAGCAAAAATTAAGACTAAATCAATTTTGAATCGAAAATTTATGGCTATCTTATTTTACGTAAAAATTCTGAATATGATTCAACGTAGAATTTTTATTGTGCCTTCCTAAGTTTTAAATTGTGAATTTATTACTTACGTGGAAGGGTGGTGATCATGGAAAAATCCCTAATCAATGTGATTGATGTATATATGAATGTATGATGATTATTTATATATTTGGGGTTGTAATTATTAAATGGAGGCTGCGTACTCCTTTTATTTTTCATGTAATCTTTATTTTTAGCATAGTCAATTGTTGATGTAAATGCTACGAGGATTACGTGGGGGAGCCTTTTAAGTCGGCGAGCTCTTTGGGGCCCAATTCTTGAAGAGTTCAAGAAACCAAGAAGAAGCGAAGAGCGGCTCTCCGTTATTAAAATATTAAAATGATTAAATGTGGTCTCATTGGCTCGAGACCCATTAAATCATAATTCCATGATCACCACGTAGGATAGATGTTTATGTGATTGACATCTATTTATTTATTATGATTACGTGAGCATGTTAAACTGGTTAATGTGCAAAGTCAGACTTACCTCACCCAAAATTGCGCCTGCATGAAATCCTAGTTAGGAAAATCACTCGCGTTAGGTACCGAAAGGGCGTTGGTAACGACACCAGCGTAACCAAGTCCCCGAACCCAAAAACTCTGGTTCCGTAGAACTGATCGATCTCTCCCAATCGATCAGTAAGGTTTCCGGTCTACCCTCCAAGAAAGACCGGTGGCGACTCCAAATGCATGCACAAGTTGCACATGCCACCACGACCACACTAAGGTCGAAAGCGATCGACTCTTATCGTCGAATCCTTCTGAAAAATACTCCCGCCGCGATTTGGTATGGGCCTGGGAGGGCCCGCGCCGATCCAAGACCCGCGATCGGTAATCCATTAGCCGCGTCCGCTTTCGGACGGGTCGCGACAGCTGGCGACTCCGCTGGGGACACTGTGTTCTAGAACCTATGGTTCTAGACCCCAAGTGGACTTAGGCCGTAATTAAAACGCTGAGTGATTTTTCTAACCATGCAGGCGCTCGTGAAGGTGAGGTAAGTCCGCTTACGATAGGTGTTATATGTTTTTGCAGATTGGAGAAATAAGGGGTGTAGTCCGTGATTAACATTGTCTTATGCAGGTTGGGCGTAGGAATGTATGTTGTGTGGATGATTTGAAGTGCTGATTGATAAACTGCTATGCATGAATTGCATTGTGATGATCACAACACGTGGACACACACAACCGCGCCTAAAACCCCGGGCGTCGCCTATAGGAACACAATAGAAGGAATTGAAAATGGAATCTCCGTGAGGAAAAACGCGGGGTAATCCACTTTTCAATTCCGCTCGCTTCGAACTATAGATCGAGTCCCAATGCAACGATAGCTGTGCAATGGAATCGGCTCTTTCTAGAACTCGAAGTGGGAACCTTAACCTTAGGTGCCAAACCCTCTGATTTTTAGAAGTTCACCATAACTTGTCTCATGCGCATGTCTTTGGGCGGTTGGTACACCTAAAACCGCACATAAGTCGACGAGTTAGGTTGGTAAGACTCTCTATACCTCGAATCTATTACAGTTCATATAAATATAGGCATTTCATTCATTGCATTCTGGTGATTAGATTAAATGCCATTTCAAGGATAGATGTGTGTGTTTTTCCCAAACGTCCTTGATAGAAGACGAAGAGGATGATATCCCATGACAAGCACCGAGTGAGCAACAAAAGAGCCTACTATGGACATTATTGAGATATCGTCCAATGAAGATGACGAGTTGGGGCAAGTGATCCGGAAGTCACAGATCGAACTTGGGGCATCCTTAAACGTTAGGATCACATTCCTTTGTTTCATTTTCCATTGCTAGTCCTCTTGTATAGGGTTTACTTTTATCGAGGCTTTCTCTATCTCACCCCTTAGAGTGATTGTATTAGGGATCTATTGGTGTATACATTTAGATGGAACTTGGTTGTATTTCTTTTGACAGGTCATGGGAATGTGATAGTGGCATTTTCTCTAATCATCCGAATACTCCCAAGTCAAGTTTATAATTCCTTTAGAGGAAATTAAAATTGGAAATCTTGCACGACCTTTTTGGTCATATAGGGTAATCCAACCCCAATTTCGCTAGAAGGAATTATACACTTGAATTGGTCCATGCATGTTTTACGTCACTGGTAATCCACGATAATTGATCGAGAATATCGGCGTTGTTTTGAATTTAATGACGAGATAGATGTCCAAATTACTCTCGTTTTTAACAAAACGGCCTTGATTTGGATGCCGTATCTTCAATTAAATTTTAAACACGTTATTATGCCTCGCACTTTTGAGTAATTCGTTCCTCTCGAAATTGATCAAAAGCGATTATTGTGAATTACATTCCTTTCAATAGTATGCTTTCTTTCGAGGAATATTGATAAAAACTTTTCGCGCAAGATTAAAACCCTTGTAAAAGTTCTTGTCCTTATTAATCATGGGCAAGCATAGGATTGAAAGGGGTTTTTGATTTCTTTTTCAAATTATTCCTTCTGATTCTGTCTTTTTATTTGCAGGTAAAAAAAATAGGTAATAGAGAGAAATCTTTTCCTGGACAAGTCTAAGGCTATTATCTCATCTGATCATGAGCGAGTTATAAAATCAGGACATATTTGCTCGGCTTACTGATATTATGGTTCGGCTCACCCAAGTTGAAGATGTTCGGATGCTCGAAGAAATGAACCATACAGAAGTTAAAACACACACACAAGAGTTCTCATTTATTTTGCTCAGTGGAGGGTTTTCAAAAGCAGGTCATACAATTCGGGGTAGAAAAGTAAAGCCGAAGTGAGCCCTAATTAACGACACGAAGGAGCCCAACTGACCCTCCATGTTATTAATGCTCTGCTCATACTCCCAACTCCGCATGTCATGGTCGGCAAGCCTGAGGAGAAGACTTTTGCATTCTCCCTTAACTTCGGCGACCTTGGCCTCATGTTCTTCGGCGATTGTTTCCAGGTCTCGAACCAGTCCATTCCCGCGGGCTATGTCCGCGGTTATTTTGTCGAGCCGTTCTTCCTGCCAGTCGCTCTGAAGCCTCAACAGGACATTGCGGCGGTCATGCTCGCCGGTGGTCAGGGATAGGGCCAATTGCTCCACCAGATTTCTCCTCTCGCGAAGCAACGTCGCGACCCGCTCATTAGCAAACTCGACGGCCTTTTTGTAACTATCGGCCAGATAGTTGGTCGGCACCAAATGATCAGATCGATCCTCATAACGAGCTCGCAAGACGCGAGCCACGAGAACCTCCCGATTAGCAGCACGGTAGGCCTCTAAGGAGTGTGCAAAGAGAGTCGGGAAAATTCTATATTCCCTCCCCAGTGTAGTACCTTCGAGAGAAGTGGTATCAAGGTCCTCGAGCAGGACACGGATTTCATCCTCGGTCGCAGAATGATCGGTTATGTGTGCGTAACCGCGACCCAGTAGGTTATAAAGCTTTTCCCACTGGGCCAAGACATCAGTTGAAAAAGTGCGTACGGGAGAGGAGGCCATTTGCGTTGGGTTGGCTTGAGAATAAGACGAGTTTGACAGAGAGATTAGAAGGAAGAAGCTGATTATGCGAGAACGTTAACCTTCCATACATTAATTCCTCATTTTATAGCAACTCGAGGATGATGAAGGGTCTCAGTAATAATGCTGGTGGAGCCCAGTTAGGGGGTAAAGCAGGAGGTCCCCTCACGAGAACCATTGGATTCGTTTCGGTCCGCGATTTCCGGCTCATCAATTAAAAGATGTAAAAGATTTGTCGGGATCACCATTATTAGAGTTAGGTGGGAGGTAAGCGCAACTATCGAAGAGAGCCCTAACAGGATTTGGCAGTCCCATCACGATTGAAAAGCTAAGCGAGAAATTCAAAGTCTTGAGGGGGAACGTTTGCCTAATGATGCTTGAAGAGCGTCTCCTGAACATACGAAGTCACTCGAAGAAAACTTTATAGGGAGTGAGCATACATGAGAGAGTGGAGAACTCTGAGTGGGCAAGAACCAATCAAACATTTCTCAATCCAACATATTTAAGAGGTTATTGTCAGCTACTAGAGGCGACTGACTCAAAAATCTCAGAAATTGAACTACAGAGGGATCTCGAAGATTCCAAGATCAAGTCTAACGCCAAAACCATGGAGCCCAACACTTCTGGCAACGGAAATCAAGATCACGGCGACGACGACAACGACATCCACGATGTTCAACTCGGGAAAAGAAGACGTCCTCACCAATACTCTCAGGAGGAAACCCAAATGCTGGAAACCCTTTTCAGTAAAAGCCATTACATGAAAAAGAAGTGGAGAATTGAATTGAGCCGGGAGTTGGGGATTAATCAGTCGAGGATCCAGTTTTGGTTTCAAAATAGGAGATCCAAATCGAAGGCTCAACGCAAACGTCAGGTGGTCGAGATTTTAAAGGAAGAAAACCAAAAGCTGCGAACAGAAAACATGAGGTATGAAAAAGCTCTCAATATTACCGTTTGCCCTCATTGCGATAACCTCGTCGCCCTCGGTAAGATATTCCCCGATAAGCCTCACGCGATGATTGAAGACGTTCATTTACCACCCTACTCCCTCGGGGCATCTCATGCTCAACCAGATTTTGCCGGAGTCACGCATGAGCAGGATGATCCTACGAAGATGATACAAATGCCTCCTGGGGGATGGGATTTGCATCGCTTTGATTGGAGTTACAGTTTCAAGGAGCTGGATGTTACCGCCGACCAGCTCAAAGCATATCAGCCTCATGCACAACAATTTTCGATAGGGTCGGGTCCTGCTGGAGATGAGTTAATCAGTCGTCAAGCCATCGATGCAATTTTGGGCCACGATAAGAGGAGGTTCGCTTGGCCCCCTGAATTGCATTCCAGATTCCTAGACGTGGTTCACCAAATGGGGATCGACTCAGCAACTCCGACGCGCATATTTAAGGCCATGAATGTACCAGGGCTTAGTAAGGAGCTGGTCAGGAATCACCTTGCTGCCTACAGAAAGCTATTAAAACAACGTCGAGCGGAGCTAAACCGGGAGGAATCCGTCTCGAGCTCAAAAGCTAGGGGCGACCGCCATTGTAATGCTCAGGCATCAAGAGATACCCGGCCAAATCTAAGCATCAATCAAGCTAGCAACCTGACCACCGGCAAACTGAAAGCTGATCAGAATGTCCTCCCGGGCCATTTCAACATTTCTCAAGAGCGCGTGTCACAAGTACAGCGAGTGCGAACTCCTCCATTCGAGCAGCAGTCGGCTGGTGCTCTGCCTGCCGCTGGTCAACCCACGATAGACGATTTCTTCGATGAGGGGCTCGATGCATTGTTCAATCAGTGGGAAGCTGGCATGCTTGGACAGCCATGATCTAGCACCTGACTCGGGGCACGATGGGTCGGTCACTACGAACACCCATAGAAAGAAAAACATGTTCACGAGTAGATCACTCATTTTATCGTTGTAAAGTTCCTACGTGAACATTTTTCTTTAATGACTATAGTTAAACCAACGCTATCGACGAACATCGTCATGCTTAGTTGTGATGATCCCTTGTTAGATTAAGTCTGAAACCAGAGACGGTCTTTAAAATTTTGAGTGGCCACGAACTCATTCCTCACCAAGCGCCCGGGATGCTGAAATGAAGAGTAACAGCATGCACAGGGAAAATGCCACTTTCGTTTGAACGATGAAAAGGGGTTGAGAGAAGATCATAGCGTTAATTCCCATGGAGCTAAATGAATTAAACGGAGTCATTAATTGCGGGTCCACCGCTGCTCCCCACGTTCTCGGGCCTAGCAAATCATAAAAGGCGCCGAAAGATTGTAGACCCACCACTTTGAAGACTGAACTAGGGGACGAGCGCAATACTCGATGAAACCGAATCAATGCAAGAGAGTTTGTGATCCTATCACTAGGAAAAAGAAAGGGGAATACAGACGATGAGTAATTGCAGGATCTCGGGAGGAGCGCTTGCTTGCTGGTCTTCATATGCAGCCTGAAGGATGGTTCCAGGACACACACAATCACTTGAGAAAATTTCTAGAGTGAGCAAACACGTAAGAGCGAATTGAGAAAGCTGAGTGAACTAGATCAGCCCGAGATACCCCGATCCATCATGTTTAAAAGTTATTCCCATCTGCTAGAAACGCCCGACCTGGACATTTCTGAGCACGAACTGCTGGGAGACTTTGAAGATCCTGGAGCTGAATCCTGCCCGAAGGCCATAGAGACTGACTCCTCCAGCGATGAAATTCTAGGTTTCAGCTACGAAGAAGGAGTATACAATGATGACCGGAGTCGGAAAAGGAAGCAACTACAACGCCACACTCCAGGCCAAATCCGAGAGCTCGAAGCTTTCTTCAATGAATGCCCCACTCCAAGCAGACAACAGAAAATGGAGTTGAGCCGAAAAATAGGATTGGAGCTTTCGAAGGTCAAGTTTTGGTTCGCCAACAAACGAACCCGGGTGAAACAGCAATACGCAGACCATGAGTTACTGGTCCTGAAGGAGGAGAATGAGAAGCTTCAAGCTGAAAGCGCGAGATATAAGGAAGCTCTGACCAAGGCCACCTGCCTTAATTGTGGTAATCCTGTTGTCCTCGGCGAGGTGTTCCTCGATGAACCGTCCCTGTTGACGAATAACGCTCAGCTGTTACCGTATTCTCCACAGTATTTTCCGACACAGCCAGATATCGCCGGAGATCTGCATGAGCAAGTCAACACCATAGGATCAACACCAACATCCTCTGAGAAATGGGATATGAATCATCACAGGGGGAGTTCTCTCAATGACGAACTCGCTGTCACAGCCAGCCAATCCAAAGTCGGTGAGTCCCTCCCTGGACAACTTTTGAAACGACTAGATCCCGTAGAGAATAGCTACCGAAGTATTGACGATATTTTGGGTGATAAGAGAACAAGATTTTACTGGACCTATGAACTTCACACCAAATTTGTTGATGCAATTCGAGAGCTGGGAGTTGATTCGGCTAGCCCACTACGCATACTCGAGATTATGAATGTGCCGGGCCTCTCTAGAATTAACGTCGAGTCTCACCTCAAGTACTATAGGAGATTGCTAAGGGATGGAAGGATAGCGTTAAACCATCATAAAGCCAGTTGGAGCTCAAGTGCCGGGCAGAGTTACAACCACGATGATTGGAGAGCCGAGAGCACCCAACCGTGTTTCAGCAATGACGGGACCAGCAGTCGTGTCAGCGACTCCTCTAACCCAAATCAGAATGCTCCGCCGAGCTATCTCAATACTCCTCAAGAGTATATACCGCAGTTCCAGCACATAGGGATTCCTCAGTTTGAGCGCGATTCGGTCATTAATGCTGTCCCTGAAGCGGATCTGGCATTGGTAGAGAGTGCACATATAAACCTGCCGGTCATTGGAGGAAGTTCCAATTCGAGGGGTCAAGTTGCTCACGGCGAGAGCAAAGAGAGGAATCCCTCGCCTGCAGTCGACGACAGCCAATCTGGGCACCAAAGGCTAGAAAGAACAGGCGATTTCCTTGAGGAGGAGCTGGACACTTGGATCAATACTCTTCAGGAATGTATGTCTCGACCCCAACAGGGCAATGATGAAGGTTCCAGCTCAAAGACTCCAGTTCCTCACAATGAAGGCGATGAAGGAAATCTGCCCCCAACAATTGTTGATACCCAACTTGAACATCAATGGCTCGAAGACCCGAGCAATTTCCTTGGCGATGAGTTCAATCTTTGGCTCGATCAATTTGGAGCCGGAGGGCCATCGCAGTGGTGACGCAAGGCAGGTGACCAAACGTCTGATGCAAGGCATGGTTACTCGATGAAAAATGCTTAGACGAAAGGGGTGGAACACTCCTATTGAATATGTTGTTGATCGCACTGTAAGGTTCCCACGGGAACATCTTTCATTAATGTCTAGAACTAATTGCGCGTGAGTGTCAACATCACCCTTTGAGCATCTTCAAGCCGAGGGCCGTGGATTAATCGCTTAATCCGTGGAGCAAGTTCCCCGAACAATGACTATCACCCGCGGAGTATAATGGGATCTACCCCTTCAATACGAAATACGTTTGGCCGCGAAGCCACCTATTTGGTAAAACGATGTATCGTTCCTAAACGATCTTCAATCGAATACCGAAGTAATGTCTCATTTCTTTCCCTTCTCAGGTGATAAACGTGGATAAATCACTCAAGGAGCCATTTGTTCGAATAACAGAACAGACGTTGCCTAACTGGGGGCAGATGAACCATTGATGTTGCAAACACTCCAAGAATGGATAGGCGGATTTGATAGATGTTGTTCATATCAATACGCAATATCAGAACGGGATGAGAACCAAGAGTAAAGTTGTATCGTTCCAATTTGTCTTGAATTTGAGAATATGAATTGATACTCGTTATTTATCCTTGACAGGGGAATCGCCTTACAGACGAACGGGTTTTCACATCCCATGTATTACCCGTTAGAATACATGACCAAGGGTAAATTGTATCGTTCTAATTTTTTGAAAAATTCGTGAACGTACAATAACATGTTTCTTCCGCATTTTCAGGATCTCCAGCCGCGGGGGACAGGTAAGTATCCCTTTCCCCAATCCATTGAAGATGTTAAATAAAAAACAGAGAGAAAAAGAAAAGCTTTCAGAATCTAATGTCTAGAAAAGACATAGAATTCAAACTTCATTGGCATTCATGTCTTAAAACAGGAGGTTATCTGAACATGAATAAGAACATGCATGGTGCATCATAAAATCCCCTTGACAGGTAAAATTTTTGGAGAAAATGAAAGAGATTTTTTCCAATCAAAAGTTCAAAACTTTTAAAAGGACGTTTTCTCAAAAGAAAAGAGGCAAAGCCTAGTCCAAACACGTCCTACACACACAGGAGAGAAGTGGAGCGGATCAGATAGCAAAATCTGGACCTACGGAAGTAGGGATTATTCGCAACGATTACATGGGTTGGGATGACGGAGGCATTCGTTTCATATCCCTCAAACACTACAGGTGACCGTTGATAAACCCTTTGAACGACGGTTTTCATTCTTAACCCTGTCAAGAACCACCCCACATCGGGGCAAAATGGAGGTGAGTCCAGCGGTATCAGGAGAAAATGGTTAGAAATTTTCTTGCTCGGACTAACATCAATCTTTGTGTGTTGTTTATATGGTAATCCAAGTGCCATAGGATGACGAGAAGCATTCATTTCTCTATCCCACACACCATATCCTTTGCACAGCCAAGTTGAGCCTGCAAATTCATTTCATAAACCCCTGTTGGTGATCATGGGATGTTTCAAGATGGAAACTGCATCACTCCAAGAACGGAAGAAATCAAGAGATGGGATTTATAGAAAAATCTCATATCGGCGTTTAAATGTGCTTTGATTCAAGTTGTATATCTAGCACAATTTTCTGAACATCGTAGTTCCAAAGGAAAAGAAAAGGCGGGATTTCAACAAAGAAAAAAATCCCCAGCATCAAGAAAAAGCAAAGTGCCTGGTAAAAGCAAGGCCGATGCTCGTGAAAACTGTTTGATTGATCCCCAATAAAGCCTAGTTGGGAAGAGAGAAAAACCCATAAAGGAGTTAGATCAAGAAGACTGCTCCCCAAATGATGTCAGCCGTGGTGCAAAAACACGGACAGAATTGTCAATCTCTTAATACCACAAGAGACGTTCTCTAAAGGACTTGTGCACACCTCAAAAGCGGTTGCACACCTCAAAAATGGAAGATGCAGAATGGAAAAGACATGTGAAAAATTGGCAATGATCACCAATGTCAAATCCTTCGTGATTTCTGGGCCAAAAACAAGCCTTTTTCGGTCCCCAATCCTACCAATGTTACAACCCTGAAACAGTCTTCTCTGACTAAGACACTTGGGTTAACATATAGCTTAGCTCGAAGAAGTACGAGCAAGACTCTTTCTTTCTCATTTTGCAGGGTTCTTGACTTGTAAACCCGGAGCAGATGGTGAAGATTTTCATTCGATGGCCTCGACTCCAAAGCGGGTCCCCCTTGAAAACCAATATCCAAGCCCAACATTACGGTCCCGTGGAAGACCTTCCGACCGATCAAAATGTATGCGCTGCGAATGAGCCTAAAACCTAGGCACAGGTCAGTAGGGAATTGAGTGCATCCCCTAAAAATCATCACCTCAAAACAGGTGAGGTGGCCTCCTTGTCGAGAAATATTCCAATTGATATTTTGAGCAAACTCTTTTTGGAAATTTTCAAACTGTTGATCCAGATTTTCCATACAAGGGATTTGTGATCACATTTGCATGTTGCAAGAATGTTTTGGATAACCTCCAGCATCAAAATGCACATCTCATGACTAAAGCTTAAGTCATAAAATTTTGTCAATTGGACAATTGCTGTCTTCTCAAAGATTACCAATATTTTCTTGGGGAAGAGAAACCCTTAAAAAAAAATCCTTTTCAAAATCAGACAGTCTCATTGGACGTGGAGAACCCTCGTCATGAGACCCCTTTTCAAAAATCAAGCAGTCTCATCGGACGTGGAGAACCCTCGTCATGAGACCCCTTTTCAAAATTTAGGTAGTCTCATCGGACGTGGAGAACCCTCGTCATGAGACCCCTTTTCAAAATTCAGGTAGTCTCATCGGACGTGGAGAACCCTCGTCATGAGACCCCTTTTCAAAAATCAAGCAGTCTCATCGGACGTGGAGAACCCTCGTCATGAGACCCCTTTTCAAAGTCAAAACTGATGGTAGACACCGCCTGAAGGGTCAAACAAAGGTAGATACCGCCTGAAGGGTCAAATGAAGGTAGATACCGCCTGAAGGGTCAAATCAATGGTAGATACCGCCTGAAGGGTCAACACAAGGTAGATACCGCCTGAAGGGTCAACTCAAGGTAGATACCGCCTGAAGGGTCAAAATATGGTAGATACCGCCTGAAGGGTCAAATCAAAGGTAGATACCGCCTGAAGGGTCAAAATCAAAGGTAGATACCGCCTGAAAGGTCAACTCATGGTAGAAACCGCCTAAAGGGTCAATCAATGGTAGAAACCGCCTGAAGGGTCAACTCAAGGTAGAAACCGCCTGAAGGGTCAGCTTATGGTAGAAACCGCCTGAAGGGTCAACTCAAGGTAGAAACCGCCTGAAGGGTCAAATTAATGGTAGATACCGCTATAAGGGTCAACTCATTGGTAGATACCGCCATAAGGGTCAACTCATTGGTAGAAACCGCCATAAGGGTCAAACTAAACTCAACGGTAGATACCGCCTGAAGGGTCAAACCAAGGTAGAAACCGCCTGAATGGTCAACTCATGGTAGAAACCGCCATAAGGGTCAACTCATTGGTAAGTACCGCCGTAAGAATCAACACAAAGGTCCGATCCACCATACGGATCAAAATCCTTGGCAAATCCTAAAGTGTGGGATGCGCCTTCCTTAGGTTCCTACCGGTTAGGAATTCCATAATGGTATGACCTACCATACAGGTCAGAACTTAATCTCCCTAGGATTTTCTGAAACGAGTCCTAGGTATCTTCTTGAAAGTCGTTGCAACCGGCAGCATCCGACAGGTGAGCTTCAGGTAAGCCTCTCTCACTCCGGCCCATGTTCAAATTGTTAGAGCAAACCGGGGATTGATTTGAGCTTTTATCAATAGCCTTAAGGATCCGATGTCATAACATTTCTTCTCTCATTTTTCCCAGTTGAGTCGGTTAGGAATCAGGTGCCACCTTATCTTTGAGAGAAACCTCTAACGAGATTCCTCTCAAAGAGGGGCAGCTGTTGACACCTGATTTTTTACCATTTATTATTGTGATTTTTATTCTTTAAAATTAATTAAAAATATCAAAAAAGGTCATAAAATCACAAAATCAACTTTGGAAGCCTTGGTTTAGCCTTAGGAACCAATTTTGAACAAAAAATATTTTTCGGTATTTTTAATATTTTTCGAGTTTATTTAATTATAAAAATACCCAAAAAATCAGAAAAATACCATTCGTGGTCAGAAAAATACCCAAAAATATTCGATAATTTTGCTTTAATTTCCTCTTCAAGTGTGTCACTTTAAATCTCAAAAATTCGGCTCGGGTCACTATGTTCCTTCACAAACATAAACCCGAACCGAGCCTAAAAAAAAAAAAATCATTTTCGAGTCTTTTAGTTTTCAATTCTCACTTTTTATAAGCTATGACATTGGATTCTAAAGTCTTAAAGTGCAATTAGGTCAATTTGCCCTCCAATTTAATCAATTTTTACCAAAAGGGCTTAATTGCACATTTTTCTTTCAATTAGTCCCCGGTTTCACGGATGTATACGTATGCTCTACGTATTTATACGTCATACGTATTTATACGTTATGCATATTTGTACTGTTTGGTAACCTCTTTAACTCTTGTAATAATAATAATGGTTATTATTTTTAACACCTTTGTTAGTGCCTTTTTTTTTAGCATTTTTGTATTGTGAGTGCTATTGCTAGTGCTATTTTTAAATAGCATTTTTTGTATTATAAATTGTGAGTGCTATTGTTAGTGCTATTTTTAAATGACATTTATTTATCATAAATTGTGAGTGCTATTGTTAGTGCTATTTTTAAATGGCATTTATTTATCATAAATTGTGAGTGCTATTATTAGATAGAATTTATAATTGTTAGTGCTATTTTTAAATAGCATTTTTGTATTATAAATTGTGAGTGCTATTGTTAGTGCTATTTTTAAATAGCATTTTTGTATTATAAATTGTGAGTGCTATTGTTAGTGCTATTTTTAAATGTCATTTATTTGTGAGTGCTATTTTTAGATAGAATTTATAATTGTTAGTGCTATTTTTAAATACAATTTATTGGAAGGTATTTTTGGCTATAAAAGGATAGCAAGAGTTTTGAGGTTGAAGGGGGAGACATTTTGTAGAGTGTGCAAATTTTTGAGAGCTTAGAGAGAAGAACACAAACACTCTCTATATTCTCATCATCTTGAGTGAGCAAAATATACTAAGTTCGGAATATTGATTCCGCATATTGCTAGCACAATTGTTGTGGAGTTATTAGTCGTCTCCCCGTTCGTCAATTGGTGGTGCGTCCGAACTAGATGCCTAACACTTGTGGAGGCTGAGATCGAAGAACATCGAACCGACACCTCCGTTCAAGCACGCTACGAGAGGTAATCTATTTACTCCCTTTGAGGCTTTGTGATTTTTTTTTCGATTGAAATGCACGAAGTACGCCTCTGGAGATACATGTATGGGTTGTTATTTATTTCCGCTACGTGTTACGTGGATCCCAACAGTGGTATCAGAGCCAATCCTTAGGCGTTTTCGTGCATTTAATTGATTTTTGCAATTTTTGTGATACTATGGCCAATATGTATTAACGAATTGTTCGTCTTACATGGCTAATGGAGGTTGATTGTTTTTATATGATAAATTAATCAACGTAGCAAAAATTAAGACTAAATCAATTTTGAATCGAAAATTTATGGCTATCTTATTTTACGTAAAAATTCTGAATATGATTCAACGTAGAATTTTTATTGTGCCTTCCTAAGTTTTAAATTGTGAATTTATTACTTACGTGGAAGGGTGGTGATCATGGAAAAATCCCTAATCAATGTGATTGATGTATATATGAATGTATGATGATTATTTATATATTTGGGGTTGTAATTATTAAATGGAGGCTGCGTACTCCTTTTATTTTTCATGTAATCTTTATTTTTAGCATAGTCAATTGTTGATGTAAATGCTACGAGGATTACGTGGGGGAGCCTTTTAAGTCGGCGAGCTCTTTGGGGCCCAATTCTTGAAGAGTTCAAGAAACCAAGAAGAAGCGAAGAGCGGCTCTCCGTTATTAAAATATTAAAATGATTAAATGTGGTCTCATTGGCTCGAGACCCATTAAATCATAATTCCATGATCACCACGTAGGATAGATGTTTATGTGATTGACATCTATTTATTTATTATGATTACGTGAGCATGTTAAACTGGTTAATGTGCAAAGTCAGACTTACCTCACCCAAAATTGCGCCTGCATGAAATCCTAGTTAGGAAAATCACTCGCGTTAGGTACCGAAAGGGCGTTGGTAACGACACCAGCGTAACCAAGTCCCCGAACCCAAAAACTCTGGTTCCGTAGAACTGATCGATCTCTCCCAATCGATCAGTAAGGTTTCCGGTCTACCCTCCAAGAAAGACCGGTGGCGACTCCAAATGCATGCACAAGTTGCACATGCCACCACGACCACACTAAGGTCGAAAGCGATCGACTCTTATCGTCGAATCCTTCTGAAAAATACTCCCGCCGCGATTTGGTATGGGCCTGGGAGGGCCCGCGCCGATCCAAGACCCGCGATCGGTAATCCATTAGCCGCGTCCGCTTTCGGACGGGTCGCGACAACGCTTGGATCAACGATTCGATCAACGATTTCAACGCATCGAAGCACGACTTGATGCATTGGTAGATCGATTTGAAGATTTCGGCGTTGATGTGAACCGGAATCGGCGAAACGACAGAAGGCCGGGTGCAGATCTTGCTCGTGGTGACCCTGTCAGGCCTGTTCCTGTCCGCAGACAGAATAACCCTCTGTTCTCAGAGAGTTCAGAAGAAGAAGAGCACGAGTTTTCTGATGGAGGGCGTGCTGATTATGGAGACATGGATCGTTATGGAGGAATTCGAAGGGGTCGTTATGACGATCGCGATAGAAGAGATGGCAGACGACGTTACGACGATCGTGAAGGTAACGACTTTAAACTAAAAGTCGATATCTCTTATTTTAATGGGAGTTTGGGAATAGAAGAATTTTTGGATTGGATTGCTGATGTCGATAGATTCTTCGACTATATGGGAACCCCTAGCGAGAAAAAAGTGCGACTAGTAGCCTGTAGATTGAAAGGGGGTGCGTCTGCATGGTGGGAGAGATTGCAGAATGGAAGAGAGCGAGAAGGAAAAGAGAGGGTGCGAACATGGAATAGAATGAGGAGACTGTTGAAGCAGGAGTTCCTTCCGCCTGATTATGAGCAGATCATGTTCCAGCAGTATCAGCGTTGCCAGCAGGGCAATCGAACTGTACATGAGTATACGACAGAATTCATGAGATTGGCTGAGCGAAATAACCTGTCAGAAACAGAGGGACAGCAGGTGGCCAGATATCTCGATGGGTTGAAACCTTTTATTCGGGATAAAATTGGAGTACAATTTTTGCGGAATCTGACTGAAGCTAAGAATATGGCTAGAAAGGCAGAATTGATGCAGCAAGAACGGAGTAAAAGAGGCTTTGAAAGTTATAGAGGTAGTAGCTCAGGAAGTTCCATGGAGAAAGGCGGCTTTAACAATCGTTTTAGCGTAGAGCGAAATCAAGGGGATAAGGCGATAGAAAAGCGCCCTCTGAACGAGGGAAGGGACAAGGGGTCGCAATCACAGAAAAATGTGAACCTGAATCCTTATGCTAGACCAGCAGCAATTAAGTGTTACAGGTGTAATCAGCCTGGGCACCGCTCTAATGAATGCCCTCAGAGAAAAACAGTAAACGTGGCAGCTAGAGAGGAGGAGGAAGAAGACAGGTATTGCTGCGAACCAGATGGTGAGGAAGACGATTTTGAAGATGAGGAAGATGAGGAGATAAGTTGTGTGGTGCGCAGGATGATGCTAGCCCCAAAACAGGAGGATGATACACAACGCCATCAGCTATTCCGAACCAGATGCACTATTCTGGGGAAGATATTTGCTGTAGTCATCGACAGTGGGAGCATGGAAAATATCATTGGGAAGGATACAGTGAAGAAGCTGGGGATACCTGTAGAGAAACATCCTAACCCCTATACGTTAGGATGGATTAAGTCTGGAGCAGAAAGTATACAGGTAACTGAACGATGCAAAATTCCATTCTCTATTGGTAAATATCAAGATGAGTTGTATTGTGATGTAGTAGATATGGATGTATGTCACGTGTTGTTCGGGAGGCCGTGGCAATTTGATGTTGATGCTCAGCATTCTAGAAGGAGCAACCAATATAATCTGGTGAAAGATGGGGTGAAGTATACGTTGCTGCCCTTGAAGAAAAAAGGAAAACAGACTACAGGTAATAATTTCCTTACCCTTACGAGGAAATTTGAATATGAAATTAAAGAGACCAGGGAAGTTCATGTGCTGGTGGTGAAACAAGCGATTGAGACAGAGGCTAAATTACAAGTGGAGGAGCAGCCTGAAGCAGTTAGACCTTTATTGCAAGAATTCAGTGAGTTGATGCCTGAAGAGATTCCAGAAGGGTTACCTCCTATGCGTGATATTCAGCATCATATAGACTTAATTCCCGGTGCTAGTTTGCCTAATTTACCGCACTACAGGATGAGTCCTAAGGAGAGTGAGATTCTAAAGGAGAATGTGGAAGAGTTGCTGCGAAAGGGGCACATTCAGGATAGCATGAGCCCATGTGTTGTTCCTGCCTTACTAACTCCTAAGAAAGATGGGAGCTGGAGAATGTGTGTAGACAGTAGAGCCGTTAATAAGATAACTGTGGGCTACAAGTTTCCAATACCTAGGTTGGATGACATGCTGGATAGACTGCACGGAGCGAAGTGGTTTACGAAGCTGGATTTGAAGAATGGCTACCATCAGATTCGTATTCGGCCTGGAGATGAGTGGAAGACAGCATTCAAGACAAATGAGGGGCTGTACGAGTGGTTGGTGATGCCGTTTGGGCTTTCTAATGCTCCGAGCACTTTCATGAGGCTTATGAATCAGGTTCTGAAATCTTTTATTGACAAATTCGTCGTAGTTTATTTTGATGATATCCTGATTTATAGTAAGACTGAGGAGGATCATTTGATGCACTTGAGGGAAGTGTTGACCGCTTTGCAGACTAGTAAGCTGTATGTGAATCTTAAGAAATGTAGCTTTTTTACCCATAAGCTGCTATTCTTGGGGTTTATTATCACTGCTGAGGGAATAGAGGTGGATGAGACGAAGGTGAAAGCCATCAGAGAGTGGCCTACTCCAAAAACAGTTTCTGAAGTAAGGAGTTTTCATGGGTTGGCTACTTTTTATAGGCGATTTATTAAGAATTTTAGCACTATCGCAGCCCCGATTACAGAGTGTATGAAGAAAGGTAGATTTCTGTGGGGAGAGGAAGCCGATAATAGTTTTGCTATTCTGAAAGAGAAGTTGTGTACTGCACCTGTTCTAGCTCTACCTAACTTTGATAAGTTGTTTGAGGTAGATTGCGATGCTAGTGGAGTGGGTATAGGAGCTGTTTTGTCTCAAGAGCGCATGCCAATTTGCTTTTTCAGTGAGAAGCTCAGCGATGCGCGACAGAAATGGAGCACTTATGACAAAGAATTCTATTCTGTCGTAAGAGCTTTGAAGACATGGGAGCACTATCTGATTGGGAAAGAATTTGTGCTTTATTCTGACTATGAAGCTTTGAAGTACTTAAATAGTCAGAAAAGGATCAGTAAAGATATGCATGCACGTTGGTGTCAGTTTTTACAAAAATTCCCTTTCAGGTTGCAGCACAAATCCGGTGTGCATAATGTTGTAGCAGATGCATTGAGTAGGAGAGCTGGCTTGCTGATTACATTGCGCCAGGACATTCTGGGGTTCGAGCAGTTGAAAGAGTGTTATGCAGGCGATGAAGATTTTGGGCAAATTTGGGATACGTGTGCTGCTGATCAACCTGTACATGAGTTCTATATTCTGGATGGTTATCTAATGCATGGCAATCAACTTTGTCTTCCTCGGACATCATTACGAGAGAAGCTAATTCGTGATTTGCATGATGGTGGATTGGCTGCACATCTGGGTCGAGACAAAACTATTGCTGCAGTTAAGGAGCGATTTTACTGGCCCCAATTGCGTAAAGATATCAGCAGGTATGTGCAGAAATGTTATGTTTGCCAAACTGCTAAGGGACAATCTAAGAATACAGGTTTGTATATGCCATTACCTGTCCCTGACAATATATGGGAGGATCTGTCAATGGATTTTGTGTTGGGTTTACCAAGAACTCAAAGAGGCGTGGATTCTATTTTTGTTGTAGTTGACAGATTTTCCAAGATGGCACACTTCATTCCTTGTAGGAAGACTTCTGATGTTGTAAGTGTGGCTAGGTTATTTTTCAAAGAAGTAGTTCGTCTGCATGGAGTGCCTAAGTCTATTACTTCAGATAGAGATAGCAAATTTCTAGGGCATTTTTGGCGAACCTTATGGAAATTGTTTGACTCATCACTGAATTTTAGTAGCACAGCTCACCCTCAGACTGATGGGCAGACGGAGGTGGTCAATAGAACTTTGGGCAACTTGATTCGAAGTCTTTGTGGGGATAAACCGAAGCAGTGGGATGTTGCTTTATCGCAGGCGGAGTTTGCTTATAATAATGCGGTTCATAGTTCTATCGGCAGGTCACCTTTTTCTGTTGTCTATTGTCGCGACCCGTCCGGAAGCGGACGTGGCTAATGGATTACCGATCGCGGGCCTTGGATCGGCGCGGGCCCTCCCAGGCCCATACCAAATCGCGGCGGGAGTATTTTTTCAAAGGGATTCGACGATAAGAGTCGATCGCTTTCGACCTTAGTGTGGTCGTGGTGGCATGTGCGAATTGTGCATGCATTTGGAGTCGCCACCGGTCTTTCTTGGAGGGTAGACCGGAAACCTTACTGACCGATTAGGAGAGATCGATCAGTTCTGCGGAACCAGAGATTTTGGGTTCGGGGACTTGGTTACGCTGGTGTCATTACCAACGCCCTTTCGGTACCTAACGCGAGTGATTTTCCTAGCTAAGAATTCATGCAGGCGCAATTTTGGGTGGGGTAGGTTTAATTCAGGGTTTCATGCAGATTGGAAGACTATTCCTATCAATCACAATCAATTTAAATGAAAGCGCAATCAAGTGCATAAATAAATCACATCAATGCACGTCAATTCACATCATATGGCCTCCTAATATAGACATAAGGGCTTAGGGAAGGCGGGATTTAGGACCGAGGTGAAATGGGAAGATTTGGAGGCGATTTAGCCCGAAGGGCAAAATCGTCAATTTTTGGAAGACGATTCGCCCAAAGGGCGAAATCGTCATTTTAAAGAATGATCGGGTTCAAAACACCCGGGATGAGCCTTGGCCAATTGATTGTGGCCATTTCCTATTTTTTGGGATTTTTCTAGAATTTTTAGAATTTTTTTGGAAGACGGTTTGCCGGAAGGGCAAAACCGTCATTTTTGGAAAGACTGGGGGTCGAAAGACCCGAAACAGGTCATGGCCAGTTGAATGTGACCATTTCCTATTTTCTGGAATTTTTTAGAATTTTTCTGAATTTTTCGATTTTTTTTTTGAATTTTTTATGATTTTCTATTTTTTATTGAATTTTTGAATTTTTTATTATTTTTTGATTATTTTCTAATTTTTTTATTTATACTTAAAAATATTTGCCGGGCCGGGTCAGACCCGGCCCACGACCCGGACCCGCTACCCAGGCCCGGCCCGCCTCCTCCACGGCCGAAACGACGCCGTTTCACAAATTTTGAACGGACGCCCAAGATCGCGACACGTGGCGCGCTCTCCACCGTCCGATTTGATTTTATTTTTAAAACCCGGCCGGGGCCCACCCGCTGACGTGACCGCTGACGTGGCGTGCCACGTCAGCGTTGACTGGTCAACGGTTGACCAGACACGCTGGAGAAGATGACCGGCGCCGGCGATATCTCGCCGGCGCCTCGTCGGAAGGCCATAACTCGGCCTTCCGACCTCCAAATTGCGCAAAATCAACGGCGTTAAACTCGTACAGACCTCATCTACAACATACCCGAAGCTCGACATAGCAGAATTACATTTGGCCTACCTGCAACTCCGGCCGAACCTATTTTCCGGCGAGAGATCGCCATAGCCATTCTACACGTAACATGGTGGATCTGAGCTATCAGGGAGCATCTAAGGGGTTGCAGAGGACTTACCTGGCCATCACGGAGCTTCGGTATGGCGTGGAACGAGCCGTGGAGCTCGCGGCCGGTCAGTGGACGTCGGAGGCCGCCTCGAATATTTATCCAACGAAATCATGTGCAGTCAAAGGAAAAAAGGATCAGCAAGGTGTATAGATCAAATCGCAAGTTATACCACATGAAATGACCCACTCTAGTTCAACTTGCCATGTGAGGCCGAGGAAGAGCTTGATGGAGCAACCCACGATTTTCTGAGGTCTGTGGCCGATTGAATGGGCTTGACAGCTTCCTCGGAGCTCAGGGAAGTCGAAGATGACTATCACCGGCTTCGGTTTTCGTCGAGGATGATTCGGACGAGCGTTTGGGAGCTTCGACCGAGCACGGCGTTGTTGGGCTTGAACGGCGGTTTGGGCCGTCGCGGTGGCTGTGAGTCGGCGATGGCGGCCGGAGGTGATGCTCGGTGGCTGAAGAGGCAGTGGCCGCACAAATATGGGCGATGAGGGAACATGGAGAAGCCCTCTGGTGGTGGCGTCGAACGTCGGGGCCGAGCTTCCGAAGCTCTCGGTTCCTCTCTTTCCTTCCTCCCTCTCTATGTTCGGCTCCCTGTTTATGCAAGGCGGTCTACGGCGGCGATGCTGACGACGATGATGGTGCAACGCGGCCTCGGAGTGAGGTGGTGGTAGTTGCACAAAAAATGAATGAAGAGGGAAGAGGATCCTCCCTGCTCAGTGTCGTCTCCGGCTCTCAAAACGCGAAGGAGGGGGAAGAAAAGGGGAGGGAGCCAGAGAGCAACGTGAGGGAGCGTGTGAGTGGGGAAAATAAAATAATAAAATAATAATATTAAATAAACTAAAGTGAAATAAAATAATATAAATAAAAATAAAAGCCAAGACAACATCATTGGTCAAATATCCCTCTTTTCTTTTGCTTTTTCTTTTTTTCTCTTTCTTTTTTTTGTAATAATTCTTTTTTTCGAAAATATTAAAAAAATGAAAATTATGAAAATTATTTTTTTGGTCAAAATGGTTCATTTAGCTTGGCCAAGGTCACCGAAATTGATTTTTTCAATTTTTCAACTTTTTATAGATTTTCTATGAATTTAAAATAATAATAATAATAATAATAATAATAATAATAAAGGAAAGAAAAGTTGATCAAAATTTAGGTGTCAACAGCTGCCCCTCTTTGAGAGGAATCTCGTTAGAGGTTTCTCTCAAAGATAAGGTGACACCTGAGTCCTGATCGACTCGACTCGGGAAACTAAAGGAAAAAAATGCTATGACATCAGATCCTTACGGCTTTTGATAAAAATTCAAATTAACCCTTGGTTCGTTCTTGCAGTTTGAACCTGGGCTGAAGGGAGGGAGGCTTACCTCAAGCTCACATGTCGGGTGCTGCCGGTTGCGACGACTTTCAAGAAGATACCTAGGACTCGTTTCAGAAAATCCTAGGGAGATTAAGCTCTGACCTGTATGGTAGGTGTCGTGACCCGTCCGAAATCGGACGCGGCTAATGGATTACCGATCGCGGGCTTTGGATCGGCGCGGGCCCTCCCAGGCCCATACCAAATCGCGGCGGGAGTTTCTTTTGAGGGATTCGACGATAAGAGTCGATCGCTTTCGACCTTAGTGTGGTCGTGGTGGCATGTGCAACTTGTGCATGCATTTGGAGTCGCCACCGGTCTTTCTTGGAGGGTAGACCGGAAACCTTACTGACCGATTGGGAGAGATCGATCAGTTCTGCGGAACCAGAGATTTTGGGTTCGGGGACTTGGTTACGTCGGTGTCATTACCAACGCCCTTTCGGTACCTAACGCGAGTGATTTTTCTGACTAAGAGTTCATGCAGAAGCAATTTTGGGTGAGATAGGTATGGTTCGGGTTTCATGCAGATTGGAATGCTAGTCCTATCAATCACAATCAATTTAACGAGAGCGCAGTCAATTGCATAAATAAATCATGTCAATGCACATCAATTTAAGTCAAAGGCCTCCTAATATAGCCATAGGGGCTTAGGGAATGTGTGATTTCAGACCAAGGGTAAAATTGGAAGATTTGCGGACGATTAGCCCGAAGGGCAAAATCGTCATTTTTGGAAGGTTTGGATACCGAATTACCCAAAATATTCCATAGCCAGTTGATTGTGGCCATTTCCCATTTTTGAGAACTTTTTGGAATTTCTTGATTTTTCTTCAATTTTTGGAAGACAATTCGCCCAAAGGGCGAAATCGTCATTTTAAGAAGGGTCGGGGTTCAAAACACCCGGAATGAGCCTTGGCCAGTTGTTTGTGGCCATTTCCTATTTTTTGGGATTTTCCTGAATTTTTTAGAATTTTTTGGAAGACGGTTTGCCGGAAGGGCAAAACCGTCATTTTTGGAAAGATCGGGGGTCAAAAGACCCGAAACAGGCCGTGACCAGTTGAATGTGGCCATTTCCTATTTTCTGGAATTTTTTTAGAATTTTTCTGAATTTTCCGAATTTTTGAATATTTTATGATTTTTATTTTTTTTTATTGATTTTTTGATTATTTTATTATTTTTTATTATTTTCCGAATTTTTTAATATTTAAAAATATTTTGCGGGCCGGGTCAGACCCGGCCCACGCCTCTCGGGCGCCCGGCCCGACCCTAGGGGTCGACACCGGTCTAAAACGACACCGTTTTGATTTTTTAAATATTTTTTCCTATTTTTTAACAATTTTTTGATTTTTTATCTATTTTATTTAATATATCCGAAAATCTCCCGGATCGGACGGTCCACGTCGTGCCACGTGGCTTCGTCTCGTGCGTCCGATCTAAGACTAGATCGGACGTCCCTCAGTGAGCCACGTGGCCAAATCGTAGCCGTCGGATCAAAAATCGATTATTTTCTTTTTTAGAAAAACCCACAAATCGGACGATCAGAACTATGCCACGTGTCCGATTGTGGTGCGTCCGATCATGGTCAAGATCGGACGCCCCATAGAAGGCCACTTGGCACATTCTTGGCCATCGGATCGAATTTATTTAATATCCGAAATTCATTTATTTTATTTTCCCAAAATTACAGGATCGCGACACGTGTCACGATCCGGACCGTTCATTGCATTTTATTTAAATAAGACTCGGACCGGCCCCACCCGGCTGACGTGGCGCCTACGTGGCATGCCACGTCATCCGTTGACCGTTGACCGGTCGAGGTCCCACCGGAGAAGACGCCGGAACAGTGTAAATTCCGGCAACTTCGCCGGAAATCTCGCCGGAATCTCGGGACCGAAGCCTAAAACTTAATATTTTTCATCCATTTCTTCGGCATTAAGCCCCACGCATTACCAGCATTAACAAACGACTAACAACACGGCAAGAAAAAGGCCGGAAAACTGTAAACCGGACCTCCACAGCTCCGGTTCCGGCGAGCGCTTGAAATTTTTTTTTTTTTTTTTGCGACCAAGCTCGATTCCGTGCATTCGTATAACATCTAAGGGAGGTTTAGTGACTTACATGGGGTCGCCTAGTCCTCGAAGACCGCCGCTTACGCCGGTGTAAGCTCACAGTCCGGTCGAGTATGGTGGAGCTCCGGCCACCACCTCCGGCACAGTTTTAATGCAAAAAGGGGGCCACAAGAGGCTTAGAGTCGACTCTAGTGAAGGTTCAAGACCAGACTCACACGTAATGAGGTTCAAGATGGCACGACCGAAAGCCAAGGATTAACAGGTTCATTTGGACATTTTATCGAACACATGGTACGCACTTAAAAAATGGTGGTCGGAGAGGAAAAACTGACCTGCTCCGAGCTCGACGGCGGCCAAGAAGGCTTCGGTGATGATTGGTGGGGGTTGCTGAAGATCCAAAGAAGCTCCTCTCGCCCGGCGTTCGCTCCAAAAAATCCCCTCTCTCTCTCGGCCCCTGCTCTCCCTTATACCGGGCCTCCCCCTCGATTTCCCGTGGCCGACCGGCGTCCTCGGCGCGCACCAACCTCCCACTGACGAGGATGGGCCTCCGTCCTCCTGTCCCCCACGCCGGTTCGCCCTTTTCTTCAAAAAAATTGCAGCCCCATCTCGCCTCTGTCCTCCCCTGCCTCACTGTCGGCCACGGTCTGCAACAATGTTGCAGACCCGGTCGGACCGGGTCGGGTCGGGTCTGACCCGACCGGCCCGGTTCGACCAATTCGCTCAAATTGAGCCCCGATTCGACCTATTTTCGTGAAATTGATGGCATAATCGGACTCCTTGACACATTTTCTATCAAATAAGGGTATTTTCGCTAATCAATTGATTGAAATTTTGTGAAAACCCCAAATTGTCCCTAGGATCCGAAAGTTAATTTCGCCAAATCGAGGGTATAGACGATCAAATTATTCAAAATTGAGGCCACCAATGTATTCAGCATGATGAAAACTATTGGGTAGAGGTGTTTAATTTTAATGGGTGTGCCCGTGTGAAATTTAATTTCAAAAATTGTAAAACCGGGGACTAAATTGAAAGATTTTTATGCAATTAAGCCCTTTTGGCTAAAATTGATCAAATTGGAGGGCAAATTGACCCAATTGCACTTCAAGACTTTAGAATCCAATGTCATAGCTTATAAAAACCAAGAATTGAAAATTAAAAGACTCGAAAGTGATTTTTTAGGCTCGTTTCGGTTTTAGGTTTGTGAAGGAACCCCATGAATCGAGCCAAATTTCCCTAATAAAAAGTGAAAATATTAAAGGGGAAATTAAAATAAAATTATTGAATATTTTTGTGTATTTTTCTGACCACGAATGGTATTTTTTCTGATTTTTTGGGTATTTTTATAATTAAATAAATTCCAAAAAATATTAAAAAATTCAAAAAATATTTTTTGTTCAAAATTGGTTCCTAAGGCTAGGCTAAGGCTTCCAAAGTTGATTTTGCAATTTTTTGACCTTTTTTGCTATTTTAAATTAATTTTAGAAATAAAAACTAAAATAAAAGGTGGTCAAAAATCAGGTGTCAACAGTAGGTCATACCATTATGGAATTTCTAACTGGTAGGAACCTAAGGAAGACGCATCCCACGCTTTGGGATTTGCCAAGGAGTTTGATCCATATGGTGGATCGGACCCTTGTGTCAATCCCTACGGCGATATTTACCAATAAGTTGACCCTTATGGCGGTTTCTACCATATTTGACCCTTCAGGCGGTATCTACCTTTGGTTGACCCTTCAGGCGGTTTCTACCATACATTGACCCTTCAGGCGGTTTCTACCATTGTGTTGACCCTTCAGGCGGTTTCTACCTTGAGTTGACCCTTCAGGCGGTTTCTACCTTGAATTGACCCTTCAGGCGGTTTCTACCTTGGTGTTGACCCTTCAGGCGGTTTCTACCTTGAATTGACCCTTCAGGCGGTTTCTACCTTGGTTTGACCCTTCAGGCGGTTTCTACCTTGGTTTGACCCTTCAGGCGGTTTCTACCTTGAATTGACCCTTCAGGCGGTTTCTACCTTGGTTTGACCCTTCAGGCGGTTTCTACCTTGGTTTGACCCTTCAGGCAGTTTCTACCTTTGTTTTGACCCTTCAGGCGGTTTCTACCTTTGTTTTGACCCTTTAGGCGGTTTCTACCTTGATTTGACCCTTCAGGCGGTTTCTACCTTTGATTTGCTTTGAAAAGGGGTCTCTTGACGAGGGTTCTCCACGTCCGATGAGACTGTTTGATATTTTTGAAAAGGGATCCTAGGACGAGGGTTCTCCACGTCAAGCTAGGACTGCTTGATTTTTTTTTTAAAAGGGGTCTCATGACGAGGGTTCTCCACGTCCGATGAGACTGCCTAAATTTTGAAAAGGGGTCACATCCTCACCCCTTCTTTTGAAAGATCCCGAAATTTGTCGGGAATTCAGTTTTGAAGCAGTGAAAGATTTTATTTTGACAAAGCCTCGCTTTAGTCTGTTGAGGCGACATTCTGGGAGCTGGGTTCTCCAGGTATCCAGCAGAAAATTCAAACCTGTGTGCTCCACTCCATGGAGCAAATATTTTTCTGGGATTCGGGGTTTCCAAGAATCCTGCAGAAGTTTGAGCTTGAAAGATTTTTCTTCACCAAGAAAACGTTAGTAATCTTTGGGAAGACCACGGCTGTCCATTTAACAAAAACCGTATGACTTAAGTTTTAATCGTGAAATGTGCATTTTGATGCTGGAGGTTATCCAAAGCATTCTTGCAACATGCAAATGTGATCACAAATCCCTTGCACGGAAAATCTGGATCAAACAATTTGAAATTTCCAAAAAGTGTTTATTCAAAATATCTATTGGAGAATTTCTCATCCAAGAGGGCTCCTCACCGCTCTGTGATAATGGTCTTTTGTAAGGAATGCACTCAACTTCCTACTAACCTGTGCCTAGGTTTTAGGATCATTCGCAGTGCATACATTTCGATCGATCGGGAGGTCTTCCACGGGACCGTAATGTTGGGCTTGGATATTGGTTTTCAAAGGGGGGACTCACTTTTGAGTCGAGGCCATTGAATGAAAGTCTTCACCATCTGCTCCGGGTTTACAAGTCAAGAACCCTGCAAAATGAGAAAGAAATAGTCTTGCTCGTACTTCTTCGAGCTAAGCAATATGTCAACCCAAGTGTCTTAGTCAGAGAAGACTGTTTCAGGGTTGTAACATTGGTAGGATTGGGGACCGAAAAAGGCTTGTTTTTGGCCCAGAATTCGTGACGGGTTTGACATTGGTGATCATTGCTGATTTGCCTCCTGTCATTTCCTTTCTACATCTTTAGTCCTTGAGGTGCGCAATCGATTTTGAGGTGTGCACCAGCTCTTTAGAGAGCGTCTCTTGTTGCATTCAGAGACCGACTCTCTCCATGTCTTTGTTCTGTGCTTGGCAGCATTTGGGGAGCAGCCTTTTTTTGATTTGGTTCCTTCAGGGATTTCCTCTTTTCCCATCCAGGCTTCATTGTGGATCAATCAAAGAACTTACATGAGCATCGGCCTTGCTCTTACCAGGCACTTTGCTTTTTCTTGATGCTAGGGATTTATTATTATTATTTTTTTTGAAATCCCGGTTCTTCTCATCCTCGATGGGATCATGTTAGACATATGTCTGAAAGTCTAAACATGCTTTAAATATCGGCCCGGGAATCCTCTTCGTAATCCCCGATGCCTTCATCTTGGAACGTGCAATGATCATCAATGGGCTCATGAAATGAATTTGTAGGCTCAACTTGGCTATGCAAAGGATATGGTGTGTGGGATAGAGAAATGAATGCTTCTCATCATCCTATGGCACTTGAATTACCATATAAACAACACACAAAGATTAATGTTAGTCCGAGCAAGAAAATTTCTAACCATTTTCTCCTGATGCTGCTGGACTCACCTCCATTTTGCCCCAATATGGGGTGGTTCTCGACAGGGCTGATAATGAGAACCTCCGTTCAAAGGGGTTATCAATGGTCATCTGTAGTATTTGGGAATGTGAAACGAACGCCTCCATCGTCCCAATCCATGTAATTGCTGCGAATGGTCCCTACCTCCGTAGGTACAGATTTTGCTGTCTGATTCGCTCCACTTCTCTCTTAAGTGTGTATAGGACGTGTTTTGACTAGGCTTGCCTCTCTTTTGAGTAAACCTCCTTTTGAATGATTTGACAAATAATCATATTTGGAAAAATTCATTTCTTTCTTTCCCAAAATTTATCCATCGAGGGGATTTTGTGATGTATCGTGCATGTCTTATTCATGTTTTGGGCAACCTCCCGATTTAAATCATGAACATCGATGCATTGGATAATTTTCATGACGGCTGAAAGTATTTTAACATTTTTTTATCTCCAGCTAACTGGGAAAGGGATACTTACCTACCTGTCGTGGCTGCAGACCCCTGAAAATGTAAAAGAAGCATATCATTGCATGTTCACGAATTTTTCAAAAATCGAAACGATACATCCTACCCTTGGTCATGTACTCTAACGAGTAGTACATGGGATGTAAAAACCTGTTCGTCTGTAAGGCGATTCCCCTATCAAGGATAAATAACGAATATCAATTCACATTCTCAAATTCAAGACAAATTGGAACGATACAACTTTACTCTTGGTTCTCATCCCGTTCTGATGTTGCGTATTGATATGAACAACATCTATCAAATCCGCCTATCCATTCTTGGAGTGTTTGCAACATCAATGGTTCATCTGCCCCCAGTTGGGCAACGTCTGTTCTGTTATTCGAACAAATGGCTCCTTGAGTGATTTATCCACGTTTATCACCTGAGAAGGGAAAGAAAGGAGACATTACTTCGGTATTCGATTGAAGATCGTTTAGGAACGATACATCCTTTTACCAAATAGGTGGCTTCGCGGCCAAACGTATTTCGTATTGAAGGGGTAGATCCCATTATGCTCCGCGGGTGATAGTCATTGTTCATGGAACTTGCTCCACGGATTAAGTGATTAATCCCCGGCCCTCGGCTTGAAGATGCTCAAAGGGTGATGTTGACACTCACGCGCAATTAGTTCTAGATATTAATGAAAGATGTTCCCGTGGGAACCTTACAGTGCGATCAACAACATATTCAATAGGAGTATTCAACCCCTTTCCTCTAAGCATTTTTCATCGAGTAGCCATGCCTTGCATCAGACGTTTGATCACCGGCCTTGCGTCACCACTGCGGTGGTCCTTCGGCTCCAAATTGATCGAGCCAAAGATTGAACTCATCGCCAAGGAAATTGCTCGGGTCTTCGAGCCATTGATGTTCAAGTTGGGTATCAACGATTGTTGGGGGCAGATTTCTTTCATTGCCTTCGTTGTGAGGGATTGGAGTCTTTGAGCTGGAACCTTCATCATTGCCCTGTTGGGGTTGAGACATACATTCCCGAAGAGTATTGATCCAAGTGTCCAGCTCCTCATCAAGGAAATCACCTGTTCTTTTTAGCCCATGGTGCCCAGATTGGGTGTCGTCGACTGCAGGCGAGGGATTCCTCTCTTTGCTCTCGCCGTGAGCAATTTGACCCCTCGAATTGGAACTTCCTCCGATGACCGGCAGGTTCATATGTGCACTCTCTACCAATGCCAGATCCGCTTCAGGGATAGCATTAATGACTGATTCGCGCTCAAACTGAGGAATCCCTATGTGCTGGAACTGTGGCATATACTCTTGAGGAGTATTGAGATAGCTCGGCGGAGCATTCTGATTTGGGTTAGAGGAGTCGCTGACACGACTGCCGGTCCCGTCATTGCTGAAACACGGTTGGGTGCTCTCGGCTTTCCAATCATCGTGGTTGTAACTCTGCCCAGCACTTGAGCTCCAACCGGCTTTATGATGGTTTAACGCTATCCTTCCATCCCTTAGCAATCTCCTATAGTACTTGAGGTGAGACTCAACGTTAATTCTAGAGAGCCCCGGCACATTCATAATCTCGAGTATGCGTAATGGGCTAGCCGAATCAACTCCCAGCTCTCGAATCGCATCAACAAATTTGGTGTGAAGTTCATAGGTCCAGTAAAACCTTGTTCTCTTATCACCCAAAATATCGTCAATACTTCGGTAGCTATTCTCTACGGGATCTAGTCGTTTCAAAAGTTGTCCAGGGAGGGACTCACCGACTTTGGATTGGCTGGCTGCGACAGCGAGTTCGTCATTGGGAGAACTCCACCTGTGATGATTCATGTCCCATTTCTCAGAGGGTGTTGGTGTTGACCCTATGGTGTTGACTTGCTCATGCAGATCTCCAACGGTATCTGGCTGTGTCGGAAAATGTTGTGGAGAATACGGTAACAGCTGAGCGTTATTCGTCAACAGGGATGGTTCATCGAGGAACACCTCGCCGAGGACAACAAGATTACCACAATTAAGGCAGGTGGCCTTGGTCAGAGCTTCCTTATATCTCGCGCTTTCAGCTTGAAGCTTCTCATTCTCCTCCTTCAGGACCAGTAACTCATGGTCTGCGTATTGCTGTTTCACCTGGGTTCGTTTGTTGGCGAACCAAAACTTGACCTTCGAAAGCTCCAATCCTATCTTTCGGCTCAACTCCATTTTCTGTTGTCTGCTTGAAGTGGAGCATTCATTGAAGAAAGCTTCGAGCTCTCGGATTTGGCCTGGAGTGTGGCGTTGTAGTTGCTTCCTTTTCCGACTCTGGTCATCATTGTATACTCCTTCTTCGTAGCTGAAACCTAGAATTTCATCGCTGGAGGAGTCAGTCTCCATGGCTTTCGGGCAGTATTCAGCTCCAGGATCTTCGAAGTCTCCCAGCAGTTCGTGCTCAGAAATGTCCAGGTCGGGCGTTTCTAGCAGATGGGAATAGCTTTTAAACATGATGGATCGGAGTATCTCGGGCTGATCTAGTTCACTCAGCTTTCTCAATTCGCTCTTATGTGGTTGCTCACTCTAGAAATTTTCTCAAGTGATTGTGCGTGTCCTGGAACCATCCTTCAGGCTGCATATGAAGACCATCAAGCAAGCGCTCCTCCCGAGACCCCGCAATTACTCATCGTCTGTATTCCCCTTTCTTTTTCCTCGTGATAGGATCACAAACTCTCTTGCATTGATTCGGTTTCATCGAGTATTGCGCTCGTCCCCTAGTTCAGTCTTCAAAGTGGTGGGTCTACAATCTTTCGGCGCCTTTTATGATTTGCTAGGCCCGAGAACGTGGGGAGCAGCGGTGGACCCGCAATTAATGACTCTGTTTAATTCATTTAGCTCCATGGGAATTAACACTATGATCTTCTCTCAACCCCTTTTCATCGTTCAAACGAAAGTGGCATTTTCCCTGTGCATGCTGTTACTCTTCATTTCAGCATCTCGGGCGCTTGGTGAGGAATGAGTTCGTGGCCACTCAAAATTTTAAAGACCGTCTCTGGTTTCAGACTTAATCTAACAAGGGATCATCACAACTGAGCATGACGATGTTCGTCGATAGCGTTGGTTTTAATATAGAATTAACTATAGTCATTAAAGAAAAATGTTCCCGTAGGAACTTTACAACGGATAAAATGAGTGATCTACTCGTGAACATGTTCTTCTTTCTATGGGTGTTCGTAGTGACCGACCCATCGTGCCCCGAGTCAGGTGCTAGATCATGGCTGTCCGAGCATGCCAGCTTCCCACTGATTGAACAAGGCATCGAGCCCCTTATCGAAGAAATCGTCTGTCGTGGGTTGACCAGCGGCAGGCAGAGCACCAGCCGACTGCTGCTCGAATGGAGGAGTGCGCACTCGCTGTACTTGTGACACGCGCTCTTGAGAAGTGTTGAAATGGCCCGGGAGGACATTCTGATCAGCTTTCAGTTTGCCGGTGGTCGGGTTGCTAGCTTGATTGATGCTTAGATTTGGCCGGGTATCTCTTGATGCCTGAGCATTACAATGGCGGTCGCCCCTAGCTTTTGAGCTCGAGACGGATTCCTCCCGGTTTAGCTCCGCTCGACGTTGTTTTAATAGCTTTCTGTAGGCAGCAAGGTGATTCCTGACCAGCTCCTTACTAAGCCCCGGTACATTCATGGCCTTAAATATGCGCGTCGGAGTTGCTGAATCGATCCCCATTTGGTGAACCACGTCTAGGAATCTGGAATGCAGTTCAGGGGGCCAAGCAAACCTCCTCTTATCGTGGCCCAAAATTGCATCGATGGCTTGACGACTGATTAACTCATCTCCAGCAGGACCCGACCCTATCGAAAATTGTTGTGCATGAGGCTGATATGCTTTGAGCTGGTCGGCGGTAACATCCAGCTCCTTGAAACTGTAACTCCAATCAAAGCGATGCAAATCCCATCCCCCAGGAGGCATTTGTATCGTCTTCGTAGGATCATCCTGCTCATGCGTGACTCCGGCAAAATCTGGGTGAGCAGGAGATGCCCCGAGGGAGTAGGGTGGTAAATGAACGTCTTCAATCATTGCGTGAGGCTTATCGGGGAATATCTTACCGCGGGCGATGAGGTTATCGCAATGAGGGCAAACGGTAATATTGAGAGCTTTTTCATACCTCATGTTTTCTGTTCGCAGTTTTTGGTTTTCTTCCTTTAAAATCTCGACCACCTGACGTTTGCGTTGAGCCTTCGATTTGGATCTCCTATTTTGAAACCAAAACTAGATCTTCGACTGATTAATCCCCAACTCCCGGCTCAATTCAATTCTCCACTTCTTTTTCATGTAATGGCTTTTACTGAAGAGGGTTTCCAACATTTGGGTTTCCTCCTGAGAGTATTGGTGAGGACGTCTTCTTTTCCCGAGTTGAGCATCGTGGATGTCGTTGTCGTCGTCGCCGTGATTTTGATTTCCGTTGCCAGAAGTGTTGGGCTCCATGGTTTTGGCGTTAGACTTGATCTTGGAATCTTCGAGATCCCTCTGTAGTTCAATTTCTGAGATTTTTGAGTCAGTCGCCTCTAGCAACTGACAGTAACCTCTTAAATATGTTGGATTGAGAAATGTCTGATTGGTTCTTGCCCACTCAGAGCTCTCCACTCTCTCCTGTATGCTCACTCCCTATAACGTTTTCTTCGAGTGACTTTGTATGTTCAGGAGACGCTCTTCAAGCATCATTAAGCAAACGTTCCCCCTCAAGACCTTGAATTTCTCGCTTAACTTTTCAACGTGATGGGACTGCCAAATCCTGTTAGGGCTCTCTTCGATAGTTGTGCTTACCTCCCACCTAACTCTAATAATGGTGATCCCGACAAATCTTTTACATCTTTTAATTGATGAGCCGGAAATCGCGGACCGAAACGAATCCAATGGTTCTCGTGGGGGGACCTCCTGCTTTACCCCCTAACTGGGCTCCACCAGCATTATTACTGAGATCCTTCATCATCCTCGAGTTGCTATAAAATGAGGAATTAACGTATGGCAGGTTAGCGTTCTCGCATAATCAGCTTCTTCCTTCTAATCTCTCTATTAGACTCGTCTTATTCTCAAGCCAACCCAACGCAAATGGCCTCCTCTCTCGTACGCACTTTTTCAACTGATGTCTTGGCCCAGTGGGAAAAGCTTTATAACCTACTGGGTCGCGGTTACGCGCACATAACCGATCATTCTGCAACCGAGGATGCAATCTGTGTCCTGCTCGAGGACCTTGATACCACTTCTCTCGAAGGTACTACACTGGGGAGGGAATATAGAACTTTCCCGACTCTCTTTGCACACTCCTTAGAGGCCTATCGTGTTGCTAATCGGGAGGTTCTCGTGGCTCGCGTCTTGCGGGCTCGTTATGAGGATCGATCTGATCATTTGGTGCTGACCAACTATCTGGTTGATAGTTACAAAAAGGCCGTCGAGTTTGCTAATGAGCGGGTCGCGACGTTGCTTCGCGAGAGGAGAAATCTGGTGGATCAATTGGCCATATCCCTGACCACCGGCGAGCATGACCGCCGCAACGTCCTGTTGAGGCTTCAGAGCGACTGGCAGGAAGAACGGCTCGACAAGATAACCGCGGACATAGCTCGCGGGAATGGACTGGTTCGGGACCTGGAAATAGTCACCGAAGAACACGAGGCCAAGGTCGCCGAAGTTAAGGGAGAATGCAGAAGTCTTCTCCTCATGCTTGCCGACCACAACATGCGGAGTTGGGAGTATGAGCAGAGCATTAATAACATGGAGGGTCAGTTGGGATCCTTTGTGTCGTTAATTAGGGTTCACTTTGGCTTTACTTTTCCACCCCGAATTGTATGACCTGCTTCTGAAAACCCTCCGCTGAGCAAAATAAATGAAAGTTCTCGTGTGTGTGTTTTAACTTCTGCATGGTTCCTTTCTTCGAGCATTCGAACATCTTCAACTTGGGTGAGCCGAACCATAATATCAATAAGTCGAGCAAATATGTCCTGATTTTATAACTCGCTCATGATCAGATGAAAGAGTAGCCTCAGACTTATCCAGGAAAAGATTTCTCTATACTACTTGTTTTTTCACCTGCAAATGAAAAGATCGAGTCAGAAGGAATAATCTGAAAAAGAAAGCGAAAACCCCTTTCAATCTTATGCTTACCCATGATTAATAAGGACAAGAACTTTTACAAGGGTTTTAATCTTGCGCGAAAAGTTTTTATCAATATTCCTCGAAAGAAAGCATACTATTGAAAGGAATGTAATTCACGATAATCGCTTTTGATTAATTTCGAGAGGAATGAATTACTCAAAAGTGCAAGACATAATAACGTGTTTTAAATTCAATTGAAGATATGGCATCCAAATTAAGGTCGTTCGCTAAGAACGAAAGTAGTTTGGACATCTATCTCGTCATTAAATTTGAAACTACGCTGATATTCTTGATCAATTATCGTGAATTACCAGTGGTGTACAACATGCATGAACCAATTCAAGTGTGTAGTTCCTTCTAGCGAAATTGGGGTTGGATTACCTCACACGACCAAAAGGTCGTGCAAGACTTCCAATTTTAATTTCCTCTAAAGGAATTATAAACTTGACTTGGGAGTATTCGGATGATTAGAAAAAATGCCACTATCACATTCCAATGACCCGTTAAAAGAAATACAACCAAGTTCCATCTGAATGTATATACCAATAGATCCCTAATACAATCGCTCTAAGGGGTGAGATAGAGAAAACCTCAGTAAAAATAAACCATATACAAGAGGACTAGTAATGGAAAATGACATAAAGGAATGTGATCCTAACGTTTAAGGATGCCCCAGTTTTGATCTGTGCCTTCAGGATCACTTGCCCCAACTCGTCATCTTCATTGGATGATACCTCAATAATGTCCATAGTATGCTCCTTATCGCACACTCGGTGTTCGTCGTGGGATATCACCTTCCTCGTCTTCTATCAAGGACGTTAGGGACAAACGCACATATCTATCCTCGAAATGGCATTTAATCTAATCACCAGAATGCAATAAATGAAATGCCTATATTTATATGAACAGTGATAGATTTGGGGGGATAGAGAGTCTTACCAACCCAACTCGTCGACTTATGTGCGGTTTTAGGTGTACCAACCGCCCAAAGACATGCGCATGAAACAAGTGATGGTAAACTTCTAAAAATCAGAGGGTTTGGCACCTAAGGTTAAGGTTCCCACCTCGAGTTCTAGAAAGAGCCGATTCCATTGCACAGCTATCGTTGCATTGGGACTCGATCCATAGTTCGAAGTGAGCGGAATTGAAAAGTGGATTACCCCGTGTTTTTCCTCACGGAGATTCCATTTTCAATTCCTTCTATTGTGTTCCTAAAGGCGGCGCCCGGGGTTTTAGGCGCGGTTGTGTGTGTCCGCGTGTCGTGATCATCACAATGCAAGTCATGCACAACAGTTTATCAATCAGCACTTCAAATCATCCACACAACATACATTCCTACGCCCAACCTGCATAAGACAATGTTAATCACGGACTACACCCCTTATTTCTCCAATCTGCAAAAACATATAACACCTATCATGAGCGGACTCACCTCACCTTCAAGATGCGCCTACAGGGTTAGAAATATCACTCAGCGTTTTAATTACGGCCTAAGTCCACTTGAGGTCTAGAACCATAGGTTTTAGAACACAATGTCCCCAGTGGAGTCGCCAGCTGTCGCGACCCGTCCGGAAGCGAACGTGGCTAATGGATTACCGATCGCGGGCCTTGGATCGGCGCGGGCCCTCCCAGGCCCATACCAAATCGCGGCGGGAGTATTTTTTCAAAGGGATTCGACGATAAGAGTCGATCGCTTTCGACCTTAGTGTGGTCGTGGTGGCATGTGCGAATTGTGCATGCATTTGGAGTCGCCACCGGTCTTTCTTGGAGGGTAGACCGAAAACCTTACTGACCGATTGGGAGAGATCGATCAGTTCTGCGGAACTAGAGATTTTGGGTTCGGGGACTTGGTTACGCTGGTGTCATTACCAACGCCCTTTCGGTACCTAACGCGAGTGATTTTCCTAGCTAAGAATTCATGCAGGCGTAATTTTGGGTGGGGTAGGTTTAATTCAGGGTTTCATGCAGATTGGAAGACTATTCCTATCAATCACAATCAATTTAAATGAAAGCGCAATCAAGTGCATAAATAAATCACATCAATGCACGTCAATTCACATCATATGGCCTCCTAATATAGACATAAGGGCTTAGGGAAGGCGGGATTTAGGACCGAGGTGAAATGGGAAGATTTGGAGGCGATTTAGCCCGAAGGGCAAAATCGTCAATTTTTGGAAGACGATTCGCCCAAAGGGCGAAATCATCATTTTTAAGAATGATCGGGTTCAAAACACCCGGGATGAGCCTTGGCCAATTGATTGTGGCCATTTCCTATTTTTTGGGATTTTTCTAGAATTTTTAGAATTTTTTTGGAAGACGGTTTGCCGGAAGGGCAAAACCGTCATTTTTGGAAAGACTGGGGGTCGAAAGACCCGAAACAGGTCATGGCCAGTTGAATGTGACCATTTCCTATTTTCTGGAATTTTTTAGAATTTTTCTGAATTTTTTGATTTTTTTTTTTTTGAATTTTTTATGATTTTCTATTTTTTATTGAATTTTTGAATTTTTTATTATTTTTTTATTATTTTCTAATTTTTTTATTTATACTTAAAAATATTTGCCGGGCCGGGTCAGACCCGGCCCACGACCCGGACCCACTACCCAGGCCCGGCCCGCCTCCTCCACGGCCGAAACGACGCCGTTTCACAAATTTTGAACGGACGCCCAAGATCGCGACACGTGGCGCGCTCTCCACCGTCCGATTTGATTTTATTTTTAAAACCCGGCCGGGGCCCACCCGCTGACGTGACCGCTGACGTGGCGTGCCACGTCAGCGTTGACTGGTCAACGGTTGACCAGACACGCTGGAGAAGATGACCGGCGCCGGCGATATCTCCCCGGCGCCTCGTCGGAAGGCCATAACTCGGCCTTCCGACCTCCAAATTGCGCAAAATCAACGGCGTTAAACTCGTACAGACCTCATCTACAACATACCCGAAGCTCGACATAGCAGAATTACATTTGGCCCACCTGCAACTCCGGCCGAACCTATTTTCCGGCGAGAGATCGCCATAGCCATTCTACACGTAACATGGTGGATCTGAGCTATCAGGGAGCATCTAAGGGGTTGCAGAGGACTTACCTGGCCATCACGGAGCTTCGGTATGGCGTGGAACGAGCCGTGGAGCTCGCGGCCGGTCAGTGGACGTCGGAGGCCGCCTCGAATATTTATCCAACGAAACCATGTGAGGCCGAGGAAGAGCTTGATGGAGCAACCCACGATTTTCTGAGGTCTGTGGCCGATTGAATGGGCTTGACAGCTTCCTCGGAGCTCAGGGAAGTCGAAGATGACTATCACCGGCTTCGGTTTTCGTCGAGGATGATTCGGACGAGCGTTTGGGAGCTTCGACCGAGCACGGCGTTGTTGGGCTTGAACGGCGGTTTGGGCCGTCGCGGTGGCTGTGAGTCGGCGATGGCGGCCGGAGGTGATGCTCGGTGGCTGAAGAGGCAGTGGCCGCACAAATATGGGCGATGAGGGAACATGGAGAAGCCATCTGGTGGTGGCGTCGAACGTCGGGGCCGAGCTTCCGAAGCTCTCAGTTCCTCTCTTTCCTTCCTCCCTCTCTATGTTCGGCTCCCTGTTTATGCAAGGCGGTCTACGGCGGCGATGCTGACGACGATGATGGTGCAACGCGGCCTCGGAGTGAGGTGGTGGTAGTTGCACAAAAAATGAATGAAGAGGGAAGAGGATCCTCCCTGCTCAGTGTCGTCTCCGGCTCTCAAAACGCGAAGGAGGGGGAAGAAAAGGGGAGGGAGCCAGAGAGCAACGTGAGGGAGCGTGTGAGTGGGGAAAATAAAATAATAAAATAATAATATTAAATAAACTAAAGTGAAATAAAATAATATAAATAAAAATAAAAGCCAAGACAACATCATTGGTCAAATATCCCTCTTTTCTTTTGCTTTTTCTTTTTTTTCTCTTTCTTTTTTTTGTAATAATTCTTTTTTTCGAAAATATTAAAAAAATGAAAATTATGAAAATTATTTTTTTGGTCAAAATGGTTCATTTAGCTTGGCCAAGGTCACCGAAATTGATTTTTTCAATTTTTCAACTTTTTATAGATTTTCTATGAATTTAAAATAATAATAATAATAATAATAATAATAATAATAAAGGAAAGAAAAGTTGATCAAAATTTAGGTGTCAACATCTATACAAAGGCACCTCAACATACTCTGGATTTGATTCACTTGCCTAAACAAGCAGACAAGAGTGTTGCAGCGGATCATATGGCTAAGCAGATTGTCGAGGTACATCAGGAAGTGAAGCAGAAGTTGGAAGCGGCTAATCAGAAGTACAAGGCTGCGGCAGATAAACACAGGCGCAAGCAGGTGTTTGCAGTCGGCGATCAAGTCATGGTCTTCCTTCGTAAAGAGCGGTTACCGGTTGGAACTTACAGCAAATTGCAGCAGAAGAAATATGGGCCTTACACTGTCAGTAGGAAAATCAACGATAATGCCTATGTTATCGACCTTCCACAAAGCATGGGCATATCCAATACCTTCAATGTTGCTGATTTATCTCTATTTCATGAGTCCACCGAGCCGTTGTATCCAGATTCTGATTCTAACTCGAGGACGAGTTTTTCCCAAGTGGAGGAGAATGATGCGGAGCATATTAGTAATGTGTTTCTGGATCGATTGGATAGGCAGAAGTCCCAACGGAGGTCGAGAAGATGCATCTAGAATTTAGTATTTAATTTTAGCATTTTTCTGATGTAATTTTATTTTAGTGGCAATTTTGTAATTTGTTGGTTTTGGTGTTATTAGGGTTAACACCCTATATAAGGTGTTTTGTGAAGTTTGAGCGGACAGAATATACCTTTTGATATTAAAAATTTGAGATTTCTCTTTCAAGCAAGATTTGCTTGTTTGTTCTATCGCTGAACGCTGCGTCATTTGACTTGATCATCTAAATTTCGCTATTTCTAGTCAAATGCATTTAAAATTACCTATTCACGTCCCTCTAGGTGATGTTGCTAGATACAACACAATCAACCATTACTATTCGATCAAGTGGTAAAATGGTACACTACTAGTCCTTCTTCATTTATTAATGCCAACAATTGGTGGTTAGAGTAGTCAAACCCCTATAAGCATTATGCAAAAGTCTGAATGTTCTAATCAAGGTCACTTTTGATGAGAATAATAAGATTGATGTTGGTCAAAATAACCAAATTGGTGACCATAATTTGGCAAATCAAATTGGTCAACAAGCCAATTAATTGCCGGATGTTGAAAATACAAGGTCAGTTCCACTCAATGCGAATGAACTCCTATTTGCCCTAACATGCCAATTGACGTTGATAATATGGCAAAATCAACCTCATCACCTGGGGGGTAAAATGACCAACCAAATCCACAATGGAATCTAATACAGTTTGTTGAAAAAGTTCGACAATGTATGGGGTCAGGCAAGGGTGTTATCATATCTTTTTGCAGGAAAACACATTCTGAATGGGTGGATAACCAGCTTTTTCTAGGAGGGTTTGAAATCCATGAATTTTTCATTCTTACTGGTGAACATAAACAATCGACTTTTGATCACAATTGTCGATTTACAGCTCAATATGGAGAAGCAGAGAACACTGCTATTGTTTAAAAGATTCATATAGAGAAGGTTCTCCTTTTTTTAGTGGGTCCACAGAAAATGTCACCTGGGACAGAATGTAAGTCGATGTAACATAACTTGAGGCAGAGAGAGAAAGAGACAACCATTGGATAGCCATAAAAGACTGCATGGCTTGAAGGAAACTCTGAAAAAGAGGCTTGCAAAGATTAGGAATTTCTCTCTCAAGGGATGGAACTGGCTGAACGAATAAAAGCTACTCTACCTGGATTTACCTTTTCTACTTCCTAAATCTGGCTCGATAACTTGCCTTATGGATTTTTTTTTTTTACCCTTGGACTGGAACGGAACTAGCTTAGGCACTTTACCCCAATGGCTTGTAAGTAGACATGGCCGGTTCCTGGTTCCGGTTCCGAACTTTTAATTTATTTTTAAAATAATAAAATAAAATAAATAAATTATTAATTATAAATTATAATCAAATTGTACATTGTAATAAAATTTGGAAAAAGAGAGAGAGAGAAGGAATGAGCATGAACTTAATGAATTATCATTAAGCGCCTACATATCTTCTTGGGAATAGAAGAATCAAAGCCCATGTAGTTCTCTTACCTTTGGTAACCCCTAACTTACCTCATCGTCAATCGTCGCTAGCCGTTGTGGTGGTGGTAGTATCTCCACAGTCATTACTGAAGAATTCATGTTCTCGATCCAGCTCTAGTTGGCGAAATCTAGCCTTTGTCCAATCATCGATACAAGCTTGAAACTCCACACTTTCTGGACTTAATCTTGAACGGCGGAGGTCCAAAATTAATCCTCCAGCGCTAAATGCTTGTTCAACTGCCACTGTTGAAGAAGGGGTCGCTAATATTTATTTCGCGATGAGGGAGAGAACTGAAAATTGAGTTGAATGGTTCTTCCACCACTCAAGAATCTTGAAATCTGCGCTGTGTTCGGAATCACTAAACTCAAAAGAAATTGTTAAATAGTTTTCTAATTCGAAAATACTACATGTTGATGTCACTTTCTATTTTTTTTCCTACTCTTGAGCATTTTATACCATATACTAAGTAGTAAAATACCCGCATCGCTTTCTGAGACACTATGTTGGGCAGATCCACATCCACTGTCACTTAAACCATATCTATTACAAAATTCATTATATAATGCTACTATAACTTCTTTAACATCTACTTGTATAATTGAAATATTTATTGCTTCATCCAAATGTAAACAATCATAATAATAAGCATTCAGATAATCTAATAAATCATCTAATTTAGTACGTGGATCGAAAATAATACCAACTAAATAGACAAGATGAATGTTCAAATAATAATGCTACCATTTTTCTCGCATTACTAAAATACTCGAAGCTAATTCAGTATCTTTTTCATATTCATTAAAAACATTAGCAATATTAACACACTCTATTAAAATTAAATACGTAGTAGGATAATAAATACCAGATAAAGTTTTAGTTGCATCATTAAAAACTTTCAAAAAATCTATTTTTTTTTTTGCAAACATCCAATATTGCAGGAGTAAAGCAATATCGGGAACAATATTTGAAATAAAGGAACATAATAAATCTTTGTAATCAAAAGTTTGTAGAAACATCTCGTAGGTAGAATTCCAACGAGTCGGAATGTCTTTTGGAAACCTTTTTGTCTTTCTCCCATTTTCTTTACAAAATTTTCCCTACGCATTCATAAGTTGAGGGGGGCTCCATAAAAATCTAATTGCACTATTTATTGGGTGGAGAGAAGTCACAAGAACTCGTTAACTATCTTGAACAAAACATAACAAGCACATCTAATGTGAAAAAATTATTTGCCAAAAGAGGGTTTACACATTTTTTCTAACTCGGGAATGGAAGCAGTATTTGTGGCGGCATTATCAAAACCAATTGAAAAAATTTTATTAATCAAACCATATTCTTCTAAAACTTGTCTAATTATTCTATAAATATTATGGGTCGTATATCTTTCAGAAAAACTCAAAATGCAAGAAGTCTTTTTTGAATAACCCAATCATCACCTATCCAATGGCATGTGACACCCATATAAGAATTAATATTCCAAGAATCACTCCAAATATCACTACCTATATGTACACGTCCATTGAATTCTTAAAAAAAAAATCAAATCATTTTTTTGTTCTATATAAACTCGTTTAAGTTCGCGTCTCAAAGTAATTTTCGGAACAGATGGTGCTTGCGGAGCCAGCGTAGTGTTCACCAAATATCTAAAATTAAAATTTTCATCAGTATTAAACGGAGCATGCTCAAGGGAAACATATTCAGCTAATGTTTGTTTATAAAGTGCATTAGAGAAACGGAATAAAGGATGAGGGTTAGGATTGGCGAACCCAAAAATTTGTTGTTGGCTAGTGTCGATCCCCGCTTGCGTTGGATATTTTTTCGTCAGATGTCGACGAAATGTTCCATAGCCATCTCCTTTACCAAGTTTATATTTTTGCGAACAATATTTACAGCTTATATCAAACTTACCTTCGTTTTCATTCCATACTTTGTTGAAGTGTAGCCATAAGTCGGATTCTCGGCTCTTGCGTCCCGACTCATTTGGTATCGACGATTCTTCGACACCAATGGCAGTGGCAGTAGGAGGATAAATACTTTCTCACGTTGCAATGTGCTCGACGTTGGGATTGGGAATATCGTCGTCTTCCCAACATGCATATTCACGAGGATCATATTCATGAACAGGATAATCAGATTCTCCTATCGCCATCGGGCTCTTTCCCTTTTCAGTATTTCTACTTCCACTTGTCATTTTTTTAGAGAATTGATCGGAATGTGATTAAAAAATTGAGACAAAATTGAGAAAGAATATCGGATTGAGAGAATTTGACTTGAGATTTGAGAGTATTGGAGAGAATTGTGAGAAATTGTGAGAAAAATAAAGAGGGATTGAGAGGTTTTTATAGATTTTTTTTAAGGAAATTGCAACGGCCAAAATAGCTGTTGCAATTTCCAACGGGCCGAAGGCCCGCTCCCGAGGGGGGCGGGGCCCACTGCCCCACCCCCATTTTTTTTTAATTTATCGATTCCGAAAAATTTAGAACCGGAACCGGCCCTTGAAGTTCTGGTCCGGTTCCGGTTCGAAACTGCGGGCCCGATCAACGGGCCCATTCCGGGCCCACGGGCCCAAATGGCCATGTCTACTTGTAAGAGACTGATAGGCTTTCTAATGGTACAGCCCGAAAAAAAAGAAGAGGGATGAAAGAACTCCACTAATAAACAAGTAGAGGGAGTGCATTGGGATAAGTATGCAGCTACAATCCTACCATCTTATCTTAGGCCCTTTTTGAGAGGGTAGCGGGATACAAAATGAAAGCAGAAACCTATTCTATAAATACAAGTCTTAAGTTATTTCCTTTGTCTTTGTCAAAAATTACTTTTACCAAGTAGACTGATCTGCCACCGAATTCGATGTGTAGTTAGGCAGAGATAGAGAAACAATTGCATTCTTAATTTTATAGAACGATGCCCAAGGTATCGATTCTGATTTGGCAACACTTACGCTATACAATAACGAGTCGCCCAATCAATAGGTTGGTTGATAAAAAAAAAAGGCTAGATATAGATGCCTGACTTCACACCTAGATTTGAAGCCGTAGCGGGCGTCCTTCGAGACTCAAACGGCGTACTTCTCGACGGATTTGGAGCAAAAATCAGATCGTGCTCGCTGATTCAAACGAAGGCTAAGGCTCTACTTTAGGGGTTGCATTGGCTTATAGAGAAGAAAGAAAGTACAGAGAAGCCGAAGACTCTAGTGACTATCGAATCTGACAACTGCTCTCTCATCCATGCGGTCAAAGGAGAGGAAGACATTATTTGGGAAGCTGAAGCCTTCATCCGTGAGGCCCAATTGCTCGTAGCCCAGCATCAAGAAATCACGGTGGCCCATTGCTTAAGAAGTGCAAATCAAGTGGTCGATTGGCTTGCCAAATTGTACCACTCCAATAGGGTTTTGAATTTTTGGCTTTTTTCCCCGCCCCAATCCCTCTGGGACCTTCTTTTCTTTGATGCGCTCTCTTTGGGTCTCTCTTATCGGAATAATACTATCTTTATGACAAAAAAAAAGGACTCCACCCTAGAGAAGGAATTCGTGAATTTGATTTTCCATGGATTAGAATTCAATCTAAGAGAAAAATTCGAAGGCTTAAACATTGCCGATTTATTTCAATTAGCAACACAAGTGTCTAAGTATGAGCAACTACTTAAATATAGAGATACATGGTCACATGAAGATTTTACACAAGACATGACTTTCGTGAAAAAATGGGGCATATAACAAATTTGACCGATCCAACATTCGACAAAGAAAATTTTGAATTTTGCCAATGAAAACGGGCACATGATGACTCCTGATTATCTAGTTTAAAAGAATCGAATGGTTCTTAAGTCATTCAATTCCTTTAAAGGGAGTGTATGGTTACACCAAAAAATGACCAACTTTTAATTATTATCGAAAAGTGATAGAGTAAGTAGATTAGAGAAGGGTTTAGTCAATTTGATGCAGAGAAGCAATCTTGAAAAATAATTCCAAAGAATTCTCGAAAATTTGATTGAATGATAGAAAGATAAATGTATCCATTACAAAGATGGACGTCATATATATAGAGATAGGACTCCTTCAGGCATCAGAATAACTAAAGATAACATTATCAAAATCGTATATATCCTATCCTAATAGAATTCGAATCAAAGGTAACAAAATTTCGAAATATTCGAAGTTGCCTAAAACAGAAAATGACCTGAAAAGTGGTCTAAACGATCCCGAAATGCCGAAATCCATCGTATCTCACAACAAAGCTGTAATTTTGAATCAGACGGTCGTTTCGCTTCAACCGACCAATTTTGAGCGCGATCTGAGATCGTTTGACTCAAGATCCGAAATTACCGGCGAAGTCGCACCGGCTTTTGGCGATCCAATTTGGAGAGATAATCGCATGCCAATTGTTCTACATCATTCCCCTCCTCTTCAGAAGAACTCGCCCTCGAGTTATCATCAGCATAAAGCGAAATGTCGGGTGGATGAAACTCGAACAGGTCTGCCACATTGAAAGTTGGAGATATGTTCAAATTTGCAGGGAGATCAACAACATAGGCATTGTCATTGATCTTTTTCAGAATGCGGCAGGGACCAATCTTCTTATGCTTCAGCTTGTTATAGGTGCCCACAGGAAATCGCTCCTTGCATAGGAAAACCATCACGACATCGCCTTCTTCAAAAATCTTGGAACGACGCCGTTTGTCAGCAGCATCCTTGTATTTCGAATTTGAAGCAGCAAGTTGTTGCGCTACATCAGCTTGAACTTCCATAATTTTCGTCACGAGATTTTCAGCCGCGACATTATAACCAGGGATCTTTGGTAGAAGAACCAAATCAAGAGTATGTTGTGGAGTCCGTCCATAGGTAACCTCAAAAGGAGACTTACCAATTGAACGATTGATCGTGTTGTTGAAAGCTGTGATATTCTGAATTCCGACCCTATCTCGAAGCTTATTAGTGAATGAATGTCTATCGATGTATTCCAGTTAATCTTGCTCAGAATTGATCACTCTTGAGTTGACTAACCAATGGGGAATGGCCATATAGGATTTGAAGTACGTGGACCAAAGAACTTAACCACGAGTCGACGCTTTGACCATAAGGATCGTCGAGGGAATATTTTGGACCGCTAAAGGTCGATCTAAGAAGGGTTTTAGAATGATTTGCTAGTGTCGTGTGATTGGTTCACGGGTGATTCCGAATGACCATGACATGATTTGCGAATTAACCTAAATCGATTCCTAACGGTCGTAACCTTCGGGACTAGTGATTGACCCTCACGATTACATGACAACCAAAGCCGCCGTGGCTTGAGTAACTCTTAAACGTGACATTAGTCTCGGGTCGATACGCGTAACTCCTGAGAGCCGTCCGTTAGTTCGAGACGCGCCGGAATGACAATTGACTGAATTTAGTCATGGATCGGACTTCGAGATTAGAGGCCGGACATTCGAAGATCGTAATGGTGTAAATTTGGACGTCGCCTCATCGGAGAGTTAATAAGATTAGGATTAGCCCCGTATGAGTTAGAAAAAGCGGGATTCGAACCCTAGAGCGGAATCGACCCTTTTACCCCTAAGCTTAGCACACTTTTCACTAGACAAAGCAAGGGCAAAGTGGTCATTTGCCTTCCCTCACCTTCAGCCGAAATCCCAAGGGCAATGTGGTCTTTCAATCCTTGCATTATTGGAGAATGAGAAGACTAGCTTGATTGGACAATTTCCCTAAACCAAACCCCACTAACTTGTCATTCTTAAGCACTATTCATTGTCCTACAAACCCCATGAACCACCCCTCCATCTCATTTTCCCTCCAAATCCCTTCCTTCTTATTTCCTTTCTCCCTCTCCCTCCCCATTTTCTTCGGCCGACTCTCTCTCTCTCTCTCTCTCTCTCTCTCTCTAACTCCCTCTCTCTCTTCCTCTCTCGCCGTCGCCCGCTCTTCCCTTGGCGAACCGCGGCCGACCGCCACTTCGCCGCCACTCCGCCACCTCACACCACCACCAGCAAGGCCTCACCTCCCTCTTGGACCGTTGGTGAGCCGTCGTTCAAGCCCGGAGCCGCCCGTGTCGCCGCCGATCAGATTCGGGCCAAGCGGGGAACCGGGGCTGTTCTTGGGAATCCTTGGCTATCCTCGAGGTGAGCGACTTCTAGGGCTTAGATGAGCATAATAGGGTGTTGGTAGCTTGAGTTAAGGGTGGTATTAAGGTTATTCTTGGCCATTTTCGTGTAGAGCTCTTAGGGGCCGGACTTGGCCGCCGAGGAACCGCCGAGCGCCGAGTCGCCTCCCGCCGCTTCAACCGGTTCTTGTTAGCCTTGAGGACTAGGTAAGCTTCCTCTAACCCTTTGGTAGGACCTTGAGTGACGGAAGGACTAAATTAGAATTAGATTTAACGAATTTGATGGGCTGTTTTGGGTGGAATCCGTGGGAAACCGAATCTGTCCATGGGGGAGACCGAACATGGTTGTGTCGCATTTGAGCCTGTAGCATTGATTCCTTGGTTGAGATGCATGGTAGATGTCCCTAGGAGTAAACCGAATGCCATAGTGTCGTATGATGCGTCGAATGTTGAATCGCGTTTGATTGAGTCGACGAAGTATTAAATCGAGCCTAGGAGTGCCTAACCGTGGATGATCCCCGAGAGTGTATTACGAATGATCCTTAGCCTATGCATTCCATTTTGGCCGTGGGGGATGAAGATGGCCAAGCCGAATTTAAAGGAACTCAAGCTAGTGTACTCGGTCTTGTATGAGTAGTTAACAAGTCGTAGCCCTTAATTGAATCATGTGCACTTGATTGTATGCTTGGCCGAATGTTCATTAGTGCTAATAAGGGACCGATCCAATTGTTGTTATATTGATGGCGAAATCTTGCCGTGGCCTCGATTTGGTTAATTTGTGTGATGCGATGTCTCGACTTGGATTAGTAGCTTGAAAGGCCGAATCGGGCTTAACTTGACGAGAATGCATACAATTGATTGAATTATGCGAATGGAAAGAATTTATAAGTTCGTGTGCATGTGGCGTCCTGATGCGTTAAGTGCGGGACTTAATAATATCCTGACGCGTTAAACGCGGGATAGACCTGAGGCGTTAAACGCGGGTCATGAGATTTGGCATCGGAAACCTGAGGCGTTAAACGCGGGTTCTTCGATCCTTTAAGCCTGATGCGTTATTACGCGGGCTAATCCATGAGAGCCCCAATCGTATCGTACGAATAAACTATTCTCTATTCGATGGAATGCTAAGTGCCAAAGTACAAGTCCTGTCAAGCCTAAATTGTGAATTCCATGACTAAATATGTTTTAATTGAGTTCCTACGTGCCATTGCCTGTTATTGCTCGTTTAGTCATTGCATGTGTTTAGGAGAGTCTGGAAATCCCAAGTGCCTAGCTTAGGGTTAGGCTAGCTTATTGAGTATATCTCACCCCGTCGTGGGACCCACCCTTTCAGACCCCAAACCCTGAGTATGCCGCCGCCGCCGATTTTTGGGGTACCCGTCTGGGTGGAGCAGTATTCCACGGAGTATCCGGTGGGAGAAGGGAAGGCGTATATTAGGAAGTACGGCACTATATGGATGGATGGGGGCCTAGCAGACTGGAGGCCGGACAGGTTCGCAGCATGGTTTTACCGAGATAGCGACCTCACAGTCGGACCGTTGAGGACTTTTGACGTACCGTGGGATGTCATTGGCGAGCAGGACCCTTCGATTGTACACCCTACTGATGGGGAGCTCACTGACTCCGAGACCGCTCCCAATCCGGACCTTCCGCCGGCACCGTCTCAGAACCCCGAGGTTGATGGAGACATCATGGGGCCCTCTGATGCCGAAGACCCCATGGAGACTGACGAATCCGAGCCCGAGGAAGATGAAGAAGCACTGGACGATCTCGAGGACGAGCCCTTAGAGGAGGAGCACAATCCCGACGGAGAGGCCATCTTCCACCCTCTACCCGAATTCGAGGAAGACGAGGATCCAGAGCAGGCGCTTGAAGAAGAAGATGAGGAAGACATTGAGGAGTATGACCCTGTGTACCGCGAGGATCCAGACGACGACCGCGAGCTCGACCCTTAGATAGCCTAGGCGCCCATGACTTTTGGAAGTTACTTTTTGAGTAGTGCCTGACCCATAGCTCTTCGTCTCTTTTGATTAGACTAACCATCTTCCCCTCATCCCAAGTGTTGTATTCCAGTTTATGCTTATGTTGTAATATGAATCGTATGCTATGCTATGACTTGATTAGTGCCTTATTCCCTCAAACCATCTTGTGTCTAATTGTCTAGGAGTTGTGCATGACGCTCCCGCATGTTCATTTAAGTTTCATGGTCTATCGCGTGTTGCATGGGTCCTGGGTATTAGAATGAAGAAGGAACTGGTCAATGAGGCGATGATGTGCGCTGTGAGGTCTCGGGGCGTTACAAAAGCGAACTCAGCAGGAGCAATATATCGATCCCACTGCTTGGGCATGTCGCTATAGAGATAACGAATAATAGCAACCATGGTACGGTTAACGACTTTTGTCTATCCATCAGTCTGCAGATGGAAAGAACTGATGTACTGTAAATCAGTTCCAAATAAACGACATAGGGTACGCCAAAAGTAGCTCGGGAGCTTGGTGTCACGATCAGAGGTGATCGTCTTAGGCACACCATGCAATCGGACTACTTCACGAAAGAATAAGATCGCCACATGGGAAGCATCTGAAGTCTTTTTACAGGGAATGAAATGTGCCATCTTTGAAAACCTGTCAACCACGACAAAAATAGAGTCGAAACTGCGTTGTGTTTGGGGGAAGTCCCAACACAAAATCCATGGAAATGGCTATCCAAGGGCTAGTAGGAATAGGCAGAGGAGTATATAACCCAGTATTCTGAGAATGACCCTTAGCAGTCTGGCAAGTATAACATTTGTTAACGAAACGCCCTACATCCCTTTTCAATTGGGGCCAATAGCACCTCTCCTCAACTAATGCCACTATTTTGTCGCGATCCAAGTGTCCACCCAAGGTACTGCCATGAAGTTCTCGAATGAGATGTTCTCGCAAAGAGCCACGAGGAATGCATAATCTGTTCCTAAAGAATAGAAACATGTCTTGAATAATCATATCCCCATTACATCTTGTTTGTGAACACTTCTCCCATATATCACCAAAATCATCATCGTCAGCATAAAGAGTAGGGATAATTACATAAATGATCCCTGAACTTTGGCAGAATGTTCAATCTGGTCCCTGAACTTTTAATTTGTTCAATTTAATCCATGAACTTTGGCAGAATGTGCAATTTGGTCCCTAAACTTTTGACTTGTTCAATTTAGTCCCTAAACTTTTAGTGCATGTTCAATCTTGTCCCTGAATTATAGGAAAATATTCAATATAGTCCTTTTGTTAATTTAAGATCAGGGATAACGTTGAACATTTTCATATAGTCTAAGGACTAAATTAAACATTTATTAAAAGTTCGGGGACTGAATTGAACAAGTCAAAAGTTTAGGGATCAAATTGTACATTCTGCCAAAGTTCAAGGACTAAATTGATCAAATTAAAAGTTCAGGGACCAGATTGAATATTCTGCCAAAGTTTAGGGACTATTTGTGTCATTTTGCCTAAAGAGTACAAAGATGATCGAAACCAACAACATCATTGCGCATAGTAACTAATGTTTCAGCACGGCGACTAAGGGCATCTGCGACTTTATTCAAGTGTCACGCCTTATGACGAAGCACAAAATTAAACTACTCCAAAAAGGAAACCCATCTCACATGCATCCTGTTTAAATATTTTTTGCTCTTTATATACTTAAGAGCATGATGATTCGTATTCAGAATAAACTCATGTTGATAAAGATAAGGCTGCCAATGCTTAATAGATCACACTACAGCATAATACTCATGTTCATACGTAGACCATCGCTTGCGAACATCATTAAGTTTTTTGCTAAAATAGGCAATAGGCTTACCTTCTTGGGAAAGAACAGCACCAATCCCTATTCCAGAAGCATCGCAGTCCAGCTCAAACACTTTCTCAAAGTCAGGGAGCATCAATACTGGAGCAGTGGAGAGCTTTTCTTTGATAAGATTGAAACTAGCTTCAGCTTCATCACCCTAATGAAACTTCCATTTCTTCAAACAATCAGTGATTGGTGCCATAATGGTGCTAAAGTTCCTGATGAAGCGCCGGTAGAATGTCGCAAGGCCATGGAAACTACGGGTCTCACCAACATTCTGAGGTACTGGCCAATTACGGATTGCAGCCACCTTTTCTGCATCTACACGAATATCATCTGCTCCAACAACAAAACCCATGAAAAGAAACAGTTCTGTCATGAAACTGCATTTCTTCATATTAGCAAACAATTGGTTCGATTGCAAAATCAACAAGACATCTCTCAGGTGCTCCATGTGCTGCCGATCATCTGGACTATATATCAGAATGTCATCAAAGAAAACTACCACAAACTTGACAATAAAAGGTTTGAGAACCTAAGTCACCAAACGCATGAAAGTACTAGGCGCATTAGTGAGTTCGAATGGCATAACAAGCCACTCATACAAACCCGCACTGGTTTTAAAAGCCGTCTTCCACTCATCACCAGGACGGATGCGAACTTGATGGTAACTGCTAAGCAAATCGATCTTCGTAACGACCCTTGATCCAGCAAGTCTGTCAAGCATATCATCCAGTCGAGGAATTGGGAATCTATACTTAATGGTAATCCGATTGATGGCACGGCTATCAATATACATCCGCATACTTCCATCTTTCTTTGGCGTGAGAAGCGCAGGAACCGCACAAGGGCTTTTGCTTTCACGCAAGAAACCCTTCCAAAGGAGCTCTCCCACTTGATCTTGTAAAATCTGGTTATCCTTCGGATTCATCCGATAATGCGGTAAGTTAGGGAGACTGGCGCTTGGCCTTATCCCTGACCACCTATGAGCACGACCGTCGTAATGTCGTGTTGAAGTTTCAATGTGAGTGGCAGGAAGAAAGGCTTGACAGCATTACCGCGGATATAGCCCATGGGAGAGGACTAGTTCGGGACCTGGAAATAGCCGCCGAAGATCACGGGACCAAGGTTGCCGAGCTTAAAGGGGAATGTAAACGCCTTCTTCTTAAGCTTGCAGATCTCGAGTCTCGAGGTGGTGAGTATAAGCAAAGCATCAATAATATGGAGGGCCAACTTGGTTCCTTTGTGATGCTAATTAGGGCTCATTGCGGTTTTATGTTTCCACCCCGATGATTTGTATGATCTGCTTTTAATGTCCCTCGATTGAGCGAAATGAATGAAAGCTCTAATGTGTGTGTCTCAACTTCTGTATGGCTGACTTTCTCGAACACCTGACCACTCTCAACCTAGGCAAGCTGCGCTTTGACATTGATGATTCGAGCGTGTACATCTTGATTTTTTAATCTTGCTTATGATCGGATAAAGGAACCTCCCACCGCGATTATCCACAAAAAGACTTCTCTTCTCTACTTGTTTTTAACCTGTTTCAAATGAAAAGGCAGAATCAAAAGAAAGAATTTGAAAAATAAAGCATAAATCCTTTCAATTTTATGCTTACTTGTGATTAATAGGGATAAGAGCATTTACAAGGGTTTTGGCCTTGTGCAAAAGCTTTTATCAATATTCCTCAAAGGAAAGCATATCATTGAAAGGAATGTAATTCACGATAATCGCCTTTGATCAATTCCAAGAAAATCAATGGAATGTTCAAAAGTACACAATTACGATGTGTTTTAAATTCAATTGAAGATACGGTATCCAAATTAAAGCCGTTTGCTAAGAACGAGAGTAATTTGGATATCTATCTTTTCATTAAATTTGAAAAACACGAATACTCTTGATCAATTATTGTGGATTACCAATGATGCAAAACATGCATGAACCAATTCAAGTTTATAGTTCCTTCTGGCGAAATTGGGATTGTATTGCCCTATACGGCCAAAAGGTTGTATAAGACTTCCAATTTCAATTTCATCCAAAGGAATTATAAAATTGATTTTGGAGTATTCGAGTGATTAGAAGAAATGCCACTATCACATTCCAATGACAAGTCAATAGAAATACAACAAATTTCAATCTGAATGTATATAAACACAAATAGATCCCTAATACAATCAATCTAAGGGATCAGATAGAGAGGATCTCAGCAAAATAAATCCTATACAAGAAGGCTAGAAATGAAAATTAAAACAAAGGAATGTGATCTTAATACTTAGAGATGCCCCAGTTTCGATCTTTGAGACGTGACTTCAGGATCACCTATTCCAAATCGTCATCTTCATTAGATGATACCTTAATGATGTCCATAGCAGGCTCTTCTTGTCCACTTGGCGCTCGTAATGGGATGACACCATCTTCATCTTCCATCAAGAACATTGGGAGGAAAACACACCTATCTATCCTCAAAATGGCATTTAATCCAATCACCGGAATTATGCAATGAATATAATGATTAAGAGCTGTAACAAGTTCGAGGGATAGAAAAGTCTTACCAACTAAACTTAAGAGAAAATCAAGCTTCTCTGTATTTTTAGCAGTGTTAGGTATACTAACCTTCCATAGACAAACGCATGAGACAAGTGAGGGAAAACTCCTAAAAATCAAAAGATAGGGCTTGGTACCTAAAGCCAAGGTTCTCACCTCGAATTCTGGGAAGAGCCGATTCCATTGCACAACTATCGTTGCATTGGGACTCAATCCATAGTTCGAAGTGAGCGGAATTAAAAAGTGGATTACCCCATGTTTTTCCTCACGGAGATTCCATTTTCAATTCATTCTATTGTGTTCCTAAAGAGGGCGCCTGGGGTTTTAGGCGCAATTGTGTGTATTCATTGTGTCGTGCTAAAGCAATAGACATGCATTTTATTTAACAATCACCGCTTCAATATAAACATCCACACAATCATACATCCAAAACTCCTGCCTGCATAAAACAAAGTTAACAAGCACTTCACCCCTTATTTCTCCCGTCTACAAAAACATCTAACACATTCGTTAGCATATACACCTCACTTTCGAGAGCATCTGCATAAAATTAGGTTAGAAGAATCAATCAACTTTTTAATCGGCTCAAGTCCACTAAATGGTTAAGAACCAGTCCCCAGTGGAGTCGCCAGTCTGTCGCGACCCTCTTGAGGTTGTCGGGCTCTCGAGGGCTAATGGGCCGTCCTGTCTGGTCGGACGCGGGCCTCTCCCAAGGCCCATTACCCAAATCGCAACGGAGGTATGCGTGATCGACTTTCAGTGTGGTCTAGTGACATGTGCTAAGTGTGCATGCCATGGAGTCGCCACCAATCATTTTTTTAGGGTATGATTGGACCACCCAATCGAATAGTTGGGAGTTTCTATTCAATTCTGCGAGAACCAGAGAAATGGTTTCGGGGACTTAGTTACACCAACTGTCAGAGTTGACGCCCTTTCGGTACCTAAGTTGACTGAATTTTCTAGCCTGAGATTCATGCGGATGAGTAAGGTATGAACCCTAAATCTAGAAATTCATGTAGATAGGAGTGATTATCCTAGCAATCACAATCAGTAATAAAATGCCCAACTCAAGGAATCTAGATATGCAAATAAATCACATGGCATTCCTAGTAAGGTCCTATTTATCAATCACAGCTCAAGAATAATTTAGCTGTCCTAGCCATTCTACACACGATCTAACCTAAGAAAAGCATTAGGAAGCATCGAAGGAGTTCGAGAGTACTCACATGGGGTTTGCCGTGCCCTGGTTTGGTCTTGGACGAGCCATCGAGCTCATGTCGACCCGATTATATTTGAGGATCCACTCGGCGTTTTACACCATGAAATCATGTGAAACAAAAACGAAAATATTCAGCAAGGGGCATTTATTGTAGATGGTGGTCGATCTAATTGGACGTCAAGACTAAAAAAGATGTAGAAATTTACAAATTAAAATACTCGAATGACATTTTTTTGCTAAATTCAACTCTATGCGTCGTGAAGAAACACATGCAATTGAACTTGAATTTTGACTATTTATGAGTTCAAAATGTAAAAGAAATTAAAATAAAAATATTGACTATTTTTCTATATTTTTACGACAGCGAACGCTATTTTTCTTCATTTTTCATGTATTTTTCTATTTTTGGAAAATATTAAAAAATATTAAAAAATATGAAAAATTATTTTTTATCAAAAATGGTTCCTTTAGCTTGGTCAAGGCTACCAAAGATGATTTTTTAATTTTTTTTAACTTTTTATAGATTTTTTATGAATTTTTTAAAAATAAACTATGAAAGACTGATCAAAAATCAGGTGTCAACAGTCACTATGTTGCTTCACAAACATAAACCCGAATCGAGCCTAAAAATTACCTTTCGAGTCCCCTAATTTTTAATTTCCACTTTTAACAAGCCATGACATTATAATCTAGAGCCTTGATGTGCTATTGGGTCAATTTGGCCTTCAATTTGATCAATTTTGACCAAAAGAACCTAATTGCGCAAATTTCTTTGCGATTTAGTCCCCGGGTTCGCGGATCCTAAAATTAAATTCTCTCTAGGGATACCCATGGAAATAAAATACCCCTACCCTATAGTTTTCGTCATGCCGAACTAATTGGTGGCCTCAATTTGAATTGATTTGATCATTTAAGCCTCCGATTTGGCGAAAATCGATTTCGGATCCTTGGCACGATTTGGGGTTTTCATCAAATTCCCACTTAATCGCTCGTGATAATACTCATCTTAGATGGAAAACGTGCTGAGGAATCCGATTTTGGGGTCAATTTCATAAAAAAGGGTCAATTAGTGGTTCAATTAGGGAGAAATTGGAGGACCGGATCGGTCGGGTCGGTCCCGACCCGACCCGACCGAACCGGGTTTGCAACCAAAGTTGCAGACCTGGTTCCTCACGCACAGAGGCAGAGGACAGACGGCAAAATTGGCAGAGATGGAGAGCGTCGCGCGACAGGAACCGACACCACGGCCCTCTTTTTCAGAGAGCGTCGAGGACGTGATCGTCCTCTCGGATCGTTGCGGATCGGCCATAAGGTCGGAGAGAGAGAAAAAAAGGGAGGGGGTCTCGGTTTCGGTCCACAAAAAACCGAGAGGGAGAGAGAGTAGGCGAGCGAAAGAGAGAGCTGAGAGAGAGGGAGCGAGTGCTCGGACATCCTTCAAGCTTCAGAAGACTCGAAGCATCGTCGCCGAAGCCCCGTGGTCGTCGGCGGCCCCGAGCAGGTCGGTTTCTTCACTGGTTTTAGCCCCTGTTTTCTGTTGACTACTGTAAGTTTGGCTCGGTTCGATTTTTGGTCGAACCGAGCCAAACCGAACAAATACCGACGTCGTTTTAAGTCCCTCTAGCGATGTCTAAGTGTTGGTTGGCCTCGGTTTAGCTCGTGTGGCCCTCGGTCCCCGTTCGAATGTCAGTTTTCTCGCGCACGCCAACTGCTTGATGAAACGCCTGAATGACTGTCTTAGTTCCCGGCTCTCGGCCATGCCATTCCCGACCGCATTTCGTGCGAATTTTGTCATAAGATCTCTCTATAACAGACTCTAACCCCCGGCTTGGTCTCTGTTTTGCATCGATCCACACCGAAAACGGCGGTCGGAGCTCCCCGGTCCCTAACCCGAGCCGAGAGCTCGGCCCGGCGAAGACGGAGGTCGTCGACCCCGAGACGACCTCAGGTAAGCTTCTTGAACGTTGTTGGATGTTGTTTGAACGTCCGGAACCGGGTTTGGAGTGCAAAATTTTTTTTACAAAATTCCTCGCCGGAACCGGCGCGGTTCACGGCCGGACGGGAGCCTTCCGATTGTCGTTTGTTGTATTTTTCATTGTGTATGAGATGCTGTGTTGATGGGGAATCGAATGGGTTCGAAACCACGTCGTTTGGGCGGTGTTTTCTCGTCGGGTTTAATCCTCCGGCGAGGATTCCGGCGGAATCGCCGGAATTCCCCTTCTCCGGTCGTCTTCTCAGACGACCGGGTTGACTGGTCAACTTTTGTTGACCAGTCAACGCCGACGTGGCGAGCCACGTAGGTTGCCGCGTCGGCCGAAAAAAAAAAAAAAAAAAAAAAAAAAAAAAAAAAAAAAAGAGGAAACCCTAGATCGGACGGTGGGCGATGTGCCACGTGTCGCGATCTAGGAATTTTGAAAAATAAATAAAAGATTTTATAATAATAAATAATATTTTCGAAAATTAAAAAAAAAAACTAGATCGGACGGCCGTGGGTGCGCCACGTGTCGTGATCCGATGCTTCCTTTAAAAAACCCAAGATCGGATGGCCGTGGATGCGCCACGTGTCGCGATCTGATGGCTCAAAACCAAATAGATTGGACGGATGGGATTGCGCCACGTGTCGCGATCCGACATTTTCACAATTAAATTAATTCGGCGGCTAGGATAGTGCCACGTGGCAAACCGGGGACCGTCCGATTGGTTTTAATTTTCAAAAATTCGGATAAATTGGAAAATGGTTTTAAAATAATAAAAAAAATCAAAAAATTTGAAAAAATCAAAAAACGGCGTCGTTTAGACCGGTTCCGACCCGTAGGGTCGGGCCGGGCGCCCGAGAGGCGCGGGCCGGGTTTGACCCGGTCCGGAAAATATTTTTAATAAAAAAGAAAATTATTAAAAAAATTATTAATTAAAAAAAATCAGAAATTCAATAAAAAAAATAGAAAATCATTAAAAAAAATAATAAAATAATAAAAAAAATTCTAAAAATTCTAAAAAAAAATTCCAAAAAATAGGAATAGGTCACAATCAACCGGCCATGACCTATTTTGGGTTTTCCAAACCCGACCCCTTCCAAAAATGACGCTTTGCCCTTCAGGCAAATCGTCTCTCAAAAATCAAAGAAATTCAGAAAATTCCCAAAAAAATACAGAAAATAGGAAATGGTCACAATCAACTGGCCATGACCTATTTTGGGTCTTTTGAAACCCGACCCCTTCCAAAATGACGATTTTGCCCTTTAGGCAAATCGTCTCCCAAAAAAATTGAAGAATTCCAGAAAAATTCCAGAAAATAGGAAATGGTCACAATCAACTGGCCATGACCTATTTTGGGTCTTTTGAAACCCGACCCCTTCCAAAATGACGATTTTTCCCTTTTGGCAAATCGTCTCCCAAAAATTCCAAGAAAATTCCAAAAAATCCAGAAAGTAGAAAATGGCCACAATCAACTGGCCATGACCTCTTTCAGGTCTTTCAAACCCTAACCTTTCAAAAATGACGATTTTGCCCTTTTGGCAAATCGTCTTCCCAAGAAATTCAGAAAAATTCCAAAAAATTTCAGAAAATAGGAAGTGACCACAATCAACTGGCCATAACCTGTTTTGAGTCTTCCAAACCCCAATTTTTCCGAAAATGATGATTTTGCCCTTTAGGCAAATCGTCTTCCAAAAATTGAAGAGATTCATAAAATTCCAGAAAATAGGAAATGGCCACAATCAACTGGCCATGACCTATTTTTGGTCTTCTGAAACCCGGCCATTTTTCAAAATGACGATTTTGCCCTTTTGGCAAATCGTCTCCCAAAAATTCCAAGAAAATTCCAAAAAAATCCCAGAAGATAGGAAATGGCCACGATCAACTGGCCATGATCTATTTCTGGTCTTTTGAGTCCTGATCCTTTCAAAAATGACGATTCTTCCCTTTTGGTATATCGTTCCTCAAGAAACCCTGAAAATTCCAAAAAATCCAGAAAATGGGAAATGACCACAACCAACTGGTCAAGACCTATCTTTGGTCTTTCGAATCCCGATCTTTTCACAAAATGACGATTTTGCCCTTTAGGGAAATCGTTTCTCGAGAAATCCCGAAAAATTCAAGAAAAATCTCCAAAATAGAAAATGGCCATGACCTATTTTGTTTATTTCAACACCCAGACCTCCCAAAAATTGATGATTTCGCTCTTCGAGCAAATCGTCCCCAAATCTTCACAGTCTACCCCTGGTCCTAAATCACACCTTCCCTAAGCCCTTAAGGCTATACTAGGAAGCCATTGATTTGAATTAATGTGCATTGACGTGGTTCATTTATGCACTTGATTGTGCTTTCCTTATATTGATTGTGATTTGATAGGACTAGTCTTTCAATCTGCATGAAACCCCTGAATCAGACTTACCCCACCCAAAATTGCGTCTGCATGAAATCTTAGTTAGGAAAATCACTCACGTTAGGTACCGAAAGGGCGTTGGCAATGACACCAACATAACCAAGTCCCCGAACCCAAAATCTCTGGTTCCGCAGAACTGATCGATCTCTCCCAATCGATTAGTGAGGTTTCCGGTCCACCTTCCAAGAAGGACCGGTGGCGACTCCAAATGCATGCACATATAGCACGTGCCACCACGACCACACCAAGGTCGATTGCGATCGACTCTTGTCGTCGAAATCCCCGCATAAAAATTTACTCCCGTCGCGATTTGGTATGGGCCTGGGAGGGTCCGCGTCGAGAAAGCCCGCGATCCACATTTCAGAGTGGGGGCCCGATTCGACAATCCATTAGCCCGTAAAGAAAAATTTCGGGTCGCGACAGATGGGTAATATCAATATCATACTGCAACGGTCGCCCCAGTAATACATGACAGGCATTCATCTCCATAACATCACAAACAATAGTATCCCTATACGTTTTCCCAATAGAGATAGGTAAATGACACAGTTGATTTACCTTAAGTTCAACTCCTTTACGAATCCAACCGATTGTATAAGGGGCAGGATGCGGCTCCGTCTTCAGTTGTAGATGATCCACCAAGGCCTTCGAAACTATATTCTAGCAACTCCCACTGTCGATGATGATGTCACATACTCTTCCATTGCCAGTACATTGAGCACGAAAAAGCTGATTCCGTTGGGTGTCTTCAATCCGTAGGGCAAGTAATAAACGTCGGACTACACAGTTAACATGCTCGTCCACTTCATCATCTACCTCTTCTTCATTCGCCCACTCTTCATCATATACATCGTCATCATGCTCGACGATATGGCCATCCTCCGCCGCGGACAATCGCTGGAACGATGGCCCAATTCGTTACACTTATAGCACTTGACTGGCTGAGGTTTGAATAAGGATTCTGTGTATTCAGATTAGGTGTACGAGTGTTTGATGTCACGGGTTCCTTAGACACTCCTGCGGTGCTCTCCGGATTTCGATTCGTATCACTGTGTTGCTGTGTCAAAGAACCCGAAATCTCAATTTGCTTCCCCTTTCCGAACGATCCACGACCCGAGTAGCTACTGCCCTGAGTATTAGGGCCAGCTCTTTCCAAACTGCATCTCAACCTTTCTCGCCATCTCCTGGGCTTCATCAACAGTAAACAATCGATGCAAGGACACACGATCTTAGATATTGAGTCGCAACCCATTGATGTACCGAGCAGTCTGTTGGGCATCTAATTTTTCAAGGTTATTACGGGCAGAGAGTCGAAGAAACTCTTCTATATAAGCTTGGACTGACCGATTCAACTGCCTGCAATTCTGGAATTGCTGAAATAACAATTGCTCATAATTCAATGGAAGGAACCGCTTCTTCAACTTCTGTTTCATCCGATTCCATGTCCGGATTGGTGCTAGTCCTTGTCGACGTCGGGCTAATTGAGTCTGCTCCCACCAAGCCGAAACGCCACCCTTCAGTTTATACGCGACAAGCTTCACTTGACGATCCTCTTCGATCTCCATGGCATCGAAAATTTTTTCGACCTCCCAAAGCCAGTCCATAAAATCTTTAATATCTAGGTTACCATTGAAAGTAGGGAGATCTACCTTCAATTAATACTGCTCAGGATCTCGGCGATAACCTCCCTATCGGCAACCTCCACGAGCATACTCATCCTTGAATCCTCTATATCGACGACCCCCACGAATAGGCATGTCCTAGAAGTCTTCTTCGTCTTCGTCTTCAGTATCCTCGACATAATTTTGACGTCCATGTCGGGGATTTCCTCCACACTCCATGGCAACTTTGGGATCATGAGAGACAGGAATTCGCTCGGCTGGAAGAACACCAGGGGCTTGGTTTGTGGACAAACGCTGGATGGCCTCAAGGATCTCTTGAAACCTCCGATCGGTTTGATCCATGAATTGGTTGAACTCCGTCCGTGTAATAGGCTCGTTTTCACGGCCCTCAGCTACGGGGAGATTGACATTCACGTTATTCGCCATCATCACAGGAGAAACCTACTCTGCTACCAAATGATGCAGAGAAGCAATCTTGGAAAACAATTCCAAAGAATTCTCGAAAATTTGATTGAATGATAGAAAGATAAATGTATCCATTACAAAGATGGACGTCATATATATAAAGATAGGACTCCTTCAGGCATCGAAATAACTAAAGATAACATTATCAAAATCATATATATCATATCCTAATAGAATTCGAATCAAAGATAACAAAATTTTGAAATATTCGAAATTGCCTAAAATAGAAAACTGCCTGAAAAGTGGTCTAAACAATCCCGAAATGCCGAAATCCATCGTATCACACGGCAAAGCTGTGATTTTGAATCAGATTGCCGTTTCGCTTCAATCGACTAATTTTGAGCGCGATTCGAGATCGTTTGACTCAAGATCTGAAATTACCGGCGAAGTCGCGCAGGCTTTTGGCGATCCAATTTGGCGAGATAATCGCATGCCAATTGTTCTACATCACAATTATGAGCATAAATAATGATAACTTGAAAGGAATTGACAACTCGCCAATGAAGTCATCAATAACACAACGTGAATTTATGGATGGGAACCTTGAAGTTTCTCGCCAAATTCATCAATATAGATTGTGAGCAATCCATAAGAAGATAATAGATGAGTGGCTGTGTCTATATTAATTTGTATAACTTCTTTTGGATAAGTGTTCGTGAAATAGCTTCCGTAACTGCTATTAAGGATTTATTTATTTAGTTGGATTCCAAAGTTGTGACTGCCCGTAGAGGACTATAAATACCCCAACTTTACTCTTAGTACAGCCCCTCAAATCAATCACAAAACTCAACATTCTTTATTTTTATCTTTACTTTTCCGCAATTTACTTTTTTCGCAACTTTCAATTCTCGTCCTTTAGTCATAATTTTCATATCTTCATTGTCGGTTAACTCTCGTCATTGTATCTTCTATAATTGCACTTTGTTGTTGATTAAATTCTGACAAAGTATTTTGCACTTCGCCATTGACTAAATTTTGATGAAGTACATCTGTTTTTGTGATTCATTGAGGCTCCCGTTCGGAATCGCCACAGAATCTGTCTTCTCTCAACAAAAATCGAAGAACGAGTTTCGGTGAATTATTTTCGTCGATTTGGACATTTTTCGAGGAAACAACTTATTTTCTAACAACTAGTACTTTGAAATGTTTTTACGAATTGCACCAATGATCAACACAGTGACTTCGCCAAAGAATCGCCAGAAGTAGATCTACCTAATCTGCGAATCTCGTCGGACGATCTTGCTTCAGTGTCTTTGGCTTCTAATTGGAGCTAAGCCACGTGATGAGATGAGACGAATCCCGTGAATCCATCTTGACTCCTGTTCTGAACTTCTGTCGCGACACTGGTGAAAGGAATGTGAAGCGTGAGGTCAATTCGTTTCGGAAGAAAGATTCCAATGTGTCATTCATGGTACAATTAAGTACTAGGATCTTCCGTTCATAATAATAATTAGTACTAGGATCCAAAATGGATTGCATTTTTCTCTGAACTCTTTGCGACCGATCACTAATTGGTGATTGCATGTTTACTGTGACACGGATGTAATTCTGACGTGCACATAAAACATTCCGAGGCTCATGCGAGGTCACGGACCCGGACGACCAGCTATCATGATTGATCCGTGGTTTTCGGCCGTGGGCAATCTCGAATTGGCCTTGATATGTGATAGAGAGTTTGGGAGGAGGGGGCTAGGGTTTTTATTTTATTTTTTTTTATTGGTAAAGCTAGGGTTTTTATTTGTCTTTACATTTGTCCGAAAACTTACTAACCCAATCTAGGAACGAGACAAGTTTCCTCCGAGTACGGGTGAACGAAAATGTGGTTCACGTTAAGTATGAAAATTGCACAAGTACTATTAACTGAATCCGATGTTTTTACACTTTTGGAGATCTATTTTTGTGTGAGGTCCAAATTCTCTTCGTTGACAACTAAAGTTGTTTCTATAGTTACACGAAAGGACCGACATTGCTAACGTGATAAATTTGCGACCTCCAAGATTTTGTACGTTTCCGTTGATTCGAAGATGTAACCGTTGCAAATTTTCTCCTAGTCTTGTCGTGAAATTGAAGTTCAAAAAGGAAAATTTTGACAAAAAAGAAAGCTTTCAAAATGCATGGACATATAAATGTGTTTAAGAGTTTATAAACATGTCTACATACATTTGAAGGCCCCTTGTCAACAGAAATAACATGTTTCGACAAAAAAAAAAAAAACAGAAATAACATGTCAATATGTATTAATTACACGTGTCTAAAGCGTACCAGAAAAAAAAAAGATTAAAAGGATTAATCGGCATGTAGCACATTTTTAATTTGCATATCTTGTATAAAACGGATTATAAAGCTGAGCTTGCATGTGCTCACACGTGTCAAAAAAGTTTAGTGCAGTATTAGGAAAAGAAACTCCTCCGGCAGAGGCAGGGAATCTGAGCTCCTGTCGCGAACTCAAATCGAGTTGTCATTGGAAATGGGTCGGGGTTCGGGTTTTGAATTATTCCCGAACCCGATCCGGCACGTGCTGTCGAAACACTCTTTACTATTTTAACTCATGAAATTACAGTCATGCAAATTTTGGATTCACGCATATTTTTCCGTTTTTTTTTTCTTTTTTTAGGATAACTCGGGAGCACGGGTTATTATTAGCCGACTATCTAGTGAGAAATTAGCATAACAATTCACTGTCGCGATTTTCCTTAAATCTGAATTTCAAAGCAGAGATGGAAACCCACCCTGGTTTAATTCCAATCATAGAGCAATTGACGGTAGCGTGCTCCAAGAAGACAAAAATGAATGAGCTGAACACTAATGTCCAAGAAAAGATGAACAAATTCTGCACCAAAATGCGAATTAGTCCAACCTCATCTTGAAGAACTTAAAAAACTTTTCAGACGTAGATTTGTTCATTCCAACCTCTAAGATTTCGACGGTCTGACCCAACCTTGGCGTTTTTTGCATCCTCCAATCGGGTGCGAATATTCCCTTTTGTGACAAAATGTGGTCCCATGCATTATATCACGTATGAATCCATCTTCAATTCCGATGAGAAATTGTATTTTGTGGAAGCATATTTTTGTGTTCGCACAGCTTATTCACATTGTCAACGGTTGTCACGCATTCCCCTCATTCATTTCTGGTTTTTGAATAGGAATGTGAGGGTCTTTATAATTCGAAACATGATTGAAATTTGCCATAACGACACATAGGTTAATAGAAATTCGTTTAAAAATTTGACAAAGACAGGAATAATATGAATATTATGGGAAAAATTACCAAAAAAGTCTTAAATCTATTGCAATTTTGCCAATTCAGTCTCAAATCTTTTGTAATTGTGTCATTTCAGTCCATCCGACGAATTTTGGCCGGTCGAAGCTGACGTGTTTGCCGGTCGGTGACCCAATATTTTAATATTCGTTGCCTCACCCGGCGACGGCAAGTCCGGCCGTGGTGAGTCGGCCTCTCCGATCGCCCCTCTAGCCAGTCGCCAGGTTATGGCAATTGGCTAGAGGAGGGGAGGGGAGGGAAGGGAAGGGAAGGGACGGGACGGGACGTGGAAGAAAAAAAAAAAGAAAAGAAGTAAAAGAAAAAACATAAAAAAAATTATAAAAAATCATAAAATATTCAAAAAATATTAAAATATTGGGTGGTCGGCCGGTGTTCAGCTAGCTCTGGCTGGTCAAAATTCGCAGGATGGATTGAAATGACACAATTGTAAAATGTTTAGGACAAATCGATAAAAAAAAAGGTTTAAGACTAAATTGACATCATTGCGATAGGTTTATGATTTTTTTGGTAATTTTCCCAAATATTATGACATAGGTTTTATTTAATTATTTTCTTTTAATGAATATTCCTCCATTGATTTTCTTGAAAAAAGTGTCCAAAAAGTAAAAACTAGGCTAGTGCCTTTCTATCAAGTTAAACATGGAGCGCTAAAGATTGGAGTCCTAAGGAAAAGACTATCTAGGTTCAATTTCTTTCCTTCTAGTTGAAGTGCTAAGAACATATATCTCCCTGAAATTTACTTTGCTGTAGATTTGAGATTCCTTTTTGAAGGTTCCATAGGAAGTAAATGGAAAGGCCAACAACGATAATAGTCTCTAGTAGGGATATAGATAGTTCCCTGAGAGGGCCAAATATAAGATCTACCTAGATTGATTTTTCTTATAGGGATACCTTTTTACTGAGGGTAATGATCCTCCTCATTCCCTTGAGGTAGGTACCGATACCGATCCAGTCGAGGTAGAATAGTTTCATTTCTTGTGCTAAACGCTAATCTTACTCAATGCAAAAAAGAAAAAAAAAATGGAAGGAGAGGTTTGGTTTTGAATCCGATTCGAACAGGAGAAATACGACATGCTAACGTGTTTTGGATAATCCACATCTCAAGGTCAGGCGCTGATCCTAAACTTGCTACTCTATTGCCAATTTAGTCTTCAACCTTTTAATTGCCAAGTCATAAACTTTTTTACGTTTTATCAATTGAGTCCACCTGGTCAATTTTGATCGAAAAAATGCTAATGTGGATGCCATCCATTGACCGTCCTACACGGCAGAACTGGCTCTGATGTGGACAATTTTGATAATATTTTATTATTTTATCTATATTTCATTAATTTTTCTTTTCTTGCTCCTTTTATTTTTCTTTGTTCTTTTTTAACATCTCTAGCCAACGAGGACCCCCTTCAGGTTTGCGCAAGGGCCTTCGAGCCCTCACCTAGACCATGCAAGAGCATCGCGGCCCTTGCTGGCCAACATGCGAGTGTATCGCTCCTCACTTGGATCTAAGCGAGGGCCCAATGCCCTCGTCCGTGGCCGGCGACCTCATCGGCCAGAATGTACAAAATAAATAAATAAAAGAAAATGAAAAAAATATTATTAAAAAATTATCCACGTTAGTGCTAGCCATACCACGCAGAACGCTCGACTTTCGTGTTCATGATTTTCGGCCAAAATTGATCGGATGTACTCAATTGCCAATACGTAAAAAAAAAAAGGTTTAGAATTTACCAAATAAAAAAGGTTTATGACTAAATTATCAAAAGTCGAATAAATTTCAAACTTTATGGATAATTTTTCTAGTTTTCTTTTATGTTGAGTCATACAATTTTTCTTTCTTTTTTTTTCACATTGATGCCCACCTATTTCATGGCCACATATTTTTCCGGCTATTAATAAAAATATAGTAATGGAGCGTTTTTCATTCCCACTATCTATCTCCATTCATTTTTATTTCAAGTCTCCAAACATTATAATAAATAAATAAATAAAATGAGTTCTCGTTCCTATTCTACTCCTCATTCCTTTTCAACAAACATGACCTCGATAAATTACTTTCTTGCTGCCCACTCTTAAAATCTTACGCCTAGTGATTTTAAGTCCTAAATACAAAATCCTAATCATCCTCACGAACTCGAATCATTCTGCATTGAACAACCTAGTCAATGCCTCTCATCGATTGATGGACCGTGGATCACTTTTCCTTATGAGATCTCACCACGCGAAATTGATTGGGTAATTGCGAGCATCCTAATGTTGATATGCGGTCATTATCAGACTAAATGGAGCTAAAGGCATAAGAAAGAAAAAAGAAAAATAAAATAACAACACGAACCCCTCGGTTAGGTTGGAAACCACTAGATCCAAGCATTCTCGAATAGAATGAAGTAGAATTAATACTATGATTAACTTTGAATTGAACAATTCAAACTGTAGCCATTATAAAAAAAAAGAAAAAAGAAAAAGAAAAAAAGTCAAGCTCTCGGAGCTCCCTCTCTCTTCCTCCTCCCTTTATTCCAACATGTCTTCACTCGTTTGTAATCTCGTCCGTTGTCGACCTAACGTCGGCGCTTCCACGCGAGAGACGTGAAGAAACAACAATCCTTTGCCATTATTACTATTATTTCTCCCGACAAAATTAGATGTGACTAAAAAGTCAACTCAATCGCGCTGGCACCAGCCAACAGCATTGTGGTTGTAGCCGTCTTAGTCAAAGAATCGGACGGCTCCGGGACGACGGTTTGACTTGATCGCCACCTTGATGTCCCACCTCCTTTCGACCAAGTATTCCCTCCCGTGGGCCCCACCTTCCTGATCAGGTCAATGTCCTCACGTGTAGCCTCCTGAATTTTCCTTCTTTTTCTTCCCTTAAAAAAACATGTCATGTTATTTCCCAACTGCAATTAAATTAACCTATATATATTTATTTATTTATTTATTTATTTATTTATTTATTTATTCGCGTTTCATGGTCTCACGTCAATCGACAATCGAATAGTCCTTGTCGGGGGTAAATACAAAAGCTACACCAGTCTGTAATTCTTGGGGTGGCGCCAAGAAATTAACATCGCGATTTTTATCGATTCCTAAGGTGAAATGCGAATCATTCTAGGAGAATTGACAATGATGTATAAGCTCGCGATTTGAGATGCGGACAAAAAAGATAAACCAGTATTCTCTCCGTTTTAGGGAATTAATATTGATTTTATACTGCAAATTTTTTTGATATGAAATATAGGGGGAAGAAGTTGTCATGAACAATACACTAACCAAAAGTAATTCTGATGAAGATCTGAAAAATCCACCACGGTGAAATATAATAACTCCCCCCAAAGAACTTCTTTGCATTGCTCGAGATGTGATAGATTTAGTCACCCATCAAAGCTTATACTTAAAGTTATTTCCTCTATTACATCATAAATATAAGGAGTCTCTTTCAGTCCTATTTGAAAAAAATTCTTGATCATGGTGGGAGTTAAACTTCTTTCATGTGGGCAATTGATATACCTACGACTTGACACATGACCGAGAGGTAGATAATGAAACTTAACAGTTATAGGGATAATACTTTGGTACTTGTGATAAAGTTGAACGCAAAAAAAAAAAAAAAAAAATTCGCTACGATGCATAAAGAAGAACTCAGAAATTCTCAAATGAAGAAATCATGTTTTTCTAATAAGTAATTGATGCGTGATCAATACTTACAGTACTAATGATATTGATGGCACATTGATGGCACTCTTCATTTCTACGATAACATATTCTATACATCCTCGTCGCCTGATAGAAATTGTTTTATTTGCATTCATTCTTCGGACATCGAAATTATACCATGAAAATCAAAAAGCAAGTAGCAACCCTGCCTTGGGGAAAAAAAAGGCAGAAAAAGAGGGGAATAAACATCATTATAGAAAATAAGTGTGATTTTGAAACTTTCATGAGAAGAAAATAAATGAAAAATTTTGTAATCTTGTCACCCTGACAGTTTAACAGTATTGTTATTATTTCTAACCCCACGATTTTTCAATTAATGAGTACTTAATGCAGAACATGCGATGACGATATATGGATCTACGGTCAGAAATAACTGATAATACTGTGAAGAATTTTTTTTTTTTTAATTTTTGAGGCATTTTCTCTCCAAACCCTATTTTCCACCCGTGCTCCAAAAGATATAATAAAAATGGGAAGGAGAAAGAAATTGTTGGGTTGGGTTTTACATTCTCACCTAATGGAGTTTGACACCCACACTTACACTTCACCAATACTCTCTTTTTTTCTCTCTCTATTTCGACCCAACTCTCTCTCTCTCTCTCTCTATTTATCAACAACTTCCTTCTCGTCCACGGAAAGGGATCCCCTGTCAAGGTCCAAACCTTGACAGGGGTGTACATGTCAATCCGAGCCGTCCGTTCAATCAACGGACGGCCCGGATTTGATATGATTAAAAAACAAAAAAGTAACAAAAAAGAATTTCTTTTTTATTTTTTTAATGCTAGCCGCAATTTTGTTAAATCTGGGCCGTCCATTGATTGAACGGACGGTCCGGATTGACATGTACACCCCTGTCAAGGTTTGGACCTTGACAGGGGATCCGGATCCTCCTCGTCCACTCCCTTTTAGCTCGCTCTCTCTCTCTCGAATCCGGATCCCCTGCCCACGTGGGCAGGGAGACCACAGATCTGGGGAGAAAATATTAGGTACTCCCCGGAGCATGACCTATGTGTACTCCTTTGCCATTCGAATTGTGACACCTGGACTGGCAAAATGTAAAAAACAAAACTGAAAAACAAGTCAGAATTAAAAGTGGATCCACACTAATTCCGTTACTTTTTCTCACCTCCTTACTTTTTTTTCCTCTCTCTCTCTCCCTCTCTCCTCTCCTCTCACTTTCATTCTTCTTCTCCCTCTTCGCTGGTGAAGCACATGGCCACGGGAGGGGCTCAACCTTGACGACGACTCGAAGCTCAGCAGGAAAATTTCCAAAAAATCTATTAACGAAACACACGGCAAACTAAAAATTGAAAGTTGCGTAACTCCTGGCAGCGGTGAAAATTAACTCCTTAACAACAGTTTCACCGATGGTGTCGCCGCCCCCGTCCATGATGCCAGCTGACGAGTCGCTCGGGCAGCCACCGCCACCAGCCCCGGCCTGAGTCGCGACCGAGCCGTCGCCATCCAGCCGTGCCGATCCGCCAAAGCCGCACCGAGCCCAGCCCGAGACCTACGCACCCGTAGCCTCCGTCGAGCTCGCCACCGCCCGACCGCGCACCAAACCGTTCAGCCTTCGCCATGCTGCCGTGCCAACATCCGGCAGCCGCTGTCCGCCACCTGTGTAGCCACGTGCTCAACTCCCGTCCGACCGTCGTGCTCCGTCATGTCCACAAGCTCGCTGTCTAACTCGCCTAGCTCACCGTGGAGGTGCTGTCCAGGTTGTTTCTCATTACAAATCAGCTCGAATCCTTCCCGACGAATCAAGATTTTTGTTAGAGCATAAAGGCCGCGCACACAGTAGTGCTTTCCCTAGCTCGTGGACGCGCACGTGAGAACGAGAGGGATCCATGACCATGACAGATCTGGATCTCGTCGTTCGTCCCTCGAAGCTGTATCGATGACATCCTCCTCGGGCCGCCGAACCTTTGTCCGGCCTTGTGTCTTTGGCCGAAAAGTCAGGCAGACCCAAAGCTTTATCGAATAAGCTCCATCTGGTACCCTCGCCGCCAGTGTTCTCACTCTTCTCATCCTCGGACTTCTCTGTTTGGGTCGCAGGGATCAGAGCGACCCGCTCCCGACCCCGAAATGGCCTGAGAAGCATAAGGACAAAGGCGTGAATATGGACAGGTTTTTCATTGTGTGCGGCGAGAACGATGCTTTTATGCAGCTACACACGCTTCATTTTGGCATCAAGGTCGATGGCGCGGTTTGCTCAGTCTGGGTTACATCACCATCAAAATTATCGCAATTGCCTGTGATTTTTGGTCGGTGGAGCGAGTTTCTGAAGATGGCCACATCTTCTCGGGGTTGAAGTTGCTGTTGAGGTACGGTCTTGTTGAGCTTCGAGTCGTCGTCCAGGTTGAGCCCCTCCCCCATGGCCGTGAGCTTCAGTATCGAAGAGGAAGAAGAAGAACGAAAGTGAGAGGAGAGAGAGAAAACAGTAACGGCAGCCGTGAGAGGAGCAACGGAATAATGTGGGACCCAGACTTGCTTCTCAGTTTTTGTTTTTTACTTTTTGTTAGTCCAGGTGTCACAATTTGAATGGCAAAGGAGTACACATAGGCCATGCTCCGGGAGTACCTAATATTTTCTCCAGATCTGGGCCGTTCCCCAGAATTTTTTCCCCCTTTTTATGGATCCGGATCCCCTGTCAAGGTGAAAACCTTGACAGGTGCCAAGGTTCCATCCGGCCGTCCGTTCAATCAACGGACGGCCCAAATCGAATAAAATTGTGGCTGTAATTTTTTTTTTTTAAAAAAATTATTACTCTTTTATTTTTTATTCATATCAAATTCGGGCCATCCGTCCCGGATGGGACCTTGGCACCCCAGTCAAGGTTTTCACCTTGATAGGAGATCCAAACACCCTTTGGGGAACGGTGAGAGATGAGTGGTCTCCCTGCCCACTGTGGGCAGGAGATCCCGTCGCCTTTCCCTCTCTTTCAGTCTCTGTCATCTTTCATTTTCATGGTGTTGCTGCCATGGCCGTGGAGCTCATGCTGGGTTACCGGAACGACTCCACCTTCTCGGCCAAGATGGAGGAGACCGCAGTGAAAGAGGCCGCCTCTGGCCTCGAGAGCGTTGAGAAGCTCATCAAGCTCCTCTCTCACTCTCAGAAACGACACACGCAGGCCCCAGAAGCCCTCGACCCGCCGCCCTTGGACCTGGAGCGCGATTGCCGGGCAGTCGCCGACGACGCCGTCTCCAAGTTCAAGAAGGTCATCTCCCTCCTCGGCCACACCCGCGCCGGCCACGCCCGGTTCCGGAGGGCCCCGGTCCTTCGGGGCCCGGAGAAATCGCTGAACCAGCACCACCACCAGCACAAGATTTACTACGCCACCCCGATCCAGCAGATCCCACCGTCGCGGTCCCCGTCGCCGGCGCCGGCGCTCCCTCACGGCCACTACGGGGGCTCGGCCGTGATCTCGAAGGGCAACGGGGTGATTGGCGAGAGGAGGGACTCGTCGACGACGATAAGCTTCTCGTACGCCCCCTCGGACGCTAGCAACCCGTTCGGGTCGTCGTTGACCGCCGACAATATCAACAGTAACGTTAACTATAACAATGTGACCGAGCGTCATGTCGTCATGAAGCAGCAACAGTGCTCCTCCTCGTCGACTTTCCAGATCACGAGCTCCTCCGTGAGCGGGAAGCCGCCGCTGTCGTCGTCGTCGTCGCTGAAGAGGAAGTGCAGCTCCGAGACCTTGGGCTCCGGCAAGTGCGCGTCCTCCTCCGGCCGGTGTCACTGCTCCAAGAAGAGGTAATTATATAAAAAAAAAAAAAATTTGATGGCCTTTACCGGAATTTCAATCACACAACAGCCAAATCGTGTCCATATTTTTCTTGTTTACAGTTGATTTTTCCCTTTTACTATGATACTAACGGACTTCCAATTAGATTATTCGGACGAGGCTCTATTTATTTGGCGGTACTGTAGATGCTGTTTTTTAAGGCCGAAATGCTGCGATCCGGACGTCGATCCGCTCGATCACTTGCTCGATCGGGCTTGTCGTCCGAGTCAAAATTCGGGAAAAATGAACAAAAGACTTTGGCTTGTTAAATATAGAAAATTTGTAGCTAGTCGTAATTGCTACGGTAGTAATGAACGGGTTCTCGCTTGCGGATGAGCAGGAAATTGAGATTGAAGAGGGTGGTGAGAGTCCCGGCGATCAGCCTGAAGATGGCGGATATTCCGCCGGATGAGTACTCTTGGAGGAAGTACGGTCAGAAACCCATCAAAGGCTCCCCTCATCCTAGGTAATCAATTTTTTTCCCCTCCTTTTTTCTATGCCATAAAACAGTAATAATCGCGAAAATTAAGAGGTTATTTATGAATTTATCTGCCGTTGATGAATTATTGTTTTTGGGTATTTAAGTAATCTCATTACTTATTATTGCTTCGCACGTACTCTTAGATCGTTCGTTAACAAAATCCTTTGAAAAATGTCAAAGTGTTCTCCGGTCACGGGGTCGAGATAAATGAGTCAATTATCCCGGTTGCTCGATTTCTCATTCGTAAGTGTCTCTTTCTTTCGTTTTTTTTTTTTTTTTTGGTTCGTCTTTCCATCAGGGGATACTACAAGTGCAGTAGCGTCAGAGGATGCCCGGCGAGGAAGCACGTCGAGAGAGCGCTGGACGACGCGGCCATGCTCATTGTCACCTACGAGGGAGAGCACAACCACGCTCTCTCCGTGGCCGATTCGACCAGCCTCATCCTCGAGTCCTCTTAAGAGGGCCTCATTCTTCAAAGGAAAAAAAAGAAGGTAGAAGGCTGCTGCTGGAACACAAGAAGCAAATCTAAACGACGAGCCCTAATCAAGTCGATCTCGAATCCGTGCTAGCTTATATGGTACAGACGTGAACCCTGACGTTACATGCGGTTGTTCGAAGATGAGATTATCGCATCGGAATGTAGCGGGTCATCTAATTCGTCGAAAAAATCGAGTGGGAAAGAAAAAGAAACCCATGAGAAGAAAAAAAAAAAGGTCATAAAATCTCAAAGGAGATAGACTGGTGGGTTTAATTAAATTAGTTGAATCAGTGCAGGGATTTTTCCAATTTCATTGTACAATGTCTGAACAGAAGTCAATTTCTCTTGAGCAATGTGTAACGACTGATGAGGATGATGATGATGATGATGAGCATTTGAAGATATGGTAAAACGTTTCCCAAAATTTACAAATTAAAGAAAAAGAAAGTGGGGGTGGTTCTTTTCTTTTCTCCTGATTCACCATGCTTCCCACTTTCCTTTTACTTTTTCTTTTTTTTTTCCCATTTTTTCTCTGAATTTTACTTTTCTTTTTCTTTCTCTTTTTTTTTTACTTGCCCTTTTTTTTTCTCTTTGAATTTTATTAAATTAGCATTATTAGACAAAAGGGTAAGCTTTATTTCTTTGGTTCCTGTCCTTGGATGCCTACTTTGGGGGCTTTTGCTTCGTGCTCTTTTTCTCTCTTTTATACGTCACTCAAAGTTTGTTTTGGTCCCCGGCGAGCATTAAAAGACACGAAAAGGACCGGGTCAAACAATGGGAAAGCAGCCGACGCTCGCATCGCGTGTCGTGTTGGGGACGGTTGACCAAGATGGCGAAAAGAGGTTGGCCGTTGCGTTGGGGACGGCCGCTTCTTCGTATTTATTGTTTAATTAATGACGATTTTCAAATCTTAGAGATAGAGAGAGAGAGAGAGAGAGAGACTTGCTTGGTTTTTGGATGGTGGGAATGTGTCGAGTGCTATAGTGATGTGAAAACAATTGACGAGTTAACCTCTAAGAAGACGTACTTTTGTGGGTTGGTCAAGTAAAAACTGATTTGTTTAAGGTTGTTTCGCACATTAGTCTCGTTCGATAAGGCAGAGATATGATTGCCTTTTATTACGGTAGGAAGGTGTTGAATGACTTGTCATGGGAGAATTTAATTGACAAGCTAACATCTAAAAACCCCCCATTTTGGTGGGTTTAGTCAAATAAAGCCATTGATTAAAGCTTGTCCCACGCAATAATTTCCGTTGACGAGTAATTTTGGAGCGATTGCCGAGTGAGTAAACAAAAGAAAATGATCGAGGGATCAAATTTTTCGAGATGTTCGTACATTCACCGTTGAATGAGATACGCATGAAGATACTCGCTCCCAAAATTAATTCCGAAGTACATATGTCGCTCATGGCCTATGAGTAGCCAGTGTCTTGAGAACGATCTTGTGCGACCAACCTGATGCACTTAGGGCTGGCGATCTCCAAATGGACCCAGATTTGATCGGCTGCATAGAAACGGACCGCTGATCAATAATCATCGCTTTTGCGATGAAAAGTGAAAAATGATGTTTTTTCACGTTTCGGAGTCGTTTCTGATGGGATTTATCGCAACCGAATCAGAACGATTAAATAGGGAATCAAGAAAAATTGAACGACGCACAGTTTACCCAGGTTCACTTCAGAATAGGGCTACGTCCTGCAAAGAGATTTCACTGTGATATTCGGTTTACAGCCACTCAACTCGTTACAATGGTCAACATAAATGAGCAAAATATATATGCCCTAAATGGACCCAAAATCTAAACCTAACGAAACATCTATTAGGCCCACAACATACGAGTTAACTTAAATAAAAGCCCAAACCCGCTGAGGTTTCGGAGGCGCTGCCCCCGAACCCCTGCCTGCTCACCTGCGAGCGGGGCAACCGTCCGTTGATCAGGCAGCGGAAGCCCCAGTCGTTGACTGGGCAGCGGGACACCCGTGTCGGGGGGATTGCCCCCGAACCCTCGCATCTCGCGTGCATGAGTCACATGTCATCGGATAACACTTTGGTTTTCCTAAGCTCACGTGGGCGTACCCGGTATGAGAAACAAGGGTCCCCGAAATATTCGTCAACTCCAACAGTTTCAATAGGTTTTCGAGCCTTTTATGTTTGGGGCAGTTTTTTTTTAGAGTTTTAATGGCATTTTTGTAATTTGGTATTCTTTATTGTCATTAGGTTTAACTCCATATAAAAGGTTATTTTTTAGGGTTTTGAAAACAGATTTGATTATTTTGACAATCTAGCGATTTGATATTGTTTGAGAGAACATAAATTATTCCTCGTTTATCGATTTCTATTCTTTTGTTCAGCCTTACTTTCTATCGCTTCGGCATCACAATCATTATGATAAAAAAGAGCAATGCTAGATATAAAGATTATTTCACGAAATCGATACAATGAATAGTATAAATTTTGTTTAAATAAGCAAAATTCACTGACTTTTTTTGTTTCCTGGTCCGAGCCAAATTTCACTATCACCCCCCCCTCTCACACTATGCATAAATAACTCATTTTTTTTGTCAGCTAGTCAATTTTTGGCACTATTGTAGATGAATCCCACATGGTTTTGCGCATGGACGCAAATGGTGCGAAATTCATCCTCGAGAGGGGCAAAAAAAAGGGTTGGTTTCATATTTCATAGGGTGGGGGAAAAGTCCACACTATTCTGAGTGGGAAAGCATAGGGGAGACAAAAGTCAAAGAGTGCGGTGGGAGATGACGGTGGACCATCGATACTCCTATTTGAAGAAAATTTGCGTATCGGATACTCCGCCGTATCGGATACTCCCGGATACGCGGTCAACGCGTGTCCGAGCATGTCCAAATGGTTTATGACCCTGACACGCGTGTCGGAGCGTGTCCGATCGTGTCGGAGCGTATCCCATGAAATCAAAATTGTGTTTGGGCTCGTTGAGTTCAAATTCGGGTTCCAAGTTATAAATTGAAGTATTTCGGGCCCAAGTCCAGAAAACCCTCTCAATCTCTCGGGCCTAATTTATGACGTATTTCACTCGTTAATATAATTTATGGAGTATTTGAACTTTTTTTTAGTTTTTCACTAATATTTTTCGTCAAATATAAAATAGCTATGATATTTAGACATATATGTGATGTTTGGAGTTCATAAAAATAACAATTTAAATGTATATATAAAAATATATATTTAATATATAACGTATCCTAGCGTATCGAAAATCTTTATTTTTTGAGAAATCACGTATCGTATCGTGTCTCGTATCGCATATCGTATCGGTACTACATAGCGATGGACCACTTCTTGGCCTCCTTGGGACAACCCCCCCCCCCCCCCCCCCCCCCCCCCCCCCCCCGACCCTAATGGTCAGCTTTTCTTTGTCCTCGACGTTGTCTGCTTTTCGTTTGTTTTGTTACCTTGGGAAGTCGTGAAGCTTGTCCCAATTGAAATCAATGCCCCCAGCCCCGCCCACACCCCCCCCCCCCCCCCCCCCCCCCTCGATGTCCCCGTTCCTATCTCAGACGGTAGGTCAATCCACATTATGACCAATAATGTTGGGACTAGTCTAGAATTTTTTTTTTTGTCTCCATTACTCCATGGGTTTTTCCAATTACGGAGTACCTACAATATACCGCACCGCCCGATTGTCAAAGCGCCCGAAGTTTTGTGATTTGACCCCCGATCGATTAGTTTCATCTTAAAGATCGCATAGCGAGTTTTCTACGGTTATCGTAAATTTTCATCTCGCCCCGCCATTAGGCTTGTGATGCGGGAGCATGGGAGCTTGGAAAATAATCAGAGACAAAACCCTCACGAGTACAATACAAGCATCCTTAATCGAGCAAGACTATATTATGTTTACGCAAACTAAGGGAGATGGTTTCTAGCAAAAAAAAAAAAACTTAAGGGAGATGGTGGGCCACAAGATGATCCAATGCGTCCAATGAGGACAAGGTGTCTTTTAGATGAAGTTTCCAGTTGTTGAAGAATGAAGAACACGTTCAACAAATTGGTTTCTTATTTAAAAAAAAAAATGGTTCCCTAGATTAATGCTTCCTAGTTGGATATCTCCTAGTTGGGGATAGGGGTGAACAGAAAAATCACGATCCAACCAAACCGCACCAGACCGTACCCAATCGGTTGATTTTGGATGATTTTTGGCGAGTAAGGTTCGGTTCTCGGTTTCAATTTTGCAGAACCAATTTATCGGTTCAGTTTACGGATTTGAATGCGAACCATCCAACCGGCCCCCTTATATAATTTGAATGTATATTATTTTATCGATTCGGTTCTCATTATTCTGCAGGTGCTACACACCATGTTTTACTAAGTTCTTTTACTTTGTTCTTTTATTTTGTCCTTATCCTTCCTTGGAGCATAATCCTATCGCTGCTTGCGATGGAATAAGGCGAATTTGTTTCCTTGCCTATTTTCTTTTTTTCATTTTTTGCTCGATAGAAACATAACTGGAATCCGATTGAAAACCAGACCGAACCGATGGTTCGGTTGGTTCACGGTTCATAGAAGAAGCAGTTGATTTACGGTTCGCATTCTGCGAAACCGGTTCCTAGCGGATGGTTCTCGGCTCTAGAGTAAAATCACTCATCTTGTGAACCGATCACCCCTAGTTGGGGGTGTCAAATGGATGGGTTGGGTCAGGTTTGGATCAGGTCATAAATAGTCCGACCCAAATCGACCCATTAACCCGTTTATGACCCATTTATGCACAATACAAATTTCTTGACCCATACCCAACCCGACCCATACCCGACCCATACCCAACCTAACCCATTTAAGAAAACACTTATATATTTAATTTAATCTATGAAAATTTATTTCTTATGATTGTTTAATAAAATTATATTGTTGAAATATTTTCATGAAATAAAAATCGGCATTTTTATTGGATATGGGTCACCCCATATCCGGCACCGGCCGTGGTCCTCGCCATCGGACGCAGCCCCGGCCCCGGTCGCCGGCCCTAGCTTTGATCCTGGTCCCCGATCCCGAGCCCGGACCTGGCCTTGGTCCCCCGTCCTGACCTCGGCCCTGATCCTGGACCCGGCCTCAATCCCGGACTTGGCCCCGGCCTCGGAACCGGCCACGGTCCCTGGCCTTGTTCGTCGACCCGGCCCCGAACCTGGCCTCGCCCCCGGTCTAGACCCTAGCCCTGGCCCTGGCCCTGGCCCTGGAACTGCTCGGCCTCGGTCCTCGGCCCTAGCCCCATTCGCGGACCCGACCTGGGTCCCCGGCCCCGTCCCCGGTCTCCAGCCCTTGCCCCACCCCGACCCCTATCCCGACCCCGGCCCCGGTCCCGATCCCCGACCCCGACCCTGACCCCGGCCAGGCCCCGGCCTCTGTCCCCGAGGCAGGGGCCCCGGGTCCCGTCTCCGGCCCTAATCCCGGACATGCCCCCATCCCGGACCTGGCCCCGGCCCCGGTCCCCGGCCCCATTCTCAGACCCATTTTGACTAGGGGTGTGCATGGTTCGGGCCGGTTCGGTCACAGCATGAACCCAAGGACCGGACCAATAGTCCGGTCCCCATACTTTCGGGACCATGGACAGGACCGGGACCGAACAGGACCAGGACCGACGGTCCGGTACGGTCCCGATCCCGGTCCCGGTCCAACTGCTACAAAGTCTACTACTACATTTTTATTCTTCCTCCAGCTGATTGCCAAGCCTAGCGACCAACCAGAGGTGGGGGTGAGCTTCGTTGGCCCTCATCTTGGCTGGAAGAAGATGAAAATAAAAGAACAAAGAGAGAAAAAATAAAGGAAAAATAAATCCCAGAAAATATTAAAATATATTAAACGATTATTATATTCCACATTGGGGCTCGACAACTTGAGTCATCGAATGCCAAAACACCACCAGGATAGCATACTGAATGCCATATGAATGCTGGGCCGGTCCGAGAGTTATACATATAAATTGATGGGCCGGTCCGGGATTCTTCTTACTCTTGAGAGCGAAGAAGATTCCGTTTTGTTTTCAATTTCTTTTGTAATTATGTATATTTATATATATAAATAATTATATATTATTGACGGTCCGGTCCCAACACAAGAACCCGAGGATCGGACCGCCCAGTCACCGGTCCCATTTATTGGGACCGGGGATGGGACCGGGGACCAACCCATCCACCTCAAGGACCGGACCAACCTGCCTGGTCCGGGCCGGTCCGGTCCGGTCCAGTTTGCACACCCCTAGTTTTGACAGGTCTACTCCTAGTATAAGGTTTTCTAAGTTTGATATTTCCCTATTTGATGTTTCCTAGTTTAGTGTCCTAGTCCCTCTATAAATAACAGGTGAACTCTCAGTTTTATGCAAGTAGATTTGTGAATTGATCGTGTATGAGAATTTTCTCAAGTGAGTGGTTATTTCGCTTATTTATCCAATTTATTGAAAATGAATATTCAAGTTCTTTGTCCTTATCGGGTGGAGTAATCCTTTTGTGCCTCGATTGCAAACTCTTCTATCCTCAAGTTCTTTATTCGTAAGCACGTCAAACACTTTCTTTCCGTCAAATTCGTTTTGCATTCTCACCGAATCTTGCCACGTGTCAAATTGGTATCAGCGTTTCTAGGTTAAACTAGTTGGGGCGAGTTCTTCTATGTGCCATTTCGTACTTCCACTCTGAAAGAGGAGTGATACAGTTCATAGAGGCTTGACTTTGGAGCAAGACCACCGAGAAAGGCAAGACTGTGCCATAGAGAATCTCCAGCAACATATGAAGCAAGTCATCGACCTTCTAGAGCATCAAACGAACAAGTGCAACCACGTAAACCGCGAATTCATCGTCCACGACACGTTGATCGAGGCCATATCGTCCAAGCGCCGGTGATGAGTCCAACACATTGGAGGTGACTCTGGTGATTCAGATTAATGATTTAGCAGAAGAAGATGGAGGCAAGAGAAGAGTGACCCTAAAAGCAAAGTGGAAGCACCTAAATTTGAAGGTAGCCTCCGTCATGATGTTGTTGATTGGTTACATGCTATCCAACGTGTGTTTGAATTCGAGTCCTTCTCGAATGGAGTAAAGTGTAAGATGGCTATTCTTAAATTTAAAGAAGTACACTTCTCTTCGATAGGAAAACCTAAATATTCAAAGAATTAGGGAAGGGAATGGTAAGATCAAAGGGTGAGCTTAAACCATATTGGTCCGTTGAAGATGTTTTGCAAGCTTACTGTGAGAGTGGAGAAGCATTTAAAAGGGTGGTAAGCAGTTTCGGCTGAGTCTTCAACAAAAGAAACATCCTTAGTGTTGACCAAATCGACATGATTCTCCTAGTTTGGTAGTAGAAGATTATAGGAGATTCTTCTGATTTGGTTGTTATTGTTGTTACTTTGTATATTCCCTGAATATTGGGAAAATAATTGTAATCCCTGAATATCGGGAAATAATTGTGAACCTCTATAAAAAAAAGATAGTCCCCCTCTCAAAAAAAGATCATAACTTTGAGAGAGGATTCCTGAGGACGTAGGCTTACTTAGCCGAACCTCGTTAAAATTGTGTTTCGGTTCTTTTCCTCTAAATTCATCATGGTATCAGAGCAGGTTCAATTCTAGCCTGTTGTTGTTTGTCTCGACTATTCTTTTATAGTCGCCTTGTTGCTGTGGTGTCACCATGGAAGGATTGGATGATGGCAAGAAATTGCCGACTGTTCTAACTTCTTATTCTACCCAAAGTCTTTCGCAAGAATCTCACAGCCAACGTCTTACCAACATGCTTCTGAACGAAAGGAATTTTCTTCCTTGGTCACGAGCTGTAACCGTAGCGCTCGGAGGCTGTTCGAGACTCGGCCACATCAATGGTAAGATCAAAGCTCCTTCAAAAAATGATTCCGGATACGAGAAGTGGCTAGCCAACGACCATTCCGTTATGTCTTGGATTTTCAACTCCATGGAGCCCCAAATCTATGAGATTTTTGCATACTCCAACTCAGCGAAAGCCTTATGGGATGCGTTAGTTGGAATGTATGGGCAACTTAGAAGTGCCTCTCGGATTTTTGAAATCCATCAAGAATTAGCAAATTCAAGACAAGAAGAGAATCAATCGTTTACCTCTCATCTTGGAAATTTCAAGAGGAGGTGGGACGAGCTTCGTCAGTACCGCCTTGCCACTCAATCCGTTGTTGATTATGTTCGTAGAGAAGAGGAAGATCAGATCTTTCAACTTCTGGCTAGCCTTCGTCCAGAATATGATGATCTCAGGCGACAGATCTTGATGAGCCCTCACCTGCCATCTCTCAATGAAGTCTGTGCCACGATTCAGGGAGAGGAAACTCGGTGTCGGGTCATGAATCCAGCGCCGCCTAACCTAAAAGGAACTGCTGAAATCTCGGCCCATAATGTCATGACCAACAAATCAGCGGAGGTTGTCGCCAGATTTGCCAAGGGAAAGACGAAGAAAACCGGTCGTTTTCATTGCGAACACTGTGATCGTGATGGTCACACCAAGGATCGGTGTTGGATTTTTCATCCTCATTTGCGGATTAGCAGAGAGAAGGGGGCAGAAGCAAAATTTGCGGCCCAAAATGATCCAATTAACCCGATTGAATTGAAGGCCAAACTTGAGAGTCTTACGAATCAATTTGAACTACTTTTGTAGAGCCAAGGATCCAACATCAAGACAACTGGATCAACTGGTCCATCTGCTGAATCAAGCCACATGGTACAAACTTCTGGTAAGGTGTTCTTGACTCAGTTCAAAAGCCAGTTTGTTATAGACTCAGGTGCCTCTGACCATATGTTTAATTCTGATCAAATGATGGTTAAAATTGTCTCCAATGATTCTTCTCCTATTACTGTTGCTAACGGGGCACAAGTTCCGACTCAAGGAGCGGGAAAATTCAAGATGTTGTCTAGGAGTTCTAATGCTTTGATCGTACCTGATTTGTCTTCAAATCTATTGTCTGTTAGTAAGTGTACAAAAGAATGGAATTGCAATGTCATTTTTTCTGCTTCAAAGGTGGTATTTCAGGATTGCATCACCAAGAGGAAGATTGGTGAAGGGAGGCTGCAGAATGGACTCTATGTCATAGATCAATACCCTGAGGCGTTGAGTGCAATCCAGAATGCTAAGAAGACATTGGAACTATGGCATAGACGCATGGGTCATCCATCTGATCAGATTTTACACATTCTTGATAAATCTTTATCTCATGATTCTAGTTCGTGTGATTGTTGTCGTTTCGCAAAACAACATAGACTCCCTTTTCCTAAGAGTGCACATTTCTCTTCAGAATTATATGATCTAATTCATTCTGATGTCTGGTGTGCTCCCATTGAATCTCGGGATGGTTATAGATATTTCGTCTCCTTCATTGATGATAAGTCTCGCGCTACATGGTAGTATTTTCTCAAAACCAAAAATGAGGTTCTTATTGTTTTTCAGGAATTTTGTGCTATGATGCAAAATCAGTTTAAGACAAATATGAAAGTGTTGCGTACGGATAACGGGACGGAACACACCAATCAAGCTTTTCAAGCATATTTGCGTAATTTGGGCATTATTCATCAGACTTTCTGTGTTAGGACACCCCAACAGAATGGCATAGTAGAGAGAAAAAATCGTCATCTTTTAGAAGTTACTCGAGCCTTACTTTTTTCAGGGAATCTACCGAAAACATATTGGAGTGACGCTGTTCTCACCAGTTGCTATATTATTAATCGGATCCCTAGCCGAGTGCTTGATTACAAGATTACGGTAGAAATTTTATATAGAAGGAAGTTTAATATCTCACATTTGAGGGTTTTTGGTAGTACATGCTACGTTCATTCGAGCAATGGTAAACTCGATCCTCGTGCTCAGAAGTGTGTATTCATGGGCTATTCTTTAGCTAAAAAGGGATACAAGTGTTACGAGCCCACCACAAAGCGCCTCTATATATCCCGTGATGTTTACTTTGATGAAACTAATATGTATTATTCTGACAGGAATCATCTTCAGGGGGAGTACACTGAACTCTCAACAGGTTATGGAGAAGTTGCTCTTGTCCCTATTGCTGCTTCACCTATACCATCGAATGTACTCAATTCAGAAACAACTTATAGAGGACAGTTAGAACATGACACGGAGCTACAGGAAAATACAGAGTCGATGGATGAAACTGAATCTGGGGAAGAAATCACGACAGAAGAATTACTTGGAGCATATTCACCACTAGTTCGTCGATCTACAAGGATTTCTAGGCCTTCTATTAGACTTAGAGATTTTACCACATATTACACGATACAGTATCCCATCCAAGACTGTGTCAATTATGATAAAATTTCTCATCACTTTTGGAGTTTCTTATCTGCTCTTGAAAGTTCAAATGAACCCAAAAGTTATGAAGAAGCCAAACTTCAATCAGTTTGGCTTGCAGCTATGAAGGAGGAGCTTCGAGCGCTTGATAAAAATCACACCTGGGATGTGGTGCGATTACCTGACGGAAAACGTTCTGTTGGTTGTCGTTGGATTTACAAGATTAAATATAATAGTGATGGCTCAGTGGAAATGTATAAAGCCCCCCTTGTAGCTAAAGGCTATACCCAGACCTACAGAATTGACTATAAGGAGACATTTGCTCCAGTTGTGAAGATGAATACAGTTCGTGTTCTTATGTCTGTAGCAGTCAATCGTGGTTGGTCACTTTGTCAAATGGACGTAAAAAATGCTTTTTTGCATGGAGACCTTGAAGAAGAAGTATATATGGATCTTCCCCCCGGCCATGCTTTGCAAAATGAAGAAAAGATGGTTTGCAAGTTAAGGAAGTCCATCTACGGACTCAAGCAGTCTCCTCGAGCTTGGTACGGTAAGCTTAGTGGTGCACTTACAAAGTTTGGATTTGTACGAAGTATGGCTAACTCATCAATGTTTACTAAATCTGATGAGGGTGGTATTGTAATACTACTCGTCTACGTTAATGATATTTTTATCACTGGAAGCAATAAATCTGGGATTGAGGCTCTCAAATAGTACCTTCACCGAGAATTTGATATCAAAGATCTCGGAAAGCTAAGGTGTTTTTTAGGGATTGAAGTAGCCAGCTCACACAAGGGTTTGTTTCTGTCGCAGAGAAAATATATTCTGGACCTATTAAAAGAAACAGGGAAAATGGGGGCCAAACCAGCAAATGTTCCTATGGATTACAATAGTAAATTTGCCGCTGACAATACTCCCGTGAAAGACCTTGGAGCGTTTCAACGTCTCATAGACAGGTTGATTTACTTAACTATTACTAGACCTGATATTACTTATGCAGTCAGCTACATAAGTCAATTCATGCAAAATCCGACTCAAGGACACTCAGATTTGGTTGATCGATTGCTAAGGTATTTGAAAGCCACACCAGGAAGGGGTATTTTTATGAAGAACAACAGGCATATAGATATTGTTGGGTATGCAGATGCAGATTGGGCAGGAAGCCCCAATGACAGGAAGTCCACTACAGGTTCTGTACCTTTGTAGGAGGTAATATTGTTACTTGGAAAAGTAAAAAGCAAAACGTTGTTGCACGTTCAAGTGCTGAAGCAGAATATCGAGCAATGGCTACTGCTACTAGTGAGATCGTTTGGCTGCAGCTTCTTCTCTAGGAATTAGGATGCAAACCAAGAACATCACCTATGAAGTTGTTTTGCGATAATCAAGCTGCCGTTCATATTGCCTCAAATCCCGTGTTCCATGAAAGAACAAAACACATCGAGGTGGACTGTCATTTTGTACGGGAAAAGGTTCAAGATAACACTATTGAAACTCCCTATGTTCGAAGCGAAGATCAATTGGCCGATATTTTCACCAAAGCCCTTGCTAAAGGACCATTTCAAGATATGGTGAACAAGTTGACCTCTGATGATATCTTCCGTCCAACTTGAGGGGGAGTGTTGACCAAATCTACAGGATTCTCCTAGTTTGGTAGTAGAAGATTATAGGAGATTCTCCTGATTTGGTTGTTATTGTTGTTACTTTGTATATTCCCTGAATATCGGGAAAATAATTGTAATCTCTGAATATTGGGAAATAATTGTGAACATCTATCAATGAAAGGCAGCTCCCCTCTCAAAGAAAGATCATAACTTTGAGAGAGGATTCTTGAGGACGTAGGCTTACTTAGCCGAACCTCGTTAAAATTGTGTTTCAGTTCTTTTCCTCTAAATTCATCATAAAGGGTGCTTCATTTGGCAACGCCGAGAATGCTACGAAAAAAGAGACGTAAAAGGAAAATATTTTTCAAATTCTGCATTTTTCACTGAAACCAAAAGCCTTGGTTCCACGAGCTTCTTTCAACTGTTATAAGCTAGGAGCACGAGGAAGAGAAAACACGTGACTAAGGACGCGCAAGATAACCATTCTATCTCTGGAATTAATTTTTGGCTAGAAAACTGTATGAGTTTTTGGGCAAAAAAAAAAAAAAACGCATTTGATAACAATAAAAAATTTCTGGTCCTGGAACAGAAGTTTGTTTTTTTGACCACAGTTGAAAATTTCTACTTTTGAAGTATTATCAACACAAAATCTTCTACGAAATATTTCTATTTTCATTTTTATTATTAAAAAATATTATTTAACATTTAAAAATAAATAATAATTATTTATTTTTTACTCTAGTGGCGATCGACGATGGTGAGCGGCGGCGGCCAATGGAGCTAGGCGGTGTCCGAAAATGGTTACGGCGGCCGACGGAGGGTGGTGGTGGTTGGCGATTGGTGGTGGTGGTGAGTGGCAGCGGCCACTGGTGCGACGGAGGGCGATGGTAGGCGGTGGCGGAGGGGTTGGTGATGGCCGGCGCCCGAGCAACAAAGGAAGGGCGATAGATAGAGTGTAGCGAGGACTTGAAAAAAAAAAACGACGAGCTTTCGAATTGCCATTATTGCACTCTTCTTCCAACTTTTGCCCCCTAACTTAAAAGGATCCGAATCGTCTGCCCTTCCCTTAGAAGGGTAGGCGCATGCCCTTGGGATCCGAGCTGTCCGTTTTTAGACGGACGGCCCAAATCTCCTATTTTTAGGGGGAAACTTTTTGAATTTTTATTTTTTTAGTAATAATCTGGGCTGTCCATTCATAACACGGACGGCTCGGATTCCAAGGATAAGGCTTGGCCTTTTGAGGGAAGGGCAGACGATCCTTTCACCTAGAAAGTAAAGTGTGCAATTGAATCGTCGACTTTTCTATTTCACAATCAAGTTGAAAATCTTGCTTGACTTATAGAATTAGGTACTTCCGCTACTACGCCATTGTTTTGTTTGTGTTACTACTGTGTGGTAAAAATGCCTTCATCCTCACTTGTTGGTGGTGAGGGCGGTTTTCATATATTACTCTCATGTCATGCTAAGTTGATAAAAGTAATATAATTGGTGGGAATATTATCGAAAAAGTCCAAAAATTATTGTATTTATGTGTTAATTTAATCCTCAATCTATTTTTTTTTTGTCAATTGAGTCATTTGTGCCAATTCAGTCCATCTAACTAAATTTGGCTGGCCGGCTCCGACGTTGCATTTTAATAATATTTTATTAGATTTAATTTCTTTGTTTTTTTTTCTTCTTCCTCCTCCAGCCGCTCCCCGAATCAGCGACTAACTGGAGGAGGAAACAAAGAAAGAAAGAAAAGGAAATGAAAAAAAAAATTAAAATTAGCACATAATTAGAAATTGCTTCGTTAGCGTTAGCTGGCCAAAGTGAACGTAATTGACACAAATGCAAAAATTTTATGACTCAATTGACAAAAAAAAAAGGTTTACAATTGAATTGACACAGTTGCAATAGATTTAGGACTTTTTTTAAAAATTTCCCCTATAATTGGTGACCTCAGCTAGTGAAAGGACACGACTGCACAATAAAGCAGCTTATGAGACTTGCTTGTACAAATCAAATTAGAGAACTTGATTGCATTGAAAACTTGAGGGCCTAATTGCACAATTCGCATAAGTAAGAGGATCAAAAGTGTACTTGAACCATTCTCCTTCCGTTGATTTGCCATCCATTGTAACATTTTGCAATTGATGTCCAAATTTTCACTTGAAGTAGCCTATGTACTTTGATACGTTCCATCGCTTGCGATGCTTCCTTTTTTGTCCTTTTTTTCACTTTTATGATACACACATTCTCCTCACTACAAAAAAACAACCATTTAGCGACGAAAACTTGCGACGAACCACATTCATCGCTAATTTACGACGAAATTAGCGACGAAAACTGTCATAGCAAATTAGCGACGAAAATTTACTCGTAGCTAATTAGCAACGAAATTAGCGACGAAAACTTATTGCGTCGCAAATTAGCTACGAAATTAGCGACGAAATGATATTCGTAGCTAATTTGCGACTCAATTTGCGACTAACTTCCGATTTCATCGCAAATTTGCGACGAACACAACCATTCGTTGCAAAATAATTTAATTTTTATTTTTAAATTTTCTTTTTTATTTCAATTTTGCGACGAAAGCATGCTTTCGTAGCAAAATAATTTAATTTTTATTTTTGTTTTTCATTCCAATTTTGCGACGGAAGCACTGTTTCGTCGCAAATTTTGCGACGAAAAGCGCCTTCGTCGCAAAATAATTTAACTTTTATTTTTTATTTCAATTATAGTCGCAATTTTGCGACGAAAGGTCAGTTTCGTCGCAAAAAATTAATTTTTCTTTTTAATTTTTTTATTCTAAATTTGCGACGAAATTTAGGTTTCATCGCAAAATTTGCGATGAAATATCCTTTCGTCGCAAAATAATTTATTTTTTTATTTTTCTTTTTCTTTTTCGTTCCAATTTTGCTACGAAAGAGCGCTTTCGTCGCAAATTTGGACGAACATAACCTTTCGTCGCAAAAATAATTTATTTTTTATTTTTAAATTTTCTTTTTTATTCTAATTTTGCGACGAAAGGATGGTTTCGTCGCAAATTTGCGACGAACATATCCGTTCGTCGCAAAATAATTTAATTTTTAATTTTTAATTTTTGTTTTTCATTCCGATTTTGCAACGGAATGACTCTTTCGTCGCAAATTTTGCGACGAAAAGCGCCTTTGTCGCAAAATAATTTATTTTTTATTTTTAAAATTTTCTTTTTTATTCTAATTTTGCGACGAAATAATGGTTTCGTCGCAAATTTGGGACGAACATAACCTTTCGTCGCAAAAGAGTTAATTTTTATTTTTTCTTTTTCTTTTTCATTTTGCGACGAAACAGTCCTTCGTCGCAAAATAATTTAATTTAATTTTTTTATTTCAATTATAGTCTGAAAAAAATTAATTTTCCTTTTTAATTTTTAAATGTTTATTCCAAATTTGCTAAGAAAGGATGGTTTCGTCGCAAATTTTGCGATGAACTTTACCTTTCTTCCCAAAATAATTTAATTTTTATTTTTTATTTAAATTACTCTAATTAAATTTGCTTAAACCGAAAGCTTTCTATATATCTCTTAATTATTATAACTTATGAATGGAATCCTTTTTTATCGAAAAAAAAATATTTAAGAGAAAAATGACATAAAGACTTTGTTTATCCCTTCTTAGTCTTATTGTGGACAGAGTAAGAGCCGGGTACGAGATGATAGATATTATGAGAACTTGCATCATATCCTAATTTGTGACAAAACTGATTGGTAGGCTGTATGTAAGAAACCAAAGCACAAAGAAAATATGATTTCATAATGCCTCATATTAGCAATTTTCCTAGAGAAGTTTACTAATTTAACCTCACACCTCGAACAAAATTCCAATGTAATCTTTTCAGTCAATTAAAATGTTTCGAATGAAACCAAAGTTTCATGTTCGATTTTGAATTACAGACGTTAAAAATGATGAATCGACGTCGACTATAGCCTATAGCCTTCCAAGCTAACTATGCTAGTTCGATTCCCTGTATCCGCTATATTCTATACTCTCTATCTATACTACATTGACATGTATTCGAATATATATTTGAATTTGAATATTTTTCAAAGTAATATATTTAACAGGATTATTTAATTATATTAATCCATCTTTGAATTGAATATGCAATTCCCAAAATTCTATTATCTTAATAATTTTTTCCTTTTTATCATAATTATTTTTATTAATATTGTTATCGTTCATTACATATGTAAAGTTGTGAACAAACAAAAATAGAAGTTAATTTCTTTTTATAAAGTATAACTTAGAAAAAAATTCGATTCTTTGGGATCCTTGCTTTCTTCAATCGGTGAGTGACTTAAATAAGAAATACTTACAATACGTCGTTTAGCTTAGCTTATTTATGTTCTTTCTTATATTCTATTTTATATTATTTACATTAATTATTTTTAATAAAAAATGAAAATAGAGCGAATATTCTTTAAATTGAAAAACCAAATATATTATTAATCAAGTAAACATTACATTAACAAGTATAAATGAAGAGCGATCAATTTATTTAATAACCATACATGTAATTTCTTGATGTTCAACTCTTGATATATTCAACAAAAAAGCTCTTGATATAGGGAAATGAATTAATATCGATTGTAGATTCAATTTCATAACAAGTGGATAAAAAATTTAAAATATGCTTAAAATTTTCCCCTAAAAAAATGTTACACGAGTTTGAATGTGCAGAATGTCTAAATAAATTTCAGTTGGATTTACGTTTATCACTACTCCAAATGCTTGAAAATTTTTTATAGTATGCGACATATGTTACTCTTGTTGCCTTTATTACTATTATTATGAATATTTTAATGATCAATATTATTGTTAATGTCGCGAAATTTAACGGCGACATTTGTCATATTTTTATAACCAAACTTCGCTGACTCAACTTTAAGATTAATATGTCATTTTCCAGAGGTAAGGGCAATATCTTTTTTCGATGAAGATTGTTTCGTCGCTAAATTTAGCGAATTCTTTTGAATTATACATGATAGAATTCATTGCTAATTTTAAGAAGATTCAGATTGTTTCCATTTTTTGTTGCTAATTTAGCGACAAAATTTCCAATAGCTCGGATAGAATTCCAAATCTGAATTCTTTCAATTCTATTTTTTAAAATAAAATAGAAAGAAAATATTTAATAATAAATAGAATAAATTAATTTTTATAAAATATACGAAAATAGAACATGAATAAATTAAAAAAAGAAAGTATTCAAATTTACGACGAAGGAGTTATCGTCTCTAATGGAATAAAAAAAAATTATTCAAATCAGCGAGGAAGGTATGTTTCTGTCGCAAAAATCCATGGACACAAGCCATTTGTTTTTTGGTTAGAGAACACAAGCCATTTGCCGCGTTCCTTCTTTTCCTTTTCCCTGCCTTCTTTTCCTTTCCCCTCTTCTTTTTCCTTTTCCCTCCTAACCATTTCACCCCTCCCAATCGCCACTCTCTCTCTCTCTGCTTTCGCTTCCGCTTCTTCTTCTCCGCCTCCTCCTCTCGTGTTCGTCCACCCCTGTCGCCGGCCACGCCTCACCGCCTGTCGGCCTCGCGAGCCGCAACCATCTGAGTCGCTTCGCTCCAAGACCCTCCTCCACCTGGGCTCCGCCGCCACTGAGCAACGCCACCCAGCCACCTCTGGCCACCTGAGCTAAATGTGCGAGCATCGAGGCCTCTGTTCCGGAGCCGGCACGACCGCCTCGCTTTCGCCGTCCACGCGATGTTCCTCGCCTCCGGCTACTCGCTCGCCGCCACCGGACCAGCCGCTTATGCCGCCGACGCTCTCTCCTCTTCCTCCACCGGTGAGTCGAGTATCGTTCTGTTTTACACGCACGCGCAAGGGTGATCATTTCGTCCGAGGGTTTTCGAAGTGTATTTCTCTGACCGAACAGCTTCGAATTTGGTTTTGGTCGTTCAGAGGAGGTTGGGATCGAGCAGTGGAACGAGGCCGACGACAAGTATGCCTTTGTGTACATAAGCCCTGAGGACTCGAAGAAAGTGCTGGTGAAGTGTCTTGCGATGGACGACAAGCTGGTTTTGGATGCTTTGAAAGACGGGGCTGCTGAACCTGTTCATCTAGAGATTGAGTAGTATGCGGCTGGGTCCTTTTGATTTCCTACTTATGCACCACACTATGGAGTATCTTCTATTTGATTCTTCATTTTTTTGGTTTCAAATTTTTGATTGTTCGATATTTTCATCACTGGCAGTGTTGCTGAGTTCATTGGGGAGGATGGAGCGGCGAGTTACTCTGGTCAGTTCAAAAATCTGGATAAGTTAGTGAAGAGTTTGGATACGGAGATATTGTCAAAATTGAATGGCTCATCAAGGCCCAGTTCGTCAACGAATGATGTCGGGTAATTTGGTTTGCTTTATATTTTATGTTGATCATTTAGGTAATTTATTTTGCTTAGGGAGATGTTTCTTTCGATTGTGGAAGAGATTAATAAGCAAGGGGAAAGGATTCACCTTTGGATACGTGGATGATAAGATTTGGTTGCTGTGGAATTATATCAAATTCAAACTCAGAATTTGACGCTGTTGTGGCTTTAGAATGTAGCTCAAGATTTTATGGAGTGCTGTTGGGGGGTCTTGCAGTATATTACCTATTTGTATATGCTTTTTATTTTTACCTTTCGATTATTTTCCGAGTTAGAAGGTGTATGAATTTATTTGATGATGACTGAAATGCCGTCCCATACTTGACTGAGCCGGATCCTGGTGTTCGTATTTGTTTAAGAACGATAAATTTGTTCATGGTGTTTCTTACGTATTCTTGTATTGCAGTTGGAATTGCTCTATCATTAAATGTTGAGTTTTGTGCTTTTACAATGTGATGAAGGCGATAATTTATTTGGCTTTGATGCGACTGATGCCACAAAATCTTTGGAATATGCATTTTCCCCTGCCATGTCCTCAAGCATACCATGGGCCACCGTATTGGGAAACCATGACCAAGAGTCCACCTTGTCAAGAGAAGGGATTATGAAACACATAGTTAGCCTCAAGCACACTTTGTCTCAGGTCAATCCTACCGGGGTTGATGTTATTGATGGTTTTGGGAATTACAACTTGGAGGTGCATAGAGTTGAAGGCTCTGGTTTTGAAAACAAATCAGTCCTCAATCTCTATTTCCTCGATAGTGGAGATTATTCAACAATACCCTCAATTCCTAGTTGTAATTGGATCAAACCCTCTCAGCAATTTTGGTTTCAACGTACGTCTATGAAGCTTCAGGTATGAATGGTGCCAGTTTCTTTCTCTTGTCTTTTGCTGTCCTTCTCCTTATAGACAATAGAGAGAACACCGATTCCAAATGGATAGCTATCAAGTGTAGCTCCGCAGAAGGAAAATGTAGAGGCGTAGACGTTCTTTATGAATATCTAGAGAAGGTTCTTATGTCTGTCGTGAAACAAAAAAATATTGGTCAGGAATTGCATTGACTTTAATTAGCCTGGGGTAGGAAATAAAGAGAAATTTGTTTTCTTCCTTAAATAAGAGGAGCTAGGGTACTTAGTCAATTTATTACCTTGGTTTATGTATAGACAATGCAAACTCAAAATGAGAGACTAATCTTCATCGCTGTAACTGACCAACTGTTGCTACATTGTTGTGGGTCCATCCACTGCATGGTTTAGGGAACCATTGGTCATGCTTACTGTGAAGGATCATCTAAAAAAATCTCTTACTTGGAATCAATTAATTTTTAAGTCTTTATGTTTATTTGGCATTTCTTCATGAATAATCTTACTGATTGTTGGATGAATTTTAGAAATGTTCCATCCCTTTCTTCCATATATGCTCTCGACGAATGTAAACCGAGCCTTCGCTCAAGAAAGAGCATTCTTTTTTGGTCGAAACAAGAAAGAGCATTCAGTTTGCTTCTGACGGAGCACTTTTTGCGCTTCGAAACAGTTAGTCAATTACCAAGACATCTCAATCAGATTATTGTGCTACTAAATTGTTTTTATTGGCAAGGAGCCATCAATGATTAGTCTTGAGGCCACTGTTTATGCTCATTTTTTTGGCAAATTTTTGCTTATATTTTAAGCCACCCTTGCTTATCTTTTCTATTTTGGTTTTGTAGACAAATACAAGCGTTGCAAGTTCTCTCGAAACATACTTCCTGTCACAGATTTCATTGATCTTTTTGGACATGCTTAATGTTTATAGGTATATCTTTAAAGCTTGGAGTGAATAAAAGTTTGGCTTTATTTGCAGCATCCACTTTTTTTTTTTGTTTTTAGATTGATGCTTGGTACTCATCCATTGTTCATTGTTGCTACAAAATGTACAGTGAGCTTATATTGAGTACCATTGCAGGGGGAGGGCCCTTTGTTTCCAAATCATCATTTGTCAAACTTCTACGGTAAGGTCATCTACACACCAGTTTTAAGTTTCAAAGACATTTGGGGTTGGTTTGTTATATTGTGCTTCTGGAAATAGATCGGCCAAGAGGGAAACTCTAAAGCTGATCGAGACATTTCTAGACAAGGCTGAGGATCAACCACAAATAGGAAAGCAGTTTGTCCCTTCAATGAACACAAGTTGTTCTTTAAGTTGCTACTGCACTTGAAGTGAGGTGTACTAACTAGTAATTCTTACCGAAGCAATATTGAATTCCATTCTATAGATAAGTTGGCTATCACTGAATTCTGATAGATTTGATACTGTTTATGTTTTTTCTTTCAGCAAATTTGTCACTGCCATGCGGTTCATTGTTCATTCTTCTGACCACCAATTTTTGGTCCTGTATATTGTGGCAGATCAAAAACTTACAAGCCAAGTCCATGAAATTGTTGGAAGCATTAATGGAAGATTTGGAACATTGACGGCTGCCCCTATACATCACCTGGTCTGTTTTGTCTTCTAACTTGACATTGGCTCTATGATAATTAACTTTGATTGTAGGATGTCTATTCTTCGACCTGACTCAGTTGCAAGGCTGCTGCTAAAAGTGGATTGCGTTTGGTTGGATATACAATATATGAAATAATAGTCTTTATTCAACAATCCAATGCACAAAGCATTTGGAAGTACTTTTCCTTTGACACTTAAGACTGTCATTCTTTACACCGCTGGCGAAGATATTAATAGAATATCTTATAAATTTTTCTGATTGATATGCATACTTGTATGAGCTCTGTCATTTAACTTTTGGAATTTTCCTGTTCTTTGTAGGTCAAGTTGACGATTATGATCGAGTATCTGAGGGATGTTGAGCGAAGGAGACTTTTTGGGATCGAAGACCCTGATGCCCCTACCTTTTGCTTTTTGCCTCGTCAAGACTCCTTTTGAGTTATCACAATGCACTTGTATGGTTAGAGCATTAGGAGATTTCTCAGTTTTCTGTAATTGAAACGGATGAATGTATTTTATTTTATATTATTATAATATTTAGATTTTATTGCTTGCTTAATTTATGGTAACTATAAATTTTAAAAGTTAATTTTGCTTTTAGATTTTTAAAATCGAAAAATAATTTTTTTTTTTAAAAAAAAATCGTCATGAAATAGCGACGAAAATTCCATTTTGTAGCTAAATTTGGCAACGAAATATCATTTTCGTCGCAAATGTTACGACGCCACATTAGCTATGAAAAATCAATTTTGTTGCCAAATTCGTCGCAAATTTGCTACGAATGAGATTCGTCCCAAATTTGCGACGAATCACACTTTCGTAGCACACTTTCGTAGCAAATTTGCTACGAATCCGGATTTCGTCGCAAATTTGCTACGAATCACCATTTCGTCGCACATTTGCTACGAATCAATATTCGTCGCAAATTTGCTACGTATCACCATTTTGTCGCAAATTTGCTACGAATCAAGATTCGTCGCAAATTTGCTACGGATCAATATTCGTCGCAAAATTCGTCGCAAACGTTGCGACGCAGAGTTAGCTACGAATTTTGCTTGCGTCGCAAAATTCGTCGCAAAACCCATTAGCGACGAAATTTGAGGAAATTTTCGTCACAAATTTTGTAGCTAAAAGGCTGTTTTTTTGTAGTGTCCTGTTAAAGAAAGCAAATTAAAATTTCTCTGGACTGATCGTGGACTGATGACAAGTTGAAGGATGCTCCATTTTGTGAGATTAATCAAATGGATTTCAGGGGTTAATCTACTTTTGTGGGCGCTCTCTTACAATAATAATAATAAATAAATAAAAAACACTTCCATTATTTCTTATTTCCCAATAAATCTTTGCGAAAGGATCGAAGCTGATGGCAAGGACTTGGTCACTAATAAGCGAGCCAAGGCGGGCTCCGACAAGGCCCACTTGAACCCCAATGTTGCATGGGGCTTTTGCCTAAGCCCGGTTTGATAATTCAATTAAACAAGGATTTAAAAGATCGAATTAAGTGAAAAAAATTTGCTTTAATGGATAAGTAAGGAAGAGGATATTTAATTCATTAAGTAGAACATGTGATTGATGACAATTTGAATCTCTCCAATTATTTTGCTAAAATTTTAACGGCAATTACCGCAATTCCATATAGAGTAAGAATTAATAATATGCACTCATCAAACTTCAGTTATTATCAAATGACTTTGGATTTTCAGCACTTACTTTTCGGTCATTAGAAAATGGCAAATAAATATGGAGAAAGAAACGAAATTAAAATAACCTCATGCAAGTACAAGTGAAAATTTCTACATTATGTTGAAAAGCGTCAGAAAATTTATCTTTTAAGGATATAATGTTCGGATCATTAAATAAGGGGGCGGGCTTGGATATGTCTTGCCCAAAATCCAAGGTTCGAGGAAAAAAGGGAATTGGCAAGCCCGCCCACGTCAAAAGAATTAGGGCCAACCCGCTTATTTGTGCATGGGGTTGGCTCATTATTAGGTCTAATCATCACATTTGCCTAAGAATAATCGTTTGCACTTTGCGTCCGCATGAAGTAATTAGTCAATGAAAATTATACTTGTTATTGACAACAATTGATGGCTAATTATTTTCATGGACGATGAACATTTTTTTTTAAAGCAGTACGAGCGATTTTTTTTGGAAATGTTTTTTAAATAATTCATTTTTCACGAAATAAATGTACGTTCATTTAAATTATAATAATTGGATCTACAAACCTATGCAAGAAAAGCTTGTGCATTTCACATACCATTGTTGGTGTTAATCATCACGGCATATCACAATGCGGCTGTCATTTGGTCCTTTTCTTCATTCGAGAATCTCCTCCCTTCTTCTACTCCGGCCCGAAGAGTAACAACTAGCACCAATTCAGTAACCTTCCCTATTTGGACATTCATGGGAGCATAACTTCCACAGTTTGTGCATTGTGCCACCATGTCAAGTCAATCTTTAGTTTTTAAACCGATGAGAAGTTTTTTTTTTTCTTTCCCTCCTCCCTTCTTTCCATTGACCTCTCTTTAATAAAAAAGAGGCAAAAAAGAGGTCACTCTCCAAATCTCTTCACTAGCAGGGCCTCATCTACGCTTTAATTTTGAGCGAGGTTATCGGCGGACTCTGATATCCGAGGCTCCTTTCAAACATAACTCCAATGGTAACGATGGATGTTGGCGGGAGGTTATCGGCGGACTCTGATATCCGGCGGACTCTGATATCCGAGGCTCCTTTCAAACATAACTCCAATGGTAACGATGGATGTTGGCGGGAGGTTATCGGCGGACTCTGATATCCGAGGCTCCTTTCAAACATAACTCCAATGGCGACGATGGATGTTGGCGGGAATCAGGAACGCAGAGGAGCTATTGAAGGGCGGATAGCCATCGATGTCCGAAGAACTGGGTCAGCAGACAACTATCACATGAAAAGAGGAAACGAAGGAAAGCGAAAGGCACAAAGGAAATAAAGTAAAAGGCAAAAGCTTTTCAGTTCCCATTTAAGGTTTTTGAGTGAGAGTGATGACTTCTCGTCCGCGTAACCTACACCACAAAAAATTATGCTTTGTCTTTAGTGATGTCCGAATTATAATCGTCAAAAGTATCCCATGTCGTCTGTTTACGAAATTCGCATTCTCTCTGTATGCATCTACTCTCCCTGCACGTATTAGCTTAAGATCGTAAATTGGAAATGTTGACATGGTGTCGGAGTCAGTATGCTTTAGCATATATTAGGTGCGAGTAGCTCTGTTGGTCAAATTTCACATTTGGATTGGGCCGTTTAATAATACTAATCCAAAAGATCGAGCACAGCAAGAGGGACATATCAAGTAAACTTAGCACAAAATTTCACCTATTAGACTATGGTATAATAATATGAGATTTCGCTCAGGAACTTTCTGTTGCGTGGAACAAGCGATCGAACAATAAAATAGACAGAACGAGTAAAGTAAATCGGACACCAGATATACGTGGTTCGGTCGTAGAGACTTACGTCCACGGAGAGAGCAGCAACGAATTTCACTATAGAACGAGCGATACACGGAGATTACAGATCACACTCGAGTTATACAAACACTCTTAGTGTTTCTCAAGCCCTAATTACATCTAAGAACGCACACAGTGTTTAGCCCCCAATTCCTAACGAAATAATATTTCAATCTCGCAAAAGAATTAAAACAACAAATCTAATCTCAAGATTTAATCGGCTTTGACACTTGAATTCTTGATGTAATTCCGCGAACAAAACGAAGATAAATCTCGCCAAGAACTCGACGTTAAACCGGCGCTTCCTCTTTGTTTTCTCGGACACTGGACGCACGAAGACTCCTTTTTATATCAAGCGCTCGAAATTCAGCGCTTCACGGATCGCATACAGCTTCCTCGCGTTTTTCAAGTGTTCGTTTTAGACGTACAAAGTAAACCCTCGCATGCCCACTCACCACGGTGCATGACACAGAAGAATATATAAATTTTGCCCACAAAAAAAAAAAAAACAAAACAAAACTTGCAGAAGACTCCAACGGGCATGCAAATCCCATTAAGAGGAAAGATAATCCGTGATATATATTCAGCCAATGTGAATCTTCTTGTATCTTTTCATCTTTTGACTGTGTTGCTCGATTTCACGAAGATTCTTGGATAAAGTTCCCTTTGATTTGCAGAGGGGAACTCACCGAAAGAGTCCATGTTGACCAGTCCAAGCACAAAACAAATCTTGGACTTTTCATTGTTATCTTCACGACACAAACACCGGAACAATTTCCGTAAATCAGCTCCACCTAATATTCGGCTTCTTTTACGTGCCGAGTAATTTAATTCGAGTCGAATTCGTTCAACAGGCTTAAACTCGAGATATATTTAACAATCTCCACATTGGCTCGACGTTTGAGCCAAATCACAATCGCTTCGCTAGAATCCAACTACCATCGCTGCTATTCTCCCAACAGCCCCAATGGGCTCAACCACTACAGCCGCTTTCCAAGTTCAAGCCGCGCTTGAACTTTGCCATAACCGAGGACCTCATCAGAATACTAACTGTACATGTACCTTTAACTACTCCATAAGGATTTTTTGACACAAGCTCCTTAATCACAGGTAAAGCAAAACCACTGTCGCATTCATATCTGTCAAGAGATCGAATACATATCTTGTCAATATTAGCAGTTACAGCAACCGTTGGCTCTATAGACTCCACCTCGCTATATGTACCATCTGTGTCGATTACCACGCTGGTACATGCTAGCTCAAGAGTTTCTGGTTGCAACTCCACCTCAAGATGAACACCGTCCAGATCCTTATGAACACTGCCACAATTACTCCTAGCCAGAAGTACTAAAGACTCGTCAAAGGTAACTTCTTTGCTGCAAACAGTCGAATTTATATTCGGGCACCACAATTAATAGCCCCGCTCACCTCGTGCATAGCCATGGAATATGTATCTTGCCTCACATCGAGCTTACCATCACTTACTCGATAATAACACGGGCAACTAACCATTCTAAAAATAGAATCATCAGCAACATTACTTGACCACACTTTTTTGGGAGTCCGATATTCAATCGCAGTCGATGGGGATCTATTCACCAGGTAGCTCGCCATACTAAGCACATCCGCTGGAATTCTTCTAGCCGTACCAGCACTAGAGATCTTTTTGCGGGTCGTCTCTAGTAACGCTCTACTCATTAATTTTGCAAACTGTTGTAGTTTACTAACACTAGTACGCCGTTTCACTATGCTCTTTTTCATGCAGAAATTATTCATCAGTTTCGAGTAGGATTCCATGCTACTGTCAGTTCGCACATGCTTGATCGACTTACTAGTCTCCGTTCTGATCAAAACTTTCGACTACGTATTCTTGACAACAGCATCAAACTTGTGTATTGGCATAATCACCCAGGCCTTCCTCGAGTAGCCGCTAGAATCTCGAACAGATGTCTACATCTCAGGAGCGAAACTTATCAATATCTCACTTTAAAGTTCATACAGGCCACCATTCTTGATTCCTTTCATTATCACCAAGGCACCTTAAACAATTTTCAGGATTCCACCTCGTGAAGAATACTTGCATCCAGCTGAATCTAGAGCACCCAAGGAAATTAAGTTCTTTTTCAATTCTGGAATATGTCTTACCCCAATCAATATCCTCACAATACCATCATGTATTCTGATTTTAACATCACCAATACCCGCAACATCGCATTCAGTGTTGTTTTCCAACTGCACTTTACTACTATCTGTGCACTGATAAGTAGCAAACCAGTTCCTATTTGGTGTAGCATGAAAAGAACAAGCAGAATCCATAATCCATCCGGCAAACGGCGAATTCTCAATGACCAACAAGACACTATTGACACCATCATAATTTTCAGCTATAGCTGCAACATCATCGGCAAGTTTAACTCTAATTCCTTTACCCGCTTCGTTTTTCAGCTTAAAGCAATTTCTTCTAAGATGCCCCCTCTTGCCATAGTTCCAACAAACATCACCACCAGTCCTAGACTAACAACGTCTATTCATGTTCATACTACTTCTGCTTACACGAGTACTAGCTCTTCCTCTTCCACCTACTAAAGCAGCAGATACAGATTCGTCAGATTCTCTTCTGTAGATATTCTCACTCAGAATTAAATCTCAAATCTCATCAAACGTTAAACTTGTTGACCCAGAAGAATTACTAACAAAAGTAACAATAGTATTCCAACTATTAGGCAATGAAGATAATAGAATCAAAGCACATAGCTCGTCTTTAAAGTCGATATCAACTAAACTCAACTGACGAACGATCACATTGAATTCATTGATATGATTAGTAACTGACGCACATTCGCTCATCTTCAAATTAAACAGATGTCGCATCAAATAGACCTTATTGATAGCAAATGGATTTTCGTACATGTCCGACAGGGCTTTCATCAAACCCGCAGAGGTCTTCTCTTTAACGATGTTAAATGCGACGTTACGAGCCAACGTCAGCCGAATAACACCCATCGCTCGTTTATCCAGCAATTCCCAATCGATTTGCTTCATCGTATCTGGCTTCTTCCTAGACAGGGGCTCGTGCAGCTTCATCTGATATAAATAATCTTCTATCTGCATCTTCCAGAAACCAAAATCCTTCCTCTCAAATCTATCAATTTTCACTTTAGCTTCTTCTGTCGCCATCGATTCGCTTCAACTCTGTTGACACCTGATTTTTGACCATCCGTTATTTTAGTTTTTATTTCTAAAATTAATTAAAAATAGCAAAAAAGGTCAAAAAATTGCAAAATTAACTTTGGAAGCCTTAGCCTAGCCTTAGGAACCAATTTTGAACAAAAAATATTTTTTGTATTTTTAAATATTTTTTGGAATTTATTTAATTATAAAAATACCCAAAAAATCAGAAAAATACCATCCGTGGTCAGAAAATTACAACAAAAATATTCAGAAATTTTATTTTAATTCCCTCTTTAATATTTTCACTTTTTATCAGGGAAATTTGGCTCGATTCAAGGGGTTCCTTCACAAACCTAAAACCGAAACGAGCCTAAAAAATCCCTTTCGAGTCTTTTAATTTTCAATTCTCGGTTTTCATAAGCTATGACATTGGACTCTAAAGTATTGAAATGCAATTGGGTCAATTTGCCCTCCAATTTGATCAATTTTAGCCAAAAGGGCTTAATTGCATAAAAATCTTTCAATTTAGTCCTCGGTTTTACAATTTTAGAAATTAAATTTCACACGGGCACACCCATTAAAATTAAACACCTCTACCCTATATTTTTCATCATGAGGAATCCATTGGTGGGCTCATTTTTGATTAATTCGATCGTTTGGCCCCTCAATTTGGCGAAATTCATTTTCGGATCCTAGGGACAATTTGGGGTTTTCATAAAATTTCAATCAATTGATTCACGAAAATACCCTCATTTGATAGAAAATATGTCAAGGAGTCCGATTATGCCATCAATTTCATGAAAATAGGTCAAATTGGGGCTCAATTTGGCAAAATGACCGAACCGGGCCGGTCGGGTCAAACTCGACCCGACCCGGTCCGACCGGGTCTGCAACAAACAGACCCGGTTTCTTCTTCCTTCGCGTGGCCGACAGAGGAAAACAGGGCATGGTGGGCGCGCGATTTTTGAAGAAAAAGAAGGCGACCGAACGTGGGGGACAGGCAGAGAGGCCCATGCTCGCGTTGGGCAGAGGCGTTGGGCGTGCCGAGGCGGGCGGTCGGCCACGAAACCCAGCGAGATTCTCGGTTAAAACCGAGCTCGGCCATGGGAGAGAAGGAGGATTTTTTGGAGAGAAAACAGGGAAAGAGGAGTGACTGAGGACCTTCAGCGTACCTCACGGATCACCACCGGAGCTTCAACCGCCGTCGACAAGCCACCACCAGGTCGGTTTTACTCCTCGACTACCCTTTTCTTACCCGCACATAATCTGTTTGTCAAAATGCCTAAATGAGCATTTGAATTCCCGAGTCTCGACCGAACCTTCCCCGAGCTCTATTTGCGCTAAATCCACCCTTAAGCTTCATTAGAGCTTGGTCTAAGCTCGTTTTGATCTTCGTTTTGCATTGAACCGCGATGAAACTCGGCTCGGAGCTTCGCCGGCCTTGGTTCGAACCGGGAGCTCGACGAGGGAGTTTCGGCGGTCGCCGACGACCGAGTGGCCCCAGGTAAGTCTCTTGATCTTACTTTAATCCTCTGTGAATGATTAGGACAAGCTTTGGACGAAGAAAATTTTCTGCAAATTTCTTGCCGGAGCCGGTTTGGTCGAGGCCTCCTCCGGCCGTTTTCCAACGTCGTGTATGCCATATTCTGGTCGTGCGTTAGTATAGAGAGTCTGGGGAGTCGAATGGTAAAAAAAATCTACAAAAAATTCTGAGTTTTGGTCGGGTTTTGGGCATTTTCCGGCGACTTCGCCGGAATAATCACTGTTCCGGCGAGTCGCCGGTTGTCTTCTCCGGCAGCGGGGACGAACGTTGACTGGTCTTTGCTGACGTGGCGTGCCACGTAGGCAGCCACGTCAGCCGGGTGGGACCGGTCCGTTGATTTTAAACCAACGAAATGGGCGGCCCGGATCGCGACACGTGTCGCGATCCTGTAATTTTGGAAAATTAAAAAGTGATTTTCGAATAAAATAAATGAATTCCGGTTTATTTAATTAGAAATCGATCCGGCGGACGAGATTGAGCCACGTGGCTCACTGAGGAACGTCCGATTTCGTATGAGATCGGACACACCGAGTCCGACACGTGGCGCGTTTTGATCCGTCGGATGGGGGGATATTTTTCAGAAAATATAATAAATTGATTTTTGATCCGACGGTCGTGATCGAGCCACGTGGCTCTCTGTGAGTCGCCCGATCTAGTGGAAGATCGGGCGCACGAGACGAAGCCACGTGGCACGACGTGGACCGTCCGATCCGGGGAATTTTCGGATAATTAAATAAAATACATAAAAAATCAAAAAAATTTGTAAAAAATAAAAAAATGTTTTAAAAAATAAAACGATGTCGTTTTAGGCCGGTGTCGACCCCTAGGGTCGGGCCGGGCGCCCGAGAGGTGCGGGCCGGGTCAGACCCGGCCCGGAAAATATTTTAAATATTAAAAAATTCAAATAATAATAAATAATTAAAAAATCAATAAAAAATAAAAAATCATGAAATATTCAAAAATTCGGAAAATTCAGAAAAATTCTAAAAAATTCCAGAAAATAGGAAATGGCCACATTCAACTGGCCATGACCTGTTCCGGGTCTTTCGACCCCCGATCTTTTCAGAAATGACGGTTTTGCCCTTCCGGCAAACCATCTTCCAAAAAAATTCTAAAAAATCCAGGAAAATCCCAAAAAATAGGAAATGGCCACAAACAACTGGCCATGACTCATTTCGGGTGTTTTGAACCCCGACCCTCCTTAAAATGACGATTTCGCCCTTTGGGCGAATCGTCTTCCAAAAAATTGAAGAAAAATCAAGGAAATCCAAAAAATTCTCAAAAATGGGAAATGGCCACAATCAACTGGCCATGGAATATTTTGGGTAATTCGGTATCCAAACCTTCCAAAAATGACAATTTTGCCCTTCGGGCTAATTGTCCCCGAATCTTCCCATTTTACCCCTAGCCCTAAATCACATCTTCCCTAAGCCCTTATGGCTATACTAGGAGGCCAATGATTGAAATTGATGTGCAGCGACATGACTTATTTACGCACTTGATTGCGCTTTCGTTATATTGATTGTGATTGATAGGACTAGTATTCCAATCTGCATGGAACCCGAACCATACCTATCTCACCCAAAATTCCACCTGCATGAACTCTTAGCCAGGAAAATCACTCGCGTTAGGTACCGAAAGGGCGTTGGTAATGACACCAGCGTAACCAAGTCTCCGAACCCAAAATCTCTGGTTCCGCAGAACTGATCGACCTCTCCCAATCGGTCAGTAAGGTTTCCGGTCTACCCTCCAAGAAAGACCGGTGGCGACTCCAAATGCATGCACAAGTTGCACATGCCATCACGACCACACTAAAGGTCGAAAGCGATCGACTTTTATCGTCGAATCTCTCAAAAGACACTCCCGCCGCGATTTGGTATGGGCCTGGGAGGGCCCGCGCCGATCCAAAGCCCGCGATCGGTAATCCATTAGCCGCGTCCGTTTTTTTTGGACGGGTCGCGACAGCTGGCGACTCCGCTGGGGAAGTTGTTCTAGAACACTTGGTTCTGGACCTCAAGTGGACTTAGGCCGCAATTAAAATGTTGGGTGATTTTTCTAACCCTGCAGGCGCTCTTGAAGGTGAGGTAAGTCCACTCACGATGGGTGTTATATGTTTTTGCAGATTGGAGTGATAAGGGGTGTAGTCTGTGATTAACATCGTCTTATGCGGGATGGGCGTAGGAATGTATGTTATATGGATGATTTGAAGCGCTGATTGATATATAAATTGTTGCGCATGATTCACTGCATATTTGAGGATCACGACACTTTGCACAAAGCGCCCAAACCCAGGCCGCGAAATCACCTTTTCAGGTAGCCATAGATCAGGGATCGATATGCAACGCTCTAGCGTGGATTGCGCTGGGGTCGACCATATTCGATCCCACTCACTATCCAAGTCGAGACTTTTATCCATTTGTTGTGGATTGCGCTCATGGACGAATTTATCGACTCGGATAGAGGGAAGCCTCTAGGTTCCATACCTAACCCTTTTTGATTTCTAGAGTCAAGCCTCACTTGTCTCATGCGCATGTATATGGATGGTTGGTATACCTAAAACCAAAAATCATTGGGTACCCCTCATGGTAAGGTCCTGCCATTTCTATTTAAATTCACTTGCAGCCTTTCATTTTGCACAACATGTTGCATTCATCAAGTCCGATGGTTGAGTCCAATTCCATTTTAAAGTATAGATAAAAGAGATGATCTCTCCAAGTCGGTCCCACATCCCGGACGTACTCAAGTATGAGCGACGCGTCATCCGCCATCAAACTGTCGGGACATTCAACGGAGTTTACCCTTTTCAAGTTGTCCAAGGAATGGTCCAGTAATCATACCGGAAGTTGAAGGACAGGCGATAACAGCAAATTCGAGACGCCTACCGGACATTATCAAAAGGGCATCTGATGAAAATGAAGACCCGAAGGGCCGAACCGAAGACACCAGGCGTCATCCCTCGAAGACCTAACTTGGGGCATCTCTTTAGGTTCTTAAGGGCTACATTCCAATCGTCCCTTTTCTTTTATCAGGATCATCGAGTCTGTAAGGAGCACCCGTCTGTGGGTCTCCCATTTATCTTCTACACCTCGATTTCTAAGTCTTGTCTAAGTGTCTTGACATTGGAATGCGGCACTGGAATTTCTCTCAACCATTTGGATTTTTCGGTTCAATTGCATGTCTTACCCAGATGAAATTTTCGTTAGAACTCACACTTGGCATGTTTAAACCAAGTACGAGAATCTAACATTCATTTCATGGTGCGCCGGACATGAAATTGAACCAGTCTATAGCATGCATCATTGGTAATCCTTGGTAATTAACTAAAGTCGTCCATGTTTCCTGAATTCAAGAGGAGACATGATATCCAAATTACCTTCGGGAAATCATTTCAATTTGGATGTCCTATCTCTCACCGAATTTAGGACACATTGGAATTGCATTTTTATCTTCTTGGAAATTCCACAGATTTTCTAGGGATTTGCCAAAAGTAATAACCATGGATTACGCTCCTTTTAGTTTTATGTTTTCTCTTGAAAAACATCGATAAGAATTTTTCACACGAGGCTAAGGCTTGTGTAAAAGTTTTTATCTTCGTTAATCACAAGAAAGCATAAAATTGAAAGGATTTATGCTTTACTCCCCTTTCTGACATATTCCTGTCATACCAGGCGGACAATTTCCTGAATCAAAATCCAAAAACTTGTGTGAAAAATTAGTCGCAAGTTAAAAGCGCTGGACCACCCTAGAGAGTCAACTGATGAGGGAGGACCAGGGAATCCTCAAGAAAAATAGTCAACTGATGAGGGCATTTTGCCATCTTTCAAGACGTGGAACAGCATGCAATCAAAGAAGCCACATGCGGAAGAGAATTAGCTGTAATCTAATCTCTTTAAATTTGAAAATTTGTTGATTGTGTTTTATTGATCGTCAGGAGTGGTGCTTCAAGAAGATTGAAACTGGCTGACAACTCGAGCCACTAGGATGGATATTTGAAGTCAGACAAAGAAGTCGACTTCTCACCAAGACAACATACTGGGGCAAAGCCCGTCAAGATGAAAAGAGACAGGAAGCTCCGAACGGCAGATATCCCCTAATTGAAAAGGGAACCGTAAAAAAATTGTGAAAGGATCAAAGCAGTCGACTGGGGCATATCCCACTCAACTAGGGCAGACGCCACCTGACCGGGGCAGCCGGATCAAGTGTAAAGACGTGTCGTTCCTAATTGATTTTCGATCAGATACCGGCATAATATTTCCTATCTTTTCCTCTCAGGTGAAAAACAGGATAAGAGGGTCAAAGATAAACGAAGGAAAACTTGCCTTCCCTACAAGATGAAAAGGAATGTGCCTCTATCAGATGTCACCCATTGTGATTGCAAAGACAAGATGGGTCAATTTTGATAAAACCTAAGCAGATAGCATAAAGAAGGAGCAACCTAATCAGGATTGGCTCTCCCTAAGTCGAAAAGGTTGTATCCGTTCCAAATCGGATTGACTGGTTCACGAGTTGATATGGTTTCTCATTCTTGCAGGTGATGACAAGAATGAACGGGCCCATTGAAAAATTTCCAGCGTCTTGGATGCCCGAAGTGACTAGAGCGGGGATAGTAAATCCGTAGTCGTTTCAATTAAAGCTCCTTATGCAGCAATCGACTCATTCATTCATTTCATCGCATAGGTGGAATAGAAGGTTGTTAAAGCATAGGGTGAATGCGCCAGGACACGATGAAAGAAACTGTCGCCTGTGAAGTATCACTTCAGGCTGTTGAAGTACTCGGTCACGAGTAAACCCACGCTGGCGGATGCCAAATAGCAGAACGCTCGAGGGATGTCTGTCGCGACCCTCTTGAGGTTGTCGGGCTCTCGAGGGCTAATGGGCCGTCCTGTCTGGTCGGACGCGGGCCTCTCCCAAGGCCCATTACCCAAATCGCAACGGAGGTATGCGTGATCGACTTTCAGTGTGGTCTAGTGACATGTGCTAAGTGTGCATGCCATGGAGTCGCCACCAATCATTTTTTTTAGAGTGTGATTGGACCACCCAATCGAATAGTTGGGAGTTTCTATTCAATTCTGCGAGAACCAGAGAAATGGTTTCGGGGACTTAGTTACACCAACTGTCAGAGTTGACGCCCTTTCGGTACCTAAGTTGACTGAATTTTCTAGCCTGAGATTTATGCGGATGAGTAAGGTATGAACCCTAAATCTAGAAATTCATGCAGATAGGAGTGATTATCCTAGCAATCACAATCAGTAATAAAATGCGCAACTCAAGGAATCTAGATATGCAAATAAATCACATGACATTCCTAGTAAGGCCCTATTTATCAATCACAGCTCAAGAATGATTTAGCTGTCCTAGCCATTCTACACACGATCTAACCTAAGAAAAACATTAGGAAGCATCGAAGGAGTTCGAGAGTACTCACATGGGGTTCGCCGTGCCCTGGTTTGGTCTTGGACGAGCTGTCGAGCTCATGCCGACCCGATTATATTTGGGGATCCACTCGGCGTTTTACATCATGAAATCATGTGAAACAAAAACGAAAATATTCAGCAAGGGGAATTTATTGTAGATGGTGGTCGATCTAATTGGACGTCAAGACTAAAAAATATGTAGAAATTTACAAATTAAAATACTCGAATGACATTTTTTTGCCAAATTCAACTCTATGCGTCATGAAGAAACACATGCAATTGAACTTGAATTTTGACTATTTATGAGTTCAAAATGAAAAGGAAATTAAAATAAAAATATTGACTATTTTTCTATATTTTTACGACATCGAACGCTATTTTTCTTCATTTTTCATGTATTTTTCTATTTTTGGAAAATATTAAAAAATATTAAAAAATATGACAAATTTTTTTTTATCAAAAATGGTTCCTTTAGCTTGGTCAAGGTTACCAAAGATGATTTTTTAATTTTTTTTAACTTTTTATAGATTTTTTATGAATTTTTTAAAAATAAACTATGAAAGACTGATCAAAAATCAGGTGTCAACAGCTGCCCCTCTTTGAGAGGAATTTCGTCAGAGGTTTCTCTCAAAGACAAGGTGACACCTATATTCCGATCGACTCGACTGGGAAAATAAAAGAAATCATGACATCCAATTTTCATGCCCATCAATGTGTGCTTTTCCTTAAAAAGAGATGTGCTCATTCAATTCCCTGATATGATGTAAGAAAGTTAAGGAGTAGATAGACTTCCCTGCCCCTTACTTGTCGAATGCTTGCAGCATTTGCTGTGTCTGATGGGTTCAAGTAGATTCCTAAGGACTTGTCATCGGAGTGTCCTTGGGATGTTAAGCTCTGACCTGTATGGTAGGTCAAACCATAATGGGATTCCTAACTGATAGGAACCTAAGGAAGACGCATCCCACATTTGGGAATTTGCCAAGGGTTTTGATCCGTGTGGTGGACTAAACTAGAAATGGCTTGCCTAATGTAAGGCTTATTAGGGAAAACGAATCCTCCTGCGTTCGGGATTCATCAAGGTTTTGATCCGTATGGTGGATCGGACCATTGGGTTGATCCTTCAGGCGGTCTCTACCAGTCCTTTGACCCTTCAGGCGGTTTCTACCATTCATTGACCTTTCATGCGGTTTCTACCATTGAGTTGACCCTTCAGGCGGTTTCTACCATTGGTTGACCCTTCTGGCGGTTTCTACCATTGAGTTGACCCTTCAGGCGGTTTCTACCATTTATGAGATTCCAAATTGATATGAATCAAAGGATGACGTACCCACTCTTCGGGGCTAGTCGGAGACTCGATCATTCTGTGGATCGGTCTTAGAAAAGACTTGCCTACTAAAAGGCTTCACCTAAGGATGACGCACCCAGTCTTTGGGGCGGCCAAAAGTCCTGCAGAAAGCTTAGACCTGAAAATATTTTCCTCGCCAAGAAGATATTAGTAATCTTTGGGAAGACAATAATTGTCTAACTGACAAAATTCTACGACTTAAGTTTTAGTCATGAAATGTGCATTTTGATTGCTGGAGGTTATCCAAAACATTCCTGCCATATACAGATGTGATCATAAATTCCTTGCACGGAAACTCTAGATCAAACAATTTGAAAATTTCAAAAAGAGTTTGCTCAAAACATCCATTGGAGTATTTCTCATCCAAGAAGGCTTCTCACTGCTCTGTGATAATGATCTTTAATAGGGAAAGTGCTCAATTTTCTACCAACCTATGCCTGGGTTTCAGGATCATTCGCAACGCATACATTTCGACCGATCAGGAGGTCTTTCACGGGACCGTAGTGTTAGGCTTGGATATCGGTTTCCAAGGGGGACTCACTTTTGAGTCAAGGCCGTTGAACGAAAATTTTCACTATCTGCTCCGGGTTTACAAGTCAAGAACCCTGTAAAATGAGAAAGAAATAGTCTTGCTCGTACTTCTTTGAGCTAAGTTATACATTAACCCAAGTGTCTTAGTCAGATAAGACTGCTTCAGGGTTGTAACATTGGAAGGATTGGGGACCGAAAAAGGCTTATTTTTTGCCCAGAAATTGTGAAGGGTTTGGCATTGGTGATCATTGCAAATTTACCACATGTCCTTCGAAGAACATCTCCATTTCTTGAAGTGTACACTCCTCTTTTAGAGCGCACAAGGATGTTTAAAAGCGTCTCTTGTTACATTAAGAGACCGTCTGTTTGTGTGTTTGCAATTTGAGCACGACATCATTTGGAGAGTAGTCATCTTGATCTGACTCCTTTGCAGGGTCTTTTCATCGTATATCTAGACTTTACTGGGGATATTTTGAATAGACATCAGCCTTGCTTTTTACCAGGCACTTTGCTTTTTCTTGATGTCTAGGGATTTTTCTTTTCCCCCTTTTTTTTAATCCCGTGTTTTTCTTTTCTTTTGGAGCTAGGATTTTCGGCAATCATGCTAGATATGCAACTTAAACTTTGGCACGCTTCCATTCCTAGAGTGATGTTGCCTTTGCTTTGGAATATGCAATGATCACCAATAGGTTGATGAAATGAATTTGCTGGCTCAACTTGGTCGTGCAAATGATAACAGTGTGTAGGATAGAGAAATGAATTATTCTCGTCATCCTATGACACTTGGATTATCATATAAACAACACACAAAGATTTATGTTAGTCCGAGCAAGAAAATTTCAAACCGTTTACTTTCTGATACTGTTGGACTAACCTTCATTTGCCCCAATGTGGGGTGGTTCTTGACAGGGTTGAGAATGAAAATCGCCGTTCAATGGGGTTCTCAATGGGCATCTGTAGTGTTTGGAATGAAGAAATAAATGCCTCTGTCATCTCGATCCATGTAATCGTTGCGAATGACCCTTATATCCATAGGTTAAGGTTTCGCTATCATTTCCAATCTCCTCATCTCTCAAGTGTGTATGGGACGTGTTTGGATTAGGCTCGCTTCTCTTATGAGAAAATACCCTTTTGAACAGTTCAAACGACTCTTGTTGGAAAAATTCATTTCATTTCATCAAGATTTATCCTTCAAAGGGATTTTGTGATGCACCATACATGTGTAATTCATGTTCAGACAATCTCATGTTTTAAAACATGAATGTCAACGAAGTAAGAATTCTATGTCTTTTTAGATGTGAGAATCGAATTAATTCTGAAATTTTTTAATCTCCAATGAATTGGGAAAATGGATACTTACCTGCCCATCGAGGCTGGAGATCCTGGAGATATAAAAGGGATATGTCATCGTATATTCTAAAACTTTACAAAAATTGGAACAATACATCTTACCCTTGGTCATATGCTCCAACGAGTGTACAAGGGTTGTGAAAATATGTCTGCCCTGATGGCGAGCTCCTGCCAAGGATAAATATTAAGCATTATTTTGGGTTTCCAAATTCAAAACAAATTGGGACGATACTACTTTACTCTTGATTTGAATTCCATTCTGCATGCCAATGTGCAGATTGTAGAAGCCGGCCCTCAAGCTTGTGGCCATGATTTCTTCGTCTGGTTGGGCAACGAATCCACCTCGAGGATTTACGTCGGAGGAGATTCATTCATCTTTTTGGGCGTGTTTCATGCACTGTTTTGTTATTTGAATGCATGGCTTCTTGGGTGCCTCGTCTCTGTTCATCACCTGAGAGGAAAATGAGAGAACATTATCCCCGCATCTGATTGAAAATCATTTAGGAACGATACGTTCTTTTTACCAAATGGGTGGCTCCGCGGCCAAATACGTTTTACATTGAAAGAATGGATTCCATTACGCTCTGCGGATGATAACTATCGCTTCAGGGACTTGCCCCACGGATTAAACGATGAATTTGATGTCTTCGGCTTCGACATGCTTTCCGGATGTAGGAATGGTTTGCCCCCATTTTCAGTGGAGATGGGTTTTGTCGAGTGGGCAAGATCAAAAACTCATCCTAGATTTGGCTTTAGTCGAAGGTTGAAATCCCGACCTTGGATAAGCGAATCATGATTCATCTCCTTCTGCTTCGGATTTGTCATTTGCATGCTTCACATTTTACAATACCAACTTCGCCGCTTGATGAAAATGAATCGATGATTTTCGAATTGCCCCAAGTTCTATAGTCATCTGTGTCGAATCTCTTTGAACTTCATCGGGTGATAGACCAACTGATAAAATGATTTTTCAATCCCGAGATCGAACTCCTAACGTTTCGTACCACTTCCATTTCACTGACTACCAGGACACAGCACTATTGGCGTCCCTAACTGGTTCGTTTTTTGTTATAAAATTCTTGAAGCAGTTAGCGACCCCCATCGAGAATGAAACAAGCTCAATTTAGAGTTCATAACGACTAAAGGTCCCTTAGAACGATACAGAGCTAACCGTCTTTGAGCTCGCTCGGGCTTTTGCTCGCATTTTCCTATGTGAAGCCTTTAAATGTTTTTCTTCGTGGCGTTCAATTGATTCGCCTCGACTCTAATCTAACAAGGGATTGTCGCACTCAAGCATGATGATGCTCGCAGGTAGTACTGATCGCTGCCCCAGATTAACTCTAGGCATTAAGGAAGATTATCTTGCATGGAAGACTTTATGACAGAAAGATTAATGATACATCCAGTCACATGTGCCTAGTTCCCTTGAGGATTCTCGGTGATCAGCCAGTTACACCATGAATCAGACATATAATCGTCATTTTGGATCATAACTTCATAAGTACATCAGTTTTAAACTGATCGATCCAGATATGGAGCTCCTCATCAAGGAAATCTTTTGATTCTTCGAGCAACTGATATTCGGGTTGACCATCATCGCTTGGCGTTGAAGGATTCATGTTTCTGTTGTGAGCGATCTGATTCTTTGAGCTAGAACCTTCGTCGTTGCTCGAGATTATAAGAGGATGATTGATCGGTTCACTATCAAAAGCACCTTCCATTTGGGAATGGAAGAAACAAAAATCCTCAGAGCATCCGCCCGCTTGATCTTCCGAAATCATATGCCCAAGCCGGGCAGATCTTTGAACACTAGGCGCAATATGTTGATCGGGGATAGGAAGAGCACTAGCGAAAAGTTGCTGCTCAAACCAAGGAGTTCGTACCTGCTGCACTTGTGGCATATACTCTTGAGGGGTGCTGAGATGATTCAGGGGAATATTCTGATTAGCGCCCAAGTAGTCAATGGTGCTGCTACCAGCTTGGTCGGTGCCTAGATTCGGCAGGGTATTTCTTACTTCATGGGCATTGTAGTTATAGCCATGCCTAGTGTTTAGGCACAAGTTGAGTTCTTTCAGGTTCAGTGCTGTGTGGCGCTGTCTTAGCGCCCTTCTGTAGCTCTTGAGGTGACTCGCGACTCCATCTTTAGTGAGTCCTGGTATGTTCATGATCTCAAGTATGCGCGTTGGATATGCTGAGTTGATCCCTAGTTGCTGAACCGCACTAAGGAACTTGAGATGAAGCTCGGGGGACCAATTGACCCTCGTCTTCTTGCGACCCGGAACAGTGTTGACAACTTGGCTATTGCTCTCTGGCCTATTTCCAGTAGGATTTGATCGAGCCGGAAATTGTTGTGGAGGGAATTCATCAGCTTTGGATTGGTCGGTCGTGATAGTAAGCTCATCGTTAAGGAAACTCCAATCATGGTGACGCATATCACATCCTTTAGAAGGCATCGGTATTGACTTCGTAGAATTGATTTGTTCATGCATATCTCCAACAAAATCCGATTGTATCGAAGATGGTTCGAGGGAGTGGGGTGGTGAATGAGCATTTTCAATCCTCATATAAGGCTTATCAAGGAACATTTCGCCGAGAGTGATAGGGCCACCGCAATTAAGGCAAGCGATAGTGCTGGGAGCTTTCTTATACCTCATGTTCTCCGCTCGAAGCTTTTCGTTTTCCTCCTTTAGAATCGCAAGTTCTTGACGTCTGTGTTGAGCCCTCAATTTGGCTCGCTTATTTTGAAACCAAAACTTGACCCTCAAAGGTTTCATCCCTAGCTTCTGGCCCAATTCATTTCTTTGTTTCATGTTCGGGAGAGGGCATTCACTAAAGAAAGCTTCAAGCTCTTGGATTTCATTCTGAGTGTGGCACTGGCGACGTTTCCTTTTCCGGGATTGACCATCGCTGCTGCTGTTGTCGTCGCTGCTGAGATCCTGAACTTCGTTGCCGAAAGGGTTGGGTTCTGTGGTTCTGGTACCAGACGCCATCCTAGAATCTTCGAGATCTCTCAGTAGTTCATTTTCTGAGATTTTTGGATCAGTCGCCTCTAGCAACTGATGGTAACCCTCAAACATGTTGGATCGAAAAATGTTCGATCAATTTTTGCTCACTCAGGGTTCTCTACTCTCTCATGTATGCTCACTCTCTCTAAATTTTCTTTTGAGTGGTTCTGTATGCCCATGAAACGTTCTTTAAACATGGATGAAGATCATCAGGCAAGCGTTGCTCCCAAGATTTCGTATTTCCCGCTTTGTCGTCTTCTTTCTTCTTTTCAACGTGGAGGGACACCAAATCGATTTCCTTTTCTCGATATCCATGTCTGTCTCCCACTTATTTTCAAAAAGGTGGAACTACGCTCGCCTCCCGCTCAGTTTTTTAATATGATGGGACCGCCAAATCCTTTCGCAACTTTTTTCGATAGTTGCGCTTAACTCCCGTTCAATTTTAATATGGTGACACCGACATATCTTTTTACAACTTTTTTAGGTTTATCAAGCCTGAAATCGCGGACTGGGATAGATCTGATGGTTCACCGAAAGAGCCACCATTGCTTTACCCAATTAACTTGGCTCCACGAGCATTATTGCTATGCCTTTCTTCATTCTCGAGTTGCTATAAAAGGAGGAGTTAATGCAGAGAAGATTAACACTCTTACATAATTGCCTTTTCGTATTTTAATCACTCTACCACACTCATCTTCTTCTCCCTCACTCCAACGAAAATGACCTCCTCTCCTATTCGCGCTTTCTCGGCCGAAATTTTGGCCCAGTGGGAAAAACTCTATAACCTCCTCGGTCGAGGCTATGCTCATATAGCCGATCACCCAGAAACTGAAGATGAAATCCGTATTTTGCTCGTGGAAATAGACACCACCTCCATCGAGGGCACTAATTTAGAGAGGGAATATAGAATCTTCCCAACCCTCTTTATAAACTTTTTAGAGACTTACCGTGTCGCTCATCGAAAAGCTACCGTGGCTCACGTTTTGCGAGCTCGCTATGAGGATCGGTCCAACTGCTTGGTGTTGGCCAACCTTGTGGCCGATAGTCACAGAAAGGCTGTTGAGTTCGCCAACAAGCGAGTCTCGATGTTGCTTCGCGAGAGGGGAAATTTGGTGGAGCGCTTGGCCTTATCCCTGACCACCTATGAGCACGACCGTCGTAATGTCGTGTTGAAGTTTCAATGTGAGTGGCAGGAAGAAAGGCTTGACAGCATTACCGCGGATATAGCCCATGGGAGAGGACTAGTTCGGGACCTGGAAATAGCCGCCGAAGATCACGGGACCAAGGTTGCCGATCTTAAATGGGAATGTAAACGCCTTCTTCTTAAGCTTGCAGATCTCGAGTCTCGAGGTGGTGAGTATAAGCAAAGAATCAATAATATGGAGGGCCAACTAGGTTCCTTTGTGATGCTAATTAGGGCTCATTGCGGTTTTATGTTTCCACCCCGATGATTTGTATGATCTGCTTTTAAGGTCCCTCGATTGAGCGAAATGAATGAAAGCTCTAATGTGTGTGTCTCAACTTCTGTATGGCTGACTTTCTCGAACACCTGACCACTCTCAACCTAGGCAAGCTGCGCTTTGACATTGATGATTCGAGCGTGTACATCTTGATTTTTTAATCTTGCTTATGATCGGATAAAGGAACCTCCCACCGCGATTATCCACAAAAAGACTTCTCTTCTCTACTTATTTTTAACCTGTTTCAAATGAAAAGGCAGAATCAGAAGAAAGAATTTGAAAAATAAAGCATAAATCCTTTCAATTTTATGCTTACTTGTGATTAATAGGGATAAGAGCTTTTACAAGGGTTTTGGCCTTGTGCAAAAGCTTTTATCAATATTCCTCAAAGGAAAGCATATCATTGAAAGGAATGTAATTCACGATAATCGCCTTTGATCAATTCCAAGAAAATCAATGGAATGTTCAAAAGTACACAATTACGATGTGTTTTAAATTCAATTGAAGATACGGTATCCAAATTAAAGTTGTTTGCTAAGAACGAGAGTAATTTGGATATCTATCTTTTCATTAAATTTGAAAAACACGAATACTCTTGATCAATTATTGTGGATTACCAATGATGCAAAACATGCATGAACCAATTCAAGTTTATAGTTCCTTCTGGCGAAATTGGGATTGTATTGCCCTATACGGCCAAAAGGTTGTATAAGACTTCCAATTTCAATTTCATCCAAAGGAATTATAAAATTGATTTTGGAGTATTCGAGTGATTAGAAGAAATGCCACTATCACATTCCAATGACAAGTCAATAGAAATACAACAAATTTCAATCTGAATGTATATAAACACAAATAGATCCCTAATACAGTCAATCTAAGGGATCAGATAGAGAGGATCTCAGCAAAATAAATCCTATACAAGAAGGCTAGAAATGAAAAATAAAACAAAGGAATGTGATCTTAATACTTAGGCTCTTCTTGTCCACTTGGCGCTCGTAATGGGATGACACCATCTTCATCTTCCATCAAGAACATTGGGAGGAAAACACACATATCTATCCTCAAAATGGCATTTAATCCAATCACCGGAATTATGCAATGAATATAATGATTAAGAGCTGTAACAAGTTCGAGGGATAGAAAAGTCTTACCAACCAAACTTAAGAGAAAATCAAGCTTCTCTGTATTTTTTGCAGTGTTAGGTATACTAACCTTCCATAGACAAACGCATGAGACAAGTGAGGGAAAACTCATAAAAATCAAAAGATAGGGCTTGGTACCTAAAGCCAAGGTTCTCACCTCGAATTCTGGGAAGAGCAGATTCCATTGCACAACTATCGTTGCATTGGGACTCAATCCATAGTTCGAAGTGAGCGGAATTGAAAAGTGGATTACCCCATGTTTTTCCTCACGGAGATTCCATATTCAATTCCTTCTATTGTGTTCCTAAAGAGGGCGCCTGGGGTTTTAGGCGCAATTGTGTGTATTCATTGTGTCGTGCTAAAGCAATAGACATGCATTTTATTTAACAATCACCGCTTCAATATAAACATCCACACAATCATACATCCAAAACTCCTGCCTGCATAAAACAAAGTTAACAAGCACTTCACCCCTTATTTCTCCCATCTACAAAAACATCTAACACATTCGTTAGCATATACACCTCACTTTCGAGAGCATCTGCATAAAATTAGGTTAGAAGAATCAATCAACTTTTTAATCGGCTCAAGTCCACTAAATGGTTAAGAACCAGTCCCCAGCAGAGTCGCCAGTCTGTCGCGACCCTCTTGAGGTTGTCGGGCTCTCGAGGGCTAATGGGCCGTCCTGTCTGGTCGGACGCGGGCCTCTCCCAAGGCCCATTACCCAAATCGCAACGGAGGTATGCGTGATCGACTTTCAGTGTGGTCTAGTGACATGTGCTAAGTGTGCATGCCATGGAGTCGCCACCAATCATTTTTTTTAGAGTGTGATTGGACCACCCAATCGAATAGTTGGGAGTTTCTATTCAATTCTGCGAGAACCAGAGAAATGGTTTCGGGGACTTAGTTACACCAACTGTCAGAGTTGACGCCCTTTCGGTACCTAAGTTGACTGAATTTTCTAGCCTGAGATTTATGCGGATGAGTAAGGTATGAACCCTAAATCTAGAAATTCATGCAGATAGGAGTGATTATCCTAGCAATCACAATCAGTAATAAAATGCGCAACTCAAGGAATCTAGATATGCAAATAAATCACATGACATTCCTAGTAAGGCCCTATTTATCAATCACAGCTCAAGAATGATTTAGCTGTCCTAACCATTCTACACACGATCTAACCTAAGAAAAACATTAGGAAGCATCGAAGGAGTTCGAGAGTACTCACATGGGGTTCGCCGTGCCCTGGTTTGGTCTTGGACGAGCTGTCGAGCTCATGCCGACCCGATTATATTTGGGGATCCACTCGGCGTTTTACATCATGAAATCATGTGAAACAAAAACGAAAATATTCAGCAAGGGGAATTTATTGTAGATGGTGGTCGATCTAATTGGACGTCAAGACTAAAAAATATGTAGAAATTTACAAATTAAAATACTCGAATGACATTTTTTTTCCAAATTCAACTCTATGCGTCATGAAGAAACACATGCAATTGAACTTGAATTTTGACTATTTATGAGTTCAAAATGAAAAGGAAATTAAAATAAAAATATTGACTATTTTTCTATATTTTTACGACATCGAACGCTATTTTTCTTCATTTTTCATGTATTTTTCTATTTTTGGAAAATATTAAAAAATATTAAAAAATATGACAAATTTTTTTTTTATCAAAAATGGTTCCTTTAGCTTGGTCAAGGTTACCAAAGATGATTTTTTAATTTTTTTTTAACTTTTTATAGATTTTTTATGAATTTTTTAAAAATAAACTATGAAAGACTGATCAAAAATCAGGTGTCAACAATGTCATGAAGTGATAACAAGGCAAAAGATGCATGAAGAAATCGAAACGTAGCGGCGAAGCTGAAAAATGTCAAACAAGGCGGCATATCAAACGCTGAGATCTTCGAAAGATCGTATGATCATATCATCTGGCAGCATATCATCTGCTGAGATCTTTGAAAGGTGCGAAGTGCCAAAATCACCTGACACGGAGTGGATCGACTTCAACTAAGTAGGAATGCACCAATACGGCATGATCAAACTGCCTGCAACTAAATCAGCCAGCCTAGGCGAATCACTCAGTGGCTGGGGACAAATCGCTCCTCTACCCGGAAAGGGTACCGAATGTATGCCGAATTCACCATAGGGATGTGCGGGGAAAGTTTTCGAAGCAATAGCTATCACCCACAAAGCCTGATGAAGTGGAGTAATCCATCAAAAGCAAAACGCATCAAACCCTTCTAGATGAGGAAGAGAGCGATGCGGGACCGTCTATTCGGTAAAAGGACGTATCGTTCCAAAATGATTATTTTCTTGATATGAGACTAATGCTTCCCTTCATTTTCCTCTCAGATGATGATCAAAGGCAGAAGACTCAGGATGCAGTGCTTTCCAATGACAAACAGGGAGTACCCATTTTCATGGCATCTCAGACATGCACTGTGGCTAAATATTTTCAAAAGCATTCTAATGGCCCAATTTGTGAACAAAACATTTGAGAAAACCTGAAGAAGTTTCCCATCATTTAGAAATCTTTGTGAAAAGAACACTTAAAAAGAAAAATTCAAGTTTTCCAGATTGACATATCTGATAAAAATGCTTTCTCTGAATAGAGTGAAAAGCACGAACTCATGTTTCGTTGCTGGCACACATAACATGCGTCATGCATATCACGCACATATCCTGCATACAGAGAACCCAAAGGGAGAAATGCCGGTTCCCGCAGGATAAATTTCAGGGGTAAATTGTATCGACTCCAATAGTCAATTATACATGCCCTTTACTCATGAGATTTCTTCTTTTCAATAGGGGAACATCGAACATCTCAAATGGCAACTGTGATCGAGAGAATCACCAAACCGCCACATGACAAATCCCCAGATTGTCAGGCTGTCTAGGGACAGAGAAAAAATAATCGAAGAATCTGGCAATCGAGATAGATGACCAGAATCGACAAAAATTCATGAGAGCGGGCTCCCCCACCTGCTTCGAGGAGCCAAGCCGGGGGCAAATTCTCACGATCCCCCATGGAAGTGCATCGAACCAGGGTTATCAAACCCAGAGATGACAAACACCAAGACAAGCCTCACTGGGGCAAAATACTTGGAAAACACTGCTCCTTCAAATGTTGGAAGGACGAAGTCTCGAAGGGAATATCTCCTTCCTGAAATTTCGAATGAAGTCAGATAAAGACCTACGCCTGTCTCTTCATGTGCAGGTGCATGGACGTCTTCAAATTGGATTGAAAATTGCCAACAAACACAGAAGTGTTAAGGCATATTATCAAGACGAACGACAAAGTAATTGTTGACGTGATTGAGGGTCATCTCACGAACAACACCTACAAATACAGACGAGAGGAAGTGACATTCATCGTCCACATCAGTATACGATACTGAAATGACCCTCACCAAATGTGGCGCGCCAACGATCGACAAAAGAGAGGGATACGTCAGTAAGACGTCATCATGAATCCCAGGAGAGAAGACATCCCCAAAGAGGATGAGGATTGCAGCAAAATGCAAAATGAAGTTAGCTGAGGCAAGCGTCGCCTAGCTACGACAAATCACACCCAACTGGGGCAAGTGAATCATTTGTACGCCGGACAAAGAAGGATGTTTCTTCTCTGGCAAAATCCATGGACGCAATGACAAAGTCGTCCACATCAGAAGCAAACCCCAGGATACAAACCTGGGTGGATGGTAACTTTGTATCGTTCCAATTTGATCTCCCAAAGATTCCATGCTTAACATGAGCTTGCTCTCATTCGGCAGAAAATTGGTGGCACCAAAAAGCCACAAAAGAAAGGATCTCGCCCGACGTGGAGGCGAAAAGAAATATCCGCTGCAAGAGAGAGGGATTTCGTTGCCAAACAGATGGATAGATCATGGCCACGAGCTAGATGGCCGACTTCAACAAGCCTTACATTTGCGTTCAAATGGAGGCGCGAAGCGAGAGTAAAGCAGTATCGTTTCGATTTGTCTTGAATTTTGAAACACGAACTTACACTTAATGTTTATCGTTGACAGGGATTCACTGTCAAGAAGGACAGAAAATTGTTGGCACCAGAAAGCCGCGAAATAAAAGAACTCGCCGACAAGGAGGCAAATAGAATTATCAACCTTAGAAGTCAGGACTCCAAGAAATGGTCTTTGATTATAAGACTGAGTGGAGGGTAAAAAGTATCGCTCCCACATTACATGCTTTGACATGCATTCCGATAAAATTTTCTTTTTCCCTTGAATAAAAGGAACTCTGAAGAGTGGCGCTGGAATGCGTCCAAAAACACAAATGGATCTCCTCTGGGGCAAATCTTGGAGAATGATTCATCGCCAACCAAACGGAGGGATCAAGGCCACAAGATGGATGGCCAACTTCTGCAAGCCGCACGTTTGTGTTCAAATGGAAGCGCAAAGCAAGAACAAGGCTGCATCGTTCCAATTTGTCTTGAATTTTGGAACGCAAACTGACACCTAATTCTCGTCTTTGACAGGGGCTCGCCATCAAGGCGAAACAGGTTTTCACATCCCATGCATTGCCCATTGGAATACATGACCAAGGGTAAGATGTATCGTTCTAATCTCTTGAAAAATTCATGAACGTACAATAACATGTTTCTTCTGCATTTTCAGGGATCTCCAGCCGCGGGGGACAGGTAAGTATCCCTCTCCCCAATCCATTGAAGATGTTGAATAAAAATAGAGAAGAAAAGAAAAGCTTTCAGAATCTAATGTCTAGAAAAGACATGGAATTCAAATTTCATTGGCATTCATGTTTTGAAACAGGAGGTTGTTTGAACATGATTAGAACATGCATAGTGCATCATAAAATCCCCTTGACGGGTAAAATTTTTGGAGAAAATGAGATATTTTTCCAATAAAAAATTGTTCAAAACTTTCAAAAGGATGTTTTCTCAAAGACGAGGGGCAAAGCCTAATCCAAACACGTCCTGGACACACTTGAGAGAGAAGTGGAGCGGATCAAATAGTAAAATCTGGACCTACGGAAGTAGGAATTATTCGCAGCAATTACATGGATTGGGATGACGGAGGCATTCGTTTCATATCCCCAAACACTACAGGTGACCATTGACAACCCCTTTGAACGGCGGTTTTCATTCTCAACCCTGTCAAGAACCACCCCACATTGGGGCAAAATGGAGGCGAGTCCAGCAACATCAGGAGAAAATGGTTAGAAATTTTCTTGCTCGGACTAACATCAATCTTTGTGTGTTGTTTATATGGTAATCCAAGTGCCATAGGATGACGAGAAGCATTCATTTCTCTATCCCACACACCATACCCTTTGCACAGCCAAGTTGGGCCTGCCAAATTATTTCATAAACCCATTGGTGATCATTGCACATTCCAAGACGGATGCATCATCACTTTAGAAACGGAGGAGTTCGAGACTTAGGGATTACAAAGAAATTCCTAGGCTAATGCTTAAAGCATGTTTAGATATTTGGTCACATGTCTAACACGATCTCTCAAAGATGAGAAAAAGCGGGGTTTCAAAAGAAAAATGAAAAGGAAAAGATAGTGAGAAAAATCCCCAGCATCAAGAAAAAGCAAAGTGCCTGGTAAAAGTGAGGCCGATGCTCAGGTGAACAATTTGATCGATCCCTAATGAAACCTGGTAGGGAAAGGAAGAGAGAAAGACCCCTAAAGGAGTCAGATCAAAAGGTCGCTCCTCCAAATGATGTCAAGCGAGGAGGAAAGACGCAGACAGAATTGTCAATCTCTTAATGCAGCCAGAGATTCTCTCTAAAGAATTTGTGCACACCTCAAAAGCGGTTGCACACCTCAAAAATTGAAGATGCAGAATGGAAAAGACAGGTGGCAAGTTTGCAACGATCACCAACGTCAATCCCCTCACGAATTCTGGGCCAAAAACAGGCCTTTTTCGATCCCCAATCCTACCAACATCATAACCCTGAAACAGTCTTCTCTGACTAAGACACTTGGGTTAACATATAGCGTAGCTCGAAGAGGTACGGGCAAGACTATTTCTTTCTCATTTTGCAGGGTTCTCGACTTGTAAGCCCGGAGCAGATGGTGAAGACTTTCATTCAATGGCCTCGACTCCAAAGCGGGTCCCCCCGTTGAAGACCGATACCCGAGCCCAACATTACGGTCCCGTGGAAGACCTCCCGACCGATCAAAATGTATGCGCTGCGAATGAGCCTAAAACCTAGGCACAAGTTAGTAGGGAATTGAGTGCATCCCCTATAAAAACCATTATCTCAAAACAGGTGAGAAGACCTCATTGTCGAGAAATATTCCAATTGATGTTTTGAACAAACTCTTTTTGGAATTTTCAAACTGTTGATCCAGATTTTCCGTGCAAGGGATTTGCGATCACATTTGCATGCTGCAAGAATGCTTTGGATAACCTCCTGCATCGAAATGCACATTTCATGTTTAAAACCCAAGTCATACGGTTTTTGTCGAATTGACAGCCGTGGTCTTCCTAAAGATTACTAACGTTTTCTTGGTGAAGAAAAATCTTTCAGGCTCAAACTTCTGCAGGATACCTGGAGGACCCAGCTCCCAGAATGTCGCCTCAACAAACCCCAAGTGAAGCCTTGTCAAGATAAAATCTTTCAATGCTTCAAAACTGAATTCCCAAAAAATTTCGGGATCTTTCAAAAGAAGGGATGATGATAGAACCCTTTTTCAAAAAGAAGTCAGCAAACTGTCCTAGCAGACCTGGAGAACCCTCGTCTCGGGACCCTTTTTCAAAAATCAAGCAGTCCTAGTAGACGTGGATGTCGCGACCCGTCCGGCAGCGGACGCGGCTAATGGATTACCGATCGCGGGCTTTGGATCAGCGCGGGCCCTCCCAGGCCCATACCAAATCGCGGCGGGAGTTTTCCTTTAATGGGCTCGACAACAGGAGTCGATCGCTTTCGACCTTAGTGCGGTCGTGGTGGCATGTGCAATTTGTGCATTCATTTGGAGTCGCCACCGGTCTTTCTTGGAGGGTAGACCGGAAACCTTACTAACCGATTGGGAGAGATCGATCAGTTCTGCGGAACCAGAGATTGGGTTCGGGGACTTGGTTACGCCGGTGTCGTTACCAGCGCCCTTTCGGTACCTAACGCGAGTGATTTTCCTGATTAAGAGTTCATGCAAGCGCAATTTTAGATGAGGTAAGCTTGATTCCAGATTCCACGCAAATTGGAAGACTACTTCTATCAATCACAATCAATTTAAGTGAAAGAGCAATCAAATACGTAAATAAATCACATCAATACACACCAATTCAAATCCACGGCTTCCTAGTATGGCCATAAGGGCTTAGGGAATGTGTGATTTTGGATCAGGGGTATAATGGGAAGATTTGGGGACGATAAGCCCGAAGGGCAAAATCGTCATTTTTTTGGAAGATTTGGATACCGAATTACTCAAAATATTCTATGGCCAGTTGATTGTGGCCATTTCCCATTTTTGAGATTTTTCTGGAATTTTTCTGAATTTTCTGAATTTTTTTTATTTTATTCTATTTTTTTTATTTTTTTTATTTTAATTTCAATTTTAATTTTTATCTTTATTAATACCAGTCCTGGTCGGGGCTCCGGCTTCGGGTCTGGATCAAGCCATCGGGCCTGATCAGGCCCGAATAAGAAGAGCTCACCCGGGCCCGACGGACACAACAAGAAGCCCAAGCCCCATATTTGTTTTCCTCATATGAACCGGACCTCTAATTCAGAATGCTGGCCCAAATCCCTCGCGCTCAACCTTTAGACTCTTTAAAGTAAAACAGCCCAACCCACTAGCCGGACTCTCCTTCAACAACCCGCTCGAACAAGCCCACACTAACCTTATATTCACTGTTCATCTTCCTCATCTTCGCGTCATCTCCTGCTCTGCGAAGCCCCGACGGCGACTGCTCGTTGTCCGGACCCGCTCCGAGGTCGACTCGTTCGACGCTCCCGTCAGATCGCGACCTAAGCCTCCAGAGCCGCCGGCTGGTCGACGTTGAGGCTCACCCGCTACGTCATCGTAGTCGTCGCCTGCCGACTCATCCGCCGGCAGTCTCCTGAAGAAGTTGAGCGGCGCGGAAGGAAGCTCGGGTGCCTCAACACGTAGAATCCCATGAGGAGTGCCGCCATTTGGAAAGACCTGACGTACAAAGCGATGGCACCGGCCAAACAGAATGACAAACAAAGCAGTGGCTCTCAGGTCGCGCCAGCTGAGCAATGGAGCCTCTCCATGAGTCGCCAAGTAGTCAGGATTACTCGTCACACCGACAGTGAGACTCGCTTGTCAAGCCAACGCCAGGCTCGCTCGCGACCAGCGTCATCCGGATAACGTCACGCCGTCACTGAGTTAGCCGTGGCACCTTGGTCAGACCCGCTCACCCACGCCTCCATGCCGAAAACCGACCACCACGAACTCATGGCTGTCGAACGTGGGCAGGATCTGTCGGAGCTTGGTTGCGCCGTTCGTCGGGGTCGAGCTTCCGAGGCTCTCGGTTCCTCTCCTTCCTTCCTCTATCTCTGTTCGGTTCCCCTGTTTATGCGAGGCTGTCTATGGTGGCGATACTGATGACATTGGGGGTTGGCTCGAGCACGGCAAGGAGCAGAAGGTGGAGGTGTAGTGGTCGGGGGTGCTCCGGCTCAAACCAGATGAGAAGGTGAGATGAGAGCTCGTGAAATAGAGGGGAAAGAGAGCGGAGATGATGAGCAGCGGGGCAAGCCATTTGTCGCCGAGCGAGGGAGGAATGTGGCTTCTTTTCATGGTGGATTCAGTGAAATCAGGGCTTCGCACACGAGGGGTTTTGACACTTCGAAGACGTCGGTTGAAGTCGAGTTTTGGTGCGGAATGTGCGTCGGGCGTGCGGTGATGTGTCGGTGTCGACGGAAGAGGTGGTGCGGAGGAGAAGTCGGAGAGAAGGGTATTGAGGTTGCAGGTTCTAGATTTGCTCGGGTGGCTCGGGTGGCTCGGCTGCAACTCGAGGTAACCAGGGCTGGTGCCAAACACAGCCTTTCGGGCTGCATCAGCCCTCGGCTTCGTCGACGCAGGGGTGTCGGCAAGAGGCGAGCCCGGACTCAATCATAGGCGGTCACGACGTTTTCCATGGGATGCTACTGCCGGTGGAGGGTGATGGGATGAAGTTGAGATCCTGGGTCCGTGATATTCCCCCCTCCCTATATTCCCTGTAGGAGTTTTCTTTTATGGCTCAGCCAAACCCCAAGCCACCAAGTGCTCTCCCTTTTACTTTTTTAAAAGACGTCCCCGAAACTTCCCTCGCGCGGCTGAAGATTCCGACCCTCCTAGCCATTAGCTTTCTCTCCCTTTTTAATAATAATCTCACTCACTTTGTCCCCTTTCAATGTCTTCTCTTTTACAATGGCGCCGCTCCCTTCCCTTTTGGTGATATTCTATTTGGCTTTGAGGGATCTAGCTCCTCTTTCACTTCGGATTCGATCCCCGTCCCTCGATGAACGAACGACACTTTCATTTTCTTTCCAATTAGGTCGAGCATTAGCAACAACTAAAATGGACGCTAGAACGTGCGTCAAATTAAAAGACTCAAAATGCATTTTTTTGCTCGGTTCGGGTTTATGTTTGTAAAGACACATATTGACCCAAACCGAATTTTCAAGATTTAAAGTGACACACTTGAAGAGGAAAAATAAACAAAATTACTGAATATTTTTTTGTATTTTTCTGACCACGAATGGTATTTTTTTTATTTTTTTGGGTATTTTTATAATTAAATAATAAAAAAATAATGAAAAATATTTTTTGTTCAAAATTAGTTCCCGAGGCTAGGCCAAGGCTTCCAAAGTTGATTTTGCAATTTTATGATTTTTTTGTTATTTTTAATTAATTTTTAAGAATAAAAACTAAAGTAAAAAGGAATAAAAAATTAGGTGTCAACAGCTGCCCCTCTTTGAGAGTGAGCTCGTCAGAGGTTGCTTTCAAAGACAAAATGACACCTGAATCTCGACCGACTTGACTGGCGAAAAGAAATGTTATGACATTGGATCCTTAAGCCTTTTGATGAATGTTCAAATTAATCCCAAGTTTACTCAAACAATTTGAACATGGGCCGGAGTGAGAGAGGCTTACCTGAAGCTCACCTGTCGGATGCTGCCGGTTGCGACAACCTTCAAGAAGATACCTAGGACTCGTCTCAGAAAATCCTAGGGAGATTAAGCTCTGACCTGTATGGTAGGTCACACCGTTATGGGATTCCTAACTAGTAGGAACCTAAGGAAGGCGCCTCCCACACTTTGGGATTTGCCAAGGATCCTGATCCGTATGGTGGGTCAGACCTTTGTGTTTACCCATGAATCGACCCTTATGGCGGTTTCTACCTTTGGTTGACCCTTCAGGCGGTTTCTACCTTTAGTTGACCCTTCAGGCGGTGTCTACCTTTAGTTGACCCTTCAGGCGGTTTCTACCTTTAAGTTGACCCTTCAGGCGGTTTCTACCATTGTGTTGACCCTTCAGGCGGTTTCTACCATTGTGTTGACCCTTCAGGCGGTATCTACCTTTGTTTTGACCCTTCAGGCGGTTTCTACCTTAAGTTGACCCTTCAGGCGGTTTCTACCTTGATTGACCCTTCAGGCGGTTTCTACCGTTAGTTGACCCTTCAGGCGGTGTCTACCTTAAGTTGACCCTTCAGGCGGTTTCTACCTTGATTGACCCTTCAGGCGGTTTCTACCGTTGTGTTGACCCTTCAGGCGGTATCTACCTTTGTTTTGACCCTTCAGGCGGTTTCTACCTTAAGTTGACCCTTCAGGCGGTTTCTACCTTGATTGACCCTTCAGGCGGTTTCTACCGTTAGTTGACCCTTCAGGCGGTGTCTACCTTAAGTTGACCCTTCAGGCGGTTTCTACCTTGATTGACCCTTCAGGCGGTTTCTACCGTTGTGTTGACTTTGACTCCAAACTGATAGGAATCTAAGGCTGACATACCCTGTCTGGTTGGGACTAGTCAGAGACTCGACCGTTCTGTAGATCGGTCTTGGAAGAGGTTTGCCTACTAAAAGGCTTCACCTAGAGGTCATTCTGGGATTTAGGGGTTACCTGAAATCTCGCAGAAGCTGAATTGTCCTTTCGACATGCGAGGTACCTTTCTGGGATCTGGGGACTCCAATTATCCTGCAGAAAGCTGAAACCTGCAATATTTTTCTTCACCAAGAAAACGTCAGTAATTTTTGGGAAGACAACAATTGTCTAATTGACAAAATTTTATGACTTAAGTATTAGTCGTGAAATGTGCCTTTTGATGCTGGAGGTTATCCAAAGCATTTTTGCAACATGCAAATGTTATCACAAATTCCTTGTGCGGCAAATCTGGATCAAACAATTTGAAATTTCCAAAAAGAGTTTGTTCAAAACATCTATTGGAGAATTTCTCATCCAAGAGGGCTCCTCACCGCTCTGTGATAATGGTCTTTTGTAAGGAATGCGCTCAACTTCCTACTAACCTGTGCCTAGGTTTTAGGATCATTCGCAGCGCATACATTTCGATCGGTCGGGAGGCCTTCCACAGGACCGTAATGTTGTGCTTGGACATTGGTCTTCAAGGGAGACCCGCTTTGGAGTCGAGGCCATTGAATGAAAGTCTTCACCATCTGCTCCGGGTTTACAAGTCAAGAACCCTGCAAAATGAGAAAGAAATAGTCTTGCTCGTACCTCTTCGAGCTAAGCTATATGTTAACCCAAGTGTCTTAGTCAGAGAAGACTGTTTCAGGGTTATGATGTTGGTAGGATTGGGGACCGAAAAAGGCTTATTTTTGGCCCAAAATTCTTGGAGAGTTTGACATTGGTGATCATTGCAGATTTGCTACATGTCCTTTCTCTTTTGCGCCTTATTTCGCGCTTGACACCATTTGGCGAGCAGCCCTTTTGGAATTTGGCTCCTTCGGGGATTTCCTTTTTTCCCATCCTGCTTCATTGCGGATCAATCAAATGACTTACACGAGCATCGGCCTTGCTTTTACCAGGCACTTTGCTTTTTCTCGATGCCGTGGGTTTTTCTCATTCATTTTTGGAATCCCACTTTTTCTCATCTTCATGGGATCGTGTTAGACCTATGATCAAAGGTCTAACAAGGTTAAGCATTAACTTAGGAATTTTTTTTGCAGACCCTGAGTCTTGAATTCCTTCATTTCTGAAGTGATGCTGCCTCCGTCTTGGAATGCGCAATGATCACCAACGGGTTTATGAAATGATTTTGCAGGCTCAACTTGGCTGTGCAAAGGATATTGTGTGTGGGATAGAGAAATGAATGCTTCTCGTCATCCTATGGCACTTGGATTACCATATAAGCAACACACAAAGATTGATGTTAGTCCGAGCAAGAAAATTTCTAACCATTTTTCTCCTGATGTTGCTGGACTCACCTCCCTTTTGCCCCGATGTGGGGTGGTTCTTGACAGGGTTGAGGGTGAAAATCGCCGTTCAAAGGGGCTGTCAATAGTCACCTGTAGTGTTTGGGGGATATGAAACGAATGCCTCCGTCGTCCCAACCCATGTAATCGCTGCAAATGGTCCCTACCTCCGTAGACCCAGATTTTGTCATCTGTCCACTCCACTCATCTCTCAAGTGTGTATAGGACGTGTTTGGATTAGGCTTTGCCTTTCGTCTTCTGAGAAAACGTCCTTTTGAAAGTTTTGAACAACATCCTGTTGGAGAAATTTCATTTGTTTTCTCCAAAAATTTTCCTTCAAGGGAATTTTATGGTGCACCATGCATGCTTCATTCATGTTTAGACAACCTCCCGATTTGAGTCATGAATATCGATGCATTGGGAAGTCTTTATGACGGTTGAAAGGATTCTGACATTTTTTTATACATCTCCACCTAACTGGAAAAGGGATGCTTACCTGTCCGTCGCGACTGCAGATCCCTGAAAATGCAAAAGAAGCATGTCATTGTATGTTCCCGCATTTTTCAAATATTGAAACGATACATGCTACCCTTGGTCTGTGCTCTAACGAGTAGTACATGGGATGTAAGAAATTTGTTCGTCTCCAAGGCGACTCCCTGTCAAGGATAAACAATAAGTGTCAATTCATATTCGTAGATTTAAGACAAATTGGGACGATACAACTTTACTCTTGATTTCCATCCCATTCTGATGTTGCGTATTGATATGAACCACGTCTATCAAATCCGCCTATCCATGCTTGGAGTGGTTGCAACATCGATGGTTCCTTTGCCCCCAGCTGGGCAGCGTCTATTCTGTTATTTGAACGCATGACTCCTTGAGTGATTTATCCATGTTTATCATCTGAGAAGGAAAAGAAAGAAGACATTACTTCGGTATCCGATTGGAGATCGTTTAGGAACGATACATCGTTTTACCAAATGGGTGGCTTCGCGGCCAAACGCATTTCGTATTGAAGGGGTAGATCCCATTATGCTCCGCGGGTGATAGTCAATGTTCATGGAACTTGCTCCACGGATTAAGTGATTAATCCACGGCCCTCGGCTTGAAGATGCTCAAAGGGTGATGTTGACACTTACGCGCAATTAGTTCTAGATATTAATGAAAGATGTTCCCGTGGGAACCTTACAGTGCGATCAACAACATATTCAATAGGAGTATTCAACCCCTTTTCTCGAAGCATTTTTCATCGAGTAGCCATGCCTTGCATCAGACGTTTGATCACCGGCCTCGCGTCACCACTGCGATGGTCCTCCGGCTCCAAATTGATCGAGCCAAAGATTGAACTCATCGCCAAGGAAATTGCTCGGGTCTTCGAGCCATTGATGTTCAAGTTGGGTATCAACGATTGTTGGGGGCAGATTTCTTTCATTGCCTTCGTTGTGAGGGATTGGAGTCTTTGAGCTGGAACCTTCATCATTGCCCTGTTGGGGTTGAGACATACATTCCCGAAGAGTATTGACCCAAGTGTCCAGCTCCTCATCAAGGAAATCACCTGTTCTTTCTAGCCCTTGGTGCCTAGATTGGGTGTCGTCGACTGCAGGCGATGGATTCCTCTCTTTGCTCTCGCCGTGAGCAATTTGACCCCTCGAATTGGAACTTCCTCCGATGATCGGCAGGTTCATATGTGCACTCTCTACCGATGCCAGATCCGCTTCAGGGACAGCATTAATGACTGATTCGCGCTCAAACTGAGAGATTTCTATGTGCTGGAACTGTGGCATATACTCCTGAGGAGTATTGAGATAGCTCGGCGGAGCATTCTGATTTGGGTTAGAGGAGTCGCTGACACGACTGCTAGTCCCGTCATTGCTGAAACACGGTTGGGTGCTCTTGGCTCTCCAATCATCATGGTTGTAACTCTGCCCAGCACTTGAGCTCCAACTGGCTTTATGATGGTTTAACGCTATCCTTCCATCCCTTAGCAATCTCCTATAGTACTTGAGGTGAGACTCAACGTTAATTCTAGAGAGCCCCGGCACATTCATAATCTCGAGTAAGCGTAGTGGGCTAGCCGAATCAACTCCCAGCTCTCGAATTGCATCAACAAATTTGGTGTGAAGTTCATAGGTCCAATAAAACCTTGTTCTCTTATCACCCAAAATATCGTCAATACTTCGGTAGCTATTCTCTACGGGATCTAGTCGTTTCAAAAGTTGTCCAGGGAGGGACTCACCGACTTTGGATTGGCTGGCTGAGACAGCGAGTTCGTCATTGAGAGAATTCCCCCTGTGATGATTCATATCCCATTTCTCAGAGGATGTTGATGTTGATCCTATGGTGTTGACTTGCTCATGCAGATCTCCGGCGGTATCTGGCTGTGTCGGAAAATGCTGTGGAGAATACGGTAACAGCTGAGCGTTATTCGTCAACAGGGATGGTTCATCGAGGAACACCTCGCCGAGGACAACAGGATTTCCACAATTAAGGCAAGTGGCCTTGGTCAGAGTTTCCTTATATCTCGCGCTTTCAGCTTGAAGCTTCTCATTCTCCTCCTTCAGGACCAGTAACTCCTGGTCTGTGTGTTGATGTTTCACCCGGGTTCGTTTGTTGGCGAACCAAAACTTGACCTTCGAAAGCTGCAATCCTATCTTTCGGCTCAGCTCCATTTTCTGTTGTTTGCTTGGAGTGGGGCATTCATTGAAGAAAGCTTCGAGCTCTCGGATTTGGCCTGGAGTGTGGCGTTGTAGTTGCTTCCTTTTCCGACTCCGGTCATCATTGTATACTCCTTCTTCGTAGCTGAAACCTAGAATTTCATCGCTAGAGGAGTCAGTCTCCATGGCTTTCGGGCAGTATTCAGCTCCAGGATCTTCAAAGTCTCCCAGCAGTTCGTGCTCAGAAATGTCCAGGTCGGGCGTTTCGAGCAGATGGGAATAGCTTTTAAACATGATGGATCGGAGTATCTCGGGCTGATCTAGTTCACTCAGCTTTCTCTATTCGCTCTTACGTATTTGCTCACTCTAGAAATTTTCTCAAGTGATTGTGCGTGTCCTAGAACCATCCTTCAGGCTGCATATGAAGGCCAGCAAGCAAGCGCTCCTCCCGAGACCCTGTAATTACTCATCGTCTGTATTCCCCTTTCTTTTTCCTCGTGATAGGATCACAAACTCTTTTGCATTGATTCGGTTTCATCGAGTATTGCGCTCGTCCCCTAGTTCAGTCTTCAAAGTGGTGGGTCTACCATCTTTCGGCGCCTTTTATGATTTGCTAGGCCCGAGAACGTGGGGAGCAGCGGTGGACCCGCAATTAATGACTCCGTTTAATTCATTTAGCTCCATTAACGCTATGATCTTCTCTCAACCCCTTTTCATCGTTCAAACGAAAGTGGCATTTTCCCTGTGCATGCTGTTACTCTTCATTTCAGCATCCCGGGCGCTTGGTGAGGAATGAGTTCGTGGCCACTCAAAATTTTAAAGACCGTCTCTGGTTTCAGACTTAATCTAACAAGGGGTCATCATAACTGAGCGTGACGATGTTCGTCGATAGCGTTGGTTTTAATATAGAATTAACTATAGTCATTAAAGAAAAATGTTCCCGTAGGAACTTTACAACGGATAAAATGAGTGATCTACTCGTGAACATGTTCTTCTTTCTATGGGTGTTCGTGGTAACCGACCATCGTGCCCCGAGTCAAGTGCTAGATCATGGCTGTCCAAGCATGCCAGCTTCCCACTGATTGAACAAGGCATCGAGCCCCTCATCAAAGAAATCGTCTGTCGTGGGTTGACCAGCGGCAGGCAGAGCACCAGCCGACTGCTGCTCGAATGGAGGAGTGCGCACTCGCTGTACTTGTGGCACGCGCTCTTGAGAAGTATTGAAATGGCCTGGGAGGACATTCTGATCAGCTTTCAGTTTGCCGGTGGTCGGGTTGCTAGCTTGATTGATGCTTAGATTTGGCCGGGTATCTCTTGATGTCTGAGCATTACAATGGCGGTCGCCCCTAGCTTTTGAGCTCGAGACGGATTCCTCCCGGTTTAGCTCCGCTCGACGTTGTCTTAATAGCTTTCTGTAGGCAGCAAGGTGATTCCTGACCAGCTCCTTACTAAGCCCCGGTACATTCATGGCCTTAAATATGCGCGTCGGAGTTGCTGAGTCGATCCCCATTTGGTGAACCACATCTAGGAATCTGGAATGCAGTTCGGGGGGCCAAGCGAACCTCCTCTTATCGTGGCCCAAAATTGCATCGATGGCTTGACGACTGATTAACTCATCTCCAGCAGGACCCGACCCTATCGAAAATTGTTGTGCATGAGGCTGATATGCTTTGAGCTGGTCGGCGGTAACATCCAGCTCCTTGAAACTGTAACTCCAATCAAAGCGATGCAAATCCCATCCCCCAGGAGGCATTTGTATCATCTTCGTAGGATCATCCTGCTCATGCGTGACTCCGGCAAAATCTGGTTGAGCAGGAGATGCCCCGAGGGAGTATGGTGGTAAATGAACGTCTTCAATCATCGCGTGAGGCTTATCGGGGAATATCTTACCGAGGGCGACGAGGTTATCGCAATGAGGGCAAACGGTGATATTGAGAGCTTTTTCATACCTCATGTTTTCTGTTCGCAGCTTTTGATTTTCTTCCTTTAAAATCTCGACCACCTGACGTTTGCGTTGAGCCCTCGATTTGGATCTCCTATTTTGAAACCAAAACTGGATCCTCGACTGATTAATCCCCAACTCCCGGCTCAATTCAATTCTCCACTTCTTTTTCATGTAATGGCTTTTACTGAAAAGGGTTTCCAGCATTTGGGTTTCCTCCTGAGAGTATTGGTGAGGACGTCTTCTTTTCCCGAGTTGAGCATTGTGGATGTCGTTGTCGTCGTCGCCGTGATCTTGATTTCCGTTGCCAGAAGTGTTGGGCTCCATGGTTTTGACGTTAGACTTGATCTTGGAATCTTCGAGATCCCTCTGTGGTTCAATTTCTGAGATTTTTGAGTCAGTCGCCTCTAGCAGCTGACAGTAACCTCTTAAATATGTTGGATTGAGAAATGTTTGATTGGTTCTTGCCCACTCAGAGTTCTCCACTCTCTCCTGTATGCTCACTCCCTATAAAGTTTTCTTCGAGTGACTTTGCATGTTCAGGAGACGCTCTTCAAGCATCATTAGGCAAACGTTCCCCCTCAAGACCTTGAATTTCTCGCTTAGCTTTTCAACGTGATGGGACTGCCAAACCCTGTTAGGGCTCTCTTCGATAGTTGCGCTTTCCTCCCACCTAACTCTAATAATGGTGATCCCGACAAATCTTTTACATCTTTTAATTGATGAGCCGGAAATCGCGGACCGAAACGAATCCAATGGTTCTCGTGAGGGGACCTCCTGCTTTACCCCATAACTGGGCTCCACCAGCATTATTACTGAGACCCTTCATCATCCTCGAGTTGCTATAAAATGAGGAATTAATGTATGGAAGGTTAACGTTCTCGCATAATCAGCTTCTTCCTTCTAATCTCTCTGTTAAACTCGTCTTATTCTCAAGCCAACCCAACGCAAATGGCCTCCTCTCCCGTACGCACTTTTTCAACTGATGTCTTGGCCCAGTGGGAAAAGCTTTATAACCTATTGGGTCGTGGTTACGCGCACATAACCGATCATTCTGCAACCGCGGATGAAATCCGTGTCCTGCTCGAGGACTTAGATACCACTTCCCTCGAAGGTACTACGCTGGGGAGGGAATATAGAACTTTCCCGACCCTTTTTGCACACTCCTTAGAGGCCTACCGTGTTGCTGATCGGGAGGTTCTCGTGGCTCGCGTCTTGCGGGCTCGTTACAAGGATCGGTCTGATCATTTGGTGCTGACCAACTATCTGGCCGATAGTCACAAAAAGGCCGTCGAGTTTGCCAATGAGAGGGTCGCGACGTTGCTTCGCGAGAGGAGAAAACCGGTGGATCAATTGGCCCTATCCCTGACCGCTGGCGAGCACGACCGCCACAATGTCCTATTGAGGCTGCAAAGCGACTGGCAGGAAGAACGGCTCGACAAAATAACCGCAGACATAGCTCACGGGAATGGATTAGTTCGGGACTTGGAAATAATCACCGAAGAACACGAGGTCAAGGTCACTGAGGTTAAGGGAGAATGCAGAAACCTTTTCCTCAAGCTCGCAGACCAGGACATGCGAAGTCGTGAGTACGGGCAGAGCATTAACAACATGGAGGGTCAGTTGGGCTCCTTTGTGTCGTTAATTAGGGCTCACTTTGGCTTTACTTTTCCACCCCGAATTGTATGACCTGCTTCTGAAAACCCTCCGCTGAGCAAAATAAATGAAAGTTCTCGTGTGTGTTTTAACTTCTGCATGGTTCCTTTCTTCGAGCGTTCGAACATCTTCAACTTAGGTGAGCCGAACCATAATATCAATAAGTCGAGCAAATATGGATTTTATAACTCGCTCATGATCAGATGAAAGAATAGCCTCAGACTTATCCAGGAAAAGATTTCTCTCTGTTACCTATTTTTTACCTGCAAATGAAAAGACAGAATCAGAAGGAATAATTTGAAAAAGAAAGCAAAAACCCCTTTCAATCTTATGCTTACCCATGATTAATAAGGACAAGAACTTTTACAAGGGTTTTAATCTTGCGCGAAAAGTTTTTTATCAATATTCTTCGAAAGAAAGCATACTATTGAAAGGAATGTAATTCACAATAATTGCTTTTGATCAATTTCGAGAGGAACGAATTACTCAAAAGTACGAGGCATAATAACGTGTTTTAAATTTAATTGAAGATACGACATCCAAATCAAGGCCGTTTTGTTAAGAACGAGAGTAATTTGGACATCTATCTCGTCATTAAATTCAAAACAACGCCGATATTCTCGGTCAATTATCGTGGATTACCAGCGGCGCACAATCATGCATGAACCAATTCAAATGTATAATTCCTTCTAGCGAAATTGGAGTTGGATTACCCTATACGACCAAAAAAAGGTCATGCAAGATTTCCAATTTTAATTTCCTCTAAAGGAATTATAAACTTGACTTGGGAGTATTCGGATGATTAGAGAAAATGCCACTATCACATTCCCATGACCTGTCAAAAGAAATACAACCAAGTTCCATCTAAATGTATACACCAATAGATCCCTAATACAATCACTCTAAGGGGTGAGATAGAGAAAGCCTCGATAAAAATAAACCCTATACAAGAGGACTAGTAATGGAAAATGAAACAAAGGAATGTGATCCTAACGTTTAAGGATGCCCCAAGTTCGATCTATGACTTCCGTATCGCTTTCCCCAACTCGTCACCTTCATTGGACGATACCTCAATAATGTCTATAGCGGGCTCCTTTGTTGCTCACTCGGTGTTCGCCCTGGGATATCATCCTCCTCGTCTTCTATCAAGGACGTTTGGGAAAAATGCACATATCTATCCTTGAAATGGCATTTAATCTAATCACCAGAATGCAATGAATGAAATGCCTATATTTATGTGAACTGTACTAGATTTGAGGGATAGAGAGTCTTACCAACCAAACTCGTCGACTTATGTGCGGTTTTAGGTGTACCAACCGCCCAAAGACATGCGCATGAGACAAGTGATGGTGAACTTCTAAAAATCAGAGGGTTTGGCACCTAAGGCTAAGGTTCCCACCTCGAGTTCTAGAAAGAGCCGATTCCATTGCACAGCTATCGTTGCATTGGGACTCGATCCATAGTTCGAAGCGAGCGGAATTGAAAAGTGGATTACCCCGTGTTTTTCCCCATGGAGATTCCATTTTCAATTCCTTCTATTGTGTTTCTAAAGGCGGCGCCTGGGGTTTTAGGCGCGGTTGTGTGTGTCCACGTGTCGTGATCATCACAATGCAAGTCACGCACAACAGTTCATCAATCAGCACTTCAAATCATCCACACAACATACATTCCTACGCCCCAACCTGCATAAGACAATGTTAATCACAGACTACACCCCTTATTTCTCCAATCTGCAAAAACATATAACACATACCATAAGCGGACTTACCTCACCTTCAAGAGCGCCTGCAGGGTTAGAAAAATCACTCAGCGTTTTAATTACGGCCTAAGTCCACTTGAGGTCTAGAACCATGGGTTCTAGAACAAACGTCCCCAGCGGAGTCGCCAGCTGTCGCGACCCGTCCGGCAGCGGACGCGGCTAATGGATTACCGATCGCGGGCTTTGGATCAGCGCGGGCCCTCCCAGGCCCATACCAAATCGCGGCGGGAGTTTTCCTTTAATGGGCTCGACAACAGGAGTCGATCGCTTTCGACCTTAGTGCGGTTGTGGTGGCATGTGCAATTTGTGCATTCATTTGGAGTCGCCACCGGTCTTTCTTGGAGGGTAGACCGGAAACCTTACTAACCGATTGGGAGAGATCGATCAGTTCTGCGAAACCAGAGATTGGGTTCGGGGACTTGGTTACGCCGGTGTCGTTACCAGCGCCCTTTCGGTACCTAACGCGAGTGATTTTCCTGATTAAGAGTTCATGCAAGCGCAATTTTAGATGAGGTAAGCTTGATTCCAGATTCCACGCAAATTGGAAGACTACTTCTATCAATCACAATCAATTTAAGTGAAAGAGCAATCAAATACGTAAATAAATCACATCAATACACACCAATTCAAATCCACGGCTTCCTAGTATGGCCATAAGGGCTTAGGGAATGTGTGATTTTGGATCAGGGGTATAATGGGAAGATTTGGGGACGATAAGCCCGAAGGGCAAAATCGTCATTTTTTTGGAAGATTTGGATACCGAATTACTCAAAATATTCTATGGCCAGTTGATTGTGGCCATTTCCCATTTTTGAGATTTTTCTGGAATTTTTCTGAATTTTCTGAATTTTTTTTATTTTATTCTATTTTTTTTATTTTTTTTATATTTTAATTTCAATTTTAATTTTTATCTTTATTAATACCAGTCCTGGTCGGGGCTCCGGCTTCGGGTCTGGATCAAGCCATCGGGCCTGATCAGGCCCGAATAAGAAGAGCTCACCCGGGCCCGACGGACACAACAAGAAGCCCAAGCCCCATATTTGTTTTCCTCATATGAACCGGACCTCTAATTCAGAATGCTGGCCCAAATCCCTCGCGCTCAACCTTTAGACTCTTTAAAGTAAAACAGCCCAACCCACTAGCCGGACTCTCCTTCAACAACCCGCTCGAACAAGCCCACACTAACCTTATATTCACTGTTCATCTTCCTCATCTTCGCGTCATCTCTTGCTCTGCGAAGCCCCGACGGCGACTGCTCGTTGTCCGGACCCGCTCCGAGGTCGACTCGTTCGACGCTCCCGTCAGATCGCGACCTAAGCCTCCAGAGCCGCCGGCTGGTCGACGTTGAGGCTCACCCGCTACGTCATCGTAGTCGTCGCCTGCCGACTCATCCGCCGGCAGTCTCCTGAAGAAGTTGAGCGGCGCGGAAGGAAGCTCGGGTGCCTCAACACGTAGAATCCCATGAGGAGTGCCGCCATTTGGAAAGACCTGACGTACAAAGCGATGGCACCGGCCAAACAGAATGACAAACAAAGCAGTGGCTCTCAGGTCGCGCCAGCTGAGCAATGGAGCCTCTCCATGAGTCGCCAAGTAGTCAGGATTACTCGTCACACCGACAGTGAGACTCGCTTGTCAAGCCAACGCCAGGCTCGCTCGCGACCAGCGTCATCCGGATAACGTCACGCCGTCACTGAGTTAGCCGTGGCACCTTGGTCAGACCCGCTCACCCACGCCTCCATGCCGAAAACCGACCACCACGAACTCATGGCTGTCGAACGTGGGCAGGATCTGTCGGAGCTTGGTTGCGCCGTTCGTCGGGGTCGAGCTTCCGAGGCTCTCGGTTCCTCTCCTTCCTTCCTCTCTCTCTGTTCGGTTCCCCTGTTTATGCGAGGCTGTCTATGGTGGCGATACTGATGACATTGGGGGTTGGCTCGAGCACGGCAAGGAGCAGAAGGTGGAGGTGTAGTGGTCGGGGGTGCTCCGGCTCAAACCAGATGAGAAGGTGAGATGAGAGCTCGTGAAATAGAGGGGAAAGAGAGCGGAGATGATGAGCAGCGGGGCAAGCCATTTGTCGCCGAGCGAGGGAGGAATGTGGCTTCTTTTCATGGTGGATTCAGTGAAATCAGGGCTTCGCACACGAGGGGTTTTGACACTTCGAAGACGTCGGTTGAAGTCAAGTTTTGGTGCGGAATGTGCGTCGGGCGTGCGGTGATGTGTCGGTGTCGACGGAAGAGGTGGTGCGGAGGAGAAGTCGGAGAGAAGGGTATTGAGGTTGCAGGTTCTAGATTTGCTCGGCTGGCTCGGGTGGCTCGGCTGCAACTCGAGGTAACCAGGGCTGGTGCCAAACACAGCCTTTCGGGCTGCATCAGCCCTCGGCTTCGTCGACGCGGGGGGTGTCGGCAAGAGGCGAGCCCGGACTCAATCATAGGCGGTCACGACGTTTTCCATGGGATGCTACTGCCGGTGGAGGGTGATGGGATGAAGTTGAGATCCTGGGTCCGTGATATTCCCCCCTCCCTATATTCCCTGTAGGAGTTTTCTTTTATGGCTCAGCCAAACCCCAAGCCACCAAGTGCTCTCCCTTTTACTTTTTTAAAAGACGTCCCCGAAACTTCCCTCGCGCGGCTGAAGATTCCGACCCTCCTAGCCATTAGCTTTCTCTCCCTTTTTAATAATAATCTCACTCACTTTGTCCCCTTTCAATGTCTTCTCTTTTACAATGGCGCCGCTCCCTTCCCTTTTGGTGATATTCTATTTGGCTTTGAGGGATCTAGCTCCTCTTTCACTTCGGATTCGATCCCCGTCCCTCGATGAACGAACGACACTTTCATTTTCTTTCCAATTAGGTCGAGCATTAGCAACAACTAAAATGGACGCTAGAACGTGCGTCAAATTAAAAGACTCAAAATGCATTTTTTTGCTCGGTTCGGGTTTATGTTTGTAAAGACACATATTGACCCAAACCGAATTTTCAAGATTTAAAGTGACACACTTGAAGAGGAAAAATAAACAAAATTACTGAATATTTTTTTGTATTTTTCTGACCACAAATGGTATTTTTTTGATTTTTTTGGGTATTTTTATAATTAAATAATAAAAAAATAATGAAAAATATTTTTTGTTCAAAATTAGTTCCCGAGGCTAGGCCAAGGCTTCCAAAGTTGATTTTGCAATTTTATGATTTTTTTGTTATTTTTAATTAATTTTTAAGAATAAAAACTAAAGTAAAAAGGAATAAAAAATTAGGTGTCAACAGTGGAGAACCCTCGTCCTAGGACCCCTTTTAAAACAAGAAATCAAGCAATCCCAGTAGACGTGGAGAACCCTCGTCTCGGGACCCTTTTTCAAAAAACCAAGCAGTCCTAGCTTGACGTGGAGAGCCCTCGTCCTAGGACCCCCTTTAAAAAAAAAATCAAGCAATCCCAGTAGACGTGGAGAACCCTCGTCCTAGGACCCTTTTTCAAAAAAATCAAACAGTCCTAGCTTGACGTGGAGAACCCTCGTCCTAGGACCCTTTTTTCAAAATTCAGACAGTCCCATCGGACGTGGAGAACCCTCGTCTCGGGACCATTTTTCAAAAATTAAGCAGTCCTAGCATGACGTGGAGAACCCTCGTCCTAGGACCCCTTTCGAAAAATCAAGCAATCCCAGTAGACGTGGAGAACCCTCGTCTCGGGACCCCTTCTTTCAAAAAAATCAAGCAGTCCTAGCTTGACGTGGAGAACCCTCGTCCTAGGACCCCTTTCAAAAAATCAAGCAATCCCAATAGACGTGGAGAACCCTCGTCTCGGGATCCTTTTTCAAAATTCAGACAGTCTCATCGGACGTGGAGAACCCATGATCCCGGAAGGATGCCTCGCTCTGTCAAGAAGAGCTCGTAGGGTCATGTTTTGCAGGATCCCTGGAGAACCCAGGTCCCAAACTGACACCCTTTTAATGAAAGTTTGCAGGTTTCAGCTTTCTGCAGGATAATTGGAGTCCCCAGATCCCAGAAAGGTACCTCGCATGTCGAAAGGACAACTCGGACTTCTGCGAGATTTCAGGTAACCCCTAGATCCCAGGATAGCCTTCAGGTGAACCTAGAGTTAGGTAAACCTTCCAAAAGAGACCTCAATGGGTCGTCCGTAGGTAAAGCCTTTTAGTAGGCAAACCTTTTCCAAGACCGATCTACAGAACGATCGAGTCTTCGACTAGTCCCGACAAGAAGGGATATGTCATTCCATAGGCAAGGCCTTTTAGTAGGCAAACCTTTTCCAAGACCGATCTACAGAACGATCGAGTCTTCGACTAGTCCCGACAAGAAGGGATATGTCATTCCATAGGCAAGGCCTTTTAGTAGGCAAACTTTTTCCAAGACCGATCTACAGAACGATCGAGTCTTCGACTAGTCCCGACAAGGAGGGATATGTCATTCTTTAGGCAAAGCCTTTTAGTAGGCAAACCTTTTCCAAGACCGATCTACAGAACGACCGAGTATTCGACTAGTCCCGACAAGAAGGGATATGTCAATCTTTAGGCAAAGCCTTTTAGTAGGCAAACCTTTTCCAAGACCGATCTACAGAACGATCGAGTCTCCGACAAACCCTACAGAACGGGCGCGTCATCCTTAGATTCCGATCAGTCTGGAGTCTAACCTCATGGTAGAAACCGCCATAAGGGTCAAATTGAAGGTAGAAACCGCCTGAAAGGTCAACCAGAGGTAGAAACCGCCTGAAGGGTCAAACTGAAGGTAGATACCGCCATAAGGGTCAAACTCAAACCAAAGGTAGAAACCGCCTGAAGGGTCAACCAGAGGTAGAAACCGCCTGAAGGGTCAAATTGATGGTAGAAACCGCCATAAGGGTCAGCTGAAGGTAGATACCGCCATAAGGGTCAAACTCAAACCAAAGGTAGAAACCGCCTGAAGGGTCAACCAGAGGTAGAAACCGCCTGAAGGGTCAAATTGATGGTAGAAACCGCCATAAGGGTCAACTGAAGGTAGATACCGCCATAAGGGTCAAACTCAAACCAAAGGTAGAAACCGCCTGAAGGGTCAACCAGAGGTAGAAACCGCCTGAAGGGTCAAATTGATGGTAGAAACCGCCATAAGGGTCAACTGAAGGTAGATACCGCCATAAGGGTCAAACTCAAACCAAAGGTAGAAACCGCCTGAAGGGTCAACCAATGGTAGAAACCGCCATAAGGGTCAACTTGATGGTAGAAACCGCCATAAGGGTCAACCAATGGTAGAAACCGCCATAAGGGTCAACTTAATGGTAGAAACCGCCATAAGGGTCAACCAATGGTAGAAACCGCCATAAGGGTCAACTAATAGTATGACCTACCATACAGGTCAGAGCTTAATCTCCCTAGGATATTCTGAACGAGCCCTAGGTATCTTCTTGAAAGTCGTCGCAGCCGGGAGCATAACGACGAACCCTCAGGTTCCGCAAGCACATCATCCGACAGGTGAGCTTCATGTAAGCCTCTCTCACTCCGGCCCATGTTCGAATTGCAAGAGTAAACCGGGGATTAATTTGAGCATTCATCAAAAAAACTTGAAGGTCCGATGTCATAGCATTTCTTTTCCCCAGTCGAGTCGGTTAAGATTCAGGTGTCATTTTGTCTTTGAGAGCAACCTCTGACGAGCTCACTCTCAAAGAGGGGCAGCTGTTGACACCTGATTTTTGACCATCCGTTATTTTAGTTTTTATTTCTAAAATTAATTAAAAATAGAAAAAAGGTCAAAAAATTACAAAATCAACTTTGGAAGCCTTAGCCTAGCCTTAGGAACCAATTTTGAAAAAAAAATATTTTTTGTATTTTTTAATATTTTTTGGAATTTATTTAATTATAAAAATACCCAAAAAATCAGAAAAATACCATCCGTGGTCAGAAAATTACACAAAAATATTCAGAAATTTTATTTTAATTCCCTATTTAATATTTTCACTTTTTATCAAGGAAATTTGGCTCGATTCAAGGGGTTCCTTCACAAACCTAAAACCGAAACGAGCCTAAAAAATCCCTTTCGAGTCTTTTAATTTTCAATTCTCGGTTTTCATAAGCTATGACATTGGACTCTAAAGTATTGAAATGCAATTGGGTCAATTTGCCCTCCAATTTGATCAATTTTAGCCAAAAGGGCTTAATTGCATAAAAATCTTTCAATTTAGTCCCCGGTTTTACAATTTTCGAAATTAAATTTCACACGGGCACACCCATTAAAATTAAACACCTATACCCTATATTTTTCATCATGATGAATCCATTGGTGGGCTCATTTTTGATTAATTCGATCGTTTGGCCCCTCAATTTGGCGAAATTCATTTTCGGATCCTAGGGACAATTTGGGGTTTTCATAAAATTTCAATCAATTGATTCACGAAAATACCCTCATTTGATAGAAAATATGTCAAGGAGTCCGATTATGCCATCAATTTCATGAAAATAGGTCAAATTGGGGCTCAATTTGGCAAAATGACCGAACCGGGCCGGTCGGGTCAAACCCGACCCGCCCGGTCCGACCGGGTCTGCAACAAACAGACCCGGTTTCTTCTTCCTTCGCGTGGCCGACAGAGGAAAACAGGGCATGGTGGGCGCGCGATTTTTGAAGAAAAAGAAGGCGACCGAACGTGGGGGACAGGCAGAGAGGCCCATGCTCGCGTTGGGCAGAGGCGTTGGGCGTGCCGAGGCGGGCGGTCGGCCACGAAACCCGGCGAGATTCTCGGTTAAAACCGAGCTCGACCATGGGAGAGAAGGAGGATTTTTTGGAGAGAAAACAGGGAAAGAGGAGTGACTGAGGACCTTCAGCGTACCTCACGGATCACCACCGGAGCTTCAACCGCCGTCGACAAGCCACCACCAGGTCGGTTTTACTCCCCGACTACCCTTTTCTTACCCGCACATAATTTGTTTGTCAAAATGCCTAAATGAGCATTTGAATTCCCGAGTCTCGACCGAACCTTCCCCAAGCTCTATTTGCGCTAAATCCACCCTTAAGCTTCATTAGAGCTTGGTCTAAGCTCGTTTTGATCTTCGTTTTGCATTGAACCGCGATGAAACTCGGCTCGGAGCTTCGCCGGCCTTGGTTCGAACCGGGAGCTCGACGAGGGAGTTTCGGCGGTCGCCGACGACCGAGCGGCCCCAGGTAAGTCTCTTGATCTTACTTTAATCCTCTGTGAATGATTAGGACAAGCTTTGGACGAAGAAAATTTTCTGCAAATTTCTTGCCGGAGCCGGTTTGGTCGAGGCCTCCTCCGGCCGTTTTCCAACGTCGTGTATGCCATATTCTGGTCGTGCGTTAGTATAGAGAGTCTGGGGAGTCGAATGGTAAAAAAAATCTACAAAAAATTCTGAGTTTTGGTCGGGTTTTGGGCATTTTCCGGCGACTTCGCCGGAATAATCACTGTTCCGGCGAGTCGCCGGTTGTCTTCTCCGGCAGCGGGGACGAACGTTGACTGGTCTCTGCTGACGTGGCGTGCCACGTAGGCAGCCACGTCAGCCGGGTGGGACCGGTCCGTTGATTTTAAACCAACGAAATGGGCGGCCCGGATCGCGACACGTGTCGCGATCCTGTAATTTTGGAAAATTAAAAAGTGATTTTCGAATAAAATAAATGAATTCCGGTTTATTTAATTAGAAATCGATCCGGCGGACGAGATTGAGCCACGTGGCTCACTGAGGAACGTCCGATTTCGTATGAGATCGGACGCACCGAGTCCGACACGTGGCGCGTTTTGATCCGTCGGATGGGGGGATATTTTTCAGAAAATATAATAAATTGATTTTTGATCCGACGGTCGTGATCGAGCCACGTGGCTCTCTGTAAGTCGCCCGTTCTAGTGGAAGATCGGGCGCACGAGACGAAGCCACGTGGCACGACGTGGACCGTCCGATCCGGGGAATTTTCAGATAATTAAATAAAATACATAAAAAATCAAAAAAATTTGTAAAAAATAAAAAAATGTTTTAAAAAATAAAACGATGTCGTTTTAGGCCGGTGTCGACCCCTAGGGTCGGGCCGGGCGCCCGAGAGGTGCGGGCCGGGTCTGACCCGGCCCGGAAAATATTTTAAATATTAAAAAATTCAAATAATAATAAATAATTAAAAAATCAATAAAAAATAAAAAATCATGAAATATTCAAAAATTCGGAAAATTCAGAAAAATTCTAAAAAATTCCAGAAAATAGGAAATGGCCACATTCAACTGGCCATGACCTGTTCCGGGTCTTTCGACCCCCGATCTTTTCCGAAATGACGGTTTTGCCCTTCCGGCAAACCATCTTCCAAAAAAATTCTAAAAACTCCAGAAAAATCCCAAAAAATAGGAAATGGCCACAAACAACTGGCCATGACTCATTTCGGGTGTTTTGAACCCCGACCCTCCTTAAAATGACGATTTCTCCCTTTGGGCGAATCGTCTTCCAAAAAATTGAAGAAAAATCAAGGAAATCCAAAAAATTCTCAAAAATGGGAAATTGCCACAATCAACTGGCCATGGAATATTTTGGGTAATTCGGTATCCAAACCTTCCAAAAATGACAATTTTGCCCTTTGGGCTAATTGTCCCCGAATCTTCCCATTTTACCCCTAGCCCTAAATCACATCTTTCCTAAGCCCTTATGGCTATACTAGGAGGCCAATGATTGAAATTGATGTGCAGCAACATGACTTATTTACGCACTTGATTGCGCTTTCGTTATATTGATTGTGATTGATAGGACTCGTATTCCAATCTGCATGAAACCCGAACCATACCTATCTCACCCAAAATTGCACCTGCATGAACTCTTAGCCAGGAAAATCACTCGCGTTAGGTACCGAAAGGGCGTTGGTAATGACACCAGCGTAACCAAGTCCCCGAACCCAAAATCTCTGGTTCCGCAGAACTGATCGACCTCTCCCAATCGGTCAGTAAGGTTTCTGGTCTACCCTCCAAGAAAGACCGGGTGGCGACTCCAAATGCATGCACAAGTTGCACATGCCATCACGACCACACTAAAGGTCGAAAGCGATCGACTTTTATCGTCGAATCTCTCAAAGGACACTCCCGCCGCGATTTGGTATGGGCCTGGGAGGGCCCGCGCCGATCCAAAGTCCGCGATCGGTAATCCATTAGCCGCGTCAGATTTCGGACGGGTCGCGACAAACTCAAGCAAGCCTAGCTCTGGTACCAATTGTTGCGCTAAACAAGCAATTGAACAATAAAATAGACAGAACGAGTAAAATAAATCGGACACCAGATATACGTGGTTCGATCGTAGAGACCTACGTCCACGGGGAGAGCAGCAACGAATTCCACTATAGAACGAGCGATTCACGGAGATTACAGATCACACTTGAACTACACAAACACTCTAAGTGTTTCCTAAGCCCCAATTACATCCAAGAATGCACACAGTGTTTAGCCTCCAATTCCTAGCGAAATAATATTTTAATCTCGCAAATGAATTAAAACAACAAATTTAACCTCAAGATTTAATCGGCTTTGACAATTGAATTCTTGATTGAATTTCGTGAACAAAACGAAGATAAACCTCGCCAAGCACTCGACGTTAAACTGGTGCTTCCTCTTCGTTTTCTTGGACCCTGAACGCACGAAGACTCCTTTTTATATCAAGCGCTCGAAATTTGGTGCTTCATGGATCGCATACAGCTTCCTCGTGTTTTTTAAGTTTTCGTTCCAGACGTACAAAGTAAGCCCTCGCATGCCCACTCACCACGGTGCATGACACAGAAGAATATATAAACTTTGCCCACAAAAAAAAAAAAACTTGCAGAAGACTCCAATGGGTATGCAAATCCCATTAAGAGGAAAGAGAATCCGTGATATACATTCGGCCAATGTGAATCTTCTTGTATCTTTTCCTCTTTTGACTGTGTTGCCTGATTTCACGAAGATTCTTGGATAAAGTCCCCTTTGATTTGCAGAGGGGAACTCATCGAATGAGTCCATGTTGACCAGTCCAAGCACAAAACAAATCTCGGATTTTTCATTGTTATCTTCACGACACAAACACCGGAACAATTTCCGTAAATCAGCTCCACCTAATATTCGGCTTCTTTTATGTGCCGAGTAATGTAATTCGAGTCGAATTCGTTCAACGGGCTTAAACTCGAGACATATTTAACATTTCCGTTGACAAATCTCCATACATCACCGCTCTCTATCAATGATTATCCTCTTAGAAAGAACGACAAGAAGTACAAGGAAAACATATGACTTCTGGCTGTGAAAGTTGGCTGTATCCGAGTTTGATGGAGGCATAGTTCCTCGCCATAGATGGTCGTCAATGCCGCCTCGAACTCTCTACACAATATCCATTGGTAGGGGCACGAAAACAGAGCTCGAGACGGATCTCATGCGAGCCTTTCAGCTGGTCAGGGTTGCAGATTGTTATAGAGAAAGAGGCTGTCAACAGATCGATTTTGGCCAGTATGGGATTATTATGCTTGGTTTCTAGTTAAAGACTGAAGGTGAACTTATCCCAACTTAAATGGTTTTGGACTGAATTTACAAAAGTGCGAAATGATTAGGACTTTTGTCTGACAATTTTTTCAAAGAAAATTATATAGGTATATAAAGAGCGGGCAATATTTTTCTTCATCCCTACTTAGAAAAATTTATTTTATAGATAAAAGACATATAAGTTACAGACATTACTCACATGCAAAATCAACTAGAATTAAGAGTGTGTTTGTTTCAAGAAAAGTGGTCTTCAGGAATTCATTTTCTGGAAAGTGGTTTCGAGAAAACCACTTTCTCGGAAAACGATTTGTTTTCCTTTATTTGGTAATATGTTGTCGAAAATATTTTTCGATGTTTGGTTTTCATTTGAAAAACGATTTCAATCTCCTCAAAGGGACTGTCCTTGACACTGAGGAGAGGCAGATGGTCGAGGGAGCTGGCGTGAACTGACCCGACCAGGCCCCGATCCCGATCTCGATTCTGGCCCCGGTCCTCGGTTCCCGGCTCCGGTCCCCGGTCCCCGTTCCTGGCCCCGGTCCCGGCCCCGGCCCCAGCCCCAACCTCGGCACTGGCCCCGGTCTCCGTCCCAGGCCCCGGTCCCAACCCGGCCCCCGGCTCGGCCCCGGCCACGAGTCCTCGGTCTCGGTCCCGGTCCCAGCCCGATCCCGATCCCGGCCCCGGTCCCCGCCGGTCCCTGCCTAGGTCCTCGGTCACGATCCCGATCCCGATCCCGGTCTTGGCCCAGACCCGGTCCCGCCCCCGTCCTCGGCCCCGGTTCCGATCCCCGGCCCTCGGTCTTGGTCCCGGTCCCTATTCCGATCCCAGGCCTCCGGCCCAGTCCCCGGTCTTCGGCCCCGGCCCGATCCCGATCCCTGCCCCGGTCCCCGGTCTCGTCCCGGCCCGGCCTCGGTTCCAGGCCCCGATCCTGGCTTCGGTCCCGATCCCCGGCCCCATTCTCGATCCCCGGCCCCGGTCATCGGTCCCCGGCCCCCGACCTCGGCCCTAGCCTCGCTCTTGGTCCCCGATCCCGATCGTCGGCCCCAGCTTGAGTTGCCGGCCTCATCCCCGGGATCGGCCTCAGTCCCGTTTTCAAAGAAAGTGAGAGACTCTAATTTGAGAAAGTGTTTTCACATTTTTATTTTGAGGAATTTCACTTTCCTATTTTAATGAAGAAAATTTTTGTTGACTGGAAAGTACTTTCCGTTGACCAAATCATTTTCCGCGAACCAAACAGACGAAAGTTCACAAAACATTTTCCCTGAAAATACTTTCCCCAAAACAAACGCACCCTAAGAATTGTATTTTCCTCAACCTGGTTGGAACATCCTTCTACCAATATCCGATTTGTGAGTTTTCATTCTCTAAATATCCCATGCCCTATGCGGAAGGAAAACGAAATATTTCTCTCTCGTATCTCTCCCCCTACTATGCACACAAAACGCAGCTCTGCCACCGCAGCCACCGTGCCGCCGCTCCCCACGATCGCCTCCGAGACCATCAACCACCTCCGTCGCCCCTCCCCGCTCCTCTCTCTTTTCTCTTGCCAATCAAATTCCCCACAATTTTCCAAGACTTGATTTCTTTTCCTTAGTGTTTCCTTGTCGCCAATCCTACGGAACACGTTGCGGGGACACACGGGCACACGTGAGTGCTCCGCACGTGAAAATAGCGGTACGGCCACTAAAATTAGACCTTTGCCGTAACCTTGAAATCAATATTAATGAGGAGAAGTAAAGAATTGATTTCTGTATGTCCAATTGTGATACTAGTTTTTTACTTTGTGACCCACTTAGTCCCTTCAACTAATCTTCGATCACGATTTAAATATGAATTTTCATACTTACATTGATATAAGATTAATTCATATGAAAATAAGAAAGGGGTTTTTTTTTGTGACAAATGACTCAATCCACATCTAAAATCCCTGAAAAGCAATACTTGGAGTAGCCATAAAGAAGGTGGTCTTGATTTTTTTTGGTCAAAAGGACTTCGTTTGTTGATTAGGATAATAGTCAAGAGGTATATAAACTACTTTCAAGCTCCCAGGAAAAAGAAAATAACTAGAAGCACACTTCATCCTCCACGAATAGATTTGCCTTTATAAAATTTCGGTGGCCGATTATCAGATTCAGTGATGAACATAGATCGATAACTCTCACACCAATTGCAACAGCTTGTGGTGCATGTTTAAGTTCAATGTCTCCATCACCATTGTCGAGCAGTAATACCAAAATTGATATGTTGTAAAAGCACAGATCAAATACTTGTAAGGCACTTCCAAATATATATCTAGATCTAATTTGAGAGAGTTAAATCTCTAATTCTAACGTAAATATAAACCAGAAGAGGAGAACGACATAATATCAGAGAATTTATGAAGCAGCGTCATAAACATTAACATCAGTGGCTGTCGATTGAACAAATGGCCGAACTGATATCCACATTCTCCCAAAATTAGCTGTAGGAAAATATTCATGCTCTTAAGCTCCCAAAGCATAGTGAGAGAGAAAGTGAAAGATAGTTCAAACAAAGAAAAGAAACTTGAACCCAAGATTAGGGGAGAGAGAAAAGGGATGTGTCCCATCTTGCTCGATCAGAGATATTTAGAGATGGATGTTGACCGATGTATCATTTAACATGGTGTATACACACACGCCCGCTATGTAAGACTTTAAATTATTATAAACTCTTCAATTTAAAAAATCAATATACGTGTCAATGGTGTGCTCGTATCTCTCTCTGCAATAGTGGACTATTAAATGAGTGATTTTCGCCTCCCTAGAGGCCTGTGAGAAGCGTCACACCTGTTCAAACTCAAACTTTATGATCATTCTGCCTTCTCGGTGAATCATATATGATTAAATGACCACACATCAACTAATCATACATGACCAAATCAATCCCCATATCACACATCAACTAAAGTAGAAACAAGCTCCGATGCCATTTCCATTCGCTAGCCACCTTTAGCAATAATTTGAATGAACTATGAAGTGATAATCATTTAAAATCATCAATGCTACATACAGCATTTTAACTTAGAAATATTAAGAATGCTCATCCCAGACGCCTTTTGTCATAACCAATGACTAGATAAGTATTAATAAAGGATTTCTCCCGCGCCCTCAACCCAATTACCTCCATTTGTCCCACAATAATATAATGAATAATTAATTGGATCATACATGCGCAACGTAATTTTTTTTCTTCCACAAGTGGTGTAATTAGCCCGCTTGATTTATTGATTAGTGTGATTAAAGAACTGAAACCCTCATATTAAGAGTGGATTAGCCCACTTGCTTTGAACTGGCACATAAATTGTAGCAAATAAAAGTGGTTCTGCTTTCTCATTAACTATAATTAATGGCTATAATATGGAGCAAGAAAAAACCAATATACAAATGAATGAATCAATTTGGTAAGCCTAAACGTCATCGTTTGGATCTGTTGCCATTTCCCTCAAACCAGCGTCGAACAGGACGACGTGGACGGATCGTAGAGAGCCGGGACCAGGTACTTCCTCCCGTTGACGCCGTGCGCGTTGTAGCTTGCCCCCGTCGCCTTATCCACCAGCAAGTTCCCGGCGTAGCCCGGGTACGCCCCGTTGGCGTAGATCCCGGTGCAAGCCGACGCCGCCTCCAGTGACGCCCCCGCCTCGCCCTGGTAGTACCGGTTCGAGAACGGGTTCGTGGCGGTCCCGGCGAGGAGGCATGCGAGGTTGATTACCATCCCGTCGACGCCGACATCGCCGTTGGGCGCCACAAGCGGCGGGCTCTGCGGACCGTACAGAGGCTGGTGGAACGGCCACGCGCACTGGCCCGGGCACTGGGTCTCCGAGTTGCCGACCCAGATGTACGCGAACTTGGACCTTCTGCCGTTGACCTTGCCGGAGCCGACGGCGGATCCGTGGGAGCCGCACCGGCTCATGCAGAACCCTTCGACGGCGACGTCGGAGGAGGTGAGCACGATGTTGACGGCGTTCCGCTGCTTGCCACGGGACGCGAGCTCGACGAGGTGTTTGCTCGTGAATGGTGAAGTAAAGGCAAGGGAGGCGAACAGCTTGAGTCGACGCGTTTGCTTTGTTAATGAATTGCTTTCGTTGGACAGCTAAGGGAAGAAAAACAAGACTCTGGTTTTGACCGAAAGAACAAGGACGAACCCAGTCAGTGCCTTTCTTTTGGGTCGCAAGAAAGAGGACGTGCCAGTGGGATAATTGCTTAAAAAAAACCATAAATCGATTATAATTATGTTAATTCAATCAAATTTATCGATTGATAACGACGTGGATAATTTTTAATAATATTTAATTTTTTTCCTACTCATATTGTGGCTGGCGAGGGTCACTAGAGCTTGCCGGCAATAGGGCGAGGGCTTCGTGGTCGCGGCCGAGGCCGTCTCGACGAGCGTAGTCTCTCCATGGCCTCGTCGGCCACAATAAGAGTAGGAAGAAAAAAAGAAAAAAGAAAAATACAGTGTACAATATATTAAAAAAGTTATCCACATCAACTTCGGCTAGCAAAATGGATTGAATTGACATAATTGTAAAATATTTAGGACTCAATTGGACAATTACAATAAGTTTAAGATTTTTTTTTTGTAATTTTCCCACGTGCCATTTGGTGTTGGAAGGGAGCTAAGTTTCAAGCCTCTCATGTATCTCATGTCCAAACCTTCGACATACATAAATCTGTTGACACCTGATTTTTGGTCATTTTTTATTTTAGTTTTTATTTCCAAAATTAATTAAAAATAGCCAAAAGCTCATAAAATTGCAAACTCAACTTTGGAAGCCTTGGCTTGGCCTTAGGAACCAATTTTGAACAAAAAATATTTTTTGGTATTTTTTAATATTTTTTGAATTTATTTAATTATTAAAAATACCCAAAAAATCAGAAAAATACCATTCGTGGTTAGAAAAATACACAAAAATATTCAGTAATTTTGTTGTAATTTCCTCTTCAAGTGTGTCACTTTAAATCTCAAAAATTCGACTCGGGTCACAATGTTCCTTAACAAACATAAACCCGAACCGAGCCCAAAAAAAAATGCCATTTGAGTCTTTTAATTTACAATTTTTGTATTTTTGGAGTCTTGACATTTAATATGGTTGCCCTGCATTGCAAATTAGTCCAATCTTTCATCGAAATTACATGATTACACGAATTGGACGAAATTGCATACTTTCTTTCAATTTAGTCCATGGGTTTCGGATAAAAACAAAATTAATCAAAATCCATGGACTTTCACGTGCAATTGAATGCTGGCCCACAAGTTTTTGACCCTTTTGAAGTCATGGGTGTGGTTAATTTGACTCGATTTGATCATTTAGGACCTCAATTTAAAGGATTTCATATTCGGATAATTGCTAAGAATTTGGGGGTTTTTATGTAAAGTTGAACAAATTCTCCCCAAACGATAAAAAATATTGAACTGGGTCGGGTTGGTCGACCTAGTCAACACATTGACCAGAATTGGTCACGAGAGCAGAACACACCCGCTCATTAGCGGTGGAATCAACGAAAGCAGTCAAAAAGTTGGGAAAAGTGAAAGAAAAGAAGGGACAATGATGAACGATGATGGCGATGGACTTCTTTTGCTTTCTTTTTTTTCTTGGATGCGATAGAGCGTTGGGAAAAATGGAAGAAAAGAAGGGACAATGATGGACGATGATGGCGATGGACTTCTTTTGCTTTTTCTTTTTCTTGGATGCGATAGAGCGAACCCGGGGGGGGGAGGATTTCTTTTTCTGGACTGTCTTCTTCTGGACAAGCGGCTTCTTCCTCCCTTTTTTAATTTTTTTTTTCTTTCTCCTGAAAAACTTCACTTTCTGAACTCGGCGCGTGACTCAGCCCCAATCAGCATTTCGCTTCTTGCTCCAGCCTTCAACCTATGCCTTTATCCTCCAATTCTCACGTGAAACAGCTCTAACGCCTCTGTTCAGCCGCGAATTATTCCCGTCCAACTCCGATTCGCGGCCCCTGTCATTCCCGAGCCCCGTCTCGCCGTCACGATGTCAGATCTATAAACCCGAGGCCGCAACTTCACCGATGCCGCTGCAGCTCCTCGTCATGTTCGGACGCCAGCCATCCGAACCCCGCGGTTGCTCGAGCTTCCTCTGCCGTCGTTCGTAGCCTCGGAGCCGTCCGACCTGCTCGGTCTTGACTCGAGACAGTCCAGGACCTCCGCCGTCTCTTGGAATGTCGTTCGAGATTCCCCGGTATCCACCCGGTCACCGGCCCGCTGTTGCTCTGCCGCTCGAAGCCGCTACTTCGTTCGTCGGGTGCTGCAAAAGAGGGAACGTCGGCAAGGAGATGGTGAACAGGAGGGGACGTGATCGTGGGCTGGGTTGGTTTCGATTGGGCTTGTTGTAATTTGTCTAAGTCTGGGTCTAAATTGATTATTGAAGAATAAAAGAGTGGGCCTGTTTTAGGGCCTGAGTGTACAGACTTTAGGACTGGGCTTGAAGAGCCCAGTCCGTGGTTCCGTGGATCCAGGCCGTGAAGGCCTAGGTTCACCCCTTTTTGGGTCAGGTTCAATAATCCGACCCAGATCTTTTTTTCTTTTTTTAACAGAGTTGATTTAAAAGAGGAAAAAGTTTTTTTTAAAAAAAAAAATTACAGAAAATTCAAAAACAAAATTATAGAAAATTTCCAAGGCTAAAAATGACCAAAAGAAATTGATTTGTTGTCATTTTCGGGATTTTCTCCCATTTAATTCAAAATGACGATTTTACCTCTCAAAGGATAAATCATCTTTGATATTCCGATGATTTGTGAAAATTGCTTAGAATTTGGTAACGGGTCAGGTAGGTGGTCAAACCTTATGTCTGAGATTTCCACATTTCATCGTCCTTTTAGAAAATGACGATTTTACCATTCGAATGGTAAATCGATTTCTAAAATTCCAGAAAAATCCCAAAAATAGGAAATGGCCACAATCAACTGGCTATGAAGTATTTTGGGTAATTCGGTATCCAAACCTTCCAAAAATGACGATTTTGTCATTTGGGCTAATCGTCCCCAAATCTCCTCATTTCACCCCTGGTCCGAAATCACATCTTCCCTAAACCCTCATGGCTATACTAGAGAAACCATTGATTTGAATTGATGTGCATTGATGTGATTTATTTACGTATTTGATTGCGCTTTCATTTAAATTGATTGTAATTGATAGGAATAGTCTTCCAATCTGCATGAAACCCTGAATTAAGCCCACCTCACTTAAAATTGCGCCTGCATGAACTCTTAACTAGGAAAATCACTCGCGTTAGGTACCGAAAGGGCGTTGGTAATGACACCAGCGTAACCAAGTCCCCGAACCCAAAATCTCTGGTTCCGCAGAACTGATCGATCTCTCCCAATCGGTTAGTAAGGTTTCCGGTCTACCCTCCAAGAAAGACCGGTGGCGACTCCAAATGCATGCACAAGTTGCACATGCCACCACGACCACACTGAAGGTCGAAAGCGATCGACTGTTATCGTCGAATCCCTTTGAAAAATACTCCCGCCGCGATTTGGTATGGGCCTGGGAGGGCCCGCGCCGATCCAAGGCCCGCGATCGGTAATCCATTAGCCGCGTCTGCTTTCGGACGGGTCGCGACAGCTGGCGACTCCGCTGGGGACTTTGCTCTAGAACATATGGTTCTAGACCTCAAGTGGACTTAGGCCGTAATTAAAATGCTGAGTGATTTTTCTAACCATGCAGGCGCTCTTGAAGGTGAGGTAAGTCCGCTTACGATAGGTGTTATATGTTTTTGCAGATTGGAGAGATAAGGGGTGTAGTCCGTGATTAACATTGTCTTATGCAGGTTGGCGTAGGAATGTAAATTATGTGGATGATTTGAAGTGCTGATTGATAAACTGTTGCGCATGACTTGCATTGTGATACTCACAACACATGAACACATACAATCGCGCCTAAAACCCCGGGCGCCGCCTATAGGAAAACAATAGAAGGGATTGAAAATGGAACCTCCGTGAGGAAAAACACGGGGTAATCCACTTTTCAATTCCGCTCATTTTGAACTATAGATCGAGCCCCAATGCAACGATAGCTGTGCAATGGAATCGGCCCTTTCTAGAACTCGAGGTGAGAACCTTAACCTTAGGCGCCAAACCCTCTGATTTTTTTAGAAGTTTGCCATCACTTGTCTCATGCGCATGTCTTTGGGCGGTTGGTACACCTAAAACCGCACATAAGTCGACGAGTTGGGTTGGTAAGACTCTCTATTCCCCCCAAATCTATCACTGTTCATATAAATATAGGCATTTCATTCATTGCATTCGGGTGATTAGATTAAATGCCATTTCTAGGATAGATATGTGTGTTTGTCCCCAACGTCCTTGATAGCAGACGAGGAAGGTGATATCCCACGACGAACACCGAGTGTGCGATAAAGGAGCCTACTATGAACATTTATTGAGGTATCACCCAATGAAGATGACAAGTTGGGGCAGGTGATCCTGAAGTCCCGTCTCAAAGATCGAAGCTGGGGCATCCTTAAACGTTAGGATCACATTCCTTTGATTTGTTTTTCACCTCTAGCCTTTTTTGTATAGGATTCATTTTGCTGAGATCCTCTCTATCTTATCCCTTAGATTTATTGTATTAGGGATCTATTTGTGTTATGTATATCCGAGTTGAAATTTGCTGTATTTCTTTTGGTTTATCATTGGAATATGGTAGTGGCATTTATACTAATCACTCGAATTCGCCAAAAATCAATTTTATAATTCCACGGGAGGAAATTGAAATTGGAGGTCTGACACGACCTTTTTAGCCGTATAGGGCAATCCAATCCCAATTTCGCCAGAAGGAACTATAAACTTGAAATTGGCTCATGCGTGTTTTGCATCATTGGTAATCCATGATAATTGATCAGGATTATATCTTGTACTTTTGAACATTCCATTGATTTTCTTGGAATTGATCAAAAGCGATTATCGTGAATTACATTCCTTTCAATAGCATGCTTTCCTTCGAGGAATACTGATAAAAACTTTTCGCACAAGATTAAAACCCTTGTAAAGTTTTTGTCCTTATTAATCACGAGTAAGCATAAGATTGAAAGGGGTCTATGCTTTCTTTTTCAAATTATTCCTTCTGACTCGGTCTTTTCATTCGCAGGTGAAAAACAAGTAGTATAAAGAAATCTTTTCTTGGACAAATCTGCGACTATTCTTCCATCTGATCATAAACGAGTTAGAAAATCAAGACATATTCGCTCGATTTATTGACTCAGCTCGCCCAAGTTGAAAGTATTCGGACGTTCGAAGAAATGAACTGTACAAAAGTAAAAGCACACACACGGGAGCTTTCATTCATTTCGCTCAATCGAAAGAATTCCAAAGCGGGTTAATACAGATTAGCGAGGCGGAAAAGTAAAGCCAAAGTGAGCCCTAATCAGCAACACGAAGGAGCTCAACTGGCCCTCCATGTTACTGATCCTCTGCCTGCACTCACTGCTCCGCATATCAAAATCCGCCAGCTGGAGAAGAAGGCGCTTGCACTCATTCTTAAGATCAGCAACCTTGGCTCTGTGATCTTCAGCAGCAGATTCCAGGTCCCGGACCAATTCCCTCCCACGGGATACATCCGCCGTAACGGTATCGAGTCGCTCTTCCAGCCACTCACTCTGAAACTTCAACATGATGTTACGACGATCGTGCTCATAGGTGGTCAGGCACAAGGCCAAACGCTCCACCAAATTTCCCCGTTCACGAAGCATCGTTGAGACTCGCTCGTTGGCAGTTTCCATAACCTTATTGTGGCTGTCAGCTACGAAGTTAGTCAACGTCAGGCAGTCACAGCGGTCTTCGTAGCGGGCTCGTAAGACACGAGCCACGAGAACTTCCCGGTGAGCAACACGGTAAGCCTCCAGAAAGTTTGCAAAGAGGGCCGGGAAGGTTTTATACTCCTTCTCCAACTCAGTACCCTCGATGGAAGTAGCGTCTGTGGCCTCGAATAGAACGCGGATCTCAGCCTCGATCTCCAGATGATCGGCTATATAAGCATAGCCCCGACCCAAGAGATTGTAGAGTTTTTCCCATCGGGCCGGGACTGCGGTTGAAAAAACGCAAGCATGGGAAGAGTCAGAGGAAGAAACAGAAGGTGAAGCCATTTCTCGTTGGAAGATGGAGGGGAAGACGAGTGCGATGGAATGAATGAAAGTGAAAGCTGGGCAAAGGAGAGCACTAACCTTCTCCCCGTTTCATAGTAGCTCAAAGATGGAGAAAAGTTACAGCAATAATGCTTGTGGAGCCGGGGTAATCAAGTAAAGCAGAGGCCGCTCCTCCCGTGAATCACGACGCCCGCCTTGATCCGCGATTTCAGGCATGTCGGACAAAAGTTGTAAATAAAAAAAAATAATAAATAAAAAAATAAAAATCATCGGTTTCATCATATTAAGTCTGAGCGGGAGACGCGCGTAGTTACGCTTTCTTGAAAACGAAGTGGGAGACAGACGTAGACATCGAGAAATGAAATCGATTCGGCGCCTTTCCGTGCTGAAAAGAGAAAAGAGGACGACAAAGCAGGAAACACGGAATCTTGGGAGAGACGTTCACTTGATGATCTTCGTCCATATTTAGAGAACGTTCCCTGGGCAGGTAGAATCACTCAAAAGAAAGTTTGGAGAGAGTAAGCATACCAGAGAAATTACAAAACCCAGAATAAGTAAAAAAAAAAAGATATCGAGCGACCTCTCCCTGATCCGATATGTTTGGGAGCTGCCGTCAGTTGTTAGAAGTGATCGGCCCAAACATCTTTGATATCGTCCAATTCAAAGACCTCGAAGGTTATGGGATCCAACTTGATACCGAAGTCAGGGAATCCTACCCTTTCGGCAACAAAGCGCGGGAACCCGATGGTGACGACAGTGGTAAGAGGTGTTTCTCACGTTACACCCCATATCAAGTTCGAGAGCTTGAAGCGGCCTTCAGCGAGAACCCTCTCCCGAGCAGGGAACAGAGAGGGAAGCTAAGCCAGAAAGTGGGACTGAAACCCCAGAAGATTAAAGCTTGGTTTGAATATAGGCGAGTCAAATTGAGGGCCCGAAACAGACAACAAGAAATTGCCATTCTAAAGGAGGAAAACGAAAAGCTTCGAGTGGAGAACATAAGGTATAAAGAAGCTCTCGACACTATTCTTCGTCCTAACCGTGACGGTCCTATCGCCCTTGGTGAAATATCCCTAGACGAGTCATGTTTAGGGACCGATAACGCTCCTTCATCGTCTCGCCCCCCTGCACAACTTTCGAGACAATCAGATCTTGTTCCCGACCGTGAAAGGATAAGCCGGCGTTGGATGCCTGAAATTGAAGATAAATTTATTGACGCGGTTCGGCGGATAGGGATCGACGCGGCGCGTCCACGACAAATACTCAAGATCATGAATGTACCTGGGCTAGCTAATACAAGCGTTAGGAACCGCCTTAGGTACCATAGGAGGTTGCTGAAAGAAGGCAAGGTAGCACTAAAGCTGAAAAGGGCCGGTCTGAATGTAGACGACTGGTATGCCTACAACAGCGACACTTCTCCACTCGAACAGCAGCCGGTCACCAGTGTTCTTCCCATTAGCGATCAACCTATTGCGTCCAGTACTCAGATACCTGCCCAACTCAAAGAACCTGGCGACTTCCTTGACGAAGACCTTCATCCACGGGTCGATCAGCTGAATCCCCCTTTGAGTCGTCTCAGTACCCTACAAGATTATTTGCCACAATCCCCGCGAATAGGGACCCCACGATATGAACACCAGCCTGTCGTTAGTGCTCTTCCAAGGGCGAACCCAGTGTTAGCAAGAGATACACGTGTAAATTTGCAGGGCAACGATGGGAATTTCAGCTCGAGGAACCAGTTTGTTCATGCCGAAAGTAGTGGAAGGAATCTATTGCCAGCAATTGAAGATGCCCGACTTGAACATCAATGGCTCGAAGACTCGAACAACTTCCTTGGCGATGAGTTCAATCTTTGGCTCGATCAATTTGGAGCCGGAGAACCATCGCAGTGGTGACGCAAGGCCGGTGATCAAGCGTCTGATGCAAGGCATGGTTACTCGATGAAAAATGTTTAGAAGAAAGGGGTTGAATACTCCTATTGAATATGTTGTTGATCGCACTGTAAGGTTCCCACGGGAACATCTGTCATTAATGTCTAGAACTAATTGCGCGTGAGTGTCAACACCACCCTTTGAGCATCTTCAAGCCGAGGGCCGTGGATTAATCACTTAATCCGTGGAGCAAGTTCCATGAACCATAATTATCACCTGCGGAGCATAATGGAATCTACCCCTTCAACACGAAATACGTTTGGCCGCGAAGCCACCTATTTGGTAAAACGATGTATCGTTCCTAAACGATCTCCAATCGGATACCGAAGTAATGTCTTCTTTCTTTTCCTTCTCAGATGATAAACATGGATAAATCACTCAAGGAGACATGCGTTCAAATAGCAGAACAGACGCTGCCCAGCTGGGGGCAGATGAACCATTGATGTACAAACACTCCAAGCATGGATAGGCGAATTTGATATATGTTGTTCATATCAATACGCAACATCAGAATGGGATGAAAATCAAGAGTAAAGTTGTATCGTCCCAATTTGTCTTGAATTTGGGAATATGAATTGACACTTATTGTTTATCCTTGACAGGGGAGCCGCCTTGCAGACGAACAGGTTTTTACATCCCATGTACTACTCGTTAGAGTACATGACCAAGGGTAGGATGTATCGTTTCAATTTTTGAAAAATTCGTGAACATACAATGATATGCTTCTTTTACATTTGCAGGGATCCGCAGCTGCGACGGGCAGGTAAGTATCCCTTTTCCCAATTAGCTGGAGATAAAAAAATGTCGGAATCCTTTCAGCCGGCGTAAAGATTTTCCAATGCATCGATATTCATGATTTAAATCGGGAGGTTACTTGAAGCATGAATAGAACATACACGGTACATCACAAAATCCCCTCGACGGATAAATTTTGGAGAAAAGGAAATGGATTTTTCCAAATATGATTATTCTTCAAACCATTCAAAAGAAAGTTGCCTCAAAAGAGAGGCAAACCCAGTCCAAACACATCCTACATACACCTGAGAGATGAGTGGAGCGAATCAGACAGCAAAATCTGGACCTACGGAAGTAGGGACCATTCGCAGCGATTACATGGGTTGGGACGACGGAGGCATTCGTTTCATATTCCCCAAACACTACAGGTGACTGTTGATAACCCCTTTGAACGGCGGTTCTTATTCTTAACCCTGTCAAGAACCACCCACACCGGGGCAAAAAGGAAGTAAGTCCAGCAGCGTCAGGAGAAAATGGTTAGAAATTTTCTTACTCGGACTAATTAATCTTTGTGTGTTGTTTATATGGTAATCCAAGTGCCATAGGATGACGAGAAGCATTCATTCTTTATCCCATACACTGTATCATTTGCACAGCCAAGTTGAGCCTGCAAATTCATTTCATGAACCCATTGGTGATCATTCCAAGACGGATGTCGCACCACTTCAAAAATGGAAGAGTTCAAGACTCAGGGATTACGAAGAGAATTCCCGGACTGATATTTAAAGCATGTTTAGACTATATGTCTAACATGATCCCATGAAGATGAGAAAAAGGGGGATTTCAAAAATGAAAATGAGAAAAATCCCCGGCATCAAGAAAAAGCAAAGTGCCTGGTAAAAGCAAGGCCGATGCTCATGTAAGTTGTTTGATTGATCCGCAATGAAGCCGGATGGGAAAAGAGGAAATCTCTAAAGGAGTCAGATCAAAAAGACTACTTCCCAAATGGTGTCAAGCGTGGAGCAGAGACGCAGACAAAGTCGTCAGTCTCTTAATGCGACGAAACGCTCTCTGAAGAGCTGGTGCACACCTCAAAATCGATTGCGCATCCCAAAAACTGAAGGTGCAGAGAGGAAAATGGCATGTGGTAAATTTGCAATGATCACCAATGTCAAACCCTTCGTAATTTCTGGGCCAAAAACAAGCCTTTTTCGGTCCCCAATCCTACCAACATCATAACCCTGAAACAGTCTTCTCTGACTAAGACACTTGGGTTAACATATAGCTTAGCTCGAAGAAGTACGAGCAAGACTATTTCTTTCTCATTTTGCAGGGTTCTTGATTTGTAAACCCGTAGCAGATGGTGAAGACTTGCATTCAATGGCCTCGACTCCAAGCGGGTCCCCCTTGACAACCAATATCCAAGCCTAACATTACGGTCCCATGGAAAACCTCCAGATCGATCGAAATGTATGCGCTGCGAATGATCCTGAAACCTAGACACAGGTTAGTAGGAAGTTGAGCGCATTCCGTACAAAAGACCATTATCACAGAGCGGTGAGGAACCCTCTTGGAGGAGAAATTCTCCAATGGATGTTTTGAACAAACTCTTTTTGGAAATTTCAAATTGTTTGATCCAGATTTGCCGCGCAAGGAATTTGTGATCGCATCTGTATGTTGCAGGAATGTTTTGGATAACCTCCAGCATCAAAATGTACATCTCACGATTAAAACTTAAGTCACACGGTTCTTGTCAAATGGACAGCCGTGGTCTTCCCAAAGATTACTAATGTTTTCTTGGTGAAGAAAAATCTTTCAGGCTCAAACTTCTGTAGGATACCTGGAGAACCCAGCTCCCAGAATGTCGCCTCAATAGACTCAAGCAGTCTCATCGGACGTGGAGAACCCTCGTCATGAGACCCCTTTTCAAAGCAAACTGATGGTAGAAACCGCCTGAAGGGTCAAATCAAGGTAGAAACCGCCATAAGGGTCAACACGAGGTAGATACCGCCTTAAGGATCAACACGAAGGTTCGATCCACCATACGGATTAAAATCCTTGGCAAATCCCAAAGCATGGGATGCGCCTCCCTTAGGTTCCTACTGGTTAGGAATACCATAATGGTATGACCTACCATACGGGTCAGAGCTTAATTTCCCTAGGATATTCTCAATGACGAGTCCAAGGTATCTTCTTGAAAGTTATCGCAACCGGCAGCATCCGACAGGTGAGCTTCAGGTAAGCCTCTCTTACTCAGGCCCATGTTCAAATTGTTAGAGTAAACCGGGGATTAATTTGAACATTCATCAAAAGGCTTAAGGTTCCAATGTCATAGCATTTCTTTTCCCCAGTCGAGTCAGTTAAGATCCAGGTGTCATTTTGTCTTTGAAAGCAACCTCTGACGAGCTCACTCTCAAAGAGGGGCAGCTGTTGACACCTGATTTTTGACTATTTATTATTGTGATTTCTATTCTTTAAAATTAAATTAAAAATATCAAAAAAAGGTCATAAAATCACAAACTCAACTTTGGAAGCCTTGGCTTGGCCTTAGGAACCAATTTTGAACAAAAAAAATATTTTTTGGTATTTTTTAATATTTTTTGAATTTATTTAATTATTAAAAATACCCAAAAAATCAGAAAAATACCATTCGTGGTCAGAAAAATACACAAAAATATTCAGTAATTTTGTTGTAATTTCCTCTTCAAGTGTGTCACTTTAAATCTCAAAAATTCGACTCGGGTCACTATGTTCCTTAACAAACATAAACCCGAACCGAGCCCAAAAAAAAATGCCATTTGAGTCTTTTAATTTACAATTTTTGTATTTTTGGAGTCTTGACATTTAATATGGTTGCCCTGCATTGCAAATTAGTCCAATCTTTCATCGAAATTACATGATTACACGAATTGGACGAAATTGCATACTTTCTTTCAATTTAGTCCATGGGTTTCGGATAAAAACAAAATTAATCAAAATCCATGGACTTTCACGTGCAATTGAATGCTGGCCCACAAGTTTTTGACCCTTTTGAAGTCATGGGTGTGGTTAATTTGACTCGATTTGATCATTTAGGACCTCAATTTAAAGGATTTCATATTCGGATAATTGCTAAGAATTTGGGGGTTTTTATGTAAAGTTGAACAAATTCTCCCCAAACGATAAAAAATATTGAACTGGGTCGGGTTGGTCGACCCAGTCAACACATTGACCAGAATTGGTCACGAGAGCAGAACACACCCGCTCATTAGCGGTGGAATCAACGAAAGCAGTCAAAAAGTTGGGAAAAGTGAAAGAAAAGAAGGGACAATGATGAACGATGATGGCGATGGACTTCTTTTGCTTTCTTTTTTTTCTTGGATGCGATAGAGCGTTGGGAAAAATGGAAGAAAAGAAGGGACAATGATGGACGATGATGGCGATGGACTTCTTTTGCTTTTTCTTTTTCTTGGATGCGATAGAGCGAACCCGCGGGGGGGGGGGGGAGGATTTCTTTTTCTGGACTGTCTTCTTCTGGACAAGCGGCTTCTTCCTCCCTTTTTTAATTTTTTTTTCTTTCTCCTGAAAAAATTCACTTTCTGAACTCAGCGCGTGACTCAGCCCCAATCAGCATTTCGCTTCTTGCTCCAGCCTTCAACCTATGCCTTTATCCTCCAATTCTCACGTGAAACAGCTCTAACGCCTCTGTTCAGCCGCGAATTATTCCCGTCCAACTCCGATTCGCGGCCCCTGTCATTCCCGAGCCCCGTCTCGCCGTCACGATGTCAGATCTACAAACCCGAGGCCGCAACTTCACCGATGCCGCTGCAGCTCCTCGTCATGTTCGGACGCCAGCCATCCGAACCCCGCGGTTGCTCGAGCTTCCTCTGCCGTCGTTCGTAGCCTCGGAGCCGTCCGACCTGCTCGGTCTTGACTCGAGACAGTCCAGGACCTCCGCCGTCTCTTGGAATGTCGTTCGAGATTCCCCGGTATCCACCCGGTCACCGGCCCGCTGTTGCTCTGCCGCTCGAAGCCGCTACTTCGTTCGTCGGGTGCTGCAAAAGAGGGAACGTCGGCAAGGAGATGGTGAACAGGAGGGGACGTGATCGTGGGCTGGGTTGGTTTCGATTGGGCTTGTTGTAATTTGTCTAAGTCTGGGTCTAAATTGATTATTGAAGAATAAAAGAGTGGGCCTGTTTTAGGGCCTGAGTGTACAGACTTTAGGACTGGGCTTGAAGAGCCCAGTCCGTGGTTCCGTGGATCCAGGCCGTGAAGGCCTAGGTTCACCCCTTTTTGGGTCAGGTTCAATAATCCGACCCAGATCTTTTTTTCTTTTTTTAACAGAGTTGATTTAAAAGAGGAAAAAGTTTTTTTTTAAAAAAAAAATTACAGAAAATTCAAAAACAAAATTATAGAAAATTTCCAAGGCTAAAAATGACCAAAAGAAATTGATTTGTTGTCATTTTCGGGATTTTCTCCCATTTAATTCAAAATGACGATTTTACCTCTCAAAGGATAAATCATCTTTGATATTCCGATGATTTGTGAAAATTGCTTAGAATTTGGTAACGGGTCAGGTAGGTGGTCAAACCTTATGTCTGAGATTTCCACATTTCATCGTCCTTTTAGAAAATGACGATTTTACCATTCGAATGGTAAATCGATTTCTAAAATTCCAGAAAAATCCCAAAAATAGGAAATGGCCACAATCAACTGGCTATGAAGTATTTTGGGTAATTCGGTATCCAAACCTTCCAAAAATGACGATTTTGTCATTTGGGCTAATCGTCCCCAAATCTCCTCATTTCACCCCTGGTCCGAAATCACATCTTCCCTAAACCCTCATGGCTATACTAGAGAAACCATTGATTTGAATTGATGTGCATTGATGTGATTTATTTACGTATTTGATTGCGCTTTCATTTAAATTGATTGTAATTGATAGGAATAGTCTTCCAATCTGCATGAAACCCTGAATTAAGCCCACCTCACTTAAAATTGCGCCTGCATGAACTCTTAACTAGGAAAATCACTCGCGTTAGGTACCGAAAGGGCGTTGGTAATGACACCAGCGTAACCAAGTCCCCGAACCCAAAATCTCTGGTTCCGCAGAACTGATCGATCTCTCCCAATCGGTTAGTAAGGTTTCCGGTCTACCCTCCAAGAAAGACCGGTGGCGACTCCAAATGCATGCACAAGTTGCACATGCCACCACGACCACACTGAAGGTCGAAAGCGATCGACTGTTATCGTCGAATCCCTTTGAAAAATACTCCCGCCGCGATTTGGTATGGGCCTGGGAGGGCCCGCGCCGATCCAAGGCCCGCGATCGGTAATCCATTAGCCGCGTCTGCTTTCGGACGGGTCGCGACAAAATCAAAACAAACTTTCCTTATAAATTACAGACATTGTTAACGGTTGCTTTTACTAGTGGATCATCGATGAATTGTGAAGGAGTACCGTATGATGTAGAGACGGGCTTCATGCTTTGCTTGTGGTAGGATTGAAGCTCCTACCTCGAGTGTGGTAAAGTATAAGATTAATTCATACGAAAATAAGAAAGTTCTTTTTGCAACATGAAGGGAATCAATCCCGATTACAAACAGCGAAATTACTCTAGATTAACATCCCTAGGATCATCTTGAATCACTGATCGTAAATGAGTACATTACACGAGGAACGTACCGTAATTTCCACATATTAAGAGTCACAGTGCAGCAAGAGATTTGTGTCAATTTGACATTTTGGAGAAGGGAGAATCGGCGTCGTCATCGTGTCTGTTCTGTCTTTTCTACAGAGCGTAAGAGGAACGTCATTTCTCTGTTAAAAAAACGACGAACAGACGTGATCCTATATCACGTTTAAAATATATAACCGCCAAGGGGTGGGATACCCTACATGGGCGGACCACGGTACTTACCGTGCACCCCATATTATCCAACATCTCCCACTCACCCATGAAGGGTCAAAAACTCACACTCACCCACGAAAGGTTAAACATAATTCTCTCTTTTCTGCAAAGTTCATATTGACAAATAATCTGTGCGACTAGCATATTGCGAGAGCTCGTTACCATACATCCGTTGGGAGTATATAGCAGCTCTAAAATGGCATGTTAACTCAGAGTAGATTCAGTATGCAGTATCCTAGATCAATCAATCACATTTACATCATCTCTCTTGATCTCTTTGGTCTCTTTGAGCTCTCAAATACAATACATTGTATTCAGAATCATGATTAACTCAAATAATCACAATTGGTCGACCTGTGAACACAAAGATTGAATGTAACATCCAAAAAAAGTTGATCTTCCTCTTCTCTTAAACCTCTCAATCTCGGTCCAGCTCGCTTTTCTAGAAATGTCCCATTAGATCGAATCAATCTCATGATCATTGGTAACACCCTAAGATAGCGAACACAAAAAAGAAATATTGGTAATAAGTAAGAGTCGTGAGGGGACTCAATTTGAGGAACTTTTGTCCTCGAGAGTCTCACACGGCTACAGAGTTGAGATCAAAACTCTTACCAACTCTTCTTGGTCGATTCATGTATACGTAATATGAAGTACGTATTACGGTATTCTCTATTTTCCCATGGAGCGTATGTCTTTTCACTTTTAATACCGTACCGATGATAGCTCAGATATACTCAATATCTAGCTTGAGTTCACAAATCTACTCTCTTTAATAGAATCTTTCAAAACTCACATCTGGCATTAAGACAGATAAAGTGAAATATGTGGGCTATATCACTTTTGGTATATCACTTTTGGACATAATGAAAATTATGACCTCATCTTAACACTTCTGTTAAGGCGACATTAAATTTTCAAGCTTTAGCTCTCAATTATCACCTAGATAATAAGCTTGAAATCGTCTCATCTCTATTTATCACGCAGTAAATAGATGCAATTACCTATGTGAGTAGGCTAATCTCATCAATCCGACATACCTTCTCAACATAATATACCAAGTATTAATATGCATCAATGTTATACAAACTCATAGGCATCAATAATGATAACAAATACCATTAAGTGTGAACATTGGGAAATATAAATGTCCAGTACTCCCACTTTTACGCACTTCTAGAGATTTCAATATATGAAACTAATCATTTTGCTAACACATGACTGAGGAGAAATATCTCTAGGTACTCACTTCACAGAAGAGCTGCTATCATTCTGCGCATGTATGTGTACTATATGTTCACATCTTTTCTTACAACTATGTCTTTCACAAAAACATATCGCATGTCTGTTTGCTTGGTCTGGCAATGGATCCTTAATGTCAGCTCTGGTTGCTTGGCTATCACAATTAACTAATAATTGTGCCTACAGCATCTTTAGCAACACCTCATTGATCCAATCATCTCTTGAGCCAAACATTCTCTTGTACTGCTGTTGATAGCACCACGAGATCATCTTCCATCGTGGATAAGGCTATACACATTTACTTAACGCCACGAAATCAATTTCCATCGTGGATAATGCTATACACCTTTGCTTCTTACTACTATAATACAAGGCGTCATTTCTAAGTAAGAATACAAATCTAAACCTTTTCCTCAGTCAACATCATTATAGCCTTCAAGGGGCAAATCTTTTCCTTGATAACTCAATAAAAATTCGACAGCACTTTTCAAGAATCTCAGGATTTTCTTGACGGCATTACAAAGTACTTGACCTGTAGTGGATTGGTATCTACACACCATTTCAATTACATAATAAATATCAGGTCTTTTACACACTTAGTGTACATTAAGCTTCTGACAGCACTAGCATATGGAACACTTTTCATTTCTTTATTTTGCTTGTGGAGTCTCAAGACACATCTTCGGCTCAGACCTTCACCTCTTGCAATAAGAATATCTTTTAGTTTACAATCTTGCATACGGAATCACTCAAGGACTTTATCCATATAAGTCTCTTGTGAAAGAGATCACAATCTCTTTAAACGTATACAGATTGACCACATATCTTCTATATCAAAAATTGGAACATAACCAATTCTGACTATATCAATTAACTCCATACTGCTCCTAGCAATTAGTATATTATCAACATATAATGATAAGACCACATATTGATCTTTGGATATGTTGATATATACAAACGATCTTCATCAATCATTACAAATTCATATGTATATATATGTATATATATATATATATTATATCATTGTCTCGAAGACTGCGTAAGGCCATATATCGATCTCAAAAGTCGATATATCTTTTGTTCTTGGCCTTCTATAACAAACCCAATAGGTTGCTTCATGCAAAATTCTTATTTTAATTCTCCATTGAGAAACGCAGTCTTTACATCAATTTGATGTAATTCAAGATCCATATTAATCACTTTCAGAATAAGGTGAACTGATCATACTATTTCACTACAAGGCGAGCCTTATATCTCTTAATCGAGCCATCAGCTTTACGCTTTATTTTGATAACACACTTGCTCCCAATGATTTTGTGTCCATTCGAAAGATCAATCAGTTTCCAAAACTTCGTTTGATCTCATTAATTCCATCTTTTTTTTTTCCATTGCTTGTATCCACTTTTCCTTATCAGGGCAAATCGGAGCCTCATTTTATACTCCTTGACTTATTCTCTTCTTGTGGAGCAACCATGAAAGCTTTATATTCATTGTCTAAACGCCGACAATTTGACGGAGAAAGCTTTTTGTGACTTGTTCGCCAAATTGGAGATCGTACACTTAGTACATCATTCTCCATTACGCTCCACTCGGATCAGACAACGATGACATCTTCTTCACATCAAGTGGTTGCAATTGAGACTAATTCAAAACAAATTCCCCATGCTCCCACTTGGATAAGATGCCCTAGAAAAATCATTGGCACTATCCTAGAATTCAAACAGAGAATAGTTTCAAAATCACTCGCCCTTTTCTGGAAATTCATTCACTAAGAATGTGACATCTCATGATTCAAATTCAGTTACACTTCCTAATTTCTTGCTTACCTATAACACTTTCCCTTTCGAGTGCTCTTAGTATTTCACGATGATACTCTTTTTGCCTCTAGGGCTCAATTTGCCATACTTGTGAGAGAACATGTGTGTATAGGAAACACATTAAGGTCTAAGAAAATTCAAATCTCATTTTCAACATGTCCACAACTCATATGGAGTAGAGATAACTGATTTATAAGGCACACAGTTAAGTATCTAAATAGCCATCAACAAAATATCACCACAAAAGGTAATACGCACAATAGAATGGTGATGGAGGCAACGACTTGTTCTGCAATTGGTTCCCAGTTGGATCCCCGTTGCAATCCTATCAAGCGCCTAGCGGGCGAGATCCATTGGAATTAGATGGTGATGGAGGCAATGAATTGATCTGCAATTGCACAAGTGAGATCCAATTACAAAAGGCATGGGCAAAAACAGAAAGCACATATGTAAGCTGAACGATAATGTAAATAGTGAAAGAAGGTGAAGCAGGAGCAGGCTCAAGAGCAGCTCTAGTTGAAGTGATTAGTGAAGCCTACAGTTTAGAGAAAACAAGCTGATTAAGCTACTAACAGTTAGATAGAGACAACCACATGACTTTAGGATGTCAAAAGTAGCATGTATCCTAGGCTCATCCTAATAGGATTCTCGGGAAATGCTCTAAATAAGAAATATCATTACACCCTCAATATACCAAAATGTAAAACTAACCGCATTCCCTCTAGCGGGTAAAATTGAAGCCATCAATGAAACTTGACAAGAATTTATTTATTTGGCCCACTATAGTAACGTATTATAAGAGAACACAAGCAATCGATGAGAGATCTACAATCTTGGTCGCATCACATAATTAAATTACAATGTATACGACCTCATAAATGTCTACTTTTGGAAAAGAACTAAACAAAAACTTACCGAAAATTGCCAAAGTGCGGAGAAAGGAAGGAGATTAAGCACATACCTGACCACGATGTGAACTTCTTCCATTACTCAAGCTCGAGGTGAAGGCACACAACTCTAGTATGCCAACATTCGTAGAGTCGTGTGCAGCAGAAGATCCACCATAGGGATTATAATCTAATATCAAAAAAGTTGCAATGCAATAAAAAATTCAAAGGACCTGTTGCCAGTTGGATGGTTTCCACCAAAAATAGAATCGGTACCCATCGGTTCTAGAAAATTGGAACCGCCAACCGGACCGTACCCACTGGTTACTAGCCAAAATCAGCCGGTTGGGTACGGTCTGATCCGATCCGATTTGGATGGTTCATGGGTTTTTTGCTCACTGTTGATACCTGATTTTTGACTATTTATTATTGTGATTTCTATTCTTTAAAATTAAATTAAAAATATCAAAAAATGTCATAAAATCACAAAATCAACTTTGGAAGCCTTGGCTTGGCCTTAGGAACCATTTTGAACAAAAAAAATATTTTTTGGTATTTTTAAATATTTTTCGAATTTATTTAATTATTAAAAATACCCAAAAAATTAGAAAAATACCATTCGTGGTCATAAAAATATAAAAAAATATTCAATAGTTTTGTTTTAATTTCCTCTTCAAGTGTGTCACTTTAAATCTCAAAAATTCGGCTCGGGTCACTATGTTCCTTAACAAACATAAACCCGAACCGAGCCCAAAAATTCCTTTTCAAGTCTTTTAATTTTCAATTTCCACTTTTTATAAGCTATGACATTGGATTCTAAAGTCTTGAAGTGTAATTAGGTCAGTTGGCCCTCCAATTTGATCAATTTTGACCAAAAGGGCTTAATTGCATAAAAATCTTTCAATTTAGTCCCCAGTTTCACAATTTTTGAAATTAAATTTCATACGGGCATACCCATTGAAATTAAACATCTCTACCCTATAGTTTTCATCATGCTGAATCCGTGGGTGGCCTCAATTTGGGCTAATTCGACCATTTGGACCTTCGATTTAGCGAAATTAATTTTCGGATCCTAAAGACAATTTGGGGTTTTCACTAAATTTCAATCAATTGATTCACGAAAATACCCCTATTTGATAGAAAACATGTCAAGGAGTCCGATTTTGCCATCAATTTCATGAAAATAGGTCAATTTGGGGCCCAATTTGATCGAATTGGTCGAACCGGGCCGGTCGGGTCAAGCCCGACCCGACCCGGTCCGACCGGGTCTGCAACTAAGTTGCAGACCCACCGGCCGAAAGCAAAATGGCGGGGGGGACCTCACCGGCGATTAAAAAAAAAAGGACCACTGGGGGTCGGTTGGTTCGAAAAAGGCGGCGACAGGAGTGGCAGGCAGAGGCGAGTGGTCTAAAAAAAGAGGGTGGTCGGCCATAGAAGGGGGAAGAGGCCGAGAGTGAGAGAAAATTCGACGGGGAGAGAGAGAGGAATTTTTAGGGAAGTTTGGGCGAAGACGAACCAAAAACGGAGAGCCCCGGACTTTCAGCGACACCCATAGATCATCCCCGGAGCTTGGTGGCCGTCGGTGAGCTTCAAAAAGGTCGGTATATCTCTCCGACCGCCGTTCCATACACGCATACTACATGCTCGACGAAATGCCAGAATGAACATTGCATTTTTGGGGTCTCGGTCGGGCCTCCCCGAGTCGTATTTCTTGCAAGTTTTGTCATAGAACTTCATTTGCACTCGTTCTAAGCTCGACTTGTCTACTATTTTGCATCGGAAACCGCTGAGAGCGACGGTCCGGGCTTCGCCGGCCGCGGTCCGAACCGGGAGCTCGACGAGCGAGTTTCGGCGGTCGCCGAACCTCGAATGATCTCAGGTAAGCTTCCTAACCTCTCTTAGATGCTGTATGATAGAACAGATCCAAGCTTGAATGCAAAAATTTTTCTGCAAATTCACCTCGCCGGAGCCGGTTCGGTGGCCGCCCATTCGGGGCTTTTCGACGTTGTTTGGTGCCATGTTTTAGTTGTATATTAATTTGGATGATCAGGGGGGTTGAACGGCGTCGAAATCGGGCTCTAAAACGGTCGTTTTTACGCCGGTTTAGGCTCTCCGGCGAGGCTCCGGCGACTTTCGCCGGAGAAAACACTGTTCATCGTCTTCTCCGGCGAAGTCGCCGGTGGTCAACGGTCAGGGGTCAACGGGTGAAAGCTGACGTGGCATGCCACGTCGGCAGCCACGTCAGCGTAGGGGCCCATCCGAATAATCAAATGCCCAGATCGGACGGCCGTGGCTTCGCCACGTGTCGCGATCTGGGATTTTTGGAAAAATTAAAAAGATTTTCAAAATTAATAAATGATTTTCGGAATAAATAAATTAAAATCAATCGAACGGTTGATATTCGGCCAAGTGGCTCTCTGAGGAGCGTCCGATCTTTTCTGAGATCGGACGCACCAGAAGAGGCCACGTGGCACAATAAAAGCCGTCCGATCCGTGGATTTTCTGATAAATTAAAAAAATGGTAAACAAAATCAATAAAACCTAAAACGGCGTCGTTTCGGTCGTGGGCGCGCGGGGCCGATCCGGGTCTGGGTTGTGGGTCGGGTAATCCGACCCGGTCCGAATAATTGTTATATATATTATTATTTTTAATAATAAAATAATAATAAAAAATCAAAAATTCAATAAAAAAATGGAAAATCATAAAAAAATTCAAAAAAATTCGGAAAATTCAGAAAAATTCTAAAAAATTCCAGAAAATAGGAAATGGCCACATTCAACTGGCCATGACCTGTTCCGGGTCTTTCAACCCCCGGTCTTTCCAAAAATGACGGTTTTGCCCTTCCGGCAAACCGTCTTCCAAAAAAATTCTAAAAATTCCAGAAAAATCCCAAAAAATAGGAAATGGCCACAATCAACTGGCCAAGACTCATTCCGGGTGTTTTGAGCCCAGACCCTTCTTAAAATGACGATTTCGCCCTTTGGACGAATCGTTTCCAAAAATTGAAGAAAAATAAAAAAATTCCAAAAAATTCTCAAAAATGGGAAATGGCCACAATGAACTGGCCATTGAATATTTTGGGTAATTCGGTATCCAAGTCTTCCAAAAGTCGACGATTTTGCCCTTCGGGCTAATCGCCTACAAGTCTTCCCATTTTATCCCGGTCCGAAGTCATACATTCCCCAAGCCCTTATGGCTATGCTAGGAAGCCATTGACTTGATTTGATGTGCATCGATGAGATTTATTTATGCACTTGTTTGTGCTTTCATTTAAATTGATTGTGATTGATAGGAATAGTCTTCCAATCTGCATGAATCCCTGAATCAAGCCTACCTCACCTAAAATTGCGCCTGCATGAATTCTTAGCCAGGAAAATCACTCGCGTTAGGTACCGAAAGGGCGTTGATAATGACACCAGCGTAACCAAGTCCTCGAACCCAAAATCTCTGGTTCCGCAGAACTGATCGATCTCTCCCAATTGATCAGTAAGGTTTCCGGTCTACCCTCCAAGAAAGACCGGTGGCGACTCCAAATGCATGCACAATTTGCACATGTCACCATGACCACACTGAAGGTCGAAAGCGATCGACTCTTATCGTCGAATCCTTTGAAAAATACTCCCGCCGCGATTTGGTATGGGCCTGGGAGGGCTCGCGCCGATCCAAGACCCGCGATCGGTAATCCATTAGCCGCGTCCGCTTCTGGACGGGTCGCGACAGCTGGCGACTCCACTGGGGACCTTTCTTCTAGAACCTATGGTTCTAGACCTCAAGTGGACTTAGGCCGTAATTAAAACGCTGAGTGATTTTTCTAATCCTGCAGGCGCTCTTGAAGGTGAGGTTAGTCCGCTTATGATAGGTGTTATATGTTTTTGCAAATTGGAGCGATAAGGGGGGTAGTCTGTGATTAACATTGTCTTATGCAGGTTGGCGTAGGAATGAATGATTGTGTGTATGTTTTATCTTGATGCGGTGATTGTTAAATAAGATGCATGTTTATCGCTTTAGCACGACACCGAAAATACACACAACCGCGCCTAAAACCCCGGGCGCCGCCTATAGGAAAACAATAGAAGGGATTGAAAATGGAATCTCCGTGAGGAAAAACACGGGGTAATCCATTTTTCAATTCCGCTCATTTCGAACTATGGATCGAGCCCCAATGCAACGATAGTTGTGCAATGGAATCTGCTCTTTCTAGAACTCGAGGTGGGAACCTTGACCTTAGGTGCCAAATCCTTTGATTTTTAGAAGTTTTATCCTCACTTGCCTCATGTGCATGTCTTTAGATTGTTGGTATATCTAAAACCACCTAAAAAAAAAATCGGTGATTCTGGAGTCACATCTCGAAGACTGGAACTGGGGCATCTCCAAGTGTTCGGACCACATTCCTTTGATTGATTTGACATTCTTAGTTCTCTTGTATAAGATTAATTTTGCTGAGATCCTCTCTATCTCGTCCCTTAGATTGATTGTATTAGGGATCTATTTGTATTGTATACATCTTGATAAGGCTCATTTCTATCGAAAATGGGGGCAAATTCCCCAAACCCGTGGAGCATAGGGGAATTCGTCCCTTCAGTGCAAAATACATTTGGCCGCAGAGCCACTCGTTTGGTGAAAGGACGTATCGTTCCTAATTGATTTTTAATCAGATCTGGGGATAAGTTTTCTCCATTTTTTTTATCTCATGTGATAAAAGAGACAATGCACCCAAAAGCTCATGCATTCAAATGACAAAACAGACGTCGCCCAGCTGGGGCAAATGAACCGTAGGCGTTGCAAATACCTTCAAGCACGGATGGAGGAATTTGATAGATGTTGTACATATCAATATGCAACATCAAAACGGAATGCAAATCAAGTGTAAAAGGACGTATCGTTCCAAAATGATTATTTTCTTGATATGGGAATAATGCTTCCTTTCTTTTTCCTCTCATATGATGATCAAGAGTAGAGGACGCAGGATGTAATGCTTTCAAATAACAAACAGGGAACATCAAATACCTCAAATGGCGACTATGATCGAGAGAATCACCAAACCGCCACATCACGAATCCCAAGAATATCAAGCTGTCTTGAGACAGATAAAATTGAGCAAGGACTCTGACAATCGAGATGGATGATCAGAATCTGCAAAAATCAATGGGAGCAGGTTCCCCCCATTTGCTTTGAGGAGCCAAACCGGGGGCAAACTCTCATGATCCCCCATGAAAGCGCATCAGACCAGGGTCATCGAATCCAGAGATGACAAACAGCAAAACCATGCCTAACTGGGGCAAGTGAATGGTTTGTACGCAGGACGTTTCTCCTCTGACAAAGTCAATAGACGCAATAACAGAGTCGTCCGCATCAGAATCAAACCCCAAGATACGAATTTGGGTGAACGGTAACCTTGTATCGTTCCAATTTGGTCTTCCAAGACCACATGCCTAACATGAGTTTTTACTCATTTTACAGGAAGTCGTTGGCGCTGAAAGCCTCAAATGAAAATAGCGCGCTAACAGGGAGGCGAATAGAATCATTGGCCTTAGAAGTCAGGATTCCAGGAGAGGGTCTTTGATTATAAGACCTAGTGGATGGTAAAAAGTATCGCTCCTACGTCACATGCTTTGACATGCATTTTGCTAAAATCTTCTTTTTTTCCTTGAATAAAAGGAACCTTGAAGAATGGCGCTGGAGTGCGCCCAAAAACACAAATGGATCTTCTTTGGGGCAAGTTCTTGAGAAGGATTCGTCGCCCAACCAGATGGGAGATCAAGGACACAAGATAGAGGGCCAAATTATGCAAGTCGCGCGTTTGTGTTCAAATGGAAACACAAAGCAAGAACAAGGCTGTATCGTTCCAATTTGTCTTGAATTTTGGAACGCAAACTGACACCTAATTTCCGTCTTTGACAGGGGCTAGCCATCAAGGCGAAATAGGTTTTCACATCCCATGTATTACCCATTGGAACACATGACCAAGGGTAAGATGTATCGTTCCAATTTTTTGAAAAATTCGTGAACATACAATAACATATTTCTTTTACATTTTCAGGGATCTCCAGCCACGGTGGATAGGTAGGTATCCCTTTCCCCAATCCATTGAAGATGTTAAACAAAAAAAACAGAGAGAAAAAGAAAAAGCTTTTAGAATCTGATGTCTAGAAAAGACATAGAATTCTAACTTCATTGACATTCATGTTTTGAAACATTAGGTTGTCTGAACATGCATTGTGCACCATAAAATCCCCTTGACGGGTAAAATTTTTTTGGGAAAACGAAAGAGATTTTTCCAATCAAAAGTTGTTCAAAACTCTCAAAAGGACGTTTTCTCAAAAGACGAGAGGCAAAGCCTAGTCCAAACACGTCCTATACACACTTAAGAGAGAAGTGGAGCGAATCAGACAGCAAAATCTGGACCTACGGAAGTAGGGACCATTCGCAGCGATTACATGGGTTGGGACGACGGAGGCATTCGTTTCATATCCCCCAAACACTACAGGTGACCGTTGATAACCCCTTTGAACGGCGGTTTTCATTCTTAACCTTGTCAAGAACCACCCTACATCGGGGCAAAATGGAGGTGAGTCCAGCAGCATCAGGAGAAAATGGTTAGAAATTTTCTTGCTCGGACTAACATTAATCTTTGTGTGTTGTTTATATGGTAATCCAAGTGCCATAGGATGATGAGAAGCATTCATTTCTCTATCCCACACACCGAATCCTTTGCATAGCCAAGTTGAGCCTGCAAAATCATTTCATAAACCCGTTGATGATCATTGCACATTCCAAGACGGATGCAGCATCACTTCAGAAACGAAGGAGTTCAAGACTTAGGGTTCAAAAAAAAATTCCTAAGTTAATGTTTAACCTTGTTAGACCTTTGATCATAGGTCTAACACGATCCCATGAAGATGCGAAAAAGTGGGATTTCAAAAATGAATGAGAAAAATCCACGGCATCGAGAAAAAGCAAAGTGCCTGGTAAAAGCAAGGCCGATGCTCGTGTAAGTTGTTTGATTGATCCGCAATGAAGCCGGATGGGAAAAGAGGAAATCCCTAAAGGAGTCAGATCAAAAAGACTACTCTCCAAATGGTGTCAAGCGTGGAGCAGAGACACAGACAGAGTCATCAGTCTCTTAATGCGACGAAACGCTCTCTGAAGAGCTGGTGCACACCTCAAAATCGGTTGCGCATCCCAAAAACTGAAGGTGCAGAGAGGAAAAGGGCAGGTGGTAAATTTGCAATGATCACCAATGTCAAACCCTTCGTAATTGCTGGGCCAAAAACAAGCCTTTTTCGGTCCCCAATCCTACCGATGTTAAGACCCTGAAACAGTCTTCTCTTACTAAGACACTTGGGTTAACATATAGCTTAGCTCGAAGAAATACGAGCAAGACTATTTCTTTCTCATTTTGCAGGGTCTTGACTTGTAAACCCGGAGCAGATGGTGAAGACTTTCATTCAATGGCCTCGACTCCAAAGCGGGTCCCCCTTGAAAACCAATATCCAAGCCCAACATTACGGTCCCGTGGAAGACCTCCCGACCGATCAAAATGTATGCGCTGCGAATGAGCCTAAAACCTAGGCATATGTTAGTAGGGAATTGAGTGCATCCCCTATAAAAACCACTATCTCAAAACAAGTGAGAAGACCTCCTTGTCGAGAAATATTCCAATTGATGTTTTGAACAAACTCTTTTTGGAATTTTCAAACTGTTGATCCAGATTTTCCATGCAAGGGATTTGTGATCACATTTGCATGTTGCAAGAATGCTTTGGATAACCTCCAGCATCAAAATGCACATTTCATGATTAAAAATTAAGTCATAAAATTTTGTCAAATGGACAGCCGTGGTCTTCCCAAAGATTACTAACGTTTTCTTGGTGAAGAAAAATCTTTCAGGCTCAAATTTCTGCAGGATACCTGGAGAACCCAGCTCCCAGAATGTCGCCTCAACAGACTCAAGTGAAGCTTTCACTGCTTCAAAGCTGAATTCCCGACAAACTTCGGGATCTCTAAAAAAAAGGGGGGGCGAAGAAAAACCCTTTTAAAAGAAAAAGTCCTAGCATGACGTGGAGAACCCTCGTCCCAGGACCCCTTTCCAAAAAATCAAGCAATCCCAGCAGACGTGGAGAACCCTCGTCCCGGGACCCCTTTTCAAAATTTAGGCAGTCTCATTGGACGTGGAGAACTCTCGTCATGAGACCCATTTTCAAAATTTAGGCAGTCTCATCGGACGTGGAGAACCCTCGTCATGAGACCCCTTTTCAAAATTCAGGCAGTCTCATCGGACGTGGAGAACCCTCGTCATGAGACCCCTTTTTCAAAATCAAGCGGCCCTGTCAGACGTGGAGAACCCTCGTCCTGGGATCCTTTTTCAAGAATTTAGGCAGTCTCATCGGACGTGGAGAACCCTCGTCATGAGACCCCTTTTCAAAGCAAACCAAAGGTAGATACCGCCTGAAGGGTCAACCAAAGGTAGAAACCGCCTGAAGGGTCAAATCAAAGGTAGAAACCGCCTGAAGGGTCAAAACAAAGGTAGATACCGCCTGAAGGGTCAACTCAAGGTAGAAACCGCCTGAATGGTCAAAACAAAGGTAGAAACCGCCTGAAGGGTCAAACCAATGGTAGATACCGCCTGAAGGGTCAAACCAATGGTAGAAACCGCCTAAAGGGTCAATTCAAGGTAGATACCGCCTGAAGGGTCAACCAAAGGTAGAAACCGCCTGAAGGGTCAAAACAAAGGTAGATACCGCCTGAAGGGTCAACTCAAGGTAGAAACCGCCTGAAGGGTCAAAACAAAGGTAGAAACCGCCTGAAGGGTCAAACCAAAGGTAGAAACCGCCTGAAGGGTCAAACCAAGGTAGACACCGCCTGAAGGGTCAACTCAAGGTAGAAACCGCCTGAAGGGTCAAATCATGGTAGAAACCGCCATAAGGGTCAATACGAGGTAGATACCGCCTCAAAGATCAACACGAAGGTCCGATCCACCATACGGATTAAAATCTCTGGCAAATCCCAAAGCGTGGGAATGCGCCTTCCTTAGGTTCCTACCAATTAGGAATCTCATAATGGTATGACCTACCATACAGGTCAGAACTTAATATCCCTAGGATTTTCTGTGACGAGTCCTAGGCATCCTCTTGAAAGTTGTCGCAACCGGCAGCATTCGACAGGTGAGCTTCAGGTAAGCCTCTCTCACTCCGGCCCATGTTCAAATTGCTAGAGCAAATCGGGGACTAATTTGACCTTTCATCAAAGGGCCTCAAGGATCCAATGTCGTAGCATTTCTTCTCTCATTTTCCCAGTTGAGTCGGTTAGGAATCAGGTGCCACCTTGTCTTTGAGAGAAACCTCTAACGAGATTCCTCTCAAAGAGGGGCAGCTGTTGACACCTGATTTTTGACTATTTATTATTGTGATTTCTATTCTTTAAAATTAAATTAAAAATATCAAAAAAAGGTCATAAAATCACAAACTCAACTTTGGAAGCCTTGGCTTGGCCTTAGGAACCAATTTTGAACAAAAAAAATATTTTTTGGTATTTTTTAATATTTTTCAAATTTATTTAATTATTACAAATACCCAAAAAATTAGAAAAATACCATTCGTGGTCATAAAAATACAAAAAAATATTCAATAGTTTTGTTTTAATTTCCTCTTCAAGTGTGTCACTTTAAATCTCAAAAATTCGGCTCGGGTCACTATGTTCCTTAACAAACATAAACCCGAACCGAGCCCAAAAATTCCTTTTCAAGTCTTTTAATTTTCAATTTCCACTTTTTATAAGCTATGACATTGGATTCTAAAGTCTTGAAGTGCAATTAGGTCAGTTGGCCCTCCAATTTGATCAATTTTAACCAAAAGGGCTTAATTGCATAAAAATCTTTCAATTTAGTCCCCGATTTCACAATTTTTGAAATTAAATTTCATACGGGCATACCCATTGAAATTAAACATCTCTACCCTATAGTTTTCATCATGCTGAATCAGTGGGTGGCCTCAATTTGGGCTAATTCGACCATTTGGACCTTCGATTTAGCGAAATTAATTTTCGGATCCTAAGGACAATTTGGGGTTTTCACTAAATTTCAATCAATTGATTCACGAAAATACCCCTATTTGATAGAAAACATGTCAAGGAGTCCGATTTTGCCATCAATTTCATGAAAATAGGTCAATTTGCGGCCCAATTTGATCGAATTGGTCGAACCAGGCCGATCGGGTCAGGCCCGACCCGACCCGGTCCGACCGGGTCTGCAACTTAGTTGCAGACCCACCGGCCGAAAGCAAAATGGCGGGGGGGGACCTCACCAGCGATTAAAAAAAAAAGGACCACTGGGGGTCGGTTGGTTCGAAAAAGGCGGCGACAGGAGTGGCAGGCAGAGGCGAGTGGTCTAAAAAAAGAGGGTGGTCGGCCATAGAAGGGGGAAGAGGCCGAGAGTGAGAGAAAATTCGGCGGGGAGAGAGAGAGGAATTTTTAGGGAAGTTTGGGCGAAGACGAACCAAAAACGGAGAGCCCCGGACTTTCAGCGACACCCATAGATCATCCCCGGAGCTTGGTGGCCGTCGGTGAGCTTCAAAAAGGTCGGTATATCTCTCCGACCGCCGTTCCATACACGCATACTACATGCTCGACGAAATGCCAGAATGAACATTGCATTTTTGGGGTCTCGGTCGGGCCTCCCCGAGTCGTATTTCTTGCAAGTTTTGTCATAGAACTTCATTTGCACTCGTTCTAAGCTCGACTTGTCTACTATTTTGCATCGGAAACCGCTGAGAGCGACGGTCCGGGCTTCGCCGGCCGCGGTCCGAACCGGGAGCTCGACGAGCGAGTTTCGGCGGTCGCCGAACCTCGAATGATCTCAGGTAAGCTTCCTAACCTCTCTTAGATGCTGTATGATAGAACAGATCCAAGCTTGAATGCAAAAATTTTTCTGCAAATTCACCTCACCGGAGCCGGTTCGGTGGCCGCCCATTCGGGGCTTTTCGACGTTGTTTGGTGCCATGTTTTAGTTGTATATTAATTTGGATGATCAGGGGGGTTGAACGGCGTCGAAATCGGGCTCTAAAACGGTCGTTTTTACGCCGGTTTAGGCTCTCCGGCGAGGCTCCGGCGACTTTCGCCGGAGAAAACACTGTTCATCGTCTTCTCCGGCGAAGTCGCCGGTGGTCAACGGTCCGGGGTCAACGGGTCAAAGCTGATGTGGCATGCCACGTCAGCGTAGGGGCCCGTCCGAATAATCAAATGCCCAGATCGGACGGCCGTGGCTTCGCCACGTGTCGCGATCTGGGATTTTTGGAAAAATTAAAAAGATTTTCAAAATTAATAAATGATTTTCGGAATAAATAAATTAAAATCAATCGAACGGTTGATATTCGGCCAAGTGGCTCTCTGAGGAGCGTCCGATCTTTTCTGAGATCGGACGCACCAGAAGAGGCCACGTGGCACAATAAAAGCCGTCCGATCCGTGGATTTTCTGATAAATTAAAAAAATGGTAAAAAAATCAATAAAACCTAAAACGGCGTCGTTTCGGTCGCGGGCGCGCGGGGCTGATCCGAGTCTGGGTTGCGGGTCGGGTAATCCGACCCGGTCCGAATAATTGTTATATATATTATTATTTTTAATAATAAAATAGTAATAAAAAATCAAAAATTCAATAAAAAATGGAAAATCATAAAAAAATTCAAAAAAATTCGGAAAATTCAGAAAAATTCTAAAAAATTCCAGAAAATAGGAAATGGCCACATTCAACTGGCCATGACCTGTTCCGGGTCTTTCAACCCCCGGTCTTTCCAAAAATGACGGTTTTGCCCTTCCGGCAAACCGTCTTCCAAAAAAATTCTAAAAATTCTAGAAAAATCCCAAAAAATAGGAAATGACCACAATCAACTGGCCAAGACTCATTCCGGGTGTTTTGAACCCTGACCCTTCTTAAAATGACGATTTCGCCCTTTGGGCGAATCGTCTTCCAAAAATTGAAGAAAAATCAAAAAATTCCAAAAAATTCTCAAAAATGGGAAATGGCCACAATGAACTGGCCATTGAATATTTTGGGTAATTCGGTATCCAAGTCTTCCAAAAGTCGACGATTTTGCCCTTCGGGCTAATCGCCTACAAGTCTTCCCATTTTATCCCGGTCCGAAGTCATACATTCCCCAAGCCCTTATGGCTATGCTAGGAAGCCATTGACTTGAATTGATGTGCATCGATGAGATTTATTTATGCACTTGTTTGTGCTTTCATTTAAATTGATTGTGATTGATAGGAATAGTCTTCCAATCTACATGAATCCCTGAATCAAGCCTACCTCACCTAAAATTGCGCCTGCATGAATTCTTAGCCAGGAAAATCACTCGCGTTAGGTACCGAAAGGGCGTTGGTAATGACACCAGTGTAACCAAGTCCTCGAACCCAAAATCTCTGGTTCCGCAGAACTGATCGATCTCCCCCAATTGATCAGTAAGGTTTCCGGTCTACCCTCCAAGAAAGACCGGTGGCGACTCCAAATGCATGCACAATTTGCACATGTCACCACGACCACACTGAAGGTCGAAAGCGATCGACTCTTATCGTCGAATCCTTTGAAAAATACTCCCGCCGCGATTTGGTACGGGCCTGGGAGGGCTCGCGCCGATCCAAGACCCGCGATCGGTAATCCATTAGCCGCGTCCGCTTCCGGACGGGTCGCGACACTCACCCATAGTTACTTATATCTCCCAGCAATATGGGCCTATTGGATGAGTAATCTTCGCCTTCCTAAAGATTTGTGAGGAGAGTCACACTTATTCTAAGAGTTTGATCACTCTACTCTAAATCGATTCACATACCACAAATTAACTAATGGAGGAACAAGCTCCGATGCCATTTCCATTTTCCACGATGCTGACCACCTAAGAGCAATAATTTGAATGAACCATGAAGTGATAATCATTTAAAATCATCTGTGCCTATATACAACATTTTTTATTGGTTTTTTGATGCTCCATATTATAGCCATTAATTATAGTTTATGCGCCAATGCAAAGCAAGCGGACTAAAGCACTCTTAATCTGAGGATTTCGGCTCTCTAATCACACTAATCAATAAATCAAGCTGGCTAATTACACCATTTCGCTGTTGTAAATGTATGCTCCAATTAATTATTCTTTATATTATTGTGGGACAAATGGAGGTCATTGGGTCTTGCGTGAGATAGAAATCCATAATTTGTACTGTTCTAGTAATTGGTTATGGCTAAAGGCACGTGGGATGAAAAAAAAAACCAATAAAAAATGAATCAATCAATCTGGTAAGCCTAAACGTCATCGTCTCGATCTGTTGCCATTTTCCTCACACCAGCGTCGAACAAGACGACGTAGACGGATCGTAGAGAGCTGGGACCAGGTACTTCCTCCCGTTGACGCCGTGCGCATTGTAGCTCGCCCCCGTCGCCTCATCCACCAGCAACTTCCCGGCGTAGCCCTGGTACGCCCCGTTGGCGTAGATCCCGGTGCAAGCTGATGCCGCCTCCAGCGACGCTTCGGCCTCGCCCTGGTAGTACCCGTTAGAGAACGGGTTCGTGGCGGTCCCTGCGAGGAGGCCTGCGAGGTTGATCACCATTCCGTCGACGCCGACGTCGCCGTTGGGCGCCACAAGCGGCGGGCTCTGCGGGCCGTACAGGGGCTGGTAGAACGGCCACGCGCACTGGCCCGGGCACTGGGTCTCCGAGTTGCCGACCCAGATGTAGGCGAACTTGGACCTTCTGCCGTTGACCTTATCGGAGCCGACGGCGGATCCGTGGGAGCCGCATCGGGTCATGCAGAACCCCTCGACGGCGACGTCGGAGGAGGTGAGCACGACGTTGACGGCGTTCCGCTGCTCGTCCCGGGACGCGAGCTCGACGAGGTGCTTGCTCGTGAGGGACTTGCCGAGGGAGTAGCCCTCGTCGAGGACTTGCCTCCCGAGCGAGAGCGTGAGCGAAGGCGTCTGCTTCTTGGAGGACGAGAGGTGGTAGTACTTATCGACCGTCTTCCACCATCGAGAGACGGAAGGAGGGGCCTGAGCGAGCGAAGGGTCGGAAGACAGCGAGGCGACGAAGTCGGAGACGATGGTGCGCTGCGAGGGCTTGAAGCCACCGTACCAGATGAGGTTGACGAAGATCTTGCCGGAGAGGAGAGGACCATTATGGTACAGCATGGGCGGGGACTGGTCTTGGACCAGCTCGGCCAGCCTCCTGGTGGCGGAGGCCATCTGGAGGACGGAGAGGGCGAGGAAGAGCGTAGGAAGAGCTGCATTAGAAGAGAAGAACGATGCCATTGTAGCTGAGTTTGGCTTGAGACTGAGGAAAGCGGAAAGCTAAGATAGCTTTGCTTTTGTTTAAGTTGTGGGTTGTGTTGAAGTGAGGACTGAGGAGGAGGAGGATTTATACACGGGAGGGAACGTAGAAGTGGGGGTCAAACTGCGTGAACCTGCTAGGAAAGAGACAAAAGGGAGGGGCAGCTCATGAGTGTGATTATTATATTTGGAGGAGATGAGGATGGCATTGCAATTCCCAGCTGGATCTTCACGAGCAAGATATTAAAAGGATTACTCGTGCTCGATTACATGTTGAACTTTGTAATCATAACAGTTTTGAGTCATCGTAAAAATATTGTAAGCCATAAATTTTTAAAAGTGTAGATTCTATAATAATTTTTAATTATTTATTATTAACTATTGTGGCAAAAAAATTTATTAGCAAAATAATCACTTAAAAATTGTTATATAGTTAATTCACTTACATATTTACGTTGTTAAGATAGGGAGAGGATCCCTTGCCAAGCCGCAAAGGGGGCAGGGGTGCCCCCGTCAATCACGACCGTCCGTTCAATCATGGACGGCCGTGATTTGATCGAAAAAAAAATTATTTTTTAAAGGGGTGGCAATTTGGAGAGATCGAGGCTGTCCATGATTGAACGGACGGCCCGATGTGACGGGGGCACCCCTGCCCGGATTTGACATGGGCATGGGATCCGGATCCGTTAAGACAACTCTTTAAGTCATTGATTGGCAAAAAACAATAATGTTCAATGTATCTATCGTAATAATTGATGTTCTGAACATAATAATACATATCAAATTTTGTTGAACTTTGTTTTTTTTTTTTAAATCGACCGAGAGAAATAAAGTTAGATTCGAGTAGGATAATTACATAAATGGTCCCCAAACTTTGGCAGAATGTGCAATATGGTCCCTAAACTTTTAATTTGTTCATTTTAGTCCATGAACTTTGGCAGAATATGCAATTTGGTCCATAAACTTTTGACTTGTTCAATTTAGTCCCTAAACTTTTAGTGCATATTCAATCTAGTTCTTGAATTATAGGAAAATGTTCAATATAGTCCTTTTGTTAATTTAAGATTAGGGATAACGTTGAACATTTTCATATAGTCTAGGGACTAAATTGAACATTTACTAAATGTTCAGGGACTAAATTGAACAACTCAAAAGTTTATGGATCAAATTGCACATTCTGCCAAATTTCAGGGACTAAATTGAACAAATTAAAAGTTTAGAGATCAGATTGCATATTCTGCCAAAATTTAGGGACTATTTGTATCATTTGGCCGATTCCAGAGAAGAGTATGAAGGAAATCGAGGAAAGTGGGAGGATGGCAGAAAGGAGAGAGTGGTGAGTAGAGGCAAGAGAGGCCAGCTCGAGTTGACGTGTTTGCTTTTTAATGTTCAACAGCTAAGTCTAAAGCAAGACTCTTGTTTTGACTCTTAGAGAACGAGCACAAAACCAGTCAGTCGCCTTCGTTTGGGTCGCAAGAAGGGGGACGTGCCAGTGGGGTACTTACTTAAAAAACTCATAAATCTACTGTAATTATATCAATTCAATTCGCGTTATGGATTGATATTGACGTGAATACTATTTAATAATATTTTATATTTTCTTTCTAGGCTTACTGTGGCCCGCAAGGGGCTTCACGGCTATGGGCGAGGCCACTTCCCTTGATCTAGACGAGGGCAACCTTACCATGGCCTCGCGGGCCATAGTAGGAGTAAGAAGGAAAAAAAATGAAAAAGGAAAAATATAATATCAAATATGTAGAATATTAATAAAAATTATTCACATCAACGTCGGCCGATAAGATGGACTGAATTGGCATAATTATAAAGTGTTTAAGACTTAATTGTCTAAAAAAACTAGGACTAAATTGGAAATTCAATAAGTTTAAGACTTTTTTTGATAATTTTGCCACCTTTTAGTTGGTGTTGGAGGTGGAGCTAATTGTTGAGCATCTCATGTATTATGTCGTGTCCAAACCTTCGACGTCTATCATCAATTTCCCATGAACTTTGCTTATGAATTGCATACATTCTCAACTGTTGTTTATATCGATGGATCAACGGTGAATTGAAGGAGTATGATGTCATCATGCTTCTCTTGTGCTATTAGAGAAGCTCCTACTTCAAGAGCGGTGAACATAAGATTAATTCATATGAAAATAAGAAAGTTTTTTTTTTTTTCGTGACAAATGACCCAATTCACATCTAAAACCCCCCAAAAGCAACACTAGCCATACAAGAAGGTGGCCTTTTTGGATATGGATTTTTTTTTTAAAAGATTTCGTTCATCAATAAGGATAATATTCAAAAGGTACATAAAATTCTTTCAAACTCCTAGAAAAAAATAAATAACTAGAAGCACGCTCTCATCCTCCACAAATAGATCTGCCATCATAAAATTTCGGCGGCCATTCACCAGATCCAGTAATGAGCACACACCGTGAACTCACACTCTAATTGTAACGGCTTGCGATGCGCGTCTAGGTTTGACGTCCCCATCACCATCACCTAGTAATAACACCAACATCAATATATTGAAAGAGCACATATGAAATACTTGTAAGGAGCTCCTAGATGAACCCCTGAATCTAAACTTAAATTTAAATATGGAGAAGAGAGTGGCATAATCTCGGAGAAATAATGAAGGCGTGTCATGAACATCCTTATCGGTGGTTGTCAACTGGATAAATGAGGCAACTGATCTTCACATTCACCCAAAATTAGCTACAAAAATTTATTCACATTCGTAAGCTCCCAAAATATAGTAAGAGAGAAAATGAAAGATTGTTCAAGCAAAGAAAAGAAACTTAAACCCAAAATTAGCAAAGATAGGAATGGTGGGGGAGGTGGAGAAGGAGTGAGACGAGGGGAAGGGAGAGAGAGAGAGAAAGTCTTTCTCTCCCACAGAATGTGCGGCTACTGAAAGCCTACAGTGGAGGAGAGAGAGGGAAAAAGAGAAAAAGGATGTCCCACCTTGCTCAAGGCGAGATACTTGGAGATGGATGTTGACCGATGTATCATTTAACAGGGGGTGCGCGTGTGCGTGAGAGAGAGAGAGAGAGAGAGAGAGAGAGAGAGAGAGAGAGACTTTAAGTTATTACAAACAATTCAACTTTAAAAAAATAATATACACGTCAATGGTTTGCTCGTATTTCTCTGCAATATTGGCCTATTAAATGAGTGATCTTCGCCTTCCTAGAAGTTTGTGAGAAGCGTCACACCTGTTCAAACTCAAACTTTGTGATCACTCTGCCTTCTCGTCGAATTATATATGATCAATTGACCATACATCAACTAAAAGAGAAACAAGCTCCGATGTCATTTCCAAACTTTGACCAACTAAAAGCAATAATTTGAATGAACCACGAAATGGTAATCATTTAAAATGATTTGTGCTATATACATCATTTTCATTAAGCAATATCAAGAATGCTCATCCTATGCGCCTTTTGCCACTACCAATGACTAGACCAGTATTAATAATCGATTTCACTCGCGCCCTCGACCCAATTACCTCCATTTGGTCCACAATAATATAATGAATACCTAATTAGAGCATACATTCATGAGGTAATTTCTTTCTTCCCAAATGGTGAAATTAGCTCGCTTGATCTATTGAATAGTTTGATTAAAGAGTTGAAATCCTTAGATTAAGAGTGGATTAATCCGCTTGCTTTGCACTGATGCACAAATTGTGGCAAATAAAAGCGGTTTGCCTTTTCCATTAACTATAATTAATGGCTATAACATGGAGCAACAAAAACCAATAAACAAATGAATGAATCAATTCGGCAGCCAAAACGTCAACATTTCGGTCTGTTGCCATTTCCCTCATACTAGCGTTGAACAGGATGACGTGGACGGATCATAGAGAGCCCGGACCAAGTACTTCCTCCCGTAGACGCCGTGCGCATTGTAACTTGCCCCCGTCACCTCATCCACCAGTAAGGTCCCAGCATAGCCCAAATACGCCCCGTTGGCGTAGATCCCGGTGCATGTCAACGTTGCTCATGCCTCGCCCTGGTAGTACCCATTTGAGAACGGGTTCGTGGTGGTCCTGGCGAGGAGGCCTGCGAGGTTGATCCGTACTTGAAGATTCTTAATTATGAAGATCAATCAAGGACGTGAATTAACGGAGACAATGATGACTCACCTAATGAAGTGATCTATCTATAGAAACTCATGATCACGATTGTGTGGATGACTTGATCCAAAGAGGTATACTTTCTTTTGTCAACCTCAACGGCTACGAAATCCTTTTGATATGGGAAAATTTTGGAGAGCAATCATTTGGAGATCTTGCAAAAGGCAGTTGGATATGGAGTATAAAAGGACATTTTGAGGTGGAAGAAGAAAGGACGCGGAAACATAATTCATAATTCCAATATTAAGAAAGCTTCACATCCTCCATTTACCTTTGATCATACACTGTAATACTTAGAGGAGAACAAACGAGTGAAAAAAGTGTTAGACGAGAATTTACACACAATATTGTAAACCTCTGAGTTATTCACTAGTAGAATTCAACGGATCAACTACTAGCGTGAAGAAGTGGACGTAGACTTGAACTAAGTTGAACCACTAAAAATCCTATGTGCACTTTCTCTCATTCTTACTCTTTGATTATTTACTGTGATAGTTGAATTGTGCAAAGCGTTGCATCTGGTTACTTACTGATAATGGAATTGCGTAACACATTGCATCTGAGATTATCTCTAGACCAACTAGCTATCATTTTCTGATTAAGTATTGAGCACTCTCATTTATATTTCAAATTGATTTTCTAAAAATCTGTTAAAACACCTATTCACTCTACTCTAAGTGATAACGCTAGCCCCAACAATTGGCATCATAGTCCGATACTCATTTTTCTTAAAGTGTTATTACTTCTAAGCTAACGATCTTTATGGCTAGTAATTTTTCTCCCACAAGGACCGAATAAGATAGCAACAACAGATCATCTTACTTCGAAGGAAAATAGTACAATGATTGACAGAATAAATTTAAGAGATATCTCAAAAGTCAAGACTCGCAGATATGGGATGTTGTCCAAAGAGGGGTTAATCCAAGTGCAAGCACAACAGGCGGCTCAAATGCAAAGGACAATATCAACACTACTCCCATGGCTACTCTAACTGCCACTAAATTAGCAAAGAGAGATGTTCTAGATGCTAAAGCTATTTATTCATTTTACAGTGCATTATCCCCACTGAATACAAACGTATTGCAGATTGTTACTCGTCAAAAGTGATTTATGAAGAAATAGACAGTGTCAAGGAGACCAAGTCAACATCCTTCTTATAGTCGGTACGAAGCCTTCAAAATGAAGCCCAATGAAATAGTGAAGGAATTTTTTAATAGATTCACTAAAATAGTAAATGGTCTCACTTATCATGAGCAACCTTTCTCTGGATCAATGTGAGTAAACAAGTTTCTGAGGGTACTCACAAAGGAATGAGACAATATCAAAACATTCATTCGAGAGATTTAGAGGATATCACCTTTATCCATGGATAAACTCATTTGAACTCTTCAATCTTACAAGGATGAAAGAATAAATGAGGAAACTCACTCAAAAGATAAGAAATCCATTGCTTTGAACTGGTTAATGAAATTTGCTGAAAAAGAAGCTGATTTGCCTTCTTTTCTACAGTGGCTACTTCTCTGTGGAACATTTGAAAATCCCACAATGAATTCGTCTTTCGGGGTAAACCTCCGAATACCCAAGAGATACTGGAATTGTCTCTATTCGTGCAAGCGAATTATAGAAAATAGAACTCCCATAAACTAGAAACGAGGAAATATTCAACCTTTGCGGAGCTGCAAGCCTGGATGCCGCTAGAAGAGAAAGCCCTTAAATTCAACGTTGGTGCTTCTTTCATTGGTGAATTGATGGATGGCGTCGTAACTGGTATATGCAGAGATTATACAGGCGCGATAGTCATGGGATGATTGGTGAAGGTCTCCTCTATACCTCAAGATGAAACCCTAGCCGTCCTTGAAGCTCTCCAAGTTGTAGCCTTGAATGAAGACAGAACTATCGGTGTTACTTTGGAGTCAGATCGTGCAGATCTTGTGGAAGCTCTGATAAGCGAGTCTGTAGATCAATTTAGTTGGGAGGAGCACCTACTTATCATGGACTATCTCAAGCGTCTCAAGGCACCTCTTTATCCGCGTAGCCCATTGTTCGTGGGCTTCAAATGCAGTTGCTATTGGATCGCAAAGAACCAATGACTTGGCTCTCTTCCTCAAAGCTGGCTTTCACAAGCTCTTTGGTTTCTTTGATGCTTAAATTCACCTTGTTTGGATTTTTCCAGAACTTCTTTGTAAGCTAATAAAAATTGTTGTTCCACCCAAAAAAAAAATTTACCAAAAAAATTTAGGGCTGAATTGTGAATTGGACAATTAAAAAAGTTCACGACTTTTTTTTTTTTTTTTTAATTTTCCCATGTGCCAGCTGGTGGTAGAGGTGGAGCTTATTCTCGATCATGTTATGCATCTCATGTCCAAACCTTTGATGTCTATCATCAATCGACACGAACTTTCCATGTGAATTGCAGACATTGTTAACATTCGTTTCTACTGGTGGATCAATTGTGAATTGGAGGAGTATGATGTAGTAGCGGGCTTCAAGCTTCGCTTGTGGTATGATAGAACCTCGAGTGTGGATAAGTATAAGATTAATTCATATGAAAATAAGAAAGTTACTTTTGTGACAAATGACTCAATTCCCATCTGAAATCCCCCAATTGCAACACTTGGAGTAGCCACACAAGAAGGTGGTCTTTGTGAAGATGGACATCGACCGATGTATCATTTAACATGGTATTTAAATGCTATGTGAAACTTTAAATTATTACAAACTCTATATACATTGGCCTACTAGATGAGTGATCTTCGCCTCCCAAGAGGTTTGCGAGGGGCATCACACTTGTTCAAACTCAAACTCTATGATGATTCTGCCTTTTCGTCAAAATATATATGATCAAATCAATTCACAAACCACAAATCAAGTAAATGAGGAACAAGCTCCGATGCCATTTCCACGATACTGACCACCTAAGAGCAATAATTTGAATGAACCATGAAGTGATAATCATTTAAAATAATCTATGTTGTATAGCATTTTCACTAAGAAATATCGTGAATGCTTATCCCACGTGCCTTTTGCCATAACCAATGACTAGACCAGTATAAATAATGGATTTCTCTCGCGCCCTCGAGGCTCGACCCAATGACCTCCATTTGTCCCACAATAATATAATGAATAATTAATTGGAGCATACATGCACAACGTAATTTTTTTTTTCCTCAAATGGTGTAATTAGCCCGCTTGATTTATTGATAAGTGTGATTAAAGGGCTGAAATCCCCATAGATTAAGAGTGGATTAGTCCGCTTGCTTTGCACTGGCGCATGAATTGTATCAAATAAAAGTGGTTCCCCTTTCTCATTAACAATAATTAATAGCTATAATATGGAGCAACAAAAAATCAATAAACAAATGAATGAATCAATTTGGTAAGCTTAAACGTCATCGTTTGGATTTGTTGCCATTTCCCTCAAACCAGCGTCGCACAGGACGACGTGGACGGATCGTAGAGAGTCGGGACCAGGTACTTCCTACCGTTGACGCCGTGCGCGTTGTAGCTTGCCCCCGTTGCCTCATCCACCAGCAACTTCCCGGCGTAGCCCGGGTACGCCCCGTTGGCATAGATCCCGGTGCAAGCCGACGCCACCTCCAGCGACGCCCCCGCCTCGCCCTGGTAGTACCCGTTCGAGAATGGGTTCGTGGCGGTCCCGGCGAGGAGGCCTGCGAGGTTGATCACCATTCCGTCGACGCCGACGTCGCCGTTGGGCGCCACAAGCGGCGGGCTCTGCGGGCCGTACAGGGGCTGGTGGAACGGCCACGCGCACTGGCCCGGGCACTGGGTCTCCGAGTTGCCGACCCAGATGTAGGCGAACTTGGACCTTCTGCCGTTGACCTTACCGGAGCCGACAGCGGATCCGTGGGATCCGCACCGGCTCATGCAGAACCCCTCGACGGCGACATCGGAGGAGGTGAGCACGATGTTGACGGCGTTCTGCTGCTCGCCCCGGGACGCGAGCTCGACGAGGTGCTTGCTCGTGAGGGACTTGCCGAGGGAGTAGCCCTCGTCGAGGACTTGCCTCCTGAGCGAAAGCGTGAGCGAAGGCGTCTGCCTCTTGGAGGACAAGAGGTGGTAGTACTTATCGACCGTCTTCCACCATCGAGAGACGGAAGGAGGGGCCTGAGCGAGCGAAGGGTCGGAAGACAGCGAGGCGATGAAGTCGGAGACGATGGTGCGCTGGGAGGGCTTGAAGCCGCCGTACCAGATGAGGTTGACGGAGATCTTGCCGGAGAGGAGAGGGCCATTGTGGTACAGCATGGGCGAGGACTGGTCTTGGACCAGCTCGGCCAGCCTCCTGGTAGCGGAGGCCATCTGGAGGAGGGAGAGGGCGAGGAAGAGCGTAGGAAGAGCTGCATTAGAAGAGAAGAACGATGCCATTGTAGCTGTGAGTTAGGGCTGAGATTGAGGAAAGATGAAAGCTGGGTAGCGTCGCTTTGTTCAAGTTGTGGGTTGTGTCGAAGTGAGGAGGAGGAGGAGGAGTATTTATACAAGGGTGGGGTGAAGGGTGAGTGGCGGTTAAGGCCGCGTATAGTAGTGTTTCTGTTCCTAGGAGCATTTTTTGAATAGAAATATTTTTTTGTGTTTCTGTTCAAAACTATGATTTTTGGGGAAAAAACGCATTTGGTAAGCAAAAAAAAAAAATACTTTTTTCGGTCGCGGCCGTCGACGACGGCCGGCGACGGGCGTCCGGCAACCGCAACCGACGACAGGCGTCCGGCGGCAGCGGCCGGCGACCGGCGGAGGAGGCCAACTTTTAGCGAGGTAACAGGTGGTAGCCGCGTCGGCGACGATGGATGGTGGTTTCAAAAGTGTTCCAAAAATTCAAAAGTAAATTTTTTTTGTTCCTTTAAAAGTGTTCCCTGGCACAAAGGCACAAAAGTGTTCCGCGGAACACTTTCGAAACATTTTTGAACCATATGCGTTTCTGTTCCAAAAGTGTTCTCGGAATACTTTTGAAACAGAAACATTTTTCCTGGCTACCATCGATACAAAGCTTAAAGTGCGTGAACCAGCCTAGAAAGAGACAAAAGGATGGCAGCTCATGAGTGTAATTATTAAATTTCGAGGAGATGAGGATGGTCTCGCAATTCCCAGTTGCTTCTTCACCAGCGAGATAACAACAAGGTCTAGTATTGTGAGAAGATATTGGGTGGGGCGCATAGGGCCGCCCCACCCAAAATTTTTCCTAGTATTGTACTCGATCATATGTTGGACTTTACTGGCATAATAGTTTTGAAGTTGACTGATCCTGACAATTACAGCTATAAATTTTTAAAAGTATGGACTCCGTAATAGTTTTTAATTAATTAGTATTTATTTTTTTTATAAAAAAACTGTTAGCACAAAAATTACCAAAAAACTGTTATTGCATGTTTAATTATCACTTGTGCGGTTAAGACAACTTTTTAAGTCACCAATCAGCAAAAAAATAATCATGCTTGATGTACCTATTGTAATCTATCAAATTTTGTTAAAGTTTCTTTTTTTTATATATATATTTAAAATCGATCGAGAAACGAAGCCAGATTTGAGCGACGACTGACGAAAGAAATCGAGGAAGGTGAGAGCCAGTGGGTGGTAGCGAGGAGAGAGTGGTGTAGTAAAAGGCAAGAGAGGCCAGGGTGATTTGACGTGTTTTGCTTGTTAATAAATTGCTTTTCGTAGGACAGCTAAGGGGAAAAAAAAAAAACAAGACCCTTGTTTTGACCGAGAGAACAAGGACAAAAACAAGTTAGCAGCCTTCGTTTGGGTCGGAAGAAAGTGCCAGCGGGATAATTTCTAAAAACATTAATAAATATATTATAATTATATCAATTCTGTTCACTTTATCGACTATTACTGATATTTTAATATTTGATACTTTTTTTCTTCCTACTCTTCCTGTGGCCCATGAGGGCTTCGCAGCTCCGGACGAGTCCGCCTTCCCTTGATCTGGATGAGGGCAGCCTTACCATGGCCTCGCCGGCCACAATAGGAGCAGGTTATGTAGTACCGATACGATATGTGATACGGGACACGATACGATACGATACGTCGATACGTGATTTCTCAAAAAATAAAAATTTTCGATACGCTGGGATACGTTATATATTAAATATATATTTTTATATATACATTTAAATTATTATTTTTATGAACTCCAAACATCACATATAAGCCTCACATATATGTCTAAATATCATAGCTATTTCATATTTGACGAAAAATGTTAGTGAAAAACTAAAAAAAAGTTCAAATGCTCCATAAATTGTATTAACGAGCGAAATACGTTGTAAATTAGGCCCGAGAAATTGAGAGGGTTTTCTGGACTTGGGCCCGAAATACTTCAATTTATAACTTGGAACCCGAATTTGAACTCAATGAGCCCAAACACAATTTTGATTTCATGGGGAGACGCTCCGACACGTGTCGAACACGCGTGTCAGGGTCATTGACCATTCGGACACGCTCGGACACGCGTTGACCGCGTGTCCGAGAGTATCAGATACGGCGAAGTATCTGATACGCAAAATTTTTTCAAATAGGAGTATCGGTGCTACATAGAGCATGAATAAAAAAAGAAAAAAAATATAATCTAAAATATTACTAAAAATTATTCACATCAGCATTGTTTAGCAAAGTAAACTAAATTGACACAATTGCAAAATATCTATGACTTAATTGGCCAAAAAATGTTTAGGACTAAATTGGACAATTCAATATGATTAAAACTTTTTTGGTAATTTTTTTCACATGCTAGCTAGTCTTGGAGGTGGAGCTAATTGTTGAGCATCTCATCTATCTCATGTCCAAACTTTCGATGTCTATCATCAATCGCCACGGACTTTCCTTATGAATCGTAGACATTGTCAACGGGTGTTTCTATCAGTGGATCAAGGTGAATTGAAGGAGTATGAAGTAGCGACGGGTATCATTCTTCGCTTGTGGTATTATAGAAGCTCTTGCTTTGAGTGTGTGAACTATAAGATTAATTCATATGAAAATAAGAAAGTTTCTTTTGTGACAAATGACTCAATCCACATCTAAAATCCCCGAAAAGAAATACTTGGATTAGCCATAAAGAAGGTGGTCTTTATTTATTAATTTATTTTTGTCAAAAGAAAGACTTCGTTTGTTGATCAGGATAATAGTCGAGAGGTATATAAACTGCTTTCAAGCTCCCAGAAAAAAGCAAATAACTAGAACACACTTCATCCTCCAAGAATAGATCCGTCTTTATAAAATTTCGACGGCCAATCACCAGATTCAGTAATGAACACAGATCGATATCTCCATCACCATTGCCGAGCAATAATACTAACATCCAACATGTTGAAAGAGCTCGGATCAAATACTTGTAAGGAACTCCCATATGTATATCTAGATCTAATTTGTGAGAGTAAAATCCCTAATTCTAAATCTAAATATAAGTCAGAAGAGGAGAGTGATATAATATTAGATAATTTATTAAGCCACGTCATAAATATCCTCATCGGTGGTTGTCGACTGGACAAATGACCGAACTAATCTCCACATTCTCTCAAGATTAGTTGGAGGAAAATATTCATGTTCGTAAGCTCCCAAAGCATAATGAGAGAGAAAATGAACGATAGTTCAAACAAAGAAAAGAAACTTAACCCAAGATTAGTAAAGATAGGAATGGTGACTGAGAAGGAGTGAGAGAGGGGGGGAGGGAGAGAAAGAAAAAGTCTTTCTATCCCTAATGTGCAACGGTTAAAACCCTAGGGTGGAGGAGGGGGAGAGAGAAAAAGGTTGTGTCCTATCTTGCTCGCTCAGAGATATTTGAAGATGGATGTTGACCGATATATATATATATATATATAATGCTATGTAAGACTTTAAGTTATTACAAACTCTTCAACTTAAAAAACCAATATACGAGTTAATGGTTTGCTCGTATTTCTCTCTCTGCAATAGTGGCATGCTAAATGATTGATCTTCGCCCCCCTTGAGGTTTGTGAGAAGCGTTACACCTATTCAAACTCAAACTTTATGATCACTCTGTCTTCTCGGCGAATCATATATGATCAAATGACCACAAATCAATTAATCATACATGACCAAATCAATCCCCATATCACACATAAACTAAAGTAGAAATAAGCGCCGATGCCATTTCCATTCGCTAACCACCTTTAGCAATAATTTGAATGAACTATGAAGTGACAATCATTTAAAATAATCTATGTTGTATAGCATTTTCACTAAGAAATATCGAGAATGCTCATCCCACGTGCCTTTTGCCATAACCAATGACTAGACCAGTATAAATAATGGATTTCTCTCGCACCCTCGAGGCTCGACCCAATGACCTCCATTTGTCCCACAATAATATAATGAATAATTAATTGGATTATACATGCACAACGTAATTTTTTTTCTTCCACAAGTGGTGTAATTAGCCCGCTTGATTTATTGATTAGTGTGATTAAAGAACTGAAACCCTCAGATTAAGAGTGGATTAGCCCACTTGCTTTGAACTGGCACATAAATTGTAGCAAATAAAAGTGGTTCTGCTTTCTCATTAACTATAATTAATGGCTATAATATGGAGCAAGAAAAAACCAATATACAAATGAATGAATCAATTTGGTAAGCCTAAACGTCATCGTTTGGATCTGTTGCCATTTCCCTCAAACCAGCGTCGAACAGGACGACGTGGACGGATCGTAGAGAGCCGGGACCAGGTACTTCCTCCCGTTGACGCCGTGCGCGTTGTAGCTCGCCCCCGTCGCCTTATCCACCAGCAAGTTCCCGGCGTAGCCCGGGTACGCCCCGTCGGCGTAGATCCCGGTGCAAGCCGACGCCGCCTCCAGCGACGCCCCCGCCTCGCCCTGGTAGTACCCGTTCGAGAACGGGTTCGTGGCGGTCCCGGCGAGGAGGCCTGCGAGGTTGATTACCATCCCGTCGACGCCGACGTCGCCGTTGGGCGCCACAAGCGGCGGGCTCTGCGGGCCGTACAGAGGCTGGTGGAACGGCCACGCGCACTGGCCCGGGCACTGGGTCTCCGAGTTGCCGACCCAGATGTACGCGAACTTGGACCTTCTGCCGTTGACCTTGCCGGAGCCGACGGCGGATCCGTGGGAGCCGCACCGGCTCATGCAGAACCCTTCGACGGCGACGTCGGAGGAGGTGAGCACGATGTTGACGGCGTTCCGCTGCTCGCCACGGGACGCGAGCTGGACGAGGTGTTTGCTCGTGAGGGACTTTCCGAGGGAGTAGCCCTCGTCGAGGACTTGCCTCCCGAGAGAGAGCGTGAGCGAAGGCGTCTGCCTCTTGGAGGACGAGAGGTGGTAGTACTTATCGATCGTCTCCCACCACCGAGCGACGGAAGGAGGTGCCTGAGCGAGCGAAGGGTCGGAAGACAGCGAGGCGATGAAGTCGGAGACGATGGTGCGCTGGGAGGGCTTGAAGCCGCCGTACCAGATGAGGTTGACGGAGATCTCGCCGGAGAGGAGAGGGCCATTATGGTACAGCATGGGCGGGGACTGGTCTTGGACCAGCTCGGTCAGCCTCCTGGTGGCGGAGGCCATCTGGAGGAGGGAGAGGGCGAGGAAGAGCTTCGGAAGAGCTGCATTATAAGCGTAGAACGATGCCATTGTTGCTGTGAGTTAGGGCTGAGATTGAGGAAAGATGAAAGCTGAGGTAGCTTGGCTTTTGTTCAAGCTGTGGGTTGTGTTGAAGTGCGGAGGAGGAGGAGGAGTATTTATACAAGCGTGGGATGAAGGGCGAGTGGGGGTTAAAGTGCGCGAACCAGCCTGGAAAGAGACAAAAAGGAAGGCAGCTCATGAGTGTAATTATTAAATTTCGAGGAGATGAGGATGGTCTTGCAATTCCCAGTTGCTTCTTCACCAGCAAGATAACGGATTCAAAAAGGTCTAGCAGCTCTCGATTGTATGTTGGACTTTACTGGCATGATAACTTTGAATTAATAACATATGTTGTGAGCTGTAAATTTTTAAAAGTATGGACTCTATAATAATTTTTAATTATTTATTATTTATTTTTTTTGGTAAAAAAACTGTAAGCGCAATAATTAGCGAAAAACTGTTGTGTAATTAAATTACTTGCATGTTCAATTATCGTTTACACATACCACAAGACTCTGGTAGCGGGGACTGAGAGAGTGGTGAAGTAAAGGCAAGAGAGGCGGCCAGCTTGAGTTGACGCGTTTGCTTTGTTAATGAATTGCTTTCGTTGGACAGCTAAGGGAAGAAAAACAAGACTCTGGTTTTGACCGAAAGAACGAGGATGAAGCCAGTCAGTGCCCTTCTTTCGGGTCGCAAGAAAGAGGACGTGCCAGTGGGATAATTGCTTAAAAATAATAATCATAAATCGATTATAATTATGTTAATTCACTCAAATTTATCAACAATAACGACTTGGATAATTTTTAATAATATTTTATTTTTCTTCCAACTCATATTGTGGCTGGTGAGGGTCACCAGAGCTTGCCGGCAATAGGGCGAGGGCTTCGTGGTTGCAACCGAGGCCGTCTCCCCCGATCTAGACAAGGGTAGTCTCTCCATGGCCTCGTCGGCCACAATAAGAGTAGGAAGAAAAAAATAAAAAAGAAAAAAGAAAAATATATTGTACAATATATTAAAAAAATTATCCACATCAACTTCGGCCAACAAAATGGATTGAATTGACGTAATTGCAAAATATTTAGGGTTCAATTGGACAATTGAAATAAGTTTAAGATTTTTTATTTTTATTTTTATTTTTTGTAATTTTCCCACGTGCCATTTGGTGTTGGAGGTGGAGCTAAGTTTCAAGCCTCTCATGTATCTCGTGTCCAAACCTTCGATGTACATAAATCAAAACGAACTTTTCTTATAAATTACAGACATTGTTAACGGTTGCATCTACCAGTGGATCATCAATGAATTGTGACGGAGTACCGTATGATGTGGAGACAGGCTTCATGCTTTGCTTGTGGTAGGATTGAAGCTTCTACCTCGAGTGCGGCAAAGTATCAGATTAATTCATATGAAAATAAGAAATTTCTTTTTGTGACAAATGACTCAATTCACATCTAAAATCCCCTAAAAGCAATACTTGGAGTAGCCATGCAAGAAGGTGGTCTTTTTGGAGATAAATGCTGACCGATGTATCATTTAATATGGTATTTATATGATATGTGAAACTTTAAATTATTACAAACTCTTTATCTTAAAGAACTCACTTATGCGTCAATGGTTATTTGTAAGGGTGATCGATTCCAAGATAGATGGTTCCTACCTTAGAATCGAGAACCGCCCGCTAGGGACAGGATCCACAAAATGCGAACCGTAAACCCGCTTGTTCTATGGATCCACCCAAGAACTGAACCACCGGTCCGATCCGGTTCCCGATTGGATCCTGGTTGCGGTCCTACTAAGCGCCTAGCGGGCGAGATCCATTGGAATTAAATGGTGATGGAGGCAATGAATTGATCTGCAATTGCACAAGTGAGATCCAATTACAAAAGGCCGTGGCAAAAACAGAAAGCACATATGTAAGCTGCACGATAATGCAAACAGTGAAAGGAGGTGAAGCAGGAGCAGGTTCAAGAGCAGCTCTAGTTGAAGTGGTTAGTGAAACCTACAGTTTAGAGAAAACAAGCTGGTTAAGCTGCTGATAGTTAGATTGAGACAACCAAGCTTAAGCAGATGATTTTAGGATGTCAAAAGTAGTATGTACTCTAGGCTCATCCTAATAGGATTCTCGGTGAACGCTTTAGATAAGAAATATCATTCCATCCACAATATACCAAAATGTAAAACTAACTGCATTCCCTCTAGCGGGTGAAATTGAAGCCATCAATGAAACTTGACAAGAATTTATTTGTTTGCCCACTATAGTAACGTATTATAAGAGAACACAAGCAACCCATGAGAGATCTACAAGAATTAATTACAATGTGTACGACCTCAGAAATGTCTACTTTTGGGAAAGAACAAAACAAAAACTTACCCAAAATTGCCAAAGTGCGGAGAAAGGAAGGAGATTAAGCACATACCTGACCACGAGGTGAATTTCAGGCCAGTTTGGTTTAGCATTTGACCAAGGGCCTTTGAATAAATGCAAATACCTTTGGGCTAAAGATATTTTTCAAAATGCAAGTAGCATTTGACAAAGTATTTTTTAGAAACGCATTTGAAAGCAACTTTGGCGTAAATGCCGTTTGGTGAAAAATATACTTTGTAAAGTATTTTTACTTATATATATATATATATATATATATATATATATATATATATATATATATAAAGTGGTGGTGGGTGATCGCCGACGGCGGTGGCGATCGGCGACGGAGAAACAGGCGACGGCGACGACCGGCGGCATGAGGCGATTAGTGACCGACGGCGACGACCTCTCGGTGACGACGGCGACCCGCGGCGAGTGGAGACGGCAATGGCGACCGACGGAGGCGGCGACCGGCAGATGCGACGATAGGCGGCGGCGTTCGGCAGCGATCGAGACGGCGACGGAGACGGCGATCGGTGACGGCGACAGCGACCGGCGGCGGGTGGAGACGACCACAGCGACTGGCGGCGGGCAGCGGCGACGTCCGGCGATCACCAGCGGCGGCCATCGTCCTGCCACCGGCGGCGGCGACGGCGGCGGCGACGGCGACGGCGACCGGCGACGAGAGGTAGCGGCGACAACGATGAGTGGTGGCGGCCGGCCGCGTGCGGGAGGCGACAGGTGAATGTGACAATGTTAAAAAAAAATTAGTTGCATTTGATATGCAACTTCCCCAAGTACCTCCAGAGGTACTTTGTGGCCTTTGGAGAGCATTTGAGTTGCAATTGCATATGCCCAAAGTAAGCCAAAAAATGAACCAAACAACATTTGCATTTGGCCAATGGACTTTAGAGCCCCTATGCTCATTTCAAATATTGAACCAAACATGGCCTTCTTCCATTACTCAAGCTCAAGATGAAGGCACACAACTCCAGTACGTCAACATTCGTAGAGTCGTGTGCAGCAAATGATCCACCATAGGGATTAGAATCTAATATCAGAAAAGTTGCAATGCAACAAAAAATTCAAAGAACCGGCTGCCAGTTGGATGGTTTCCCCCAAAAATCGAACCGGTACACATCGGTAGTAGAAAATTGGAACTGGCAACCGGACTGTACCCGTTGGTTACTATCTAAAATCAACCGGTTGGTTGGGTATGATCCGATCCGATCCGATCCGGTTTGAATGGTTCGGTTTTTTGCTCACCCCTAGTTATTTATATCTCCCAACAAATATAGGCCTACTAGATGAGTAATCTTCATCTCCCTAGAGAGTTGTGAGGAGCGTCACACTTATTCAAAGAGTATGATCACTCTACTCCAAATCGATTCACATACCACAAATTAACTAATGGAGGAACAAGCTCCGACGCCATTTTCACGATGCTGAACACCCAAGGGCAATAATTTGAATGAACCACGAAGTGACAATCATTTAAAATCATCTGTGCCTATATACAATATTTTCACTAAAAAAATATCAAGAGTGCACACCCCACGTGCCTTTTGTCACAGCCAATTACTAGAACAGCATAAATAATGGATTTCTCTCACACCCTCGACCAATTACCTCCATTTGTCCCACAATAATATAATGAATAATCAATTGGAGCATACATTCACAACAGCGAAATGGTGTAATTAGCAAGCTTGATTTATTGATTAGTGTGATTAAAGAGCCGAAATCCTCGGATCAAGAGTGGTTTAGTAGCGCATAAACTGTAGCAAATAAAAGTGGTTCGCCTTTTCCATTAACTATAATTAATGGCTATAACATGGAGCAACTAAAAACCAATAAAAAATGAATGAATCAATCTGGTAAGCCTAAACGTCATCGTCTGGATCTGTTGCTATTTTCCTCGCACCAGCGTCGAACAAGGCGACATAGACGGATCGTAGAGAGCCGGGACCAGGTACTTCCTCCCGTTGACGCCGTGCGCATTGTAGCTCGCCCCCGTCGCCTCATCCACCAGCAACTTCCCGGCGTAGCCCAGGTACGCCCCGTTGGCGTAGATCCCGGTGCAAGCCGATGCCGCCTCCAGCGACGCTCCGGCCTCGCCCTGGTAGTACCCGTTCGAGAACGGGTTCGTGGCGGTCCCGGCGAGGAGGCCTGCGAGGTTGATCACCATCCCGTCGACGCCGACGTCGCCGTTGGGCGCCACAAGCGGCGGGCTCTGCTGGCCGTACAGGGGCTGGTGGAACGGCCACGCGCACTGGCCCGGGCACTGGGTCTCCGAGTTGCCGACCCAGATGTAGGCGAACTTGGACCTTCTGCCGTTGACCTTACCGGAGCCGACGGCGGATCCGTGGGAGCCGCACCGGCTCATGCAGAACCCCTTGATGGCGACGTCGGAGGTGGTGAGCACGATGTTGACGGCGTTCCGCTGCTCGCCCCGGGACGCGAGCTCGACGAGGTGCTTGCTCGTGAGGGACTTCCCAAGCGAGTAGCTCTCGTCGAGGACTTGCCTCCTGAGCGAAAGCGTGAGCGAAGGCGTCTGCTTCTTGGAGGACGAGAGGTGGTAGTACTTATCGACCGACTTCCACCATCGAGAGACGGAAGGAGGGGCCTGAGCGAGCGAAGGGTCGGAAGACAGCGAGGCCACGAAGTCGGAGACGATGGTGCGCTGGGAGGGCTTGAAGCCGCCGTACCAGATGAGGTTGACGGAGATCTTGCCGGAGAGGAGAGGGCCATTATGGTACAGCATGGGCGAGGACTGGTCTTGGACCAGCTCGGCCAGCCTCCTGGTGGCGGAGGCCATCTGGAGGAGGGAGAGGGCGAGGAAGAGCGTAGGAAGAGCTGCATTAGAAGAAAAGAACGATGCCATTGTAGCTGAGTTTGGCTTGAGACTGAGGAAAGCGGAAAGCTGAGATAGCTTTGCTTTTGTTTAAGTTGTGGGTTGTGTTGAAGTGAGGACTGAGGAGGAGGAGGATTTATACACGGGAGGGAACGTAGAAGTGGGGGTCAAACTGCGTGAACCTGCTTGGAAAGAGACAAAAGGGAGGGGCAGCTCATGTGTGTGATTATTATATTTCGAGGAGATGAGGATGGCCTTGCAATTCCCAGCTGGATCTTCACGAGCAAGATATTAAAAGGATTACTCGTGCTCGATTACATGTTGAACTTTGTAATCATAACAGTTTTGAGTCATCGTAAAAATATTGTAAGCCATAAATTTTTAAAAGTGTAGATTCTATAATAATTTTTAATTATTTATTATTAACTTTTGTGGCAAAAAAAAATATTAGCAAAATAATCACTTAAAAATTGTTATATAGTTAATTCACTTACATATTTACGTTGTTAAGATAGGGAGAGGATCTGGAAAAATTGTCAAAAAAGTCCTAAACCTATTGCATTTTTGCTGATTCAGTCCTAAACCTTTTAATTTGGCCGATTCAGTCCTAAACTTTTTCATATTTTGCCGATTCAGTCCTAAACCTTTTAATTTTGCCGATTTAGTCCTAAACCTTTTTATTTTTTGTCAGTTTAGTCTTCCGGCCGATTTACCTCTCGGAAATTGCTCACGTAGATTCCTGGTCAACGCCGGCCGTCCTACGTGGCCGGTCCGGCATTGACGTGGCCGCCGAAAAATGAAAACGATGACGTTTTTTTTTCCTGGGTAAATAGCCATCAAAGCATGCCCAAATTGAGAACCCTAAAAGTCCCTCCTCACTCCGTCATTCCTCACGACACTGAAAACACGCCCAAATTGAAGTCTCTCATTCCTCCACGCCGGAGCGATGCTAAACGGCTGTCGGATGCTCGACGACGCTCCTCCCGTTCGCGACGTCTCTCGTCGACAATAGCCCCTGGCGGGCGACGACGAGCGATGACTCTCGACGTAACGAGCAATCAATCGCCCCTGGGTCCTCGGCGATGAGCGACTACTCTTGACGACGCAGAGGGGATATAAGCGAGCAGTCGGCAGGGACATTGGCGACGACTTGACGGGAAAGACGAGCCACGGTTGCACGGTTCATCGAGGCCCGATTCATCTATACCCCGTCGCTGGTGAGTTTTGTTCACCTGGTTCTGTTTTGCTTTGGCCGTGCTTCTCTGATTCTTTGAGAATCTGTAATACATGGTTGCTAAGCATGTGCTTGGCAATGTCTTCTTGAAACGTTGAAGGCTTCAGTTTTGGTTAAAAAAAATGAGAACAACCTTGTCTATATGGGTCATTGGAGTATAAATATCTCGAATTGTTCCTGACAGTGTCGAGTCTCTTCTCCTGTGGCCTTATACGTTGATCCTCTATTAATATGTGTTTTCTTTTTATGTAGGGTCAACATGAGAGGCAACTCAGCATTGGTTCGCCTTTTCCATGGTGGAAAATTTGTCCGACGCCCAACGCTTGAGTATGTTGGAGGGAAGATGGATCTAGTATGCGTAGATATCAACTCCATGAGTTATGAAAGGTTCGTTATAGACATCGAGAATGGGGCAAATGGTAAATTTGAAAAGCTTTATTTTAAGTGTCCTGGAAAGTCTCTGAAGATGGTTTGAGATGTTGTTGTTTGTTTGAAAAATAAAATAAAATAGTGCCTTTTTTGTATCCCACATAGGATGCAAGGGAGAGAGAAAGTCTCTTTATTAATTGTAAGGCTGTTATAGCTTTTCAAATAAAGAGAAATGGGTAAATGGGCTAGTCCCCACGATACCCGCGTGCGGGTGCGCGATTATTAGGCGCACTTTGCACGCTTGCGCGGTCGCGAGTAATTAATGGCACTAATCAACGATCAATTTATTTTTTATTTTTTAATTTTTTAATTTATAATTAAAATAAATTTTTTATTACAACCGAAACAGTACGACTATTTCACGTAGGTGTTGCAATTATTGATTTTTTTTTTAAATTCAATTAACTGTTTATGTCCAAGAGTTGCAATTTTTCAGAAGTGGTAGTTTTTTGGACAATGAAAAGTTGTGTCCGAATAAACTAATTTTTTGGACAACGAAGAGTTGTGTCCAAATTAACTGCAATCCAGACACGAAGTGGTGTCTGAAATTAACAACTTTTGGAAACGAATAGTTGTGATTGAATGATGCCTTTTGAGACATGAAGAGTTGTCTTCTTTCGAGTTTTATATATTGAGTGATTTGTTCAATTTTCTGACACTTCTTCTAAACTTCAAGTTTCGATTTCTTAAAAGATACATAGCCATTGTTTTCGATTGTTTCCCTTGAGAGATCCTAGAGAAATATCAGAATTGCTATCTGCTATTCTCGTAAGACTTTGTTGTATCATGGAAGATATTTGTCAAGACCATTAGCAATGTTGTGGGGAAAATAAATCCTTAAAGAGAGTGTCTTACACGCCTCAAAGTCTGATTCTATTGTTCATCCCATTCGAAGTTATTTTACCAACATGAGATTCATATTTGATGATAATGCTCTTGTTGATCTACTTTTCCGTCATTTGCATCAAGAGTGTCTTGAGGTTTATGGAGAGTATTTTGATGATGAGGTAGATGAAGGTGCTGGTAATGGTGATGGCATTGGTGAGGGTGGTGAGGGCATTAATGTGGGTGCTAGTGAGGGTTTTGTCCAGGGCGAGGACATTGGTGAGGGTGTCGACGATGGTGTTGATATGGATAATGATTTCTTAATTGATGAAGGTGAAGAAATTGATTCAGATAACGAACACTCAACTTGCTAGTTGATGCAAAGTTCTTGACCGATGATGAGGATAATGATGATGAGTGTTGACACCTGATTTTTGACCAAGTCTTTTTTAGTTTTATTTTTTGAAAAATCACAAAAAAATTTATAAAAAGTCAAAAAATTACAAAATCAACTCTGGTGGCCTTGGCTAAGCCCAAGGAACCATTTTTGAACAAAAAATAATTTTTCATATTTTTCAAAAAATAGGAAAATACTCAAAAGAATCAAGAAAAATAGCATTTGAGGTCACAAAAATATGAAAAAATAGCCAATATTTTTCTTTTTAATCCCTTGTATTTTTGACCTCACAAAACGTTCAAAATCAGATTCAATTATGGGTGTTCCTTTGTAACCCATACTATTGATTTGAAAAAAAAAATATCAATTGAGTCTTTTAATTTGTAATTTTGGCATTTTCTACGATCTTGACATCCATTCTAACTGTCCCTTATTGCAATTTAGCCCAAGTTCTTGTACAAATTGCTCAATTGCATGAATTTGACAAAATTGCATACTAAAATTGCATTTTTAGTCCTTGAAAATGAGCATAATTGAAATTACTTTCAATTCAAGGGCTATCATTACAAATTGAACCTGCTACCCAATGGATTTCACCATTTTAAATCGATTGGCATAGGTGATTTGGCCCAATTTGATCATTTGATCCTTCAATTACATAGTTCCCCAATTTCCAATTAAATGAAAATTTGGGGTTTTTATAGAAATTGATGTAAACTTTTGGGCAAAACCACATTTCTAGATAAAATCCATGCTCTAGATTCGATTTTGAGGTTCAATTGCAAAATTTTCCCATTAATTTGGGCTTAATTTGGAAAATGGTAAGTCGGAACCGGTTTTGACCGGTCAGACCGCCGGTCAGACCGGTCGAACCGGTTTGCTACAGTGTCATCGTCTTCCCTCAGAACCTGCGCAGATGAACAGTTCCAAGGGTGATTTCGATCCTCAAATTGAAGGCCAATTCGTGGATAATCGAACACGCAATGGTGGGCGTATTGTTGCATACACTCCTACCTATCAATTAACACCGGTGGCACCGCTCGACGTCGTCGGAGTAAAAGGCAATTCGCCGGTCAAGTTCTGAAGCTGCAAAAAGTCTACAAAAGCAAACACAGCTCAAATTCGTGCCAAATTCGCATGAAATGAAGCCCGTCGGAGAACCAAACGGAGTTAGACGATTCACCCATCTTCCCCGACGCCGTTTGGACCTAAAATCACGTGATGGCACGTGCTATTCGAATCAGTTGACCATCCCCGATTCGGCACCAAAACTCAAAGGGCTATATAAGCCTGTGGAGACTTTCAGTTGAGGAGGTTGGTCGATTCAGTTGGCGGAGGACGAACTAAAACGTGCGAGAGAGAGAGAAAGCGAGAAAAAGCTCGTTCTCCGGCCCTTTGCCGTCGAGAACTCGAGCTCAACTGCAAGGCGCCGGTTGGGCCGTCCCCGGCCAGACCAAAGCCAGAAAAGACAGTTCGAAGTTCGCCTAGACTGCCAGAAAGCGATCGCTGATGTAATTAGCAATATCTCCTAGAGGGGGGTGAATAGGGGATTCTGAACTTAATAGAAATTTCTTGCGGAATGAATAAAGTTCAGTGACGATTAGGAACAAAAGCAGTATAGCAGTATGCAGAAAATCTAAACACAAAGGTAAGAGTTTAGAGAAGAGGATATTGCACACAATATTTATAGTGGTTCGGCTTAGTTCAAGCCTACGTCCACTCTCCCACGATGACAGCCGATTGGCTGGATTTCACTATGAAGAATCAAGAGGATTACAATCACTCAAGTGTTTTGTTTCCCTCTCACACAGATTTTCACAATGAAGGATTTTAAATACACAGAATACTCTCTTTAGATGAAACTCAATTTATGCTTGCACTTTGGATTGTTGTTCGCACGTCTTTCCTTCTAGTCAAACATTATTCTTCTTTTATACTCCCCTGCCTCCGAACTAGCCGTTGGAATCCAGCCAAGGGATCGCTATTCAATCCTTGATTGGACGTCATCAATCGTGATTGAACGAGACTGTATCTTCAGAAGATATGTAGACCGTTGGGTAAGACATTGAACCCTTCTGATTTAGTCGCCCATACAACTAAATCTCCAGCTTCCATAAGTGTGATATGTTTGAGTTGATTCTCGAGGATATATTCCTTAGAATATGATATCCCATTATAGAAAGTCCCTTAATTGATTAGAGGAGATATCAGGATAATTGAATATCACTTGCCTTGATCGGAAACCTGCCATACGTGGGTCTTCGTGATTTGTAGAATGCAGAAACTGATCTTTCTTCACATTCGTCTAGGAAAGATTTGATCAGTTGGGACGGAATGGTAATACGGAGATTTGATGTGGTCCATCCGTCACTGTTTGGATCGTCAGGAGCACTTTCATCTGACCCTCGGTCAGAAGCGTTTTCATCTGATCCTTCGTCAGAAGCACTTCCATCTGACCCTTCGTTAGAAGCACCTCCATCTGACCTTTCGTCAGAAGCACTTCCATCTGACCCTTCGTCAGCGCGACAGAATTGGAATCACTCGACCTTCTGCTTACACATTCTTCCTGCATCACATTTCATTAAACAATATCTTTTGAAGGTTTTGTCAGAATCAAAATAAAAGAGAATTTCCACAACAATCTCCCCCTTTTTGATGGTGACAAAACTTCTCTAGTTGCAAATTTAAGAGTGAATTTAACCAGTAATAATATATAAAAAAATGAGTAGCCATCACATTTGCTCCTGCAGGTAATCATCATTTGAGGTCCTGTAATGAAAGTGTTCTCATGGTAGAGCATGATCAGAGTGAGATTATCCTGCAATAATCCTGTATGAACCTAAACTTCTTAGAAGATTGTCCTGCAAAACAGTAGGTTAGATCTTCTCCTTCTTTCCTCTAAATTGAAACATAATTAGTGATAATCTATTGAGACTGCACAATAGTAATAAGATTAATTTCAACTTCTCCCCCTTTTTGTCAACATCATAAAGAAATGTAAAACAAAATGAAATAATGACGCGTTCTAGAGAAAAGAAAGAAAAAGAGGTGAGTTTTTAAGAAGAAGAATGATCTTCAGGCTCAATATCAGCCTCCCTTCGGGATGGTCCTGCAAAGCTTTTTCCCATCATCGGAGCAGGGTCTCGTACTGCTGGAGAAGAGGGCAGGTTTGAGGCTGTTCTGTCCGTTCTGACCAGTGTGTATGTAGGCAGGTTGGCTATCTCATCACAAAACATTCTCTCATAGAGATTAATGGACTTTTCAAGCTTAGACACCTGACTAGTCAAACCCTGCAGCTTCCTATCTGTTTTCTGTTCCAAAGCCTGCATTTGCTGATCAAATTTGGTTTCCATAGCAGCCATTGTCTGAAGAAGAGTATTTTGGAGATTATCAAACAGCACCTGAAGTTCCACTTGTGGTTGTGAAGGTGCAGGTTCGTGAGTCTCCCCCTCAATTTGTGCCTTGGTGAAAGCTTGAGAGGCTTGGACTTCAGTGAGAAATACATCTGATGTAGCAGGCACAGTCTCTTTCTCCCCCTGAATTATAGCTCTTTTTCCTTTTTCCTTTGAGCTTTGCACGGAGACTGTTTCATCATCAATGTTCATTGGAATGGACTGTGCACTGGACAATTGATCCTCTCGGGCAATTGCTGAAGCTAGACTTGCAGCATCTTTGGGAATTGTGGCCCTGGTGGAAGAGACAGAGTAAGCTTCAATGTCATCTTGTTCTTCCTCCTGATCTTTTGACGCCAGTGTTGCTAGAACTTGTGCTAGCAATTCCTCATGATCATAGTTGACAATTTGGATGTCATACTCTGTGTCATCTTCAAATCGTGCAGCTTGCTCCTCATCCCACATTGTGAGGAATTCTTCCTCATTCAGATCACAGGGATATACAACCTTTTCTTGTGGTTGTATTTCTGTTTCATCTCCTTCTTCCTCATCTCACCCAGCACTACGATTTTCAGACTCACCACCTTCATCTGATCCACCTCGAGATTGGGTAGCTTCATAATCATATTCCCCTGTTTCTTCCTCACTTGCGTCTGAGTCCTTATCAGTAGGACTTTCTGTTTGTTGCCCCTTAACAGCCATGACTTTTCTCTTCTTTGGAGATTTCTGCCTTGACTCTTCCTCGAAGTCCACAATGACTGGTTCATTGTTCTTGGTTCTCCATCCAGCAGGAGTCATATTGTATCCCATCCTTGTTACCATAGTCTCTCCAGCAGTCATTAGAGGAATTTCTTGCTCGACAAAGGCTCCTGGACCATCAATCTTGAAATAATTGAATATTTTGAAGATCAATGCGGCATAAGGAAGTTGACCCTTTGGTTTGAGTGCTGATCTGTACATATGCAATATTACAGTATGAGCAAAAGAAATCCTCTGTCCTGTCAAGATTCCCTATAACAGCTTTGCCTCGTACTTTGATATATCTGTCTTTGATGCTGCCTTGGGTCTGAGATATTCGACGATCACCTTGTGCATCATGGTATGTTTCAAGGGAAAGTCCGTGTATGCAAGATGTGACTTTGATTCCCTTGAGAAACTTGATTTGCCAGTCAGGAAGTAGAAAGCTTCACTTGCAGTGATATCTAAGGGTTTGAAATCTCCCTTTCTGGTTTCCATGATTGAAGCCAATTCATCAACAGTCAGAAAATATTGCTTTCTTTTGACTGTGAAAGCCAGAGAGTTGAAGTTGACAAATTGAAGATTTGAATAGAAGTAAGCTACCAAGTCAGGAAAAGTGTAGCCTCTCCTAGTTATAAACTGATCTATCTTCATCTTTTCTAGATGCTTCCTCAGATAGATGCCATTGCTGTCAAAGTACTTTAACTCAAATACCCTTTGAGGTATAATACCTCTCTGTTTCATTGCTTCAAACCTTTCTTTGTGAGCCTGATTCTGGAACAGTGGATCAGGAAAGCTTTTATCCAAATTAAAGCTTATATTTTTCACAAAGTCATTGAACAGAATGTCATCATCATCTTCCACATTTGCCTTCGTACCGCCAGGTCTAATTGGGGGTCGTCTTTGTTTCGAACTTGTTTCTGCTACTTTCTCATTTCCTTTCCTAGAGACAGATGTAGGTTTTTCTACAGCAAGTGGTTCAACGATTTTTCCAGGCAGACTAAGAAACTCCAAAAGTTCGCCCTCACTATCAAAATGATGAGTTTTCAGCAGTTTTCTAAGTTCGTTTCCAAAATCTCCTGCGGCCTTGATTCTATCATACATTGGTTTAATAGAACGAGCCATAGATTCGTTTATTTCAAAGGCAGACAGAGATAGACCTTTTGTCAAGCGGAGTGCTTCTCGTTGTTCGTTGATTTGGGTTTCTGTGAGTTCCGCGCCGCTTGCAGTTGAGGCGGAGAACTTCCTCTTCGACTGAGACGTCTTCTTCAAGTCAGAGGCTGATTTTGGAGCCATTGATGCGTAGAAAGTTTGAAACTTTGAGTGAAAGAGTGTTGCTTTGAGGAGAAAATCGAGAGCGAGAGGTTTTCAACACGGTTTTAGGGTTTTGATTTGAGAGAATTTTGAAAGTGAGAGAACAGAGGTGACGGTTCAGCGTTTTTATAAAAGATGCGGTTATTTTTGGAAACACAAAAGAGAATTTTGATTTAAAAAGGAATTCTTTAAAAAAATATTCACGGTCAATCAGATATTAAGTGATATCTATTCATATGAGGAACTTACCTAAAAGATAGCTTTTAGAGATAACTGACCTTTTGATTTAAGAAAATTGTGAATTTTTTCTTACGCGCCTTTTTGACGTCCCTTCTGATGCTCCTTCTGACTTTCCTTCTGACGCTCCTCCTGACGCTCCTTCTGATGCTCCTTCTGACGCTCCTTCTGATGCTTCTTCTGACTCTTCTTCTGACTCTCCTTCTGACTCTCCTTCTGACGCTCCTTCTGATGCTCCTCCTAACGCTCCTTCTGATGCTCCTTCTGATGTACCCTGTTCTAAGGTATACTTAAGAAGAAAGGTTAATAATAGATAATTAATTTCTGATAAAATTAAAACTCTGTTTATTAAGTGGTTTAGTAAAAATATCTGCAAGTTGATTTTTCGTGTCAATGTATTGAATGTTAACATCACGGTTTTGAACATGATCACGTATGAAGTGATGCTTGATCTCAATATGCTTTGTTCTTGAGTGAAGTACAAGATTCTTTGTGAGATTTATGGCATTTGTGTTGTCACATAGGATTTCCACAGTTGATTCTTCAACACCATAGTCCTTGAGCTGCTGTTTTAGCCAAAGTATTTGAGTGCAGCAGCTTCCAAGAGATACGTATTCTGCTTCAGCTGTACTGAGTGCCACTGTATTTTGTTTCTTTGAGTACCATAAGACAAGCATGTTTCCCATGAGTTGACAGGTTCCAGATGTACTTTTTCTATCAATTTTGCAACCTGCAAGATCTGCATCTGAATAACCCTTTAGTGTAAAATCAGAAGATTTAGAATACCACAAACCATAGTTGGGACAAGTCCATATGTATTTGATTATTCTCTTGACTGCTGATAGGTGTGATTCTCTTAGACTTGACTGAAATCTTGCACATAAGCAGACACTATATAGTATGTCAGGTCTTGAAGCTATGAGATAGAGTAATGATCCGATCATACTCCGATATAGTTTGGGATCGACTTCTTTTCCATCTTCATTCTTATCTAATTTGGAAGAGTGAGACATAGGAGTTTCTGTCTTCTTGTCATTCTCCAGACCAAACTTCTTCATTATTTCCAATGCATACTTCTCTTGAAATATAAAGGTTCCTTTTTGAGATTGATGAATTTGAAGACCAAGAAAGAACCGTAATTCTCACATCATACTCATCTCAAATTCATCCTGCATTGTTTTAGAGAATTTCTTGCAAAGAAGTTCATTAGAAGAGCCGAATATAATATCATCAACAAAAATTTGAACTAAAAGGATATCCTTACCTTTTCTTTGAATAAAAAGAGTGGTTTCTACATTACCTTTAGTGAAGCTGTGTTGAGTGTCACGACCCTCTCCCGAGGCGGAGCGGGCTAATGGGCCGCCCGATCGCTGGCTTGATCGGACGCGGGCCTCTCCCAAGGTCCATTACCCAAATCGCAACTGCTGGATATACGTGGTTGACCTTCAGTGTGGTCTAGTGACATTTGATAAGTGTACATGCCAAGGAGTCGTCCCCAATCGTTTCGTGGAGGTACGATCGGAAAACCCTATCGAATAGTTGGGAGTAGTCTATTCGATCCTGCCGAAACCAGAGAAGTGGGTTCGGGGACTTAGTTACGCCAACTGTCAGAGTTGACGCCCTTTCAGTACCTATGTTGAATGGTCTATCTGATCCTAGGATATTCATACAGATGAGTGGGGTACATATCCTAAATCTAGGAGTTCATGCAGATGGGAATTACTACCCTATCACCCACAATCAATAGAAATAAGTGCGCAAATCAAGGATCCAGTACATGCGGATAAAACACATGAAATCAGCATGGCATCCCTAATGAGGCCCTATTAGCCTAGAGAAATATCAATCAAGGCTTAGGAGTGATTTGGACATGATTCGCCCCTGAGGGGCAGAATCGTAATTTTGAACAATTCGGGAAAATTCACCTCGAAAGGGTAAATCTGTCATTTTAGATGAATTGGGAAGTCAAAAGACAGAGGAAATAGGATTGGCTATCAATCCAATCCATTTCCTATTTTTCGGGAATTTCTAGGATTTTTCTGAAATTTTCAAGTGATTTTACCCTTAGCGGGGTAAAGTCATCATTTGGACAAAGACGAGAACTGAAAACCTCAAATATTATGGTTGGTCGTCCACCTGACCCAAACCCTAACTTTAAGCAATTTTCAGAACTCGATTGAGACAAGATAGACAATTTTCCCATTAAAGGGCAAAATTGTCATTTTGAGAAAAGAGGCGGGACTCGAAAACCCAAACCTAAAAATTGGTCGCCTACCCGACCCTAATTCTTACTTTGGCATTATCGGCCTTACCTCGCATATGCAGCAGAGGCGACTTACCCCTAAATGGTAATATCGTCAAGTCTTGGAAGAACGGATAAGAAACCCCAAAAATAGGGTTGACCAGTTGTCTGTGGTCAATCCCCGATTTTTGGGGATTTCTGGAGTGTCTAGGATTTTTCCACAATTTTTCCATATTTTTTTTGAAATTTTCTGAATTTTTTTAGCATTTTTTGGATTTTCTAAGATTTTTCTGATTTTTTTATTTTTAAAATCATTTTCGGAATTTTTTTATTTAAAAAAATATTATTCGGGCCGGGTCGGGTGACCCGGCCCACGACCCACAGCGACCGACCCGGCCCGGATCCGGGCCTGCGCCGAAACGACACCGTTTCCACCTTCCCGCTCGGCTTTTTCAAATTCCCGCCTAAACTCGAATCAACGGTTCTGATTGAGCCACGTGGCGGACACACGGACGATCGGATCTGAGGCTAGAAACCGACGGTCCTGATTAAAATGCTTGATCGAACTACAGCCGTTCGATCTAAGGGATTTTTAATTTCTGCAAATCATTTTTAATTTTCGAAAAAAGCGAGATCGCGACACGTGGCATGTCTACCACCGTCCGATCAAGTTTGTTATTTTTTTATTCGGTTTTAACCGAATGCGCTGACGTGGGCGCCACGTCAGCGCCACGTGGCCGTTGACTCGGTCAACCGCCGTTGACCGGTCAACGGCTCACCGGGGAAGACGACCGGCGCCGGCGCTGCGTCGCCGGCGCCTCGTTGGAGGGCCCTATCTCCGCCGTCAGACCTCCGATCGGCACGAAACCAACAGAATTCAACTCGCCGTGACTTCCTCTACAACATACCAAAGCCTCGATACAGCAGAACAACATTTCATCCATATGCAACCTCCGGCCGAAGCTAAGCTCCGGCGGGCCAACATCCTAGCCGTTTCTAGCAATACCTAGGCCTATCAATCAATCAAGAAGCATCGTAAAGGGCCGAGAAGACTCACCTGGCTATCGCGGAGCTTCGGTTTGGTCGAAAACGAGCCGTGGAGCTCGCAGCCGATCGATCAAGGTGGGGGGCGGGCTCGGCGATTCTGGCGACGAAATACCATGCAATGAAAAGAGAAAATGTTCAGGGAAGAGAAACAAACATATTGCGATCAAAACCGCAGCAAATAGTTGACTCTAACTAAAGATGCCGTTGGAGGCCGAGCTCGAGTTCGAAGGTGTTTCTCACCTGTTTCAAGAGCGTCGGTGAATGTAAGTCGATCCGACGCGTTCTCCTGGTTGAGGCGAGGCTAATGGGAGTGGCGGCGTAGAACGATGTCGTCCGGATCGTCAAGGATCCGAGCTCGGATTTCTCGAGCTTGGAGCTTCAATGGCCACCGCCTTCTTTCTCTCTCTCCTCTCTCTGTTTTCGTTAGTCTCCCTCCACCCGTCGCTCACACTCTTTCTGTTTTCGAGCGTCTCTTCTCTTCTCTGCGAACTCCTCCTTCCGCGAACTCTCTCTCTTCGTATGTCCCTCTCTCTCTGCGTCTCTCTCCTTCTCTGTGTCTCTCTCTCTCTCTCTGTCTCTCTCCTCTGCGTCTCTCTCTCTCTCCGCCCTTGCGCGAAGAGAACTGCCCCCACTCTTGTTCGCCCCTTCCTGTTGTTATCCCAACTTCCTTAACCAATTCTGTTTTTGTTCCTCCTCCCTAACTGATTCTCGCCCATTTCTTTTTCTGTTTGTGCGCCAAGCAGCCCCCCTGCGCGAAGTCCTCCTCCAAGAGCCAACACGCAGAGAGTGTTTTTGCTCTATTGGTTTGGTCAACCGGGTTGACTGGGTCGGTCAACCCGACCCAGTTGACCCGGTTCTAAATTTTTTGTTCAAATTGGATGTCCTGATGTACCAATATCACAAAATTGACATCAAAATTAGACTCTATGGCACAGACTCCACCTAGAAATGTGATTTTCGTGACAAATTCCTTTTGAATTGATTGAAAACCCCAAATGTAGAGTAGGATCCGAATTTGATTTTTTGCCAAATTGATGCTCTTAATGGGCGAATTCTCCCCAATTGAGCCCCTCATTAGATTCAGTGGGTCAAAAACTATAGGGAGGAAGCATTGGAGTTCTATGGGTGTCCCTCAGAGAATTTTAATTTCAGAATTGGCATTATAGGGACTAAAATTAAAACATTTTTATGCGATTAGGTCCCTAAAGCCAAAATTGATCAAATCAGCGCACAATTGAAACAAATTGAAATGTGGGGCAATCAATTCGAATGTCAAGATTCGGAAAATGCAAAAGATCGCAAATAGAAAGACTCAAAACATATTTTTTGACAAATTTAACCCTGTTCGTTACAAAGAAACACACAAAATTAAACTTGAATTTCGACTCTTGATGAGGTCAAAATGACAAGGGATTTAAAAGAAAAATATTGACTATTTTCCTATATTTTTGTGACCTCAAATTCTATTTTTGTTGAATTTTCTAGTATTTTCCTATTTTCTAAAAAATACTAAAAAATGTGAAAAATATGAAAAATTATTTTTTGGTCAAGAATGGTTCCTTGGGCTTGGCCAAGGCCACCAAAGTTGATTTTGTAATTTTTTGACTTTTTATGAATTTTTTATGATTTTTCAAAAATAAAATTGAAAAAGACTAGGTCAAAAATCAGGTGTCAACATTGAGATAAAAAGTTACTTACCCTTTCATACCAGGCACGGGGTGCTTGTTTTAATCCATAGAGTGCATTTTTTAAGACATAGACCATATCCTTTTCTTTAGGTTCTTCGAAGCTAGGAGGTTGTTCAACATATACCTCTTCTTTGATGTAGCCGTTTAGGAAGGCACTTTTCACATCCATCTGAAAAATTTTGAAGTCATTGTAACAAGCATAAGCAAGAAGTAGCCTAATGGCTTCTAACCTGGCAACCGGTGCGTAGGTTTCATCATAGTCTATTCATTCTTCTTGAGAATATCCTTTTGCTACAAGTCTTGCTTTGTTTCTCACAACTTTTCCTTTGGCATCAAGTTTGTTTCTGAATACCCATTTTGTTCCAATTACTGGACGATTTTTGGGACGACTGACTAGTTCCCAGACATTGTTGACTTTGAACTGATGTAGCTCTTCCTGCATTGCATTTATCCAGTTTTCATCTGCTAATGCATTTTCAATCCTTTTTGGCTCTAATTCAGATACCAAGGCGATGTTGCTCATTGCTTGCTTGAACTTGGATCTTGTTTTTACACCATCATTTATGCTGCCTATGGTAAGTTCCTTTGGATGACTTGACTTATGCTTCCAGTTTTTGTCAAGGCCATCATTTGAGGATATTGTGGATTCATTCTGATCATCTTCTGGTCTTTCTTCTGAGGAAGTTTCCTTCTGAGCATTCTCCGAACTCGTATTTGTTGACACCTGATTTTTGATCAGTCTTTCATAGTTTATTTTTAAAAAATTCATAAAAAATCTATAAAAAGTTAAAAAAATTAAAAAATCATCTTTGGTAGCCTTGACCAAGCTAAAGGAACCATTTTTGATAAAAAATAATTTTTCATATTTTTTAATATTTTTTAATATTTTCCAAAAATAGAAAAATACATGAAAAATGAAGAAAAATAGCGTTCGCTGTCGTAAAAATATAGAAAAATAGTCAATATTTTTATTTTAATTTCTTTTACATTTTGAACTCATAAATAGTCAAAATTCAAGTTCAATTGCATGTGTTTCTTCACGACGCATAGAGTTGAATTTAGCAAAAAAATGTCATTCGAGTATTTTAATTTGTAAATTTCTACATCTTTTTTAGTCTTGACGTCCAATTAGATCGACCACCATCTACAATAAATGCCCCTTGCTGAATATTTTCGTTTTTGTTTCACATGATTTAATGGTGTAAAACGCCGAGTGGATCCCCAAATATAATCGGGTCGGCATGAGCTCGATAGCTCGTCCAAGACCAAACCAGGGCACGGCAAACCCCATGTGAGTACTCTCGAACTCCTTCGATGCTTCCTAATGCTTTTCTTAGGTTAGATCGTGTGTAGAATGGCTAGGACAGCTAAATTATTCTTGAGCTGTGATTGATAAATAGGACCTTACTAGGAATGCCATGTGATTTATTTGCATATCTAGATTCTTTGAGTTGGGCATTTTATTACTGATTGTGATTGTTAGGATAATCACTCCTATCTACATGAATTTCTAGATTTAGGGTTCATACCTTACTCATCCGCATGAATCTCAGGCTAGAAAATTCAGTCAACTTAGGTACCGAAAGGGCGTCAACTCTGACAGTTGGTGTAACTAAGTCCCCGAAACCATTTCTCTGGTTCTCGCAGAATTGAATAGAAACTCCCAACTATTCGATTGGGTGGTCCAATCATACCCTAAAAAAATGATTGGTGGCGACTCCATGGCATGCACACTTAGCACATGTCACTAGACCACACTGAAAGTCGATCACGCATACCTTCGTTGCGATTTGGGTAATGGGCCTTGGGAGAGGCCCGCGTCCGACCAGACAGGACGGCCCATTAGCCCTCGAGAGCCCGACAACCTCAAGAGGGTCGCGACAGTATTCACATCTGATTCTGCTTTTGAGTTCGTGACTTGATGAAGTGTATGCATTTGAATGGATTCAGGTTCATCATCCTGGTTGCTTTCATCGAACTTGATGTTCACTGATTCCTCAATAATACGAGTGTTCTTGTTGTAAACTCTGTAGGCTTTGCTTGTTGTTGAATATCCCAAGAAAATTCCTTCATCTGATCTTTCATCAAACTTTCCAACTCGATCATTAGCATTCTTTAGAATAAAGCATTTGCAACCGAATACATGAAGGTATGCAACATCAGGCTTTCTTTCTTTGAAAAATTCATATGGAGTTTTCTCAGAAAAAGGTCTGAGGGAAATTCGATTTAAGATATAACATGCTGTTGAAACGGCCTCAGCCCAAAAGTTAGAGGCAATTTTACTTTCAATAAGAAGAGTTCTGGCCATTTCTTGCAACGATATGTTTTTCCTTTCTACTATCCCATTTTGTTGTGGAGTATAAGGTGCAGAGAAGTTATGCTGAATTCCGAAATTAGTGCAAAAATCTGAGAAATTTTGATTTTCAAATTCTCCCCCATGATCCGTTCTCAAACTGGAAATAGTGTAACCCTTTTCATTTTGAATTCTTTTAGCAAGTTTTGAAAAGGATATGAAAGCTTCGTTTTTGTGAGCAAGAAATGAAACCCATGTAAATCTAGAAAAGTCATCAACTATGACGAGGCAATATTTCTTACCTCCAATGCTTAGAGTTCTATTAGGTCCGAAGATGTCCATATGAAATAGCTGCAGACAACGCTTAGTGAAAACTTGATTTAAGGACTTAAAAGAACTTCTTACCTGCTTACCCAGTGTGCATGCATGACATAGTCCACTTTTCTCAAATTTAGTTTGAGGTAGTCCACGAACGAGTCCCTTCTTGGAAAGCTTTGAAATATGTTTTACACTAATATGACCTAACTTTCTGTGCCAAAGATCAGTTTCATCCTTAACAGAAATAAGACATTTTGCATGTTCACAGTCAGCATTAATATCTAAAAGATAAATGTTCCCATGCCTTCGTCCCGTGAAGGATTGGTTCTTATCCTTGCTTACACCTGTGCATTTTAGATCTTGGAATCGAATATCATATCCAGAGTCACAGAGTTGACTTGCAGAAATCAAGTTGTAGTTCAATCCTTTGACTAGAGAGACATCTTTAACGATCAGATTTCCAATTTTTACATTTCCTTTCCCGATCACTTTACCCTTGTTCCTTCCTCCAAACGACACACTTCTTCCATCACAATCTGAGAGGGATATAAACACATCTGGATTTCCAGTCATGTGACTTGAACAACCACTATCCAGAAATCACTTATTCTTCCTTCTCTTTGGTACCTCAGTTTCTGAATCTGAACTTGAGTCTGATTCGGCCATGAGACAAAAATTTGCATAATCATTCTCGCTTTCATCAGAATCACTCAAAGTTTCAGCCTTTAGAGCCTTCTTGTACTTCTCATACTTGAGTTTGTCCTTCTTTAAAATTGGGCAGTTCGGTTTGATATGTCATGCTTTCTTACAGTGGAAGCAAATCACGTCTTTGCTATCTTGTGAGTCGTTGCTTGATATTTTTACCTCACTCTTCTTCCAAGGTTTCTTTCCTTTGATGTTTCTGCCTTTCCGAGCCATCTTCCTAAATTTCTTGACTATGATGGCTAATTCTTCATCATCTGTGTCAGAAAAACATTGATTAATTTGACTTTTTAAGGCAATAGATTTTTTACCTTTCTGATCTCCCTTTTTGTTTGCTGGTTCTGTTTCATAGGATTGCAAAGTGCCGACTAGCTCATCCACCGAGAGTGGTCTAATTGTTTGGCATTCTTGAATTGATGGCTTGATGTAATTCCAATCATCTGTGAGTCCACGTAGTATCTTCCTGACTTGCATTGGTTCAGCAATAGGTGCACCTTGTCTTGCAAGTCCACTTGCCAAAATTTGAAACCTGTCTATCATATCTGCAATAGATTCATCAGGCTTCATTTCAATTGCTTCATAGTCACTCAATAAAATACTGAGCTTTGTTTCTTTCACACGAATTGTTCCTTGAAAAGTAACATGAAGTCTATCCCATATTGCCTTAGATGATTCTTCCTCTGAGACACGATTATAAAGAGGAGTAGATAATGCACAAAAAAGAGCATTGACAGCTTTAGAATCAAGGCCTTTCCTTTTAGCCTTTTCAGCATCAGTCATTGTTGTGATAGTATTTACTCCGTCAGCAGAGGTTGGATTTGTAGTATTTGCAAGAACTATTCCATTTGTAACGACATCCCACATCAGATCATCATAGGCTTTGAAGAACCACTTCATCTTGTTACTCCACATATTGTAATCCTTTCCATCAAAGTATGGAGGCTTGTTGGCAAAGTGCGAATCGCTTGTTCCTGAAGAGTGATTGCTAGACATAGTAGATCGTTAACTCTGAAGTTGATAAACACTTCGTAAAATGAGCAACCTGCTCTGATACCAATTGATGTAACTAGCAATATCTCCTAGAGGGGGGGTGAATATGGGATTCTGAACTTAATAGAAATTTCTTGCGGAATGAATAAAGTTCAGTGACGATTATGAACAAAAGCAGTATAGCAGTGTGCAGAAAATCTAAACACAAAGGTAAGAGTTTAGAGAGGAGGATATTGCACACAATATTTATAGTGGTTCGGCTTAGTTCAAGCCTACGTCCACTCTCCCACGATGACAGCCGATTGGCTGGATTTCACTATGAAGAATCAAGAGGATTACAATCACTCAAGTGTTTTGTTTCCCTCTCACACAGATTTTCACAATGAAGGATTTTAAATACACAGAATACTCTCTTTAGATGAAACTCAATTTATGCTTGCACTTTGGATTGTTGTTCGCACGTCTTTCCTTCTAGTCAAACATTATTCTTCTTTTATACTCCCATGCCTCCGAACTAGCCGTTGGAATCCAGCCAAGGGATCGCTCTTCAATCCTTGATTGGACGTCATCAATCGTGATTGAACGAGACTGTATCTTCAGAAGATATGTAGACCGTTGGGTAAGACATTGAACCCTTCTGATTTAGTCGCCCATACAACTAAATCTCCAGCTTCCATAAGTGTGATATGTTTGAGTTGATTCTCGAGGATATATTCCTTAGAAGATGATATCCCATTATAGAAAGTCCCTTAATTGATTAGAGGAGATATCAGGATAATTGAATATCACTTGCCTTGATCGGAAACCTGCCATACTTGGGTCTTCGTGATTTGTAGAATGCAGAAACTGATCTTTCTTCACATTCGTCTAAGAAAGATTTGATCAGTTGGGACGGAATGGTAATACGGAGATTTGATGTGGTCCATCCGTCACTGTTTGGATCATCAGGAGCACTTTCATCTGACCCTCGGTCAGAAGCACTTCCATCTGACCTTTCGTCAGAAGCACTTCCATCTGACCCTTCGTCAGCGCGACAGAATTGGAATCACTCGACATTCTGCTTACACATTCTTCCTGCATCACATTTCATTAAACAATATCTTTTGAAGGTTTTGTCAGAATCAAAATAAAAGAGAATTTCCAATACAATCGCCGCCGGCCACGCCCCGCGAAATCGCAAAAACAGGTAAGGCCGAGCTTCGATTCTTGAACTGAGCTTTAATGGCAGTTCTAGAATTTCTTGCCTATTCTTTCAATTACTATGTGCGTTTTACTCCTTGAACATTACTGACCATTGTCGCATATCTTGTTTGCATCGATTTTGTCTTAACACACCTAATCGAGTCTTCCAATCCAACCTCCATTGTCGAACCACTGTTCATCTTTCCCCAGCCAAATCTGGGCCGAGCGAGCTCAATCGGAGCTCGAGGTGAGTTTTCTGAACCTCCACTGGTGCTGTTCTGTGATTGAATTGCTGCGATCTTAGATAAATTACGCGATCGAACTCCCATGGCCGTACTCGGCACTTTGCATGATTCTTGCGATTCTGTGAATAAAATGTTGCGATTCTTAGATATATTAAAATAGAGGTCATCGTGAGTCGATTGCCGCCGGTCTCGCTCCAATCCGTTAAGATTCCACCGTCGGATCATCGCCGGGGAGTCGTGGCCGTTCGTTCAGCAATGGTCGCGAGGTTGAAGACGATGCCGACCTGGCAGATCAACGAGTCAAAGCGCTTAGGTGGTGTTAGATCATTGGTCCATGTGTCAGTACAGTCAGCTCGGCTGTTGGAGGTTGTTGTTCGAACGGGGAGATCCAACGGTCGAGGTTAATCGAGTCCAACAAATAGTGGCCGTCCGATTAGAAATTAGGATAATTCGAAAAATGATTTTAAATCGGAAATAAAAAATGATGGAAACGGCGCCGTATGGGTTAGTCAGGAGGCGACGTCGTTTAGGTTAAGTAGGAACGGACGGTCTAGATCTAATCCTATGTTTTAATCGTGGCCGTAGGTTCAAGTAGTTAGATCAGACGTCCCTGATCAGGTCTTCGTTTAATCCAGGCCGTAGATTTCAGTCAAACGATCCGATGGTTGTAGATTAGCCATGCGTTTCGATGAGGACCGTCGGATCAGAGTTGATAATTCGAAAATAAATAAAAGGGCGAATACGACGTCGTTTTGGTTTCAGGCTTCGCAGGTTCGGGTTCGGGTCTGGGCCGGGTTCCGACCCAAGTGGGTCGGGTCGACCGGGTCCGAATCACATTTTTTAAAATAAAAAAAAATCGCAAATTGATTTTAAAAAATAAAAAAAATCAGAAAAATCCTAGAAAATCAAAAAATGCTAGAAAATTCCAGAAAATTCCAAAAAAATGTGAAAAAATTGTGGAAAAATTCTAGACACTCTAGAAATCCCAAAAATCGAGGATTGACCACAGACAACTGGTCAACCATATTTTTGGGGTTTCTTAGCCGATCTTCCGAGACTTGACGACATTACACTTTAAGGGTAAGTCGCCTTTGCTGTGTATGCAAGATAAAACCGATAATGCCAAGGTAAGAATTAGGGTCGGGCAGGCGACCAATTCTTAGGTTTGGGTTTTCGAGTCCCGCCTCTTTTCTCAAAATGACAATTTTGCCCTTCAATGGGAAAATTATCTTTCTTGTCTCAATCGAGTTCTGAAAATTGCTTAAAGTTAAGGTTTGGGTCAGGTAGACGACCAACCCTAATATTTGAGATTTTCAGTTCTCGTCTTTGTTCAAATGACGACTTTACCCCTCCAAGGATAAAATCACTTGAAAATCCCAGAAAAATCCTGAAAATTCCCGAAAAATAGGAAATGGATTGGATTGATGGCCAATCCTATTTCCACCGTCTTTTGACTTCCCAATTCATCTAAAATGACAAATTTACCCTTTCGAGGTGAATTTTCCTGAATTGCTCAAAATTACGATTTTGCCCCTCATGGGCAAATCATGCCAAAAACCATTCCTAAGCCTTGATTGATATTTCTCTAGGCTAATAGGGCCTCATTAGGGATGCCATTCTGATTTCATGTGTTTTATCCGCATGTATTGGATCCTTGATTTGCGCACTTATTTCTATTGATCGTGAGTGATAGGGTAGTAATTCCCATCTGCATGAACTCCTAGATTTAGGATCTGTACCTCACTCATTTGCATGAAATCCTAGGATCAGATAAACCATTCAGCTTCGGTACCGAAAGGGCGTCAACTCTGACAGTTGGCGTAACTAAGTCCCCGAACCCACTTCTCTGGTTTCCGCAGAATCGAATAGACCACTCCCAACTATTCGATAGGGTTTCCGATCGTACCCTCCACAAAACGATTGGTGGCGACTCCCTGGCATGTACACTTATCACATGTCACTAGACCACACTGAAGGTCGACCACGTATATCCAGCAGTTACGATTTGGGTAATGGACCTTGGAAGAGGCATGCGTCTGATCTAGCCAGCGATCGGACGGCCCATTAACCCCCGCTCGCCCAGATGGCACTCGAGAGAGGGTCGCGACAGACTGGCGACTCCGCTGGGGAACGAATTCGAACCCAGAACCTCTGGTTACGAATTCCAGAAGACTTGAGCCGATTAAAAAGTTGTTTGGTTTATCTGACCTTATTTTCTGCAGATGCTCTCGAAGGTGAGGTACGTACACTAACCATTGCGTTAGATGTTTTTGCAGATTGGAGAAATAAAGGGTGGAGTGATTGTTGACATTTTTCCTGCAGGTTGGAGTTGGGAATGTATGTTTATTTTTATGCACATACTGAAGCGGTGTTTTGATACAAACTGCTGTGCATGACTTTGCATTGTGATGATCACGACACATAGCACACACTGGCGGTCAAACCCTGACTGCAACCACCCTTAGGTTACCTTAGATAGGGAAATGGTGCGAAAAGGATCTTGTGTTTGATGGCACTTGAGACTTTCGTACTCGTTCCCGCTCACCATCTGCATTGGCGATATCTAGCCATCTTGGGTAGGTACCTTTGGGGAGGAATCTGCCTCATGTGGACCGTGGGAGCCTGAGCCATAGGTTCCTCACCTGATTTTTTATTTCTTAGAGTATACCTACTTGTCTCATGCGCATGTCTATGGATGGTTGGTATACCTAAAACCGCCCATTGATAGGAGGGGGACATTCCACATTCCCCCAAGTATGGTTGGTAAGGCATTTATTTCCGATGTACTTTACTACTCTCTGCTCCATAATATGACTCATACATCACATACATTCATATGCATTCGTATCATGCAAATCGCTCAAGTGACTAATTGAAACATCAATGGTAATAGGTTAGAATGTCGCTGTTAAGAGCTCGACAGAATTTGTAACCTTCGAATACCTGAGGAAAGTCACTCGTCCTGGACCAAACACAAGGCTGCACTTCACTAGATTCGTGCATGGTAGGGAGCTGACTGGACGTAAGTTGGGATACGCCGAAGATTGCCAAACCCGTTACTATGTCGATAACCTCAGATTCAAGCGACAAGCAGACGAGATGTTTAAGGACTATCTGGAGATGAAGAGGCAGCGTCGCAACCAGTTGGCCAGGGAGGCATACGCCCGTCGGAAGATCGAACTACTGACCAAAGAAAGTGTACCCATGATCACCTTTTGGGGAAAAAGAAGACGTCCTGCTACCAAGACAAAGCCGAAGCGTATCACACTCAGAAGGCTCCTGAAGTCGTCGTACCGTGGACCAGAGAATGGCCAGAGGAACTACCGCCTCTCGACCAAAACACTTTGATTAGAGGAAAACTCCCGACCGACTGTCATTTGGATAGACCTCTGGGAAAAGAGTGACTTGGATCCTCACATTCCAACGTTTTTTTTACAGCTTTCTTGTTTGAAAGATCTCTCTCTACCTTTCTTCCGATTAGGCATCTCGATTGTAATAAAGGTTCACTTCACTTTGTTCTTTTGATGTATTGACCAATGGAATGTGACGTTGCTATTTCCATTAGTCACTGAGTAAACCTGACTAAATTGCATAATTCACTTCCTTGAAATTCAAATTAGGCTTTGAGTCAGGCTTTCAAGACCTGAAAAAGGTCCTAATTTCCATTTCTTCAATTGAACTATGCATAATTCACTTCCTTGAAATTCAAATTAGGCTTTGAGTCAGGCTTTCATGACATCTGCACGTTCATACGTTTAAAGTAATTTCTGACGATTGACTTTTCAAAATCATTTGCATATTTTAGACTTGATGGGAAAGAATGATATTCAAGTATTCAAAATCCCCCGGACCGAACTCCAATCATGGTGGGACAGCATGGGCGAAGCTAGCCAAAAGTATGCTGAATCACGACTGGGATACCTACTGGACCTGCTGAAGACTGAGTGTCCACCTGCCTTTATTCAAGCCATGGCGCTCTACTGGGATCCTACCACCGCTACATTTTGCATGGAAGGACTAGAGATTACTCCCACTATCGAGGAATACAGCGCCGTCATCGGAGTTGAGTTCACTCCTACGCTCGTCCGACCCCCTATAGGATTTGAACCCCTAAGTCAGGTGGCTGAATTCCTTGACACAGGCCTGAATGAGGTCAAAGCAGAAGCAAAAAGTAATTTTGGACGAGTATCTTTATCTTTCCTTATAGACCGCTTTTCCCCCCTCTCTGCTACTAAAGGACCAAATCTGGTAGAGCCTTTGTCTTGGCATTCTTTAGCTTTGTACTATTCCCGATCTCATCTGTCACATTTGACCCTATCATGGCTGTAGTAGCAAGACAAGTCTGTTGTGGGTGAGATTACTCAAACATCCTCCTTGCCGAAACCTTCCTTTCCTTAAATCGCTTTAGGAAAAATAAAAAGGGAATCTTTAGAGCCTCTAGTGATCTTTTGTATCTATGGTTCACATCCCATATCAGACAATTCCACATCCGCATGGGTTTCACTGAAATCAGCCCTGATGCACATCCTCTTAAAACCTTTGTCAGAACCCATACACGTGTTCCTAAGTTCAACTTTATAGAGTGGAAAAACTTCCTTAAAATCCTAAAACCCGAACAACTCCGATGGCGGTTAAGGTTGCCAACGCTGAGCAAAGTCAGATTAACCTGTGATGACGAAGGTCCAGTCCCCTTGCTAGGATTCACGGGCGCTACCGCATACTATCCAAAGAGGGTGATTCGACAGTTTGGAACTCTACTGGAGATCCCTTCTTCACCACAACCTGGTATCTTTTCTTTTGACATACCAAGCAAGACTCTCATGGAGGAGGAGAAGAAACAGTTTGAAGCCAAGGTGACATCCACCATTCGATCCTTGAAGAATTCGCAAGCCGAAGAAATAAGTTGGCCAGAAAACATGACTCGTGAAGAAAACATCCATAGAGCCACCGCAGAATACATTCAACACTTCAAAGCGACCCGGCGAAGCCTCGTCGAGCCCTACATACCCGAATACATCGTACCGTACGTACCCGGAATAGAGCCGTACATACCCGAAGACATGGGACCGCTGTCATGTTCAGAAGACGAGGAGTCCCAGACTGAAGAGGGGAATCCATACTGGGATGATGAGAATGCTTTAGACCTCAAGCGTCCTAGACTTGAATAGACTATTCCGTCAAGTGTAAAATAAGCAAACATTGTGACACATTCTCATACATTCTCATTTCTGTTAGATACTATCTTGGACACATGAGCATGAATGTGAACATAGTTTGCGAATGCATAAAAACTATCGTCAGAAATTACGCCTCTTTTAATTTCATGAATTCATATCAGGAAATGACTAAAAGAACTACTTACATGAGGCTAAGGCTCACAAGGTAGCCCTTTTCCTCATCTACTGACAAGAAGCATGTAACTGAAAGAATTAACTGCTTCTTTCTGCCAAAATAAGCGAAGCACTCACTAGAAATCTTTTTGAACAGGTACACTCTCATCACGGAACTGCCAACACATCGTTTCCATACTCGCCTTAAAACAAAAATGGAGCAGCAAGAATTGACTCCGCGCGTGGGCATGTTGGAGTCTCAGATGACCGCCCTGGCAACTATGATGGCTGACATCAAGGCCATGCTGGAAGCCACTCAAGCTAAACAAACAACGGCCCATAACCAGAACAACTCAGGCCCTTCTTCGATACCTGATATAGCAGATAGAGAGGTAACGAGGGATACCTGTTGACACCTGATTTTTTACCATTTATTATTGTGATTTGTATTCTTTAAAATTAATTAAAAATATCAAAAAAGGTCATAAAATCACAAAATCAACTTTGGAAGCCTTGGTTTAGCCTTAGGAACCAATTTTGAACAAAAAATATTTCGGTATTTTTAATATTTTTCGAGTTTATTTAATTATAAAAATACCCAAAAAATCAGAAAAATACCATTCGTGGTCAGAAAAATACCCAAAAATATTCGATAATTTTGTTTTAATTTCCTCTTCAAGTGTGTCACTTTAAATCTCAAAAATTCGGCTCGGGTCACTATGTTCCTTCACAAACATAAACCCGAACCGAGCCTAAAAAAAAAAAAAATCCTTTTCGAGTCTTTTAGTTTTCAATTCTCACTTTCTATAAGCTATGACATTGGATTCTAAAGTCTTAAAGTGCAATTAGGTCAATTTGCCCTCCAATTTAATCAATTTTTACCAAAAGGGCTTAATTGCATATTTTTCTTTCAATTAGTCCCCGGTTTCACGGATGTATACGTATGCTCTACGTATTTATACATCATACATATTTATACATTATGCATATTTGTACTGTTTGGTAACCTCTTTAACTCTTGTAATAATAATAATGGTTATTATTTTTAACACCTTTGTTAGTGCCTTTTTTTTAGCATTTTTGTATTGTGAGTGCTATTGCTAGTGCTATTTTTAAATAGCATTTTTGTATTATAAATTGTGAGTGCTATTGTTAGTGCTATTTTTAAATGATATTTATTTATCATAAATTGTGAGTGCTATTGTTAGTGCTATTTTTAAATGGCATTTATTTATCATAAATTGTGAGTGCTATTATTAGATAGAATTTATAATTGTTAGTGCTATTTTTAAATAGCATTTTTGTATTATAAATTGTGAGTGCTATTGTTAGTGCTATTTTTAAATAGCATTTTTGTATTATAAATTGTGAGTGCTATTGTTAGTGCTATTTTTAAATGTCATTTATTTGTGAGTGCTATTTTTAGATAGAATTTATAATTGTTAGTGCTATTTTTAAATACAATTTATTGGAAGGTATTTTTGGCTATAAAAGGATGGCAAGAGTTTTGAGGTTGAAGGAGAGAGACATTTTGTAGAGTGTGCAAATTTTTGAGAGCTTAGAGAGAAGAACACAAACACTCTCTATATTCTCATAATCTTGAGTGAGCAAAATATACTAAGTTCGGAATATTGATTCCGCATATTGCTAGCACAATTGTTGTGGAGTTATTAGTCGTCTCCCCGTTCGTCAATTGGTGGTGCGTCCGAACTAGATGCCTAACACTTGTGGAGGCTGAGATCGAAGAACATCGAACCGACAACTCCGTTCAAGCACGCTACAAGAGGTAATCTATTTACTCCCTTTGAGACTTTGTGATTTTTTTCGATTGAAATGCACGAAGTACGCCTCTGGAGATACATGTATGGGTTGTTATTTATTTCCGCTACGTGTTACGTGGATCCCAACAGTGGTATCAGAGCCAATCCTTAGGTGTTTTCGTGCATTTAATTGATTTTTTGCAATTTTTGCAATACTATGGCCAATATGTATTAACGAATTGTTCGTCTTACATGGCTAATGGAGATTGATTATTTTATATGATAAATTAATCAACGTAGCAAAAATTGAGACTAAATCAATTTTGAATCGAAAATTTATGGCTGTCTTATTTTACGTAAAAATTCTGAATATGATTCAACGTAGAATTTTTATTGTGCCTTCCTAAGTTTTAAATTGTGAATTTATTACTTACGTGAAAGGGTGGTGATCATGGAAAAATCCCTAATCAATGTGATTGATGTATATATGAATTATGATGATTATTTATATATTTGGGGTTGTAATTATTAAATGGAGGCTGCGTACTCCTTTTATTTTTCATGTAATCTTTATTTTTAGCATAGTCAATTGTTGATGTAAATGCTACGAGGATTACGTGGAGGAGCCTTTTAAGTCGGCGAGCTCTTTGGGGCCCAATTCTTGAAGAGTTCAAGAAACCAAGAAGAAGCGAAGAGCGGCTCTCCGTTATTAAAATATTAAAATGATTAAATGTGGTCTCATTGGCTCGAGACCCATTAAATCATAATTCCATGATCACCACGTAGGATAGATGTTTATGTGATTGACATCTATTTATTTATTATGATTACGTGAGCATGTTAAAATGGTTAATGTGCAAAGTCAGACTTACCTCACCCAAAATTGCGCCTGCATGAAATCCTAGTTAGGAAAATCACTCGCGTTAGGTACCGAAAGGGCGTTGGTAACGACACCAGCGTAACCAAGTCCCCGAACCCAAAATCTCTGGTTCCGTAGAACTGATCGATCTCTCCCAATCGATCAGTAAGGTTTCCGGTCTACCCTCCAAGAAAGACCGGTGGCGACTCCAAATGCATGCACAAGTTGCACATGCCACCACGACCACACTAAGGTCGAAAGCGATCGACTCTTATCGTCGAATCCTCCTGAAAAATACTCCCGCCGCGATTTGGTATGGGCCTGGGAGGGCTCGCGCCGATCCAAGACCCGTGATCGGTAATCCATTAGCCGCGTCCGCTTCCGGACGGGTCGCGACAGCTGGCGACTCCACTGGGGAATTTCTGTTCTAGAACCTATGGTTCTAGACCCCAAGTGGACTTAGGCCGTAATTAAAACGCTGAGTGGTATTTCTAACCATGCAGGCACTCTTGAAGGTGAGGTAAGTCCGCTTATGATAGGTGTTATATGTTTTTGCAGATTGGAGCAATAAGGGGGGTAGTCTGTGATTAACATTGTCTTATGCAGGTTGGTGTAGGAATGAATGATTGTGTGTATGTTTTATATTGAAGCGGTGATTGTAAAATAAGATGCATGTTTATCGCTTTAGCACGACACCGAAAACACACACAACCGCGCCTAAAACCCCGGGCGCCGTCTATAGGAAAACAATAGAAGGGATTGAAAATGGAATCTCCGTGAGGAAAAACACGGGGTAATCCACTTTTCAATTCCGCTCATTTTGAGCTATAAATCGAGCCCCAATGCAACGATAGTTGTGCAATGGAATCTGCTCTTTCTAGAACTCGAGGTGGGAACCTTGACCTTAGGTGCCAAATCCTTTGATTTTTAGAAGTTTTATCCTCACTTGTCTCATGTGCATGTCTTTGGATGGCTGATATATCTAAAACCACCTAAAAAAAAATCGGTGATCCTGGAGTCACATCTCGAAGACTGGAACTGGGGCATCTCCAAGTGTTCGGACCACATTCCTTTGATTGGTTTGGCATTTTTAGTTCCCTTGAATAAGACAAATTTTGCTGATGTCCTCTCCATCTCGTCCCTTAGATTGATTGTATTAGGGATCTATTTGTATTGTATACATCTCGATAAGGCTCATTTCTATCGAAAATAGGGGCAAATTCCCCAAACCCGTGGAGCATAGTGGAATTCATCCCTTCAGTGCAAAATGCATTTGGCCGCAGAGCCACTCGTTTGGTAAAAGGACGTATCGTTCCTAATTGATTTTTAATTAGATCTGGGGATAAGTTTTTCTCCATTTTTTTTATCTCAGGTAATAAAAGAGACAATGCACCCAAAAGCTCATGCATTCAAATGACAAAACAGACGTCGCCCAGCTGGGGCAAATGAACCGTAGGCGTTGCAAGTACCTTCAAGCACGGATGGAGGAATTTGATAGATGTTGTTCATATCAGTATGCAACATCAAAGCGGAATGCAAATCAAGTGTAAAAGGACGTATCGTTCCAAAATGATTATTTTCTTGATATGAGAATAATGCTTCCTTTCTTTTTCCTCTCAGATGATGATCAAGAGCAGAAGACGCAGGATGTAAGGCTTTCAAATAACAAACAGGGAACATCAAATACCTCAAATGGCGACTGTGATCGAGAGAATCACCAAACCGCCACATGACGAATCCCAAGAATATCAAGCTGTCTTGAGACAGATAAAATTGATCAAAGACTCTGACAATCGAGATGGATGATCAGAATCTGCAAAAATCAATGGGAGCAGTTTCCCCCCATTTGCTTTGAAGAGGCCAAACCGGGGGCAAACTCTCATGATCTCCCATAAAGACGCATCAGACCAGAGATGACAAACAGCAAGACCAGCCTCACTGGGGCAAAATACTCAAAAACACCGTTCCTACAAATGTTGGAAGGATCAAACCTCGAAGGGAGTATCTCTTTCCCGAAATTCCAAGTGAAGTCAGATAAAAACCCCACGCCTATTTCTTCACGTGCAGGTGCGTGGACGTCTTCAAATTGGATTGAGAACCGCCAACAAATACGAAAAGTGCTAAGGCACGTTACCAATACAGACGTCGCCCAACTAGGGCAGAACAGCTGTTAATGGGATCGAGGATCATCTCACGAATAACACCATGGATCCCAGGAGAGAAGACATCTCCAAAGAGGTTGGGGATTGAAGCAAAATGCAAAAATGAAGTTAGCTGGGGCAAGCGTCACCTAGCTACGACAAATCACACCCAACTGGGGCAAGTGAATCATTTGTGCGCCAGACAAAGAATGACGTTCCTCCTCTGGCAAAGTCAATGGGCGCAATAACAGATTCGTCCACATCAGAATCAAACCCCAAGATACGAATTTGGGTGAACGGTAACCTTGTATCGTTCCAATTTGGTCTTCGAAGACCACATGCCTAACATGAGTTTTTACTCATTTAATAGGAAGTCGTTGGCGCCGAAAGCCTCAAAAGAAAAGAGCGCGCTAACAGGGAGGCGAATAGAATCATTAGCCTTAGAAGTCGGGATTCCAGGAGATGGTCTTTGATTATAAGACCTAGTGGATGGTAAAAAGTATCGCTCCTACGTCACATGCTTTGACATGCATTTTGATACAATTTCCTTTTTCCTTGAATAAAAGGAACTCTGAAGAGTGGCGCTGGAATGCGTCCGAAAACACAAATGGATCTCCTTTGGGGCAAATCCTTGAGAATGATTCATCGCCAACAAAACGGGGGGATCAAGGCCACAAGATAGAGGGCCAGATTCTGCAAGCCGCGCGTTTGTGCTCAAATGGAAACACAAAGCAAGAATAAGGCTGTATCGTTCCAATTTGCCTTAAATTTTGGAACGCAAACTGATGCCTAATTCCCGTCTTTGATAGGGAATCACCATCAAGACGAAACAGGTTTTCACATCCCATGTATTACCCGTTGGAATACATGACCAAGGGTAAGATGTATCGTTCTAATTTTTTGAAAAATTCATGAACGAACAATAACATGTTTCTTCCGCATTTTCAGGGATCTCCAACCGCGAGGGACAAGTAAGTATCCCTCTCCCAAATCCCTTGAAGATGTTGAATAAAAAATAGAGAAGAAAAGAAAAGCTTTCAGAATCTAATGTCTAGAAAAGACATAGAATTCAAATTTCATTGGCATTCATGTTTTGAAACAGGAGGTTGTCTGAACATGAATAAGAACATGCATGGGGCATCATAAAATCCCCTTTGACGGGTAAAATTTCTGGAGAAAATGAAAGAGATTTTTCCAATAAAAAATTGTTCAAAACAATCAAAAGGGCGCTTCCTCAAAAGACGAGAGGCAAAGCCTAAATCCAAACACGTCCTCTACACACTTGAGAGAGGAGTGGAGCGGATCAGATAGCAAAATCTGGACCTACGGAAGTAGGGATTATTCGCAGCAATTACATAGATTGGGATGACGGAGGCATTCGTTTCATATCCCCAAACACTACAGGTGACTATTGACAACCCCTTTAAACGGCGGTTTTCATTCTCAACCCTATCAAGAACCACCCTATATCGGGGCAAAATGGAGGTGAGTCCAGCAGCATCAGGAGAAAATGGTTAGAAATTTTCTTGCTCGGACTAACATCAATCTTTGTGTGTTGTTTATATGGTAATACAAGTGTCATAGGATGACGAGAAGCATTCATTTCTCTATCCCACACACTGAATCCTTTGCACAGCCAACTTGAGCCTGCAAATTCATTTCATGAACCCATTGGTGATCATTCCAAGACGGATGCAGCACCACCTCAAAAAAGGGAGGAGTTCAAGGCTCAGGGATTACGAAGAGGATTCCCGGGCTGATATTTAAGGCATGTTTAGACGTTCGATCACATGTCTAACATAATCTACCGAAGATGAGAAAAGCGGGATTTCAAAAGGAAAATGAGGACGAAGAAAATCCCCAGCATCAAGAAAAAGCAAAGTGCCTGGTAAAAGCAAGGCCGATGCTCATGTAAGTTCTTTGATTGATCCACAATGAAGCCTGAATGGGAAAAGAGGAAATCCCTGAAGGAACCAAATCAAAAAAAGGCTGCTCCCCAATTGCTGCCAAGCACAGAATAAAGACATGGAGAGAGTCGGTCTCTGAATGCAACAAGAGACGCTCTCTAAAGAGCTGGTGCACACCTCAAAATCGGTTGTACACCTCAAAAACTAAAGATGCAGAAAGGAAAGGACAGGTGGTAAATCAGCAATGATCACCAATGTCAAACCCGTCATGAATTCTGGGCCAAAAATAAGCTTTTTTTGGTCCCCAATCCTACCAACATCATAACCCTGAAATAGTCTTCTCTGACTAAGACACTTGGGTTAACATATAGCTTAGCTCGAAGAAGTACGAGCAAGACTATTTCTTTCTCATTTTGCAGGGTTCTTGACTTGTAAACCCGGAGCAAATGGCGAAAACTTTCGTTCAATGGCCTCGACTCCAAAGCGGGTCCCCCTTGAAAATCAATATCCAAGCTCAACATTACGGTCCCGTGGAAGACCTCCCGACCGATCAAAATGTATGCGCTGCGAATGAGCCTAAAACCTAGGCACAGGTCAGTAGGGAATTGAGTGTGTCCCCTATAAAAAAACCACTATAGCAAAACAGGTGAGAAGACCTCCTTGTCGAGAAATATTCCAATTGATGTTTTGAACAAACTCTTTTTGGAATTTTCAAACTGTTGATCCAGATTTTCCGTGCAAGGGATTTGTGATCACATTTGCATGTTGCAAGAATGCTTTGAATAACCTCCGGCATCAAAATGCACATTTCATGATTAAGACTTAAGTCATACGGTTTTTGTTAAATGGACAGCCGTGGTCTTCCCAAAGATTACTAACGTTTTCTTGGTGAAGAAAAATCTTTCAGGCTCAAACTTCTGTAGGATACCTGGAGAACCCAGCTCCCAGAATGTCGCCTCAACAGACTCAAATGAAACTTTGTCAAATTGAAATCTTTCACTGCTTCAAAACTGAATTCCCGACAAACTTCGGGATCTCTAAAAAAAAGGGGGGGAAGAAAAACCCTTTTAAAAGAAAAAGTCCTATCAGACGTGGAGAACCCTCGTCCCAAGATCCATTTTCAAAAAAATCAAGCAATCCCAGCAGACGTGGAGAACCCTCGTCCCGGGACCCATTTTCAAAATGTCAAACAGTCTCATCGGACGTGGAGAACCCTCGTCATGAGACCCCTTTTCAAAAATCAAGCAGTCCTAGCTTGACGTGGAGAACCCTCGTCCTAGGATCCCTTTTCAAAAATATTAGGCAGTCTCATCGGACGTGGAGAACCCTCGTCATGAGACCCCTTTTCAAACCAACTCAAGGTAGATACCGCCTGAAGGGTCAAATATGGTAGAAACCGCCTGAAAGGTCAAATGAAGGTAGATACCGCCTGAAGGGTCAATCAATGGTAGATACCGCCTGAAGGGTCAACTCAATGGTAGAAACCGCCTGAAGGGTCAATGTATGGTAGAAACCGCCTGAAGGGTCAAAACAATGGTAGATACCGCCTGAAGGGTCAAATCAAGGTAGATACCGCCTGAAGGGTCAAATCAAGGTAGATACCGCCTGAAGGGTCAACTGAAGGTAGAAACCGCCTAAAGGGTCAATCAAAGGTAGAAACCGCCTGAAGGGTCAACACATGGTAGATACCGCCTGAAGGGTCAACACAAGGTAGAAACCGCCTGAAGGGTCAAATCAAAGGTAGAAACCGCCTGAAGGGTCAACTCATGGTAGAAACTGCCTGAAGAGTCAAACCAAGGTAGAAACCGCCTGAAGGGTCAAACCAAGGTAGAAACCGCCTCAAGGGTCAACTTATTGGTAGATACCGCCTTAAGGGTCAACACGAGGTAGATACCGCCTTAAGGATCAACACGAAGGTCTGATCCACCATACGGATTAAAATCTCTAGCAAATCCCAAAGCGTGGGGATGCGCCTTCCTTAGGTTCCTACCAATTAGGAATCCCATAATGGTATGACCTACCATACAGGTCAGAGCTTAATCTCCCTAGGATTTTTTGTGACGAGTCCTAGGCATCTTCTTGAAAGTTTCCGCAACCGGTATCATCCGACAGGTGAGCTTCAGGTAAGCCTCTCTCACTACGGCCCATGTTCAAATTGTTAGAGCAAACCGGGGATTGATTTGAGCTTTTATCAATAGGCTTAAGGATCCGATGTCATAACATTTCTTCTCTCATTTTCCCAGTTGAGTCGGTTAGGAATCAGGTGCCACCTTATCTTTGAGAGAAACCTCTAACGAGATTCCTCTCAAAGAGGGGCAGCTGTTGACACCTGATTTTTTACCATTTATTATTGTGATTTGTATTCTTTAAAATTAATTAAAAATATCAAAAAAGGTCATAAAATCACAAAATCAACTTTGGAAGCCTTGGTTTAGCCTTAGGAACCAATTTTGAACAAAAAATATTTTTCGGTATTTTTAATATTTTTCGAGTTTATTTAATTATAAAAATACCCAAAAAATCAGAAAAATACCATTCGTGGTCAGAAAAATACCCAAAAATATTCGATAATTTTGTATTAATTTCCTCTTCAAGTGTGTCACTTTAAACCTCAAAAATTCGGCTCGGGTCACTATGTTCCTTCACAAACATAAACCCGAACCGAGCCTAAAAAAAAAAAATCCTTTTCGAGTCTTTTAGTTTTCAATTCTCACTTTCTATAAACTATGACATTGGATTCTAAAGTCTTAAAGTGCAATTAGGTCAATTTGCCCTCCAATTTAATCAATTTTTACCAAAAGGGCTTAATTGCACATTTTTCTTTCAATTAGTCCTCGGTTTCACGGATGTATACGTATGCCCTACGTATTTATACATCATACGTATTTATACGTTATGCATATTTGTACTGTTTGGTAACCTCTTTAACTCTTGTAATAATAATAATGGTTATTATTTTTAACACCTTTGTTAGTGCCTTTTTTTTAGCATTTTTGTATTGTGAGTGCTATTGCTAGTGCTATTTTTAAATAGCATTTTTGTATTATAAATTGTGAGTGCTATTGTTAGTGCTATTTTTAAATGACATTTATTTATCATAAATTGTGAGTGCTATTGTTAGTGCTATTTTTAAATGGCATTTATTTATCATAAATTGTGAGTGCTATTATTAGATAGAATTTATAATTGTTAGTGCTATTTTTAAATAGCATTTTTGTATTATAAATTGTGAGTGCTATTGTTAGTGCTATTTTTAAATAGCATTTTTGTATTATAAATTGTGAGTGCTATTGTTAGTGCTATTTTTAAATGTCATTTATTTGTGAGTGCTATTTTTAGATAGAATTTATAATTGTTAGTGCTATTTTTAAATACAATTTATTGGAAGGTATTTTTGGCTATAAAAGGATGGCAAGAGTTTTGAGGTTGAAGGAGAGAGACATTTTGTAGAGTGTGCAAATTTTTGAGAGCTTAGAGAGAAGAACACAAACACTCTCTATATTCTCATAATCTTGAGTGAGCAAAATATACTAAGTTCGGAATATTGATTCCGCATATTGCTAGCACAATTGTTGTGGAGTTATTAGTCGTCTCCCCGTTCGTCAATTGGTGGTGCGTCCGAACTAGATGCCTAACACTTGTGGAGGCTGAGATCGAAGAACATCGAACCGACACCTCCGTTCAAGCACGCTACGAGAGGTAATCTATTTACTCCCTTTGAGACTTTGTGATTTTTTTCGATTGAAATGCACGAAGTACGCCTCTGGAGATACATGTATGGGTTGTTATTTATTTCCGCTACGTGTTACGTGGATCCCAACAGTGGTATCAGAGCCAATCCTTAGGTGTTTTCGTGCATTTAATTGATTTTTTGCAATTTTTGCAATACTATGGCCAATATGTATTAACGAATTGTTCGTCTTACATGGCTAATGGAGATTGATTATTTTATATGATAAATTAATCAACGTAGCAAAAATTGAGACTAAATCAATTTTGAATCGAAAATTTATGGCTGTCTTATTTTACGTAAAAATTCTGAATATGATTCAACGTAGAATTTTTATTGTGCCTTCCTAAGTTTTAAATTGTGAATTTATTACTTACGTGAAAGGGTGGTGATCATGGAAAAATCCCTAATCAATGTGATTGATGTATATATGAATTATGATGATTATTTATATATTTGGGGTTGTAATTATTAAATGGAGGCTGCGTACTCCTTTTATTTTTCATGTAATCTTTATTTTTAGCATAGTCAATTGTTGATGTAAATGCTACGAGGATTACGTGGAGGAGCCTTTTAAGTCGGCGAGCTCTTTGGGGCCCAATTCTTGAAGAGTTCAAGAAACCAAGAAGAAGCGAAGAGCGGCTCTCCGTTATTAAAATATTAAAATGATTAAATGTGGTCTCATTGGCTCGAGACCCATTAAATCATAATTCCATGATCACCACGTAGGATAGATGTTTATGTGATTGACATCTATTTATTTATTATGATTACATGAGCATGTTAAAATGGTTAATGTGCAAAGTCAGACTTACCTCACCCAAAATTGCGCCTGCATGAAATCCTAGTTAGGAAAATCACTCGCGTTAGGTACCGAAAGGGCGTTGGTAACGACACCAGCGTAACCAAGTCCCCGAACCCAAAATCTCTGGTTCCGTAGAACTGATCGATCTCTCCCAATCGATCAGTAAGGTTTCCGGTCTACCCTCCAAGAAAGACCGGTGGCGACTCCAAATGCATGCACAAGTTGCACATGCCACCACGACCACACTAAGGTCGAAAGCGATCGACTTTTATCGTCGAATCCTCCTGAAAAATACTCCCGCCGCGATTTGGTATGGGCCTGGGAGGGCTCGCGCCGTTCCAAGACCCGTGATCGGTAATCCATTAGCCGCGTCCGCTTCCGGACGGGTCGCGACAATACCCAACATACAGTGGAAGATATTCATGAACCGAACAGCCGATCACAACCAAAGGCCTCGCCTATTGTTATCAACCTGGAGAAGGAGGAGTGTTGACACTTGATTTTTGATCAATCTTTCATAGTTTATTTATTTTTATTTTTTAAAAAAAAAAATTCAAAAAAATATATAAAAAGTTAAAAAAAATTAATTAATTAAAAAAATATATCATCTTAGTCTTTTAATTTATGATTTTTTGAGATCTTGACGTTCAATATAATGCCTATGTATTTCAATTTGGCCTAGTGGTTCATGGAATTATCGCGTTTTGATGTCGCGGGACTAATGGCAGGAAATCCTTTTGTTTTAATCCCTGGGATGCCAATTTCAAAATTATAATCTTCTTGGCACCCGATGATAGAACGGGTTCGATCTAAGGGACAGACGCGATAAATAAAAGAGATAGTGGAAGGAGCTGGACAGGAAAGCAAGAAGGAAATAATAGAATACGGTAAAGAAAGAGAAATGGAGCATCTTGCTTTCTGTGGAGACGGATCCAGCGAGGCGCTAAAAAAATAATAATAAAGAGAGTGGGGGAGGACAGTAACATGGTCTCCACCATGAAATAAAAAAGGGGGGGTCTGAGTTGCATGGCGAAAAAAAGAGGAGGCGCAAACAGCACCCCATTGGGCACGACCACCACCTCCATTCCTCGTCGTCGAGTCGTCCCACCGTCGTCATCAACCACCATTACTGCACCTCCCCAGAAATTCACGTACGTTGTGTCGCCAGTACGTTGTGTCGCCACCAAACCCGCGGGAGTTCGCGAGATCGGGAGCTACGCGGCTCGCGCCGCCATGCTCCGATCCCGTTCACTTCCGGTCACGCCACGCCTAAGCCGACGAACCTGTGACTCCCCAGCTCAGCCATTTCAAGTTGTCGCCCTCGTAGCTAGTTGAGATCCAGCGGAGTTTCGCCGTCCCGACGCCCTGTTCAGCCTCTTCAGCGTATCGTTCAGCTTCCGGAGTCGGTCCCAGCTAGTGTTCGGCTGCGGAATGCCACCTGACAACACGACCTCTTCCTCCATCCGTCTCACCTCATCACTGCAATCATAGCTATCAGGAGTCGCCGGAAAATCATCAGAGAACCGGCGGTCAGCCCTGCTCTGTTTCGAGCTCGGGCTGCTGCCTCGGTGTTTCTGCAGCTGTTGTGGTGCTCTGCCGCGGCCACAGCCGTCCACCATCATCATCCATCTCCCTTCGACCTCCAAAATGTCGCCCCCGACCGTCTCGTGCCGACCGAACAGCCCCGAAAGCAACCGAACAACCTGCAGGCCCGACGCCCCTGTTTCTGCGTCCTTGGGCGGCAGCCTCGGTTCCGACGCCTATCAACCACCATCACCGCATATAGCTACTACCACATCACCTCCTCATCCTCCTCCGACCATTAGCCGTTGCCTCTCCTCCGTCGGATAGCCAGTCGAAGCCCCGGAGCAGCCCGAAGTCTTGCTCGGTTCGCTACTCCCCTGTCCTGACCCGGTTCCGCTCAGGTCCGGTTTTCTGTCGGTTCCACCACCTTCAGCTCGTGGCTTCAGCCACCTACGACACCTTCATCAACGACCAGAACTCCAAGTACTGCGGTTGTAGCTGCTACGGCGAGGCCAACTTGTTCCAGAAGGTCATGATGGAGAACGGATCCGAAGGTCGTGTCCTTCCTCTATGGAACGGTGCGGACCAGCAACGAGGAGACCTTCCTGTCCCATTCGCAGTCGCGGGAAGCGTGGGATCGCGAGTCCAACTGGATCGGTCGCTGTGACGACCGACGAGGTCAGCCAGCAGCTGGACCGCCGCGAAATCTACGTCACGTGGCGAGGCCGTCCTCGGCGCGAAGCGCAGTTCATCGAGGCGCTTCTCAGCACGCACCGACGACGGCAGACATGTACTCGGGGAAGAGGAGGTCGAGAACAACTCCAGCAGCAGCGACGATGTCAGCATAAGCGAAAAGGTGCGCGAGTCCTGAACTGATGGCAGTCCGACCGGATGGCAGCGTGATCGGCGGGTTTTAGAGTGATCAGGCGACGGTTCAGTTGGGAAGCCGACGACGATCGGAGTGAGGGACGCCGACGACGCAAACCGAAACAGACTTGAGCTCACCTCTAATTCCATGGAGAAGACGTCGCACGAGGAAGGAGACGATTGAACAGTGGCATATTAGGCTGCTTCACGTAAGTTAATTTTCGGTGGGTTACCTGATTGGGCTAGTGGAATATAAAGGGGAGGTGGACCTGGGCTGTGCATTTCTTGAAATGGGTAGAGGGAAAATTGGGCCATAAGGATTTATAAGCCCATTCCGGTTTAGATAAAAGGGAGCCTGTTTTTTATACAATTCCCTCGAACCTGGCTCCATTTCATTAAAAATTAAATAAAAAATGAAAAATTCCAAAAAAAATTAGAAAAATGCCTTAAAATGCCAAAAAAAAAAGAAATAGATAGGAAATGTCTCTATTTGCTTATATTGTTTAGTTAGACTTTTTGTATGTTTGATTATCGATTTGTTCTCAAGTTTAATTAGCATGACTTAGTTTTAACTTCGCTTGCGAATGTCTGAATATTATGCATGTCTTAGTAGATAAATTAGCACGATAATTAGAGTTTAATTCGGGACACTCGTTTTATCTTTTAATTGGCTGAACTTTGCTGACTATCTACTTTGAGTAAGTGCATGTTCCAAAGGTTGGATATACCATTTTGGATATTCCGATGTGGCGACTGACGATGATGCCTATAGCGATGGAAGCTCAATGGGGCTTGGTGATTGAGGTGAAGCGCACGAAGAAGGGTTGCAGGCTGAGGTTGGGAGATTGAAGGCCGGTGTCCAATCCGATATGTTTTACGTATCCGATCCGTATATCATGATTATTTTTCTAAAATATTGCCTTTATAGACTTGATTTGTATGTATTTGTTTCAGTCTAGTGGTTAGCTTATTTATCTGGTTGAGTGTTATCTATTGTTAAAGACACGCTTTTTAATAAAAAATAGAAAATAATAAAAATAATAATAATAAAATTCAAAAATCAATAAAAAAAATAGAAAATCATAAAAAATCCAAAAAAACTCAGAAAATTCAGAAAAATTCTAAAAAAATTCCAGAAAATAGAAAATGGCCACAAACAACTGGCCATGGAATATTTTGGGTAATTCGGTATCAAAATCTTCCAAAAATTGGCGATTTTGCCCTTCGGGCTAAATCGCCTCCAAATCCTCTCATCTTGCCCCGGTCCTAAATCACATCCTCCCTGAGCCCTTATGACTATGTTAGGAAGCCATTTATTGGAATTGATGTGCATCGATGAGATCTATTTATACACTTGTTTGCGTTTTCATTAAAATTGATTGTGGTTGATAGGATAGTCTTCCAATCTGCATGAAACCTTGAATCAAACTTACCCCATCCAAAACTGCGCCTGCATGAACTCTTAGCCAAGAAAATCACTCGCATTAGGTACCGAAAGGGCGTTGGTAATGACACCAACGTAACCAAGTCCCCGAACTCAAAATCTCTGGTTCCGCAGAATTGATCGATCTCTCCCAATCGGTCAATAAGGTTTCCGGTCTACCCTCCAAGGAAGACCGGTGGCGACTCCAAATGCATGCACAAGTTGCACATGCCACCACGACCACACTGAAGGTCGAAAGCGATCGACTCTTATCGTCGAATCCTTCAAAAAATACTCCCGTCGCGATTTGGTATGGGCCTGGGAGGGCCCGCGCCGATCTAAGGCCCGCGATCCACATTTCAGAGTGGGGGCCGCAATCGGTAATCCATTAGCCGCGTCCGCTTCCGGACGGGTCGCGACAGCTGGCGACTCCACTGGGGACTCTTGCTCTAGAACATATGATTCTAGACCTCAAGTGGACTTAGGCCGTAATTAAAACGCTGAGTGATTTTTCTAACCTTGCAGGCGCTCTCGAAGGTGAGGTAAGTCCGCTTATGGTAGGTGTTATATGTTTTTGGCAGATTGGAGAAATAAGGGGTGTAGTCCGTGATTAACATTGTCTTATGCAGGTTGGGCGTAGGAATGTATGTTGTGTGGATGATTTGAAGTGCTGATTGATAAACTGCTGTGCATGAATTGCATTATGATGATCACAACACGTGGACACACACAACCGCGCCTAAAACCCCGGGCGCCGCCTTTAGGAACACAATAGAAGGAATTGAGAATGGAATCTCCGTGAGGAAAAACGCGGGGTAATCCACTTTTCAATTCCGCTCGCTTCGAACTATGGATCGAGTCCCAATGCAACGATAGTTGTGCAATGGAATCGGCTCTTTTTAGAACTCGAGGTGGGAACCTTAACCTTAGGTGCCAAACCCTCTGATTTTTAGAAGTTTACCATCACTTGTCTCATGCGCATGTCTTTGGGCGGTTGGTACACCTAAAACCGCACATAAGTCGACGAGTTTGGTTGGTAAGGCTCTCTATCCCTCAAATCTATTACAGTTCATATAAATATAGGCATTTCATTCATCGCATTCTGGTGATTAGATTAAATGCCATTTCAAGGATAGATATGTGTGTTTTTCCCAAACGTCCTTGGTAGAAGACGAGGAGGATGATATCCCATGGCGAACACCGAGTGAGCAACAAAGGAGCCTACTATGGACATTATTGAGATATCGTCCAATGAAGATGACGAGTTGGGGCAAGTGATCCTGAAGACACAGATCGAGCTTGGGGCATCCTTGAACGTTAGGATCACATTCCTTTGTTTTATTTTCCATTACTAATCCTCTTGTATAGGGTTTATTTTTATCGAAGTTTTCTCTATCTCACCCCTTAGAGTGATTGTATTAGGGATCTATTGGTGTATACATTCAGATGGAGCTTGGTTGTATTTCTTTTGACGGGTCATGGGAATGTGATAGTGGCATTTTCTCTAATCATCCGAATACTCCCAAGTCAAGTTTATAATTCCTTTAGAGGAAATTAAAATTGGAAGTCTTGCACGACCTTTTGGTCGTATAGGGTAATCCAACCCCAATTTCGCTAGAAGGAATTATACACCTGAATCGGTTCATGCATGTGTTACGCCGCTGGTAATCCACGATAATTGATCAAGAGTACCGGCATTGTTTCGAATTTAATGACGAGATAGATGTCCAAATTGCCCTCGTTCTTAACAAAACGGCTTTGATTTGGATGCCGTATCTTCAATTAAATTTAAAACGCGTCGTTGGTCAAAAGCGATTATCGTGAATTACATTCCTTTCAATAGTATGCTTTCCTTCGAGGAATATTGATAAAAACTTTTCGCACAAGATTAATCCTTGTAAAAGTTTTTGTCTTTATTAATCACGAGCAAGCATAAGATTGAAAGGGGTTTATGCTTTCTTTTTCAAATTATTTCTTCTGATTCAGTCGTTTCATTTGCAGGTGAAAAATAGGTAATAGAGAGAAATCTTCTCCTGGATGAATCTGAGGCTATTCTTTCATCTGATCATGAGCAAGTTAGAAAATCAGGACATATTTGCTCAACTTATTGATATTATAGTTCAGCTCACCCAAGTTGAAGATGTTCGGATGCTCGAAGAAATGGACCATATAAAAAGCTAAAACACACACACATGAGCTTTCATTCACTTTCGCTCAATCGAAAGACTTTCAAGGCAGATTAATACAGATTAGCGAGGCGGAAAAGTAAAGCCGAACTGAGCCCTAATCAGCAGCACGAAGGAGCTCAATTGGCCCTCCATATGGTTGATTCCCTGCCTACACTCACCGCTCCGTATATCATGATCCGCGAGCTGGAGAAGAAGGCGCTTGCACTCATTCTTAAGGTCAGCAACCTTGGCCCTGTGATCTTCAGCAGCAAGTTCCAAGTCCCGGACCAATTCCCTCCCACGGGATACATCCGCCGTAACAGTATCGAGTCGCTCTTCCAGCCAATCGCTCTGGAACTTCAACATGATGTTACGACGATCGTGCTCATAAGTGATCAGGCACAAGGCCAAACGCTCCACCAAATGTCCACGTTCACGAAGCATCGTCGAGACCCGCTCGTTGGCAGTTTCCATAACCTTGTTGTGGCTGTCAGCCACGAAGTTAGTCAACGTCAGGCAGTCACAGCGGTCTTCGTAGCGGGCTCGCAAGACACGAGCCACGAGAACTTCACGGTGAGCAACGCGGTAAGCCTCTAGAAAGTTTGCAAAGAGGGCTGGGAATGTTTTATACTCCTTCTCCAACTCAGTACCCTCGATGGAAGTAGTGTCTGTGGCCGCAAATAGAACGCGGATCTCAGCCTCGATCTCCGGATGATCGGCTATGTAAGCATAGCCCCGACCCAAGAGATTATAGAGTTTTTCCCATCGGGCCGGGACTGCGATTGAAAAGACGCAAGCATGGGAAGAGTCAGAGGAAGAAGCAGAAGACGAAGCCATTTCTTGTTGGGAGGATGGAGAGGAAGACGAGTGCGATGGAATGAATGAAAGTGAAAGCTGGACAAATGAGAGCACTAACCTTCTCCTCGTTTCATAGTAGCTCAAAAATGGAGAAAAGTTACAGCAATAATGCTTGTGGAGCCGGGGTAGTTAATGTAAAGCAGGGGCTGCTCCTCCCGTGAAGCATCAGACATGTCTCGATCCGCGATTTCAGGCCTGACGAGTTTGAAAAGTTGTAAAAGAGTTGTCTATTTCACCATTATTGAGATGGAGCGGGAGTCGAGCGCAGATATCGAAGGAGCCGCGATAGGGTTGATAGCTTTGTCATGATGAAAAGCTGAGCGGGTAGTGGACGTAATTTAGTCTTTTGAGAGATAGTGGGGGACAGGTTCGGCTATCGAGGAAAGAAGAGCGATCCGTGATCTCTCCACCATGAAAAGGAAGGAAGACGACAAGACGAGAAACTCAAAATCTCTAGAAGAGCGCTCGCCTGGTGATCGTCTTCCATGCTCGAAGAGCGACTCCTGAATACGCAAAGTCACTCAAAAGAAAGTTTAGAGAGAGTAAACATAGGAAGAGGATTACAAGACCTCGGGTGAATAAAAGAGGACGAACAAACCTTTTCTTGATCCAGTATGTTTAACAGTCATAGTCATTTGTTGGAGATGACTGACCCAAATGTCCTAGGTAATGTGCAGTTGGGAGAACTCGAAGTCTTTGGGATCGAGCCAGATGTCGAAACCATACTACCCAACCCTGCTGGCAACGAGGTTCAGGATCAGGGCAGCGACGATGAAAGTGGTGGCGACGACGACAGTAGCAGCAACAACGACGGCAGCGGCGATGTCCAATCTCGTGGAAGAAGACGTCGCCGGCTCTACACTGAGAAGGAAATCCAGATACTCGAAGCCGCCTTCAATAAGTGCCGTTACCCGGATACGAGACGAAGAAGAAAATTAGCCCGGGAATTAGAGATGGAACCCTTAAGGGTCAAGCACTGGTTTCAAAACAGACGGGCCAGATCAGTGGTTCGGGGAAAGTGTCAAGAGCTCGAAACTCTAAAAGAAGAATACGCCAAGCTTCGAGCAGAAAACATGTGGTGTAAGGAAGTCCTCATCAACGCCGCTTGCCTTAACTGCGGTTGTTCTATCGACACTCGCGAAATGTTCCGTGATAAGTTTTCTATGAGAATCGCAGGTGGTCGTCCGCCACCCCACTCCCTCAAACCATCTTTGGAAAGAGGGGAGGCGCGTTACTACAATTTCCCTGACAATGGGCTTACTATCACCACAGACCAGTTCGAAGTCAACCAGCTTCCCCTGCAACAACCTCTGGCACAACCAGACCCCGCCGAGAGTGAATCGAGGAATGATCGCCGAGTCACGGATGCTATCCTGAGTCGCCAAAAGAAGTTCATATGGTCTCCAGAGCTTCACAGAAAATTCCTTGATGCGGTTCACCAAATAGGGAATGATTCATTATGTCCAACACGCGTACATGAGGTCATGAATGAACCAGGGCTCGCTAGAAGGTTAGTCGCAAACCACCTTAATGGTTACCGCAGGAAACTACGACGGCGTCATGCCGCACGGCGCCTAGAAGAGCCCGACTCGAACTTGAACATTAGGTACGGCTACGAATGCAACAGCCATGCCTCAAGAAGAGCCCTGCCGAGTCTCGATACCAACCAAGCCGGTAGCTCTACCACCAACTGTTGGAGAATTGGTCAATATAGCCCTATCAGTCATCTTAATGTTCCTCAAGAATACGTGCCACCGGTGCAACAAATATACACTTCCCCGCTCGAGCAGCGGCCGTCCACCGGCGCTCTTCCTGCTGCTGATCCACCCACGACGTCTAATGTTCAGGAGTTCGCCCAACTAGGGCATATGATCTCAGATGATCTAGTGGGGGAACACTTCGAACAATTTTGCTTCCCTGATCTCTGAGTGAGACACGCTTTTGATAGGAAAGAGGTCGACCCTCCTCTTTTCTTCTCAAACAAAGATGGTGGTCACAGTTCGAAGAATCCATCAGGAAGAGGCTAGCAAACCTTCACGGCCATGATCTGGAGTCGATGACCGCGCACCTGAACCCAGACATGATGGGATGGTGATCGAACATACCCAGAGAAAAGGGGGGGCTTGTACACAAGTAGAACTTATTTCTTATTTGCGCATTGTAAAGTTTCAATCGGAGCAGTTCCTTTCTTCTTTAAGGCCTAGGGTTGATTTCACACAATGATGCTTGCTAACATCATCATGTTTAGCTACAACAATCTTTTGTCACGATGGGTTCGAGGTAAATCGACCAAGCGCACGAAGGCAAACGTGACAGCATAGGTTACAAACATAACGTGAGCGAGCTCGAAAGCGGAAAGATCGTCAGTTGCCTCAAACACTATGATTGCGAAACCAAGGGCAATATTGAATCTTGCGAAGGATAAGCGGAAATGTACATACACTCTCATTTATAGCACTTAACAGGAGACTTTACAAACAGACTACTGAGGAGGAACCGTAAATCCAAAGTGAGTTCTAATGAGCATCACAAATGAGCTCAATTGATTCTCCATGCTATCCATGCCTTGCTTACAACCCACACTCTGGGAATCGAGGTCTACAAGCTTGAAGAAAAGGAGGCGACATTTCTCCTTAAGGTCGTTCACCTTGGTCTCATAGTACTCGAACTCAAGCTCTAAGTCCTGAGCCAGCACCCTCCCGCGAGCTATATCCATGCTCAGGTCTTCAAGCCTTTCCTCCAACCAGGCACACTGGAACCTCAGCACGAGGTTGTGCTGATCTTGCTCAAAGGCGGTGTCAAAAAGAGCCAGACGCTCCACCAAGTTGTCCCTCTCACGGACCAACATCGAAACCTGGGAGTGGGCGTATTCAACAGCCCTTTTATGGTTATCGGCCGTCAGCATGGCCAACATCAGGGACTCAGTTCGGTCCTGATAGCGGGCTCGCACGATACCAGCCAAAGTGACCTCCCGGCTAGCAACTTCATAAGCCTGCAGGAAATTGTTGAAGAGAGTTGGGAAGATCACAAACTCCCTTTGAAGTTTCGTACCTTCAATACACACAGTATCCAGGGTCGGAATCAGAGTACGAACTTCAACCTCAGCCTCAGGATGACTGTTTATGTAGCCATAACCTCTACCCAAGAGGTGATAAAACCTCTCCCATTGGGTTGAAGCTTCGGCTGAGGCAGCGGGTACAGGAGAGGAAGCCATCTGCGATTCAATGACAGAGAAAAGAAGGAATGATGGAGGAGTGTTTGAGAGGTTAGATCGAAATGTTAATCTCCTCGATGTCAACCTCTCGCCCTTTAACGCTCGAACGAGAAAGGGAAAGCTGCAATAATTTTTCTATACGCAGCAGGGCTAATCAAGCCTCATTAATACATCCCTGGTGAGTCACAGATCCACCTCTGTCCCGTGATTTCGGGCTTAGAAAAGGTAACAACATCTAAAGGCCGGCGAACCTATTACTTTGGAGACCGAGCTAGGGGGACAGGCGTAATGCTCGATAAAGCAAAAGTCGACACGGGAAATCTGCACGCTCCACTCAGGCAAGAGAGAGTAAGAACGGACGGGGGGAATCACGAAGTCTCGAAAGGAACGCCCGTCAGACGCTCGTTACTCGATTTCAAAGCGACGCTTCTTGGAACACGCCTAATCTCTGATAATTACAGAGAGGGCGAACATCTGAGAAAGGGTGGAGAAGATCAAGCGAACGAAGATCAGGAAAAGACATTTCAACCCAAAATGTTCAAGGGGTACCATCATCTGTTGGAAACGCCTGACCTGAATGTTTCCGAACTTGAACGGCTAGAGGAATTTGAAGACCTCGGAAATGAATTCGTCACGAAGGATATGGAAATCGACTCGACCATCCAGGAGACTCAAGCCCTCAGCGACCAAGACGCCAGCGACGATGATCCGCGCCAGAAAAGAAAGCGTCGCCAGCTCTACACTCCGGATGAGGTCCAGATACTTGAAGCTATCTTCAAGGGATGCCCTTTCCCGGACACAGAACAGAGGAAGAAGTTGGGTCAAAAACTAGGGACGAGCCCTTTGAGGATCTTGAATTGGTTTCAAAATAAACGAACCAAGCTGAGTAAGCAGTACAAACGACGGGAGACCGCATTTCTAAAGGAACAGAACGAGAAGCTTCGAACAAAGAACGTGAGGTATGAAGAAGTTCTTAGCACTATTGTCTGCCCTAACTGCGGTGGCCCTACCACTCTCAGTAGATTGTTTCCCGTTAAGCCTTCTGCTATGATCGAAAATACTGGTGATGTGCATGAACAAATCAATCCCACAAAGATAGTGCCAGTGCCTTCTGAAGGATGGAATATATGCCACTATGATGAGAGTCACCACGTCACAGCCCAAGAGTCTTCTCCACAACGGCTTCGGGCGGGATCAGATCCTGCTCGAGAAGGGTTAAAGATCAGCCGTCAAGCTGTCAACGCTATTCTGAACCAAGAGAAGAAGATTTTCGCGTGGCCCCTTGAGCTTCACCGTAAGTTCTTAGACGTGGTTCGGCGAATAGGGCTCGACTATGCACGCCCGAAGAAAGTAATGGAGGCCCTGAATGCACCAGAACTTACCAAGGCTATGGTCTCAAATCACCTCGGTTGTTACAGAAGAGCGCTAAGACAGCGTCATGCTAACCTCGGTTACAAATTCAACACTTATTGGGAAATTGATCAGAATATTCATCTGAGTCATCCCAATTTTCTTCAAGAGTGTGTGCCACAGATGCAGCAGGTGCAGCACCCATCCGTCGCTGTTTTTCCGCTTACTAATGAGCTTTCTGCGCTTAGTGCCCAAGGACTTGCCGAACTAGGGCATGTGGTTTCAAAGGATCTAACAAGGGAATGCGTTGAGCATTTTTGTTTCCCTAATTCCCAAGTAGGAGATGCTTATGGGGGTCAATCGATCAACTCCCCTCTCATGTTCTCGAGAAGAAATGGAGGTTCCAGCTCGAAGAACCAGTCGGGCGATACTACCCAACCCATGCATCAATATTTCGAAGGATCAGATGACTTCTGCGACGATCAGTCAGTGATACTTCGATCCAAAATGTTCCAAGGATACCGTCATTTGTTGGAAACACCCGACTTGGAAGTCTCCGAGCTTAAACTGCTGGAAGAATTTGAAGATCACGGGACCGAATCCGGCACGATGGTCATGGAGATTGACACTTCCAACGATGAAACTCAAGGTTGTGGTAATGAAAACAATACCCATAGCAGTGATCAGCGTCAGAAAGGAAAACATCCCCTTCACCATACTTCAAGTCAAGACCGGGAGCTTGATTTTTTCTTCGAGGAATGCCCCCATCCAGATGAGAAGCAGAGGGCTGAGCTAGGTCGAGAGTTAGGGTGGGAGCCTGGGAAGGTCAATAAGTGGTTTCGTAACAAACGAGCCCGGCTGGGGAATCTACATAGACAGCAAGAGCTAGCGATTCTGAAAGAAGAAAATGAAAAGCTTCGAACAGAAAGCGCTAGATATGAGAAAGCACTGAGCAGCGCCACTTGCCTTGATTGCAATAACCATATTCTCATCAGTGAAATATTCTCCGAAGAGCCACTTCTAGATATTGGTAGTGCTCATATGTTACAATGCCTTTCGCAATGTCTTCCGGTGCAGTCAGATACCATCGAAGGCTTACAAGAGCAGTTTCCAACACAATCGGATCTCATAGAGATTAGTCGGCGAGCTGTTCTTGTTGACAAGAAAGCGCGATTTTCTTGGACTGCTGAACTCCATCAGAAATTTGTTGATACAGTTCGACAGTTGGGGATCGACACGGCACGATCAACGCGCATACACGAAATCCTGAACGTGCCGGGACTCTCTAAAGTTAACGTCGCGAGCCACCTTGGATATTTCAAGAGGTTGCTAAAAGAGGGACGGGTGACACTAAGCTCGGATGGAGCTGGTTCGAACTTAAATGTTGGTCATAACTGCAACCACGATGATTGTAGAGCCGGGAGCACCCAACCATGTTTCGGTGTTGACGAGACCAGCAACCATGTCACCGACTCCTCTAACCCAAATCAGAACGCTCCACCAAGCAGTCTCAATACCCCTCAAGTGTATATACCGCAGTTCCCGCAAATAGGAACTCCCCAATTTGAGTACCAACCTGTTGCTAGTGCTCTTCCCATGGCAAATCCAACATTTACATGGGACATGTCTACATATTTGCCGGTCAACAAGGGATGTTCCAGCTCGAGGAATCAAATCATCCAAGGCGAGAGTGATCTATCGCCAGCGGTCGGTGACACTCGACTTGAGCATCAATGGCTCGGAGATTCGAGCGATTTCCTTGGAGAGGAACTCAATTTCTGGCTCGATCAGCCTGAAGCTGGCGGACTCTTGCAATAGTGATACAGAGCCGACGATCAGGTGTTTGATTCAAGGCGCGATTTGTAAAAAAATGTTCGGAGAAAAGAGGATGAATAGCCTGAATGAATGTATTGGCAATCCCATTGTAAGGCTCCCATGGGGGCATTTCTCATTTACGCTTAAAACTAGTCGTACGAAGATCCGCCTTACCTTTTGAGCATCTTTAAGCTCAGGGGCGAGCTCCCCAAGCAATGATCATCGTTCGCAGAGCATAATGGAATCCACCCCTTCAATGCAAAATGCATCTGGCCGCGAAGCCACCCATTTGGTAAAACGATGTATCGTTCCTAAACGATCTCCAATCGGATACCGAAATAATGTCTTCTTTCTTTTCCTTCTCAGATGATAAACATGGATAAATCACTTAAGGAGTCATGCGTTCAAATAGCAGAACAGACGCTGCCCAGCTGGGGGCAGATGAACCAGTGATGTTACAAACACTCCAAGCATGGATAGGCGGATTTGATAGATGTTGTTCATATCAACACGCCACATCAGAATGGGATGAAAATCAAGAGTAAAGTTGTATCGTCCCAATTTGTCTTGAATTCGAGGATATGAATTGATACTTGTTGTCTACCCTTGGCAGGGGAGTCGCCTTGCAGAGGAACAAGTTCTTACATCCCATGTACTACTCGTCAGAGTACATGACCAAGGGTAGGATGTATCGTTTCGATTTTTGAAAAATTTGTGAACCTACAATGATATACTTCTTTTACAATTTGCAGGGATCCGCAGCCGCGGGGGACAGGTAAGCATCCCTTTCCCCAATCCATTGAAGATGTTAAATAAAAAAGAAAAGATTTCAGAATCTAATGTCTAGAAAAGACATGGAATTCAAACTTCATTGGCATTCATGTTTTAAAACAGGAGGTTGTCTGAACATGAATAAGAACATGGTGCATCATAAAATCCCATTGACGGGTAAAATTTTTGGAGAAAATGAAAGAGATTTTTTCCAATCAAAAGTTCAAAACTTTCAAAAGGACGTTTTCTCAAAAGACGAGAGGCAAAGCCTAGTCCAAACATGTCCTATACACACTTAAGAGAGAAGTAGAGCGAATCAGACAGCAAAATCAGGACCTACAGAGATAGGGACCATTCGCAGCGATTACATGGGTTGGGACGACGGAGGCATTCGTTTCATATCCCCCAAACACTACAGGTGACCGTCGGTAACCCCTTTGAACGGCGGTTTTCACTCTTAACCCTGTCAAGAACCACCCTACACTGGGGCAAAATGGAGGTGAGTCCAGCAGCATCAGGAGAAAATGGTTAGAAATTTTCTTGCTCGGACTAACATTAATCTTTGTGTGTTGTTTATATGGTAATCCAAGTGCCATAGGATGATGAGAAGCATTCATTTTTCTATCCCACACACCGAATCCTTTGCACAACCAACTTGAGCCTGCAAATTCATTTCATGAACCCATTGGTGATCATTCCAAGACGGATGCCGCACCACTTCAAAAATGGAAGAGTTCAAGACTCAGGGATTACGAAGAGAATTCCCGGAATGATATTTAAAGCATGTTTAGACTATATGTCTAACATGATCCCATGAGGATGAGAAAAATGGGGTTTCAAAAAAAAAGAGATGAAAATGAGAAAAAAATCCTCGGCATCAAGAAAAAGCGAAGTGCCTGGTAAAAGCAAGGCTGATGCCCATGCAAGCTGTTTGCTTGATCCCCAATGAAGCCTAGTTGGGAAGAGAGAAAGACCCCTAAAGGAGTCAGATCAAAAAGACTACCCCCCAAATGGTGTCGAGCGCAGAACAAAGACATAGAGAGAGTCAGTCTCTGAATGCAACAAGAGACGCTCTTTAAAGAGCTGGTGCACACCTCAAAATCGGTTGCGCACCTCAGAGATTAAAAATGCAGAAAGGAAATGACAGGTGGCAAATCAGCAATGATCACCAATGTCAAACCCCTCATAAATTCTGGGCCAAAAACAAGCCTTTTTCGGTCCCCAATCCTACCAACATCATAACCCCGAAACAGTCTTCTCTGACTAAGACACTTGGGTTAACATATAGCTTAGCTCGAAGAGGTACGAGCAAGACTATTTCTTTCTCATTTTGCAGGGTTCTCGACTTGTAAACCCGGAGCAGATGATGAAGACTTTCATTCAATGGCCTTGACTCCAAAGCGGGTCCCCCTTGAAAACCAATATCCAAGCCCAACATTACGGTCCCGTGGAAGACCTCCCGACCGATCAAAATGTATGCGCTGCGAATGAGCCTAAAACCTAGGCACAGGTTAGTAGGGAATTGAGTGCATCCCCTATAAAGACCACTATCTCAAAACAGGTGAAAGGACCTCCTCGTCGAGAAATATTCCAATAGATGTTTTGAACAAACTCTTTTTGGAAATTTCAAATTGTTTGATCCAGACTTGCCGCACAAGGAATTTGTGATCACATCTGTGTGTTGCAAGAATGCTTTGGATAACCACCAGCATCAAAATGCACATTTCATGACTAAAACTTAAGTCATAAAATTTTGTCAATTGGACAATTATTGTCTTCCCAAAGATTATTAACACTTTCTTGGTGAAGAAAAATCTTTCAGGTTTAAACTTTCTGCAGGATACCTGGAGAACCCAGCTCCCAGAATGTCGCCTCAACAGACCCAAGTCCTAGCATGACGTGGAGAACCCTCGTCCTAGGACCCATTTTCAAAAAAATCAAGCAGTCTCATCGGACGTGGAGAACCCTCGTCATGAGACCCCTTTTCAAAAATCAGACAGTCTCATCGGACGTGGAAAACCCTCGTCATGAGACCCCTTTTCAAAGCAAAACAAAGGTAGAAACCGCCTAAAGGGTCAAAACAAAGGTAGAAACCGCCTAAAGGGTCAAAACAAAGGTAGAAACCGCCTAAAGGGTCAAACAAAGGTAGAAACCGCCTAAAGGGTCAAAACAAAGGTAGAAACCGCCCAAAGGGTCAAAAATATGGTAGAAACCGCCATAAAGGATCAACCCAATGGTCCGATCCACCATACGGATAAAAAAATTTGGCTAATTCCAAATGTTGAAGAAGTTTTTTTTCCTAGGTAAGCCTTACTATAAGCGAACCGCTCAGGGTCTGATCCACCATACGGATCAAAATCCTTGGCAAATCCCAAAGCGTGGGATGCGTCTTCCTTAGGTTCCTATCAGTTAGGAATACCATTATGGTTTGACCTACCATACAGGTCAGAGCTTAACATCCCTAGGACACTCCAATGACGAGTCCTTAGGAATCTACTTAAACCCATCAGACACAGCAAATGCCACAAGCATTCGGCAGGTAAGGGGGAGGGAAGTCTATCTACTCCTTAACTTCCTTACATCATATTAGGGAATTGAATGAACACATCTCTTTTTAAGGAAAAGCACACATTGATGGGTATGAAAATTGGATGTCATGATTTTTTTTTTTTTTTCAGTCGAGTCGATCGGAACACATGTGTCACCTTGTCTTTGAGAGAAACCTCTGACGAAATTCCTCTCAAAGAGGGGCAGCTGTTGACACTTGATTTTTGATCAATCTTTCATAGTTTATTTATTTTTATTTTTTAAAAAAAAAATTCAAAAAAATATATAAAAAGTTAAAAAAAATTAATTAATTAAAAAAATATATCATCTTAGTCTTTTAATTTATGATTTTTTGAGATCTTGACGTTCAATATAATGCCTATGTATTTCAATTTGGCCTAGTGGTTCATGGAATTATCGCGTTTTGATGTCGCGGGACTAATGGCAGGAAATCCTTTTGTTTTAATCCCTGGGATGCCAATTTCAAAATTATAATCTTCTTGGCACCCGATGATAGAACGGGTTCGATCTAAGGGACAGACGCGATAAATAAAAGAGATAGTGGAAGGAGCTGGACAGGAAAGCAAGAAGGAAATAATAGAATACGGTAAAGAAAGAGAAATGGAGCATCTTGCTTTCTGTGGAGACGGATCCAGCGAGGCGCTAAAAAAAAATAATAAAGAGAGTGGGGGAGGACAGTAACATGGTCTCCACCATGAAATAAAAAAGGGGGGGTCTGAGTTGCATGGCGAAAAAAAGAGGAGGCGCAAACAGCACCCCATTGGGCACGACCACCACCTCCATTCCTCGTCGTCGAGTCGTCCCACCGTCGTCATCAACCACCATTACTGCACCTCCCCAGAAATTCACGTACGTTGTGTCGCCAGTACGTTGTGTCGCCACCAAACCCGCGGGAGTTCGCGAGATCGGGAGCTACGCGGCTCGCGCCGCCATGCTCCGATCCCGTTCACTTCCGGTCACGCCACGCCTAAGCCGACGAACCTGTGACTCCCCAGCTCAGCCATTTCAAGTTGTCGCCCTCGTAGCTAGTTGAGATCCAGCGGAGTTTCGCCGTCCCGACGCCCTGTTCAGCCTCTTCAGCGTATCGTTCAGCTTCCGGAGTCGGTCCCAGCTAGTGTTCGGCTGCGGAATGCCACCGGACAACACGACCTCTTCCTCCATCCGTCTCACCTCATCACTGCAATCATAGCTATCAGGAGTCGCCGGAAAATCATCAGAGAACCGGCGGTCAGCCCTGCTCTGTTTCGAGCTCGGGCTGCTGCCTCGGTGTTTCTGCAGCTGTTGTGGTGCTCTGCCGCGGCCACAGCCGTCCACCATCATCATCCATCTCCCTTCGACCTCCAAAATGTCGCCCCCGACCGTCTCGTGCCGACCGAACAGCCCCGAAAGCAACCGAACAACCTGCAGGCCCGACGCCCCTGTTTCTGCGTCCTTGGGCGGCAGCCTCGGTTCCGACGCCTATCAACCACCATCACCGCATATAGCTACTACCACATCACCTCCTCATCCTCCTCCGACCATTAGCCGTTGCCTCTCCTCCGTCGGATAGCCAGTCGAAGCCCCGGAGCAGCCCGAAGTCTTGCTCGGTTCGCTACTCCCCTGTCCTGACCCGGTTCCGCTCAGGTCCGGTTTTCTGTCGGTTCCACCACCTTCAGCTCGTGGCTTCAGCCACCTACGACACCTTCATCAACGACCAGAACTCCAAGTACTGCGGTTGTAGCTGCTACGGCGAGGCCAACTTGTTCCAGAAGGTCATGATGGAGAACGGATCCGAAGGTCGTGTCCTTCCTCTATGGAACGGTGCGGACCAGCAACGAGGAGACCTTCCTGTCCCATTCGCAGTCGCGGGAAGCGTGGGATCGCGAGTCCAACTGGATCGGTCGCTGTGACGACCGACGAGGTCAGCCAGCAGCTGGACCGCCGCGAAATCTACGTCACGTGGCGAGGCCGTCCTCGGCGCGAAGCGCAGTTCATCGAGGCGCTTCTCAGCACGCACCGACGACGGCAGACATGTACTCGGGGAAGAGGAGGTCGAGAACAACTCCAGCAGCAGCGACGATGTCAGCATAAGCGAAAAGGTGCGCGAGTCCTGAACTGATGGCAGTCCGACCGGATGGCAGCGTGATCGGCGGGTTTTAGAGTGATCAGGCGACGGTTCAGTTGGGAAGCCGACGATGATCGGAGTGAGGGACGCCGACGACGCAAACCGAAACAGACTTGAGCTCACCTCTAATTCCATGGAGAAGACGTCGCACGAGGAAGGAGACGATTGAACAGTGGCATATTAGGCTGCTTCACGTAAGTTAATTTTCGGTGGGTTACCTGATTGGGCTAGTGGAATATAAAGGGGAGGTGGACCTGGGCTGTGCATTTCTTGAAATGGGTAGAGGGAAAATTGGGCCATAAGGATTTATAAGCCCATTCCGGTTTAGATAAAAGGGAGCCTGTTTTTTATACAATTCCCTCGAACCTGGCTCCATTTCATTAAAAATTAAATAAAAAATGAAAAATTCCAAAAAAAATTAGAAAAATGCCTTAAAATGCCAAAAAAAAAAGAAATAGATAGGAAATGTCTCTATTTGCTTATATTGTTTAGTTAGACTTTTTGTATGTTTGATTATCGATTTGTTCTCAAGTTTAATTAGCATGACTTAGTTTTAACTTCGCTTGCGAATGTCTGAATATTATGCATGTCTTAGTAGATAAATTAGCACGATAATTAGAGTTTAATTCGGGACACTCGTTTTATCTTTTAATTGGCTGAACTTTGCTGACTATCTACTTTGAGTAAGTGCATGTTCCAAAGGTTGGATATACCATTTTGGATATTCCGATGTGGCGACTGACGATGATGCCTATAGCGATGGAAGCTCAATGGGGCTTGGTGATTGAGGTGAAGCGCACGAAGAAGGGTTGCAGGCTGAGGTTGGGAGATTGAAGGCCGGTGTCCAATCCGATATGTTTTACGTATCCGATCCGTATATCATGATTATTTTTCTAAAATATTGCCTTTATAGACTTGATTTGTATGTATTTGTTTCAGTCTAGTGGTTAGCTTATTTATCTGGTTGAGTGTTATCTATTGTTAAAGACACGCTTTTTAATAAAAAATAGAAAATAATAAAAATAATAATAATAAAATTCAAAAATCAATAAAAAAAATAGAAAATCATAAAAAATCCAAAAAAACTCAGAAAATTCAGAAAAATTCTAAAAAAATTCCAGAAAATAGAAAATGGCCACAAACAACTGGCCATGGAATATTTTGGGTAATTCGGTATCAAAATCTTCCAAAAATTGGCGATTTTGCCCTTCGGGCTAAATCGCCTCCAAATCCTCTCATCTTGCCCCGGTCCTAAATCACATCCTCCCTGAGCCCTTATGACTATGTTAGGAAGCCATTTATTGGAATTGATGTGCATCGATGAGATCTATTTATACACTTGTTTGCGTTTTCATTAAAATTGATTGTGGTTGATAGGATAGTCTTCCAATCTGCATGAAACCTTGAATCAAACTTACCCCATCCAAAACTGCGCCTGCATGAACTCTTAGCCAAGAAAATCACTCGCATTAGGTACCGAAAGGGCGTTGGTAATGACACCAACGTAACCAAGTCCCCGAACTCAAAATCTCTGGTTCCGCAGAATTGATCGATCTCTCCCAATCGGTCAATAAGGTTTCCGGTCTACCCTCCAAGGAAGACCGGTGGCGACTCCAAATGCATGCACAAGTTGCACATGCCACCACGACCACACTGAAGGTCGAAAGCGATCGACTCTTATCGTCGAATCCTTCAAAAAATACTCCCGTCGCGATTTGGTATGGGCCTGGGAGGGCCCGCGCCGATCTAAGGCCCGCGATCCACATTTCAGAGTGGGGGCCGCAATCGGTAATCCATTAGCCGCGTCCGCTTCCGGACGGGTCGCGACAAGGAGAAGGGGAAGCAGACCATGAAAACTGAAGCGGAGGCTAAAAGGTTGGCTGAGCAGTCAAGGTTACGAGTTAGCCCGCTTCGACAAGATATCTCCTTTCGCTAAAGTAGAGACTCCTCCTGACTATAAAGAGCCAAAGTTTGTAAGAAAATACAATGGGACAGGTTGTCCCCGAGCGCACCTCAAGTATTACCTGCGCAAGATGGCGCACTATTCAGATTATATTCCGCTACTAATGAACACATTCCAAGAGAGTTTGGCTGGCGCCGCCCTAGCCTGGTTCATTGAGCTAGACTTAGAAGATTACGATGGATGGGAGGATCTTGCAGAGGACTTCCTCAGACAGTACAAGTTCAACACGGCTACAGCCCCAATAAGAGAAGATCTTCTACGAACTTCAAAGGCGAGAGGCGAATCAATCAGGACATATGCCCAGAGGTGGCGAGCCTTGGCTACCCAAGTAAAGCCGTCATCCCAGAAGAGGAACTGATTGATTTATTCCTGAAAGTACTCCCCTACGAGTACTTTGACAGGCTAAATACTTCCGGGTGTCAAACATTCGCACATTTGATTAAGGTTGTCGAAAGACTAGAATGGGCCTTAAGAGAAAGAAAACCTCATGAAACTCCTAGAAGACAATACCCCTTTAAAAAGGAGAGAGAAGCCGGACTCGACATAGAATTTATACTAGATCCCCACAAGCCCAAGATGTTCGGCAATCCCAACCAGGCCAAAGGAGGATCGTCCTGGTCGACACCTAAAGTGCAAGAGCCTAGAAGAAAGCAACCCCAGAAACAATTCTCTCAGCTCCCGAGGCCTTTATCCAAGTTGCTCCCGATGCTGCTAGAGCAACACCTAGTGGCGAAAGAACCGCCTAGGGCAAACCCTGCAAGGGATCCTAGCTTTGATGAGAGCCAGACCTGTGCCTACCATATGGGCGAGAGAGGGCATAATGTGGATAACTGTTATATCCTTAAGCTGAAAGTGCAATCTCTGATTGATAGTCAGATTCTAAAATTTGACAATGCAGCCCCAAATGTACAAGAAAATCCACTGCCAGATCATCAAGCAGTAGGGGCAATATTCTCTGAAGGGGAAGAAGACTACCTTAAGCTGAAGGTAGATGTGCTTAAGCTGACCGACCTGCTAATAACCGCTTCATCATACCCAAAAGCAGAAGCGATCTCGACTGACCAAAAGAGATTATGCATCGCTAAGATGATGAGCTTGGGGATAATGTCTGATATCACCAACGAAGAGTTCGAAGGAGTCAAAGCCTCTTTATCTTTGGAGGGTAGCTACTTCATGATCAAGGCTGAATAGGGTAATACCTGGGGTACCTCACATGAGAATCTGGTAAACAGTCTTGGGCCAGTCACTCAGTCAGAGGAAGAGTTCGAAGAAGACGAATTGGAAGCCAAGAGACGAAGTCTAGCAGACCTCAAATTTATGGTCGACGCCCTTGAGAAGGGCGAAATTGTAGACAACCTTGGTCAAGATTCTAGAGTGTACAACTTCAAAGTGAAATATTCGGCCCCTCCCAGCTTTTATCAGAAAATTGAAGACATCATACCGGACGGATGGGGAGGTATGGATGATCTCTCTCAACCAGAGATCTCGAAGGGCATAGAAGAACTTGACAACACCGTATCGATGATCGAAACCGTCACGACCGTGGTAATCAAGTTGGAAGAACTGGATAACCCGAGCAGGGTGGAAAATTGCCTAGTCAAGCCTATCGTGATTCGATTGCCGCAAGAGGAAGAAGGCGACACATCTAAACCAGAGATACCTCGTCAGACAACTGTAACTATAAAAGTCCCCCCAGTAGAAGAATACGATCCTAAAGCAGTCCATTGGGACTATGGGACCACATAGGTAGACGCGATAATGAGGTCCGGACGATTCTATGCCCCCAGGGAGGACGAATCCGAAAAAAGGGAGGTCTCGAAGGAAGACGCGGAAAAGCTCATATCAATCATCAAAACCAGCGAGTTTGAGGTGATAGAACAGCTGAGGAAGTTACCCGCTCAGATATCCGTATTAGATCTGTTCATCAATTCTGAAAAGCACAAGAACGCACTGTTGAGGATACTTAATGAAGTACATGTCCCCGAAACAATTAACGAGGTACAATTAGGGGACTTTGTGGGGACGATCCTTTTAAAAGACCAATTGAGCTTCTCTGACGAGGACTTCCCCATGGAAGGAAAAGGGCATAAAAAGGCCTTGTATATTTCCGCGCAATGTAACGGAAAAAGAGTGGCGCACGTATTGATCGACAATGGATCAGCCTTCAACATTTGCCCTTTGGCTTCCCTGAGAAGATTGGGAATCAATGAAGAAACAGTTAAAACATCCAAAACGGCTGTGAGAGCTTTCGACGGGATGAAGAAGACTGTGGTGGGTGAGATTGAGCTCGATGTGTCCATCGGCTCGACAAAGTTCTCTATAAACTTCCAAGTGATGGATCTGCCCAGTGCATTTGGGTTCTTGTTGGGAAGGCCTTGGATCCATACAGCAGGAGCTGTCCCTTCAAGCTTGCATCAAAAGGTACGTTTCGTAGTAGATGGGAAGGTGATTACTGTGCACGGAGAAGTCGACCTCCAAACCTACCAGAACAGTGCCATACCTTATGTTGAACCCGAAGTAAAAACAGAGGCGAGCTATCATTCCCTAGAACTGGTAGCAACAGTTCATACCCCGGCAGGGACAAGGCTAAGAACCCCCTACATCTCAGAAGCCAGTCTTCTACCAGCTAAGATGCTACTGGCATACGGATTCAACCCCGAAAAAGGTCTTGGCAGACACAATCAAGGAATAAACACCCCACTGCAGTTAAAAGCTAACCCACATAGAATGGGCTTGGGATATCAGAAATATCACATGGATGGATCTGGCCCAAAGACAACAGGCCGAGGCCGAGGCAGAAGTCTGGGACGCCTGGGAGGCCGAAACAGCCCGAATGACTCATTCATCGGTTCTCCAACTTGGAAAGGCAGGTCTCAAATGTTCAAAAACCCTTTGAATGCCCACTTCAACCGGAACTCTAAATGGCTGTCTGAAGAAGATGTCGCTTCACCGATAGAACCAGATCTGACAAATCCTTTTCTCAAAGATGACTCTGTGAATGTCATCATGGAGTGGTTGGACAATGGAGCCACTTCCTCTAAGTAAAGAGCCTCTTCCTTCATCTTTAAATACTGCATTTAGAACTTTCTGCATTTTGTTGTATTTTCTTTCCTTATTGTACGTATAGGGAAACGCCTTTGGATCTCTGGCCGTTGGTCCAAATAGCACATCTTGTAACGTGGCCCATCTTGCATTCAATAAAACCACGCATATTTTGTTAAGGACATATGGAGCCACGAATCAGCCCAATGATGATACCAGTCTTCCACACAGAAGCTTGAGGCCTGATTTGCCATATGATTCCTGATTTCCAAAAAGATTTCCTTGGGGCCAGGATATCCAATGACATGAGGATTAGTCCCGTTTGTACCTGTACCTATTTCGAAAACTCTTTCGAAAAGACTTTCCATGATCATACATGTCGTTCTTATGGAATACAAACTAACCATACTCATGACATTTCAGGCATATCATCTCAAACATGCATACCAGGTTGTTACGAGATTCGGACTTCTCCAGTAACCATTCTTATAGCATTGAGGAAGATGGAGACGAGGGTTATGCGTCTATCCGCAGAGATTGGAATGCTTTCGAAGAATCAATGCCTCCTACTTTAGAAGAACCAATCATTGTTAATCTGGGAGACTCCGTGAATATCAAGGAGGTCAAGATCGGCGGGCATTTATCCCGAAATGAAAGGCTCGAGTTCACAGAGTTATTAAAAGAATATCAAGACATTTTTGCATGGTGTTACGCTGATATGCCAGGCCTAGATCCTAAGATCGTGGAACATGCATTACCCACGGATCCCGGTGTCAAACCTGTCAAGCAAGGCAGCAGACGGATGAAGGCCGAGTTGGAAGACAAAATTAAGGAAGAAGTCATGAAACTTCTTAGGGTAGGCTTTATTGAAGCTATGCCATACTCAGACTGGATTGCAAATATAGTCCCCGTCATGAAGAATGATGGTAAAGTTTGGATCTGCGTGGATTACCGAGATCTAAATAGAGCAAGCCCAAAAGATGATTTTCCACTTCCTCACATTGATGTGTTGGTGGATAGCACAGCAGGTTATGAATTGTTCTCGTTTATGGATGGATTTTCGGGATATAACCAAATCTTCATGAAACAAGAAGACAAACCGAAGACAGCTTTTACCACACCCTGGGGGAACTTTTGCTATAAAGTCATGCCATTTAGATTAAAGAACGCCGGGGCGACCTATCAAAAGGCTATGGTCACATTTTTTCATGATATGATCCTCAAAGAAATTGAAGTATACGTCGATGACATGATCGCCAAATCCAAGAAAGGACAGGATCACATACAGGTGTTAAGAAAATTATTTGAGCGCCTGCGCAAATATATGTTGAGGCTGAACCCTAACAAATGTGTGTTTGTGGCGAGATCTGGGAAACTTCTTGGGTTCATAGTCAGTAACATGGGCATTGAGATTGGTCCTTCAAAGATTCAAGCTATCCACAATCTGTCAACTCCCTCCACAGTAAAAGAAGTGAGAAGCCTTTTGGGGAGACTGAACTATATTGCCAGATTTATCAATCAACTGTCTGATGTGGCTAAGCCAATCTTCAAATTGCTTAAGAAAGGCGCGCAAGTAACATGGGATGCTGAATGCAGCAGGGCATTCCAAATAATCAAGAACTACCTGATCACACCGCCGGTACTTGTGCCACCAATTTATGGTCACCCATTGACCTTATATCTGACTATACAGCAGGAATCCTTGGGAGCCTTACTTGCCCAAACCAGCCCGATATATGGTAAAGAAAGAGCCATCTATTACCTGAGTAAGAAATTCACACCATCTGAAGCAAAATATGCACCAGTCGAAAGAGCCTGTGTAGCAGCGGTATAGGTACTTCGCAGACTGAGACAGTATACCTTACACCACCACATCCAGCTCATAATAGAGAACGATCCTGTCAAATACCTTTTGGAGAAACCCGCTTTAATCGGGAAATTAGTAAAATGGCAAGTAATGCTATCTGAATTTGACATCAAGTGTTCTCCACAAAAGTCAGTTAAAGGAAGAGCTATAGCTGACATGCTAGCAGAAAACCCATCAAACGGTGAGTCTCCTGAAGTGACAAGCACAGAAGGTCAAATTCTCAACTTAGCAGAAGACAAGTGGGTCGTGTACTTCGATGGTGCTGTTAATCTATCAGGAGTATGCACTTGGGCAGTACTGATATCCCCTGATGATCAACATTACCATGTGGCCGCAAAAATAACTTTCCCTTGCACCAACAATATCTCAAAATATGAGGCGTGCATTTTAGGCCTACGATTGGCCATTTCCATGAAGATACCTAGGTTGCAAGTTTTTGGAGATTCCATGCTCATCATTTTACAGACACATTGAAAGTGGAAGACGAAAGATACAAAGCTCATCCCTTATCATGAATACCTTGAAGAATTAATACTCGAATTCGAAAAAGTATCATTCGAATACCTATCGAGATCCCACAATCAATTTGCAGATGCGTTAGCCACCCTTGCCTCAATGTTGCAAACAACTGGAGGATTGGATATAGAACCCATAAGGATCAATATAGTTGAACGGCCAGCTTATTGCATGCTAATCGAAGGAGAGTTTGATGGGGAACCATGGTATTACGACATCAAGAACTATCTCTTAAAAGGAGAGTTCCCTGAAGGATGCCAACCAGGAGACCGGAGATACATAACTAAGATGGCTAGCAAGTTCTTTCTCAATGGACAAATTCTGTACAAAATATCCTTTGATTCTATTCTATTAAGATGTGTAGATGCCAAAGAAGCAAATATCCTCTTGAAAGAGATCCATGAAGGAATATGTGGGCCTCACATGAATGGCCATCTCCTCGCCAGGAAGATCATGCGGCTTGGCTATTATTGGATGATCATCGAATCAGATTGCTGTCAGCACGTCCGGTCATGCCACCAGTGCCAAATATGCGGTGATAAGGTCAATGCACCCCCAAACGAACTACACCAAATGTCTGAAGTTTGGCCTTTCTCTATGTGGGACATAGACATGATATGGCCTATTTATCCTATCGCTTCAAATGGTCATCGCTTCATCTTGGTAGCGATTGATTACTTCACAAAATGGGTAGAAGCCAGCTCTTACAAGAATGTCACTGCAAGAAATGTGGCAAGATTCATCAAAAGAGACATCATATCCCGTTGAATGGGGCAGTGGAAGCAGCCAACAAAAACATCAAGAGAATTTTGGCTAAAACAGCAGAAAACTACAGGGATTGGCACGAAAGGCTGCCCTTCGCCTTAATGGCCTATCGAACGTTGATCAGGACTTCTACAGGGGCAACTCCCTACAGTCTGGTGTATGGAACGGAAGCAGTTCTACCCGTAGAGGTTAAGATTCCCTCTTTGAGAATCTTATCAGAAGATAAACTCTCTGAGTCAGAGTATTTCAAACACAGCTATGAACAGCTGAATTTAATAGACGAGAAACGTCTTAAAGCCATTTGCCATGGACAAACTTACCAGAAAAGGGTAGCCAGGGTGTTTAATCGAAAGGTCAAAACTATAAACTTCGAAGTAGATGACTTGGTAATTAGGAAAGTGTTGCCGAGTACTACCCATCCAGGCGGAAAATTCACTCCAAATTATGAAGGCCCCTACATTATCAAGAAGACCCTCACGGGAAGAGCATTAATTCTTGTAAACTCCGAGAGAGAAGAACTGGGGCACCCTGTAAATTCAGATGCTGTGAAGCAATATTACCCTTGAAATAAAATCAGATTCCGGTCATATGACTTACCTCGAATTAAGCCTACTCTTCATGATAGTCATTGTATAAGCATGTCATGCATCCATGCATACATTAGCATGTGTTCAATATTGCAGGACTCAAGGAAGCAAGGTCCTCAAGGGCAAATACCAAGAATGTCCGATGAAGATAGCAGACAGCAAAACAAAGAGCAGAAAACAATCAAAAGAAGGACACAGGAGCACGTTCCAAAATGAATAAAGCCAATTAGAATGCATGATCAAGAGGACTTACTGTCATGGTGACCAGGTACATGTCCTATTTCTCCAAAGACTGGGAATTTTAAGAAATTTTAGAACAACTTAATCATCTTGTGTTGTTAAGAGACGATGCAAATTTTCATGAATCTATCCATTTCCATTGGAGCGCATGATCAAGGGTAAGGTGTATCGTTCTAATTTTTCGAAATTTGAGAGCATATACCGACAGATTCCTTTTATGTTTTTCAGGGATCCCTGGCCACGCTGGACAGGTAAGTATTCATTTCCCTATCTCTCAGGTTTTAAGACTGTCAGAACCTTTTTTTTGCTAGAATTTGAAGGCTTCTTGGAATATAGCATGCATTCAAATCTCATGTCTAGAAAGACGTAAAATTCTCACAGTCATGTCATTGACATTCATGTTTAAACTTGGAGGTTATCTTAACATGATTGAAATATGCATTGTGCATCATAAATCCCCTTGAGGGTAAGTTTTGGAGAAAGCGAAATGAACTTTTCCAACGAGAGTTGTTTAGAACTGTTTAAAAGGATGTTTCCTCAGACAAGAGGCAAGCTGGATCCAAACACATCCCATACACACTTAAGAGATGAGTGGAGTGGTAAGGACAGCGAGACCTTGACCTTGACCTACGGAAGTAGGGGTTATTCGCAGTGATTACATGGATCGAGACGACGGAGGCATTCGTTTCTCTATCATAAATTACTACAGGTGGCCATTGATAACCCTTTGAATGGCGATTTCTTTCTTTACCCCTGTCAAGAACCACCCCACAATGGGGCAAACTGGAGGTACGTCCAGCAGTATCAGGAGATAAATGGTTAGAAGTTCTCTTGCTCGGACTTGTATCAATCTTCGTGTGTTGCTTGTCATTTTAACTTCTATGGTAATTCAAGATGACGAAAAGCATTCGTTTCTCTATCCTATACACTTTGACCCTTTGCACAGCCCAGTTGAGCTTATACGTTCGTTTCATAAACCCGTTGGTGATCATTACATATTCCAAGATGGAAGCGACATCACTTCCCGAGCAGAAGAGTTCAAAATATTGGATTTATGGAAAATTCCTGAATTAATGTTGGGGTGCTGAGATTCAAGATGTACATCTAGCACACTCATTTGAAAATTCTGATCCCCAAAAGAAAAGAAAAAATAGGATTTCAAAAAAAAAGAAAGAGAGAGAAATACGACCCTGGGCATCAAGAAAAAGTAAAGTGCCTGATAAAAGCAAGGCAAATGCCCATCCAAATACTTGTACACTTGTGAATCATGTGTTTGATCTTGTAACCGCCAAAAGATGGCATGATAACTTTGTATAGGCCACTGGTGAGATCTGGTTGTAAAAGATGCTCCCAATCATGTCACACTTAGATGGTGAAAGCATAGACAAGATGTTGACACCGTCTCAACATGAAAGAGATATCCTCCAAAGACCAATGTGCACTTCGGAGATTGACAGTGCTCTTCAAAGACTATCAATACACTTCAAAGGCTGAAAACGCTCTTTGAACTAGAAGGGGCAAGATGACGACAAACTTGCAGTGATCACCAATGTTAGAACCTTCACATATTCTGAGCCAAAAACAAGCCTTTTTTTGGGTCCCCAATCTTACCTATGTTACAACCCTGAAAAGCCTTTTCTGATTAAGGCACTTGAATTGACATAGGGTTTAATGTCTACGCTTAGCTCAAAGAAGTTCGAGCAAGATTATTTCTTTCTCATTTTTGCAGGTTTCTTGACTTGTAAAACCGGAGCAGACATCGAAGACTTCTCTTCAAGAGCCTTGACTTGCGCGTAAGTCCCCCTTTGAAAACCGTTGACCAAGCCCAACATTATGGTCCCTTGGAAGTCCTCCTGATCGATCGAGGTGTATTCACTGCGAATGATCCTGAACCCTAGGCGCAAGTTTGATAGGAAATTCGAGTGCTTTCTTGATAAAAGACCATTATCTCAAAACAGTGAGAAGTCCTTTTTGATGAGAATACTCCAATGGACGTTTTAACCAAACTCTTTTAGGTAATTTCAGATTGTTTGATTCAAACTTTCCTCACAAGGAATTTTTGATCACTTCCGTATATTGCAAGGTGTTTTGGATAACCTCCAGCATCATAATGCATTCATTGAAATTTTTCGTGACTATGATATAAGTCATAAAGTGCTGTCAATTTGACAAATAGATATCACTTAAAGACCATTGATGTGCCTTTGGTAAGAAAAATTCTCAGATTGGAGCTTCTGTAGGATTCTTGATGACTTCTTCTCCTAAAAAGGCTTGTATCACTCTTGATCTCAGAAGAACACAACCTCTCTTGGAGTCGTGATTCTAGAGGATACCTAGAGTCCCCAGATCCCAGAATGTCACCTCCAATGTCAAAAGAACAATGTTTGAATTCATCTCCCTCTGTGAGATTCCAGTATTACAGGTTTGATCTTTCTGCAGGATACCTGGAGCTCCCAAACCCCAGAATGTCACCTTCAATGTCGAAAGGACAATATTCAAGATAGTCTTTCTGCAAGATTTCAGGTAGCCCCTAGATCCCAGAAAAATCTTATCAAAGTTTTTGCAGGTTTAAGTTTTCTGCAGGATACTTGGAATCCCCAAATCCCAGAATAACGCATCGCATGTCGAAAGGACAATTTTCAGAATTAGCTTTCTGTGAGGTTCTAGGTAACCCCTAAACCCAGAATAGCTCATGTGGTAAAGCCTCAAGGTTAGGCACACCTCACTTGTATAAATCCTAGTTGATTCCTTAGAATATAGGATCAAAACGTTCGACAATCCCTAAAAGACTGGGTACGTCATCCATTAGGTTCCTAGTAGAAATGAATCCTATTTCTCGGCCTGATCCCCCTGAAGGATCAAAATGTTCGACAACCCCTGAAAGACTGGGTACGTCATCCATTAGGTTCCTAGTAGAAAGGAATCCTATTTCTCAGCCTGATCCCCCTGAAGGATCAAAATGTTCGACAACCCCTAAGAGACTGGGTGCGTCATCCATAGGTTCCTAGCAGAGAGGAGTCCTATTCATGGTCTGATCCACCATACGGATCAAAACTTCTGGCAATCCCTAAAAGACTGGGTGCGTCATTTACAGGTTCCTGTCAAGTATAGGAATCTCATTCTGGTACGGCCTACCATACAGGCTAGAATTTAACCGCCCTAGGATACTCAAAAGGCAAGTCCCTATGTATTCACTTGAACCCGCTATACACCGCGCATGCTGCACGAGAATCAGGCGGGTGATCAAACAGGTAAAAAGCAGGTGGGTCCCTCTACTTTCTCTCTCACGTAAAAAAAAAAAACCAAGGAGCAGAGCGTTCACCAGCGGGACAAGGGAGATTGAGTGTCAAGATTCGTTTTTCTTTTCTCCAGTCGAATCGGTCTAGACTCGGGTGTCACCTGTCTTTGAGCGAAACCTCTCACGAGATTCCTCTCAAATAGGGGCAGCTGTTGACACCTGATTTTTGACCAAGTCTTTTTTAGTTTTATTTTTTGAAAAATTAAAAGAAAATTCATAAAAAGTCAAAAAATTACAAAATCAACTCTGGTGGCCTTGGCTAAGCCCAAGGAACCATTTTTGAACAAAAAATAATATTTCATATTTTCCATATTTTTCAAAAAATAGGAAAATACTCAAAAAATCAAGAAAAATAGCATTTCAGGTCACAAAAATATGGAAAAATAGCCAATATTTTTATTTTTATTCCCTTGTATTTTTGACCTCACAAAAAGTTCAAAATCAGATTCAATTATGGGTGTTCCTTTGTAACCCATACTATTGAATTTGAAAAAAAAAATCAATTGAGTCTTTTAATTTGTAATTTTGGCATTTTCTAGGATCTTGACATCCATTCTAACTGTCCCTTATTGCAATTTAGCCCAAGTTCTTGTACAAATTGCTCAATTGCACGAATTTGACAAAATTGCATACTAAAATTGCATTTTTAGTCCTTGAAAATGAGCATAATTGAAATTACTTTCAATTCAAGGGCTATCATTACAAATTGAACATGCTACCCAATGGATTTCACCATTTTAAATCGATTGGCATAGGTGATTTGGTTCAATTTGATCATTTGATCCTTCAATTACATAGTTCCCCAATTTCCAATTAAATGAAAATTTGGGGTTTTTATAGAAATTGATGTAAAATTTTGGGCAAAACCACATTTCTAGATAAAATCCATGCTCTAAATTCGATTTTGAGGTTCAATTGCAAAATTTTCCCATTAATTTGGGCTTAATTTGGAAAATGGTAAGTCGGAACCGGTTCTGACCGGTCAGACCGCCGGTCAGACCGGTCGAACCGGTTTGCTACAGTGTCATCGTCTTCCCTCAGAACCTGCGCAGATGAACAGTTCCAAGGGTGATTTCGATCCTCAAATTGAAGGCCAATTCGTGGATAATCGAACACGCAATGGTGGGCGTATTGTTGCCTACACTCCTACCTATCAATTAACACCGGTGGCGCCGCTCGACGTCGTCGGAGTAAAAGGCAATTCCCCGGTCAAGTTCTGAAACTGCAAAAAGTCAACAAAAGCAAACACAGCTCAAATTCGTGCCAAATTCGCGTGAAATGAAGCCCGCCGGAGAACCAAACGGAGTTAGACGATTCACCCATCTTCCCCGACGCCGTTTGGACCTAAAATCACGTGATGGCACGTGCTATTCGAATCAGTTGACCGTCCCCGATTCGGCGCCAAAACTCAAAGGGCTATATAAGCCTGTGGAGACTTTCAGTTGAGGAGGTTGGTCGATTCAGTTGGCGGAGGACGAACTAAAACGTGCGAGAGAGAGAGAAAGCGAGAAAAAGCTCGTTCTCCGGCCCTTTGCCGTCGAGAACTCGAGCTCAACTGCAAGGCGCCGGTTGGGTCGTCCCCGGCCAGACCAAAGCCAGAAAAGACAGTTCGAAGTTTGCCCAGACCGCCAGAAAGCGATCGCCGCCGGCCGCGCCCCGCGAAATCGCGAAAACAGGTAAGGCCGAGCTTCGATTCTTGAACTGAGCTTCAATGGCGATTCTAGAATTTCTTGCCTATTCTTTCAATTACTATGTGCGTTTTACTCCTTCAACATTACTGACCATTGTCGCATATCTTGTTTGCATCGATTTTGTCTTAACACACCTAATCGAGTCTTCCAATCCAACCTCCATTGTCGAACCACTGTTCATCTTTCCCCAGCCAAATCTGGGCTGAGCGAGCTCAATCGGAGCTCGAGGTGAGTTTTTTGAACCTCCACTGGTGCTGTTCTGTGATTGAATTGCTGCGATCTTAGATAAATTACGCGATCGAACTCCCATGGCCGTACTCGGCACTTTGCATGATTCTTGCGATTCTGTGAATAAAATGTTGCGATTCTTAGATATATTAAAATAGAGGTCATCGCGAGTCGATTGCCGCCGGTCTCGCTGCAATCCATTAAGATTCCACCGTCGGATCATCGCCGGGGAGTCGTGGCCGTTCGTTCAGCAATGGTCGCGAGGTTGAAGACGATGCCGACCTGGCAGGTCAACGAGTCAAAGCGCTTAGGTGGCGGTAGATCATTGGTCCACGTGTCAGTACAGTCAGCTCGGCCGTTGGAGGTTGTTGTTCGAACGGGGAGATCCAACGGTCGAGGTTAATTGAGTCCAACAAATAGTGGCCGTCCGATTAGATATTAGGATAATTCAAAAAATGATTTTAAATCGGAAATAAAAAATGATGGAAACGGCGCCGTATGGGTTAGTCAGGAGGCGACGTCGTTTAGGTTAAGTAGGAACGGACGGTCTAGATCTAATCCTATGTTTTAATCGTGGCCGTAGGTTCAAGTAGTTAGATCAGACGTCCCTGATCAGGTCTTCGTTTAATCCAGGCCGTAGATTTCAGTCAAACGATCCGATGGTTGTAGATTAGCCTTGCATTTCGATGAGGACCGTCGGATCAGAGTTGATAATTCGAAAATAAATAAAAGGGCGAATACGGCGTCGTTTTGGTTTCAGGCTTCGCGGGTTCGGGTCTAGGCCGGGTTCCGACCCAAGTGGGTCGGGTCGACCCGGTCCGAATCACATTTTTTAAAATAAAAAAAAATTGGAAATTGATTTTAAAAAATAAAAAAAAATCAGAAAAATCCTAGAAAATCAAAAAATGCTAGAAAATTCCAGAAAATTCCAAAAAAAAATGTGGAAAAAATGTGGAAAAATCCTAGACACTCTAGAAATCCCAAAAATTGAGGATTGACCACAGACAACTGGTCAACCATATTTTTGGGGTTTCTTATCCGATCTTCCGAGACTTGACGACATTACCCTTTAAGGGTAAGTCGCCTTTGTTGTGTATGCAAGATAAAATCGATAATGCCAAGGTAAGAATTAGGGTCGGGTAGGCGACCAATTCTTAGGTTTGGGTTTTCGAGTCCCGCCTCTTTTCTCAAAAGGACAATTTTTCCCTTCAATGGGAAAATTGTCTTTCTTGTCTCAATCGAGTTCTGAAAATTGCTTAAAGTTAGGGTTTGGGTCAGGTAGACGACCAACCCTAATATTTGAGATTTTCAGTTCTCGTCTTTTTCCAAATGACGACTTTACCCCTCCAAGGATAAAATCACTTGAAAATCCCAGAAAAATCCTGAAAATTCCCGAAAAATAGGAAATGGATTGGATTGATGGCCAATCCTATTTCCACCGTCTTTTGACTTCCCAATTCATCTAAAATGACAAATTTACCCTTTCGAGGCGAATTTTCCTGAATTGCTCAAAATTACGATTTTGCCCCTCATGGGCAAATCATGCCAAAAACCATTCCTAAGCCTTGATTGATATTTCTCTAGGCTAATAGGGCCTCATTAGGGATGCTATGCTGATTTCATGTGTTTTATCCGCATGTATTGGATCCTTGATTTGCGCACTTATTTCTATTGATCGTGAGTGATAAGGTAGTAATTCCCATCTGCATGAACTCCTAGATTTAGGATCTGTACCTCACTCATTTGCATGAAATCCTAGGATCAGATAAACCATTCAGCTTCGGTACCGAAAGGGCGTCAACTCTGACAGTTGGCGTAACTAAGTCCCCGAACCCACTTCTCTGGTTTCCGCAGAATCGAATAGACCACTCCCAACTATTTGATAGGGTTTTCGATCGTACCCTCCACGAAACGATTGGTGGCGACTCCCTGGCATGTACACTTATCACATGTCACTAGACCACACTGAAGGTCGACCACGTATATCCAGCAGTTGCGATTTGGGTAATGGACCTTGGGAGAGGCCCGCGTCTGATCTAGCCAGCGATCGGACTGCCCATTAACCCCCGCTCGCCCAGATGGCGCTCGAGAGAGGGTCGCGACAATGAGGACCTTATAGAAGGCAGGAAGAATATTAGAGAATTCCACAAGAGGGCCACAAAGGTTGGATTCAAGTAGAACCACTTACGGAGGTTGTTCCATCCCAACAATCTATAGGAGAATCATCTATTCCGCGACAACCTGATGGGGTTATTTCTGAAGTCGGTTACCAAACAGACTATTATGAAACCGATGGAGATGAGAGTTTGGATTCTAATGTACAAGAAGAAGATGTCGTTGTGACAAGAAGAAAAAGCAGGTTTCCAAGTTATGATCCTGACTGTGCATCCCATTTTTTTACGATATCTATGAAGTTTGACGATGGTAGGCAATTTAAAGATGCTCTCAAAAAGTATTCTGTGGCCGAGCGTAAAGAGATAAAGTTTATCAAGAATGAAAAATGTGCTGATGAAGATTGTCCTTGGAAGATTTCTGCATCTTTTGATGCTAGAAGTGGATCATTCCTTGTGAAGACCTACCATGAAGAACATACATGTAGCATTAGCTTTAATAATAAGAGAGCCACCAGTTCTTGGTTGGCAAAGCGCTATCTTGGTCAAATTAGGGCAATGCCAACAATGAAAACCACTGCTTCAAAGGAGCTTATTAAGGATCAATTGGGTTTAAATGTTAGTATGAATCAGTGTACAAAGGCTAAGCTACTTGCCTTTGAAGTTTTGATGGGAAAATATAAAAATGAATATGCATAGTTGTGGGATTATTCAAAGGAGCTTAGAGCCACAAATCGTAGGAGTACGGTTACATTGAAGGTTGAAAACATAGACTCGAAGGCATTGTTTAAGAGAATGTACATATGTTTCGCTGCATGCAAAAAAGGCTTTCTTGATGGATGTAGAAAAGTTGTGGGGTTAGATGGTTGCTTTTTAAAATGAATTTGTAAAGGAGAGATCTTGTGCGCCATTGGAAGAGATGCAAATGAGCAGATGTTCCCAATTGCATGGGCAGTTGTAAGAGTTGAGAGTGGAGACACCTGGACTTGGTTCTTGACAAATTTAATGTGGGACCTCAACATAACAAGCACATATGGACAAGGTTGGGTCATAATTAGCGACAAACAAAAGGTAAGTGCCTTATGTCTTTTTTAATTGTTATGCCTCTTGAATTATCACACTTGTAATATGTTTTATTAACAGGAATCGTATTTTTTAGGGCCTCCTACAAGCTGTAGCTGATTTGTTGCCTACAGCTGAGCATAGAATGTGTGCTAGGCATATCTATGCCAATTGGGGCAAGAAGTATAAGGGGATACAGATGTAGAGATTGTTTTGGCGGTGTGCTAAGAGTAGTACTATGGTAGATTTTGATGAAAATGCTCGAGCATTGAAAAAAATCAGTCCTGCCGCATATCATGACTTGGTTCAAACTGAGCCCAAGCACTGGTCTAGGGCTTTCTTCACCACTGATGTCAAATGTGACATAGTTGATAACAACTTATGTGAGGCATTCAATGAAAGAATAATAGATGCTAGGTGTAAGTCGATTTACAGTATGTTGGAGGAAATGAGGATAATGATAATGACAAGGATGCATACACATAGGGATGTGTGTGCTCGATGGAAGAGAGATTGTGGTCCAAGGATCGTAAAGAAGTTGGAAGAAAATAGACATGATGCGATTTACTGCCAAGTGGTATGGAATGGTGATATTGGATATGAGGTGCTAGATAAGAGTTCGAAGTATGTGGTTGATGTGTTCACGAAAGACTGTACTTGCAGGAGGTGGTAGCTTACTGGCATCCCTTGTTGCCATGCCATTTGTGCTTTGAATGATAAGAAGAAAGATGCATATGATTATATTGATGAGTGTTACAAGAAGGAGAAGTTCTTACTTGCATATAAGAACATGTTGATGCCAATTCGAGGAGACAGATTTTGGAAAAAAAATAATAGAGAGGCACCTAAACCGCTACCAACCAGGGTGAAACTTGGTAGACGTAGACACAAAAGATTAAGGGAGGAAGGTGAGGTACCAAGTCAAACTAGGATGTCGCGAAGAGGGATGAAGATGACCTGTCGAACTTGCAAGAAGACGGGACACAATAGTTTGACATGTCCCATGAAGAAGGCTGGGTGTGCGACATCGCAAACAAAATTTTCGAGGCAAAGACATCCGGTAAGTACTTCCATTTTCATCTCGTTATGCTTTCTTCATTGAAGTAACTTTAAATTGATATTACTCTTTCAAGGTCCAGAGACGTACAAGCAAAGGCGCGAGTGCTAATGTTGGCGGAACACCATTTGCTAGTGCTGCTTCAGTGACTCCTATGCATGGGACTGTTAGTTTTATTTTTTTTCATCTGTTCAAATTTGACCACAACTGTTCAAACTAAGGATAAGAGGACTAAAGGCATATGAGGATAAATCAGCTTATGCTTTGTGCGCATTTTCTTTCATGAAAGGACTTGATGCTGAACCAATCACTTTTCTTGGGAAAACTTTAGCAAGTTGCTCTTGTAGAAGACACCATCATACTTTAGATTTCCTAATCTTCTGTCAGAATAATGTTGAGAAGTGCTCTTTGCATGAGAAGAATGAGCTCGGGATTTTTTATGATTTGCATAGTTAGTTCAGAATCGATTTGTTTCGTTGATCAATTTTTGTTAACTAACGAAATCTAATAATGACAGGTTGAGAGTGCAAGTTCCAGACAGGACAAGAGACGACGAGTTGATATACCTACATAGGTTAAATCAAGAAGAAGTGATAGGAAGTTGTGTGTTTTTTGTTGCGATGGGTTCAATGAAGTAGCATTGCAGCCCATATTTTTGTTTATCATTGACAGGTTGCTCTATAGCAAACTATTTGGCTAATGGTGACCGGCGCTTGAGGGGGTATTGTTCCGTAATTTTATTAAATATATGTATTTTTATGTTTCATTAATCCATAAAATGCATGCATGATAATAACTACTATTGGTTTTGCCTCACCAGGTTATTGGTTCTCTAGCTGGTGCTGTACTTTGCTGCTCTTTTTGTGGAACAGAGGTCTGATCAGGATGCTGAGAGATCAGATTAGGATGGTTTCTGCTCATACCAGCCAGCACATATACACAAGGGCTACAAGCAGATAGATGTTTTGCAATTTCATCTCACTTCTAATGGGCGGCTATATACCCCGCATAATGTTCAAAAGGTAGAGTTCCATTGAAGCCTGGCAACAAATTCACTACAGGGTCTTTTGCGTTATGTTTCTAGCTCTAGCCCCTTGTTAGTCCTTTCTTGTCTTCATCTCATCTGGTATCGATATGTAATGGAGGAAAACTTTCGGAAATGACAAGTAACTTGTTTTTGTCTAAAATGGCTGAATACTATGAGCAATGTTATGTTGGGAAAATCGAAGAAGTTTTGAAAATCAAAGAAGTTTTTGCTGGCTCCTTGTGCCACAAAAGAATCAAAAGGCGCTACCCAAGTCTAAGTGGATCTCATCAGAATTTAACCAGATTCTCATACATTTGATAAGCGTTGCCACCAGAAGTTTGTGGATCTCATCTGTTTCATTGGTCTATCCCAGAGAGGGTCACTACCCGAGTCTTCATGCCCTCAACGCCCTCAACACTTCGTATCAGCAGAATTCTCCAAAAAGTTTTATTTGAATGAATCGACTTACGTCATATTTGCCAAAAGTCCTACGGATTCTCAGTACTAGATTTGTACATCCAAAGGTTCTATATGCATAAAAAAATCATAATAACCCACAAAACAATATTCACTTCATTCATCCCATTTATATATAGAACATAGGTACAAAATATATTCAAATTAACACACTACGGCAAACTCATACATTGTGTTATTACTATAAGCAACAACAGTACAACCACAATCATCTTCAATCTAAAATTTTCTTTCTTCATGTCTGTCAATTCTTGTTTCACTTGCTTCATTTGTTTCAGTTGTTCCTTGAGAGCTTTGACCTCAGCGACTATTGAACAACCATCATCCTCATTATGGGTCGATATTGATTCTGGCTTGACATTGCTCCGGTGAAAACTTTTGGACTCACTCCTTGCCGATTGACTAATTTCCTCATCAACCCAAATGAAAAAATTACAAATTTCCCCTTTATTATTGCGGTTGTATCTTGGGTAGCCATGGAATCGTCTTCCCCAATTGTCTTTTGTCCTTGCTATACGCAGAGGAGCTTTGAGGCCACAATAGCAAAGTACGAACGTATCGTTCTCGGTTAGAGGGACCGACATCATCGATTGTGCCATCTGCAAGGGAAAAAGTGAGGATATTTAATTAAGGAGGGATTATTGTAGCAGATTTCTATAAAGTAATAAATTCTTCAATTTTCTATCGGCATACACAAAGCTGTTGACAAAAAATTATTACTCCAATCAATTAGTACCAGTTGAAAGAACATTTAAGGGTGTGCACGAGACACATCTCAGGGCGTACATGAGACTTGCCTATGGTATGCAACAGAGCAGTTTTCTCATAAGATCGATATGCTCTATCAAAGTAAGAATTTCAGTTGTCCAATTTTCATCCGCATAGGATTCACTTCCTCGAACAAGCCATCGACACTGTCAGGAACAATTCGAGATATTTATACTCCAATGACCCATCTGGACAAGGTTGTTCTCATTTTTTTTTAACCAAAACTGAAGCCTTCAACGTTTCAAGAAGACATTGTCAAGCACATGCTTAGTAACCATGTATTACATATTCTCAAAGAATCAGAGAAGCACAGCCAGTGCAAAACAGAACCAAGTGAACAAAACTCACCGGCGACGGGGTATAGATGAATCGGGCCTCGATGAACCGTGCAACCATGGCTCGTCTTCTCCGTCAAGTCATTGCCAATGTCCCTGCTGACTGCTCACAAATATCCCCTCTGTGTCGTCGAGAGTCGTCGCCGAGGACCCAGGGGCGATTGATTGCTCGTTGCGTCGAGAGTCGTCGCTGGTCGTCGCCCGCCAGGGGCTATTGCCGACGAGAGACGCCGCGAACGAGAGGAGCGTCGTCAAACATCCGATAGCCGTTTACTGTCGCTCCGGCGTGGAGGAATGAGAGACTTCAATTTGGGCGTGTTTTCAGTGTCGTGAGGAATGACAGAGTGAGGAGGGACTTTTAGGGTTCTCAATTTGTGCGTGTTTTGATGTCTATTTACCCAGGCAAAAAAAAAATGTCGTCGTTTTCATTTTCCGGCGGCCACGTCAATGTCGGGCCGGCCACGTAGGATGGCCAGCGCTGACCAGGAATCCACGTGAGCAATTTCCGGGAGGTAAATCGGCCGGAAGACTAAATTGACAAAAAATAAAAAGGTTTAGGACTAAATCGGCAAAATTAAAAGGTTTAGGATTGAATCGGCAAAATATGAAAATGTTTAGGACTGAATCGGCAAAATTAAAAAGGTTTAGGATTGAATCGGCAAAAATGCAATAGGTTTAGGACTTTTTTGACAATTTTCCCAAGAGGATCCCTTGCCAAGCCGCAAAGGGGACAGGGGTGCCCCTATCAATCATGACCGTCCGTTCAATCACGGACGGTCGTGATTTGACCGAAAAAAATTATTTTTTAAAGGGGTGGCAATTTGGAAAGATCGGGGCCGTCCGTGATTGAATGGACGGCCCTGATGTGACGGGGGCACCCCTGCCCGGATTTGACATGGGCAGGAGATCCGGATCCGTTAAGACAACTCTTTAAGTCACTTATCAGCAAAAAACAATCATGTTCAATGCATCTATTGTAATCATTGATGTCCTGAACATAATAGTACATATCAAATTTTGTTAAAGTTTGTTTTTTTTTTAAATCGACCGAGAGAAACAAAGTTAGATTCGAGCAGGATAATTACATAAATGGTCCTAAACTTTGGCAGAAAATGCAATCTGGTCCCTAAACTTTTAATTTGTTCAATTTAGTCCCTGAACTTTGGCAGAATGTGCAATTTGATCCATAAACTTTTGACTTGTTCAATTTAGTCCCTAAACTTTTAGTGCATGTTCAATCTAGTCCCTGAATTATAGGAAAATGTTCAATATAGTCGTTTTGTTAATTTAAGATTAAGGATAACGTTGAACATTTTCATATAGTCCAGGGACTAAATTGAACATTTACTAAATGTTCAGGGACTAAGTTGAATAACTCAAAAGTTTAGGGATCAAATTGCACATTCTGCCAAATTTCAATGACTAAATTGAACAAATTAAAAGTTTAGGGACCAGATTGCATATTCTGCCAAAGTTTAGGGACTATTTATGTCATTTGGCTGATTCCAGCTAAGAGTACGAAGGAAATCGAGGAAAGTGAGAGGATGGCAGCTGCCGGCAAGGAGAGAATGGTGAGTAGAGGCAAGAGAGGCTAGCGCGAGTTGACGTGTTTGCTTTTTAATGTTCAAAAGCTAAGTCTAAAGCAAGACTCTTGTTTTGACTCTTAGAGAACGAGGACAAAACCAGTCGGTGGCCTTCATTTAGATCGCAAGAAGGGGGACGTGCTAGTGGGGTACTTACTTAAAAAACTCATATCAATTCAATTTCCTTTATGGATTGATATTGACGTGAATACTATTTAATAATATTTCAATATTTTATATTTTCTTTCTACGCTTACTGTGGCCCGCAAGGGGCTTCACGGCTACGGGCGAGGCCGCTTCCCCTGATCTAGACAAGGGCAACCTTACCATGGCCTCGCCGGCCATAGTAGGAGTAAGAAGGAAAAAAAAAACGAAAAAGGAAAAATATAATATCAAATATTTAGAATATTAATAAAAATTATTCACATCAACGTCGGCCGATAAGATGGACTAAATTGATATAATTGTAAAATGTTTAAGACTTAATTGTCTAAAAAAACTAGGACTAAATTGGAAATTCAATAAGTTTAAGACTTTTTTTGATAATTTTGCCACGTTTTAGTTGGTGTTGGAGGTGGAGCTAATTGTCGAGCATCTCATGTATCTCATGTCCAAACCTTCGACACCTATCATCAATTGCCCACGAACTTTGCTTATGAATTGCGGACATTCTCAACTGTTGTTTATATTGATGGATCAACGGTGAATTGAAGGAGTGTGATGTCATCATGCTTCTCTTGTGCTATTATAGAAGCACCTACTACGAGAGCGGTGAACATAAGATTAATTCATATGAAAATAAGAATTTTTTTTTTGTGACAAATGATCCAATTCACATCTAAAACCCCTCAAAAGCAACACTAGCCATACAAGAAGGTGGCCTTTTTGGATATGGATTTTTTTAAAAAAAATTTGTCAAAAAAAAAGATTTCGTTCATCAATAAGGATAATATTCAAAAGGTACATAAAAATATTTCAAGCTCCTAGGAAAAAAAAATAACTAGAAGCACGCTCTCATCCTCCACAAATAGATCTGCCATCATAAAATTTCGGCGGCCATTCACCAATTCAGTAATGAGCACACATCGTGAACTCACACTCTAATTGTAACGGCTTGCGGCGCACGTCTAAGTTTGATGTCCCCATCACCATCACTGAGTAATAACACCAACATCAGTTTATTGAAAGAGCACATATGAAATACTTGTAAGGAACTCCTAGATGAACCCCTGAATCTAAACTTAAATTTAAATATGGAGAAGAGAGTAGCATAATCTCGGAGAAATAACGAAGGCGTGTCATGAACATCCTTATCGGTGGTTGTCAACTGGATAAATGAGGCAACTGATCTTCACATTCACCCAAAATTAGCTACAGAAATTTATTCACATTCATAAGCTCCCAAAATATAGAAGAGAGAAAATGAAAGATTATTCAAGCAAAGAAAAGAAACTAAAACCCAAAATTAGCAAAGATAGGAATGGTGGGGGAGGTGGAGAAGGAGAGAGAGAGAGAGAGAGAGAGAGAGAGAGAGAGAGAGAGAGAGAGAGAGAGAGAGAGAGAGAGAGAGAGTCTTTCTCTCCCTCAGAATGTGCGGCTACTAAAAGCCTACAATGGAGGAGAGGGAGGGAAAAAGAGAAAAAGGATGTCCCGCCTTGCTCGAGGCCAGATACTTGGAGATGGATGTTGACCGATGTATCATTTAAAAGGGGGTGTGTGTGTGTGTGTGCATGTGTGTGTGTGCGCATGAGAGAGAGAGAGAGAGAGAGAGAGAGAGAGAGACTTTAAGTTATTACAAACAATTCAACTTAAAAAAATAATATACATGTCAATGGTTTGCTCGTATTTCTCTGCAATATTGGCCTATTAAATGAGTGATCTTCGCCTTCCTAGAAGTTTGCGAGAAGCGTCACACCTATTCAAACTCAAACTTTGTGATCACTCTGCCTTGTCGTCGAATTATATATGATCAATTGACCACACATCAACTAAAGGAGAAACAAGCTCCGATGTCATTTCCAAACTTTGACCAACTAAAAGCAATAATTTGAATGAACCACGAAATGATAATCATTTAAAATGATCTATGTTATATACATCATTTTCATTAAGCAATATCGAGAATGCTCATCCCATGCGCCTTTTGCCACTACCAATGACTAAACCAGTATTAATAATCGATTTCTCTCGCGCCCTCGACCCAATTACCTCCATTTGGTCCACAATAATATAATGAATACCTAATTAGAGCATACATTCATGAGGTAATTTCTTTCTTCCCAAATGGTGAAATTAGCCCGCTTGATCTATTGAATAGTTTGATTAAAGAGTTGAAATCCTTAGATTAAGAGTGGATTAATCCGCTTGCTTTGCACTGACGCACAAATTGTGGCAAATAAAAGCGGTTTGCCTTTTCCATTAACTATAATTAATGGCTATAACATGGAGCAACAAAAAACCAATAAACAAATGAATGAATCAATCCAACAGCCAAAACGTCATCATTTCGGTCTGTTGCCATTTCCCTCATACTCTCGTTGAACAGGATGACGTGGACGGATCATAGAGAGCCCGGACCCAAGTACTTCCTCCCGTAGATGCCGTGCGCATTGTAACTTGCCCCCGCCGCCTCATCCACCTGTAAGTTCCCAGCATAGCCCGAATACGTCCCGCTGGCGTAGATCCCGGTGCATGCCAACGTTGCTCATGTCTCGCCCTGGTAGTACCCGTTCGAGAACGAGTTCGTGGCGGTCCTGGCGAGGAGGCCTGCGAGGTTGATCCGTACTTGAAGATTCTCAATTATGAAGATCAATCAAGGACGTGAATTAACGGAGACAAGGATGACTCACCTAATGAAGTGATCTATCTATAGAAACTCAGGATCACGATTGTGTGGATGACTTGATCCAAAGAGGTATACTTTCTTTTGTCAACCTCAACGGCTACGAAATCCTTTTGATACGATCTCATCCAAACGGGAAATTTTTGGAGAGCAATCATTTGGAGATCTTGCAAAAGGCACTTGGATATGGAGTATAAAAGGACATTTTGAGGTTGAAGAAGAAAGGACGAGGAAACATAATTTATAATTCCAATATTAAGAAAGCTTCACATCCTCCATAAAGCTTCACATCCTCCATGTACCTTTGATTATACACTATAATACTTAGAGGAGAACATACGAGTGAAAAAAGTGTTAGACGATAATTTGCACACAATATTGTAAACCTCTGAGTTATTCACTAGTAGAATTCAACGGATCGACTGCTAACTTGAAGAAGTGAACGTAGACTTGAACTAAGTTGAACCACTATAAATCCTCTGTGCACTTTCTCTCATTCTTACTTTTTGATTATTTATTGTGACAGTTGAATTGTGCAAAGCGTTGCATCTGGTTACTTAGTGATAATTGAATTGTGTAACATGTTGCATCTGAGATTATCTCTAGACCAACTAGCTATCATTTTTTGAATTAAGTATTGAGCATTCTCATTTATATTTCACATTGATTTTCTAAAAATCTGTTAAAACACCTATTCACCCTACTCTAGATGATAACACTAGCCCCAACATTTGGCATCAGAGTCCGGTACTCATTTTTCTTAAAGTGTTATTACTTCTAAGCTAACGATCTTTATGGCTAGTAACTTTTCTCCCACAAGGACCGAATAAGATAGCAACAACAGATCATCTTACTTCGAAGGAAAATAGTACAATGATTGACAGAATAAATTTAAGAGATATCTCAGAAGTCAAGACTCGCAGATATGGGATGTTGTCCAAAGAGGGATTAATCCAAGTGCAAGCACAACAGGCAGCTCAAATGCAGAGGACAATATCAACACTACTCCCATGGCTACTCTAACTGCCACTAAATTAGCAAAGAGAGATGTTCTAGATGCTAACGCTATTTATTCATTTTACAGTGCATTATCTTCCACTGAATACAAACGTATTGCAGATTGTTCCTCGTCAAAAGTGATTTATGAAGAAATAGACCGTGTCAAGGAGACCAAGTCAACATCCTTCTTATAGTTGGTACGAAGCCTTCAAAATGTAGCCCAATGAAATAGTGAAGGAAATTTTTAATAGATTCACTAAAATAGTGAATGGTCTCACCTATTATGAGCAACTTGTCTCTGGATCGATGTGAGTAAACAAGTTTATGAGGGTACTCACAAAGGAATGAGACAATATCAAAACATCAATTCGAGAGATTTAGAGGATATCACCTTTATCCATGGACAAACTCATTTGAACTCTTCAATCTTACAAGGATGAAAGAATAAATGAGGAAACTCACTCAAAAGATAAGAAATCCATTGCTTTGAAATGGTTGATGAAATTTGCTGAAAAAGAAGCTGATTTGCCTTCTTTTCTACAGTGGCTACTTCTCTGTGGAACATATGAAAATCCCGCAATGACTTCGTCTTTCGGGGTAAACCTCCGAATACCCAAGAGATAGTGGAATTGTCTCTATTCGTGCAAGCGAATTATAGAAAATGGAACTCCCATAAACCAGAAACAAGGAAATATTCAACCTTTGCTGAGCCGCAAGCGGCAAGCCTGGATGCCGCTAGAAGAGAAAGCCCCTAAATTCAACGTTGGTGCTTCTTTCGTTGGTGATTTGATGGATGGCGTCGTAACTGGTATATGCAGAGATTATACAGGCGCGATAGTCATGGGATGATTGGTGAAGGTCTCCTCTATACCTCAAGATGAAACCCTAGCCGTCCTTGAAGCTCTCCAAGTTGTAGCCTTGAATGAAGACAGAACTATCAGCATTGCTTTAGAGTCAGATCGTGCAGATCTTGTGGAAGCTCTGATAAGCAAGTCTGTAGATCAATTTAGTTGGGAGGAGCGCCTACGTATCATGGACTATCTCAAGCGCCTCAAGGCACCTCTTTATCCGCGTAGCCCATTGTTCGCGGGCTTCAAATGCAGTTGCTATTGGATCGCAAGAACCAATGACTTGGCTCTCTTCCTCAAAGCTGGCTTTCACAAGCTCTTTGCTTTCTTTTATACTTAAATTCACCTTGTTTGGATTTTTCCAGAACTTCTTTGTAAGCTAATAAAAATTGTTGTTCCACCAAAAAAAAATGGCCAAAAACATTTAGGGCTGAATTGTGAATTGGACAATTAAAAAAGTTCAAGACTTTTTTTTTTTTTTGTAATTTTCCCATGTGCCAGCTGGTGGTGGAGGTGGAGCTTATTCCCGATCATGTTATGTATCTCATGTCCAAACCTTTGATGTCTTTCGTCAATCGACACGAACTTTCCATGTGAATTGCAGACATTGTTAACATTCGTTTCTACTGGTGGATCAATTGTGAATTGGAGGAGTATGATGTAGTGGCGGGCTTCAAGCTTCGCTTGTGGTATGATAGAACCTCGAGTGTGGATAAGTATAAGATTAATTCATATGAAAATAAGAAAGTTCCTTTTGTGACAAATGACTCAATTCCCATCTGAAATCCCCCAAATGCAACACTTGGAGTAGCCACACAAGAAGGTGGTCTTTGTGAAGATGGACGTTCGACGTATCATTTAACATGGTATTTATTTGTATGTGAAACTTTAAATTATTACAAACTCTATATACATTGGCCTACTAGATGAGTGATCTTCGCCTCCCTAGAGGTTTGTGAGGAGCATCACACTTGTTCAAACTCAAACTCTGTGATGATTCTGCCTTTTCATCAAAATATATATGATCAAATCAATTCACAGACCACAAATCAAGTAAATGAGGAACAAGCTCCGATGCCATTTCGACGATACTGACCACCTAAGAGCAATAATTTGAATGAACCATGAAGTGATAATCATTTAAAATAATATATTTTGTATAGCATTTTCATTAAGAAATATCGTGAATGGTCATCCCACGTGCCTTTTGCCATAACCAATGACTAGACCAGTATAAATAATGAATTTCTCTCGCGCCCTCGAGGCTCGACCCAATGACCTCCATTTGTCCCACAATAATATAATGAATAATTAATTGGAGCATACATGCACAACGTAATTTTTTTTTCCTCAAATGGTGTAATTAGCCCGCTTGATTTATTGATAAGTGTGATTAAAGGGCTGAAATCCCCAGAGATTAAGAGTGGATTAGCCCGCTTGTTTTGAACTGGCACATAAATTGTAGCAAATAAAAGTGGTTCCCCTCTCTCATTAACAATAATTAATGGCTATAATATGGAGCAAGAAAAAATCAATATACAAATGAATGAATCAATTTGGAAAGCCTAAACGTGATCGTTTGGATCTGTTGCCATTTCCCTCAAACCAGCGTCGAACAGGACGACGTGGACGGATCGTAGAGAGCCGGGACCAGGTACTTCCTCCCGTTGACGCCGTGCGCGTTGTAGCTCGCCCCCGTCGCCTTATCCACCAGCAAGTTCCCGGCGTAGCCCGGGTACGCCCCGTCGGCGTAGATCCCGGTGCAAGCCGACGCCGCCTCCAGCGACGCCCCCGCCTCGCCCTGGTAGTACCCGTTCGAGAACGGGTTCGTGGCGGTCCCGGCGAGGAGGCCTGCGAGGTTGATTACCATCCCGTCGACGCCGACGTCGCCGTTGGGCGCCACAAGCGGCGGGCTCTGCGGGCCGTACAGGGGCTGGTGGAACGGCCACGCGCACTGGCCCGGGCACTGGGTCTCCGAGTTGCCGACCCAGATGTACGCGAACTTGGACCTTCTGCCGTTGACCTTGCCGGAGCCGACGGCGGATCCGTGGGAGCCGCACCGGCTCATGCAGAACCCTTCGACGGCGACGTCGGAGGAGGTGAGCACGATGTTGACGGCGTTCCGCTGCTCGCCACGGGACGCGAGCTGGACGAGGTGTTTGCTCGTGAGGGACTTTCCGAGGGAGTAGCCCTCGTCGAGGACTTGCCTCCCGAGAGAGAGCGTGAGCGAAGGCGTCTGCCTCTTGGAGGACGAGAGGTGGTAGTACTTATCGATCGTCTCCCACCACCAAGCGACGGAAGGAGGTGCCTGAGCGAGCGAAGGGTCGGAAGACAGTGAGGCGATGAAGTCGGAGATGATGGTGCGCTGGGAGGGCTTGAAGCCGCCGTACCAGATGAGGTTGACGGAGATCTCGCCGGAGAGGAGAGGGCCATTATGGTACAGCATGGGCGGGGACTGGTCTTGGACCAGCTCGGTCAGCCTCCTGGTGGCGGAGGCCATCTGGAGGAGGGAGAGGGCGAGGAAGAGCTTCGGAAGAGCTGCATTATAAGCGTAGAACGATGCCATTGTTGCTGTGAGTTAGGGCTGAGATTGAGGAAAGATGAAAGCTGAGGTAGCTTGGCTTTTGTTCAAGCTGTGGGTTGTGTTGAAGTGAGGAGGAGGAGGAGGAGTATTTATACAAGCGTGGGATGAAGGGCGAGTGGGGGTTAAAGTGCGCGAACCAGCCTGGAAAGAGACAAAAAGGAAGGCAGCTCATGAGTGTAATTATTAAATTTCGAGGAGATGAGGATGGTCTTGCAATTCCCAGTTGCTTCTTCACCAGCAAGATAACGGATTCAAAAAGGTCTAGCAGCTCTCGATTGTATGTTGGACTTTACTGGCATGATAACTTTGAATTAATAGCTGTAAATTTTTAAAAGTATGGACTCTATAATAATTTTTAATTATTTATTATTATTTTTTTTGGTAAAAAAACTGTAAGCACAATAATTAGCGAAAAACTGTTGTGTAATTAAATTACTTGCATGTTCAATTATCGTTTACACATACCACAATACTCTGGTAGCGGGGACTGAGAGAGTGGTGAAGTAAAGGCAAGAGAGGCGGCCAGCTTGAGTTGACGCGTTTGCTTTGTTAATGAATTGCTTTCGTTCGACAGCTAAGGGAAGAAAAACAAGACTCTGGTTTTGACCGAAAGAACGAGGATGAAGCCAGTCAGTGCCCTTCTTTCGGGTCGCAAGAAAGAGGACGTGCCAGTGGGATAATTGCTTAAAAATAATAATCATAAATCGATTATAATTATGTTAATTCACTCAAATTTATCAACAATAACGACTTGGATAATTTTTAATAATATTTTATTTTTCTTCCAACTCATATTGTGGCTGGCGAGGGTCACCAGAGCTTGCCGGCAATAGGGCGAGGGCTTCGTGGTTGCAACCGAGGCCGTCTCCCCCGATCTAGACAAGGGTAGTCTCTCCATGGCCTCGTCGGCCACAATAAGAGTAGGAAGAAAAAAATAAAAAAGAAACAAATATATATTGTACAATATATTAAAAAATTATCCACATCAACTTCGGCCAGCAAAATGGATTGAATTGACGTAATTGTAAAATATTTAGGGCTCAATTGGACAATTGAAATAAGTTTAAGATTTTTTATTTTTATTTTTATTTTTTGTAATTTTCCCACGTGCCATTTGGTGTTGGAGGTAGAGCTAAGTTTCAAGCCTCTCATGTATCTCGTGTCCAAACCTTCGATGTACATAAATCAAAACGACTTCCCTTATAAATTACAAACATTGTTAACGGTTGCATCTACCAGTGGATCATCAATGAATTGTGACGGAGTACCGTATGATGTGGAGACAAGCTTCATGCTTTGCTTGTGGTAGGATTGAAGCTTCTACCTCGAGTGCGGCAAAGTATAAGATTAATTCATATGAAAATAAGAAATTTCTTTTTGTGACAAATGACTCAATTCACATCTAAAATCCCCTAAAAGCAATACTTGGAGTAGCCATGCAAGAAGGTGGTCTTTTTGGAGATAAATGCTGACCGATGTATCATTTAATATGGTATTTATATGATATGTGAAACTTTAAATTATTACAAACTCTTTATCTTAAAGAACTCAATTATGCGCCAATGGTTATTTGTAAGGGTGATCGATTCCAAGATAGATGGTTTCTACCTTAGAATCGAGAACCGCCCGCTAGGGACAGGATCCACAAAATGCGAACCGTAAACCCGCTTGTTCTATGGTTCCACCCAAGAACTGAACCACCGGTCCGATCCGGTTCCCGATTGGATCCTGGTTGCGGTCCTACTAAGCGCCTAGCGGGCGAGATCCATTGGAACTAAATGGTGATGGAGGCAATGAATTGATCTGCAATTGCACAAGTGAGATCCAATTACAAAAGGCCGTGGCAAAAACAGAAAGCACATATGTAAGCTGCACGATAATGCAAACAGTGAAAGCAGGTGAAGCAGGAGCAGGTTCAAGAGCAGCTCTAGTAGAAGTGGTTAGTGAAACCTACAGTTTAGAGAAAACAAGCTGGTTAAGCTGCTGATAGTTAGATTGAGACAACCAAGCTTAAGCAGATAATTTTAGCATGTCAAAAGTAGTATGTACTCTAGGCTCATCCTAACAGGATTCTCGGTGAACGCTCTAGATAAGAAATATCATTCCATCCACAATATACCAAAATGTAAAACAAACTGCATTCCCTCTAGCGGGTGAAATTGAAGCCATCAATGAAACTTGACAAGAATTTATTTGTTTGCCCACTATAGTTGTCACGCCCCGACTCTCGAGCCCGCGATATCCCTTGCCAAATCGCCACGAGGTCATAGAGATAACGTCCCAGGCACACTATCGACCTAACATTAACTTACGCATGCAGAAACGTTTTCACTCCCTGACAACAACATCAAACAGGGATAGAAAAGTAGGTAGTCACAACAATCATTCAAAAACAAATCTGTACAAGTCATCCAAAATAAACAAATGGAGGTTAACCGTACTGGGCTGTAGCTAACTCAAATAACCCCTTACTTCAGGGCGGCTCACTAGACCTCAAAAAGGTCACTCAGTCAAGTAAGGTCAACTCCCCAATTACTTCAACAGATAACTCCAATAGCCAATCCTTGGCATCCACGAAGCTACATCCGAATGGACCTGAAATTGTTATCCCACGACGGGGTGAGAATGAATCTCAGTGAATCAAGCCTAAGCTCAGTTAGGAAACTGATTCGCCCAGGGGATCCTAACCGAAGGTTCGCATAGACATGAATAACACCTAAGTAAATCATAACATCAAAAACATCCACATGCACACTTACCAACCTCAGCCACACATAATGCAATGCTCGACATTGTTGACACCTGATTTTTTTACCATTTATTATTGTGATTTTTATTCTTTAAAATTAATTAAAAATATCAAAAAAGGTCATAAAATCACAAAATCAACTTTGGAAGCCTTGGTTTAACCTTAGGAACCAATTTTGAACAAAAAATAGTTTTCGGTATTTTTAATATTTTTCGAGTTTATTTAATTATAAAAATACCCAAAAAATCAGAAAAAATACCATTCGTGGTCAGAAAAATACCCAAAAATATTCGATAATTTTGTTTTAATTTCCTCTTCAAGTGTGTCACTTTAAATCTCAAAAATTCGGCTCGGGTCAATATGTTCCTTCACAAACATAAACCCGAACCGAGCCTAAAAAAAATCATTTTCGAGTCTTTTAGTTTTTAATTCTCACTTTTTATAAGCTATGACATTGGATTCTAAAGTCTTAAAGTGCAATTAGGTCAATTTGCCCTCCAATTTAATCAATTTTTACCAAAAGGGCTTAATTGCACATTTTTCTTTCAATTAGTCCCCGGTTTCACGGATGTATATGTATGCTCTATGTATTTATACGTCATACATATTTATATGTTATGCATATTTGTACTGTTTGGTAACCTCTTTAACTCTTGTAATAATAATAATGGTTATTATTTTTAACACCTTTGTTAGTGCCTTTTTTTTAGCATTTTTGTATTGTGAGTGCTATTGCTAGTGCTATTTTTAAATAGCATTTTTGTATTATAAATTGTGAGTGCTATTGTTAGTGCTATTTTTAAATGACATTTATTTATCATAAATTGTGAGTGCTATTGTTAGTGCTATTTTTAAATGGCATTTATTTATCATAAATTGTGAGTGCTATTATTAGATAGAATTTATAATTGTTAGTGCTATTTTTAAATAGCATTTTTGTATTATAAATTGTGAGTGCTATTGTTAGTGCTATTTTTAAATAGCATTTTTGTATTATAAATTGTGAGTGCTATTGTTAGTGCTATTTTTAAATGTCATTTATTTGTGAGTGCTATTTTTAGATAGAATTTATAATTGTTAGTGCTATTTTTAAATACAATTTATTGGAAGGTATTTTTGGCTATAAAAAGATGGCAAGAGTTTTGAGGTTGAGGGGGGAGACATTTTGTAGAGTGTGCAAATTTTTGAGAGCTTAGAGAGAAGAACACAAACACTCTCTATATTCTCATAATCTTGAGTGAGCAAAATATACTAAGTTCGGAATATTGATTCCGCATATTGCTAGCACAATTGTTGTGGAGTTATTAGTCGTCTCCCCGTTCGTCAATTGGTGGTGCGTTTGAACTAGATGCCTAACACTTGTGGAGGCTGAGATCGAAGAACATCGAACCGACACCTCCGTTCAAGCACGCTACGAGAGGTAATCTATTTACTCCCTTTGAGGCTTTGTGATTTTTTTCGATTGAAATGCACGAAGTACGCCTCTGGAGATACATGTATGGGTTGTTATTTATTTCCGCTACGTGTTACGTGGATCCCAACAGTGGTATCAGAGCCGATCCTTAGGTGTTTTCGTGCATTTAATTGATTTTTTGCAATTTTTGCAATACTATGGCCAATATGTATTAACGAATTGTTCGTCTTACATGGCTAATGGAGGTTGATTATTTTATATGATAAATTAATCAACGTAGCAAAAATTGAGACTAAATCAATTTTGAATCGAAAATTTATGGCTATCTTATTTTACGTAAAAATTCTGAATATTATTCAACGTAGAATTTTTATTGTGCCTTCCTAAGTTTTAAATTGTGAATTTATTACTTACGTGGAAGGGTGGTGATCATGGAAAAATCCCTAATCAATGTGATTGATGTATGTATGAATGTATGGTGATTATTTATATATTTGGGGTTGTAATTATTAAATGGAGGCTGCGTACTCCTTTTATTTTTCATGTAATCTTTATTTTTAGCATAGTCAATTGTTGATGTAAATGCTACGAGGATTACGTGGAGGAGCCTTTTAAGTCGGCGAGCTCTTTGGGGCCCGATTCTTGAAGAGTTCAAGAAACCAGGAAGAAGCGAAGAGCGGCTCTCCATTATTAAAATATTAAAATGATTAAATGTGGTCTCATTGGCTCGAGACCCATTAAATCATAATTCCATGATCACCACGTAGGATAGATGTTTATGTGATTGACATCTATTTATTTATTATGATTACGTGAGCATGTTAAACTGGTTAATGTGCAAAGTCAGACTTACCTCACCCAAAATTGTGCCTGCATGAAATCCTAGTTAGGAAAATCACTCGCGTTAGGTACCGAAAGGGCGTTGGTAACGACACCAGCGTAACCAAGTCCCCGAACCCAAAATCTCTGGTTCCGTAGAACTGATCGATCTCTCCCAATCGATCAGTAAGGTTTCCGGTCTACCCTCCAAGAAAGACCGGTGGCGACTCCAAATGCATGCACAAGTTGCACATGCCACCACGACCACACTAAGGTCGAAAGCGATCGACTCTTATCGTCGAATCCTCCTGAAAAATACTCCCGCCGCGATTTGGTATGGGCCTGGGAGGGCTCGCGCCGATCCAAGACCCGCGATCGGTAATCCATTAGCCGCGTCCGCTTTCGGACGGGTCGCGACAGCTGGCGACTCCACTGGGGAGACTGTGTTCTAGAACCTATGGTTCTAGACCCCAAGTGGACTTAGGCCGTAATTAAAACGCTGAGTGATTTTTCTAACCATGTAGGCGCTCGTGAAGGTGAGGTAAGTCCGCTTACGATAGGTGTTATATGTTTTTGCAGATTGGAGAAATAAGGGGTGTAGTCCGTGATTAACATTGTCTTATGCAGGTTGGGCGTAGGAATGTATGTTGTGTGGATGATTTGAAGTGCTGATTGATAAACTGCTATGCATGAATTGCATTGTGATGATCACAACACGTGAACACACACAACCGCGCCTAAAACCCCGGGCGTCGCCTATAGGAACACAATAGAAGGAATTGAAAATGGAATCTCCGTGAGGAAAAACGCGGGGTAATCCACTTTTCAATTCCGCTCGCTTCGAACTATGGATCGAGTCCCAATGCAACGATAGCTATGCAATGGAATCGGCTCTTTCTAGAACTCGAAGTGGGAACCATAACCTTAGGTGCCAAACCCTCTGATTTTTAGAAGTTCACCATAACTTGTCTCATGCGCATGTCTTTGGGCGGTTGGTACACCTAAAACCGCACATAAGTCGACGAGTTTGGTTGGTAAGACTCTCTATACCTCGAATCTATTACAGTTCATATAAATATAGGCATTTCATTCATTGCATTCTGGTGATTAGATTAAATGCCATTTCAAGGATAGATGTGTGTGTTTTTCCCAAACGTCCTTGATAGAAGACGAAGAGGATGATATCCCATGACAAGCACCGAGTGAGCAACAAAGGAGCCTACTATGGACATTATTGAGATATCGTCCAATGAAGATGACGAGTTGGGGCAAGTGATCCGGAAGTCACAGATCGAACTTGGGGCATCCTTAAACGTTAGGATCACATTCCTTTGTTTCATTTTCCATTGCTAGTCCTCTTGTATAGGGTTTACTTTTATCGAGGCTTTCTCTATCTCACCCCTTAGAGTGATTGTATTAGAGATCTATTGGTGTATACATTTAGATGGAACTTGGTTGTATTTCTTTTGACAGGTCATGGGAATGTGATAGTGGCATTTTCTCTAATCATCCGAATACTCCCAAGTCAAGTTTATAATTCCTTTAGAGGAAATTAAAATTGGAAATCTTGCACGACCTTTTTGGTCATATAGGGTAATCCAACCCCAATTTCGCTAGAAGGAATTATACACTTGAATTGGTCCATGCATGTTTTACGTCGCTGGTAATCCACGATAATTGATCGAGAATATCGGCGTTGTTTTGAATTTAATGACGAGATAGATGTCCAAATTACTCTCGTTCTTAACAAAACGGCCTTGATTTGGATGCCGTATCTTTAATTAAATTTAAAACACGTTATTATGCCTCGCACTTTTGAGTAATTCGTTCCTCTCGAAATTGATCAAAAGCGATTATTGTGAATTACATTCCTTTCAATAGTATGCTTTCTTTCGAGGAATATTGATAAAAACTTTTCGCGCAAGATTAAAACCCTTGTAAAAGTTCTTGTCCTTATTAATCATGGGCAAGCATAGGATTGAAAGGAGTTTTTGATTTCTTTTTCAAATTATTCCTTCTGATTCTGTCTTTTTATTTGCAGGTAAAAAAAAAAAAATAGCTAATAGAGAGAAATCTTTTCCTGGACAAGTCTAAGGCTATTATCTCATCTGATCATGAGCGAGTTATAAAATCAGGACATATTTGCTCGGCTTACTGATATTATGGTTCGGCTCACCCAAGTTGAAGATGTTCGGATGCTCGAAGAAATGAACCATACAGAAGTTAAAACACACACACAAGAGTTCTCATTTATTTTGCTCAGTGAAGGGTTTTTAAAAGCAGGTCATACAATTCGGGGTAGAAAAGTAAAGCCGAAGTGAGCCCTAATTAACGACACGAAGGAGCCCAACTGACCCTCCATGTTATTAATGCTCTGCTCATACTCCCAACTCCGCATGTCATGGTCGGCAAGCCTGAGGAGAAGACTTTTACATTCTCCCTTAACTTCGGCGACCTTGGCCTCATGTTCTTCGGCGATTGTTTCCAGGTCTCGAACCAGTCCATTCCCGCGAGCTATGTCCGCGGTTATTTTGTCGAGCCGTTCTTCCTGCCAGTCGCTCTGAAGCCTCAACAGGACATTGCGGCGGTCATGCTCGCCGGTGGTCAGGGATAGGGCCAATTGCTCCACCAGATTTCTCCTCTCGCGAAGCAACGTCGCGACCCGCTCATTAGCAAACTCGACGGCCTTTTTGTAACTATCGGCCAGATAGTTGGTCAGCACCAAATGATCAGATCGATCCTCATAACGAGCTCGCAAGACGCGAGCCACGAGAACCTCCCGATTAGCAGCACGGTAGGCCTCTAAGGAGTGTGCAAAGAGAGTCGGGAAAATTCTATATTCCCTCCCCAGTGTAGTACCTTCGAGAGAAGTGGTATCAAGGTCCTCGAGCAGGACACGAATTTCATCCTCGGTCGCAGAATGATCGGTTATGTGTGCGTAACCGCGACCCAGTAGGTTATAAAGCTTTTCCCACTAGGCCAAGACATCAGTTGAAAAAGTGCGTACGGGAGAGGAGGCCATTTGCGTTGGATTGGCTTGAGAATAAGACGAGTTTGACAGAGAGATTAGAAGGAAGAAGCTGATTATGCGAGAACGTTAACCTTCCATACATTAATTCCTCATTTTATAGCAACTCGAGGATGATGAAGGGTCTCAGTAATAATGCTGGTGGAGCCCAGTTAGGGGGTAAAGCAGGAGGTCCCCTCACGAGAACCATTGGATTCGTTTCGGTCCGCGATTTCCGGCTCATCAATTAAAAGATGTAAAAGATTTGTCGGGATCACCATTATTAGAGTTAGGTGGGAGGTAAGCGCAACTATCGAAGAGAGCCCTAACAGGATTTGGCAGTCCCATCACGATTGAAAAGCTAAGCGAGAAATTCAAAGTCTTGAGGGGGAACGTTTGCCTAATGATGCTTGAAGAGCGTCTCCTGAACATACGAAGTCACTCGAAGAAAACTTTATAGGGAGTGAGCATACATGAGAGAGTGGAGAACTCTGAGTGGGCAAGAACCAATCAAACATTTCTCAATCCAACATATTTAAGAGGTTATTGTCAGCTGCTAGAGGCGACTGACTCAAAAATCTCAGAAATTGAACTACAGAGGGATCTCGAAGATTCCAAGATCAAGTCTAACGCCAAAACCATGGAGCCCAACACTTCTGGCAACGGAAATCAAGATCACGGCGACGACGACAACGACATCCACGATGTTCAACTCGGGAAAAGAAGACGTCCTCACCAATACTCTCAGGAGGAAACCCAAATGCTGGAAACCCTTTTCAGTAAAAACCATTACATGAAAAAGAAGTGGAGAATTGAATTGAGCCGGGAGTTGGGGATTAATCAGTCGAGGATCCAGTTTTGGTTTCAAAATAGGAGATCCAAATCGAAGGCTCAACGCAAACGTCAGGTGGTCGAGATTTTAAAGGAAGAAAACCAAAAGCTGCGAACAGAAAACATGAGGTATGAAAAAGCTCTCAATATTACCGTTTGCCCTCATTGCGATAACCTTGTCGCCCTCGGTAAGATATTCCCCGATAAGCCTCACGCGATGATTGAAGACGTTCATTTACCACCTTACTCCCTCGGGGCATCTCCTGCTCAACCAGATTTTGCCGGAGTCACGCATGAGCAGGATGATCCTACGAAGATGATACAAATGCCTCCTGGGGGATGGGATTTGCATCGCTTTGATTGGAGTTATAGTTTCAAGGAGCTGGATGTTACCGCCGACCAGCTCAAAGTATATCAGCCTCATGCACAACAATTTTCGATAGGGTCAGGTCCTGCTGGAGATGAGTTAATCAGTCGTCAAGCCATCGATGCAATTTTGGGCCACGATAAGAGGAGGTTCTCTTGGCCCCCTGAACTGCATTCCAGATTCCTAGACGTGGTTCACCAAATGGGGATCGACTCAGCAACTCCGACGCGCATATTTAAGGCCATGAATGTACCGGGGCTTAGTAAGGAGCTGGTCAGGAATCACCTTGCTGCCTACAGAAAGCTATTAAAACAACGTCGAGCGGAGCTAAACCGGGAGGAATCCGTCTCGAGCTCAAAAGCTAGGGGCGACCGCCATTGTAATGCTCAGGCATCAAGAGATACCCGGCCAAATCTAAGCATCAATCAAGCTAGCAACCCGACCACCGGCAAACTGAAAGCTGATCAGAATGTCCTCCCAGGCCATTTCAACACTTCTCAAGAGCGCGTATCACAAGTACAGCGAGTGCGCACTCCTCCATTCGAGCAACAGTCGGCTGGTGCTCTGCCTGCCGCTGGTCAACCCACGACAGACGATTTCTTCGATGAGGGGCTCGATGCCTTGTTCAATCAGTGGGAAGCTGGCATGCTTGGACAGCCATGATCTAGCACCTGGCTCGGGGCACGATGGGTCGGTCACTACGAACACCCATAGGAAGAAGAACATGTTCACGAGTAGATCACTCATTTTATCCGTTGTAAAGTTCCTACGGGAAAATTTTTCTTTAATGACTATAGTTAATTCTATATTAAAACCAACGCTATCGACGAACATCGTCATGCTCAGTTGTGATGATCCCTTGTTAGATTAAGTCTGAAACCAGAGACGGTCTTTAAAATTTTGAGTGGCCACGAACTCATTCCTCACCAAGCGCCCGGGATGCTGAAATGAAGAGTAACAGCATGCACAGGGAAAATGTCACCTTCGTTTGAACGATGAAAAGGGGTTGAGAGAAGATCATAGCATTAATTCCCATGGAGATAAATGAATTAAACGGAGTCATTAATTGCGGGTCCACCGCTGCTCCCCACGTTCTCGGGCCTAGCAAATCATAAAAGGCGCCGAAAGATTGTAGACCCACCACTTTGAAGACTGAACTAGGGGACGAGCGCAATACTCGATGAAACCGAATCAATGCAAGAGAGTTTGTGATCCTATCACGAGGAAAAAGAAAGGGGAATACAGACGATGAGTAATTGCAGAATCTCGGGAGGAGCGCTTGCTTGCTGGTCTTCATATGCAGCCTGAAGGATGGTTCCAGGACACGCACAATCACTTGAGAAAATTTCTAGAGTGAGCAAACACGTAAGAGCGAATTGAGAAAGCTGAGTGAACTAAATCAGCCCGAGATACCCCGATCCATCATGTTTAAAAGTTATTCCCATCTGCTAGAAACGCCCGACCTGGACATTTCTGAGCACGAACTGCTGGGAGACTTTGAAGATCTTGGAGCTGAATCCTGCCCGAAGGCCATAGAGACTGACTCCTCCAGCGATGAAATTCTAGGTTTCAGCTACGAAGAAGGAGTATACAATGATGACCGGAGCCGGAAAAGGAAGCAACTACAACGCCACACTCCAGGCCAAATCCGAGAGCTCGAAACTTTCTTCAATGAATGCCCCACTCCAAGCAGACAACAGAAAATGGAGTTGAGCCGAAAGATAGGATTGGAGCTTTCGAAGGTCAAGTTTTGGTTCGCCAACAAACGAACCCGGGTGAAACAGCAATACGCAGACCATGAGTTACTGGTCCTGAAGGAGGAGAATGAGAAGCTTCAAGCTGAAAGCGCGAGATATAAGGAAGCTCTGACCAAGGCCACCTGCCTTAATTGTGGTAATCCTGTTGTCCTCGGCGAGGTGTTCCTCGATGAACCATCCCTGTTGACGAATAACGCTCAGCTGTTACCGTATTCTCCACAGCATTTTCCGACACAGCCAGATACCGCCGGAGATCTGCATGAGCAAGTCAACACCATAGGATCAACACCAACATCCTCTGAGAAATGGGATATGAATCATCACAGGGGGAATTCTCTCAATGACGAACTCGCTGTCGCAGCCAGCCAATCCAAAGTCGGTGAGTCCCTCCCTGGACAACTTTTGAAACGACTAGATCCCGTAGAGAATAGCTACCGAAGTATTGACGAAATTTTGGGTGATAAGAGAACAAGGTTTTACTGGACCTATGAGCTTCACACCAAATTTGTTGATGCAATTCGAGAACTGGGAGTTGATTCGGCTAGCCCACTGCGCATACTCGAGATTATGAATGTGCCGGGGCTCTCTAGAATTAACGTTGAGTCTCACCTCAAGTACTATAGGAGATTGCTAAGGGATGGAAGGATAGCGTTAAACCATCATAAAGCCAGTTGGAGCTCAAGTGCTGGGCAGAGTTACAACCATGATGATTGGAGAGCCAAGAGCACCCAACCATGTTTCAGCAATGACGGGACTAGCAGTCGTGTCAGCGACTCCTCTAACCCAAATCAGAATGCTCCGCCGAGCTATCTCAATACTCCTCATGAGTATATGCCACAGTTCCAGCACATAGAAATTCCTCAGTTTGAGCGCGAATCAGTCATTAATGTTGTCCCTGAAGCGGATCTGGCATTGGTAGAGAGTGCACATATGAACCTGCCGGTCATCGGAGGAAGTTCCAATTCGAGGGGTCAAATTCCTCACGGCGAGAGCAAAGAGAGGAATCCCTCGCCTACAGTCGACGACACCCAATCTGGGCACCAAGGGCTAGAAAGAACAGGTGATTTCCTTGATGAGGAGCTGGACACTTGGATCAATACTCTTCGGGAATGTATGTCTCAACCCCAACAGGGCAATGATGAAGGTTCCAGCTCAAAGACTCCAATCCCTCACAACGAAGGCAATGAAAGAAATCTGCCCCCAACAATCGTTGATACCCAACTTGAACATCAATGGCTCGAAGACCCGAGCAATTTCCTTGGCGATGAGTTCAATCTTTGGCTCGATCAATTTGGAGCTGGAGGACCATCGCAGTGGTGACGCGAGGCCGGTGATCAAACGTCTGATGCAAGGCATGGCTACTCGATGAAAAATGCTTCGAGAAAAGGGGTTGAATACTCCTATTGCATATGTTGTTGATCGCACTGTAAGGTTCTCACGGGAACATCTTTCATTAATATCTAGAACTAATTGCGCGTGAGTGTCAACATCACCCTTTGAGCATCTTCAAGCCGAAGGCCGTTGATTAATCACTTAATCCGTGGAGCAAGTTCCATGAACCATAATTATCACCTGCTGAGCATAATGGGATCTACCCCTTCAACACGAAATACGTTTGGCCGCGAAGCCACCTATTTGGTAAAACGATGTATCGTTCCTAAACGATCTTCAATCGAATACCGAAGTAATGTATTCTTTCTTTTCCTTCTCAGATGATAAACATGGATAAATCGCTCAATGAGTCATGCGTTCAAATAGCAGAACAGACGCTGCCCAGCTGGGGGCAGATGAACCATTGATGTTACAAACACTCCAAGCATGGATAGGCGGATTTGATAGAGGGGAATCGCCTTGGAGACGAATGAGTTTTTACATCCCACATACTACCTGTTAGGGTACATGAGGGTAGGATGTATCGTTTCAATTTTCAAAAAAATTCGTGAACATACAATGATATGCTTCTTTTACATTTTCAGGGATCTCCAGCCACGGTGGACAGGTAGGTATCCCTTTCCCCCAATCCATTGAAGATGTTAAACCAAAAACACAGAGAGAAAAAGAAAAAAAGCTTTCAAAATCTGATATCTAGAAAAGACATGGAATTCTAACTTCATTGGCATTCATGTTTTGAAACATGAGGTTGTCTGCACATGCATTGTGCACCATAAAATCCCCTTGACGGGTAAAATTTTTGGGAAAACGAAAGAGATTTTTCCAATTAAAAGTTGTTCAAAACTCTCAAAAGGATGTTTCCTCAAAAGAGAGGCAAGCTCAAATCCAAACACATCCTACATACACTTGAGAGATGAGTGGAGCGAATCAAATAGTAGAATCTGGACCTACGGAGGTAGGGACCATTCGCAGCGATTACATGGATTGGGACGACGGAGGCGTTCGTTTCATATCATAAACACTACAGGTGACCGTTGACAACCCACTTGAACGTCGGTTTTCATTCTTAACCCTGTCAAGAACCACCCCACACCGGGGCAAAAAGGAAGTAAGTCCAGCAGCATCAGGAGAAAATGGTTAGAAATTTTCTTGCTCGGACTAACATCAATCTTTGTGTGTTGTTTATATGGTAATCCAAGTGCCATAGGATGACGAGAAGCATTCATTCTCTATCCCACACACCATATCCTTTGCACAGCCAAGTTGAGCCTGCGAATTCATTTCATAAACCCCTGTTGGTGATCATGGGATGTTTCAAGATAGAAACTGCATCACTCCAAGAACGGAAGAAATCAAGAGATGGGATTTATAGAAAAATCTCATATCGGCGTTTAAATGTGCTATGATTCAAGTTGTATATCTAGCACAATTTTCTGAACATCGTAGTTCCAAAGGAAAAGAAAAGGCGGGATTTCAACAAAAAATCCCCAGCATCAAGAAAAAGCAAAGTGCCTGGTAAAAGCAAGGCCGATGCTCGTGAAAACTGTTTGATTGATCCCCAATAAAGCCTAGTTGGGAAGAGAGAAAAACCCATAAAGGAGTCAGATCAAGAAGACTGCTCCCCAAACGATGTCAGCCGTGGTGCAAAAACACGGACAGAATTGTCAATCTCTTAATACCACAAGAGACGTTCTCTAAAGGACTTGTGCACACCTCAAAAGCGGTTGCACACCTCAAAAATGGAAGATGCAGAATGGAAAAGACATGTGACAAATTTGCAATGATCACCAATGTCAAATCCTTCGTGATTTCTGGGCCAAAAATAAGCTTTTTTCGGTCCCCAATCCTACCAATGTTACAACCCTGAAACAGTCTTCTCTGACTAAGACACTTGGGTTAACATATAGCTTAGCTAGAAGAAGTACGAGCAAGACTCTTTCTTTCTCATTTTGCAGGGTTCTTGACTTGTAAACCCGGAGCAGATGGTGAAGATTTTCATTCGATGGCCTCGACTCCAAAGCGGGTCCCCCTTGAAAACCAATATCCAAGCCCAACATTACGGTCCCGTGGAAGACCTCCCGACCGATCAAAATGTATGCGCTGCGAATGAGCCTAAAACCTAGGCACAGGTCAGTAGGGAATTGAGTGCATCCCCTAAAAATCATCACCTCAAAACAGGTGAGATGGCCTCCTTGTCGAGAAATATTCCAATTGATGTTTTGAGCAAACTCTTTTTGGAAATTTTCAAACTGTTGATCCAGATTTTCCGTACAAGGGATTTGCGATCACATTTGCATGTTGCAAGAATGTTTTGGATAACCTCCAGCATCAAAATGCACATCTCATGACTAAAGCTTAAGTCATAAAATTTTGTCAATTGGACAATTGCTGTCTTCTCAAAGATTACCAATATTTTCTTGGGGAAGAGAAACCCTTAAAAAAAAAATCCTTTTCAAAATCAGACAGTCTCATTGGACGTGGAGAACCCTCGTCATGAGACCCCTTTTCAAAATTCAGGAAATCTCATCGGACGTGGAGAACACTCGTCATGAGACCCCTTTTCAAAGTCAAAACTGATGGTAGACACCGCCTGAAGGGTCAAACAAAGGTAGATACCGCCTGAAGGGTCAAATGAAGGTAGATACCGCCTGAAGGGTCAAATCAAGGTAGATACCGCCTGAAGGGTCAAAATATGGTAGATACCGCTTGAAGGGTCAAATCAAAGGTAGATACCGCCTGAAGGGTCAAAATCAAAGGTAGATACCGCCTGAAGGGTCAAAATCAAAGGAAGATACCGCTTGAAGGGTCAACACAAGGTAGATACCGCCTGAAGGGTCAACACATGGTAGATACCGCCTGAAGGGTCAACACAAGGTAGAAACCGCCTGAAGGGTCAAATCAAAGTTAGAAACCGCCTGAAGGGTCAACTCAAGGTAGAAACCGCCTGAAGGGTCAAACCAAGGTAGAAACCGCCTGAGGGATCACATTAATGGTAGAAACCGCCATAAGGGTCAATTCATTGGTAGAAACCGCCATAAGGGTCAATTCATTGGTAGAAACCGCCATAAGGGTCAACTCATTGATAAATATCGCAGTAAGGATCAACACAAAGGTCTGATCCACCATACGGATCAAAATCCTTGGCAAATCCCAAAGCGTGGGATGCGCCTTCCTTAGGTTCCTACAAGTTAGGAATCCCATCATGGTATGACCTACCATACAGGTCAGAACTTAATCTCCCTAGGATATTCTGAATGACGAGTCCTAGGCATCTTCTTGAAAGTCGTCGCAACCGGCAGCATCCGACAGGTGAGCTTCAGGTAAGCCTCTCTCACTCCGGCCCATGTTCAAATTGTTAGAGCAAACCGGGGATTGATTTGAGCTTTTATCAATAGGCTTAAGGATCCGATGTCATAACATTTCTTCTCTTATTTTCCCAGTTGAGTCGGTTAGGAATCAGGTGCCACCTTATCTTTGAGAGAAACCTCTAACGAGATTCCTCTCAAAGAGGGGCAGCTGTTGACACCTGATTTTTTTACCATTTATTATTGTGATTTTTATTCTTTAAAATTAATTAAAAATATCAAAAAAGGTCATAAAATCACAAAATCAACTTTGGAAGCCTTGGTTTAACCTTAGGAACCAATTTTGAACAAAAAATAGTTTTCGGTATTTTTAATATTTTTCGAGTTTATTTAATTATAAAAATACCCAAAAAATCAGAAAAAATACCATTCGTGGTCAGAAAAATACCCAAAAATATTCGATAATTTTGTTTTAATTTCCTCTTCAAGTGTGTCACTTTAAATCTCAAAAATTCGGCTCGGGTCAATATGTTCCTTCACAAACATAAACCCGAACCGAGCCTAAAAAAAATCATTTTCGAGTCTTTTAGTTTTTAATTCTCACTTTTTATAAGCTATGACATTGGATTCTAAAGTCTTAAAGTGCAATTAGGTCAATTTGCCCTCCAATTTAATCAATTTTTACCAAAAGGGCTTAATTGCACATTTTTCTTTCAATTAGTCCCCGGTTTCACGGATGTATATGTATGCTCTATGTATTTATACGTCATACATATTTATACGTTATGCATATTTGTACTGTTTGGTAACCTCTTTAACTCTTGTAATAATAATAATGGTTATTATTTTTAACACCTTTGTTAGTGCCTTTTTTTTAGCATTTTTGTATTGTGAGTGCTATTGCTAGTGCTATTTTTAAATAGCATTTTTGTATTATAAATTGTGAGTGCTATTGTTAGTGCTATTTTTAAATGACATTTATTTATCATAAATTGTGAGTGCTATTGTTAGTGCTATTTTTAAATGGCATTTATTTATCATAAATTGTGAGTGCTATTATTAGATAGAATTTATAATTGTTAGTGCTATTTTTAAATAGCATTTTTGTATTATAAATTGTGAGTGCTATTGTTAGTGCTATTTTTAAATAGCATTTTTGTATTATAAATTGTGAGTGCTATTGTTAGTGCTATTTTTAAATGTCATTTATTTGTGAGTGCTATTTTTAGATAGAATTTATAATTGTTAGTGCTATTTTTAAATACAATTTATTGGAAGGTATTTTTGGCTATAAAAGGATGGCAAGAGTTTTGAGGTTGAGGGGGGAGACATTTTGTAGAGTGTGCAAATTTTTGAGAGCTTAGAGAGAAGAACACAAACACTCTCTATATTCTCATAATCTTGAGTGAGCAAAATATACTAAGTTCGGAATATTGATTCCGCATATTGCTAGCACAATTGTTGTGGAGTTATTAGTCGTCTCCCCGTTCGTCAATTGGTGGTGCGTTTGAACTAGATGCCTAACACTTGTGGAGGCTGAGATCGAAGAACATCGAACCGACACCTCCGTTCAAGCACGCTACGAGAGGTAATCTATTTACTCCCTTTGAGGCTTTGTGATTTTTTTCGATTGAAATGCACGAAGTACGCCTCTGGAGATACATGTATGGGTTGTTATTTATTTCCGCTACGTGTTACGTGGATCCCAACAGTGGTATCAGAGCCGATCCTTAGGTGTTTTCGTGCATTTAATTGATTTTTTGCAATTTTTGCAATACTATGGCCAATATGTATTAACGAATTGTTCGTCTTACATGGCTAATGGAGGTTGATTATTTTATATGATAAATTAATCAACGTAGCAAAAATTGAGACTAAATCAATTTTGAATCGAAAATTTATGGCTATCTTATTTTACGTAAAAATTCTGAATATTATTCAACGTAGAATTTTTATTGTGCCTTCCTAAGTTTTAAATTGTGAATTTATTACTTACGTGGAAGGGTGGTGATCATGGAAAAATCCCTAATCAATGTGATTGATGTATGTATGAATGTATGGTGATTATTTATATATTTGGGGTTGTAATTATTAAATGGAGGCTGCGTACTCCTTTTATTTTTCATGTAATCTTTATTTTTAGCATAGTCAATTGTTGATGTAAATGCTACGAGGATTACGTGGAGGAGCCTTTTAAGTCGGCGAGCTCTTTGGGGCCCGATTCTTGAAGAGTTCAAGAAACCAGGAAGAAGCGAAGAGCGGCTCTCCATTATTAAAATATTAAAATGATTAAATGTGGTCTCATTGGCTCGAGACCCATTAAATCATAATTCCATGATCACCACGTAGGATAGATGTTTATGTGATTGACATCTATTTATTTATTATGATTACGTGAGCATGTTAAACTGGTTAATGTGCAAAGTCAGACTTACCTCACCCAAAATTGTGCCTGCATGAAATCCTAGTTAGGAAAATCACTCGCGTTAGGTACCGAAAGGGCGTTGGTAACGACACCAGCGTAACCAAGTCCCCGAACCCAAAATCTCTGGTTCCGTAGAACTGATCGATCTCTCCCAATCGATCAGTAAGGTTTCCGGTCTACCCTCCAAGAAAGACCGGTGGCGACTCCAAATGCATGCACAAGTTGCACATGCCACCACGACCACACTAAGGTCGAAAGCGATCGACTCTTATCGTCGAATCCTCCTGAAAAATACTCCCGCCGCGATTTGGTATGGGCCTGGGAGGGCTCGCGCCGATCCAAGACCCGCGATCGGTAATCCATTAGCCGCGTCCGCTTTCGGACGGGTCGCGACAGACATGACTCAGCAGTTAATGTCAATCAATCCCTCAATCACAGCATCACATCCACAAGAATGCACAAGACATTCCCCAGGACAATGCACACAATACAATAATAACTCGAACACAAGTGAGTATGAACGTCCGTCTTCCTACTCCATTTGTCCCATTCCAAATTTCGTAGTCGGGATGCGCTCACACTAACCCATGCACAAAGTTACATTGTATTCAATCCTTTTTATTAACGGTTATCGTGCCCACGGCACCAGAGAGGATCTACGCGAAAGAGGGCGTGATACGACTCTCCCAACAACGCGATCCAACACCTCAGTGCGATCCAGCGTCTCACTAGCAGTACCGGTCTACGTTCCTTTACTCTCGGCAACGGCTACTACAAGCGGTGTATCCAGTGTACCCATCACGGCACCAGCAAGTAGGCATCCCTAAACGGGGCATCAGTCCAACACCAGTTGCGACCGGCATTCGATAATCCCTTAAAACCGTACGTCTGGCACGGGGCATGAATTATCGTGCTTCTGGCAAGTCGTATAGTTCCGTACAAATCATAGAACACGAACTTGCCAGGAACCTCATTGTTTTTCCCTCGTATGATCACACATAATACATCCAGCAATCAACCATTTTCATTATCTTTGGTTAAGGCGGGATGCTCACACGGGCATGTAAAAGTCTCAGCCAAAGGCCATTTTCGTGCTAAAATATGTCATTTAACTTCACACTCAGTCATATGCACATGCCGACTATCCACTAGTCATAGCAACCATACACAGGGTGATTAACCCTCAATCAACAATTGACAGTGAAAGAACATTCACTACACCCAATCAAGCATTTCAGTGAAGCGATTCATTCAACGAAGTCATAACTTAATCCCGAGTAATCAAACTCAATCAAATAATATCCAACTCAATTCTTGCCATTTATTTATTAATCGATTCAATTTAGCACATTGATCGCTCGCTCGTCTCTGGCCAATCGCTCACTCACGTTCACACAATGGCAATCCATTGCCCAATCAATCAATCAACTAGTAATAATTAGCCATAGACAATTCAATCAATCTGGCTAACCTAATCGATCGGCCATTTAACCAAATCCCAATTTCTATTTAGACCGGCCCCGATCATGTACCTAGATTTCACAATTAACAAAACGGCTAATCCTAGGCGCAATTAGCGCCCTAACCAAGGATTAGGGTCAACTCACTTCCAATTTAAGCTCGGGCAGTCTCTACGGCGTTGACATGAGCGGCGACGAACTCACGAACTTCGGTGAGGCTCGGAATTCTTCTCGGCGACTCACGGATCACGGCTCAACTTCCACGGACAATGGCCCAAACCCACGGCCCATGAGCCACAACTCTCGACCAACTTGGCCCACGGACCTGGCACGAAGGCCCAGCCACCGGGCCCATGCCACAGGCCACGGCCCAGGTCAGATCGGGCCACGGCCCTGCCCGCTGGCCCACAAACCCTGCCCAAAATAGGGCAGGGGCGACGGCGGCGGAATCGGTGGCCGACGGCGGGCGGCCGGCTGAAGGGTCGACGGCGGAGGCTTGAGGGGACGTCGGGGAAACTGATGGAAGCGACGAAGGTGGCGAAGGGCGGCCGGAGGCGGCTGAACCGGCGGTGGACAGAACCGGCCGAACAGGGAACTCGGGCGAGCAGAAAACAGAGCAGCGGCTCGGGCCGATTTCCGGCCACCACGCGCGGCGACAAGCTCGGCCGAGCTGAGGGAAGGTGAAGAGGGGTCTTGGGAGTTCGATGGAGATGGCGGTGAGCGGCGGTGGCCGCCGGTCAGGCGGGATCTGAAGAAAAACGGCACCGGCTCGAAAACAGGGCACCGGGGTTCTCGGGGCAGTTTCCGACAGCTCTGGCGGTCGACGGGCGGAGCGGCCGGGTCCGGGTGGTCTAGGGGAGGCCGGTGGATGTCGCTGAGGCGGTGGCCGGCTTCGGTGGCGCCGCGAACGGCCGGAGGGAGCTTGGAGGCTCTCGAGTCAAGACAGGGGCTTCGGGCCAGGACTTCCGCAGCAAATTCCCGGTTGTCCGACGGCCAACGGCGGTCGGAACGGGGTTGGTGGCAACGGCTGGAGGTGGCTGAAGGTGGTGGCCGTCGATGGGGGGTGGTGGTCGGGCCAACAAACCACGGCAGAGGAGGAAGGGTCGATCGGGGAAGGGAGGGGGCAGAGAGAGAGTGTGTGATCGTGAGTGAGCAGGAGGGAGAGGAGAGAAACGTGAGAAAGAGAGAAGAGAGAGAGAGAGGGGTCCACCTAGGACTTTTGGGGCAATTTTTGTCCTATATACAAAATATCTAAGGGCAAAACGGTCAATTGACAAATCGGGACTGAAACGAATTTCGATAAATTGAACGAATGGAAATTTTGCTATTTTTACAAGCTAAGCTCGGTCGGGATTAGGCTCGGGTGGCGAGGATTGAATCCTAATTCGCGGCGACTAAGAATTCGAAACCTAATCTAAACCGACTGAACTTCAGAATTCGTCCAAACGTCGACTCTTCAATTCTTTCGATCCAATATAATTTATCGACTGAATCTCTCTCTTAATCCATTTTATCGAATTCAGGGACTTCACCGAGGTCGGATTTCTAGGGTGTCACAACTCTCCCCCACTTAAGAAATTTCGTCCTCGAAATTAGAATACTACCACAACCCTTCAAACGAATAAGAATACTTAGTCCTCACTACTTCGGTTCTCAAAACTTCCTCAATCTCTCTAATAGTTCCTTCGAGTTCATGGTGTTACCAAACCACCTTGACTAGCAGGACCGTTTTGTTCCAGCGTACTCACTCTTTCCTATCCACTATCCTAATTGGACTTCTCACATACGATGTATACTCATCCAATTCAGTTTCCTCATAACCCATCCTATGAGTGGGTTCCGATTCGTACTTCCTCCATATCGACACTTGAAAAACATTATCCTTGGACCAGTCTCGGCGGCAGCATAAGAGAGCACCAAATTCTCAATTCTTTTCAAAATTTCGAAAGATCTGACATACCTTGAGCTTAGCTTTCCTTTACTGCCAAAACGAGATATCCATCTCCTAGGCAACACCTTCTAAAAGATATAATTCCCCCCCCCTAAAATTCTAAAGGTCTTTGCCTCTTAATGGCGTAACTTTGCTAACGACTCTGCACTGTTCTCTGTCTGTCTCTGATATTCTTGACAGATTCCATCGACTGTTCTACTAACTCAGGACTCGTCATTTTCCTTTCACCACTTCAGTCCAATTAAGCTAGCGTTCTACACGCTCTACTATACAGTGTCTCAAAAAATACCATCTTAATGCTCTGCTGGTAACTGTTATTTAGGTAAACTCCACCATGTGTAACTGTTCCTCCCAATTACCTTGAAATCCAAAACTCATGCCTCAAACCTGTACTCCAAAGTCTAAATTGTCCTTCCAAACTGACCATCCGTCTTCGAATGATAAATCACACTGAACTGCAGTCTCGTCTCTCCAAAATTTAAAGTACGCTTATTTCAAATCGTTCATTACCTCCACTCTGTACACCGAAATCACGGAACGACTACCAAACCCAAGTCAGATTCAAACTTACAATCCTCGTTCACCAATATACCGCAATTCCATATCCACAATTCGTTTAAACATGTTGGGCCATCCAACTCTAAGGATACAACTCCACTGTGACCATCTAACCTTGCTGTCCAAATCCACTGTCGGTTGTCCTAGTAACCATAGTAATTACTGTCGCGACCCTCTTGAGGTTGTCGGGCTCTCGAGGGCTAATGGGTCGTCCTGTCTGGTCGGACGCGGGCCTCTCCCAAGGCCCATTACCCAAATCGCAACGGAGGTATGCGTGATCGACTTTCAGTGTGGTCTAGTGACATGTGATAAGTGTGCATGCCATGGAGTCGCCACCAATCATTTTTTTAGGGTATGATTGGACCACCCAATCGAATAGTTGGGAGTTTCTATTCAATTCTGCGAGAACCAGAGAAATGGTTTCGGGGACTTAGTTACACCAACTGTCAGAGTTGATGCCCTTTCGGTACCTAAGTTGACTGAATTTTCTAGCCTGAGATTCATGCGGATGAGTAAGGTATGAACCCTAAATCTAGAAATTCATGTAGATAGGAGTGATTATCCAGGCAATCACAATCAGTAATAAAATGCCCAACTCAAGGAATCTAGATATGCAAACAAATCACATGGCATTCCTAGTAAGGTCCTATTTATCAATCACAGCTCAAGAATGATTTAGCTGTCCTAGCCATTCTACACACGATCTAACCTAAGAAAAGCATTAGGAAGCATCGAAGGAGTTCGAGAGTACTCACATGGGGTTCGCCGTGCCCTGATTTGGTCTTGAACGAGCTATCGAGCTTATGCCGACCCGATTATATTTGGGGATCCACTCGACGTTTTACAACATGAAATCATGTGAAACAAAAACGAAAATATTCAGCAAGGGGCATTTATTGTAGATGGTGGTCGATCTAATTGGACGTCAAGACTAAAAAAGATGTAGAAATTTACAAATTAAAATACTCGAATGACATTTTTTTGCTAAATTCAACTCTATGCGTCGTGAAGAAACACATGCAATTGAACTTGAATTTTGACTATTTATGAGTTCAAAATGTAAAAGAAATTAAAATAAAAATATTGACTATTTTTCTATATTTTTACGACAGCGAATGCTATTTTTCTTCATTTTTCATGTATTTTTCTATTTTTGGAAAATATTAAAAAATATTAAAAAAATGAAAAATTATTTTTTTATCAAAAATGGTTCCTTTAGCTTGGTCAAGGCTACCAAAGATGATTTTTTAATTTTTTTAACTTTTTATAGATTTTTTATGAATTTTTTAAAAATAAACTATGAAAGACTGATCAAAAATCAGGTGTCAACAGCTGCCCCTCTTTGAGAGGAATTTCGTCAGAGGTTTCTCTCAAAGACAAGGTGACACCTGTGTTCCGATCAACTCGACTGGGAAAAGAAAAGAAATCATGACATCCAATTTTCATGCCCATCAATGTGTGCTTTTCCTTAAAAAGAGATGTGCTCATTCAATTCCCTGATATGATGTAAGAAAGTTAAGGAGTAGATAGACTTCCCTGCCCCTTACCTGCCGAATGCTTGCGGCATTTGCTATGTTTGATGGGTTCAAGTAGATTCTTAAGGACTTGTCATCGGAGTGTCTTGGGGATGTTAAGCTCTGACCTGTATGGTAGGTCAAACCATAATGGGATTCCTAACTGATAGGAACCTAAGGAAGACGCATCCCACATTTGGGAATTTGCCAAGGGTTTTGATCCGTGTGGTGGACTAAACTAGAAATGGCTTGCCTAATGTAAGGCTTATTAGGGAAAACGACTCCTCCCGCGTTCGGGATTCATCAAGGTTTTGATCCGTATGGTGGATCGGACCATTGGGTTGATCCTTCAGGCGGTCTCTACCAGTCCTTTGACCCTTCAGGCGGTTTCTACCATTCATTGACCCTTCATGCGGTTTCTACCATTGAGTTGACCCTTCAGGCGGTTTCTACCATTGGTTGACCCTTCAAGCGATTTCTACCATACATTGACCCTTCAGGCGGTTCTACCATTGTTTTGACCCTTCAGGCGGTTTCTACCATTGGTTGACCCTTCAGGCGGTTTCTACCATTGGTTGACCCTTCAGGCGGTTTCTACCAAACATTGACCCTTCAGGCGGTTTCTACCATTGTGTTGACCCTTCAGGCGGTTTCTACCATTGATTGACCCTTCAGGCGGTTTCTACCATTGAGTTGACCCTTCAGGCGGTTTCTACCATTTATGAGATTCCAAATTGATATGAATCAAAGGATGACGTACCCGCTCTTCGGGGCTAGTCGGAGACTCGATCATTCTGTGGATCGGTCTTAGAAAAGATTTGCCTACTAAAAGGCTTCACCCAAGGATGACGCACCCAGTCTTTGGGGTGGCCAAAAGTCCTGCAGAAAGCTTAGACCTGAAAAAATTTTCCTCGCCAAGAAGATATTAGTAATCTTTGGGAAGACAATAATTGTCTAACTGACAAAATTCTACGACTTAAGTTTTAGTCATGAAATGTGCATTTTGATTGTTGGAGGTTATCCAAAACATTCCTGCCATATACAGATGTGATCATAAATTCCTTGCACGGAAACTCTAGATCAAATAATTTGAAAATTTCAAAAAGAGTTTGCTCAAAACATCCATTGGAGTATTTCTCACCCAAGAAGGCTCCTCACTGCTCTGTGATAATGATCTTTAATGGGGAAAGTGCTCAATTTCCTACCGACCTGTGCCTGGGTTTCAGGATCATTCGCAACGCATACATTTCGACCGATCAGGAGGTCTTTCACGGGACCGTAGTGTTAGGCTTGGATATCGGTTTCCAAGGGGGACTCACTTTTGAGTCAAGGCCGTTGAACGAAATTTTTCACTATCTGCTCCGGGTTTACAAGTCAAGAACCCTGCAAAATGAGAAAGAAATAGTCTTGCTCGTACTTCTTTGAGCTAACTTATACATTAACCCAAGTGTCTTAGTCAGATAAGACTACTTCAGGGTTGTAACATTGGAAGGATTGGGGACCGAAAAAGGCTTATTTTTTGCCCAGAAATTGTGAAGGGTTTGACATTGGTGATCATTGCAAATTTGCCACATGTTCTTCGAAGAACATCTCCATTTCTTGAAGTGTACACTCCTCTTTTAGAGCGCACAAGGATGTTTAAAAGCGTCTCTTGTTACATTAAGAGACCGTCTGTTTGTGTGTTTGCAATTTGAGCACGACATCATTTGGAGAGTAGTCATCTTGATCTAACTCCTTTGCAGGGTCTTTTCATCGTCTCTCTAGACTTTACTGGGGATATTTTGAATAGACATCAGCCTTGCTTTTTACCAGGCACTTTGCTTTTTCTTGATGTCTATGGATTTTTCTTTTCCCCCTTTTTTTAATCCCGTGTTTTTCTTTTCTTTTGGAGCTAGGATTTTCGGCAATCATGCTAGATATGCAACTTAAACTTTGGCACGCTTCCATTCCTAGAGTGATGTTGCCTTTGCTTTGGAATATGCAATGATCACCAATAGGTTGATGAAATGAATTTGCTGGCTCAACTTGGTTGTGCAAAGGATAATAGTGTGTAGGATAGAGAAATGAATTATTCTAGTCATCCTATGACACTTGGATTATCATATAAATAACACACAAAGATTTATGTTAGTCCGAGCAAGAAAATTTCTAACCGTTTACTTTCTGATACTGTTGGGCTAACCTTCATTTGCCCCAATGTGGGGTGGTTCTTGACAGGGTTGAGAATGAAAATCGCCGTTCAATGGGGTTCTCAATGGGCATCTGTAGTGTTTGGAATGAAGAAATAAATGCCTCTGTCATCTCGATCCATGTAATCGTTGCGAATGACCCTTATATCCATAGGTTAAGGTTTCGCTATCATTTCCAATCTCCTCATCTCTCAAGTGTGTATGGGACGTGTTTGGATTAGGCTCGCTTCTCTTATGAGAAAATACCCTTTTGAACAGTTCAAACGACTCTTGTTGGAAAAATTCATTTCATTTCATCAAGATTTATCCTTCAAAGGGATTTTATGATGCACCATACATGTGTAATTCATGTTCAGACAATCTCATGTTTTAAAACATGAATGTCAATGAAGTAAGAATTCTATGTCTTTTTAGATGTGAGAATCGAATTAATTCTGAAAGTTTTTAATCTCCAATGAATTGGGAAAAGGGATACTTACCTGCCCATCGAGGCTGGAGATCCTGGAGATATAAAAGGGATATGTCATTGTATATTCTAAAACTTTACAAAAATTGGAACGATACATCTTACCCTTGGTCATATGCTCCAACGAGTGTACAAGGGTTGTGAAAATCTGCACTTCACATAGTAACACAAGATTGTTGGGTGTTCTAAAGTTCTTTCGACTTCTTGGTTTTTGGAGAAAAATGAAACTTACATGTCTGCCCTGATGGCGAGCTCCTGCCAAGGATAAATATTAAGCATTATTTTGGGTTTCCAAATTCAAAACAAATTGGGACGATACTACTTTACTCTTGATTTGAATTCCATTCTGCATGCCAATGTGCGGATTGTAGAAGCCGGCCCTCAAGCTTGTGGCTCTGATTTCTTCGTCTGGTTGGGCAACGAATCCACCTCGAGGATTTACGTCGGAGGAGATTCATTCATCTTTTTGGGCGTGTTTCATGCACTGTTTTGTTATTTGAATGCATGGCTTCTTGGGTGCCTCATCTCTGTTCATCACCTGAGAGGAAAATGAGAGAACATTATCCCCGCATCTGATTGAAAATCATTTAGGAACGATACGTTCTTTTTACCAAATGGGCGGCTCCGCGGCCAAATGTGTTTTACATTGAAATGATGGATTCCATTACGCTCTGCGGATGATAACTATCGCTTCGAGGACTTGCCCCACGGATCAAACGATGAATTTGATGTCTTCGGCTTCGACATGCTTTCCAGATGTAGGAATGGTTTGCCCCCATTTTCAGTGGAGATGGGTTTTGTCGAGTGGGCAAGATCAAAAACTCATCCTAGATTTGGCTTTAGTCGAAGGTTGAAATCCCGACCTTGGATAAGCGAATCATGATTCATCTCCTTCTGCTTCGGATTTGTCATTTGCGTGCGCTTCACATTTTACAATACCAACTTCGCCGCTTGATGAAAATGAATCGATGATTTTCGAATTGCCCCAAGTTCTATAGTCATCTGCGTCGAATCTCTTTGAACTTCATCGGGTGATAGACAAACTGATAAAATGATTTTTCAATCCTGAGATCGAACTCCTGACATTTCGTACCACTTCCAGTTCACTGACTACCAGGACACAGCACTATTGGCGTCCCTAACTGGTTCATTTTTTGTTATAAAATTATTGAAGCAGTTAGCGACCCCCATCGAGAATGAAACAAGCTCAATTTAGAGTTCATAACGACTAAAGGTCCCTTAGAACGATACAGAGCTAACCGTCTTTGAGCTCGCTCGGGCTTTTGCTCGCATTTTCCTATGTAAAGCCTTTAAATGTTTTTCTTCGTGGCGTTCAATTGATTCGCCTCGACTCTAATCTAACAAGGGATTGTTGTACTCAAGCATGATGATGCTCGCAGGTAGTACTGATCGCTGCCCCGGATTAACTCTAGGCATTAAGGAAGATTATCTTGCATGGAAGACTTTATGACAGAAAGATTAATGATACATCCATTCACATGTGCCTAGTTCCCTTGAGGATTCTCGGTGATCAGCCAGCTACACCATGAATCAGACATATAATCGTCATTTTGGATCATAACTTCATAAGTCCATCAGTTTTAAACTGATCGATCCAGATATGGAGCTCCTCATCAAGGAAATCTTTTGATTCTTCGAGCAACTGATATTCGGGTTGACCATCATCGCTTGGCGTTGAAGGATTCCTGTTTCTGTTGTGAGCGATCTGATTCTTCGAGCTAGAACCTTCGTCGTTGCTCGAGATTATAAGAGGATGATTGATCGGTTCACTATCAAAAGCACCTTCCATTTGGGAATGGGAGAAACAAAAATCCTCAAAGCATCCGCCCGCTTGATCTTCCGAAATCATATGCCCAAGCCGGGCAGATCTTTGAACACTAGGCGCAATATGTTGATCGGGGATAGGAAGAGCACTAGCGAAAAGTTGCTGCTCAAACCAAGGAGTTCGTACCTGCTGCACTTGTGGCATATACTCTTGAGGGGTGCTGAGATGATTCGGGGGAATATTCTGATTAGCGCCCAAGTAGTCGATGGTGCTGCTACCAGCTTGGTCAATGCCTAGATTCGGCAGGGTATTTCTTACTTCAGGGGCATTGTAGTTATAGCCATGCCTAGTGTTTAGGCACAAGTTGAGTTCTTTCAGGTTCAGTGCTGTGTGGCGCTGTCTTAGCGCCCTTCTGTAGCTCTTGAGGTGACTCGCGACTCCATCTTTAGTGAGTCCTGGTATGTTCATGATCTCAAGTATACGCGTTGGATATGCTGAGTTGATCCCTAGTTGCTGAACCGCACTAAGGAACTTGAGATGAAGCTCGGGGGACCAATTGACCCTCGTCTTCTTGCGACCCGAAACAGTGTTGACAAGTTGGCTATTGCTCTCTGGCCTATTTCCAGTAGAATTTGATCGAGCCGGAAATTGTTGTAGAGGGAATTCATCAGCTTTGGATTGGTCGGTCGTGATAGTAAGCTCATCGTTAAGGAAACTCCAATCATGGTGACGCATATCACATCCTTTAGAAGGCATCGATATTGACTTCGTAGAATTGATTTGTTCATGCATATCTCTAACAAAATCCGATTGTATCGAAGATGGTTCGAGGGAGTGGGGTGGTGAATGAGCATTTTCAATCCTCATATAAGGCTTATCAAGGAACATTTCGCCGAGAGTGATAGGGCCACCGCAATTAAGGCAAGCGATAGTGCTGGGAGCTTTCTTATACCTCATGTTCTCCGCTCGAAGCTTTTCGTTTTCCTCCTTTAGAATCGCAAGTTCTTGACGTCTGTGTTGAGCCCTCAATTTGGCTCGCTTATTTTGAAACCAAAACTTGACCCTCAAAGGTTTCATCCCTAGCTTCTGGCCCAATTCATTTCTTTGTTTCATGTTCGGGAGAGGGCATTCACTAAAGAAAGCTTCAAGCTCTTGGATTTCATTCTGAGTGTGGCACTGGCGACGTTTCCTTTTCCGGGATTGACCATCGATGCTGCTGTTGTCGTCGCTGCTGAGATCCTGAACTTCGTTGCCGAAAGGGTTGGGTTCTGTGGTTCTGGTACCAGACGCCATCCTGGAATCTTCGAGATCTCTCAGTAGTTCATTTTCTGAGATTTTTGGATCAGTCGCCTCTAGCAACTGATGGTAACCCTCAAACATGTTGGATCGAAAAATGTTCGATCAATTTTTGCTCACTCAGGGTTCTCTACTCTCTCATGTATGCTCACTCTCTCTAAATTTTCTTTTGAGTGGTTCTGTATGCCCATGAAACGTTCTTTAAACATGGATGAAGATCATCAGGCAAGCGTTGCTCCCAAGATTTCGTATTTCCCGCTTTGTCGTCTTCTTTCTTCTTTTCAACGTGGAGGGACACCAAATCGATTTCCTTTTCTCGATATCCATGTCTGTCTCCCACTTATTTTCAAAAAGGTGGAACTACGCTCGCCTCCTGCTCAGTTTTTTAATATGATGGGACCGCCAAATCCTTTCGCAACTTTTTTCGATAGTTGCGCTTAACTCCCTCTCAATTTTAATATGGTGACACCGACATATCTTTTTACAACTTTTTTAGGTTTATCAAGCCTGAAATCGCGGACTGGGACAGATCTGATGGTTCACCGAAAGAGCCACCACTGCTTTACCCAATTAACTTGGCTCCACGAGCATTATTGCTGTTCCTTTCTTCATTCTCGAGTTGCTATAAAAGGGGGAGTTAATGCAGAGAAGATTAACACTCTTACATAATTGCATTTTCTTATTTTAATCACTCTACCACACTCATCTTCTTCTCCCTCACTCCAACGAAAATGACCTCCTCTCCTATTCGCGCTTTCTCGGCCGAAATTTTGGCCCAGTGGGAAAAACTCTATAACCTCCTCGGTCGAGGCTATGCTCATATAGCCGATCACCCAGAAACTGAAGATGAAATCCGCATTTTGCTCGTGGAAATAGACACCACCTCCATCGAGGGCACTAATTTAGAGAGGGAATATAGAATCTTCCCAACCCTCTTTATAAACTTTTTAGAGACTTACCGTGTCGCTCATCGAAAAGCTACTGTGGCTCACGTTTTGCGAGCTCGCTATGAGGATCGGTCCAACTGCTTGGTGTTGGCCAACCTTGTGGCCGATAGTCACAGAAAGGCTGTTGAGTTCGCCAACAAGCGAGTCTCGATGTTGCTTCGCGAGAGGGGAAATTTGGTGGAGCGCTTGGCCTTATCCCTGACCACCTATGAGCACGACCGTCGTAATGTCGTGTTGAAGTTTCAATGTGAGTGGCAGGAAGAAAGGCTTGACAGCATTACCGCGGATATAGCCCATGGGAGAGGACTAGTTTGGGACCTGGAAATAGCCGCCGAAGATCACGGGACCAAGGTTGCCGAGCTTAAAGGGGAATGTAAACGCCTTCTTCTTAAGCTTGCAGATCTCGAGTCTCGAGGTGGTGAGTATAAGCAAAGCATCAATAATATGGAGGGCCAACTTGGTTCCTTTGTGATGCTAATTAGGGCTCATTGCGGTTTTATGTTTCCACCCCGATGATTTGTATGATCTGCTTTTAAGGTCCCTCGATTGAGCGAAATGAATGAAAGCTCTAATGTGTGTGTCTCAACTTCTGTATGGCTGACTTTCTCGAACACCTGACCACTCTCAACCTAGGCAAGCTGCGCTTTGACATTGATGATTCGAGCGTGTACATCTTGATTTTTTAATCTTGCTTATGATCGGATAAAGGAACCTCCCACCGCGATTATCCACAAAAAGACTTCTCTTCTCTACTTGTTTTTAACCTGTTTCAAATGAAAAGGCAGAATCAGAAGAAAGAATTTGAAAAATAAAACATAAATCCTTTCAATTTTATGTTTACTTGTGATTAATAGGGATAAGAGCTTTTACAAGGGTTTTGGCCTTGTGCAAAAGCTTTTATCAATATTCCTCAAAGGAAAGCATATCATTGAAAGGAATGTAATTCACGATAATCGCCTTTGATCAATTCCAAGAAAATCAATGGAATGTTCAAAAGTACACAATTACGATGTGTTTTAAATTCAATTGAAGATACGGTATCCAAATTAAAGCCGTTTGCTAAGAACGAGAGTAATTTGGATATCTATCTTTTCATTAAATTTGAAAAACACGAATACTCTTGATCAATTATTGTGGATTACCAATGATGCAAAACATGCATGAACCAATTCAAGTTTATAGTTCCTTCTGGCGAAATTGGGATTGTATTGCCCTATACGGCCAAAAGGTTGTATAAGACTTCCAATTTCAATTTCATCCAAAGGAATTATAAAATTAATTTTGGAGTATTCAAGTGATTAGAAGAAATGCCACTATCACATTCCAATGACAAGTCAATAGAAATACAACAAATTTCAATCTGAATGTATATAAACACAAATAGATCCCTAATACAATCAATCTAAGGGATCAGATAGAGAGGATCTCAGCAAAATAAATCCTATACAAGAAGGCTAGAAATGAAAATTAAAACAAAGGAATGTGATCTTAATACTTAGAGATGCCCCAGTTTCGATCTTTGAGACGTGACTTCAGGATCACCTATTCCAAATCGTCATCTTCATTAGATGATACCTCAATGATGTCCATAGCAGGCTCTTCTTGTCCACTTGGCGCTCGTAATGGGATGACACCATCTTCATCTTCCATCAAGAACATTGGGAGGAAAACACACCTATCTATCCTCAAAATGGCATTTAATCCAATCACCGGAATTATGTAATGAATATAATGATTAAGAGCTGTAACAAGTTCGAGGGATAGAAAAGTCTTACCAACCAAACTTAAGAGAAAATCAAGCTTCTCTGTATTTTTAGCAGTGTTAGGTATACTAACCTTCCATAGACAAACGCATGAGACAAGTGAGGGAAAACTCCTAAAAATCAAAAGATAGGGCTTGGTACCTAAAGCCAAGGTTCTCACCTCGAATTCTGGGAAGAGCCGATTCCATTGCACAACTATCGTTGCATTGGGACTCAATCCATAATTCGAAGTGAGCGGAATTGAAAAGTGGATTACCCCATGTTTTTCCTCACGGAGATTCCATTTTCAATTCCTTCTATTGTGTTCCTAAAGAGGGCGCCTGGGGTTTTAGGCGCAATTGTGTGTATTCATTGTGTCGTGCTAAAGCAATAGACATGCATTTTATTTAACAATCACCGCTTCAATATAAACATCCACACAATCATACATCCAAAACTCCTGCCTGCATAAAACAAAGTTAACAAGCACTTCACCCCTTATTTCTCCCGTCTACAAAAACATCTAACACATTCGTTAGCATATACACCTCACTTTCGAGAGAATCTGCATAAAATTAGGTTAGAAGAATCAATCAACTTTTTAATCGGCTCAAGTCCACTAAATGGTTAAGAACCAGTCCCCAGCGGAGTCGCCAGTCTGTCGCGACCCTCTTGAGGTTGTCGGGCTCTCGAGGGCTAATGGGCCGTCCTGTCTGGTCGGACGCGGGCCTCTCCCAAGGCCCATTACCCAAATCGCAACGGAGGTATGCGTGATCGACTTTCAGTGTGATCTAGTGACATGTGCTAAGTGTGCATGCCATGGAGTCGCCACCAATCATTTTTTTAGGGTATGATTGGACAACCCAATCGAATAGTTGGGAGTTTCTATTCAATTCTGCGAGAACCAGAGAAATGGTTTCGGGGACTTAGTTACACCAACTGTCAGAGTTGATGCCCTTTCGGTACCTAAGTTGACTGAATTTTCTAGCCTGAGATTCATGCGGATGAGTAAGGTATGAACCCTAAATCTAGAAATTCATGTAGATAGGAGTGATTATCCAGGCAATCACAATCAGTAATAAAATGCCCAACTCAAGGAATCTAGATATGCAAACAAATCACATGGCATTCCTAGTAAGGTCCTATTTATCAATCACAGCTCAAGAATGATTTAGCTGTCCTAGCCATTCTACACACGATCTAACCTAAGAAAAGCATTAGGAAGCATCGAAGGAGTTCGAGAGTACTCACATGGGGTTCGCCGTGCCCTGATTTGGTCTTGAACGAGCTATCGAGCTTATGCCGACCCGATTATATTTGGGGATCCACTCGACGTTTTACAACATGAAATCATGTGAAACAAAAACGAAAATATTCAGCAAGGGGCATTTATTGTAGATGGTGGTCGATCTAATTGGACGTCAAGACTAAAAAAGATGTAGAAATTTACAAATTAAAATACTCGAATGACATTTTTTTGCTAAATTCAACTCTATGCGTCGTGAAGAAACACATGCAATTGAACTTGAATTTTGACTATTTATGAGTTCAAAATGTAAAAGAAATTAAAATAAAAATATTGACTATTTTTCTATATTTTTACGACAGCGAACGCTATTTTTCTTCATTTTTCATGTATTTTTCTATTTTTGGAAAATATTAAAAAATATTAAAAAAATGAAAAATTATTTTTTATCAAAAATGGTTCCTTTAGCTTGGTCAAGGCTACCAAAGATGATTTTTTAATTTTTTTAACTTTTTATAGATTTTTTATGAATTTTTTAAAAATAAACTATGAAAGACTGATCAAAAATCTGGTGTCAACAATTACCCACTCTCACGAATCCATTAACCAATTCTTAACTTCCAATGTGAAGAATTTATCGCGATTTTCTCTAGTTCCTAAGATATCAACCATGACTACCACTAATGGCAATTTGGGCATTCTGTTTACACGAAGAAGGTCCACTAATGATTCGCCTTCTCTTCAATGCTCTGAGATAAGTACCATCTGTCACTTCTTGAAACATCTGGAGAATCGCTGAACTCGAACACCAAATCAAACTGAGAGTCAGGCTATCCATTATGTCGAACAGGGTCAGCTCACAAACGACTGACGAGTCGAGGGCCACCTCAATATTCCGGTTTAGGGTTGGAATCACCCGTTCCCAAACCGATAGTACCATTGAACATTGTCAAGATCACCTTTCATGACCAACTCAAGTCGATGCAAGATTGGTTCAACTCGATCCGTAGTTCTCCAGCAAAACAACACATAATCCAGGGTAGCTAATCCTTGACTAGTGTGTGGCTGGTACGGGGTTCTAGTACAAATCGTTCCTCACGGGTTCATGGCCATCCTGAATATCGATCAATGCCAGCTCGCAAATCATGCCACGAATCCACCCCTGGTTAACTTCAGGGTGATCCTATGGTTGATTTACAACTGAGTCAGATCAACCCAAATCGATTCATGCTTGATTTCAGATCGCCACACAGTCGACCCTCAATCAGCACAGCCAACTGGTAAATCAGGCCATCATCCACGTCGAGGGCGACTTCTAAACTCTCTGTGGCTTCCTCAACCCTTGGTCTTTGTTCGCGAATAGTTCGAGTCTTAAGCTTGGGTCGGTTCTAGATCTTGGGGCATCACTTTTATACCAATCTAAATCTCTTCACACTGTTAAAACATGCACCTGTATCGTCAATCTACTTACTGCACCCCAAACCGAGTCATTTCTCCCTTGACTTCTCGGAAGTTTCATCACAAATCCAGCGTGATCTTCTCCCACCTTTATTCTAGAAACCCCAACGACAGCAGTAGTCCGCTAGGCTTGTAATGTTGCGCTTTGACTTATCGATATGCTAGCTCTTCGCCACAAGCTTGGCCGTATCAATCTTTCTGCCAATCCCTTAGTGACCTTATCTTTAAATTTTGGTGTCTTCTCATGCTATTCGAACTAACACTGAAAACTACTGTGGTGAGTTCCAATCAGTTTTCTGTTTTATCAAAAGTAAGATCCTTATGCTCTTTACTCCAAGAAATCAAGTGACCCTACTATGCTTCCGATGTGCTACTCTGATAACTAGCCTCCCTTAATTGTCACATCTCGCAATCTTAATCTTATTTAGGGTATCTCCAATCTCAATAATCCATACATCCGACTGGTGATCCCATCACGTCGTCCCTCCTTAGACTTCATTCCGAACTTTCCTTGTTTGTCTTCACTGTCCTTGTTCTGTGCATATGTCTAAGGCTTCATTAACTACCATCCTCAGGCCGTGTACACTTCACCATGATCTTATTAAGTTACTAGTCGACTGAACCATACGGGCCTCAAGTCATCCCAAGACTGCCTTTGACATACTGTAAGATCTTCTCAAATTTTACGAAGTACATAAGTCTTACTAACCCATGACATCTCAATTCATCCACAATCTTCTGTTCTTCGCACGAAACACAATACAACGTATTCACCACATGTTCTTCACTTTGAAATCCCAGTTTAAACATGTGTAGTGGAAGGCTTTCCTCGTTACTCATCACCTAATACCTATCCTCACATCAATTCTTATCAGTTCGAAACTTTCGACTTCCCGAGGGACCATTACATCTTAAAGATCATTCTCTTAATCCTCACTCGCTTTCTTGCGAGTATCGATCATATCACATAATTCTAGCTTTCACAACCCACCAAAACAAGTCGCCTCATTGCCAAACCGTACTGACGAGTCTAGTCCACCAATAACCTCCTTTCACAAAATCTCTATAACTCGATGAACTTAAGAAGTTTCAAACACTTGTCGATATCAGCGGTCTTGGTCAATCCATGACCAGCTTAATCTTAGTCGAACCCATGGATACTCTATTACCAGAAATTACATGCCCTACTAACAACACGAGTTAACCAAAACTCGTACTTAATAAACTTGATAGTCACTTATACCCTCCTTGGGTCTTCGATCGAATGCTACTCACTATCATCCAATTTCCTCAAGTACTCAGAATGTCTTTTAGGGATGCATCACCAAACAATCTGAATACTTTTCTCGATCATTCTACTCATCGGACCCATAAAAGTGACATGGTTACTCGTCCGATGAACGATATCAATGTATGCTCGTAGAGTCCTTAACGCGTTTTGAATATCGTTTCTAACACACTCCCATTCATAATCCTCAACTGATGACATCTCGTCCGTAGATCAACCTTAGAGAATACCATAGCTTATAGTGGTTGGTCAAATCTTTCGTTTATCCTTAAGGGTGAATACTTATTCTTGATCCCAATCTGATTGAATCGTTTACAATTGATACTTAACTTCAACGACATTTCTCTTTTCCTCATGAACACATATGTACCTCCCATAGAGACAAATTAAGGCGGACAAACCCGTTGTCCAGCATATCACACCTTGGCACCTTGAAGTTCTTAAGCTTCAACGAACTATCCTCTATGGCGCCTCAAAGATCAAATCCATTTTAGGGCAACTCCACCACAAACTCCATTTTTCCCCTTTTGGCTGCAATCCTTGCAACTCTCGAAGAAAGACATCAGAAAGTTCATATGTGACTGCGATGTCTCTCACCCTGGGTTCCTCAGCTACCAATTCAAACACGAACGTCCAATAACTTAATAATCAGTCTACCCTTAAAACTTCTTACAACAAGCAATACCTTATCCGTTAGTAGCGTCGAAATCCTAACTACCACTCTCAACGATCCCAAACTCAGCTCGAACACATTAACAATCTACACTCCCGACAGGTACCATACGGGGTCCTGCCCAACCCAACGTAATTCCACTGCGAGCTTAGGCATACAGCCTCAAAACTTGCGCAAAGAATACGTGTGCACACTCAAACACTTAAAGGTACAAATAACAGTCACATGCACAAAGGTTAAATTCCTACGAACTATCCCAAATCCCAACGCTCCTTATTACTCCAGGCCAATGACCAGATAGATCAGGCTAACCTTGCTCTGATACCACCTTGAGCGGGGATGTCACGCCCCGACTCTCGAGCCCACGACATCCCTTGCCAAATCACCACGAGGTCATAGAGATAACGTCTCAAGCACACTATCGACCTAACATTAACTTACGAATGCAGAAACGTTTTCACTCCCTGACAACAACATCAAACAGGGATAGAAAAGTAGGTAGTCACAACAATCATTCAAAAACAAATCTGTACAAGTCATCCAAAATAATTAACCGTACTGGGCTATAGCTAACTCAAATAACCCCTTACTTCAGGGCGGCTCACTAGACCTCAAAAAGGTCACTCAGTCAAGTAAGGTCAACTCCCCAATTACTTCAACAGATAACTCCAATAGCCAATCCTTGGTATCCACGAAGCTCCATCCGAATGGACCTGAAATTGTTATCCCACGACGGGGTGAGAATGAATCTCAGTGAATCAAGCCTAAGCTCAGTTAGGAAATTGATTCGCCCAGGGGATCCTAACCGAAGGTTCGCATAGACATGAATAACACCTAAGTAAATCATAACATCAAAAACATCCACATGCACACTTACCAACCTCAGCCACACATAATGCAATGCTCGACATGACTCAGCAGTCAATGTCAATCAATCCCTCAATCACAGTATCACATCCACAAGTATGCACAAGACATTCCCCAGGACAATGCACACAATACAATAATAACTCGAACACAAGCAAGTATGAACGTCCGTCTTCCTACTCCATTTGTCCCATTCCAAATTTCGTAGTCGGGATGCGTTCACACTAACCCATGCACAAAGTTACATTGTATTCAATCCTTTTTATTAACGGTTATCGTGCCCACGACACCAGAGAGGATCTACGCGAAAGAGGGCGTGATACGACTCTCCCAACAACGCGATCCAACACCTCAGTGCGATCCAGCGTCTCACTAGCAGTACCGGTCTACGTTCCTTTACTCTCGGCAACGGCTAATACAAGCGGTGTATCCAGTGTACCCATCACGGCACCAGCAAGTAGGCATCCCTAAACGGGGCGTCGGTCCAACACCAGTTGCGACCGACATTCGATAATCCCTTAAAATCGTACGTCTGGCACGGGGCATGAATTATCGTGCTTCTGGCAAGTCGTATAGTTCCGTACAAATCATAGAATACGAACTTGCCAGGAACCTCATTGTTTTTCTCTCGTATGACCATACATAATACATCCAGCAATCAACCATTTTCATTATCTTTGGTTAAGGCCGGATGCTCACACGGGCATGTAAAAGTCTCAGCCAAAGGCCATTTTCGTGCTAAAATATGTCATTTGACTTCACACTCAGTCATATGCACATGCCGACTATCCACTAGTCATAGCAACCATACACAGGGTGATTAACCCTCAATCAACAATTGACAGTGAAAGAACATTCACTACACCCAATCAAGCATTTCAGTGAAGCGATTCAATCAACGAAGTCATAACTTAATCCCGAGTAATCAAACTCAATCAAATAATATCCAACTCAATTCATGCCATTTATTTATTAATCGATTCAATTTAGCACTTTGATCGCTCGCTCGTCTCTGGCCTATCGCTCACTCGCGATCACACAATGGCAATCCATTGCCCAATCAATCAATCAACTAGCAACAATTAGCCACAGATAATTCAATCAATCCGGCTAACCTAATCGATCGGCCATTTAACCAAATCCCAATTTCTATTTAGACCGGCCCCGATCGTGTACCTAGATTTCACAATTAACAAAACGGCTAATCCTAGGCGCAATTAGCGCCCTAACCAAGGATTAGGGTCAACTCACTTCCAATTTAAGCTCGGGCAGTCTCTACGGCGTTGACACGAGCGGCGACGAACTCACGAACTTCGGTTAGGCTCGGAATTCTTCTCGACGACTCACGGATCACGGCTCAACTTCCACGGACAATGGCCCAAACCCACGGCCCATGGGCCACAACACTCGGCCAACTTGGCCCACGGACCTGGCACGAAGGCCCAGCCACCCGGCCCATGCCACAGGCCACGGCCCAGGTCAGATCGAGCCACGGCCCTGCCCGCTGGCCCACGAACCCGGCCCAAAACAGGGCAAGGGCGACGGCGGCAGAATCGGTGGCCGACGGTGGGTGGCCGGCTGAAGGGTCGACGGCGGAGGCTTGAGGGGACGTCGGGGAAACTGATGGAAGCGACGACGGTGGCGAAGGGCGGCCGCAGGCGGCTGAACCGGCGGTGGACAGAACCGGCCGAACAGGGAACTCGGGCGAGCGAAAAATAGGGCAGCGGCTCGGGCCGATTTTCGGCCACCACGCGCGGCGGCAAGCTCGACCGAGCTGAGGGAAGGTAAAGAGGGGTCTTGGGAGTTCGATGGAGGTGGCGGTGAGCGGCGGTGGCCGCCGGTCAAGCGGGATCTGAAGAAAAACAGCACCGGCTCGAAAACAGGGCAACGGGGTTCTCGGGGCGGTTTCCGGCGGCTCTGGAGGTCGACTGGCGGAGCGGCCGGGTCCGGGTGGTCGAGGGGAGGCCGGTGGATGTCGCTGAGGCGGCGGCCGGCTTCGGTGGCGCCGCGAACGGCCAGAGGGAGCTCGGAGGCTCTTGGGTCAAGACAGGGGCTTCGGGCCAGGACTTCCACAGCAAATTCCCGGATGTCCGACGGCCAACGGCGGTCGGAACGGGGTCGGTGGCGACGGCTGGAGGTGGCTGAAGGTGGTGGCCGTCGATGGGGGGTGGTGGTCGGGCCAACAAACCACGGCAGAGGAGGAAGAGTCGATCGGGGAAGGGAGGGGGCAGAGAGAGAGTGTGTGATCGTGAGTGAGTAGGAGGGAGAGGAGAGAAACGTAAGAAAGAGAGAAGCGAGAGAGAGAGGGGTCCACCTAGGAGTTTTGGGGCAATTTTTGTCCTATATACAAAATATTTAAGGGCAAAACGGTCAATTGACAAATCGGGACTGAAACGAATTTCGGTAAATTGAACGAATGGAAATTTTGGTATTTTCACAGGCTAAGCTCGGTCGGGATTAGGCTCGGGTCGTGAGGATTGAATCCTAATTCGCGGCGACTAAGAATTCGAAACCTAATCTAAACCGACTGAACTTCAGAATTCGTCCAAACGTCGACTCTTCAGTTCTTTCGATCCAATATAATTTATCGACTGAATCTCTCTCTTAATCCATTTTATCGAATTCAGGGACTTCACCGGGGTCGGATTTCTAGGGTGTCACAATAGTAACGTATTATAAGAGAACACAAGCAACCGATGAGAGATCTACAATCTGGGTCGCATCACAGAATTAATTACAATGTGTACGACCTCAGAAATGTCTACTTTTGGGAAAGAACAAAACAAAAACTTACCCAAAATTGCCAAAGTGCGGAGAAAGGAAGGAGATTAAGCACATACCTGACCACGAGGTGAATTTCGGGCCAGTTTGGTTTAGCATTTGACCAAGGGCCTTTGAATAAATGCAAATACCTTTGGCCTAAAGATATTTTTCAAAATGCAAGTAGCATTTGACAAAGTATTTTTTAGAAACACATTTGAAAGCAACTTTGGCGTAAATGTCGTTTGGTGAAAAATATACTTTGTAAAGTATTTTTACTTATATATATAAAGTGGTGGTGGGTGATCGCCGACGGCGGTGGCGATCGGCGACGACCGGCAACCAGCGGCGACCGGCGGCAAGAGGCGATTAGTGACCGACGGCGGCGACCTCTCGGTGACGACGGCGACCCGTGGCGGGTGGAGACGGCAATGGCGACCGACAGAGGCGGCGACCGGCAGATGCTACGATAGGCGGCGGCGTTCGGCAGCGATCGAGACGGCGACGGAGACGGCGATCGGTGACGGCGACAGCCACCGGCGGCGGGTGGAGACGACCACAGCGACTGGCGGCGGCAGCGGCGATGTCCGGCGATCACCGGCGGCGGCCATCGTCTTGCCACCGGCGACGGCGACCGGCGACGAGAGGTAGCGGCGACGGCGATGAGTGGTGGCGGCCGGCCGCGTGCGGGAGGCGACAGGTGAATGTGACAATGTTAAAAAAAATTAGTTGCATTTGAGATGCAACTTCCCCAAGTACCTCCAGAGGTACTTTGTGGCCTTTGGAGAGCATTTGAGTTGCAATTGCATATGCCCAAAGTGAGCCAAAAAATGAACCAAACAACATTTGCATTTGGCCAATGGACTTTAGAACCCAATGCTCATTTCAAATGTTGAACCAAACAGGGCCTTCTTCCATTACTCAAGCTCAAGATGAAGGCACACAACTCCAGTACGTCAACATTCGTAGAGTCGTGTGCAGCAAATGATCCACCATAGGGATTACAATCTAATATAAGAAAAGTTGCAATGCAACAAAAAATTCAAAGAACCGGCTGCCAGTTGGATGGTTTCCCCCAAAAATCGAACCGGTACACATCGGTTGTATAAAATTGGAACTGGCAACCGGACTGTACCCGTTGGTTACTATCTAAAATCAACCGGTTGGTTGGGTATGATCTGATCCGATCTAGTTTGAATGGTTCGGTTTTTTGCTCACCCCTAGTTATTTATATCTCCCAACAAATATAGGCCTACTAGATGAGTAATCTTCATCTCCCTAGAGAGTTGCGAGGAGCGTCACACTTATTCAAAGAGTATGATCACTCTACTCCAAATCGATTCACATACCACAAATTAACTAATGGAGGAACAAGCTCCGACGCCATTTTCACGATGCTGACCACCCAAGGGCAATAATTTGAATGAACCACGAAGTGGCAATCATTTAAAATCATCTGTGCCTATATACAACATTTTCACTAAAAAATATCCCACGTGCCTTTTGTCACAGCCAATTACTAGAACAGCATAAATAATGGATTTCTCTCACACCCTCGACCAATTACCTCCATTTGTCCCACAATAATATAATGGATAATCAATTGGAGCATACATTCACAACAGCGAAATGGTGTGATTAGTGTTGACACCTGATTTTTGACCCAGCCTTTTTATTTTTTGAAAAATCACAAAAAATTCATAAAAAGTCAAAAAATTACAAAAACAACTTTGGTGGCCTTGGCCAAACCCAAGGAACCATTCTTGACAAAAAAAAATAATTTTTCATATTTTTTAATATTTTTTAGAAAATAGAAAAAATACCTAAAAAATCAAGAAAAATAGAATTTGAGGTCACAAAAATATGGAAAAATATCCAATATTTTTCTTTTTAATCCCTTGTATTTTCGACCTCACAAAAAATCCAAAATCAGATTCAATTTTAGGTGTTCCTTTGTAACCCGTATTATTGAATTTGAAGAAAAAATAACAATTGAGTCTTTTAATTTGCAATTTTGTCATTTTTTTAAGATCTTGACATTCAATCTAACTATCCCCTATTTCAATTTAGCCCAATTGTTTGCGCAATTTGCTCAATTGCACGGATTTGACAAAATTATATACTAAAATTGCATTTTAGTCCTTGAAATTAAGCATAATTGAAATTACTTTCAATTCAAGGGCTATCATTGCAAATTAAACATGCTACCCAATGGATTTCACCATTTTAAATCGATTGGCATAGGTGGTTTGACCCAATTTGATCATTTGCACCCTCAATTACACAATCCCCAATTTCCAATTAAATGGGAATTTGGGGGTTTTTTAGAAATTGATGAAAATTTTTGGGCAAAACCACATTTCTAGATAGAATTCATGCCCTAGATTCGATTATGAGGTTCAATTGCAAAATTTTCCATTAATTTGGGATTAATTTGAAAAATCCTGTTCGGAACCGGTTCAGATCGGTCAGACCGGTCGAACCGATCCGCTACAGTGTCGTCTTCCCCAAAGAGCTCGAGCAGATGAACAGTAACCTGCCGAGCTTTGTAGATCAAATTGAAGGTCAAGTCACCCGCAATCGAAGACTAATTGGTGGGGGTTTAACACTTGAGATCATCCCCCGTCAATTGACGCCGGAATCAAGGCCAATGGTCGCCGGAGGAAGGGGTAATCAGTCGGTCAAGTTCTGAAGCTGCAAAAAGTCAACAAAATCAAACGCAGCTCAAATTCGTGCCAAATTCGCGTGAGAAGGAACCCGCCGGAGAACCAAACGGAGTTAGACGACTCACCCATCTTCCCCGACGCCGTTTGGACCTAAAATCACGTGATGGCACGTGCTGTTGGAGTCAGTTGGAACTCCCCAAATCGGCGCCAAAATTCCCAGGAGCTATATAAGCTCGTGATCGCTTTCAGTTGAAAGGGATGAGGGATTCAGTTGTAGAAGTTGAAACTAAATCGAGAGAGAAAGAGAAAACGCGAAGCAGAGCTCGTTCTCCGACCCCCGTCGTCGAGAATTTGAGCTCGAATTGCAGGGCGCGGGTTGGGTGTTCCCAGGCCAAACCAAAGCCACACGAGGCCACCAGAAGGTCGCCCAAAGTCCCCGGAATCGATCGCCGCCGGCCGCGCACAAGGAATCCGCGAGAACAGGTGAGTCGCAGTCTCGGTTTCCTCCTTGAGCATTCATGGCGATTCACACATTCCATGATCATTCTTTCAATTTGTGTGTGCGTTCCGTTCCCTGAACACCACTGACCATGTTCGCATCTTGTTTTTGCATCGATTTCACTCACATCCCCCGAATCGAGTCTTCGAATTTAGCCTCCATAGCCGACTCTTGCCCAGCCAAATCTGGGCCGAGCGAGCTCAATCGGAGCTCGAGGTAAGTCTTCTGCACTTCCTGCTGTGTCGACCTATGAATCAATTGATCTGATTTTGTGTAGTCTCTGCGATTGAACTCACATGGCCGTACTCGGCACCTAGCATGATTCTTATGATTCTATGGGTTAGATGTCGAGATTCTCAGATATGTTAAAATAGAGGTTGTTGCAAGTCGATTGCCACCGGTCTCGCTCCGATCCGTCAAGATTCCACCGTTAAATCACCACCGGAGAAGCACAGCCGTCCGTTCTGCCGGAGTCGCGAGGTTGAAGACGAAGTTGACGTGGCGCGGTCAGCGAGTCAGCGTCCTAGGTTGCAAAGTGTCATTGGTCCATGATAGCGTCAAGTCAGCTCGACCGTTAGTCTGTTAGGGCGAGTCAGCATTAGATCGAACGGCCTAGGTTAATCGAGTTTATTAAATGAGGACCGTCCGATTAGAAATTAGGATAATTCAAAAATGGTTTTTAATCAGAAAAGCAAAACTGGTTGAGACGACACCGTTTGGGTTAGTAGTGGAGCGGCGTCGTTTAGGATAAGTGGGTATGGACGGTTCAGATTAAGTCCTATGTTCTAACCGTGGCCATAAATTTAGTAAGTCAATCAAACGGTCCCGATCGAGTCATCGTTCAATCTAGACCGTAGGTTCCAATAATGGGCGCGGACAAGCCACGCGGCGTGATGTAGGCCGTCAGATCAGATTAGGATAATCCGAAAATAAAAAATGAAATGCGGCGTCGTTTTGGAGCCGGGGTTCGCGCGGGTCCGGGTCTGGGCCGGGTTCCGGCCCGAGTGGGTCGGGTCGACCCGGTCCGAATCATTTTTTTAATAAAAAATCAGAAAATGATTTTAAAAATAAAAAAAAAATCAAAATCAGAAAAATCCTAGAAAAATCCAAAAAATGCTAGAAAATGCCAGAAAATTCCAAAAAATTGTGGAAAAATCCTAGACACCCCGGAAATCCCCAAAAATCGAGGATTGACCACATACAACTGGTGATTCCTATTTTTGGGGTTTCTTGTCCGTTCTTCCAAGATTTGACGATATTACCCTTTAGGGGTAAGTCGCCTCTGCTGTGTAGGCAAGATAAGGCCGATAACGCCAAGGTAAGAATTAGGGTCGATTAGACGACCAATTCTTAAGTTTGGGTTTCGAGTCCCGCCCCTTTTCTCAAAATGACGATTTCGCCCTTCAATGTGAAAATTGTCTTTCTTGTCTTAATCGAGTTCTGAAAATTGCTTAAAATTAGAGTTTGGGTCAGGTGGACGACCAACCCTAATATTTAAGATTTTCAGTTCTCATCCTTGTCCAAAATGACGATTTTACCCCTCCGAGGGTAAAATCACTTTTAAATTCCAGAAAAAAACCTGGAAATTCCAGAAAAATAGGAAATGGATTGGATTGATGGCCAATTCTATTCCTTTGTCTTTTGACTTCCCAATTCATCTAAAATGACAAATTTACCCTTTTTTGAGGTGGATTGTCCCCGAATTGTTCAAAATTACGATTCTGCCCCTCATGGGCAAATCATGTCCAAATCACTCCTAAGCCTTGATTGATATTTCTCTAGGCTAATAGGGCCTCATTAGGGATACCATGCTGATTTCATGTGTTTTATCCGCATGCACTGGATCCTTGATTTGTGCACTTATTTCTATTGGTTGTGAGTGATAGGATAGTATTTCCCATCTGCATGAACTCCTAGATTTATGATCTGTACCCCACTCATCTGTATGAAATCTTAGGATCAGATAAACCATTCAGCTTAGGTACCGAAAGGGCGTCAACTCTGACAGTTGGCATAACTAAGTCCCCGAACCCACTTCTCTGGTTTCCGCAGAATCGAATAGACCACTCCCAACTATTCGATAGGGTTTCCGATCGTACCCTCCACGAAACGATTGGTGGCGACTCCTTGGCATGTACACTCATCACATGTCACTAGACCACACTGAAGGTCGACCACGTATATCCAGCAGTTGCGACTTGGGTAATGGACCTTGGGAGAGGCCCGCGTCCGATCAAGCCAGTGATCGGGCGGCCCATTAACCCTCGCTAGCCCATTTAGATGGCGCTCGGGAGAGGGTCGCGACAGACTGGCGACTCCACTGGGGATTATTCTAAACCAGAATCTCTGGTTACGAATTCCAGAGGACTTGGGCCGATTAAAAAGTTGGCTGGTTTATCTGACCTTATTTTCCGCAGATGCTCTCGAAGGTGAGGTACGTACACTAACCATTATGTTAGATGTTTTTGCAGATTGGAGAAATAAGGGGTGGAGTGATTGTTGACATTTTTCCTGCAGGTTGGAGTTGGGAATGTATGTTTATCTTTATGCACATACTGAAGCAGTGTTTTGATACAAACTGCTGTGCATGACTTTGCATTGTGATGATCACGACACATTGCACACACTGGCGGTCAAACCCCGACTGCAAACCACCTCTAGGTTACCTTAGATAGGGAAAGGGTGCGAAAAGGATCTTGTGTTTGATGGCACTTGAGACTTTCGTATTCGTTCCCGCCTACCATCTGCATTGGCGATATCTAGCCCTCTTGGGTAGGTACCCTTGAGGAGGAATCTGCCTCATGTGGATCGTGGGAGCCTGAACCGTAGGTTCCTCACCTGACTTTCGATTTTTTTTTTAGAGTATACCCACTTGTCGCATGCGTATGTCTATGGATGGTTGGTATACCTAAAATTGCCCATTGATACAGGGGGCATTCCACATCCCCCAAAGTATGGTTGGTAAGACATTTATTTCTGAATGTTCTTTATTTCCTGCTCCATGACAATACTCATACATTGCATACATCCATATGCATTCACAATTGTGAAGATTACTCAAGTGACTAATGGAAACAACAATGATTATGGGGTAGGATGTCGCTGTTTCCTAAGAGTTCAACAGAGTTGGTAACTTTCGAGTACTTGAGAAAAGTTACTCGCCCCGGACCAAACACGAGGCTACACTTTACTAGATTCGTGTATGGTCGGGAACTGACTGGACGTAAGCTGGGGTATGCTGAGGACTGTCAAACCCGCTACTACGCTGATAACCTCAGATTTAAGCGACAAGCAGACGAAATGATGAAGGATTATCTGGAAATGAAGAGACAACGTCGCAACCAACTGGCTAGGGAAGCGTACGCCCGTCGGAAGACTGAACTGCTGGCCAGGGAAGATATACCCATAATTACTTTTTGGGGTAGGAGAAGACGCCCTGCAACCAAGACCAAGCCAAGACGTATCACACTCAAGAAGATGAAGCCCGAGAAGGCTCCCGAAGTCATCATACCCTGGACTAGAGAATGGCCAGAGGAACTACAACCTCTCGACCAAACCACTGAAGATAACTCCCTTACCCTAGGTTAAGGGAGAGTTCCTGACCGACTGTCATTTGGGTAGACTTCTGAAAAAAGAGTGATTTAGATCCTCACGTTCCATTGGCTTTTATGGCTTTCTTGTTTGAAAAACCTCTCTTTACCCTTCTTCCATTAGGCATCTTGATTGTAATAAAAGTTCATTCCACTTTGTTCTTTTGATGTATTGACCAATGGAATGTGACGTTGCTATTTCCCTTAGTCACTGAGTGAACCTGACTAAATTGCATAATTCACTTCCCTGAAATGCAAATTAGGCTTTGAGTCAGGCTTTCAAGACCTGAAAAAGGGTCCTAATCTCCATTTCTTCAAATTGAACTATGCAATCAAGTTAGCTCATGCATGCTTCATGACATCTGCATATTCATACATTTAAAGTAATTTCTGGCGATTGACCTTTTAAAAATCATTTGCATATTTTAGACTTAATGGGAAAGAATGATATTCAAGTGTTCAAGATCCCCCGAGCTGAACTCCAATCATGGTGGGATGGCATGGGCGAAGCCAGCCAGAAGTACGCGGAGTCACGACTAGGGTACCTGCTGGACCTATTTGTCGCGACCCGTCCCGAAGCGGACGCGGCTAATGGATTACCGATCGCGGGTCTTGGATCGGCGCGGGCCCTCCCAGGCCCATACCAAATCGCGGCGGGAGTATTCTTCGACGATAAGAGTCGATCGCTTTCGACCTTCAGTGTGGTCGTGGTGGCATGTGCAAATTGTGCATGCATTTGGAGTCGCCACCGGTCTTTCTTGGAGGGTAGACCGGAAACCTTATTGACCGATTGGGAGAGATCGATCAATTCTGCGGAACCAGAGATTTTGGGTTCGGGGACTTGGTTACGTTGATGTCATTACCAACGCCCTTTCGGTACCTAACGCAAGTGATTTTCCTAATTAGGATTTCATGCAGGCGCAATTTTGGGTGAGGTAAGTCTGACTTTGCATATTAACCAGTTTAACATGCTCACGTAATCATAACAAATAAATAGATGTCAATCACATAAACATCTATCCTACGTGGTAATCATGGAATTATGATTTAATGGGTCTCGAGCCAATGAGACCACATTTAATCATTTTAATATTTTAATAACGGAGAGCCGCTCTTCGCTTCTTCTTGGTTTCTTGAACTCTTCAAGAATTGGGCCCCTAAGAGCTCGCCGACTTAAAAGGCTCATCCACGTAATCCTCGTAGCATTTACATTAACAATTGACTATGCTAAAAATAAAGATTACATGAAAAATAAAAGGAGTACGCAGCCTCCATTTAATAATTACAACCCCAAATATATAAATAATCACCATACATTCATATATACATCAATCACATTGATTAGGAATTTTTCCATGATCACCACCCTTCCACGTAAGTAATAAATTCACAATTTAAAACTTAGGAAGGCACAATAAAAATTCTACGTTGAATCATAATCAGAATTTTTACGTAAAATAAGATAGCCATAAATTTTCGATTCAAAATTGATTTAGTCTCAATTTTTGCTACGTTGATTAATTTATCATATAAAATAATCAACCTCCATTAGCCATGTAAGACGAACAATTCGTTAATACATATTGGCCATAGTATTGCAAAAATTGCAAAAATCAATTAAATGCACGAAAACACCTAAGGATTGGCTCTGATACCACTATTGGGATCCACGTAACACGTAGCGGAAATAAATAACAACCCCTACATGTATCTCCAGAGGCGTACTTCGTGCATTTCAATCGAAAAAAAATCACAAAGCCTCAAAGGGAGTAAATAGATTACCTCTCGTAGCGTGCTTGAACGGAGGTGTCGGTTCGATGTTCTTCGATCTCAGCCTCCACAAGTGTTAGGCATCTAGTTCGGACGCACCACCAATTGACGAACGGGGAGACGACTAATAACTCCACAACAATTGTGCTAGCAATATGCGGAATCAATATTCCGAACTTAGTATATTTTGCTCACTCAAGATTATGAGAATATAGAGAGTGTTTGTGTTCTTCTCTCTAAGCTCTCAAAAATTTGCACACTCTACAAAATGTCTCTCCCCCTCAACCTCAAAACTATTGCCATCCTTTTATAGCCAAAAATACCTTCCAATAAATTGTATTTAAAAATAGCACTAACAATTATAAATTCTATCTAAAAATAGCACTCACAAATAAATGACATTTAAAAATAGCACTAACAATAGCACTCACAATTTATAATACAAAAATGCTATTTAAAAATAGCACTAACAATAGCACTCACAATTTATAATACAAAAATGCTATTTAAAAATAGCACTAACAATTATAAATTCTATCTAATAATGGCACTCACAATTTATGATAAATAAATGCCATTTAAAAATAGCACTAACAATAGCACTCACAATTTATGATAAATAAATGTCATTTAAAAATAGCAATAACAATAGCACTCACAATTTATAATACAAAAAATGCTATTTAAAAATAGCACTAGCAATAGCACTCACAATACAAAAATGCTAAAAAAAAAAGGCACTAACAAAGGTGTTAAAAATAATAACCATTATTATTATTACAAGAGTTAAAGAGGTTACCAAACAGTACAAGTATGCATAACATATAAATACGTATGACGTATAAATACGTAGAGCATACGTATACATCCGTGAAACCGGGGACTAATTGAAAGAAAAATGTGCAATTAAGCCCTTTTGGTAAAAATTGATTAAATTGGAGGGCAAATTGACCTAATTGCACTTTAAGACTTTAGAATCCAATGTCATAGCTTATAAAAAGTGAGAATTGAAAACTAAAAGACTCGAAAATGATTTTTTTTTTAGGCTCGGTTCGGGTTTATGTTTGTGAAGGAACATATTGACCTGAGCCGAATTTTTGAGATTTAAAGTGACACACTTGAAGAGGAAATTAAAACAAAATTATCGAATATTTTTGGGTATTTTTCTGACCACGAATGGTATTTTTCTGATTTTTTGGGTATTTTTATAATTAAATAAACTCGAAAAATATTAAAAATACCGAAAAATATTTTTTGTTCAAAATTGGTTCCTAAGGTTAAACCAAGGCTTTCAAAGTTGATTTTGTGATTTTATGACTTTTTTTGATATTTTTAATTAATTTTAAAGAATAAAAATCACAATAATAAATGGTAAAAAAAATCAGGTGTCAACAGCTGCCCCTCTTTGAGAGGAATCTCGTTAGAGGTTTCTCTCAAAGATAAGGTGGCACCTGATTCCTAACCGACTCAACTGGGAAAATAAGAGAAGAAATGTTATGACATCGGATCCTTAAGCCTATTGATAAAAGCTCAAATCAATCCCCGGTTTGCTCTAACAATTTGAACATGGGCCGGAGTGAGAGAGGCTTACCTGAAGCTCACCTGTCGGATGCTGCCGGTTGCGACGACTTTCAAGAAGATGCCTAGGACTCGTCATTCAGAATATCCTAGGGAGATTAAGCTCTGACCTGTATGGTAGGTCATACCATGATGGGATTCCTAATTGGTAGGAACCTAAGGAAGGCGCATCCCACGCTTTGAGATTTGCCAAGGATTTTGATCCGTATGGTGGATCAGACCTTTGTGTTTATCCTTACTGCGATATTTATCAATGAGTTGACCATTATGGCGGTTTCTACCAATGAATTGACTCTTATGGTGGTTTCTACCATATGTGACCCTTCAGGCGGTTTCTACCTTGGTTTGACCCTTCAGGCGGTTTCTACCATGAGTTGACCCTTCAGGCGGTTTCTACCTTTGATTTGACCCTTCAGGCGGTTTCTACCTTGTGTTGACCCTTCAGGCGGTATCTACCATGTGTTGACCCTTCAGGCGGTATCTACCTTGTGTTGACCCTTCAGGCGGTTTCTACCATGAGTTGATCCTTCATGCGGTATCTACCTTGAGTTGACCCTTCAGGCGGTTTCTACCTTGGTTTGACCCTTCAGGCGGTTTCTACCTTGGTTTGACCCTTCAGGCGGTTTCTACCATGAGTTGACCCTTCAGGCGGTTTCTACCTTTGATTTGACCCTTCAGGCGGTTTCTACCTTGTGTTGACCCTTCAGGCGGTATCTACCATGTGTTGACCCTTCAGGTGGTATCTACCTTATTTTGACCCTTCAGGCGGTATCTACCTTCATTTGACCCTTCAGGCGGTATCTACCTTCATTTGACCCTTCAGGCGGTATCTACCTTTGTTTGACCCTTCAGGCGGTGTCTACCATATTTTGACCCTTCAGGCGGTATCTACCTTCATTTGACCCTTCAGGCGGTATCTACCTTCATTTGACCCTTCAGGCGATATCTACCTTTGTTTGACCCTTTAGGCGGTGTCTACCATCAGTTTTGACTTTGAAAAGGGGTCTCATGACGAGGGTTCTCCACGTCCGATGAGACTGCCTAAATGAAAAGGGGTCTCATGACGAGGGTTCTCCACGTCCGATGAGACTGCCTAAATTTTGAAAAGGGGTCTCATGACGAGGGTTCTCCACGTCCGATGAGACTGCCTAAGTTTTGAAAAAGGGGTCTCATGACGAGGGTTCTCCACGCCCGATGAGACTGTTTGATATTTTGAAAATGGGTCCTGGGACGAGGGTTCTCCACGTCCGATGAGACTGCCTAAATTTTGAAAAGGGGTCTCATGACGAGGGTTCTCCACGTCCGATGAGACTGTTTGAATTTTGAAAAAGGGGTCTCATGACGAGGGTTCTCCACGTCCGATGAGACTGTTTGATATTTTGAAAATGGGTCCTGGGACGAGGGTTCTCCACGTCTGATAGGACTTTTTCTTTTAAAATGGTTTTTCTTCCCCCTTTTTTTTGGAGACCCCGAAGTTTGTCGGGAATTCAGTTTTTTTGAAGCAGTGAAAGATTTTATTTTGACAAAACTTCACTTGAGTCTGTTGAAGCGACATTCTGGGAGCTGGGTTCTCTAGGTATCCTGCAGAAGTTTGAGCCTGAAAGATTTTTCTTCACCAAGAAAACGTTAGTAATCTTTGGGAAGACTACGGCTGTCCATTTTGACAAAACCGTATGATTTAAGTTTTAATCATGAAATGTGCATTTTGATGCTGGAGGTTATCCAAAGCATTCTTGCAACATGCAAATGTGATCACAAATCCCTTGCACGGAAAATCTGGATCAACAGTTTGAAAATTCCAAAAAGAGTTTGTTCAAAACATCAATTGGAATATTTCTCGACAAGGAGGTCTTCTCACCTGTTTTGCTATAGTGGTTTTTTTTATAGGGGACGCACTCAATTCCCTACTGACCTGTGCCTAGGTTTTAGGCTCATTCGCAGCGCATACATTTTGATCGGTCGGGAGGTCTTCCACGGGACCGTAATGTTGAGCTTGGATATTGGTTTTCAAGGGGGACCCGCTTTGGAGTCGAGGCCATTGAACGAAAGTTTTCGCCATCTGCTCCGGGATTACAAGTCAAGAACCCTGCAAAATGAGAAAGAAATAGTCTTGCTCGTACTTCTTCGAGCTAAGCTATATGTTAACCCAAGTGTCTTAGTCAGAGAAGACTGTTTCAGGGTTATGATGTTGGTAGGATTGGGGACCAAAAAAAGCTTATTTTTGGCCCAGAATTCATGACGGGTTTGACATTGGTGATCATTGCTGATTTACCACCTGTCCTTTCCTTTCTGCATCTTTAGTTTTTGAGGTGTACAACCGATTTTGAGGTGTGCACCAGCTCTTTAGAGAGCGTCTCTTGTTGCATTCAGAGACCGACTCTCTCCATGTCTTTGTTCTGTGCTTGGCAGCATTTGGGGAGCAGCCTTTTTTTGATTTGGTTCCTTCAGGGATTTCCTCTTTTCCCATTCAGGCTTCATTGTGGATCAATCAAAGAACTTACATGAGCATCGGCTTTGCTTTTACCAGGCACTTTGCTTTTTCTTGATGCTGGGGATTTTCTTCGTCCTCATTTTCCTTTTGAAATCCCGCTTTTCTCATCTTCGGTAGATTATGTTAGACATATGATCGAACGTCTAAACATGCCTTAAATATCAGCCAGGGAATCCTCTTCGTAATCCCTGAGTCTTGAACTCCTCCCTTTTTTGAGGTGGTGCTGCATCCGTCTTGGAATAATCACCAATGGGTTTATGAAACGAATTCGCAGGCTCAACTTGGTTGTGCAAAGGATATGGTGTGTGGGATAGAGAAATGAATGCTTCTCGTCATCCTATGGCATTTGGATTACCATATAAACAACACACAAAGATTAATGTTAGTCCGAGCAAGAAAATTTCTAACCATTTTCTCCCGATGCCGCTGGACTTGCTCCCTTTTTGCCCCGATGTGGGGTGGTTCTTGACAGGGTTAAGAATGAAAACCGTCGTTCAAAGGGTTTATCAACGGTCACCTGTAGTGTTTGGGGGATATGAAACGAATGCCTCCGTCGTCCCAACCCATGTAATCGCCGCAAATGGTCCCTATCTCCATAGACCCAGATTTTGTTATCTGCCCACTCCATTCATCTCTCAAGTGTGTGTGTTGGACATGTTTGGATTAGGCTTCGCCTCTCGTCTGAGAAAACACCCTTTTAAACGGTTTGAACAACTTTTATTGGAAAACTTCTTTTTGTTTTCTCCGAAAAATTTCCTCCCAATGGGGCTTTATGATGCACATGTATGTTTCATTCATGTTCAGACAACCTCCTGTTTCAAAACATGAATGCCAATGAAATTTGAATTCTATGCCTTTTCTAGACATTAGATTCTGAAAGCTTTTCTTTTCTTCTCTATTTTTTTATTCAACATCTTCAATGGATTGGGGAGAGGGATACTTACCTGTCCCCCGCGGTTGGAGATCCCTGAAAATGCGGAAGAAACATGTTATTGTACGTTCATGAATTTTTCAAAAAATTAGAACGATACATCTTACCCTTGGTCGTATACTCCAGCGGGTAATTCATGGGGTGTGAAAACTTGTTTCACCTTGATGGCGATCCCCTGTCAAAGACGCGAATTAGTCGTTAGTTTGCGTTCCAAAATTCAAGGGAAATTGGAACGATACAGCCTTGTTCTTGCTTTGTGTTTCCATTTGAACACAAACTCGCGGCTTGCAGGATTTGGCCCTCTATCTTGTGGTCTTGATCCCTCCGTTTGGTTGGCGATGAATCATTCTCAAGGATTTGTCCCAGAGGAGATCCATTTGTGTTTTTGGGCGCACTCCAGCGCCATTCTTCAAGGTTCCTTTTATTCAAGGAAAAAAAAAGATTTTATCAAAATGCATGTCAAAGCATGTGACGTAGGAGCGATACTTTTTACCATCCACGAGGTCTTATAATCAAAGACCATCTCCTGGAATCCTGACTTCTAAGGCCAATGATTCTATTCAACTCCCTGTTAGCGCGCTCTTTTCATTTGAGGCTTTCAATGCCAACGACTTCCTGCAAAATGAGTAAAAACTCATGTTAGGCATGTGGTCTTCGAAGACCTAATTGGAACGATACAAGGTTACCGTTCATCCAAATTCGCATCTTGGGGTTTGATTCTGATGCGGACGACTCTGTTATTGCGTCCATTGACTTTGCCAGAGGAGAAACGTCCGGCGTACAAATGATTCACTTGCCCCAGTTAGGCATGGTTTTGCTGTTTGTCATCTCTAGATTCGATGACCCTGGTCTGATGCGCTTTCATGGGGGATCATGAGAGTTTGCCCCCGGTTTGGCTCCTCAAAGCAAATGGGGGGAACCTACTCCCATTGATTTTTGTAGATTCTGATCATCCATCTCGATTGTCAGAGTCCTTGATCAATTTAATCTGTCTCAAGATAGCTTGATATTCTTGGGATTCGTCATGTGGCGGTTTGGTGATTCTCTCGATCACAGTCGCCATTTGAGGTATTTGATGTTCCATGTTTGTTATTTGAAAGCATTACATCCTGCGTCCTCTGCTCTTGATTATCACCTGAGAAGAAAAAGAAAGGAAGCATTATTCCCATATCAAGAAAATAATCATTTTGGAACGATACGTCCTTTTACACTTGATTTGCATTCCGTTTTGATGTTGCATATTGATATGCACAACATCTATCAAATTCCTCCATCCGTGCTTGAAGGTATTTGCAACGCCTACGGTTCATTTGCCCCAGCTGGGTGACGTCTGTTTTGTCATTTGAATGCATGAGCTTTTGGGTGCATTGTCTCTTTTATCACCTGAGATAAAGAAAAATGGAGAAAAACTTATCCCCAGATCTGATTAAAAATCAACTAGGAACGATACGTCCTTTCACCAAACGAGTGGCTCTGCTGCCAAACGTATTTTGCACTGAAGGGACGAATTCCACTATGCTCCACGGGTCTGGGGAATTTGCCCCCATTTTCGATAGAAATGAGCCTTATCAAGATGTATACAATACAAATAGATCCCTAATACAATCAATCTAAGGGACGAGATGGAGATGACCTCAGCAAAATTAGTCTTATTCAAGGGAACTAAAAATGCCAAACCAATCAAAGGAATGTGGTCCGAACACTTGGAGATGCCCCAGTTCCAGTCTTCGAGATGTGACTCCAGGATCACCGATTTTTTTTTAGGTGGTTTCAGATATATCAGCCATCCAAAGACATGCACATGAGACAAGTGAGGATAAAACTTCTAAAAATCAAAGGATTTGGCACCTAAGGTCAAGGTTCCCACCTCGAGTTCTAGAAAGAGCAGATTCCATTGCACAACTATCGTTGCATTGGGGCTCGATCCATAGCTCAAAATGAGCGGAATTGAAAAGTGGATTACCCCGTGTTTTTCCTCACGGAGATTCCATTTTCAATCCCTTCTATTGTTTTCCTATAGACAGCGCCCGGGGTTTTAGGCACGGTTGCGTGTGTTTTCGCTGTCGTGCTAAAGCGATAAACATGCATCTTATTTAACAATCACCGCTTCAATATAAAACATACACACAATCATTCATTCCTACGCCAACCTGCATAAGACAATGTTAATCACAGACTACCCCCCTTATCACTCCAATCTGCAAAAACATATAACACCTACCATGAGCGGACTTACCTCACCTTCAAGAGCGCCTGCAGGGTTAAAAAAATCACTCAGCATTTTAATTACGGCCTAAGTCCACTTGAGGTCTAGATTCATATGTTCTAGAGCAAGTCCCCAGCGGAGTCGCCAGCTGTCGCGACCCGTCCCGAAGCGGACGCGGCTAATGGATTACCGATCGCGGGTCTTGGATCGGCGCGGGCCCTCCCAGGCCCATACCAAATCGCGGCGGGAGTATTCTTCGACGATAAGAGTCGATCGCTTTCGACCTTCAGTGTGGTCGTGGTGGCATGTGCAAATTGTGCATGCATTTGGAGTCGCCACCGGTCTTTCTTGGATGGTAGACCGGAAACCTTATTGACCGATTGGGAGAGATCGATCAATTCTGCGGAACCAGAGATTTTGGGTTCGGGGACTTGGTTACGTTGATGTCATTACCAACGCCCTTTCGGTACCTAACGCAAGTGATTTTCCTAATTAGGATTTCATGCAGGCGCAATTTTGGGTGAGGTAAGTCTGACTTTGCATATTAACCAGTTTAACATGCTCACGTAATCATAACAAATAAATAGATGTCAATCACATAAACATCTATCCTACGTGGTAATCATGGAATTATGATTTAATGGGTCTCGAGCCAATGAGACCACATTTAATCATTTTAATATTTTAATAACGGAGAGCCGCTCTTCGCTTCTTCTTGGTTTCTTGAACTCTTCAAGAATTGGGCCCCTAAGAGCTCGCCGACTTAAAAGGCTCATCCACGTAATCCTCGTAGCATTTACATTAACAATTGACTATGCTAAAAATAAAGATTACATGAAAAATAAAAGGAGTACGCAGCCTCCATTTAATAATTACAACCCCAAATATATAAATAATCACCATACATTCATATATACATCAATCACATTGATTAGGAATTTTTCCATGATCACCACCCTTCCACGTAAGTAATAAATTCACAATTTAAAACTTAGGAAGGCACAATAAAAATTCTACGTTGAATCATAATCAGAATTTTTACGTAAAATAAGATAGCCATAAATTTTCGATTCAAAATTGATTTAGTCTCAATTTTTGCTACGTTGATTAATTTATCATATAAAATAATCAACCTCCATTAGCCATGTAAGACGAACAATTCGTTAATACATATTGGCCATAGTATTGCAAAAATTGCAAAAATCAATTAAATGCACGAAAACACCTAAGGATTGGCTCTGATACCACTATTGGGATCCACGTAACACGTAGCGGAAATAAATAACAACCCCTACATGTATCTCCAGAGGCGTACTTCGTGCATTTCAATCGAAAAAAAATCACAAAGCCTCAAAGGGAGTAAATAGATTACCTCTCGTAGCGTGCTTGAACGGAGGTGTCGGTTCGATGTTCTTCGATCTCAGCCTCCACAAGTGTTAGGCATCTAGTTCGGACGCACCACCAATTGACGAACGGGGAGACGACTAATAACTCCACAACAATTGTGCTAGCAATATGCGGAATCAATATTCCGAACTTAGTATATTTTGCTCACTCAAGATTATGAGAATATAGAGAGTGTTTGTGTTCTTCTCTCTAAGCTCTCAAAAATTTGCACACTCTACAAAATGTCTCTCCCCCTCAACCTCAAAACTATTGCCATCCTTTTATAGCCAAAAATACCTTCCAATAAATTGTATTTAAAAATAGCACTAACAATTATAAATTCTATCTAAAAATAGCACTCACAAATAAATGACATTTAAAAATAGCACTAACAATAGCACTCACAATTTATAATACAAAAATGATATTTAAAAATAGCACTAACAATAGCACTCACAATTTATAATACAAAAATGCTATTTAAAAATAGCACTAACAATTATAAATTCTATCTAATAATGGCACTCACAATTTATGATAAATAAATGCCATTTAAAAATAGCACTAACAATAGCACTCACAATTTATGATAAATAAATGTCATTTAAAAATAGCACTAACAATAGCACTCACAATTTATAATACAAAAAATGCTATTTAAAAATAGCACTAGCAATAGCACTCACAATACAAAAATGCTAAAAAAAAAGGCACTAACAAAGGTGTTAAAAATAATAACCATTATTATTATTACAAGAGTTAAAGAGGTTACCAAACAGTACAAGTATGCATAACATATAAATACGTATGACGTATAAATACGTAGAGCATACATATACATCCGTGAAACCGGGGACTAATTGAAAGAAAAATGTGCAATTAAGCCCTTTTGGTAAAAATTGATTAAATTTGAGGGCAAATTGACCTAATTGCACTTTAAGACTTTAGAATCCAATGTCATAGCTTATAAAAAGTGAGAATTGAAAACTAAAAGACTCGAAAATGATTTTTTTTTTAGGCTCGGTTCGGGTTTATGTTTGTGAAGGAACATATTGACCCGAGCCGAATTTTTGAGATTTAAAGTGACACACTTGAAGAGGAAATTAAAACAAAATTATCGAATATTTTTGGGTATTTTTCTGACCACGAATGGTATTTTTCTGATTTTTTGGGTATTTTTATAATTAAATAAACTCGAAAAATATTAAAAATACCGAAAAATATTTTTTGTTCAAAATTGGTTCCTAAGGTTAAACCAAGGCTTTCAAAGTTGATTTTGTGATTTTATGACCTTTTTTGATATTTTTAATTAATTTTAAAGAATAAAAATCACAATAATAAATGGTAAAAAAAATCAGGTGTCAACACTACTGAAGATTGAGTGCCCACCTACCTTTATTCAAGCCATAGCGCTCTACTGGGATCCTACCACCGCTACATTTTGCATGGAAGGGTTAGAAATCACTCCCACTATCGAGGAATACAGCGCTGTCATCGGAGTTGAATTCACCCCTACGCTCGTCCGACCCCCTATAGGACTTGAACCCCTAAGTCAGGTGGCTGAATTCCTTGACACGAACCTAAATGAAGTCAAAGCAGATGCAAAAAGCAATTCTGGACGGATTTCCCTGTCTTTCCTTATAGACCGATTTTCCCGCCTTCCTGCTTCTAAAGGAACCAAATCTGGTAGAGCCTTTATCTTGGCATTCTTTAGCTTTGTGCTATTCCCAATCTCAATTGTCACCTTCGACCCTATCATGGCTATAGTAGCTAGGCAAATCTGTTGTAGGTGGGATTACTCAAACATCCTCCTTGCCGAAACCTTCCTCTCCCTAAATCGTTTCAAGAAAAACAAGAAGGGAATCTTTAGAGCTTCTAGTGATCTTCTGTATCTGTGGTTCACATCCCATATCATAAAATTCCACATCCGCATGGGTTTCACTGAAATCAGCCCCAATGCACACCCTCTTAAAACATTTGCTAGAACCCATACACGTGTTCCTAAGTTCAACTTCATAGAATGGAAGAATTTCCTCAAAGCCCTAAAACCCGAACAACTCCGATGGCGGCTAAGGTTACCGACGATGAACAAGGTCAGATTGACCTGCGGTGACGGGAGTTCAGTTCCCTTGCTAGGATTCACAGGCGCTACTACATACTATCCAAGGAGGGTGATTCGGCAGTTTGGAGCACTACAAAAGATCCCTTCTCCACTGCAACCTGATACTTTCTCCTTTGACATACCGAGCAAGACCCTCACAGAAGAGGAGAAGAGACAGTTCGAAGCCAAGGTGGCATCTATCACACGCTCTTTGAAGAATTCCCAGGCTGAAGAAATAAGTTGGCCAGAAGACATGACTCGTGAGGAGAACATTCATAGAGCTACCACTGAATACATTCAACACTTCAAAGCGACCCGACGAAGCCTTGTCGAGCCCTACATACCCGAATACATCGTGCCGTACGTACCGGGAATAGAGCCTTACATACCCGAAGACATGGGACCACTGTCATGTTCAGAAGATGAGGAGCCCCAGGCTGAAGAGGGGAATCCATGCTGGGATGATGAGAATACCTTAGAGCTCAAACGTCCTAGACTTGAATAGGCTATTCCGTCAAGTGTAAAATAAGCAAACATTATGATGCTTTTTCATACATTCTCATTTCTGTGGAATACTATCTTGGACACATAAGCATGAATGTGAACATGTTTTGCAAATGTATAAAAACTATCGTCAGAAATTACGCTTCTTTCAATTCCATAAATTCTTGTCGAGAAATGATTAAAAGAACTACTTACATGAGGCTAAGGCTCACAAGGTAGCACTTTTTCTCATCTACTGACAAGAAGCATGCAACTGAAAGAATTAGCTGTTCCTTTTTGCTAAAAAAAAAAAGAAGTACTCACTGGAAATTTTTAACAGAACAGGTACGCTCTCATCACGGAACTACCAACACATCGTTTCCGTACCCGCCTTAAGACGAGAATGGAGCAACAAGAATTGACTCCGCGCGTGGGAATGTTAGAATCCCAAATGACGGCCCTGGCTACTATGATGGCCGACATCAAGGCGATGTTGGAAGTCAACCAAGCTAGACAGACAACCGCCCACAATCAGAACAACTCAGGCCCTTCCATGGTACCTGATGTAACAGATAAAGAAGCAACCAGGGATACCCAACATACAGAGGAAGATGTTCATGAACCAAATAGTCGGGCGCAACAAAAAGCCTCACCTGTTGTCATCAACCTTGAAAAGGAGGAGAAGGGAAAATAAACTGTGAAGACAGAGGCAGAAGCTAAGAGATTGGCCAAGATCGAAGAATGCCTGAGCAGCCAAGGCTATGAGCTAGCCCGCTTCGACAAAATATCTCCTTTTGCTAAAATAGAGACTCCTCCAGACTACAGGGAGCCAGAGTTCGTGAGAAAATACAATGGGACAGGCTGTCCCCGTGCCCATCTCAAGTACTACCTGCGCAAGATGGCGCACTATTCAGATTACATTCCACTGTTAATGAACACATTCCAAGAGAACTTGGCTGGCGCCGCTCTGGCCTGGTTCATTGAACTAGACTTGGAAGATTACGACGGATGGGAGGATCTTGCAGAGGATTTCCTCAGGCAATACAAGTTCAACACGGCTACAGCCCCAACAAGGGAAGACCTTCTGCGGACTTCGAAAGCAAGGGGCGAATTAATTAGGACATATGCCCAGAGGTGGCGAGCCTTGGCTACTCAAGTGAAGCCGTCAATCCCGGAAGAGGAACTAATCGATTTATTCCTGAAAGCACTCCCTTACGAGTACTTTGACAGACTGAACACTTCTGGATGTCAGACATTCGCACACCTGATTAAGGTGGCTGAGAGGCTGGAGTGGGCCTTGAGAGAAAGAAGGCCTCACGAAGCACCTGCTAGGAAACAGTATCCTCTGAGAAAGGAGAGAGAAGCCGGACTGGACATAGCATTTATACCAGATCCCCACAAGTTAAAGCCATTTGGCAATTCTAATCAGGCCAAAGGCGGATCATCCTGGTCAGCGCCGAAGGTACAAGAGCCTAGAAGAAAGCAACCCCAGAGGCAATTTTCTCAGCTCCCGAGACCTTTATCCAAGCTGCTCCCGATGCTGCTGGAGCAATACCTAGTGGCGAAAGAACCACCTAGGGCAAACCCTGCAAGATATACTGGCTTTGATGAGAGCCAGACCTGTGCCTACCATATGGGCGAAAGGGGGCATAATGTGGATAACTGCTATGTCCTGAAGCTGAAAGTGCAAGCCCTAAACGATGGTCAGATTTTGAAATTTGATAATGCAGCCCCAAATGTACAAGAAAACCCACTTCCAGATCATCAAGCAGTAGGGGCAATATTCACCGAAGAAGAGGAGGATTACCTTAAACTAAAGGTAGATATGCCTAAGCTGGACGCCCTGCTAATAACCGCTTCATCATACCTAAAAGAAGGGGAGATCTCAACTGACCAAAAGAAGTTATGTATCGCTAAGATGATGAGCTTGGGGATAGTATCCGACATTACTAATGAAGAATTCGAAGGGATTGAAGCATCTCTATCTTTGAAAGGAAACCACTTCTTGATCACAGCTGAGCAGAGTAGCACCTATGGTACCTCACGTGAGAAATTGGCAAACGATCTGGGACCGGCCATTCAATCAGGAGAAGAATTTGAAGAAGACGAAGTAGAAGCCAGGAGGAGAAGTCTAGCAGACCTTAAGTTTATGGCTGACGCACTTGAGAAGGGCGAAATTATAGACAACCTGGGTCAAGATTCTGGAGGATACAATTTCAAGGTGAAATATTCGACCTCTCCCAGCTTTTATCAGAAGATTGAAGATATCATACTGGACGGATGGGGAGGTATGGATGATCTCTCTCAACCAGGAACCTCAAACGGTATGGAAGAACTCAACAACGCCGTATTGATGATCGAAGTAGCCACGGCCGTGGTGATTAGATTGGATGAGCTGGATAGCCTAAGCGGGGTGGAAGATTGCCCAGTCAGGCCTATCGTGATTCAATTGCCTCAAGAGGAAGGAGGCGACACGACGGGACCAGAGACATCTCGTCAGACAACCGTAACGATAAAAGTCCCCCCAGTAGAAGAGTATGATCCTAAAACAGTCCATTGGGACTATGGGACCACACAAGTAGATGCAGTAATGAGGTCTGGAAGATTTTATGCCCCCAGAGAGGGTGAACCTGAAAAAAGGGAGGTCTCCAAGGAAGATGCCGAAAAGCTCATATCGATCATCAAAACCAGCGAGTTTGAAGTAATAGAGCAGCTAAGGAAGATGCCCGCTCAGATATCCCTATTAAACCTATTCATCAATTCAGAGAAGCACAAGAGCGCGCTGTTGAAGGTACTCAACGAAGTACATGTCCCTGAAACAATTAATGAGGTACAACTAGGGGACTTTGTAGGAGCAATTCTTTTAAAAGACCAATTAAGCTTCTCTGACGAGGACTTCCCCATGGAAGGAAGAGGGCACAATAAGGCTTTATACATCTCCGCCCAATGTAACGGCAAAAGAGTCGCACACGTATTGATCGATAATGGATCAGCCTTTAACATTTACCCTTTGGCTACCATAAGGAGGCTGGGAATCAAGGAAGAAATGATCAAGGCATCCAAGACAGCTGTAAGGGCATTCGACGGCATGAGGAAGACTGTAGAGGGAGAGATCGAGCTTGACGTATTCATCGGCCCGACAAAATTCTCTGTAAACTTTCAAGTAATGGATCTGCCCAGTGCATTTGGATTCCTGCTAGGAAGACCTTGGATCCATACAGCAGGAGCTATCCCTTCGAGCCTGCACCAAAAACTACGTTTCGTTGTAGATGGGAAGGTGATTACCGTACATGGGGAAGTCGACCTCCAGGCATACCAGAACAGTGCCATTCCCTATATTGAGCCTGAAGAGAAAACAGAAGCAAGCTATCATTCCCTAGAATTGGTAGCAACAGTTCATACCCCAGTAGGGTCGAAGATGAGAACTCCCTACATCTCAGAAGCCAGTCTTCTACCAGCTAAGATGCTGCTGACATACGGGTTCAATCCCGAAAAAGGCCTAGGCAAACATAATCAGGGTATAAATACCTCACTACAGTTGAAGGCTAATCCACATAGAATGGGCTTGGGGTACCAGAAGTATCCCATGAATGAATCCGTCCCGAAAGCAACAGGCCGAGGCCGAGGCAAAAGCCTGGGACGCCAGGGAGGTGAAAGCAGCATGAATAACTCATTCATCGGTTCTCCAACCTGGAAGGGCAGGTTTCGGATGTTCAGGAATCCCTTAAGTACCTACTTCGACCAGAACTCCAAATGGCTATCTGAAGAGGATATCACTTCGCCGATGGAACCAGATCTGACAAATCCTTTTCTTGAAGATGACTCTGTGAATGTCATCATGGAGTAGTTGGACAGTGAAGCCACTTCTTCTGAGTAAATAGACTCTTCCTTCATCTTTAAATACTGCGTTTAGAACTTTCTGCATTTCATTGTATTTTCTTTCCTTATTGTACGCATAGGGAAATGCCTTTGGATCTCCGGCCGTTGGTCCAAATAGCACATCTTGTAACGAGGCCCATTTCACATTCAATAAAACCACGCATGTTTTTGTTAAGGACATATGGAACCACAAATCAGCCCGATGATGATAATAGTCTTCCATATAGAAGCTTGAGGCCTGATTTGCCATATGATTCCTAATTTTCAAAAAGATTTCTATGGGGCCGGGATGTCCAATGACATGAGGACTAGTCCATTGGCACCTATACCTGTTTCGAAAACTTTTTCAAAAAAAGACTTTTCATGATCATGCATGTCATTTTTATGGAGCACAAACTAACCATACTCATGACATTTCAGGCATATCATCTCAAACATGCATACCAGGTTGTTACAAAATTCAGATCCCTCCATTAACCACTCCTATAACATCGAGGAAGAGGAAGACAAGGATTATGCATCTATCCGAAGAGATTGGAACACCTTTGAAGAGTCAAAGCCTCCTACCTCAGAAGAACCAGTCGTTATTAATTTGGGAGACGCTGCGAACGTCAAAGAGGTCAAGATCGGCGGACACCTATCCCGAGATGAAAGGCTCGAGTTCACCAAGCTACTAAAAGAATATCAAGACATCTTCGCATGGTCTTACGCGGATATGCCAGGACTAGATCCTAAAATTGTGGAACATGCATTACCCACGAATCCCAGCATCAAACCTGTCAAACAGGGCAGCAGACGGATGAAAGCCGAGTTAGAAGACAAGATTAAGGAAGGAGTCATGAAACTTCTTAGAGTAGGCTTCATTGAAGCTATCCCATACTCGGACTGGATTGCAAATATAGTCCCCGTCATGAAGAAAGACGGAAAAGTTCGGATCTGCGTAGATTACCGAGATCTGAATAGAGCAAGCCCAAAAGATGATTTTCCACTTCCCCACATTGATGTATTAGTGGACAGTACGGCGGGTTACGAATTATTCTCGTTCATGGATGGATTCTCGGGATACAACCAAATCTTCATGAAACAAGAAGACAACTGCATTTACCACACCCTGGGGAAATTTTTGCTACAAAGTCATGCCATTTGGATTGAAAAACGCCGGGGCCACCTACCAGAAGGCTATGGTCACGTTATTCCATGACATGATTCACAAAGAGATTGAAGTATATGTCGATGACATGATCGCTAAATCCAAAAAAGAACAGGATCACATACAGGTATTAAGGAAGCTGTTTGAGCGCCTGCGCAAATACAAGTTAAAGCTGAACCCCAACAAATGTGTGTTTGGGGCAAGATCTGGGAAACTCCTTGGATTCATAGTCAGCAACAGAGGCATTGAGATTGATCCCTCAAAAATTCAAGCCATCCACGATTTATCAACTCCATCCACAGTGAAAGAGGTGAGAAGCCTTCTAGGGAGATTGAACTATATTGCCAGGTTCATCAATCAGCTGTCTGATGTGGCTAAGCCAATCTTCAAATTGCTTAAGAAGGGCGCGAAAATAACATGGGATGCTGAGTGCAGCAAGGCATTCCAAGTGATCAAAAACTATTTGATCACACCACCGGTGCTTGTGCCACCAATTCCTGGTCACCCATTGACCTTATACCTGGCCATACGACAAGAGTCCTTGGGAGCCTTACTTGCCCAAACAAGCCCGATGGATGGAAAAGAAAAGGCCATCTATTACCTGAGTAAGAAATTCACGCCATCTGAAGCAAAATATATATCAGTTGAAAGGGCCTGCGTAGCAACGGTATGGGTACTTCGCAGACTGAGACAGTATACCCTACACCACCATATCCAGCTCATAACAGAGAATGATCCTGTCAAATACCTCCTGGAGAAACCCGCTCTAATTGGGAAATTAGCAAAGTGGCAGGTGATGTTGTCTGAATTTGACATCAAGTGTTCCCCACAGAAGTCGGTAAAAGGGAGAGCTATAGCTGACATGCTGGCAGAAAACCCGTCAAGCGGTGAGTCCCCTGAAGTAACGAACACAGAAGGCCGAATTCTGAACTTAGCAGAAGATAAGTGGATCATGTATTTCGATGGTGCTGTCAATCTATCAGGGGCAGGCACTGGGGCAGTATTGATATCCCCAGATGGTCAACATCACCCTGTCGCGGCAAAGATAACTTTTCCTTGTACCAACAATATTTCGAAATATGAGGCATGCATTCTGGGCCTACGGCTGGCCATTTCTATGAAGATACCTAAGTTGCAAGTTTTTGGAGATTCCATGCTCATCATTCTACAGACACAGGGGGAGTGGAAGACGAAAGATGCAAAGCTCATCCCTTATCACGAATACCTTGAAGAATTGATACTTAAGTTCGAAGAAGTGTCATTCGAGTACCTATCAAGGTCTCACAATCAGTTTGCAGACGCATTAGCCACCCTAGCTTCGATGTTACAAACAACTGAAGGGTTGGATGTAGAGCCTCTGAGGATCGGCATTGTTGAAAAGCCAACTTATTGTATGCTAATCGAAGAAGAATTTGACGGAGAACCATGGTACTATGACATCAAGAATTACCTCTCAAAAGGGGAATTCCCTGAAGGATGCCAATCAGGAGACCGAAAATATATAACCAAGATGGCCAGCAAGTTCTTCCTCAATGGACAAATTCTGTATAAGAGATCGTTCGATTCCACTCTACTGAGATGTGTAGATGCCAAAGAAGCAAATATTCTCATGAAAGAGATTCATGAAGGTGTGTGTGGGCCTCACATGAACGGCCACCTCCTCGCCCGGAAGATCATGCGGCTTGGATATTACTGGATGACCATCGAATCAGACTGCTGTCAGCACGTCCGGTCATGCCACCAATGCCAAATATACGGGGATAAGATTAATACACCCCCGAACGAACTACACCAAATGTCTGAAGTATGGCCTTTCTCTATGTGGGGCATAGACATGATAGGGCCTATTAATCCGGCGGCTTCAAATGGTCATCGCTTCATCTTGGTAGCGATTGATTACTTCACAAAATGGGTAGAAGCCATCTCTTACAAGAATGTCACTGCAAGAAATGTGGCAAGATTCATCAAAAGAGATATCATATCCCGGTATGGTACCCCTCAAGCGATCATCACGGATAATGGGTCCAACCTAAACAACAAGATCGTCGATGACCTACTGGATCACTTTAGCATTCGACATCTGAATTCGTCTCCTTACCGCCCACAGATGAATGGGGCAGTGGAAGCAGCCAACAAGAATATCAAGAGAATCTTGGCTAAGACAGCAGAAAACTATAGGGATTGGCATGAAAGGCTACCCTTCGCCTTGATAGCTTACCGAACGTCGATCAGGACTTCTATAGGGGCAACTCCCTACAGTCTGGTGTATGGAATGGAAGCAGTTCTGCCCGTGGAAGTTAAGATTCCCTCTTTAAGAGTCTTATCAGAGGGTAGATTCTCCGAGTCAGAATATTTCAAACACAGATATGAACAGCTGAATTTAATAGACGAGAAACGTCTCAAAGCCATTTGCCATGGACAAACTTACCAGAAGAGGGTAGCCAGGGCGTTCAATCGAAAAGTCAAGATCAGAAATTTCGAAGTAGATGACTTGGTAATTAGAAAAGTTTTGCCGAGTACTACCCATCCAGGAGGAAAATTCACTCCGAATTACGAAGGCCCTTACATTATCAAGAAAATTCTCACCGGAGGAGCATTGATTCTTGTAAACTCCGAAGGAGAAGAACTGGGGCACCCTGTAAATTCAGATGCTGTGAAGAGATATTACCCGTGAAATAAAATCAGATTCCAGTGATACGACTTATCCCGAATTGAGCATACCCTTCATAATAGTCATTGCATAAACACATCATGCATCCACGCATACACTAGCATGTGTTCAATATTGCAGGACCCGAGGAAACAAGGTCACAATAAATTGGAATGCATGATTGAGAGGAATTACTGCCGCCGTGGTCAGATTTTCATGAGTCTATCTATTCCCAGTGGAACGCATGGTCAAGGGTAAGGTGTATCGTTCTAATTTTCTGAAAATTCGAGAGCATACGCTGACACATTCCTTTTATATTTTCCAGGAATCTCAAGCCGCGCTAGGCATGTAAGTATTCCTTTCCCAATCTTTTAGGTTTTTGAGACTGTCAGAATCGTCATCACCAGAACCTAAAAGCTCCTTGAAAAATAGCATGCATCCAATTATCATGTTTATAAAGATGCAGAATTCCCACAGTTATGACATTAGCATTCATGCTCAGACTTGGAGGTTATCTAAACATGGTCGAAATATATGTTGTGCATCATAAATCTCCTTTAAGGGTAAGTTATGGAGAAAACAAAATGAACTTTTCAAACAAAAGTTGTTTAAACGGTTCACAAGGATGTTTGCGCAGAACAAGAGGCAAGCCAAATCCAAACACGTCCTATACACACTCAAGAGATGAGCGAAGTGGTGAGGGTAGCAGGGCCTTGACCTACGGGCGTAAGGATTATTCGCAGTAATTGCACAGATTGAAATGGCGGAGGCATTCGTTTCTCTATCATAAACACTACAGGTGACCATTGATAACCCTTTGAATGACGGTTTCATTTTTTACCCCTGTCAAGAACCACCCCACACTGGGGCAAACTGGAGGTACGTCCAGCGATATCAGGAGGTAAATAGTTAGAAGTTCTCTTGCTCAGACTTGCATCAATCTTCGTGTGTTGCTTGTCATTTTAACTTCTATGGTAATTCAAGTGCTTTAGGATGACGAAAAGCATTCGTTTATCTATCCTATACACTTTTACCTTTGCGCAGCCCAGTTGAGCCTATACGTTCATTTCACAAACCCGTTGGTGATCATTGCATATTCCAAGACGGAAGCGACGTCCCTTCAAGAGCGGAAGAGTTCAAAACACAGGATTTGTGAAAAATTCATAGATTAATGTTTGAGTGCTGAGATTCAAGTTGTACATCTAGCACACTCATTTGAAAATTCTGATCCCCAAAAAAAAAGAAAAGATGGGATCTCAAAAAGAAAGAAGAGAGAAAAATTCAATCTTCGGCATCAAGAAAAAGCAAAGTGCCTGGTAAAAGCAAGGCCAATGCCAATCCAAATACTTGTACACTTGTGAATCATGTATTTGATCTTGTAAATGCCAAAAGATGGCATGATACCTTTGTATAGGTCACTAGTGAGATCTGATTGTAAAAGAAAATCTCAAGGGAGCTGGACAGCAAAAGATACTCTCAGATTATGTCACATTCAGATGATGAAAGCGTAGACAAGATGTTAACGCCGTCTCAACACAAAAGAGATATGCTCTTCAAAGACTATCAATGCACTTCAAAGACTGAAGACGCTCTTTGAACCAGAAGGGACAAGATGGCGGCAAACTTGCAATGATCACCAATGTTAAACCCTTCGCGTATTCTGAGCCAAAAACAAGCCTTTTTTGGCCCCCAAACCTACCTACGTTACAACCCTGAAAAGCCTTTTTTGATTAAGGCACTTGGATTGACATAGGGTTTAATGTCTAAGCTTAGCTCGAAGAAGTTCGAGCAAGATTATTTCTTTCTCATTTTGCAGGTTTCTTGACTTGTAAACCTGGAGCAGATATTGAAAACTTCTCTTCGAAAGCCTTGACTTGCACGCAAGTCCCCTTTGAAAACCGTTGACCAAGCCCAACATTACTGTCCCTTGGAAGTCCTCCTGATCGATCGAGGTGTATTCACTGCGAATAATCCTGAACCCTAGGCACAGGTTTGATAGGAAGTTCGAGCGCATTCTTGGTAAAAGACCATTATCTCAAAGCAGTGAGAAATCCTCTTTGATGAGAATACTCCGTTGGACATTTTAACCAAACTCTTTTGGTAATTTCAGATTGTTTGTTTCAAACTTTCCCCACAAGGAATTTTTTATCACTTCCGTATGTTGCAAGGTATTTTGGATAACCTCCAGCATCATAATGCATTCATTGAAATTTTTTCATGACTATGATATAAGTCATAAAGTACCGTCAGTTTGACATCAGATACCACTCAAAGACCATTGATGTGCCTTTGGTAAGAAAATTTTCAGATTGGAGCTTCTGCAAGATTCTTGATGACTTCAGCTCCTAAAATGGCTTGTATCACTCTTGATGAGAAACGTTTAACATGTCTAAACTTCTGCAGAATTCCTGGCAATCCCAGATCTCAGAATAACACAACCTCTCTTGGTAAGAAAGAGTTTACATGTTCAAGCTTCTGTAGGACCCCTGGTATCCCCAGACCTCAGAATGCTACTTCTTTTGTGAAGAATATATTTCAAGTTTAAACTTCTGCAGGACCCCTGGTAACCCCAGGTCTCAGAGTGACACATTTCTATAAGAAGGAAAGTTTATATGCTTGAGCTTCTTACAGATTCTTGGTAACCCCAGATCCTAGAATGCTATTGTTCTTGGTTAAACTTCTATAGGAATCATGGTAACCCCAGATTCTAGAAGGATGCCTTGCTCTGTGAAGAAGAGCTTTCAAGTTTATTTTCCTGCAAGATCCCTGGTAATTCCATATCTCGGGAAAACACATTTTTATGAACAATTTTGTAGGTTTGATCTTTCTGCAGGATGTCTGGAGTGCCCAAATCCCAGAATGTCACCTTCAATGTCAAAAAGGACAATCTTCGAAATCATCCCTCTGTGAGATTTCAAATTTACAGGATGCCTGGAGTACCCAGATCCCAGAATGTCACCTCCCATGTCAAAAGGACAATGTTTGAAATTATCTCCCTGTGTGAGATCCCAGTGTTATAGGTTGAAACTTTATGCAGGATACCTGGAGCTCCCAGGTCCCAAAATGTCACCTTCAATGTCGAAAGGACAATATTCAAGATAGTCTTTCTGCGAGATCTCAGGTAGCCCTTAGATCCCAGAAGAATCTTATCAAAGTTTTTGCAGGTTTAAGTTTTCTGCAGGATACTTGGAATCCCAAAATCCCAGAATAACGCCTCACGTATCGAAAGGACAATTTTCAGAATCAGCTTTCTGTAAGGTTCTAGGTAACCCCTAAACCCAAAATAGCTCATGTGGTAAAGCCTCAAGGTTAGGCACGCCTCACTTGTATGAATCCTAGTTAATTCCTTAGAATATAGGATCAAAATGTCCGACAATCCCTAAGAGACTTGGTGCGTCATCCATAGGTTCCTAGCAGAGAGGAGTCCTATTCATGGTCTGATCCACCATACGGATCAAAACTTCTGACAATCCCTAAGAGACTGGGTGCGTCATCCATAGGTTCCTAGCAGAGAGGAGTCCTATTCATGGTCTGATCCACCGTACGGATCAAAACCCCGACAATCCCTAAGAGACTGGGTGCGTCATTCACAGGTTCCTGTCAAGTATAGGAATCCCATGTTGGTACGGCCTACCATACAGGCTAGAGTTTAATCGCCCTAGGATACTCAAAAGACGAGTCCCTAGGTATTCACTTGAACCCGCTATACACCGCGCATGCCGCACGAGCATCAGGCAGGTGATCAACAGGTAAATGGCAGGTGGGTCTCTCTACTTTCTCTCTCACTTCAGCTAAAGAGTGAAGAACAGAACGTTCACCAGCAGGACAAGAAAGATTGAGTGTCAAGATTCGTTTTTCTTTTCCCCAGTCGAGTCGGTCTAGACTCAGGCGTCACCTGTCTTTGAGAGAAACCTCTCACGAGATTCCTCTCAAAGAGGGGCAGCTGTTGACACCTGATTTTTGACCCAGCCTTTTTATTTTTTGAAAAATCACAAAAAATTCATAAAAAGTCAAAAAATTACAAAAACAACTTTGGTGGCCTTGGCCAAGCCCAAGGAACCATTCTTGACAAAAAAAAATAACTTTTCATATTTTTCATATTTTTTAATATTTTTTAGAAAATAGAAAAAATACCTAAAAAATAAAGAAAATAGAATTTGAGGTCACAAAAATATGGAAAAATATCCAATATTTTTATTTTTAATCCCTTGTATTTTCGACCTCACAAAAAATCCAAAATCAGATTCAATTTTAGGTGTTCCTTTGTAACCCGTATTATTGAATTTGAAGAAAAAATAACAATTGAGTCTTTTAATTTGCAATTTTGGCATTTTTTAAGATCTTGACATTCAATCTAACTATCCCCTATTTCAATTTAGCCCAATTGTTTGCGCAATTTGCTCAATTGCACGGATTTGACAAAATTATATACTAAAATTGCATTTTAGTCCTTGAAATTAAGCATAATTGAAATTACTTTCAATTCAAGGGCTATCATTGCAAATTAAACATGCTACCCAATGGATTTCACCATTTTAAATCGATTGGCATAGGTGGTTTGACCCAATTTGATCATTTGCACCCTCAATTACACAATCCCCAATTTCCAATTAAATGGGAATTTGGGGGTTTTTTAGAAATTGATGAAAATTTTTGGACAAAACCACATTTCTAGATAGAATTCATGCCCTAGATTCGATTATGAGGTTCAATTGCAAAATTTTCCCATTAATTTGGGATTAATTTAAAAAATCCTGTTCGGAACCGGTTCAGACCGGTTAGACCGCCGGTCAGACCGGTCGAACCGGTCCGCTACAGTGTCGTCTTCCCCAAAGAGCTCGAGCAGATGAACAGTAACCTGCCGAGCTTTGTAGATCAAATTGAAGGTCAAGTCACCCGCAATCGAAGACTAATTGGTGGGGGTTTAACACTTGAGATCATCCCCCGTCAATTGACGCCGGAATCAAGGCCAATGGTCGCCGGAGGAAGGGGTAATTAGTCGGTCAAGTTCTGAAGCTGCAAAAAGTCAACAAAATCAAACGCAGCTCAAATTCGTGCCAAATTCGCGTGAGAAGGAACCCGCCGGAGAACCAAACGGAGTTAGACGACTCACCCATCTTCCCCGACGCCGTTTGGACCTAAAATCACGTGATGGCATGTGCTGTAGGAGTCAGTTGGAACTCCCCAAATCGGCGCCAAAATTCCCAGGAGCTATATAAGCTCATGATCGCTTTCAGTTGAAAGGGAGGAGGGATTCAGTTGTAGAAGTTGAAACTGAATCGAGAGAGAAAGAGAAAACGCGAAGCAGAGCTCGTTCTCCGACCCCCGTCGTCGAGAATTTGAGCTCGAATTGCAGGGCGCGGGTTGGGTCTTCCCAGGCCAAACCAAAGCCACACGAGGCCACCAGAAGGTCGCCCAAAGTCCCCGGAATCGATCGCCGCCGGCCGCGCACAAGGAATCCGCGAGAACAGGTGAGTCGCAGTCTCGGTTTCCTCCTTGAGCATTCATGGCGATTCACACATTCCATGATCATTCTTTCAATTTGTGTGTGCGTTCCGTTCCCTGAACACCACTGACCATGTTCGCATCTTGTTTTTGCATCGATTTCACTCACATCCCCCGAATCGAGTCTTCGAATTTAGCCTCCATAGCCGACTCTTGCCCAGCCAAATCTGGGCCGAGCGAGCTCAATCGGAGCTCGAGGTAAGTCTTCTGCACTTCCTGCTGTGTCGACCTATGAATCAATTGATCTGATTTTGTGTAGTCTCTGCGATTGAACTCACATGGCCGTACTCGGCACCTAGCATGATTCTTATGATTCTATGGGTTAGATGTCGAGATTCTCAGATATGTTAAAATAGAGGTTGTTGCGAGTCGATTGCCACCGGTCTCGCTCCGATCCGTCAAGATTCCACCGTTAGATCACCACCGGAGAAGCACAGCCGTCCGTTCTGCCGGAGTCGCGAGGTTGAAGACGAAGTTGACGTGGCGCGGTCAGCGAGTCAGCGTCCTAGGTGGCAAAGTGTCATTGGTCCACGATAGCGTCAAGTCAGCTCGACCGTTAGTCTGTTAGGGCGAGTCAGCATTAGATCGAACGGCCTAGGTTAATCGAGTTTATTAAATGAGGACCGTCCGATTAGAAATTAGGATAATTCAAAAATGGTTTTTAATCAGAAAAGCAAAACTGGTTGAGACGACACCGTTTGGGTTAGTAGTGGAGCGGCGTCGTTTAGGATAAGTGGGTATGGACGGTTCAGATTAGGTCCTATGTTCTAATCGTGGCCATAGATTTAGTAAGTCAATCAAACGGTCCCGATCGAGTCATCGTTCAATCTAGACCGTAGGTTCCAGTAATCAGATCTAATGGGCGCGGACAAGCCACGCGGCGTGATGTAGGCCGTCAGATCAGATTAGGATAATCCGAAAATAAAAAATGAAATGCGGCGTCGTTTTGGAGCCGGGGTTCGCGCGGGTCCGGGTCTGGGCCGGGTTCCGGCCCGAGTGGGTCGGGTCGACCCGGTCCGAATCATTTTTTTTAATAAAATATCAGAAAATGATTTTAAAAAAAAAAAAAAAAATCAAAATCAGAAAAATCCTAGAAAAATCCAAAAAATGCTAGAAAATGCCAGAAAATTCCAAAAAAATGTGGAAAAATTGTGGAAAAATCCTAGACACCCCGGAAATCCCCAAAAATCGAGGATTGACCACATACAACTGGTCAATCCTATTTTTGGGGTTTTTTGTCCGTTCTTCCAAGATTTGACGATATTACCCTTTAGGGGTAAGTCGCCTCTGCTGTGTAGGCAAGATAAGGCCGATAACGCCAAGGTAAGAATTAGGGTCGATTAGACGACCAATTCTTAAGTTTGGGTTTCGAGTCCCGCCCCTTTTCTCAAAATGACGATTTCGCCCTTCAATGTGAAAATTGTCTTTCTTGTCTTAATTGAGTTCTGAAAATTGCTTAAAATTAGAGTTTGGGTCAGGTGGACGACCAATCCTAATATTTAAGATTTTCAGTTCTCATCCTTGTCCAAAATGACGATTTTACCCCTCCGAGGGTAAAATTACTTTTAAATTCCAGAAAAAAACCTGGAAATTCTAGAAAAATAGGAAATGGATTGGATTGATGGCCAATTCTATTCCTTTGTCTTTTGACTTCTCAATTCATCTAAAATGACAAATTTACCCTTTTTTGAGGTGGATTGTCCCCGAATTGTTCAAAATTACGATTCTGCCCCTCATGGGCAAATCATGTCCAAATCACTCCTAAGCCTTGATTGATATTTCTCTAGGCTAATAGGGCCTCATTATGGATACCATGCTGATTTCATGTGTTTTATCCGCATGCACTGGATCCTTGATTTGCGCACTTATTTCTATTGGTTGTGAGTGATAGGATAGTATTTCCCATCTGCATGAACTCCTAGATTTAGGATCTGTACCCCACTCATCTGTATGAAATCTTTGGATCAGATAAACCATTCAGCTTAGGTACCGAAAGGGCGTCAACTCTGACAGTTGGCGTAACTAAGTCCCCGAACCCACTTCTCTGGTTTCCGCAGAATCGAATAGACCACTCCCAACTATTCGATAGGGTTTCCGATCGTACCCTCCACGAAACGATTGGTGGCGACTCCTTAGCATGTACACTCATCACATGTCACTAGACCACACTGAAGGTCGACCACGTATATCCAGCAGTTGCGACTTAGATAATGGACCTTGGGAGAGGCCCACGTCCGATCAAGCCAGTGATCGGACGGCCCATTAACCCTCGCTAGCCCATTTAGATGGCACTCGGGAGAGGGTCGCGACAATTAGCAAGCTTGATTTATTGATTAGTGTGATTAAAGAGCCGAAATCCTCAGATTAAGAGTGGTTTAGTAGCGCATAAACTGTAGCAAATAAAAGTGGTTCGCCTTTTCCATTAACTATAATTAATGGCTATAACATGGAGCAACAAAAAACCAATAAAAAATGAATGAATCAATCTGGTAAGCCTAAACGTCGTCGTCTGGATCTGTTGCCATTTTCCTCACACCAGCGTCGAACAAGACGACGTAGACGGATCGTAGAGAGCCGGGACCAGGTACTTCCTCCCGTTGACGCCGTGCGCGTTGTAGCTCGCCCCCGTCGCCTCATCCACCAGCAACTTCCCGGCGTAGCCCGGGTACGCCCCGTTGGCGTAGATCCCGGTGCAAGCCGATGCCGCCTCCAGCGACGCTCCGGCCTCGCCCTGGTAGTACCCGTTCGAGAACGGGTTCGTGGCGGTCCCGGCGAGGAGGCCTGCGAGGTTGATCACCATCCCGTCGACGCCGACGTCGCCGTTGGGCGCCACAAGCGGCGGGCTCTGCGGGCCGTACAGGGGCTGGTGGAACGGCCACGCGCACTGGCCCGGGCACTGGGTCTCCGAGTTGCCGACCCAGATGTAGGCGAACTTGGACCTTCTGCCGTTGACCTTACCGGAGCCGACGGCGGATCCGTGGGAGCCGCACCGGCTCATGCAGAACCCCTCGACGGCGACGTCGGAGGAGGTGAGCACGATGTTGACGGCGTTCCGCTGCTCGCCCCGGGACGCGAGCTCGACGAGGTGCTTGCTCGTGAGGGACTTGCCGAGGGAGTAGCCGTCGTCGAGGACTTGCCTCCCGAGCGAGAGCGTAAGCGAAGGCGTCTGCTTCTTGGAGGACGAGAGGTGGTAGTACTTATCGACCGTCTTCCACCACCGAGCGACGGAAGGAGGGGGCTGAGCGAGCGAAGGGCCGGAAGACAGCGAGGTGATGAAGTCGGAGACGATGGTGCGCTGGGAGGGCTTGAAGCCGCCGTACCAGATGAGGTTGACGGAGATCTTGCCGGAGAGGAGAGGGCCATTGTGGTAGAGCATGGGCGGGGACTGGTCTTGGACCAGCTCGGCCAGCCTCCTGGTGGCGGAGGCCATCTGGAGGAGGGAGAGGGCGAGGAGGAGCATAGGAAGAGCTGCTTTAGAAGCGTAGAGCGATGCCATTGTAGCTGTGAGTCTGGGCTGAGAATGAGGAAAGCTGAAAGCTGAGGTAGCTTCGCTTTGTTCAAGTTGTGGGTCGTGTGGAAGTGAGGAGGAGGAGTATTTATGCAAGGGAGGGAAAGTAGAAGTGGGGTTAAAGTGCGTGAACCTGCTTGGAAAGTGACAAAAGGGAGGGGCAGGCAGCTCACGAGAGTGATTATTATAATTCGAGGAGATGAGGATGGTCGTGCAATTCCCAGTTGGATCTTCACCAGGAAGATATTAAAAGGACTACTAGTGCTCGATTACACGTTCAATCATCGTTTACGCTGCTGTTAAGACAACTTTTTAAGTAGCCAACAAGCAAAAAATGATAATTGCTTGTCGCACCAATTGTAATTTAACGAAATAACCCATATAGACATTGTTAAAGTTTTTTTTATTTCTTATTTAAAGTCTAATTGTTAAAAAGTTGTATCCAAAAACTGAAGCTGCAGTGGAAGGAGACCAATATATATGCAGTAAGTGATGTGGGAGCAAAAGTCGGATTAGCAACAGCACCTGAAATTTTGACTCATAAAAGTGGACAAACAATCGAAAAGGATTGAAATTGACTTTGAATAAATTAAAACTTTATGGATCGTGTTGTGCTATTTTTCTTACGGATTACAGTTTGCTTTTTTGTGAGATATGAGCTGAAATTCAAACAAAAAGTGGGCAACGCAATCCAGCTCAGCTACAGCTGAATGGACGAAACTGACCTTACGCTGATCTTTCTCAATGGCCTTTTGTGTGTGGGCCCGGGGGTGAGGGGGGAAGGGCAGTAGGGGAGGAAAGTCGGTGGGGAGACGTTGGAGGGTGGGTACTGTCCACTGTCCACTGTCCAGGCTGGAAGTTTGAAATATCTCTACTTTTCTGTGGGAAAGTGTGTACCGGACAAAGGGCACCAGCTGGCAGTCAGCCAGTGGCCCAGAGTATCCGAGGTTTGGGTGTGGGGCCCACAAGCGCCAGCCCGACGCGCTTCGTTTCGTTCGGTAGTCGCCCCCCACCCTCCTCCTCCTCCTCCGCATTACCCTCGTGAAGCTTTGGCGAATCCCGTTTCATTCGACGCGTCGTCGCCTCCCCGAGTCCAGCTGGTGCAAGCTCACGGCCTAACGCTTCACAGCTTATACTTGGGCTCCTCCTCCGCTGGAATCCTTTGCGTTTCAAATTATTTGCTTCTTCCCAAAATATTGGCATGGCACCTACTTTTTCTTTTTTCTTTTTTACGGGAGATTTTCGATGCCCGATTTCGCACGCTAATCTGTGCAGTGAATTCCGACCCCCCCCCCAAAAAAAAAATTCCTGTGCAGTGGATGTGACCATCCCTTCTTTCGAGGAATTAAGAAATATTTTCTCCTTTTTTTTTTGAAAAAATAGCTTCTTTTTTTGGTCAAAGGAAAAAAAAATAGCTTCATCAGATCATAAAAAGGCTCTATAAGAGCTGGACAATTAATAAGTTTCTGGAAAAAAAAATCAAATTTCTGAACGCAAAATATTTCAAAGGGATAGCCCGCCGGAATAAAGACGAGCAATTGAGGGGGAGCACTTTCATCGGGAAGCAGCAAAATACAAATAGGGGATAAAAAGAAACAAGATCCACGCCAATAATTTAGGGGCTAATAATCTTCGGTTTACGTTCCTTCAACTTTGTTCATTGCTCTGAATTGCTCCTTTCTAGAAAGGACAGCACTGACGCATCTCTGGTCAGCGATAAAAAAAAAATTAAAAATTTTAAAAAAAGGAAAAACTAAAATAGAAGGGCTGCAGCGGCAAAGGCCGACAAGCAACCCCTTTTCTTGTTTTTTTTTTAATATTATTTTTAATTTGAAGACTGAATTTTTTTAAAGAAATTTGCTCCGTACGCTGATTTTTTTTAAGTGCCACGTGGTGTCCATGTGGGCTGATTTTTTTTTTTAATTACACGACGTGTCACTAAAATATTTTAACCATAAATGCCACATATATTTTTTTGGCCGAAATCTCTCGCCGTTGGCACTTAAGTGGTTGTTTATCATCCGATTTGGCATGAATGCGAGTCGGTAAAAAATGTTGGCACCAAGATGATGTTAGGATCGACACACAATCGCAATAAAGTAAAAAGTCGAGAGAAAGAGAAATCAAGACACGAGATTTATCCTGGTTCACCCTTAAACTAGGGCTACGTCCAGCAGAGGATTTCACTGTGTCAGCACCTCACACTTCTCGTTACATCACTCAATTACAAGCGAACAAGAGTATATATATGAGTAATTATTCATGAGCCCAAGCCCAAACTACTAATGAAAACTTATGGGCTTAAATCATAAAAACCCTCTGGTGTCCAGGGGGCGCTGCCCCCTTGAAACCCCCGCCCGCTCAGCGTGGAGCGGGACCCACATGCTTTCCTGTCGCAGGGAAATATGAACCACACCCCAACAGATGAGCCATACACAAACTTTGGTACTTCTAGTGTCCTTCTGCCCAAGTAAATCTGAAAGATAAATCAAATTAGTAAGACTTGCGCATTTTTTTTTTACGCTCCAAATTTTTACTTAATTACTTGCTACATGACGTGTAATTAATGTGAACGACCCCTCGAATCAGCCTGTGGAGCTTAATAAAGAAAATGGTTAATACCATGAAAAACCCCAAATTAGTACACATGTGACAAATTTATCCCGAAAATTTTTTTTGACCACAAAAAACCTCCAAACTGGTATAGTTGTGATAAATTTACCATAAACTATTTTTTAAACTCCCAAAAACCTTAGACTGGTACATCTGTGATAGATTCATCCTAAATCAATTTTTTTTATCACAAAAAATCATAAACTGGTATACCTGTGATGAATTTACCTTTCGTTAAATTGTGTTAATACCATGAAAAATTTCAAATTGATACGCATAAGACAAACATAGGGTAAAAATCTCAAGTTAGTACACTCGTCTATTGCCACGTGTCATAAACTTAGCACTTTAACGGTTAGATTTAACGAAAAGTAACGGAGGGTAAATTTATCACAAGTGTACTAGTTTGAGATTTTTTGTGGTTAAAAAAATAATTTAGGGTAAATTTGTCATATATGTACCAGTTTGAGATTTTTTATTGTATTAACCCTAAAGAAAATGGGCTATATTTTCCACGGTAGAGACAAATTCGAGCTTTTCCTTTGCGATCTCTCATAAATTGCCCATGCCAACCATTTCCCTTGTCTTTATATGCCGAGTACTTTGATTTCTTGCCCTCTTTCGAGTCTAGGTAGGACGACGTTGGCGTCTCTGTTATCTCTTGCGCTAAAGGGGGACCGGCGCACCACGCAGAATTGGGCGGCGTCCGACCTAGACGTCATAAAGTGGTCGGCCCAAGAACTGCTATGGCTAGGATTTGAAATTGTGCATGTCCAATATGACGAATTTATGGAGATGTTTGATTTGGTAATTGGGTCTGTCCAGTTAAGTATGAAAGGATTGATGCAGACAAGGCACATGGACGTCGTGCTTGTGTGCTGTTAGGGCTAAAATCGACAGCCGAGGATAACTTTGTGGAATCTTTTCGTTCGAAATTGTCAATAGGGGCGGCCCTAGAAGTTTCGACCTAGGCAAGCGAGGACCAATATGGTAATTGGACGTTCAAGACACCTCCGCGCTCTCATCTTCAACTATAGAATTGGCCAAGTTCTAAAAATACAAACTCGGAGTCGGAAAATTCTCCAAATTCTCGGGGTGCTGAGCTGGATTTTCGAGAGTTAGGTAAAAATCCCGCAATTACGCGATCTTTTTCCAGGCGAGTTAAGGCGATTTCTCAAGTCCGTGTTTATTTTTGCCGAGTATCGATTCTACCATTCGAAGGGAATTATTTCGATTCAGCCATTTCTTTTTTAACTTGCTTAGTCGAATTTTTCTATGGCCTTAGTAAGCTAGAGTTGGTTGCTCGTGGTGTAACGTGTATCCCTCTGCTCATGAAAGTAAGCCAAAATTAATCAATAGCAGCGAGAAAAGAGCTATGTGGCCGCGGTTAATTTGGATAAACGTAAGATGCCCTTAGTCGCCATTCACTACTCGGTCCATGAATATAAATCAAGTCGATACACATCGATCGTCTCGACTCTCGTTCAACCGCAGCGGATCTTGAGCATTGCAGGCTGTTGCCGCTTGTCACCAGGTCGGCCGGCCAGCCCGAGAGCAACGCTGATTAATACACGGACACCCACAGAAATTGAAAAGAGGGGACGATGATGATGATGCTTTTTCAAAGGGTTTGACGCAGATGCACTGTGCTTTCAAAAGAGCAAGTGGCCTAGAAAACAATGGCTGTTCTCCACTAAAGAAAGAGCCCCCCGCCATCAACTACTTGTGCTATGGCTAGGTATCTACCATTTGATCGTATATTAAACTCGGGCTAATCAGTTTGCGAGCTTAATCGCGCGAGATCGAATAGTTTAATCGTCGAGCTTATCCGCAACTCCCAACATTCACGAGACATGCAAGCTCAGGCTGTTCCATTCTTGCGTGCGAATCAACTGGTGCAAGAAATAATTTGGCAAGAAACCCTCGTGCGATGACCTAAAGTTTAGGTCCTAAACGCCCGCCCGAAAGGGTTTTTATGACTTAATCTTGTGGGGGCAACCTACGTGTTTAGTGGGCATTTTGTTTCACTGGGCACGCCTGTCTTTGCCCCGCACTAGCAGACAACACAGGAGTCGATTAGATTGATTCGTGGGGACTCCGGGAGCTAACCTTTGACTTTGCTTTTGAAGGAGGGAACGGATTCTTTCTGTCTGGAGTCTTCATGGCTCGTAGCTGGAGTTGTCTCCGACTCTCCGTGTCTGGATTCTCTCTGTTTGACTATGTGCCCTAGATGAGAAATTGATTATTCAACGATCAGCCATGCACGAAGCACGAACGAAGCGTTCCAAATCTTTTGTTAGGGATTTTCTTCTTTTAGTTTTTATTTTTTTTAAGTCTTGGCCACCAACTATACCACAATCTCCTCAATAATGCCTTACAGGTCAAACGCATACCCTTCCTGGATTCTTATCAAATTAATCAAGAAAGACGTCCGAATCTCGCGTTCTCGTGGCTCTTCTCCTCTGCTCGTGTCGATTGATGACGAGGTGGTTTTCGACATTGAATATGAATGGGCAGCTATACTTAATCTTCTTGGGATGCCAATAGAAAATGGAAGTTTGAAGAGATCGAGCAAGGCCAGCCTGGCTTGAGGGTGATGAACGAAGGCATTCTGTAGCAATGCTTGCAAGCATGGTTACCTAGCTTCCCGCAAAGCAGATCGCGGAATTGTTTAAACTTGCACGAGCGGTATGCTTAAGACATGGTGTTATCCTCGCCAGCTTTTTGCTTTTTCCTATTTTTCATTATGGAAGAGAATCGATTAAAATATGTATAGTTAGTATAAAGTTTTTTTTACGTAGTTTTTAGGTAGGAACTCATCTAGTATAGTTGATATACAAAATTGGCCAAACGTACTCAATTGGCAAAACATGAAAAGGCTTAGAACTCAAGTGGCACAATTAAAAAGTTTATGAATTAATTGACAAAAGTGTAGTGGGTTTATAACTCTTTATAATTTGAGAGAGAGAGAGAGAGAGAGAGAGAGAGAGAGAGAGAGAGAGAGAGAGAGAGTTTTTAAGGGTTTTGGTCATGGGCCCGAAATTTTCTCCACAAGAAGCGGCCCAAGCGAGGACATTTTGATAAACTCATGATATTCTTTGGCGACATGCGGATAAGGTCCTTAAACACGATTGTCAACGGGTCAATCATTTGAGGAAGTTAAATTTAACGTGTAGGTATACCCCGTGAATTTAGAGGACCGCAATTCTCATCTAGCTAGACTTTGATTGCAGTCCTCTCCATTCGTAGATGAACCAATGTCCTCAATTTACCCTCTCATCTCCATTTGGATGCCGATGGCGGCATGTAGGACATCCAAGTTTTTCAATTTAGGTCCTAAATTTTTACTTCGCAACAGGTTTTGCACTTTTTGGACAACTTGGCGCTGTTATGGTTGGAAACGAACTTAGGATTAGGAAGCCCATGTTGTCCGTTCCATTTACGCGCGAAGTATACCTTGAGTGGGAACTGGCCAAATGCCATGTACTCTCTCTCTCTCTCTCTCTCTCTCTCTCTCTCTCTCCCCACACATTCTCGGAAGATGTCATGTGAGTAACAGCAGGGATGGGAGAGGTTTATGCTTTGCTTATGTCTCCCCATGGCAGGAAAGGGGGGGAAAAAAGGTTTTTTCTTTACGAATCCCACAGACGAGCCAATACAGTGAACTGCCATGGGCATAAAACCATTCAAAGCATCCACCTCACCTGTCTCCCTCCATATGGGCATATCCAGATTCCTTTCCCTTCTCCCATCGGACAGCTCCAACAACCCGAAAGGCCAGATGAATCAAGACGGGGAGGGTAAACATATAAGCATCAGATGGGTTATAAATGAATCGTAAATAAAATCTATAACTTACATAGACCCCACTCACCTTTATGATTTTCTATTCATTCTCGCTCTTCTTCTCTCTATATCGCACCTTGCTCACTCCGCACTCTTATCTCAATTTGGGTATGAGTTTTCCTAGATCGGATTAAATATAATATGAAATGGATCGGGTATGAGTACGAGTCGCTAGATTTGAATTATAATAGATAAATTATAAAATGGATTAAATGATTCTATTTGGGTCGGAGCATTTTAGACAAGATCCAACCCACCCATTTGATGAATTTTCCCATGAGCCTTGAGATAATCGATTTGAAAAGTAGCGTATGGGATTCCTTCGAGGATGGGTAAATCCTCACGTTAATCGTCCAACAAAGTTAAAATCATGTCGTCATTCTGATCCTATCCCTTCAGGTGTCAACAAAATAATAATAATGAAATTGTCGATTTACGTGCTACCTATGCTAAAGAGGAAACGAGCGAGAGAAACGCCTAGGAAAGAACCTAAAGCACGTGCGCCCCCAATACCTCCAGCCATGCAAATCCGCAGTTCCCCTTGCTTTGGAAACCCAACTGAATGCCAGCAAAGTTTCATAAAATTTACTACTTCCCCTAATTCATTTTGAAATCCTAAATCATTAGTAGGGGATTATAATAATATATGTACGACGAGAGATGTCACGACATATATATACTACTCCTTGATTAAGAAATGAGAGGCTCGTAACAACTCATCTCTTGTATTAATCAGACGAGAGATGTCACGACATATATATTAAGATACATAATTTTGTTCGCGTCAGATTCCAATTATTTACATTTTTAGAGCAAATGATCCCGAACTTAATTTCAAGGTAGGTTTCAACAAATTTTTGAATCTAACAGTAGTTAGGAGAAAGTAATGCGAAATGAAAAACTTAGAAAGTTGAGTCATTAACTAGACATGTGTACTCATTATTAAAAATATATATATAATTACGTGAATCAATCGAGACTCGTGTAAAACATGAACCTATAAAATCTAACTCATCCTCGAATCGTTCCCCCGAGGAAATGAAACCCGGCCCAATCCGGTCCACGAGCTTATTATTACCTTGATCTGACTTATGCACATTGTCTTCCTATTAGTTTTCGAAAATCTTTACTGTCCATTCTCTTCTCTGGAGTTTGCTTGTGTAAAACATTTTTCATGCTCTGTCTTTCTGTGTGAAAAGTTAAACTATGCAAGAGATTAGATGGGGAGAGAGAGAGAGAGAGAGAGAGGTGTAATAATGGCAGATGTGACCCTCCTCCTATCCTATCTTTCCAAGTTCTCGTGATCCCTGAAAACACCATCTGCAAAGCTGCCAAGGAAAGCTGCACCTTCAACTCCTTCCCCCCACCCAGCCCATCCCCGTTCGTGAACCACTTCTCCTATATATACTCTCTCCTCCTCCTCTGTTCTTCCTCAGTCTCCAAACTCACAGTTCAAATCAATCTCATCCTCTCGCTCTGAATTTGTCCCATCGCATCATCCTCCGACCAATTTCCGATAATGGGATTCGCTCTTTCCTTCCAATGGCTCGTCCTCTATCTGCTTCTTCTCCACCTGAGCTTGGCCAATGTTTGTTGGGGATCGAGGAAGCTCGCTGCCCTGTACCAAGCGCCTCCCATGGTGGCGAAGTACCACAAAGGCCTCTTGCTCGAGGGCGACCTCCGCGTCTCCGTCCTCTGGTACGGCAAGTTCTCGCCCGCCCAGAAATCGATCGTCTCCGACTTCCTCCTCTCTCTCACTCCCCAGCAGACCCAACAACAGTCGCCATCATCCGTCCCCTCAGCCGCCAAGTGGTGGAGCACCGTCCAAACCTACCTGCAAAAGGCCGGCAAGAAACAGACCCGCGTCGCGTTGGCGAGCCAGCTCGATGACGAGAGCTGCTCCATGGGCAAATTGCTGAAGCGGGCTCAGATCACCGAGCTGGCGCAGAAGCTCAGCTCGAGGCCCGGCGGCGACGGCGAACTGGCCCTTGTCCTCACCGCCCAGGACGTCGCCGTCGAGGGCTTCTGCGTCAGCGGCTGCGGCACCCACGGCTCGGTCGGGCGGCTGGCGTTCATCTGGGTCGGCAACTCGGCGAACCAGTGCCCGGGCCAGTGCGCGTGGCCTTTTCACCAGCCGATCTACGGCCCGCAGTCGCCGCCGCTCGGTGCACCGAACGGCGACGTGGGGACCGACGGGATGGTGATAAACGTCGCGAGCCTCCTGGCCGGGACGGTGACGAACCCGTTCGGAAACGGGTACTCGGTCGGCGCGGCTGGCGCGCCGACGGACGTGGCGTCGGCTTGCACGGGGAGCTTCGGGAAGGGGTCGTACCCGGGTTACGCCGGGGCGCTGCTGGTGGACTCGGGTACGGGCGCGAGCTACAACGCGCAGGGGGTGAACGGGAGGAAGTATCTGTTGCCCGCGCTGTTTGACCTGACGACGTCGCAGTGTTCCACGGTTGTGTGATGACCCTCTTGAGCTGACACGTGGCTTCCTGCTGTATAGTTGCCTTTTTTGGTACATAATGATGTCATAAAACGACCACTTTGAGTATATCCGGTTTTCACCATTATGATAGATATTATTATTGCTATAATTTGCTACTTCACTTGGCAAACCAAGAACTAATGCTTCTGTCATAATAATAATAATAATAATAATAATAATACTCGTCACAATTTAAGTTGTTCTAAACTTTGAAAATTGTGAAAAAAACAGTGCGAAAATTTAATTGACCGTGTAAAAGTACTTTCAAAGTTTCGAAAGTTTTAGATTTGAGAAAAACTAAGTGTGTGAGTTGATAGATTTCATACATAACTTGAAATTGTTAGAAAATTATCCGACAATATACATTTGATCACTAAACTCACATTGTTTTCTTTGAGTTCTCAATTTTGTAAATTGAGCCGTAATTTGTCTAATTAATTTCAACGGCTCTAGTTTCAACAAATCAAAGATGATGAATTTGCCGATGTCTGCCTAGCACGATAAGCGTGTCACGACTACCCCTAGTGGATCACCCTCGAGAATAGATTTAGATATACTTACTCAAAAAACGATCTGAATTGGCAACTCTAAAACAGGTCATCAAATAGGTAACATTGGAAACCCCCCCCACCCCCCCCCCCCCCCCAAAAAAAAAGTTAAGCCACGGTCCATCAATTCCGAACACAAGCTCTCCCAATATTATACTTTGCGTGACATTTGATATATGCAAATTTAATTTCAATCAACTCTTTGAAAATTCTATGTGATGAGTTACGTTGCTATTTGTAGTATTGAGGTCGGCTAGAAATCAAGTAACGTATGTGAGGGTATCTCACTTTCTACGCAACTAGAGTTCTCTAGGTTTGGAGATTACTTTCACTAGCTATTTAACTTGCGCCATTTCGATACCTAAACTTGATTGTTTATTCATTAAAAGTGTCCAGTCAGTCTCTTTATCAATTATAAGCACCAAAGTTCTCATATGCTAAGTCTCTATGCAATATATTTTTATTTATTAATCATGATCAAATGGTTTCCTGACCAAGCTGAAAATGAAAATAATAATCAATGTACTAAATGCTCGCAATCAGGTAAAATAAAATAAAAAAATGAAAATAGCAACCTAATATTTGTCTCTAAAAACATCCAAATCCCTATTGTAAAGCCCTATGAGCTTGTTCATTTTTCAGTCCAATTTTTGTCCTAAGATTTTCATATTTTTTAAAATTAATCCCAAAATGTTTATTGAAATTTCTAAAGTATGTGCATTGTAATCTAGAAAAATTCAAAACTAATTCCAAATTAGCATTAGCACTAAAAATATTATAAAACTAATCAGCATCTAATTTCTATTTTTTCCTTTTTTTTTTTATAAATTATTTGGATTTTTGTTTCTATTTATTTTTATTGAAAAAATGGGGACTCGGACCGGGTCCTTACCCGATCCGAATGTATGGATCTTGCCCGGACCCTACAAGTCCGCGTTGGGTATAAAATTCGGACTGGCCCTCGGGCCGGGTCCGAATATGGCCATGGTCTGATAAGCTTAAGCCATTGCAACAGATCAAGCCCACATTTCTGGCTTTCGGCCCTTGGTCAATCCTAAGCCCGAATCCAAGCTCCGCCCATACACTCTCGACCTAGTCTTATTAACATCCAGCCCACATTTTCTCCTTTTTTATTACTTTTAAAATTTTTTTCCTTTTTTTTTCTTGATTAATATCAAGAAAAATCCCAAACTGGTATACCTGTACCAAATTCACCAGAAACTAATTGTTTTACCACAAAAAATCCTAAATCGATGCACTTGTGATAAATTTACCCCAAACTATTTTTTCGACTGCCAAAATTCTTAAACTAGTACATCTATGATAAATTTATCCCAAATTAATTATTTTGACCACCAAGAACCTCAAATTGGTACACATGTGACAAAATTATCCTTTGTTAGTTTCATTAAATTATATTAATACCACGAAAAATCCTAAATTGAAACAATAGAAGGTAAAAACCCCAAATATGTGCATCCACAATTGCCACATGTTATCTGACTTGGCAATTTGAAAATAAAATTTAACGAAAACTAATGGAAAGTAAATTTGTCATAGGTGTACCATTACCAATTATGGTATATTTGGCAAAGGTGTATCAACTCAGGGTTTTTAAAGGTCAAAAAATTAGTTTGAGGTAAATTTGTCACATGTATACCAGTTTGAGATTTTTCGTGGTATTAGCCCATTTTTCTTTATATGTTATTGTATATTTCTATTTGTTTTTCTTCTCTTCTTTCCTTCACCGAGAACCTCTTCACAGCGTCATCTTCTTCATCAGACGAACGGACGGCGGGCCTTGATCCGATTCATTGTCTACGATTGACGCCCACCATCCAATCCTCAACTCATCCTCATCGGCCACCAATCACGACGCTACCAGACTGCCGCCAGCAACCACCTAAACTATTTTCCGATGACTGAAATTCATCCACCGGCCACCAATTATGAACTCACGGGATATAGAACTAACACGGTGGAGCCTTGACAAAACATGAATTTTGTGAATGAGTTTCTTGGAGACTCCTGTTGAGCAATTAATTAAGGAAATTTCATAAATTTCAGTGTACCGATTGCTTTTGTATTTTGCACAGCCCCTGTCTTGGAAATTGATAAATTTCGAATGAGGTATAAATAAAACACCTAAAATACCTATCTAAACAATTTTCCTGGAGGACGGTGTTTTGGAAATTGATAAATTTTGCACAGCCCCTTTCTTGGAGACTCCTGTTGACCATTGATTGAAAAAAGTAAATACTTTAAAAAATTTTAAAAATGAAAAGAAAAAAAATAAAAACAAAAAATTATTAAAAGTAGTCCATAGAGGAAAATCAAATTCGATTTTTTATACCAAGCGACAAAAAATACTTTTCGGATCTTTTTCAGCCAAATATTGATAAATATTGTTATTTTTTTGAAAAATAACTTTTTAAAAAATATCTTTCACGAAATAAACGGAGCTAAAATGTTATCTTGTATTTCAAATTTTTACGTTATTTTTATCAAAAGAGAATTCAAGATCCACGCCTAGCAATAGTGTCAGTCCGATAGATTTTTTATCTACTTTTACACTCGAAAAGTGGGAACACAGTGAATAAAAAAGGGTGAAAAATCCAAAAAAAGGCATGAAATCCTCATATTTTCTTAAATAAGGGTCTCAAGTGAACTTTATTTCAAATAAGAGTCTAAAGTGAGTATTATTTCAAATAAAGGCCTGAAGTGACTATAAAATCTTAAAAAAAGAATGATTTCAAGGACAGTTTCGTCTTTTTATTTTTTTTGTAACACTTTTTATTTTATATATTTTCTCAAAAGTTTAACTTTTTTTTAAGATGGCATACACAAGCGGGAGGGCTGCCCTCTCGCCTGTGGCTGCTGCCCCACCATTGGAGGGCGATCGGCGAGGCACTGGCGACCCCTCTGACCAGCAAAAATCGAGAGAGGGTTGGGCCCTCTCCTGGATCTGGGCAGGGTTCGGCGTCGGGAGCTGCCGACCATCGCCCGAGACGGGTCACTGGCCCTCGCCTTGACCAGGCAACCCCTGTCCAGTCTCGGGCGACGGCCCCCGACCTGCCGAACCCTGCCCAGATTCGGGAGAGGGTCGGACCCTCTCCCGATTTCCGCGAGGGCCAGTGGCCTTCGCCTCTGGCCAGCGGGGTCGCCGACAACCCTGCACCCGTCGACCCCCAACCAGCGGTGGGCCGACGGCCGCAGCCCTCTCGCCTGTGTGGGTGTTTTTTTTTTTTTTTTTTTTAAATTCAGAAAAACAAAAAAATAGAGAAAAATGAATAAAAAATTAAAATATAAAATGACGAAAATGCCCTTCAGGTCAGATCATTTTTTGAAATATTATGGTCACTTCAGGCCATTAATTGAAACACACTATGTCACTTCGGACCTTTATTTGAAACAGAGTTCACTTGGGGCCCTTATTTAAGAAAACAAGAGAACTTCAGGCCTTTTCCTGAATTTTTCCCTAAAAAAGGGCAGCGTGCATTCTTCGGTCACCTTTGCTCAAATTTTGCATCCCACTGCTTTTCTCTATGGCCAGAATTTTGGAACATGAGAGGAAAACGCTTAGGCTGCGTATGGTAGCGTTTCTGTTCCAGGGAGCATTTTTTGAACAGAAACATTTTTTTGTGTTTCTGTTCAAAATTACGATTTTTGGGAAAAAAACGCGTTTGGTAATTTAAAAAAAAACACTTTTTGCAGTCGCCAACCGGCGATCGGCGGCGGCCGGCGACCGGAGGTGGGTGATGACGGCGACCGATGGCGGCGGCGACCGATGGCGGCGGCCGGCGACGGCTACCGGCGGGGCGACCGGCGGCGACGGCGGCCGACGACCGCGACCGACGACTGCGGCCGGCGGCGGCGGCCGGCGACCGCGACCGACGACTGCGGCCAGCGGCGGCGGCCGGCTTTTAGCGAGGCGACGAGTGGTAATCGCGTCGGCGACGATGGATGATGGTTTCAAAAGTGTTCCAAAATCCCAGAAGCAAGTTTTTTTTGTTCCTTCAAAAGTGTTCCATGGCACAAAAGTGTTCCGCGGAACACTTTCGGAACATTTTTGAACCATACACGTTTCTGCTCCAAAAGTGTTCCCGAAACACTTTTGGAACATAAACAGTTTCCCCAGCCACCATCCATACGCAGCCTTAACATCAGTCTAGAACAAAATAAAAAATAAAAATCACCGTCTATTTTGACGGATATCGATAGATGCGTAAGAGTAACTTTCAAAAAGTTATTGCACGATTCGTGAATTATGCGAACCGTTATTAGTTTAATTATTATTTATGTTCATTTCATTGTGGAGTCCACATAATTAGCGGTTGAGATGGATTCGATTAATAAATCACATAAAATTTTTCAAGTAAATTGTAAATGCTTTGAAGTGCACGGTCGACAATTTCGGGATAAGTTTACCTAGAGTGCTGTAATTTTTTTTCTCACTTGAGTGCCCAATCGGAATAAATAGTTCACTTGAGTGTCATTTTCCAAAAATCATCCCACGTGAATTATTTTTCATTTTTATGTGGATTTTTATTATTTTTACTATTTTTTTCTTTTATCTTTTCCTTTTCCTTTTTTTTTTCTTTTTGCGCTGGTGAGGGTCACCGGCAACCTTTTCCATACAACAATTGGCGGGGCCGCGAAGCCCCTGGAAGAGGCCATCGCATCCTCGCTCAAATCTGGCAAAGGCCTTCACTGCCCCATCGGCCGTAGGCGAGGTCGCGTCGCCCTGTCTAGCGAGGGTGTGATGGCCCTCACCCAAGGCTTTATTCGGTCCCCCGCCGGTCGCAGGCGAGCCCTTTGCGGTTGCAAGGGTCGCCTATATAGAAAAATAAAATCAAAGAAAAAATAAAAAATAAATAAAAATGCCGGAGTCCACGTCGGATTTCTGGCGAGACAAATTGTCGATGGCAATTAAATGATCGATTTCTCAAATATGTGGCACTTCAGTGAGCGAAAAAAAGAAGTTATCGCACTCAATTAAACGTCGAATGAAAGTTATGACACTCCAGGTAAACTTATCATCGACAATTTCACTCGACTCTGTAGTCTCTGGGTTTCTCTGGTGATGAATGACTGAAATCATGCCTTATGCTCCATTTGTTTGTTTCACTAAAAGTGGATGATTTGAGAAATATGTTTCTAAATAATAATTGTTCACTTAATCAATGAACAAATAGGCATGAACATTTAGTGGAAGGAAAATTTTTTACGTTCATTCAATTTTTTCAGACGATACAAATTATCGTTTTTTGGAAAATAATTTTCAAAATTTTCATTTTTCATTTTTCTTGAAATAAATAGATCATTGGACCATGGGAAGCGTCATCAAAGATCAAATTGTTCCGAGCCAGCACAAGCAAGTCAACAGTTGAGGCCCTTGAAAGACTTCCATCCTCCAAAGTCTTTTTGACTCGAGCACTTCCATTTGTTTCTTCACCAGAAGACTTTCCTTTCTTTGTAGCTTTTAGCAAACCAAGTCAATCTGTTCTTTAGATTCAATTGCGATTTGTGCTTCAGATTGTAATAGCAGCCTTGGAGTTCCTCTTTCGACTCAGATGTCCTTGCTTCTATATTTCAGCTGTCAATGATCCTACAAAACTTCAAGTGAAATTGCCTTCTTGGAGTTTGCATGTATATTGTCCAATTTGTGGTTTTTTGTGTGTCGAAGTTTCGCTTTCCTTGGCTATCGTTGATGAACAAGTTCAATTTTAAAGGAGATCATATGAGCTTCATGAAGGTCTCACTCTCACAAGTGTCATATCTATACTCGTTCAACCATTTTATTCGGTGATGGCATTGGGGATGCCAAGCATACGCATGCATCGCCCAAAGGCAAAGCAGTAGCATCAGATGGAGCTGTCGGTGCATGTGGTGGTCGTCGTTGCTTCAGACGGAGTCAGTGATCGGCTGTCGATTTTAGTGCTAAGAAGGCAAAGGTGTGTTCTTTGAGCGTGTGACCTATATCCTTATTCTGATGATTTCTTTTGTTATTTGGAACTTGTTTTGTATTGAAGTTGTCTTGGATTTAATTTGTCTTGATTTAGTGCTAAGAAGGCATATAGATTTGACCATATGTCACCACAAGGTTCAGAGCTACTCTTTAAACATCAATCGAGCGGGATGATGCGGCAATGGCCATCCATAAGTTTGATGTCCACTGCCATCAGAGGGCGTAAATTAAGCCTTGATCCTCTTCACGCCTCCAACATACTCATTCCCAACATTTGAATGCCACACGCAGGGCAGGAGCCATTGCTCAGCCCCATCTTCAAAGATCAACTAATTGACAAATGACCGACTCTTCCGATTAGTTCCTGTTTATTTTGGGTTTTCGTATAACTTTTGGAAATCTGAGGTCCAGCATGTAACCCTGTTATTAGGTGAACGTTAAAAGACAAATTAAGCGACCCGTGAGAGCTTTAACAAAAGATGAATTTGGAGATGCACATACCTTGTGGAATCTCTGTATTGAGTCCTCTCTCTCCTGCATGTTAGTCAAATCAGGAAGAGACTGATTCAAAGCTTAGTATGATAGCAACAGCATATGTGCTTCAAAGATTTGCTTGCTCCTATTCAAAGACGTGTAGTCATTATCAATGGCCGACTCTTTAAACTCCTCTTTTACTGTTAGCTCCTAACTATTATCTGTTTCTCTATAACCATTAGAAATCTGAGCATGCTCCTGCCTATATCCCTACTACTAGGTCAAGAGTAGAAGACAAATTAAGCATCCCACAAGAGCTTTAACAAAAGAGGAATTTGGAGATGCGCATACCTTGTGGAACTTCTGCATAGCGTCCAAGAATTGCCATCGCCTCTAGCCGAACTCTTCCTAGAACTAGAAAAATCTCTTCAATTTCTTTGCTCAACTCTTCCACCTCTGCTTCTTTCTCCGGTGGAAAAGATGCTCCTTCTTTGATTGCCCGCACTACACTCCAATATTCTCCTTTTATCCTTCTCCACTTCGACCGTAGCTTTTTGGTGTCCGCTAGGTGTCTGATGGTGAGTAATCTCACGTGTCTAGTGCGAGATGTCATAGTGGTGTCGGCAAGCCTACGGGTACCTGGTTGACTCTCAGCCCGTGCAACTTCATCCCAATATGCTTCTTCGACCTCTCTCCACTGCCCCTTTAGCTTGTCCATGTCCGCCAGGCGACAGCTGATGAGTTCTCCCAGCTTTCTTTGGAGAGACATCATAGTTGTGTTGGCAAGCCTATCGGGTTCTCCCTCTTCCGCATTCAGTGGGCGTGGCATGTGGGTCAAAGCAGGAAGAGACTGAATAGGCAAATTCGTCTCAGGCGACGGAACAAAAGGCTGATGAACCTGCACCAGAGCTCAGGTACGACATGGCAGCGATTGAAGTCTCTCTCGAAGCATCTTCTTCGTTGCTCCCAGTCACGGAATGATGCCAACCATGTGTAAGGTCGGATGAACCTTCATCATTGCCTTTTCTGTTGCTTGATTCCATCGCTCTTTCACCCTTCAGCACCTCCAGGGCTTCTGATCTCACTAAAGCAAAGTGCGCCTTGATCCTCTTCGATCCTCCAAGATACTCACTCCCGAAGAAGTTACACTTCCTTCTCTTCAACAAGCTCTGAAAATGGATACATCGCTCTAAGCGTTTCCCATGTATCCCACGAAAGAGTAAGTAAACAGACAAGTTTCGATTGACCCGGTACCACAAGGAAGATGGTGGAAACTTTCTTATTTTGAAAACACAGGAAGCAGTTTTCAAACCTTGCTCTTCAGATTGAAAACTATATTTTTGCTTCTGTTTTATAAACGAATGCTCTTTATGTGGATGAGCTGAGGGAATAGAGAGAGCCATTGCTTTTCAAGATTTGAATGTCACACTGAGGAGCATTGCTCTGCTCATCTTCAAAGATCTATTAATAAACAATGACCGACTCTTAAGCTCCTCTCTTCCTATTAGTTCCTACACATTTTCCGTTTCTCTATAACCATTAGAAATCCTGCGCATCCTCCTGCCTATATCCCTATTATTAGGTGAAGATTAGAACACCTTGACCTAGGTGTAACAAACATGCATTTAATTTTAAAAGGTTTAATAAATTCGTTTGGAAAAAAAATAAGCTATCGGCCATTAAATAGATAAAATAAGGAAATAAATCGGATATTGGAGGTTTATGTGGAAATAACCCTCGCAATTTCTTGCCAAATAATCTCTCAATTTTAGAAGAAATACACAAAATCTGAATACAAGATTTTTTGTTAAAACACTCCTCAATTGGATCAAGGTGTAATCGACAAGAAAAGTCATCACTTCAGTTTCCTTGTCATTCGGTTTCAACAAGTCATACTACAATGTCCAATTCAGATTTTTCCGACCGGTTTGGATTGAATTTCCTTCGCGAGCTCAAATTCGAGACGTTTTTTAACAAGTTGGATGACCTCTATGCACTTGTGTGAACAGTTTTAACCTTTTGGCACATATGCTCTCCGAGATGTGTTTAAAAGAATGCGAAAAGGATTCTGAACATATCTCAAGGACATACAAGTGAAAGTTACCAAGGGAATCGTATGGATATGAATATTCTGAAGCTAATCTAGGCCTGAGTTGTAGTTAGTCAGCTAAGCAAGCAATTATAACTCAATGATCGTCTGTTGTCTGCCCACTATCATTAAGCAACTGCTGTAATGTATGCTTCAAGATGTTGTTCTTCCTAACAAAGTCGGACTGAAATAAGCTTTATGACTATCTTGAAACCATGTGAATCCATGGCCTTTTTTCTCTATTGTTATAGATGTCGATTAACCTCGGGGTCCCCGAGGAATGCGTTAAAGCTTTCTCTCGATCTTATCTCCCTGTGATTTTCGAAATGCATCAGCAAGTATTAACTAGTGAACACATGTTTGAGGATGCTATTTGGCATAATGAAGAAGTTACAGTTGGCACCAGATGGTTCTTTCTTGACATTGCATTTTGCCTGTTGCCTTTCTTCCAAGATATGAAGCAAATTCAAGAATTAAGATTGAATTGACCCAACTATTGGAGAAGGTTGTGGAACACAACTCACTATATCGCTACACCTCGATTCGGATAGTTGCTACTTCATTTTCCCCCTGTACTATTCATTCACAAAATTTTCCAGAACTGTCATTTGACAATGTTGAGGGCGGCATCAAACATTGGTCAACTATAATTTCCTGTTCCAAGTTCAGAAAACTCTGAGCTCTCAGAGACTGCTTACCATTTTCCAGATAAGGTGGATGGGGGAAGTTGTTCTGACATGTTTTGCTCAAGGCAATATAAGTTCACTATTCTGGAAAACAGAAAAGATGGTTGATGGCAAGCTACAACGTAAGTGAGTTTTACTTGTATGCGACAATGGAGTGAGGCTGAGCGAAAACAGATCGGCATCATTTAATTCCCTCAAGATTTTGGAGGGCAGGATATGGTTTGCCTTCACACTCTTGATGTATAAGTTGTTACCAGAACAGAACTTGCATTCTTTCTGAGACAAAGCATTGTACTATAGAATCTTCTCTGGATATAAAATGATGATCAATGATCTTCCTAGTTTAAGAACTTTAAGTTCGAAAATCTGATGAAAACGAATTCTGTATCTCCTCTAATTCCATATTCTTTTCGGAGCAATCAAAAGCTACTGAACTTCTGATAAAGACCCATGCCAAAGCAACATGGATGTACCACTCGGAAAATGAACTGATCGAATGCACTCTCGGTTATCTTACACAAGGGCAGTAATATACACGAAACACAAGATTATGGCAGAGGGCCGTGATTAAAAACAATTAGTGTCTGATTGAATGCACTAAGAAATATGCATGATTCAAACTCTTCGGCATGTACAAAAGGACTACCAATGGACAAGAGTTTAGTGACTTCACATGGATGTTCCATTCCAATTATACATGGACACTTTGCTTTCGAATTGATAACAATATATACATTGCTAAAAGTTTTCTAAACTTTCAATTGACATGGATATGTACCTTTTGCTACCATGACGCTAGTCTGCTTAAGACTAGATACAGAAACAGTTTGAAATATCAGTTGAGTTCTGTTGTCTTCTCTCTACTAATGAAACTAGTTACCCCGTAAGTTCAGGTTCTACTTTTTCCAAAAGAAATGTCAGTTCTATATTTAGTTAGCCGTGAATGAAATGTAGTCGTCATCGTCATGCTGATATGGATTAAACACTAAGTTCTTGTTGCCAATCAATATTTCTCCTAAATTGCAAATTAAGTGAGCACATCAGAGCGGAACGATAGATTAAAAAAGTTTGAGACTTAATAAACTAGATTTAATGACCCGGGATTTTCATTTAAGATCTTAGACTTCTCGCATGTGGTTGACAGGGCAACATCATTTATCAGACGTTATCTTCTGCAAATTGATCCAGTAAACGGCTTGAAGTTGTTGCATGTCCCTCAGAATCAGTGGCCGTCTGTGAAATTTCAGCACCATGAAAAATGGTTGAATGAGCTGACAGAAGCTGAGAAATCGTTTCCATCGACAGCCTGAGTTGGGGATTGGCAGATACACAAGAAACTGCAACATTGAAGATGGTCAGAAGCTCAAACTCAATGCCTAGCATGGGCGCTGGCAGGCGTGAACCCACTATGTTTCTCAAAGCAAATGAGATCTCCGTGTTGACTGGAGCTAATAGAGATGAAATGCTATCACCCAGATGTCTTCCTTTGATCAGGTTGATGACCACTATTCCAAAGCTATACACATCGCATTTCTCCGTCACCTTCATTGTGTAAGCAAGCTCTGCACACAGAGGAAATATGTGTATTAGCATAAAGACATTGCTCTAGCTCAACCTTTGGATCAAGAACTAGAAAATTAACCTGGAGCTACTTAAACATATGTGACAACGACTGCACTCCTGTTCGATGTATCCAGCTTAAGAAGCTTAGCTGTGCCGAAATCAGAAATTTGCGCCTCATACTCAGAATCAAGCAGGATGTTGTTACTCGCAACACCTCGATGAACAATTGGAGGGTCGCAATCGTGGTGCATATAATATAGAGCATAAGCCACGCCTTTTACAATATTCACCCTCTTGTTCCTGTCCAACCCCTTAGCTTCTTCTTCATTGTTCAAGATCGAAGACAAGCTTCCTCTGTCAAGGAACTCATACACCAAGAACGAATGTTGTGGATGCGAACAAAATCCCTCAAGTTTCACAATATTGCGGTGTCGAATTTCCGTAAATGCCCTGACCTCATTCAAAATTTCATTTTGTTGTGTTTGCTCGCTATTAGCTGTTTGATGGAGCTTCTTTGCAGCTACTGTATCACCTGATCTTAATGTGGCTTCGAAGACACTTCCATAGCCTCCCCTTCCAATACATAAATCTCATCAAAAGCCCCGGTGGCTTCTATGATGTCTTCAACAGAGATCTTTCCATCGTACTTTGGTAGAGGAAACACTTCAGTTGTCTTGAGTGCTTGTTCCGCTGTTGGATGGAACTTCTTTCTACGGAAAATGAAGAATATTCCAAAGAGAATACACAGGAGAACTGCTCCTAGCAGAGGAAACACAATACGAAACACCCTGCCAGGGTTCTAGTCCTTCAACATTTCCGCACAATCCGCTGTTGCCTGGTAAGATTCTTTTGTTGCATCTTGGAATGCCGTGGTGTTGGGGATTGGACCCTCGAACTCATTGTTGGAGATGTCAACCTCCGCCAAACCTGGCATATCCTCGAAAGTCTCTGGCAAGGAGCCGGTGAACTGATTGGTACCCAACTGCAGCACCTCCAGGTTTACTAGATCCCCCAAGGATCCAGGAATTGAAGTAGAAAGCTGATTGTCGCGGAAGAACAAATATACTAGGTCCGTCAAGTTACCAAAAGAAGAAGGAATCGGGCCAGTGAGCTCACTTGTACTCAGCTCTAAGTCAAGCATAGCGCGGAGATTTCCTATCTCGTTAAGAATGTGACCTGAAAGCTGGTTGCCATAGAGAAAAAGAAGGGTAAGCTTCGTCAAGTTGCCTAGTGTCGGCGGGATTGAACCGGTAAAAATTGTTACCGTAAAGGCTGAATGAGCTAAGAAGGTTCGAATTCCCTAGCTCTAGCGGGATGGAACTAGTAAGCTCATTATCAAATAGGTGCAGCTCTGTCAATTTGGTTAAGTTCCACAAAGTGGAATGAATCGGTCCTGTCAGGAAGTTGGTATCCCTGTGGAGCACTTCCAGATTTGTCATATTTCCCATTTCAGGATGAATAAGAACCAGAAAGGGAGTTGTTGTAGATTTACGGTATAGCTAAGTTGTTCACTTTATCCAATGAGGAAGGGATGGATCCATGCAACTGATTGGAATGCATTGTGAACTCACTAAGCAAATGCAATTGCCCGATTTCCAGGGCAACTGAGCCGTTTAAATAGTTGAAAACCAGGTGTAGGACCTCCGGTTTCATATCTCGGGCGGTATTTTGCCCAAGAACCGATTGATAGAGAGGTCGAGATAGGTGAGGTTGCTCAGGAGATCGATTTGAGGCGGAATGTGACCGGAGAGACTGTTTACGCTCAGGTACATGTACATGAGATGAAACAAAGATGAGAATGGAAATTCGTCAAGCGTACCTTTGACATCGGCACTGGTGACATTAATCCAGATCATGATGCTTGCCTGGTTGCAGGAGATGCCATACCAAGTGCATGGACTCACGGTCGAACCAGAACCGGTGGCATTACGAGGAGAAGGAGTCAAGGAAGAGAGGGAAGGAAACCGAATGGTTGCCAAGACTGAACTTCCAATTGAGGAGACCATGTGCTTCTGCAGGGGAAGCGGGAGCAGGAAGTGGAATGACAAAGGTAGTGAAAAGGGCAAGGGCAGCCATAAGGCTAAGGATCCTCTTGAATTCCGGTAAAGAATCCATGGATTCTTCTACTTCTCTTTTGGTTCTAGTAAGTTGTTTTTCTTTGTTCCTGAGGCAACGAGGGATGCTTAAAATGCCTGTGAAAACTCACCTTCCTATCATCATCCTTTTATAGTGAGAAAGAGAAAGGGTACTACGAGTACGCGACCATTTGAGCATCATAATTGTTTTTTTGACTACTTGAGTGCTGTAACTTCTAAGAAAACGTTTATGGCAGTGTCATAACTTTCTAAAACCGCTCACTTAACTATCAGTAATCTAACGATGCATGACATTTGTTGTAAATATTTCTAAGAAAGCTATGTCGCTGAAATGATCGATTGAAATGTTATATTGTATTTGAATGATTAAACAAGTGAGCATTTTACATAATTTATTACATTTATATGGGCAGAAGGACAACAAAACTGCCAATATTTGTGTACGGCGCTCACTTTAGTACTAATTTTTTTCGTCGGCTCATTTAAGTGCCAATTTAAAAAAAAAAACGATCATTTAAGTGCCAAGTCCGACGTGGCTTGCCAGAAAGCATATGTGGCGCCTACGTGGCTCGCCGGAGCTACCACGTCAGAAAAAAAAATAAATTAAAAATCAGTGAAATACTTAATATTAAGCTTAAGATATGTAGTGGATCTTTAAAAATGTTGTGGGGCCCCTTATCTCCCACGCTCCACCTCCTATTCATCATCTTCTTCCTCCTTTCTTCTCTTTTCTTCTTTGTTTTGGCCGAGCAGCTGTTGACACTTGATTTTTGACTACTTATTATTGTGATTTTTATTCTTTAAAATTAAATTAAAAATATAAAAACAAAAGTCATAAAATCACAAAATCAACTTTGGAAGCCTTGGCTTGGCCTTAGGAACCAATTTTGAACAAAAAATATTTTTCGTAATTTTTAATAATTTTTTTAAATTTATTTAATTATTAAAAATAACCAAAAAAATCAGAAAAATACCATTCGTGGTCAGAAAAATACACAAAAATATTCAATAATTTTTTTTTAATTCCCTCTTCAAGTGTGTCACTTTAAATCTTGAAAATTCGGCTTGGGTCAATATGTTCCTTCACAAACATAAACCCGAATCGGGCATAAAAAATCCTTTTCGAGTCTTTCAATTTTCAATTCTCACTTTTTATAAGCTATGACATTCGATTCTAAAGTATTGAAGTGCAATTGGTTCAATTTGCCCTCCAAATTGATCAATTTTGAACAAAAGGGCTTAATTGCACAAATTTCTTTCAATTTAGTCCCCGGTTTCGCAATTTTTGAAATTAAATTTCATACGGGCATACCCGTTGAAATTAAACACCTATACCCTATGTTTTTCATCATGGTGAATCCATTGGTGGCCTCAATTTTGACTAATTTGATTGTTTAGGGCCTCAATTTGGCGATAATAATTTTCGGATCCTAAGGACAATTTGGGGTTTTCACTAAATTTCAATCAATTGATTCACGAAAATACCCATTTTCGATAGAAAAAATGTCAAGGAGTCCGATTTTGCCATCAATTTTATGCAAATAGGTCAATTTGAGGCCTAATTGGGCCAATTTGGTCGAACCGGGCCGGTCGGGTCAAGCCCGACCCGACCCGGTCCGACCGGGTCTGCAACTTAGTTGCAGACCCAGCGGCCGAAACAGGGTAGAACAGGGGAAAGTTTGCGAAGTGGAGCCGCGGCATTTTATTTAATGAAAAGGGCGTCGGATGTGGGAGACATGTCCACAGGTGGGTGCTCGCCAGCGGCAAAAAAATGGTGGCCGCGAAAAGGGCGGTCGGCCATGTGAAAAAGAGGAGGAGCCAACAGACGTTCTTTTAAGGGGGGGGACGATCTCTCGCTGGTTCCAGCCTTGCCGAGGCCCTCACGGCACAGCCACCACCACCTCCGACCATCAGCCATCTCCTTAGGTCCCCATTGATTGCCACAGCACCACCGTTACCACCGTACGCCGCCAAAATCGCCGGAAACAGTCTCGGAGCTCGTTTGCTCTGTTTTGCGCCAGTCTCGGGTTTGCTTCTGCCCAGCCCTCTCCGACGCCTCTCAACCTCAACCACCGCCACTACACCATTCCTCTGGTGTCCCTCAACCTCCTACGGCTGCCTCACGCCGCTTGCAACAGCCACGGCATCGCCGGAGACCCTCAAATCGAAGCTCTGTTCTTGGTGCTCTGTTTTTGCGCCGGTTCTGTTCGGGCTGAGTCTCGTCATTCCACCGCCTCCCTCCGCCCGTCTCCGACCACCACATGTATCCATAAACCTCCATCGATCATCACCCGAAGTCCCGACGTGGTCGGATCTGAGAACAGCATCGACTAGCCCCCCCTTTTGCATCTCGGTCTACCCTGTTCTGTTGCGAACAGCTTCTGTTCGCTGCTGGTTGCCACCCTTGCCGTCGCTGCTCCGGCCATCACCGGTCGCCAGAACCTCTTTCAGACTCCCTTGCACCTCCATCGTCGAGCCCGGAGTCGGCCACCATCCACGAACACCAGGACCAGCCCCGACCAGCTTTGAATCCCCTGTTTTCCAGAAGCTGCCCTGTTCCGTTTGGGCTGGTTTAGCGAGCTGCCAAGTTGGGCCGTGGCCCAATTCGATTTGGGTCGAATCCTGAGTTGCTGAGCTGAGTTTGGGCCTCGACTTAGGCCCGTGGGATAATTTGGTTGGAAGATTGGGCTCGTTGTTCGAGATTTAGATTCCGCGGTCCGTTTGGAGTTCGAGATGCGAGTCGAAGGATTTCTCGATCATCGCCAATCCCGACCCGCATATTTGATTGTGACGCGCACCGAGATGGTCGCACGCTCGGGCTGGGTGATTGAAGACTGGTGTCCAATCCGGTATATTTTGCATATCCGATCCATATATATTTTTAAATATCGTCATTATAGACTTGATTTGCATGTATTTATTTCAATCTAGTAGTTAGCCTGTTTATTTGGTTAAAGTGTGGTATGTTGTCAAAGAAAATATTTTCATAAAAAAAAATAATAAAAATAAAAAAATTCAAAAATTCAATAAAAAATAAAAAAAAATCATAAAAAATAAAAAAATTCGGAAAATTCAGAAAAATTTTAGAAAAATCCAAAAAAAAATAGGAAATGGCCACAATCAACTGGCCAAGGCTCATCCCGGGTGTTTTGAACCTGATCATTCTTAAAAATGACGATTTCGCCCTTTGGGCGAATCGTCTCCCAAAAATTGAAGAAAAATCAAGAAATTCCAAAAAATTCTCAAAAATGGGAAATGACTACAATCAACTGGCCATGGAATATTTTGGGTAATTCGGTATCCAAACCTTCCAAAAATGACGATTTTGCCCTTCGGGCCAATCGTCCCCAAATCTTCCCATTTTACCCCTGGCCCGAAATCACATCTTCCTTAAACCCTTATGGCTATATTAGGAAACCATTGATTTGAATTGATATGCATTGATGTGATTTATTTATGTACTTGATTGCGCTTTCATTTAAATTGATTGTGATTGATAGGAATAGTCTTCCAATCTGCATGAAACCCTGAATCAAACCTACCTCGCCTAAAATTGCGCCTGCATGAACTCTTAGCCAGGAAAATCACTCGCGTTAGGTACCGAAAGGGCGTTGGTAATGACACCGACGTAACCAAGTCCCCGAACCCAAAATCTCTGGTTCCGCAGAATTGATCGACCTCTCTCAATCGGTCAGTAAGGTTTCCGGTCTACCCTCCAAGAAAGACCGGTGGCGACTCCAAATGCATGCACAAGTTGCACTTGCCACCACGACCACACTAAAGGTCGAAAGCGATCGAATCTTATCGTCGAATCCCTCAAAAAATACTCCCGCCGCGATTTGGTATGGGCCTGGGAGGGCCCGCGCCGATCCAAGACCCGCGATCGGTAATCCATTAGCCGCGTCCGCTTCCGGACGGGTCGCGACAGCTGGCGACTCCGCTGGGGAACTTTTTTCTAGAACCTATGGTTCTAGACCTCAAGTGGACTTAGGCCGTAATTAAAACGCTGAGTGATTTTTTCTAACCCTGCAGGCGCTCTTGAAGGTGAGGTAAGTCCGCTTATGATAGGTGTTATATGTTTTTGCAGATTGGAGTGATAAGGGGGTAGTCTGTGATTAACATTGTCTTATGCAGGTTGGCGTAGGAATGAATGAGTGTGTGTATGTTTTATATTGAAGCGGTGATTGTTAAGTAAGATGCATGTTTATCGCTTTAGCACGACACCGAAAATACACACAACCGCGCCTAAAACCTCGGGCGCCGCCTATAGGAAAACATTAGAAGGGATTGAAAATGGAATCTCCGTGAGGAAAAACACGGGGTAATCCACTTTTCAATTCCGCTCATTTCGAACTATGGATCGAGCCCCAATGCAACGATAGTTGTGCAATGGAATCTGCTCTTTCTAGAACTCGAGGTGGGAACCTGGACCTTAAGTGCCAAATCATTTGATTTTTAGAAGTTTTATCCTCACTTGTCTCATGTGCATGTCTTTAGATGGTTAGTATATCTAAAACCACCTAAAAAAAAAAATCGGTGATCCTGGAGTCACATCTCGAAGACTGGAACTGGGGCATCTCCAAGTGTTCAGACCACATTCCTTTGATTGATTTGACATTCTTAGTTCTCTTGTATAAGATTAATTTTGCTGAGATCCTCTCTATCTCGTCCCTTAGATTGATTGTATTGGGGATCTATTTGTATTGTATATATCTTGATAAGGCTCATTTCTATCGAAAATGGGGGCAAATTCCCCAAACCCGTGGAGCATAGTGGAATTCGTCCCTTCAGTGCAAAATACATTTGGCCGCAGAGCCACTCGTTTGGTGAAAGGACGTATCGTTCCTAATTGATTCTTAATCAGATCTGAGAATAAGTTTTTCTCCGTTTTTTTATCTCAGGTGATAAAAGAGACAATGCACCCAAAAGCTCATGCATCCAAATGACAAAACAGACGTCGCCCAGCTGGGGCAAATGAACCGTAGGCGTTGCAAATACCTCCAAGCACGGATGGAGGAATTTGATAGATGTTGTGCATATCAATATGCAACATCAAAACGGAATGCAAATCAAGTGTAAAAGGACGTATCGTTCCAAAATGATTATTTTCTTGATATGGGAATAATGCTTCCTTTCTTTTTCCTCTCAGATGATGATCAAGAGCAGAGGACGCAGGATGTAATGCTTTCAAATAACAAACAGGGAACATCAAATACCTCAAATGGCGACTGTGATCGAGAGAATCACCAAACCGCCACATGACGAATCCCAAGAATATCAAGCTGTCTTGAGACAGATAAAATTGATCAAGGACTCTGACAATCGAGATGGATGATCAGAATCTGAAAAAATCAATGGGAGCAGGTTCCCCCCATTTGCTTTGAGGAGCCAAACCGGGGGCAAACTCTCATGATCCCCCATGAAAGCGCATCAGACCAGGGTCATCGAATTCAGAGATGACAAACAGCAAAACCATGCCTAACTGGGGCAAGTGAATCATTTGTACGCCGGACGTTTCTCCTCCGACAAAGTCGATGGACCCAATTGCAGAGTCGTCCGCATCAGAATTGAACCCAAGATATGAATATGGGTGAACGGTAACCTTGTATCGTTCCATTTTGGTCTTCGAAGACCACATGCCTAACATGAGTCTTTTTACTCATTTAACAGGGAGTCGTTGGCACCGAAAGCCTCAAAAGGAAAGAACTCGCCAACGAGGAGGCGAATAAAATTATTGACCTTGGGAGTCAGCACTCCAAGAAATGGTCTTTGATTATAAGACCTAGTGGAGGGTAAAAAGTATCGCTCCTACGTCCCATGCTTTGACATGCTTTTTGATAAAATTTTCTTTTTCCCTTGAATAAAAGGAACCTTGAAGAATGGCGCTGGAATGCGCCCAAAAACACAAATGGATCTCCTCTGGGGCAAATCCTTGAGAATGATTCATCGCCAACCAAACGGAGGGATCAAGACCACAAGATAGAGGGCCAAGTCCTGCAAGCCGCGAGTTTGTGTTCAAATGGAAACACAAAGCAATAACATGGCTGTATCGTTCCAATTTACCTTGAATTTTGGAACGCAAACTGACACCTAATTCTCGTCTTTGACAGGGGATCGCCATCAAGGCGAAACAGGTTTTCACACCCTATGTATTACCCGTTGGAGTACACGATAAAGGGTGAGATGTATCGTTCTAATTTTTTGAAAAATTCATGAATACAATAACATGTTTCTTCCGCATTTTCAGGGATCTCCAGCCACGTGGGACAGGTAAGTATCCCTCTCCCCAATCCATTGAAGATGTTGAATACAAAAAATAGAGAAGAAAAGAAAAGCTTTCAGAATCTAATGTCTAGAAAAGACATAGAATTCAAATTTCATTGGCATTCAGGTTTTGAAACAGGAGGTTGTCTAAACATGAATAAGAACGTGCATGGTGCATCATAAAATCCCCTTGATGGACAAAATCTTTGGAGAAAACAAAAAGACTTTTTCCAATAAAAGTTGTTCAAACCGTTTAAAAGGGTATTTTCTCAAACGAGAGGCGAAGCCTAATCCAAACATGTCCAACACGCACTTGAGAGATGAATGAAGTGGGTAGATAACAAAATCTGGGTCTACGGAAGTAGGGACCATTTGCGGCGATTACATGGGTTGGGACGACGGAGGCATTCATTTCATATCCCCCAAACACTACAGGTGACCGTTGATAAACCCTTTGAACGACGCTTTTCATTCTTAACCCTGTCAAGAACCACCCCACATCGGGGCAAAATGGAGGTGAGTCCAGCGGCATCAGGAGAAAATGGTTAGAAATTTTCTTGCTCGGACTAACATTAATCTTTGTGTGTTGTTTATATGGTAATCCAAATGCCATGGGATGACGGGAAGCATTCATTTCTCTATCCCACACACCATATCCTTTGCACAACCAAGTTGAGCCTGCAAATTCATTTCATAAACCCATTGGTGATCATTGCAAATTTCAAGATAAAGGCAGACCACTTCAGAAACGAGGGAGTTCAAGACCTAGGATTTGCGAAAAAGCTACTAAGTCGATACTCAAGCGTGCTAAGAGCCAAATCATATATCTAGCACAATTGCGACAAGGGATTAAAGAAATCCCCAGCATCAGAAAAGAAAAAGCAAAGTGCCTGATAAAAGCAAGGCCGATGCTCGTGAAAATTGTTAAATTGACCCCCAATGAAGCCTCGTGGGGAAGAGAGAAAAACCTCTAAAGGAGCCAAATCCAAAAGGCTGCTCCCCGAATGCTATTAAGCACAGAACGAAGACATAGAGAGAGTCGGTCTTTGAATGCAACAAGAGACGCTCTCTAAAGAGCTGGTGCACACCTCAAAATCGATTGCGCACCTCAAAGACTAAAGATGCGGAAAGGAAATGACAGGAGGCAAATCAGCAATGATCACCAATGTCAAACCCGTCACGAATTCTGGGCCAAAAATAAGCCTTTTTCGGTCCCCAATCCTACCAATGTTACAACCCTGAAACAGTCTTCTCTGACTAAGACACTTGGGTTAACATATAGCTTAGCTCGAAGAAGTACGAGCAAGACTATTGCTTTCTCATTTTGCAGGGTTCTTGACTTGTAAACCCGGAGCAGATGGTGAAGACTTTCATTCAATGGCCTCGACTCCAAAGCGGGTCCCCCTTGAAAACCAATAACCAAGCCCAACATTACGGTCCCGTGGAAGACCTCCCGACCGGTCAAAATGTATGCGTTGCGAATGAGCCTAAAACCTAGGCACATGTCAGTAGGGAATTGAGTGCATCCCCTATAAAATCATTACCTCAAAACAGGTGAGAAGACCTCCTTGTCGAGAAATATTCCAATTGATGTTTTGAACAAACTCTCTTTGGAATTTTCAAACTGTTGATCCAGATTTTCCATGCAAGGGATTTGTGATCACATTTGCATGCTGCAAGAATGCTTTGGATAACCTCCAGCATCAAAATGCACATCTCATGACTAAAACTTAAGTCATAAAATTTTGTCAATTGGACAATTGCTGTCTTCTCAAAGATTACCGATATTTTCTTGGGGAAGAGAAACCCTTTTAAAAAAAAAAATCCTAGCATGACGTGGAAAACCCTCGTCCCAGGACTCCTTTTCAAAAAAAAAAAAAATCAAGCGGTCCTCGCATGACGTGGAGAACCCTCGTCCTAGGATCCATTTTCAAAAATATCAAACAGGCCCTATCGGACGTGGAGAACCCTCGTCTCAGGACCCCTTTTAAACAAAATCAAGCAGTCTCATCGGACGTGGAGAACCCTCGTCTCGGGACCCCTTTTAAACAAAATCAAGCAGTCTTTTCAAAACAAACTTGAAGGTAGAAACCGCCTAAAGGGTCAAACAAAGGTAGAAACCGCCTAAAGGGTCAAAACAAAGGTAGAAACCGCCTAAAGGGTCAAACAAAGGTAGAAACCGCATAAAGGGTCAAAACAAAGGTAGATACCGCCTGAAGGGTCAACTCAATGGTAGATACCGCCTGAAGGGTCAAATATGGTAGAAACCGCCATAAGGGTCAACTCATTGGTAGAAACCGCTATAATGATCAAACTAAACTCAATGGTAGATACCGCATGAAGGGTCAAATATGGTAGAAACCGCCATAAGGGTCAACTCATTGGTAAATACCACCGTAAGGATCAACACAAAGGTTCGATCCACCATACGGATCAAAATCCTTGGTAAATCCCAAATGGGATGCGCCTTCCTCAGGTTCCTACCAGTTAGGAATCCCATAATGGTATGACCTACCATACAGGTCAGAGCTTAATCTCCCAAGGATATTCTGAATGACGAGTCCTAGGCATCTGCTTGAAAGTCGTCGCAACCGGCAGCATCCGACAGGTGAGTTTCAGGTGAGCCTCTCTCACTCCGGCCCATGTTCAAATTGTTAGAGTAAACCGGGGATTAATTTGAGCTTTTATCAAAAGGCTTAAGGGTCCAATGTCATAGCATTTCTTCTCTCATTTTCCCAGTTGAGTCAGTTAGGAATCAGGTGCCACCTTGTCTTTGAAAGAAACCTCTAACGAGATTCCTCTCAAAGAGAGGCAGCTGTTGACACCTGATTTTTGACTATTTATTATTATGATTTCTATTCTTTAAAATTAAATTAAAAATATAAAAACAAAAGTCATAAAATCACAAAATCAACTTTGGAAGCATTGGCTTGGCCTTAGGAACCAATTTTGAACAAAAAATATTTTTCGTAATTTTTAATAATTTTTTTAAATTTATTTAATTATTAAAAATAACCAAAAAAATCAGAAAAATACCATTCGTGGTCAGAAAAATACACAAAAATATTCAATAATTTTTTTTTTAATTTCCTCTTCAAGTGTGTCACTTTAAATCTTGAAAATTCGGCTTGGGTCAATATGTTCCTTCACAAACATAAACCCGAATCGGGCATAAAAAATCCTTTTCGAGTCTTTCAATTTTCAATTCTCACTTTTTTATAAGCTATGGAATTCGATTCTAAAGTATTGAAGTGCAATTGGTTCAATTTGCCCTCCAAATTGATCAATTTTGAACAAAAGGGCTTAATTGCACAAATTTCTTTCAATTTAGTCCCCGGTTTCGCAATTTTTGAAATTAAATTTCATACGGGCATACCCGTTGAAATTAAACACCTATACCCTATGTTTTTCATCATGGTGAATCCATTGGTGGCCTCAATTTTGACTAATTTGATTGTTTAGGGCCTCAATTTGGCGATAATAATTTTCGGATCCTAAGGACAATTTGGGGTTTTCACTAAATTTCAATCAATTGATTCACGAAAATACCCATTTTCGATAGAAAAAATGTCAAGGAGTCCGATTTTGCCATCAATTTTATGCAAATAGGTCAATTTGAGGCCTAATTGGGCCAATTTGGTCTAACCGGGCCGGTCGGGTCAAGCCCGACCCGACCCGGTCCGACCGGGTCTGCAACTTAGTTGCAGACCCAGCGGCCGAAACAGGGTAGAACAGGGGAAAGTTTGCGAAGTGGAGCCGCGGCATTTTATTTAATGAAAAGGGCGTCGGATGTGGGAGACATGTCCACAGGTGGGTGCTCGCCAGCGGCAAAAAAGTGGTGGCCGCGAAAAGGGCGGTCGGCCATGTGAAAAAGAGGAGGAGCCAACAGACGTTCTTTTAAGGGGGGGGACGATCTCTCGCTGGTTCCAGCCTTGCCGAGGCCCTAACGGCACAGCCACCACCACCTCCGACCATCAGCCATCTCCTTAGGTCCCCATTGATTGCCACAGCACCACCGTTACCACCGTACGCCGCCAAAATCGCCGGAAACAGTCTCGGAGCTCGTTTGCTCTGTTTTGCGCCAGTCTCGGGTTTGCTTCTGCCCAGCCCTCTCCGACGCCTCTCAACCTCAACCACCGCCACTACACCATTCCTCTGGTGTCCCTCAACCTCCTACGGCTGCCTCACGCCGCTTGCAACAGCCACGGCATCGCCGGAGACCCTCAAATCGAAGCTCTGTTCTTGGTGCTCTGTTTTTGCGCCGGTTCTGTTCGGGCTGAGTCTCGTCATTCCACCGCCTCCCTCCGCCCGTCTCCGACCACCACATGTATCCATAAACCTCCATCGATCATCACCCGAAGTCCCGACGTGGTCGGATCTGAGAACAGCATCGACTAGCCCCCCCTTTGCATCTCGGTCTACCCTGTTCTGTTGCGAACAGCTTCTGTTCGCTGCTGGTTGCCACCCTTGCCATTGCTGCTCCGGCCATCACCGGTCGCCAGAACCTCCCTCAGACTCCCTTGCACCTCCATCGTCGAGCCCGGAGTCGGCCACCATCCACGAACACCAGGACCAGCCCCGACCAGCTTTGAATCCCCTGTTTTCCAGAAGCTGCCCTGTTCCGTTTGGGCTGGTTTAGCGAGCTGCCAAGTTGGGCCGTGGCCCAATTCGATTTGGGTCGAATCCTGAGTTGCTGAGCTGAGTTTGGGCCTCGACTTAGGCCCGTGGGATAATTTGGTTGGAAGATTGGGCTCGTTGTTCGAGATTTAGATTCCGCGGTCCGTTTGGAGTTCGAGATGCGAGTCGAAGGATTTCTCGATCATCGCCAATCCCGACCTGCATATTTGATTGTGACGCGCACCGAGATGGTCGCACGCTCGAGCTGGGTGATTGAAGACTGGTGTCCAATCCGGTATATTTTGCATATCCGATCCATATATATTTTTAAATATCGTCATTATAGACTTGATTTGCATGTATTTATTTCAATCTAGTAGTTAGCCTGTTTATTTGGTTAAAGTGTGGTATGTTGTCAAAGAAAATATTTTCAGAAAAAAAAATTAATAAAAAATAATAATAATAAAAAATTCAATAAAAAATAAAAAATAAAAAAATCATAAAAAAATCAAAAAATTCGGAAAATTCAGAAAAATTCTAGAAAAATCCCAAAAAAATAGGAAATGGCCACAATCAACTGGCCAAGGCTCATCCCGGGTGTTTTGAACCCGATCCTTCTTAAAAATGACGATTTCGCCCTTTGGGCGAATCGTCTCCCAAAAATTGAAGAAAAATCAAGAAATTCCAAAAAATTCTCAAAAATGGGAAATGGCTACAATCAACTGGCCATGGAATATTTTGGGTAATTCGGTATCCAAACCTTCCAAAAATGACGATTTTGCCCTTCGGGCCAATCGTCCCCAAATCTTCCCATTTTACCCCTGGCCCGAAATCACATCTTCCTTAAACCCTTATGGCTATATTAGGAAACCATTGATTTGAATTGATGTGCATTGATGTGATTTATTTATGTACTTGATTGCGCTTTCATTTAAATTGATTGTGATTGATAGGAATAGTCTTCCAATCTGCATGAAACCCTGAATCAAACCTACCTCGCCTAAAATTGCGCCTGCATGAACTCTTAGCCAGGAAAATCACTCGCGTTAGGTACCGAAAGGGCGTTGGTAATGACACCGACGTAACCAAGTCCCCGAACCCAAAATCTCTGGTTCCGCAGAATTGATCGACCTCTCCCAATCGGTCAGTAAGGTTTCCGGTTTACCCTCCAAGAAAGACCGGTGGCGACTCCAAATGCATGCACAAGTTGCACTTGCCACCACGACCACACTAAAGGTCGAAAGCGATCGACTCTTATCGTCGAATCCCTCAAAAAATACTCCCGCCGCGATTTGGTATGGGCCTGGGAGGGCCCGCGCCGATCCAAGACCCGCGATCGGTAATCCATTAGCCGCGTCCGCTTCCGGACGGGTCGCGACAGCAGCCCTCCTGTCTGATTTGCAGCCACCTCGCAGCTCAGCTGCGCCAGCCGTCGTCCTAGTAGAGTCGTCGCCTGTCTCTTTCCCGAGCCTCGACGGACCCGAGACCCCAGCTCCGCCAGCCCAGTCGCTCGAGCTCCGCCCGTCAGCCCGAGTCGCCGCTGGCCAAGACCCACAGATCGGAGCCAAGCCCGACGCCTGCACCAGACCCGACACGACCACCACTAGCTGTTCCTGAGCTTCCGCCGCTCGTCGTTGTTGACACCTGATTTTTGACCCAGCCTTTTTCATTTTTATTTTTTGAAAAATCATAAAAAATTCATAAAAAGTCAAAAAATTACAAAATCAACTTTGGTGGCCTTGGCCAAGCCCAAGGAACCATTCTTGACCAAAAAATAATTTTTCATATTTTTTAGTATTTTTGGAAAATAGAAAAACACTTAAAAAATCAAGAAAAATAGTATTTGAGGTCACAAAAATATGGAAAAATGTCCAATATTTTTCCTTTTAATCCCTTGTATTTTAGACCTCACAAAAAAATCAAAATCAGATTCAATTTTAGGTGTTCCTTTGTAACCCGTACTATTGAATTTGAAGAAAAAATAATAATTGAGTCTTTTAATTTGCAATTTTGGCATTTTATAGGATCTTGACATTCAATCTAATTGTCCCCCATTTCAATTTGACCTAATTGCTCGGACAAGCTGTTCAATTGCAAACATAATTGCATTTTAGTCCTTGAAATTGAGCATAATCGAAATTACTTTCAATTCAAGGACTATAATTACAAATTGAACATGCTACCCAATGGATTACACCATTTTAAATCGATTGGCATAGGTGGTTTAACCCAATTTGATCATTTGCACCCTCAATTACACAATCCCCAATTTCCAATCAAATGAGAATTTGAGGATTTTGTAGAAATTGATGAAAACTTTTGGGCAAAACCACATTTCTAGATAGAATTCATGCCCTAGATTCGATTATGAGGTTCAATTGCAAAAATTTCCCATTAATTTGGGTTTAATTTCGAAAATGGTGAGTCGAAACCGGTTCTGACCGGTCAGACCGCCGGTCCGACCGGTCAAACCGGTCCAGAACAGTGTCATCTTCTTCCCCGAGAGTCTGCGCAAATGAACAGTGAAAAGCCGAGCTTTGACAGCTAAATTGACAGACCAATCGACCACAATCGGAGACACACTGGTGGGGGTTTAAAGCTTTAGATCGTCCCCCGTTGATTGACACCAAGATCACGACCAATGGTTGCCTGAGGAGGGAGTAATCGGACGGTCAAGGTCGCCGGACCTGCAAAAGTCAACAAAAGAAAAAAATAGCTCAAATCCTTACCAAATTCGTGCGAAATAAAGCCGGCCGCAGAGCCAAATGGGATTAAACGGAATGCCCATCCTCTCCAACGTGATTCTGACCTATTTGCACGTGACCACACGTGCCAAATGGAGTTGGTTGAAGCTCCACCGTTCGGCGCCAAGACTCGAAGGGCTATATAAGCCTGTGGGAGGGCTTTCAGTTGGAGGACGGTTGGTTCAGTTCGAAGGAAAGGAACAGAATCGCGCGAGAGAGAGAGAACGCAATAGAGAGCTCGTTCTCCGACCCCTGTCGTCGAGAACTGGAGCTCGACTGCAAGGCGTCGGTTGGGCCATCTCCGGCCAAACCAAAGCCAGGGAAGACCATCTAAAGTTCGCCCAAAGTGTCAGGAAGCAATCGCCACCGGCAAAGCCTCGCGAAATCGCAAGAACAGGTAAATCATAGCTTCGAGTTCTTCATTGAGCTTCAATGGCAGACCTTGCATTCCTTGCTCAATCATGCAATTACTGTGTGCGTTTCATTCCCCGAACATCACTGACCACGCTCGCATCTCCATTTTGCATCGACTTTGCTCGCACACCCTGAATCGAGTCCTCCGATTTAGCCTCCATAGCCGATCCTTGCCCAGCCAAATCTGGGCCGAGCGAGCTCGATCGGAGCTCGAGGTAAGTCTCCTAAACATTGAATGATGCTTCCCTGTTAATGAGTTGGTTCATTACGCCATGAATCGAGCGATTTGAGTGTATGTGTACGTACTGGTTCATGTTCGATCGTGCTTGGCCCCGTGAATGGATTCGCGTAATCTTGAGATATGTTAGAATAGATGCGATTGCGAGTCGATTGCCGTTAGTTTCATGAGGTTTCATCGAGAGTTCATCGTCAGATCATCGTCGGAGAGCCACAGCCGTCCATTCTGCCGGAGTCGCGAGGTTGAAGACGAAGCTGACATGGCGCGGTCAACCGGTCAAAGTCCTAGTTGGCATTCGGCCATTGGTCCACGTGGTGTCGAGTCAGCACGGCCGTTAGGTCTGTTATTCAAATAAAAAAGATCGGACGGTTCAAATAAATCGAACGTAAATTCTAGTGACCGTCCGATTAGTAATTAGGTTTATCCGAAAATGTTTTAAAATCAGAAAATCAAAAATAAACTGAAACGGTGTCGTGTAGGTTAGTGGCCGTGCGGTGTCGTTTAGGTTAGTGTGAATCGACGGTCTGGATCAAGTCTCCGGATCTAATCATGGCCGTAGGTTCAAGTAATCTGATCAGACGGCTCTGATCGAGTCTTCATCCAATCTGGACCGTAGGTTTTAGTAAACAGATCTAAGCGACACGGACAAGCCACGTGGTCCATCAGGGACCGTCGGATTAAAACCGGAAAATCCAAAAATAAAAAAGTGTGATACGGCGTCGTTTTCGATCAAGGTTTCCGCGGGTTCGGGTCTGGACCGGGTCCCGACCCGAGTGGGTCGGGTCGACCCGGTCCGAATAATATTTTTTAAATAAAAAAATTCGAAAATGATTTTAAAAAAAATAATAAAAAATCAGAAAAATCCTAGAAAATCCAAAAAAAATGCTAGAAAATTCCAGAAAATTCCAAAAAAATGTGGAAAAATTGTGGAAAAATCCTAGATATTCCAGAAATCCCCAAAAATCGAGGGTTGATCACAGACAACTGGTCAACCCCATTTTTGGGGTTTCTTACCCAATTTTCCGAGACTTGACGACATTACCCTTTAGGGGTAAGTCGCCTCTTTGCATACTAGATAAGGCCGATAATGTCAAGGTAAGAATTAGGGTCGATTAGACGATCAATTCTTAGATTTGGGTTTTCGAGTCCCGCCTCTTTTCTCAAAATGACGATTTTACCCTTTAATGGGAAAACCGTCTTTCTTGTCTCAATCGAGTTCTGAAAATTACTTGAAGTTATGGTTTGGGTCAGGTGGACGACCGACCCTAATATTTGAGACTTTTTAGTTCTCATCTTTGTCCAAAATGATGACTTTACCCCTCTAAGGGTAAAATCACTTTTAAATTCCAGAAAAATCCTGGAAATTCCAGAAAAATAGGAAATGGATTGGATTGATGGCCAATCCTATTTCCCCTGTCTTCTGACTTCCCAATTCGTCTAAAATGACAGATTTACCCTTTTGAGGGTAAATTTTCTCCGAATTATTCAAAATTACGATTCTGCCCCTCATGGGCGAATCATGTCCAAATTACTCCTAAACCTTGATTGATACTTCTCTAGGCTAATAGGGCCTCATTAGGGATGCCATGTTGATTTCATGTGTTTTATCCGCATGTATTGGATCCTTGATTTGCGCACTTATTTTTAATGATTGTGAGTGATAGGGTAGATATTCCCATCTGCATGAACTCCTAGATTTAAGATATGTACCCCACTCGTTTGTATGAAATCCTAAAATCAGATAAACCATTCAGCTTAGGTACCGAAAGGGCGTCAACTCTGACAGTTGACGTAACTAAGTCCCCGAACCCACTTCTCTGGTTTCCGCAGGATCGAATAGACCACTCCCAACTATTCGATAGGGTTTCCGATCGTACCCTCCACGAAACGATTGGTGGCGACTCCTTGGCATGTACACTTTTTCACATGTCACTAGACCGCACTGAAGGTCGACCACGTACATCCAGCAGTTGCGACTTGGGAAATGGGCCTTGGGAGAGGCCCGCGTCCGATCCAGCCAGCGATCGGGCGGCCCATTAGCCCTCCGCGCTCGCGAGAGGGTCGCGACAGACTGGCGACTCCACTGGGGACTTATTCTAAACCAGAATCTCTGGTTACGAATTCCAGAGGACTTGAGCCGATTAAAAAGTTGTTTGGTTTATCTGACCTTATTTTCTGCAGATGCTCTCGAAGGTGAGGTACGTATGCTAACTATTGTGTTAGATGTTTTTGCAGATTGGAGAGATAAGGGGTGGCGTGATTGTTGACATCTTTCCTGCAGGTTGGAGTTGGGAATGTATGTTTATGCACATACTGAAGCGGTGTTTTGATACAAACTGCTGTGCATGACTTTGCATTGTGATGATCACGACACATCGCACACACTGGCGGTCAAACCCCGACTGCAACCACCCTTAGGTTACCTTAGATAGGGAAAGGATGCGAAAAGGATCTTGTGTTCGATGGCACTTGAGACTTTCGTATTCGTTCCCGCCTACCATCTGCATTGGCGATATCTAACCCTCTTGGGTAGGTACCCTTGGGGAGGAATCTGCCTCGTGTGGATCATAGGAGCCTGAGCCGTAGGTTCCTCACCTGATTTTCGATTTTCTTTAGAGTATACCCACTTGTCTCATGCGCATGTCCATGGATGGTTGGTATACCTAAAACCACCCATTGATACAGGGGGCATTCCACATCCCCCAAAGTGTGGTTGGTAAGACATTTATCTCTAAACGTACCTTATTTCCTGCTCCATGATATGACTCATACATTGCATACATCCACGTGCATTCACATCATGAAGATTACTCGGGTGACTAATGAGAACAACAATGATTATGGGGTAGGATGTCGCTGTTCCCTAAGAGCTCGACGGAGTTGGTGACCTTCGAGTACTTGAGAAAAGTTACTCGCCCCGGACCAAACACGAGGCTACACTTTACTAGATTCGTGTATGGTCGGGAACTGACTGGACGTAAGCTGGGGTATGCTGAAGACTGTCAAACCCGCTACTATGCTGATAATCTCAGATTCAAGCGACAATCAGACGAAATGATGAAGGATTATCTGGAGATAAAGAGACAACGTCGCAACCAGCTAGCTAGGGAAGCGTACGCTCGCAAGAAGGCTGAATTGCTGGCCAAAGAGAACATACCCATGATTACTTTTTGGGGTAGGAAGAGACGCCCTGCAATCAAGACCAAGCCAAGGCGTATCACAATCAAGAAAATAGAACCCGAGAAGGCTTCCGAAGTCATCGTACCCTGGACTAGAAAGTGGCCAGAGGAACTACAACCTCTTGACCAAACCACTGAAGATAACTCCCCTACCCTAGATTAAAGGAGAATTCCTGACCGACTGTCATTTGGGTAGACTTCTGAAGAAAGAGTGATCTAGACCCTCACGTTCCATTGTCTTTTATGGCTTTCTTGTTTGAAAAACCTTTCTTTACCGTTCTTCTATTAGACATCTTGACTGTAATAAGAGTACATCCCACTTTGCTCCTTTGATGTGTTGACCAATGGAACGTGACATTGCTATTCCCTTTAGTCACTGAGTAAACCTGACTAAATTGCATAATTCACTTCCCTGAAATGCAAATTAGGCTTTGAGTCAGGCTTTCAAGACCTGAAAAAGGGTCCTAATCTCCATTTCTTCAAATTGAACTATGCAATCAAGTTAGCTCATGCATGCTTCATGACATCTGCATATTCATACATTTAAAGTAATTTCTGGCGATTGACCTTTTAAAATCATTTGCATATTTTAGACTTGATGGGAAAGAATGATATTCAAGTGTTCAAGATCCCCCGAGCTGAACTCCAATCATGGTGGGATGGCATGGGCGAAGCCAGCCAGAAGTATGCGGAGTCACGACTAGGATACCTACTGGACCTACTGAAGATTGAGTGCCCACCTGCCTTTATTCAAGCCATGGCGCTCTACTGGGATCCTACCACCGCTACATTTTGCATGGAAGGATTAGAGATCACTCCCACTATCGAGGAATACAGCGCTGTCATCGGAGTTGAATTCACCCCTACGCTCGTCCGACCCCCTATAGGACTTGAACCCCTAAGTCAGGTAGCTGAGTTCCTTGATACAAACCTAAATGAAGTCAAAGTAGATGCGAAAAGCAATTCTGGAAGAGTTTCCCTATCCTTCCTTATAGACCGATTTTCCCGCCTTCCTGCTTCTAAAGGAACCAAATCTGGTAGAGCCTTTATCTTGGCATTCTTTAGCTTTGTGCTATTCCCAATCTCAACTGTCACCTTCGACCCTATCATGGCTATAGTAGCTAGGCAAGTCTGTTGTGGGTGGGATTACTCAAACATCCTCCTTGCCGAAACCTTCCTCTCCCTAAATCGTTTCAAGAAAAGCAAAAAGGGAATCTTTAGAGCTTCTAGTGATCTGCCGTATCTGTGGTTCACATCCCATATCAGACAATTCCACATCCGCATGGGTTTCACTGAAATCAGCCCCAATGCACACCCTCTTAAAACATTTGCTAGGACCCATACACGTGTTCCTAAGTTCAACTTCATAGAATGGAAGAACTTCCTCAAAGTCCTAAAACCCGAACAACTCCGATGGCGGCTAAGGTTGCCGACGCTAAGCAAAGTCAGATTGACCTGCGATGACGGGAATCCAGTTCCCTTGCTAGGATTCACAGGCGCTACTGCATACTACCCAAGGAGCGTGATTCGGCAGTTTGGGGCACTACAAGAGATTCCTTCTTCACCACGACCTTGTGTCTTTTCCTTTGACTTACCAAACCAGACCCTCACAGAGGAGGAGAAGAAACAACTTGAAGCCAAGGTGGCATCCATCATACTCTCCTTGAAGAATTCCCAGGCTGAAGAAATAAGTTGGCCAGAAGACATGACTCGAGAAGAAAACACTCATAGAGCCACCACAGAATACATTCAACATTTCAAAGCGATCCGATGAAGCCTTGTCGAGCCCTACATACCTGAATACATCGTGCCATACGTACCTGGAATAGAGCCCTACATACCCGAAGACATGGGGCCACTGTCGTGTTCAGAAGACGAGGAGCCCCAAGCTGAAGAGGGAAATCTATACTGGGATGATGAGGATACCTTAGGCTTCAAACGTCCTAGACTTGAATAGACTATTCTGTCAAGTGTAAAATAAGCAAGCATTGTGATGCCTTCTCATACATTCTCATTTCTGTGGAATACTATCTTAAACACATGAGCATGAATGTGAACATGTTTTTACAAATGCATAAAAACTATCGTCAGAAATTACGCTTCTTTCAATTCCATGAGTTCTTGTCGAGAAATGATTAAAAGAACTACTTACATGAGGCTAAGGCTCACAAGGTAGCCCTTTTTCTCATCTACTGGCAAGAAGCATGCAACTGAAAGAATTAGCTGCTTCTTTTTGCTAAATAAGCGAAGCACTCACAGAGATCTTTTTAAACAGGTACACTCTCATCACGGAATTGCCAACGCATCGTTTCCGTACCCGCCTAAAGACAAGAATGGAACAGCAGGAATTGACTCCGTGCGTAGGCATGTTGGAATCTCAGATGACTGCCCTGGCAACTATGATGGCTGACATTAAGGCCATGCTGGAGAACAACCAAGCTAGACAGACGACCGCCCACAATCAGAACAACTCAGGCCCTTCCATGGTACCTGATGTAACAGATAAAGAAGCAACCAGGGATACCCAACATACAGAGGAAAACGTTCATGAACCAAATAGTCGGGCACAACAAGAAGCCTCGCCTGTTGTCATCAACCTTGAAAAAGAGGAGAAGGGAAAACAAACTGTGAAGACAGAGGCAGAGGCTAAGAGATTGGCCAAGATCGAAGAATGCCTGAGCAGTCAAGGCTATGAGCTGGCCCGCTTCGACAAAATATCTCCTTTCGCTAAAATAGAGACTCCTCCTGACTATAGGGAGCCAGAGTTCGTGAGAAAATACAATGGGACAGGCTGTCCCCGTGCCCACCTCAAGTACTACCTGCGCAAGATGGCGCACTACTCGGATTACATTCCGTTGTTAATGAACACATTCCAAGAGAGTTTGGCTGGCGCCACTCTGGCTTGGTTTATTGAGCTAGACTTAGAGGATTATGACGGATGGGAGGACCTTGCAGAAGACTTCCTCAGGCAGTACAAATTTAACACGGCTACAGCCCCAACAAGAGAAGACCTCCTACGAACTTCAAAAACGAGGGGCGAATCGATCAGGACATATGCTCAGAGGTGGCGAGCCTTGGCTACCCAAGTAAAGCCTTCAATCCCAGAAGAGGAGCTGATCGACTTATTCCTAAAAGCACTCCCCTACGAGTACTTTGACAGACTGAACACTTCTGGATGTCAGACATTCGCACACCTGATTAAGGTTGCTGAGAGGCTGGAATGGGCCTTGAAAGAAAGAAGGCCTCAGGAAGCTCCTACTAGGAAGCAGTATCCTCTGAGGAAGGAAAGAGAAGCCGGACTGGACATAGCATTTATACTAGATCCCCACAAGTTAAAGTCATTTGGCAATTCTAATCAGGCCAAAGGCGGATCATCCTGGTCAGCGCCAAAAGTACAAGAGCCTAGAAGAAAGCAACCCCAGAGGCAATTCTCTCAGCTCCCGAGACCTTTATCCAAGCTACTCCCGATGCTGCTGGAGCAACACTTGGTGGCAAAAGAACCACCTAGGGCAAACCCCGCAAGATATCCTGGCTTTGATGAGAGCCAGACCTGTGCCTACCATATGGGCGAAAGAGGGCATAATGTGGATAACTGCTATGTCCTGAAGCTGAAAGTGCAAGCCCTAATTGATAGTCAGATTTTGAAATTTGACAATGCAGCCCCAAATGTACAAGAAAATCCGTTGCCAGATCATCAAGCAATAGGGGCAATATTCGCTGAAGAAGAAGAGGACTACCTTAAACTGAAGGTAGATGTGCCTAAGCTGGCCAACCTGCTAACAACCGCTTCATCATACCCAAAAGAGGGGAAGATATCAACCGACCAAAGGAAGTTGTGTATCAACAAGATGAAGAGCTTGGGGATAATGTCCGACATTACTGATGAAGAATTCGAAGGGATTGAAGCATCTCTATCTTTGAAAGGAAACCACTTCTTGATCACAGCTGAACAGAGTAGCACCTGTGGTACCTCACGTGAGAAATTGGCAAACGATCTGGGGCCGGCCACTCAATCAGAAGAAGAATTTGAAGAAGACGAAATAGAAGCCAGGAGGAGAAGTCTAGCAGACCTCAAATTTATGGTTGACGCACTTGAGAAGAGCGAAATTATAGACAACCTGGGTCAAGATTCCGGAGGATACAATTTCAAGGTGAAATATTCGGCCCCTCCCAGCTTTTATCAAAAGATTGAAGACATCATACCGGACGGATGGGGAGGTATGGATGATCTCTCTCAACCAGAAACCTCAAAAGGTATGGAAGAACTCGACAACGCCATATTGATGATCGAAGTAGCCACGGCCGTGGTGATCAGATTGCATGAGCTGGATAGCCTGAGCAAGGTGGAAGATTGCCCAGTGAGGCCTGTCGTAATTCAATTGCCTCAGGAGGAAGAAAGCAACACGTCAGGGCCAGAGATACCTCATCAGACAACTGTAACGATAAAAGTCCCCCCAGTAGAAGAGTATGATCCCAAAGCTGTTCATTGGGACTATGGGACCACACAAGTAGATGCAATAATGAGGTCTGGAAGATTTTATGCCCCCAGAGAGGGAGAATCCGAAAAAAAGATGTCTCAAAGGAAGATGCCGAAAAGCTCGTATCGATCATCAAAACCAGTGAGTTTGAAGTGATAGAGCAGCTGAGGAAGATGCCCGCTCAGATATCCCTGCTAGACCTATTCATCAATTCAGAGAAGCACAAGAACGCACTATTGAAGGTACTCAATGAAGTACATGTCCCTGAAACAATCAATGAGGTACAACTAGGGGACTTTGTAGGAGCAATTCTCTTAAAAGATCAGTTGAGCTTCTCTGACGAGGACTTCCCTATGGAAGGAAGAGGGCACAACAAAGCCTTATACATCTCTGCCCAATGTAACGGCAAAAGAGTGGCACACGTATTGATCGATAATGGATCAGCCTTTAACATCTGTCCTTTGGCTACCATAAGGAGGCTGGGAATCAAGGAAGAGATGATCAAGACATCCAAGACAGCTGTGAGAGCATTCGACGGCATGAGGAAGACTGTAGAAGGAGAGATCGAGCTTGACGTATTCATCGGCCCGACAAAGTTCTCTATAAACTTTCAAGTAATGGATCTGCCCAGTGCATTTGGATTCTTGCTAGGAAGACCTTGGATCCATACAGCAGGAGCTGTCCCTTCGAGCCTGCACCAAAAAGTACGTTTCGTTGTAGATGGGAAGGTGATTACCGTACATGGGGAAGTCGACCTCCAGGCATACCAGAACAGTGCCATTCCCTATATTGAACCTGAAGAGAAAGCTGAAGCGAGCTATCACTCCCTAGAGTTGGTAGTAACAGTTCATACCCCAGTAGGGTCGAAGTTGAAAACTCCCTACATCTCAGAAGCCAGTCTTCTACCAGCTAAGATGCTGCTGGCATACGGGTTCAATCCTGAAAAAGGCCTAGGCAAACATAATCAGGGTATAAATGCCCCGCTACAGTTGAAGGCTAATCCACATAAAATGGGCTTGGGGTACCAGAAGTATCCCATGAATGATTCTGTCCCGAAAACAACAGGCCGAGGCCGAAGCAAAAGCCTGGGACGCCGTGGAGGCGAAAACAGCCCGAATAGCTCATTCATCGGTTCTCCAACCTGGAAGGGAAGGTCTCGAATGTTCAAGAATCCCTTAAATACCTACTTCGACCAGAACTCCAAATGGCTATCTGAAGAGGGTATCACTTCGCCGATGGAACCAGATCTGACAAATCCTTTTCTCAAAGATGACTCTGTGAATGTCGTCATGGAGTGGTTGGACAGTGAAGCCACTTCTTCTGAGTAAATAGACTCTTCCTTCATCTTTAAATACTGTGTTTAGAACTTTCTGCATTTCACTGTATTTTTTTTCCTTATTGAACGCATAAGAAAACGCCTTTGGATCTCCGGCCGTTGGTCCAAATAGCACATCTTGTAACGCGGCCCATTTCGCATTCAATAAAACCACGCATGTTTTGTTAAGGACATATGGAACCACGAATCAGCCCGATGATGATAATGGTCTTCCATATAGAAGCTTGAGGCCTGATTTGCCATATGATTCCTAATCTTCAAAAGATTTTCAAGGGGCCGGGATATCCAATGACATGAGGATTAGTCCCATCTGTACCTACATCTATTTCGAAAAACTTTTTCAAAAAGACTTTACATAAGCATGCATGCCATTTTTACTAAGCACAAACTAACCATACTCATGACATTTCAGGCATATCATCTCAAACATGCATACCAGGTTGTTACAAAATTCGGATCCCTCCATTAACCACTCCTATAACATTGAGGAAGATGAAGACGAGGATTACGCGTCTATCCGTAGGGATTGGAACACCTTTGAAGAATCAAAGCCTCCTACCTCAGAAGAACCAATTGTCATTAATTTGGGAGACACCATGAACGTCAAAGAGGTCAAGATCGGCGGACACCTATCCCGTGATGAAAGGCTCGAGTTCACCAAGCTACTAAAAGAATATCAAGACATCTTCGCATGGTCTTACGCGGATATGCCAGGCCTTGATCCTAAGATTGTGGAACATGCATTGCCCACGGATCCTGGCATCAAACCTGTCAAACAAGGCAGTAGGCGGATGAAAGCCGAGTTAGAAGACAAGATTAAGGAAGAAGTCATGAAACTCCTTAGGGTAGGCTTCATTGAAGCTATCCCATATTCAGACTGGGTTGCAAATATAGTCCCCGTCATGAAGAAAGACGGAAAAGTTCGGATCTGCGTAGATTACCGAGATCTGAATAGAGCAAGCCCAAAAGATGATTTTCCGCTCCCCCACATTGATGTATTGGTGGATAGTACGGCGGGTTATGAATTATTCTCATTCATGGATGGATTCTCGGGATACAACCAAATCTCCATGAAACAAGAAGACAAACCCAAGACTGCATTTACCGCACCATGGGGGAATTTTTGCTACAAAGTCATGCCCTTTGGATTGAAAAACGCCGGGGCTACCTACCAGAAGGCTATGGTCACGTTATTCCATGATATGATCCACAAAGAGATTGAAGTATATGTTGATGACATGATCGCTAAATCCAAGAAAGGACAAGATCACATACAGGTATTAAGAAAATTATTTGAGCGCCTGCGCAAATACAAGTTAAAGCTGAACCCTAACAAATGCGTGTTTGGGGCAAGATCCGGGAAACTCCTTGGATTCATAGTCAGCGACAGGGGCATTGAGATTGATCCCTCAAAAATCCAGGCCATCCACGATTTATCAACTCCATCCACAGTAAAAGAAGTGAGAAGCCTTCTAGGGAGATTGAACTATATTGCCAGGTTCATCAATCAGCTGTCTGATGTGGCTAAGCCAATCTTCAAATTGCTTAAGAAAGGCGCGAAAATAACGTGGGACGCCGAGTGCAGCAAGGCATTCCAAATGATCAAAAACTATTTGATCACACCACCGGTGCTTGTGCCACCAATTCCCGGTCACCCATTGACCTTATACCTGACCATACGACAAGAGTCCTTGGGAGCCTTACTTACCCAGACAAGCCCGATAGATGGAAAAGAGAGGGCCATTTATTACCTGAGTAAGAAATTCACGCCATCTGAAGCAAAATATATACCAGTTGAAAGGGCCTGCGTAGCAGCAGTATGGGTACTACGAAGACTAAGGCAGTATACCCTACATCATCACATTCAACTCATAACAGAGAACGACCCCGTCAAATACCTCTTGGAGAAACCCGCTTTAATTGGGAAACTGGCAAAATGGCAAGTAATGTTGTCTGAATTTGACATTAAATGTTCTCCGCAGAAGTCGGTAAAAGGAAGAGCTATAGCGGACATGCTAGCAGAAAACTCATCGAGCACTGAATCCCCTGAAGTAACAAACACAGAAGGCCGAATTCTGAACTTAGCAGAGGATAAGTGGATCATGTATTTCGATGGTGCTGTTAACCTATCAGGGGCAGGCACTGGGGCAGTACTGATATCCCCAGATGGTCAACATTACCCTGTCGCGGCAAAGATAACTTTCCCTTGTACCAACAATATTTCAGAATATGAGGCGTGCATTCTGGGTCTACGACTGGCCCTTTCTATGGAGATACCCAGGTTACAAGTCTTTGGAGATTCCATGCTCATTATTCTACAGACACAAGGGGAGTGGAAGACGAAAGATGCAAAACTCATCCCCTACCATGAATACCTTGAAGAATTGATATTCAAGTTTGAAGAAGTGTCATTCGAGTACCTATCAAGGTCTCACAACCAATTCGCAGATGCATTAGCCACCCTAGCCTCGATGTTACAAATGATTGAAGGGTTGGATATAGAACCTCTGAGGATCGGCATTGTTGAAAAGCCAGCTTATTGCATGCTAATCGAAGAGGAATGTGATGGAGAGCCATGGTACTATGACATCAAGAATTACCTCTTGAAAAGGGAATTCCCTGAAGGATGCCTGTCAGGAGACCGAAAATACATAACCAAGATGGCCAGCAAGTTCTTCCTCAATGGACAAATTCTATACAAGAGATCGTTCGATTCCACTCTACTGAGATGCGTAGATGCCAAAGAAGCAAATATTCTCATGAAAGAGATTCATGAAGGCGCGTGTGGGCCTCACATGAACGGCCATCTCCTTGCCCGGAAGATCATGCGGCTAGGTTATTATTGGATGACCATCGAATCAGACTGCTGTCAGCACGTCCGGTCATGCCACCAATGCCAAATATACGGGGATAAGATTAACGCACCCCCGAACGAACTACACCAAATGTCTGAAGTTTGGCCTTTCTCTATGTGGGGGATAGACATGATAGGGCCTATAAATCCTGTGGCTTCGAATGGTCATCGCTTCATCTTGGTAGCGATTGATTACTTCACCAAATGGGTAGAAGCCAGCTCTTACAAGAATGTCACTGCGAGAAATGTGGCAAGATTTGTCAAAAGAGATATCATATCCCGGTATGGTACTCCTCAAGCGATCATCACAGATAATGGGTCCAACCTAAACAACAAGATTGTCGATGGTCTGCTGGATCACTTTAGCATTCGACATCTGAATTCATCTCCTTACCGCCCACAGATGAATGGGGCAGTGGAAGCAGCCAATAAGAACATCAAGAGGATTTTGGCTAAAACAGCAGAAAACTACAGGGATTGGCACGAAAGGCTGCCCTTCGCCTTGATGGCTTACCGAACGTCGATCAGGACTGCTACAGGGGCAACTCCCTATAGTTTGGTATATGGGACAGAAGCAGTTCTACCAGTAGAAGTTAAGATTCCCTCTTTGAGAATCTTATCCGAAAATAAACTCTCTGAGTCAGAGTATTTCAAGCACAGATATGAACAGCTGAACTTAATAGATGAGAAACGTCTTAAAGCCATTTGCCATGGACAAACTTACCAGAAGAGGGTAGCCAGGGCGTTCAATCGAAAGGTCAAGACCAGAAACTTCGAAGTAAATGACTTGGTAATTAGGAAAGTTTTGCCGAGTACTACCCATCCAGGGGGAAAATTCACTCCAAATTACGAAGGCCCCTACATTGTTAAGAAGATCCTCACGGGAGGAGCATTAATTCTTGTAAACTCCGAGGGAGAAGAACTCGGGCACCCTGTGAATTCAGATGCTGTGAAGAAATATTACCCTTGAAATAAAATCAGATTCCGGTCATATGCCCTGCCTCGAATTGAGCCTACTCTTCATAATAGTCTTTGCATAAGCATGTCATGCATCTATGCATACATTAGCATGTGTTCAATATTGCAGGATCCAAGGAAGCAGGGTCGCGATAAGTTGGAACGCATGATCAAGGAGACCTAACGTCATGGTGGTCAGGTGCACGTCTTCTTCTCCAAAGACTGAGAATTTCAAGAAATTTTAGAACAACTTAACCATCTTGTGTTGTTAAGAAAAATGCAGATTTTTGTGAATCTATCCACTTCCATTGGAGGGCATGATCAAGGGTAAGGTGTATCGTTCTAATTTTCTGAAATTCGAGAGCATACACTGACATATTCTTTTTATGTTTTGCAGGAATCCCTAGCCGCGCTGGGCAGGTAAGTATTCCTTTCCCAATCTTTTAGGTTTGCAAGACTGTCAGAATCCTTATTGATAGAATTTGAAGGCTTCTTGGAATCTAGCATGCATTCAAATCTCATGTCTAGAAAAACGCAAAATTCTCACAGTCATGTCATTGGCATTCATGTTTAAACTTGGAGGTTATCTGAACATGATTGAAATATGCATTGTGCATCATAAATCCCCTTGGAGGGTAAGTTTTGGAAAAAACAAAATGAACTTTTCCGACAAAAGTTATTTAAACCGTTCAAAAGGATGATTCCTCAGACAAGAGGCAAGCCTGGTCCATACACGTCCCATACACACTTGAGAGATAAGTGGAGTGGTAAGGATAGCGAGACCTTGACCTACGGACGTAAGGGTTATTCGCAGTGATTACATGGATCGAGACGACGGAGGCATTCGTTTCTCTATCATAAACACTACAGGTGATCATTGATAACCCTTTGAACGGCGATTTCATTCCATACCCCTGTCAAGAACCACCCCACATTGGGGCAAACTAGAGGTACGTCCAGCGGTATCAAGAGGTAAATGGTTAGAAATTCTCTTGCTCAGACTTGCATCAATCTTCGTGTGTTGCTTGTCATTTTAACTTCTATGGTAATTCAGGTGCTTTAGGATGACGAAAAGCATTCGTTTCTCTATCCTATACACTTTTACCCTTCGCACTGCCCAATTGAGCCTATACGTTCATTTCACAAACCCGTTGGTGATCATTGCATATTCCAAGGTGGAAACGACGTCACTTCAAGAGCGGAAGAGTTCAAAAACACAGGATTTGTGAAAAATTCCTAGATTAATGTTCGAGTGCTGAGATTCAAGCTATACATCTAGCACATTCATTTGAAAATTCCGATCCCCAAAAGAAAAGAAAAGATGGGGTCTCAAAAAAGAGAGAAGAGAAAAATTTGATCTTGGGCATCAAGAAAAAGCAAAGTGCCTGGTAAAAGCAAGGCCAATGCCCATCCAAATACTTGTACACTTGTGAATTATGTGTTTAATCTTGTAAATGCCAAAAGGGGGCATGATACCTTTGTATAGGTCACTAGTAAGAAAAATTCCAAGGGAGCTGGACAGCAAAGGATGCTCCCAAATCATGTCACACTCAGATGATGTAAGTATAGACAAGATGTTGACACCATCTCAACATAAGAGAGATATGTTCTCTAAAGACAAACGTGCGCTTCGAAGGCTGACAATGCTCTTCAAAGACTATCAATGCACTTCAAAAACTGAAGACGCTCTTTGAACCAGAAGGGACAAGATCGGCGGCAAACCGGCAGTGATCACCAATGTTTAAACCTTTCGCGTATTCTGAGCCAAAAACAAGCCTTTTTTGGTCCCCAAACCTACCTACGTTACAACCCTGAAGAGCCTTTTCAGATTAAGGCACATGGATTGACATAGGGTTTAATGTCTAAGCTTAGCTCGAAGAAGTTCGAGCAAGATTATTTCTCTCTCATTTTTGCAGGTTTCTTGACTTGTAAACCCGGAGCAGACATTGAAGACTCCTCTTCAAAAGCCTTGACTTGCACGCAAGTCCCCCTTTGAAAACCGTTGACCGAGCCCAACATTACGGTCCTTGGGAAGTCCTCCTGATCGATCGGGGCGTATTCACTACGAATAATCCTGAACCCTAGGCGCAGGTTTGATAGGAAATTCGAGAGCATTCTTGGTAAAAGACCATTATCTCAAAATGGTGAGAAGTCCTCTTTGAAGAGAATACTCCGTTGGACATTTTAACCAAACTCTTTTGGTAATGTCAGATTGTTTGATTCAAACTTTCCCCACAAGGAATTTTTGATCACTTCCGTATTTTGCAAGGTGTTTTGGATAACCTCCAACATCGTAATGCATTCATTGAAATTTTTTCATGACTATGTTAAAGTGCTGTCAGTCTGACATCAGATATCATTTAAAGACCATTGATGTGTCTTTAATAAAAAATTTTAGATTGGAGCTTCAGCAAGATTCTTGATGACTTCAGCTCCTAAAATAGCTTGTATCACTCTTGGTGAGAAACGTTTAACATGTCTAAACTTCTGCAGAATTCTTGGCAATCCCATATCTCAGAAGAGCACAACTTCTCTTGGAATCACGGTAACCCCAGATTCTAGAAGGATGCCTTGCTCTATGAAGAAGAGCTTTCAAGTTTACTTTCCTACAGGATCCCTGCTAATTCCATATCTCAGGAAAACACATTCTTATGAACAATTTTGTAGGTTTGATCTTTCTGCAGGATACTTGGAGCTCCCAGATCCCAGAATGTCACCTCACATATCAAAAGGACAATCTCCGAAATCATCCCTCTGTGAGATTTCAAATTTGCAGGTCTAAGTTTTCTGCAGGATACTTGGAATCCCCAAATCCCAGAATAACGCCTCGCATGTCGAAAGGACAATTTTCGGAATCAGCTTTCTGTGAGGTTCCGGGTAACCCCTAAACCCAGAATAGCCCATTTGATAAAGCCTGAAGGTTAGGCACACCTCACTTGTATAAATCCTAGTTAATTCCTTAGAATATAGGATCAAAATGTCCGATAATCCCTAAAAGACTGGGAGAGTCATCCATAGGTTCTTAACAGAGAAGAATCCTATTTCTCGGCCTGATCCCCCTGAAGGATCAAAACTTCTGACAATCCCTAAGAGACTGGGTGCGTCATCCATAGGTTCCTAGCAGGAAGGAGTCCTATTCATGGTCTGATCCACCATACGGATCAAAACTTCTGACAATCCCTAAGAGACTGGGTGCGTCATCCATAGGTTCCTAGCAGGAAGGAGTCCTATTCATGGTCTGATCCACCATACGGATCAAAACTTCTGACAATCCCTAAGAGACTGGGTGCGTCATCCATAGGTTCCTAGCAGGAAGGAGTCCTATTCATGGTCTGATCCACCATACGGATCAAAACTTCTGACAATCCCTAAGAGACTGGGTACGTCATTCACAGGTTCCTGTTAAGTATAGGAATCTCATTTTGGTACGGCCTACCATACAGGCTAGAGTTTAATCGCCCTAGGATACTCAAAAGACGAGTCCCTAGGTATCCACTTGATCCCGTTGTACACCGCGCATGCCGTACGAGCATCAGGCAGGTAATCAACAGGTAAGTAACAGGTGGGTCTCTCTACTTTCTCTCTCACTTCAGCTAAAGAATGCAGAACAGAACGTTCACCAGCGGGACAAGAAAGATTGAGTGTGAAGATTCGTTTTTCTTTTCCACAGTTGAGTCGGTCTAGACTCAGGCGTCAGCTGTCTTTGAAAGAAACCTCTCACGAGATTCCTCTCAAAGAGGGGCAGCTGTTGACACCTGATTTTTGACCCAGCCTTTTTCATTTTTATTTTTTGAAAAATCATAAAAAATTCATAAAAAGTCAAAAAATTACAAAATCAACTTTGGTGGCCTTGGCCAAGCCCAAGGAACCATTCTTGACCAAAAAATAATTTTTCATATTTTTCATATTTTTTAGTATTTTTGGAAAATAGAAAAACACTTAAAAAATCAAGAAAAATAGTATTTGAGGTCAAAAAAATATGGAAAAATGTCCAATATTTTTCCTTTTAATCCCTTGTATTTTCGACCTCACAAAAAAATCAAAATCAGATTCAATTTTAGGTGTTCCTTTGTAACCCGTACTATTGAATTTGAAGAAAAAATAATAATTGAGTCTTTTAATTTGCAATTTTGGCATTTTATAGGATCTTGACATTCAATCTAATTGTCCCCCATTTCAATTTGACCTAATTGCTCGGACAAGCTGTTCAATTGCAAACATAATTGCATTTTAGTCCTTGAAATTGAGCATAATCGAAATTACTTTCAATTCAAGGACTATAATTACAAATTGAACATGCTACCCAATGGATTACACCATTTTAAATCGATTGGCATAGGTGGTTTAACCCAATTTGATCATTTTCACCCTCAATTACACAATCCCAAATTTCCAATCAAATGAGAATTTGGGGATTTTGTAGAAATTGATGAAAACTTTTGGGCAAAACCACATTTCTAGATAGAATTCATGCCCTAGATTCGATTATGAGGTTCAATTGCAAAAATTTCCCATTAATTTGGGTTTAATTTCGAAAATGGTGAGTCGAAACCGGTTCTGACCGGTCAGACCGCCGGTCCGACCGGTCAAACCGGTCAAACCGGTCCAGAACAGTGTCATCTTCTTCCCCGAGAGTCTGCGCAAATGAACAGTGAAAAGCCGAGCTTTGACAGCTAAATTGACAGACCAATCGACCACAATCGGAGACACACTGGTGGGGGTTTAAAGCTTTAGATCGTCCCCCGTTGATTGACACCAAGATCACGACCAATGGTTGCCTGAGGAGGGAGTAATCGGACGGTCAAGGTCGCCGGACCTGCAAAAGTCAACAAAAGCAAAAAATAGCTCAAATCCTTGCCAAATTCGTGCGAAATAAAGCCGGCCGCAGAGCCAAATGGGATTAAACGGAATGCCCATCCTCTCCAACGTGATTCTGACCTATTTGCACGTGACCACACGTGCCAAATGGAGTTGGTTGAAGCTCCACCGTTCGGCGCCAAGACTCGAAGGGCTATATAAGCCTGTGGGAGGGCTTTCAGTTGGAGGACGGTTGGTTCAGTTCGAAGGAAAGGAACAGAATCGCGCGAGAGAGAGAGAACGCAATAGAGAGCTCGTTCTCCGACCCCTGTCGTCGAGAACTGGAGCTCGACTGCAAGGCGTCGGTTGGGCCATCTCCGGCCAAACCAAAGCCAGGGAAGACCATCTAAAGTTCGCCCAAAGTGTCAGGAAGCAATCGCCACCGGCAAAGCCTCGCGAAATCGCAAGAACAAGTAAATCATAGCTTCGAGTTCTTCATTGAGCTTCAATGGCAGACCTTGCATTCCTTGCTCAATCATGCAATTACTGTGTGCGTTTCATTCCCCGAACATCACTGACCACGCTCGCATCTCCATTTTGCATCGACTTTGCTCGCACACCCTGAATCGAGTCCTCCGATTTAGCCTCCATAGCCGATCCTTGCCCAGCCAAATCTGGGCCGAGCGAGCTCGATCGGAGCTCGAGGTAAGTCTCCTAAACATTGAATGATGCTTCCCTGTTAATGAGTTGGTTCATTACGCCATGAATCGAGCGATTTGAGTGTATGTGTACGTACTGGTTCATGTTCGATCGTGCTTGGCCCCGTGAATGGATTCGCGTAATCTTGAGATATGTTAGAATAGATGCGATTGCGAGTCGATTGCCGTTAGTTTCATGAGGTTTCATCGAGAGTTCATCGTCAGATCATCGTCGGAGAGCCACAGCCGTCCATTCTGCCGGAGTCGCGAGGTTGAAGACGAAGCTGACATGGCGCGGTCAACCGGTCAAAGTCCTAGTTGGCATTCGGCCATTGGTCCACGTGGTGTCGAGTCAGCACGGCCGTTAGGTCTGTTATTCAAATAAAAAAGATCGGACGGTTCAAATAAATCGAACGTAAATTCTAGTGACCGTCCGATTAGTAATTAGGTTTATCCGAAAATGTTTTAAAATCAGAAAATCAAAAATAAACTGAAACGATGTCGTGTATGTTAGTGGCCGTGCGGTGTCGTTTAGGTTAGTGTGAATCGACGGTCTGGATCAAGTCTCCGGATCTAATCATGGCCGTAGGTTCAAGTAATCTGATCAGACGGCTCTGATCGAGTCTTCATCCAATCTGGACCGTAGGTTTTAGTAAACAGATCTAAGCGACACAGACAAGCCACGTGGTCCATCAGGGACCGTCGGATTAAAACCGGAAAATCCAAAAATAAAAAAGTGTGATACGGCGTCGTTTTCGATCAAGGTTTCCGCGGGTTCGGGTCTGGACCGGGTCCCGACCCGAGTGGGTCGGGTCGACCCGGTCCGAATAATATTTTTTAAATAAAAAAATTCGAAAATGATTTTAAAAAAAATAATAAAAAATCAGAAAAATCCTAGAAAATCCAAAAAAAAATGCTAGAAAATTCCAAAAAATTCCAAAAAAATGTGGAAAAATTGTGGAAAAATCCTAGATATTCCAGAAATCCCCAAAAATCGAGGGTTGATCACAGACAACTGGTCAACCCCATTTTTGGGGTTTCTTACCCAATTTTCCGAGACTTGACGACATTACCCTTTAGGGGTAAGTCGCCTCTTTGCATACTAGATAAGGCCGATAATGTCAAGGTAAGAATTAGGGTCGATTAGACGATCAATTCTTAGATTTGGGTTTTCGAGTCCCGCCTCTTTTCTCAAAATGACGATTTTACCCTTTAATGGGAAAACCGTCTTTCTTGTCTCAATCGAGTTCTGAAAATTACTTGAAGTTATGGTTTGGGTCAGGTGGACGACCGACCCTAATATTTGAGACTTTTTAGTTCTCATCTTTGTCCAAAATGACGACTTTACCCCTCTAAGGGTAAAATCACTTTTAAATTCCAGAAAAATCCTGGAAATTCCAGAAAAATAGGAAATGGATTGGATTGATGGCCAATCCTATTTCCCCTGTCTTCTGACTTCCCAATTCGTCTAAAATGACAGATTTACCCTTTTGAGGGTAAATTTTCTCCGAATTATTCAAAATTACGATTCTGCCCCTCATGGGCGAATCATGTCCAAATTACTCCTAAACCTTGATTGATACTTCTCTAGGCTAATAGGGCCTCATTAGGGATGCCATGTTGATTTCATGTGTTTTATCCGCATGTATTGGATCCTTGATTTGCGCACTTATTTTTAATGATTGTGAGTGATAGGGTAGATATTCCCATCTGCATGAACTCCTAGATTTAAGATATGTACCCCACTCGTTTGTATGAAATCCTAAGATCAGATAAACCATTCAGCTTAGGTACCGAAAGGGCGTCAACTCTGACAGTTGACGTAACTAAGTCCCCGAACCCACTTCTCTGGTTTCCGCAGGATCGAATAGACCACTCCCAACTATTCGATAGGGTTTCCGATCGTACCCTCCACGAAACGATTGGTGGCGACTCCTTGGCATGTACACTTTTTCACATGTCACTAGACCGCACTGAAGGTCGACCACGTACATCCAGCAGTTGCGACTTGGGAAATGGGCCTTGGGAGAGGCCCGCGTCCGATCCAGCCAGCGATCGGGCGGCCCATTAGCCCTCCGCGCTCGCGAGAGGGTCGCGACAGTCGTTCCTTTCCAGCTGCGAGTCGCGAGGATCTAGTGGCCGACACCCACACCACGCGACCACAACCTCTGTTTTGTGCCGTCCGCCCATCCACCAGGTCTCAGCCGTCGCTACCACTAGCTTGAGTCGTCGTCGGCTTCCTTGACTCGGGATCTACGAGACCCAAGGACCCCGATCCGTAGCTCGGCCTCCTTTGTCTAGTCGTTGTTGAGCCTCAACGCCGACTTAAGCCATCGCCGCTGCTAGCCGTTCTCGCCGTCGGCCCGCTGTTCTCTACAGCGTCGACCTGAGCTCAGCCCCGTGGCTACCCGTATTCCCGTCATCGCCAGATCCGAGCTCGAGAGCTCTGAAATCTGCAAGCTCCACCCTTCTCTGTTTCAGTTGGACAGCGTTTCACCAGCCACCCACGAGCCGGTTGTTGCCTTGACGCTCCTCCACTACACCCCGACCACCGCGACCTCGACTCGTGAGCCTCGGGGTACACAGCCGCAACCAGTTGAGGTCGCGCAATCCTCCACCTCAGCCAGTGACGACCCCACCAGATCTGCTCGTCGCTCCACCCAACCGCGCCGTCACCGACCCAGGCGAGGCCTCGACGGGGGTCGCCCGGCCCTGGCGACCCCCCTCGGCCATCCCCCACCCCTCGCCGGCCATTGCCGGCAATGGCGGGGGCGGCGAGGGTCAGGCCCAACAGAGAAGCTTTTTTTTTTTAATTTGTAGGGTATTTTACAGTTTAAGTTTAATTTTTTTAAAAAAAATAACTCTTGTAATGGCGTTGAAAATCCATGTGGCATCCACGTGTATTTGTTTTTTTTTTAAATTGACACGTAATATTAAAAAATTAATAAAAAATGACATGTGTATTGTTTGGTCGGAATTGGCACTAAACTAAACGTTTTTGGCCGGAATTGGCACTAAAGTGATCGCCGAAGATAAATATTGGCACTTAAGTGAGCCGACGAAAAAAATTGGCACTAAAGTGAGTGCCGTACATAAATATTGACACTTCTGCTGTCTTTCTGCCCATTTATATGATAAAAAAAAAATTATGATATTCTTTATAAAAAAATGATGGTATTTAAGTGAATGCTATGATACTTGTGATGTCATTTTCTCCTTTTAGGACGTTAGAATTTTTTCTTCTTGGACTCGATTGTGACTTTTTGGACTCGCAATGTCCCCAGGAATTTGGTCCCAACCAATTTGTGCGAAATCCGGAGAATTTGATAGAGAAAGTCGTTCAGGAGAGTGACGAAAAGTCAAGGCCTTTCCTCGTGCGAGTTATTAGTCAACTTTCCAGAAGGTCAGGCCCTAATTTGGGCCACACAATTTGCAAGTCTAAGCGAAAAAGCAAAGTCTTCTCACTCGGCATTCCTGAAGCCAAAAACTTGCCGTGTTTGACCCATTCTTGCAGAAATGATAGCTGATGGAAAATGGCACCCAGAGTACACTTTAATGAAAAATTACCAGAAAAATCATAAATCCAATTATGCGGATATCAATTTGACTAATTCAGTCTTAAATTTTTTGAGCATTTGCCAATGTAATCCTTTCTACCAATTTTGATTGGAAATCGCTGAGGTGGACGACGGTAGCTGCCGTTGGCATTTTTTACATTTCTTTTAACAAAGTAAAAAAAGAAAAATATTCAGAAGTCCTTTAAAATTTTGCATAAAATGTAAATGCCAACGCGGGCCACTTTCAGTCAAAATCAGCAAAAAGGCATTATATCATCACCATAGAAATGGATTAATAAAAGGAGCAAGAAAACTCTAATCACTGCCACAGGAATTAAGACAAATCGTAGAAATATTTTAAATGATTAGAATCATTCACTTGGTAGATCTTGATCTCACAAACAACATACTAACATTTCAGCTACATGGGAGTACAAGTCAATTTCACAACTCAAAGGCCGAAGGCCTTCCTGACTTCCTCCATCAACTCTCGCAGCTACTGTTCTTTTTGTGCCGACATATATGGCAATGAGTCAGTTGGCTTAAACACGGCCCATAGCCATAACTTGAACATTTTGAATTAGTTTTTCTGTTTGCTCCTTGGTCTCCAGAAACCAAGCTTCGCTTTATAGTAGCTAAGGTCAGAAATGAAACACGAAAAATGTGTATTGACATAAGAAAAACAAATCACCTCCCGCTGCGAAACTGCTCGCCACTTCATCTGTAGAAACAAATACATCTTGCAAGCTTAAAAATATGCCCTCTACCCAAGTATCCTCAACTGGGATAGCAACAACAGGTTGTAATGCAGCAATTTCTGGACCTTGTGGAGGAGCCACTATCTCAACTTGTGGCGGAGCAGCACTATCTCAACTTGTGGAGGATCAACAAAGTGCAGTTAGAGTAACTCATAGTAGTGTTTTCGCTCATGGTAGTGTTTTCGTTGCTCCGGATCTAAACCAGGACAAGGTGTGATGCCTTTCCTAGGCAGCCCTCCCAAGTGAAATTTGATCCTCTCCTCGGTAATATTGGAAACGATTCTTGGAAATTACAATGTGCGCGGAAGCATAGTTTGGATAATAATTTATGTTTTAATGTGTGCAAGTGTACATGTGTGTGCGGTAAGCATGGATATAGAGGAATGAACAAGGGTGAGGAATATAGGCCTAGGCATGGTTTACGGGATAAAAATAGTTTATGTTAGTGTAACAAAATAGCCTTTTTATAGGCAATTACGACCGACTTTATTTGTTGACTTTTTCAAAGAACCTAGAAAATTCTACATGCCTCCTGAAGGCTTGATTTTTTTTATTCTTTTTGAATTTTTCTACCCAATTTTAGACTACAAATTTCTAGATAATTCTACATATTTCTACTCTAGAAATTGGATCACAAATTCCAACCACCATTTGGACGTCTCCACTTAGTATCCTTGCGGATCCTCTTTTGGAATATCCATCTAGAACCCAGTCCAAAATTGACCAAAATCAGGTAATAAGAACTAAGAAGGAAATAGCATATCCCAGTTAGTCCTCAATTTGAGGACTAAAGTATTAACAATAACCATATTAAATTTGCAGCACTAATTGTCGACATCTGTCCACAAGAATAAAAAAATGAGATAGCATATCCCAATTACTCCTGAATTTGACGACTAATGTATTAACAATAACCATTTTAAAGTTGCATCAATTAGGATTTGTATAGCAACGGTGTTGACATTTATCTATCTACAACTATATGCGAATAAAATGTAAAACCGGTTATCTCTGTCTCGGGAATCAATCGACCTTGATTGTGGATTAGGTTGTGTCGAAAATCGATCTTCACTATACTTAGGTAGTTATAATATCTTGCTAGAGGCCGCTTATGACTTGTGGGCCAAAAACGGTTTTGAACACACTGTTATTGTTTAGTGAACCTACATGGTCGCACACAATAGCAAACTAAGTTAATATTTTCTATGCGCCTTGATCTACTTAAGAAGTAGTTTTTTAATTTATGCTCATATTCTAAATATCCACGCGATCGTGCACGTTATAAGATAACGATTAATCGCACGATTGAAGGTTGACGGTTTGGCGGGCCCAAATTGCCCAGCCCCGCTTCTTTTAATTCGTGTAGATAATGAGGCTGCATATATAGTATGGGTGATGAGCGAAAAACCCCCAAAGAGAGAAAGAAAACGCCTCCAGGAGAACACATAAAGAACCGTTCTCTATCCATAGATCTTTGAGAGAGTCTCGAAAATCAAAAAGGCGAAGGAACTCCAAGATCTTTAATTAGCACTTGATCGTTGGAGACAGCAGTTTGTGTGTGTGTATACCGATAGAGGTGCAACACTTGAGGCGCTAATCCAAACACAACAAATTGTCAATTTATCTCAAATCTGCAAAAGGTGCGTCTTGAACTTGTATTTCAATTTCCATATACGCATGAATCCTGTATAGGGTTTCGGTATTCCGCTGCGTTTTTAATAACTAAGAAACCCAACACAAACCAATTTAGAGGAAGAGTATTTCTACGGTGGGCTTTGACGACCCAATTTCCAAGTGAGATGGCCTCGTGGCGACAATATGACTTTTACGGACTTGACCTGGGCCAAGAGCTACTGGCATTCTTCAATTAAAACACGTATGGCCCACGGGCTTTCGGTGGTGCTCACAATAAACTCAACAATTGTTGACACCTGATTTTTAATCATCTTTTATCTCAATTTTATTTTCAAAATTAATTAAAAATAGCAAGAAAAATTATAAAATTTCAAAATCAACTTTGGAGACCTTGGCCTAGTCTTGGGAGCCAATTTTGAGCAAAATATTTTTTTTGAATTTATTTAATTATAAAAATACCCAAAAAATATGAAAAATACCATTCGTGGTCAGAAAAAGATACAAAAATATCCCATAATTTTATTTTAATTCCGTCTTCAAGTTTTTCACTTTAAATTCTGAAAATTCGACTTGGGTCACTATGTTTCTTCACAAACATAAACCCGAATAGAACATAAAAATTCCTTTTTTGAGTCTTTTAATTTTCAATCTCCACTTCTAATAAGCTATGACATGGGTTTCTAGAGCCTCGAAGTGCAATCGGGTCCATTTGCCCTTCAATTGATCCAATTTTAACCAAAAGTGTTCAATTGCATAATTTCTTTGCAATTTAGTCTCCGGTTTCGCGAATCTTCAAATTAAATCCTTCCTAGGGATACCCATGAAAATAAAACACATCTTCCTTACAGTTTTCATCATGCTGAATCCGGTGGTGGCCTTGGTTTGTGCCAATTTGGCCTTTTAAGCTTCGAATTACTCAAAAATCAATTTCGGATCCTAGGCACGATTTGAGGTTTTCATTCAATTCCAAGCTATTCATTCATGAAAACACCCATTTCACGTGTAAAACATGCTGGGAAACCCAATTGTAACATAGATTTTACAAAAAAAAAATGGGCGAATTGGGCCCCGATTGGACTAAAACGTCATAACCGGATCCGCCGGATCGGGCCCGACCAGACCCAGCGAATCCGGGTTTGCAACCCACACACACACCAATATTTATGCACGTTTCTCTTCCCGTTTTGCTCACGATTACACCACGTCCTCTCCTCCGTTTGTCGCCTACTGCACAAAAAATGTACGACAGATCGAGTTGGCACCTGGGGATTACGAAAAAAGGACGGTCGTTGCTAAGGAGAGAGGGGAATGTCGGGTGCGATGATGATGAGAGAGGGAGGTTATTCGAGAGGGAGAGCGGGGGGAGCGAAAAAAAAAAGAAATGAGTCTTCCATTCTTAAGGGGGGACACATATAGAGCGCACAGGAACGAGTGACAGAGAGGGAGAGGTCTGGCCGGAGCTCCGGCGCTCAAAAACAGGGCACTTACACCCGAGAAGAAGAGGAGCTGTGGGGGGCGTTTTCGACCGTCATTCACGCTTAGGCCATCGTCCCTAAGCTTCAGGTAGACGAGTTCACCACCACTGAACTTAGAGCCGTCGCCACCAACTTCGAAAAAGGTCGGTTCTTCCTCCCTCACCGAAATGCTCAGTTTTCGTGTTTAGTATGCATTCTGTTCGTTTGGCTCGGTTTTGATTTTTGATCAAATCAAACCAAACCAAATGTGTACCGGTCTCATTCAGGCTCCCTTAAAACCTCTTTGAGTGTCTGTTTGCCTCAGTGATGCTTGCTTGAGTCTCAACTTTCGCTCGAACGTCATTTTTCCTAATGCATTGCACCTTTTCGATGAAATGCCTTTGAATCGCGAATGTGTGTCGGCTTTCAGCCTTGCCATTTTTGACCCCTCTGCGTGTTTAGCTCATGCCAAATATGATTCAGAACCGGTTCTAAGCATTTGTATGTCTTTTTCTTGCATAAAATCCCGTCGAAAATAATGGCCGGACCTCCCATGGTTCCCGGCCCGAGCCGAGAGCTCGAGCCGGCGCCTTCAGCGATTATCAATCTCTAAATAAACTCAGGTAAGTCTCTAAACCCCCATTGGATGCTCTCTGAACGATTGAAATAGGATTTGAACGTAAAAAAAAAATTCTGCAAAAACCTTCGCCGGAGCCGGGACTGTAGTGGTTTGGTTTGCCGGTTTCCTGTCTATTTTCGAATGTGAATTTGATTTATGTTGATGTGGGGTGTCTAAGGAGTCGAATGGTGCAAAAACGAGTGAAAAATCTTGAGTTTTGGCCTCGGTTGGGCATTTTCCGGCGACCTCACCGAAATAATGACTGTTCCGGCGAGGCGCCGGTCATCTTCTCCGGCAGGGGTAGACCGGTCAACAAGTCAAAGTTGACGTAGGTTGCCACATCGGCTTTGCGGGGCCGATTCAAGTGATTAAAGAAAACCCAGATCGGACGGTCGTAGAGGGGCCACATGTCGCGATCCGGTAATTTTCAAAATTAATAAATGGATTTAAAAAAATTAATTAAAATTGATCCAACGGCTAGGGTAGCGCCACGTGGCGAGGTGGACCGTCCGATTGGCCTCTACTTTTCAGAAATTCAGATAATTAAGGAAAAAAATTAAAAAATAGAAAAACTTTTGAAAAATCCAAAACGGTGTCGTTTTTTTTAGATCGGTTGGCGCGGCTTGGGTTTGACCTGCATCCGAAAAATATTTTTAATAATTAAAAAAATTCAGAAAATAATAAAAAAAAAATTGAAAATTCATAGTAAGAAAAAAATCATTAAAAATTCAAAAAATGGAAAAATTCAGAAAATTTTTAAAAAAAATTCCAAAAATTGGGAAATGGCCACAATCAACTGGCCATGACCTATTTTGTGTCTTTTGACTCCCGCTTTTTCCAAAAATGACGATTTTACCCTTTAGACGAATCGTTTTCCCATTAATTAGAAAAATCTAGAAAAATTTTAAAAATTTTCAAAAAATAGGAAATGGCCACAATCAAATGACCATGACCTATTTTGGGTCTTCGACCCTCAATTTTTCCAAAAATGATAATTTTTTCCTTCAGGCAAATCGTTCTCCCAAAAATCGAAAAACATCAGAAATTCCAAAAAAAATCCCAAAAAATAGAAAATGACCGCGATCAACTGGCCATGACCTATTTTGGATGTCTTGATCCCTGATCTTTCCAAAAATAATGATTTTTCCCTTTTGACAAATCGTCTCCTAAAAATCCTAATTTTTTTTTTCAAAAAATAGGAAATGACCACAATCAACTGGCCATGACCTATTTCGGGTGTCTTGATCCCCGATCCTTCTAAAAATGCGCAAATCAAGGATCCAGTGCATGCGGATAAAACACATGAAAGCAGCATGGCATCCCTAATGAGGCCCTATTAGCCTAGAGAAATATCAATCAAAGCTTAGGAACGATTTTGGCATGATTTGCCCATGAAGGGCAAAATCGTAATTTTGAGCAATTCGGGAAAATTCACCTCGAAAGGGTAGATCTGTCATTTTAGATGAATTGGGAAGTCAAAAGACAGAGGAAATAGGATTGGCCATCAATCCAATCCATTTCCTATTTTTCGAGAATTTCCAGGATTTTTCTGAGATTTTCAAGTGATTTTACCCTTGGAGGGGTAAAGTCGTCATTTGGACAAAGAAGAGAACTGAAAATCTCAAATATTAGGGTTGGTCGTCCACCTGACCCAAACCTTAATTTTAAACAATTCCCTTAACTCGATTGAGACAAGAAAGACAATTTTCCCACTGAAGGGCAAAATTGTCATTTTTAGAAAAGGGGCGGGACTCGAAAACCCAAACCTAAGAATTGGTCGCTTATTCGACCCGTATTCTTACTTTGGAATTATTGATTTTATCATACTTACACAGCAAAGGCGACTTACTCTTAAAGGGTAATGTCGTCAGGTCTCGGAAGATCGGATAAGAAACCCCAAAAATAGGGTTGACCAGTTGTCTGTGGTCAACCCTCGATTTTTGGGGATTTCTGAATGCCTAGGATTTTTCACAATTTTTCCACATTTTTTTGGAATTTTCTGGAATTTTCTAGCATTTTTTTTATTTTCTAAGATTTTTCTGATTTTTCTTTTATTTTTTAAAATCATTTTCTGATTTTTTTTATTAAAAAAAAAAAAATTATTCGGGTCGGAACCTGGCCCAGACCCGAACCCGTTGAACCAACGCTCCCCAAAACGACACCGTCCCGGCCTTCTTATTTTCAAATTATTCGAATCTGATCCAAGGGTTCTCATTGCACCACGTGGTTAGCCTATGACCGCAGGATGGTCTGACTGGAACTTACGGCTCAGATCGAATGGAGGCTTGACCAGGGCCGTCTGATCAGATTACTTGAACCTACGGCCGCGATTAGAACCTGAGACTTAATCTGAGCCGTCTAGTCCTACTAGCCTGAACGACGTCGCTCGCTAACTAACCTATACGGCACCGTTTCAACCAATTTTTATTTTCTGATTAAAATCATTCTCGAATTAACCTAATTTATAATCCGACGGCCACCATTCATTAGACTCTATTAATCTCCGCCGTTGGATCTTCCTATTCGAACAACAAACTTCAACGGCCGAGCTGACTGGACCGACACGTGGACCAATGACCTATTGCCACCTAAGCGTTTTGACTCGTTGACTTGCCAGGTCAGCATCGTCTTCAACCTCTCGACCCAACAGAATGAACGGCCGAGGAACTCCGGCGCCGATCTAACGGTGAAACCTTGATGGAATCGCGCGAAACCAAAGTCAATCGACTCGCAATCGACTCTATCTTAACATATCTAAGGATCGGGGCATATAATCAATAGAATCAAGAACATCATGCGAGTCGCCGAGTACGGCCATGGAAACTCAATCACACAGACCACGCAAGATCAGATCAATTCATTCACAGATTGACATGGCAGGAGGTGTAGAAGACTTACCTCGAGCTCCGATCGAGCTCGCACGGCCTAGATTGGGCTAGGCAAGTATGAACAGTGGTCCGCTATGGGGGCTAAGTTCGAAAACTCAATTCGAGGTATTCAGACAAAATCGATGCAAGAAGAAGATGCAATGATGGTCAGTGATATCCAAGGAGCGAAACGCACACACTAAATGCAAGAATCATTGCCAGAAATGAAGTTCGCCATTGAAGCTCAGTGTAGAATTCGAAGCTCTGGCTCACCTGTTTTCGTGGGTTTCACGTGCATGGCTGACGGCGATCGACTCAGGGGACTTTGGACGACCTCTTGACGACCTCGTGGAGCTTTGGTTTAGCCTCGGAAGGCCCAACCGGCGCTCTGCAATTTGAGCTCCAACCTTCGACCACCGCGAGGGAAGGTGAGCTCTTTCTCTCTCTCGATTCAGTTCTCTCTTCTCCAACTGAATCTCCCAACCTCCTGCTTCGCGAAGGTCTGTTGGCATATATACCTGTTTTAGATTTTGGCACGGAGCGGGGGGGACTAACTGACTTGAATCGCACGTGTAGCCACGTGATTTCAGGTCCAAACGGCGTCGGGGAGACTGGGTAATTTGCCGAGGTTCATTCGGTTTCCCGGCGAGCCCCCTTTCTCACGAATTTGACACACATTTAACCTGTTTTTGCCAAATGTTGACTTTCGCAGGTCTGTTGCTTGACTTGCCGATTGTTCCTTCCTCCGGCGACCATTGGTCGTGATCTTGGTGTCGATCGACGGGGGAAGCTGAGAGGAATAAAATGCCCACCGTTCCCCTTTCAATTGGTCGCGAATTGACCTTCAATTTGGTCTTTAAAATTCGGTCTGTTACTGTTCATTCGCACTAGTGTTTGAGGAAGACGATGACACTGTAGCAAACCGGTTCAACCGGTCCGACCGGCGGTCTGACCGGTCAGAACCGGTTCCGACTTACCATTTTCCAAATTTAACCCAAATTAATGGGAAAATTTTGCAATTGAACCTCAAAATCGAATCTAGAGCATGAATTCTATCAGAAAATGTAATTTTGCCCAAAAGTTTACATCAATTTCAACAAAAACCCCAATTTTCCTTTTAATTGCAAATTGGGGAATTATGCAATTGAAGGTTCAAATGATCAAATTGGGTCAAATTACCTGTGCCAATCGATTCAAAATGGTGAAACCCATTGGGCAGTATGTTTAATTTGCGATGATAGCCCTTGAATTGAAAGTAATTTCAATTATACTCAATTTCAAGGACTAAAAATGCAATTTTAGTATGCAATTTTGCCAAATTCGTGCAATTGAGCAATTTGTACAAACAATTGGGCTAAATTGCAATAAGGGACAGTTAGAATGGATGTCAAGATCCTATAAAATGCCAAAATTGCAAATTAAAAGACTCAATTGATATTTTTTTCTCAAATTCAATAGTATGGGTTACAAAGGAACACCCATAATTGAATCTTATTTTGAACTTTTTGTGAGGTAAAAAATACAAGGGATTAAAAATAAAAATATTGGCAATTTTTTCATATTTGTTTGACCTCAAATGCTATTTTTCTTGCTTTTTTGAGTATTTTCCTATTTTCTAAAAATACTAAAAAATATAAAAATATGAAAAATTATTTTTTTGGTCAAAAATGGTTCCTTGGGCTTGGCCAAGGCCACCAAAGTTGATTTTGTAATTTTTTTACTTTTTATGAATTTTTTGTGATTTTTCAAAAATAAAACTAAAAAAGACTTGGTCAAAAATCAGGTGTCAACACACATACTGTCGTGACCTAAAATAATTTTCTTTCTAGTCTAATGGATTATTAGGTTAATTAAATTAACTAACCTAATGCGGACTCTCTCAAGCCCTACCAATTCGCAACTTAAAATCAATTTTATGCAAAGATATGCTTTGGAGCCGCCACTAATCATTTACGGTAGGTTGATTAGAAACCTAAATAAAATAGCAGGAGAACTATTTTATTTCTACGAACCAGAGATTTTATGTTCGGGGACTTGGTTACATTAATTCTTCAATTAATGCCCTTTCGATACCCTTTCCATGAAAATGTCTGATTTTGGCAAATTTGATGAATTTTCAAAGATGCAATTTTGTTGGTTTTTGCAATATTTTATTTGGGTTTTCTTATGAATGTTTAGGATTTTCTATTTTTTATAAAACGCAATACAATGTAAATTATAATAAAATAAAAACGGATATTAAAAGAACATAAACATAAAGAAAGGGGATAGGATCCAGTGAATTTTACGACGTCGGAGTCCGTCGGTGTTCGTGCAACAAGGTGTGGGGATATAAACCACCAGTAGGAGGCTCGACCTTCCGATTTTGGGGTAGTACAATATAATTTGCAGAAATAATAAAATGCCTTGGACACCAACATGGGGCTTGGCCTTCCGATTCTGGGTCCGATAGGCGAAATATAGATAATGTACACTTTTATTGGATGTGATACAATGCAAATTAACTTTATGATGCATGAAATGCTATGACATAAAGTAAATACAAAGCAAATACGACAATATAGAATAGACAATAATCCAAGCTCGGATGAGGAGGATGTTGAACTTGAAGTAAATATGCCCACCGCCAGGATTGTCTACTGATAGAGCTATTGCGCAGCTTTCAAGAGAACGCTTTTCACAGATCCGAACGGTGAAGATGAAGAATGGATTGAGATGACCTTGTAAACAAAGTTTCAGCTCGATCCAACGGTCCAATTGATCGGAAACTCAAGATCAGCCGGCGGGTACATAGTACTCGCGGCCTGTAACATCTTCTGATTGGGCTATCATACAACCATCAGGAGAGATCTTCTCAAAGATCCGAACGGTGAAGATGAAGTAGGGATCAAGATGACCTTGTACACAAAATTTCAGGTCGATCCAACGGTCCAATCAGCCGAAAATGCCCGACGAACCGGCGGACAGTCATTGAAAACCGAGAGGAGCTTCTTCTCCGTCTTTCCCTCTTTCTTTTCTCCGGCCATCGCCTCTCCCCTCTATATCCGAGTGACCCCCTCCTTGTTATCTCCCTCAAAAAATAATCGTTGGCCATGATAGAAAGGGAAGGATCATCATGACAAAGCAATGAATGATTGTGCAACGGTGATGATGAAGAGGAATCTCATGATGAATGTTCCCTCCTCATTTCTTTAGGACCAATTCTCTTTAGCCGGCCATGAGGTTGATTAAAAAGCACCATACCTCATTTCCTCTGCTCCCCCACGAGCTCTCTCTTTTATTTATTAATTAATTATTATTTTTTTTATTTTTTAGCCAAATTCAACACTATGTGTAACAAAGGAGCACATGTAATTGAACTTGAATTTTCACTTTTTAAGAGGTCAAAATGAAAAGAGAATAAAAATAAAAATATAGACTATTTTATATATTTTATGACATCAAATTCCTTTTTTTATGATTTTTCATGCATTTTTTTATTATTTTTTTATTATTTTTTCGAAAATATATTTAAAAAATTCGAAAAATATAAAAAATTATTTTTGGTCAAAATGGTTCCTTAGGGTTGGCCAAGGTTATCAAAGTTGATTTTGTAATTAATATTTTTTTAACTTTTAATGATTTTTTATGAATTTTTTTGAAATAAACTAAAAAAGACTAATAAAAATCGGGTGTCAAAAAATAAGTAAGCAATGCATGAGAAATTATTTTTGTAAGAATTATGATTAACTCTCATTTTTTTATGAAATAAGTGAATTTCTAAAAATCAAAATTTAGGTGTCAACACATACACGGCCAAAAAATACTACAAGAAAGAGAGCAGCGGAGCCGAGTGGTTGGCCAAGAAGGAAGCCAAGACAATCGGCTTAGGTTTTGCCAAATAGAGGAGAGCTAGTAGAAACGTGGATAGGTGCAGCAGTAGATCAGTGTCCAACCACCTGGGGCGAGAGGATGAAGTAGAAGGCTAGTCTTGAAGCAGCAAAGCAGTGTCCAGACCTGGAGGTTCTGAGTATGATCCAACCAGAACAGACCAAAAAACTGACCAAGGAGTGGCCAAAAACAACCACTAACCAAAAGAAGCAGACCTAGAGGAACTAGTGTGGTAAAACTAAAACCAAAGCTGCAACATACAGCCCCAGAACCACAAAAGCAAGGCCATAGATGCAAACTAAGAGAAGAATATAAAAGAGAACCACAGAGAAAAGTAAAAATTACAAAGAAGGACCAGTTCGAACAGCAAAAAGATATCCTGTGAACATGTAACAGCCCGGGCCCACCGCGCTTCCGCTGTGCCACTTTACAAGATATTGTCCGCTTTGGGCTTTGCAACCTGCACGGTTTTGCTTTCCGAGCACTCAGCCCAGAAAACGCGTCTTGCTAGTGTAAGGGTGGCCCAAGCTTATAAGCCCATCCCAAGCTCCCCCTAGGCAATGTGGGACTCTTGGGATGGAGATGTCACAATCTCCCTCCCTTCGGACACAACGTCCCCGTTGTGCCCGTACCGCACTGGGGCTCACGGGCTCGCGGACTCCGCCGCTACCGCTACCCAGCTACGGGAGTCCACACATGCAGTCGGGGGTCGGCTCTGATACCAATTGTGACATCCCCATCCCAAGAGTCCCACATTACCTAGGGGGAGCTTGGGATGGGCTTATAAGCTTGGGCCACCCTTACACTAGCAAGACGCGTTTTCCGGGCTGAGTGCTCGGAAAGAAAAACCATGCGGGTTGCAAAGCCCAAAGCGGATAATATCTTGCAAAGTGGCGCAGCGGAAGTGCGGTGGGCCCGGGCTGTTACAGTTAGTATCAGAGTCGACCCCTGACCGCATGTGTGGACTCCCGTAGCTGGGTAGCGGTAGCGGCGGAGTCCGCGAGCCCGTGAGCCCCAGTGCGGTACGGGCACAACGGGGACGTTGTGTCCGAAGGGGGGAGATTGTGACATCCCCATCCCAAGAGTCCCACATTGCATAGGGGGAGCTTGGGATGGGCTTATAAGCTTGGGCCACCCTTACACTAGCAAGACGCGTTTTCCGGGCTGAGTGCTCGGAAAGCAAAACCGCGCGGGTTGCAAAGCCCAAAGCGGACAATATCTTGCAAAGTGGCGCAGCGGAAGCGCGGTGGGCCCGGACTGTTACAGAACACATGAAAAATCCCCTCCAAACAGCAGCTTGTCGAAGGGCCAGCCACAAAAATAGAGAGAAAACCAAAGCATAGCCACAACAAAGAGCCGACAGATAAACAGCAAGGTGTGACCGGCTGGGATAGAATCAAGGTGAAAGCAGGACAGCCATGAAAACACTAGTGTGTCCTTCCAATAGTAAGAGAAAGAGAACCAGTTGTATAGGGCGAAAGCAGCAACCACAATAGGACAGTAACAACTCGAGCAGGCCTTAGATAGGGTAATAATAGAGCAGAAAAAGAGCAGTAGCAACAGGCCAACCATCTATCCAAGGCCAGCAATAGGTCAGACTTTCCAATACCAAAGTCATCACAGAGATAAACCTCGTATGACGATTTCGGGTGTCTTGATCCTCGATCTTTCCAAAAAATGACGATTTTGCCCCTTTAGAAAATTGCCTCCCAAAAATCCAAAAAATTCTAAAAAATAGAAAATGGCCACAATCAATTGGCCATGACCTATTTCGGGTGTCTTGATCCCCAATCTTTTCAAAAAATGACGATTTTTCCCTTTAGGCAAATCGTTTTCTCAAAAATTAAAAAATTCAGAAAAATCCAAGAAAATTCTATAAAATGGGAAATGACCACAATCAGCTGGCCATGACCTATTTTGGATCATTCGATTCCTGATCCTTCCAAAATGATGACTTTTCCCTTTTTGGAAAATCGTCCCCCAAAAATCCCAAAAAATTCTAGAAAATAGAGAATGGCCACAATCAATTGGCCATCACCTATTTCAGGTGTCTTGATCCCCGATCTTTTCAAAAATGATGATTTTGCTCTCTGGTAAGTCGTCTCCCAAAAAATTCAGAAATTCCCAAGAAATAGAAAATAGACACGATCAACTGACCATGGACCATCTATAAGTAATTCGGCGTCTTAACCTTCCAAAAATGACGATTTCGCCTTCCGACGAAACGCCCCCAAATTTTCTCATTTTACCTTTGACCTTTAATTTCACATTCTCTAAGCCCTTAAGGCTATACTAGAAGGCCCTTCATTTAAATTGATGTGTATTGAATGATTCATTATTACACCTGATTGGATTTATTGATTGTGATTGATAGGATCAGACTTCCAATCTGCATAAAACCCCAAATCAAACTTACCTCACCCGAATTCGCGTCTGCATGAAATCTTAGTTAGGAAAATCACTCGCGTTAGGTATCGAAAGGGCGTTGGTGATGACACCAACGTAACCAAGTACCCGAACCCAAAATCTCTGGTTCCGCAAAACTAATCGATCTCTCCCAATCGATTAGTGAGGTTTCTGGTCCACCTTCCAAGAAGGACTGGTGGCGACTCCAAATGCATGCACACGTTGCACATGCCACCTCTACCACACCAAGGTCGAAAGTCGATCGACTCTTATCGTCGAGAAACTCCAAAAGAAAATCCTACTCATGCCGTGATTTGGTATGGGCCTGGGAGAGCCCGCGCCGATCGAAAGCCCAACTACACTCCCGTAGATAGTGGGGGGGCCGAACGGTAATCCATTAGCCCGTTCGTTCGTTCAAAGAAAAACGGGTCGCGACAACAATCGATAAGCTGTCGGTCTCCTCTTCGACGCATAGATCGCCAAGGGACTGCAAATCAGACTTCTCGGAGCAGGAACAGGAGGATCCACGCACGGTTATAGTTTCAGCTACCGAATTTTTTGTGAAATTATACCAAGCCCAATCTGTATTTGGATCGAGTACGAGCCGTCATAATGAGCCGAGCCAACATGGCCATGAACGACCTTTGCGATAGTGGCACAAATGATCCTTGAATTTCGGCCTTATATAAAATGTAGTTCCTGAACTTTTAATTTATTTAACATGGTTTCGAATTTTAGCCCAATACACAATGTGGTTTTTGAACTTTTAAATTGTTTAATATGGTCCATGGCCTTTTGGTGTATGTTCAATTTAGTCCATGGATTAACACTACAAAAAAACAGCGATTTAGCCACGAGCATTTAGCCACGAGATCATTTTCGTCGCTATTCGCGACGAAAATAGTGACAAAAAAATTCCTCGCAAATTTTGTGACGATTTTTGTGACGAAAAAATATTTGTAGCTAATTCGTGACGAAATTAGCGACGAACAAGAAATTCGTAGCTAATTAGCTACGAAATTAACGACAAACAAGACATTTGTAGCTAAATTAGAGACGAAAAATTAATTTCGTCGCTAAATGGAGATGAACTTAGCGACGAAGAACAATCCGTCGCTAATTTAGTGACGGATATACAATTTCGTCGCTAAATGACCAGAAATTTAAAAAAAAAAAGAAATAATTTAGCGACGAGAATCATTATTCGTCGCTAAATTGGCCACAAACAATGTTATTCGTGACTAATTTTTTTTTATTTTAATTTTTATTTGGTTTTTGGTCTATTTAGTGACGACTAAGACCGTTTGTTTAGCGACGACAATTAGTGTTTGTCGCTAAATTTTATTTATGATTTTTTTTGTTTTTTGCTCAACTTAGCGACGAACAGTGTTGTTCGCTAATTTAGTGTTTCTTTTGTATTTGTTTTTTTGGCAAATTTAGCGACGAACAGTGTTGTTCGTCGATAATTTGAGGAAAAATAAAATAAAAAGAATTGATTAGCGACGAAATTGTCGTTTCGTCGCAAAAATAATTTTTTTAAAAATATAATTAGCGACGAAAGACTTTGTTCGTCGCTAAATATTATTTTTTATTTAAATTAATTTAGTGACGAAATGTCAATTTTGTCGCTAATTAGTTCTTTTTTTAAAAAAAAAAATTCTTTTATCAATTGCTACAAGCTTCGTGAATCTTATGTAATTTTTCTATGGCGACGAAAACAATTGTTCGTCGCTAATTGCTATCCTTAATTTATATTTTTTTCAAGGTTTATTAGGACCCTTTTTTATATTTATTACATATATAAAGTTGTGAACAAACAAAAAATGGAGATCAATTCTTTTGATAAAATAAAACTTAGAAAAAAAATCGTCTTTGATGAGATACTAAATAGAGTAGAGTAAGGATCTATTCGAAAATGATTTACTTTGCATATATAATATTTGATCACCAAAAATATATATTGTAATTGTGTGATCCACGAAAATGAAATCGATCGGTTCTTTCTTCTAATTTTGAAAGATAGATAAGATACTATAAGCGAATAAGAAATGATCTAAATCAATTAATAAAGATTTCAAAAACATTAAAAGGATCAGTTTTTTAGCAAGGTGCGGAATGTATCATAAAATATTCAAATGTGATTCTATAAGATCTAGTTTCGTTCAATATTAGTAATGATGGTTCAATATATCACACGTTAATCAACCAAAGAAATGTTCAATAATAACTAAAAGAAAGATCGATTATTTGGAATCTTTGCTCTCTTCAAACGGTGAATGATATAAATAAGAAACGCTTATGATACGTCGTTTAGCTTAGCTTATTTATGTTATTTCTTCGATTATATTATTTTATATTAATCTACATTAATTCTTTTTAAAAGAAAATGAAAATAGAGCGAATATTTTTTTGAAATTTAAAAATGAATATATTATTAATTAAGTAAAGATTACATTAATAAGCATAAATGAAGAGCGATCAATTTATTTATTTTTATTATCCTTGTTCCTGAATTAGAAAGAATTCATTTTGTTCCTATATAGCTTTTTTGAAAAGGGTTTCTGCTTCTTCAGTGAATGCTTTAAAGAAGATATAATTTCTTGGAATTGAGGTTTATTTCTGTTATTCTTATTCTTGAATTAGAAAGCATTCATTCTGTTTCATTATTTATGTGTAATCATTATTACACATCATACCATATCTTTTGCCTTGTTGGTTGTCGCGTGGATGAAGTATTTCGGTGATCGCGGGTTCCATTCCCATCGTGTTTCTTCTTATTCATTTTGTTTTCGTTGCTAATTTAACGAATTCTTTTGAATTATATAGGATATATATTTTCTTGCTAATTTTAAGAAGCTTCACATTTTTATTAAATATGTATTGAAATTTATGCACTCGGTCTGATTCATCACCCAAAAGTAGAGAAAAAAAAGAGATTTGGTTCGTGACGCGGAGAGTTGGTCTGATTCATCATACCATATTTTTTTGCTCTATTTATGCTGCGGCTAGGGTTTATTTTGATGTATCTAATTAATTTAGCGAATTATTCAATTTTATTTTTAGTGACGAACATCTCTTTTCGTCGCTAAATTAGCGACGACATTCGAAGGTCGTCGCTAATTTTCAATTTCGAGCGGCCCGGGAAAAAAAGCGCCTTTTTTTTTTTTGCAGCGAAATTGAAAATTAGCGACGAGATTCGAATCTCGTCGCTGGTTTAGCGACGACCTTCGAAGGTCGTCGCTAATTTTCAGTTTCGCAGACTCAAAAAATGGCGCTTTTTTTCCCGGGCCGCTCGTCTATAAATTAGCTTCCCCGGCCGCTCTCGTCACTCCCTCTCTCGTCATTCCACTTGCCACTCCCTCCCTTTTCTCTCCCTTCGCCTTGATACCAAACTCCGTCGCCCACCTTCAACAAAATCGTCGAGGAGCGAGCTCGGACGGAAGAAGCTCACTCCGGCGATCGACTCGACATCCCCGGCCGTGAGCAGCTCAGAGGGAAGGAAGCTCACTCCGGCGATCGACCCGAACCCCTCCCTCTCCGGTCGACGGCGGAGCCGGTGATTTCACCGCCCTAGAATGCCGTCCTATGTCTTCGTTGTCAGCTTTTGGCTTAACTTTCATGTGTCTATGTATAGCCATCGTTGGAAATGCTTCTGCTTTCATTTTCCTCGCAATCTTCGTTGCCATCTTCTTCTTGGACAATTTCCCAGAACTTCCTCCGACCCAAAAAAAAAAATTACAAATTAGCGACGAACGGCTTTGTTCGTCGCCAATTTTGGCGACGAACAGTAGTGTGCGTCGCCAAATTTTGGCAACGTACACAGTGGTTCGTCGCCAAAATTGGCGACGAACACAGTGGTACGTCGCCAAAATTGGCGACGAACAAAGCTGTTCGTCACTAAAATTTGGCGACGAATGGCTTTGTTCGTCGCCAAATTTGGCGACGTACCACTGTGTACGTCGCCAAAATTGGCGACGAACCCCTTCGTTCGTCGCCAAAATTGGCGACGACCTTCGAATTTTTCGTCGCTAAATTTAGCGACGCCGAATTAGCTACGAATTTTTTCTCGGCGCTAATTCGCCGCCAAATCAATTTAGCTACGAATTTTTGCGAAATTCTCGTCGCTAATGTCGTGGCTAATTGCGTGTTTTTTTGTAGTGTTAAATGAAAGTTTTTCAAATGTTGTTCCTAAACTTGAAATTACGGAAGGATTATATTGAGCATTTTCATATTGTTCATGGACTAAATAAAACATGTACCAAAAGTCCAAAGATTGCAGTGGACAAATTGAAAGTTCGGGAATCACATTGCATATTGAGTTAAAATTAAGGGACAACACTATATTGATCCAAAGTCCAAATATCATTATTCATGACAAAGAATCTATAGACTAAATTAAACTTGCACAAAAAGTTCGTGGACTACATTGCACGTTGGTTTAATGCCCAGGATTACGTTAAACAAATTAAAAGTTTTGAACTATATTTTTGGCGTCATTTTCCTTTCTTTATTACCAATTGGACTGGACTAGCAGCGGTCATACGTGCCTTTTTCATTGTCATTTTCCCTTCTTTACTCCCGATGTGGTAAAGACAAATCCGATGTTTGATAAATACTTGAAGTAAAAGAAGTCCCACGTGCCTTTTTCATTGTCGGAATCTAGCCATCGACTTCGGCCTCAAGGGCCGTCCGCTTCGTCGGGAACGAGGGTCAATAGGTCGAGTTCCACATCGAAGGCAAGACGAAGGGCACCGGTCGTTCGACGTACGGATCCGAATCCCCTACCATAAATGTAGGGGATTAGGATTTTTTTGGCCAAATAAGGGGAAGATCTAGTGGCATGAGGGCAATGATTTCCTACATTTATGATAGGAAATCTTTGCCCCGACACGACCGGATGCGACGTTCAAGCCGATCAAGACCATGCATTTCGGGGAATTTCTATTTGATGCCTAAATTTGTAGTTCTCTAACGCCACGTGGATCCATAGATACATGGTCCTTGCAAATCCATTCATCAGGTAAACAGATGTGTCCTTGGGAATCCTCAAGGTCGAAAGTCACATTTCGGGTGCGTTTACTTTGGGGAAAATATTTTCAGGGAAAGTATTTTCTAGACTTTCGTCTGTTTGGTTCGCGGAAAATGATTTGGTCAACGGAAAGTATTTTCCAGTCAACAAATATTTTATTCATTAAAATAGGAAAGTAAATTCCCTAAAATAAAAAAGATGAAAACACTTTTTCAAATTTGAGTCTCTCACTTTCTTTGAAAACGGGACTGAGGCCGATCCCGGGGATCGATCCCGAAACTGGGGCGAGGCTGGGACCGGGGCCGGAGACCGAGGACCGGGGCCTGGCCGGGACAAGAGATCGGGGATGGGGGCCAAGGACCGGAACCAGGGCCGGGGACTGGGACGCTCTCATGGAGCCATGTTCTTGTCCATTTCTAGATGGAAGAAACCTCCTCCTACTAGAGATATTTCTCTAGAAATCATATCTTGATTCTCTGTGTCTCTCAAAAGTGCATATATCTTCGTTTAATCGTGTATGTACCTGATTGTACCTGGATAATAATTTATTATGGCCTATAAATAGGGTTGCGTCCTCTTCGTCGGAGTCACAAAATTCTCCATAAGTAGTTAGTGCCCTCCCTCGACCGCAAGCTCTTAGAGACGGCAGCTGGCACGTTGAAGGTCCCCCAATTGTTTTTGGAATCAGTTTGAAACAATCAATGATGTCGAAGCCATTTTAGTGGGAAGAACAGTCCAAGATAAGATAGTTTGACTCATGGATGGGGCTATGAGTATGAGGTGCATTTACGATGTTGATTGCCTCAACTACGTTCAAGTGAGGCAATATCCCATGTTCATTGGATAAGATCTTAAAAGAGTGTCCTCGGGATATGTCCAAAGTCCCATTAAATGCGTTTCAGAAATTTAAAGTTAACGTTTGAAGCTGTTGATTGTTTAAGAATACAGGATTTCATCCTAGACCACAAAACTTCGACATACAATATCATTTCATCCGAAAGTAAGCAAAACAAAAAGTTCTAGTGTCGAAAAAATCTGACACACAGGTGACTAGTGTGGATTTTTTTACCAAGGCAGTGAGTGCAAAAAAATTTGAATGATGTACAAATGTGTTGGGTATAAAGAAGCTTGTAAAGGATTCACTGAATTGGAGATTGTTGGAATGTGGTTCATACTCCCCATCGAACAGAAAAGTACGGGGTCACATTTTTAGCGAGGAATCAGGATAAAACTTTGTATCTGGAGTTCTCTTTCTCGCTTTTACGCTTTATTTCGTTATGATTTTACGTTGAATCTTTACGGAAGTAAATGATTGTATTAAAATGTATTACTACTTTTTTTTTTGAAGATATTAAGAAATGTTAGGATCATTTTTAATTGATTTACCAACTCCCTGGCCGCTTATTAATGCCCCTTTTGACTTTCCTAACTTTGAACTTATATGGCGGACACGGTTGGTTGACTAAACGATCGTCTTATTCTGCCATCGCTCAACATAAGAAGAAGATTCATTGAATTTCCTCTCCTCTTTCAATACGAAGAGATAATTACAACCTGAATTTTGATAATGAGTATCTTACAGACACTTGTCAAGCAATCCATTAAAGAAACTTCACAAAATTCAGTGTCGTGATTGCTTTTACGTTTCGGACGACCAATTTCTTGAAAAGTGAAAACTAGTATATCTCGAATAAAGTACGATTAAAATACCTAGCCAAACGATTTTCTATAGGACGTTGTCTTTACATGGGCAAATTCCAAAAAAAAAAAAAAATCTCCATTGCTGAGGTCAAACATGGGTCATGCGGTACGTAATCGGCCCAAAAAAAAAAAATTTCATTGTAAGAAGAAAGGTTGTTCAAATTTCAAGGTTTGCCGTCATGGGCATTCTTCTTGTGAAAGCTCAGTTTTCTTTTTTGGTCAAAATGAATGTTCATTTGACTAACCAAATATTTGAAACTTATTAGTCAAAACCAATTATTTTTTCTTCTTTTAAAAAAACATTCACTTAATTTATTTATTTTTGGGTAAAAAAATGCACCTAATTTGCTAAGTAAGAAAATTGCTACTTTAAGCGATAAGAAGCAAAATAAAAAGGATAAAACCTTCAAACAATCTTCATCCATTCATATTTGGTTTTAAAAAAAAAAATGCTACATTACTCAAAACTCAAAAGAATCAATGTTCATTATTCTCCATCTTCAAATCCAAGAGAGAAGTCAAGATCCACGACTAGAAATAGCGTCGGATAGACTTTTGATCAACTCTTTACCCTCGAAAAGTGGGAACGCATGGAATAATTAAGAGTGCAGCGTGCATTCTTCGGTCACCTTTGCTCCAATTTTGCTTCCCACCGCCTTTCTCGGGGGCCGGAATTTTGGAACACGAGGGGAAAACGCTTAACATCAGCCTAGAACAGGGAAAAAAAAATCATTGTCTATTTTGACAGGTGTCGATGGATGCCTAAGCATATATTTCGAAAAGTCACTTAATTTTCAACTATGTTCCTTTCATTACGGAGTCCACATGATTTGCATTTCAAGAAGCAGTGAGTATTGATCAGCGGTCCGTTTCTATGCAACCGACCAAATTTGAGCGCAATCCGAGCTCGCCAGTCCCAAATGCAAAATCAACGGTGGAATCGCCCTGATTTCTAGCGATCGCGTTTTTCCAAAAAATTACACACCAGTTGTTTTACATCAAAATAGAATAGAGTCTAACAAATCCTCGGTTCTTATTAGTCACGGCGAGCTTCCGTTTCAATCGCTGATGCCGCACATGTCTAAAAGCTTTGTTTGCACCGGACATATGCCAAACAGGATCCGGATCGCCTAACCTTCCCTTAAAAGGTTAGGCACCTAACCTTGTAATCTGGGCCATCCATTTTGGACGGACGGTCTAGATTTCCTATTTTTAGTGGGTAATTTTTAAATTTTTTATATATATTTTTGTTAGTAATAATTTGGGCCATCCATTCATAATACGGACGGTCCGGATTGCAAGATTAGGGCCTAACCTTCTAATGAAAGGTTAGGCGATCACTTTCCTGCGGAACATGGGAATGGTGATGCTAGTGATGTAAAAGTTTAGCACATAAGGCAACGTAAACCCAGGGAATCGGTTCTCGGACATCTTTCCCTTATTTGAACATAATTTCGTTGTCACATACATATCCATCTCTTATATAAAGCTGTTTTTGGCTTCTCACCAAATTACTGGCTTCATATGTTACAATGAAAATGAACTTTGCCGAAAAGTCATGTTCGAGAAAACTGATTGGTCTACGTCTACCTGTATTTGGTTGTTCTTTTTTTTCCCCATTATCATTATAGACAAATTATGAAACACATATACGCAAGAAAAAAAGAAAGAAAGCTGACAATCTGACCATACTGTCAGTTATTTTTTATCACATGATCTCTCAATCAATAAGTGTTTTATGCACACACAAAAATGAGGTGATGGTGTGTGGATTTGCTGTTGAGATTGTACCGTTCCTAACAGTACTGTAAGCATTTTTTTTTAAAAAAAAATCTCAAACACAATCGTAGGACTCGAGTTCAGCCGCAAGGTCTCAAGGGTTTTATGGACTCATTTTCCTAAATTAGTCAAGCCACTGAAAAATGAAGATATTGTTCTTAATCACAGTGGAACCAACCAAGACAGCACCCTAAGGATCACGTTGTCGACCTCATTTTGGATACCAAGACGAGATGTTCCAATTTTTGTCCGGGGGTGCCATTTTCATACCAATAAAAATATCGGAAGCCGTAATTTGACCGTCCGTTCGAGCCACCACGCCTCTTCTCATCCATCACCTCATCTGTCATCACGTCGTCCTCCAACTTGACCGGAACACGTGTGCCGACCCGTTTGATCATGGGATGGTCGCCGACGTTGAACCTCCCCCTCGACCTATAAATGGAGACCAAACCTCACGTTTACCCATAACCATTCTCATCTCCTTCTTCCTTGCCCAAAACGCAGAGAGAGAGAGAAGAGAGAGAGAGAGAGAGAGATGGGTTCGATAGAGACGACCCAAAAGCCACACGCAGTGTGCATTCCCTACCCTGCCCAGGGGCACATCAACCCCATGCTCAACCTCGCCAAGCTCCTCCACCACGCGGGCTTCCACGTTACCTTCGTCAACACGGAGTACAATCACAACCGCCTCCTCCGCTCCCGCGGCCCCTCCTCCCTCGACGGCCTCCCGTCTTTCCAGTTCCGCACCATCCCTGACGGCCTCCCGCCCTCCGACGCCAACGCCACCCAGGACATCCCCGCCCTCTGCCAGTCCACGCGGAAGTTCTGCTTGCCCTACTTCCGGGACCTACTGGAGAGGCTCAATAAGGAGAGCGCGACGTCGGGTTCCCCGCCGGTGAGCTGCGTGGTGTCGGACGGCGTGATGAGCTTCACGCTCGACGCTGCTGAGGCAGTCGGCGTGCCGGAGGTACTTTTCTGGACGACGAGCGCGTGCGGCTTCATGGGCTACGCGCAGTATCGCAGTCTTATTGACAAGGGCCTTACCCCACTCAAAGGTAGGCATTAATTAAAAAAAAAAAAACTGTCTGATTTGGTTTATATTGTTTACTTTTGTTGTTCCTGATTTGCATATTAGCCAATAGCCGATTATGTCAAAGTTTTCTCTTGGGTAGAGTACTTAACTAAGTCAACCGTCGAAAGTAGAATTTAGATGTAAGAACCTTCCTCCGGAGCTTTCGTACTGTTTTCGACTTAATATGGAAAGCCTTCATTCTCATGTTTTAGAGAAGCGGATCCTTTACGAGAACCATGGCCATGTAAGGTCACACGGTTTAATTGATCGACTCCCAATTTGCAGATGCAAGCTACTTGACAAACGGATACCTAGACACCACCATCGACTGGATTCCCGGGATGAGAAACATCCGCCTGAGAGACTTACCGAGCTTCATCCGAACCACTGACCCGGACGACCAGATGGTTGAATTCTGCTTGGGCGAGGCCGCGAGAGCGAAGAGAGCCTCGGCCATTGTTTTGAACACGTTCGACCGATTAGAGCACGAGGTCCTCGACGCTCTCAAGGCCATTTTCCCCCCCATCTACCCACTTGGCCCCCTTCATCTCCTCACGGAGCAACTAACTGATACTGACACCAGGTCGATCGGGTCCAACCTGTGGAAGGAAGAGCTGGGCTGTCTCGAGTGGCTCGACTCGAAACCGCCCGGCTCGGTCGTGTACGTGAACTTCGGGAGCATCACAGTGATGACTCCAGCGCAGCTGGTGGAGTTCGCATGGGGGCTCGCGAACAGCGGCCAGACGTTCCTGTGGGTCATCAGACCTGACTTGGTTGTCGGCGACACAGCGATCTTGCCACCGGAGTTCTTGGCCGCGACGAGGGAGCGGAGCCTGCTGGCGAGCTGGTGCCCCCAGGAGCGGGTGCTCAGCCACCCGTCGGTCGATGGGTTTCTGACCCACAGCGGCTGGAACTCGACCATTGAGAGCATCGTGGCCGGCGTGCCAATGGTGTGCTGGCCGTTCTTCGCGGAGCAGCAGACGAACTGCCGATACAGCCTCGAGGAGTGGGGGATAGGGATGGAGATCGACGGGGACGTGAAGAGGGAGGAGGTGGAGAGGCAGGTGAGGGAGCTGATGGAGGGGGAGAGAGGGAAGGAGATGAAGAGGAAGGCCATGGAGTGGAAGGAGATGGCCCGAGAGGCCACGCGTCCTTCTGGGTCGTCGTTCTTGAAACTGGACGAGGTGATCAACAAGGTGTTGCTGTTGCCCAGAAGAGATTAGACTCGTTCGGACATTCGTTTTCGAATTGCCGAATGTATCAGAAGAATTCTTGAGATGGTCCCCTTGTCTGGATCCTATCAACTTCAGCCTGGTCACTTCACTTGGAACTGCTGTCTGTTATTTCCGCGCGGTTGGCAATTTGGCATGCACGTGGATCAGTTGGCTAATAATAATATCTTCTTATCTTTTTATTGATCAATTTAGGGCGTGAATGATAATTATTTTATTTTTTATTTTTTCACTTTTTTTTACCGAAGATAGGTTTGCAACAAAATCCAGTCTCGTAAAACAATTTCATTTGCCCATAAATGAATTTGGAAGTAGAAGTTTCTACCGAAGAATTTTTCTCATCGCTCACTTCCTCTCTCTCTCGTGCGCGGCCTTTCTTTCTCTCTCTCGCGTCCCAATCGTCAGCTGCCGGTTCGCTGGCCGCCATCAGCTAGTTGCCTACCGCCATTAACTGTAGATATTTTATGCAGTTATCAAACGAATTTCTTTTTCGATAACAGAAATTTCGTGTCGCTGCCAAATGCGTTTCTCTACTTAGAAACTCGTCTGGCGAATAGAAATAGAGAAATCTATATCTTATAAAAAATAGTTCTCGAAAACAGTAGAGTTATCTTTGATTTAAAAAAAAAAACGGTGTAGTTATTATTCGTGCGGTAAAACTACTAACATTGATTCGTAAACTTGATATGTAGGCCGGATAACGAGCTCGTCCACGACGAGGGCACTAGCCGAATTACGACATGTACCGAATACATGACTGGTTCGACTAATTATAATTTATTCTGCCGCCACTTCCTCTAAAAAAGAAGACGAATTGTATTTCTCCTCCTTTTTAAGCTCGTTGACCCACACGTAACCCTTTTTTTTTTTTTTATCAACCCACACGTAACCCTTAGAAAGAAAAGAAAAAAGCGAAGAAATAATAATATTTAAATGAAGCCAATGGCCACGCACACAGCCCATGGCTGGATGGATTGGAAATTCCTAATATTGGTTTGAGTAACATTGTCAAATCTGATCCGTCCAAATCAAGATGAATGACTCGAATTTAATACACATCATCCATAAAAAAAATTGAATTTTCAACCATAAAATTATTACCTTTTTTTATGAATAATGTATATCAAATTCGAGCAATCCATCCGAATTTGAACGGCTCGAATTTGATAATAATTTGAGTAAGGTTAGGAAATCCAAATCGTCGTTGAATCGCTACGAAATGGTCACGTTTTCAGTCATTTGCATTCTTCTCGAGAAAGTTCATTTGACTAACCTAGGAGTTGACACTTGTGATTGCATCTAGCTGACTAACCTTAAGTGGACCAGTTTCTATTGACCTTGAAGGGATCACAACTGCAAACATTAAAGGCGGTTGTCGACATATTATTTTGATTGTTCCCGCATAATTATTTATTCCCTAGTGGTTTGGATTTGCCTTACATTTGAAATTCATATCTGCGTTTTTTTTTTTTCATTTTAGGATTAATGCATGTCATAGGGAGTTAAGAGGTGAACTCGACATCTGGCTCGGTAAAAATAGGCTCAACTCATTACAACATTCTTTCTGCTTAAATCCGAATCTGAATTGTAAGACAGAATATATGCTCAAACTATCAAGAGAAAAATATATGCTCAAACTATAAAAGCCGCTAGGTTGCCCCCTGACCTTCGCTCTCTTATCGAGGAGCAGGACCTCTGTGTCTTCTTGTCGATGGGGATTATGAACCATATCCCAACATCATGAATTAGCGGAATGACGAAAACAATTTGAGTTGAAGATTTGGCATTAACCAAGATCATATTTAGGGAAAATTATCAAAAAAAAAAAAACTATTGCAATAGTGTCAATTCAGTTCTAAACTTTTCTTTATTGATTCAGTCTTAAATCTCTTGTGATTGGGTAAATTCAGTCCATCCAGCCAATTTTGCTCAGTCGATGCTGACGTGAATGCCAGTCGATCGGTGAGAAAATATGTTTTTTGAATTTTTATTTTTATTTTTATTTTCTTTCTTTCTTTTTCTTCCACTAGCCGGCAAGGCTCACCCTTGCCAGTCGATGGCAGGGCGAGCTTGGGCTAAGGCCAGCGAGGTTGACATCGCTAGAGGAAGAAAAAGAAGAGGGAAGGAAAAAAAGAGAGAAAGAAAAAGAAAAGAAAAGAAAAGAATATTGAATATTATGTTGCATCGGCGCCAGGGCGTCTACGTCAGCGCCAGATGAACTGAATTGGTGTAATTGTAAAAAATTTAGGATTGAATCAATAAAAAAAAAATAGAACTGAATTAACATAATTACAATTGATTTATGACTTTTTAAATAATTTTTCCTCAGAATTGAGATTCGAATTTTGAGGTCATGATAGGCACCGATTTTGATGAAGGGGCAATCTGGCTTACATGTTTCTTGAAACGATTCAAAAGTGAAGATCAACCCCTAGAGTCAAATTGATTCAGTTAAGTAAAGGGATAGGATTTATTTTTATTTTTTGGTGCAATGTAAAGGGATCGGATTGGGTTGGAAATTTTTAAACAAAAATGAGCGGTGGAAGGAACAGATTTGGACGCGCAAGAATCGAGAAGATGAAGATTTAAATCTTCTTTCAATGAAGTTAGTCAATATTTAAATTCTCTGGAAATAAGAGAATGAAAAAAGAAAAATAAAAGAAATGAGGAAAAAAGAAAAAAAAATTGAGAATACTTATGAAATAATTATAAAAAAATGTCAAGGTCAGGTGATGCCATATAAGACGCCCGAAATCCACGTCTATAATTTCGGTTCATTGGAAAATTATCAAAAGTTTACGATTAAATTGATCAAAAAAATCTTGAACATTTCAATTTAGTCATATATATGTTTTGACAAATTTTCAATGAATTTTCCAATGAAATGTTTAAGATCATTTTTTTTTTGTCAAAGTTTAAGATTGAATTTGCATAAATGCAATAATGATCAAGGAACACTTGGGCCTTTTTTGGTTATCCAACATACAGAAAAAAAAAATGTCTTAGCTGTTGTCATTACCGACTTTGTGAATCATCGTGACGATGGTGGTCAGAGGAGCAACAGTGACTCGAGTCCCAGTGACGAGGAGGGTTTGCGGATCACGATGGTCCGCCCCGGTGCCCTTGGTTGGCGCTCTGCGAACGGCTAATTTCAGTTCGGCTCACGAAACTTCGGATGCACCCATCTCCTTTGTCCGATGTCGGAATCCCGCGATCTCCCGGCAGCAAAAAAACTGGGCCTAATCTCCCAGCGATCGGAAACCAACCTGTGATGTCCGGATTCCGAAAACATACTCAGGATTTTGAACATCATCAGGATTCTTGAAACCACGAAAAGGTTACTTCTTTATCCGACTCTACCCTGCGCACTCCAATTGAGTTCATTCTGATTACCCAAACACGGACATACTAGAACCCTACATTTTCTTTCTTTTTCCTATTTCATCCTCATAAAGCATTTGCGACTTCTTGGTCGCTTCGAATCTGATCAAAGCGGTTCTTGATCATTCAAAAAACTCGTAGTATCTATTATCAAATACTTGCATCTAGCTGGCAAAACTACGGAGATAACATCAATATCAGACAACTGTGATACAAAAGACTCGAGATCTCGCGACCCAATCATCACTGGATATCAGAAAATTGGCATGTGTACAATAGATTTCAGCAATCGTGGAAGAGAACTTTGGATATGATTATCTTCGATGCTGGAAGATCTAAGTCGCCCTTTAGATCTTAGCAACGTGGGACGCTTAAAGGGATTCCCATAGGAACAATCTTTAATGCACACATCAGAGTCAACCTCAAGTTTCCCCGCATTTTGTTTTCTAGACAAAGGTTAGCAGAATAGGTTTAGATTACAGTCCGATCCATACGGGAGATAACTTTGCTAAATTGATCCGTATGAGTTAGTTTCGCTAAGAGTGCGATATATTTTCAGCATGACAATGCAATAACCCATAATTCGTAGGACTAACCCAACATGTCGCACTACGTACATCAGGGAGACGATCCGATTTCAACTTGCTAAGATGGGTCGATATTATTTAAGCATCTAAGAATCAGATGAACATGAACGGTGCTACAGATCCAACACCAGACACCTCGAACCCGATGTCGAACGAATCGGGAGGAAAAGGCCCGTGGCCGGGGGCCGAACGACTTGATGTGGTCCTTGAGCGACCTCTTGTGCTTGAAGTCGGAGCCGCAGATGCAGAGCCAGCGCTTGCCGCAGTTCTTCTCGTGGGTCCTCCAGTCGCCCTTGACGGCAAGGGGCTTGCCACACTTGCGGCAGGCGAAGGGCTTCGATCCGTGCTTCCGCTTGTAGTGCGTCTGCAGGGTCCGGAAGTCCTTGAGCGGCTTGGCCCTCGGGTGGTCGATGTGGTTCCGGCAACCCTCGGCGCAGCAGTAGCATGGTATCCCCAGCATGGCCCGTGGTTGCGTGCCCTTGAGAGATTCCGGCCCTCTCCGGTACTGTGAACCGTGCCCCCACATGTGCATCTACAACACGAATTCATGTGCAGAAGTAAAATGTGACCTTCTTGTGATTGTTATGTTTGTGGGAATTTCTTTTTCTGCATCATTTAACCTAGACATCATGAGTAAAAGATTTAGTCAACCAGTTCGCCAACACTCGATCTCAAACCCACACATCACGAGTCGTTTTCGTCACAGATGCATATGAATACATGATGTTTTAACTGACAAATGGTCCAAAAATATGTCCACCAATCGCTTCCCAGCTTCTTCTCACCTGAAGATTGTTGTAGCGGTTGAACGTTTTGAAGCAAACATGGCATGAAAAATGGGTGAATCCAATGAGAATTTGCTCCGCAGTAGGGATCCAATATCTTCCCACACCTGCACTTTGGCTCGTAGCTTCCGGGGAAGAACCCGCCGATCCGCCTGAATAATTAGGGAGACCGATTTGGAGCGCCACGGTGACGTCGTCCCCAACTTCTCCGCATGGACGAGCGTTAGGGCTAGCGTCTTTAGGGTTTTCATGCAAAGCCTTGGCCAAGCAGCTCAGCAAAGGCAGTGGCTCTAAGGGAATTCCCTGATCGACATTTTTGGACTTCTTAACCTCATTGCCAGTACTGGAGGAGGCCATGACAGCGGAGCTGCATGAACTGTGATCTGAAAGCTCCTCCATCATGCAGCAATACACACAAAACACCCCACAAGAAAAAAGGGATGCAATTCCCGAACTGGGGAATCGTTAAGAGGGTAACTTCTCGAACGCGAAACGATGACTCTAGCGCTGATCTTACACACAGCTTGAAGAATATAAATAGGCAGATCAGCGTAATCTGAGAGAGAACAGGAGAAACCGAGGCAGGGTGGCTGGAGAATAATCTGGCGTTGAATGAAAAACAACCTCAGAACGAAGAGGATCATAAATTTCTCCTGTCAAACAATCTCCCATCCGCATTCACCGGTCGAAAGGAAATCCATATTTGCCTTAATTTCTGTGGCCCCTTGCTCCTTATTTTAGCAGGAGTTTAACTCCAGAGGGTGAAAGATTTATGGCAATGTATCTAATGGTCTGGTACACGCTCAAGTTCATTAGTCAAACGCCCACCACCTACATTACATTGACGTTAGAGTAGAAAAAGAAGAGAGAGATTTCGTCGGAGAGGCGAAGATGATGAGTTCCTAAGTATGGGACGTGCATGGGGACCTTTCATTTATGTCTCTTACCTTATATTGTCGAGTCTTGGGCCTGTGGTAATTCGAATTCGAGCTGACAGTATTCCTTCTTAGATTGTGCAGAAGTCTGAAGCTTTGAACCATTTCTGTCAAAATAAATTTATAGTAACGATTTTGTCTACCTAATGGTGGAGGGATCGGCATTTGAGAAGAAATACTAATGCAGCAAGAAAATGATCATTACCTAAGAAACCCACCTCATGATATACTCTCTAAGCCTAACTCTCTGGACAACTTTAGGAAGATTTATGTAGACACAATTGAGAATGTCCCTCCAAGCAATGGTAAATTCCAACGCACCAACCTTTTGTTTTGGTTTTTTTTTTTACACGAGGAGTAACAACCTCTAGACAAAACTTAAATGCTGAAATTAACTCGACTCTAAGGCTCCGTTTGGTCGTTCGGATTTCTAACCATGATAGGGCTAGATACCATAGGATATGAAATCCAAGGATTTTGTCATATCTTATGTACTGTTTGGTGAACTACGGGTTTAAAGTCAAATAAGCATAGGCAACGCATGGCTAAAATCGACTCTATTTTGCTAAAATATTAAGATGTTTTAGAAATTATTCAATGATGAGTTATAATTAGTGAGTAATTCTTGAGCGGTTGGTGCCATCTGAATTCGGGCGCAACATCGACGGAGCAAACCCCTTAGAATTGGGTCTTGATTTGGAGTCAAATCCTTTAAGAATGACCCGTTGGCCTTGCTTATTATCTTATCGAGTGAATAAACAAGTGCTGAACAATCTAATTATTCAACTTCTTTTCGCAAGTTGAAGATGTATTCATGTAGATCGTCGAAGAGAGCCCTTTCGAATCTCGAGACCCCTTTTGAAAGTTGATGTGTCAACCTCAAGTTTTTCCTAACATGTCAAGACCCTTTCGAATGTTAGAAATGTTCAAACTATTAAAGAAACAGGAATGTGATATCATATAATACTAAACAATCAATTAAAATATAAGGTCGAGGAGATACCCAACTTTGCTGCAAGAGACCCAGGCCCGGCATTACCGAAGAGTGGCCCACTTGACGGTCGCCATCGCCAAAGAGGCGACCCCCCTCCCTCTGGCTAGAGAGGCAGCTCGATTCGGTGGAGAGGCGGAATAACATGAAGGAGGCGGTGGTTGTGGGAAAAATTCGGTTCTTCTCATGTCTGCCCTCTTGAGAAATCCTATCCTTATCTATCTCATCCCCCTCCCCCGAGATTATTTTACCTTGGTTATTCATCTCTTTATCCTTTCCTGGACAGCTGCCAAACATAGCATGGGATAAAACATATCTTTTCATGGCTTATATCCTGACGACCAGACGTAACCTAATGGATCTAGGAATAAGTTGCATTTTCATAGGACTCCATAAAGTCAATAAAAGACTTCTCATCTCGATGTTCCTGAGCAACACTTAGTATCATAGGTATAATTTCAAGATAATTGTCAAAAAAAAGTCCGAAAACTATTGTGCGATGGTCAATTCAGTCTTGAACTTTCAATTGTGCCAATTTAGATTTAAATATTTTGACAATTTGCTAATTTAGTCATTCCGATCAATTTTGACCTTAAATCGTTGATGACGTTGGTTGTCCTACGTGGCATAGTTGGCGGATGGCTAGTGCTGACATGGACAATTTTTACAACTTTTTTGTTTTTTTTCTTGCTTTTTCTCTTTTTTTCTCCAACTCTAGGCTAACAAGGTCGTCGGCCACGAGCGATGGCCGGTGACCTTCGCTTGGTGTGGGCTAAGGCACTGTGGCCCTTGCCGGCCTAGAGTTGGTACAGAAAGAAAGAAAAAAAAAATTGAAAAAGATATAAATTGCAATAATTATCCATGAAAACGCAGTCGGTTGTGTCACGTAAGACATTCGGCACTGACTAGGCAGCCTCGTCAGTGATTTCCTATCAGAATTGGCAAAAACGTGTAATCGTCAAAAGATTTAATATTAAAATGACACAATTAAAAGGTTTAAGACTGAATTGGCAAATCTCAAAATATTTAGAACTAAATTGACACAGTTGAAAAGTCAAGGACTAAATTGAAAGTTATACAATAAATTTAATACTTTTTTTTGACATAATCAATGCGCAAGTTCATGCTACTTCTTGTTTAATGATATAACTTTTTGGATTAATCGCTTCCATATTCCATTTTCAAGCACTGTGCATATCGACTTCACGCGAAGTGAGTTTAGATTAAGGGATAGTAGCACAATTGATCCCTGAACTTTAGTCCATTATGCATTGTCATCCCCAAACTTTTAATTTGTGCAATGGGAGAAAAGTACGCTTTTAGTGTGAAAAGTTATGCACATAGATCACTTTGGTGTTAAAAGTTTCAATCGAATCACTTTAATGCTAAGTCGGAGACAAAAGAATCACTTTGGTGCCTTTGGTGAAAATTTCCGGTTAAAATTGCCAAGTTTATTAATAATTTTTTTAAATAAAAATGACATTTAAAAAAATAATACGTCCACGTGGACCACCGCGTGGATTTCTACACTTTAAAATAAATTAAAACATTCAAATTTAAAAATTAGAAAAAAATCTTTTAAAATACAAAATTTTATTTAAAACTAAACATAAGTTTAAAATTTCACTAAAAAACCATAAAAATTTAAATAAAAAAATTGGTTTACCTGGTGGCAAGGGTTCACAATCCCTTACCTTCTCTGTCGCCGCCCTCACTAGTATCAGCAATGGCCGACAGTGATGGGGCATGGCCAACGGGGGTCACCGAGCCTCAGACAGGGGCCGGCAACCCCCGCCGACAGCAAGCAAGGGCCTATAGGCTCTTGCCCAGATCTGGGCGAGGGTCGCACCAAGGTCTGGCCGAGAGCCGCCACTGGCAATCAACCCTGGCGAAGGCCTGGCGACCCTCCCTGGCCATGCCTCACCCTCTACGACCATTGCCGGCGACGGTGGGTAACGACAGCAAGGGCTGTGCAAGCCCTCTCCACCTGTTGTGAAACTTTTTTTTTAGTTTTTACTTTATTTTTTTAATTTATAATCGAATTTTCATTTTATCCTAAATCAAATTTTTATTTTTATTTATTTTTTCCAATTTTAGATTTTATTTATTTTTGTAACTAATTAAGTTAGTATTTCTATTTTTAATATTTTATTTTAATTTTTATCTTTTTTAATTGATGGCTGGACCTCGTTGGAGCCACCTCAATGTCAAATATTAATAAAATAAGGCCACGTCAGAATTTCGGTGGATCAAATCAGACTTGGCACTAAAACGATTGTTTTTTCAAAAACTTGGCATTAAAGTGATCCGTATGAAACTTTTTGGCACCAAAGTGATATCCGTACACAACTTTTGATTCTAAAAGTGTACTTTTCCCATGCAATGGTGTCCTTGAACTTTGGCCCAATTGCAATAATGTCCCTAAAGTTTTAATTTCTTTAAAGTGGTCCATGAATTATTGGTAAATTTTTAATGTGTTCTCTAGATTACATGATAATTTCATGGACCACATTAAATATTGGACTAAAGTTCATGGACTATATTGAACAATTTAAAAATTCATGAATGATATTACACATTAAATCAAAGTTCAGACACCCCATTGAATAAAAAAAAATTCAGGGACATTGCACATTTATATAAATTTATAGTCCATTAATGTCATTTTCCATGTGTTTAATCAGCTCGAACAATTTTTCATAAGATCGAGAGACGTATTTGTGCATCGTGTCCTTTTTCTAATAACTTAAATAAATTTTTGGGCCAGCCCAAAATCTGTGACAATAAAATTATGTGGTTCTCTGATTTTTGAAACCTTTCCCCGGACATATGGAGAGATTGGCAATTGATTACATTCCCCCTTCAACAAAATCAATTGTTAAAAAAGTCTTAAACATATTGCACTTTTCATTCATAAACCTTTTAATTTCTCGTCAATTCAATCATAAACCTTTGCATTTATGCTAATTCAATATTAAATTTTTATTTTGCGCCAATTCAATCCTAAACCTTTTGCGTGTCAATTCAATTTATCCAATCAACTTTGACCAGCTGGCACTGACGAGGCAATTTTTAATGCTATTTTAATATATATTTTTTCAAATTTTTTTCTTTTTTCCTATTTTTTGGCTCATGTTCAAGCTCCAGCCTCCGGCTATAGAAATTGAAAACTGAAACAAAGTCATTTGCCTCGTCGAGCGAAAGACTCAAAGAAAGGGGTTTGTTGCTTCCTTCCACATCAACCACGTCCAGGCTCCTTCATACTCTCACTCTGCTCTACCTCTGCCGCAACCACCAACTCTTTCTCTTCCTTTATCTCGGCCGTTGCCTTGGAGTCCACTCCTGCCGCCATGGTCGGGCGAGCTCATGGCGTCTCCATTGCTCGCCCCGCAATGCCCAGCGACAGCGATGCCATAGCCGGGACAATGGACCACTAATATCATGTTAAAAAGTTCAATTGATCACATGAATAATTAAAAAAAAAACATATAATACCATTGTCCAGCGAGGTCAGCGACGGGACAATACTCTTTTGGTAAGATTTTAGGGGCAAATCTTTTTTAATTACTTTTTCTTCACGCAAAATAAAAGTTACTGCATATTTCCTCCTGCGTACTACTTTCATTACATTCGCGTTGTACGGTATATTTTCTTATAATCAAATGAATATCGCTCGGCCCTTTTGAAAAGGAGAAAAGAAAATGGAGAAACTGCACATCACAGGCCTCAAATCAGTTTGCAGATAAGGGCCTTGATCTTTCTGCTCTCGAGCTATCGGCCCTCAATCTTGTAATTAAGTTTAAGGGGGGCCTTTCATGCTCTTCTCTGCTCTGCTTGTTTCAATTTATTCCTAAAGTTTGCTGCTTTAAGATCATCCACTTGTGCTCTTTTAGTCTTTTAGCCAGGCGGGCGTAACCACAGTCTAGTTGGTTAGCTTTGCGAAGCTCGTCGTAAATAACTTGATAATTCAAGCTATTCGAGGAGGGAAGCAACGGCGGGGTGGTGGCGCAGTTGGCTAGCGCGTAGGTCTCATAGCTTCTGAGTTATCCTGAGGTCGAGAGTTCGAGCCTCTCTCACCCCACTGTTTTTTTTTTTCCAATTTTGTCCCTCATCTCCTCTCTTTTTTTTTTTACTCGGTTAGTGAACTCGTGATTTTTGCATCAGCTTGACATCGCTCTGTATATATATGATGAACATACATTCGGTTCTAAATTGGCCGGTTGGCCGGTGTCGGGGGGGGCCGATCCTTCTCATAAGGTTATATCATTATTAAGCCCGTGGTTTCATTTCGGTTCTGCGATCTTGGTTTTGCCTTCAGCATCATTACTACATACATACTCATGTTGCTCACGGTTACAACATAATCAGATGGTCGATGGAACCAGTAGGGGTTAACGAGAAGAGCAAAATGGACGTGAAAGGGTCCCCCCCCCCCTCTTGTGTCAACGGTGGAGGTTGAAAAGCGGAAGGGAATGTAAGAGAGATGGCGTAACATTCAGCGAGACTTGTCAGATCTCATCAATTTCGGGGGCCCAGGTTTTTTTTGGCAAATACAGCATGTGGTTGGTCGCTCTGATTTTAATGATAAATGTTTCGCATTTATGATCATCTCATCTCATCCCGTCCTCTGTACATACTTTCCCTTTGAGGAAAACAATCACTCTTTGTCTTCTAGGTGACGCTCCCAACCAAACTTCCATAGGCTTCTCTTCTCTTCCCCCTTCTTTTTTTTTTTTTTTTTAAAGTCCAAGTAAGGGTGACTTCGTTTTCTCTAATAAAGGGCTTGAAATGAACATTATTTCAAATAAAAACTTGAAGTGCTCTCATTTTCTCAAATAAAGACCTGAAGTGAACATTGTTTCAAATAAGGGCATGAAGTAGTCATGGAGTCTCAAAAAAGGGCTTGGTCTCAAGGGCATTTTCGTTATTTCCTTTATTTGATTTTTTTCTCTTTTTTTCTTTTTTTAAAAATTTAAAAAAAAAATAAAAAAGAAGAAGACACGGGTGCCGGTGGGGGGTTGACGAAGACTGGGGTCACTGGCCCTCACCGAGGCGCTGGCAACCCCGCCGGCCTATGCCGACCCCCCACCGGTAGTGGGCCAATGCCTGCGTCTTTTTCTCAAAGAAAAATTTAAAATATCAAAAAGAAGAAATGACGAAAATGCCCTTTAGGCCAAACTTTTTTTTTAAAGACTTTATGGTCACTTTAGACCCGTCTTTGAAACAATGAAGCAACTTCGGACCCTTATTTGAAACGAAGTTCACTTCATGACCTTATTTGAAAAAAATGAGAGTGCTTTATGTTTTTATTTGATTTTTTTTTTAACGATTCTAGCATACGAGAGTAAAAATTGACATTATCTATAGACTCGTAAAACCTATAATCTAATTATGTCGAACCCTTTGGCCCATTCAGTAGCCATAAACTAAAGCAAATAGAACATAGCTTATGCAATTCGAACGTGTTGTTCTTAAGCTAGAAATTCCATGACGCCCCATATCCTACCGTGGCATGGAATCATTGGAATGTATCAATTCAATTATATTCTTATTTATAATTACCAAAAAAAATCCAGGTTCCAACGATTCTAAAAACAGAAGGATGACTCGATGAACCATGCATGCCCGACAGGAAGCAAGGAAAATTATCAAAAAAATCATAAATCTATTGCAATGTATCAATTTAATTATAATTTTTTTTTTTTTGCAAATGACGTCATAAACCTCTTAAATTTTATGAATTGAGTACATCCGGCTAGTTTTGGCTGCAAATTGACACACAAACGCCAAACATCATATGCTACACTGTCGGTGCTAACGTGAAATTTTTTGCCTTTTTAAATTTTTTTCATTAATTTTTTGGAAAAATGACACAAATTGTCTATGAACTTTAACCCAATGTGCATTGTGATCCCGAAATTTTTAATTTGACCAATATGGTCCCTGAACTTTAGTCCAATGTGCAATGTGGTCCATGCCTTTTCAATTTGTTCAATATGATCCCAAATCTTTTGGAATATATTCAATTTAGTCCTTAAACTATATATAAGAAAATGTTCAAAGTCGTCCCTGAACTTAAATTAATGAAATGATTACATTGAACATCTTTTTATAGTTCAAGGACTAAATTGAACATGTTCCAAAATTCTAGGGACCATATTGATTAAATTATAAGTTCAGAGACCACATTGCACATTGGTTAAAGTTCATGGACCACATTGATCAAATCAAAAATTCACGAATCACATTGTATATTGGATCAAAGTTCAGTGACTATTTATCTTATTATCCCTAAATTTTTCCGTCTTTTTTGTCTTGTCTTTTCCTTTTGTTTGTTAAGAGCCGCTGACCACGAGGTGAGGGCCTGTGAGCCCTCATCGGCCGCTCGCGAGTTTTGTGACCCTTGCCCAATTGTGAGCGAGGGCCTCAAGCCCTTGTCTAGGGGGCCGGTGAGGGCTCGCAATCCGAGCACATGGTTGTCAAGCCCTCGCCGCGAGGCCTAAAGTCCTAGTCGATTGCAATGGCAGCGACGCTCGCCTTATGGCTGGTGAGTAAGGCTATCGGACCTTAACAATAAAAAGCAAATAAAAATAATTAAAAATAATAGAAATTCACGTTAGCACCAATAGTGCCTCTTAGGATGGAGTGGCATCCATGTCATCAATTTCTGATCAAAATTGATTGGATAAACTCAATTGACAAAAAAAAAATTAAAGAAAAGGTTGAGGACTCAATTGGCAAAATTTAAAAAAGGTTTAGGACTCTATTGGCAAAAAAAAATAGGACTGAATTAACACAATTACAATAAATTTAGGACTTTTTTTTGTTAATTTTCCCTTGGTAAGTATGCTATTATTTCCCAAATGGACCTTCAATTATAACCTGACATCAAGCCCAAAAATTCACTCAGGGGAAGAAGTATACGACTAAACTCGGCCTAGATCTTCATAGCCAAACAAAACCGAATATCAGAGAAACCTGTCTACTTTTTTTTTTTTATCATTCTGGCACTCTTCCCTTCCCTTATCATCTGTTGTTTAAGTAGAGATAGAAAAACTTACTTCCGTGGATGTTGTTCTTGATTAGCTTTCGATGGCCATATCCCCCCAATCCAATGCCTATTGGATAAGAGTCGTCGAGTAAGCAGCGTTAAATGCGCGAACTTCAGGATTACGCCGACCTTGCATTCGAAACCACGAAGCCTAGATGTGATCGCACAAAAATGGGAAAGCGGAGGATCGGCAACTCCTTGCCCTAACAGTAAGAAAGAAAGATCGATTTTTCTCCGAAATATTTCCCTTCTGATCTCTATCGAATCCGGAGCAACGATTTCTACAGAGATTTTAGGGACACCCCACATCGACTGTGAGCGGAAGTTCGCCTCAGTTATGAGGTTGGCTCGACTGCGCCTAGCTAGGACGGGGACAGTTCAAAAGGGATCCGAACGTGGCCCGGGTCGGGAAGTGGACATCCCAGAAAATTCGTTGGTGCTCATAAATGAGAAGAGCCTCGGCCTCCTCCGTTATGGCTCGACCCTATCTATCTTTATGTTGGGGGGAGGGCATAGCGACGTGGCTCGTGTTTAATGCAAGCTCTGCCCCCAAGTACTAAACACTGTGGAGTGTGGACGGTTTCCCCATCGAGAGCCTCCGTAACAAATTCTCGACACGACACCGTACGCATGAGGGGCCAATCCAAATTAGTGTCCGGTCCGACCGGGTTGAGTCCCGAACGAACGTGTCATATTTCATTTCGACAAGAAAACTTAAAAGGACTGGCCAAGACAAATAAATGCAAGGAAATGTTATGGGTTTGTTAGTTTTTTTTTTTTTGTTGGGTAAAAGTAAGAAATGTATTGAACTAAAAAGCGCTTATTACAAAACAGACCTTTGCCGCACACCGCAAAATTGTCGCTAAAAGCACAAGAGCAGCTCGGGTTGCAAAAGTCAAAAGTCAGCTAAAGGCCAAACAGACGGCCAGCTACACATATACAAGAGACTGAGAGAGCCAAACAAGGACCTATGTAACCTACACAAAGACTATACAGAATCGGGCCGAACAAAGTGGCCAGGGAACAGATAGCAAGGCCAGACCTCAACCAAATGTCAATCAAAAATAGAAGTAGAGATGCCCCAGCTAGCTTGCATCTTACGATTTCTGGGCATGTCTTCAACTTGGGAGAAAGTGATAGCCTTGTCTTTGACAACCTTCTAGATATGAACCTTGAGGGCTATCACATTGAGTTGCTTGTTTCGAAAGAGAATATGTTTTGGTTCTGTCCAAAGCATGGGACAAAAGCCACCAAATGTTATGAGTTTGTTAGTCATGTTTCGGAGATATGAAAACTTCTATCTAAAAGTGTATTGCCCTCTCGAAACATGTTCTTGTTCATTTTTCTAAAGTGCGTTTTTACTATATTTTGTGCTCTTAAACCGGTGTCCCTGAGGCACTTATTAGCGAGATCCATGTAAAAAGTTCACTTTACGTGGGCTTTTGACTATACGACGACGTACCAGGATAAATAACTTTCCGACCAAAGATTTTGCCCCATTTCATTGTGATTTGTCAACGCGAAGAGCGCGTTTAATTTTGATGTTCCCTTGCTTTGTGTTGTGTCATCTGCTATCTGATGGCTCTAGAATTTTTTTTCCTTTTACTTTTTTTTTTTACAAATTTTTTCTTGCTATCCACATATTTTTCACGAATTTTTTAATCAAATCACTATATTTTAAATTTGAATGATCAAGTTATCCTACTTTCATAGACTTTCTAATCGAATTCCTCCGAAAGCCATATCCATGTATCCCAACAGTTCTATTTCTTTTCTTTTCTTTTCTTTTCTTTTCTTTTTGTTATTTTTCTGTTCTCAGGATCAGGTTTGAAACAAAAATGAAAAATATAATTTTTTTACTTTTCTATTTCTAGAACAGAAATAATAAAAACAATTTTTCTTATTGCTCACTCCCTCTCTATCGCCTCCTTGCCGTCAATCTCTGGTCCCTTATCGTTGGTCGCCCCCCACCAATCTCCGATAGTTAGTCCCTGGCCACCATTTGCCCCCGCCGATCGCTGATCCTCAGCCGCCTTTAGCCAGTCCCCTACTGCCCTTTTTCGTTCACCAGTAGCTGGTCTCCAGTCTCCAATCCCTAGTGACCATTCGCTTGCCGCCGGCCATCCACCAATCTCCGACCCCCGGCAGCCAGTCGCCTGCCGCATGCCATTATTCTCCGATCCCCGATCACTGTTAGCAGTTTATTGGCGGCCTATCGGCGTGTACCGATCTTCGGTCCCTAGCGAGGTCGCTCCCCCGCCGTAGGCTATCCATCGATCTCCGGCCTCTAGCTATCGTTCGCTCATCATCCATCGATCGCCGGTCTACGATAACCAGCTACCGGTCGTCGGTTGCCCAACCATAAAAATTCTATGTTGATACAAACGAATTTTTGCTTCGGGAACAAAAAAAATTGTGCCGTTATCAAACGTCGGTCTTTGCCTAGAAACTCATCCAGGAAATAGAAATGAAAAAATCAATTTCTAGTAAAAAATAGGGCCCAAGAAGAGAATTGTTAATCATTCGTGCCTTCAATTTCAATTTTTTATTTATTTATTGAAATACATGGAAGAATCCCCAAAGCGGATCCCACCCTTGCGGGGGTGACGTGGAAAGGTCACATGCATTTGCCTCGCCTTTTGAAAATGGAGCGCGTGCGTATGTGATCCCCGAATCAAAGTACCCCCGAGTACCCCAGGGGAGGCGATCTTCAGTCAGCTTCCCAACCCACAATTGCGATTGGGAGGCACATCACATGCAAAATTCGAGGGAGCCTCGTGGGTCACCCTCGGCCGGCGCTGCCCATGATCTCCAGTGTCTGCAATTATTGTTCCCTCACTGTGGCGTTGAAGCGTCCCGTCTCGCCAACTCCCTCGCCCAGTTGTTGCGGTCACGGCCGGTTCGATGCTTCAATGTGGACACGCAGGGGTCACCCCACCGATGAATATGACCCCTGTTTTTCGCACGAGCTCTTTGTCCTCTGCAGTGGTAGACACAGCAGAGAGAGAAGATCTCCAGCTTGCATGGGGTCGGATCATGATTGGGGTTTTGATTCCTTCGTCTCGATCGAGATCCAGTCACTGGCGTTCGCAGGTCTCGTCTCATATAGCGGGTATATAGGCTCTTTTTAGAGTGTTAGTGTAGGCGGACAGCAGGGAGGAGAAGATCTCCAGCTTGCCTGGTGTCGGATCATGATTGGGGTTGGGTTGCTTGCTCTCGACCCTTTGTTCTATGGAGATTTTGGGGAAATTTTACCAAAAATGTCCTAAATTTGTTACACTTGTGTCGATTCAATCCTAAACATTTTAATCTGATCAATTTAATTATAAACTTTTTCATGCTTTGTGAACTAAGCTCATTCGGCCAATTTTGGCCGGACCGACATAGACGTTAACCATCATATGTTGAATAGCAAGCACTAACGTGTACAATTTTTTAATGATATATAGTATTTTTTTCGAATTTTTTGTATTTTGTACTTTTTTTTCTTACCCTTTATCGCTTTGTCGGCCACCACTGGGTATCGATGAGGCCGAGCAATGGCCAAAGGAGGGAAAAAGGGAAAAAAACTAAATAAGAAAAATGTAAAAAATATTAAAATTCTACAATACATTAAAAAATTAATAAAAAATTATCCACAAGTGTCCACGTTAGCAATTTCTGGCAACACTGACCAAATAAACTCAATTGACAAAATTAAAAGGTTTAGAATTGAATTAACAAAAGTATAATAGGTTTATGACTTGTTGGACAATTTTCCAGAATTAAAACGGTGCACAAATAGATAAAGACCGCAAACTATCAATAGTAGGGGTGAGCATGGGCTGATTTCAGACCTAAACCCTGAAACCGACCTTGTCATAATCAGTTCCCAGTTTTTGGAATCGAGAACTGACCATGTTTGTTTTGGAACCTGTTTTGGAGCCGACCCTATTTTTCGGTCTGGTTTCAGAGTCTACCCGAAAACATATTTTTTTTCCATCAAAATAATATGAGTATCAATAAAATGAGCATAAAAATTACAATTCACCGAAAGGAACAATCCAACAAATAAAAATTAAATGAGAGGAGGTGATGAGTCGAGTGTCGTGAGCAATGAGCATGAGCAACAAGAGCAGCGCCGCACTAGGAAGTCGGGACCTAGGTTTTTTTTTTAATAGCAACTAAAAATCGGTTCTAAAAATCGGTCCGGATGGGCCTACACCTAAAACCGAAAATCGAACTGGTTTAAACCGGTTCTCAAAATTTAGAATCGATACTTGGACCGATTTGATCGAGAACTGATTCTCGACCCTGTTTTTCGAGTGGGTCGATCCGGATTCGAGTCAATCCGGTCTGGTTGCACACCCCTAATCAATAGGGTCATCCTATGAATTTGATCCAGCCAGACTTTTAATTTATGAGTTTCAAACATTCATGTTATTCGAATGAAAATTTAGATACGAAAAACAACGTATAGCCTAAAAAAAATCAATTCATGTAAATTTATTTTGGCTTTATATATATATAACTCCAACTTTAGTATTTTTTACAATTATACCCAAAACATTTTTTTGTCTCATAAAAAACCCCTAACTTTTACTTTTATCGTAATTCTACCTGTCTAATACCCAAAAAATCTCAACTTTTGTCCCAACTATATCCGAAACTTTTTTTTCCTCATAAAAATTCTCAACTTTTACTTTTATCCCAATTATACTATTGTCCATAATTACCTTTGCTTAATCATACATGACTAGAATTTTCTCACCAAACTTACCAATGAATCTTCAAAATTCAAAAACAATATATTTCAGGGACGACAAGATTTTAGATCGTTCATCCAAATATCTACATGTCTATAGTTCTTTGGGCTGTTGAGTGTCGAAAAGAATACAAAACGCGCTGTCTTGAGTGACTCTGTATATCGCAGAAATATGTAGATGAAGCAAACAACAAAATAGAAGTTCGAGGGGGGGGGGAGGGGGGGGATGGGGTTCCATGTTAGCTTTATTTAGGTGTAATTCATTAACTACGTGAAAATGCCAAGTAGGACTAACTAATAGTGATTATGGACGGAATGCTAACATTGATAGAATTGGGACAAAAGTAAAAATAGAATGTTTTTTTATGAGAAAAAAATGGATATTTTTGGGACGTATACTAAAGTTGAGGTTTTTTTTTTGGTACTAGGCAGGTAGAATTGGGACAAAAATAAAAGTATGGGTATAATTGGGACAAAAGTAAAATTTGGAGTTTTTTATGAGACAAAAAAAGTTTTGAATATAACTGTCACAAAATCTAAAGTTGAAGTTTTTTTTTTATATTGGGCCAGTTTGTTTTAGGAAAAAGCTATAAAAAAAAACCAATAATGTGATACATTTATTTTGAAATTTTTTTGTAACATAAAAAACTCCAAACCGTGGCAGCTGGCCACTATAACATAACACGTTTACCCTGAATTTTTTCCATCAAGGCTTTGTCAAATCATTTTCCAGCCAAAACTTCATCATTTTCACTTCACTTAAGCCACGTAGGCGTTATGTCCTCCATGTAAGCAGATTTCTGATGGTGCTCATTGACGAAATTTTGATGGAGGATAAATTTATCACATATACACAAGTTTGGGAATTTTTATGTCACAGAAAAAAGTCTAGGATAGATGTGTCATGGTCGATATAGTTTGAGGTTTTTGGTGGTTTTTTATTTCCAATTTTCTTTTTAAGAATAGCACTGTTAGAGGCTTGAAGGGAGCTTTCTTCCGATCAATCACAGATGAAGGAAAACATGCCACATACATAGATAGGAAAAAGTATCATAAAAGTCGTAAATCTATTGCATTTATACTAATTTAGTCTTAAACCTTTTAGTTATGCCAATTTAATCATAAACCTTTTGGCATAAAGCCAATTCAATCGTTTTGACTAATTTTGGCCGGATATTGCTAACGTAGATGCCGACTGGCCTACATAGCATGGCCGATTCTGACGTGGACATTTTAAAATAATAATGTAGTAATTTTTTAAATTTTTGTTTCTTTTTTCTCTCCTTTTTTCCTCCGGTCGAGGGCTTGCTTGGCCACCAAAGGCGACGACCGTCGGGGCTAGAGCGAAAGCTAGCTAGGCCGCCCTCGCTAGATCTGGCCAGGCTAGGAGTCGCCTGGGTGAGGGAGACCTCAAGCGAGGCCAGTCCTCACTAAAAATGGACGTGTGCCGTCCACCGGAGGAAAGAGGAGGGAAAAAAACAGTAGACATAAATAAATTAAAGTTAAAAATTATTAAAAATATTAATGTTGGCGTCGGTCACACCACGTAGGCCGACCAGCGTCTATGTAAATAATATCGGACTAAAATTAGCCATAAGGATTGAATTGACTTTAGGTCAAAAGGTTTAGGACTAACTTGACACAATTAAAATATTTAAGACTAAATTGACACTAATATAATAGGTTTAGGATTTTTCCGACACGTTTTCCCTAGACAGATACAGATACACATATATACATATAATTAGAGAAAAATGAAAAGTCGGGGGGTAGTTTTATCCTAGGAACAAGAGTCACGGGTCTAAAATCAGTCCCCTCACGGCCCATGCGACCCTGTGTGTTTCCTCCTTTCACGAATGTACCGCGCAAGCGTGTTCCATATGTCCAATGTTCTTGACATTGCGATGGTTTTGGGCGTGTCGTGTAGCCTCTTTCAACCGAGTCTATCCATGCGATTTCACGTAAGGTTAGTCTCCCATTCTTTTCTATCCCCAAGTTGGACTCGTCGTACAGTGTCGGTTACCTCTTCCTCAGGAACACTCGGATACATTTCGGATTCACGAAAACATGGAAGGGCATCGCCTCCGTGCCCTATCGACTTCGGAGGACTAGTGAGAAACGCTTTGTATGGGCCTATCTATGTCCGCTGGTATGCTGCGTCCTTTCTTCGAGAGTTGTAATTGTCAAGCTGATAGAGAAAGGACACGGATCTTTGGCCTCTTCCTTGCCAAAACAAGAAAAAAAAAAAAAAGCAACCTCCCTCGCTCCGTCAGACTTACCGTGCCAATTGGATCCAAAACCAGAGCGAAAGCAAAGTAGCGACCATTTGTCGTTCACCACAACAATTTTCCCATTTCACGGACGAGCTGTTGGGTCTTAATTGGGGAATTATCAGAAAAATCCTAAATCTATCGCAGTTGTGCTACTTCGGTTCTAAATCTTTTTTTTTTTTACCTATTCAGTCCTAAACCTTTTGAAATTGTGTCATTTCAGTCCATCCTGTGAATTTTGAGTGGCCGGCGCTGACGTGGACATTGACCGACCGATGACCGAATATTTTATATTTTATATTTTTGCTTTTTTTATGTTCTAGGCTTGGGAGGTTGAGCCTCCCTCGAACATAGCGGGGCTCGACCTCACCGTCGTTGCCTCATCCGGCGACAACAAGGTCGAACCTTGCCATGGCCAGGCCTCTCCAGCCGCGTCTCTAGCCGATCGCCGGACTATGACGACTGGCTGGACTGAAATAGCACAATTGCAAAAGGTTTAAGATTGAATAGGAAGAAAAAATGTTTATGATTGAATTGGCACAATTACAGTAGATTTAGGACCTTTTTGGTATTTTTCCCGTCTAATTGTCTTGATCCTCTCGGACCTCTTCGTCACAAGGTTATCGAGAATTGACCATATATGCAATCGAAATCTATTTTTTCAACGAACATGTCTCGATAGCCACGTACAGTCAAATTCTAACACGATGAGTGAAACGTGCATTATATGTTGGACCAATATCATTAAGACCTAGGGACTCCAAAAAGATGCTATTGTTATAGGTTGGTCGCATTGGATCAAAGGGTGTATAATCCATCAATCAATAATGACTCCCTCAGTTCCACACCATTCACTGCCCCCCACCGATGGGAGCTCAATGAATTTTAGCTAGGGAAGAGCATGATTGATAATAATTGAAGCACATGCATTACATGTTGCCCATTTAATATATATGGGGAAAATATATAGCATATGCCAATATACATATTATATATACAATTATTTATTTATTTCTGTAGCTTTCTTTGTCAATATTAGGCGGATGTATGAAAAAGTGGGGAAGCTTTTACTTCCAACTTTCTTTGGCCGTCGGTGAAAGCTGAAGAAAGAGATTTTAAAAGGCCTCTTGGGAGTCCCGTGCGGGAATTCATCAATGCACATGGAGCTAGCTTAGCTCCATACGTGATGCGGAACTTCTTATTGCATTTTACATACGTCTAGGTAGGCCGCTTTAGTTGGCAAGGTCATATAGTCTCGAATTTTGTCACATGTGAAAGAAAAGTTTCGAAAGATGTTACAAGAAGTCGAGTGGGCGGATTAGTCCTAGTTGAGAAGAAAAAAAAAAGGATTTAAGTGCCTGTTTGATTCAGCATTTGCAAAGGACATTGGGGCTCTAAAGTCCCTTTACCAAATACAAATAGTGTTTGGTTTGTTTTTTTGCTCGACTTAAAAAAAAAACAACTGCATTTCCAAAGGTCCCTAAAGTCCTTTAGTCCAAAGTACTTTTGGAGATACTTTGAAAAGTTGCATTTTCGAAATGCAACTAATTTTTTTTCTTTTAACTTTGTCACCTTCACATAACGCCACTCATGATCACCGCCGCCCACTGCCGCCCCCCATCAACCGTCACCGTAGCCGACCGCCATCGCCGTTGCCGCCACCGCCACCGCCACCAGTGCTTGCTTGTCGATCGCCATCGCCACCAATGACCATTGTCACCAATCGTCGCTTGCTGTCAACGACCGCCGTCGGTGCCCGTCTGCTGACGCTGCCATCGATCATCGCCACCGGCGACCATCACCGCTAATCGCCGCCCATTGATCGCCGCCGCCCGTCAACCACCACTTTTTTTTTCTTTCAAAAAGTAAAAATACTTTACAAAGTGTATTTTTCACCAAACGGCATTTACGTCAAAGTTGACGGTACTTGCATTTTGGAAAAGGCTTTAGCCAAAAGATATTTGTATTTTCTCAAAGTCCTTTTGCCAAATACTGAGCCAAACAGGCCCTGAACAATTAGATTTTATTGTACATACGAAAACCCGAGGCCAGTAACTCTACCCCTACCACATGAATGCAAGAAAAAAAGAAAGAGTTTATGATAGGAATTCCTTATTGAACTGGTATTAAACTCAAGACTTCGGTATTTGTTGTGATTTATCAAAAGAAAAGGTTTTTCGATATTAAATTCTGCTATACAATCCCATGACATCTAATGAAATCCTCCTCGAGTTGTCGAAACGGAACGAAATTGCCCTTTTTTTTACACCCTTCTCTCAGACTTTTTGTTCCGACTCTTTAGAGAGCGCGGGGAGTGGAATCCCGCACCTATCATACTAGCGTCCTCACCTCTCAATCCATTTACCAGTAAGACCGTGTGTCAATTCTACTTATTTATACTTCTTTAAACATGAAAGAAACGGATACCGGTCTTCATCTTTGACTGTGAGAGAAGGAAGGGTCAGCTCGACGACTTTGGTCGCGCGCGGTGCACAATCTACGGGTGGTTGGTAGTTACGCTAAAGACAGCGACGGAGCAAAATCCCGTGATTTCCTCCGGCATCAGAATTAGTGGTTGCTCATTAATTTTTTTTCATTGATTTAACAAAAAAGAAAAAGAAAAAAAAGGATGATATTCTCGATTCGATATGTCGTAAAAGCGAGCGAGGGGGCGAAAAAAAAAAGAGGTGATTATCCTTGATTCTAGCATTATGCTGACCTCATGGACACAAACCTTTTTGGGTTAGTCAAAGCAAAAATCAAAGCCGAAAGAAGGTAAAACAAAAGAAGCAAAAGAAGAAAAAATTTGATGACCAAACAAAATTAGTAGGCGGGGAAAGAGAGAGGGAAATGGTAACAAGCTTTCGAATAAATAATATCGAGGCGTGTACCACATGAACGTTAAAATCAGCATCAATTCGACACTTTTAGATTTTTCATCTTGTCCGTTCGAGTCTTAAAGTATGTCGTCGCCGTCCTCACGGATTCTCTCATTAGTATTATCTGCTTTTAGTGTATTAAAGAACTTGAAGTGGCTATTTCAATAAATTATTTCCTTCGCGTAATCGTTAAGAAGCTAATGAGACTTTAAAAAAAAAATCCAAAATGATGTCGTTTAAGCCAAAATGACTAGATATCTATTAAAATAGATTACAGTAAGTTACAAAAAAAAAAAAAAAAAGCACGTCGAGACGGTCTTCCACGGAGAGAACATGTCTCGTTCGTTTTACGGAGGGAATTGATCCCATGAACTTTGTCCAACGATGAACACACGGACGTATGTTTCGAAGAGCCGTTTTCGTATGTACGTGGCGTAAATGTCCGGGGAACGTCGTTCTCGAATCATGACTGTTGATTGATGATTGATTGCTGCTGATGGTCTCCTCTTTGTGTCCGAGGACCACCAGAAGAAGTCTATTATTTCAGCTTGATGTTGGCCTCACGGGTCTAGACTTAGCCGTTGGCTACTGCAGAAAATATGGGGTGGACCGGTCTTGGACTATGGTTTTTATGTATTTAGGCGATAATTGCGCAAATATTGTCTTTTTTTTCTTAGCTCTTTATCGGTCTCCCCAGGTCCATAACTAGTGAAATAAAGAGCTGGTAGATCCATCCTTGTTAATAAAAATAAAAATAAAATAAATAAGTGCATAGATAAAGTCAAAAAAACCCCCCGCCGACCTCACGTGGAATGCTGCTGACTTCCTTAATCACTCTTAATTTTTGGTGGCAAAGAGTGAGATCTTCAATTGGACTTCTTTTTATTGGGTTGGAGAAATCTAACGTCAGGGAACTCGAAAACTGCGACCTAATCGAGTTTCATGGATCGTTCAAATGTGGTTTAGCTCGATCTGATTGAGTTGAGGCGTACGATATCATGTTCATGTGCGATTATTATGCGATCGGTTCGATTCGAGGAGAAGGCTGTCGACAACAGCTGTCCGGAAAGATGTGCTGCGTGGAAGGTCGATTTTAGTTCGTAGTAAGAGCTTTAAGACTCCGGTTTATTCTGGCCCGTAGGTAAATAAGTCCACAAAACAGTCGACTGGTTCCTCTAAATTAAAATCCCCACGAGAGAGATAGATGGAAAGGTCAAGTGGACGGGTCAATATCCACTTAGGATTCGGTGATTAAATGCTTAAAACTAGATTAGTGGCTCTAATTAATGGAATGCGACCTACCCAATAAAGACTAAAAAGAAATCATTTTATAATCCCGCATACCGCATACCACGGTTTCATTAGTGGGCTAACACATCAACCTGGCCTCGCCTAGCTGTCCCATTATATAGTAACTCCAGAAGCGTGACGTGATCAGAAACGACAATAACTTGAAATATCGCGATCCTTTTCTCGTCTCTCTCTTTTCGTGAATTTGAAAAGAAGGTTCTTAAATCTACACTATATTGATACTAATTTAATCCTAAATCTATTGACCTAAAGCCAATTTAATTTTTCTGGCTAATTTTGGCCAAATATTACTGACGTAAACGTTGGACGGCTTACGTGATATGATCTGTGCTGACGCGGCCATCTTTTTTGCTATTTTAATAAGTTCCCATTTTTTATTATTTTTCTTTCTTTTTTTTTGTTATCTATTTTTTTTAAGCGACCGCTGGCCTCGCCATCCATAGTTGGCCGCAGGTGGAACCTCGAAAAAGAGACAGAAAAAAAAGGGGAAAAGAAAAGGAAAAAAAAGTGAATCGCAAAATTATTAAAAAATATCATTATCAATGTCGGTCGTGCCGCGTGGGTCGTCCACCATCCATGAAAGCAATATCCGGCCAAAGTTAGCCGAAAATGACTGAATTAGCTCTAAATCAAAAGGTTTAGGATTGAATTAGCACCAATAAAAGGTTTACGAATAAATTGGTATCAAACGCAATATGTTTATGACTTTTCTGACACTCTTCTCGTCTGTTTTCATTGAAAGTAAATGTTTTGATAATTTTGTTTTTTTAAACGATCATTCATAAAAATAAACGAATGAAAAGTATTTTTCTAAGGAGAAAAAAATACTTAAACATAAATTATTATGGATAATAAATATGTTATTCATCGACTAATTACTTGGGGCGACACGCTTTGATTCGTCGGTAATTTGTTGTCCGACTAAATCCAAAGATTTCTTTTGAATATACAATAAGGGACAAGCCAAAAGGGCGTTGCTGTCTTTGGTAATTTCCCAGCTGTGCTTCCGCCCATTTTCGTCCCCTCATTTTCGTCGAAGAGAAGGCGCCGTTAGAAGACGTAGTTAATGAAGCGGCGCCGACACATTACACATGCACGGTAAGCTATACGCACGCCACCGCCATGCCCTGCTCTGCAGTCTGCCCCTGTAGATTATGGCTTCACAATATCTTAAGACGCGAAACCCCAAAAACAAAAAGGAAAAAAAAAACATATTTAGCGGTTGTCTAAAAGTCAGGAATTTGAAGTTTTTCATGAAAAATTCCCAAATGATATAACTGCATATTGCCTTCGATCTAAGTATACGACAGATGTTTCCGATCTCGCCGCGCCAAGCCGGGTTTGCGCGCCCACCACCGGCTGTGCGCGGATGATTTCTTTTCCCAATATATTAAAAGCATGTCCGGTGGATTCTATTAAGCCATATTATTTCGATCTACCGAAAATAATAATAATAATAATAATAATAATAATAATAATAATAATAATAAATCAGTTACAGCGACTTTACAACACAAAATTCATGTACTTTGCGCACACCGTGGATGTCACGCACTTGTCGTTAAATGGTAAAAATTTTCAAAAGCCAAATTGAATACCAGATGCACAAAAGCATTAACCCAGGAACATTTTTCATGGGTTGGTTAGGGCTGCGTTTGGTAAACGTTTATGCTCCTGGGAATAGACATGCACGGTTCGACGGAACCGGCCCTTAAAGAGGCGGTTCCGGTTCCGGTTCAAGGAACCGCCGGTTCCCGTCGGTTCAATTTGTCTATATATATTTTTTTATAATTTATTTGCAATATGAACAATCAAAGTGAAGGTAGTTGAGTGGTTTAGGGTGCTTATTTCAACTAAAAGATCAAAGGTTCGAATCCCACTTCAAGCAATTATCATTTTCTCTATTTTTTTTTTATTTTATTTTTTTTTAAATAACGGGTCGGAACCGGCACGGAACCGTGCCGGTTCCGGGCTGGTTCCGAAAAAAGAGGAACCGGAACCGGCCCGTGAAGGTCCGGTTCGGAACCGCGGACCCGGTCAACGGGCCGGTTCCGGGCCGGTTCCGGGTCCGGGTCCAATTTGGCCATGTCTACCTGGGAACATATTTAGAACAAAAATATTTTTTTTTGTATTTTTGTCCCCGGCTACGATTTGTGGGAACAAATAAGTTAAAAAAAAAACACACTTCTTTCACCAAAAGGAAGGATCGGCGGCCGGCGATCATTGGTCGTCGGTGGGCGGCAGCCGCGTCGGCGGTGGTGGCTTGCACGAGTTTGCCCTCGAGTTGTTTCTAAAAAGTGTTTCAAAATTCAGAAATAACTTTTTTTTGTTTCTTTTTTTGGCTTTAGAACACTTTAGAAATAATTTTTTACCATACATGTTTTTGTTTTGAAAGTATTTTGGGAACATTTTTGAAACATAAATACTTTTCAAAATGTGATACCAAAGCAGCCCGGGAGGCCGGGGGATATATAGACAAAGGAGGAACCGAGGAAGACAATATAGCGGCGAGGCAACCCCACGGTGGCAGCTTTTCTTCTTGTTTTCTTCGGCAGAATCGCAAAGGACCGGACAAATGTTTGCCGACCGGAATTTAATCCTTCTGACAGATTGCGCCGGGTAGGAGACACGGTACGGCGAAACCTCCGATAAAAGTTTTTTTCCTTTTTTTTTCCCCCTCATTTTCGGATAATTTTCTTTTCTTTTTTTATTGGTGCTCCAATCCAAGGTTTAATTTCATGGGTGGGGCCATAATTCGTGTTATAGTTTTCCTAGTCCTTCTTGATGCACGAATCCGCCCCTTCGATAGAGTTTTGTTCAATGACATGCGCAAATTACATAATGCGTAAGCTTCGGGTTTTTCGAAGTTAAAATGAAGTCGAATTATGTATGTGTCACGAAATTTTGATTGAGCAAAAAATAAAAAATCGCGATGATTCCAAACACACTTTTAAACTTTTAGTTAGTAAACTTTCGCAAAAAAAAATTTGTTCCCATAGTATCATGATAAAACATCCTATAGTCAAATCATATCAAATCCCTCAAGTCAACTCGCTTCGATTCTAACTCTAGCAAAAAAAAAAAAATCGCTTTGATTAGGCATAAATTAACTTTTTACTTGAGTTGGACAAGCTTAAAAACTCAAGCTTTTTGCTCCATTAAGTTTCTGGAAACTTTAACTTGACTTGATTGACAAGTAAGTCTTACTATAAATTCGAGTTAAAGCTTGAACACGAATCCCCTAATCAATTTAAAACACCATATAGTTGTTCTCTTTTAAAAAAAAAATTGGTAACTACAAATCTCTGAATCCAATAAGATTAGCAAAAGATTCGAGTGCTCCATACTCCCGTGATTTATTCGATCCAAATATTGTTTAAACTCGAGCTCAATCCAATTAAATACTAAGATGGGATCATACGAAGTAGAAAACAAATTTAAAGTCTCTGGATTTTTATTTTTATTTTTGTCCCATAAAGTCCGTGGAATTTGAACGATGCCTTTTATCGGTATCAAACGTTTCAAATATCACGTCGCTTATAAACGATTTGGATTTGTGCAATCTTATGATTAAGTCCGATTCCAATTATAATCAATGGCGACCATGATCATGTCATTGCGAGAGCGGGTCCCATACGCCTGCTGGTAGTCCGTACGGAATGACAGAATCACGTCCAGGCTCCAGCTCATCCTTATCTTCCGCTAAACTCCAGCCTCGCGTTCAAAAGTCCAATTCCGCGTTTCCTTTGTTTCGTTTTAACTCTTCATTAAAATAAATCCCGCGTTTCCTCCACCATTTCCCCAGCCGGCCAGCCCGGGAAAAAGAAAAAGAAAAAGAAAAAAAAAGTTTATTTCCCTTCAGTTTCTTCGTCGAGAAAAAGAGGGCCGATCCGGTGTGACGCACCCTCAGCGGCCCCTCCCATCGACGGCGCGCCCAGACGTGGACGCCGAACCGAGTTCACCGACAGGCGGGGGGCGGGCGTTGGGTCGCACCGCTGGGCCCCACAAGCGAGTTTTTTTTTTTGAGCCGGGGGCTTGAGATGGGCCCCACGTTTCACTTCGCATTTGACCTCGGCCCGAGGTTTTTCTTACGTAGTACCTCGCAAAAGGTTGACCCTTGCTGCATGTGGCCCATCTCTTTATTTTTCTGCCTAATGTAAAAACAGCAAATCCCCAGCTAGGCCGTATAAAAAAATCGTTGCATGAAATTAGTATCGGAATAAATAAAATAATCAATAATCTAGAGTTTGCCACATCACTCACTTTTGTCAGTCGGATCATATTAACATGTATTTCAAATAGCCCCACTTATAAAAATATGAAAAATTTATAAAAAAAAAATTCTATACCTATTGTAATTGTGCCAATTCAATCGATCCGACAAAAAAAAAAAAATTCGATCCAACCAATTTTGATCGGCCGGCGACATAATATTTTAATTTTTTTTTCATATTTATTTGAATTTTTTATATATTTTTTGGATGGACTGAATTAAGAATTGGCTTAATTGTAAAAATTTTATGTTTGAATCGGTAAAAAAAATTATGATTAAATTGATACAATTATAATAGGTTTACGACTTTTTGATAATTTTTCCTAAAAATATCGTTATGCACATGACAAGTATTTACTGATACCATATTTAATAAGGTTATTGTCATTTACGTTTACACAATTTAATTTGAAAACCCGCCACTGTACTGTAGCATTAAATAGGGTCATACCCATAATTAATTTATCCATAACTTTACTTCATTGCACCCCTGGCCCGAGTCGTTTTCGATCTGCTCGTGGGAAAAGGCGTTTGATTTACGCGTCAAGCGGATTTCCATGTATTTTTTGAAGTATCCAATACGTTCTAGAACTAATTCTGAGAAAATCACCCCCACAACAAGATATTACTATCTTTATATATTTTTTTAAAACTATATTGATAAGGCATAGGATAATAAAAATATTGTTTAATGGGTGCGCTTTTAAAATTCCGAATCGACGTAACACCAGAAGGAAGCCGCCTCGAAATGATTAGGATTGGTGATTCAGGTCGAACCTCGGTCTTGGATGTGATGATTGCCCTTTTTCGAGTGCCAGAAAGCAAAAATTGAGTTGCAACATTTTTTTTTAGAAGAATTATTGAGAAAAAGGCGACACATTGTCATCCGCAATCAACTTCCTGGACCACGAAATTGGTTTTTTTAAGTTTATTGTTGTTCGTCGACGAGATAAGGTGCGGTGCGGTCCGGTTATCCGAAGAGGTCCAAAGGAAGGATAAACTTGCAAAAGTTTATCTTCTTTTGATACTGCATTCACAAGCCGGTCACTGAGTTTTTGTTTTGTTTTGTAAATTTGAACTCGAATTGATGTCATTCTCTCCCGATGACATGAAATAGAAAATCATAAGATAATTTGAAAGATGTTGAGAAAGATCCTTATCTCGACCGGTTGAATCAAATCTAGAGGATGAATATTTAGCATTTATCTCTTATCAAATAGATATGATTGATCCGAAGTAATAAACATGCATTTTCGTCATCCCATTGGATGCATTATTTTTTAACTCGAATGGTGTTATCAAAGATCAAGATGGTAGGAGGAGTCTCTCAAAAAAGGATCATTAAAATGTCAGTCCTTGGCTTTTAAACTCTTTGGATTGAACTGAAATTCAAATGCTGAGTTTTGCAGATAGAGAGAGAGAGAGAGAGAGAAAGAGAGCTCCTTCCATCACATGAAGATCGGGACTGCGTCTTTTAATGGAACCCATTTTCATTTTTACTCGCAGGAGTTAAAGAAACAACTAAAATCCATATCTTTTAGAGAGAGAGTGAGAGAGGAGAGAGAGAGATTTTTTTACAGTGATTAATAGAATACTATTTCAGGCCTTCACGAGCTCTGTCGCGACTGGGGACAACTGCTTACAAAATATCCTTTCCCACGCGCTCGTCCACTCCCCACCCCCACACTCGCTCTGGTACACCTCCTCCAACTCCCTCAACTCACCATCTCTGAGAGAGAGAGAGAGAGAGAGAGAGGCGTAAGTGGGAGCCAGAGGAATCTCTCGAGGAGCAATCGCAATCGGAATTTTGCAGTCGGCGTGAGCGAATCGTCGTGAATCCGCGCTTCTGCTCGAGGTAGTCCTCCGACGATTTCGTCACTTCCGGCTCCGATTTTTGGTGCTGCATTCGGGGTGCGACGATTGTAGATGAAGAAGCTCCATGTCCTTTGTTCTGTGTTGGGTCGTCGAGTGAGCTAATCTTGTCCGGGCACGTCTCTCTCCGTGTTCTCTGTCTTTTTATTTTTACTGGGTTGCTGTGTTTTTTTAGCTTTTTTGGGGGAGGTACCAACTTTCAGTTTCAGCTGATGCGAACTTTGACACCGTGAAATTGAGCTCGTAACGGACTCGCTGGAAGTGAATTCTCCAGTTCGTCTGCTTTTCTTTTTCCTTTTGATAAGTGGAGATTCTGCTGTTTGGTAGTCTCCAATCCGTGAATGCATTTGCTTCTTTCATGTTTGATTTTAGTTTGGTTTCTGTTGGTCGGTCTCCATCCTTATCCGAATTTTTGAGTCGCTTCCTCATATGCCTTCGATTTTGCTTTTAGCTTATGTTCTGTAATGAAACATTGTGCTCTGCCTCGTACATGGATCTAGCTTACTAGTGTCTTTGACACCGATCTGGTGGTTATTCTGATTGCGGCACACACTCTCTGGCCTTACCCAACCGACCCGTGGACTTCTTGATTGATCCGTTTGCATTTGGTTTCTTGGTCTCACTGGGTCATTGCTTCTTGGTGTTGTGCTTCTTCTCTCGATGCATCGTGTTTGAGTGAAGTGCGCTCGAGTTAATTTTGCTGAAAAAGTTACTATTTTTCTATTCAGATTCGTCCGATAAGAAATCGGGTGAGAAATGTCGAGGCCACTGCATAGAGGAAGTTCCGGGCCGCGGATCTCCGGTGGCAGCCAGGATTTATGGGATTCTCAGATGAAGGACAGAAGTGAAAAAGAAGATTTGAGTAAAAGAGATTCTTCTGACCAGAGCTACCCACCGCTGAAGTTCCCGTCTCCGTTTCTGTCGAGTAACTCCCCTCCTAAGTTCACTAATCTCGAGAATGGCTTCGCATCCGATCCCTGCTCTGCCAGTAGTCCTAGGAAGCGACACCACTTAATAATGCTCGCTCTGAGATCCAGTCTTTTCCTGATTGTAATTCTTGCTGTTACTGGATCGCTTTGGTGGACAATATCCATTTCGACCTCTTCCAGAGGCCACATAAACCAGCACTACAAGGATCTCCATGCTCGAGTTCTTTCGGATTTGTGGGACATAGGGGAGTTCTCTCTTGGGCCGACAAAGTTGAGAGAATTGGAAGCTTGTCCTGATGAGTTTGAGAATTACGTGCCATGCTATAATGTTTCAGAAAATGTTGCTCTGGGCTATTCGGATGGTAATGAGTTCGAGCGACATTGTGGGCATTCTGTCAAACAACATTGTTTGGTTGTTCCACCTACAAATTACAAAATCCCTTTGAGGTGGCCCACTGGGAAAGATATTATCTGGGTTGCAAATGTTAAAATTACTGCCCAGCAGGTACTCTCTTCGGGGAGCTTGACCAAGAGGTATGTCAACATGATAATAATATCACTAGTTATAGCACTTTTTTTTCTGTACATTCTATTTATTCCACTTCCGTTGCCTTTCTAGGATGATGATGCTGGAGGAAGAGCAGATTTCTTTCCGTTCAGCTTCTCTTATGTTTGATGGCGTGGAAGACTATGCTCAGCAAATAGCGAAAATGATTGGTCTTAGCAATGAATATGAACTTACAAAAGCTGGGGTAAGTGGAGATATTATTCGTCCAGCGATTATCATTCCCACCTGCGATGATGCTTGTGTTTTCTATTGTTTTCTTTTACCTCCTATGGATTCCGGTGCCACTTATTATTATGTTTCATGCTCTCCACTTTCGGTTGGATGCATGAAATAGACTTCAAGATATTCATTACTTCTAGCCAAAATCATCTTCCTCGTGATGCAATTTCATTGCAGCTAAATCAAAATGTAACTGGCCCTGAGATGAGAGAATCCATGTGTACTAAAAGAATATATGCATCTTCTAATTTCTTCCTGTTTGTTCTCATGGTAAAAGGAACTTTCTCTTGCACTGCGTGCCGGAAGTACTATTAGCTGGATATCTGAAATTGTAGTTAGTCATTACAGACTCATGTAAAAAGATGACATATTATATGCCGATTGACAACTTTCGTATAGTTCTGAAGCTTTAACTTGTACATCTTAGTTTTTGTTTAATCGCTATATGTTCTCGAGAGCACGTTGATCGTATAAATTCACTTGCTGATACTTCTCTTTGAGCTTCTCCTTGCATTGTTTTTCAGGTTAGAACAATCTTGGACATAGGATGTGGTTATGGTAGTTTTGGTGCCCATCTCTTCTCCAAACAACTCTTGACCATGTGCATCGCACACCATGAGACTTCTGGAAGTCAGGTTCAACTGACCCTTGAAAGGGGTCTTCCAGCAATGATCAGTTCATTTAACTCAACCCAGTTGCCCTACCCTTCTCTTTCATTTGACATGTTGCATTGCTTGAGATGTGGGATTGATTGGGACCAAAAAGGTGCCTCTTGACACTTTCGTTAAAGCATGGTCTACTCGTGCTACGTGCTTCACATTGAAACATCTATCTAACTAGTATGATTTACACATACCGAATAAATTTGCGGACCGAGAAAATGAGGATCTTATTTATTACTATGCCTACTAGGCAAAAAAGCATCTCTTTAAGTTTCTTTGAGGTTCACGCACGAATATCAGATTAAATGCAATGGCATTCTTTTACTATTTTATATGTTTCGATATCCTTTGAGCTCTGTATAATGTCTAGGATAAGACCCATGAAAAGGTTAGAGCTTATATCCACCCTCAGCGAAGTTTTAACAGAATCAGTACCGGAACATATCTGATATAAACTCTGTGATTTTTGTTCCTTAATGTGAAATCATGATACTTCCTGATTGGATTATAAATGGAAGAAAGCCACAGGCAGATACCACTTTTTGTTTCTATATTGATTCTCTAGTGGCTTTGATGTTGATTTAGAGCAATATGTATGGGTTCAGCAGTTTTTCTCTTACGAATACTTTAAATTAATTTAAGCAAGTCATCAGCACTGGTTTTTGCATTTTTACTTACCATTTAGATATTCGGGTCTTTTTGAGTTGACGTAGTCATATATACTTCTATGCATTCAACTATTATTTCTACAAGGAGATCATCCAATGCCACAGAAATGTGGCGAACTCTGGCTACCATTGCTTATTGTGTGAACTTATTATGAGCGAGAGGTAGAATAATTTTAAGCTTCCAAAGAGGTTTATAATAGCATTAATGGCTTGATTGGCGAGGCAGCTCAGATAGCATTCTCTTGCAATTAGAACTCCACCCATTTCCTGTTACTGTGGTTCCTATGCTCTAAACATTTGTATTCCTCCTCTGTCTGCAGATGGAAAGTATCTGTTGGAAGCAGATCGAGTTCTTAAACCTGGTGGGTATTTTGTCTGGACTTCCCCGATCACAAATGCTCATGGGAATAGTCGTATTAAGGTACATAAGAAACGGTGGAAGTTCATTCACGATTTTGCTGAAAACCTGTGCTGGGAGTTGTTGTCACAACAAGATGAAACTGTGATATGGAAAAAGACTAGCAAGACAAGTTGTTATGGTTCCAGGTAAGGCATTCTTCACAAATGCTTACATCGGTGTTTGTAACCTCTGTTGCTTGCAAACCCCAAATATCTGCGTATAGATTTCTGGCACATTAAGATCTTCCTTGCCCTGACTTAAATTTAATGGTTAAATAAACAGGAACCTTGCTTTGGGCCCTCCAATCTGCAGTAAAGCCCAAGATGTTGAATCTCCTTCCTACCGTCCTCTTCAAGGGTGCATTGGAGGAACAAGAAGCAAGCGATGGATCCCTATAGAAGAAAAGACAACTTGGCCTTCTAGGGCTAATTTGAATGCGACTGAACTTAAGCTTTATGGTAAACTTCGCACTGTAATTTCAGCATTTTTTGTGGGTAGTTATTACATCATGTCATGAGTGATGATGAGAACGTTTGTAAATGCATAATGTCAGGTCTTCATCCAGAAGACTTAAGCGAGGACACAGACAACTGGAGAGCAGCTGTCCGTGAATATTGGTCTCTCCTGTCGCCATTGATATTCTCAGATCATCCTAAAAGGCCTGGAGATGAAGATCCCTTGCCACCATATAACATGGTTCGCAACGTACTAGACATGAATGCTCATTTTGGTGGTTTTAATGCAGCATTGCTTGAAGCGGGAAAATTTGTGTGGGTAATGAATGTGGTCCCAACTGGTGCTCCCAACTACCTGCCAATGATTCTTGACAGAGGTCTTGTTGGTGTGCGGCATGATTGGTAATTTGACCTCCTTCTTCTAGCCTTATTTCCTGTTATGTCTATGGAAAATTTAATCCTGAGGATTATATTATTGTCCAGCTTAGGATTATATATTGAATTGGTGGGGGAAGAGGACTTTTTTCATAGCTAGTGGTTAACACATCATACATTTGGGAGAGGATGCCTTTTGTTAGTGTTATTCGTAAACATCAAACATTCTTTTGCATATCTGAACAAGAAGAGATCAGACATTGAAAGTCTTGAACATGGCAAGAAAATATCCATAGACCATACATTCTGGCAACGTATCACTGAAGCAGGGCTTTGGAGCCTTATGCAGTGAAGCCCATCAATCTTCACTTGCAGTATGAGGTGTGAGCATTCAGTTGTGGAGCTAGAAAGTAAAACAAGTAGAATGCGAGTTTGTTTGGAAAATCTAACATTAACAGTTGTTTGCCCGAAAGAAAAGGAGCATAAGTTGTCAATTGTAGAGCAATATGTGAAAGTATGTCTTGGCACCATAAATAGTGCATTGCACCCATTATCTGGATAATACTGCTTAGTAACTCGTAGACATAATATCCTATACATGCTTTCCAAGTTCATGTAGTCTCATAAGTTGATTTTGCACTTCCCTCACAGGTGTGAAGGATTTCCAACATACCCCAGAACCTATGATATGGTTCATGCATCAGGACTTCTCTCCCTTGAAAATAGCCAGAATCGCAGATGCTCAATGCTTGATCTTTTTGCTGAGATTGACCGAATACTTCGTCCAGAGGTACCAACTCAATGGATCTCTCTCTTTCTCCCTCCCCCCCACCCCCCCCCCCCCCCCCCCCAAAAAAAAAAAGGATTTCTCTCTCAACTCTTTCTTTTGCTGGTAAAAGTAAGGATTTTTCCTCTTGATATTTACATGGTTTTTGTTCATGAAGTAAATCCTATATGGGCTAAAATTACACAGATATGAACTCATGCAGTAATGACACCATTTTTTGTGACAAAAATAATTTTTGTTTTGCTTCTCCATTTCCAGGCAACATAATTCGTGTATGTAAGCATATTAGCGCCAAATATGAATTACAAACTTGGGTAAACCCTTCCTTATCCCTTGTGTCCACGGATACATGGTTGGTTGAGGGGTTTGGCTATTGCTGGAACTACTTCCATTTGATCGCTTCGTACTTCGCGTTCAATCAGCGATCGAATTCTAGGCTAGTCAATTTCCCTTTGTCCTGACCTGACATACACATAAATCAAAGCCGATGACCGAGGACTGCCTGAAGAGAGTTGAGATTTATATTTGATGTGCTGTTCAATGTGGAGCATCTTCCCCACAAATATGCATCTTTGACGCGGTTGCAAACTTATTAATAGCATAATCCTATTAGATAGCTATTAACATCGGCATGTTATTAATCTTATGGAAGTAACCCAGTATTAGAGTTTTGATGTTTCTTGATAAAATCGTCGTCTTGTTGTCTTAGATGGCTATGCAGCCTGTCACACAGTTGTTTGTCCTTGGGGTTGATAATCATATACAAATAGGCTGCAATCCAACTAGACTATCTCTCAAAGTTTAACTTTTTTAGATTTTCTTTGTTACATCTTCAATTAGTTGATCTGCCAATCGTTTCATAGATTGATTGTCGGAGTTCTCACATCAATCACTTTGACGAAGTCCTCATTTGCTGATTCTGGCTGGTCTACTACTGTATCAGATTGAAATGATTTAAATTGAATAGGCAGTTTTAAAACGTGTGCCAGAATTGGCTGCTTTGAAATAGCTTCATCTGTCTTGAATTCATGTCAAGGTGGACAAATGATTGTGCAACTGCAAGTGCGTGTTGGCATGTAGCATAGCATGGGGTAAAAAATTCTGTATCTCAGGAGGATCAATGACAGCGAATGTTCTTAGATATGATTTTTTCGGCCATCGAACGGACACCATCCCAAGATGTGCATTACGTTGTTGGCAATGAATGTGCTCATGAGTCTTGTTTCCTCAATTCTTTCCTGCTTTATTGGTTGGTGCAGGGTTGGGTGATAATTCGCGATACAACTTCCTTTATTGATACAGCGAGAGCTCTGTCCACTCGATTCAAGTGGGATGCACGAGTTATAGGAGTAGAGAGCAACACTGATGAGAGACTCCTCATCTGCCAGAAACCATTTTTGAAGAAGCCATCGAGCTAGTTATACTCTACATGGGAACATATGAAAGTTTGGATCAGATTGGATCACATTCGTTGGCTTCAGTTTCTTAATTTCAAACATACAGCTATTCTATGAAGGACGACTATCCATTCCGAACGAAGACAAGATAGCCCAGAAAGGTAATAGGAAACAGGTGAATCTTTGGTGGAAACCAAACCACAACACAACTCCTACGGAGCCGTAAGGCGGCGTAGGGGGACTTGTAATTATGCCATTGAGGCGCTCCACAGTTGAGAAATATAGGGTTTCAATTCTTTATTATGATGTCTCGATGTAACTATACTGCGAGAGAGGTTGATTAAGATTTGCATAGATAATCAGACGAATAAAGCAAGCGCCTTTTGCTGTAAAATGCTTCGGAATTGCATTTTAGCATACGAATGGATTCTACTTCTCCCCCTCCATTCAATTTCTCATTTTTGAATGTTCTTCGTCTGTGGTTTACGCCGAAAGAGAACCAGTTCGTGTGGTTGTAAGCTGGTTGCCATTCATGTTCACATGTCTGGATTCCAGCCAAAGAGAAGGTGATTCTCCTTCCTTGCAAAGGCTTAAGCTTGTGCCGCACCGGGGGAATTCTTCTTTTCACTCGAGTAAATTTTCGTTAGAATTTGACAAGAGGAACAGAGTAATAGCTCGATGCGTATATAATGGCTATCACTTCACATGGCGCATTTGTGTTTCCTTTTCTAGATTTTAGGGAAAATTTTAAATAAGATTTTTTTTTTCTAAATAAAGGCTTGAAGTTAATTTTATTTCAAATAAGAGATTGAAGTGATGATAACAGTCTCAAATAAGTGCTCGATCTTTTGACTAGTAGGTTCATTTTTGCCCTTTACTTTTTAAGTTTTTCTTCCTTTTTTTTGTTTGTCCTTTCTTTTTCTTTTGGCCAGCCACCAGAGAGGGCTAGGCGAGGCTGCCCTTGAAGCCACAGGCGAGGGCCGAGCCTCGCAAATCTGGGCGAGTGTCGAGTTGCCCAAGCTCTCATCGGGGCCATAGCAAAGAAAAAAGAGAATTAATGAAATGAAAATTTAAAATAAATTATATTTTAGTGTCCCATGGAGTGTGCCTACTTTCTAAGCTTCTTGATAAGGCCCAGCTTTGGATGGTACAGTATCCTGCCCTTCCAAAATTTGCTGCTTTCTCGTAGTGTTTGGCCGAAGAAGAATTTTGATTATCACTTAAGGCAGTGGAATTTGTGCGGAAGCTGCTACGGCCAATTTCAAGTGAATAGTCACCAACTTTCTCTGAATTCGCACCAGGCGGGTCAAAGTATTTATTTATTTTTTTATCGAAAGAAAGATTCTATTTATTGATAATCGAGAGAGTTACATAGAATACTTTCAAACTCTCAAAAGACAGTAAAAAAAACTCATAAAGCAGATTCTGCAGCTAAAAGCACACTCTTATCCTTCAAGAGTAGATCTGATACCATAACGTTACAGTGGGTCAAAGCTGGATCGTTCACATTCAACTGAAATCCCATCAAAGCCGCGGGTCACCCCCACCAGGCTCGAAACCGCCCACTTCTGTAGATATAGGATGCTGAATGCTCCTCTCACTTCTAGTTCTGGGAGTAAGCCAACTTGCCTTATCTGCCAGACCAGTCCTAAACCCATTACCATTTGATGCAGCATTCAACCCCCATACTCAAAAACGAGTCAGGTTGAAACCTCCGAGCTAATCATTTCCCTCAGTATCTCGTGGCTCAACATCCTTCTCGCTAATATCTCTCCTCCATGCATCCCATCCGAATCACGGGTGCTTACACTGGCAAGCTGCTGCGAACCCTGTAAAACAAATAAAACGAGGCTGTTGCATTTTCGCTGGCACCTTTGATGGAGGCAAACTTGCGGCAACCCTATTGCTCAAATCCAATTTGCTTGCACCTTGTTCACTGGAATAACTACATGCGCTAAGCTTTCCCCTGTTAGTGCTTCGTAATCCTACGCCCAGTTTTCACCTTACCTAGTTCGCTAAACTCTCCGAAGAATTTTATGCAAAAGAAGGAAGTTTTTGGAATGGATTGATTATCTTTTTTTTTTAGAGCATCATCCCGTATTTATATTAATAAAGGAATCAATCACGTACAATGAAATCCCCAACAATATGAAAATCAAATCCATCAAAATATGAAATCCCATTAACTAGCCCACTAATCATAGAATTTGTGATATTCCATCAATTAAACCACTAATTATAGATCTAACTCTAGAACAAATATTACAACATCCCCCCTCAAGTTGGCGTATGGATGTCGCACATGCTCAACTTGGACACATGATAATCAAATACTCATTTGCTTGCTGCCTTAGTGAATATATTTGCGGTCTGCTCTGAGGATTGAACAAATGGAGTACAAAATTCTCTAGAATCAAGCTTTTCCTTGATAAAGTGCTGGTAAATTTCCACATGCTTAGTCCTATCATGCTGGACATGATTATGTGAAATACCGATAGCAGATCTGCTATCAGAGTAAATCATCATTGGCTTCTGAACTCGGAATCCCATATCATCCAAAAGTTTCTGGACCCATAGTAATTCACACATGCCCTGAGCCATAGAGAGAAATTCAGCCTCTGCGCTTGATCTAGCAACAACATCTCGCTTTTTGCTTCACCAAGTAACTAGGTTACCTCCAACATAAGAACAACAACCTGAAGTAGATCGCCTGTCATCCACACAACTAGCCCAGTCTGCATTAGTAAATGCCTCAATCTTTAAATGACCATGGTTCCGAAATAATATACCTTTACCCGATGTGCCTTTCAAGTAACAGAGAATCCGAGTCACGACATCCATATGAGTAGTATACGGATCATGCATGGATTGACTTACAAGACTGACTGCATATACAAAATCAGGACGTGTAAGAGAAAGATAGATGAGCTTTCGAACAAACTTTTGATATCTCTCGCGATCTATCGGCTCCTCTACCTTGGCTCGAATCTTCGCTTTGAATCAAGTGGAGTATTAATAGGTTTACATCCAAGCATTCCTGTATGAGATAGAAGATCAAGTATGTACTTATGTTGACATAGGAAGATCCCATGTGAGAAGCGAGCTACTTCAATTACGAGGTGTATGTAAGGGCGTGTGGGTCGATGAGCCGTCGCGCGTAAGGGCGAGTCCTGCGTCCTCTGGAGGTGGCGACCACTCGCCAGACTCGTCTAGCAGTGATGAACCCGAATATATCACCAAATCAAATTTCACCGAACATATTTTACAAAAAAATAGACATGAACATACGGTATCGATTTCGAGTTACGGTGGCTCTGATACCAGCTGTAGGCCGTCCAAATGGACGATCGTCATCTCATACGACACCTTAGGATCGCTTTAATCAAAATCCAGAAACACAATAATGCTTTGAACAAAATCCAGAAACACAATAATACTTTGAACAGCGTTCTGACGTTCTTGGGTTGTCCGACTCGAGTTCTTTCCTTTTATGACCCTCAAGAAGCCTGACGTCGATAAGATAGCACTTTCGTATGGCATATGAAGTTATGAGGGTTAGAAGGGGGTGCCCTAGCCCTATTTATAGAGTTTTCAGCTGGGCTCTCTCATCATGGGCCGAGCCGAACTGTGGCCCACACTAATCAGGGCTATATTAAGCCTATTAAGAATCTTTATACCTGCCTTTATTAGACCAACCCCGTAAATGGTAAATTAATCATGTTATACGATAAATTATAATCTCAATTAATGTAGCCCATATCAAGAAAACTTTTATAATATTCTCAGCTTCTAATTTAGTCGTTTGAACTATTTTCTGGGTATAGGACTAGCAATTAGAATCTATGTGAATGAAAACGTGAAGATAGAGAAAATTTGTGTATAATCTAATTAGGAAATTTTTTTTAGAGACATTTTTTGACAACAAATTGAGAAATCACGAGTTATATTAACACGTTGTCTATTATTGTGTTAAGTAAAATTAATATCACGAGGTTTGATTAAATATGCTTAATAAGTACGTAGGGAGCACACGTTAGCATAATCATAAAACTAGAGCTTTTAATTTTTTTTTTATTGGACCCCAAATTGACATCACCTCTAACAATAGTAATTGCTCATTTAGTAAGCAAGACAACTTGAGTTGACTTTGTCTTGTAATTAATGTATTTCTTTCAATGTACCTAAACCCCAAAGTTTTCTAAAGAAATACAGATGCTCTCATTTATTACCAAGCTAAATACAAAACAAACATAGACTAACGACGTAAGGAAAATTTATTACCAGGCTAATTATGGAATAAATATGTAGGTTAACTAGTTCTTAACAAAATTATTTTTCTTTCTAATTATGTATTATATATAATTATATATATTTTGCATTCGGTCTGGTCCCATTCATGTGGAATCAAGGATCGGACTGCCCAGTCACCAGTCCCATTTATTGGGATCGGGGATCGGATCGCCCCCTCCAGGACTGGACCAACCCTGCCGGTCTGTTCCAATCCGACCCGGTTCAGTTTGTACACCCTAATCCGAGAGGGTAGTATATGCATTTTACAGAATGGAGTATAAAATAGGGCGGAGGCAGTGGTTGAGAGCAAAAACCTAGTCGCCCGCACCTATTAAATCAAACTCCCAGAATCTTCGACGATGATGAGTGATCGTGCATTTGCTTTCTTTGGAGGGAAATTTTATGGTGACTTCGACAAGAGAAGGTTAGATGCAGCACGATATTTCAAAGACAGGTCTCTGGTGATATACAATGGAACAAATGCTACCGGTGTTGAGATTATCACCGCACTTTGCAAATTGGCTTAATCCATCACGTGATTTATGCGATGACGTCCAACGCCATTGCCGGCGGGATATGAGTTAAATTTTTTGGGCGGGTGGAAGATATAGGTCAGAAACCACCAGATGTTTTCGCTTATGTATGTGCAATGGTATTTTTTGTTTTCGGTTGTTAGGTTTAGATGAACATTTTTCTTGCATGCAAATTTTTCTTTCTTGTAAATGTTCAATATTCGTTTCTGGGAGAAGGGAAACCCTCTATCTGACGTTTTCATTTATAGCTTCGTATTCACAGCAATGCCACTGAGATCGGGAGAGGAACCACAATTGGAAGATGAGATGATACTTTTATCTCCTTTTGGATTTACCCCACCGAGTGCCGGTGCCGGTGTCGGTATCGCTGCTATCACCGCTGTTGGTGAAGAGGAATAGGAAGAGGCTGCTGCCGGTGAAGAGGAAGAAGAAAAAGTGACACCCGCGAGTGAAGAAAGCATTGTCGTAGGCGGAGACAGTAGAGGCAGATGAAAAGAAAGCATTGTCGTAGGCGGAGACAATAGAGGCAGAGGAGGTAGATGAGGCAGAGGCAGTATAACTTCATCGGCGGCCGATGAGTGTAGAAGAGAAGTGGTGGCTGTCACGCCCCAAAACTACTATAAGGACCATGACACGACCGTCATTTCTCAAAAGGACGCAGTTTCCACAAATCCAAAGTATAACCTGAAAATAACTTTTTATATTTACTTCCATATATTAAACAAAGAAATCATTTGTTTATCAAAATCAGAGCTTGCTGCTGAACCATCAAAAGAAATATGTACATATTCATAAAAAAAGACATGCACATATATATCTACCAAATGGATATACACCTCTAACTACAGCTCAAAGGCTTATCAAAGCCACATCCAACTCATACCCAATAACATTTCCCATTTTTGGCCCTATAAACTTGTTTTATTTCATTTTTGGCTTTATAAACTCAGATTTAAAGGAAACTTTTAATCTGCTTACTTATTCTAAAATTGTTGACAGGTGGTGTAATATGTTTGATAGGCCATTGTAAATCTTCTGGAATTGCATGATAGTAAATTTTATAAAGATGTTTATCACAAGTTAAAAAAAAGTGTTTTTACTTACCCCGAACCACCTAACCGAGTCTACACATAGTCTCTGCATCCGGTTCTTCAGATCCTGGGCATCTCAGCTGCTTCAGCTGCTTCAGCTCCTTCCATCCTCTCGTTCGTTCTCTTTGTCTTCCTACTGTCGTTCCCCTCCGCAACACCTCATCTCCCGACATCATTCTCTAAACTCATACTCACAATGCTGTGGTGTCACTGCCATTGTAATATTTAACACCCAAAGCTCAAACCTAGCCTATTATTTTCTTCTTATCAGATGAACACAAGGGAAAAACAAGAGGAAAAAAGAGGACATTAAACGAGATGAAAAAGAGGGAAAATCGAGAGAGAGAGAAAGGGAGATAATTTTGGTGCAGGCACGATCTGAACACCGCAACGAGCTAAATTAACTTCGTTTTGCAGCGTTGGGTAAGAGTTAAAGTCCTTACTTGTTTAAATTAGAGCAATTTTTAGATTTGTAGTTCAATTTTGGATATTGATGGAATTTAAGCCATCGGGTCTAATTTCTTAGTCGTTTGACTGCGTTTTTGTTTGGAAATGAAAATTTACGATGTTATGAAGCTATAGAATTCGAGTATCGTAATTTGATGCTACCGTTTGTCTGATTTTTTTTTTGAAATAATTTAAACAGACAATAACTCTCTCATCCGAGTTTCGATTTAAACAAGCTTCTAATTCAAAGACAGCTTTTTTTGACATATAATAAAAATTCCAACACGACTTGACCATAATCTATTTGAAAATTGGCAAGAAAGGACACAATATTTTCTGGTCGCGTATTGTTCACTACGCACTAGATTTCAAAAACTTGTTCCGGGCAAACCGTAATATCAAATTATGATCCGTCGAATCCTATGGCTTCATGACATCCTAAAGTTATATTTTCAAATAGAAACGTAGCCAAACGACCAAGAAATTAGATCCGGCGATTCAGATTCCACCAAAATCTAAAATTGAGCCCTAAATCCAAAAATTCCTCTAATTTAAACAAGTAAGGACTTTACTCTTACCCGGTGCTGCAAAACGAAGTTGATTTAGAGGTTTTGATAGACTTTTGAGAGAATTGATTGGAAAGTTGATTCAAAGAATTAAGACGGAATTGAGAGAGAATAGCGGATTGAAAGAATTTGAGAGATTGAGATTTGAGAGTATTGGAGAGAATTGAGAGAAAAATAAATAGAGATTGAGAGGTTTGATAGAATAATTTTTTTTAAAAAAATGAAATTGCAACGGTCTGAAGGCCGGCAGGGGAAGAGCCGCCCTTATTGGGGAACACATGTTTTTTTAATTAAAAAAATATGGCGGTTCGGAACCGCGGGCCCCGTCAACGGGTAAGTTCCAGGTCCGCGATTTCATTTGGCCATGTCTATCCTGAACCCTTTTTCTCAGATTGGGATCATTTGCCATAGGGCTTCTATGGCAGGCCTGCTGTAGATTTAATCGTGGCCGTTCGTTTGTATCCGAGAGCTGGCATTCGGCCACGTCATCGGCAGATAAGAAACTCGAATTTTGGGCAGCACAACGTCTATTTCCAAAAAGAAAAAGGAAAACACAATTTTCTCTCCCCTCAAATGTCGTCCGTCCGTCCTTTTCTCTTTCTCTCAAATTTCGGTCCCCATCATCCTCTCGCTCCGGTGATCAATACCCTTCCACAGCAGCCTCCACGGAATCGTCACCAATGACACTAAATCCAGACGCGCGAGCAAGGGCGTGAATGCATCGCTCTTTTTCACCCTAGAAGAAGAAGAGGAAGAAGTCGGTCTGCAGGTCCCCAACTCGCATTTTGGAAGATCAGCCCCTCCGGACATCACCGAGTAAGTGTCGCTCCTCATCTTCAACATTGTAACTCCCCCTCTCTCCGTCTCTCTCTGTCTCCCCTCGTATGCCTTATCATCTCAACGAAAACAAGAAAAGATGACACATTTTTTTAATTAGTAGATGAACCGTCTAGACTGGCACCTAGTGAGTAAGGTGAGCATGCCCTTTCTGTGAACGTGGCAACAAGATAGTCGCTTCATCCTTGGACAGGCTCCGATTCCATTTGACCGGGGTGAAAATGTCTAATAGATCACCGGGAATTGTACCTTGTCAAAAAATCACAGCTGTGGATAGACAAGTGTTTCGCGCGTTGTCGAATATGTACCCACCGTAACAGCAGGCACTAGAACAGGAGGCACCGGCTCCTTTTTCGGCCCCAGAGGATTGGCATGAAAGGACGCAATATTTTCTGGTCGCGTATTGTTCACTACGCACTAGATTTCAAAAACTTGTTCCGGGAAAACCGTAATATCAAATTATGATCCGTCGAATCCTATGGTTTCATGACATCCTAAAGTTTTATTTTCAAATAGAAATGTAGCCAAACGACCAAGAAATTAGATCCGGCGATTCAGATTCCACCAAAATCTAAAATTGAGCCCTAAATCCAAAAATTCCTCTAATTTAAACAAGTAAGGACTTTACTCTTACCCGGTGCTGCAAAACGAAGTTGATTTAGAGGCTTTGATAGACTTTTGAGAGAATTGATCGGAAAGTTGATTCAAAGAATTATGACGGAATTGAGAGAGAATAGCGGATTGAAAGAATATGAGAGATTGAGACTTGAGAGTATTGGAGAGAATTGAGAGAAAAATAAAGAGGTATTGAGAGGTTTTGATAGAATATTATTTTTAAAAAAATGAAATTACAACGGTCTGAAGGTGGCAACAAGATGACACATTTTTTTAATTAGTAGATGAACCGTCTAGACTGGCACCTAGTGAGTAAGGTGGGCATGCCCTTTCTGTGAACGTGGCAACAAGATAGTCGCTTCATCCTTGGACAGGCTCCGATTCCATTTGACAGGGGTGAAAATGTCTAGTAGATCACCGGGAATTGTATCTTGTCAAAAAATCACAGCTGTGGATAGACAAGTGTTTCGCACGTTGTCGAATATGTACCCACCGTTACAGCAGGCACTAGAACAGGAGGCACCGGCTCCTTTTTCGGCCCCAGAGGATTGGCGTGAAAGGACGCAATATTTTCTAGTCGCGTATTGTTCACTACGCACTAGATTTCAAAAACTTGTTCCGGGAAAACCGTAATATCAAATTATGATCCGTCGAATCCTATGGTTTCATGACTTCCTAAAGTTTTATTTTCAAATAGAAACGTAGCCAAACGACCAAGAAATTAGATCCGGCGATTCAGATTCCACCAAAATCTAAAATTGAGCCATAAATCCAAAAATTCCTCTAATTTAAACAAGTAAGGACTTTACTCTTACCCGGTGCTGCAAAACGAAGTTGATTTAGAGGTTTTGATAGACTTCTGAGAGAATTGATCGGAAAGTTGATTCAAAGAATTATGACGGAATTGAGAGAGAATAGCGGATTGAAAGAATTTGAGAGATTGAGACTTGAGAGTATTGGAGAGAATTGAGAGAAAAATAAAGAGGGATTGAGAGGTTTTGATAGAATATTTTTTAAAAAAAATAAAATTACAACGGTCTGAAGGCCCGCAGGGGAAGAGCCGCCCTTATTGGGGCCCACATATTTTTTTAATTAAAACAATATGACGGTTCGGAACCGCGGGCCCGGTCAACGGGCCAGTTCCAGGTTCGCTGTTTCGTTTGACCTTGTCTGTCCTGAACCCTTTTTCTCAGATTGGGGTCGTCTGCCATAGGGCTACTATGGCAGGCCTGCTGTAGATTTAATCGCGGCCGTTCGTTTGTATCCGAGAGCTGGCATTTGGCCACGTCATCGGCATATGAGAAACTCAAATTTTGGGCGGCACAACGCCTATTTCCAAAAAGAGAAATGAAAATACAATTTTCTCTCCCCTCAAATGTCGTCCGTCCGTCCTTTTCTCTTTCTCTCAAATTTCGGTCTCCCTCATCCTCTCGCTCCGGTGATCAGTACCCTTCGACAACAGCCTCCGCGGAATCGTCGCCAATGACACTAAATCCAGAGGCACGAGCAGGGGCGTGAATGCATCGCTCTTTTTCACCCTAGAAGAAGAAGAGGAAGAAGTCGGTCGGCAGCTCCCCAACTCGCATTTTGGAAGATTAGCCCCTCCGGACATCACCGAGTAAGTGTCGCTCTTCATCTTCAACATTGTAACTCCCCCTCTCTCCGTCTCTCTCTGTCTCCCCTCGCATGCCTTATCATCTCAACGAAAACAAGAAAAGATGACACATTTTTTTAATTAGTAGATGAACCGTCTAGACTGGCACCTAGTGAGTAAGGTGGGCTGCCCTTTCTGTGAACGTGGCTACAAGATAGTCACTTCATCCCTGGACAGGATCAGATTCCATTTTACCGGGGTGAAAATGTCTAATAGATCACCGGGAATTGTACCTTGTCAAAAAATCACAGCTGTGGATAGACAAGTGTTTCGCGCGTTGTCGAATATGTACCCATCGTAACAGCAGGCACTGGAACAGGAGGCACCGGCTCCGTTTTCGGCCCCAGAGGATTGGCATGAAAGGCCGCAATATTTTCTGGTCGCGTATTGTTCACTACGCACTAAATTTCAAAAACTTGTTCCGGGCTAACCGTAATATCAAATTATGATCCGTCGAATCCTATGGCTTCATGACACCCTAAAGTTTTATTTTCAAATAGAAACGTAGCCAAACGACCAAGAAATTAGATCCGGCGATTCAGATTCCACCAAAATCTAAAATTGAGCCCTAAATCCAAAAATTCCTCTAATTTAAACAAGTAAGGACTTTACTCTTACCCGGTGCTGCAAAACGAAGTTGATTTAGAGGTTTTAATAGAATTTTGAGAGAATTGATCTGAAAGATGATTCAAAGAATTAAGACGGAATTGAGAGAGAATAGCGGATTGAAAGAATTTGAGAGATTGAGACTTGAGAGTATTGGAGAGAATTGAGAGAAAAATAAAGAGAGATTGAGAGGTTTTGACAGAATATTTTTTTAAAAAAATTGAAATTGCAACGGTCTGAAGGCCCGCAGGGGAAGAGCCGCCCTTATTGTGGCCCACATGTTTTTTTAATTAAAAAAATATGACTGTTTGGAACCGCGGGCCCTGTCAACGGGCCAGTTCCAGGTCCGCGGTTTCGTTTGGCCTTGTCTATCCTGAACCCTTTTTCTCAGATTGGGATCGTCTGCCATAGGGCTACTATGGCAGGCCGGCTGTAGATTTAATCGCGGCCGTTCGTTTGTATCCGAGAGCTGGCATTTGGCCACGTCATCGGCAGATGAGAAACTCAAATTTTGGGCGGCACAACACCTATTTCCAAAAAGAGAAATGAAAATACAATTTTCTCTCCCCTCAAATGTCGTCCGTCCGTCCTTTTCTCTTTCTCTCAAATTTCAGTCTCCCTCATCCTCTCGCTCCGGTGATCAGTACCCTTCGACAACAGCCTCCGCGGAATCGTCGCCAATGACACTAAATCCAGAGGCGCGAGCAAGGACGTGAATGCATCGCTCTTTTTCACCCTAGAAGAAGAAGAGGAAGAAGTCGGTCGGCAGGTCCCCAACTCACATTTTGGAAGATTAGCCCCTTCGGACATCACCGAGTAAGTGTCGCTCCTCATCTTCAACATTGTAACTCCCCCTCTCTCCGTCTCTCTCTGTCTCCCCTCGCATGCCTTATCATCTCAACGAAAACAAGAAAAGATGACACATTTTTTTAATTAGTAGATGAACCGTCTAGACTGGTGTTGACACCTGATTTTTTTACCATTTATTATTGTGATTTTTATTCTTTAAAATTAATTAAAAATATCAAAAAAGGTCATAAAATCACAAAATCAACTTTGGAAGCCTTGGTTTAACCTTAGGAACCAATTTTGAACAAAAAATATTTTTCGGTATTTTTAATATTTTTCGAGTTTATTTAATTATAAAAATACCCAAAAAATCAGAAAAATACCATTCGTGGTCAGAAAAATACCCAAAAATATTCGATAATTTTGTTTTAATTTCCTCTTCAAGTGTGTCACTTTAAATCTCAAAAATTCGGCTCGGGTCACTATGTTCCTTCACAAACATAAACCCGAACCGAGCCTAAAAAAAATCATTTTCGAGTCTTTTAGTTTTCAATTCTCACTTTTTATAAGCTATGACATTGGATTCTAAAGTCTTAAAGTGCAATTAGGTCAATTTGCCCTCCAATTTAATCAATTTTTACCAAAAGGGCTTAATTGCACATTTTTCTTTCAATTAGTCCCCGGTTTCACGGATGTATACGTATGCTCTACGTATTTATACGTCATACGTATTTATATGTTATGCATATTTGTATTGTTTGGTAACCTCTTTAACTCTTGTAATAATAATAATGGTTATTATTTTTAACACCTTTGTTAGTGCCTTTTTTAGCATTTTTGTATTGTGAGTGCTATTGCTAGTGCTATTTTTAAATAGCATTTTTTGTATTATAAATTGTGAGTGCTATTGTTAGTGCTATTTTTAAATGACATTTATTTATCATAAATTGTGAGTGCTATTGTTAGTGCTATTTTTAAATGGCATTTATTTATCATAAATTGTTAGTGCTATTATTAGATAGAATTTATAATTGTTAGTGCTATTTTTAAATAGAATTTTTGTATTATAAATTGTGAGTGCTATTGTTAGTGCTATTTTTAAATAGCATTTTTGTATTATAAATTGTGAGTGCTATTGTTAGTGCTATTTTTAAATGTCATTTATTTGTGAGTGCTATTATTAGATAGAATTTATAATTGTTAGTGCTATTTTTAAATTGAATTTTTGTATTATAAATTGTGAGTGCTATTGTTAGTGCTATTTTTAAATAGCATTTTTGTATTATAAATTGTGAGTGCTATTGTTAGTGCTATTTTTAAATGTCATTTATTTGTGAGTGCTATTTTTAGATAGAATTTATAATTGTTAGTGCTATTTTTAAATACAATTTATTGGAAGGTATTTTTGGCTATAAAAGGATGGCAAGAGTTTTGAGGTTGAAGGGGGGAGACATTTTGTAGAGTGTGCAAATTTTTGAGAGCTTAGAGAGAAGAACACAAACACTCTCTATATTCTCATAATCTTGAGAGAGCAAAATATACTAAGTTCGGAATATTGATTCCGCATATTGCTAGCACAATTGTTGTGGAGTTATTAGTCGTCTCCCCGTTCGTCAATTGGTGGTGCGTCCGAATTAGATGCCTAACACTTGTGGAGGCTGAGATCGAAGAACATCGAACCGACACCTCCGTTCAAGCACGCTACGAGAGGTAATCTATTTACTCCCTTTGAGACTTTGTGATTTTTTTCGATTGAAATGCACGAAGTACGCCTCTGGAGATACATGTATGGGTTGTTATTTATTTCCGCTACGTGTTACGTGGATCCCAACAGTGGTATCAGAGCCAATCCTTAGGTGTTTTCGTGCATTTAATTGATTTTTTTGCAATACTATGGTCAATATGTATTAACGAATTGTTCGTCTTACATGGCTAATGGAGATTGATTATTTTATATGATAAATTAATCAACGTAGCAAAAATTGAGACTAAATCAATTTTGAATCGAAAATTTATGGCTATCTTATTTTACGTAAAAATTCTTAATATGATTCAACGTAGAATTTTTATTGTGCATTCCTAAGTTTTAAATTGTGAATTTATTACTTACGTGAAAGGGTGGTGATCATGGAAAAATCCCTAATCAATGTGATTGATGTATATATGAATGTATGATGATTATTTATATATTTGGGGTTGTAATTATTAAATGGAGACTGCGTACTCCTTTTATTTTTCATGTAATCTTTATTTTTAGCATAGTCAATTGTTGATGTAAATGCTACGAGGATTACGTGGAGGAGCCTTTTAAGTCGGCGAGCTCTTTGGGGCCCAATTCTTGAAGAGTTCAAGAAACCAAGAAGAAGCGAAGAGCGGCTCTCCGTTATTAAAATATTAAAATGATTAAATGTGGTCTCATTGGCTCGAGACCCATTAAATCATAATTCCATGATCACCACGTAGGATAGATGTTTATGTGATTGGCATCTATTTATTTATTATGATTACGTGAGCATGTTAAACTGGTTAATGTGCAAAGTCAGACTTACCTCACCCAAAATTGCGCCTGCATGAAATCCTAGTTAGGGAAAATCACTCGCGTTAGGTACCGAAAGGGCGTTGGTAATGACATCAACGTAACCAAGTCCCCGAACCCAAAATCTCTGGTTCCGCAGAATTGATCGATCTCTCCCAATCGGTCAATAAGGTTTCCGGTCTACCCTCCAAGAAAGACCGGTGGCGACTCCAAATGCATGCACAAGTTGCACATGCCACCACGACCACACTAAGGTCGAAAGCGATCGACTGTTATCGTCGAATCCCTTTGAAAAATACTCCCGCCGCGATTTGGTATGGGCCTGGGAGGGCCCGCGCCGATCCAAAGCCCGCGATCCGCACCCTTGTGCAGGGGAAGGCCCGCGATCGGTAATCTATTAGCCGCGTCCGCTTCCGGACGGGTCGCGACAGCTGGCGACTCCGCTGGGGAGTCTTGCTCTAGAACATATGATTCTAGACCTCAAGTGGACTTAGGCCGTAATTAAAACGCTGAGTGATTTTTCTAACTTTGCAGGCGCTCTCGAAGGTGAGGTAAGTCCGCTTATGGTAGGTGTTATATGTTTTTGGCAGATTGGAGAAATAAGGGGTGTAGTCCATGATTAACATTGTCTTATGCAGGTTGGGCGTAGGAATGTATGTTGTGTGGATGATTTGAAGTGCTGATTGATAAACTGCTGTGCATGAATTGCATTATGATGATCACAACACGTGGACACACACAACCGCGCCTAAAACCCCGGGCGCCGCCTTTAGGAACACAATAGAAGGAATTGAGAATGGAATCTCCGTGAGGAAAAACGCGGGGTAATCCACTTTTCAATTCCGCTCGCTTCGAACTATGGATCGAGTCCCAATGCAACGATAGCTGTGCAATGGAATCGGCTCTTTCTAGAACTCGAAGTGGGAACCTTAACCTTAGGTGCCAAACCCTCTGATTTTTAGAAGTTCACCATCACTTGTCTCATGCGCATGTCTTTGGGCGGTTGGTACACCTAAAACCGCACATAAGTCGACGAGTTTGGTTGGTAAGACTCTCTATCCCTCAAATCTATTACAGTTCATATAAATATAGGCATTTCATTCATTGCATTCTGGTGATTAGATTAAATGCCATTTCAAGGATAGATGTGTGTGTTTTTCCCAAACGTCCTTGATAGAAGACGAGGAGGATGATATCCCATGGCGAACACCGAGTGAGCAACAAAAGAGCCTACTATGGACCTTATTGAGATATCGTCCAAAGAAGATGACGAGTTGGGGCAAGTGATCCGGAAGCCACGGATCGAACTTGGGGCATCCTTAAACGTTAGGATCACATTCCTTTGTTTCATTTTCCATTACTAGTCCTCTTGTATAGGGTTTATTTTTATCGAGGCTTTTTCTATCCCACCCCTTAGAGTGATTGTATTAGGGATCTATTGGTGTATACATTCAGATGGAACTTGGTTGTATTTCTTTTGACGGGTCATGGGAATGTGATAGTGGCATTTTCTCTAATCATCCGAATACTCCCAAGTCAAGTTTATAATTCCTTTAGAGGAAATTAAAATTGGAAGTCTTACACGACCTTTTGGTCATATAGAGTAGTCCAATCTCAATTTCTCTAGAAGGAATTATACACTCGAATTGTTTCGTGCATGTTTTACGTCGCTGGTAATCCACGATAATTGATCGAGAATATCGATGTTGTTTTGAATTTAATGACGAGATAGATGTCCAAATTACTCTCGTTCTTAACAAAACGGCCTTGATTTGGATGCCGTATCTTCAATTAAATTTAAAACACGTTATTATGCCTCGCACTTTTGAGTAATTCGTTCCTCTCGAAATTGATCAAAGGCGATTATTGTGAATTACATTCCTTTCAATAGTATGCTTTATTTCGAGGAATATTGATAAAAACTTTTCGCGCAAGATTAAAACCCTTGTAAAAGTTCTTGTCCTTATTAATCACGAGCAAGCATAAGATTGAAAGGGGTCTATGCTTTCTTTTTCAGATTATTCCTTCTGATTCTGTCTTTCTATTTGCAGGTAAAAAATAGGTAATAGAGAGAAATCTTTTCCTGGATAAGTCTGAGGCTATTCTTTCATCTGATCATGAGCGAGTTATAAAATCCATATTTGCTCGACTTATTGATATTATGGTTCGGCTCACCTAAGTTGAAGATGTTCGAACGCTCGAAGAAAGGAACCATGCAGAAGTTAAAACACACACGAGAACTTTCATTTATTTTGCTCAGCGGAGGGTTTTCAGAAGCAGGTCATACAATTCGGGGTGGAAAAGTAAAGCCAAAGTGAGCCCTAATTAACGACACAAAGGAGCCCAACTGACCCTCCATGTTGTTAATGCTCTGCTCATACTCCCAGCTCCGCATGTTGTGGTCGGCAAGCCTGAGGAGAAGACTTCTGCATTCTCCCTTAACTTCGGCGACCTTGGCCTCGTGTTCTTCGGTGACTACTTCCAGGTCCCGAACCAGTCCATTCCCGCGAGCTATGTCCTCGGTTATCTTGTCGAGCCGTTCTTCCTGCCAGTCGCTCTGAAGCCTCAACAGGACGTTGCGGCGGTCATGCTCGCCGGTGGTCAGGGATATGGCCAATTGATCCACCAGATTTCTCCTCTCGCGAAGCAACGTCGCGACCCGCTCATTAGCAAACTCGACGGCCTTTTTGTAACTATCAACCAGATAGTTGGTCAGCACCAAATGATCAGATCGATCCTCATAACGAGCCCGCAAGACGCGAGCCACCAGAACCTCCCGACTAGCAACACGATAGGCCTCTAAGGAGTGTGCAAAGAGAGTCGGGAAAGTTCTATATTCCCTCCCCAGTGTAGTACCTTCGAGAGAAGTGGTATCAAGGTCCTCGAGCAGGACACAGATTGCATCCTCGGTTGCAGAATGATCGGTTATGTGCGCGTAACCGCGACCCAGTAGGTTATAAAGCTTTTCCCACTGGGCCAAGACATCAGTTGAAAAAGTGCGTACGGGAGAGGAGGCCATTTGCGTTGGGTTGGCTTGAGAATAAGACGAGTTTAACAGAGAGATTAGAAGGAAGAAGCTGATTATGCGAGAACGTTAACCTTCCATACATTAATTCCTCATTTTATAGCAACTCGAGGATGATGAAGGGTCTCAGTAATAATGCTGGTGGAGCCCAGTTAGGGGGTAAAGCAGGAGGTCCCCTCACGAGAACCATTGGATTCGTTTCGGTCCGCGATTTCCGGCTCATCAATTAAAAGATGTAAAAGATTTGTCGGGATCACCATTATTAGAGTTAGGTGGGAGGAAAGCGCAACTATCGAAGAGAGCCCTAACAGGGTTTGGCAGTCCCATCACGTTGAAAAGCTAAGCGAGAAATTCAAGGTCTTGAGGGGGAACGTTTGCCTAATGATGCTTGAAGAGCGTCTCCTGAACATGCAGAGTCACTCGAAGAAAACTTTATAGGGAGTGAGCATACATGAGAGAGTGGAGAACTCTGAGTGGGCAAGAACCAATCAAACATTTCTCAATCCAACATATTTAAGAGGTTACTGTCAGCTGCTAGAGGCGACTGACTCAAAAATCTCAGAAATTGAACCACAGAGGGATCTCGAAGATTCCAAGATCAAGTCTAACGCCAAAACCATGGAGCCCAACACTTCTGGCAACGGAAATCAAGATCACGGCGACGACGACAACGACATCCACAATGCTCAACTCGGGAAAAGAAGACGTCCTCACCAATACTCTCAGGAGGAAACCCAAATGCTGGAAACCCTTTTCAGTAAAAGCCATTACATGAAAAAGAAGTGGAGAATTGAATTGAGCCGGGAGTTGGGGATTAATCAGTCGAGGATCCAGTTTTGGTTTCAAAATAGGAGATCCAAATCGAGGGCTCAACGCAAACGTCAGGTGGTCGAGATTTTAAAGGAAGAAAACCAAAAGCTGCGAACAGAAAACATGAGGTATGAAAAAGCTCTCAATATTACCGTTTGCCCTCATTGCGATAACCTCGTCGCCCTCGGTAAGATGTTCCCCGATAAGCCTCATGCGATGATTGAAGACGTTCATTTACCACCTTACTCCCTCGGGGCATCTCCTGCTCAACCAGATTTTGCCGAAGTCACGCATGAGCAGGATGATCCTACGAAGGTGATACAAATGCCTCCTGGGGGATGGGATTTGCATCGCTTTGATTGGAGTTATAGTTTCAAGGAGCTGGATGTTACCGCCGACCAGCTCAAAGCATATCAGCCTCATGCACAACAATTTTCGATAGGGTCGGGTCCTGCTGGAGATGAGTTAATCAGTCGTCAAGCCATCGATACGATTTTGGGCCACGATAAGAGGAGGTTCGCTTGGCCCCCTGAACTGCATTCCAGATTCCTAGACGTGGTTCACCAAATGGGGATCGACTCAGCAACTCCGACGCGCATATTTAAGGCCATGAATGTACCGGGGCTTAGTAAGGAGCTGGTCAGGAATCACCTTGCTGCCTACAGAAAGCTATTAAAACAACGTCGAGCGGAGCTAAACCGGGAGGAATCCGTCTCGAGCCCAAAAGCTAGAGGCGACCGCCATTGTAATGCTCAGGCATCAAGAGATACCCGGCCAAATCTAAGCATCAATCAAGCTAGCAGCCCGACCACCGGCAAACTGAAAGCTGATCAGAATGTCCTCCCAGGCCATTTCAACACTTCTCAAGAGCGCGTGTCACAAGTACAGCGAGTGCGCACTCCTCCATTCGAGCAACAGTCGGCTGGTGCTCTGCCTGCCGCTGGTCAACCCACGACAGACGATTTCTTCGATGAGGGGCTCGATGCCTTGTTCAATCAGTGGGAAGCTGGCATGCTTGGACAGCCATGATCTAGCACCTAGCTCGGGGCACGATGGGTCGGTCACTACGAACACCCATAGGAAGAAGAGCATGTTCACGAGTGGATCACTCTTTTCATCCATTGTAAAGTTCCTATGGGAACATTTTTCTTTAATGGCTATAGTTAATTATGTATGAAAACCAACGCTATCGACGAACATCGTCATGCTCAGTTGTGATGATCCCTTGTTAGATTAAGTCTGAAACCAGAGACGGTCTTTAAAATTTTGAGTGGCTACGAACTCATTCCTCACCAAGCGCCCGGGATGCTGAAATGAAGAGTAACAGCATGCACAGGGAAAATGCCACTTTCGTTTGAACGATGAAAAGGGGTTGAGAGAAGATCATGGCGTTAATTCCCATGGAGCTAAATGAATTAAACAAAGTCATTAATTGCGGGTCCACCGCTGCTCCCCACGTTCTCGGGCCTAGCAAATCATAAAAGGCGCCGAAAGATTGTAGACCCACCACTTTGAAGACTGAACTAGGGGACGAGCGCATTACTCGATGAAATCGAATCAATGCAAGTGAGTTTGTGATCCTATCACGAGGAAAAAGAAAGGGGAATACAGACGATGAGTAATTGCAGGATCTCGGGAGGAGCGCTTGCTTGCTGGTCTTCATATGCAGCCTGAAGGATGGTTCCAGGACACGCACAATCACTTGAGAAAATTTCTAGAGTGAGCAAACACGTAAGAGCGAATTGAGAAAGCTGAGTGAACTAGATCAGCCCGAGATACCCCGATCCATCATGTTTAAAAGTTATTCCCATCTGCTAGAAACGCCCGACCTGGACATTTCTGAGCACGAACTGCTGGGAGACTTTGAAGATCCTGAAGCTGAATCCTGCCCGAAGGCCATAGAGACTGACTCCTCCAGCGATGAAATTCTAGGTTTCAGCTACGAAGAAGGAGTATACAATGATGACCGGAGTCGGAAAAGGAAGCAACTACAACGCCACACTCCAGGCCAAATCCGAGAGCTCGAAGCTTTCTTCAATGAATGCCCCACTCCAAGCAGACAACAGAAAATGGAGTTGAGCCGAAAGATAGGATTGGAGCTTTCGAAGGTCAAGTTTTGGTTCGCCAACAAACGAACCCGGGTGAAACAGCAATACGCAGACCATGAGTTACTGGTCCTGAAGGAGGAGAATGAGAAGCTTCAAGCTGAAAGCGCGAGATATAAGGAAGCTCTGACCAAGGCCACCTGCCTTAATTGTGGTAATCCTGTTGTCCTCGGCGAGGTGTTCCTCGATGAACCATCCCTGTTGACGAATAACGCTCAGCTGTTACCGTATTCTCCACAGCATTTTCCGACACAGCCAGATACCGCCGGAGATCTGCATGAGCAAGTCAACACCATAGGATCAACACCAACATCCTCTGAGAAATGGGATATGAATCATCACAGGGGGAATTCTCTTAATGACGAACTCGCTGTCGCAGCCAGCCAATCCAAAGTCGGTAAGTCCCTCCCTGGACAACTTTTGAAACGACTAGATCCCGTAGAGAATAGCTACCGAAGTATTGACGATATTTTGGGTGATAAGAGAACAAGGTTTTACTGGACCTATGAGCTTCACACCAAATTTGTTGATGCAATTCGAGAGCTGGGAGTTGATTCGGCTAGCCCACTACGCATACTCGAGATTATGAATGTGCCGGGGCTCTCTAGAATTAACGTTGAGTCTCACCTCAAGTACTATAGGAGATTGCTAAGGGATGGAAGGATAGCGTTAAACCATCATAAAGCCAGTTGGAGCTCAAGTGCTGGGCAGAGTTACAACCATGATGATTGGAGAGCCAAGAGCACCCAACCGTGTTTCAGCAATGACGGGATTAGCAGTCGTGTCAGCGACTCCTCTAACCCAAATCAGAATGCTCCGCCGAGCTATCTCAATACTCCTCAGGAGTATATGCCACAGTTCCAGCACATAGAGATTCCTCAGTTTGAGCGCGAATCAGTCATTAATGCTGTCCTTGAAGTGGATCTGGCATTGGTAGAGAGTGCACATATGAACCTGCCGGTCATTGGAGGAAGTTCCAATTCGAGGGGTCAAATTGCTCACGGCGAGAGCAAAGAGAGGAATCCCTCGCCTGCAGTCGACGACACCCAATCTGGGCACCAAGGGCTAGAAAGAACAGGTGATCTCCTTGATGAGGAGCTGGACACTTGGATCAATACTTTTCAGGAATGTATGTCTCAACCCCAACAGGGCAATGATGAAGGTTCCAGCTCAAAAACTCCAATCCCTCACAACGAAGGCAATGAAAGAAATCTGCCCCCAACAATCGTTGATACCCAACTTGAACATCAATGGCTCGAAGACCCGAGCAATTTCCTTGGCGATGAGTTCAATCTTTGGCTCGATCAATTTGGAGCCGGAGGACCATCGCAGTGGTGACGCGAGGCCGGTGATCAAACGTCTGATGCAAGGCATGGCTACTCGATGAAAAATGCTTCGAGAAAAGGGGTTGAATACTCCTATTGCATATGTTGTTGATCGCACTGTAAGGTTCCCACGGGAACATCTTTCATTAATATCTAGAACTAATTGCGCGTGAGTGTCAACATCACCCTTTGAGCATCTTCAAGCCGGAAGGCCGTGGATTAATCACTTAATCCGTGGAGCAAGTTCCATGAACCATAATTATCACCCGCTGAGCATAATGGGATCTACCCCTTCAACACGAAATACGTTTGGCCGCGAAGCCACCTATTTGGTAAAACGATGTATCGTTCCTAAACGATCTTCTATCGCATACCAAAGTAATGTCTCATTTCTTTCCCTTCTCAGGTGATAAACGTGGATAAATCACTCAAGGAGCCATCTGTTCAAATAACAAAACAGACGTTGCCCAACCGGGGGCAGCTGAACCATTGATATTGCAAATATTCCAAGCATGGATAAGCGGATTTGATAGACGTGGTTCATATCAATACGCGACGTCAGAACGGGATGAGAACCAAGAGTAAAGTTGTATCGTCCCAATTTGTCTTCAATTTGGGAATATGAGTTAACACTTGTTATTTATCCTTGATAGGGACTCACCATCAAGGAGGACAGATTGTCACAACCTGTGTGCACTCGCAGGGGCACACGACCAAGGGTAAGATGTATCGTTCTAATTTTTTGAAAAATTCACGAACATACAATACCATGTTTCTTCTGCATTTTCAGGGATTTTCGGCCACGGGGGACAGGTAAGTATCCTTTTCCCCAATCCATTGAAGGTGTTAAATAAAAAGAAAAGCTTTCAGAATCTAATGTCTAGAAAAGACATAGAATTCAAACTTCATTGGCATTCATGTCTTAAAACAGGAGGTTATCTGAACATGAATAAGAACATGCATGGTGCATCATAAAATCCCCTTGACGGGTAAAATTTTTGGAGAAAATGAAAGAGATTTTTTCCAATCAAAAGTTCAAGACTTTTAAAAGGACGTTTTCTCAAAAGAAAAGAGGCAAAGCCTAGTCCAAACACGTCCTACACACACTGGAGAGAAGTGGAGCGGATCAGATAGCAAAATCTGGACCTACGGAAGTAGGGATTATTCGCAACGATTACATGGGTTGGGATGACGGAGGCATTCGTTTCATATCCCTCAAACACTACAGGTGACCGTTGATAAACCCTTTGAACGACGGTTTTCATTCTTAACCCTGTCAAGAACCACCCCACATCGGGGCAAAATGGAGGTGAGTCCAGCGGCATCAGGAGAAAATGGTCAGAAATTTTCTTGCTCGGACTAACATTAATCTTTGTGTGTTGTTTATATGGTAATCCAAGTGCCAGAGGATGACGAGAAGCATTCATTTCTCTATCCCACATACCATATCCTTTGCACAGCCAAGTTGAGCCTGCAAATTCATTTCATAAACCCCTGTTGGTGATCATGGGATGTTTCAAGATGGAAACTGCATCACTCCAAGAACGGAAGAAATCAAGAGATGGGATTTATAGAAAAATCTCATATCGGCGTTTAAATGTGCTATGATTCAAGTTGTATATCTAGCACAATTTTCTGAACATCGTAGTTCCAAAGGAAAAGAAAAGGCGGGATTTCAACAAAGAAAAAATCCCCAGCATCAAGAAAAAGCAAAATGCCTGGTAAAAGCAAGGCCGATGCTCGTGAAAACTGTTTGATTAATCCCCAATAAAGCCTAGTTGGGAAGAGAGAAAAACCCATAAAGAAGTCAGATCAAGAAGACTGCTCCCCAAATGATGTCAGCCGTGGTGCAAAAACACGGACAGAATTGTCAATCTCTTAATACCACAAGAGACGTTCTCTAAAGGACTTGTGCACACCTCAAAAGCGGTTGCACACCTCAAAAATGAAGATGCAGAATGGAAAAGACATGTGACAAGTTTGCAATGATCACCAATGTCAATCCCCTCATAAATTCTGGGCCAAAAACAAGCCTTTTTTCGGTCCCCAATCCTACCAACATCATAACCCTGAAACAGTCTTCTCTGACTAAGACACTTGGGTTAACATATAGCTTAGCTCGAAGAAGTACGAGCAAGAATATTTCTTTCTCATTTTGCAGGGTTCTTGACTTGTAAACCCGGAGCAGATGGTGAAAACTTTCATTCAATGACCTTGACTCAAAAGTGAGTCCCCCTTGAAGACCAATATCCAAGCCCAACATTACGGTCCCGTGGAAGACCTCACGACCGATCAAAATGTATGCGCTGCGAATGAGCCTAAAACCTAGGCACAGGTTAGTAGGGAATTGAGTGCATCCCCTATAAAAACCACTATCTCAAAATAGGTGAGAAGACCTCATTGTCGAGAAATATTCCAGTTGGTGTTTTGAACAAACTCTTTTTGGAATTTTCAAACTGTTGGTCCAGATTTTCCGTGCAAGGGATTTGTGATCACATTTGCATGTTGCAAGAATGCTTTGGATAACCTCCAGCATCAAAATGCACATTTCACGATTAAAACTTAAGTCATACGGTTTTTGTCAAATGGACAGCCGTGGTCTTCCCAAAGATTACTAACGTTTTCTGGGTGAAGAAAAATCTTTCAGGTTTGAACTTTCTGCAGGATACCTGGAGAACACAGCTCCCAGAATGTCGCCTCAACAGAATCAAATGAAGCTTTGTCAAAATAAAATCTTTCTCTGCTTCAAAACTGAATTCCCGGCAAATTTCGGGATCTTTCAAAAAAAGGTGTGAGGATAGAACCCTTTTTCAAAAGAAGTCAACAAACTGTCCCAACAGACGTGGAGAACCCTCGTCCTAGGACACCCTTTTCAAAAATATCAAGGAAATCTCAACGGACGTGGAGAACCCTCGTCATGAGACCCCTTTTCAAATAAAAACAAAGGTAGATACCGCCTGAAGGGTCAAACAATGGTAGAAACCGCCTGAAGGGTCAAAACAAAGGTAGAAACCGCCTGAAGGGTCAAATCAAAGGTAGATACCGCCTGAAGGGTCAAATGAAGGTAGATACCGCCTGAAGGGTCAACTCAAAGGTAGATACCGCTTGAAGGGTCAACACAAGGTAGATACCGCATGAAGGGTCAACACATGGTAGATACCGCCTGAAGGGTCAACACAAGGTAGAAACCGCCTGAAAGGTCAAATCAAAGGTAGAAACCGCCTGAAGGGTCAACTCAAGGTAGAAACCGCCTGAAGGGTCAAACCAAGGTAGAAACCGCCTGAGGGATCACATATGGTAGAAACCGCCATAAGGGTCAATTCATTGGTAGAAACCGCATAAGGGTCAACTCATTGATAAATATCGCAGTAAGGATCAACACAAAGGTCTGATCCACCATACGGATCAAAATTCTTGGCAAATCCCAAAGCGTGGGATGCGCCTTCCTTAGGTTCCTACAAGTTAGGAATCCCATCATGGTATGACCTACTATACAGGTCAGAGCTTAATCTCCCTGGGATATTCTGAATGACGAGTCCTAGGCATCTTCTTGAAAGTCGTCGCAACCGGCAGCATCCGACAGGTGAGCTTCAGGTAAGCCTCTCTCACTCCGGCCCATGTTCAAATTGTTAGAGCAAACCGGGGATTGATTTGAGCTTTTATCAATAGGCTTAAGGGTCCGATGTCATAACATTTCTTCTCTTATTTTCCCAGTTGAGTCGGTTAGGAATCAGGTGCCACCTTATCTTTGAGAGAAACCTCTAACGAGATTCCTCTCAAAGAGGGGCAGCTGTTGACACCTGATTTTTTTACCATTTATTATTGTGATTTTTATTCTTTAAAATTAATTAAAAATATCAAAAAAGGTCATAAAATCACAAAATCAACTTTGGAAGCCTTGGTTTAACCTTAGGAACCAATTTTGAACAAAAAATATTTTTCGGTATTTTTAATATTTTTCGAGTTTATTTAATTATAAAAATACCCAAAAAATCAGAAAAATACCATTCGTGGTCAGAAAAATACCCAAAAATATTCGATAATTTTGTTTTAATTTCCTCTTCAAGTGTGTCACTTTAAATCTCAAAAATTCGGCTCGGGTCACTATGTTCCTTCACAAACATAAACCCGAACCGAGCCTAAAAAAAATCATTTTCGAGTCTTTTAGTTTTCAATTCTCACTTTTTATAAGCTATGACATTGGATTCTAAAGTCTTAAAGTGCAATTAGGTCAATTTGCCCTCCAATTTAATCAATTTTTACCAAAAGGGCTTAATTGCACATTTTTCTTTCAATTAGTCCCCGGTTTCACGGATGTATACGTATGCTCTACGTATTTATACGTCATACGTATTTATATGTTATGCATATTTGTATTGTTTGGTAACCTCTTTAACTCTTGTAATAATAATAATGGTTATTATTTTTAACACCTTTGTTAGTGCCTTTTTTAGCATTTTTGTATTGTGAGTGCTATTGCTAGTGCTATTTTTAAATAGCATTTTTTGTATTATAAATTGTGAGTGCTATTGTTAGTGCTATTTTTAAATGACATTTATTTATCATAAATTGTGAGTGCTATTGTTAGTGCTATTTTTAAATGGCATTTATTTATCATAAATTGTTAGTGCTATTATTAGATAGAATTTATAATTGTTAGTGCTATTTTTAAATAGAATTTTTGTATTATAAATTGTGAGTGCTATTGTTAGTGCTATTTTTAAATAGCATTTTTGTATTATAAATTGTGAGTGCTATTGTTAGTGCTATTTTTAAATGTCATTTATTTGTGAGTGCTATTATTAGATAGAATTTATAATTGTTAGTGCTATTTTTAAATTGAATTTTTGTATTATAAATTGTGAGTGCTATTGTTAGTGCTATTTTTAAATAGCATTTTTGTATTATAAATTGTGAGTGCTATTGTTAGTGCTATTTTTAAATGTCATTTATTTGTGAGTGCTATTTTTAGATAGAATTTATAATTGTTAGTGCTATTTTTAAATACAATTTATTGGAAGGTATTTTTGGCTATAAAAGGATGGCAAGAGTTTTGAGGTTGAAGGGGGGAGACATTTTGTAGAGTGTGCAAATTTTTGAGAGCTTAGAGAGAAGAACACAAACACTCTCTATATTCTCATAATCTTGAGAGAGCAAAATATACTAAGTTCGGAATATTGATTCCGCATATTGCTAGCACAATTGTTGTGGAGTTATTAGTCGTCTCCCCGTTCGTCAATTGGTGGTGCGTCCGAATTAGATGCCTAACACTTGTGGAGGCTGAGATCGAAGAACATCGAACCGACACCTCCGTTCAAGCACGCTACGAGAGGTAATCTATTTACTCCCTTTGAGACTTTGTGATTTTTTTCGATTGAAATGCACGAAGTACGCCTCTGGAGATACATGTATGGGTTGTTATTTATTTCCGCTACGTGTTACGTGGATCCCAACAGTGGTATCAGAGCCAATCCTTAGGTGTTTTCGTGCATTTAATTGATTTTTTTGCAATACTATGGTCAATATGTATTAACGAATTGTTCGTCTTACATGGCTAATGGAGATTGATTATTTTATATGATAAATTAATCAACGTAGCAAAAATTGAGACTAAATCAATTTTGAATCGAAAATTTATGGCTATCTTATTTTACGTAAAAATTCTTAATATGATTCAACGTAGAATTTTTATTGTGCATTCCTAAGTTTTAAATTGTGAATTTATTACTTACGTGAAAGGGTGGTGATCATGGAAAAATCCCTAATCAATGTGATTGATGTATATATGAATGTATGATGATTATTTATATATTTGGGGTTGTAATTATTAAATGGAGACTGCGTACTCCTTTTATTTTTCATGTAATCTTTATTTTTAGCATAGTCAATTGTTGATGTAAATGCTACGAGGATTACGTGGAGGAGCCTTTTAAGTCGGCGAGCTCTTTGGGGCCCAATTCTTGAAGAGTTCAAGAAACCAAGAAGAAGCGAAGAGCGGCTCTCCGTTATTAAAATATTAAAATGATTAAATGTGGTCTCATTGGCTCGAGACCCATTAAATCATAATTCCATGATCACCACGTAGGATAGATGTTTATGTGATTGGCATCTATTTATTTATTATGATTACGTGAGCATGTTAAACTGGTTAATGTGCAAAGTCAGACTTACCTCACCCAAAATTGCGCCTGCATGAAATCCTAGTTAGGGAAAATCACTCGCGTTAGGTACCGAAAGGGCGTTGGTAATGACATCAACGTAACCAAGTCCCCGAACCCAAAATCTCTGGTTCCGCAGAATTGATCGATCTCTCCCAATCGGTCAATAAGGTTTCCGGTCTACCCTCCAAGAAAGACCGGTGGCGACTCCAAATGCATGCACAAGTTGCACATGCCACCACGACCACACTAAGGTCGAAAGCGATCGACTGTTATCGTCGAATCCCTTTGAAAAATACTCCCGCCGCGATTTGGTATGGGCCTGGGAGGGCCCGCGCCGATCCAAAGCCCGCGATCCGCACCCTTGTGCAGGGGAAGGCCCGCGATCGGTAATCTATTAGCCGCGTCCGCTTCCGGACGGGTCGCGACAACTGGCACCTAGTGAGTAAGGTGGGCTGCCCTTTCTGTGAACGTGGTTACAAGATAGTCACTTCATCCCTGGACAGGATCAGATTCCATTTTACCGGGGTGAAAATGTCTAATAGATCACCGGGAATTGTACCTTGTCAAAAAATCACAACTGTGGATAGACAAGTGTTTTGCTCGTTGTCGAATATGTACCCACCGTAACAGCAGGCACTGGAACAGGAGGCACTGGCTCCTTTTTCGGCCCCAGAGGATTGGCATGAAAGGCCGCAATATTTTCTGGTCGCGTATTGTTCACTACGCACTAAATTTCAAAAACTTGTTCCGGGCTAACCGTAATATCAAATTATGATCCGTCGAATCCTATGGCTTCATGACATCCTAAAGTTTTATTTTCAAATAGAAACGTAGCCAAACGACCAAGAAATTAGATCCGGCGATTCAGATTCCACCAAAATCTAAAATTGAGCCCTAAATCCAAAAATTCCTCTAATTTAAACAAATAAGGACTTTACTCTTACACGGTGCTGCAAAACGAAGTTGATTTAGAGGTTTTGATAGACTTTTGATAGAATTGATCGGAAAGTTGATTCAAAGAATTAAGACGAAATTGAGAGAGAATAGCGGATTGAAAGAATTTGAGAGATTGAGACTTGAGAGTATTGGAGAGAATTGAGAGAAAAATAAAGAGGGATTGAGAGGTTTTCATAGAATATTTTTTTTTAAAAAAATGAAATTGCAACGGTCTGAAGGCCCGCAGGGGAAGAGCCGCCGTTATTGGGGCCAACATATTTTTTTAATTAAAAAAATATGGCTGTTCGGAACCGCGGGCCCGGTCAACGGGCCAGTTCCAGGTCCGCGGTTTCGTTTGGCCATGTCTTTCCTGAACCCTTTTTTCTTAGATTGGGATCGTCTGCCATAGGGCTTCTATGGCAGGCCTGCAGTAGATTTAATCGCGGCCGTTCGTTTTTATCCGAGAGCTAGCATTCGGCCACGTCATCGGCAGATGAGAAACTCGAATTTTGGGCGGCACAACGCCTCTTTCCAAAAAGAAAAAGGAAAACACAATTTTCTCTCACCTCAAATGTCGTTCGTTCGTCCTTTTCTCTTTCTCTCAAATTTCGGTCCTCCTCATCCTCTCGCTCCGGTGATCAGTACCCTTCGACAGCAGCCTCCGCGGAATCGTCCCCAATGACACTAAATCCAGAGGCGCGAGCAGGGGCGTGAATGCATCGCTCTTTTTCACCCTAGAAGAAGAAGAGGAAGAAGTCGGTCGGCAGGTCCCTAACTCGCATGTTGGAATATCAGCCCCTCTGGACATCACCGAGTAAGTGTCGCTCCTCTTCTTCGACATTGTAACTCCCCCTCTCTCCGTCTCTCTCTGTCTCCCCTCGTATGCCTTATCATCTCAACGAAAACAAGAAAAGATGACACATTTTTTTAATTAGTAGATGAACCGTCTAGACTAGCACCTAGTGAATAAGGTGGGCATGCCCTTTCTGTGAACGTGGCAACAAGATAGTCGCTTCATCCCTGGACAGGCTCCGATTCCATTTGACCGGGGTGAAAATGTCTAATAGATCACCGGGAATTGTACCTTGTCAAAAAATCACAGCTGTGGATAGACAAGTGTTTCGCGCGTTGTCGAATATGTACCCACCGTAACAGCAGGCACTGGAACAGGATGCACCGGCTCCTTTTTCGGCCCTAGAGGATTGGCAAGAAAGGACGCTATATTTTCTGGTCGCGTATTGTTCACTACGCACTAGATTTCAAAAACTTGTTCCGGGCAAACTGTAATATCAAATTATTATCCGTCGAATCCTATGGCTTCATGACAACCTAAAGTTTTATTTTCAAATAGAAACGTAGCCAAACGACCAAGAAATTAGATCAGGCGATTCAGATTCCACCAAAATCTAAAATTGAGCCATAAATCCAAAAATTCCTCTAATTTAAACAAGTAAGGACTTTACTCTTACCAGGTGCTGCAAAACGAAATTGATTTAGAGGTTTTGATAGACTTTTGAGAGAATTTATCGGTAAGTTGATTCAAAGAATTAAGTCGAAATTGAGAAAGAATAGCGGATTGAAAGAATTTGAGAGATTGAGACTTGAGAGTATTGGAGAGAATTGAGAGAAAAATAAAGAGGGATTGAGAGGTTTTGATAGAATATTTTTTTTAAAAAAATGAAATTGCAACGGTCTGAAGGCCCGCAGGGGAAGAGCCGCCTTTATTGGGGCCCACATGTTTTTTTAATTAAAAAGATGTGAGGATTCGGAACCGCGGGCCCGGTCAACGGGCCAGTTCTAGGTCCGCGGTTTCGTTTGGCCATGTCTATCATGAACCCTTTTTTCTCAGATTGGGATCGTCTGTCATAGGGCTTCTATGGCAGGCCTGCTGTAGATATAATCGCGGCCGTTCGTTTGTATCCGAGATTTGGCATTCGGCCACGTCATCGGCAGATGAGAAACTCGAATTTTGGGCGGCACATTCCAAAAAGAAAAAAAGAAAACACAATTTTCTCTCCCCTCCGTCCTTTTCTCTTTCTCTCAAATTTCGGTCCCCCTCATCCTCTCGGTCCGGTGATCAGTACCCTTCGACAGCAGCCTCCGCGGAATCGTCGCCAATGACACTAAATCCAGAGGCGCGAGCAGGGGCGTGAATGCATCGCTCTTTTTCATCCTAGAAGAAGAAGATGAAGAAGTAGGTCGGCAGGTCCCAAACTCGCATTTTGGAAGATCAGCCCCTTCGGACATCACCGAGTAAGTGTCGCTCCTCATCTTCAACATTGTAACTCCCCCTCTCTCCGTCTCTTTCTGTCTCCCCTCGTATGCCTTATGATCTCAACGAAAATAAGAAAAGATGACACCTTTTTTAAATTAGTAGATGAACCGTCTGGCACCTAGTGAGTAAGGTGGGCATGCCCTTTCTGTGAACGTGACTGCAAGATAGTCGCTTCATCCCTGGACAGGCTACGATTCCATTTGACCATGGTGAATATGTCTAATGGATCACCGTGAATTGTACCTTGTAAAAAAATCTCAGGTTTGGACAGACAAGTGTTTCGCGCGTTGTGGAATATGTACCCACCGTAACAGCAGGCACTGGAACAGGTGGCACCGGCTCCTTTTCCGGCCCCTGAGGATTGGCAAGAAACGACGCAATATTTTCTGGTCGCGTATTATTCACTACGCACTAGATTTCAAAAACTTGTTCCGGGCAAACTGTAATATCAAATTATGATCCGTCGAATCCTATGGCTTCATGACATCCTAAAGTTTTATTTTTCAAATAGAATCGTAGCCAAACGACCAAGAAGTTAGATCCGGCGATTCAGATTCCACCAAAATCTAAAATTGAGCCAAAAATCCAAAAATCCCTCTAATTTAAACAAATAAGGACTTTACCCTTACCCGATGGTGCAAAACGAAGTTGATTTAGAGGTTTTGATAGACTTTTGAGAGAATTGATCGGAAAGTTGATTCAAAGAATTAAGACGGAATTGTGAGAGAATAGCGGATTGAGAGAATTTGAGAGATTGAGACTTGAAAGTATTAGAGAGAATTGAGAGAAAAATAAAGAGGGATTGAGAGGTTTTGATATAATTTATTTAGTTATTATTTATTTTTAAAAAAATAAAATTGCAAAGGTCTGAAGGCCCGCAGGGGAAGAGCCGCCCTTATTGGGGCCCACATATTTTTTTAATTAAAAAAATATGACGATTCGGAACCGTGGGCCCGGTGAACGAGCCAGTTCATGGTCCGCGGTTTCGTTTGGCCATGTCTATCTTGAACCCTTTTTCTCAGATTGGGATCGTCTGCCATAGGGCTTCTATGGCAGGCCTGCCGTAGAGTTAATCGCGGTCGTTCGTTTGTATCCGAGAGCTGGTATTCGGCCACGAATCAACAGATGAGAAACTCAAATTTTGGGCGGCACAACGCCTATTTCCAAAAAGAAAAAAGAAAACCCAATTTTCTCTCCCCTCAAATGTCGTCCGTCCATCCTTTTCTCTTTCTCTCAAATTTCGGTCCCCCTCCTCCTCTCGCTCCGGTGATCAATACCATTCGACCGCAGTCTCCGTGGATTCGCCGCCAATGACACTAAATCCAGAGGCGCGGGCAGGGGCGTGAACGCATCGCTCTTTCTCACCCTAGAAGAAGAAGAGGAAGAAGGAGGACGACAGGTCCCCAACTCGCATTTTGGAAGATCAGCCCCGGACATCACCGAGTAAGTGTCGCTCCTCATCTTCAACATTGTAACTCTCTCTCTCTCCGTCTCTCTCTGTCTCACCTCGTATGCCTTATCATCTCAACGAAAATAAGAAAAGATGACACATTTTTTTAATCAGTAGATGAACCATCTAGACTGGCACCTAGTGAGTGAGGTGGGCATGCCCTTTCTGTGAACGTGACTACAAGATAGTCGCTTCATCCATGGACAGGCTCCGATTCCATTTGACCGGGTTGAATATGTCTAATAGATCACCGAGAATTGTACATTGTTAAAAAATCTCAGCTGTGGATAGACAAGTGTTTCGCGCGTTGTGGAATATGTACCCATCGTAACAGCAGGCACTGGAACAGGGGCACCGGCTCCCGCGGCTCCTTTTCCGGCCCCAGGGGATCCTGTTGTGGCTTCGATGGACGATGATTTTGGGGGGCAACCACAGCAGATTCTGCACGAGGAGGAAGACCAACATAACGTCGAACACCCTATTCCGGCTGCTTATGTTCCGATCCCAGAGGCTCATGTTGTTCCGGCTTCGATGGACGAGGATTTTGGGGGGCAAGTTAAAAAAAATTATTTTTACTTACCACAAGTCGCCTAATCGAGCCTACACATAGTCTCTACCTTTGGTTCTTCAGATCTTGGGCGGCTCAGCCGCTTCAGCTCCTTCCATCCTCTCGTCTATTCTTTTTGTCTTTTTATTGTCGTTCCCCTCTGCAACACCACTACGTCTCCCAACATCATTCTCTCAACTCATACTCACAATGCTGAGGTTCTACTGCCACTGTAATATTTAAGACCCAAAGTCCAAACCTAGCCAAATCCTTTCTTCTTATCAAACGAATACAATGAAAAAAAAAGAGGAAAAAAAAGGGGGACATTGAACGAGAGGAAGAAGAGGGAAAATCGAGAGAGAATTTTGGTGCACGCACGATCCGAACATCGCGACGAGCTAAATCAATTTCATTTTGCAGCGCTGGATAAAAGTTAAAGTCTTTACTTGTTTAAATTAGAGCAATTTTTGGATTTATGGCTCAATTTTGGATATTGGTGGAATCTGAGTCATCGGGTCTGATTTCTTAGTCGTTTGGTTGCGGTTTTATTTGGAAATGAAACTTTAGGATGTCATGAAGCTATAGAATTTGACGGATCGTAATTTGATGCTACGGTTTGCCCGAAACACGATTTTGAAATAACTTAAACAAGCCATAACTCTTTCATCCGAGCTTCTAATCCAAAGGTAAATTTTTTAACATATAACAAAAATTTCAACACAACTTGACCAGAATCTATTCGAAAATTGTCAAGAAATGACGCAAAAATTTTTGATCGCATACTGTTCACTAGGCGCACTAGATTTCAAAAACTTGTTCCGGGCAAACCGTAACATTAAATTACGATATGATGAATCCTATGACTTCATGACATCCTAAAGTTTCATTTCCAAATAAAAACGTAGCCAAACGACCAAGAAATTAGACCTAGCGACTCAGATTCCATCAAAATCCAAAATTGAACCATAAATCCGAAAACCCCTCTAATTTAAACAAGTAAGGACTTTACTCTTAATTGACACTGCAAAACAAAGTTGATTTAGCTTATTGCGGTGTTCGAATTATGCGTGCACTAAGATTCTCTCCATTTTTCTCTCTCGATTTTCCACCTTTTATCCCTCGTTTAACGTCATCCTTTTTTTCTCTTGTGGTCATCTGATAAGAAAAAAGGAGTGGGCTGGGTTTGAGCTTTGGATCTTGTGGCAGTGTCACTATAACATTGTGAGTATGAGTTGGGAGAATGATGTTGGGAGACGTGGCGTTGCAGAAGAGAACGATAATAGGAAGACGATGAGAATGGACAAGAGGATGGAAGGAGCTAAGCCGCCCAAGATCTGAAGAACCGAAGATAGAGATTGTGTGTAGGCTCGGTTAGGCGGCTTAGGGGTAAGTAAAAATAATTTTTTTTTTAACTTGTGATAGTCATCTTTAGAAAATTTGCTATCAAACAATTCTAGAAGATTTCCAATGGCCCATCAAACATATTGCACCACCTTTCAACAATTTTAGAATCAATATGAAGATTGAAAGTTTCCTTTATTAGAGATTTAGACAGACTTAAAATATATCAAACTTTCTCATTCCTGTCATAAGGGAAAAATGAAATAAAACAAGTATCAGAGTTTAAAGAGCAAAAAATGGGGAATGTTATCGTTTGAGGTGAGGAATACAGTAAAATCCATCCCGACCACAAACATATGGGACTTAAATAGAACATTCTCTCAAAATCCCAACAAGGAAATGATTTAACAAGTACCAATCTCCAAGTTCGTCAATTTCAATAAAAAAAACGTTTCAAGCATGTCCAACACCGGAACCGCAATCCCTTAACTCGAATAATAAACAGATGCCGTAGTAAAGCCAGAACAAAAATGATTTGGAGTACGTTTAGAATAACAAATGAATAGCTCACATCCAAAATTGAGCAAAAGATGATTCGGAGTATGCTTAGAATAACAAATGTATAGCTCATATTCAAAATTGAGCAATATAACGAGCAGCTACTAGGCCATCACCACCATTCTTCCCAGGTTGGATTTTACTGTAGGACGAGAGTGGTCGTTAGCGGATGACATTATGTTAGTGGAGATTTCAAGTATGAGTTATGAGTTGGATGTGGCTTTGATGAGCCTTTGAGCTATGGTTAGGTGTATATCCATTTGGTAGAGATTTATACATGTTTTTTTTTTTATGAATATGTGTAGATATCTTTTGATTATTTATCAGCAAGCTCTGATTTTGGTAAACAAATGATTTCTTTGTCAAGTATAAGGAAGTACATATATAGTTATTTTCAGGTTGAGCTTTGGACTTGTGGAGGCCGTGTCCTTTTGAGAAAGGACGATTGTGTCATGGCCCTTATATTGGTTTTGAGGTGTTACATTTGTTGGTATCATAGCATAGGTTATGATCTTTATGGATAGACATGGGACGTTGTGAGGTAGTGTGATAGATTTTAATTTGCCTTCATCATAATTTGACCGAATACTTGCGATTTCTTATTGGGACTATCATATATCATTCAACGACGGATTTAACACCATTATCATCTGTTCACTTGGCAGCAACATAAAGGGCGAAATCTTTGGAACTTGAAAGTGACCAGAAGCCCTCAAAATGCAAAGCATGTGAATAAATTAGAGATGTAACTTGGATGTCATGTGTGAAGGTTGTCTTTGGAACTTGAGGAATATAAACATTCAAATGACATTAGACTATAACCCCATATCCATCTTTCAGATTTACATGAAACTGTTTTTTTTTTTTCAGTAGCAATCAATGTTCTCATTTAGCGCACCATCATCTTAGACTCGCAAATCGTAGTACTCGGTCAATTTGGGGAATCACGACGTAAAACCTTCTCTGAGACTACAATGCATCAAGAAAATTCATGAAACTTAATCAAATTTTATAACAAAAAAGAGGTTACATCCTTAATCATTCTCAGTTTCGATATGATTGAACTTTCCTTACATGAACATCCGGCAATGCAAGGGAAAACCTAAATTGACAGTTCTCTAAACTGATAATGCAGTAACACATTGAGACAATCCTTATAATGTATATCTCTTCATTAACGTCCTAAAGACAGCTCCTCCATAGAACCACCGCTTCTCTCAAAATCCCAACAAGGAAATGGTTTAACAAGTACCAATTTCCAAGTTCGTCAATCTCAATAAGAAAACGCTTCAAGCATGTCCATACACCGGAACCGCAACCGCTTAACCTAGATAATAATTAGATGCAGCAGCAAAACTAGAATAAAGAGGATTTGAAGTACGCTTAGAATAACAAATGTATAGCTCATATCCAAAATTGAGCAAAAAAGGATTCAGAGCACATTTAGAATAACAAATGTATAGTTCATATCCAAAATTGAATAATATAACGAGCAGCTACCAGGTCATCACCACTATTCTTTCTAGGTCTACATATTTGTAGGAGTACGTTTATACTCAGTGGCTTTGTAGATCTGCCAATCTATCATATTTCACAATTAGCCAGATATTACAACAACCAAAATACTAAATGCAAAGAAAACCAAGTAGATTTCAGCCAACAAAAGTTGGAGAAGTAACCACATAATTCCACCCTAAAGATCTGGTAATAATGTGATGGCAGATAGCACATTAAAAAAAAGGTCGTCAGATAATGAAGGAAAATTATGTTTATACAATGACTTCAGGGTTGTATTTCCTCAACAAAAAGATTCTGATGAAGGCAAGGTATGTGATCTGTCTTTGACTTACTGTATGCTTTACTTTGGCTGAAGTGCTTTTAATGGCTGTTCTCCAAGCATCATGCCTGGTGGCATCACCTGACATTTGACACTTGATTGAATACTCCCCTTTGTAGTGTTATTTCAATTGTCATTTAACATTTCCCTAACTTCTTTATGTTAATTCTTCAACGTTTCAAGGATTTTGGACTATCAAATCTTCTGATTAATCACGGTGGTTCTATGGAAGAGCTGTCTTTAGAACGTTAATGAAGAGATATACATTAGAAGGATTGTCTCAATGTGTTACTGCATTATCAGTTCAGAGAACTGTTAAATTAGGCTTTCCCTTGCATTGTTGGATGTTCATATGGGGAAGGTTCAATCATATCGGAACTGGGAAGGACTAAGGATGCTACCTCTGATTTGTTATAAAATCTGATCAAGTTTCATGAATTTTCTTGATGCATTGTACTCTCAGAGAAGGTTTTATATCGTGATTCCCAAATTGACCGAGTACTTGCGATTTGCGAGTCTAAGACGGTGGTGTGCTAAATGGGAACATTGATTGCTACTGCAAACATTTTTTTTCAGTTTCATGCAAATTTGAAAGATGGATATGGGGTTATAGTCTAATGTCATTTGAATATGTATATTTTTCAAGTTGCAAAAACAACCTTTACACATGACATCCAAGTTACATTTCTAATTGATTCACATGCTTAGTATTTTGAGGGCTTCTGGTCACTTTTAAATTTCTAACGGTTTCGCACTTTATGCTGCTGCCAAATGAATTGATGATGATGATGATGTTAAATCCGTCGTGCATGAAATATGATAGTCCCAACAAGAAATTGCAAGTATTCAGTCAAATTCAGCGGATGTATCAATCATCTTCCAAAATCGTAGCTGCACTTCTTAACTAATGTCAGATTGGTGCTACTCTCAGAGATGACATCTCGACTTCTAAATATCTGCGTTGGCCGTTTTCATTTTCGATCGGTTCCGAGAAGTTAATTGGCGACCCTGCGATTAAAGTAAGTATCATGTAGGCCATATGACAGCGTTTCAAGATTAACTTTTGGCTCTGGAAAAAATCTTCAACCTGTATAATCTGTCAAATTTCTTCTGAATTTGTGGATCTGTGCATATATTTATGACCTGTTTCTTTCCTTCTTTTGGCGCATCTATATAAAAAGCTAACTATGAGTTTGTAAATCTAGTTCACAGAGAAAGGCCATATCTTTGTCCATGAGGTCATGAACTCGTTAGATGTTGAGACTTGAGACCGAGTCATCGTGGAAGAATACTGGTTTTGTTTGTGATAGCACGCACGGCCATCAGCTTAGCCAATTAAAGGTTTTGAAGAGGCCTTCTGGGAATTCTCTCCAGATTTCTACTTCCATAACCTCGGCTGATTTCTCTTGCAATATAAAAATTAGACCCAACTCATGCACACACGAGATAGACTTCATACACGACGCCTCACATCAATAAACTTCACAACACTACATAGGAGGCATATCAATGAATTCAATAGGCATTCTACAGTAAACAGAATTGTTTTGGAAAAGCATGTTCAGACATTCACTCGTCATTAGACAAAAAACCATAGCTCATCTCAAAATGCAATGCCACCATATATATATTAGCCGCGATCAACTGAAAAGAGTGTTATCCCATGAAAAGGCTGCTCCTATGAAGTTAATAGTCATGCACAATCAGAAGCAATTTAGAAGACGATGCTTAATCACAAAGTCACATGGCATGCTGTAGAGAAGAATCAAACACCTCCAAAAGATTTGAGGAGGACTAAAGGTGAAAATGCCAGATTGATTCCACTTGCATTTGGAGCCGAGGATTTCATCCCTTAGGACTCAGATTTAAGTTAAGCTTTTGACCTTGCTTAGACCACTGATTTACCTTCTATCACTGTGGGACTAAACTTAGTCTATGATTAATCACAAAGCCTGTGCCCTAAGTTGCAAAACACGAGTCCCTGTCGTCCTTCAGAATTCCACAAATTCATCTTCTTCCAAAGATCGCGGAAGATAAAGGGATCCAGAAGCATCAAAGAAACAATAGAGGTGGGTTTCATGCAGAATTGAAAGGAAAAAAGGAAGCATCAATCCGTAATATTCTTTATAGAGAAATGAACTGCTCAATTTCTTTCCATCGCAATATCACAGCAGGATAACTTTGTCAAACACTGGAAAGATACGGGGATCTGAAGCACGCTATGAATTGAAAATTCTCCCTGAAAATACAATTACATGGGATAATCTGGCTAGGGGAGCACACTTAAATAGGATCACTTGATATCACTCCGTATCCTCTGGGAAAAGAACCGACATGGAAACAATCTCACCCTTTCAGAGTGGAGAACGAGACCAATGCAAAAACGGTCGAGCACAGCACCCACTTAGATATGAATAAGCAAGACGAGGCATCCATTTCTTCCCACGTGACAGCCCAAGGACCCAGCTACAATGAATCTTCGCGAAGCAAGAGTGTGAACGACACACATGTAAAACTGAGCGCAAGCTAATGTGATCTTGGAGATACATCTACCGCATATAAAGCAAACTCAAACAGGATAACTTAAAAGGCCTTTCATATCATCAATCTTGGAGATATATCCACCGATATATGTTTGCGGGCGATTAAATTCGAACATGAAACCACATAGTTCTAACTTATCAAACCACAGAGTTCAGTCTTATCTAACCAAATAGCCTATCTGTCGACAAGTCCCCATAGAGACACCAAACCAACAAAGACTAAAGCTCCTGGCGGAACTCGGGCATTCACTTGATGAAGACAATGTCCATCCTTTCCTCAACCAAACTTTAAAATGAAAAAGTCGAGCATGAAGAGAGTTGAGATTTACATTTGATGTGCTGTTCAATGTGGAGCATCTTCCCCACAGCTATGCATCTTTGACGTGGTTGCAGACTTATTAATAGCATAGCTCCATTAAATAGCTATTTACATCGGCATGTTATTATTAGTCTTTTGGAAGTAACCCAGTATTAGAGTTTTGACGTTTCTTGATAAAATTGCCGTCTCTGTTGTCTTAGATCACTGCCGTAGCAGCCATGAGAAGGTTACAGAATGGCTAAGCAGCTGTCATGGTTGTTTGTCCTTGGGGTTGATAATCATACAATTAGGCTGCAATCCAACTAGACCATCTCTCAAAATTCAACTTTTTTAGATTTTCGTTGTTACATCTTCAATTAGTTAATCTGCCAATCGTTTCATAGATTGATTGTCGGAGTTCTCACATCAATCACTTTGACGAAGTCCTCATTTACTGATTCTGGCTGGTCAGCTACCGTATCAGATTGAAATGAATGAGATTCAAATTGAGTAGGCAGTTTTGAAACGTGTGCCAGAATTGGCTGCGTTGAAATAGCTTCATCTGTCTTGAATTCATGTCAAGTTGGATAAACGATTGTGCAACTGCAAATCCGTGTTGACGTGTGGGTAGAAATTTCTATATCTTAAGAGGATCCATGAGAGCGAAAGTTCTTGGATATGATTTCTTCGGCCATTGAACGGACAGCATCCCAACATGTGCATACTTTTTTGGCAATGAATGTGCTCATGAGCCTTGTTTCCTCAGTTGTTTCCTGATCTATCGGTTGGTGCAGGGGTGGGTGATAATTCGGCGATACAACTTCCTTTATTGATACGGCGAGAGCTCTGTCCACTCGATTCAAGTGGGATGCACGAGTTATAGGAGTAGAGAGCAACACTGATGAGAGACAGAGACTCCTCATCTGCCAGAAACCATTTTTGAAGAAGCCATTGAGCTAGTTATTCCGTACATTGGGACATATGAAAGTTTGGATCAGATTGGATCACATTGGTTGGCTTCAGTTTCTTAATTTCAAGCATACAGCTATTCTACGAAGGACGACTATCAGTTCCGAACGAAGACGAGATAGCCCGGAAAGGTAATAGGAAACAGGTGAATCTTTGGTGGAAACCAAACCACAACACAACTCCTACGGAGCCGTACGGCGGCGTAGGGGACTTGTAATTATGCCGTTGAGGCGCTCCACAGTTGAGAAATGTAGGGTTTCAATTCTTTATGATGATGTCTCGTTGTAGCTAAACTGCGAGAGAGGTTGATTAAGATTTGCATAGATGATCGGAAGAATAAAGATAGTGCCTTTTTGCTGGACAATGCTTCGGGATTGCATTTTAGCATACGAATGGATTCCACTCCTCCCCCTCCATTCAATTTTCTCAATTTTTTAATGTTCTTTGTCTGTGGCTTGTGCCAAAAGAACCAGTTCGTCACGTCGTAAGCTGGTTGCCGTTCATTTTTTTTGTTCACACGTCTAGATTCCAGCCAAAAAGAGAGAAGGTGGTTCTCCTTTCCCTTGCAAAGGCTTAAGCTTGTGCCGTACAGGGGGAATTCTTCTTTTACTCGGATGGACTCTTTTGTTAGAATTTGACAAAGAGGAACAGAGTAATAGCTTGATACATGAACTGACTGCACATCGAGCATCTGTGTTTCCTTATAAAGATATTATAGGGAAAATCCTAAACGGGCTTATAGTGTGTCCATTTTTTTCGGATAGAAGTTTGAGGTGAATTTTATTTCAAATAAGGAATCGAAGTGGACTTTTTGCAAATGAACCTAAAGTGGCCATGACAATCTTTTCGGCTAATAGGGGCATTTTTGTCCTTTATATTTTTTTTATTTTGTTTTTGATTTTTTTCCTTATTTATTTATTTTTTCTTTTTTGCAGATGGTCGGTCTCCATGATGGCAGAGCCACTGGCAATGTCTGGAAAGGATTAGGCGAGTGTCACCTTATCCAAAAAGGCTAGGCGAGTGTCATCTTAATCCATGCCCTTGTCGACGACAGAGGTATACTAAAGTAAAAAACTAAAATTATAATTATAATCGAAATATTTGATCGGGCCAGCGAAGGAAGTCCTTATTTGAAATTGTCATGATTATTTTAAAGGCATTTTTCGTGAATTTTAAAGGCCTTTATTTGAAATTGACACGACTTCATGCTCTTGATTGAAAAAATAACACCCTCATTTGGAATTTTCTAACGATTTTATTTGGGAAGATGTTGCCCAAGAAAAATGGGTAAATCTATGATAGCTCGGAGCGTTTACGTCATAGCTCCATCTGCTCGTTACCCGATCCATGGCTTGGCGCGTCATCTTCTTCAAAACCCCGGAGCCCAAAACCTCCTCCACATTCCGAAACCCTAGCCTCTGCAACCTCCTCGCTTCCCCATTCTCCACCTCCTTCCTCAAGACCAAGCTCCCCAAATCCCTCCGCAAGAAGCGCAAGAAGGAAGATTCCCCTCGGACCAAGCTCGTCCAGACCCTCCCCAATCGCATCCCCCGCTTGGAGTCCATCGTCGAGCGCGACTCCCACTTCCGATTCCTCGCCCGGTCCAAGGACTTCCTCGCCAAGCAGCCCGAGCGCGTCCTCCGCCTCGACGACGCCGGCAAGTTCCACCGCGAGCTCGGCTTCCCCCGCGGCCGCAAGGTCGCCCGCTCCATCCAGCGCCACCCGCTCCTGTTCGAGGTCTACCGCCACACCGACAACAAGATGTGGTTCGGGTTCACCGACCTCATGGAGGAGCTGCTCGAGGAGGAGAGGCAGATAGCGGACTCGATGGAGATCGATCGGGTCAACAAGGTGCGTAAGCTTCTCATGATGTCTGCTAATAAGCGAATTGCCTTGAGTAAGATTCACCACTGTCGGTCCCTCTTTGGGATTCCTGAGTATTTTAGGGATAGGGCTTTGAAGTATCCGGATTACTTTAGGGTGGTTGTGGATGACGATGGGAGGAGAGTGCTTGAGCTGGTGAATTGGGACCCGCATTTGGCGGTGAGTGAGCTCGAGAGGGAGTTCGTTGTTGATGAAGATGGGGTGAAGAAGGCTTTTCAGTTCCCTGTGAAGCATAACAGGGATTTAGATCTGGACGCGGACGACACGGGGAAGCTTAATCTGTTGAACACGCTGCCGCTCGTTTCGCCTTACTCGGATGGGGCGAGCTTGGATTTGTGGACTCTGGAGGCGGAAAAATATAGGGTCGGCGTGTTGCATGAGTTCTTGAGCTTGACTTTGGAGAAGAGGGCGTCTATACACCACATCGTCGAGTTCAAGGAGGAGTTTAGCTTGACCAAGCATACTTACCAGATGCTCTTGAAGCAGCCCAGGACTTTTTATCTGGCGGGAACAGAGATGAACTGGGTGGTTTTCCTGAAGGATGCTTATGATGAGAGCGGTGTTCTGATCAGGAAAGACCCGCAGGTGTTGTTCAATGAGAAGTTATATAAGTATGCTGGAATGAATAGTGTGGAACCAGGGATGAGGATATAGATGACCGGATGACGTAATTACGACAGTTTTGAAATTCTGAGCATCGACGATACGGCAGATGGAGAGTAATTCCTCGATTTGGACATTGGAAGGATGGTAACACATGCTGTTCCCCTTCTGCTTTTTGAGTTCATAGATTATGCCCATGTAATGTCCTCGACAATGGATGCTCTGTGAGTGGCAGAGAGATATCGATGAGTTAAGAATTGGTCATTTAGATGAAGTTCCTTAAATGTTTTCTGGATGCTCATGATTTATGTGGATGCCTTCGGAAGGGGGTCCACAACAGGGTGGGAGGACGATGAAGCTCGCAACACCGGGAGATCTGTTCTCTTTTAGGAGGCCGACCACGTCATTGAATGCACCTGCAGGGGAACTTGCAATCGCCTTTCTTCTCTTCAAATTTAAGCTGAGTTCATGGCACTGTTACAGTGAATCATATGGCTCATCAAGGGTGTCAGATCGACTGCTTCAGTCTCGTACTTCTCGGAATGCAATTGGGACAACTTAGTTCTTTCATTTAGTTTTTGTCATGAGCTGGCAAACTAACTCAAACCTGTCTTCTCTTCTAGTCAGAGTAACCATATTTGTACGGAGATCCGAAGACTAAAATGCAGGTTGTGCATTAGTCGCGTTAGGTCCTTCAGCTGTCGCTGCTCGCAGGCGACCCATCTTATTTGTGATTGTTAGTGTGACTCGTAAATCACTTGGAGGAAGATGAAGCTATTCCGGGGAGGTAACGAGGTTCTTCCTTCTGCCAATTCCCAGCTCTTTCTGGTTTTCGCATTTGCGATGGTCAGGCATGATGTTTGTCACTGAATATTCGGCAGGTTGGTTGTAATTAGAAGGTGGATATTGATAACCCTCTTTTCTCTTGGAAAATAGAGAGCTTCTTTTCTTCACCAAATGGTTGCAAAGCCAACAACTGTTAAGGAGATTCACCATTATTCGGCCAGGCCCTTAGATCGTGGTCAAAGGGTAGCTCAAACTCACCCGTCATAAAAATTTTGTGCATTTAATTATCGAACTGCCATGGGCCCAACCAGGCTGTGCAACTAAAAGGCCTTTTCCAGCTAGGCCCCCATAGGGCCATTCGGGGCAAATATCGCTCGGGTCGACCTGTGGACTCGTGGGCGGGTTAGGTTAGATCTATGACCTGGTTTAATTCACATAACCTATCGTCCAAACTATTTTTTTAAAGTAAAGAGATATAAGGAAAGAGAGCCTTCTGCTTTCGTGAAATCTTAATCATTTTTCCCTCTCCTGTATAAATATTGTGTCCTTGAATAAATGCGTGATTTCATCTACTTATTTTACTTTTGGCGTTTTTCAAGTAATAGTTGTTTTTTTTTTTTTTTGGTCCTACAATGTCTCTATAACAAGATTCAAATCTCAAAATTTCTCTCTGCATAAACATTTGTACAATTTCTTCGTATTGCGTTTTTGTTTCAATAACTTATGTATCCATCATGTGATAATTTCACATCTCATAATCAAACGCTTTTACTTAATTTTTTGAAATATCAATTTCTTGCGAGCACCGTTGCTAGTTAATGATTAACTAAACGGTTAGTCATCGATCGATTGGGTAACAATGGTTGACAACATGTCAAGTTCCCCACTCCATGTTACCTATGCACAAAAGCAAAAGTGTAATTGTTCTTCTTAGAAATTGGAAGTAGTACTAAAGAGTATACATTGGCGTCCTTAACAGGCATACAAAGGGGAAGGCCCTCTTTCGTTCAGCATTTGAAATGAGCTTTGAAACTTTAAAGTCTCTTGGCCAAAATGCAAATGGTGTTTGACTAATTTTTTGACTCACTTTGGGGAGATGCAATTGCATTTCAAATGCTCTCCAAAGACAATTAGCTTTGGGAAATTGCATTTGCAGAATGCAACTAAATTTTTTTTTTTAAACTTTGACACCTTCACCTGCTGCCAACCGTCGTTGCCCCCACGCCCGTTGCCGTCACCAACCGTCGCCGTCGACCGCCACCATCGATCGTCACCCGCTGCCATCGATCGCTACCCACCGACCGCCCTAGCCACTGATCGCCGACCACTGCTCGCCGCCCCCTCCGACAACCTCCACCGCCTCCGCCACCGCCGACCACCATTGCCCACCGACCGCAGCTCATCGCCGTAGCCATCAACTGCTGTTGCCGCCCACCAATCGTCGACCACCACTGCCCGTCGACCGCCACCGCCACCACCGATTGCCACTACCGACCACTGTCGCTCACTGCTGCCACCACCACCTACTGTCGCCACTCGCCGACCGTCGCCCACCGTCGCCTGCCGACCACAGCAGTTGATAACCGTCGCCCGTCAACCTCCATTAAAAAAAAAGTAAAAATATTTTACAAAGTGTAATTTTCACCAAACCGCATTTATATCAAAATTGCTTTTCAATACGTTTTTAAAATACACTTTACTAAACATTACTTGTATTTTGAAAAAAAAAAGACCTTTAGCTAAAAAATATTTGTATTTTTTCAAAATCTCTTAACTAAATGCTAAACCAAATATGCCCCAAGTTGTCGGTTTAACCCACACGCCCCACGCACTCACCAAACCAACCGGAACGTGAGACCGCCGCAACTCCCAAACGCCCAGCCAAATGCGATAGCGATTAGCGAAGCCTCCTCGTCATCCTCCATTCATTTTATCTCCCCAGCAAAAACCCACCAAGAAAAAACAAAGAGAATATTCCAATACACAAGAAAGTGTCAAACTTCAATCTGAAATCCCCAATGTAAAATTTTCAATTTTTGTGAATTCATCTTCCATTTTTTCTCGTCCCCCGTTCCACCCGATAAATCCTTACCATCATCCCTTCTTCTGGTGGGGTAGCTGAAGCCTGAACTGGCCATTTGATTCACTGGGTTCTCGTCTTTTTCTGTCTCTTCTTTTCTTTTTTGCGGTTCTTTTTCCTCTTTTTTTTTTTCGGGGGTGGCGTCGATCGGTTGAGAGCATCTTTCGGTCACGGCCATGAGGGTTTGGGTGGTGATGTTGATGGCGTGGGTTGCCGTTTTGGATCCGGTCGAAGGCTCGCCGGCCAGCGCTGTTTGCGAGAAGGAGTCGCTTGCGGGATCGATCGTAGGGTTTGGGGATTTTCGCTGTTCGTTGGATGGTCGGAGTGAATCTGTCAAGTTCGTTGGCGTTACCGAGGTACTAGATTGGTTCAGGCATGTTCTTATTCTGTTTATTTTCGTTCGTGGAATTGCATACATGTTGGTGAGTCCTTGTTTTTGTTTGTTTGTTTTTTTTTTTTTTTCGAGAAGGAGAAGGCGAGTCTTTGTTGAAAGGGTAGATTTTTGGCTGGATTTTAGTTGAAGGTCTTGGTTGGTTTCTACTGGATACGAGTGACAGAATGGAGAAATTGGTTCTTTTCTTCAAACTATATGATCTATGTCAGAGGCAGTGCATGATTAGGCTGAAAAGTACAGTCAGAACCAATCTCATGTTGGAGAGCATGAGAGATTGACTTTAGATTCTGAGTTCTGTTATTCAGATTCTCTTGTTCAACTAAGCTGAGATTTTGGTCCTCTTTTGGGGCTTGAATCTGAATTTCTAGGGTTGGCCAGGAGAGAAGTGGATTGGCTCCATCTTTTCTTAGAAGGATAAAATTTTTGCTTTTTCCGTTTCTTGGGGTGGAATGTTGGAACAATGTTTATTCTAGCTCTTCATTCTTCAAATGAAGCAAAACTAGAATTACTATTAAAATACTTCTTTGCTGTCCTATTCAAGCTTATGAAGAGTTGTATGAAAATTTGGTTCTTTGATATGAGTGTTGCTTCATGGAAGCATGTATGGGACTGGGCCTGACAAAACTTTGGCAGTGGGAACAAAGTGAAACTCGGGTTTTTTGCTTTTCCTGCTGAATACATCCATAAAACATTTGGTGAGATTTTTATCTGTATTATATGAAGGGTGATGAGCTTTCACTGCAAAGGGCACTGAGAATGGTCCACAAGAATAGCGAGGAGTACGTAGCTGTGCTTTTCTATGCATCATGGTGTCCTTTCTCGAGGGTGATCAGACCACGTTTTTCCCTCCTATCCTCTTTGTATCCCTCCATTGCTCATTTTGCAATTGAAGAATCAGCTGTACGCCCAAGGTTTGTTCTGCCCTTATTTTTGAGTTGAAGATTTATATATGGTGTTTGAGAATAAAGTTGGGTCTAATTTTGCAGCATCCTATCAAAATATGGTGTCCATGGGTTCCCGATGCTTTTCCTGTTGAATTCCACAGTTCATATATGGTACCATGGCCCTCGGACCCTTGATTCTCTTGTGACTTACTACAGTGTTGTCACTGGTATGTTCCTCCTGCAGTGTCTTGTGCCCCTCCTGTTTTGCTTCCTTTTTCATTCTTTTTACTCTGCAGTCTGAATGATAGCAACTAGTGAGTACTGAGCTAAATAAATATCAGTTTGCCACCTTTTATGTCACAAATCAGATTAGTTGACGTAAAGATCAGTTTCTGATGGATTGAATGTTATGGTTTTTGTGCATGAGATCCTTTTGTTCGGGATCTTTCTGCCTGGTTAAATGTGCCTCTTCCATGCCTGTGTGTTTGAGAAGAGTTGGAGGGGGTTTGACACTGTGCCTTCTCTGAGGCATTTTTTCTCTTGCTAATTGACACAAGACTGCTGATATCATGTTCTCCCTAGACCTTGGGTCAGGCCATCCATTTTATTGATTCTTGTATTTCATTTGGACGCGCAAGATTCCGTCAGAATTGTTATGGCTGCGACTGCATTTTCTTCGTTCTTAAGAATAAACATCAGCTATTGTACATGAATGCTAGGTATGAAGCCTTTGACCTCGGAGCCATCATTGGAAGAAATTAGAACCCTATCGAATTATGAGAAGCATGATACCACCGAGCCGGAAAGCTGCCCATTCTGGTGGGCAAGATCACCTGAGAATATGCTTAGGCATGAAACATATCTGGCTTTGGCAACCGCATTTGTGCTCTTGAGATTGCTGTACTTCCTCTATCCAACTCTCGCCATAGGCGTTCAGTGGGCATGGAGAAGGCACATCCAAAATATGGGTTTGCTGAGCTTGTTAGGCCATTTCCTGGCTTATCTTAAGCGGGCCACGCAGCTGTCAAAGTCTATTAAAGAACCACGCAAGAGAAGCAATTTGCAGGAAGGAGCGAGGAATGCTGGTGTTTGGGCTTCCAAATCCCTTGCTACTGTTTCAATCGGGGACGCAAGCACGAGCAGGAGTCACTGATCATTTAGCAAATGATGATGCGATTCAAGACTTTTGGTATGGAAAGTCACGGTGAGAACTCGGCAGCAGAACCTCGTTGCGTAAGCTCATCTTAGACAGGCTAAGCATTAAACGTGGACAACTGATAATCTGATGATCGTTTAGATCGCTTTGTATTCGTATTCCAGATGAATAACATTCGGTCAGATTTGTATTTTGATAACCTTTGGAGGAAGTAGATTGTGAAGCTTCATTGTAGCAAAACATGATCATCATAATTGTTGGAGAAGACTATATTTTTTTTTTGGGGGGGGGGGGGGGGGGGGGGGGAGGGGGTGGGCCCGGTGGGGGGAGGGTATTCGAGTGTTGTGTATACTACAACTGTTATGCAGTAATTTGCATCTCACAGAATGCTGCTTGGAGTCAGATTTGTTGGATTACACTGATGTACCGATCTCTTGCAATCTATGTTCTAGAATGTCTGAATGAAATGCGGCACGACATTGACATTTCACAAAGATATCGACATTCAAGTTGACGCTGAATTAAATTACCTCTGGTGGATTTCTAACAGTAAGCTGTGACTTAATGGAAATGAATCGCCCCTTAGATCAAATAATCAGAAAGATGCCTTCTTTCCACAAGACTACCAACGACATTTCAGGTGCATCAGGATGTGCAGGTAAAAGGTTGTCCCCTCATTCCTCTGCACATGCTTCTTTTCATGTGCGCCTGTGGCTTCCTCATGTCATTTCCTCTAGACGGCAAGTTGACCAACAATCAAGTATCGTTGGGACTCAGCATGCCATCTCTGCATTTACAACTTCCTTTCCAACAAGAAACTCGATTATCGTACTGATGGCATATTATGTATAGTAGAACACACCTTGCTAATGATAACTCATGTTAAGGGCGAAGACATTCGCGATGCATTAATCTGTTCCACACATTTTGATAAGCTTGACATTTTACCGCAAAACCACAACGTTCAGCCAAGGTAAGGTACAGCTCCATATGAGTATAGAATCTTCCATAAGGATAGAAAAGGGTAAGACAAGCTAACTCGATTGTCGTACTGATGGCATATATGTATAGCAGAACGATGACATTCGTGCTGCATTAATTTGTTCCACACATTTTGATAAGCTTGTCATAGATATACAAAAGAGTATTTAGCTCGGGTACAACTCCATGTGAGTATAGAATCTTTCATGAGGATAGAAACGGATAAGAATCCTAACATGAATCTACAGCTACTCTGTCCTGAAATGGATGCTACTCCACATCCTCGTAAGTGACATCTTTCTTCACAACCTGCGCAACAAAATGTCAACATCAACGGGTCGACATGACAGGTCAAGAACCCAAAGAAAAAAAGGAAGTGGAAAAGAGAAAAAATGGAAGGGCTTTGACATGATTTTATTCAATCGACTACCTAGTTTATCAGAGATTTCCTATTATATAGGCAGACTAGGATCAGTGGTACTTACACCAAAACTTAGCAGAGGTTTTTGTTCTCATTTTAAGTAAAGGAGTGCGCTCCTCCATGGACAATTATTTCATAAAAAATAGTCAATAATACCACCTTTATGTAGCAGCAAAAACCTCCCTTTTCAGTAGTAGGATGCATGAAAATAAAAAGGGAAGAATTATGCAATGAAAAGGGTGCACTAGCAGATATGTTGAAGCTTTACACTCTGATTGTGTGTAAACTGGGACGACAGAGGCATGTCATCAAGAGATGCACAAAGAAAACCCTAAAGATAGTCAGCTATTGCATCTCCAGAGTTACCTGTGATATATTTTCTTTGATCTTCTCAATGATTCTTGCATCTAATGCTCTCTCAGCAAGCTCGTACAATATCATGCTACCTTCTGGACCAGTAACTTTGTCTTTCTGCAAATATCTACAAGAATTATCCAAGATTAATGCATATCTCCAGTTAACTGCACAGAAATTATTCTCGTAAACAATACTCAAACCTTTGCTGGACTAAAGCTTCCAATGCCTGCTTGACATTTCCGAATTCTGGGTGGTTTTCATCGCTTTCATGCAATCCTAGCCGTCTCAAATGGTGCCATAAATTATCTGCAATATATATCATTGCAGTATTATTAACCTTGAAATTCTGAAGGAAAAAGTAACATAACTAATCACCACACTCATTATTTCTCTTCAAATAGGATAACTGAAGCTGTGTAAACCAATAGCTGAATAGCGTCTATTCAACATAGTATTTTGATACAGTGACTAGCAGGAGAGCCCTGTCCAGAATGCAACATGTATTTATCAAAATGATCTCAACTTCGATAAAGGCTGCAGACAAGAGACTGGGTTCGAAAAAAAGAGAACAGGTTTCATAATCGCATACTTCCATAAATCATTTTAGCACTAAAAAGACATGTTTAGGGATTGGAAAACAAACCTTCTAGGATTTTGCCTCCAGCAAGATGCACGATACTTATCACCACAAGAGCGAAACCAGACAGATGGGCTATATTTACGTCCTCCACATACCTCCCATATAATTCAGCAGGTAGCTGACTCATGAGGATATAGGATCTGCTGTCTGCTGAATCTGAAAGACAGAACATGAAAACAGGTCCACTTGTAACCGAGTTAACAAGAAAAAAGTTGTCAAAGCAAAATAAGCCAAAAACAGCAACGCAGAACATGGCTATATCACATTGTCTCATCATGATAAAGAAAAAACTGAAGCATTGAGTAATTCAAATTATAATAAATCAAAACTCTCCATGTAATTTAATGACTTAATTTGTCATGCATTAGCAGCAAGAAATTCAAACTACATAACACAAACTAGCGAAAAATAAAAAATAAATCCCATCACCAAATTCAAAACGAACTTGTGGTTTTTGTGACAGGATTACCATAACCCAAGAGGTGCCAATGCAATTCTTAAAGAAAGTTCCAATTTGGCTCTTTCTGTACACAAATAAATCAGTTCACGAATGACTATGCTGATCATGTACATACGTTGCAGGTAGTAGCCAAACTCAACATCACAAGCATTACCATCTGGATGTTCCTCCTCAAGAAACACACACAAGGGTCCACAACAATAATAAGAAGCAACCAGCTTTACTTGATTGAGAAGACCGAGTCTGGTTAGTCGAAGGGCGCAATTTCTGGAGCTCCCTCATCTCATACCCGAAAATGCTTGAGAGCTTCTCACGGGCCTCGTTGATGACAGGCGCGGGAAGGTTACGGCTTCTGTAATTCTTAGTGACCAACTGAGTGAGCTCCTCTCTCTTGATTGGACACCCCGAGTTTTGGTGAGTCTTGAACAACACATAACGTATCACTTCCCCCACAAGTTTGTCCTTCTCCTATTTGGACAAGAGACAAAAATTACTTGGAGATCACACAGCTTCCATGGTCATGAGTAAATCCAGAAGAGCAAAAAAAGACGGGCAGACAAAAAATGGGAATGTGAGAGGAAACAAAACCTTACCTCCTTAGAAATATCGAACTGAGAGTGATCATATCCAGCACTGCCCATACTGCAGCAAAATCGCGACCGAGGGTTGTTCGGACGCTGCGTGAACTGATTTTCGGGGGGTTTCGCGTAGCGAAGAAGAAATTTAAGATGCGAGCGCGAATGAGAACACAACACAGAGTTGGTTGCAGCAGGGGGACGACGGAAATCAGCTAATTTGCTGTTCAGCGGCGAAGAGACTAGGGAACTGGATTTGAATTCGAGCCCTAACTCCGTCGCAGCGCGGGAAAAAGATCGCCTGCGCAGAGAGCCAATGTATGCTCAAGAAAGAACACCAAATTGCCTCCGCAGATCGCCGACACGAACACCGAATCCCGGGGACCGGACACAAGAGCAACCCGGCGCCGGGAGAAGCGCAGCGAAGAGCTGTTGACCACGCCACGACGAGAGTCAAAAACAGAACCCCCCGCACCATACGATAACCAAATAGAGCGTCGAAGGTGGGGCCCGCATCCCCGCTGCGCACATCCTACGGCGGGGCTTCACCTAAACCCTCCAAAGGCAACCGCTCAGATCTCACCGTGTCGCATGCGCAGGATCGAGGCTCGCTACTAGCCCTCGATACAACAAAAACCGTCACGAATCCAACGGTCGCAACGCGGTACAAATTGATTTCGTTTATTTATTTTCCGTTTTTCTTCTTTTTCGCAAGAAGAAAGCAGCGAGCCTAGATTAGCAGCGGTTGCCCTCGCAAAAGCGGAGAACATTTCAGTCGCACTCGCGCCCTCGCTCAGAGATAGAGATGGAGAGAGAGAGAGAGCAGCAGGTTTACTTGGCGAGGCTCGCAGAGCAAGCCGAGCGATACGATGGTAGATTTCTCTTCTTTTTCTAGCATATCATGCGGTTGCATTTGATCTTTAGCTCTCGATCCGTTGCTCTTTGCCGAATCTTCCGTGCTGGATCGTCCAACTTTCTGCGGATTTGAAAGCATTTCCAGCAGATTTTGTTCTCACTATCGGTAGCTTTTAGCATGTTGGGCTGGGCTTTATCGTTTTGCTGGAGTTCGCGCGAGTGCGCGAGTTCATTTCTGTTATTCTCTTGCTTATGAGGTTGGTCGTCTGCTTAGTATGTGATTTTGATCGGGTTTGACTTTTCCGGAGGGGATCCTTGTCGGTGTTCCGTCTGCGCTAGGTTAGCTTGGCTAATTGGACATTATCGGCGAGGTTTTTGGGCCTTCCCTTTTTGGTCTTCTTCTAGGGTTCTCGTCTCACCGTGCGAACTGTTGTCGAAGCCCTACATGATTTCCAACATTTTGTATGGTGATTCGTGTCTCAGTTTCATTGCAAGCATTGTTGCCTTATATAGGTGGAGGGTGATATAAGGAGAATGGCTCTAAATACGCGTCGAACAATTGTTGAAGGGGGTATTTTACTTTGCAACATGCCGTGGTAACGGCTTCTGCTGGTCCTCTTTTAAGATTTTGGTAAGCTCATGGATTGGGAGGAGTTGGCCAACCCCTTCTTGTCTGGGATGTTCTTCGTAGATATGCCATTTTCATATAGTCAGTTTGATCTTATGAAAGGCAAAGGAAGAGATGATAGCTAGGATTTTATTTTCTCCAGACAGAAGTTGTTGTCTTACAAATGACGGAATGAGCTCAAGGTTTCGGTTGGATTACTGATTTGCTTAAAATGCCAAATCCGTTTAATTTAAGGATTTTCACCAATAAATGTACGTGCAACTGTGAGTTGTGAGATCTCTCATTTGTTTCATCCCCTTTTGTTGCAGAGATGGTTGAGTCAATGAAGCAAGTGGCTAAGCTAGATGTGGAACTGACTGTTGAGGAGAGAAATCTGTTATCTGTTGGGTATAAGAATGTAATTGGGGCCAGAAGGGCATCATGGCGGATTTTATCTTCCATTGAACAGAAGGAGGAGGCCAAGGGTAACGAGCAGAATGTGAAGAGGATAAAGGACTACAGGCAAAGGGTTGAAGATGAGCTCATAAAGATCTGCAATGACATACTCTCGGTCATTGATAAGCATCTTATCCCATCCTCCTCAAGTGGAGAATCAACTGTTTTCTACTATAAGATGTGAGGAATTCTCCATTTAAACTCCTCCCCTTTCGCATCTTCATGTCACGCGCTGAGAAAATATCAATTGGGCTGTAACAGTGTCATTAAAATATGATTATGATGCATGGAATTAACCAAACATACATGAGGGACACCTGGATACGCTGGGTGGATATATGGGAATATGTACATTACATATTGGTTTATGTTTTTTCCCGTGGCATGTGTAATGTAGCGACCCTATGTTACATGAGTAGAATAAAAAATTTCTGGAGCTAAAAGTTGACTCAGCTTTGGACAGTGACAAGGCAAGTCATTTGCGATGTAGTACCTTTTTCCTTCAGTGTCGCGATGTCCGAAGGAAACATTTATTTCGATTCTTAAATTTATTGACACTATGGGATGAGTTACCTAGCTTCTGTTTTTAAGGCTGGCAAAGTGCTCAGTGGGATCCTTCTCCCAAAGTGATAGCTTGGAGAATCAGGAATTAGAGTCTCGTGCTTATGTCGTCGTTGGGTTATGACTTGCAGGCTATAAATTGTTTCTTTCTCTTCTAATGTTTCTTGCATCTTAAATTTGGCAGGAAAGGTGATTATTATCGTTACCTTGCTGAATTCAGGGCTGCTGACGACCGCAAAGAAGCTGCTGATCAGTCACTTAAGGCATATGAGGTGGGTGGTTGTCTGTATGGTCTAAAGTCTGGGGCTCCTGTTGGTATTATTTTCTCAGATTCGTCACTGTTTACTCGGTTTTTTCCATTCCCATCCCCTATAAATGGAAGTGCCTTTTTTTGGCTAAATTTGCAGGCTGCCACTTCCACTGCTTCAACAGATTTGCCTCCAACTCACCCTATCAGACTTGGACTGGCTTTGAATTTCTCCGTCTTCTATTATGAGATCATGAATTCCCCAGAAAGGTTGATGTGCATCGCCTTTTGTTTATCTATGTGATTCTTGTGCATATTTTTGCTGCATGTGCGTATGTGCTGGCAGGGTTTGCTTCTATATTTGCGGAAGCAATGGCATAGTAAAAGAAGCACGGGCTTGCACATTCGGAAGAAAGAAATTTTTTTTATTAGATAACTGAGACGCCTAATTCTTTGATGGGCAGGGCATGCATCTGGCCAAACAAGCTTTTGATGAGGCTATTGCGGAACTCGATAGCCTCAATGAAGAGTCCTATAAGGACAGTACTCTCATTATGCAGCTTCTTAGGGATAATCTTACACTGTGGACCTCAGATTTGCCTGAAGAAGGAGGTAAACATCCCCTTTCCCTCCCTAACTTGAAAAAATTTCGAATTTTCGCAGTTTAATCTGAATGGATTGGCAATACCAACTTTTCTAGGACGATATGGCCATATTTAGGTGGCTAAAAAACTGTAACGATAGTTGTGCTATTTTAATTATATCAGGAACCACTGGCATTATAAGAGGACTATTTCTTGGGAGGGATCTAGTTCTTTTTTCTCTAGACTGTTTTGATGGAGAACATCTTCCAGCAGTTACCCAATTTGCAACATTCTCTCTTTTTTACACTGTATACGCAACGTAGTTTTATATCTATTTTGCTAGAAAATAGCCTGTTTATAAAAATGTCTCTTCTCAAGCTTTTAATCTGGTACCCAAGCATAACTAATGTGTTAATTTTTTCTTCTGAAATTGACAGGTGAGCAATCTAAAGTCGATGAACCTCAGGCACAGGTAGATGTTCTATACATGCAGAACTTATCTTTAAAGTATCATATTGGGTGCCGATTTTAGTACATGTTGTCACTTGTTGATGCTTTTCCTGTTATTATCTCTTGTCAAAGGTGACATTTCCTGTTTTTGTCACATTTGTGTTTATGCTGCGTCTCCAACTTTTATGCAGAGTTGATTGGGCAAGAGTAGATGATTCCTGATGATTTCAATTCTTTGGAGGGACATTGAGGCTGGCAAGGGCAGGAGTCATGGTCTTATGTGATGGTGCAGTTTGTAGACTTGGTCTGTATTTACTTATTAAACAGAATACTTCTCCACGGTATTGTGTTGTTTGTGCTTGTGACATGATCGAAGTCTGCTATCTTTCTTCTTTAAACATGGAAGCTTTTTCTCAGATTGTTTCTGCCCGTGGGTTTCAATGCCGCTGTGAATCAATTGTCATGGATTAGAATGTCAAAACGTTACATGAGTTAGAGGAGAATGGAAGATGTCTGTCTCATATACAACTCCAAAACCTGTTCTTTCCTTGCATCTGGGAGGGATTACCTCCAAATAAATGCACCTTCGGGTCACGAATGGATCTTAAACCAAAGAATTGATTTGAATGCACCTTATGCTTGTAAAGGAGCATTTGTTGAGGCTGTCGTCCTCGGATCACTACCATCATCGCATGCTCTCTTTTCTGTAGTGCATGCCTCTCTTTCAGAATCCAGCGGCGAGCTTGCTGGAGGAGGCAGCAGATCGACGAGGAACGTCTTCAAAAGGTTGTGGAACTCTTTTGGTTTCTCTATGTTGAAGGCGTGTCCCGTATCCTTGATGACCACGAGATGCGCATTTTCTCCTATATGCCTATAAGGTAAGAAAGACTCTGGGGTTCAGTCCAAAGACCAAACTCACGATTGTGTAAATTTCTAGAGAGAGATTTTGGAGAGAGGAAAGGGAAACTCGCCTCAGGAGCCTGTGACCCAGCTCTACTGGGAAGATATGATCGTGCTCTCCCCAGATTATCAACGTGGGCTGCAGGAGCAATTATCACGCCCACGTTTATGCAACTCTCTAATGCGTCAGAGTAACAACAAGAACCGACAAGACAAGACAAGACAAAAAAGGAAAAAAGGGCAAAAGTACCTGGGTGAGTTTCGGGATTTCGGAGATTTTACGATTTCTTAGTATGGCTCGAAGCAAGTCTCTCTTCTCTTCGGCGTAATCAGCGCACATTGCCTGCCAATGTCCCATGTAAGTAAATTTCCCAGCTCTTGAAGTTCCTCATTAATATCAAAGAGGCTTCTCTCCAGCTTTTTTCTTTTTTTAAATCGGAATTCTTCCAGTTGATTAATACGAATGATTTCTCCGAGGCGATGAACGACAGATCCAAAAACCAATAGAGAAGTAAGAATCTCAACTCGTGCAATGTCTTCGTCAATGCATCTTAATCAGCATGATATTCACGTGCTAGTGAATCTAGTACGATTGGCTGCTCTGCATGACCTGCTTGGCCAGCTGCGACTATCACTGCCTTATCGTCGACCAATTCGATAAGTCATTGATAAATGGGTCAGACCGTCTCTCGTTAAATCATATTGGCGAACATCTGACTAATTCAAGTCATCGTATGAGAGAGAGAGAGAGAGACTCACATCGATGAAATCACTGAGCAAGCAAGAAGGAATCAGCCTGAGAGGAGGATGCCGGGAGAGCGTGTAGCCCATCAGCTCCCTGAGCCTCGCCGGCGTCTGCGGCACGAGGATCCTCGCAGCCTCCTCCAGGTCGTGCACGCTCAACACCCCGTCCTTCAAGTCCCTCTCCTCTATGCACACGGCGGCACAGCATATCACTGCCCTCTCTACCACCACCGCCGCCCCCTCCTCCATGGACTGCGCAGCCATGCTGTACCCTACGAACCCCCCATAGCTCAGCCCCACGAGGCTCAACCGCCGCACCGAATGGGCCTCCATAACCCGCATCAGGCACTGGGCCTAGGAAGGGATTGTTACATCCATGGAAGCAATATCGATCAAATTCGAACATGAATTTAAAATAATGGCAAGCTCAAATAAACAGCAATCAAACATTCACTTGAAAACTTAAATCTCTAGAGAGGTGGATGACGATTTCAGGAAATTCATCAATGGTACCAAACGAAAGAACCAGTACTCAAATGTCTACGACTCTTTATTTACTCCTCCTAGTCTAAGGCAAATCCAAGCCTAAACATGCTCCCGTATCGGTTCAAAGTTTTTAATTTGAACTTTCGCACCTGTAACATTCTCTAGAACACAGGACTCCGAATTTTACACGACAGGAGGAAGGGACAGTCGATCGTATTACCTGGAAGGAGTCGGAACGGTCGGGGCGGGAGGTGAAGGAGTCGCCGAAGAAGAGGAGGTCGGGGACGAAGAGGTTGAAGTAGGGGGCTAGGTGGGGGAGGACGTCGGCCCACTGCCAGAGGGCGTTGGCGCCGAGGCCGTGGATGAGGAGGAGGTCGGGCTTGGCGGGGGAGCGGGCCTTGGGGACCCAGCAGTGGACGACGGTGCCGTCGCGGAGATCGGTGAGGACGGGCCAGAGGCCCGACTTGGCGAATGCGGAGCGGTAGCACCAGTTCCTGGATTCCGTGAGGCTGAAGCACCGGCGGGACATTTGCGGGACGCAGTGTGCGCTCTGCTGCTGCTTGTGGCTGGAGAGAGACGGAGAGATTATGTGGTCAAAGGGGAGGGAAGTGATTGGTGGAGGGTCAACGTGGGAGGGTTTCTTTAGTTTCTTTATGGGTAGGAATGAGATTTAGAAGACAGGCAGATATTCTGGAACGCTGTAATAATTGGTGAGAATGTTTGGCGAAGCTGACAGGTAAATAGATAATCTCTGAATAATGCTCGTCTTATGTTAAAGAAGATCACTTTTCCCTCCTTTCCTGGGTTTTTTTTTTCCCGATTTATTTAGATTGTACTTCCGACCGAGAGAATTGCAAAAAAAAGACATCGCTCGCTTTTCGTTATAGTTAAGTTTGCTTATGAACGTGGTTCATAACCAATAACTCAACAATCAAAATAGTTGTCCGAGAAAATTTCCTTCGATCTGATACGTAGAAAATATAGCCCTTAATTAAGCCGGTGCATTGGTCGATTTGGTGAAATCATGCCGGACGTTAAATAGGAATCGCTACTTGAAAAACCTATTTATAACCCGATCACATCGTTTTTCCTCCTATTGGTAATTGCATGAGTGACTTTCTCCTTCTTGAACGTTGTTTAGACAAAATCGTTTTTATTTTCCCAAAGATTTTCACCTGTTAGAAAACGAGGAAATTTTTCTTTGGTCGGGGCCTGTTAGAAAACGAGTAATTTTTTTTTTTGGTCGGGGCCCTGTTAGAAAACGAGTTAATAATGTATTTATAGTATATGTCTTAAAAACCTCTTCGCATGTTAGCTGGTACGTGCAAATTGTGAACGTAACCAAATTAACGGGACAACATTCTAGCAGAAAATAGGAAGAGTTTGCGCTAGAATTCGAACGTTTGACCTATATTTTGCTACCATGGTTTAAAAAAAAATCTTTTTTTCTCGAAATCTTTTTCTTTTTTTGCGGTCAAGTCGTTTTTTCTCGAAAACTTCAAACGTAATAAAACAGGACAATGGTATATTTGTAGTATACGACTTGACAAAAGTATAGAGGTGGAAGTAATTTCACGGTGATATAGTTTGGTTTCATTCCAAATCTGATCCATACGATATGAAATCGAACCGAATTGAGTTGATGTTTTAGAATCGAAACAAACTGGACAGTGTTACAAGTACGTCGATTTGGAACTGCACCGGACAATCAATTCTTTCGTTTTTTTTTTCCAGCTCAATATAATGTAAATAAGTTAAATGACTGAAGATCACCCAACCAAAGTACATAAGCAAATCCGACGAAAAAAATAGAGGTACATAAGCAAAAACCTACTTGTTTTGGGTTGATTTGGTGAAATCATGCCAGCGGCCCACCTGTGAGGGTTTGGCTATGGTTTTTAATTTTTTTTTGTTAATACCGCGAAAAACCTCAAATAGGTACACCCGTGATAAATTTACTCCAAACTATTTTTTTTTTACCATAAAAAATCCCAAACTGGTATACTTGTGATAAATTTATCTCAAATTATTTTTTTAACTACCAAAAACCCTAAACTTATATAACTATAACAAATTTACCCCAAATTACTTTTTTTTTACCATAAAAAATATCAAATTGGTACACATACGATAAATTTATCCTCTGTTAGTTTTCGTTAAATTGAATTAATACCACAAAAAAATTTAAATTGATACACATATAGCAAGCATTGGGCAACGTGTGCACCCGACAATTGCCTCGTGTCATCCAACTGAGCAATTTGACGGTAAAATTTAACGAAAACTAACGAAGGGTAAATTTGTCACGGATGTACTAGTTTGGGGTAAATTTGTCACTGATGTATCGGTTTGGAGTTTTTCATGTTCAAAAAAATAATTTGGGGTAAAATTGTCACAAGTGTATCAGTTTATGATTTTTTATGGTAATAACCCTTTTTTATACTTTAAGTTTTTTAAATTTTTTAATCTAATTTTAATTTTATTTTATTTTTAAGTATTTTTCTGATGTGCAGCTTGGTGGGCGCCACATCATTGCCACGTGTCTTGATAAAAAAAAATGAGTGAGCATTTTCCGATAGCTTAGTCAGACGAAATTAACGTAAGAACTGATTAAATTAATTTGACAAGTCTTACAGTTTGATTGTACTTTTGAAAGTTTTAAAACTCAATTGCATTTTTATGACATGTTTCAGAGTAGCAAAAGCAAAAATCCAATTTGGATAAGTCAATCGTGGAAATAAATGAGGACAATAACGATCTAATCTTTTTTCGGTACGCAATGAATTTGCCTATTCAATGCATCGATCTCTTCTGTGCCCCGGAACAATACAGAAGTCTTGAGGATGAGTAGTCATTGAGTAGCAGGAATTCAAAGAGAAATTCGTGTTAAATCCTTTTCAGCCCCCTCTCTGGAATAGCATTCTCATTAGATCAGCCTCACCTACCACCCTCATGGTGATTTGCGTCCATCCGTGGAGATTAGTCGAGCGGAAGAGCTCGAATGAACCACGTAATCTAGAGGCAGGAATTCGATTGGTCGGCCCGCAAAAGTCGGATCGGAACGACAAATGCGAAAGTCAAGTTTGATTTGCGCACCCGTTTCTCTGTTCGACTCAACCCCACGTAAAGATCAACTTGAATTTTTCCACGACAAAACACACTCATAGACCTTGCAAACCTCGCTCTTTATGAACATCCATTTCAGCCAACTAAAACCGTTGGAAGAACAAGCGGTGATGAGAGTGAAGGTGGACAAGTGCAGGTGCCTTTAAAGAGCAATCCCAGCTGTAGATTTAAGGAGCCACGCCCACATTGTCCCCAAGAGAATGCAATCACATGTGGGCATGAGTCAAACTCCAATTTAAAGCAAAAACGTGGTCCTTATAAGCTCCTAACATGCCTTCCGCTGTTACACTTTCGAGTCGAAGACCTCAAGGACAGTTCTCATCTATAACCGCCACGGCTTGAGAGGCTTTCGGAGCATTGCTAGCTGCAAGCTCTGTCAGAATACATTCAATTGAACGAGAATGGGGCAGCTCATGACACTTGAAGTTTGGAGATTGGTGGGACAGATGGTCATGTAATCAGGTTGCACCTAAACTTCCTCTCCGAACCCGGTTGGATCTGTATTACTTCCCGGAGTCTTTTTCTTCCCCTTTCCTTTCCAGGTTCGTCGTAAAAACTCAGCTGTAATCTGCTGAGGGATCTCCAATTCATAGCTGCAGTCTGCTTCAAAGTTCAAACAATGTAGATAAAGCAAATGGGAAACCATCTTCTTCAAAAGCTTAGACTATCAGGAAGGGGACCTACAGAGTAAAGATAACCAACAAAGAATGGACAGCATATCCGATGACAGTAAAGGAAAACAACTTGAATTTCAGATTTGGAGGAGCCTTTCCCAATACAAATGACCATCAGTCGAACATCTATTAGTCCTTCAATCATGAACAAATACACGTCGAATCTCCAGACCAAATCTGTCCTCTTTCCCAGGTTCAGAAATTTGGATCAGATTTTAAAAATGAAGAAAGAGAAAAAATCTCAGGCACGAGAACCAGCTTAACCATAAAATAAAGAATGTAATATACAGCAGAAACCTTCCTGCACCTGCTTGTTCCCTTGCCAATTCCCCACTCTTCGAGAAATTGGAAAAAGGAGTTAATTGGGCCGAGAATATGATCTGCAATCACTTAAATCATACCATTCATTCACAAACGGAGAAAATCTCACGGAGAAAATCTCTCATCTGTTGGTATGTACTGAAGCTGGTGAGCAGTTTCATATCAGACGGTATCATCCTCTAAATCTCACGACTACACAAGATATATCATCTCGGCTGTCCCTTCTCAAAGCTTCTGCAGTCAGCTGTTTAGCTGCCTTTTCTGGATCTTTGATCCTTCTAGCAATATCAACTGCCTCTTGATTATTCATCACCTGAATCAATAATTTCCCTAAATCAATAGGAATGTCACTCTCAAATAAAAAGTCAACTCAATGGAGAATTTTCAGGTGTCGAAATTTGTAATTTTTCTTTGACATCTAATGTATTATTATTGGTAAACTTGCCTTCCAAAGACCATCACTTGCAAGGATTAATACATCTGTATTGACATCCACATTGATGGTTTTAATGTCAGGGTCTGAGCGTAAATGTAACTTCAGGCTCTTGTCTCCAAAAGCACGAGAAACTGCCAGCTGTCCGTTAACTCTAGGGACATCCCCTGGTGGAGTGAAAATTTAAGCTCAGTATCTTTGCAATATCGAAGCTCGTTTGTGCAGTAGAAGGATCATCGAATGTGAAAAGGAACCACTTTATTCAATTGCAATTTAACAGGGAAAACACAAGAGAGATCAAAATAAGACAAGTTCTTGCAAGACATGAGCCGGATCCCTTTGCATTGTCAATTAGGTATGATTCACACACACTCGACACTCATATGATCACATGACAATCGAAACTGTTGATAAGACCATTTCACTCTACTTATCTCATAATGATGAATCTTATGATCTCCAAGCTCAAATTTGACATTGTTGGAATATATAAATATTAAACCACGCCTTCATCTAATAGCTTAAGCTTTTAGAGCAGTTGGCAGTAGTCCCACCAAATCTCACATGATATCAAAGCAGGAGGTCTTGAGTTCAAATCTTTCCAGGCCCCTATTTGCCTCCCCAATGAATTTGTCCACGCTTAGTACTAGGCAAAAAACCAGACTAAGCGTAAGGGGGAGTGTTGGAATATATAAATATTAAACCACGTCTTCTTCTATCAGCTTAAGCTTTTAGAGCAGTTGGCAAATGGTCCCACCAAATCTTTTCAGACATTATAGATGTGGTTCAATTCATCTTGCTTTCAAGTCCAATTACAAATAGATTGTGAAGCAACGCTACCAATGTGAGAGAAAAAACCGAGTAACATCCAGAAGGAATATCAAGGTTTCACACTTATCACTTATCCCAATATCATAAGCCTATCACATTACTAGCTTTCCAAGTTACCAAAATCAATACTGGTCAAAACTTATAACGAACTACAAATAGGAAACACGAAATAGGTACAACATAAGCTCTATTATCAGAAGAAGGCACCTTGATACACTATGCTATTACTCTTTGTTTGTGAAGTGCATAGCTGGCAGTAGCCATGCTCAGAAAATAGTCCTTCAACCGCAGTGGGTGTCTAGCAATAAAGCTGTCAGCAGAAGCCAAGAAAATCCCTATTTCTACACAATCTTCACCACATATAATTGCACCGCAAACTTGAATACGCCATCAGAAGGAGGCCATCAGTATATGTAGAAAGCTCCAACTAGAACAGATAGGCTCAGGCAATGTATCAACTTGTGCACTTGCGACTTCGTCTATGCAGTTCATGGATGAAGCATGAAATGCAGCGTGAACAGAGTAGCAAAGCTAACAAGTTCCACTGTCGTACAGACACGAATTGAAGCAGCCTAAACCATGAAAAACCATGAATGGAAATCATGAATTGATAGCTGACACATCAAGCTATCATGCCAAGTGGGCAGAATAGTCCAGAAGATGATGAGCCAAGAAGGAAATTAGTCTACACAAACTTACAAGTCAACGGACAGCTGCCATTTTCGATACCCCAGCACAGCAGGCTGCAAATGTAACTTCTCACTCTTCATGCATATGCTCAAGATCACAATTACTATAGGTATCTCTCTCACAAAAATATCCCTATATGCAGGAATATATTCCCATGAATATACCAAAAAGCATAACGGTCTAGAGCGTGCTTGGAATTGTCCCCAAGCAATTGCTCTCTTTTGTCCTAAAAGCACACTACTTCGTGAACTGTTGCTGAATCAATATTCGGGTCTCGAATAGTAAGTGAAGATTAAAGAGACATAACGGCAGCCTGGGAAGCTGGTTTCTTTCTTCATCAGCTCTCTGCAGGCCCAGAGAAACAAGAAGAAAGCACCAAATGCCTAGGGTTGATTGTTATGACATCCCAGAAGTAGGGTTAATTCTCATGATATCCCAGAAGAAGAAGTAACTCCCGCTTCATCGTTTACTATTCCATACTATTCAATTCTAGCTTCAGTTCACGAAGCATGGAAAGATATGTCCTCTTCTCATTTTTTGAGAAAAGGTTCTAGGTGAAATTTTCTACAACTCCAAAGCAGCAGACATTTGCTAATTCAAAATGAAAAAACAAGAGCCTTCAGAAAAATAGGCTCAAGAGATTTAAGTATTTATTTTCATTCATGGAGATTTGAACATTACTTTTTCTTCACAAATTGAGAAAGCTACTACACGTATTAAAGTGTTCCTAGGTGCATTCAATAAGGACAGCTTAATTTCTCATTGAAGTTAAAAAACACATTAATTTATTTAGGGCATAGATAAACACAACTTGATCTTGCATATATCGCCCCAATCAAAATCAGCTAACCTAGCAACAATCAAAATAACAGTTTCCTACTAGAACCTCACGCGAACTGATTAATATGCCCAAATTCCCATGCCCTTTAAATTTGACCAGCCTCAGAAAAGTTTTCTCTTGGAACAAGAAGGTCCAGATGGTTTTCTGCTCGAGTTTCATGAGATCGGTAACAGCACAACTTAGAAATTAGGAGATTTTGCATGGTGGATTTGGTCATTAATGTACAGCATGAATGCCTTCAATCAAGATATCCTGAGAACCAAGAACCTAATCATTGAGAGATTCTGAGCCATCAATTGCTTATTAAAGCATCATTCAAGCACACAGGAAAAATAAGCATATCTTGAACCATGAACAGCAATGTTGCTAGGAGAAACCTGGCATGTTCGAGACAAAGCCACCTCTATGTTCAATGCTCCCTCTTTCCGTGTTGGGTTCATGATCGATACTCATCTGTAGAGCTCGGCCCCCTCTTGAGAGAACTGCTCGTGAATCTCCAACATTAGCAACCAATAGTTGCTGGCCATTTATCAATATTGCCGTCACAGCAGTCGAACCACCACGTCCCAAGTCAGAACTACTGGAGAGGATCGCCTGGTCTGTCCTCTCATAAGCTTTTGAAATAGATCTATCAGGGTCGACCCAGAACTCTTCCTGTAAGGTTGAACCAAGTAGAAGAACTTGGGATTGTAAGAGTGAAATACGAAGAAATTCGTAATATGAATCCCATTAGATTCTGATCACTACAACCCACCTCCTTTAAAATGTTGGAAAACAAATGCTTTTGCAGGTACATCGGGACCCTGTCCCCCAAATGGCCGTCATAAATAGCAAACAGCCCTAACTCACGCCCTTTCTTTTGCATGAACTTGGCAACATGATAGTCCTCCATGGGATGACTGGCTTTCCCTTTTACTAGGCTGAAACCATACTTGATCAGCCCTTCAATATTTCTTCCTTTACCAGAAGCAAAGGATTGAACTCCTGCACGCTAATGTCCGAAAATTAATGAAAGAATCAATCCCAGAAAGTGCTATAATGCAACGATAGCCAAGCAATATCTACAGGTAGATATATCTTGAGTGGGCTTTGAATAATCTAGAAGTAATCTTCAAAGTCGATTGCTAGCTATGAAATCCAATTCTCCAATCTTCCATACAGCACAATCAAACAAAGGTAACCAAGTCTCTTCTGACACACACTGTCAAAGGGTGTCCAACCAAAACCTTAAACAAACAATATTTATTCCTTACATAGATTTTAACCATAGAAATTCAAGTGATAACCGATATCCACATGTGAAGTAGACACAAAAAATACTCAATTGGATCGTACATATGCTCTGGACGTGCACACACGAACACAGAAAGCAAAACAACAGAGGCTAAGACATCAGTTTAGATCAATACCTGAGAATTGAAACAGCATAACCCCGCCATCCAAAGAAACACCCCCAAGACAAGACAACAAAAGCGCCACCGTTCAGCTAAATTCACAGCATCAATCCTCTCTGTTTCCACCGCCAAATTGAGCACCGCGGAAAACTCCAATCCCCAGGAACTGCCCAATCATGATCGCCAAAGATCAAAACAAAAAAGATTTTTTCAGCACCTTACGAACGAAACTCGATAACCCCATGAATCAAAAGGCCGCGGAAATCAACAGATAGGAAGCTCAGAACTTACTTCTCAACTTTTCAACAGCTGTTGACAGGCCCTCTTGCGAAGAGGAGGAGTGCTGCCGATACCTCTGTGAAACGGAGGAGGAAAAGAGCAAATACAAAAACACAAAAACCGAGGGGGGGCAAGAGAGGGAGAGGGAGAGGGAGAGGGAGAATCTGAAGGGCGGGTGAGGGTACGGTTTTTGGGAGTGCGCGTGTGTTGGTAATGGTATTGGTATGTAACCGTTTTGGGAGCCTTCGCTGAGATTGAAAAGAACAGAGAATAATGAGAAGAAGGCTGCCCCAAAGCAGACTCTGTTTTGCTGTTTGACTTTGGTCGTTCGTCTTTTGCCCTTTTCCTCTTTTTCGTGTCCGGACGCCTCTTTTAATCCCAGTCGTTCCTGCCTTCCCCTGAACTCGTATCCATGGATCGAGTCGATCACGGTTGTTTTAAGACAAATCAATGGGTGATTCTCTATGGCACATTGTTATATTTATATAAATGATTATGACGATGACCGTAGGATATAAATATTGTATTTTACAATGTCCCGATAGAAAATTATGAAAACATACATATTTTTGCTTCGATGGTTAGAGCCAAATCTAAACAAAGAAGACGACATGGTCATCGCTCCATGAACTATATATTCATCTGTTTTCGTTTTTTTTTTTTCGGTGTTTCTTATTCCCTTTTCTAGGTAAGTTTCGCTTTACTTCCAAACATAGCTCTCTCAAAGTACAGTCGGTTGGCCGGCGCACCATCGGCATCGACATGTACACATTCAAATGTGAAGGAACTCGCGTGTTCCCACTATAGCTTCCTATCGAAATTGACTGATAGAAACTCTTACCACATTAGAATTCTGTGCACGTTATGCATCTGTTGTTGTAGTAGGCCCTTATCTTCCCCCACGAAGGAAGAGATCAAGTGTGCTTCTATCATACGCAAAAGTCAACATTTTCTTGAGTCAAATTTTCATCATTCAACTTGGGATGTCGGTGGAGCTCTCGAATTCGGACACCCTAATGATAGTTCATGTTTTCGGATAGATGATACCGAAGGTATGAGGGTAGCCCAAGCTCTCAATTTGTTCGCCACCGTGCCGCTATTAATCATTGGGTATGTAATTGAGACTATGAATTTGAAATTGTCAACGATGTGGTCTTGACCTAAATCCTTTTCTCCTTTTCAATTCGCCCTAGCTGGCAGAGAGGTTGCTCTCTTTCTCCTTTCGAAAAACAAATCATCGGACGTTTTGAGCTATTCAAGCGCTTGATAAATCCCTAGTGGTAACGAGCGTGGCATCTCTCTCGACTACCGCGCACTTCGGACGACAAAAAGAATATATACGAACATTGGTTCAAATTAGGGCCCTGCGAAAAGTGACTTGGGAAGAATTTTACTTGGCTAGAAGCTGATTATTGGAAAGCAATGTGGACTCAGAAAAACATTATCGTATTAGTAAATGAAACGCGCAATCAAGACCAAGAAAGAGATAAGAATTCCATGTTGTCCCGTCAGGGGGTCCAAGGCAACGTGAGCAGGCGGGCGGGACTTGGTCAAATGCATGAAGTATAAACCTTCTTTTTGGCAATAATTCATGTGGCAAAACAAAGTCAACGGGTCGACCCATATATCAGTCCCCCACCTGTGTCTGCAATTAGATGCATGCGTTGGTACTTCGACAACCCGAATCGATATCCGTGTCTGCGCTTTTTTCCAATCTTCGCGCACGCATTCTATGAATGCGATAGACGGCTTTCGCATGTTCTTGTTTTACCCATTCATTACTCGATATATTTCGAGGATTTCGTATCATCGTTCCATCACATAATGACTAAGAAAAGAGACAAAATAAGGAAAAAGAAAGAAAGAAAGGGGTAATTCGTCAGGGAAATTGTCCACGATTTACATGAAATTAGCCGACACGCGAGACTGTCGTAGGTGAAATTAAAGGAACATCTGCTTTTCGGATGCATCTATAGTTATTGCTAATTGAAGGAGCCAATTTGATTTGAAAGTAAGTCGGCACCATTTGGTTTACATGGAGTCTACTTTAAGAGATGTTCAATGTATTTTGTTCAAGTCGGTCGAACCAGACAAAAAAGATGTCCTCTCGAACCAAGTCGTGAGAAGTGTTCCACCCTGATTGTTTCATAATCGACATGCAACAGGTGATTTCTATGCGATGAGTACAAGATTGGTGTCTGGTCTTTAATCCGACATTGTTTAAATATATATAACTACAACGTGTTTTACTGACACACAATCTCCTTACTGACACACAATCTCCTTCCACTCACCGACATTGAGCTTTTAGGCTGGACATTCTAACATGACATCGAGGCATAGATCAAGATTTCAAATTCCGGCATCCCCTATCAAACTTTATTGCTTGTGATGGGTTCACAACTGCAGTCTTTGCGATTGCACCCTCGTCCGAGTTTCTGCACGGCACTTTTCCGAATTTCAGTTTTATGCAAATACAGTCACTAAAAGTACATCATGAGGTTCAGTATGAGAAGGATACCGGTGTCCGAGACTAACACAAACTGCTATAACAATATGCTGAAGGGTACTTCTCTCTGTGTCTGCACAAGTAGTTCTTGGGGATTCGTTGGGAAAAAAATGCGATGGTCGATCAGTCCTTGAGTCGCTGACCGATGCTGTTACAGAGAAGCAGCTACCCACTTTTGCTGTTATCTTAAGAGAAAATAGCCCTGGGACGGACAAAGGACAGCCCAGGAAGATAATTCTGGATGAGGCAATAAACGACACACGGGCACACCGCTTTAGCGACGAGATCGCCTGCTACATGATGATAGGTCTTATCTATGAACTGATCAGAAGGCACAAACTAGGTTTTATTAGGGGACCATATGTCCGTGTTATGACTGTCTCTCTCCAGCTATGAGAACAAGATACACTATACACAACGGCTTCATACATTTTTTGTCGAACGAAAAATTCCATATATGGTACAAGAGGAAAAGAGTGAAAAAGGAAGGACGGATCACCAGCTGCCCGGAACAATTTTTGGATTTCCAAGGTGTTGCTTGATAGGTTAAATTGCTTGCCAGGTTGAACCGGTGAAGAGAGAAGCAGAGCCATAAGATATGTACTTGGGACTTCTTCATCTTCCCGTGCCCCCCAGGATTTCTCCTCGTGTTTCTTGCGCATTACAGTCACCTGTTACCAGAATGGAGTGTTTCAGAAGTTCCACAAACAGGAGAAGCGACCAACTACTTTAGCAAATAGTACTCCACCACTTGGTAAAGTATACCTAGAATTCTTTCAGAAACTCAAACTTGCAATTCCCTGAAGAGAACTCGACGATTAAAGATAAGGGGATTTTACAGTGAATGATGTACGCCTGTTACACGAGCCAGTATCTAACGGTGTACATAACTTTTAGCAGGATCATCGGCAAGAAAGACTATCGGAGTTCTTTTCTCCAACAGTTTCAAACCTACTTCTCATAACTAAGTAGAAACTTTCCGCAGGATATTCTCAGCTCAAGCATGATTATTTTTCAGCCCTTACCCAGTTTGAGATAGCCGCCTCCAATTGATTATTTGATGGGATTGAGGATGCCTTTGTAAAAAAGTTGAACTACTGCCAATTCCACTTTCGTCGCCCACGATTTGGTCAGAGTAGGTAGAAGCTGAGGGCGACCAGACTGGAACGACTCCTCCATCCCTCTCTCTCCTGCTAGTGCTCGAAGACTCTGCAGTGGAATCTTCAACTTCATTATGTAGCCCAAGTGAAAAGTCATACATTGGTCGGGTGTTGTTTGGTCGAAGTTCTTGGAAAACTCCCTCAGTTAATGTGTCTCTTCTTGGTTCTTCGCTCAAATTTACATTTGCAGGCACTTCTGCTCTGGTGTCACCTACGGAGTTGTGAATACCAGAAGAAGTCTCGTCTTCGTCCACTCTAACCAGAGAAGTTATGCTCGGAACCATTTGATCCTCGTAGCGGCGAACTTGACCTGGCGGGTTGTTTCGCATAGTTTCGTGATTTTCCTCCATTTCAATATCTTGAGGAAAAGTGATTGGAGCTGATTCAGATGAGTCTCCTAGCCCTTCCTCAGTTCCGTTCTCCATAGCGGCTCTTGATGTTGCTTCATGCTGCCACATAACGGAAAGTGCATCTTGCAACCTTACTTTGGCCGCGTCTATACTTACAATAGGGAGAGGATAATTTGATCCGAGCTCAATTCCAGCAGCTTGAAGAACTGATTCAGGTGCATTCCATGGATGGTGTATCCATTCAGTTGGTAGTCTGGCCAGCTCGGGAAGCCATCGCCGTACATATTCTCCATTAGGGTCAAACTTGTAACCTTCAAACTGCAATAAAGAAAAAATGGCAGTTAGACATAAGCTCCAAGTGAACAAAGCACGAGATGTTAGTCAGATGGGAACAGTAGTGTGCCAAAGTCTCCAGCTTTTCCTTCAGGGATTCGTTAATTCGTTATGCATCAGTTTCTGTCAATTGAGTAATTACACTGCTTCACAGACATAACACGATGAAAGAGAACAAATGGTCTAAGCAAGGAGATTACCCTGATATGCGAAGTTCTAGTACATCTAAACACTTGAAATATGTTGGTACAGTCAAAGCAAATATATAGAAACTCCTTTCTTGTTTGGGAGATGTCGCTTCGCAGCATATTAAGGCGCCATTTCACTAGGAAAATATCCTAAAATGCTACAGCATCAGTGATATGACATTGAGCAAGAAAGAAAGGACATCACCATAACAACCGCATTGCAGCTGATCTCGCTGATAAAACTATCAGAGTAGCATATTACATGCCTAAGTCGACAACTTAAGTTAAGGTTGCCATGTGGGCCTTCATGTTGATTCATGAAGTCAATTAACTTAGATGATTTTCGCCAGTGTGCAACTGGTAGTAGCATCAGTACCTGTGGATTATCAATGCGATCAAGCTCACGACCATCAGGGAGTGTACCGGATATGTACTGCCATCCAAGGGCATCACTTTCTAAATCTGCATCCAAGAGGGTGTCCCAGAAGTACTTCATTCCCCATCTCCATGGAAGTTGCAAAACCTTCACAAAGAAGCTCGAAACCACTACTCTAATACGATCATGAAGCCACCCTGTAGCCCACAACTCCCTCATGCCGGCATCGACAAGTGGATACCCAGTTCTGCCTTGTCTCCATGCCTTAAAATACCCTTCATCCACAACCCACGGGAAGTACTTGAGATGTCCAAGGAGAGGCCTTTCATGGCTGTAAGGATGGTTAAAGCTCATGTACCTCGAGTACTCTCGTAGACCGATAGATTTAATGAACAAGTTCACGCTCTCTTCACCAGCCTTGTTCCCCTCATTCGCCCACAAAACCTGCTTGATGCGAACCAGGTGAAAGACTTTCCTCACACTAACTTCTCCGAAATGCAAGTGGGGAGAGAGAAACGAGGTTGTAGCACTGTCAGCCTTCCTGCGGTTTTTAGCGTACTCTATAAACGGTCCATTAATAAATGTGGTCAGAGCCTTATCAGCATTGCTCCACCCAGGGGACCAAGCACGGGCAAGAAGCGCATTGCTTCCTTTCTCAGATTCATCTTCAAACGCCAAAGCTTCTGAAGGACATCTTGATGCATCACCTAAACAAAGGGCATGAAAATTTTAGCATAATCAAGTACGCCAATTGCAGGTCGGGAATTGAGGTAGGGCGATTATACAAAACTCATGAAGAGAGCTTATGTTGGAAACCTAAGGTGAAATGGAAGAATGCAACCCTCTCAGACATAGCAAACAGTTGCTTCCCTCCTTTCAGTTTAGAAATGGTGGATTTTATTGTTGAAATAAGATAAGAGGACATGAATTAACCACAAATTTTTGTTTCGTTTAGTCAGCGCCACCTCTCTGTGTAATTGAAAAAACAAAACCTCAGCACTCAGCTAAGTTGCAGTTGCTACTCGTCTTCCTGATGATGGTAAAATCGACTGGACCTCAATGGTGACCAATCAAAAGAGAAAGACTAATGTAATCTTCATAAAGAAAGTGGACTAGGTTCTGCTCTCATATCCCGAGCATTCCAGTATGGAAAGAGGCAAACTATTATTCTGCAATTTGGCAAGGACGAATATACATCAGAAAAGGTTCAATCACCAGAAGAAAATTCTATGATCTGAACATGTCAGGATACAGAAGCCTAACAAAAATATGCCGCTGTGAATTTTCTCTAGTATGTTTTGAGGACTTCCTGAACTAAAGAATGACGTCCTATTTAAAAGCTCGAGCTTGTACTTGGAGATGACAGAGTCGTACATCCGTCGGTTTACCAGAATTTTGGATACAGAAATCCACCAGTATGGTTTGATAAATACAGTTGATGCCAAACTGTTTGCAGAAGTGGATATTGCAGTGTGTTTCCAAAATATTTTGGAACAGAAACAACAGACCGAAAACGAACCTGAAATTATTCTCTTTGGAGGAAGAAGTGGGGCTTCAGGATCATAAGGCATGCTGAGGCATTTCTCCCAGAAACCAGCAAAGGTTGTGAATGGATGGCCTTGATCATCATTTACTTCCCACGGTTCATAGAGCAGGTCTGCATTGAACGAGCGTACGTTTATACCTTGGGCAGTCAAAACCTCCTTCGCTCTGTGGTCTCTGACAAGTGATATGGGATCTGAATGCATCAAACTTATCAGTAAATGTCAAAAGCAATAGCACCGCCACACTACCACTAGACTAATCCTGAAAGCAATCAGCTGTACAAAGCAACAGAGAACACTTCCTTGAGCAAACTAAATTTCTTCTTGTTGATCTAATGATTTTCTCAGGAGCTTAATGTGTTGCCTGGAAAAATGATGAAAAGATGCAGAATCAACAGGGAGACTGAATTTGACACCCGGTGACAGAAAAAGCCCAGCTTCGTTGACAACTTACTATTAATTCTCGTAATTCATATATTTCAAGAGCTAGTACCCAGCCGAACAGACAAGCTCGGCTCTTTTCGCTATATGTCAGCAGAGTAGAAACTTCACTAGTCCACCCTATTCCTTGATGAACCAACTTTAGTTATTATCGTCACCATGGAATCCAACAAACATCGACAGAATCACTTAAATTGGTTGAACATCATATTTCTACTCTATACAACGAAATAAAAGTCCAAAACCCCCTTCAACAAGGCAACAAGGCATACGCCGCAAACCCAATCAAAGTTATTGGCAAGACCCACAAATAGAAAAATGATCACAAAGAGGCAATTTTTCGATCACAATTATTGACACACACCGAAATTGAAAAGAAGCACTAACCATACAAGTGGTTAAAGAAGAGCTGAGTAGCCCCAGTGGACTTAACAAGCTCAAGGAGGGAAGTGACGCTGTCAGTGGATCTCTTGGTGATGAGGCAAGTGCCAAGGCTCCTGAGGGACGAGTCAAGGTGAGCCAGGCTCTGCTTCAGCCACCACCTCGAAACCCTACCGGGGTAGAACGCGCCTTCTTCTTCAGGTGCCCAGATGAACACAGCCACCACAGAACCTGCCCTCACCCCAGCCGCTAGTGCAGGGTTGTCCTCAACCCTCAGATCCCTCCTGAACCACACTATGCTACACCCAGACATGTCTCTTCTTCACACTCACAATCACAGCATAAGAAGAACCGACCGTGACTACCAACCCCTGCGAAAATTTCTCGAGCTCTCACTACCTCAGCTCTTACGCATAGCATACCTCTTCGGGAATGTCAGCTGATCTTATCTGGTTCCTTTGCGCATGCGACTTTGCTATTAGGAGCAGGGGGATGATGCTTAGCATGGTAATTAACCAAGAAATGACAAAAAGAAATAATTTTTTTTAGTGGGTATCTCTGATTCTGATGAGAAATGATGCTACTCTTCTTCCTACTGTTTAGGTGAGTAAATTTTGGTTTTCCTTTCCTTTCCAGGAATTTTGGTGGCGTTTCCACTTTCAACCCAAGAGCGAAGAGCCTATGGAGAGAGAGAGAGAGAGAGAGAGAGAGGGGGGCAGGGAACAGGGAATTGGACAGTGAATGAAAAGGATAGGTTCATAGGAGTGGGAATACAATCAAATTGACAGGCAAATTGCAGCCACAACTTTTCTTTTTTTCTTTTTCAAGATTTTGTTTAACTTTACCCTTATCCTCTGTGCCAAGAAAACGGATCCCACCCGTCTCTCCAATCTCCAGTTGCTTCTATAACCCTTATCTTCGACAGGATGGAAATATTTTCGGAATCTAAAAAGAAACTGACAGAAAAACTGTCGTCTTTTTTCTTTTTCTTTTTTTTTTTATATTGCACAGTCGCTTTCAACATGGGAGACATGCTTGGAGCTTTGATTTCGTGAGGTTTGATAAAGATGTCGAAATCACGTTCACGATTTCATTGCAGTTAAAGACTAAATTTTTATAATCTACACGAATTAAAAATTTAAAGACGACATTACACATCAAATCAGAGTTTAGAAACTATTGTTGGTGTCGTTTTGTCTTGTAATTACTCTATTGACGAGGTGAATTTTCACCTTAGTTTTTGTTTTCTCGACTTCTTTCCGTTGGTTTTCTTTTTAATTCTAGGCTATTTATTTTCTTTGCTTAATATGAGACATAACCCGAGTCATTCACTAATTGATGGATGATCATGATCGCCATTCAAAGAAATACATATTAGTTTGTGAGGTTTTGAGGTGAGAGTTCTCATAATAGTGCCTCAATTTTGGATTAGAAGAAATTTCCAAGCACATATAGTATGAATACATTTTAACAATGCCACACGAGTATCTGATTTTTTTTTTCAATATTCAACCGGATACTTAAATTATTTTTTGTTCAATTAAGCATCCAATTAGGTCAGCTTACACCATCTAGTTTTTAAAACGTTGCGCTCTGCCAAATTAGAAGTTTAGATACTTGATTAAGCAAAAAGTGCAGGTACTCAATTTTCATGTAACTGACGGCGTTATTTACTTTATAATCAATACGAAAACAGTGCTAGAAAGCATATAAATTTGATGCAAAATTAAATTATTTCCCAGGACTTATAAAAATACTGACTTTTTATACATAAAAAATCATATCATGTTATGCAAGTCCATCTGTAGCATGTGGGTTATCAACTTATCAGGGCTTGTTCGTAAGCCCCTCGCCTTTGGCCGGTCGTTGGGCTCAGCGGCTAACTTGAGAAGGAAGAAAAAGAGGGGAAAAACAAAAAGAAAATCAAAATTGAAAATATTACAATACTATTAAAAATTAGCCACCTCAATGCCCGTCGTGTCATGTCAGCGATTTTCATTGGTCAGAATGACTTAATTGACATAAATGCAAAAGGTTTATGGCTGAATTAGCAAAAAAAAAAATTATGATTGAATGAGCATAATTACAATAAGTTTCAGACTCTTTTGGTAATTTTCCTATAAGGATTACTTTATTATTTTTCTCACGAAATTAGAAAGTAATTTGCTTCTTGACATGACTGCAAATAGTTTAAGAAATTTAAATACTCGTGTCCATGGAATTCCAAAGACTAAGGACATTCAGAATTAAATAAAAGTCGCAAATCAAAATTTAAAATCGAAACGCACTCCACAGGATGAGAGGGAAACAATATGTTATGGGCCTTATGGCATCACACTATTTTGCCATAAAAGATAGGTCACAAATGTTACCGATCCCACCTTCTCATAATCCTAAGCAAATATAGCATAGCGAGGGAAACAATGAAAAAATTATCAACTTACTACAATTGTCGTCGATACAGCCTTAAACATTTTTTTACCAATTGAGTCCTAAACCTTTTGCATTTGTGCTTTCAATCAATCCGAATGAATTTGGACATCGGTCGTCCTACATAGAGCGGTCGACGTTGACGTGGATAATTTTTTAATAATTTTTTCTAATTTTCATTTGTTTTTTCTTTTCTCGTTTCTTTTTTGCCCCACCACTTTAACGGAAAAAGAAAAGAAAATAATAAATAAATTCAAACAAAATATTAAAGTATTATTAAAAATTATTTACGTAAGCGATTTCTAGCCAAAATTGACAGAGTGGATTGAAATTAGCTCAAGACTCAATTAGCAAAAAAAAATTACATAAAATATAAAATTAAAGATTGAATTGACATAATTACAATAGATTTAGAATTATTATTATTATTATTATTATTATTATTATTAATTTTTTTTATTTTTTATTTTGCAGATGTGCGATCTATGGAATTGAGTCTAGTCCAGAAGAATCAAAAGATGTTTGATAAGGATGTTGATTGGTGATTGGTCTCGGCACGACTGTCTTCAATGGTACCTACGAGCTCGTGTAGAATTGCGATCGGTCGTGGTCCGACGTTCTTCAATCCAATGGCACGTGAGCGCTCGCGTTGATTTGTGAACTTAAGGGGTGGTGACACGAGCGATCCACCACAGATTTCCGGAACGTCGCCTACGTCCGTCATCGTGTTCCCTCTTGGGCCGAAACCACCCAATAAATGGGGCCATTGTCGTATGAACCAGGACAGGCAGCTTACTTCTTAACGCGACGGTGATTCAACAGTCGTCATTCGTGTTCCAACATGTTTGCTATAAAATATCGGCACGACTCCGCTATTCTATTTCCGAAACGGAGAGTTTTCTAAAAAGTTGGTGAACGTCGGAGAACTGTCGGTGATACTTTTTAATTTTTTCCTTCTTCCTCCGCAGGTGCTGGGCCTCGGCCAGGGACGGCAGGGCCGACGGGCGAGGCTCTACCTCCCCAGATCCGGCGAGGTCGAACCTTGTCTCATCCGAGCAACCTCGAGCTAGCCATATTGTGGTGAACTCGACCATCGCCTGAGACCGACGAGGCTCTATCTCACAAGGATCTAGTGAGGGCGAGCCTTGCCCCAAGCTGGCAAGGTCGACCCTCACCTAGCAACCGGTGAAAGAAAAAGAAAGAAAGAAAAGGAAAGAAAAGAACAGAGAAATAAATAAATAAATCAAAAAGTTGTCCACATTAATGCAGGCTGCCGCATAGGATGACCGGCATCCATGTCTGTAATTTTCGAGTAAAATTACTTTAAACGTTGGCGTGGGGAATTAACTTTGATATAAATATTTTTAGGAAACTTCGTCCTTAAAAAAATTTACTTGCTTTTTCATTGAATCACCACTCTTATTTGGCATTGCTTACCAACCATATTCTATGACTAAATTACCAATTATTTTTGTCTTACTAACTTTTGATCGAATATTATATACGTGGCAAGTACCTAACGTGTGGGAGACGTAATGATGGACTCAGCTAGGCTCAGGGGAATCATGTACTCAGATAAGAAAAGCACTGACATCTCTTTCACGTTAAAGCTCCATCTTTAGATATTTGATATTTTATTAATTCTGAAATACATAGATAGTTTTAACATAGTTATGACCGCCGTGAAAATCATCACTTTAAAACCGTTTTATTACAGCTGTATGATGACTTTATAGCAATTTTCTAACAGCTTTACAACGATCATATAATGGCCTTGTAACGGCTTTATAACGTTTGATTTTTTTTTTTCATTTAGCATTCATTATTGTGTGTGAGGGTAAATGGCCGGGCGACATGTGCGCAATCTCTGGTGGGTAGGGAGACCGGGGGAGAGGGTTACGGGCACAATCTCTCTATGCCAGTGAAAGTGTCCGACGAGATAGGTCCTCGGTCGAGAAAACTCCATATGGGATTCTCACTTTATCTTTTGATTATATGTTCTTTTTATCCATGGTCGAATATATCTTATCCTTCACCATCTCCTCCAATTTGCAAGTCAAAATATATATGTTTGGATCATTCCTCACAACATCCTTAAAACACAAAAGTAACTAAACCTCTTCAATATCACAGAACATGCTGTGTTCCTATCAACAACACGATCACGATCACGATCACGATCACGATCACGAAGTCCCATGCCCTTTCATTCCACCATTTGGACTTTTTCGAATAACATTTAAGTAACTAGACAGAGATCGGTCAACAACAGAAGCTGGAGCTGCAGGGAGTTCTACCCGATGGCGTGCAGGCAAAACAGAAGCCCTGTAGGGAGTTCCACCCGATGGCGTGTCGACAACACAGAAGCCATGATCATGGGATCTGTTGTGCCTGTAGGGAGATCCATCCACCCAATGGCGTATCGACAACACAAAAGCCATGATCATGAGATCTGTTAGGAGCGGGTAGCGGAAGTCCGATACTTTCATCGCCAAGAAATAGCTCAAGTCCGCCACATTAATTCTTCGATGTGGGCACGTGTGAGCTCTAATGTTAGGTTTGCTTCCCTTAATCCAAGTATCCTTCCGCACTAACTTATTTCAAGTTGAATCTCCATTAACGCTTATCGAGCCTGCGTTGCTACACCATAACATCTATCGGGCCAGCGTTACTATACCACAACGTTTACCTGTCCGGAAATCGCATTGACTACCAGATTCATTCCTTGAGATGTTCACCAAACACTGATATATATTGGGAGTGGGCCACCAATCAACCATCGGCTCTGGTACCATTTGTTGGGAGCGCACAGCAAAAGTCCGACGCTTTCACCTGGAGAAATCGTCAAGAAAGAGCTTAAGTTTGATGTCGTCAATATATTCAGTTGGACCCACCTTCATTCAAAATCTTAAGTCAATAAGTTATGGGTCAACTTGAATATATTAACTGCTCAACGCCATATTAAATTCCTAATGTGAGAATCCGTTAATACAACTTACACATACGTCCTAGCGATTCGAAAGTAACGAATCACTCTCATGGGTTTGAGACCGGTGATGCTGAGTAATTGGCCGATGGTGTTATCGGGGGCCGTGGTCCGCCGGGCTGATGCTCCCAAAACGATCTTGTACTTTAGCTAGCATTATGGGCGTGGTCCCCTTGCACGAGGTTTGTTTGAACTCTGACGGTTACTTTTGGAGACTGAAAAGATGGGGAAGTCACTGTCTTTTCATTAGAATTTTCTTAGGTTGCCCGAAAAGTCGATAAGGGAGGGGGTAATTACTAATTAGCCAGGCGCACGATAAAGTCGAAGGAAATCTGGCATTAGGACTAAAATTGCGACAAAAGTGTCGTTTCTGGATGCTTCGGTCCGTTCACGAGTGGAAAGTTAGTGAAGGGAATAATTAATTATTGTACCATGCCCTAATATAGCGACTCGAGTTTTTAGAGCCGTCCATAGTGGCTTAATGAAAATCTCACATGTCATCAAAACGATATGTTCTGTATTCAAATCTTTTCAAATTCTATTTATTTTTCCAGTTAAATATTTATAGACTAGACATATTGTATCTTTGAGAAGCCTTTATGGGAGCTCTCCGTGGAGCGAGCAAAAAGCAATTGATAAAAGCGGATAAAGGAAAATGAATTTAGGTTCTTACAATAGGGAGGAGATAAACTTGACTACCAAAATGCACGAGTTTTTTGGATTCATTGACACTCATTCGAAGCTTAAGATTCTCTCCATTGTTTTATCAATGCACAATATTTAGTTTGGTACGTTTAAACTTTTCGACTCTATTAATCTTTATAAATAGATGCACATCACTTCGTTCTCATAAATCAAGATGTATCCACAATTAATGTGGCAGATGTGGCATATAAAGGTATTTTGAGGATGGGCGTCGGGATCGGGTACGAAATTTACACTCAGATCCATTCTTGCTAAGATGAGCATTTATTCTTATCAAACGGGCGTATCAGTCGGGTTTGGGTTATGTCATAAATGGACCAACCCAAAGTGGCCCATATAACCCCGTTTATGAACTATTCATCGCAATGCAAATTTCCCGACTCATATCAAATTCAACATATACCCGATTGATATTGCTAAAATGATTCTATAATTAATGAAATTTAGAAAATTTATTTCTTGTAAAGTTTTTAAAAATTAAATTGCTAAAACACTAAGGACTATTTTCATAACTTATAAAGATTTTTTTTTATATAAATTTTTTCCTTCTAAGTTCGATGAGGTCGCCGGCCGACCTCGTCAGTCATAGGCGAGAGCCACTTGACCCTCATTGACCATGATGAGGGCAAGGGCCCCGACCCTTGCCTACTATAGGCCTTGCTGTCGGCGACTCTCATCAAATTTCATTAAAAAAATAAAAAATAAAAAAAATGACATTTGTTATGACTCAATTAAGATATTTAGGTAATTTATTCATCATCCACTTAAAATTACGTTTTAAAATTTGAAGCTACACAATACACATGTGTGATCCACACTCATTAAATATGTGAACCCATTTTGCCAACGAGCACGAAATAACGTATTTCGCCATCCCGCTGTTATTTCACTCTCACAAGTTGATCACACAGTCAGGCCCAAAATGCAAACATTGGGCCTAGAAGACCAGGCCGACAAGTTTTACAAATAGGCTTTGTAATGAATCCTCACCATCCAATGTAGAGAGTCACTCATCATGGACAAGTCCCCCCAGATTCATCTTATTACTGCTATAATGGGGGCAGAGATCTCCTTTCGCTGCGACCCATGCGAATTAATCTTTTAATGTTTAGGTGGATGTCTCCATCCAACATGAATTATAATATAAGATGTCATGAGATTTATTTCACGGTGTGAGTCAAGCTGTTCTTGAGAAAATATCATAATTTATGGAGGCCAGAGATAAGTATTTGAAGATAATGATCACTCAGGAAAAATATTATGATCTCGGGCATGATCCCAAGGCCTAAAACTGGCGCGGCCAGAGTCATAATGGTCTATGCTTGGGCGCTGGCTCAATCGCGCCGTGCCGTGTCGTGCCGGCCTCGTTGCCTCGCCCTAACACCAGCTAAACCGTTCCCTACTCTAACAAAACCCACGGCTCTAAATAAAAACCTTCGCATCCTTTCTGAAATATTAAAAAAAAAATGCCATAAAACCCTAAAGGGGAATACTCATGTCCATTGTCAATACATAAAACTTCAAATGACTAAAAATGACTACCAACCGACATAGACAAGATGAGAGATCTATTGCACTTTTTTGTGTCTTTTTTATATCCATGGAGTATAATCTTCCTCCAGGTGACTAATTGCATTTCACGTTGACGATAAAACTAGCGGCAAGACGATTTGTTCTTCTTCGTGTCGGCATAACTTCGATCATACCAAATCATGCAAGGAGACAATTCGTGCCTCAAGAGTCATTGAGTCAAGTCCTTCTGGCAGCTTTCGAGCAACTACGAACTGCTATGCCTATCAACCATTAATTTTTTTTTTATTGTTTTATGATGGTCGAAGAAATCATTTAATGTGTTTGAAACGTCAAAGTCTATTTAGAAATATAGGATTTTGGGATTAATGAGTGGAAATGAATCTGGATAGTTTTTAGGGTTTGCTAACATAACAATTTTTCAGTTGAATGGGCCATAAATTTTTTAAGGAGTGAATCCCACAATAATTTCTAATTTTATTAGTTGCTCCTTTTTTTTTTTTTTGTAACTCAAAGCATGCCGTTAATTAAGGACATTTACATAATCACAAAATTGTATCCATTTGAGTCATAAAAGTGATTATTTACGTTTGACCCAGAAAATCATTATCTTATCTAATGTGTGTCTTGAAGCCGCAGGGCATCACAAGCTCCTCCATTTATGGTCTCGTAACATCACAAATGTCTCAGCGATAATTTTCATATTCAACGTGTGACTTGAACTCCTTTTTGCCCCTTTACCACTCTGGAGTCTGCCAGGAGCTGTGTCCGACGTCTCATCCAAGCGATCACTCCACGGCCCTTATCGAGTTTGGCTTCGCGCTTAATTCGTCCTTGAAACCCCCAAACACATTCACCCAATGGTTTCGCTACGATATCGTATGTGACAACCTAACCCGATCAAGTTGGTTAAGCTTATAGAAAAGCAGTATTTAAAATTTAGTAATCTTTGGGTCGCCACCATTGCTACACACATGCCGCACGTTCGTGTATAGTTTAAAACCGTGAGATGCATTTCCATCGCTATATTACGTACGTGCGGACGAGATATGCATGTCATGCATGTCGCATCGGCGCACTACAATACGCTCCCAAAGAAGGTCGTTAGGGACGGGAAAAATAAAAGAAAAGTTGCTGCAAAAGGTCCACGGTACGTAGTCGGTAGATAGAAAATCCAAAGCATCTTGCGCACAATGCTATCGACTCCCAAAATCCGAGTCTCTATATAATTAAAGCACTATGGTTTAGAGAACTATAATCCATGAGAAATATAAGAACTAAATTTTGTCCTCAAGTGTGTGCACACCAAGTCGCCGGAGCCCCCACCACACAACCTGGCCTTAATTTTTTAATCCCCTTCTTGGTTTTCTTTTTGCTTTTTCATGAATACCATGCAATGCCTGTACGTTCGAAACGACCATTCAATGCATATATAATATTGTCAAGGGCAGAAGACGGTCCAGACGAAAGCTCCGTTCATCTTCTCTTTCATAAACTACGTGTGCGCGGGTGTGGAGACATGGTTACCAGAAGGTCCGGCATGAACCACCGTGTCCGTGTGAGCTTCCGCGAGCCGCTTAAGTTTAGGCTTTTAACCTATGTTGGTGACCCTAACGCACCTCGGTTTACATGATGCTGGTGGGATTTGAATAGGTGACCTAGTTCATGTGCTGGAAATCTCTCAATGCTCTAATTAACCGTGCCAATCCTGGGTTGCAAGGCTTGATTAGCAATAGTACGAGCCCTATTTTTTTTTTTTCTGTCGAACAATTAAAAAAGAAAAAGAAGGAAGAAAGCAAGAAAAAACAAACAAACCATCTCTTTCTCGATGTTGCCACTCGGATCCATCATTTCCATTTCGTTGCCAACAACTCCATATTTTGATAGGTCAATTTGGGGTCCCCAATCATCCACCACACGGTTCAAGCTTCATAAACTATGCTCAAGATTAATATATGCAAATAACATTATAGTTTCTCTAATGACATAAGAAACTTGAAGTAGTATCTAACCTTATGGGGTATAGGATTAGGTGTGCGGTGAAAATTGCTCTCTCTCTCTCTCTCTCTCTCTCTCTCTCTTCAGTCAGAAGAAATTGGGTCACACACCATGTTTTTCTAATTTGCTTTGACAACAATGACCACCTTCTTCGAACCACTTGCCTACATCGCCCATATTAATATATGTTGCGATGTCTAATTAGATTAGTTTAAGCAGTCCATTAAGCCATTGACGTGCCAAAATTAGTTTTGATTAGGACATATTTGTAGATTAGTTGCTGTGAGAGTACGGTCTTTTGCAAGGGACTATCAATCGCTTGCCGGGGAAGGAACATATGTATAACTACTCTCTTCGAAGTTAAATTTGTATCATTTGAATTTGATGGTTTCGTAATTGACACACACCAAGAGGGAAAAACGAAAAAGATGCCTCCGTTCTTAATGACACAGAATTTATGACATGGGCTTAAGGGCACAAATGCAGAGGCTCGACTACCCGAAGGTTTATCAAACAACCTTAGAACCGATGAACTAGTTAAATCTAGGATTAGGACTCAATCTTGTATAAATAATCCTAACCCAGAGCAGTTTGCCTGTAATTGGTGAGAATTGAAGAGGCATTCTCTGATTCTTGTGCTAGAAATCCCACTTCCAATCAACCATGCTTACTTTAAGAGATCGCAAACCTTCAGTTTCTCCCAAGCTCTTCCCTTTTTCTCATCAGATCAAATTGGTGTCGAACCAACATAGGACCATGTCACGATCAACGAACCTCACTTACACGATAGATCAAGTCATGATTTAAGTTGTTCAATGATTGATTTCTCCAAGGAGGATGGGGAGAGAGAGAAAGAGACACGATGTCTCCAAATCATACAAAAGTTAGTTGAAATAGTTCAATTGTAAACCAATCAAGAGAGGAAAGAAAGATCTATGCGACGTCAGATTTGCTATCCATGTTCCGGAAGAAGGCGTCCCCGACAATACTTTATTCCTATTTTACTTTTATCTTTTTTTTTTGCCAAAATTGATTCCCACATAAATAATGTGTACCGTTAAGTCTTGTCACTTGCTCAATATTTTTAAAACACGAGAGAAGTCAATCCCACTCGAACCTTTCTTCTTCGTCGAGGACAAACCGTATTAAATGATCTTTTAGCCCTAGCAAAAACTTCCTACGTGCGCTCATTATTAATTACTATTTAGGGTTGAAGCTTGACACGTAAAGAAGATCCTTTTCCCCTTCTTGGCATGGAGACCTTAACGGCATTTATTAATTCACTCTTGCTTTCCAATAAACTGGAGAATCAGTATTATGAATCATAAGGCATTCTGAATTTATGATGACGTTTTTCAAATTTTAAGGCGCGTTTGTTTTGCGAAAAATGAATGATTTGAAAAATATTTTTCCTAAGAATGATTGTTTGTATCTCTTACGGAAAAAAGAATAAAGGAATACTATTTTCATTGCCTACAGAAATATTTAGATATTAATTGGTATTGATAATGAAAAAAAAAATTCATGACTAATTTTATCAAGTGATATAAACTATTACTTTTAGGATTTTTTTTTTCTAAATCACTCATTTTTCGCGAAAACTCAGGATTTTTTCTGGAGATTGAGGGGGAAAAAGAAAGAACAAAGATTTCTCTTTCTTTATCATCAATCGAATACTCAGGATTTTGCCTCACACATGTTTCTGAAAGTACGGTGTGGTTTCATTGACGATACCTGAAAATATAGACAGTGTATCGATGAAGATAAATCTTGGATGGGGTAATTATACTTCTAAATGGAGGATTTTAAATTTCCAGCGCTTGATTGGGTCATCCAACACGACATTAAAAATAAATTGTCGCGTGCTAACATTTACAGCTAAGATCATTCTACGTCGACCCTGATAGTTGATAATAACATTGTGTGATTTAGATATCACTTGTATAGGATTACCGACTTTTCATAGCTCCTATAAATAGTTGATTAACGTAGTTACTACGCTTGGTTATAGGTTTGACCGGTCGCCCATTTACAATAGGGGTAACCCCGAAAAGACCTCTAATTTCGAGGTTACGCTTTGATTTTCTCCTCAATAAAGTTGGAGTTTCGTTTAGAGTTAATCAGCGAAGCATCTGGAAAATTATTGTTTGTCTTATCTAGCATAGCGTCCCTCATAATATATGCTCAAATTACCTCAATTTCTTAATGGGTACTAAGGCGTTTTTATAGCCCGAAAGTTGACTAGAGTAGATAAAAGAGTTGAATATGTTGTTTGGTGAATGGAATCTCATTATAATAAGAGCTCAAATTTCAGTATAATTTGGCCACAATTTACATCATTGGACTAATTGCCTCGATTACTTTAGTGGTTTAGATTGAATTAAAGAGATTTTGTCCGATTTCTTTTGAACAAACAAAAGGAGGTTAGTTAGGAGACAGAAGAAAAAAGGGAAAATTACCCAAAAAGTCCTAAACCATTGTGTCCATTCAGTTGTAGACCTTTTTTTTGCCGATTCAGTCCTAATTTTTTTTTTTGCCAATTCAGTTCTAAACCTTTTGTAATTGGGCCAAATCAGTCCATCCGCGTCGGCCGGCCGGCGACCTAATATTTTAATTTTAATTTTTTACTTTTTTTTAAATTTTAATATATATTTTTAAAAAAATTATTTTTCTTTTTTTCCTCCTCCCATCTTCTTCCTCAGCTTCGGTCATCTTCTTCCTCGGCTCCGGTGATGAACCAGAGGACGACCGGTAAACCTCGCTGGCCTTGCCAAACCAGACCTGGGCAAGACCGAGCCTCGCCCAGCCATGGCAAGGCTTGGGACAATCGATGAGAGAGTGATGCACAGATGGACTAGTTTAACTCTGATTTGGGTCGAGCCGAGGGACAAATGCAGCATGTATAATGTGCGGAGATTTCAAAAGCTGCAACAGCGATGCAGATGTGGTGTGTAAGTGCTTACTAGGTTTCAATCTGAGCTTGCCAGAGTCCTGGAATTTTGGGGACTTTTCCGACGGGTACATTAGGAAGCTGATATTGTGCAGCGAGAGTGTTGTAAGCGAGACTTTCCTCGGCTTGAGGGAAGAAGATGAACGAAGTGGAAAGAAGAAAATAAAATAAAAAGATTTTTTTTTAAAAAATATATTAACAAATTAAAAAAAAAATTAAAATATTAGGTCGTTGGACGGCGTCCATATCAGCGCCGACCGGCCAAAATTCACCGGATGGATCAAATTGGCACAATTACAAAACGTTTAGGACTGAATCGGCAAAAACAAAAAGTTTATGACTGAATTGACACAATTACAATAAATTTACAACTTTTTTTGTAATTTTCCCGAAGAAAAAGTGTAATGCCTAGTTTAAGAATACATTGTAGAAGCTTGAAAGTTCTCCAATGAATATGAGAATGAACTTTTTAAGTTATGTGTCTCGGGGAAAATAGGGTTAAGAAAGAGGTGATTGTATTTTACTTTTTCAATTGGACTTGATGAAACCCCATCATGAACGGCTAGAGGACAATCATTTAGAGTCGGTTTGATAATCTCATTAAGTAAAGTATTGAAGATTAAAGGAATAGTTTTGTTTTTGTCTTTGTAACTAGTTTCAATTGGGCTGTTCAATATGTTCAATTAAGTCCTTTTGACTTCCGTGATTGCTCAATCGGGCTCTTTTTTATTTTTTATTATTTTTATTATTTTTATTATTTTTTATTTTTTATTAACGCACAAACTTGTTGATGCAATAGAACAAATTTTAATAATGAAAAAAATAAATTTCAGATTTTAAAAAAAATCTGAAAAAAGTGGTTTTGAAAGAGGAAAGGAGATGGTAGCGTAGGGGCATCTAGTATCTACCGCCGACGAGGCTCTAATATTCACGAATTCTTAGTATGTGAGTTGCGTTGAACTCCAGCTTATCACTGCATTTGCCGGACAATTATCCAATCAATCCAGAAATTTTTGTATGGATGCTAATTCAATCTAAAATTTTCAATTTTTTCAATTTAGTTTTAAACCTTTGTGCGGAATTTCAATATAGTCCATCCGATCAATTTTCGCTAGAAATCGCTGTCGTGATGATCCAGCCATCTCCGGCCGTCCTACACGGCATACTACTATATCATAAATTTTTTTATGAAACTTGTCCAAAAAGACTATATTGAAATTCTGGGGAGAAGTGTCAAAAAAGTCCTAAACCTATTGCACTAGTGCCAATTTAGTCCTAAACCTTTTTTTTGTGCCAATTCAGTCCTAAACCTTTTGCATTGATGCCAATTTAGTCCTAAACTTTTTTTTTGGTGCCAATTCAGTCCCAAACCTTTTGTATTAGTGCCAATTTAGTCCTAAATCTTTGATAATTTATATTAATTGAGTTAATCCAACTAATTTTGATCGAAAATGACTGATGTGGACATCGATTATCCTACATGACATGACACACGTTGATTTGGATATTTTTTTTAAAATATTATTCTATAATTTTAAATAAATTTTAAGTATTTTCTTTTGTTTTTTTAAAAATTATTTTTAAAAATTATTTAAAATATCAAAAAATATTTAAAAAATATCCACGTTAGTGCAAACCGTGCCACATAGGACAATTGATATTTGTGCCAATGATTTACGGCCAAAATTGATCGAATTGACTCAATTTGCATAAATACAAAATATTTAGGACTAAATTGGCAATAATGCAAAGGGTTTAGGATTGAATTGGCACCAAAAAAAGGTTTAGGACTAAATTGGCACTAATGTAAAAGGTTTAGGACTGAATTGGCACCAAAAAAAGGTTTAGGACTAAATTAGCACTAGGACAATAGGTTTAGGACTTTTTGGACACTTTTCCCGAAATTCAGCGCAAAGTTTTTATGATTAAATTGGCATATAACTGATGAATTTAGGACTCATATGTAAAATAATTTCAAGACTGATAACTTAATTTACGTTGTATTTGCTTAATTACACCATTAGCGGCAAGTAACGATGGTAAGTTAGTAACCGGGGGACGGAAAGCCAGAGAAAAAAGGGGAAAGGGATCGTCTAACCTTTCGTTAGAAGTTAGGCCCTAACCTTGCAATCCAGGCCGTCCGTGTTATGAATGGATGACCCAGATTATTACTAACAAAAATATATAATTTTTTAAAAAAAATTACCCCCTAAAAACAGGAGATCTAGACCATCCGTCCAAAAATGGACGGTCCGGATTGCAAGGTTAGGTGCCTAACCTTCTGAAGAAAGGTTAGGCAATAAGAAAGGAGGTGAGAGAGAGGACGAGGCTACATTGGCCTCACTAAACCATCTAAATTACAAGGGCGCATGTAAAATTTGCAGTAGAGAGAGAGAGAGAGAGAGAGAGAGAGAGAGAGAGAGAGAGAGAGAGAGAGAGAGAGAGAGAGAGAGAGAGAGAGAGAGAGAGAGAGAGAGGACCATATATTGTTTTTTTCTCCCCTTTGCATGATTTGCAGTGTAAAATTTGGCCTCACTAAACCATATCCTTATTTACATCCGTATAGTGTACAGTGTCATTTGGAATTAAATCATACTCATATAAACTATTCCTGTTCGGAACTGTTAGTGAATCTGTTGGAATATATAAATATTAAATTTCGCCTTCTTCTAACAGCTTGATCTTTTAGAGCAGTTGGCAGTGGTCCTACAAAGTTTTACATGATATTAGAGCAGGAGGTCCTAGTTCAAATCTTTACAGGCCCCTATTTGCCTCCCAAATTAATTTGTCCACGCTTAGTACTAGGCAAAAGACCAGACTGAGCGTGAGGGGGAGTGTTGGAATATATAAATATTAAACCACGCATTCTTCTAACAGCTTAAACTTTTAGAGCAGTTGGCAGTGGTCCCACAAAATTTTACAGAATCCTTTCCTTCATATATATATATAAAAAGGAAATGAATAACTACTTTCAGTGGAAGATATTTCGTTGCGGGAGTAATTCCAATGAAGCAAGATGAAAATCTATCCATGAAAATCTATCCATGCAACCACTGGGGCCAACTTTTTCTATCCTCACCCAGAAGCACGGCAAATTTGATCAGTAGACGGAGGCATTGTCGTAACGGCTTGGCTAAGTGCAGATCTAAACGCGGCCCCAATTAATTTGTCCATGCTTAGTACTAGGCAAAAGACCAGACTAAGCATGAGGGGGAGTGTTGGAATATATAAATATTAAACCACGCATTCTTCTAACAGCTTAAGCTTTTAGAGCAGATGGCAGTGGTCCCACCAAAATTTTACAGAATCCTTTCCTTCATATAAAAAAAAATAAATGAAGAACTACTTTCAGTGGAAGATATTTCGTTGCGGGAGTAATTCCAATGAAGCAAGATGAAAATCTATCTATGCAACCACTGGGGCCAACTTTTTCTATCCTCACCTAGAAGCACGGCAAATTTGATCAGTAGACGGAGGCATTGTCGTAACGGCTTGGGCTAAGTGCAGATCTAAGCGCGGCCATTGATTGGGGTCGCGTAAACTCGGCGTCCGCCTCGTCTGGGCTCTGATCCGGACCTTGCCTTGGGTCGCTTGGAGTCGCGAGGCCTCGGTGACCCGTAGCAAGGCTAAAGTTAGCCCCAGTGGTTGAGGGCGCATGTGGGAACTCGGCAAATATATATATAATCGATTGGAAACATGAGATGGGTATAGCAAATGGCAAAGTGGACTTCACTTTCTTGAGTACAAATTTGAATTTTTTTTTTTTAGGAAGAGGCATGGTGAATAAGAACAATATACTCATGATTTAGACTTGATCAAGCATGGACAGATTATCATCTTATTTTGCCGGAATTACTCCCCCGACGAAATATCTTTCACCAAAAATAGTTTTTCGGCTTTTAAATAAATAGAAGGATTATGTGGCAATTTCGAACAAGAATAGTTCAGATGAGTATGATTCAATTCCAAATGAAACTATATGGACGTAAATAAGTATATGGTATCTTCCGATCATGCCTCTGATTGGTTAGTTACGAGTCGTAGATACCACCCTCGTGCAAACTTAATCAAAACATGACGTCCATGTTTATAACCCATAAATCGAAGATACATAATTTGGGGACATTTTCCGATGAAATATCGAAGAAAATAGGAAGCTATTAGCCTGACAGTCTAACAGTTCCGTCAGTTATTTTCGACCATACGATTTTTCAATTAGGCTCCGTTTGTTTCACGGAAAATATTTTTTCGGAAAATATTTTCCTCAATTTCCGATGTTTGGGAGGCGAAAAATGGACGGTCAACGGAAAATATTATCCGATCAACAAAAAAAACATCTTAAAACTGAAGAAAATGATTTCCGTTTCTAAAAAGTGGAGATCATTTTCCAGATCTACTCACGTTCTATCCTTCTCGTGCGACCTCTCCTCCTCCCTCCAGATCTGCTTGTATTCTCCCATCTTTCTCACGCAACCAAGCAGAAAAATGGGTCTACAGAGCCAATTGAACGACGCCTCCTCCAATTCCATCCCCCTCCTCCTCCTCGCCACCTGCGTCAACCACCTCCGCTCCTCCCTCTCCTCCCTCCTCTGCTCCCTCGGCCTCTCCCGCCCCGACGCCCTCGACCCTGACCACGCAGCTCTAAGGCGAAATCCCCAATCTTCGCCCTAAACTCTGAATCCAGCAACACATTGCTAGGCTTGATGTCGCTGTTGATCACCGGAGGATCGCAACAGTGGTGCAAATACTCAAGCCCCCTCGCGACATCAGCCGCGATTTCAAATCGCCTGCGCCACTCGGCGCACTTCCTGCCGAACAGAGCATCTTGCAAGCTCCGATTTTGCATGAATTCGTGGACGAGTAAGAGCCTGTTTCCTCGGCGATTGGTGGAGTAGCCGTGGATGGAGACAATGCGGGGCGAGGGAGAGCTCGTTGCGGAACTCGCGGTCGGAGGAGGCGGCCGCGGCGGAGGAAGCGGCGGCGGCAGAGGGGGATGACATGAGCTTGACGGCTAGGGGGGAGGGGTTCGAGGGGAGGAGGGGGTGGGACGCGGCGCCGGCGAGGATGGCGGGGAGGAGGGGGTGGCGATGGTGAGCGGCGGGAGTGGGAGGAGGAGGCGGCGGCGCAGGAGGAGGAGGAAGGAGGGAAGGCATGGTGTGGGCGAGTGTGAAGGTCAAGGATGAGAGAGTGAAAGGACATGGCCATGGAGAGATAGAGAGCCTGTGTCGTTGCAGAAGAGAGAGATAAAAGAAAATAATTAAAAAATAATTTTTTTAAAAATGAAAAAATTTATTAGGCGGGGCACGGTGAAAGTTCATTTTCCTTACCAAACGACGAAAAATACTTTCCAGTTTATTTTCAGATTTCAACCAAACAAGGGAAAATATCGTCATTTTCTCCGAAAATAATTTTCTAGAAAATATTTTCCCAAAATGTCATATTTTCCGTGAAACAAACGGAGCCTTAATGAGTGTTTTAAGCAAAACACGTGATGATGATGTGCGAATCAAATGTTGAGATTGTAGAATCCCTGATAGTATACGGTGATGATGTGTGGATCCACAATTGAGATTGTATCGTCTTTGATAATACTGCCAGGGAAGCATTGCCCAAGAAAATATGGCCTTATGTTGCGATTCTCGAGAGAAGTCCGGACAAGTTGAACAACAGGAAAATGGCAATAAGATTTTTGCCAACAGCTCTCGCTTTATGACAGAAAACTCAGGATCACATTGATCCAGAAGATGATTATGTCCACGAATTATTTACACGATGTGTATGTATGGATTGTACGAGGCCTACACGCAAACTAACGCACGTCCGTACGTGCTCGTATGTCTATATGATGATACAAAGTGTGTGATTTACACAAGCCCTAAAAGCACAAGAACCATATTAATGTAACAACACGGTCTGTATAGTGACAAAGAAAAGTACTCACGGAAATAATCACTCAAATCACGCTTTTATAAGGAACTTTTGTCAGAGAGACGATCGATTCTCAACGCACTGTCGGATCTCCGAAGAAAATCTCGCTCCAAGATGAAGAAGACGAGGAAGGAGAGCCTCTGGAAGCGCCGTTTCTGGCGTCCCCATGGTCCGTGACTGCGGACGCTTCAGTCAAAGAGGGAGGAAGAAGCAGATCAAGATCGTCGTAGTCAAACCATAGAGCGGAGTCTGTGGTCCCTAGACGATGATCGACCCCGTTGACCATGGAGAGACATTGACTCGTCGTCGTCCTCTCGACATGGTTATTCAACGAGGTTTGGAAGCTGAAAGGCGCTAGTGGTGATGGGTTTGTCGAATTATTGAATACTAAATGATGAAGAGAGGTGAAATTATTGTCCTGGAGTGGTTGAGAGAAACTGGTGATTCCCTCAGAAAATAATTTCGCCGTCGACGACAACGAATGAAAATCCGGGTCTTCTTTGATAGGATCGTACGTGGTACAATCATGGGTTGTTTCCGTAACACATGAAGTTTGGCCGAATAGATTGTTGTTGCTGGTTGTGGCCGAAGCTGGAGATTGGAGAAGACCCTGTAAGTACGGAAGACTATTAGCTAATTGAAGAGCAAGGGATTGTAATCCGAGCGCCGATTCGTCCAGCGGTGGAGAATCGATCATCTTGCTCAGGTTCGCCAGGGCTATGAGCTGCGACAAGCTCGATGAGAAAACATCCGCCCTCCGTCGGTGAGTCACCGGGTCGAAGCCCATGCGGATCAGCTTCTTCTTCAGGTGTGTGTTCCAGTAGTTCTTGATCTCGTTATCAGTCCGGCCCGGGAGCCGCGTTGCAATCGCCGACCATCTGGCACATCAGAAAAACCACATTACTAGACCATGACAACCATCTACTGGCCTGACACGGGGTGTCACGACTCTGTAAGCTAGAAAACAGTATATCGAATGCCGGAAAACATGACTTAGCGTCTCGGGTAGGGTTTCCAGAATTCATTTACTTGTTTCCGAGCACGGAGTGGAGATGTACGATGGTTTGCTCCTCTTCCAGGGAGAAACTCCCTCTCTTGATGTCCGGCCTCAAGTAGTTTATCCATCTCAATCTGCAGCTCTTGCCGCATCTATTAAGACCTGCGCGGTAAACTCACAAATAAGTAATCAATGTATGTTCGAGAGGTCGATCGATCAATCGAGAGAGAGAGAGAGATGGTTGGAAACCTGCACGTTTAGGGAGAGAGATCCAGCTTCCATGGCCGTGCTGCTGGATGAAATCAAGAAGCTTCTTGTCTTCCTCAGCAGACCAGGGTCCTTTCTTCAGGCCATTGCCTTCACAACATGGGGATCTTCCCATGATTTTTTCTGTTTTTTCTTCTTCTTGTCCTGTGGATTATGATCCTAACGACACTTGTTTCCTGCTCGACTCGGTTGCTTCCTTGGGGTGCTACTGCTACCCAGTAATCCTTGACTTCAACACTATATATACAAGATCTCTGCCCTTGCTCTATTCTTTTTTTCCTCTGATTGTTTTTTAATAAATGAGACACAACCTGTCCAAATTATCTTATTTTTTTTCGCTTAGACAGAAATCATTTTAAGAACTTTCCTAGAATAATGTCCACGACTGAACTTCTCTCTCTCTTAATGAAATGACATGGATATCCTTTCGAGGTTTCCGTATCCTCAATGTCGATCGTGTAAAACCGCGTGTCCCGTGCTTCGAAAATTCACCCATAGACTGATCCACACTAGGAACCGATGTTGAGTTGTCAAGGAAACATCATAGAAAAACTAAAATGCATATGGCCCGGTTAGATTAGGAAAATGTTTCTGTCAGGGACGGTATAATCTTAACTATAGATCCAGCACACCACAACACATTCATTGATTGAGAGATCGTATAACCAGAAATAATTAACAATGTTGTCGGGCTCTTAAGGGTGCGTATGGGAACGTTTCTGTTTCTGAGCATTATTTTTTAACAGAAATACTTTTTTGTGTTTCTGTTCCCGGCTACGTTTTTTGAGAATAAAAACGTGTTTGAGAAGTTAAAAAAATAAACAATTTTTGGTCACCGGCGACGGTGGGCGGAGGCGGCGGCAGGGGGCGGAGGTGCCGGAGGGCGGTGGCGGCGGCGACGACGACCGGCGGCGACCGGCGGAGGCGGTGGCCGGTGGGTGGTGGCCGCGTTGGCGGTGGTAGGTGATGATTCCAAAAGTGTTCCAAAAAGTGTTCCAAAATCCACAAATAAGTTTTTTTTGTTTCTTCAAAAGTGCTCCCTGGCGCAAAAGTGTTCCGCGAAACACTTTTGGAACATTTTTGAACCATACGCGTTTCTGTTCCCAAAGTGTTCCGGAAACACTTTGGGAACAGAAACACTCTCCCTGAAGTGTTTTTTTTTTTTTGTGTTACCATACACACCCTAAACTAGCAGCTTCCGATAGATTATATGGATCCCATTCGAATTCTGCCACATCTGATGGCTTACATTTTAATAACCGAAGCCATTTAGTATACTGTGGTTTGTAAAATTGCACATGTATATAAGATGTAGTCAAACCCAGTAATCAAGCAATATTATGTGATTATTTTAGTAATTTATTTTAATTTTTTGTGCCTTGAGGATTTGCAATCTTTTTTCTTTACTTAGTTATCGTGCGAGTCTTAAGCTAAGTGAATCCGACTATACAAAGTAGTTCTTTAAGGTAACATTGTATTTAAACTCGGTTATCTCAATTTATAATATTATTACAATCTATAACAGATATAGTAATCGAGAGAGACATGCACAATCAAATACATCGATTATGGATACCGCAATTGCTAGCTAAGAACTACTAAGAATTACCATGGTTTAAAAGGTGTGCAATTTGGGAAACTAATCTCGTAAATCTCCTGATCAAAGCTGCGCTGTCTCGGAAGAGGATCCCCTGTCTTTTTTTTTTTTTAAAGGCAGGGATCCTCAACCGTAGGGGATGATCTGACGGATAAAAATCCCCTGCCTTAAAAATAATAATAATAATAAGGCAGGGGATCCGGATCCCGCTGTCTCCTCTCCTTCCCACACAAAATTATCATCTGACGTAAATTAAAATTAATCTCGAAACTGATTTGATTGCATGGCACGTGTATGGTCACTGTTGGCTGGAGGAACCTCTCCCATGCACGCAACACAGAACACACGGCTCTTTCGTCATCTTTTTTTATTTTGGCCAGAATTCAACACCGTGACGTCTCTGTGTTCTGGATCCTCGGAAGACCTTGCTTCTAATTTAATCAAACCATAGACTCTACTGATATCATTTCATTTCGGAATATTATTAATATTGTTCGACCAAAAAAAAATATTATTAATATTGCCGTTTGTACGTATGGCGACACACGTCGTTTCGCTACAGGTAGTCGATCGTATATGTGTGACTTGCAATTATAATGATGGAGAACAAATAATCATTAAGGGAAAGTTATATAAAAACGCCCAAAATCTTTTGTAATTATGTTAATTCAATTATAAATTTTTTTTGGCGAATTGAGTTCTAAACCTTTTGCAATTGTGTCAATTCAATCCATTTGGCCTGCCGATACTCATGTGATGGCATCGGTGTTGACATGTATATTGGGAGAAGTGTCAAAAAAGTCCTAAACCTATTGCATTTGTGCCAATTTAGTCCTCAACCTTTTTTTGGTGCCAATTCAGTCCTAAACCTTTTGCATTGGTGCCAATTTAGTCCTAAACCTTTTTTTGGTGCCAATTCAGTCCTAAACCTTTGGCATTAGTGCCAATTTAGTCCCAAATCTTTGATAATTTATACTAATTGAGTTAATCCAACTAATTTTGATCGAAAATGACTGATGTGGACATCGATTGTCCTATGTGGCATGACAAACACTGATTTGAATATTTTTTTTAATATTATTCTATAATTTTAAATAATTTTTAAGCATTTATTTTGTTTTTTTAAAAATTATTTTTAAAAGTTATTTAAAATATCAAAAAAATTTAAAAAAATATCCACGTTAGCGCAAACCGTGCCACGTATGACAATTGATATTTGTGCCAATGATTTTCGGCCAAAATTGATCGAATTGACTCAATTGGCATAAATACAAAATATTTAGGACTAAATTGGCATTAATGCAAAAGGTTTAGGACTGAATTGGCACCAAAAAAAGGTTTAGGACTAAATTGGCACTAATACAAAAAGTTTAGGACTGAATTGGCACAAAAAAAGGTTTAAGATTGAATTGGCACTACAACAATAGGTTTAGGACTTTTTTGACACTTTTCCCGATGTACACTTTTTAATAGTATTTTAATATTCTTCAACTATTTATTTATTTTGCAATAATTTTTGTGTTCTTTTTTATTTTTAATTTTTGGTCACTGAGCGAGGGCTTCCGAGCCATCGCCAACCGCTAGGCGTGGGCTTGCGACCCTCGCCCAATGGCCGGTGAATGCTCAACCTGGGAAGGGGCTGCGAGTTCTCGCCAGCCGCGACGAGGGACGCCTTCACCCAAGTGCAACTAAGGGCTTGCGGGTTGCGGCTCTCGCCCGGTAGGCGACGGACTTCTTCCGGCCCTAATAAAACAAATTAAAATATAACTATGACATTTGAAAAATATTAAAATATAATTAAAAATTGACCACGTCAGAGTCCGCTGACCAAATTAACTGAATTGGCATAATGGCGAAAGGTGACTCAATTGACAAAAAAAGAAGTTTAGAACTGAATTGACATAATTATAATAGGTTTAAGTTTTTTTTGGTAATTTTCCCAACATAATCGTATTAAGGGATCTGTTGACTAGTTGTGCTCGAGATACTCATCATGATGCCCTAAATAAATCTTGGCTACATTGGGGGAAAAATGGTGATTTATGCGTATTATTTCTTGAGTTTGGTATTTTTCATAATAATTTACTCCACATAATGTCACTAATTAAGCTATAATGCCTAGGGACAAACCAAAATGTACGAAAATGTTTTGACTTAATGTTTATCCAAGTAGAAGGTATAGAGGGACCAGACATGCGAATCATAGGGAGAACAGGTAGGCACAATCATTTAGCCTTTTCAAGGAGTTTCCTATTCCCTATGCTTGGCAAAAGTTAGGTGGATTTTACTATTTTTCTAGACGATTTGAGGAAAGTCCCTGACCCTATTGGCCTATCACCAGAAGGGACCAAGCCGCTTAGATAAGCAAAGCAAAATTGAGTTCGATTAGTTTCATTGAATGATACAATGAATATCTCAAATTCGTACATCAATAACAAATTTGTGGATAAGCCTAATTTGTTTACTAAACAAGCACGGTTGTGAATCCAATCGATTAATTGATCTAACTCGACTTCTGAGGTGATTTGGTTTCTTCAGGTCCTAAAATTTTTTTGTGCTGGCCATCAGGGTATCCAATTTAATTACCGATTCAACGCTGTGCAAAAACACAAGCAGCCGGCTTTGAATGTGGGCAGCAATCCGAACCTTTCTTAATGTTGCTAGACACAATAAAACGTTTGTGTGTTTCACGACTGTATAAACATTGCGGTTTTGAAGAATTCAGCCTTGAAGGCGACATTAACTTTGAATTCCTCAAAATGATTAAAATTGCCCCCACCGTCCATAGAAACTCTCCGAGGAAAAACCCAGAAAAAAATTTGATTTTATCCAAATTTATTATTAAAATTACAACTACCCACTTTCTCATTAACCAACAAGTTAAGTGAGTAGATGAAATCCCTCGTGAAATAAATAAATCCCCCACCCCTTCCCCCTCTCTCCCCCAACTCCCTCTCACCTCGCCATTGCTGCAATTGCCCGGCTGCCGCCGGCCTGCCAAATGCAAAATTGATACTGTGAGGTTTGGTTCTCGATCAACTCAACCGAAAACCAAAGAAAATAGAATCGAGAACCGTAGATTATATCTTTTTACGTTGTAATTCCTTTGTATATTTAACGAGTGAATATTTTATTTGACCTTTTTTTTTTAAGATATGGATTGTTTTAATGAGGAGATTATCATTGGTAATAGAGTTTACGAGTTGAAATGAAATAAATATGTATGGTGAGGTTTTGCACTGATTATTTTAGTTTAATCAATAACAGTTTTAATTTTAGAACTATAATTAAGCGATTAACAATTTTCATGTGGTTAGAATTTATAGCAATTTTCTCATAGATTATTAGGACTGAAGGTATACAATTAAGGTTTTATTTATGTTTTTGAATTTTTATTATTTATTTTATTTTACATAATATCTTTTGTGAATTGTTGCCATTGACAAATGTGGATTTTTTTGTTGTTGTTCCATTCACTTTCATTTTGTTTAACTAAAAATACAACAAAAAAATGGAAGGAAAGGATGGGACAAAAAAGAAGAAGAAGCTGGTTGATTCTTAATTAGACCATGAAACCAATTGACAGGGAAGGTTCCGAATTTCAAAAGATGCAGGTAGATTTCAGGTTTCAAAAATTAGGGAATCGGTTCCAATAGAGCAAGTTCCAGCTGGAACGTAGACCGACCTTTAAACTGATGCATTTAAGTGTAATCGAATCCTGAAATTTTCACTTAGTAAACTTACTATATTAGTGCAGTTAAGTACTTCTTTCATATCTTTTTAATAAAAAAGATGAAAAATAATAACATTACATCTTCTGTATATTTTGATTATACATGATATTGATTAGGGGTGATCGGTTTTCGGTCCGGTTCGGTTCCTCTCAAGAGGTGGTGTCTCAATTCACATTTTTCGGTGGTCCGGTTCAGTTCCGAGCGATTCTAAGGAACCAGTAAGATTGCTGCCGCTTCCCCCTCTGTCATGTCCTCCGACTTTTGCTTGCTCAATCTTCAGTTACTCTCTCCATCTCCCTGCATGTGCTTGTTTATGTGTGTTTCCGCAGCTTTGTTTCATGCATTACGAGGGCCTTGTATGGCCTTGTTTGTTTGAATCGCCTCGCCTTTTTTTCCCCTTACCTATAGTTCCTCGTTGCTTTGGTATTGACATCGCCTCTGTTGTAACAAATGGGGAAAACAAACACAGAACACAAGAATTTACGTGGTTCAATCAATGCGATCTACGTCCACGGGCGAGACAAAACGAGATTTCACTATAATCAAAGATAGTACAGATTACAAAAGTCGTTCTCAGCGACTGAACAAAAGCACACGGCTCACAAAACTCTCAGATGACGAAAAATCGCCGTACAATCAAATAAACCATAGCCGCAGCATAATAAAGCCAAAAAAAAAATTCTCGGGGGCGTTGCCCCCGAACCTCCATAGAGATATGTTCGCACCCTTATAGAGATTTGTTCGCTTGCTCAGAGTTGGGCCTATCGGCCAAACTCTCTGCGTCACGAACCAAATCTCAATTTTCTCTCCACTTTTGGGCCGCACAAAAAATATGTCGGGTCGGGTGATGAACCGGACCGAGTGCATAAAATTCAAGATATATTTAACAAATCTACACCTTGGCTTGAATTTAAAGAAAACAGTCAAGAAGCCGAACACATTCTCCTAGCATCCCTAAGCCTACGTGAGCTAACTCGGTGTAGGAAACAAGGGATGCAACGGAAGAACATATCCACTTCATCAAAAAATGTAGAACTTTTATTCACCTCGCTACTAGGCCCCAGAAGGGGCAAAGCTCAACCAAGCATGCCAATCAAGTTCAAGCAATGATTAAACTTGTTGGTAGGGACTGACTTGGTCAACATATCAGCAGGATTGTCAGCAGTACCAATTTTCTTTACCATCATATTTCTCTCAGCAAATGCTTATCGAATAAAGTGGTACCTGATATCGATGTGCTTAGTCCTCTCATGATATGCTTGATTTTTAACCAAGTATATAGCATTTTGATTGTCACAAAAGATAACTGAATTGTCTTCCTGCTGGAGCCCAAGTTCCAGAACAAGTTTCCTTAACCAAATAGCTTCCTTCACCGCTTCTGTTGCTGCCATATACTCTGCCTCTGTAGTAGACAAAGCAACTATCGACTGTAGGGTTGACCTCCAATTAATAGCCGAGCCAGATAATGTGAAAAGATAACCAGTCAAAGATCTTCTCTTATCGTGATCACCTGCAAAATCAGAATCTACAAATCCCACAACTGAGGTACCGTTGGAACTGTTTCTATCAAACACTAGGCCCAGCTCTGCGGAGCCTCTAAGATACCTAAGTATCCATTTCACTGCTTGCCAATGAACCTTTCCAGGGTGTGCCATATATCTACTAACCACACTAACTGCATGCGCAATGTCGGGATGAGTACATACCATGGCATACATCAAGCTACCAACTGCACTAGAGTATGGGACATGAGACATCGCAGTCTCCTCGACCTCTGATTGAGGTGAATGTATAGCTGAGAGTCTAAAATGAGATGCTAACGGTGTACTGACAGGCTTAGCATTTTGCATGCCAAACTTCTCAAGTACATTCTCAATATAACTCATCTGCGAGAGATATAACTTCCTTGCTTTTCTGTCCCTCTGAATCTCCATTCCTAAGATCTTCTTGGCAGGACCCAGATCTTTCATCTCGAACTCCTCACTGAGACGTTTCTTTAAGATCAACACATCTGACATGTTCTTTGCAACAATGAGCATGCCATCCACGTATAAAAGAAGATAGACAAATGATCCATTTGAACCCTTCCTGAAGTAGACACAACTATCATAGCTGCTCCTATGATAACCACTCCCTATCATAAAGCTGTCGAATCTTTTATACCACTGTCTTGGAGACTGCTTCAAACCATATAAGGATTTCTTCAATCTACAGACATGATCTTCCTTGCTTTCTACATAATAGCCCTCGGGCTGGGCCATATAAATAGTCTCCTCAAGCTTATCATGCAAAAAAGCAGTCTTCACATCAAGTTACTCAAGCTCTAAGTCAAATTGAGCAACTATAGCCAGCAACAAACGAATGGAAGTGTGTTTTACCACATGAGAGAACACTTCATCATAATCAATTCCCTCCTTCTGATTGTAGCCTTTAGCTACAAGCCGTGCCTTGCATCTAGCATTTTCAACACCTGAAATGCCTTCATTTTTCTTGAAGACCCATTTACACCCAATGGCTCCTTTTCCCTTAGGCAACGGCACCAACTCCCAAGTCTGATTCTTGTGGAGTGGTTCAAGTTCTTCAACCATAGCAACAGCCCATTTCTCTGATTCTGTGCAAGTAATAGCTCAGTATAGGTAGAAGGTTCCTGAATACCCATATCTTCTGCTGTCGAAAGAGCATAAGCCACTAGATAAGAGTACCCATATTTTTTAGGGGGCCGAGTCTCCCTCCTTTCTCTATTAGTAGCAATAGAGTATGGCTACTCCACCTCATCTAAAACTTCCTCATTTGAACTTGAATCAACAGTAACAATTTGCTCGCTCAAATCATTCTGAGAGGTCTTTTCTCGAAGTTCCACCTGAACCTCTACCTCATTTCTATCAAGCATCTTCATTTCATTAAAGGTAACATCCCTACTAGTAATGAACTTAGGTGAGTTAGGTTCCTGCACCACAAACGGTAACCTCTCACCTCATCAGCATACCCAACAAAGATACATTTCTTTGCTCTAGGTTCTAACTTACTATCCTTAACATGAAAATAAGCAGAACATCCAAAAACCTTTAGATTAGAATAGTCACAAGGCTTACCTGACCACATCTCAAAAGGAGTCTTGTATTCTATTGCTGTTGAAGGAGAACGATTAACCAGATAACAAGCCGTGTTAACTGCTTCAGCCCAAAAAACCTTTTCCATGCCAGCATTAGAGAGCATGCATCTTGCTCTCTCCAATAGAGTTCTCTTCATTCGTTCTGCCACTCCATTTTACTGTGGAGTGTGCCTAACTGTATGGTGTCGAACTTTACATGCATCTGCACAGAATTCATTAAAATCGCCACTACAGAACTCAAGACCATTATCGGTCCTAAGACGTTTAATTTTCTTACCTGTCTGATTTTCAACAAGGGTTTTCCACTTCTTGAAGGTTTCAAACACGTTACTTTTTCTTTTCAGAAAATAAACCCAAACCTTCCTGAAATAATCGTCAATAAACGTCTTAAAGTAAAGAGCACCACCCTTAGATGGAACCTGTGCTGGTCTCCATAAATCGGAATGGATGTAGTCAAGTGTGCCCTTCGTCGAATGCGTGCCCGTACTGAAACTGACTCTACACTATTTGCCAAATACACAGTGTTCACAGAAATCTAGCGAGGTTGTCTGCTCACCACAAAGTAAACCACGTTTACTCAAAACTATCATGCCACGCTCGCTCATGTGGCCCAAACGCATATGCCACAGTTTCGTTCCATCATTATCAAAAACAGAATTGGATGTGCCAATTGACGAACCCATAACTGTGCTACCCTGCAAATGATACAAGTGATTCACCTTGCTTCCTTTCATCACAACTATATTGCCTTTGGAGACTTTGAGAACTCCACCTCCACCTGAGTACACACACCCAATGGAATCCAAACTGCTCAATGAGATAAGATTTCTCTTTAAGTTTGGTATGTGCCTTACTTCAGTCAAGGTTCTCACTGCTTTGTCGCGACACTTAATCCGAACAATACCAATTCCCACAACTTGGCATATAGCATCATTTCCCATCAAGACTGATCCACCATTCATTGGCTCATATGTGGTGAACCATTCCCTATTTCGGCGCATGTGATATGATGCTCCCGAGTCCATTATCCAAACATCGTTGGAGAAACTAATAGCAGAGCATGCCGTAAGAATATTGTCTGGTGCATTAGACTCATTTTTGTCAGCAACATTCGTCGCATCTTGTCTTTGACCATGCTGCTTATCCTTTCTCTTGAGCAAATGACAATCTGATTTGTAATGCCCTCTCTTGTGACAATAGTAGCACTCAACATTCGTTTTATCTCCAGGTGGCCTAGATTTTGAACGATTAACAGATTTCCCTCGAAAAACTTTATTTCTACTCTTGGTCCTGCCTCTCACAAGCAAACCATCTACTCTGTCTCCACTGGTATTCCCATTCAATTTTGTTCTCAGTTCTGCAGAATTCAAGGATGTTTTAACATCCTCCAAAGTTATGGATTCACGTCCTTAAAGCATCGAGTTCACAAAATTCTAGTATGAGGCAGGCAGTGAACATAACACGATCAAAGCTTGATCTTCATTCTCAAGTTTAATATCTAGATTTTTCATATCCATAACAATTTTATTAAACTCATTCAAGTGTTCCTGAACAGGGGTACCTTCACGCATCTTTAGGGTATAAAGACACTACTTCAAATAAAGTCTCAATGTTAAAGACTTCTTCATGTAGAGACTTTCCAGTTTCCTTTAGAGACCAGCCGATGTTTCCTCATCGGCGACTTCTTGCAAAACATTGTCATCTAGAGACAATTGGATCGCGCTATGCGCCTTCTCATCGATCTATTCAATCTCAGCCGAGGTCATGTCGTCTGGATATTTTTCATCCAGTGCCCTAACTGTACCTTCTCGCTTAAATAATGCTTTCATCTTTATTCTCCATAATCCGAAGTTGTTCTGTCCGTCAAAAGATGCGATCTGAAACTTCATAGATGTCATCTCAAAGAATCCCAAAAAGCGAACTCGCTCTGATACCAGTTTGTTGTAACAAATGCGGAAAACAAACACAGAACACAAGAATTTACGTGGTTCGATCAAGGCGATCTATGTCCACGGGCGAGGCAAAACGAGATTCCACTATAATCAAAGAGAGTACAGATTACAAAAGTCGTTTTCAGCGATTGAACAAAAGCACACGGCTTACAAAACTCTCAGATGACGAAAAATCGCCGTACAACCAAATAAACCCTAGCAGCAGCATAATAAAGCAAAAAAAAAAATTTCTATGGGGCGTTGCCCCCGAACCTCCATAGAGATCTGTTCGCACCCCTATCGAGATTTGTTCGCTTGCTCCGAGTTGGGCCTATTGGCCAAACTCTCCGCGTCACGAACCAAACTCAATTTTCTCTCCACTTTTGGGCCGCACAAAAAATATGTCGGGTCGGGTGATGAACCGAACCGAGTGCATAAAATTCAAGACATATTTAACAGCCTCACCAAGTTACCTTTTCTGCTTTTGTGCCTTTCGACCCTTCTCCCTCTTGGGATTGGTCGATCCTAGGGTTGATTTTATGTGATTCGAAGGTGCATCCATATGTTCTGCGGGGTTTCTCCCCATTCATTTTTCTCTGTTTGTCTTGCCATCTACGTATCGATCGAAATGTGTAGGTTTCCTTGTCGATTTTGAGATGCTCTTTGGTTGTTATTCACACACACACACACACACACACACACACACACACACACACACACACACACACACACACACACACACACACACACACACACACACACACACACAGTCTCTCTCTCTCTCTCTCTCTAGCAAAAAACAAATGCAACCGGTCCGGTCTGGATGGTCCGATTTGATTTTATGCCCCTGGAACCGGAAACCAGACTGTTCGGCCACCGGTTTCAATTTTAAGAACCACGAATCGGACAGTTGCCTTTTAGAACCAGGAATCGGACCACTGGTCCAAGTCCGGTTTGATTTGCTCACCCCTAGTATTGATGTGGTGTCATGTGCACATCACAATAAAAAAAAGCAAATAACATTGTTAGAGAGATGTCTTTAAAGTTATAATCGACACTAAAGATAAAACAAAATCTCTAAAATCTTTCGACGTCCGACTTTTATTCTTGGAAAGAATACGGTAATCCCACAACTCCCCTTGTCCTTTTTTATGATTCAGATGTTCCATGACTAGACAAATTTCTATCTTTCAAAGATCTTTATAATGTAATACTTACTTAAATTCACTCCTGCATATTAGGGGTGTCAATGGGTAGGGTAGGGTTTACAACCCTACCCTACCCTACCCTACCCCAATGAGTCACGCGCGTTACCCGCCCCGACCCTGACCCGAACCGAATATGAACTCAACAAAAAAATGTAAACCCTACCCTACCCATTGACACCCCTACTTAGCATCAGGGCGGGTAACGCGCGTGACTCATTCGGTGATCGCGGGTTCCATTCCCAGCTTGTTTCATTTTATTCATTTTGTTCAGTTGCTAATTTAACGAATTCTTTTGAATTATGTAGGATATATATTTTCTTGCTAATTTTAAGAAGCTTCACATTTTTGTTAAATATGTATTGAATTTTATGCACTCGGTTTGATTCATCACCCAAAAGTAGAGAAAAAAATGAGATTTGGTTCGTGACGCGGAGAGTTTCCCCCGGCCCAACTCGGAGGTCACGAACCAAATCTTTATAGGGGTGCGAATAGATTTATGGGGGTTCGGGGGCAACGCCCCCGTTTTTTTTTTTTGCTCTATTTATGCTGCGGTTAGGGTTTATTTTGATGTATCTAATTAATTTAGCGAATTATTTATTTTTATTATTTATTTTGTTTTTAGTGACAAACATCTCTTTTTGTCGCTAAATTAGCGACGACATTAGAAGGTCGTCGCTAATTTTCAATTTCGAGCGGCCCGGGAAAAAAAAGCGCCTTTTTTTTAGCAGCGAAATTGAAAATTAGCGACGACCTTCTAATGTCGTCGCTGGTTTAGTGACGACCTTCGAAGGTCGTCACTAAACCAGCGATGATTTAACAACGACCTTCGAAGGTCGTCGCTAAACCAATGACGATTTAGCGACGACCTTTGAAGGTCGTCACTAAACCAGCAACGACCTTCGAATGTCGTCGCTAATTTTCAATTTCGCAGAGTCAAAAAAATGGCGCTTTTTTTCCCGGGCCGCTCGTCTATAAATTAGCTTCTCCGACCGCTCTCATCACTCCCTCTCTCGTCATTCCACTTGCCACTCCCTCCCTTTTCTCTCCCTTCGCCTCGACGCCAGACTCCGTCGTCCACCTTTAGCAAAATCATCGAGGAGCGAGCTCGGAGGGAAGGAAGCTCACTCCGGCGATCGACCCGACATCCCCGGCCGCTCTCGTTACCGTGAGCAGCTCAGAGGGAAGGAAGCTCACTCCGGCGATCGACCCGAACTCCTCCCTCTCCGGTCGACGGCGGAGCCGGTGATTTCACCACCCTAGAATGCCGTCCTACGTCTTCGTTGTCGGCTTTTGGCTGAACTTTCATGTGTATGTGTAATTTGGAATTGTAGCCATTGTTGGAAATGCTTCTGCTTATGCATCGCTTTCATTTTCCTCGCAATCTTCGTTGCCATCTTCTTCTTGGACAATTTCCTAGAACTTCCTCCGACCAAAAATAAAAAATATACAAATTAGCGACGAAAGTAAATGTTTGTCGCCGATTAGGATTTTTTTAATCTCGCTAATTTTGGTGACATACACTACTGTACGTCGCCAAAATTGGCGACGAAAGGCTTTGTTCGTCGCCAATTTTGGCGACGAACAACAGTGTAAGTCGCCAAAATTTGTGACGAACGGCTTTGTTCGTCGCCAATTTTAGCGACGAACGGATTTGTTCGCCGCTAATTTTAGCGACGACCTTCGAATTTTTCGTCGCTAAATTTAGCGACGCCGAATTAGCTACAGATTTTTTCTCGCCGCAAATAAGTCACAAATCAATTTAGATACGAATTTTTGCGAAATTCTCGTCGCTAATGTCGTGGCTAATTGCGTGTTTTTTTGTAGTGTGATGAAATCAGGGCCGTCCGATGTTGATCGGACGGCCCTGATCTCTTTCAAAAAAATAATAATTGTGACGCCCTAGAAATATGAACTCAACAAAAAAATAGGGTCGGGTCGGTTCGGGTTAGGGTTGGGGCGGGTAACGCACGTGACTCATTGGGGTCGGGTAGGGTAGGGTAGTATGTAAACCCTACCCTACCCTACCCATTGACACCCCTACTGCATATATTAACCTCATTTTTTTTTTTTTGTAGAATTTGGTCAGTTTCTTGGACACGTGCATGAGCACTTGCTTGCTAGTATAATAGGTAGGGGTGAGCAACCGGACCGGGTTGACCCGGAACCCGGACCGGCCCACCCGAAAAACAGGGTCGGGAATCGGTTCCAGCTCAAACCAGTCCGGGTACCGGTTCTAATTTTTGGGAACCGGTTTAAACCGATCCGGGTACCGGGTCTAAGCAAATACCCACCCGGACCGGTTTTAGAACCGGTTTTGTTAGTTACTATATAAAAAAAAAACCCTAGCTACTCCCTTTTGTCGCTCACGCCTCAGTCCTCACGGCCTCACCTCCTCATCTCGTTCTCTTCTTCTTCTTCTTCATATCGCACCATCATCGACGCCGCAGGCCCACGGCGGCCGTTCTTCGATCTCCAGGAGGAGGAGGAGAAAAAGCAGAGAGCTGATCAAACACAGGTACTACTTCGGTCCCAGACTTCGCTGTTCTTTCATTTGCAACGAATCAAGCTCCAAATCCTCGTCTTTTGAATTTTTATTTAGAAGGGTTGCGTTTTGTTTTCTCGAAGTCGTTGTTCTTTGAGTCTGTGCTTTCTGTTATCTGCCCTTTTCCCAGTTTTTCCTTCTTCTTTCTGACTCGTGTGCCTCTGTTTCGCTTTCCTCCTCTCTGCAAAGATTGTAAGGCTTTCTGTTTTGAAGCTTTTCAAGTTTTCAGATGAAGTTTTATAGTATGAAGTCATGTCTCTGTCATTCCCTTGTATTATCATCTCATAATTCATGTATAATCTGTGAAATCGAGGTTAGGATATCATTATCGTCAACTAAATAGTAAAAATGCTTCTTTTGCTAGGATAAAAAAACAGAGCCTTTGCTATTATCGCAGGAAAATTGTATCTCAGAGGATGTGAGAAGAGCCCGATTCATAAATCATTGACTCATAATGTATTCGAGACATAAATCTCTAGCGCGACCACACGGTCTCGCTTTATTGACTTGATTAAGGACACGTGCTGGTCGTCCATGCTTCAATTTTGACCATCAACCCAGTCACTATGCTTTTTGAAAATCTTCTCCTCACTCTTACGTCTCCAAGAGAAGACTCATGGAAAAAGGTGTTCGAGTGATGTGGCAATCAATCATTCTCCTTAAAAAATTGTAGCGCATGGTCCACGACTCTCTCCATGTTCTGCCAATCTTCGTTTCCAAGTTTAATGACCTACCGAGATCACCATTTGCATTTCTTGGACTCACACTCACACTCCTGATCATGGCTTCCAAACATTTTCCATCTCTTGCTGCCGTTGCTTTTGCTGCTATGCTGTTTCATTTTTTCTTGAAGAGAAGATCAAGGGAAATCAGCAAAGGGGAGGCAAAAAATGATGCCGTTGCAAACAGTGGAACAGCAGGAAGCGCTTCTGGTGCTCACGCTCCAGCAGGTTTACGTGAAATGGCTACTTCATCAGGACTAGCTAAGGATGCAGCTGCAAACGATGGAACAGAAGGAACCTCGTATGAATGTTTATGCGCAATTGTAGTTGTGAAACAGAAGGAACCTCCAGCAGATTTCAATTTTTGTGTGCTTCACTCTTTAGTATTGACGCAATTGTAGTTGTGAAATTTCTCATTTGGTTGGTGCAAATTTTGTCGGATTCTGTCATTTTGTTCACTGTAATTTTTATTGCTCCTTTTATGGAAAGGAAAATAGGGTAAACAAGGTGAACCCGAAAACCGGACCGAAAAATAGGGTCGGTTCCAAAACAGGTTCCAAGACAAACAGGGTAGGGTATCGGTTCCAAAAAGTGGGAACCGGTTATAACAGGGTCGGGTACAGGGTCTAGGTCTAGAACCGGCCCACCCGGCCCATGCTCACCCCTAATAATATGAGTCATTTGAGTTCAACAATAGATAATGTGATTCTAGTCCAAAAAGTGACTTAGAGTTTTTTTTATTATTATTATTAATATCTTTATTTGTTTTTCAGGAAAAATTCCGGTATTTGCTGACGTAATTAATACCTCATTGACCCGTAGTTCCCGGTTGCAGTTGGAGGGGTAGTTGATGCAGCAAAACACCCCACCGCAGTTGTTATGTGTGGATTTCGTATTTCGTAAGACTATTATTCTTCGCACGCTTGGAAGTCTTCCCATGCAAGTTTAGGTCAACAGTCCCTTTTCTTTAACGGAGAGGACAACTGATTTTCTTGGATTATATTGATAACTTCAGATTAATTTTATTTAGTACAATTAACATAATGTTTCATAAAGACATACTAAGATGAAATTGCATGGAAACATTTAATACAGGCAAGCCCTCCTGAATTCTCTTTAATATATATATATATATATATATATATATATATATGTATTGTCATCTTGCACCCATGATTCATCTCCAGTTCTCCACCCCGTGTTCCCAACACTCTGACGTCAGTGACTCGATTTCTTCAATTAACGAGGTTTGATAATGTGCTTGGCAAAAAGAAGAAAAAAAAATTCTGGAATTGTGCCTAATTATAGCTATCATTTTTGTTTCTCTTTAGTTTTGCTTGACCATTTGAGTTTCCTTGAAAGTGATAATCTTATCAGACAGATGTGTATCCTGCACTGCATGAAAAATTTAGAATATGAAATTGACCTTGTGCTAGAAAATTGGGAAATGTCATTTTTCGAGAGAGAACGATATTTAGTAATGTTAAATGATCAATAAAGATTCTGGGCTTTTAGCAAGCCACTGCTGCATCCATTTCAATGTGAATCGGGATCCTAATACATATAGATACAAAGAAATTATCTACTCTATCCGACTAGTTCCGGGATTCGAGTCCTGAGCAACCCATTTTATATAGAAAGAATATCGAGATTCTATATATCCTCATTTCTCAGTTCATATTGGCTCGAGGCTCTTGATTTTTTTCTATGAATAAATTCATATAGCTATGGATGAGTCAGTGTTGATGCTTTATTCCACTGTCTTTTATGAGATGAGGATAAATGGAAATTTCATTGATAAGACCTTTTCAATTGTAGCCAATATCTTATTACGAATAATTCCAACAACAAGAAAAAGAGGCATTTGCCTATTAAAGAGACAGTGCGATTTGATTGGGTGGGGCTATTTACAACTAGCCAATTAAGAATGGTGTTCAATTATCAAAAATCGAATTTTCAAAAAATTGGTTGACAGACGGTATTCGAATAAAGATCCTATTTCTTTTTTGCCTTAAACCTTGGCACAGATCTAAGGTGACACCCTCCAAAAAGATCCGCTAAGAAATAAAGGACAAAAAATGATTTTTATTTTTTAACAGTTTGGGGAATGGAAATTGAACTTCCTTTTGGTTCTCCCATAGAAAAACATTCATTTTTTGAACCTGAACTCAGGAAAAAAAAAACTGCATGTTTGTTCTGTTAGGAGAAAGGAAAGCAGAGATTAAAATACAAAGATAAATAGCTTTGCCATGCTACTGTCGATTATGTCGAATTTATGGAAATAAAGAGAGTGACATTGTACCTAAAATTTACTGTGTATTTCACCGATTGCGTGGTAAGAATTTAATCGTGTGGTGGAAGAGTTCAAATTATCTGCTATCAGCTATGAAAAGATTGCATGGAGAAGGAAGCAACTCTTTCATCTCATTCTCTTGTTTGCAGTTAGAGTAGCAGGGAAATCAATCGAGCAAATTTAGTATTGGGTTATTCAAGTCATGTGTCCGAATGGCTTTTGGGTCGGGTTGTGTTGCAAAATTCTTGTAACTAGATCTGTATGGTTATGTTAGTCCGGGTCGGGTTACCAATCGAGACGATCTTCACTGGTTATGGCCCAATACCAAGGTCTTGGCCCAAACCTTTCGGCTCGGACTAAAGTTTGCTGAGGGCCCAATGTTCGTGCGGAAGGGAAACTTTTTTTTTTCCCACGAGCAGTTGCTACTTATGTTTATGTAAACTATTTTCCTTGGAAATGATTTTTTTTTTCAAAAAATAAAAATAAATCGGCAACATACTAGACGCGTATCCCTTCATCTCGCCAACAAAGATAAGAACTATGTCTCATTGATGCGTTTTTTGCAAAAATATCCAACACCTTCTCAAGATCACAAGAAAGACTAAATAGGAATTTTTCACTTGCTTATACTTTTTTCCCTCTTTGCAATGAACTTACATAGGAAAAAAACACTTTGGGTGTGACAAACTTGGTGTTAGCCACCTCATCGTGCCAAATGCGCAGATCTATGTGCTCAATCCAACCAACAAAAGTATAATCCAAACGGGTCGACAAGAAATTTGCCGAAATTGATCGGCCGTAAGAAATGCGGCGATTTTGCATTGCGCATTTCCACGGGATAGAAGAGAACCGCGGTTACAACATATAATCATGCGATGTATATTGTGCACGTTGTTGATTGAATTACCACGTTTCAGTGTGTTGTAACGTCTGACCAAAAAGAAAAAAAAATTTGCGTTGGAATGAAACACAAAAATTATCGTGAAAGTGTATGGTCATGTCCCCCGATATTGTAAGTAAGAGAATTCCTAGAAGGGTCTGGATATAATGTGATCTATATGGACGTGACGTCAGCAATGGCTCGCCTCGTGACTCGGCTGTGGACAGCGACTCAAAACTTTTGCCCATAACGAGCGAACTGCCACTGCCACCCACCCGCCCTCCTCTTTAAATGCCCTCCGGAACTGGAACACTGCACGCTTCCCTTTCACCACAAACCATCTCTTTCTCTTCTCCTTTTCTTTTCTTTTTTTTCTCTGCGTCATCGAGAATGGCCAACGACGCGGCTCTCAGATCGTCTCTGGTCTGGTTGGCGGCGGCGATGGTGGTGGTCGGGCTGTGGACGCACTCCTTCAAGAAGGTGGTGGCGACGTACGGGGCGGGCATACTGGGGATCGCCGGCGTCCTCTTGCCGGACTGGGACTACTTCGACCGCGACTTCTCCAAGTGGACCACCCCGGTCAGCGCCGAGGAGAGAGCCGCCATTTCTTCTCACCGATCTCGCTTCGCAAGGTTTACATTCTCCTATGATTGCGTATGCTTACAATAGGGATTTGCGTGGTCGATTTGCCTTCTGATTGTTGGATCTTCCTTCCCGTGCAGGCTTAGAATCTATCCTCTTCGTGTGGTTATGTACACATGTGTCTACGGATTTGGTCTGTACAAGTGGTGGGTGTTTGTATCCAGTTGATGAAAATGTTATTCGTTCTATCCTCTTCGTGTGGTTATGAATTGTGATGATGATGAATGATTCCTGCTAGATCTTTTACACTTCATTACAGTTCTACTGTCGGACATGTTCAATTGATGTTTGTTTCTCACCGGGATGTTGCATTTCGTTGTTATGATTAGCGGGAATTGAGTGCTGAAACTCCGGTATATACTCCATTGAAGATCTATCGTTATCAGATGCTTTCTTCTCTAGTTAGAATTAACATCTCATGCTCATCCTAATTTACCATATTCGGTCGGTATCGACATCCCTCTTCAAACTCAAGATAAGAATGATCGAAAGTGACTGGAAGGATGCCTCTTGATAAGAATATCAACGAGCAGATCAACCGATGCATTGGGGCGGCTATATAAACCTATTTGTATTGTATGTCGCGCTCAAATTGACATTCATATTCGATGTCGATTTTAGATTCATATACAACTTTTAGAAGTTACCACGATTGATCAATTTTCAAACAATTACTTGATCATATCCCAAGCATGCATCTTGTTCAAAGCCTCAAGTGTGTGTATACCTAATGATTTCTCATCAAAAGTGATCCAAGTGATCGAAAGTAATCATCCAAAAATCAACAAAATAACCCCTGAGTGGGAATAGGTACTGGTCCAAATACATCACAATGCCGAAAAGTCCAGATCTGAAACTCAATCTTGATGCCTCAATTGTGGATAACTCAGGGGAAGGAGCCATAGTTGGAGTTCTCCGAGACTCAAATGGGGTGCTGCTTGATGGTTTCGCAAAAAGAAAAGAAAAAAAAATAGACCTTGCTCTCCAATCGTCGCTGAAGCAGAAGTGCAAGGGATGAAGCTTCTGAAGTCGTGGTGCGAAAGAGAAGTGTTTGTCTCTGTTGAATATGACTCAAGTACTTTAGTTAAAGCAGTCAACAAGACCGAGAAGCCTGTTGGGAAGTGGAAGTACAAGTCGCTGAAGTTCAATCTCGCCTGGCCCATTTAAAGAGTATTTCTGTAGCCCATTGCAAAAGGGAAGCGAACAATGTGGTTGACCGGCTGGCTAGCAAAAGCCCATTGCTCAGACAATATTCCAGCAAATTGGATCTCAAAGCCCCATTCTCATTTATGGAATTTACTTTGCTTTGATGCCCCTTTGTTGGGTTTTTCATGTAAGAACCTTGATGTTTAAATATATGCAATTCTCAGTTTTTGACCCCCAAAAAAAAAAGAAGTCAAATATTGTCCCGAGCATTTAAAATTTCCATTATTAAATTTAGCAAATTTAACATAAAGTCGATTTTTTCATTATGATTGGAGAAAATATTTTGTCGATGCACTTTTCAAGTCATATCTCATATGCAATTTATATCAAATTGATTATTTGAATTTTGAAAAATCTCACCTACAAATGATACGTATTGCATCATATTCACGAAATTACCAAAAAAATTGCTAACATTTTTCTTCTAAAATTTTCGCGTGAGGAACTTCGACGGGACGGGGACTATATAATGCTCCTATAGTCTTGGCGCCAAATGCATTTTCACTCGACGAACTGTAGACACAACGGGACAACGGACAGCGCGCTCAAACTCTTCGCTCTCTCCTTCTCCGTTCTCTCTCTTTTCTTCTCTCTTCCCCGTTTGATCCGTCAACCGCGATGCAGAAGCTAGGGTTTCTGAGCTTCAGGAGCTTGGACCAGTTCAAGTCTCGGTCAGCGTCCGCCTCCGGGACCGCGAAGACCTCCTCCTTCTCGTCGCGTCCGTCGGCGGACTCACTTTCGATCGGAAGCTTCGCGAATCTGAAGCTCACTGCAGGTTCTATGGACGAAATTCCGGTCGTTGTTTTTCTTCGTGTGCTCTGTTATGTTTTTTCGTATCGTTCTGTTGATTTTCTGTCGTTGATTTTTCCGTTGCTAGAGAAATTGGTGAAAGAGCAAGCCTCCGTGAAGACTGATCTCGAAATGGCGGTACGGAAATGGAAATTTCGCTTTTGATTGTTTCTCCAAATCTGCGTTTGTCTATTTCATTGCCTGCGCCATTCCTGTGACTTGCTTGGTGTAATCATTTGGATTACCTGAGGTGCGTGTATTGAGAAGTACACATGAGGCGCATTATGTCAATTTCTGAACTCACGATGATTAGTGTTTTGAGATGGCTGAGTTAGGAATTTAGTTTCTCCTCGCTAGTAATCTTACTATATGTTTTTGTTGTCATGCAATTTATAGCTTTCTCTAATCACGCTTCACTTAACACTTGAGGTATACATCTGCCTAATCAGTGTTATCTATGTTCTAGAACACGAAACTGAAGAAATCGACAGAGCACATCCGTACACTGGAGGACAAACTGCAGAATGCTTTTAATGAGAATGCTAAGCTCAAGGTGAGGCAGAAGGAGGATGAGAAGCTGTGGAAAGGACTGGAGTCTAAATTCTCTTCAACGAAGATGTTGTGCGATCAACTAACAGAAACGTTGCAACACTTGGCCGGTCAAGTCCAAAATGGTCTCTGACTTCTTTCCTACATATAGAAAATGATACTTTCGCAGCTTGGTAAAAAAATCAGTAGACATGACATATTAAAGTTGCTAATACAGCTGAGAAAGATAAGGAGTTCTTTGACGACAAGTTATCGGCTAGTTCAGTTGCTATTGATGGGTTGAATCAACAGATGGCTGCTCTTTCCATGAAGTTAGAGTCTGCAGAGAAGACTATTAACAAACGTGAGTCATTATTAGTCAGCTTACTCTTTATTTATTTACTAATTAGGTCCAGGGAAATGTGTAATTCAGTTGTGAATTGTTAGTTGTACTCATAGATTCTTGTAGACCTGCTGGATTTTGGTGTCATTCTTTTTTTTAATATATTAAAACTCTAGGTGACAAGGAATTGACGGAACTTGGAGTTGAGAAAGAAGAACGAGAGAGATTTCACAGAGATGAATGGTGCAGGACAGCCAATCTCATAGAGGAGAAAGGTAAGTTAGTTGCATGTTGTAAGTGCAGTTTTTCAATGATGATGTAAATAAAGTAGTTGTTTGGTCAGAATCTTGTTGGCGATTCAGTATCTATCTTGTTGGTAAGCATCAAATAATCGTTATCTTGCTTGCAGATGCAACAATCAAGAAACTTCAAGCCACTCTAGAGGAAAATGTAATAGCCATGGACAATTTAAATTCTACATTGGGAGAAGTGCAGTCCAAATTAATATCAAAAGAAGATGAAATCGAACAATTGATTACCACTCAACAAAATTTAGAAAAAGACAAGAAGGAACTTCAGTTGAGAAATGAAGATCTCGGTAATAAATTGGTATTGTCACTCCAAGAGATTAAAAGTCTCGAAAGGCTTGTTCACCTGATTGCTGCACAGCTGGCAGAATTGGATAAGAAAAGTTTGATTTTTCCAGAAAAGTTTGATCAGCTGAACTCCCTGTACGAGTCTTGCTTCAAGTTAGTTCAAAAGAAGATGGATGTTACTGCTCAACTTGCTAAGAAGAGGCATAATAAGCTGCTGAGCGAGCTCTTGTTCACAATATCAGAGAAGGATGCCTTGCAAATGGTGAATCGGGAATTAAATAGTAAGGTCACAGAACTTCAAAAATCTCATGAGATGGCTATAACACAGCTTGCAGAGGAACTTCGAATATCATGTGAGAGAATTCAGTGCTTGAAGTCTGAAGCAGAAACCCTTGTCTCAAAGAAGATTGAGTCTGAATCGCTGGTTTGTGAATTAGAGCAGAAAATTAGCTCTCTTCTGGAGAGTGCAAAATCTTCTGAGGATAGAATGGTTGAGACTATTGCTTTGGTCATTTTGTATTTTGTAACCGTGCTTTATTGCTGTCCTCAACCTGTTTCTTTATGTCCCACAGCACGATTTGCTGGTCAAGTATTCAGCATTAGAGAGTGAGAAAGATGATGATAATGAGAAATCACAAGCAGAGATACAGAAAAAGGCTGAAGAAATACAATTGCTTCAAGATGTGAAGGAGAAAATTGAGAAGCAAAAGGATGCACTTAAGAATCAAGTTGATGATCTCAAAAATGTGTTAGAGGAGAAGGAAAACCTTATTCTTAGTTTCAAGGAAAGAGAAAAGAAGCTAGAAGACCAAATTTCCGAGGTGAACTTTTGGAATAACAATTAATGAACTTTGAACACTCCTAGAGTACTATATTCATACCAGCATTTTGCTGCAGAATCAGGCATTACTGACTTCAGCTGAACATAGACTAGCAGAATCCAAGAAGCAGTACGATATGATGCTTGATAATAAACAGATGGAACTTTCGAGGCATTTGAAAGAACTTTGTCAGAAGAATGATCAGGTTTCATTGCTTGTCATGTTCTGCATGTAGCTCAAATTCCTTGTAATCATTTAGTACTAACAACAAGCATGATTAGGCCATTAACGACATCCGAAGAAAATTTGAGCTGGAAAAGGAGGAGATTGTGAATCAGGAAAAAGAAAAGGTTCGTCATTTCTTCATACTGTTGCCCACTTTTCCTTAGTGTGTGGATATAATTGGCTGCTGTTCCCTTTGAGGCTTCAGGTGGACAGAGTCGTCGGACAAATGGAAGTGGAGTGTGATAAAAAACTTGCTGATTGCAAAGAAGAATCAAGACAGCATTTGATATCTGTTCAGGAGGAACATGCTGCTCTCGTATGATTCAGAGCCAATGCATAACTTCATATTGATGTTTTGTCTTTTCCGTAATAGTAATTATGGCCCTTGATTTACTGAGCCATGTGGTTTTATTTGGCATTACTTTATCTCACAGTTGAGACTTACATGTTACATCTATGTATGACCCTTTTAAGTTTGGGGGTTCACATGTTGGCTTTTGATATAGCTACCTTTTAAAAATGATTGGTTTATGAAATTAAAATACACTTCTAGTGTTGTATCTTTCAAAGTAAAGCATAGGGAATAAATACATACGCACAGTTAAAACCAAAATATGGTTCCACGGAAATTTCTTGGACAAGTCTTTTGTGCTCTCACTAGCTAGTTTTGTGTGAAATACAAATCAGCAAACTGACTCTGTGTGGTACCATCAAAATCAAATTAATTCCATCTCATCTGTCAACATCAACATCAACAACACCTTTATCCCAAACTAATTCCATCTCATCTGTGATGTAGGTAAATCACATTCATCAGGAAAACAACCAGAAGGAATTGCTTCTCAAAACCAACCACAATGAAGAGATGAAACATGCCCAGATCCAAGCTGAAAACGAGCTGAGAGAGGTGCCTATAGTACCAACTTCAAGATGAACTTCCAGGTTCATTTATAGTTTGTATTTCTGATGCTTATTTTAACCATATAGAGAACAACCGCACTTAGGAATGAACATGAAGCTCAGATGAAAGCTGTACGGTGTCAGTATGAAGATGAATGTAGAAACCTGCAAGAAGAATTGGATCGGCAGAAATCCAAAGTGTGTTATATCTGTAATCCTAAAGTGGTTTTACGAACTGTATTGGTCATTGACCTCCTACTGTGCACTCCAGGAAGATAGACAGAGAGCTTTATTGCAATTACAGTGGAGAGTAATGGCCGACAAGCCACAGGAGGATCAAGAGGTCACTTCAAGAAAGGTTAGGTCTTTGCCATTTTATACTTAATCACATAGAGATTCATTATCCAAATAGACCTCTATGCAGGATATATCATTCTTTAAAACTCTTACTTTGAGTTAATTGTGTGGTGCTACTTTGCAGTCATGTAGGACATTTTCTTTTGGATATGTGCTTAATTTAGTTTGGTCAAAGGTATATAAAATTCATGATGTTGAGAATGTTTTGTCTCTGCTGAAGGCAAGACATTTCCTTTTCTTTAATGCCGTTTCACCGCATTTTTTCTGTGCTCCAGGATGGCTTATAATGAACCAGTTCTGTACTACTGAATCTATTGATGTATCTCTTGATCATGAAATCTATTGGAAGTATTAAATAGGCATGACTCTGTTGAAACCCTATTGCATGTATCACACACTTCTCATAGATAGGTACACATCCCTGAGTTTCTTTTGTATGTTTCTTCCTGATACAAATTGATTTTAGGTCATTCTAAATACCACAATCTGGAAAAATAAAATAAAAATTATAGGTAGTAACTCACTGTTCTTTGATTTCTCTCACCAAATCCTGGAGCTGTTCCTTAAACTTCATTTTTACGAGCATTTTCTGACTAGTCATACCGTTACTTTCTCTATAGTTGGCCAAGTCTTGAGTTATATTCTTGCAAGCCAATTGGGCATCATGGTCAAATTAAGAACAATGCTCATAGAGTGAATGCCTTGACTCTTCCCTGCCCTTGGGTGTCAAAGTCCTCAATCTTTCGAAAGTCTCTGATCCACGCCTAAACTACTAGGTTGCCAGCTTATGGGAATAATTTTTTTTCCTTTTAGATGGTGTAGATAACTGAATCTACTTTTTGATGTTTTACCTATTCTTAATTCATTATATGTGGTGGGGGAGTAAAATTATTGTATGTGCTAGAGTCAATGCTCATTCATATTGTAGCATCAACTGTGGACGCTATGAGATTCACAGAAATTGAAGAGAATAAAATAAGAAGTTATTTGTTGTGAGTTGGATGCAAAATGATGCACCTTGTCTGTGTTATCTATCTGCTTATGCATTTTGGGAGTTCTTTGGAAACTAAAAGAGGTCATCTTCTCTTCTTGGCATTCTGAGTTTGATGCTTGCACCAGTAAGGACTATTGCGTTTTTAACCTTGTACCCTTTTGGATGTTGTCCACATATATATGCATCACATTGTGAAGATGTTAAGAAGATATACAGTTTGGAAATTCATGTTCGTGATAATTGGTATAAATCCCATCTCATGTAGATATGCATCTTCTGTTCATTTGATAATAAGAATGTGGAGATATGCCTTGAGCTTTATACGATGTAATTCCCTTTGTCATTGCGAATGTTTTTCTTGAAAGGAGTATTCAATCACTTCAATGAAGAAGAGGAATTCTAATGGTAGTAAAAGAAGCGAGCAGGTCTTAAGAGCAGAAGATGATGAGCAGGTGACCAGGAAACACTAACTTTATCTCTTGTTTGCTCTGCAGCCAATAGAAATCAGCTTGTCATCTCATTTTGATTCCAATCATTGTTGTAGGATTCACCTCTCCCGGAAGCAACTCAAACACCTGTGTCGAAATTGTTGAAAAAAGTGGAGAACACTAATACTGGTAGTGTGGCGAGTATTCCGAAGCATAGCAAGAAAGTAAGTTCCTGTCCACTGTGATCTTAACACAAAAAAAAAACATCATTAAGCATCATCTAAGGTGCATTAGTTATTCTCTGTTCCCGGTATTATATTCTTCCATTGCATGAATTGATATAACCGGTCTGATACTTCTTGTGCAAGCGCCTTCTGCCTGCCTCATCATATCATCAAGTTTGCTCAGTTTACTTTCTGCATGACAGGTAACTCACCGTGAATATGAAGTTGAAACAACAAATGGAAGGACAATTACCAAAAGAAGAAAAACAAAAAGTACAGTAATGTTTGAGGCATGTATCTAGTCTAACTGGACCATATGATTAGCATCTGATTGATAGTCCTCCGTTAGTTAACTTGCTAGCCTTTCTTTTGCCAAACAATGGGGCCTTCAATGTATCTCATTGCTGCAGGATCCAAGAAAACATAAGAGCATGGTTTCACCAAGACTTAGCACCCCCAAGGATGTGAAGGTAATAACGGGCACATCTAATAGATGATTGTTTGTACTTGAACTATAGGATTTCGGTATCTATTACACTTTTCATTTATCAGAAGACTATGTATAGGCAATTCCTTCATCTCCCTTGTGATGAGCTGCTTGGACTCAATCCATGGTTATTCTATTAGAACAGTGCTCAGTTACTTGTGTCAGTATTGGGTACAGGTACTTGTGAAGGTTTGTCCTATGTTACAACATACAGGATGAGATGAATAGTGGGATTAAAAATTAGAAATTATCTTATGCCTGTACCTTTCAATCCAATTCCACTGGGATGAAGTATCTATTTTACAACCTGACCTTGTCAAGGTTGATATCTAATGTTCTTTCACTGCATCTTTATACCTAAGGAGGCGATATTCATATTGGTGGAGGGAGTGGAACAACATCGCTAGGACTTTGTCTTTTGTTTGCAATTCAATGGTTAGACCTCACACCCAAAAGTGAATAAAGAAATGGATCAGGAGCTCACAACAATAAAAACTTGAAGGAACTACTTTAAATAATAAATTTTCAGAGATTAAGTGAAAGGCACTCTGAATGGCCCCTTGTTTTTATGTACATTCAATGATGGTTATAGCGTCAAAGAGGCTGAAAGAATGTGGCGCCTCCTGATTCTGACTGTTGCCACAGGAAAATCCTTAAAGTTTGAGAGCAAGAGAAAATCTTATAGTCGATACAAAAAAATCATTACACGTTGTAAATTGTTTAAAAAATATGCGATATAGCATACATTGTCAGTAGCCTTACATCAAGTCACCTGATATGCCCTTTGTTTCAGAAGCTGTAGTTAATGATTCTTTCTAATTGTCCAGAGATCATTCTTGGTCTTCACTCTTTGTGCAGGGAGCAAAGGGAGTTCATCCTCCACGCAGTTCAAATATTGGTGATTTGTTCACGGAAGGATCATTAAATCCCTACGTCGATGATCCTTATGCATTTGACTGAGGTATTTGTTTGTTCTGAAATGTTTCTGAGATATTAGATTATGCCTTCCAGATATAATGATGAATTTATTGAAGAATTTGGACAAATAGATCACATTACCGATCTCCACTCACAAGACTGCTTAGTCTTCGCTAATAGATCACACAGCATTACACCCGTAGCTCTCTAGGCCCTGACCCTACTCTGAATTTGGGTACAAGATCTGCTCATATCTGAATATTTCCTATCTACTGCCATTCGCCGTCGTGGCCAGTGGGTTGATGTGGCGACGGGAGGTTAGAGGTTCAAAACTCCCAACGGCACAGCAGAAAAAGGAAAAGAAGCTACCAGTTCTCATTTTTAGTGGCCGCTTTTTCCGAGTTTCATTTGTTACTGCGAAGTGCGAACATTATATTTGTCTCCAAATTTTCACGATATTTTCTCTCCATTTATGACTAGGTCCTCATGCAAATGGGTCTTCCATGTAGTTGTTGCATTTATGAACTCATGCAAATGGATTCAACATGTTTAGAATACTTGGATACATTTAGTTTTCTTCTGGAAAATGGTACACTAAAACTAATTTTTCCGGCCATAGATGTTCTTGTTGAAGAACAGAACAATTATCAAAAGGCATGGAGGATAGACTAGCGGTGAGAGGAAGAGTTACGTTCTATGTACTCCAGTGGGATATAAACTTCGATACCCTGTCTTCTGGCAGATTTTACTATTCATGATGAGGAAAAATTTGACAGCAGTCATTTCTCGTTCTTTGTTTTTGGTTGACTTTTATTCCTGTTATTGAAAATTCTGCTTGTTCTTCTGTATGAATCTATGTCAAGGTTGCAGTATCATCGGAGTCCATGTGATCAGCTTACCTATGATTATGTGTCTTAATTTAGAGAAAACTTGGTGTGCAAATATGATTTTCCTGCTTATCGTTACAGTAAATGCTAGTTGTTCATCAAATAATGTCATTTTTATTAGCCTAGGGTTAAGCATTTCCATCACTTGCATTTGTCTGTTTTATTTAACTGAATTCATCACATTCAGGGGACACAACCAGTTGAACATGTTCAGCATCACACTACTAGCTTGCATTTCTTCTGGAGAAAAGGTTCTTCTGCGACATCTTTGGGTCAGATGGTTTGCAAGATACTGGCATCTTTTGTAAACCTGTACATTCGCAGAAATTACAAGTGGGACGGTACAGACAGTATGCTTCTCAACTTCACTTTTTCATCACTTGTAGTCACACTGCAGATATCTGGTATTGGGCATTCATATATGTTAAGTAGGACAGCAAATATAACACCGCAGTTTTGCATCAGACGCACCACTAGGTCTGCTCTTTCCTGTTCCCTGATGGAAGAATACTTGGTCTCTACAGCACTTAAAAGTGGCACTATGAACATTGACTATCCAATTTTGTTGGATTGATGCCTGAAGTCTCCGCTTCTGTTCAAGGGAAGAGTGCTATATTTGGGAAGACAATTTGTAGGGTCATCCTGACCGATACGTTTTGGCGAAATGGGTGAATTGGATACATTAATTCTCTTCCGTAACTTGTTTGGATAAAAGGTTAAATTCTTCTTGGTCAAATCTTTACCCCTGGCCGCATCTTTGGTCGATCCCCTCTTTAAGACTTCAGACCCTCTATGCTCTTAGGCCATAAGTTCATTCTACAAGTTAAAAATTACCAGCCGCCATGAAGCAATGGAGCAGTTCCTGCACTTGATGAAACTTGCTACATCTTTTCCTTCACCCGAGTAACACAACTTACTACATCACGATGAAATAAGATGCATTAATTTCTATAGCCTTAGAAGACCCTTCAAATTTATTATGCTCTTTGAAGCATGTGGCGTCCAAGTCATGAACCCATGAAATTTCCATGCCCTTACTGCGTCTATCAGAATCTCAGTACCTTTTTCCCCCTCAGATAAACACAGGCAAAACACGAACTAGTATGATTCCTTGTTAACAAACCTTTGCCAGTACCAATGCCCCCTCCCACACCACATGCATGGAGTCCAGTGGAACTTCCTTTGTCTCGGGCAAGAAGAGCATCACAATGGTTGTCATCACCGCGAGCCAAGAGGCGTAGAATAGGAAAGTGCCATACTTGAAGTGGCATAACATGATCAGGAAGGCCTGCGACGGCACGAATGTGACTGCCAAGTTCACGGCCACGCTAATGCTGTGCCCCATGAGACGTATCTTCATGGGGAATATCTCGCTCGTGATGAGCCAGCTTAGGGGACCCCAAGACGAACCGAACCCGGCCGCATAGATGCACATCAGCACCAGCGCTAATGTGGCGTAGCCCTTGCTGATGCGCTCCGTGCCAGAAGTTCCCGTCGTCGTAGCCAAGACCAACCTAAGCAATAAGCAAACACGGTTAAAGGGCTTATGTGGATGTATGATTACAAGATTGACCTCGAGATGGAGGGATGGTTGAGTATAGCGATCGTGCAATGTCTCAATACAGTCTTGTATGTTGAGCGTTACTCCTTGGAATACTTACTTTTTCTTTTTTTGTTCAACTACTTTACTTTAACCTAAGGATACTATAAGGATAAAGTAAATTATCCTTAAAAAAATTTACTTCTTTATTTTCTGCACGAATGCTATCACGCCTCATGCATGCATTGCTAATAATTAATGCTAGGGGCTAATTACGAGCCTGACAGAGGAACATCTGCACTCCACCCTCAATGAACGATAACCTCCACCCTCAAGGATCCACCACAAACGCAGACACCAGAATCGATCCCAAGTTCACCAATCCAAGCATTGTAGCCGCTATCAGAGAGGAGTCGCTCTCGAATCCCACGGACTGAAACAAAACATGTTGATCCCTGTAAGTTGCTGAAAGAACGGGATCACTATCGACATGACGAGGTGAGGCCTATACTGTTGGGATTGTCCCACATCGGTTGTGGAAGGGGCTGGTAGTCAGTTTATAAGTGTGAGGGAAAGCCTCAATCTTTGAGCTAGCTTTTGGGTTGAGAGAGGCTCAAGACCACCCAACACTGGTATCAGAGCCCAGGTTATCAACAAATCTGGACCAAATAATTAGGGGTGTGCAAACTGGACCGGACCGGGCGGGTTGGTCCGGTCCTTGAGGTGGATGGGTTGGTCCCCGATCCCAATAAATGGGACGACCGGTGACTGGGCGGTCCGGTCCTCGGGTTCTTGTGTTGGGACCGGACCGTCAATAATATATAATTATTTATATATATAAATGTATATAATTACAAAAGAAATTGAAAACAAAACGGAGGACAGACTCCTTGGTCCTCTTCCGATGGTTCTTGGTGAGGACAACGATAGCTTTGGGGTGGTGAGGCCTAGTTCGTCGACGTGAAAGTGATGGGAGGCGGGGTTAACCGACGATAAATTTTGACATATTGTTTCATCTTGGAGGTTGTCTTTTGAATCCCGCTTCCCAGTTGTAAACTCGTTTGTTTGAGAGAACATGTGTGGATTGATGTCTAACTGTTGTTCATGTCTCTGTCGATGTATGTATATGGTTAGTATGGCATGCCTTTTGCCTGCTGATCTATGTTTTGCCAGGGTGTCATTGATGTCTTACGCACTTGTTTGTATGGCTTTGTAGAGGTTGGGCCGGGACCGGACCGACGGTCCTGGTTCTGTTCGGTCCCGGTCCGGTCCATGGTCCCGAAAGTATGGGGACCGGACTATTGGTCCGGTCCTCGGGTTCATGCTGGGACATGACCGGCCCGGACCATGCACACCCCTACAAATAATCACACCGGAGAGATATGTGTTGTCGCTCCCCCCGACCCATGGCCCAATGTGTGAGGGGGAGATTGTTGGGGTTGTCCCACATCGATTGTAGACCAGCCTGATTTATAAGTATGAGGGAAAGTCTCAACTTTTGACCCAACGTGTGAGGGGGAGATTGTTGGGGTTGTCCCACATCGGCTATGGAAGGGGTTGGTGGTCGGTTTATTATCGTGGCCCTGCACCCTGAGGAGCGCTTGCTTTGCTTGCGAGCTCCGTCAGCTAAGGCTCGACGTATGTATCGTGGCCCTGCACCCTGAGGAGCGCTTGCTTTGCCTGAGTGAGCTTTCCGCGCTCGACGAGGCACGTGGGAGTGTTGGAGACGAGGAGAGTGCCGAGGGTCATGATGGCAGCCAGGGCTGCAGCGAGGCCGAGGGAGAGGCGCCACTCCCAGCTGATCTTGGTGGTGCCGGAGTTTATGCAGTTGGCGGAGACCACCCCGACTCCGAGGAAGAATTGGAATCCAGTATTGAAGGCCGCAGCGAAGTGCCGGGGCCATCTCGGAGAGGTACACTGGAGTTGCCTGAGATACAATTGTCATCATTTATTTGATGATAATTCTCTTTCAACAACAAGGGTGTATTGCAAGAATATAATTTGAATACTTAGAGGAAGGTGCAGCTGCCAAAAACCATTACATTTCTCCGGCCGAACGCCGTGGTGAGGCGGCTTGCAAAGAGGGCGAGGCCAGCCGCGCGACATGGAGCTCGGACGTGAATATCGTCAGGGCTTGGCTGCCGTAAACGCAGTATATACTGGTCTTGGCCTCGGCAGCCTTCCTCAGTACCGAGGGGAAGAATTTCTACAAGAACGGAACCATTGTAGTGACGCCCCCTAAAAAAATTAATTGCAAGTTTGGACCACGTATCTATTATTACACTGAAAGGTTATATCGCTTGTTTCTGGATCTACATTCCTTTAACATTGCAATGTATCTCATCAAAAGAAACAGTTAAAGAGAAAATATCGACAAAACTGCACTTCTTGCATAGATTTTCCCATTTAACCAGGTGATGTCCCAAAATCGATGTCAAAACTCGTGCGCACAAGCGATTGCTGGTTGGCATTACATGAATAAATTTACTTGCGCGTTCAACAACCAAGTAAATTCACTATTCGGCATACCTGAATAAATTGAAGAGTTTAATACCGGACACGAGAACATGGTCTATTTTTTTTTTCCCTTTTACAAAGATATAAACGGCGTTATAAAAAATAATTTCTAAACATAGTTAGATATCGTAATTTGAAAACTGCTTGGATGAGGATTGTACTGATAGTGCATGGGTGCTTTTTTAATGGGTCAGGATTCGAACCTGCAATCTTCAGGTCATGAGCTTGATGAGTTAACCATTCCTCTACCCCACTTCTTTCCCTCATTTTCATGGACTCCTATTCGGAAATTAAAGGAAAATGATTTCCTGACGGTGCTGTCAAGGACGGTACAATTTCAACATGTAGATCCTCACAACTTCAACGCATGTTTTGCATAAAGCACTCATTGATTGGGAAATCGTGTGGCCAGAAATAACTGAAAAATACCGTCAGACTATCGGGCTAGCGACTCCCACCAGAAAATTCATGTATCCACCAAGCTCAATTATCATCATGGCTTGGATGAATTTTCCCTTTTCGGATGGAATGAAGAGCACTTAGGACTCTATACTCATACAAAATAGGTCTCTATCCTTATGCGCAAAGGTTGCAAAGATTAATGTCATTAAATGGCTAACCTCGTTGAATCAGCCGATAATAAATGTTTCCATTTTCCCTAATTACAAATAAGGAAAAATCTTTTTCGGTGTCGATGACAACCTACGTAAGAACCCTCATCAAGATGGAAACAGCGATAGCATTTTCCCATAATCTATCCGATGGTAAATTTCTTTCCATTTTCCGTATTGCAAATAAGGAAACATCTCATTAGATGTTGATGGCAACCTAATAGCACAGACATAATTCTCTTTGGAGTTATTCATCACAGTAGCTGTAGGGATGATATAACAATCGGTCAAAGGAAAATTGAATCGTAAGAACATCCTCAAGATGGGAAACAGCTTAAGTATTGCGAGTCACGGGGTTCGTACAACTTATCACGTTATTTGGTATAGTCATTAGTCACAAATCCATGAAAGATGCGTCGAAATGCGTGTTTTTGAAAAATTGCTTGATTCTTCATTAAAGAAAAACATGAAATTCATATGTAATCACTGTTTTAATCAAGTGATTGTCTAACTTTTTAAAAATACTTCAGATTAGGTAAAGGAAATGCACCACCACACCGTCTTCTGTCTGTCGTCTGTTCACAGCGTGTATTGGTTATTGGACAGGGCAACAATACATCAATTTCCAACCATGCAAAGCGAAGATTGACGCCCGCTTTTTGATTTTTTTTTTTTAAAAAAAAAATTCTCTGAATGTGGTGATTATTAATTTCGTGACCTTGAATGAATGAGCAACAGTCAAACAACGCACTCTAGTTCTTCGAAAATCCAAACATAATCGATTCATCCGAACGACATCAGTCGAAACCAAACATCTGCTCGAAGTCGTATCAAGCCTGTTCATGGATTCGTAACCGTTTTCTGCCTCACCTCCAAGGCGCATTGATTTCGTTCCAAGTATTATGCCATCTTCACAGGGTGAAACTGGACTTACACAGAGAGAGAGAGAGAGAGAGAGAGAGAGAGAGAGAGAGAGAGAGAGAGAGAGAGAGAGAGAGAGAGAAGGCGCACTTGAAATTCCGATGTCGTATTCCAAGATGAGCCTGCTAGTGGCGACCAAGACGCAGGTGATCACCATCGACATCGTTATCCTGTCGCCGACGCCATCATGTTGCTGCCATGGACCCAAAATCCTTCGGCCGCCATCTCTCTCTCTCGCTCTCTCTTACTCTATTTCTCAAGTTGGAGCAGAACAGGACTTTTTGGTAGTTTTTCGTCAGAAGCGAATGTTTACGGGAGTTGCAAATGGCTCGTGGCGTCGTGTCACAAGACAGTCAATGTATAACGACTACGATAGAGGTATGGCGTGTGCATCCAACAATGTGTAATTTAAAATTTTACAAGAATTGCTCACATCAACATTGCCGTCTGATGTGGCACGACCGGCGTCCACGTCAGCAGTTTCCAGCAAAAAAATGATCGGACGAACTACATTAGCAAATCCTTTATAAAAAAAAAAGGACTAAATTGACATAATAGTTTGATAAAAAAAATTCGCACAATTAAGATGTTTATGATTAGATTTGATACTATACACTATGTATAGGAATTTTTTAGTAACTTTTTTCAATCAAAATTGACGTTGTAAAAAACGTGTCACAAAGTGGCCAACTTTGTGATTTGATCCGGTTCAAAAGTGGAAAACATGTGAAAAAATATATAATCAACAAAATCGAGATGAACCGTAAATCCAATATTACTTGATTTGGTTATACAAAATTAAAATCTTATGAATTGAGCAATTAGGCATCCATAGAATTTTTTTAAACAATCATGCATAGTATTTGTAGCGGTTTGATTTGGTTTCTTAACTCGAGAGATGTGACCAAACCAAACTAGCCATGTCGAATTTTTCTTGAGAGGGAGCACACAACCTAAACATAATTTTTTTTTTTTTATAGCCATAACATGTCATTTCACTGGTCAATTTACAGCTACAATGCTGTACCAAACGTAGCCCCTTCATCTGTTCATGGGAATAAGAGATTTTTCTTAATTATTTCTAATTAAGCATTATACAATTATGGAAGTATTGAATCTTACTGATCAGTAATGGGCTTGGGCTTCCGTATTTGGTTGTGGGCTTGGAAAACCCCAAAAACTCCTTATAATAATAATAACATATTATATAAAGCGAGTAGTTTTTCTGTATTTTACTAGGGTTTTCAAATTTCCATGTGAACGTGATCGAGATGCAGATGGAGATCGAGGAAGAAGCACTCGCGCGGGCAGTTGAAGACCCCCTGCCACGAAGATCTTGTTGTAACCGGAGTCAAGGGTGTGATTGATCGGGGGCTGAAGGACTAAATCGACGCCAGAGATTAGCAACTCGACCGGAACTTCAGTCCTCTTCCTACAATTGTACGTTTCTCTTTTACCCTCCTTCTGAATTTCCCGTTGCGACTTGTAACCGCTCATCCGTGCAGTCTACTTGAATTTTCAGATAGTTTTCTGTATCTGGAAGGTCTCCGATGACTGGGGCAAGATCAGATGCCCAAGAGGCGGCGAAGGGTAAAGGAGCGGTGGAATCGAGCAACAGACGAGGCAATGAAGAACGTCCATCCAACCTTACGCAGGGTTCGCATCAGCCCGTGACTGCGATCAATGAAGATGCTTCGAGAGAGACTTCAATCGCTGCCGTACCGTACCTGAGCTCTGGTGGGGGTTCATCAGCCTATGTTCCATCGCCTGAGACGGATTTGCCTAATCAGTCTCTTCCTGCTTTGACCAACATGCCACGCCCACTCAATGCGGGAGAGGGAGAACCCAATAGGCTTGCCGACGCGACTACGACATCTCTCAAAAGAAAGTTGCCAGAACTCATCAGCGATCCCCAAGCCAAGTGGAGGGGGAGAGAAGAAGCATATCGGAGCGCAGTCGCACGGGCTGAGAGTCAACCAGGTACCAGTAGGCCTGCCAACACGACTATGCGAGCCCTCAAAAGAAAGATGACGGCATTAATAAGCAGTCGCGTAGCGGACATGAACAAGTTAAAGTCAAAGTGGAGGAGGATAGAGGAAGAATACTGGAGGGTAGCGTGGGCAATCGAAGAAGGAATATCTTTTCCACCGGAGAAAGTAGCCGAGGTGGAAGAGTTGAGCAAAGAAATTGAAGACATTTTTCTAGTTCTAGGAAGATTTTGGCCAGAGGGGAAGGCACTTGCTTCACGCACCAAAACATCCCCCTCGGTGACAGTAGAATTATTAGGCAAAGAAACTCGACCATTACAATTGTTAGGCAAAGAAACTCGACGGAAGGTGAATGAGATTTTTTCCTATTTAATGCAGGACAACGTTTCCATAATTGGTGTTTATGGTATGGGTGGAGTGGGCAAAACGGCCATTTTGAGGCATGTCTATAATAGACTCCATGATCTTGGCTTGGTTGTATTTTGGGTAGCTGTACCTCAGGATTTTAGCGTGTATGCGCTACAAGAAGAGATTGCCAGTGTGGTCGGACTAAATCTATCAAACGAGAAGGACGTGAAGAGAAGGGCGGGCCTATTGTATGCACATCTGAATGTGAGGAATGGACCCATCCTAATTTTAGATGGCCTTTGGATGCATTTTGAAGTTAAGGATGTGGGAATCCTTGTTGAAACGGGCAACGTAAAGTTGGTAGTGACAACTCGAGCACTAGATGTTTGTAGAATGGTGCACTGTCAAAAGAAAATCAAGATAAAACTTCTCGATATGGAAGATTCGTGGGACTGTCATGTTGGTCAAAGCAGGAAGAGACCGATTTGGCAAATTCGTCTCCGTCGATGGAAGAAAGGCTGATGAACCCGCACCGTAGCTCAGGTTCCAACTGCCCGCTCGAGCGCTTCTCCCTCGATCTCCATCTCCATCTCCATCTCCACCTCCACCTCCACCTCGATCACATTCACATGGAAATATGAAATCCCTAGAAACCCAGAGTGCCCTCCATTGTTGCAACCTCGATGTTCCCTGCTCGGCACATCTGCACCGTTCGTTTTCAAACAAGCAAAGACCATCGTTGGATTATGTAAGTGGGAAAAAGCAACTCGAAAAATTTATTTGCGCTCAAAAATTCCCGGAAATTGATTTTATGAGAATTCCAACGGCACCGTTTAGCAACTTTTACTAGTATACGCAGATTGCTCATAACTTAAGGACGAATCAAAAGTTGCTAACTCCTCGCCAAAATTGCTAATTGCTGGAAGGAAAAAACTCACATTTGCAATTTCATAAATCACAAATCAACTTTGGGGAAAATTATTTGGTAACTAGAGATGTTCCAAGGCTACCAACAAATTTTGAATAGGTCTTTTAATTCTTTTTCGAGCCGTAAAATTACAAGAAAATTTAATCCACATGGTTACTAATAATTATTGCTAGAATTTTTGAGTGGGGACATGGAGATAGCCAATACACATAAAAAAAAAAACTTTAGCTTTTGGAATTGGGTTTGTGGCGCATCTTAAACTTCTTCCAATATCAAATACTTGTAAGAAATCATTAAATCCAAATAGCTCATTGAATTAAAAAAAAATACCGGGATATAACTATTTGAATAAAGTTTTACCAAAGATTACATTTGTGATCATAAATAAATCCATTTCTGAGTTAAACCTAGACCTAAAACTCCGTGATTAAAAAAAATATCGATAGAAATAGAAGTGCGAGTGGATAAACAAGAGTTGATGTAAATTCAGACTCCTTTTCTTTCGATGTGAATAGTAAAAATGGTAAATTGCTTAAATATACGGAAAGAATGGGATTCGGATTCGCAATTGTAATGATCTCTCATACATAATGATTATCCTTTTATTTCATCTAAATATGCTCCAACGTAGCTAGGAAGATTTCTTTTCACCTGTTGTTGTAAAAATTTACCTCAACCCCCTTGCAATTAAGATGTAGAAGACAAAATCGCCTCTTACTCCAATTTACGAGATGTGCCTCTTTTGACTCTTCAGAGTCGTGGACGAATGCACTCTGAGCTTTTTCCATAATACTCAAGTTGTGGAAAGAACACGACAGTTTTCACTAGAAAGTTGGTGAAAAGAAGGATAGCCTATTGGAGGTGGCATTTTCGAAAGTGTTTACACAACAAACCATCAGTAAGTTAGCTCTTGGAAACATCAACATGTTTCATTTTGTTATACATCTAATTAGCTAAACTTTGACATGATACGTGATAGAGAAGCCAAAGCTCCACGTGTGTTGAAGGAGTTTGAGTTATTGCCTAATGATCCACATTCGTCCGAATGCATAAGGCAGTTAAGTAAGGACATCTCCCATGTTTTTTTTGTGGCTTGAGGGTGGCCATGAAAGATATCGACTATTTTGGGTACCTCATTCCTAAAGGCTAGTAACTCATGATGCAAATAACTTTTCTTATCTTTTCGAGATGCAGATGGAGATCGAGGAAGAAGCACTCGCGCGGGCAGTTGAAGACCCCCTGCCACGAAGATCTTGTTGTAACCGGAGTCAAGGGTGTGATTGATCGGGGGCTGAAGGACTAAATCGACGCCAGAGATTAGCAACTCGACCGGAACTTCAGTCCTCTTCCTACAATTGTACGTTTCTCTTTTACCCTCCTTCTGAATTTCCTGTTGCGACTTGTAACCGCTCATCCGTGCAGTCTACTTGAATTTTCAGATTTTTTTCTGTATCTGGAAGGTCTCCGATGACCGGTGCAAGATCACAAGCCCAAGAGGCGGCGAAGGGTAAAGGAGCGGTGGAATCGAGCAGCAGACGAGGCAATGAAGAACGTCCATCCAACCTTACACACGGTTCGCATCAGCCCGTGACTGCGATCAATGAAGATGCTTCGAGAGAGACTTCAATCGCTGCCGTACCGTACCTGAGCTCTGGTGGGGGTTCATCAGCCTATGTTCCATCGCCTGAGACGGATTTGCCTAATCAGTCTCTTCCTGCTTTGACCAACATGCCACGCCCACTCAATGCGGGAGAGGGAGAACCCAATAGGCTTGCCGACGCGACTACGACATCTCTCAAAAGAAAGTTGCCAGAACTCATCAGCGATCCCCAAGCCAAGTGGAGGGGGAGAGAAGAAGCATAACGGAGCGCAGTCGCACGGGCTGAGAGTCAACCAGGTACCAGTAGGCCTGCCAACACGACTATGCGAGCTCTCAAAAGAAAGATGACGGCATTAATAAGCAGTCGCGTAGCGGACATGAACAAGTTAAAGTCAAAGTGGAGGAGGATAGAGGAAGAATACTGGAGGGTAGCGTGGGCAATCGAAGAAGGAATATCTTTTCCACCGGAGAAAGTAGCCGAGGTGGAAGAGTTGAGCAAAGAAATTGAAGACATTTTCTAGTTCTAGGAAGATTTTGGCCAGAGGGGAAGGCACTTGCTTCACGCACCAAAACATCTCCCTCGGTGACAGTAGAATTATTAGGCAAAGAAACTCGACCATTACAATTGTTAGGCAAAGAAACTCGACGGAAGGTGAATGAGATTTTTTCCTATTTAATGCAGGACAACGTTTCCATAATTGGTGTTTATGGTATGGGTGGAGTGGGCAAAACGGCCATTTTGAGGCATGTCTATAATAGACTCCATGATCTTGGCTTGGTTGTATTTTGGGTAGCTGTACCTCAGGATTTTAGCGTGTATGCGCTACAAGAAGAGATTGCCAGTGTGGTCGGACTAAATCTATCAAACGAGAAGGACGTGAAGAGAAGGGCGGGCCTATTGTATGCACATCTGAATGTGAGGAATGGACCCATCCTAATTTTAGATGGCCTTTGGATGCATTTTGAAGTTAAGGATGTGGGAATCCTTGTTGAAACGGGCAACGTAAAGTTGGTAGTGACAACTCGAGCACTAGATATTTGTAGAATGATGCACTGTCAAAAGAAAATCAAGATAAAACTTCTCGATATGGAAGATTCTTGGAAGTTGTTTTTAAAAACGCTTTGCTTCGCAGGAGAACTTCCCATGGAAGTTGATTAAATTGCAAGATCTCTCCTTAATAGGTGTTATGGTCTGCCACTTGGGATCATTGAGATTGCAACTCGCATGAGAGGAGTAGAGAAAGTGCATGAATGGAGAGGAATGCTGGGAAAATTAGAAGACTCCCGTATGGAGCTTGACATGTTCAAGAGCCTGCAGCTCAGTTACTGGAACTTGGGTGACGATCAGGTGCGACAGTGTTTCCTGCTTTCAGTACTTTATTCTGCACAAGAACAATCCCTTTTAAAAGGCTCAACGGTGGATTATATAGAGTCCTTCATAGATGCGGGTTTATTAGGTGGAAGTGCCACCAGGCAAGCACTGCACGATCAGGTAAACACCATATTGGATAAAATAAGAAGGGCCGGGCTGTTGGATCCGGAAAGAAATGATCTGTATATACACCCGTTGACAAGGGACATAGCATTGGGTACAGTGACGAGGAGAACTCACATGGTTAAGGCCTATATGGGGTTGAAACAGATACCGGAGGAAGTATTCTGGTCCGACAGTCTAGAGAGAGTCTTTTTACAAGGCAACGAAATAGCAGAAATCCCGGAGGGCATATCACCGAATTGCCCTAAACTGACGGGGCTGTATCTGAATGACAATGTCGTGTTGGGATTCATCCATGAAACTTTCTTCAGACATCTAAAGGGGCTGACGGTTTTAGATCTCTGCGACGCCGTGATCACGGAATTACCGGACTCCATCTCTCAGTTGGAGAGCTTGGAAGTGCTGTTACTGAGAAACTGTATGGAATTACGTTCTATTCCTTACGTAGGAAAGTTGGGACGCCTAAGAAAGTTGGACCTCGAAGGGTGTGGAATTGAAGAAGCGCCGGAGGGGATGGAAATGTTGGTAAACCTGCAGTACCTCGACCTAGATGGCACGGGGATCAAGACATTACCAGAGGGGGTGTTGGGGAAGCTGGTGAACTTGCAGTATCTTGCGATTAAAATGCTGAGGGCAGGAGAGGAGGTAAAATCGACGAAGTTAGACGAAGTTTATTTTTCAGTTGCCAAAGTGGAAACGTTCAATGCATGCGTGGGTACTCTCGAGCGCAATAATTGCCGGCGGTACAGGCTCGCGGTGGGTGCACCAGAGTGGCACCGCCTTTGTTGTGTGGAGTTGGATAGGATTGAGAGATATATAATCATCGATAGTTGCGACCATATCGCTGCGAGTGTAGACGGAACCGGTGGCGATGGCTGCGCTCTGCTTCCGGACAGTGTGCAATCGTTGGAATTGTCCAGGTGTCATAAAATGGAGAGGGTGATGGAATGGGAGTGGCTGATGACTCTCCTTCCAAATTTGAAGGAGATTATAACATTTAATTGTGAGAAATTAGAAGAGATAATACGTGGACCATTTCCAAGTGGAGCCACCTGTCGCCTCACCTACATTCATATAGATGGATGCAACAACATGAAGAGGGCGCTGCTGACGCAAGACATGTTGCTCCACCTCCCTTTCCTCCAAGAGATATTGGTCAGCGACTGCAAGGGCATAGAGGTGATAATAGGCACTGTTGCCCAAATGACGCACTGTTCCTTCCCAAAGTTAAGGAAGCTGGATCTACGGAATCTCCCGGAACTGAAGAGCATGTGTGATGGGACCGTGAGTTGCGATTCCCTCCAGTTGATTTCTGTAGACAATTGCCCGAAACTGAAGAGGATTCCGCTGCGGTTGCCCCTGCGTGACGATGGGCAGCCTTGTCCTCCCCCTTCTCTTCGACAGATTCGGATAAATCGGCAGACGTGGGAGTCGTTGGAGTGGGATCATCTCGGTGCCCGTTATTCACTTGAACTAGTCAAGTTTCTTGGTAAGTCACCCACAACGTTTGCTGCTTCCTTCTTTTATCCTTTAGTAGCAAGTGTTATAAGTGCTTAGAAACTAGCAATTTCATTACTGCTTGAGAGCTAGCGTAATGGTCATGTTATTAGTAAACCTTAGTTGCTTCGGCGATGTTCAAAAATCAAAGAAAAGAAAATACTCCCTTAACTTTGAATGAATAACAATGGCAGTAGTCCTCTCTCTCTCTTCGGGGCCAAGGCAATCTTTGTACATTTGAGAGAGGTTCCTCACACCTTTTCTTCGAAAAGGGCCATTCTGAGTGCACAAAAATTGTGCATATGCTGTTAAACAAATCACTCTAGCATAAGTAATCAGTACGTTTTTGTGGTCACAACATGATCACGATATAGATATAACAAATGATTAATTGCTGCGGAATTCTCGTACAAAAAAGTTGAAATTGATCATGACTCCCTTGTTGGAAAGATTCTAAAGCCTAGTAAAAGTAATTTTTTTTATTAGGAAGTTCTACTTTATTGTGTTGGGATAGTTCAAGAGAGAGCATGCTAAATGCTTTTTACCTTTTCTTTTGGTCGCCGTTTCCGTTTTACCTCATCCAGTTCTTCTAATTTCAAGTCCTTTTTTATTCTTAAATTGATCACTAATATTCTTCATGAATACTTTGCACGGACGTCGTATTTCCAATTCCATATTTGCAGATATTGAATTTCTTTCTGTTCAATTTTATTTAAGTTGGGTTGGTCGGAGAAGAAATGAGGGCATTCTCCGGCCAACTGAACTTAATATTTCCATAACTATGGAAAACCCCCTCTCCCACTCCCTTTCTCGACTGCTTTCTGGTCTTTTCGGCCCACTTTGCAAGTGACTAACAAACATTGATATTTCTGCTCCCAGACTGATGAAGCCGTAGGGGATCCTGTTGAGGATGAATTGTCTTCCGACAGCAGTGGACATCAAACTTATAGCCATTGCTACATCATCCCGCTCGGTTGATGTTTGAAGTACCTTCGAACCTTGTGATGACACACGCTTAATTTATGTCTTCTTTTACAATCTGTGATAACTATGTCTTGTTTCCGGATTTCTCGGTTTGTGTTATCCCTTATTTCTACCCGGTCAAACATTTCTCTTTCTACTTGTCTCACCCCCACTTGAATGAATCGTGTGAAGGATTGATCCGGATGTGAATTTTAGATGATTTACTTAGTGTATTCTAGGGTGGGAGGTGGATCTTGGCTTGGTGCAGACCAGTGGCCACTTGACACACAGCGCAATATGCTAGCTTTAATGGCATCTGCAATGTCGACCGTGTTGGGATTCTTCTTAATTAATTGGGAGAATTAATGCATTGATGTCTACGTAGTTCCAATGCAACCACCTCGCATGGGAAAATGGATTCTCGAGGCTCCATGCATTGAGAAGGCGCCAATCATCTTCGTAAATCCATCTCATTTATGGTGAAGTTTCTAAAGCATGGAAGAATGATCCCATAGACTTCCTATAAATAGGGGATGAAGAGATGCGATGAGGCATTGCGAGAGTTCCGGTGTACATTCCGCATCGAAGAGAGAAATCGTCGAAGCCAAGTTCGACAAGTCTCGTTGTCAGATTCGATAACACAAGAGATATCCTCCAAGTGAGAGAGAAATTGTTATCATCTTGTACTTGTTTGTATTTCACCATACCGGTGAGGGTGATCCACCAATTTTTAGTGAAGACATTGTTGTAATTCTGCTACTATAGTGGACAGATCTTCGTGGTTTTTCCCTTTCGAGTTTTCCACGTAAAAATTTGTGTGTCTCTCTGCTTCTACATTTCTTTATTTTTCTTTTTGCCCATCTTGGTCACGTAAGGAGGGAGAAATGGTTTCGCTTTCGCATATTACCCGCCTTTTTCCCAACAGTTGTATCAGAGCTTGATTCAAGAGTATCGTGTGTTTCAAGATGTAGGCTACCGTCACCCATGATGGTGATATGTTCAAACTCACTATAGTGTGCGACAACTTCACGAATAATACTCATAGGCAAAATGCTATGCAAGTATATGATGGGTGCACAGGCGACGACCCTGGGTCTCCACAAAAGAGACGGGGGACCACGGACTTGAATCTTCTTCAGAGTCTCGTTCTTCACATCATAAGAGAGAGTACACTTCACTGGTCGTTACCTTTGGAATGAGCAAGAATTCTCCGACACGAACGCTACCAACGAGAACTGCTCAAAATTCAATTCATATGCTTTCTAAATAAGTGGTAGCGCAATCCGACGTTCGGTCCAAACTTGATTTTTATGATCCTCGAGTATATACATGAACATGATGTTTTCCTTCGGGAGATGTTCATAATCTAATACCGTCACTTCAAACAACCAACGGAAAGTAGAGCTCAAAAACAGCCAACTAATTTGATTTGGAGCGTGGTAGCAAGAGTGGTGCCATCTTGCGCCAAGTCGTGACAATTTTTCAAGAGATGCGTCAAGTCCGTTGGAAGCCCCTTTCAAAAGAAAAACCTGTAAAAAGTTGTCGAATTGCTACCAATTTCGTACAAAAAACTGGCCGTTGAAGCAGGCTCAATTATACAAGACAAAAGGAGCATCATCCAAAAAGTGTTTTTTGAGTAAAGAATCATCCAAAAAGAGTTAATATCACCAAAACATCAAACTCGTACACTTATCACAAATTTATCTCAAATTATTTTTTTAATCAAAAAAGACCCGAAACTGGTACGTTTGTGTCAAATCTACCCTAAATCGATACAACTGCGACAAATTTATCCTCTATTAGTTTTCGTTAAATTTAGTTGTCAAGTTGACGGATAGATCAATTAGGTATTTTTTTTTAACCTGTGTTTGTGATAGGTTTATTAATTTGAAATTTTTTGTGATGGGAAAACTTATCACAGGTGTACCAATTTGGGTGGTAAAAAAAAAATAGTGCAGAGTAAATATATCACAAATATACCACTTTAAGATCTTTTATGGTCAAGAAAATAGTTTGCGGTAAATAGTGTAGCAGTTTGGGAATTTTTTTTGGGGGGGTTAAAAAACGATTTGGAATAAATTTCTCGTTAGTGTACCAATTTAAAATTTTTCATGATAACCATGAACCCTACTTTTTAATGATCTCTATCATTATTTTTCTTCTCCTAGATATCCTCCCTCACTCACTTTACAACTATCGTGTCCAAGGAGGAATGAGTGAGTTTGTATTTGCATTCCGTCACGCACATTTTCTGATTTTCAAATTTAATAACATAATGACTTTCCTAATAAGATTTCAAATCTAAAAAAAGAAAATTCCCCTCCATAAATATTTACACACATAGTTTGTACTTTATATTTATACCAAATATTTCCTTTAAATTATTTCTTTTCTTTTTGTCGAAATCTTTAAATTATTTCACAAACCCAAATATTTCATAATCTACTTAATTTTTGTCTCCAAAAACATCCAACACTCTTGATTTCATTCATTTGACTCCATTCCCTTTCTACATCTGCCTGAATCCACCCTCTTTCTAGATCTGTCTCTATCAATCAGCTGCTTCGCTTTTCCATTGTATTATTCACTACTTGTCGATTGCTTGCACGCTAAGAAGATAAATCTTGGACGTCAATTTGCAAGCTGGACAAACCATTGGAGAATCTTCCATCGTGAGTGGAAAATGTTGATTTCATTCGGTTTGCTGAAAAAGGAGGTACACAGAGAGAGCGGGTATGTGAGAAAAGAGAGAGGTCCATCCATCGTCACTTTACAGGAGGGTCGGAGGGGAGGAGAATCCGAGGAGGAGAGCCCGTGAGAAAGGGTGGAGGATCGTCATCGTCACTCTCTCAGAGGGAAACTCACAGAATAAATGGAGGAAAAGAAAGGGAGAGAAAAGGAGAGGGCGAAAGCTTCTCCGCCGCCACTCCAATGTTCTCCAACGGGTTTCCGCATGGCAACCTTCTCAAGAGCATTAATTAAAAGCTCGCTGCTCAAATGATTTCTAAGACGTCAACAATGCGGCTTCCATCAAAGACAGCATTTTGCGCTTTGTATCAAGTGGCCACTCAACACCAAACCAAGAGCACCTCCCACCCTAGATTACACTTGCTCTTAGGTAGATTTTCTAAAATTCATATCTGGATCAATCCTTTACACAGATTCATTCAAGGGAGGGTGAGACAAGTAGAAAGAAAAATGTTTAACTAGGTAGAAATAAGGGATAACACAAACCGAGAGATCCAGAAACAAAACATAGTTATCACAGATTGAAAAAGAAGGCATAAATTAAGCATGTGTCATCACAAGGTTCAGACGTACATTAAACATCAACCGAGCGGGATGATGTAGCAATGGCTATAAGCTTGATGTCCACTGCTGTCGGAAGATTCATCCTCGACGGGATCCCCTAAGGCTTCATCAGTCTGGGAGCAGAAATATTAATATTTCTTAGTCACTTGCAAATTGGGCCGAAAAGACCAGAAAGCAGTTGAGAAAGGGAGTGGGAGAGGGGTTTTTCTGTAGTAATGGAGCGATTGGTCCCCAAAGACCTTTCTCCTACTCAGACCCAATATCATTGTCTACCATATGACTATTCATGAGAAATCTATATACATATTGTGGTGTGTATTTTGAGAGAGCTTAGAAAAACTTGAACTGTGGCCAATTCCCTCGTTGACACCTACGCCCATCTTCTTTCTGTGCAATATTTGTGCTTCCAAAGATCAGCCCTCATAGAATTTCACAAGTTTCTAGAGACCCCTCATTTCTTTTTCTCTTCCAAAAACAATTTAAAGGAATTAGAGACTTCTTTGACCGAAGAAACCTAATCGAATTAAAGAGAGAATGCCACCAATCTAAAGAAATTAGAGACTTCTCCGGCCAACTGAACTTAATTAAAATTAAACAGAAAGAAATTCAATATCCGCAAATATGCAATTGGAAATATCAAGTCCGTGCAAAGTATTCATGAAAATAGTGACAAATTTAAGAATAAAAAAAGCCTTGAAAGTAGAAGTACTGGACGAGGTAAAACAGAAACGGCAACCGAAAGAAATAACATGCTCTCTCTTGAACTATCCCAACCAATAAAGTAGAACTTCCAAATCAAAAATTTACTTTTACAAGGCTTTAGCGTCTTTCCAACAAGGGCGTCATGATCAATTCCAACTATTTTGTACGAGAATTCTGCAGCAATTATACATTTGACATATCTATGTGATGACCATATTGTGACCACAAAAACCGATTACTTATAACAGAGTTATCTGTATGACAGCATATGAAGAATTTTTGTACACTCAGAATGGCTCTTTTTGTAAAATCGGTGTGAGGAACCTCTTAAATGTACAGAGAGTGCCTTGGCCCCTAAGAGAGAGAGGGGACTATTGCCATTGTTATTCATTCAAAGTTAAGGGAGTGTTTTCTTTTCTCTAATTTTTTTAACATCACCGAAGCAACTGAGGTTTACTAATAACACGACCAACACGATAGCTTCCAAGCAGTAATAGAATTGATTTATCAGTGCGTAGCACAGGCCTACTTGCTAGTTTCTCAGCACTTAAGTGTTATAACACTTGCTGTTAAGGATACCGACCAAGGGAGATGGAAAGGATAAAAGAAGCAGCAAACTTTTTGGGTCACTTACCAAAAAACTTGACTAGTTCGAGTGAAGAACGGGCAAGGGGATGATCCCACTCCAGCGACTCCCACGTCTGCCGATTTATCCAAATCTGTCGAAGACAAGGGGGACGAGAAGGGATCCCAGTGTCAAGCGGGGGCGGCCGCAGAGGAATCCTCTTCAGTTTCGGACAATTGTCTATAGAAATAAGCCGGAGGGAATCGCAACTCATGGTCCCATCACACATGCTCTTCAGTTCTGGAAGATCCCGTAGATCCAGCTTCCATAACTTTGGGAAGGAACAGTGCGTCATTTTGGCAACGGTGCCTATTATCACCTCTATGCCCTTGCAGTCTCGGACTGATATCTCTTGGAGGAAAGGGAGGTGAAGCAACATGTCTTGCGTCAGCAGCACCCTCTTCATGTTGTTGCATCCTGCTATAAAAATACATGTAAGGCGACAAGTGGCTCCGCTCGGCAATGGCCCACGTATTATCTCCTCTACTTTCTCACAACTATATATTGTAATCTCCTGCAGACTTGGAACGAAAGTGGTCAGCCACTCCCATTCCATCACCCTCTTCATTTTATGACACCTGGACAATTCCAAACATTGCACACTTCCCGGAAGCAGAGCGCAGCCATCACCACTTGTTCCGTCTCCACTCGCGGCGATACAGTCGCAACTATCGATGTGTATACACCTCTCATTCTCTTCAAACTACAAAGGGGGAGCTTGTCTGGTGGACCCACCGCGATTCTGTACCGTCGGGAACTGTTTCGCTGGAGAGTCCCCAGGCATGCATCGAACGTTTCCACATTGGCAACAGAACAAATAAGTGCCTCCACCTCTGTTAATTTTACCTCTTCTCCTGCCCTCAGCGTTCTTATCGCAAGAAATTGCAAGTTCACCAGCTTCCCCAACACTCCCTCTGATAATCTCTTGAACCCTGTGCCATCTAAGTCGAGGTAGCTCAGGTTTACCAACATCTCCATCCCTTCTGGCGCTTCTTCAAGACTTCCACACCCTTGGAGGTCCAACTTTCTTAGGCACCCCAACTTTCCTACGTAAGGAATAAAAACTAATTCCACACAGTCTCGCAGCAACAGTGCTTCCAAGCTCTCCAACTGAGAGATGGAGTCCGGTAATTCCGTGATTTTGATGGGATAAATCGACTATGGGGCTCTCAACAAGCACTCTCAAAGGAACTTTGTTCACACAAGGAAGAGGAGACGGAAGGTGGCTTTTCAATATAGTGTATTCACAATCGATTCACCCATATTGAAATGGTTACAAGACTCACCTATTTATAGGCTTAAAACATGACTCTTGAGTCTCTCTAGGAAAGTGAAAAGACTAAAACAACAATTACATCCTAAAACAACAATTACATCCTAAAAGATGATAGACTCAACTAACTATGTCTACTAAAACAATAATTACATCGGAATACTAATTATGCCATGGGAGTCGAACGGTCACTGATAACACTTAATGAATTTGGCTTAATTCTCAACAAAACTCCCCCTTAAGCCAAATTCTCTTCCGTCGATCATTCCAAGTAAACTTCTGAATTTCCGAAACACTTCGATCTTGAGAGGTTTCGTAAAAATATCTGCGACTTGATCACCGGTCTTCACGTGCACAACTTCAATTTGTTTGTCGCTGACTTGTTCTCGAATAAAATGATATCGAACATCGATATGCTTGCTCCTCTCATGAAAAACTGGATTCTTCGCCAAAGCAATGGCAGAAACATTATCAACAAAAATCTCCGTTGCATCCTTTTTCTCCATATGGATTTCTTTGAGCAACTTTCTCAACCATATCGCATGACAAACACACGATGATGCAGCAACATACTCCGCTTCACATGTCGACAGAGTAACACTGGATTGCTTCTTTGATGACCATGTAAAAGAAGTTTCACCCAAATAAAATACAAAGCCCGTAGTGCTTTTTCGATCATCGACATCTCCCCCATAGTCACTATCTGAATAACCTCTGAGTTGAAATAGTTCAGATTGATAATAATACAAGCCAAGAGAGATAGTACCTTTGATGTACCGAAGTATCCTCTTTGCTGCCTTAAGATGAGATGTCTTCGGATTCTCCATATATCGACTCACAATTCCGACACTGTTCATGATATCTGGTCTGGTACAGGTCAAATACCTTAAGCTTCCAATCAAGCTTCTAAAATATGTTGAATCAACATCGACACCTTCATCGAACTTCGACAGTTTTGCACTGCAATCCATCGGAGTATTAACCGAAGTGCAATTCTTCATGTTGAATTTCTCAAGGATATTTTCAGCATATCTTTTTTGGGAAATAAAAATCCCATCTTCATTTTGCTTCACTTCGATACCCAGAAAATAACTCATCAAACCATTATCTGTCATTTCAAATTCTTTCACCATCGATGCTTTAAAAGTGTCAATCAATCCAGAATTATTTCCTGTGAAGACAAGATCATCAACGTATAAACATGCCAATAAAACATCACCTTTCTCATGCTTCAAGTAGAGAGCATGTTCGTACGGACATTGTACGAAGCCATTTGCCTTGAAATAAGCATCGATTCTGGAGTTCCAAGCTCTTGGAGCTTGCTTAAGCCCATACAAAGCTTTCTTCAATCTCAGCACTTTGTCTTCATGACCTTTCACAACAAACCTAGTGGGTTGTTCGACATAAATTTCTTCTTCAAGAACGCCATTCAGGAATGCCGATTTGACATCCATTTGATAGATTGGCCACCGATTTTGAGCTGCAATGGAAATCATTAGTCTGATGGTTTCCATTCGGATGACAGGTGCAAATACCTCGTCATAGTCGATCCCAGCTTTTTGTTTGTAGCCTTTTGCGACAAGTCTGGCCTTATAACGAGTGATTTCTCCTTTCTCGTTCTTCTTGGCCTTGTATACCCATTTGACACCGATCGCCTTTTTGTCCTTCGGAAGATCAGCGAGTTGCCACGTTTTATTCTTTTCGATGGCTTCTATCTCTTCATCCATGGCTTTCCTCCATTTTTCTTCTTTGGCAGCTTCATCGAAAATAAGTGGTTCACAATCTGCAAGAAGACATATAAGGTGAAGCTCATCGGTAGCTTCATAAATTTCAGAAAGTCTTCTTGATCTCGGTGCTAGCGATTCTTCGACAGTATTTGAAGTTGAAGCTGACGATGATGGAGATAACATCGGAGAAGGTGAATGAGCTTCAATCTCCATTTCGACAGAATCATCACGAACGGTTTCGACAAATTTATCATGACTGGTTTTGACAAGTTGTCGATTTTCCTCCCACAAACTTTCTTCATCAAATTTCACATCTCTGCTTACATATACTTTCAAAGTGTCAGGATCAAACAATTTGTAAGCTTTTGATGAGGAATCATACCCGATGAAAATGAGCTTTTTACTCTTGTCTTCCAACTTTGATCTTTTCTGGTCGGGTACGTGAGCATACGCAACACTCCCAAAAATTCTTAAATGAGAAACCGTAGGTTTTCTCCCGCTCCATGCTTCTTCTGGGGTAACACCATCGAGTCCTTGCGTGGGACATCGATTCTGCAGATAAACTGCACATCTGACAGCTTCGCCCCAAAGCTCCTTTGACAAATTTTTGCTTTTCAACATACTGCGAACCATGTCGAGAATGGTTCTGTTCCTTCGCTCAGCCACACCATTTTGTTGTGGGGAATACGGCGCCGTTAAGAAACGTCGAATGCCATGGTAATCACAGAATTGATTAAATTCTCCAGAAGTAAATTCTCCTCCACGATCAGTTCTTAAAGACTTGATAAAATAACCACTCTCCTTTTCAACCATTTTCTTGAAGTGCTTAAACGTATCAAACACCTTTGATTTTTCTTTCAAGAAAAACACCCAAGTCTTTCGAGTAAAATCATCAATAAACGTAACAAAGTAGAGATGATTACCGTACGACTGAGGAGTGATCGGACCACATACATCAGAATGAATCAACTCCAGTGGCTTCTTCGCTCGATAAGTCGACTCCTTCGGAAAACTTGCTCGAGAATGCTTGCCAATTACACATCCTTCACATAATTGATCGGGGTGATCAATATGCGGTAAGCCATACACCATCTTCTTGCGAGAAAGCATATTGAGTCCGCTAAAATTGAGATGACCGAACCTCAAATGCCATAGCCATGAAGGATTGTCTACACATGCTTGAAGGCATGTAGACATATCATCTTTGATGTTCAGAGTGAACATCCTATTCTTCGACATCTTCACATTCGCAATCAACTTATTATTGCAATCTCTCAACATAAGACATAGATTTTTCATCTGGACAGTAAATCCTTTCTCAAGAAGTTGTCCCAAACTCAAAATATTGCTCGACATCTTTGGCACATAATACACGTTAGTAATAAACTGACGTGTTCCGTTCTTCAGACGAATTAAAATCGTACCTTTCCCTTCGACAAGAATTTGAGAATTATCACCGAACGAGACTTTTCCTTTTACTGTCTCATCCATTTCAACGAACATCTCCTTTCGGCCGCACATGTGGTTACTTGCTCCAGTGTCCAAGTACCACGTATCATTCTTTTCATCAGCATTTTCTTTAAATGCCAGCATAAGAACTTGATCACCATCATTCACCAGGTTCGCCTTTTCATCTGCCACCGCACTTTCTTTCTGCCAACACTCATAAGCATAATGGCCACATTTATTACAATGATAACATCGAACCTTTGATTTATCATACCGGTTATTTGTGTTTCTTCCTCTTCCACGAGTACTTCTTTGATTATGAAAGCACTCATTGCTTCGGGCGAAATCTCCTCCGCTTCGTCCACGACCTCTTCCTTGGAAACGGCCTCTACCGCGTCCTCGGTCTCGATCTTGATTGACCCATCGAGTTTGCACAGGGTCACTTCTTTGGCCTTTGTCATCTCGGATATTCAATCGAGATTGGAGTACTTCCTCCACCGGTTCAAACTTGTTTCTTTTCAGTCTTTCTTCATGGGCTTGCAACGAACCCATGAGCTCATCGACCGTCATAGAATCGACATCTTTCGATTCCTCGATAGCGACGACGATGTGGTCGAACTTCTTATCCAACGACCGCAGGATTTTTTCGACAACACGAACATCAGGAACATCTTCACCATTCCTTTTCATCTGATTCACAATAGCTAAAACTCTTGTGAAATAATCAGAAATCGACTCAGATTCTTTCATACGGATTACCTCGAACTCGCCTCTCAAAGTTTGAAGGCGGATCTTTTTTACTTTCTCAACACCTTGGTGCGTGGTTTGAAGAATCTCCCATGCCTCCTTGGATGTAGTAGCATTCGAGACTTTCTCGAACATAGAATCATCTAAGGCTTGAAAGATGATTGACAACCCGAGTTGATCTTTCGAACGAGTCTTCTCCAACGCATTCCTCTGAGCCTGAGTCAACGCGACATCTTCATCTGGCTCATCATAGCCATTGTTGACAAGATCCCACACACTATGGGCGCCGAGTATGGCTTTCATTCTGGAAGCCCACTTGCCATAGTTTTCTTTGGTGAGGATTGGATACTGAAATGGAAGGTTGCTTGTTGACGCCATAATCACGAAACCGTGAAGCTCTGATACCAATTTGATGGGATAAATCGACTGTGTGGCTCTCAACAAGCACTCTCAAAGGAACTTTGTTCACACAAGGAAGAGGAGACGGAAGGTGGCTTTTCAATATAGTGTATTCACAATCGATTCACCCATATTGAAATGGTTACAAGACTCACCTATTTATAGGCTTAAAACATGACTCTTGAGTCTCTCTAGGAAAGTGAAAAGACTAAAACAACAATTACATCCTAAAACAACAATTACATCCTAAAAGATGATAGACTCAACTAACTATGTCTACTAAAACAATAATTACATCGGAATACTAATTATGCCATGGGAGTCGAACGGTCACTGATAACACTTAATGAATTTGACTTAATTCTCAACAGATTTTGGTCTGGCTGAGATCTACAACCGTCAGCCCCTTTAGATGTCTGAAGAAAGTTCCATGGATGAACCCCAACACCGCATTGTCATTCAGATACAGTCCCATCAGTTTAGGGCAATTTGGTGATATGCCCTTTGGGATTTCTTCTATTTTGTTGCCTTGTAAAAAGACCTTCTCTAGACGGTCGGACCAGAATGCTTCCTCCGGTATCTGTCTCAACCCCATATGGGCCTTTACCATGTGAGTTGTCCTCGTCACTATATCCAATGCCATATCCCTTGTCAACGGGTGCAGATACAGATAAGTTCCTTCTGGATCCAAAAGGCAGGCCCCTCTTATTTTATCCAATATGGTGTTACCCTGATCGTGCAGTCCTTGCCTGGTGGCACTTCCACCTAAGAAACCCTCATCTATGAAAGATTCTATCAAATCCACCGTTGAGCCTAATAAAAGGCCTGCTTTTTGTCCAAAACAAAGTACTAAATGCAGGAAACACTGTCGCAACTGATCGTCGCCCAAGTTCCAGTAACTGCGTTGCAGACTCTTGAACATGTCTAGCCCCATCCGAGAGTCTTCTAATTTTCCCAGAACGCCTTTCAGTTCATGCACTTTCTCCACTCCTCTCATGCTAGTTGCAATCTCGATGATCCCAAGTGGCAGACCATAACACCTATCGACGAGAGACCTTGCAGTTTGTTCAACTTCCATGGGAAGCTGTCCTGCAAAGCAAAGCGTCTTTAAAAACAACTTCCAAGAATCTTCCATATCGAGAAGTTCTATCTTGATTTGCTTTTGACAGGGCATCATACTACACACATCTAGTGATCGAGTTGTCACTACCAACTTTACGTTGCCCGTTTCAACCGGGATTCCCACATCCTTAACTTCAAAATGCATCCAAAGGCCATCTAAAATTAGGATGGGTCCATTCTTCACATTCAGATGTCCATACAATAGGTCCGCCCTCCTCTTCATGTCCTTCTCGTTTGAGAGATTGTCTAGTCCGACTGCATTGGCAATCTTTTCTTGTAGCGCATGCACACTAAAATCCTGGGGTACATCAACCCAGAATACATCCAAGGCAAGACCTTCGCGGAGTCTATCATGGACATGCCTCAAAATGGCCGTCTTCCCCACTCCACCCATTCCATAAACACCAATTATGGAAACGTTGTCCTCCCTTAAAGAGAACATAATCTCGTTAACCTTCCCTTGAGTTTCCTTGCCTAGTAATTGTATTGTGACCGAGGGACATATTTTGCTTCGTGAAGCAAGTGCCGTTCCCTCTCGCAAAGATCTAGCTAGATCTAGAAATAAAATTTCAATTTCTTTTATCAACTCTTCCACCTCTGCTACTTTATCGGGTGGAAAAGATATTCCTTCTTCGATTGCCCGCGCTACCCTCCAGTGTTCTTCTTCCATCCTCCTCCACTTCGACTTTAGCTTTGTCACGCCCGCCTGCAGACTGATTATGAATGCTGTCATCTTTCTTCTGAGGGGTTGTGTAGTCGGGTCGGTACCTGATCGACCCTTAGCCAATGCAACTGCTCTACAATATGATTCTTCTGTCCTCCTCCACGTCGCTTGGCGACTGCTGATGAGTTCTCCCAGCTTTCTTTTGAGAGATGTCATAGCAAGCCCATGGGTACCTGGTTGACTCTCAGCGCGTGCAACACGCATTCTCGCACCTAAACCCAAGTATAAGTGAAAATTCACTATTAGGTACCTGCTTAGATATATCTTGTGGATATGTTACACCCATAGAAATAAAAAAATTTGAACCTTTCCATTCACTTTTTCGAACAAAAATATTATAGACAACGTTCCCATACGATAATTAACATGATATGTGGGCATTCATGTCACGATAGTGAAATATAGTTTTATTGATTTATTTTGGTTTTATTGTATGCCATAATATAATTTTGTTCATCTAGTAATACTCATCAATTTGCAATTTTTCAAATACTTAATCGTCAAATATGGGCCGCCAACAATCGTACGTAGATGCAGAATATGCACAATCAAGAAGTATCACTTTTGACGTGGAAAAAAAAAACTTTTTTACCAATTACATAATTGCCATTTGGATGCATCCTCTTTTTTAAATGTAAATACTTTTGGTAATCCGTTAGGTAAACACAGATGAAACATTAAATGATGTTAAAAAAATATTGCTCCTCATCGTTCGGCTATTGCATTTACACTTCCAAACATATGTCTGTTCATTTTTCATAGATCAGGAGATTATGCATGATCAACTCTTAAAACTTCTCTTCTAATATTAATTCCTGACTCTTTTCTCTTTCTCTATAACTATTAGAAATCTGAGCATCCTGGCTATAGCACTATCCTTAGGTGAAGATTAGAAGACAAATTAAGCGTCCCTGCACGAGCTACAACTTATGGCAAATTTATAGATGCACACATACCATGTGGAAGCTCTGTACTGGGCTCTCCCCCTTCGGCATTCAGTCGTGGCAAGTTGGTCAAAGCAGTAAGATACTGAATGGGCAAATTCATCTCAGTCAATGGAACAAAGACTGACGAACCTGTACCAGAGCTCAGGTACGGCATGGCAGCGATTGAAGTTTCTCTCGAAGAATCTTCGTTGTTCGCAGTCACGGGTTGATGCGAACCCTGTGTAAGGTTGGATGGACCTTCATCGTTGCCTTGTCTGTTGCTGGATTTCACCGCTCTTTCACCCTTCAGCGCCTCTAGGGCTTCTGATCTCACTCCAGCAAAGTGCGCGTTGATCCTCTTCGCGTCTCCCACATACTCGTTCGTGCAGAAGTTACGCTTCCGCTTGTCGTTAGGCTTCTCTTCAACAAGCTCCAAAAATGGACCCGTCGCGCTAGGCGTTTCCCCTGTATCCCACAAAAGGGTAAGCAGATAAGTTTCAATTGACTCGGTACCACAAGGAAGACCTTGGAAACCTTCTTATTTTGAAAACACGGGAAACAGATTTCGAACTTTGCTCTTCAGATTGAAAACTATACTGTGCTTCTGCTTTAAAAACGAATGCTCTTTATGTAGGTGATGGGAGGGGATAGACAGAGCCATTGCTTTTCAAGATTTTGAATGTCACACTTAGAGAGTGTTGGAGCCGTGCGTGTCTCAATGCTGCTGCCATGCCATGTTTTACCTTTAGTCTTTGTTTTGTTATTTTTAGTCATGTAATGATGATGGGTGCTGCAAGTTTGATGGATGTTGCAAGTTTCATTAGGTTTGATTAGTTTTATTAGGGGTTGTCTTGTAATGATGATGGGAGTTGGGATGTTTGATTAGTTTGATTAGGGGTTGTTTGTTTATTATATTCTAGGTGGTGGAACAAGGTTGAGGTTTTATGAGTTTCAAAAGTGTGTTCCTTTGTTGCGTGTACTAAAACCGGTTCTGCAATCAAGTAATGTGAAGTATGCTTTCCTTATTCTATCATCTCTCTCTATCTCTCTCTCTTTTGCTACGCAACTTGATAGGCTTCTCTCTGAAGCTTGAAGTTTGAGAACTTTGCTGAGCATCTCTCGGCATCAACAGTGGTATCAGAGCTCTTCTGAAGGATATTAAGGGACTGTGAAGTGAAGGTAAGCGTGCGTGATGGAGGCAGGTTCAAGTGGTTTCTCTGCTATGGCTACTCCAGTCTTTACTGGGGAAAATTATCAAGCTTGGGCTGTCAAGATGACAGCATTCTTGGAGGGTCATGATTTATGGGAGGCTGTGGAGAATGATTATGAGGTTGCTCCACTTCCAAACAATCCGACCATGAATCAGATAAAGTACCATAAAGAGAGAACCACAAGGAAGGCCAAGGCAAAGTCTTGCCTGTACGCTGCTGTCTCAGCCCCAATCTTCACAAGGATCATGAGATGTGATTCTGCGAAGGCAATATGGGATTTCTTGAAGACTGAATACGAGGGAGATGAAAAGATAAGAAGCATGAAGGTGCTGAATCTCTTGAGGGAGTTTGAGAGACAGCAAATGAAGGATTCAGAGTCAGTGAAGGAATATTCTGATAGGCTGATTGAGATAGCCGAAAAGATCAGAGTCTTGGGGACTGACTTGAAGGATGAAAGGCTGGTTCAGAAGGTCCTAGTGTCTCTTCCAGAGAAGTTTGAAGCTACCATAGCTTCTTTGGAAAATACAAGAGACATAGCCGACATAAAGCTTGCAGAATTGTTAAGTGCCTTGCAGGCACAGGAGCATAGAAGAATGATGAGAAGAGAAGAGCACGTAGAGGGTGCACTGCAAGCTAAAGTGAAGTTTAATGATGGAGGCAAAGGGAAGAAATGGAATCAGTCAAAAGAGAATGCACGTGACTCCAAGTTTGAAGCAAAAGAAGGAAGTTCTAGTGGGTCTGGCAACTGGAAGAAGAATAAGAAACCTTGTCAACACTATGGTGGAATTAATCACCAGTCCTTTAGATGCTGGAGAAAGCCTGATGCCAAGTGCAGAAGATGTCACAAGTTTGGTCACATGGAAGCTATTTGCAAAGAGAAAAATCACCAGCAAGCAGGAGAAGCACAGATTGCAGTAAATGAGGCTGAGGAAGAACACTTGTTGGTAGCTTCCTGTTCTAGCTCTTCTGTTGTGAATGATGCATGGCTGGTGGATAGTGGCTGTACAAATCATATGACTGGCAATTTGAAGCTGTTTAGGAGTCTAGACAGGTCAGTCAGGTCCAAAGTCAGAATTGGCAATGGACAGTATATCAAAGTGCAAGGGAAGGGTACAGTGGCTATTGAAGGAAATCAGGAGGTGAAGCTGATAAATGATGTTCTCTTTGTGCCAAAAGTTGACCAAAATCTGTTGAGTGTTGGTCAATTAGTTGAGAAGGGCTATAAGGTGAAGTTTGACGGGAATGAATGCCTTATTGATAATGCAGATAGCAAGGAAGTGCTGAGAATACCAATGAAGGATAAGTGATTTCTATTCAAGCCACAGGAGATGCAACAAATGGCTTTGAAGTGCAAAGAAGAAAATGCAGAGCTATGGCATAAAAGGCTTGGGCATGTTCACAGGAAAAACATGTTATTTATGCAGAGGAATAGCTTGGCAGATGACTTGCCAAGTTTGGAGGAGGAATTTCCACAATGCAAAACTTGTCTTCTGGGCAAGCAAGCCAGATTACCTTTCAAAGGAGGAGGTTGGAGAGCACGTGAGAAGCTGCAATTAGTTCACACAGATTTATGTGGACCTATGTCAGAACCATCTCTCACTGGTAGCAGGTATTTCATTACTTTCACAGATGATATGACTAGGATGAGCTGGATTTATTTTCTGCAAGTCAAGTCTGAAGTTGCTGATGTGTTTGTAAAGTTTAAAGCCTTAGTTGAAAATCAGAGTGGGAAGAAAATTCAAATGCTCAGGTCTGATAATGGTACTGAGTATACTGCCCACAAGTTTAAGTTAAATTGTGAGCAAGCAGGCATTGTGCAGCAGTTCACTGCTCCCTATTCACCTCAACAGAATGGGGTCAGTGAGAGGAAAAATAGAAGCATTATGGAGATGGCTAGATGTATGATGCAGGAGAAGATGTTACCTAAGAAGTTGTGGGCCGAGGCAGCTAATACTGTAGTGTTCTTGTTGAACAGATTGCCCACAAAGGCCTTAGAGAGGTCAACACCTTTTGAAGCCTGGTATGGTGTTAGACCTTCTGTGAAGAATTTGAAGATTTTTGGGTGTTTGTGTTATACTCATGTTCCACAGGTCAAGAGGGATAAGCTGGATCAAAGAGCTGAGCCTGGAATCTTCATTGGGTACAGTCTCCAATCAAAGGCTTACAATATTTTTCAGCCTATGACAGGGAAGGTGACTGTGAGCAGAGATGTTGTTTTTCTAGAGGAAGATGAGTGGAATTGGACGGAAGAAAAGAATGTAGGACAACAGCAATCTGCAGAACAACCTACAACAATTGTACAGGTTGATGAAGTTGTGGATGGATTGGAAGATACTATGGATGGTCTTCTAGTGAGAGGCACAAGGTCACTTGCTGAAATTTATGAAAGAAGCAATGTGGCAGTGCTTGAACCAGCTAACTTTGTGGAAGCTAATGAGAATCAGAGGTGGATTGCAGCAATGCAGGAGGAGTTGGCAATGATTCAGAAGAACCACACATGGGAGCTTGTTGATAGACCATCTGATAAGAACGTGATTGGGGTTAAGTGGGTGTTCAGAACAAAACTTAATCCTGATGGTTCTGTCAATAAACACAAAACCAGACTGGTTGTGAAAGGTTATGCTCAAATATGGGGAGTAGACTATTCTGAGACTTTTGCTCCAGTTGCAAGACTTGATACAATCAGGCTACTATTAGCTGTTGTAGCAGAGAATGAGTGGCCTATATTTCAGTTAGATGTCAAGTCTGCATTTCTGAATGGAGAGCTTGAGGAGGAGATTTTTGTTGAACAACCTGAAGGTTTCAGTATCAAATGGCAAGAAGAGAAGGTATACATATTGAGGAAAGCTCTATATGGACTGAAGCAGGCTCCAAGAGCTTGGTATGAGAAGATAGACAGATATTTGCAAGATTTTGGCTTTGTAAGAAGCTTGAGTGAATTCACTCTTTATGTCAAGAGGGTGAATCACAGTATTGTAATTCTGTCACTCTATGTAGATGATTTGTTGGTGACAGGGAATGATGTGGATCTGATAGAGAGGGTGAAGCAAGGTCTGTTTGCAGTTTTTGAGATGTCAGACTTGGGAAAGATGACTTATTTCCTGGGTCTGGAAATCAAACAAGATTCACATGAGATCTTCATCTGCCAGAAAAAATACATGAAGGAAATTCTGAAGAAGTTTCAGATGGAAGATTGTAGAAGTGTCAGCACTCCTATGGTTGCTAAGGAGAAGCTGCAGAAGAATGATGGAACAGATGCAGTAGATGCTTCTATGTATAGAAGTTTGATTGGATGTCTCATGTATCTTACAGCAACTAGACCAGATATTCTATTTGCTGTGAGTGTTCTATCCAGGTTCATGAGTAGTCCGAGTCAGTTACATTTTGTAGCTGCAAAAAGGGTCTTGAGATACCTCAAAGGAACATTGTTCTTTGGCGTGAAGTTTAGGAAAGGCCAGAAGTTTAAGTTGCAGGGCTTTTCTGATAGTGATTGGGCTGGCTCAGTGGATGACATGAAGAGTACATCTGGATACTGTTTTACTATTGGTTCTGCCTGTTTCTCCTGGTGTTCCAAAAAGCAGGAGATTGTAGCTCGGTCCACAGCAGAAGCTGAGTTTATAGCAGCTACTGCAGCTGCAAATCAAGCTTTATGGCTGAAGAAAATAATGAAGGGTCTATGGTTGAATTCTGGTGATTGCATTGAAGTGTATGTGGACAATCAGGCTGCATTAGCAATATCACAGAATCCAGTTTTCCATGGCAAAACCAAGCACTTTAAGATCAAATTCTTCTTTCTGCGTGAAGTGCAACAAAGTGGTGAAGTTAAGTTGGTCTATTGTAGGTCAGAAGATCAACTTGCAGACATATTCACAAAGCCACTTCAAGCTGGAAGATTTGAATTGTTAAGAAAGAAAATAGGAGTTTGCAGCAGCAACTGATCCAAGGAGGAGTTTGTTGGAGCCGTGCGTGTCTCAATGCTGCTGTCATGCCATGTTTTACCTTTAGTCTTTGTTTTGTTATTTTTAGTCATGTAATGATGATGGGTGCTGCAAGTTTGATGGATGTTGCAAGTTTCATTAGGTTTGATTAGTTTTATTAGGGGTTGTCTTGTAATGATGATGGGAGTTGGGATGTTTGATTAGTTTGATTAGGGGTTGTTTGTTTATTATATTCTAGGTAGTGGAACAAGGTTGAGGTTTGATGAGTTTCAAAAGTGTGTTCCTTTGTTGCGTGTACTAAAACCGGTTCTGCAATCAAGTAATGTGAAGTATGCTTTCCTTATTCTATCATCTCTCTCTATCTCTCTCTCTTTTGCTACGCAACTTGATAGGCTTCTCTCTGAAGCTTGAAGTTTGAGAACTTTGCTGAGCATCTCTCGGCATCAACAGAGAGCATTGTTCTTCCCATCTTCAAAGATCCATTAATCATCAATGACCGACTCTTAAGCTCCTCTCTTCCGATTAGTTCCTGTTTATTTCGTGTTTTTTCCATTACTATTGGTAATCTGAGCATCCTCCTGCATATATCAGGTGAAGATTGGAAGGCTTTTAGCAATGGGGGATTCGGAGAAGCACATACCTTGCGGAACCTCTGTCTCGGATCCTCCTCTGTCTCCTGCATTCAGTTTGGCGTGGCATGTTAGTCAAATCAGTAAGAGAGTGATTTAAAGCTTAGTATGATGGCAACAGCATATACACTTCATAGATTTGCCTGTTCATTTTCGAGGATCCAGTGATTATCAATGACCGACTCTTAAAACTCCTCTTTACCGATTAGTTCCTAACTATTTTCTGATTCTCTATAACCGGTAGAAATCGGAGCATCCCCCTGCCTATATCCCTATTATTAGGTGAAGATCAGAAGACGAACTAAGCATCCCGCAAGAGCTTTATCTAAAGGGTTATTTGGAGATGGACATACCTTGTGGAACCTCTGTATCGGGTTCTCCCTCTTCCGCATTTCGTGGGACTGTCATGTTGGTCAAAGCAGGAAGAGACCGATTTGGCAAATTCGTCTCCGTCGATGGAAGAAAGGCTGATGAACCCGCATCGTAGCACAGGTTCCAACTGCCCGCTTGAGCGCTTCTCCCTCGATCTCCATCTCCACTTCGATCGCATTCTCATGGAAATTTGAAATCCCTGGCAACCCAGAGTGCTGCAACCTCGATGTTCCCTGCTCGGCACATCTGCACCGTTCGTTTTCAAACAAGCAAAGACCATCGTTGGATTATATTAGTGGGAAAACGCAACTCGAAAAATTTATTTGCGTGATTTTATGAGAATTCCAACGGCACCGTTTAGCAACTTTTACTAGCATATGCCATACGCAGATTGCTCGTAACTTAAGGACGAATCAAAAGTTGCTAACTCCTCGCCAAAATTACTAATCGCTGGAAGGAAGAAACTCACATTTGCAATTTCATAAATCACAAATCAACTTTGGGGAAAATTATTTGGTAACTAGAGATGTTCCAAGGCTACCAACAAATTTTGAATAGGTCTTTAAATTCTTTTTCGAGCCGTAAAATTACGAGAAAACTTAATCCACATTGTTACTAATAATTATTGCTAGATTTTTCGAGTGGGGACATGGAGATAGACAATACACATGAAAAAAAAAATTAGCTTTTGGAATTTGGGTATGTGGCGCATCTTAAACTTCTTCTGATATCAAATACTCGTAAGAAATCATTAAATCCAAATCGCTCATTGAATTAAAAAAAATTACCGAGATATCACTATTTGAATAAAGTTTTACCAAAGATTACATTTGTGATCATAAATAAATCCATTTCTGTGTTAAACCTAGATCTAAAACTCAATGATTAAAAAAAATATCGATAGAAAGAGAAATGCGAGTGGATGAACGAGAGTTGATGTAAATTCAGGCTCTTTTTCTTTCGATGTGCATAGTAACAATGGTAAATTACTTAAATATACGGAAAGAGGGGGGGATTCGGATTCGCAGTTCTAATTATCTCACATACATAATGATTATCCTTTTATTTCATCTAAATATGCTCCAACGTAGCTAGGAAGATTTCTTTTCACCCGTTGTTGTAAAAATTCACCTCAGCCGCCTTTGAATTAAGATGTGGAAGACAAAATCGCCTCTTACTCCAATTTACGAGATGTGCCTCTTTTATCTCCTCAGAGTCGTGGACGAATGCACCTTGAGCTTTTTCCATTAATACTCAAGTTGTGGAAAGAACAAGACAGTTTTGACCGGAAAGTCGGTGGAAAGAAGGATAGCTTATTGGAGGTGGCCTTTTCAGAAGTGTTTACACTGCAAGCCATCAATAAGTTAGCTCTTGGAAACTTCAACATGTTGCAATTTTTTTATACACCTAATTAGCTAAACTTTGACATGATATGTGATAGAGAAGCCAAAGCTCCACGTGCGTTGAAGGAGTTTGAGTTATTGCCTAATGATCCACATTCGTCCGAATGCATAAGGCAGTTAAGTAAGGACATCTCCCATGTTTTTTTTTTTTTGTGGCTTGAGGGTGGCCATGAAAGATATCGACTATTTTGGGTACCTCATTCTTAAAGGCTAGTAACTCATGATGCAAATAACTTTTCTTATCTCTTCAAGGGGTAAATTGAGTATCTTGAGTATGTGCTATTCATTTTCTCTCTCTCTCTCTCTCTCAAACCTATGGGTGAACATACATTTGAGATCCTGACATGTGATTTCAGGTCTCAAACATGATACCCATGGATGAGAGCAAATCCCTAGAGCCATCAAAGTTTGATCCTAGTAGATTTGAAAACCATAAGTGAGTATCGCCCTATAGCATTATTCCTTTTGGGAAGAGGGACTCGCATAAGCCCAAGAAACGTACTTGTGAGAATCAAAATTTTGTTGCAATCCGTTATCTGGTCGCTTAGTACTCCTAAGAGTTATGTTTAGGTGATTATTACATTTGGGATCCGACGCGAGTACCAACTCAAGCATTGCCAAAGAAATAGAGATGAAGCGTAATCCTTTCCTCCAAGATCCAAGAATTGCATGGTGCCACCTTTACAGGACTTAGCTACATCGAACATTCCCACGGTGTCCATAAAGTTAAAACACCATGAGCTCGAGGAAGAAGCAAGCTCTTGTGAATAACATTACCGAGAGCATCTATCAACGCGGTAGGTTTTCAATTTGCATGATGTTATATGCATGTCGTCAGTACAACTTCGACAATTCGCTCGGCTCCCCTTTACCCGTGCAATCGTCCTTCCCTTAGTGCCCTCGGAAATTTCAGCGCTTTCTATATTACTGAGTAAATTTCAATATGATAGGGCAATAAACAAGAGAACCAATTTTGTTCTTTAACTTAATCAATATGTAATACTCTCAACACATGTAAATATCATCGTACTTTGGCTTAAGTACACCCCAAGTGTCATAAGTTATGTACGGCGCTCACTTTAGTGCCCAAACTTTCAAATTCGATCACTTTAGTTCTAAGTTTTTGTAACTTCGATAACTTAAGTGCCAACTTCTTTTAAAAACGATCATTTTAGTGCCAACTCCGATTTAAGCTGACGTGGCTCGCCGAAATCCAACACGTGTATATTTTATTATTATTTGAGCTGATGTGGCTCATCGGACTTGGCACTGAAGTGATCATTTTTAAAAAAAGTTAGCACTTAAGTGATCGAAGTTACAAAAACTTAGTATTAAAGTGATCGATTTGAAAGTTTTGGCACTGAAGTGATCAAAGTTATAAAAACTTAACACTAAAGTGATCGATTTGAAAGTTTTGACACTAAAGTGAGCGTCGTACACAACTTATGGCACTTAAGGTGTACTTAACCCTCGTACTTCGATGGATTATAAGGAAGAGGCCTATGTTATCTGTTAAATATGTCTTGAATTTATGTACTCGGCCCGGTTAATTAACCGACCCGACATATTTTGTGCGACCCAAAATTGGAGAGAAAATTGAGATTTGGTTCGTGACGCGGAGAGTTGGGCCCTATTTACTACTGCGGCTAGGGTTTATTTTGCTGTACGGCGGTTTTTTCGTTATCTGAGAGATTTGTGAGCTGTGAGCTTTTGTCAGTCGCTGAGAACGACTTTTGTAATCTGCACTCTCATTGATTATAGTGGAATCTCGTTTTGCCTCGCCCGTGGACGTAGATCACCTTGATCGAACCACGTAAATCCTTGTTGTTCTGTGTTTGTTTCCGCATTTCGTTACAACATTATCTCTACATCAAACAATCCGTTAGAGGGGACAAACATAAGATGTAATGAATTGTTAAGAAATCATTTTCATCGGGGGATAGCCAAGATGCCGTGATCCCTAATTTCCTTGAGTGCCTTCTTTCCTATCTAACAGTCCAAAAGACGCCTGATTATCATGACCGACCTAGCGAAAACGAGGTCATTATTTGCATGGATTGATAATTTATCATTAGGACGACATCCCACTTTGGTACCTTGCATTATTTCAAATGTTCTGCACTGTAGCTCCATTTATCTCGAATTATTCCTGCAGCAAAGGTATTCCATATGTCATTACATTGTAGTATGCAGTAGTAAAGACGATTGAATGCTTACCGATTCTTTTAGTTTTATTTCCATCGCATGAGCAATGGAGCCTCTAAAGTTGTCATTTGAGTTGTCGGTAACGGATCCCGAATTCAAATACGTACAAACACGCAGCGGAATAGATTGAATTACATTCCTGAGACTCGACTTGAATCACTGATCGTAAAAGTAAATCACATAGAACGGACTTACCTTGATAGCCACAGATTAAAGCCCCCCCCATTGCAGATGAGAAACGATTCCAAATCCGGCGATCAATCGTCGTCGAGAGAGAATGTCCATGGAGTGTTTTTGAGAGAGTTTTTCATCAATAGTGGCTGGAAGAACGAACGCACGTTCTGTGGAAGAGAGAATCACCATCTTCTTTCTCTTTCTCTCAGAATAGAAAACAAATCCTATTAATTGCCAATTTTCGCAATAATGGAAATTAATTAATTTAGCCCTTGATGGGCGTAATTTCCAACATCTCCCACTGGCCCACAAAGAGCTAAATGTCTCTCTTTCTTTGCTCACTGCTAAGTTCATATGGGCAAATAATCCGTGCGACCAGCATACTATGAGAGCTCGTTGACATACATCCGTTGGGAGTATATAGCAGCTCAAATGGGCACATAATCTCAGAGTAGATTCAGTATGCAGTACCCTAGATCAATCGGTCACATTTACATCACATCTCTCTTGATCTCTTTGAGTACTCAAATACAATACATTGTATTCACAATCATGATTAAACTAATATAATCATAATTGATCGACTTGTGAATACAAAGTTTGAATGTAACATCCAAAATAAATTGATCTTCATTTTCCCTTAAATTGCTCAATCTCAGTTCGGCTCGCTTTTCTTGAAATGTCCCATTAAATCGAATCAATCTCATGATCGAAGGCAACACCCTAAGATAGCGAACACAGAAAAAAAAATCCTTGAGAATAAGAAAGAGTCGTGAGGGGAGAAAATAACAGAAAAAATGTCCTAAACTTATTGCCATTATGCCACATGAGTCCTAAATTTTTTGCATTTGTACCAATTCAGTCTATTTGGTGTGCCGGTGTTAACACGAATAATTTTTAATAATATTTCAATATATTAAAATATTAATCTAGTTTTCATTTTTCCCTTTTTTTTCTCTTCTTTCTCTTTCTTATTTTTTCTTCCCACTTGTACACGAGTCACTAATTTTCCTCAAACTATTTTTTTAGTCACAAAAGACTCAAAACTTGTACATTTGTGTCAAATTTACCCTAAATTGATACAAATTTATCCTCCATTATTATTCGTTAAATTTAGCTGTCAAAGTTGGTGGGTATATTGATCTATTTATTTTTTTATCCTCTGTTTGTGAGAGATTTTTTCAATTTGAAATTTTTTTGTAATGGACAAATTTATCATAGGTATACTTGTTTGGATGGTCAAAAAAATTAGTGTAAGGTAAATATGTCACATATATATCACCTTAGAGTCTTTGATGGTCAAGAAAATATATCACCTTAGGGTTGGGGTTGGGTCCCGTATCAGCTGAGTTAAATGGGTTTAAATGGGTTAATATGAGATCCGACGGTCCAAAAAGTTTCATCAAGTGCTTGCCATGAAAGTGCATTCCACTCCTCAAATTTACAAAAATGCAGTCCTATTTCAATCAAGATTTGATTCGTTTCATTGATTGCACTTGTTTTACATTTGCGCACTTATCCCTTAACAAAAGTGATGAAAATCATCCCCACCAACCATACATGCTGTACAACCTTGCTTGACAGTCTTGGCTGATTCATGCTTGATTACACATTTATCCACACACCATTCACAGTCAATCACACACCTCACACACCAATCAGAGAGCGAGTCATTCTAACACCTAAAAATCAAGCTCAATACCAGTCACAAACAATGCGAAAAAAGTGGATGAAAATGAAAGTTGGAAGATTATAAAAATAAAATAAAATCCGAGTGTTTTTCTTACTAGGTCGACCTGGTCTTATTAAATGGTCTTAATTCACATGTAGTCCTAGTCTCAATCAATCACACACCACCAGAGGCCTCATATGTGAAAAAAAAAAACGAAAGAAAGAGAGAACCCAGAAAGAGAAAAAGTCAGTTTTGGTGGATTATCAAGAAAAATAAAGCTAGAATCCTATTGTTTTTCTTCTTCTTCTTTTGATCTGGACGCTTCGGACTTTATGGGGGAGGAGAGAAACTAAGAGCGCGCATGAAAACACTTTTGTTTTAGAAATTAATTTCCAGTCAGAAGTTGATTTTTCTATTTTTACTTCAGAAATAAAAGTTGATTTTTCTACTTCTGCTTCAGAAGTTGATTTCTAATCAAAGAAAGGCGTTTGATAACAAGAAAAAATTTCTATTTCTGAAATAGAAATTTGTTCGGTAAAAGTTAAAAATTTCTACTTCTGGAACATTATTAACAAATAATATTCTATGAAAAATTCTTGATCCTAACCTAAAATTCATATTATTCAAGAAAAGTTAAATGTAAATAATGACGGATTTACGTATAATTCATCATTTTATTAATTATGTAAATGCGAAGCAAGTTATGGGAACTTTAGATTTGTGGAATTTGCTGCATTGTGTAAATGGAGGAAATAGCAGCTAGCGTATTATTGTTATTTTTTGAATGGTAATTGCAATCTTCCTTTGAATCACCACACCCATCATAGCTTTTTCATGATTTTTAAGGGGATAGTCTGTCTATTAATTTGTTAGATGTGTGGGTAATGAAACCCACCCTCCCCCCCCCCCCCCCCAAAAAAAAAAGGGAATATGCGTAGTGCGTACTCTTGCTTCATTCCTTGTGATGCTTTCATGCTCTTCAGTTTCCCCCCGAGCTACACAAGTTACCTACCTAAAAAAAAAATTGTAAGTAAAACCACAGAAGTTATTTCATTTTAAAAAAAAAAGTCAATGAAAAATTGATAATCTAGTCAATTGTATTGTCCATCACATGAAGCGCAAACCGTCACTTATTCATTCAATACCTAAAAACCAAAGAATCAATGACCAAAGCAATGTATGGCCCCCCTGTTAGACGTGGCCGGTTCGGCGGAACCGGCCCTTGAAGAGGCGGCCGGTTCCGCCGGTTCAATTGCCCATACCTTTTTTTTTATAATTTATTTGTAATATAAATAATCAAATTGAAGGTAGTTGAGTGGTTTAGGGCACTTATTTCAACCAAAAGATCAAGGGTTAGAATCCCACTTCAAGCAATTATCATTTTTTCTATTTTTTTCTTTTATTTTTTTTAAATGGCGGTTCGGAACCGGCCCGAAACTCCTGTTCGGGCCCGCGGGCCCGTTCAACGGGCCGGTTCCGGGCCCACAGGCCCAAATGGCCATGTCTACCCCCTGTTCACTCACCCAATTACTTTGTCTAATTGATTAGAAAAACTCAATGAAAATGAAAATTGGAGGATCACCCAAAAAAAAAATATGAAGTTTTTATTCGTCGGACTTTGGGGGAGGAGAGAAACTAAAATACGAGTCTTATTTTAGTCTCCCCCTCCTCCTACTTTGCCTCATCATGTATGTTTGCTTCAAAAATCCTTATATGGTCTTCGCCAAGCTCCGCGGGCTTGGTTTGAAAAATTCAGTAATTTTTTACTTGAATCAGGTTTCTTCTGCAATACCACAGATCCTTCTCTCTTCGTACTTCACAAGGGCTCGGACACAATTCTACTACTTCTCTATGTTGATGACATTGTGCTTACTGGCACTTCTCCTCAGCTTCTTACATCTTTCATCAAGTCCTTGAGTGACACCTTTCATATGAAAGATCTTGGCTCTCTCCACTATTTTTTGGGTATTGAAGCCAAACGTAATTCTGATGCTCTTTTTCTATGTCAGACTAAGTATGCTCTTGATCTCCTTAAAAGAGCACATATGCAAGACTGCAAGCCCATTTCCACTCCTCTGTCTGTTAGGTCTTTTCCCACCATATCTGATGATGTCTACCTTACCAATCCAACTGAATATAGAAGTCTGGTTGGTGGCCTACAATATCTTACTCTCACTCGACCTGACCTTGCCTATGCCACAAATCTTCTCTGCCAAAAACTGCAGCAACCAACCATTGCTGATTTCCTTAAACTAAAAAGGGTCCTTCGGTATGTCAAGGGAACTCTTCATCTGGGCATCTTTCTTCATGCCAATAGCACTCTGAACTTATATGGCTTCTCGGATGCTGATTGGGCTGGTTGTATCAATACTCGACGTTCTACTACTGGTTTTTGTACATATCTTGGCTCTAATATCATCTCTTGGTCAGCTAAGAAGCAGCCCACTGTCTCTCGTTCTTCCACAGAGGCAGAATATAGAGCTCTTGCTTCTGCTACTGCTGATCTTACATGGATTGGCTTTGTTTTACGAGATATTGGGATATCACTTTACTCCCCTACCGTCCTCTTTTGTGATAATCAGTCAGCCATCTCTCTCACTGCTAATCATATTCTGCATGCTCGAACCAAACACAATGAAGTTGATTTTCATTTCGTCCGAGAGAAGGTTTCTTTAGGTTCATTATGTGTTCAATATGTTCCCAGTCGCCACCAACTTGCTGACATTTTTACCAAGGCTTTGTCTCGCCTGGATCATTTTGCACTTCGCACCAAACTGGGATTGGGGTTCAACCCCCTTCCCAGTTTGCGGGGGGATGTTGAAATCCTACGAACAAGACAAAATGTAAATCATGCCACTGATGATTCTGGTGTTGCGATTTCATCAAGTAAGGAAGGAACGCCTTCAATTACAAAGGAAAAGGAAGGAGAAGTAGTTTGTGCTTAACTGTTTTTCGGTTACTTTAGTTCTTTGTAAACAGAGTTCTGTTACTCTCTCTCTCTCTGTTACATGAAGTCGTTTTTTCTGTTGTAACTGAAGTTTGTTAGTTAGCAGTATATAAAGGAAAGCCTAAGTGAAATAGAGAGATAGATTGGTTGAGCTCTTAGATGAAGTTGCGTATAGTGTTGTATCGTGAAGTCTTCAATCATTAAGAGATTCATCAACTTCTTTAGCTGTTCCATCTTCTCTGTTCTTCTTCTTTCTTGCGATTCTTCTGGTTTCTTCACATTTTCTAGTTGGAAACGTGTGCAGCTGAGGCACCTGCAATTCATGCCTCTTTAAACCAAGTTTCAGAAATTGAAATCATTGTGAAACTAAAAGCTGAAGACTGTACTAACTGGTTCTGCAAAACTCTGAAATCTAAAAGATTAACATAACAATCTTTATATACAAATATTAAAGATGAGCCCAGCTTCTTCATCCATGCTTTTGCCTAAATGCGTGGGAAAGTGTCATCAGATCGGGTGTGGGCAGAGTGTAGAGTCCCAAGGAGCTATAGACAGCCTTGTAGATACTAGACAGCACTGCATGAGGTCTGTTTCTCTTGTTTTCGGATGCTTGGGCTTCCTTTTGGTCGATCTATTTATTGGATGCCTTGCAGTGTCAATTGCGTTAATTTGGTAGTTTGTTAATCTTGTGGAGGGAAGAGGAAACTAGCTTAATTCCTAGCCAGGACAATTAGATTCAAGTCATGTACCACCCACTGGTGCATTGGGGGAACACCTAATAGGGCTTGGCCGAGAGAGCTTGATTCGAGATTGCAGCACATGCTTACTCATGTTAATTGAGATCATCATATCGAGGAACACACTTAAAAGAGCGATTAAGGTTAAAATCGTGACCATCTCATCTGTGATGGGGCGGGCTACGGGTGTGAGAGCTTACTAAGCTTACTTTCTGCGACTCATGACTTGTTCATCCTTTCGCAATCTCTAGCTTAGATACGACCTTCGGTGTTCTAACATTTGATGGTTTGATTAGTTATTTAGCTTGGAAGTAACGATCGCCGATGGAGACTTATTTACACAGGAGCTACAGAACAAATTACTACTTAAATACGAAACGGCATCCCTAATGTTACATTTTTGACATAAATGGGCACGAGTTAACGGCTTTTTCACCCTTGAAATTGAGCTGCTTTAGGCCAGTACGAATGGACACGAATTGTATAGCGCATGACTTGAATCGAATTTTCATATGGATCAGCCTGCCGGAGGCCGAATCAATGTAATGTCCACTGAGGACTGTGCCGAAGACGGTGAAGAAGATTTATGACAAGAAATTCACTGAACTTGCGGAAACGACATCTTCAAGGCGGACATGCTTCCATCATCTGGGGAGAAACCACTAAGTGTGGCCAAACTGTGGGAGATAAGTGGCAATGAGGCTGATGGTAATGGTAGGATCTCGGGACTACCTGCGTGGCGTGCGCAAACCGCGTGGCCGTGAGAGTAGCATCCGGTGTGATAGTCTTGTGTCCGGCGTTTGGTTCCCACTGTGAACATATCACTCTCTCCTTTCATTGAGTCATTGATGGATACACAAAACCTCGTTACATTATTTAACATGACTGGCTAGAGATGTGACGGATGTGCTAATTGGTGTTATGTGTTCATACTTGCCTCTGGGTTTAGGGACTGTCCTAATTTTCTGCAAGTTCATATCCCACAATGGATGGCTGCGTTTTTTGGTTCCATCTTCCTGACTCCATGTTTATGACAATTTTTTTTGAAGTCGCAGATAGGATGTGGAAAATTCTCTTGTCAAAATCCACGTTGAGGAAGATTTATCATATTAACACATTAAATTTGATTGTGAATGTTCCCCGTATGTCTATGCTCCATTTCATTTGTACCAAGGTCTTGTCATGGGTACCAAAGGGACATGACCCACTCTGGCCGTAAAAATGATGCGATTTGCTAGGGAATAGGAATTTTTTTTATTTTGCTGTAGCTTGAGAGACTTCATTTCTTTACTAAAACTACAATATCCATAAGCAATTTTTATTCATGATTTATACTACTGGTAGAGTTAAAAGGGAGAAAATATAAGAGGATGATCTTAAGATATGTTCGGGAAAGAAAAAAAAACTCAAGATACAACAATCTATATTTTGGATTGTTTTTATAAAAATGTTTTCCAAAATCATAAAAAAATTTAGTGAAATAAACACACCACATGTAGACAAGTATTCTGCAGGATTACTCACAGTTACTGGGGCGCTAATATATATATGACAGTTCTTATACTTGTAATTATAATAAATATTATAACAGTAAGAGTCACTAGGGGTGTCAATGGGCAGGGTCTCATAGAGGCCCGACCCGACCCAAAACTTAACGGTACCGAGCTAGGCCCGGCCCGGTACCCGTTATATGTCCCATATTTCGGGCCGGGCCGGGTCGGTAACCCCCCCCCCCCCCCCCCCCCTTCTTTTAAAAAAAAAAATCAAACTGGAAAATTATCAATAAAAACCCTGTAACCAAACCGAAGTTTTACTCTTAACCGGACATCCTCATAGAAGAGCTAGTCATCTGAATCAAACATTACACAGAAGATTATCCCAACGAAAAATCAACAAGGAAGAAATGACAATCACTCTAAAATGTGTACTTAAATTTGAAAACTCCCCAATCCCTCTTAAATACCTAAAAGCCAGTACCATGTTTGAAAGTCATGTACCAGGACGGCAAAACTATATAATTTCGTTTTCTTGATTGTGAAGATGTGGATGTATAAATGTCAACAGTCCGCTAAGCCGCCACAAACTAAACAACATCATGCAGATTATTTGCAGCCACAAATGATTAAAATGCCAAATACAAAGATTATCATGCCTCACTTGAAAAAAGAAAAGAAAAGTATGTACGGTCTAAAACTAAAAGTCACCCATGAACACATTTCTAGTGAATATAACGTTTTACAAATGCTGAGAAATATCCTCATGTTCCAGAAATAAGAGGAATAAGAGCAAATTGTCTCCTAAGTTCACTTCTAAGTAGAGACTTCGAATATTTGCATCCCATAGGCGAACTTCATGATCCAGACTTCCACTTGCAAGGATCTCCGGATACAGGGGATGAAATCTTACCTACAAATTTGAGAAATAACTAAGATGAAACTAAAATAGAGCACTAAATCATACTTAGCATACTCGAAGAGCCCTATAACAGAGACTCATCTACAAAATAGATTCACACCCCACCTATGATCTCCAAAGTAGAAAAACCAGAAAAAGTATTCTACACATCAACGTGCTATCACCCCCAAAAGAAAAAAGACCAAATGTCTTGCAAAGTCTTAAAACATGCAGGAGAATGTAGCTGCCACAAACTATTCTTCCTTTCTCTTGAACCCCAAATTTGTTCTGTTGCAGAAATGATAATCAACAGCAACGGGAACAATGGCCGTAGATATGAAATGAAGAATGCACTCAGATAAGCAGCGAAGCATCAGAATTCAGAGAGCAGACGCGCTACTGTTCACAAATAAACAAATGTGTCGGCAGAGATTATAATGCTTACATAGACAACAAAGTGATGCAGTTGAGGCTTCATTTCTTTAGAAGAAGCTCACTCGAAATCATCAAAATAACATGAAGATAGTCATATGCACCATATAGAATGAGATTGAGATGATAATGAACCTCACCAATACTCTCTTGAACTGACCCTTGCTTGAAAGCCAATTCCTGCTCCCACCTGTTCAGACTGCGAAATTTCAACAACAACAAAAAAAAATTCAAATAAACTCTTATTTCTCTTTCATGGCGTCCCTCCTTACAATAACTAGCAAAAAGAAGGAAAAAAAAAAACAAGAAAAAAAGAAAGAAAGAAATTGCTATACAATTTTCTTTGCAACAATATACCAACATCATCTGGTAAGATAAACTTATCCCTCTCGCTTCACTCTCTGCTAAAACTGGGCTACTGCTTGAAAAGTGCAAAGTCATCTCCACATCCGATAAATTCAACTTACATACAATATGCAACTCGCACTTACTTGAACACCAGCACCGGAGTCCTGTAGACTTTGATTGACAATTCTTGCCCATCAGATTATGTTGCGTGATAGATATCTGCTTAACAAAAGTGAAGAGTGACATAAGGGTCCGGTGACTATATCTATATGCAGCAGTAGCCAAAGTGTACAACATCACAAATGAAATCGTGAAATTATAACAATGATTTTGAAGAAGTTCCGCCTACAATCAATTGCTAATTAAAAAAAAAAAGGAGGTAGCGAGATTAAGCTTTTAAAATGTGGTCTTAATTCTCAAAAATTATTGTAAGAGGGAACATGAATTTAAGGCATACACCCATCAAACAGTTTACTCAGCTATGATTCAGTCAAATTGAAATACTGATTCAGCAAAGAGACAGATTATGTCAGTGGAAGAACAATAGATTTTGGAAATATATTCTGAAAATATACTCTGCCTCTACTTGTTGAGAAATTATTCAGTAGTTACATATGACCAGGTCAGTATCCCACGTGGCGTACGTGCCTCCATTCAAATATCGACACGTGTTTTCTAAGGCCAGCTGGAAAATAGAAAATGCAAGCTCTTTTCTCAATCGACGTGCTCCTCTGGCCGCGAAAAGGACCGTAATAAATGTTAACATTGAAACTGCCGCTCCCATTCCCGCCTAACTCTCTCTCTCTCTCTCTTTCTCATCTTTTCAAGTTTTCGAGGGTCCTTTTTTGAAGAGCAACCAAGGCAGCCTTCCCCCAGTCTCTCTCCGGTTCGTCCCCACCGGCTCCCTCTCCCAAGAGTCCCGCCGGTCGCAGCAACCCCCGAATCTACTCCTCTCATCCTCTCTTCGTGGCCCATCCTTCTTCTCTCTTTCCTCAGAGGATCCCTTAGCTTGCGATTTCGTGCTAGATCTGTTGCTTCATTGATGATTCCATCGGAGTACTCGCGAGAGCCTCCTCGCCACCCTCTCATCGTCAACTCCAAGGTCGCTCTCTCTCTCTCTCTCTCTCTCTCTCTCTCTCTCTCTCTCTCTCTCTCTCTCTCTCTCTCTCTCTCCCTCTCCCGACTCTCGCTTTGCTTTTTCTCGGATTTTTGTTCTATTTTGCTTTCGTTTTTGTCACAATCTGTTTATGTTGCTTTGGTTTCACCCTTTTTTATACTGTTGTGCAATCACTGGAATCCGATGGCGTCTAACGCATGAGGCATTTGGAATTGTACTCTGGCCTTTTAATTGTCGTGTTGTGCAGGCTCCCTTGAAGTTTGACTGGTCAATAATGTCGAAAGATCATAAGAATGCTTCTAATGTACTTTATGCCAGTAGTTGTGTTCTATTTTCTCTTTTTCGTTATAATGCTGGGTAATAATTGACTTTCTACTGCAGGGCTCTTCCGAATTACAATATTACTGCTACTTTACAGGTATCGTTTATTTTTTGCTTGCTCGATGCACATTTCTTGTGCACACGTCGCCAGAGACTATTGTAGTGCCTCTATTTAAGAGGATGAGCAGTTTTCTGATTAATTAAATGTTTGAGGACTGTCTATTTACGCGTTGACGTTGTTTTGCATTCACTGTATATGCGCTTTGGAACGTTTGGTGTCAGTTTCAATTCAACCATTCCATAGCATAAGCTGTTTCTGCTAAAGTGTTTCTCTTGATATTTGCTTTGATCTGGCAATACCAAGAGGGAAATTTTGTAGCTATTTTGTTTTTAGAGTTTAGATGAATTCGTAGGTGTTTTTGAATGTTTTTTTTTAAATGGCGTTTTCTGTCAGATCCTTGTCTTGTTTTTTAGCTGCTTGTGTTGATTTTGGTGTTCTGGATATGGTTAAGCGTTGTTCTAGTTCGACTAGATAGATTTTGGTGTTGATCGGCCAAGATTATTTTAAAGTTGAAAGGTCTGATTGACTATGAAAGTGTGGCTACTTCACATGTAGATCTAATTTCAAAGCAATGCAGAAAAGAATTTTGCCAATTTCAGCTCATGATCTCCATTTGAGAAGACTAAAAGATGCACCAAATACTCGGTTGAAGGACGCTTGAGAAGCAAAAGAAATTAAGATAGCAGCAGGCCTAATGGTGTTATATGATATGAACAAAATGCAGAATTCTTAGTTCTTCTCTTTGCATGATGGATTCATGCTCAATTTTGCCCATTAAAGAGCAGATTTGTAACAATTATTTATCTTTAGAAAAATCTCAATTCTGTAATATGTGCCCTGTTGTAACCAAATAGCTTGCTAATTGCTAGCAACTTGACAATGTCAATTTTTATGAATACTGAATTTATATATTGCTTTCTTTTTCGAGGATTGTTATGAGCATAGTCATCTTTTGATGGCCTGCGAACTTATCTGTTCAAACGTTCCTTTGCTCAGCTTTCTTTTATTTCAAGTCCTCTTATTGTTGTGCATTTTGAATGGGAACAGCAAATAAGGACTACCAGCTATCATGCGTCTCGGTCAAATTGATCAGAAAGAGAGGGGGATAAAATATGTTCATTGAGGCACATTTAAACACACAATACAATCGCAATAGAGAAAATGAACATCATTATATATTTTGATAAATCAAAATGGACATGATCTCAGGCAAAAATTCTCCATACCAGTTCCAGTTTGACCACAAAAGGAAAAAAAAAAACTACTAGTTACAGCATCCAAAACCAATTCTTGATGTCTTTGCTGCTTGAGACTTCACTTTCATCAACCCAAATAGCAAGAATACAAATTTCTGAATCTTTCATGTTGCCATTGGACTTCTCTTCATGTTGGACCTTGTGGTGAGATGCAGGAAGCATATTTAAAGGGCAACTATATATGCTAAAAGTTCCTTGCGAAAGCTAAATCGTTCAAAATTACATCATTATGTCTCAAAACAATCACAACATATGAAGCACAAGCTGGTGATGTGTGCTATCTTGTGCAGCTTCAATACCTGCATCACCATCAACTTCATAAATCAGCAAATAAGCTAAAAAATTCCATCATTAAGAGCAAAAAATAACATTATTTCCAAAGACAGTCAGATAAGAAAGGGCGAAGCTCATTACATTCTCCAAAATGACTCTTGAAAAAGCGAGGGATATTGCGGGACTACTAGCTTCAATGGGCTTCTTTCGGATTGCTTTCACACTCCAGTTGTCTAAAACAATGATCAAATACAACTCAATGTGAGATAAGAAGATTTGCGCTTGTCATATGTTATCGCAAAAAAGTAAACAATTTAAGAACAAATGTCATCACTCTTGAGCATGAAGAGGCTTTTCTCTTTCGCTTCTCCCCAATGCTCTTCATTCTTGTATTTGGTACACCTTTTGGTCTTCTTTGAAGGGGATCACGTACTCGAATTCAGAATTTTCTGCTTCCTCAGTTTCATCATTTTCCATCAATAAATCAACATGATCACCACCTATTAAACATTGCATTTTCTTTGTAATTTGGGAGCGAAAATGCAGCAAAGTTGTAGTTGCAAGCTCCTCGGTAACATCATGATTGGCACTAGAGTTCATAACACTAAAAGCCAACCCGCATCAACCTCTTCAAACGCAGCGTTTTTGATTTAGCTGCACCATGAGAGCTTCGCCCTACCTCATCACAAGGAGTCCCTTGCTTTGCGGCTTTTGTCCACCTCTTCAAAATGTTTTGTGATGGAATACTTGTGACATTCACAACATGAGTCAAGATGCACAAAATATGCCTACACAGCCATCCTTGCATTTCAAATAACTTGCAACTACATTTAATGGTAGAATCGCTCGGATTAAAATGAACAATATGCTTCCTTGCACTACTTTCAGTTCCTAGGATATAAGTACGTAATGGCCCATCAACTTCTGAACTAAGCACATGTTCAGACAAAGCATGCAAGAACTCAGCCTGGAAATTTCTATATATGACATGAGTGTATACATTTGCAGCATGTTTCAAAATTCCACTATTCTCAACCATAATACGTGGCTTTCCTCGAGCACACTCAAAATCATCAACAACTTCAGTGTTGCGCATTTTTTCTGCTTGCTTTTCATATTGATGGACAAACTCGGACAAAGTCATAGTCTTACATGCCATATCCTGAAAAACATTGTTTGTGCTCTCACTTCTTTGTGTGGATCTAATTCCTGCAGAAAAAACATCGCGCCCAAATGCAGGACACCATTTATGCCGCAAGCGATATATACTGTCCAACCACTTGTTATCCCACAAACTCCATTCTTCACACATAGCTTTCCATGTGTTCTCCATTTCAAGTTCACATTCACAGTGATATAGAAGCTTTTGCCAATATTTACTGTGAAAATCCGCCTTTCCAAGAAGATGGGCAATTCCGAACGAAAAAAGAAAAAGAAAAAAAGATGGGCAATATGATGCGTAGCATTTTTTCCAATATGCCATATACACAAACGATGATCAGTATTAGGAAGAACACTTTTAATGACATTTGCCATGGCATGATCTTGATAAGTGAAAATAGTCTTTGGTGCTTTATTGCCCATTACCTTTAAAAAATGATTGAAATGCCCAAACAAATGAAGCAATAGTTTCATCCAATAGAAATGCACAACCAAAGAGAACATTCTTCCAGTGATGATTCAAACCAACAAAAGGTGCGCATATCATATTGTACTTATTCGTACGATAAGTGGTATCAAACACCACCACATCTCCAAAACTTTCATAATCCAACTTGGACACACCATCAGTCCAAAAAAAAAATTGGTCAGTCTCTGTTCATTATCCAGCTGAAATGTATACGAAAAATTGCTTCCATTTGATTGCAAGTAATTAAAATGGTCAATGAGACTTTGACAATCACCCGCACTAATCAGGTTCCTTTTGTTTGCTTGCACATGATTATGACAATCACGTAAAGTAAAACCAACATTATCTAGTCCTCCTGCTTCACCACTAAGGTAGGAATATGCTTTTGTAACCCTTATACCCGCCCCGGTCATAGAAGCCAAAATACTTTTACTAGTATCTGGAATGTGTCGATACGACCGTATCAAGTGTTTTTGTCTATCATCAATGAAAGGATGATTGTGAGAATCCTTAAACTCGACAACTATCCAAACTCCATCTTCAATTTTGAATTTAATGCAAGCTTGACATCCCGTTCTCTTCACTTTTCTATAAACGTCTCTTTGTTCATGAGGCGGGATTGGTGGAGAGTGTCCTTCACAATTACAAAGAAATGTGCATCTACGCAATATTCCTTTACTGTTGTTTGCTATTTGTCCTTTTCGCACTCCAAATCCCTTGGAAATTGCATATGCATTGTATGTATTATAAGCCTCGTCCTCATTAGCAAATGTCATGCCAATTCTAAATTCAAATTCTCTGTTGCCGTTATGCACGATGCTATTTTCCTTTGCAGCCTCTACAATAAAAGAAAAACTAATCATTGAAAAAAGGACAAAGTGAAAACATATTTAGTTATGATAAAAAAAGAGAGTTAAGAGTGCATAAGTTGAGCTAGCTACCGGGATTAGGCCGACGCACATATGTGAAAATGTAAGTTACGAAATCTACCACCCTCGTTAGTCATCACCAGTTACAAGATTGCCTAGGAAGTATGCATCATCCACATAATAGAGAACCCATTTTCACTGGAGAATGAGAGCGATCAAGTTTACCTTCTAGAATTGCTCCATCGACGTGCTCCTCCATTGTCATCTTCTCACCCAGACCTCAAAGTTTCTCTGCATAAATCTTCTTCAAGCCCCTCAACTCTACAAAAACAAAAATACAGGTTGCATCAAACATTAACTGCTCCAGAGGCACAAACAGGGGAAAGGAAAAAAAAATCGAAACTTTAGCGTTTACTAACCTTAATCCATCTTGGGTTCTTGTGTACATTGGCTAATAGCTCAGTATATTGGTTTGCTTGGGGGTTCATTTCCATGGCATGGAAGCAAGCACAGTAATCTTGGGAGGCGACGAAGTCATGGTCGGTCCGAGCTATTTGTGAGAAAAATAAAAAAGAAAAACTCAAGAGCCGAAAATTGGAAGGCCAATAGGTGGCGGAATGAAGGCGACGAGGACGAAGAAAGAGAGGAGAAGAGGGTTTGAGGTGAGGGAAGGAGGGCATTTAATGTTGCTTGTGTCAGGTACACAGAAACGGAAGAGAAAATGGAAGCAAAGAGAGGGATTGAAGTCCATCTTTCAAACGTAAAAGAGGAGAAAGAGAGGGAAGGAGGGCATTTAACGTTGCTTGTGTCAGTCCCTTTTCATTAATGTCATTAATGTGTAGCCTCCAAACGAGAGAAAAAAGAGCTTGCATTTTCTATTTTCCAGCTGGCCTTAGAAAACACATGTCGATATTTGAATGGAGGCACGTACGCCACATGAGATACTGACCTGGTCATATGTAACTACTGAATAAAGTATAAACTCTTATTTCTCCCTTGCCAAAAAAAAAAACAAACAATTGGCAGCAGTAAAAATCTAGTGTCCACGCTTAAATCCAAATCAAAAAGCACCTCCATCTCCCCGACATCTTCGATTTAAAAAACACAAGTCATGTTTTCTTCCGAGGAAGTGGTTTAGGCTTACGAGTGTCGGTGATGCCCTGTGTTGCTTCCAGAAGATGATAAAGAGGTACCCTTTGCCTTACTCGACTGCAATCCGGCCGATTGTTGGGTGCTACAGTGAGGATGAAACATTACTCGACTGCGATCCGGCTGATTGTGCAGCTGCCTTCTTTGGAGGTTATCACCAAAGCTCGCCGATCCAATTTGCAGGTGCCAGAACGATGTGGCCCGTCGCAATCGAAACAGCAGAGGCCGTCGATTCGGCACCAAGGTTCGTCGACTGGTTCCGTGGTTCGTCCTCGGTGAACACGACGAACATAGAGATTTGCTCTGCGATTGTGAGGCTGAGGCAAACTGAGAAAGAGAAGACAAACTCATAAAAGGAGCAACGCTAGGTTTTTTTTTTTTTAAAGTTCCGGGCCTACCTTTTTCTTTTGGGCCGAGCCTCATGCGAAATGGTACCGAGACTCGGCCCGAAAAGTCACCAAATTTTTGCGCCGGACCGGGCCGGCTCGGGCATTTTTGACACCCCTAAGAGTCACTACTATTGTTATACATCCAATAATTAGGAAAAAGAGTGCAGATATTATAATAGATCCAAGAATTATTTATTGCAAGACCCTATAGCGAGTCAGGGCCACAAGCCAAAGGCATATTCCAAAAGTCTTCCAAACAACTAGAGAACCGCAACCAAATGGGTATGAGACACAGTGAATTTAACTTACTTACACAATCCAATTGCACACCCACAGCTCCTGAAGCAACCCACCAATTATAAGTGGCAAGATCAATCAAACAAAATTGGACAAAGAAAAGAACCAGTTTTCCTCTTCAACTATATCAATCCAATTGCACACCCACAACTCCAGAAACTAAGTTCACCAAACAAAATTTTTCATGGGAATGCATTTTCAATTATAGTCTAGGAACTAGAATCTAGAAAAATCCCTTTACATTGCATTTTTTCAAAACATTTCTCCAAAACTAAAGCCTAGATTTTCAATTTAAATATGGAAATGCATATTTATTTGGCCGATTAGGTCTTCAAGCTTCGTTGCTCGGTCTGGCGACAGAAACCCCCCTCCTTGGTTTGGCAAAAAATAAAATCAAAATCTGTCATTAAAGATCCTCAATAAAGCATCTAAGTCGAAGGGCCATCGTCTTGCGTTCACAACCACTTGAGTCATTAGTGCTCTCAGATTTTCAAAATGCGCAAAACCTAAAATAAATTCACATAATCAACATTGGAAAAATGATAGTATTAAATAGATGTTTGTATGGGTTCTAGAAAAAAAAATTACCGTCAATTGGCGGCTCTTGGCTCGTTGGCTCAAAATCCCCGTCGTTGAACAACAGCTGCTCCTCGTATGCCAATTGCGCTTCTAATGCATGCGCATAGGGGAACAAAGCCCGAACAAAATCACATTATGAGCATTAGCAAAATGATATTGTTAAATGTATGTTACAGTGGTCATGAAAAAAAAATTACCAGCGATTGGCGGCTCTTGGCCCATTGCCTCAAAATTCACGTCGTTCATCAGCTTTTCCATTTCCACTTCTATTGCATGAGCATCAAAATCTTCTGCCAGATCATGCTCCGGAGTGGGGGAGGAGCTGCCGGAACTGGGAAAAAATTACCGTCAATTGGCGGCTCTTGGCCCATTGGCTCAAAATCTCTGTCATTGAACAGCAGCTGCTCCACGTATGCCAATTGCGCTTCCAATGCATGCGCATCGGGGAACAAACCCCTAACAAAATCACATTATGAAAATTAGAAAATGATACTATTAAATGTATATTCCAGTGGTCGTGAAAAAAAAAATTACTAGCAATTGGCGGCTCTTGGTCCATTGCCCCAAAATTCACGTCGTTCATCAACTCTGCCACTTCCACTTCTATTGCGTGCGCATCAAATTCTTCCGTCGGATCATGCTTCAAAGCCGGGGGAGGAGCAGCCAGATCCACTGGAACAGGGAAGGAGCTGCCGGAACCACCAGAGCCTTTGCCTCGGGTAGAAACATTCCCCACCTAATCCGATAGGCTTGTCTATTTTCCGGAAAGATAGCTGGGCATAATACTATTCCAGGTTTAGGCGGCCCTATCCCAGTCAAGTGCCTTCGGATCCTTGTGGGGATGTTCTCGTTAACTGCCATACGTTGAAACAAAAAGGGAATGCCCATCTATCCCCAGGCAACAAATATACCTCAACCAACGTAGCAGCCATCTAGTTGAGAAAGAGAGAGAAAATTCTTACCATTTTTCAAATGGTGGTCTAGTTGAGAAAAAAAGTTATCACCTTTTTTTAGAGGGATGATAGAAAAGTCAAATACTTACCTTGGAGATGGTGATACCCTCGGAATGCCGCTCCAAGAAGATCTGAGAAGCAAACGTCGCCCAGTGGTTAGGAGAGACAAAAAGAAAATGAAGATGAAGAACAGAGAAATGAAGATCTATGATGGAGAGCGTCGCAAATCCAGAACTTTAGGGGATTTAATCAACTTTTTTCTTTTTTTATCTAATGACGGACAAGAAAACTCAGGGATATAATTTCAAACACTCACAACACGAGAGGGCGCACATTGGTCCGGCCCACTCAACATTTTTTCCTCCCCACAGCACATTGAATAGCCTCCACCTTCATGCTGATGCACGGCTTCCACCTTTCAAACCTTGGTTGTCTTGTTGTAAGCCTGGGTCTCCTCATCTCGTTGCCCATGAGGAGAGACATTTGGCCGCTACAACCAACCAACGTCACGGCCGCGATGCAGAACCTGGATTCGGGTTCATGTGGGGACCCAACTTGGCTCTCGTGAGGTAAAGAGCAGGGAGAACCGACAAGGTCTCCCTCCTCATTCCTTTCTCCCAATCATATTGGCCCGTTAGCTTCTTGGAGCGACATTTCCCACTAAAGTATTCTCCATCTCCACAAAATTAACAAAAATGTAAGAACTTAGCTGATGTATCCTCACCTAAATAAAAATAACAAAAATGATAAGAACTTTCTCAACTTATAGACGGCGGATCCTACCCGAAACGAGTGGATTTGGTACCCCTAATAGGTGAAAAAGTCTTTTTTGTAACAATACATGCAATATAACGCATTCATATATGAGAAGGATCAGAAGCCACTTGACTATGGGGACTTGTATCTTCCATTTGGATTGTTGTTTAGAGTTGCAAATACTATGACTTTTGTAGTACGTTGAATTAGCTTCTTTGGACTGTAAGATCGCAGAAAACGGAGCTTAGTGGAAGAAGTTATGGCATTAATGATTTCAGCGCGCAATCCATCCATAGAGAACATCAATGTGTATCCATTATGGGTGAGCTTCCATTGACACGTGATTGTCATTCTATCGTTAAATAAGTATAGTTTAAGTAGTCAAAGTTGCATCCTAATGTAAATTTCAATTACATTTCACCAAATCTATTTACTCCAAAAATATTTGCATTTTAATATCGACACTTCACAAAGCTTAAAGTGAAAATTTCCTTGGGATGTGGTCTCGAATCTCCGCAACTTGATATGGTCATACCAACACTTCCCCTTCATTTGTCAAAAAAATAATTCTAGAAAAAATCAATCTCTCTTTTGCATTCTCGGCCACTTGGGCCATTCGGGTAGAAACCCTCCTCCTTGGTTTGGCAAAAAATAAAAGCAAAATCTGTCATTGAAGATCCTCAATAAAGCATCTAAGTCGAAGAGCCTTTGTCTTGCGTTCATAGCCACTTGAGTCATTAGTGCTCTCAGATTTTTAAAACGCGTAAAACCTAAAACAAATTCACATAATCAACATTGAAAAAATGATAGTATAAAATAGATGTTCGTATGGGTTCTAGAAAAAAAAAATTACCGTCAATTGGTGGCTCTTGGCCTATTGGCTGAAAATCCCCGTCGTTGAACAACAGCTGCTCCTCGCATGCCAATTGCGCTTCTAATACATGCGCATAGGGGAATAAAGCCCGAACAAAATCACTTTATGAGCATTAGAAAAATGATATTGTTAAATGTATGTTCCAGTGTCCTAAAAAAAATACCAGCGATTGGCGGCTCTTGGCTCATTACCCCAAAATTCACGTCGTTCATCAACCCTGCCACTTCCACTTCTATTGCATGCACATCAAATTCTTCCGCCGGATCATGTTTCGGAGCCGGGGGAGGAGCAGCCAGATCCACCGGAGCCGGGGGAGGAGCCTCCGAAACCACCGGAGCCTTTGCCTCTGGTGGAAACATTCCCCACCTAATCCGATAGGCTTGCCTATTTTCTGGGAAGATGGCTGGGCATAATACTATTCCAGATTTGGGCGGCCTTATCCCAGTCAAGTGGCTTCGGATCCTTGTGGTGGATATTCTCGTTTACTGCCATACGTTGAAACAAAAAGGGAATGTCTATCTATCCCCAGGCAACAAATATACCTCAGCCAACGTAGCAGCCATCTAATTGAGAAAGAGAGAGAAAAATTCTTACCATTTTTCAAATAGAGGTCTAGTTGAGAAAAAAAGTTGTCACATTTTTTTAGTTGGAGGATAGAAAAGTCAAATACTTACCTTGGAGATGTATGATACCCTCGGAATGCCGCTCCAAGAAGATCTGAGAAGCAAACGTCGCTAGTGGTTAGGAGATACAAAAAGAAAATGAAGATGAAGAACAGAGAAATGAAGAGCTATAATGGAGAGCGTCGCAAATCCAGAACTTTGGGGATTTAATCAACTTTTTTTTATCTAATGACGGACGAGAAAACTCGAGGATATAATTTCAAACACTCACAACATGAGAGGGCGCACATTGGTCCGGCCCACCCAATATTTTTTCCTCCTCACACCACAATGAAATAGCCTCCACCTTCATGCTGATGCACGGCTTCCACCTTTCATACCTTGGTCGTCTTGTTGTAAGCCCGCGTCTCCTCATCTCGTTTCCCATGAGGAGAGACATTTGGCCGCCATAACCACCCAACGTCACGGCCGCGGTGCAGAACCTAGATTCGGGTTCATGTGGGGACTCAACTTGGCTCTTGTGAGGTAAAGAGCAAGGAGAACCCATAAGGTCTCCCTCCTCATTCCTTTCTCCCAATCATATTGGCCCGTTAGCTTCTTGGAGCGACATTTCCCACTAGGGTATTCTCCATCTCAACAAAAATAACAAAAATGTAAGAACTTAGCTAATGTATCCTCATCTAAATAAAATAACTAAAAGATAAGAACTTTTTCAACTTATAGATGGCGGATCCTACCCGAAACGAGTGGATTTGGTGCCCCTAATAGGTGAAAATGTCTTTTTTGTAACAACACATGCAATATAACGCATTCATCTCTGAGAAGAATCAGAAGTCACTTGACTATGGAGACTTGTATCTTCCATTTGGATTGTCGTTTAGGGTTGCACATGTTATGACTTTTGTAGTATGTTAAATTAGCTTCATTTGGACTGTAAGATCGCTTAAAACGGAGCTTAGTAGATGAAGTTATGGCATTAATGATTTCGGCGCGCAATATGTCCATAGCGGACATAAATGTGTATCCATTATGTGTGAGCTTCCATTGACACATGATTGTCGTTCTATCGTTAAATAAGTATAGTTTAGGTAGTCAAAGTTGCATCCCAATGTAAATTTCAATTACATTTCATCAAATCTATTTACTCCAAAAGTATTTGCATTTTAATAACGACACTTCACAAAGCTTAAAGTGTAAATTTTCTTGGGATGTGGTCTCGAATCTCCGCAACTTGATATGGCCATACCAACACTTTCCCTTCATTTTCCAAAAAATAATTCTAGGAAAATCAATCTCTCTTCTACATTCTCGGCCACTTGAGCCATTCGGGTAGAAACCCTCCTCCTTGGTTTGGCAAAAAATAAAACTAAAATCTGTCATTGAACATTCTCAATAAAGTATCTAAGTCGAAGAGCATTTGTCTTGCGTTCACAGCCACTAGAATCATTAGTGCTCTCAGATTTTCAAAATGCGCAAAACCAAAAACAAATTCACGTAATCAATACTGGAAAAATGATAATATCAAATAGATGTTTGTATGGGTTCTAGAAAAAAAAAATTACTGTCAATTGACGGCTCTTGGCCCATTGGCTCAAAATTCCCGTCGTTGAACAACAGCTGCTCTACGTATGCCAATTGTGCTTCTAATGCATGCGCAAAGGGAAACAAAGCTCGAACAAAATCACATTATGAGCATTATAAAAATGATACTATTAAATGTATGTTCCAGTGGTCGTGAAAAAAAAAATTACCAGCAATTGGAAGCTCTTGGCCCATTGCCCCAAATTTCACGTCGTTCATCAACTCTACCACTTCCACTTCTATTGCATGCACATCAAATTCTTCCGCCGGATCATGCTTTGGATTGTCGTTTAGGGTTGCACATACTATGACTTTTGTAGTACGTTGAATTAGCTTCATTTGGACTGTAAGATCGCTTAAAACAGAGCTTAGTGGATGAAGTTATGGCATTAATGATTTCGGCGCGCAATCCGTCCATAGCGGACATCAATGTGTATTCATTATGGGTGAGCTTCAATTGACACGTGGTTGTCGTTCTATCGTAAAATAAGTATAGTTTAGGTAGTCAAAGTTACTTCCTAATGTAAATTTCAATTACATTTCACCAAATCAATTTACACCAAAAGTATTTGCATTTTAATAACGACATTTCACAAAGCTTAAAGTGCAAATTTTCTTGGGATGTGGTCTCGAATCTCCGCAACTTGATATGGCCATACCAACACTTCCCCTTCATTTGCCAAAAAATAATTATAGAAGAATCAATCTCTTTTTTGCATTCTCGGCCACATGAGCCATTTGGATAGAAACCAGCCTCCTTGGATTGGCAAAAAATAAAATCAAAATCTGTCATTGAGGACCTCAATAAAGCATCTAAGTCGAAGAGCCTTTGTCTTGCGTTCATAGACACTTAAGTCATTAGTGCTCTCAGATTTTCAAAATGCGCAAAATCAAAAACAAATTCACATAATCAACATTGGAAAAATGATAGTATTAAATAGATGTTCGTGTGTGTTCTAGAAAAAAAAATTACCGTCAATTGGCGGCTCTTGGCCCATTGGCTCAAAATCCCCGTCGTTCAACAACAGCTGCACCTCGTATGCCAATTGCGCTACAAATGCTTGCGCATAGGGGAACAAAGCCCGAAGAAAATCACATTATGAGCATTAGAAAAATGATATTGTTAAATGTATGTTCCAGTGTCCTGAAAAAAAATTACCAGCGATTGGCGGCTCTTGGCCCATTGCCCCAAAATTCACGTCGTTCATCAACTCTACCACTTCCACTTCTATTGTATGGGCATCAAATTTTTCCGCCGAATCATGCTTTGGATTGTCGTTTAGGATTGCACATACTATGACTTTTGTAGTACGTTGAATTAGCTTCATTTGGACTGTATGATCGCTTAAAACGGAGCTTAGTGGATGAAGTTATGGCATTAATGATTTCGGCGCGTAATCCGTCCATAGCGGACATCAATGTGTATTCATTATGGATGAGCTTCAATTGACGCGTGGTTGTCATTCTATCGTTAAATAAGTATAGTTTAGGTAGACAAAGTTGCTTCCCAATGTAAATTTCAACTACATTTCACAAATCTATTTACTCCAAAAGTATTTGCATTTTAATAACGACATTTCACAAAGCTTAAAGTGCAAATTTTCTTGGGATGTGGTCTCGAATCTCCGCAACTTGATATGGCCATACCAACACTTCCCCTTCATTTGTAAAATAATAATTCTAGGATAATCAATCTCTTTTTTGCATTCTCGGCCACTTGAGCCATTCGGATAGAAACCCTCCTCCTTGGATTGACAAAAAATAAAATCAAAATCTGTCATTGAGGTCCCCAATAAAGCATCTAAGTCGAAGAGCCTTTGTCTTGCGTTCATAGCCACTTGAGTCATTAGTGCTCTTAGATTTTCAAAATGCGCAAAATCAAAAACAAATTCATATAATCAACATTGGAAAAATGATAGTATTAAATAGATGTTCGGATGTGTTCTAGAAAAAAAAAATTACCGTCAATTGGCGGCTCTTGGCCCATTGGCTCAAAATCCCCGTCATTGAACAACAGCTGCTCCTCGTATGCCAATTGGGCTACTAATGCATGCGCATAGGGGAACAAAGCCCGAACAAAATCACATTATGAGCATTAGAAAAATGATATTGTTAAATGTATGTTCCAGTGTCCTGAAAAAAAATTACCAGCGATTGGCGGCTCTTGGCCCATTGTCCCAAAATTCACGTAATTCATCAACTCTACCACTTCCACTTCTATTGCATGTGCATCAAATTCTTCCACCGGATCATGCTTTGAATTGTCGTTTAGGGTTGCACATACTATGACTTTTGTAGTACGTTGAATTAGCTTCATTTGAACTGTAAGATCGCTTAAAACGGAGCTGAGTGGATGAAGTTATCGCATTAATGATTTCGGCCGTCCATAGCGGACATCAATGTGTATTCATTATGGGTGAGCTTCAATTGACACGTGGTTGTCGTTCTATCGTTAAATAAGTATAGTTTAGGCAGTCAAAGTTGCTTCCCAATGTAAATTTCAATTACATTTCACCAAATCTATTTACTCCAAAAGTATTTGCATTTTAATAACGACATTTCACAAAGCTTAAAGTGTAAATTTTCCTGGGATATGGTCTCGAATCTCTGCAACTTGATATGGCCATACCAACACTTCCCCTTCATTTGCCAAAAAATAATTCTAGGATAATCAATCTCTTTTTTGCATTCTCGGCCACTTGAGCCATTCGGATAGAAACCCTCCTGCTTGGATTGGCAAAAAATAAAATCAAAATCTGTGATTAAGGTCCTCAATAAAGCATCTAAGTCGAAGAGCCTTTGTCTTGCGTTCATAGTCACTTGAGTAATTAGTGTTCTCAAATTTTCAAAATGCGCAAAATCAATAACAAATTCACATAATCAACATTGGAAAAATGATAGTATTAAATAGATGTTCGTATGTGTTCTAGAAAAAAAAATTACCGTCAATTGGCGGCTCTTGGCCCATTGCCTCAAAATCCCCGTCGTTGAAAAACAGCTGCTCCTCGTATGCCAATTGCGCTACTAATGCATGCGCATAGGGGAACAAAGCCCGAGCAAAATCACATTATGAGCACTAGAAAAATGATATTGTTAAATGTATCTTCCAGTGTCCTGAAAAAAAATTACCAGCGATTGGCGGCTCTTGGCCCATTGCCCCAAAATTCACGTCGTTCATCAACTCTACCATTTCCACTTCTATTGCATGCGCATCAAATTCTTCCGCCGGATCATGCTTTGGATTGTCGTTTAGGGTTGCACATACTATGACTTTTGTAGTACGTTGAATTAGCTTCATTTGGACTGTAAGATCGCTTAAAACGGAGCTTAGTGGATGGAGTTATGGCATTAATGATTTCGGCGCGCAATCCGTCCATAGCGGACATCATTGTGTATTCATTATGGGTGAGCTTCAATTGACACGTCGTTCTATCGTTAAATAAGTATAGTTTAAATAGTCAAAGGTGCTTACCAATGTAAATTTCAATTACTTTTCACCAAATCTATTTACTCCAAAAGTATTTGCATTTTAATAACGACATTTCACAAAATTTAAAGTGCAAATTTTCTTGGGATGTGGTCTCGAATCTCCGCAACTTGATATGGCCATACCAACACTTCCCCTTCGTTTGCCAAAAAATAATTCTTGGATAATCAATCTCTTTTTTGCATTCTCGGCCACTTGAGCCATTCGGATAGAAACCCTCCTCCTTGGATTGGCAAAAAATAAAATGAAAATCTGTCATTGAGGTCCTCAATAAAGCATCTAAGTCGAAGAGCCTTTGTCTTGCGTTCATAGCCACTTGAGTCATTAGTGCTCTCAGATTTTCAAAATGCGCAAAATCAAAAACAAATTCACATAATCAACATTGGAAAAATGATAGTATTAAATAGATGTTCGTATGTGTTTTAGAAAAAAAAATTACCCTCAATTGGCGGCTCTTGGCCCATTGGCTCAAAATCCCCGTCGTTGAACTACAGCTGCTCCTCGTATGCCAATTGGGCTACTAATGCATGCGCATAGGGGAACAAAGCCCGAACAAAATCACATTATGAGCATTAGAAAAATGATATTATTAAATGTAAGTTCCAGTGTCCTGAAAAAATATTACCAGCGATTGGCGGCTCTTAGCCCATTGCCCCAAAATTCACATCGTTCATCAACTCTACCACTTCCACTTCTATTGCATGCGCATCAAATTCTTCCGCCGGATCATGCTTTGGATTGTCGTTTAGGGTTGAACATACTATGACTTTTGTAGTACGTTGAATAAGCTTCATTTGGACTGTAAGATCGCTTAAAACGGAGCTTAGTGAATGAAGTAATGGCATTAATGATTTCGGCGCATAATCCGTCCATAGCGGACATCAATGTGTATTCATTATGGGTGAGCTTCAATTGACACGTGGTTGTCGTTCTATCGTTAAATAAGTATAGTTTAGGTAGTCAAAGTTACTTCCCAATGTAAATTTCAATTACATTGCACCAAATCTATTTATTCCAAAAGTATTTGCATTTTAATAACGACATTTCACAAAGCTTAAAGTGCAAATTTTCTTGGGATGTGGTCTCGAATCTCCGCAACTTGATATGGCCATACCAACACTTCCCCTTCATTTGCCAAAAAATAATTCTATGATAATCAATCTCTTTTTTGCATTCTCGGCCACTTGAGCCATTCGGATAGAAACCTCCTCTATGGATTGGTAAAAAATAAAATCAAAATCTGTCATTGAGGTCCTCAATAAAGCATCTAAGTCGAAGAGCCTTTGTCTTGCGTTCATAGCCACTTGAGTCATTAGTGCTCTCAGATTTTCAAAATGCGCAAAATCAAAAACAAATTCACATAATCAACATTGGAAAAATGATAGTATTAAATAGATGTTCGTATGTGTTCTAGAAAAAAAAATTACCGTCAATTGGCGGCTCTTGGCCCATTGGCTCAAAATCCTCGTTGAACAACAGCTGCTCCTCGTATGCCAATTGCGCTACTAATGCTTGCGCATAGGGGAACAAAGCCCGAACAAAATCACATTATGAGCAATAGAAAAATGATATTGTTAAATGTATGTTCCAGTGTCCTGAAAAAAAATTACCAACGATTGGCGGCTCTTGGCCCATTGCCCCAAAATTCACGTCGTTCATCAGTTTTGCTATTTTCACTTTCATACGCATCAAATTCTTCCGCCAGATCATGCTTCGGAGCGGGGAGGTGCCGCCGGATCGCCGGAGCAGGGGGAGAAGCCGCCGGAACTGGAAAAAAAAAATTACATTCAATTGGCGGCTCTTGGCCCATTGGCTCAAAATCTCCGTCATTGAACAGCATCTGCTCCACGTATGCAAATTGCGCTTCCAATGCATGCGCATCGGGGAACAAACCCCGAACAAAATCACATTATGAGCATTAGAAAAATGAAACTATTAAATGTATGTTCCATTGGTCGTGAAAAAAAAAATTACCAGCAATTGGCGGCTCTTGGCCCATTGCCCCAAAATTCACGTCTTTCATCAACTCCGCCACCTCCACTTCTATTGCATGCACATCAAATTCTTCTGCCGGATCATGCTTCGGAGCCGGGGGAGGAGCAGTCAGATCCACCGGAGCTGGGGGAGGAGCCTTCATAACCACCGGAGCCTTTGTCTCGGGTGGAAACATTCCCCACCTAATCCGATAGGCTTGTCTATTTTTCGGAAAGTTGGCTGGGCATAATTCTATTCCAGGTTTGGCCGGCCCTATCCCAGTCAAGTGCCTTCGGATCCTTATGGTGGATGTTCTCGTTTACTGCCATATGTTGAAACAAAAAGGGAATGCCCATCTATCCCCAGGCAACAAATATACCTCAGCCAACGTAGCAGCCATCTAGTTGAGAAAGAGGAAAAATTCTTACCATTTTTCGGATTGAGGTCTAGTTGAGAAAAAAAAGTTATCACCTTTTTTTAGTTGGAGGATAGAAAAGTCAAATACTTACCTTGGAGATGGATGATACCCTCGGAATGCCGCTCCAAGAAAATCTGAGAAGCAAACGTCGCCCAGTGGTTATGAGAGACAAAAGAAAATGAAGATGAAGAACATAAAAATGAAGAGCTATGATGGAGAGCGTCGCAAATCCAGAACTTTTGGGGATTTAATCAACTTTTTTTCCTTTTTTTATCTAATGACGGACGAGAAAACTCGGGGATATAATTTCAAACACTCACAACACGAGAGGGCGCACATTGGTTCGGCCCACCCAACATTTTTTCCTCATCACACCATAATGTAATAGCCTCCACCTTCATGCTGATGCATGACTTCCACTTTTCAGACCTTGGTCGTCTTGTTGTGAGCCCGCGTATCCTCATTCCGTTGCCCATGAGGAGAGACATTTGGCCGCCACAACCACCCAATGTCACGGCCGCGATGCAGAGCCTGAATTCGGGTTCATGTGGGGACTCAACCTGGCTCTCGTGAGGTAAATAGCAGGCAGAACCCATAAGGTTTCCTTCCTCATTCCTTTCTCCCAATCATATTGACCCGTTAACTTCTTCGAGCGACATTTCCCACTAGGGTATTCTCCATCTCCACTAAAATAACAAAAATGTAAGAACGTAGCTAATGTATCATCATCTAAATAAAAATAACAAAAAAGATAAGAACTTTCTCAACTTATAGATAGCGGATCCTGCCCGAAACGAGTGGATTTGGTGCCCCTAATAGGTGAAAACGTTTTTTTGTAACAATACATGCAATATAACGCATTCACCTCTGAGAATGATCAGAAGCCACTTGACTATGAGGACTTGTATCTTTCATTTGGATTGTCGTTTAGGGTTGCATATATTATGACTTTTGTAGTACGTTGAAGTAGCTTCATTTGGACTATAAGATCGCTTAAAATGGAGATTAGTGGATGAAGTAATGGCATTAATGATTTCAGCGCGCAATCCGTCCATAGCGGACATCAATGTGTATACATTATGGGTGAGCTTCCATTGACACGTAGTTGTCGTTCTATCTTAAATAAGTATAGTTTAGGTAGTCAAAGTTGCAGCCCAATGTAATTTTTAATTACATTTCACTAAATCTATTTACTCCAAAAGTATTTGCATTTTAGTAACGACACTTCACAAAGCTGAAAGTGCAAATTTTCTTGGGATGATCTCGAATCTCTGCGTCTTTATGTGGCCTTATCAACGCTTCCCTTTCATTTGCCAAGAAATAATTCTAGGAAAATCAATCTCTCTTCTGCATTCTCGGCCACTTGAACCATTCGAGAAGATAGTTGGGCATAATACTATTATAGATTTGGGTGGCCCTGTCCCAGTCAAATGCCTTCGGATCCTTGTGGGGATGCTCTCGTTGACTACCATACGTTGAAATAAAAAGGGAATGCCCACCTATCCTCAGGCAACAAATATACCTCAGCTAATGTAGCAGTCATCTAGTTAAGAAAGAGTGATAAAGTTCTTACCTTATTCGAGCAGTTTACTAGTGGAATCTAGCCAATTGGCTTATAGCCGAATAAGTGGACGTAGGCTCAACCAAAGCCGAACCACAATAAACCTCATGTGCATTCTTCTCTATCCCTTACTCTGATCATATCATATATCTTGTGATAGTTGAACTGCATATGAATTGCTCAACGTGATATACTATGCTTCAATCTTCTAAGACGTCTGTTGACACCTGATTTTTTACCATTTATTATTGTGATTTTTATTCTTTAAAATTAATTAAAAATATCAAAAAATGTCATAAAAATCAACTTTGGAAGCCTTGGTTTAGCCTTAGGAACCAATTTTGAACAAAAAATATTTTTCGGTATTTTAAATATTTTTCGAGTTTATTTAATTATAAAAATACCCAAAAAATCAGAAAAATACCATTCGTGGTCAGAAAAATACCCAAAAATATTCGATAATTTTGTTTTAATTTCCTCTTCAAGTGTGTCACTTTAAATCTCAAAAATTCGGCTCGGGTCACTATGTTCCTTCACAAACATAAACCCGAACCGAGCCTAAAAAAAATAATAATAAATAAATTCCTTTTCGAGTCTTTTAGTTTTCAATTCTCACTTTTTATAAGCTATGACATTGGATTCTAAAGTCTTAAAGTGCAATTAGGTCAATTTGCCCTCCAATTTAATCAATTTTTACCAAAAGGGCTTAATTGCACATTTTTCTTTCAATTAGTCCCCGGTTTCACGGATATATATGTATGCTCTACGTATTTATACTTCATACGTATTTATACGTTATGCATATTTGTACTATTTGGTAACCTCTTTAACTCTTGTAATAATAATAATGGTTATTATTTTTAACACCTTTATTAGTGCCTTTTTTTTAGCATTTTTGTATTGTGAGTGCTATTGCTAGTGCTATTTTTAAATAGCATTTTTGTATTATAAATTGTGAGTGCTATTGTTAGTGCTATTTTTAAATGACATTTATTTATCATAAATTGTGAGTGCTATTGTTAGTGCTATTTTTAAATGGCATTTATTTATCATAAATTGTGAGTGCTATTATTAGATAGAATTTATAATTGTTAATGCTATTTTTAAATAGCATTTTTGTATTATAAATTGTGAGTGCTATTGTTAGTGCTATTTTTAAATAGCATTTTTGTATTATAAATTGTGAGTGCTATTGTTAGTGCTATTTTTAAATGTCATTTATTTGTGAGTGCTATTTTTAGATAGAATTTATAATTGTTAGTGCTATTTTTAAATACAATTTATTGAAAGGTATTTTTGGCTATAAAAAGATGGCAAGAGTTTTGGGGTTGAGGGAGAGAGACATTTTGTAGAGTGTGCAAATTTTTGAGAGCTTAGAGAGAAGAACACAAACACTCTCTATATTCTCACAATCTTGAGTGAGCAAAATATACTAAGTTCGGAATATTGATTCCGCATATTGCTAGCACAATTGTTGTGGAGTTATTAGTCGTCTCCCCGTTCGTCAATTGGTGGTGCATCCGAACTAGATGCCTAACATTTGTGGAGGCTGAGATCGAAGAACATCGAACCGACACCTCCGTTCAAGCACACTACGAGAGGTAATCTATTTACTCCCTTTGAGACTTTGTGATTTTTTTCGATTGAAATGCACGAAGTACGCCTCTGGAGATACATGTATGGGTTGTTATTTATTTCTGCTACGTGTTACGTGGATCCCAACAGTGGTATCAGAGTCAATCCTTAGGTGTTTTCGTGCATTTAATTGATTTTTTGCAATTTTTGCAATACTATGGCCAATATGTATTAACGAATTGTTCGTCTTACATGGCTAATGGAGGTTGATTATTTTATATGATAAATTAATCAACGTAGAAAAAATTGAGACTAAATCAATTTTGAATCGAAAATTTATGGCTATCTTATTTTACATAAAAATTCTGAATATGATTCAACGTAGAATTTTTATTGTGCCTTCCTAAGTTTTAAATTGTGAATTTATTACTTACGTGAAAGGGTGGTGATCATGGAAAAATCCCTAATCAATGTGATTGATGTATATATGAATGTATGATGATTATTTATATATTTGGGGTTGTAGTTATTAAATGGAGGCTGCGTACTCCTTTTATTTTTCATGTAATCTTTATTTTTAGCATAGTCAATTGTTGATGTAAATGCTACGAGGATTACGTGGGGGAGCCTTTTAAGTCGGCGAGCTCTTTGGGGCCCAATTCTTGAAGAGTTCAAGAAACCAAGAAGAAGCGAAGAGCGGCTCTCCGTTATTAAAATATTAAAATGATTAAATGTGGTCTCATTGGCTCGAGACCCATTAAATCATAATTCCATGATCACCACGTAGGATAGATGTTTATGTGATTGACATCTATTTATTTATTATGATTACGTGAGCATGTTAAACTGGTTAATGTGCAAAGTCAGACTTACCTCACCCAAAATTGCGCCTGCATGAAATCCTAGTTAGGAAAATCACTAGCGTTAGGTACCGAAAGGGCGTTGGTAACGACACCAGCGTAACCAAGTCCCCGAACCCAAAAACTCTGATTCCGTAGAACTGGTCGATCTCTCCCAATCGATCAGTAAGGTTTCCGGTCAACCCTCCAAGAAAGACCGGGTGGCGACTCCAAATGCATGCACAAGTTGTACATGCCACCACGACCACACTAAGGTCGAAAGCGATCGACTCTTATCGTCGAATCCTTCTGAAAAATACTCCCGCCGCGATTTGGTATGGGCCTGGGAGGGCTCGCGCCGATCCAAGACCCGCGATCGGTAATCCATTAGCCACGTCCGCTTTCGGACGGGTCGCGACAACGTCTTAATAACGCCAGCGCAATTTGAATTCCGCGATAAATATTGAAAATGCACTTAATCACATATTCACCATCTTCTAGGTAATAACACTAAGCACAACAATTGCCACAGAAAATGCATTCCTACCTATGCCCGGGCAACAAATTCTCTAGGTTCTAATATTCACTTCGATTCGTCATCATGATTATACAAAATAGAAAAGGTGGTCAGACTCACAAGCCCAAAAGTTTTGTCCCATTTGGATTTGTGACACATTCTCCATTCATATCCCCCCTATTCATTTCCTTCTTCTTTTGCCTTCATCTTTAAATTCTTTCTCTCCCTCCTCATTCCTTTCTCCCAATCACACTGGGCCATTAGTTTCTTGGAGCGGCATTTCCCACTAGGGTATTCTCCATATCCACAAAAATAACAAAAATATAAGAACTTAACTGATGTATCCTCATCTAAATAAAAACAACAACAAAAAGGTAAGAACTTTCTCAATTTGTACATGGCGAATCCTACCCGAAACGAGTGGATTTGGTGCCAGCTAATAAGTGAAAACTTCTTTTTTGTAACAATACATACAATATAACGCATTCATCTCTGGGAAGGATTAGAAGCCACTTGATTATGAGGATTTGTATCTTCAATTTGGATTGTCGTTTGGGGTTACACATACTATAACTTTTGTAGTACATTGAATTAGCTTTATTGGACTGTAAGATCGCTTAAAACAGAGCTTAGTGGATGAAGTTATGACATTATTGATTTTGACGCGCAATCCATCCACAGCGAACAGCAATGTGTATCCATTATGGTCGAGCTTCCATTGACACGTAGTTGTCGTTCTATCATTAAATAATCATAGTTTAGATAAGTCAAAGTTGCATCCCAATGCAATTTTCAATTACATTTCACCAAATCTATTTACTCCAAAAGTATTTGCGTTTTAGTAAAGACACTTCTCAAAGCTAAAAGTGCATATTTACTTGGGATGTGGTCTTGAATCTCCGCTACTTGATATGGCCATAGAAACGTTTCCCCTTCATTTGTCAAGAAATAATTCTAAGAAAATCAATTTCTCCCCTGCATTCTCGACTATTTGAATCATTTGTCATTTCTGAATTCCGAACTGTTGCACACTTGAACCAAGATCACCTAAGCATTTTGAAATACTATTAAATGGCACTGAAGATGAAGATGCATACCTTCATCAAAAGGGTGTTCGCCTACTATAAAATGGACATCGGGTGGGTTTTCCTCCTTGAGCGGCCCCTGAAATTCTCGTCCACCAGAGCTACGTGGATCATAATAGGAACACGTGGAGCAGCCGAGGCCATATGATGAGCCGCCGGAGTAGGAACAAGCTATTCTCCCATTACAAAAATGAATGCCGAGTGAGTCATCCTCCTCGAGCAGTAGCAGTTGTAGCACCCCCCAATCCTCGTCCACCGAAGCCACGGAAGGAGCTTCTGGAGCCAGGTGGGCCGAAACATGAGCAGGTGGGGCCGGAACAAGAGTAGACGGAACTGCGGGGGTCGGAACATGAGCTGTCGAAGCTGGAACAAAGTGTTAGCCTACAACAAAATGGACATCGGGTGAGTCTTCCTCCTCAAGTGGTAGCAGTTATAGCACCTCCCTAATCCTCGTCCGTCGGAGTGGACCGGAGCCACGAGGATCGAAACAGGAGCCTTGAGGCTGGAACAAGAGTTGCCAGAGCTGGTGCCTCCTGTTTTGGCTCATCAGGAAAGAACATACCCCACCTAGGGCGAATCACGTATCTATTCGCAGCTTGGATACCTTCACGTAATATAATTCTCGGTCTTCCATGGGCGCTCTCACCTCGGTCAAATGGATTCGGATCCTTCCCAAGGTTGAATTCCCTCTCTTGTAGTCATTCCCACAGAAAATGTGTTTCTACCTATGCGCGGGCAACAAATTCACCAGATTTCAGTATTCACTTCGATTCGCTATTATGATTACACAAAATAGAAAAAGGTAGTCAGACTCACGAGCCCAAAAGTTCCGTCTCATTTGGATTTGCGACACATTCTCCATCCACAACCCTCCCTCTTCATTTCCTTCTTCTTTCTCTTCTTTCGCTCTTTATCTTTAAGTTTTTTTTTCTCTCCCTCATCATTTCTTTCTATCAACCATCCTGCGCTGTTTGCTTCTTGGAGCGGCACTTCCCACTATGACATTCTCCATCTCCACAAAAATAATAAAAAGGTATGAACATTGCTGATGTATCATCATCTCAATAAAAACAACAAAAAATACTAATTTTCTCAACTTGTATATGGCAGATCCTACCCTAAACGAGTGGATTTGGTGCCCGTTAATAGGTGGGAATGTCGTTTTTTAACAATGCATGTAATCTAACGTATTCATCTCTGAAAATGATCAAAAGCCACTTGATTGTGAATACTTGTATCTTCGATTTTGATTATCGTTTGAGGTTGCACATACTATGACTTTTGTAGTACTTTTTTTTTTTGGTCGAAAGACTTTTGTAGTACTTTGAATTGGCTTCATTTGGACTATAAGATCACTTAAAACAGAGCCTAGTGGATGAAGTTACGACATTAAAGATTTCGGCGCGCAATCCGTCCACAACGGACAGCAATGTGCATCCACTATGGGCGAGCTTCCATTGAAACGTAGTTGTCGATCTATCGTTAAATAAGTATAGTTTAGGTAAGTCGAAATTGCATCCCAATGCAATTTTCAATTACATTTCCCCAAATCTATTTACTCCGAAAGTATTTGCATTTTAGTAAAGACACTTCTCAAAGCTGAAAGTGCAGATTTACTTGGGCAATGTGGTGTTGAATCTATGCTACTTGATATGGCCTTAGAAACGCTTCCCCTTCATTTGCCAAGAAATAATTCCAAAATATCTGGTCGAACATTCTCAACAAGTCATCCAGGAAAATCAATCTCTCTCCTGCATTCCCGATCACTTGAATCATTTGTCCTCTCAGAATTTCGAACTGTTGCGCATCTGAACCAAGATCACCTAAGTATTCTGAAATACTATTAAATGGCCCTGAAGATGAAAATGCATACTATTGAGAAAAACCTCTAGATGATTTTGAAGTTGACAAAACAATTCAAGTACTCTTGAGTTTCGAAATAATGCCGTGGAATACTTATTTTCCAGATTGTCCTTTGGTGCGGGGATGCACATGATTGAATCTGGCAAAAAAAATTTGCTCAGACGTGATTTCTGAGGGACTCAGATGCTGTGTCGAGCTCAGACATTGAGTAAAGATAGCTCAAACGTTGGAATGATGCTCAAGCTCTGAGTGGAGTATTCACGTGCAGTAATCAGAAGTTGAAGAGGACTTCGAAATATACTTAATTGATACATTACAACGGATCAATCAAAGATGCGAAATCAAGGAGACATACACGACTTTCCAAATGAATGAAATCATCTATGAAAACACAGGATCATAATTATATGGGCGGCGATTTGATTCGAACGGGGAAAACTTTCCATTTGGCGATCCCCAACGATTACGAGATCTTCTTTTTGTATTTATCTTGTCTAAACGGAAAGTTTTGGAGAGACCTCTTCTGGAAGCCTTGCAACGGTTAGATTGGAGGCGGAGGAGTATAAAAGACGTCTCAAAGCTGAAGGGAAACAAGATTGGCGTTAAGAGGAAAAAGTGTTCATAATTCTTAGATCGAGAGTACTTCATTTTATACATAATTCTTGATTCATCCATTGTAATTGTGATGATATGTATACAAGAGTGTTGAGCGTTAGGTGTGGGATCCTACGTTTCAAGGAGATCACTAAGCTGTAACTTCTCAAGTAGTTTACTAGTGTAATCCAGTCGATTGACTGATAGCCGAAGAAGTGGACGTACGTTCAACCAAAGCCGAACCACTATAAACCCTATGTGCAGCCTTCTCTATCCCTTACTCTAATCATATCGTATATCTTGTGATAGTTGAACAGTATATGAATTGTTCAACGTGATATATTGTGCTTCAATCATATGAGACGTCTTAATAATGCTAGTACAATTTGAATTCTATGATAAATATTGAAATTGCACTATAATTACCTATTCACCCCCTCTAGGTAATAACGCTAGCCACAACATGTGTTTCTTCGATAACTTATTGAGGATGCTCAACAAGAGATTCTGATTCTATTTCTTGACAAACGAAGGCCGAAGGTTTCTATGGATACAGCAAGCAACAAAGTTTGAAAAATTGGCCAGCCAAATAAATATGTATTTTCATTTAAATTGAAAATCTTGACCGATTTAGTTCAGCTTCAAGGAAATGCCTTTAGAAAAATGCAAACACTTTTGAAGTAAAGATATTTGTTGAAATATAATTGAAAAATGCGTTGGGATGCAACTTCGACTTAACTAAACTATACTTAAGTAATTTGTTCATTTTGGACGGATTGCGCGTCGAAATTGTGAAGGCCATAACTTCCTCCGCCAAGCTCTTTTTTAAGCAGTCTTGCAGTCCAAATGAAGCTAATTCAACGTACTAGAAAAGTCATAGTATGTCCAACTCAAACAATAGTCAAAACCGAAGCTACAAGCTCCCACATTCAAGTTGCTTCTGATCCTTCCTAAGGATGAATGCGTTATATTGTATGTATTGTAACAAAAATGACATCCCCACCTATTGACGGGCATCAAATCTACCTCGTATCAGGTAGGATCCGACATCTACAAGTTGAGAAAGTTCTTACCTTTTTTTTGTTATTTTTTTTATATGAGGACACACCAGCCAAATACTTACCTTTTGTTATTTTTGTTGAGATAGAGGATATCTTAGTGGGAAATGCTGCTCCAAGAATCAAACGGCACAGTGTGGTTGGGAGAAAGAAATAAGGAAGGAGAGAAAAAGAACTGAAGATGAATAGTAATAAAATGAGAAGAAGAAGGAAAGGAAGAGGGAGGGTTGAGAATGGAGAGTGTGTTTGTCGCAAATCCAAATGGAATAGAACTTTTGGCCTCTTGGCTCTAACCACCTTTCTTTTTTGTATAATCATGGTGGAGAAACCACGAAAAAAGGGATATCAATCTCACTAAATACAACAAAAAGGTAAGAACTTTCTCAATTGTAGATGGCAGATCCTACTTAAAACGAGGTGGATTTGGTGCCCGTTAATAAGTGGGGATACTGTTTTTATAACAATACATACAGTATAAAGGCATTGGGAAGGTTCAGAAGCAACTTGACTAGAGTAGGGCCGCCTAATACAAATCCTGAAATTATATTTTGTGCAGCTATCTCCGGGCAGATAGAGAAGTATATCAAAATAGGTCGAATTTATTTTTAGTCCCTTAGGCGGCGGCTCCGACGGCTCTTGTCCCTGTTTCGGTGGCTCCAACGGCTCTCGTTTTATGGAAGCATGCTCTAGAGAGGTGCTAATTTTGATGCCGTTTCACTGGTAGAGCTTCTGTTAAACGACAAATACCCACCCAATATGGATTTTGTAATGGACCAAGAGCCACTTGTAATGGGCCAAGAGCCAATTGATGGTAAGATAGTTTTGTTCAGGACCCACTCAACATAGATTTAATAGTATCATTTTTCCAAATGTTGACGTGATTTTGGTTCACAAAGTTTAGAATTCTCAAACCATTAATGGCTCAAGTGGCCCCAAACGCAAGATAGATGCTGTTCTTTTCAGACGAGTTATTGAAGATGTTTAATGAGAGATTCTGGTTCTACTTCTTGCAAAACAAAGGCGGATGGTTTCTATCGCCACAACAAATAATGGAGCTTGAAGAGCTAATTGGCCAAGTAAATATGCGTTTTCATATTTAAATTGAAAATCTGGATGGATTTGGTTTAGCTTTGGAGAAATGTCTTTGGAAAATTGCAAGGAAATGAGATTTGTCTAAATGCAAATACTGTTTCGTAGACTATAATTGAAAATTGGGAAAAAATTTGTTTAGTAAACTTAGCTTAGAAAGTCCTTAGTGTGCCAATTGGAGCTGTGGGTTTCTGTGTCAATTGGAGTGTGTAATTAACTTGAATTCACTATGTCTCATATCCATTTGCTTACGGTAAAATTTTTTGTCGCGAAACTGTTTGGAAGGTTTAAATCAGTTTATAGTATGCCTTTGGCTTGGGGCATTGACCCGCTATAGGGTCTAGCAAGAAATAATTCTTGGATATATTACAATGTCTGCAGTGTTTTTCCTAATTACATTACAAGTCTTATGAATGAAATGGAGCACAAACATGCGCCTCCAATGACAAGGAACAAAATTTAATGGGTCAATATGATAAATTTTCCTCAATGTGCAGTGGATTTTGGCAAGAGAATTTCCCACATCCTATCTACGACTTCAAAGAATCGTTCATAAACAGGGAGTCAGGAAGATGGAAGGGAAAAACGCAGCCATCCATTGCGGGATATGAACTTGTAGAAAATTAGGACAATCGCTAAACCAGACGCAAGTATGAACACATAACGCCAATTAGCACATCGATCACATCTCTAGCCAATCACGTTAAATAATGGAACGAGGCTGGCAGATCCATCGATGAACTCAACGAAAGGAGAGAGTCATACCAGAACATGTTCACAGTGAGAACAAACGTGATGAAGTTTGATCCACTTTTGCTTTAGTGGTGGAGAGTAATATATATATATAAGGGGGTCTTGGTTCTTCATTTGTATGTACACTTCCATGCAAAGAAGATGCAGTCTCATGTGGAAGAAAGCCCTCGAATGGGAATGGGAGATTATACTTTGTAAGTTTTTATTCATTAGTTTTATTTTAAATATCCATTTATCATGTTGACCTTCTTGCCATTATTTCTTCTATATTTCATACCTAAATACACACACTTATGCGAAATACCCAATAGTAATATCAAAGCCACGTTCACAATTCGTTGGTTTTGCGCGTTTGTTCGAACCAACTTCACACAAAAACCAACAAGAAAATTCAGACACAAGATTATCACATGAGATGCTGCTCTCGCCGCCAAGCGGTTTGCGCACACCTTCCCTGGTAGTCCCAAGATTCTACCATTACCATCAGAGTCGTTGTCACTTAATTATCTCGCGCAGTTTCGCCGCACTTAGTGGTTTCTCCACAGATGATGGAACCTGGAGGCACTTAGACATTGAAGATGTTGTTTCCCGAAAGTTACAATGAATTTTCTTGTCATAGATCTTCTTCGCTGTGTTCAGCGTGAATCCAGCGTCCTGGGCAAGATTTTAGGTGGAGGTGCAAATATGTCGTGCCGACTAAGCTCTTTGGTTTTAGCATGATAGTTCTGCTTTTTCAACATCCCGTCTGACTCAGTTTCCAGCGTCCCGCTCCATTTGCGGTCTAGTGGTCGTGACCCTCTACTAAGGCCAGCGAGGGCATCGCAAGCCCTTGTGGGCCGTCATAGTGGCCTGCGAGGGCCATTACGCTCTCGACTCGGCAGATCTAGCATCGTGAACCCCGCGATGGCGTGGCGGCCCTCGCTGGCCACATCGAGAGCAGGCAAGGGCTGCGGGGGCTTGGCAGCCATTTGAATAGAAAAGGAAAAAAATCTAAAAATCTATAAAAGAAAACCCAAAAACTGAATCGAACTAGATTTTCGGTTCGGTTCGTATTCGATTCCGGTCCTCATTTGGTTTTGTTCAGCCACTTTAAAAAAAAGTTGCACTGTGAACTTGACAATCTAATTTTGATTGATTGATTGATTCTTGATCATAAATTCCACAGGTCTTGGCTTTTTCTTAGCCAATGAGGGAAGAATGCTACACGAGGAAACACAATTTGTAGGGTCATCATGAGCGAACGTGATGCATAATTTCCCTTCCGTAACTTTTTAGATAAGGCAAACGTTAAATTCTGAACGACGCTTTAACCTGATTAGTGATTACGCAGTGATCTCATTTGATCGAACTTTCGACCACTACCGCATCAGCGGTCGATCCCCTCTCTTAACACTTTTCACACTACATGCTTTTAGGCCATAAGTTCATATTATACCACCAGAGTTACCCAATTCTTACTAGGATTACCAGCCGCCATGAAGCATTGGAACAGTTTCTTGGACTTTGATAAAACTTGCTACATCTTACTACACCACGGTGAAAATGAGTTACGTCAATTTCTATAGCATTAAGAGATATGAAGCGTTGGAATGGTTCCTTCAAGCGCGTCCGTTGCGTCCAAGTCAAGAACACATGAAATTTTCTTCCCACATTGACCGTCGTGTCTCTAGAATTCAGTACGCCTCTGCCTGATAGAGACAAAACCCGAGCTAGTATGATTCCTTGTCAACAAACCTTTGCCAGTACCAATGCCTCTCCCACACCACATGCATCGCGTCCAGTGGAACCCCCTTCGTCTCTGGCAAGAAGAGCACCACAAACACCGTCATCGCGGCGATCCAAGAGGCGTAGAACAGGAAAGTTCCGAACTTGAAGTGGCACAACATGGTCAAGAATGTCTGCGACAGCACAAACGTGACCGCGAAGTTCACGGCCACGCTGATGCTTTGCCCCGTGGGGCGAATCTTCATGGGGAATATCTCGCTCGGGATGAGCCAGCTTAGGGGACCCCATGACCAACCGAACCCTGCCGCGTAGATGCACATCAGCACCAGCACTAGTATCGCGTAGCCCTTGCTGATGCGCTCCGTGCCAGAAGTGCCAGTCGTCGCGGCCAAGACACACGCCACACCAACCTAAAAAATAAACGAACAAGGTTTAAATTTCAAAATTGCGTAGGATCACGGCTCATGCATTGCTAATAAAGCAAGGGGCTAATTACGTACCTGACAGAGGAACATCTGCACTCCACCCTCAATGAACAAACACCTCCTCCCACATCGATCCACCACAAACGTAGACACCAGAATCGATCCCAAGTTCACCAACCCAAGTATTATAGCAGCTATCAGAGCGGAGTCACTCCCGAATCCCACGGACTGAAACAAAACGGGAGCGTAGAATGCAATGATGTTGATCCCTGTAAGTTGCTGAAAGAATGGGATCGCTATCGACATCACGAGGTGAGGCCTGTACTGCCTCTCGAAGATCGTTACAAAGGGCTCTTCCTTGACGGCCCTCGCTATCTCACTAGACCTGATGAGCTCCGCGAGCTCGGGCTCAATGTCGGTGTTGTGGCCCCGCACCTTGAGGAGAGCTTGCTTTGCCTGAGTGAGCTTTCCGCGCTCGACGAGGCTCGCGGGAGTGTCGGAGATGAGGAGTGCACCAAGGGTCATGATGGCTGCCGGGGCAGCAGCGAGGCCGAGGGAGAGGCGCCACCCCCAGCTGATCTTGGAGGTGCCATAGTTTATGCAGTTGGCGGAGACCACCCCGACTCCTAGGAAGAATTGGAAGCCTGTGTTGAAGGCGCCGCGCCATTTTGGCGGAGCCATCTCGGAGAGGTACACTGGAGTTGCCTGAGATACAATTCCCATCATTCATTACTCAGATGACAATTCTCTTCTTAACATAAACATAAGGGTGTATGATATGTATCATAAACTTAGAGCCTGAACGTACCCGCAATTTAAGAATGGCTTAACCAAGAAATCAGGAGTACAAGTCAACAACCTTGATACTATGTTCTTGAGAAAGGACTTCTTTTCTTTACACCATAATGAAACAACAAATGAACTAGTACCTGATTAGTGAAGCCGACACCAAATCCGAGCAAGATACGCCCGAGGATGAGCATGGCTATGTTGGCAGCCCCGCCATTGATGGCGGCCCCGGCGAGGAAGGTGCAGCCACCAAGAACCATTATGTTTCTCCGACCGAATGCCGCGGTGAGGCGGCTCGCCAGGAGGGACGAGGCCAGCCCCGCGATGTAGAGCGAGGACGTGAACGCCGTCAGGGTATCGCTGTTGTAAACGCAGTACATATTCGTCTTGGCCTCGGCAGCCTTCCTTAATACCGACGGGAAGAATTTCTTCAAGAACGGAACCATTGTAGTGACGCCCCCTAAACAAATTAATTGCGAAATTTACACCATGTATCTATTAGTACACTGAAACGGATATCTTCGGATCTTAATTCCCTTGACGATTGCGATGAGTCTCATTTCATAACCAGGTGCATGTCCTCACATAAGGCCCAAAATTGCTCTAAAGGCTCGTGCACGTGTGTGATTATGGGTCCGCACTACATGCATTGAGAAATATGATCTAGTTTCATTTTACGAAAGTAGTAATTTTCTTTCTCATTTGACAAAATAATCGTAATTTGAAAACCGCTAATATAAAGATTAGAGAAAATTTAAGAAGACGATCCGTCAAAGCGATGAATCCATGTGCACTAAATAGCCGCGTGATATGAATGTCAAAAGGAAGTTGCCCAAAGCCCACATCATTGACTGTACAGTCAACGAGGCCGTCTTCCTATCATAACCCTAAAGACTATGCGACGTTTCAAAATAGTTCGAAAATAAAGGGCCCAACTGTAATTTTGGGTTGGACAACTATGCGTTGACTTTTCACATTCTTTTTGGTGCAAATATCATCGTCTCGCCCACTAGAAAACTTGCTTGTAATGAGCAGTCACGTGGTATCTGGTTGACTAATTGCATTGTTTGATCAGTATACAGATATATGATGGAGTGGAGATTATAGTGGAATAGATTAAATGCTGCAGTGCCACTAGGACCTCCATGCTTTCACAAAAATAGATCTCTACGCTCATGCAAGAAGGTTACAAAATTAAATGTCATTAAATGGCTAACGTGGTCGAGTCAACCGATGCTGATTATTTTCAATTTGCCATCATTACAAATAAAATAAGAATCTTATTTGATGTTAATGGCAACCTACTAACACAAAAATAGTCTTGTAGCGATGCTATAGCCATAAATCCTTGAATCGAAAAGGGTGTGTTTCGATATCGACGTTTTGTTTTTCCACCTATTTAAGAAACAAGTTTTTTTTTTATAAGTGAAAAAGCAATTTTCGCATGAATTTCGACTTGTATCGTTGAAAATAACTTTATTCTTTATACTTTCCACGGGTTTTGAATCATAATCACCTAACCATCCCAATTAACGAAGCCCCTGGGGAGGAAAAACAAAAATTGGCAATCATTGAACAACCCGTGCAATCATATATGAACATTACTGTTTTAATCAAGTGATTGCGTAAAATTTTTAAAATAATTGAGATTAGGTAAAGCGAAATCCCCCACCAGGCCACCACATGCTTTTCTCCATGGGGGGTCCATGCAATGTAAAGATTGAAGTCATCTTTTTTGAAAATTTCATTACCGGTCTTCATCTGATTATTTCCAGGAGCTTGAATGAGCTAACAGTCAAAAAAACACATCTACTCTTCAAAGAACCACACATCATCGGTTCATCCGAACGACAGCAGCTGCAACCAAACATCTGGTCGGAGCAAAAACGTGTCGAGAGTCCGTTCATAGAGCTGAAACTAAAAAGGTGTCTGATGGCGAACATATCGGAGCTTCGACAAAGATCAGGCATGTTTTCGCACTTACTGCTCGAAGAAGACATGATGTTTCATCTGCAGTTTCTAGTACGAGGGATACGATTCGATCTCCCGATCGAAACGGTCCCCACCTCGACGAGCGCATATCATCATTTCATTCGAAGACAGCGAGCGAAGTTAATGCACAAGGCAAAGGGCGAATATCCCGAGATCATCGGATGTAATTGCTACCCTTTTCTTCGCAGTATTGCGCCGTTTTTTTTTTTTTTTTTTTCACGGGGAGAAAACTGGAAAGGGCAGAGGGAGAGGCAGAGGCAGAGGCAGAGGCAGAGGAGAGGACGCACCTGAAATCCCGATGTCGTATCCGAAGATGAGCCCACACGTCGCGGCCACGACGCAGGTGACCACCACCGACAGCGTTATCTTGCCGCCGAGGCCGTCGACGTTGCCACCGTCGACGGCAAACCCTCCGACCGCCATCTCCCTCTCTCTCTCTCTCTCTCTCTCTCTCTCTCACAAGTACGGGCAGAGCAAGTGATGATTTTCGTGGGAAGAGAATGTTGATGAAGCAGCAAATGGCCCGTTGCGTCGTGTCACGGGGCTGTCATGACCGAGAGGCGTAACGCGTTAGTCTCGAGTGGGTCTTGTGGTATTTTATTTTGTAAGCCGCTTAGGTGACATTTTTTTTTATTATCTAAATTCAGATTACGGCATATTGCGAGTTAAAAAAAAGTTAAATAAAAAATAATTAAAAATTATTGTTGGGTTCATTTTTTTAAGAATTTATGGCCCATAATATATGTTGTCATTCTTACGGTCCTCAAAAGAGTGTTAAGTTATGGTAGCAAAAGTCCATCTTATTTTATTTTTTCTTCAACGCCAGGAGTGCGGGTAAATCCGAATTCATAAAATGCTTAGTGGGATTAGGTAAAACAAGAGGCAAAAGCTCGGGTGGCTCGATCGAAACATGTTAAAGCCTGAACACGTGTCGCCTCTAATCCGTAAGCAAGTCTGGCTTTATCCGATTGGACTTAATTTGTTGTTTTTCGTTATGGGTTTGAAACTAAATCGGTGGGTGATTGTGATTGACATGTTGAGGGGCTGATTTCTGCCCCATTTATCCCGAAAACAATACTAGCTTGGGAGCTCAGAGGAAAAAAAAAAAGGGTGGTTTTATTCCAAGTCAACTTTTGATAAAGTCTGTAAATTAGATCTTGTCTCGGCAATAATGCGAATGGGATGTTTCCCCAACAATCTGATAGTATTGTCAGTTATTTTTTATTATAGATCTACACATCATCACCATTTTTTTTTGTATAAAACACTTATTAATTGAAAAATCGTAGGATCGGAAATAATGACAGTACTGTTAGACTGTCAGGGTAATTGTTTCCTGATGGGACCCAACGTATCCCTTCCTTGGTACGTCTTTCAATGCTTATTTTTATTTTGTTGTGTTTCTCCCATGATGACTTTGAGTCTGCTGGCAATTTTTTATATTTGTTTTTAATGCTGGCTCTTGGTGTAATGTGCTGTACTTGTTTTAAAGGTTGATGTTGAGTAAATGGTAGGGCAATGTGCTGCAGTTGACCAAACCACTAGACCAGACCAATACTCTGGTAAGTCAACTTCAAAGATTGTCCTTACATAATTGTGTGCTTGGAAATTATCTAACAAAGCGGAACATCAAAAGTAAAATTTAAAACCACTAGGTTCACGCAGTTATCTGTTGAGGCCACACGGAATTTAGACTTACCATATTCGTGAAGCTTGTATGGTGTTTTATATGCCCTCATATAATCGTGTTTTCACGCTCGTGCTCTTGATATATAAATAAAATTAGGAGTTGAAAAGTAAAAGTTATGCACCTTTGACCGCTTCTTTTGTTACGATATTTTGTGAACCGTAATCCAATAAGATAATTGTTTTTTTTTTCCATCGAATCCAATAATGTAGTTAACTAAGTAAATGTTCTATGGGTAATGTATAAGCACCTAAATAACACTGCATTCGAGCAAAAATAATTTCCCAGTACTTGGAATGTTGTCAATGAAGCATAAGTTATCAGTAGATCTATGTTTAGGGTAAACACTAAATACAAATGGCAGAGTCTTTGAAAATTGAGATTTTCATCACTTGATTTTCGAGGACATTTGTCATTCAGATTCCGAAATTCCTTTGAAACTTTGTTTTTTGTGCTTTTTTTTCTCTTCATGATTTTTGAGCTTCAGTTTCCTCATAATTGTCGAATTTTGTAGTCTATAAACCCAGTTTTCAAACAATATATTCCATTTAGAGCACCCCCCCCCCCAAAAAAAAAAAAATTGATTCCATTCAATGAATCACTTAAAAAGACGAAATTATTCCCAAGTTAAGTAGAAATAGAACTCGCCACGTTTGCGCTGAAAGAAACAACTAAAGTTTACTTCATCGTGATTTATTATTTCATGGAATTATACTTTCGTAATTAATCCAAGTATTGTCGAACCAAAATTAAAAATCCACTTTGCTTAATTGTTCATCATTTGAAACTCTAATCGGCATCATTAGGACAATCTAGCGTAAATAAATGGGGCATTGTTTGGTCTAGTCATCCGTTATATAAAACATTCCTAATCTAATAGAAGCTAATTAAATTGGTAATAACTATATGTGACCCCGTATCACTAGTGTCCATAAAAGGAGTTGCCAAGTCGTCAAAGGGTTACATAGCAAACGAAGGGAATCTTTTTTTTTTTTGGTAAGGAAAAAACGAAGGGAATCTTTCATTCATTAAAAAAAAAATCCTCAAAGGGGATTTACATGTGCTAATTACTAAGGTCAAAGATAGTTGCGTAATCAACATGATACGTTTATGATAATATAGTGATTTAAGTGGTTGATCTCACATTCTCGGCATTAAACTATTTTCTTAGGGAAGTAGCTAGGAGGAGATGGGTTACTAACTTTGGTGGTAGTTGGTCACGTGAGGGAGAGTGTCCAGAGTTGGGTGCGCGCGCACCTTCTACTTCACGAGAAAGCTGGAGATTCTTGTATTAATAATACTAAGGCCCTGTGTTTTTTTTTTTTTTTTGCTTCTTTTTCAAAAGTATTGTTTTTTTTTAAAGTATTGTTTAAGTGTATATTAATTTTTCCAAATTAAAACAAATGATACAATAGGTTGCTTGTGTTGCGTATCAAATATAACTAGTTTTGTTTTGTAGAAGCTTGTTAGCTTTCCGATGCTCACTTGATAAATCAATTTCGTAGACTAAGGTTTTGTGCCATGTGGGTGCCAAAGTGTGTAAATTGGCAGCAAAATGACGGGGTTGGTGTCCACATCGGCTAATGCCATTAGTTTTTCTAAATGAAATGACTATATTGAGCATAATTCAAAAAGCTAAACACGTATTGAACCAAAAAATAAAAAAAGTTCAAGCATGATATCGAAAAACCATTAAAATTTTTAGGAATTTTGGTTAGGTCATCCTCTTATTTACCAACATTACTTTCTACCCGATCAGAATAGAAAAATATCAAAAAAAGCCCTAAATTTATTATACAACGGCTACTTTAGCCCTAAACTTTCGGATTATACGAGGCTAAATATTTTGACAAGTTATTGATGTGATTTTTCCGGCCAAATGGCTGAAAATTTCTGGCGTTGACACTGCTCATCCTACATGGCATGGCTAGCTGAAAGCCAAAAGTGATGTGGACAATTTTTGTAATTTTTTTAATTTCTTAAATTATTTATTTAATTACTTTTCTTCATCTTTTTTCCACTTTGGGCCGAAGAGGTCACCATCTGGTCCTCTTGAGTCACCGACCTAGAGTTAGGAGAAAAAGAAGAAGAACTTTTTTTTGCAAGAATTGTCAACTTAAACACCGGACGTGTTGCGTCTGATGGTTGATGTTTACATTAGCGATTTTCAGTCAAAATTTACCGGAAAGTTTACATTGGTAAATCGTCGAATGTTTTAATACTATTTTGGCATAATTGAAATGTTTAGCATTGAATTGATCTCATATAATAGGCTTAAGATTTTTAGGTAATTTTTTCCCAAATAAAATCGATCCTATAACAGTGTCAAAAAACTGTGTTACAACTACCTACCGTTGCTAACATGAATGAAATCTTTCTTTCGATAAAAAAAGGAACTTTGTGATTTGATCTGGTTTAAAAGTGGAAACCATGAAAATAACAATCGCTCAACGTAATCGAGAAATGATAAATCCAAAATTACTTGATTTGGTTGTGCAACATCAAAAAAATGTCTATTTCTTATGAATTGCGCAATCAGACATTCATTGAAAGTTTAATAGAGTCATGTTGTGGTGGTTTGATTTGGTTTCTTAATTTGAGAGATCCGATGAAACCAAACTAAAGCCACATAAAGTTTTCCTCGAGGAGAGCAAACAACAATATCTTTTAGCCGCGTCATGCCATTTCACTGCTTAATTTACAGTGACGATGCTATACCGGATATAGCCCCTTCATATGTTAATGGAATAAGAGATTTTTCTTAATTTTTTTAATAAGTGAAAATTCACGGAAAAAATCCTAAACTTATTGCATTTGTGCCTATCCAGTTATATATAAACTTTTCGATTTAGCCAATTTAATCCCAAACCTTTTGATAGTTGTCCTTGTGGCCAATTTAGCTAGAAAATCACTCATGTGGACGTCAAGCATCCTATGTAGTACAGTCGACAATGACTTGGACAATTTTTAAAAATATTTTGTGCATATTTTTTTTCTTCTTTTCATTTTGTCGACGATGGTTGCCATTGAGGCGGCGATGATCTCGCCCAAGGCCTTCACGACCTCACCAATGGCCTAGTTGCCGGAAAGGGTCGTTAGTGACCCTCATCGGCCACAATAAAAAAAGACATGAAAGATTAAAATAAAAAATCTCAAAATTTCAAAAAAAAATCAAAAAAATTAAAAAAAATTATTAAAAAATTATCCTCTTCCAAGTCGATCACGCCTCATCGGACAGTGGTGGTCCATGATCCGGATCGCCTAACCTTTCCTCAGAAGGTTAGGAGTCTACCCTTGGGATCCGGGCCGTCGTTTTTGGACGGACGACCTAGATCTCCTATTTTTATGGGGTAATTTTTTGAATTTTTATATATATTTTTGTTGGTAATAATCTGGGCCGTCCATTCATAACACGGACGGCCCAGATTTCAAGGCAGGACCTAACCTTCTAAGGAAATGTTAGGCGATCCATTTTCGGTCCATGTTAGGTGATTTCTCGCCAAAATTGACAGAATGACTCAATTGACAAATTATTAAAATATTCAAGACTAAATTTGCCAAATTAAAAGATTTGGCATGTGGGCAATGAATTTAGGACTTTTTGGTAATTTTTTTTAATTAAGCATTATGAAATAATGCACATTTGAATTTTTGTGATGGGTAATGAGTTTTGGCTTCCTTATTTGATTGCGGGGTTGAAGAACCCCAAAAACCATTATAATAACACACTATATAGGCAACTCAAAACTCAATATAGCTACAAAGCTAGTAGTTTTTTAATTTACCTCTAACTCCCGAGTCAAGCCGTTTCTACCCCAATTAAACGATTTTCGTCTAAGTTGAGTCATAAAATGAAAATTATCAAAATAGACTTAAACATATTGTAATTGTGTCAATGCAGTCCTAAACCTTTTGTAATTATATATGAATTTGTTTTAATATTTTTTGAAGTTTTAACAAACCCTCGCCACCGACCGATGGCTAGTAGGAGGCTACCGGCCCAAAGAAACAAAAAACAAAAAATTTAAAAGGTAGAAAAAGTTTATTAAAAATAATTGAAAATATTAAAATATTATTAAAATTTACCACGTAAGCGTCGACAGGCCAAATGTACTAAATTAGCACAATTGCAAAATGTTAGGACTGAATTAGCAAAAAAAAAAATTACGACTGAATCGGCACCATTATAATAGGTTTGGGATTTTTTTTTTTTTTACAATTCTCACTTAAGAATCAAAGTGGAAGATTTGACTATAGATTCTGCGATCTTAATTTAAACGGATGTTCTTGTTGTATGTGAAAAACAAGAACACCATATTAATGTTTTGTGAAATGAGTGGAGCCCAAAGATGACATTATATCAATTAATTATAACTTTCATCTTCTTCTTTTTTGTCGAAAACTTTCATCTTAAAGACAACTTTTTTCTTTTTTAAGTATTTTCTTGACTTGTAAATCAAAAGGTTTCACCATTTTTATCTGTCAATGCAAGCTAGCCTTTCATATTGTAGGTAAATCTTCTATCTAGACATGGCCGTTATTGCATTTTACCACGAGCTAGATTACATAGAGATTGATGGTCGCTTTATTTAAGAAGGTTGTTTAAACTCGAGGTAATTTTGCAATCAGTTGTGTACCCAATAATTTTCGGCTTGCAACTTGACACTTTCTCTAAAGAGTTACTAAAAAAAATTCTTCAGTACTTTCTGACTTGAACTAAAAATATTTCGTAACATAGCAAAAGTATACGTTGCATTGCGGCAAAATGTTTTTATTATTACCATATTTACAAGACATATACAACCACCATCTACGAGGGTCGATGTTGCGGCCTCCACCTTGGACCACTTCATTCCCGCATACCACTCGGCTAGTGCGCCGGCGATGACTACGAGGTATTTGTATTTTCCTTTAAGTGCAATTCGCATTGGCGTTAGTGTGGGTTCTCCAATAGAATCATCCATTAGGGGCTTTGTCTTAATGAGGGTTTCTATTGTCATGTTATTTTCTATAATGGCGGTAAATTTTCCCTGTAGGTACCTTCCAACCTTATGTTTCTATCTACTCGAAATCGAGAGTTATATTTTATCCTTGTCCTCCTTGAGAGTATGTTCTCGTCAGGCGTCCTCATTGACTGCCGTTAAGGTATTATCTATGATTCCGAGTTGGGTCCGCTACCATAGTGTTCATCATACTCGTGATGACTTCCTTTTAATCGAGGTAGTGCTAACATTGGCCTTGACTCGCTACTACCTCCTGCTTGGCCAGGTCATCCAAAATTACCCTCTCTATTGAGATTATACTTTGGTTCTTCGTACGAGCCAAGGTAGTTACCCTATTCGAAGTTACTCAGGGTAAATTGATATCAAAATGCCACTTGTTGCATTATTTCCACCTATCCCTTCATCATTTCACAAAGGATGCTCGCAGCTCTCTATGTCTTCAGCAATATCCTTTAAGCATTCCAATGCAGTTGTCACTTCATTCCAGATGTCCCCAGCAAGCGAGAGGCCTCGTGCTCTTTTTCTCCCTGCACATAACCAACTTTGTCTCGGCTCTTCAAGCATTCAAATTGTTTCCTTGGCTCTTCCAGATCTCCAGATTTGGTATATATATCCACCCAAGCATTTCGAGCAAACAAACTTGCTGTCGACTTATCTTGATGATAGTGTAGTGCATTTCTCGGCACACTTGTACAAACTCCAAGCATGCACAGACTCAAAATGCTAGTTTAGGTATATTCATACTACTCAAAGACACATCTCCTCATCCAGGTAAGCAAATCCATCAGGCCCAAAGCATCAGATACGCGGTTCATCTTTCAAAGTCCATTCACTTATCCTTCTCACGCACAACCTATGTCATGCACGCCTAAATGTACGCCCAAACCGAGAAGGCCAATCAATGTCTTTCCCTTTAATTCACACATTCCTTCTAAACATTTAAATGCCTGTTGGACCCTCATGACCATAAATGTCCATACAATTCCAAGAGCCATTAATGCTCCCACTCCAGACAATAATTACTCGCAATTAATACCCTTCCTAAAACCTCCCATCCACCCTCTATATTAATTAGGCGTGTTTAAGGGCTGGAAAGAAGGCCATTTCGCACGACTCTCCACCTCCCATCCATGGCTGAAGAGATCTCACGTATAGCCTATGTACCTGATTAATGTCCTTAAATTCTTTGCTATAATGCGTTGTCGTCTTCAATCTAATGATAACTTAGCATGGTTCGATCATTTTCATTTTTTTTTTTTTTGCATATTCCTAAGCATATATCATAATCTGATCAAGGTTCTAATTGAACTATTAATCGTTATGCCAAACTCTCTTCTCCTATGTTCATCGTGTCCAATTTTTTTGAATTACCAATCCACATTAGCTTTCCTTTATAATGTGGACCGCCCCCAAATCTGAATTGCCTATATGAGCTCCTTTCGTCCATTATTTCCTGGCCGAAAGTGTTGAGATTCTCTTTGAGACTAAAGGAATTCGGCCATTCGTGGCCATGCCCAACTCTAACTTCCTCTTAGCTTATAATACTAATAGCTCACATAAACATTAGTCGCATTCCTTTCTTTTGAGATAGGTAATTATATATCCATATCTTGAATGTCTTTCCATTTGGCCATTCAACACCGTAAGTCCTTCTTGCTCTTAGTCAGCTTCAGGCCACTTTGGTCCTCCTTGACCAGACAGGGTCCATCGGAAACGGGATGTAGACACCTTTATCCTCCCAGATCTATCATTAAATTTCTGGAACTATTTTCAAGTCTATTATATAGGTCTCTTGTTGGTTCTTCCGTTATAATGGGGACTGAGAACTTAACTCTTTGCCAAGCTGAATGTTTGGGAACAATCTGGATGTTTTGTAAGTCAATATGGAAGTTGGATTGCCTTAATATAGTTGGATTGCCTTATTTCTAAACGCGATCCTTGAGTGTCTAATGAAGGTTATCATCTCATTGGATGTTCTCTTCCTCTTGATTCGGTCCATGTAAATTTCGTGCGAATTTGGTTCTTGGACCGAACAGGAGATAAAGTACAAGAGTTGAGGAGATAAAGTACAAGAGTTGTTGTCTTACATGGATATAGACATCAAGTTTTCATATGCATGCTTAGCTAAAACGCCTGTATCCATGATTTCTAGGAATACACATATATGTACTACATCATTGGCGTTGCTGGTTTATTGATAATTATTTCGCAAAAATCTCCGTTGAGAAGTCTCAAAGTTTTTAAAACCTAAATCTGATTGGTAGGGTCCCAAGTTGAAGTCTAGGCGTGCTTAATGATATGTTGGTGTGTTTACTCTAGTTAAGGGGATTATAACTATGTCTTAATCATCATTTGAAGCATAATATGATTCTGGTCGCTTAGCTGAATTTATGATGGAATGATTAGTTTCTAAGTAACCGTGTCCTAATGGTTTCTCATACTTGGTCCGAACATGCTCATGCACACAGGTTTTAATTAATTGGAATCGCACTTTGAGTATCCCTTGAATTGGTGCATGTCTTGAGTCGTCCAAATCAGCTTTGTCTGGATTCAATTGAGGCATGAGATTAATTATGCATGGATATTCCAAGCTAAAGTTGATTTTATTTATGAGATTTCTCAAACTCCTGTCAAATCTTTCCTCTCCTCTTTATAAACTAAGTTGGAACAAAATGTTCTGAACCTGAATTGTCTATGTTTGGAAAATGGCCATTAGATTTAAGACCATGAGTTGACGTTTACTTGGTGCAGTATGATTTAAAACCATGAAATGTTCCATGCCTCCGTGAATGTTTATTTGAATTCACGTGAGTTAATACCTCGTAGAATGAATTAATAATTAAGATGACTAAAATCATTAGACGTTGCGGCCTGGGACGCCACGGCTCTGACACGGTGGCTCTTGCAAAATTTCATGCGGTGGCTTGGTGGATGAAACCGGACATCGTACTCGTGTTCGTCGAAACAACCAACGGAAAAGTGCCGGAGTGGAGCTCAAAAGAACCCAACTAAACAAATTTGGAGCGTGGTAGCAAGTGTGGTGCCGTCTCGCGCCTAGGCGTGACGAATTTTTAGGATATAACTAGTGTGAGGATGTCAACTCCCCTAAAAAGTCCCTTTAAAAAAAATTCTTAAAAAGTTGTCAAATTGCTCTAAAAGCTGCCAATTTTGAACGGAAAGATGGCCACTGAAGCTCGCCTGCAAAAGACTCTATTATACAAAATAGAAGGAGCATGATACTTTTTAGTGTCAACAACACGAAAAACCGCAATCGTGACAAACTGATATATTCGTGTCAAATTTACGATTAATAGATGTACCTTTGATAAATTTACACTCCATTGATTTTCGTTAAATTTAGTCATCAAATTACTCAAACAAATGTCTCGTCGTAATTGGCGAATATACCGCTTTAGGATTTTTACCCGTTGTTGGTCACAGCTTTATCAATTTGAGATTTTTTGTAACAGTAACTAAATTTAACGAAGGGCAAATCCTTTACTGTTGTACCTATTTGGGATATTTCGTAATCAAAAAATTAGGACAAGGTAAACGTGTCATAGATATACCAATTTAGGATTTTTTATGGCGTTCGCGATAATTTGTGTCGCAGTTTAGGATTTTTTTTGTGGTTACAAAAACTGTTTGGGGTAAATTTCCCCCCGGTGTAACAATTTAGGAACCCTACTATTTAATGATGTCTATAATTTCTTCTCACAAATATCCTCCGTTGCTCACTTTCGAACTATTCAGTCCGAGGAGGAATGAGTATCCTTGTATTTGTATTCTATCTTGCACATTTTCCGATTCTCAAATTTAGATTTTTTTTTTTAATAACATCGCGACTTTCCCAGTAAGATTTCAAATCTAAACAAGGAAAATTCCGCTCCATAAATATTTGCACACATAGTTTGTACTTTGTAATTGTACCAAATATTTCCTTTAAACTATTTCATAAACCCAAATATATCCTAACCTACTTCATTTGTCTCCAAAAGCATCCAACTCTCTTGATTTCATTCATTTGACTCCATTCCCTTTCTATATCCTTTCTGTATCTGCTCGGCTCCACCCTCTGATTATATCTCGCTTTCTGGAATAAGAATCAGCCGCCTGGCTTTCCATCGTTGAATGGTTCAATACTTGTCGATGCTACTATCTGCTTGCGCGCTAATAAATCAAATTTTGGACGCCAATTTGCAAGCTGGACAAACCATTGGTGAATCGTCCATCGCGAGTGGAAAGAGTAGATTTCATTCCGCTTGCTGAAAAAAGAGGTACAGAGAGAAGGGAAAGTAAGAAACGAGGGAGGTCCATCCATCCTCGCTTTACTGGAAGGTTGGAGGGGGGAAGAAACCGCGGAAAAAAGCTCGTGAGCAAGGGTGGAGGGTGGTCATCAGAGGCATGCTCAGAGAAAAAACGGAGGGAAAAGGGGGGAGAAAAGGAATGGCAGAGAGAGAAAGCTACTCCGCCCTTGGAGGGCCACCCTCCTGTAGATTCTCCAATGTTCTCCGAAGGGTTTCTGCACGGCAACCTTCTCAAGAGCATTAATTACAAGTTCGCCGCCTCAAATGATTCTAAGACGGTCAACATTGCGGATGGCATTAAAGCTGGCATCTTGCGCTGTGTGTCAAGGGCCTACTAGTCTGCACCAAACCAAGAGCACCACCCACGGTAGATTATACTTGCTCTTAAGTAGATCATCTAAAATTCGTTTCCGGATCAATCCTTTACACGATTCATTCAAGTGGGGGGTGAGACAAATAGAAAGAGAAATGTTTAACTGGGTAGAAATAAGGGATAACACAAACCGAGAAATCCAGAAACAAGACATCGTCATCATAGAAGTTATAAATTAAGCATAAGACAGAGTCATCATAGAAGGCAAAAATTAAGCATATGTCACCACAAGGTTCAGAGGAGGTACTTTAAAGCAATGATGCAGCAACGGCTATAAGTCTGATGTCCACTTCATCCTCGACGCGATCCCCCACGGCTTCATCAGTCTGGGAGCAGAAATATTTATAATGTTTGTAAGTAACTTGCAAAGTGGGCCCAAAACACCAGAAAGAAGTTGAGAAAGGGAGTGAGAGAGGGTCTTTCTATAGTTATGGAGCGATTGGTCCCCAAAGACCTTTCTGATACTCATACCGAATATCATTGTCTACCACATGACTACTCATGGAAAATCTGTATACATATTGTGGTGTGTATTTTGAGAGAGCTTAGAAAAACTTGAACTGTGGCCAATTCGCTTGTTGACACCCACGCCCATATTCTTTCTGTGCAATATTTGTGCTTCCAAAAGATCAGCCCCCACAGATTTCACAAAGCTCTAGAGAACGCTATCCCCTCATTTCTTTTTCTCTTCCAAAAACAATTTAAAGGAATTAGAGACTTCTTTGACTGAAGAAACCTAATCAAAATTAAAGAGAGAATGCCACCGATCTAAAGAAATTAGAGACTTCTCCAGCCGACCAAACTTAAATAAATTTAAACAGAAAGAAATTCAATAGCTGCTAATATGCAATTGGAAATACCAAGTCCCTCCAAAGTACTCATGAAAATAGTGATCAATTCAAGAAGCCTCGAAGTAAAAGTACCGGATGACGTACAACGGAAACGGCAACCAAAAGAAAAGGCAAAAAGCATTTAACGTGCACTCTCTTGAACTAACGTTTGAACATCACTGAAGCAACTAACGTTTACTAATAACATGACCATCACCCTAGCTTTCAAGCAGTAATAGAATTGATTTATCAGTCTGTAGCACAGGCCTGACTGCTAGTTTCTAAGCACTTACGTGTTAAAACACTCGCTATTAAGGATAGGGACCAAGGGAAATGGAAAGGATAAAAGGAGCAGCAAACTTTGCGGGTGACTTACCAAGAAACTCGACTAGTTCAAGTGAAGAACGGGAAAGGGGATGATCCCACTCCAGCGACTCCCACGTCTGCTGATTTATCCGAATCTGTCGAAGAGAAGGGGGAAGAGAAGGGAGCCCATTGTCACGCAGGGGCAGCTGCAGAGGAATCCTCTTCACTTTCGGGCAGTTGTCTATAGAGATCCACTGGAGGGAATCGCAGCTCATGGTCCCATCACATATGCTCTTCAGTTCGGGAAGATTCCGTAGACGCAGCCCCCTTAACTTTGGGAAGCAACAGTGCGTCATTTTGGCAACGGCCCCTATTATCACCTCCATGCCCTTGCAGTTGCCGACTGATATAACTTGGAGGAAAGGGAGGTGGAGCAGCATGTCCTGCGTCAGCAGCACCCTCCTCATGTTGTTGCATCCTGCTATACCAATATATGTAAGGCGACAAGTGGTTCCCCTCGGCAATGGCCCACGTATTATCTCCTCTACTTTCTCACAACTATATATTCTAATCTCCTGCAGATTTGGAAGGGAAGTGGTCAGCCCCTCCGGTTCCATCAATCTCTTCATTTTATGACACCTGGACAATTGCAACGATTGCACACTTTCCGGAAGCAGAGCGCAGCCATCACCACTGGTTCCTTTTGCACTCGCAGCGATATGGTCGCAACTATCGATGTGTATGTACCTCTCAGTCCCATACAAAGTAGAAAGGGGGTACTTGTCTGGTGGACCCACCGCGAGGCTGTACCATCGGGAACTATTTCGCTCGAGAGTCCCCACGCATGCATTGAACGTTTCCACGTTGGCAACAGAACAAATAAGTGCCTCCACCTCTGTTAATTTTACCTCTTCTCCTGCCCTCAGCGCGCTAATCGCAAGATATTGCAAGCTCACCAGCTTCCCCAACACTCCCTCTGATAATGTCATGATCCCTGTGCCATCTAGGTCGAGGTACCTCAGGTTTACCAACATCTCCATCCCCTCTGGCGCTTCTTCAAGACTTTCACACTCTAGGAGGTCCAACTTTCTCAGGCATCCCAACTTTCCAACATAAGGAATAAAACATAATTCTACACAGTTTCTAAGTAACAGTGCTTCCAAGCTCTCCAACCGAGAGATGGAGTCCTGTAATTCCGTGATTTGGGTCTCGCTGAGATCTAGGACCGTCAGCCCCTTCAGATGTCTGAAGAGAGTTTCATGGATGAATCCCAACACGACATTGGCATTCAAATACAAACCCCTCACTTTAGGACAATTTGGAGATATGCCCTCCGGGATTTCTTCTATTTTGTTGCCTTGTAAAAAGACTTTCTCTAGACGATCGGACCACAATACTTCCTCCGGTATTTCTTTCAACCCCATATGGTCCTTAACAACGTGAGTCGTCCTCACTATATCCAATGCCATGCCCCTTGTCAACGGGTGTAGATACAGATCGTTTCTTTCTGGATCCAAAAGGCAGGCCCTTCTTATTTTATCCAATATGGTGTTACCCAGATCGTGCAGTCCTTGCCTGGTGGCGCTTCCACCTAATAAACCCTCATCTATGAAAGACCCTATCAAGTCCACTCTCAAACCTGGTAGAAGGGCTTCTTCTTGTCCAAAACAAAGTACTAAATGCAGGAAACACCGTCGCACCTGATCGTCACCCAAGTTCCAGTAACTGAGTTGCAGACTCTTGAACACGTCAAGCTCCATCCGGGAATCTTCTAATTTTTCCAGCATTCCTCTCCATTCATGCACTTTCTCTATTCCTTTCATGCGAGATGCAATCTCAATGATCCCAAGTGGCAGACCACGACACCTATCAACCAGAGACCTTGCAATTTGTTCGACTTCCTTGGGGAGTTCTCCTGCAAAGCAAAGCATCTTTAAAAACAACTCCCAAGAATCTTCCATATCGAGAAGTTCTATCTTGATTTGCTTTTGACACTGCATCATACTGCACACATCTAGTGATCGAGTTGTCACTACCAACTTTACATTGCCCGTTTCAACCGGAATTCCCACATCCTTAGCTTCAAAATGCATCCAAAGGCCATCTAAAATTAGGACGGGTCCATTCTTCACATTCAGATGTCCATACAATAGGTCCGCCCTTCTCTTCATGTCCTTCTCGTTTGAGAGATTGTCTAGTCCAACCGCACGGGCAATCTCTTCTTGTAGCGCATACACACTAAAATCCTGAGGTACAGCAACCCAGAATACATCCAAGGCAAGACCCTCATGGAGTAAATTATAGGCATGCCTCAAAATGGCCGCTTGCCCACTCCACCCATTCCATAAACACCAACTATGGAAACGTCATCCTCCATTAAATACAAGAAGATCTTATCAACCTTCCGTCGAGCTTCTTTGCCTAATAATTCTACTGTCACCGAGGGAGATGTTCTGCTGCGTGAAGCAAGTGCCTTCCCCTCAGGCCAAAACCTTCCTAGAACTAGACAAGTCTCTTCAAATCCTCTGCTCGACTCTTCCACCTCTGCTACTTTCTCAGGTGGGAAAGATATTCCTTCGTCGATTGCCCGCGCTACCCTCCAGTATTCTTCTTCTATCCTCCTCCACTTCGACTTTAGTTCGTTCATAGCCGCTACGCGTCTCATTATGAATGCTGTCAGCTTTCTTTTGAGGGATTGCATAGTCGTGTCGGCAAGCCTACTGGTACCTACTTGACTCTCAGCCCATGCAACTGCATGCCAATATGCTTCATCTGTCCTCCTCCACTTCGCTTGGTGACTGCTGATGAGTTCTCCCAGCTTTCTTTTGAGAGATGTCATAGTCGCGTCGGCAAGACTATGGGTACCTGGTCGACTCACAGCCGGTGAAACATGCGTTCTCGCACCTAAACTCAAGCACAAGTGAAAATTCACTATTAAGCACCTTCTTAGATATATCTTATGGATATGTCACACTCATAGAAATAAATAATTTGAACCTTTGTATTCACTTTGCCGGACAAAAATATTATGGACAACATCCCATACGGTAATTAAAATGATATGTAGGCATTCATGTCACGATAGCGAAATATGGGCGACCTCTCCATCGGAGAAAACTGATTTAAAATTTAAAGTCGAAGGAATTATCTTTCATAAATAATTTAATCATATCAAAGTAACTCAAAAGTTTAAAGGACCGCGCCCACTGTCTTATTTTAGGTGCTTGTCGACCGCCAATATCCAAATGTCAATATTGAAAAATTATCTCATTAGAGCCATTTACAATTATGCATGTTATTAAACAATCATCACTGATCATGCATTTAACCCTATTTATATGTGAATATGAAATTCAGGGTTTCATTTGGTAGGTTGTAGTTTTTTTTTTTTTTAATCATGGTTTTATTGCATGCTAAAATACAATTTTATTCATTTAGTAACACTCATCTATTTGCAATTTTTCAAATACTCCTCTGTATTCATCAAATATGGGTGGCCAACAATCTTATATGCAGAACATGCACAATCAAGAAATATCACTTTTGACATGGAATTTCCTCTTCTAACGAATTAAATAATTGCCATTTCGATGCATCCTCTTTTAATTTTTTCAATTGTAAATGGTAATCCGTTAGGTAAACACAGATCAAATATCAAATGTTGTTGAAAATATATTGCTCCACATCGTTTGGCTATTGCATTTACACAATCCGAACATCTGTCTGTTCATATTTCATAGATTGGCTGACTCTTAAAACTTCTCTTCTAGTATTAATTGCTGAATATTTTCTCTTTCTCCACAACCGTTAGAAATCTGAGCATCCTGCCTATATCCCTATTCTTAGGTGAAGACTAGAAGGCAAACTAAGCATCCCTGCACAAGCTACAACTTACGGAAAATTTACAGATGCACACATACCATGTGGAAGCTCTGTATTGGGCTCTCCCTCTTCGCCCTTCGGTCGTGGCAAGTCGGTCAAAGCAGCAAGAGACTGATTGGGCGAATTTGTCTGAGTCAAAGGAAGAAAGGCTGATGAACCTGCACCACAGCTCAGGTACGGCACGGCAGCGATTGAAGTTTCTCTCGAAAGATCTTCGTTGCTTGCGGTCCCGGGCTGATGCGAACCCAGTGCATGGTTGGATGGACCTTCATCGTTGCCTTGTCTGTTGCTCGATTCCAGCACTCTTTCACCTTTCAGCGCCTCTAGGGCATCTGATCTAACTCCAGCAAAGTGCGCCTTGATCCTCTTCGAGTCTCCCACGGGAGACTCGTCAGCGCAGAAGCTACGCTTCCGCTTGTTTTTGGGCTTCACTTTAAAAAGCTTCAAAAATGGATCCGTCGCGCTAGGCATTTCCCCTGTATCCCACGAAAGAGTAAGCAGATAAGTTTCAATTGACTCGGTACCACAAGGAAGGCCCCGGAATTTTCTTATTTGAAAACACGGGAAACAGTTTTCAGAATTTGCTCTTCAGATTGAAAACTGTACTGTACTTCTACTTTTTTTAAAAACGAATGCTCTTTATGTAGGTGATCTGAGGGGATAGACAGAGCCATTGCTTCTCAAGATTTGAAAGTCACGCTTGGGAGCATTGTTCTGCCCATCTTCACAGACCTATTAAGCATCAATGACCGACTCTCAAGCTCCTCTCTTCCGATTAGTTCCTGTTTATTTCTTGTTTTTCTATGACTATTAGTAATCTGAGAATCCTCCTGCATATGCCCCGATTATTAGGTGAAGACTGGAAGACAAATTAAGCGTCCCGCGAGGGCTTTAACAAAAGGGGAATTGGGAAAAGCACATACCTTGCTGAACCTCTGTAACTGGTCCTCCCTCTCCTGCATTCAGTTCGGAGTGGCATGTTAGTGAAATCAGGAAGAAGACTGATATAAAGCTTAGTATGATGGCAGCAGCATATACACTTCAAAGCTTTGCCCGTTCATTTCCGAGGATCTAGTGATTATCAATGACAAGACTCTTAAAAACTCCTCTTTTCCTATTAGTTCCTAACTATTTTCTGTTTCTCTATAACCAATAGAAATTGGAGCATCCTCCTCCCTATATCCCCATCATTAGGTGAAAATTAGAAGAAAAATTAAGCATCCTGCAAGAGCTCTATCTAAAGGGTTATTTGGACCTCGTGGAACCTCTGTATCGGGTTCTCCCTCTTCCGCATTTCGTGGGTCTGTCATGCTGGCCAAAGCAGGAAGCGACCGATCAGGCAAATTCGTCTCAGTCGATGGAAGAGAGGCTGATGTACCCGCACCAGAGCTCAGGTTCGACTGCCCGCTCGAGTGCTCGGGTTCTCCCTCTTCCGCATTTCGTGGGTCTGTCATGTTGGTCAAAGCAGGAAGCGACCGATCAGGCAAATTCGTCTCAGTCGATGGAAGAGATGCGGATGAACCCGCACCAGAGCTCAGGTTCGACTGCCCGCTCGAGTGCTCTCCCTCCATCTCCATCTCCATCTCCATCAGATACACATGGAAATTTGAAAACCCTAGAATCCCAGAGTGCCCGCCATCGTGCAACCTCGACGCTCCCTGCTCGGCACATCTGCACCGTTCGTTTCCAAACAAGCAAAGACCGTCGTTGGATTATGCAAGTGGGGAAAAAGCAACTCGGAAAATTTATTTGCGTTTCAAAAATTCCCGGAAATTGATTTCGTGGGACTTTACTAGTATCTGCCGATTACTCAAAAGTTAAGGAAAAATCAAAAAGTTGCTGACTTGAGACTTACATTTGCAATTCTTTTTAAGTCGTGAAGTCTTAATCGAGAAGGTTACTAATAATCAATAGCAACTACATATCAAAGAAAGTTTTAGCTTTTGAAGATCATAAATAATCCATCTCTCGATTAAACTAAAACCTCAATGATTAAAAAAAGAAATTTACTATGATCTTGGCTTGGTTGTATTCTGGGTTGCTGTACCTCAGGATTTTAGTGTGTATTCAGTATTGTATTCTTGGCTTGGTTGTATCCTGGGTTGTTGTAACTCATGATATCATTTGTGATGCTCAGAAAATTCGACTTTTGCAAAATGACTGAATTCAATATAAGGATTGAAATTGAAATTTAGTTGATACGAGATTTTTTATCGTAAGGAATTGAGGAACGAACTTTGGACGATTCCCGAGACATCGGTCAGGCTAGATTAGGTTTCGTAAACCTTAGTTGTCGCGATTTAGGATTCAAATCCTCGCCTAAACCTAAACTTGACCGAGCTTGGCCCGTGAAAAGACCAAAATACCCCTCTGTCGATGTGCCAAAGTTCGTTCAGCCCCGATTTGAGACCCTCCAGTATTCTTCTTGTGACGTCCTCGAAATTCAGCTGTAGTAAAGTACCCAAATTCAATAAAAGAATTAATATTGAATTTCAGTCAGAATAATAATTAGGATCAAAAGTACAAAAGTGATTATTATCATTGGACGATTCCCGAAGCGTCGATCAGATTAGATTAGGTTTCGAAAATCCTAGTTTTCACGATTTAGGATCTAAATTCTCGTGTCCAAGCCTAATCCTGACCGAGCCTGATTTGTGAAACGATCAATTTGCCTTCTATCCAGTACGCTAAATTTCGTTTAGTCCTGAAAGGCCAAATTATCGCTTTGCCTTCCCATGCAAGAGACAAGGATAATTTAAATTTGGTGGGCCCTATTAGTCAAGTCTTCACCCACCACCTCACATCACCTTTTTCCCTAGTCAACATGTCAACTCACCCTCTCACTCCCCACTTTCACGCGCTCATCTCTCTCTCTCTCTGCTCATCCCCTTGCACGAAGACTCCCCCGGCCGAACACCACCTCTCCTCCTTCCTTCTTTCGGGCAACCACTGGCCTTGAGCCACACCACCTAGGGGTGAGCATGGGTCGGGTAGGCCGATTCCAGGCCAAGACCTTGAAATCGACCCTGTTATAATTGGTTCCCAATTTTTGGAACCGAGAACCGATCATATTTATTTTGGAACCTGTTTTGGAACCAACCCTATTTTTCGATCCAGTTCCAAGGTCTACCCAAAAACCTATTTTCCTTTTTTTCATTAAAATAATATGAGTATCGATAAAATGAGCAATAAAAATTACAATCTGCCGAAAGGAACAATTTAACAAATAAAAATTAAATGAGATGAAGTGAGGAGCCGAGGGGCCGTGAGCAATGAGCATGAGCAACAAGGGCAACGACGCACTAGAGAGTCGAGACCTAGGGTTTTTTTTTTAATAGCAACTAAAAATCGATTCGAGTGGGCCTGCAACTAGAATAGAAAACCGAACCTTTTAAAATGGTTCTCAAAATTTAGAATCGGTACCCAAACCGATTTGAGAGGGAACCGGTTCCCAACTCTGTTTTTCAGGTGGGCCGATTCGGGTTCCGGGTCAACCTGATCCGGTTGCACACCCCTAACACCACCACCACCTTGTCGCCCTGTTGCCAAACCCGAGCCGCTAACTCGCCATCGACGTCGGCCCGCAGGACGTCGGAATAGCCCCGAACGCCGTCTGCTTTTGTTTCGAGGTCAGTGGTCGTTTGCGCCACTTCGCGCCACCTGTGCCACCTCCGGCCACCACTCTTCACTCCACCGGCCACCACTTCGACCCCAGAGCGTCTCGAGACCTTCGTGCACCGTCTGAGCCACCCCAAAGTCCGTGAACAGCTCTGCAAGCCCCATTCCCATGCTTCTGATCGCGAACCCTATTCTAGGCGTCCTGGGCCTCTCCACCCCGACTCAGCTGCTGTCGTTGCCTCTCGGCCACCTCCTCCGGTCATCCTCAACCCCCATCGGCCCACCGGGAGAAGTGGTGGCCGTTTGATGCACATGGATCTCCGATCGGACCTGAGAACCCCGTCCCCTATTCAGATCTGAAACGTTACCCTGTGTCGCGCCTGCCTTTGTTCAGCCTTATTCCAACGTCTCGAACCGCCGTCACCACTACCCTTGGCCTCCCCGAAGACCCCTAAATCTTGGTCGACCTACCTCCAGTTCGTGGCTTGCTTGGAGTCTCGTGAACCAGCCCCGTGAACCACCGTCATGCCATGTCTCCTATTCTGCTCTACCCATTTCGCGATTGTTCCGGCCACCTCAAGCCGTCAGTCGCCCTTCTCGGAGCTTAGGCTGCTGTCCCGAAGTATTGCCTTGTCGCTCGAAGTCCGAACAACGGTTGTGGAGTCACTGAGGAAATCGGGAATTGAGTTTGGTCATTAGTTCGCCGAGGATCGTCGCCACCCGTGTCGCCCCTTTGAGCCCGCCCGAGCTAGTTGATTGGGTGAGTTAACCCCTAACTCCCAGTTAAGACGCTATGGGTGCGCATGAAAACCATTCATGTCCAGAAATAGTTTTTTTTTCTCTCTTTCTTTTTTTGGATGAGTTTTTGAGGAAAAAAATACGTTTGATAACGGCATAAAATTTCTGATTCTAGAATAAAAAGTTGTTTAACAACGGTTGAAAATTTTTTACTTCTGAAAAATGCGGCGGCCAGCGACCGGCTGCGGTGGCAACCGGCGGCCGCTGGCGACGATGATCAGTGGTGGCGGACGGCGGTTGGGGGGCGGCGGCGGCCGATGGGGTGCGACCGGCGGGGTTGGTCATCGACGGAGATTTCTATTTCTCGGAAAAGTAACTTTTTTTTGTTTCTCATTTCTGCTTCAAATCTATATATGTTTCTCAAAGTTGTTCCTGAAATAGAAAAATAGAATTGTGTTACCAAACGAGTTTCTGTTCCAAACCTATTTCAGAAATAGGTTTTTGTTCTAGAAATAGTTTTTGGATGGTTTTCATGCGCACTCTAAATCTATTGCGAAGTTAATTGTATAACTTCAGTACTCAACTGCTATAAATTGAAAAAAAAATGTTAAAAAAGTCCTAAACATATTACACTTGTACCAATTAAGTCCTAAATTTTTTATGCTATTTCAGTCCTAAACCTTTTGTATTAATGTCAATTTAGTCCTAAATCTTTTATTGGTGCCAAATCAGTCCTAAATCTTTTGTATTGGTGCCAATTCAACCCTAAGTATTTTCTATTTATGCCAGTGGAGTTAATCAAGCCAATTTTGGCCGAAAGTCTCTAACGTTGACGTCGATTATCCTACATGGCACGGCTGGCACTAACATTGATTTTTTTTTATATATTATAAATATTTTTTTTAAAATGACTAAAATTTATTTAATATATTAAAATAATACGAAAAAATGTCCACTTCAGCGCCAGTCATGCCATGTAGGTCAATCAACATCCGCGTCAACAAGTTTTGGCCAAAATTGATCAAATTAACTCAATTGGCATAAATAGAAAATATTTAGGACTAAATTGGCACCAGTACAAAAAATTCAGGACTGATTTGACACTAATAAAAATGTTTATGACTGAATTGGCACAAACGCAAAAGGTTTATGACTGAATTGGCACAAACGCAAAAGGTTTAGGACTTAATTGGCATCAATGTAATAGTTTTAGGACTTTTTTGGCAACTCTTCTGTTATAAATTCTAACTAACTAAAATCAAATGAAACAAAAAATATAGTTAATCACTTAATTATAGTTCTAAAATTAAAACTATTATTGATTAAACTAAAATAATCATTGTTTATATATATATATATATATATATATATATATATATATCCTTAAAGAAGAGGTTAAACTAAATATTCGCTCATTAAATATACAAGGGAATTACAATATAAAAAGACATATACAAAGATATAATCTCTGGTTCATCAATTTCTGGTTCTCGATTCTAGTTCCTTCGGTTTTCGGTTGGGTTCTTACTTCGGAATCGAAAACAAAACCTCGCAGTATCAATATCGCATTTTTTGGAAAACTGTAATCGCGGGAACTTGAAACTACCACGAGCTATGGTGGTAGCCGAGCAATTGCGGGAGAGGATTTCCAAATCCTCTCCCATGATGATCCCCACCCTCCATGTGAGTGGGTCTCCCCATATAGACGGTGTGGATCTCAATGATCCTCTACCATTATGGTAGAGGATTCGGATCCGGCAATTACAGCAATGGCGAGGTAAGTGGGGATCCGGATCGCCTAACATTTCCTCAGAAAGTTAGGCACCTAATCTTGCAATCCGGGTCCTCCATTTTTGGACGGACGGCTTAGATCTCCTATTTTTATGGGGTAATTTTTTAAATTTTTAATATATATTTTTGTTAGTAATAATCTGGGCCATCCATTCATAACACGGACAGCTCGGATTGCAACGTTAGGGCCTAGGTTAGACGATCCCTTTCCGGTGAGTGAGAGGTAGGGAAGAGAGAGGAGGAAGGGGTAGGAATTTATTTATTTTACGAGGGAATTCATCCATCGCTTAATTTGCTGGGTAATAAGAAAGTGGGTAGGTTGTAATAAATATGGACGAAATCTTATGTGAAACTTTTTTCTTATACTAGCAAGTAGCAATTATGCCATAAAAAATCATTTTTCCTAGGTTTTTCCGGATAAATTTTAATCATTTTGAGGCATTCAAAGTTAATGTCGCCTTCAAGGCTGAATTCTTCAAAACCGTGGCGTTTATACAGGTCGTGAAACACACAAAGGCTACGTTTGGCGGTCGGGATATAAGTTAGGATAGGATAAAATTTATCATATCATGTGTTTGGTTCCTACTCAGGATAGGATATAGCAGAATATAATGGGGATATAGCCTGGATATAATTATCCTAGGGGGGGAGGTAGGATAAAGGTAGATATGATTTCTTTTGTTTATGATATAAAAACTATTTTTCTGAATAACAAACTTTTTATATAATAAAATTAAAATAATAATTACTTTTAAATAAATTTGACTTCTAATGTTAGAAAGAAAAATCAAAATAAAAAAATAACTTTTATTTTTATTTTTTATAAATCATATTTATAATTTGATTTCTTTCTTCTTTATAATATATAGTTTGTATATATACACACACACTTAGTATTTATATCATTAAATATTTTAAGTATAATAGTATAGTTTGTTATTTAATGAAAAATTTTATTAAGAAATGATGGAAGGGAGTCAAAATAATGATAAAAAGAGATTTATAATTAAAATAATAAAAATAAATTAAAAGAAACTAGATTTTAAGTAAAAATATTCAAATTTGAAAATAATTTTTCTAATTCTTGAAGAGAATGAGTAATGAAATTTCTAAAAAAACTAGCATCTCCACCTCCGTCTTCTCTATCTCTAGTTCATGTGGAAGTTTCATGATTTCTTTGTAACTTTATAGTTTATTATAAAAATTCATGAAAATAGCGAGATAGTTGAAACTTACTCTCATTCTTAGCTTTCTGGTTCACATAAAAAATCTAAGAAAAGCAGAAAGAGAGTCAAACCTTCTTCTCCTCCATAACCTTTTGTTTCATATTGAGGTTTAACGAATATCGCGAAAAAGTTGAATGATTATAGTTTCTTTCTTTTACTAGATTCACCAATGAATTACAAGAGATTCTTATATTTTTCGCTTGTGCTTTTTCAAATTCATTTTACATTGATATATCGTATATACTAAACAATGAATATGATATGATATGAACATATCCGGCTCTATTACTGCGATTCACCAAACACAGGATATGATATGGCAGAATCCCTAGTTTTCATATCCTATCCTATCCAATCCTATCCTGACTAAAAATCTGAGCGACCAAACGCAGCCAAACATTTTTATTTTGGTTAAGAACATTAAAAGGTTCAGATTACGTACGGCCCGCATTCAAAGCCAGCTGCTCATATTTTTACGGAGCGTTGAATCGGTAATTAAGCTGGATATCCTGACGGCCAGCACAAAAAAAATTTAGGCTTGGCGAAGCCAGATCCTCTCAGAGGTCGAGTTAGATTAGTTAATTGATTAGATTCACAACCGTGCGCGTTTAATAAACAAATTAGGCTTATCCACAAATTTATTATTAATGTGCGAGTTTGAGGTATTCATTGTATCGCTCAATTAAACTAATCGCAATTAAATTTTGCTTGGCTTATGTCAGAGACTCGGTCCCTTCTGTAGATAGACCAATAGGGTGAATGATTGTGCCTACCTGTTCTCCCTATGATCCGCATATCTGGTCCTTCTATACCCTCCATTTTGATGGACACTAAGTCAAAACATTTTGGTTTGTCCCTAGGCATTATTGCTTAATTAGTAACATTATGTGGAGTAAATTATTCTAAAAATACCAAACTCAAGAAATAACAATCACCATTTTAACGTCAAATGCCCTATGTAGTACGGTTGACAATGACTTGAATAAGTTTTTTAAAAAAAAATATTTGGTGCATATTTTTATTTTTTATTTTTGTTTATTTTTTTCTTTTCATTTTTGTTGACCATGGTTGCTAGTGAGGCGGCGATGATCTCGCCCAATGCCTTCACGACCTTGCCAGTGGCCTAGTTGCATGACCCTCATCGGCCACAATAAATAAAAAAGAAACAAAAAAGACAAGAAAGATTAAAATTTAAAATAAAAATTCTGAAAATTTCAAAAAAAAATTAAAAAATTTTAAAATGTTGAAAAATTATCCTCTTCCGAGCCGATCATGTCTCATCGGATAGTGGCCATCCATGTTAGGTTATTTCTCGCCAAGATTGATGGAATGACTCAATTGACAAATTATCAAAATGTTTAGGACTAATTTTTACAAATTAAAAGATTTATATGGGCAATGAATGTAGGACTTTTTTGTAATTTTTTTTTAATTGAGCACTATGAAATAATGCACATTTGAACCTTTGTGATGAGTATTGGTTTTTGGCTTCCTTATTTGATCGCGGCCTTGACGAAGCCCCCAAAACAGTATAACAATATACTATATGGGCAACTTAAAATTTAAAACAACTACAAAGCTAGTAATTTTTAAATTTATGTGTAACTCTCAAGTCAAGCCATTTCTACCCCAATTAAACGATTTTCGTATAAGTGGAGTCATAAAATCGAAAATTAACAAATTAGTCTTAAACCTATTGTAATTGTGTCCTAAATCTTCTATAATTGTACCAATTCGATCCAATTGGTCGACCACATTGACATGATAAATTTTTAGTACTTATTGAAGTTTTAACAAACCTCGCCACCGACCGATGGTTAACAGGAGGCTACTGGCCCAAAGAAACAAAAAAAAAGGCAGAAAATGTTATTAAAAATAATTGAAAAAAATTTCAAAATATTATTAAAATTTGCCATGTAAGCGCCGATCGGCCAAATGGACTGAATTGGCATAGATGTAAAGTGTGTATGTGTGTGTGTGTGTTTTTTTTTAATGACTTAGGTGTCCGGGCCCGCTTCGCGGGCTCGAATATTCCTCCGGAGGGACTGACCCAGCAACCCACCAGCCGGGGCACCCCCACTTAAGTCAGAGGAACGTGGCCAGAAGATTCAAACCCTCAACCTTTCATGAGAGGAAGAAGGGCACCGTCTCAACCAGCTACGCCATGCGCGGGTGGGTATAAATGTAAAATGTTTAGGACTGAATGGTCAAAAAAAGTTTACGATTGAATTAACACAATTACAATAGGTTTGAGATTTTTATTTTATTTTATAATTCTCACTTAAGAATCAAATTGGAAGATTTGACTCTAGAATCAGCGATCTTAATTTACACGGATGTTCTTGTTGTATGTGAATAACAGAAATACCATATGTAATGTTTTGTGAAATGAGTGGACCCCAAAAGTAACATTATATCAATTATAACTTTCATTTTGTTTTGGTCGAAAACTTTCATCTTAAGGACAACTTTTTATTTTTTTAAGTATTTTCTTGACTCGTAAATCAAAAGGTCTCACCATTTTTATTTGTCAATGCAAGCTACCCTTTCATGTTGTGGGTAAATCTTCTATCTAGACATGGCCGTTATTCCATTTTATCACGAGGTTGCTTACTTATTGATATTGTTGGTCACTTCATTTGAGAAGGTTATTTAAACTCAAGGTAACGTTGCAATCAGTTATGTACCCAATAATCTCCGGCTCGTAAAATATCTTTATTTTTCGTTGTTGAAAAAAATATCTTTATTAAAGCACTGGGTTATTATGGTAGTTTTTTTCTCTCAATCAAGCTAATCAATGTTTCAATATGGTCTTGCTCATGATTCTCTTCGTTGTGACATCGCATCATTGGTCCCGACAATGGGGCGTTTTGCGGAGCAAACTGATCCGGATCGAACCAAAATTCAAACCCGCACGATCCGGCCCATCCCATCCCATCCCATCCCATCCCGGCCCGCTAATCTGTTCTCTTATCTGCTTTCCAAGTCGAACCCTTTGGACGCTGGACAATCTAAAACCCCGGCGAAGCGTCTCTCTCTTCTCGCCCTAGAAGGAGAAGAAGCAGCAGCAGCAGCATAGCAGGTTGCCAATGTCGCATTTTGGAAGATCGGGGCCTCCGGACATCACCGACACTTACTCGCTCCTCATCCTCAACATTTCCTTTAGTAACTTTCTCCTCTCTTTCGCTCTGTCTCCCTCCGTCTCTCTCTCTCCTCCTCATCGATGCCTTACGCGGTTGTTTTGCAGGGACTACCGCCGACGACCTCTTCCCTCTCTTCGATAAGTACGGCAAGGTCGTCGACGTGTTCATCCCCAGAGACCGAAGGTCTAGATTTATCCATTCCTTGCTTTTCTTTATAGCTCGCTTGTTGAGAGTTGGGCTTTTGTTTACTGTATTCTGATGGGGTCTTGCAGGACTGGGGAATCGAGAGGGTTCGCGTTCGTGAGGTACAAGTACGCGGACGAGGCGCAGAAGGCTGTGGACAAGCTTGATGGTGTCGCTCTTGCTCTGATTTTAGTTCCTTCGGTATTGAGGGTTTTTTTTTTTTTTTGCGTTGGGGGAAATTCTTGGATTAGCATTTGATTTGTTGTTCGGTTTTCTTTTTTGAAAGGGAGAGTCGTGGATGGGAGAGAGATTGGGGTTCAATTCGCGAAGTACGGTCCCAATGCTGAGAGAATGTAAGCCGTTTAATTATCTTGCTTTTTAGTTTTCGAATTGGTGAAATAGATTGTGCTTTTTTCGGGTCTAGATACAGTACAATGCCAATCTGGTACGAGCTCACTGGAGGAGGGACTTTGGTTTTTCTGGAATAAACGTTTAAATGGTCCATGTTGCCACGACCTTGTTAGCATGATTATGTCAGTGGATGATTTGTTTTGAAAAATAACCTGCAAAAGATGGCCTAAAGGAAAGGAAAAGTAAATTTCTTGAGTAAATTTAGCCGTCATTTTCTTACTACAAATTTTCTGATGAGCGCGGCCTCTATTTCACAACAGCGATAAGGGGAAGGTTGCTGAACCGGTTTCAAAGATAAGAAGGCGGTCGAGAAGTCGCAGTCCTCGTCCAAGGTATGGCTTAAGTTTGTTCAGTTAGTAAACTCATGCAAATTGTGTCTATGTATACTAAAATGAAAAAAAAAAAATCTTTGCTTGATTATAAATACGGGTGGAATGCGTCGACAACTGTCTGTAACTCCCTATTGCTATAGTTGTGGATTGACTTTGAGGTGAGATTCCAAAATCATTTTATGGATTGGTTAAGGTATTTGGTCCATGAGCCTGTTTACTTGATATACAATTCATTTATCTCCACATTTCAAGAGTTGCCAAAGGTTGCGGTACCTTTGATTGGGATTTAATATAGGTAGCTGAAACTTCAATGGGGATCCTGATTGAAATTCATGAGAAAATTGGTAGGGTCATTTTACCATTGAATTCATGATGCTACAGTGGATAGAGGACTGAAGGACGATGGTTTTAGCCATTTAATTTCTTTTCAATGACTTGTCAAGATGTTTGAAGAGGAACGGGTATGAAAATCTCTCATTTTACCTCTATATGAGAGGACCCCTGTCCATTTGGGTTCATAATGTCACTGCCAATTTATTTAGGTTTTCTCCTGGCATTAAAGTCAATTGCAAACTTTGTGAGTAATGCTTGCCATCACTTGTTGCTAGTCCTTAAGAAATGAAAGCAATTGATGAATTTCATGATATAACTGATTCTACGGAGGTGTTAATGCCGTAAACAACAATGTAGGAAGCTTGGTCAGGCATCTTATAGCTTACGAAGAATATCTGGATGTTTTTAAAGACCCAAATCATAATATGTCACAAATTTAAATGCACTTCGTAAAAGAATTGGGGTGGTACGTTAAGTTTGTTTACAGTAACCTAAAGTCAAGAAATTGAGTCGCATCCTAAAAGTGGAAATCCGGAAGCTGAAGTCGAATGCTAGAGCCATGGCCACTCCAAACAAATAGTAAAGTTGACTTATTAGTCTTCAGTTGTTGGGTAGGACTTTCCCACATTAGCAACTCAGTTTGGAAGTGCAATTTCCAGAAAAAATGTTCAGAGTGCAGTTATATGTTATGGTTGATCAAGCCCACTTGTCATTTATCTTTATTACTTAGCACAAAAAAGAGAGAGGAGTAATTGGATATTTGGACCAACTAAGAAATAAAACACATTAGTTCTACTAATCATTGTGTGATGGAATTGATTATGAATCAACTGACAAGGAAGACATTTTGAAGATTGAAGGGCCAATTTTAGCATCTTGAGTTGAGCTCCAATATTTCCTCAATCTAAATGAAAATTTGAGCCTTAATTTTCATGCAAGTCTTTGTAAATACAAAATCTAGGGTTTCATTTCTTACTTATAGTACAAATTACGGTTAATTTCATGTCAAAATAGAGTGGTTCCATTTTCCAGCAAAAAAATGATGTTGGCTGCAAGATTAGGACTTATTGAACATTTTTGGAAAGACTTAGAACTTAATTTACCAATGGGACAATGGGTAGAACATTTAGGACTTTTTTGTATTCATCCCTGAGCTAATTTTGTTAATTTGTGCTGGATAGTGAGTTCATGAACTTGGACTTACTCCATTGGCTTTTTGATGATAAATACTAGTTAGATGAAAATTGTTACTGTGTGGCCTTAACTATGCATGACTGTGTGCCCTTTGTTGTCATGTTTAAGTTCTTTACTAGTTCGTACAATTATAGCTCCGATCACTTCTGATCGTTCTAGAGGTGTGCTTGGTAATGCTTCCTTGATCACAGCAACAATAATGTCACTGATATGAGCATATCGGCTCTTACTCGCTCCTATGATTCTATTACACATTAATTCTTGGCCTCCCCGTTGTTATCCGCTACGTTCAAATGGACATATCATTTTTTAATCTGTTCTTTCAATGTTAATGCAAAGGGCATAGTTAAAAAAAAGAGAGTAAATATTGTTTGTCATAAAGAAACCTGCAATTGTTTTTTAGCGCAAGATTTCTTTTCTTTGGTTCTACGTTCCTATTTTGATTCATAAGAAATTGAGTTCGTATAGGCATTTTGGACGCTTCTATTGAAATAGCCTTTCTAGCTATATTTTCTGCTACTTTGCCCCTTTCATAAAGTATTCTACCAGGTTTAATGACAGCTATGCAATATTGGGGAGATCCTTTACCCGAATCCATACATGTTTCCATGGATCTTACCGTACGACCTGAAGCGGTAGCTTTTATTGGTAGTAAAATGACAAAATTCCACTGATTTGCAGTAGCGTTTGTTCCTTAACCATCTTCTTGTGTAATTGTATCTTGCAGAGTTGCAAGTAATTCTCTCTCATTCTCTGCTGCAACTCATAGTAAAATTGATTTTCAGGCACAGAGACGACAATAGAGACCGCGATTATAGGAGGAAAAGTCGCAGTAGAAGCAGGGGACGATATGATCGCGACAGGTACAGAGACAGGGAAAGGAGTTACCGTCGCCGGAGTAGGAGCTATAGCCCAAGTCCTGATCATCGCAGAGACCAAAGGGCACCCAAGTATGATGACAAGGACAGAAGTCGGAGTGGATCATACAGAAGGTGAGGGCCCTCCTTATTCCTCCTTAATGCTTCTATGGCCATCGCTTGTTCGAGAATTTTTATATGAATGAAGACCTTTTTTTCCCCATTTTCAGTTCATCACGTAGCCCGCGGAAAGCTGAATATGAGAGGAGTCCATCCCCAAATCCGAGACCTACTACTCTTGAAAGTCCTGATGTACAAAATGGTGAAAGAGTTTCTGAGCTCCACAGAGATACGCCCAATGGACATCCTGCTGATTCCCCTAGTGCTTCCCCACGTAGTCCATAGAGAGAGTGCTCATGAGTGGGTTTGTTGCTTCTGTCTCACTCTATTGGAACTCTTGGACCTTATGCCTCTGCTTGGTTCATGTTTGCCTTCTTAGGTAAGATGAGTGCCTCAGGTCGTGGGAGTTGGTTTTGCTCGACAAACGATATCACTTTCTCCTGAGGTGCTCTTGATTGGGTGGACTGAGACTTTGTTATACGTGGTGATTTAGATATTAATGCCAAGTTTAGTAGGGGGTGATGTTTTTCTTCTTTGAAGGCAGCTAAGCTAGTCCGTCTATTCTGACTTTGGTGGTTACCTGTGATACTCTGATCTTATTCTTGTGCTATAATGTGCATTCATCAAGTCCATTGAAGTCTTTTTTGTGGTGCACTTGTTCATAGTTCTCTGGCTGCATTTATGTGAATGTAGTGCGTCAGTTAATCTATACATACCGCACATGGACAATGAGAGATTTAACTGTACCAGCGCGATCCTGCACTATTCGTTTGCCATTTTTCCGTCCACTAGCCATCTCCAAAGGAGGCTGCTGAGAGTGCCATATGTTTTTTTTTTTTTAAATTCTTCACGAAATCATGCTCTTGAATTTAGTATGGTTTTCATATTCTCAGACGGTAGGTGGTCCAATTTGGCATCCTTTTCCTTTGGCAATCTTTTTGTGTCTTGAAGTAGCTTGAAAATGGGTTCGATTTGTCGATTTGTTGGCTTTACGTTCGGCTGATGCATTAGCTGCGGACTCCTAACATGCAAGGGCGATGGAAAATCACGGCGTTACTGCTCTTGTAAAAAGATATGGCGTTGGTGGTCTTATATACCGTTCAGATTCCATGACTGCTCCACTTTTCTCTTGATTCTTCACGACGGTCTCCCCTTGTCCTAAAGTGAAGGATTCACCTTCAAAATAATGGTTATGTAGCATGACATGTGGTTTTCTGAAGATTCGTATGGTGATATGGAGTGCAGGGTAGGACCGAAAGAGGCCCGCGAAACCTGGTTGAATGCACTTGAATGCATCTGCTTTTAGTTCTGGCGCCCCCAAATTGCTGTACGGCGAACGCAACCCCGATTTTGGTTGTGGCCTTAGCATTGTGATCTTGGAGCACAATAAATTTGAGCGTCCAAATATAACATGTTTTCAAATGTTCACACATCACGGAAAGATCTTGACTTTATGTCACTCTCTTCAAGGGAAAATTATGAAAAAAATGATAAATTTATTGCAATTCTATCAATTCAATTTTTTTTTGGCCGATTCATTCCTAATTTTTTTTGTAATTGTTCAGATTCAGTTCATACAGTCAATATTGACCTGTTGGCGTTGACGTAAACGCCGACTCTTTGGCGACATAATATTTTAATATTATTTCTTGAACTTTCGTTCTCATTTTGAAATTTTTTTAATGTTTTTTTTTTTCCATTTTTTTTCCTCTGTCATCTTCTTTGGCCATGGCCAGACATCCGACCTGATCTTGGGGGGGTTGTCGTGCCGCCACCACCAACCCCACATCGTCCCTGAGATTACACCTTACCAGATGAACAAGGCGTCGCCATTTCTGGGGCACGTGGTCGCGTTCGAGATCCAATCGAAGATTAACCCATTGATTTCGCAACATGTAATGGCCCTTTTTCCTTTCCTTTTTAAATTATGTTTCCGTTGCCGTCGTTAGTGACAAAGTCTTTGAGATTTCAAGAAACAAAACCCAGAAAAGATTGACAATGTCGACCATCCTCCCCCAAGAAAAAAAATATTTACTCGCGTCAAGAGATTATGTATTATTGAGAAATGGTGATCAAATTTCCTGGCGAGTTTCTTGTTCTTGACACGTTTTCAGACACACAGGTAGAGGTTGGAAGTGGAAGCGAGAGTGAAGCAGCAGTTAGAAGGGCTGCTCTTGTCGATCCCCTACTCTGTTGCTTGAAATTGTTGGAACCAAAATAATAATGGTGACTTTGAAAATTAGAAAAAGAGATCAGATCGGAGGAAGAAATTCTTTATTGGAATGCAAAATGCTTGCACTACAACTCGAAGCTCACTTGGAATTCTGTGGCTTGATTACAATGCCGAACAAGTGCTTTGTTTATTTGCTAAAGTCGTCCTATTCAAGTGAAGATTTTCTATGACTTTTCTGCCAAGACAAACATAACATTGAAGATGAGCCATCACCCATATCTTCTTACAAACACAAAGCAACAAAAAAAAAAAAAAATCCACACAGTAAGTGCACTTGAACCATCCGTAGCCTTCACACAACAAAAGTCAAAAAACATTATCCAAGCCATAAACATGCGTATCTTTCCATGGAAATATTCAATGGCGTTTGGGAAGCTTCTTGTCTTCGTTATCCAATAAATGCATTACGAGAACATGCATGGCCTTCTTTTCTTCATTCCTGTTCATTCTCATGATAGCATTTAATGAGGCCCCCCCCCTTTTTTTTTTTCTTTTCTTTTTTTCATGGAGTATGCCAAAACGACAGTCAATTTTATTAATAATTTAACAGAAATCTCAAGGAAAAAGATAAGGAAATTAATAAATTTTCCGGCTCTCACCCTCACCCGTACCTTGTCGGCCATCGCCTCTGGTCTAAGGAAGAAGAAGAGGAGGGAAAGGGAAAAAAAATGAAAAATAAAATATTATGTCGGCATCTTTTTTAGATGGGCTGAATTAACACAATTGCAAAAGTTTTAGTATTGAATTGACAAAAAAAAAAGGTTTAGGATTAAATTGACATACTTACTATAAGTTTATGATTTTTTTTTTTTTTTGATAATCTTCCCCCACTCCTCAGCGACCTACTCCGTAAAGTTCTCCGAAATAGGGACAATCTCGAGGGTGAAAAGTCACCAATGAAGACTAAAAAGAGGACCATCCAAAGTCTTGAAGGAACCATGACTTCCGTCTCAGTCAACTTTAAATGCTGCTTACCAAGAAATATCCACCTTTATCTTAGTCTTCACTGGTTAATGATTGTTATTGCATTCGCATTATGATGGAAGATGATAGGAAGATGAGTTTTCAGAAGCATTTTAAGCATCACCCATTGCCTCAGAACAGAGAAAACCAACTTACCGGAACCAAAAGAGCAGCAGCAGAAGAAGAAGAATCCATGTATTCTTCACCAGAATGGGAAAGGGTCATGAGCCTTGTGGGTTGTGGCTGCCCTTGCCCTTTTCACTACCTTTGTCATTCCACTTCCTGCTCATGCTTCCCCTACAGAAGCACAAGCCCTCCTCAATTGGAAGTCCAGTCTTGGCAACCATTCGATTTCTTCCCTCTCTTCCTGGACTCCTCCTCCTAATTCCACCGGCTCTGGTTCAACCATGAGTCCATGCGCTTGGTATGGAATCTCCCGCAACCGGGCTGGAAACGTGATCAAGATTAATCTCACCAGCGCCGATGTCGAAGGTACGCTTGACAAATTCCCATTCTCATCTTTGTCCCATCTCATGTACATGGACCTGAGCGTAAATAGTCTCTCCGGCCACATTTCGCCCCAAATCGGTCTCCTCAGCAATCTCACCTATCTCGACCTCTATCTCAATCGGTTCTCGGGTAAAATAATCGGCCGTCTAACGAAACTAGAGGTCCTATACCTGGTTTTCAATGATTTAAATGGCTCAATTCCCCTAGAGATCTGGCAGCTGCATTTGCTCGATGAGATCGCTCTGTATTCCAATCGGTTGCATGGATTCATCCCTTCCTCATTGGGTAATTTGAGCAACTTAGCTACACTTTATATCTACAATAACTCCCTTTCTGGTTCTATTCCTCCTGAAATCGGAAATATGATAAATCTAGAAGTGCTCCACATGGACACCAACAACCTGACAGGATTAATTCCTTCCACTTTGGGGAACTTATTTAGATTGACAGAGCTGATTCTATTTGCTAATGAGCTGACCGGTTCAATCCCGCCGACAATAGGCAATTTGATAGAGCTTACTGCACTTGATCTCTTTCGTAACCACCTTTCGGGTCACGTTCCTGATGAGATAGGAAATCTCCGCCCAATGCAGAACTTATGGCTAAGTAACAATCAGCTCACAGGCCCAATCCCTTCTTCTTCGGGTAACTTGACTGATGAAGTACAATTGTTGCTCTGCAATAATCAGCTTTCTGGTTCAATTCCTGGATCCTTAGGGGATCTAACGAACTTGAAGGTGCTGGAATTGGATAGCAACCAGTTAACCGGCTCCTTACCAGAGAACTTGTCCCGAGGTTGGTCGCTCCAATACCTCACGGTGAGTGCCAACAATGTAACTGGTCCAATCTCCAGAAGCTTGAGAAACTGCACAAGCTTAGTCAGGCTACGCCTTGATGAAAACCAGCTCACTGGTCCGGTTCCTTTTTCTTTTGGTAATTTCACTGACCTACTCTACTTATTCCTTGACGACAATCAACTGTCAGGACGGTGGCCAGCAGAAGGTTTCTGGAAGACCTCATTGTCAATAATTAGTTTGTCCGACAACAAATTTGATGGTCCACTTCCACTCCCATCACCCTTCACAGAATACTATACGATCGCGAATAATAAAATAGCGGGGAAAATCTCTTCATCGATATGCAATGCTGCCAACCTCAGAGTCCTCGTCTTGTCTAATAATGGCTTAGCCGGTAGCCTACCTGAGTGCTTGTCAAACTTGAGCATTGGTTTATCGGTTTTGAACTTGCGAATGAATAGCCTTTCGGGCACTATCCCTCAAAAAAATTTCACTGCCAAGCAGCTTGAGAACTCTTGACTTGAGTCAAAATCAATTCGAAGGCACATTGTCCCAATCACTTGTCAATTGTGAAAACTTGGAAGTTCTGGATTTCAGCAACGTTAGGATAGATGATAAGTTCCTGGCATGGCTGGGAACACTGCTCGAGCTAAAAGTTCTTATTTTGAGGTCCAACAGATTTAAGGGTCTTTTAGATTCTCCAAGGGTAGCTCATCTCTTTCCCAAGTTGCACATTTTGGACCTGTCGAGCAACAACTTCTCTGGTCCTTTACCAGCCAATTTGATTGCGAAACTTCAAGGGATGATGGATGGACAAAATGGGCAAGAGCAACAAGACAAACCATTGTACATGAGGCAGGAATTTGAAAGGGGTTCTATGACGCTTCCGTGATTGTGATCATGAAAGGAAAGGAGATTTGGTTAGAGAGGATCTTCGACCATTCTCACAACCATCGACTTATCGCTCAACTCTTTTCAAGGGAACATCCCGACTGTTATTGGAAATCTTCATTCTCTCATAGGACACAACCTTTCCGACTTCAAACAAGCTTAGTGGGAGGGTTCCTAGAGAATTGGGAGATTTGTCATTTTTTGGATGTTTGGATCTCTCATAGAACCAACTCACGGGTTGTATACCTCAAGACAAGCAACTGAGCACATTCACAATTGACTCATTTCGTGGAAACCTGGGCTTATGTGGAACTCCACTACAAAACACATGCCCTAGTGATGCTCGGCCTCCTCGACCACCACGGTCATTCTTCCAAGAAGATAGTACAAGAGAGCATGGCAGCGAGTTTGATAGGAAAGCAATCGGGATAGGCTATGCATCCGGAATGTTGATTTGAATCTCCATAGCGTACATTTCATATGAAACTGGAAGACCCAATTGGCTCGTGAGAAAAGTGATAAGGATGGAGAGAAGAGCCAAATTGATGAAGAAGCAAAAGCGGAAGGCCATCAAATTTCATGGAGGCCACTGAAATTGTTGGGAAGTGGTCCCTTTGAACTATGTGCAATGTAGATCTTTGGAATATAATTCATGTCGGATTGAAATGCAATTTCGCATATGGATGCCCATTTTAATTATGTTGTCATCTGCTTATTTAAGTGTAATTTCTTAATTGGGTCGATTGAATAGATGAACTCGAAAGAGTTCTTTCGAAACACTCCCTTTGCATCATTAACACCCTATATGCCCTTTTCTTGATTAGTGTACACCAATCTTGTTTCTCCATGGGATAGAAAGAAAGGTGAAGAGCTGTCGAAACCCATTTGACCGTATCATTCTTGTCTATGAAAGTTGCCTTGCGTTTTCTAATTTTGTCATTGTCCCACTCCACATTTCTGTTGAAGTTGCAGGTCGGTATTATGTCGTTGACTTGCAGTCTTGACAGTATCATACTTGTCTACAAATGCAATCGTGATCAGGAGTACTAAAGGTTCAAACCTCAAAGAATCTACGAAGTTTAGATTCAAAGTAATCTTATTGCAAAATTCTAGGAGCCCTTACTCCACAAAATGTTTTCATGTTTGTGGATTTTTGAAGTAGCTGGTAATTTTCAAATATTGTTCGGAAAAAAAATATAAACGGTAGCTTCAAGTTCCTAATCAAATAGTAAGTAACATCTTTTAAATTTTAGGGTAAATATTACTAGAATCTCAAACAGGCATATTCGTGTCATATTTACCTAAACTTGATCCGTGTCACAAAAAAAAAAAAAAATCCCAAACCGTGTCACATCTACCCCCAAAACTAATTTTCTCATTACAAAAATTGTCAAACTAGTAAACTAATTCCATATGTACCCAAAACTATTTTGTGTCACAAAAAAATCCCAAATGTGACATTGATGTACCTGTCGTGACCCTCCCGATGGGCGAAGATAGGAAGGCGAATTTAGAGGTAATGTCGAGTGGAAAACTGACGGTCCTCAATCGACGTAAGTTTTCCCAAACCCTTATCTTGCGTGGCATTAGAAAATTACAATTCAAATAGATCTATATATGAAGTCCATCCTAACAAAAAGTCTCCACTAGCTTGTGGAGCCCGACTAGGAGCCAAGTGAAGCATGGGAGACACCTCACTTTTACGCAACTGGAGATATGAGATTGGGAACTTGATAAACACTAATTTTCTAACCAATGCCCTTTTGGTATCCTGACGTGATTGAATCGTTGCCTAATATATTCACGCGATCTTTATCCATTTTATGACCATATGCCACTAAACAATGTCCATGCATGAGCGCATAATCAGAAGAAAGTAGACAATCACAATCAGCACGATAAGAACACAACATATAGAAGTATATTCAATAAAAAGTCAAACAAAAAACGTACATGACTTTTTGAGGAAATAGTACCCCCTTAATAGTAGTTTGAATTAAACCCTTGAATAACTATAACTATATATATATATCACTTATAATTGAATAATGTAATAGAAAGGAGACGTTCAGTATAAAGGCAGAATCAACAACCCCGAATTTCACATGAATTAGCGCTGAAGCACGAGCCGAGCTTAAGTCTAGAACCAGCAGACCAAAATAGACTTATGTTCCTCAAACCAGGCTAAGCCCAAATCCATTAACTAATCAAACCCAAAGCTCATCGAGGCTAATCGAACCTGTTTCTATTATTTTCTTTCCTTCATTTACATTTGCTAGTTAATTTATTTTTTCTCTCTCCCATTGTCTCCTTCCTGTCGCCTCCCTCTGTACCAATCGAGAACACACAAAACCCAAATCAAAGCTCAACATACCAGGCGAGCACATCAACACTCGGGAGCTGATCACATCACAAAACCAGAAGATTGAACCTACATACTTAACAATCGATCTCCTATATTCATCACAAGACCATTGCCATCGGCTATTACCTTCGACCATTGCCGTTCGCTGGACGTTACCCCCTCTGCTATGACTTACCGAAACCGACGGAAACTGAGGATATGAAGTAAGACCACGATAAGGAGATAAACTAAAACGTTTTAGGTAAAATGGATGGTAAGTAAGACCACCATATGGACTAATGGATTTAGAGGAAAAGAACTGAAACACAATTTTAACGAGGTTCGGCTAAGTAAGCCTACGTCCTCGGGAATCCTCTCTCAAAGTTATGATCTTTCTTTGAGAGGGGGAATGCCTTTTATTGATAGATGTTCACAATTATTTCCCGATATTCAGGGATTACAATTATTTTCCTGATATTCAGGGAATATACAAAGTAACAACAATAACAACCAAATCAGGAGAATCTCCTATAATCTTCTACTACCAAACTAGGAGAATCCTGTCGATTTGGTCAACACTCCCCCTCAAGTTGGACGGAAGATATCATCAGAGGTCAACTTGTTCACCATATCTTGAAATGGCCCTTTAGCAAGGGCTTTGGTGAAAACATCGGCCAATTGATCTTCGCTTCGAACATAGGGAGTTTCTATGGTGTTATCTTGAACCTTTTCTCGTACAAAATGACAGTCCACCTCGATGTGTTTTGTTCTTTCATGGAACACGGGATTTGAGGCAATATGAGCGGCAGCTTGATTATCGCAAAACAACTTCGTAGGTGATGTTCTTGGTTTGCATCCTAATTCTTGGAGAAGAAGCTGCAGCCAAACGATCTCACTAGTAGCAGTAGCCATTGCTCGATATTCTGCTTCAGCACTTGAACGTGCAACAACGTTTTGCTTTTTACTTTTCCAAGTAACAATATTACCTCCTACAAAGGTGCAGAACCCTGTAGTGGACTTCCTGTCATTGGGACTTCCTGTCATTGGGGCTTCCTGCCCAATCTGCATCTGCATACCTGACAATATCTGTATGCCCGTTGTTCTTCATAAAAATACCCCTTCCTGGTGTGGATTTCAAATACCTTAGCAATCGATCAACCAAATCTGAGTGTCCTTGAGTCGGATTTTGCATGAATTGACTTATGTAGCTGACTGCATAAGTAATATCAGGTCTAGTAATAAATCAACCTGCCTATGAGACGTTGAAACGCTCCAAGGTCTTTGACGGGAGTATTGTCAGTGGCAAATTTACTATTGTAATCCATAGGAACATTTGCTGGTTTGGCCCCCATTTTCCCCGTTTCTTTTAATAGGTCCAGAATATACTTTCTCTGCGACAGAAACAAACCTTTGTGTGAGCTGGCTACTTCAATCCCTAAAAAATACCTTAGCTTTCCGAGATCTTTGATATCAAATTCTCGATGAAGGTACTGTTTGAGAGCCTCAATCCCAGATTTATTGCTTCCAGTGATAACAATATCATCAACGTAGACGAGTAGTATTACAATACCACCCTCATCAGATTTAGTAAACATTGACGAGTTAGCCATACTTCGTACAAATCCAAACTTTGTAAGTGCACTACTAAGCTTACCGTACCATGCTCGAGGAGACTGCTTGAGTCCGTACATGGACTTCCTTAACTTGCAAACCATCTTTTCTTCATTTTGCAAAGCATGGCCGGGGGGAAGATCCATATATACTTCTTCTTCAAGGTCTCCATGCAGAAAAGCATTTTTTACGTCCATTTGACAAAGCGACCAACCACGATTGACTGCTACAGACATAAGAACACGAACTGTATTCATCTTCACAACCGGAGCAAATGTCTCCTTGTAGTCAATTCCGTAGGTTTGGGTATAGCCTTTAGCTACAAGGCGGGCTTTATACCTTTCCACTGAGCCATCACTATTATATTTAATCTTGTAAATCCAACGACAACCAACATAACGTTTTTCGTCAGGCAATCGCACCACATCCCAGGTGTGATTTTTATCAAGGGCTCGAAGTTCCTCCTTCATAGCTGCAAGCCAAACTGATTGAAGTTTGGCTTCTTCATAACTTTTGGGTTCATTTGAACTTTCAAGAGCAGATAAGAAACTCCAAAAGCGATGAGAAATTTTATCATAATTGACACAGTCTTGGATGGGATACTGTACCGTGTGATATGTGGTAAAATCTCTGAGTCTAATAGAGGGCCTAGAAATCCTTGTAGATCGACGAACTAGTGGTGAATATGCTCCAGGTAATTCTTCTGTCGTGATTTCTTCCCCAGATTCAGTTTCATCCATCGACTCTATATTTTCCTGTAGCTCCGTGTCATGTTCTAACTGTCCTCTATAAGTTGTTTCTGAATTGAGTACATTCGATGGTATAGGTGAAGCAGCAATAGGGACAGGAGCAACTTCTCCATAACCTGTTGAGAGTTCAGTGTACTCCCCTTGAAGATGATTCCTGTCAGAATAGTACATATTAGTTTCATCAAAGTAAACATCACGGGATATATAGAGGCACTTTGTGGTGGGCTTGTAACACTTGTATCCCTTTTTAGCTAAAGAATAGCCCACGAATGCACACTTCTGAGCACGAGGATCGAGTTTACCATTGCTCGAATGAACGTAGCATGTACTGCCAAAAACCCTCAAATGTGAGATATTAAACTTCCTTCTATATAAAATTTCTACCGGAATCTTGTAATCAAGCACTTGGCTAGGGATCCGATTAATAATATAGCAACTGGTGAGAACAGCGTCACTCCAATATGTTTTCGGTAGATTCCCTGAAAAAAGTAAGGCTCGAGTAACTTCTAAAAGATGACGATTTTTTCTCTCTGCTATGCCATTCTGCTGGGGTGTCCCAACACAGGAAGTTTGATGAAGAATGCCCAAATTACGCAAATACGCTTGAAATGCTTGATTGGTGTATTCCGTCCCGTTATCCGTACACAACACTTTCATATTTGTCTTAAACTGATTTTGTATCATAGCACAAAATTCCTGAAAAACAATAAGAACCTCATTTTTGGTTTTGAGCAAATACAACCATGTAGCGCGAGACTTATCATCAATGAAGGAGACGAAATATCTATAGCCATCCCGAGATTCAATGGGAGCACTCCAGACATCAGAATGAATTAGATCAAATAATTATGAAGAGAAATGTGCACTCTTGGGAAAAGGGAGTCTATGTTGTTTTGCGAAACGACAACAATCACATGAACTAGAATAATGAGATAAAGATTTATCAAGAATGTGTAAAATCTGATCAGATGGATGACCCATGTGTCTATGCCATAGTTCCGATGTCTTCTTAGCATTCTGGATTGCACTCAACGCCTCAGGGTATTGATCTATGACATAGAGTCCATTCTGCAGCCTCCCTTCACCAATCATCCTCTTGGTGATGCAATCCTGAAATACCACCTTTGAAGCAGAAAAAATGACATTGCAATTCCATTCTTTCGTACACTTACTAACAGACAATAGATTTGAATTCAAATCAGGTACGATCAAGGCATTAGAACTCCTGGACAACATCTTGAATTTTCCCGCTCCTTGAGTCGGAACTTGTGCCCCGTTAGCAACAGTAATAGGAGAAGAATCATTGGAGACAATTTTAACCATCATTTGATCAAAATTAAACATATGGTCAGAGGCACCCGAGTCTATAACAAACTGGCTTTTGAACTGAGTCAGGAACACCTTACCAGAAGTTTGTACCATATGGCTTGATTCAGCAGATGGACCGGTTGATCCAGTTGTCTTGATGTTGGATCCTTGGCTTTGCAAAAGTAGTTGAAATTGATTCGTAAGACTCTCAAGTTTGGCCTTCAATTCAATCGGGTTAATTGGATCATTTTGAGCCGCAAATTTTGCTTCTGTCCCCTTCTCTCTGCTAATCCGCAAATGAGGATGAAGAATCCAACACCGATCCTTGGTGTGACCATTACGATCACAGTGTTCGCAATGAAAACGACCGGTTTTCTTCGTCTTTCCCTTGGCAAATCTAGCGACAACCTCCGCTGATTTGTTGGTCATGACATTGTGGGCCGAGATTTCAGCAGTTCCTTTTAGGTTAGGCGGCGCTGGATTCATGACCCGACGTCGAGTTTCCTCTCCCTGAATCGTGGCACAGACTTCGTTGAGAGATGGCAGGTGGGGGCTCATCAAGATCTGTCGCCTGAGATCATCATATTCTGGACGAATGCTAGCCAGAAGTTGAAAGATCTGATCTTCCTCCTCTCTGCGAACATAATCAATAATGGATTGAGTGGCGGGACGGTACTGACGAAGCTCGTCCCACCTCCTCTTGAAATTTCCAAGATGAGAGGTAAACGATTGATTCTCTTCTTGTCTTGAATTTGCTAATTCTTGATGGATTTCAAAAATTCGAGAGGCATTTCTAAGTTGCCCATACATTCCAACTAACGCATCCCATAAGGCTTTCGCTGAGTTGGAGTATGCAAAAATCTCATAGATTTGAGGCTCCATGGAGTTGAAAATCCAGGACATAACGGAATGATCGTTGGCTAGCCACTCCTCGTATCCGGAATCATTTTCTGAAGGAGCTTTGATCTTACCATTGATGTGGCCGAGTCTCGAACGGCCTCCGAGCGCTACGGTTACAGCTCGTGACTGTCGCGACCCGTCCGGAAGGCGGACGCGGCTAATGGATTACCGATCGCGGGTCTTGGATCGGTGCGGGCCCTCCCAGGCCCATACCAAATCGCGACGGGAATATTTTTCAGAAGGATTCGACGATAAAAGTCTATAGCTTTCGACCTTCAGTGTGGTCGTGGTGGCATGTGCGACTTGTGCATGCATTTGGAGTCGCCACCCGGTCTTTCTTGGAGGGTAGACCGGAAACCTTACTGACCGATTGGGAGAGATCGATCAATTCTACGGAACCAGAGATTTTTGGGTTCGGGGACTCGGTTACGCTGGTGTCATTACCAACGCCCTTTCGGTACCTAACGCGAGTGATCTTCCTAGCTAAGAATTCATGCAGGTGCAATTTTGGGTGAGGTAGGTTGATTCAGGGTTTCATGCAGATTGGAAGACTATTCCTATCAATCACAATCAATTTTAGTGAAAGCGCAATCAAGTGCATAAATAAATCACATCAATTCACATCCAATGGCCTCATAGTATAGCCATAAGGGCTTAGGGAAGGCATGATTTAGGACCGGGGTAAAATGGGAAGATTTGGAGGCGATTAGCCCGAAGGGCAAAATCGTTAATTTTTGGGAGGTTTGGATACCGAATTACCCATAATATTCCATGACCAGTTGATTGTGGCCATTTCCCCTCTCTTTTTTCTCCTTTATATATATAAATATAATAAACACTTGATTAAGTAGATGTATTAAGCATTAGATTGAAATAAACATACGCGAATCACATCTATAATGACGATATTTAAAGAAACTAACTCTGACCTGATTGGTCACCGGTCTTCAATCACCAAGCCTCCAATGGTCCACCATCTCCATGGGCATCATTGTGGACCGTTACGTCGGAAGCACATGTAGTCATTCAAAATAGGGAAGCAGTGAAGTGCAGGCAATTAAGGGCTAAAACGAGTAACTCAAATTAAACTCTAATTACTGTGCGAATTTTACCTATTGAAATAGGCATAATATTTAGTCATTCACATGCAAAATTAAAACTGAGTCATGCCAATTAAACATGGAAGACACATCAATAATCATAAAAAGCCTATTTGAAGAATATAAGCAAATAGATGTGTTTTCTACCTATTTCTTATTTTTTTATATTTTGGAAATTTTTTTGATTTTTAATTTAAAATTTTTATTATTATTAATTTTTATTAATTAATTAAATAGAACCGGGCCCGGGTCGGGTTCTCGGGCCCGGGCCTGGATCAGGTCGCTGGACCTAATCCGGCCCGAGAGAGAGAACCCGAACTGGACCCGGCAACACAAAGAAGTCAAGCCCACCTTTTGGCCCAAGCTCGCTCACGCCCAAAACAGCCACTCTTGAACAAAGTCGCCCAAGCCCAAAAGCCTTCATTTCTTCCTTCCTCAGCCCAACCGACCAGCCCAGACGAAAAGACCAAGAGCAAAAAGGCTGGACTGTTCCTGTTCATCATCTTCTTCGCGGCGCCTCTGCACTTCCGACGCCAACGGTCTCCGAACGCTTCAACGATCTCCGAATGCTTCGCCGCCGTGCCGCTTGGACTCGCTCGTCCCACCGCTGCCGGGTCTCGCTCGGACGGAGCTCTGGTTCGGCCTCTCAGTCCCCCTACGTCGGAGCACCACCGTTCGGAGCCTCGCCTCGGCTTGGGCACGCTAGCCCCATCGCCGGCTCGAGATTGTGTACCGCGTCACGCACTCGTCGTCACTGACCCGAGCTCACGTCCAGACTCATTATCATGTCCTCTCAGATGGCCTCTCGTCCAAAACGACGAGCATGAAGCTGATCCCTAAGGCCGGATTGAGGTGGTTCATGGTATGAGGCCGTTGCCGACTCGGACAGCGGCGACAGTCGGGCTTCCTCGGTGTCCAACTCTTCGTCACCTCCGGGCGCCACCATACTCTGCTCGCCTGGACTCGCTCGTCAGAAATGTCGGGTCTGCCCGTTCGCCAGCGAGCCGTCAACACCAGGATCTGCTCACGAGCCGCACCTCGTCCAGCTTGTCTCACCTCTGCGGCATGGGATTCACTCGTGTCGCCACTCCGTCAGGACTCTCTCACCATGCTGCCGTCGAGTACAAACGTCGGACCTCGGAAGGCCGACCCATGCTCACCACCGAGCGCCGGGATCACGACACCAAGGTCTGTTTCACTGCCGACTCGAGTCGCCCCAGGACATACTCGCGTTCGAAAAAGAAAACATGCCGGGATCGCCTCGCTCTGTCCCGCCGGGCTCGTGCTCAAACATGACCTCCACGTCCTCGACCTACTGTGCTAGCCGCGCCCGTCTTTGTTCATGTCCCATGCGGCACTCAAACCGGACCTCCTGAGCATCGACCGGTTACGTTCGTCAACTTTGGACACCAACGGGAACAACCATGACGGCTCGCCTGGACTCGCTCCTGCTCGTGTACCGCGGCTGCTCACGCTTCGCCTCTGCTCAAGCTCGAGTCGGCTCCACGTCGGGTCGAGCTTCCGAAACTCTCGGTTCCTCTCCTTCCTTCCTCTCTCTCTCCGTTCAGTTCCCTGTGTGCCAGACAATCTACGGTGGCGAGCTGGTCCCCATGGTGGCAGTGACCGGTGAGCCCTCTGGAGGAAGGGGTGGTCTCTCTTCTCTTTTTTTGTGGTCGCTAGGGGTGCTTTTAACTAAAATAATGGAAGACCAAGAAGAAGCGCGAGCGGGCCAAGGTGTCGTGGAAAAAAGAAGCAGGGAAGAGAGTGAGAGCGGCGGTGGAGAGAAAAGGAAGATAAGAAAAATAAAATAAACTAATAATAATAATAATAATAATAGTGAAAAGGAGAGAGAGGGAAAATAAAAAAAATAAAAAGGAGAGACAAAATCCTTAATTAAACATACACTTTTTCTTTTTCTTTTTCTTTTAATGATGATGTTTCACACATTTCCCTTTAGTTATTGCCAATATTTTGTGTATTTTTCTGACCACTGACGGTATTTTTCATAATTAAATAAATTAAAAAAATATTTTATAATACCGAAAAATATTTTTTGTTCAAAATTGGTTCCTAAGGCTAAACCAAGGCTTCCAAAGTTGATTTTGTGATTTTATGACCTTTTTTGATATTTTTAATTAATTTTAAAGAATAAAAGTCACAATAATAAATGGTAAAAAATCAGGTGTCAACAGCTGCCCCTCTTTGAGAGGAATCTCGTTAGAGGTTTCTCTCAAAGATAAGGTGGCACCTGATTCCTAACCGACTCAACTTGGAAAATGAGAGAAGAAATGTTATGACATCGGATCCTTAAGGCTATTTGATAAAAGCTCAAATTAATCACCGGTTTGCTCTAACAATTTGAACATGGGCCGGAGTGAGAGAGGCTTACCTGAAGCTCACATGTCGGATGCTGCCGGTGGCGACGAGTTTCAAGAAGATACCTAGGACCCACATTTTATCCTAGGGAGATTAAGCTCTGACAAGGTTAAGCATTAACTTAGGAATTTTCTGCAGACCCTAAGTCTTGAACTCCTTCGTTTCTGAAGTGATGCTGCATCCGTCTTGGAATGTGCAATGATCACCAACGGGTTTATGAAATGATTTTGCAAGCTCAACTTGGCTGTGCAAAGGATAAACGTATGTGGGATAGAGAAATGAATGCTTCTCGTCATCCTATGACACTTGGATTACCATATAAACAACACACGAAGATTAATGTTAGTCCGAGCAACAAAATTTCTAACCATTTCTCCTGATGCTGTTGGACTTACTTCTATTCTGCCCCGATGTGGGGTGGTTCTCGACAGGGCTGATAATGAAAACCTCCGTTCAAAGGGGTTATCAATGGTCACCTGTAGTATTTGGGAATATGAAACGAACGCCTCCGTCGTCCCAATCCATGTAATCGCTGCGAATGGTCCCTACCTCCGTAGGTACAGATTTTGCTATCCGATTCACTTCCCTCGTCTCTCAAGTGTATGTAGGATGTGTTTGGACTGGGCTCGCCTCTCTTTTGAGTAAACTTCCTTTTGAATGATGTGACAAATAATCATATTTGGAAAAATTTATTTCTTTCTTTCCCAAAATTTATCCATCGAGGGGATTTTGTGATGTATCGTGCATGTTTTATTCATGGCTTCAGGTAACCTCCCGATTTAAATCATGAATATCGATGCATTGGAAAATATTTATGCCGGCTGAGAGGATCCTGACATTTTTTTTTTCTCCAGCTAACTGGGAAAAGGGATACTTACCTGTCCGTCGCAGCTGCGGATCCCTGCAAATGTAAAAGAAGCATATCATTGTAGGTTCACGAATTTTTCAAAAATCGAAACGATACATCCTACCCTTGGTCATGTACTCTAACGAGTAGTACATGGGATGTAAAAACCTGTTCGCTTCCAGGGCGATTCCCCTGTCAAGGATAAACAATGAGTATCAATTCATATTCTCAAATTCAAGACAAATTGGGACAATACAACTTTACTCTTGGCTCTCATCCCGTTCTGATGTTGCGTATTGATATGAACAACGTCTATCAAATCCGCCTATCCATGCTTGGAATATTTGCAACATTAATGGTTCAGCTGCCCCCGGTTGGGCAACGTCTGTTCTGTTATTCGAACAAATGGCTCCTTGAGTGATTTATCCACGTTTATCACCTGAGAAGGGAAAGAAATGAGACATTACTTCGGTATTCAATTGAAGATCGTTTAGGAACGATACATCGTTTTACCAAATAGGTGGCTTCGCGGCCAAACGTATTTCGTATTGAAGGGGTAGATCCCATTATGCTCCGCGGGTGATAGTCATTGTTCATGGAACTTGCTCCACGGATTAAATGATTAATCCACGGCCCTCGGCTTGAAGATGCTCAAAGGGTGATGTTGACACTCACGCGCAATTAGTTCTAGATATTAATGAAAGATGTTCCCGTGGGAACCTTACAGTGCGATCAACAACATATTCAATAGGAGTATTCAACCTCTTTCCTCTAAGCATTTTTCATCGAGTAGCCATGCCTTGCATCAGACGTTTGATCATCGGCCTTGCGTCACCACTGCGATGGTCCTCCGGCTCCAAATTGATCGAGCCAAAGATTGAACTCATCGCCAAGGAAATTGCTCGGGTCTTCGAGCCATTGATGTTCAAGTTGGGTGTCAACGATTGTTGGGGGCAGATTTCTTTCATTGCCTTCGTTGTGAGGGATTGGAGTCTTTGAGCTGGAACCTTCATCATTGCCCTGTTGGGGTTGAGACATACATTCCCGAAGAGTATTGATCCAAGTGTCCAGCTCCTCATCAAGGAAATCACCTGTTCTTTCTAGCCCTTGGTGCCCAGATTGGGTGTCGTCGACTGCAGGCGAGGGATTCCTCTCTTTGCTCTCGCCGTGAGCAATTTGACCCCTCGAATTGGAACTTCCTCCAATGACCGGCAGGTTCATATGTGCACTCTCTACCAATGCCAGATCCGCTTCAGGGACAGCATTAATGACTGATTCGCGCTCAAACTGAGGAATCTCTATGTGCTGGAACTGTGGCATATACTCCTGAGGAGTATTGAGATAGCTCGGTGGAGCATTTTGATTTGGGTTAGAGGAGTCGCTGACACGACTGCTAGTCCCGTCATTGCTGAAACATGGTTGGGTGCTCTTGGCTCTCCAATCATCATGGTTGTAACTCTGCCCAGCACTTGAGCTCCAACTGGCTTTATGATGGTTTAACGCTATCCTTCCATCCCTTAGCAATCTCCTATAGTACTTGAGGTGAGACTCAACGTTAATTCTAGAGAGCCCCGGCACATTCATAATCTCGAGTATGCGTAGTGGGCTAGCCGAATCAACTCCCAGCTCTCGAATTGCATCAACAAATTTGGTGTGAAGTTCATAGGTCCAGTAAAACCTTGTTCTCTTATCACCCAAAATATCGTCAATACTTCGGTAGCTATTCTCTACGGGATCTAGTCGTTTCAAAAGTTGTCCAAGGAGGGACTCACCGACTTTGGATTGGCTGGCTGCGACAGCGAGTTCGTCATTGAGAGAATTCCCCCTGTGATGATTCATATCCCATTTCTCAGAGGATGTTGGTGTTGATCCTATGGTGTTGACTTGCTCATGCAGATCTCCGGCGGTATCTGGCTGTGTCGGAAAATGCTGTGGAGAATACGGTAACAGCTGAGCGTTATTCGTCAACAGGGATGGTTCATCGAGGAACACCTCGCCGAGGACAACAAGATTACCACAATTAAGGCAGGTGGCCTTGGTCAGAGCTTCCTTATATCTCGCGCTTTCAGCTTGAAGCTTCTCATTCTCCTCCTTCAGGACCAGTAGCTCATGGTCTGCGTATTGCTGTTTCACCCGGGTTCGTTTGTTGGCGAACCAAAACTTGACCTTCGAAAGCTCCAATCCTATCTTTCGGCTCAACTCCATTTTCTGTTGTCTGCTTGGAGTGGGGCATTCATTGAAGAAAGCTTCGAGCTCTCGGATTTGGCCTGGAGTGTGGCGTTGTAGTTGCTTCCTTTTTCGACTCCGGTCATCATTGTATACTCCTTCTTCGTAGCTGAAACCTAGAATTTCATCGCTGGAGGAGTCAGTTTCTATGGCCTTCGGGCAGGATTCAGCTCTAGGATCTTCAAAGTCTCCCAGCAGTTCGTGCTCGGAAATGTCCAGATCGGGCGTTTCTAGCAGATGGGAATAGCTTTTAAACATGATGGATCGGAGTATCTCGGGCTGATCTAGTTCACTCAGCTTTCTCTATTCGCTCTTACGTGTTTGTTCACTCTAGAAATTTTCTCAAGTGATTGTGCGTGTCCTAGAACCATCCTTCAGGCTGCATATGAAGGCCAGCAAGCAAGCGCTCCTCCCGAGACCCTGCAATTACTCCTCGTCTGTATTCCCCCTTTCTTTTTCCTCGTGATAGGATTACAAACTCTCTTGCATTGATTCGGTTTCATCGAGTATTGCGCTTGTCCCCTAGTTCAGTCTTCAAAGTGGTGGGTCTACAATCTTTCGGCGCCCTTTTATGATTTGCTAGGCCCGAGAACGTGGGGAACAACGGTGGACCCGCAATTAATGACTCCTTTTAATTCATTTAGCTCCAAGGGAATTAACGCTATGATCTTCTCTCAACCCCTTTTTCATCGTTCAAACGAAAGTGGCATTTTCCCTGTGCATGCTGTTACTCTTCATTTCAGCATCCCGGGCGCTTGGTGAGGAATGAGTTCGTGGCCACTCAAAATTTTAAAGACCGTCTCTGGTTTCAGACTTAATCTAACAAGGGATCATCGCAACTGAGTATGACGATGTTCGTCGATAGCGTTGGTTTTCATACATAATTAACTATAGCCATTAAAGAAAAATGTTCCCATAGGAACTTTACAATGGATAAAAAGAGTGATCCACTCGTGAACATGTTCTTCTTTCTATGGGTGATCGTAGCGACCAACCCATCGTGCCCCGAGTCAGGTGCTGGATCATGGTTGTCCAAGCATGCCAGCTTCCCATTGGTTGAACAAGGCATCGAGCCCATCATCAAAGAAATTGTCTGTCGTGGGTTGACCAACGACAGGCAGAGCACCAGCCGACTGCTGCTCGAATGGAGGAGTGCGCACTCGCTGTACTTGTGACACGTGCTCTTGAAAAGTGTTGAAATGGCCCGGAAGGACATTCTGATCAGCTTTCAGTTTGCCGGTGGTCGGGTTGCTAGCTTGATTGATGCTTAAATTTGGCCGGGTACCTCCTGATGCCTGAGCATTACAATGGCGGTCCCCCCTAGCTTTTGAGCTCGAGACGGATTCCTCTCGGCTTAGCTCTGCTCGGCGCTGTTTTAATAGCTTTCTGTAGGCAGCAAGTTGATTCCTGACCAGTTCCTTACTAAGCCCCGGTACACTCATGGCCTTAAATATGCGTGTCGGAGTTGCTGAATCGATCCCCATTTGGTGAACCACGTCTAGGAATCTGAAATGCAGTTCAGGGGGCCAAGCGAACCTCTTCCTATCGTGGCCCAAAATTGCATCGATGGCTTGACGACTGATTAACTCATCTCTAGCAGGACCCGACCCTATCGAAAATTATTGTGCATGAGGCTGATATGCTTTGAGCTGGTCGGCGGTAACATCCAGCTCCTTGAAACTGTAGCTCCAATCAAAGCGATGCAAATCCCATCCCCCAGGAGGCATTTGTATCGTCTTCGTAGGATCATCCTGCTCATGCGTGACTCCGGCAAAATCTGGTTGAGCAGGAGATGCCCCGAGGGAGTAGGGTGGTAAATGAACGTCTTCAATCATTGCGTGAGGCTTATCGGGGAATATCTTACCGAGGGCGATGGGGTTATCGCAATGAGGGCAAACGGTAATATTGAGAGCTTCTTCATACCTCATGTTTTCTATTCGCAGCTTTTGGTTTTCTTCCTTTAAAATCTCGACCACCTGACGTTTGCGTTGAGCCTTCGATTTGGATCTCCTATTTTGAAACCAAAACTGGATCCTCGACTGATTAATCCCCAACTCTCGGCTCAATTCAATTCTCCACTTCTTTTTCAAGTGAGGGCTTTTACTGAAGAGGGTTTCCAGCATTTGGGTTTCCTCCTGAGAGTGTTGGTGAGGACGTCTTCTTTTCCCGAGTTGAGCATCGTGGATGTCGTTGTCGTCGCCGCCGTGATTTTGATTTCCGTTGCCAGAAGTGTTGGGCTCCATGGTTTTGGTGTTAGACTTGGTCTTGGAATCTTCGAGATCACTCAGTAGTTCAATTTCTGAGATTTTTGAGTCAGTCGCCTCTAGCAGCTGACAGTAACCTCTTAAATATGTTGGATTGAGAAATGTTTGATTGGTTCTTGCCCACTCAGAGTTCTCTACTCTCTCCTGTATGCTCACTCCCTATAAATTTTTCTTCGAGTGACTTTGTATGTTTAGGAGACGCTCTTCAAGCATGAAAGAAAATCATTAGGCAAACGCTCCCCGTCAAGACCTTGAATTTCTCGCTTAGCTTTTCAACGTGATGTGAGTGCTGAATCCTGTTAGGGCTTTTTTCGATAGTTGCGCTTATCTCCCACCTAACTCTAATAATGGTGATCCCGACAAATCTTTTACATCTTTTAATTGATAAGCCGGAAATCGCGGACCGAGACGAATCCAATGGTTCACGTGAGGGGACCTCCTGCTTTACCCCCTAACTGGGCTCTACCAGCATTATTACTGAGACCCTTCATCATCCTCGAGTTGCTATAAAATGAGGAATTAATGTATGGAAGGTTAACGTTCTCGCATAATCAGCTTCTTCCTTCTAATCTCTCTGTTAGCCTCGTCTTATTCTCAAGCCAACCCAACGCAAATGGCCTCCTCCCCCGTACGCACTTTTTCAACTGATGTCTTGGCCCAGTGGGAAAAGCTTTATAACCTACTGGGTCGCGGTTACGCACACATAACCGATCATTCTGCGACCGAGGATGAAATCCGTGTCCTGCTCGAGGACCTTGATACCACTTCTCTCGAAGGTACTACACTGGGGAGGGAATATAGAATTTTCCCGACTCTCTTTGCACACTCCTTAGAGGCCTACCGTGCTGCTAATCGGGAGGTTCTCGTGGCTCGCGTCTTGCGAGCTCGTTATGAGGATCGATCTGATCATTTGGTGCTGACCAACTATCTGGCCGATAGTTACAAAAAGGCCGTCGAGTTTGCTAATGAGCGGGTCGCGACGTTGCTTCGCGAGAGGAGAAATCTGGTGGAGCAATTGGCCCTATCCCTGACCACCGGCGAGCATGACCGCCGCAATGTCCTGTTGAGGCTTCAGAGCGACTGGCAGGAAGAACGGCTCGACAAAATAACCGCGGACATAGCTCGCGGGAATGGACTGGTTCGAGACCTGGAAACAATCGCCGAAGAACATGAGGCCAAGGTCGCCGAAGTTAAGGGAGAATGCAAAAGTCTTCTCCTCAGGCTTGCCAACCACGACATGCGGAGTTGGGAGTATGAGCAGAGCATTAATAACATGGAGGGTCAGTTGGGCTCCTTCGTGTCGTTAATTAGGGCTCACTTCGGCTTTACTTTTCTACCCTGGATTGTATGACCTGCTTTTGAAAACCCTCCACTGAGCAAAATAAATGAGAACTCTTGTGTGTGTGTTTTAACTTCTGTATGGTTCATTTCTTCGAGCATCCGAACATCTTCCACTTGGGTGAGCCGAACCATAATATCAATAAGCCGAGCAAATATGTCCTGATTTTATAACTCGCTCATGATCAGATGAGATAATAGCCTTAGACTTGTCCAGGAAAAGATTTCTCTATTACCTATTTTTTTACCTGCAAATAAAAAGACAGAATCAGAAGGAATAATTTGAAAAAGAAATCAAAAACCCCTTTCAATCCTATGCTTGCCCATGATTAATAAGGACAAGAACTTTTACAAGGGTTTTAATCTTGCGCGAAAAGTTTTTATCAATATTCCTCGAAAGAAAGCATACTATTGAAAGGAATGTAATTCACAATAATCGCTTTTGATCAATTTCGAGAGGAACGAATTACTCAAAAGTGCGAGGCATAATAACGTGTTTTAAATTTATTTGAAGATACGGCATCCAAATCAAGGTCGTTTTGTTAAGAACGAGAGTAATTTGGACATCTATCTCGTCATTAAATTCAAAACAACGCCGATGTTCTCGATCAATTATCGTGGATTACCAGCGACGTAAAACATGCATGGACCAATTCAAGTGTATAATTCCTTCTAGCGAAATCGGGGTTGGATTACCCTATACGACCAAAAAGGTCGTGCAAGATTTCCAATTTTAATTTCCTCTAAAGGAATTATGAACTTGACTTGGGAGTATTCGGATGATTAGAGAAAATGCCACTATCACATTCCCATGACCTGTCAAAAGAAATGCAACTAAGTTCCATCTAAATGTATACACCAATAGATCCCTAATACAATCACTCTAAGGGGTGAGATAGAGAAAGCCTCGATAAAAATAAACCCTATACAAGAGGACTAGTAATGGAAAATTAAACAAAGGAATGTGATCCTAACGTTTAAGGATGCCCCAAGTTCGATCTGTGACTTCCGGATCACTTGCCCCAACTCGTCATCTTCATTGGACGATATCTCAATAATGTCCATAGTAGGCTCCTTTGTTGCTCACTCGGTGCTTGTCATGGGATATCATCCTCTTCGTCTTCTATCAAGGACGTTTGGGAAAAACACACACATCTATCCTTGAAATGGCATTTAATCTAATCACCAGAATGCAATGAATGAAATGCCTATATTTATATGAACTGTAATAGATTCGAGGTATAGAGAGTCTTACCAACCAAACTCGTCGACTTATGTGCGGTTTTAGGTGTACCAACCGCCCAAAGACATGCGCATGAGACAAGTTATGGTGAACTTCTAAAAATCAGAGGGTTTGGCACCTAAGGTTAAGGTTCCCACTTCGAGTTCTAGAAAGAGCCGATTCCATTGCATAGCTATCGTTGCATTGGGACTCGATCCATAGTTCGAAGCGAGCGGAATTGAAAAGTGGATTACCCCGCGTTTTTCCTCACGGAGATTCCATTTTCAATTCCTTCTATTGTGTTCCTATAGGCGACGCCCGGGGTTTTAGGCGCGGTTGTGTGTGTCCACGTGTTGTGATCATCACAATGCAATTCATGCATAGCAGTTTATCAATCAGCACTTCAAATCATCCACACAACATACATTCCTACGCCCAACCTGCATAAGACAATGTTAATCACGGACTACACCCCTTATTTCTCCAATCTGCAAAAACATATAACCCCTATCATGAGCGGACTTACCTCACCTTCAAGAGCGCCTGCAAGGTTAGAAAAATCACTCAACGTTTTAATTACGGCCTAAGTCCACTTGAGGTCTAGAACGATAGGTTCTAGAACAAAGTCCCCAGCGGAGTCGCCAGCTGTCGCGACCCGTCCGGAAGGCAGACGTGGCTAATGGATTACCGATCGCGGGTCTTGGATCGGTGCGGGCCCTCCCAGGCCCATACCAAATCGCGACGGGAATATTTTTCAGAAGGATTCGACGATAAAAGTCTATAGATTTCGACCTTCAGTGTGGTCGTGGTGGCATGTGCGACTTGTGCATGCATTTGGAGTCGCCACCGATCTTTCTTGGAGGGTAGACCGGAAACCTTACTGACCGATTGGGAGAGATCGATCAATTCTACGGAACCAGAGATTTTTGGGTTCGGGGACTCGGTTACGCTGGTGTCATTACCAACGCCCTTTCGGTACCTAACGCGAGTGATCTTCCTAGCTAAGAATTCATGCAGGTGCAATTTTGGGTGAGGTAGGTTGATTCAGGGTTTCATGCAGATTGGAAGACTATTCCTATCAATCACAATCAATTTTAGTGAAAGCGCAATCAAGTGCATAAATAAATCACATCAATTCACATCACATGGCCTCATAGTATAGCCATAAGGGCTTAGGGAAGGCATGATTTAGGACCGGGGTAAAATGGGAAGATTTGGAGGCGATTAGCCCGAAGGGCAAAATCGTTAATTTTTGGGAGGTTTGGATACCGAATTACCCATAATATTCCATGACCAGTTGATTGTGGCCATTTCCCCTCTCTTTTTTCTCCTTTATATATATAAATATAATAAACACTTGATTAAGTAGATGTATTAAGCATTAGATTGAAATAAACATACGCGAATCACATCTATAATGACGATATTTAAAGAAACTAACTCTGACCTGATTGGTCACCGGTCTTCAATCACCAAGCCTCCAATGGTCCACCATCTCCATGGGCATCATTGTGGACCGTTACGTCGGAAGCACATGTAGTCATTCAAAATAGGGAAGCAGTGAAGTGCAGGCAATTAAGGGCTAAAACGAGTAACTCAAATTAAACTCTAATTACTGTGCGAATTTTACCTATTGAAATAGGCATAATATTTAGTCATTCACATGCAAAATTAAAACTGAGTCATGCCAATTAAACATGGAAGACACATCAATAATCATAAAAAGCCTATTTGAAGAATATAAGCAAATAGATGTGTTTTCTACCTATTTCTTATTTTTTTATATTTTGGAAATTTTTTTGATTTTTAATTTAAAATTTTTATTATTATTAATTTTTATTAATTAATTAAATAGAACCGGGCCCGGGTCGGGTTCTCGGGCCCGGGCCTGGATCAGGTCGCTGGACCTAATCCGGCCCGAGAGAGAGAACCCGAACTGGACCCGGCAACACAAAGAAGTCAAGCCCACCTTTTGGCCCAAGCTCGCTCACGCCCAAAACAGCCACTCTTGAACAAAGTCGCCCAAGCCCAAAAGCCTTCATTTCTTCCTTCCTCAGCCCAACCGACCAGCCCAGACGAAAAGACCAAGAGCAAAAAGGCTGGACTGTTCCTGTTCATCATCTTCTTCGCGGCGCCTCTGCACTTCCGACGCCAACGGTCTCCGAACGCTTCAACGATCTCCGAATGCTTCGCCGCCGTGCCGCTTGGACTCGCTCGTCCCACCGCTGCCGGGTCTCGCTCGGACGGAGCTCTGGTTCGGCCTCTCAGTCCCCCTACGTCGGAGCACCACCGTTCGGAGCCTCACCTCGGCTTGGGCACGCTAGCCCCATCGCCGGCTCGAGATTGTGTACCGCGTCACGCACTCGTCGTCACTGACCCGAGCTCACGTCCAGACTCATTATCATGTCCTCTCAGATGGCCTCTCGTCCAAAACGACGAGCATGAAGCTGATCCCTAAGGCCGGATTGAGGTGGTTCATGGTATGAGGCCGTTGCCGACTCGGACAGCGGCAACAGTCGGGCTTCCTCGGTGTCCAACTCTTCGTCACCTCCGGGCGCCACCATACTCTGCTCGCCTGGACTCGCTCGTCAGAAATGTCGGGTCTGCCCGTTCGCCAGCGAGCCGTCAACACCAGGATCTGCTCACGAGCCGCACCTCGTCCAGCTTGTCTCTCCTCTGCGGCATGGGATTCACTCGTGTCGCCACTCCGTCAGGACTCTCTCACCATGCTGCCGTCGAGTACAAACGTCGGACCTCGGAAGGCCGACCCATGCTCACCACCGAGCGCCGGGATCACGACACCAAGGTCTGTTTCACTGCCGACTCGAGTCGCCCCAGGACATACTCGCGTTCGAAAAAGAAAACATGCCGGGATCGCCTCGCTCTGTCCCGCCGGGCTCGTGCTCAAACATGACCTCCACGTCCTCGACCTACTGTGCTAGCCGCGCCCGTCTTTGTTCATGTCCCATGCGGCACTCAAACCGGACCTCCTGAGCATCGACCGGTTACGTTCGTCAACTTTGGACACCAACGGGAACAACCATGACGGCTCGCCTGGACTCGCTCCTGCTCGTGTACCGCGGCTGCTCACGCTTCGCCTCTGCTCAAGCTCGAGTCGGCTCCACGTCGGGTCGAGCTTCCGAAACTCTCGGTTCCTCTCCTTCCTTCCTCTCTCTCTCCGTTCAGTTCCCTGTGTGCCAGGAAATCTACGGTGGCGAGCTGGTCCCCATGGTGGCAGTGACCGGTGAGCCCTCTGGAGGAAGGGGTGGTCTCTCTTCTCTTTTTTTGTGGTCGCTAGGGGTGCTTTTAACTAAAATAATGGAAGACCAAGAAGAAGCGCGAGCGGGCCAAGGTGTCGTGGAAAAAAGAAGCAGGGAAGAGAGAGGGAGCGGCGGTGGAGAGAAAAGGAAGATAAGAAAAATAAAATAAACTAATAATAATAATAATAATAGTGAAAAGGAGAGAGAGGGAAAATAAAAAAAATAAAAAGGAGAGACAAAATCCTTAATTAAACATACACTTTTTCTTTTTCTTTTTCTTTTAATGATGATGTTTCACACATTTCCCTTTAGTTATTGCCAATATTTTGTGTATTTTTCTGACCACTGACGGTATTTTTCATAATTAAATAAATTAAAAAAAATATTTTATAATACCGAAAAATATTTTTTGTTTAAAATTGGTTCCTAAGGCTAAACCAAGGCTTCCAAAGTTGATTTTGTGATTTTATGACCTTTTTTGATATTTTTAATTAATTTTAAAGAATAAAAGTCACAATAATAAATGGTAAAAAATCAGGTGTCAACAGTGACCAAGGAAGAAAATTCCTTTCGTTCAGAAGCATGTTGGTAAGACGTTGGCTGTGAGATTCTTGCAGAAGACTTTTGGTAGAAGAAGAAGTTAGAACAGTCGGCAATTTCTTGCCGTCATCCAATCCTTCCATAGTGACACCACAGCAACAAAGCGACTATAAAAGAATAGTCGAGACAAACAACAACAGGCTAGAATTGAACCTGCTCTGATACCATGATGAATTTAGAGGAAAAGAACTGAAACACAATTTTAACGAGGTTCGGCTAAGTAAGCCTACGTCCTCGGGAATCCTCTCTCAAAGTTATGATCTTTCTTTGAGAAGGGGACTGCCTTTTATTGATAGAGGTTCACAATTATTTCCCGATATTCAGGGATTACAATTATTTTCCCGATATTCAGGGAATATACAAAGTAACAACAATAACAACCAAATCAGGAGAATCTCCTATAATCTTCTACTACCAAACTAGGAGAATCCTGTCGATTTGGTCAACATGGACAAATAGAAAATTGAAAAAAAAATGATGTTGATCGCTCTTTCTGTGATCCTTAAATCATTTTAATCGAAGCAATAACAAATACAATAAAGTAAAGTAGAAAAAGAATCGCGAAGCTTATAAAAAAAGTAAAAATAAGTAGTCATTAAAATAATGACGGAATTTTCGGTTCGTTTTTCGATTTTGACGTCCCTAAGCTTGTTGGGCCTTGGAAGGATCGGCAATTAGTAGGTGTTCCAAACAGAGGTCTGGGAACTTCCACTACATAAGCGAGCAAGTGATACCTAACTGTTAAATCGGCTGCTCATGGAACTCATGATGTTGTCCATGTTGTCCAGGAATGCAGTGAAGAAAGCATAGATTTCAGGCTTTTCCAAAGGGAATCCACTAGGACCGTTGAACAAGCACAAAAACAGTCCAAAAAGGGGAAGAAATAAACCCAAATCAAGCCAGAAGCACTAGCACTGTGCTCAAAGTAATCAGGAATTGACAGGAGAAAGCAACCGGGGTTTCCAAAAACCATGTTAGTACTGATAATTAACAATTCAACACACTTAATTTTTCAAGGGTTAATATCATGAAAAACCCCAAATTGGTACGCGCGTGACAAATTTATCCTAGTTTTATTTTTTGACCACAAAAACCCCAAACTGGTACACTGGTACACTTGTGACAACTCTACCCTCCATTAACTTCCGTCAAATCTCACCGTTAAATTTGCTGATGTGGATGACATGTCTGTCTTTGTATGCTGACGTGGACTGAGTCTACATGGAAATCTCGTAGGATTGATGGCACAAAAAACCCTAAACTGGTACATTTTGTGACAAATTTACCCTAAATTGGTACATTAGTGATAAATATACCCCAAATTGATATATTTGTGACAAATTTACCTAAATTGGTACATATACGACAAATTTACCCTAATACTTTTCTATCCTTCGCAATTTTTTTTTTAAATTTCTTTGGCATATACATCCTGAATTTTTTTGGGCATATTTGATTGTTTTCAAGTGCACCTAAGTGTTTGACAAATAAAAAGCTTACCACAACGTGATTTGTCATCCGTAAAATTCACCTTTATTTAACGTTTAAAGCCACTTTTTTTTCACGTTTAAAGCGACAAAGCTTGCAAGAGAAATTGCTGCAACATGAACTTACTCTCAAAATGAAAATAATCTCACATTCTAGACGACTAAATAAAAGGCATCAGCCTCCATTGGAGGTCCAAAAGCATGTTCTATATACTTGAATAAGTTTAACAAAATAGCCTTTACACACTCAAGGTCCAAAAGCATGTTCTATGTACTTGAACAAGCTTTACATAGTAATCTTTACATTTGACTTGAACAAGCTTTACAAAAGAGCCTCTCCACCAAACATCTAACTACCTAACAACCCAAAAAACGCAGTCTACACTAGACAACAGAGGTCCAAAAGCATGTTCCATGTTACAACTATCCAAAAAAATTTCAATATATACTAGACTTGAAAAGTTTTACACCAGACATCCAACTCTCCCACTAGATTCATTGCCCTGCTTCACTTTGGGATTGCTGAGTTTGAGAGGGTCTAGAAACTTGGCTTGAAACATCCACTGTATGATTTGCCCAACCTCGACCAATTTCTTGCACTATGTTACTGCCAGGCATATGAAATAAAGGGAAAAACTTATGTTACTATGCCAGTCACAGTAGACTAAAATCTCCTTAAGAAAAATAAATGTTCACCCTCAGATATGAATTTCCTGTTGCTTCATATACATATAATCCATATCCTTGTAAGACTATAAGAAGACAAACCATATTAACATTTACTTTGGCATTATGGAAAATCAGCATATATATCATTAGCAAGTAACAAAACCCACAACAGACTTTTCACTTCATCAAGAACTTTAGACAACATTCCGCGCAAGTTATTGTATACTCAACTACTAAAATTAATTCTAAAAATAAAGAAGGAAGCAACTACTCACTCTCATCTTCTTAGATCTAATAATATTTGATTGTGCACTAATGGATGCAGTTGTGGTACTTTCACTTTGTTTTTTAGCTGCCCCTCCTTCAATGGTTGGCTGCTTTGGATCTTTCCTTGGCCTACCTCTTTTGCCCTGCATTATAGACACATATAAGAAGTGTATTTTAAGGGAAAATGTATCACAATTTTGTTTGAATTTCCTTACAGCTTTTTTTTTTTATCTCCATAGTTGTCGGAGGAAATTTTATTTCCCTATGATCCTATTTGGGGTCATATCTAATGATATCCGTTCTTTTTTGCCCACATATTTCTTCATCTCCATCAAAGTTAGGAGGGCTTAAATTTTCATCTCCTTCTAGATAATCGTCTCCATCATTTTTACCCTCATTCTCATTTTCAGGAATGTTAACTTCATCTATATTAGTAATATCAACAGCAGCAACCGCGGCATTAACCTCTCTTCTTATTTTCCTTGTGAGAAAGAAATCCTCGTTACCACCACCAATAATGTAGTCATCATCACTTAAAGATAGTGTACCCGGATCTTGCTTTGGTTCACTATCCCCATCACCTTCATCACTCTAGTCTCTCACTATGATCATCACTAGTAGAAGAATCACTACCATCACCTAGATCAGCTCCTTCAATATATACTTGAATAGCACCAAAACTCGATCCTAGACTAACCAATTCTAGCACTTCATCATCACCTAAAATTTGCACAAGACCACCTCTCAAGGAATCCCCAGGAATTTGATACCACAACTTTTCAACTGTGTATCCTAGACCAATAACAGCCTTAATAATTGCATTATAATTCATGGACGTTGACTTACAACGATGAAGATATTCCACACGGAAGCCTGTGTACTTCGTGATGGCTCCAAACTCCATAATTCCACCCAGGTTAAGTGCAATTGAAAATTCATTAGACATCTTCAAGAGAACAACAAAAAAATTAATTATTTTGTGAAAACCTCTCACACATAAATAGCAAATATAGGATGATCAGGTTTGACAAAGGAGATGAGAAGATCGAGTTCAGCAAACAAAATACTTAGTATTTTACGAGTTCCATATACAAGCAAAGAAGTGAACTCTCATATAAGTCACGTGGAATCACGGTCAAAATATACCTAAAATCAGTGACAAACTGAAGTGAATCTGGTTCGGGCATTTCATCGAGCATGTGGTGCACGATCATATCATTCACATGCAAGTTTCATGTTATAATTTCGACACACAACGAGGACAAAAACTGACATGAACGCCCAACATAGACCTAAAGCACACAAAGATTTGAAGACAAACAGTAAATAATGTAGGGTCAAGTTTGGCACAAATCATTAACAAGCGAAGCAACTAGATATGCATTTAGAAGGGTCCTCGAAAGCATAGAATCTCGAACGCGGCGTCTGATGGAGGAATCTCGTTTTCCTACCTTGACCAAATGAAACCTATGACATACACCCAAGGTCGTGACCAAGCAAGGTAGAGGTGGCGACGGGAAGAGATGAACTGAGCCTGTGGCGATGTGGAATGGAGGACTCTTGATTGTCGAAAGCTCTCGTTCACCGAAGGGAATGTCGGAGAAGATGATTTGAGGGGCTAGGGTTTTTTTCCGCGTGGAGGGAAAATGAGTAAACTGCATAACGTCAATTAAGTTAGTATTTCTCATAAAAAAACCTAATTTATTATTATTTACTAAAAAATCAAGGTATTTTCACGTGGACCTAATCCACGTCAACGTACAAAGGCAGACGTGTCATCCACATTAGCAAATTTAACGGGGAGATTTGACGGAAGTTAACGGAGGGTAGATTTATCACAAGTGTACCAGTTTGGGGTTTTTCGTAGTCAAAAAATAAAACTGGGGTAAATTTGTCGGACACGTACCAGTTTGGGATTTTTCGTGGCATTAACCCCTTTATCAAAGCAATGCAATGTTACCTACTATTTAATTTATCGACAAAACGATGAATGCAATAAACTAAAGTTAGAAAAATTTCTTATTATTCGTAGATTTCAATGGTGGTCATTAAGCTTAATTCGATATAATCAGAAGTTTGCACTTCTCGAACGTAGTTTATTGCTTCAAAATTTACACATAATCGCGTCGCAATTTTCTTATTGTACGTCCATAGCAGAAATAAAGAGCAGGCCTCCTCAATCCCATTATTCGTATGTCAAAATGGTTCCAACTTGGGTTGCGGGTAGACGGTCCAGACTCACTAAAACACATGTATGGTTCCGTTTTTTAGATTTTAGCTAAACCCAACTCCGCCCCTTATTTGGCTAGATCATTCCTGCAAATTGTCGAAGCTTTTCTCTGTCAATCGGGGTATTAGAAAGTGATTTTATGATCAACATGTATCCTTTTGTAGTTGCTCTCCCCCGATATAGAGTCATATTTAGATTTTGGGTGTTATTCTATGCCGATCTAGAAATAGATTTGGGATTTGCAAGATGTTTTTTTTTTTAATGCTATTTCAACCCACTGAGGTTGTTATTATCTCTACGCGGTGATGGTGGTGGGGACGCCGAACCTGGGCGTGCACCGCTTTTCAGCAAAGCTGTTGCTATTAGAGATGGACTTTTCGGTGTGTGCTCATCATTGATGATGATGCATGATTCGGTGATCGGCTGCCGATTGTGCTTGGATGCAATATCAGATCCGTTCTTGAAGAATGATTGAGTTTCTATAAGCTAGACCGAGTAGATTCACTTTTTAGATTTACTTGTTTTTTTTTTTGGATTTTCATTTTTATTTTGAAGTGATGTATGTCTCTTTCATACGAAATGAAGATCTTTCTTTTGCCCACAAAAATAAAAAAAAAAAATCCGCCCCTTAATGACCGGGTCTTTGATTCATTTTGACACCTCTCCCTTTTTTGAACATGATCATCACTTTCATTAGAACTGTGGATTATTTCTTTTCTTTCTTTTGTTTTGAACTGTGATCTCGGTCTCGGTCTCACTTTGTATAATTATGTCTCAAATTCGAACCCATTGTAATAAAGTTATCACTTATCAGCCATGTGAAAATTGTTGACACCTGATTTTTGACCACCTTTTATTTTAGTTTTTACTTCTAAAATTAATTAAAAATAGCAAAAAAGGTCAAAAAATTGCAAAATCAACTTTGGAAGCCTTAGCCTAGCCTTAGGAACCAATTTTGAACAAAAAATATTTTTTGAATTTTTTAATATTTTTTGGAATTTATTTAATTATTAAAATAATCCAAAAATCAGGAAAAACACCATTCGTGGTCAGAAAATTACACAAAAATATTCAGAAATTTTATTTTAATTATCTCTTTAATATTTTCACTTTTTATTAAGGAAATTTGGCCTGGTTCATGGGGTTCCTTCACAAACCTAATCCCGAACCGGGCCTAAAAAATCCTTTTCGAGTCTTTTAATTTTCAATTCTCGGTTTTTATAAGCTATGACATTGTATTCTAGAGTATTGAAATGCAATTGGGTCAATTTGCCCTCCAATTTGATCAATTTTAACCAAAAGGGCTTAATTGCATAAAAATCTTTCGATTTAGTCCCCGGTTTTACAATTTGTGAAATTAAATTTCACACGGGCACACCCATTAAAATTAAACACCTCTACCCTATAGTTTTCATCATGCTGAATCCATTGGTGGGCTCAATTTTGAATAATTCGATCGTTTGGACCTTCGATTTGGGGAAATTCGTTTTCGGATCCTAGGGACAATTTGGGGTTTTCATAAAATTTCAATCAATTGATCCGTGAAAATACCCTTATTGAATAGAAAATGTGCCAAGGAGTCCGATTATGCCATCAATTTCATGAAAATAGGTCGAATCGGGGCTCAATTTGAGCGAATTGGTCGAACCGGGCCGGTCGGGTCAGACCCGACCCGACCCGGTCCGACCGGGTCTGCAACATTGTTGCAGACCGTGGCCGACAGTGAGGCAGGGGAGGACAGGGGCGAGATGGGGCGGCGATTTTTCAAAGAAAAAGCGGGCGGCCGAGCGTGGGAAGCAGGTTGCCAGACGAATATTCGTTGCTGCAAGCGTGAGGGCATCAAAAAACGGGCCGGTCGGCCACGGCGGAGAGGGAGGCTCGGGTTTAAAGGGGAAACAGGGCCGAGAGTGCCGGCGGGATTTTTTGGAGCGAAAGGCAGCGAGAGGAGAGTTCGGGGACCTTCATCATACCTCACTGATCACCGCCGAAGCATCCACCGTCGTCGACGATCCTCGGACAGGTCGGTACGCCGTCTTTACCCCTGTTTCCATAATGCATATCGGGTGCTCGACGAAATGTCTGCCTGCACGTTTTTCTTTTAACCCGCGGTCGGTGCATTCCCGAGCTCCATTTGTGCGTGTCTAGCCTCAAGCATACATTAAAACCGACTCTAAGCTCGCTGTGCCCTTTTGTTGCATCAAACCGTGTTCGCCGAGGAGGCCCTACCACCACCGGCCTTGGTCTCGGCCGTGAGCTCGTGCCGGCGCGAACCCGAGGATTTCCAGCTCTAAACGAGCTGAGGTAAGTCTCTAAACCTCTTTTAGACGTTTTCTGAACGGTCGGGGTAGGCTTTGAACGTTGAAAATTTTTGGAAAATCCCTCGCCGGAGCCGAACCTGTGGGGGTTCTTTTTGCCGATTTCCGATGCGTCCCCGGCTGTTGAAATGCTTATATTTTGATGCTGAATGTTTGAGGATTCGAATGATGCAATTTGGGTAAAAAAATTCGAAGATCCGGAGCCGTTTTGCATTTTCCGGCGAAGTCGCCGGAATTTTTACTGTTCATCGTCTTCTCCGGCGACTTCGCCGGCGGTCAGCGGTCAACGGCCGACGTGGCGTGCCACGTAGGCAGCCACGTCAGCCGGGTGGGTCCGGTCCGAGTATTTTCAAATAAAATAAAATCAACGGCCCCGATCGTGACACGTGTCGCGATCTCGTTTTTTTGGAAAATTAAATAAATGATTTTTGAATAATCGATCCGGCGGACGAGGATGTGCCACGTGGCTCACTGAGGGACGTCCGATCTTGTACAAGATCGGACGCACCAGAGGAGGCCACGTGGCACGTTCTAGAGCGTCCGATTTGTAGGTTTTCTAAAAAATGAAAATAATTAATTTTTGATCCGACGGCTATTATTGAGCCACGTGGCTCTCTGTGGGTCGCTCGATCTAGTGGAAGATCGGACGCACGAGATGAAGCCACGTGGCACAACGTGGACCGTCCGATCCGGGGAATTTTCGGATAATTAAATAAAATACATAAAAAATCAAAAAAATTGTAAAAAATAGAAAAATGTTTAAAAAAATAAAACGGTGTCGTTTTAGGCCGGTGTCGACCCCTAGGGTCGGGCCGGGCGCCCGAGAGGCGCGGGCCGGGTTTGACCCGGCCCGGAAAATATTTTAAAAAAACTTCAAAAAAATAATAAAAAATAATAAAATAATCAAAAAATCAATAAAAAATGAAAAATCATAAAAAAATTCAAAAAATTCGGAAAATTCAGAAAAATTCTAAAAAATTCCAGAAAATAGGAAATGGCCACATTCAACTGGCCACGACCTGTTTCGGGTCTTTCGACCCCCGATCTATTCAAAAATGACGGTTTTGCCCTTCCGGCAAACCGTCTTCCAAAAAAATTCTAAAAATCCAGGAAAATCCCAAAAAATAGGAAATGGCCACAAACAACTGGCCAAGTCTCATCCCGGGTGTTTTGAACCCCGAACCTTCTTAAAAATGACGATTTCGCCCTTTGGGCGAATCGTCTTCCAAAAATTGAAGAAAAATCAAGAAATTCCAAAAAAATTCTCAAAAATGGGAAATGGCCACGAACAACTGGCCATGGAATATTTTGGGTAATTCGGTATCCAAACCTTCCAAAAAATGACAATTTTTCCCTTCGGGCTAATTGTCCCCGATTCTTCCCATTTTACCCCTAGCCCTAAATCACATATTCCCTAAGCCCTTATGGCTATACTAGGAGGCCAATGATTGAAATTGATGTGCATTGACATAATTTATTTATGCACTTGACTTGCGCTTTCATTATATTGACTGTGATTTGATAGGACTAGTCTCCCAATCTGCATGAAACCCTGAATCAAACCTATCTCACCCAAAATTACGCCTGCATGAACTCTTAGTTAGGAAAATCACTCGCGTTAGGTACCGAAAGGGCGTTGGTAATGACACCGACGTAACCAAGTCCCCGAACCCAAAATCTCTGGTTCCGCAGAATTGATCGATCTCTCCCAATCGGTCAGTAAGGTTTCCGGTCTACCCTCCAAGAAAGACCGGTGGCGACTCCAAATGCATGCTCAAGCTGCACATGCCACCACGACCACACTGAAGGTCGAAAGCGATCGACTCTTATCGTCGAATCCCTCAAAAGACATACTCCCGCCGCGATTTGGTATGGGCCTGGGAGGGCCCGCGCCGATCTAAGGCCCGCGATCCACATTTCAGAGTGGGGGGCCGCGATCGGTAATCCATTAGCCGCGTCCGATTTTCGGACGGGTCGCGACAGCTGGCGACTCCACTGGGGACTTTGTTCTAGAACACCTGGTTCTGGACCTCAAGTGGACTTAGGCCGTAATTAAAACGTTGAGTGATATTTCTAACCTTGCAGGCGCTCTTGAAGGTGAGGTAAGTCCGCTCATGATAGGTGTTATATGTTTTTGCAGATTGGAGTGATAAGGGGTGTAGTCTGTGATTAACATTGTCTTATGCAGGATAGGCGTAGGAATGTATGTCATATGGATGATTTGAAGCGCTGATTGATATATAAATTGTTGCGCATGATTCACTGCATATTTGAGGATCACGACACTTTGCACAAAGCGCCCAAACCCAGGCCGCGAAATCACCTTTTTAGGTAGCCATAGATCAGGGATCGATATGCAACGCTCTAGCGTGGATTGCGCTGGGGTTGACCATATTCGATCCCGCTCACTATCCAAGTCGAGACTTTTATCCATTTGTTGTGGATTGCGCTCATGGACGAATTTATCGACTCGGATAGAGGGAAGCCTCTAGGTTCCTCACCTAAGCCATTTTGATTTCTAGAGTTAAGCCTCACTTGTCTCATGCGCATGTATATGGATGGTTGGTATACCTAAAACCAAAAAAAATCATCGGGTACCTCTTATGGTAAGGTCTTTCCATTATTGTTTAAATTCCCTGCAGCTTCGTATTTATTGCACAACATGTTGCATTCATTGAGTCCGATGGTTGGGTCTAATTCCATTCTACAGTTTAGATAAAGTGGAGATGGTCTCCCCAAATCTCTCCAAGGTCCTAGAGGTATTTGAGTATGAGCGACGTGTCATCCGTCATCGAGCCACCGAGACGTTCAATGGATTCCACTCCTTCCGATTTATCCAGGGGAGGGCACTTACTGGACGTAATCTTATCCGAGGAACAGACTGCTTCTACACCAAGTCCGCCGAGCAACTCGAACGCGAACATAAATTCGAGTACGAGAGGGAAAGGATGTGGAACATTTATCTGAAGTTAAGGGGCATATTCAGCAGGATACGAGCAAATCCAACATCTCCTCTAGTGGTCATCGAGATCTCATCAGACGAAGAGGATTCTCTCGAGAGCCAGCCGTCCTCTTCCACCCCTATAGACATTTCATCTGATGAAGACGGCGACCCGAGCTAATCGGAGCAAGGACGACGGACGACGTTACCCGACGACCTGACTTGGCGCATCTCCTTAGGTTCCTTAGGGTCGCCTTCCGGAGGTGTTTTAGAATTATTCAGTTTTCTGAGCCTTCTGAGTCTGTAAAGGGAATCCGTCTGTGGATCCCCCTCTTATCCCCTGCGCTTTAATTCCCGAGTCATTCATAGGCGTCTTAATACCGGAACGCGACATTGGAATTTCACCCAACCATTCGGACTTTTCTGTTTCAATCATACGTCGCTTCCGTTTGAAATTTTTGTTAGAACTCACACTTGGTTTGTTCGACACAAGTGCGAAGATCTAATCCTCATTTCATGGTGTATGCGACGTATGACTGAAGTGGTCCACGCCATGCATAAGCATATCATCTGCATAACATCATTATTTTCGTCCAATTCATTATGCCTATTGATGGGATTAGTATGGGAACCCTAATTTGGCATTCCCTTTACTCCAAATGTGGGAACTCAACCCTCGTCACATCACGGGTAAATAATGATTTGAACGAATCTAATGCCCGAGTAATCCATGGATAATTAATCGCATTTTCATATTCTAGACTCGATGGGGAGAGGTGATATCCAAATTATGCCGGTCCCGCATAGAGAATTGCTAGTTTGGTGGGGACGCCTCAACAAGACCAACCAGGCGTATGTTAAGCAAAGGCTGGGGCATCTGGTTAGCCTCATCGAAATCAAATACCAACCGGCACTGATACAAGCAGCAGCACGGTTCTGGGATCGCACCACACTAACATTCAACTTCGAAGGATTGGAGGTCACACCCACAGTGGAAGAATATACAGCCGTCATCGGAGTCGAATTCAAAGGACAATTAGTCCGTCCCCCTTTAGGCCTTGACCCATCCAAGCTGCTCTCCAAGTTCCTTCGGCTCAAGACCACCGAGATTGAAAGGATTCTCAAGTCCAACTCTGGCAGGTTCCCGTTCTCATTCCTGTTCGACAATTACTCGAACCTACCCACTGACACTGGCCACAGGGCCGGAGGGGTCTTCATCCTGGCCTTCTTTGGATTCGTGCTATTCCCTACATCCAGGACCACATTCAACCCTCTCATTGTCCACATAGTCCAGCAGGCATGTGACCAACTGGATTATTCCTATATGATCCTTGCTGAGACTTTGTTATCCCTGAATCGCTATAAGGCCGCACTGGATGATTCCAAATCCACCCGGAAAACCATTTTCCAAGCCTCCAATGGCCTTCTCTTCTTGTGGATCACTTCCCATCTTAAAAAACTCAACCTTCGCGCTGGATGCACTCGAATCGATGAAGACGTCCACCCTATCCAGTCCTTCCTCAAGTGCCAATCACTCATTGCCAACCGCTCTTTCAACGACTGGTACGAACTCCTAGAAAAATTAGAACCCGAACAACTCCGATGGCGGCTAAGGCGACCGAAGATGCATAAAGCACGCATCGCCACCAAGACCGGCGGGCCAATTCCTCTCTTGGGTTTCACAGGAGCCGTGTCATACTACCCGATCAGAGTCGTCAGACAGTTCGGCATGCTGCAGCAGATACCACCCCAAAGTCCTCCAGACGAATTCGCCTTCGACATTCCCCAAGGCCCAATCACCAAGAGGACCAAAGCGCGCCTCCAGATGATGATCAATGACCTAGAACAGGCACTGAAAGACTCCCCGCCTCAGGATGTGGAGTGGCCGGATCAGTTGGACCCTGAGATGAACAACCATCGGGCCTCCGAGGAATATATCCGGGCTTTCAAAAGAGTCCGGCCGACCCTAGTCGAACCATATGTTCCAGAGTACATCGTCCCATATGTACCAGGAGTGGAGCCTTACATACCGGAAGACGTCGGACCGCCAGCCTATCCTGAAGGCGAAGAAGTCCAGAGTTGAAGACTCGGCTCCCAGCAATATCGGAGGATGACAGAGGAACCAGCCCTCCCATCGAGTTTAGAATAGTCAAGCATTTTCATTTCCCATTGTGATCAAACTCCTCCGGGAGCCTTTTTTTTATGCATTGTCCAAGCATCTTTTCAAAAAGAACTTATCCTAATTATCATGGATTACTCTTTGCAAAACGACATACTTGCCTTGACAAACTGGGGCAAGACCGCGCCAGCGTGATCAGGCCGCCGTTCACTTTGCGGCACATGATTTATCTCTCGTATCCATAAGCCTAACTTTTAATCTCCCGACCAGGTAACTCTCAATCACGAGGACTCGAGCCCAAGCGCGTTCTCAGGCCCGTATGGAGCACGAACAGGTTGACGCCCGCCTCGGGACTCTGGAAGCACGATTAGACCAAGTGACTCAGATGCTGGCTGAAATGAAGGACATGTTCATCGCGGCTAACGCCAGGCCCACTCTGCCAGTTGATCTTAACCAAGCTGCAAACCCAAGCACGCCTGCTGGTTCCGACGCAGGTGGACCCGCTGGGACGAATGCTGCACCTGGCACTGAGCAGGCTCCAACTGTTGACGTACCGCCAAGAGCCCCGCCTGTCATCATCAACCTAGAGGGGAAACAGAGTGAGAAGTCTGTCAAGGTCGATGAGGGAGTAAGAAGGATTGCCAAAATCGAGGAATGTCTCACCAGCCAGGGATTTGAGTTGTCAAAGTACGATAAAATCATGCCTTTCACCAAGATTGAGGTCCTTGTGGACTACAAGGAGCCAGATTTCTCAAGGAAGTATAATGGGACAGGCTGTCCCAAGACCCACCTGAAGTACTACTTGTACAAGATGGCCAAATACTCAGACTACACGCCATTGCTGATCAATACCTTCCAAGAGAGTCTGGCTGGCGCCGCTCTGTCTTGGTACGTGGAGTTAGACATACAAAGATATGACGACTGGGACGAGTTTGCAGGAGACTTTCTATCCCAGTATAAGTTCAATGCATTGACTGCTCCAACCAGAGAGGACCTACTGCGGACCGCGAAAGGGAGGACTGAAAGCGTTCGTTTATACGCCCAAAGGTGGAGGGCGCTCGCCACTCAGGTGAAGCCGCACATCCCGGAGGAAGAGTTGGTAGACATCTTTCTGAAAGCGCTGCCGTATGACTACTTTGACAAACTAAACACCTCTGGGTGTCAGACCTTCGCCCACTTAATCAAAGTGGCGGAAAGACACGAGTGGGCTATAAGAGAAAGGCGTGTGCCGGAAGTGACTCCGAAGCGACCGTTCCCCGCAAAGAAAGAACGAGAATCTACTGCAGAGGTTGCCTTCGTTTCCAATCCACCAAGAGCCAAAAAGTTCGAAAACTCCACCCCGACCCAGGGGAACACCTCTTGGACGGCCCAGAGGATCTTAGCACCAAGAGGAAGGGGTCCTCCCTCTTTTACCCCGCTCCCAGTCCCGATGTCAAAGTTACTCCCTAAGCTTCTAGACGCAAGGTTGTTAGCCAAGAAGCCGCCGAGGTCAGCACCGCCAAGGTTCATGGGTTTCGACGAGAGTCGAACTTGTGCATATCACATGGGCGAAAAAGGACACAACATAGACAATTGTCGGGCCCTACAATACGACATACAGGCCCTTATCGACAGCGACTTGCTGAAGTTTGATGGAGCAGATCCAAACATCCAACAGAATCCACTACCTGACCATACCGCAAACGCGGTGTTCAATATAGACCTCGGGAGAAACCCGTACGACTCAGAGGAATCATGCCCTGTTGAATCGATCTGCATGGTGGAGGGTATGACCCCGCTGATAATAAACCTCGCTGAGTTCAACCTTACACAAGAAGATCGTAGTGACATCGAGGTAGAGGCGACAGGGGAGGCCAGCAGTTCTCACAAAGACGAGGTCACGCCCTTAGTAATTACGCTCCCCGCAGTAGAGGCTTACAACCCCAAAGCAGTGCATTGGAATTACGGCACCAGTGAAGTAGATGCCATTACTCGCTCCGGGAGGTGCCTAGTCCAAAAGGAGGGAGATGTTGAAAAGAAGGGGATAACGGAGGAAGACGCCAAGCAGGTCCTAGCCATCATTAGAACCAGTGAGTTCGAGGTGGTCGAACAGCTGAGAAAGATGCCCGCGCAAATCTCACTCTTGGACCTCTTCAAGACATCTGAGAAGCATCGAAATGCCCTTTTGAAGGTGTTGGATGAGGCCCACGTGCCTGAAACAATCAATGAGGCCCAGTTGGAGGACTTCGTGGGGGCAATCCTCTTGAAAGATCAAGTCTCATTCTCAGATGAAGACTTCCCACCAGAGGGGCGAGGACATAACAAGGCTCTCTACGTGTTAGCAATGTGCCACGGCAAACGGGTATCTCGAGTCCTCATAGATAATGGGTCCGCGTTCGACATATGCCCTTTAAGCACGCTTAGAGGCCTCGGGGTGAAAGAAGATTTAATCAAAACCTCGAAGTCCACCATTCGAGCTTTCGATGGGGCTAAAGGCGAGGTAACTGGAGAGATAGAACTACCTGTCCTTGTGGGCCCAACAGAGTTCCTGATCAATTTCCAAATCATGGATATCCCAGCGTCATTTGGGTTTTTGCTTGGAAGACCTTGGATTCACACGGCTGGCGCCGTGCCCTCCAGCTTACACCAGAAGGTCCGGATGGTCGTTCACGACAAACTGATCACCATACACTCAGAGGCTGATCACTTAACGAGCCACATCGACACTATCCCATTGGTGAAACCTTCGTCCGGAGAAGAATCAAGCTTTCGCGCTGCGGAGAGAATGTACATTATGCATGTACCAGCTGGTACAGCCATGAGGCCGCCAAATTGCTCCAAATCCTCGATCATGGCGGGAAAAATACTGACGCGACATGGTTTTATCCCGGGCCTTGGTTTAGGCAAGCACCACCAAGGTATTCAAGAGCCAGTTAGCTTGGCGACAGTGAAGAACCGCCGAGGGCTGGGTTATAAAGGAGAACCGGGTCGACATTTCCGACCAGAAGGTTATGGGAGAGGTAGGGGCCGTGGCGGCCGCGTCCTAGGGTCGAGTACATGGAAGGGCAAGGGAAAGATGTTCGAAACTCCCCTGAGTCGTTTCTTTGATGAGGCATCTAAGTGGCTGAAGGACGAGAAGGTGGACGTTACAACGGAGGACCCCCAGTTGGCCAGCCTGTTCCTGGAAGATTCTGTCAACGTCATTATCGAGGGAATCGACGACGACGCGTCCGTCATTGAGTAAAGAAATTTCCACCCCCCTCTGATGCATCTGAATATACATCAGATGCCTCGAACTATCACCTTTGTTTTATGTCTTTACGTCAAAATAAAAACAAAAAAAATCAAAAAAAAATCAAAAAAAAAATCAAATAAAAAAAAATCATCAAAAAATCCTCATAAAATACAAAAATCGGGATGTGGGGGAACCACGAATCAGGTCGATGATGATCCAAATGAGAGAAAAGAAAAGATGCAAAGAAAAGAAGAGTTGAAAAGAAAAGAAAAGCCCTGAGACCTGATTTCCCACACGTCTCCCAGTTTTCAAAATCTTGGGAGGCAAGGATGTCCAATGATATGAGGACTAGCCCCCATCTCACGTTTTCAGTTTTAATCTTTGTTCTTGCATCGTCCATGAGCCGTATCTATTATATGTCAACTAACCATCTTCATGACATTTCAGGCATACCATTCCACACATACATAGCAGGTTGTTAAGTTATCCCAACTCTCAAAAGGAAGCTACCCTCCATATCAAGGGAGAGGAAGACGACCGGGTCGAGGAGGGAATCAGAGTTGATTGGAAACGCTATGAAGACTCCAAGCCACCCACTGCGGAGGGCACTACCTCGGTGAATTTAGGGACTCCAGAGAATATCAAGGAGGTGAAGATTGGAGAAAGCCTACCGCCGACAGAAGCATCCAGAATAATTGAGCTCCTGCGAGAATACCAAGATGTCTTCGCATGGTCATATGCGGATATGCCGGGTTTACACCCTAGTATCGTGGAACACGCTTTGCCAACCGACCCCAGCATCTTGCCCAAGAAGCAGAACCTCAGGCGTACAAAACCCGAATTGGCAAAGAAAATTGAAGAGGAGGTGATGAAGCTCCTCAAAGTGGGGTTCATCGAAGTGATTGCTTACCCAGAATGGATCGCTAATATCGTCCCCGTCATGAAGAAGGACGGGAAGGTCCGAATCTGCGTAGACTACAGAGACTTGAACAGGGCTAGCCCCAAAGACGACTTCCCATTGCCGCACATTGACGTCTTAGTAGACAGCACAGCCGGATTTGAACGATTCTCTTTTATGGATGGCTTCTCGGGCTACAATCAAATCCGCATGAGAGAGCAGGATAAAGCCAAAACATCGTTTATCACACCTTGGGGAACCTTTTGCTATAAAGTCATGCCATTCGGCCTGAAGAATGCAGGGGCAACTTACCAGAGGGCGATGGTTACCCTATTCCACGATATGATGCACAAGGAGATAGAGGTGTACGTGGACGATATGATAGCAAAATCCAGACATGGTGAAGACCACTCCCTGGTACTAAGGAAATTGTTTGAACGACTCAGGAAATACAAGCTGAGGCTGAATCCCGCAAAATGCGTATTCGGGGCGAGATCAGGCAAGCTATTGGGGTTCATAGTTAGAAATCGTGGCGTCGAGATTGACCCCACCAAGGTTCAAGCTATCCTCAACCTTGAGGCCCCTTCAACAGTTAAAGATGTAAGGAGCCTCCTGGGAAGATTAAACTACATCGCCCGCTTCATATCTCACCTTTCAGAGTCAGCCAAGCCACTCTTCAAACTTTTGAAGAAGAATGCCAAAATCAAGTGGGATCACGAGTGCCAGCAGGCTTTCGAGGAGATCAAGGGACATCTGGTCAGTCCTCCAATACTGGTGCCCCCGGTCCCGGGGGTCCCCCTAACCCTTTACCTCACTATCCACGACGAGTCCCTAGGGGCCTTACTCGCTCAAACAAACCCAAAAGATAGCAAAGAGCGAGCTGTGTATTACCTAAGCAAGAAGTTCACCGCGTCAGAGGCAAGGTACCAGGAGGTAGAGAAGACATGCGTCGCGCTAATCTGGGTACTCCGCAGGCTAAGGCAGTATACCCTTCACCACACCATCCAGTTAGTCACAGAGAGTGACCCAATCAAATACTTGTTAGAAAAGCCGTCATTGATAGGGAAGCTGGCCAAGTGGCAGGTGCTCCTTTCTGAGTTTGATGTCAGGAGCTCAAACCAGAAGTCAGTAAAAGGGAGAGCCATTGCTGACATGCTAGCCGAGAATTCCCAAGACCACGATGCCCTTGAGGAGGAAGAGAATAAGGCGGAAGGCCAAGTTCTGACACTCTCGGACGACAAATGGACCATGTATTTTGACGGCGCGGTCAATTTAGCTGGGGCAGGTACCGGAGCCGTCCTCATATCTCCAGATGGCCAACACTACCCCGTGGCCGCAAAGCTGACATTTCCATGCACCAATAACGTGGCTGAGTATGAAGCATGCATCCTTGGTTTGCAGCTCGCCACAAACTTGAAAGTGCGGAAGTTACAGGTCTATGGAGATTCAATGCTAATCATCCTCCAGACCCAAGGCGAATGGAAAACTAGGGACTTCAAGCTCATCCCGTACCATAAATTCCTAGAGGAGACGATCAAGGAATTCGAAGTAATTGAGTTCGAATATCTGCCGAGGACGCAAAATCACTTCGCAGATGCATTGGCTACTTTGGCCTCTATGCTTCAAGTAGCGAACGGCATAGATATTGAACCGTTGCGCATAGGCATTACCCGAGAACCTGCACATTGCATGGTAATTGAGGAGGGGTTCGAGGACCTACCGTGGTATCATGATATAAAGAACTACCTGGCCAAAAGGGAATTCCCTCCGGGTGCTCAAGCAGGAGACAGGAAATACATTGCAAAGATGGCGGGCAAGTTTTTCCTTAGTGGCCCAACTCTCTACAAGAGGTCTTATGACTCAGTCCTCCTCAGGTGTGTAGACGCCAATGAAGCTAGATCGCTTATGATCGAAATACACGAGGGGGAATGTGGCCCGCACATGAACGGCCATCTTCTCGCCAAGAAAATCATGCGACTAGGTTATTTCTGGATGACACTGGAGTCAGATTGTAATCAACACGTCAGATCATGCCATCAGTGTCAAGTGTATGGAGACAGGATTAATGCGCCCCCAAATGAGCTTCATCAAATGTCCGAGGCCTGGCCTTTCTCAATGTGGGGTATAGACATGATAGGGCCAATCAACCCTAAGGCCTCGAATGGACACAGATTTATACTGGTGGCAATAGACTATTTCACCAAATGGATTGAGGCTGCGTCATATGCTAACGTGACTGCGAAGAACGTGGCTAAATTCATCAAGCGGGACATCATCTCAAGATACGGGACCCCTCAGGCCATCGTGACCGATAATGGCTCGAACCTGAACAACGAAACGGTGGATAACCTTCTGGACAGTTTCAACATCCGCCATCTCAATTCATCGCCTTACCGACCCCAAATGAATGGAGCAGTAGAGGCGGCGAACAAGAACATCAAGAAGATATTGGCTAAAACGGCGGAGAATTACCGTGATTGGCATGAAAGGCTACCTTACGCGCTGATGGCGTACCGAACTTCGATCCGGACTTCTACCGGGGCAACGCCTTACTCCCTAGTGTACGGTATGGAAGCGGTCCTACCAATTGAAACAGAAATCCCATCGTTAAGAATTTTGTCTCACGTCAAGCTCAGTGAGGCGGAGTGGGTACAGCAAAGACACGAACAGCTGAACTTGATAGACGAGAAGCGTCTGCAGGCAATTTGCCATGGCCAAACATACCAGAAAAGAGTCGCTAGAGCGTTCAACCGTAAAGTTCGGCCGCGAATGTTCGAAGCTGACGAGCTCGTTGTCAAGAAGATCCTCCCGAACGTGTCACACCCAGGGGGCAAGTTCACCCCGAATTACGAAGGACCATATGTGGTTAGGAAGGTTCTACCTGGAGGGGCCTTAATTCTGGTAAACATGGATGGAGAAGAACTGGGACACCCTGTAAACGCCGATGCAGTCAAGAGGTACTATCCATAAGCAAATCAGTGAAGGGGTCGTTGACACTAAAAGTCATGAAAGAAAACAGCTCGCCGACATAAGGGCGAAATAAAATATCAGTTGCAGGGGACAGGTTGCTAGGAAGAGAAGCCCTGGAAAAGACGTACGATGCGTCCAGGAGCATGAATGGATCTCCTCCTGTGCAAATCCTCGACAAGGATTCATTGCCAACCAGAGAGAGGAATCATGGCCACAAGATAGATGGCCAACTTCTGCAAGCCGCACGTTTGTGTTCAAACGGAAACACAAAACAGAACAAGGCGGTATCGTTCCAATCTATCTTGAATTTTGGAATACAAACTGACTCCTAACTCTCGTCCTTGACAGGGGTTTGCCAACAAGGCGAAGCAGGATTTTTACAACCCTTGCATACTGGTCGGAGCACATGACCAAGGGTAGGATGTATCGTTCCGATTCTTGAAAAATTCGGGAACATACAATGACATGTTTCTTCTACATTTTCAGGGACCTCCAGCCACGGTGGGCAGGTAAGTACCCCTTTCCCCAACCCAAAACAAAAAAGAGAAAAAAGAGAAAAAGAAAAGTTTTCAGAATCTAATGTCTAGAAAAGACATAGAGTTCTAACTTCATTGACATTCATGTTTTGAAAACAGGAGGTTGTCTAAACATGATTAGAACACGCATGGTGCAGCATAAAATCCCATTGACGGGTAAAATTTTTGGAGAAGATGAAAGAGATTTTTCCAATCAAAAGTTGTGCAAAACTTTCAAAAGGACGTTTTCTCAAAAGATAAGAGGCAAAGCCTAATCCAAACACGTCCTATATACACTTGAGAGAGAAGTGGAGCGGATCAGATAGCAAAATCTGGACCTACGGAAATAGAGACCATTCGCAGTGGTTACATGGATTGGGACGACGGAGGCATTCGTTTCATATCCCCAAACACTACAGGTGACTATTGGCAACCCCTTTGAACGGCGGTTTTCATTCTCAACCCTGTCAAGAACCACCCCACATCGGGGCAAGAACGAAAGCAAGTCCAGCGGCATCAGGAGAAAATGGTTAGAAATTTTCTTGCTCGGACTAACATCAATCTTTGTGTGTTGTTTATATGGTAATCCAAGTGCCATAGGATGACGAGAAGCGTTCATTTCTCTATCCCACACACCGAATCCTTTGCATAGCCAAGTTGAGCCTGCAAAATCATTTCATAAACCCGTTGGTGATCATTGCACATTCCAAGACGGATGCATCATCACTTCAGAAACGGAAGAGTTCAAGACTTAAAGTTGTTAGACCTTTGGTCACATGTCTAACACGAACTCCTGAAGATGAGAAAAGCGGGATTTCAAAAGAAAAATGAAAAGGAAAAGATGATGAGAAAAGCCCCCAGCATCAAGAAAAAGCAAAGTGCCTGGTAAAAGCAAGGTCGATGCTTGGGTGAACAATTTGTATCAATCCCCAAGAGAAACCTGTTTGAAAAGGGGAAAAGAAAAATTCAGAAGGAGTCAGATTCCAAAAACTACTCCTCAAACGGCATCAAGCGCAGATCAAAGAGGCCGCTCCTCCAAATGGTATCAAGCGCGGAGCAGAGACGCAGATAGAGTTGTTAGTCTCTCAATGCAGCCAGAGGCGCTTTCACAAGAATTTGTGCACACCTCAAAAGCGGTCGTGCACCTCAAAAATTGAAGATGCAGAATAGAAAAGACAGGTGACAAATTTGCAATGATCACCAATGTCAATCCCCTCATAAATTCTGGGCCAAAAATAAGCCTTTTTCGGTCCCCAATCCTACCAATGTTACAACCCCGAAACAGTCTTCTCTGACTAAGACACTTGGGTTAACATATAGCTTAGCTCGAAGAGGTACGAGCAAGACTATTTCTTTCTCATTTTGCAGGGTTCTTGACTTGTAAACCCGGAGCAGATGGTGAAGACTTTCATTCAATGGCTTCGACTCCAAAGCAGGTCCCCCTTGAAAACCAATATCCAAGCCCAGCATTACGGTCCCGTAGAAGACCTCCCGACCGATCAAAATGTATGCGCTGCGAATGAGCCTAAAACCTAGGCACAGGTCAGTAGGGAATTGAGTGCGTCCCCTATAAAAGACCACTATCGCAAGACAGATGAGAAAACCTCTTCGGCGAGAAATATTCCAATTGATGTTTTGAGCAAACTCTTTTTGGAATCTTCAAATTATTTGATCCAGATTTTCCTTGCAAGGGATTTGTGGTCACATCTGCATGTTGCAAGAATGCTTTGGAAAACCTCCAGCATCAAAATGCACATTGCATGACTAAAACTTGAATCATACGGCTTCGTCAAGTGGCCAGCCATCGTCTTCCCAGAGATTACTAACATTCTCCTGGTGAAGAAAAATATTTCAGGCTCGAACTTCTGCAGGATACCTGGAGAACCCAGCTCCCAGAATGTCGCCTCAACAAATCATGGTAGAAACCGCCTTAAGGGTCAACTCAAGGTAGATACCGCCTGAAGGGTCACATCATGGTAGAAACCGCCTTAAGGGTCAACTCAAGGTAGATACCGCCTGAAGGGTCACATCAATGGTAGAAACCGCCTGAAGGGTCAACTCAAAGGTAGAAACCGCCTGAAGGGTCAAATCATGGTAGAAACCGCCTAAAGGGTCAATCAAAGGTAGATACCGCCTGAAGGGTCAAATCATGGTAGATACCGCATGAAGGGTCAAATCATGGTAGAAACCAAGTAATCCCATCGGACATGGAAAACCGCCGTTTTGGGAACCCTTTCAAAAATCAGGCAGTCTTAGCATGACGTGGAGAACCCTCGTCCTAGGACCCCTTTTCAAAAATCAAACAGTCTTAGCATGACGTGGAGAACCCTCGTCCTAGGACCCCTTTTCAAAATTTAGGCAGTCTCATCGGACGTGGAGAAACCTCGTCTTGGGACCCCTTTTCAAAATTCAGGTAATCTCGTCAGGCGTGGAGAAACCTCGTCATGAGACCCTTCCCAGAAAAACAGGTAATCTCATCAAGCGTGGAGAACCCTCGTCATGAGACCCCTTTTCAAAAATCAGAAAATCTCCTTGGACTTGGAGAACCCTTGTCCCGGGAACCTTTTCAAAAGATCAAACCATCCCAGCGGACGTGGAAAACCTCCGACTCGGGACTCCTTCTCAGAAAAACAGGTAATCCCATCGGACGTGGAAAACCTCCGTTTTGGGAACCCTTTCAAAAAATCAGGAAATCCCATTGGACTTGGAGAACCCCTGTCCGGGGAACCTTTTCAAAAGATCAAACTGTCTCGCCGGACGTAGCAAACCTCCGACTGAGAAATCCCCTCTGGCCCCGCTAGTCAGCGCCATGGGATCCCTTTTCAAGCCAAAAATATCCCCTCTGACACCGCTAGTCAGCGTCATGGGATCCCCAAAGCTCGGGGTGCTCGATAAATCTTTCTGTGAGTGTTTCCTGTCAGTAGCCCGGAAAGATTTTCGAGGAATAAAGCCTGGGATAGTGTGTCAGAAGCTACGAGGGCCTATAAAAAAAAAACAAAAACAAAACAAAACAAAACAAAAAAACAAAAACAAAAACAAAAACAAAACAAAAAAAGGAAGAAAACAAAAAAGGAGAACAAGCCCCTCCTTTTTCCGACATCTTGAGAGCGCAGTGATAAAACCTCAGACTCCGCATGCGCAGGACCCAATGGGCAGATTTCAGGTAACCCGCTCTCCCTCAGGCCCACGCTCGAATTGCAAGAGTAAACCGGTGATTAATTTAAGCATTCATCAAAAGACTTAAGGATCCGATGTCATAGCGTCTCTTTTCCCCAGTTGAGTCGGTTAATATTCAGGTGTCATTTTATCTTTGAAAGCAACCTCTGACGAGCTCACTCTCAAAGAGGGGCAGCTGTTGACACCTGATTTTTGACCACCTTTTATTTTAGTTTTTACTTCTAAAATTAATTAAAAATAGAAAAAAAGGTCAAAAAATTGCAAAATCAACTTTGGAAGCCTTAGCCTAGCCTTAGGAACCAATTTTGAACAAAAAATATTTTTTGAATTTTTTAATATTTTTTGGAATTTATTTAATTATTAAAATAATCCAAAAATCAGGAAATTACACAAAAATATTCAGAAATTTTATTTTAATTATCTCTTTAATATTTTCACTTTTTATTAAGGAAATTTGGCCTGGTTCATGGGGTTCCTTCACAAACCTAATCCCGAACCGGGCCTAAAAAATCCTTTTCGAGTCTTTTAATTTTCAATTCTCGGTTTTTATAAGCTATGACATTGTATTCTAGAGTATTGAAATGCAATTGGGTCAATTTGCCCTCCAATTTGATCAATTTTAACCAAAAGGGCTTAATTGCATAAAAATCTTTCGATTTAGTCCCCGGTTTTACAATTTGTGAAATTAAATTTCACACGGGCACACCCATTAAAATTAAACACCTCTACCCTATAGTTTTCATCATGCTGAATCCATTGGTGGGCTCAATTTTGAATAATTCGATCGTTTGGACCTTCGATTTGGGGAAATTCGTTTTCGGATCCTAGGGACAATTTGGGGTTTTCATAAAATTTCAATCAATTGATCCGTGAAAATACCCTTATTGAATAGAAAATGTGCCAAGGAGTCCGATTATGCCATCAATTTCATGAAAATAGGTCGAATCGGGGCTCAATTTGAGCGAATTGGTCGAACCGGGCCGGTCGGGTCAGACCCGACCCGACCCGGTCCGACCGGGTCTGCAACATTGTTGCAGACCGTGGCCGACAGTGAGGCAGGGGAGGACAGGGGCGAGATGGGGCGGCGATTTTTCAAAGAAAAAGCGGGCGGCCGAGCGTGGGAAGCAGGTTGCCAGACGAATATTCGTTGCTGCAAGCGTGAGGGCATCAAAAAACGGGCCGGTCGGCCACGGCGGAGAGGGAGGCTCGGGTTTAAAGGGGAAACAGGGCCGAGAGTGCCGGCGGGATTTTTTGGAGCGAAAGGCAGCGAGAGGAGAGTTCGGGGACCTTCATCATACCTCACTGATCACCGCCGAAGCATCCACCGTCGTCGACGATCCTCGGACAGGTCGGTACGCCGTCTTTACCCCTGTTTCCATAATGCATATCGGGTGCTCGACGAAATGTCTGCCTGCACGTTTTTCTTTTAACCCGCGGTCGGTGCATTCCCGAGCTCCATTTGTGCGTGTCTAGCCTCAAGCATACATTAAAACCGACTCTAAGCTCGCTGTGCCCTTTTGTTGCATCAAACCGTGTTCGCCGAGGAGGCCCTACCACCACCGGCCTTGGTCTCGGCCGTGAGCTCGTGCCGGCGCGAACCCGAGGATTTCCAGCTCTAAACGAGCTGAGGTAAGTCTCTAAACCTCTTTTAGACGTTTTCTGAACGGTCGGGGTAGGCTTTGAACGTTGAAAATTTTTGGAAAATCCCTCGCCGGAGCCGAACCTGTGGGGGTTCTTTTTGCCGATTTCCGATGCGTCCCCGGCTGTTGAAATGCTTATATTTTGATGCTGAATGTTTGAGGATTCGAATGATGCAATTTGGGTAAAAAAATTCGAAGATCCGGAGCCGTTTTGCATTTTCCGGCGAAGTCGCCGGAATTTTTACTGTTCATCGTCTTCTCCGGCGACTTCGCCGGCGGTCAGCGGTCAACGGCCGACGTGGCGTGCCACGTAGGCAGCCACGTCAGCCGGGTGGGTCCGGTCCGAGTATTTTCAAATAAAATAAAATCAACGGCCCCGATCGTGACACGTGTCGCGATCTCGTTTTTTTGGAAAATTAAATAAATGATTTTTGAATAATCGATCCGGCGGACGAGGATGTGCCACGTGGCTCACTGAGGGACGTCCGATCTTGTACAAGATCGGACGCACCAGAGGAGGCCACGTGGCACGTTCTAGAGCGTCCGATTTGTAGGTTTTCTAAAAAATGAAAATAATTAATTTTTGATCCGACGGCTATTATTGAGCCACGTGGCTCTCTGTGGGTCGCTCGATCTAGTGGAAGATCGGACGCACGAGATGAAGCCACGTGGCACAACGTGGACCGTCCGATCCGGGGAATTTTCGGATAATTAAATAAAATACATAAAAAATCAAAAAAATTGTAAAAAATAGAAAAATGTTTAAAAAAATAAAACGGTGTCGTTTTAGGCCGGTGTCGACCCCTAGGGTCGGGCCGGGCGCCCGAGAGGCGCGGGCCGGGTTTGACCCGGCCCGGAAAATATTTTAAAAAAAATTCAAAAAAATAATAAAAAATAATAAAATAATCAAAAAATCAATAAAAAATGAAAAATCATAAAAAAATTCAAAAAATTCGGAAAATTCAGAAAAATTCTAAAAAATTCCAGAAAATAGGAAATGGCCACATTCAACTGGCCACGACCTGTTTCGGGTCTTTCGACCCCCGATCTATTCAAAAATGACGGTTTTGCCCTTCCGGCAAACCGTCTTCCAAAAAAATTCTAAAAATCCAGGAAAATCCCAAAAAATAGGAAATGGCCACAAACAACTGGCCAAGTCTCATCCCGGGTGTTTTGAACCCCGAACCTTCTTAAAAATGACGATTTCGCCCTTTGGGCGAATCGTCTTCCAAAAATTGAAGAAAAATCAAGAAATTCCAAAAAAATTCTCAAAAATGGGAAATGGCCACGAACAACTGGCCATGGAATATTTTGGGTAATTCGGTATCCAAACCTTCCAAAAAATGACAATTTTTCCCTTCGGGCTAATTGTCCCCGATTCTTCCCATTTTACCCCTAGCCCTAAATCACATATTCCCTAAGCCCTTATGGCTATACTAGGAGGCCAATGATTGAAATTGATGTGCATTGACATAATTTATTTATGCACTTGACTTGCGCTTTCATTATATTGACTGTGATTTGATAGGATTAGTCTCCCAATCTGCATGAAACCCTGAATCAAACCTATCTCACCCAAAATTACGCCTGCATGAACTCTTAGTTAGGAAAATCACTCGCGTTAGGTACCGAAAGGGCGTTGGTAATGACACCGACGTAACCAAGTCCTCGAACCCAAAATCTCTGGTTCCGCAGAATTGATCGATCTCTCCCAATCGGTCAGTAAGGTTTCCGGTCTACCCTCCAAGAAAGACCGGTGGCGACTCCAAATGCATGCTCAAGCTGCACATGCCACCACGACCACACTGAAGGTCGAAAGCGATCGACTCTTATCGTCGAATCCCTCAAAAGACATACTCCCGCCGCGATTTGGTATGGGCCTAGGAGGGCCCGCGCCGATCTAAGGCCCGCGATCCACATTTCAGAGTGGGGGGCCGCGATCGGTAATCCATTAGCCGCGTCCGATTTTCGGACGGGTCGCGACAAAAATGGAGTAGGTACTTTCTTGGTCGTGAAAAACGAACGAAAAAGAAAAAGGAAAGGACTGTCAAAAGTAGTAATAAATAATAATAATAATAATCAAAAAGGAAAGTTGACCAGACTTTGAAACTTTCCTTTCCGCGTGAGTTTTCTCCATGAAAGGTTATCTTAACATTTGCCTTTGGATATGTCATATGCGTGTACATGGGTTGCTCTTTTGCCGCAGGAAAGTCGAGGTTTCCCTTTGCGAGCAGATGTTCATGGCGTGAGATCCTCGGCTGGTGTACCCATGAAATTACAACAGATATTCAAGTGTCGAAGCCGATTAAATCTTATAGGTTTAAGATTTGTTTCATTCTTTTGTAAGATTGGGAGATTATTTCGTGAGGAATTGCAGGGCTTGAAATTGGTTACTACTCTCCCCGAGGACGTAGGTCTCTACGATCGAATCACGTACATATGACGATCGATTTATTTTCTCCTTCTATCTATTTTATTGTTCGATAGCTCGTGAAAAGTTGAGTTGTTCGCACACGTAACATAAAGACCTTGAGTTTACATCAACTTTCCTCAAAGACCTCCCCGTCGGAGTCTCTATATTGGATTTCATATAAAGGGTGGCACTCAATTCATCCGATGCATTAGTGCGGGGATTCTAACATGCGAGATGATGAAAAGTCACGGCATTAGCAATCTTGTCCAAAGATATGGCGCGGTTGGTTTTATGATGTAATTGGGGGCTGAGACATCACTCTATATTTATTGTAAATAATGATTGATTATTGTTCTCCCTACCCTTTTTAGGATCCATAGATTTATCTAGCGTCCCACTAAAGGATCGGGGTCAAGTTCGAATGGGTTGAAAATGGATTCGATTCAAATTCATCAATTTAACTCATATCGACCCATATTGTTGTAATACAACTTTGCGACCAAACTCTCGGGGCCATTTGGCTAGATAGTCCGCGTGGAGATTTGGCTTCATGAAGGCCGAGCGAGAAGACGTCCCCTTTGCGCTTTTGAATTGCAAATTGGGATCTGATCGTGTGAAAAGTTGAGCGTTCATTCACATCACTTTTCCTCGAAGACTTGTACGTCAAAGTCTCTGGACTCGATTTCATATAAATGGTGGGACTTGCCGACCGAGTCAGAAATGTCACCAACGAAGACTACAAAAAAAAAAAAAAAAACCTTGAACTCCAAAGTCTTCAAGGAACCAATAATTCGTACAGTCAGCTCTCAGGTGGCTTTCTAAGTCTTGACTAGTTAGCTGTCGTTAATGCATTTCCCATTACGGTGGAAAATGAAAGGAAGGGTAGTTTTCACAACCTTTTTAAAGCATGACTCATTGCCTCAGCAACGAAGAAAACCAACTTACCAGAACCAAAAGAGAGAGGAGGAGAAGAAGAATCCATGGATTCTTCACCAGAACTCAAGAGGGTCCTAATGAGCCTTGTGACTGCCCTTGCCCTCTTCACCACCTTTGTCATTCCACTTCCTGCTCATGCTTCCCCTGCAGAAGCACAAGCCCTCCTCCATTGGAAGTCCAGTCTTGGCAACCATTCGATTTCTTCCCTCTCTTCCTGGACTCCCTCTCCTCGCAATGCCACCGGTTCCGGTTCGACGGCGAGTCCATGCGCTTGGTATGGCATCTCCTGCAATCGGGCTGGGAGCGTGATCCGGGTTAATCTCACCAGTGCCAATGTCGAAGGTACACTTGACGAATTCCCGTTCTCATCTTTGTCTCATCTCATGCACATGGACCTCAGCATAAATAATCTCTGCGGCAACATTCCGCCTCAAATCAGTCGCCTCAGCAATCTCACCTATCTAGACCTTTCTATCAACCGGTTCTCAGGCAAAATACCGCCAGAGATTGGCCGTCTAACTAAACTGGAGGTCCTACACCTGGTTTCCAATGAGTTAAATGGCTCAATTCCCCTAGAGATCGGGCAGTTGCATTCGCTCAGTGAGGTCGCGCTATATTCCAATCGGTTGCATGGATCCATCCCTTTCTCATTGGGTAATTTGAGCAACTTAGTTACACTCTATATATACAACAACTCCCTTTCTGGTTCTATTCCTCCTGAAATGGGAAATATGACAAATTTGGAAGTGCTCCACATGGACACCAACTTCCTGACAGGACCAATTCCTTCCACTTTGGGGAATTTAACCAAATTGAGAGAGCTGCACCTGTTTGGCAATAACCTTACCGGTTCCATCCCCCTAGAGCTAGGGAATTCGAACCTTCTTAGCTCGTTGAGCCTTTACAATAATAATCTTACCGGTTCAATTCCACGGACATTTGGCAATTTGACGGAGCTTACCCAACTTTATCTCTACGGTAACCAGCTTTCTGGTCACATTCCTGATGAAATAGGAAATCTCCGCGCTATGCGTGACTTAGAGCTGAGTAGAAATCACTTCACTGGCCCCATTCCTTCTTCTTTGGGTCACTTGACCAACCTATTATATTTGTTCCTTCGCGACAATCAGCTTTCTGGTTCAATTCCTAGATCCTTAGGGGATCTGATGAACTTGACGGTGCTGCAATTGGATGCCAACCAGTTGATCGGTTCCTTACCAGAGAACTTGTGCCAAGGTGGGTTGCTCCAAAACCTCGCAGTGAGTGGCAACAAGTTAACTGGTTCCACCCCTAGAAGCTTGAGAAATTGCATAAGCTTAGTCAGACTACGCCTCGAGGGAAACCAATTCACTGGAAACATATCTGAGATCTTCGGGGTCTACCCCAACTTGAAGTTCATTGATATGAGTTTCAATAAGTTCTATGGAGAAATCTCAACACACTGGGGAAGTTGCATGAATTTAAGTCAGCTAAGAATTGCTGGAAATAACATCACCGGTAGCTTGCCTCCTGAGATTGGAAATGCGACTCAACTGAGAACAATTGATCTTTCTTTCAATGGTTTAGTCGGCGAGGTTCCGAAAGAGTTTGGAAAATTGACTTCTTTGTTGAATTTGAATTTAAGAGGGAACCGACTTTCTGGCAGTATAAGTCCCGAGATTGTATCGCTATCTGGCCTCCTAACATTGGATTTGTCCAGAAATAGATTAAGCATGTCTATCCCGCAGAGTATCGAGCTTTCTCCAAACTTGTTCCTGTTGAATTTGAGCAACAACCAGTTGAGCCAATTTATTCCGGCGCAAATAGGGATGTTAACTCATTTGTCCGAGCTAGACTTGAGTTATAACTTGCTAAGCGGTGAGATCCCAGCTGAATTCAGCAAGCTGCAAAGCCTAGTGAAACTTGACCTTTCGCACAATAACCTTTCTGGCCTTATATACAAGACTTTCGAGGCTATGCCAGGTTTAGAGAAGGTTGACATCTCCGACAACGAGTTTGAGGGTCCAATCCCCAACACCACGGCATTCCAAGATGCAACAAAGGAAGAGTTACAAGGCAACAGTGGATTGTGTGGAAATGTTGAAGGGCTGGAGCCCTGTAATCCAGCGGCAGTGGATAGGGAAAACTCTCCGGCGAGAGGTAGGGTGTTTCGTATCGTCTTTCCTCTGCTAGGAGCAGTTCTACTGTTTATTTTCTTTGGAATATTCTGCATTTTCCGCAGAAAAAAGTTCCTTCCAACGGTGGAACAAGCACCTAAGACGACTGAAGTGTTTTCTCTATCAAAGTACGATGGAAAGATCTTATATGAAGACATCATCGAAGCCACGGGGTGTTTTGATGAGATTTACTGTATAGGAAGGGGAGGCTACGGAAGTGTCTTCAAAGCCAAATTAAGATCAGGTGATACAGTAGCTGTAAAGAAGCTCCATCAAACGGCTGACAGCGGGCAAACAGAACAAAAGGAATTTTTGAATGAGATTGGGGCATTAACGGAAATTCGACACCGCAATATTGTGAAACTTAAGGGCTTTTGTTCTCATCCACAACACTCATTCTTGGTTTACGAGTACTTGGACAGAGGAAGCTTGTCTACAATCTTGGGCAATGAAGAAGAAGCTAAAGCGTTGGACTGGAGCAAGAGGGTGAATATCGTAAAAGGCGTGGCTTATGCTCTATCTTATATGCACCATGATTGTAACCCTCCAATCATTCATCGAGATATTTCCAGTAACAACATTCTACTTGATTCCGAGTATGAGGCGCACGTTTCTGACTTCGGCACGGCTAAGCTTCTGAATCTGGATACATCAAACTGGAGTGCTGTCGTTGGCACATATGGTTATGTAGCTCCAGGTTAATTTCTAAAATCAACTCTTAATTTAAGGTTGAGCTAAAGCAATGTCTTCATGATAATACTTATATCTCCTTCTTTGTGCAGAGCTTGCTTACACAATGAAGGCGACGGAGAAATGCGATGTGTATAGCTTTGGAGTAGTGGCCATCGAGGTGATCAAAGGAAGACATCCGGCGGATAGCATTTCATCTCTACTAGCTCCACTTGACATGGAGATCTCAGCTGTTTTGAGGAATCTATTGGATTCACGCCTGCCAACTCCCATGCCAGGCATTGAGAATGAACTTCTTACCATCTTCAAGCTTGCAGTCGGTTGCTTATCTGCTAATCCCCAACTCAGGCCGTCGATGGAAACGATTTCTCAGGAACTATCAGCTTGTTCAACCACTTTCCATGGCCTTCGAAATTCAGAGACAACCATTGATTTTGGGAGAGATGCAACATCTTCAAGCCGTTCACTGGATCCATTTGTAGAAGATGTCGTCTGATAAATGGCGTCGCTCGCTCTGTCAACAACATGCAAGAAGGTCTAAGATCTCTAATGAAAATCAGAGTAGTCTAGACTAATTGATTAATACTTGAAATACTTTGACTGTCAGCAAAAGTTTGAGTGTTTAACCCATATAAGACGAGAAAATATTGTGTACAGACTGGGTATGTCCTACGTGGTCCAGATCACCACTCATCGAATGACACGTGGCTTTGGGCCCCACTCGCCAATTTTTTTTGAAACTTTTTTTAAAACCCGCGGCAAAATTTCTGTTTTTTTTTTTTCAAACGCGCGGGCCAGTCTTCTCTCTCTCTCCCCCATCTCTCGAGAGAAAAGGCGAAGACCCTCTCTCCTCTGAGAAAATATCTCGACCCTCTCTCTCTCCTATCTCACGACGCTTCGATCTCTCCCTCCCAAATCGACGCCGCCGATGAACGCCCCCTCCGCCGGCGTCTCGTCCCTTCTACGATGCCCTAGCAAATAGGTCTGACGGACGCCTCCGCCTCCGCCGTCGCCTCATCCCTCCCCTGCTTCCCCAACTTGAGGATGCCCTAACAGAGAGCTTTCGTCCGCCGCTGCCCCCATCTCTCCTCTCTATCTGAAAGCTTCTTCAAGTTTTCGTTGCCCAACTCCGAGTTTTCGTTTCTTTGCTAGAAGAGAGCTCGAATGGTAATTGTCTCCAATTTACTCCAAAATGTGTGTAGTTTTTGTAGAATTAGTTCGTTCACAAATTTACAGAAATATTTTGTTGGGTGATTTTCGTTTCTTTAACGTGAGGATGAATGTTCTTTGTCTCTCTCTCTTTTTTTTTCTAAATTTCTCGTGTATCTCAGATTTTGTTCTGGGTTCTTTCCTGTAGTTTCGGGTTTCTGAGAGGAGGGGTTTTGATGCGGTGAAAGCAGAGGGGATTCGAGTCTGGTAGTTTCCAGGTGCGATTCTAGCTAGGGTTCTTGTGCCCGGTTTGAGTTTGCATGGTTGATTCCTGTGCTTCCTGATCCCGTCGTGCGTGACCTTTTGTCTCTTCCATCAGATTGCTTGGAACTCTGATCTGGTGGCGGGATTTTATCCAAAGCCAGATTTAACTGCTTCAATGTGTGTAACTAGAGAGTATCCTTTCATGATATTGCAAGATATTGCAGCTTTTACATCAGCTCTAGCTGGTTTTGTTGAATTCTTTACTTTTCCTTTTGCTTTTTGGTGATTGGAGCCTTCATAATTATGTGATTTCAGATATGTTACTGATCTAGAGAGGAGGTGGTCGAGCGCATCTATTCCAAAATGGATTTGCTGTTATTCCATGATAAGGAAGATGAGTTGCCCAATTTGCAACTCAATAGTCAAGGCAGCAGTAAATCCTGGAGAGGTAACACAGATGAAGATAAAATGGACAAAGATGTTCATTCTTGAACTGGTTTTACTGAAAATGAATTAGATGAACAACGGCAAGGTGATGATGCCAGAGCAAATCGCGAGGAGCTCGGAGATTATGCATCATTCACAAGTTGGGCACCGGATTTGCAAAGGTCTGGGCTCCAAAGCATCTAACGGGCATGAAGAACCAGTCCGATCCTAGGAAAAAGCTACTCAAGAAGAAAGATCGAACCAGGATGACCTGTGGCGTGGTTTCCGAGACCCCGATGATAGACAATAAACGCTCCTGCCTGCGAGCCAACAGTGGCAAGAATAAGCAGGATCCTTCATTGCCTTTCTGCGGTTCTGTTTTGAAGGCTCTGTTTTCGGATGACAACTAACCCAAGCCATTGTGAAAATTCCTTGGCTGGTCTGTTCAACATGGAGCACATGTAGCTGTGACCATGAAAACTCGTACATCTGTTACTGATCTTTTCGCCATCTTCTGTGCAAAGATTTGTTTCGATAACTGATTTGACTAATTATATTGCTGAGCTTTGGTACAAAGATCATTTAGTTCTACTGGAGCATGACTGCTGAAGCTGTACATTGTGATTGGTTTTCTACGTTAAACAAGTACCAGGTACCGTGAAGTACTTGAAATGGCTATTTACTAATGAAAAATGAAACATGCGGACCAATTAGAATAGATTGCGAACTTGAATAATCAAACATGCAACATGGTTGGACACATAACAAATTAGATCGGAATGGACATCGGTCGCCCCTCATTGCAAAATAACGGCGAAAAAAATAAGACTGAAACACATACGAAATGGTCGTTTGGTTTTTTTGAAATTTTTTTTTGCTGTGTTTCTCTTTCGTTTTCATATATGTATAAGAAATTAGATCGGAATGGACATCGATCACTCCTCGTTGCGAAATAATGGCGAAAAAAATAAGGCTGAAACACATACGAAATGAAGGTTTGGTTTTTTCGGAATTTTTTTGCTATGTTTCCTTTTCGTTTTTCCTCATTTGCCCATAACTCCGTCAAATGTCAAGTAATAGCCACACCCACCATACTCCGCAAACATAAATCTTAGATAGCTGCTGCATTGCCAATTAAAATTGAAGCAAGAACTTTCGAGTATTTGTTGGAGTTCAACACCAAATAGGTGGCATGTTTGGCAACCTACCACTTGATCAAAGATTAAAAGTGGACGGTAGCACACCTTTCACATTTCACATTTGTAGCACACCTTCAAAGTTAGGCAAGTTAGGCAACATTTGTTTTTACACTTGAAGGTCAACAAATTGATGCTTTGTTAGGCATAGAAACTCTCTATAAATAGAGATGTCTTGAAGGCATTTGTGATATGCCATAGTTGTATTTGTGTGGTGTTAGAACATAGAGAGCAAGAGAGTTAGAGAGTTGTGATTTTTGTATCTCAAGCTTAGGAAAGCTTGTATGTGTGTTTTGTTTGTGTAAAAGCCTTAGCAAGGCTATTTTGAATATCACTCTCATTTTACATATTCGAAAACTCTCTCGCCTTGAAACCACCAAACTTCCGCAAAGAACCATCCGGGTTTCTACATTTGGTATCAGAGCCACGGTGTCGAAGGATCGTGCCGGAACCTAGGCGGTCAAGAATCCAATCGCGGAGACCGAGAACCTAGAGTGGACGATCGAGGATCGTGAACCCGGAGATAGCTATGGCATCCACAAGTTCCGTTCAAATGCAACTTCCAAAGTTTTTTTTTGGTAAGGTTTTATTTTTTTTTTTTTTGGTAAGGAATGCAACTTCCAAAGTTGAATGGGAGGAATTTCAACAACTGGTCCGTCCAGATGAAGGTTCTATTCAAATCACAGGATTTGTGGAACCTGGTTGAAAGTGGCTACGACGAAGTAGCCGATGGCGAAGCATTCGAGGCTTTGAGAAAGAAGGAGAAAGAATCTCTGGTGGAGTCCCGAAAGAAAGATCAAAAGGCATTGTATACGATCTTTCAAGCTGTGGAAGAAATGATATTTGAAAAAATATCGTGCGCGGAGACGGCGAAAGCTGCCTGGGATATCTTGCAGAAATCCTACAAAGGCGATGATCGTGTCCGGCGGGTGCGGCTTCAAACTCTTCGAGGTGATTTCGAGTCTTTACGCATGAATGACTCGGAAACAATATCGGCATATTTTGATCGTGTGCAGGCCATCGTTAACCAATTGAGGGTTAATGGTGAAGAACTTCAAGATGTTCGTGTCGTAGAAAAAATCTTGAGGTCTTTGACCGAAAGATTTGACTACGTCGTCGCAGCGATCGAGGAAGGACAAGACGTATCAACTCTCACGTTGGAGCGGTTGATGGGTTCATTATGCTCCCATGAGCAAAGAATGAATCAGAAGTCTACGGGTTCCGTTCCCGAGCAAGCATTGCAAAGTCGGGTCGCTCAACCAAACCGAGGAGGCTATCAAGGCGATCGAGGTCGCGAAGGAGGCCGAGGAAGAGGTGAAAATTCGAGTTTCAACAGAACGTATAAAGCACGTGATAAATCAAAGGTAAGGTGCTTTAAGTGTAATAAGTTTGGACATTACAAATCCGAATGTCAAGAAAAGACGACGGAATATGCACATACCGTCGATAATGCTGAAGATATGGTTCTCGCATGTACCATAGATTATGGTAGTTCCATCTTTTGTAATAAAAGATGTTCCAAGAATCATAGAAGGAGCAATGTTGGTAAGTATGACAAACAGTCAAAAGGACATCGAAACTGGCAGAGACGATCAGCAGCGAGAAGCTTTCAGCTAGGGGGAGCAGTGACAAGCTCTCAGCCAGGGGGAGCTCATCGAGATCATGATAAGAACAACAGGAAGCGTAGCGGACGGTGCTACATATGTGGGAAAGTAGGTCACTTTGCTAGAGTCTGTTGGTTCAAACAGGTAAAAGAAAAAGACATGTCTTTTACCATGAAAGAGCACGGGGGTAAAGAAGAATTGAGTCTTCAAGCAACTGTTGCAACAGAGGTTCAAGAAGAACTCGCAACCACGAGGATCATCGAGGCAGATAATGCGATAGCTACTGAGATGTCTCCGAAGAAGAGCAAGTCAAGTGAAAACTCAAAAGAGCAAGTAGAAATTTCAACAAGCAGAAGTGAGACGGAGCTGCTGAAAATATTGAAAGCAATGGATGAAATGCTGAAGCAAAAGAACGAGGAGCTCAAGATCAAAGAAAGAGAGCACGAGAAGCTCCGACACGAGCTCAAGAAATTGCAAAAGTTTAAGAAGTATTACCCAGAGAAAAAGATCCCAAGGCGCAAGGATCATTGGAAGAGGGTAGAGAAAAAGTCCTACAAAAGAAAGGATCGAGATGCCTCTACCGAAGTGCTTCAGATGGAGTTGAATAAATTGAATGGTGAAATGAAAACCGTCAATAAGAGGTTTGAAACTCTCGCAACTACGGAGACTGCAAAGAAAGGAAAAGTGATCGACGCGCAAGTTCGAATGGCGTTGACAAAGTCCAAGCTTCGCAAAGCTCAGTCAGAAATTACAGTTATAGAAGCAACTGAGGAAGATGAATATCAGATGTTATAAGGTGAAGAATATTAGGTGTTGAGGGGGAGTGTTGGAGTTCAACACCAAATAGGTGGCATGTTTGGCAACCTACCACTTGATCAAAGATTAAAAGTGGACGGTAGCACACCTTTCACATTTCACATTTGTAGCACACCTTCAAAGTTAGGCAAGTTAGGCAACATTTGTTTTTACACTTGAAGGTCAACAAATTGATGCTTTGTTAGGCATAGAAACTCTCTATAAATAGAGATGTCTTGAAGGCATTTGTGATATGCCATAGTTGTATTTGTGTGGTGTTAGAACATAGAGAGCAAGAGAGTTAGAGAGTTGTGATTTTTGTATCTCAAGCTTAGGAAAGCTTGTATGTGTGTTTTGTTTGTGTAAAAGCCTTAGCAAGGCTATTTTGAATATCACTCTCATTTTACATATTCGAAAACTCTCTCGCCTTGAAACCACCAAACTTCCGCAAAGAACCATCCGGGTTTCTACAGTATTTCTGTCTCTATATTAAATGTAATCACCTAAACAATCTCTCATATGACATTCAACAAGAAAAAAGAATAGAAGAGGATCCCTATGCAACTTCCCATAAGAAAAGTCCAGGTTCTTCATCTTTTTCTTTTTCATGCCAGAACCAGCATTGTGGTCTAAACAAAAAGGGTCGATGTCACAGAACCACAGCCGCGATCTAAACACAAAAGCATCGGGCATCGCGATTTGGGCGGGAGGAAGAGAACCATTGTTGCCGTCAAAACCCATGTGTCGGACATCATTTGTGGTAGGTCTGGCTCTCCACAATCACCTGGAATTTTGTATTCATAAACATAAAGTTAGCCAAGCCAGTTTCTTTATGCTATATAGATCGAGCCATTAGAAAAAAAAAGTTGTTGAAGCTGGAAAGCTGTTACAATGCAACTTCAAAGCACCTACACTTATTCTACAAGAAGCAATGATACACTTATCTGAAATCCATTGCAAGAAATCAAATGCTAAGAAATTTTTTGACATTCATCAATGAACAGTTTCTCATTGACAGTTTTGCCACAAATTGCATATTTACATTTTGTACCAAAAAACATAACAGCACTTTGAGAAAGGCCTTATGAATTGGCCTTCGGCTCACCAAACTGTTCACTGCATCACCAAGAGATAGCAAGGAATAACAACTATCAAACTCAAATGCTAAAATCAAGGAAGATGGACACACAATTTTTAAAATGCTTGATATTTTCATAACATCTCTCCAAAATTATACTTACCTATTGCTTGTGGAATGCTCAAGATGTTGAAAAGAGTTTGATGACCCCTATATAAAGAATAGCAAATTTCTTTACATTTTACTAAGCAACATACCATCGTAATTATGTCTCAGATAATCCGATATCATCCTACCGCATCTAATCAAATGCTTTTGATCATTCGGAACAAATGCATGATTATGGTCAGAAACATATTCCATGACTTCATACACACCATTGTCAACCTTGAATTTGATACGAGCAAGACAACCACATCTAACTTCATATCTCTCAAATTTCTTTTCTTGATCAGATGAGCCAATAAAATACCCTTCACAATTACACACAAAAGTACGTCGAGTGATTTCTCCTTTACTATTTCTAGACACATTTTCCTTCCTCACTCCAAATCCTTTGCCGATTGCATAGGCCACATACTTATGATATGCTTCAACTTCATTTGAAAAAATCATCCCTATTGCAAACTCAAAATCTTTGTCCATATCACGCATTACATGTACAAGATAGGAAGTTTCTTGCTGCAACTAAAAGAACAAAAATTAATTAATGTAGTGCTTTAAAAAACAAAATAACATCAGTTGACTATTTCACATCACATATGAGTGAGGAATTACCTCTGATTCAGCCATTTGATGTCTTTGAAGCAGAGAAACGGAAATAATCTCGACAAGTGTGGCTTTGCAATAAGTTCTGATTAAATCACCTACAATATAAGCAATTTTTTTTAGATTTGAGCAAGTCCTCTACGTGCAAGCAGAGACAATACACTAACAAAAGACATCTTTTGAAACAAAATAGCACAACTCAGTTGCACAAATAAAAATCAATCATTCAACAGCAAAGAGCCGACACCGGCAACAACAGGTTCCCGATAGAGTAAACACCAACAGCAGACTCGTGATCAGTGTTTCCATATTGCACAGCCAAGTTGGCTTACAAGTATGAACAAGGCTCCAAAAGAACCTCGCCAGCCATGAAAGGACGAAAGAACCAGACTCGCTCTTTCTTCGATGTACTCTATTTCTCTTCTTTGTGAGATACCACAGAGTAACACAACATTCGTACCCAACCACACAACAAATATATTCCCAAGTTTAAGACGTACAAGAAACAAAAGCAAGAAAAGGAGAATAACACTCGTCCTCAAAAACAAAAATTGTAATATTTGGCCCAAAAGGAAGCCCAGCCCAACTCTAACCTCTTCTTCTTTTCTCCTTCAGCTGCTCCACGACCGTAAAAAGAGAAGAGGAAGAAGAGAACGGCAGAAGAAGAAGAAAGAAGAAGAAAGGAGAGAAAGAAGAGAGGGAAAGAAGAGAGGAGAGAGGGCTTTCCTCGAGTTGCCTCGCCAAGTTACCTCGGCCTCGTCTAGCAACCATTGGTAAGTATTCGCACATCTTTTTCCTCCGATCGAAGGGATTTTCGGAGTTAGGACTCTATTTGGGGTTTTGGTGGAATATGAGTTGCCGAGCCTGATTTCTTGGTCGTTTAACTGCGCTTTTACATGGAAATGAAACTTTAGGGTGTTAAGAAGCCATAGGATTCGACGGATCTTGATTTGGAGTTACGATTTGCCCGAAATAAGAATTTCAAATCTGGTGCGCGCTGTGAACAGTACGCGACAGCACTGTTTCGCTTAGTTTCGTCAATTTTCGAATGGATTTTGGACAAGCTATGTTGGGGTTATTGTTGTATGTTAAAAGAGCTTTCTTTGGACTATAAGATTGTTTAAATCGGAGCTCGGATGAGGAAGTTATGGCCCGTTGAAGTTTATCGCGCATGTTGCGCAAAATGGAAAACTTGTGTTTTTGTTACAAGCAAGTGTTTTATCGGTGCGTAGGTGTCGTCTTAGTGACAAATATGCCTTATTCAGTTGAGTCGTGTTATAGAGTAGCTTATTACTCAGTTTTTGATCCGTTTTTCGTACTTTTGGTAGGTGTTCGGACGTATCGTTCCGAGTAACCTTTCTAGTTTGCTTCTGATATTTTCAGGTGAGTGATACTATTTCTTCTTTGTGTTTGTAGAGTGCATATTTTGAAAGAAACTTCTATATGTGTTATGGACTGAGACAAATAGCACATTTGTTGCATAAAAATAGGATCGAACCTTTACTGATGTTTTTGTCTATTTGATATGATTTGAGCTGTTGATTTGGGCTGACTGTGATATATATTTTGGTTATGTGGAGCATATTGTTGTTGGATTTTGTGATGCTCAAGATGGCTGTGAACCCAATTGATGGGTTTGTGGGTATGCGCATACTAGTTAGGATATCCTTGTAGGCCGAGCAACCGACATTGTAGGTGGAGACCTTGCCAAGGGGGGAATCTTGGTCGTTTTTTGTCACGGGCGTTATACGTGACCATGGTTAGACTCTTGAGCATGAGATTGGTCAGTGGATAGACCACTGACATGTGTTTTTGATGAGATTAGTCAATGGATAGACCATTGGCTTGTGTTTTGACGAGATTCATCAATGGAGTGGACCATTGATACTTACTTTTACTGGAGTTTGTGGTTTGAAACAAATGTTTTTGCTAGAAACCTATTATGTTAAGGTTTTATATAACTCGTTTTGACTATAAAGATCTGTTATGTTTCGACTTTGACTTATACGAGTTATATTTTGATATTGAAATGTGCATAGTGATTGTTCGATCCGCTTAGAAGAAATGTATTACTCATTGAGCCGTGTTAGCTCATCCCTTCTTTTTCCCTTGTCTTTCAGGTTCAGGAAGTCGCAGGTAGTGAGGGCGGTCGTTAGCAAACGACATTTTGTTAGTAGGGCTTTTGGGTATGTATTTTTGAGTTAGATATGGCTTTGATGAGCCTTTGAGCTGTGGCTAGAGATATATATCTTTTTGGTAGAGATATGTACATGTCTCTTTTGGTGGATGTACACAGTGATCTGTTTGATGGTTATAGAAAGCTCTGGCTTTGTTTTGTGACTAAGGATCTCTTTATCAACCTTCTTTGGACGTATATATCATTGTTATCAGGTTGAGTTTTGGATTTTGTGAAGGCTGCGTCCTTTTGGGAAAGGACGGCCGTGTCATGCCTTGTAGTGAGTTGAGGTGTGACAAAAATAGTCAACATAATACCTCCTAAACCACAGAAACTAACAGAGAGAGCGGAAGGAGGGATGAGGCTAAGGCGAAGTCGGAGGCAGAGGCGGACAAAACTCTCTGCAAGGGGCGTCGTCCTGCAGCGTGGACGAGGCGAGCGCCGAGAGGCGTTCGTCGGACCTCGACGCTAGGGCGACGGACCTCTCTGGTATCGGAGAGACCACCGTGTCGTAGGAGGGATGCGATGGAGGAGACAGAAACAGAGGCGTTCGTCGCGTACCGCGGAGGCAGAGGCGTTCGTCGGAGCTCGACACTAGGGCGTTGGAGATCACCGTGTCGTAGGAGGGATGAGGCGACGCCGGCTACTGAGGCTACGACAGAGACTGAGGTGGAGGCGTTCGTCGCATTGTCAATTTGCGAGGGAGAGCCGAAGGCGTCGAGAGAAATCGAGATCTTCATGAGATAGGAGAGAGAGACAAGATAGGAGAGAGAGAAAAATCTTCATCTTGTCTTGTCCAACAGAAATTTTGCCGCGGGTTTTAAAAAAAGTTTCAAAAAAAAATTGGCGAGTGGGGAAAATTGACGAGTGGGGCCCAAATGCCATGTGTCATTCGATGAGTGGTGATCTGGACCACGTAGGACATACCCAGTATGTACACAATATTTTCTCATATTGGAGTGAAAGTTAAGTATCCACGTCAAGTCAGAGCGAAAATAGTACTTGACGAATCTAGTGTTATTATCTTGGAACCGAAGTGTCCATGTAAGTTGAAATGGAATACTTGTATGATGTTCCTGGACTCTTGTCCTTTGTTGGTCCTTCTGTAGTTTTATTCAGATTTACGTAGATGCAAAACCGTCTTACATACAGAAAAGTTTCAATCAGGGATCTTATCAGAGCGCATTCTATCAGAAACTAATTGTTTCTACACACGGCCATCCACTATAATTTTGGGTTTCCTGCAACTTGCTACCACTAGAGTATCTCCTCCTGAGATAAAACGATGACCAGTGATCTACCTAATCGAAGCTCTAATGAAGACGAAGTCTAGATTTCTCTGCTCTGGAGCTATCAAAAGCTGCTGAACTTCTATTGAAGACTCATGCCATGGCAACTTGCGCCTAGCACTGTTTTCGCATACAAGTCAAAACTCATTTGTGTTTTGCTCACCAATCAACCATCTTTTCGGTTGTCCAGAGCAGGGTACTTACATTGCCTTGCGCAAAACTTGTCAGAACAACTTCAGCTCATGAACTTCATCTGTAATGTTGTAATACTATACGCGGAAATAACCAGGATCTTGCAAATACGTCAATGCGAAAGCTCAGAGAAAATAACGAGGAACGATAAAGGACACCAGATATAACGTGGTTCGGTCCGAATGTCGGGTATCTACATCCACGGAGAGAGCCAGCAAGAACAATCCACTATATCGGAGAATCAGATTTATAATCGCTCAATACTCTCGTGTTTCCCGCACCTAGATTATACCCAAACCCAAGTGTTTACAATAAACAACTCTATTGGATAAATAAAATAAACTCACAAGCACAAATCTTTCCTGCGTGTGGACTCCTTCGCGTGATCAAGAACTTTACTGCGTCGTCCTTTTTTTTCTTCTCGCGACGTCCTTCTCACGGAGTCTATCGCTCGCGGCTTCAGGTCGGTCTCAGGACCCGAAAACCCCAAAAGTCCTCCTTTTAACTTTTGGGCGGCTCGACTCTTCTTTTCGTTTCTTCTCGTGCAGCTAGGTCAGGGACTGAGAAAAAACCCCATAAGTTGTCCACCACCTTTTATTTCCTTTTACGATTTCTTCTGCAGGTAAGGAAAGGTAATCTCTTCTTTTCCTTATTTTATTCCTCATGGGTCCCACATTATTATATAACAAAAGTGAGCATCACTTTTGTCATGTAGCGCCCAATCAAATCCGAGGCAAATTCAACAATTCTCCACCTTGGCTCGAGATTTGAAGCCAAATCAATAGTGCTCATCATCCATGCTGCTCTCTCATTGCCCCGAAAGGCGATCACTCTCCAAAGGTGCCAATAGTGCTCAAGAAGAGTTTGAGCTTCGCCAAAGGAACAGGCTTAGTCATCATGTCTGCCGGGTTCTCTGCTGTCGCTATCTTCTTCACAACAATCTTACCCTTTGCTAAGACATCTCGGATGAAGTGGTACCTGATATTGATATGTTTCGTCTGTGACATCCTGAATTCCGACCCTATCTCGAAGCTTATTAATGAATGAATGTCTACCGAAGTATTCCAGTAAATCTCGCTCAGACTTGATCACTCTTGAGTCGACTAACCAAAAGGGAAAGGCTAAATAGGATTTAAGTACGTGGACTAAAGAACTCAACCACGAGTCGGTACTTTGACCATAAGGATTGCCGAGGGAATCTTTTTGGACCGCTAAATGTCGATCTAAGAATGGTTTCAGAACAATTTGCTAGTGTTGTGCGATTGGCCGACGGGTGATTCCGAATGACCATGGCACGATTTGCGAATTAATCTAAACCGATTCTTAACGATCGCAACCTTCGGGACTAGCAATTGACCCTCGCAATTACATGACAACCAAAGTCACCGTGGCACGAGTAACTCTTAAACGCAACATTGGTCGCGGGTCGATACGCGTAACTCCTAAGAGCCGCCTGTTAGTCTGAGACGCGCTGGAATGACAACGACTGAATTTAGCCATGAATTGGACTTCGAGATTGGAGGCCAGATATTCGAGGATTCCAACAGGAATAAATTGGTCGCCGCCTCATCGGGGATCATTAGGATTAGAATTTGTCCTTAGCATTTAGAAAAGTGAAATTTAAGTCGACGATTAGGAAATTACCTTTATGCCCTTAGATAATTACCCTTTCCTTTAGTAATGAGAAAGGGCAATTTGGACAATTGCCACCCTTTCTTCTTGGCCGAAAATTGGAGGGCTTTTTAGTCATTTGGCCCCTTGAATTATTGGTTGGCATGAATGACAAGTTGATTGACCCTTGACAACCCCATACCAACTCTCTTGCACATGTCAATCTTGGACACTATTCCCTTGTACTCTCCCCCAACCACTCCTATCAACCACTCCCTCTCTTGGAACTTGAATGGAAGAAGCTCCCCTACCTCTCCCTCACTTCCTCTTGTTCGGCCGACCACCTCTCCTCCTTCTCTCTCTCTCTCTCTCTCTCTCTCTCTCTCTCTCTCTCTCTCTCTCTCTCTCTCATTTTCTCACGTTCTCCCTCTCTTCATCTCTCTCGCTCGCTCGCCTCTCTCTCTCTCTCTCACTCTCGGCCGCCGTCTCACCGCCGCCCCTCGCCGGCCTTCGAGCCTCATTCGTGAGCTCCTCGACTTCATTTTCCACGATTTGAACCCCGATCTTCGCCGCTTCCTTCGTCGTCCTCACTTGCTTATTGGCTTGGTAAGTTAGTCCTAAACTCATATTAGGACCTTAGGTTACCGAAGGATACTTTAGAAAGGCTATTGAGTGGTTTCCATGAGCCAACTCCCATTTAAACCCATGCTTGCCGAATATATCCTTGAGGATCCGAAGTTGATTTGTAGTTTAAGCCTTGAAATTGTTGCTTGCTTGATGACTTGCGATGCTAAAGGTTCGGATAGAATTGATCCGTGGAAGGGATGATCGCATAGAAATGTTTCTTAATATATAATCGCTTGGTTGAGTTGCTTGAATGCTTAGCTAGACCTAAAGGTACATTCGGCCATGGTAGGACTTGATGTGTTAGAAGTTGAAAATCACCCAATGACCCCTAAGTATATTCGGCCATGGACTAAGAAATAGGTAGGATTGAGCCAATTGATGCATGAAAGCTCTTGTGTGTTCGGCCATGAGGAGGAATTGCAAGAAGATTGAATTAAAATGTCTATTGACTCCTATTGCCAATTGGCCGCGGGCTCAAAGGGACATGCCGAAGTGTTAAAATTGATAGAAAACCTTGATTGAGGCTTAAGAGTATTCGGCCTTGGGTATTAATTGGCACGTCGATTATTTACGGGGATTATTTGGCACGTAGATTATTTGGTATGTGGATTAATCGGCACGTGGATTATTTACGGGGATTATTTGGCACGTAGATTATTTGGTACGTGGATTATTTGGCACGTAGATTATTTGGCACGTGGATTATTTGGTTTGGCAATGAGCTATATCAATATGATAATGACCACGTGACGAAAATAGTAATTGATGCCTTGAATGGTTAAATTGCTCAATGGATTGTACTCAGTCATACTTGTTTAAATTATGAGCTTATTTGATGTGAAATCCTGAGGCGCCTATATGACGCGGGATTGGTCAATGCGATATCCTGATGCGCCTATACGACGCGGGATTGAGTAATGTGATAAATGCCTGATGCGCCTATATGACGCGGGCTTGACTGAGAAAAAATACCTGATGCGCCTATATGACGCGGGTTAATTATTGAGAAATGCCTGATGCGCCTTTATGACGCGGGCTAAGTAATGGGAAATGCCTGATGCGCCTTTATGACGCGGGCTAAGCAATGAGAAATGCCTGAGGCGCCTATATGACGCGGGCCTAGTCACGAAAATTATGGTGGTATCAAATGTGGATACTCTGTTTATGATGTAAATATTTTAGTGCCAAAGTACGAAGTTTAGCCTGGGCTCAAGAATGTTACTATGCCTCCGCCTTATTTGAATTATTATGCACCAATTGCTTTATTCATGATTTATTGGTCATTGCATGTGTTAGGTAGTGTCTGGAAGTACTAAGTGCCTAGTTTGGGTTTAGGGTTAGCTTATTGAGATCTTATCTCACCCCGTTGTGGGACCAACATTTTCAGGTCCTAGGCGATGGAAACCCGAGGTTGCCATGGATTGGCATTCGAAGAAGTGATGTGGAGAGAATGGATATAAACTCACTCGTGGTCTTAGAAATTTTACTTTGATTTGTGGATTTAGAATTAAACCATGGGCATTGGACGACTGTAACCTTTGAAGTGTATTTGCCAATATTGAGGAGTGCACATTTTTATGTCCTAAGTCATCTTGTCAAAGTTTTATGTATGGAGTTTATTCATCGCTTCCGCATGTGCGTTCGATTCTGCGAGTGTATCGTTAGACGATTCGATCCTGGGGTAAATCGCGATGAAAGAACATAGAAGGGATCTTCGCGCACTCGTGAAGGCCGCGGGGCGTGACATCGTCCGCTCATGATAAACCGAATTATACGCCAGAAATATCGCACCTTGGTTGTCACAGTGTATATCAATACTTTTCTGATCTAACCCAAAGTCCAAGAGCAAACCTTGTAACCATATCGCCTCTTTCGCTACAAAAGTTAGTGCCATGTACTCTGCCTCAGTCGACGACAAGGCCACGTGGTCCTGTAAGGACGCCTTCCAACTAACTGCACCACCTGCAAGCGTAAATACGTACCCTGCTAAAGACCTGCACTCATCCAAGTCACCTGCATGATCAGAATCCACATAACCTGTGGTTTCACTGCCATTACTGTTCCTCCGGTACACTATACCAACGTCTGCTGTCCCCTTCAAATATCTGAGGATCCATTTCACAGCTTCCCAATGAGTTTTACCAGGACGCTTCATAAAACGACTAACTACACTGACAGCTTGTGAAATATCAGGCCTAGTGCATACCATAGCATACATAATACTACCAACGGCACTAGAATACGGAACACGGGACATATGCTCCTCCTCCTCCTCAGTCTGCGGCGACGACTTAACTGAAAGTTTAAAATGCTTCGCTAATAGTGTACTTACAGACTTCGCTGACTGCATATTAAAACGTGCTATAATCTTCTCAATATATTTCTTTTGAGACAGACGTAAAAATCTTGCAGTTCTGTCACGCAAAATCTCCATACCCAAAATTTTCTTTGCAGCACCTAAATCTTTCATCTCAAATCAGCAATCAACTGCCTTTTCAGCACATCAATATCAGACATATTCTTAGCTGCTATCAGCATATCATCAACATATAACAGCAGATATATCAAAGTCCCATCATCCAGTCTGCTAAAATAAACACAGCTATCCATCTGACTCTTAGAATAGTCCTGACTAGCCATGAAAGCATCAAAGCGCTTATACCATTGCCTAGGAGACTGTTTCAGCCCATATAAAGATTTCTTTAACAAGCAAACATGATCTTCCTTACCCGGAATAGCAAATCCCTCTAGCTGCCTCATGTAAATCTGCTCCTCCAACTCAACATGAAGAAACGCTGTCTTTACATCAAGCTGCTCCAACTCGAGATCCTGTGCAGCAACTAAGGCAAGTAAAATACGAATAGAGGTATGCCTTACCACAGGAGAAAATACTTCATTGTAGTCAATGCCCTCCCGCTATGTAAACCCCTTCGCCACAATTCTCGCCTTATATCTCGCTGCCTCGACACCAAGAATGCCCTCTTTCCGTTTGTAGACCCATCTGCTTCCAACAATCTTCTGGCTCTTGGGTACTTTAACTAGCTCCCATGTCTGATTCCGATGGAGTGATTTCATCTCTTCACTCATAGCCCCTAGCCACTGCGATGACTCAGAGCTAGCCATCGCCTCAGAGTAAGACGAAGGCTCATCTGTCTCCACCTCGTCACTTACAGTCAAAGCATAAGCAATATATGTATAACCATAACGTACCAGTGGTTTTATTTGCCTTCGCTGTCTACCCTCAACTAGAGTCTACTGCGGCTGTACTGGTTGTTCACTATCACCGACTTCAGGAATTGCGGCCTCATCTGCAGTCTCAACATCTGTTACCTCCGAGGTCTCCGGAGTCTCCACCTGAAACTCCACCTCACTACTGACACCATGATCTGTCTGCTCTGCTGGTAGTGTCTCAGGACTCCTCTGTCGAAGCATTGCAGTCTCGTCGAAGATCACGTCTTTGCTGATTAGAAAACCGGGTGATCTGGGATCAGTGCACCACAGCCGGTAGCCTTTCACCCCATGTGCATAACCTAGAAATATGCACTTCTTCGACCTCGGCTCAAGCTTACCATCACTAGCATGAGTATACGCAGGACATCCGAATACTCGTAATCCGGAGTAATCAACAGTTTTCCCCGACCATACTTCCTCTGGAGTCTTCCACTCAATAGCAGATGATGGAGATCTATTAATCAGGTAACATGCCATGTTCACTGCTTCGGCCCAAAATTCCTTGCCAATTCCAGCATGTGATAACATGCTCCGAGCCCGCTCAAGTAGAGTTCTGTTCTTCTGTTCTGCCACGCCATTCTGCTGTGGTGTCCCAGGTACTGTGCGGTGTTTAACAATACCTTCTCTCTCGCAGAACTCGGTAAAATCTTTACCACAAAACTCCATGCCGTTATCGGTTCTCAGGCACTTGATCTGTTTATCTGACTGCTTCTCAATCAATGCCTTAAATTTCTTAAACCGATCAAACACATCAGATTTGTGCTTCAGAAAGTATACCCATACCTTCCTGGAATAATCGTTGATAAATGTCAGTATATAACGGGCACCTCCATTCGAAGGAACCGGAGATGGGCCCCAGACATCTGAATGAATATACTCAACCGGTTGCTTGGTCGAATGAATTCCTATAGTAAACTTAATCCTGCGCTGCTTCCCAAAGATGCAGTGCTCACATAAGTCTAACTTACTTGTCTTCTGACCCTTTAACAACCCCCTATCACTCAGCATTGTCATACCTGCCTCACTCATGTGCCCTAAACGCATATGCCATAAACGAGTCAAGTCAGAACCTGACTTACCTGATGAAACTGCAGCAGCTCCTGTCACGGTCTCTCCCAATAGATGATATAGAGAATTCGCTTTCTTCCCTTTCATCATTGTCATGGCACCTCGAGAGATCTTCAGCACTCCACATTCAGGGGTGTACTTACACCCGATATCATCGAGTGTCCCCAGAGAAATAAGGTTCTTCTTGAGCTCCGGTACATGCCTCACGTCTGTCAATGTGCGAACTACACCATCGTGCATCTGAATTCGAACTGTCCCTATCCCCACAACTTTGCAAGCTGCGTTATTCCCCAATAGAACTCTACCACCATCTGCAGTCTGGTAAGTAGTAAACCAGTTCCTATGAGGAGTCATATGATAAGAACACCCCGAATCTAGCACCCATTCATTTCCTGACGAACCTGTAGTCACATATAAAACAGCCTCTGCATCACTAGTGCTCTCCTCAGCAATATTCGCCACACTGACTGTGGCCTTCTACTTATCACCTCTATTTCTCAACTTAGGACAATCTCTCCTGATGTGCCCTTCCTCATGACATTCAAAGCACTTTACGCGCCCCTTGGATTTTATATGGCGTGATTTAGATCTGCTTTTACCTCCACGGCTACTGGACCCTCGCCGTTGCTCTCTACCCCGAATCACTAGTCCATGCGCTACATCCTGCGCCAGACTGTCATCTCGCAACTTTCTCTGCCACTCTTTAGAAAACAAAGCGGACTTTACCTCCTCTGAGGTAATCGAAGTATGCCCCTGCAATAGAGAGTCAGTAAAGTGCTCCCATGACTCTGGTAAAGAAGCCAACAACATCATGCCCTGCTCTTCATCTTCAAGAATCTTACCGACATTCTTCAAATCCATCATGAGTTTATTAAATTCATCTAGGTGGGTTCTGATAGACGTACCTTCAATATATCTGAACTGGAACATCCTCTTCAACATGTACAAGCGATTGTTCAAACCCTTCTTTACATAGAGCGACTGAAGCTTTGCCCACAATGCTGCGGTATCCTTCTCTTCGCCTACCTCTATTAGCACTTCATCCGATAAATTCAACATGATTTGACTCCTAGCTTTCCTCATCAACACATCCTTATCAGCATCTTTCATTAATTCAGGCAACTTAGCTTTGCCCTCCAATGCTTCTGCCAAACCTAGAGTTGTCAATAATGCCTCCATCTTGAGGCTCCACAACCCAAAGTTGTTCCTCCCGTTAAACTTCTCAATTTCAGCTTTCACCCCAGTCATAATTGCAGCAACATAATTCCAGATAATAACCAGACAAGCAAAAGCCCCAAATCACAATCCAGAAATCTGACCCAAGCTCTGATACCAATTGTTGTAATACTATACGCGAAAATAACCAGGATCTTGCAAATACGTCAATGCGAAAACTCAGAGAAAATAACGAGGAACGATAAAGGACACCAGATATAACGTGGTTCGGTCCGAATGTCGGTACCTACATCCACGGAGAGAGCCAGCAAGAACAATCCACTATATCAGAGAATCAGATTTACAATCGCTCAATACTCTCGTGTTTCCCGCACCTAGATTATACCCAAACCCAAGTGTTTACAATAAACAACTCTATTGGATAAATAAAATAAACTCACAAGCACAAATCTTTCCTGCGTGTGGACTCCTTCGCGCGATCAAGAACTTTACTGCGTTGTCTTTTTTTTTTTCTTCTCGCGACGTCCTTCTTTCGGAGTCTATCGCGCGCGGCTTCAGGTCGGTCTCAGAACCCGAAAACCCCAAAAGTCCTCCTTTTAACTTTTGGGCGGCTCGACTCTTCTTTTCGTTTCTTCTCGTGCAGCTAGGTCAGGGACTGAGAAAAAACCCCATAAGTTGTCCACCACCTTTTATTTCCTTTTACGACTTCTTCTGCAGGTAAGGAAAGGTAATCTCTTCTTTTCCTTATTTTATTCCTCATGGGTCCCACATTATTATATAACAAAAGTGAGCATCACTTTTGTCATGTAGCGCCCAATCAAATCCGAGGCAAATTCAACAATTCTCCACATTGGCTCGAGATTTGAAGCCAAATCAATAGTGCTCATCATCCATGCTGCTCTCTCATCGCCCCGAAAGGCGATCACTCTCCACAGATGCCAATAGTGCTCAAGCAGAGCTTGAACTTCGCCAAAGGAACGGGCTTAGTCATCATGTCTGTCGGGTTCTCTGCTGTCGCTATCTTCTTCACAACAATCTTACCCTTTGCTAAGACATCTCGGATGAAGTGGTACCTGATATTGATATGTTTCGTCCGCTCGTGATAAACCGGATTATACGCCAGAAATATCGCACCTTGGTTGTCACAGTGTATATCAACACTTTTCTGATCTAACCCAAAGTCCAAGAGCAAACCCTGTAACCATATCGCCTCTTTCGCTACAAAAGTTAGTGCCATGTACTCTGCCTCAGTCGACGACAAGGCCACGTGGTCCTGTAAGGACGCCTTCCTACTAACTGCACCACCTGCAAGCGTAAATACGTACCCTGCTAAAGTCCTGCACTCATCCAAGTCACCTGCATGATCAGAATCCACATAACCTGTGGTTTCACTGCCATTACTGTTCCTCCGGTACACTATACCAACGTCTTCTGTCCCCTTCAAATATCTGAGGATCCATTTCACAGCTTCCCAATGAGTTTTACCAGGACGCTACATAAAACGACTAACTACACTGACAGCTTGTGAAATATCAGGCCTAGTGCATACCATAGCATACATAATACTACCAACGGCACTAGAATACGGAACACGGGACATATGCTCCTCCTCCTCCTCAGTCTGCGGCGACGACTTAACTGAAAGTTTAAAATGCTTCGCTAATGGTGTACTTACAGACTTCGCTGACTGCATATTAAAACGTGCTATAATCTTCTCAATATATTTCTTTTGAGACAGACGTAAAAATCTTGCAGTTCTGTCACGCAAAATCTCCATACCCAAAATTTTCTTTGCAGCACCTAAATCTTTCATCTCAAACTCAGCAATCAACTGCCTTTTCAGCACATCAATATCAGACATATTCTTAGCTGCTATCAGCATATCATCAACATATAACAGCAGATATATCAAAGTCCCATCATCCAGTCTGCTAAAATAAACACAGCTATCCATCTGACTCTTAGAATAGTCCTGACTAGCCATGAAAGCATCAAAGCGCTTATACCATTGCCTAGGAGACTGTTTCAGCCCATATAAAGATTTCTTTAACAAGCAAACATGATCTTCCTTACCCGGAATAGCAAATCCCTCTAGCTGCCTCATGTAAATCTGCTCCTCCAACTCAACATGAAGAAACGCTGTCTTTACATCAAGCTGCTCCAACTCGAGATCCTGTGCAGCAACTAAGGCAAGTAAAATACGAATAGAGGTATGCCTTACCATAGGAGAAAATACTTCATTGTAGTCAATGCCCTCCCGCTGTGTAAACCCCTTCGCCACAATTCTCGCCTTATATCTCACTGCCTCGACACCAGGAATGCCCTCTTTCCGTTTGTAGACCCATTTGCTTCCAACAATCTTCTGGCTCTTGGGTACTTTAACTAGCTCCCATGTCTGATTCCGATGGAGTGATTCCATCTCTTCACTCATAGCCCCTAGCCACTGCGATGACTCAGAGCTAGCCATCGCCTCAGAGTAAGACGAAGGCTCATCTGTCTCCACCTCGTCACTTACAGTCAAAGCATAAGCAATATATGTATAACCATAACGTACCGGTGGTTTTATTTGCCTTCGCTGTCTACCCTCAACTAGAGTCTACTGCGGCTGTACTGGTTGTTCACTATCACCGACTTCAGGAATTGAGGCCTCATCTGCAGTCTCAACATCTGTTACCTCCGAGGTCTCCGGAGTCTCCACCTGAAACTCCACCTCACTACTGACACCATGATCTGTCTGCTCTGCTGGTAGTATCTCAGGACTCCTCTGTCGAAGCATTGCAGTCTCGTCGAAGATCACGTCTCTGCTGATTAGAAAATCGGGTGATCTGGGATCAGTGCACCACAGTCGGTAGCCTTTCACCCCATGTGCATAACCCAGAAATATGCACTTCTTCGACCTCGGCTCAAGCTTACCATCACTAGCATGAGTATACGCAGGACATCCGAATACTCGTAATCCGGAGTAATCAACAGTTTTCCCCGACCATACTTCCTCTGGAGTCTTCCACTCAATAGCAGATGATGGAGATCTATTAATCAGGTAACATGCCATGTTCACTGCTTCGGCCCAAAATTCCTTGCCAATTCCAGCATGTGATAACATGCTCCGAGCCCGCTCAAGTAGAGTTCTGTTCTTCCGTTCTGCCACGCCATTCTGCTGTGGTGTCCCAGGTACTGTGCGGTGTCTAACAATACATTCTCTCTCGCAGAACTCGGTAAAATCTTTACCACAAAACTCCATGCCGTTATCGGTTCTCAGGCACTTGATCTGTTTATCTGACTGCTTCTCAATCAATGCCTTAAATTTCTTAAACCGATCAAACACATCAGATTTGTGCTTCAGAAAGTATACTGATACCTTCCTGGAATAATCGTCGATAAATGTCAGCATATAACGGGCACCTCCTTTCGAAGGAACCGGAGACGGGCCCCAGACATCTGAATGAATATACTCAACCGGTTGCTTGGTCGAATGAATTTCTATAGTAAACTTAATCCTGCGCTGCTTCCCAAAGATGCAGTGCTCACATAAGTCTAACTTACTTATCTTCTGACCCTTTAACAACCCCCGATCACTCAGCATTGTCATACATGCCTCACTCATGTGCCCTAAACGCATATGCCATAAACGAGTCAAGTCATAATCTGACTCACCTGATGAAACTGCAGCAGCTCCTGTCACGGTCTCTCCCAGTAGATGATATAGAGAATTCGCTTTCTTCCCTTTCATCACTGTCATGGCACCTCGAGAGATCTTCAGCACTCCACATTCAGCGGTGTACTTACACCCGATATCATCGAGTGTCCCCAGAGAAATAAGGTTCTTCTTGAGCTCCGGTACATGCCTCACGTCTGTCAATGTGCGAACTACACCATCGTGCATCTGAATTCGAACTGTCCCTATCCCCACAACCTTGCAAGCTGCGTTATTCCCCAATAGAACTCTACCACCATCTGCAGTCTGGTAAGTAGTAAACCAGTTTCTATGAGGAGTCATATGATAAGAACACCCCGAATCTAGCACCCATTCATTTCCTGACGAACCTGTAGTCACACATAAAACAGCCTCTGCATCACTAGTGCTCTCCTCAGCAATATTCGCCACACTGACTGTGGCCTTCTACTTATCACCTCTATTTCTCAACTTAGGACAATCTCTCCTGATGTGCCCTTCCTCATGACATTCGAAGCACTTCACGCGCCCCTTGGATTTTCTATGGCGTGATTTAGCATTTTACAATCGCTCAATACTCTCGTGTTTCCCGCACCTAGATTATACCCAAACCCAAGTGTTTACAATAAACAACTCTATTGGATAAATAAAATAAACTCACAAGCACAAATCTTTCCTGCGTGTGGACTCCTTCGCGCGATCAAGAACTTTACTGCGTCGTCCTTTTTTTTCTTCTCGCGACGTCCTTCTCACGGAGTCTATCGTGCACGGCTTCAGGTCGGTCTCAGAACCCGAAAACCCCAAAAGTCCTCCTTTTAACTTTTGGGCGGCTCGACTCTTCTTTTCGTTTCTTCTCGTGCAGCTAGGTCAGGGACTGAGAAAAAACCCCATAAGTTGTCCACCACCTTTTATTTCCTTTTACGACTTCTTTTGCAAGTGAGGAAATGTAATCTCTTCTTTTCCTTATTTTATTCCTCATGGGTCCCACATTATTATATAACAAAAGTGAGCATCACTTTTGTCATGTAGCGCCCAATCAAATCCGAGGCAAATTCAACATGTAAAACAATATAATTAGTTTCTGAGAGCTCAGAGCTTTGTGAATTTTAATGTTTGACCCCGCCCTCTATCCCTCTCTAGTATAACCCGACATCGCAAAACCAATGTTTCAGAAAACTTTGTGAACGAATGGTATAGGCGGAAACACGAAAAAAAAAAGTGATTGCTATTCGAATCAAGGCAAAGCGATACAATGAGTTATGTTCATCCAACCTTCTCAAGCAGTAGTGTCAATTAATCTCGATTGTACTGCTTATCTTACAAGAAGAGCAACAGGAAATATGCAAAGTTAACAAAGAACACCCGGTGGGAATTGTCAATATTTTCATTGTGGGTTCCGCTAATTAATGCTTGCTGATGCATTTCCGTTGGTCAAATAGGAAAATCAACATGAAAATAAGATCGAGGAATCTCAATTAAGAAAGTCTTTCTTATGTAGTATTATTTGCAAAACTCATAAAAATGTCTATCACACAAAATATCAGTTTTAGGGTCTTGACCGACTCTTTCTATTCAATTCAATCTGAATTTGACTCCCGATTCATGATTTCAGGATTTCAGTTCGCGACGGGTATCTCAATTTAACAAGTATCGTGCATCTTGAGAAAAGATAAAAATAAATAAAGACCAAATAAAATTCTGAGGACACACCCAACGCAAGATTCTATGTTACTTTGCAACAACAACAAAAAAGGAACAAAATTCCGTGACATCATTGGTTGTGTCCTTAGCATAATATCTTGCGATCTCGAACAAATAAATTTGCGTGTGAATTCACTATCATCTCGAATAGTCTGCGACATTTTATTGTGTTATAATTGTTGATTATGGTTCCCCTCTCCCCTTTTATTTATTTATTTATGTAGATTTTGTTTATCTCATGTTACTCCTAGTAAAACTGGTGATTGTGCGACCTTTACTTTAACACGGTTAGTAGCTTATCAAGATATTCACCGAAAAAAAAAAAACTAAATCTATTGTACGAACGTCATTTCAGTCCTGAATTTTTCAATTTGACTAATTTAATCCTAAAAATTCTTATTTTTTGTTAATGTAATAATTCCGGCCAATTTTGATTGAAAAGTCACTAACGTAGATGTCGACCATCATGGCCCGTGCTGACGTGGATAGTTTTTGCAAATTTCTAAAAAATTTCTGAATTATTTTTCTTTTTTTCCATTTTTGCATTTTTTAAAGAAGAAGAAAATGTGAAAAAAAAAATGCAAAAACAGTCCACGTCAACTGACCGTGCCACATAAGACGGTTGTCATCCACATCAGCAATTTCCAGCTAAAATTGTCATGAAGAACTACATTGGAAAATCTTCAAAGAATTTAAGACCGAATTGGCCAAATTGAAAAGTTTTAGGACTGAATATGTAATTTATACAATAGATTTATGGCTTCTTCTTCTTCTTCTTCTTCTTCTTCTTCTTCTTCTTCTTCTTCTTCTTCTTCTTCTTCTTCTTCTTTTTTGTAGTTGTTACTCAGCCTTTCAGAGCTATGAATTTTTCTTTTTTAACTGTACCCTGAGTGCCATTTTCCGCTGGATGACCAACTATCATTTCTGCAAGAATGCGTCAAGCACGGCAAGATTTGGCTTCATGAATGCCGAGTGAGAAGACTTCGCTTTTGCACTTTAGAAAGTTGACTGATAACTCGCACTACGGAAGACCTTGACATTTACATCTCTCCTGAACGACCGTCTCTATCAAATTCTCCGGATTTCGTGCAAAATGGCTGGGACCAAATTCCTGGGGACATTCCTGGTCCGAAAAGTCACCAACCAAGTCCAATAAGAACAAATTCAAACGTCTTAGGGGAAAGTAAAAAAAAATGGCATCACAATTGTCATATCATTCACTTAAGTACCACAACTGTCATGCCGAGAACAGGGCCGGGGCCGGGTTCCGAGGCCGTGTCCGGGGTCGGGGCCGGGAGCCGAGGTCGGGGCCGTGACCGGGGCCGGGGTCCGCGGTTGGGGCCGAGGCCGTGACCTGGGCTGGGTCCCGGGGTCGGGGCCGGGGGCGGGTTCGCGGTCGGGGCCAGGGGTCGGGGGCGGAGCTGGGGCCGAGGGCCGAGGACGGGGCTGTGACCGTGACCTTGGCCGGGCCCCATGACCAGGACCGGGGCCGGGTCCCGGCCCTGGCCCCGGTTACGACCCTGGCCTCGACCCCGGACCCCGACCCCGAACCCTGAGGCCGTGACCGTGACCGTGATCGGGGCCGAGGCCGGGTCTCGGGGCTGGGGCCGGGTCTCGGGGCCGGGGTCCGCGGTCGGGGCCGAGGCCGTGACCTGGGCTGGGTCCCGGGGTCGGGGCCGGGGGCGAGTCCGGGGTCGGGGCCGAGGGCTGGGGACGGGGCCGTGACTGTGACCGTGGCCGGGCCCCATGACCGGGACCGGGGCCGGGTCCCGGCCATGGCCCCGGTCCCGGCCATGGCCCCGGTCACGGCCCTGGCCCCGACCCCGGACCCTGAGGCCGTGACCGTGACCGGGGCCGGGGCCGGGTCTTGGGGCCGTGATCGAGGCCGAGGTCCTAGGGCCATGATCGGGGCCGGGTCCTAGGGCCGTGACAGGGACTGGGACCGGGGTCAGGACGTATTTTAGTAATATTATTTTCTTAAAATATTATTGTGTTTTAATAATATAGGTCAAAATAGGTCGGGTCGGGTATGGGTCAGTCGCGGGTCGGGTCGGGTTTGGGCCATTAAATATGGGTCAATATGGGTCGGACCATATTCGACCCGACCCAAATCCGACCCAACCCACTCATTTGCCACCTCTATATATAAATATAATAAATTATGTAAAATGCTCACTCGGCATCATAATTTTCTTTTTAATCATTCGACTGTTATATAACATTTCAATTGATCGCTTCAGTGACATAACTTGCTTAGAAATGTTTACAACAAATGCCATACCTCGTTAGATTACTGTTAGGATGTGCACGTGTGAGTTGTGTTAGATGAGTCCCACATTGGAGAATTAATGTGGTGTTGAGCAATTAATATATCCAAGTTGGCCTATAACTCATTAGCTTAAGCTTTTGAGTTAAGGTGGGTTTGACTGGATATGTTAATGGGCTCGGACATGGGCTCCCTCTTGGATATCTCCCCGAAAGAAGGTATCGGACTTGTGCTGCGCACTCCTATCAAATGGTATCAGATCCGATGGTTGATGTCCCCCATGCGGTTACTGAACAGGCCCAAAGGTAGACTTCATGGTTATGAAGTTGGGCTATTCAACTTGAGATAAGTTGATGCAGAATGATACCTGAATTAAGGGGGAGCAAACCTAACACTAGAGCTCACACGTGAGGGGGAGATTGTTAGGATGTGCACGTGTGAGTTGTGTTAGATGAGTCCCACATTGGAGAATTAATGTGGTGTTGAGCAATTAATATATCCAAGTTGGCCCATAACTCATTAGCTTAAGCTTTTGAGTTAAGGTGGGTTTGACTGGATATGTTAATGGGCTCGGGCATGGGCTCCCTCTTGGATATCTCCCCGAAAGAAGGTATCGGACTTCTGCTGCGCACTCCTATCAAATAAAGTTTTGAGGAAAATTGTATCTTTAGATAATGTCAGGCATGTGCCTGAAGGTTCATCCGTTGACGAAAGAGAGACACGAGAGTTTGGGAATTTGGATTTCGGTGATTTGGATTTCGGGAATTCGGATTTCGTTAATTTGAATTTTCGCGATTTGGATTTCGGCGCTTTTTTTTTTTTAGCGAAGGTTCTTTCCTCGGCAATTGGATTTTGTGCGTGGATTTTTGGGCACGAATTGGAGCAGACCGAATCGGACGAAATTGGAGCGCGATCTTCAAGGCTGCACCCGACTTCTCAATTCTTCAAGGCTGCAAGTTCAGGTTTGTGGACGTGTGTTCGTGGGTGCACGACACAATCGTAGGTCTTCACCAATCCAGGGTGATTTCGTCAAAGTTTTTCTACGATTTCGTCAAAGTTTTCGTCAAAGTTTACATCCTACCAGTTGAAGATTTGGTAGAAAAGTCCAAATCTGGACTCCATTGTGCGTGGATTCGGCCAAAAGAGAAAATCACTTTCCGTTTGACGTTGGTCCTACGTGCAGGAAGTTTCCTGTTTTGAAGTTTTTCAAAGCATTGAATATCAACCCAATAAAGCAAGAAAGAGACAATCCCGGAAGGAGATTTTCAACGCAGCTTCACTGTTGGAATTCTCTTTCCTGTGCATGAGTCCGTAGCCAAGCTAATCCTACGTGGAAAAATCAGGTTCGGCCAGAGGACTTTTTTGTTCGTGGAAAAATCAGTTTTGTTCGTGGAAAAATCAGGCTCAATTCAAAGGGTTTCGATTAGTGTTGTTCGAGGAGTTCATGCGCGCTTCTTTGACTCGGAATAAATTATGGCTTCGAGTTCAGCAACGAAATTCGATATCGAAAAGTTTGATGGGAGCGGCAGTTTCAACCTATGGCATGTTCGTATGTTAGCCGTTCTTACGCAGCAGGGTTTGAAGAAAACTTTGTTTACTAAAGGGAAGAAACCGGACACGACAGATGAAGTATGGGAAGAATTGGATGAGAAAGCTTTGTCCACTATTCAGTTGTGCCTCACGAACGAAGTTTTGCAGGAGGTACTAGATCAAAAAACAGCCGCAGGTTTATGGACAAAGTTGGAGAGTATTTTTCTGACAAAGTCTCTCACAAATCGATTGAGACTCAAGCAACGACTCTTCACTTTTCGTATGGCTGAAGGTACTTCTCTCAAATCCCATATTTCTGAGTTCAATGCTCTTATCGCTGAATTAAGAAGCATTGATGTTAAGATTGAAGGTGAGGATCAAGCCCTTTTATTGCTAGTTTCACTACCTGCTTCTTATAAGAATTTTAGAGAGACCATGATTGTTAGCAGAGAAACTATTGATTTTGAAGATGTCAAGACTAGTCTGCTAAATAAGCAGAAACTTGATACAGAATTGACTTCTGATGGTAGTAATAATCATGGGGCTGGTTTAGTTGCTCGGGGAAGGTCTGTTGAGAGAAGAAATAGTGGCAGGAGCAGGTCAAAGTCTAAGCATAGAGATATGATTTGCAACTATTGTAAGTCCCCAGGGCATATTAAGATCAATTTCCTAAAACTAAAGGCAAAGGAGCAAAGAGAAAATAATTCGAATCAACAGAATCATGGGAATGTCAATCGTCATAACAATCGCAACTATCAGAATAGACAGAATAGGCGAAACGAAATTCCTGCTCAAGCTGATGTTGCTAAAGAAGAAGACAAAGATTGGCTTTTGATTGCAGATAATAAAGATAAATTCTGTGATAGTTGGATTCTTGATTCTGGCTGCTCATATCATATGTGTCCTCATCGAGATTGGTTCTCTACGTATAAAGAACATGATGGTGGAGTTATTCTCATGGGTAATGATGCTACATGCAAAGCTATTGGGATTGACACAGTTAATATTAAGATGCATGATGGCATGATCAGAACTTTAGATAATGTCAGGCATGTGCCTGATTTGAGGAAAAATCTAATTTCATTGGGTACACTTGACGCCAATGGTTGTAGATTTACTGCTGAGGATGGAGTTATGAAAATTTTGAGAGGTTCACTTTTGCTGATGAAATGGCTTAAAATTGGTACTTTGTATCAACTGCAAGCCTCTACTGTTACTGGTTCAGCTGCGGTCTCTTCTGGTATGACAGATTCAGATAATACAAAATTATGGCATATGAGATTAGGCCATATGAGTATTAGAGGGATGGAGGAGCTAAGTAAAAGAGGTCTCTTGTGTGGTCAGAAAATTGGAAAACTGGATTTCTGTGAACATTGTGTCTTTGGAAAACAGAAAAGAGTCAGTTTCAAAATAGGAATTCACAGCACAAAGGGCACTCTGGATTACATTCATTCCGATCTCTGGGGGCCTGCTAGAGTTCCATCTAAAGGCCTTGGTTCCAGGTATGTACTCACTTTTATTGATGATTTTTCAAGAAAAGTTTGGGTATTTTTTCTCAAGGCCAAAAGTGATGTTTTCGTTACATTCAAACAATGGAAAACATTAATTGAGAATCAGACCGATAAGAAAATCAAGCGGTTGAGAACAGATAATGGGCTAGAATTTTGTGGAAGCGAATTTAATGAGTTTTGCAAGAATGAAGGAATTGTAAGGCATCATACTACAGTGTATACTCCGCAGCAGAATAGTATTGCAGAACGTATGAACAGAACCCTATTAGAAAGAACAAGGTGCATGTTGTCTAACGCTGGTTTGGGCAATGAATTTTGGGCTGAAGCAGTCAATACTGCTTGTTGGTTAATAAATCGTTCTCCGTGCATGCCTATTGAGAACAAGACACCTGAGGAGGTATGGTCAGGTAAACGTGTTGATTATTCTTCTCTTCGAATATTTGGATGTCCAGCATATGCACATGTTAGTGAAGGAAAACTAGAGCCTAGAGCGAAAAAATGTATTTTTCTTGGTTATGGTTCTGGTATAAAAGGTTATAGGCTTTGGTGCTCTAATACATCTAAGATTATAATTAGCAGAGATGTTACTTTTGATGAGTTTGCTATGCTTCATCCTGTCAAGAAATCATTAGATACTTGTCATGAAAATCTACAAAGTGCACCAAAGAAGGTGGAGTTTGAAGTATCTTCTTCACAGCAAGTTCAGTCAGTGACTGATAATATTGAGATTAAAGAATCTGAAGAAGAAAATTATTCCATAGCCAAAGATAGACTGAGAAGAACAGTGAAACCTCTACAGATGTATGGATATTCAGATTTTGTTGCTTATGCTCTTTCAGCTGCAGAGTCGATAGAATATGCTGAGCCTAAAACGTACAAGGAAGCTACTTCCTCCAAAGATTCAGCAAAGTGGTTAGTTGCTATGAATGAAGAGATGTAATCTCTTGAAAAGAATCAAACTTGGGAGCTTGTCAAACCACCAAAAGGAAAGAAGATTGTGGGTTGCAAGTGGGTTTTCAAAAGAAAGGAAGGTATTCCTGGAGTTGAAGACATTAGATTTAAAGCACGTCTAGTCGCTAAAGGCTATAGTCAGATTGAGGGAGTTGATTTTAATTATGTGTTTTCACCCGTCGTTAAACACAGCTCTATTCGGGTCTTTCTTGCGTTAGTTGCTATGCATGATTTAGAGTTGGAACAACTCGATGTGAAAACAGCTTTCTTGCATGGTGAACTTGAAGAGAAAATCTATATGGGTCAACCTGAGGGTTTTCAGTTTGAAGGTAAGGAAGATTATGTATGTTTATTGAAAAGATCTATCTATGGCTTGAAGCAATCACCTAGACAGTGGTACAAGAGATTTGATTCTTTTATGGTGCAACTTGGCTATTGTAGAAGCAAATACGATAGTTGTGTATATATGTGCAAACTTCCAAATGGATCTTATATTTATCTGCTGTTATACGTTGATGACATGTTGATTGCAGCAAAAGATAAATTTGATATACAGAATTTGAAGGCACAGTTGAGCGCTGAATTTGATAGATTTAGGTTCTGCGAAGAAAATTCTTGGCATGGAAATTCAGCGAGATTGGAAAAGAGGAAAATTGTATCTTTCACAGAAAAGCTATATTGAGAAGGTGTTAGATCGTTTTGGCATGAAAGATGCCAAACCAGTGAGTACTCCTCTTGCTGCTCATTTTCGATTATCAGCTGAATTATGTCCACATACAGATGATGAAATAAAATATATGTCAAGTATTCCATATTCTAGTGCAGTTGGTAGCGTTATGTATGCTATGGTTTGCACTCGACCTGACATATCACATGCTGTTAGCGTGGTAAGTAGATATTTATCATGCCCAGGTAAAATTCATTGGCAAGCAGTGAAGTGGATTTTGAGATATCTGAAGGGTACTTCAGATTATGGTTTAGAGTTTGGGAAAACTTGTGAAACTCTTACTGGATATGTTGACTCTGGTTATACTGGTGACCTTGATAAAAGGAGGTCTTTGACAGGGTACATCTTTACTGTTGGGGGTTGTGCAGTCAGTTGGAAAGCTTCTTTGCAGCATACAATTGCTCTGTCTACTACAGAGGCAGAATATATGGCTATTACAGAGGCAATCAAAGAAGCTATATGGCTAATAGGCTTATTTGGAGAGCTCAATGTGGATGATAATGTGACTGTTGTGCATTGCGATAGTCAGAGTGCTATACATCTTACTAAAGATCAGATGTATCATGGGAGAACAAAGCACATTGATGTGCGGTATCATTATATTCGAGACATTCTTGCTGATGGCGATATTAAGGTCTTGAAGATTGGTACAGAAGACAACCCAGCTGATATGTTGACAAAGTCATTGCCTTTACTAAATTCAAGCACTGCTTGGATTTGGTTAATGTTTGCAGCAGCTGAGTTTTATGCTGGTGGGAGGAGAAGATTGACTTAATACTTATGTCTACTTGGAAATTCAAGTCAATGTGGAGATTTGTTATGTATGTCTTGAATAGGTAATAGGCTTAAGTTATGGGCCATGGGCCAACATTAGGGTTTGAGGGGTAATACTATAAATATTGCCCTTTGCTCATTCTGTCTGAAAGAGAGAAGCTTACGTTGCCTCTTTTGTAATCCCTTGATTCTCATAGTGGATTTTGCCTCTCCTTTCTCCAGTGGTTTTTCCCGCAAGGGTTTCCACGTAAATCTTGTGTGTTCCATTCTTCTTATCTGTCTCAATTTCGTCTTAGTTTCCGCATTGTCGTAACAATTACAGATACTTAAGCGAGTGGTTTTAAAAAATCATGACACTCAAATGTGATTGACTAAAAATTATGGCACTCAATGTAAACGTCTTCTTTAGAAGTTGTAGCAACTCAGGTAGTCAAAAAAATAATTATGATGCTCAAGTCATCGCGTACAAAGTTATTACACTTCATCCGTTCGTTACGGTCAACTTTGGGATGCTACTACCCTTTCTTAGTCTTCATCAGTTAATGGTCATTACAACATCCCACTATAAAGGGATGATGATAGGAAGGTGAGTTTTCACGAGCATTTTAAGCATCCCTCATTGCCTCAGTAACAAAGAAAACCAACTTACCAGAACCAAAAGAGAAGTAGAAGAATCCATGGATTCTTTACCGGAATTCAAGAGGGTCATTAGCCTTGTGGCTGCCCTTGCCCTTTTCACTTCCTTTGTCATTCCACTTCCTACTCATGCTTCCTCTGCAGAAGCACAAGCCCTCCTCAATTGGAAATTCAGTCTTCGGAACCATTCGGTTTCTTCCCTCTCTTCCTGGACCCCCTCTCCTCGTAATGCCACCGGTTCTGGTTCGACCGTGAGTCCATGCGCTTGGCATGGCATCTCCTGCAATCGGGCTGGGAGCGTGATCCGGATTAATCTCACCAGCGCCAATGTCGAAGGTACGCTTGATGAATTCCCATTCTCATCTTTGTCTCATCTCATGTACGTGGACTTCGGTATAAATGGTCTCTCCGGCCACATTCCGCCTCAAGTTGGTCTCCTCAGCAATCTCATCTATCTCGACCTCTCTATCAATCGGTTCTCGGGCAAAATACCGCCAGAGATTGGCCGTCTAACTAAACTGGGGGTCCTAAACCTAGATTTCAATGATTTAAATGGCTCAATTCCCCAAGAAATTGGGCAGTTGCATTTGCTCAATGAGCTTGCTCTGTATTGCAATCAGTTGCATGGATCTATCCCTTCCTCAATGGGTAATTTGAGCAAATTAGCTATACTGTATGTCTACAACAACTCCCTTTCTGGTTCTATTCCCCCTGAAATGGGAAATATGACAAATCTGGCAGAGCTCTACATGAACGACAACATCCTGACAGGACCTATTCCTTCCACTTTGGGGAACTTAACCAGATTGACAGAGCTGATTCTATTTGATAATGAGCTTACTGGTTCCATCCCAATGGAGCTAGGGAACTTGAACCTTCTTAGCTTGTTGATCCTTTACGAAAATAATCTTACCGGTTCAATCCCGTCGACATTAGGCAATTTGACAGAGCTTACCCTTCTTTTACTCTATTCTAACCATCTTTCGGGTAACATTCCTGACGAGATTTCCTATCTCCGCGCTATGTCTGACTTAGAGTTGAGTGCAAATCAGCTCACTGGCCCAATTCCTTCTTCTTTGGGTAACTTGACCGACCTAGAATATTTGATCCTCCGCAACAATCAGCTTTCTGGTTCGATTCCTAGATCCTTAGGGGATCTAGTAAATTTGGAGGAGCTGCTACTGGATAGAAACCACTTCACTGGCTCCTTACCAGAGAACTTGTGCCGAGGCGGGTTTCTCCAAAACCTCACAGTGAGTGGCAACAACTTAACTGGTTCTATCCCTAGAAGCTTGAGAAATTGCACAAGCTTAATCAGAGTACGCCTCGAGGAAAACCAGCTCACTGGAGACATATCCGAGACCTTCGGTGTCTTACCCAACTTGACCTTTATCGACATGAGTTTCAACAACTTCTATGGAGAAATCTCAACAAACTGGGAAAGTTGCATGTGTTTAACTGATCTAAGAATTGCTGGAAATAACATTACTGGTAGCTTGCCTCCTGAGATTGGAAACGCGACTCAACTGCATGCAATTGATCTTTCTTTCAATGGTTTAGTCGGCGAGGTTCCGAAAGAATTTGGAAAATTGACTTCTTTGGTGAATTTGAATCTAAGCCGGAACCGACTTTCTGGCCAAATAAGTCCCGAGATTGTATTGCTACCCGGTCTTCAAAAATTGGATTTGTCCAGGAATAAATTAAGCATGCCTATCCCGCAGACCATAGGGCTTTCTTCAAACTTGTTCCACTTGGATCTGAGCAACAACCTTTTGAGCCATGATATTCCAGGGCAATTAGGGATGCTAATTCATTTATGCGAGCTAGACTTGAGTTATAACTTGTTAAGCGGTAAGATCCCAGCTGAATTCAGCAAGCTGCAAAGCCTAGTGAAACTGGACCTTTCCCACAATAATCTTTCTGGCCTTATATACAAGAGTTTCGAGGCTATGCCGGGTTTGGCGGAGGTTGACATCTCCTACAACGAGTTCAAGGGTCCAATCCCCAACACTACTGCATTCCGGGATGCAACAAAAGAAGAGTTACGAGGCAACAGTGGGTTGTGTGGAAATGTTGAAGGACTTGAGCCCTGTAATCAAGCGGCGGTGGATAGGGAAAACTCTTCGTCGGGAGGCAGAGTGTTTCTTATTGTGTTTCCTCTGCTAGGAGCAGTTCTTCTTTTCATTTTCTTTGGAGTATTCTGCATTTCCCGTGGAAAGAAGTTCCATCCGACGGTGGAACTAGCACCCAAGACAACTGAAGTCTTTTCTCTATCAAACTACGAAGGAAAGATCCTATATGAAGACATCATAGAAGCCACCGGGGCTTTTGACGAGATTTTCTGCATTGGAAGGGGAGGCTATGGAATTGTCTTCAAAGCCAAATTGAGATCAGGTGATATAGTCGCTATAAAGAAGCTCCATCAAATGGCTGATAGTGGGCAAATAGATCAAAAGGAATTTTTGAATGAGATCCGGGCACTGACGGAAATTCGGCACCGCAATATTGTGAAACTTGTGGGCTTTTGTTCGCATCCACAACACTCATTCTTGGTGTATGAGTACTTCGACAGAGGAAGCTTGTCTACAATCTTGAGCAATGAAAAAGAAGCTAAAGAGTTGGACTGGAACAAGAGGGTGAATATAGTAAAAGGCGTGGCTCATGCTCTGTCTTATATGCACCACGATTGTATCCCACCAATCGTTCATCGAGATATTTCGAGTAACAACATCCTGCTTGATTCGGATTATGAGGCGCATGTTTCTGACTTTGGCACGGCTAAGCTTCTCAAGCTGGACACATCAAATTGGAGTGCAGTCGTCGGCACATATGGCTATGTAGCTCCAGGTTAATTTCTAAAATTCGACTCTTGATCCTAAGGTTTAGCTAAACAAATGTCTTTATGCTAACACATATATGTCCTTATCTGTGCAGAGCTTGCCTACACAATGAAGGTGACGGAGAAATGCGATGTGTATAGCTTTGGAATAGTGGCCATCGAGGTGATCAAAGGAAGACATCCGGGTGATGACATTTCATCTCTGTTAGCTCCAGTCGACATGGGGATCTCAATAGTTTTGAGGAATATGTTGGATGCACGCCTGCCAAAGCCCGCACCAAGCATTGAGGATGAACTTCTGACCATCTTCAAGCTTGCAGTCGCTTGCGTATCGGCTGATCCCCAACTCAGGCCGTCGATGGAAATGATTTCTCAGGTGTTATCAGCTCGTCCAGTCATTTTCCATGGCGTTAGAGTTTCACAGATGCCCACTGATCCTGTGAGAGATGCAACAGCTTCAAGCCGTTCACCGGATCAATGTGTAGGAGATATCGTCTGATGAACGATTTTGCTCTGTCAACCCCATGGAAGAAGGTCTAAGATCTTCAATGGAAAACGCAGTCGTCTAAACTGATTAATTAAGTCTCAAACTTTTTCCAATCTTTTGTTTTATCGCTGACGTGTTAATTTGAATTGCATGCAGGAGAAGGTGAGGACTGCCTTTCGTTTTGGAAGGAGCAAAACCTGAACTTACTAGCATCTAGTTTTAGTTGCAGAGGGGGCAGCTGAACTCAAGTGATGTTTCAAACTGTTTCTGTGTCTAGTCTTAATCAGACTCGTGTAGTCGTCGCGGTCAAAGCTAAGCATCCATGTCCAGTTAGAGTTAGAAAATATGGCTTTTGTATCAGTGTTGAGTTGCTTGTGTATCTGGTGTTGTTATCTCGGAAGCGAAGGTTCCATGTAAAGTCGAAGCAGGACATCTATATGAAGTCTCTGAAATGTGGTCCATTGTTGGTCTTTCTACAAGGTTCATTTTGGATTTGTGTAGCTACAAAATCCTCTGACATGACATGCAGAAGAGTTTCAATCATGCATCTTCTCAGAGTGCATTCAATCGGAAGCTAAGGCCCGCATGATAACACTTTCAGAAGTCAATTTCTCAATCACAAATCAATCTGACAGAAAAATCCGTTTGGTAAAAACACTTCCGAAATAGAAATCTTTTTCGTATGATTTTTCACTTATGATAGGATTTTTTGCCAATTTTGAGAAGTAAAAAATTTTAACTTCTCGACTCGAAAATCACTTCTTGGACCACACCCGCCTCCACCGATCACTGCCGCCGCCGACCACCGCCCGCCCACCACCACTGCCGCCTGCCCGCCGCCACCTTCGCCCCACCGCAGCGACCGTCCTCCTCCACGGACCTCCGCCTGCCCACCGCCGCCGCTGACCGCCGCTTGCTGACCACCGCTGTCGAAGATTTTGTTAATAATATTTCAAAAGTAGAAATTTTCAACCATTACCAATCGAATTTCTCTAATCAGAAGTCAATATGGAGTATAAATAGAAAAACCAACTTCTGCTTTTGATAAGAAGTAGAGAAATTAACATAGTAAATTTTGCACTTTACAATGCGATAATGCCATATTTGAATGTGAAACATTCACTTTTCTATGTAGTGCCTTTATCGATATATAATGGAAAACTCAATATGTACCAAATTAATTAACTCTTTTACTCGTCATAAATGTCAGACCCCTACTACTGCAAATAAAGGGAAATTATACGGGCTTCATGTTACTTGAAAGACGCGGCCTCAAATATAAACCAACACAAAACCACCACAACCTTGTTTTATATATCCATTTTATATACTTGATAAAACAGTGAATGGGCTATACAATCAGAGTTTCTAAAATAGCACTAAAACTAGTATATACATCACCAAACTCAGCTAAAACCAACAATATCACTGGACATAAAGAAATATCTCAAGTCATATCCAAAAGTTCAAATACAAAAAAAATTCATCACCTATAATACTCTCATCCGGCTTGCCGCTAGTTGGAAAACGTAAAAACGATTGACAATGAACGGAGTGAACAAAACAACTCAGTGAATTGTACATATCTCATCGAAGCATATAGATATATTATTTACAAAACAATATGAGAAACCCAATAATCCGAACCCAGAATATGTCGTACATGCCAAATCTAATATAAGTTATTTCATTCCAATATTTATACATATTACAAATCCTTATTAAATTAAACACATCGAATTACGCATCAATGATTCATTCCGTTGATCAATCTCATGCTCAAAATCCAACCATGGTCACAACGCAACCAAGATTTCCCTTGGCAAGGTCTTCACTATTATTAACTGGTGGCACGGCCTAAAAAGATATCTAGAAACTAGCATGTATACCTAGAAACCCATGACCAGATCCTCCAAAAAATTTACAAAACTACCCGAAACCCATACCATAAACTCTGCTTCGCAAACCAGCATATAAATTCTTTTATAAATCTTTCCTCAAAATATTTTGAAATTCAATACATAAACTTAATACGCAAAGCAGTACATTTCACCTTTCACGAAGCTTCTTATACAACGATTTTCAAACCATTCATTAACAATAATTTTAGAAGTACTAAAATGTTTTAAGCTTCACCGACACAAAATCTAGCCGGCAACCGACAAAATTTGGCATGGAGCATCGCTGGTCGAGTTACTGTACAGTATGTCCCGAGAACTTCCAAAAAAAAAAAAAAAAAAGAAAGATCTGAAGTCGAAATCGCTATCCACAAAATCATACTGGTTTTTAGGGATGTGAATGACTTAGTTATCACCGTCGAAAGCCAATACAACTGGGGCTACGATTTTAACTCCTCATACAAAAACTAACTTACAACAGGGAAACACTTACTAATCACGTGAACCACGGTTTCTCTCTCTTCTTTCATCTGTTCCTCAAGGCTCTGCTTTCTTTCAGCAATGCAACAGGAAGAGGAAGAAGAAAGCTCTTGAAGCTCATTTGGGCTGAGGAAGTGTAGAATATACTGGGCTGGCCCCTCTCTTACTTATTTATTTGAAATTCTCTTTTCTTTAAGGTCGTTTCTTGTAATAAATCTCATTCGTCATTCTTATCTCATAGTATTATTCGATAAAACTCGTAATTTTCTGAAATACCAAGTTTAGATGTTTGACTGAATCTTACAATTCGATTAGACCCCGAGTAATTTCAATATCTCGATTTGCAAGGTGTGTTGTGACTGTGTCAATCCAGTTATAATTTTTTTTTTCAATCAGTGTTAAACCATTTACATTTATGTCAATTCAGTCTATTTTGTCGACTGATACTGACATGGGCAATTTATAATAATTTTTTTTTACTATTTTCTCTCATTTCTTTTGTTTTCCTTTACTATTTTTTCTTCCCACTATGGTCGCCGGAATTTACCAGCCACGAGCGAAGGTGGCCCCACCCGTGGCTGGTGAGGTCATGGTTGCCTTCGCTTGTGGCTACGCCTTGCGAACTGAGACCATTGCGAGGCGCAACTACGAACGAGGTCGCCCCTCCAGCCGCGAGAGAAGGTGACTATGGCCTCGCCTAGGCTTTGTGAGGTCGAGCAAGGGCCTCAAGGCCCTCACCAGCCACCACGTGCTCCAATGACTCTCGCTATCCATAGTAGGAAAAAGAAAAAAGAAAAGGCAATGAAAATAATAAGAAATTTAAAATATTATTATAAATTATTTACGTCAGTGCTGGTCGACCAAATTGATTGAATTAGCACAAATATAAAATATTTTGAACTCAATTGACAAAATAAAATGTTTATAATTAAATTGACACACTTTTAATATATTTAGGATTTTTTTGGTAGTCTTCCCTAAATTCGGTGTCCCAATTTAACAAATAATTTTAGTTCGCTATTAGCTCGAATATTCTAAGTTGTGACAAAATCATATATATTTAACCATGTAGAAAACTTATCCTTCTTTCAATCCAGAGATTCTTTCGAAACCTTAATTTATGCAAAATTTATTTAAAAGGTACTAAATCTGTGCACTTTTTAATTTTTTTCAATTCAAACATATACCTTTTATATTTATGTTAATTTAGTCATAAATATTGCTAATTAAGTCTTAAAATTTGTACTTGTACTTATTCAGTCAATCAGCCGACAGCCGACCTGACCAGGCAATATTTAATAAATTTTTTAATGATTTCCTATAAAAAAATGGTTTTCTAAATTCTTTATTTATTTTTCTTATTTACTGTTCATCTTCTTCCTCGGGGGCAAGAAGTCATCACCCAGGGTGCCAACGCGGGTGAGGTGGAGGAAGGGGCGGCGGCAGTGGCGGAGGTGAGCCGGTTACTGGCCGCGGAGGAGATTGTGGGGGTGGGGGATAGTTCCTGGCGAAGTCGAGGCGGGAGAGGAGGGATTCGAGAGAAGGGTTGATGTAGGAGGTGAAGAGGAAGGAGCCGTTCCCGACGAGGGTAAGGAAGGAGAATAGGAGAAAGGAGAGGAAGTGGAAGGAGACGGGATTGGAGTTGAAGGTGGAAGCCGTCTGATTCATGATTTGGGTGGTTGTCGGAAGGTTGCTCAGCCGCAGATGGTCTCTCATCACCGCCGGTTCTTGAAAAGCAAAGCAGAGAAATTGGGGGGAAATCAAGAACAGGGCTTTGCGATTGTTGACATTTTCAATTTTCCACGCTGTTTTCGAAAAAGATAAGTTATCTGAAATAAAGATGTATTCGAATCATATTTAAGGAAAATTGTTGGTTTACTCCCTTTTTTTTCGATTTAAGGAAATAATTTCCTTATTGATAGAAGCAAAAAATATTAGCTCGATCATCAGCTGTAATTTCTGAATAGAATGAGTTCTACTGGTGCAAGATTTGGCTTCATTAATGCCGAGTGAGAAGACTTCCCTTTTCGCGCGCTTAGAATTTTGCGTGATGTGTGCGAAACGAGTTAGGATTTGATCACTCTCCTCAACGACTTCTCCGTCTAATTCCCCGGATATCGAATAGTGGTTGGGACCAAATTCTTTGAAGTTGCCAAGGAAGACTGAATGGAAAAGGCTCCAGAGTGATCTTCAGGGAACCAAAAATTCGTTAAAGTCGGCTTTCGGATGGTAACTACCAAGCAATATCAACATACTATTCTAAGTTCTGATTAAAATAATGGTTCTTGTTGCATTCCCATGATAATGGAAGATGATAGGAAGGTGAGTTTTCGCAGACTCCTTAAGCATAACTCATTGCCCAAGGAACAAAGAGAACCAACCTACCAGAACGAAAGGAAGAGAAGAAGAAGAAGAAGAAACCATGGATTCTTCACCAGAATTCAAGAGGGTCATGAGCCTTGTGGCTGCCCTTGCCCTTTTGACTCCCTTTGTCATTCCACTTCCTGCTCATGCTTCCCTTGCAGAAGCACAGGCACTCCTCGATTGGAAGTCCAGCCTTGGGAGTCATTCGGTTTCTTCCCTCTCTTCCTGGACTCCTCCTCATAATGCCACCGGTTCTGGTTCGACCGGGAGTCCATGCGATTGGTATGGCATCTCCTGCAATCGGGCAGGGAGTGTGGTCCGGATTAATCTCACCAGTGCCAATGTCGAAGGTACACTTGACGAATTCCCATTCTCATCTTTGTCTCATCTCATGTACATGGACCTGAGCGTAAATAGTCTCTTCGGCCACATTCCGCCTCAAATCAGTCTCCTCAGCAATCTCACTTATCTCGACCTCTCTATCAATCGGTTCTCGGGTAAAATACCGTCTGAGATTGGCCGTCTAACAAAACTAGAGGTGCTACACCTGGTTTTCAACGATCTAAATGGTTCAATTCCCCTAGAGATCGGGCGGTTGCATTTGCTCAATGAGGTCGCGCTATATTCCAATCGGTTGCATGGATCCATCCCTTTCTCATTGGGTAATTTGAGCAACTTAGTTACACTCTATATATACAACAACTCCCTTTCTGGTTCTATTCCTCCTGAAATAGGAAATATGGCAAATCTGGAAGTGCTCCACATGGACACCAACTTCCTGACAGGACCGATTCCTTCCAATTGGGGAACTTAACCAAATTGACAGAGCTACACCTATTTGGTAATGAGCTTACTGGTTCCATCCCAATGGAGCTAGGGAATTCAAACCTTCTTAGCTCATTGAGCGTTTATGATAACAATCTTATCGGCTCAATCCCGCCGGCACTAGGCAATTTGACAAGGCTTACCCTTCTTTTTCTCTATGGTAACCAGCTTTCGGGTCACATTCCTAATGAGATAGGAAATCTCCGCGCTATGCTTGACTTAGAGCTGAGTAGAAATCAGCTCGCTGGCCCAATTCCATCATCTTTGGGTAACTTGACTGACCTACTATATTTGTTCCTCGGCGACAATCAGCTTTCTGGTTCGATTCCTGGATCCTTGGGGGATCTACTGAACTTGGAGATGCTGCAATTGGATGCCAACCAGTTGACCGGCTCCTTGCCAGATAACTTGTGCCATGGTGGGTTGCTCCAAAACCTCACAGTCGGTGGCAACAAGTTAACTGGATCTATCCCTAGAAGCTTCAGAAACTGCACAAGCTTAGTCAGATTACGCCTCGAGGAAAACCAGCTAACTGGAAACATATCCGAGGCCTTCGGTGTCTACCCTGACTTGGACTTTATCGACATGAGTTTCAACAAGTTCTATGGAGAAATTTCAACAAACTGGGGAAGCTGCATGCGTTTAAGTGATCTAAGAATTGCTGGAAATAACATCACCGGTAGCTTGCCTCCTGAGATTGGAAACGCGACTCAACTGCGTGCAATTGATCTTTCTTTCAATGGTTTAGTCGGAGAGATTCCCAAAGAGGTTGGAAATTTGACTTCTTTGCTGAATTTAAATCTAAGAGGGAACCGACTTTCTGGCAGTATAAGTCCCGAGATTGTATCACTACCTGGCCTCCAAACATTGGATTTGTCCGGAAATAGATTAAGCATGTCTATCCCGCGGAGTATCGAGATTTCTTCAAACTTGTTCCTCTTGAATTTGAGCAACAACCAGTTGAGCCAAGATATTCCGGGGCAAATAGGAAAGCTAACTCATTTGTCTGAGCTAGACTTGAGTTACAACTTGTTAAGCGGTGAGATGCCAGCTGAATTCAGCATGCTGCAAAGCCTAGTGAAACTTGACCTTTCGCACAATAATCTTTCTGGTCTTATATACAAGACTTTCGAGGATATGCCAGGTTTGGCGCAGGTTGACATCTCCCACAACGAGTTCAGCGGTCCAATCCCCAACACCACGGCATTCCAAGATGCAACAAAAGAAGCGTTACAAGGCAACAGTGGATTGTGCGGAAATGTTGAAGGACTTGAGCCCTGTAAGCAAGCGGTAGCGGATGGGGAAAATTCTCCGGCAAGAGTCAGGGTGTTTCGTATTGTGTTTCCTCTGCTGGGAGCAGTTCTTCTGTTTATTTTCTTTGGAATGTTCTTCATTTTCCGTAGAAAGAAGTTCAATCCACCAGCTGATCTTGCACCCAAGACAAATGAAGTATTTTCTTTATCGAAGTACGATGGAAAGATCTTATATCAAGACATCATGGAAGCCACTGGGGCTTTTGATGAGATTTACTGTATTGGAAGGGGAGGCTATGGAAGTGTCTTCAAAGCCAAATTAAGAACAGGTGAGACAGTAGCTGTAAAGAAGCTCCATCAAGCGGCTGATAGCGGGCAAACAGAACAAAAGGAATTTTTGAATGAGATTAGGACACTGACGGAAATTCGACACCGCAATATCGTGAAACTTGAGGGCTTTTGTTCTCATCCACAACACTCATTCTTGGTGTATGAGTACCTGGACAGAGGAAACTTGTCTACAATCTTGAGCAATGAAGAAGAAGCTAGAGAGTTGGACTGGAACAAGAGGGCGAATATCATAAAAGGCGTGGCTTACGCTCTATCTTATATGCACCATGATTGCAACCCTCCAATCATTCATCGAGATATCTCGAGTAACAACATCCTGCTTGACTCTGAGTACGAAGCGCATGTTTCTGACTTCGGCACGGCTAAGCTTCTTAAACTGGATACATCGAACTGGAGTGCAGTCGTTGGAACATATGGTTATGTAGCTCCAGGTTAATTTCTAGTTCTTGATCTGAAGGTTTATCTAAAGCAATGTGTTTGTGCTAATACATATCTCCCTCTTTGTGCAGAGCTTGCTTACACAATGAAGGTGACGGAGAAATGCGACGTGTATAGCTTTGGAATTGTGGCCATCGAGGTGATCAAGGGAAGACATCCTAGTGATACCATTCCATCTCTATTAGCTCAGGTTGATATGGAGATCTCAGTTGCTTTGAGAAATATAATGGATTCACGCCTGCCAATGCCCATGCCAGGCATTGAGCTTGAACTTCTGACCATCTTCAAGCTGGCTGTTGCTTGCATATCTGCAAATCCCCAACTCAGGCCGTCGATGAAAAATATTTCTCAGGTACTATCAGCTCATTCAACCATTTCCCATGGTGTTCGAAATTTTCAGATAGACACTGATCCTGTGAGAGATGCAACAGCTTCTAGCTGTTTACTGGATCAATTTGTAGAAGATAAATTCTGATAAATGTGTTGCTCTGTCAACCACATGCAAGTAGTCGAAGATCTTAAATGAAAATCAGAGTCGTTTAAAATAGTTGATTGAGTCTAGGACTTTTTTTAATCTATCGTTTCGCTCAATGATGTACTCACTTTATTTGCATTGAGGAGAAATATTGACAGTTGACAAAAGTTGTAACGCCCCATACCCTTCTCGGGCTCGCTAACATCCGGCCACGACCGTTTTCATTGAGTATTTCCTAGGATCAACGGCGAACGACTTAAGCGCAATACCAAATGTACATGCGTAAGCGACGAACAATCTCCTTTTGGAAAATTTTCTTTCCGAACACAATGACTCAGGATGAAAAATAGAGATTTAAAACTTACTTCATACATTCCTTAAAAGCGTCAAATACACAATAGGGTTACAACTTGCCATCTCCCAAAATACAACTTCCTTTAATAAAACAACAGTAGATGAAGTTTAACCCTACAGAGCTATATAGGCGCGTACAACCCAAAATAAGAAAGCAGCTCCCTAAGACTAAAACAAAGAAATATAGTCAGGTAAGGTTAACGGTTCATCTACTTTAAAAGGGTATCTTCAAAAGTCAGTCCATAGTATTCAAGGGACCTCGTCATTCGGGACCTGAAAATGTTGTCCCACAACGGGGTGAGAATAAATCTCAGCAAGTTATTCCTAACCCTAAATTAGGCCATTAGTACCTCCTAACACCTGAAATTAAACAATTCTAATAGAAAGTATAATCATGGCATTTAAGACAATAAATAGAAGTACAACAAATAGACACTCAATTCAATCCAATGCAAGATACGATTTCACGATTTAAGTTAAGCTTCGTACTTTAGGCATTTAAACAATCAACTACTCGAATAAGGCATTCCATCAATAACTCGATTCTAGCTATTCAGCCCTCGCCGTAGCACCCGGGACATAGCTTAATAATCACATTGTATTAGGTAGGACCTTCGTCGTAACGCCCAGGTCTAATAAATTCATCTGCCCGGACCCCCCGTAAAAACGGTTCTTAGGTCATACTTGCATTTGGTAAACGCCATCATCATAACGCCCATGCTATTATATGTTTACTAGGACCCCCCGTAAAAACGGCTCTCGGGTCATGCTTTAACCTTAATAGGTTAATATGTGATTTAGTACTTATACATCTCATTCCAACGGCCAATTGCACTCAAGATCACTCAATCAAGCAATTAACCATCAAGGCACATAGCCACGATCATAGGTCATCCATGAGCATTCGATTTTTTTTACACTTCCCATTCAAACTCCGGTTTAGTCTATTAAACCACTTCACTTGCTCAAATAAAGTTAAAATGACTTCAACACATGCTCAAGACCCTAAGGCTGCGTTTGGTCGCCCGAATTTTTAGTCGGGATAGGATTGGATAGGATAGGACATGAAATCCAGGGATTTTGTCATATCTTATCATGTGTTTGGTGAATCGCAGTAATAGAACCGGATATGTTCATATAATATCATATTCATTATTTGGTATATACGATATATCAATGTAAAATGAATTTGAAAAAGCACAAGCGAAAAATATAAGAATATCTTGTAATTCACTACTGAATCTAGTAAAAGAAAGAAAATATAAACATTCAACTTTTGCTGAAAAGTTTTCCATTTTTCACGATATTCGTTAAACCTCAATATGAAACACAAGGTTATGGAGGAGAAAAATGTTTGACTCTCTTTCTGTTTTTTTAGACTTTTGATATGAACCAGAAAACTAAGAATGAGGGTAAATTTCAACTATCTCGCTATTTTCGTAAAGCTTTATAGTAAACTATAAAGTTACAAAATAATCATGAAACTTTCACATGAACTAGAGTTAGAGAGATGGAGATGCTATTTTTTTAGAAATTTCATTACTCATTCTCTTCAAGAATTAGAGAAATCATTTTATTTACTTAAAATCTAGTTTCTTCTACTTCATTTTTATTATTTTTTAATTGTAAATATTTTTTTATTATTATTTTGACTCCCTTCCATCATTTCTTAATAAATTTTTCATTAAATAACAAATTGTACTATTATACTTAAAATATTTAATGATATAGATACTAAGTGTGTGTGTGTGTACATGTACAAACTATATATTATAATGAAGAAAGAAATCAAATTAAAAATATGACTTATAGAAAATAAAAATAAAAAAAATTATTATTTTTTATTTTTCTTTCTAACATTAGAATTCAAATTTAATTAAAAATAATTACTATTTTAATTTTATTATATAAGAAGTTTGTTATTCAGAAAAATAATTTTTATACCATAGACAAAAGAAATCATATCCGCCTTTATCCTACCTCCCCCCTAGGATAATTATATCCGGGTTATATCCCCTTATATCCTGCTATATCCTATCCTGAGTAGGAACCAAACACAGGATATGATAAATTTTATCATATCCCTACTTATATCCTGACTGCCAAACGTAGCCTAAGATCATTCATGACCAGAATAGGACTTCATCATTTAAACTCAATTTCGCCATTTTTAATCCAAGAAACGACCAAGTGCGGTTCATCCATTTCACGGCAGGTTCGGTTTTTCCATGACCAGGCTTACTCTCAGAAAAATTGACATAAATCTGTTTACTTTTTTAGCAATCTAACTTTAGAACCTCGTTCTTCATGATCTTACGGTCGCGTGGGCGAAAACGGAGCTCAATTTGGACTCCGGACGTCTTAGAACGACCCATTTTTATTTTCGACGCACGTTGAAAACGGGATTACACGGGCTCTCGAGTATCAACGTTTTTCTCACAAAAACAGCCCTTAAACTCTACCAATCCAACCATAAAACATCTATTAGTAACCTAACATCCTAATAAAGGGTTAGTGATAACTTACCGAAGGGTTGAGCAAGCAAAAATCCTCCGACAAGGGCTGCAAGTCCACAGCCAACTTTGGACAGCAGGGTCTCGGTTTCTAATCCATGAAACCAACTCGTTCTTAGCCATTACAATATACTAAAACTCAACCTTAACCTCACTACTCAACTCTAACATCTACTAGGCTAAGCTTTAGGGATCATTTACCTTAGAATTGAACAAGAACTCCAAGAACAACCCTTGTTCTTCACGGTTTTTTCCTTGCTCGGCAGCGGTGGGGCGAAAGAGACAGTGAGCCGAGAGAGAGAGAAAGAAATGAGAGAGTGGGGGAGAGGTGGAGGAGTCGGCCGAACACAAATGGGGGGAGAGAGAGAGAGCTTCATCCATTTCAAGAAGCAAAAGAGAAATGGAGGGAAATTGCTAGTGGGGTGGTTGATGGGGCAAGGATAAGGAATAGTGCACTAGAATGACAAGTTGGTGAAGAGTGGTTCAAGGGGAATTGGTCAAGTCAAGTGGTCATTCCATTCTTCCAATAATTCAAGGGGAAAATGACCAAATGGTCCCTCAAAATTTGGCCAAAGAGGAGGGAGTGGCAATTGTCCAAATTGCCCTTGCTTGTTTCTAAAGGAAATGGCATTTATCTAAGGGTATAAAGGTAATTTTCTAATCGTCGATCCGAATTTCACTTTTCTAAATGCTAATGGACTAATTCTAATCTTAACGGTCCTCGACGAAACGACGTCCAATTTATTCCCGTTGGAATCCTTGAATATCCAGCCTTTAATCTCGAAGTCCAATTTATGGCTAAATTCAGTCGTTTGTCATTCCAGCGTATCTCAGACTAACGGGCGGCTCTTAGGAGCTACGCGTATCGACCCGCGACTAATGTTGCGTTTAAGAGTTACTCGTGCCACGGCGACTTTGGTTGTCATGTAATTGCGAGGTTTAATTGCTAGTTCCGAAGGTTGCGATCGTTAGGAATCGGTTTAGGTTAATTCGCAAATCATACTATGGTCATCCGGAATCACCTGTGGACCAATCGCATGACACTAGCAAATTGTTCTGAAACCATTCTTAGATCGACCTTTAGTGGTCCAAAATGTTTCCTCGGCAATCCTTATGGTCAAAGTACCGACTCGTGGTTGAGTTCTTTAGTCCACGTACTTAAATCCTAGTTAGCCTTTCCCTTTTGGTTAGTCGACTCAAGAGAGATCAATTCTGAGTGAGATTTACTGAAATACATCGATAGGCATTCATTCATTCATAAACTTTGAGATAGGGTCGGAATTCAGAATGTCACAAAAGCTAAGCGTTTAATCCATATCGGCATGACGATGATGACTACACTTCCTTCATGCCCAACTAAATGTAGAACTGCCATTTGTTTTGATAAAAAGTAAAACCTGAACTTACTGGCAACTAGTCTCATTTGTAGAGCGAAGACAGCTGAACTCAACTGATATTTCAAACTGTTTCTGTATGTAGTCTTAAGCAGACTAGTGTTGTGGTGGTGAAAGGTAATTATCCGTGTCAAGTTAAAGAACAGAAAAATTTTAGCAATGTAAAGTTGATGATGATCATCTTGAAAGCAAAGTGTTCATGTATAATTGGAATGGAGCATTCATATGAAGTCTCTAAAATCTTGTCCATTACTAGTCCTTTTATACTTGCCGAGGAGTTTGAATCGTGCATCTTTTCAGAGTGCATTCAATCAGAAACTAATTGTTTTTAATCGCGGCCTTCTGCGAAATTTTGTGTTTCATGTAACTTAAGACCCTTGTGTAAAATAACCGAGAGTGCATTCAATCAGCTCCTTTTCCGAGTGCTACATCCATGTTGCTACGGCATGAGTCTTTATTAGAAGTTCAGTAGCTTTTGATTGCTCCGAAAAGAATATGGAATTAGAGGGAATACAGACTTCGTTTTCATTAGAGCTTCGAACTTAAAAGTGGTTAAGTTAAGAAGATCACTGATCATCATTTTCTCTCCAGAGAAGATTCTATAGGACAATGCTTTGTCTCGGAAAGAATGCAAGTTCTGTTCTGCTACTCCTTATACTTCAGGAGTGCGAAGGCAAACGATATCCTGCCCTCCAACATCTTGAGGGAATTAAATCAGGCCGGTCTGTTTTCGCTCGGCCTCACTCCATTGTCGCATACAAGCAAAGCTCTTTTACGTTGTAGCTCGCCATCAACTATCTTTTCTGTTTTTCAGAATAGCGAGCTCATGTTGCCTGCAAAACATGTCGGAATCTATATCTGGAAAATGGTAGTCTCTGAGAGCTCAGAGTTTTCTGTACTTGGAATAGGAAATTACAGTAGACCAACGTTTGATGCCGCCCTTGATCAATCTAAGTAAAACTAGACATATCGAAGCTTCGGAGAACTTTGTGAATTGAACAGTAGAGGGGGGAAAAATGAAGTAACAACCCATCCAAATCAAGGTGTAGCGAGACGGCAAGTTATGTTCCCCGCCCCAACCTTCTCCGGTGGTCAGGTCAGTTCAATCTTAATTATCGAATGTGCTTCCTGTCTTAGAAGAAAGGCAACGGGCAATATGCAATGCCGAGAAAGAACCATCTGGTGCAAACGGTCGAACTTCTTCATTGTGCCAAATAGCGTCCTCAAACATGTGTTGAGATAGGAAATTTGAGTAGACCAATGTTTGATGCCTCCTCCCTTTATCAATCTAAGTAAAACTCGACATCCCAAAATCAAAGCTTCGGAAAACTTTGTGAGTTGAACGGTACAGGGGGAAATTTAAGTAACAACCATCCGAATCGAAGCGTAGCGAGACGCCGAGTTATGTTCCCCCGACCTCCTCCAATTTTCGGGTCAATTCAATCTTAGTATTTGCTGGTCCATTTTCATTGTCGAATAGGAAAATCACGGGAAGATAAGATCGACGGAAAACTTTTAATCATCCCTCGGGGGAACGAGGAAAATCGAAATTTAGACCAAAAGAGGGGGAGAAAAAAGGCCATGGGTTCACAAGGTTTCAAGATAGTCATAAAGCTTAGTTCAGTCTAACTTTATTACGCCAGCACATTCAACCTTCTTTGCATAATGGTAATGGACATACAACAGACGTTCATTTGATTTTATAGTTGCTTGCTTAGCTGACTAATTACAACCCAATCCAAGATTAGATCGACAATATTCATGTCCATATGAGTAGGTTCCACCTAAGAAACCACGTAAACCTCCAATGTCCGATTTATTCCCTCATTTTCTTTATTTATTTGCCGATCGCTTATTTTTCCAAACAAATTTGTTAATTCTTTTTTCTATAAAAATGCATGTTTGTTTACACCTGCCCCACGGTAAGAAGTACCTTTTTTTTTTTACTCTATGGTCAAAATTCAAAATAGGACTCAAATTTCATAAAATTATGGAAAAAAATTATTTATGGATATACTTGTTAACATCCGAAGTTTCGGGATTTTTAGATTGGAAAAATAAAATAAAATTACTGAACATCAAGATTTAGAATATAGCAAAAAGCAAAAAACCGGAATTATAAAAGCCAGGAAGCCTATGCTCTTGGTCAAACTATTGGTGCTACAATCCAAAAGTCAAAGCGAACAGATAACAACTCTAGCGTATTATTTTTCTCTGATTAAGGCCTGATGATGCATCATCAGTATTTTAGCAAGCAGAACAATGGTCCCACATTGTAAATGACATATATGTTCAACAAAAGTCCTAAAAATTATCGCGAAAGTATAATTGAGTCCTCAAACTTGTCAAATTGATGCAATCGAGTTCTTCCGTTAACTCCGTCCAATTTAGCTAACAAGAAATACTAACCTAGCTAAAACGTGTTTTGATTCAAATCTTGTTTTTAATGTAATTTTTATTAAAATTAATTTAAAAATTAAGGTACATTAGTTATTGAAAAAACAGAAGGAGAGATCCATCACCACTGTGATGGTCGGTCTTCCCTGGCTAGGGGACGAGGACCCTCGCCCAGATCGGGTGAGGTCGGTCGGCCCTTGCCCAGTTTTGGCCACCATTGGCTGGCGGGGGACGCTGGACGAGTAGTTTAGCAAGGTGGAGTCAAGTCAACCACTTAATTTAGAACATATGAGACCCTGCATAAACAAAACAGACAGCAGTTGTTAAGAGCTAGCTGAAACATCATGACTAGAAGCATTCAAAATCCTGAAATGGGGAGATCTTTGAAAGCTGGCCTTCTATGAATGGACTGAGAAAATGACAGGAACAGAGCAGCCAAGCCTTCTCTATGTATGCCTCTATGTTATGATCGTGCTCCATAACAACACCAGAAAAATCATGGATTCTGCAGGAGTTTTTAGAGGGGAGCGGTACAGGTTTTGAGCTCCAGTCGCCCTTTCTCGCTATGCTTTTAGTCATGTCACAAGGTGTAGCTCCCAGCATATGCATACCATCCGCACGATTGTTGCGACGTTCATTGCTTGATTTCCTTCGATGTGGAGGTTATCGCTAATTGAGGCGGGGTTTTGGCTCGCCCCTTTGGTTAAGCATTTCAGATATCAGGAGAGTGATGGATGCACGAAGAGGGCGCGACGGGGTGGAATTTTTAGATTTACTCTGCTATATTCATGGAGCTTATTAGACTGACTTTGGAGAAATTCTAGCTTGGTAAATTCATGATACGTTGGACCTTTATACGATTGTTTTCATTAATGCAGGGTGTTTATCCGATTAGTGGATTTTCGAAAATGGTTCATGTTTAATCAAAAGCTCCGTCCCCCAAATTCTAAGCACGGATTTGGAGTGTGGTAGTGACTATGACTAAGTTTGCGATTGCTCGCTCGCTCTTCTTTCTTAGCTTATCGGTAAACTTGGAATCCATGGTGGCTTCCCACTTACATACCGAGGAGAATAAGGTTCGAACCCAAAATAAAACCTTCCTTTAAGACATAGGGGAATGGGGAGATCCTTAGGAGAGAGGATAGAGATCAAGAAATCGCAAAAGCTGAAAGGCTCGTGTGTTTTTGGGTCTAGAAGGAAGCTGAGCTCGGTCGAACAATATGGGAACATATCAACCTTGTTCGAGTCGTAGGACAGGATCTGCTGGAGATAGAAAACCAAAGGTGCAACATTAGCAGGAACCTCCAATGGAACGGCTCTAAGTAATCTAGTGCCGATACTCGAGGGCCCACTACCCTTTCGGGGTTTTGGTACATTCGCAAACATAAAAGGAAAGTACAATGCTATCTAGTCTTGAAGGATCCAGAATGGGCCAGACAACACGCTATCCTTCTTATATGTCACCTTCAACTGAGAAGCATGTATCACGGTCCGTTTAATTTTGATGAAAATTTGACCGCGATGCATCCCCGGGATCGATCAGCCAATCGACCCGTGAATCATGAGGAAATGCGCCTAGGAATGGCCGAGCGGGCGGATGATCGACCAACCCTTGAATCGGGATATGATCCGGGACAGCCAGCGGATCGACTCATGATCGAGGAGGCACGACCAGGTGATCGTGCGGAACGGCCGGGCGGCCGATCCATGAACGACCCTGCACGAGCGAACGGGCGACTCGCGGATCGTGCAGGGCGATCGGGTGAACGAACGGGGGCTGATGCTGCACGACCGGGTGATCGACCCACGGATCGTGCTGAGCGGCCAAGCGGCCGAGCGATGAACGACCATGCACGATCGGGGGATCGATCCTCGAATCGTGGCGCTCGACCAAGCGAGCGACCAAGTGAACGAGCGGCATGGACGAGCGGGCGGACAGTGAACGATGCAGACTGGCCGGGCGATCGATCCCTGCACGATGCAGGATCGACCAGCGATCGACCAGCGCACGAGCAACGATCGGCCCGAACATGCCCAAGCGATCGATCAGGCGGGCGAGCGACGGTCAAACGCGGCGGGCTAACAATCTGGAAACTTCTAGCACGCCAGCTTTGACAAGTTGGTGGAAGTTGGCAAAGACTAGATGGACGGTGGCTGGCTTGAATGGGAAAAACACCAGCACGCCGGCCTTGACTAGTAGGTGAGCCGCCGTGAATAGTGATCCTCGGGGGACCACCTTGTGGCCGGCCATTTGTGTATAAATAGGGGGAGTGAACCCCTTGTAACGATAGACCCGAAAATTGAATGAGAAAGAAAGCTTCTCCTCACTCTCTCTTTGCCTTGATCGATAGTTGTGCTTGAGCTGAGTGTGTGAGCTATTCGGGTGAGAAGGCTGACTCGAGTGTGAATCTTGAGTGCCGCACGGTGCCGAGAGAACGTGTGATCAATCGGCCCGTGACAGTTGGTATCAGAGCGGTTCGATTCTCGGTGAGATGGCGAGAAGTCAAGGTGGTGCCGATCCAACGACGCACGAGACTGAGCAGTCTGTGGATGATCGTGCCGGACGGACCCTTGAGCCGACCGCGGCGCGAACGAGGCAGGAACGTGGGGTGTCCAGAGGAGTGACGCGGGATATGGAATACCGCATGAACAAGGTCGAGCAGATCTTGGAAGAGATTCGTGCCGGCAAAGGTGACGAGGAGGAGTCTAGCAACGAGGAGGAAGCCACGGATCGTAAGGGGCTGCGAGATGAGGTGCTCGAGCTTAGAGACGAAGTGGCTGAGCTCCGTGGTGAGTTGCTCGGTACTCTTACTTCTACCACGGACGAACATCGTGATGCCCTGGAAGCCATGATTGCGGCCTTGCGCGCGGAGATGGCCGAGTTAAAGACCAAGGTGCTGGTCTTAGAGGTGGCGTGTGCTCATGGCGCGGTGACCATGCACGCCGACCTTCGGGTTGATGTGCCGAAACCTAAGGAGTTCCATGGCTCGAGAGTAGCCAAGGAAGTTGATAACTTCCTCTATACCGTGAACCAGTACTTTGATGTCCGTGGTGAGACGGACGATCTTAGGCGGGTGAAGACGGTGGCCATGTACCTCAATGGCAATGCGTTGCTATGGTGGCGCAATAGGAAGACTGATCGTGAACAACCTCCCATTGAGACGTGGGAGACCTTTGAAGCTGAGTTCCGGAAACAATTCTACCCCGCCTATGCGGAGGAAGAAGCTCGTGAGGAGCTGCGACGCCTTGAACATAAGGCTGGGATTCGGGAATATGTAAGGAAGTTTTCTGAGTTGAAACTTCAAATCCCGTCCATGGCTGAAACCGAGGCATACTACCAATTCATTGGCGGCCTCAAGCCGTGGGTGAAGATGGAGCTCAAGCGACAAAATGCAACGACGCTCGCAGCGGCCATGACTGTGGCCGAAGGTATTCTTGAATATAGGTCCAGCCCGGCGGATCGGGCGGATTCCAAGCCTAGGGGCGGCAAGGCTGTTGCTGTGGGAGATCGAGCCAAACCACAACGACCCATGGTAGCCAAGCCACGACCGGCTTACCCTAGGGAACGTACAGAATATCGAGCGGAGTCGAGCCAAGCAAGCCAAATGAAAGGAAGGCGGCTCGAATGCTACAAATGTTCCGGCCCTCACTTCGCCCGGGATTGTCCTAACCAAGGCAAGGTCACGGCCATGAAGGTGACGGACAAGGGGAAGGCTACGGAGGGGCAAAGCGAAGAAGGGCGACCAGGGGAGGAAGCCCGGCTAGGATCGTTCAAGATCCTAAACAACATCGACATGCGAAATGTTGAGCCATCTACAAGGCTCATGTTTGTCGACGTGATGATCAATGGAATCAAGGTGAATGCCCTTGTGGATACGGGCGCCTCCGATCTGTTTATGTCGGATGAGGCGGCCAAGCAACTCAACTTGCAGGTCGAGAAGAGAGCCGGTTGGCTCAAGACGGTGAACTCGGAGGAGATCCCAACGAGCGGACTAGCCCGCAATGTGGAGATGCAGCTTGGGTCATTTCGATGCCAAGAATCAATCGAGGTAATCCCTATGGACGACTATGATCTTGTCCTAGGTATGGGATTCTTTGACAGGGTAAAGGCTTTTCCGATCCCGTCCTTCGGTTGCATAGTGATACTAGACCAGCGTGGTCAGTGCATCGTTCCGGCGCGACGTGAGTCCGGGCGGAACCAAAAGAACCTCTCGGCCATGCAAGTGTCGAAGGGTGTTCGAAGGGGCGAGACAACGTTCTTGGCAACTTTGGTGGCGGGTGATGCTGAGTGCGCCCCGGACCAAGTGCCGGGGGAAGTGGATGAGGTGCTAACCTCGTTCCCTGATGTAATGCCCTCGGAGCTACCCAAGAAGTTGCCACCCAAGAGGGAAGTCGATCATAGAATCGAGCTGGTCCCTGAGGCGCGACCTCCAGCCCTGGTGCCCTATCGTATGGCTCCCCCGGAACTTGAGGAAATGAGGAGACAACTCAAGGAGTTGCTCGAAGCTGGATATGTTCGACCATCCAAGTCTCCATTTGGTGCACCGGTCCTATTCCAAAAGAAACAAGATGGTTCACTCCGGATGTGCATCGATTACCGGGCGTTGAACAAATTGACGATCAAGAACAAGTATCCTATCCCGCTCATTGCAGACTTGTTCGATCAACTAGGTGGTGCACGATGGTTTACAAAGCTGGACTTGCGGTCAGGATATTACCAAGTAAGGATTGCCGAGGGGGACGAGCAGAAGACGGCGTGTGTGACGCGCTACGGCTCGTATGAATTCCTTGTCATGCCATTCGGCCTGACCAATGCCCCGGCCACATTCTGCACTTTGATGAACAAGGTATTACGACCCTTCCTTGATCAATTTGTGGTCGTTTATCTTGATGACATTGTAATATATAGTCAGACACTTGAGGATCATGTTGAACACCTCAAGTGCGTGTTCCAAGTTCTAAGGGAGAATGAGCTGTATGTAAAAAGGGAAAAGTGCGTGTTTGCACAACGGCAAGTCCCGTTCCTAGGGCATATTGTAGGGGAGGGACGTGTTCGAATGGACTCGGCCAAGATCCGGGCCATTGTCGAGTGGGAGCCTCCCACGAAGGTGCCGGAGCTGAGATCCTTCCTCGGATTGGCGAACTACTATCGCCGGTTCGTTCGGGGTTACTCGGAGATAGCCGTGCCACTCACGGACATGCTGAAGAAGAATCGACCGTGGGAGTGGACGGCGAAGTGCCAAGCGGCATTCGAGCGGCTGAAGCGAGCTATGGTCGAGGAACCTGTGTTGGTTTTGCCCGACTACTCCAAGCCGTATGAGGTTGAAACTGATGCCTCAGATTTTGCAATTGGCGGTGTCTTGATGCAGGATGGGCACCCAGTGGCGTTCGAGTCTCGAAAGCTGGACGAGACGGAGCGGCGATACACGGTCCAAGAGAAGGAGATGACGGCTGTTGTGCATTGTCTTCGCACATGGCGTCACTATCTCCTAGGATCACGGTTTGTGGTCCGAACAGATAATGTAGCCACGAGCTACTTCCAAACCCAGAAGAAGCTGAGCCCGAAACAAGCTCGGTGGCAAGACTTCCTGGCGGAGTTCGATTATGTGCTCGAGTACAAGCCAGGGAAGGCCAATTCTGTGGCGGACGCCTTGAGTCGAAAGGCGGAATTGGCGGCTGTGGGGAGCCGGCCAGATTGCTCTTGGAATGAGAGGATCAAAGACGGGTTACAACATGACCCGACGGCCAGAGCCCTTCTCGATTATACTCGGTCGGGCAAGACGAGGCGGTTTTGGTGTGAAGATGATCTTCTATACACCAAGGGGCGGCGACTATATGTGCCGCTCTACGGGAACCTAAGGCGAGAAATATTGAAGGAGTGCCATGACACAACGTGGGCAGGACATCCAGGGATCCACCGCACATTGGCACTTGTGGAAGATCGATATTTCTGGCCTCAACTCCGAGATGATGTCGAAGCCTATGTGCGGACTTGCCTGGTATGCCAGCAGGACAAGTTGGAGCAAAGGGCGCCGGCTGGATTGTTGGAGCCGCTGCCCATTCCCGAACGTCCTTGGGAGAGTATCTCCATGGACTTCATTGTGGGGCTGCCTAAGTCCGATGGCTGCCAAACGATCATGGTGATTGTCGATCGTTTCTCCAAATATGCGACTTTCGTGCCAACGTCGAAGGAATGCCCAGCTACAGAAGCAGCCAAGCTGTTCATGAAGCACATTGTCAAGTATTGGGGTATTCCTCGATCGATCGTGAGCGATCGCGACCCCCGGTTCACGGGGAAATTCTGGTCCGAGCTGTTCAAGCTGATGGGGACGGACCTCAAATTCTCAACCAGTTTGCATCCGCAAACCGATGGCCAAACGGAGCGGGTAAATGCAATCCTGGAAGTTTACTTGCGGCATTATGTGAATGCCACTCAGAGCAATTGGGCGAAGCTGATGGATGTTGCCCAATTCTCTCACAACTTGCAGCGGAGTGAGTCCACTGGCAAGAGTCCCTTCGAGATTGTGATGGGGCAGCAACCGCTCACTCCGAGCACGGTTGCAACGGGCTACAAGGGGAGTAGTCCGGCGGCTTACAAAAGCGCGCAGGAATGGCTAGAACGTGCTGACATAGCACGGGCTTGTTTACAAAGGGCGGCCGAACGAATGAAGAAATGGGCGGACAAGAAGCGGCGGCATGTCGAGTACCAAGTTGGTGATCGCGTGCTAGTCAAGATGCATCAGGTTCTGCGATATAAGAACGTGCATAAGGCGTTGATTCGTCGGTATGAGGGGCCGTTCCTAGTGATCAAGCGTGTTGGACCCGTGGCGTACAAGCTGGAGATGCCGGCTAAACTGAAGGTACACCTGGTGTTCCACGTGAGTATGCTTAAGCCATACAATGAGGATGAGGCTGAGCTTGATCGTGGGGATTCACAACGAGCGCCCATTGGAGCGAAGACATCCTACGATCGGGAGATTGAGAAGATCCTGGCTGATCGAATGATTGAGAAGAGGTATCGAAAACCAAAGATGGAGTACTTGATCCATTGGCGTGGCCTCACCGAGGAGGAAGCTACTTGGGAGCCGGAGGAAGCTCTTTGGCAATTTCGTGAGGAAATCAAGTTATTCCAGGAGGTTCGTGGCAACGAGGGCGTTGCCCGAATTGCTGCGGGAGAGTATCACGGTCCGTTTAATTTTGATGAAAATTTGACCGCGATGCATCCCCGGGATCGATCAGCCAATCGACCCGTGAATCATGAGGAAATGCGCCTAGGAAAGGCCGAGCGGGCGGATGATCGACCAACCCTTGAATCGGGATATGATCCGGGACAGCCAGCGGATCGACTCATGATCGAGGAGGCACGACCAGGTGATCGTTGTTGACACCTGATTTTTGACCATTTATTATTGTGATTTTTATTCTTTAAAATTAATTAAAAATATCAAAAAAGGTCATAAAAATCACAAAATCAACTTTGGAAGCCTTGGCCTAGCCTCGGGGACCAATTTTGAACAAAAAAATATTTTTTGGTATTTTATAATATTTTTCGAATTTATTTAATTATAAAAATACCCAAAAAATCAGAAAAATACCATTCGTGGTCAGAAAAATACACAAAAATATTCAATAATTTTGTTTTAATTTCATCTTCAAGTGTGTCACCTTAAATCTTGAAAATTCGGCTCGGGTCACTATGTTTCTTCACAAACATAAACTCGAACCGAGCAAAAAAATTCCTTTGCGAGTCTTTTAATTTTCAATTCTCACTTTTTATAAGCCATGACATTGAATCATAAAGGCTAGAAGTGCAATTGGGTCAATTTGCCCTCCAATTTGATCAATTTTAACCAAAAGGGCTTAATTGCATATTTTTCTTTCGATTAGTCCCCGGTTTCACGGATCTTGAATTTCACACGGGCATACCCATTAAAATTCAACACCTCTACCCATAATTTTCATCATGCCCAATCCATTAGCGGCCTCAATTCAGGCTAATTTGGTCGTTTGGATGTATACATATGCTCTACGTATTTATACGTCATATGTATTTATACGTTATGCGTATTTATACTATTTGGTAACCTCTTTAACTCTTGTAATAATAATAATGGTTATTATTTTTAACACCTTTGTTAGTGCTTTTTTAAATAGCATTTTTGTATTGTGAGTGCTATTGTTAGTGCTATTTTTAAATGTCATTTATTTGTGTTATAAATTGTGAGTGCAATTGTTAGTGCTATTTTTAAATGACATTTATTTATCATAAATTGTGAGTGCTATTGTTAGTGCTATTTTTAAATGGCATTTATTTATCATAAATTGTGAGTGCTATTATTAGATAGAATTTATAATTGTTAGTGCTATTTTTAAATAGCATTTTTGTATTATAAATTGTGAGTGCTATTGTTAGTGCTATTTTTAAATAGCATTTTTGTATTATAAATTGTGAGTGCTATTGTTAGTGCTATTTTTAAATGTCATTTATTTGTGAGTGCTATTTTTAGAAAGTATTTATTATTTGTGAGTGCTATTTTATAATACAATTTATTGGAAGGAATTTTTGGCTATAAAAGGAGGGCAAGAGTTTTGAGGTTGGGGGGGAGACATTTTGTAGAGTGTGCAAATTTTTGAGAGCTTAGAGAGAAGAACACAAACACTCTCTATATTCTCATCATCTTGAATGAGCAAAATATACTAAGTTCGAAATATTGATTCCGCATATTGCTAGCACAATTGTTGTGGAGTTATTAGTCGTCTCCCCGTTCGTCAATTGGTGGTGCGTCCGAACTAGATGCCTAACACTTGTGGAGGCTGAGATCGAAGAACATCGAACCGACACCTCCGTTCAAGCACGCTACGAGAGGTAATCTATTTACTCCCTTTGAGGCTTTGTGATTTTTTTTTCGATTGAAATGCACGAAGTACGCCTCTGGAGATACATGTATGGGTTGTTATTTATTTCCGCTACGTGTTACGTGGATCCCAACAGTGGTATCAGAGCCGATCCTTAGGTGTTTTCGTGCATTTAATTGATTTTTTGCAATTTTTGCAATACTATGGCCAATATGTATTAACGAATTGTTCGTCTTACATGGCTAATGGAGGTTGATTATTTTATATGATAAATTAATCAACGTAGCAAAAATTGAGACTAAATCAATTTTGAATCGAAAATTTATGGCTATCTTATTTTACATAAAAATTCTGAATATGATTCAACGTAGAATTTTTATTGTGCCTTCCTAAGTTTTAAATTGTGAATTTATTACTTACGTGGAAGGGTGGTGATCATGGAAAAATCCCTAATCAATGTGATTGATGTATATATGAATGTATGATGATTATTTATATATTTGGGGTTGTAGTTATTAAATGGAGGCTGCGTACTCCTTTTATTTTTCATGTAATCTTTATTTTTAGCATAGTCAATTGTTGATGTAAATGCTACGAGGATTACGTGGGGGAGTCTTTTAAGTCGGCGAGCTCTTTGGGGCCCAATTCTTGAAGAGTTCAAGAAACCAAGAAGAAACGAAGAGCGGCTCTCCGTTATTAAAATATTAAAATGATTAAATATGGTCTCATTGGCTCGAGACCCATTAAATCATAATTCCATGATCACCACGTAGGATAGATGTTTATGTGATTGACATCTATTTATTTATTATGATTACGTGAGCATGTTAAACTGGTTAATGTGCAAAGTCAGACCTACATCACCCCAAACTTGCGCCTGCATGAAATCTTGAATAGGAAAATCACTCGCGTTAGGTACCGAAAGGGCGTTGGTAATGGCACCGACGTAACCAAGTCCCCGAACCCAAAATCTCTGGTTCTGCAGAATTGATCGATCCCTCCCAATCGATCAGTAAGGTTTCCGGTCTACCCTCCAAGAAAGACCGGTGGCGACTCCAAATGCATGCACAAGTTGCACATGCCACCACGACCACACTAAGGTCGAAAGCGATCGACTGTTATCGTCGAATCCCTTTGAAAAATACTCCCGCCGCGATTTGGTATGGGCCTGGGAGGGCCTGCGCCGATCCAAGACCCGCGATCGGTAATCCATTAGCCGCGTCCGCTTTCGGACGGGTCGCGACAGCTGGCGACTCCACTGGGGACTCTTGTTCTAGAACCTATGGTTCTAGACCTCAAGTGGACTTAGGCCGTAATTAAAACGCTGAGTGATTTTTCTAACCCTGCAGGCGCTCTTGAAGGTGAGGTAAGTCCGCTCATGGTAGGTGTTATATGTTTTTGCAGATTGGAGAGATAAGGGGTGTAGTCCGTGATTAACATTGTCTTATGCAGGTTGGCGTAGGAATGTATGTTGTATGGATGATTTGAAGCGCCGATTGATAAACTGTTGTGCATGACTTGCATTGTGATACTCACAACACATGAACACACACAATCGCGCCTAAAACCCCGGGCGCCGCCTATAGGAAAACAATATAAGGGATTGAAAATGGAATCTCCGTGAGGAAAAAAACGGGGTAATCCACTTTTCAATTCCGCTCATTTCGAATTATGGATTGGGTCCCAATGCAACGATAGTTGTGCAATGGAATCTACCCTTTCTAGAACTCGAGGTGGGAGCCTTGGCCTTAGGTTCCAAACCCTATCTTGATTCTTAGAGCCAAACCTCACTGGTCTCATGCGTATGTATGTGAATGATTGGTACACCTCGAAACCAAAAGGTCATTCAGCGCCGCTTATGAATCAAAATCCAAAAACTTGTTTGAAGAATCAATCGCGAGTTGAAACGAACCAGGATGGCATGGAAAAGCGCTGGACCACCTTGGAGAGTCAACTGACGAGGGCAAATGCCTCTTGACCGGGCAACCGAATCAAGGATAAGGACGTGTCATTCCTAATTGATTTTCAATCAGATAATGACATAATATTTTATATCTCTTTCTCTCAGGATAAGATGGTTAAAGACCAACAAAAGGGAGCTTGCCTTCCCTACAAAATGGAAAGGAGTGCACCTTCATCGGGCATCACCCATTGGGTTTGCAAAAACAAGATGGATTTATTGTGATGAGCCTTAAGTAGACAACGTGAAGCTGGGGCAACCTAATTTGGATCGACTCTCCCTAAGTCGAAAAAGTTGTATCCGTTCCAAATCGGATTGACCGGTTCACGAGTTGATATGGTTTTCCATTCTTGCAGGTGATGACAAAAATGAATGGGACCACTGAAAAATTTCCAGCATCTTGGATGCCAGAAGTGACCAGAGCGGGGATAGTAAATCCGTAATCGTTTCAATTAAAGCTCCTTACGCGGTGATTGACTCTTTCACTCCTTTCATCGCGCAGGTTGTTGAAGTACTCAATCACGAGTAAACCCATTTTTGCGGATGTCAAATAGCCTGAATGCGTCAATGCAGCAAAATGCAAAAGGGAGTTAGCTGGGGCAAGCGTCACCTAGCTACGACAAATCACGCCCAATTGGGGCAAGCGAATCATTTGTGCGCCGGACAAAGAATAACGTTTATTCTCTAGCAAAATCAATGGACGCAACTGTAGAGTCGTCCGCATCAGAATTAAACCCAAGATACGAATATGGGTGAACGGTAACCTTGTATCGTTCCATTTTGGTCTTCGAAGACCACATGCCTAACATGAGTTTTTACTCATTTAACAGGGAGTCGTTGGCACCGAAAGCCTCAAAAGAAAAGAACTCGCCAACGAGGAGGCGAATAAAGCTATTGACCTTGGGAGTCAGCACTCCAAGAAATGGTCTTTGATTATAAGACCTAGTGGAGGGTAAAAAGTGTCGCTCCTACGTCCCGTGCTTTGACATGCATTTTGATAAGATTTTCTTTTTTTCCTTGAATAAAAGGAACCTTGAAGAATGGCGCTGGAATGCGCCCAAAAACACAAATGGATCTCCTCTGGGGCAAATCCTTGAGAATGATTCTTCGCCAACCAAACGGAGGGATCAGGACCACAAGATGGAGGGCCAGATTCTGCAAGCCGCGCGTTTGTGTTCAAATGAAAACGCCAAGCAAGAACAATGCGGTATCGTTCCAATTGGTCTTGAATTTTGGAACACAAACTGACACTTATTGTTTGTTTTTGACAGGGGCTTGCCATCAGGGCAAAACGGGTTTTCACATCCCATGTATTACCCGTTGGAAATACATGACCAAGGGTAAATTGTATCGTTCGAATTTTTTGAAAAATTCGTGAACGTACAATAACATGTTTCTTCTGCATTTTCAGGGATCTCCAGCCTCTGGGGACAGGTAAGTATCCCTTTCCCCAATCCACTAAAGATGTTGAATAAAAAAACAGAGAAGAAAAGAAAAGCCTTCAGAATCTGATGTCTAGAAAAGACATAGAATTCAAACTTCATTGGCATTCATGTTTTAAAACAAGAGGTTGTCTGAACATGAATAAGGACATGCATAGTGCATCTTAAAATCCCCTTGGCGGGTAAAATTTTTGGAGAAAATGAAAGAAATTTTTTCCAATCAAAAGTTCAAAACTTTCAAAAGGATGTTTTCTCAAACGAGAGGCGAAAACCTAATCCAAACATGTCCAACACACACTTGAGAGATGAGTGGAGTGGGCAGATAGCAAAATCTGGGTCTACGGAGGTAGGGACCATTTGCAGCGATTACATGGGTTGGGACGACGGAGGCATTCGTTTCATATCCCCAAACACTACAGGTGACCGTTGATAAACCCATTTGAACGACGCTTTTCATTCTTAACCCTGTCAAGAGCCACCCCACACCGGGGCAAAAAGGAAGTAAGTCCAGCAGCGTCAGGAGAAAATGGTTAGAAATTTTCTTGCTCGGACTAACATTAATCTTTGTGTATTGTTTATATGGTAATCCAAGTGCCATAGGATGACGAGAAGCATTCATTCTCTATCCCACACACCGAATCCTTTGCACAGCCAACTTAAGCCTGCGAATTCATTTCATAAACCCCTATTGGTGATCATGGCATGTTTCAAGATAGAAACTGCATCACTCCAAGAACGGAAGAATCCAAGAGATGGGATTTATAGAAAAATTTCATATCGGCGTTTAAATGTGCTATGATTCAAGTTGTATATCTAGCACAATTTTCTGAACATCATGGTTCCAAAGGAAAAGAAAAGGCGGGATTTCAACAAAGAAAAATCCCCAGCAGCAAGAAAAAGCAAAGTGCCTGGTAAAAGCAAGGCCGATGCTCGTGAAAACTGTTTGATTGATCCCCAATAAAGCCTAGTTGGGAAGAAAGAAAAACCCATAAAGGAGTCAGATCAAGAAGACTGCTCCCCAAATGATGTCAGCCGTGGTGCAAAAACACGGACAGAATTGTCAATCTCTTAATACCACAAGAGACGTTCTCTAAAGGACTTGTGCACACCTCAAAAGCGGTTGCACACCTCAAAAATTGAAGATGCAGAATGGAAAAGACATGTGACAAGTTTGCAATGATCACCAATGCCAATCCCCTCACAAATTCTGGGCCAAAAACAAGCCTTTTTCGGTCCCCAATCCTACAAATGTTACAACCCTGAAACAGTCTTCTCTGACTAAGACACTTGGGTTAACATATTGCTTAGCTCGAAGAAGTACGAGCAAGACTATTTCTTCCTCATTTTGCAGGGTTCTTGACTTGTAAACCCGGAGCAGATGGTGAAGACTTTCATTCAATGGCCTCGACTCCAAAGCGGGTCCCCTTTGAAAACCAATATCCAAGCCTAACATTACGGTCCCGTGGAAGAGCTCCCGACCGATCAAAATGTATGCGCTGCGAATGAGCCTAAAACCTAGGCACAGGTTAGTAGGAAATTGAGTGCATCCCCTATAAAAAAAAACCACTATCGCAAAACAGGTGAGAAGACCTCCTTGTCGAGAAATATTCCAATTGATGTTTTGAACAAACTCTTTTTGGAAGTTTCAAATTGTTGGATCCAGATTTTCCGCGCAAGGGATTTGTGATCACATTTGCATGTTGCAAGAATGCTTTGGATAACCTCCAGCAGCAAAATGCACATTTCATGATTAAAACTTAAATCATACGGTTTTGTCAAAATGGACAGCCGTGGTCTTCCCAAAGATTACTAACGTTTTCTTGGTGAAGAAAAATCTTTCAGGCTCAAACTTCTGCAGGATACCTGGAGAACCCAGCTCTCAGAATGTCGCCTCAACGGACCCAAGTGAAGCTTTGTCAAGATAAAATCTTTCACTGCTTCAAAATTGAATTCCCGGCAAATTTCGGGATCTTGCAAAAGAAAGGGTGATGATAGAACCCTTTTTCAAAAGAAGTCAGCAAACTGTCCCAGCAGGACGTGGAGAATCCTCGTCCTAGGACACCCTTTTCAAAACTTAGGCAGTCTCATCGGATGTGGAAAACCCTCGTCATGAGACACCTTTTCAAATATCAAACTGTCTCATCGGACGTGAAAAACCCTCGTCATGAGACACCTCTTCAAAATTCAGGAAGTCTCATCGGACGTGGAGAACCCTCGTCATGAGACCCCTTTTCAAAATATCAAACAGTCTCATCGGACGTGGAGAACCCTCGTCATGAGACCTCTTTTCAAATATCAAACAGTCTCATCGGACGTGGAGAACCCTCGTCATGAGACCCATTTTCAAATTCAGGCAGTCTCATCGGACGTGGAGAACCCTCGTCATGAGACCCATTTTCAAATTTAGGCAGTCTCATCGGACGTGGAGAACCCTCGTCATGAGACCCATTTTCAAATTTAGGCAGTCTCATCGGACGTGGAAAACCCTCGTCATGAGACCCCTTTTCAAAACTTAGGCAGTCTCATTGGACGTGGAGGACCCTCGTCATGAGATCCCTTTTCAAAGTCAAAACCAAGGTAGATACCGCCTGAAGGGTCAAATCAATGGTAGATACCGCCTGAAGGGTCAAATCAAGGTAGAAACCGCCTGAAGGGTCAATCAAAGGTAGATACCGCCTGAAGGGTCAAACCAAGGTAGATACCGCCTGAAGGGTCAAACCAAGGTAGAAACCGCCTGAAGGGTCAACTCAAGGTAGATACCGCCTGAAGGGTCAAACAAAGGTAGAAACCGCCTGAAGGGTCAAACCAAGGTAGAAACCGCCTGAAGGGTCAAACCAAGGTAGAAACCGTCTGAAGGGTCAACTTAAGGTAGAAACCGCCTGAATGGTCAAACCACGGTAGATACCGCCTGAAGGGTCAAATATGGTAGAAACCGCCTGAAGGATCAGCCTAATGGTCCGATCCACCATACGGATCAAAACCTTGACAAATTCCAGACACGGAAAGAGTCGTTTCCCTAGGTAAACCTTACAGTAGGTGAACCATTTCTGGTTCGATCCACTATACGGATCAAAATCCTTGGCAAATCCCAAAGTGTGGGACGCGCCTTCCTTAGGTTCCTACCAGTTAGGAATCCCATAATGGTATGACCTACCATACAGGTCAGAGCTTAATCTCCCTAGGATATTCTGAATGACGAGTCCTAGGTATCTGCTTGAAAGTTGTCGCAACCGGCAGCATCTGACAGGTGAGCTTCAGGTAAGCCTCTCTCACTCCGGCCCATGTTCAAATTGTTAAAGCAAACCGGGGATTAATTTGAGCTTTCATCAAAGGGCCTTAAGCGATCCAATGTCGTAGCATTTCTTCTCTCATTTTCCCAGTTGAGTCGGTTAGAAATCAGGTGCCACCTTATCTTTGAGAGAAACCTCTAACGAGATTCCTCTCAAAGAGGGGCAGCTGTTGACACCTGATTTTTGACCATTTATTATTGTGATTTTTATTCTTTAAAATTAATTAAAAATATCAAAAAAGGTCATAAAAATCACAAAATCAACTTTGGAAGCCTTGGCCTAGCCTCGGGGACCAATTTTGAACAAAAAAATATTTTTTGGTATTTTATAATATTTTTCGAATTTATTTAATTATAAAAATACCCAAAAAATCAGAAAAATACCATTCGTGGTCAGAAAAATACACAAAAATATTCAATAATTTTGTTTTAATTTCATCTTCAAGTGTGTCACCTTAAATCTTGAAAATTCGGCTCGGGTCACTATGTTTCTTCACAAACATAAACTCGAACCGAGCAAAAAAATTCCTTTGCGAGTCTTTTAATTTTCAATTCTCACTTTTTATAAGCCATGACATTGAATCCTAAAGGCTAGAAGTGCAATTGGGTCAATTTGCCCTCCAATTTGATCAATTTTAACCAAAAGGGCTTAATTGCATATTTTTCTTTCGATTAGTCCCCGGTTTCACGGATCTTGAATTTCACACGGGCATACCCATTAAAATTCAACACCTCTACCCATAATTTTCATCATGCCCAATCCATTAGCGGCCGCAATTCAGGCTAATTTGGTCGTTTGGATGTATACGTATGCTCTACGTATTTATACGTCATATGTATTTATACGTTATGCGTATTTATACTATTTGGTAACCTCTTTAACTCTTGTAATAATAATAATGGTTATTATTTTTAACACCTTTGTTAGTACTTTTTTAAATAGCATTTTTGTATTGTGAGTGCTATTGTTAGTGCTATTTTTAAATGTCATTTATTTGTGTTATAAATTGTGAGTGCAATTGTTAGTGCTATTTTTAAATGACATTTATTTATCATAAATTGTGAGTGCTATTGTTAGTGCTATTTTTAAATGGCATTTATTTATCATAAATTGTGAGTGCTATTATTAGATAGAATTTATAATTGTTAGTGCTATTTTTAAATAGCATTTTTGTATTATAAATTGTGAGTGCTATTGTTAGTGCTATTTTTAAATAGCATTTTTGTATTATAAATTGTGAGTGCTATTGTTAGTGCTATTTTTAAATGTCATTTATTTGTGAGTGCTATTTTTAGAAAGTATTTATTATTTGTGAGTGCAATTTTATAATACAATTTATTGGAAGGAATTTTTGGCTATAAAAGGAGGGCAAGAGTTTTGAGGTTGGGGGGAAGACATTTTGTAGAGTGTGCAAATTTTTGAGAGCTTAGAGAGAAGAACACAAACACTCTCTATATTCTCATCATCTTGAGTGAGCAAAATATACTAAGTTCGAAATATTGATTCCGCATATTGCTAGCACAATTGTTGTGGAGTTATTAGTCGTCTCCCCGTTCGTCAATTGGTGGTGCGTCCGAACTAGATGCCTAACACTTGTGGAGGCTGAGATCGAAGAACATCGAACCGACACCTCCGTTCAAGCACGCTACGAGAGGTAATCTATTTACTCCCTTTGAGGCTTTGTGATTTTTTTTTCGATTGAAATGCACGAAGTACGCCTCTGGAGATACATGTATGGGTTGTTATTTATTTCCGCTACGTGTTACGTGGATCCCAACAGTGGTATCAGAGCCGATCCTTAGGTGTTTTCGTGCATTTAATTGATTTTTTGCAATTTTTGCAATACTATGGCCAATATGTATTAACGAATTGTTCGTCTTACATGGCTAATGGAGGTTGATTATTTTATATGATAAATTAATCAACGTAGCAAAAATTGAGACTAAATCAATTTTGAATCGAAAATTTATGGCTATCTTATTTTACATAAAAATTCTGAATATGATTCAACGTAGAATTTTTATTGTGCCTTCCTAAGTTTTAAATTGTGAATTTATTACTTACGTGGAAGGGTGATGATCATGGAAAAATCCCTAATCAATGTGATTGATGTATATATGAATGTATGATGATTATTTATATATTTGGGGTTGTAGTTATTAAATGGAGGCTGCGTACTCCTTTTATTTTTCATGTAATCTTTATTTTTAGCATAGTCAATTGTTGATGTAAATGCTACGAGGATTACGTGGGGGAGTCTTTTAAGTCGGCGAGCTCTTTGGGGCCCAATTCTTGAAGAGTTCAAGAAACCAAGAAGAAGCGAAGAGCGGCTCTCCGTTATTAAAATATTAAAATGATTAAATATGGTCTCATTGGCTCGAGACCCATTAAATCATAATTCCATGATCACCACGTAGGATAGATGTTTATGTGATTGACATCTATTTATTTATTATGATTACGTGAGCATGTTAAACTGGTTAATGTGCAAAGTCAGACCTACATCACCCCAAACTTGCGCCTGCATGAAATCTTGAATAGGAAAATCACTCGCGTTAGGTACCGAAAGGGCGTTGGTAATGGCACCGACGTAACCAAGTCCCCGAACCCAAAATCTCTGGTTCTGCAGAATTGATCGATCCCTCCCAATCGATCAGTAAGGTTTCCGGTCTACCCTCCAAGAAAGACCGGTGGCGACTCCAAATGCATGCACAAGTTGCACATGCCACCACGACCACACTAAGGTCGAAAGCGATCGACTGTTATCGTCGAATCCCTTTGAAAAATACTCCCGCCGCGATTTGGTATGGGCCTGGGAGGGCCCGCGCCGATCCAAGACCCGCGATCGGTAATCCATTAGCCGCGTCCGCTTTCGGACGGGTCGCGACAATCGTGCGGAACGGCCGGGCGGCCGATCCATGAACGACCCTGCACGAGCGAACGGGCGACTCGCGGATCGTGCAGGGCGATCGGGTGAACGAACGGGGGCTGATGCTGCATGACCGGGTGATCGACCCACGGATCGTGCTGAGCGGCCAAGCGGCCGAGCGATGAACGACCATGCACGATCGGGGGATCGATCCTCGAATCGTGGCGCTCGACCAAGCGAGCGACCAAGTGAACGAGCGGCATGGACGAGCGGGCGGACAGTGAACGATGCAGACTGGCCGGGCGATCGATCCCTGCACGATGCAGGATCGACCAGCGATCGACCAGCGCACGAGCAACGATCGGCCCGAACATGCCCAAGCGATCGATCAGGCGGGCGAGCGACGGTCAAACGCGGCGGGCTAACAATCTGGAAACTTCTAGCACGCCAGCTTTGACAAGTTGGTGGAAGTTGGCAAAGACTAGATGGACGGTGGCTGGCTTGAATGGGAAAAACACCAGCACGCCGGCCTTGACTAGTAGGTGAGCCGTCGTGAATAGTGATCCTCGGGGGACCACCTTGTGGCCGGCCATTTGTGTATAAATAGGGGGAGTGAACCCCTTGTAACGATAGACCCGAAAATTGAATGAGAAAGAAAGCTTCTCCTCACTCTCTCTTTGCCTTGATCGATAGTTGTGCTTGAGCTGAGTGTGTGAGCTATTCGGGTGAGAAGGCTGACTCGAGTGTGAATCTTGAGTGCCGCACGGTGCCGAGAGAACGTGTGATCAATCGGCCCGTGACAGTGGGTAATGCTTCTATAAAGAACGACCAAAGCTAGGGGGCCTAGAGCGACATCCCTTCCTCTCGCGAGATTGGACACAAGAACGAGGTAATCTTTAGATACCTTTATGGTTAGGCTAAAGAACAGATATTTCAACAACCAAAAAAGGAGGAAGACTGTTTGCTCAGCAAGTGTAACAGTACTAGAGGTTTTGCAATGAAGATGCAAGAACTTTTCGTAGGCAAGGAAAGCATAAGGAGTAGAGTAATACTCTAAGGTTTCCAGATTTACGGCAGACGTACCATGGGTAGCCAGACCAGTGATGGTAAAAACATCCATAAGGGTTATCGACATGGTGCCCCACGGGAAAAAGAAGCAGCTGGTTGATGAGGATCAGAAGCTTGTAATGGAGCCTAATAGACCTCTGTTTAAGTCATGAGATAGCAAACTAACCTCAAGAGCTGTCCTTATGTTTGCTGTCGCCCAGGCAGCTGTAATTAGTGGGTCAGTTTTAAGTCGATGAAACCAGGCAAGGAATGTCTCATCAGGAACAAAAAGCTTCGGAATCGCGGAGACGGAAGCGACCAGATGTCTCACAGAGAGGAAGCTTGAATAGGGAATTTCTCACTCCGATGTATTGGAAAACAAGCTTGGAGAGGCGCTGGAACGGATAAATGGGTTCGAAGACCGGGTCCTAGAATAAACCCAAAATATTCCTTAGAAGTGTTCAACAATTCGAAGAAGCAATCACCTTTGCTTTTGTCCTTCAGTTTATCGAAGCGGCTGATCAGTTGTTTCGGGTCAAGGGCAAAAGATGAAGATGCCATGAGAAATGATGAGGCAAAGAACCAGAAGGGGTTTAGAGTTTTAAGACGATAGAGAAAGACGACGATTTGAGAGCTTTCTATCCGAAAAGGCACTACAGACCAGAAAATCGATGCGTTGTAGAAAAGTTGGAATGATTACACTTCAGGAAAAGGAAATCAAAAAGTCTCATGTGACCAGTGTTGTGGCTAGCGTTATCACCCAGAGGGGGGTGAATAGGTGATTATAGTGCAATTTAAAAGTTTTTCGCGGAATATCAATTGCACATGCATTTTTATAACGTTTCAGACAATGGCAACACAGTATAACAATATAAATAGTTCTGTGCAGTTCTACTATCATAGTTTATATAATATGATCAGAGTAGAGATAGAGAAGACTGCACATAAGGTTTATAGTGGTTCGGTTTTGGTTAAGCCTACGTTCACTTCTTCGGCTATCAGCTAATCGGCTGGATTCTACTAGTAAACTGCTCGAGAGGTTACAGCTTAGTGATCCCCTTGACACGCAGGATACCACACCTAGTGCTCAACACTCTTTTGTACACCTCCTCACAATTACAATGGATGAATCAAGAAATGTGTATGAAATGAAGTACTCTCGATCTAAGAATTATAAAGACTTTTCCCTCTTAACGCCGACCCTTTTTATCCCTTCGACCTTAAGATGTCTTTAATACTCCTCCGCCTCCAATCTACCCGTTGCAAGGCTTCTAGAAGAGGTCACTCCAAAACTTCCCGTTTGGACAAGACATACCAAAAGAAGATCTCGTAGCCGTTGGCATCGCCAAAGGAAAGTCTTCCCCGTTCGGATCAAATCGTCCATACAATTATGATCCTGGGTTTCCATAGATGATTTCACTCATTTGGAAGGTTGTATGTTTGTCTCCTTGATTTCGCATCATTGATTGATCTCTATCCCTAAGAATCCTCAAGAATGATCCAGTTCGATTGTATCCGTTGTAGTCTTTCAAATAAGCACATTTGAAAGTCATCTTCAAGTTCTGATTACTGCACATGAACTTCACTCAGAGCTTGAGCATCAGTCCAACGTCTGAGCTATCCTCGCTCAACGTTCAATGTCTGAGTTATCCCCACTCAACGTCTGAGCTCCAACCAGCATCTGAGTCCCTCAGAAATCTCATCCGAGCAAAACTTTTTTGACGAATTCAATCTTGTGCATCCCCGCACCAAAGGATAATCTGCCAAACAAGTATTCCAGGGCATTATCTCGAAAACTTAAGAGTACTTGGATTGTTTTGTTAACTTCAAAATCACCTAGGGATTTTTCTCAACAATCTCCCAATTTTTGATGATGACAAAACTATCCACAAAAGTAACAATGATTTTGATAAAAAGAGTAAGCAACTAGAATTTAGTTACTCTCAATATAATCTTGCTAATAAAGGATTTCAACAATCTGCGCTTTACACTTTCTAGCAAGAATAAGTTCTGATGTCAATATTCTCACAATATAAGTAGTCTCAGAACTTGCGATAATGCTTAAGATTTAGAGATTAAGCACAAGTATAGTTTCAGAGCATTGTCATGTGATTCTTCTTGATTTTACATGAAACTTAATCACATGTATGACAAACTTGAGCAGCATAATAATAATGATCATATTACTAGTGATATGAAATTGCTACACAAAGGCTCAAACATGTATGTGAGTATGAGCTTTCTACTTAGTAGCTCATAGCTTATATATGAGCGTATTGATTGTGATATATACTTACTATACAATAGCTTAGAGCTTGCATGTGAACATATTGCTTATGATATAAAGTTAATATGCGATAGCTTAGAACTTGCAGCTTAACACATGCTCAGATCACAACAATTTTAACATGCTCAAGTTAACCTGTTTTGGCAGATGTGTTGCCAAACATACATATTAATAAAATGCTCATAGCAAGGAACTTGTTCACCTATTTGGCTTAGAAAAGAAATTGTATTTATTTTCAGATCTTATTCCTACTGAACATAGTGAAAGTACATTTTACTAGTTCCATCTTTTCAGCTTTGTAAACCTGTGTGAATATCATGTTTGTATGTATTCTCACATAACTGTTGTACCTGAAACAACTTATCATTCACAGAATATGATATTCACAGAACAATCATAGTCATAGATATATCCACGGAGATAAATGTCTACAATAAATATCTTCTGTGTAGACTTGTTCCTGTATATGATCATGACTTATTGTATAAGTCACATTTGTATCTCTTATCTCCTCATGTTTGATAACTTAACTTTTGTGTAACTTTCTCCCCCTTTTTGTCATCAGCACAAAAGGGTAAGTGAATGACCAACACGGTCAAACACATAGATGGAGTAATACTCCCCCTGAACATATGATTCATCTAGTAAAGCATAAACAGTAGTATAAATACTCCCCCTAAATGATTTAACATTAAAAAGCAGGGTTAAGGAAAGTATTGAAATAAAAACCAAATAAACGTCCAAAATTTGCAAGTACATTACCAAAGGAAAAAATGTCAAACGAACAACCAAAACATCAAAAAGATTAAACACATTTAAGAAAAAAAAATTAGTCTTTTGATGGTGGCTGAGAGGTTGCAGAGGTTGGTTGGGCTTGGTTTTGGGGGATCTGGACCAGGACAAACTGTGAAATCCGACTGAATTTCTGATTAAGATCCTCATTCAGTTGAAGAATAGCCATGTCCATCTGTGCAAGCTGAGAGGCGAAAAATTCTTGAGCAGACTGATTTCTCAATGCAATTGCAGCTTCTATCTTAGCATTCAGACCTTCAATCTCTGAATGGAGAGAGTCTCGAATGTTGGTCAATTTCTGATCCAGAGCTCTCTGATTTAGTAATAGTTCTCTGAGAAGGTCTGTGTCTGTGGCTTAATCTGTGTCATCAGTCTGAGTACCTACATTTGAAGACTCCCCCTGAGTTCTAACCAATGGCTCAGATGATGAGACTGACTTGCATGGGGAAGCTGCAACACCGGCAGCATGGAGATCCACTTCGACATCTTCCCCTTCAGACATGGCTGCTTGATGAGTTACCCCTTCAGTTCTGAGAAAATTAGATACGTTGACTCGGGCAATTTCTTCAACCTGTTTTCGAGCCGCTTCTTCAGCTTCCCTTTCCAATATTTCTTTTTCTTTTTGTGCCTTCTTCTTTCTCTCTTCTTCTCTAGCTTGTACTTCCTACTCCTCTAAATCTCTTGTCGGGACATCCACATGGGTTGATTTCACTATGGTCCTTACCAAATCTTCGAGTTCATTTTCACTCACCAATGAGCTGTCAGAGTCATGTTCCTTCTCAATTCTTTCAAGTAGTACTCTGGCAAGCTTTCTCTTTTTGAGAGCTGATTTGGTAGGTTTGTGAGCAACCATTTTAATCCTTCTCTTGCGAGTGGATTCTGAGGATTGTCCTGCACATGCATGCTATGGAGTCTTGGCAATAGGTTGCCTCTGAACAGGTTTCTCACTGATCTATGGCAAATCGACAATCACTATTTGCCTTTTTCTGTCCATCCACTTTCCATTCTCAACCTCATATCCCATATTGGTAAGCATCGTCTCACCAGTGCTACCTTGAGGCATCTCAATTGATCTCAGCTCCAAAGGGATTGGAATCCACAAATACTTGAAAATTCTGCTGATCAGGGAACCATATGGCAACTGACTCTTGGTCTTTTTCACAGCTTTCCTTATATGTAGAAAGATTAAGGGGATAAGTACACCTCAAGTGCCATAAGTTGTGTACGGCGCTCACTTTAGTGCCAAAACTTTTAAATCGATCACTTTAGTGCTAAGTTTTTGTAACTTCGATCAGTTCAGTGCCAAAACTTTCAAATCGATCACTTTAGTGCTAAGTTTTTGTAACTTTGATCACTTAAGTGCTAACTTCTTTTAAAAATGATCACTTCAGTGCCAAGTTCGATAAGCCACGTCAGCTCAAATAATAATAATAAAATACACGTGTCGGATTTTCGGCGAGCCACGTCAGCTTAAATCAGAGTTGGCACTAAAGTGATCGTTTTTAAAAGAAATTGGAACTTAAGTGATCGAAGTTACAAAAACTTAGCACTAAAGCGATCGATTTGAATGTTTTGGCACTAAAGTGAGTGCCGTACACAACTTATGGCACTTGGGGTGTACTTAAGCCAAAGATTAAGTGTGGGAGAGAAAAGGGTATACCATTCAGAATGGCCTAAATGAGTTTGGCCTCATATTTGGAGATATTGGTCTTGGAGGATCATTTAGGTCTAAGGCAGTTGATGACTACCTTATGCAGAATAATTGTTCGCAGTGGAAAAAGGTGATGTTCAACGTGAGGTTTGTTTGCTCTAGAGAGATTGGGATTTTCGGAAAGCTCTTTGTAGACATCTTCATCAAATATAGGAATTTTGGTAAAGGTGGAAAGTTCAGATTCTGCAAAATCTGCAACATTCAGAATGAGATTTTGCTCACGGAATGAGAATTGAATTGCATCTCTATCAAGCATAGTGAAGTTAGAGTAGAAATATGCAGTCAATTTAGGATAGCAACGAGTGGCTAAAGAGCAAAATTGATGCAGATGTAAATTAGTAATGGGATAAAGAATTTGCAGTCCATTCTTCTCAAAGAATTCAAACTCAACGACTCGGTTGGTCATCACACTTCGAGCAAGCAATGTCTCATAGCATTTCCTGTGCTTTGTTGTTCTAAACAACTTATCTGTGGTCTTTTCATCAGCCAGAAACTTCATTACTATAGGCTGAAAGTGAGCAATGATTCCTTCATCATCATCCTCTCTCATATGGTCACTAACAGAAATTCCTTCATCAACATTTTCTTCAGCATGTATCACAGAAACAAAAGATTCACCAATTTTCTCCTTTCCCTTTTCTGAAGATTTATCCGTCGTCTTCTTTTCTTTCTCAGAAGTTCTGATGTTCTGAAATTCAGCACTAACTTTTGTTATCTGCCTAATTTCAAATTGGGTCATCATCTCACTGAATTTTTGAACTTCTCCCTCGTCAAAGAACTCATTGCTACGCACAAGCTCGACAATATCCTATGGGGGTCTTCCATGTTACCTCATAGTTTTAATTAGATAACTCGTGGCTCTAGCTAAGTGTATCCTCTTATTAACAAGCAAATTAGCTTTCTCATCAGGTGTTTGAGCTACCGTGTTCATGATGCGGTCTTGAAGCTTCTTCTTCCGTTTCTCAATGGTCTCAGGCCATTGAGCCTTGAATCTTGATTGTTGCGACTAGTTTCTCGGCTTCTCGTCGTCGTTTCTCATCCTTACTCATTCTGGGTGAGTCGGTGAGATCATAAGAGGTAGGAGCACCAACGGTGACTCGGGGTGTCCGAGATTCAAGTCGACCAGATCGACGAGAACCTGTTGATTGGGTTTTCTTTGTGGAAGATGCCTTGTCTGCCATTGTAATTAAGAGAGTGAAGGGTGTTGTTTGAGAGGATTTAGGGTTTTTGTGAGAAAATTGAAAGTTTGCGTCTTTGGAAACAGTGGAAGAATGTATGAGAAGCAAGGTTATTTCTCTTGGTTTTTGAGGAGGGATGACGCTTCAGCTTACGTTTTCCTTTTAATTGTTTGGAATTTGTTTTACTTAAAAGATTTTTGAAAAATTTCTTTTTGGAAGGTTTATACGAAATCAATCAATTTGAATAAATCAAGTAATCAATCAACACAGTCAATTAAATCAATCACGGCAATCAGCACAATCCACACAATCACAATATTTGTAGAATATTTAGAAAGATTGTGAAGATGCGTACCTTATTTGTTGCCAGAAATATAACTACTTACGCGCCAAAAATTTGAATGATCAAACCTTTAGTTGTTTTCCACTCAGAAGATGTCATTTTCAGATGATGCTTTAAGTTCTGAGTTCCTTGTAATCATAGAGCTTCTTCAGATGAAGCTTTGGCATCTTTGCTTCTTCCAAATGTCACTTTTAAGTTTTGTAGCAAAATCTTCCTGTCTAGATAGTAACTTAAACAGGCATCATAGTAATACCTAATTCTTGTCTGATATATTCAAATGTATTTCTATCAAGTGGCTTGGTGAATATGTCAGCTAATTGATGCTTTGAATCAACAAATTGAATGCTAATATCACCATTATGCACATGATCACGAATAAAATGATGCTTAATTTCAATATGCTTAGCTCGTGAGTGCAGAATTGGATTCTTGGTCATATTGATTGCGTTGGTGTTGTCACATTGGATTTCCACGTAGTGAGATTGAACACCAAAGTCCTTCAGTTGTTACTTCATCCATAAGATTTGTGCACAGCAACTTCCTAAAGCAGCATTCTTAGCTTTTGCAGTTGATAAAGCTACAGTGTTTTGTTTCTTGGAGAACCAGGACACTAGCATTGATTCGAGAAGTTGACATGTTCCTGAAGTACTTTTTCTGTTAAATTACAACCTGCAAGATCAGCATCTGAATATCCATGTAATATAAGATCTGAGGTCTTAGGATACCATAGTCTCCAGTTAGAATAGGTTACTATGTATTTAATGATTCTTTTGACAGCAGTAGGGTGTGATTCCTTCGGATATGATTGGAATCTTGCACACATGCATACACTAAAAATGATGTCAGGTCTAGAAGCAGTTAAATATAGTAATGAACCAATCATGCTTCTGTAAAGCTTCTGATCAACTTGTTTACCCTATTCATCCTTGTCTAGTTTGGATGAAGAAGACATAGGCAAATCAGTTTTCTTGCAATTTTCCTGACCAAACTTCTTTACCAGTTCAAGAGCATATTTCTCTTTATGTACGAATGTGCCTTGCTTAGTCTGATTGACCTGCAGTCCTAGAAAGAACGTAAGTTCTCCCATTATGCTCATCTCAAATTCATTCTGCATGATCTAAGAGAATTCCTTGCAGAGATTTTTGTTAGATGAACCAAATATAATATCATCTACATAAATCTGAATGAGTAAGATTTCATTACCTTCCCTTTTTATAAATAAAGTTGTATCAATTTTACCTTTCTCAAAACCTTGGTTGGTAAGAAAATTACTTAACTTTTCATACCACGCTCGTGGAGCTTGCTTGAGTCCATAGAGTGCCTTTTTAAGTTTGAACACATGATCTGGGCATTTTGGATCTTCATACCCTGGAGGTTGATCAACATAGACTTCATCCTTGATATATCCATTCAGGAATGCACTCTTGACATCCATTTGATATAGCTTGAAATCATGATAGCAAGCGTAGGCGAGTAGGAGTCTGATGGATTCAAGTCTCGCTACTGGGGCGTAGGTTTCATCATAGTGGATTCACTTTTCTTGAGAGTATCCCTTAGCAACAAGTCTTGCATTGTTCCTTCTTACTTTGCCTTTATCATCCAGTTTGTTCCTGAATACCCATTTGGTTCCAATAACATGATGATTCTTTGGTCTTGGCACCAATTTCCATACTTCATTGAGTTTGAATTGATGTAACTCTTGTTGCATAGCTTCAATCCAGCTTTCATCTTCAAGAGTTTCTTCAATTCTTTTAGGTTCATACTCAGAAACCAGAGCAAATGCATTTATTGCACTTCTTAGTTTGGATCTGGTTCTGATTCCTTCATTGATGTTTCCAATGACATGATATTTAGGATGACTGGATTTGTATTTTCAATTTTTCTCCGACTCTTCAAGCTCATTTTCGATTAATTTTTCAGTATTTGGATCTTCAGAAGTTGTAGCTGGTTGCTTATCTTCCAAGTTCGGAGAAGATTCAGTTGTTTTTTCATCCTCAGATGATGTGTTCTGCTTCTCAGATGATGAGTCCTGCTTCTCAGATGATGAATTCTGATCATCTAACGCTTCATTATCGGTGATGACCTTCTGAGCGGTATACTCATCCTTGAATTTCACATTCATGGATTCTTCAACTGTTTGAGAACTCTTGTTGAAGACTCGATAAGCTTTGCTTGAAGTCGAATATCCCAAGAATATTCATTCGTCTGATCTTTCATCAAACTTACTCGGCTGATCACTTGAGTTCTTAAGAATGCAGCATTTACAGCCAAAAATATGAAAGTATGAAATACTTGGTTTCTTTCCTTTGTAAAGCTCATAGGGGGTTTTCTCAAGCAATGATCTAAGAAAAACTCGATTTATAATATAGCAAGCAGTAGAAACAATTTCAGCCCAAAAGTATGATGGCGCTTTGCTTTCAATCAAAAGTGTTCGTGTCATTTCTTATAAAGATCTATTCTTTCTTTCAACAACTCCATTTTGTTGTGGAGTATATGGAGATGAAAAATTGTGTTGAAACCATTTTGATCGCAAACTTCAGCAAAGTAATGATTTTCAAATTCCCCTCCATGATCTGTTTTGATGCTTGAAATCGAATGACCTTTTTCATTTTGAACTTTCTTTGGAAATGTTTCAAAATATGAAAAAACATCACTTTTATGTGCTAGGAAAAACACCCAAGTGAATATGGTATAATCATCCACAATGACTAAACAATATCTTTTACCTCCAATACTATGAGTTCGAGTACGTCCGAAGACATCTATGTGTAACAGTTGCAGAGCACGGTCAGTAGATACTTCATTTATAGACTTGTAAGAATTTCTTACTTGTTTTCCCAACATGCAAGCTTCGCAATGCTTAGTCCTTTCAAACTTTGCTTCTGGGAGATCTCTTACAAGCTTCTTTTTGGAGAGCTTTGATATTTGCTTGATGCTTATGTGTCTCAGCTTTCGGTGCGAAAGTTCTGGATCGTCTTTAACAGATAGAAGACATTTCTCTTCCTCAGACGTTGTATCTAGTAGGTACATATTACCATGTCTTCGTCCAGTTAACGAAGATTCATTGTCTTCACTTGTACCTGTGCACTTATTCTCTGCAAAATAAACTTTATATCCAACATCGCATAATTGGCTTATACTTATAAGATTGAAATTCAAACTCTTAACCAATGAAATATCTTGGATAAGAAGATTTTCAATCTTCACGGTTCCTTTGTAGATAATTGTTCCCTTGTTCTTTCCTCCAAAGGAAACATTTTCACCATCGAACATCTTAATATTGGTGAACTTTGTTGCATCTCCAGTCATATGTCTGGAACACCCACTAGCAAGGTACCACTTATTTTTCCTTTTCATTGGTACCTGCAATGATCAGTAAAATTCAAGTTTTCTTTGATACCCAAATCTATTTGGGTCCTTTGGGGTTAGCAACATTTGTATATCTAAGAATATCTCGAGTAGGTCTTTTGATTTTTGAGCAATAACTACGAGAGTGTCTAGTGTCACCACAGTTTGAACATGTATATAAATCTTGACCTTTGAATTTCACAAACTTTTTTCGAAAATGATTTTCGTAAGATCTCTTAGGAGGTCTTCTCCTGATTCTTTCCTTGATAGAAGGAAAGTGATTTTCCACATCAATCCTAATCCTGATTTATTATAATACGGGACTTGTATGGAAAGTATAAGTTGTAACGTTTTAGAATCGGTGGAAAATTTCTTATGAATATTCGAGATTTCCTTTCTTAACGAAACATTCTCTTTTTAGAAGATATCTTTTTCCTTTTTCAAAGAGTTCTTCTTTGCATCAAAAAGATGTCTTTCCTTTCTCAAGGAATTAGTTTCTTTCTCAAGACTTTCCAATTCTGATTTTAAACAAATATTCTCATTAGACACATGATCAGAATTCTCTTTTAATTGAAAAAATTCCTTTTCGAGAAAATTAATCTTTTCTTTTTTAGAAAGATCTTTCTGTTTAAAAATTGTTATTTCCTTTTTCAGTTCAGAAAGTCTCTTAAGAGTGGCTCTATATTCTAAACAAAGCTCATCTATATAATCAAATACTTCAACAAGAATATTTGAAGGAGTTACCTGGAGATCATCATTTGAGTCGGCCATTAGACATATGTTTGCATACTCTTCGTCGCTTTCACATTCAGTGTCGCTCCAAGTTTCTGCTTTCAAGGCTTTCATGGATTTTTCATCCCTGCCTTTCTTCTTTAATAGAGGGCAATTTGATTTGATATGTCCTCTCTTTCTGCATTCATAACAGATGACTTTTTGGCTCTCGCCTTTGGTCTTAGGTGATCGTTTCTGATCATATCGTCTAAGATCCTTTTTGTCCTTGAAGTTCCTACCTTTCTTGGCCATTCTTCTGAATCTTTTGACCATGAGTGCTAGCTCCTCGTCATCTTCGTCTTCTGAATCTGAAACTTCTGAACCAGAGTTAGATTTTAATGCAATGGACTTCTTACCTTTTGAGATTGTCTCTTCATTAACTCTTTCTTCCTCGTAGGATTGAAGAGTTCCAATGAGTTCGTCCATAGATAGAGGAGATATCCTCTGAGTCTCTCAAATGGAAGTTTTGACGATGTCTCATTCCTTTGTGAGAGCTCTCAGTAGCTTGTTGACCCTCATTGGTCCTGAAATAGGTTGCCCGTGGTATGTGAGACCATTCACTATCTCTGTGAATCTGTCAAATATTTGTTTTACAGTTTCTCTAGACTTCATCTTGAATGCTTCATATTGATCGAGAAGAAAATTGACTTTGGTCTCCTTTACTCCATTAGTTCCTTCATAGGTAATGTAGAGTTTGTTCCAGATTTCTTTCGATGAGGAACAATCTGCAATACATTTGTATTTAGTAGGAGATAAAGCACTATAAAATGAATAGACAGCTTTTGCATCAAGAGCATCTCTCTTGGCAATCTCGGTGGTTGACAAAGTAGCAGTCGGCGTTGGATTGACATCCCCTGCATTTGATGTAGTCATGGAATTTGTAGCTGGATTCATTCCTCTTTGTACAACATCACATATCTGGGGATCTTGGCATCTTAGAAATGTTTTGAATTTATTTTGCCATTCGTTGTACTCCTTCTCATCAAAATATGGTGGTCTGTTGTTGCTTCTACCTTCGATCCATGTGGAAGAAAAGTTGCTAACTATAAAGATCGTTAGCTCGGAAGTAAAAATACTTCACAAAATATGAGTACTAGGCTCTGATGCCAATTGTTATGGCTGGCGTTATCACTTGGAAGGGGGTGAATAGGTGATTATAGTGAAATTTAAAAGTTTTTCGCGGAATATCGAATGCACATGCGTTTTTATAACGTCTCTAACGATGGTAACACAGTAAAACAATATAAACAGTTCGTGTGCAGTTCTACTATCACAATTTATATAATATGATTAGAGTAGAGATAGAGAAGACTGCACATAGGGTTTATAGTGATTCGACTTTGATTAAGCCTACGTCTACTTCTTCGGCTATCAGCCAATCGGTTGGATTCCACTAGTAAAATGCTCGAGAGGTTACAGCTTAGTGATCTCCTTGACACGCAGGATACCCCACCTAACGCTCAACACTCTTGTGTACACCTCCTCACAATTACAATGGATGAATCAAGAAGTGTATATGAAATGAAGTACTCTTGATCTAAGAATTATAAAGACTTTTTCCTCTTAACGCCGACCCTTTTTGTCCCTTCAACCTTGAAATGTCTTTTACACTCCTCCGCCTCCAATCTGCCCGTTGCAAGGCTTCCAGAAGAGGTCTCTCCAAAACTTCCCGTTTGGACAAGACATACCAAAAGAAGATCTCGTAGCCGTTAGGGATCCCCAAAGGAAAGTCTTCCCCGTTCGGATCAAATCACCCATACAATTATGATCCTGGGTTTCCATAGATGATTTCACTCATTTGGAAGGTTGTATGTTTGTCTCCTTGATTTTGCGTCCTTGATTGATCTCTATCCCCAAGAATCATCAAGAATGATCCAGCTCGATTGTATCCGTTGTAGTATTTCAAATAAGCGCATTTGAAAGTCCTCTTCAAGTTCTGATTACTGCACGTGAATACGCCACTCAAAGCTTGAGCATCAGTTCAACATCTGAGCTATCTCTGCTCAATGTTCAGCGTCTGAGTTATCTCTACTCAACGTCTAAGTTCCAACCAGCATCTGAGTCCCTCAGAAATCCCATCTGAGTAAAACCTTTTTGATAGATTCAATTCTATGCATCTCCGTACCAAAGGATAATTTGCAAAATAAGTATTCCACGGCATTATCTCGAAAACTTAAGAGTACTTGGATTGTTTTGTCAACTTCAAAATCACCTAGGGTTTTTCTCAACAACTAGTGGTCGTCAAATCATAGACATCACTTAAAAGACATAAATTCTCGATTTATATCTTTTAAATGGGGCATTTGTTAATACCAAAAATTACCATATGGGTCACATGATGCGCACGCGGAAGAAGAATGATTAGCTACGGAAAGGAGAGCGCAGGCCAGGTGAAGATTGACTACAAAGACGCCACGTGTAAGGGGTAATTTTGGTGGTATTTATCCCAAAAGCTAAGGGAAAAGGCGCGCAAAAGAAGACGTGATCGAATTTGGCGGTAATCCCATAAAACGGAGCGAGAAAGGCGTAGAAACTGTTAAAGGCCTTATCCACAGGAGCCATCGAGGGAATGCTTGGAGCTCAGGGCAATGACTGTTCGACGGTGACCAGAGCACGCCTAGTCATCAAAGGAGAACATGCTCGGAGCCCAAGGCAATGATTGTTCGACGGTTATCATAGCACGCTTATAAATACCTAAGGGTACTCAACATGGAAACCTACACACACAACACAACAAACAAGTCTTTATCTTTCAATGAGCTCTTAGCTTAGCTGTAGTTTTCACATTCCCGTCGTCAATTCAATTCCGACGTGTTTCATATGTAGAATTAGGTATCGTCGATTAGATTCGGGCGTCTGCTCGTCCAGTCCAGTGCCGTTGATTAAATTTCAGTGTTGTATTGGTTCATCCACCCGTCCAGTACCGCCGATTAAATTTCAGTGTTGTGTCCTACATTTTCACCTGTCCAGTGTCGTAAATTAAATTTCGGCATCGTGTCCTACAGTAAGGTCCAGCATCGTCGATTAAATTCTGGTGTCGTATCTTGGTTACGATTACGTCGAAGCATTCGACAAGTTTCATCGAAACGTCACTAAGAGGTCTGTCGAAAGTTTGTATAGAGCTGTCAAAAGACACGCCTTTATCAATAAATATCCTGCATTTGACACTCTCTGTCCAAAACTTGCCCGGAACCCTTCTTACTTAACGAACTGCTAACGTTCGATAAAGGATTTCCCGCGTTATCAACCCTCTTGGGCTTCTACCTTTTTGGGCCGAGCCCTGAGAGATCAATCGGACCCAACCGAGGGAATTTGACGCGCAACAGAACTTCATCTGTAAAAAAATAGAATTAGTTTCTGAGAGCTCAAAGCTTTGTGAATTTTAATGTTTGACCCCGCCCTCGATCCCTCTCTAGTATAACCCAACATCGCAAAACCAATGTTTCAGAAAACTTTGTGAACGAATGGTATAGGCGGAAACACAAAAAAAAAAGTGATTGCTATTCGAATCAAGGCGAAGCGATACAATGAGTTATGTTCACCCAACCATTTCAAGCAGTAGTGTCAATTCATCTTGATTGTACTGCTTTGTCGCGACCCGTTTTTTTCGGTAACGGTCGTCGAACGGGCTAATGGATTGCCGAACAGGCCCCTCACTCTGAAATGTGGATCGCGGGCTTTCTCGGCGCGGGCCCTCCCAAGTCCATACCAAATCGCTACGGGAGTTAATTTTTATGGGGGTTTCAACAGTAAGAGTCGATCGCTTTCGACCTTGGTGTGGTCGTAGTGGCATGTGCTATGTGTGCATGCATTTGGAGTCGCCACCAGCCCTTCTTGGAAGGTGGACCGGAAACATCACTAATCGATTAGGAGAGATCGATCAGTTCTACGGAACCAGAGATTTTGAATTCGGGAACTTGGTTACGTTGGTGTAATTACCAACGCCCTTTCGGTACCTAACGCGAATGATTTTCCTAATTAAGATTTCATACAGGCGCAATTTTGGATGAGGTAAATCTGATTCAAGGGTTTCATGCAGATTGGAAGACTAGTCCTATCAATCACAATCAGTATAAGAAAAGCGTAATCAAGTGCATAAATGAACCACGCCAATGCATATCAATTCAAATCAAAGGTCTCCTAGTATAGCCTTGAAGGCTTAGAGAATGTGTGATTTAGGACCAAGAGTAGACTGGGAAGATTTAGGGACGATTCGCCCGAAGGGCGAAATCGTCATTTTTTGAAAGTTCGGGTGTCGAATTAAACAAAATAGGTTATGGCCTGTTGATCGTGGTCATTTCCTATGTTTGAGAAATTTCTTGAATTTTTTCGGGATTTCTCGAGAAACGATTTTCCTAAAGGGTAAAATCGTGATTTTTGAAAAGATCGGGATTCGAAAGACCAAAAATAGGTCTTGACCAGTTGGCTGTGGTCATTTCCCATTTTCTGGATTTTTTTCGAAATTTTTCTGGAATTTTCAAAACTTCTTCAATTTTTGGGAGACGATTTGCCTAAAGGGAAAAATCTTCATTTTGGAAAGATTGGGGTTCGAAAGATCCAAAATATGACATGGCCAGTTGATTGTGGCCATTTCCTATTTTCTGAAATTTTTCTGGAATTTGTTTAGAATTTCTTCAATTTTGGGAAGACGATTTGTCAAAAGGGAAAAATAGTCATTTTGGAAAGATTGGGGTTCGAAAGAATCAAAATAGGAAATGGCCAGTTGATTGTGGTCATTTCCTATTTTCTGGAATTTTCTTGGAATTCTTTGAATTTCTTCAATTTTTGGGAGACGATTTGCCAAAAGGCAAAATCGTCATTTTGGAAGGAATCGGATTCGAAAGACCCAAAATAGGTCATGGCCAGTTGATTGTGGCCATTTCCTATTTTCTGGAATTTTTTGGGAATTTTTTGATTTTTTCGATTTTTTTAAAAATTTTCTTTTTTAAAATATTTTTTATTATTTTTTTCATTTTTTATTTAATTTTTTCGAATTTTGTAATGTTTTTGAAATTTTTTTAATTAAAAATATTTTCCGGACTGGGTCGCCTCTCGGGCGCCCAGCCCGACCCTACGGGTCGAAAACCGGCCTAAAACGACACCATTTGATTTTTTTTAAAAGAATTTTTCTATTTTTTTATCATTTTCTTAATTTACCCAAAAATCACCCCATCGGACGGTGCAGAATTCGCCACGTGGCATCTCCTGGTGCGTCCGATCTTGAACTAGATCGGACGACCCACAGATCGCCACTTGGTGCAATAATAGCCGTCGGATCAATTTTAACTTTTTTATTTCTGAAAATTCATTTAACGCTCCAGGACGCGCCACGTGGCTTCTCCTAGTGCATCCGATCTAGGTTTTATTAATCCGAAAATAAAAGGACCGATCCAACGGTGTTCAAAGCGTCACTTGGCGAAATATCAGTCGTTGGATCGATTTTTTAATTTTCTAAAAAATCAATTATTTATTCTTGAAAATCTTTTTTTTTTAATTTTTTTTGAAAAAAACTAGGATCACGACACGTGGCTCACTTTCGTTGACTGGTCAACGGCTCGCTGGGGAAGATGACCGGGGCTAGCGTCCCTCGCCGGCGCGTCATCGGAAACACGTTTCCGACGTCCAAACGACGCGGAAACGCAGCGATTTCGACACCAAATCGAACCCCCGACATCCCCCATTAACAAACAAGCATTTTTCACACCGGATCTTGCCGAAAATACCCCAAACCGAGAGTGAACAGTGCCGACTCCGGCGACCCCGTTCGCAAAAATTTTTTATCATCGAAGCTTCACTCTAGTCATTCGAGTAGCATCAAAAGAGGGTGTAGGGACTTACCTGAGCTCCTTTAGAGCTTGAAGACCACCATTTACAGTGGTGCGAGGTCTCGGCACGAGTTAGGACCGATGAGCTCCGGCCGGCCATTTTCGGCCCCATTCAATGCAACATAAACATCACAGAGCACTTAGAGTCGGTTCCAAGATGAATGTGAGATGTAAAATTGGCCAAACGATGCTGGAAGAGCACAACCGAACTCTAGAACGCACAAACAACTCCGGTGACATTTTGTCGAACAGATTATGTGCGCGTAACAACGATGGTCGAGCTAGAAGAACTGGACTCAACTGGGGAAACCGAGAGTAAATATGACTCACACATGACTATAGGGAGTTAATATGACGTCGGTATTGGTTCAGTTTGGTTCGTTTTTTTGTCGGAAATCAAATCGGAGCAAAACACAGTATGTCTGAAAAACAGAGCATGAAGCGAGATGGGATACCGACCTATTTTGCGCGAACGGCTGTGAGCAGCGGTCCAAAGGTAGCTTATTAGTCGTCTAAAAGCGTGGTAGAACTCGTGTAGACGCGTTCTCACTCAATTTTCTCTCCCGGCGCTCTCTATCTCTCGGATTTCCTCTTTTTTTTTACCGAAAAGTCCCTCCTCCTTTCCTCATGGCCGAGCTCCCTTATAACCTGGAGCCTTCTCGGATTTCAGAGGACGATCACGCCTTCTTCTCTTTCTGAAAAGGGCCGTAGTTCCTATTTTTTTTGTCCCCGACCTCCTTGGCGTTTTCTACCGTTGCTGCTCCTTTGTCCCTGTGCGTGAAGGAGAAGAGCAGGGAATGTTCCCGTTGCAGATCCGGTTCGGTCGGGTCGGGTCCGACCCGACCGATCCGGTTATCAATTTTCGCCTAATTGAGCCTCTAATTGACCGTTTTTCATGAAATTTATGCCAAAATCGGACTCCCCGGCATGTTTTTGATCTAAAATTGATATTTTTGTGAACAATTGAGTGGGAATTTAATGAAAACCTCAAATTGTGCCTAGGATCCGAAAATAATTTTCGCCAAATCGGAGGCTCAAATGATCAAATCAGTCCAAATTGAGGCCACCAATGAGTTCGGGACGATGAAAAATATAGGTAGAGGTGTTTAATTTTCATGGGTATCCCTAAGAATGATTTAATTTTAAGATTCGCAAAATCGGGGACTAAATCGCAAAGAAATTTATGCATTTAAGTCTTTTTTGTCAAAATTGATCAAATTGAAGGCCTAATTGACCCAATAGCACTTCAAGGTTCTAGGTCAAAATGTCATGGCATATTGGGAGTGGAAATTGAAAATTAAAAGACTCAAAGAGAAATTTTTATGCTCGATCCGGGTGTATGTTTGTGAAGGAACATAGTGACCCAAGTCAACTTTTCAAGATTTAATGAGACCAACTTGAAGAGGGAATTAAAATAAAATTATTGACTATTTTGATGCATTTTTCTGACCATGAATGGTATTTTTTGGGTATTTTTATATTTAAATAAATTCGAAAAAATATTAAAAATTACGAAAAATATTTTTGTTCAAAATTGGTTGTCAAGGCTTCCAAAGTTGATTTTATAATTTTATGACTTTTTTTGCTATTTTTAATTAATTTTAAAAATAAAATCAAAATAAAAATAATTAAAAATCAGGTGTCAACATGCTTATCTTAGAAGAAAATCAACATCAAATATGCAAGTCAACAAAAAAGGCCCTGTGGGAATTGTCAACATTTTCATTGTGGGTTCCACTAATTAATGCTTGCTGTTCATTTCCATTGTCAAATAGGAAAATCAACATGAAAATAAGATCGAGGAATCTCAATTAAGAAAAGTCTTTCTTATATAGTATTATTTGCAAAACTCATAAAAATGTCCATCACATAAAATATCAATTTTAGGCACTTGACCGACTCTTACTATTCAATTCAATCTGAATTTGATTCCCGATTCATGATTTCGGGATTTCAATTCGCGACAGGTATCTCAATTTAACAAGTATTGTGCATCTTGAGAAAAGATAAAAATTGATGTAAAACACTTGTCATGTGATTATCTTGAAAAATTGGATCGTCAAAAACCGGCGTGACCTTATCAGTAATTCTGATCTTGGGTCAAACGATCTCGAATTTCACTCAAAATTGATCGGTTGAAGCGAAACGGCTGTCTAACTCAAAATCACAGCTATGATGTGTATACGATGGATTTTATCGTTTCAGAGTCGTTTAGACCACTTTTCGACAGTTTTGATGAGGAAATGTTACCGAATTCGGGAAAGTTACCGAATATCTAACTTCCCAAATACTCAACTTGCCGATTACCCAACTTGCTAAATCGGTAACTTATCACTTACGACAACTTATCGAGCTTCTGATCTACATAATATCGTTTAGATTTGATTTCAATATTCGTTTTTCTATTTTAGGAAACTTAGCAATATAGATAAATGCAATGTTCGATTTGAATTCTCTTCTGATTAGGTTAGATTTGATTCGTTTTAGCGTTATCTTCTGTAATTTTATTTCCTTTAGGAGTCTATCTATATAAAGGACATCCGCTCTTGTAATCAGAGAGACATCTATCTATCGAATAATGGTAATGGACATACAACAGACGTTCATTTGTTTTATAGTTGCTTGCTTAGCTGACTAATGACAACTCAACTCAAGATTAGATCGACAATATTCATGTCCATATGAGTAGGTTCCACCAAAGAAACCACGTAAACCTCCAATGTCCGATTCATTTCCTCATTTTCTTTATTTATTTGCCAATCGTTTATTTTTCCAAACAAATTTTTTAAGTCTTTTGCTATAAAAATGCATGTTTGTTTACACCCGCGCCACGGTAAGAAGTACTTTTTTTTTTTACTCTATGGTCAAAATTCAAAATAGGACTCAAATTTCATAAAATTATGGAAATAAAGTTATTTATGGATATACTTGTTAACATCCGAAGTTTCAGGATTTTTAGATTGGAAAAATAAAATAAAATTACTGAACATCAAGATTTAGAATATAGCAAAAAGCAAAAAAACCGGAATTATAAAAGCCAGGAAGCCTATGCTCTTGGTCAAACTATTGGTGCTACAATCCAAAAGTCAAAGCGAAAGGATAACAACTCCAGCATGTTCTTTTTTTTTCTCTGATTAAGACCTGATGATGCATCATCAATAATTTAGCAAGCAGAACATTGGTCCCACATTGTAAATGATATATATGTTCAATAAAAGTCCTAAAAATTATAATTGAGTCCTCAAACTTGTCAAATTGATGCAATTGAGTCCTTCCATTAACTCCGTCCAATTTGGCTAACAAGAAATACTGATGTGGCTAAAACGTGTTTTAGTTCAAATCTCGTTTTTAATGTAAAGTTTATTAAAATTAATTTAAAAATTAAGGTAAATTAGTTATTGGAAAAACAGAAGGAGAGAGCCATCACCACTACGACCCCCCCCCCCCCCCCCCCCCGGGGCTAGGAGCCGAGGACCCTCGCCCAGATCGGGTGAGGTTGGTCGGCCCTTGCCCAGTTTTGGCCACCATTGGCTGGCGGGGGACACTGGACGAGTAGTTTAGCAAGGTGGAGTCAAGTCAACCACTTAATTTAGAACATATGAGACCCTGCATAAACAAAACAGACAGCAGTTGTTAAGAGCTAGCTGAAACATCATGACCAGAAGCATTCAAAATCCTGAAATGGGGAGATCTTTGAAAGCCGGCCTTCTATGAATGGACTGAGAAAATGACAGGAACAGAGCAGCCAAGCCTTCTCTATTTATGCCTCTATGTTATGATCGTGCTCCATAACAACACCAGAAAAATCATGGATTCCGCGAGAGTTTTTAGAGGGGAGCGGTACAGGTTCTGAGCTCCGGTTGCCCTTTCTCGCCATGCTTTTAGTCGGTGTAGCTCCCAGCATATGCATACCATCCGCGCGATTGCTGCGACGTTCATTGCTTGATTTCCCTCGATGTGGAGGTTATCGCTAATTGAGGCGGGGTTTTGGCTGGCCCCTTTGGTTAAGCATTTCAGATATCAGGAGAGTGACGGATGCACGAAGAGGGCGCGATGGGGTGGCATTTTTAGATTTACTCTGCTATATTCATGGAGCTTATTAGACAGACTTTGGAGAAATTCTAGCTTGGTACATTCATGATACGTTGGACCTTTATACGATTGTTTTCATTAATGCAGGGTGTTTATCCGATTAGTGCATCTCCGAAAATGGTTCATGTTTAATCGAAAGCTCCGTCCCCCAAATTCTAAACACAGATTTGGAGTGTGACAGTGACTATGACTAAGTTTGCGATCGCTCGCTCGCTCTTCTTGCTTAGCTTATCAGTAAACTTGGAATCCATGGATTCCATGGTGGCTTCCCGCTTACATAAATAAGGTTACATAAATAAGGTTGCGACGTATAGAGACCGAAACCTCGATTTTCGATCTTAAGAGCGCACGTCAAAGCCAAAATAGCAGAAGTTTCTTTCTTGTTCATTCGTTTTTCTTTCCCCCTTTGATGTGAGTCTATTTAGGTTTTAGCTCTTCTTTTACGTCGCACTCTTCATCTTCAACCTCTCCCTGTCGAACTCTCGGAAGGCGACGCGATTCAGTCCGTATCGCTTCTAGAAAGGAGGCATCTGGCCATCTACAACATCCAAAGCAGATCCACTTGGCACTTGGTATTAAAATGATTTATCCAGTAAAGGGTCGGAGGATATCTCAAGAAACCAATAAAAGCAAATGCTCTCAAATCAAATTATGCGTGCTGCAATCACAAAGTCTGAGCTAAAAGATGGTGACTAGCTTCATTTTCTTTAAATTTGATGAAAGCTGATGAAGGCATTACCATAACTAAAATAGCAGCATCTGGCTGTTGCCGCCCCCACCTCAAGGAAAACCCAAGATTGTAGCAAGCAAAGAGAACAGAGTTTAGGAAGCTTTTGAGTCAAAGTCAACCGCATTTGTTCCAAACCATATGAAACTCTATATACAGTCCGACTATTTCAAAGGTTTCCCCACATTGGCCAGATTGTCAACATCTGAAATTTAAGATCTTTGAAAATTGGCCTTCCATGAGTGGACTAAGAACATAAAGGGAGTAACTAAGCTTTATATATATATATATGTGCCTCACGGTTGATCATCAACCTCCAAAAACAAGCAAAAGAAATCATGGGTTCACCAGAATTTGAGACACCAGTTCATTTTCTAGCCTCCTTTGCCCTTTTCACAGTGCTTTTAGTCATCATTCCACAAGGTGCAGTTCCTGCTTATGCCTCCCCACTAGAAGCACAAGCCCTTCTCAAATGGAAATCCAGCCTTGAAAACCAAAACCAATCCGCCTCGTCTCTATCTTCATGGACTCTCCTTCCTCAAAATGCCACCGGCTCCAATGCGACGGCGGCGAGCCCGTGCGGTTGGTACGGCATCTCGTGTAACCTGGCCAGAAGCGTGATTGGAATCAACCTCACCAGTTCGAACATTAAAGGTACCCTCAATGAGTTCCCGTTCATGTCTTTGCCATATCTTACCTATATAGACATGTACAAAAATGAACTGTCGGGCGGCATTCCGCCTCAAGTCCGCCTTTTGACCAACCTCACCTACCTTGACCTCTCCTTTAACCAATTATCCGGACAAATACCGCGGGAGATTGGGGATCTCACAAAGCTTGAGGTGCTACACCTGATTTCGAACGAGTTGAGCGGCTCTATTCCTGAAGAAATAGGCCGGTTGCGTTTGATGAACGAGCTCGCCTTGTACTCAAACCAATTGGATGGATCCCTTCCTTCTTCCTTGGGTAACTTGAGCAGCCTCGCTAGACTATACCTATATAACAATTCATTTTCCGGTTCTATTCCTCTTGAAATGGGAAACTTGACCAACTTGGAGGAGATTTACATGGATACCAACTTCCTAGCAGGGCCAATACCTCCCACGTTTGGGAAATTGATGAAACTAACGGAATTGCACGTATATGATAATGAACTCACTGGCTCTATCCCACCAGAGATAGGGAATTTGAAACTTCTTCGCCGACTCAGCCTATACTACAACAACCTTACTGGTTCAATCCCCTCAATCTTAGGAAATTTGACAGAGCTTACACTTTTTTATCTATATGGCAACCAGCTTTCTGGTATCATTCCTGATGAGCTAGGAAACCTGCGAGCTATGATCGATTTCCAGCTGAGTATGAATCAGCTCACCGGTCCTGTTCCTGCTTCTCTGGGCAATATGACTGACCTGAAATATTTATTCCTCCGTGAAAACCTACTTTCCGGTTCAATTCCTGGATCCCTTGGGGATTTGACGAATCTGGTGGTGCTACAGTTGGATACAAACCAGTTCACCGGCTTCATGCCAGATAACTTGTGCCGGGGTGGATCGCTGCGTAACCTCACCATGGCTGGCAACAACCTCACAGGTTCCGTTCCCAGAAGCTTGAAAAATTGCACAAGCTTATTCAGGGTACGCCTCGAGGAGAACCAACTCACTGGAAATGTTTCCGACATTTTCGGCGTCTACCCATACTTGGACTTCGTGGATTTGAGTTTCAACAAGTTCTACGGGGAAATCTCGGCTAACTGGGGAAGTTGTCCGCGTTTGAGGGATCTACGAATTGCTGGGAACAACATGACTGGTAGCTTGCCTGCTGAGATCGGAAATGCGACTGAACTACAAGGACTCGATCTTTCTTCCAATGGTTTAGTTGGTGAGATTCCAAAGGAACTCGGGAAACTGACCTCTTTGGTGAGGTTGAACTTGAGCAGGAATCAACTTTCCAGCATAAGTCCTGACTTCGTTTCACTATCTGGTCTTCAAAGACTGGATTTGTCCAGGAATAGATTAAGCATGTCTATCCCAGAGAGTATCGGGCAGTCGGCAGACTTAGTCCTGCTGGATTTGAGCAACAACCGGTTAAGCCAAGAAATTCCTGGCCAGATAGGGATGCTCACTCACTTATCTGAGCTAGACTTGAACAGTAACTCATTGATCGGTGAGATTCCAGCACAATTCAGCAATCTGCAAAGTTTGGTGAAACTTGACCTCTCACGCAACAATCTTTCTGGCCCTATATACGCGATTTTCAAGGATATGCCAGGTTTGGCCACGGTTGACATATCCTACAATGATTTCCAGGGTCCAGTTCCAAACACCACGGCATTCCAAGATGCTCCAACAGATGCATTACAAGGTAACGCTGGATTATGTGGAAATGTTGATGGACTTCAGCCTTGTAGTGAATCGGGGCCGCGGAAGAAAAACTCCAACACTAAGAACAAAGTTTTCCTCATTGTTTTCCTCGTACTTGGAGCATTTCTCCTGTTTTCCATCGTCGGAATATACTACATTCTGCGTGGAAGAAAGAACCGCCGACAAGTGAAGCAATCACACGAGAGAGAGAAATTGGTTTCTATATTTACTTACGATGGAAGGATATTGTACGAAGAAATCATCGAAGCAACTGAGGATTTTAATGAGAGATACTGCATTGGAGTTGGAGGATATGGAAGAGTCTTCAGAGCAAAGCTAAGATCAGGCGTTGTGGTGGCCGTGAAGAAGCTTCATCAGATGTCCGATAGCGGGCAAACGAATCAGAAGGAGTTTCAGAGTGAGATAAGGGCGTTGACAGAAATCCGACACCGCAACATCGTGAGACTCCATGGCTTCTGTTCACATCCCGAACACTCGTTCTTGGTGTACGAGTATCTGGAGAGAGGAGACCTGTCTGCAACCCTGAGCGATGATGGAGAAGCGAAAGAGTTGGGTTGGGATAGGAGGGCAAACATTGTTAAAGGCATAGCTCATGCTCTGTCCTACATGCACCATGACTGTGTGCCTCCCATTGTTCACCGAGACATATCAAGCAAAAATATCTTGCTTGATTATGAGTATGAGGCCCGCGTTTCCGACTTCGGCACAGCCAAGCTTCTCAAGCTAGACACGTCGAATTGGAGCGCTGTTGCTGGGACACACGGATACGTCGCACCAGGTAATTCATTTGGATGTTTATTGTTCTCCTATGGTGAGCTTAATCCGCTATTGCTGATGCATTTTCTTCTTATGTGTAGAGCTTGCTTACACAATGAAGGTGACCGAGAAATGCGATGTGTATAGCTTTGGGATCGTGGCGATAGAGGTGATCCATGGAAAACATCCGGGCGAAACCATCTCATCCCTATTAGCTGCATCGGATAAGGAGATTGCGACAGTCTTACAAAATATGCTGGATTCGCGCCTACCAGCTCCAATGCCTAGCATTCAAGATGAACTTCTAGTCATCTTCAAGGTCGCAATTGCTTGTTTATCAACCGATCCACGACTCAGGCCATCCATGCACATGGTTTCTCAGATGATATCGGCACGTTCGGCCGCTCACTGATGCGGTCATTGCCCCGGTAACAAGTTAATGCAAGAGGAATTATAGCTTCTAGCAATCGAATTGGTCAACTGTAATGGTGCCTATTATCTTCATAGATGACTCATGACTGTAGTATGATAAAGTGAGCTTACAATAATACATGACAAGCGCAGATTCAGAAGCTACAAGAGGACGCTTTGATTGTGGCAAGGATTTATCACATTACACTTCTTCGACGCATTACAATATCTGCTTGCAATAGTAATTATTACGTTATAATACCTATTATAGCTACACCTATGATAACTATAGTAACTGATATATATAATAGCACCCTAGGTAATTGCGACGATAATCGCGATCGTGTATAATATGTGCATGTAATAAAGTGTGCGTTTGTTTCAGGAAAATTTACGATTTGAAAAAACATCCTATTCCAAGCAAATTGCATCCTTTACGCGTCCGGATCCCCTGCCAAGCTTCCTCCCTGTCAAGGTATGCCCGGGTCAATCGTGGCCGTCCGTTCAATCACGGACGGCCACGATTTGACGTTGAAAAAGTAAAAAAAAAAAGAACAGTATATGTGAACAGTGTAGCCGCAATTTGATGTGATCGTGACCGTCCGTGATTGAACGGACGGCCACGATTGACCCGGGCATACCTTGACAGGGAGAAAGCTTGGCAGGGGATCCTTCCTTTACGGCCGAAATCGGTCCCGTCCTTTGGAAGGGACGACAAGACCTTCGTACAAATGAAATGGAGCATAAACGCACCTCCTCCAATGACAGAGAACATTGACAATCAAATCTAATTTGTTAATATGATAAATATTCTTCAACGTGGATTTTGACGGCAGAATTTTCCACATCCTACATGCGACTGCAAAAAATTGCCATAAATCACTTGGCAGCACAGCATGAATACAGTATCCAATCTGTGTATTGAAACCAAGATTAACACTATACAGGAAGTCGAAGATGGAACAGAAAAACGGAACCATCCATTGCGGCAGATGAACTTGCAGAAAATTAGGACAATCGCTAAACCAGACGCAAGCAAGAACACATAACACCAATTAGCACATCGGTCACATCTCTAGCCAATCACGTTAAATACTGGGAACGAGGTTTGCCGAATCCCTCCATGAACTCAACGAAAGGAGAGTAACACCAGGACATGTTCGCAGTGAGAACCAAACGAAAATCCAGACACAAGACTATCACGTGAAATAGTTGGTCCGCAGTGTATCTTATCAAACCAATGTAATGCTGCTCTCGCCGCCAGGCGGTTTGCGCACGCCGCCCAGGTAGTCCCGAGATTCTACCTTACCATCAGCGAAAATGTCATTGCCACTTATCTCACGCAGTTTCGCCACACTTAGTGGTTTCTCCGCAGATGATGGAGGCATGTCGCCCTCGAAGATGTTGTTCCCTGAAAGTTCAGTGAATTTCTTGTCGTAGATCTTCTTTGCTGTCTTCAGCACAGGTTCCTCAGTGGACATTATATTACTCTGGCCTCCAGCAGGCTGATCCATGTTAAAATTCTAGAGTCAGGTCGTTCTAGATCCAAAAAGACGTCAGAACAATGATTTAGAGAAAGAGAATCAATATGTTGCTATGGTTCCAAGAAGCACCATGGATTATCATTAGTTAATTCCGTTGAAGCTTCTCATATATTGCAAGTTTCACAGCCCCACTTGATGAGAGAATACTTCAACGAGTATCAATGCCATGTGATTGATACATATCCGCATGCGAAAACCAATAATAGCACGTCTTCATTCAATATAGAATTACCCATATTCAAAGCCACAAAGGAAGAGGGGGAGGTAGTTACTCTCAACTGACATGTTGTATCAGTTGCCACATAACTATTTTCTTCTACTTAAGACAGGGAAGATTAGAGGCAAAGTCAACAAAATCACTTACGTTAGAAACTTTGACAGATGTGCGTAAATTAAGTTGTGCAGATTCTCCCATGTCTTGATGCATTGCGAGTGAGCGTGAATCCAGAGTCCTGGGCAAGATTTCTGGTGGAGGTGCAAATATGTCATGCCCACTAAGCTCTTTGGTTTTAGCATGAGAGTTCTGCTTTTTCAACATCCCGTCTGACTCACTTTCCAGCGTCCCACTCAATTCGCGTTGTTTCGCAACCTCAGGCAGGGTAGTTGGTTTTCTTTGAGAAACGCTCTCTTCCTCACCAAAGGAGATGTGACTGATTCCAGCAAGGGCTTGCTAGCAATGTTTTAAGATTAAAGTAAATTATGAATGACTATGGAGATTTAAGATTATGCACGCAGAACTTTGAATGTTCAAAAAAGGATAATTAGGATATTGGGACCGGGTACGTTTGCTCAGCCAAACAAAAATTGAAAAGATAAAACATAAGTACCTGGTACATTCGGATTCCTGTTCTGTTGTTTGGAGTAGTATTGCCAGACTCTGACGGATCATTTTCTCCACTACCCGAAAAGATGCCACTTCCAGTTATCTCCTTCATTTTGTAACCTGAACACGGTTTCCTGGCAGTTGCAAAAGAGCAGCTTCAATGTATAGGAAAAAGGGAAGAATGAATGGAGATATGTATCCATATAGAGATTCCCAAACATTCTCATAGAACTAATCAGGAAAACTAATATATTGCATTATTTTGCTTTAGTTATAAATTGCTGGTGTTTCAAATTCATTTACTAGACATGACATGTGCACATTATAATGTATGCAGAATTCATGGTAAGAGAAATGGAGATATTAGAATGCAGTATAAAGCATGTTTAGCCAAATTTAATATATCTCCTATGGCATTGGATACTTGCAGCATCCAACAAGGACTTTATTACCAAAATGGCAATGATAGATAGGAGCATGGAGTGACAATCCTGTATATCGACTCTATTTCCTCTTAGCCCGAAGTAACTCAAAGCTGAGTCCTACCATACCCAAGAAAATTAACTGCTCTGGCGAAGTAGAGTTTGTTCATCTTCTAGAAGGAAATTCTTTTGCCTAATTCCAACATTTCTTTTATGAACTTCATGAAGTAATTTGTATTAAAGAAACATTTAAACCATTCAGTTTTAGAATTAAGCTAGACTAGAAACTCCTACAATAACTTTTTTCTACCTCAAGAAAGCCACCTTAGGCAATTATGTCTTCAACCCAGTCAATACCTCCTAAACTAGTGGATCAAATAAGATGCCAACCTCAGGGGGTTGTAGATGTTGGTCGACTCCTCTCACCTTTGTTTTGGAATTAAAGAAATTATAATAAGACACCAACCGAAGCGCAGTTGAGTGGCCTAAAAGACACGGAATTTCTTCCACTCACTATTGTGGACAACCAAACTTTAGGTCACATTCCGAATTCACAATTATGTGCTCGTATGGACAGCCAAAGTTGTTAGTGGTTTATGCCAGAAGAAAGTACAATTTTCTTAAAAGTGTTAGAATCACGTCATGCTGAACTAGAATTGGTACTCGCACTTATGTAACCGTGTGTGTTTGCATATAGTTAGATAAGTCTGTAAGATTAATGTGAAATTGCCACAAACTGAAGTAGCAGTCGGAGGGAGGGAAGGAGAGAGAGAGTAGAAAAATGGCAAGGGAAAAAATATTGATGATGAGACAACTATTGTTTGATTATTCTTTACCTATCTTAGTGTTTCCAACTTCATGTGTTTGTCCTCACATACCTTCTGGATTTCCTTAAAGTCAAGATCCTCTCCTTCCTCTATATACCAATTCAAATTTTAATCTTACAGCATTCTAAAGGTTATGGTTGTCAATCATCACTCAGTTCTCAATTCCTGGTTGATTAAAAGTTGTGTATTATCAACCTAAAATTACTCCAAGATAATTTTGTTTCGTTTGTTCTGAGAAGAAAAAAAGAGGTACATCCTATAAGGAAATGAGAAATCCAAAACCAAACAAGGAAAAAAAATCTAAATTCCAATTAATCTTCTTACATCATACAGAGATCCGAATGTTAAAGGTAAAAAAAAATCTAAAACCAAAAAAGAGTAATCTTCTCGATTGTGTCAAAGTTCCCGTGCAATTATGTACCAATAAGAAGCAAGCCAATGAGATAAACCGCATCTTACTCAACTTATATAACTCATAATTCAACATCCGAAACCTCAAAAACAAAAAACAAAAAAATCGAAAGTAAAAAAGTCAAATTAAAAACCTTTACCAAAAAAAAAAAGGCAAATTAAAAGAGCAATAAAAGTTTGCAACAAGAGAGAAGACAAATGCGAAAATGGTGGTAAACCCAGAGAATGCAATCTGTACACAATTATTTCCACACACAAAAAAGGGCAAAAGTATTTTCGAGCACATGAGAGTGGGGATCGGAATGAAGCTGAGCTCATCAAATTCGAGAGCAATGAAATCGGATCTTACCTCTTGTTCAAGCTCTCAGATTCTTCATCAGTCACCTGACCTCCAAACACCACCTTACGGATCCCATCCGACGGCTACCATTTCCCCCAACCCAATCAACAAAAGACCCACGAATCTCAACAAAGGTGGTAACGAAAAAGAAAAAGAAATTTCAAGGTGATCAAAATCGCTCAAAACCAAAAAGGAAGCAACGGAGGATTACCTGATGGGGACGCGCATTGGGGCGAGAAGAACCGGACCCCGGTCGGGCCGAGTCCGGAGCCGGGGTCTCGGACCAAGTTAGCAGATCCGCAGTGGAAGTGTGGGGCTTCCTCACGGGAGTGTTCCTCTCCATTAAAGCTCTCTTCTTTCGCCCCTCCCTCTCTCCCTCTCTCTCTCTCTCTGGCCACAGCAAGACTTGCAATTCCCGTCTTCGACTGTGTTATTTCTCCTTCTACCAGCGACCCGCAAAGAACTTCAATCGGAAGAATTCAGTGTTTGAAAGTCGCAGCTCACACCCAAACAGAGGTAGTAAACATAGTATAAGTAAAACTATAGAAACGAAAAAGAAGGGGAAACGGGAGGAGAGAGAAAGAGAGAGATTTCTCTTCAAACGCAAGTCTCAAAAGGGTCACTCCGTTCTGTTGCGTGTGAGGACGACGGAGGAGAAAACGACAAAAGCACCGATTTTTCCTTAAAATTTCCCCTTTTTTTTTCGTCCTCCTTTTTTCGTGTCGTTTGATAAATGTTTTCTTAAATGCAGTATCAGAAATGACGAGAATGGCCTCCTGGTCTGGAAGTTTCTTGTGGGGGCGATCTGCGGGGATCTTGAGCCGAACATCGAGGGCAAGTTGGGGATCATGATGCTGGGCTGTTCTTCTTTTTTCTGAGCCATGGAAAAAGAAAAGAAACAAATGAAGGAGAATGGTTTTCGAATTTAGGATTGGGAAGGGGCCTTATCTACGATCTGATGATCTTTTTTTTTTTTTTTTTATGTTTGAGGAGCACGTGCAGACAAAGTGACTGCCAGATGGCGGTGGCTGGAACGGTTTAACTGGCTTTGAGAACTAATCATTTTCAGATGACTCCCCCAATGATGCATTAGTGGAGGTTTTTATCTGGATAAGTCTATATCTGGGGTGATTAAACCGGCTTTCGCCGGTCAATCTCAATCTCAATCTCTCTCGCTCCCCAAATTCGTTCCCTGTTGATTTCATTTCTGATTTCACGATGCTAAGGAAATTTTTACTAGGTTATGCGACAAAAGAGAAAAGGCAGGAATTACGTAGTTTTCTCGCAACGCGGGGAATATCTTTCAAAAATTAAAGTACGAATAAAATGGCGTTTAAAGAAGAGGCCTTCTTCAATTATGTTCTCTCCGCGCCATAAACTGAACAATTAGGGTCGTTTTCGTTCCTTCTCTCCTCGTTATAACATTTAGAAAGTCTCTTTTATGTGATACCGATCTCCTAAAGATTTTTCAATGATTCATATATCGACATCCGTGGTCATTGATAATTTTTTTTAGGGAAAATTTCAATTAAAGGTCCGAAGTGCCTTCACTTTCTCAAATAAGGGCCTGAGGTGGTCTTTATTTCAAATAAGGGCCTGAGTTGCCCTCTTTATTTTAAATAAGGGCCTGAAGTAATTATCCATGTTTCAAATAAGGGCATTTCCTCACCGGCAGGCCGGCCAGCTAAATATTCAAGCCGGTGAGGGGCATTTTCGTCGAAATACGATTTTAATTAAACTTTAATTAAATTAATTTTAAAAATAAATACAAAAAATTAAAATACAAAAAAAAAAGGAACACAGCTCCTACCTGTGGACGCCGCCCCACCACTGGTGGGAGGTGGGGCGGCTAAGGTCATCGTCGGGGTCACGAGCGCCTTGGCGGGGGCCGATGACCCTGCCAACCGGTAGAGAGGGCCAATAGGCCCTCGTCACGACTAAGAGAGGGTCGCGACCTTTCCCAAATATGGGCGAGGGCCGGCGATCCTCTCCCGGTCGCGACCTTCTCGCGATCGCGGCGAGGGCCAGGGTTGACAGGGTTGTCGGCCATCGCCGAGGAGTCAACGACCCCGACAGCGACCTTAGCTGCCTCACTAGCAAGGGGCCGGTGTCTACAGACGGGAGGCAGCCCCTCCCGGCCGTGTGTTTGTTTTATTTAACTTTTTTTAATTTTTAGAAAAATGAATAAACAAAGAAAAATATTAAAATATTAAAAAAAAAAGTAAATGGCAATAATGCCCCTAATCAATTGGTGAGAGGCCCTTTTTTGAAACTGATATAGCCACTTCAGACCCTTATTTGAAAATAATATCCACTTCAGGCCCTTATTTGAAACAATTCACTTTAGGTCCTTATTTGAAACAATGATGATACTTCAGGCCTTTTTTTTTTAAACAATGTCCACTTTATGTCCTTATTTGAGAAAATGAGAGTACTTCAAACTCTTAATTGAAAATTTTCAAATTTTTTATGGTCTTCTTTTTCACATTTTAGTTATATAAATATGGCAATAGATTCTACCATATTGTGAGTAGTCGAACAAATATTATTGCCTATATACGAATCATCGTATAGTTAGATAATCTAAAAGACTTCTCTTTAGTCCAGAGCTGTTGTTGTACGTGGTCAATTTTATTGCACAAACATAGCAAATAAAATCATATTGAAATTCGAAAGGATTTTCATTTAATTTTCATTTTCTTGGAAAAACTCTTGACCTTTTATTCAGAAAAAGAAAATACTATTTCCATCGAAATTAATGCATTCAATGTGCAGAAGTCTATTTATTACTATAGATGGATAGATGTTAACCTCGGCATTGAAAAGCATTCGGACCTCAAGGCATCTGACCATTTCTATATTGCTCCGTGCGACGGCAAAGTCAATAATTACCAATGCAAGAAAACTTGAGTGCGGGTTGTCCGCCGAGCGTAAGGCTGCGTTGCTTCAACTTTGGGGAGATGCAAAGACATTTCCCAAGAATCATTGAATACAAATGAATTTACTAAAAGCAAATAGCGCTTGGTTGATGTACATTTTTGTGTTAAGCAACTTTGAAATGAAAAGAAAAAAGAGAGGGCAGGCATTGGTAAGCATCGGCGAGAAGGCATGGAATTTGAGCAACCTCCGGTGGCTACCATAGGCGAGCATCGGCGTTGGCTAGAGGCGAGTGCCGATCGGCGACATGAACCTCGTTACTGCAGATCTCGTTGCAACCTTGGTCGAAGCTCAGTAAAAGCACCAAGCGACTAGAGGTCGATGAAGCTCAACGAGGCCCGTCGCTGAGGTCGAGACCCCAGTTGAGGGCCACAAGGGTCGAGTGAACTCAAGGGATGAGACACCTTCCCAACTCTGGGCTTTAATGGCCGAGCTTCCCAGAGCTGGTTAGCGCAAACTCAAGGGACACCGAGGATATGTGACCTCTGGCAGCCCCCAAAAAGGGCTCCTAGGGTTGCGCGACCTATGACGAGGGCTCCTGAGGTCGCTGACCTCCGCCAAGGGTTGTGAGGGCCGTATGACCCCAAGCAACCCTCGCGAAGGTCGCAGTACGCTAGTGTCGTGCAACTGCAACCGGCGCCTCACCGACATCCGACCGACTCCTCTACCTCCACGAACTCCAGATCCGCAAAGAAGATTCACAGTCGTGAGGATAGAACCAGAATATGAGATTATCGATGTGGGTAATTTGGGAAAAATCATTTATTCGACCTTAGGCTTTCAACTTTGCCAATACTGGCATATCTTTAAAGTGGCCCAATAATTTTTGCCAAACACCTCAATTTTTTTTCCCAAGAGCTAAAAAGCACACCATAAATCGAGACTCAAATTTACAACTGTGCCGCGAATCTTAACCAACTCGACAATTTGTCTCACTATCTAAGAGTGAGCTTGGTTCCATGATAGAACTAAGAATCGGAGAACCAAATCTGTGGAAACAGGGTAGAGTTTCAAGTTTCAAAAATTGGAAAACCGATGCCGAGATGTAGGTTCCAGATTTCAAGAGGTGGAACCTAGAAATTGGAACCTAAAACAAGTCTTTATGCTTTTCTTGTTCTATGTCTTCATGCAATCATGCAGTATTCAATGGCATGCGATAATGAGCACGTAATTTGAAATCATTACTATGATCTTCCATTTCTGGCGATATCATGACTGAGACTTTTATTGTGCTAATGTTTTATATTCTTTATGTGTCTAAATATGAATCATGGTCAGTAGATTATAGCAGCAAATGACGATCATTAGAGGTGATAATTCACCGCAATCGTTCAGTTAAGAATACATGTGGAACCTAAGTATAAACCTTGAAACCTGTGACGGGGTAGGTTTCCAAGTTCCAAAAAATGGAGAACCGATTCCAACAAGCAGTAACCTAGAACCACTTACCCTTATCATCGTGGATTGTTCGAACATATGGAAGTACTTTAGCCGATATGTACCTAGATTACCTGTTTGTTCTTTAGGAAATCGTCAAAAGATTTAGGACTAAATTGGCACAATTAAAATGTTTATGGTTGAATTGACAAATTATCAAAAGGTTCATGGGTAAATTAACTAAGTTGCAATATTCATGACTGATTTGGTACTATTATAATAAATTTTGGTTTTTTTTTATAACTTTCCCTCTGTTGATGGTGCCATATTGGATAATTGGGAGATTCCAATAGATTGATCCAAGTGAATGGCGGGGCAAAGGCAACAAAGATGATCACTTTGTCAAAAAAATTCCGCTCCCTACCCATTCCACGAATCCAATTCCTTCTCTCTCTTAGGCACCCATGTGACTTGCTGGGCAAATTCAGAACCCATCATGCCAAAACTCTCTCTAACATTCAAAACTTTCCACATGAGAAATCAATCCTACCATCAAGTGTGGGCATGTGCCAAAAAGCTTCACATATCCGAGTCCCACCTCATAGTCATTTGGCCCATGAAAAAATTACTCAAAAATTCATAAACCTATTATAATTGTGTCAATTCAGTCATAAATCTATTTTTTTGCCAATTCAATCATGAACTTTTTGCAATTATGTCAATTCAGTCTATCTGACCAATTTTGGCATGCCGGCGCTGATGCGGATGCCGACCGACCGGCGACATCATATTTTAATAATATTTTTATTTATTTTTTTCATTCTTTTCTTTTTCTTTCTTTTTTTCCTCTCTACTGTTCTTCTTCCTCCCACTGTTCTTCTTGCTCTCAGAAATTCCCTTGTAACGGCTCCGTCATCCTTAGGCATCTAGTATCGACAAACCAGACAAGGCCTTGCCTCGCCTCGCCTCGCCTCACCGTCACCTAGCAAGGTGGGCTTAGACACCCATCTCCTCCTTCGCCTTCGTGGTCGTCCTCCTCCCATCTCTCCCTCATGGCGGCTCCTTCATCCTCGGGCTTCTGATACGAGGACCATCGTCGTGGCTGCGCGAGGCCGTGCCTTGTCGGGGCCAGCCTGGCAAGGTCTTTGTTGGCCTCGCCCAGCGATGGCAAGGTCGAGCCTCGCTAGATCTGCTTGGCGAGGCTCGGCCTCGCACAGTCGCGGCGAGGTTGAGCCTCGCCAAACTCACCCTCGCCAGCGGCTGTGGAGGCAACTTTCACCAGAGGCTCATCGCCTCTGGATCAACTTCTCGGTCACGGGACGAAATAGTTTGAGGGAGATCGTTCATGGTCATCGTCATGTTCAACATCTCTTGGAGGAAGCAAAGCAGCCTTGGGATTGGGAGGAAGAAGAACAAGTAGAGAAAAAAAATAAAAAAAGATGAAAATTTTAAAAATATATTTTTTTATTCAAAAATATTATTAAATATTATATCGTTGGACGGCTGGCGCTGGCCAGCCAAAATTGGCCAGATGAACTGAATTGATATAATTGCAACAAGTTTAGGACTGAATTGATATAAAAAAAATTAAGACTGAATTGGCATAGTTGCAAATTTTTTTTTGGTAATTTCCCTTTGGCGCATTTGAGTATGGTGACAATAGCAAATCCTATGAAAAGTTGCTTAAGTGATAAGTGTCCTTCCTAAGCTCGATGCATGGCTTCGAACCGCCGCATTCGCACGTTGTCTTAAACTTTGTTTGAGAAGCGTAGTGGGGTTGAGGAAGATGGAAAATGTGTGGAGAGACTAGAGAAGAATCCACTGTTCTTTGCGAGAGAATAAGAGTATGATATTTTCTTCTCTTACTAAACAAAGTGTTAAGATAACTTTTTTAAGGGTACGGATCTGTGTGTATCCGATGATTATTTGGTGTGGAGAGTGTAGAGATTGCCTCACTTTGTGAGAATAATTTGAACACCCAAAGAGTCTCGGACGTCTTATTGTGAAATACACTTCATATTTATTTTTTTCGCTAGAAAGAAATAGTAACTTACATAATAGAGATGTCGCAACTTTTAAGAATAATGCACAATCTCTATATAAAGTATATATATAATTTTTCATCCAGATTTCGCCTAATAGAGATTGAAGTTTGACCTTTATGAGATTTCGAAAAAAAGGAAAGAAGAAATGTCAAAATTTATGTATGGCGCTCGCTTTAATATCAATTTTATTTCTAGGACCTGCATGATAACTATTCTCATTTTCTGATTCTGATTCGGGGAACAAAAAAGGATGAGAACCTTATTTGGTAACATAAATAATTCTAATTCTGTATCTATTCTCATAATCAGTTTTAGAGCAAAATTCAGAACAAAAAAAATCGATTCTGAAAAAAAGAATCATTTTTTAGAATTACAAAAAAAAAATGAAGTCTGACATCTCTCACTTTTCCTTTTCAGTACTCTCGTCATTTTTCCCTCAACCTACAAATAGAATAATCTTATATTAGGCTAGTTTGACCTCATTTTCATAAACTTGGGCCTAAATTTTCTAGATTTCACAGTTAAACTCTTTTGCAAAAAAAAAAATATCACAGAAGATGAGAGTATCCAACATGCGAACGATAACATATATACTCGTACCTGTGCATCACAAAATGTGACTATCTACATGTGGAGCTGGAGTCAAACACCACTTGAATTTAGGATCGAAGCTACAAAATGATAGTGAAGGACTTGTACTTCATATCAAGGAGAATAATTTGATTTTTTTTTTGTCAGTGGATAATTTGGTTATTCGATTGCTATGTTTATATGTATTTTGGAAAAAGCAACATTTAAAGAAAAAAATGAATTCTTAATATGGGAATTATCACATACTCCAATCGAACTTCAAACATCATATATTAAAATTTGTGTTTCATTTATGACATGCTAAAAAAATAATATATTTTAAATTATTTTATTGTGCATTGAAAATTAGTATTCAATTTTGGATGAAATTTTACAAAGTAACTACATAGTTATTTGACTTAAATGAAAAAAAAAATAGGAAGAGAAACAACTTTTCCAAAATAGGAACTTTGTGCAATTATCAAACGCGTTTCTATTCCAAAAACAGAAACTTTGGGCAGTTATCAAACGTGTTCCGATTCTCTAAAACTCATTCAAGAACAGAATCAGAAAAAATCATTTTAATTAGAATCAATTTTCCGAAAGAGAATGGTTACCATGCGCAGCCTTAATCACTTAAGTGCCAATATTATTGAAAAAAATGATTAGTCGAGTGCCAACTCCGGTCAGTCTTGCCAAAAACCTTATGTGGCATTTTTTTTGTTAATAATATAATCCTATGTGTCTTGTCGGAGGATCCTAGTCAGCAATAAAAAAAGCTAAAATTTAAAAATAACAAAAATTAAAAATAGGTTAAAAAACTTTAAAAAAAAAGAAAAAAGAAAAGAAAAGGGAACAGTTGCAGCAATAAGGGCTTGCACAGCTCCTGCCGACGTCGTCGCTCCACCATCGCTGGCAATGGCCAGCGAGGGTGGGGGCTGGCCTATTGCCCTCACCTCCATAAGCCCAAACCTTTTTCGTTTTTGAATTTTTTTTAGTTTTTCAAATTATTTTTTAAAAAATAGCTTATTTTTAAGTTTAAAATCCCATGCGGACTTAATTTTTTAAAAAAAATTGCCACATAGACCGATTTTTTTTTTTAAAAGTTGCCACATAATATGAAAATATAATAGTAAATGCCAGTAATCAGTTTGGTCGGAATCTTTCGCCGTTGACACTAAAGTGTGAGCCAACGAAAAATTTTGGCACTAAAATGAGCGTTTTACATAAATTTTGACACTTCTATCATTCTTTTGCCTGAGATTTCGAATACTCTAATAGGCTAAATCCTTTAAGACACACAAAGATTTATATCTAAGTCATTTAGAATTGTTATAGTCGTTTAAAGTTCAAAAACATTTTTCATTTTCAAATTCTTTTTAGGTGAACAAATAAGTAGTGGCTGGGGAGCCAACCCATGGAGCTGTGATTCCCTCCCCAAGGAAATTTTTCTTAAGTTTTTAGATAAAGAAAAATGTTTGAAGACGGTACTATTGTGATATTTGATGTTATGCTCTTAAATGATTGAGTAGAGAAAAAGTCTTGGGAACAAATGGCAACAGAATAACAAATTTAACCTGGAGAGAGGTGGGGATAATTATCAAAAAAGTTTTAAATCTATTGTATTGATGTGAGTTTAGTTATAAATTTTTTGAGTTTGACAATTTAGTCATAAACATTTTGAAAATTTGACAATGTAGTCATTCTGGTCCATTTTGGCTAGAAATGGTTAAGGTGAATGCTGATCACCTTATATGGCATGATTGTCGCTGACATGGACATTTTTTTTTGTAATTTTTGATAGATTTTCTGAAACTTTTTCCACTTTTTTTCTTCTTCTTTTTTCTTTTTTATTTGACCTAGGGTCGGCCATGGCATACAGCAAGGGCCCACAAGCCCTTGCCAAATCTAGGCCAAGCAAGGGCCACAGGCCGGCGGAGGTAGATAAGAAAAAAAGAAAAAGAAAAAGAAAAAGAAAAATTCAAGAATTTTTTAAAAATTATCCATATCAGCATCGGCCTTGCCATGTAGAATGAACGGTGTCCGTGTAACAATAGCCAAAATTAACCAAAAAGATTGCACTGACAAATCATAAAAAAGATTTAGGATAAAATTAGTTACATTGAAAAGTTTGTGACTGAATTGGCTTTAATTCAATATATTTATGATTTTTTTTGTAATTTTCTGGAGGGAGTGATAAACAACTACATTGTTCATCATTTATTGGACAAAACATTTGTCATACCACTAATCACGTAAATTAAATACCCAAAAATTGGTGAAATAGACAGATAAATCGAATTATTTTGGAGTTTTGATTAAACAGTGTTGATGAACATGTCGAATAACCACAAGCTTAAAAAGAAGGGTTAATACCATGAAAAACTCCAAGCTGGTACATTTGTGACAATTTTATCCAAAACTATTTTTTACCACGAAAACTCCAAACTGGTACACTTGTGATAAATTTATCATAAATTAATTTTTTTTAACCATGAAAAACCCCAAACTTGTACACCTGTGACAAATTTTGCCTTCGTTAAATTTGGTTAATACCACGAAAAATTGTAAATTGATACATCTGTGACAAACAGGAGGTAAAAATCTTAAATTGGTACATCCATGAACAAACTCAGCAATTTGATGGTTAAATTTAACGAAAACTAACGAAAGATAAATTTAACACATATGTACCAGTTTGGGGTAAATTTGTCATAAGTGTACCGGTTTGGGATTTTTTGTGGTCAAAAAAATAATTTGGGATAAATTTATCACATGTATATCAGTTTGGGATTTTTCGTGGTATTAATCCTAAAAAAAAATGTCAAAAGAAGGTCAAGAGAACTAAATGTTTTTTTTTTCATTTCCATCTTCTCCAGGACAATACTACACCTTTGATATTTTAGGACTTAGATAATTTCTTGGTGACTTTTGCTGGATCCAGCATCATTTTCTTGGTTAAAGAAAGTAGCAGGTGGTAAAATCTTAATTACAGAAATTGCGGCTCCATGGACCACACGAGTGTGCAACATAACGTGGGACGTACCCAACAAACCACTTATAGAGATTCCTCCGATTAGGTCATAAGTTTGTGTTTCCCAGGTAATGATTTCAACATAGTATAGTGTTCGAATAAAATAAATATATGCCAATCGAATTATATATGTTTTGCTGGTTTAGCAATGATCATTGTCTTGATCATTGGTTGACAAGTTAGGTACAATGACGACGGGACATCTATCTAGCTGATTTAGAAGCGGAACATAATTTAACCGATTCGCGACAATTGATATCCATTTGCTTGCGATAGAATTTTTCGCTCGCAGGAAGCTGTTTGGAAGGTTTTAAATCCATTTATTATTGCATGCCTTTGGCTTGCGAAACTGACCCATTTTAGGGTTTTGCGAGGAAAAATGATCGCTTAGGTTGTCTCCCTCCTTTCTCCATGGAATTCGCCAATCTAGCTAGAAAATAGAGTGATTTTCAAATTTGTGTTGATGACTAATTCTTAAATATGCTATTATCAGAATATTACGTGATTTTATGCTTTCAAGTGATAGAGTACTAGAAGTACAAATCATGGGAATTAATGGCAACATGGTACTAAATTTAATTATGTCGTCCACGGGCATTACCGGACAAAACTTTGTCAAATCACTAATCCCGTAAATTAGGTAGCAAAAAAGGGGCGAAGTAGATCGACGAAAGCCTCTTTTGATCAAGCCACGCTAGGAGCGCTCCCGGTAAAATCCTTTTCGATTAGTCCGCTCTTTTCGCTGATTCGATTGAGACCCTCCAAGTCTAAATTGTTTACTAAGTACTCATGGGTACTTTTCGATTATGTCCTCATAATGCGTGATTCTTTGGTGGTGAGGGATTATTACACCAGTTATGAGTCCTCCATATATTCTTAAGTATAGTGGTTAAATGACCTAATTTAATGAATATGCCAATAGAATAACGTAAGTGTTGCTGGTCTGCCGAGGCAGAGATCATCATCTTGGTCATTATTTGACAAGTCATGTACAATCACGAGGGATTATCCAGCTACCTAATTCAACAATCTTTTGACCATAAAGAAAGAAAGGAAAAATAAATCAATAATCCTCTTGCCTTTAGTAGAATCTTGCCCTTCTGAAGCTGTTTTCATCCGTTCCATTTTGTAGTATGCCTTTGGCTTACGGATGATATATAGGGGCCTTGCAAGAAACCAAAAAAAAAAAAAAATGATTACATATGTTATCACCGCTCATACCGAAAATTTGCAAAATAGTAGTCAATTTTGGAAAAAACTTATTGTCAATCTCTTTCAGATATGAATCCATCCGATTCATCGATCTTGTCTTAAATTCATCACATGTTTATAAAAAGTACCAAAAAAGTCTTAAACCTATTGTATGAAAGCCAATTCAGTCATGAACCCTTTTATTTATGCGGATTTAATCCTAAATATTTTCACAATTTTTCAATCGAGTCCCTATGGCCAACTTTGATCGGAAATAGCTGACGTGGAAGCCGGCCTTCCTGCGCGGCACGGCAGGCGCTGCCATAGGCAATTTTAAAAATATATTTTTGCATAATACACTATAATTTTTATCAAATTTTTTTTTCTTTCTAAATCTTTCAATGGTACCAATTAGTATAATTATTTGTCCAATGCAAGATCCAGAAAAAAAAAATTCAATATTAGTATTCAAAAATCAAATAACACATTCATCTAATGACTTAAATTTTGAAACGATTGATTGCAATCCTACAAAAATTTCACATATTATTCAAATATTTTCAGAGCCCTTATTTGCATCCTTTAGATCTCTCATGTGCACCATCTATTATATATTTTCGCGCTCAAACATTTTTTGGAGCCAGGCTTCGATTGCATATTTCGTTGTGGTTAGCATTTTTCTTAAAAATATCTTCGTTTATTTTTCGCTTAGAGATAAAAAATAAAAATAAAAAGGCTGTGCAAAAAAAGAAAAAAGAAAAAAAGAATCGATAGCCTTAGCTAGGGGACCGTCATTTTACTACAATAAGAAATGAGACGAGAGGATTGACGGTGACAGAGGGAAAAGAGAGACGGGCTGTGACATTAGCAAATTTGTCGGCAAGACAAAAAAAACATTACACGTATTTAAAAAAAAAAAAAAAGAAACAGAAAGGTGAAACTATTGTAGGAAACATCGAAGCTAAGCCATCATTGTTAGGGATGAGGATGATGGAATTCGAAGCCTTTGCTTAGTACTGGCCAGTGGCCACCCCCGGCAACACGTGGCATTTCGGGGGATTTTTGGTGGGAGCAGATAAATAATATTTTTAATTAAACCACCCACCGATATCTGCCACGTGCCACCCGTAATTATTTAATTATTCAAAGTTCGAATTGACTCGATAACGAAAGTGAGCGCATGGTTCGCTAATTGCAATTATTTCGCACGTAATATCGGAGACTTCACACTCCCATTGATGTTACATCCCCGTGCTCTGTTCCCTCTTCCCTTTTTTTCTTTTTCTTTTTTTTAATTACCCGAATTCAAGGATTACCCAACCCATTTTCAAACCTTTCGACTTTACTATTTAGTCCTAAATCTCTGTGTCAACTCTCAATGTATCTCTTCGGGCCAATTTTCGTCGAAAATTGCCGACTTGACGGTCCAGCCATCTGCAGCAATCCTACGTGACATATCGTCACGTAAGCGATTTTCGACAAAAATTGGCCGGAAATGCTACATTTTGAGATTTCGCATAAAAGTTTATAACTAAATGAGTAAAGTTGAAAGTTGATGACTATATTTGCATCCATACAATATGTTTAGGATCAATTCCCTCATTTAAATTAGATTGTAAATATATAACACTTCACATTATAATTAATAAACAATAAGAAAAGCCCAACCTTATTGATATACGCAAATATATATATAAATGAATTGATCATATTCTTTCATGTACGTATCCTGGTTGTTCAAGAACCTTTGCTGAAGACAGTGGAGAATCGATAGTAGTAGCTTGCTAAATCAACTCCCACCTATTGGACCAAAAAAAAAAAAAAAAAAAGACCTCCCACCTAAATAATTGATGTAATAAGGGTATTGATTGGCCATTTACAGCGTTCAGCTTTCAAGATAAAACAATTTCGTATCGTCTTCATATAAAATTATGCATTTTCATAGGAAAAAGAAAATTGATAATTCAATCTGTAAATCCTTCAAATTTTTTACTCTGGTAATTAAGATCCTTGACTTTTTTTAAACCTAAAAGCTAAAGCCTCAACGTTTTTTTTTTTTTTTTTGTGTGTGTGTGTGGATCGTAACTAAATCCTCAGCGTAACTTGCTGAATTCCTCATGTGCCCTTGCTATGGCTTTGGAAGGTCAAGACCGGAGACCGGAAAGTCTCCACAAAAATAAAGATAAAACATATGAGAAAACCCAGAAAAAAAAAGAAAAAATAAAAATGAACGGCGCCCACCGTGGGGCTCGAACCCACGACCACAAGGTTAAGAGCCTTGCGCTCTACCGACTGAGCTAGACGGGCTTGCTGCTACTTCAATTATAATATTTAATTAAAAAGGAAAACACATCCTCCATTACTATTATTTTTCTTCTCCTCGTGAAGAATACCAACTGCAATCACAATTTTGTAGCCCACTGCTTTCGGAACCTTCAGCTGCGACAATCTCGTCCCTAGATTTGAGACCTTGTGGTGGCTTATGTCTCCTAAAATTTTGAATTTGTTTAATGTGCTCCATAGGCTTTTGGTTCGTGTTCCAAAATGTATGAATATGTTCAATGTTATGGAAATGGATCGCCTAACCTTTCCTCATAAGGTTAGGCACATGCCCTTGGGATCCGGACCGTCTGTGTTATGAATGAACAGCCCAAATTATTACTAACCAAAATATATTTAAAAAATTCAAAAAATTACCCCATAAAAATAGCATGAGATCTGAGCCGTCCGTCAAAAAACGTACGGCCCGGATCCCAAGGGCAGGTACCTAATCTTCTGATGAAAGGTTAGGCGATCCGGATCCGTTATGTTATTCATGAATTAGAAACTAAATTGAACATGTACTAAAAGTTTATGGACCGCATTAAACAAATTAAACTTCTAGGAATTGTATCGAATGAATTTAAATTTTGTGGACCACTTAGGGCTTGCATGACAGTATTCCCGTTTCTTGATTATGTTCCTTAGTGTTTCTGTTCTTGGTGATTTTTTGAGAATCAGAACACGTTTGGTAACTGCTTAAATTTTTGTTCCAGGAACAGAAACGCATTTGGTAACTGCATAAAATTTTCGTTCCCAATTTATTATTTAAATTAAATAATTATATAATCATATTTGATGACAAAGAAAAGAGAAAATAATTAAATCAAATAGTGATTAAGGGAAAGACACGGAAAAATAAAAAAGAGTTGCGAAGAAGGAAGTTATTTTTTTTAGGTTTAAAAATACCATCTTGAAGAGGAAATTGAAATAAAAATATCAACTATCTTTGTGTATTTTTCTGACCACGAATGATATTTTTCTAATTTTTTAGATATTTTATAATTAAATAAATTTTAAAAAATATGAAAAATATTTTTAAATCAAAATTGGTTCCTAAGGCTAGGTCAAGGTTTTCAAAGTTGGTTTTACAATTTTTATGATTTTTTTTTTATGATTTTTAAATTAATTTTAAATATAAATATAAATATAAATATAATTAAAAATCAGATTTCAACAAGAACCGAAAGTATCGAGGAAAAATTCACAGAAGTATTTGGTGAAAAATAGTGATTCTCAAAAGTGTTCCGGAACACAAGAACCAACTTTTTTTTTGTTTTGAAAAGTGGTCCAAAAGTGTTCCCAGGAACAGAATCATAATTATTTGCATTACTAAACATGTTTCTGTTCTTTACTGTTCCCGGGAACAGAAACAGAGAAATGAGAACACTGCCAAACAGATCCTTAATATATTAGACAAAAGTTGAGGACCTAGCGTTTATTTTGCATTTTTTTTTTTGGGGGGGAGGGATCCTTTGCCCTTCTCTTAGAAGGGCATGCTCTACCTTTTGAATCCGAACCATCGGTGTTATGAATTGATGGCCCAGATTATTACTAAAAAAATAATAAAAAAATAAAATACTCAACAAGTTCCCCCTAAAAATAGGAAATCTGAGCCGTCCTTTTAAAAACGGATGGTCCAGATCGCAAGGGCAGGTGCCTACCCTTTTAAGAGAAAGGGGGGCGAAGGGATCGTCTGCCCTTCTCTTAAGGGAAGGCCCTGCCCTTTAAATCCGGAATGTTATGTATGGATGACTCAAATTATTACTAAAAAAATAAAAAATCTAAAAAATTACCCCTTAAAAATAGATCTGAACCGTCCGTTTTAAAATAGATGATCCAGATCGCAAGGGCAGAGATTCGGATTTGGGGGTGGTAAATTCGGCATCTTTGCACATTCCCACTCATTCAGACAGTGTGAGCTTCGATTTTCAGTTGCATATATTACCGCCCGAAAAAACAAAAATCAGTTACGAAAGAAAAAGAAAATGGAAAAAAGCACGCGATTTGGATGATCAGTGGCTGGCAGTTTCGTCTCCGCCTGAGGATTCCGTTTCGAGCCACGTTCGTTGCTCATAAATCCGCGGATTCCGCCACCGTCGAAAACGGCCATTTGTATCTCACCATGGCGAGTGCTGTTTGCGGCGGCAACTTGGCGAGCGTGTTTGGGCCGAGCCAGCTCAGGAGCCCGAGGCGACGGTTCCTGCTGACATCCGGTAGGACGAGCTTCGAGCGCCGACTTCTCGTGCCGCCGAAAGTGAGAGCCTCCTCCTCGGCCTTCATCGAAACTAAGCCGCCGCCGCCGGTACGTGTTTTGTGATTGTAGGAAGGGAAGTGTTTTGATTGTATGGCGGACTTTAACTTTATTGGAGGAAAGGAGTTGGCATCGGAACTGTGAATCTGGCGGGCGACTGAGCAGTCGAGCGCTCTTGGTTGGATGGAAATGCCCGCCAGAGTGGAGTCTAATTCGATGAACTCGAGCTTGTCTGTTTGAATGCCTCTGACAGGCGCTCGTCGAGCAGAAAAGCTCGGATACCATCTTGTTCCGAAAATGGCGACTCAAAAAGAATAAGCGAATTTTGTGAGAAGGCTTTGAATTGTATACTGTCCTGATAGAAACGAATAGTAATTTCGGCGCCCTTTTGCGATTTTCTTTCTAGTCAGTCAACTGCGTAGAGGGGCATTTGACTTTTGTCGATGAACTGTTTGTTCAAAGTTTGTGATGGGTGGCCCGCCTTGTTCCGTGTTTCTTTTTGGTCTTTTTCCAGGTTTGTTCCCTTTGTCTTTCCTCCTGTTGATTGATAAACCGAACTTCATTTGTGTAGGAATCGACTGTGGACAAGAGTAAACTCAGCAGTAACCAGGATGTATTAGCTTGTCCCATATGTTATGAGCCGCTGACGTTCCCTGGCGATCTGGTGTTATCTGTGTAAGTTGCATGATTTTAAGACGGTTCGCCCCATGATTGTCTTTTCGTTGTTTTCATCCCGTCGTGATTCTGCTGCAGGGATTCTGCCTCCGGGTCTACTTTGCAGTGTGGCACCTGTAAGAAGACCTATGTGGGCAATGAAACGCATTTTGATCTTACAGCGGCCAGTGGAACCAAGGAATATGGCGAAGCCATGGCCATTGCTACCGAGTTTTTCAGGTGTGAAAATTTATTTATTGGAGTCAGTTGATTTGTTGGGTAAAAATTGACGGTGTTGCCTCCAGTGGGCATTGTCTGGGTGGGTTTGTTATATAAGTCGTGGTCGTTCTTGTGATGTGTTACTGATCGAATTTTTCATCAGGATTCCTTTGATATCGTATCTCTATGAGAGGGGATGGCGTCAAAGTTTTTCAGTTTGGGGTGGTTTTCCAGGTCCAGAGAAAGAGGTTAGTTCGACTCCTCTCTTTTTAACTCCTATTGCTTCGCGTATGCTTGTCACTGCCATTTGGTACAGAGCTGGTTTGTGTGTTGCTGATATTTGAAAGATGTTGTTAATATGTGGGGTTAGTTATTTCAGAAAAAAAGTGGTTACCGACCAGGAAAATTTACCAAAAGATCCTACGATCAAACAGATGTACGTTTAACTCGATTCCTTTGAATTTAGGCAGGAGCTACGAATCTAATGCATGTGGTACTCCTCTCTGATTCCTTCGTGTGGAGTTACTGACCATGACATTTTGACTGCAGTTTGAATTGATGAAGGGATTCCTCAAGCCAGTACTAGGAGGAAACATTCTTGATGCAAGTTGTGGGAGCGGTCTGTTTTCAAGACTATTTGCCAAGAGTGGACTGTTCTCTCTCGTTATTGCTCTGGACTACTCTGAAAATATGTTGGAGCAGTGTTACGAGTTCATTCAGGGGGAGGATAATTTCCCAAAAGAGTGAGGAGACTGACTAAGATGATTGAAGCTTGTATATTTTGGCGCTATATTGTTAGGAATTTTTCTTAGGTTGTTATTGTCTCGATAAGTTATGCCAGACGAGTCAGTTCTGACTAAGTTTTCTACTTGTAGGAAGTTGGCATTGGTCAGAGCTGACATCTCTAGACTTCCTTTTGCTTCAAGTTCTATTGATGCTGTGCATGCCGGTGCTGCTTTACATTGCTGGCCTTCACCATCAACAGCTGTGAGTATTTTGCTTCTCTACGGTTTCTGTTCCCCATGAGTTGTCTAGATCAATATAAATGGGGATCATACAACCTTGGTCTTGTTCTGCATGCTTAATTTTTACCAAACTTGGTAAAAATTAATGTTTGCTGCGCACATAAGTAGAACTTCTTAGGAGTGAAGCTTTATTCAATGTATGCACTTCATTAATCCTACCTTAGGAAGCATCTGGTTTAAAATCTCTTAGTTCTTTGTTATAGGCTCACATTTCATCATCCTATGGTGCTTTCTCAGGTTGCTGAAATCAGTCGAGTTTTACGGCCAGGTGGAGTTTTTGTCGCGACTACGTACTTGCTTGATGGCCCTTTCAGATTATTTCCTCTTCTGAGGCCTTTACGCCAGGTACTTGGTTTTGGCTCTGAGTCATGTCCCTCTATGCAGCTCTACATCTCAAAAGTACATGTTTTCTCTTCTGGTATGTACGGTTCAACACTATCTGTCGGGGCAGAGGGTTGGTTTTTGTTCCACCAATTCTTCACACAACAAAAGAATTTGAATTTTCAACATTTTGATCTCTAGAATGGGACATGCATGCTTCATTTGTCTCGGGGGATACAACGGCCATTTGTCGGCCCAATGCCTAATCACTATTATTGTTTCTCATTACAGAGTATAACTCAAATATCTGGCAGCCACATCTTCCTATCTGAAGGCGAACTAGAAGATCTCTGCAGAACCTGTGGGCTGATCGGCTTTAAATTTGTGAGGAATGAGCGATTCGTAATGATATCGGCTTCCAAACCCAGCTAAGAATCCAGATATGCCAGCAGGCTCATTGATTAGTTTGAACGGTGGAGCAAACACAATAGTCAAAAGTTAATTACAGGCACCCCCAGTAGTCTCTAATACTGTTGGGGTGAAGTTTAGGCAGATTAAGATGCGTATATAGAACGTCTTATTGTTTAAAGCACTGGATGATATAATAAAGGCTGACCTCAACCTAATGATTTGTAAATACCACCCATTCGACGGTTAATGAGTTGAATGACAGGTTGATTGCCCCTGCAGTATGTCTTCGCTTTGGGCGTCTCTGACTTTTGAGTCTTGTTCATGACTCGTGAGAATGGATTTTTCACTGTTGTGTTTCTTTAAATGAAATAACTTTCCATTGTGCCGGCACTTGATGTAATGCAGATCAAGAACTTGAAAATCGTTGAAGAACACCGGATCAGTTTTTTTCCTATAAACGATGATATATGTGACTATCGAGCGAAATCCGCTGTCTATTCAGATGCTGTTGCATTATATCCTCGTTGAGACGAGAATGCAAAGGTAACTAAAGACCACAGCTTGACCTCCACAAATTCATAAATGTAGCTCCTCTAATCTCTACATTAACCTCTCCTTCTGTACAATACAACACTCTTGCAAGGTTTCTGCTTGTCAATTGTAGTTACAGAAGTTCTATGCGAGTATACCTATCAAAAACCTCCTCCCTCCAAAAATGATGCCGCCTTCAGCCAGATGTGTTGTGCAACTACTCACCCAGATTAGAGAGCGTCAATTGACGGTGAAGCAACGTCTTCTCATCGCCATCCTCAATATCCATAGAATCCTCCCCCTCATAATGAACATCGATGACACTCCTCTCCCTACCATTAATATCTGATCCGTCAACCAGATCACCAGTACCCACTCCATCGGGGGACATATCATCCAAGTTTAACTGTTGCATCTCTGATTCTATTAGAGCCTCCATCCGAGCCCGTTCTCTATCTCGTGGGTATGTGCAGTAGAGGAACGAGTAGATGAGACAGCAGAGGAACGTGGGAACGCCCACGGCTGCATACAGTGCCTTGGCCAGCGAGGCTGCATTCTCTCTATCAGTCTCAATATCCTGCGATGCACTAGATCCTCCGGGAAGTTCTTTGTAACCGTACACATGCTGGGCTAGTATTCCAACTATAGGAGGAGCAAATGATGATAGTATGGACTCGAAGGATCGGTCCAGGGCATAGACACTTGTTCGGGATTTTTCAGGGACTATTTCTGCGAAAATAGGACTGCAATGCAAAAACTGGAGTCAGTATTGATTTCTCAATCTTCAGGAAAGTAATGTAACTAAATACACACTGCTTATCTTTCAAAAAATTTGGATACAGACATTCTTAATCATGTTTCCATGTATGATGATAAAGCATCATCGAAAATCTTTCAGACTATTACAGGAACTGCAAAACATGAGTTTCTACATTCCAAACAATAAAAACTAAAAACAAACTTCTAATGCTGGCCAGTCACTACTGTTCCTTTTAATGGTAAGAGCACTGCCTGCACCCTATACCTTTATCTCATCTCAAAAGACAAATCAGTTAACCCGCGCTTTAAGCATCTCTCAAGAAATTCAGATATGGAATGAATAACCTACTGCATTTATATAATGTTTCTGTATTTATACGATCAAATACTTAGGCAGCTGTGTGCTCAGTAGCTTGTGTGAAGGAAAGGAGAGGACTGATTTGGAACTTAACTTGTTTGTTGCTGGAGCATTCCATGATATGCAGAAGCCCAGGATGAACAAAACTAAGCCATGTACAAACGCAGTGGATGAATCATTTGGCAGAGCCAGCAAAAGAATTGCTGCGAGTGGGACAGCTGATGCCGAGCTTATCTGTGCTAAAATTATTCTTCCAGAGTTTGGTAGACGTCTGGAAAGAAAATCTCCCATTTTACCTCCAAAAAGTCCCCCAAGGGAACTAGCAATCACGAAGAGTGCTATGAGAAATGCAGTTTTATTATGGGAGAACCCAACAAGCTCCAACCACATTGCCGCAAATGACAAAGCTGACCAGGGGAATAAACCCGTTACGCCTTGTGCAACAATTATTTGGAACGATGGAATCTTTATCACCGATTTTGCTTCTTGAATCAAGTCCTTCACATCTGAGCAAAATGATTTATTTGAAGTTTGCCCAGCAATCTTGGCACAACCATCATCAAAATGTGGATCTCTGGCAAAGAGACGGACTAGAACTCCAACTAAGATGCTTATTAGTCCAACCAAATGGAAGGAAATTCTCCACCCAGGGATCCCCATGAATGTTGTGGGAGCTATCAGCACAGAAAATAGACCACCTACTAAGGCACCGACGTTGCCAGTCAGTTGTAGCCATCCAAAAGCCATACCCCGGTTGTTATCGTCCGTCGAATCAGCCACAAGGGACTGGATTGCAGGTCCTACTATGGCAAGCCCAACGCCATTCAAAGCTCTTGATACTGCCACCTGAACAAATGCTGAGTGTAATTAATCAAGTCAGCTGATTCATGAACAGATTCGGTGCTTTCCTTCAATCAAACGGAAGGTTCATGTGACATCAAACATCTTTTCATAGTCAATGATGCTATGTCTTTCAAATGAAAAATCCTTCCATCAGTAAGAATCAAAACAGGAATTTCATTAACAGGAGGGACCATGGGTGTCAACCGTTAATGGTACAAAACATCTTTGCCAGAAGAGAGTGTCTAGAAGGTCTGTAATAGCCAGAACACAAACTACAGTGCCTGCGGTATCATACGTTGATAATATGGCAACCCCATATGGGTAAAACAGTTTTTGGAAAGGGGGTAAAAAAAGCCCCTGCACTTGCAAAATCTTGAGGTTTTCTTTCTCTTTTCACATCCGGAAGATTATCGCATGAGAGGTGAGCAAACTTGTATTGTTTTGAGTAAGTGTCCTTCCCAAGTCCATAACTCCTCAGTCAGGACCATATTCTTTCTCACAGACCTCCCCCTTGTGAAGGAGTACCAACAGTATACAGCAAGCTCCAAAGCTTTCTCGTATATGAACACTGCTATAGAAAGTCCTAACCCACATAGCCCTCAATTTTAGAGAACATAGTTACTTAATATGACTACCTAGGAAACCAAAAAGAAAGAGCAAAAAATGGAACTTCCTCGGACTTTGTCCTTCATAGGAGTTAACATCACTTTAATTAGCTTATCATGCTGAGATTTAGACTGCCTAGAACAATCACCTCAAAACCCCGTGCAACAATACCATCCTTCAGTCTCTATCTCCCAATTATGCAAATTCCAAATGAAAATCAGATTTCCAACTACCCTAGCTGCTGAGTCGTAGCACGTAAACAGTCCATTTTTTCTCCCTTCTTTTCCTGCAATAGAGCAGCATATGTCCCCAAGACTACTAAACCAGACTATAACTGCTATAATTCATATTCTCACATCACCAGCCAACAAAAATCATGCTCTCTGCACCCAAAAGGTAGTGCTCCGCGCACAAATTACACAGCCACGACCTATTTAGTTTCTTGCATTCCTTGTATCAAGAAAGGACTGACCAGATTACAATGGTTATGCCACGCCTTACTCTTCGGTTCTGAGTGTCCGGTAACATTTCCACCTAGTTATAGGATTCCAACTATTTAGTAGGAAATTGTAACCATTTAAAAAAAGGGACTTTATATTGACCTTTCTCTGCCCTAGATCAAACTTGAACCAGCCGATGATTTGTTAGAGGACTCAAAATGCTTCTCTTGACCGAAGCTCATGCAGAGAATTATGAAGATTGGAATTTCCTAGAGTATATCATCAGTAGTTTAAGCTAAAATCCTTAGCTGAAAATTTATCAATGTTAGACTACATTTTACATTCCCAACTGTGAAATAGAAGCTGGACCACTCCGTGCACATAAACAAAGACGCAATAGCTAAGGAATCCAATTTCCTTCTCAAACCAATCTTCCTTGCTCTCTGGGTCGTCAGCCCAGCACAGCAGAACAGACTATATATTCCCAAAAGTTGGAAAATTGTCTACCAGAACAAACAAAATTCCAGAACCAAAAGCCCATTCATGAACCCGCAATTCAAACACAGATCCATCACATTAAGAACGACCCAATCCAAAGCACACTCATACCTGGGAGAAAGTAGACGAGAACGCGACAAGAAACGTGGCGGCGGCCCAGAGGAACGCGCCGAGGGCAATCGCGTGAGCTCTGTTGTGGCGCGCCGCCAAGTAGACCGCCAGAGGGTAGCAGAGGGCCTGGACCATCGACCTGAACAGCGTGAGCGAGCCGAGCTTAGTCGGATCGGCGTGCAGGGCGGCTCCGACCTCCTTGTACACGCCGGGCAAGAGGGACTCGTCGGCCCTCTCCATGATCCCGGCGAGGTTCACCAGGAGCAGGGTTAACTTCTCGGGCTCCATTTGGGACACGAAGCGTCTGATCTTGATCATAGCCATCGTCGTCCTCCTTGTCATCGCGGGTCCTTTAGTCGCCCTCGTCGCCAGCTCGCGCATGGTCAGAGCGCGCCGCTTCCGTGAATCCCGCGCGGCATGGAGGAAAAAGACGACGACGACGAGGGCGGCGAAGAAGGGAGAGATCGACAAAGTCAAAAGAGAATGGTGAAGGGTTTGACTTTGGATCTCGCCGGTCTTCCTCAAGGCATTGGGAGAAGGAAACGGTCCGAACGGTGAAGGGAAGCGATTGGGCCGACCCTGCAGTCCGAATCTTGTTTTTGTGCTGGATGCCGAATTGCCGATGCTGGTGGCGTGACGTCATATTTCGTTTTTGTAACACGAAATAAAATTTAAAGAAATGACAAAAAAAGGACCTAAAATAACGAAAATGCGAGGGAAGAAAAATTCGATTTCGACGTATAAGAAATATTCCACATAAAATGTAATAATAAGGAAGATTGGAAAATTAACAAGTGAGATGAATACAAATTCAGGCATAATAACAATAAATTCCTATTATGTTGGTATAAAGACATTAAGGAGTCATGATATAGAAAGTCCCTGCTAATTTATGGGCTGGGCTCATTAGAAATAGACATGCAAAATTTGCATGTCAGCCTATCATAATCAGTAGAATGTGAATAATTTTCTACCGCGGATCCTGGTCGAATGTAAAGACCTTTGAAATTATGCCGCTTCCCTCTTCCGATTTAGATTTAGGTATAGATCTAGGGATTTTACTCTTCCAAACTAAATCTAGATATAGATATGTGAGATGGGAGTTTTTTTTTTTACAGTATTTTACCTGTGCTCTTTCAGTATAGATATGTTAGCGTTACTGTTCGGCGATAGTGATGGGGATTTCGAACTTAGATGCGCGCCTCAAGCCTTTGCAATTGATGCGGGAGTTCTTTGTATGTGCTTATTATTGAATCTAGTGATCGACTGCTTAAATTTTATGATGTCAGATCTATTTTTTTTTTTGGAGGATGAGAGCGCGCTTCTAATTACGGAATATATATTTTTTTTATTTTCTATATGCTATTTGCCTTTTTTTTTTGCTGCAATTATTTGGGAGATTGAAATCATTCTATGTACCTCTCGAATATTATCTTTATTAATGAATGAAATATTTCTTTTGACAAAAAAAACACACACATAATCCAATGTTGGACAAAATAAATTCATAATTCGATGAAGCAGGTTATAAAAATGGATTGTTTACATTTTGTAAAAATTAGTTCCAACGGGCCCAGTAAATAAATGTCTAAGGATAAACGGCCCGCAAATTGGGCAAAATACCCATTTCCAACCCTTTGGAAATTGGACCTGACCGTCCACGTCCTCTCTAGAATAAGTAATGTGATTAAGCGGAAATGTAACTTAAAAGTTAAAATGAATAAAAGGAAAGGGGAAAAAAAAAGAAAAAAAGAAAAAAGCGAGCCCCCACCGGGCCCACCCTATCCAACTTTACGAAGATTCTTTACGTGAGATGTGGATCTCTGAATGAACGGTCGAGATTTAGACCCAGCCAGTTGCCCTTCGGAAAGTAATTGATATGGGGGCTTTGATAAGAGAGTTTATAAAGAGGTGTGGCTAATGTAGGTGAGGGTTAGGTGACGAGCTGGCCACGATGATGGCTTGGCTCGGCCATAGCGACAATCCGCCATCGTCATTGACGACGACGACTTGTCGATGGCTTCTTAAATAATATCAATATCGATACGCGACACGACACACAAACACGTCATTTTCATAAAAAATATATATATAAAGAGAATTTCGACCCATTGAAACACATTATATGTTATCATGTACACATAAAAATTATTTCTTCTTTCGTCAGGGATCCATGATTAATTTTTTTTTTGTTACTGGCCAGTTATATTAATTTTGGTATGGCTGCATATATGATTTTAGCATATGTATTTTCAATAAATTTATATTTTGACATGCAAGAAAAGTAAAGACTTGACACATGCTAGATGTATCAAGGATGAAAATCAAACAGAGATGGTGAAGTTAAGAGAAGGTAGATGAGCTATTTTGACAAACTTTTTAATGGAGAGGAGCGATAGAAGTGATGTGGATTTAGAAGATGCTTATGATGATTTAAACATAAGGTATGTGCGTAGCGTTAAAGCACGTGAAATTAATGAGGCATTGAAAAAAATGAAGACTGGTAAAGCCTTGAGACCCGATGGTATCCCTATTGAAGCGTGGAGATGCTTAAGACTTGTAGCAATAAGTTGGTTGACTAGCTTTTTTAACAAGATCCTCCAAATTAATAAGATGCCTGATGAATGGAAGGAGGGTATACTTGTGCCTATCTACAAAAACAATGGAATATCCAGAATTGTTTCAACTATAGAGATATTAAGCTTATGAGCCATACAATGACTTGTGGGAGAGAGTTATTGAGCATCGTTTGAGAATAGAGACCAAGGTTTTGGTCAATCAATTTGGATTTATGTCAGGAAGATCCACCATAGATCCGATTTTGTTGATACACCAATTGATGGAGAGATATTGAGAAGTGAAGAAGGACCTCCATATGGTATTTATTGATCTCGAGAAGGTGTATTATAGGGTTCCAAAAAAGGTTCTGTGGTGGGTTCTTGAGAAGAAAAAAGTACATTCAAAGTATGTAGATGCAATAAAGGATATGTAAGACGGTGTTACTGTATGTGTGAAGGCTTGTAATGGCACATCAAGTTATTTTTCAATTACAGCAGGCTTACACCAAGATTCTATTTTGAATCCTTATTTTTTTACCCTGGTTATGGATGAGCTAACAAAAGATATCCAATATGAGGTGCCGTGGTGTATGCTTTTTGCAGACAATATTGTGCTTATTGATGAGACAGGAGCTGGGGTTAACGCTAAATTAGAACTATAAAGAAGAATGTTGGAGTTTAAAGGATTTACTTTAAGTCTAAATAAGACCAAATACTTGAAGTGTGGGTTTGATACGATAAGAAGAGGAGATCAAGAAACCGTTAATATGCTCGGACATGAGGTACCCAAGAAAGATATTTTTAGATATCTGGAATCAATATTGCAAAAGGGGGGAGAGATTGATGAGAATATAAGCCATAGAATCAGAGCAAGTTGAATGAAATGGCGCAGTGCATCAGGATTTTCGTGTGATCGTAATATTTCTCTTAGGCTAAAAGAAAAATTTTATAGGGCAATAGTAAGACCTGCCATGCTATACAGAGTTGAATATTGGCCAGTTCAGAGGCAACATGAGCATAAAATGGGAGTAGCGAAAATTAAGATTTTAAGGTGGATGTGTGGTCATATGAGGATGGATAAGATAAGGAATGAAGATATTCGGCAAAAAGTTGGGGTAAAACCGGTAGCAGAAAAGATGAGAGAACATAGATTGAGATGGTTTGGGCATATTTTTCAGAAATCTCTAGATGCTCCGATAAGAACATAAGTTTGTTACTGAGAGCATAACACAAAGAAAAGAAGTGGTTAGCCGAAACTTACTTGGGGGAAGTAGTAAAACAAGATTTAATGGAGAGGGAAATATATTGTCGTACGGTTTGTCTTATGACGGAGTGGATGGAGGCTATTAGCATTGTGAATGAGCAAAATTCTCATGTTTCTGACTATCATTTTTATTCATATACATATATATATATATATATCTTTGTTTTTTTTTTTTTACATATTTATCTCTTTTCTCTCGATTGGTCTTGCTTTTATTTAACGTATCTTTGGGGTTCATCGATCGCTGACCTCGAATAATTTGGGGTAAATGTGTTGTTGATGTTGATGTTACTTAAAATTGACTCGTGCTTGTCGAAATGACATGCCGATGATGCTAGACTAGCGTGTCCCGGTGTGTCTTGAGCGTCAATCATGTGTCGATCACATGTCGGAGATTGTTGGACACGACACGGAGGCCCCCGAAAAGTATCGGTGCTTTTTAGGTGGCTACAAGAGATGTTATTGATTTCAATGGAAAATCTATAATAAGGTGATGATTCCATTTTCTATTTTTTTACTCAACATTATATTGAATTTCTAACGCCGCCACATGTGTTTTAGTAACTTAAAATCGATTTTTTTTAATTACTTTCTTTATGTTTTTTTTTTTGGGAGTTGCTATTAAAATGAATTCAAAATGGGTTAATCCGGGTCAGTTCATTTTCTAGCCCACTCATTTGACGGGCCTAGCAAACGGTATGTGTACAATGCAATTGGATGCAATACATAATTTGCGTAAAAATAACATTGATGATGGACATCCTTTAACGTACAATTTCAACAACAGCAGATTTGTTCTCTCTGCTTGTCACTTTCTCAATTCGGCATTTTTTTTTTCCGTTTCATTTTTGAGCCAATTGCCACACGGAATCAAAAGCAATCGAAATCATTATCTTGCGGAACAAAGTTCAATAGAAAAGCTTATGACCAAAGAATATCTGTTTTTTTTTTTTTTTAGCTCGACTCGACAAAGGTGAAAAATAGTCCAATATCGAGATACCGCCTCTTGCGATGGAAGGAACGCTCTTCTCAGCCCCGCCTAGTCCGCTGCTCTTACCTTGGCCGAGCCACAGCCGGTCGTCATCCCCCAATCTTCCCAAGGGGCCTAATGCCAGTTCCCAAAGCCGAACCAAATGCATTCAAAAAGAGCATCCTTTGTATGGGTTATCTAGTCATACATTTTGGGGAAAATGATGACCTTGGTTGGATGGTTTTCGCCGGAGACTGCCTAGGTCACGGCGCAGTGTCGTGTGGATGCGATGCTTTAACGTTTTCATCCTCGATTACGCTCCCGCACGGCATATAGAGAGATTGGGGGGCTTCTCGATTCTTCAGAAGGGGGGGAGCTTTTTGAGCGAACATTGCTTGTACATCACTCAAATCCGTAAACATATGTCACCGGAGAATCAAAAACCGTTCTTCTCTACCGTCGGATGATCACGAGGACCCATCGAAAAGTATGATCCCCCTTTTAGAACGACAATCTCTCTTTGGAATAATCGTAAGTTTCCTGGTTGGACGCAAGTTGATGACCAGAAAGTACCAATTCTCAACGGCAAATATCACTTTTTCATGCCTTGAGAGGGGAAGATATCCTGGGGAGAGACGTCACATGTCAAATTGTTGTACTGGGTTTTCCCCAATAGCAGCTTTTCACAGTACCTGAACTCTTTGGTCCCTTGTCTTGTTGGGTGTCTCTGGAAAAGATGAGTATAGTGAAAAATGAAAAGCATCCGTTATGAGTAGATCAATTTCAAGTGGTCATGAACATGATGAATGCAAGACATGGGAACCCAGGATTCGTGCGTCGAGATATGCCTACATGAGTGCCGACCGACCGAGCCACGGGCTGGAGAATAAGGTCGGAGGCCTGGATCTAGTGGTTGGTGAATCACCGGTAGGTAACAAAAGGGCGATGTTCGACAGATTCTTCATCAATCTATTGGCTAGCCAGCCTCTTATATCAAACCGCGAAGTCGAGTTAAATGCTTTCGTTTGATCCCAAGATGTAGTAGTCTGATTGTGAACCGCTTCCTTCCTTCTCTATGAAGGTTTAGGCACAACCTCGCTTGGATTGTAACCAAATAAAATTCAAGGGGAGACTTTAAATCTTTACAGGTCAAAATTTCAGGTCCTCAAACCGTGGAATGGATAGTCTCATCTACCGATAGAATGAATACAGTGATCATGCATACTCAAAATGACTGTACATGCCAGTGACTTTAACCTCTCAGTTTTAAGTGTAGAAGTTAATTTGCTTATTTCAAAACTTGAGCACTGTCCAAGACACGAGCTTGAGTCGCCCTAAGCAAAAACCTGTGGATCCTGAAGTGGTTGACAAATGAAGGAGATATTATCTAAGAGGGCATCATGCGGAGACATAGTTAGTGGGGGACAGGTGGGGTTCATTGATGTCCAACCAAGACATCATGAGGAAGCAAACATTATATTCCCAGGACAGCAGGAAGGACCCAATTGCAGTGAAATGTCAAGCACAGAAAGATGTGTAGGTTTTGCACATTTTTTTCTTCTTTTTTTTTTAAAGGGATATAAAGGGTAGAAGAACATTGTGTTTGGCGTTTGGCAAGTTGGACAATCCAACAACGATCTTCCTATTGCTCTTTCTATTTCCACACCAAGAAAGGGATAGCTGAATACTAATTAAGCAAAAAAGCCCTAAATCTGTGCGAGGGTTGCGGCACTCGCCTTAATTTGGGGAGGGCCGTACTCGCTTGTGGCTGGCAAGGGTTGTGGAAAATGGAAAGGGAGCCTGAAGGGAGATACGCGTTTCGCACTCCGAGCGAGCATTGCTAATGTGAATTGAAGTGCGACTGCGAGTTCGTTTTCACTTGCTCTCCAAGAAAGCTTCAGAGCAGGAAATAGGTTTGTGAGGTGAGCAACACAACTACCATGTCCACGCACGGGCCAATTGTCATTTCGTCGGAGGGAGGAGGTATTCAGTCGTCAAGAGTCTCGGCTGCTAGAAACAATGATCCGTTCAATGAAAAGATTGTCCTGTTCAAGCACGTATCTCCCTTTACTCAGAATAATAACGAATAAGGGGACCATGAACAGTTTAACCCAAAAAAAAAAAGGAAGAACAAAAAAATATAATAAGATTTCTCAATAAATTACATTGAAAAATAATCAAAATATTTATGATCAACTTGCTAAATTAGGAAGTTTATGACTAAATTGGCATCTCTACATTTTTTTTTAGTCCGATTTTATCTTGTTCCTAATCCTATTATATAAGTCACTGTGTGTACTATGTGCCGTGCGAAAGTTGTGAAATCTTAACCCCTCACTCAATCATCCTCCCGAGAACGTGGGGAATCGAACTCCCCACCTCTCCCTTCCCACTTGGGGAAGGGTGGTCACCGGGGCAATCCCCTAGTGGTTGGCATATCTTAATTATGTTTAAGGCTTTTGGATAAATTTCCGGCCCCTTTAAAGTTCAAGTATAAATGGGGGCCCCTTTTTACCTGCCGCTAATGCCAGGTTTAATTAAGCTAATCAACTTTTTTTTTGTGACTGAAATCTTTGCTTAGAGACGTAGTTTAGTGTTAAATGTGAACCGGCCGGTCAAACTCGTATCGGGATTCTTTAGATAATTCCCACGAGAAAATTAAAAAAAAAATGAAAATACATGTGGTTAAAAGGTGTTGCTTCTAATTGAGGAACTTTCTTCTGGGTGGGCTACCTAACTAAAGAGGATACGGACGCCACTTTGGCGGCAGCATGAGGTGCCTACCAGGTTGGATTAGGGATTAAATTAGCGATCGCCTCCATGTGTTTTTTGCTTATTTTATACTTAAGTACTTGAACATGGATGAATAATTACGTGCCCACGACCTCGACCCATTCTTTTCTTTTCTTTTCATATTTCGGACGTGCAATGTATGACCATACCCCCCCCCGGAAACAAACGAATACACGATCGATATCGTTTATCACATGGAACGGATCACATTTAACAGGAGGAGAGAAGGACGTTCGTAAACACGAGTTCGATCCCTAATTTGTAAATCGAATCTATACTTCCCAAATCTTTCGCCCCGCATGGTCTTCGGATTTGGTCAACAGCCCTCATTACCACTCTAAGTAGGGCCATCGTTTTACACATGATTTCAGGTTCATTCTTGGTCGTTACTACATTCCTCTGTCGGCAACGTGGTTAGATTATTATCTCGCTTTCTCACGCGGACGCGTCGTGATCCACATCCAACACAAACGAGCATTCCGCGACCGAAATCGCCCGAAATTTGAAAAAATCCGGATCTAAAACCTAAGTTCCAAAGGCAATGTCAATATTCCTGCCAAGTATGGCCAGATTTTTTGTGGGACACGAACGTAACGTGTCCTCTCAAAGACTGGGACCAAAAAAAAAAAAAAAAAAACGTGCACGTTGTAGCTAGGGTTTTTTCCTGGGATTCCACTTGATCGTACGGACATGTTTGGTACGTGGGGATCACTTAAACGAAACACAAATTTTCTTTCTTTCTCTGTAGTTGAAATGCTGTCTCGAGCTGGAATTTCAAAGGAGAGGAAGAAAGAATAGTCAAAGACAAATAATGCTTGGTCTAATTTGGTCTAACATTGCCTGCTAAGTGTAGTCTGCCATTCTAATTGAATGGCCCTTTTTCTTGGTCATGGTCCATCAATGGGCAAGACTCTTTCATCACTGCTTACGCAATTTAGTAGAATGGATTCTCCTTTTCCCCGATTGGCGTCGGCGGTTTCAAGAAGCATGAATTGGTGGAGGCGTGCTATGGACTTATCTTCTATGCGGGCGTGATTTCTCCTTTGAACCCTGAAACTGATGATGACATTATTTACTTTAGACCCGTCAAAATGGGTCATAAATTCATATTTCGTGGCTGAGCTGTAGTATTGATTAGTTGTATTCAACAAATGGGTCATAAATAGGTTTAGAATGCTAAGCGCATAATAACATTGGTATTAAATGAGTTCACAACTTACTTATGCCCAAACTCATCTCTAGCTATGACTCTTTCTCTCGCCCCTCGCTCGATCTCGTTTGGTCACTAGCACTCTCATCTCAGTTTGGGCATGGATTTTCTTAGATTATGTTTAATATGGAAGTGTTTTAGTAATATGATCGGGTATGAGTGGGGTATCGAACACTATATTTTTATTACATGAAAATTGGTCAAAATGCGTTAGATAAGCCAATTTAGGTGGGCTCATTTTTTTACCGTTTCACTTGCTTGACAGGTCTATTCACTCATGGAGTGAACCAAAGATTAGACATAGCAAAAAATATTACCGTTGCATATACAGTTACAGAAACAGTGATTATTGTGGAAGAAAGCATTTTAAAGTCTCGAGCTTCGTAAATGTCATTATCCCTCGTATTAATATCATTCGTGTGTTTATAATTTCAGTGGAATAGAACCTCTTTGAATTTCGCGATAATTAATACAGGGTTTTGTGTCAAATGTTTTAGCCCAATGTAATTAGTGAAAATATGGAATTAATTGAGATTAGGGAAAGCACGCCATGCTTTTCATGCGAGTTAATGCTTCTTTGACAATTTCTGTTTTTCAGGTAGGTAGAATATTGCGACCAACAATCGAATTCCATGTATATTTCAATAACAAAACCCGATGCGGTAATGTTGGAAAATCATATGGCGTCCTTAGATACGGTCTCGAATTTGCTTTAGAACGGCTCAAAATAATTTTAGCGTAAACATGGAAATCAAATAAAAATGATTTCTTGATTGTATTAATCTTTTAATAAATAATCTACTTATGCACATGATATTGTCTGTATGGGGACATAGTGAATTATTTAGATTAGAGAGAGAGAAGGGGGGGGGGGGGTGCTAGTCCTGTCGGACAGATAAGAGTGGACCAATTGGAGGGAGTTAAAGACAGATGTAGAAGAGATGTGGGAAAGACAATCATCGATCAGCACCAAATTATTATTCTCTTGGCCTGGCCCACCCAATATTTTTGCCCGAATTTTTTTTTTTAATGAAAGATGAACCATAGAAAATTACAAAAAAAAAAAGAGAAGGAGAGAAATTCAGCATATCCTTATTCCATTGGCTACTGAATCCTCTCTTTTGTTTCTGACAAAAAAAAAAAATCCTATCTTTTGTCCTCGAGTCATACAATATCTCCAAAAGAATCGTACTCATAATGAGTCATGTCATGCTCCCTATCCCTTCTCTAATAATAGTGATATTTTCCCCCTTTTTTTTAATTATTCGATGTGTTTTGATCGTCTTTAATCAATCGAAAATTCAATTTAGTATATATTTTTCTTCATATGCTACGATCTGAATGCTACATGAAAAACATAAACCAGAAGACGGAACGAAAACTACCCCCTATGTCACTGAGTAGTTGTTTAAGGGGCCTTAGCTAGGAATTTGGGTTGTTTTCCTCTCGATTTCTCGATTCAATAGAAGGTAAAAGAGTTTAATAGGGTCCAAACTAACTAGAGATATTTGAAAAAGCGGGTCCGATATGCATCCCGAAGTGAAGCATACACAGTTTTTAATGTTATGTGTGCACTTGTTGCCGTTTGTTCTCTTGTATACGGCATGGAGGGAGCCTTTCACAACCTAATTAAGGTCATTAAATGTTGGAGGTGTTCGAATCAAGCGAAATTCTAACTTGAAACTCAATGAGTTACATTTAAAAGCTATAAATTTGTGACTCTTTATGTCTCTGGGTTCTATCTTTTGACTTTTCTTGTAACTCATTGAGTTTCAACATCAGTTCAAGGGGAGCTTGAGCAACCATTTTTTATTTTTATTTTTTTTTCAACAATGACAGATTCAAGATTTGGAATCGAAGGCAGGAAAGGAATCTGATCACCATCATCTCAATGGACACTTACCAAAATGCTCAAACAATTCTCCCCGTCTCAATCCAACATCAGTAATTTTTAATCAAATTTTATGGCTAAAAAAGCTACTTTCAAAGAGTTCTGACGTGGGATTGCGCAAATTACAGATATAGATTATTACGAGAATTAGTACGAGGGATTTTTTTTTTCTTTTTCACTTGAATAATTTTTCGTGCCTGGTTAGCAGCAGTAGGCAAAACCATTAAATAAAAAAAATAAAGCACTATATCGAGGCCATTTTATTTACGATACATGCTTGATTATGTCTCCGATTCGCCTAAAATTCAATGTGAATCAATATCAATGACAGGAGTTTTTTTTTTTAAAAAAAAAATTACGAGCAGCTAAATAACCTTTAGTATCATTGCGAGCAACTTAATAAAGTTTGAGAAACAACCAAAAGTAGCATAGAAGAAATTACCCGTCTTTAAGGCAAAAAAAAAAAAAACATTTAGTATACCGTTTCATGGCTGAATCAATTTACATAGATGCTTATTCCAGTTATATTTCAAGCGGTGAAGTAAAAATAGCTAGATACCTCTATGTAAAGTCCACTTCTATCTCACAAACTACGAGCGGTTCAATGAGATTTAGCAACTAAAATTGAAGAAGAAAACCAGCTGTAGAATGATATGGGAATTGGCTGAAATTGTGTAACAACGCTACAGAAAACTAGAATGGGAGAGAGGTACTGTTTGATGTAAACAGGAACGAAGGCTCAGAAAAAAACAATCTTGGCCTCATCATTACAATCACTATCACCGAATCATCATCATGAGAACAATATTTGCAATTTCATCACCCTCCGTTTCTGGACTCGGCGTATCATGCTCACCAGTCATCATTCACTGAATAATATTCCCCTTTTCTTCTCAGAGTTCTGTTTTGGAGAGGCCTAATCAGAGGGACTAATCCAGTAATCAACCCTACCTTCGCCCCTGGCGGAGACATTGCTGTTCTCCAGGCTCTTGTCATTGTGAAACTCTGATGAAGAAGAAGCTGAATAATTCAGCTTGCACCCATTGAAGCTCTGTGACGGGTTCCCGTGGTTCGTCCCGTTGAAGGGCCTCAGCTGCTCCAATTCCTTCCCTCCATTCGATCTGCCTCCTTCTCTCCAGGCACCCTCGCCTGTCCTCGCCGTGTTATCGTGGCTCGCGAGGCCGTCCTGCCAGTTGGGGTTGAAGTTCGCGGGGCTCATGTCGAGTTCCTTATCTTGAGAGCTCAGGCCGAAACCCGGTAATATATTTGGGGCAGTAAGAGGGTCGTGTGTGAGAGAAGGGAATGTGAGGGCGTTGGGTTGCAGGGTGAGAGGGTTTTGAGGCTGTTTTTGTAGGTTGAATTGGAAAGTGGATGGAGGGACGCTGTGGGAACCGGTGTTTCGGAAATTGTTTGCTATTGAAGTGGTGAGGTGGCTAATCGTGTTGCTGCCCATGCTGGCGTCAAGCTTGTGAGCCGAGGGGCGGAGAGGGTGGAAAAGTGGCCCGATTGAGCTGGCGCCGCCGAAGAGGTCGAGCTTGCGTGGACCCGAGAAGGGTGGGGCGGGGAAACCGGTGAACTCTTGCACCATTGCACGGAAGTTCGTGGTATCTGTGGTGAGGACGGTGGTCGGGGCGCGTCTCGATGCTCGAGTCCTCTTCCGGGGGTTCCTCGTGGCCTTGGCTCGATCATCCCGCCCGAGCTGCGGCGCTTCATGGACTAGCTGCGGCTGTAGTGATGAGGATGATGAAGAAGTTGGGTACGGCTGTCCTTGGCTTGCCCCTTGTACAAGCAACATGCCTTGGCTAGACGAGGAGGGTCCTCCGGACACGGTGTCGGATCTCGGGTCGGCCCGAAACATGCCGAGATCAAAATGGGCTGTGGCGAGATTTGGGTTTGGGTGAGTATAGGTGGGAAGAAAAGTGGAAGTAGAATCATATAAAGAGGGTAGGTGGTTGTTTTGGTGGAAATAGGGAAATGGGGAGTGTGAACTAGAGAAGGAGCCTATATTGTTGGTATGAGCCGGAGGAGAATTTAATAAAACCGGCGGGGACGATTCAGCCTTCGAGTCATCGTAATCTTCGTCTCCGCCGCTCGAAGATTGCATGCTCCCACTATTACCAGAGTCCATAGCAGGCAGAGAGAGAGAGAGAGAGAGAGAGAGAGAGAGAGAGAGAGAGAGCTTACCAGAAGAGTTGACCCTGCAAAAGCAACTGCTGACCAAAGAAAAGAGATGCTGATCTGCTTGCAAACTTCAATGGAGATGGAGCATAAGAACCCAGTAGGCTATAGCTTCAAAGTTCCTTGATCTACACTTCTCTCTCTCTCTCTCCCTCTCTCTCTCGCCATGGCTGACTTCTTTTTGAGCTGGAGATAGATTGAACAAGTGAATATGGTAGAGGCAAACGGGTAGATCTTTCTTGCTGGTGGAAAGAAGGGAGAAGAGACTCAAGATATGTCAAGAAGTGTCTGATCTGGGTCGATATTCCTTCTCGGCTCTTCTTCTTCTTCTGCAGCTGAACTAGGGTTTCAGAGAGAGAGAGACAGAGAGAGAGAGAAGGGAAAGTTTATTTAACCTTTTCGTTTCGGCTCTAAAAGAGAGAAAGGGAAAGAGGAGGAGGTTGCAACCAACGTTTTCCACTAAGAAGAGATCAAATCGATCCTCCACACAAAGGGTTTGTGGGGTCTCTCTCCTTCTGTATATTGAGAAAGCGAGAGAGAGAGAGAGAGAGAAAGAGAGATGCTGGTGGCTGGCTACGGGTCAAACTCAGAGAGAGAAAGAGAGAGGAGGAGGAGAAGAAGAAGGGAGCTAGACTTGATGTATGAATGTGAAAGCAAGAAAGCGATTTATAAATGTGGGACTTAAATGAAAGCGATAAAAAGCATGGAGCGAACAAGAATCCCCATCTTCTGATTTGGAGTATTAACGCTAAGTATATTGCAAATACAATTCGCGAAAACTTACGTCTCAAAATGACGTGATAACTCATGAACGGAGCAACTCAGCAACGATTAACTTCGTCTCCTCACGTATTAATTCGTACGGCTGGCGTTCTTTTATGGGAGAGTACTTACAAAAACTTCACCTTTTTCGTGTGTTCACACCCATAAGATGGACTTTTTGGACGACCCTTTTGGATGCTTAAAGCTAATAAGGAATCTCTTAATCAAGATTTGATTAAAACTAGCTTTGGAGCCACCATAAACGTTCACACGATGGATTCCGGCGCGGGACATAAAGATAGGGCTTGACATTTCATACTTTTACGTACCATATACCTATTCTATGAGTACATCTACATGTGCATGCTCCCTTCGTTAGGACTAGGCGGCGGGAAACGCAACGAGATAGAGAGCAACGGGCGAGAAAGAGAAATCGAGAGAGCAACGGGCGAGAAAGAGACATCGAGATACATGATTTTATCTCGATTCACCCATAGATTAAGGATACATCGCGCAGATGATTTAACTGTAATGAGTACCTCATAACTATTTGTTACAACTCTCAATTACAAGAGGAAGATATTATATATAACAATAGCTATTCATTGGTACAAGCCTAAACTATCAATAAATTACGGGATCAAACTATAAAGTCCTCCTTTGATATCGATACACAAAGTATTATCTTGATCCACCTTGAAATTAGGGCTATATTTAGCGGAGGATCTCATCGTGATTAGCATCTCTCATATCCCTTTTACAACTTTAATTATAAGAGAAAGATATAACAATTATTATTTATGGATCCAAGCCCAAACTACCAATAACGTACGAGTTTAATTTATAAAAGCCCTCCCTTGAAACACCCTCGATAATCGGGGAGCGCCGCCCAGTATCCATTCACTAGAGAGCGGGATCCTCGTATTTTTCCGTTGATCGAAAGTATGAACTATATCCCAATACTTTTCCCATAGTCGCCCCCACACGAAGATAATTTAGAGAACGCACGGATAGGTTAATTAGGCTGCGTATGGTAGCGTTTCTGTTCCAGGGAGCATTTTTTGAACAGAAACATTTTTTTGTGTTTCTGTTCAAAATTACGATTTTTAGGAAAAAAACGCGTTTGGTAATTTTAAAAAAAAAACACTTTTTTCAGTCGCCGACCGGAGGTGGGCGACGGCCGGCGGTGGGAGACCGGCGGCGGCGGGAGACCGGCGGCGGCGGGCGACCGGCGGCGGGCGACCGGCGGCGGCGGCCGGCGACCGGCAGAGGCGACCGGCGGCGGCGGCCGCGACCGATGGCGGACGGCGGCTGGCGATGGCGGACGACGGCCGGCGAACGGCGGCCGGCGACCGCGACGGCGGCGGGCGACGGAGACGGCGGCCGGAGACCGGCGACCGGCGGCTGGCGACGGTCGGCTTTTAGCGAGGCGGCGAGTGGTAATCGCGTCGGCGACGATGGATGGTGGTTTCAAAAGTGTTCCAAAAAGTGTTCCCAAATCCCAGAAGCAAGTTTTTTTTGTTCCTTCAAAAGTGTTCTTTGGCACAAAAGTGTTCCGCAGAACACTTTCGGAACATTTTTGAACCATACGCGTTTCTGCTCCAAAAGTGTTCCCGGAATACTTTTGGAACAGAAACAGTTTCCCCAGCCACCATCCATACGCAGCCTTAATTACTTAACCGAGGAAATTCCCGAGTACCTCAGCCTTTGACGGAGTCAGAACCGAAGAAACTTGAAATTCCATAGCTACAATCATTGATCAAGGAGTCCTTTACCGCGCTCCCCCTCTGAAATTCAGACACGAGAATACATACGTTCCTCCCTATATACAATCATCGGCCCGTTGTCTTGATCCTAGCTGCTCCATGTGCATTATCCGAAACCCTAATCGTTAATAACTCGGATCACATCGCACACCCCCTTTTTTTTCCTTGACAGGTGAATACTCTAGAACCCTAAACTCGATCCGCACACGTCACCGACGCCCACGGGATCGTTGCAACAACACGATCGCATCGCATCTTCTGCCCGAGATTTTAAAACGATCTCCCGAAGGGATATCGTCTAAAAGAAACGTTGGGGGTGGGGAAGGATAGATCGGTTGAACCACACCCCCCCAGTTCGATACGACTTATCGCAACCGAAATAATACTTGTTTAAATCTTGTTTACGTGCGCAAAGAACAGAAGAAGGAAGAGTGGGGCTGTGTGGGGACAGACGTCTTTGTCGTGGTACGTGTTATAATATTCTCTTTAATGGCGATTGGCCGACCCCTAGCAGGCAGGACCCAAATCCCAAACCCTAAAGATCCCCCGAACTCTGTCCACGTCTCTCCATAGTTTTGCATAACTTCGCACGGAAATTATTGGGGAATCGCGACCAATCTTTTTAATTGAATTGCTGCCTGGTTTCGTGTTCTTGGGCAAAGGCATGTGGGTTGAGGCTCGTGGATGGACGAGTTTCGTGGGTGGGGTGGGGTGGGGTGGGGGGGTTGGCTAAATTCTGCAAATTTGTCTTTTGGATCGAGGCCCATGTTGTACTCGTTCGTGTGTAATGTTTTGGTTTGGGGGGGGGTTCGTGGCTCGTCGGCTGCTGCTCCAAATTGAATTGGTTGGCTAAGTTTTGGAACTTTCTGAGGACGGGGGTGAGGTGCGTTTGATTGATAGATGTGGATCTCCTGCGCGTTGGGGGGTGGTCGCGGGAACGCGCAAGTGAATTTGTCCTCAGCTCGCCTTGAGTTGAGTGATGGTACCCCCAAAATATGTTGGCCAAAGAAACCTAATCTCACTTCTCTCTTCCCTCAACTACCACGCGACCGACCGCCCATGCCGCGGATCTATCCCCGTCACATTTTCACCCATTGCCATCCCAAGTTCTCTTTCTCTCTCTCTCCCCTTAGCTACATCGCCGACCGCCCTTGGGGCATATCTGTCACCGCCATTTTCTTACCTATTGCCGCCGCAAGTGCTCTCTCTCTCTCACACAAGATCAACTGGAATAATTAGAATTCATATCAAAATATTGAGTATATCCTAGTGTCTATGGTTGCGAGCCCAAATCGATGGAGCCTAAGTGGAGCCAGACTATGGTGCAAAAGGTTTGAAGGGTCGGCGGCATCGCCCGACTTGAGAGGCTAGTAACGACTAGGGGTGTGCATGGTCCGAGCAGGTCCGGTCCCGATATGGAACAAGAGACCGGGCCGGTAGTCCCAGTCCACAAATTTTTGAGATCATGGAACGGACCGGGACCGAACAGGCTCGGGATCAACGGTCCAGTGCGGTCCCGATGGGACCACTAACTGCTTATAGAAATCTAACTCTTTGATATAAGTTAACAATTTCCAATCTCAACCATCCAACCTAATAAAACATACACATGACCATCATATAATCATCACATGAGTACTTATAATTATAAAATAATGAGAAAAGACTAAATTAGAAAGGAAAACACTTAAAAAAACTGAAACAGGATTATGCCCCTGCATCATTCTTCTCGAATTGGAAAGAATCAAACTCAAAGCGGGACTACACTTGTATTTCACTTAATCCAAGTGCGAACAAAATAATGGATTTGCATATTATAGTTAAGACAAAACACAGATTGAGTCAAGACAAAACACGATCAAAGATTGCATATCGACAAACACGATCGGAGGCTACGTTGTAAAAAGCGAGACGCGAGTATCGAGCGAGAGTAGAGGAGGGAGTGTCGAGCAGAAGATAGAAAAATTATGTTAACTAGTTCTCCAAAATTTTCTATTTTTTTTTCTAATTGTGTATTACATTTATATGTGTATATATATATCGGGCAATTCGATCCAATTCCATCCACATGGAATCGAGGACAGGACCGCCCCCCCTCAAGGACTGGACTAACTCGGTCGGTCCGAGCCGATCCCAGTACAATCCGGGTCGGTTCAGTTCAGTTTGCTCACCCCTAGTAGCGACGACATGACAACAGCCGATAGAGGAGGAGCTGCAAAGATCTCGGATCACTATGGCATAAGGAGGGAAAGGAAAAAGGGAAAATTAGAAAAGGAAATAAAAAGAAGAAGAAGGAAAAAAACATGAAAAACCAAATAGTAGGGGGAAAAGTACTAAAAAACTATAAATATATTGCATTCGTGTCAATTCAATCGTATACTCTTAAATTGGGTAATTTTTTCTTTGGTTAGAAAATTGGGCTAATTTAATCCTAAGCATTTTGTGTTTGTGCCGATTGACTATATCTGCCCAATTTTGGACAGAAATAACTAATGTAGACGACAACCGTCTTATGAGCATTGACATAGATATTTTTTAATAATTTTTTTTAAAAAATCAAATTTATTTTTTTTAACCACTGGGAGAGGGCCAACAAGCCCTCGCCGGTTACTAACGAGGCTGTTATGGCCTCGCTGGCTATGACTATGAGAGAGGCTGCAAAGGGATTCGCCTAGGGCCTTCGTGGCCCCGCTGGCTCTAGACGAGGGGGCCCTTTTGACTAAAACGAAACGAAAAAAAAAGAAAAAAAAAATTAAAATTCAATTTTTTAAAGCTATTTAAAATGTTTACCGCGTTGCCGACCTCGTCACATAGGACGGCCAGCGTCCACGTCAGCGATTTTCGAACAAAATTAGTCGGATGGGACTAAACCGACACAAATGTAACAATGTTTATGACTGGATTGGCCTAATTAAAAAGGTTTAGAGTCGTGTTAGCACCAATCAATAGGTTTATAATTTTTATTTTTATTTTTATTTTTTGGGGGCACTTTTCGCAAAGAATAGGTATCAGCCTCACCCAAAATGCATACAAGGGGATTTGTGGACATATCCTAGAGCCACCTTACGTAGTGAATCAGTTTAACTGTGTCAGAACATAGATAGTCAAAAAAGAAGTTCTTAAGACTTTTTTTTTTTGGCTCGTGCAGAAAATTTTTGGGGTTCCGATGCAATTCTTGCATTACTTTTTTTGGTCAAAACAACTCAAAAGCAGAAAACGGTCTAGTCTTTATGGGCTTTTGGCCCTTTCGTTTCGAAAACTACGAGCCCTAATACAAAATTGAAAACCACCGTTCGATCATGTCATCATATGGCAGAGTCAAACTTTAGCTATCGACAATTGGGTGAAATGAAGATGTGAGGGTTTGAGTTGTACCGGCTTTTTTTTTTTTTATTTGGCCAATGCAATCCCACCCCTTTGTGGAAGATGCCAATGTAATCCTTTTGGCCAATTGCCGCCGAAAACGGCTGACGTGGCGCCCCGCACTAGAGAATTTCGCGCAAATGATCTCGGATTACACCGACAAAATCGCAATGTTTGAAGAGCCTGAATCATTCGTTGGTAGGGTGAGGTTAAGGATTGATTGGGAGATCGGTGCAAGAAAAAGCCTATACGTTTGCGCAACCTTAGCTAACATCGTACGGTGCTTGGAGTCCAAACCCAATTTCTGAGCCTTTCACGTGGCTGTTGGAGCCAAGCCAATGATGGGATATAAACCGAAAGGCAAATCTCTTGGAAGCGTCAAACGAATACTCGAGCGCGCCGATACAACAGCTGCCCCCCACCAGGCCCAGACCTTAATGTCCCTACAAGAATCCCCTGTCCTAGCAAAGTCACGAAACATGTACGCTCCATCCTAATTTCGAATTTGAAAAATAGCATGCCGCGCGATGCTTCGAACATTTTCGACGAACCCGCTAAAAGTTTTCGAGCTCTCGAGTCGAGGGAGGGTCGCGGAAATGCTCCCACCTCGACGGGTCGAATTTTAGGTGCTTTACAAGTATCTTGTAGCCATCCATACTTGAACCACGAAAGAAACGTATGGTGTGGTATCTCTAGACAATCAAGCAACATCCAGGGGCATTAGCCTCTAATATCTTTCAGACTCAAAAAGGAAGAAATTGCAGTGGAAGTCCTTTTCTAGGAACATAAATCCTAAGCTACAACGACAAGCTCCAGGGATTTTCAATGTCCTGCCTAGGAGGGGGACCTAGACATAGATGTGGGACTAGCTACTGTTTTATCCAGTTTGGTCTTTCAGTAAAAATTTACGGGCCTACAAATAAACTTACGTGCCTATCTATAAAGTTATCGATAATAATATAATCTGTCATATCGGTTATTTCTATTTACATATCTAGTAGATATCATTCAAAATTTCTCGCCAAATGCCAACATCCCCGATGGAAAAATGAAGACTTTTTCATGAGGCACATAATTTGTTGAATCACACCGCGATCACACGGCATGATTTGGAAGCTGGAATACCGGTCGAACCTGCGCTCGGACCAAATGGGTGAGCCTGTGAGAAATGTAGCTCGAACACTTGATTGAGGAGGACTCGTTTCCATAGTGAATGCTAGTGTCATCGGACTTCTAACTGGTCCGGCTCTACGTATTTTGAATGATCTACATCTACATGGCCTCAAGACAGATAATTTCCTCGGGCGTTCTGCTCTGCACGGTGAATAGCTTCTTCTTCGAAGATGATTCTTCTTAGGACAGGTTGAGTTCGAATCTTGCTCCGTCGTACTTGCTTCATGGATGCAGTGCAAGAGTTTGCGTCGTGCTTCTTCATCTTCACATCGCTCAGACGATAAACACTGACCCGTTTTGGAATGTTCAGCGGACAGAGAGCACGACTAAAACAGAGCTTGGATTTTCCCCAACTCAATCCTCAACCAACGAAGAGAATGGATCACTCAAAAGAACTTTTTATTGGAAAACTTGACATAATCAGAAGTATATTTTACAGAGTAAGAAGACTGGAAAGGCAAAAAAGAAAGTGTAACTGTGACAGAGTGAATTGCAGAAAACAGAGCCACTAGGCTGAAAGTGTGTCGTTTCTTCTTCTCAGACCTCACCTCTTCCAACTGATGCTCCTCGACAGCATTTCTCTCGCCCCACCACTAACCCATCTTTCTCTTGCAATGTCAGGCGAAGCTTTGTGGAGATCAGTGCCACATCTCATCACGGCCAACTTTGCTGTCTTCTCCCTCTGCTCTTCTTGCTCTCTCCTCTCTTCTTCTATCAACATCCTCAGTTTCTTTATCCTCTCCCCCTTTACCTTTTCCTCTTCTTTATCCTCTTTTTCCTCGCCCTCATCATGGTCTTCTTCTTCTTCTTCTTTTTCTTGTAACCAGCTTTTTGCAGGAGCAGATCTGCACCTCATGAGCAAGAGAGCGTTTGGTGGAGGAGCAGCTGGCGGTTCATCGACCAAAGACCTCTCCTTTTCTATCCTCTCTTCTCGAAACACGTTGCTCTGGTTTTCCTGCAACACCATGAACCACTTGGAGAAAATTGTCCTTGAAGTCTCTTTCCCATCAATTCCTTCCGCACCCACATGGTTCTTCTGGTAGTACCCATCATAATTATCCTCCCCGACCTCATCATCACTAGGGGCCTCCGATTCCGGGAAAGAGCCAAAGCACCTGAGGTCGAACCTCATGCCCCTCAAGCACGTCAAGAACTGCGTGATCTCTTTCTTGAGCCCTAGAGATTCCATCCAACCTGGCCTCCTCTTCTTGTGTACCTTGTTCCTGCTGCTGTGAATCCTCTCAATCTCTTCCATCACCGACTGCCAGCTCTTGCAAGCCGCGCCCGCGGAGGCCTTGTGCCGGACCTTGATCTGCCCGGCGCAGGTCACTTCGGGCGAGGTCGGCTCCGCCATCTGGGGCGCCATTTGCTTGTCCTTGGCCCATAAGAGAGGGCTTGCTTGGCCGGGCCTCGGGCTCGGTCTCTTGGTTTGCTGGCCCTGGCGACGGTGGTGGTGGTGGTGGTGACGGCGGCGATGGGGCATGTTCGTCTCCGAAGGTGGCCTCGCCGGGCTGCAAATGGGCTTCGGCATCAGCGCCAGGTGCGCCCGCGAGGGGAAGCATACCAGCAGGTCAGCGGACGGGGCTCCTTTAAGGGTCTCTTTGCCTTTCATGGCCAATGCTGAGTAGTTATGCTCTCTCTGCTCCGCCTTGTTCTTCATCATCATCTTCTTCTTCTTCATATACGGATGAATCATCAGCTTCCTAAGATCTCGTGCTGTTGATGGGACTCTGTGTTTTGGTTACTTTGAGGGAAATGCTGCCGACGGAGGGATGGTGTTTTGAAAGAAGAGGGCCAGCTAGCTTTCCAAGTGCCCTTTTGCCTCCTTTTTAGTCCCCGTGTTGGTTCCATTTTTTTTTTCTGTTTTGTTCCCAATTGGGTTTGGTGGGGATCACGAGAAGAAGAGGCTTCCTCGTCAATCCTTTCACTTTATTCTAACTCTTTCCAAGCATTTTTTAAATTAGCTAGAGAGGGAGAGAGAGGTGAAATGGTGAAGGTAGAGAGGCCCACGAGCTTTGCTTCATGATCCAATCATACCACCAAGTTGTGACGAACGACCGGTTTTGTAGACTCTTGCCACTCCACTAGTAAACCCCCGTGCATACACAGTACACACATCGAACTCCAAGAACCCTAATTTCGTTGTGTGTCTCCTGCTCCATCCCCAATTTCATTTTTCTTTTGTCAGGAAGAAGGAACGGGTTACAGTGAAAGAGAGAGATATCAATGGACGAAGAAACAAATTAGGGGTGAGTAAAAAGAATCGTCCAGATCGGTTGGATTGACTGAACCAGCCGGTTCGGTCTGGTTCTCGGCTCCATAAAATTGAAACCGATGACGGGCGATCCGGTTTCCAGTTTCAGTGTCTGAAGAAAATCAATCGGACCTGATTAATTTTTTTTCCTTAGAGCCGTGGCTTATATCTATTATGGGCCTAATACCCAAAAAGTGTTAAGCTGTTGTACATTTACATCTAAGATCTATTACGAGTTGCCCATTATATGTTGGATGATATTACTGAATGACATGTAAACTCATGTTTGTTAAAAGATTGGAGTTCAATAATAACAATAAAAATAAAAAACCGTTGTGAATTCACCGTCCCGTTGGACCGTCCGAATCAACCGGTCCGATCTAGATTTCATATTCCAAAAACTGGGAACCAGTCCTCATGATCCGGTTCTCGATTTCTGGAGTGGGGTCAAATTGGACTGGGAACCGATGAAAACAAACGAATGGGAATGTGATAAAACGAGGGGCAAAAAAGAAGAAGACCGAAAGACTGGTGGGACAAAGGGGGAGTGATTGAGGGATGGTAATGATGAAGTTTGGCAAAATGCACTCGAGAGCCTCGGAGTAAAATATGGGCACCCCCCCCCCCCCATCATCTTTTCCATTTGTTAAAAATGCCCTCTCTCTTTCTAAGCAATCATCATTACCATTGATCTTCTCTCGCCTCTTGTTTAATCTCTTTCATGTGTAAATCGCAACTCCGGTCACCACCGCAACTCAAGGACGGAGCTGGAAGGGAGTCCCGGTCCCCCACCCCGAAAAACTTTCTTAGTGTTACACCATGGTTCATGTCTTAAGAAACTCCACTTTAATTATGTTGTCCCCCCCTAAATCTCGAAGATTCTTTTGAGTTTCAACGTTTGACGGAGGGCATTAGGTAGGTTTTCAAGCTTTTTAATAATAAATTACATGATGAGATGAGGTAACTACGCGTCTTTAATTTGGGATGCGACGTTAAGTTATATTGCTGTTTCGGTAACATCAATTAGATGTCGATCAAGCATAGTAATGTGTGTGTGTGGACATATAAATAAAGAGAGAGATCGAATGTGGGTGTGGTCTCAAAAGATCAAGAGCAGTTTCCATGTCTAAAATGATAACTATGTTACTTATTTAGATCCCAATTGATTTTTTGCTTTTCAGTTGACTAAACAATATTCCTTAATCGTAGCATTGCAATTTGCAAGCCCCTTCTTCCCCTGGTGGGCTTGAGCTGGATTCTGTGTGGGTTTCTGGCCGGGTCTTCTGGGCTTTCTTTTCTTTTGTTTCGAACCCTGGTCGTGGCCTTTGGATCACAATCCATGTTCATTTTCATGGTTTTGTGCATCCACCCATGCTTTCTTTTTTGGTTGTTTTTCAGGAATTACAGAGCGGAGGGAGAAACCTGGCTCTGCCCGTGAACGAGCTCTTCCGACATCAAATCCAGCCCAATTCAGCAGACATAGCAGTCGACAGAGTCGTACAGCGACGTACACATGAGCATCCTTCTTTTTTTTTTTTTTCATGTGTTTTTCGGAGATACACATGGTTCTTTTTACTGGAATTGTTATGTTCAATGTGAAGGGAAATTTTGGAACCTTCGCCAGGTCGCTTTAAGGGTGCCTTTGGTTCGGCTTTCTCAAGGGACTCTAGGCCTCCAAAGCAAGTCCCCTCCAGCTTTGAGGCTAAGTCCCACCGGCAAGTACCACATGTCGAGAGAGAATTTTTAAGTGCACGATTTATTTCACCTAAAACCTTCAAAATGAAATTAATTAAGAACCTTATCCTCGAAAATTCAAGCTCAATTTGTGATCCCGACGCATGATGTGTACATATATAAAAAAAAATTGGCTTTACTGTTGAAAAAACTAAGTAAGAAATGCTATCTTTTTTTTTTTGGGGGGGGGACTTAAATGTTTATCGGATGAAAAGTTGGGTCGGTGCCCACGGAGAGATGAACGTGAAGTTCAAATGTGTTACGTAAAACGAACTTAGCCATCCACACATAGGCGGGCCAAAGTCAACATATTCGCAACGTACATTATATTTTCTAAGCCACGAAATCTTGGACTGTCGTAACTTCTGAATCATATGTCGGATCTTATCCTTGAACGTTGCTAGGTAAGGTGATTCAACTCACATATTGATTGATAGTTGCAATATATATATATATATATATATATATATATATATATATATATATATATATATATATATATATATATATATATATATATTAACCCCTTTATACATTTATAATCAGAAAGAATAATGACCTCCCAAAAAAAGGAAAAAAGAAATAAGAAAATTGTCTACACTTCAGTACACATCACATTTTACGCAGCCTTCGTTCGTTTCTTTTCAGAAAGAATTCATCTCCAGTAAATAACTACTGCTCTTGAGCAAAGCCCTCACCACCTCCCCATGAGCTCCGCTCCCGAACGCCTCCAGCGCCAGCTCAGCATCGTCCTCCGCCGCCGCTTCTTCGCCCTCGTCCGGCCTCACGACGACCAGCGTGGGCCCCTCGAGGCGCCCCCCCTCGCCGCCGCCCGCAATCTCCACCGTCCTCTCGTGTCGCATTGACATCCTAAGCGACGGCACCGCCAGCGTCCTCGGCCCCCTCGCCGTGCGATCCTGCCTCTGCCGCCGCGGCCTCCCTCAGCCCCAGCTCGTCCATCACCACCTCGCCCTCCCCGTCCCTGTCCCTCACCGCCAGCCGCGCCAACCCCCGGTGTTCCCTCGCCACCTCGCTCGCCACGTAATGGTGCCTCGCCGACGCGCCCACCAGCGCGCTCACGATCCACGCCACCCGCTCCTTCAGCTCCTCCCCGAAGCCGTCCTGCGCTTCCCCTGCATCGCGCCAGTGGCGGAACCCGAGGATGACGCAGCTCCTCAGTCTCTCCCCGAACACCGCCCTGTACTTGACCACCGTACCCTTCTCGAGCCTCAGGTCGCCGCAGGGCAGCTGGATCTCCAGGTCCCGGATCCGGGGGGAACCCGCGGAGGACCCGGGAGGGGTAGTTGGGCGGTTCGGGGGCGGGGTGGGGAGAGAGGAAGTGGTGGACGGAGGTGAGGAGGTTGCGGAAGAAGGAGAGGAGGAGGGAGTCGGGGTCTGGCTGGGGGAGGACTCGGTCGACACGGAGGAGGAGGGAGTCGGCGTGGGGGACGAGGGCGTAGAAGCGCCTGGAGACGGCGAGGCAGCACGTGAGGGTCTTGACGTCGGAGACGGCGTTGAAGATGTCGATGATTATGGAGTCCGGTAGGAAGTCGAAGCAGTCCATTTCTTTTTTCTCTCTTTTGTGGGATTTGATGCGCGAAACGAAGGAGGGGTTGTTTCCTTTGGTTCTGCTTCTACTTCTTCGGACACGGAGAGAGAGAAGGGTTTTTGCTTAATAGGGAAGAGATTTGACCGTTGACTCCGGGGAGGGGACAAGGTCGGGGCCCACATATCCTTTTCAGTGAACGCCGGCTTTGGAAAAATCGAAGGGTTGTGAGAGCCATTATGGTTTTCCTCCTTTCTAGACCTTTTTTTTTTTTCCTGAAAATTTTAAGGATTTTATTAACGACTACTTATGACGTACTTATCGAGCAAACACATGTAACATTTAAATAGATTGGTTCCACGTCGTACATAACAATTATATTGAAAAGTGGATTACTTTGAATTGTATATATTAGAACATATCTCGAATGCGCTCGTCACAATTGATGAATATATATTGAAACTGCTTTTTAATATACTTCCCTCGCAAGGGGTAATTGGCCATTACATTGAAATGTTTGCCTCTAGTGAAAAATGAAAGATTGAGCAAAGAATTAGAGAGGTTTTCTAGTGCTAATGTAATCGAGAAAAGCAAAAAAAATAAAAAAAAATAAATAAACATGTCAATGTTTGTCCTAAGCCAGAAGAAATTTCATTGTTTCTTCGACAGATCCCGCTTGGGCGTTATCGATAGGGTTTGTTGATCACTTACCAACACAATGTATGTGAGTACTTGCACCGTTGGTCATGGCAAGTCGACAATTTTGATTAATGTTAAGTGTCATTTGGATATCCGAATAATGTCGGGCTTTATTCTCGTAGAATGATGCTAAAAAAAAAAGCTTGAAAATCAAGCGTCAACCTTCGCTTTGAACAAGAAGTTTCTTCGAACCAATTCAAAGGTCCTCCTTACAAAATGATGATTAACCGCATTACTTCATTGAGTCAAGTTCACATGGGATAACATAATTTCATGCCAAGCTGCCGAGTTCATAGATATGCCTTATTTAACTCGAGAAATAAAACGGAGTGTTAAGTCATGACCAATCACTTTACGCAAAGTGTTCGGATTATTCTTCCGCCATCCGCCATCTAAATGTCACGTTATATCGATCGGATGAAGATGCATACAACTTATGTCCCATTAGAGCCGGATTAAAAAAAATTAACCCTAGGGCGAAATGATGGCATAGATATAAGATTTATGGGTACCTCATATTGGATCCAACAAGTAGATAAATCCAAGGTTGTGATAAACACGACAGTCTCGGAACATTAGCTGGACATGACGTCGTTCCTCTGCCATTTTAGGTCGAGAGGACTTGTCACGCTGCGGCATCGTCTGCTTTCGGATAAAACCCTATCGGGCATTTCCTCATCTTTTCCTTGCCACATATGTCTTGAATTTCTCTGAATCCATTAGGCAAAAAGGGGACCAATTTCCCCGCAAAAGAACATGAATAATTTGGACACGTCACCGGTCGGGGTAGCATAATGAAATTTGATTAATCATGGTAGAAAAACGACTATCTTGGTCGAATAATAATACAGCTCAAGACCAGTTTCCACTGGGTGGGAATCGATCCATTGTCTGGGAAAATGAATGGGAGAGGAGGGGAGCGTGGAAGATGCAAGCGAATGATCCTTAACCCAATCAAGAAACTTCTGCTCCGGAAACGTTGATGAAACGCAGCCCAATTCCGGATCTTCTTTAGATTCTCGCCATAGTTCTTGGTGGGGAGGACCAATCTGGGGAAGATGTTTCAGAACGTGTTGATTCTTTCAAACCCCCGGTTGATGGATTGTGTTTGTGTGCCGTGTGGGGACTTTTTGACAGCTTCTGCCTTTCTCCATGTCTCGAACATGATTGACTGGTGGCTAAGTGCCTACTGCCTGCCCGACCTCCTATTTAATTTGTTTATTTGATTGATTCGCATGTTGACTTCCGACCTAGAGAGAGGTTGCTCCCTTAGTCGAAAGAGAAGAGAATAACAACAGCATTTTTTTTTTTCCAATGACGATAAGAGTAGGATAAGGATTTTAATAAAGAGAGGAAAAGCGGGGTTTGAATTGCTTTACGAAATGGTTCGAAATTGTTAAGGGATGGGACGGGATAAATTTTATTAAGAGCTCTCTTTCCCACTCAGCTCCAACTTCTGATATGAGTACTTACGAGCAAGCATTCGCAATTCAATTCAATCACGCGAATAGAGCACTTAGCAACAATTGAATTAAAACGACAATTGAAATTTGGTCGAGAAAATTTCTTTTAAAATTCATGTGCGGGCTGTTGAAATCGATTACGAATTATTGTTTTTCAGGATGTCTTTGTGAACCAAGCCACCGGCTGATATATGTTGAGACTTAGCTAAGGGGAAATCTTGATAAGCTTGTCACGGGGTGATAAAAGTTGCCATAGTTTGATATCAAACCCTTGATTGATCAGTGGACTGGATAATCAATATTTGCTTTGATATTTTTTTTTTAATTATGAAATGAGTACTTCTAATATACACATACACACATACATTTATACACATGTAGTTATTAGTAATATAACTCACTTTGAGTTATGACATTATTTTATAAATATGCATAGTAAATGCTTGATATGCTCAGTAAATCTTTGTACAACTTACTAGGCTTCGATTCCTCATACCATTCAATTTATATATTTTTCAAGTCCTTTAGCTAGCATCGACAACTAGGACGAGAGTGCAATCTGCCAGAAACTTCTCCTAACTGCTAGGTATCTCTATCTACACTTCTTCTTGGTCCAATTAATCTACCTAAAGGTCCTAAATTATCTAAAATTTCACTCCTAAGAGTCCTACTTGTGCCTGTAAAAGGCAAAGTTGTGGTTCTAGTCCTACTAGTGTCTCCCATACTTTGTATTATCTTTAAATGACAAAAACTAATTTTATTGGTGTCATGGGTGGTCTGATAACGAGGGGGATCTTTATAATTTCTGAGAGATGGAGTAACATAGTAACTTGGTCCTAGGTGATTTCTAGCTTGCTGATGAGCAAGGCATTGTCCCAGGCTCACAGATTTCTTCTCAGGTTATCTCTTTTAATGTTCAAGATTTTTCAAAGTGTTAGAAAATCCAGCCCAAAAGCTTAAATTATTATGTGAAGGGAGACTACATGAATATAAAAAGCATACAAGACTCATTCACAAGCGATGTAGGACAACAACACAACTAACACAACTTCAACACCCCCTCTCACGTGCAAGCAATCTGCACGTGGAAATTAACATGGTATCAAAATCAGTGTTATTTCCTTCCGCATATGTGGGCCCACCCCCCATTAGTTAATTTTCACATGCAGATTGCTTGCACGTGAGAAGCGGTGTTGAAATTGTGTTGTTGTCCTACATCGCTTGTGAATGAGTCTTGTATGCTCTGATAATATGTTAGAAAGTCTAACCCAAAAGCTTAAAGCTTTTGGGTTGGACTTTCTAACACAAAGCATGATGTAGGAAATGGTTAATCAAGAGATTGATAGAAGGATTGAAGAAGATGAGAATTGAAAGGTATGAAGATCCGACTCCAGACATGACGGGGTCAAGGTGACACCTCCCCTGTATCATCAGTAAGTCTCGATTCAATTGCCTGCAGGCATAATCTAGATACTTGATAAGGAATACATGACCAAGAATAAAAGGAGGACTCCATTATTGTACCTCTGAAGATAAAATGTTAAAATATTGGTTACGTTGAAGGGTGGTGCGTCCATCTGCCAATAGGACGATGACGTCATTTCCACTACAATTATAGGAGTCGGCGTGATATGCCGAGACTATGCCGAATTAAAATGAAACTTTATATTTGTCTTTTGAGGATCCAATTTGCAATGTCTCACTTATTGTATTCAAATTAGATCAACTGATGAATTAGATTGCTTTTAATATAAGATTTACTTTAGCCTCGACCATTCCAATGCCAAATGTTAAGAGCAAAATAAACAATAGTCTACATGTTATAAGACCACATGCATGAGCATGGCAATCGTTTCAATGAGGCTTAGACCATTTCTTGCGCATATCTACTTCAATCGGATATATGTCTTGTGGGCGTAAATTATCCCTCCGTAATCCCGCCATTAAACACCGAAAAAATATATTAGCATGAGATTAGATTAGAGTAATCTTATTTTTGGGAAAATTCAGGAAATCTTCTAACTATCCTTCCTAATGGAAAATGTAGTTATTTTTATTTTATTTTTTCCCTCCTCCTCTGACTGTCGCGTTAATGTAGGAGAAACCATGAGATTGTGTTACTGTTCATACGTTTTGGCCTCCTGAAACACCCTCCAATTATAGTCTTCTTCACTTCAAACCTCTCGTTCCATCAAAAACCAAAAAGAGTACATCTCCCACCTGATTTCTCTCCAATCTCTAAAGTTTTCCATTCTTCCACCGCCGCCGCCGCCACCACCACCCTTGTCGTCGCCGCCGCCGTTCGTACCTCCTTAGCCCCCAATTCCAGACGGCGACTTCCGTCTCCTCTCGCCGACGACCGCTCCCCATCTTCTCATGGAGGAGCGGGATCACCCTTCTTCCAGCACTGTAGCCATTAGCAACGAGCTGCCTGTGTTTGACCCCGACCCCGACCCATTGAGGCCCAATGAGCCGCGCGAAGTATTCCCCATGGGCACTTACTGTTAGAGTTTTCTTAAGTATGAGCTTATATTAATTGGAATCATATGGTTGGTCTAATAAAGAGAGATCTAAAGATTCTTAATTAGTCTTATATGGGCCTGGCTAGTGTGGGCCGAGTTCGGCCCAGCCCGTGATGAGAGAGCTTGGCCAAAGGACTCTATAAAATGAGCTTTAGTCCCTCCTCTAGCCCTAACACATAACCTCCTCAATCACTCAACTTCCATGAGAAGTTACTTCACTAGGGAGGTTGTTTCCTCCTATAAAGCCAAGTGAAGGTGAGGGTGGTGGTCTCATCGACGCCAGGATTCCGGAGGGTAATAGAGGAGAAGACTTGAGCATCGGATCATCGAGATTCCGCCTAAAGTATTATGGATCCGAAATCAGGTACGCAAGCTCCTTTATTTTCCAGTATAGCGTTCTGTGTTCTGCTGTGGTGATCCGGGGACAGCCGTGATAAGGTTTATTTACGGCGTACATGTGGTATCAGAGCCACCATAGCGAAGATCCGGAACGTATCATTGTTGCCCTTTTTCGAAAATATTTTATGGATGAAAATGATTTTTGATCATATATTTGGAACGTACTCGTCGAGACGAGCATTTTGATGGATAGATCGTCGCCGGAGGAGGCCGGACGCGGCCGCACGCGCCACCACGCGCCACCACGGTGGCTGCGCGTGGTAGCCCACGCGTGCACGCGCTGGCACGCGCCCAGCGCGGGCCGCGTGATTGCGCCACGTGGCGCGTTGTGATTGCGCCACGTGGCAGGCTGACGTCACCCGGGGTTCGGTTTCGGGTCAACCCGACCCGGATTGACCGGGTCGACCCGTTGACTGGCCCGCTTTGACCGGGTCAACCCGACCCGATTCCGACCCGACTCCGACCCGGAAGTTGACCGGTTGGACCGGTCAACGGTTGGACCGGTCAACGGTTGGACCGATCGCCGGTCGGACCGGTCATTGGACCGGTGAGCTCGCCCCGCACGTGAAGAGCACGTGCGGCGCGTGAGCCCCACGCGCCGAGGCTTTGGCCGGCGCGTGAGGGCGCGTGAGACGTCCGTTAGGGGCGTTCTTGGTACCGGCGTGCTCGTATGGAAATTCCCTACACTATGGTATATTTATTTGACATGTTTGAAGCTTTTAAAAATAGAAAAATGCATAAAGACCCTTATGTACGCATGTTTTTAGGGGTATTTTGGGCATTTTTCATGTATTTCTATATGGTTTCGGAAATACCATGATAAGCTTACATGTATATGACCACATACAGGATGTGTAGAGTTTTAGCATGTATAAAGTTCCACATGCATCAATGTATACAGCAATGTTATTGGCATCGCCTATGATTTCAGAATAAAGTGCCCTATAGTGAAATTTGAAATCATTTGGATATGGTAAATGTGAGACATAAAGCTTATATCCCTGGTATGAGAGAGTTTCAAGGATTCAGTCAGGTAGTGACCGCCAAAGTGGCACACTTGGTTGGGTTTGAGAAATATCAGTCTCGTATTGTGGAAGGATGTCTCCTGTTTTGATGCATGGTCATACTCCCAAAGGAGGTGATTGTGTATTGATCATGGAGGGATACATGTATAGCATATGGTTGGGGATTGATCGATTCTAGTGAGTCATACACCCAAAGGTGGTGATTCACGAAGATTGAAATAGATTCTCATGGCCGCTATCATGTGGAGTGTTTGCAACTGCATGTCACATCTTCTGCCCAAAGGTGATTTTGTGATGATGTATGCAGCTCTCTGGATGTGTACTCAAACAGTTTTTAAAGTTACACAATATTGGTTCATGAGGTATCACATGTGCAGCATAAAGTTTGAGAAGTAACTGATCCTAGTGGTTCATCCACCCAAAGGTGGTGATTCATAAAGATTGGATTTATTCTCTTTATAGGCTGTCACATATAAAGTGCACATTATGTATTCTGCCCAAAGGTGATTACATGATGGTGCATCTGATCCTCAAGATGTGTACTATTAAGGATCAAGTTACACAGTACTCACATGGTGCCATTATTATACATTGTTTTTTAAAGTAGTCACCTTCCCAGTAAACGGTAACTCCATTAAGATTGAGGTTCATACTGGTTCAGATTTTGTGAAATAGCTGGAGGATATTAAGTTTTGTGATATGGCTGGCAGAAGTTTATATTGCTCTTTATGAGGATAAGTTGACAGATTTTACTGTTAACATATGGAACTCGAGAAGGGACATTTTATTGCCTGGATTAAAGAGCAATTGGATTTGCTTGTGATTTCTGAAGTAATCCATTTAGTACTACTGTGAGAGTAGATGGCCTGCTGACTGCACTGTTGTATGGATGATGGAAGCCCAAGTAGCCTGGGTTTGTGTCTCGTTCACTGCTGATATTATACATCAGCGAGGACTCTTCAATATAAGGTTTGATGGTTTTTATGAAGTTAGAGATTACGTCATAAGGATCGTGGACACATTGAGCAAAAGGTTTAAAGATCGTACTCATAAAGGAACTCTTGAAACCACTGGTCATTCAGACAGTTTGGGTCCAAAAATGGCATCTTTTGAGAAAGATTATGACTACGACTTCTTTTATAAAGAAATGTCACATAAAGTGGGACTGCTATTGTAATAAGGCTTGGTCATCTAAGTGTGGGCATGTAGGTGATGATTCTTTGGTTTTGATTCACGAATCTAATCTAGCAGAAGTCTCATCCAGTTTATGGAGACTTTATAAAGGTGTAACCAATTATATTGTGTTCACAGTACAAGGATTCATGAATCACAAGAAACCAAATCAAGATGAATCAAAAGCTCACATCAGGAAACAACAATAAAGTTGACATTAAATTCGTGGGAGATGTGTCATTTTAATTCCATTCTCTGGTTTTGATCTGACATTAAGGAATGCATTTTTTGTATCTACCTTTAGACGGAACTTGATTTCCGTATCATATTTGGACGTGAGCAGCTACTCTTTCGAACTGAAAGAACAACGGAATTTCTGTGTTCTCAAGTCGAATAAGGATGAGTGCTGCAATGTGTCAAATGAATTAGATTATGCTTAACTCCCGATGATATCTACATCACTTATACAGTGAAAGGTTGTTTTCCAAGAAATTTCCAGTTAAAGAACAGTTTTACGCATTGTGGCATAAATATCTGGCCACTTATCTAGGGAGAGAGTGGGAGGCTGATAAAGCTTAACATCCTAACTACTCTTAAATGTGACCTGGAGAATTGCGTAAACTGATGTGGAAATAAGATGACCGAGATAAAGAAGAAATATTATAGTCCAAAGTTTCGACCTTTTGGAGGTCATACAGTTTTGTGTCAATGGACCTATATGACAACTCTGTGTTGAAAAATTTATTTCGACACATTTACTAACGATTGTTCCCCATATGGTTATATGTACTTGATTAAGGAAAAGTCTGACTCTCTTGACGAGTTCAAGGTCTTTAGGCTGAAGTCAAGGAATAGTTGGGAAAAGTCATAAAGATTGTCAGATCAGACCAATATGGTAAGTATTATGGTGTACATGACCATGCTGGAAAGCTTTAAGGGTCATTTACCATATACCTAAAAGGATTCTGGGATAGTAGTTAAGTCTACTATGCCTGAAAGTTATAATGAGGCGGCCGATAGGCAAAAGCGCATTTTCAAGATTGTAATGAGGAGTATGATTAATGGAATGAACCTATAAGATTCTGTGTATGGATAGCCTTTGAGTTGTCTTCATACTTTGATTGGTGTTTCCACTAAGGTTATTCTAATGACCCTTTTGAGTTATGGATTAGACGTAAATCTAGATAAACCATCTAAAGATTTGAAGTTATCCTGCAGAGGTGAAGATGTATTGTCCAGCATTAGGTAAGTCCAGATCATTTGAAGGGATATTTGGTTAATGATCCCAACAGAAGTACGAGAATTATGGAATAACAGACAATGAAGTTTCTGAATTTTAATGAGGCCAAAAGATGCTTAGGCTATTAAGGTTAAAGGTACGATACATGTGTTGTGTCGTTTTCTCTGCCTATATAGACGATCGTGAAGCCTACCACATCACAGTCTAAGCCTATTGGGGTTTAGGACAGTGTTATTAACACAGATTCTGATGAAGCTCTTCAAGCCCCATAGGTGTATGATGAGGTTAACGAGGCTCCATTTGGAAGATCCCTAAGGTAGAGACGACCAATTTACTGCCAGACTTATAGTCTATTTGGAGAGCATCATTATAATATAGGCCATATGGTTGATCCAGAAACTTATACAGACGCTGTTTCTTGTAATCAGTGAGATCTGGAGTTGGATGTGATAAAAGACGAGACATGGTCTATGAAACATAATGGTTTTTGAGAGCATAATGGATAGTTGAGGGTTATAAGTTCATCAGTTACAAGTGGATGAATAAGACAAAAGGTCTTTAAAAGAAAAGTCAGAGAAGTTTAAAGCTAGACTGGTTGCCAAGATTTCACTCTGAGAGGAGGTGAAGACTATAAAGTAACTCTTTCCTCTAGTCTCTCATAAAGGTTCTTTCAGAGTGATCATGACATTTGTAACTCATCTTGTTTTAGAGTTACGCCAGCTAGATATTGATATCTATCTTCTCAAAGAGAGACCTAGTCTATATGGTATAACCCGAAGGTTTTATAGCTGGTGATTCAGATAAACTTATCAGTAGACTAAAATAGTTTACTTAAGGCCTCATGCAACAGCTCTCAGATAATGACATCAGGAGTTTCATATATGTTGTCACTTTATTCGGTGATGTTGAAAGTGAAGTGAATTAGTGTATATACTACAAGATCAGTGGGAGGAAATTTTATCTTCTTTTGAACAATATGTTACAAGTGGTGATGTTGAATTACTGCATGAAGCAAAGCACATATTGCCATAAAGGACTTTGGTAAGGTGTCTTTTGTCGTGGGCATTGAGATCTGTTGGGATCGTTCTTATCGCATATTGGGCCTGTCTCACAGGACATGTGTTGATCGTATTGTGAAAGATTCAGTATACAGCACTGTAAGTCAGGAATTGATCCTGACATTAAGGGTAATAAACTGAATCTATTGTCATGTCCTTATACAGATGTGGAGAGAACCCAAATGTTGTTTTGAGAACATGAGGCAGATATCTGTAAAATCCAGAAAACGATCACTGGATTGCTGTCAAGAAAGTTTTAAGGTACATAAAGAGGACAAAAGACTACATATTGATTCACATACAGATTGATTACTTGCAGCTAGTGAGGCATTTGGATTAAGACCTTACTAACTATTTGGATGACGAGAAGTTGACAACATAATACATCTTTGAATTAGCAGGTAGTGCGGCATAATAGAGAAAAACACAGATCTGTATTGTCCTCTAGCATTCAAGCGGAGTTTATAGCAAGCTTTTGGGCTGCTACTCAGGTTATTTAGCTCCAGAACCTCACTAGGGAGTTGATCGTATTTTTTTTTATATGGACCCATACAGTTATAGTATGATGATGGCTCTGCATTGTTGATTATATACAACAACAGAGGTTTTAAAGGGTCCAAACATCTGGCGGTCAAGTGTTTGACCATAAAGAACCAGATCAAAATGGTGACATTAAAGTGGAGCATAGTTTCATAGATGATATGGTTGAAGTTCCACTGACTAAAGTTGTTTGCCCTTTTGTGTTTGAAATGACGCCATTAAGATGGGCCTAGCAGCATCTTTGGATGCGATTGTTCAGTGGGAGCTGTTGTCAATTTTTGCTCCAATAAAGTTTGCATCTGTGATTGTTACATTTGTAACATCTTGATATGGATCAACTCTATTGCGTGCAATAAAGTTTTTTGAGTTGAGTTGATCAATTGAAAATCTTAAGGTGTGTGTAAACCTTAAGTATTGGCTATGGGCATTTGGTTACTAGCTGTATTTATATGTCTTGTTACACATAAAGTGATGTTAACTATAAAGTAAAGACATTAGTAGGTTCCTTTGAACCATAAAGATATTCTCTAGTGCACATATGGAATTGTGACACATAAAGGAGAGAGAATGGTGACTTACAAATGGGATAACACATAAAGTATTTCTTTAATATAGTGCTATCCATTTGCCACACTACCATATTGAATCCATATCAGTAGAGTAGAGGGCACTTGTGACCATGGATGGCTCTGCATACCTTTTTATGCAGTTACTGCCATGATTCGGTGTTTAATACTTTATGGGATCGGATTGACTATTAAGAACGATTACTAGACCAGCATAAAGGTGTGCACTTACAGTTCGATTCAATTAATATTCGCCCAAGTGGGAGAATGTTAGAGTTTTCTTAAGTATGAGCTTATATTAATTGGAATCATATGGTTGGTCTAATAAAGAGAGATCTAAAGATTCTTAATTAGTCTTATATGGGCCTGGCTAGTGTGGGCCGAGTTCGGCCCAGCCCGTGATGAGAGAGCTTGGCCAAAGGACTCTATAAAATGAGCTTTAGTCCCTCCTCTAGCCCTAACACATAACCTCCTCAATCACTCAACTTCCATGAGAAGTTACTTCACTAGGGAGGTTGTTTCCTCCTATAAAGCCAAGTGAAGGTGAGGGTGGTGGTCTCATCGACGCCAGGATTCCGGAGGGTAATAGAGGAGAAGACTTGAGCATCGGATCATCGAGATTCCGCCTAAAGTATTATGGATCCGAAATCAGGTACGCAAGCTCCTTTATTTTCCAGTATAGCGTTCTGTGTTCTGCTGTGGTGATCCGGGGACAGCCGTGATAAGGTTTATTTACGGCGTACACTTACGTCGTCCAAGTGCCCAAGGACCAGGTTTACCGTGTTCCGCCACCCGAAAATGCCCTGATCATCGAGCGTTACCGCCCTCCCATTGCCAAAAGCAAAGGGTCGTGGCGCTGCTGCTGCTGCATGCGTCTGATATTGATCTTCATCGCCGTCATCATTGCCCTTGGGGTTCTCCTGAGCATTACCTCCATTATCATTAAGACCAAGGATCCTGTTTTCTGCATCGATCATTTCCTCGTCAAGAATAAGTCGCGCGCTAGCCAAGGTAACGTCGAACATGAGTTCAATATAAGGACGGAGGCTAAGAACCCGAATGTCAGGAGCACGATCTTGTACAAGGAAGGGGGAAAGAGTTCCCTTTCGTTCGAGCAAAAGGAAGTCGCGACCGGGAAATTTCCAACCTTTTACCAAAGCAAGAAGAGCACGGCGACATCTCAGTTAGTCCTTCACGATTCTAGTGATGGATCATCGAAGGTGATCGACGAAAGAATGAAGGGCGTGAAATCGAAGCCGAATTTGGCGTTCGCGCTATCTATTAAAGTCCCAGCTAGGATGACGGTGGGATTGTTTAGGAAATGGGATGTGAATATTACTGTTTCGTGCAACTTTGAGGTAGATACATTAGCCAAGGGAAGAACTCGTGTACATTCCCAACAATGTCGTACCGAACACTAGGGTTAATGAGGCTGTAGCTTTGCTTGGAGATCACGGTAGTTGTTCCCAGCATTTGAATGAGGTTTTCAACATTCCAATGGTAGCTGCAAATGCTTACGAAAGTTTTTGCCGCCCTATTCTTCGACGCGCTCCTCGATCAGTTGTCGTCATTATTTCTTGCCGAACGGAAAATCTCTCGGATGGATGCGAACTGTCAAGCATTCAATTGCATCCTGGGTTGAATTAATGGCTTCCGCGATCTCTGTTTGATACGAGGTGGTCATTTGAAACAGTAAGGACGATATTCCAAAGCTTAGCTCCAAGATGATCAAGAAAAAGGCCTTCCCTACAAGAAGATTATTTGCCTTGAGCAGCTCTTGATTTCCAATCATCCCAGGATCTTCTTTCCATACCCGGGCCCGAACACCGGCCCCGCCCGAGCCTCAAATATTATTTGGAGTTGTGGCCCGAAATCCCAGGCCCAAAAGAATAAGATTGTTTCAGCTTTTGGGTCACCGGGTTCTTTTAGACTGCCCTAGTTAAGCAGTACTACACTCATTTTTTTTTTTGACAGCATACACACATTAACTAGGGCTTCCTCTAATGACATAATTATTATAATTGAAGCACATTATGGATTTTGACCCCCCCAAAAAAAAAAGAGAGAAAGAGAGTAGATTATGGGTTGTGACGAGCATATGCTATAATGCATTAAAATACCTACGTGATAAGGGCATAGAGTTGAGATAAGCTTAGAAGATAATCTCAGAATGTTATACTAAGGAGTGGACAATAGATGAGGCGTTATCCGCATACGTAATTTTCAAACAAGAACAAGATAATCAGTTAATTTGGTTCTTTGTAGAGGAGAATTTACACAAGCAATAATTTCTTTGTCGTTAGGATAGAATGGTAATTTTCCTTGTGATTAATGTAAGGTACAAAATTGATTACGTCCAAGGTAACTTCTTTCTTATTCAATAACATAGGATATCTGAACTTTCAATTTGATATTTAATCCTTACAAATACATGCAAATCGTCTTGTTCACGTGCATTAAGGCTCCAATCACCAGAGGCCGCCGTGAACGAAAAATATTGTAATTTAAACATGGCACCTGTTGTTTCCAAATAGAACAGTTCATCCTAGATTCGATCGATTCGTGAGAGTTTATCTTTATGGAAATATAGGAAGGCTCTAATTCTTGATGAAGCTACATTCATGACAAATTGTCAGCAACCAGTCGATTCTTCCCTTCTCACTTAACACATTGTTCTTCTGTGCTCCCTCAGAGAGGAGCACAGCCCCGATCAGTTCACCCATGTTGGAGATAATCAAATGATAAGCAACCAATTAGATAAAAGATATACAACAAAATGGCTCTGTATGACCAACTTTCTGCTCCAAATTTCGCGAATATTCAAAACCCTAAGCTCCGTCCTCGAAGCAAGATAAATACATTTAGCTCTCTCTCTCTCTCTCTCTCTCTCTCTCTCTCTCTCTCTCTTTTGTGCATCTCCATTCAGAAAGCGTGCTAATGAACCACGAACGTACGTAAAAGATAGCATTATACTTTCTGACGGCAAGGGTTAGGTGGCTGGGGCATGGGTTCCAAAGTTTCAGATCATGGTCAAGTTCTCCTTTCATTTTTTCTGGTGTGGTTCATCTGGGGCAGGAGGTTATTTCATGCTGGAGAAATCGATGACATTGTGAGTGCCTCGAAGATCTAAAGTACATTTTAAATGTACTAATCAGCCATTATTGAGTTGATCAGACACCTGCCAACTAATCTGCTGGTGCTGTGGTTAGTGAGGGAATTAGTTGGTTCTTTAGGAAGTGCCCCCTTTCCCACCAATAATTGGTGGGTTCTAGGTTTTTTTTTTTTTTTTGCTTCAGTTTTGAGTGCACCAATGATGGACTTGGATATGTAATAGGGTTTTGGTAATGGATATGCCGAGGATATGATTAAGCTTGACGACGATGTATAGGAAATCTATGGGGAAATATGTAATTGAGCATTGATTCAAGTGCACAACTTCTTCACTAACACAGAAAGAAATTGAAATAGTTTTTTTTTTCAAAAAGTAAGGGCACAACATCGCCTGTTAAGTTTACGAAATTCACTCGTTACGGTTTAACCATTGTTTTGACCGCTATGGGAGCATTAATTTATAAAATCAAACCCTCGGTATACTGACTTAATATTTTCATTGGCCGACTTGAGTTCTCGTACGAATTTGACAGCGGCCTCACAGTTTTGGCTGCGTATCACCAGATCGTGTGAGTTCTTGTCCACAGATTTCTCTGAGACTCCTCGCTTGACTCTTAATGTAATGTTCCACGCGCAGGAGAGTACTGCAATAGATGTTAAAATCACTTCCTCGTCGGCAAAAAGTTTGCAGCAATGTAATGATACCAATTAGTTTTTTTTTTTTTGGGGGGGGGCAATTATTAATATAGTGGGGGAGCTCTATTTACACGTCTTCTCCAAGAGGTAGCATTGATATTTCATGGCCTGAGAAGCCTGTCGCTTGTCGCTTGCCCCCATTTAATATCAATGTCTTCTTCAAGTGAATCAATCACTTTGAGTGGAGTCCAACTCCTCTTCCAACCATGGCTTCTCCTTTTGACATATAGTGGGGTTTTCCCTTTCACCACCACCCATCACTCTCCAAGGAAAAAGAGGGGAAAACGAACACATTAGACTGCAAGAATTTCGTCCATTACAGGACAGATTTGAGATTCCTCGATCTTATGAAGGTGGGGCTCTCCACGAAATCTTAGCAGCCAATGGTTCATGCCTGCTTTCCCCGCTTCTCGATTCGCAGATCGGCCTCGTTTTCCACTGATTTAGGCTTTAACATGGCATGTTAAAACTTGGTTTAGTGCTGATTCCTCTGTTAAACAAATGGTTAATCACCCAGTTGGCTGCCACGCTCGTTCAGTTGCGTTCTGCTTTCCGGTGTTTAAAAACGAAAAAGTATTGCCGCAGTTATAACCGCCCTGCCCAATCTGGTTTAAGCTTTTCTTAATCAAACCCCCTCCGTCCCCCCTTTTCATCGCTTTGTCTGAGACTAGGGTGAATCCATGTGACGATGTGTGAAAGCTGGAAGCAACTCGCTAATGCGGCTAGGCGTTGGGATGTTGTTTATGTCGGCAGCTTGGTACATCTGACTACCATGAGATAGTTTTACGTGCTTTTCAACTGATGATCCATGAAAGAGTCGACGTCAAACTTGGCAGCTTTGGGATCGTGGGGTCAATTAGATTCATAGTAATATGCTTTGATCCCAATCTCAAATTTCTTGAAAGGGGGAGCTTTAGTTACAAGTTTTTTGGAATGATATCTTAAACCACGAAACTTAAATCTATCATCCATACATCGAATAAAGAAGGTAAAATATAGTATAAGTGAATGGATGTATCGCAAATCGATTCAAAACGAACACATAGATAATAGAAGAAAAAATAGACGACGCACGATTTTACTCAGGTTCATCCCAGAATAGGGCTACGTCCTGCAAAGAGATTTCACTATGATTCTGTTTACAGCCGCACAACTCGTTACAATTATCAGTCATAAACGAACATAATGTATATGCATTAAATGAGCCCAAAATCTAAACCTACCCGAACCCTCTTTGATCCCACAATAAACGGACTAACTTAAATAAAAACCTACGCCTCCCAATCCCCGCATTCCATGCGCAGAGGTCACATGTCGTTGAATCACGCTTTAATTTTCTTAAGCTCACGTGGAAGTGCCCGATGTGAGAAATAAGGATTCCCAAAATATTCGCCAACTCCAATAATAAGTACATAAATAAACTGTCGAGAAGAACATCGTCTCTCTCTAAATTTGCCCTCATCTTTTCAGAGAACTCCAGCCTTATCCTCTCTATCTTCCCTTTCCAGATATTTCTCTCTTGGCCTAGCTAGTCCGTACTTCGAATTCATCCAAGCAAGTTGTGGTGCAAAATTACTGCACGAGATATTTTGTTTTTTTTGGAATTGTCTAGAAAGATGGGGAAGTCGGTACGTGCACCGACTTGCGCCCCCCTATAAATAGGAGTACTTGCTCCTTTTATGTCGACCAGAAAGATGTGTCGTGTGTGGTGTCGGAGTGTATTGCTTATGAGTAGTGCTGAGTGTCTCTTTCCTGTAATATAAAAGGTAGTGTATACTATATTCACATCAATTTAGTCCTAAATTTTTTTACATTGATATTATTATAATTTAACCGGTCAATTTTAATCGAAAGATGTTGACGCCGACGCCGGCTGTTCTACGTGATACAGAGAGCGCTAATTTTGACATTTTTTTTTTTACAATTTAAAAAATTTGAATTTTTTTATTTTCTTTTTTTGTTTTGGCCAGCGAGGATATCAGATGAGGGCCGGTCAGCCCTCGCCGGCCGCTAGCGAGGACCAGCAAGCCCTCGCTGGCCGCTGGTGAGGGCCGCCTCGCTTGCGGACACGATTGCCTACCTATATAGACATGGCCGGTTCCGCAAAAAGTTGGAACCGGCGGTTTCGATTCTGAACTTTGAAATTTATTTTTTAAAGTAATAAATAATAAAATAAAATAAATAAATTATAATCAAATTGTATATTGTAATAAAATTTGAGGGAAAAAAGAGAGAGAGAGAGAGAGAGGAGGGATGGGCTTGAACGGAAAGTTAATTCAAAGAATTGAGATTGGATTGAGAGAATTGAGCGGATTGAAAGAATTTGGGAGAATTTGAAAGAATTGAGAGGATTTGTGAGAAAAAATGAAAGTGGGTAAGAGGTATTTATAGAAAGAGTTTCATTTGTAAAAAAAAAAAATACTATATATATATTTTAATGGTTCGGAATCGGCTCGAAACCGGCTCGAAACCGGCGGTTTCGGGCCGGTTCCCAAAATTATGGAATCGAAACCGGCCCTTGAAGGCCGGTTCCGATTCGAAACCGTGAGCCCGATCAGCGGGCCGGTTTCGGGCCCACAGTTCTAAATGGCTACATCTATGCCCATATGCCATAGGCAATCTCGCAATGAGGCCATCCTATGTGGCACGATCATCTCTGACATGGACAAATTTTTAGATCTTTTATTATTTTTTCTTCTCTTTTTTCTACGAGAAAATAAATAAAAATTATATAAAAAATGAAAATTTTGTCCACGTCAGCGTCAGTTATGCCACATAGGACGATCGACATCCATGTCAGTAATTTTCGGCCAAGATTTTAGGATGAACTAAATTGACATAAACACAAAAAATTTAAGATTATATTGGTCTAAATTAGCATCAATGTAGTATATTTGGGATTTTTTTTTTTGCCAGTACAGAGGCAATATGAGCATAAAATGGGAGTAGCGGAAATGATGATGTTAAGGGGGATGTGTGGTCATACAATTGTGGATAAGATAAGAAATGAAGATATTCGACGAAAAGTTGGAGTAGCTTCGGTGGCAGAAAAGATGAGAGAACATAGATTGAAATAGTTTGGGCATATTCTTCGTAGATTCCTAAATGATCCGGTAAGAACAGAAGTTTGTTATCGAGAGCTTGACATGAAGAGAATAAGAGGCTGACCGAAACTTACTTGGGAGAATGTAATAAAATAAGATTTAATGGAATGAGAAATAGATTGATGTACGGTTGGTTATAGGACGGAGTGGGGGAAAGCTATTAGCATTGTGATATATACACACACACTCCATTTTTCTTTTAATTTTCATCGACCGTCGACCAGAACCAGTTTGGGATAAAAATGATGTTGATGTTGATGTTGATTCTTCCCATAATTATGTTGCTACGCATATTCAAAAATTAGCTAGCGCCAAACAATATATATCCAGTAGAAGTAAAGTAAGATTGTCACTCTCTAAAGTGCGATTCCCACTGGTTTGGACAAGTCGGGATGCCATGATGCCAAGCTAAGACCGTTCTTGCATACAATGAAAGGACCTCGAAAAGGTGAAAGATAGGTTATCTGAACTATATACACAATTAAGCTTGTGATTCTTATTGACGGTTGTATCATTCATGACCTACACCGCAAAAAATTGCATAATATCTTAACAATTTATCTCAAATATATTCACAATTAGCTTGTGATTCTCATTGATTGTGGTTATCGTCCATGATCTACACCGCCAAAGTTACATAACTTCGGGGGGAAAAATCGATAGTATTGCGAAGCTTCATTAAACTCTATCGGGCCTATCGGGCCGTTCGAAGCGACTGCCGCTTCCACTCCGCTAGACGGCGCAAAAAGCTCATGACCTAAAAGAACAAGTACACATAAAAATTAGGTCAGAAAAAAATACGACATGATCAAACGGCACCAAATGTAAAGAAGGATATTGCAGGTCGAAAAAGGAAAAGAGAGAATGGGATATGACTCAAGAGCATCGAGGAATCAAGAGAGGGAATCACCTCGGAGGGCTCTTGCAAAGAGTAAGAGGCACTCGTTTCCTTTGGGACCTTAGACACCAGAATTCCTACTCCTTGTCCTCTCTCTCTCAAAACCTATACACACACACGTACGTTTATGATCATTAATAACCTTTTAAGTCTTGTCACCTGGTTTTAGCTGGTGGATACATAATGTCAAGAAAACATGCAATGAAATAATGAAAAATTTCAAGCACCTTAAATGCATCCTCGTCCGTCCGATCGTCTCCGATATAGATCGGTAGGACATCGTCGCCGGAAGTGGCGAACCCTAAAACATTAAAGACGAGGAGAATGATCAATGAACATGTGCAAACACCCTCTTGTGCTAAAGAAGAATAGCGATTCACGTGCTTCATTTCATGCATAAATAGTATCCGATTTCGAACACTAGAATGGACACCATTTTCTCGTTGGCTTTTCAACCGAGGTGGTTCAAATCATATGCGAGAATAAAACTCACCAAGTGCCTCTAGCAAGAATTCGAGGGCCTTTCCCTTGTCCCACTCGATGGTCGGACGGATCTCCAATACCTGCACCAATCAAAAACATCATTTTTTTTTGTGAGAGGAGATATTCAATATTATTCTTGGCTGAAAAAAGAGATAATTAACACATTTACATGGAGTTTGAACTTGGAAAAATTTAGTTAATTAAAAAAGAGAAGATGATGCACATGAAATTATGAATTTTCTTTTTGCTGTTATTAATTATATTTAGTGAAAAAAAATCAAAAGAAAATATACCGGGAAATGCGAAAATGGGCTTATTACCTTTCTGCCAGATGTGAGCTTGAGCTTCGGGTACCCGCTGAGGGCAAGTTTAACCTGCTCGGCCAAAGCATCCCAGCTCTGCCAGTGCCAGGGTTGAAAAATAAGAATTTCGAAAAAAAAAGATGAAAAACCAAGCACAATCGAATTCTCACGCGACAAAAAAATTATTTGATTCGAGCAGAACTCGGTACGACGTTTGACTTTTTTTTCTACGTCTACCTTCTCGTCAACGCATCGGAAGTGGACGGACAAGCAGAATTTGTTGGTCTCCACTCTAGCTCCTGGGATTGACTTGGTGCTCTCTACCAAGGTCTTGTAAACCTGCTAGAAAAAAAAACAGGGGAATGAAGCTTAATCAGAAACGAGAAGTCATCTTGGTACTTGGCCAATGTATTTCATTAGCCTTGCAGATGTTTACGGCTAAAAATAGAGGCTCGCCTCGTCGATCATGGGCAGGAATTCGCTCGCGGGTTGGCAGAGAACCGGTTCGCCATCCTGAAAAAACAACAAGAGCGAGGACGTGGTCAGAAAAATATTGAACGAAGAATTTTCAAAGATTGCAGATCCAGGAATGGCTTGCTGTTGAGTAACTGTGATTCCACGTAGTGAGAAGAGATTGAACTTTACTTTGTTGCCGTTGCTGCAACTTCTAAGGGGTCCTTTGATGTCCATTCCATGGCTGCCGGCGTAATATAGCTCAGTCAACTTCACAAAACTGTAGACCTGCACTCCACAATTTTTGCATATGAAAAATACAATTCTCATTCGTGAAAAAAAGGTGGGATAATTTGTTAAGGGAAGGAAATAGAAAATCCTAGAAAAAAAAAATGCACCTTGTCTCTGCATCTTCCGCTCACTATTGCCGTGGGGAAGAATCTCGCGGTGTCTTTCACAGCTTCTCTCATCTGTTTCCCGAAATCAACCGAAAAATGGAGGAAAAAAGAGAGACGGTCTTTAAACACCCTGTTTTGGTAAGTTCGTTGACTGACAAGAGTATCAAAACGAGAAAACAGAGTAGTTCAAGAAGAAGAAGAAGACGACGACCTCGGGGGACATGAAAGCGCGATCGGGGTCTTCAACGATGGGGGAGAGAGTGCCGTCATAGTCGAGAAACATCACTATCTTCTTCCCCATGGAAGCTCTCGTTATCTCTTGGAACATGCTCAATGCCGATGGATGACGCAGCTGTAATCACGCACCACAGAGTCAGAGACGTTACTTTATATCTCCCAGAACGATTGTCCGGGGGAAAAAAATGGCAAATTGTATTCCTCTGTCTAAGGACTTACGATCCATGACTTTTGCTCGTCATCGAGGGAAACTGCTGTCCTTGTCACCGCACTTGCAGGCTTTGCTCGTGCAGGAGAGGAAGCTCTCATGGAGTCCAGCAACGTGCTCACTCTGGACTCTCTCACCACGTGACCGCCGTCCTTGACGCTCTCGATCTTGAGAAGCCTCTTCCCAGGTGAAACCCTGAGGATCTGCTTCGGGTCCGAGACCCGGAACGTCACGTCGATGAAGCCGAACTTCGCCACCACTCCTTTCTTTGGGTCCGCGTACACGACCACACTCCTCATGTTTCTGGACGAAAGAGAGAGAAATTGATCTGTATGCGTGGGTACAAAACGAGGGAGAAGCAGAGGATTCAGAGAAGAGAACAATGTGAGAGGGAAGGAACGAAACAGAGGAGAGGAACAGAGGATGGAGATGAAGGGGAAGAGAGGGGTTGGGGGTTGTTAATAATGGGCTCGGAAAGTTGGGGGAAAAAGCTCGCGCACTTCACTCTCGCTCGGCTCGCAAGTCTTGTCAATTTATAAGCATGCTCGCCCGGCACTAGGTGACGCAAAACCGCTCTCAACACCGCCTTTCTTAACAGAAAGCTAATAGCCTGACAATATTATCAGTTATTTCTATTCATATAATCTCACAATCAATCAAAACACTCGGTGATAATGTGTGGATCCACGGTTGATATTGTGCCCTTCCTCATAGTACTGTTAGGAAAGCATTTTAGTTCAATGGCGCGATCGAATTTCTAATCGGCTCGTGTTTTGTACATTTGTTATCTCATGTGGAAAGACTTCCCGACATCTAGCACACAACTGGAGTTACCGGGCGATGGCTTAATACATCTAAGAGTTGATTGAATAGTTATGACACAAATCAAATATTTTTTAACTAATAGAAAACCATCGTAGTAATGTCCAGAGCAAGTAGCTACTTTGACCATCGGTCCTCGCCCTCTTACTTATAAAAAGAGGATTATAGATGGAAAGTGAAACGATTAATACATCTTAATTGGTCTATAATTATTATTATTTTTAAAGTAAAAGTAGGCTTAACTAAATATACTGATGGGTTTGGGTTTTGGCTCCCTTTTGATGATCGCCTTTAAGTGAAAAAGGCGTCAAACTTGTACTGCGTCGAGCTACAAGATGACTAACCGCATTTTAGTCAAGAAATTGCAAATCTGCTTACATTTTTATCAGAGTTAATCAAGTAATGGAATATGTACGGTGATGAATGAGCCTCTAGATAGCCGGACCTTTAAACTCGTATCCAGGATTAGATATGTAAAAGAATAAATATCTCACGAGAATATAGTGGGTCTAAGCTTAATGAAATTCCACGAGATAAACTTTAAAGAGACAATTCAGGGTCTAATGATTCGATGGATTCAGGATGCATATATTCCACGAATTTTTCTTATGGATGACTCCTCAACGTTTGGCCATCTCCCTTGCATCGAATGTTCCTTGAATTTACTCGCCAAATAAGATGTCTAGATTTGTAAATATAATAAACAGACTTTCCATGCGATGTCCTACACAAAATTCTAAGAAAGTTTCTTTTTTTAGGTAAGTCCAGGAATAATTACGTTTGTTTGTGCTTAAACCCGTCGTCAATTTCTGGTTTTAACTTTCGCATAGGTCTCAGTCACCACTTCCACTACTTGAAGAGCCAACTCCTGGAAAAAACATAAGGAGGCTGTCCGAGAAAGAGATGGAAAACGAAAGTCCACAAGGTTGCATTGTTCGTGTCGGAGGTTGCGACTTGTTTGGTCATTTGCTAATTTTCCTTGACATTAGTGGGAAGACTATGCCAATTATTTAACTCTGTGGTCCTAGCTTAGCTAACCAAATGCTGGGATCCATTTTTGTATTTGTTATTTAAGTCACTGGCAATATAACATTGAACGACTAAGGCACTCATGCCTTCCTCTCGTCTTATTTTCAGGAAACCCTAGAAATTTCATTTTTGGTCGCGAAGAGAATGTTGCTCGAACAAGGAGACTTGCTGCTAGCCACGTAGACCTTTCTCACCGGCAAGTTTTGAAAAAACTTGCCCTAAAATTACAGAGCTTCTTCGGTCACGCCCCCTGAAAGCTGCCTGAAACTAGTAGCCCCGACCTAACCCTAATGTTGTAAGCGTCAAAACCAGCGGCCATCTTGATGCAATTGGTGCTTGTGCCCAATGATATAAAACTCGGATGCTTAGCGTTACTATTATGTCTTTTTCCACACGTGTGGAGTTCGAAACACGAGGATGGATCTAGCATTTTAGATTTAAGGGAAGCCAGACACCAATTTCTAAGGGAGTTTCTTGAGTATGCAAAATGTTTCTGTTCCCCGAGAATTTATACATCATACGCATATAAGAACTACAGCACCTAGGTGGCCGAGGACACCCGTGGACCGATAGTCTTGCGATGGTCGCCTTAATCCTAACGAGGCAATTCCGCCAGCAATCCTAAAACTTGTGTCGACATTGAAAATGGGTTTTAAAAAATTGGTTTCTTTGATTTCTCTTCGACGAAAGTGGCACTTCTCGTCCATTTTCCCGTATTGGATTGTTTTGGAACTTATGCATGATTCATAATAGAAACTTGAAACACAATTCTCCGAAGTGGCAAGGAAGTTAGTCTAAAGGAATATAATGAGAAAATTACCAAATAAATTCTAAACCTATCGCAATTGTGTCAATTCAAGCCATTTGACCAATTTTGAGCAAAAACTATTAACATTGCATTACCGGTGTTGACGTGAAATTTTTTCATAATGTTCTATTTTTTGTTGGAATTTATTTATTTATTGTTTATTTTGTTTTTCTTCCTTTTTTTTCCCTTTTCTTTCTCTTCCTTTAATTTTCTTCTTGCTTCCTCCAGCCAAACCCCTAGTACAACCACCGGCCAGAGGGGAGGGCTAGCAAGGCGCAACCTCGCCATGGTGTCTCCAGACAAGGCAACCGGCCGGAGGAAGAAGGAAAGAAAAAAAGGATAAATAAATAAAATTTGAAAAAAAAAATTAGAATATCATTAAAAATAATCTACGTCAGTGCCGGCCGCGTCTCGTTAGCGATATTCGGCTGGATGGACTGAATTAGCACAAATGCAAAAAGATTTAAGACTCAATTGGCAAAAAATGAAAAGTTTTAATACTAAATTGGTACAATTACAATAGGTTTATGGCCTTTTTGGTAAGTCTCCTAGATATAATTGATACTTCACTTACGTTCACGATGATTTAAACTTTTGGAAAAGAAGATCTGGTAGATCGAATTAGAATTACCATTTGGCATATACAAGTCAAAGATCACCAGAATGCCAAATCTAAATACTTGTTCAAGCAAGCAAGACTTGGTCGGTCTCCATAGGATGTGGGACCGAAGTTGTGCCTGGATAGCATGGAAATAATCACGATACTTGCGCGTCTCCAATGGAAATAGAATCCCTACAAGTTATACTTTATTCTATTCAACTAAGAAGAGCAATTTTCAAATAGCTAACGTGTGTTATACGCCAATGAAGTCTCGGGTCAATACCGTTGACAGCCCTTTTGCATTTTGGGGAGCTTCTAAGAAGCAAAGTTGCTTGCATTGTCCCTTTCTCTTCTTTCCCTTGACTTCTCTTCACTGAATATATGTTTTAATTCCTATATTATGTATATTCGCATACATAGTTTTGCTATCGAGCTCTGTAACATGATTTTATAAACGAGTGGGACGGTAAAATGGCGAAAACACAATTAGTGTATTGGACCGGTGGATGGACTTAAAAACCCTTCGGCTTTGATCCATACTAGCTTTGCATCCCCTCTTCCCCATCATCATGATATTTATATGTCATCAGACTAGGGTACGATCCTAATGCTAGCCTTTCTCGGCACCGGACAGGCTTGCCGTGATGGTTCCCCATGTTGCATTAAGAAGAAGTTTATCACGCCATTCATACCACAGGACGTGCTGACTTCTCGATATAACAACCTATTATTGTCTAGTAGGTTTCGGAAATATCGCGGCAACACATTAAATGGCTCGAGTTTGACATGACGTTTACAGATTCTCCGAACAGGAAAGACAACGTGCGAAGTTTCCTAGACCCTGCGTGGGTTCTTTCGGCTTCTCTCTGCCCTTCGAGTCAACAGTCCAACCAATCGTAGGTACTAGTTCCCTTGCGTTGAAAAAACTTGAAGTGCACGCCCCTTGGAAGGAAAAAAAGAGAGAGTATAGCTGGCAACTTGTTGCTGGTGGAGCCTAAAAGGGAATTTAATCAAACCGGCCCGACTCCATTATAGCCTTCGAATCTCCAAATGTCCATTGTATCAAACATTGTTCCTTCTTGATGCCAGAATAAAGCAAGAGATTCCAACAATTTCGATCACATGGTTCAACACTTCCTGAAAAGATTTCTCTCTCTCTCTCTCTCTCTCTCTCTCTCTCTCTCTCTCTTCATCTTTTCCTTTCTGGGTTTTCCTCGGACTTCTCATATTCGCATCAGAGTCAAAGTCGGTGGCAATGTAGATGCCAGGAAGTTACCTCGGGGAGAGATGTGAATTTGTCAAAGAGGAATGGTCTCAAAGCTCGAGAAGAGTGGCTACTAGTTAGCTCGAGATTTTGTCAACAAAGAGAGGGTGAGTTAGGCGAACCAAAATAGGGTTTAGAAAAAGTGCAGAGATCTTTGAATTCTCAGGCACCTTTCCACACGAAGGAAGCATAGCTTTCCCTGTAAGCAAAGCATGTATTGGTTTCCGGCCACTACTACGAACGAATCACATGTAATACCACAACTTGTTCTTTAGGTTAGTTTAGTTTATTCGGGTCAACAAAGGGGAAGCATGGACCTTGACTTTCAATTTGTTGACTTCGAGGGGGGGGGGGGGGGGGGGGGGGAACCAATTTAGGGTTACAATGTCGTCAGTCTTAGGTAAGGGCGGCAATCAAGAGCAACCACACGTTAGATGCAATAATGTGAAATTATTACGTCGTACTTTGCCCACAACCCTAATGTTAGCGGACATTATGTGTGACTCAGAAAAACAAGAGTTGCCCTTTTAGGAAAAGAGCAAGCGCGTCGCATACGGAGCAATCGGTGGGAGAGTTGGTAACGAAAGGGCTATCTCGAAGAAGCTAGGGCCCTGCATGATAACTTGCCAATTTCTCAATTTCCCTGCCAGAAGTCATTCTGGCAGGGAAATGCGTTTGATAAAATACTGTCAGAAGTAGAAAGTCGTTTGGTAAAAAAATTGACTTATGGTAGGATTTTCTACTTATGGCAAGATTTTTTATTCTGATAAGATTTTTAGTTGATTTTGAGAAGTAAAAAAAACTAGCTTCTCAGGCAGAGAAGTCATTCTCGCGGCGACCGACCGGCGTCAGCGGCCGTCGTGGTCGCCGGCCGCAGTTTGGCCCCCGCCGCGGCCACGGTCCGGGCCGCCGCCGCCGCCGCCGCGGTCCGAGCCGCAGCTGCCGTCGTCCGGGCCGCCACCGCCGCCGCCGGCCGGTTGCCGTTGCCGCCGCCACAGTCGCCGGCCGGTCTCTGTCGTCACCGCCGCCGCAACCGCCGGCCGCCGCCGTCCACCGGCTGGCCCCCCGCCACCGTCGTCGCCGCCGCCGCGACCGCTGCTATCGCCGGCCGATAACTGCCGCTGCGGCCGCCGCTGCCATCGGCAACCGTCAGTCGGCCACCGCCGTCAGTCGCTGTCATTGAATATTTTTTTAAATAGTGTTTCGAAGAATATCTTTTTTAATCGTTATCAAACGCATTTCTTTATCAGAAATCAACTTATGAAACAAAAGATGAAAGTTTCACTTTTACTTCGAAGCAAAAGTTGAAAAAATCATTTTCCTGCCGGAAGCCATTCTTGGGCAAGAAGTGTTATCATGCACCCCTAGGGTTTCGTGCATCAATTTGAGTCTTCTACTCCTAATGCGGCCTTTCTTTCTTCAAGAGCAAATGTTAGAGGGCTTAGGCAATCAAATCACATTGGGATGCGGGTGCATTTCATGGGTTTGGTTTGAAAAGTAATTCATGGTGACCAATACATTTTCCATCCACCATTCGCGGATTCAATGAATTTTCTTTCTTTCTTTCTTTCTTTCTTTGTGACGGTGCATCCGCTACCCGATAATTTTCAAAAAGAAACCACGTACTCTCATCACACGGGGCAACTTTTACAAGAGTCGAAATTCGGAAAATGCATTTCAATCATCAATTGTTGTGTAGAATTACTTGTGTAACAATCTAAATCCTTGCAATGCATTTGATCAGTCTTCGATTACGTAACCTTCTTTCTTAGAAATTCTGAGCAACTATTGCATAAGTTAAAAAAATTATTAGATCAAGTCATCAATCGCATGTCAAGAATACGAAGAACCTGTGCCAGATCCCTGAATAACATAATCTCCCCCATACCATGGTTGGCGTGCTATCAATCACAACAGGGCTGGGGGTCGGCCGGGTTGGCCTTCTGAAAACGGACAACTCGTCGTTTAGGCCGGTATGAAAGGGCTCTTTGAAGGCGAAATGCATACAGAAACTTTCCTGGGTCCAAGAAAGGTGAAACAGCAACTTAATGGAGACTAGCAAGTGAGGAGGAAGACGATGAAACGGACAACTGGTGTAAACGCACATCGAATCGTGTCGGGGACCAATCCACGTCGGAGCTGCGTTGGAGGAGAAAGAGAAATGGGACGCCGGTGGAGGACAGCCGCCGTCGCCATCTCTTCCGCCCCGAAAAGGGTTTTCGTTGGGTAGCGATTCTGAGATCTTGTTGCGCTTAGAATGGTGAGCTGTCGCTTTCGTAACTGGCCGTTCGGGACCCCAGCTCACCCCACGCGTGGTAGGCCCGTAGAATATTTTTTTTTTAAAAAGGAAGGAAGCAAATTGTCCATGTGTTTATATTATGTGGTCACCAAAACCACCGGCGCTCTCTTGCCCCTCTTCCCCTCTCCAACTTGAAAAGTTTATATTATACTCGGATCATGTTTGCTTAGCTCTCGCATGAATCCTTAGATCATGTGGGTACAAATACAGGCAATGCCTTTGATTCTGACAAAAACTACAATGTTGTCCTATTTTAATTCGCTCTCTTTGTCGCATTTAGGTCAGTTGTCAGTGTTTTATTAGCCCTCCACTGAACTAGTTGTGGGAAGTGATCGAGGTTGAATAGGGAAAAAGTTGATTGCTTCTTATTGATGCATTTGTATCTTTCCATTGTGCTTTCAAAAAAAAAAAAAAAAAACCTCTTAGCTTGTTTAAAAAAGTAGGAACCTTTGATATATTGTTTAGAGAAGATTGTGAAAAACGAGCTTCCAAGGATTGATGTACCGATACTGGCGATGAATGACCGGATCGGTTCACCATGGAAACATTGTCCAAACCGCCTTACTTGGCTAGTCCAGGGTCGGCTCACAAGTGGATCAGTCCGGTTCAAACTTGGGAACCAGTCGGTTTTACCAAGGAACCTATATTTAAGATCCTACAAGACCGATTCCATGGTGGAACTTGAGAGTTGAGACCGAAACGGTTTTGAACCGGTTAACCTTTAATCATAAGTAAGTTATTTTGCTCTTTTTCTTTTAAAGAAAGCACTTGTTTAAATTGAATATACTGGAGATATTATTCTGAGATCACACACTTGATTGTGGTTATTCAGTCCATGTTGTGATGGTTTCGCTTGAGGACAAATAACGGCATTTTCAACTTTCAAAATAAAAGAAAACCGTGTGATATCTACTAGGAGATCTCTTGATGTTGCATATTAAGCATTTAACCAAAGGAAATTTATTAGGGGTAAGCAAAAAGAACCGACCCGCCCTGACCTGACCGAACTGGCCTATTGATGTGTTTCCCAGTTTCATAAAATTGGAACCGGCAATTGTCGGTCCAATTGCTGATTTCAGTGGTACGATCGCTGGGACCAGACCGACCATTTTCCTTGCATGTATTCATCTAGTTGATTAAACAGTTGAAATCTTGAATAAGACCCATCCACCTATTTACTTGATCAGCGAAAGACCACCTTACGTTCGAGGGATGATGAAAGTTATATTTTATTCTTTATGAAGATTTGCGAAATCTCTGATTAATAGCAACAGCCATTACATCTATTAACTTAGAGTATTAACCTCAGATTAAGATTGGATAAAGTTGGAATAAATAAATCAACAGCTTAAAACTTTGAGTGAGCGGGAAAGACAGCAAGAAAGGCAAGTTGGAGTAAAAAATCAAGTCAAAAGCGGATGGACCAAATATTGAGAGGTCCAGTAGCTTTCCAAGCAATTCACACATAATAAAGGTAGTCATTGATAGGATTTCTCCCGGGGGACATCAAAGAGGAAAAATTACCATCCCATCCGATCAAATTTGGCTGAAAATTACTGATGTGGATGCCCGGTCGGGCTATATTGCACCGTCGGCGCTAACATGGATAATTATTGTAACTTATATGCTATTTATTTTTTAGTGTTTTCTTTTCTTTCTCTTTTTCTTCCCACTACACTTATGGCCGGACGGCGAGGCTCGACGTCGCCCTCACCAGATTCTAACCCTAGTCGTGACCCTCGATCCCTTCCAAGCGCACGAATAGCTTGGGTCGAGAGTTGTATGTACTTGGGAAGCCGGGTGCCCGCATATGTGGCCCGCTCGTATGAACTATGAACCCATGATGACCATCTGGTCACACTTAGAGCCTTGGTTTCCTCTCCATTCTTCGGGACATCTCCTTTTGATATAATATAGAATAACACATCGCATCACCGAGTTGAAGATAAGAAAAAGACGGGAAAAAGCGCAAATGGGCATGCAACCAACCCTTGGGGGGATGGGGATTAGGGTTTCGTCCAATCAAAGAAGGTTCGCGATCATCACGCGGATACACGATACGGCCGCGCACAACCTCTATCGGAAAAAGAAAGAGAGGGGGGGTGGGGGGGGGGTGGGTGTGGAAAGATCCTTAAAAATAATCTCCCGACCAACTTTGAAGATGTTGCAGAATTCAAAATCCCATTCACTGTTCTGATCTGGTCCTGAGAAAAGAAAAAAAAAGGCGGGGGAGGGGGAATATCTGGCAATAAGCACGCCGCAGGAATCCAAACCGAAAAAACTGCCCAGAGAGGGGAAGGGAAAACCAGACGCGGCTCCTCTACCAGGTGGGCCCCTCGCGTTGTGCGCTTTTTCCCCGGGGGGGTTGAATGGGACACGTCACGTGGCCTCGCCGGGGGGCCCCACAAATCATGTGATGGGTTTAATGGTGAGAACCCACTCATTCGCCCACCATCTCCCACTCATTTGCCATCCCACTTCACAAATTCTAATCCTTTTTTTTGCCCCTTAAGTATCAATCTTCTCATCTACCCTCTTCTCCTCCCACCTTTTCAAGATTTTGTGCGGACTAAGTAGTGATTTTGGAGGCGGATAGAAAGTGGGGTTTTGTTATTTTATGTCTTTTGAGGATATATCTATGGATGGAATTTTGGACCGACTTTCCTTTTGTTGTGTTGTGCTGTGCCCCCGAACGAGAATATTTCGTGAGGGGAATCGACCTTGAACTTTTTACGCTTTCGTCTCAGGGTAAAAGATTCGAGGAATAATGTGTGGTTCTTCTTCTCTCGTTCAAAATTTAAGGGCGTGAATGACAACCCTTTCGGGGTAGAATTTTGGCTCTAGCAATGCTTTTGGAGCAGGAATTCATTTGGTAACGTAATTTCTGAAGCAAAAATCCGTTCGGGTACGCGGCTTCATTTTCCTGCTTCTAGATCATTTTTTGCTCAAGAAGTAATTTTGGAGCCACTTGAAGAAGTAAAAAAAAAAATACTTCTCTTTAAATGTAGAAAAATCAACTTTTGGCAAGAAGTTGATTTCAAGAGCAGAAATGTTGCCGTGCACGTCCTAATATCGTTTGTCTACGTTTTTTTTTTCTTCTTCTTTTTCTGTTTAAAATGGTTCATGTTTCTGAAAAGTTACGCTTAGTGCTTCCGCTATATTTGGCCGTTGGAGCGCTAAGTTGATTATCAAAGTACTTAGTTGGTTGATCAGACAACAAGTGTCATATTTTAATTTGCACATGCGGTGCGATTTGGCTTATGTTATGCCGACACTGTAATAATTTTGTTGAAAAAAATTGAGAGAGATGGATGAGTTTGGTTCGGTATTTCGGGAAAACCTTTAAGGACTTTAAGTTAAATAGTTTTCTCGAAATGAAAATTGTGTTAGGTAAATTGTAATAGAAACTTTGGTTTAATTATTTTTTTAGAAGCAAATATACTTGTGAAAAGCTTTAGTCATATTTTTTCTAAATAGATAAATAACGGCAGAAGAACACTAAAAGTGCTAATATTTGTGTACGGCGCTCATTTTAGTGCAAATTTTTTTCGCCGGCTCACTTAAGTGCCAATATTTGTGTTCGGCGATCACTTTAGTGCCAATTCCGATAAAAAACGATTAGTTAAGTGTCAATTCCGACCAAACAATACACGTGGCATTTTTTTTTATTAATTTCTATGTCCAGATGGCGTCCACGTGGCAATTATCATTTTGAAATTCAGTCCACGTCAAAGCCACATGGATTTTTAATCTAACAATTAAGTTAATTTTTTTAAAAAAAATAAAAATAACTTAAAATAAAAAAATACTTGCAGCGGCAAGGGCTGTGAGCCCTTGCCGCCGCCGCTCACCATCGCCGACAGTACCCGGCGATGGGTGGGGGAGTACCCGGCGGGGTCGCCGATCCCCAGCGACCCCCGCAAGCCCTCGTCGGGGGTTGGCGAGGCCAGGTGAGGGGGCGGAGGGATTGGAGGTGCAACCAGAGTGGACGGTCGCGATCCCGGGAGGAATGGCGGCCGCAGAATCGGTCCTTGCTTACTTCCCATAGCAGGTGGGAGCTCAGAGACCTTGAAAGCTGCTTTTTCAAGTGTCAGTAGCGATCGAAGACAACTCCATTTGAGAAAATCCCTCATACCAGAGGAAAGCTGTCGTCTTCGGGAAAGCTCAAGAAAGGAAAAGTAAGGGTTTCACAGGAATCCCAACAGGCGCAGTGGTCGTCGTCGTCGACGGGGCGGGAATCGGAGACGAGGCGGGAGGAGTCGTCATCGCACTTCATTGGAGAGGACGTCCGGCTTCCGATCGAGCTCGTGGCTGGCCGAGGCCTCGCGGCCCCACGGCGAGGCCGACCTCGCTCAGATCTGGGCGAGGTCGAGCCTCGCCGTGGCTGGGTGGGGCCAGAATCGCCCAGCCACCACCACGACAAGCGGTGGCTAGGCGATTTCGGCGTCGCCCAGCCACGGCTAGGCTCGACCTCGCCCAGATCTGGGCAAGGTCGGCCTCGCCGTGGGACCGCGAGGCCTCGGCTAGCCAGGGTCGGGCCTCGGCGACCCCCGCGAGGCCTCGGCGGGGGTCGCCAGGGATCGGCGACCCCGCCGGGCACTCCCCCATCCATCGCCGGTCGGAATTTTTAGGAAAGCAGGGGTGCGACAGAAAGTAACGGCAAAAGGGGATTATGGTTCATGGAGATTGTTGACAAAGGAAGAACTATCACAAGGATAGCAAAAAAACCTCTTCCACTGAAGAGACAGAGAGCTCAGAGGATGGAGAGAGAGACCTGCAGGGACGATTAGGGTTCGTGGAGATGGGGGATAAAAGAGGAACTATCACAAGGCGTGGTCGTGGCAGGCATCTTGGTGGTTGAAGGCGGCGACGAGGTGGTGGTAGTGGCGGGAGAGCCTCTGGAAGCCGAGGGCGTGGTGGCCGCTGGCGACGACCTCGCTTTCACGCTGACGGCGAGCTTCATGCTGCTACTGCAATGGCCAGTCGGCCCCCAGATGAAGTAGTGGTTTTTTTTTTTGTCGAAGATGAAGCAGTGGTTCAACCAGATCTTGAGGGTTTTTTTATTACTTTTTTGTTATTTAGTTATTTTTTAAACTATTTTTATTTTTATTTTCAATTTTTACCTTATTACATGGAATTTTTTTATTAGTTTTTGAATTTTTTAAATGCTGACAAGGATATCCGGCGAGCCACGTATGCGCCACGTATGATTTCCGGCGAGCCCCGTCAGCCTTGGCACTGAAATAAACGTTTTTCAAAAAAATTGACACTTAAGTGATCCGAAAATAAAAATTGGCACTAAAGTGAGCGCCGTACACAAATATTGGCACTTCTAGTGTTTTTCTGCCGATAAATAACAAAGAAAAATGAAGCTCTTGGGGCGATCAGGCGAAGGGCTCAGCAAACGGTTGGAAACCGCTGATCTAGATGTGAAACTGACTTTAGACGATGGTTCATGGGTCACGCCACCTCACGCGAGGGCAGCCAGTGCCAGATCTGGCTAGCTTGAGTTAGATCTGGCTCATCAACGACGTCGAACACTGAGGGTAAAAGTGAAATTTCGAAAGTTTTTGTGGATGACAAAGTTGGAAGAAGAAAAAAAAAATCACTAATCCCTAAAGTAGCATTTGAAAATGCTCAGAACCTAAACTTGATAGGATTTACACTGGACTAATGGACTTTAAACAGCTTTGGAAATGCTAGCATTTCTCAAATGGGCTCTAAAAAAACAGTTACCAAACGCTTCAATATTTGCCCAAGAGTCTTTACAGTCTCAAAACCCATTTCCAAAGCGGAATGGCAATAGGTTCATCCTTCTAACTTCTAAGGCAATAATAATGGCTTAGATTAAGTATACAACAAGGTGTTGAACTCGTGGGATACTACCCAAAGGTTGACAATGTTGGTCACCAACTCTAGTCGTTTTACTCACCAAAAATGTACATTTTTATCTGAAGGAAAGAAAATCGAAAATGATAGCATGATCATGTGGTGAGTCCCTAAAAGTTTATTGTCTTTATTAGGAAATCTAGATGCATGTGCACCTAGATCATTATAAATCTTAAGTTATATGTATATATCATGTGGGTCCCACGTAATGTGACGGTTTTAATTATCCAGATGTATATGTGCCCGACTCACTTAAATATGGTATTTTTTTTCTGTAATAGATTGGAATGCTATAATGCTAAGTAAGACTACCTCTTAGAATCTAAGACTCAGTTAGTTTCGCAAAAAATGAAAGATTTGGAAAATATTTTTCTAAAAATAAACTTTTGTATCCCTTCAAATAATCAATGAAAGATTTTTTTCTATCGGCTATGAGAATATTTAGGCAGAAATTATTATCGATAATGATAAGAATTTTCATTAGCTAATTATTTCAAGCGATACAAGCGATCATTTTTAGGAGAATATTTTCCAAATCAGTTATTGTCCGACACCTTGAGCCCTCATCTATCCTCGAAAGGATAGGGGAGGAGAGATGGAGGCCTTGTTGGTATTGCCTGAAGTAATTAAGGCGGCAACCCTCGGGATGCTTCCGGCCATAGTTGCCGCGAGGTCGCGGCTAGTAAACCTACAACACAAGAGGAGGAGAGAGACGTAGAGCAATACGCCGGGCAAATGACGAGACAAGGCATGAAGGAGGCAGCATAGTGGCAAGTCTAGTGGTGCTGCTGCATCGGTTTACGAATGTGTTATTTTGTGTAAATTCCCCTAAGACACAAGGATAACTTAACGACAGTAAAAATATAATTACCCCATAACTTTAAAGGATCCCAACCCGTGTGTCTTAATAGTCTCATCTGATACCATTGTCGACAACGGAAAATCCGAAAGATTTGGAGCATTTTTCACGCATCGTATCGACACAGGCCTATGGGAATATGACATGGTGGTCAGGACTTAGGATTGCATACGATATCTAGCTAGAGAAGATTCACCCACTAATATTGTATACATTCCTAAATCGATGGAGAGGAAATCGAGCTTGAAGATAGAGAATATTCCCGATGTGTCCAAATGCTGCAAACTTTAAAGAGGAGATTTGAGCTAATGCACACCAAACGTGGCCGAGTTGATCACCGTCGGTCGGGAACAAATTCTCTTGGATAAAAAGAGTTACCTTTGGGATGTTGATTACAAAATGATAATTGATAGGTAATTCTTATTCTTATTCTATTTTCTTAGTCACTATGTATATAGTGTAATATGATATAATATATTCTTAAAATGCATGATTCTTTAGTGGCTTAAACTTTTTTATATAAATAGTTGCGCACTCAACTTTCAATAAGAGGAAAAAAAAAGGGGTTAATACTGTTGAGCAAACAGTGTTAAAAACAACAATTCTATTTTATATAAATGGAGGATACTTAAAATTCGAATGACAATAGTGAATGTGACAAAATCAAATCGGTAAATATATTTAATTGACAAATGCACAAAAGTCAATTCGGCAGAAGCACAATGAATTAAGTGGCAGAAGCAAAAAATCTGAGCCTTCAAAAGCACAAGGTCTGAGCCCTTCAGACGCATAAAGTCTGAGGCCTTCAGACGCACAAGGTCTGAGGCTTTAGAAACACAAGGTTTGAGCCTGTCAGAAGCACAAAATCTGAACCCGCTAGAAGCATAAATTCTGAGGCGGTCAGAAGCACAAAATTTGAACTCGTCAAAAGCACTTAATCTGAACCCGTCGGAAGCAGTGAATTTGAACCCGTCAGAAGCACAAAATCTGAACCTTCAAAAGCAGGTCAGAAGCACAAAATCTGAGCATTCAGAAGCAGGAATCTGAACCCGTCAGAAGCATGAATCTGAACCCGTTAGAAGCAGTGAATCTAAACTCTCAGAAGGACAAAAGCTGAACCTTCAGAAGAACAAAATCTGAATGGAAACACAATAGTATTGGAAGAAATTGAATGACTAAAATTACCGAGGCCTGTGTTCGACACAATTTCTTTAACACAGATTCATCCCCTCTAGTACATGCTTTGAGGTTTCGCGAACGTCTATCTCCTAGAATACAACGGTTAAGCAGCGATAGAGGCAAGCACAACACTCCAAAACTTTCGGGGAACTTGAACAACAAGTGAACACTATAAAAAACAATACAAATGTAGAGAGTTTGAAAGAGAGGGAGGAGAGATTTCGCTTCTTGTTTTCTGATATCTTTTTTCGTCTCTCTAAGCAAGAAAAGGGAGTCATCTATATATAGGGTAAGTAGGGGCATTTCGAAAATAAAGAATAACGGCTGAATAAATCTGCCGTTTTATATTTATTTCTGTAACCACAAAATTAAAATAGCTGTTGCTTAGTTAATCCCATTAACATGTCGGTAATTAACTTAAGAACTGTTACATTGTAACGGCTGCGGCTGAGTTGGAAAAAATTAAAACAGAAAGTAAAAATGGGCTTGTCGCGAGGCCCACTTTTCGGTCATGCATTCACGTACGTAGGTCATGCGCTCAAGCCCAAGTTTTAACTTGTCGGGCCTCAGTCGGGGTCCGGGATTTGCACCCCCTGCGCGTGCGCGCGAGGTATAGTACTTGTGTTATGATAGTTACCACTCAAATGGAGTGTAGCCACATATAAAGCACTTCAAGGCCTTACTCCTTTCCAATGTGGGACTAGTGCTTTGTCAATTCCCACTTCCAACTCAAGGGGTGTTCTTTGAGAAATGATTTCTCATTCACCCGCCCATCAAAATATCTCATATTTTCCAACAAATACCACAGAAAACCCCACACTAGTATACCTATGATATATTTACCTTAAACTATTTTTTAACCACAAAAAACCTCAAACTGGTACACTTGTGACAATTTTACCCCAAACTGGTACAGTTGTGACAAATTTACCCTCCGTTAGTTTTCGTTAAATCCAATCATTAAAGTGCTATATTTATGACACATGGCAATTGATGGATGTACTAGATTGGGATTTTTACCGTCTGTATGTCACATATGTATTAATTTGAAATTTCGTGGTATTAACACAATTTAACTAATAGTAAATTTATCACAATTATACCAGTTCTGAATTTTTCGTGGTCCAAAAAATTAATTTAGTTTAAATCTATCACAAGTGTACCAATTTAGGGTTTTTGGTAGTCAAAAAAATAGTTTAGGGTAAATTTATCACAACTGTACTAATTTGAGGTTTTTTCGTGATCAAAAAAATAATTTGGGGTAAATTTATCACATGTGTACAAGTTCGAAGTTTTTCATGGTATTAATCCAAAAAAAAGTGTTAGTTGGTAAATTCATTCTTTTCGCAACTTGCCCATGCCTTAATTAATTGACTTTGCCTCACGCGATGAACAATCTCCGGGGAGGGGGGATTGTCTAAAAAGTCCTAAACATATTGTACGGTAACTAATTCAGTCTCAAACCTTTCAACTGTGCCAATTTAGTACTAAACCTCCTCTCCATTCCTCCAATTTAGTACCGAATCTTTTGACGATTTGGCAATATAGCTCTAAAACTTTTTGAAATTTTTGCCAAATTAGTCGTAAACCTATCGCTTGCACAATTGGCAAAAAGGACTACACTGACAAATTATAAAAAAGTTTAAGGGTAAATTGACAAACCATAAAAAAATTTAGGAATAAATTGGCACAATTAAAAGGTTTAGGACTGAATTGGATGCCGCACCATAGGGTCCGTTTGACTTTTTCGACAAGTTTCCATCTGGAAGCGATTCATCCTTGACGAACGTAGCATACAATCCGTTGTACTGCGCTCTCCAAGTGTGCTTGTTCCCCCCCTTCTTTCTTACCATGGCAAGTCTTTGTTAAATAATCCCCATGAGAAGAAGAAGAAAAAAGAAGGCATTAAGAGACAGACCCTCCTGGCCCAACCCTAGACACTCTAAGATCCTTTTTCAAACCTGCTCCCATTTCGAGTCAAGAGATAGATAAATAGACACATCCCATTGCACTGATCGGGAGCGTTCGTAGTGACTGAGGGGGTCGAAGACCAAAAAGTGAGTTATTTATCATCCAAACATTCTTCTTACGGCTAGATCCAATCTCCTGGCCCTGCGGAAAGGAAAAAGAATTTCACGTTCTTCCTTTCGGGAAGGGAGGATTAGGAAAATCTGAGATATTGGAATGACTGTTCAATGCGTACACCTCCACAGATGCCGACATATGAGCAGCTGTGCTCAACAAGAGTCCTTTGTAAGAAGTTTAGCGGAAGTTGCACCTTCGAAATCGACTGGGTTCAATCAGTATTTTACTTGGAAAATATTGGCATCACGCGAACGCAACAGCCATGAGATCATCTGGTTTTTCTTCATCATTGGCCATTATCATCGTGTCGACATTTGTTCCAATGTGAAAGTGGAGAGCTCGGTTCCAAACCATTGACCCCGTATTCTAATTTGAATACGAAGCTTCTCAGTCAATTTACAAAGCTGGTGGCGGTGGCTGGCTCGTTCAAATTAGCGGCACCCGTTTTTGAAATTAAAATATTTGGTCGCGGGACGTGAAATTTTTATGATTAAGGGTTTAAGGCAAAACGCCGGCACTAATCGTCTCTTCGCTACCCTTTTCTAGCATCTAAAAGAAAAGTGCCATGCTTATGTAAAACCACATTGCTTTATTGGGATAACCACACGAATGGTTCCTAATTTTTTTCTTAGGTAACCTCCTTTTTACCCCGACATGATTCTCATAACCAGTCTATTTGTTAAGGAAAAGGCGACTGATGTCTAGCTTTTAGATTGTTTAACCTACCCTTTTGTCCCTTTGTACTATACTCTATACCAAAAGTTTTAATCACTTAAAATAGCAAATAATCACTCACTCTTTTTTTATGCCTAACCGTCCAATTAAGCGCACGCTTGTACCGTAACTACTTTTAGGCTCTGCCAGTTTGTATACAAAGCCCGAACTTCTTGATGGCTTAGGGTTATACATAATCTCTTGTAATCAGTTAGTCAGTCTTTCTATATCCGAAGGGATAATTATGCGAATGACCCATGAACTTTGACCCAACGTGCAATATAGTCTCTGAACTTTTAATGTGTCCAATGAATTCCCTAAATTTTAGCCAAATGTTCAATGTAATCCTTGAACTTTCAACGTGTTTAATATAGGCCCTAGACTTTTGGAACATGTTTAACTTAGTTTTTTTAACTATATGAAATTTTTCAACATTGTCATTCCATTTATTCAATTTTAGGAGTAACATTGGATATTTCTATGTAGTTTAGAGACTAAAAATGAACATGTACGAAAAAATTCAAGAGCCATATTGGACATATCAAAACTTCAGGGATCACATTACAAATTACACCAGAGTTCAATGACCATTTATGTCATTTTCCCATATGAGAGGGCACAACAGTTGGGAACTAGTGAGAAAATGGAGTTCCTCGACTTAAGCACTTGCTCAAGTGCCCGTAACGTACAACTCTATATACAAAATCTCTCTTATGCATTGAAGATCAATGAGAGAGCATCATGGAGGATGAGCATTCTAAAAGATGCCATCTGTTTGAGATAACTCGTATTATTTTACCCTCTTATTTTTGTAGATTTCGCGTCTCTCATGGTGCGGCCGCCGCTAATATCGAAATAAGAGCAAATAGCGCTAAATCGGAAAACTCTCTTGTGCAATATTCATATCAATCGACAAGCTATCTTTTGTTATCTGCCGTATTTTAGTATCGTCATCTATCTTGATTCTTAAAATACGCATTGGAGATAAAGATAACATGATTGGACAAATAATTTCGTGTCGACACGGGCTGAGTTGATTAGAAAGTTTCCCCATCTAACTTTCTCCCAAACTGGAATTTTAAAGAGCGAAAGGCAATTTCTCTTAAAATAGAACGATCGTTTGGCGGGGGACATCTTTGCATAGAGTCCAAGTCATAATGATTCGAGAATGAGCTGTGAACTCGAAATCACATCATTCAAAGAAGGTGGGGGAAAGAGATTTGTCTAATCATTGTCCAATTGAATGACCTTTTTTTGTTGTATTGCAAAAACCCCCAATTAGGTATAGAAAAGCCCACTAGACCCATGATAAAGTTGAAAGAGCTCGATGTGCTTTTGATTCCCAATTCGAACTTAGTCGTGATTTTGAAATCTGCCCACCATAGTCGATTAGACAAGCGAAGGGTCGAAGATTCTCTCGTGCTTCATTCCTCGATAGGATTGGAAGATGTCGACCACGGTTCAAAATCTTGCTTTTAGTTCCCACACGCGTCACATGTGCTCGAGAAATCGGCGTCTAAAAATGTTGAGCGAAATTATTGTGTCGCGCAATGTTTGAATGGTTGAGTAACTAAAACAAGTTGGTGATAATCATGAAAATGCGGAAAAAGAGTCGCATAAAATTATTTAGGAATCTGTTTAGCAGAATTGTTTTAGGATAAGAAAAATCCAAGTTTTAATATCGGAACATGTGAAGGGTTACATAGTACTTTGTGTTTATGCATTCGTCCATGTGCCCATATTTGCGAATAAATAGTTAAGGATAGTTAGGGGAAGAAAGTAAAAAATAAAATAAAATTGAAATCCCTTAAAATACGAGCTTCTGTTCAATGTAAAAGCCAATCTCAAGGATGACCGAATTGATTAAGGCTCAACATTAACTATACTATACCTTAGGAAGCATTGGCTCAATCTAGCATCCTAAGTGAGCCAACTTTCTAGGATAAACTCCGTTTAGACTAACTTATAGGTAGATAATTACTCGGTAAAAGTTGAACAAGAAGACTACCGCAACTCGATACTCGATGAGATTAACAGGCAATTCAGAGGTCTAGGATTTTCATGGACGGGACACTCGTAGACAACTGGTTTATGAAAAGAGCATATCTAAGTAGCGTGCTAGCAATTGCCATTGTATTAGGAATATTATATGATGAACAATGCATAGGCTAGTTTAGGGTGGTCCAAACATGCATCTGGTGCTTTGCCATTGCCAAGTTGGGACCGTGATCTACGGGCAACTCGCTCGAAAGGTAAGATATATATGTATTTGATAAATGATATGGTAAACGTGGTCAATTAATTAATGAACATTGGTAATGTGGGTACAAGTTTGTATTTATAGCATCAAATTATTCTTTTTTTGCTCTCATGATTTGATGAAGCCCAATCCCACTTATGGGCTTTGTCTGCAATGAAGCCCACTTAGCCATGCCCATGTCAAATTCTATGTTTCTTTGGAAATAAGATGACCATGCTCAGTCTCTACATTTCATCAAACATTCAAATTACATACCCTAAGATTTTTATATAAAAAAAAATCACATGAAGAAGTTTGATCTTAGCAGGAATATACAAGAAATGCAATGTAAAAAGTCTCACAACGTGTCCGGGTCATGCTAATCTTGACCCGGTAAGAATGTGTCCATAATCATGCCACCCTGTAGACCATATCATATGCTAATCTTGACCTCCCAACCGATATTTTCTACCAAATCTGATGGAATATAGGGCTTATGGTGTGCGCCCATGCGGGCAATCACACCCGCCTCCACAGATAACCGCAATAGCGGTTATCTGCAATTTTGAAGAGACGTGTCTCTTCACGTCAATAGAACGACGTCAAAAGAGGACGACGTCCCTTGCTTCCTCAACCTCTCTCCCTAACGACACATTGTCGATGAATGAAAAAGACAGAAAGTCTCACTCCCCCTCCCGACATTGAATCGCATCAAAGGCGACGAAGGACTCTCGGGACTGTGAAGGCGACATCTAATCTGTGGACAGTGGGTACGGTTCCTCGTGTAGTCGTACTCCGATTAGTGATCCAAGTAAGTATTTCTGGGCGTTAATCAGTAGTATTCCGCACGTATTACGTATACGGATTAGGAATTAGTTTCCAACATTGGTATCAGAGCATCGGTTCTTGTTTCCTGATCTATCGTGTTTTTAATCGACATTTTTTCCAAAGAAAACCGGGACCCGAGCGTACTGTTCATCGGCGACAGATTCTGTTCTGGCCGACAAAAATTAATTTTGAACACATCATTGGAACGGGCTCGGCGAGACGAGAATTTGGAGTGGTTGAACGTCACAAGGCGACGTCGGACGGAGCCGCACGCGCCACACGCGCCTCCGCGGGATAGGGTTCCCGGGGCAGCGGCGAAGCGACGCGATTTTGTACACTTTCGCTCAGTGAAAGTGGAAAATAAACATACCATCCGAATCGTCTCGTCAATACGAGCATTTTGAGGGGTGGATCGTCGCCAACGGACGCCGGACAACGCCGCACGCGCCGACACGCGCCCACGTGCGTCGCGCGTGCCTCGAGCCGTTGAAACAGTCTGCTGACGTGGCAGACACGTGGCGCTGACGTGGCGGATGACGTGGCAGGCACGTGGCAGCTCGACCCGACCCGAAATCCGACCCGATTGACCCATGACCCGACCCGAGTCAACGGTCAACCGTTGACTGGTCAACGCTGACCGTTGACTGGTCAACGCTGACCGTTGACCGCGCTGACCCGCGCGTGGCCGGCGCATGAAGCCCACGCGCAGTGGCTTCAAGGCGCGCGTGAGGGCGCGTGCGGAGTCCAATTGAGGTGATTTTGATGCCGATGTGTTCGTATTGAAATTTCCTACAACGTGGTATATTTGTTTTACCATTTTTATGCACTATGGATTATGTGTAATCCCTTTTATTGTTCTGCATTTGTTGCAGGAACTATGGAACAGAGTGCAGTGCGAATTGTAATATTCCCGTGGACAGACGAGGAACATGAGAGACTCCTTAAGTTGAGGAATGAGTTGGCACTTTATCGATGGGATGGCAGAGTTGATATGATGACTCACATCATAACAGTGAACAAAATGATATTGGAAATCATTTGTAATGGTTATGTCATGCCAGACTATTTGAGGGTTGTTGCCTTAAAAACTACTCTTCCTGATTGGCATGAGGTCTTGGACCGCTTGTGGAAAAATGCCTACTACTTTTCTTATAAGGACCTTGGAATAAGATTCCTAATAGAGTTCTTAGAAGTCGGGGCAAGGAAGACATCAACCCTTGCTATGAATGGGTCTTGGCGTAGACAGAATGCGCCTTGGCGAAGAGATTTGTTCCCTTGGCTAAGACCAGAGAGTTTCCCAAGAGCCACCATAGAGACGCCTTCTAGGGTCAAGAAGTTCCCTAAAGATTTTATTGAATCTTTTCCCGTTCTTGGCATACATTATGTCACATGATGTTGTTGTATAAGAATTTTTTGCATCTGATTGATGTATTTTTTTTTTGGTGTACATATTATATGAAATGTTTAATTGTGTATTATATGAGGATTTTATGTAAAATAATGCCTTAGTGGTATATGGATAAGTGGGGAGTTCAAAAAGTTTTTTTTTTTGTAACTTTGGTAAACTCAATTTTACATAAATGATTGTATTAATGGTAATTTCAAGCAAGGATTCTCAGACGATGATTGGGAACATAGTGAACTTTCGACTTTGAGACCTTATGTGAAATTATTCATTAATATGATTAGTTAGTGTAAAATAAATGCATAAATGAATAGGCATCAATAATTGAATGAGAACATGTCTATTGAACTTTGTGTTCAAATACAATAGCTTGAGCTTATTAGACTATTGTAGTTAAGCTTGATTGAAAATAGAATTAGACGGCGAAAATTATGAAAATTGGAATAGGATCCAATATGAGCTAAAAGAGCAAATAGCACTATAAGCTCTTGACCTAGTTATGGAAGAATCTGAATGTATGATTACTGCATTGTCAAGAAAGTACAAAGAGATACTTGCAATAAGAAACAAGTTGAACTCTATTGCTCGCATTATGTTGCTGAAGCAAGGAAAATATTTTTATACATGAGTTCAGGCATTTTTTTTTTAAATGCTAAAGTCAAATGGAAGGCATTAATGAATTAATTATGGTGAGATATTGGTCTCTAATTGGAACAGATCACTATAAGGTTTGATACGTATATGATGCCTTATGGGCAGAATAAAATATGGCCTTTGTGGCATATATCAAACAAATAAGTGAACTGTAAGATGTAGACTCCATTTTGACTGATGAATAGCAAGTCAAGCAGTAGTCCGTTCTTTATCTCATAGCTATGTGCATATGAAAATCCACTAAATCCACGTTATGAGTAAAGACTCTTAAGGATATTATGCGATGTCTTAGACTAGAGATGGATTGCCTTATGGTGGCAAAACCTAAGATCGACATTTGTAATGTTGATTCTAGTTCTAATGAGTTTTGTGCTCCAGATATAAGCGTCAAGGTGGATTTATGTAGTGGAAAGAACAATTCAAGATAAAAATCGAAGTTTAACCGACATAAGAAAAGGAAAAGGTCCTTTCAAAGAAAACTTTTCAAAAATGAACTGTTTTCACTGTGGAAATAAAAGTCACTCTATTTATGATTGTGGTAAGTTAAAGAACTTAGAAATCCTTGTGCACTTAAGAGTGTCACTTGTGTCTACATTTCAGTCTTTCAGGCTGAATCTTATCCTTAGTGGATTGTAGACTTAGGGACCACAGATCATGTAGTTGAATGATAGAAATACCTTAGTGGGATTTCGACGAGTTCCACATGGAGCAAAGTGAGTAAATGTGGGAAATAACTTCTTAGTGAAAGTTAAAAGAATTGGCATTAGCCAGATGTTATATGCGTAATGGTCGCATTTTATTCCTACATAAAATGTTATATGCTCCAAAACGCGACGGAATTTAGTTTCCGTGTTAGTTTGGTTAAACTTAGTTTTTCAGTTTGGACTTTCATAACAATGGCAATAACTTGTCATAAAGAACAAGTTATTAGAATTCTAAATGGTTTATTTGTGCATATTGTTAAGTACAATTATGTAATGTTATTCCTCATTTTCATCTTTGTGATGATATGTATATGTGGCATGCTAGGCTGGGTAAAATAAGCTAAATAGGGCTTATTAGACAATCGTTGAAAATGTCGTTTAGCCTATTTATGAACATTGCCTTTGGAAGGAATAATAAAAATGAAACCATTTAAAAAAAAGGAACAAGAGCTGAGTTTCCTTTGTTGATATCCACTCAGACATATATGGTTCAGTAAATGTGATAGCAGGGCATGAGACTGTTTGTTTCATCACATTTGTATAATTACACTCGATTTGGATTTATTATTTTATGATTTTTTTCATAAATTTGAGGCATAAGTTGCTTCGATAAGTTTTATTTGAAATCCGATCGAGGTCGAGTTAATATATCTGATTAGTTCAGATGTTTATGTGATGAAAAAGGAATAAAATAATAGTTGATTATTCCATCGATTTCTCTTAATAATAAAATTCCAGAGAGAAGAAACAGATCATAATAAATATGGTTAAGTCTGTGATAGCATAGTATCATCTTTTGTGATGATATTTTTGTTGATGGCTGTCTAGATACTTAACTGTGTGCCTTATAAATCAGTTACCACCAATTCATATGAGTTGTGGACAGGTCGACAATGAGATTTGAGTTTTCTTAGACCTTGATATGCTTTCTATGCACACGCGTTCCCCCACAAGTTTGGGAAATTGGACCCTAGAGGCAATAGTATCTTCGTGAAATACTAAGAGCACTCGAAAGGGTAAATGCTGTGGATGAGCAAGAAGTGGGGAGTGTAACTGAATTCGAATCACGAAATGTCATATTCTTAGTGAATGAATTTCTAAAGGGCGAGATATTTCAAGATTATTCTCTGTTTGAATTTTAGGAAAGTGACAATGATTGCTTATGGCCATCTTATCCAAGTAGGAGCAATGTGAGAAGTGGGGAATTTGTTTCGACTTAGTCTCAATTGCAACCACTTGATGTGTAAAAGATGTCGTCATTGTCTGATCCGAGTGGGAGCGTAATGGAGAATGATGTACTAAGTGTACGATCTCAATGATGTACTACGTGTACAATCTCCAAGTTGGCAAATAAGTCGCAAGTAGCTTTATAAGCTTTCATGATTGCTCTAAAAGAAGAGAATAAGTCTAGGAGTATAAAATGAGGCTCCGATTTGCCCTGATAAAGAAAAGTGGATAGAAGCAATGGAAAAGAAATGGAGTTAATGAGATCAAACAAATTTTTGGGAACTGATTGATCTTTTGAATGGACTCACAGCCATTGGGAGCAAATGTGTTCTCAAAAGTAAACGTAAAGCTGATGGCTTATTTGAGAATTTTTTGGCTGACCTTATGGTGAATCGTAATATTTAATTCACCTTATTCTGGTAATAATGATGAGTATGGATCTAGAATTACATCAAGGATGTAAAGACTGCAATTCTCAATGGAGAATTAATAAAAGAAACCTATGTGGTACAACCTACATGAGTTGTGAATGAAGGTCAAGAATATGGCCCTGAGCAGTCATTGAGATATTGATATGTACGTTTTTCATGATGTCTTAGTGGCATATGATTTTGTAAAGGCCATTGTGTATATATCAAAAGATCCTAAAATCAATTTGTAATTTTATCATTATATGTTAATGATATACTCTTATTACAAGTAGTAAATGTATGAGCCAAAATATGTGTCCTGAAACTCCATAAGGAGATAAAGAAATGGAAAGTGATCCATTTGCTAAGTGCCGTTGGTAGCTCAATGTACATTGTGATATGTTCAAGACTTGATATTTGTTATTCAGTTGGAATGGTAAGTAGATACCAATCCAATATAAGTCAAAGTGTACTGAATTGCCGTCAATAGAATTCTGAGGTATCTGAAAGTACTGCTGATCAATTTACTGAATATTCAAGGTAGAGATCTGCACCTTGAAAGAATATTAATATTGATTGAGGGGGAGATATAGATTAGATGAATTTTACCTCTAGATTTGCGTTCTTACTGAGTAATGGCGCCATATCATGGAAAAGTAAGAAGCAAATGTGTATGGCCTTATCCACGATGGAAGATGTTCTCGTGGTATTATCAGCGGTTATACAAAAGGGGGTCTTCATCTTTAACTAGAAAGATGCTTGGATTGATAAAGTGTTGCTAAGAGTGCTACCGGTCCAATTATTAGTTAATTGTGATAGATAAGTAGCAAGAGCTTACACTGAGGATTGTCGCGACCCGTCCGAAAACACGGACACGGCTAATGGATTACCGATCGCAGGCTTTGGATCGGCGCGGGCCCTCCCAGTCCCATACCAAATCGCGGCGGGGGTATTTCTTTAAGGATTCGACGATAAGAGTCGATCGCTTTCGACCTTAGTGTGGTCGTGGTGGCATGTGCAATTTGTGCATGCATTTGGAGTCGCCACCGGTCTTTCTTGGAGGGTAGACCGGAAACCTTACTGACCGATTGGGAGAGATCGATCAGTTCTGCGGAACCAGAGATTTTGGGTTCGGGGACTTGGTTACGTCGGTGTCATTACCAACGCCCTTTCGGTACCTAACGCGAGTGATTTTCCTGACTAAGAGTTCATGCAGGCGCAATTTTGGGTGAGATAGGTATAGTTCGGGTTTCATGCAGATTGGAAGACTATTCCTATCAAATCTCAGTCAATGTAATGAAAGCGCAAGTCAAGTGCATAAATAAATCATGTCAATGCACATCAGTTTCAATCATTGGCCTCCTAGTATAGCCATAAGGGCTTAGGGAAGGTGTGATTTAGGGCTAGGGGGTAAAATGGGAAGATTCGGGGACAATTAGCCCGAAGGGCAAAATTGTCATTTTTGGAAGGTTTGGATACCGAATTACCCAAAATATTCCATAGCCAGTTGATTGTGGCCATTTCCCATTTTTGAGAATTTTTTGGAATTTCTTGATTTTTCTTCAATTTTTGGAAGACGATTCGCCCAAAGGGCGAAATCGTCATTTTAAGAAGGGTTGGGGGTTCAAAACACCCGGGATGAGCCTTGGCCAGTTGTTTGTGGCCATTTCCTATTTTTTGGGATTTTCCTGGATTTTTTAGAATTTTTGGAAGACGGTTAGCCGGAAGGGCAAAACCGTCATTTCTGAAAAGATAGGGGGTCGAAAGACCCGAAACAGGTCGTGGCTAGTTGTTTGTGGCCATTTCCTATTTTCTGAAATTTTTTAGAATTTTTTTTTGAATTTTCCGAATTTTTTGAATTTTTTATGATTTTTTCATTTTTTATTGATTTTTTGATTATTTTATTTTATTTTCTGAATTTTTTAATATTTAAAAATATTTTCCGGGCCCGGTCAGACCCGGCCCACGCCTCTCGGGCGCCCGGCCCGACCCTAGGGGTCGAAACCGGCCTAAAAACGACGCCGTTTTATATTTTTAAATATTTTTCCTATTTTTTTTAACAATTTTTTGATTTTTTATCTATTTTACTTAATTATCCGAAAATTCCTCGGATCGAACGGCCCACGTCGTGCCACGTGGCTTCGTCTCGTGCGCCCGATCTTCCACTAGATCGGGCGACTCACAGAGAGCCACGTGGCTCGATCACGACCGTTGGATCAAAAATCAATTTATTTTCCTTTTTTAGAAAAAACCAAATCGGACGCTCTAGATTGTGCCATGTGGCGTCCCTAAATGCGTCCGATCTTGAATTAGATCGGATGCTCCACTGGCTGCCACTTGGCACATTCGTAGCCGTCCGATCGATTTTTAATTAATTATCAGAAAATCATTTATTTAATTCGAAAATCATTTTTTTATTTCCCAAAATTCCAGGATCGCGACACGTGTCGCGATCCGGACCGTCGGTTTTGTTTTGTTTAACTCTCGCCGCGGGCCCCCGCATGCTGACGTGGCTGCCTACGTGGCATGCCACGTCAGCACTTGACTGTTTGACCGGCTGATGCCACCGGAGAGGATGACCGGCGACTCGCCGGAACAGTGATTATTCCGGCGAAGTCGCCGGATTTCTCGCCGGAAAAACGGGACCGAAGCCAAAACTCCACATTCTTGTTCCCTTTTTGCAGCCTTCGATTCCCTCAGCATCCCTCATCAACATATGGCAATATTTTCGACCAAAGACACGTTGGAGATCGGCAAAATGAACCCCCCACAGGTTTGGTTCCGGCGAGGAACTTCCCAAAAAAAAAATCGTCGTTCAAAGCTTGTTCTGACCATTCAGAGAACATGTAATAGGGGTTTAGAGACTTACCTGAGATCACTTGAACCTCGACGACCTCCGCCCTCGCCGGACCGAGCTCTCGGCTCGGGTTAGGATCCGGGGAGCTCCAACCACCATCCGACGTCATTCAATGCAAGATAAACATCCCAGGAAGCTTAGAGTCGATCTTAGGATTAACTTAAGGCAGTGAACGAGCACGAACTACTTGAATAACGCACGGCCGAAAACCAAACCGGATCTAGAGGTACACAGGTATTCCATCGAACATGTGGCGGACGTGCGATAAAACGGGGTTTAGGCTAAATCCGTGGACGTTTCACGCAGAACCGAAGCAAAAGAACGTTTAAGCATCAACATAGAAGTTATAAGGGACGTCGGAGTGCATTTGGTTCGGACCGATTTGGTCGGAAATCAATTCGGGCCGAAACTCACAGTGAGCAAAAAAAAAAAAAACAGGGGATGAAAACAGGGTGGTACCGACCTCGGCCGAGAGCTGACGGCGACCTCGAGCTTCGGCGACGATGCCTCGAGTCTTCTGGAGCTTGAAAGAGGTCCAGGCAGTCGTCCCCCCCCTCTCTCTCTCTCTTCTTTTTTTGCTTGTGCTCGAGCTCGGTTTTAAAAACCAGCTTCCTCCTCTTTCCCGGTGGCCGACCGGCCCCACCCTTTTTTAGTGCCCCCGAGCCTGTCACCGGCGAGCATGGACCTCTGCCAGTGTCCCCTACGCGTGCTCATCCTTTGCTTCTTCGAAAATCGTTCCCCCCCACGCGTTTTTTGTCCGTCCCCTGTTCTGCCCATGCGCGGCGTGCTGGGTCTGCAACATTGTTGCAGACCCGGTCGGACCGGGTCGGGTCGGGTCTGACCCGACCGGCCCGGTTCGACCAATTCGTCCAAATTGGGTCCCAAATTGACCCATTTTCGTGAAATTGATGGCATAATCGGACTCCTTGATACATTTTCTATCAAATAAGGGTATTTTCGTGAATCAATTGATTGAAATTTTGTGAAAACCCCAAATTGTCCCTAGGATCCGAAAATGAATTTCACCAAATCGAAGGTCCAAACGATCGAATTATTCAAAATTGAGGCCACCAATGGATTCAGCATGATGAAAAATATAGGGTAGGGGTGTTTAATTTTAATGGGTGTGCTCGTGTGAAATTTAATTTCGAAGATTGTAAAACCGGGGACTAAATTGAAAGATTTTTATGCAATTAAGCCCTTTTGGCTAAAATTGATCAAATTGGAGGGCAAATTGACCCAATTGCATTTCAATACTTTAGAGTCCAATGTCATAGCTTATAAAAATCGAGAATTGAAAATTAAAAGACTCGAAAAGGATTTTTTAGGCCCGGTTCGGGATTAGGTTTGTGAAGGAACCCCATGAACCGAGCTAAATTTCCCTTATAAAAAGTGAAAATATTGAAGAGGAAATTAAAATAAAATTTTTGAATATTTTTTTGTAATTTTCTGACCACGGATGGTATTTTTTCTTATTTTTTTGGGTATTTTAATAATTAAATAAATTCCAAAAAATATTAAAAAATTCAAAAAATATTTTTTGTTCAAAATTGGTTCCTAAGGCTAGGATAAGGCTTCCAAAGTTGATTTTGCAATTTTTTTTTTACCTTTTTTGCTATTTTTAATTAATTTTAGAAATAAAAACTAAAATAAAAGATGGTCAAAAATCAGGTGTCAACAAGGATCCACTGCAAGACCAAACGTATTGACTCAGAATATGATGTTGTGAAAGACATGTTTGTATGAAAAGATGTGAACAGTACATATCTACGCATAAGAATGAAAGAAGATCTTGTGATGAAATAAATTTCTAGAGATGTTTAGACTTGGTCATGTGTTGACAAGAAGGATTGGTTCTTTGCATTAGAATCTCTAGAAGGGCGTAGAAATTAGAATATTGGATGTTTATGTTCCCCAAAGTTCACAGTGAATGAGTTAATGATATTTGTTATCATTACTGATGCTTATGATAGTTAATGATTTAATGATATTTGTTATCATTATTAATGTCTATGATTTTGTGTAACATTTATGCATATTAATGTTATGTACATTAGTTTGAAAAGATATGTCGGATAGATGAGAGATTAGCCCACTCACACGGGTAATCGCCTCTATTTTACTGCGTGATGAATAGAGATGAGGCAATTTTAAGCTTATTATCTAGGTGATAATTGAGAGCTGAAGCTTAAAATATTTATGCCGCCTTAACAAGAATGTTAAGATGAGGACTTACTATTCATAATGTCCGAAAGTGAAATAAAGAGATTTTATTATTATTAGTCCTCCCACATATTTCACTTTATCTGTCTTGAATGCCAGATGAGAGTTCTGATGGAAACTCTTGGTTAGAGTTGTTACGTGAACTCTGGTTAGACATTGAGTATGTCTAAGTGATCATCTGTACGGTATTAAAATAGAAAGACATACGCTCCATGGGGAAGGAGAAAATACCGTAATACATATTTCATATTACGTATGCATTGTCGACTAATGAGAGTTGGCAAAAGTCATGATCTCAACTTTTTTTTTTCAATGCCGTGTGAGACTCTCGAGGATAAAAATTCCTCATTTGGTGCCCTCACGACTTTTCGTTATTCTCAAGATTTCTATTTAGTGTTCGCTATCTTAGGGTGTTACCTATGGTCATGAAATTGATTCGATCTAAAGGGACACTTCTAGAAAAGCGAGCTGAACTGAGATCGAGAGGTCTAATGGAAGAGGAAGATCGATTTCGAGATTTGAGTCACATAATAGATTTATGTTCACAAACCGGCCGGTTATGATTATTTTGTGTGATCATAATTGTGAATATAATATATCATACTTAAATGGGATCTATAGAGAGATATGTATGTGACTGATCGATCTAGGATACAAGCATACGGAAATATACTTTTGATTACGTCTATTTTGAGCTGTCATATACTCCCAACGGATGTGTGACAACGAGCTCTCAGGTATGCTGGTCGCACGGATTATTTGTCAATATGAACTTTGCAAATATAAAGAGAGTTATGCTTGGTCCTTTATGGACGAGTGGGAGTTGTTAGTCCTCCGTGGACATGTGAGAGTTATTTGCCCTACATGGGCGAGTGGGAGATGATGGAATATAGGGCTTATGGTGTGCGCCCATGCGGGCAATCACACCCGCCTCCACAGATAATCGCAATAGCGGTTATCTACAATTTTGAAGAGACGTGTCTCTTCACGTCAATAGAACGACGTCAAAAGAGGACGACGTCCCTTGCTTCCTCAACCTCTCTCCCTAACGACACATTGTCGATGAATGAAAAAGACAGAAAGTCTCACTCCCCCTCCCGACATTGAATCGCATCAAAGGCGACGAAGGACTCTCGGGACTGCGAAGGCGACATCTAATCTGTGGACAGTGGGTACGGTTCCTCGTGTAGTCGTACTCCGATCAGTGATCCAAGTAAGTATTTCTGGGCGTTAATCAGTAGTATTCCGCACGTATTACGTATACGGATTAGGAATTAGTTTCCAACAAAATCATATGCTAATGTTGACCCAATAACCTCGCTCCACAACAACTCCTCCTTAGTCATAATTTTTGCACTGCAGTTAACATAGAAAGTCATGCCGACCATCCTACGTTGTTCATTGCTCTTGTGACGCAAAATGAACAATTTGCCATCTTCCCATAGTTTTTCTCCAACATTTTAAGATAGAAAACTGAGATTTTATGCACAAGAGAGCTCCCTTTGGCAAACTTATGTAAGGTAACTCAATATATTCTAGTGGTATACCACCACAAATAGATTACTTCCCAGAGACAAAGCCAGTAAATTGTATCCATAATTAGACACAGATTCAAACAGAATTATGAGAAAATAAGTGAATTCTCCTGTAGAACACTCACATCACAAATGTGGATATGATAAAATGATAAAAACACAGATTCAGGCACCTCGCAGCCAGCCAAACCTAGCAGGATCTTTACCTTTGATTCATATTCTTGGACTAATTGATGTGCATGGACAGAACTTAATGGTATCTGTGAAATTCTTTCAGTAAGCTCTGCTAATGAGTAATGCCGTATCCGATCTGCTAAATAACTAGAATGATCCAATAGCTATCTGCTCAGTTACTTTTAACTGATCTATTGAACAACTCCAACTATCTAATATAGTCAAGTGACCTATTTAGCTTGACAAAATTCAAAAGAAATCAAGAAACATCCAGGGGGAAAAAAACCAAGAAAAGGGTGCATCATCTCGTGCTTTTCCACAACGGAAGCAAGGCGGAAAAATTAAGGAGGCTGATCATACAAAACTGTTGCTCTACACACAGAAGCGAAAAACACTTCTATTTCTTCATTTTCTTGCCAAAAGACAATCTGGCAGGGAAATCCGTTTGATAAAACCCATTCCGAAGTAGAAAGCCATTTGGTAAAAAAAATTGACTTATGGTAGGATTTTCTACTTTTGATAGGATTTTCAACTTCTGACAAGATTTTTGGCCCATTTCGAGAAGCAAAAAAAAATGATACTTCTCGCCACCAGAAGTCATTCTCGCCTTTGCCGACCGCCGCCGCCGGCCGTCGCTGCTATGCTTAAGAATATAACTCGTGAGTTCACAAAGACAATTTCCAAATATTTTCTAACCCTCTTACTTAATTTCCCAAATATGAGCCAATTCGTGTTGCATTGCTCTCGTGATGCAAAATGAACCATTTGCCATCTTCCCATTCTTTTCTTGAACCTATTAAGATCGAAAATTGAGATTTTATGCACAAGAGAGCTCCTTTTAGCAAGCTTCTGTAAGGTAACTCAACCAGTAGTATACCACCACAAATATATTACTTCTTCCTGGAGACAAAACCAGTAAAGTGTATCCATAATTAAACATTCAAACAAAAGTACAAGAAAAAAAAGGTGAATCCTCTAAAAGTAAACTCACATCTTAAACGTGGACATGATAAAATAGTAAAAACACAGATTCAGACGACTCAAGAGCCAGCCAAATAAGCAAAAAATTTCAAAGCTCCCATTTCTTTCATAATCTGTCATCCCAGCCTCAGATTAAATTGAATCTAATCTAGCAAGATCTGTACTTTTGATTCGTATTCTTGGACGAATTGATGTGCATGGACAGAACTTAATGGCTAATTTGTGAAATTCCCTTACTAAGCTCTGCTAATGACTCATCCAGTCTGCAAAATAACTACAATGATCCAATAGCCATCTGCTCAGTTGCTTTTAACTGATCTATTGAACAACTCCAACTATATAATAGTCAAGTGACCTATTCAGTTTGATAAAATTCAAAAGAACAGAAGACACGTCCAGTAGAAAAAAACTAAGAAAAGGGTGCATCACCTCGTGCTTTTCCTTAAGGTGTTGACACCTAAATTTTGAATTTTTTAGAAATTCATTCATTTAAATATAAAATGAGGGTTAACCATAATTCTCTTTAAAAAAATAAATTTTCATGCATTGTATATTTATTGCATATTTATTTTTTCTGTCATGCATTGACATTCGGGCGAAGATGAATCGAGCGAGCTTAATTTAATAGGTGACGAGACCAAGATCAATTTGGAATTTTCGATTATCAGAGGGATGACCGAAATTTACATGGACGGGCTCAATTTAAATTCATTTTAGTCCATTTTAGTTCTTTAAAAGCAAAGTTTTTAATTAATTGTCCATTTAATTAATTAAAGCCCGATTAGGCCATAAATTCGTGCAAATAAGCCCATAAGTGGGAGAATTTCAGCCAAACCCTAGACCCATCCATTGTGGACACAATTTTAATATCCAAGCCCATCAAGGATAGAAACTTCAATCCAACAACTATTATTTCTTGAATCCGATGGTTAAAAATAAACCCTACGGTTCAAGGCTTTTCTTAGTCTATATATATCTTACATTAGCCTAGGGTTAGGGGGGAGGCCACTCATAATTTCAATATACGGCAGATTTAGGAGGGCATCGAAAATTATCATACACGGCTACAATTGAAGAGGAGTCGGGAATTTTTCTGCACAGAGGGTTAGAAAATTCACGTGAGAAAAAGGCAAGAAGGAGAAAGTAAAAAGTTCTAGCCGAGATCCTCCTCCGGAGACTACCCACTACGGCCGGTTGCTTTTGCTCACTACTTTTCTATTGTTTTCACTGATAGTCTTCTACAGCACTATGGTTGTTCCTTGGCCCCTGCTCCCTTGGCGCTTCTAGGTGATTGCTTGGTGCTCTTACAGTGGACAAAAAGGACAAAAAAAAAAGGTCAAAAGTAGCAATTGTCGTCCTTGTTGTTTCAATGGTTTCCGCTCCTATTGACGCTGCTGCTAAGGCGTGATCAAGCCACTGCTGAGATGTGATTCAGCTGCTGCCTAGAGGTGTTTTAGCTGCTGTTCGGGACAATTTTGTTGCTAATGTGGTGCAAAAATAGCAACTATTTGGCCCGGTTTCATTTGATTTCCAGTGCAGGTTTTTTTTGGAATTATTTGGAGCGCTTTTCCTCGCCGTATTTGCATCGAAAGCTTGTTGCGGGGTACCTCTTCTGGGGGGTAAATTAAGTGCTGGAATTTAATTCGTTGGTGGGCGATAACTCCTCTGGCCGATTGTCAAAGGCTGCGTTTGGTCGTCCGGATTTTTTTGCCGGATAGAATAAGGTCTCATAGGATAAGGATATGATAGGATTTGAAATATCCTATACGTCGTTTGGTGATGTCCGGGTATTATACATGGAATCAATTCATCTCTCTCATGGTGGTGTTGAAGAAAGATAAGACGCCATAAACCATCATCTTTATCCTCTAGCAATGGCAGCGTTTGATGATGTCCGAACCAGCCACAGCGTCTTCAACGAGCACAAAAACAGAAGCGCGCATAGAGTCAGAAGACGAAGCATAGATTACTAGTCCAGTCTCGCTATCGTTGGCGAGAGTAAACTTTTGATCGGAGCTGTAGTCCTTTGTGAGCAAGTCTGCAAACCAAAATCGACTCGAACCTAAAAAAAAAAAACCAAAAGCGCACCGAGAGAGATATAGAGGAGGTACCTTTCGCCTTTTTTTCGAAATCGGAGAAGAGAGAGGGTCCTTTGTTCATGTTTCCGATCAGAGAAAAATGAAGAATTTGGAGAAATCTTCTCAGCGATTGGAGATACGAAGATTGAAGGAGAGAGAGAGAGAGAGAGAGAGAGAGAGAGAGAGAGAGAGAGAGAGAGAGAGAGAGAGAGAGAGAGAGAGAGAGAGAGAGAGAGAGAGAGAGAGAGAGAGATCCACCGGCGCCTTTTTGATTTCTTCCTCCGAAGCCATAAATGGAAGTTTTGAGATTTTCTGCTTTGAGAGAAATCCTATCCGGCCTTATCCTACCCCCCTCCCCGGATTTTTTTATACGGGCTATATCCCCTCTATATCCTACCTTATACTATCCGGATCACCTACCAAACACGGGATAGGATAAAACGTATCATATCCCGAGTTTTATACGGACGACCAAACGCAGCCTAAGAGGTTAGTTCTGCAGTTTTCCTTCGAGTCCGAAGGAGAAGAGTACATGTTTTGCAATCAAGGTAAATTATCAAGCTTGGATACTCTAATTATTTGGTTGCATATTTCTAATAGATTAAGCTGTTTGCTTTGAATTGATACTCAAATTGTCATGAAATTGCTTGTTTTGTTTAATTTCCAAATTTGCTTATGCAAAGTGGACTGGATAATCAGGAGCTTGGACAAGATAATTTTCAATTAGCAAGATGCTATGCATATTTCGAAAGTTGTGGGGAGTAATTGCGCATGTCTCAAACTCATTTGCAAATTTGCGGATGCGTAAAGGTGGACTTTTTTTTTTTTACTATTTCGATGCATATTTTGTCTGAATTTCATGATCTTTTTGTCGAAGATACCACGTTCTTGCATTCCTTAAGAACCTTTGAATGTTATAGCGATTGTTTTGCATGATGCCGACATTGAGCAAAGTGCAAACTCTTTTTCGGAAATTCGAGATACCACTTTTTGGTCTAGACTTTAAAACATAATTTTTTGACAAAAAAATCTTGGATTTAGTCCATCTGATCTATCACTGCTTAGGTCCGATTTGCTATCTCTAAAAAGGGCAATTTTTAATTTGAAATAAAAGAATCTTCGGAAAATTCGAAAAGGGAATGATGCATGATCTTGACGATTTCTTTCCTTATCTTGTCGTTGATATTGTTGATGGATTGCTATCTTGGTTGGTTTTTTTTTTAATATTTTGAAAATTTCCTGAAGATTTAGTAAGATATGGTTTTCGAGAAATCCTATCTAATTGAAATTTTAGGAAGATGAGGTTTCTTAGAAACCTTATCTCATGAAACTTTAGTAAGTTAAATCAAGATAACAAAATCTTCAAGATATTCTCTTGGTAGCTGATTTTTTTAAAAACAGGGAAAGGGCAAAGAGAATTTTATCCTTGCATATTTTGCATAGCTCATGTAGATTAGGATAACATATTTTTAAAATCATGCATATCTTGTCTTATTTATGCATTTTCTATTGCATATCTTGCATAACATATTTTCGAATATCACCCATTGCATTCCATATTTTTAAAATATCCATGCATATTTCAATTGCCGAAAATTTTAAAAAAGGGACAAAGAATCTGCTCATTTTTTTTGGGAATTGAATGCTCATGCCATTAAAATTCGAAAATATAAAAAAAAATAATAATAAAATATCATTAGCATTGCATATTACATAGTTGCCATGTCATCTTGCCACGTCGTCCATGCATTCTGCCGTGTCATACTTTCCATGTCATTCATCTATGCTATGCCATCTAAGTCATCTCATCCTTGTACGTCAACCATGCATGTCACATGTTGTATAGTTAGATTGCATTAGCATCGCATTTAATAAAGCGAAAACCCATAAAAGAACTTCTTTTTCTGAGCTTCAAATCGATTCAATCCGAGTTGCTAAATTTAGGATATCTCATGGAATTAAGGTACCGAATGGGCATTAGCTTTAATTAGTTAATGTAACCAAGTTCCCGAATCCACAATCTCTGGTTCGTAGAAGTAAATTAGGGCCCCCCTATTTTACATAGGTTTCTAATCAATCTACAAAAAATGATTAGTGATGACTCCAAATTCTAAATCTTATCTAATTAATTTAAGTTGCGATTTGGTAGTGCTTGAGAGAGTCTGTATTAGGTTAGTCATTAAATTAACCTGATAATCCATTAACCTAAAATCAGAATTTTCGAATTTTAAGTCGCGACATAAGGGAAGCAAAACAAAAAAATTCAGGGGGCTGGACATACAAAATTGCTGCTCTACAAACATTAGTGGAATGCAAGGACTATTAGAAGCTATGTAGCACCGATACGCGTATTTGAAAATTTTTTGCGTATCGGATACGGCAGCGTATTCGATACGCTCGGACACGTTCGGACACGCGGTCAACGCGTGTCCGAGCGTGTCCGACCGGTCAACTCCCCGGACACGCGTGTCCGGGGGTAAGATGGGAAAAAGATGACGTGAGTTAATTTCTCGGAAGAGAGAGGCAGAGAGAGCATCGGGAGGCGGGGGCAAATACAGGTGGGGTCCACGACAGCTTGCAACAATCTAACAAATCACGTTACCTCCCCTTCCTTTCATCTTTTAAAGAAATAAAAAAAAAGGGAGAAATTCCAAAGCATCCATGACTGCCTGCAAGGATCTGACAAATCACAATTACCTCCCCTCCTTTAATTTTGTCTTTTAAAGAAATAAAAAAGGGAGAAATTCCAAAGCACCGCCACGGCCTAATGTAACAGAAGCAAACGGAACGTATCGAGGGCTGATATGTAAGACGCTTCGCGTGGACAATTTATGGAGTATTTTGAATTTTTTTTAGTTTTTGACTAATATTTTTCATTAAATATGAAATAGCTATGATATTTAGACACACACATATATATATATAATATTTATAAGTGATGTTTAGAGTTTATAAAAATAATAATTTAAATATATATAAATATATATTTAATATATAACGTATCCTAACGTATCAAAAATTTCTATTTTTTGAGAAATCACGTATCGGCGTATCGTATCGTATCGTGTCCCGTATCGCATATCGTATCGGTGCTACATAGATTAGAAGGCTCAAGAACATAACTCGCGACTTCAAAATCTAACAATTTCCAAGTATTTCTGACCCTCTTATTTATTCCCCAAATTTGAGCTAATTAATATTGCATTGCTCTTGTTACATAAAATGAATCATTAGCCATCTTCCCATAGTTTTTCTCAAACCTATTAAGATAGAAAGCTGAGATTTTATGCACAATAGAGCTTCTTTTAAAGACTTATGTAAGGTAACTCAATATATACCAGTGGTATACCACCACAAATAGATTACTTCTTTCCAGAGATATAACTAGTAAAGTGTGTTCATAATTAATCATCGATTCAAACAAAAGTACGAGAAAAAACAAAGTCAATTCTCTAGCAGAACACTCACTCTCAAACGTGGATATGATAAAATAGTAAAAACAATGATTCAGGTACCTCAACGGCTACCCAAATAAGCAAAAAATTACAAAACTCCCATTTCTTTCGTATCCTGGCATCCCAACCTCAAAATAGACTGAATCTAATCTAGCAGGATCTTTACCTTTGATTCATATTCTTGGAGTAATTGATGTGTATGGACAGAACTCAATGGCTAATTTGTGAAACTCCCTCAATAAGCTCTGGTAATGACTTATCCAATCTGCAAAATAACTATAATGATCAAAGAGCCATCTGCTCAGTTACTTTTAACTGATCTATTGAACAACTCCAACTATATAATAATCTTTTGATAAAATTCAAAATAATCCAAGAAACGTCCAGGGAAAAAAACCAAGAAAAGGTTGCATAGGGAAGCAGGACGGAACCACAGCCTGCATTCATAATCTCCCTCAAACGCAATAAGTGATTATAACCATCGCCAGCAAACCAAGCTCCAAAGTTTCCCTCATCACATGCTCCGGTAGTCGCGACTTTGACGCAACATCGTTATTCTAATAATGGGATAGTGTGAGAAAGCCTATATCATATCGAGGTCTAAGTTATATTCAGATACCATTGTTTTCTGCCTGCAAGGCTGCAACATCCGAGGGCTCTTCAACTCTTTCCACCTGCCCTGAAGATAGTAGCCCTCAAATACGATTTTGTATGAGCCAAAGGTGGGTTGCACATTGCAATTCTTCATTTGCTTAAGAACCTCATTCACCTCTTGCACAAGCCCAGCACGGGAATATCCGAATAGCACCACATCGAAACAGATAATGTCAATCTGAAAATTTTTCTCCATCTCATTCAACACACGAAAACCATTAGCAAATTGAGAACTATGAAGTAGCCACTCATTAAATTCATTCAGCGATACATAGTAATAGCAAACCCCTCCTTCTCCATCTCCACAAGTAACCCTTCGACCGCTCTCATTTGACACACATGCACATACCACTACAAGCAATAGTGTAGGTAACACTATCCAAAAAAATGTCCGAGTGTTTGTACTCATTAAAATTGCCCACATCGCAGAAACACTGGAGAATGATGCAATTGATCTCTATACCTTTTCAACATCATAAAATCGTGCATATGTAAGGCTCGCTTCAATTGGCTATTCTTGCATTGGTAATGAATTAAGGTAGCATAGGAGGACATGTGGGCCACAATGCCATGATTTTTCATTAAGAGCATGACTTCCTTTGCCTTGTCTAGCTTCATCTCCATGTAAAACCATTGAGGACTTAGCTAAGTAGTGACGAACTTCCATCTTCGTCGCAAATCGGACGCAAAACCATCACTAAATGGCACTTCAGTGTTTCAGCCAAGTCCTCACCAACCGCAGTGTGTAGTCCCATCAGCCAGTCCGAGCGGCCACTGATAAAAAGTCACTTAAAGCATATTGAAAAGCTTGAGGTGAAACAGAGTTCAATTTTCCACGAATTTTGCTTGTTCTAGCGACGAAAACTGTAGTTCGTTACTAATTTGCTCTCAACACTTAGCGACGGAATGGGTTGTTCGTCAACTTGTTTCGTCACTAATTGGAAGCGATGAACTTCCATCTTCGTCGAAAATCGAACGTAAAACCATCACTAAATGGCACTTCAATGTTGCAGCCAAGTCCTCACCAACCACAGTATGCAATCTCATCAGCCAGTCCGAGCGGCCATTGACATAACGTCACTTAAAGTAGATTGAAAAGCATCTTGATGTGAAATTGAGTTCAAGTAGCGATGAAATCACCGGTCGTCGCTAAATAGCGATGAATTGCATTTTTCTTCGCTAATTACAGACGCATTTTTCTTTTTCGTCGCGAATTAGCGACGAAATTTTGCAATCCGTCGCTGATGATCGTGGCTTAGTAAGACTTAGTGAAATTTCACACTTTAAAACCCCTTTACCTTCTCTCTCACTCTTGTCTTTCATCTGCTCTTTTCTCTCTTCTTTTTTGCCTTCTGTCTTCATTCTTATTTGTGTCTTATGGTAATGATAGAATAAATTGTTGTTTATTTCATCATTTTATTCTATCAATTGTCATAAGCTTCATGGGGAAATTTGTCAAAAAAATCCTAAACATATTCTACTTTTGCCAATTCAGTCCTAAACCTTTTGCATTTGTGCCGATTTAGTCCTAAACGTTTTGTATTTGTATCGATTCAGTCCATCCGATCAACTTTGATTGGCCGGAGCTGACATGGACTTCGCAGGCGCTGACGGGGAATTTTTTATTAATATTTTAATAATTTTTAAATTCTTTCTTTGTTTTTTCCTTTTACGCCACCATTGAGGAAGAGTCGGGTTGGGGGCGATCAGATCTCAAGTAATCCCCGATGGGGCCGAGCTTGTGTTCAAGGCCGAAGTATGAGTTCTTGACGAAGACGCCGGCGTGCAGGAGGCTGGGGCAACAGATGGCAAGCTTGTGGAGGGATGACTAGCTGCCGGAGCGCGAGGAGGAGGAGGAGGTGGCGTCGGCAAGGTCGGCAACGACAAAGGGGATGGTGGCGCAACACTTGGCCTTCTAGTAGACGTTGCGGATCAAGGACGAGAACTTGGTGCAGACGCAGGCCAAGCGGGCCCAGTGGTGGGGGTTGTCCCCGAGCTTAGAGAAGATGTTGAGGACGACGTCGTCGGAAAGGGTCGAGAACAGGGTGTCCGCCATGTGAATTCCTTCCCTTCGGATAAGATCTCATTTTGTTTTAGCAGGAAAAGGAGAAAGACACGAGCGATGCTCCTGCTTCCAGATGATTAAGCCATATATGGGCCCGAAAAAGAAGAAGAAAGATTGGACTTTTTTTAAGGCTGACACAATGGGGTCCTCGCTGGCAATAGCTTAGAGTCTGGTGAAGGAAGATGGAGGAGGAAGGTTGAAGAAGATGAACAGTAAAGGGAAAAATAAATAAAGAAAAGAAAAATAAATAAAGAGTTTAAAAATTATTAAATATTAGTAAAAATTGCCTCGTTAGCGTCGGCGGAGTCCATGTCAGCTCTGGCCAATCAAAGTTGGTTGGATGGATTGAATCGGCACAAATACAAAAGGTTTAGGACTGAATTGGCACAAAAAAAGGTTTATGACTGAATTGACACAAATGCAAAAGGTTTAAAACTGAATCGACAAAATTAAAAAGGTTTAGGACTGAATTGGCAAAAGTAAAATAGGTTTAGGACTTTGTTGATAATTTTCCCAAGCTTCATGAATCTATTTTTTTTTTTGTATGTGTCCATTTGAAGTCTCACAATCCAAGTGAACCTTTCAATTTCCATCGTTGACCACATTTTCCTACAAAAAATTCAATCGGATACTTCGGTAAGTCTTGTCGATACTGTAATTTTTTTTATTTCAAAGTAAAGTTGAGCTCATGGATTGAAATAAGTTAAGGTATCTCTATAAAAAAATATAGTAATGCAAAATTAGCGATAATATTTGCGACATGTTTCCGTGTGAATGTTCATATAAGGTCGCGTTGTAGGAATAGGAAATATATTTTTCCACTAATTAGCGACGAACCTGCGTATTCGTCGCTAGTTAGCGACGAACAGTAGACTATCGGTCGCTAATTAGTTGCATGCCACTTATGTAAATTCTTGAACTGCTCGATGTTGATAATGTTGGAATTAGCTAGTGGATGGTGGTCCGTGCTGTGGTCACGACGAAATTTAAGTTTGATTGAAGCTTCACTGCTGTATATCTCTTTTTTATTTGTTCAGTGTGGCAAAGGGTATTGGTCTGAGATGTCTCTAACTAATTAAATTACATCGCTTGAGTTTGTACTGTTGCTTGTGTGATGTTGGCACAACTATGGCTAGTTGGCATTTGATCATTCATGGCTCATGTATCCACTCCATTATCAGCAACATTGGGACATCAACTAACATGTTGTGTCAAGAGGCAAGCTTGGGAGGTTTGCATAACAAAGTACTGCCAACGACGGTGCTTAGCGACGAACTTCTTGATATTCGTCGCTACTTAGAGATGAACATGGACGTTCGTCGCTAATTAGCGACGAATTTCTGGGTTTGTTGCTAATTAGCGATGAACGTCGTATTTCGTTGCGAATTACCTACTGCGGTTGACACCTAAATTTTGACTAACCTTTTCAGTCAATCATATTTTCATGAAAAAATCAGGAATTAATTTTTAGTTCCCACCAAAAAAATTATTTAATTTAGCTTTCTTTAATTTTAGCATGCATTTACACTTGCATTTTAACGAGATAGGCGGCAGGAAATTGGAGCAAAATTGACAAGCGATTAGGCTAGAACTCATTTTGAAATTCGGCTAGCATGGAAGAAGTAGTGCTTAGAAGTCTTAAGGTAATTAGGCCTTAATTGGTCTAATTTAAGCTTGAGACATCCCATTAAAATCTCTCCAGGAAAAGGCCTCAAATATTAATTTTCATTGTTAGAATGAGGCCTATTATACAAGGGCTTCACTGAATTCTACAAGGCGTAAATGGATTTGTTGGACCCAATTTGGTTCAATTTAGACATTAGAATTTAATTAATGGCCTTTTTGGTATTAAAGCTTGTTGTTTTAAAGGCCAAAGTGGAAGCCTGTGATCTGACCTAGTTAAGCACTATATAAGCTTGTTAATACTTAACGTTTGAGAGGAGGACACACAATCGATATAATACACGACTGAAGTAGAGATCAGACGGAGAGGGCGGTTCTATTCACAATACGAGGCCATTCACAAAAGAGGAACTCACCTCAGAATTGTGGGGGTGTAATTTCACTGTTCACATGGCAGAGAACTCACGCTAAAATCCATTATTGATTGGTGGAGGGAGAGACTCAGCATCTTCATCTCGTCATCCATGCTTGTTTTGTCTGCAGATGGGATTCTCATCCCTTTTGATGTCAAACTTTTTTTTTTATCTCATTGCAGGAAGACCACCAGGAGCAATTGATATAACATGTTCACCTTCGTGTCCATAATTAGAAGCGTAGACCATGCAAGCAATTGTTTTATCTGCCCTTAATCCCTATATTCTAAAGATGCGTCTCAAGTCGTTGCTGAACACATGACTTGGCATGCAAATCATGAAACCGAGGAAGGTCTGATGTGTCATCTTTCAGATGCAGAGGCATGAAAACATTTTGATAGAATATACCCTGAGTTTGCGATGGAGCATCAGGTTAGGTTTCTGTGCTGATGGATTTGCCCCATTTGAGAAATCAGAAAAAAGTTATTCATGTTAGCCGGTTATCTTAGCTCCGTATAATCTGTCAACTAGTATGTGCACGAAGACACCTTATATGTTTTTGACATTGATTGTGCCTGGCCCGCAAAATCCGAAAAGTTTATAGATGTTAATTTATATGCAACCATTGATTGCGGAGTTGCGACAGCTATGGGATGAATGTGTTCTTACATATGATGTTTCCACTGATCAAACATTTGTCATGAAAGCTACTCTTCTTTGGACGATAAATGACGTTCCAGGTTATGAGATGTTATCTGGATAGAGTACAGCTGGAATCTTAGAATGTCCAATATGTATGGAGAGATCAAAGTCATTCAGATTAAAACACGGCAAGAATGCCATCTATTTTGACTGTTACAGACAATTTTTATCGATAAATCATACACTCCGAAGGAATAAAAAAGAGTTCATCAAGAATAGTATTGAAATAATACTCCTACCATTGAGATTGACTAGTGATCAAATTTGGGAGCGAGTGCATGACTTTCCGATTGTTGTTGAAAACCCTCATGGCACGACTATTGGGTATGGAAGCGCATATAAGTGGACTAAGCGTGGATCTACCATATTGGGAGACCCATCTTATTTGTCATAATCTTGACGTCATGTACATAAAAAAGAATATTTTTCATAATGTCATCAATACTGTGATGGATGTCACTTGAAAAATGAAAAATAACTTGAATGCAAGAAAAGATATGAGAGTTATTTGTGGTCGGCCAGCACTAGATGTAGATGCAAGCAGCATAGGACTAAAACCAAAAGTGATTTACACATTGGACAGGGAGCGGAGACTGGTTGTTTGTTAATGGTTGAAGTCTGTGCGATTTCTTGATGGACGCTTCGAACCTCGGGAGATGTGTTGATTTGAATGAATGCAAGTTGACAGGTTTGAAGAGCCATGATTGGCACATATTTATGGAAAGACTAATTCCAATAGCTTTCAAGGAACTTCTACTGAACTTTATATGGGACGCCGTCACAGAATTAAATAATTTTCTTCATGATATTTGCTCGATGGTGTTAAAAGCATCACACATGGAGAAGCTGGAGGGAGATATTCCAATCATTCTTTGCAACTTAGAAAGGATATTCCCTCCATCGTTCTTTGATTCAATGGAGCATCTCTCACTTGCCTTATGAGGCCAAAGTTGCATGTCCCGTCCAATTTCGTTGGATGTATCCATTTGAGAGGTAAAATATTCTTTAATAAATTTGAAATTACTTTATTACTTAGTATGTTCTGATGAACTTTTTCCTATTACAACTAGGTTCTTATATCATTTGAAGAGAAAAACGAAGTACAAGGCATGTGTTGAAGCTTCAATTTGTAATGCATATATTGTGGAAGAAGTGACAACATTTGCATCATATTATTTTGAGCCACACGTCCGTGCAAAAGGAGAAGAGCAGGAAGAAATGATGAGGGGCCCATTGATCCCATTTGCAAATCATTCTTTATTTTCAATTATCTTGGTCGACGAAGCGGCGCATGTAAGTTTCGTTACTTAACAGACGAAGAATGGCGGGCAGCCCATATATATATTTTTTGCTGAACCATCCAGAAGTTGGGCCTTACTTCGAGTAAGTGTACTTTTGCAAACATATTTATTGTGTGTCAAATATTTGCTAATATGTAAATGGTATTTGTTAATAAGATTTTTCAAACTTCAATGTATGGACTACCACCAAATGAGTTTGACCATTTGTGGGATGAACAATTTGCAACATGGTTCAAAATATAAGTAAGTTGCCTATGGACGAAAATCAAGTTATTAATGTTTTATAGATCATTAATTACAAAAATATTATTGACTTTTCGTGTGTGACTTTAGGTTCACAGCAATCATGATCAAGTCAAAGAGTAGGGATTGCTATATCACCTGTCATGGGGTTCAATAAGAAAGGTACGAACTTGGTCAGCATATTTCATAAACAGGTACAATTTTCACACTCAAAAGTACGGAATGGGAAAAGACACAATGAATAGTGGTGTGTGTGTGTTAGGTGAGTTTTTTTCCAATTTAATACAAAAAAAATTATTTATAAAATTAGTTACTATTAAAAAGTATTTACGATTTTGGGTCTCGCGCGCCGGGTGAAACAGCGCGCGAGCATTGCGCGCTGTAGAAGGCAGCGCGCAAGTTGCGCGCTGCCAAGCCTTGTGCATATTGCACAAGGCTTTTTTTTTTATTATTTTTTCTTGTTTTCTTTTACTTTTTTTATTATTTAATTTGTTTTTAATTAATTATTTTTTTTCTTGTTTTATTTTAAGTGACCGTAGCCACGATCAAGATTGCCGATCGCCGTCGTCGCCGGTCGCTGCCTTGGCCGATTTTAATTTTTTTCTCGTCGCTCTGTTGCCACATCGCCTCGCTCGCTCGCTCGCTCGATGACGTGCCTCGGCCCCGCAGCCCTATCGCCTCGCTCGTTTCATTCTCTTGCACTGAACTCACAACAATGGCGTCAGCGATCTTGACCGTGGAGCATTTTTTGAATAAAAATATTTTTTTGTGTTTCTGTCCCCGGCTACGATTTTTGAGAAAAAAACGCATTTGGTAAGTAAAAAAAATACTTTTTCGCTGGCGATCGGCGTCGATGGCAGCTGGCGGCGGCGGGCTACCTGCAGCGACCAGCGGCGGCGGCGACAGCGGCGACTGGCGGGTGGTGGCCGCGTCGATGGTGATGGGTGGTGGTTCCAAAAGTGTTCCGCGGAACACTTTTGTGCCAGGGAACACTTTTAACAAAAAAAAATTTGATGCTGTGTTTTGGAACACTTTTGGAACCACCACCCACGCCGCCGACCCGACCACGACCGGCCGGCCGCCTGTCGCCGCCGCTGTCACCGTCGCCGCAGCCGCCGCCGGTCGCCTGCCGCAGCCGCCGCCGGTCGCCTGCCGCCGCAGATCGCCAGCGGAAAAAGTATTTTTTTTTACTTACCAAATGCATTTTTTCCCAAAAATCGTAGCCGAGAACATAAACACAAAAAAATATTTTTGTTCAAAAAATGCTCCACGGTCAAGATCGCTGACGCCATTGTTGTGAGTTCTGTGCAAGCGAATGAAACGAGCGAGGCGATAGGGCTGTGGGGCCGAGGCACGTCATCGAGCGAGCGAGCGAGGCGATGTGGCAACAGAGCGACGAGAAAAAAATTAAAATCGGCCAAGGCGGCGACCGGCCACGACGGCAATGACGGCGATCGGCAATCTTGATCGTGGCTACAGTCACTTAAAATAAAACAAGAAAAAAATAATTAATTAAAAACAAATTAAATAATAAAAAAGTAAAAGAAAACAAGAAAAAAAATAATAAAAAAAAGCCTTGTGCAATATGCACAAGGCTTGGCAGCGCACAACTTGCACGCTGCCTTGTACAGCGCGCAGAGTTGCGCGCTGCTCCCAGCAGCGCGCGGGTCTCGCGCGCTGTTTCTCTCGGCGCGCGAGACCCAAAATCGTAAATACTTTTTAATAGTAACTAATTTTGTAAATAATTTTTTTTTGTATTAAATTGGAAAAAAACCCGTGCTCGGTCATCCAATGGTGGCAGTGTGAAAGATGATTTTTACGGCTTGTTGGATGAAATCATAGAGGTAGAGTACCCTGGACCATTAATGCGAGTTGTGTTATTTAAGTGCACGTGGTTCGACCCCGTCAGAGGAATGAAGGTGCATGCGAAGTTTAATTTGGTTGAAGTAAACCACAAGAAAAGTATATGAAATATGAACCATTTGTCTTGGCACAATAAGCAATTCAAGTATATCATGCATCGTATCCTAGTTTGAAACGCGACAGAGCAGATTGGTGGACTGTATGTAAAACCAAAGCACGAAGAAAAATCGAGGAACACTAGAAGGATACAATGTATCAACAAGAGGAAGTTCGTAACACGATTGAAGTTGAGGAACATAACATTCCGACTTTACGAAATCCAAGTGGAGTATAATAGATGTGGATCGAACTAAAATTCGCGAATCAATTGTAGATGGTGATGAAGAATTTGATTTCGCGACAGAGGATGAAGATGATGCTCATGATGAAGATGAAGACAAAGATCAGGATTTTTGACACTTTTAACTAATTATTATTATTACTGCGACGTTTGTTATTTTGTTGTTATTATTATTATTATTATTATTATTATTATTATTATTATTATTATTATTATTATTTATTTTTATTGTTACGATGTGGAAGTTCAATTGCTATGCGTCGCAAAATTAGCGACGAATATAAAATTCATGGCTAATTTTGCAATGAAAAGCAATTCGTCGCAAAATAAAAATACTCGTCTCACCAATAGCGTCGAAAAAAGGGAGTTAGTTGCAGATTAATATTAGCGACGAAAAAATTTCGTCGCCAAAAAGCGACGACAAAGAAAATTTGTCTCTGATCAAGGGCGAATTCGTCGCATATATATGCGACGAACAGATTAATTCGTCGCTGATGTCTACATAAATTAGCAACGAAAATCATAACTCGTCGCTAATTGTCTAGACATAAGTCAGCGACGAATGTTCTCTTCGTCGTTAATTTGCTAATATAATTTAGCGACGAAATGCATGTTCGTTGCTGAATAGCGATGAACTTCTTAATTCGTCGCTAATTGGCGACAAAAAGTTGAATTTTGTCTCTAATGCTTTTTCATTTAGCGACGAGTATTTATTTTGTCGCTAAATGCCCTTACTTTTTGTCTGAAGATCTCTCTCCCCACTGCGTTCTCGCCTCCTCTGGCGGCTCGTTTCTCTCCTCTCTCCTCATGACTCTCCTCCTCCCCCTCAGCGTCTTCCTCTCCTCATTGCGTTCTTGCTTTGACTCTTCGACCGACCCAACTCCACCGACCACTACAGCCTCCACCACCACCCTCCGTCCAGTCCCACAGATCTGAGGCTGATCGCCACCTCTTTCGTGCTCGAGTGGACGCCTTTCTCACTCAAGCAAAGGGCTGTGAAGGTTGCCGGGCTGTGCTTCTTCAGGTCGCCCGATAAGGTCAGTTGAGGAACTTAAAATGTTTCGGGTGTTTTATTCCTGTAGCATTCTGTGTGAACTGGTGGCGATTCTTCATTTTACTTTGGCTTTAGTTTCGAGTTGCTTGTCCTGTTTGGAAGTACGTTGCGCCTAATGGTAGATCAATTTTACTTAGGCTTTAGTTCTCAGCAACTAAGGTTGGTTTGACTTGCCTTCCTTGTTTCTTTATCGGACGCAACCATTGATCTTTTCGATTTCTCAAGTTTCTGACGTGCTCTCCAAACCAAAATGGTAAGCTTCGTAATGTACGTCATTAATTATGGGTCCCTAATACATGCCTCTATTTTTGCTGACATTTATCTAACATTCCTATTTGTCAGTATCATAGGCGCGGAGCTTGCATGAGCAGTGCATTTTCATAAGAAAGACCAGCTGCCCCTTCCCATTGGCCTTCCCCTTCCTCGTCCCCATCCTAGCAATTTTCCCCTTCCATTTCATCTCACCCTCCACCACTACATGCTGACCCTCCATCTGCCTCAGTTCCACAATTGGATGATCAGCATAGCGTCGTAGGTGCAGAAGATAGCCGGCGTGTGATATGCCCACAGGGAGACTCGTAAGTACTTCATTTTTTCAAGTAAATGTAATATTTAGGGTATCATTTGGGTGGTAGATATGGATGTGAACTGAATCGTCCTTATTTGCATATTTGAAGATGCTACGGACGTCGTGCGGGAACTTAATAAAATAATGAATAACTATTGGAGAGGCCCGTGGACTAGTTACAGTAGCACGCCAAAAGAAGTAAAAGATTTGTGATGGAACGAGTTCAAGGTAAGTTTTCTATTTTAATTTTCTCAGAAACTAAGTTCGGCGTAAATAAAGCTAGTTGTTTTTCCATCGATTACAACGTAAATTTAGATGGGATGAATTGCAAGAGAATGAAATTGAAAGAATATTTAGGAAAAAAGCTGGTGATCACATTCGCAATGTGATGAATAAAGCAAAGACAAAAAATGCGAAGCCGCACTATATTACTGGTGAAGATTGGATTGTGTTTTGTTTCAAAGGAGGATTATTATTAATTAACTACGATTACAAGGATATATAAACTCAGGACATATAAAAAAAACATCAAATGACTATCATGCCACTATCCTTAACACTCCCCCTCAAGTTGGGATGTAAATATTAAATAATCCCAACTTGTTACATAAAAAACTCACTCTACTCCCCCTTAAAGATTTAGTAAAAATATCAGCAAGTTGATTCTCCGTCCTTGCATTTTGAAGAATAATCTTCCATTTCTCAACTTTCTCCCGTACGAAATGACAGTCAACCTCAATATGTTTAGTTCGCTCATGGAAGACAAGGTTATTCGCAATGTGAATATCCGATTGATTATCACAATATAATACCTATGGCTCTGATGTTGGCAAATCAATTTCTGATAATAACATCCTCAACCAGAGTAATTCACATGTAACATGTGACATAGCTCTATACTCTGCTTCAGCACTAGATCGAGAAACCACATGTTGCTTCTTACTTTTCCAGGCGATTAAATTACCTCCAAGGAACACACGGTAACCTGATGTAGATCTCCTATCGATAGGACATCCAGCCCAGTTTGCATTAGAAAAACCTATAGTGTTCAGATGTCCATAATTCTTGAAGAGTAGCCATTTACCTGGCGCTCATTTCAAGTACTTGATAATTCTAAGTACAGTATCCCAATGAGTAGTACGGGGAGAACTCATGAACTGACTGACTACACGAACAGCAAAATATATGTCAAGTCTTGTGACAGTAAGGTAGTTCAACTTTCCTACTAATCTTTTATACTTTCCTGGATCATGTAACAAATCTTCACTTTCTGCATCAAGCTTCACATTGGGCTCCATAGGAGTATCTACTGGCTTTACTCCAAGATATCCAACCTCATCAAGGATATCAAGCACATACTTTCGCTGAGATAAATTGATACCTGCATGTGAATATGCAACTTCAATATAAAGAAAATATAGTAGTTGTCCCAAATCCTTGGTACTAAATTTTGTGTGCAGAACCTGCTTAAGCTGTTGGATACCATTTAAATCACTGCCAATAATGATAATATCGTCTACATATACCACCAGGAGAATACAACCAGCTGATGAGATAGAACTAAAAACTGAATGATCTACTTGACAACACTTTAATCCAAATCTGATAATAGCATTACTAAATCCGTCAAACCAAGCACGAGAAGATTGCTTTAGTCTATATGATGCTTTATGCAAGCGACATACCAAATTCTCCCCCTGAGCAACAAACTCGGGTGGTTGCTTCTTATACACTTCCTCGGATAAGTCACCATGAAGGAAGGCAATTTTCATATCTAGTTGATGAAGAACCCAACCAAAACGTGCTGGAAGGGAAATAAAGACACGAACATATGAAATTTTGGCAACAGGTGAAAGGTGTCATCATAATCAACACCGTATGTTTGAGTATATCCCTTTGCAACCAATCGAGCCTTTAAACGATCAGGAGTGCCGTCAGGATGAACCTTAATAGTGAATACCCAACGACAACCAACAGTGTGTTTCTCCGCGGGTAATGAAGTGAGTTCCCAAGTACGATTTTCAATGAGTGCCTTCATCTCATCTTCCTTTGCTTGCCGCCACCCAGGATGAGCAAGAGCTTCAGAACACTGATAGGCACAGAAATAGAGGATAAGGACGAGACAAATATGAAGAAACTAGGAGATAAACGATCATATGACAAGAAATTGAAAATATGATGATGAGTACGAAGACACTCAGAAAGACCAGAATAATGAGCATAACGATCCACAGGACGACCGACACAAGAACGTGTACCTTTTCGAGTAGCTATGGGCACATCAGGACCAGAGGATGGTGCAACAACTGATAGGGGAACAGATGAATCATGTGTTGGTACCGAATCATGTGTAGGTGCTGTACTGCGTCATTGATAGGTGTGCTTAGCAAACTGAAATCCTGTGGAGGTAGCTTCTGGAAGTGAAGGAGATGGAAGAATTGGTATGACACAATAATTACTATCATCAGATGTCGTAGGAACAGGCTGAGAGGTAAAATATGACTGGTCTTCAAAAAATGTCACATTTGCATATACGAATACACGACGACGAGCAGGGCTGTAACATTTGTATCCCTTTTGAGTACGAGAGTCTCCCACAAAGATACATTTTTCAGCATGAGGATCCAACTTATCAAGACCTGGAGTGAGAGAATGTACAAAAGAAACACATCCAAAGACTCGAAGAGGTAAAGAAAAGAGGGGACGATCTGGATGTAAAGTAGTGAACGGTGTCTCTCCTTGAAGAACAGAAGTTGGAAGCCTATTAATTAAATAACACGTTGTAAGAACAGCGTGGCCCCAAAAAAATTTAGGCAGGTTCATGTGAAATATAAGACAACGAGCAACATCAAGTAGATGGCGATTTTTACGTTCAACAACTCCATTCTGTTGAGGGGTGTATGAATAGGAAGTTTGATGGATAATACCATGAGAATCAAGGAATGGCAGGAAACCAGAAGTGGAAGCAAGATATTCTCTAGCATTATCGGACCGTAAATATTTGACAGAGATATTATACTGATTCAACACTTCGAAGTAGAATAATTGAAAACAATGAAAAATTTTCGTACGGTCCTTTATTAAAAATAACCAAGTCATTCGGGAAAAATCATCCACGAATGTAACAAAGTATCTGAATTTAGAAACATCAGACACACGACATGGACCCCATACATATGAATGAACCAGCTCAAATGGACTCGACACACGACTCTGAATACGGGAAGGAAAAGATGCTCTATGATGTTTACCAAACTGACATGCTTCACACTGAAAAGAACTCACAGACTAGAACTCAGGAAATAAACGACGAAGTATGTTTGGTGGCGGATGATCAGCTCGACAATGTATCCGATATACATCAGTGGATGTACGCTTCATAGTTGCAGCAGCTAATACCTTCTTGTCAAGATAGTATAAGCCATTTGATTCATGTCCCCCACCAACCGTCTGTCTAGTTCTCAAATCCTGAAAAATACAGTGAGAAGCAGAAAAAGTTATAGAGCAATTCAATTGTTTAGTCAATGAGCTAATGTCGCGACCCTCCCCCTCGCGGAGGCGGGGAGCGGGCTAATGGGCCGCCCGATCGCTGGCTTGATCGGACGCGGGCCTCTCCCAAGGCCCATTACCCAAATCGCAACTGCTGGATATACGTGGTCGACCTTTAATGTGGTCTAGTGACATGTGATGAGTGTACATGCCAAGGAGTCGCCACCAATCGTTTCGTGGAGGGTACGATCGGAAACCCTATCGAATAGTTGGGAGTAGTCTATTCGATTCTGCGGAAACCAGAGAAGTGGGTTCGGGGACTTAGTTACGCCAACTGTCGAAGTTGACGCCCTTTCGGTTGTCGCGACCCGTCTGAAGCGGACGCGGCTAATGGATTACCGATCGCGGGCCTTCCCCCGCACAAGGGTGCAGATCGCGGGCTTTGGATCGGCGCGGGCCCTCCCAGGCCCATACCAAATCGCGGCGGGAGTATTTTTCAAAGGGATTCGACGATAACAGTCGATCGCTTTCGACCTTAGTGTGGTCGTGGTGGCATGTGCAACTTGTGCATGCATTTGGAGTCGCCACCGGTCTTTCTTGGAGGGTAGACCGGAAACCTTATTGACCGATTGGGAGAGATCGATCAATTCTGCGGAACCAGAGATTTTGAGTTCGGGGACTTGGTTACGTTGATGTCATTACCAACGCCCTTTCGGTACCTAACGCGAGTGATTTTCCCTAACTAGGATTTCATGCAGGCGCAATTTTGGGTGAGGTAAGTCTGACTTTGCACATTAACCAGTTTAACATGCTCACGTAATCATAATAAATAAATAGATGCCAATCACATAAACATCTATCCTACGTGGTGATCATGGAATTATGATTTAATGGGTCTCGAGCCAATGAGACCACATTTAATCATTTTAATATTTTAATAACGGAGAGCCGCTCTTCGCTTCTTCTTGGTTTCTTGAACTCTTCAAGAATCGGGCCCCAAAGAGCTCGCCGACTTAAAAGGCTCCTCCACGTAATCCTCGTAGCATTTACATCAACAATTGACTATGCTAAAAATAAAGATTACATGAAAAATAAAAGGAGTACGCAGCCTCCATTTAATAATCACAACCCCAAATATATAAATAATCACCATACATTCATACATACATCAATCACATTGATTAGGGATTTTTCCATGATCACCACCCTTCCACGTAAGTAATAAATTCACAATTTAAAACTTAGGAAGGCACAATAAAAATTCTACGTTGAATCATATTCAGAATTTTTACGTAAAATAATATAGCCATAAATTTTCGATTCAAAATTGATTTAGTCTCAATTTTTGCTACGTTGATTAATTTATCATATAAAATAATCAACCTCCATTAGCCATGTAAGACGAACAATTCGTTAATACATATTGGCCATAGTATTGCAAAAATTGCAAAAAATCAATTAAATGCACGAAAACACCTAAGGATCGGCTCTGATACCACTGTTGGGATCCACGTAACACGTAGCGGAAATAAATAACAACCCATACATGTATCTCCAGAGGCGTACTTCGTGCATTTCAATCGAAAAAAATCACAAAGCCTCAAAGGGAGTAAATAGATTACCTCTCGTAGCGTGCTTGAACGGATGTGTCGGTTCGATGTTCTTCGTTCTCAGCCTTCACAAGTGTTAGGCATCTAGTTCGGACGCACCACCAATTGACGAACGGGGAGACGACGAATAACTCCACAACAATTGTGCTAGCAATATGCGGAATCAATATTCCGAACTTAGTATATTTTGCTCACTCAAGATTATGAGAATATAGAGAGTGTTTGTGTTCTTCTCTCTAAGCTCTCAAAAATTTGCACACTCTACAAAATGTCTCTCCCCTCCCACCTCAAAACTCTTGCCATCCTTTTATAGCCAAAAATACCTTCCAATAAATTGTATTTAAAAATAGCACTAACAATTATAAATTCTATCTAAAAATAGCACTCACAAATAAATGACATTTAAAAATAGCACTAACAATAGCACTCACAATTTATAATACAAAAATGCTATTTAAAAATAGCAATAACAATAGCACTCACAATTTATAATACAAAAATGCTATTTAAAAATAGCACTAACAATTATAAATTCTATCTAATAATAGCACTCACAATTTATGATAAATAAATGCCATTTAAAAATAGCACTAACAATAGCACTCACAATTTATGATAAATAAATGTCATTTAAAAATAGCACTAACAATAGCACTCACAATTTATAATACAAAAAATGCTATTTAAAAATAGCACTAGCAATAGCACTCACAATACAAAAATGCTAAAAAAAAGGCACTAACAAAGGTGTTAAAAATAATAACCATTATTATTATTACAAGAGTTAAAGAGGTTACCAAACAGTACAAATATGCATAACATATAAATACGTATGACGTATAAATACGTAGAGCATACGTATACATCCGTGAAACCGGGGACTAATTGAAAGAAAAATGTGCAATTAAGCCCTTTTGGTAAAAATTGATTAAATTGGAGGGCAAATTGACCTAATTGCACTTTAAGACTTTAGAATCCAATGTCATAGCTTATAAAAAGTGAGAATTGAAAACTAAAAGACTCGAAAATGATTTTTTTTTAGGCTCGGTTCGGGTTTATGTTTGTGAAGGAACATAGTGACCCGAGCCGAATTTTTGAGATTTAAAGTGACACACTTGAAGAGGAAATTAAAACAAAATTATCGAATATTTTTGGGTATTTTTCTGACCACGAATGGTATTTTTCTGATTTTTTGGGTATTTTTATAATTAAATAAACTCGAAAAATATTAAAAATACCGAAAAATATTTTTTGTTCAAAATTGGTTCCTAAGGTTAAACCAAGGCTTCCAAAGTTGATTTTGTGATTTTATGACCTTTTTTGATATTTTTAATTAATTTTAAAGAATAAAAATCACAATAATAAATGGTAAAAAAATCAGGTGTCAACAGCTGCCCCTCTTTGAGAGGAATCTCGTTAGAGGTTTCTCTCAAAGATAAGGTGGCACCTGATTCCTAACCGACTCAACTGGGAAAATAAGAGAAGAAATGTTATGACATCGGATCCTTAAGCCTATTGATAAAAGCTCAAATCAATCCCCGGTTTGCTCTAACAATTTGAACATGGGCCGGAGTGAGAGAGGCTTACCTGAAGCTCACCTGTCGGATGCTGCCGGTTGCAACGACTTTCAAGAAGATGCCTAGGACTCGTCATTCAGAATATCCTAGGGAGATTAAGCTCTGACCTGTATGGTAGGTCATACCATGATGGGATTCCTAACTTGTAGGAACCTAAGGAAGGCGCATCCCACGCTTTGGGATTTGCCAAGGATTTTGATCCGTATGGTGGATCAGACCTTTGTGTTGATCCTTACTGCGATATTTATCAATGAGTTGACCCTTATGGCGGTTTCTATCAATGAATTGACCCTTATGGCGGTTTCTACCATATGTGACCCTTCAGGCGGTTTCTACCATTAATGTGATCCCTCAGGCGGTTTCTACCTTGGTTTGACCCTTCAGGCGGTTTCTACCTTGAGTTGACCCTTCAGGCGGTTTCTACCTTTGATTTGACCCTTCAGGCGGTTTCTACCTTGTGCTGACCCTTCTGGCGGTATCTACCATGTGTTGACCCTTCAGGCGGTATCTACCTTGTGTTGACCCTTCAAGCGGTATCTACCTTTGATTTTGACCCTTCAGGCGGTATCTACCTTTGATTTGACCCTTCAGGCGGTATCTACCATATTTTGACCCTTCAGGCGGTATCTACCTTGATTTGACCCTTCAGGCGGTATCTACCTTCATTTGACCCTTCAGGCGGTATCTACCTTATTTTGACCCTTCAGGCGGTATCTACCTTCATTTGACCCTTCAGGCGGTATCTACCTTCATTTGACCCTTCAGGCGGTATCTACCTTTGTTTGACCCTTCAGGCGGTGTCTACCATCAGTTTTGACTTTGAAAAGGGGTTTCATGACGAGGGTTCTCCACGTCCGATGAGACTGCCTAAATGAAAAGGGGTCTCATGACGAGGGTTCTCCACGTCCGATGAGATTTCCTGAATTTTGAAAAGGGGGTCTCATGACGAGGGTTCTCCACGTCCGATGAGACTGTTTGAATTTTGAAAAGGGGTCTCATGACGAGGGTTCTCCACGTCCGATGAGACTGCCTAAATTTTTGAAAAGGGGTCTCATGACGAGGGTTCTCCACGTCCGATGAGACTGCCTAAGTTTTGAAAAGGGGTCTCATGACGATGGTTCTCCACGTCCGATGAGACTGCCTAAATTTTGAAAAGGGGTCTCATGACGAGGGTTCTCCACGTCCGATGAGACTGCCTAAGTTTTGAAAAAGGGGTCTCATGACGAGGGTTCTCCACGTCCGATGAGACTGTTTGATATTTTGAAAATGGGTCCTGGGACGAGGGTTCTCCACGTCTGATAGGACTTTTTCTTTTAAAAGGGTTTTTCTTCCCCCTTTTTTTTTGGAGACCCCGAAGTTTGTCGGGAATTCCGTTTTTTTGAAGCAGTGAAAGATTTTATTTTGACAAAACTTCACTTGAGTCTGTTGAAGCGACATTCTGGGAGCTGGGTTCTCCAGGTATCCTGCAGAAGTTTGAGCCTGAAAGATTTTTCTTCACCAAGAAAACGTTAGTAATCTTTGGGAAGACTACGGCTGTCCATTTTGACAAAACCGTATGATTTAAGTTTTAATCATGAAATGTGCATTTTGATGCTGGAGGTTATCCAAAGCATTCTTGCAACATGCAAATGTGATCACAAATCCCTTGCACGGAAAATCTGGATCAACAGTTTGAAAATTCCAAAAAGAGTTTGTTCAAAACATCAATTGGAATATTTCTCGACAAGGATGTCTTCTCACCTGTTTTGCGATAGTGGTTTTTTATAGGGGATGCACTCAATTCCCTACTAACCTGTGCCTAGGTTTTAGGTTCATTCGCAGCGCATACATTTTGATCGGTCGGGAGGTCTTCCACGGGACCGTAATGTTGGGCTTGAATATTGGTTTTCAAGGGGGACCCGCTTTGGAGTCGAGGCCATTGTATGAAAGTCTTCAACATCTGCTCCGGGTTTACAAGTCGAGAACCCTGCAAAATGAGAAAGAAATAGTCTTGCTCGTACCTCTTCGAGCTAAGCTATATGTTAACCCAAGTGTCTTAGTCAGAGAAGACTGTTTCAGGGTTATGATGTTGGTAAGATTGGGGACCGAAAAAGGCTTGTTTTTGGCCCAGAATTTATGAGGGGATTGACATTGGTGATCATTGCAAATTTGTCACATGTCTTTTCCATTCTGCATCTTCAGTTTTTGAGGTGTGCAACCGCTTTTGAGGTGTGCACAAGTCCTTTAGAGAGCGTCTCTTGTTGCATTAAGAAGGTTGACAACTCTGTCTGCACCTTTCCTCCGCGCTTGACATCATTTGGAGAGCAGTCTTTTTATCTGACTCCTTTAGGAATTTTCTCTTTTCCCATCCAAGTTTCACTGGGAATCAAGCAAACAGCTTGCACGAGCATCGGCCTCGCTTTTACCAGGCACTTTGCTTTTTCTTGATGCGGTGGATTTTTCTCATTCATTTTTGGAATCCCGCTTTTTTCTCATCTTCATGGGATCATGTTAGACATATAGTCTAAACATGCTTTAAATATCAGTCCGGGAATTCTCTTCGTAATCCTTGAGTCTTGAACTCTTCCATTTTTGAAGTGGTGTGGCATCCGTCTTGGAATGATCACCAATGGGTTCATGAAATGAATTTGCAGGCTCAAGTTGGCTGTGCAAATGATAAACGTGTGTGGGATAGAGAAATGAACGCTTCTCGTCATCCTATGGCACTTGGATTACCATATAAACAACACACAAAGATTGATGTTAGTCCGAGCAAGAAAATTTCTAACCATTTCCTCCTGATGCTGCTGGACTTACTCCTGTTTTGCCCCGATGTGGGGTGGTTCTTGACAGGGTTGAGAATGAAAATCGCCGTTCAAAGGGGTTATCAACGGTCACCTGTAGTGTTTGGGGGATATGAAACGAATGCCTCCGTCGTCCCAATCCAAGTAATTGCTGCGAATAATCCCTACTTCCGTAGGTCCAAATTTTGCTATCTGATCCGCTCCACTCCTCTCTCAAGTGTGTAGAGGACGTGTTTGGATTTAGGCTTTGCCTCTCGCCTTTGAGGAAGCGCCCTTTTGATTGTTTTGAACAATTTTTTATTGGAAAAATCTCTTTCATTTTCTCCAGAAATTTTACCCGTCAAAAGGGATTTTTATGATGCCCCACGCATGTTCTTATTCATGTTCAAACAACCTCCTGTTTCAAAACATGAATGCCAATGAAATTTGAATTCTATGTCTTTTCTAGACATTAGATTCTGAAAGCTTTTCTTTTTATTTAACACCTTCAACGGATTGGGGAAAGGGATACTTACCTGTCCCCCGCGGCTGGAGATCCCTGAAAATGCAGAGAAAACATGTTATTGTACGTTCACGAATTTTTCAAAAATTTAGAACGATACATCTTACCCTTGGTCGTGTACTCCAACGGGTAATTCATGGGGTATGAAAACCTGTTTTGCCTTGATGGCGATCCCCTGTCAAAGACGGGAATTAGGCGTCAGTTTGCGTTCCAAAATTCAAGGCAAATTGGAACGATACAGCCTTATTCTTGTTTTGTGTTTCCATTTGAGCACAAATGCGCGGCTTGCAGAAATTGGCCATCTATATTGTGGCCCTGATTCCTCCGTTTGGTTGGCGAAAAATCCTTCTCGAGGATTTGCCATAGAGGAGATCCATTTGTGATTTTGGACGCATTCCAGCGCCGCTCTTCATAGTTCCTTTTGTTCAAGAAAAATGAAATTTTTATCAGAATGCATGTCAAAGCATGAAGTGTGGAAGTGATACTTTTTACCATCCACTAGGTCTTATGATCAAAGACCATCTTCTGGAATCTTGACTTCTAAGGCCAATGATTCAATTCGCCTCCCTGTTAGCACGCTCTTTTCATTTGAGGCTTTCGGCGCCAACGACTTCCTGCAAAATGAGTAAAAACTCATGTTAGGCATGTGGTCTTCGAAGACCAAATTGGAACGATACAAGGTTACCGTTCACCCAAATTCGTATCTTGGGGTTTGATTCTGATGCGGACGACTCTGTTATTGCGTCCATTGACTTTGTCAGAGGAGAAACGTCATTCTTTGTCCGGCGCACAAATGATTCACTTGCCCCTGTTGGGTGTGATTTGTCGTAGCTAGGTGACGCTTGCCCCAGCTAACTTCATTCATGCATTTTGTTGCAATCCCCATCCTCTTTGGGGGTGTCTTTTCTCTTGGGATTCATGATGACGTCTTACTGATGTATTCCCTTCTTTCGCCGATTATTGACGCTTCTCATTTGATGGGGGTCGTTTCAATATCGTATATTGATGTGGATGATGAGTATTGCTTCATCTCGTCTGCATTTGTGGGTGTTGTTCGTGAGATGATTCCTGATTACTTCCAAAACTGCTTTGCCCCAGTTGGGCGGTGTTCGTCTTGGCAACATGCCTTAGCACTTTCCGTGTTTGTTGGCAATTTTCAATTCAATTTTGACAACGTCCATGCACTCCCATGGGTTTCGTCGATTCTGATCTTCTATCTCAATTGTCAGAATCTTCAATTATTTTTATCCGTCTCTAGGTGGCTTGACGGCCTTGGGATTTGTCGTGTGGCGGTTTTGTGATTTCTCTCGATCATCGTCGCCATTTGAAGTATTTGATGTTTTCCTGTTGAAGAGAAGAGACCTCATGAGTAAAGGGCATGTATAATTGACTATTGGAGTCGATACAATTTACCCTTGAAAATTATCCTGCGGAACCGGCATTTCTCCCTTTGGGTTCTCTGTATGCAGGATATGTGCATGATATACATGATGCATATTAGGTATGCTTGCAACGAAAAATGAGTTCGAGCTTTTCACTCTATTCAGAGAAAGCATTTTTATCAGATGTGTCAATCTGCAAAACTTGAATTTTTCTTTTCAAGTGTTCTTTTCACGGAGATTTCTAAATGATGAGAAACTTCTTCAGGTTTTCTCAAAGGTTTTGTTCACAAATTGAGCCATTAGAATGCTCTTGAAAATATTTAGCCACAGTGCATGTCTGAGATGCCATGAAAACGGGTACTCCCTGTTTGTCATTGGAAAGCACTGCATCCTGAGTCCTCTGCTTTTGATCATCATCTGAGAGGAAAAGGAAGGATACGTCCTTTTACCAAATGGATGGCTCCGCTTTAATTGAAACGACTACGGATTTACTATCCCTGCTCTGGTCACTTTTGGCATCCAAGATGCTGGAAATTTTTCAGTGGTCCCATTCATTTTTGTCATCACCTGCAAGAATGGAAAACCATATCAACTCGTGAACCGGTCAATCCGATTTGGAACGGATACAACTTTTTCGACTTAGGGAGAGTCGATCCAAATTAGGTTGCCCCAGCTTCACGTTGTCTACTTAAGGCTCATCACAATAAATCCATCTTGTTTTTGCAAACCCAATGGGTGATGCCCGATGAAGGTGCACTCCTTTCCATTTTGTAGGGAAGGCAAGCTCCATTTTGTTGGTCTTTAACCATCTTATCCTGAGAGGAAGAGATATGAAATATTACGTCATTATCTGATTGAAAATCAATTAGGAATGACACGTCCTTATCCTTAATTCGGTTGCCCTGTCAAGAGGCATTTGCCCTCGTCAGTTGACTCTCCAAGGTGGTCCAGCGCTTTTCCATGTCATCCTGGTTCGTTTCAACTCGCGACTGATTCTTCACACAAGTTTTTGGATTTTGATTCATAAGCAGCGCTGAATGACCTTTTGGTTTCGAGGTGTACCAATCATTCACATACATACGCATGAGACCAGTGAGGTTTGACTCTAAGAATCAAGATAGGGTTTGGAACCTAAGGCCAAGGCTCCCACCTCAAGTTCTAGAAAGGGTAGATTCCATTGCACAACTATCGTTGCATTGGGACCCAATCCATAATTCGAAATGAGCGGAATTGAAAAGTGGATTACCCCGTGTTTTTCCTCACGGAGATTCCATTTTCAATCCCTTCTATTGTTTTCCTATAGGCGGCGCCCGGGGTTTTAGGCGCGATTGTGTGTGTTCATGTGTTGTGAGTATCACAATGCAAGTCATGCACAACAGTTTATCAATCGGCGCTTCAAATCATCCATACAACATACATTCCTACGCCAACCTGCATAAGACAATGTTAATCACGGACTACACCCCTTATCTCTCCAATCTGCAAAAACATATAACACCTACCATGAGCGGACTTACCTCACCTTCAAGAGCGCCTGCAGGGTTAGAAAAATCACTCAGCGTTTTAAATACGGCCTAAGTCCACTTGAGGTCTAGAACCATAGGTTCTAGAACAAGGTCCCCAGTGGAGTCGCCAGCTGTCGCGACCCGTCTGAAGCGGACGCGGCTAATGGATTACCCATCGCGGGCCTTCCCCCGCACAAGGGTGCAGATCGCGGGCTTTGGATCGGCGCGGGCCCTCCCAGGCCCATACCAAATCGCGGCGGGAGTATTTTTCAAAGGGATTCGACGATAACAGTCGATCGCTTTCGACCTTAGTGTGGTCGTGGTGGCATGTGCAACTTGTGCATGCATTTGGAGTCGCCACCGGTCTTTCTTGGAGGGTAGACCGGAAACCTTATTGACCGATTGGGAGAGATCGATCAATTCTGCGGAACCAGAGATTTTGAGTTCGGGGACTTGGTTACGTTGATGTCATTACCAACGCCCTTTCGGTACCTAACGCGAGTGATTTTCCCTAACTAGGATTTCATGCAGGCGCAATTTTGGGTGAGGTAAGTCTGACTTTGCACATTAACCAGTTTAACATGCTCACGTAATCATAATAAATAAATAGATGCCAATCACATAAACATCTATCCTACGTGGTGATCATGGAATTATGATTTAATGGGTCTCGAGCCAATGAGACCACATTTAATCATTTTAATATTTTAATAACGGAGAGCCGCTCTTCGCTTCTTCTTGGTTTCTTGAACTCTTCAAGAATCGGGCCCCAAAGAGCTCGCCGACTTAAAAGGCTCCTCCACGTAATCCTCGTAGCATTTACATCAACAATTGACTATGCTAAAAATAAAGATTACATGAAAAATAAAAGGAGTACGCAGCCTCCATTTAATAATCACAACCCCAAATATATAAATAATCACCATACATTCATACATACATCAATCACATTGATTAGGGATTTTTCCATGATCACCACCCTTCCACGTAAGTAATAAATTCACAATTTAAAACTTAGGAAGGCACAATAAAAATTCTACGTTGAATCATATTCAGAATTTTTACGTAAAATAATATAGCCATAAATTTTCGATTCAAAATTGATTTAGTCTCAATTTTTGCTACGTTGATTAATTTATCATATAAAATAATCAACCTCCATTAGCCATGTTAGACGAACAATTCGTTAATACATATTGGCCATAGTATTGCAAAAATTGCAAAAAATCAATTAAATGCACGAAAACACCTAAGGATCGGCTCTGATACCACTGTTGGGATCCACGTAACACGTAGCGGAAATAAATAACAACCCATACATGTATCTCCAGAGGCGTACTTCGTGCATTTCAATCGAAAAAAATCACAAAGCCTCAAAGGGAGTAAATAGATTACCTCTCGTAGCGTGCTTGAACGGATGTGTCGGTTCGATGTTCTTCGTTCTCAGCCTTCACAAGTGTTAGGCATCTAGTTCGGACGCACCACCAATTGACGAACGGGGAGACGACGAATAACTCCACAACAATTGTGCTAGCAATATGCGGAATCAATATTCCGAACTTAGTATATTTTGCTCACTCAAGATTATGAGAATATAGAGAGTGTTTGTGTTCTTCTCTCTAAGCTCTCAAAAATTTGCACACTCTACAAAATGTCTCTCCCCTCCCACCTCAAAACTCTTGCCATCCTTTTATAGCCAAAAATACCTTCCAATAAATTGTATTTAAAAATAGCACTAACAATTATAAATTCTATCTAAAAATAGCACTCACAAATAAATGACATTTAAAAATAGCACTAACAATAGCACTCACAATTTATAATACAAAAATGCTATTTAAAAATAGCAATAACAATAGCACTCACAATTTATAATACAAAAATGCTATTTAAAAATAGCACTAACAATTATAAATTCTATCTAATAATAGCACTCACAATTTATGATAAATAAATGCCATTTAAAAATAGCACTAACAATAGCACTCACAATTTATGATAAATAAATGTCATTTAAAAATAGCACTAACAATAGCACTCACAATTTATAATACAAAAAATGCTATTTAAAAATAGCACTAGCAATAGCACTCACAATACAAAAATGCTAAAAAAAAGGCACTAACAAAGGTGTTAAAAATAATAACCATTATTATTATTACAAGAGTTAAAGAGGTTACCAAACAGTACAAATATGCATAACATATAAATACGTATGACGTATAAATACATAGAGCATACGTATACATCCGTGAAACCGGGGACTAATTGAAAGAAAAATGTGCAATTAAGCCCTTTTGGTAAAAATTGATTAAATTGGAGGGCAAATTGACCTAATTGCACTTTAAGACTTTAGAATCCAATGTCATAGCTTATAAAAAGTGAGAATTGAAAACTAAAAGACTCGAAAATGATTTTTTTTTAGGCTCGGTTCGGGTTTATGTTTGTGAAGGAACATAGTGACCCGAGCCGAATTTTTGAGATTTAAAGTGACACACTTGAAGAGGAAATTAAAACAAAATTATCGAATATTTTTGGGTATTTTTCTGACCACGAATGGTATTTTTCTGATTTTTTGGGTATTTTTATAATTAAATAAACTCGAAAAATATTAAAAATACCGAAAAATATTTTTTGTTCAAAATTGGTTCCTAAGGTTAAACCAAGGCTTCCAAAGTTGATTTTGTGATTTTATGACCTTTTTTGATATTTTTAATTAATTTTAAAGAATAAAAATCACAATAATAAATGGTAAAAAAATCAGGTGTCAACATCGGTACCTAAGCTGAATGGTTTATCTGATCCTAGGGTTTCATACAGATGAGTGGGGTACAGATCCTAGATCTAGGAATTCATGCAGATGGGAATTACTACCCTATCAATCACAATCAATAGAAATAAGTGCGCAAATCAAGGAACCAATATATGCGGATAAAACACATGAAATCAGCATGGCATCCCTAATGAGGCCCTATTAGCCTAGAGAAATAGCAATCAAAGCTTAGGAGTGATTTTGACATGATTTGCCCATGAGGGGCAAAATCGTAATTTTGAACAATTCGGGGATAATTCATCTCAAAAAGGGTAAATCTGTCATTTTAGATGAATTGGGAAGTCAAAAGACAAGGGAAATAGGATTGGCCATCAATCCAATCCATTTCCTATTTTTCTGGAATTTCCAGGATTTTTCTGGAATTTAAAAATGATTTTACCCTCAGAGGGGTAAAATCGTCATTTTGGACAAAGATGAGAACTGAAAATCTCAAATATTAGGGTTGGTCGTCCACCTGACCCAAACCCTAATTTTAAGCAATTTTCAGAACTCGATTGAGACAAGAAAGATAATTTTCCCATTGAAGGGCAGAATCGTCATTTGGAAAAAAGGGGCGGGACTCGAAACCCAAACTTAAGAATTGATCGTCTAATCGACCCTAATTCTTACCTTGGCATTATCGGCCTTATCTTGCATACACAGCAGAGGTGACTTACCCCTAAAGGGTAATGTCGTCGAGTCTCGAAAGAACGGATAAGAAACCCCAAAAATAGGGTTGACCAGTTGTCTGTGGTCAATCCTCGATTTTTGGGGATTTCTGGAGTGTCTAGGATTTTTCCATATTTTTTTTGGAATTTTCTGGCATTTTCTAGCATTTTTTTGGATTTTCTGAAATTTTTCTGATTTTTTTTATTTTAAAATCATTTTCTGATTTTTTTTATTTAAAAAAAATGTTATTCGGGCCGGGTCGGGTGACCCAGCCCACGGCCCACGAGCGGGCGGCCCGGGCCGGACCCGGCCCCGCACCGAAACGGCGCCGTATCCATCTCCCCCGCTCAAATTTTTAAAATCCCGCCTAAATCGAATCAAAGGCTCTGATTGCGCCACGTGTCGGCTGATTGACGGTCTGATCTAGGGCTGGCAACTAACGGTCCAGATTGAAACTCCTGATCGAACTACAGCCGTCCGATCTAAGGGATTTTTAATTTTCGAAAAATATTTTTTTATTTCCGAAAAATAAGATCTTGACACGTGGCTACCTATCCACCGTTCGATCACTTCTTGTTGGTTGGTTATAACAACCGAGGCTGACGTGGCTGCCACGTGGGCGCCACGTCAGCGACACATCAGCGTTGACTGGTCAACTTTCGTTGACCAGTCAACAGACTCGCCGAGGAAGACGATCGGCGCCGGCTCTGTTTCGCCGGCGCCTCGTCGGAAGGTGATTTCTCCGCGCTCAGGCCACCAAATTGCTTGAAACTACCGCCATTCTTCTCGTTTTATCGAACTTCATCACATATATCAGACTTTTCATAGCAGAATCGAGTTTCATTTAATCGTCATCTTCAACCGAAGGTAAGCTCCGGCGGCTACCTATCCAAGCCATTTCTACCGTTGCTTAACTGATTAAACCGATTAGGAAGCATCACAAAGAGCCGAGAAGACTTACCTGGCCATCGCGAGGACTCAGTTCGACCTATAAGGAGCTATAGAACTCACGGCCAGTTGGTCAAGGTCGGGGGTTGACTCGGTGGTTTCAGACGCCAAACAAGCAAAAACGAAATGCAACGGAGATTAGCAGAGCTCATGGAACAGATTAAGACCAATAACAAGCAAAATGATCGACATAATCGTGAGATGCCATTGGAGGCCGAGCTCGAGTTCGAAGGTGTTTCTCACCTGTTTCAAGAGCGTCGGTGAATGTGAGTCGATCCGACGCGTTCTCCGGGTTGAGGCGAGGCTAATGGGAATGGCGGCGTCGAACGATGTCGTCCGGATCGTCAAGGATCCGAGCTCGAATCTCTCGAGCTCGGAGCTTCAATGGCCGCCGCCTTCTCTCTCTCTCTCTCTTCTCTCTCTCTTTTTTCGTCTGTTTCTCTCTCTCTGCCCCCACTCCTCTCACTGTGTCTCTCTGTTCGTTCTCCTCCTCCTCCCTCGCGAGCTCGTTCTCGCTCTCCTCGTCCGTTCTTTGCGCGAACAGCCTCTGGAGGAAGAAGATGAACAGTGACCGGGTCGCTGGGTCGGGCCCGTCCGACCCGTCAGACCCGGTTCACGAATAATGGCCAAATTAAACCGGTAATTGGTATTTTTTTTCGCAAAATTGAAGCTTCCAATGTTATTCACGGCATGATTTCTCTTTGGAAATGTGTTTTTTGTGACTAAAACACTTAGAATCATGGGAAAGCCCCAAAAATGAGATAGGATCCGAAACTAAATTTCGTCAAATTAGGGTGCTTAATGAAGGAATTGGCGTCAATTGAGCTCACCATTAGATTCAGGGGGTCGAATATTATAGGGAGGAAGCATTGGGGTTCTATGGGTGTCCCTCAGAAAAGTTTAATTTTAGAATTGGCATTATAGGGACTAAAATGAAAAGATTTTTATGCAATTAGGTCCCTAAGGCCAAAATTGATCAAATCAATGCACAATTGAACCGAATTGAAATGTCGGGTAATCAAGCTGAATGTCAAGATTCGGGAAATGCGAAGTATTGCAAATAAAAAGACTCAGAACATATTTTTTGACAAATTTAACCCTGTGTGTTACAAAGAAACACACAAAATTAAACTTGAATTTAGACTCTTGATGAGGTCAAAATGATAAGAAAATTAAAATAAAAATATTGACTATTTTCCTATATTTTTGTGACCTCAAATTCTATTTTTGTTGATTTTTCTAGTATTTTCCTATTTTCTAAAAATACTAAAAAATGTGAAAAATATGAAAAATTATTTTTTGGTCAAGAATGGTTCCTTGGGCTTGGCCAAGGCCACCAAAGTTGATTTTGTAATTTTTTGACTTTTTATGGATTTTTTGTGATTTTTCAAAAATAAAACTAAAAAAGATTTGGTCAAAAATCAGGTGTCAACAGCTGCCCCTCTTTGAGAGGAATCTCGTGAGAGGTTTCTCTCAAAGACAGATGACACCTGAGTCTAGACCGACTCGACTGGGGAAAAGAAAAACGAATCTTGATACTCAATCTTTCTTGTCCCGCTAATGAATGCTCTGCTTCTCATTCTTTTGCTGACGTGAGAGAGAAAGTAGAGAGACCCACCTGCTATTTACCTGTTGATCACCTGCCTGATGCTCGTGCGGCATGCGCGGTGTATAGTGGGTTCAAGTGAATACCTAGGGACTCGTCTTTTGAGTATCCTAGGGCGGTTAAACTCTAGCCTGTATGGTAGGCCGTACCAGAATGGGATTCCTATACTTGACAAGAACCTGTGAATGACGTACCCAGTCTCTTAGGGATTGTCGGGGTTCTGATCCGTATGGTGGATCAGACCATGAATAGGACTCCTTTCTGCTAGGAACCTATAGATGACGCACCCAGTCTCTTAGGGATTGTCAGAAGTTTTGATCCGTATGGTGGATCAGACCATGAATAGGACTCCTCTCTGCTAGGAACCTATGGATGACGCACCCAGTCTCTTAGGGATTGTCAGAAGTTTTGATCCGTATGGTGGATCAGACCATGAATAGGACTCCTCTCTGTTAGGAACCTATGGATGACGCACCCAGTCTCTTAGGGATTGTCGGACATTTTGATCCTTCAGGGGGATCAGGCCGAGAATAGGATTCCTTTCTGCTAGGAACCTATGGATGACGCACCCAGTCTCTTAAGGATTGTCGAACATTTTGATCCTATATTCTAAGGAATTAACTAGGATTTATACAAATGAGGTGTGCCTGACCTTGAGGCTTTACCAAATGGGCTATTCTGGGTTTAGGGGTTACCTAGAACCTCATAGAAAGCTGATTCTGAAAATTGTCCTTTCGACACGCAAGGCGTTATTCTGGGATTTGGGGATTCCAAGTATCCTGCAGAGAACTTAAACCTGCAAAAACTTTGATAAGATTCTTCTGGGATCTAAGGGCTACCTGAGATCTCGCAGAAAGACTATCTTGAATGTTGTCCTTTCGACATTGAAGATGACATTCTGGGACCTGGGAGCTCCAGGTATCCTGCAGAAAGTTTCAACCTGTAACACTGGGATCTCACACAGGGAGATAATTTCAAACATTGTCCTTTTGACATGGGAGGTGACATTCTGGGACCTGGGTACTCCAGGCATCCTGCAGAAAGATCAAACCTGAAATATTGGAATCTCACATAGGGAGATAATTTTAAACATTGTCCTTTTGACATGGGAGGTGACATTCTGAGACCTGGGAGCTCCAGGCATCCTGCAGAAAGATCAAACCTGTAAATTTGAAATCTCACAGAGGGATGATTTCGGAGATTGTCCTTTTGACATTGAATGTGACATTCTGGGATCTGGGGACTCCAGGTATCCGTCAGAAGCTCAGGCATATAAACTCTCCTTCTTAGAGAAATGTGTCATTTTGAGACCAAGAGAAGTTGTGCTCTTCTGAGATATGGGATTGCCAGGAATTCTGCAGAAGTTTAGACATGTTAAACGCTTCTCACCAAGAGTGATACAAGCCATTTTAGGAGCTGAAGTCATCAAGAATCTTGTAGAAGCTCCAATCTGAAAATTTTCTTACCAAAGGCACATCAATGGTCTTTAAGTTATATCTGATGTCAAACTGACGGTACTTTATGACTTATATCATAGTCATGAAAAAATTTCAATGAATGCATTATGATGCTGGAGGTTATCCAAAATACCTTGCAACATACGAAAGTGATCAAAAATTCCTTGTGGGGAAAGTTTGAAACAAACAATCTGAAATTACCAAAAGAGTTTGGTTAAAATGTCCAACGGAGTATTCTCATCAAAGAGGACTTCTCACCGCTTTGAGATAATGGTCTTTTACCAAGAATGCGCTCGAACTTCCTATCAAACCTGTGCCTAGGGTTCAGGATCATTCGCAGTGGATACACCTCGATCGATCAGGAGGACTTCCAAGGGACCGTAATGTTGGGCTTGGTCAACGGTTTTCAAATGGGGACTTGCGTGCAAGTCAAGGCTTTCGAAGAGAAGTCTTCAATATCTGCTCCAGGTTTACAAGTCAAGAGACCTGCAAAATGAGAAAGAAATAATCTTGCTCGAACTTCTTCGAGCTAAGCTTAGACATTAAACCCTATGTCAATCCATGTGCCTTAATCAGAAAAGGCTTTTCAGGGTTGTAACGTAGGTAGGATTGGGGACCCAAAAAAGGATTATTTTTGGCTCAGAATACGCGAAGGGTTTAACATTGGTGATCACTGCAGGTTTGCCGCCGATCTTGTCCCTTCTGGTTCAAAGAGTGTCTTCAGTCTTTGAAGTGCATTGATAGTCTTTGAAGAGCATTGTCAGCCTTCGAAGCGCACGTTTGTCTTTAGAGAACATATCTCTCTCATGTTGAGACGGTGTCAACATCTTGTCTACACTTTCATTATCTGAGTGTGACATGATTTGGGGGCATCTTTCGCAGTCTAGCTCCCTTGGAACTTTCTTTTACAATCTGATCTCACTAGTGACCTATACAAAGGTATCATGCCATCTTTTGGCATTTACAAGATTAAACACATGATTCACAAGTGTACAAGTATTTGGATGGGCATTGGCCTTGCTTTTACCAGGCACTTTGCTTTTTCTTGATACCCAAGATTGAATTTTTCTCTCTTCTTTCTTTTTGAGATCCCATCTTTTCTTTTCTTTTGGGGATCAGAATTTTCAAATGAATGTGCTAGATGTACAGCTTGAATCTCAGCACTCAAACATTAATCTAGGAATTTTTCACAAATCCTGTGTTTTGAACTCTTCCGCTCTTGAAGTGACGTCGCTTCCGTCTTGGAATATGCAATGATCACCAACGGGTTTGTGAAACGAGCGTATAGGCTCAACTGGGCTGTGCAAAGGGTAAAAGTGTATAGGATAGAGAAACGAATGCTTTTCGTCATTTTAAAGCACCTGAATTACCATAGAAGTTAAAATGACAAGCAACACACGAAGATTGATGCAAGTCTGAGCAAGAGAACTTCTAACCATTTACCTCCTGATACATCCGGACGTACCTCCAGTTTGCCCCATTGTGGGGTGGTTCTTGACAGGGGTATAGAATGAAATCGTCGTTCAAAGGGTTATCAATGGTCACCTGTAGTGTTTATGATAGAGAAACGAATGCCTCCGTCGTCTCAATCCATGTAATCACTGCGAATAACCTTTACGTCCGTAGGTCAAGGTCTTGCTATCCTTACCACTCCACTTATCTCTTAAGTGTGTATGGGACGTGTTCGGACCAGGCTTGCCTCTTGTCTGAGGAAACATCCTTTTGAACGGTTTAAGCAACTTTTATTGGAAAAGTTCATTTTGCTTTCTCCAAAACTTATCCTCCAAGGGGATTTATGATGCACAATGTATATTTCAACCATGTTTAGATAACCTCCAAGTTTAAACGTGAGTGCCAATGCCATGACTGTGAGAATTTTGCATTTTTATTGACATGATAATTGAATGCATGCTAGATTCCAAGAAGCCTTTCAAATTCTAGCAATAAAGATCCCGACAGTCTTAAAACCTAAGAGGTTGGGAAAGGAATACTTACCTGCCCAGCGCGGCTAGGGATCCCTGAAAAACATAAAAGGGATATGTCGGTGTATGCTCTCGAATTTCAGAAAATTAGAACGATACACCTTACCCTTGATCATGCACTCCAATGGAAGTGGATAGATTCATGAAAATCTGCATTTTTCTTAACAACACAAGATGGTTAAGTTGTTCTAAAAATTTCTTGAAATTCTCAGTCTTTGGAGAAAAAGGACGTGCACCTGACCCCCACGACAGTAAGTCCTCTTGATCATGCATTCCAATCTGAACGCCAATATGTAGATTATAGAAAACGGTCATTTCGACCTATAGCGATGACGCCTTCGTCTGATTGGGGCAATGAATCCTGCTCGATGGCTTCATTCATCTTTGGAACGTGCCCCATGCCATTCTTCGGAGTTCCTTATTTAAGGAAAAATGAATTCTTATCAAAATGTATGCTAAAACATGTGGTGTGGAAGCGATACTTTTTACCCTCCACTTGATCTTATAGCCAAAGATCATTTCTTGAATGCTTGACTTCCAAAGCTGTTATCTCCAAAGGTCACCTCGCCTTGAAGTTGAGTCGGCAAGTTCTTTCCCTCTGAATCCTTTTGAATGCCAATAATTTTCTGTTGAGATTAGGGCAAATTCATATTAGGAGAAAGATCATTTGAAGATCAAATTAGAACGACACAAAGTTACCCTTCACTCAAGTTCGTATATTGAGGTTTGACTTTGATGTGAACGACTCCTCTATCACGTTCATTGATCCTGCTGGGAATGAAATGCCGCTTTTTCCTCCAGTCGCATAGACGATTCGCTTACCCCAGTTAGGCATGACTTGTCATGGCTAGGTAATGCTTGCCCCAGCTAAATGGCTTTGTTCATTTTTGCATTTTCATGCAATACCCTGTCCAATTTGGGTTATCTCTTACTTGGATCTTCACTTTACTTTTCACCTTCAAAGTGTCATCCTTCCAATGCTTTGAGAAAGTCGTTTGTTTCATGTATCTTTGTCACTTGTGACCATCCTTGTGATGTTCTCCTCTTTGTTGGACTCCTGATAATGTCCTAATGGCGTATTCTGCCACAGAAAGAAATAATTTTGCATTAGCAAATGCAAGAAAAAGGAATAAATTGGATACGACACCCAACTACCCTTCTTTTGTCAATTGTCGACATTTATCTCTTGATTGAGTCCATTCCAATATTGTATGCTGATATGGACAATATTCGTCGAATCCCTCCATCCATGCTTGAAGGTGTTGATAACATCAACAATCCATTTGCCCTAGTTGGGCGACGTTTACCTTGGCCAAATGCCTTAGCACTTTTCGTATCATTTGACGATTTCCAATCCTATTTGAAGAGGTCTTTGTACCTGTACATGAAGCAATGAGTATTCATCCATGTTTAACTTTACATAAATCACCAAGGAACGTGATACTCCCTTTGAGGTATTTGCATTTCCATTGATCAAGGAAATCGTCTCTTTTGGTTGCTTTGCCCTAGTAGGGCATGTCTTGATGCTTGTCGTCTTTGATCTTGATGACTTGCTCCAATACGCTATCTTGGTGGCGCATGAGAATCTTGCCCCCAGCTTGGTCTCTTGACAGGAAAGGAGGGGCTTGCCCTAATGAACCTTCTTTGCTGGTTTTGGTTATTTAACTCAACCATCTGAATCTTCAATCACTTTTATCTACCTCTTGGTAGCTCGACATCTTCGGAATTTATCGCATGACATCTTAGCGACTTTCTCAGTAATTCTGTAAACCTGAGTCTTTCATCTCGGGATAAATGTCCACTGATCTTGACTTCTTTGATATTCTCAGTATCCCCCAAATTAACAGTAACCGGCTCTTCCGAAGAAGGAGGCGTTGATTCCTCAAAGGCATTCCATTCTCTGCGGATAGACGCGTATCCTTCATCCTCATCTTCTTCCTCCGTCCCATTGTCCCAATGGACTGCCTTAGGATCGTACTTTTCTATTGGAGGGATTTGTATGGTTATTGTCTTCGGACAAGATGCTTCAAGTTCAGCTGTGTCGTCTTCTTTTTCTTCCGGCAATCGAATCACGACAAGCTTGACTAGACAATCTTCTACCTTATTCAAGCTGTCAAGCTCTTCCAGTTTAATTACCACAGTCGTAGCGGTTTCAATCATTGACATAGTGTTGTCAAGGTCCCTTGAGGAGATTTCGTCTCTCAATCGTCAATGTCGGTCATCGTCACCTAACACTGCTGATGTGGCAGATCTCGGGTATTCTCTTTCAGCTAAACCCTGCTGTTGATTCTTTGGTCTCTTTGTTTCAGCATACTGCTTTGTGCTAAGCTTAGTAACCCTTACTTGGTCAAGGATGACTCAGGTTCTTTTGAAAAAGGCCTTTTCAGGTTGAACGGGATCATCCATGCATCCCCATCCGTCTGATATGATATCTTCCACTATCTGATAGCAGCTAGGGGGAGCAGAGTACTCCACTTTAAAGTTGTATCCTCCAGAGTCCTGACCCAGGTTGTCTATAATTTCACCTATTTCAGGTGCGTTAGCCATGAATCTGCGATCTGCTAGACTTCGCCTCTTGGCTTCCAGTTCGTCCTCTTCGAATTCTTCTTCTGATTAAGTGACCGGCCCAAGATTGTCTACCAGATTCTTGTACGGGATGTCCCGGGTGCTACCCCGCTCAGTTTTGATCATGAAATGGCTTCCTTCCAAAGATGGAGAAGCTTCGACCCCTTCGAATTCTTTATCGGTAATATCGGACATTATCCCCAAGCTCCTCATCTTGGCGATACATGGCTTCTTTACGTCGGTAGAGATCTCTCCTGCTTTTGGGTATGACGAAGCGGTTGCTAGAAGGTCGGTCAGCTTAGGCATGTCCACCTTTAGCTGGAGGTGATTTTCCTCATCTTCGGTGAATATTGCCCATGTTGCTTGAGGATCAGGGAGCGAGCTTTCTTGTACGTTTGGAGCCACGTTGTCAAATTTCAGAATCTGACTTGTCAATCTAAGCTTGTACCCCCAGCTTAAGGATATAGTAGTCATCCACATTATGTCCCATTTCGCCTATATGGTAGACACAAGTCTGGCTCTTGTCAAAACCATGATACTTAACCGGATTTGTCCTAGGTGGTTCCTTTGCCACCAAATGTTGTTCTAGCAACATCGGGAGTAGCTTGGACAAAAGCCTCGGGAGCTAAGAGAATTGCTTTTGAGGTTGCCTCTTTCTGGGCCTTACCCTCTTGGTGCCGACCATGATGATCCTTCCTTGGTCTGATTAGAATTGTTAAGCACCTAGGGTTTATGGGGGCCTAGTATGAATGCTATTTCGAACCCGGCCTCTTTACCCTTTTTCAGGGGATACTGTTTTCTGGCAGAAGCTTCATGAGGCCTCCTTTCTCTTGAGGTCCGTTCGAGCCTTTCAGCCACCTTTATCAAGTGTGCGAAGGTCTGACATCCCTGAGGTGTTCAACCTGTCGAAGTATTCGTAGGGGAATGCCTTCAGGAACAAATCAATCAGCTCGTCTTCGGGGATTGACGGCTTTACTTGGGTTGCCAAAGCTCGCCATCTCTAGGCGTATGTTCTAATCAACTAGCCCATTGTCTTCGAGGTTCGCAACAAATCTTCTCTTGTCGGGGCCGTAGCCGTGTTGAACTTATACTGCCTGAGGAAGTCCTCTGCAAGATCCTCTCATCTATCATAATCTTCTAGGTCCAGCTTGATGAACTAGGCGAGAGCGGCGCCAGCCAGACTCTCTTAGAATGTGTTCATTAGTAACGGGACATAGTCTGAATACTGCGCCATCTTGCGTAGATAATATTTGAGGTAAGCACGGGGATAGCCTGTCCCATTATACTTCCTCACGAAGTCTGGTTCCTCGTAGTCAGGAGGAGTCTCCACCTTGGCGAAGGGGGATATCTTGTCTAAACGAGCCAACTCATAACCTTGGCTGCTCAAGCATTCTTCGATCTTGGCTAATCTCTTAGCCTCCACCTTGATTTTTACGGTCTGCTTCCCCTTTTTCCTCATTCTCGAGGTTGATAACAACATGGGACGCTTTTTGTTGCGACGGGGTGTTCGGCTCACGGATATCCTCCTCCGCCCGTTGAGTATTTCCCGTCGTTTCTTTATCAGCTATATCGGGTGCAAGTGATGGATTTGAGTTTTTTAGGAACCACTGTCTGTCTGGCTTGGGAGGCTTCCGGCATTGCCTTAATATCAGCCATCATAGTTGCCATTGAACTATTTGATATTTCCCTATCAAAGGAAAGAAGGTTCGTGTCAGAACAGCATACAAAATGGGCAATTGGAATTGATACAATTTACCCTTCGTTCCTTGGGTCTTGGCATTTTCCTTTCACTTAGATTCTTTTGCCTTGACCTGTCGACATCTTTCATATAAGTGATGCATGCATGATATGTATGATGCAAGTGATCTAAGATGATTCATGTTTGCAACGAAAAATGGATTCGTGCCTTTCACTCTGTTCACAGAGGGCATTTCTTATCAAGCATGTCAATCTATAAAGTTTGAATTCTTTCTTTTCGAATGCTCTTTTCAAAGAGACTTCTAACTGTTAAGAAACTTTTTCAAGTTTTCTCGAGAATTTTGTTCGCAGATTGAGCCATTATGACGCTCTTGAAATCATCTATCCTAAATGCATGTGTGAGATGATATGAAAAGCGGGTACTCCATGTTCTGTCATCTCGTTGCTTCTTGGGTGTCTTGACTTTGTTTATCACCTGAGAGGAAAAAGATAGGAAATATCATTTCCACATCTGATTGAAACTTATTTAGGAACGATACGTCCTTTTCTACCAAGAGGGATGGCTCGGCGTTGTTCCTCTCGGAAGGGTTGTTGCTGTGGCGAAACGCTTTTTGTATTCCATGGACGGATTTCATTCCATTATGTTCCATGAGTGATAACCATCGTTTCGGGGACTCGCCTCACGTATCACCATGATGAATCTGATGTCTTCGACTTGGTCATGCTTTCTGGATAGGGGAATGATTTGCCCCACAGCAACTGAGTAGTCCACCTTGAATTAGCTGATTTAGCCATATGAAGCCCCATTGTATCGCGCTAACGCCTTCCCTGTTGGTTGAGTCAATCACTTCCATGTCAGGTGATTTTGACGTTTGACATTCTTCAATCTATTCTGACACATGTCTTCTACTATCATTCTCTGTATATGAAAGAGAAACATCTCAGTCATTTGTATGAAATGGAATCAGAATAAGGGACAATTTACTCCCTTTTGTGAGAACATAGGATGAAACTTCATCGTAATTATCCGAAGGTCTCGGCATTTGATGTTGTACGATGTTCGACACTATTTGGGTTCTGTCACTCTCCTTCTTGAGGTTGGGTGACCTTTCGCCACTTTCGCTCTATTGATGCATTTCAATCTGTTTAAAGAGGAAGAAAAAAGGTTCGACTTTTGATTATGAAAATCAATTACTAAAACAAGTACTCCCTCTTGATTCAAAGATGGGCAACGATCATCTCTTCATGGTCTTTTCGATTTGTCATGACTTCATGCCATTCCTCAAGCACCCTACTACTCGAGATTCACAAGTATAAATTTATCTCTATTTGTGTACATTTACACCTTGAAGTGTTGCTTCGCAAAGAAGCATTCGGTTTTCTTCATCCCTACATATAGAAAAGGAGATGATCATTTCATATCTTAAGAGGTTTGAAATGAGGAACGATATACACCCTTTTGTGGTTGAGTGATCATCAATCTTTTGATGAGGGACACGAGTATTTGTACTCCTTGAGACGTGCTTCAATTGGCGATCATGCCATGTCACATTGGCCTCCAGTTTTGAGGGTCCACAATTGAGTCTTCTTTAAAGGGACAAATGTCGACCTCACACAATCCTTTTATTTCACCTACATGACATGTGGAAGGAATATGTCAATTGTTGCACAACAGGCTCTAATTGAAACGATAACAGATTTACTATCCCCATAGTATATTTCCTCGGCTCCTATCATTTTGAGCATCAGAGATGAAGGAATGTTCCTTAACGATCCTCATTCATCTTTTATAATCACCTGCAAGTGTGAGTGACCATGTCATTGTTTAAACAAATCAATTTAATTTGGAACGAATACACCCTTTTCAACTTAGAGAGGTCGATCCAAATCAGGCATGCCCCTTTTTCATGTTGTCTTGTTCTGGGCTTATCATTGTCGATTCATCTTATTTTGGAAACCCCATGGGTGGCTCCTGATGAAGACGCATCTCCTTTCATGTTACAGGGAAAACAAGCCTCGCATCATTGGCCTTCAGCCGTTTTGACCTGTTGGCAAAAGAAATAACCAAGCAAGTCAAGTATAACACTCGAAGTTTTTATTGGAACGATTACAGTTTTACCATCGTTTGATCATGTCTCGCATGCGAATAGATGAAGGAATCTTCAATAAATGTATGTCATGTATAACCTGTCAGAAAGGAGACACACTTAGCATTTTACATAGCAAAGACATCTCTCAATGAGGTCGCCTCTTATAATGAAAGCAAGGCGACAATACATATCCCATAATCCCTATTTACGGGCATCCGATGTCCGCCAAGATTTCAAGATAAGAGGATACGCCATTAAAAGATCGATCCATGGTCATCAATCAAACGCTCATTTAATCCCAAACGTTTAATACGCAAATGGGGGCATTAATCTTGAAAGATTGATTTGTGACATTTTTCTTGTGAAAATCATGTGATCTTTTTAAGAACTCACTACATAAAATGTGATTGCAAACATGGCCTTAACTTTATGCCCCAAAATCTTGAATTGGAAGAATTTTAGACAAAAAGAAATGTCATCTTAATCCATGATTGAAAATTTGGATGAACCATCTATTCCGTAGGGACGGTCTAGAAGTGTTCTCACTTTTGTATCTAAAATTCATTGTCAAAAATTTCATTTGTAAACTCAAATACTCAGGGCATTCGGTTGATTTCCATGAATTTCCTATCATGAAATTTCACTAGGAAATGAACAAGTAGAGGGAGAAATCATACTTACAGTGATCAGCGATTTTTTTTTTTTTTTGGTTTTAGGTATACCAACCTCTCACAGACATACGCATGAGACAAGTGGGTAGTATACTCTAAAAATCGAAAATCAGGTGAGGAACCTATGGCTCAGGCTCCCACGATCCACATGAGGCAGATTCCTCCCCAAGGGTACCTACCCAAGAGGGCTAGATATCGCCAATGCAGATGGTAGGCGGGAACGAATACGAAAGTCTCAAGTGCCATCAAACACAAGATCCTTTTCGCACCATTTCCCTATCTAAGGTAACCTAGAGGTGGTTGCAGTCGGGGTTTGACCGCCAGTGTGTGCGATGTGTCGTGATCATCACAATGCAAAGTCATGCACAGCAGTTTGTATCAAACACCGCTTCAGTAAATGCATAAAGTAAACATACATTCCCAACTCCAACCTGCAGGAAAAATGTCAACAATCACTCCACCCCTTATTTCTCCAATCTGCAAAAACATCTAACACAATGGTTAGTGTACGTACCTCACCTTCGAGAGCATCTGCAGAAAAATAAGGTCGGATAAACCAAACAACTTTTTAATCGGCTCAAGTCCTCTGGAATTCGTAACCAGAGATTCTGGGTTAGAATACGTCCCCAGCGGAGTCGCCAGTCTGTCGCAACCCTCCCCCTCGCGGAGGCGGGGAGCGGGCTAATGGGCCGCCCGATCGCTGGCTTGATCGGACGCGGGCCTCTCCCAAGGCCCATTACCCAAATCGCAACTGCTGGATATACGTGGTCGACCTTTAATGTGGTCTAGTGACATGTGATGAGTGTACATGCCAAGGAGTCGCCACCAATCGTTTCGTGGAGGGTACGATCGGAAACCCTATCGAATAGTTGGGAGTAGTCTATTCGATTCTGCGGAAACCAGAGAAGTGGGTTCGGGGACTTAGTTACGCCAACTGTCGAAGTTGACGCCCTTTCGGTACCTAAGCTGAATGGTTTATCTGATCCTAGGGTTTCATACAGATGAGTGGGGTACAGATCCTAGATCTAGGAATTCATGCAGATGGGAATTACTACCCTATCAATCACAATCAATAGAAATAAGTGCGCAAATCAAGGAACCAATATATGCGGATAAAACACATGAAATCAGCATGGCATCCCTAATGAGGCCCTATTAGCCTAGAGAAATAGCAATCAAAGCTTAGGAGTGATTTTGACATGATTTGCCCATGAGGGGCAAAATCGTAATTTTGAACAATTCGGGGATAATTCATCTCAAAAAGGGTAAATCTGTCATTTTAGATGAATTGGGAAGTCAAAAGACAAGGGAAATAGGATTGGCCATCAATCCAATCCATTTCCTATTTTTCTGGAATTTCCAGGATTTTTCTGGAATTTAAAAATGATTTTACCCTCAGAGGGGTAAAATCGTCATTTTGGACAAAGATGAGAACTGAAAATCTCAAATATTAGGGTTGGTCGTCCACCTGACCCAAACCCTAATTTTAAGCAATTTTCAGAACTCGATTGAGACAAGAAAGATAATTTTCCCATTGAAGGGCAGAATCGTCATTTGGAAAAAAGGGGCGGGACTCGAAACCCAAACTTAAGAATTGATCGTCTAATCGACCCTAATTCTTACCTTGGCATTATCGGCCTTATCTTGCATACACAGCAGAGGTGACTTACCCCTAAAGGGTAATGTCGTCGAGTCACGAAAGAACGGATAAGAAACCCCAAAAATAGGGTTGACCAGTTGTCTGTGGTCAATCCTCGATTTTTGGGGATTTCTGGAGTGTCTAGGATTTTTCCATATTTTTTTTTGGAATTTTCTGGCATTTTCTAGCATTTTTTTGGATTTTCTGAAATTTTTCTGATTTTTTTTATTTTAAAATCATTTTCTGATTTTTTTATTTAAAAAAAATGTTATTCGGGCCGGGTCGGGTGACCCAGCCCACGGCCCACGAGCGGGCGGCCCGGGCCGGACCCGGCCCCGCACCGAAACGGCGCCGTATCCATCTCCCCCGCTCAAATTTTTAAAATCCCGCCTAAATCGAATCAAAGGCTCTGATTGCGCCACGTGTCGGCTGATTGACGGTCTGATCTAGGGCTGGCAACTAACGGTCCAGATTGAAACTCCTGATCGAACTACAGCCGTCCGATCTAAGGGATTTTTAATTTTCGAAAAATATTTTTTTATTTCCGAAAAATAAGATCTTGACACGTGGCTACCTATCCACCGTTCGATCACTTCTTGTTGGTTGGTTATAACAACCGAGGCTGACGTGGCTGCCACGTGGGCGCCACGTCAGCGACACATCAGCGTTGACTGGTCAACTTTCGTTGACCAGTCAACAGACTCGACGAGGAAGACGATCGGCGCCGGCTCTGTTTCGCCGGCGCCTCGTCGGAAGGTGATTTCTTCGCACTCAGGCCACCAAATTGCTTGAAACTACCGCCATTCTTCTCGTTTTATCGAACTTCATCACATATATCAGACTTTTCATAGCATAATCGAGTTTCATTTAATCGTCATCTTCAACCGAAGGTAAGCTCCGGCGGCTACCTATCCAAGCCATTTCTACCGTTGCTTAACTGATTAAACCGATTAGGAAGCATCACAAGGAGCCGAGAAGACTTACCTGGCCATCGCGAGGACTCAGTTCGACCTATAAGGAGCTATAGAACTCACGGCCAGTTGGTCAAGGTCGGGGGTTGACTCGGTGGTTTCAGACGCCAAACAAGCAAAAACGAAATGCAACGGAGATTAGCAGAGCTCATGGAACAGATTAAGACCAATAACAAGCAAAATGATCGACATAATCGTGAGATGCCATTGGAGGCCGAGCTCGAGTTCGAAGGTGTTTCTCACCTGTTTCAAGAGCGTCGGTGAATGTGAGTCGATCCGACGCGTTCTCCGGGTTGAGGCGAGGCTAATGGGAATGGCGGCGTCGAACGATGTCGTCCGGATCGTCAAGGATCCGAGCTCGAATCTCTCGAGCTCGGAGCTTCAATGGCCGCCGCCTTCTCTCTCTCTCTCTCTCTCTTCTCTCTCTCTTTTTTCGTCTGTTTCTCTCTCTCTGCCCCCACTCCTCTCACTGTGTCTCTCTGTTCGTTCTCCTCCTCCTCCCTCGCGAGCTCGTTCTCGCTCTCCTCGTCCGTTCTTTGCGCGAACAGCCTCTGGAGGAAGAAGATGAACAGTGACCGGGTCGCTGGGTCGGGCCCGTCCGACCCGTCAGACCCGGTTCACGAATAATGACCAAATTAAACCGGTAATTGGTATTTTTTTCGCAAAATTGAAGCTTCCAATGTTATTCACGGCATGATTTCTCTTTGGAAATGTGTTTTTTGTGACTAAAACACTTAGAATCATGGGAAAGCCCCAAAAATGAGATAGGATCCGAAACTAAATTTCGTCAAATTAGGGTGCTTAATGAAGGAATTGGCGTCAATTGAGCTCACCATTAGATTCAGGGGGTCGAATATTATAGGGAGGAAGCATTGGGGTTCTATGGGTGTCCCTCAGAAAAGTTTAATTTTAGAATTGGCATTATAGGGACTAAAATGAAAAGATTTTTATGCAATTAGGTCCCTAAGGCCAAAATTGATCAAATCAATGCACAATTGAACCGAATTGAAATGTCGGGTAATCAAGCTGAATGTCAAGATTCGGGAAATGCGAAGTATTGCAAATAAAAAGACTCAGAACATATTTTTTGACAAATTTAACCCTGTGTGTTACAAAGAAACACACAAAATTAAACTTGAATTTAGACTCTTGATGAGGTCAAAATGATAAGAAAATTAAAATAAAAATATTGACTATTTTCCTATATTTTTGTGACCTCAAATTCTATTTTTGTTGATTTTTCTAGTATTTTCCTATTTTCTAAAAATACTAAAAAATGTGAAAAATATGAAAAATTATTTTTTGGTCAAGAATGGTTCCTTGGGCTTGGCCAAGGCCACCAAAGTTGATTTTGTAATTTTTTGACTTTTTATGGATTTTTTGTGATTTTTCAAAAATAAAACTAAAAAAGATTTGGTCAAAAATCAGGTGTCAACAGCTAACAGAAATTAGATTATAGGGAGACTGGGATAGGTGAAGGACATATGACAAAGAAAGATAGGGACTCAACTGAGCAACTCCCGTACTAGTAACCTGAGATTGGGAGCCATTTGCTAATGTAACCAAGTTTGACAATGAAGGAGACATATAATGAAATGAAGATAGCAAATTATAGTTACCAGTCATGTGATTGGTAGCTCTAGAGTCTATGACCCAAGAATCGGATGTCGTAGAAAACAAACAAGACGAACTACTTTTGGAAGTTTGTGCCAAAGTAGCGGTAGGACCTGAAGTTCTTGTCATTTGTTGAGAGTGAAGCAATGTATCATACTCAGCACGTGTCAATGTAATTGAATCTCCTACACTTTGTGTTGTACTCGAACTAGATGGAGTCAATGAAGGGGAAACAACAGAATTCTCCACTTCAGCATATGCGGCAAGAGGTGGTTTGAGCTCTGGATCAAGAGAATAATAATAAACTTCCGTATGACCAGATCTTTGACAATGATAACAATAGCGTGGACTTAGACTATTCCAAGAACTAATGGCACCGCGAGTGCTAGCCCCTCCATCGCGACCTCCACGGCTACCATTATAAAGAAAACCACGTCCACGAGCTCAGTAAACTCGACCACGACTCCCACGTTCATCAGGACCATGGGAAAGCATATCGCTCATCTCCACAGTTGGCATGGATGAAACTTTCTCAGTAACTGTAGAACAAAGAGCTTAAGAGAAGACTTCATCCACTGTGGGAAGTGAGCTCTGTGATGTAATGTGTTGCCTAAGAGACGAATAATGGGGGCCCAATGACTTAAGAAACAATATTGTCTACAGATCCTCTTGTCGCTTGGCCAAAACACGTGGATCATCCGAGGCAGGAAGATAAGTTCCCAAACGTTGACAAAGGGTAGTAAACTGAGCATAATGATCAAATAAAGATTGATCTCCACGCTGAATATCAAATAATGCTTCCCAAGTGTCACATACTCGCGTCATATTATTTTGGCCAGAATAGAGCAATGTACATTTCTCCCAAACCACCTTATCAGTCTTACACTGAATAAAGTGGGGACTAATCTCAAGATCCATGCTATTCCATAGAAGGGTTCGAATCATAGCATCTCTTGCAATCCACTTGGCAAGTTTCTCTTTCTCATATGGTCCTGGTGTGGTTGATGTAAGAAAATCAAGCTGTTCGGTGGCAGTAAGATGACTTCAACAGTCGTAGACCATGACATATAATTTCTGCCATCCAACTTGACAAATGTCCATTGAAAATGACCAAAAGGGGATCCAGAACTCGATCCGATAACCATTACTGAGTGAACAAGGAACTTGGTCCAGTCCAAACACAAAATAGAAGTCACAGTAGTGGAGTAAATGAGACTTGAAAATAATATATTAATCAGCCACAATAATTTCTTGAAACAGAAAATAGAGTTCAATCCACAGTAGCTCACAACTGCATTGTAACCAACGCAACTCCCACACAAAATACACTAACTTAGAGTATCTCCACTCCACTGATTTCAAGCACCTAAGAGCTGTCCAACACAAAAGTCAAAATTCCAAAACTTTGGACATCGCCAACAGAAGCACTTGTGAGACGAATTCTATGACATTTGCTGAGTAAGAAGACTGCCTTTCAACCACACCAGCAGAAACGAACGCAGTTGCAGTCATCATACAAAACAAAGCATCAAAGAAAGGACTCCAGTAGAAATGATATAATTCATTAGACCAAGGCTCATCTTGTGGTATCACCAGAGATAAGAAAACATCGACAACATCAAAGGTAGCTCAACTTCTGTACTCTCTAAGATGAGCTTGCTGGGTGGCGGAAGGCCTCAGATACCAGAACTGGGCTTGCTGACCTGCTGCTGACCTCGGCAGCGCCGGAGAGCCTCAGACCCGAACTCGCCAGGGTAGGCGACGATGTGTCTGGGTTTCCCAAGCCTACCAGACGTCGGACGAGACGGGATCTGGCCTTGGCGGCGTAATCGACGATGGGTCTGGGTTTCCTAGACCTACCCGACGTTGGACGAGGCAATATCTGGCCTTGTCGGCCTAGGCGACGCCGGACGACGCCAGATCTGGCCTCGTCGGCCCCGGCGACACCAGATCTGGCTCTCTTTTTTTTTTTGGCTTGGACGACCTCTGATTAGAGTTTCTGACGAGTTCTGGCTTTGGTGGGGGACAACAACAGTTGATTAAGTAGGACGGAGGATGACGGTGGCGGAGAGTGGTGGTTGGTGCTGAACGGTGGTAGATGACGGTGATAGGTGATTCACGATGGCTCTGATACCATGTTTTGTTTCAAAGGAGGAGGATTATTATTAATTAACTACGATTACAAGGATATATAAACTCAGGACATATAAAAGACATCAAATGACTATTCTGCCCTTATCCTTAATAGATTGAAATAAAGAGAACTTGGGAAGGGGAAAAAATGAAGCAAATGATTGAACAAAATGCCAAGAATCGAGCTTTCGGTTCTAGTGAAGGGTCTTCTGCGTCTGCAACATATGCCGAGGGGGAGTATAGAAAAAGATTGGTAAGTTTGTTAAACATGTTGTAAGTTAATTTAATTCAATTACTCATTCATGTTTCAATTTTGTAGGCACATGATTTGGGGACCCAACCGACATATGCAGTAACATTTAAACGCGTTTTTCAAAAGAAAGATAAGACGTGGGTTGGTGACCAAGCAAAATCTGTGATGGTACGAAAGGTTATACTTTCGATTTTATGGAAACTAGAAAGAAATCTATGAATGCTTTCAATATTTATGGCAATCACATATATAAAGTTATTTTGTTTTCATGTCTATTTTATTGAAGTAGGAAAAATATGATGAGCTTTTAATGAGTGCGGCTGGTGGCGGTGATGGTGGGGCTACGTCTGAGCTAGCAGCCAACAATACGGCAATATGGGTGGAGGTGTCGGGTGGGGTGAAGCGAAGAAAAATATATGGGTGGGGGAACTTGCCAAGGGAATTGGTCGCAAAGGATGGTGGAAGTTCATCCTCCAATGCTCCTCCTTCAAGGAGGAGACGACTTGATGAGGAAACGGCTCAACAAGTGAGCCGACTGACACTTGCGCTTGTAGAGAAGGACGAACAAATTAAAAGGCAAGAAGAACGAATGTCACATATGGATGACCAAATCAGATCTCTGCAGGCTCAAATGGCAATGGTCTTGCAAACCCTCAACATAAATCCAGCTCAGGTTCTTCCAATACCTCTGGCTAATCAAATAGGTCATGGGCACAACGATGAGCGGTGCAATGATGACGACATAGATGCTGAAGATCTTCTTCGTGATTAATTCCATAAACAAAGATATAAATGCACTGTCAAAGGAGGAGCAAATGGATGTTGTAGATAGGTATTTCCCCTCTTAAAGTGAACTAAAAGCTGCTTTTTGGACATGCTTCTTTTAGATTTTCCTTTCTTTACTTACAAAAAAAATGGACAAAGGACATGCTTTTTTGTTCAATTACAGCTTAGATGAACTTCATATCCTTCGTTTGTATGTTTGACAATGACATCTATTTCGTCGAATATACTACATTCTGGTGTAATGCTCTAAAGAATTTCAAGTTCATCTAGCCCTTTGGTTTTCAACTCTAGTTTTCTGTAATTTGGCTCTAGATTTATACATCTTTTCCCTTCTTCTTGACTGAATTAAGATTTTCGATTATTTCCATGCAGGTACTGCCACCACTTTGTGCTGAACTCCGGAATCTGGTGATGTAACTGATGATACTACCCATGGTTCTTACAATAGCAGAGTCTCAGGTACTAGGCCTCAGTCTTTAACTTTAGGAACAAATGTTGTACAGCAAGGATTATACGCTAGGTTTACAGATTGACTGCTTTTTCTGTAACTCTTCTTGCATACATTGTAAAATAAAAGAAATGGGGATAGAATTCTTTATTTTCCTTAAAAAGTGAAGTTTTATGAACCAAGAAAATGATTAATGGAGAATTTGTTACTCGCACTGCTGCTCGGGATACGATCTGATTTGCTTAGTCTATGATTCTCTCTTTATTTTCCATTCTGAAAGTAAATTGCTTGACCTTCTCACTTAGCAAGCATTTGGCACGGAGAGGTGTTCGTTAAATCTTTGATGGGGAAATGGTTTCCTCTATCAATGTCTTTATTCAGCTGGTGATTTGGATAAGGATTGATATATAATCAATTCTTTAACTGTTATTCCCCCTTTAGGATCAAAATTGACCTTTTTATTGCTGAAATAGTATCTGAAACTGTGGTTAATATTTGAGCAGTGATTGTCAAAGCAAGTAGCGGTCCAAGATATGTGGTTGGCTGCCGGCGCAAAGTGGATAAGGAGAAGTTGACGGCAGGGACTAGAGTTGTCCTTGATATGACAACCTTGACAATAATGCGAGCACTTCCTCGTGAGTACTGTTTTACAATAGTGCTTTGAATTGACAGGTTGATCCAGTTGTTTATAACATGCTCCATGAAGACCCTGGAAATGTGAGCTACTCTGCTGTAGGTGGCTTAGGTTGCGTATGGTAGCGTTTCTGTTTCAGGGAGCATTTTTTGAACAGAAACATTTTTTTGTGTTTCTGTTCAAAATTACGATTTTTAGGAAAAAAACGCGTTTGGTAATTTAAAAAAAAAACATTTTTTTCAGTCGCCGACCAGCGGCGGCGGCGGCGATCGGCGACCGGCGGCGGCGACCGGCGGCGGCGGCGGCGACCGGCGGCAACGGCGGCGACCGGCAACCGGCGGCTGCGACCGTCGGGGCAATCGACGGCGGTGGCGGCCGGCGACGGCGGACGGCGAACGGCGGCCGGCGACCGCGACGGCGTACGGCGGCCGGCGATCGCGGCCGACGACGGCGGCCGGAGACCGACGGCCGGCGACCGTCAACGGTCGGCTTTTAGCGAGGCGGTGAGTGGTAATCGCATCGGTGACGATAGATGGTGGTTTCAAAAGTGTTCCAAAAAGTGTTCTCAAATCCCAGAAGCAAGTTTTTTTTGTTCCTTCAAAAGTGTTCTTTGGCACAAAAGTGTTCCGCGGAACACTTTCGGAACATTTTTGAATCATACGCGTTTCTGCTCCAAAAGTGTTCCGGGAACACTTTTGGAACAGAAACAGTTTCCCCAGCCACCATCCATACGCAGCCTTATCTGCTCAAACTAGGGAACTGAGAGAATCTATTGAGCTGCCTCTGATGAATCCCGAACTCTTTATTAGAGTAGGAATAAAACCTCCCAAGGTGAGTAGTTGCTTTAGGCACTCTTTAAGAGGATCCTAGGTCGTACTCAGTGCAGGGAGGGGTTCCTCAGCAGCATTCTGATGGACAAATTCTGATCTCTCTCTCTCTCTCTCTCTCTCTCTCTCTCTATGTATGTATGTGTGTATTCTTTTATATGGCCCTCCTGGGACTGGGAAGACGCTGTTAGCCAGAGCAATTGTAAGTAATATAGATGCAAACTTTTTGAAGGTAAGATAATATATATTGATATGCTGCGAAGCTAAATCCTAGGTTAGAATTTTCTTTTCATGAAGTTTTTCTGTTTGATATTCACTCTTGTTTAAATGAAGGTTGTCTCAAGTGCCATTATCGATAAATATATTGGAGAGAGTGTGAGGTTGATAAGGGAGATGTTTGGATATGCACGTGATCATCAAGTAAGAAAACCAACTTGCTATCTACTTATATAATTCTTCCCGAGAAACCAATCACGAGATTTTTCTTTTGTTTGTGAAGCCCTGTATCATCTTTATGGATGAAATTGATGCCATTGGTGGACGGCGTTTCAGCGAGGGAACAAGCGCTGATCGTGAAATTCAAAGAACTTTGATGGAGTTACTGAATCAACTTGATGGATTTGATCAGTTGGGAAAGGTATCTTTTCCAGGCAACCACTCCATCTTTTATGCCTTGTGCAGAATAAGCAGTGTCTTTTGCGGTTGAAAAGCTCTCATTAATGACTGATATTAAGTACGATTATCATTTCGAGGGCGGGGGGAGATTGTGTGCGGAGAGATGTGGGGAGGGAATTTGCCATGTGCTATCTATATGTTGTAGATCAGGAAAGTCTTCTTTATGCTAAAAAAAAATAATCCTAATAACCAATTCTAGAGTGCTTAGGAACTTAATAGGCTTAAGTAGTAGAGTGATCTCATGCTTTCCTTCTGCATGCCAGAGACTTCTACCACTTCAATAGCATGTTATCTGTGAGAAGATCGTTATATATTGTTGTTGCCTCAATGTGCTGTTTGGTATGTCAATTGAATTGTTAGAGATCTGGGAAATACTTTTGCTACGTTCTCTCTTCTTCATTTCTGTGTTGTGTATGATATGCGGTGGAGCTCTCTTTAGGTTAAGCTCAAACAGATTTAATAGGTCTCTGTGGGTCTCGAATGTTTCTAGTTTCTGCTTCATTTTGTCTCTATGTAACTGCATAGTGAGATGGTCACAACTGGTTGGAAATTGGGTGCTTCCAGGTAAAAATGATAATGGCGACAAACAGACCGGACGTGCTCGATCCTGCATCTCTGCGACCAGGTCGATTCGACAGAAAAATAGAGATCCCACTGCCAAATGAGCAGTCAAGAATGGAGATCCTTAAGATCGACGCTGCTGGCATTGCCAAGCATGGAGAAATCGACTATGAGGCTGTCGTGAAGCTTGCACTTGCAGAGGTGAATTGTGTAGCTAATTTGTGGTTGCTAACTTTTATCCACAGCAAATTTATTTTCCTGGTTTATTTTTTTTATGGCTTTAGGCCTTTAACGGTGCTGATCTGCGTAATGTCTGCACTGAGGCTGGAATGTCTGCCGTACGTGTAGAACGTGATTATGTCATTCATGAAGATTATAACATCTGTCCTTGAATATTTACGTCTTGTTACTTGCTTACTCAATGGTAAATATAAATTCTAGAAATTAATTTTGCTTTTAATTATATTTAAAATCGAAAAATGAAAAAAATTATTTTACCATACGATATCACAAACTATAAAATGGTCTCGTCCTGGTCGTCGCTAAATTCATCGCTGACGAATAAACAAAAATTTGTAGCCAAAAAAAAAATTATGCCATCGCTAATTTTAGCCGCTTCGTTGTTATTTTCGTCGCAAATCACCTTAGGCACGAAATTCTTCGTCGCAAATGCCGAACATTCGTCGCACGAATTTAGCTACGCAATTCAGCGACGAAGATAATTTTCGTCGCCAAATCTTTGAACAACAATGTGGCATCAGCGACTAAATTGGCCCCGAGATGTGTCGTTGCAAATAACCGACGAAAATAATTCATCACGAAGGTTCTCGCAAGTTAGCGACGACACCAATTAATGTAGCTATATTTTGTGACGATGAATTGGCGACGAATAAGAATTTCGTCGCGAACTTCGTTGCCAATTTGCGACGAAAGAGTTCGTCAATGAATCATTTGCCGCTAATTTGCTACGAAATGTATTCCGTCGCTAAATTAGCGACGATTAGGGTTTTTTGTCGCTAGTTTGCCATGGATGTACTCCGTCGCAAAGTTTGTCGCTGATTTGCGTCGGACATTTTCGTCACTAATTTGCGACGAATTTTTCGTCGCAAATTAGCGACGAATCGTCAAACTTTCGTCGCGAAATTTTGCAACGCCGTTTTAGCAACGAATTTTGTTTGGTCGCAAAATCAATTAGCGACAAATTTTGCTAAAATTGTCATCGCAAATTTCGTGGCTAAAACCTTGGGTTTTTTTATTTTTATTTTTATTTTTAATGGAGATCAAGCTATAAAAGGTTCAAATTTACCTTACCAAAAAAAAAAAAAAAAAGCTATAAAAGGTAGAGAAAGTCCTACTTTTAATGTAAAAAACATGAGATTGTGGCCCATGGATCCTCCTCCTATGCTACCTTAATTCGTTGACACTGCAAGAGTCGCCAATTGAAGTCAGCCTAAAATATTCATGATTTCAAAAGGTATAGAGATCAATTGCATCATTCTCTGGTGCTTCTGTGATGTGGGGAAACCTTCTAAACAATTGCGTCATTTTAATGAGTACAAATATGCGGCTGAAGGGTTACTTGCAAAGATGGATAAGAAGGGGTTTGCTATTACTATGCATCATTACACGAACTTAGTGAGCAACTACTTTCACAATTCTCAATTTGCGAAAATTTGCTTTCGCGTGCCGGATGAGATGGGAAAAAAGAGAAAGAAGAAGATAGATTTTCGAATTGATATTGTCTGTTTCAATGTGATGCTACTCGGATATTCCCGTGCCGGGCTTGTGTAGAAGGTGAATGAGGTTCCAGAGCAAATGAACCTTTGGCTTAAACAAAATTGTCTTTCGGGGCTGCTATTTTTCAAGGGGGGTGGAGAGAGTTGAAGAGCTCTCTCGGATGTTGAAGGCAAAAACAATGGTATCGCCGATATCGGGCTGTAGCCTAAACGTCCATCATGAAAATGAGAACAACAATGTTGCGTCAACGCCTAAAGTCGGTCGTTACCGTCAGCATTTGGTGCTCTCTCGATAGCTTTAATAGTTCACTGAAAGCCTTTTCTTTGATCACTTGTTGCGTTTGAGAGAGATTGGGAATGCAGGCGGTCGTTAGGCTAGGCTTGATCCTGGTTCCGAAAAATATCAAGGTTGGTCTTTTGATTTTGTGATTTTGTCGCGACCCACCTTGATCTCTCTAACGTATGAAAGGGTGGGCTAATGGATTGCCAAAGCCTCAATGACGGGCTTTGGCTCGGGCCCTCCCAGGTTCGTGCCAAATCGCGACGGGATAAAAATCGAGATTCAATCTTAGTGTGATCGAGTGACATATGTATTTGTACATGCAAAAGGAGTCGTCACTAGTCTTTGGGAAAGTAGATAAGAAACCTTATCGAGCAACCGTGAGAAACCGTTCAATTCTACGCAACCAGATATTTTTTTTGGGTTCAGGGACTTGGTTACGGTGTTTCCTCTAACGCCCTTTCAGTACAGAAATTGAGTATTTTTTTTAAATGTGCTCGTGCATGTGTGAGTCTATCCTATCAATCACATCCAAAGCATGTAATGTGCGCCATCAAGGAATCAATGGCAAGGGAGATAAATAGCATCATGAAACCCCAATAAGCCCTAAGGGCTTATAGCGATATCCAAATGGGGTTTCGATTTAAGAATACCATAAATATCAAGAAACTGTAGTGTATCCTTCCCTAAATCCCAAAACCATCTCGGTATCTGACCTAGGGGTGTGCAAACTAGACCGGACCGACCCGGGCGGGTTGGTTCGGTCTTTGAGGTTGGCGGTCCGGTCCCCGGTCCCAATAAACGGGACCGGTGACTGGGCGGTCCAGTCCCCGGGTTCCATGGTTTGGGACCGGACCGGACCGGCAATGTTTAAAAAAAAGCTAATCTAGTTAACTTAATGATATTTGCTTAAAAAAAATTAAAGTAATGAAACACCAATTGAACATACTTCTTGAGAAAGGAACAAAATGAAAGCTAACAAACACATGAGACATAAAAGGAGACGCAGTGGGAAACAAATGATGGATGACATACTAAAGTCTGGTCAATGTGGTTTTTAGAATGAAAAAATTCTCAACCGTCTAGTACACGCACATTTACTAGTGACATTCATATAGCTTCTATTAAAGTATAGAAAATCATCATGGAGAAAATTAAACCGGTTTTGGAGCTCAAATAAAAAGTTTATATCAGTTCTATCATTTTGAAATATTTCCTTCCAATTGAGATTAGCCATGAGTTAACAGGGATAGCAAAAATTCTAACATTCCTGTTGTTGCATAAAAACTCCACCGAAGAAATATGTAATTTTCATAAGAAGTTAGAATTAGTGGTCCTACTGGGCCGGGACCAGGACCGGCCCGGACCAAGACTGGCCCGGACCGCCGGTCCTGGTCCGGTCCGTGGTCCCGAAAATATGGGGACCGGACTACTGGTCCGGTCCCCGATTCTATGCCGGGACCGGACCGACCCGACCCGGACCATGCACTCCCCTAATCTGATCGTCATTATTGTTTTTGGATAGATTTAAATCAATTAGCTTTTCAGAAGAGTCCAGAAAATAAGGAAACATAGTCAAGTTGCAGGAAGACAAGGCCAAAGTCTCAGGCTTTGGAAATGTAGAATTCATAGTGTTGTAAGCTAGATTTAATTCTACTGTAAGCCTAAGGACTTGTGGATTTTTCATTGTTGAAAAGATTCTACGAACGTAGTTGTTAAAAGAAAGGTCTAAATGTATGAGTCGTTCAAGCTTTCCAATGAATGACGGGACATGACCAGTTAATTCATTATGTGAAATGTCCAACCTGGTTAATATTGTAAGTTCACAAGCCATGAGGGAATCGATCCTGTCAATTTGCAGCTACTCCGATACACAGTTTTTAAATTCCTGACTTCACCGATTGAATCAGGTATTTAGCACGAGATGCTTGTAGAAGACAGGGTCACGGTATCTAGAGACTTGCTCAAATTAAACTTCAGAAAAGAAACCGTAATATCATTGAAAATCCAACCTGAGATCAAGGAGGCTTGGCAAACTAAAAATGTTGGGCGGAAATTCCCCTTGCAAATTGCACATAGACGCACTAAAAAATATCAAGGAGGATGATAAAATTCAAGAAGGAACTAGGCAAAACAGCAGACACGTCTACCATAGCGCTGCTTCATGAATAGGCCACAATTCATCAACCTGATCATCCGTTAACTAATGCACATTCTGTTAATAGGGTAGATAAAACAAATTGAACATTTGTTGGAGCTACAAAGATTGCCAAATCTTTGCAAGTAGGGAGGCCAAAGCAGCTGTTTTCTTTCAATATCAGAAGGCTCAAGCAGAAACCAAAAGCACCCAATGTGAGCAATTACTGATCTAAATTGGACTCTGAACCAACTTGAATGGATACTATGCCTTCAGTATTTAAGTTTTGAGCAGCAGGCTCATTGTTTTCAATCATTCTCGCCCTGATAATCTATCCAAACATGCCAATACACATGCTCAGATACGTACATGCGCAAACATTCAATATGCTTATGTCCTTACTTAGAAGAAATCAATATAAGCAGCCTCCAACATAAAAATCTCATGCACTCTCTTTTATTGTCATCTTTCTCAAATGAAGACCACTTGGAACAAAGGTCACAAGTCTTGAAATACATACAGACAATAAGTTCAGGAGTTCTCAAAGCAACTTCACACCTGCTTCTCTCACAGAATCGATGACAGCCTTAACTTTGCCATGATACTTTTGTTCTCTTTTCAAGTGGACGGCAACAGCAGGGATGCCCTTGAGCAGCAGCCTCTCTCCCAGTATCTTTCCTATCTTCGCAGCTGCGGCCACGTCTCGAGTCGAGTCCATGCTCGGTCTCAAAGCCTTCTCCTGCGAGCTCGCTGAAGACGCGACAGTAGCAGTAGGGGAATGGACCACTTGGGCACTAACGAACTTGTTAGTGAAATGCATCTTCAGGACATAAGGCTTGAGAAAGTTTATTATTCTCGGAGGCTTAGCTGGTGGTAGGATAACCATCTCTGAGCTGGGGAATCAATACAACGAACTTCGAATTGCTAGAACCAAAGCACCAAAGTCAGATAAAAGGGAATATAATCGGAAAAATATAATGTTCATCTTTTCCATTCTCTCTTTATGTTAAAGCTCAGTATGTTCTTTTGGTTGTATAAAACTCACCTTTTTCATTGCAGAAGAAGAGAAATATAAAACACAAGATGGGTCCTTACTAATCGAACAAGATACTTTTAAATAAGTAACTCAGGGTGCGTTTATTTCACGGAAAACTCAACTCATTTGGAGAACATTTTAAGAAAAATGACCGCTTGTATCGCTTAATACAATGAATGAATTAGAAGTATTTCTATCATCTACGAAAATAGTTAGGCATAAATTGTTTTCGTTGTTGACAACAATTTTCCATTAAGTAACTTTTCTTAGCGATATAACCAATGCATCCCTCTGAAAATGTTTTCCAGAGTTTTTTGTGAAACAAAGGCAACCTTAGTTCCTAAACCATTGCAATAGAACAACCGAAAAGAATTAACAGCTAAGAAATACAATATTGACCGTGATTGCTGATAACGTATCTCACGAAGCAGTCATACAATGTGGTGAATGGAGGAACTAATACTTGGACGTGTCAGTTCCGATTGGTTTTTCAGATCCCACGTGTCGACGGCGTATCATGTGTCAAACAAGCAAGATGGCTTTCTTCTACTTTCGTCTCCTCTTTCATAACTTTCATCAAACAGTTAGCGTGCAATTTCTGAAAGATCATAACCAAGCAACCCAGAGAACTGTAAAACGAAGTTTTAAGTCCTCAACTAAGAAATAAACACACGAATGAAACGATATCACGAGAAACGGAACAGAAAGAAACAAATTTGTCCACAATTTTCCAGGGAATCAACCAGAAACTGCAGAACAAGTAGGTCTTAACTCCAATGTAAAGTCACTCAAAGAGAAGAAAGCTCCAGTGACAGAACCTTTTGAGATTCCGTATGACGCCGGCGAATGCACGATCGAGCTGCGAAAATCAACCAACAATGCCTTTAGAGAGTGAGAGATACGAAGAGGGGAGGAGCGCAAAGAAACTGAACGGAAATAAAAGACTCGGAAGTCTCCCCAGGTGGGCGACCCAACATTTGAAGATCCGCCCGACCCGGCCCAAATTGGCCGAAGAAAAGCCAAAACTTTTTGCAACCAAATCATCACTTTTTTTTTTCGACCAAAAAAAAAATCATCACTTTCTCTACATTAACTTTTCAAAGTTTCTTCTTGTGAATCTATATCTAAATCGGGAAAAAAAAGTTATGGGTCATCCTTTTTTTTTTTTTCTGGCAACAGAAAAAATTCCTGGCTTAAAATTTACTTGAATATAGAAAGAGGCGATCATCAAGTAGTCATATTTGTTACAGTTGTTTGAAGAATTGTTCACCTTTTCTAGGTTTGTTACTTTTTTTTATGTGCACCATAGGTCCTAAAATTTATTGTGAAAGTGTAATTACGTCGTACAACTTTCAAGAAGTGCAATCAACTAAAAAAATTATCAAATTGATGTAATCGAAAGTCCTTGACTGTCAATTTGTCTAACGAAAAATGCTGACGTAATATTTTTTATTACTTTTTTTTTTCAAATCTTATTGAATCAACTAAATGCTGACGTGACATCGCTTGCAATCACGAATTGCCATCTACATTGAATCAACTAAATATGCAAGGTATTTGTAATAATCTATATTTGAACATGTTATTTGCATATTATTTGTAATTATCACGTATATTAAAATGACTAAATATACAATAAATATTTCGAGATATTATATAAATAGGTGGGTCAACGAATTCAACACGAGAGTTTGCGTTTCGTACTTCTCATGCATGTGAAAACAGTGAGGGGACACTGATGTAAACACTTGTATTTTTTCCCATTAATGTCTCGTTGTCTTGTTGTGAATCCAAGATTCCTGATGTTTTTTGGCTATTTACATTCATATACACGCCGACAAAAAAAAATCACTTTCGAAGAACAGCGCTCTAGGTAGCGACAAAAACACCTTTGCTTCTCCTCATTTCATGTCCCATCACTAGTTTTAGTGTCACTCCCATGATCCCATCCTCACCACTGAGAGTGTCATGCCAGAGACTACATTAAGAAATTTGAAGTCCGTGCACGTCTCCACATGAACTAGGGATGTCAAAAATCGGACCGAGAAAACCGACCCGAAACCGGAATCGCACCGGAATATCGAGCTGGGCATGATTGCCCCTATATCTCCACTGGACCACAGGTTCGTCTTATGAACGCTCATGACTCTTGAATGTTGGTGTATCTGCAGTTTGAGTTTTTTGGGTGCTGTTACTTCTTTCCACGTTCGAATGCTCTGTTCAAGGTAAGAGGGTCTTGTTATTATTATCATTATCATCAATTTTTGCGAGTTCTCGTCGTCACAAGCCATGGTTCTTGGCATGTCTACACCAGAAGCAACTCTTTCACTGGGAAATCCACTCCCTCATCCGCCTAATTTGATTCGAACTGTGTTTGTTGTTTACAGTTGATAGGAGTAGGAGACATTGTCTTGGGTATAAGGCGAACGTAGATCTAATTACTAGCCATGGCACTGGAGGGAGAGGCGAACGAGAAGCTGCTGAAAAAATCGGTAGCAGTGGAAGTCGGTGATGGTGGTGAGGATGAGCCACTGAAGGACAGGATATGGAGTGAGACCAGGAAGTTGTGGATTGTCGCGGCGCCTGCAATATTCACCAGATTCTCCACCTTTGGGATTTATGTCATCAGCCTAGCCTTTATCGGCCATATCGGATCCACCGAATTGGCTGCCTATTCTCTCGTGTTCACTGTCCTCGTGAGATTCGCAAACGGCATCCTGGTATGTTTGTGTTCTCCAGTACTTCCGTTGTCGATTTTTCTATATAATATGACCATGTGATATGGTATCTTGCTGTTGTTCATCTTACGTCAACGGCTTCTGTCCATGGAACTTGCAGCTCGGCATGGCGAGTGCGCTAGAGACCCTATGCGGCCAGGCCTACGGCGCGAAACAGTACCACATGCTCGGAGTGTACCTCCAGAGATCATGGATTGTCCTAACAATCTGCTCCGTCTTTCTAGTTCCCCTGTTCATCTTCACCGCACCACTTTTAAAGGCCTTAGGCCAGGAAGATGAAATTGCAGAGGTCGCTGGAGACATCTCGCTCTGGTTGATCCCGGTCCTCTCTGCCTTCGTCGTATCTTTCACCTGCCAAATGTTTCTCCAAGCGCAGAGTAAGAACCTGATCATTGCGTATGTAGCGGCATTGTCGGCAGCGGTTCATCTATGCCTCTCGTGGCTATTGACCGTGAAATACAAGTTTGGCGTTCTGGGCGCGCTGTCTTCCACCATCTTGGCATATTGGATTCCTAATATAGGGCAACTCATGTTCGTGCTGTGCGGAGGTTGCCGAGATACGTGGAAGGGTTTCTCGAGTTTGGCCTTTAAGGACTTGTGGCCGGTGATCAAGCTCTCGCTTTCATCTGGCGCCATGCTATGGTAAGTCAGCATTTCATCACCGAGACATGAGATTTTGTTCTTGAATTCAGACTAACTGATAAATTTCAGGGTGGAACAGCATTAGTTTTAGTTGGTCTATTTGGTATCTGCGTGCCTGATGGGTGACTTAGAAGTCGACCATCTTTTGTTGTCGAATATATGGTGAAATCTGAACACTCGAAATCTCACATCAGAAGTGGATGGCGGCACGTCCTTATGTTTTCATATATATATATATATATATATATATATATATGATTTTTACTGAATTCCTGTTCTTTGCGAATTGTCAGTCTCGAGCTGTGGTACAACACGGTGTTGGTTCTCCTGACCGGCAACATGGAAAATGCGGAGGTTTCTATCGATGCGCTCGCCATCTGGTATTGCGTTTGCACTTACCGCTCTTTCTGCTCTTAGGTGTTTCCCATTACATTAGGGAAATGCCTTGATTACAAAAAAAAATTCTTCAGCAAAGGCTAGTTCACGAAAATGAATAATTTCATTACTTGCAGCCTCAACATCATTGGTTGGGAGATGATGATCTCTATCGGTTTCTTGGGTGCAGCAAGGTGAAATCACGAGTCATGACTCTTATTGACCATTAATTCCTTCTCTAGACTTGCACTTTACCAGCAAATCTCTGAATTTTTATGCCTTTTCAGCGTTCGAGTATCGAATGAACTAGGAAGAGGGAGCTCAAGATCAGCAAAGTTCTCAATCATGATTACGGTGCTCACATCATTCGCCATCGGATTTGTTCTCTTTGTGTTCTTCCTCTTCTTCAGGGGACGTCTGGCTTATATTTTCACGGAGAATGATGAGGTCGCCGATGCCGTGGCCGATTTATCGCCTCTTCTGGCTATTTCCATACTTTTGAACAGTGTCCAACCGGTGCTTTCTGGTACTTCTTCTCCACTATTCCCTCCTGATCAGATGAATGAAGTTACAGTATTCCTTAAAGAAGTTCCTGATGGTTTCCAATCATCACTGACATGAGTGGACATAGACTTAATCGATCAATACACAAGATGTTCATGGGATTTATGTTTTTCTGTTGCGGGATTCGGTGAAGTCCCATACAATCTGAGATATATGGTGATTCATTGTATGATTTGAGCAATAAGTGGTGGACTGGTATCAAATCATCGGTACCTGATTGTTATTGAACATTAGTCTCACCATTTATTTATCAGGAGTCGCGGTCGGAGCTGGTTGGCAGAGCATAGTAGCCTATGTCAACATCATAAGCTATTACCTAGTAGGGATTCCGGTGGGAGTCGCGCTTGCTTATTTCTTAAATATGCAAGTGAAGGTGAGCTACTATTTTCCTAAGGCGGTCGGCATTCGCAAATTTGCACGTCGATGAGTGAGACATGTCAAAATGGGCTGAAGCTCTTGACCTGAACCTGTAAAATTGGGATTCCTAAAGCTTGATCATCTGTCTTACAGGGCGTGTGGGTCGGAATGCTGTTCGGAACTTTGGTACAAACTATAGTACTGATCGTTATTACCTACAAAACTGATTGGGACAAGCAGGTGCGCTGGATATGATGATTCTCCATTAATTCCTGATTATTTTGTGGGGGTCAACAAGTCTCAATGTCCTCCTGCAGGTATTCCTAGCTCGAGCGCGCGTTAATAAGTGGTTCGTGGCTGAAGAATCATCACAAAGGACCGGCACGGGTGTCTGATTCAATCCTTTTCTTGTTCTGCTGTTATTCTTCTGAAGATGGTGAAAAGTTCCGTATCATATTTGAAAATCTCAATTCCCAGCAGGGGAACTGTGCAGTAAGATGTGTATCAAATCGTCAATAAGATAAGCGTGCGAGTAGTGGAAATGCTGTCAAAACATTACTTTATTCAAGCCAAAATAAAGGAACGATGACTTTCTGGCAATCTACTTCCGTGATTTCAACACTATTTCTCCTGTAATCCCGTGTTATTTCCGTCAAAGCAAGCAATTTCCTATCATGTCGAACGTCTTTATAGATCACATCTTGAGCTTCAATATGTTCTTCTTCTAGGAATAGAGTGAAGGCGAGAAAGAATGAAGAGAGTCATTGAGGTGAATTAGGTCTAAGTAAGTCTTAAAATCATTTACGACACATCAAACACTCATCTTATATTTGAACCCATTTATGACTCCGGTATTGAATATAACTAATTCATATAATAATTTTTCCCATCATATATGGCTTAAGAATTGAGTTTGTGCCCCATTTTGACACGTTTAATTGTCATAAAGACTTATACATGAGCAGGGTTGTAGATCTCAGAAAATATATAGAGCAGCGGAATGCAAATCACGAGTTGTATTGACAATTTAAATTGTGAAGTACTATTTTTTATTACGGATTACCATCTATATTAGATTGACTAAACATTTATACTATTCTAACTTCTTAAAGAAATGCGACATAGTCCTGATCGAAGAAACATCAAACACAAATGATTTCTTTTAGGCTGTTGAGTCTTGTCCACCCCTCAATTGAATACTCAAAAGATACAACTTTTTCCCCCGACAAAGCTTGTTCTCTCTCTAATTTCTAAATTGCCCTTGGAACTAGAGGTGTTCAACCGGACCAGGTAGAACCGACAACCGGACTAGACCGCCAAAAAAAATTCGGTTCCCGATTCTAATGTGAACAGATTTGGATCCCGATTCCAAATTTTTGGAATCGGTTTGAACAGGTCCGATTTCCGATTCTAAGTAAAGACCCACCTGAGAACCGGACCGATTTTGGAACCTGTTCTTAACTGTAGTAAATTTTTGGGTATGGAACCTACCCACCCTAAAATCAATCGGCCCTACTTGAAACAACTCTTGGATCAAAGGGGCAGCGCGGGCCTATACCTGCCTCGTCTCGTCGGAATCCATGTCCCATGCCTGGCCAATTTCCCCGCGGCCTATTTTGCACGGCGACAAATCCGTCTTGTTCATGCCAGATCGATTTCAGAATAAAACAAACAAAAAAGGATTTGGGTTCTCTAGTTTTTTACAAGAATGCAAAGCTTGACCTGATTGAAGAGACTATCAAACACAAATGATTTCTTTAAGACTAGTGATTTTTGTCCACACGTCAATTGAACTCTCACAGGATACAGTGTGTGTTTCCCTCTGATTTCTAAACTGCTCTTTGAACAGTTCTTGGACCAAAAGAAAATCACACCCTCAGTTGGCATATGTAACATCGTGTAACTTGTCATTTGCCGTTTAACAATTATCGTTTTGCGGGGTTTGGTAGCATATAAGAATTTTAACCAGTGTATTATGGGACTAGCTTGTGTGGGTCGAGTTGAGCCCGGCCTATAACGAGAGGGTATAGCTGAAAAGTCTATAGATTTCAACCCTAAAGATTTAGAAATCATTTCGGATAAGTCACGTAAAGAAGAGTAGTGACGCATCTGTCAAAGCTAGTCATCAAGAGGGGACAGAGAAGAAGAATTTGAGCTCAGATAGTCATCAATGGATCCAAATCAGGTGCACAAACCCTTTTCTTCTTCGTTACAGTGTTCTATGTTCTAGTGACTGGTGATGCCGGTTGCCGTTTTCGCGGCTTACATGGAAGTGATGTTACAATTTACCTATAGAGGACGTTAACCTCTTCTTAAATCAATCCGCAACTCCGGACGATTCCTTCCGCCACGACGTTTCTCGCTGTTCTCGACGCGAGCTCACCCGTTCGACCAGAGAGGAGAAGAGACAGAGCTTTTTTCCAATGAACGAATTCATCACGTGAGTTTGTGTTTCAGACAACGAAGACAAGATTGTTGTCGTGGGGCGAATCAAGATTCCTGATGCCTTTTGATCATTACACGCATAAACGCGCCAACCACAAAAAACAATAACGCAACTCTCACTCTGCCACTTTCCATGGAATCTGGCTTTTCGGTGAGTCAAATCTGTTTGTTTGTTTGTTTTTTTATTTACCTACAAAACTTCGCTTCAGGTTCATGCAAGCTTTAGAGTCACTTCATCTTCACCGTTAAAGATGTCATGCCACACTGCATTGATGAATTTCTAGTGTGTGCACGTCTCGACTAGAACACTGCTTGTGGGTATTGAAATTTATGCTCCTCTAGACATAACTGAAACGAAAGAGGGGAAGGCCATCAAACATGTGTTTCACCATACCAAACTTTGGTGAGGCATTCGCCGATGTATTGAGCTGGGCATGATCGCCCCTGTATTAGCACAGGTTTGTCTCATCCATGCCATTTTAGATTCGCACTTCGCAAACTTAAGGCTCTCGACTCTTGAATGTTGGTGTATCTAAAGTTCAGTTTTGGGTGCTGTTAGCCTGTTACTCGTTTATAAGTTTGCACGCTTCGTCCAAGCTGAGAGGGTCTTTTTTTTTTTATTTTTTCGCTGAACTAAGCTAAAAGAGTCTAGTTATCGAAGCAGCGATGTGCTTCGCAACTCTCGACATGTGACATGAGCACACGACCTCACTATCGACTGATTTACTGGGAGTTCTCATCGTCACAAGCGACGATTCTTGGCATGTCTACACAAGAAGCAACTCACTCTCTGGGACATCCACTCCCTCACTGCTTAATTTGATTCAAACTGTGTTTGGTTTACAGCTGATGGGAAAAGGTGACGTTGTCTTGGGCCTATAAAGTGGACATAGATTTGATTACTAGCCATGGAAATGGAGGGAGAGGCCACCGAGAAGCTGCTGAAAAGACCAGTAGCAGAGGAAGTTGGTGATGGTGTTGGAGATGAGCCGTTGAAGGACAGAATATGGGTGAGACCAAGAAGATATGGATTACCGCCGCGCCTGCAACATTCACCAGATTCTCCACCTTTGGGATTTCTATCATCAGCCAAGCTTTTATTGGCCGCATCGGGCCCATCGAACTGGCTGCCTATTCTCTCGTCTTCACAGTCCTCCTTAGGTTTGGAAACGGCATCCTGGTAAGTTTCAGCATGTTTTCCATTACTTAAATTGTAGATTTTTCACATCATTTAATCATGTAGTATGGTATCTTGCTGCTGTTCATCTTATATCACCATTTTCAGTTTGCCAAAGATTGCTTCTTTTTCTCTGTGCTTATTGCTTATAGATGCTTCTTAAGCACATGTGCCGTTGAGCCCTATTCTGAATAATGATAATGAATTTTTTCATAGAAGCAGTCTTGTATCCCTGAAGTAATAATGCTCGAAGACTTAAAACAGTTGCTGTGAAGCACTACACCAGTACCAGCTTCTCATGGAAGCAGCTAGACAGCTTTAGATCGATTTCTGAATATGTTGAAGCGAATGAAATTGTAATGTAAACGAGGCATGCAGACATCGAAAGAGCAAAAACATAAATGAGTTTGGAGTTGATCCTAGGCCATTTGCATTGTGGCTATGGCTTGGAGTTAAACAATACTATGTTATTGTTGAAGAAGAGCATGACCAAAAGACTTTGAGTGAATTCGCTAAAAGCATCTCCATGCATAGCTTTTTATCACCTGCTGAGGAACCTTTTGTCGTGTAACTCGTGATGTTGCTCAGAAATCAGAGTTTTGAAATTATTTAAAACGCGCTTCTGTATGGAACGTCCAGCTCGGCATGGCAAGTGCGCTAGAGACCCTATGCGGCCAGGCCTATGGCGCGAAACAATACCACAGGCTTGGAGTGTACCTCCAGATATCATGGCTTGTCCTAATAATCTGCTCCATCTTTCTAGTTCCTCTGTTCATCTTTACCGCGCCACTTTTAAAGGCATTAGGCCAGGAAGACAAAATTGCGGAAGTCGTTGGGGATATCTCACTCTGCTCTATCCCGGTCCTCTTTGCCTTCATCGTATCTTTCACCTGCCAAATGTTTCTCCAAGCGCAGAGTAAGAACATGATCATTGCGTACGTAGCGGCATTGTCAGCAGCAGTTCATCTATGCCTCTCGTGGCTATTGACCGTGGAATACGAGTTTGGAATTCTGGGCGCTATGGCTTCCACCATATTGGCATGTTGGATTCCTAATATAGGACAACTCGTGTTCGTGATGTGCGGAGGCTGCCGAGATACGTGGAAGGGTTTCTCGAGTTCAGCCTATAAGGACCTGTGGCCAGTGATAAAGCTCTCCCTTTCATCCGGCGCCATGCTATGATAAGGCAACATTTCATCACTGAGACATGAGATTTCATTTTTGAACTGAGTTCCTATTCTTTGCCAATTGTCAGTCTCGAGCTGTGGTACAACACAGTGCTGGTTCTTCTAACCGGCAACATGGAAAATGCGGAGGTTTCCATCAATGCGCTCGCCATCTGGTAATGCCATTGCACTTCTGTTCTTTCTGCTCTTTAGTGTTTTCTATTACATTAGGGAAATGCCTCGAATTACAAAGAAATTTTGATCAATGGCGTGTTCTCTAGAATGAATTAGCGTAATTTCACTGCTTGCAGCCTTAACATCAATGGTTGGGAAATGATGATCTCTCTCGGTTTCTTCGCTGCAGCGAGGTATAATCACATGAGTCATGACTCGTATTGACCATTAATTCCTCCTCTAGATGTGCACTTTAACAGCAATTCTGGATTTTGTATGTTTCCTCAGCGTTCGAGTATCTAATGAACTAGGAAGTTCTCGATCGTGATGGCAGTGCTCACATCGTTTGCCATCGGGTTTGTTCTCTTTGTGTTCTTCCTCTTCCTCAGGGGGCGTCTAGCTTATATCTTCGCTGAGAGCGACAAGGTCGCCAATGCCGTGGCTTATTTATCGCCTCTTCTGGCTACTTCCATACTTTTGAACAGCATCCAACCAGTGCTTTCTGTTACTTCTTCTCCACTATTCCCTCTGGTTCAGATGAACAAAAGTGCAATATTCCTTAGAGAAGTTCTTGATGGTTTTCGGTTATTTCTGACATGAGTAAACCAGAAAATTTTCAAGGGATTCATATCTTTCTTCTTTGGGATTCAGTGAGGTCCCGAATAATTGAGAGATATGGCAATCTATCGTATGACATGAGCAGTATGTGGTGAATTATTTTCGAATCATGGGCACCTGATTGTGATTGAACATTTGTTCAATCTCAACATTTATTATCAGGAGTCGCCGTTGGAGCTGGTTGGCAGAGCATAGTAGCCTATGTCAACATCATAAGCTATTACCTAGTAGGGATTCCGGTGGGAGTTGTGCTTGCCTATTTTCTAAGTATGCAAGTGAAGGTGAGCTACTAATTTCCTTTCTAAGTCAGTCTGCATTGGCGAATTTGCGTATCTAAGGAGTGAGACATGTCAAAAATGGGCTGAAGCTCTTGACCTGCACCTGCAAAAATGAAATTCCCAACACTTGATAATCTCTCTTGTAGGGCGTGTGGGTCGGAATGCTATTCGGAACATTCGTTCAGACTGTAGTACTAATTGTTATTACCTACAAAACTGATTGGGATAAGCAGGTGCGCCGGCTATTACAATTCTCCGTTAATTCCTGATAATTGTTGAGGCCAATTAATCTCTATGTCCTTCTGCAGGTATCACTAGCTCGAACACGGGTTAATGAGTGGTTCGTGGCTGAAGAAGCATCACGAAAGGCTGGCGCTGGTTGATAAAACATACTGTCCTGTGAAATGTGTATTGCTGTATTGAACTTTCATTCAGTAAGATAAGCTTACCGAGTAGCTTTAAAAGAGGAACTTCAGATCAGTGGAAATGCTATCAAACAATTACTTATTCAACCTAAATTAATGCTACCACAACATTCTAGCAAATCCATGTAAAAGGGCAATTGAAACGCGAAAGGACGTACTTTCTTGATTTCAACCCTGTTTCTCCTCCGGTAGTCTGGTCGCGAGTAGTTCTGGCACAAGGATCTTGAGCCTTGAGTAGTTGTCATTAATATAAACAGAAGCATTGGCAAAGCTCAATGTCGAAACATGAATTATATGGCCAAAATTACAAGCTGCAACAGTTGCTGGTTTTGAAATGTGGAAGGAGCTTTGCGTGACGACATTTGACTGAGCTTCTTCCATCGATCCTGTAAGATTCTTGACTACTTGCCTAGCCGACGTGCGTAATGCTAATGCTTTTGGGATGACGTAATGGTATGCAGTCCTCTGTGTGTTTCTTTCCCCTTTTTCTGTATCGAAGTCATGGTCTTTTTTGCTAGGCTCACTGTACCAGCATGAACGCTTCCTTAAATTTGTAGCTTCAACTTGAAAAGTTTCAAACCCGTGATCGAATCAACCGACTTATGTTAGAAAAATATCAGTGGGTGAAAAACACACGAGTGAAACGATATCACGAGAAACGGAACAGAAAGAAACAAATTTGTCCAAAATTTTCCAGGGAATCAACCAGAAACTGCAGAACAAGTAGGTCTTAACTCCAATGTAAAGTCACTCAAAGAGAAGAAAGCTCCAGTGACAGAACCTTTTGAGATTCCGTATGACGCCGGCGAATGCACGATCGAGCTGCGAAAATCAACCAACAATGCCTTTAGAGAGTGAGAGATACGAAGAGGGGAGGAGCGCAAAGAAACTGAACGGAAATAAAAGACTCGGAAGTCTCCCCAGGTGGGCGACCCAACATTTGAAGATCCGCCCGACCCGGCCCAAATTGGCCGAAGAAAAGCCAAAACTTTTTGCAACCAAATCATCACTTTTTTTTTTCGACCAAAAAAAAAATCATCACTTTCTCTACATTAACTTTTCAAAGTTTCTTCTTGTGAATCTATATCAAAATCGGGAAAAAAAAGTTATGGGTCATCCTCTTTTTCTTTTTTTTTTTTCTGGCAACAGAAAAAATTCCTGGCTTAAAATTTACTTGATTATAGAAAGAGGCGATCATCAAGTAGTCATATTTGTTACAGTTGTTTGAAGAATTGTTCACCTTTTCTAGGTTTGTTACTTTTTTTTATGTGCACCATAGGTCCTAAAATTTATTGTGAAAGTGTAATTACGTCGTACAACTTTCAAGAAGTGCAATCAACTAAAAAAATTATCAAATTGATGTAATCGAAAGTCCTTGACTGTCAATTTGTCTAACAAAAAATGCTGACGTAACATTTTTTATTACTTTTTTTTTTCAAATCTTATTGAATCAACTAAATGCTGACGTGACATCGCTTGCAATCACGAATTGCCATCTACATTGAATCAACTAAATATGCAAGGTATTTGTAATAATCTATATTTGAACATGTTATTTGCATATTATTTGTAATTACCACGTATATTAAAATGACTAAATATACGATAAATATTTCGAGATATTATATAAATAGGTGGGTCAACGAATTCAACACGAGAGTTTGCGTTTCGTACTTCTCTTGCATGTGAAAACTGTGAGGGGACACTGATGTAATGTGAACACTTGTATTTTCTCCCATTAATGTCTCGTTGTCTTGTTGTGAATCCAAGATTCCTGATGGTTTTTTGGCTATTTACATTCAGATACATGCCGACCAACCAATATAATATACGCAGGCCCTACAGAAAACAGTCGTTGCCAAACCAAATGTCCAAGAACGCAAACAAGTGGAGCCGTGCATGATCGCCCGCAAGCGTTCGTCTCCATTATATAAAAAGCCTTGCCAACTGTTAGAGAGAGAGTAAGAAAAAGACATTTGCGAAAGAGAAGAAAGAGAGAAACTTTGTCCATACCCAGTTTCGATTTTGCGCATCTGAGATGTAAACAACGCCCAACAACAAGAAATTTCTTCCACGGGAAATGATGTAACAGAGAAGCCTCTTCTGCCTCTCGCATTCCGTCAATTGGAAAAGTTGGACAGTTAGCTTGGAGTTTAACCCGTCTTCATCTCCTTCTCTGTCCCCCCTCTCTCGTAAGCAACTCAAGCCCAGCTGCGGAAATTTGCACTCTTCCTGTCTTCCTCGGTATTTCCGCTCGTCCTAGAAAGGAAAGGTGCGATCTTGATGCTGATTCCAACGCAATCGAGCTGATTCTTCGCTTTCGCTTCTATTCTTCCCGCGTTTCGGCTTCGGGGTCGTGGAGCTTGTCGTGTCTTTTCTGTTCCTCTTCGCTCGAGTAAGATTGTTTTTTTCTCGGTTTTAGTTCGAGGGAGATGTTCGTGATTCTTTGGTGGTAGGCTTGTGTGCAATGCTGCATTTCGTTGTGTGCATTTTGTAGCTTGCTAGTTTTGTGGCAATTTGCATTTTCAGTTACTTTGAATTAGTCCGTCTGTTCTGGGCCCAAGTTTTTAGAGCTAAAAGCTTAATTTAGTGAAAGTTTGTTCTGTTATGTGACAGAATCTTTTCTTGCTGTTCTGTTGATTCAGGGTATGTTGCTTTAGTTTTAAAATGTCGACCCAATAGTGAGCTCCTTCCGACTCACTTATTGCCTCTTTGGACAACTAAAATAACCTGGTGCTGTCTATTTCGTTGAGGGGGTGTTGTTTCTGTTACATGTGGAAATTACTGCGCAGCGTATAAAGCGATGAGTTTGATTTTGGTTCATTAGTAAAATACACTTCTGAGGATCATTAGTTTTAACTTCTATTTTCTTTTTTCTTTTTTCTTTTTTGAGTGATCGTAGTTCCACAGCAGCATACTCTGTACTAGTTTTGTGTAAGAAACAGAAAGAGAATGACAGCTATGACATTTTTGTGCTCCGCTAGGTTCTTTAAAAACACAATGCTTGTGATTTCACTTCTTGAAAAGCATGGGGAAAGATAATTCTCCTCTGTATACTAATGTCATGGTGCTTTCCTCTAACTTTCAGAATGGCCGCTGCTGTGTTTAATCAAGTATGTGGAATTGTTCAGACTCATAGCTGTCTCAACAAATCTTCCAACCATCAGGAATTGGGCAGTGTTTCGTTCAGATTTTCCCAGAAAGTGCTTAATTTTGAAGCTAGTCAGTTGGTAAGAGGAACTCGGTCGTCCGAACTGAGGAATTCTTCTGCTGCTAGAGTTTCAGCCCAATCTCCAGTGCTTGATCCAGTTATAATTCCCTCAAAAAGTGGTTCCACGGAGACCAAGAAAAAATCAAGTACGGTTCTTTCATCAAGTCTAATGTTGATGTATATGATCTGCAGGGTGTGGACAAGTTGCATATCCTACTAGAAGAAACTCTTTCTGTAGCTTATGTAGTTTCTTCTTGATTCTTGGTAGAGCAGGAGGAAAAACTGCAGTAGCTCATTGTTTCATGGAGATCTTGCATCTTAAAATGACATTGAAACAGCAGCCATTTTAGTGAGTAATTGGATGAAATTTCGTTTCTATCACAGGTGAAGCAGCCCTTATACTGATTCGGCACGGTGAGTCTTTGTGGAATGAAAAGAACCTATTTACAGGTTGTGTAGACGTACCACTTACCAACAAGGGTATAGAGGAAGCAATTCATGCTGGACAGAATTAGCAACATACCTGTCGACATGATTTTTACATCAGCACTGATTCATGCACAAATGACGGCGATGCTTGCCATGTCTCAGCACCATTGTAAAAAGGTAATAAGCTATGTCATTCTTTTGCATGGCAGAAAGACCGAAGGAAATCAGGAGCATATCTTCAAAGAAGCTAAACTACCTTGTTAAAGCATGGCATTATCCAATCTAGGCATCATTGCTAAACCGATAGAGCCATTTCCCCATATTTAGAAGGAATTTGTGAGAAATATTACACTTTGTCGTATCAGTAATCTGTGCTATACCTACCTCACCTGCAGGTGCCCATCATCTTGCATGATGAGAGTGAGCAGGCTAGGTTATGGAGCAAAGTCTTCAGTGAAGACACAAAAGAACAATCCATTCCTGTCGTAACAGCTTGGCAACTGAATGAAAGAAAGTAAGAATGCTGGTCCCACAGATATGAATAAATTCTTCTGCCTTCACAGTTTTTAGATTGCCCTTTATTGAACATGTTTTGTTCAGGTATGGGGAATTACAAGGTCTGAATAAGCAGGAAACAGCAGGAAGATATGGAAAGGAACAAGTTCATGAGTGGCGTCGAAGTTATGACATTCCTCCGCCCAATGGGGAGAGTCTGGAAATGTGTGCCGAAAGAGCTGTTGCTTATTTTAAAGAACAGGTATCTGACTGCCTTCTTTTATTTCTTGTTCGGGAGAACGAAGCATTTCTCTTTCGTGTAGTATCATACAGCAGAATCCACAATGCAGATTGAACCTCAACTTCTTGCTGGGAAGAACGTTATGATTGCTGCCCACGGGAATTCTTTGAGGTCAATCATTATGTACCTCGACAAATTAACGTCCCAGGAGGTGATGCAACAACCCAAATCAGTAATTTATGATTTTATGACTTTATGTAACTAAAGTAAATGGCTTTGTATTGTCAACAGGTTATAAGTTTAGAACTGTCGACGGGAGTACCGATGCTATACATATTCAAAGAGGGTAAATTCATCAGGAGAGGAAGTCCCTCGGCACCTACGGATGTTGGAGTATATGCGTATACTAAGGTATGCTGTTCCTTTATGTGGTATTTTTTCAACTTTGGCCTTATTTGTTCTGAACACGTTGATCCAGAAGCCGATTCATTAGAAAAATGCTTTAAAATCCATTGACTGATCCGGTGTCTCACTGTATGATTCATATGCAAGTTAGCTAGATCGAAAAGTGTTGGGTGGTCTTGGGCCTCTCTCAACCTAAAAGCTAGCTCAAAGGTTAAGGCTTTCCCTCACACTTATAAACCGATCAATAGCCCCTTCCACAATCGATGTGAGACAACCCCAACAATCTTCCCCTCTCACATCGGGCCATGGGTCGGAGGCAGCGACAGCCCGTATCTCTCCCGTGTGCCTATTGGGTCCAGACTTGTTGGTAACCTAGGCTCTGATACCAGTGTTGGGTGGTATTGGGCATCTCTCAACCCAAAAGCTAGCTCAAAGGTTAAGACTTTCCCTCACACTTATAAACCGACCACCAGCCCCTTCCACAATCGATGTGAGACAACCCCAACAATCTCCCCCTCACACATCTGGCCATGGATCGGAGGCCGCAACAACCCGTATATCTCTCATGTAACTGTTGGGTCCAGACTTTGAGCTAGCTTTTGGGTTGAGAGAAGCCCAAGACCACCCAACACTGGTATCAGAGCCTAGGTTACCAGCAAGTCTGGACCTAATAGGCACATGGGAGAGATACGGGTTGTCGCTGCCTCCAACCCATGGCCCGATGTGTGAGGGGGAGATTGTTGGGGTTGTCCCACATCGATTGTGGAAGGGGCTGGTGGTCGGTTTATAAGTGTGAGGGAAAGCCTCAACCTTTGAGCTAGCTTTTGGATTGAGAGAGGCCCAAGACCACCCAACAAAAAGGCACTCAGATTGCATGTAGCATTATCATTTTTTCCTAGACTGGGAGTGGAACTAGTTATGAAACAAGTTAGGAGATATATCACAAGAGCTGTGCTCTTGCATAGGAGTCAGCTATGTCCTTATCTATTGATTAGTGAAACTATGAACGATGTCTTCCATCTATTGAATGCTTAAATTCATGCAGGCATTTGAATATCTCTTCACTCGGGATTTACATAGCTAATGAATTTAATTGGCTTATTAAGGACAGCAAGGTTGTCAAGATCGCGATTTAAATCGTAGGATCGTACGATCCTACGATTTTTTCGCAACCAGCGAGTCAGATCGCTACGAAAATCGCAAATTAACCCAACTCACTAGGATCGGCAATTTTGATCGTGAAATCGGTGGGATCGTGCGATCCCACCGATCCTGCCGTTCCAAAGAAACGAATCTGGTCCCATGACCCGGTTTTAAAAAAATCCCCAAATTCCCTTACGAAACCCCCAGTCGCGACTCGCTGACAGCCTCACACTCAATTGTGTCCAAGTCGAAGAAGAAGGAGAAGTCAAAGAAGGAGGAGAAGTCGAAGAAGAAGAAGTCAGAAGAAGTCGACGTCGAAGAAGAAGTCGAAGTCGCATACCTTGTGGTGAAGAAGAAGTCGAAGTTGCAAGAACGAACAAGGGGAGACCCCATCCCCTTTCCTTGCGCTCTGCTTCTGCTATTTTGGTTGTTTTTTTCCCTCTGTTCTGTTTTTTTTTTTTACCGATGTGGCTCTGCTTCCCTTGTGCTTTGTTTTGTTTTGTGCTATTTTTTTGTTTTGTTCATAATGTTTCAAGAGCCTATGCAAAATCATGATTATGACTTGACTCAATTATTTTAAATTAGAGTTGAACTCTTTTCTTTTAATTTGGTGTTATGGTTTTATTATGTGTTGTAAAAAAACATATCTTATGAGTTATGTCTTTTGAATTTGAAGTTGTTATGAGTTGGCATATATTTTTTTATATGCATATATATGTTTAAATATAATTTTTTAATTTAGGTAGTATATTAGTAGGATTTTACGATCCGTGTCGATCCCACGATTTACGATCCTACCACCCCTCCCGATCCTAAATAGGATCTCGATCTTGACAACCTTGAAGGACAGGTCTGCCTAGAAGAGATTTTTAGTGATAGGGCTCAATTCCCGCTGGAAGGATCTTAAATTAAGAGACACAAAGGCATGTACATTAGAAGTTCTCTCCCGCTCACCTTGAAAATAAGTGGATGATGATTGTGAGTTTGCAATAGTGGGAGTTCTTATCTGTGTTTGTTAATTGCCATCAATGATATGATTCTCCTCATTCTTTAAAAATTTTGTCTAGGTCTAATGAGCATCTTAATTAGCTATATCTAGAGGAATGCTGGACAAACCTATCAGTTTCTTTTTTGCCGAGGAAAAACAACAAGCATGCACTTCTCCTCCATAGGAGGAACAGAGTTCCACAGAATTTTATTTTCTGTCTAATCCAACAAGGCTTAAGCTCGCATTATGGCGGAGGGCCAATTCTTTATTTCATAGTGTGCGGCCTAAACGTTAGTTCCAACTTGTGAATGTATACAGATTCAAGAATCAACTATCAGTTGCTGTAATTTTGTCGAAATATGCTAATTGTGCAAATGTGAATTCTCCGCAGAGTTTGGCTAAGTACAGGCAGAAGTTGGATGAGACGGTCCAGTAGCATGCTCGAGGCATCTTAATATACGGGGTACCAAATTTGTCCCTAGTACGTCACAAATCCTCTGCAGCTATTCTTCATTGACGTCGGATTTCTGTTGCGCATAAATTATCTGAGATCTCTCTATATTAGGCATTGGTTTTCAGGCTCAAATAGCGGAGGGCTTAGACAAGAAAGCATTGTGCAAAGTTTCAAATGCCAGTTGAAGTAATACTTTTCAAGAGTCAGAGCAGTAGATTAGGAAAATTGGCTTTTCCATCTATATGTATCCTTGGACCCAGTTTGGTTTTTCTTCCCCTTTCCTCCCCCCCTATAATCCATGTGCTGTAGTCAGGTTATAGCTTATACGCATGTTAAACGATGACGGTCAAATTCTGTGATCAATGGACACTGTAGTAACTTCTATGCAGTTGGGATTATTTTCCTTCTTGCAATGGTTACTTTGCATGCAAACTTGAAAAATCTCTCGGCTCATAGTTTCCCATTGATGCCTCAATTGTTTCCTTTGTCTGGTACCATGGAACCCCTGGTGCAATTAAAAGACTAGGAAGTGCCTTCTCTCTTTTCATTAGGTTTGGTGCTTCCATCGCCTTATCGGCTCAAGAGTATTAAGACAAAAGTCTGCTCGAACTCGTGAACTCGTGCCTCGCTTGAAGGGTAGGTTCATCGGCCGACCGGTGCGAAGTCGGGTCTTAACATATGGTACTTACGACTCCTAAATTTGGTGAGGCGTAGAGAGTATCTCTTACTGGTACCAAAGGGTAGTGGATTCTCAAAGGAATTTAGCCTACATCGGCTACTGGATCCATCTCTCCCCCAGTAGAAACTCCCTATTGAACTAAGAAGATCATCTCCGACCCAAAAAAAAAAACAAGAAACAAGAAAAAGCAAGATCATCAGTGGTATAATGAAGACGTAAATATTCCTTTAACTGTTATTATGCATGTAAAGGAATCTGATATCTAATCACAAGTATGAAATTATGGTTTACTCATTCGAAAATCAAATCGATTATTCATCATGTCGTTGGATAAGGATTATTTCCTAACTTGAAGACTAGTCTTGGAAGCGGCACGATTGCTTGAAGAAGTAATTGTATGGGAGACCAGATCTTCAGTGATTCTATTGCAATCAACAACGGCAACGTTGCTTATCCTTAAAATCATTCAACGGTCCACTTGAAAATTTGACAAATTCTGAAAGAGATCAGTGCAAGCCGAAGTAGATAGAGAAGAGTTGTGGGACTTACAAGAACACCCTACTCACTCTGTGGTCGGTTGATTTGCTTATTGAGAGTCATACATTGTTTATAAATCATTTGAGAAGTGTATAAGCGTTGCAGTCGTGCTATATTTTCGTAGTGGGTTCTACCAAATTTTGGGTAGAAACAGCAGCTGCGTCTGCAACATCTCAAGAGCTAGTGAATTTTGGGCTGTTATTCCACTCTGTATGCTTTCCTCGGTTCCTTTGCTACTGTGGGCTTTACACAATCGATCGGATCATATAGATATCCCTTCGGCACAATAAATGTCATCGAAAAGATCTCGGAGACCCACCAAAGCACGAAAACAAGGATCTTTCAAAAAATGGATTCCTATTCGAAGAGTGCACAACCGCATGGATAAGCTCACACTAATCCGTCAATTTGAAATCCAATTTGGGATTTTTCTTGGGAGGTATCGGGAAGGAATTAGATAAACTATTGTATATCTGCCTGCACTTATCTCTATCTCTTTACTTATTACTACAATTGCTTGATAGAAGCACCATAATTCATGCATATATCAACATGATTCTGTTTAATTTCACAAAAAATTATCGTTAAATAATCTATTCACCTCCCTCTATGTTATATCACTAGCCACAACATTTATTATAAAAATAATTAAAAGTTAAGAATTGAGATTTCCCTTTGGGATAAGTACATTATCAGTGCTATAACTTTTGTACGGCGTTCGCTTGAGTGCCATAACTTTCAAAACGCTCACTTAAGTGACATAACTTATGTACGGCGTTCACTTGAGTGCCATCACTAACGTATACGCCGAAAAAACTAACGTGACACACCGGAAAAGCTGACGTGGCATGCCAGAAAAGTTGACGTAGCACTCGAGAGTAAATAATTTTTGAAAATTATGGCGCTCAAGTGAACGCCGTACACAAGTTATGGCACTCACGGTGCACTTATCCCTTCATGATGTAATCTATTTTGTCACTAATGCCAAACAATATTTAAGTACAGAGAAAAGAAACACATATTCACAAGGAAAATTACCAAAAAAAAAAAAGTCCGGAAGTTAGCATGTCAATTCAGTCCGAAACATATTTTTAATTTTTTTCCATTTCTTTTTTTCATTTTTATTTTATTTTATTTGTTTCCCCTCGCCAGCCACAGGCGTGGGCCGACACGCCCTTGCCTGGCCCAGATCTAACAAGGGTGCCACGACCCTCGTCCAATACCAACGAGAACCTCACCTCCTTGCTAGATCAAATTATTCTTAAAAAAAAAAATTGTCCACATCAACGTCAACAATATGACATTGGACATGTCAGTGATTTCTTACCAAAATCGATCAAATTACTACATTGGCAAATTGTCAAAACTTTTGGAATAAAATTGACTAAATTGAAAGTTTTAAAATTGAATTGACATCCATACATAAATTTAGTATTTTTCTTCTTCTTTTTTTGGGTAATCATCCATGTATTCACGTATTTGTGCTTTGAAAAGTCTAGCTAGTCATTCAAAGTAGGGGTGAGCACTCTATGACCCAACTAGGGAACCAGACTAGACCGGCCAGTTCTTTGGGCAATTCCCAAAATGAGTCCGTTGGTAGCTGACAATAAGTGGTTCAATTTCCAATTCCGGTCAAGGAACTGACGGACCGGACCGACATGTGTTATTCCTTTTTTGCTAAATTTTTTTCTTCTTTTATTTTCTAAACTAAAGCTAGAATTAAAACAAAACCCTAGCACATGCCTCTCTCACTCTCAATAGGGTTGGTCACATTGTCTAAAGCTTTCTCTAATTTTTGCCAAAAAGATGTTTGTCTACTGGACCACATCCAGTAGAACTTATTCACAAAAAGACATTCCTCTAAACTTCCAGTCAGTGCAACCAAAGACCAAAGAAACATACACTTGTCCATGCGGGTATTATCGTTGAAAAAGCAAATAGTTTGTACGATTCAACACAAGAATCGGACTAGAACTGACCAGTCCGATCTAGTTTGGCTCCCGGGTGGACAGAGCTGGTTCCACGAATGGAGAACAGTCTTGTCTAGTCCAATTTCCAGTTTCGTGGTGAGAACCAACTTACTCTGGAACCAACCACCCTAGTTCAAAGTAAGTTGAACTTTGGTGTTTGAACAATCAAATGATGGCTTTGTGTAACCGGCGTTAGGAAGATTTTACCGGTTCAAAGTCATCCCTTTTTGTGATAAATCATTCCATTATTTCAGTAGCCATCGCTACCCATACGTTTATAGCTATATAGTAACTTATGGATTTTTAGGGAGTATGACGCAAGGATGATCAAACTCACAATTGATTAAGAAAAGTTACAATGAATAACAAAAGTCATTAAAGCATGGGTTCCAAAACTTTGCGGGGGAAATTAACAGATAAATTACTACTAGTTAATTCATTAAGAATAGCAAAAGAAACGAAGAAGATTGCTATTCCCATAGAGTTTAGGACAATAAAACTGAGGGACATGACATCCTATACAAAGAAATTACGAAAAAAAAAGTGTTGGGTAGGATCATAGAAGTTGGAATTGACATCTCCTCGTCGCAGGAAAAGATTATGATGCTTTTCCACAATAAGTGAACTAATGTTCTATTTATGCTAAGATGTTTCATGCTCCACTTTAATTATACTTTTTTATAAGTGTGAATTCGTTCATCCGAATTGGACTGGTAATATATAATCCGTGTTAATTTTAATTCAAAAAAAAACTTAAATCGCTAATTTGAAACTTGCTCATGCCGTCTCGAACTCTCTCACTCTATTCTCGGACTCCACTCTCAATGTCTCACTCTCACCTCGATCTCTCCGGTTTCGTCTCTCGACTCACGGCCACCAGACGCGGCTTACTTTGCTTGGAGCGGCGATGCCATGCGAACACGTGGACGTCGGGGACCGCAGCTTTGTGGACTACAAGGTTCCAGTTCGGTGCACCAAGTCGCCGGGGTCCCGTTGGCTCTGTTCCTCCCACATTGCCAAACCCTTAATTTTAGGCTTGCGCTTTTTCCACTCCATTTATAGCTTTGACACTCCTTTTTGTATGTGTTTTGACTATTATATCCTTTGTGTGTGGCCTACCAAATCTGATATAATTTTATTTGATTCTTTTTTCTGTTAATTCTTTTATTTCGTTTCTTTTTTTCCCTTGTGGGTCCCACCTTTCTCCTTTTCTTCTAACTTCCTCTTTCCCACACCATGCACTGTCAAAGCAATTTTTTCTCCTGCACGACCTTCGTTTCGGCAATGAAAGACAAGAATAGGATCATCGTCACACTGCAAATCAGAGTTTCGATCCCGAGATCTTTCCACAATTCCTGACTTTGCAGCTTGAATTTTACGGGGTCAAGAGTTTAGATTATGTCTTTCCTCGTTACTCCCAACTTCCATGTGATTTTGATCCAATGGGAAGGACCTCCTTACTCGAGTTTTTTTTTTCTGATTTAATCTTAAAAAAATATTTAAAAAATTAGGTTAAAAAAATTTATTTACCAATTTGGGTCTCGCACGCCACTTGAAGTGGCGCGCAAGACCTGCACGCATGCATTGAGCGCTGCCTAATGCAGCGCACAAGTGCTTGCTGTTTTTTTTTTCCTTGCCTTTTTTTGTTGTTGCTTGCTTTGCTTTTTTTTTCAAGCGGTAAGAATATCTTTTTTTTTGCTTGCTTTGCTTTTTTTTTTCTAGAAGCCATGCACATATTTTTTTTTTTTTGCTAGAAGCCACGCTTGATTGCTGCTGCACAAACAAAAAAAATATATTTATTATTAATTTGCGATGAATTTTATTAGCGACGAATTCTACGACGAAAGTGTAGCTAGAAATGTACGTTATATATTTTCCGACGAAATGTTTGGCACATTTGTCTCAAGCGCATTGTGAGACACTTTACCACGAGTCTTGCGCAACACTCAAAGTATATTTTTGCGACGAAATGTGCGGCACATTTGTCGCAAAATAAAAATCATACATTTCCAACGACACGTTAAACGTCACCGTGAAGCACACTAAGTATATATTTTGCGACGAACGTGTCGTTAAAAATGTACGCTTTATATCATGCGACAAACGTGTCGCATGAGTTTGTCGCAAAATATAAACGTGTCGCATGACGAAATTTGCCCAAAATATATATCGTAAAAAATAATTTTTTAAGCGATGAATTTGCGATGAATTTTATTAGGTGTGGATTTTATTAGCGACGAATTCTACGACGAACGTGTCTTTAGAAATGTACGTTATATATTTTGCGACAAAATTTGCAACAAATATGATGTTTCGTCGAAAAATATATAAGTACATTTCCAACGACGCGTTCATCGTAGAATTCGTCGCTAATAATATTCATCGCAAATTAATAATAAAAATAATTTTTTTTTGTTTGTGGATGGCAAAAAATCTCGCTTCCTATTATCTATTAGAACAAAACTCGCCTAACCTACATGCTTCTTAATATTACCTTCGTGCGAAGAAAATGGGACGGTTGGGAGGTTATTGGTGAGCCCAATGCCCGTGCCGGTGAAATTGTGGAGGAGAACGGGATTGACGTCATAAAGTCGGGGTTTCTGGAAGGAGAGGAAAGTCGGGGTTTCTGGAAGGAGAGGACGGCATCGAAGCAAACTCGTGCAGGAGGGAAAATAGAGAGACGTGTAGGAGGCGTGGGAAGGAGGAAGAAGAAGAAGAAAGGGAGGAAGTTGGGACCCACAAGGAAAAAAAAGAAACGAAATAAAAGAATTAACATAAAAAGAATTAAATAAAATTATATCAGATTTGGTGGGCCACACACAAAGGATATAATAGTCAAAACACATACAAAAAGGAGTGTCAAAGCCATAAGGGGAGTGGAAAAAGCGCGAGCCTAATTTTATTGTTCTCAAACTGTTGGGGAATTCGACCCCAAAAACAAAACTGTTGGGAAATATAGAGATAATAAAAAAATAAGAGAACGGGACCGACAGCTGCCGGTGTACTAGCTCCCACGTGGTCCGAGGGGTGTGAGGAGTCAAAACCGTTACCAAAAGTCCGAGGGACGAGAAATTAGCGGAAACCTTTCGTTTCTTTAGATCGCCGACGAGCGCGACGGTTCCATTCCACCGATCTTGAGAATAACAATGGTAATTGAGAAAATCAAAAGAAAATTTGGTCCAAGAGCTAATCAATTTTTTTTTTGTCAAAAAGAGATAATCAATTGAAATATTACAAAAACCGTAGGCTATTGCGTTCTAATTTTCATATCCAAGTGTTCTAATACTTCATGCCATCCGCAATTTCACCTTTCAATCGTAATTACTCCGCATGGGGAGAACCTAATAATGAAGTTCAAACTAAAATTTAATATCTGAAAATTAGGGATAGAGGTGATGTGACCATTAGACCTTCTTCTTTTTTGCAATTAATGCTAAAAAAAGAAGAAGAAAAAAAACTGAGGGGATCCAACAAAACTGGCAAGTCCAGAAATACGAGAAGAATTATATAGTATGAGTTCCATATTCCCTTCTAAAGAAATGGCTAATATGGTAAAAATATTTCGTTAGGCTTTTTCCAAGGATTGCATATCCTTAAAGATTTGCTCGAGGAGACGGAGTAGCGGAGATGCACAGATCCTAACCCCGAGACACCAAAGAAATCCAAGCATACGAAATACAAATACGACGAATGATCTTTGAATATTTGAAAGATTTTACAAATAACATGTCAAAAAGATAAATTTCATGATATATAAGAATCCGAAACCGAAGGAAAAAAAAAATAACGTAACATCTAGAAAATTATGAACATAATATAATAATCGTCAACAGATTTTTTGGTATTTCACATCAAACGATGGTTAAATAAGGAAAATTGGGCGGGTGGGTGGATCTCGGCAACGCCAAGGGAAAACGACGACGACACATGATGCCAGCTAACTAACAGTAACATTCTTGTGCCTACCGTCTTGTCACCAACAAAATTAACCCTCCCGCTCTCCTCTCTATTTTTATCCCTGAAAATTTGGTAATTTACAGCAATAGGGATAAAATTAAATATGAATATATTAGAATTCTGAAAATATCCCAAGACGTCTTTCATTTTAAATATGCTTTTACCGGTTAGAGGCGCAAAAGAGAGAGAAACAGGCGGAAGAGAGAGAGAGAGAAGAGAAGGGGGGGCCCACAGTCGGTAACCGGTCGGTCCAGTGGATCCCTCTCAGCCCACCGGATTCTCTTCTTCGTTGGGGTTAAAAAGAAGAAGAAGGAGAGAGAAGTGAAAAAGACCAAGTGGTCCGATGCGGGTCCCACCCCTTCATGTGAAGATCCAAAAAAATCACTTTCGAAGAACAGCGCTCTAGTTCGACCAAAAAAAAGGAACAGCGCTCGAGGTAGCGACAAAAACACCTTTGCTTCTCCTCGTTTCATGTCCCATCACTAGTTTTAGTGTCACTCCCATGATCCCATCCTCACCACTGAGAGTGTCATGCCAGTGACTGCATTAAGAAATTTGAAGTCTGTGCACGTCTCCACATGAACGAGGGATGTCAAAAATCGAACCGAGAAAACCGACCCGGAACCGGAATCGCACCGGAATATCGAGCTGGGCATGATTGCCCCTATATCTCCACTGGACCACAGGTTCGTCTTATGAACGCTCATGACTCTTGAATGTTGGTGCATCTGCAGTTGAGTTTTTTGGGTGCTGTTACTTCTTTCCACGTTCGAATGCTCTGTTCAAGGTAAGAGGGTCTTGTTATTATTATCATTATCATCAATTTTTGCGAGTTCTCGTCGTCACAAGCCATGGTTCTTGGCATGTCTACACCAGAAGCAACTCTTTCACTGGGAAATCCATTCCCTCATCCGCCTAATTTGATTCGAACCGTGTTTGTTGTTTACAGTTGATAGGAGTAGGAGACATTGTCTTGGGTATAAGGCGAACGTAGATCTAATTACTGGCCATGGCACTGGAGGGAGAGGCGAACGAGAAGCTGCTGAAAAAATCGGTAGCAGTGGAAGTCGGTGATGGTGGTGAGGATGAGCCACTGAAGGACAGGATATGGAGTGAGACCAGGAAGTTGTGGATTGTCGCGGCGCCTGCAATATTCACCAGATTCTCCACCTTTGGGATTTATGTCATCAGCCTAGCCTTTATCGGCCATATCGGATCCACCGAATTGGCTGCCTATTCTCTCGTGTTCACTGTCCTCGTGAGATTCGCAAACGGCATCCTGGTATGTTTGTGTTCTCCAGTACTTCCGTTGTCGATTTTTCTATATAATATGACCATGTGATATGGTATCTTGCTGTTGTTCATCTTACGTCAACGGCTTCTGTCCATGGAACTTGCAGCTCGGCATGGCGAGTGCGCTAGAGACCCTATGCGGCCAGGCCTACGGCGCGAAACAGTACCACATGCTCGGAGTGTACCTCCAGAGATCATGGATTGTCCTAACAATCTGCTCCGTCTTTCTAGTTCCCCTGTTCATCTTCACCGCACCAATTTTAAAGGCCCTAGGCCAGGAAGATGAAATTGCAGAGGTCGCTGGAGACATCTCGCTCTGGTTGATCCCGGTCCTCTCTGCCTTCGTCGTATCTTTCACCTGCCAAATGTTTCTCCAAGCGCAGAGTAAGAACATGATCATTGCGTATGTAGCGGCATTGTCGGCAGCGGTTCATCTATGCCTCTCGTGGCTATTGACCGTGAAATACAAGTTTGGCGTTCTGGGCGCGCTGTCTTCCACCATCTTGGCATATTGGATTCCTAATATAGGGCAACTCATGTTCGTGCTGTGCGGAGGTTGCCGAGATACGTGGAAGGGTTTCTCGAGTTTGGCCTTTAAGGACTTGTGGCCGGTGATCAAGCTCTCACTTTCATCTGGCGCCATGCTATGGTAAGTCAGCATTTCATCACCGAGACATGAGATTTTGTTCTTGAATTCAGACTAACTGATAAATTTCAGGGTGGAACAGCATTAGTTTTAGTTGGTCTATTTGGTATCTGCGTGCCTGATGGGTGACTTAGAAGTCGACCATCTTTTGTTGTCGAATATATGGTGAAATCTGAACGCTCGAAATCTCACATCAGAAGTGGATGGCGGCATGTCCTTATGTTTTCATATATTTTTACTGAATTCCTGTTCTTTGCGAATTGTCAGTCTCGAGCTGTGGTACAACACGGTGTTGGTTCTCCTGACCGGCAACATGGAAAATGCGGAGGTTTCTATCGATGCGCTCGCCATCTGGTATTGCGTTTGCACTTACCGCTCTTTCTGCTCTTAGGTGTTTCCCATTACATTAGGGAAATGCCTTGATTACAAAAAACTTCTTCAGCAAAGGCTAGTTCACGAAAATGAATAATTTCATTACTTGCAGCCTCAACGTCATTGGTTGGGAGATGATGATCTCTGTCGGTTTCTTGGGTGCAGCAAGGTGAAATCACGAGTCATGACTCTTATTGACCATTAATTCCTTCTCTAGACTTGCATTTTACCAGCAAATCTCTGAATTTTTATGCCTTTTCAGCGTTCGAGTATCGAATGAACTAGGAAGAGGGAGCTCAAGATCAGCAAAGTTCTCAATCATGATTACGGTGCTCACATCGTTCGCCATCGGATTTGTTCTCTTTGTGTTCTTCCTCTTCTTCAGGGGACGTCTGGCTTATATTTTCACGGAGAATGATGAGGTCGCCGATGCCGTGGCCGATTTATCACCTCTTCTGGCTATTTCCATACTTTTGAACAGTGTCCAACCGGTGCTTTCTGGTACTTCTTCTCCACTATTCCCTCCTGATCAGATGAATAAAATTACAGTATTCGTTAAAGAAGTTCCTGATGGTTTCCAATCATCACTGACATGAGTGGACATAGACTTAATCGATCAATACACAAGATGTTCATGGGATTTATGTTTTTCTGTTGCGGGATTCGGTGAAGTCCCATACAATCTGAGATATATGGTGATTCATTGTATGATTTGAGCAATAAGTGGTGGATTGGTATCAAATCATCAGTACCTGATTGTGATTGAACATTAGTCTCACCATTTATTTATCAGGAGTCGCGGTCGGAGCTGGTTGGCAGAGCATAGTTGCCTATGTCAACATCATAAGCTATTACCTAGTAGGGATTCCGGTGGGAGTCGCGCTTGCTTATTTCTTAAATATGCAAGTGAAGGTGAGCTACTATTTTCCTAAGGCGGTCGGCATTCGCAAATTTGCACGTCGATGAGTGAGACATGTCAAAATGGGCTGAAGCTCTTGACCTGAACCTGTAAAATTTGGATTCCTAAAGCTTCATCATCTGTCTTACAGGGCGTGTGGATTGGAATGCTGTTCGGAACTTTGGTACAGACTATAGTACTGATCGTTATTACCTACAAAACTGATTGGGACAAGCAGGTGCGCTGGATATGACGATTCTCCATTAATTCCTGATTATTTTGTGGGGGTCAACAAGTCTCAATGTCCTTCTGCAGGTATTCCTAGCTCGAGCGCGCGTTAATAAGTGGTTCGTGGCTGAAGAATCATCACAGAGGACCGGCACGGGTGTCTGATTCAATCATTTTCTCGTTCTGCTGTTATTCTTCTGAAGATGGTGAAAAGTTCCGTATCATATTTGAAAATCTCAATTCCCAGCAAGGGAACTGTGATGTAAGATGCGTATCAAAGCGTCGATAAGATAAGCGTGCGAGTAGTGGAAATGCTATCAAAACATTACTTTATTCAAGCCAAATTAAAGGAACAATGACTTTCTGGCAATCTACTTCCGCGATTTCGACACTGTTTCTCCTGTAATCCCGTGTTATTTCCGTCAAAGCAAGCAATTTCCTATCATGCCGAACGTCTTTATAGATCACATCTTGAGCTTCAATATGTTGTTCTTCCAGGAATAGAGTGAAGGCGAGAAAGAATGAAGAGTCATTGAGGTGAATTAGGTCTAAGTAAGTCTTAAACTCATTTATGACACATCAAACACTCATCTTATATTTGAATCCATTTATGACTCCGGTAACTAATTCATATAATAATTTTGCCCATCATATATGGTTTAAGAATTGAGTTTGTGCTCCATTTTGACACGTTTAATTGTCATAAAGGCTTGTACATGAGCAGGGTTGCAGACCTCAGAAAATAGATAAGAGCAGTGGACTGCAAATCATGAGTCAGATTGAGAATTTAAATTGTGAAGTACTATTTTTAATTACGGATGACCATCTATATTAGATTGACTAAACATAGATACTATACTAACTTCTTAAAGAAATGCGACATAGTCTTGATCGAAGAAACGTTAAACACAAATGATTTCTTTTAGATTGTTGAGTCTTGTCCACCCCTCAATTGAATACTCAAAAGATGCAACTTTTTCCCCCAACAAAGCCTGTTCTTCCTCTAATTTTTAAATTGCCCTTGGAACCAGAGGTGTGCGACCGGACCAGGTAGAACCGACAACCAGACTAGATCGCCAAAAAAATTCGGTTCCCGATTCTAATGTGAACAGATTTAGATCCCTATTCCAAATTTTTGGAATTGATTTGAACAGGTCCGATTTCCGATTTCAAGTAAAGACCCACCTGAGAATTGGACCGATTTTGGAACTTGTTCTTAACTGTAGTAAATTTTTGGGTATGGAACCTACCCACCCTAAAACCAATTGCCCCTACTTGAAACAACACTCGGATCAAAGGGGCGGAGCGGGCCTATACCTTCCCCGTCTCGTCGGAATCCTTGCCCCATGCCCGGCCATTTTCCCTGCGGCCTATTTTGCACGGCGACAAATCCATCTTGTTCAGGCCAGATCGATTTCAGAATAAAACAAACAAAAAAGGATTTGGGTTCTCTAGTTTTTTACAAGAATGCAAAGCTTGACCTGATTGAAGAGACTATCAAACACAAATGATTTCTTTAAGACCAGTGATTTTTGTCCACACGTCAATTGAACTCTCACAGGATACAGTGTCTGTTTCCCTCTAATTTCTAAACTGCTCTCTGAACAGTTCTTGGAGCAAAAGAAAATCACACCCTGAGTAGGCATATGTAACATCGTGTAACTTGTCATTTGCCGTTCAACGATATTAATTATCGTTTTGCGGGGTTAGGTAGCATATAAGAATTTTAACCAGTGTATTATGGGACTAGCTTGTGTGGGTCGAGTTGACCCCGGCAAATGACGAAAGGGTATAGCTGAAAAATCTATAGATTTTTCAACCCTAAAGATTTAGAAATCATTCAGATAACTCAAGTAAAGAAGAGTAGTGACACGCATCTCGTCAAAGCTAGTCATCAAGAGGGGAAAGAGGGAATCGATTGTAACAATTTGAAAAGTTTTAAAACTTGATTGTACTTTTTGAAAAATGTGATAATCACAGAGTTGTAGTTGTACCTTACTTAAGTTAATAAGAAAAAGGTGATTATCACGTAGTTGTGCATTATTTTTCACTTCGTTTAAATAATCAAAATTAGATGTTGTCACACCCTGACTCTCGAGCCCGCGACATCCCTTGCCAAATCGTCACGAGATCACGAAGGATAACGTCATAGGCATGTTATCGACCTATTAACTATATACGCATGCGGAAACGATTTAGTCCCGGAGAACATATAAATAGACGAGGATAGATTAGCAGGGGATACACGTCGAAGCAATTCATCAAAAGATAATCTCATCCAAACAAGACAGCATATGAGTTATAACCCTACTGAGCTACTAACAGACGATCCCATGCTTCGGGACGGCTTACTAAGACCTCAAAAGGGTATATGATCAGATAAGGTTAACTTCTCATCTACTTCAAAAGGGTACTCCCACATCCTTGCTTCGGTATCCACGTAGCTTCATCACTTAGGACCTGAAAGTGGTTCCTACAACAGGGTGAGATATAAATCTTAGTGAATCAAGCCTAAGCTCGGTTAGGAAACTGATTCACCCAGAAAGTCCTAACAAAAGGCTCACATAGATACAGAATATAACCATTCACAGTCACAACATCATAAACACCCACATGCATGCTTACCAACCTTCAGCCACACATAATGCAATACTTGACTCGACTCAGCAGTCATATCAATCAATCACTCAGACAATGCATCGCATCCATAAGTATGCACATGACACCATACGAGTCCATTTATTAACGATGATCGCACCAGGATCGACGCGATTAGCATGATCGACTCTCACAATTAATGCGTACCCGCACTCTTTTGGCAGGACCAGGCTACGTTCCTTTTTCCCTCACAGCAATGGCTATTACAAGCGGTGTATCCAGTGCATCTTGCACGGCACGGCAAGTAGGCATCCCTAAACGGGGCGTCGGTCCATCACAAGCTGCGACCGACATCCGATAATCCCTTAAAACCGTACGTACCATACGGGGCATGAATTATCGTGCTTCTGGCAAGTCGTGTAATTACATACGATTAGTACGGTGTGTACAATTAGTACAATATGAGCTTGCTAGGAAAACTCACCATCGTTCCATCATATGACCATACATTACACCCGCCATGTCAATCAATTTAATTCTCTTTGATTTAGGCCAGATGCTCATATAACGTGCTCAAAGACTTGGCCCATGGCCATTTTCATGCTAAAACATACTTCTTTGATTTCGCACACTGTCATATGCATATGCAGACTATCAATTAAATGCTGCAATTACGAATGGAACGATCAACCCCCAAACGAATGCCAATTCAATCAAAAAATAATCCAGGCATCCAATCAAACATATCAGCGAGGCGGTCAATCCAATCAAGCCATCAATTCAATTAAGCAATATAACGGCCGATTCGTACAATAATCATTTATTAGCCGATTTAATTTATAATTGTCGATCGATCGCTCGTCTTTTATCCTATCGCTCCCTCGCGATCGAACCACAATCCACAATCAATCAATTCAATCTATCAGTCAATTAGCCACAGACGACCTAGGCTAATCCGAATAACTTAATCGATCGTGGCCATTTACCCTAAACCCGATTTCTATCTAAACTGACCACGATCGCACTACACAAATACCTTAATCAACTATTCGGCTAATTCTGGGCACAATTAGCATCCTAACCAAGGTTTAGGGTCAACTCACAATCTAACTAGCTCGGGCAGTCTCGACGACGGCGGCACGGGCGGCGGCGACCAACGGCGGCGACGACGACGACGGCGTTTTTCGATGAACGTAAGGGTTATCGCGCGGCGGCTTGACCCAACACCTCAAGGACACCACGAGAAGGTCCGGCAAGATCGTCGAGAAAGGCGGCCGGCGACAGAAGCTCCGGCGAGCGGCGGCCGGCGCTGTGAACAGTAACGGTCAGAGACAAAAACAGGGTAACAAGGCTATTTCATGGGGTTTCTCGGCCTCATGGCTGAGGCGAGGCCGGCAAGGGCTAGGGGGCTCACCAGCAAGTTGAGGCTGACGATCGGGACCGGCGAAGGGTGGTAGACGACGGCTGGAGGCGGCTCAACGGCGAAGACAACGACTCGGCCCAAAAACAGGGCAGCACGAGAACGAAAACAGGGTAGCTGAACCGAGGGACTTTTCGCGGCCTACGGACGACGACCGGCTTCCACATCTTCAAGGGTCGAGAGGGGACTCTGAGCTAGCCTGAGGTGGCGGTCTGGGGCGACGGGAGCGGCGGATCTGGTCGGAACAGGAGCAAAACCGAACCAGACCCCAAAACAGAGCACGGCGGCTCTCGGGGCTGTTTGCGGCCGTTCCGACGAACGGCGGCCAGTGTGGAGGTGTCGGGAAGGTTGGGAGGGAGGTGGTGGACGACGATGAGGCGGTGGTTGGGTTCGGCGACGACGTAAATGGCCGGAGGGAGAGAGAGATGCTCTCGGGTCTTGGGGGCCGAAAACAGGGGGTGGCTTCCCGCGGCGGTTTCGCGGCCGTCCGGTGGTCGACGATGGTCGGGACGACGGCTACAGAATGGCGGAGCCGCGGAGGGTCGACGAGGTGGTGGTGGCTCACAAACTCAGCAGAGGAAGAGAAGGAACGGAGAGGAAGGGCTCGGCTGAGGGTGTACCGTGTCCACGAATGTGGTGGGGGGGTTGTAAGTGAGCAGAGAGGGAAACGTGAGAGAGTGGCAGAAGAGAGAGGAAAGAGAGAAGAGAACGTGAGAGAGTACATGGTGGTTGGGAGTTGACTCTTTGACTAGACCAGTGAGTGTGTAAGATTTGTGACAAGTGGGGCCCATTCAAAGATTTGATTTGTTTGTCTCTTGTGAATTATTGAAGGGCAAGAGGGTCAATTCTTAAATCGAGACTGAACGAAATTTAGCGCACTGGATAGAAGGGCAACTGGTGTCTTCACAGGTCAAGCTCGGTCAAGGTTAGGCTCGAATTCGAAGATTTGAATCTTAATTCGCAACGACTAAGAATGTCGAAACCTAATAAGATCCGATCGAAGATTCGGAATTCATCCAGAATTGACTCTTAAATCCCTAAGGTCCAAAATTCATATCCAGACTGAGATTCAACACTATTCATTTATAAAGAATTCAGGCGCTATATGGTAATCGAATTTCTATGGCGTCATAGATGTACTTTAAAGATGAGAAATTGTAAACATAAATGGATAAGCACGAGTCATATTGATATTTTATGTTCTAAAACATCGCTTGCAATTACGGATTACCATCTGCATTTAAATCAAATCATCTATATTTGAGTATGTTATTTGCTTATTATTTGTAATTACCGCGTATATTAAAATAACAAAATACCAACTATATTCTTCATAATATTTTGTAAATAGGTGGGTAAACGAATTTGTCGGGTGAGTTTGCGTCTCATACTTCATGTATATGAGAAAGCAAGTGAATCGAGATTCCTGATGCTTTTTTATATCTCACGGACTCAGACCCGATCAATGACATGGTCGTTGTCTTGTTGTCTTGTCGTCTTGTGGTGAATCCAAGATTCCCTATGCTTTTTGGCCATTTTATTCATAAACATGCCGACAAAAAAATAATCACTTTCGAAAAACAGCGCTCTAGGTTCGAACAAAAACACCTTTGCTTCTCTTCTATTTAGTAGTTTTAGGCTGCGCATGGTAACCATTCTGGTTCTAATTTCTGATTCTGATTAAAATGATTTTTCTGATTCTGTTCCTGAATGAGTTTTGGAGAATGAAAATGCGTTTGATAATTGCTTAACATTTCTGTTTCTGGATGAGAAACGCGTTTGATAACTGCATAAAGTTTCTGTTTCTAAAAACTGTTTCTCTTCCGTCGACAACACGTCTGACCACCATAGTGGCCTCCTCGTGCTGTTGCGAAGCCCGCAGGTGACGAAGCTCGTGGTGGGCGCTTGGTGGAGACGCGGCAGGAGCGAAGGAGTTGCGACGAAGCGAGAACGAGCGAGGAGTCTGTTGTGTTTTTCTTTATGCGAAGAGAATGACTTTGTTAAAAGTGAGATGAGTTTCAAGAAGCTACTTTTTTCTGCTTTTTTTTGTTAGCTTTAAAAGTGATTCTCGTCCAGAATGAGAATCACTTTTATTTGCGTTACCAAACGCCATTCTCATTCTTTTTGGTTCCAGAACCAGAATTACAGAATGAGAATGGTTACCATGCAGGGCCTTAGTGTCCCTCCTGTCCTCACCATTAAGAATGTCATGCCAGAGACTGCATTAAGAAATTTCAGGTCTGTGCACGTCTCCACGTGAACTAGGGATGTCAAAAATCGAACCGAAAAAACCAAGCCGAAACGGGAACTGAACCGGAATATCGAGCTGGGCATGATTGCCCCTATATTATTTGCACAGGTTCGTCTTATGAACGCTCGTGACTGTTGAATCTTGGTGTATCTGCAGTCCAGTTTCGGGTGCTGTTACTCCTTTCTACATTCGAATGCTTTGTTCAAGCTAAGAGGTTCTTGACTCTTATTATTATCATTATTATCAATTTTTGTGAGTTCTCGTCGTATGGTTCTTGGCATGTCTACACCAGAAGCAACTCTTTCCCTGGGACATCCACTCCCTCACTGCCTGATTTGATTCAAACTGCGTTTGTGGTTGGTAGCTGACAGGAGGAGGAGACGTCGTCTTGGGCCACATAAGGCGAACATAGATCCAACTACTAGCCATGGCAGTGGAGGGAGAGGCGAACGATAAGCTGCTGAAAAAATCGGTAGCAGTGGACGTCGGTGATGGCGGTGAGGATGAGCCACTGAAGGACAGGATTTGGAGGGAGACCAAGAAGATGTGGACTATCGCAGCGCCTGCAATATTCACCAGATTCTCCACCTTTGGGGTTTATGTCATCAGCCAAGCTTTTATCGGCCATATCGGATCCACTGAATTGGCTGCCTATTCTCTCGTGTTCACTGTCTTTGTGAGATTCGGAAACGGCGTTCTGGTATGTTTTAGTGCGTTCTCCAGTACTTCCGTTGTCGATGTTTATATATATTATGATCATGTAATAAGTATCTTGCCGGTGTTCATCTTACGTCAATGGCTACTGTTCATGGAACTTGCAGCTCGGCATGGCGAGTGCGCTAGAGACCCTATGTGGCCAGGCCTATGGCGCAAAAAAATACCACATGCTCGGAGTGTACCTCCAGAGATCATGGATTGTCCTAACAATCTGCTCCATCTTTCTAGTTCCCCTGTTCGTCTTCTCCGCACCACTTTTAAAGGCCTTAGGCCAGGAAGATAAAATTGCGGAGGTCGCCGGAGACATCTCACTCCGCTTGATCCCGGTACTCTTTGCCTTCATCGTATCTTTCACCTGCCAAATGTTTCTCCAAGCGCAGAGTAAGAACATGATCATTGCGTACATAGCGGCATTGTCGACAGCGGTTCATCTATGCCTCTCATGGCTATTGACCGTGAAATACAAGTTTGGAATTCCGGGCGCACTGTCTTCCACCATCTTGGCATATTGGATTCCTAATATAGGACAACTCATGTTTGTGCTGTGCGGAGGTTGCCGAGATACGTGGAAGGGTTTCTCGAGTTCGGCCTTTAAGGACTTGTGGCCGGTGATCAAGCTGTCGCTTTCATCTGGCGCCATGCTATGGTAAGTCAGCATTTCATCGCCGAGACATGAGATTTTGTTCTTGAATTCAGACTAACTTACAAATTTCAGGGTGCAACAGTATTAGTTTAGTTGGTCTAACCATTTGGTATCTGCTTGCCTGATGGGTGACTTAGAAGTCGATGGTGAAATCTGAACACTTGAAATCTCACATCAGAAGTGGATATCGGCACGTCCTTATGTTTTCATTCAAGATTTTTACTGAATTCCTGTTCTTTGCGAATTGTCAGTCTCGAGCTGTGGTACACCACGGTTTTGGTTCTCCTAACTGGCAACATGGAAAATGCGGAGGTTTCTATTGATGCGCTCGCCATCTGGTATTGTGTTTGCGCTTGCCGCTCTTTCTGCTCTTAGGTGTTTTCCATTACATTAGGGAAATGCCTTGATTACAAAAATTTCTTCAGCAAAGGCTAGTTCACGAAAATGAATAATTTCGTCGCTTGCAGCCTCAACATCATTGGTTGGGAGATGATGATCTCTTTCGGTTTCTTGGGTGCAGCAAGGTGAAATCACATGAGTCATGACTCCTATTGACCATTAATTCCTTCTCTAGGCTTGCACTTAACCAGCAAATCTTTGACTTTTGTATGCCTTTTTAGCGTTCGAGTATCGAATGAACTAGGAAGAGGGAGCTCAAGATCAGCAAAGTTCTCAATCATGATTACGGTGCTCACATCATTCGCCATCGGATTTGTTCTCTTTGTGTTCTTCCTCTTCTTCAGGGGACGACTGGCTTATATTTTCACGAAGAGTGACGAGGTCGCTGATGCCGTGGCCGATTTATCGCCTCTGCTGGCTATTTCCATACTTTTGAACAGCGTGCAACCGGTGCTTTCCGGTACTTCTTCTCCACTATTCCCATCCCGATCAGATGAATAAAAGTACAATACTCCTTAAAGAAGTTCCTGATGGTTTCCATTCATCACTGACATGAGTGGACATAGACTTAATCGATCAAGACTAAAAAATGTTCATGGGATTCATGTTTCTTTGTTGTGGGATTCGGTGAAGTCCCATACAATCTGAGATATATGGTGATTCATTGTATGATGTGAGCGATAAGTGGTGGATTGGTATCAAATCACCGGTACCTGATTGTGATTGAACATTAGTCTCACCATTTATTTATCAGGAGTTGCGGTCGGAGCTGGATGGCAGAGCATAGTAGCCTATGTCAACATCATAAGCTATTACCTAGTAGGGATTCCGGTGGGAATCGCTCTTGCTTATTTCTTAAGTATGCAAGTGAAGGTGAGCTACTATTTTCCTTTCTAAGGCGGTCGGCATTGGCAAATTTGCATGTCGATGAGTGAGGCGAGCTGAAGCTTTGGACCTATAAAATTGGGATTCCTGAAACTTGATCATCTGTCTTATAGGGCGTGTGGGCTGGAATGCTGTTTGGAACATTGGTACAGACTATAGTGCTGATCGTTATTACCTACAAAACTGATTGGGACAAGCAGGTGTGCCGAATATGACTATTCTCCATTTATTCCTGATTATTTTGTGGGGGTCGACAAGTCTCAATTTCCTTCTGCAGGTATTCCTAGCTCAAGCACGCGTTAATGTGTGGTTCGTGGCTGAAGAAGCATTACACAAGACCGGCACGGGTGTCTGATTCAATCCTTTTCTCGTTCTACTGTTATTCTTCTGAAGATGGCGAGAAAGTTCTTTATCAGATTTGAAAATCTCAATTCCCAGCGAGGGAGCTGTCCCGTAAGATGTGCATCAAAGTGTCAATAAGATAAGCGAGCGACTAGTGGAAATGCTGTCAAAAGCATTACTTATTCAAGCCAAATTAAAGGAACAATGACATTCTGGCAATCTACTTCCGCAGTTTTGACACTGTTTCTCCTGTTATCCCGTGTTATTTCCGTCAAAGCAAGCAATTTCCTATCACGTCGAACGTCTTTATAGAGCACATCTTGAGCTTCAATATGTTGTTCTTCCAGGAATAGATTTTCAGTTCCCTTTCGAATCGAATGTCAGGAAATCCTGCTATTATGGCCACGCCCTCCTTGCTGTCGCCTGAAAAGTTTCAAACGGGCGATTAAATCGAAGGACTTAGGTTAGAAAACATAGTTGGCCTGAAAACTCCATGTCGCGTTGATGTAACTGCATTGCCTTTTTTTTTTTTTTGGGTCCAAAACTGCATTGCCTTTAAAACTATGGCTAGATGGATAGAGTCGAAATGTTCGCGCTTGCCTTGACTGGCCGATCACTGTGCAAGCAGATCAGAGAGCTTAGACACAGACTCGTTCACTTCCTCACAGTTTGTGGACTGCCCGGCATACTTGCTAGCTGTAGATAAGGCACGGAGCCGAGCAGATCAGCCCCCGGACTTGGATGGCAAATTTTTGCAGCTCGGGTGTCTCCTCTCCCCAGCTCATTTGAGACCCTCAAACTAGAACGCGTTGGAGATTAGACACACAAAACTAGGTCCAATCGATGTAATATCCATGTGCCTAGATACGTCATACGGATGGATTAGGTCGGATTTTGGTCGGGTCATGAGTGGTCCTACCCCAATAGATCCATTTACTGCATTGCAAATATAATAAATTAATAACACATACCCTAGCCGATCAATATTTCTAAAACATTACTGTATTTAATCCAGTGCAGCAAAAATCATATCCAGAGTAAAGCAAGAGTAAGTACAAGATCGAGTGAAGGCGAGAAAGAATGAAGAGAGTCATTGAGGTGAATTTGGTCTAAGTAAATCTTAAACTCATTTACGACTCATTAAAAACTTATATTATGTTTGTGCCCCATTTTGACACGTTTAATTGTCATAACAGGCTTGTACATGAGTAGGGTTGCATACCTCAGAAAATAGATAGAGCAGCGGAATGCAAATCATGAGTTAGATTGAGAATTTAAATTGTGAAGTAATATTTTTAATTACGGATTACCATCTATATTAGATTGACTAAACATATATACTATACTAACTTCTTAAAGAAATGCGACATAGTCTTGATCGAAGAAAGTTAAACACAAATGATTTCTTTTAGATTGTTGAGTCTTGTCCACCCCTCAATTGAATATTCAAAAGATACAACTTTTTCCCCCGACAAAGCCTGTTCTCCCTCTAATTTCTAAATTGCCCTTGGAACTATAGGTGTGCAACCGAACCAGGTAGAACCGACAACCGGACTAGACCGCCAAAAAAAGTTCGATTCCCAATTCTAATGTGAACAGATTTGGATCCCCATTCCAAATTTTTGGAATCGGTTTGAATAGGTCCGATTTCCGATTCTAAGTAAAGACCCACCTGAGAACCGGACCGATTTTGGAACCTGTTCTTAACTGTAGTAAATTTTTAGGTATGGAACCTACCCACCCTAAAATCAATCGGCCCTACTTGAAACAACTCTTGGATCAAAGGGGCAGCACGGGCCTATACCTGCCTCGTCTCGTCGGAATCCCTGTCCCATGCCCGGCCAATTTCCCTGCCGCCTATTTTGCACGGTGATAAATCCGTCTTGTTCATGCCAGATCGATTTCAGAATAAAACAAACAAAAAAGGATTTGGATTCTCTAGTTTTTTACAAGAATGCAAAGCTTGACCTGATTGAAGAGACGATCAAACACAAATGATTTCTTTAAGACTAGTGAGTTTTGTCCACACGTCAACTGAACTCTCACAGGATACAATGTCTGTTTCCCTCTAATTTCTAAACTACTCTTTGAACAGTTCTTGGACCAAAAGAAAATCACACCCTCAGTTGGCATATGTAACATCGTGTAACTTGTCATTTGCCGTTTAACAATTATCGTTTTGCGGGGTTTGGTAGCATATAAGAAATTTAACCAGTGTATTATGGGACTAGCTTGTGTGGGTCGAGTTGAGCCCGGTCTTTGACGAGAGGGTATAGCTGAAAAGTCTATAGATTTCAACCCTAAATATTTAGAAATCATTTCGGATAAGTCACGTAAAGAAGAGTAGTGACACGCATCTGTCAAAGCTAGTCATCAAGAGGGGACAGAGAAGAAGAATTTGAGCTCAGATAGTCATCAATGGATCCAAATCAGGTGCACAAACCCTTTTCTTCTTCATTACAGCATTCTATGTTCTAGTGACTGGTGATGCCGTTGCCGTTTTCGCGGCTTACATGGAAGTGATGTTACAATTTACCTATAGAGGACGTTAACCTCTTCTTAAATCAATCCGCAACTCCGGACGATTCCTTCCGCCACGACGTTTCTCGCTGTTCTCGAAGCGAGCTCACCCGTTCGACCAGAGAGGAGAAGAGACAGAGCTTTTTTCCAATGAACGAATTCATCACGTGAGTTTGTGTTTCAGACAACGAAGACAAGATTGTTGTCGTGGGGCGAATCAAGATTCCTGATGCCTTTTGATCATTGCACGCATAAACGCGCCAACCACAAAAAACAATAACGCAACTCTCACTCTGCCACTTTCCATGGAATCTGGCTTTTCGGTGAGTCAAATCTGTTTGTTTGTTTGTTTTTTTTTTTACCTACAAAACTTCGCTTCAGGTTCATGCAAGCTTTAGAGTCACTTCATCTTCACCATTAAAGATGTCATGCCACACTGCATTGATGAATTTCTAGTGTGTGCACGTCTCGACAAGAACACTGCTTGTGGGTATTGAAATTTATGCTCCTCCAGACATAACTGAAACGAAAGAGGGGAAGGCCATCAAACATGTGTTTCACCATACCAAACTTTGGCGAGGCATTCGCTGATGTATTGAGCTGGGCATGATCGCCCCTGTATTAGCACAGGTTTGTCTCATTCATGCCATTTTAGATTCGCACTTCGCAAACCTAAGGCTCTCGACTCTTGAATGTTGGTGTATCTAAAGTTCAGTTTTGGGTGCTGTTAGCCTGTTACTCGTTTATAAGTTTGCACGCTTCGTCCAAGCTGAGAGGGTTTTTTTTTTTATTTTTTCGCTGAACCAAGCTAAAAGAGTCTAGTTATCGAAGCAGTGATGTGCTTCGCAACTCTCGACATGTGACATGAGCACACGACCTCACTATCGACTGATTTACTGGGAGTTCTCATCGTCACAAGCGACGATTCTTGGCATGTCTACACAAGAAGCAACTCACTCTCTGGGACATCCACTCCCTCACTGCTTAATTTGATTCAAACTGTGTTTGGTTTACAGCTGATTGGAAAAGGTGACGTTGTCTTGGGCCTATAAAGTGGACATAGATTTGATTACTAGCCATGGCAATGGAGGGAGAGGCCACCGAGAAGCTGCTGAAAAGACCAGTAGCAGAGGAAGTTGGTGATGGTGTTGGAGATGAGCCGTTGAAGGACAGAATATGGGTGAGACCAAGAAGATATGGATTACCGCCGCGCCTGCAACATTCACCAGATTCTCCACCTTTGGGATTTCTATCATCAGCCAAGCTTTTATTGGCCATATCGGGTCCATCGAACTGGCTGCCTATTCTCTCGTCTTCACAGTCCTCCTTAGGTTTGGAAACGGCATCCTGGTAAGTTTCAGCATGTTTTCCATTACTTAAATTGTAGATTTTTCACATCATTTAATCATGTAGTATGGTATCTTGCTGCTGTTCATCTTATATCACCATTTTCAGTTTGCCAAAGATTGCTTCTTTTTCTCTGTTCTTATTGCTTATAGATGCTTCTTAAGCACGTGCGCCGTTGAGCCCTATTCTGAATAATGATAATGAATTTTTTCATAGAAGCAGTCTTGTATCCCTGAAGTAATAATGCTCAAAGACTTAAAACAGTTGCTGTGAAGCACTACACCAGTACCAGCTTCTCATCGAAGCAGCTAGACAGCTTTAGATCGATTTCTGAATATGTTGAAGCGAATGAAATTGTAATGTAAACGAGGCATGCAGACATCGAAAGAGCAAAAACATAAATGAGTTTGGAGTTGATCCTAGGCCATTTGCATTGTGGCTATGGCTTGGAGTTAAACAATACTATGTTATTGTTGAAGAAGAGCATGACCAAAAGACTTTGAGTGAATTCGCTAAAAGCATCTCCATGCATAGCTTTTTATCACCTGCTGAGGAACCTTTTGTCGTGTAACTCGTGATGTTGCTCAGAAATCAGAGTTTTGAAATTATTTAAAACGCGCTTCTGTATGGAACTTCCAGCTCGGCTTGGCAAGTGCGCTAGAGACCCTATGCGGCCAGGCCTATGGCGCGAAACAATACCACAGGCTTGGAGTGTACCTCCAGATATCATGGCTTGTCCTAACAATCTGCTCCATCTTTCTAGTTCCTCTGTTCATCTTTACCGCGCCACTTTTAAAGGCATTAGGCCAGGAAGATAAAATTGCGGAAGTCGCCGGGGATATCTCACTCTGCTCTATCCCGGTCCTCTTTGCCTTCATCGTATCTTTCACCTGCCAAATGTTTCTCCAAGCGCAGAGTAAGAACATGATCATTGTGTACGTAGCGGCATTGTCAGCAGCAGTTCATCTATGCCTCTCGTGGCTATTAACCGTGGAATACGAGTTTGGAATTCTGGGCGCTATGGCTTCCACCATATTGGCATATTGGATTCCTAATATAGGGCAACTCGTGTTCGTGATGTGCGGAGGCTGCCGAGATACGTGGAAGGGTTTCTCGAGTTCTGCCTATAAGGACTTGTGGCCAGTGATAAAGCTCTCCCTTTCATCCGGCGCCATGCTATGGTAAGGCAACATTTCATCACTGAGACATGAGATTTCATTGTTGAACTGAGTTCCTATTCTTTGCCAATTGTCAGTCTCGAGCTGTGGTACAACACAGTGCTGGTTCTTCCAACCGGCAACGTGGAAAATGCGGAGGTTTCTGTGATTTGGAATAAGTTACTGTTTATTAGAATAAGAGATGAGTATTTATACAAGCTAGGGTAAATACCCATAAATGACCAATATACCCTTGCTATCTAATACTCCCCCTCAAGTTGGAGCATGGATATCTAACATGCCCAGCTTGTTACAGATATACTCAACTCGACTACTCCCTAGAGATTTTGTAAAAATATCAGCAAGTTGTTCGCCGGTTCTAACATAACTAGTAGATATAATCCCAGCCTGAAGCTTCTCACGAACAAGATGACAATCCACTTCAATATGCTTGGTACGCTCATGAAACACTGGATTAGAAGCAATATGGACAGTCGCTTGATTGTCACACCACAACTCCATTGGTATAGGATCTTTGAACCCAAGTTCCACTAACAGTTGACGTATCCAGATCAACTCACAAGTAGCTTGAGCCATCGCTCTATATTCTGATTCTGCACTTGATCTAGCTACAACATTCTGCTTCTTGCTTTTCCACGACACCAGGTTTCCTCCCACAAAGGTGCAATAACCTGATGTAGATCTTCTATCTATCGGAGATCCTGCCCAATTAGCATCTGAGAAAGCTTCTACTTTTCTGTGTCCATGATTCCTATAAACAATACCACGACCTGGAGCTTTCTTCAAGTATCTCAGAATTCTGATCACAGCATCCCAATGTGAGGTACGAGGAGAAGACAGAAATTGGCTCACGACACTCACAGGAAAGGAAATATCAGGTCGAGTAATAGTTAGATAATTCAGCTTTCCAACTAGTCTTCGATACCTTTCCGGATTATCTAATAACTCACCATCCTCTGCCATCAACTTCAAGCCCGTCTCCATTGGTATATCCAGCGGTTTAGCTCCTAACAAACTTGTCTCAGTAAGCAAATCCAAAACGTACTTCCGTTGTGAGATATGAATACATTTTCTTGCCCGTGCGACTTCAATACCCAAAAAGTACCTGAGTGGTCCCAAATCTTTTGTATGGAATTGCTGCTGTAGATACATTTTCAACTCTTTAATTCCTGCAGAGTCATCCCCAGTTATGACGATATCATCCACATAAACTATAAGGAATATTCTACCAGTTTTAGACACCCGATAAAACATCGAATGATCACTACTACATCTACTCAATCCAAACTAAAGTACAGCCTCAGAAAACTTCCCGAACCATGCTCTGGGAGATTGTTTCAAACCATACAATGATTTTTTTAAACGACAAACATGACCTGACTCCCCCTGAGCAACAAACCCAGGTGGTTGCTCAATATAGACCTCTTCCTGTAAATCACTGTCGCGACCCGTCCGAAAGCGGACGCGGCTAATGGATTACCGATCGCGGGTCTTGGATCGGCGCGGGCCCTCCCAGGCCCATACCAAATCGCGGCGGGAGTATTTTTCAAAAGGATTCGACGATAAGAGTCGATCGCTTTCGACCTTAGTGTGGTCGTGGTGGCATGTGCAACTTGTGCATGCATTTGGAGTCGCCACCGGTCTTTCTTGGAGGGTAGACCGGAAACCTTACTGATCGATTGGGAGAGATCGATCAGTTCTACGGAACCAGAGTTTTTGGGTTCGGGGACTTGGTTACGCTGGTGTCGTTACCAACGCCCTTTCGGTACCTAACGCGAGTGATTTTCCTAACTAGGATTTCATGCAGGCGCAATTTTGGGTGAGGTAAGTCTGACTTTGCACATTAACCAGTTTAACATGCTCACGTAATCATAATAAATAAGTAGATGTCAATCACATAAACATCTATCCTACGTGGTGATCATGGAATTATGATTTAATGGGTCTCGAGCCAATGAGACCACATTTAATCATTTTAATATTTTAATAACGGAGAGCCGCTCTTCGCTTCTTCTTGGTTTCTTGAACTCTTCAAGAATTGTGCCCCAAAGAGCTCGCCGACTTAAAAGGCTCCCCCACGTAATCCTCGTAGCATTTACATCAACAATTGACTATGCTAAAAATAAAGATTACATGAAAAATAAAAGGAGTACGCAGCCTCCATTTAATAATTACAACCCCAAATATATAAATAATCATCATACATTCATATATACATCAACCACATAGATTAGGGATTTTTCCATGATCACCACCCTTTCACATAAGTAATAAATTCACAATTTAAAACTTAGGAAGGCACAATAAAAATTCTACGTTGAATCATATTCAGAATTTTTACGTAAAATAAGATAGCCATAAATTTTCGATTGAAAATTGATTTATTCTCAATTTTTGCTACGTTGATTAATTTATCATATAAAATAATCAATCTCCATTAGCCATGTAAGACGAACAATTTGTTAATATATATTGGCCATAGTATTGCAAAAATTGCAAAAATCAATTAAATGCACGAAAACGCCTAAGGATTGGCTCTGATACCACTGTTGGGATCCACGTAACACGTAGCGGAAATAAATAACAACCCATACATGTATCTCCAGAGGCGTACTTCGTGCATTTCAATCGAAAAAAAAAAATCACAAAGCCTCAAAGGGAGTAAATAGATTACCTCTCGTAGCGTGCTTGAACGGAGGTGTCGGTTCGATGTTCTTCGATCTCAGCCTCCACAAGTGTTAGGCATCTAGTTCGGACGCACCACCAATTGACGAACGGGGAGACGACTAATAACTCCACAACAATTGTGCTAGCAATATGCGGAATCAATATTCCGAACTTAGTATATTTTGCTCACTCAAGATGATGAGAATATAGAGAGTGTTTGTGTTCTTCTCTCTAAGCTCTCAAAAATTTGCACACTCTACAAAATGTCTCCCCCCTCAACCTCAAAACTCTTGCCATCCTTTTATAGCCAAAAATACCTTCCAATAAATTGTATTTAAAAATAGCACTAACAATTATAAATTCTATCTAAAAATAGCACTCACAAATAAATGACATTTAAAAATAGCACTAACAATAGCACTCACAATTTATAATACAAAAATGCTATTTAAAAATAGCACTAACAATAGCACTCACAATTTATAATACAAAAATGCTATTTAAAAATAGCACTAACAATTATAAATTCTATCTAATATTAGCACTCACAATTTATGATAAATAAATGCCATTTAAAAATAGCACTAACAATAGCACTCACAATTTATGATAAATAAATGTCATTTAAAAATAGCACTAACAATAGCACTCACAATTTATAATACAAAGAATGCTATTTAAAAATAGCACTAGCAATAGCACTCACAATACAAAAATGCTAAAAAAAGGCACTAACAAAGGTGTTAAAAATAATAACCATTATTATTATTACAAGAGTTAAAGAGGTTACCAAACAGTACAAATATGCATAACGTATAAATACGTATGACGTATAAATACGTAGAGCATACGTATACATCCGTGAAACCGGGGACTAATTGAAAGAAAAATGTGCAATTAAGCCCTTTTGGTAAAAATTGATTAAATTGGAGGGCAAATTGACCTAATTGCACTTTAAGACTTTAGAATCCAATGTCATAGCTTATAAAAAGTGAGAATTGAAAACTAAAAGACTCGAAAATGATTTTTTTTTAGGCTCGGTTCGGGTTTATGTTTGTGAAGGAACATATTGACCCGAGCCGAATTTTTGAGATTTAAAGTGACACACTTGAAGAGGAAATTAAAACAAAATTATCGAATATTTTTGGGTATTTTTCTGACCACGAATGGTATTTTTCTGATTTTTTGGGTATTTTTATAATTAAATAAACTCGAAAAATACCGAAAACTATTTTTTGTTCAAAATTGGTTCCTAAGGTTAATCCAAGGCTTCCAAAGTTGATTTTGTGATTTTATGACCTTTTTTGATATTTTTAATTAATTTTAAAGAATAAAAATCACAATAATAAATGGTAAAAAAAATCAGGTGTCAACAGCTGCCCCTCTTTGAGAGGAATCTCGTTAGAGGTTTCTCTCAAAGATAAGGTGGCACCTGATTCCTAACCGACTCCACTGGGAAAATAAGAGAAGAAATGTTATGACATCGGATCCTTAAGCCTATTGATAAAAGCTCAAATCAATCCCCGGTTTGCTCTAACAATTTGAACATGGGCCGGAGTGAGAGAGGCTTACCTGAAGCTCACTTGTCGGATGCTGCCGGTTGCGACGACTTTCAAGAAGATGCCTAGGACTCGTCATTCAGAATATCCTAGGGAGATTAAGCTCTGACCTGTATGGTAGGTCATACCATGATGGGATTCCTAACTTGTAGGAACCTAAGGAAGGCGCATCCCACGCTTTGGGATTTGCCAAGGATTTTGATCCGTATGATGGATCAGACCTTTATGTTGATCCTTACTGCGATATTTATCAATGAGTTGACCCTTATGGCGGTTTCTACCATATGTGACCCTTCAGGCGGTTTCTACCATTAATGTGATCCCTCAGGCGGTATTTACCTTTGAGTTGACCCTTCAGGCGGTATCTACCTTCATTTGACCCTTCAGGCGGTATCTACCTTCATTTGACCCTTCAGGCGGTATCTACCTTGGTTTGACCCTTCAGGCGGTGTCTACCATCAGTTTTGACTTTGAAAAGGGGTCTCATGACGAGGGTTCTCCACGTCCGATGAGACTACCTAAATTTTGAAAAAGGATTTTTTTTTAAGGGTTTCTCTTCCCCAAGAAAATATTGGTAATCTTTGAGAAGACAACAATTGTCCAATTGACAAAATTTTATGACTTAAGCTTTAGTCATGAGATGTGCATTTTGATGCTGGAGGTTATCCAAAACATTCTTGCAACATGCAAATGTGATCACAAATCCCTTGTATGGAAAATCTGGATCAACAGTTTGAAAATTTCCAAAAAGAGTTTGCTCAAAACATCAATTGGAATATTTCTCGACAAGGAGGCCATCTCACCTGTTTTGAGGTGATGATTTTTAGGGGATGCACTCAATTCCCTACTGACCTGTGCCTAGGTTTTAGGCTCATTCGCAGCGCATACATTTTGATCGGTCGGGAGGTCTTCCACGGGACCGTAATGTTGGGCTTGGATATTGGTTTTCAAGGGGGACCCGCTTTGGAGTCGAGGCCATCGAATGAAAATCTTCACCATCTGCTCCGGGTTTACAAGTCAAGAACCCTGCAAAATGAGAAAGAAAGAGTCTTGCTCGTACTTCTTCGAGCTAAGCTATATGTTAACCCAAGTGTCTTAGTCAGAGAAGACTGTTTCAGGGTTGTAACATTGGTAGGATTGGGGACCGAAAAAGGCTTGTTTTTGGCCCAGAAATCACGAAGGATTTGACATTGGTGATCATTGCCAATTTGTCACATGTCTTTTCCATTCTGCATCTTCCATTTTTGAGGTGTGCAACCGCTTTTGAGGTGTGCACAAGTCCTTTAGAGAACGTCTCTTGTGGTATTATGAGATTGACAATTCTGTCCGTGTTTTTGCACCACGGCTGACATCATTTGGGGAGCAGTCTTCTTGATCTGACTCCTTTATGGGTTTTTCTCTCTTCCCAACTAGGCTTTATTGGGGATCAATCAAACAGTTTTCACGAGCATCGGCCTTGCTTTTACCAGGCACTTTGCTTTTTCTTGATGCTGGGGATTTTTTTCTTTGTTGAAATCCCGCCTTTTCTTTTCCTTTGGAACTACGATGTTCAGAAAATTGTGCTAGATATACAACTTGAATCATAGCACATTTAAACGCCGATATGAGATTTTTCTATAAATCCCATCTCTTGATTTCTTCCGTTCTTGGAGTGATGCAGTTTCCATCTTGAAACATCCCATGATCACCAACAGGGGTTTATGAAATGAATTTGCAGGCTCAACTTGGCTGTGCAAAGGATATGGTGTGTGGGATAGAGAAATGAATGCTTCTCGTCATCCTATGGCACTTGGATTACCATATAAACAACACACAAAGATTGATGTTAGTTCGAGCAAGAAAATTTCTAACCATTTTCTCCTGATACCGCTGGACTCACCTCCATTTTTCCCCGATGTGGGGTGGTTCTTGACAGGGTTAAGAATGAAAACCGTCGTTCAAAGAGTTTATCAACGGTCACCTGTAGTGTTTAAGGGATATGAAACGAATGCCTCCGTCATCCCAACCCATGTAATCGTTGCGAATAATCCCTACTTCCGTAGGTCCAGATTTTGCTATCTGATCCGCTCCACTTCTCTCCAGTGTGTGTAGGACGTGTTTGGACTAGGCTTTGCCTCTTTTCTTTTGAGAAAACGTCCTTTTAAAAGTTTTGAACTTTTAATTGGAAAAAATCTCTTTCATTTTCTCCAAAAATTTTACCCGTCAAGGGGATTTTATGATGCACCATGCATGTTCTTATTCATGTTCAGATAACCTCCTGTTTTAAGACATGAATGCCAATGAAGTTTGAATTCTATGTCTTTTCTAGACATTAGATTCTGAAAGCTTTTCTTTTTCTCTCTGTTTTTTATTTAACATCTTCAATGGATTGGGGAAAGGGATACTTACCTGTCCCCCGCGGCTGGAGATCCTGAAAATGCGGAAGAAACATGTTATTGTACGTTCACGAATTTTTCAAAAAATTAGAACGATACAATTTACCCTTGGTCATGTATTCTAACGGGTAATACATGGGATGTGAAAACCTGTTCGTCTGTAAGGCGATTCCCCTATCAAGGATAAATAACGAGTATCAATTCATATTCTCAAATTCAAGACAAATTGGAACGATACAACTTTACTCTTGGTTCTCATCCTGTTCTGATATTGCGTATTGATATGAACAACATCTATCAAATCCGCCTATCCATTCTTGGAGTGTTTGCAACATCAATGGTTCATCTGCCCCCAGTTAGGCAACGTCTGTTCTGTTATTCGAACAAATGGCTCCTTGAGTGATTTATCCACGTTTATCACCTGAGAAGGGAAAGAAATGAGACATTACTTCGATATTCGATTGAAGATCGTTTAGGAACGATACATCGTTTTACCAAATAGGTGGCTTCGCGGCCAAACGTATTTCGTATTGAAGGGGTAGATCCCATTATACTCCGCGGGTGATAGTCATTGTTCGGGGAACTTGCTCCACGGATTAAGCGATTAATCCACGGCCCTCAGCTTGAAGATGCTCAAAGGGTGATGTTGACACTCACGCGCAATTAGTTCTAGACATTAATGAAAGATGTTCCCGTGGGAACCTTACAGTGCGATCAACAACATATTCAATAGGAGTGTTCCACCCCTTTCGTCTAAGCATTTTTCATCGAGTAACCATGCCTTGCATCAGACGTTTGGTCACCTGCCTTGCGTCACCACTGCGATGGCCCTCCGGCTCCAAATTGATCGAGCCAAAGATTGAACTCATCGCCAAGGAAATTGCTCGGGTCTTCGAGCCATTGATGTTCAAGTTGGGTATCAACAATTGTTGGGGGCAGATTTCCTTCATCGCCTTCATTGTGAGGAACTGGAGTCTTTGAGCTAGAACCTTCATCATTGCCCTGTTGGGGTCGAGACATACATTCCTGAAGAGTATTGATCCAAGTGTCCAGCTCCTCCTCAAGGAAATCGCCTGTTCTTTCTAGCCTTTGGTGCCCAGATTGGCTGTCGTCGACTGCAGGCGAGGGATTCCTCTCTTTGCTCTCGCCGTGAGCAACTTGACCCCTCGAATTGGAACTTCCTCCAATGACCGGCAGGTTTATATGTGCACTCTCTACCAATGCCAGATCCGCTTCAGGGACAGCATTAATGACCGAATCGCGCTCAAACTGAGGAATCCCTATGTGCTGGAACTGCGGTATATACTCTTGAGGAGTATTGAGATAGCTCGGCGGAGCATTCTGATTTGGGTTAGAGGAGTCGCTGACACGACTGCTGGTCCCGTCATTGCTGAAACACGGTTGGGTGCTCTCGGCTCTCCAATCATCGTGGTTGTAACTCTGCCCGGCACTTGAGCTCCAACTGACTTTATGATGGTTTAACGCTATCCTTCCATCCCTTAGCAATCTCCTATAGTACTTGAGGTGAGACTCGACGTTAATTCTAGAGAGCCCCGGCACATTCATAATCTCGAGTATGCGTAGTGGGCTAGCCGAATCAACTCCCAGCTCTCGAATTGCATCAACAAATTTGGTGTGAAGTTCATAGGTCCAGTAAAACCTTGTTCTCTTATCACCCAAAATATCGTCAATACTTCGGTAGCTATTCTCTACGGGATCTAGTCGTTTCAAAAGTTGTCCAGGGAGGGACTCACCGACTTTGGATTGGCTGGCTGTGACAGCGAGTTCGTCATTGAGAGAACTCCCCCTGTGATGATTCATATCCCATTTCTCAGAGGATGTTGGTGTTGATCCTATGGTGTTGACTTGCTCATGCAGATCTCCGGCGATATCTGGCTGTGTCGGAAAATGCTGTGGAGAATACGGTAACAGCTGAGCGTTATTCGTCAACAAGGACGGTTCATCGAGGAACACCTCGCCGAGGACAACAGGATTACCACAATTAAGGCAGGTGGCCTTGGTCAGAGCTTCCTTATATCTCGCGCTTTCAGCTTGAAGCTTCTCATTCTCCTCCTTCAGGACCAGTAACTCATGGTCTGCGTATTGCTGTTTCACCCGGGTTCGTTTGTTGGCGAACCAAAACTTGACCTTCGAAAGCTCCAATCCTATTTTTCGGCTCAACTCCATTTTCTGTTGTCTGCTTGGAGTGGGGCATTCATTGAAGAAAGCTTCGAGCTCTCGGATTTGGCCTGGAGTGTGGCGTTGTAGTTGCTTCCTTTTCCGACTCCGGTCATCATTGTATACTCCTTCTTCGTAGCTGAAACCTAGAATTTCATCGCTGGAGGAGTCAGTCTCTATGGCCTTCGGGCAGGATTCAGCTCCAGGATCTTCAAAGTCTCCCAGCAGTTCGTGCTCAGAAATGTCCAGGTCGGGCGTTTCTAGCAGATGGGAATAACTTTTAAACATGATGGATCGGGGTATCTCGGGCTGATCTAGTTCACTCAGCTTTCTCAATTCGCTCTTACGTGTTTGCTCACTCTAGAAATTTTCTCAAGTGATTGTGCGTGTCCTGGAACCATTCTTCAGGCTGCATATGAAGACCAGCAAGCAAGCGCTCCTCCCGAGATCCTGCAATTACTCATCGTCTGTATTCCCCTTTCTTTTTCCTCGTGATAGGATCACAAACTCTCTTGCATTGATTCGGTTTCATCGAGTATTGCGCTCGTCCCCTAGTTCAGTCTTCAAAGTGGTGGGTCTACAATCTTTCGGTGCCTTTTATGATTTGCTAGGCCCGAGAACGTGGGGAGCAGCGGTGGACCCGCAATTAATGACTCCGTTTAATTCATTTAGCTCCATGGGAATTAACGCTATGATCTTCTCTCAACCCCTTTTCATCGTTCAAACGAAAGTGGCATTTTCCCTGTGCATGCTGTTACTCTTCATTTCAGCATCCCGGGCGCTTGGTGAGGAATGAGTTCGTGGCCACTCAAAATTTTAAAGACCGTCTCTGGTTTCAGACTTAATCTAACAAGGGATCATCACAACTGAGCATGACGATGTTCGTCGATAGCGTTGGTTTAACTATAGTCATTAAAGAAAAATGTTCCCGTAGGAACTTTACAACGATAAAATGAGTGATCTACTCGTGAACATGTTCTTCTTTCTATGGGTGTTCGTAGTGACCGACCCATCGTGCCCCGAGTCAGGTGCTAGATCATGGCTGTCCAAGCATGCCAGCTTCCCACTGATTGAACAAGGCATCGAGCCCCTCATCGAAGAAATCGTCTGTCGTGGGTTGACCAGCGGCAGGCAGAGCACCAGCCGACTGCTGCTCGAATGGAGGAGTTTGCACTCGCTGTACTTGTGACACGCGCTCTTGAGAAATGTTGAAATGGCCCGGGAGGACATTCTGATCAGCTTTCAGTTTGCCGGTGGTCGGGTTGCTAGCTTGATTGATGCTTAGATTTGGCCGGGTATCTCTTGATGCCTGAGCATTACAATGGCGGTCGCCCCTAGCTTTTGAGCTCGAGACGGATTCCTCCCGGTTTAGCTCCGCTCGACGTTGTTTTAATAGCTTTCTGTAGGCAGCAAGGTGATTCCTGACCAGCTCCTTACTAAGCCACGGTACATTCATGGCCTTAAATATGCGCGTCGGAGTTGCTGAGTCGATCCCTATTTGGTGAACCACGTCTAGGAATCTGGAATGCAATTCAGGGGGCCAAGCGAACCTCCTCTTATCGTGGCCCAAAATTGCATCGATGGCTTGACGACTGATTAACTCATCTCCAGCAGGACCCGACCCTATCGAAAATTGTTGTGCATGAGGCTGATATGCTTTGAGCTGGTCGGCGGTAACATCCAGCTCCTTGAAACTGTAACTTCAATCAAAGCGATGCAAATCCCATCCCCCAGGAGGCATTTGTATCATCTTCGTAGGATCATCCTGCTCATGCGTGACTCCGGCAAAATCTGGTTGAGCAGGAGATGCCTCGAGGGAGTAGGGTGGTAAATGAACGTCTTCAATCATCGCGTGAGGCTTATCGGGGAATATCTTACCGAGGGCGACGAGGTTATCGCAATGAGGGCAAACGGTAATATTGAGAGCTTTTTCATACCTCATGTTTTCTGTTCGCAGCTTTTGGTTTTCTTCCTTTAAAATCTCGACCACCTGACGTTTGCGTTGAGCCTTCGATTTGGATCTCCTATTTTGAAACCAAAACTGGATCCTCGACTGATTAATCCCCAACTCCCGGCTCAATTCAATTCTCCACTTCTTTTTCATGTAATGGCTTTTACTGAAAAGGGTTTCCAGCATTTGGGTTTCCTCCTGAGAGTATTGGTGAGGACGTCTTCTTTTCCCGAGTTGAACATCGTGGATGTCGTTGTCGTCGTTGCCGTGATCTTGATTTCCGTTGCCAGAAGTGTTGGGCTCCATGGTTTTGGCGTTAGACTTGATCTTGGAATCTTCGAGATCCATCTGTAGTTCAATTTCTGAGATTTTTGAGTCAGTTGCCTCTAGCAGCTGACAATAACCTCTTAAATATGTTGGATTGAGAAATGTTTGATTGGTTCTTGCCCACTCAGAGTTCTCCACTCTCTCATGTATGCTCACTCCCTATAAAGTTTTCTTCGAGTGACTTCGTATGTTCAGGAGACGCTCTTCAAGCATCATTAGGCAAACGTTCCCCCTCAAGACTTTGAATTTCTCGCTTAGCTTTTCAATCGTGATGGGACTGCCAAATCCTGTTAGGGCTCTCTTCGATAGTTGCGCTTACCTCCCACCTAACTCTAATAATGGTGATCCCGACAAATCTTTTACATCTTTTAATTGATGAGCCGGAAATCACGGACCGAAACGAATCCAATGGTTCTCGTGAGGGGACCTCCTGCTTTACCCCCTAACTGGGCTCCACCAGCATTATTACTGAGACCCTTCATCATCCTCGAGTTGCTATAAAATGAGGAATTAATGTATGGAAGGTTAACGTTCTCGCATAATCAGCTTCTTCCTTCTAATCTCTCTGTCAAACTCGTCTTATTCTCAAGCCAACCCAACGCAAATGGCCTCATCTCCCGTACGCACTTTTTCAACTGATGTCTTGGCCCAGTGGGAAAAGCTTTATAACCTACTGGGTCGCGGTTACGCACACATAACCGATCATTCTGCGACCGAGGATGAAATCTGTGTCCTGCTCGAGGACCTTGATACCACTTCTCTTGAAGGTACTACACTGGGGAGGGAATATAGAATTTTCCCGACTCTCTTTGCACACTCCTTAGAGGCCTACCGTGCTGCTAATCGGGAGGTTCTCGTGGCTCGCGTCTTGCGAGCTCGTTATGAGGATCGATCTGATCATTTGGTGCTGACCAACTATCTGGCCGATAGTTACAAAAAGGCCGTCGAGTTTGCTAATGAGCGGGTCGCGACGTTGCTTCGCGAGAGGAGAAATCTGGTGGAGCAATTGGCCCTATCCCTGACCACCGGCGAGCATGACCGCCGCAATGTCCTGTTGAGGCTTCAGAGCGACTGGCAGGAAGAACGGCTCGACAAAATAACCGCGGACATAGCTCGCGGGAATGGACTGGTTCGAGACCTGGAAACAATCGCCGAAGAACATGAGGCCAAGGTCGCCGAAGTTAAGGGAGAATGCAAAAGTCTTCTCCTCAGGCTTGCCGACCATGACATGCGGAGTTGGGAGTATGAGCAGAGCATTAATAACATGGAGGGTCAGTTGGGCTCCTTCGTGTCGTTAATTAGGGCTCACTTCGGCTTTACTTTTCTACCCCGAATTGTATGACCTGCTTTTGAAAACCCTCCACTGAGCAAAATAAATGAGAACTCTTGTGTGTGTGTTTTAACTTCTGTATGGTTCATTTCTTCGAGCATCCGAACATCTTCAACTTGGGTGAGCCGAACCATAATATCAGTAAGCCGAGCAAATATGTCCTGATTTTATAACTCGCTCATGATCAGATGAGATAATAGCCTTAGACTTGTCCAGGAAAAGATTTCTCTCTATTACCTATTTTTTTTACCTGCAAATAAAAAGACAGAATCAGAAGGAATAATTTGAAAAAGAAATCAAAAACCCCTTTCAATCCTATGCTTGCCCATGATTAATAAGGACAAGAACTTTTACAAGGGTTTTAATCTTGCGCGAAAAGTTTTTATCAATATTCCTCGAAAGAAAGCATACTATTGAAAGGAATGTAATTCACAATAATCGCTTTTGATCAATTTCGAGAGGAACGAATTACTCAAAAGTGCGAGGCATAATAACGTGTTTTAAATTTAATTGAAGATACGGCATCCAAATCAAGGCCGTTTTGTTAAGAACGAGAGTAATTTGGACATCTATCTCGTCATTAAATTCAAAACAACGCCGATATTCTCGATCAATTATCGTGGATTACCAGCGACGTAAAACATGCATGGACCAATTCAAGTGTATAATTCCGTCTAGCGAAATTGGGGTTGGATTACCCTATATGACCAAAAAGGTCGTGCAAGATTTCCAATTTTAATTTCCTCTAAAGGAATTATAAACTTGACTTGGGAGTATTCGGATGATTAGAGAAAATGCCACTATCACATTCCCATGACCTGTCAAAAGAAATACAACCAAGTTCCATCTAAATGTATACACCAATAGATCCCTAATACAATCACTCTAAGGGGTGAGATAGAGAAAGCCTCGATAAAAGTAAACCCTATACAAGAGGACTAGCAATGGAAAATGAAACAAAGGAATGTGATCCTAACGTTTAAGGATGCCCCAAGTTCGATCTGTGACTTCCGGATCACTTGCCCCAACTCGTCATCTTCATTGGACGATATCTCAATAATGTCCATAGTAGGCTCCTTTGTTGCTCACTCGGTGCTTGTCATGGGATATCATCCTCTTCGTCTTCTGTCAAGGACGTTTGGGAAAAACACACACATCTATCCTTGAAATGGCATTTAATCTAATCACCAGAATGCAATGAATGAAATGCCTATATTTATATGAACTGTAATAGATTCGAGGTATAGAGAGTCTTACCAACCAAACTCGTCGACTTATGTGCGGTTTTAGGTGTACCAACCGCCCAAAGACATGCGCATGAGACAAGTTATGGTGAACTTCTAAAAATCAGAGGGTTTGGCACCTAAGGTTAAGGTTCCCACTTCGAGTTCTAGAAAGAGCCGATTCCATTGCACAGCTATCGTTGCATTGGGACTCGATCCATAGTTCGAAGCGAGCGGAATTGAAAAGTGGATTACCCCGCGTTTTTCCTCACGGAGATTCCATTTTCAATTCCTTCTATTGTGTTCCTATAGGCGACGCCCGGGGTTTTAGGCGCGGTTGTGTGTGTCCACGTGTTGTGATCATCACAATGCAATTCATGCATAGCAGTTTATCAATCAGCACTTCAAATCATCCACACAACATACATTCCTACGCCCAACCTGCATAAGACAATGTTAATTACGGACTACACCCCTTATTTCTCCAATCTGCAAAAACATATAACACCTATCGTAAGCGGACTTACCTCACCTTCACGAGCGCCTGCATGGTTAGAAAAATCACTCAGCGTTTTAATCACGGCCTAAGTCCACTTGGGGTCTAGAACCATAGGTTCTAGAACACAGTGTCCCCAGCGGAGTCGCCAGCTGTCGCGACCCGTCCGAAAGCGGACGCGGCTAATGGATTACCGATCGCGGGTCTTGGATCGGCGCGGGCCCTCCCAGGCCCATACCAAATCGCGGCGGGAGTATTTTTCAGAAGGATTCGACGATAAGAGTCGATCGCTTTCGACCTTAGTGTGGTCGTGGTGGCATGTGCAACTTGTGCATGCATTTGGAGTCGCCACCGGTCTTTCTTGGAGGGTAGACCGGAAACCTTACTGATCGATTGGGAGAGATCGATCAGTTCTACGGAACCAGAGTTTTTGGGTTCGGGGACTTGGTTACGCTGGTGTCGTTACCAACGCCCTTTCGGTACCTAACGCGAGTGATTTTCCTAACTAGGATTTCATGCAGGCGCAATTTTGGGTGAGGTAAGTCTGACTTTGCACATTAACCAGTTTAACATGCTCACGTAATCATAATAAATAAGTAGATGTCAATCACATAAACATCTATCCTACGTGGTGATCATGGAATTATGATTTAATGGGTCTCGAGCCAATGAGACCACATTTAATCATTTTAATATTTTAATAACGGAGAGCCGCTCTTCGCTTCTTCTTGGTTTCTTGAACTCTTCAAGAATTGTGCCCCAAAGAGCTCGCCGACTTAAAAGGCTCCCCCACGTAATCCTCGTAGCATTTACATCAACAATTGACTATGCTAAAAATAAAGATTACATGAAAAATAAAAGGAGTACGCAGCCTCCATTTAATAATTACAACCCCAAATATATAAATAATCATCATACATTCATATATACATCAACCACATAGATTAGGGATTTTTCCATGATCACCACCCTTTCACATAAGTAATAAATTCACAATTTAAAACTTAGGAAGGCACAATAAAAATTCTACGTTGAATCATATTCAGAATTTTTACGTAAAATAAGATAGCCATAAATTTTCGATTGAAAATTGATTTATTCTCAATTTTTGCTACGTTGATTAATTTATCATATAAAATAATCAATCTCCATTAGCCATGTAAGACGAACAATTTGTTAATATATATTGGCCATAGTATTGCAAAAATTGCAAAAATCAATTAAATGCACGAAAACGCCTAAGGATTGGCTCTGATACCACTGTTGGGATCCACGTAACACGTAGCGGAAATAAATAACAACCCATACATGTATCTCCAGAGGCGTACTTCGTGCATTTCAATCGAAAAAAAAAATCACAAAGCCTCAAAGGGAGTAAATAGATTACCTCTCGTAGCGTGCTTGAACGGAGGTGTCGGTTCGATGTTCTTCGATCTCAGCCTCCACAAGTGTTAGGCATCTAGTTCGGACGCACCACCAATTGACGAACGGGGAGACGACTAATAACTCCACAACAATTGTGCTAGCAATATGCGGAATCAATATTCCGAACTTAGTATATTTTGCTCACTCAAGATGATGAGAATATAGAGAGTGTTTGTGTTCTTCTCTCTAAGCTCTCAAAAATTTGCACACTCTACAAAATGTCTCCCCCCTCAACCTCAAAACTCTTGCCATCCTTTTATAGCCAAAAATACCTTCCAATAAATTGTATTTAAAAATAGCACTAACAATTATAAATTCTATCTAAAAATAGCACTCACAAATAAATGACATTTAAAAATAGCACTAACAATAGCACTCACAATTTATAATACAAAAATGCTATTTAAAAATAGCACTAACAATAGCACTCACAATTTATAATACAAAAATGCTATTTAAAAATAGCACTAACAATTATAAATTATATCTAATATTAGCACTCACAATTTATGATAAATAAATGCCATTTAAAAATAGCACTAACAATAGCACTCACAATTTATGATAAATAAATGTCATTTAAAAATAGCACTAACAATAGCACTCACAATTTATAATACAAAGAATGCTATTTAAAAATAGCACTAGCAATAGCACTCACAATACAAAAATGCTAAAAAAAGGCACTAACAAAGGTGTTAAAAATAATAACCATTATTATTATTACAAGAGTTAAAGAGGTTACCAAACAGTACAAATATGCATAACGTATAAATACGTATGACGTATAAATACGTAGAGCATACGTATACATCCGTGAAACCGGGGACTAATTGAAAGAAAAATGTGCAATTAAGCCCTTTTGGTAAAAATTGATTAAATTGGAGGGCAAATTGACCTAATTGCACTTTAAGACTTTAGAATCCAATGTCATAGCTTATAAAAAGTGAGAATTGAAAACTAAAAGACTCGAAAATGATTTTTTTTTAGGCTCGGTTCGGGTTTATGTTTGTGAAGGAACATATTGACCCGAGCCGAATTTTTGAGATTTAAAGTGACACACTTGAAGAGGAAATTAAAACAAAATTATCGAATATTTTTGGGTATTTTTCTGACCACGAATGGTATTTTTCTGATTTTTTGGGTATTTTTATAATTAAATAAACTCGAAAAATACCGAAAACTATTTTTTGTTCAAAATTGGTTCCTAAGGTTAATCCAAGGCTTCCAAAGTTGATTTTGTGATTTTATGACCTTTTTTTATATTTTTAATTAATTTTAAAGAATAAAAATCACAATAATAAATGGTAAAAAAAATCAGGTGTCAACAATCACCATGAAGAAATGCATTTTTCACGTCAAGCTGAAGCAAAGGCCAACCAGCAGAAGCAGCCAAAGAAAGTAAAAGACGAACAGACGTCATCTTTGCCACTGGTGAAAAAGTATCACCATAATCGACTCCATAAACCTGTACATATCCTTTTGCAACCAAACGAGCCTTGAGACGAGCAAGAGTACCATCAGGATTAACCTTAACAGTGAACACCCATTTGCAACCAATGGCCGTCTTCCCAGCAGGTAAAGGAACAAGATCCCAAGTGCGATTGTGCTCTAATGCCAACAATTCCTCTTCCATAGCTGTCCTCCAGCCTGAACTAGATAACGCTGCAGCAACAGTCTTAGGAATAGGGTAGCTATCAAGGGTCATTAGACGGGCCCGGCAAGACGCTGATAAACCAGAATAGGAGACAAACTGTGCAATAGGATGCTTAGTGCAACTACGAACACCTTTACGATGTGCAATAGGAATATCAAGATCAGGGGGTTGCTGACTTACCGCAGGATCAGAAGACGTAGAAGACGAGGTAGGCACAAAATCTGCAGGGGGTGTGACATGCTGACGGGGACGTCTACTATAGACGTACTCAACAGGCGGAGGAGCTGGAGATGCTAGAGTAGGAGCTGGTCGCATAACAATATATGTCAAAGAATCATCATCCACCAGAAGAGGTTCCATTGGACAATCAGAATAAACAGTAGACTCAAAGAATGAGACATCTGCAGTGGTACAGTACTTTTGTAAAGATGGACAATAACATCTATAACCCTTTTGTGTACGAGAGTACCCTAAAAAGATGCATTTGAGAGATCTAGAATCAAGCTTAGAGAGTCCTGGACGATGATCACGAATATAACAAACACAACCAAATATGCGTGGTGGCAAATGAAATAAAGGATCAGAAGGAAAAAGAAGAGAGTGGGGAATAGCACCCTTAAGGACAGAGGATGGCATGCGATTGATGAGATAACATGCAGTCATAACAGCATCAGCCCAAAAGGATTTATCGATCTTCATCTCAAACATCAAAGAACGAGTAACTTCTAACAAATGACGATTCTTGCGTCAGCGATACCATTCTGCTGTGGAGTATATGAACATGAAGATTGATGAAGAATGCCCTTTTGAGACATAAATTCAGTTAAAGATGTGGAAAAGTACTCTTTAGCATTATCACTTCGAAGAACACGAACAGAAGTAGAAAATTGAGTATGTACTTCATTAATAAATGCACAAAAGATAGAAAATAAATCGGAACGACTTTTCATTAAATATAGCCAAGTGGTTCTTGAATAGTCGTCTACAAAAGTAACAAAGTACTTGAAACCCAACTTTGAAACAGTAGGACATGGACCCCAAACATCGGAATGAACTAATGCAAAAGGTTGAGAAGCCTGTTTATTGACTCTTGGACTATAACTAGTACGATGAAGTTTACCAAATTGACACGACTCACACTCAAGGCGAGATAAAGACTGAAAACTGGAATCTAACATTTTCAAACTTCCCAAAGAGGGATGGCCTAAACGACAATGAACTTGATGGGGAGAAGCTGCCAAACAAGCCATGCTAGGAGTATCGTCAAGCACATATAACCCCCCCGTCATGCGTCATCTACCAATCGTCTTCTTCGTCTTCAAATCCTGAAAAACACAAGAATCAGGATAAAAGGTTACTGAACAGTTATACTCTTTTGTAAGATAGCTCACAGACAAAAGGTTGGATGAAAAATTTGGAAGATACATGACAGAAGACAAAGACATGGAGGATGTCAAGGGGACTGTGCCTATTCCTTTGACTGTTGATAAGGAACCATCAGCTAAAGTAACAGTGGATACAGACTCATGAAAGTTAGAAAAGATACCTGAAGACCCAGTCATATGATCTGTAGCTCCTGAATCAATGATCCAGGAGTGAGAGGAAGATGAGAGACATGCTGTTGCGTTACCTGTCTGAGCAAAAGTAGCTCTGGGGGAGGAAATTAGCTGAGATATCTTAAACCGATTGTACAGAGCAAGTTCATCCTCTGACATTCGAATCAATTGTCCACCCTCAGATGACTCAGAAGGAATGACAGGATCTACTGCATTAGCGACATTTGCAGTGGCCAGATGAGAAGGCTTGCCATGAAGTTTATAGCAGAAGCGCTGAATATGTCCAAGTACACCACAATAATGGCAAGTCCGTGTGACTGTTGTATTACCATTGGTATCATCCGAGGTACTACCATAAGACTGCGACTGTCCCCGACTAAATCCACGACCAGTGCCACCACTACTAAATCCACGACCAGTACGACCTCCACCATGACCCCGACTACCACCTCGATTCCCTTGCACAGCCAAAGCAGAACTATCACTCGTGGAAGATATACCTCGAGATGAGTCACGTGAAATCCTGGAGACACGAGCGAAAGCCTCATTCAAAGAAGCCACAGTGTCTCCTCCAAGAATCTGTGATCGGGCTGCATCAAACTCTGGTCCTAATGCTCCCAAAAAACACATAACAGCTAATTGTTCTCGCTGCTCTTGCATCTTTCTAACATCAGTGGTAATCGGCAAAATAAGACTGATTTCCTCATACATTTGCCTGAAATCGGCAAAGAATTGATTAAGAGGACGACCTTTTCTATCGGCTCTAAAGAACTCTTGAGAAACATCATATATCCTCGATAAATTATTCTCCCCAGAATAGAGAACATTCAAATAATCTCATAACTCCTTAACAGTGGTAACATGTGAAACCAACGCAGCCACATGAGATTCCATACAATTCCACATCTGATTAAGTATTCTGGCCTCCGTTGTATTCCATCTAGTATCAGCATTAGTTCTTGCACCTGTCAAATGGTGTTGAAGTTCTCTCCCTGTCAACGCTACCGCAATAACTCTCTTCCAATGTTGAAAATTGGAGACCCCAGCTAATTTCTCCTCTGACAGACGTCCAGATGGTGCAGCTATGACTTCAGCAACTACTTCTTCTTTCTTATTATATGCCATAATAAAATACTTATTCTAAACTATTATCAATCACCAGCCAGCCAAACCAACACACTTCAACTCGCCAAACCAACAGCCGGCCAGCCAAATCCCAGCAGCCACACCAATAACAATACTTCAACCACAATCAGCCAACTCACAATATCATCATCAATCCCACAAAGAGAACACTAATCACCAAACTCAATAGCGACACTAATTCAGTCGCTCTAAATTCACAACATCGCCTTCATTCAGTCCCGCAATCCAACAACAATCACCAACAACATTCATTCGCAGCAAAGAACAGGAAAGAAAATCGACACACCTCACCAAAACATACTAGAACAGATGTGCCGACTCAGAATTCCCTGGACAGTGATCGTTGGAGATCAATCCGAGCTGGTCGAGAACCTGGGCCGTGGCCGGCCAAGTTGGCCGAGAGTATTGGGACGTGGCCAACCAATATGGACGAGTGACCTGAGACATAGCCGGCCAATCTGGCCGAGATCCCTGGGACGTGGCCGGCCAAGTTGGCCGAGATCCCTAGCCGAGAGCCTGGATGGTGGGTGGTGGGTGTTGAATAGGGTTTAGGTTGGGGCGGCTAGGGTTGGCTCTGATACCATGTGATTTGGAATAAGTTACTGTTTATTAGAATAAGAGATGAGTATTTATACAAGCTAGGGTAAATACCCATAAATGACCAATATACCCTTGCTATCTAACAGTTTCCATCAATGCGCTCGCCATCTGGTAATGCCATTGCACTTCTGTTCTTTCTGCTCCTTAGTGTTTTCTATTACGTTAGGGAAATGCCTCGAATTACAAAGAAAATTTGATCAATGGCGTGTTCTCTAGAATGAAATAGCTTAATTTCACTGCTTGCAGCCTTAACATCAATGGTTGGGAAATGATGATCTCTCTCGGTTTCTTTGCTGCAGCGTGGTATAATCACATGAGTCATGAGTCTCATGACTCGTATTGACCATTAATTCCTCCTCTAGATGTGCACTTTAACAGCAATTCTGGATTTTGTATGTTTCCTCAGCGTTCGAGTATCTAATGAACTAGGAAGAGGGAGCACAAGAAAAGTAAAGTTCTCGATCGTGATGGTAGTGCTCACATCGTTTGCCATCGGGTTTGTTCTCTGTGTTCTTCCTCTTCCTCAGGGGGCGTCTAGCTTATATCTTCGCTGAGAGCGACGGGGTCGCCAATGCCGTGGCTGATTTATCGCCTCTTCTGGCTACTTCCATACTTTTGAACAGCATCCAACCAGTGCTTTCTGGTACTTCTTCTCCACTATTTCCTCCGGATCAGATGAATAAAAGTGCAATATGCCTTAGAGAAGTTCTTGATGGTTTTCGGTTATTGCTGACATGAGTAAACCAGAAAATTTTCAAGGGATTCATATCTTTCTTCTTTGGGATTCAGTGAGGTCCCGAATAATTGAGAGATATGGCAATCTATCGTATGGCATGAGCAGTATGTGGTGAATTAATTTCGAATCATGGGCACCTGATTGAGATTGAACTTTTGTTCAATCTCAACATTTATTATCAGGAGTCGTCATTGGAGCCGATTGGCAGAGCATAGTAGCCTATGTCAACATCATAAGCTATTACCTAGTAGGGATTCCGGTGGGAGTTGCGCTTGCCTATTTTCTAAGTATGCAAGTGAAGGTGAGCTACTAATTTCCTTTCTAAGTCGGTCTGCCTTGGCGAATTTGCGTATCCAAGGAGTGAGACATGTCAAAAATGGGCTGAAGCTCTTGACCTGCACCTGCAAAAATGAAATTCCCAACACTTGATAATCTCTCTTGTAGGGCGTGTGGGTCGGAATGCTATTCTTAACATTCGTTCAGACTGTAGTACTAATCGTTATTACCTACAAAACCGATTGGAATAAGCAGGTGCGCCGGATATTACAATTCTCCGTTAATTCCTGATAATTGTAGAGGCCAATTAATCTCTATGTCCTTCTGCAGGTATCACTAGCTCGAACACGGGTTAACGAGTGGTTCGTGGCTGAAGAAGCATCACGCAAGGCTGGCGCGGGTTGATAACATACTGTCCTGTGAAATGTGTATTGATGTATTGAACTTTCATTCAGTAAGATAAGCTTACCGAGTAGCTTTAAAAGAGGAACTTCAGATCAGTGGAAATGCTATCAAACAATTACTTATTCAACCCAAATTAATGCTACGACAACATTCTAACAAATCCATGTAAAAGGGCAATTGAAGCGCGAAAGGACGTACTTTCTTGATTTCGACCCTGTTTCTCCTCCGGTAGTCTGGTCGCGAGTAGTTATGGCACAAGGATCTTGAGCCTTGAGTAGTTGTCATTAATATAAACAGAAGCACTGGCAAAGCTCAATGTCGAAACATGAATTATGTGGCCTAAATTACAAGCTGCAACAGTTGCTGGTTTTGAAATGAGGAAGGAGCTTTGCGTGGCGACATTTGACTGAGCTTCTTCCATCGATCCTGTAAGATTCTTGACTACTTGCCTAGCCGACGTGCGTAATGCTAATGCTTTTGGGATGACGTAATGGTATGCAGTCCTCTGTGTGTTTCTTTCCCCTTTTTCTGTATCGAATTAAGTCATGGTCTTTTGCTAGGCTCGCTGCACCAGCATGAACGCTTCCTTAAATTTGTAGCTTCAACTTGAAAAGTTTCAGACCCGTGATCGAATCAAACGACTTATGTTAGAAAAACATGACCGGGTGAAAAACTGGGTACGGTCTCAATGTAATTACATCGCTTGTTAAACTTTTGGCAAGATGGATATAGTTGGAGATGTTCAAGCTTGTGAACAACCCCGCGAGTTTCGCAGCCGTAGAAAAGGCGCAGGACCGTGCTGATCAGCGCGAAACAGGTCATCGGGCGGAGAATGCCTTTGATGGGATCTTGCAGCTTGGTGTGTTGCCCCTTCCCAGATCATTTGAGACCCTTACACTAGAATGCAATGGAGATCAGGCACGCAAAAGAACCATGTCTAGTCGAGGTGATGTTCTTGTGCTACAGTCATCAGAAACTTGCACATAAAACATGGTCGTGGGCCGGGCCTTGGGGTGGGCTTTCGGACCACAATCGGGTCTATGTAAAGAAGAACTTTCTCCATTACACAGCGCGAAGAAATGGGTCAATCATCAACTGAAAATTGCCAAATTGAAAAATAAAGAAAAAAGAAAGAAAAGACAAAAAGGGGAGAGAGAGAGAGGCGCGTCATTGTATTTCTTCATTGAATCGCCTTTGTTACGGATTTGACTGGATCAACTGTAATTCAACGAGGCGTTTCGGAGATTGCATCCATCGTCAGATTCCTATAGATTCTCGCGTACGCGCAGATCAGGAATCGACGGGAAATCGAGAGAGAAAATCACAATTCGGAGACGGAGGAATTTTTTTTTTTTTAAAAAAAATTTTGGTGTAGCAGAAGATGGACGCCGTATTCAGCAAGCTCAGGAATCTGGACGCGTATCCCAAAATCAATGAAGATTTCTACAGCCGCACGCTCTCCGGTGGCGTGATCACCCTCTTCTCCTCCGTCGTCATGGTCCTCCTCTTCGTCTCCGAGCTTCGTACGTATCGTCTGTTGTTCTCCGTGCGTGGATTCGCCCCTCTTGCGTGGTTCTTTTTAGGGCTCTGCGATCCTGCAATTACGCGGTTTCGGAGTTGATTTCTGATGTCTTCGTGCTTCTGCATGATTTCCGTTGCCGGAGATTGGGATTGGGATTGTTGGTTAGTGTTAGAGCTGGCCACCTGCTATTGAGCTGTTTATGAACCGGAGATTTTCGGCTCCGGATTGTGGTTGAATAGCTGAAACATTCTTCTCTCGGTTTTAAGATTCAGCTCGCTGGCGATGCTCTCTCAAACCTCGATGTACGGCTTAGTTGACTAGCAATTGATACTCAGATCACAAGTTGTAAACCGATGATACTACTTTTTTTTTTTTGGCGCGCTAATGGGAACTTTAGTGCTATCATATTGATCAAGAGTTACGGAGTTTCAGTTTATTGATATGCATAAATGTCTACACGTAGGGGTGTAGGTGCTTTTGCCTTACTTGTTGGTCTTTTCATTTCGAGTCTCTTCATCTGTTTTGCAGGATTATATTTACATGCCGTAACTGAAACAAAGCTAGTGGTGGATACATCAAGAGGAGAACATCTACGTATCAATGTAATGCATTTCACTTCCCTATAGAGAAGCCTAATCCGTACTGTGATTTATGGCTCTGTTCATATAGATTTTTGGACGGCTTTTGCATTTGATCTAGATTTTTGGGCCTCCTATAACAGTTTTCGATGAGAGTGGGATAATATTGGCGCCGATGTTGTTGTTAGTAGCTCATTCTTAGTTCAATTTTAGGAGAAACAATGATTATAAGCAGGTACTTCAGTTAAGTTTGAGGACTGTGATTACCATGCTCTGAAGATTTATCATTAATAATGACTTTGTTGCTATTTCATTGTGCTCATTTAGTGGTTGCTTGATAACCAACTGAATAACACTACCTTTGTGATGATTGGTGCTGCAGTTTGATGTCACGTTCCCTGCATTAGCTTGCTCTATGCTCAGCCTTGATGCCATGGATATCAGTGGAGAACAACACCTTGATGTCGTATGTACTTGAGTCTACTTGCAGACATCTTTCATTGTTTATATTCAGCAGTCACATTATCGCTTGCTGGGGTCTTTCTGGCAAACCTGAGTTTCCAATCTCATTATTTCTCATTGCTTCAATAAGCTTGAGTGTGTCTGGTGCCTCTGTATCCTGCAGAAGCATGATATAATCAAGAGAAGATTAGATTCTCATGGCCAGGTGATAGAAGCAAGGCCAGACGGAATTGGTGCTCCGAAGGTTAGTGATGTCGTATTCCTAGAAGTTAGTTGTGTGAGCTCACTAGTCTCCTACACATGATTGAGTTTCTAAAAAGTTCATGCATTTTAATTGCAACTGCATATGACATCCCTGTTGTAGTGTTCTGTTGGAATCATATTATGGTTGGATTTCCAGGCGCATATTGCTTCAGTATCACATAGAGAGATATTCTGGTCAGTTTGTTTAAGTCTAGTTGCATTTAAATTGTGTCACTAAAGCACTCTCGATATGCAATCTCTGATTCAGTTTTGCAGCTATCTGCAAATTAAGAAATAGTCTCAAATACTCTTTACTATGTCACCTCAAATTCAACCATGCAGTAATCTGCAAATTAAGATCCTATAGCATTCTTTTTGGATGACTTGACATCCTCCTCTCCTTCTTCAGAAAAGGTCTACTTCATTTTTCTCTGCATGCATTCTGTAGTCTATTTCATTTTTGGCAGTATGCTTATAATGGTATTTGTATATCCTGGTGACCTTCATCTGTCTCTCTCACACTTTTTGAGCAGATTGAAAAACCCTTACAGAGACATGGTGGGAGGCTTGAGCACAATGAGACGTATTGTGGGTCATGTTATGGAGCAGAAACAGTACGTTTTTTCTTTAGCTAGTGATATATGGTTCAGATTTACGTGTCATCTGTAGTTGGGATTTGCTGTATGCTACAAGATTTCCTTGTTGAATGTGTTGTTATGCTATGATATATGAATGCTTTTTCTTTTTTGTTGCACTCTGTAGTCAGATGACGAATGTTGCAATTCCTGCGAAGAGGTCCGCGAAGCATATCGAAAGAAAGGTTGGGCACTGTCAAATCCAGATGTGATTGATCAAGTAAGCATACATGATTACTGGTTGAGGGTATAGAAGTGTCCCATTTAATGAAATTACTCTTTGACATGGTCTTGCGAATGGTACCTTTTTTGTTAAGGGCAAGTTCATACTATGATCAGAAGATGCTTCCAACTTGTCCTTGTCTGTTAAATATCTTTGGTAGTCTGCCCTATTTAAATATATTAGCTTTCTTTACTGCTCTGAGGATTCAGAGTCCTGCTTTTGGATTTAAATCTGTTGAATGCCGTGTCCTCTGCGACAGCCAACTCAATATTCCTCCTTTTCTGCTTTGAGATTGAGAATGGGCCCTGCTTTTTCTGCGTTGACTTACTGCTTAGATGCTTTCGGTAGTTATCCGCTTTGCACTTGGCTACCCAGCGTTTACTTTGGGCATGATAACTATGCGAAAGAGCAGACTGTGCTACTGGGGAAGGCCCATGGCTCAAATCTGGAATACACATGTTCTCTATTCCTTCTGTGATTAAAAAGGATTTGCATTCCACTCCTCATCAAATTTCTCACGTCAAATTTGGTTGAAAAAACATGGAACTAAAATTTATTGCCTGTGACCATACTTATGAGCAAGTTTTGATGACAATGGCACTTGGACATTACTACGAGTAGACTAATAGACCTTAGGCATTTATGGCTTTAACCATTGTTGAAGTGAATTCCCTAAGTACTAAGGATTGCAGTGACTAGTGCCAAGAAAGGGTGCTTCAGTGATGACCCTTTCGAATAATTGTATTTCACGTTTCTTTTTATAGAAGAGGCAAGAAATTTGTTGGAGGGAAACTGCTGTATGCTCATGTGAGAATCTAGCTCCCTCTTTAGCCCATAAACCTATTTATTTGAGCCTCTAAGCATATTTGAAAGCAAATCGACAGGTTGTTGATGGTTTGGGAGACTGTTAGTTGCAATCAGTCAGCTTTTGCTTTCATTTTGGTTTTGCCAGATCGTTTAACTTCAGGAATTTCCTGTTCTATCTTTAATGTACAGTTGATTTCGTTCTGGAGTTTGAGTGATTGTCCCTTTCCTGGTTCACGGTTGTCGGTTGTAATTGCATGTTTCATATAACACTGCTTGTATGGTGTTCCTGTGGCATGCAGTGCAAAAGAGAAGGTTTTCTACAAAAGATTAAAGAAGAAGATGGTGAAGGATGTAACATCTATGGGTTTCTGGAAGTTAATAAAGTTGCAGGGAATTTTCATTTTGCTCCTGGAAAAAGCTTTCAGCAGTCCAATGTTCATGTCCATGATTTACTGGCATTTCAGAAGGATAGCTTTAATGTAAGTTGTGGTGATGCCTTTTATTTCCAAGTTTTTTATTTCATGTAGTTACTTTAGCAGTGGACATGCTCAATTGGAAAATGTATAGTGAACACATTGCTTTTATATTTGCAAGCATCTTATAGACTACATAACACAATGCAGATTAGTCACAAGATCAACAGGCTATCTTTTGGAGACTATTTCCCTGGTGTCATAAACCCACTTGATAAGTAAGCTCATCTTTTCCAGCCATGCTGCCAACTTTCGCAAAGTCAAATTTTCTTATTTCGTGATGCATGACGTATCCAATGCTGTCCTGTCTCATGTTTATGCACTTCAGTGTGCAATGGATCCAAGAAACGCCGAGTGGAATGTATCAGTATTTTATAAAGGTCAGTACTTTGCCTATGATGTCTTGATAATTTTGTAATTCTGAATGCCTTTGGCCATGATACGTCGTAGCCTAGCCTTTGACATGATATTACTGTACAAGAAATTTGTAATTGGAGATGACAAATCCTGGAGTCGTCTTTCATAACCTGAGGGGTGATTTTTTCCATTTGCTTTTGCTTTTTGTGATGCCCTTGTTCCATATGTCTAGGATATTAGTGTAGTGAAAAAGAAATAAATTGAGCATCAACCTATCTTCTGAAAATGCCGTAAACTAATAATAGTATGTTGGACTTGCTTCTATTTTATTTATTTTTGGGTTCATCGACCACCGACCCCAACTAGTTTGGTGATGTTGATGTATGTTGGACTTTTCCGTAACTCCTACCATTGCCTATCCCAGTTACATGTTCACTTGTCTTCATGGGATAGAAGATACCTCTTGCTTGATCCATTTTAGTCAGTCTCATGGTATGAAAAATTACTTTTCACATTTGTAATCTCGCGATGATGCCAAGGCCTGGATTATCACTTGTTACCTGTTTGATGATGACGAGTCACTCTTGGATTATTCTGAGTATGTCATGCATTAGTATGAGTGGGATGAGGCATCTGAAGAACTTTGTGAGTTTAGATGACGTGACCAACGATTTTTCTTGGCAAATTTTCCAGAGGCATGTAGAAGCACTTTCAATTGTATGTTGAGCAGGAATTTGCTATATCTGCAAGACGTTGCTTCCAGAATGTATGCCTTGTAATGTAGCTTCATACTCTTTCAGGGTTCTGTTATGGCATAAAGCATTTTGGTACAAGTTCTGAAGCCATCTAAGTTTGCTGCTTCAGTGGTGTCTCTGCTGCTTTTCAAGAAATGCTTTTGCCTTGTGGACTGTTCTGTGTGTGTGTGTGTGTGTGTGTGTGTGTGTGTGTGAAAAAAATGAATCTATATTCCTTTTCCCATTGAAGGATGTTGGTGTAGCTGAAATCTTAATTTGTCCATGTATCACCTTTTATGTAGCATTCCCTTCCCAGTCCTTGCAGTACAGATCAAAGGATGATCTGGGCAAATGAAGCAAAAAAAAAATATTAGCATAGTGTTGACCAGACGATTATCCTTTTGGTCTAATCACTTAGCCATGAAAATGCCTGTTGTCACTATCCACCTACTTGCTGACTAGGTCGTAGTTGTGAGTCAACTCTATTCTGCTTGATTGACATGTTCACTGTTATATAGGAAAAATGTGACCGACAGAGAGTTAATAATCTTAGAAGTAACCTTTTTCCAATTCACTGCTTTACTGTTACATGCTTTTTCTTTAGGGTTAATACCATGAAAACCCCAAACTGGTACACCGGTGGCAAATTTACCCCAAATTATTTTTTTGACCATGAAAAACCCAAACTGGTACAGTTGTGATAAATATACCCCAATTTTTTTTTTAACCACCAAAAACCCTAAACTTGTATATTTGTGATAGATTTACCTTAAATTAATTTTTTTGACCACGAAAAACCCCAAATTGGTATATCTGTGACAAATTTACCATCTGTTGAATTAAGTTAATACCACGAAAAATTTCAAATTGATACACATGTGACAAACAGATAGTAAAAATCTCAAAATGTTGCACCCGTTTGTCACCACGTGTCATAAACTTAACAGTTTAATGGTTAGATTTAATGAAAACTAACGGAGGGTAAATTTATCACAGATGTACCAGTTTGGGGTGAGTTTGGAGTTTTTTGTGGTTAAAAAAATAGTTTATGGTAAATCTGTCGCAGGTATACCAGTTTGGAGTTTTCTGTGGTATTAGTCTTTTTCTTTAAAGCCAGTGCTCTACAGCTGCAATCTGCTTGAGTAGTTGGCAAGAGTATAAAACTTTAGTTCTTTGCATTAAATGAAGATGTACTATCTGTTATGCAGGTGGTGCCGACTGTTTACACAGATGTGAACGGGCACACTATCCAGTCAAATCAGGTACATTCGGAAGAAACGAAAACAACTTGGTAATGTTTTATTGCACTATGTACACCAGTGCAACACTCAGAATTTTTTTGTTTATGCTGTAGTTCTCGGTAACAGAGCACTTCAGGAACGCAGAAGTAGGACAACTTCAGTCACTGCCAGGAGTTTTCTTCTTTTATGACCTCTCTCCAATTAAGGTTGTTACTTCCTATTGTTGTTTGTTTACGTTTCATCCTAACTTGTTGATATGAAGTTTTAATGCTAAATGGCTGGTAACAAAAGATTGAAGCGGTTCTTAGTTAAACTTACAAAACTCTGTTGGCACTTGGTTTCATTGTGCAGGTGACTTTTACTGAGGAACATGTGTCATTCTTACACTTCCTAACAAATATGTGCGCTATAGTTGGAGGTACTGTCAAAAACCCTTAATATGTAACATCTTCTATCGAGGCGAAATTGCCTCTTTCAATTATCTCCTTTATTTGAGGTAGATAAAGTGAAGGAAGAAAACTTTCTTTTTTTGCCCTTTTTATGGATTGGCTTTAAGAAATTACATTTTCAAAGGTTATAGTACTACATATTTAGTTAATTGAAGAAGCAGGAGGTTCCCAGTGAACTCAGTCATGATACAAAGTTATTTAAACATCTTTATATGAGGACTCACTTAAACCCAAAAAGAAAAAGAAATTCTGATGAGAAAGTGAGACTGATCAATTGTTCAGTATATGGCTCATTGTACTAATTTAAAATGTCCTTGTGGCCATGACTTTTAAGATGCTAATTGGCTTACTAGCTAATGCTTGTTAAATCTTGAGCAACAAAATTTTCTTTCATTAGTTCTTAATTCTTAAATGCTTCTGTTTCCTTATTTTTACCATCGTTATACCATTTTGATATATAATCGTCTTACCATTACTTTGAAGGCATTGAAACTTATAGTGCTAATCTCCAAGCTAGCTTTCAGATGTTGCGGATGGATTTCTGATATTTGGTTTCTGTTTTCCAGGTGTTTTCACTGTTTCAGGCATCCTAGATTCTTTCATATATCATGGTCAAAAGGCAATCAAGAAGAAGATGGAAATCGGCAAATTGAGTTAAAAAGTGAGCTAAGGAGAAGCTTCTTGATTTGGCAGCTGCTCATGGTTCGATAGGTGGATTTTTCTGATACGTGACCAACTGTAGAGATGGAAGCGGAGAACAAGGATGGCCAAAGTGGTTATCTTTGGTAGGTTGGGATGTTTCTTTTGATCTATGTTTTGATTGGTGCTGATCAATGAAATAGACTGATGCTGTCTGGCTCAACCATCGAACGGTTGTTTCCAGCTCTTTGCCCAGTTCCATCCAGTTATTATCTGTTGCCATTTGAAGTTGAGCAGTTGTTTCAGATTCTTCTCTATGAAAGCTATAAAGGAAGTGTACACTAGAATGAGAAAGTTCCATTCATCTTTTAGCATTTAGATCAGTTCGGTCGAGTACAGTTTGGACAATATTTTTGGACGAGATATCTTCCAGATTTTGGTTTCTTGCTAATCTTTTAAGTTGGTGGTCACAAACATAATCTTTTTGCAGAGGAGATGTGTGGTGACGAGTAAGGGAAGGTTAGAACTGTGAAATGACCTTATCGAGTATTGAAAGAAACACTTGCTTCCTTCTCAATCTGGGACCTGTACAGTATGAGCTTGGAAGGCAAGTGCTTCGATTTCCGAAGGCATCAGGCCAGACAATGAGCTCTCTCTTTTAAGGCTTGAGGTTTTTCTAACCGCGCCCGATTTCAGCGCTCCCTGTCGAATTCGTAAAAGAAGGACGAGGGGTTGGATGGTGAAAGCTCCACCTTTCATATCGCAGACCATGTTTGTAACTCGCGTACCAAGGACATAACTTGAAAGATAGGCTTAATAACCTTTAAAAAAAAAAAAAAAACCTTCAACTTTAGCTCTTGTTCCTATTTTACATTTTGTCTAACATATAATCTCCATCTTTAAGCCCAATTCTCATTCTACTGTAAATTGTTTTTTGGCCCATAAAAAACTTTAGGTCATGTCTCACTTTTACCCTAAATTTCTTTGTCCTATGAAAAATCTCAACTTTGTGTCTTGTTTCAATTTTACTATAAAACTTTTGCAATCGCATAAAAAATCACAAAATTTTACTTGAATCACAAATTTGCTCTCATTAACCCCCCATCCAAAATTTCTCACGGTCGAGAAATAAAAAACTCCCAAGCACGAGCTATTCAAGCACAGGTTTTCCAAGAGAGAGAACATTCCCAAGCACGAGAGAACGAAGACCGAGCAAAAAAAGCCACTAAAGGAAAATTTGACAGAAGGTTAATATAGGTAGATTTAGGACTCAAGTAAAATTGGTGATCTTTTACAAGACAAATAAATTAAAATAAATTTAAAACCGGACCTAAAGTTTGAGATTTTTTTAGGAAAAAAATTAGGATAGAATTAATACTGAGCCTAAAGTTGATTTTTTATGAGAAAAAAAAATTAAGGTAGAACTGGAATAGATATTAAGTTGAGAGTTTTTTATTGGATAAAGAAATTTAGGATAGAATTGAAGCTGCACCTAAAGTTGAAGATTTATTGAGGGGCTTTTTATTGGACAAAGAAAATTAGGGTAGAAATGAGACTGCGCCTAAAATTGAAGAAGATTTTGTATAAGACAAAGTATAATTGAAATAAGAACTAAGTTTGCAGTTTTTCAGGATACTTTGTTAATTCTCCGAAAAATGCAGACACAATTAATTTCTGAATTTCAATTCAAACCACCCCCTTTTTTTCTAGTGTACGTCCACTTAGAATAAATACCTCACACCTTATTCGAACTTCGAAGTTCATGAATGAATCAAAGATTCGAGGTTGCCCCGTGGACTCCTGGAGACTAGAACTAGTTCTTGAATTCTAAAAAGACCGGGAAAAATGGAAACTTTGACCTATTTAAGATTCCCTACTTAAATCAATTTTTTCCCCATCTGGCAGTTTCCGTTTCCGATCCTTTTTCTAAAGTAACTCGCAGGAGGACCGGGAATTGAATTGCGTCTGCTCGACGGGAGACTCGGGAGATGGGGCTGAGTCGGACCTGACATAATCACCACCACGTACTCAAGACACATATATCTCACCAACACATTTCCACGATGCAATAATTTTTTTTTCCACTACAATAATCAAACATGAGATGCATGATGATCCATGGCGTCGCCGACTAAAACCCCGGCGGACCATGGTCGGATTTACATGACGATTTAACAGCTTCAATTGACTGACTGGACAAGGCTAACAGTGGCCCTGCAACTGCCAAAAAACTCCATTGCAGCAACCCCTGCTTCCTAATACTCTACTACTCCCTACAACATTACATTCTGAACTTCTTGAAATTTGGAAGAAAATACAAGGACGATGATGATCAGAACTGAAGAATTCAAGAATAAATAGCAGCCCAATCGATCTCGGATGGGTACTTCTGCAAGGAGAAGTTCTCGGGCACCCCCACGCTCTCCCATTGCGGCTCCACAAAGTCGTTGAACGTCAGCTCCGACAGCGGCGACGACTCCTCCACCGACGCATCGTCGCTCTCCGGCGACGACGTCGCCGTCGACGCTCCCGCCTCCGCCTTCACCTCCGCCTCCTCCGGCTGCTGCAGCGAGGCAGCGCCGGCAGGGCCCGAGCGCTTCTTCTTGCCGTCGGCCGGCTTCTCAGCCAGGCTCTGGCAGATGGCTTGGAGCTTGGCGTCCACGGAGGAATGGAGCGGCTTGTAGTCGCCGAAGTCGCCCTCGATGTGAGACCCCTTGTGCTTGAGGTTGGGGAAGTTGAGCCGCGCTAAGTCGCCCCTCAGCCTGTACGCCGCCTTGTCGTAGGCGAGGGCGGCCTCCTCGGCCGTGTCGAAGGTGCCGAGCCAGAGGCGGGTGCGGTTCTTGGGCAGCCGGATCTCGGCGACCCACTTGCCCCAGTGCCTCTGCCTCACTCCCCTGTACAATTTCGCTGGCTTCTGGACCAGACCCGCCTGCTTCATCGGCATGGCCTTCGGTCCGAGAAACCCGGCACCGCCGTGATGATGTTGCTGCTGCTGATACTGATAATAAGAAGCTGGAAAAGAAGAAGAATCTTGAAGGTGGGCTTGAGGTTGGATGATCTGACCCATCTGGGGTATTTGGGATGGGTAGTTGAGGTTGAGCCCGGCCGGACCCGACTGCTGCACCGAGAACCCGTTGGGAAATAGCTGGGTAATGGAGTCGGTGGAGCAAGGGTGGTCCGGGTACGCCATGGGCTGGGATAGTGAAGAAGACGGCGTCGAGAAAGAGAAGTAATTGCAGGAAGGAGAAGAAAAAAATGAAGGGGTAGATGGTGAAGCACTCTTGATAAAAGGGCTAAGTGCTTCCATCAGCTCATTGCCACCAGTATCGAAGGACTCTGATTCAAGAGCTGTTGCCGGGTTGCTACTGCAGAAATCCATGATCGCTGTCATAAATGTCTAGTGTATGCACCTGCAAATTAAACTCAGATCTGGACTAACAAGACCGAAAGGGAAGACAAAAAAGAGTTTTCCTTTTCTTTTCTTTTTGAACCTGCTACTTACCAAAACCCAAGCACAGGCTGAAGATTTTGTTGTTGCAGAAAAGCAAAGAAAGGAAGCGATTTTGTCAAACAGATATGGAAGAAAGAGGTCTTTAATACACAACCCCTTCACTCCAGAAAGCTTAAATTCAAGATCAACCTTCGAGGGACCAAAAATCACCCTCAGAGCTGATTCAGCCGAAGAAGCCTAGAACAAAAGAAAGAGCAAGAAAACTACCGATTTAGCAAGGAAAAAGTACAAAAAAAATCGTTTCTGGATCTCGATTCTGAAAACACCTGGCTTTCCAGAAATCCTCAGATTTCAAGTTTTGCCTCCTTTCTTTTTTTCTCTCGGGGAAGAAAAACAAAACCCAAAAACCAGAACTTTCTGGTTCTTTTTTGAAAGACAGATGATTCGCAGAAAGGGATTCAGAGAAGCGGGGATGTTAGAGAAGGGGGGGAAGACGATCGAAGACTGAACAAACCAGCAATCGCGCACACTGTGTATCTATCACGCTCTGTTTTTTCTCTCTCTGTTTCTGGGGGAAGTTCCTCTCAAACCTCACCCACTCTCTGGCTTTCACGAACCTGCTGATGCTGCTATTTATACAAAGAGCTCAACCCCACCACAAACCCCACTTCGTCCCTCGTAATCACGCCGTTAATCCCAATTTGGCCACTAAATCCGCCCACGTTTCTCCCTGGGTCACCGTGACGTCTGCCTCCTCCCACCTCATTGATTGCTCCCCAGCCAATGGAGGGCCGACGCGTGTGGTGGGTTACCGCTCGCGGAAGGGCACGTGTCCTCGCCGCGACGGTCAGGTGTCCCCTGTGCGCTTGCGCGGCCATTGCCATTGGTCCATTCCGTCAGAGCTTCGTGTTGACTGTTGACTAATAACGCACCCCAGAGGACGACGGGACCGAGGAGCCTACAACGCGGGACGTGGGTTCACACCGGGCGACGACCAGGTCTCTCGGTCACGTTGATAACGGGGCTTTTTAACGTTGTCGGTCCGGGAAAACAGAGGCTGTTTCATGATGAGTTGTTCTCCATTGGAGACTGGAGAGTCTTCCTTACAGTCCGTGACCAGTTGCTTTTCTTCTCCCTTTTTTTCCCGCGAAAAATGTTGGGATTTAGTGTAAACCTGCCTCACCGGTTGCTAAGGTTTTCGAATTAAGGCGCCGATGAAACATCGATCGCCCTTCGTAGGTTAATCAAGATTTCCTGAAGTTGATGATAAGACTTGAGGCTTCAGACCGATGACCTACGATTTGCCAATCAAATTTCAGATCGCTCAGCCACCATCACCCGACCGATGATCGGTAAATTTTCTTGCGGAGATAGTAAGGTATACCGAATCACGCGGGACAAAGGCGCGACCTTACTCAAATATAGGGTAGACGATTCCTTAATTAGGATGGAAGTTCATTAATTTCGGTCAATATATGAGTTACTCCGCAATACATTTCCTGTCGCTTTCTCACCGTGCACGTGAAACGTGCGAGGTAAGGAAAAGCCTGCACGAGCAAAATGACTATGGAACCCTCCAAAAAGTTGAACAGAGTGAGGCATTTCCATAGGCAAATTAGGAATTTCATTCAACTTTTCTTCTCGTACACATGGGATTGACTAATGAATTGCGGGCCCCGCGCTTGTGTTTTCTCTTCATCTCCACCCACTTTTCGTGGCCCCCCCTGCTGCTTTCCGAACAAGAGAAAGCGTCTAATCTCCCTCTCCTTCATAATTTACCTCGGCCAAAGCCAATCATTAGTCCCATGATGTTTCAAGTATTTACTTCCATTAATTATTTTTCTAATGGCGGTAGGTTAATCTTTTTCCTTTTCATCCATTTGTGTTTCTTAATATTCAATGTCTAGTTAAATCTTTTTCTCATCCGTCGTAGTAAAATTTATGTGAAAAAAAAATGGCTTGCTACTGAACGACCTATTTGAAAGTATGACAACATAAAATTTCATTTTGACATTTCTTTTTTCGAGAGGCCTGGCATTGTGGCGATGATCGAGTATATACTAGATAAGTATAAGATTACTATGAATTATCTGTGATTGGGAAAAGTGTCCAAAAAGTCCTAAATTTATTGACTCAGTGCCAATTTAGTCCTAAACCTTTTGCATTAGTGCCAATTCAGTCCTAAATATTTTGTATTTATGCAAATTGAGTCAATTCGATCAATTTTGGCCGAAAATCATTGGCACAAATATCAATTGTCCTACGTGGCACGATTTGCACTAACCTGAATATTTTTTTAATATTTTTTAATATTTTAAATAATTTTTAAAAATAACAAAAGAAAATGCTTAAAAATTATTTAAAATTATATAATAATATTAAAAAAATATCTAAATCAGCGTTTGTCATGTCACGTAGGATAATCGATGTCCACATCAGTAATTTTCGATCAAAATTAGTTGGATTAACTCAATTAGTATAAATTATCAAAGATTTAGGACTAAATTGGCACTAATGCAAAAAGTTTATGACTGAATTGGCATCAAAAAAAAGTTTAGGACTAAATTGGCACAAATGCAAAATGTTTAGGACTGAATTGGCACCAAAAAAAGGTTTATGACTAAATTGGCACTAGTACAATAGGTTTAGGACTTTTTTGACACTTCTCCCATCTGTGATTATATCTGACTATTCATAATAGAATTTTTGCATGGCTTATCGTCAAGTCAAGGTACGAGATAATATACCTTCCCTGTGCAAGAGATGTAGAACCCGATCATCTCTGGAAACTGCTTGGCAAAACTCATCGCTGCTACAGTATAAATATCATATGATCATGCCTTCCATAAATATATAGATAGTACTCTTGGTGGTCCAATGCGTTTGCGCTACTTCTGGTCGACACTGCCAGTGCTATCAAGATGGTTTCGGTCATTTAGATTGGTGTGGCCATGCTTAATTCTCATACAATTTTTCCGGTACGATAATTTGGTATGTAACCCACGATTATTTTCCTAAGGAAAAGGTTAAAAAAGTACCCTTGGACGCTCATTACACCTTATTAAAAGGACTTTGGAAATTCAAAATTCTGGTATCCGAATTAAAGTGATTTTATTAGAGCGTGTAATTACTCCATTACTCAAAAATATTGTGGAAAATGTTATTTCCCGTCACACCCCAAATCCAACAAGGATAGGAGGACGACACAGCCATCCTTTTACCTGAAGGACGCAGCCTCAAACATAAACAACAATCTATGTTTGAGGCTGCATCCGGTCGTTAGTTTGTCATGTATATATAGTTTGGTATATATGTATTTTGATAACAAGTTCTTCGGTTTTTTTTTTTAGGCTGCATTCTTCGTGTGGAAGACGGTCTAGTTTTGGGGTGTGATATTTCGAAATTTAGTTAACTAGTGTCCCTAGTTGTTGATATGACCCTCTTTTTGGGAATAATAAGTATACCTAATTTCAAATTATAAAATATAAGAACCACGAGAGCACTCAACCATTTGCCTCGGATCAATCCAAATTGTCAACTTTGCCTGTCCCTCTTTTGACAATCCACCTTCATGCTCATGAATCAACCTATCATAATGGCTTAAGCTTAGCTTTAGCTGTGGAGTTTGACCTATGAATTAAATAAAACGCAACAACCATATAATAAAAACGCCTGGGGAGAGTACTATTAAGATAAGATCAAGATGACATTAATGTACACATAAGTAATGCGCCTGATTGGGATTTAGATTATTGGTTACGAGAGCTCTTATGTCCACAGATTTGGTTAGCCCTTGGGGAATTGATAGAGACAAAAACCCTAGTAAAAAAAAAAAGAATGGTCTTTGGATAGAGATTAGAGAACCACTTAGGTTAACATGCTTGTTCATGATATTGTATTATATTTAAGGTAAGGTCACTCTACAATCTACATTATCCCAAACTCAGTTCCAATCCCCTTCACGACCATATAGAAAAAGATAACTAAGTTCCGGGTCGGAAAGTCCAAGACCTAATCATTATTTTAGGGGGTCATGATAACATTCCCACGAAAAAGTCCAAGAAGATGGGCATTGGTGGAAGACGGCCATCCGAGATGACCTAGACAAAAATATCTGTTCTTCTTCTGTTGGTTTCGACGTCATTCGTCTATCTTGGATAATACCAGAGATCGTTAACGGCGTCCTCCTTCGGAAGGATCCGAGTAATGAGGCCGGCCAACGGCGGAGGATGGCCTCGGATGAGCGAAGTTAGGGTCGAGCTGTGATTGAAGTTACGGTGTCTTCGGTCTTTGGCAGTCACCCTCGCACCGTGATTAGAGCTTCTGCATGCTGGCAAACGAGATGATTTACGTGCATCTCTGAGACTAGTTGAGTTTAAATGTTTTGGATTTTTGTATGATAAAATAGTAATTAAGCAACATGGTGACAAGATATAATCTGTTTAGCGACCAAATGTCATTGAATATTTGAATCTACATAAGCTGTCCTGAGATCGATTATGCATGTCGTGTTCCAAGTTAGATGACCACACTCGTGTCCACCTGTTTCGAGGTCAAAATCGCCGATGTCCATTAATAAGGGACGGTATTAAAATCGAAAGGAGTATAACTTATTGAGATCGTTTTTGGAGAAGAATTACAAATTACATTATATTTATGGATAGGTCGTGGTTGTTGGGGTGTGGTTCATATTCCCCTACGACAGGAAAGCACGTGGGTCCCGCTCCACGCTGAGTAGGAGGGGGTCCGGGGGAGCCGCCCCGGCGGGGGTTTCAAGGGGGCAGCGCCCCCTGGACACCAGAGGGCTTTTATGATTTAAGCCCCTAAATTTTCATTAGTAGTTTGGACTTGGGCTCATGAATAACTACTAATATATATACTCTTGATCGCTTGTAATTGAGTGATGTAACGAGAGGTGTGAGGTGCTGACATAGTGGAATCCTCTGCTGGACGTAGCCCTAGTTTAAGGGTGAACCAGGATAAATCTCGTGTCTCGATTTCTCTTTCTCTAGACTTTCTACTTTATTGCGATTGTGTGCCGATCCTAACCGTGGTAGTTGAATCTTTCATGTGTCATGAGACCGGAAACGCCAATTTAAAAAGTTCTTTTTATTCATCATGAACGTGAATGGAACTGGGGACAATGTATGGTCGTTTCTTCTCCCTTTTTGGGCCATAGAATTTGGTGCGGCTTGAAATTGTGAAAAATAAAACATATCATATCGTAAGAAGCTAAATCGTCTCGGCGCAAAACAAGGTCCTTAGGTGGAATTGAAAGAATTATATCATTAAATGGCCGATTTGCTCCTATCTATTAATCAGTCGATTTAATGGAGCTCTCTCAATCGAACAAAAAAAAAAGCCCTATATTTTATGCCATGCATGTATTATGATATTCTCCTAGATACTAAGGGTGATCGGTTCTCGGTCCGGTCCGGTCCGGCTCCCCTTAAGAATCGAGAACCGAACAGGTGATCCCAGTTCTCAATTTTTCGGAACCGGGAACCGGACCATCAGTCCAGTCCGGTTCCCAGTTCTCAAAATCTCCAGGCATGGTGATGGTCGAGGAGGAACACGGCGGACAATTTGGTCCCAGTTTGCCGCCATTTGACGATATTTTCGATTGATTTAATGTGCTGGAACAGCTTACTGATCATAAAAGTGGTCTCAGAACCAGTGAGCATTAGGTATTAGCATGTCCATTGGATTGTGTTGGTCTGGGGAAGCAATAGCTGAGTAGATGTCGCTCATTCCCTGCCTGTTGGCAAAGAAATTTTTATTCAGTTGAACCTTCCCATGATGTTTTCCCTAGGATTACGCAGCATAGATGTTCTAGATCGAAAGTTGTAGTTATCCCTTTTACTATCTACTGTGGTGATTATGCTAAATGATGAGACTTAGTGAGAATACGTTATCTGCGCTATTTTTGACTGATTTTGTTTCCTAACTCCTTGCCCTCTTTGCTGATTGTTTATTTTTACCAACTATGGCAACCTGTTGGATTGGAAAAAATTACGAAGCTCATAAATGAGGGGAAAATTGATTCCCTGAGTTAATTACAATGAAAACTCTCAAGGTATTGACATTATATATACTTGAGTTTCGTCCATGTGTATTTCAATCCGTTCGGTCCGATCCGAGCGGTCCGATTCTGAGACCCTAAAATCGGGAATCGAATTGCTCCTTCTAGCGGTCTGGGTGATCCTGATCCGAGCGGTTTTTTTTGCTCATCCCTACTAGATACGTACATGCACACATGTAGTCATAAACCCACATGCATCAGCTTGACTTTTTCAATCGTGAACTCGGGATGGAATTGGAGGAAACGCACAAAAGAAAATTGGGAATTTCCAGACATTTATTGCTTATTTTATTCATTTGTTTATTTTATTTCCTCTCTAACTAATTATGCACCGGGGTCTAACCATAGTTAATTCTGCTGACTGTGGTTAGGTCAACAGCGCCGGGCGCAGAATCCGAAGAAGAGCCAGAGCCGTGTGGAGTACACGCCACGTGGGGGGAGAGCGCACGACAAGCTCTTCAATTGCGGCGCCAGTACCTGCTCCGCACTCCGTTTCGCGGTTTTAAGCAGTTGACCCCACGCGCTTTGCGTCTGGCCGTTCCACGCTCCTCCTCCGGACACCCTGTGTTTGGCCACTCCAGCAGGCGAGTGCTCCCCACCGGTAGCTCCTGCGAGTGGGCATTGACATGCGCGTGTGATTAATGTGATAAATCGTGCGAAGGGACCCTCTGACTCCACGAAAATACTTACTTAGTAGAATTCTTGTCAGAAATTCTTTAAATCGCACTAAATTATAAATTTGCTCCGACGACGGCGGCAGCAAAGATGATTAGGCATGACGCATGTGAGTACGATTTCAAGCAACTTGAAACCTCAAACAAGTTCAACATCATCTCTTTACCCAAAAAAAAAAAAACAAATTGAATATCATTAGCGTCAATATATCTAATTGAACCATCATTTACTTAAAAGCTTAAATCAATGAGTTACGGACCAATTAAAATATATTAACTGCTAAACCTCATATCAATTTTTCGATATGAAATTTCTGTAACACAATTCACACTTGCATCTCAACAGATTCGATCCAGATGAAAAAAAGTCCATCTTTGGGATGTGCTGGCAAGTCTCATTCACGTGTCACGATTGAGTTTTGTAGCCGTTTTCAACGGTTGAAAAGTATTGTATTCCTGTTAAAAATGGCATGAAATTTAGGTACATTAAATTCATGTCATTTTCAGATTTGCCACACAATCGTCATAGAAATTTAAGTCCTAATTTTAGGTAGATGAATCGGGGGGGTTCATGTCATGAACCGGGTAATGTGAATTTGAGCTCCAAAAGCCTCCAATGGGGTCGACTTGCTTCGCGCACTCGCACTTCTCACAAGGGCCTCAGTGAGGTTTTTCAGACTTTTCGGGGGATATGGAATTGACAGAGACATTGGCTTCGAATGGAAGCAAAGGCAGTCTGGAATGTTTTTTTTTTTTTTTTTTTTGCGGTTTCGGACCCACCGATATCGGCATCGCCGATCTCAAATTTGCTTCTAACGCGGTTGCTTCGTCCTCCTCTTCTTCTCCTCCTTCGTCACTTACCTTTTACGGCGCGCAAGCAAGCTCTCGACCTTTTTCTCTTGAATTCGCCGATCGATCTCATATGCGGTTGGAAATCCGTACAAGCATCGAGGAACATTTGCTCTCGATCTATTGATTCATCCATCGGCATCACCATCAACATCACCTCTCGATAAGAACGTATGATCAGTATTCTTTGAAATGGAGCTCTAACTCTTGAAATAAGGTCGCCATGAATAATGTTTGGATAATTGGGTTTTTTTTTTTTTTTTTGTAAAGCAAAATAACGGTAAGACATGTATAATCGTTAATCACGATTCGTGAATTGTGTTATATTACGGAAAATTGACAGGAAAGTCTTAAATCTTTGGTGCTAATTTAGTCCTAAAACTTTTGACCCTCGCTCAAGCCAGGGAGGCCTCGCCCAAGTGACAGCCGCCCTCGCCGGCCACCGGAGAAAACCTAGAAAAAAAGAAAGAGAAAAGACAAACAATAAAATAAAATAAAATAAAATTATCAAAATATTATTTTAAAATATTCACGTTAGTAATACTTGGCCAAAATTAGCCGAAAGGACTTAATTGACTCAAACGATTTATGACCAAATTAGCATTAACGTAATAGATTTATAATTTTTTCGACACTTTTCCCGTTGTACTACGATAGAACTAGAAGAAACCTTTTGGGAGAATCACAAGAGAAAATGGTGATCACGTGATTATTCTCTGTTTCTAATTGGGCGGGCACGTGACATCTTTTTTCGTAAGCTATTGATTTCTTATCGCGCCTCACCTCACGCGACTTCATTTACGGGGCAGCCATTTCTGCCTCCTTTTATTTATAATCGATGCCGAATACAAGCTTTTTTTTAAAATATAATTTAAAAATGACATTTATGAGCTTGAGTGCGGCAAATAAATAAAATCAATCGAGACAACAAAGTCAACTCATATAATTGGAGATCACTAGACACGATGCTAATCAGTTTCACGAATTTGCTTGACTCTTAGATGGAGATATCGAGCTTCCATATAGCATAGGATTCGTATTTTTTTTTAATACATATATTGGTGTAAAACGTTTCTTAACGCAAAGGTTAATTTGCCAAGGAAAAACTTCAATCAACCGACGAAATAATTCGTACGTCCAGCAAAGTAAAAATAGATGAAACCCCCCACGTTATTCGTTGCACGTGCCTATCGCTTTTGTTTTTGTGAACCGAATCATAACCGAGAAACCCTAATGGTATCTTCGTACACCAAACAAAACTAGATGATTGGGGGCATTAAACTAAACCCTTCTTTTTTTTGTGAGCTTTTCTTCTGCGCAGATGCATGAATCGTCCTGAGTAATATTACTCAAAAAGACTTTCGTACTGTCCACAGAGAGAGATGCTTAGACGGGAAGGCAGTTCAACTTCTCTGGCATGGCTTCGAAGTCAGTGCTTCCACGTTGAAACATGGATAATAATTATTGCGTACAGAAGTTTTACTGTTCGGAAGGAGAACGTGATTCTGCATTGAGTCACGAGCACGTTCACGTTCTTTTATTAGTACGAATGGTGATATGTTAATCTCCGAAATTTGCATAATCTTTTGCTTGGTTCCATGATGTTGTGATTATCAAGGGTTCGTCACATGATCTGCAGACTCTACCCTCTGTCTGAACAAATGAAAACCAACAAGAAGCAAGAAGCCCACGGTTTTATGGTTTCGATTCCCGCTGTGAAGTGTGAATCCATAAACTTAACTATTGTTATATTTGAAAATGCCATTGATATATGATAGTCATGGATATTGCCGATAATCTTCTCGTGACCTTGATTAAGTTAGGATAGTTTTCAAGCAAAACATGGTATCGGGTGTTCGATGACAGCTTTCTTTGGTGGGGCTTGAAGAGGAAATTAATCAATCTCATGGAAGAACTCGCTCTATAATTATAAAGAAGACGGTAGTTTGACAGTCTGACAGTACTATCAATTATTTCTAATCACATAGTCTCCAAATCAATGAATGTTTCATGCAAAACATGCGGTGATGATGTGTGGATCTAGATTGTACCGTTCTTGACAGTACTATCAAAAAAATATTTTCCTAATTTATAAATACCCTTCCTCACATGAGTTTATTGTGAGCGTATAACACTAGTGCAGGGGCACGGGCTACGTGCATACTTGAAGTAGGGGGGTGGCTATCAATTGGAAGAAAATGAGTAGCTTCTTGATGAAGAAGTGGATGAGATTGGAAATCACACGAGATATATCAATTGGTAAAATAAAATATATCTTCATTTTTATACAATTGTTAAAATCATATGTCGATCCGTATGTCGATTTTTTTTTGTATTTCATAGAGTCTTGGGTGTTCTGCGTCAAGGAAAAAAGAAGAAGAGAAATTGCAAGAGCCTCAAGATCAGGAAAAAGATTTATATGGGAATGAAAAGTCGCCATATAAACCCTGAAAACAGAACTTTAAGATAGCAGCTTAAACGATAGGTTTGATCTTTCAACGAACAACGCTTTCTATGTTGCACTGAGCCTCGCGGTTTGTACGGGTAAGCACTTTTCTAGGAGGTTATTTTATTTTAATTGTGCTCTCGCTTGGGCACACCTAACATTGTGAATTTAAATGCTAAACTTATCGTTATGTCAAAAGACGCCTCTGTAATGTGTGTGTATATATATGGATGTGAGAAATAGATTGGCGTATGGTTTGTTCTAGGACGAAGTGGATGAAAGCTATTAGTATTAGAGAGGGGTAGATTTCCTATGTTCCAGACTGACTTTTTTAGTCCTTAGTCCATTTTTCCCTACTTTTATTTTTATTTTATTCTTTTTTCTTCAATTGATCTTTGCTTTTTATTTTTGTTATATTTTATTTTATTTTATTTTTATTTTTTGGGTTCATCGATCGCCGACCCCAACTAGTTTGGGATAAAGGTGCTGTGTGTATGTGTGTGTGTGTGTGTATATATATATATTTCTTACTACGAATTGATTGCAAGTCTGTCAGAGATATTTTGCAAAAAAAGATGTCTTAAATATTGCATCAAAATAGTTTTTTGCCATATGGCAAGATATACTTTCTATATTTGATTTTGATATTGTATTCATAAATGGTGTTTCAAATTCCCCTATACATATATAGGGCCAGTACCCAAGGAAATTCTAAACTTTAGCATTTATCCTAATTATATCTAAAACTTTTTTGTTTCATAAAAAAACTTCAACTTTTGCTTTTGCCCCAATTCTATTGGCTTAATACAAAAAAAAAAAAACTCAATTTTAGTATGTCTCAATTATAAACGAAACATCTTTTTGTCTCATGAAAATTCTTAATTTTTACTTTTTTTTCTAATTCTAACCACCGCTAGCCTTCCGCCCAAAATCACTCTTTGTTAATCTTACATGACTTTTTCATGTAGTTAATGAATTACATCTCAGCAAAATTAACATGAAAAAACTCCACAGCTTTTCTTATGTTGTCTACTTCTCTCACACATTATCGGAAGATATAAAGCCACTCAAGACGGCGCGTTTCAGATTCTCCCCAACACTCAACAGCTCAAAGAACTTCTAGAAGTGAAGATCTGATCATTTGGACAAACGATCTCAAATATCACTGTCCATAAAACCTACTATTTCCTAATTTTGAAGATTTATAGGTAAGTTTGGCGAGAAAATTTCGTCGGTCGGGCGGAGTGGTGGCATGATTTTTTTGGGGGGGAATATATCACTCTTTTACAGTCGCTATTATTCACGCAGAAAAGTCTAACCTTCAAGATTTATTGAGACACGAAAAAGAGGAAAAACAAGCTCATGGAAGCCAAGGCACAGTAAATGAGGAACAGCCTCTCACCGTTGGCTTCCACATCGTCAAGGGGGGCCATAAACGAGCGAATTCCGGCACGCAAGTTTGACCACGCAATTGACTGGACATGTGAAACAGATCGAGTGAGATCGTGGACGAGGAACCTCCTTTCGTTCTTTCAATTATTGTCGTCCGGCCTGAGGCATGCCTGCCTGCAGCGATGAGGTTTTGACCGTTCATTGAAAGAATTCCGCAGCACGCGTCGAAGCTGCTGTGCTGGAGAGCTGGACTGCGTAGTGCTGGAATGGAGGAGCTCTCGAAGCTTTGATGACGACGATCGCCGGAACATAGCGCCAAAGAGCATTATGGACGTAGTTTAAAAAAAAAAACATGTCACTGTCGTTTCAGATCCATGTCATTATTGCTCCTGATATCGTCTCGATCTGGTGGGGCGTTCCCAATCCTTTTGACCTTTTGCGCACCCGAAGTTGGACGAGGGGGGGAGGAGATATTTTCGGAGAAAGAAAGGTTTTTTTTATGCGCTTCTTCTTTTGTCATGCGGTTCAAATGATTATTCCTCCTTCTTTTTGGGGGTCCAGGAGGAGGAAAGGAACGACCTGGTTTGAAGTTTGAACTTTGAAGCATCTGATGTTTTTCAATCCGTCCACCACGAAGAATTTATTCTGCAAACTTTAGTGCGGAGCTGATCAAAATTGCGATACGGGGTCAGGCCAAATCAAATCGACGGTATTGGGGGGAAAAAAAAAATCGAACCTCGTGACAGTCGCATTAACGTAATGTGAACCGAATTAGGTGCAGGGGGGCATTGTTTAATCAAGAAGTGGGAGCGAGGTGCGATCGATTCGCGGTCTTTTTTTTCTTTTTTAATGACAGTTGGGGGAAGCCGATCGCGCGAGCATCTCGCCTAACGCTTGACTTTAGAGTGATACAAGGGGGGAAACGGAATTTGGTGAAATTGCTAATCTTGCTTCTCCTTCCAGAATTTTTGCGTCGTCGCAGGCAACGCATTATGCATATCATCACTGTCCGTGCGTATACTGAGTAGAATGTCCGCCGCTTCTTGAATGGAGGCGTAAGTGGGAGGGACACTGTCTGACCCTGGGACACGGCCTGGCGGCCCACGGGCCCTCGCTGCGGTGGCTCAAGAGCGCTTTTGGACGGGCCTATAGTCTTGAGGCCCGGTCCAAGTCGGGCCTGAGTTAGGACCTGCCAAGCCCACGTGATTATCATGTCTCTTTTTCGCGACCGACGGTCCGATCAGATACCTAATCTCATAGCCAATTGGAGTTTTTTTTTTTTTTTTTTTTTTTTTTTTTTTTTTTATGACCGAGGTGTCCGGGCCATCTTGCGCGCACCTCGACTATTCCTCGGGAGGACTAGCACCACAACCACCAGCCGCGACCCCCACTTAAGTCACGGAGCGCGAGATGGGAGATTTGAACCAGGGACCTGACAATGGATAATCCATCTCTTAACAAATTCGACCATGCGTGGGTGGGTCATAGCCAACTGGAGTTGACGTGGGTAATTTCCAGTAATTTCCTCCTCCTTTTTCTTTTCATCTTCCTCCAGCAGGTTTGCGGGCCGGCAAGGTCGACCTCACTGGTCCCTGGCAAAGCTTGCCCCCATCGGCCACTGGCGAGATATTTTTAAGCTCAACCGCGACCCGCCCCATTCATTACCTCCCGCCCCATTGATCACCTCTCATAATGGCTCTCCGTATCGTCCCCGTTGGTACGTTGAATGCACGAGCAAGCAACAGCCAATCGCGAATGAGACAACGCCCCCGGAAAGTCGCCTCCCGAGCATTTTCTTTATGGACCGACAACGTGAATTCCCATTTGCCCCGAACGAACGTGGTCTGAGAGCTCTGGTCGATGGGTTTCGACAAATGATGATGATGCTGCGATAGGATGGGTTCCATTTCATCGTAGACACTTGACAATGTCGATTGGTGCAATGATGCCCGCGTCAAAGTCATGATGATGATGTCCCTCCCCAGCATGCTTTCATCTTTATTCGTTGGATGGTCAGTGGAAGTTTACCGCCGACGTTAAATCGGTCTGTCGATTGGATTTGGAAAATGACTTGACCTGTCCGGCATCCGCCCTTTATGGTGGGAGTGGTTGAAATTTGGGATGAGTGGGGATGATGGAGCCAAAACCTAAAGTCCTCCATGTGTGTCAACTTGGGTCCGAATCGTATCCGCGTCACTCGGCGGACCTAAGGTCGTGCCGTCCGTCATTATATCTTGAATTCGAATCATGTCGTGAGCGAACTTTCCGGGCAATCAATACTTCAGATATTTGTTTTTGCTATTTTGTCAAGAGACTTTTTGATCTGTACCGTATGGGGTGGGGATTGTGATGATGTGCTCGTGGTCGTGGATCGAACCGAGTGTTGAGAGTAAGGGTGAGCAGAAAAACCACGATCCAACCAAACCGGACCGGGCCGTACCAAACCGGTTGATTTTGGATGATTTTTGGCGGGAACGGTTCGATTCTCGGTTTCAATTTTTCAGAACCGATTTTATCGGTTCGGTTTACGGATTTGAATGCGAACCATCCAACCAGCCCATGAACCGGCCCCCTTATATAATCTGAATGTATATTATTTTATCGGTTCGATTCTCATTATTCTGCAGGTGCTACGTATCATGTTTTACTGAGTTCCTTTATTTTGTTTTTTTGTTTTGTCCTTATGCTTCCTTGGAGCATAATTCTATGGCTACTTGCAATGGAACAAGGCGAATTTGTTTCCTCGCCTATTTTCTTTTTTTTTTTTTTTTCATTTTTTTCTTGGTAGAAACGTAACCGAAATCCAACCAAAAATCGGACCGGACCGATGGTTCGGTTGGTTCACGGTTCATAGAAGAAGCAGTTGGTTCACAGTTCGTATTTTGCGGAACCGATTCCTAGCGGATGGTTCTCGGTTCTAGGGTAAAACCACCCATCCTGTGAACCGATCATCCCTAGTTGAGAGCCGCGCAGCAGAAATCCGATACTTTCACCAGCCAAGTTGGATATATTAACTGTTTCACACCACATTAATTCTCTAATATGGAACTCTTCTAATACAACTTTAAATATTCCCTCATTCGAATGAAGCCTACTTTTAGTGCTTTTTTACTTTAATTATTAGTATTATGTTATGCATAATATTTATGACTATGTTAATTTTTTTTTTCTAAATTATCTTCTCTTTATCGTTGTATATAATGCATAGTCTATTTCAAGTCACGTATAAGATGTTACCGCATGATTATATATTTGTACAAAGCGGGGGTGAGCAAAAAGCAGATCGGAGCATACCCAATCGACTGATTTTGGATGGTAACTCGTAAGTACCGATTCAGTTCCCAGTTTCAAATTTCTAGAACCGACGGGTACCGGTTCGATTTATTATTTCAGATGGGAATCATCCAACCTGACCGGACCCATTGATATAATACAAACATATGTTTTTTTTTAATTGAAGCTAAAACCCTCAAATTTTCAATCATGTCACCCGACCCAAGCCCACCTAAGCTCACCTAACCCTCTTCAGACTTTTATCTTCGTTCTATGCAAAACCGGGAGCGGAGTCCTTCTTGAGGTGGTCTGAGTGACATTTGACTTGTTTGTGAAATTCTTTTCTTTGTTAGTCATTTATCAAAGTGAACGATTTTGATTTTGGGATTGCATTTTTAATTCGAGGATCTCTATTCCAGGATATTGCCTTAACCTTCATTGACCTTCAATGACTATGATGAAAGCTAAGGCTGATACATGCAATTATTCGCACACACTTATATTTCTTTCTTGGCATTGCAGTGATGAAACCTATTACCGTATTTCATGTGATCTTCGCCGGTGCATTTTTTTTTTAATTGATGTTGATCCTCGATAGGACTGGTTCTATGGATCCAATCGGGAACTGGACCGAACCGGACTGGTGGTTCGGTTCTTGATTGGATCCATAGAACGAGCGGATGGTTCATGATTCGTATTTTGCGGAACCGGTCCCTCATGGGCGGTTCTCGTTTCTAGGATATAAACTATCCATTCTGGAACCGATCACCATTAGTACATAGATTGAGATTATAAGGGATTCTCCTTCAATTTTTTGTTGTTATTTATTGGAAATCATATTAGAAGTTAATTTGGAAAAAAAAATGGTATTTTCACCAAATCGGATGCATTTAATGTCAAAAAGTCACTTTTACTATAAAGGCATCTATTTTATTCGGTCCGACATTTTAAAGGACAATTTTTTTTTTTAGGCATATCTGGGACAAGGTTAGTTGGGTCGTCTTCTTCGGGCCGGACCGGACCGCTTTGAATTGTGGCAATTTGTTTTAAAGGCCCAAACCCGATTCGATTCGGTCCACCTCTATTCAGTGGGGCTGCTGATTGGACCCAGTTGTGATGTCCATGCTTAAGAACCCGAATCATATCATCTTGAAAAAGAAGAAACCACCAAAAGTTTCTATATGCTTATCTATCTGCTTGTCTGTTTATCTTTCTAACTATCGTCTTAAACTAGAGTATACATTATTCGAGGTTGTAACCCATTGCGGGTAGAAAATACCAAACAGAAACAGAAAATTAAGGACAAGACACTGTAATTTTGCAATGACACCGTCATATAATTTAATGCGTGAAGATCATAACGTACCAGCTTTAGATGTAGGGCCACAACCTACCTTTGAATCGAGCATCATGATTGGGCCTCAATTATTCACATCAATACTTGTTGCAAACCCGCATGTTTCTATGCGTGAAACCCTGATAAAGAATTTGGATTATTTACTATAATCTCACAAAATAGCAAGATGATCGTAAAATAGTTGTTAAAGATCAACATATAAGAAGATGGAAACAAGTTACAATCTTGTAGAGTTACTAGCTCAATGACAGTAGGGTTGTGCAACCGAACTGGTTCTCTCTGGAACCGAATTAGACGGCCTTGAAAATCGGTTCAGTTCTAGGTTCCCTTTAGAATCGATTGAAATTGGTCTAGTTCTTAGTTCCGAGTAAAGAATCACCCAAGAGCTGGATGGTATTTGAAAATTTTCATAAAGCCTAAAAATCCTAATTTTTCTCTTGGCATCCTTTTTTCTATCCCTTTCTTTTTCTTTGTTTTGTCCAACCTCATTCAAATACTTCACGACTCCTCTCTCTCTCTCTCTCTCTCTCTTGTTTGTCTTGCCTTTGCTCGCTTGCCCTCGTTCATCTTTTGCTTTGAACTGTTTTGCTACTCATATTATCATGTTGCAAAGAAGAAACAAAGGAAAAAATAGGTTCTCAGGTAGACCTTAGAATTGAATTGAAAAAAACGTGGTAAGTTCAAGGATTGATTTTAAGACAGACATGGTAGATTCTAAATTCCAAAAACTGAAACTGGTTCTAACATGGCAGGTTCTAGGTTTCAAATCCGAAATCACTCTGAAAGCCGATCAATTCTAGTAAACACCTCATAATTGATGGCACTAGTTTCTTAAGACGAAGATGATTATTACTTGTGAGGGGGAATTAGCTGATATATTAGGGTCTAGATAAAGATCTAAAATATTATTTGGAACAGGAGATAGATACGTGCTTGGACAATCTCCCAAAGATAAGGTCACTTGGGAATGGGGCCTTTTCGTCAGTTGTGTTTTTTCTTTTTCACCAACATCTGTCGCGGATGGAGCTACTTCGATATTTCATTGTCAGAAAAGAGACCCAACTCATCCGGAAACGCTTCATTACCGACATCAAACTCTTTCTGTCATCCCATGTTTGGACCGCACGATCATACTTAAACCCGTGAATTGACATTTTTTTATAGGAGGGAGACCTGCTTGTGCTGGCATGAACTCATTAACCCACACTTCCCTTTCCTTCTGTAATATTCTATGTCAGCTACAGTTGGAAGTTATGGGGGCAACGACTTAAACCGACCCACCGAATCCTGTCGATGCCCGTCAGAATTTGATTCTCCCCCGCTGCCCTTGTAAGAAATCGCCACATTTCCTAATATAGACCTTTGCTTCTCTCTCTCTCTCTCTCTCTCTCCTGAAAGTTCTGCTGCTTTTGATTCCACCAACCTTTCAAGTCATCCTTCCGCGACCCATCTGCTCCTTGAGACCCGGTTCTTCAAACCTAACACGGAATGCTCAATCTATAGACAACTTGATGCGTAAACATAGTGACATGTTTTACTCCACTCAGTAGCGGCCACATGGTGTGGTCATGTCAAGTCTCAGCCGACCGAGGCTTATTTTAGTTGAACCGTGCATGGAATGGGCGGCACGGAACTGCCGTTGGAGCATTCGGCGGTCACTTTCAGAGCAATTTGGTCACGAGAACGAACACACCACGCAACATTCAACATCTTTAAATGTCGAATTTTAAACGATATTACCTGCAAAAACTGTTCAAGTAGTAGATATCATCATCATTTTTGGATTTCAACCAACAATGAGAACTTCTTCAAACGTAAGGGAACGGACGGATACAACAAAAAGCTAACATTACCCACAATGAAAGAAGCAAGAAAACCACAATTAAATTGAATTAATAACTGGTCTTCATATACACACAGAGCAACTGGGAAAAACAATTTGGAAGCCTATTAATGATTAATATAGCTCCTCATCCCCTAAAAACCCAAACTCAAAATCTATTCACTTGCTCATCTAACCTCGGCAGGATATGTTAAAACTACCAACGTTAATCACTGGAACATATGTATGCACATAACCTTGTCCCCAAAATATACACATCTTACTCCGCCCGCGCGCATATCTACACTTTCTGGAGCAAACTCTGTATTCACAGGATGGAGTCCAAATAGCTGTTACACCGACTCCTGTTGAACTCCAACAGGCTCCCATAAGTGCGGTCCGCAATCCCAACAAAGAGAGCTTCCGTATCAGGGCTGAATGATATGCCGGCAATCTCTCCAAACAAGTCAATCTCCTGCCCCTTGACATAGCCGGACTGCACGTCGAAGATATGCACAAAGTCGGCAGGCTCGGCCATGGCCATGAACCTGCCATCAGCTGTGAACTTGATGGCTCTGATGGCCCCCATATTTCCCTTGAGAACAGCAAAGGACTGCGACGGATTCCTAATGTCCCAGAGCCTACACGTCGTGTCTTGATTCCCTGTGGCCAAAATTTGACCATTCGGATGCCACGCAGAAGCGAAGGAATAGTCCAAGTGCCCTTTCAAGCTGTTGATTGTCTGCAGTTAAAAAGAAGCACAGTGTGAACACAAATCCAAGCCTAAATGTTGAACCCGCATCTACAATTGACAATTGACTTACTTTTCCAGACTGAGCATCAGCTATCAAGCACTCTTCGCTGTCCCCAAGAATTGCTAGTAATCTGCCATCGGGGCTTAAAGAGGTATTCTGTAAATGGTCATCAGAGCAAGTCAGGAGAGTATACTGAATGCCAAACTTTAGAGGGACATTTTCATGTGGGCACTTACGTTTACACACCAGTCGAAGTTGAAGCGATTGAGGCAAGCAAAATTCTCTGTATCAAAAACCCTGACTTGAGCATCGTTATTTGCAGTTACAACCCTCAACGAACCCCTGATGGATGAAAGACGTGTAGGTCAAGCCTCTAAAGGAGAGAATCAGAAAAGTTATGAATCAATCTTGCAAGTCTGCCGAATGATCACTCACGTTGGATTCCGCGATATATCCACGCTATTGGTAATAGCATTATCATCTGCTGTTACTTTGCTGCAGAATGCAACTCCAGATTGGTTCATGAACTGGGTCAACACGTTGGAGGTTAGTAAACGAGTAGAAGCTGTCTTTCTAACTATTTCAGTTATCCGAAGAGTAAGAGTTCCATACCTTGCATATGAGCTCCCCTTGGAAGCCTCCAGCAACCAATAAATTGTCTTTTATGGCCATAGTGCTTATTTGAACTCTAGAAAGTGATTGGGATAACAAACCAGGACGCTTCTGTAAAATGCACACAGAAAGGATAAATGAGTGCTTGAATAATAAAACAAATATTCACTGAGAGCCCTCATGATTTGTAGACACCTACCAGTGTCGGAACAATGGGTTTAGCCACGTTGAGTACCTCCTTACTCCTCCTAAGAAGCGCAGACCAATGCATTACAGAGTAGTTCTGCATGAGGTACACATCGTGCTTCGATGTTGACCACAAAAGGTTGCGCAGCTACAGGAAGGCAACCAACGAATGAGAGGAGCCCCAAATGGTAATCAAGGAAAGAGATGATATAAGTGCATATGCTATGAACAGAAAACTGCTGCTCCAAGAACTTGAATACTGAAAACAGAGTTCTTCCCTTGATCAAAACAGACTATAGTCCTAGAGTTCGGATCAAAGTTCCTCATCTGACAAGCTACTATTGTAAAGATAAATCGGGTTAAAGATTGATAGTCTTTATTCTCTACTAGAACACTCGGCCTACTAAGATGAAACAGACACCATGGATAATAGTTAGAAATGAAAAATGTTAACCTGCCTAAAAGCTAAAGTTAAAATCAGAAGGTTAATCCTTGTTGCTCTTGAATAAAAAATATATAGTAGTTAAAAACTCCAGTCAAGATCCTCTAATTTGATATTGGCAATCTCCAATGACTAACACGTGAGAAAAGTGGCGAAGCTGAAGAAACATGTGAAGCTGCACGAAGAAGAATGCACGTGCATAATCAAGAGCCCTAACATAATTAAAAAGTTACTTTCGGTGAAATTAACTAAAAGGAGAGACATTTAAGTCATTACATGCGACAAGCATCATGTATAATCCAAGCGTACAGATGCAACACTTATGATTTGCCTAAATGTATCGACTGATAACCATTTATTTGAAACATACAAATGTGAAGAAGTGAACTAAGGTAGGAAAAAGGAAAAGGAAAAGGAAAACGAGGAAGAGAGAGAAAACAAGAAACTGCATGGAAGAACCAAATTCAGGAAAGAACCTAATGACTTTTGAAACTTGTAAATTCTACTTAGCCCCCCTCACGACTGGCACATATTCTCACAACATTATTTACCTAAATCTCAAACATTTTCCTATCATACCATATAAAAAACGTATCCTTATTGCAGCAGCTGCTCAGATATTACCTCCACCCTGCTTTAGAGGCTGTAATAAAGAGAGATATAGCATTTCTAGATGCCACAGAGTTAAGAGAGATAATAATATTTAACAAGCAGTAAAAATGACGCGCACAGAGTGATGCAAAGTAACCATTTCAACCTTCTATCATAAGAAAATGCAAGGAATAACAACAATCAGCATATTGCGACAAATGCATTTGCACATAAAACATAACAAATACAATGCATTCTAGGTGGCTTCTACGCAAGGTTAACTCATCTAATTGAGGATTTCTCACTGAAAGTCAAACTATGTATCCCTTCTAATTATTTCATAGGAGTATCTTTTCCTGGAGAAATGGAAACAGATCACATGAAATCACAGGGATGTAGTTTATTTCTGCAAAAGCATAACCAGCTATTGTTTGCATTCAATCAAGTTGCAAGTTGGAAAAAAAAAAGAATTTTTTATATCTACGGCCCCTACAAGAGTTTCTATTAGTAGTTTCTATTCTTGCCAAAAAAAATTCCAGAGAAAGGTGAGTACCCGATTTTCATGTTGTTAAGTACATCACCAAGACAACATGGAAATGATAAGATCACAAGTTTCCCAAGGTCAGGTCAGCAGTATACATATTTCTGTTGAAAACCACCAAAGGAATTTCTTCACGCTCCTTTTACGAACTACTTGGTACAAGACCAGATCCATTTGTTTCTAATGCTAGAATTTTCACAAGGTAAAACGTCTATCAAAACCTAAATAAAGAGATCTGCAAGCTCCATACCTTCCAACAGTTAGTAGAGGCATAGAGCACTTAGCATGTATAACAATACCCACAAAGGATACTATCATATTGACACACCTGCAAGACTACAAGACTAGAGCCGTATGTTTAACAAGATATTCTAACTACTTTAGAAGGATGAATTCGAAAACCCAAAGTCTACAGGTTAGTAGCTTCTATTAATGCTATGATGCAACATAGCGTGATGATAAATGAAGAGCACTGACACAATTAATGCAGCGATCTGGTGATAATGGATGATGCTCTGCTGTTTTTACAAGCAAGATGCAGGTCCAATGCGAAAGACATGCAATTAAAATAGTGATTTCAATTCGAATGAAATGAAGGAGCTAACATTGAAAGTTTGACAGAAGTGGTCTTTAGGCACAAATATCAACTTGACTAATCACTAGATGTAATTCAGTAAATGTATATTAACTATATGTGATGCATGAGTGTGCCTGGAAAACAAAAAGGCTCCCTATTTGGACGAACTTAAAGGAAGTATTGGCTTAGCATGAAATCTCTACCTGAAAATGCACGATTGTCGATTTGACAAGCCTCGTGTTGAATTGGAAGTCATAAAAGTTCTTCCCCTTCTCAACTTGCAAGCACTCCTGGTAAAAGAAACAACATCCAAAATATTAGAGGTAAAATCTGGACAATGGAAGTTTCTTCAAACAGACCCAATTTTTGTCCTTTGATGGGAAAAAACAGACAAGAAAGAATTTCTATGGACTAACTATGATAGTGATCAAGATACCCAAACAGAAAATCTAAGGGGAAACAGGGAGAAATTTTTTGAAAAATTATATGGAGAAACGGCTGGATGCTTTGTAACTCTTTCTTAAGCGGCCAAACCAACATTTCATTGCATCCAAGTACAAAAAAAAAAAAAAAATTCCAACAAAAACAACTCTGGTTCATGACATGGCAAGAAAAATATATTTAATCCCAGATCACTTGTTGTGGTACTAGAGAAAGCCGATCTATAATTCAGATGAAGAAAAACTACACCAAACATGAGAACACCATGGTATCGTTTACCGGGATTGGATGAGTTCCGAGATATAGTAAAACTCAAACTCATCTGACAGCCCCAAATCAAGGGCTGCAAAACTTTTTGAAGTTTTCCCAATAACAGGAACATCAAGAAGAGCATATAAATTTAATACTAAACGCATGAACAAACGAGGACTTATTAAATTAGTAAAAGATTCTGCAAGTGGAATCAAATCATACAAAAGTGAACCTGCAATCCTTCACAGGTAAACCTCACCTTGTCGAGCTCCTCGCGAGAGCGCGACAAGCTCTCGTAATTCTTGTACTGCTTCAATCTCTTCTCGCGGTACTTGTCCCGTGTATAGTTCATCCTCTCCCAGGGTATCCCCTGTATATCTTTCCCATTTCTAGCTTCGAAAGCAGAGGTATCAGTCTTTTGCTTGTTCTGTTGCAGTCCAAAACCATAGAAAAGATTAATTACGTGACTGTATTTGTATTTCAGTTACTCAGCGATTATTTATCACCAAGAGACGAGATGAAAAGGCAAAAATAAAGACGTACCGATTCGAAGTCGTCCTCGAAGTCGGAGTCTACCATCTCCACGTCGGTGCTACGAGGTGATTCGGAATCAGAGAAGGGATTATCGTCGTCGTAGAACTCGTCATAGTAGTCGTCAACGACGTATTCAAGGTCGTCGTTGTGGAACTGCTCCATTATCCTGCAATCATCCAAGGCTAAAATGATCAGGGACGCTCGAAAGCGAATTCCATTGCAGATCGAAACGCTGCAGGCGAACTGATTGCGCTAAAGACCGGACCTTGGGGGCGATTTTCCAAACAACTTCTACGCTTTATGGTAAAAACTGTGGCCACACAATTAAAACAGAGGAAAACCAGAGGCCTCCTGTATGGAAAAAAGCAAATATGGAGGAAGCGAACAAGAGGGTTTTATTAAATGGACCTGAAGAGGTCAAATCCTATGAGAAGTATCGCGCAGAAAAGAGAATCAAACGATCTCAATAAGAGAACAAGTGCTTGCCCATACGAACGAAGGAACAGAAAAAAAAAAAAAAGAGCTTCCTTTGGCAACAGTACCTTAAGATTCCGAACCGAGAAAGAGAGAAGAGGACTGCTCAGGAAGGAAACCCACGACAAGAATCGCAGAGGTAGTAGCACCCAAGAAACCGGAAACTTTCACGGGAAACAGAGAGGGAACACAGAAAGAGGGGGAGATGATCAGCGACCGAGAGCCGGTAAAGATCGTCTGGTCGTCGGGGGAAGCGACGATGGGAGGGTGCGAGAGTAATCCAGGAAAGCGAAGGGAAGAGAAGAATCCAGAGAGGCGCCGTTCGTCTAATGGGGAAACGGAAAAAGCAGGTGTGTAAATGTGTAATGAATCTTGTACTTTAGCCAAAATAGCGAGGAGGAGAATGAAGCCCAGCGTCCAACTTATAGAGAGATAGAGAGAGAGAGAGAGAGAGCTCCGAGGAGGAAGTGAAGAAGATGAAGGCGTGGGACCCGCATCGGACTACTTTGTCTTTAACGGAATTTTTTTTATTTTTCACTTCTCTCTCTTTCTTCTTCTTCTTTTTAGCCCCTACGACGAAAAGAATCCGGTGGGCTGAGCGGGACCCACTGGACCGACCGGTTACCGACTGTGGGCCCCCCCTTCTCTTCTCTCTCTCTCTCCTCTCTCTGCCGCCTGTTTCTCTCTCTTTCGCGCCTCTAACCGGTAAAAGCATATTATTTAAAATGAAAGACGTCTTGGGATATTTTCAGAATTCTAATATTCATATTTAATTTTATCCCTATTGCTGTAAATTGCCAAATTTTCAGGGATAAAAATAGAGAGGAGAGCGGGAGGGTCAATTTTGTTGGTAACAAGAGGGTTAGGCACAAGAATGTTACTGTTGGTTAGCTGGCATCATGCGTCGTCGTTTTCCCTTGGCGTTGCGGAGATCCACCCGCCCAATTTTCCTTATTTAATCATCGTTTGATGTGAAATACCAAAAAATTTGTTGAGAATTATTATATTATATTCATAATTTTCTAGATGTTACATTATTATTATTTTTTCTTCGGTTTCGGATTCTTATATATCATGAAATTTATCTTTTTGATATATGTTATTTGCAAAATCTTTCAAATATTCAAAGATCATTCGTATAAGCTTGGATTTCTTTGGTGTCCCGGGGTTAGGATCTGTGCATCTCCACTACTCCGTCTCCTCGAGCAAATCTTAAGCATATGAAATCCTTGGAAAAAGCCTAACGAAATATTTTTACCATATTAGCCATTTCTTTAGAAGGGAACATGGAACTCATGCTATATAATTATTCTCGTATTTCTAGACTTGCCATTTTAATTGCATGAAAAAAAGGTCTAATGGTCACATCACCTCCATCCCTAATTTTCAGATATTAAATTTTAGTATGAACTTCATTATTAGGTTCTCCCCCATGTGGAGTAATTACCGTCGCGCTCGTCGGCAATCAAAAGAAACGGAAGGTTTCCGCTAATTTCTCTTCCCTCGGACTTTTGGTAACGGTTTTGACTTCTCACACTCCTCGGACCACGTGGGAGCTAGTCCACCGGCAGCTGTCGGTCCCGTTCTCTTATTTTTTTTTATTATCTCGATTTTCCCCCAACAGTTTTTTTTTTTTTTGTCGAATTCCCCAACAGTTTGAGAACAATAAAATTAAGGGTTTTGGCAAAGTGGGAGGAACAGAGGCAACGGGACCCCGGCGACTATGGTGGACCGAACTGGAACCTTGCAGTCCACAGAGCTGCGATCCCCGACGTCCACGTGTTCGCACGGCATCGCCGCTCCAAGCAAAGTAAGCCGCGTCTGGTGCCACCACGTGGCTTACGTTAGCTGACATGTCCTCTCTTTGTTTTTGGTGGAGCCTCCCCTCCGTGACTTTTAACGGCGCTTCGTTACGTTGGGAGTGGTTAGCAGTTAACCATGGTTAGCTTAGCTTTGCGATCTTCACGAGCAAGGTTCGTGGCCCTCGGTCAGGTGCTTAGGTCGGTCAATAGGGGACCCACGAGATGGGCAAAAAAACTGGGGATTTTCCTGTGCGGCCCTTTGCTTTGTTTGTTTGTTTGTTTGTTTTTTCTCCTTTTATCAAATGGTGTATTCGTGTCTGTTAATCGCCTAATCTTTGTCAAAGTGTGCCTTTAATTATACGGTCCCATCACCGTCTTCTTATGAAAATTTATCACGATCGTCGCCGCAATCATGAGTCACCGCCACCGATCGTCGGTCTCGGTCTCTGATGGAACTAAACGATCGATGTTTGAATTATATGTGCCGACGGGCCCATTCGGGTGAGAAGGCAAATTCACCTTTAAGCGAAAGTTTTATGACAAAGAGATCGATCTTGCTGCAAAGTCATCTAAAAGAATCTCTTAGCAATGCCTTGAGTGGGGGATGGTGGACAGGACACGACCAACCCAATCGAAATGCGACACTGCAAAACCGCGTGAACAGCGGGTCAAGTTAGGACAAAATTACGAGGTTACGCTTTTCTTCTTTTTCGTAACCAGATTAATCTTATGTAAGAAAAAGGGATAATGTAAAAACCTCAAATTAAGAAGAGCCAAGGTAGTGGTCCAATTCTAATCCGAAAGGATATGAAAGGGACGCACAAGAGCGAGGATAAGTACAACGGGGGGGCTGCTACATGCTAAGACAAGACAAATAGTTCTCTGCTGCACTTTTTTTAATCTGATTAAACCGCAAAGATCAGGAACAATCGAGCTGCTCAGTGCCTCTAGGCTTAAGGAAGGACGTGCGAAGGAGGCATGGGTTTCGACATGGGGAGATGGAGATGGAAGGTTGCTCCCGAGCAGCTTCATAATTGGAGGAATCCCATGGAACCCCCTAGATAGATAGATGGTCTTTTATTATTAGGGATAATTACATAAATGGTCCCTGAACTATGACAGAATGTGCAATCTGGTCCCTGAACTTTTAATTTGTTCAATTTAGTCCCTGAACTTTGGCAGAATGTGCAATTTGGTCCTTAAACTTTTGACTTGTTCAATTCAGTCCCTGAACTTTTAGTAAATGTTCAATTTAGTCCCTGGACTATATGAAAATGTTCAATATAGTCCTTTTGTTAATTTAAGATTAGGGACGACTTTGAACATTTTCATATAGTTTAGGGATTAAATTGAACATTTACTAAAAGTTCAGGGACTGAATTGAACAAGTCAAAAGTTTAAGGACCAAATTGCACATTCTGCCAAAGTTCAGGGACTAAATTGAACAAATTAAAAGTTCAGGGACCAGATTGCACATTCTGTGATAGTTCAGGGACTATTTGTGTCATTTTCCCTTATTATTATTATTCTATCTCATCACCTCGTGGGGGGGATCAATAATTTTTGTATGTGCGTGGATCTCTCCAGAGAAAGGAAAGGTGAAAAAAAGGACAAAGAAGATGATGTTTTTGTTGTTCTATCATGCTTTTGAATTTACGTACGAGAGTGTGTGTGTGTGTGATCCGGATCCTCTATCATAATAGTAGAGGATCACTGAGATCCCCACCCTCCATGTGAGGGGGCCCACTCACACGAAGCGTGGGAATTTCAAGTGGAGATGATTTTCATGGTAGGAAATCCGTGTGTGTGTGGATGGAACCATGATAATTATGTGTTGTGTGCTTTCCTCTCCCAGAAGATGATAGACAAAATCTCAGATAACCCCACCACGTTCTTTTCGATGCTTCCTAGGCTTTTTCTAGGTCGTTCGCAACTGCGCATGCAAGAGTGCTCGGGGGAATATGTGCTCCTTTTGTCTGTTTTAGGCTCCGGAGATAACTTATTCACCAAGTCCTAAATTTATTATTTGGATATTTGACCGAAAGGACTACATTGGCATATCTTCAAAAGTTTCAAGACTAAATTGACACGCCATTATCAGGTTAGTGCCTAAATTGACTGTCGTCCTATAGGTTTAGGATTTTTTTGTGCAATCTTCCTTTATACTTTGCATGTGATTCTTCTTTATGAATGTTACTCTCTCTCTCTCTCTCTCTCTCTCTCTCTCTCTCTCTTTGTGATTTTCCCGAGGATTTCGTTGACCGGCATCAACTTTGGGACTCTTGTTAAGAACTCGATCGATAACTTTGTCATTTTTACTGTATTGGCTTTACCAATGTTACATGTAATCAATACTTTGAGAATTAAACTATTCCAACCATAATGACCGAATTTATTATATTCATGAAGAAGGAGAGTGAATTACCTAGTATAAAAAATTTCAAAATCATCACAAACCTAACCAAGACTAGAATCGTGCTCTGTAAGATTTGAACCTTTGACATTGGGTTTTGGAGACCGTACTGAGTGTGCTTAACAAAGTATCCAAGCCATTGAGAAATGACACAAAATCGAAAATCCCAATGAGAACCGATACAATAATTATGTATTCTAAATGGACATATTCATACACCATTTACGACTATATTTCCTAAATATACTCCTACACTTAAAGTAGATACAACCAAAAAATTGAATAAGACAACTCAGAGAATAAAAATGTCATCGTGGCATATGATCACGCTAAGATACGCTATGATCATGCTAAGACTCCTCCTCAAGTTGGCGTGCATAGATTACGAACATCCAACTTGGAAAATAGTCGCATGTGCTTATCTCGACCTAGTGCATGGTTTGGTAAACACATCAGCTAGTCATGACCATATACTAATCTTCAATGGAGCAATGAGTCAGAGTTGTATTTTTTCACAAATGACATGACAATCTATTTTGATGTTTTTCACTCGCTCGTGAAAAACGGGCCGGCAGCAATGTAGAACGTAGCTTAGTTATCACAGTGTAAGGAAACCGGGGCTTGGAGAGGTATGCCGATGTTTCGTAAGAGGCATGATAGCCAAGTAATTTCCGATGTAGTTACTGCCATTGCACGATATTCCGCTTCAACAGAAGAGCATGAGACAATACTTTGCTTCTTGATTTTCCAAGAAATGGGGCTATCACCCAATAAAATGCAATACTCAATTGTTGAGCAACGAGTCATGGGGCAACTAGCTCAATCTGAGTCACAATAAGCTATGAGTTGGAGTTCATTTTTGGCTGGGTAAAAGAGCCCTTGACCTATAGTAGTCTTCAGATACTGTAGGAGATAGTGTGCTGCATCCAAACATGGTTGGCAGGATGCATGCATAAATTGACTCAGAATGTTGACACTACGAGCAATGTTTGGCCTAATAACATTCAAATAAATGAATTGACCAATCAAGCGTCAATAGAGAGATGGATTTTCCAATAGAGTGCATGTATCATTGCCCAATATTGTTTTCTACTCCATAGGAGTATCAGCTGGTTGGGCTCCACTAAAACCACAATCTTCTAAATCCAAGATATATTTTCGTTGGCATAAATAAAGACTAGGGTGGTATCGAGTCACCTCAATGCGCAAAAAGTATTTTAGAGGCCTGAGGTCCTTAATGTGGAACTGATTGTGCAACTTGGCCTTCATTGAATCAATCAAAGAAGCATTTGTACCAGTAATGACTAGATCATCGACATATAGTTGTTGACACCTGATTTTTGACCGTCCGTTATTATAGTTTTTATTTCTAAAATTAATTAAAAATAGCAAAAAAGGTCAAAAAATTGCAAAATCAACTTTGGGAGCCTTAGCCTAGCCTTAGGAACCAATTTTGAACAAAAAATATTTTTTGAATTTTTTAATATTTTTTGGAATTTATTTAATTATTAAAATACCCAAAAAATCAGGAAAAATACCATTCGTGGTCAGAAAATTACACAAAAATATTCAGAAATTTTATTTTAATTATATCTTTAATATTTTCACTTTTTATTAGGGAAATTTTTCTTGGTTCATGGGGTTCCTTCACAAACATAAACCCGAACCGGGCCTAAAAAATCCTTTTCGAGTCTTTTAATTTTCAATTCTCGGTTTTTATAAGCTATGACATTGGATTCTAGAGTATTGAAATGCAATTGGGTCAATTGGCCCTCCAATTTGATCAATTTTAACCAAGAGGGCTTAATTGCATAAAAATCTTTCAATTTAGTCCCCGGTTTTACAATTTGTGAAATTAAATTTCACACGGGCACACCCATTAAAATCAAACACCTCTACCCTATAGTTTTCATCATGCTGAATCCATTGGTGGGCTCAATTTTGAATAATTCGATCGTTTGGACCTTCGATTTGGTGAAATTCATTTTCGGATCCTAGGGACAATTTGGGGTTTTCATAAAATTTCAATCAATTGATTCACGAAAATACCCATATTTGATAGAAAACGTGTCAAGGAATCCGATTTTGCCATCAATTTCATGAAAAGAGGTCAATTTGGGGCCCGATTTGGGCGATTTGGCTGAACCGGGCCGGTCGGGTCCGGCCCGACCCGACCCGGTCCGACCGGGTCTGCAACTCAGTTGCGGACCCGTGCAGCGCACCGAAGAGAAAAAAACAGGGCATGTCGGGGGCGTGCGTTTTGGGAAGAACGAAAGCAGAACGAGCGTGGGGGGACATGGGTAGAGACCCATGCTCATGTGCTGGAGAGGGAGCGGGCGTCGAGGTCGCCGGTCGGCCACGAAACAGGCCGGGGAATCTCGGTTTTATACCGAGTCCGAGGAGAGAGAATGGGGAGATTTTTCGGACGAAGCTCGGGCAAGGCGGGGGTTCCTCAAGCTTCAGGACATCCGAGGCACCACGGACAAAGCCTCGACAGTCGTCAGCAACCCTCGACTAGGTCGGTTTTCCCCTCCGATCTCCATTTGTTTACATGCATTCCATGTGTTTGATGAAATGCCCGAATGAGCTTCGAATTTTTTGGCTCTCGGCCGTGTCTCTCTAGGCCTCATTCAGTGCGAGTCTCGCATTAGATGTCCTCTAGAACATGTACTAAGCCCTTTGTGGCCTTTGTTTTACACCAAACCTCGTCGAAAACCGACGGCCGGAGGTCCACCATTTTTAGGCGAGCCGAGAGCTTGATTGGGGGATTCCCGCGACCTCCGCACCTTCAAGGGACCTGAGGTAAGCTTCCTAACCTTCATTAGACTATTTATGAACTAATGGAATCGAGTTTAAACCAAAAAAAATCCTGCGAAAATTAGCTTGCCGGCGCCGGTTCGGGGGGGGTCCGGTTTGGTCGTTCCCGACGTGTATATTGCCATGTTTCGGTCGTGTTTCGATGCTGAGTCCCTGAGGATTCGAGTTTTACAGATTGGACAAAAAAATTTTGAGGTTTCGGGATAGTTTGCGTTTTTCCGGCGAAAATTCCGGCGACCTCGCCGGAAAAATTACTGTTCCGGCGAGTCGCCGGTCGTCTTCTCCGGCGGCGATGGCCCAGTCAACCGGTCAACGGCTGACGTGGCTGGCCACATAGGCGCCACGTCAGCCGGGTGGGACCGGTCCGTTGATTTTCAAACCAACGGATTGGGCGGCCCGGATCGCGACACGTGTCGCGATCCTGTAATTTTGGAAAATTAAAAAAATGATTTTCGAATAAAATAAATGACTTTCTGATAATTGAATTAAAATCGATCCGACGGTCGAGAATGTGCCAAGTGGCTTTCTGTGGATCGTCCGATCTCGTCCAAGATCGGACGCACCAGGAGTAGCCACGTGGCACAATCTGGAGCGTCCGATTTGATTGGTTTTCTAAAAAGGAAAATAAACTAATTGTTGATCTAACGGTCACCAATGAGCCACGTGGCTCTCTGAGGATCGTCCGATCTAGCGGGAGATCGGACGCACAGGAGGAGGCCACGTGGCGCAACGAGGACCGTCGGATCCGGGGAATTTCGGATAATTAAATAAAATACATAAAAAATCAAAAAAATTGTAAAAAAAAATAAAATAAATAAAAAAAATGTTTAAAAAAATAAAACGGTGTCGTTTTAGGCCGGTGTCGACCCCTAGGGTCGGGCCGGGCGCCCGAGAGGCGTGGGCCGGGTTTTATCCGGCCCGGAAAATATTTTTAAATATTAAAAAATTCAGAAAATAATAAAAAATAATAAAAAATTCAAAAAATCAATAAAAAATAGAAAAATCATAAAAAAATTCAAAAAAATTCGGAAAATTCAGAAAAATTCTAAAAAATTCCAAAAAATAGGAAATGGCCACAAACAACTGGCCACGACCTGTTTCGGGTCTTTCGACCCCCGATCTTTTCAGAAATGACGGTTTTACCCTTCTGGCAAACCGTCTTCCAAAAAAAAAAATTCTAAAAATCCAGGAAAATCCCAAAAAATAGGAAATGGCCACAAACAACTGGCCAAGGCTCATTCCGGGTGTTTTGAACCCCGACCCTTCTTAAAATGAGGACTTCGCCCTTTGGGCGAATCGTCTTCCAAAAGTTGAAGAAAAATCAAGAAATTCCAAAAAAATTCTAAAAATCCAAAAAAATTCTCAAAAATGGGAAATGGCCACAATCAACTGGCCATGGAATATTTTGGGTAATTAGGTATCCAAACCTTCCAAAAAATGACAATTTTGCCCTTCGGGCTAATTGTCCCCGAATCTTCCCATTTTACCCCTAGCCCTAAATCACATTTTCTCTAAGCCCTTATGGCTATACTAGGAGGCCGATGATTGAAATTGATGTGCATTGACATGATTTATTTATGCACTTGACTTGCGCTTTCATTATATTGACTGTGATTTGATAGGAATAGTCTTCCAATCTGTATGAGACCCTGACTCATATCACCCAAAATTGCGCCTGCATGAACTATTAGTTAGGAAAATCACTCACGTTAGGTACCGAAAGGGCGTTGGTAATGACACCGACGTAACCAAGTCCCCGAACCCAAAATCTCTGGTTCCGTAGAACTGATCGATCTCTCCCAATCGGTCAGTAAGGTTTCCGGTCTACCCTCCAAGAAAGATCGGTGGCGACTCCAAATGCATGCACAAGTTGCACATGCCACCACGACCACACTGAAGGTCGAAAGCGATCGACTCTTATCGTCGAATTCCTTAAAGATATACCTCCGCCGCGATTTGGTATGGGCCTGGGAGGGCCCGCGCCGATCTAAGGCCCGCGATCCAAAGCCCGCGATCGGTAATCCATTAGCCGCGTCCGTAGATTTCGGACGGGTCGCGACAGCTGGCGACTCCGCTGGGGACTTGTTCTAGAACACTTGGTTCTGGACCTCAAGTGGACTTAGGCCGTAATTAAAACGTTGAGTGATTTTTCTAACCCTGCAGGCGCTCTTGAATGTGAGGTAAGTCCGCTCACGATAGGTGTTATATGTTTTTGCAGATTGGAGTGATAAGGGGAGTAGTCTGTGATTAACATTGCCCTACGCAGGATGGACGTAGGAATGTATGCTATATGGATGATTTGAAGCGCTGATTGATATATAAATTGTTGCGCATGATTCACTGCATATTTGAGGATCACGACACTTTGCACAAAGCGCCCAAACCCAGGCCGCGAAATCACCTTTTCAAGTAGCCATAGATCAGGGATCGATATGCAACGCCCTAGCGTGGATTGCGCTGGGGTCGACCATATTCGATCCCACTCACTATCCAAGTCGAGACTTTTATCCATTTGTTGTGGATTGCACTCATGGACGAATTTATCGACTCGGATAGAGGGAAGCCTCTAGGTTCCTCACCTAAGCCCCTTTGATTTTTTGAGTCAAGCCTCACTTGTCTCATGCGCATGTATATGGATGGTTGGTATACCCAAAACCAAAATCATTGGATATCTCTTCTGGTAAGATCTTTTCATTATTATTAGGACCACTTGCTGTCTTTTACTTCTCGCATAGCATGCTGCACTCATCAAGTTTGAATGGTTGAGTCTAATTCCATTTTACAGTACATATAAAATAGAGATGGTTTCCCCAAATCGGCCCAAGGTCCTAGAGGTATTCCAATACGAGCGACGCGTCGTCCGACACGAAGCCACCGAGACGTTCAACGGGTTCCACTCCTTTCGTTTCATCCAAGGAAGGGCACTTACGGGACGCAACCTTATCCGAGGAACGAATTGTTTTTACACCAAGTCCGCGGAACAACTCGAGCGCGCACACAAGTTCGAGCTTGACAGGGAAAAGATGTGGAATATTTATCTGAAACTCAGGGACGTGTTCAGCAGGGTAGGAGCGATACCAGCGCCCCCTCCAGATGTTATCGAGATTCTGTCAGACGGAGAAGAGTCTACTGGAGGACATGCGTCACCTACCCACCCTGTGGTCTTTCCATCCGATGAGGAAGAGGACCCGATCTAGGCAGGACAGCAGGGGCAACCGACATCATCTGACGGTCCGATTTGGGGCATCACCTTAGGGTCTTTAGGGTTGCTTTTCGGCTATGTCTTCGAAAGTTAGTCGGTCTTTTGAGTCTGTAAAGGGCATCCGCCTGTGGATCTCCCTCCTATCCCTCGCGCTTTAATTCCCAAGTCATAGGCGTCTTAATACCGGAATGCGACATTGGAATTCCACCCAACCATTCAGACTTCCCTGGCCCAATCGTATGTCGCTGCCATTTGAAATCTTAGTTAGAACTCGCGTCTGGTTTGTTCGACACAAGTGCGAGGATCTAATTCTCATTTCGTGACACATGCGACATGTGATTGAATCAGTTCACGCCATGCATAAGCATATCATCTGCATAGCATCATTATTTTCGTCCATTTCATTATACCCTTTGATGGGGTTAGCGTTGGGACCCCAATTTGGTATTCATTTTATCCAAACGGAGGAGCCCAACCTTCATCACGTCTGGGGTAAATAATGATTTGAACGAATCTAATACCCGAGTAATCCATGGATAATTAATCACATTCTCATATTCTAGACTTGATGGGGAGAGGTGACATCCAAATCATCCCGGTCCCGCATAAGGAGCTACAAATGTGGTGGGGACGCCTCAACGAGACCAACCAGACTTACGTCAAGCAAAGACTAGGGCACCTCGTGGATCTTGTCAAAATCAGATATCAACCAGCACTCATACAAGCGTTGGCGCGATACTGGGATCCGACTACGCTGACGTTTAACTTCGAGGGCTTGGAGATCACGCCCACACTAGAGGAGTACACAGCCGTCATCGAAGTCAAATTCCAAGAACAATCAGCTCGTCCTCCTTTAGGCCTTAACCCGTCCAAACTGCTATCCAAATTCCTTCGTCTCAAGACCACCGAGATTGAAAAGATTCTCAAATCTAACTCCGGTAGATTTCCATTCTCATTCCTATTTGACAACTACTCGAATCTGCCTATTGACACTGGCCATAAGTCGGGAATGATCTTCATCCTAGCGTTCTTCGGGTTCGTACTGTTCCCTACATCCAGAACCACATTCAATCCTTCCATCGTCCACATAGTCTACCAGGCATGCGACCGTTTAGACTACTCGCATATGATCCTCGCAGAGACTTTCCTATCCCTGAATCGCTACCAAGCTGCTCTAGACCATTCCCAGTCCTCTCGGAAGACTATCTTTCAAGCCTCCAATGGTCTCCTCTTCATGTGGATCACCTCTCACCTTAAAATGCTCAATCTTCATGTGGGCTGCACCCGAATCGACGAGGATATCCATCCTATCCAGTCCTTCCTCAAATGTCAATCGCTCATTTCCAATCGTTCTTTCATTGGCTGGTACAATCTCCTAAAAAGGCTAGAACCCGGACAACTCCGATGGCGGCTGAGGCGGCCCAAAATGTGCAAGGCACGCATCACTACCGAGGGTGGGAGACCGATCCCACTCTTAGGATTCACAGGGGCCGTATCATATCATCCGATTAGAGTTGTCAGACAATTTGGCATGCTGCAGGAAATCCCTCCCCAAGTTCTCCCTGACAAATTCGCCTTCGATGTTCCCCAAGGAACGATTACCAAGAAAACCAAGGCGCGCCTCCAAACCATGATCGATGACATAGAACAAGTACTGAAGGACTCCCCGCCCCAAGACGTGGAGTGGCCGGATCAGCTAGACCCTGAAATGGACTTACATCGGGCCTCCGAAGAGTACATCCGAGCCTTCAAGAGGATTCGACCGACGCCGGTTGAACCGTACGTCCCCGAGTACATTGTCCCATACCAGCCAGGAGTGGAGCCATACATACCGGAGGACGTCGGGCCGTCAGTTTATCAGGAAGTCGAAGTGGTCCACAGCCAGGGATTTTATGACGCCGAGGGGTGATGAAGGAGCGATCCTTCCCATCAAGCCTAGGATGTCGAAATGTCGTTATCGCATTCTCATCAAGCTCTTCTAAGAGCCCTTTTATTTGTAATGAACATTTTGGCTTATGCATTAAAACATCCTTTGAAAACTCCAATCTTGATTGTCGTGGATTACTCGTTGCCCAAATGGCATGGTGATTGTTGTTCATGAACATGTTACCAAGGAATCACACACCCTGTGACTGCTTTTCCATCAACGTAAATCTAATTTTTGGTCTTTCGGACAGGTAGTCTCTAATCACGGAACCTAGAAGAGCTCATATTAGAACTCGTCGTCGAGTCAGAATGGAGCAAGAGGAGTTGGGGTCCCGAGTGGATAACTTGGAAGGCCAAATGACGTCAATGGCCGCTATGCTGGCCGAAATGAAAGCCATGATGGTAGCTGCACAAGAGAGGAACGCCGTACCGGTACCGGACCTTAACCAAGCTGCGCGTCCTTCGGCATCCGTTGCTTTAGATGCGACGCAAATTCCAGAGGAAAACATGACCGAAAAGGTTAACCAAGTGCCAATGGCTGACGCACCACCGAAGGTTGCACCCGTGATCATTAGCCTAGAGGGAGATAAAAATGAGAAACCCGTCGGCAAGACTGAAGAAGGTGCAAGGAGGCTAGCAAAAATTGAAGAGTGCCTGAGCAGCCAAGGATATGAGTTGGCCAGGTTCGATAAGATGTCGCCATTCGCGAAGATAGAAGCGCCACCAGATTACAAAGAACCTGACTTCATCAGGAAATATAATGGGACAGGCTGTCCCCGAGCTCACCTGAAATATTACCTACGCAAAATGGCGCACTACTCTGACTACGTCCCCTTGCTGATGAATACGTTTCAAGAAAGTTTGTTGGGAGTGGCACTAGCTTGGTTTATTGAAGTGGATTTGGAAGACTATGACGGTTGGGAGGACCTGGCGGAAGATTTTTTACGCCAATATAAGTTCAACACCGCTGCGGCACCTTCTAGAGAGGATTTGCTGAGGACTATGAAAGGGAAGAGTGAGACAATTTGCACCTACGCTCAAAGGTGGCGTGCCATAGCCACACAAGTCAAACCGTCTATTCCGGAAGACGAGCTGGTTGACCTATTCTTGAAGGCACTACCCTATGAGTATTTCGACAAGTTGAACACGTCGGGCTGTCAGACATTCACGCATCTGATCAAAGTTGCTGAAAGATTGGAGTGGGCGGTGAGAGAGAGAAAGGCGCCAGAGATAGTGACAAGGCGTCAGTATCCGGCTCGGAAGGAGAGGGAAGCCGGGATCGACGTGGCCTTTGTACCGAATCCGCCTAGGCCCAAACAGTTCTCCAATTCAAGCCCAGCCCAAGGAGGCTCATCGTGGTCGGCACAGAAGCAATTTGAGCCAAAGAAGAAATTACCCCCCAAGCAGTTCACACCCTTGCCTAGATCATTATCAAAGTTGCTGCCCATGTTGCTAGAGGAGCGCCTGGTCGCTAAAGAGCCCCCGAGGCCAAATCCGGTGAAGTTTAATGGTTATGACGAGAGTCAGTCATGTGTCTATCACATGGGAGAGAAGGGCCACAACGTGGATAACTGCTTTATTCTGAAATGCAGGGTGCAGGCTCTCATCGATAGTCGTATTCTCGAATTCGACAAAATGGAACCGAACGTCCAGCAAAATCCACTCCCAGATCATCAAGTTGTAGGGGTAATCTTTGAGGACGAAGAAGAGAATCGCCTTGGATCTGAAACGGGTACGGGCAAGTCTCGCGTGGCTTCGACAGTCATTCCAATCGGCCGGAGCAGAGGAGATATCCCAGAGGGGAATGGAATATTATATCTAACGAAGCCATTGAGTATGATGGTGATTGGCGAACCCGAAAGGTATCCCAAAAAGGGATATCTCAAAGGAGGAACGTATGCCGACGCGAAAAATGCCGGGGCTCTTTGGGACTGGTCACTGGCCAAGGGGTCGCAGGGTGAATCCTCGAGGAGGTTTAATTCAATGGAGCTCGACGGTTTAGTTGGAATGGTGGGAAGTACTAAGCCCCTCATCATCAGCCTAAATAGAATTGACAATTGGAAGGGAGATGGTGACCACCCGCCTAAGCCAGTTGTAATCCGCCTCGCTGACGATGAAGCTGATGATGAATCGAGCGTGGAAATTGGAAGGAAGTCACCGGTAATAATAAATATTCCCCCTGTAGACGACTACAACCCTAAGGAGGTCCATTGGGATTATGGAACAGATAAGATCAGCGCCGTGATGCGATCGGGAAGATTCTACGCACCACGAGAGGGTGAGCCAGAGAAAAGAGAAGTGTCTAAAGAAGACGCCGAGAAGCTTTTGTCTATCGTTAGAACCAGCGAGTTCGAGGTCATAGAGCAGTTGCGAAAGATGCCAGCCCAGATCTCCCTACTGGATCTGTTCTTAAATTCTGAAAAGCACAAGGACGCACTTATGAAAGTCCTAAACGAGGTGCACGTGCCCGAATCCATTAACGAGGTGCAATTGGAGAATTTCGTAGGGGCTATTTTGCTGAAGGATCAGATAAGTTTCTCCGATGAGGATTTCCCGATGGAAGGACGGGCGCATAATAAGGCACTGTATATAACAGCGAAATGCCATGGCAAGCAAGTATCTCATGTATTGGTTGATAATGGCTCTGCTTTTAACATCTGCCCTTTGGCCACTTTGAGGAGTCTGGGCGTGAATGAAGAACTGATCAGAACCTCTAAAGCCAGTATTAGAGCCTTTGACGGAACGAGGAAGACCGTGGTCGGGGAAATTGAACTGGATGTTTTCATAGGCCCAACCAGCTTTTCCATCGGATTTCAGGTGATGGACCTACCAAGTGCCTTCGGATTCCTTCTCGGGAGACCGTGGATCCATATAGCTGGAGCTGTACCGTCTAGTCTACATCAGAAGGTCCGCTTTGTAGTTAACAACAAAGTAATCACTGTGCACGGTGAAGTGGATCTCATGACATACCAGAATAGTGCTGTTCCGCATGTGGAACCGGAAGGGAAAGAAGAGGCAAGTTTCCATTCCCTTGATCTGGTGGCAGCCGTCCACACGCCCGCAGGGACCAAGCTAAGAGTCCCTGCCCTCTCTCAGTATGACCTTTTGCCAGGAAAGATGCTGTTATCCTATGGATTCGCTCCAGGAGGCGGTTTAGGTAAACATAACCAGGGAATCCGAGCACCTTTAAAGCTGAACTCGAACGAAGGCAGGGCTGGCTTAGGATATGTTGGCGAGCGAAATTGGCGCCGTACTGGAGGTAGAGGCTCTGGCCGAAACAGAGGTGAGAATCAAAGAAGCAACGGACGCAGAGGAGGACGAAACGGTTCGTTCATTGGCTCAAGTGTTTGGAAAGGCAAAGCTAAGGCGTTTGGCAACAAGCTTGAGCGGTATTTCTCCAAGGCCTCCAAGTGGCTGGCAGACGAAGTTGCGCTGGACGAGATCGATCCTGATCTGGAGAATCCTTTCCTGGAAGACACTGTGAATGTCATCATTGACTGGCTCGGTGCAAACAATGACGTCACTGAGTAAAGAGACCTCTCTTTCACTTTCAGCATTTCGTTTTATTGCTTGTGTTGCATTTCAATTCAGTCTAGTCATTTCCCTTTCTACTTCCGGTGTGAGCGGATAATGCCTCTTAGATCTCCGACCGTGGGTCCAATTGGCACGCTTTGTAACACGGTCCATTTTGCAAAACATCTCTCGTTTTATTAAGGGCACATAGGGTAACAGATCGGCCCTATGATGATCGCCTCCTTGGTTTGAGGCTTGAGGCCCGATTTACCTTATGTCCCCTGATTTTCAAGTGAGTTTCAGAGATCAATAGTATCGGGGGATACGAGGATTGGTCCCGTCTTTCGGCATTCCTCATTTTATTTAAAAAGAAAAAAAAAACAACAAAAACAAAAAAAAACAACAAAACAAAAAAAAGGATTTTTCCTGAGTTTCGTTCGTACGAATTGGATGAACTAACCATTCTCATGACATTTCAGGCATATCATCTCCAACATGCATACCAGGTTATTAGACGACTCGGATCATCAGGAAGATTCTTCTTGTGATATTGAAGATGTTGAAGATGAGGGTCAGAGGGCCATCCAGAGAGAGTGCATTGCTTTCGAAGAATCCATGCCTCCCACCACTGAGGAACCGTTGACCGTTAACTTGGGAGACTCGGAAGATGTCAAAGAAGTAAAGATCGGTGGACACCTATCTCAAAAGGAGGCGGCCAGAATCACCAAATTGCTGAGAGAATATCAGGATATCTTCGCGTGGTCATACGCAGACATGCCAGGCCTGGATCCTAGTATCGTAGAGCATGCACTGCCCATCAATCCCGGTTTCAAGCCCGTAAAACAGGGAAGCAGAAGGATGAAATCAGAGCTGTCTGATAGAATCAAAGAAGAAGTGATGAAACTTTTAAGGGTGGGCTTTATTGAGGCAATTCCGTATTCTGATTGGATCGCCAACATCGTCCCGGTGATGAAAAAGGATGGAAGGATCCGTATTTGCGTAGACTATCGGGACCTGAACAAGGCAAGCCCGAAGGATGACTTCCCGCTTCCCCACATAGACGTCTTAGTAGACAGTACAGCGGGATATGAACTGTTCTCGTTCATGGATGGATTCTCTGGTTACAATCAGATACTCATGAAGAAGGAGGATCAGGCTAAAACCGCGTTCACAACCCCATGGGGAAATTTCTGTTACAAAGTCATGCCTTTTGGGTTGAGGAATGCCGGGGCAACGTACTAAAAGGCCATGGTAACCTTGTTCCACGATATGATCCACAAGGAAATCGAAGTATATGTCGACGACATGATCGCCAAATCCGGACCAGGACAAGACCATGTTCAGGTATTAAAGAAGTTGTTTGAGCGTTTGCGGAAGTATAGGCTGAGGCTGAACCCTAATAAGTGCATATTTGGGGCAAAGTCTGGAAAGCTACTGGGATTCATAGTCAGTCATAGAGGCATCGAACTTGATCCTTCTAAAATCCAAGCTATAAATGACATAGCAACCCCGTCGACGGTGAAAGAAATTAGAAGCCTTTTAGGGCGATTGAACTATATTGCCAGGTTTATATGCCAACTAACTGACACAGCTAGGCCATTCTTCCGGCTTTTAAAGAAGGGCGCCAAGGTAACTTGGGATGCGGAATGTCATCAGGCACTACAGAGGATTAAGGAATACTTGACCTCCCCACCGATTCTAGTACCCCCGACTCCGGGACATCCGTTGACTCTGTACTTGACTGTTCATCAAGAGTCGCTGGGAGCTCTACTGGCACAGACCAGTCCGGGAGATGGCAAGGAAAGGGCCATATACTATCTGAGTAAAAAGTTCACCTCGTCCGAGATGAATTACTCCCCCGTGGAAAGAACGTGCGCTGCAGCAGTCTGGGTGCTTCGCAGGTTGAGACAATACACCCTACACCATCACATACAGTTGGTGACAGAGAGCGATCCAATCAAATACCTGTTAGAGAAGCCGACTCTAATCGGAAAGTTGGCTAAATGGCAAGTTATGTTATCCGAGTTTGACATAAAAAGTTCATCCCAAAAGTCTGTTAAGGGAAGAGCTATAGCGGATATGCTGGCAGAAGACCCTCAAGCAGGGGCAGCCCCGAAGGCAGCTCAAATCAAAGGCCAAGTCTTGATGCTATCAGAAGACAAGTGGGTCATGTATTTCGATGGCGCGGTCAACCTATCAGGGGCCGACACTGGGGCGGTACTGCTATCCCCAGAAGGACAACATTATCCCGTCGCTGCCAAATTGATATTTCCATGCACCAACAATATATCGGAATACGAGGCATGTATTCTCGGCTTGCAACTAGCTGCCTCCATGAAGGTGCGAAGATTACATGTCTATGGGGATTCCATGCTTATCATTCTCCAAACTCAAGGGGAGTGGAAGACAAGAGACTCCAAGCTTATTCCTTATCATGAGTTGCTGAAGGAGCTAGCTCTAGGGTTCGAGGAAATCACTTTTGAATATCTGCCAAGGACGCAAAACCATTTTGCGGACGCTTTGGCCACGTTATCCTCTATGTTGCAAGTAGCAGGCGGGCTTAACGTCGAGCCCCTGAGGATAGACGTGATCAGGCAACCGGCCCATTGTATGGCGATCGAGGAGGAATTTGACGGTGAACCGTGGTACCATGACATTAGAAACTATCTCTTAAAAGGAACGTTTCCCGAAGGAAGTCGAGGGGTTGATAAGAGATACATAGTTAAGATGGCCACCAAGTTCTTTTTGAGCGGTCAGACCTTGTACAAAAGGTCATTCGATTCAATTCTGTTGAGATGCGTAGACGCTAAGGAGGCAAACTTGCTCATGAAAGAAATACACGATGGAGTATGTGGTCCACATATGAACGGCCATCTCCTTGCAAGGAAGATCATGCGACTTGGTTACTTTTGGATGACCATGGAGTCGGACTGCAATCAACATGTCAGATCTTGTCATCAATGTCAGGTGTACGGAGACCGGATCAATGCGCCTCCGAATGAACTCCATCAAATGTCAGAAGCTTGGCCATTCTCCATGTGGGGGATAGACATGATCGGGCCAATAAACCCTGCCGCCTCCAATGGTCATCGCTTCATCTTAGTAGCGATCGATTACTTCTCCAAGTGGATTGAGGCCAGTTCATACACAAACGTCTCTGCAAAGAACGTAGCAAGATTCATTAAGAGGGACATAATCTCTCGATATGGGTCTCCTCAAGCGATCATCACAGACAATGGGTCTAATTTGAATAACAAGGTGGTCGATGACCTGCTGAATGACTTCAATATCCGACATCTCAACTCATCCCCCTATCGCCCGCAAATGAACGGAGCAGTGGAAGCGGCGAACAAGAACATCAAGAAAATTCTGGCAAAAACTGCCGAGAATTACAGAGATTGGCATGAGAGGTTACCCTATGCATTAATGGCATATCGGACGTCGATTCGGACTTCAACTGGGGCAACTCCCTACTCCCTCGTTTACGGCATGGAGGCGGTCCTGCCTGTGGAAATGGAAATTCCATCATTGCGAATCCTATCGGAAGTCAAGCTTTCTGAGGCTGAGTGGGTACGACACAGATATGAACAGCTCAGTTTCATTGATGAGAGGCGCCTGAGGGAGATCTGCCACGGCCAAAGTTACCAGAAAAGGGTGGCCAAGTCGTTCAACCGGAAGGTCAAGCCCAGGCATTTTGAAGTCGAAGACCTCGTGGTGAAGAAGACACTGCCAAACGGGGCTCATCCTGGGGGCAAGTTCACTCCGAACTACGAGGGCCCGTATGTTGTAAAAAAGGTCCTGATAGGAGGAGCCTTGATACTTGTGAATTCAGACGGGAAAGAACTGGGATACCCCGTAAACGCCGATGCGGTCAAGAAGTACTATCCTTGAAATAGAATCAGAAGCCGATTTGACTATCTTCTTAATGATCTGAGTCGCTATAGGACCACAGCACGCATTTCATGCATTCCATACATACATGCGCATCTTTCACATTCGCAGGATTGATGAGAGATTCAAGGACCATACCCTTGACAAGGATACGTGGAAATAGGAGCTGCGACTGCAATGAGCCGAGGTCATCGTCAAATTTACAGGAAAAAGGGACTACCGTAACTCGTTTGAGTTCGGAAGTCTCTAGGACCCTGTAAAACCCCCAAGGTCCGTATTCGAAATGTCTAGCCTTAACAAAAATGAGTAAAGGAGTGATAATGAGCATTTTCAGCAAGAGGTTTTCAAATCATTCGAAATGAGATTTTTTCAAACCAAGAAGGGTTTCAAAACTCTCAAAAGGATGTTTTCTCAAAAGACGAGGGGGTAAGCCTAATCCAAACACGTTCTACATACACTGGAGAGGTGAATGGAGCGGATTAGATAGCAAGATCTGGGCCTACGGGAGTAGGGATTATTCGCAGCAATCACATGGATTGGGATGACGGAGGCATTTGGTTCATACCCCCAAACACTACAAGTGACCATTGACAACCCCTTTGAACGGCGGTTTTCATTCTCAACCCTGTCGAGAACCACCCCACATTGGGGCAAAATGGAGGCGAGTCCAGCAGCATCAGGAGAAAATGGTTAGAAATTTTCTTGCTCGGACTAACATCAATCTTTGTGTGTTGTTTATATGGTAATCCAAGTGCCATAGGATGACGAGAAGTATTCATTTCTCTATCCCACACACCATACCCTTTGCACAGCCAAGTTGGGCCTGCCAAATTATTTCATAAACCCGTTGGTGATCGTTACACATTCCAAGACGAATGCATCATCACTTCAGAAACGGAGGAGTGCGAGACTTAGGGATTACAAAGAAATTCCTAGGCTAATGCTTAAAGCGTGCTTAGACATTTGGTCACATGTCTAACACGACCTCTCAAAGATGAGAAAAAGCGGGATTTCAAAAGAAAAATGAAAAGGAAAAGATGATGAGAGAAATCCCCAGCATAAAGAAAAAGCAAAGTGCCTGGTAAAAGCAAGGCCGATGCCTGGGTAAACAATTTGTATCAATCCCCCAATGAAACCTGTTTGAAAAGGGGAGAAGAAAAATTCAGAAGGAGTCAGATTCCAAAAAAAAAAAAAAAAAAACTACTCCTCAAACGGCATCAAGCGTAGAGCAGAGACGCAGATAGAGTTGTTAGTCTCTTAATGCAGCCAGAGGCGCTTTCACAAGAATTTGTGCACACCTCCAAAGCGGTCGTGCACCTCAAAAATTGAAGATGCAAAATGGAAAAGTCAGGTGGCAAATTTGCAATGATCACCAATGTCAATCCCCTCATAAATTCTGGGCCAAAAACAAGCCTTTTTCGGTCCCCAATCCTACCAACATCATAACCCTGAAACAGTCTTATCTGACTAAGACACTTGGGTTAACATATAGCTTAGCTCGAAGAAGTACGAGCAAGACTATTTCTTTCTCATTTTGCAGGGTTCTCGACTTGTAAACCTGGAGCAAATGGTGAAGACTTTCATTCAATGGCCTCGACTCCAAAGCAGGTCCCCCTTGAAAACCAATATCCAAGCCCAACATTGCGGTCCCGTGGAAGACCTCCCGACCGATCAAAATGTATGCGCTGCGAATGAACCTAAAACCTAGGCACAGGTCAGTAGGGAATTGAGTACATCCCCTGTAAAAATCATTACCTCAAAACAGGTGAGAGGACCTCCTCGTCGAGAAATATTCCCATTGATGTTTTGAACAAACTCTTTTTGGAATTTTCAAACTGTTGATCCAGATTTTCCATGCAAGGAATTTGTGATCACATTTGCATGTTGCAAGAATGCTTTGGATAACCTCCAGCATCAAAATGCGCATTTCGCGACTAAAACTTAAGTCATACGGTTTTTGTCAAATGGACAGCCGTGGTCTTCCCAAAGGCTACTAACGTTTTCTTGGTGAAGGAAAAATCTTTCAGGCTCAAACTTCTGCAGGATCACTGGAGAACCCAGGTCCCAAACTGATACCCTTTTAATGAAAAGTTTGCAGGTTTCAGCTTTCTGCAGGATAATTGGCGTCCCCAGATCCCAGAAAGGTACCTCGCATGTCGAAAGGGCAACTCGGCCTTCTGCGAGATTTCAGGTAACCCCTAAATCCCAGAATAGCCTTCAGGTGAACCTAGAGTTAGGCAAACCTTTTCCAAGACCGATCTACAGAACGATCGAGTCTTCGACTAGTCCCGACAAGAAGGGATATGTCAATCTATAGGCGGAGCCTTTTAGTAGGCAAACCTTTTCCAAGACCGATCTACAGAACGATCGAGTCTTCGACTAGTCCCGACAAGAAGGGATATGTGTTGACACCTGATTTTTGACCATCTATTATTGTGATTTTTATTCTTTAAAATTAATTAAAAATATCAAAAAATGTCATAAAATCACAAAATCAACTTTGGAAGCCTTGGCTTAACCCTAGGAACCAATTTTGAACAAAAACTATTTTTCGTAATTTTCAATAATTTTTTATTATTATTTATTTAATTTTTAAAAATACCCAAAAAAAATCAGAAAAATACCATTCGTGGTCAGAAAAATACACAAAAATATTCAATAATTTTGTTGTAATTTCCTCTTCAAGTGTGTCACTTTAAATCTTAAAAATTCGGCTCGGGTCACTATGTTCCTTAACAAACATAAACCCGAACCGAGCCCAAAAATTCCTTTTCAAGTCTTTTAATTTTCGATTTCCACTTTTTATAAGCTATGACATTGGATTTTAAAGTATTGAAGTGCAATTAGGTCAATTGGCCCTCCAATTTGATCAATTTTAACCAAAAGGGCTTAATTGCATAAAAATCTTTCAATTTAGTCCTCGGTTTCACGGATCTTGAATTTCACACGGGCATACCCATTAAAATTCAACACCTCTACCCATAATTTTCATCATGCCCAATCCATTGGCGGCCTCAATTCAGGCTAATTTGGTCGTTTGGATGTATACGTATGCTCTACGTATTTATACGTCATATATATTTATACGTTATACATATTTATACTGTTTGGTAACTTCTTTAACTCTTGTAATAATAATAATGGTTATTATTTTTAACACCTTTGTTAGTGCTTTTTTAAATAGCATTTTTGTATTGTGAGTGCTATTGTTAGTGCTATTTTTAAATAGCATTTTTGTATTATAAATTGTGAGTGCAATTGTTAGTGTTATTTTTAAAATGACATTTATTTATCATAAATTGTGAGTGCTATTGTTAGTGCTATTTTTAAATGGCATTTATTTATCATAAATTGTGAGTGCTATTATTAGATAGAATTTATAATTGTTAGTGCTATTTTTAAATAGCATTTTTGTATTATAAATTGTGAGTGCTATTGTTAGTGCTATTTTTAAATAGCATTTTTGTATTATAAATTGTGAGTGCTATTGTTAGTGCTATTTTTAAATGTCATTTATTTGTGAGTGCTATTTTTAGAAAGTATTTATTATTTGTGAGTGCTATTTTATAATACAATTTATTGGAAGGAATTTTTGGCTATAAAAGGATGGCAAGAGTTTTGAGGTTGAAGGGGGAGACATTTTGTAGAGTATGCAAATTTTTGAGAGCTTAGAGAGAAGAACACAAACACTCTCTATATTCTCATAATCTTGAGTGAGCAAAATATACTAAGTTCGGAATATTGATTCCGCATATTGCTAGCACAATTGTTGTGGAGTTATTAGTCGTCTCCCCGTTCGTCAATTGGTGGTGCGTCCGAACTAGATGCCTAACACTTGTGGAGGCTGAGATCGAAGAACATCGAACCGACACCTCTGTTCAAGCACGCTACGAGAGGTAATCCATTTACTCCCTTTGAGGCTTTGTGATTTTTTTTCGATTGAAATGCACGAAGTACGCCTCTGGAGATACATGTATGGGTTGTTATTTATTTCCGCTACGTGTTACGTGGATCCCAACAGTGGTATCAGAGCCGATCCTTAGGTGTTTTCGTGCATTTAATTGATTTTTTGCAATTTTTGCAATACTATGGCCAATATGTATTAACGAATTGTTCGTCTTACATGGCTAATGGAGGTTGATTATTTTATATGATAAATTAATCAACGTAGCAAAAATTGAGACTAAATCAATTTTGAATCGAAAATTTATGGCTATCTTATTTTACGTAAAAATTCTGAATATGATTCAACGTAGAATTTTTATTGTGCCTTCCTAAGTTTTAAATTGTGAATTTATTACTTACGTGGAAGGGTGGTGATCATGGAAAAATCCCTAATCAATGTGATTGATGTATGTATGAATGTATGGTGATTATTTATATATTTGGGGTTGTAATTATTAAATGGAGGCTGCGTACTCCTTTTATTTTTTATGTAATCTTTATTTTTAGCATAGTCAATTGTTGATGTAAATGCTACGAGGATTACGTGGAGGAGCCTTTTAAGTCGGCGAGCTCTTTGGGGCCCGATTCTTGAAGAGTTCAAGAAACCAAGAAGAAGAGAAGAGCGGCTCTCCGTTATTAAAATATTAAAATGATTAAATGTGGTCTCATTGGCTCGAGACCCATTAAATCATAATTCCATGATCACCACGTAGGATAGATGTTTATGTGATTGACATCTATTTTTTTTTTTTATGATTACGTGAGCATGTTAAACTGGTTAATGTGCAAAGTCAGACTTACCTCACCCAAAATTGCGCCTGCATGAAATCCTAGTTAGGGAAAATCACTCGCGTTAGGTACCGAAAGGGCGTTGGTAATGACATCAACGTAACCAAGTCCCCGAACTCAAAATCTCTGGTTCCGCAGAATTGATCGATCTCTCCCAATCGGTCAATAAGGTTTCCGGTCTACCCTCCAAGAAAGACCGGTGGCGACTCCAAATGCATGCACAAGTTGCACATGCCACCACGACCACACTAAGGTCGAAAGCGATCGACTGTTATCGTCGAATCCCTTTGAAAAATACTCCCGCCGCGATTTGGTATGGGCCTGGGAGGGCCCGCGCCTATCCAAGACCCGCGATCGGTAATCCATTAGCCGCGTCCGCTTTCGGACGGGTCGCGACAGCTGGCGACTCCGCTGGGGACACTGTTCTAGAACCAATGATTCTAGACCTCAAGTGGACTTAGGCCGTAATTAAAACACTGAGTGATATTTCTAACCCTGCAGGCGCTCTTGAAGGTGAGGTAAGTCCGCTTATGATAGGTGTTATATGTTTTTGCAGATTGGAGTGATAATGGGGGTAGTCTGTGATTAACATTGTCTTATGCAGGTTGGCGTAGGAATGTATGCTGTGTAGATGATTTGAAGCGCTGATTGATAAACTGTCGTGCATGACTTGCATTGTGATACTCACAACACATGAACACACACAATCGCGCCTAAAACCCCGGGCGCCACCTATAGGAAAACAATAGAAGGGATTGAAAATGGAATCTCCGTGAGGAAAAACACGGGGTGATCCACTTTTCAATTCCGCTCATTTTGAACTGTGGATCGAGCCCCAATGCAACGATAGTTGTGCAATGGAATCTGCTCTTTCTAGAACTCGAGATGGGAACCTTGGCCTTAGGTACCAAGCCCGATCTTTTGATTTTTAGAGTCAAACCTCACTGGTCTCATGCGCATGTATGTGAATGATTGGTACACCTCGAAACCAAAAAGGTCATTCAGCGCCGCTTATGAATCAAAATCCAAAGGCTTGTGTGAAGAATCAATCGCGAGTTTAAACGAACCAGGATGGCATGGAAAAGCGCTGGACCACCCTGGAGAGTCAATTGATGGGGCAAATCCCACTTAACCAGGGCAAACGCCACCTAACCGGGGTAGCCGGGTCAAGTGTAAAGACGTGTCGTTCCTAATTGATTTTCAATCTGATACCGGCATAATATTTCCTATCTTTTCCTCTCAGGTGAAAAACAAGTAGAGAAGGAAAATCCATTTGTGGATAGACACGAGGGGCATGTTTTACATGGCATACATTTGTCGAAAATGTCCTCATCCGACCACATGATAGGATGGTCAAAGACAAACGAAGGAAAATTTATTTTCCCTATAAGACGGAAAGAAATTTGCCTTCAGCAGATGTCACCCATTGTGATTGCAATGACAAATTGAATCAAATTATGAAGAGGGAGCAACCTAATTAGGATTGGCTCTCCCTAAATCGAAAAAGTTGTATCCGTTCCAAATCGGGTTGACTGGTTCACGAGTTGATATGGTTCCTCATTCTTGCAGGTGATGACGAGAATGAACGGGCTCATTGAAAAATTTCCAGCATCTTGGATGCCAGAAGTGACCAGAGCGGGGATAGTAAATCCGTAATCGTTTCAATTAAAGCTCCTTACGCGGTGATTGACTCTTTCACTCCTTTCATCGCGCAGGTTGTTGAAGTACTCAATCACGAGTAAACCCATTTTTACGGATGTCAAATAGCCTGAATGCGTCAATGCAGCAAAATGCAAAAGGGAGTTAGCTGGGGCAAGCGTCACCTAGCTACGACAAATCACGCCCAATTGGGGCAAGCGAATCATTTGTGCGCCGGACAAAGAATAACGTTTATTCTCTGGCAAAATCAATGGACGCAACTGTAGAGTCGTCCGCATCAGAATTAAACCCAAGATACGAATATGGGTGAACGGTAACCTTGTATCGTTCCATTTTGGTCTTCGAAGACCACATGCCTAACATGAGTTTTTACTCATTTAACAGGGAGTCGTTGGCACCGAAAGCCTCAAAAGAAAAGAACTCGCCAACGAGGAGGCGAATAAAGCTATTGACCTTGGGAGTCAGCACTCCAAGAAATGGTCTTTGATTATAAGACCTAGTGGAGGGTAAAAAGTGTCGCTCCTACATCCCGTGCTTTGACATGCATTTTGATAAGATTTTATTTTTTTCCTTGAATAAAAGGAACCTTGAAGAATGGCGCTGGAATGCGCCCAAAAACACAAATGGATCTCCTCTGGGGCAAATCCTTGAGAATGATTCATCACCAACCAAACGGAGGGATCAGGACCACAAGATAGAGGGCCAGATTCTGCAAGCCGCGCGTTTGTGTTCAAATGAAAACGCCAAGCAAGAACAATGCGGTATCGTTCCAATTGGTCTTGAATTTTGGAACACAAACTGACACTTATTGTTTGTTTTTTACAGGGGCTTGCCATCAGGGCAAAACGGGTTTTCACATCCCATGTATTACCCGTTGGAAATACATGACCAAGGGTAAATTGTATCGTTCTAATTTTTTGAAAAATTCGTGAACGTACAATAACATGTTTCTTCCGCATTTTCAGGGATCTCCAGCCTCTGGGGACAGGTAAGTATCCCTTTCCCCAATCCACTAAAGATGTTGAATAAAAAAACAGAGAAGAAAAGAAAAGCCTTCAGAATCTGATGTCTAGAAAAGACTTAGAATTCAAACTTCATTGGCATTCATGTTTTAAAACAGGAGGTTGTCTGAACATGAATAAGGACATGCATAGTGCATCTTAAAATCCCCTTGGCGGGTAAAATTTTTGGAGAAAATGAAAGAAATTTTTTCCAATCAAAAGTTCAAAACTTTCAAAAGGATGTTTTCTCAGACGAGAGGCGAAAACCTAATCCAAACATGTCCAACACACACTTGAGAGATGAGTGGAGTGGGCAGATAGCAAAATCTGGGTCTACGGAGGTAGGGACCATTTGCAGCGATTACATGGGTTGGGACGACGGAGGCATTCGTTTCATATCCCCAAACACTACAGGTGACCATTGATAAACCCCTTTGAACGGCGCTTTTCATTCTTAACCCTGTCAAGAGCCACCCCACACCGGGGCAAAAAGGAAGTAAGTCCAGCAGCGTCAGGAGAAAATGGTTAGAAATTTTCTTGCTCGGACTAACATTAATCTTTGTGTATTGTTTATATGGTAATCCAAGTGCCATAGGATGACGAGAAGCATTCATTCTCTATCCCACACACCGAATCCTTTGCACAGCCAACTTAAGCCTGCGAATTCATTTCATAAACCCCTGTTGGTGATCATGGCATGTTTCAAGATAGAAACTGCATCACTCCAAGAACGGAAGAATCCAAGAGATGGGATTTATAGAAAAATTTCATATCGGCGTTTAAATGTGCTATGATTCAAGTTGTATATCTAGCACAATTTTCTGAACATCATGGTTCCAAAGGAAAAGAAAGGGGGGATTTCAACAAAGAAAAATCCCCAGCAGCAAGAAAAAGCAAAGTGCCTGGTAAAAGCAAGGCCGATGCTCGTGAAAACTGTTTGATTGATCCCCAATAAAGCCTAGTTGGGAAGAGAGAAAAACCCATAAAGGAGTCAGATCAAGAAGACTGCTCCCCAAATGATGTCAGCCGTGGTGCAAAAACACGGACAGAATTGTCAATCTCTTAATACCACAAGAGACGTTCTCTAAAGGACTTGTGCACACCTCAAAAGCGGTTGCACACCTCAAAAATTGAAGATGCGGAATGGAAAAGACACGTGACAAGTTTGCAATGATCACCAATGCCAATCCCCTCACAAATTCTGGGCCAAAAACAAGCCTTTTTCGGTCCCCAATCCTACAAATGTTACAACCCTGAAACAGTCTTCTCTGACTAAGACACTTGGGTTAACATATTGCTTAGCTCGAAGAAGTACGAGCAAGACTATTTATTCCTCATTTTGCAGGGTTCTTGACTTGTAAACCCGGAGCAGATGGTGAAGACTTTCATTCAATGGCCTCGACTCCAAAGCGGGTCCCCTTTGAAAACCAATATCCAAGCCTAACATTACGGTCCCGTGGAAGACCTCCCGACCGATCAAAATGTATGCGCTGCGAATGAGCCTAAAACCTAGGCACAGGTTAGTAGGGAATTGAGTGCATCCCCTATAAAAAAAACCACTATCGCAAAACAGGTGAGAAGACCTCCTTGTCGAGAAATATTCCAATTGATGTTTTGAACAAACTCTTTTTGGAAGTTTCAAATTGTTGGATCCAGATTTTCCGCGCAAGGGATTTGTGATCACATTTGCATGTTGCAAGAATGCTTTGGATAACCTCCAGCAGCAAAATGCACATTTCATGATTAAAACTTAAATCATACGGTTTTGTCAAAATGGACAGCCGTGGTCTTCCCAAAGATTACTAACGTTTTCTTGGTGAAGAAAAATCTTTCAGGCTCAAACTTCTGCAGGATACCTGGAGAACCCAGCTCCCAGAATGTCGCCTCAACGGACCCAAGTAAAGCTTTGTCAAGATAAAATCTTTCATTGCTTCAAAATTGAATTCCCGGCAAATTTCGGGATCTTGCAAAAGAAAGGGTGAGGATAGAACCCTTTTTCAAAAGAAGTCAGCAAACTGTCCCAGCAGGACGTGGAGAATCCTCGTCCTAGGACACCCTTTTCAAAACTTAGGCAGTCTCATCGGATGTGGAAAACCCTCATCATGAGACACCTTTTCAAATATCAAACTGTTTCATCGGACGTGGAAAACCCTCGTCATGAGACACCTCTTCAAAATTCAGGAAGTCTCATCGGACGTGGAGAACCCTCGTCATGAGACCCCTTTTCAAAATATCAAACAGTCTCATCGGACGTGGAGAACCCTCGTCATGAGACCCCTTTTCAAATATCAAACTGTCTCATCGGACGTGGAAAACCCTCGTCATGAGACACCTCTTCAAAATTCAGGAAGTCTCATCGGACGTGGAGAACCCTCGTCATGAGACCCCTTTTCAAAATATCAAACAGTCTCATCGGACGTGGAGAACCCTCGTCATGAGACCTCTTTTCAAATATCAAACAGTCTCATCGGACGTGGAGAACCCTCGTCATGAGACCCATTTTCAAATTCAGGCAGTCTCATCGGACGTGGAGAACCCTCGTCATGAGACTCATTTTCAAATTTAGGCAGTCTCATCGGACGTGGAGAACCCTCGTCATGAGACCCATTTTCAAATTTAGGCAGTCTCATCGGACGTGGAGAACCTCGTCATGAGACACCCTTTTCAAATCAACTCAAGGTAGAAACCGCCTGAAGGGTCAACTAAAGGTAGAAACCGCCTGAAGGGTCAACACAAGGTAGAAACCGCCTGAAGGGTCAACTCAAGGTAGATACCGCCTGAAGGGTCAAACCAATGGTAGATACCGCCTGAAGGGTCAAATGAAGGTAGATACCGCCTGAAGGGTCAAATGAAGGTAGATACCGCCTGAAGGGTCAAATGAAGGTAGATACCGCCTGAAGGGTCAAATCAAAGGTAGATACCGCCTGAAGGGTCAAAACAAAGGTAGAAACCGCCTAAAGGGTCAAAACAAAGGTAGAAACCGCCTAAAGGGTCAACTCAAGGTAGATACCGCCTGAAGGGTCAGCACAAGGTAGAAACCGCCTGAAGGGTCAGCTCAAGGTAGAAACCGCCTGAAGGGTCAACTCAAGGTAGATACCGCCTGAAGGGTCAAACTCAAGGTAGAAACCGCCTGAAGGGTCAAACTCATGGTAGATACCGCCTGAAGGGTCAGCACAAGGTAGAAACCGCCTGAAGGGTCAAACTCATGGTAGATACCGCCTAAAGGGTCAGCACAAGGTAGAAACCGCCTGAAGGGTCAAACTCATGGTAGATACCGCCTGAAGGGTCAGCACAAGGTAGAAACCGCCTGAAGGGTCAAACCAAGGTAGAAACCGCCTGAAGGGTCAACTCAAGGTAGAAACCGCCTGAAGGGTCAAACCACGGTAGATACCGCCTGAAGGGTCAAATATGGTAGAAACCGCCTGAAGGATCAGCCTAATGGTCCGATCCACCATACGGATCAAAACCTTGACAAATTCCAGACACGGAAAGAGTCGTTTCCCTAGGTAAACCTTACAGTAGGTGAACCATTTCTGGTTCGATCCACCATACGGATCAAAATCCTTGGCAAATCCCAAAGTGTGGGACGCGCCTTCCTTAGGTTCCTACCAGTTAGGAATCCCATAATGGTATGACCTACCATACAGGTCAGAGCTTAATCTCCCTAGGATATTCTGAATGACGAGTCCTAGGTATCTTCTTGAAAGTCGTCGCAACCGGCAGCATCTGACAGGTGAGCTTCAGGTAAGCCTCTCTCACTCCGGCCCATGTTCAAATTGTTAGAGCAAACCGGAGATTAATTTGAGCTTTCATCAAAGGGCCTTAAGGATTCAATGTCGTAGCATTTCTTCTCTCATTTTCCCAGTTGAGTCGGTTAGGAATCAGGTGCCACCTTATCTTTGAGAGAAACCTCTAACGAGATTCCTCTCAAAGAGGGGCAGCTGTTGACACCTGATTTTTGACCATCTATTATTGTGATTTTTATTCTTTAAAATTAATTAAAAATATCAAAAAATGTCATAAAATCACAAAATCAACTTTGGAAGCCTTGGCTTAACCCTAGGAACCAATTTTGAACAAAAACTATTTTTCGTAATTTTCAATAATTTTTTATTATTATTTATTTAATTTTTAAAAATACCCAAAAAAAATCAGAAAAATACCATTCGTGGTCAGAAAAATACACAAAAATATTCAATAATTTTGTTGTAATTTCCTCTTCAAGTGTGTCACTTTAAATCTTAAAAATTCGGCTCGGGTCACTATGTTCCTTAACAAACATAAACCCGAACCGAGCCCAAAAATTCCTTTTCAAGTCTTTTAATTTTCGATTTCCACTTTTTATAAGCTATGACATTGGATTTTAAAGTATTGAAGTGCAATTAGGTCAATTGGCCCTCCAATTTGATCAATTTTAACCAAAAGGGCTTAATTGCATAAAAATCTTTCAATTTAGTCCTCGGTTTCACGGATCTTGAATTTCACACGGGCATACCCATTAAAATTCAACACCTCTACCCATAATTTTCATCATGCCCAATCCATTGGCGGCCTCAATTCAGGCTAATTTGGTCGTTTGGATGTATACGTATGCTCTACGTATTTATACGTCATATATATTTATACGTTATACATATTTATACTGTTTGGTAACTTCTTTAACTCTTGTAATAATAATAATGGTTATTATTTTTAACACCTTTGTTAGTGCTTTTTTAAATAGCATTTTTGTATTGTGAGTGCTATTGTTAGTGCTATTTTTAAATAGCATTTTTGTATTATAAATTGTGAGTGCAATTGTTAGTGTTATTTTTAAAATGACATTTATTTATCATAAATTGTGAGTGCTATTGTTAGTGCTATTTTTAAATGGCATTTATTTATCATAAATTGTGAGTGCTATTATTAGATAGAATTTATAATTGTTAGTGCTATTTTTAAATAGCATTTTTGTATTATAAATTGTGAGTGCTATTGTTAGTGCTATTTTTAAATAGCATTTTTGTATTATAAATTGTGAGTGCTATTGTTAGTGCTATTTTTAAATGTCATTTATTTGTGAGTGCTATTTTTAGAAAGTATTTATTATTTGTGAGTGCTATTTTATAATACAATTTATTGGAAGGAATTTTTGGCTATAAAAGGATGGCAAGAGTTTTGAGGTTGAAGGGGGAGACATTTTGTAGAGTATGCAAATTTTTGAGAGCTTAGAGAGAAGAACACAAACACTCTCTATATTCTCATAATCTTGAGTGAGCAAAATATACTAAGTTCGGAATATTGATTCCGCATATTGCTAGCACAATTGTTGTGGAGTTATTAGTCGTCTCCCCGTTCGTCAATTGGTGGTGCGTCCGAACTAGATGCCTAACACTTGTGGAGGCTGAGATCGAAGAACATCGAACCGACACCTCTGTTCAAGCACGCTACGAGAGGTAATCCATTTACTCCCTTTGAGGCTTTGTGATTTTTTTTCGATTGAAATGCACGAAGTACGCCTCTGGAGATACATGTATGGGTTGTTATTTATTTCCGCTACGTGTTACGTGGATCCCAACAGTGGTATCAGAGCCGATCCTTAGGTGTTTTCGTGCATTTAATTGATTTTTTGCAATTTTTGCAATACTATGGCCAATATGTATTAACGAATTGTTCGTCTTACATGGCTAATGGAGGTTGATTATTTTATATGATAAATTAATCAACGTAGCAAAAATTGAGACTAAATCAATTTTGAATCGAAAATTTATGGCTATCTTATTTTACGTAAAAATTCTGAATATGATTCAACGTAGAATTTTTATTGTGCCTTCCTAAGTTTTAAATTGTGAATTTATTACTTACGTGGAAGGGTGGTGATCATGGAAAAATCCCTAATCAATGTGATTGATGTATGTATGAATGTATGATGATTATTTATATATTTGGGGTTGTAATTATTAAATGGAGGCTGCGTACTCCTTTTATTTTTCATGTAATCTTTATTTTTAGCATAGTCAATTGTTGATGTAAATGCTACGAGGATTACGTGGAGGAGCCTTTTAAGTCGGCGAGCTCTTTGGGGCCCGATTCTTGAAGAGTTCAAGAAACCAAGAAGAAGAGAAGAGCGGCTCTCCGTTATTAAAATATTAAAATGATTAAATGTGGTCTCATTGGCTCGAGACCCATTAAATCATAATTCCATGATCACCACGTAGGATAGATGTTTATGTGATTGACATCTATTTTTTTTTTTATGATTACGTGAGCATGTTAAACTGGTTAATGTGCAAAGTCAGACTTACCTCACCCAAAATTGCGCCTGCATGAAATCCTAGTTAGGGAAAATCACTCGCGTTAGGTACCGAAAGGGCGTTGGTAATGACATCAACGTAACCAAGTCCCCGAACTCAAAATCTCTGGTTCCGCAGAATTGATCGATCTCTCCCAATCGGTCAATAAGGTTTCCGGTCTACCCTCCAAGAAAGACCGGTGGCGACTCCAAATGCATGCACAAGTTGCACATGCCACCACGACCACACTAAGGTCGAAAGCGATCGACTGTTATCGTCGAATCCCTTTGAAAAATACTCCCGCCGCGATTTGGTATGGGCCTGGGAGGGCCCGCGCCGATCCAAGACCCGCGATCGGTAATCCATTAGCCGCGTCCGCTTTCGGACGGGTCGCGACAATATGTCATTCCATAGGCGGAGCCTTTTAGTAGGCAAACCTTTTCCAAGATCGATCTACAGAACGATCGAGTCTTCGACTAGTCCCAACAAGAAGGGATATGTCAATCTATAGGCGGAGCCTTTTAGTAGGCAAACCTTTTCCAAGACCGATCTACAGAACGATCGAGTCTTCGACTAGTCCCGACAAGAAGGGATATGTCATTCCATAGGCGGAGCCTTTTAGTAGGCAAACCTTTTCCAAGATCGATCTACAGAACGATCGAGTCTTCGACTAGTCCCAACAAGACGGGATATGTCATTCCATAGGCGTAGCCTTTTAGTAGGCAAACCTTTTCCAAGACCGATCTACAGAACGATCGAGTCTCCGACAAACCCTACAGAACGGGCGCGTCATCCTTAGATTCCTATCAGTCTGGAGTCTCACCAAAGGTAGAAACCGCCTGAAAGGTCAACTCCATGGTAGATACCGCCTGAAGGGTCAACTGAAGGTAGAAACCGCCTGAAGGGTCAAAACAAGGTAGATACCGCCTGAAGGGTCAACTCAAGGTAGATACCGCCATAAGGGTCAACCAATGGTAGAAAGCGCCATAAGGGTCAACTAATGGTATGACCTACCATACAGGTCAGAGCTTAATCTCCCTAGGATATTCTGAACCAGTCCTAGGTATCTTCTTGAAAGTCATCGCAACCGGCAGCATCTGACAGGTGAGCTTCGGGTAAGCCTCTCTCACTCCGGCCCATGTTCGAATTGCAAGAGTAAACCGGTGATTAATTTGAGCATTCATCAAAAGACTTGAAGGTCCGATGTCATAGCATTTCTTTCCCCCAGTCGAGTCGGTCAAGATCCAGGTGTCATTTTGTCTTTGAAAGCAACCTCTGACGAGCTCACTCTCAAAGAGGGGCAGCTGTTGACACCTGATTTTTGACCGTCCGTTATTATAGTTTTTATTTCTAAAATTAATTAAAAATAGCAAAAAAGGTCAAAAAATTGCAAAATCAACTTTGGGAGCCTTAGCCTAGCCTTAGGAACCAATTTTGAACAAAAAATATTTTTTGAATTTTTTAATATTTTTTGGAATTTATTTAATTATTAAAATACCCAAAAAATCAGGAAAAATACCATTCGTGGTCAGAAAATTACACAAAAATATTCAGAAATTTTATTTTAATTATATCTTTAATATTTCACAAAAATTTGCTTGGTTCATGGGGTTCCTTCACAAACATAAACCCGAACCGGGCCTAAAAAATCCTTTTCGAGTCTTTTAATTTTCAATTCTCGGTTTTTATAAGCTATGACATTGGATTCTAGAGTATTGAAATGCAATTGGGTCAATTGGCCCTCCAATTTGATCAATTTTAACCAAGAGGGCTTAATTGCATAAAAATCTTTCAATTTAGTCCCCGGTTTTACAATTTGTGAAATTAAATTTCACACGGGCACACCCATTAAAATCAAACACCTCTACCCTATAGTTTTCATCATACTGAATCCATTGGTGGGCTCAATTTTGAATAATTCGATCGTTTGGACCTTCGATTTGGTGAAATTCATTTTCGGATCCTAGGGACAATTTGGGGTTTTCATAAAATTTCAATCAATTGATTTACGAAAATACCCATATTTGATAGAAAACGTGTCAAGAAATCCGATTTTGCCATCAATTTCATGAAAAGAGGTCAATTTGGGGCCCGATTTGGGCGATTTGGCTGAACCGGGCCGGTCGGGTCCGGCCCGACCCGACCCGGTCCGACCGGGTCTGCAACTCAGTTGCGGACCCGTGCAGCGCACCGAAGAGAAAAAAACAGGGCATGTCGGGGGCGTGCGTTTTGGGAAGAACGAAAGCAGAACGAGCGTGGGGGGACATGGGTAGAGACCCATGCTCATGTGCTGGAGAGGGAGCGGGCGTCGAGGTCGCCGGTCGGCCACGAAACAGGCCGGGGAATCTCGGTTTTATACCGAGTCCGAGGAGAGAGAATGGGGAGATTTTTCGGACGAAGCTCGGGCAAGGCGGGGGTTCCTCAAGCTTCAGGACATCCGAGGCACCACGGACAAAGCCTCGACAGTCGTCAGCAACCCTCGACTAGGTCGGTTTTCCCCTCCGATCTCCATTTGTTTACATGCATTCCATGTGTTTGATGAAATGCCCGAATGAGCTTCGAATTTTTTGGCTCTCGGCCGTGTCTCTCTAGGCCTCATTCAGTGCGAGTCTCGCATTAGATGTCCTCTAGAACATGTACTAAGCCCTTTGTGGCCTTTGTTTTACACCAAACCTCGTCGAAAACCGACGGCCGGAGGTCCACCATTTTTAGGCGAGCCGAGAGCTTGATTGGGGGATTCCCGCGACCTCCGCACCTTCAAGGGACCTGAGGTAAGCTTCCTAACCTTCATTAGACTATTTATGAACTAATGGAATCGAGTTTAAACCAAAAAAAATCCTGCGAAAATTAGCTCGCCGGCGCCGGTTCGGGGGGGGTCCGGTTTGGTCGTTCCCGACGTGTATATTGCCATGTTTCGGTCGTGTTTCGATGCTGAGTCCCTGAGGATTCGAGTTTTACAGATTGGACAAAAAAATTTGAGGTTTCGGGATAGTTTGCGTTTTTACGGCGAAAATTCCGGCGACCTCGCCGGAATAATTACTGTTCCGGCGAGTCGCCGGTCGTCTTCTCCGGCGGCGATGGCCCAGTCAACCGGTCAACGGCTGACGTGGCCGGCCACATAGGCGCCACGTCAGCCGGGTGGGACCGGTCCGTTGATTTTCAAACCAACGGATTGGGCGGCCCGGATCGCGACACGTGTCGCGATCCTGTAATTTTGGAAAATTAAAAAAATGATTTTCGAATAAAATAAATGACTTTCTGATAATTAAATTAAAATCGATCCGACGGTCGAGAATGTGCCAAGTGGCTTTCTGTGGATCGTCCGATCTCGTCCAAGATCGGACGCACCAGGAGTAGCCACGTGGCACAATCTGGAGCGTCCGATTTGATTGGTTTTCTAAAAAGGAAAATAAACTAATTGTTGATCTAACGGTCACCAATGAGCCACGTGGCTCCCTGAGGATCGTCCGATCTAGCGGGAGATCGGACGCACAGGAGGAGGCCACGTGGCGCAACGAGGACCGTCGGATCCGGGGAATTTCGGATAATTAAATAAAATACATAAAAAATCAAAAAAATTGTAAAAAAAAAATAAAATAAATAAAAAAAATGTTTAAAAAAATAAAACGGTGTCGTTTTAGGCCGGTGTCGACCCCTAGGGTCGGGCCGGGCGCCCGAGAGGCGTGGGCCGGGTTTTATCCGGCCCGGAAAATATTTTTAAATATTAAAAAATTCAGAAAATAATAAAAAATAATAAAAAATTCAAAAAATCAATAAAAAATAGAAAAATCATAAAAAAATTCAAAAAAATTCGGAAAATTCAGAAAAATTCTAAAAAATTCCAAAAAATAGGAAATGGCCACAAACAACTGGCCACGACCTGTTTCGGGTCTTTCGACCCCCGATCTTTTCAGAAATGACGGTTTTACCCTTCCGGCAAACCGTCTTCCAAAAAAAAAAATTCTAAAAATCCAGGAAAATCCCAAAAAATAGGAAATGGCCACAAACAACTGGCCAAGGCTCATTCCGGGTGTTTTGAACCCCGACCCTTCTTAAAATGACGACTTCGCCCTTTGGGCGAATCGTCTTCCAAAAGTTGAAGAAAAATCAAGAAATTCCAAAAAAATTCTAAAAATCCAAAAAAATTCTCAAAAATGGGAAATGGCCACAATCAACTAGCCATGGAATATTTTGGGTAATTAGGTATCCAAACCTTCCAAAAAATGACAATTTTGCCCTTCGGGCTAATTGTCCCCGAATCTTCCCATTTTACCCCTAGCCCTAAATCACATCTTCCCTAAGCCCTTATGGCTATACTAGGAGGCCGATGATTGAAATTGATGTGCATTGACATGATTTATTTATGCACTTGACTTGCGCTTTCATTATATTGACTGTGATTTGATAGGAATAGTCTTCCAATCTGTATGAGACCCTGACTCATATCACCCAAAATTGCGCCTGCATGAACTCTTAGTTAGGAAAATCACTCACGTTAGGTACCGAAAGGGCGTTGGTAATGACACCGACGTAACCAAGTCCCCGAACCCAAAATCTCTGGTTCCGTAGAACTGATCGATCTCTCCCAATCGGTCAGTAAGGTTTCCGGTCTACCCTCCAAGAAAGATCGGTGGCGACTCCAAATGCATGCACAAGTTGCACATGCCACCACGACCACACTGAAGGTCGAAAGCGATCGACTCTTATCGTCGAATCCCTTAAAGATATACCTCCGCCGCGATTTGGTATGGGCCTGGGAGGGCCCGCGCCGATCTAAGGCCCGCGATCCAAAGCCCGCGATCGGTAATCCATTAGCCGCGTCCGTAGATTTCGGACGGGTCGCGACAATAGTACCACAAGGATAGAGTCACTGCTTATTGTGTAAGACAAAAAGGGAATGATCGACTTGAGAATGTGTGAAACCGAAGTCACATAAGGCAATAGAAAACTTAGAATATTATTGACAAGATGCTTGTTTCAAGCCATATGTTGGCACACAAGATTCTCCCCCTTATGCCGAAAACTAGCTGTAGGTTTCATATAGACTTTTCCTCCCAAGTCGCCGTGTAAGAAGGTGTTGTTAACGTCCATTTGTTCAAGAGACCAGCCATTAGTTGTGGCAACGGCCAAGAGAACAAGAATTGTGATCAATTTGGCAACATGTGCAAAGGTATCATGATAGTCTTCCCCTGCAACCTGTGTGTAGCCTTTGACGACTAGACATGCCTTATATCGATCATGCTAAGACATTCGTTGTGCTGAATCTTTTCATGATGGATCTTTATTTAAAGCGAATCACCTTAATATTCACATGAAGAATCATACATCATTTTGCCATGATTTATATAGCATGATCTTTTTTCTTTATTCTCACATCTTGTTAAATATCTTTTCGCAAGAGTGGACAAATGAAACTCTCCATTCGTCGACAATCTTCTGGATGGACTCGGGTTCCAATAGGCCAAATCGATCATAGCTGTCCTTAACCCGAAACTATAACGACCCCCAAATGAAAATCTTCATTTTTCTTTTGTCCACTCAAGAAAATTCAAGCTGAAAAAAAGTGGAAAACAAAGATATTCTGCAGAAAAAATAAAAAGGACGGTCATGGATAATTAGCATATTTAATTTCCAGATAAAATCTGAATTTCTTTTTCTCCAAAAGTATTTTGGCTGGCTCGTTGGATGATGAGGACATCAGCGTCCATATATGCTCAAGTTCAATACCTTAAAGCCCCCAAAACAAAAGGTCTTTTCAAGCTCGATGTCTTAAATAGCTTCTTATTATTGTCTGTTCTCTTGCAAGATCAATCGTCGGAGGGATCATCAGTAAGAAACTTATTTCTCTCATTCGTGAATCCGAAACAATTTGATTAGGGATTAGGGCACCGAATACTTAAGTCCGTTTCTTCAATTCATTCTCCATTTCTGAGTTTTTGTGGCCTTCAAGTTCAAGGTAGCCTCATCGTCCGCCTTATTTGTCTCCTTCTCCCTTAAGGTTTCTCTCTAAGCTGTCGCCACCCAACTTTTTTCTGAAAACCTCCCGAGGGAGAGAGGTGGACCTCTCTCTCTCTCTCTTTGTCATTTAGATTTTTTCCTCGACTTCATAAACGACGCGATCGGCATCCTCCATGGAAGTGAGCTCTGAAGATCGAAGCGCGAGTGTCTTGAAAGGATATACTCCATCTAGATATGCTCGCTCGCTTCGGCTGCGGCTCCGGGTGCTTGTTCTAGAGAATCGAACGCTCCACACGTATTCGAGACTCCTTTGTTGCTGTCTTCAGCAGTTGGTTATCTGATAATGATTTTGTGATTAAATGGTATCTTTTTTGTAGTTCTTCCCTTCTGATTTAGAGCTAGACCTAGAGTTGTGTCCTCTTCTACTCAGATCTAGATCTAAATATGCGCTTTTTGTGTTCTTTCAACCTATTGGTATTGTTGCGATCTCTATACGGTGGTGGTGTTGGGGGAAGTCGAACCTAAGCGCACACCAACTTTTGGTAAAGCCGTAACTAATGGAGAGTGATTTCTCGGTGTGTGCTCATTACTAATGATAATGATGCGAGATTCAATGGCCATCTTTTATGCTTTGACGTTATGACAGATCTGTTTTTTGCAGAATGGACTGATTTTTACAAGTTGTACCAAGTTGACCCACTTTTCGGACTTACTTGTTTTGCTTATTCTGTGGGATTTGTATCTTTATTTTGAAGTTATGTACACATTTTCCATATAAAATGAAAATTTTCGTTCTCACAAAAAGAGGAAGAAGGCATATTCATCGATTATAACTACGGGACATTTAAAGGGTTGTTCAGAACAACCACTTAGCCAATATCCTCGACTTCGTGTCGGACGGATCCATCAAAATCTTTTATGGGTAGTCGTAGTCCATCAGCTTAAAAAAAATACTATTAGGTGCAATCCAATAATTAGGGGGAAAAAGTAGAAATTTATGAAATGGAGGGGCCCTAATTCGAGATATCATTGTTAATTTAAGATTACGGAACGTGGGTCGATTTAGTAATTCATGAGAATGAGAGGGACCGGCTTGTATCCATATTGATCTTCTTTTATGTTTCACAAGCCACAATCCATCCAACACATATAATATAATGATCTTTTATTCGGCCTGTTAATGGTTTCTAGCAAAATAATAACAATACACAGAAAAAAGATATTTTGATAACCTTTTTTTTATGGCTAAATAACACGTTTCTTTCGCTCTTTTTTTTTTAAATAAAAAAATAAATTGTGGTGCATGGATTTCTTTAATTATTAAAATCGGAAATCTCCTTTTCCCTGCTCAATTATTCGAGTAATGCGTTTGCGCCCCAGCTGGCTCTTGATTTTTTTAGCGAAAGGATATCTGAATATACTTCCAAAAACATTTTTATTCTTCCCAAAAATATCTAGATATCAAGTTACAAATATTCGACCCCAAAAGAAGAAGGTGGGAATAGACATTTTGCCAACTAAGCAGAATGGCAAGAAAGTTGACACCGAAGCTCCATGTCATCTCGTTTGCAATAGCCTTCAGCCTAAGAACCGGACCGGAGCTAGATGGAGACAAGCAAATGAAGGGAGGCATTGCGGGCCGACTACTATACTATAGGCTACTTCTAGCTTCTATGGCTGTTCCGCTTTGGTGATTGTTAGGCGAGACTAGAGTCGGGTTAAACATCCCCTTTACCGACCAAGCTAGATGTCGAGAGTGTTTTGGAGAAGTACGGTATCTAGCATTGTCTTTAAGGTATGCTCCAGCTCCCAATACTAACAAATGCTTAGATACCTGCAACTAAATCTGCAAGCAGCGTAGGGCAGGATGGACGAGAAAAGTGACGAAAATGGTTCGGTTCCCAAGTGGGTCCATGGAACCGGACACACCAAGCAAATGGAGGCGACCGAGAGTGAGAGCGGGAGGCGATGAGCGGGCCGTGAGCCAACATGAGTCAAGGCCGTGAGTCGAGAGACGAAACCGGAGAGACCGAGGTGAGAATGAGACATTGAGAGTAGAGTCCGAGAATAGTGTGAGAGAGTTCGAGACGACATGAGCGAGTTTCACATTTTTTTTTTAAAATTTTGAATTAAAATTAACACGGATTATATATTACCAGTCCAATTCGAATGACCGATTCCACACATAGAATCGGGAACCAGGTTGGTACCCATGGCTCTCTTAGCAATCACTGGTTTCGGACCGGTCCGATCTGATTCCGGATGGTTCTCGATCCCTTTGCATACCCCTACTAGATTATGACCCGTAATCATAAAAGCAAGACAGTCTTAATAACGGATGAAAGATTATAATTAAGTAAGTAATTTCGGATGGTAATATAGATGTTCTTGTTGAATTTAAATGCCTCCCCCGACCATCTAAGAAGCTGATTAATAAAAATAAAATTATTTGTAAGACCTTGTACAGCACGCACCACAATAATCTAAGATAGAACAGCTCAATTATTTTTAGGATGATAAAGATAATAGAGAAGCATAGTATCGAATTTCGAAGCGCCTTACACGGACAAACACACGAACATATTTTATGTACTTTGTACTATGATTTGATTAGATACATATTTTCTTGGGTGATGTAGGTTGCCGCTTTTCCGGAGGAAAGAAGATTATAGTTGATGTCAAAGTTATAATTATAGGCAAACTTTCAAAATCATAAGATACAAAGAATTTCCACGTGCTAGATGCCTTTTTTAGGTCGGTCGACACGTGCCCGATGTTTATTAGATGCGCGGATTGTCATGTAAAAAAGTATAATTAAAGTGGAGCATGAAACATCTTATCATCGCATATAAAAAAACGTATAATTAAAGTGGAGCATGAAACATCTTAGCATAAATAGAACATTAGTTAACTTCTTGTGGAAAAGCATCATAATCTTTTCCTACGACGAGGAGATGTCAATTCCAACTTCTATGGTCCTACCCAACACTTACTCTTTTTTTTTTCGTAATTTCTTTGTATAGGATGTCATGTCCCTCAGTTTTATTATCCTAAATTCTATGGGAATAGCAATCTACTTCGTTTCTTTTGCTATTCTTAATGAATTAACTAGTAGTAATTTATCTGTCAATTTCCCCCGCAAAGTTTTGGAACCCATGCTTTAATGATTTTTGTTATTCATTGTAACTTTTCTTAATCAATTGTGAGTTTGATCATCCTTGCGTCATACTCCTTGAAAATCCATAAGTTACTATATAGCTATAAACGTATGGATAGCGATGGCTACTGAAATAATGGAATGATTTACCACAAAAGGGACGACTTTGAACCGGTAAAATCTTCCTAACGCCGGTTACACAAAGCCATCATTTTGCTTGTCCAAACACCAAAGTTCAACTTACTTTGAACTAGGGTGGTCGGTTCCAGAGTAAGTTGGTTCTCACCACGAAACTGGAAATTGGACTAGACAAGACTGGTTCTCAATTCGTGGAACTAGCTCTGTCTACTCGGGAGCCGAACTAGATCGGACTGGTCAGTTCAAGTCCGATTTTCGTGTTGAATCGTACAAACTATTTGCTTTTTCAACGATAATACCCGCATGGACGAGTGTATGTTTCTTTAGTCTTTGGCTGCACTGACTGGAAGTTTAGAGGAATGTCTTTTTGTCAATAAGTTCTACTGGATGTGGTCCAGCAGACAAACATCTTTTTGGCAAAAATTAGAGAAAGCTTTAGACAATGTGACCAACCCTATTGAGAGTGAGAGAGGCATGTGCTAGGCTTTTGTTTTCATTCTAGCTTTAGTTTAGAAAATAAAAGAAGAAAAAAAATTAGCAAAAAAGGAATAACACATGTCGGTCCGGTCCGTCAGTTCCTTGACCGGAATCGGAAATTGAACCAGTTATTGTCAGCTACCAACGGCTATGTAGCACCGATACGATACGCGATACGGGACACGATACGATACGATACGCCGATACGTGGTTTCTCAAAAAATAAAGATTTTCGATACGCTGGGATACGTTATATATTAAATGTATATTTTTATATATACATTTAAATTGTTATTTTTATGAACTCCAAACATCACATATATGTCTAAATATCATAGCTATTTCATATTTGACGAAAAATATTAGTGAAAAACTAAAAAAAGTTCAAATACTCCATAAATTATATTAACGAGTGAAATACGTCATAAATTAGACCCGAGAGATTGAGAGGATTTTCTGGACTTGGGCCCGAAATACTTTAATTTATAACTTGGAACCCGAATTTGAACTCAACGAGCCCAAACACAATTTTGATTTCATGGGGATACGCTCCGACACGATCGGACACGCTCCGACACGCGTGTCAGGGTCATAAACCATTTGGATATGCTCGGACACGCGTTGACCGCGTATCCGGGAGTATCTGATACGGCGGAGTATCCGATACGCAAATTTTTTTCAAATAAGAGTATCGGTGCTACATAGACCAACGGACACATTTTGGGAATTGCCCAAAGAACTGGCCGGTCTAGTCTGGTTCCCTAGTTGGGTCATGGACTATGTAGCACCGATACGATACGCGATACGGGACACGATACCATACGATACGCCGATACGTGATTTCTCAAAAAATAAAGATTTTCGATACGCTAGGATACGTTATATATTAAATGTATATTTTAGATATACATTTAAATTGTTATTTTTATGAACTCCAAACATCACATATATGTCTAAATGTCATAGCTATTTCATATTTGCGAAAAATGTTAGTGAAAAACTAAAACAAAGTTCAAATACTCCATAAATTGTATTAACGAGCGAAATACGTCATAAATTAGGCCCGAGAGATTGAGAGGGTTTTCTGGACTTGGGCCCGAAATACTTCAATTTATAACTTGGAACCCGAATTTGAACTCAACAAGCCCAAACACAATTTTGATTTCATGGGGATACGCTCCGACACGTTCGGACATGCTCCGACACGCGTCGAACACGCGTGTCAGGGTCATTGACCATTCGGACACGCTCGGACACGCGTTGACCGCGTGTCCGAGCGTATCCGATACGGCGGAGTATCCGATACGCAATTTTTTTTCAAATAGGAGTATCGGTGCTACATAGGAGTGCTCACCCCTACTTTGAATGACTAGCTAGACTTTTCAAAGCACAAATACGTGAATGCATGGATGATTACCAAAAAAAAGAAAAATACTAAATTTATGTATTGATGCCAATTCAGTTTTAAAACTTTCAATTTAGTCAATTTTATTCCAAAAGTTTTGACGATTTGCCAATGTAGTAATTTGATCGATTTTGGTAAGAAATCACTGACATGTCCAATGTCACATTGTTGACGTTGATGTAGACATTTTTTTTAAGAATAATTTGATCTAGCAAGGAGGTGAGGTTCTCGTTGGTATTGGACGAGGGTCGTGGCACCCTTGTTAGATCTGGGCCAGGCAAGGGCGTGCCGGCCCACGCCTGTGGCTGGCGGGGGGAAATAAATAAAATAAAATTAAAAAAAAAGAAATGGAAAAAAAATTAAAAATATGTTTCGGAATGAATTAACATGCTAACTTCCGCACTTTTTTTTTGGGGTAATTTTCCTTATGAATATGCGTTTCTTTTCTCTATACTTAAATATTGTTTGGCATTAGTGACAAAATAGATTACATCATGAAGGGATAAGTGCACCATGAGTGTCATAACTTGTGTACGGCATTCACTTGAGCGCCATAACTTTCAAAAATCATTCACTTGAGTGCTACGCCAACTTTTCCGGCATGCCATGTCAACTTTTCCGGTGTGCCACGTTAGTTTTTTCGGCGTACACGTCAGTGATGGAACTCAAGTGAACGCCGTACACAAGTTATGTTACTTAAGTGAACGTTTTGAAAGTTATGGCACTCAAGTGAATGCCATACAAAAGTTATAGCACTGATAATGTATTTATCCCAAAGGGAAATCTCAATTCTTAACTTTTAATTATTTCTATAATAAATGTTGTGGCTAGTGATATAACATAGAGGGAGGTGAATAGATTATTTAATGATAATTTTTTGTGAAATTAAACAGAATCATGTTGATAAATGCATGAATTATGGTGCTTCTATCAAGCAATTGTAGTAATAAGTAAAGAGATAGAGATAAGTGCAGGCATATATACAATAGTTTATCCAATTCCTTCCCGATACCTCCCAAGGAAAATCCCAAATTGGATTTCAAATTGACGAATTAGTGTGAGCTTATCCATGCGGTTGTGCACTCTTCGAATAGGAATCCATTTTCTGAAAGATCCTAGCTTTCGAGCTTGGTGGGTCTCCGAGATCTTTTCGATGACATTTATTGTGCCGAAGGGATATCTATATGATCCGATCGATTGTGTAAAGCCCACGGTAGGAAAGGAACCGAGGAAAGCATACAGAGTGGAATAACAGCCTAAAATTCACTAGCTCTTGAGACGTTGCAGATGCAGCTTGTGCTGTTTCTACCCAAAATTTGGTAGAACACACTACCAAAATATAGCACTACTGCAACGCTTATACACTTCTCAAATGATTTATAAACAATGTATGACTCTCAATAAGCAAATCAACCGACCACAGAGTGAGTAGGGTGTTCTTGTAAGTCCCACAACTCTTCTCTATCTACTTTGGCTTGCACTGATCTCTTTCAGAATTTGTCAAATTTTCAAGTCGACCGTTGAATGATTTTAAGGATAAGCAACGTAGCCGTTGTTGATTGCAATAGAATCACTGAAGATCTGGTCTCCCATACAATTACTTCTTCAAGCAATCGTGCCGCTTCCAAGACTAGAAGTCTTCAAGTCAGGAAATAATCCTTATCCAACGACATGATGAATAATCCATTTGATTTTCGAATGAGTAAACCGTAATTTCGTACTTGTGATTAGATATCAGATTCCTTTACATGCATAATAACGGTCAAAGGAATATTTAGGTCTTCATTATACCACTGATGATCTTCCTTTTCTTGTTTCTTGTTTTTTTTGGGTCGGAGATGATCTTCCTAGTTCAATAGGGAGTTTCTACTGGGGGAGAGATGGATCCAGTAGCCGATGTAGGCTAAATTCCTTTGAGAATCCACTACCCTTTGGTACCAGTAAGAGATACTCTCTACGCCTCACCAAATTTAGGAGTCCTAAGTACCATATGTTAAGACCCGACTTAGCACCGGTCGGCTGATGAACCTACCCTTCAAGCGAGGCACGAGTTCACGAGTTCGAGCAGACTTTTGTCTTAATACTCTTGAGCCGATAAGGCGATGGAAGCACCAAACCCAATGAAAAGAGAGAAGGCACTTCCTAGTCTTGTAATTGCACCAGGGGTTCCATGGTACCAGACAAAGGAAACAATTGAGGCATCAATGGGAAACTATGAGCCGAGAGATTTTTCAAGTTTGCATGCAAAGTAACCATTGCAAGAAGGAAAATAATCCCAACTGCATAGAAGTTACTACAGTGTCCATTGATCACAGAATTCGACCGTCATCGTTTAACATGCGTATAAGCTATAACCTGACTACAGCACATGGATAATAGGGGGGAGGAAAGGGGAAGAAAAACCAAACTGGGTCCAAGGATATATATAGGTGGAAAAGCCAATTTTCCTAATCTACTGCTCTGACTCTTGAAAAGTATTACTTCAACTGGCATTTGAAACTTTGCACAATGCTTTTCTTGTCTAAGCCCTCCGCTACTTGAGCCCGAAAACCAATGCCTAATATAGAGAGATCTCAGATAATTTATGCGCAACAGAAATCCGACGTCAACGAAGAATAGCTGCAGAGGATTTGTGACGTACTAGGGACAAATTTGGTACCCCGTATATAAAGATGCCTCGAGCATGCTACTGGAACGTCTCATCCAACTTCTGCCTGTACTTAGCCAAACTCTGCAGAGAATTCACATTTGCACAATTAGCATATTTCGACAAAATTACAGCAACTGATAGTTGATTCTTGAATCTGTATACATTCACAAGTTGGAACTAACGTTTAGGCCGCACACTATGAAATAAAGAATTGGCCCTCCGCCATAATGCGAGCTTAAGCCTTGTTGGATTAGACAGAAAATAAAATTCTGTGGAACTCTGTTCCTCCTATGGAGGAGAAGTGCATGCTTGTTGTTTTTCCTCGGCAAAAAAGAAACTGATAGGTTTGTCCAGCATTCCTCTAGATATAGCTAATTAAGATGCTCATTGGACCTAGACAAAATTTTTAAAGAATGAGGAGAATCATATCATTGATGGCAATTAACAAACACAGATAAGAACTCCCACTATTGCAAACTCACAATCATCATCCACTTATTTTCAAGGTGAGCGGGAGAGAACTTCTAATGTACATGCCTTTGTGCCTCTTAATTTAAGATCCTTCCAGCGGGAATTAAGCCCTATCACTAAAAATCTCTTCTAGGCAGACCTGTCCTTAATAAGCCAATTAAATTCATTAGCTATGTAAATCCCGAGTGAAGAGATATTCAAATGCCTGCATGAATTTAAGCATTTAATAGATGGAAGACATCGTTCATAGTTTCACTAATCAATAGATAAGGACATTGCTGACTCCTATGCAAGAGCACAGCTCTTGTGATATATCTCGTAACTTGTTTCATAATTAGTTCCACTCCCAGTCTAGGAAAAAATGATAATGCTACATGCAATCTGAGTGCCTTTTCGATCTAGCTAACTTGCATATGAATCATACAGTGAGACACCAGATCAGTCAATGGATTTTAAAGCATTTTTCTAATCAATCGGCTTCTGGATCAACATGTTCAGAACAAATAGGGCCAAAGTTGAAAAAATACCACATAAAGGAACAGCATACCTTAGTATACGCATATACTCCAACATCCGTAGGTGCCGAGGGACTTCCTCTCCTAATGAATTTACCCTCTTCGAATATGTATAGCATCGGTACTCCCGTTGACAGTTCTAAACTTATAACCTGTTGACAATACAAAGCCATTTACTTTAGTTACATAAAGTCATAAAATCATAAAATTACTGATTTGGGTTGTTGCATCACCTCCTGGGACGTTAATTTGTCGAGGTACATAATGATTGACCTCAAAGAATTCCCGTGAGCAGCAATCATAACGTTCTTCCCAGCAAGAAGTTGAGGTTCAATCTGCATTGTGGATTCTGCTGTATGATACTACGCAAAAGAGAAATGCTTCGTTCTCCCGAACAAGAAATAAAAGAAGGCAGTCAGATACCTGTTCTTTAAAATAAGCAACAGCTCTTTCGGCACACATTTCCAGACTCTCCCCATTGGGCGGAGGAATGTCATAACTTCGACGCCACTCATGAACTTGTTCCTTTCCATATCTTTCTGCTGTTTCCTGCTTATTCAGACCTTGTAATTCCCCATACCTGAACAAAACATGTTCAATAAAGGGCAATCTAAAAACTGTGAAGGCAGAAGAATTTATTCATATCTGTGGGACCAGCATTCTTACATTCTTTCATTCATTTGCCAAGCTGTTACGACAGGAATGGATTGTTCTTTTGTGTCTTCACTGAAGACTTTGCTCCATAACCTAGCCTGCTCACTCTCATCATGCAAGATGATGGGCACCTGCAGGTGAGGTAGGTATAGCACAGATTACTGATACGACAAAGTGTAATATTTCTCACAAATTCCTTCTAAATATGGGGAAATGGCTCTATCGGTTTAGCAATGATGCCTAGATTGGATAATGCCATGCGTTAACAAGGTAGTTTAGCTTCTTTGAAGATATGCTCCTGATCTCCTTCGGTCTTTCTACCATGCAAAAGAATGACATAGCTTATTACCTTTTTACAACGGTGCTGAGTCATGGCAAGCATCGCCGTCATTTGTGCACGAATCAGTGCTGATGTAAAAATCATGTCCACAGGTATGTTGCTAATTCTTTGTCCAGCATGAATTGCTTCCTCTATACCCTTGTTGGTAAGTGGTACGTCTACACAACCTGTAAATAGGTTCTTTTCATTCCACAAAGACTCACCGTGCCGAATCAGTATAAGGGCTGCTTCACCTGTGATAGAAACGAAATTTCATCCAATTACTCACTAAAATGGCTGCTGTTTGAATGTCATTTTAAGATGCAAGATCTCCATGAAACAATGAGCTACTGCAGTTTTTCCTCCTGCTCTACCAAGAATCAAGAAGAAACTACATAAGCTACAGAAAGAGTTTCTTCTAGTAGGATATGCAACTTGTCCACACCCTGCAGATCATATACATCAACATTAGACTTGATGAAAGAGCCGTACTTGATTTTTTCTTGGTCTCCGTGGAACCACTTTTTGAGGGAATTATAACTGGATCAAGCACTGGAGATTGGGCTGAAACTCTAGCAGCAGAAGAATTCCTCAGTTCGGAGGACCGAGTTCCTCTTACCAACTGACTAGCTTCAAAATTAAGCACTTTCCGGGAAAATCTGAACGAAACACTGCCCAATTCCTGATGGTTGGAAGATTTGTTGAGACAGCTATGAGTCTGAACAATTCCACATGCTTGATTAAACACAGCAGCGGCCATTCTGAAAGTTAGAGGAAAGCACCATGACATTAGTATACAGAGGAGAATTATCTTTCCCCATGCTTTTCAAGAAGTGAAATCACAAGCATTGTGTTTTTAAAGAACTAGCGGAGCACAAAAACGTCATAGCTGTCATTCTCTTTCTGTTTCTTACACAAAACTAGTACAGAGTATGCTGCTGTGGAAGTATGATCACTCAAAAAAGAAAAAAGAAAATAGAAGTTAAAACTAATGATCCTCAGAAGTGTATTTTACTAATGTACAAAAATCAAACTCATCGCTTTATACGCTGCGCAGTAATTTCCACATGTAACAGAAACAACACCCCCTCAACGAAATAGACAGCACCAGGTTATTTTAGTTGTCCAAAGAGGCAATAAGTGGGTCGGAAGGAGCTCACTATTGGGTCGACATTTTAAAACTAAAGCAACATACCCTGAATCAACAGAACAGCAAGAAAAGATTCTGTCACATAACAGAACAAACTTTCACTAAATTAAGCTTTTAGCTCTAAAACTTGGGCCCAGAACAGACGGACTAATTCAAAGTAACTGAAAATGCAAATTGCCACAAAACTAGCAAGCTACAAAATGCACACAACGAAATGCATCATTGCACACAAGCCTACCACCAAAGAATCACGAACATCTCCCTCGAACTAAAACCGAGAAAAAAACAATCTTACTCGAGCGAAGAGGAACAGAAAAGACACGAAAAGCTCCACGACCCCGAAGCCGAAACGCGGGAAGAATAGAAGCGAAAGCGAAGAATCAGCTCGATTGCGTTGGAATCAGCATCAAGATCGCACCTTTCCTTTATAGGCCGAGCGGAAATACCGAGGAAGACAGGAAGAGTGCAAATTTCCGCAGCTGGGCTTGAGTTTATTACGAGAGAGGGGGGACGGAGAAGGAGATGAAGACGGGTTAAACTCAAAGCTAACTGTCCAACTTTTCCAATTGACGGAATGCGAGAGGCAGAAGAGGCTTCTCTGTTACATCATTTCCCGTGAAAGAAATTTCTTGTTGTTGGGTGTTGTTTACGTCTCAGATGCGCAAAATCGAAACTGGGCATCGACAAAGTTTCTCTCTTTCCTCTCTTTCGCAATGTCTTTTTCTCACTCTCTCTCTAACAGTTGGCAACGCTTTTTATAAAATGGAGACGAACGCTTGCGGGCGATCATGCACGGCTCCAGTTGTTTGCGTTCTTTGACATTTGGTTTGGCAACGACTGTTTTCTGTAGGGCCTGCGTATATTATATTGAGGACAAAATTAATAAATAAATTTTAATTTCGAATTTTCCGATTGAACTTAATTGGTTTACGTTGCAATTAGGGCTTTTGGGTGAGATTGATTCAGCTTTCCCAAGAGACTTTCAACCCTCAAAGCCTCTTGAGAGAATGTTGAAGCGTTTGGTTCAGCTTTGTTGGCTTGAAAAAGCTGAAAGCCCAATGCTCATAAGGATAAGCATTTGGCCACACGTGAAAATACGTTTTTTTGGTTCTAAAACTATCCTTACTAATTTCCTATTTTCCCTACTTTACCCCTCTTTGTTACTGTTCATCTTCTTTGTCGATGAAGGAGTCAGATCTAGTGTTCCAGGCGAGGATCGGCCGAGGGACGGCAAGGGGCCATTTCAAATTGCAATCTTCTCAGAAAGTTCCTTTGCAAAGTTATTTTCACCAAATACCAATTTAACCAAAGTCCATTTTAAATGAGTTTTTACCAAACACAATTAGCATTTTCTTAAATCTCTTTAGGTTGAAGGCATTTGCATTTTTTCATAGCTCATTTCAAATACTGAACCAAACCCACCTTTAAAAGAGTGGCGAAGCCAATTCAAGAAGTGAAAAATATTTTTATGGTCCACAAAAATATTGAGATATAAATTATTGTTAATAGATAAAATATTTTTCATTGACTAATTATTTCGAATGATACAAACGGTCATGAGCAGAAAAATACTCTCTAAATTATTTATCTATTTTTTTTTTGCGAAATAAACGGAGACTTGATGTAAGATGCAACAAGAACTTGTTCATTGAATTAGAGAACTACTTTCTCATAATTTATTTGAAACCTGTTGGAACTTTCATCGTATCAAGTTTCCTCCTCTTCTGAAGAAAGACTTTAAAATGTAAAAAAAAAAAAATGCCCATTGGATATGAAGATTTTGGCATTCGAAATGTTAATTGTTATTTTAATTATTCAATAAAAGGAAGTGCAAACATACTTGTTTGCCAATAAATTTGAAGAGCATCGTGAGCCTGTGACTGATTTGTGACATGGACATTTTCCAAATATATATTATAGGATAAGTGTTTTTTTTTTCTCTTTTTGGTGCGGGCATTTCAGACAACTAAGATAAGTAGAGTAAAATTTCTCTCTTCGGACATGCATCTCATGCTAATAGGCATGTGATCCTGCTGATAAAATGATCGGGGGTGGGGATAATAGTGTCACATGTGCAGGTGCAGGGTTGACTCTCACGTTCTGCACAAAGGCGGAGCAAAAGTGAGAAAAAGCAAAGTCAGAGATAGGATAGACAAAAAGAAAAACATACATCTCATCCCCTGCGATACTATTGGTTCAATCGATCAAATGTTGACTATTAATTCGACACATGAGCCTCGAGCCTTATGAAGCTTGAGCCTTATGGAACTTGGAAAGCCGTCGAGTTACACGTAGTTCAAGACTTTTCATACACAATTGCGACGACTTGACCACAACAAATATGATGAGACAATAGTATTTTCATTAAGCATGGTGATGTAAAAGTCCTTTTCTTATTCACGTCATTCCCCCTGTGTAACATTGTGGCTGATGCGTGCGGACATGAACATGACCTAAAAGACCAAGTGCAGCCGTGGGAATTCATTTCATTTGCTAATAACCATTTGTCCTTTTAAAAAAAAAATCGAGTAAATGAAGATTTAGGACAACTTTTTACTGCGCATATGTATGCAGATAAAATCATAAAATGGTGGGAAACGACTTCATTTTCTCTTATTTTCGCAATGGAATGAATTTTTCAAGATCGGAGGACAGTTGCGAGGACATGAAATTAAGACACGAGCTTTTTGTAAACCAACCAACCATGTTAGGTCTATGTACAAGTGAAATATACGTGCACATTTAAACATAAAATAAGGCAAAAATAAAATAAAGATGGCAATTTTCAACAACCTTTCATGAAGTTAAAAGAGAAGAGACCAACCATCCCCCAACCTCATATGCATGCAAAGAAATAAATTTGAAGTTCAATTCCACCAAACTAAGCAGCCCTTCAAAGCTCCCCTAGAATACGATTAGACACGACCTACCTCCACCCTTTTCTGCGGCCTCTAGGGTTTTTAACATTAATGGTCAAACCTGACATGTTCTTGGCTCAAAGCAAAGCTCTGAGAGACCAACAACCCCCGTACGCCTACCTAACACTTTCCTCGTCCGCCTCGAGAGAGTCCGAGAAAACTGCTCCAGCTCTTGGCAACCGACCAAGTTGTAGGGTTAAAAGACAATTAGGGCACGGGACCCTGATGAATTCATGCCAAGAATATTCTTCCCAGATGTTCTCTCCCAACATTGCCTTGGAAAAAAAGCAGGTGCTGCTCCTCGCCTTTTGTCCACTTCTTTTGACCTGTTCGTCCTCCATTTTATTCTAAACTCCGATCTATCTTTAGGCTCTCTCCTAACTTTCGCTCGTCTTGAATTCAAAAGAGTTCACCGTAATGCATGGTGAGGGGAGGCAAGATCCTCCTGGTGATCATGGGTTATCGTGGGGATGAATTACCAAAAAAAGTTCCTAAACCGATGGCAATTACTTTAATTCAATCTTAAACATTTTGTATTTGTATCAATTCAGTCCATCTAATCGGCTGTCACTATAGTGACATCGCCGACGTTGATATTTTTTGAATTGTGATATTTTTCCCCTTTTTTTTTTCCTTTTCACTTATTTATTTATTTATTTTAATCTTCTTCATCAAGCCGGTCACTGAAGATTAAAACACAAAGAAAGAGAAAAATAGCTAGATTTACGACTGAATTGACACGATTGTAATAGATTTATAACTTTTTTGATAATTTTCCTGTTATCATGTGACTCGTCTCTAGTAGATTTTACTTCCCAGCTATATGACTTCCCAGCTATATGGAGTTTCACAATTTCCCTTACGAAGAAGCCGTGTTGGGCAGTTAAACTCAGTGGCCTCATTAATTATTATCTCTCTAATCGCATGAACTAGGTAAGATGCAAGGCTAAATTTGATCGGCGACACAAATATTGCCTTTGTGCCAGTTCATTTTATGTCACTTCAGTATTAAATCTTTTTTTTTGGTCAAAAATTTTATAAACCTTTGATTTTGGTCTAATTTATTTTTTGGTCGATCATTCTGGTCATTTTTTTTTGTCGAACATCATTTCCTATCAAAATTGTCTTGATAGATAAAATTGGCAAAACGTCAAAATAGTTACGACATTTTGGTCAATTTAGCCATAAACATTTTGATATTTTGCATATTTTATCTATCCGGTCAATTTTGACAGGAAACGCTGACATGGACGTTGGTCATCTTACGTGATACGGCCGACGTTGATGTAGATAATTTTTTAATTATTTTTTTACTTTTTAATTTTTTCCTTTTTCCTTCATTATTTTTACTGTGGCTTCGCCCAGATCTAGGTGAGGCCATTGCGGAGGTCGGTGACGTCAGCCTTGCCCACAGGCGCAATGATCTGGGCAAGTGAGGGCGATTGTCGTTGCTCTCATCAACCACAACAAAAGGAAAAAAAAAAGCAAAGAAAATAAGGAGAATTGAAAAAAAGAAAATAAAAATAAATAAAATTCAGAGTTTTTTGGTCATAAAATTCAGAATTTTTTTTAAAAATTACAAAAATTGTCATGTCAGCACATATGGCGACACGTTAGCCATGTTGGATGGCCAGCGTCCACATCAGTAATTTTCGACCAAAATTGATTGGATGAACTATATTGATAAATTATGAAAAGGTTTATGACTAAATTGACCAAATTGAAATGTTTGTGACTAAATTGGCATAAATGCAAATATATATCCTCTAATGTTGATCAATTTGAAAAATTGTGCCGTGTAGCGCTAGTGTAGTTTGCAATGTAAGTGCACTTTGGGAACAAATCCCACTCCAACATGGGCTAGTTAGAGAAAGTGTCTACATGTGTATGCATGGCAATAAGCATTGTTTTAGTCTCTGGGCTCACTAATGGATGGACCTAAGGCTAACAGCATTAAATGGACCATACTGCTATTCATCTTGACTAGACAGTTGGGAATCTTGGGCTTCAATTGAATTCATTTTCCGCAAGTGTTGAATTCGAAATCAATTTCTGGGTTCGATGACTTCGAAATTAGAGAATATGAGCGATTGCAACTGTAGTTTGCTACTAATCAGTCTTTCGACACGCGAGTGTGCGCAATCAGATAATTTATTTTCTACGAACGTTTGTTTCTCCACAAACTTTAATTCCTCTTACATCTTCAATAAGCCATTCTGTCATGTATTCTAATTTTCTCCTCAAGAATCTCTAAACTTTAGAGATGACATGTAATCATTCTGATTCCTTTCGATATACGAATTCAACTTCCTTTCATCTTTAGTCCATTTAACCTCTTCGCACATTCCATCTATGGGCTTTGTGGGTCAATTGTATGGTTATTGTTGAAGTTATTGTTGTTGTCCCACATCGATTGTGAATAAGTCATATATGCTCTTTATATTTACGTGTCTCCCTCTTCTTATTAGCTTAAACTTTTGAATTTGGCTTTCTATCATGGTATCAGAGCCAATCCATCCGGCTTGCACATGAGAGGGAGTGTTGAAGTTATTGTTGTTGTCCTACATCGGTTGTAAATGAATCATATATGCTCTTTATATTCATATGCCTCCCTCCACCTTTTAGGTTGAACTTTTTACTTTTATGGTCGGCTAGCGTCTTTAACAATGTTATCGAGTGGACTTTAAGGGTTAAGTATAGTGGTATGGCTTTGCTTCGGGCCATTGTCATTCCTTGTTCGACGGATTTTTTTTTTCTTAATTGAACTTCGTCTTCCTTTCATGTTTCAAATTAATCGGTGGTTGCCACTTGTCGTGAACTCCACTTACGCTCCGTACGTTGAAGGCTCACGATGGATGAGCTCTTCAGACATTCCATCTGTCAATTCCATGGGCCTATTGTGTTGGTATGAATCAAAAGATCAATTCGTGAAGGAAGAAACTTTATTCCGAGAAAGATACGTTGAAACCATTTTCATTACATCAAGGAAAGTTGATATCTGGTGAAAGGGTGGAAGCAGTTTTATCTCTTCTTTTCCATGACCTTGATGTGCAAGCCTTCCCCGAGGTCTAGGATCGGCTTTCGGCAAATTTCACCTCTCTTGATCTTAACGTATCTGATCATATTCCAACACATAGAAAATGTTAGGAACCACATCGTTTTAGTTAGGTCATCCAATTCATGCGATCGATGATCTTTCCAGGATGCTGGTGTCGAAAAAGGGAGACCAAGTACCTATATTTCGTAACCAAGACGTGGAGAAAAGTTGCCAAGAAAACTCTCGAGTACTCCGCTCCGGCACACTGTTTCATTCCCCACCCGAAAGGCATGAAATCCTTCAGCATGGCATCCGATTCGCAGTCCTGGAATTGGAAAGCCTTAAACAAGTCAATCACGGTACCGCATTGATCGAAATTTTATTCTTGTTTGTCTGTCTAAAGTCTAGCATTCCCATGTGTAAACCCCGAATTCCCCTCTATAAATCCAACCTTCCAACGCCATGGATTGAACGTAGTAGGATCTTTATACGTCTTGGGATCCAAGTGAAGAGCAGAAGTGGCTATCAAAACTCCCCAGCCCGCGGGGATAGTATATCCTACAAAGAATTCCAACCAAAACATTAAACTTCTAAACACGAAATGGTAATCAAAGTACTTATCTATATTCTCGATTCGACGCAGTCGCAAATAGGAAGCGCATGAATCGACCATTATACAACCAACCTACCGTTCCATTCCGCATCCCGTTTAGTCCTCCTAAGCAATCCAGGCGAGACGTTTCCCAACCTTAGCGATTCATGTATCACCTGGTTTTGTAAGTACACACGTTAGAAAACATTCTAGTTTATGCTGATTGCGCGAAAGAATTCGCCCTTTTGGATAGATTGCATACATGAAGAGTGAACGGCATAGATTTGTATTCTTCCCACGTGATCGAGGATCCCGAATGCTCTCTTTGCTTTACTATGGCCTCGTGCTCGTCCTGGAAAAAATACGAGTAAAGACTCGATTAAAAATGTTGGAAAGGATTCTGTTATACATAACCCAATGTGTAGTTAGAAAGGCATACGGTGATTGCTTGCAGTGCTTTAGGATTCTCTTCGAGGAACATTGTTGACACCTAAATTTTGGTTTCTCTTAAATTATTAATTTTTTTTCACAAAAATGAGAATTAGCATTGATTCTCACAAAAAAAAAAATTCATGCATAGCATATTTAGTTTAAGCATGCATTGCATTTGCATTATTTTGCGTTCATGGTCGATGGCAAAGATTTGTGCTTAAATTGACAAGCGATCGGGATTGGCATGGCGTGAAGAAATTTGACTAAGGTAGGGAGTGTGCCGAAAATATTCATGGGGATTAGACCTATTTCAAATTGGCCCATTTTCGCTCATTAATTTTTTTAGGCTTTTAATTAATTAATTATTAGTTAATTAGAGCCCGATTTGAGCCCAAAGTCATGCGATTAGGCCTACGAACAAAGCAATTTTCGAATGGCCTCTCTCATCCCTCTATGGCCAAAATTCTCAAAGTGTTTTAATGGAATAGGGCTCCTCAATATCAGAATTTTCGATCCTATGGTTATGATTGAGTCCTATCCTAGTTAAAGCTTTTGATCTAACGGTCATTAATGAGTCCAACGCTTGCTAGCAAACCTTTACTCTATAAATACGTGATTATGCCTTAGGGTTAGAGGGGGCACATAATTCAAAACACGGCAATTTTCGGAGGAGAGACTTCACATCCATGGAGTTCTCAAGGCGGCAGAGAAGGGAAGCAAAGATGGCCATCCATCAATGATGACACATGGCCCAAAATTCAAAGAAGGGAGGAAACGCCAACTAAAGGAAGGAGAAGGGCAGGCGTCATCTGGGAATCAACCGAGAAAGTCCTACTTGTCAGTTCCTACCTTTGTCTGACGAAGATCTTTTTCTTTTGCAGGTTATTCAATTTTTTTTAGCAAACCTAAATGAACAATTTGGAGACTCCACTGTTCTTCATTGGTCAATGCTGCTGCTGCTTGCTAGAACGCCTGGTTGCTCGCATCAAACTCCAACACGTCCAGTCGTCCATTCACCTAAAGCATGACGGATTGGAGCCTACCGCCAGCAACCAAATTCCTACAGACTTGAGGATGCCTTCCAGCTCCAAATTTGGACGAAACAGGGGCTGTTTCGGTGCAATTCATTCCGTCATGCAAAGTTCAATTCAAGATTGCTAGCTGATTGAGTCCACGCTAGTCAGCCTTCGTGAAGTCCTAGGAGTCCACCGGAAGCCGATCTTGTTCGAGAGCTGATTCCATAGTCAATCGGTCCAAAAGTTGGAGCTTGATATCCAAGTTTCGTGCGAGTTTGATTAGCGAAGTTGATATTCGGTTCAAGGTAAATCTTCCATTCATTGATTATTTGCTCACCTAATTGAACAACTTACATACTTCGCCGAGCGTTCTTGCATATCTTGATATATCATAGAATGATTGCTTATCATGGACCGTCGTCTTTGCACTTAAAAAAAATCAGCGTGGCCGTTTGTGATTCTTGCATGAGGATTCTTGCATGAGGATTTTTGGATGTCCTTTCATTGCGGTTGCAATTTTCGAAATCTGAATATGCGTAGTCATTATGGATGTTCATGCTGGTCGACTTACGTTTTGGTTTGCATGATCTAAAAATTAATTGGATAATCATGAGCCTAAGCAAACCAAAACATAGCCTCCAATTAGCAAGTGGTCACGTGGGGTATTCTTGGCTTTGGGTGGAAAATGTTGTATATCTTTTGGGATTCAATCCTCAAGCAATTTGAAAATCTTGAAACATATCATGAGGATTTTGAACATATTTCTGAATTCTAAGTATATTCTCACGAATATTATGCCTATCTTTGGAACTTTTCGCATCGATTGTTGCCAAGTTTGAATTTGAAGCATATCTGGAAGACTGTGCATTTTTTTGGAATATTCATGGTTATCTTGCGATCGGATTTTGAATGCATCTGAAAATTCTAAGCATATCAGATAAAATCTTATCTCAATTGGGAATTCTAAATATATCTTTAAAATCTGGGAAATTATCTGAAACTCCTTCAAATCTCAAGAGATAGTTTTTCAAATTTAAAAGATGTGAAAATCCTTTGCGGATAGGGGCTTATCCCCTTTAAAAATTTCGGCACCTATCCCTAGTTTGGCCGAAGATCATTTTTTAATTTAATTCAAATAATTTCATAATCTACCTTGAGTATAATACATGCTCCCTTGCGCCTTGTCCCTCGGAATATGTGCATTGTGATGACTATCTGACTTGACCCCCGAGGTACGACGTCATCCGAACATCAATTTGTCTAACTTATCCCAAACTTTGGGGTCGGATCGACAAATTTCAAAATTTACTATCTGACCCGACCCCCAGGGTACGACGTGAATAAATTACCTTCTGACCCGACCCCTAGGGTACGAAGCGAATTCATCGAAAATTTCGGAAATTAAGGTGTATTATACTCAAGGTTTATTATATCTTTATTTGATTCATTTTTCATAAAAATCATAAAAAATACAAAAAAAATCATGAAAACATAAAAATCATCATGCTATGGCATTAAATGAATTTTTTTTTCGGAATTCACATTTAAAAGACTCTTAATATAAATTAGATTTTAATTAATCAATTTGTGTTAATTGTCGAACCAATTCATTGAAAAGCCGAAAATTCATTAAATGTTATGATGTCTCATTTGCATTTCATATAGTCTAATTTGTCATGCATTTTCATAGTCCATGCATGCGATTCGAAAATCATTTTATTCAATTTTTCGTCTAAGATCAGTCATACCTTTTTATAAAAATCACCTCGCATGTCATTTAGGGTAGTCATATTTTTTGCATTTCATGCATAATTGCCCGTCATTCATGCATTACCATGCCATGTCATCTAAGCTCATGCATCACCAAGTCGCATGTCATTTAGATTAGAATTTACATTCTTTATTGCATTAAAATTAAATTTTTCAAGAATCATCATGCATGGTCACCTTTTCTTACGTCATGTAGTTTCATATCACATTGCATGTCATTTGGTTGCATTTTGCATGCATTCATTAAATCCAGAAAAATCAAAAAAAGGGAATTGCACCTTAATCTTTAACTGAGATAAATGGAATGTGCCAATCAGGAAAATTTGTCACAAGAATGGTACCGAAAGGGTGTTAATTGAAAAATTAACATAATCAAGTCCTCGAACCTAAATCTCTGGTTAGCAGAAAATAAAGTTTTCTCCCGTACTTTATTTAGGTAACTAATCTACCTACCAAAAAAGATTAGTGGCGGCTCCGAAATTAAAAATTATTCAAACCTAAGTCACGAATTGGTAGAGCTTGGGAGAGCTTGCGCTAGGTTAGTTAATTTATTTAATTAATCTGGTAATCCATTAACCCGAAATTCAAACCGAATTTCAGGTGACAAACATCAGAGCTAATGTTAGCGTTGTCGAAAGAGAATCGAAGCTGACAAAGAGAAGTCCGAACAAAAGCTGAACCACCGAATCCTCTGTCAAGAATTTCTCTTTGCCCATATCTGTCATGAGGCGAGAAAGGTAGTCGTTGTAGGGTGTCTCAGGCGAAGAAAACCGAGCTTTTACGATTTCTCGAACGACCGACAAGGCTTTCCCGTGGTCCTGCACTGATCCAAATTTACTTCTATGTCTCTTTTTCATATACTGAAAATAAAGATCTAAGAAGAAACTGGTTCACTTTACCTTCATGCATTTGTAATGTGTTGTACCCGGTATGTTCAAAGGAACTGACATTAGTCCCCGACCAAATGAAAAGAATAGATCGCACAATTTCTCCGGTGATTGCGTCGGATCATAACTGAACAGCTGCTTGGCGCCGAACTCAATTACCATCTAACAAGAACATCAAAAGCAACGCATTAGGTTTGTCATGTCACCCTAATTAGAGAAAAACAAGTGTCCAAGGATTTGGTCGTTACGGTTCCGGCGGCATATTTTACGTCGATGGATTCTTGGCCTAGCCAGCTCTCTATTGTCTCTCGAGACGCTTCTTCCATCGAGGGAAGCAACTTCTCCCTCAGGACCTCCATGCCGAAGTGCTTTAGAACCATGCTGCGGATATACTTGTGGACGTTGGGGATGTTGGTGCTGGCCTCGCTCTCCTGCGCGAAGAGCTTTGCGAACGTGCTCAGAGCCCACGACTCAAACAGCTTCCCGTCTTGCCGAAAGACGAAATGGCAGAATTCCGGATCGGCCGACACTACTATCGACCGACCCACCACGCTCGTCCGAAACGTCTTTCCGTACCTGCATCAAGAGAACAAAGAAGAAGGGTCATTTCTAGGTATTGTTAGGAATTACAAAGTCGGCTTTGGATTGTGAAATAGCCAATGAAATGGTCCGAGCACCTTTGTATTCTCTTCTTGAGGAATGGAAGGAGGTCCTGAGAGTAACTAGGAACCATCAACTGAAGGCTCTCGCCGATGAGGGGAAGCCCCGAGGAACCGGGAGGAAGAACGCCGTTGCACTTAGGGTTCCTCCATCGGTAAATCCAGTGAGTGAGCCATGCAACGATCAACGCGGACACACACGATCATCCACATAGCTTTGTTTCTCCGAGAAGACGAGGTGGTAACGAGTTGTTCCTCCTGTCTTTATAGAAGTATGTCTCTTTCCGGAGATTGGCAATGCGCACTATATATATATATAAAGCAATAATGGGTTTACGGGAAAAGCTCTACAAATCACAAGAAGTTGACCGATTTATGTGCAATGATTAGGTGAGCTAGGGTTGACCTGATTATAATAAGTGCAATGATTCCCAGAAGCCACCGCCGTGTGACGTTCTTTAAAATCCGGTTACGGTCATGGAGAGAAGTTCGTCTTGGAGATATTATTGCATCTAATTAATTCTCATTCCATGCGAGGGGTCTCTTTCTCGAGAAGTTACTAGAATATTATACACATATGTAAGAAAATCATTTTTTTCCCTAATTCTGTGTATCTCTTTCTTTAATTAGCTTAGACCTTTTCAACTACATATAACATTGTACACATACGGTCTCTTCATGAGAAAGTAATTTACAACTTCCTTTCCGAATTCTCAATTCTTACATGGTATCATATCCTCCTCCTTTCTCAACTTAGCTTCCGCACACCAGTGTTCGACCCGCGAAGAGAACAGTCGTTTTCCGTTGAAAAATCATGCCTAAAAATCAAATTTTCGAGTCTGGCACATCCTAGGATTCTCGAGGATCTCTCCCAGCGTGTCCCAGAAGAAAATCAAATGTAGGAACAGGGGAAAACAGGCCCAATGAGAGGCAATTGAATATGGTTAAAACTCCCCAGTGGCCATCCATTGGGGTCCCGCCTAATCCTGTAATGAGCTCTGTGGGAGGAGCCTATGGCGAGAATAGTGGACCAGGAAGAGGCTCGCCACCCCCTGCTGGACCTAACCTGTCCTTTGGACCAGGTTGGCATCTTCCGAACCAAACTGGTTCAGACCCTTTGGGTTTTGGCGCGAACCCATATCTGACTTTCAGCCCCGGTTTCTTTGCTTTCGTTGTCGCTACCGGCGGTCGGCCAGAGTCAGGCAATCCTCTGTACATGTCTATAGCCCACGGACCCAAGCTTCGCCTCATTGCGCGATAACTCTTTGGATTGGAAGATTACTTCGTTTGGTAACGAGAGTTAGCACGATACTGGAGGAAGTGCAATAAGCTCGTTCGAACGTGGATCGACAACTATCTCACTCCGAAAGTCGCTACTTGACTCTCTTCGACCAAAGACGCGAGGACAATTTGGGAGAGCATTTGGGATGTATGGAAAGCTTGATAAGGCTACGATTTTACCCATAACCCAATTCCTATCAGAGCTAACATGTTATGAGTTACAAATTTTTGAAGGAGTAGACCCATAATAATTATTAATGATTTATTATTTTGTAGTCCATAATAGACTGTAAAATGCATGTTTGGTTTAGCATTTCGAAGGGGCTTTGAGGCTCTATAGTCCATTGGCCAAATGCAAATACCGTTTGATTCGTTTTTTTTTTTTGCTTAATTTTGGGGAAATGAAATTACATTTTAAAAGGCCTATAAAACAACATTTAGCCAAAAGTAGCTCTGGAGGCACTTTAGAAAGTTGCATTTCTGGAATGCAGCTACAATTTTTTTTTCCTTTCCAATTTTCCCTTGCTCAAACTTTCAGAATTCCGTAAATGTCTTCAACCCTAATTTTGTCGGCAAAGGACTAGACCAGCGGCGAAGGCTCCACGAGCGTCCGGCGAGCTGCTGGTGGCCACGGCAAAGGACTCGACCGCCGGGACGCATCCGGCGAGCGGCCACCAGCCTCGCATATTGATGATGCACGAATTCCTGAAGGACTCAATTGAATCTACGACACAATTGAGAGAAAAAAGCACAGGACCACACACGTTCCGACGAGAGAAAAGTTGCGACACCTACAGAAATTTAGGATAGACGAAGTAGTGATGCTTGGACTCTTCTTGGGGAAAAGGACCACGGCTCGTTTAAAGACGGAGCGATGTAACTATTATAACAATTTGATATCTTAGAATTTGTGCATGCAAAATGGTTGGTAGACTGAATGGTTCAATCTAGTCCTTGATATAATAAGCGCAAGTGATTCCCGGGTAGTCCTTGATATTTCCCTCCGGCGGTGATAGCCAGAAGCCACAGCTAATGTGACGTTCTTTAGAATCCGGGGATGGTCATGGAGGGGAATATCGTCGTGGAGATATCGTTGCATCTAATTAATTCACCTTCCATGTGAAGTTGGTGAATTGACACAAATAGTCTCTAAACTTTGGTCCAATATGCAATGTGATCCTTGAACTTTTAGTTTGTTCAATATAGTCCCTGAACTTTAGCCCAAAGTGCAATTTGGTCCCTAAACTTTTAACTTGTTCAATATAGTCTTTGAACTTTTAGTATATGTTCAATTTAATCACTGGACCATATGAAAATGCTCATTATTGTCCTTAATCTTAAATTAATGGAAGGACTATATTGATCATTTTCATATAGTTCATGGACTATATTGAACGTGTAGTAAAAGTCTAGGGACCACATTGAACAAACTAAAAGTTTAGGGGCCATATTGAACATTAGGTTAAATTTCAAGGACCATATTGAACAAATTTAAAGTTTAGGGACCATACTGGACATTGAGCCAAAGTTCATGGACCATTTATGTCATTATCTATATACACACACAAAAGAAAATCATTTTTTCTTGATTTTGTGTATCTTTTTCTTTAATTAGCTTAGATCTTTTGTACTATATATAAGGAAAAAATTGGAAATCAGTTTGATCCTTCTGTCTCGCAATCATCTTCCCTCTAATCGGAATTCGGCGGGGCATTGATGACATTACTTGAATGCCCCGCCGAAGCTTCGTGTTAAAGCATTAGAATCCCGACTTTGCTTGTGGAGATGCCGGGTTTTTTTTTTACAATTTAATTCAAAAAAATTATTTACGAAATTAGGTAAAGAAAAAAAAATATTTACTGATTTGGGTCTCCCGTGGCATTTATAATGCCACACGAGACCCGCGCGGTACTACAAGTGGCGCGCAAGTGCTTTTGTGCAACAAATAGCTGCTGCACAAAGCAAGCGGCCCTTTTTTTTAAAAAAAAAAAATTGATTTTTTATATTTTTTTATATTTTTAGACCCCAAAAAATTATTTTTTGAGCCTTGCAAGCATTGCACGCATTATCCTTAGAACTTCTCAGGATAAAAAAAATATTTTTTTTGTATTTATTGCCAATTTGCCACGAAACATCAGATTTGTTGTAAATTTCATCACAAAATATATAGCGTACATGAATTTTTTTTCTTTGCTTATTTTTCGTAGCTAAAATCTTTTTTTACGTTTTTCAATTATTTTTAGACAATTTTTTTTTGTATTTGTCGCCAATTTGGGACGAATTTCTACGCTATATATTTTGCAACAAACTTGTCGCAAATTTCATCACGAAATATTTACTTTGAGTCCCACTCAAAGTATGTATTTCGCGACGAAATTTGCGACATGATTGTCGTAAAATATATAGGGTACATTTTCAACGACACGTTCGTCGCAAAATATATATTTTGAGTGCTTCGCAGTGATCAACGTATTTTTTTCGCGTTTCAGAGTCGTTTAGATGGGTTTTTATGCAGTTTTTATAATTTTACGCACTGCTTCGCGATGACCGACGTCGTTTTTTCTCTTTTCGGAGTGCGTAAAATTATAAAAACTGCCTAAAAACCCTTCTAAACGACTCCAAAACACAAGAAAATGGCGTCGGTCATTGCAAAGCAATTTGTATTAATCAGCAGCTCGTTTTCATGCAACCGATCGAATTTGAGCCTATTCGGAGTTTGCCGACCCTAAATGCATCACTATTGGAAAGTTTTGAGTTTGAGCAAGACATATTTGTACGCTGTCTTCGTGACCGCTTTTTTTTTTTAAACCTTTTTTCTCTTAAAAAAGTTAAAAGTAAAAAAGTAAAAAAAAATTGAAAATGCTTGCGTGGCACTGTGAGTACTGCGCAAGATCTATAAAAAAAATTTAATACCTAATTTCGCAAATATTTTTATTTTTGAATTAAAATTGGAAAAAACAAAACCCGGATGTTTCCTCAGATCTGGTCGAGGCTGGCCTCGTTCGCAGCTCGTCGGCCGCGGGCGAAGGTTGTTATCGACTCAACAGCCGCCCTCGCCCAATGGCTAGCGAGCTCCAACAACCCTCGCAGACCACAAAGAAGGATGACAAAAAAAAATAATTAAAATTTTATATATAAAAATTGACACATCAGCGCCAGCCATTGAAATGAACTGAATAGACACAAATGCAAAAGGTTTAGGATAAATCGAAAAAAAAAATACTGAATTTGCACAATTATAATAAGTTTAGTACTGTTTTGATAATTTTTCCTCCTATTTAACTTGAGTTCATCTACCGTTTAAAAATCGGTTGCCATGGGCTTCAGCCTCTATACCCGTTGATTGGTAGCAAATTGGAATGCAAAGTCAAAGCACGATGGATTGAGAAACTATTGTTGAATGAATTTACTCTTAGGCTCCCTTTATTTCACAGAGAATAATTCTTACAAAAATATTTTCTATATTTACCACCGCTTAGTTCATAAAAAATAAACTAGCCAAAGAAGACATTTCCCCTCAATAGCAAAAGTTCCTTCAAAAGTGAGGGAAATGATTTCCTCTTTATAAAAAGAGGAAAATCATTTTCGGTTCTCTTTTCTCCTAGATAACTTCACATTCCTTTTCTTTGTTATTTTTTTATTTTTCTATTCTTTTTTATTTTTTAAGAAAATAATAAATATAAAATATAGAATATAAAGTATCAAAAAATAAATCAAAATAAAACAATATTTAAAAATGGATTTTTTACTTACAAAAAAAATCATATTAGTGCGGGCTATGCCACGTAAAATGTTCAAGTCCATGTTAGCAATATCAGACTAAATGACAATATGAAAAGCAAATGATGAGAAATATTTTTTCTTACCAAACGATGAAAAATAATTTTCAGTTCATTTTCAAGTTTCAGCCAATATTATAATTTTCTTGTAAATGACTTCCCGAATAATTGAAAGCCCAATGAAATGACAATTTTTGGACCGACACGCATCAAATTTGGAAATGGACTTCTTTTGAATTAAAATATCGGCTCAATGATTCTAGCCCTAAAGTTAAGGAATTAACATTCCCTTGTGGGCTCACAAAATCAAGTTGCAAACCTTTTTCTTTTTGTAAAAATTGTTACTGACAAATATTTTACATATAATAAAGAAAAATGTCACCAAAAATCTCAAATTGTGTCCATGCACATTTACTCAAAAACTTTTATTTTTACACCCAAAAAGCCCTTAGACTTCTACGTGTACGGCACATTTATCACAAGCTTGTTTTTTGCCACCTGTAACCTAAATCTAGTACTCGTAAGCACATTTACCTTCTCTTAAGATTCGTCATTGAGCATCGTTACTAATCTCATGTGGTTGTCTACATGGAAGACTGAAGGGTGCCGAATCTGCCCTTTTCTTAGAAGAGCAGGCACCTGCCCTTGTTATCTGGGCTATCCGTTTTTAAACAGATGGCCCAAATCTCCTATTTTTAAGGGGGCAATTTTTTTGGGTTTTTTGTTTTTTATTTTTTTAATAAAAATATGGGCAATCCATGCATAACACGGATGGTCCGGATTCAAAGGGCAGGGTCTGCCCTTCTAAGGGAATGGCAGACGATCCCTTCGCGCCGAAGTGACGTCCATGTGGGAAAAGTATATCAATTCATCGTATGTTGTTCTTTTATCTTTTTCTTTTCCTCCCCCGCGTTCTTCCTTGATTTGCACCTGGCCGATCTCCTTAAGTTTGCTTCACTTGCAATACCTTTGTAAAAGATATATTGATATTAGGTACTCTTTCAGAGTAATGTTGGAATGTTCTTGCAATTATATCCACGAAGCCTTCCCCATCGGAGACCCAAAAAAAAAAAAAATCGAAAGTCCATGTCATGGTTTCTCTTATCTCGCATTAAATAATCATTCATATCACATGAAAAAAAATATTTTTATGGTCATAACTATTATTGATAATGAAAATACTTTTATTTAACTAATCAATTCGAGGTATACAAATAATTACTTTTTAAAAAATCTTTCTTTAAATAACTTATTTTTCACTTAATAAACGGAGCATGAGGTTCTCTTTAATTTTTTTGGTGGTCAAATGAATAATGCGATTTCGCCCCGTAATGCTTGCGCACTTGTTTTTCAAAAAGAAAAAAATAATGGTATTTTTTACTCGAGTTTTCCTTTTATTTCGCTATATTATACTACTGTTGCTTTAGCTTTACTCATATCAATAGCATATTTCTTTGCAGACATTATCTGTTAGGATTTGGCGCACAAACCACAAATGAAGTAAAGCGTAAAAGTGAGAAAAGGTAAATTGACACAAGATTTATTATGGTTCACCCTTCATCTCTCTGTTACATCCGATATTATATATCAGTAGTTATTCATGTACTCGAGCCCAAACCACGAATGAATGAAAAAAAAAAAAAAAAAGGTTCAAACTATAAAATCCATCAGGCCTTGTTTGGGGTGTATACCTGTCAAGGTTGATATTATATTGCGTAGCTGATTTTGTTCCTTTAATACCTGCGGTGGTTCCCAACTTCCCATACCCGTCAGGTTGATGGGATTATTTACAAGTAGAATTCAAGAAGAATGTAAAGGTCTAGCTCAATTCAATTGTTGGAAGTAAATTACAGAATAACAATATATTTCCATTCGAATTTTTTCCATTTTTTTGGTTATGATTCCGTTTCTTCGTATCTTGTTTGGGGTGTTGCCGAAATGGATTATTCAAGCAATAGGATCGGAGCACTGGTGCTCTGGATGTCGGAGGAAGATTCCGACGCCGGTGCGGCAAACTCTTTTACGTGGAGCACTGGTACTCTGTACAGTGTACGGCACGATTGCAGCTACAAGGCGGCTGGTCTCGAGGCGGTCGTGAGGGTAAATCCGGTGATCAAAGCCGCGAAGAATGTTAGAGTCTGACCGAGAGAAAACCCAAAGGAAGGCTGGATGAGCCGAAGGAAAACCAATTCTGAGGATGGAGACCGGATCTCGTTTGCTTTCTCAAAGGACGGGCTTTTGGACACGCGGAAAAGGATAAAGTCTCGTCGATCAAGGAGCTAGCGGTCACCGAGCAGAAGCTGCGGAAGATACAAATACTTGAATTGATCTTCACTCTTGAAAGCATGCAACAAAGCGAACGAGAAGCTTTCTTCCATTAACGAACCCTGCTTTCGCGACAATGGTAACGTGTTGAATGGACGGTGGAGAAGAATGGGAAAGACATTATTCATAAGATTGAAATTAATTTTTAAATGAGATCCAAATGCTAAAAAGCGTTTTTGGCCAAATACTAACAAACAAACAAAATTAGCCATTTAAAAAAAATGATTTTCAGAAAGCATTTTCCTTTATTATAGAGTTTTTTCCCAAATAAATGCACCCTAATGCCGTGAGATAGCAACGGACGTCGTCATCGATAGATGGAGGCTTGACGGCAGGAGCTCACAACAGTGGTGATCGAGCAATGTCTCTCGGCAATGGGCGCACAGCCATCATCCAGCATCATATTCCATATCGATATGGCTGGGTGTCTCCGGAATGGAGAAAGGAGAAAAAAACCATAAAAGGAGAATACATCTCCGCTCATTCGGTGGCTTAAGATGTGCTCTTAGATCAACTTCGACATTTACAGCTTACAGCCATCTGGAAGAAAGAAATCAGACTAGTCGATCCAGAACTAAGCCACCAACTTAAACTCGAATTGATGGGAAGAGCACACGCATCTTTTTAAGTCCAATCTCAGCAGAAAACCAAGTTCATTTAAATACAAGACCAATACGACGCATCCATCCAAGTAATATCCGACAGCAGCCACTCCAATTTATGCTAATATGTAAGTAAATTAACAAATAAGAGGCTCTTAGATTAATGAGGTTCTACTCATCAAACTCCTGGTATTGCTTAAGGACCTTGGCGCAGCCGGCCATGGGCTGGTCCATCTCGAATCCCATGTTGTTGGCGAATCGGTCGTCTGAAGAGATCCCGTTGTCGCGCGTGAGGATGACACGGGCACGGTCACGTCCAGCGGCTGGCTTCATGCAATGGGGCTGTGGGCTGCTCAGGAGCATGGCATCGCAAAGCTGATTCTGGTGATCCTCTGAGACGAACAACTTGTAGGTACCGGTGGAGTCTGTGGACGCCTCCTGGCTATACAGGAGGTTCATGCTTGTCCTGTCCCTGCATTCCACTTTTACCTTGGCACCTGCCGAATCGGTCCAACAGAGAATGCGGTTCAGCAAAGTAATCTAAAGAGCAACACAGCCTTACGGACAAAAGAAGCCCAACTATAGGATGAGACACATCCAATATCCATATGTAAACTAGAGCCACAGTAACAATCATGAGTGTTGTGCCAGTAGACACCAAATTGTAACTCTCATTCTCTACTTGCCACAAAAGCTTTCTTGCATGCCTAACAAGCTCAAAGATTGTTCAAATTTGACCTAATGATGAAAGAATATTGCTCCAAATTTTCTAGTTCGCGGAATGAACTGCTTAAGAATAAAAACTACAAACTGCAGGAAGCAATAACAAGATTCGCCAATGGGTTAAATCAATTGTCCCAAAACATCCAAAGGGACAGGTGAAGAGGTTCTATTGACAAGGGATGGGCATTTGCAGTTCAAAGTTCCATCTCTTTCCAACTAGCACTCACTGAGTGCTCGACAGCCACCATCGAATCATCTATGTCCTGCTTGAAATGCAGTTGTAAAATGCCCAAAAGGGTTCATTTCTCACTCAGTTAGATTCACCCGATTTCCAGAACTTGCAATCTACGCCAGATCTGCCTGACTCAACACGATTTACTAAAGAAACGACTACTGCAAAACGGTAGACACAGTTAAACAAATTGATTTCGTTTGACTGGTTCATAAGTTGCAAATCTGCAGAATCTTTCCCAACGACCCTCCCATAGAATGAAACAACAGACATTCAAGTTACACCGCACAATTTAGCCACCACTAACAAGTAGCAATTCAACTAGTACGCACTCACTATTCAAGACTCTGTCATCCACGGCGCTCCACCACACAACACAACAATCGGCGCCCTAGCAAGCCACAGACGCGAAAATGCAGCAACCGTACACAAGATCCCAACATCCGACAACCCGATCTACGCCACATCTGCCCCAGATCTAAAACGAAATACCACGAAGCCACCACAAAGCGACTGCGACATTAACAGTAGACTGGACGCTCCGTCTTCCGGGTGAAAAAACGAGCGACAATTTCAGTGCTACTACTCATAAGTCAAAATGGGTCAGTGAAATGGCGGTTACCGGCGATGTAGGTGGAGGCGGGGGTCTCGAAGCCGGCCTGGCAGGTGTCGCAGTAGACCCTACCCATCACCGCGAGCGGGGCCCTCGTGGGGCGAGCGGCGACGGCGATCGCGGGGAGCAAGCAGAGGGCGAACAGAACGGCCAGCCTAGCCATTTCGTTTTCTCGAAGATTCTCGCTTTGGTTGGACGATGGTGGGAATCAGAAAGGGGGACGAGAAGGAGCGAGTGCACAAGGAAAGCAAAGAGAGATGATAGAATGATATAAAGGAAAGCATCGAAGGGAAAAAGGAAAGGATCAAAGGGGAAAAGGAAAGAGAAAACGAGGCGGTTATCTGGTGCGTTAGGGCGTATGATGCCCGGCACAAGATTTTGACGCGGGCTGCTTGATTGGAGGACTGAAGTGGGGAAAGTCAAACGCGGAGGAGAACGGAGGGCGTGATGTGAGGGAGAGACGTGGGAAGGAGGAGCAGAGGAAAAGGACAGGGGTCGTGAATCGTGATTACGGATGATGTGCGAGCTGTCTGAGCTGTCGGTGGTCACATGGGGGCAGTCATGACTCATGACCGATTAATATTGAACAATCACCGTTAGATGTAACGAAGAGTCCACATGATCTAACGGTGCATCTGAGCAGACATCTCATGCACCGTCGCGCACGAGAGCAGTAATCCCATGATGCCGCGTTCGGCGGGGGCAAATTGTTTGAAAAACCGCGTATAAGGTTAGAACTAGAGGAGTCAAATGAGTGGGTCGGGTTGGGTATGGGTCGGGTCGAATATGGTCTGACCCATATTGACCCATTTAACCCGTTTTAACCCATATTCATCCAATGCAAATTTAGTGACCCATACCCGACCCAACCCATACCCGACCCATATCCGACCCGACCCGTATTACTTAAATACTTATATATTTAGCAAAATTATGAAATATTTATTTTTTATAATTTATTAAGAAAAATTATATTGCTAAAACATGCAATTGAATTTTTCTGAAAAAATTTAAATTTTTTCTTTATAAAATAATTTTTTATTATAATCGGCCACCTGCGACATCTGCTAGCCACTGTTGACCGTTGCCTGCTTCCTGCCATCGTCGTCCCCTCAAACTGCTGCTCGCCACCTCCGTCGCCGAAGCTGTAGCTCTCCTCGCACGGGCTGCCGCTTCTGAAGGCGTAAGAGGCGTAATCGGAGCTCGGGAAGGGAGGTGCTCCGGTAGGTTTCGACGCTGACTCGTACTCGATTCTGGTTTATCTTGCCGAGTTAAGTTAAAAGACTTCAATACTAATTGACTCGTACACGCACTGTGGCGGCAGTCGACGGCCGGCGGCGGCGGAGGGTGGTGGTTGGTGATGGTGACCGGAGGTGGGCAGCGGTGACCATTAGCGGCCAAAGTAGAGCGACGGCCAAGGCAGGAGAAAAAAGAAAATAGAAAAGAAAAAAAATTATATAAAAAACAAATTATTAAAATATTAAAAAATTAGATTTTAAAAAAAATATTCACAAAACTTATTTATGATTGCCTTAAGATAGTTTTCTTAGCTAACCCATTTATGGCCCATTTGAAACCCATTTATGACCCATAAAGTTTTTAAGCAACCCATTTATGACCCATTTAAGTACTTAAGCTAACCCATTTTTGACCCACCACCATCAAATATGGGCCAAATGTGGGTTCTAGACCCATTTTGCCACCTCTAGTTAGAACAAAGGAGTTTGAACCCTCCACCAAAAAAAATAATAATAATAGAACAAAGGAGGCCATTCCTTTCTTCGTGGGCCGGGCCCAAAAGTGATGGGCTTTCGTCCTCTCGTCACGACCACGAAAGATAAATAATATACAATGCCCCTTTTTTTTTTTTGAAAAGTAAGAGTTCAAAACCGTTTATTCTTCGCGAAACAAAGGAAACCTAAGATTGTCATTTTTTTCAAAAAATTCATTACAATTCACCGGATTCGACGATCATAGAAAAGGAAATTTGTTCTTTTTTTTTAATTTTTGTGAACTACATTTTCGATCCGTGAACATGTGCGTGAACATGTGCTTTTGAGTAGTCATCGATCTGGCACGAAAGGAATATGTACTCCTAACTCCGGCACCACAAATGGTGGAAGATTGGAAAGTAGGGGGCCAGCAAAATTGGTGGCGCTTCAAGGGGATAGAGACAGTGTCGGTGTTGGACCGGCGGTCCACCACTGCCACTCACGTTCGGTTTACATTGCCTTCTGGTCCTTCCCTTATTTGACTCTTCTTTTTCCTTTTGCTTCCCGGAGCATATGCATTTTCCAGCTTTAAGGATCGCACCGTGTCACAAAAAAAGAAAATTGTTGATTGGGGTCTGTCTAAAGAGCGAATTTCGCTGATGATCATTGATCACGCTCCTGGATTTTCCAATCTGATCACTAAACTCTAATTTCAATTTATCGAATGCACTGGACTTTATGATTTGGGCAATTGGTACGGTTTGGTCGAGACCCCGTCCAAATTGCTCACGAGTCAAGAGGCACATCATTGTGAAGTACCGTGATTTGGCATTTCCAATTAAGGTTAATTGCGTGCTAGAAAGGTAAGCGATCGAATTCATGTACGTTAATTTCAAGGCAACTCGCAAGGCATTAAGGAGGTGAATGATAACAATTCTGTTTCAAAAATAGATTTCTTGCTAGAAATAATTTTTTCTATTTTTGTTTCTGAATGGGTTTTTGAGCAAAAAAAGGCCTTTGATAACAACACAATTTTTTTTTTATCATAGAATAGAAATTTGTTTGACAACAGTTGAACATTTTTACTTCTCCTTCTCCCTTACCAAAAATAATAATATTTTTACTTCTAGAAAATGCGACGGCCGCCCGTCGCTGTCGGTCACCCACTAGTGGCGGCTGATAAGGGCCACAGGGGATGGCCGGCGGGGGGCAGCGGGTGGTGATTGGCGATGGCGGGTATTTGAGAAAAAAATGATATTTCTATTTATGTTTTTCGAAGAAGAAGAAAATTGTTATTTCTCATTTCTCCTTCAAATCTATTTCTGAAATAACATTTTGTTTCAAAAATGAAAAAATAGAATTGCGTTATCAAATGGGTTTCTGTTCCAAACCTATTTCAGAAATAAGTTTGGAACAGAAATTTTATTTCTGAAACGTTTTCATGCACTCCCTAAGTTGCGAAGCTTAAATAATATTATCTTGTAATATCACGTGCTCGAATGGGCACCTCGATCGGACATGCTTATTCCAATCAATGAAGCGACCAAGACGAATTCTTAAACCAAAATATATATATATGGACGTGGATGGCCACGTCATGTCTCCAACATCGAGGATTAAGTAGTCCACAAAACCCTAATTTCCGGCTGAATGTTTCTAAATGATGAGTTAATTCCACAAACACAAATTTTTACTTTAATGTACTGCTCTGAGATGTGAATTTTTTTCTTTTTCATCGGGTGATCCTACAAAATTCTGTTCAGAAAACTTGTCCGAAAACACCCATATCGACAAATCTCTTGGATCAACCTGTACATTTAATGAGTAACTAACAAATCTGCAAGTGCGATCCACGTACGGAAGAAGTTGTCATTTGAAAAATCAAGCAAAACCACTTTGACCAATGTTCGAGTTTTTAAATAATGAAAAGAAATGTCTGACTGGATACTCAAGTTGCTCGATCCCGGCTTCATGCAACTTGGGTGGTGTGCCACTTTTTCGGTCTAGCTCTTCAATGATCAATCGGAGGCGGCGGCGACGGCGACCACTATGCTTTGGTCGGTTAGAGGCGGGCAAACACTCGGTAGGCCCCGTCGGCGCTTAAGTGGAGTTGTCACCGTCATTGCCACCACTTGCCCTTAATTCTCCAGTCAAGCACACTATGATGGAGGGGTGTCATTATCCCACTAATTAAATTAATGTATCTGACCATAATTCTGTGGTCAGCGGTCAATCATTATGGCCACATAATGAGATCCAATCTCAAGGTTCCATTTGTTTTAACTTTAGGACCCTCTGACCAAGTGGCTACACAAAAGTTAAATCTTGGGTCTATTCATTTTCCTTTTCTTGCAGTAGGTGCTAATTTAAAAACAAAAATACTTTGTATATTACAATCAATTTTCAATCAATTACGATATATGCATGAATATTAGAAAAGTATAAAATTAAAATTTTGGTGCTTTCTAATTAAAGCAATTAATATTCTCATAGTCATCTTTAAAGTTGCCGTTGCTGCCCGTGCGGATTAATTTTTGTCTTTCCTAACAAAATTAGGAAACGATCAACAACCCCTGCCATGTCCGAACTTTCGAATTCATGTACGTTAATTAAATTGCGAAGCTTAAATAATATTATATTGTAATATCACGTGGTCGAATGTGCACCTCGACTGGACATGCACATTCCCATCAACGAAGCGACCACGATGTATTCTTAAACTGGATTGCCACGTCATCTCTCCAATATTGAGGATCATCTAGTCCACAAAACCCTAATTCCCGCGTGAATGCTTCTAAGTGGAGAGTTGATTCCACTAACACAAATTATTACTTTACAGTTCTGTTCAGAAAAATCTTTCGAAAACGCCCATATCGACAAATCTCTTAGATCAACATGTACGTTTAATAGGTAACCAGCAAATGTGCATGTGCGATGCGCGTATGGAAGAAGTTGTCATTTGAAAAATTAAGCAAAACCATTTATATGATTAGATATTCGAGTTATTACAAAATGAAAAGAAGTATCTGGATCGATGCCCAAGTCGCTAGACCCCGACTTCATGCAACCTGAGTGGTGTGCCGCCATTTCTTTCTAACTCTTCTCCCTTTATCTCCGTCCAGGGGTGCTTCAATCGGCGGCGGCGACTATATGCCGTGGCCAATTAGAGGCGGGCAGACACTCGGTAGGCCTCATCGGCGCTTAAGTGAAGTCGTCACGGCCATGGCCACCACTTGCCCTTAATTCTCCAATCAAGCACACTAATGGCGTCATTATTCCATTAAACTCAATGTCTCTGACCATAATTCGGTGGTGAGCGGTCAACTATTATGGCCATATGTGAGATCCAATTTCAAGGTTCCATTTGTTTATCACTTGGTTTAGGACCCTTTGACCAAATGGCTACACACAAAAAATAAAAAATAAAAAAAAATCTCGGGTCTATTCATTTCCTTATCTTGCAGCGGGTCCTAATTAAAAACAATACTTTGTACATTAACATCAACTCACAGTCGAGCCACAACGTTAGGCATATTTAACGCAATCGCTGGAGCAAGATTCACTTGTCCCGTCACGATGCACGTCGCATGAGTATTAGAAAAGTCATAAATTAGACATTTGATGCGTTATGGAACGATTTTTATGCTTACGGTGACTCATCTTTAAAGTTTGCCGTTGCCGCCCGTGCGGATTAATTTACGAAAACTAGGAAACGATCAACAACCGCTGCCAGGTCCAAGCCTTCGAGTTCAACCCATCTTGTTGGTCAAAAGTTTCTAGAGCTTTGACTTCTCTCTCACCGCTCTATATGTTCTCTCCCATTTATTACCGGGCCTAACCTAGGCAAACGAGGCTTCAAACTTTAGAAACTACAAACAAAACAAGAACGACGATGTTCTCAAAGGAAGCAAGACAGCTTCTCTTGATCTTCGTTTTCTGGTTATGTTTCACGCCGTTTCTTTCTCATGGGAGGGTCAATCCCAAGTTCAAACTGAGGGCAGTCAACCTGGGAGGCTGGTTAGTCACGGAAGGATGGATCAAGCCTTCTCTGTTTGATGGAATCCCCAACAAGGACTTCTTGGTACGTGTTTTTCCTCAGCAAATTCGTCATGCGTTGCGGCCGTTTTGTTCATGTTCATTGATGAATCTTGCTGCGATGTTCTAGGATGGAACAGGGCTTCAGTTCAAATCGGTGACGGTAGGGAAGTATCTGTGTGCCGAGAGCGGGGGAGGGACCATCCTAGTCGCCAACCGGACCGCCGCCTCCGGATGGGAGACCTTCAAGGTGACAGAACAGCATCGAGAGAGAACTTAGTCGTTCGATCTCCAATGCGAAAGCAATGACTGAGAAGACGTGTGTATACCTTTTTTGTTTTTGCGATTGCAGCTATGGAGGATCAACGAGACACTGATCTTCAACTTCAGGGTCTTCAACAAGCAGTTTGTCGGGCTGGACGCGAATGGGGTCGACGTGGTGGCCGTTTCCGAGTCCCCCGTCGCGACGTTCGAGATCATCAGGAATTCGGAGGACCCGAGCAGAGTCAAAATCAAAGCTCCCAATGGCCTCTTCTTGCAAGTAAATAAGATGCTCCTCTCTAAGTTTGAATTTCTTTTTACATCATGGCGATTTGATTGGGTTGATTGCCGGTTGGAGATTTAAATCAAGTATTGAGATGGGTGTGCGATACTTGTGGCTGCGGCAGGTGAAGACGGAGGTATCGGTGACGGCCGATCTCAAGGGGGACGGCGGATGGGGCGACGACGACCCTTCCGTTTTCGCGATGAGCTTCGCAAATAGAATGCAAGGCGAGTTTCAGGTCACCAACGGCTACGGACCACAGAAAGCCCCACAAGTCATGAGGGTGAGAAGAGCGCCGTCATTTAGCTCGTTCTACCTTTTCAATTCTTGACATTTTCCGACGTCTAGATTTGTTCCTCGTCAAATTCCCTTTGATTACTTTCTAAAGATGCCAAGTTGGTCAAACGAGTAACGTGTCCAATTCAAAACGATCCAATCCGTGCGGCGATCTCTTCTTGATACTGTTAATTCATTTGATAAATGAGAAGCGATCTTGTTGACTTCCATCTTCAATACCGTGTAACGTGTCCAATTGATCAGCTAAAGCCTAAAGGATCTTCTTCGTATGCTTGAACTTAAAAAAAAAATTGCCTCCGCATAATCAGTTGCGCTGGATCTTCAGGAGCATTGGAGCACATTCATAGTGGAAGACGACTTCAAGTTCATATCGACAAACGGGCTGAACGCGGTGAGGATTCCGGTGGGTTGGTGGATAGCGAGCAACCCGACTCCGCCGCCTTACGTGGGCGGCTCCTTGGCCGCACTCGACAATGCCTTTACTTGGGCTCAGTACGTCCCGCACGATCCCCACCTTTATCCTCGCCGTTAAGTACATTCAACATGTTGGATAGACAACCGAAAAAGCTTTGGTCTCACCGTTGAGCGTGGTAGCTCAACGACGGAAGACATAAACGAGTGAACGGCGCCCTCTTTTTTACATTTATATTATCATGTGCACGTACAGAAGCTTTAAACGTTTGCCTAAATTCTGGCGTTGACCTCCTCTAATGCTTGTGCAAATTCGGTAGGAAATATGGTGTGAAGATCGTGATTGATCTGCACGCAGCACCAGGTTCGCAGAATGGCTACGAACACAGCTCATCCAGGGACGGATCTCAGGAATGGGGAGCCACCGATGCTAACATCCGGCAAACAGTCAGAGTTATCGAATTCCTCACTGCTCGGTAAAGACTTCCGACTCGCGTTTTGTACCCAAATGCTACCACAGCAAAGATAGAAATCTGGAGCACCAAATGTCATTTTTTCCCGCAGGTACGCGAAGAGCCCGAGCCTCTACGCCGTCGAGCTCATCAACGAGCCTCTCTCCCCGGGAGTAGCCCTCGACGCACTGACCAAGTACTACAAGGCCGGATACGGCGCGGTGCGCAGGCACTCCCCGACGGCCTACGTAGTTATGTCGAACCGCCTCGGGCCCTCGGATCCCAAAGAGCTCTTCCCGCTGGCCAGCGGCTTGGCGGGGACAGTGGTCGACGTGCACTACTACAACCTGTTCTCGGACATCTTCGACGACATGACGGTCCAACAGAACATCGATTTCATCTACACTAACAGGACGGCGCAACTGAACAACGTCACCACGGCGAACGGTCCTCTCACCTTTGTGGGTAAGTCCGACGGCGACGCCATGGATTAATCATTTTCTTTTTTTTGGTCATTTGCGACGAGAAGAAAACCTTCTTTTTGCTGATTTGATCTGGGAAATTGGGTGGAAGGTGAATGGGTGGCTGAGTGGGAAGTGAGCGGAGCGACGAAAGAAGACTACCAGAGATTCGCCAAGGCCCAGCTGGAGGTGTATGGAAGAGCGACGTTCGGATGGGCATATTGGACGCTCAAGAATGTCAACAGCAAGTGGAGCGTTCAGTGGATGATCAACAATGGTTATATAAAGCTTTGATCTTTCGAATTTTTTTCTTGTCGGTATGTTCCTACAGATTTACACCCAAATGGTCGATTCTCGTGATGATCAATTGTCTGACCTTGGTCAGAGCGCATCAAAGTGTGGAATAAAATAGCTTTGTGGCTCATAGCCATAAGAATAAGAAATAGATTAAGCGGAGGTCTGAAGAAGAAATTATGGACACCGAACATGGGCTTCGGTGTTGGAAGGTGCTTGTAGTATTCACACTATTATACTTCCACCGAAAATAAGCGATGGGTGCTCTCAAAGTTGGATTTCTTCTTTTTGGGGTCAATTTGATTGCAACATGTCAAATTAAGGGTACGTTTGTTTGGGTGATAGTGTTTTTCGGGAACTAATTATTCAGACTTTCACTTGTTTGATTCATCGAAAATGACTTAGGCTGCGTATGGATGGTGACTGTGGAAACCGTTTCTGTTCCAAAAGTGTTCCGGGAACACTTTTGGAGCAGAACCGCGTTTGGTTCAAAAATGTTCCGAAAGTGTTCCGCGGAACACTTTTGTGCCAGGGAACACTTTTGAAGGAACAAAAAAGACTTGCTTCTGAGATTTTGGAACACTTTTGAAACCACCATCCATCGTCGCCGCCGCCGGTCTCCGCTGCCGCGATGCCAGTCGCCGCCACCGCCGGTCGCCGCCGCCGCCGCCGCCACCGCCACCGCCGGACGCCACCGCCGCCACAGGTCGTCGCCGCCGCCGCCGGTCGCTGCCGTCGATCTCCGCCGCCACCGCCGGTCGCCGGCCGCCGCGGCCGCAGGGGCCGCCGGTCGGCGACTGAAAAAAGTGTTTTTTTTTTTAACTTACCAAATGCATTTTTTTCCCAAAAATCGTAATTTTGAACAGAAACACAAAAAAATGTTTCTGTTCAAAAAATGCTCCCAGGAACAGAAACGCTACCATACGCAGCCTTAGTCAACCGGAAGATACTTTCCATTCAACGAAGCATGCACGCATAAAATTAGGAAAGTTAATTCCTAAATTTAAAGAGGTGAAAACATTCTCCACTGAAAATTAGCTTCCTCCGTCGGGGATCAGGGCGCATGTAGAAATCGGACTTGAATTGCTATTTCTCAAGATAGCAAAATAAACACCTTCACTATTTGTAAAAAAATATTAATTACAAACACACGGTATGCTCACTTTTCTCTCTACACTCACAAGCCCCCGATACCAGACTCTATGCTTTTCTCTCTAGACGTCTACAGACACCAGCAGAAAATACTCTCTGCTCACGTGTGTCTCTCTCTCTCTATACAAACCACCCACTGTATGCTAAAAGACCACGCATACAAGCTTAATAATAATGTCTATTTATTGAAAAACTTGCACCGCCTAAGGGACTCCAATATTTGCCGACTTTGTGTGAACACATGAAGGAGTTGCCGACTTCAAAATGTAAAAGCTGCTGCAACCTTTTGTCTTCAAGCCAAAGTCCCATGTTGCCCAAAGATCACACATTTACTGCATAATGCCGCCTTTCAACATGAACAGAGAGAGCTGTCACAAGTTTACTTCAAATTGGCTTATTCTTTTGACTTTTTGACTAGGAATTCATCACATATTCATATTAGGTGTTGAATTTCAACACTCCCCCTCAACACCTAATACTCTCTTTAGCACAAATTTCTTGGTCACATCGAGTTGCCTTCGAAACTCTTCGAACTTTGCAGCTCTGAGTCCTTTGGTGAAGATGTCTGCTACTTGATCATTTGTCATAGTGTACTCCATCTCTATCTCACCTTGCAAAACTTTTTCCCGTAAAAAGTGATAGTATACTTCTACATGCTTCATACTTGCATAAAAACGAGATTCTCTGCTAAGCTTATGGCTGATAAATTGTCACAATATAAACGCATTGAGTAGTCTACTAGTTGATTAAGGTCTTCCATTAGTTGTACCAACCACGTACTTTCTTGAGCCACCATCGCTGCTGCTCTATACTCTGCATCTGTTGTAGACAGTGACACAGTCGGCTGTCTTTTACTGCACCATGACATCGCTGTTGATCCAAGACTAAACATATAACCAGTAGTCGATCATCGAGTCTCATGATCTCCAGCGAAGTCAGCATCGCAGTAGCGTACTATCTCACATCATGCTTCTTTCTTCTATAAGAGCCCAAAGTCTAAGTATCCTTCACATACCTTAGAATCTGCTTGATTACATCCAAATGGGGTTTTCGTAGTTTCTTCATGAATCGGCTAGCTACTCCAACTGCGAAGGAGATATCAGGCCGTGTTATGATTAGGTAAATAAGACTACCCAACAGTTGAATGTTGTTGACACCTGATTTTTGACCATTTATTATTGTGATTTTTATTCTTTAAAATTAATTAAAAATATCAAAAAAGGTCATAAAATCACAAAATCAACTTTGGAAGCCTTGGCCTAGCCTCGGGGACCAATTTTGAACAAAAAATATTTTTTGGTATTTTATAATATTTTTCGAATTTATTTAATTATAAAAATACCCAAAAAATCAGAAAAATACCATTCGTGGTCAGAAAAATACACAAAAATATTCAATAATTTTGTTTTAATTTCATCTTCAAGTGTGTCACCTTAAATCTTGAAAATTCGGCTCGGGTCACTATGTTTCTTCACAAACATAAACTCGAACCGAGCAAAAAAATTCCTTTGCGAGTCTTTTAATTTTCAATTCTCACTTTTTATAAGCCATGACATTGAATCCTAAAGGCTAGAAGTGCAATTGGGTCAATTTGCCCTCCAATTTGATCAATTTTAACCAAAAGGGCTTAATTGCATATTTTTCTTTCGATTAGTCCCCGGTTTCACGGATCTTGAATTTCACACGGGCATACCCATTAAAATTCAATACCTCTACCCAATATTTTCATCATGCCCAATCCATTGGCGGCCTCAATTCAGGCTAATTTGGTCGTTTGGATGTATACGTATGCTCTACGTATTTATACGTCATACGTATTTATACGTTATGCATATTTATACTGTTTGGTAACCTCTTTAACTCTTGTAATAATAATAATGGTTATTATTTTTAACACCTTTGTTAGTGCTTTTTTAAATAACATTTTTGTATTGTGAGTGCTATTGTTAGTGCTATTTTTAAATAGCATTTTTGTATTATAAATTGTGAGTGCAATTGTTAGTGCTATTTTTAAATGACATTTATTTATCATAAATTGTGAGTGCTATTGTTAGTGCTATTTTTAAATGGCATTTATTTATCATAAATTGTGAGTGCTATTATTAGATAGAATTTATAATTGTTAGTGCTATTTTTAAATAGCATTTTTGTATTATAAATTGTGAGTGCTATTGTTAGTGCTATTTTTAAATAGCATTTTTGTATTATAAATTGTGAGTGCTATTGTTAGTGCTATTTTTAAATGTCATTTATTTGTGAGTGCTATTTTTAGAAAGTATTTATTATTTGTGAGTGCTATTTTATAATACAATTTATTGGAAGGAATTTTTGGCTATAAAAGGATGGCAAGAGTTTTGAGGTTGGGGGGAGACATTTTGTAGAGTATGCAAATTTTTGAGAGCTTAGAGAGAAGAACACAAACACTCTCTATATTCTCATAATCTTGAGTGAGCAAAATATACTAAGTTCGGAATATTGATTCCGCATATTGCTAGCACAATTGTTGTGGAGTTATTAGTCGTCTCCCCGTTCGTCAATTGGTGGTGCGTCCGAACTAGATGCCTAACACTTGTGGAGGCTGAGATCGAAGAACATCGAACCGACACCTCCGTTCAAGCACGCTACGAGAGGTAATCCATTTACTCCCTTTGAGGCTTTGTGATTTTTTTTCGATTGAAATGCACGAAGTACGCCTCTGGAGATACATGTATGGGTTGTTATTTATTTCCGCTACGTGTTACGTGGATCCCAACAGTGGTATCAGAGCCGATCCTTAGGTGTTTTCGTGCATTTAATTGATTTTTTGCAATTTTTGCAATACTATGGCCAATATGTATTAACGAATTGTTCGTCTTACATGGCTAATGGAGGTTGATTATTTTATATGATAAATTAATCAACGTAGCAAAAATTGAGACTAAATCAATTTTGAATCGAAAATTTATGGCTATCTTATTTTACATAAAAATTCTGAATATGATTCAACGTAGAATTTTTATTGTGCCTTCCTAAGTTTTAAATTGTGAATTTATTACTTACGTGGAATGGTGGTGATCATGGAAAAATCCCTAATCAATGTGATTGATGTATGTATGAATGTATGGTGATTATTTATATATTTGGGGTTGTAATTATTAAATGGAGGCTGCGTACTCCTTTTATTTTTCATGTAATCTTTATTTTTAGCATAGTCAATTGTTGATGTAAATGCTACGAGGATTACGTGGAGGAGCCTTTTAAGTCGGCGAGCTTTTTGGGGCCCGATTCTTGAAGAGTTCAAGAAACCAAGAAGAAGAGAAGAGCGGCTCTCCGTTATTAAAATATTAAAATGATTAAATGTGGTCTCATTGGCTCGAGACCCATTAAATCATAATTCCATGATCACCACGTAGGATAGATGTTTATGTGATTGACATCTATTTTTTTTTTTTTATGATTACGTGAGCATGTTAAACTGGTTAATGTGCAAAGTCAGACTTACCTCACCCAAAATTGCGCCTGCATGAAATCCTAGTTAGGGAAAATCACTGGCGTTAGGTACCGAAAGGGCGTTGGTAATGACATCAACGTAACCAAGTCCCCGAACTCAAAATCTCTGGTTCCGCAGAATTGATCGATCTCTCCCAATCGGTCAATAAGGTTTCCGGTCTACCCTCCAAGAAAGACCGGTGGCGACTCCAAATGCATGCACAAGTTGCACATGCCACCACGACCACACTAAGGTCGAAAGCGATCGACTGTTATCGTCGAATCCCTTTGAAAAATACTCCCGCCGCGATTTGGTATGGGCCTGGGAGGGCCCGCGCCGATCCAAGACCCGCGATCGGTAATCCATTAGCCGCGTCCGCTTTCGGACGGGTCGCGACAAATGTAAATAGTTAAATCTTCTAATTCCCGTCTTTCAGGTGCACATAGTTTTATATTTCCATCTACTAGAGTAGATATAGGCTTGCAGTCAAGCATCCCAAACTTTCTAAGAAGATCTTGCGCATATTTTTGCTGACATAAGAATAGTCCTTCCTTGATTTGCTCAACCTCGAGTCCCGAAAAATGTTTTAGTTCTCCAAGTTCCTTCATCTGAAGACGTATTGAGAGGTTGGCTCTAATTTGGCATATCTTCTCTTCATCATCTCCGGTGATGATTAGGTCATCTACATAGACCAATACTATTGCAAGCTTGTCATCCTTTGCCTTTACAAACAAGTGTTGACACCTAAATTTTGATCAACTTTTTTATTTTTATTTTTTTTGAAAATTCATAGAAAATCCATAAAAAGTTGAAAAATTGAAAAATCAATTTTGGTTACCTTAGCCAAGCTAAATGAACCATTTTGACCAAAAAAATAATTTTCATAATTTTCATTTTTTAATATATTTTCGAAAAATACAAAAAAAAAGAAAAAAAGAAAAAGAAAATCAAGAAAATCAAGAAAAATAATATTTGAGGTCACAAAAATATATAAAAATATTCGGTATTTTTATTTTTATTTTATCCATTTTTCTGACCTCATAAATAGTAAAATTCAGGTTTGATTTTAGGTGTTCTTTGATCATCATAAAATTGAATTTGGCAAAAATATTAGTAATGATTAAAAGGAAAAGGAGTGAAAACATCATCATTTAAAAGGAAAAGGGGACTAATCATTTTGTCTTCACTTTTGATTATTTTATTATTTTTTTACTTTTTAGTATTTTATTATTATTATTATTTTATTATTTTATTATTATTTTATTATTTTATTTTTAGTATTTTAGGCACCTCCCCCCATCATCCGTCGGCTCTTTTTCTCTTCCTCTTCCTCTTCCTCTTCCTCTTCTTCTTCTTCTTCTTCTTCTTCTTCTTCTTCCTCTCTCCTCTCCCTTTCCCGAACCATCTCACTGTTCCGGTCATAACTCCGTCGTCCAATATCAGATCGAGGCAAAACCACCTCCAATAGAAAGCTTATCGTCTTATCTTTCCAGGGATATATTATAAGGCTCATTTGGCCCAGCCATTCGTCCGATGGAGCCGTTTGAATGAGCAAAGGTCGCTGCTGACCCTGTAACGACCAGTTTCTGCCGCCGCCGTCGTCCTCCACGATCAGCCCTTCCGGCGACCTTTGCGCCTCCCTCTGACCATCACAGGTTAAGTTAAGATGTCCTTAACAATTTCCCGTTGGTTTCGTGAATTTTCGAGGTCTGGTTAAATTATGGTGATTTTTTGAAAAACAGTCGACGAAAATCGAGCGAATTGAGGTATTGTGGTCATATCTCACTCATTTGGACTCCTTTTAAGGTGAAATTTTCGGTGATGGCTTTCTAAGATGATAGGCTATGTTCTGGAATTTTAAGGTTGCTGAATATTTGCTGTGTATTTACTTTATGTCATAGCATTTCTATATTTCGCATAAAAGACCCAGAATCGGAAGGCCGAGCCTCCTGTTGGTGTCTAAATATTTGCTGCGTATTTACTTTATGTCATAGCATTTCTATATTTCGCATAAAAGACCCAGAATCGGAAGGCCGAGCCTCCTGTTGGTGTCTAAATATTTGCTGTGTATTTACTTTATGTCATAACATTTCTATATTTCGCATAAAAGACCCAGAATCGGAAGGCTAAGCCTCCTATTGGTGTCCAAGGTGTTTTATTTATTTATTTTCTGTAAATTATATTGTGCTACCCCAGAATCGGAAGGCCGAGCCTCCTGCTGGTGGTTTATACCCCCCACACATTGTTGCACGAGCACCGACGGACTCCGACGTCGTAAAATTCACCGGATCCCATCTCCTTTGCTTATGTTTATGTTGTATAACGACTTAATATCTTCTTTATTATTATTATTTTTTTTTTTGCATTGTGTTGCGTCCTATAAAAACAAAAAAAAATGCTAGATTGGATGGTTGCAGATGAGCCACGTGTCGTGATCCGATGATTTTCAGAATAAAAAAAATTTTAACATTAAAAGAAATAAAATTCGAATTTTACAACAATTAAAATGATTCGATTGTCACCGAGACGCCACGTGGCGAGTTAGGGACCGTTCAGTTGGGACTTATTTTCAGGAAATTTATAATAAAAAAATCAAATAAAAAAAATTCAAAAAAAGTGAATACTAAGGAAAAATTCAAAAAAAATTTGAGAAAAATTGCAGAAAATTCAATCAACTTAGGTACCGAAAGGGCGTCAACTCTAACAGTTGACGTAACTAAGTCCCCGAACCCATTTCTCTGGTTATCGTAGAATTGAATAGAAACTCCCGACTATTCAATAGGGTGGTCCAATCATACCCTCCAAAAAAATGATTGGTGGCGACTCCATGACATGCACACTTAGCACATGTCACCAGACCACACTGAAGGTCGACTACGCATACCTCCGTTGCGATTTGGGTAACGGGCCTTGGGAGAGGCCCGCGTCCGACCAGACTGGACGGCCCATTAGCCCTTGAGAGCCCACATGCAACCTCGAGAGGGTCGCGACAGACTGGCGACTCCGCTGGGGACTTAGAGAACTTGAGCCGATTAAAAAGTTGATTGATTTTTCTGACATGTTTTATGCAGATGCTCTTCAAGTTGAGGTACGTACTTTAACCCTTGAGGTGTTAAATGTTTTTGCAGATTGGAGAAATAAGGGGTGAAGTGTTCATTAACTATGTCTTATGCAGGTAGGAGTTTAGGATGTATGATTGTGTGGATGTTTATATTGAAGCGGTGTTTGCTAAATGAAATGCATGTTTATTGCTTTAGCACGACACAATGAACACACACAGCCGCGCCTAAAACCTCGGGCGCCCTCTTTAGGAAAATAATAGAAGGAATTGAAAATGGAATCTTCGTGAGGAAAAACACGGGGTAATCCATTTTTAATTCTGCTCATTTCGAACTATGGATTGGGTCCCAATGCAACGATAGTTGTGCAATGGAATCTACCCTTTCTAGAACTCGAAGTGGGAGCCTTGGCCTTAGGTTCCAAACCCTATTTTGATTCTTAGAAGTCAAACCTCACTGGTCTCATGCGCATGTGTGTGAATGATTGGTACACCTCGAAACCAAAAGGTCATTCAACGCCGCTTATGAATCAAAATCCAAAGACTTGTGTGAAGAATCAGTCGCGAGTTTAAACGAACCAGGATGGCATGGAAAAGCGCTGGACCACCCTGGAGAGTCAACTGATGAGGACAAATGCCTTTTGACCGGGGCAGCCGGGTCAAGTGTAAAGACGTGTCGTTCCTAATTGATTTTCAATCAGATACCGGCATAATATTTCCTATCTTTTCCTCTCAGGTGAAAAACAGGTACAGAAGGAAAATCCATTTGTGGATAGACACGAGGGACATGTTTTACATGGCATACATTTGTCAAAAATGTCCTCATCCGATCACATGCAAGATGATCATGGAACGATGGTGAAACTGTAATCGTTCCAATAAGCCCTTCGAATATTATACCTGACGGGGACCTTTATGTCTTTTGTCTACAGGATAGGATGGTCAAAGACAAACGAAGGAAAATTTATTTTCCCTATAAGACGAAAAGAAATGTGCCTTCAGCAGATGTCACCCATTGTGATTGCAATGACAAATTGAATCAAATTATGAAGAGGGAGCAACCTAATTAGGATTGGCTCTCCCTAAATCGAAAAAGTTGTATCCGTTCCAAATCGGATTGACTGGTTCACGAGTTGATATGGTTCCTCATTCTTGCAGGTGATGACGAGAATGAACGGGCCCATTGAAAAATTTCCAGCATCTTGGATGCCAGAAGTGACCAGAGCGGGGATAGTAAATCCGTAATCGTTTCAATTAAAGCTCCTTACGCGGTGATTGACTCTTTCACTCCTTTCATCGCGCAGGTTGTTGAAGTACTCAATCACGAGTAAACCCATTTTTGCGGATGTCAAATAGCCTGAATGCGTCAATGCAACAAAATGCAAAAGGGAGTTAGCTGGGGCAAGCGTCACCTAGCTACGACAAATCATGCCCAACTGGGGCAAGCGAATCATTTGTGCGCCGGACAAAGAATAACGTTTCTTCTCTGGCAAAATCAATGGACGCAACTGTAGAGTCGTCCGCATCAGAATTAAACCCAAGATACGAATATGGGTGAACGGTAACCTTGTATCGTTCCATTTTGGTCTTCGAAGACCACATGCCTAACATGAGTTTTTACTCATTTAACAGGGAGTCGTTGGCACCGAAAGCCTCAAAAGAAAAGAACTCGCCAACGAGGAGGCGAATAAAGCTATTGACCTTGGGAGTCAGTACTCCAAGAAATGGTCTTTGATTATAAGACCTAGTGGAGGGTAAAAAGTATCGCTCCTACGTCCCATGCTTTGACATGCATTTTGATAAAAATTTTCTTTTTTCCTTGAATAAAAGGAACCTTGAAGAATGGCGCTGGAATGCGCCCAAAAACACAAATGGATCTCCTCTGGGGCAAATCCTTGAGAATGATTCATCGCCAACCAAACGGAGGGATCAAGACCACAAGATAGAGGGCCAAATCCTGCAAGCCGCGAGTTTGTGTTCAAATGGAAACACAAAGCAAGAACAAAGCTGTATCGTTCCAATTTGCCTTGAATTTTGGAACGCAAACTGACAACTAATTCCTGTCTTTGACAGGGGATCGCCATCAAGGTGAAACAGGTTTTCACACCCCATGAATTACCCGTTGGAGTACACGACCGAGGGTAGGATGTATCGTTCTAAATTTTTGAAAAATTCGTGAACGTACAATAACATGTTTTCTCTGCATTTTCAGGGATCTCCAGCCGCGGGGGACAGGTAAGTATCCCTTTCCCCAATCCATTGAAGATGTTAAATAAAAAAGAAAAGCTTTCAGAATCTAATGTCTAGAAAAGACATAGAATTCAAAACTCATTGGCATTCATGTTTTAAGACAGGAGGTTGTCTGAACATGGATAAGAACATGCATGGTGCATCGTAAAATCCCCTTGACGGGTAAAATTTTTGGAGAAAATGAAAGAGATTTTTTCCAATCAAAAGTTCAAAACTTTCAAAAGGACGTTTTCTCAAAAGACGAGAGGCAAAGCCTAATCCAAACACGTCCTATACACACTTGAGAGAGAAATGGAGCGGATCAGATAGTAAAATCTGGACCTACGGAAGTAGGGATTATTCGCAGCAATTACATAGATCGGGATGACAGAGGCATTCGTTTCATATCCCCAAACACTACAGGTGACCATTGCCAACCCATTCGAACGGCGGTTTTCATTCTCAACCCTGGCAAGAACCACCCCACGTCGGGGCAAAATGGAGGTGAGTCCAGCAGCATCAGGAGAAAATGGTTAGAAATTTTCTTGCTCGGACTAACATTAATCTTGGTGTGTTGTTTATATGGTAATCCAAGTGCCATAGGATGACGAGAAGCATTCATTTCTCTATCCCACACACCATATCCTTTGCACAGCCAAGTTGAGCCTGCAAATTCATTTCATAAACCCATGTTGGTGATCATGGCATGTTTCAAGATGAAAACTGCATCACTCCAAGAACGGAAGAATCCAAGAGATGGGATTTATAGAAAGATTTCATATCGGCGTTCAAGTGTGATATGATTCAAGGTGTATATCTAGCACAATTTTCTGAACATCGTAGTTCCAAAGGAAAAGAAAAGGCGGGATTTCGACAAAAGATAAAAATCCCCGGCATCAAGAAAAAGCAAAGTGCCTGGTAAAAGCAGGGCCGATGCTTGTGTAAGTTGTTTGATTGATCCACAATGAAGCCGGATGGGAAAAGAAGAAATCCCTGAAGGAGCCAAATCCAAAAGGGCTGCTCCCCAAATGGTGCCAAGCGCAGAACAAAGACATAGAGAGAGTCGCTCTCTGAACGCAACAAGAGACGCTCTCTAAAGAGTTTGTGCACACCTTAAAAGCGGTTGCATGCCTCAAAAATTGAAGATGCAGAATGGAAAAGACAGGTGATAAATTTGCAATGATCACCAATGTCAAACCCTTCGTAATTTCTGGGCAAAAAACAAGCCTTTTTCGGTCCCCAATCCTACCAATGTCACAACCCTGAAACAGTCTTCTCTGACTAAGACACTTGGGTTAACATATTGCTTAGCTCGAAGAAGTACGAGCAAGACTATTTCTTTCTCATTTTGCAGGGTTCTTGACTTGTAAACCCGGAGCAGATGGTGAAGACTTTCATTCAATGGCCCCGACTCAAAAGTGAGTCCCCCCTTTGATAACCAATATCCAAGCCCAACATTACGGTCCCGTGGAAGACCTCCCGACCGATCAAAATGTATGCGCTGCGAATGAGCCTAAAACCTAGGCACAGGTCAGTAGGGAATTGAGTACATCCCCTATAAAAATCATTACCTCAAAACAGATGAGATGGCCTCCTTGTCGAGAAATATTCCAATTGATGTTTTGAACAAACTCTTTTTGGAATTTTCAAACTGTTGATCCGAAATTTCCATGCAAGGAATTTGTGATCACATTTGCATGTTGTAAGAATGCTTTGGATAACCTCCAGCATCAAAATGCACATTTCATGACTAAAACTTAAGTCATAAAATTTTGTCAATTGGACAATTATTGTCTTCCCAAAGATTATTAACATTTTCTTGGTGAAGAAAAATCTTTCAGGTTTGAACTTTCTGCAGGATACCTGGAGAACCCAGCTCTCAGAATGTCGGCTCAGCAAACTCAAGTGAAGCTTTGTCAAAATAAAATCTTTCACTGCTTCAAAACTGAATTCCCGACAAACTTCGGGATCTCTAAAAAAAAGGGGAAGAAAAACCCTTTTAAAAGAAACAGTCTCATCGGACGTGGAGAACCCTCGTCATGAGACCCATTTTCAAAAATCAGGCAGTCTCATCGGACGTGGAGAACCCTTGTCATGAGACCCATTTTAAAAAAAATCAGGCAGTCTCATCGGACGTGGAGAACCCTCGTCATGAGACCCATTTTCAAAAATATAAAACAGTCTCATCGGACGTGGAGAACCCTCGTCATGAGACCCATTTTCAAAAATCAGGCAGTCTCATCGGACGTGGAGAACCCTTGTCATGAGACCCCTTTTCAAAATTCAATCAGTCTCATCGGACGTGGAGAACCCTCGTCATGAGACCCCTTTTCGAAATTTAGGCAGTCTCATCGGATGTGGAGAACCCTCGTCATGAGACCCCTTTTCAAAATTTAGGCAGTCTCATCGGACATGGAGAACCCTCGTCATGAGACCCCTTTTCAAAAGTCAGGTAGTCTCATCGGACGTAGAGAACCCTCGTCATGAGACCCCTTTTCAAAATTTAGGCAGTCTCATCGGACATGGAGAACCCTCGTCATGAGACCCCTTTTCAAAAGTCAGGTAGTCTCATCGGACGTAGAGAACCCTCGTCATGAGACCCCTTTTCAAAATTTAGGCAGTCTCATCGGACGTGGAGAACCCTCGTCATGAGACCCCCTTTTCAAAGCAATGATGGTAGATACCGCCTGAAGGGTCAAAACAATGGTAGATACCGCCTGAAGGGTCAAAACAAAGGTAGAAACCGCCTAAATGGTCAAACAAAGGTAGAAACCGCCTGAAGGGTCAATCCAATAGTGAAAATCACTTAAATGGTCAACTCAATGGTCCAATCCACCATACGGATCAAAATCATTGGCAAATCTCAAATGGGACGCGTCTTCCTTAGATTCATATCAGTTAGGAATCACATTATGGTTTGACCTACCATACGGGTCAGAGCTTAACCTCTCTAGGATACTCTAGTAACGAGTTTCTAGAAATTCTCTCGAATCCATCAAACACCGCGAAAAATCCCACAAACATCGAACAGGTAAGTAGCAGGTATGTCTCTCTATTATCTCACTCTCTCATGTCAAATGAATGTTTCCCCCTTCAAGAAAGAGCATACATGGACAAGCATGAAGATTGGATGTCATGACTCCTTTTCCTTTAGTTTCCCGAGTCGAGTCGATCAGGACTCAGGTGTCACCTTATCTTTGAGAGAAACCTCTAACGAGATTCCTCTCAAAGAGGGGCAGCTGTTGACACCTAAATTTTGATCAACTTTTTTATTTTTATTTTTTTTGAAAATTCATAGAAAATCCATAAAAAGTTGAAAAATTGAAAAATCAATTTTGGTTACCTTAGCCAAGCTAAATGAACCATTTTGACCAAAAAAATAATTTTCATAATTTTCATTTTTTAATATATTTTCGAAAAATACAAAAAAAAAGAAAAAAAGAAAAAGAAAATCAAGAAAATCAAGAAAAATAATATTTGAGGTCACAAAAATATATAAAAATATTCGGTATTTTTATTTTTATTTTATCCATTTTTCTGACCTCATAAATAGTAAAATTCAGGTTTGATTTTAGGTGTTCTTTGATCATCATAAAATTGAATTTGGCAAAAATATTAGTAATGATTAAAAGGAAAAGGAGTGAAAACATCATCATTTAAAAGGAAAAGGGGACTAATCATTTTGTCTTCACTTTTGATTATTTTATTATTTTTTTACTTTTTAGTATTTTATTATTATTATTATTTTATTATTTTATTATTATTTTATTATTTTATTTTTAGTATTTTAGGCACCTCCCCCCATCATCCGTCGGCTCTTTTTCTCTTCCTCTTCCTCTTCCTCTTCCTCTTCTTCTTCTTCTTCTTCTTCTTCTTCTTCCTCTCTCCTCTCCCTTTCCCGAACCATCTCACTGTTCCGGTCATAACTCCGTCGTCCAATATCAGATCGAGGCAAAACCACCTCCAATAGAAAGCTTATCGTCTTATCTTTCCAGGGATATATTATAAGGCTCATTTGGCCCAGCCATTCGTCCGATGGAGCCGTTTGAATGAGCAAAGGTCGCTGCTGACCCTGTAACGACCAGTTTCTGCCGCCGCCGTCGTCCTCCACGATCAGCCCTTCCGGCGACCTTTGCGCCTCCCTCTGACCATCACAGGTTAAGTTAAGATGTCCTTAACAATTTCCCGTTGGTTTCGTGAATTTTCGAGGTCTGGTTAAATTATGGTGATTTTTTGAAAAACAGTCGACGAAAATCGAGCGAATTGAGGTATTGTGGTCATATCTCACTCATTTGGACTCCTTTTAAGGTGAAATTTTCGGTGATGGCTTTCTAAGATGATAGGCTATGTTCTGGAATTTTAAGGTTGCTGAATATTTGCTGTGTATTTACTTTATGTCATAGCATTTCTATATTTCGCATAAAAGACCCAGAATCGGAAGGCCGAGCCTCCTGTTGGTGTCTAAATATTTGCTGCGTATTTACTTTATGTCATAGCATTTCTATATTTCGCATAAAAGACCCAGAATCGGAAGGCCGAGCCTCCTGTTGGTGTCTAAATATTTGCTGTGTATTTACTTTATGTCATAACATTTCTATATTTCGCATAAAAGACCCAGAATCGGAAGGCTAAGCCTCCTATTGGTGTCCAAGGTGTTTTATTTATTTATTTTCTGTAAATTATATTGTGCTACCCCAGAATCGGAAGGCCGAGCCTCCTGCTGGTGGTTTATACCCCCCACACATTGTTGCACGAGCACCGACGGACTCCGACGTCGTAAAATTCACCGGATCCCATCTCCTTTGCTTATGTTTATGTTGTATAACGACTTAATATCTTCTTTATTATTATTATTTTTTTTTTTGCATTGTGTTGCGTCCTATAAAAACAAAAAAAAATGCTAGATTGGATGGTTGCAGATGAGCCACGTGTCGTGATCCGATGATTTTCAGAATAAAAAAAATTTTAACATTAAAAGAAATAAAATTCGAATTTTACAACAATTAAAATGATTCGATTGTCACCGAGACGCCACGTGGCGAGTTAGGGACCGTTCAGTTGGGACTTATTTTCAGGAAATTTATAATAAAAAAATCAAATAAAAAAAATTCAAAAAAAGTGAATACTAAGGAAAAATTCAAAAAAAATTTGAGAAAAATTGCAGAAAATTCAATCAACTTAGGTACCGAAAGGGCGTCAACTCTAACAGTTGACGTAACTAAGTCCCCGAACCCATTTCTCTGGTTATCGTAGAATTGAATAGAAACTCCCGACTATTCAATAGGGTGGTCCAATCATACCCTCCAAAAAAATGATTGGTGGCGACTCCATGGCATGCACACTTAGCACATGTCACCAGACCACACTGAAGGTCGACTACGCATACCTCCGTTGCGATTTGGGTAACGGGCCTTGGGAGAGGCCCGCGTCCGACCAGACTGGACGGCCCATTAGCCCTTGAGAGCCCACATGCAACCTCGAGAGGGTCGCGACAACAAGCTCGAGTCTACTGGTGCTACTAAGTAACCACTTAGCACCAAGAATTCAGCAATTTTCCCATACCATGCTCTCGGGGCTTGCTTTAATCCATAGAGAGCTTTCTTTAACTTGCACACACAATCTGGGTGAGTTGTACTCTTGAAGCCTTCTGGCTGCTCCATATATATCGCGATATAGTTTTCCATGTAAGAAAGCATTCTTTATGTTCATATGTCATAACTTCCAAGACTTGCTTGCTGCAAGTGATAATAAGACTCGAACAGTAGTTACCTTTGCCAATGAGCTAAAGGTTTCTTCATAATCCAGGCCATACTGTTGAGAGAATCCTCGAGCATGATAACACTTCTGACCAACTTTTCATGGGGTGCATGGTAACACTTCTGGAAGAGAATTTCTCTTCCAGAAGTCATTCTGGAGTAGAAATTCGTTTGGTAAAGACACTTTAGAAGTGCTTCTGAAGTTGAAAGCCGTTTGGTAAAAATATTGAGAATTTCTACTTCTGGTTGGATTTTTTCCCAACTTTGAGAAGCTAAAAATTGTAGCTTCTAAAAAAGAAATCACTTCTTCAACTACAACGGTCTTCACCGACCAACGCCCGCCGCCGCCGGCCTCCGCCGCCCGCCGACCCCTGGCCGCTGCCGACCCGCCGCCCATCGCCCGCAGCTGCAGCCCACCGCCGTCGGTCGTCGCCGCCCACTACCCGCCCGCCGCCGGCCCCCGCAGCCCGCAGCCCACAGCCGGCCTGCCACCCACAGCCGGCCCCGGCTGCCCGCCGGCCGCCGCCGCCCACCGTCGCCCCCCGCGGCCGCCCGCCGCCGTCACCGACCAACGTTCGTCGCCGCCGCCGCCCGTTGGCCGCCGTCGGCCCGCCACCCACCGCCCGCCGCAGCCGCTGGCCCGCCACTCGCCGCAGTCGGCCCGCCGCCCACCGCTGACCACCGCCGGTCGCCGTCGCCCGCCGCCGGTCGCCGACCGCTGCCCGCCGGCCGCTCACCGCCGCCCACCGCCGGCAGCCCGCCGCAGCCCATCGCCGCCCGCCGCCGCAGTCACCGGCCGCCCCCGCCCGCCGCCGGAAATTTTGTTAATAATATTTCAGAAGTAGAAATCAACTTCTGATGGAAAAGTTGAAAAATCAACTTCTACTTCTGATTGAGAAGTTGAAAAATCAACTTCAGCTTCAGAAATGATTTCTGAAGCAGAAGTGTTGCCATGCGCGCCCTCAACTTCTGACCAGAAATTGATTTTTACTTCTCCTCAAAAATAGAAGTTGATTTTTCTACTTATACTCCGAATTGACTTATGATCAAAGAAATTCGTTTGGTAATGGTTGAAAATTTCTATTTTTGAAACATTATTAACAAAAATTTTTGCGGCGACGACGGCGGCGGGCGGCGGTGGTTGGCCGAGGCTCGTGTGATCGAAGAAGTGATTCTAGAGCTGAGAAGTAAAAATTTTTAACTTCTGAAAGTTGGGCAAAAATTCAACCAGAAGTAGAAATCTGACCAGAAGTAGAAAATCCTAGCATAAGTCAATTTCTTTATCAAACGCATTTCTGCTTCGAATTTGATTTTACCAAACGAATTTACCTACTAGGTTGATTTCTGGCAGGAAAATTGAAAATCAAAAGTGTTTTTATGCGCATCCTAAACGTGCCTTATACCTTTCTATTGACCCATCTGGTCGAGTTTTAAGTTTATAAACACATTTGTAAGATATATGACGTACCTCTTTAGGCCTTGGCACCAAGTCTCATGTATCCTTCTTCCTTAATACTTGGATCTTTTCTTCCATTCTTCTTCATGTGAGGCTTCATCATATGTAAATGGTTCAATCACTCCAACATCTTCTGTTAATGCCGCATTTGCATATTTGGGATTTGATCTTCTTTTCCTTGTTAATCTCCTAAGTTGAGGTACTTCCTCTTCATTTTCTTCTATCTAACTTGGTCAAAGCTCCTCTGTCATTGTTGGACATACACCAGTTCTCCATGGACTCTTTGATTTTTCTGGTGACTGTGCTCCTTTTTCTCTTCTAGCTACGGGTACTTCTTCTTCACTTGGGTGATCCTTATCAAGCTCATTATTTTCTTTCATTCTTTCATGAACCTCTTCTTCAAATTGTTTTGAATTTGGTAATTCAGAAGCTTGTGATGACCACCAAGATGATAGCTCATCAAACACCACATTTCTGGAAGTGTAACACCTCTCTGTTGTAGGATCACAACATTTCCACCATTTTCTTTGATTATCATAGCCCACAAATATGCAACGAACTGCTTTCTTGTCGAACTTGTCGCGTAGATGATCTGGCACAAATGCGTAGCATGCACATCCAAATACTCTAAAATGACTTACTGTGGGCTTGCGATTCCATAGCTTCTCATATGGTGACATAAAGTCAAGCCTTGCTTGAGGTAGTCTGTTGATTACGTGTGCTGACATCTTCGTACATTCGGCCCAGAATCTAGGTGGAACATTCTTCGCATGCAACATGCTCCTGCATGTCTCTACCATATGCCGATTCTTTCTTTCGACAACTGTTGAGGCGTATTTGGCAGGTAAATTGGCGACGTATCTTGTAATCTTGCAAATATTGTATAAACTCATTTGATGTATATTCTCCCACATTGTCAGTACGTAGGCACAGTATCTTATTGCCTACTTCATTCTCTACTTTTTCTTTAAACTCCTTAAATTTGTCTAATGCCTCAGATTTTTCTTTCATAAAGTCAACCCAGACATACCTGGAGAAATCGTCGATGAACGTTATCATGTACTTCGACCCTTTGATCGATGGTTGCTTCACTAGTCCAAACACGTCTGAGTGAATGAGTTCAATAGGCATCTTACTTTTGAATGTGGACTTCTCGTATGGAAGCTAATGTGCCTTCCCGTACTGGCATCCAGCATAGACCACGTCCTCTTGAATTTTCAAGCGGGTTAGCCCTTTTAGCATGCCTTTCTTAATCATTACCTTTAACTTGTGGTAGCTTATGTGCCCGAGCCGAACATGCCATAAATTAGGTGCATTGCTCTTTTGAGTTTTGTCCATGTATGCCGTCTGTGCTGACATCACGTAGACAGACTCTAGTCTACGCCCCTCCATAATTGGTGTACTAGTAGATTTCAAATTGCGATACACCTTAACATCTTTTGGACCAAACACCACATAATTGCCCAAGTTTGTGAGTTGTGACACAAACAATAGATTCTTCTTCATTCCTGATACGTGATACACATTTTTTAGTTCAACATGATGTGGACTGAATCGGGGTGTTATCACCATTTCACCAATATGGTAATCGACAACTTTGAGTTGTCTCTAGTGACAACTACACATCCACCGGTGTAATCAAACATATTTGATAGCTTGCCTTCATCTCCGGTCATGTGATTCAAGCACCCAGAGTCAACTATCCAATCACTATTATAATTGATCAATTTATCACTCACCGTGACGAGGGCCATGGCATCTTCTACCTCAGTGATGGAGCAAGTTGCGAGTTCTTGTTATTCCTCTATGGCAAGATACGCTTGAAAGTCCCACTCCTCTTCACTATCATTCTCCTTTGATGCCGCCACATTTCCTTCAACTATTTTGAATCGACAATTTCTAGCAAAGTGGCCTATTTTGCCACAGTTGAACACTATTTGTTAAGCTTTTTATTACTTATTTCTTTATTGTCATCCTTGTCACGTTCTCAACGAGCTCCCTCTGACCGAGAACTCGTCCTTCATGGTGGTTTTTGCCATCCTCCATAACTTTTCTTCTGTTTACCGTCTCTAATACCTTAATCATTTCTCCTCTGACCCTTGAACCCTTTTTTATTACTAAAGAGAGCTCTTTCATCTTCTTTAACCGAGACCTTAGACATTTGACTATCTAAGGCCTCTTGGTTGGCCAATATATTTTTCAATTCGGTCAGAGTTGGCTCGTTTGCCCATCCACGGGTGGCCGTAACAATACCGATGTACTCGAGCCTTAACTCGTGAATAATAATTCTCCTCATCCTTGTCTCAGAGATGGCCTTCTGAGGTTCTAATTTTGAAATTTCTTCACAAATAGATTTAACTTTGGAGAAGTATTGATTCACCGTCATACTTTGTTGTGACATCGATAATAACTCGTTCTCTAACCTTTGCAACTTGGCGTCGTTCAACCTCACGAATAATGCTGCCAAGTTATCCCACGCCTCCTTTGGGGTCTTTGTACTCTTGATATGCTGCAACAGCTCATCTTCAACAGTTACAGCAAGAACGTAGAGAGACTTATCAGCTTTAATGTTCCATTTTCTCAATTCGGCATCATTCGTTGGTGGTGCGGTGTTGCTGCCGCTAACAATATCCCACAAGTCTTGGCCCAGAAAGTAATACTGTATGCGGCTACTCCAATTGTTATAATTGGAGCTATTGAGTTTTTCGACGCCGCTCACCGAACTTGAGAAATCCGCCATCTGACTTGGATATAATGCCCAGCACTACTTCAAGTAAGTTTGGTCCCCAACCAATCGATCACAATCCCTGACTGTACTTTGGCAAAATTTCGGTGCGCTCCGATTCGATCGCCATATCACGAACAATGGTCCCTGACCACTTGTCTTCACGTATCACACTTTGGATATGGTCCCTGCAAACTGGGGCCTATGAGTTATGGGTCCACAACGCTTCTGCTGCGCTGCTCTGATACCAATTGTAGAAATCAGACTTGAATTACTATTTCTCAAGATAGCAAGATAAACATCTTCACTATTTGTAAAAATTATTAATTACAATCACACGGTATGCTCACTTTTCTCTCTACACTCACAAACCCCCAATACCAGACTTTATGCTTTTCTCTCTAGACGTCTACAGACACCAGCAGAAAATACTCTCTGCTCACGTCTCTCTCTCTCTCTCTCTCTCTCTCTCTCTCTCTCTCTCTCTCTCTCTACAAACCACCCACTATATGCTAAAAGACCACGCATACAAGCTTAATAATAATGTCTATTTATTGAAAAACTTGCACCGCCTAAGGGACTCCAATATTTGCCGACTTTGTGTGAACACATGAAGGAGTCACCGACTTCAAAATGTAAAGGATGCTGCAACCTTTTGTCTTCAAGCCAAAGTCCCATGTTGACCAAAGATACACGTTTACTGCATATTGCCTCCTTCCAATATGAACAAAGAGAGTTGCCGCAAGTTTACTTCAAATTGGCTTCTTCTTTTGACTTTTTGACAAAGAATTCGCCACATGTTCATGTTAGGTGTTGAATTACAACAGCATAGGCACCAATGCCTTGGGGTCCTTGGCCTCGGTTTTTTTTTTTTTTTTGGTTAGAAGAAAGCCATTTCATTTCATCATGAGCCCAATGACTACTAAAAGAGGCTTCGGCACATACAAGATTCCACATGGTTTCGGGAGGGTTAACGACCCAATTATAGGGCAAAGATTTGCACTTTTGGGCCTTAACAATCCAGTCTGCTACCTGATTTACTTTCCTATTACAATGGGCCAAAAGAACATTTGGAAGATGGGCCATTAGGAGGGTGCATTCAGTAACAAGAGAAGTGGCATCCCATGGAGCAATATCTAATCCTAAAAGGCCATTAACCAAAGTCAAGTTGTTAGATTCCAGTAAGTACTTCATTTTGCCTTCCTTCCTTCGTGCATAAAGTAGCTTTAGGGTTTCAAGACAAGCAAGGGTTTCAACATTCATAACTGAGTTTGCCTTCACCAACTTAGCAAATCCATCCATGAACCTCCCCGAAAAATCGCGACAAACACCAGTGATGGCGCCTTCCGTTGAACCTTCGATGTAAGATCCGTCGATGTTCCATTTCAAGGTCCCTTTCGTTGGTGGTTGCCATAAATCTTGTGAGTGGTTGTCCTTTGAGCTGATGTTCTTCTCTGATTTACTCCATTGACTTATATTCTGGTACATAGCCATAGCAGAGCTCACGAGTTGCTGCGGATCTGGGGATTGACTTCGAAAAATGAAGTTGTTCCTCCATTTCCATATGTACCAGAGAACCACCGTGAGCAAATCAAAAGCTACTAAGGTACTTTTGAAATTTACTAGCCATTCTTCAATTCTGGTGAGTCCTTGACTGGATATTTGAATATGCAGGGCCGGGTTTGACCACACCTGATTTGTCCATGGGCAAGGTAGGAATAAGTGCTCGGTTGTTTCAACCTGCTGATTGCATAGACTGTAGATAGGTTCTTGAACAATCTTCGTTTTAAATAAATTCTCCTTGGTTGGTAAAGCATTTTGACACATTCCCCATAAGAGAAATCTGATTTTTGGAGTAGTTTTTGCCTTCCAAATCTTTGTCCATAGTTTCTGAGGCCTCTGATACGAGGTAGAAGCTGGAGTTGCAATCTGTTTCTCGGATTCCTCCTCAATCTGTTGTAACCGTTCTTAATCGTATAGGATCCTGATCTAGTATTGTTCCATACCAATTTATCCTCTGTTAATTGAGACCTCGGCGGAATTGAGAGGATTTCATTGGAGGTGTGTTCATCAAATAAAGCATGTAGGGTCTGTGTGTTCCATGTTGAATTTTCCTTCTGTATCAGATTAGCTACCTTCTCTGGTTCTCCTCTATTTGATGGTCCACCTATCACTCCTCTAGGAAGCCATTTATCCTCTCTAATTCTTATTTTTTTCCCCATTTCCAACTGACCACATAACGGAGGGGAGAATAGCATCTCTACCCATTACAAGGCTTTGCCACCCCCAAGATGGTCGCGTCCCCTTGCCTGCATGTTTGAAATCACAATGAGGGAAGTAGAGTCCTTTAAGTACCAGACTCCATAAGGATGTTGGGTTATGAATCATTCTCCATGCTTGTTTCCCCAGCATTGCCTTGTTAATAGTTATAAGGTCTCTAAAGCCCAGTCCTCCATTATCCTTTCTAAGTTTTAGCACATTCCAATTTCTCCAATGCAGCCCTGATTTGCTTTCCTCATTTTTCCACCAAAAGGCAACAATTTTCTGCTCTATAGCATGACAAATAGAGATAAGAACTTTGAAGATGGACATAGCGTAATGTGGGATAGCTTGAACCACCGCTTTAATGAGAATTTCTCTCCCTGCTTTGGGTATTAATTTTTCTTTCCAGCCTTCTAACTTCCTGTTGACTCTCGCCATAATCCACGCAAACATTTGCTTCTTTGACTCGCCCCAATCAGAAGGAATTCTCAAATATTTGTCGATTTTTTTCTAAAATCGGCACTCGCAGCTCAGCAGCCATATTTCGCCTCAATCTCTGTGGGCAATCTCTACTAAAGAACATCCCAGACTTATTCAAATTAATTGCTTGACCCGAGGCATAGTAGTATTGATTCAAAATTGCAGCTACACTTTGACACTCTTTTATCGCCTTGGCCTCGGCTTTGATGGATTTGACTTGGGCAATGGCACTACTGGGTCATGGGCCCGGAGGCCAGGGACCCAGTACCTAGGAATGAGCATTAGGATTCCCATGCCCAAGCGCATAATTTCTAGTCATATTGTGAAAATTGGTTTTTAATTTTTTCAAAGAGAAAATCATTTTCTTTAATTTAAGCATAGATTTCCCGGTGACTCGAAAAAACATTTTTCCTCCACTCATTATCTTAAACGATCCAAATGGTGCGCTTCTACCATTTTGCATTGACCCAAAATTCACATCGTGCGATCCTAACAATTCGGATAGGGAATCCCAAGTAATCACAAATCGGACGACGATACGATTTAACGACATGAAAAAACATCATCGGATTGTTAAGACGTTTCCATTTCGTCCGAAACGTGATAATTCCGTCGATTAATTGGGAGCAGCAGCCTCTGCGAAAAGGATTACTTTTGTCCGTTCTATTCAAGTGAAGTCGTCGTCGTCGTCTTCGTCTTCGTCTTCGTCTTCGTCTTAATTTGTTAATTAGCGGTGGTCGTCTTCGTCTTCTTCTTAATTTGTTAATTAGCGGAGGTATTTCTATGAACGTGCGTCAGGCATTAGAAGATGTTTCTCGGCAACAGTTGCATCAAATATATTGGCTATGCGTTGCGTCGGACCAGGAGTACGGGACAAAATAATACTTCTTAAAAAGCATAGAATCCTTCGATAAAAAAAAAGAATAAAAATCATAGAATACCTCTTTTTCTTAAGAAAGGAAAAAAATAAAGGATGACAAAAATAAAAAAAAATAAAGGACGAAAATATTTTCTAGCCAACCAAATCAAGTGAAGGGATCGTCTGCCCTTCCTTCAGAAGGCCATACCCTGTCCTTGGAATCCGAGCCGTCTATGTTATGAATGCACGGCCCAGATTATTACTAAAAAAATAAAAATAAAAAAAAAATCTAAAAAGTTACCCCATAAAAATAGGAGATTTAGGCCGTCCGTCTAAAGATGGACGGCCCGGATCTCAACGGTAGATGATCCGGATCCATCAGATCAAACCCTTCTTTGAGATTGATATGGCTACTTCAAGCCTTTATTTGATTTTTTTTTTCCAAATCTTTTGACACTTTATCAATTGAGTCCATCTGATTGATTTTAACCGAATATCGCTGATGTGGACATCGGACGTCGTACATGGCATGGCCGATGCTGACGTAGATAATTTTTGTAATATTTATGTAAAAATACTAGGAGTTTTTTTTTCTTTGTTTTTCATTCTTCTTCTTTTGGGCGAGGGTAGCAGCCCTCACCAGTGGCTGACGAGAGTCGCCAGCCCTCATAATGGCCATGGAGGGTCGGGTCGACTGGTGACCCTCACCATTTTTTATAGAAAAAAAAAAAGAAAAGAAAGGAAGAAAGAAAAATAAAAAAGTAAAGTAAAAAAAAATGTAACATAAAATATAAAATATTATAAACATAAGTTGGGGTCGTCCTAAGTTGCACCACTGACGTCCAAGTCAATAATTTCTGATTAAAATTAATCGAATAGACTCAATTGACAAATTGTTAAAATATTTATGATTCAATTGAAAAAATTGAAAATTATAAGATTTTTTTGGTCGAAACGAAAAGTATAAAATTGAATTGGTCAAAATATAATAGATTTAGAATTTTTTTTTTTTTAAGGATAAGAGTGGTCCCTTTTTCTGTAACGCTTCTTGCCCATTTCCTAGAAATTTCGCATATATAACTTATGAAAAAGTTATTCCATATGGTCCCGATACTTTATGAGCTCAATGAATTTGAGCCGTCGCATCGATTGGTCCTGCGTAGGATTCACATGATTCAACGGCTGTTATTCACCGGGCTCAAGTGTAATCGTTCCTCGGAATTATTGCGTACGAATTAGAGATTAGAGGAGATGACAAAAAGAAAAAAACAAATTAGAGATTAGAGGCGACAAGAAAGGGAAAGCAACGACAAGTTAATTAGAAAGAGAAAAAAGAGGGTAAAGGAGAGAAACGGACTCGCTGACTTGACCCGGACGTAGAAAATGGACAACTTGCTAAAGAAAAGTTGGAGACTTTCGTTAGCTGGCAAGCACCGATACTCTTTTGGAGACTTTCATGCCGTGTCGTATATACTTCGATACCCATCGACACTCTTTGACATACGATCGACATGTGGTCAGCGCTCTAGACACGCCAGCGACACGTGAGTCCAGCATTTTAATACGTCATTTCGACATGCACGAGATCAATTTTAATCATTTTTACTATTATGGATCAAAATGTGAATTTATCAAAAATATATGTACTTAAATCATATATCCAACCATCCCAAAATTGATATACCTAGTCAGCCAAAAATAAAATAAAATCGTGAATTCCCAACATAAGAAAAAGAATAAACTCACATGTGTGTGTATCATGTATATAATATATATTTAATATACATGCCCCAACGTGTCGAAATTCTCTATTTTTTAAATAATGTGTCGGCGTGTCGTATCGTATCGTATGGTGTCTCATGTCGGTGTTGGTGTTAGTGCTACTTAAATGAAGAGTGGACCCAACCATCACCACCACCGCCGCCCCCACCAAACCACGCACACACACACAACACCCCCCCCCCCCCCCCACCCCCCCCCAAAAAAAAAAAAAAGAACAGAAATACTTATTCAATGTACTTTATATAGAAAGGCCATGTTAATGATTTTTCTCGGGGCACTTGTTAAATATATTTAAAGAAATATTTTCACTTTTGTCGGACTAATCACACATAGCACGAAAAACATGATTTATGCAATTTCCAATGTACCTTCTATGCATATATGACACATGGGTGATATTTTCTCAAGAGGGTTATTAGCCTGCAGTTGCAGTATTATCAGTTATTTATGATTACATATATAATCTCCCAATCATTGAGTGTTTTATGCAAAATACACGGCAATAGTGTATAGAACTACGGCTTAAATTGTACTGTCCTTGACAGTAGTACTACGAGGAAATCATTTCTCTTTTCTTTGTTAGTTTCTTAATAAGGGTCTCAAGAGCACAACTCCCTTTTTTTTTTTTGACAAAATCCTATCTGGAAAGGAAAACATAAATGGACAACGGAAGAGCAGTTATATCTATATATTAAACGAAGAAGAAGATGAATGTGAAACTCCCTTGAATCTGTCTTGTCTCTTGTGTGAATTGTGAAGCATAAAAGGACATCAACGTGTTGCCGGGGGTGTTGACCAAAGTCAAGTCGCATGACCAAAGTCAAGCATAAAAGGACATCGACTATGAAGCCAAATGCACCGAGTGGACCCGAACCGAGATCACTCGGTATATAAATAAATAGATGGATTAGCTTGTGGCAAAATTACATCATACACGCAGACAACTCAGCTTTGAAGCTCATCGAGTGAGTGACTCGACTCGACTCGACCCCATCATGCAAGCACGCATTGCTTCCGTCCTTAACCATTTCGAAATTCTATTACTTGAATATTTCTTACAGACGAGTAGTGTTGAATACGTTTTTTAGTCATGTCAAGTGCAGATATTGTGTGTTCCTTTTGGGACAACCGGTTGCATGACTAGCTGCTGTTTTGTTTTGTCTTGATTTTGAACGGGGGAGTAGGAAAAGAGAGAGCCATGGAAGTCATCAGCAATGGGGTCCGATCGATCCACAGCCGTTCCGATCAAGAGACGGGGAATCGCGACCCCAAAATAAGAGCAGTTAATCTGGGAGGCTGGCTGGTCACAGAAGGATGGATCAAGCCTTCCCTCTTTGATTCAATCCCCAACAAGGACTTTTTGGTATCGTGCCACACGTGCTTGCGTTAGTGTTTTCATCGCTTTTTTTTAATTGATGAGTCGTCTGGTTTCCACAATTTTTTGCGTATAATGGTAGGATGGGACTAGACTTCAGTTCAAATCGATGACGGTCGGGAAGTTTCTCTGCTCAGAGTCCGGAGGCGGAAGCCGGGTAGTCGCCAACAGCACGGGGACCAGTGAAGTTTCCAAACGCCCAGCAGGTTTCGGTTCCGATTGGGAGACATTCAGGGTGAGTTAGCTTTAAGCAGACAATTAACCTCAGGCTTGGCAAACTCATGACGTTAGTCCGACGGTTAAACAACGAACTTGTACAAGTGATAATATAAATTCCATGTTTGGGCTACCGCCGTCTGGGTTCCGGCTCACGTCTTACACGGTCGGGATTTTGGTGGGAGTTATCTCACTGGGACTAACATTGAACAACGTCGGTCGGGATTTTGGTGGAGTTATCTCACCGGGACTAACATTGAACAATGTTGGGGACCGGACCGACGCAATTACAACGTAACCTGTCAGTAAAGTAGAACTCAGATTGTTCAACTAGGAATAAAGTGTCATTTTCAGAGAAGATCATCTCGTTCCATTCAGAGCTGCAGATGTTTTGCTGTGTTTTGTGGGTGTAGCTGTGGAGAATCAGCGAGACGCTCTTCAACTTCAGGGTCGCCAACAAGCAATTCGTTGGCCTCGACTCTGGCGGGGACGGGGTCGATCTGGTGGCTACTTGTCAATCACCAGGAGCACCAGAAACCTTCGAGATTGCGAGAAACCCGGACGATCCAAGCCGCGTTAGGATCAAAGCTTCCAATGGCTTCTTCTTACAGGTCATCATCAATCTCTTTCCATTCCCTATATCCTTTACACAAGACTAATGCTGGATCTATTATTAAAGACTGGTTGAGAAACTACTGCATGATCCGCCAGAACTAGTCTTCTGAATTGGACGTTAATCACGGTCCACTTATTTGATGGGCCAACTCGGTTACGGTTCTCGCCCGTCGCGTCATTTTTACCGAATTCAGTAGATTGAGATTGTTCTCTACGCGTTAGGCATGTTAGATTGAGAGCGAATAAGAAAGAAGAGCGGTCATGGTAGTATAAACTGTTTTCGCAGGTGAGGACGGAGGAACGAGTGACGGCTGATTATCGACCCGACGAGAGCGATGCGTGGGGAGAGGAAGACCCGTCTGTGTTTGTCATGAGCTTCACCAAAAGATTGGAAGGCGAGTTCCAAGTCACCAATGGTCTCGGACCACAAGAAGCCCCCAAAGTCATGAGGGTAAGTAACTATGAAATCCGTCAAAACAAACTGGGCATAGCTTTAGATGAAAGGGATTGAATTGATAACAGGAACATTGGAGTACCTTCATAGTGGAAGACGATCTCAAGTTCGTCGCGGAGAATGGATTGGACACCGTGAGAATTCCGGTAGGTTGGTGGATAGCAAGCGACCCGAACCCTCCGCCGCCTTACGTCGGTGGTTCCTTGGCCTTTCTGGACAGCGCCTTCTCTTGGGCGGAGTGAGTCCATCACCACCGTCTTCTCCTCATCTTATCAGATCCGGACGCAATTCGCAGCATGTCATTCGAAAGTTTCTTACCTGCAGGAAGTACGGGTTGAAGGTCATAATTGACCTGCACGCAGCACCCGGTTCCCAAAATGGCTGGGAGCACAGCTCGTCAAGAGATGGTTTCCAGGAATGGGGACACACAGACGACACCATCCAGCAAACCCTCCATGTCATAGAATTCCTAACCTCGCGGTAATCGCTTAACTTGCGGTTCGAACCCTATTCCGAGTGCTAGGGATGTGATTTCGATTTCCGCCTATGCAGGTACGCCAAGAGCCCGAGCCTTTACGCCGTCGACCTCTTGAACGAGCCGCTCGAGCAGACGCTCCCTCTGGAGACCTTCGCCAAGTACTACAGGGCCGGGCACACCGCCGTCCGCAAGCACTCCCCCACGGCTTACGTGATCATGTCGCGAGTGCTCGGACCCTCCGGCCCCGAGCTGCTGCTCCCCGTGGCGAGCGGCCTGGACAGGACGGTGGTGGACATGCATTGCTACCTTATGTTCAGGACGAAATTCGGCACCGTCCAAGAGAACCTCGATTACGTATACCGGGACAGGGTTGCCCAGCTGGACCGCGTGACTACATCGGATGGACCTCTCACTTTTGTCGGTAAAGTTCAAACTGGTAAAATCAGATTAGCGTGCTAATTAACGTTCGTGATTTGCTGATGCAGATGAGAGCGACGTGTGAAAATTGCAGGTGAATGGGTGGTGGAGTGGACGGTGAACGGAGCAACCGAAGAGGAGTACCGGAAGTTTGCGGCGGCTCAACTGGAAGTCTACGGTAGAGCCACGTTCGGATGGGCCTACTGGACTCTCAAGTGCGCGCAAGACCATTGGAGCTTGGAGTGGATGATCAAGAATGGTTACATTAAGCTTTAGACGTTATCGTTCAGATTTTCCAGTCCCGTTTCTAAAATTAAAAAAATGTGCCGTTTAATATTTAAATAAATGCACTGCTTTTTTGGCAAAACCGTTGTTACTGAAGAGGAATTTCTCGGTGTGTGCCCATTATCGAAGATGCGAGATTTGGTGATCGACCGACGTACGAGCTTTAATACCGCAACAGATCCGTCTTCGAGGAAAAAGCCAGTATCTATAAATTATAGATAGTTGATTCACTTTTCAGATTTATTTTACTTGCTTTGTGGGATTTTTATGTATCTGAAGCTATGTACTATTTTCTTTCCATGAAAGGAAGTTAGCCCATTTCGACAAAAAAAAAAAAAACTTTCAAAATCTCCTATTTTAAGTGTTTCGTGAAGGCTTTTTAGTTGGGTAATACGAGTCATGAGATCGACTCTCGTAACTTGTAATAGACTTGTTTTAATATATGAAGTTGCACAACTCTTTGTTCCATGTAACCCTTATATTGAATTGCCAACCTGAATTATAGCGGCTTACTAATTTTTGTTATACCAATTACCAACTAGTTTCGGGTTGCCGATCCTCATTAAACTCACTTACCCAACATTTAAATGTTTCTTTTACTCTACGAATTTTTCTGCTTAGGCATCAACTTTTATTTGTCCTGGTTACAAACTCCTTATATTTACGAACTCTTTTTAGTGATTAGTGAATACCAATATAAATTAGCACCCACTCATGGGTAGCTCAGTTGGTTAAGGCGCACTTGGGATTGTGTGGTTAGGCGCACTGGTCCCAGGTTCGATTCTCCATCTGAGCACCTGTAATTTAAGTGGGGGGTCATGGCGGTGGGTTGCTATGCTAGTCTTCCTCGAGGAATAGTCGAGGTGCGCGGAAGCTATATATATATAAATTAGCATGAATTACCAACTCTTATTTGTTCGTTACTCAGTAAAGGCTGACAAGGGGAAAAAAACATTGGCAAGTGGCTCATATTAGAAACGTGAACGGAAGCTAGATGTAACTTATTCGAGAAAAGAAAAGTCACACATATAAAGTTGGTAATTTCATATAATAGTTGGTAAAAATTGAAGCAGTTAGTAAAAAAGTAGGAAAAAAAAAGGTTTGTAAACGATAAGAGATTTTTTCATTTATTAAAGAAAAGAAAAGTTTGTAATTAAAATAATCATATAAATATTAGTAACTAATTCAAATAAGAGTTGGTAATGCAAAATTAGTTAGAAGCTTAATTGGAAAAAGATTGATAATTTCTCTAATTGATGTTAGTACTTTCAAAAATGAGTTGGCATGTCAGAACAACTCGGTACCCTAATGGGATAAAAGCTAGTACGTCTTACATTAAAGATAACTAAATTCATAAAAGAGAGGATATTTATAACAGTACCAAGAAAGATCAACAAAAGCTAGTAAATGATAACAAAATTTGACAAATTGAAAAAACAAATAAGTGTCGGTAAATACCTAAAGTGAACTTCGTATTTTTTTGAAAAAAAAAAGTGTTTAGGGACGACATTGAACACAAAAAGAGTGGTCGTTAACTAAAATACTAAATAGACGTTAGTGAGTTGGTAATAATTCTAAAAAAAAGTTAGGAACACAAAATTAAACGATAATTTAATAAAAAAGATTAGTAATCACTCTCTCACAATGTCAAAGGTTTGAGCGATGTGCCTCGGATATTTGATTCATAAGTGGAGTGACTTCGGTGCAGTTGTTGATGACTTTCAGAATTGTTGAAAGGAAGATAGCAAGAAATGGAGGAACAGAATTTACATATAGTACGATCCAGACGGTAATCCCTAGCAATCATGATCAAGATTGAACCATTATAGATCGTAGAATTAATTCAAGAGAAAAAAAGTATTCAAAAATTTGTTAATGTAGCATTTTCACATAATTATTTAAATAATAAATTTAAGATTAAATTGACAAAATTCGAAAAAGTTTAGGATTAAACAAGACGAATTAAAATATCAAAATCAAAAAAAAAAAAAAAACCACGAATTGAGCCTCTCTTCGTTCAGAGTTCACCAGTCTTCTCTCTCTCCGCCGGAAAAGATGCACGGCCGGCCTCGGACGTTGCCGAAGACGGAAGATGCGGCAGCATCAGCCGCCAAAGCTCAGAAGCGACGAGCTCTTCAGTGCAAGTTTCTCTCTTATCACCACAACCGCATGTACTCTCTCTCGCTGAATTTTTATCTCGCTTCTGTTCTGTCCTCAGTTGCGAGATCGAAACCGTCGCACGAACGGAACGGTCACTTTCGATCAGGGTTTTTGACTTGATTGTAATGCGATGTTGCTCGCAGATACACGAAGGAGGCTCTCGCCACCAGCGCGAAGCTCCTGGAGACCAATCCCGAGTACTACACCGCTTGGAATCACAGGAAGCTCGCGGTTGAGCACAACGTCAAGGAGTCTGAATCCTCTCCGCAATCTGTGCAATCCATCTTCCTCGAAGAGCTCAAAGTGGTGCGTTCTCTGTTGTTCTAGACTTTTTAGGATGTTTCTAGAGGGTTCGAAGTGATCGTGTTGCTTGTTCCACATCTGAGTTTTTCATTGCGGCTCCGAGACTTAGTTTGATACCTCAAAATTTCTCCTTTTGAGGTTAATTCGCAGCGAATTTCAAGCATTTTCGACCCAAAAAAAAAAAAAAAAGAGAAGGTTAATTCGCAGCGTAATGCTTTAGCTATTCATAGCATTGTAATTCTCCACCTCTTGTTTGCGATATGGGGTTGAGGCTGTAAGATTTGCTGCTATTAGGAATCAGGATTGCAGAATTTGTCTCTTACTCAATCTTCAATGTGATTGTCTATTCTTGCTAGCTCTAGGAGCAGGTCTACATATGCCTAGCCTCTTTGGCTTTCTTCAGACTAAGCTACAGTTGCAGTTATTTCTCAACAGCGCGTGACTTGGATTTGTATGAATGATTAATGTAGATCGAGAATGCGCTCAGACAGAACTTTAAATCTTATGGAGCATGGCATCATCGAAAATGGGTGTTGTGCAAAGGTCGTTCATGTTTAGATCATGAATTATGACTTTTGGATCGGTTTCAGAAGGTCGATCCTCGAAATTTCCATGCATGGAATTACAGGAGGCGGCAAATTTCATTCTGCAGTAAATCATGATAAGCTCATCAATCTTATTTTCTCTTCTTTCAAAATTTACTGCCAGATTTGTGGCAGCACTGCTGGGCAAATCCATGGAGGATGAGCTGCAGTATACAGAAGATTTGATAGGAAACAATTTCAGTAATTACTCTGCTTGGCATAATCGAAGGCGGGCTTGTAAGCTCTCCGTGCTGCTTATGTTGGTTGTTATCAATTGAACTGCTAGGAAGGTCGTTTATGGACTTTAACTGGACGCATGATATAATGAATGGTGGCATCACTTGTTTTAGCTGACTATTTGTCCAAACTTGTAAGGAATTTCTCTCTTTTGTGATAGGGACTGTGTCACTCCCTTGCACTTCATATGTGTTAGGTAATTATTAGAATGCCGAGTTATTACAGTGGTTGTTTTTTGAGTATGAACATTTGATCCTCAAAATTAACCCCATAGTTTATTGTTGTTCTGTGCATCTACATTGTGAAAGTTTCTCTGCCTGTTATGCATATTAGAGGGAGAAAAACAATTATGTGTTGATTTTAATTTCAGTTTTCCGAGCTCGTGACCTCATCTCTCACCTGGCATAGAGATTTTAGCAGTATGCTATTGTCAGAGATACTGAAGGAAAAAAAAAAAAAAACAAGAGTCGTCTTCTCAAGATATTATATTCAAGGAGTATGAGTTTGTACTGAATGCTTTATATACTGACCCTGACGATCAAAGTGGTTGGTTTTACCACCTTTGGCTTCTTGATCAAACATTCAAAGCCAAGGCTCCTTTGCTTGTATCTGCTTGGCCTGTTCGTGGATCTGATCACGTTCTGTCAGGAAATGTGTTCCTTGGGGATCATCCTTTGTCTTCATTCTCTGAGTTTACTGTTGCTTTGGAAGATTTCCTGTTGTCCTGTATTTCAATCAGACCGTCGAAGGTGTAAACTCGTCAACAGTTACCATTCAATCTACATTTGTTCAGAATGAAGATGCTGCATGGAAGCCATTTTCATCTCAGAATTCTCGGGCTTCTAAAGTTTGGGTTGGATATTTTGATTTATCTGGTGTAGATCATCAGTCTTCAGCACCCCATACAGTTGAGGTTAAGCTTGGACATAATCAGGGCATCATGTCTTCAGATCGTCTACAGCGTAGTGTTACTTTTGATTTGTCATTTACAGTAATTGTAAAGCCCTTGGAAACCCATTCTTCTAAAGATGAGAAAGTGGCATGGAAAGAGGACAAGTTTTATGCTTGTGAAATGCATTTGCAAGTAGCCATTCCAAGTCTTTGTTATGATGAAATAGCAGTGGCGAATAAGTATGAGCCAACAACTTCAGATTGGCAGATTGGAACTTTCGCTGAAGAGATAAGTCAAATTAGGAATTTGTTGGCTATCTCATTTAGGTAAACCTGATCCCAAAGCTGGAAAATTGTGCCTTTGGTGTGACTGCAACTCTGATTAACTAATAATCTGTCTATTATGCTCGTTCCATTTTTCGGCAAAAAATCACACTGGTAAGACTATTGATGGCTCATGATGCAATGCCATTTCCATATGCTACGAAAACTGTTCATACTGAAGAAGTTCTTGGACTATACAGTGAGCTATTGAAATTGGACCCATCTCACTCTCTATACCATAAGGATGAGAGAAGCTTAGTTTTGTTGCAACAGGTAACCTACTCTTTCTTTGAAATAGATCTTCCAAGAAAAGCATGTCTTTTCTTTCTCAGTGATGGGAGGCTGCATATGCATTTGGATCTTTGAAGCAGACTGTAGTTTTGTGTGTGTGTGTGTCATTGCCTCATTGCTTATGTGATACTGTTGACAAAATTATGGAAAAAGGATGGAAAAAGGAATAATAATGTAATCGGACTTTGAAACGTGTAATCACTTTCTTTTAGGATCAATTTGCCCCACGAAGTTGTTATAGGTTTCTGGCAAATTCCTTTCAGGATATAACAAAGTCACGGCGAGAATACTGGATAGCAATTCCAGTAATTCTCCTAAAACTCTTTGCGAAACAATGAAAAAATGACTGTCTCTCTTTTTTAAGAAAAACGTAGAATGAAAGTTGATTTTTTTAAAAACTGAACAGAATTATCTATTTATAAAACTAATAAACACACCTTTTGGTGTGTAAACTGTCCATGTACGAACGCACCTATTCATGTTCGAAATATCGCATCAGTTCGTGTTCAGAACATCGAACCAATTCATGTCCGAAACATCGCATCAATTCATGTCGAAAAATTGCAATTCTAAAATGACCGTTCGTGGAGATAACAGTCATTTGGACACAACTGTTCGTAAGTGACAACCGTCGTTCAGACATAATCGTTCGTGTCCGAACAGTCACAATTAATTAAAAAATATATATAACATAATCATAAAATAATTTATTTATTTAGAAATAAAATAAATAAAAAATAATAATACGGAATTCGTTCGCGACGCGCCAAGTGCGCACCCGCACATGGGTATAGCGGGGTCTAGCCCATTTGCCCATTTCTTTATTTTGAAAGACTAAAATAGCCTTCTAACTAATAAAGAGACTTGCACCCTTCTTTTTATCCTATGTGGGATTAAAAAAGGCAACATTTTTTGTTTGTTTTACAAACAAACTTCAACAGATACTTCATTGCAAAAGTCATAAGACAAGAAGCTGGAGTTCGTTGGTATATAGTATAGTCTATGACGTAAAGGTCCTCCTGTCAACCATTTGGGTTCTCTCTCTTTTCTTTTCTTTTTTAAAGTGTCACCAAGGTGAGTTTAACTTGTTTCTAGCGTTGGAATTAGTGTTTCCCAAGGATATATCTTATCCACAAGATATTGTGAAGGGATGCCATCTTTGCACTATATTAGGCAATAAATTTCATTTTTTTTCCGCAAGATAAGAATTTCGCAGTAGCATTCGGGAGGTGTGCACAAGTTTCAGTGGGACAGTTGTTTGAATGTGTGGACGAGGATTACCCTGTTTTTTTTTTTTTTGGGTAAGGAGGATTACCCTGTTTGTTCCGTGCTACTGTGAATGAGAATGAAATGAGCTAAGAGATAATGTTTTTATAATTCTTTAAATGATAGTGCGGCTGCTTCCCAGCCGGGAGACGCTGTTGAGGCACTGCTTTTCCTATGGAAGCATCACCTCGTCCGGTACTCATGGACCCATATGTGTACGTCTGAATAATCTGTCAATATGTCGAATGGGATCATTTGATAGACTGTTATGGGTTCAAATGCTAGACCTTAGTGACTACGAACTTCATTCAATTGAAGGTAAGACATTTGCTGGAGTTTCTTATTTTTTATTTTCTATATTTATTATTATCTTTTATCTTTTTATCTTTTTTTTTAGGGGGGGTGTTGTTGTGGTTGGGCCTAATTTTTGTTTGCTTAGGTGATATAAGCGACACATTCATTATCTTTGTGCAGGCCACCCAAATTTGATATACTTTATTCAGCAGATATTTACACAAAAGGGAGGCTGTGCTAATATGAAATAACTTGTGTTATTTTTCCTTTGAAAAAGTCCCCAGGAGGAAATTCTTGTAGGTCATTTAAACTACACACATTAATGTAAATCTGAACGTCATCTGCTGAATAAAGTATTATCAAATTTGGGTGGCCTGCACAAAGATAATGAATGTGTCGCCTATATCACCTAAGCAAACAAAAATTAGGCCCAACCACAACAACAGAAAGAGTTAGCTTTGCGCTGGTTCTGTTTCAGGTCTGGAGGCTATGCAGCTTCTCCCTTGCTTGAACCTGGGAAGAAACAAACTGCGGAGTTTCACTGCGCTGGACCCTTTGAGATATTTGAAATCCTTGAAGGTGCTGAATATTTCTCACAATGAGATAGGGTTACATTCTATAGACACCACGCGCTACTTGTGCTCTGCTTCTCCTCTGTCCCATAATGGAGAAATTACTTGGAATGGTGGTGATTTTTCCCCTGAAGATGCCGATGTGACAAAGACGAACTACTGGGAAGCTGTTACAGTGTTCAAAAGTTTGGAGTTGACACGACTCGATATTGTAGGTAATGCAGTCGCCAATGAAACGTTCATGTCATTTTTGCTGAAGATTCTGCCCGAGCTACAATTTCTGGATGGTCAGAATTTGCCTCGAATCTGAAATTACTCACTCATACTTCTGGATTTTCTTGCTTTTGCCATTTTTTCTTTAGGCACACTACATCTGCCGATCTCTTGTTGTTTACTCTTGAGTCATTGGGACTTTGCTGTAGGTATCCATCCATCCATCCAAGCGTACCTTCTTCGGTTTCTTTTGGCCTTTTGCCTTCTGCCTCTGACATTCTTTTCCGTGATATCAGTCATTCCTACTCATGGGTGTTCTCAATGACGAAATTTAACAATTCAAACAATTTAAGGGGTCTGACCCAAAAAAAGAAAAGAAAAACACAATTTAAGGGGAGGGAGATTACAGCACATTATATGGGAGTTTTTTTTTTTTTTTGGGAAGTGCGACGTTTGGATGGGCCTATTGGACTCTCAAGTGCGCACGAGAATGGTATAAATCGCAAGACTCTTCTTTGTTGAGTGATCCTAGTCATGACTCATGGGAGTCTCACGACTTATCATAGATTTGTAAAATACTGATTCTTATACTGAGTTACCACTGTCATTCATCACATAATTTACAGCCGATTAAAATTTGTTATTTCTTCTACGAAATTAGCAACTTAAATTATAGTGAGTTGCCCATTTTTGTCACATTGTTTTCCTAACGAGTTTTGGTCTGCCAACTCTTATTCGAGTTGGTTATCGGTATTTAGTTATTTGTGTTAATTTATCAATTTTTCTGTTTACTTATTGACTTTTGTTTGTTTCGATTAACAACCCCCTTATATTTACTATTTTTTTTTCAGAAACTGTTAATGTAAATTACCATGAGTAAATAACCCGCTTTTTTTCCCTCATTAAATTACTGCCCAACATTGAATTATCAACTCCAATTAAATTACCCACGAACGAACATGCATTTGGAAACTCAGTGGAATCCACGGGGGGCTGAAATTGACAGTGTGGTACTATTACAGCCTTTATGCACGCATCATTAGCTTTTTGGGCAATGCCCTTTTAGTGGGGAACACTAATTACTAAATCAAAAAAGAACTCATTTGGAAACATTACTGTCAACCGCAGTTGGATTTGATGATGGTTTTCTAAGCAAGAAGGTATGTATGATTTCACAACTTGATATGCTGACGCCTGTAGGCTCTAATGAAGTTTATATTTTCGCTAAACTCGGCCACTCAACTTAGATCCCGAAATCTCTCATTCATCGTATTGACCTTTACGAATGTGTAGGAACAACATGAAGACGATACTACTCATTAATAATTAAGTCGTGGACATCGGACACCTAGCCCCGAGGTTAAGGGTGCGAGTGGGGGACACCAACCAAGGTTCGATCGTCAATAAAAGCGAAAGAAAGAAAGAAAGATACACCCATCAAATGCCTAAAAAGTTACTAGGACCGAATCTAGCTTGGAGCAATTACTATATATGCCTGCCTGGTAGGTGTCAAGCACACACACACAATCGTTTCCTCCTATAATTAGGGCAAGATATTTTGCATGATGCTTCCACTGGGTAGGTTTCATAGCATCCAGAAGATAATTAGGGCAAGATATTATTTCGCATGTGACGGTGGGTCACACTATTACTCGTCCTTCTTAGAAGCTGACTTAGGGTGCGCATGAAATCTTGCCAACTTCTCAATTTCCCTGCCAGAAGTCGATCTGGCAGGAAAATTCGTTTGATAAAAATACTGCCGAAGTAGAAATTCGTTTGGTAAAAAAATTGACTTATGGCAAGATTTTCTACTTCTGGCAAGATTTCTAACTTCTGGCAAGATTTTTGAGTGATTTTGAGAAGTAAAAAATTTTCACTTCTCCCCTTGAGAAGTCATTCTCGCGGGACCAGCCGGTCGTCGGCCGCCACCGCCGCCGGTCGTCGGCCGCCGCCGGTCGCCTCTGCCACCGGTCGCCGGCCGCCGGTCGCCGCTGCCGTCGGTCGCCGCCGCCGCCGCCGGTCGTTGCCGCCGGCCGCCGATCGCCCGTTGCCGCCGGTCTCCGATCGCCGCCACCGGTCGCCCCCGCCGGTTGCCGGTCGCCGCCGCCGGTCTCTGGTCGCCGCCGCCGGTCGCCGATCGCCGCCGCCGTCGCCAGTCGCCGCCGCCGATCACCGCCGCCTGTTGCCGCCGCCGGTCGCCGCCGCCACCGGTCGCCGCCGCCGTCGCCGGTGGCCGGCCGCGGTTTGCCAACGGTCGAAACATTTTTTTCATAATGTTTCGAACATCGTCTTTTTTAATTGTTATCAAACGCATTTTTCTATCAGAAATCAACTTCTGAAGCAAAAGCTGAAAATTCAACTTCCACTTCAAAGCAAAAGCTGAAAAAATGACTTCCTTGCCAGAAATCATTCTTGACTCCGGCAAGATTTCATGCGCACCCTTAATAAACCATTCACTTGTCCATTCCTAAGAGTGAGCGATGCTCCCAAGCAATGACTTTGTGATGGGCTATTATGAGCAACAACCCATCGACCAAAGCAATGGCGTCTAGAGACATCAACTTCAGCTGAGCTGTTCGTACCTGTGCATTCCCAAGTTGGTATCGGAGCATGATGTCTCGAATTTAATCCCTCACGCCTCCTTTTCGCTCGTTCGTGGGTTGCCTTTCTTTTCTTTTCTTTTTCCCCTTTTTTTCGTTTTTGCAACAGCGGGTCTCGAGTTTAATTCCCCACGCCTCCAAGCATGTAACTTTTCCGGGGTTTCTACTAATCAAGTTCCGTAATATCTTCTGGAGAAGACACGAGAACGTCAATCTCAACATCTTATTGTCACGTCATCAACTCATAAATCCATGCGAAAAATCTCAAGGCTTCATAGTTACATGGCATTCTCGGTCTGAATTATGAGTCTCATAGCGTATTAACTCTAATAAGCTTTTACTAAACACGTGGCTGTCTGCAAAACCCTTTTTTGTTTCTCCACAATCTCTCGGATAGATGGTTGGACGAGCGCCGTGGAGTGAAATTGAAATGGTCAATTTTGCAGATGAATAAAAAGAGCAAAAGGTAACAACCTTTGATTTTTCTAAATGGCACTCACGGGGACCACGTTTCCACAAGCAAGTTGAGAGGCTCGAGTCTTTCTTTCCCTTTTTTTTTTTTTTGGCCTTTCTTTGACATTCGTGAGAGCTTTCTGATCTTGCTCGTTGCTTTGACAGTTTCCCATTATTCATGTGAACTGTTTCAGGTAGAACAGCGTCTTCCTTGACGTCTCCAGCGACGGTTCCGCCCGCAGATCTTCATGCAAAAAAAGAAAAAAAAAAGAAAAAAAAAACTCTTCTTTTGCTGCAGTGGAGACTAGGGTTTCAGACGCCTGCTACAGTTTGAACTTCTGAAGCTTCTGTATCCCTTTAGTTGTACAGATATATGCATACACAATTGATGTTCGAGGTTCCGGAATTTGCGCATGTCCTAACGGAAATTAATGATGATCTCGAAGTTCAAACGAGGAAATTATCGATAGCATGAAAGGGTTGTTACCAAGGCCAATGGGAAGGGGCTGACTCGAGCAGAGCTCAACCAATCTTAAACTTCAACAGAACGCATCTCCTTATAGTGTGCATTACTCTTTTATTAAAAGGCCAAGTTGTAGAAACTTTGCGGGTTGTACATTATCATCTGATTAGATCCTTGAGTTCTTAATAAGCATCGGCCGGGCACAAAGAGCGTCTCTCTCAATAAAACTATCACCTCGCAAGAGAATGAGCAAGCAGCTTCACGTGCACCCTATTAATCACCTCCCGCCGATACAATTAAAGGGCCCAAGAACATAAACGTGTTCGAGGGTCTCAATTCGAAATCGGCGCATCTCTGTATAAACTTTTTTAGCGGCTCTTCTGAGGCGCTCGTTAATCATACTTCGTGAGAAGAAGCCAGTTATTTTCTAACACCCAGATAAAAATAACACGAGGGAGACAACGCTTTTTATGCCCTAGGACACTCGTTAATTAAAAAAAAAAAGGGTGATGAGCGAACTAAAATCACCTGTATATGTGGAACTGTAACGATATTTTATTTGGTCGTTTAATTAGTGTTTACTCGTGTGTTATTTTAAGTTGAGGAGGGTCTGAATTATTAGCGATGGACGAAGCGACAAGTGGGCAGACCAGGGGCCGAGGCAAGGAGGTACAAAGAGGGGGCCCCTTAAATAATTGGATGGCAAGTGCATGCCTTGGTGTTGAAAAAGATTGGCACCACCCTGGCGAATCCAGCCAACTTACAAGTTGCACTCCCTTGCTAAAGTCTTAAGAACATTAAATTTCTAGGGTTTCCTTTTTCCCATTTGTGTTATATTGCCCTCTGCGATGAAGAAGATGCCAATTCCTAGAAACGTTATTGTCCGCATGCAAGAGAGGTAGAAGTCGACGAGTGAGTATAGGAAAATGCTTCTACGACAGTACTATTAAAAATAATACAATCTCAACCGTAGATCCATACACCATCGCTGCGTGTTTTGCATAAAGCACTCATTCATTGGAAGATCGTGTGGTCAGAAGATAACACCTTTCGTGAGAATATGATCTTTAAGAAGCACCGTGCCCTTTCTCACTCTTGGATCGAAGAGTAGAATATCGCAAATGTCCAGGATAAGATATTTTAAATGGTTGAAATAACTCGACCTTTCAATTTTGACGATACGGTGTATCTTAGGAATTACAGAATCACGATTACCTTCCGATGTGCGATTCGAGATTTGACGAAAATGATAGGTAGGTTGTCCGCGAACCGATGGACAACTAACTTATTAGTAAAACCATGTTTAACAGTTGTTGCAAATGTCCTTTACATGCCAAAATCATTTGCTAATATTGTTACTCGTTAAACTTGCATGAAAATATAGAAATATAGTAAGTACTATCGTGTGGCAGAATAAATTTTCATATATATATGCACGAATCATGATAGAATTATATATTTTGTAATAAATATCTATCATATAACAATTTTATTTATGGGAAATAATTCCAAGATGAGATGCATACACTAAAATGCATCTGGACCATTGATCTTATAGTATATGCTCGTCGATATTTGATCTTCGAAATCGAATAAACTGAGTAGTTATAGTTCAAAATCAAGATTTATAGATTTCATAAGTAAAAAATTGTGAAATCCTAGCTATCCATCACCTGTTTCCACCTTTTTTTTTTACCATAAAAACGTACATAAGTAAACATGATTCAAAAAATCATGGTGAATTAAGTGTGACAGTTTATAAAATAGTTATTACAATGCCATTACCGTTGTAAATCCAATAGAGATCGAATCAAATCCTCTTGATTTCCAATTAATTGTGACATGTACACTTAATCCTTTTTCTTTTCTTTTTTCTTCTTTTGCTTCTACCCGAGAGAATAAGCCACACTCGCAGCAGCTCGGCCTCATGCGGCGCTATCGCTTGTTTACCTCCGAGCTGCACGATGCCTCCACCCAGCTGTTAAAACGGTTGAGTCATGTTCGAAGCAGCATCGATATTAACACGCGACACCATACATCGATATTTCATTTTTCGAAAAATAAAGAATTCTGACATGTTGTGACATAATACACACACACACATATAAATACATACCTGAGTCAGTAGTGAGTTCCTTCTTCTTCTGTTAGGGATTAACAGTGAGAACTTTTTTCGGTTAACCAGGTATATTAATTTTGGGTTGGCCAGGTATATGACTTATGCATACATATTTTTTTTTTATAAATTTATATCTTGACTTATAATTTATTGAAAATGCTTAAAATTAACCCGTGCAGGTCGAAATGGCATGTTGAAATGCTGGACTCGGGTGTCGCTAGCGTGTCTGGAGCGCTGACCACATGTCGAATGTGCAACACATGTTGATCACGTGTCAGTTGAGTGTCAGACGCGTGTCGGCACGAGGCTCTCGGAGAGTATCGATGCTTTTTAGCCTAGGGCAACCTCTCTCCGGACAATTTATTTTCGTTCTAGGTCTAATTACGTCCAATTCGTCCGGGCTGATCAATTTCAAATCTAATCTAATAAAGTAAATCCAGTGGAATATCTTATTCACCAAAAGAAAAAGGAAAAAAGAAAAGAAAAAGGGTCGCATTCTTGTCCTTTTGATTTTTCTTTTCCATTTTTTTTGGGAGGTCACATCGAATTTCTTATTCACTTACCTCTTAAGCCCTCCTAACATCCAAGTACGTAATTAAAAACCTTAATAACTTTATATTAATTACCGTCTTCGCTAATAGTGGGGCCCGATGACTGACATGGACTCGCACAATCTCGCAAAAGAAATGGACGGTCCAGATTCACTCCTCGCCCTTTGGTTCTTCTTATATTTGCTCCCCCCACCCATCTCCTCCACTCCTTCCTCCTCCCCTTCTCTCTCTCTCTCCCCGTCTCTCTGCAACTTCTCGTCTCTTCTTCTTTTTCTTCTTCAATTTTCTCCCTTTTCCATTGTTTCATTTTGTTTTCAAGAGGTTAGTTACAGTTGCACAGTGAAGAAGTAGTAGTAGATTGAAAGAGAGAGAGAGAGAGAGAGGATGTCGCTGGGGAAGAGACCGCGCCAGATGAAGAGGACGACGAGCATGACGGAGATCACCTTCGATCTGAACATCAACGACGAGGCGGCGGCCCCCCCGCCTGCGAAGAACGGCCAGAATCCGGCTGGGCACTGCGAGGGGTGGGATCCGCGGCTGATGATGTCGGCCGCGGCGGCCTCGCCGAGGTCCCACCGGCGTCACTCCTGCGAGCTCCTCGACACCGCCAACTTCTTGCGCTCCTGCTCTCTCTGCAAGCGTCGCCTCGTCCCTGGTCGCGATATCTACATGTACAGGTAATCATTACTTCTTTGACATTCCGTTTTCTTAATACTCGAAATTCCGCTGAAATTCACCAGATCAAGTTTATACGATGAGCAAATTTCATTTGAATTGAATCATTTGATAATTTTCGTATAATCAGTCATCCAATCAATGACGCCAGCGAAGCGGTGGTATTATTGATGGACCAAAAATAAGACGAGGAAACAGATCAGTAATTTTCTGACAGACAGAAATTTTCCATTTTTAGTCTATCCTGACTTTCCATATCTGATCGGTTATTTGATTTTCGTCCGACAATTATTGGTAACGAATACCTTCGAAAAAATAATTTCTCCTTTGTGGTTTTTTGTTGTTGTTTATGTTTTGTTTTGCAGAGGTGACAGTGCTTTCTGCAGTCTAGAGTGCCGGCAACAGCAGATGAAGCAGGACGAGAGGAAAGAGAAGTGCTCGTTCGCGTCCAAGAAGGATGCCATGGCCTCCTCTCCCGCCTCCGCCGCCAAGGTCTCAGCCAAAGGCGAGACTCCTGTCGCCGCCGTGTAGCCGCCCTCCTCCTCCTCCTCCTCCGACGCTGGCCCCCGCTATCCGAGACGACGATTTTTTCGGTCTGCGCCGCTCGTGCACACTGTACCCTGGGAATTCCGTGAATACACATCTCCGGAGCCAGAAATATATATATATATAAAAAAAGTAAAAATATTTATTTTGTGGGTGGAAGCAAAAGAAGGAAAACTTATTGGAGAAAGCTTTTGGAACAATTATTCTTAGGCGCATCGAAGCAAATCCGAAGTTTATATCCCCGGTCTCTCCCCCTCTCTCTTCTCTCTCTCTCTCTCTCTTTAAAAAAAAAACAGGGACATGAACGAGAGTGTTTGGAGGGCTCCTCGTGCCTGAGCGAGGATTCCATAGACAGGTCCGCCATTGACAGATGGTGGGAAAACAGTGGCTTTCCCGAGAATATGTCCAGACCATCGTGAAAAGAAACTGGAATCCCACGACCCCGCTATTGGGGCCTGCGAAAACGAAATCTTTTTGTTTGCTTAGAGATACCGACAATAATGGAGGCTCGATCTCCACCTAAACACACCGGTTCAGTTCAATATGAAATGACGCCGACTCATTTGTTTTAGAGAGAGAGAGAGAGGGAGATTCTATTTTGAGGTCGCCATTCTCTATCATTAACGCTTATGAAATGGAATTTGGAGAAGAAGGAATCTGCGGATTAGTCAGCATTGCTTGCGGTGGGTCCCCGAGTTGCAAGCGGAATCCATTCGGAGAGGAAATAAAGTTTCCTTTTTTTTTTCAAAATTTATTTATTGGAATCCAAGGCAAAGTAAATGTCATTGACACATGGTAGAGCAAAATTAGTGCATCCGGAATCCATTCATTATTATTCTAAATAAGCGCAATTCTCAAATTCAATGATTTGCATATTCCTATACTCATCATTCTTCAGAGATCGAGGTGTTTTGGCAACAATTATGTGCCCGGTAACAATTTTCGAGCAAAAATATTTTTTTTTTGTAATTCTGTTCTAGGGAATAAAGAAGTAATTTTTTTTTGTTTCTTGTTTTTGTTCCCTAGCCATCTCGAGAACAGAAACATTAAGCGACGTTACCAAACAGATTTACGTTCTTTTTTCTGTTCTCGAGGACAGAAGAACAGGAATCAGAGAACACATGTTACCAGACAAGCCCCAATTCTCCATCAAATTTTGATATGAACATAACCACTCGTTTCAATTGATCCCGCAAATCCAACCAAAAAACAAAAAAAAATAGATCTCACAAATCTGGCACATACGGGGTCAATTTAAAGTCTTAGAAGCATTCGAATTTTCATATGGAGCCAGCTGGACTCGAAGATTATCGTATTAAAATACGGTATATGCTTAGTGGTCTCGTTTGGCTCAGTGCGAGATTGAATTCTCGAAAGAATGGGATTGTGATTCCTAAGTTTTACGTGCTTGAAGAGAAATCAAAATATGTAATTGAATTCCAATTAGAGTAAAGTTTTCTCAAAAAAGCTCTTACCTAGCAATGGTTACTATTTTTTTTTAAAGCAAAATCCCAACTCTATCGGTCACTGCCGCCATCGTCAACGGATGTCCGCCGCTGCCAATAGCCGATTATCTACGTTATTGCTGGTGCGGAGTATTGTTTTTTTTATAATTTAAATTTAAAAAAAGGGTACAAATTATTTCATTTTTTTAAGTACTCGTGTAGTCCATGTTTGTAGGCTTTCTCTTCCATTGACTTAGATGGAGGGGGAAAGAGGTCACTTCATTTGTCCTGAGAATTAAATAGTCAGTAAATTACCTGTTGACAACATCATAGTCTCTTGAAGAAAATCAAGAGAACAATGCAAACAAAGTGGTCCATGATGGTTGGGACCAAGCCTCGAATGATTAGGAAGCCTAGGATGAAATTCTCAAGATGTGGGGACCGATATGCAACAAAAAAGGTGACATATTCGAGATTATGGTTTTTTTTAAGTCCCTCTCCTAAGGTTAAGTATTATAAATTAAGGAAATACTCTACTGCAAATCAATCTCTTTCCATATAATTAAGATGTCGGAAACACCATCATGAATTACTCGTGGGATTAATCGAGCCGAAAAGTTTTGATAATTAAAGTCGTTTGTATAATAATGGACTATCCACTACTGAGAACTTTTTGAGTCATCTTAGAAGGTAAGATGCCGGGAAAGAGCTTTGCTGCTATTGGACAGCAACATTTGCTACTCGAATAAGAGTCTTTATATTAAGCTTTTCTTGAATCACTTGGTTTGTTTTAGCTAGTTTGTTTCCCGAAAAAAATGAAGTGTTTTTTGGAAAATGTTTTTTAAGAAGTCATTTTCCAGGAAAATAACCATTTTTCAGTGTTCGATTGAAACTTAAAAATGAACTGAAAAATAATTTCCGTATTGTTCGGTTCGAAAAATCGGATTTGATTTTCCTTCGTGCAATACTTTTAATAATTTTTACTTTTATTGTTTCTTTGATAATTTTTTTTCGAATTTAATTTGTTAATTTTTCTATTTTTTCTCTGTTCTTTTTTATTTATTTTCCCTTCTTCTTTGACTGCGCCGGCCACGATGATGGCCATTGATGGGCTGCAGGCGAGGCTCGGCCTCGTCGAATATGGAGAGCAGAGGGCGAGGAGCTCGAGGCTCGTCTCGTTGGCCTAGGGCAAGGCCATGGCTTGCCTGTCGCCGGAGATCGGCAGAGGAAGAAGAAATTATTGAACAAGTAAAATAAAGAAAAAACAAAAAGCTTCTCGAACAGATAAAGAAAAAATCAAAAAGAAAAAGTAATTAAAAAGTAAAGGAATGTGATGACTAGAGGGAGGAAAGATGAGGGAATTTTTTTTTCTCTCCTCAAAAAGAGAAATCATTTTTTCACTTTTGAATTTGTTTTTTTTTTTCTCACGAGAGGAAAGTGTTCTCCTTGACTCATTAATTTTTCGTTAAATGAACACCGAAAAATCATAAAAATATTTTCCTAAAAATTGTTTTTCGTGAAATGAACGAAGGCTTAATGACAAATACCCACATTAGAACTTATCTAACACGCAATTAAACACACATTGTCGCCATCGGAGACGCCAACTTTACCCTCTAGTTGGGCACTCGCCCGACTCCACCCAGAATGGGGGCAGATAAAACTTACAAGCAATGTGTTTTGGAGTGCGCATGGGCAAGTTTTTCTGCACTGCATGTAACAACCCGATCTGAGGAGGGCGGGGAGTGATTGCCGAGACATGAGAGCTTGGATAGAGAACGGCTCCCGACAGGCTTTTAGGATGTTGAATGGGGCATGAATGAACTAAACTATGCACCAAATAGGAGGAGAGCGAATTTGTGATGTGTGTGTCTGAAAATTGAAATCAACTCACGGAAGCGTATATTGACGTAACGGCAATACTTAGATTTAGAACTCCAAAATTAAGCGTACTCAGGTAGGAGCACTATCAGGATACGTAACCTTCTGGGAAGGTGTCCCCCTGTAAGACAAAATCGTGAGGCTCGGTATGAGACGAGTCAAAGAGAACAACCACACCGCGTGCCGGGCAAGACAGATACGATCGGCCATGTACCTACCGGTACTCGCACTCACACGTTAAATTATCGAGAATTGGAGTATTGAGCTAGTTCCTTTATATAAGCTGTGTTACTTTGATAATATACAAGTTTGTTCTTTTCATCACAGATTTCAATATCAACACTAATACTTCCAACTCTTCATTCCACTTTTCTCATCAATCTATTGTGGTGATTTTCCGAACTAGACTTTACGCTGACGGAGCAAAGATTCGTGTTTACCTATAAATGATTCATTCAAGTTGCAAAAGTTTTCCCCGAGATTACTTCATGAAATCAAATTATTTTTGTTGAGGAACTTAACTTAAAAACTGTTCTAAGCTTGAAATGATTGTGGAGAGAGGCAAAGTGGCTCGGACCCTAGAACATATTTTGAAGAAGGTTCGGGAAGTGGAAACGCAAAGCAAGATTCTCAGGCATCAAGGGATCTCAAATTTGGCACATTGGAATCAAGGAATGGAACCAAATATCAGCAAAATCTCTTTGATCAGAGCATAAGATTTTGTTTCTCCTGGCATTATTCCCCTCGTTAAAATAGACCGCGCAGATGGTCTTCTAAGCTTCGGAAACACATCACGACCTTCTAATTAATCAATCTAGTACACGTACAACTACACACACCGACATAATTCTCAATTGGTATTCACATTTGCCAAGGAAAAGTACCAAAAAATTCCTAAATATATTGTCATTGTGCTAAATCAGTCCTAATTTCTTTTTTCTTTTTGCCAATTGAGTTTAAACCTTTCACATTTATGTCAGCTCAGACTTGCCAATTTTGGACATCATGCGTTGACGTGGTAACTTTTAATAACATTTTAATGTTTTTTCGATTTATATATTTTTCATTTTTCCTTTTTTTCTTTTTCGTTTCTTCTTCTTCCTCCAACAGTCGTCGGGCAATCAATTGGAGGAAGAAGGAGAAGGAAAAAGAGAAGAAAAGATAAAGTAAATTTTTTTAAAAAATATATGAAAACATTTTTCGGAATTGTTATGTTAGCGCCCGCCGACCGGCCAAAGTTGATCGGATGGAATGAATTGGTACAAATGTAAAAAAAAATTAGAACTCAATTGGCAAGAAAAATTTTTAGGATTCAATTGACATAATTGGAATATATTTAAGACTTTTTTGGTAATTTTCCCAAGCCAACTCACTCAACTTAATTTAAGAACTTGCTTCGAAATGAAGATTTACTTAATGCTTAGCCATACTCAACGGTCCACCAGGTCATCCCTTAGGCATGCATGAAGTTGAATTGGCCTCAAATGCTCATCCGACGAAAATTGTCCAATCAGCCCTAAACTTATTGTGTGGACATAATTTCGGTCATAAACTTTTTAGTTTTGTCAATTTAGCAACAATTTTCGGCGGTAATCGACCAGAATGACTAAATTAGTGTTTTGCGCAAAGGTTAAAGACAAAACAAAATTTAGGATTGAATCAACATCTACGCAATAAATTCAGAAATTGATCTGACGTTGCACTGGCAAAAAGATGGGCATAATCCAAGTAGATTGCTTCAAACTATAATGGCATAAAATCAACTTTCTCGTGCAAAACCTGAACTTTTTTTTTTTTCCGGTTTGGAGTTAAAGTCGCTCTTTATTTGTTCCTAAATTCTCGCCCCGAAGCCGAAGGGGATTAAAGAAATTGTGCTCCCCAACCAATTGAATAAAGGCAAATTTGGGCAAGTGGGCATTTGTCTCATCCATGGATTTAGTCTTTCTTGGATTAATCAATACGTCCTTAATTAAAAATGAAGGTGGGAGTCTGATTGTGACAACGCCTGCCGTGCATCTGACTCGGGAGATCCCATATTTTTCCAAACTGATCAACCACCGCTGACCTTAATCTCCCTTCCGCTTAATCTCAACGTTATGATTAATATGAGGACCTGGAGGGTGTTGTGGATTTCGGGCAACAGGGCCGTCTGATCACCGTGGCAGGGGTGATCGGATGGCTGATGGGATTATAATGTCACGGGATTTTGACCCTCTGAAGATAAAACTCCCCAAACAAGAGGAAAGGGACAAAAAAAAAAATGCAAAGAAAGCTAGATTAGTTAGAGAAGATGGGAGAAGAGGGAGAGATCTAGTTCCAATCCTCCCCTCCATGGGAGGTTGAAGAAAGTTGTGCGGAAATGAGAGGGAGAGAAGGAGAGAAATGAATGACAGGTTACTTTGACAAAAATTGTATGTATGGCTCTAATCGTTGTTGTAATTTAGGCGTTGGAGACGGCATGTGGCAACCGTTCAAACATATTACGCGAGCGCCATGATGTATTTCCGATATCCGATTCCCACTCACGGCGAGGCCGAGACTCAATCGGAGCTTTCCTTTTCTTTTTTTTTAAAGAATCTTAAGTTTTCTATAAATAAAAAACAAAAACCGTAAAAGTACTTGACTGACGGACAGCCAAATCGTTAAATCTTGTTTCCGCGCTTATTCCCCCTAATTTCCACTACTCTCTACCTTCGTTACCTTAAAACACTTCCAACATAATCATTGGTTGGATCTGATCTGAAGATGTGGATCTGTTTCTTCTCAAAGAAGGAAATCTTTGATTGAGTCATCACCAAAACAACATGTGTGGGTACAGTGACTTATTTAAAACGAGAGAGTACAATCATCTTGTAATTTATAAGAGCATGAACATATGCACTTTTGCTTTTGCTGTGGTTGACTTGTGGGAATAAGGCTCCACTTTTAGGGATATGAAATCCTTCATAAAGGCTAACCACATACATCCATATTATATATAATGTATACATTGTATTAGTAGACCTTTCATTCAAAAGAAATGAAACACACAAATATACACGAGAGCCCGGCACACCGCCTCCGCGACTAGACCTTGGTAATTGGCATGAGTGAAAGAGGGCATAGTAAAAAGGTCTACAATTATATTATACTTTTGCTAAAAGTAAAGAACTTTCATCTTTCCAACGGTACAATTTCTTTTGAAATGTAAGCCACGCATCTTCGAAAAGCGATACTTCATATCAAAGATGATCTACTTAAAAGTAGAGAGAGAGAGAGAGAGAGAGAGAGAGAGAGAGAGAGAGAGAGAGAGAGAGAGAGAGAGAGAGAGAGAGAGAGAGAGAGAGAGAGTAGGATCTCCTGATCTTTTTTCCCTTTATGAATATCATAGATTATTAGGTGTACATACGGTGTATCCATAACGAGCACCAATATCAAAATCTTCATCTTTCGATCCTGCAGCAACATTTTCGAAAGAACTAATATATTGAAGTGTCTTCATCTTTCTGCAAATGCAATTTCTTTCAACTGTGCAAGCTCCACAATAAGTATATTTTTATCGATCGTTGATTGAAATGATTTGTAATTGATGTAGTGATTTTACCTATTTTTCCAATTATCAAGTTCTTGTGCACCCGCAAAGTGCGTTGCATCCCCGTATTGTCAAACTTTGGCTTGCGGATTTTGTTTTGTTTTGTTTTGTTTTTTGCAGATGAGATTTTGGTCAAGTTCAGTTATTATGAAGGCAAAGACGCCTCAAACTTAGGTTAATCAGTCGATTACAAAGCTGCTAATCTATCCTTTTTTTTTGTTTCTAGTATAGCTTTCGAGACAAGCATGAATATAGTTCAAAGGAGAAAAGACATCAACATCATCCTTCCCCATACATTCCAATTCACGCATCATTTCTAGGCCACACGACAAGTTGGGAGATGACATCTTTGATTGTTAATAGATGCTGGACAAGAAAAGGAGTGAATGGGGTAGGGCCCATTGGGCCTCACAGTTTAAAGGAACATGACCAATCCTTACACGTACGCAAGCAAGGGGGGAAAAAAACAACCAACTTTAAGGTTTTTATTTGTCTCCGATCTCAGACCGTCCGATTCGTGTAGGGTGGGGCCTTCCGACGTGCTTGGGACATGATGGCCGACCTCCTCCGGCAACGACAAGTGGTGACCTTTCCAACTTTAAAGAGGCTAACGAAGTCTCCTACTCCATTATTCACGTCACACCACTGCATGCTTGTCTCTTAGTGGAATCGAGGGGTCGTCCACTCAAATTTTTGGGAGGACATGGAAAGCTCAAGTTAAGATAGTATGGAAGTGACCAGCCGATGATGATGATCTCCTTGAACTCGATTCTTGAAATCCTTTTGAATCGCTGGAAGAATAATGTTCAGGAAAGCGGTGATTTTGGGATTCAGGCGATGGATTCAGGCGACGGGCATGTCTAGCTTCACACGGTGAAAGCCATTTACATATTTACGAAGACAACGCAATTAGAGCAGTCAATATGTGTCAATCACCCATATTTGATACACATTGGTTGTATATGGGTCTTAGGTTTGTAAATGATTGAATGAAAATGGGTTCAAAATATTTAAGTTGAATCAGATAGGTCATAAGTGGGTCACTCACTTAAACTCATTTTCGACCCATAAGAACAGTTTCCTTCCACAAGTTGCAAATGAGCCCAATACTTCAAAGGCTTAATTATTATTATTATTTAACTTTTTATTTTTTAAAGTGAAATGAAATAAATTTGAAAAGAAAAAAATATATAAAAGCCGCCGCCGGCTGTCGCTCGCTGGTCTCTAGAGAAAAATAAAAATAAAATAAAAGATATATTTTTAAAAAAATTAACAATAAAATATTTTTGAATAAAAGATATTTTTAATAATAAGTATTTTTGAATAGTTAATATTTTAAACAAAATTAAAAAATAGAAAAATCTAAAAAAAAGGAAAAAAAATTATTAGATTTTTTTTATTGTATGAAAGTATTTTAATAATATTATTTTCTTAGAATATTATTGTGATTTGGTAATATAGATCGGGTATGTGCTAATTGTGAGTTGAATTGGGTATGAGTCATTGAATATGAGTCAAAATGGGTTAGACGAGTCAATATGGATCGGATCATGTTCGATCCGATCCAACTCCATGCTGAGACTTTTAAGTTTCAAATGTTGATAAAATGGGCAAGGCTCCCATGAACATTACCTAATGTGCTTTGAAACGGGCAAGAATTTTTTCTTTTCTTGAGGTATGGCGATGGATGCTATGTGTGAATTGGAAACGTCCACATCAGCTGCAGGAACACCTGTCCTCAAAAGAGAAGAGGCGACAATAAGTGCTGCCTTATTCGGCATGGAGGAGCCCCCCCAAAAAAAAATAAAAATGAAGGCAGTCTTTCTTTCCTGGAGGGGACCATCTCATTGGGTGGGAGTGAGTGGTTAGGTGAGAGAAATGACAGTAAAGGATGCTTTGGTCCCAGGGTCGATGACAAAAAGGTAGGGCCATATCTGGGAATTATTTGATTGGGCCTGGGGCCCACTATAATTTGGCCCATCTCAGGGCCCAGTGTGATGATTATGAATTTCAGTGTCTTCATCTCAGGTTTAATTCCCCCCAAGAGAGAGAGAGAGAGAGAGAGAGAGAGATTGATTCCATGGGAAGTGACACGTGGAGAAGAGGCACTTGATACCCATCATCCACCCTTTTTTTTTTTATCATCTCACAAAAAAAAACAAAGAAATTATGTAGGTATATGTCGTTTTGGCATCTCATGTGTCGGAAAACAGAATGGGGATATCGAAATCTCATAGCGATAGAAGTAAGCGCTCTCAACAAACCCGGCATCGAAGACATTTGGATGTTCAGCTTTCCTAAGAGGCCTTATTGAAAACGGCCCCTTGGAGTATTAGGGGGGGCCACTAGGCGGGGGCGATATTCAACTCGAAAAACCGTTGGGTCACTTGTTCAACTTCAACTGATCGCGGTGTAAAACTCTTCTGGGTCAGGAGGAATAGGATCAATAGACACCGGTTCATGGGCTGACGTGGTGCATTATGGGCCTCCAGACGGTAGAGTTTTCGACCATCACGACGCCTTTGGATTAGGACATAAGTTGTTCCGACATACAACTTTCCTGAACTAAGGTTATACTGAGTGGGGGGCATGAATAGTTAGGGCCTTACAAGACTTCCGGGCCCAATACAGGCCCTACGATCCAATGGTCAACATGATTGGATGGTAGCCCAACAACCATTGACTGGGTTCCGAATGCTCTGGGCTTTACCAACAAGACGACTCACCACCGGGCCCAAAAAAATCCTAATTCTATTGTAATTGCGTTAATTCAGTCTCCTAATTGAGTTCTAAATATTTTCATAATTTGCCAATTGAGTCTTTTCGATCAATTTTGACCGAATATCATGGACGTGAATGTCGGTCATCTTACGTAGCACAATCAGCGTTGACGTAGACACTTTTTACATGTACTTAAAAGATCGATTTTTTTTTTTATACTTTTTTCCTTTTGTTTTGATACATGTAAGGAAAAAGTAAAATATAAAAGTTCCAAATAGTATTATGAAAAAATCGTCCAAGTCAACGTCGGCCGTATCACTTAGTACAGCCGGAGTCTATATTAGTGATTTTTGGCTAAAATTGATCGGATAGATTATACTGACAAATTGTAAAAAGATTTAGGACTAACTTGGCACAATTGAAAAGTTTAAGACTGAAATGATTTGAGATAATATGTTTAGGACTTTTTTTTATACTTTTTCCCTAGACAACTGATAATGTGTCATTTCTCCTTTTCTTCTGGTTATTTTCTAGGTAGACACGAGTGATAATGTCGAGTAGGAATTCCATGAATCCATTTCTTGGGGGCTAGGATCGTTCAAGATTTAGAAATCAACCTTAGATAATAGTTAACACTTTTGCGTGCGCTCTCTCTCTCTCGCGCGCGCGCTGTTAGGTCACTATTAGAAGTCCGATTTTTCACTCCAGGCTATTGAGTTGGTAAATGGTGCTTCAATTAGATTCCCGAATAGGGACCATGAGACTTTGATGAAGTTAATTGACATGAATCGAGGCGGGGCGCTAGCTGAGTCTAAGGTAGATTGAAGTTAGAAAATAGAGAAGGCGAAAACTGAACTTTCTACCTGCTTGTCATTCAAAATTCCCAACATCATGGTTGTTCTCAACTAACCAATCTTTGTTGACTTTTGTTCTGGCCTTTTTTGCTACACCAAAGTTCGAGTGGACCAGCCTTAGCCTCCTTAATTTATTGTATACGTAATTTTCGATTTATTATTACCTCCATTACCGGTGTGAAAACATTTTTTTTTACACGTTTACAAGAACCTTTTTTTTTTTAGGATGCCCGGGAACAACTCCTAGATCAATTAAAGGGCGAGTGTCATTCTTATCAATGCTTTAGACGCAAGTGAGCCGATGAATAGGCTTCATGCAATCAAAGAAAGTCGAGGACAGCTCGAGCAGTCAAAATATAAATTAAAAGGATGGATCGATGCTATGGTTCTATGGAGTTATCAGCTCCTGTTGAATTTTACGTTTCCACTAAAATTTATTTTCCATGCATATGCGTTTTTCAACTGTGAAATGCAAAGTTCCCAGTCACTGATTTTGTTAAAAAGTCCTGCCCAAAAGTTCACGCCGATGGCTAAAGATGCATAACTTATATATAAAGCGCCCTTGTAAACAAGCAATTTGAGATATTTAACAACTTTATCATGTGCAAACTGGATTAGGAATGACATGTGGAGTTCAACAAACGGAATAGAAATTTGCAAAAATTATTCACGTCAATGATGGTCGTGCTACGTAGGAAATATAAGCAATTCCCATCTAAAAATGATAGGAGTAACTACGTTGTTATGTCGTCAAAAGGTTTAGGACTAAATTGGCTCAATTGAAAAGTTTAACTGAATTGGCCGCCGAACAATAGGTTTAGGACTTTTTCGCGAACCATCTCGTTCAGGGAGACACCATTTGTTTTGTAAATAATTATGGGGTGACCATTTTACATCACTTATAAATGAGCCTAAGGGTGGATTTTGTTCAGCATTCCCAAAGAGCTTTTAGCTCACGAAGCCCATTGGAAGAATACTGAAGTATTTGATTTAGCTTTAAGCCAGCATTTGAACAAATGCCGACCTTGGGAAAGCTGAAAGCCCAATGCTGGTAGGGACTAGTATTGAGCTTTCAACATTTGATCAAATGCTAATAGATTTTTTTCTTTCCAAAACCAACCTCATCAATTCTTTATATTTTTGATTTTGCCCTACTTTTTACTATTTATCTTCTTCTTCAGTTCGGCAAAAGGTAATTTTTAATTAAAAATTAAAAAAAATTACATTCAAAGCTCATTTGGAATGTTATTTTTACCAAACATCATTCAACCCAAAGCCCATTTTCAAATACTGAACCAAACCCACCCTAATTCCCTTAAAAAAAAAAAACCCAAAACTTTAAGCCTAGTCCCAATTCTTCCTTGAATTTTTTACTAGAATAAAATCCCAAACTTTAGGTACAGTCCAAATCTGCCCTGAACTTTTCTTTGTCTGAAAAAAAAAAAAACTCAACTTTAGGTCCAATCCCAAATCCATCCCAAACATTTTTTGTTGAATAGAAAAATATCAATTTTTACTCTAGCCCCAGTTCTAACCTTGTTAGCCATCTGTCTGAAATTTTCCCTTAGCCGTCTCTAATATTTAAATCCTAGAACGGTTCAATTTGGAGATAATTTTCCATGTCATGTTGCCGACGAGGATTTGATGTCACGACAAGTTGGGATTGGATCATAAGAGTAGATTCAAGAATAGATTGAAAGTCGGTAACTTTTTTTTTTGACAAAAAAAAGGACAGATTTGAGATTAGACCTAAAGTTTGTGTTACGAGAGAAAGGAAAGTTTCGGATAGAATGTGGCTAGATCTAATATTAGGGTATTTTTTTAGGGAATCAGTTCCTTATATTTGTGGTGTAATTAATAATTATCTTGTAGTAGGTGCACCTGGAAATGGATACTTGGCTGGTACATGCACCATCCAACCTCCAGTTCCTTTTGGCTTTTGTAGTGACATGACATTATTATGCGGCTTATCTATCGCATGAGTATGTTCTTGCGCGTGTATGAATTACGCATTCGCACGAAGATGCCTTTTCTCCCCCAAAGTTCATAATTGCGCGCTTATAGATGCTTAATGAGAATTTCAGTGACAGAAAATTCAGAAATCAAATGAAGAAGGTCGAACGTGGAGGCTAGGTTTTGTTATAACGAGCGCATAAAGCATGTGGGGGTTTCTTGAAAGAACGCATTTGGAATGCTTGTCAAGTCCGATGAGGAGAGAGATGTGTTTTTTGAACATGTGAAACATGAGGGACGACACAGCAAAATTTCTCGAATATGTTAAGAATGAAATAAAGGGAAATGATTCTTGTGCTCGGATTTCTCCGACGAGTGCTTTCGTTCCACTTGTTAAAGTTATGTTTGATGTGCTTTGGAGACGTGAAGAAGAGAACTTTTGGCACCATTAATGAATTTTCTAGCGACACGCGAGCGAGACCCATCTGAGCTTTACTATTTTGCAGAAAGAGAACTTTTGCATATCAATTTTTCAAGTCCGATGAGTTTATACTACTTGATGTATATCAGAAAAAATAACCCTAGCCAGCCGTAAACTTATCGTATGAATGTCAATTTAGTTCTGCACTATCATTGTGTGAAATTTCAATTTAGTCCTTTTGATCAGTTTTTGCAGGAAAATCACTGACTTGGTCGGCGATAACTGGACCGCCGCCACGTCAGCATTTTTTTTCGACAAAAAAATGGGCGGAATGATTACGCTAGAATTTCACTCAAAATGTTTGGCATTAAACTGGTAATATGTAAAAGTTTAGGACTGAATTGATAGCCGTGCTATGAGTTTAGGACTCACTGGACAATTTCTCATGTATGTTAAGACATGTTGAGAATTCGGACTGATTATTACTATTATTAATTGTTTTTAGAACGTGCCTTCAATATACACTTATTATGTTGGGAATTCCTTAACTAAGGCCTCCAAAGACACAATGGACGATTTTAATTTTGGTACACTATTAAAGACAATTAGTTTGAGCTAAAAAGCTAAAAAGACAATGAGTATTTGACCCAATGCATTAAAAAAAAATGCCTCTTGGAAGGGTCCGATGCAGGGCCAGTATTGGCCCCGGCCCAGCTTGTTAATTACAAGTACTATACTGAATATATAGATTAGAATATTATACAATTCATATGATTTATTGCCCACTTAATTTAAAACTATAGCAAAACAAGTGAATGTTTTATTGAGTGAATAATACGTAATTAATATGAGAGTTAGATTGTTTATGATTAACCAAAAGCATACAAAATAATATCTAATATCCCATCAAAATTTTAATACGAAGTATTGAAAAATTATGAAAAATTATAGGGGGTTTAGCATTAGATAAAGTTGTAGTAGCAGATATGCCAAAATAAGTGGAATCAAACTCATGGGATTGTCATACTTGTAATAATCGTAGAATATCACTAAAAATTAAACAGCACGGTCTCTGTAATTCTTATGAACAATTTAACAATCATAAGTTTTTAATATGTAATTTTAAACAATCAACTGGCCATTTTTTCTCATGCAGGGGGAACAGAACAGTCACATTCGTTCGGATAGCCTCGCCTTTTCTATCTTATTGTATTATAGGCTATGCTCTAATAATAAAAGGGTAGCTCAACAGATTCTTTCACTTATCAGTGAATAACTCTCGTATTTTTGTTCACTTTTTTTCATTTTTTCTCATTCCATTGGAATACCTTTTGGCTTCGCTTTTTTGAATCCCAAGGACATCAATTAACAGACTATTCAGATGATGGTAAGCACCATCATCATCTACAAAATGGAGATTATGACATTGTGAGATGGCTGAATTTCCATGGAGGGCATTAAATGAAAGGCAGAGACGAGGACTGTGAGACAGGGGCGAGGATGGCATGGATAGACCTACCTCCAACCATCTCCCCAACGCCACCCCAACCCCAACCCCATTCAATCCTCTTCCCCCCACCACCACCACCACTGTCCCAATCAAGAAGCCCTTCAGACTTCACCTACTCGCCTTCATCTCTTTCTCCGTCCTTTATAATCATCCCACGTCGCGTTGACTCTGTCTCTCTTTCCTTTGAACTGTTGGAGACGGGTAAAAAAACAAATCTTGATTAAAAAAGGAATACCTTTTTCTTGCAGAGCGAAAGGGGAGGGAAAAAAAAGAATAATGGGTTGGAAAAATCTTGCGAAGCTCGATCACGTAATGGGGTGCAAGAGGGGTTGGTCGACTACCCACGAACCAACTTAACAGTCCAAGACTCTCAACACACGCCAACGCAGCCCGACACCCTCCAAGAGAACAAAAAACAGAGGTCCCGTTCTTTCTTTGTTGTTTTTTAGTGTGAGCGGGTTGGGTTCATGCATGGTATGCGGGTCCCAATTGGGAGAGGAGGGGTTGTTCTGCGGTTGTGTGATTTAAGAGGAGAAAGTGAGGGAAAAGGAATATTTTTTGGGGGTCACTCACTCATCCATCAATAGAGAGAAAATGTAGAGGGAGGAGATGGGAGGTGAGGTTATGTGGGTAGCTGCTAACTACTACCATAATCAGGAACAAAACAAGAGACAAGTTTTACCAGTAGGAGGAAGAGGATGCAGTGGCAGATACCACGTGCTCTCTCTGATTTAAATCCCTTCCATGAATTGCAATACCTCCCAATCGCTCTAACTCAGACCTACCACCTTCTCCCGCTGCTTCTCCCCTCTCTTCCCAGTTCTCTTTTATCGAGAAGGGAGCTAAACGAACGAGTACAGGCCAACCCATTGGGTTCTTGATCCTGAATTGATCCTGGGGTTAGGCGACCCTTGATTCTCTCGGCTCGTTGATCCAGTGGGAGCAATGCTTGATGTGAGCACAGCCTGTTGAAGCGGCTTATCTCAGCTTCTGTTTCTCCGTTCAAGGTCCGTGAGAAGAGCTCTGATTTCGTTTTCTCGTTTTCTTGTTATATAGATTGGGGGTATTTGTCGGGTAATTACTTATTATTTCTCTGATTGTCTAAGTGGGAGTTGGTTTTACTGCCCCTGCCGACTTAACTGGGTTGGGTACTGGAGTAGATTCGAAGTAGCTCCGAATTGTGGAGAAATGTTACTGCTTTACAATGCAATCTCATTATTTGATTTTTTGAGCAAGTACGGATTTTGTGGGAGCTTGGGAATTCATTAATCATTCTGCTGTTTGCCCACCCATTATGCTGCTTATGGGCATCCCTCCCATTGTGGAGACCTTCTATTAGCAATTGAGGTCGGTGCAGTCCCCTGTATGAGGAATGTGCTGTTTACTTTCGGTTTGGTGGCTTTGAGTTGAAACTTGATTTCTTTGAGTGGTTGAGGACCTTTGCAATCCTGGATGTAGCTCCGTGTTTTTTGATTGTGATGTGAATGTTAAGATTTAGTAATAAGAGTTCTTAATGCTTTTGATGTATCTTTAATGCCTGTTGCTAGATATGCAGCCAAAATGACTCCCTCTAGTGATTTTGTGAATCTGGTAATAAACAGAGAACTTTATTCTGGTTTAACGGGATGGCATACTTTTGCACTAGGCGTAAGTTAAATTCTCGTCAAGCGAGTATGAATTTTGCCCAGCAGTAGAGTTCGGAAGTCGATTTTGTATAGTCCCGTCTATTCTTTTGTTTCTTTGGGTTATCCTATCTTAATGTGATCAAGGTGGATGAACCTAATTCATTTGCTTAAATCATCATGCTCTCTTTTTGGTTTTCTGGCCATGCAGATGTCAGAAGCACAAAGGAAACCATCGCTGCCTGGTCTTGGACGTGTGAATGGTTTCACAAATGGTGTACTTCCTGTCAGGAGCCCTGCTGCAATCTCTGCAGTGGATGAGTTCTGCAAAGCCCTTGGAGGGAAGAGACCGGTTCATAGTATTTTAATTGCCAACAATGGAATGGCGGCCGTCAAGTTCATCCGTAGCGTCCGAACATGGGCTTATGAAACATTTGGAACTGAGAAGGCCATCCTGTTGGTGGCTATGGCGACCCCAGAGGACATGAGAATTAATGCTGAACATATCAGAATTGCTGACCAGTTTGTGGAAGTTCCCGGCGGCACTAACAACAATAACTATGCCAATGTTCAGCTCATTGTGGAGGTGTGTACCGAGATGTCCTAGTAATGTTTGATTGATCTCCTTCCTCTTAATTGAATAGGTATTGTATGGACAGACATACTAGATTAATTGCATGGGTACCCTTTGTCAAACATTGCAATTTGTTCGAGTGCAATCGTGGTCTATTTCTATTATGGTCTAGACATTAGAAGAATGTGTTCCTTGAGACAATTGGGGAAGATTAAGACCATCAAGAGCTATAAAACTATATGGTCATGGGCTTGGCGTGTCGTAACACATTTCCGCGGGTACTAGGAAGTACTACATTCTCCAATTCATCTGGAAATTTTTATCTAAGCCATTTCTTTTCTTACATCTCGCCCTCCTGGAGCTCAGTTATCGGATACGTCTTCAAAATATAGTGCCTTGATACTAGAATGAAAGCTCGTCTACCTAACAAGATTAAGTGATGACCCAAAATCGTTGAATTTCTAGAACGAAAAATCTTGAAGTGGCTGAAATTCGTGTGGACGTCTGGTCAAATGCATTTGCATGAACATTGCAGATGGCAGAGATGACTCATGTGGATGCTGTTTGGCCTGGTTGGGGCCATGCATCCGAGAATCCTGAGCTGCCAGACGCGTTAGATGCAAAGGGAATTGTTTTCCTTGGACCTCCAGCCATATCTATGGCAGCACTAGGAGATAAAATTGGTTCTTCTCTAATTGCTCAAGCAGCTGATGTGCCTACTCTTCCATGGAGTGGTTCTCACGTAAGTACATGCCTTCAAATTTCTTTAGAATATGTTCATTCTTCCATTGTCTCTGGTTCCTGAATTCTGAGTTCACTTCTTTCAGGTGAAAATGTCCCCCGATAGCTGCCTGGTATCAATCCCAGATGAAATATATAGGGAAGCTTGTGTATACACAACAGATGAGGCAATTGCTAGTTGTCAAGTTGTGGGTTACCCTGCAATGATTAAGGCATCGTGGGGAGGTGGTGGTAAAGGAATTAGAAAGGTATGCTACTGTAATTTTGAGATGCCATTTTTCCATGTACCTTTGAGCTGACTATTGTATGTTTTTGATCAACCTCGAGAAATTAAGGTAGTGAGCGTATGGTAATTAATGTTATGTAATTCGCCTCTAGGTTCATAATGATGATGAAGTGAGGGCATTGTTCAAACAAGTCCAGGGTGAAGTTCCCGGCTCGCCTATATTCATAATGAAAGTTGCTTCACAGGTCAGAAGCCTAAAGTTTCTGAATCTAGCTGAATTTCCTCTTCATGGAAAAGGCCCACTATTCCTCCAGTGTCGTGAGGTCCTAACTTAAACATTGTTTTTTTGAGCAGAGCCGACATTTAGAGGTCCAGTTGCTCTGCGATCAGTATGGAAATGTTGCAGCTCTTCATAGCCGCGATTGCAGTATTCAAAGACGGCACCAAAAGGTAAGTTACTTGCTAAATGACACCCAATTTGTCGACTGTGTACCCGTATGTATCATGCATATAGATAGGGACTCTTGAACATGCATACCAACACACCCGTACAATATTCCCACCTCACTTCATGTAATTCTGGAGACTATAGTTTTTGGAAGTTTCCAATCTCATCCTTGACATGGTGCTTTGTTTGGAATAGATCATTGAGGAGGGCCCAATAACTGTTGCTCCTGTAGAAACGGTCAAAAAGCTGGAGCAGGCAGCTAGAAGGTTAGCAAAAAGTGTGAATTATGTTGGTGCAGCAACAGTGGAGTACCTGTATAGTATGGACACTGGCGAATACTATTTTTTGGAGCTCAATCCTAGATTACAGGTATTCAATAAGTGCACTAATATCTAGCTTGCCCACTTAATTCAAACTGGGTATCCAAGCTCTGTAGAATTATATGTAGCTACACAGAACTGGAATTTCTAGTTAGAATGTATATCTATATTCTGGTGCATTAAGTTGCTTTTCAGTTTTGGAATTTATCTTGATATACACGAGGAATCGTTCTATAGTTGGTTTGATGAAACGAGTTAAAGGTATGCTTATGTAAATCTTTGGCTTAGTAAAGTCTCACACAAAAGGGTTGGCTAAAAACATAATAAAGGAACACACTTTTGGTCTTGGGCAGGGTGAACTGTGATCCTACCAGTCTTATCTTCTCTAATCAATATTCTTTGGGGTGGATATTATGTGGTAAGTGTGATGTGGATTTCTCTATTTCACTGAACTGTTGGATGGATTACTTCTGGTATAGGTCGAGCATCCTGTCACTGAATGGATTGCTGAAATAAATCTGCCAGCTGCCCAAGTTGCTGTTGGGATGGGGATTCCTCTGTGGCAGATTCCTGGTATATGATGTTACCTGACGTAATATATGTCCACAGTTCGTTTCTTGTATTAATTGACAATCTTATCCATCGTCTTCTTTTTGCTTCGTTTGGTTAGAAATAAGGCGGTTTTATGGAATGGAGCATGGAGGAGGTTATGATGCTTGGCGAAGAACTTCAGTTGTTGCTACTCCCTTTGATTTTGACAGGGCAGAGTCTACGAGACCCAAAGGTCATTGTGTAGCAGTCCGTGTCACGAGTGAGGATCCTGATGACGGGTTCAAGCCTACCAGTGGGAAAGTACAGGTTAGCAACCAGTTCAAAGCAATTCTAAATGCTTAAGATGATTTCAGTCGACATGAAATTACTTACTAGTTGGCTATGTGCAGGAACTAAGTTTTAAAAGCAAGCCAAATGTGTGGGCTTACTTCTCTGTCAAGGTAAATTATTTGTGCAAGTTTATCAAGTAAAGATTGCTTGAAATGCTCATTTGTTTATAATTGTAAACTTATTGTTCAGTCTGGAGGAGGCATTCACGAATTTTCAGATTCCCAATTCGGTAAGTCCTGATGAAAACTCATACGATTCAGCTAAAACTTTATATTTGTTGTTTTAGGTACTTTGTTTGGTAGGAGGATACGATGTCCATGCTTTGATTTTGTTGTCCTGCTAACCACTATGCTTCTTTGTAATTGCTGAGTTGCTAACTGCTACTGATTAGTTTTACAACTGGACTGAAGCTGTTTTAATGGGGGGAATCTGACTGTAGAGAGTGCATATTAAGTAGAGTAAGTAAATATTAAACCACGTCTTCATCTAACAGCTTAAGCTTTTAGAATAGTAGGCAGTGGTCCCACAAAATCTCACATGGTATCAGAGCAGGTGGTCCCGAGTTCAAATCTTTTCAGGCCCTATTTGCCTCCCCAATGAAATGTGTCCACGCTTAATACTAGGCAAAAAGACCAGACTAAGTGTGAGGGGGAGTATTAGAGTAATTAAACATGAAATCATGTCTTCATCTAACAGCTTAAACTTTTAGAACAGTTGGCAGTGATCCCGCAAAATCTTACAGTAAATAACAGTTCATTGGGAGTATGGGTTTTCATCTCACAGCATTACTTTGTTTTGGCTGCTGCTGTTCTATGCTTTGATAGCAAACAATGCCTGACAACTTAAAAGTTGATTTGTGGTTTGTCAGCCTGTGAAGTTACTTTGCTTGATGATTGCCAAACCATGAGAAGTATGCAGGAAAGACAAAGGGACAAGGTTACCATGTCAAGCTAACATGCATTGGCTTATGATGCCTATGGATTTGAGAGACTAAGTTGGTCCTATCTTAGCGAGATAAATACATATAACATCTGACTTATGTTGTCTCAATCCCTATTGTATTTTCCCACCAGGACTTCTTGTCCGTAGTAGTCCTGGCTAATGGCTTACAAATTACTTTACTAAAACAACTTATGCATCCCATGTAGTCTTATACCTTGATGGTACAAGTTCTCATGTTACTTTTGGATTGGACTTTCTAACAATACTTTCTGTGCTATAATGGGAACAATACAAACAGGACAATATGTAATTGTTGGAATACATAAATATTAAACCATGTCTTCTTCTAACAGCTTAAGCTTTTAGATCAGTTGACAAGTGATCCCACCAAATCTTTCATGGTATCAGAGTAGGAGGTCCTGAGTTCAAATCTTTCCAGGCCTTTATTTACCTCCCCAATGAATATGTCAACGCTTAGTACTAGGTAAAAAACCAAACTAAGTGTGAGGGGGAGTGTTGGAATACATAAATATTAAACCACGCATTCTTCTAACAGCTTAAGCTTTTAGAGCAGTTGGCAAGTGGTCCCACCAAATTTTCAGTAATATCATTCTAGTCTTCACTGACAAAGAGATGTCATCAGGGGATCAACCTATTTTTCCTCATTAAGTGTATGCTTCAGTGTTTATTTCAGTTGTTTGAAAGATGTGTTTGCACAGTCTTGATTTTTTATTCTGAAAAGTGTCAACTTATGAACGTTCTACTCTTGCTTCAGGACACGTCTTCGCATTCGGGGAATCCAGAGCCCTAGCAATTGCTAATATGGTTCTTGGGCTGAAAGAAATTCAAATTAGGGGTGAAATTCATACCAATGTTGACTATACAATTGATCTTCTTCATGTATGTCTTGTCTAGGCTTTCTTCTTTTGTACTCTCTTTTATTCTTGCAGTTTTCGTTTAAACGCTGTGATGTCGTGCAGGCTTCAGATTACAGAGAAAATAAAATCCACACAGGTTGGTTGGATAGTAGAATTGCTATGCGGGTTAGGGCAGAAAGACCTCCCTGGTATCTCTCTGTGGTTGGAGGAGCGCTGTATGTAAGTGAAAAATTAAACATCTCCTCAGTTTCCAAGAATCTTTTGAATGCATCATTTACATCTTTTTTACTTCAGAAAGCATCTGCAAGCAGTGCAGCTCTCGTTTCAGATTATGTTGGTTATCTTGAGAAAGGGCAAATTCCTCCCAAGGTACTTAAAGATACAATGATGATTAAGGTTCCATCTGAGTTGCCTGTAATGATTAAGTCAATCGATATTTTTTTTTTCAGCACATATCACTTGTCAACTCTCAAGTGTCATTGAACATTGAAGGAAGCAAATATACGGTATGTGACTGATAATCATCAAGCTAGGTCACTTTCTGCTTATGCTCTCTTCCATTTGTGTATAATCAATTATCTGAACTCTCACAGATTGACATGGTCAGAGGCGGATCCGGAAGCTATAGATTGAAGATGAATGAGTCTGAGATTGAGGCAGAAATACATACTTTACGTGATGGAGGTCTATTGATGCAGGCAAGCATGAATTTACATGACATGTCCATGTTTTTTCGTGGTATAGCCAGCTTATAGTTGTATCTATTGGTGTCTTGGATTTTGGGTTAGAGATGTTTCAGCTAATGCCAATGAAGCATCTAGGGGCCATTCTAAGATCCTCATATCACATTAGAGATGCTTTAAGAAATCCTAGATCAGATGAGGACGCCTTGTGGCTTGTGGTCGACTTAATCATTTGCGTCTGTATAGGGGACTGGTGCTGCTACCATTGCACTTTCTGTTTGTGTCTTCTGTGGTCAGGGTTCTTAATCATTCCTTGGCAGGAGAAAGACTTTTGTTCTTAGAAACCTCCGCTATTCAGTATCCTGAATAAAAGATCAATCTCTAGACTATTTTGAGATCAACATTTGTACTTCAGAGGTCCTTTTCCGCCCAGATTTCGTAATTACGCCTGCTCTTACTACTATTGGCCATGACTATCCTGAGAAATTTTAATATAAGCTGATGAAAAAGAGACAGCTACAAGCAAGAGAGTACCTCTTGTGGAAGGGGAGCGTTTGGCTCTGCTTCTAATTCCAAGTGAAAGATGTGAAGTCTTATATGTTTCTAGTGACAGTTCTTGTTACTTTTTGGACAAAAGCCAGTACATGCCATTTTCCAGGTTGCGAATATTAGTATAATAGAGCTCAGAGGAAAAGGTACTGCATAATCAGCATATTTAGTCGCCCTAGAAAAATTCACTCATTTGCTTTCTTTCCGCCCTTTTACGGCTATTTTGGTTTTCCTCTTCCTTTTTATGCTATGAACAAACTACCGATAAGGCCACCGACTGTAACGGCTGGAGTTATCTTGTTTCTGTGTATGGCCTATTTCCATTTAGACAATCTTAATTCATTGCATCTGGGTAATCGTCTATTTCAGAATTCTTTCATCGTTCAAATAAGAAGTTGATTGTTCAATTATGTGCAGTTGGATGGGAACAGTCATGTCATATATGCTGAAGAAGAGGCAGCTGGAACTCGTCTCCTGATTGATGGTAGAACCTGCTTGCTTCAGGTTAAGGAGACTCCTTCTTTTGTCCTCTTTGTGCTCTTCTTTTTGCCAAACTAGATAGTCTTTTGATCTCATTGACTGATTTTTGTATCTGATATTTTAGAACGATCATGATCCCTCGAAGTTAGTGGCAGAGACTCCATGCAAGCTGCTTAGGTTTTTGATTTCTGATGGCAGTCATATAGATGCGGACACACCATATGCTGAAGTTGAGGTTATGAAGATGTGCATGCCCCTACTTTCACCTGCTTCCGGAGTCATACAATTCGAAATGTCTGAAGGTCAAGCAATGCAGGTAAATCATGGTGCTGGAAACTAAAGGTGGTGTCCTGTTTACTATTGAACTTAATATGTGACTTTACTGTAGGCTGGTGAGCTTATAGCAAGGTTGGATTTAGACGATCCTTCGGCCGTAAGGAAGGCAGAACCTTTTCATGGCAGTTTCCCAGTCCTCGGCCCTCCTACTGCAGTTTCCGGAAAGGTTCATCAGAGATGTGCTGCAAGTGTAAATGCTTCCCGCATGATTCTCGCAGGTTATGAGCACAATGTTGACGAAGTAAGCAGTCACTTCTCTTACTCAAGGTTGTGGATTAGTTTTTCGATTGATGATTCATTTTTCCCTAACACATCTGCAGAGAGTTCAACTTTGTTAGCTAAGAGTGCAAGAATCTTTTCCATGATGAATGAAGTTTCTTTCTCCAGCTAAAAGCCTGTTATCTATCTCAGGTAGTGCAAAATTTGCTTGCTTGTCTCGATAGCCCAGAGCTCCCTTTCCTTCAATGGCAAGAGTGCTTGTCCGTTCTGGCAACTCGCCTTCCGAAAGATCTCAGAAATGAGGTATAAGATTTTTGGCGTAGCATGATTGCATTCTTACTGGTTGAATCTTGGACTTGCTTTATTTACTTTCTTTTACCGTGTTAGTTGGAATCCAAATTTAAGGAGTTGGAAAGAATTTCAAGCTCTCAGATCGTGGACTTCCCTGCAAAGTTGCTCAAAGGCATTCTTGAGGTAAGTTCATTCCTCACCACACCTACTTTGCTTCAATCTTGTAGTGCATTTCCATTGTCATATAAGTTCCTTCTTTCTTTTTTCTTTTTAAATCAGGCCCATATATCCGCCTGTCCCGAGAAAGAAAAGGCGTCCCAGGAAAGACTGATTGAGCCATTAATGAGCCTTGTGAAGTCTTATGAGGGAGGAAGGGAAAGTCATGCCCGAGTAATCGTTCAATCCCTTTTTGAAGGGTATCTCTCAGTTGAAGAACTCTTCAGTGACAACATTCAGGTCACTTCTCTTAATCAACAATGAGGATTTTGGGTTTCATATCCTAGCTTGACATTGCTTTCAGATCATAGGTTCAAGGGTTTATTGCTTGAACTTACTTGATGGACTTGTATGTTGAGATATGCCATGGTGTGACCATTTTGATCTCTATAGTGTTTTTGTATCATCTGATAATTGATTGAAACCATTCAACTTGCTTCCTATTTTTTTTATCATAATCAACTCCAGTCAACACTTGGGACAAATTTTTTCGCAGGCTGATGTGATTGAACGGCTTCGGCTTCAATATAAGAAGGATCTATTGAAAGTTGTGGACATAGTGCTTTCTCATCAGGTCATCATCTTCTATCTTTGGTGGCTATCTATGTACTGTATTCCTTTTTATTACCTTTGCCTTGATAGGTGCTGATGTGTGCTTGCCATGTTGCAGGGTATAAAAAGTAAAAACAAGCTGATATTGCGTCTCATGGAACAGCTGGTTTACCCTAATCCTGCTGCATACAGAGATAAACTCATTCGCTTTTCGGTTTTAAACCATATTAATTACTCTGAGGTGAGCCATGGCACTTCAGTTGTTCAAGCTTAATTGCGTTATTTCGATGGTTTGTCGATTCTTGGATTATTTCCAGGTTGTTTCTCCTCTGAGAGTGTGTTAATTTATCATTCAAAATTCATTGTTTCAGTTAGCACTTAAGGCGAGTCAACTGCTGGAACAAACTAAACTGAGCGAACTCCGTTCCAGTATTGCTAGAAGTCTCTCCGAACTAGAGATGTTTACTGAAGATGGTGAAAACATGGACACCCCAAAGAGGAAAAGTGCTATCAATGAACGCATGGAGGATTTGGTGAGTGCCCCTCTGGCAGTTGAAGATGCCCTCGTTGGTCTGTTTGACCATAGCGATCACACTCTTCAAAGGCGGGTTGTGGAGACTTATGTTCGTAGGCTATACCAGGTAGATGGCCTAGACTTACCTTTTTCTGTTTATTTTGTTATTTTGATGTGCTTTGCTCATCCAATCTTATGTATCTCTGCCAGCCCTATCTTGTAAAGGGGAGTGTAAGAATGCAGTGGCACAGATCTGGTCTGATTGCTTCATGGGAATTCTTGGAAGAACACATAGAAAGAAAGAACAGTTCTGAAGATAAAACATCTGATGAGCCATTGGTTGAGAAACATAGTGAAAGGAGATGGGGAGCCATGGTCATAATTAAGTCCCTTCAATTTTTGCCCGCAATCGTCAATGCAGCCCTGAGGGAAACTACTCACAATGTTCATGAAGCAGTTCCAAATGGCTTGTCCGAACCAAAGTGTTTTGGCAATATGATGCACATAGCTTTAGCTGGAATTAATAATCAGATGAGTCTACTTCAGGACAGGTACTGTGCATTTTTTTTCCCTCTAAGTAGCACTGGATTTTGTTATTGCAATGCACCAGACATTATAAAAACTTTACTGGAAGATTTTATCAATTAGCAGCCACCCATGTTCCTTAATTAGTGAAAAATGTGTCTCAGGAAAAAAGAAATAATGTTGTGGTTTACTCAACCTGATATTCTTATTGTTGGAAATTGCATAGTATGACGCAATCAATAACCTTGCATTGGGATTGCTTGCTTGATTCTGTGGCAAATAGAACCTGAAGTTCAGTTGCTACCGAGCAAATCTCAATTGTTATTCGTGTCATGTATTACTCCAGTGGTGATGAAGATCAAGCTCAAGAAAGGATCAACAAATTAGCCAAGATACTTAAAGAGCAAGAATTAAGTTCCAGTCTACGAACTTCTGGTGTAGGAGTAATCAGCTGTATCATACAGAGGGACGAAGGGAGAGCTCCTATGAGGCACTCCTTCCATTGGTCTGCCGAGAAGTGCTACTATGAGGAAGAACCTCTATTACGCCATCTAGAGCCTCCTCTCTCCATATACCTTGAATTGGTATATCTTCTCATCCTTAAACCTATTTTGTTTCTTTGAAACTAAAAATTTGATACAAGTGATCACATGCTCCATAATAAAATACAGGACAAGCTTAAAGGCTACGAGAATATGAGGTATACGCCCTCCAGGGACCGTCAGTGGCATTTATACACTGTTAAAGACAAGCCCCTTCCAATCCAGAGAATGTTCCTCCGAACTCTGGTCAGGCAACCGACAACAACTGGTGGTTTCGCGTCATACCAGGGCCTCGATGTGGGATCATCAGGTTCTCAGCTAGCTGTGTCTTACACTTCAAGGAGCATCTTGAGGTCCTTAGTCATTGCCATGGAAGAGCTGGAACTAAATGCCCATAATGCTACTGGCAAATATGATCATGCTCACATGTACCTTTATGTTATACAAGAGCAACAAGTGAATGACCTCCTGCCTTACGCCAAGTAATTGTCTCTCATTTTACTCTGCTCTTTTATGTTCCTTTGAATGCCCGTGTGAGTCTTAGACTGAGACACTGGCAGGAGAGTGGAAGTAGACGCAAAGCAAGAAGAAGCTGCCGTTACACAGATCCTGGAAGAACTGGCACGAGAAATTCATGCGTCTGTTGGGGTAAGGATGCATCGGCTAGGTGTTAGTGAGTGGGAAGTGAAGCTGTGGATTGCATCGTCTGGACAGGCAAATGGAGCTTGGAGATTTGTGGTAACGAATGTAACTGGACACACGTGCACTACTCATGTAAGTTTTACTTCTTTTTTGGGAGAACGTAAGTTCAACTTCTTATTTTGTTGTGAAGGTAAAAGAGCAAGCCTGATGTGCACAAATCATATTGACTGCGTAAATTTCTCCTGAATTTGAATAGTACTCACAGATTTACTTTGGTAGTGTTTCCATCTCTTTCTAAATTAAATCGAAGTAAATTCAAGGTAATGGTTATTATATGGTCAGAGAAATTTAACAAAGACCACTCTTCGGAGTTTGTGTGCTTTCATATTTTCTGTTTCTGTTCATTTTGCTATTTTCCTAGGGATAGACTTCTAAGTTGTCATCATATTTACCTTGGCCTTGTTGCTTGGGCTCCTGAACTTAGAGATGGATCTTTGACACTACTTGTATTTTCTGCATCATCAGATTTACCGTGAACTTGAGGAATCAAGCACCCACAAAGTGGTCTATCTTTCAATCTCTGTGCGTGGCCCTCTACACGGAGTTCCAGTAAATGCACCCTACAAGCCCTTGGGAGCTCTTGAGCGAAAACGCCTCTCAGCCAGGAAGAGCAACACTACTTACTGCTATGATTTTCCGCTTGTGAGTATTCCTTGTACTTCCTTATGATTCCGAACGATGACAGAGCTTCGCTCAACTTGAGGCAGCTTGAGTTAACTTGGTTGAGTAAAATTATTCTGCAGGCATTTCAGACAGCTCTGGAGATGGCTTGGGCATCCCATTCTCCATATGGCGACAACAACAAGAATAAGATGCTTCTCAAAGTAAACGAGTTGAAGTTTGCTGATAGAAATGGCAGCTGGGGAACCCCTCTGGTACCTGTAGAGCGCGAGCCTGGGAGTAATGATGTTGGGATGGTAGCTTGGTGCATGGAAATGGCTACTCCTGAGTTCCCCTCTGGGAGAACAGTTCTAGTTGTCTCAAATGATGTAACCTTTAAAGCAGGATCTTTCGGCCAAAAAGAAGACGCATTTTTCAGTGCCGTCACTGATCTTGCATGTGCAAAGAAATTGCCTCTGATTTATTTGGCAGCAAACTCCGGTGCACGTCTAGGGGTAGCAGAGGAAGTGAAAGCTCGCTTCAGAGTCGGTTGGTCCGATGAATCGAATCCTGAGCGCGGTTTCCAGTACGTGTTTTTGACGCCTGATGACTATGCTGAGATGGGATCATCTGTGATAGCACATGAGCTAAAGTTGGCTAATGGAGAAACTAGATGGGTCATAGATACCATTGTTGGGAAGGAGGATGGATTAGGAGTAGAAAATTTGTCGGGAAGTGGGGCCATTGCTGGTGCTTATTCCAGGGCATACAAGGAGACTTTTACCCTTACGTATGTGACTGGTAGAACTGTTGGTATAGGTGCTTATCTTGCTAGGCTCGGGATGCGTTGCATACAGAGGCTTGATCAACCGATAATTTTAACAGGTTTCTCTGCACTTAACAAACTTCTTGGCCGTGAGGTTTACAGTTCCCACATGCAACTTGGTGGTCCAAAAATTATGGCAACTAATGGGGTGGTCCATCTGACTGTTTCGGATGACCTTGAAGGGGTTTCATCCATCTTGAAGTGGCTAAGTTTTGTTCCTCCTCATGTTGGTGGCCCACTTCCAATCTGCAAACCCTTGGATCCCCCCGAAAGGCCTGTCGAGTACTTTGCGGAAAACTCATGTGATCCTCGCGCTGCCATTCGTGGTGTCTTGGATAGTAACGGAAATTGGGTTGGTGGTATTTTTGACAAGGATAGCTTCATTGAGACTCTTGAAGGCTGGGCAAGGACAGTGGTAACAGGACGAGCTAAGCTGGGTGGCATCCCCGTGGGAATTGTAGCAGTCGAGACCCAAACAGTAATGCAAGTCATTCCTGCGGACCCAGGTCAGCTTGATTCCCATGAGAGAGTGGTCCCACAGGCTGGACAAGTATGGTTCCCGGATTCTGCGACCAAGACAGCTCAAGCAATTTTAGATTACAACAGAGAAGAACTTCCTCTTTTTATCCTGGCTAACTGGAGAGGTTTCTCAGGCGGGCAGAGAGACCTTTTTGAAGGGATCCTGCAAGCCGGGTCAACAATAGTTGAGAACCTTAGAACGTACAAGCAGCCTGTATTTGTCTACATCCCCATGATGGGCGAGCTCCGTGGCGGGGCATGGGTGGTCGTGGACAGCCGGATTAATTCAGACCATATCGAGATGTATGCCGAGCGGACGGCCAAAGGGAATGTCCTCGAGCCCGAGGGGATGATAGAGATCAAGTTCAAGACCAAGGACCTCCTAGAGTGCATGGGTAGATTGGACGAAGATCTGGTCGGACTGAAGTCAAAGCTGGAGGCATCTAGAAAGGCTGGTGCTCTTGATGTGGTAGATTCGCTGCAGCAGAAGATTAAAGCCCGAGAGAAGAGCCTCCTGCCCGTGTACACACAGATAGCCACTAAATTTGCTGAACTGCATGATACTTCATTGAGGATGGCAGCGAAAGGGGTCATCAGAGAAGTCGTTGACTGGAAAACCTCCCGCTCCTTCTTCTACAGAAGATTGCATCGAAGAATTGCCGAAGCCTCACTCATCAAAACCGTGGAAGATGCTGGGGGCAATCAGCTCTCGAGGAAATCCGCGTATGCCTCCATGAAGAGCTGGTTTGTGAATTCAGAGGTGGCAAAAGGTAGAGAAGATGCATGGAATGATGATGGACTATTCTTCTCGTGGAAAGATGATACGAGAAATTACGAGGACAAGTTACAAGAACTGCGGATCGAGAAAGTACTGCGGCAGTTGACGGATATTGGTAGTTCAGCTTCAGATTTACGAGCTCTTCCTCAAGGTCTCGCTGCTCTTCTAGACAAGGTACAGCCCTAGTCGTGTTTGATCTTTGGTTTCTGCAGATGTACGTCTCTTTGTTAAATATGCACGAATGTGCATATCTAAGAGCTCAATCTAATCTTCATTTTCAATTTGATGCAGATGGAGTCATCGAGCCGAGCGAGCTTGGTTCAAGAACTTCTCAAGGTGCTCAGTTGAGCATGAGGACTGTACATCGCCAAATTTTCGCCTCGTTTTGGCGCGTGCGAACCCTGTGAAATCCTCGATTGTTATCAGTCATATGAATAACTTAGGACTAGTGCCCACCAGTATGCTAAAGTGTAAATCTAGCTAATTCTATACGATGTAGGGTTAAAGTAGGTTTTTCCAATGTTAAGGGAGAGCAGGTGGCTCGTTTTGCAGGTTGTCTTTCCTTCATGGCTTGAACGATGTCATTATTTCCAATTTCTGTAATTATATTGTCAATAAAGGAATTTAATAATTTAATTTTCCCACACATGATCTCTATCTCAAAGATCTAAAGGTCATTTGTCCTCCAACCGAGAAATGAGTATTGTGCATTTGGATAGGCAACCCACGATCACAACTAAGTACGTACAGTCACGAAAACCAACATGATTAATCGGGTCATTATCTAAAAAGTTCTAAACCTGTTATAAGGTGATGAATTCGTTCTTTAAATTTTTTTGGGTGTGTCATGTGTCAATTTGATCTTAAATCTTTTGACAATATGTCGGTTTAATCCTAAATCTTTCAAAAATTTGCCAATTCAGTCCTTAAACTATTACTTGGATAATTAATCGGAGAACTACATTAGCAAATCACTAAAAGATTCAGGACAATGTGAAGGGCTAAATTGACACAATCAAAAACTTCACGACGAAATTGACAAATTGTCAAAAGATTTATGACTTGTTATCGGTAAAAGAGTAATTGATCTTATTTCTGACATAAGAGAACAAAAGTACTTATAGGCTTAGGTTAAGCCTAATATAATTACATAAATACCCCCAACTTGCTAATACTCTAAATAAAAAAACCCAACACTCCCCTTCAAGTTGGAGCGTACATATTAAAAAGTCCTAACTTATTATAAATATATGAAACTCGTCCACGTCGAAGATGTTTTGTGAAAATGTCTGCTAGTTACTCTTCAATACGTGTATGCACCAACCGTGTGTCTCCACAGTTAACCTTTTCTCGAACAAAATGACAATCCACCTCTATATGCTTCGTTCGCTCGTGAAACACTGGATTACTAGCAATATGAATAGCAGACTGGTTATCACAACATAAAGTAGACGATTCGGTCATAGGCAATCCAATCTCAGCTAATAACATACGAATCCATTGAAGTTCGCCTGTAACATTGGCCATAGCACGATACTCGGCCTCTGCATTAGATCAAGAAATAACAGATTGCTTCTTACATTTCCATGACACAAGATTACCATCAAGAAAGACACAATATCCTGAAGTAGAACGGCGATCCATAGGGCAACCAGCCCAATCTGCATTAGAATATCCTGTTACCTCCAAAGATTCAGGATTAGAATAACCAGCTATACGAAGATGACCCTGATTATGGAATACAAGTCCTTGACCTGGAGCTCCCTTCAAATAGCGAACAATTTTTAGAGCGGTTTGCCAATAAGTAGTACGAGGAGAGCTCATAAATTGACTCACCACACTAACATCAAATGAAATATCCGGACGAGTAATGGTAAGATAATTTAACTTGCCTACTAATCGGCGATACTTATCTGGATCATGAAGAAGTTCTCTGTGCTCATTATCAAGCTTTATTCCAGGGTCCCTAGGTGTGTCACCAGGTTTAGCATCATGTAAGCCAACCTCTTTAAGAATGTCAAGAGCATACTTCCGTTGGGAGAGAACAATACTGCTATTAGCATAGGCAACTTCGATGCCAAGAAAATATCGAAGACGACCTAAGTCTTTAGTATTGAACTCTTTTTGTAGAAATAGCTTGAGTTGTTCCCTTCAAATAGCGAACAATTTGTAGAGCGGTTTGCCAATAAGTAGTACGATGAGAGCTCATAAATTGACTCACCACACTAATAGCAAATGAAATATCCGGACGAGTAATGGTAAGATAATTTAACTTGCCTACTAATCGGCGATACTTCTCTGGATCATGAAGAAGTTCACCGTGCTCATTATCAAGCTTTATTCTAGGGCCCATAGGTGTGTCACCAGGTTTAGCATCATGTAAGCCAACCTCTTGAAGAATGTCAAGAGCATACTTCCGTTGGGAGAGAGCAATACTGCTATTAGCATATGCAACTTCGATGCCAAGAAAATATCGAATACAACCTAAGTCTTTAGTAGTAAACTCTTTTTGTAGAAATAGCTTGAGTTGTTATATACTTTCAACATCACTTCCTGTGACAATGATATCAACAACATAAACAACAAGAATAACACACCCTTTTGAAGAAGACATAATAAATATTGAGTGATTGTTGACACCTGATTTTTGACCATTTATTATTGTGATTTTTATTCTTTAAAATTAATTAAAAATATCAAAAAAGGTCATAAAATCACAAAATCAACTTTGGAAGCTTTGGTTTAACCTTAGGAACCAATTTTGAACAAAAAATATTTTTCGTTATTTTTAATATTTTTCGAGTTTATTTAATTATAAAAATACCCAAAAAATCAAAAAAATACCATTCGTGGTCAGAAAAATACCCAAAAATATTCGATAATTTTGTTTTAATTTCCTCTTCAAGTGTGTCACTTTAAATCTAAAAAATTCGGCTCGGGTCACTATGTTCCTTCACAAACATAAACCCGAACCGAGCCTAAAAAAAATCATTTTCGAGTCTTTTAGTTTTTAATTCTCACTTTTTATAAGCTATGACATTGGATTCTAAAGTCTTAAAGTGCAATTAGGTCAATTTGCCCTCCAATTTAATCAATTTTTACCAAAAGGGCTTAATTGCATATTTTTCTTTCAATTAGTCCCCGGTTTCACGGATGTATACGTATGCTCTACGTATTTATACATCATACGTATTTATACGTTATGCATATTTGTACTGTTTGGTAACCTCTTTAACTCTTGTAATAACAATAATGGTTATTATTTTTAACACCTTTGTTAGTACTTTTTTTTAGCATTTTTGTATTGTGAGTGCTATTGTTAGTGTTATTTTTAAATAGCATTTTTGTATTATAAATTGTGAGTGCTATTGTTAGTGCTATTTTTAAATGACATTTATTTATCATAAATTGTGAGTGCTATTGTTAGTGCTATTTTTAAATGACATTTATTTATCATAAATTGTGAGTGCTATTATTAGATAGAATTTATAATTGTTAGTGCTATTTTTAAATAGCATTTTTGTATTATAAATTGTGAGTGCTATTGTTAGTGCTATTTTTAAATAGCATTTTTGTATTATAAATTGTGAGTGCTATTGTTAGTGCTATTTTTAAATGTCATTTATTTGTGAGTGCTATTATTAGATAGAATTTATAATTGTTAGTGCTATTTTTAAATAGCATTTTTGTATTATAAATTGTGAGTGCTATTGTTAGTGCTATTTTTAAATAGCATTTTTGTATTATAAATTGTGAGTGCTATTGTTAGTGCTATTTTTAAATGTCATTTATTTGTGAGTGCTATTTTTAGATAGAATTTATAATTGTTAGTGCTATTTTTAAATACAATTTATTTGAAGGTATTTTTGGCTATAAAAGGATGGCAAGAGTTTTGAGGTTGAGAGGGGAGAGACATTTTGTAGAGTGTGCAAATTTTTGAGAGCTTAGAGAGAAGAACACAAACACTCTCTATATTCTCATCATCTTGAGTGAGCAAAATATACTAAGTTCGGAATATTGATTCCGCATATTGCTAGCACAATTGTTGTGGAGTTATTAGTCGTCTCCCCGTTCGTCAATTGGTGGTGCGTCCGAATTAGATGCCTAACACTTGTGGAGGCTGAGATCGAAGAACATCGAACCGACACCTCCGTTCAAGCACGCTACGAGAGGTAATCTATTTACTCCCTTTGAGACTTTGTGATTTTTTTCGATTGAAATGCACGAAGTACGCCTCTGGAGATACATGTATGGGTTGTTATTTATTTCCGCTACGTGTTACGTGGATCCCAACAGTGGTATCAGAGCCAATCCTTAGGTGTTTTCGTGCATTTAATTGATTTTTTGCAATTTTTGCAATACTATGGCCAATATGTATTAACGAATTGTTCGTCTTACATGGCTAATGGAGATTGATTATTTTATATGATAAATTAATCAACGTAGCAAAAATTGAGACTAAATCAATTTTGAATCGAAAATTTATGGCTATCTTATTTTACGTAAAAATTCTGAATATGATTCAACGTAGAATTTTTATTGTGCCTTCCTAAGTTTTAAATTGTGAATTTATTACTTACGTGAAAGGGTGGTGATCATGGAAAAATCCCTAATCAATGTGATTGATGTATATATGAATGTATGATGATTATTTATATATTTGGGGTTGTAATTATTAAATGGAGACTGCGTACTCCTTTTATTTTTCATGTAATCTTTATTTTTAGCATAGTCAATTGTTGATGTAAATGCTACGAGGATTACGTGGAGGAGCCTTTTAAGTCGGCGAGCTCTTTGGGGCCCAATTCTTGAAGAGTTCAAGAAACCAAGAAGAAGCGAAGAGCGGCTCTCCGTTATTAAAATATTAAAATGATTAAATGTGGTCTCATTGGCTCGAGACCCATTAAATCATAATTCCATGATCACCACGTAGGATAGATGTTTATGTGATTGACATCTATTTATTTATTATGATTACGTGAGCATGTTAAACTGGTTAATGTGCAAAGTCAGACTTACCTCACCCAAACTTGCGCCTGCATGAACTCTTAGTCAGGAAAATCACTCGCGTTAGGTACCGAAAGGGCGTTGGTAATAACACCAGCGTAACCAAGTCCCCGAACCCAAAATCTCTGGTTCCGCAGAACTGATCGATCTCTCCCAATCGGTCAGTAAGGTTTCCGGTCTACCCTCCAAGAAAGACCGGTGGCGACTCCAAATGCATGCACAATTTGCACATGCCACCACGACCACACTGAAGGTCGAAAGCGATCGACTCTTATCGTCGAAGAATACTCCCGCCGCGATTTGGTATGGGCCTGGGAGGGCTCGCGCCGATCCAAGACCCGCGATCGGTAATCCATTAGCCGCGTCCGCTTCCGGACGGGTCGCGACAGCTGGCGACTCCGCTGGGGACTTGTTCTAGAAACTATGGTTCTAGACCTCAAGTGGACTTAGGCCGTAATAAAAATTGAGTGATTTTTCTAACCCTACAGGCGCTCTTGAAGGTGAGGTAAGTCCGCTCACGATAGGTGTTATATGTTTTTGCAGATTGGAGTAATAAGGGGTGTAGTCTGTGATTAACTTTATTTTACGCAGGTGTGGCGTAGGAATGTATGTTGTGTGGATGATTTGAAGTGCTGATTGATAAATTGTTGTGCATGACTTGCATTGTGATGATCACGACACATGGACACACACAACCGCGCCTAAAACCCCAGGCGCCGCCTTTAGGAACACAATAGAAGGAATTGAAAATGGAATCTCCGTGAGGAAAAACACGGGGTAATCCACTTCTCAATTCCGCTCGCTTCGAACTATGGATTGAGTCCCAATGCAACGATAGTTGTGCAATGGAATCGGCTCTTTCTAGAACTCGAGGTGGGAACCTTAACCTTAGGTGCCAAACCCTCTGATTTTTAGAAGTTCACCATCACTTGTCTCATGCGCATGTCTTTGGGCGGTTGGTACACCTAAAATCGCACATAAGTCGACGAGTTGGGTTGGTAAGACTCTCTATCCCTCAAAACTATTACAGTTCATATAAATATAGGCATTTCATTCATTGCATTCTGGTGATTAGATTAAATGCCATTTCAAAGATAGATGCATGTGTTTTTCCCAAACGTCCTTGATAGAAGACGAGGAGGATGATATCCCATGGCGAACACCGAGTGAGCAACAAAGGAGCCTACTATGGACATTATGGAGATATCGTCCAATGAAGATGACGAGTTGGGGCAAGTGATCCGGAAGTCACAGATCGAACTTGGGGCATCCTTAAACGTTAGGATCACATTCCTTGGTTTCATTTTCCATTACTAGTCCTCTTGTATAGGGTTTATTTTTATCGAGGCTTTCTCTATCTCACCCCTTAGAGTGATTGTATTAGGGATCTATTGGTGTATACATTCAGATGGAACTCGGTTGTATTTCTTTTGACGGGTCATGGGAATGTGATAGTGGCATTTTCTCTAATCATCCGAATACTCCCAAGTCAAGTTTATAATTCCTTTAGAGGAAACTAAAGTTGAAAATCTTACACGACCTTTTTGGTCGTACAGGGTAATCCAACCCCAATTTCGCTAGAAGGAATTATACACTTGAATTGGTCCATGCATGTCATACGTCACTAAGTAATCCACGATAATTGATCAAGAGTATTGACGTTATTTCGAATTTAATGACGAGATAGATGTCCAAATTGCTCTCGTTCTTAACAAAACGGCCTTGATTTGGATGCCGTATCTTCAATTAAATTTAAAAACACGTCGTTATGCCTTGCATTTTTGACTAATTCGCTCTTCTGAATATTGGTCAAAAGCAATTATCGTGAATTACATTCCTTTCAATAGTATGCTTTCTTTCGAGGAATATTGATAAAAACTTTTCGCACAAGATTAAAACCCTTGTAAAAGTTCTTGTCATTATTAATTACGAGCAAGCATAAGATTGAAAGGGGTCTATGCTTTCTTTTTCAGATTATTCCTTTTGACTCGGTCTTTTCATTTGCAGGTGAAAAACAAGTAGCATAAAGAAATCTTTTCTTGGATAAGTCTGAGGCTATTCTTTCATCTGACCATGAGTGAGTTAGAAAATCAGAACACATCTACTCGACTTATTATGGATCGGCTCATCCAAGTCTAAAGATGTCCGAATGCTTGAAGAAATGGATCATATAAAAGCTAAAACAAACACGGGGGCTTTCATTCATTCTTGCCCAAACCAGATCATACAATTCATTGGGGTGGAAAAGTAAAGCAGAAGTGAGCCCTAATCAACGACACAAAGGAGCCCAGCTGGCCCTCCAGGTTATGGATGCTTTGTTTATACGCACCACTCCGCGTATCATGGTCCGCAAGCCTGAGGTGAAGGCGTTTGCGTTCATCATTGACTGCAACAACCTGAGTCTCGTGATCTTCGGCGACTGCTTCCAAGTCCCGAACAAGTCCATTCTCACGAGTTATATCCTCATTTATGTCGTTGAGCCTTTCTTCCAGCCACTCGCTTCGGTTCCTTAGCAGGGCGTTGCGTCGATCGCGCTCATAGGTAGCCAGAGATAGGGCTAAGTCCTCCACCAGATTCCTCCTCTCGCGTAGCAATGTCGAAACCCGCTCTTTGGCGAACTCAACAGCCTTTTTGTGGCTGTCAACCAGGTAGTCAGCCAGCGCTAGGCGGTCGGACTGATCCTCATAACGGGCTCGCAGGACACGAGCCACGGTAAGTCCCCGGTGAGCAGCGCGGTAGGCCTCCAAAGAGTTTGTAAAGAGCGTTGGAAAAATTCTGTATTCCCTCCCCAACGCAGTACCCTCGAGGGAGATGATGTCCAGGACCCCGAACATGACTCTGATCTCATCATCGGTTTCGGGATGATCGGCTATGTGAGCGTAGCCTCGACCCAAGAGGTTATAGAACTCTTTCCATCGAGTCAAAGCTTCGGCTGAGAAAGTGTGAACTTGGGAAGAAGCCATTTTCGACGGAGATGTGTGTAGTGGAGCGATTAGAGGATGGAAGCAAATTATATGAGAGCGTTAATCTCCCAAACACCAACTCCGCATTTTATAGCGTCTCGAGAGTGGAGAAAAGTTGCAGCAATAATGCTTGTGGAGCCGGGTTAATTAATGTAAAGCGAGGGCTGCTCCTCCCGTGAATCATCAGACATGTCCTGATCCGCAATTTCAGGCCTGACAAATTCGGTCTCGCCATTATTAAAGCTGGGAGGGAGGCGAGCGCAACTATCGAAGAAGCCGCGAAAGGATTGTGTTGTTCCATCACGCATGAAGCTGGGCGGCGAGTGAACAGCTCTGCCACTTAAAAAGAGAAGACAGTGCTGAACAGGCATGACTATTGAGGAAAAGTGAAAGGCGAGCGCAACTATCGAAGAAGCCGCGAAAGGATTGTGTTGTTCCATCACGCATGAAGCTGGGCGGCGAGTGAACAGCTCTGCCACTTAAAAAGAGAAGACAGTGCTGAACAGGCATGACTATTGAGGAAAAGTGAAAGGCGAGCGCAACTATCGAAGAAGCCGCGAAAGGATTGTGTTGTTCCATCACGCATAAAGCTGGGCGGCGAGTGAACAGCTCTGCCACTTAAAAAGAGAAGACAGTGCTGAACAGGCATGACTATCGAGGAAAAGTGAAAGGCGAGCGCTACTATCGAAGAAGCCGCGGAAGGATTTGGTTACCCCTTCGTGTCGGAAAGCTGAGCAGGAGGTAAACAGTTCCGTCGTTTCAAAAACAGAACGCTGAACAGACCTAGCTTTCGAGGAAAAGGAGGCAACAAATCGAAAGAGCGAGTATACAAAAGAGAACAGAGAACCCCGAGTGACGAGTTCGTTGAAAGACCTCAAATTCTCTAGAATCAGATTCGACATCGAAGCCATGGAACTCAACATCGCCGGTGACGAACATCAAGATCGCAGTGGTGACGACGGCAGTGGCCACGACGCTCAACCCCGGAAAAGAAAAAGTCGCCAGCGCTACGCTCGGAAAGAAATCCAGGAGCTTGAAGCTTTCTTCGATGAATGCCCTTGCCCAAACGAGGAACAAAAGATTGAATTGGGCCAGAAGCTGGGAATGAATCCTATGAGAATCCATTTTTGGTTTCAGAATAGACGTTTCAGACTAGGTGTCCAACACAGGCGTAAGGAGATCACGGCCCTAAAAGAGCAGAACCAAAACCTTCAAATGGAAAACATGTGGTATGAGAAAATTCTCAGTACTATTACCTGCCCTGACTGCGGTGGCCCTACCACCCTCAGTAAATTGTTCCCCAGTAAGCCTTCTACGAAGATGGAAGGTGCTCATTTATCCCCCTGCTCCCTTGAGCCATCTCCGGTACAATCAGATCCTGCTAATGGCGCGCATGAGCAGATCGATCCTACAGAAATTATACCAGTGTCTTCGGAGGAAGAAGATACGTGTCGTTATGATCGGAGTCACCTCATCGAAGCCCATGAATCTCCTCCACAACAGCTTCCGGTAAGATCAGATACGGTTCAAGAGGAGTTAGAGGTTAGTCGGCAGGCTATCTACGCCACTCTGGACGACGAGAAGAAGAAATTCACTTGGCCCCCGGAGCTTCATCTCAAGTTCTTGGACGCAGTTCGACAGATAGGACTCGACTTCATAGGTCCGACAAGCATACTTAGGGTCATGAACGTACCGGGACTTACCAAGCAATTAGTCGCGAATCACCTTGGTTGCTACAGAAGGGCGTTAGGACAGCGTTATGCAGAACTGAATCCGAGCAATAGACTCGGCTGCGAACCCAGCACCCTTATGACAAATGAGGCCCGGTCGAATCTGGACGACTATTGGGGATTTGATCAGGATATCCTCGCGAGTCATTTCAATATTCCTCAAGAACACACATCACAAGTGCAACGAGTAAGCACTCCTCCGTCCGAGCAGCAGCTAGTCAGTGTTCATCTTGTCGCAGATCAGCCCACCACGCCCAGTGCTCAAGGGTTTGCCCAATCAGAGCATATGGCTTCAGATGATCTAATGGGAGAAAGCTTGGAGCACTCTTATTTCCCTAATCCCCAAGTGGGAGATGCTTGTGGTAGTCAATCGATCAAATCTCCTCTTATAATCCCAGACAAAGATGGAGGTTCCAGTTCGAAGAACCCGTCGGGCGATGCAGCTCAACCTACACATCAATCGTTCGAGGGGTCGGGTGATTTCTTCGATGAAGGACTTGATACCTGGTTCGATCAGTTGGAAGCTATTAAAGGTTGGCAACCATGATCTGCACTTAGTAATGGCACACCTAAGCTGAGGCCAGACTGGTTAGTCATTGGACATGCCCCAAGAAAGAAGGGGATGTACGCGAGAAGGATGTATCTCCTATTGTAAAGTTCTCATCGGTGCATGCGTTTGTTTCTTCAATAGCTAGAGTTGATTCTGCATAATGTTTTTCGCAAACGTCATCTCGTGTGTATACGGTAATTCCTTGTTATTAAGTTCAAGGTAAAATCAGCCCCGACGCGTGAAGGCAGAATTGATAGCATGAGTTACTAGCAGAATGTGATCGAGCTCGAAAGTGAAAGATTACTAGCGGCCCCAAACGCAATGACCGCAAAATCAGGGGCAATCTTTAAGTTTCGAGCAACTACAAATCTATTTCTCACGAGGCATTCAGGTCGATCAAATATAAAGCGTCGGGCTGTGAGAATGATGCGTAGTCAATCTGTTGACACAGGCGAAAAAGGAGTCGCGTAGATCCGAAAGCAAAAACCTTTCTTGGCTAGTCAACAATGCAGAATGAAAGAGCATATATAAACAAACTCGCATTTATTTCATTCAGCAGGAAAGTTTACAAGTGGATCACTGAGGGGGAGCAGTAAACCCAAAATGAGTTCTGACAAGCATCACAAAAAAGCTTAACTGACTCTCCATGCTATCCATGCCTTGCTTACAACCCACACTCCGGGAATCGAGGTCTACAAGCTTGAAGAAAAGGAGACGACATTTCTCCTTAAGTTCGTTCACCTTGGTGTCATAGTACTCGAACTCAAGCTCTAAGTCATGAGCCAGTACCCTCCCGCGAGCTATATCCATGCTCAGGTCTTCAAGCCTTTCCTCCAACCAGGCACACTGGAACCTCAGCACGAAGTTGTGCTGGTCTTGCTCAAAGGCGGTGTCAAAAAGAGCCAGACGCTCCACCAAGTTGTCCCTCTCACGGACCAGCATCGAAACCTGGGCGTGGGCGTATTCAACAGCCCTTTTATGGTTATCGGCCGTCAGCATGGCCAGCATCAGGGACTCAGTTCGGTCCTGATAACGGGCTCGCACGATACCAGCCAAAGTGACCTCCCGGCTAGCAACTTCGTAAGCCTGCATGAAATTGTTAAAGAGAGTTGGGAAGATCACAAACTCCCTTTGCAGTTTCGTACCTTCAATACACACAGTATCCAGGGTCGGAATCAGAGTACGAACTTCAACCTCAGCTTCAGGATGATTGTTTATGTAGCCATAACCCCTACCCAAGAGGTGGTAAAATCTCTCCCATTGGGTCGAAGCTTCAGGTAAGGCAACAGGCATAGAGGAGGAATCCATATGCGATGGAATGACGGAGAAGAGAGTGAGAATGTGAAGAGTGTTTGAGAGGCTGAGTCTGATAAGGCTAAAGTGTTAATCTTCTTGACATCAATCTATCACCTTATAAATGCTCGAGTACAGGGAGAAGTGGTAATAATATTTTATGTGCAGTAGAGCCAAGCGGGTTTCGTTAATGCATCCCCGATGAGTCACGAATCCACCACCGTCCTGTGATCTCGGGTTTTGCGAAACATAATGGCGCCGAAAGGTGGGCAGGCTTGTTACTCTAGAGACTGGGCCAGGGGGACAAGCGTAGTGCTCGACAAAGTGAAATCAACGCAAGAGATCTTCAGGCTCCGTTCACGTAGAAAAGAGCAAAAAAGGACAAAGTGGGAATTACGAAGCCTTGAGAAAAACGCTCGTCAAGTAGCCATCACAAAAGGACGAAGTGGGAATCTCGAAACATTGAGAAGAGCGCTCGTCGGGTAGCCATCACCTTTGATCGAAGAACGGTGATCCGGCTCCTTTAACCTCTCAGAATTTGCAGAGAAAGTGAAGATCCAAGGAGGAACAAAGAAAGCTGAGTTAACGGAAAATCAAACAGTGATATCCCGGTCAAAATGTTCAAGGGATTCTGTCATTTACTGGAAGCGCCAGACTTGGAGGTCTCCGAGCTTGAGCTGCTGGAAGAGTTTGAAGATCTCAGGACCGAACCTGACACGAGGGCCATGGAGACCGATCCTTCTAATGATGAAACCCGCGGCTTGGTTAACGAGAACAGTACCCGCGACGGTTATCAGCGTCAGAAAGGGGAATATCTCAAACGCAACACTTCAGGTCAAGTCCATAAACTCGAATTGTTTTTCAGGGAATACCCCTATCCGGACATGGAACAGAAAATCAAAATGGGCCAGGAGATAGGGTGGGAGCCTCGGAAGGTCAAGTGCTGGTTTGAAAACAAACGAACCCGGCTGAAGCAGCAACGCGATCGGCACGAGTTAGCGGTTGTAAGGGAGGAAAATGAAAAGCTTCGAATAAAAAACACTCAGTACAAAAAAGCTCTAAGCATCGCTATTTGCCTGGAGTGCGGTAACCCTGTTCCCACGGACGGAGTATTCACTGAAGAGCCAGATCTGGGGGTTTATAATGCTCATTTGTTGCAATGCCCTTCGCAACATCTTTCGGAACAGGCGGGTACCGCCGAGGATCTACAAGAGGAAACTAGTGCTATAAGGTCAAAGTCGACGCCCATTGTGGAAGGGAACATGCGTCATGACAAGTCGGGTCCGCTCGATGATGAACTCACCATCATGACCAGCCGATCTGAGACCACTAAATCCCCTCCAGAGCAACCTCCAACACGACCAGATTCCGAGAAGAGTAACCGCCAAGTTGCTGACACCACTTCGGCTAGCAAGAAAATAAGATTTCGTTGGACCCCGGAGTTTCATAGCAAATTTGTTGATGCAGTTCAACAGTTGGGGGTCAGTTTTGCTTGCCCATTGCGCATACTCGAAATCATGAACGTGCCGGGACTGACTAAAAATATGGTCAAGAATCACCTTTGGCGCTACAAGAAACTACTGAGAGATGGACGAGCGTCGCTAGACCAAGATAGAGGCGGTTCAACACGACCAGATTCCACGAAGAGTAGCCGCCGAGTTGCCAACCCTACTTCGGCTAGCAAGAAAACAAGGTTTTATTGGACCTCGGAGCTTCATAGCAAATTTGTTGATGCAGTTCAACAGTTAGGGATCAGTTTGGCTCGCCCATCGCGCATACTCAAGATCATGAACATGCCGGAATTGGATAGAAATAAAGTCAGGAACCACCTTTGGTGCTACAAAAGACTACTGAGAGATGGACGAGTGGCGCTAGACCAAGAGAGAGGCAGTTCAAGTTTAAACGATGAGCATGGCTGTGATCGCAATCCTCATGAAGCAGGAAGCATCCAATCACCTCTTAACACCGATGGGACTGACAATTACACGGTCGATTGTTCAGGCATCAATCAGAGTACTCCCATGGGTTATCCCAGTACTCCTCAGGAGTATGTACCGCAATTTCAGCAAATCGGGACTCCCCAGTCTGAGCACCGACTGGCCGTTAATACTAGTCCTACAGCGGATCTAACACTGGCAGGAGATGCACATACAATCTTGCGAGACGATTACGGAGATTCCGGCTCGAAGAATCAGGTGGTCCATGACGAAAATGGCAAAAAGATTCCTTCTCCAGTAGTCGACAATACTCAACCTGAGTGTCAGTCGCTCGATGGTTCAGACGATCTCCTTGAAAACATCTATTCTTGGTTCGATCGGCTGAATTCCCCCCTGAGTTACCCTGGTACTCCCCAAGAGTATGTACAACAATTTCAGCAGGTATGGACTCCCCAATTTGAGCACCAACCGATCGTTAGTGTTATTCCTACGGCGAATCCAGCATCGGGTACAAACCTACTGGACAACGATGAAAATACCAACTCGAGAAGTGAGGTTGTTCATGTCGAAAGTAGTGTGAGGAACCCATCGCCAACGGTTGAGGATGCCCGACTTGGGCGTCAATGGCTTGAAATTTCAAGCGAGTCCCTCAGTGAGCAACTCGGCGTGTGGATCACGCATAAACCGAGAAACCAGGTTGTTCATGCCGAAAGTGGGAGAAGTCCGTCACCAGCAATTAAGGATGCTCAACTTGGACGACTCGAGCGGTCGGACGATCTCCTGAATAAGCAACTCAGCCTATGGGTCAAGCATTTTGGAACAAGTGCATCTTCGCAGTCGTGACCGGTACCGGCGACCGGACATCTGGTTCGAAGCTCGTGTGCTAAATCATTAGAAGGCTCAGGAGAGTGAGAGGTGAATACATCGAATGAATGTGTTACGGATTTCGTTGTAAAGTTCCCGCGGGAACATTGTAATTAACGCTGAAAACTAACCGCTCTGAGTGTCAACATCACCCTTTGAACGTCTTCGAGCCAAGGGCCATGGATTAATCACTTAATCCGTGGAGCAAATTCCATGAACGATGACTATCACCCGCGGAGCATAATGGGATCTACCCCCATTCAGCACGAAATACGTTTGGTCACGAAGCCTCCCATTTGGTAAAACGATGTATCGTTCCTAAACGATCTTCAACCGAATACCAAAGTAATGTCTCATTTCTTTCCCTTCTCAGGTGTTAAACGTGGATAAATCACCCAAGGAGCCATATGTTCAAATAACAAAACAGACGTTGCCCAACCGGGGGCAGCTGAACCATTGATATTGCAAATATTCCAAGCATGGATAAGCGGATTTGATAGACGTGGTTCATATCAATACGCGACGTCAGAACGGGATGAGAACCAAGAGTAAAGTTGTATTGTCCCAATTTGTCTTCAATTTGGGAATATGAGTTAACACTTGCTATTTATCCTTGATAGGGACTCACCATCAAGGAGGACAAATTTTGACAACCTGTGTGCACTCGCAGGGGCACACGACCGAGGGTAAGATGTATCGTTCTAATTTTTTGAAAAATTCATGAACGAACAATAACATGTTTCTTCCACATTTTCAGGGATCTCCAGCCGCGGGGGACAGGTAAGTATCCCTTTCCCCAATCCATTGAAAATGTTGAATAAAAAATAGAGAAGAAAAGAAAAGCTTTTAGAATCTGATGTCTAGAAAAGACATAGGATTCTAACTTCATTGGCATTCATGTTTTGAAACATGAGGTTATCTGAACATGCATTGGGCATCATAAAATCCCATTGACGGGTAAAATTTTTGGAGAAAACGAAAGAGATTTTTCCAATCAAAAGTTGTTCAAAACTTTCAAAAGGACGTTTTCTCAAAAGACGAGAGGCAAAGCCTAGTCCAAACACGTCCTATACACACTTAAGAGAGAAATGGAGCGGATAAGACAGCAGAATCTGGACCTACGGAAGTAGGGACCATTCGCAGCGATTACATGGGTTGGGACGACGGAGGCATTCGTTTCATATCCCCCAAACACTACAGGTGACCGTTGATAACCCCTTTGAACGGCGGTTTTCATTCTTAACCCTGTCAAGAACCACCCCACATCGGGGCAAAATGGAGGTGAGTCCAACAGCATCAGGAGAAAATGGTTAGAAATTTTCTTGCTCGGACTAACATTAATCTTTGTGTGTTGTTTATATGGTAATCCAAGTGCCATAGGATGATGAGAAGCATTCATTTCTCTATCCCACACACCGAATCCTTTGCATAGCCAAGTTGAGCCTGCAGAATCATTTCATAAACCCGTTGGTGATCATTGCACATTCCAAGACGGATGCAGCATCACTTCAGAAACGAAGAAGTTCAAGACTTAGGGTTTGCAAAAGAATTCCTAAGTTAATGTTTAACCTTGTTAGACCTTTGATCATAGGTCTAACGCGATCCTATGAAGATGAGAAAAAGTGGGATTTCAAAAATGAATGAGAAAAATCCACGGCATCGAGAAAAAGCAAAGTGCCTGGTAAAAGCAAGGTCGATGCTCATGAAAGCTGTTTGCTTGATCCCCAGTGAAACTTGGATGAAAAAAAAAAAAAATTCTTAAAGGAGTCAAATAAAAAAAGCTGCTCCCCAAATGCTGCCAAGCACAGAACAAAGACATGGAGAGAGTCGGTCTCTGAATGCAACAAGGGACGCTCTCTAAAGAGCTGGTGCACACCTCAAAATCGGTTGTACACCTCAAAAACTAAAGATGCAGAAAGGAAAAGACAGGAGGTAAATCAGCAATGATCACCAATGTCAAACTCGTCATGAATTCTGGGCCAAAAACAAGCCTTTTTCGGTCCCCAATCCTACCAACATCATAACCCTGAAACAGTCTTCTCTGACTAAGACACTTGGGTTAACATACAGCTCAGCTCGAAGAAGTACGAGCAAGACTATTTCTTTCTCATTTTGCAGGGTTCTTGACTTGTAAACCCGGAGCAGATGGTGAAAACTTTCATTCAATGACCTTGACTCAAAAGTGAGTCCCCCTTGAAGACCAATATCCAAGCCCAACATTACGGTCCCGTGGAAGACCTCCCGACCGATCAAAATGTATGCGCTGCGAATGAGCCTAAAACCTAGGCACGGGTTAGTAGGGAATCGAGTGTATCGCCTATAAAAAAACACGATCGCAAAACAGGTGAGAAGACCTCATTGTCGAGAAATATTCCAATTGATGTTTTGAACAAACTCTTTTTGGAATTTTCAAACTGTTGATCCAGATTTTCCGTGCAAGGGATTTGTGATCACATTTGCATGTTGCAAGAATGCTTTGGATAACCCCCAGCATCAAAATGCACATTTCACGATTAAAACTTAAATCATACGGTTTTGTCAAAATGGACGGCCGTGGTCTTCCCAAAGATTACTAACGTTTTCTTGGTGAAGAAAAATCTTTCAGGCCTAAACTTCTGCAGGATACCTGGAGAACCCAGCTCCCAGAATGTCGCCTCAACAGAATCAAATGAAGCTTTGTCAAAATAAAATCTTTCTCTACTTCAAAACTGAATTCCCGACAAATTTCGGGATCTTTCAAAAGAATGGGTGAGGATGAGACCCCTTTTCAAAAATCAGACAGTCTCATCGGACGTGGAGAACCCTCGTCATGAGACCCCTTTTCATAATTTAGGCAGTCTCATCGGACGTGGAAAACCCTCGTCATGAGATCCCTTTTCAAAATTTAGGCAGTCTCATCGGACGTGGAGAACCCTCGTCATGAGACCCCTTTTAAAAAAAATTTAGTCAGTCTCATCGGACGTGGAGAACCCTCGTCATGAGACCACTTCTCAAAAAATCAAGCGGTCCTAGCATGACGTGGAGAACCCTCGTCCCAGGACCCCCTTTTCAAAACTTAGGCAGTCTCATCGGACGTGGAGAACCCTCGTCATGAGACACCTTTTTCAAAATTCAGGAAGTCTCATCGGACGTGGAGACCCCTCGTCATGAGACCCCTTTTCAAAATTTGGGCAGTCTCACCGGACGTGGAGAACCCTCGTCATGAGACCCCTTTTCAAAATTCAGGAAATCTCATCGGACGTGGAGAACCCTCGTCATGAGACCCCTTTTCAAAATTCAAACAGTCTCATCGGACGTGGAGAACCCTCGTCATGAGACCCCCTTTTCAAAATTCAGGAAATCTCATCGGACGTGGAGAACTCTCGTCATGAGACCCCTTTTCAAAGTCAATCAAAGGTAGATACCGCCTGAAGGGTCAAATCAAATTTGGTAGAAACCGCCTAAAGGGTCAACACAAGGTAGATACCGCCTGAAGGATCAACTCATGGTAGATACCGCCTGAAGGGTCAGCACAAGGTAGAAACCGCCTGAAGGGTCAAACCAAGGTAGAAACCGCCTGAAGGGTCAACTCAAGGTAGAAACCGCCTGAAGGGTCAAACCACGGTAGATACCGCCTGAAGGGTCAAATATGGTAGAAACCGCCTGAAGGATCAGCCTAATGGTCCGATCCACCATACGGATCAAAACCTTGACAAATTCCAGACACGGAAAGAGTCATTTCCCTAGGTAAACCTTATAGTAGGTGAACCATTTCTGGTTCGATCCACCATACGGATCAAAATCCTTGGCAAATCCCAAAGTGTGGGACGCGCCTTCCTTAGGTTCCTACCAGTTAGGAATCCCATAATGGTATGACCTACCATACAGGTCAGAGCTTAATCTCCCTAGGATATTCTGAATGACGAGTCCTAGGTATCTGCTTGAAAGTTGTCGCAACCGGCAGCATCTGACAGGTGAGCTTCAGGTAAGCCTCTCTCACTCCGGCCCATGTTCAAATTGTTAAAGCAAACCGGGGATTAATTTGAGCTTTCATCAAAGGGCCTTAAGCGATCCAATGTCGTAGCATTTCTTCTCTCATTTTCCCAGTTGAGTCGGTTAGAAATCAGGTGCCACCTTATCTTTGAGAGAAACCTCTAACGAGATTCCTCTCAAAGAGGGGCAGCTGTTGACACCTGATTTTTGACCATTTATTATTGTGATTTTTATTCTTTAAAATTAATTAAAAATATCAAAAAAGGTCATAAAATCACAAAATCAACTTTGGAAGCTTTGGTTTAACCTTAGGAACCAATTTTGAACAAAAAATATTTTTCGTTATTTTTAATATTTTTCGAGTTTATTTAATTATAAAAATACCCAAAAAATCAAAAAAATACCATTCGTGGTCAGAAAAATACCCAAAAATATTCGATAATTTTGTTTTAATTTCCTCTTCAAGTGTGTCACTTTAAATCTAAAAAATTCGGCTCGGGTCACTATGTTCCTTCACAAACATAAACCCGAACCGAGCCTAAAAAAAATCATTTTCGAGTCTTTTAGTTTTTAATTCTCACTTTTTATAAGCTATGACATTGGATTCTAAAGTCTTAAAGTGCAATTAGGTCAATTTGCCCTCCAATTTAATCAATTTTTACCAAAAGGGCTTAATTGCATATTTTTCTTTCAATTAGTCCCCGGTTTCACGGATGTATACGTATGCTCTACGTATTTATACATCATACGTATTTATACGTTATGCATATTTGTACTGTTTGGTAACCTCTTTAACTCTTGTAATAACAATAATGGTTATTATTTTTAACACCTTTGTTAGTACTTTTTTTTAGCATTTTTGTATTGTGAGTGCTATTGTTAGTGTTATTTTTAAATAGCATTTTTGTATTATAAATTGTGAGTGCTATTGTTAGTGCTATTTTTAAATGACATTTATTTATCATAAATTGTGAGTGCTATTGTTAGTGCTATTTTTAAATGACATTTATTTATCATAAATTGTGAGTGCTATTATTAGATAGAATTTATAATTGTTAGTGCTATTTTTAAATAGCATTTTTGTATTATAAATTGTGAGTGCTATTGTTAGTGCTATTTTTAAATAGCATTTTTGTATTATAAATTGTGAGTGCTATTGTTAGTGCTATTTTTAAATGTCATTTATTTGTGAGTGCTATTATTAGATAGAATTTATAATTGTTAGTGCTATTTTTAAATAGCATTTTTGTATTATAAATTGTGAGTGCTATTGTTAGTGCTATTTTTAAATAGCATTTTTGTATTATAAATTGTGAGTGCTATTGTTAGTGCTATTTTTAAATGTCATTTATTTGTGAGTGCTATTTTTAGATAGAATTTATAATTGTTAGTGCTATTTTTAAATACAATTTATTTGAAGGTATTTTTGGCTATAAAAGGATGGCAAGAGTTTTGAGGTTGAGAGGGGAGAGACATTTTGTAGAGTGTGCAAATTTTTGAGAGCTTAGAGAGAAGAACACAAACACTCTCTATATTCTCATCATCTTGAGTGAGCAAAATATACTAAGTTCGGAATATTGATTCCGCATATTGCTAGCACAATTGTTGTGGAGTTATTAGTCGTCTCCCCGTTCGTCAATTGGTGGTGCGTCCGAATTAGATGCCTAACACTTGTGGAGGCTGAGATCGAAGAACATCGAACCGACACCTCCGTTCAAGCACGCTACGAGAGGTAATCTATTTACTCCCTTTGAGACTTTGTGATTTTTTTCGATTGAAATGCACGAAGTACGCCTCTGGAGATACATGTATGGGTTGTTATTTATTTCCGCTACGTGTTACGTGGATCCCAACAGTGGTATCAGAGCCAATCCTTAGGTGTTTTCGTGCATTTAATTGATTTTTTGCAATTTTTGCAATACTATGGCCAATATGTATTAACGAATTGTTCGTCTTACATGGCTAATGGAGATTGATTATTTTATATGATAAATTAATCAACGTAGCAAAAATTGAGACTAAATCAATTTTGAATCGAAAATTTATGGCTATCTTATTTTACGTAAAAATTCTGAATATGATTCAACGTAGAATTTTTATTGTGCCTTCCTAAGTTTTAAATTGTGAATTTATTACTTACGTGAAAGGGTGGTGATCATGGAAAAATCCCTAATCAATGTGATTGATGTATATATGAATGTATGATGATTATTTATATATTTGGGGTTGTAATTATTAAATGGAGACTGCGTACTCCTTTTATTTTTCATGTAATCTTTATTTTTAGCATAGTCAATTGTTGATGTAAATGCTACGAGGATTACGTGGAGGAGCCTTTTAAGTCGGCGAGCTCTTTGGGGCCCAATTCTTGAAGAGTTCAAGAAACCAAGAAGAAGCGAAGAGCGGCTCTCCGTTATTAAAATATTAAAATGATTAAATGTGGTCTCATTGGCTCGAGACCCATTAAATCATAATTCCATGATCACCACGTAGGATAGATGTTTATGTGATTGACATCTATTTATTTATTATGATTACGTGAGCATGTTAAACTGGTTAATGTGCAAAGTCAGACTTACCTCACCCAAACTTGCGCCTGCATGAACTCTTAGTCAGGAAAATCACTCGCGTTAGGTACCGAAAGGGCGTTGGTAATAACACCAGCGTAACCAAGTCCCCGAACCCAAAATCTCTGGTTCCGCAGAACTGATCGATCTCTCCCAATCGGTCAGTAAGGTTTCCGGTCTACCCTCCAAGAAAGACCGGTGGCGACTCCAAATGCATGCACAATTTGCACATGCCACCACGACCACACTGAAGGTCGAAAGCGATCGACTCTTATCGTCGAAGAATACTCCCGCCGCGATTTGGTATGGGCCTGGGAGGGCTCGCGCCGATCCAAGACCCGTGATCGGTAATCCATTAGCCGCGTCCGCTTCCGGACGGGTCGCGACAGTGATCCACACTACACCGATTCATGTCAAAGGTGATAACCGCATCACTGAAGCGGCCAAACCAAGCACGAGGAGATTGCTTAAGGTCATAAAGAGCTTTTCGCAACCGGCACACCTTCTCCCCCTGAGTAACAAACCCGGGTGGTTGCTCCATATACGCATCATCGTGAAGATCGCCATGAAGGAATGTATTTTTCACATCAAGCTGATAAAGAGGCCACTAAGATTGAGCAGCCAAGGAAATAACAATACAAACAGAAGGAATTTTAGCAATTGGAGAAAAGGTTTCATCATAGTCAATACCATAAGTTTGAGTATAACCCTTTGCCACAAGTCGCGCTTTTAAGAGCTCAACTGAACCATATGGATTGTGTTTGACAACAAAGACCCAGCGACAACCTACTAATTGTTTATTAGTTGGAAATGGAACTAGCTCCCAAGTCTTATTATGATGCAATGCAGCCATTTCTTCCTCCATAGCATGAGCCCAACCTGGGTGGGTCAAAGCCTCCTGCACACTACTCGGTATAGACACAGATGCAAGGGTTGACACAAAGACAGACATCTGAGAACTTAAGTTATGATAAGAAACGAAATGAGAAAGAGGATACCGAGACCTAGTACGATGAGCAATAAGAGAGCTGTCAAGAGACGGTGGAGGAGGATCGAAAGCCTCGACTGGAGGTGGTGGTGGTGGTGGAACGCTTGCTGGTGGAGATGTATGGAAAGCTTAAACCTGAAATGCAAGTATGCTATCCCAACAATAACGGCGGTTCTACCAGCCAAACATGGGACTGCCTTTCTGCATGACAGGCTCACTTTTGAAGCTCAACCTTAGAGATCCCAGATATTTCTAGCTCACGGGTTCCACCAAAGTGGCAAGTGAGGAGCATACTAAACCACATTGCGCTAATCATATTAACAAAAGGAATCTACCCAGAAGAACCATGCATAAGGAGAGGAGAGAGGTTTTAGAAACTCATAGTGGAATATTTCATTTCATAAACTGAAAGGAGACCCCCCTTTCTACGTACATTACCCAGCCTTATATAGGCAAACACTTACACAACCAAACAAACACATTGGATCCATAAATCCAAATAGTACCGCTACATGAACAACTTTTGACCTCCAGCGGGCCAATTATTGAAAAAAAAAACAAACAACATACAACACTCGTGGCCGACACTCATAATTACATCCTGCGCCGATCTGGGTCACGTTGATAATTTGCGTCGTCTGAGTCAGAGCTGTCAGGTCCATCTTTAGCTTTCTTAAAGTCTCTCAAAAGACGTATTTCTTCGTATTCATTGATCAATGCATCTATCTCTAGGTCATCTGGGATTCCACATATGAGACAATAATTATTGGGGGAAACATGAGTGCATTGAATAGAACTTGACGGCACATCCATAGAACTGGACGGAATATCCGAGGTTGCCATGCTTGGCTGAGGGAGTCCATAGTCGAATGGATCTTGGGATAACGGTCCTCCCCATGGGTCAGCAGTGTCCATTGGAGTGTCTGGTTGATTCTTTTGAAATTCATCAAGTACTTCAAGTGTCTGCGGATGAGCTCTGGCTCTGTCCCACGAGAGATTAGTAGCTTGATAAGGCCAGACTTCTGAGGGTATGGATTGATTCTCTTGGAACAAAATCCTTTGAAGTTCTCGTAACTCAAACTGAATTGCTAATATGGATGTGGGTAGAGTACGATGCACTTGAAATTTCTGTTTTTGGAGATCGGGCTTAAATGTAGTAGTTCCTGCTGGAGCAACTTGTGTGCGAGGATCTCCAGTTGGACCAATGTAGTACCATGGTCTGCGGAATAGGCAAGTAGTATGCCTTTCTGGTTCAGGACGCTCAATGAATCTCTGCTGGACAAACATATGTTTCCAGGCTTGCAATGGCTGAAACCACGTGAGCAGCTCAGTGAGAGGTTTCTGGTCAGAAAAGTTTCCCATTAAAGCATCAGAGAGAACTTTGATGATCTTGTTCGTTGGGAATTCAATTGCTACAGTGTGCAAGTTAAACAAATACCAGAAAAACCATTTGAGTTCGTCAGTGAACTCATGATCAGGAGTCCATTGTAGGAGACGAATGAAGGGATAAACTGGATCAAGTCCCCTAGGATTCAACATTAATCCTCCATATTATCTAAAAATGCGATGTTGATAGTTCCAAAGATGAAATGCCATATGTTGAAGTAAGACATTTTGTTCAATCTGCTGAGACACTTCTGGCTGATATTTATGGGAGTTCCATTGATGTTCTCTCATAGGTGTGGCTCTGAAAGTACCAGGGTGAAAGGAGTTCTTTTGGATGTACATGTTGATGGAGGAAACAGATTCTTTGGGTCGAGAGAGAAAATCAGCAAGGACATTTTTCTTTCCAAGGATGTATTTAGTGCCAAAGGAGTATTTTGAAAATCATTCTGCCTAATGCAAAAGCTGTGGGTGTGGAATCTGTTTTTGTTTGAACTTGAGCATTTGGGGGAAAGATAACATGTCCATTTCAACAAGAAAATGATGGCCAATGAGGTGAAACTCAAACTTTTTGATGTCATTTTTTACGGCCAAGATTTCTTTGAAGGTGGAATGGTAATGCATTTCAGCTTGGAAAAAACGTCCACTTTTGTAGGCACAGATGCGACGCTTACCGTTGAGTTCTTCTAGGAGAACTGCTGCCCAATATTTATCGCTAGCATCGGTCTGCAAAATTCTTTTCCCTGTGGACGGGATTTACAGAGGTGAGAGATGTTGCAAGATTTCTTTCAGATGGACAACTGCTTTGGTCTGTCTGGGTCCCCATGGTGGTGCATTCTTTTTTAGTATCTTTTGGAGTGGGTGAAGAGCCTTTGATATCCTTGAGACAAAATTCCTAAGATAATTTACAATGCCTAAGAATGATTGAACCTGGTTTGTTGTAAGATCTGAATCGGGGAATGTCTGCAATTCTTCAGCAAGATGCGGACCAGGGCAGTAAGTTCCTTCTTTGAGGTGCATTTCTAGAAATTCAATCTCCTTCTAGGCAATAATCATCTTTTTCTGGGAAAGCATAATGCCATGCTTTTGGATGATCTCAGCAAACTACTTGAGGAGTAAGCAATGAGAGTCTTCGTCGGGACTATAAAGGAGAATATCGTCAATGTAAATCTTAGCATGGGCCAGTAAAGGCTGGAAAATTCGACACATGGCCTTTTGAAAAAGAGACGGAGCAGTCTTGAGGCCAAATGAGACAACAGCCCATTGGAAGTGTTGGTTTAGGATACAAAATCCTGTTTTAGGGCGATCATGAGGATGTATCCGAGCTGCCAGAATCCTGCTTTTAGATCAAACTTGGAATAGATTTTGGCTTGGGCTAGGCTGGAGAAAAGATAATTTTTGTGAGGAAGAGGAAGCATGTCATCCTGGCGAAATGTGTTTAGGGCTGGTAATTGACAACAAGTCTGAATTTTCCTCGAATTTGTTCAGCCTTTTTATTGACATAAAAAGCTTCACAAGCCCATTGGGAATTTAAGGGTTCAATGAGGCCTTGTTCAAGAAGTTCATCGCATTCTTTTTGGGTAAGAGCAAGATGATCAGGGTTCGTGCCAGAATGACTGGCCTTTGTTGGATTCACATCTTCACTTTTCTTAAAAGGCAAGTGAACAAAGAAGGCAGGATTTTTCCAGAGAGGATTGGAACAAAACTGAAAGAATTGGGAATGGGAATCTACACAACACGACAATAGAGTTTGGGTGATGGGGTCAAGTATTTCTGGTTGTATGACAAAGAGTCTTTAGATGTCTACAAATTCTTTGAACTGGCCTTCAAATTTGAGTCAATCAGGAACAATTTTGAGTTTGGGTAACTAGGAGAGAATATCCCACCCAATGATAAGATCTTTATCATGAGAAAGACAACCAAGAATTTTGGTGGTGATAGAACACTGAGGGAAAATTTCAAGAGTCACTAGTTTACTGCAAAGTTTGGTAGCAAAACTATCTCCAGAGGTAGAGGTGAAGTATCTGGTGTAAGAGGACCAGAAAGACTCTGGAAGTATTTTTGTATCCATTAGAGAGGCAGCAGCTCCAGTGTCTATGAGTGCTATGACCTAAATAGGTTTTGATTCAGAAGTGAGAATATGAACATGAATGTATGGAGAATGAAGAATTGAGGATTTGAGATGGAGTAAATCAGAATGTTCAGTAGGGAAAAAGGCAAGGATATCTCATGGGGAATCATATGAGTCAGAAGAGTATGCTTGGATAGTACAAAGGGTGTCAGAGATGGTTCGTCTTCAACAGAGAAGATTGATTCAATGTCTTCATCACTAAGAGAAATACCTATGGTCCGGGAAATTTTCTAGATGATGTAATTTCCCTAGCGCTTCGCTTGTGGACATTGTTTTGCATAATGCCCCTTTTTGTTACAGATGTAACATCTGTCAGATTTATTCTTGTTGGTTTTGGGATAGTGCCCTTTCTTCTTCAGAAATTTCCATTTCTTGCTATGTTTCTTGGGCTTCCTAAAAGAAAGCCGTTTGAAATGGTGTTTCTTCTTATGACCCGAACAGGACGGATCACTGCAGTCATTGGAGCATTTGATCTTCAGTTCTGGATGATAACAGGCTTTGTCCATATGTCGATTCTGCCGTAGATAAGACTGGAACAGTTCCTTCTTTTGGCATAAATCTTCAATGGCCACATGTCCAGACTGTTGGAGTTCTCCAAACGTGGCCTCTTGGATCGTCCGTTTAGCTGACCGTAAGATCTTTTCAACTGCGTCACCAATTTTCTTGGGAATAGATGTCAAGAAAACGGGCTTAAGATTTACATCTGCTCCAAGATGGCAGAACAATTTGATCATTTCCCTGAAATGATTATCAAGGTCTTTCCGAAACTTAGAACAACATTTCCTTTCGAAAAACTCTTTTCTCTTGAGTTCTTTCTCATTTGCTGGTTGACCGATGAAGTAAATATGGATGATCTGTATTGCTTCTTCCAATGACATGGTCAAGAAGGCAATTTGATCTTGTGACAAAACTGATTTCCACCAATCCTTCAAGGCTACTGTGAGTTTGGTGGTGAATTCAAGTAAGACTTCATAAGTGCTATGTTTCGTCAGGCTTCGTGCCATCATCCAGGCATGAAACTCTTGAAGTCGATCAGGCCATCTTCGGTATGGGATGTCATCGAACGAGAAGTATAATTTTGGTGCAGAGGCTGAACTTGAACCAGCTTCTGGAGGAAAAGTTACCTTTGCTTCAGCCATATGTTCTTCTTTGGGGGTTGGATCTGCCATCATAATTTTAGGAGTAGGGCTTATGTGGAAGGAATCTTGGGAAAAGTCAGAAAAGCATGAGTCATCAGACTAAGAAGAAATTGGATTAAAAGTAAGAGGGACATATTTAATTGTGGAAATGGTCGGGACTTGGTGTCTAAGGAAATTCTCAAGTGGATTAGACACTATAAGGGACTGAGACAGGTGAGTAGGAGAATCAGGTGGTGTATGCTGAGGTTCTGGCTTGGGAGGAGCTGAAGGAGTAGGAGATGACTTTCTTTTTCCACGGGCCTTTTCCTTTTCAATTTCTTTCAACTGAGCACGGAGGGCTAAGACATTTGTAGTGGGAGCTGGTGGAGCTGACTTAAGAAGCTCTGCAAAGGATGAAGAGGATCCTGCAGATCGGGCTGGGGACCTTTGTAAAGGTGAAAACAAAGGGTCAGTGGAGAACAAAGGCCTGAGTTGCTGCGATTCAACAAGTTGGGCTTCTAATATTTGAATCTGCTGCTTGAGGTTGTCAATCTCAAGGGTCTGATCTTCCATAAAATGACTCCGAGGAATCTGTTGTGTTTCTAACAGATGCAGCCTTTTCTGGAAGTCTTTAAGTATCTTTTTAATCAAGGCAGTTGTCGCGACCCGTCCGGAAGCGGACGCGGCTAATGGATTACCGATCGCGGGTCTTGGATCGGCGCGGGCCCTCCCAGGCCCATACCAAATCGCGGCGGGAGTATTTTTCAAAGGATTCGACGATAAGAGTAGATCGCTTTCGACCTTCAGTGTGGTCGTGGTGGCATGTGCAACTTGTGCATGCATTTGGAGTCGCCACTGGTCTTTCTTGGAGGGTAGACCAGAAACCTTACTGACCAATTGGGAGAGATCGATCAGTTCTGCGGAACCAGAGATTTTGGGTTCGGAGACTTGGTTACATCGGTGTCATTACCAACGCCCTTTCGGTACCTAACGCGAGTGATTTTCCTATTCAAGATTTCATGCAGGCGCAATTTTAGGTGAGGTAGGCTTGATTCAGGGTTTCATGCAGATTGGAAGACTATTCCTATCAATCACAATCAATTTAAATGAAAGAGCAATCAAATGCATAAATAAATCATATCAATGCCCATCAATTCAGATCAATGGCTTCCTAGTATAGCCATAAGGGCTTAGGTAAGGTGTATTTTCGGACCGGGGGTAAAATGAGAAGATTTGAAGGCGATTTAGCCCGAAGGGCAAAATCGTCAATTTTTGGAAGATTTGGATACTGAATTACCCAAAATATTCCATGGCCAGTTGATTGTGGCCATTTCCCAATTTTGGGAATTTTTTGGGAATTTCCTGATTTTTCTTCAATTTTTGGAAGACAATTCGCCCAAAGGGCGAAATCGTCATTTTAAGAAGGGTCGGGGTTCAAAACACCCGGAATGAGTCTTGGCCAGTTGTTTGTGGCCATTTCCTATTTTTTGGGATTTTCTTGGATTTTTTAGAATTTTTTTGGAAGACAGTTTGCCGGAAGGGCAAAACCGTCATTTCGGAAAAGATCGGGTGTCGAAAGACCCGGAACAGGTCATGGCCAGTTGAATGTGGCCATTTCCTATTTTCTGGAATTTTTTAGAATTTTTCTGAATTTTCCGAATTTTTTTGAATTTTTTTTATGATTTTCTATTTTTTTGGGGATTTTTCTAATAATAATTTTTTTAATTTTTTTAATTTTTTTAATTTTTTTTTTAAAATTTCGAAAATAGTGATCTGATTTGGACCCCTAAACCCAACTCCTTTCATGACCAAATGCCAACCAAAAGCCCAAATAATACCTAAAATGAGAAAGGCCCATTCTTTTATCAAGATCAACTTGACTTAATTTGGACATGGCCCAATTTCTTTCAATTCTTTCCATTAGAAGCCCAAGCCGAAAATTTCATTAGCTAGCCCAACCTTGAAAGAAACCCACTTGACAACACCAAAAAAAATGCCGTGCCCCCCCCCCTTTAGCTTCCCTCAGCTTTTCATTTTTTTTATTATTTCACGGATTTGTCATTTGCATCATCTTCTCCACGCAACAACACAGAAGCCTACCGAAATAACCATTCACGCTCGCACGCATCAAATACCTTGACCGTTGATTTTTGTTCGTTTTCTTGTTCGGCTTTCCAACTCCGAACACGCAACAACTATCAATGAAGATCGGGAAGCTTACCAGAATGGCCTCTAACCACGGGCTGCAATTTGGCGATGACCGTTGTGCCGTGGACAAGCCTGAGCGAAAAAAAAAAAAAAAAGCTGCGTTACCACCACATGCAGCTATGGAGATGGTGTCGACGGCGACGAGTTAAACTTCTGCGGTGGTCTTGAGCTGCATCCTGACGAAAACTCCATCTAGCTTCCGATCCTGAGCCTTGCACCAGCTTGTAAGCGTCCAGAATGGGCCACGGAGCTCGAAGGTGGTTTGGTTTACTTAGGCTGACTCGAGGTGTTTTTATGCAAGGAAACGCAAACAAAATGAAGGCACGTGGTCAGTAGGAGCGTATGAATCATTCTGCTAAAAAAATATCGAAGAGAACTACTCTGGCGCTTAAATCACCGTTCATAGCTGAGATAGAAAAAAAATTAACGACCCCTACCTCTTCCGGTTGAAATGACGAATGGAGTGGTTCGACGTGTTCGCTAGATGGCTCTGAGAACCGGTCTCCACAATCCACCGGGGAGCGAGCTCGCCGCCTTTAGACCTCTTCTTCAATGGCGGACGAAAAAAAAAAAAAAACCCAAGCTCTCTCTGTTTTCTCTTTCTTCTTTTTTTTTTTTGCATGCCCCGGGAGAACGACCTTCTTTCTAAAGAAGAAGAAGAAGAAAAAAAACTCACCGAAAGGAAAAAGATTTCTTTTGAGAAGATGCTATACCCTTTTGGTATTTCTTTCCCCCTTTTTTTATTCATTCCTCATGGTCTTCTTTCTTCTTTCCCTTTTTTAATTCATTCTTCGTGGTCTTCTTTCTTCTTTCACCGACAAGGTTTCCTCCTCTTTGCTTGGGAGCCCCCACCAGAATGCACTCATTCATCATCTTTATTATTTTTTTATTGTCCATTCCTCTTTTCTTCTGCTTTGGTGGTGTCTTTCGATTTCTTCTCTTGTCGACGGATATTTTTGTTCTGTAATGCTCCCCAACACCGTCCGCTTTCTCTCCCACTATGTATCGTTCTCCTTTGGTAGGCCAACTGTGCCATTTTTATCATTTTAGTACAACGTCGCTTCTCTTTTTTCTATTTTTCTGAAATATATATAATACGAAAAATACGAAAAATTATTTTTTTTTATCCAAAATGGTCCATTTAGCTTGGCCAATGTTACCAAAGTTGATTTTGTGATTTTTTTTAAACTTTTTTTTATATTTTTAATTAATTTTAAAAATAAAAATCGTAATAATAGATGGTCAAAAATCAGGTGTCAACAGCAGTGTCCTCGATTACTTTGCCAATTGCTTGGTTTTGGGCAAGTGCATTCTCTGTTTGCCAGTTTAGGACAGCATCAGAAGGAGGTGGAGGCTTTCTTCTACCAAAAGTGTCAAGCTCATTTGAAGAGGGTACTTTTGGAGAGTGGAAGAATTTCTTTTGTAGGTCAAAGAAGCTTTCGACTAGCGAAAACTTGATGCTTGTAGAACTGGTTTGGCCGACGCCAAAGGAAGGAAGTAGAGGAAAATATTCAGGTTGGAGCATGCAAATACTTTGCAAGACAGAAGGAGGTTTTGAAAGTGGTGAACATTTATATGGTTCTAGAAGTTTGATGGAGAAAGAAGGATTTTTCTTTACCTACTTCTAAATGGGTTTATTGAAAGGAGAAGTGACTGTCTTCTTTATGGGTAATGGTGACGGTGGAGATGGGGATGATGATGGAGGTGGAAGGTCTGGTTTACAAGGTGGTTTTGGTACCAATACCTGAGGAGGTTGAGGCGAGCCGTACTGTACCATGTATTGCCAGCGTCCACTGTCTTGTCCGAGCGGACCAACAGTAGGGTCTCCATCAAGATATCTTTGGTACAAGGAATCTTTCTTCTTCTTCTTCCTTGAAGAGGGTCTATCATCTTCTTTTTCTATGCTAGTACATGATGTACAAGCACAATCAGCATCCTAGTAACAGTGTCCAGAAGGATCTTTATAGTAATGAATGGGTTGTCCCTGGGTATTAAAGGAGTGGATGAATTGTTTGGAATCTGGACATTCCATACTAACTGTTTCGGAAGAACAAGGGGTGAAACACATTATGGTTGGGAAGGACGGGAATGAGGAGGTAACATCTTCTTTTTCTTTTGCAAATTTGATGGTAACAGTTCCATCTTTCTTTTTTGTGAACTGAGATTCAAATGATTGGACCGACTGAGAGTTGTTGTGTAATCTTTCATAGTTGGTAACCCAAGTGTCTGGAAGAAGCTTAACAAGCTGATCTCGCGGGATTTGCCTGGGGACATGGACACATGAAGTTTGGTCTCGATCTACAGAAATGACAAGGGCTTCATCAGCCCCTGGAAGGTTGAGATCTATGGCATGATTATGGACCCAGTAGATCATCTGGTAATACAAAGTGGCAGCAATAGCATTAGAAGTCTGGGGGGCACTAGTAATCTGTAGCTGGACCTTCAAAGCTATCGGTAGAGTGGGATCTGCTAGGGCCATGTTAAAATTTAGGAACAATGTCACAAAAACTATGCCAACATTCAACGTTGTCTGGATAGTCCCAATACAGGCATGTTGATAGTCGAGAAAACGAGTATCAAGCAGAGCAATTCTAGCCACAACAGAAAGACCTTTACGGCCATGGAACGAAAGAGCGAGTCGGATAGCTCTAAAATGGAGAAAAGTAAAACCCTGTTGAGCCCATTGAAGAGGGAACTCTTGGGGAATCTGGAGGGTAACAAATTGCTCTTGTTGAGTGGCTAAGATATGGTGCTGATCAAACTTAGAGGACTGAACATATTCCTTAACAGAGCGAGGAGTATGTCGAATAAGATGTTTGATGGATCGGATAGGAGAGAAAGAAGATGGTTTGGCAAAAGTCGAGTAAGGATTTATGAGTAGAAGATGTGTATTAGAGATCTTGCTATCTTCAGAGTAGGAAACTTCATAAAGATAGTCAATCTTAGAAGCAGAGGATTTGCGTAGTTCAGGTGGAGGAGCAAAGGAGATGGGTGACTCATTTACAATTGGTAAGGCTTCAAATACGATTTCCATGTGTATGAAGGTTCTCCTTTTGCAGGTCTTTGGTTAGATTCATAATCTTAACATGATTTTGACGATGATAGCTCGCCTCAACCTCCTCAGGTATTGGTACCAAAACCACCTTGTAAACCAGACCTTCCACGTCCATCATCATCCCCATCTCCACCGCCACCATTACCCATAAAGAAGACAGTCACTTCTCCTTTCTATAAACCCATTCAGAAGTGGGTAAAGAAAAATCATTCTTTTCCCATCAAACTTCCAGAACCATATAAATGTTCACCACTTCCAAAACCTCCTAATGTCTTGCAAAGTATTTGCATGCTCCAACCTGAAGATTTTCCTCCACTTCCTTCCTTTGGCGTCGGCCAAACCTGTTCTACAAGCATCAAGTTTTCGCCAGTCGAAAGCTTCTCTGACCTACAAATGAAATTCTTCCACTCTCCAAAAGTACCATCTTCAAATGAGCTTGACGCTTTTGGTAGAAGAAAGCCTCCACCTCCTTCTGATGCGGTCCTAAACTGGCAAACAGAGAATGCACTTACCCAAAACCAAGCAATTGGTAAAGTAATCGAGGACACTGCCTTGATTAAAAAGATGCTTGAAGACTTCTAGAAAAGGCTGCATCTGTTAGAAACGCAACAAATTCCTCGAAGTCATTTTATGGAAGATTAGACCCCTGAGATAGACAAACTCAAGTAGCAGATTCAAATATTAGAAGCCCAGCTTGCTGAATCCCAGCAACCCAGGCCTTTGTTCTCCACTGACCCTTTATTTTCACATTTACAAAGGTCCCCGACCTGATCTGTAGGATCATCTTCATCCTTTGCAAAGCTTTTTAAGTCAGCTCCACCAGCTCCCACTACAAATGTCTTAGCCCTCTGTGCTTAGTTGAAAGAAATTGAAAAGGAAAAGGCCCGTGGAAAAAGAAAGTCATCTCATACTCCTTCAGTTCCTCCCAAGCCAGAACCTTATCATACACCACCTGATTCTCCTACTCACCTTTCTCAATCCCTTATGGTGTCTAATCCACTTGAGAATTTCCTTAGACATTAAGTCCCGACCATTTCCACAATTAAATATGTCCCTCTTACTTTTAATCCAATTTCTTCTTAGTCTGATGACTCATGCTTTTCTGACTTTTCCCAAGATTCCTTCCACATAAGCCCTACTCCTAAAATTATGATGGCAGATCCAACCCCCAAAGAAGAACATATGGCTGAAGCAAAGGTAACTTTTCCTCCAGAAGCTGGTTCAAGTTCAGCCTCTGCACCAAAATTATACTTCTCGTTCGATGACATCCCATACCGAAGATGGCCTGATCGACTTCAAGAGTTTCATGCCTGGATGATGGCACGAAGCCTGACGGAACATAGCACTTATAAAGTCTTACTTGAATTCACCACCAAACTCACAAGAGCCTTGAAGGATTGGTGGAAATCAGTTTCTTCACAAGATCAAATTGCCTTCTTGACCATGTCATTGGAAGAAGCAATACAAATCATCCATATTTACTTCATTGGTCAACCAGAAAATGAGAAAGAACTCAAGAGAAAAGAGTTTTTCGAAAGGAAATGTTGTTCTACGTTTCGGAAAGACCTTGATCATCATTTCAGGGAAATGATCAAATTGTTCTGCCATCTTGGAACATATGTAAATCTTAAGCCCGTTTTCTTGACATCTATTCCCAAGAAAATTGGTGACGCAGTTGAAAAGATCTTACGGTCAGCTAAACGGACGATCCAAGAAGCTACGTTTGGAGAACTCCAACAGTTTGTACATGTGGCCATTGAAGATTTATGCCAGAAGAAGGAACTGTTCCAGTCTTATCTACGGCAGAATCGACATATGGACAAAGCCTGTTATCGTCCAGAACTGAAGATCAAATGCTCCAATGTCTGCAGTGATCCGTCCTGTTCGGGTCATAAGAAGAAACACCATTTCAAATGGCTTTCTTTTAGGAAGCCCAAGAAACATAGCAAGAAATGGAAATTTCTGAAGAAGAAAGGGCGCTATTCCAAAACCAACAAGAAAAAATCTGACAGATGTTACATCTGTAACAAAAAGGGGCATTATGCAAAAAAATATCCACAAGCGAAGCGCCAGGGAAATTACATGATCCAGAAAATTTCCTAGACCATAGGTATTTCTCTCAGTGATGAAGACATTGAATCAGTCTTCTCTGTTGAAGACGAACCATCTCCGACACCCTTTGTGCTATCCACGCATACTCTTCTGACTCATATGATTCCCCATGAGATATCCTTGCCTTTTTCCCTACCGAACATTCTGATTTACTCCATCTCAAATCCTCAATTCTTCATTCTCCATACATTCCAGTTCATATTCTCACTTCTGAATCAAAACCTATTTAGGTCATAGCACTCATAGACACTGGAGCTGCTGCCTCTCTAATGGATACAAAAATACTTCCAGAGTCTTTCTGGTCCTCTTACACCAGATACTTCACCTCTGTCTCTGAAGATAGTTTTGCTACCAAACTTCGCAGTAAACCAGTGACTCTTGAAATTTTCCCTCAGTGTTCTATCACCACCAAAATTCTTGGTTGTCAGTCTCATGATAAAGATCTTATCATTGGGTGGGATATTCTCTCCCAGTTACCCAAATTCAAAATTGTTCCTGATGGACTCAAATTTGAAGGCCAGTTCAAAGAATTTGTAGATATCCAAAGACTCTTTGTCATACAACCAGAAATACTTGACCCCATCACCCAAACTCTATTGTCGTGTTGTGCAGATTCCCATTCCCAATTCTCTCAGGTTTGTTTGAATCCTCTCTGGAAAAATCTTGCCTTCTTTGTTCACTTGCCTTTTAAGAAAAGTGAAGATGTGAATCCAACAAAGGCTAGTCATTCTGGCATGAACCCTGATCATCTTGCTCTTGCCCAAAAAGAATGCGATGAACTTCTTGCACAAGGCCTCGTTGAACCCTCAAATTCTCAATGGGCTTGTGAAGCTTTTTATGTCAATAATAAGGATGAACAAATTCGAGGAAAACTCAAACTTGTTGTCAATTACCACCCCCTAAACACATTTCTCTAGGATGACATGTTTCCTCTTCCTCATAAAAATTATCTTTTCTCCAACCTAGCCCAAGCCAAAATCTATTCCAAGTTTGATCTAAAAGCAGGATTCTGGCAGCTGGGAATACATCCTTATGATCGCCCTAAAATAGGATTTTGTATCCCAGACCAACACTTCCAATGGACTGTTGTCCCATTTGACCTCAAGACTGCTCTGTCTCTTTTTCAAAAGGCCATGTGTCGAATTTTCCAGCCTTTACTGGCCCATGCTAAGATCTACATTGACGACATTCTCCTTTATAGTCCCGACGAAGACTCCCATTGTTTACTCCTCAAGCAGTTTGCTTAGATCATCCAAAAGTATGGCATTATGCTTTCTCAGAAAAAGATGATTATTGCCTAGAAGGAGATTGAATTTCTAGGAATGCACCTCAAAGAAGGAACTTACTGCCGTGGTCCGCATCTTGCTGAAGAATTGCAGACATTCCCCGATTCAGATCTTACAACAAATCAGGTGCAATCATTCTTAGGCATTGTAAATTATCTTAGGGATTTTGTCGCAAGGCTATCAAAGGCTCTTCACCCACTCCAAAAGATACTAAAAAAGAATGCACCATCATGGGGACCTAGACAGACCAAAGCAGTTGTCTATCTAAAATAAATCTTGCAGCATCTCCCATCTCTGCAAATCTCGTCCATAGGAAAAAGAATTTTGCAGACCAATGCTAGCGATAAATATTGGGCAGCAGTTCTCCTAGAAGAACTCAACGGTAAGCGTCGCATCTGTGCCTACAAAAGTGGACTTTTTCCCAGGCTGAAATGCATTACCATTCCACCTTCAAAGAAATGTTGGCCGTAAAAAATGGCATCAAAAAGTTTGAGTTTCAACGGTAAGCGTCGCATCTGTGCCTACAAAAGTGGACTTTTTCCCAGGCTGAAATGCATTACCATTCCACCTTCAAAGAAATGTTGGCCGTAAAAAATGGCATCAAAAAGTTTGAGTTTCACCTTATTGGTCATCATTTTCTTGTTGAAATGGACATGTCATCTTTCCCCCAAATGCTCAAGTTCAAACAAAAGCAAATTCCACACCCACAACTTTTGCGTTGGGCAGAATGGTTTTCAAAATACTCCTTTGACACTAAATAAATCCCTGGAAAGAAAAATGTCCTTGCTGATTTTCTCTCTAGACCCAAAGAATCTGTTTCCTCCATCAACATGTACATCCGAAAGAACCCCTTTCACCCTGGTACTTTCAGAGCCACACCCATGCGAGAACATCAATGGAACTCCCATAAATATCCGCCAGAAGTGCCTCAGCAGATTGAACAGAGTGTTTTATTTCAAAATATGACATTTCATCTTTGGGACTACCAACATCGCATTTTCAGAGAATATGGAGGATTAATGTTGAATCCTAGGGGACTTGATCCAGTTTTTCCGTTCATTTGTCTCCTATAATGGACTCTTGATCGTGAGTTCACTGACGAACTCAAATGGTTTTTATGGTATTTGTTTAACTTGCACACTGCAGCAATTTAATTCCCAAAGGACAAGATCATCAAAGTTCTCTCTGATGCTTTAATAGGAAACTTTTCTGACCAGAAACCTCTCACTGAGCTACTTATGTGGTTTCAGCCATTGCAAGTTTGTAAACATATGTTTGTCCAGCAGAGATTCATTGGGCGTCCTGAACCAGAAAGGCATACTACTTGCCTATTCCGCAGACCATGGTACTACATTGGTCCAACTGGAGATCATCGCACACAAGTTGCTCCAGCAGGAACTACTACATTTAAGCCTGATCTCCAAAAACAGAAGTTTGAAGTGCATCGTACTCTATCCACATCCATATTAGCAATTTAGTTTGAGTTACGAGAACTTCAAAGGATTTTGTTCCAAGAGAATCAATCCATACCCTCAGAAGTCTGGCCTCATCCAGTTACTAATCTCTCGTGGGACAGACCCAGAGCTCATCCGCAGACACTTGAAGCACTTGATGAATTTCAAAAGAATCAACCAGACACTCCAATGGACACTGCTGACCCATAGGGAGGACCGTTATCCCAAGATCCATTCGACTATGGACTCCCTCAGCCAAGCATGGCAACCTCGGATATTCTGTCCAGTTCTATGGATGTGCCGCCAAGTTCTATTCAATGCACTCATGTTCCCCCCAATAATTATTGTCCCATATGCGGAATCCCTAATGACCCAGAGACAGATGCATTGATCAATGAATATGAAGAAGCACGTCTTTTGAGAGACTTCAAGAAAGCTAAAGATGGACCTGACAGCTCTGACTCAGACGACGCAAATTATCAACTTGACCCAGATCGACGCAGGATGTAATTATGAGTGTCGGTTACGAGTGTTATATGTTGTTTGTTTTTTTTCAATAATTGGCCCGTTGGAGGTCAAAAGTTGTTCATGTAGCGGTACTATTTGGATTTGTGGATCCAATGTGTTTGTTTGGTTGTGTAAGTGTTTGCCTATATAAGGCTGGGTAATGTACGCAGAAAGGGGGGTCTCTCTTCAGTTTATGAAATGAAATATTCCACTATGAGTTTCTAAAACCTCTCTGCTCTCCTTATGCATGGTTCTTCTGGGTAGATTCCTTTTGTTAATATGATTAGCGTGAAGTGGTTTAGTATGCTCCTCACTTGCCACCTTGGTAAAACTTGTGAGCTAGAAATATCTAGGATTTCTAAGGTTGAGCTTCAAGAGAGGGCCTGTCATGCAGAAAGGCAGTCCCATGTTTGGCTGGTAGAACCGCCGTTGTTGTTGGGATAGCATACTTGCATTTCAGGTTTAAACTTGTCTCCACTTCCTTATAGGGCAATGACCCTGTGTATAGACCTGAAGATGAGTCGATGCTGGTAATCTTAGATCTGGTGGAGTATCATTAGAAGTAGCAAGAGGTCTCTCTGGCTAAGACATAGGTGCTGAGGGTGGCTGAGAATCCATAGTTAATGGTGCCTGAGGACGAACATCGCTAAAATATGCTTGATCCTCAAAGAAAGTCACATCAGCAGAGACATACTCCCGACGTCGAGTAGGATTATAACAAACATACCCCTTTTGAGTACGGGAGTAACTTACGAATATACATTTTTCATCACGAGGTGATAATTTGTTCAACCCAGGAGATAAAGAATGGACAAAACAGACACATCCAAAAATACGAAGGCGAACAGACCACAAAGGACGATCAGGATGTAGAAGAGCATAAGGAATAGCTCATTTCAATACGAAGGACGGAAGACGATTAATAAGATGACATGCTGCAAGAAGAGCATAGCTCCAGAAGGACTTAGGCATGTGAGTGTGAAGAAATAGATAACGAGCAACATCCAACAAGTGACGGTTTTTACGTTCAGTAACTCCATTTTGTTGCGGAGTGTGAGCACAAGAACTATGATGTAAAATACCATGAGATTTAAGAAACAGAAAGAAGGTAGAACAAGAAAAATACTCACGAGCATTGTCAGTACGCAAACACTTAATAGAACAATTATACTGAGTACGGACCTCGTTATAAAACTGGCGGAAAGAATCAAAAACTTCAGTACGATCTTTTATTAAATATAACCAAGTCGTACGAGTATAATCATCTATAAAGGTGACAAAATAGCGAAGACCAAATGAAGACTCTTGACTAGGACCCCACACATCAGAGTGAATTAATTCGAATGGATGCGATGCACGAATTGAAACACGAGGAGGAAAAGACACACGATGGTGTTTACCGAATTGACACGTTTCACAATTAAATTGAAGACTAGAACTTGACACAAAATGAAAATGTCGGAGTACGTTTGCTAATGGATGACCAAAGCGGCAGTGTAATCGATATGGATCATCTACAGTTTTATTCTGAACTGTTGCAGCAGTAGCAGTAATAATCTTAGGATCCAGGATGTACAATCCACCAGCCTCACCCCCACCACCTATTCGACGTCCAGTCTTCCGATCCTGAAGAACACATGATGATGGAGAAAAGATAACATCGCAATCAAGATCACGAGTAATAGAACTGACAGATAATAAGTTGTAAGGGAAGCGTGGAATATGATAAATAGAAGGTAAGGAGACAGAAGAACTCAATGATGCACAACCTGTACAGTTATTTTGGACTGAGAACCATCTGCTAAGGTGACTGACATAGAAGGGACAGACGAGGTGGACGTGAGAAGACGAGGATCACCAGTCATATGATGAGTAGCGCCTGAATCAATAACCCAAGAACGAGAAACAGCTGTACTGGATAATAGACAAATAAGATCATTGTGTTGTGTCAAAGTAGTAGTAGGACCAGAGACAACACCACTCTCGCTCTGTCATGCTTTTACCAACTCATCATATTCTGCATGAGTCAAGTGTACCATACTCTGTCCAGAAGAGGATTTGGGAGAAGGAGCCCAAGGTTTTTTTAATCAAAAAAGGTGTGTAGACCCTGCAGCTTGGGATGAAGGTCATAACAGCAATGAATAGTATGCCCAGAAAGTTTGCAATGAGTACAAAAACGGTTTGCTCGGCCACCACCTTGAGCTCGTTTAGAAGTACTATTACCACCACAACGATTGATACCTTAACCTTGAAAACCATGAACATGACCATGGTAAGAGCTACCAGAACTCCAATGTCCACAAACCACGAGTCCCTTGATCTCCATGAGCCATCATAGCACTACTATTCGAAAGTGCTGGAATCTTTGGGACTGGAAGAATGACGGGCAGTTCAAGAATACACCTCTTCCATGGGAACTAACACACACCACTTGCTATATGACTACTTACTATATAACTTCTTCGAGTATCCAGCAATCTCAAAGAATCTTCACATCACTTCAAGTTCAAAACACCATATTCAGAAAACTAACATATCTCACTCCAAATTGACACAAATTCAGCCAAAGCCAGCACCACCAAATTGGCCAAAAAACAGCTCTAAATCAGCTAAAAAACAGCACTAGTAACTTCACTCAACAACACCATATTCAACGATCACCAAGTATCCCAGCAGCCACATCAAATTCACTTCACACATTCACTTTCACTGATCACCAATTTAACCGAAAAAAAAAAAACATCATCGACTTCCATTCATTCCCGCTTACGAAAATTCACTTCCACGGATCACTAAATTTAGCCAAAGAACAGCATGAATATCAACCAACCATCAGGCATCCATACTAATAGCAGTTCACACAGATCAGTAAGTAACGATCGAGCCTCAGAATAACAATCCAGCCCATATCAGTGATCCCAATCACTTTTATAAGCACCAATCACTTGAAAAAGGAAAATGTATCAGTAAATAACATAGAACCTAAGAAATCGACTACCATTCGTGAAGAACTAAGATTTCTGGGCTCCTCGAGCTGGGTAACCTTCACCAACAACACAGCTAGGCTCGCAAGCCTAGGAAACAACAAATCTAGGGTCGTCGGCTCTGGGAAACGTCAGGGGATGTCGACCTTGGGTTCGCTGGGACTAGGCGACCGTCGGCTTGAGGTCGCCTGGCCTGAGCGACGTCGGCCCTGGGTTCTCTGGGCCTGGGCGACGCCAACCTGAGGTCGCTTGGCTTGGGCGACGCTGGTCTGAGTCGCCTGGCTTGTGCGACGCCTGGTTAGGGTCGCTGGACCTTGGGTAACACCTGGCTGGGTCCGATTTGGAGCCTCCTAGTCTGGGCGATCTGAGATCTACGCTTGCCGGCGAGATCTATAGTGACTGCGGCGGCAGACGGAGATGGTGACTGGTGGTTATCGACGGTGAGGGTAAATTTTAGGGTTTAGGTTTTAATTTTGCTCTGATACTATGTTATCGATAAAAGAGTAATTGATCTTATTTCTGAGAGAACAAAAGTACTTATAGGCTTAGGTTAAGTCTAATATAATTACACAAATATCCCCAACTTGCTAATACTCTAAATAAATAAACCCAACATGACTAAATAGACAAAACTAAAAGATTTAAAAATAAATTTACCACCGTATAATAAATTTATGACTTTTTTGACTTTTTGGACAATTCGCATCACAAACAGCAAACACTGCTGAATAAACGGCTGAGGTTCCAAGGAGTCAGCGAGAGGCAACAGTAGATAAAGGGTTTATCTTTTTAATTTTTCCTTTTTCTTTCTGGGTTGACATAGTACAGAGAGGTAATGGTGCTTTTCTTTCTTAAATAATAAACCATTACAAGATCATAACACAAAACGTGGGAACATTATCTCTAATCAGTAATCACAGTGCCCTTTTCAAGCACCTATCTTTAGTAGACAATGTCTACTAGACATCCACTTGACCCCACCAAATTTGATGAGGACCCAAAAACCCCCCACTACTCTACTGAAGGCTGAGCAATGAACTCTTGTCTGATCCCATTCATTGTCCATTCTTGGACCAAGCTTGTTTCCCTCAAGCTTCTTCCACCAGTTTTGGAGAACAAGATGATACAGCCTCCGCAACCGTGAGGAATATCCTGTCCTCGCCGATTAAGTTTGTGAAACCCGACAAGTGGAGCTTGTCGATGACCACTGGTCCAGGATTCGCCAGGACAAGCTGCGCAAACACAGAAACGGAAAGAAGCTCCAGGTAAGGCTCCATGCGGACTGCTCTCACAGGACACTTTAGTCTTAAGGAAACTCTTTTTCTTTACAGATAAATGAGTACGGGAAAAGTCTGAAAAGTTCACCTGAACATCTCTCTTTTGAAGAGTCTTGTGCAGCTCTTCCAAGGCCTGGATGCCACTGGTGTCAATGTCGGTTACGGCTGTGGTTTGGGAAGAAACATATTAGAAAATGATGCACATAGGCATGGCACGATGCGATTCTTTCACTAGATTAAGGGATTTGAGAAATTGCCGCAAAGAACACTTACGTGACATTTCGACTAGCAAAAACTTTATTTGCGGTAAATAAGCTTCTTTGAGTTGTTCCTCCTCATCTCTCAACCACCTCAATATCCTGAAAAGGAAAACTGTATAAGCTTAACAAGAACTTATGCACGCCGTGCTAAGTACTGTTTCCTTCGTGTGATATTTGTCAAGTTGCTACTAATCGATTCCAGTCAAGAGCTCTGTCTCTGCAAAATCTAAAGATTTAGGTTCTTCAACTCCTGGCATGTTGAGTTGGATATTATATCCATTGACTTCTCCATCTTTTATATTTCATTCTTAGGACGCCAAGGATAGGAGTTTTTTCTTCTATTACTTCCAGTACATATGAACTAGTTTCTACCTTACATTCGGATTCTTGCGGGTCATGTCCAAGTAAAGTAATGACAAGGTTATTTTCACAGAACGAAGCATGAAACAGGTCAGAAGAAAAAAGTCACGATGACATTTGTCTCGTGTTAAGCCCGATCCTCTTTGCCTTTCGCATGTAGAAACTAAAAGAGAGGAAAGAAAAAAGAGAAATGCGTTGTAGCAAGATAAAGAAAGGCAAGATGGCGCAGGTACCTCTCTTTGATGTAATTAGAGTTGGAGAAGTATATGGCAGAATCAACCCTGACAATCAAAATGCCAGGAACCTTCATTGCATCTGGGTACTGTTGGATGTTTCTGTATACTGCTGTTCGAGGTATCTTTCCTAGGATTGCTGTTCTTGGTCTTGTCACTTGCAAAAGGATTTTAGCAAAGGATATCGCGACCTGTGGCCAGATAATAAAGGGATAATATGTGGAGTTCATAGAACACATTGGCCACAATATAGCATCTAAAAGGAAACTGTCCTGCGGTTTCTTACCGCAATTAGGAGACCTATCTCGACCGAAGCGAAAATTACTCCGAGGAATGCCCCAAGACAAGCCACAAAGTCGAGCTTGTCAATCTTCCATATGAGAATTGCTGCGTCGTAGTGAACTAGGCCAATGACAGCTGAAATAATTATAGACGAGAGAATCGCATTCGGCGTGTACTTAAAGAGAGGGGTGATGAATTCCAATGTTAGGAACACAACGAAAGACATGATGATGTTGGAGACCGCAGTTTGGCACCCTGACATATAGTTCACTGCCGAGCGGGAGAATGAACCTGCAACAAATTTTGTGCTTACTTTTAGTATCAAGGAGAATAATGATCTTTCCAACTTACTGAAAATTGTGATGGGTGACAGTATTTTATCTATGTTGGATATGTAAGTTCTTACCAGTTGCAACATAGCAAGAAGTCATTGACCCAACAACGTTCATTGTTCCTAGTGCAACCATCTCTTTGTTCCCATCCAGTTGATAGTCCTTCATGGATGCAAAAGTCCTTCCAATTGCAATTGCTTCCTGTTTTGTGGAGCCATAGGAAAGATCAAATAACTAGTTAGAAACTTTAGCCCAATGACCTGCTTACAAATTACATGGACATTAAAAGGAGGAGGAGGGAGGACTCCCGTACCGTTAATGCAATCATACCAGCCACGATGCCAATCCTGAAACCTTTCAGAAGATATTCCCCTCTGAAATATATATCCTTCACAGATGAGGGATTGATTCCCTTCTCAATGTTCTTCACCTGCATAATTCACTCAAAATGTCAGGATGACTCTTATTACGACCCGACCTCTTAATCATCAGCATCAGTAAGATATTTTTCATCAATTAGATTATCAGGTAGTTAAGTTCTAAGAGTCAAGGAATGGGGAGGTCTCACAATTTGAACGCCGTGCTTTTCTGCGTGGGTTATGTACACGAGGAAAGTAGCCAAGATGACCGATATCAATGGAGCAATTGCAGGAACCCAGAAAAATTTCCTGTTCTTCTTTCCCTGTTTATCACAGCCATCCCCAAGTATGAAAAGAGTCGAACAACACATGTATGTATTCCTTAAATGAATCTGAAGGTATATATATATATACACTTACAATGTACTTGGCAAACAAAAGAAAGCCCAAAAAAGATGCTCCAATTACTATGGTCTGCCAATTCCACTGAAAAAGAATAGCTTACCTTTAGTGGTCAAGTCTAGAAAATAACTTTTAGAGAGAGAGAGAGAGAGAGAGAGAGAGAGAGAGAGATATTACTCCATCATGGACTGATCCCCAAACTGAGTGCATAACCGATATAATATCAGTATTTTTTGTGAAATTTTTTATGCCAAGAAGACCTTTAAGCTGCTGGAGTGCAATAGTAATGGCAGCTCCACCCATGAAACCAACGATGGCAGCATGGGATAGGAAATCAATCAAGAAACCCAACCTAAAAAAAGAAACCTTTAGCCCTGGAACAACAATGACATAAAACTTCCAATATCATGTCATAGATGCCTTTACATGAGCAGAAAATACGACGAAGCTAGCTATAACTGTACCTGAAGAAACCGAGGGTGACTTGAGTTATCCCTGCAAAAAAAGTTGCCGTGAAGGCAAGTCGGCGATACTCAACTGGATTTTTCGTCGGATCAATCTCATTCTGCAGCAGTGTTCCCAACAAAAGAGACACCACGGCAACTGGTCCAATGGCTATATCTCTTGAACTTCCCATGAAGGCATATATCAATGGTGGAACGAAACTGGAATCTGAAAACATGCAAGACATCTAAGATATCACTTTCAGCAGCTCAACAATGTTGCAGGAAAGGACGAGCATTGAGAGCATCAAGTAGCTCATAGTCTACAGCCTATAGGTAAGCGTTCACTTACAAAGTCCGTACTGTGGATCCAAATTTGCAAGCTTTGCATACCCAATGTCCTGTTTTCCAACGAGTGAGACATTAACGATGTTCTATTTAACCTAATGATTATATAAAAAGATTTCCGAATTTTATCTACCTGCGGAATGCAGAGACTTGCAATGGTGAGTCCGGCAATAAGATCTCCTTTGAACTTTTTAAGATTGTAACTTCTTCCCCACTCAAGAATAGGAAAGATGGCCTGAATTCCCAGAAGCAACTTTCGAGACGGGCGCTGGTCCTTGAAAGGGCGTAGAGGGTCGTCAGCAAAGAACGTTTCTTTGATGGTGGACGCGAATTCTTTGAAGAGTTTCTGCCGGGGAGGGACTCCCACTTTGTGAATGTGATGCTCATTTTGCGAGTGTTGGTTCACCAATGACTCTGTTTTAGTATTGATTTCTTTCGCTTCATTCTTCTCGTTGCTCAAAGGACCAACGGAAGCCATGGGAGATGAACTCGACTGTGCTCAGGACATGAAAAAACAGATAGAGATTCTCATAAGAAGGAGTTGAATGCTGAACTAATCTTCCAAATAGCAAAACCTGATGAAGAGAAACTGCAAAACTCTGTCAAAAGTATCCTAACTATGTTGTCTCAGCATTTTTCTTTAATCAAGAAACGTTAGCAGTTCATGTCTATGTTATTGTTATCAGTAAGAAGAGTAAAATTCAGACTTACAACAGAGGATAATCTGTTAGATAGAAGAGGGTGGAAGCTCTAAAGTTCAAAAGCTCAACCAAGTGAAGTCCTGGAAGCTAATATAAAGAACTATAGATAAATGGTAAGAAGATGATGTTCTGAATGCGAAAGCTCTTAATGATGTGTAAGAAGCCTGCGAAGCCAGTTCCTGCTTAAATAAGTTATAAGCAAAACCGGGTCAAACTTTCCTACGAGAGAGAGAGGAGTTGTCCACCGCCCGTCTGATATTGTGAACCTAATATCTCTTTTACTGTTACATTCATAGAACAGACAGAGAAGAAGTTAAAGTCTTCTGCTATATTGATTTAGGTCAGGCCTGGATTATTCTATGCCCCTGAAATTGATGGTAGGCAATTGATGATCTTCCCATTATGGTTCTTGTGGCTTCTTGAATGAATTAGCATAAAGTGCCCTTTTAGAAGGTCTTGACTCAAAAAGGCATTATAGGTGGCCACTAGAGAAGTTTGAACAGATTACCATCACTGTTCACTTCACTTTACTAGACTGCCCTTTTTGTCTGCTGCTTTGATTTTGTTGCAACTTGCTATTTGAAAAATTAGACTAAACTTGTTCCCCACTAGCAACTTGGAAAGAGCCTGCTGAACAAAAACATAGGTTCAACTCATGCCTCCTCACGTACTTCGACCCATCAAACTGCAAGAACTCTTCTCAAAGAACCAAGGACAAGGTTGTATTTGAGAGTGAACAATTCAACTGAACCATCTTAGTTCATCCCTACTTGGCCCAAACAACAGGAACCTATTTTCTGTCACGCCTGTTTGGTGGTGTGAGAAAAGCTCGAATTTTTTTTGCGTCTATGGATGTTCTTCTCTTTCTCAATAAAACGTTTAATGACTTATAAATCGTCAATGCATTTCCTATCAAACAGCTTTGCTCTTGCTACTGCTCACTTCTTGTCCACAGGCTAAAGTAGTAGCAATAGACCATGAAAAGGGGAATAAGCATTTTTCACCGGACCACTACTATGCCGAGGTGAGAATATCATATTGGTTAGGCTCATCCCAATTTAAAACAAGGGCATTGTAACTGTATGTTCTTTTTCACAAAGATAGGCAAACACATCCCTATCAGATCTAAAACAGTAACAACACCATCTCGCGTCCTTTTGCTTCTTCAGACGGGAGAAATTAAAGCGGAAAAGAAAGTTCTTTTCCGAAACGGAAGTGCATGTCCGAATAAAAAAAGTATTCCTCACCTCCTTCAGATGCTTCTCACGACCACCGTCGATAGTGGGTGGCAAAGGAAACACAAAAAAAAAAAAAAAGGCTTCAGCTCAGACCCCACGCACACAGAGAGGCCTCCCTTCCTTCAACCCCTATTCTCGATGATCAGATCGGAATCTCAGATACTGTATGACTGGTCTTTCAAAAGCTCCGTTTCGCATAATTGTCAAGGAAGGAAGGGGGAAAAAAATGGCACGAACCCACCACCATTTATCACCGCTCTTTTCCGGGTCTCGCAGCCACACTTCACGTTCCTCGGAATCGATGATGATTCATCGCGTCCCGATGAACTTTTCCTCGAATGCGAGGCAGGTTCACAGGAGGAGCCTTTTAGCGTCCACGTTCGCCGGATCCCTCACGAGACCTTAATTAGCACAGCCTCGTTGTACAGACCAAAGCCCAAACAGGAAAGCCGGCGGGGGGGAGGTTCACCCACAGAGTACGTGGACGGGTTCGAGGAAAGAGTAAGAGCCTCCTCGACGTCCACGTTTACCCAACTTCTTACAAGACCCTAATTAGCACGACCTCGCTGTGCAACATCAACAACCCAAATGGAAAGAAAATGAAAAAAACACTCTTTCCACTTCTGTTTTGGTCACCGAGAAAAACATGCATCCACAGGCTCTCGGCAACCGGATTGAGCAGACGGGGAGAAAGAGAGAAGAACAAGAGTTGGAGGGGCTTTTTGTTATATATCGGAGTTGATCGAGAACATTTTGGTCGCCGTTCCGAGGATTCTCCTTCGCAGGCGGTATTTACGGAATTGCCACGCCTCCACGTGGCGGCGAAAAGTCGTACGCGTGGACTTTGACTTCGCTTTCGCGGGCCGCTTTTGTCGTCGAGGTGGGCGTGTTTTTCCTCCCCCCTCCCGCGCGGGGACCACACGTGTCAGATTCGTCTGGCGGGTGGTGGGGTTTTGGACTTTGGATCCAGACGAGATGACGGCTCGGTTCAGTAGCCCAGTTATCACGGTCCGGGAGTTTCGTATCCCAGATGGACTAGTTCTCCTCGTGCTCGGGCGAAGCTCGGGGTGTCATCGTGAGGAGTAGGCGTTGTAGAGGGCAATAGGACAACTGGGTCAGGGGGTAGGATCAGATTGGTTTGTGCTAGAAGTTCTAGGATTATTCCTTAGGAGCTTTGAAGGCGGGTTTGGCCTCCCGTGTACAAACTGGTCCGGAGCTGATGCCGCTCTCCTGATGAAGGCCATGGTAGGCCGAAACCAGTTGTTGTGCTTAAAGAGTTCTACTCGGCTTACTCGATGTAACGGATGCCCAAGCTAAGCGGAGCGTGGTATGATCCGACGTGCTTTAAGGGGAAAGGCTGGCTTGGCGTGGCTTGCCAAGCGCCGCACGGGCTATTCCGCGATTGAAATCTATCGGCCCGTGACATTTGGTATCAGAGCGGGATCCCTCCAGTAGGTGGGTGATTCGGGGAAATCCTGTGGTCTTCCCGGTCCTTTGAGGGCGTAGAGTGATCGCCGGGGCCAGGGGCTCGGACAAGGTGCGGCTCTCGTCGAGCTTCGGGGATGCCAATGGGAGCATAGGAAGGAACTGGATTGCTCAGTGAATGGGGAATAACGATCATGTATTTAGGAAGGGTCCGCTATCACGTTTCAAGTGGGAACCTCTATTGGTTTGCTGTGATCAAGAGCTGCATGGAAGACGAACGATGGTACTGCCGAGGAGTGCAGTTGGCCAGGGATGCCACACTTGTCAGGATGTACAAGTGACCGTTCGTGAACAGCTTGGATCGATGGAAGCAACCGGTAGAGTGTTGTTGTTTTGTTGGGCGAGCGTGTGACGCAGGGAAGCGACAGAACAACCCGCAACGAGGGCGTTTGCGGAATGAGTGGGGGAGAATATCACGGTCCGGGAGTTTCGTATCCCAGATGAACTAGTTCTCCTCGTGCTCGGGCGAAGCTTGGGGTGTCATCGTGAGGAGTAGGCGTTGTAGAGGGCAATAGGACAACTGGGTCAGGGGGTAGGATCAAATTGGTTTGTGCTAGGAGTTTTAGGATTATTCCTTAGGAGCTTTGAAGGCGGGTTTGGCCTCCCGTGTACAAACTGGTCGGGAGCTGATGCCGCTCTCCTGATGAAGGCCATGGCAGGCCGAAACCAGTTGTTGTGCTTAAAGAGTTCTACTTGGCTTACTCGATGTAACGGATGCCCAAGCTAAGCGGAGCGTGGTATGATCCGATGTGCTTTAAGGGGAAAGGCTGGCTTGGCGTGGCTTGCCAAGCGCCGCACGGGCTATTCCGCGATTGAAATCTATCGGCCCGTGACACAATCGGATCGCTCCACGCAATTCAGATTTGAACCAAAACGACGTGGCTTTTTTGCCCACACATGATACTTCTGGAGATGAGGGCAGAAAGAGGCTTTTCATACTTGTATTAATGCTTGAAACAAATAAAAGAGTGTGCAAAAAAAAAAATGAAGGTCATGTGGCTGAACTTAAGACCATATGCATTGTGCCTTCAATATCAAATGTATGGCAGTCTCTTTTGCAAGCAGTAGAGATAATTCAAATTCAAAATATGTGAACATTAGCATTTAGAGCCATGGGAAATATAAGAATGAGATATTGTTTTACTTCGACTGGGATTTTGTTTTGGCCAGATTAAAATATGATTTATGGTTGGCTTTCCGTGACCGTTCAAATGCATATTTGCTGGCGCGATCGAACCTGTTGATATTGTCGCATCGGAACGTGATTGGTTCTCTCATCGATTTAGTTTGTAGAGAAATACAGATTACTAGGTTCACGCTTATCATAGTCAATGTGTACTACTGAGACTGAAAATCTTAAAATATATAAGATGATGGTTGCACTCCAATTGTCAAACCACTATTGTAAAATAATAATCAAGTGTGGAAAAATGAGCAACGATTAGTTCATTTACGATTTGTTAATGTTTGATAAGCTACTTCACTGCAATTGTAATCGTTCTTTATTTTTGTTTGGACATACATTACATTCATATAGTTCAACATCATCATTGCCTAAGAAAAACCAATCCAATTTTAGTCTAGGTCGGCCTCAAAGGAAAGAGGAGGAATAAAAGACAGAAAAAGAGAAAAGAAAAAAAAATAAAAAGAGAAAAAAAGACAAAATTCCAAAGTCAATATAAATATTTCATGTCAACGCCGGTCGTGCCACGAAGGTTGGCTAACGTACATGTCGGCAATATCGAGCTAATATTAACTATAATGATTGAATTGGCTCTATGTAAAAGAAAAAAAAAGGGTTTATAACTAAATTTTCACAAATGTAATAGGTTCAAAATTTTTCTGTCACTTTTTTCCAGAATCTCAGATGAGTTGGGACAAATACAGTGCGGCTTTAGTTTAACACCTTTTATGGTTCCATCTGCCATGGCTTTCTTCATCAACATGGATAAGAAGTTAGCAAACAATATGAATGAGTATGGGGAGAGAGGGGCCCCTTGCCTTAGGATTCTTCATTCAACTTGACACTCAATGATGTTGTTGTGACATATTGCATGATCAAAGTCATACATTTCTCACTATAAACCCCATTCTAACCATGCACGTCTCCAGAAAATCCCATTCTATCGGGGTCAGACGCCTTTTGTACGTCTCACCTTAATACTGTTTGGAATTTCTTGTTTTCTTTTTTCAACCGAATTTCACCGGTGTAAAGCTTTTTGGACAACCGGAAATGTTGTCCTGAATTATTTTGCCGTTATTCGACAAAGGCACCTTGCTCGATCTCAATCAAATTCGGTAGCCATGGTTTCACCTTGTTTGCCAACACTCTAGAGATGATCTTGTATGCGAATCACACGAGGTTGTGGATCTAAACTATTCCAGCTTCTCTAGGTTCATGACTTTTGGCACTAAAGAGACAATCATTCTATTCAATTGAGGGGTTTAACGCACCGATTCGGAAGAAGTTATAATTAACTCACCTACGAAAATACTTCCAGTTTTATCTCTTCACAAAAGTGCTGATAAAACTGGCCATTGATGCTACTACTAGACCTGCTGCTTTGGAATCTTTTTGACGTTCCAAGCTGGAATGTTGTTTTTTTGCTTTACCTCTTCTGGATTGAATTCTTCTAAGAGCATCAGGTTCGTTTTTAGCTTCTATTGGTTTCATGTCCAGTGGCCTCCAAGGCCCATCTAACGTTGATATTCTAATTCTGTTGTCTTCTCTCTGGATGGAGGGTAGTGGCGTGAAGATTCTGTCCCCACTACAACTTTGCATTGAAACAATGACCCTTTTCAGCTTTGACTGTAAGTCGCATTTAAGGAACTCCCTAAATGCATGGGCTCGATAGTGCTCCACCATTCTTTTGTCAGCCTTTTTCCAACGATGCACAATTTCATTGAAGTGTCCCGTACATACCGTTAGAAATGTCTCGAATTTGAGTCCGAAATGAGAATTTGAATATTGATGGATATATATGACCCGTGCACTGTGGATGATATTCAGTAATATTACTTCGAGATTTCCTGGGTTGAAGTTGGCCAAGATAAGGACAAAAGGGAAAAGTTCAAGTCCACATACTCTTATTAGTTGTCAGATTAAGTGGGTGAGAAGATATAAGCGGCCAAGGAAAAGGAAAGGAAATAATAATAATAAAAAGGAATGTTAGAAGGTGATAATATTTGACAGAATCTTTCAAGATATTGGACTATGTCTCTTCTCTGCCTTTCAAGCTAAAAGCTCAAAGGGTCTTCTTCGCCGAACTAGTCTGAAAAGGCCAAAAAAAAGAAGCACCAGTTATTTTGAGTGCTTGATACTACTTGAAGAGCCGTTCGTCGAGTGCTTGGCAATGACTTATCTTCATTGTTTTTATCCGTGGAATTACATCAAGAATTCAAGTGTCGAAGCCGGTTAAATCTTGAGGTTAGATTTGTGTTTTAATTCCCTTGCGAGATTGAGAGATTATTTCGTTAGGAATTGGGGGCTAAACATTGCGTGCGTCCTTGGATGTAATTGGGGCTGGAAAACATTAAGAGTGTTTGTGTAACTTGAGTGTGATCTATAATCTCTGTGTATCGCTCGTTCTATAGTGAAATTCGTTGCTACTCTCCCCGTGGACGAAGGTCTCTACGATCGAATCACGTACATCTGGTGTTCGATTTACTTTATTCGTTCTGTCTATTTATTTGATCAATCACTTGCTTCCGCGCAACAATTGGTATTAGAGATAGGTTTGCTTGAGTTGAAGCGAATCGATGGCGACAGAAGAAGGTAAAGTGAAAATCGACAAATTTGAGAGGAAGGACTTTGGTTTCTGGAAGATGCAGATTGAAGATTATTTATATCAGATGAAGCTGCACGAGCCCATGTCTGGGAAGAAACTAGAAACGATGAAGCAAGCCGATTGAGAATTGCTGGATAGACGAGCGATGAGTGTTATTCGGCTGACGTTGACTTGTAACGTCGCGTTTAATATCTTCAAGGAGAAGACCATTGCGGGTTTGATGAAAGCTCTGTCGGACATATACAAGAAGCCCTCTGCGATCAATAAGGTTTATTTGATGCGACGTCTGTTTAACTTGAAGATGAGCGAACGTACATCAGTTGCTAATCATATCAATGAATTCAATATGATCGTTAGTCAATTGAGTTCAATTGAGATTGACTTTGAAGATGAGGTACGTGCTTTGATTCTATTATCCTCATTGCCTGATAGTTGGAATACTACTGTTACTGCTGTTAGTAATTCTTCTGGGTCAACTAATTTGACGTTTGATGGGATTCATGATTTAATTATGAGTGAGGACATCCGTAGAAAAGAATCTGGCGAATCTGTATCTGCTGCTTTAGTAGGTGAAAGAGGAAGATCTAGTACTCGTGTTAGCAGAAGTAGTATGAACATGAATAGATGCAGTCAATCTAAGACTGGCGGTGATGTCTGTTGGAACTATAGCAAGAGAGGGTATCTTAGAAGAAATTGTTTTAAGCTGAAAAAAGAAAGGGCTAAGGGAATTGGAGTTGAATCTGATGATGATGTTGCAGCTGTAACTGAAAATTCTAATAGTGTCGATTGTGTCTTGTCTGTCACTGAGAATTCGTCGTTTGACAGATGGATTATGGATCCTGGTTGTTCTGTTCATGCTACAACAAATAGGAACTGGTTTACTTCTTATCAATGCATGGATAGTAGTAAAGTACAGTTGGGAAACAACACTAAATGCGATGTTGTGGGTGTTGATAATGTTAAAATCAGAATGCATGATGATATTGTGAGGACATTGACTGGGGTAAGACATGTTTCAGAATTGAAAAAGAACTTAATTTCCTTGGGTGCTATAGATTCAGCTGGATGCACGTATTCTTCACAAGGTGAAGTTCTGAAGATTGTTCGAGGTGCTCTGGTGATAATGAAAGGAATCAAGCATGGTGGCATGTATGAACTTCACGGTGAGACATTGATAAGTTTCGCTCCTGAGACGTCAACATCTGTTCGAAAGTCTAACGGCTACTCGAAGAAGGCTTGGGTGGTTGTGCCGATGCACAAGATTGATGCTGCTGTCAAGAATACGCGGTCGAGAACTTTGATCGGAACGGAGACTAGTAAGTTGATCGAGTATGTGCGAACTGACAGTAGCATGGAGTCCTGCTCGAAGCTGCAAATAAATTCTGCATGAAAAAGAGCATAGTGAAACATCGCACTAGTTCTAGTAAACAACAACAATTTGCAGAATTGATGAGCAAAGCATTACTAGAGATGACACGTAAAAAGATCTCTAGTGCTGGTATGGCTAAGAGAATTCCAGCGAATGCGCTTAGTTTGGAGAGCTACCCGGTGAATAGATCCCCATCGGCTGCGATCAAATATCTGACTCCCAAAGAAGTGTGGTCATGTAATATTACTGATGGTTCTATTTTTAGAATGTTTGGTTGCCTATGTTATTATCGAGTAAGTGATGATAAGCTCGATGTGAGGGCAATGTGCATATTCCATGGTTATGCACGAGGTGAGTGTGGCGATCGGTTGTGGTGCCCTGATATAGATTCACCTGTTTGCAGCAGAGAAGTTACCTTTGACGAGTCTTCAGTACTTCTGGCTAGGAGTGATTGTGGCAGTGTTAATATGGATATGGACGGTGTTCAACTTGAAGTGGAGTTGCAACCACAAACTCCTGAGGTAGCAGGTACTAGCGTGGTAATCGACATAGATGATGCTTGTAGCGAGGTGGAGCCTATAGAGCCAACGGTTACTATAACTGCTAATATTGACAAGGTACATGTTCAATCTTCTGACAGATATGGATGCAATGAAGGTTTTGCTTTATCTGTGATTAAGGAGTTTATGTCAGATAGTTTTTATGGAGTAGTTAAAGGTGCATGTGTAGTTGGTGTTCTGATGAGGTCCACGGTTATGGCGAAGTTCAAGTGCACCTTGAACTTGCATGATATCTGTGGCGATTGAGCCCATTGGGGTTGTGGAGAGAGTAGTAGCGATGAAGTTCAGATTTTAGCGAAGCGATTATGACTTAGCTCAAATATCGAGCCAAGGTGGAGATTGTTAGAAATGTCTCGAATTTGAGTCCGAAGTGAGAATTTGAATATTGATGGATATATATGACTCGTGCACTGTGGAACGTATATGATATTCAGTAATATTACTTTGAGATTTCCTGAGTTGAAGTTGGCCAAGATAAAGACAAAAGGGAAAAGTTCAAGTCCACGGTACTCTTAATCGTTGTCAGATTAAGTGGGTGAGAAGATATAAGCGGCCAAGGAAAAGGAAAGGAAATAATAATAAAAAAAAGGAATGTCAGATGGTGATAATATTTGACAGAATCTTTCGAGATATTGGACTCCGTCTCTTCTCTGACTTTCAAACTAAAAGCTCAAAGGGTCTTCTTCACCGAACTAGTCTGAAAATGCCAAAAAAAAGAAGCACCAGTTATTTTGAGTGCTTGATGTGTCGTTGTTGACGTAAGAGACTACTTGAAGCGCCATTCGTCGAGTGCTTGGCAAGGGCTTATCTTCATTTTTTTTTTATCCGTGGAATTATATCAAGAATTCAAGTGTCGAAGCCGATTAAATCTTGAGGATAGATTTGTATTGTAATTCCCTTGCGAGATTCAGAGATTATTTCGTTAGGAATTGGGGGCTAAACACTGCGTGCGTTCTTGGATGTAATTGGGGCTGTGAAACATTGAGAGTGTTTGTGTAACTCGACTGTGATTTGTAATATCTGTGTATCGCTCGTTCTATAGTGGAATTCGTAGCTACTCTCCCCGTGGATGTAGGTCTCTACGACCGAACCACGTACATCTGGTGTTCGATTTGCTTTAATCGTTCTGTCTATTTATTTGATCGATCGCTTACTTCCGTGCAACATATACCTTTGGGGAGCTATTTAGCGTCACACATTCTATGGTTTTTGTCCCACACCCTGACTCCAGCTTCATAATTATTCGGCGCATGTACAAAGGCCACTCTCATTTTAGGCCCCGTTTGGTTCAGCATTGCAGATGATCATTTGTGCTTTAAAGTCCCTTATCCAAATGCAAATGTTGTTTGGCTCAATTTTTTGCTCACTTTGGCTAGATGCACTTGCATCTCAAATACTCTTTAAAGTCCCTTAGCCCAAAGTACCTCTTTGTAACTATTTTTTTTTTTTTAATTTTGTCACCTTCGCCGCCACCACCCACCGCCACCCGCCATACCCCGCTGGTCGCCGCCGATCGCTGGTTACTGCCGCCGCCGGTTGCTGGATGGCGCCGCCTCACTGGTCATCTGTCGCAGTCGCCGGTTGTCAGTCGTCGTCGCCGTCGTCGGTTGCCTACGGTGGCCGCCGAAGTGCCGCCATCGCCGTTTTTTTAAAAGTAAAAATACTTTACAAAGTTCATTTGTCAACAAACAATATTTACGTCAATGTTACTTTCCAATGTGTTTTTAAAATACAATTACCAAACACTACTTGCATAAAGATATTTGTATTTTCTCAAAGTCCCTTAGCTTGCTGAACTAAACAGGCTCAAAATACCTTTGGAGTTACTTTGGGAAGTTGCATCTCAAATGCAACTAATTTTTTTTTCTTTCAGCTTTGTCACCTCCACCTACCGCCACTCCGCCCGCCAATCACCGCCACCGATTGCCGACCACATCCAACGATCGTCGCCCACCACTACTGACCATCGCCGCCTCCCGCCACCACGACCTACCCACCACCCACCATCGCCGACCACCGCCGACAACCTCCGCCAACCGCTGTCGTCGCCGCCTGTTGATTGCCGACCACCGCCAACTGCCGCTGTAGATCGTTGCCGCTCGTCGACCATGGGCACCCTCCGATCACCACCGTCGATCGTCGACCACCACCGACGATTGTTGTCGTTCGTCGCCGCCGCCCGTCGACTGCCACTTTTTTTTTTTAAAAAAAGTAAATGCTTTACAAGATGTATTTTTCACCAATTGACATTTCCGTCAAGTTGCTTTTCAATGTGTTTTTAAAAAACATTTTACCAAACACTATTTGTATTTTGGAAAAGGCTTTTAGCCCAAAGGTATTTACATTTACTCAAAGTCCCTTAGCCAAATGCTGAACCAAACATGGTCTAAATCTTTTTTTTTTTTGTGAAAATAAGAAATGTATCGAATGAGCGCAAAAATATACAGACCTCTGCCGCACACCAAACAGGGCCTAAATCTTTTAACCTTCAGAAATTGGTTTTCTGCCCATTCTGTTGTTTTCTTGCGGGAGCTAGCAGGGACAAATGTCAAATCAAACTCTTTGGGGAGAGCCTGATCTCCATCAAAGTTAGGAGGTGAATTCAGCATATGCCCACCCTCAAAATTTGTACAAGTTTTACTAAGTGTATCCTTTCTTTTCTCTCTACTATTCTGTTGTATTTGCTGGATGGGGCTAGACACACAGAGATGCCCTTCTCATAGAGAACCACTCATCCTGAGTGATCAGGTGTTTCCTGAATAATGTCCTTTTCCCGTAGGTTCAATTGTATCTTTGCAACAAAATTAACTTCCAAAATTGACTTTTACTGTTCATCTTAGCCTTCGGCCAAGAGGCGACAATATCTCCTCATCAGAGATGAAATCCTCCTCTTTAAAGGGCACATCTTCACAATCAGAAGCAAAGTGACCTACCATTTCACAAGAGAAGTAAAAGTTTGGGAGTCTCTCATATTTGAAGTCCAGCCAGATATTATTCCACCCGTTGCTAGTAATTATTTTCGACTGTAGAGGTAAATTGAGATCCAGGGTCACTCCCACAACCCCTTCTATACACGAATCACTTCCACATGGATCCACTCAAAAGGAATCCCCAAGGATGTGTAAGCAGTATCCAGAAATCGCAGGAGTCAAAGTTTTATCATAATGTTGTGGTATCTGATTCCCATTGCTTCAAAATCAAGAGATTATCCGCAAAAGACCGTGGACCTTGGTCCGTCACGGTCATTCTTTTCTTTCCTTGCTTTAAAATCAAAAGTAATTAAGAGTGATCGACTCTAGAGTGGGTAGGTTTGAGACCTAGAACCTGGAATCTACTGTGTTATAATCGGTTATCAGTTTTTGGAACCTAGAACCTACTCTGTTTTTTTGGAAACGATTCTAGAACCTACCTTATTTTTCTGATATGGTTTCAGGGTATACCCGAGAACTTTTTTTTTCTTTTTTTAAAACAAAATAATATGAGCAACAAAATGGCCCAAAGTAAAAGATGATCAACATAAATCCCTACCTCGTGGTCATATACAACTATAAATGATGAAAAATTCAAACACGTAGCCACTTATAATTATAAAGATTAAAAAGTTTCAAACACCTTACATGGAACATAAATTATAAAACTTTGTTTCCCTTTTCATCAAAATAAAATTTTAAACTACATTCTCCATTCATCCATAAAAATATTGCTCCAAAGAATGGAGAAGAAACAATTGAGGAGACGTAGAGTTAGACTCAATTTAGAGAAATTACGTTGTTTTTCCTGTAGCTAAAAATCGATCTCAAAATTGATTTGGTTTTCTAGTGGTTCTTCACTTAGAACCGGGAACCGAAGCTGTTCAAACCAGTTCCAAAAATTTGGAGCCGTAACCGGGCCTTTTTATGGGGCGGCCCGGTGAGATTCCCAGTTCTCTCCTGTCCGGCTGCACACTGTAATGGCAAAGATGCATTGCTCTAGAGGGGTGAAGTCAACATTCTCCGCACGCCGTGCTCTCCTATCAGAAACTCAAGTGTTAATCGCCCATCTTTTGCTTTCTTCCCCATATGTATTAACCTTATCTGAAAACGTTCTTCCTGATCTCCTACAGAGAAGGGCCATTCTCTGGTCTGAGTCATCACTGGGCTCCACGGTGGTGGCCGGAACTACAAACTACTGGCAATCGACTACAAGAAGCCGACTCCTTTGATGGTAGTCCAAGCTCTAGAGAGCAACACCATGGCGAGATAGGGGGTGAAACCAGTTGGCTGTAGGTGTGATAAAGGAAAGAAAGGTTTTGGGCAAGGGTTTAAGGTTTTATAGAAATGGAATTCCATTTGGGGTTTTATGGTATAAGGGATCGAAAAGGAAACGACTCCATTGTTACTACAAAAGGATGAAGAGAGTAGGGGTGAGCAAAAAAGACCGCTCGGACCGGACCGGGACTGAAGGTCCAATTCTCGATTTTAGAGGGATCTGGTCCGATTCTCGGTCTAGGACAGTACCGGACCGGACTGGTCTTTTTTTTTTTTTTATAGTTTTTTTAAAGTAAACTTAATGTTTACTTGTTTAGGCTTAGGATTTGCTTCTCACATCTCTTTTCTTCGAAGACCTCTTTTTTTACCTTTCGCGTTTCTACTTTGTGAACCCACTTTTCGATTCTTGTGATGATTGAATGTTATAAGTTTGGGATTTAAATTTGACCGGACCAAAACTAAACCTTTGCGATTTTTTTTCGGTCCTTGGAATCGCCCGAGAACCGGACCGGACTACGGAACCGGTCCGGTCCGCGGTTTCGAAAAAATGGGAACCGGATCGGACCGAGAACCGCTCACCTCCTAAAAGAGAGACAAGTTGGGTTTTCCAGGAAAGAGACAGCCCCATCAGGCGGAGGGAAGCTCTGCCAAGAGAAGAAGAGATGTATTTCCTCATTTAGTTTATAAAACCAGAATAATTGACCAATTGTTGCAATTGTAAAAAAAAACACAAAATCCTCCTCAATCGAATGTTGCGATCGCACGTCATCACGAGATTCTGCCAAGCTAAACGCTGGCTAAGATCCTCAACATGCACTCGTAACACACATGCTAATATGGAAGTTAATTTAAATTTGCTTATACAATAAGATGATGTGTGGTAATCGAACATTACCTTTTAATAAGGAAAATGATGTCGCAATATTAAGTCGAATAATATTCGTTTGGTCTGCGGCAGATTGACACATAGTTTAAATGCGATGACACGGATAGTATTCTTGATGCTTGTTTAAAGTGGCAAAACGTAAATTCTTAGCTTGCAATATCTTTTGCAAGGCGCAATACGAGGTGCAAAAACACGACTGAATAAGATGAATTTCAATTTCGGATAATTTTTTACTTCAAATCATATTTACATAGAGTTAGGAGGGAGAGGGGGCTGGGCACAACTGTCCAGCCACCAGGCCCCATGGTCAGGTTTAACGTTCAGGTCTTGTCGTCGAAACAGACAGGTTCATGAAAGCCCAGCCCAAGATCCAAACGGTCCGTCGTTTGAAGTCAGCCCACTGTCCAAGATTATCCTTGCCCTCGTATTTTGTCGCGAGAGAGAAGGAGGGAGAGAGAGAGAGAGAGAGAGAGAGAGAGGAAGAGAGAGAGATGGGTGCAGAAGCCGAAGGAGAGAAAATGGAGACGAAGCCAAACCCTATTTCGGAGGCCCAATTCCTCTCTTGGAAGCGTCGAAAGGTTCGTTCGTCAGTTTATATTTTCCTCTCGCACCCGTTATTCATCTCTTATCACCAATCAATCCTTCTAAAGTTGATCAAGAACGTTCTCTGTGTTCACCCCTAAAATTGACAATGAAATTCACGAAGAACGGTACTTTTACTTAACGTGTTTGAATACCGATGTCGTGTGAAGTTGTTTCCCTGAGTGCTTAGATGGGTTTTTGGAATAATTTTTAGATAGGTTATGGGAACTTTCGTCGCCACATGGTGTTCAACTTTTCATTAGCTAATGTAAAAACTATATGCAACGTCTAGCTGATTCTTATGACGGGACTGCAGTTAGGTTTAGGATGCTCTGACCAAGAATTGGAAGGGTATTGGAGGACACTATGGCACTGGCCCTTGATTCATTGTATGTGAAAGCTCCTTGCTTGCATAGTTTAGGGAGATAACTCCGCTGTATACAATTGTTGTTGCTTTATGATAGAATTGTCTGCCAGAGCTTGATTTTCTCGCTCATATAGATTTTAGGATTGCTAGGAATCTGTATCATCAATGTTCTCATTATAGAGAAAGAGAAAGAAAATGAATATAAGATTTTTGAAAGTTGATTTTGTGAGAGTGGGAAGTTTTAGTACTAGCATTTCCAAGTTTCGATTGTTGTTTTTCTTGGTTGTTGGGATCTATATAGAACATGAAATATTTACAGATATATTAACTAATATGATACACTATTACTTTGTTGGCTTTTCCTTCTTCTTTTTTTGGGTCCACTAGTTGCTGCAAGATGTAATGTTTCTTAACGTGCTTGAAGGAGGCTGATTTATCTTAATGAAACGAGTAATATTGAGTTATAATCTCGGTTTTTCTCTACGAAATTTCATGAGTAGGCCTTGAAGTAAGTGTGGTATATCATAGATTTGTCGTTTGAAGAAAAAGTGCAACTACGTTTAACAAGATTTTCCTTTGTTTCAAAATTAAGGGGCATATCTGTGCATATTCCAAGCCTTGTTCTTTTCGGAAAATGTAGTACAACATAGTTGCGTTTTTTCTTCAATCGGCAAGTCTATGATATACAACATACTCATGAAGTTTCGTATAGAAAAACTGAGAATATAACTCAGTATTACTCGTTTCATTAAGATAAATCAGCCTCCTTCAAGCACGTTAAGAAACAATGCATCTTGCAGCAACTAGTGCACCCAAAAAGCCAAAATGCCTCCAAAGCAATAGGATAATAATTGACAAGATACATATGTAAAAGTTTTTTATGTCACATATAGGATCCTACACCCAAGAAAAGCAACAACAATAGTAGCATGGAAACACTTTGCTAAGCTTCTCACACTCAAAATCAATCATCTTGAATGAGAACATTGATCATACAGATTCCTAACTGTGCTGATATTCATATGAACGAGAAAGCCAACCCTTGGCAAACAATTCCACGATAAAATAATAGCAATTGTCAGTTACACAGTCAATTAATTCCCTAAATGATGTGGCTACAAGAGCTTTCACATACATTGGCTAGTACCAATGTGTTTTCAAATACCCTGCTAATTATCCTACATCTAATTGTAGTCCCGTCATAAGAACTCATCAATAAAACGTCCTTTTTGGCAGTTGCATATGGTCTTGATGTTAGCTAATGTGAATTTGAACATTATGTGGCGACGAAAATTGCCATAGCCTCCAAAAACCCATCTAACCACTAAAGATGACGACTTCACACGATATTGTCATTCCAAGGACATCAAGGGAAAGGACCCTTCTCATGAAAGTAATAACAGGTTTGTAGAGACTGTCATGCTGAAAGTCATAATACATATACTAGGAAAATTGGGTTTTAAAATTTGAGATTCATTCAGTGTTTTGTTCACTTGGTGGCTAAATCATGTAGACAGTCTATCAATATATTTAATCCTGTAATCAGTAGCATTACAAGGATAAGTTCAAATCGGAAATATAGCTGTACTTTGGTCCTAGGATATGAGTTGGTTGGTGAGTGCTTAGGGTTGCTGGACGGATTTGAATGGGGAGACAGCAGTGTTTATTCTTTGGGGGTGACAAATCTCTTTGCTTCCTGTGTCCATATTTACCTAACTTGTTCAGGTTTTGGTGATTGGCATTAGTCATTGCCTTGGATATGAAGAGTTTGTTCTGCTTACTCTTATCTGCGTGTGCGTGTTCAGGAAAAGCATAAAAAAATTTAAGCATGCATAGGAAGGAAAGTGTTTGTGTGGTAATTATCGGGGTTTCAGATGATCAATATGTGTGGACAAAGACCCCTGTGTACTGCAGCCTCCACCGCTGCACCTGCTAATCATGCTAATCAAGGGGACTGACTTAAACTTCCATGTAAGAAAGCTCCATTAATAGCATTATTTTTCTGTGAGAGCTACCGTCTATTTGTTTTCTTATCATATATAGTGAATCCATCAGCCATTCTATCTCTCAGAAATTGGAATGGCAAATTGGGACAACATAATAGTCTGAAAATGCAAGTGTTCATTAAAATTGATATTGGAACTAAAGGCAGATTGATGTATTGGTTAGTTGGGGCTATTTGTCTTCATTCACTTCTCTAAATTTACGTTCAATTAGTTGAAGGTTTAGAATTTTTATTTACGCTTCATTATCTTGGCCAAGAAGAAAAGCTATGTATCCTTCAAATATCTCAACTATTAGGTAGCTAAGTCCATGCCAAATGTTTTCTTTGAATTTGCCACCACAAATTAATAAAGCATAATGAACTATTTATATTTTGAAACTGTTATTTGTAAATTAATCGAAACGTGCATAATGCTAATTATATCCGACTTTACAAGCATGCAAGTATTTTATTAGTTACAAAACTAATGTTCTCGATTGCTTTGTAATTAGTGATTTTGCCTGTGCAAGAAAAAAATATTTGATTCTGTGCCTGGTTGGAATGCACTGTATGATTTGCTTGCGTATACATGCGAGTGTCTAAGTCCATTTAACTCTGTATCCATGTGTTTTGGACTTTGTTATCTACTCTGTCATTAGCTTTAGAAACTGCTATGTAGCATGTAGTGCGTCGTATGTCTGGAGTGAGAGAAGTATCTGTTGATTTTGTTCGGTTATCCTTTGATCATTGAATAGTTGTAGTTAATATGCGGACTGATTTTGTCGAAGATCAGGTTACTGTCTGAGAATTGTTTTATTCAATAAGAAATTCCTTTGCACTGTCACTTGGCATTTTTGTACTGCCATTATCCGATCCAATATGTCGTGCTATGTTATGACGTAACAGCAAACAAATGCCAACTTTGAAAATTGACATCCAGCTCCAGCAGTTAAATTAACAAGGTTAGTGGCTGCTGGAGTTGTGTTGTTGAATTTCTTGTTTTTAACGTTCGCAACGCTGGTATGTTCTAGCCTCTTCCTTATTCACCATTTCTTGTTTGCCGACTTTGTACTTGTTATTTCGCATTGGATATTCCTTGTAAGTGCTAACCATTTGCCAATGTCTATTTTGATGAAATTGATGCTTCTCTCATTTGCTGCATGCTAGTGTAGTCCAATTGGAGTTTGAATATATTCTTCGTTAGGTTGACATATTGACGGGATCAGAGTATGCTGAGGAATCAATCCTTCCTTGAACATTACTGATTAAGTTATTCCTATAATATGAAAGCCAAATTCTGACCCCTAATTTGGACATGTTACGCGGAAAGTAACTTAACCAGCATTAATCACAGTCATGTATTGGCTCTTCCATTGCACCACCAATTTCAAAGGCTCAAAGTCATTCCTCTCATTGTAGGATGCTGAAGCGTCGGCAAGGAAAGCTGAAGCTGCGAGAAAACGTTCTGAGGATATAGCTACAGGGAGTGTACAAATGAACGGGCGGGAGCTTTTTCAGCATGAACCTTGGGTATTCGATAACACTAGCTACTGAAGTTGGTTAAATTCGACAGTGTGTGAGATAGTGACTCCTGTGTACAATATGCACACTTTCTATTGAAATAATGGATTGCTGGAAGATATACGAGTTCTTCATGGATGCATCTTGTTTTCCGTAAAGAGTTGACATTCCTTTGTTTTTTGGTTTTGTGTTTTTGGTATAGCAAACGTTGACATTCTTACTTCTCGTAGACAGCGACTGTCGTCTTGCATACAATCTGCAAATTTTTTTGGGGCTATGACTACATGTGATGGTAGTGTGTAAAGTTCATTGTTTGTAGCCAATTAGGACTTATCTAGATAGACCTGTTAATTTTTCCTAAATTTAAATCTTGCGACCGATAAATTTCCTTAGTCCAATCCCTGAAATTTTCTCAATATACATAAGTTGACACTTAGATTTTTTACACAAATTCAAATCATAGCAATAAAGCTCTTTTTTGTAATTTTAGATGCATAAAACAGATTTTTCAAATGCTACTAAAATGTCTACATCCATTTTGGTAGTAGCCAATTTCATAGAGGAAAATGAAAGAGGCAAAAGAAAGGACAAGATAGCATAATCATAAGACTAAATACAAACACGTGGTAGCTTGTGGAGCACAAAAAATAAATGCCTTTCTTTGAAATAATAATGACAATAGTTTTAAGCCATCTCAGCAATTTGCTGTCAAGCCTTACAAGGAGCTCTAGGAACTTCTTTCAGGCGCAGGATTAGCTAATACGCGAAAGTGTATACCATGATTTTTCTCAAGCCTTTATTTAAAGTAAAGTCTACTTTACGCCCTTATTCAAGAAAAAATGAGGGTACTTCAGGCTATTATTTGAAATTTCCTCGAAAATTTTTACTAATATACACACAATAAATTTAATGTACTACTGACTCTATTTCTTTATGCTGAGTTGCTTAAATAACAAATTTGACTCCAAATATATTTACAATGAGATGATTTCAACAAATGTGATTCTTTTCCATGCAATTTGGAGATTGTACGTTGTCAATCATGCATATGTACCAACATTGTAAGTTTTGTTGGTTTTACTAGTTTGTACGGAAAGACCTCTCTCGAGGGCTAAAATTTTCATGTATAGATCCTTTATAGTGAATCTAACTGTAAACATGAGATTCCTTGTGTTTAGTAGTTAAGACGGAGTGTGCTCCATCGAGACATGAAATTTCCCAATATGAATTTGTTGAGATCAATCTAAAAAAAGGGTCTGTTCAGATCAAACATATAATTTAGCGTCCAAAAAGCTTGGTCACATTAAAATGCATCTCTAGTTTACAACAAGATAATGACTCCTCAACAAGATAGGTCGATAAGGGAAAGCTTATAAACCATATATAGTACCAGATTAAATATCAATAGTAAAACCCCACAACTCTGATCAGAATCATGTACTTCTCTAGGCTACGTTGAGCCCAAATGCAAATGTATCTCATGCGACTACATAGAATTTAAGCAAATTGATCCACATACAAATGGAAAGGATGCCAAAGCTTCATGCCTAATTCACCTAGCTACAAAGTAACCAAGAGAAATAGGCAAAGTTTGAAGCTACATTTCAGAGTTTGAAGCTTGAATGAGGAAGGAAACCCAGGTCCAACATTACACATGCCTTTCAACCCTACAGGAACTCGCGACGACATTCATGAAAAGGGCTGCTACAAATCTTCACGATCTATCGTCTGGGAGCCCTCCACGGTCGTGGCTGATTGTCGGATTGTGATGTCGCAGTTTGTCGAGACCTTGAAGGGTTACCTGACAAATGCCATGAACCAAAACCATGGAAAACATGCACAAAATGGAAGTATGATATGCTCAAAGTCATCTTCGCGTTATTTTTGGTTAACCTAATTCATTGAGTCCAAGATATAAAGTGCGCTCCTAATTACCATGTGCTTTCCTCGTCATACAGTAACAGGCAAAAATGACATATTGTACTATCATGGGGTTTCACGTATTTTAAGATTAGTAAAAATGCTTTTAAAGCACTAATTTTCAAGAACTCACCCCATTGACTAGTTAAGAACATCCTCATATGAGGGTCGATCGGTAAACCAAGATGTTCGTACATCGGGTCATAGACTCTGTTTATGATTCCCCCAGAGCTGTTTATAATTTCCCCAGAGCTGTTCCTGGTATTTGAGCATTCAGACATCAAAAAGAAAAAAAATGATCGTCGTTTTCCTTACCCAAAAAAAAAAAAAAAAATTTTGAGAGGGAAAATTAACATAAAACTGGTAGAAGTCATCTGAATTGAAACGTTTCTATACGTCGAAACAGTTATTCAGCATGCAATTAGCACGTACCCTTGAGGTTGAGAACTACTATTGGCATGTCCCAAAGTCAGCCAAGGATGACTCTCGTCTTGAGTGATTCCATCTAGCTACATGAACCCCATACGAAGAAATGTCTTAGTTACGATCCCAACCACAGGGTATGAAATAATCGATAACCATAACTTAACACAAATTGATATTAAGTACCCGAAAATGTTTAGCAGATGAGGACGACTGTCCTTCCTCATTGGTACTATCATCAAATCGACCTCGCTTTCTACTTGCTTGCTGAAGTAGTTGTCCGGGAAGGCTCACAGTAGTTAATAAAAAAAAAAATGTAATAACGAACTAAAAGATCGTCATTCATGAGTTAGGTTAATCGGAAACTGTAAGTACCTCACTGTAACTGTCCATTGTTTGCAAATGATACGGATTACCAATAGAATAATTTCCACCATCCTACAACAAGATAATGAAAATGACGTTTTTGTGTTGACTGATGAAAGTCGAACACTAAAAGCAAAATCAATGTATAGTTTGGACTTGATAAAAAATTTGTACAGTTTACCATTTCTGGGTCCATGAATTGGCTTTGCCCTGCATTCGAATTTGGGATAATTGGAGGAGTTTCATTAGGAAATCCAAGTGGACTAGTGAACGGAACCCTGTAAGTAAGTCAATATTCCACCATGAAAGAACTCCATTATGTGGAATGATACCCAATAAAGAATGCAGTAGATGGAAAGTTGAACGAGATCTCGAAAAGGTTTCAAAACAGTAATGGTATATAAACTAAATTTAGGTACCACTGAGTTATGGATGATGCCGCAGGCAAGAACACTGTTCCAGCATCAGAATTATCAACAAAATTTTGCACCAATGGTGCTTGATTAGCTGATTGAAAAGATGCTGAATATAGAGGCCTAGATTCGAAGAGCAAAACAAGATTAACAACAATGATAAATAATATATACAATGGAAATGACTATAGTGACAAAGCTGATCAATGAAAGCATATGGCATGTTAGCTTTTGTCATGCTTTGGTTCTTGCTAATACTTGCAAAAATAAGGAACTAACCAGAAAGGTCTATTTTACTTACCAAAAAAAAAAAAAAAACCAGAAAGGTCTAAATTGATCTGTACATTCGGGTTGGCAACATATTTCGAGGATATTGGTAACACAGTATTGCGCGGACGTAAGCTATCGACGTAAGCTATCAACGTAAGTGTTAACCAAAGGTACTCTTAAGAATATTACCATGCTTTGCTATTGCAAAAAGTGCAGACTTTATCATCTTCACAACTAACAAGCCTCATTATTTCTACTTAATGAAGATATTACTGCTCGAAAGGTAGAACAATAAATGAAAATGAACTAAAAAGACAAAAGATGTCTGACCCGGCCACCGAAGTATCATGCATTGTAGAGTAATGACTATGTGGATCCACATCAAGGAGTGGAAGCTGATTTGGTTGCACTTGCTCTCCTTGATAGCGACTTTGCCTGTTTACACAACATGAACAAATCTCGTTATCGCCTTTTGGTATTATACCTTGCCTGCTTCTCAATCTGCACTTTTGTTACAATGATCGAAGACGAGTCTACAAAAAGAAGAGTAAAGAGGAATGCAAGTTTGCGCTTCTAGTGGTAGACATAATAAAACTTCCAGCCTTTCTATTTCATCTAGGGTTTTTTTCAACGTTCTTGCTCACATGGGCAAAAATGACTTCAGCGTTAGACAAGGAAACTACAATTAGATTAAGTCAATAATGCGACATGCATCTCATTCAGAAAGTATAATTTTGATTGATTTTTTTATCTGATATCAAGAAAAGGAAAGATAAAATAATCTGGATGCACAGTAGGAAAATCCATCTACCAATAAGGCAAAAACTATTGACAACGAGAGATAGCTCTTGTTTTAGGCGTTCGTTATCCACACCAAAAGACATTATTGAAAAATATTAGGAAAGCGTCAAGCAAGAGTGCTAGTGAAAGAACACATACCAATATGGGACAGAGGTGTCAGGTAACAAGATGGATTCATTTACAGCTGCTTGTGTACTCGCATTAGATGTATCCATAAGCACTTGGTCGTTGATTTGTAGCTGAGATATAGCATGAGACCTGATATCATACAGCATACATTATGTCTGTATTTTACACAGTTCTCGTGATGGAGATGAGGAAAAGATAAGTACAATATATACCAGATAGGACTAGCTTGTTGAGGTGTCACAGAGCTAGAGTATTGAGCATCAAGTGCAATTGGAAGGACTGGTGATTCATCAAAGAATTGGTGGGACCTGAATTCGAGTCAACATCAACATCAACAACACTTTTATCCCAAATTAGTTGGAATCTGAATTCGAGTAATTTGTGAAAATGATATTAACAAAGTCCGTGATTCTACAAACTGCAATATGCACTTTCTCTCTAAGTATAAATACTATTGATGATAGAAATATAAGAGATTAAATTGAATACCGAATAGGCGCCTCCGAATACTGAGCGTTGAGCACATTTGGGATGCTTGGCGCTTCACCGATAGATTGATGGGTTCTGAATTTTCGAAACAATTGTGATGTATGATTCTTCAAGCTTTCGTAAACACATTTTCTCTTTTGGTGGACTTGATTTTTTGTTTACAGGTCTCAAATTTGATGAATAAATGTACTATGAGTATAAAACAATTGAGAAGAACTCGATCATGTACCCTGAATAGGCTTGATTAGTCTGGTTCAAAGTGACCAAATTTTCAAGTTGTTGGTCAGTCAAGTGATGCCCTCCATGTCCACCTCCAAGTTCAATCTAGTTAAGAGCAACAAGCACATTCGCATGGTATTAAACGATAGCATAAAATTTCAACTGCGTTGTTATGTTAAGCTTCATGAGACTTATCACAATGGTTGAAGTCAATAATATACTCACTGCACTGTGAGGGAATGAATTTTGAGGCTGAGGAATTCGTGAAGTTTGGTCGAATTCATTCCCTCCATGCCCCACTCCAAGTCCCATCTAGTTAAGAGCAACAAGTATTCACATTCAAACTGTATTAACTTCATTATGTTCCAATTGCATAGTAGTATTGAGATTCATGAGACTTATCACAAGGGTTAAAGTCATGAATTTACTCACTGCACTGCAAGGGAATGGCGTTTGGGGCCGAGGAACTCGCGAAGTTTGGTCGAAGTCATTCCCTCCAAGTCCCATCTAGTCAAGAGCAACAAGTATTCACATTCTCACGGTACTTACATCGTTATATTCCAATTGAATTGTGCTATATTGAGCTTCATGAGACTTATCACAAAGGTTGAAGTCATGAATATACTCACTGCACTGTAAGGGATTGGATTTTGAGGCCGAGGAATTGGCCAACTTTGATCAGGATGATTCCACCCTTGCTCGCCGCTCGTGTTGCCGCCATCTAGTAAGCCCCTTTGGTGAAGGCTGGGTTTCATGTATAAAACATTTAGAAAATTAGTAGAAGAAACTAGGTACAGTTGACATAAACGTATTATTAAAGTATATTTTCAGAAGTGCAACATGTTAATGAAAAAGCTCATGTGCCGCAAACCTAGTTTCCGGTTGATTGGGTCGCGTAGAAATTATTTCTGCTTGGCAGGAAGATTGACCTGGTTCTTGAGTTGCTAATCCCAACTGATCATGACCAGGAGATGTGAACAAAGTTATGCACAAACATTTTACATTTTAACGTATGTTTATCTATATTTAATTAATTATGGTGCATCATTTTGGTGATTAATCAAGTTATTGATATACAGTTGCTGAAGGGAAGGAGCCCAATGATGATGGTTCTTGATTGCTGCCGGGATAGTTTCCTTCTTGACGCTGGAGATTTGGAGAAATGACCAGAAGCTCAAATTCACTTGGAATTGGTGATGCCATATTCAATGGATGGCTACAACCATCTGAAGAACATTGTTCCATGTGTTCCTGAACATAATTGAAGAAATTAAGTTAAAGAAAAGCCCCATTAACAGATAGTCACAGAGAGAAGCATAGAGTTTACAAGGTAATCTTTGAACTTGAAACTTATTACTCTAAATTTAGATCATATTTCTTTTATCTTTAACCCTTTTTTATTATTTTTTCGTTTCTATCTTTTTAAGTTATGAGATAGTCTCGTCAAGTAAAAGAAAAAGGAAATGCAGAGAGAGAGAGAGAGAGAGAGAGAGAGAGAGAGAGAGAGAGAGAGAATACATACCAAGGACATATATGATTGGCCTCCAATCACTTGACTTTGAGGGCTAAATGTGATCAAGTCGTCAATCAATGTAGTCTCGGTTGATTCTCCCTCCCGTGATGATTCAGGTATTGGCTCCATCTGTAATTATATAATACAAATAGTAGTAGTAATCAAAATAAAAATATTGTTTTTTTTTGCAGCTTGATAATAATTATGCGCTGAATTATAACTATCTTGAGTGTTTGTGTTAGTCAAAATGGCCGTAAGTAATTCAATATAATTATATTTCCTCCATCTGGGAGAAGTGGGGCTATAAGTGAGGACGATAAGAGGATTAAAGAAAATCTCTAAAGACTAAGGAACGCGTTTTAGGAAATATGTAAGCGCAACAGTAGTAATTCCATTTGAACTTATCCACACATAATTGTAGCACGATAGAGTAAATTTATTACAATTTTTTCTTTGGTTAAGAACAACTAAGCAGATTTGTGAGAAGGGTTAAAAGTGAGTGTACTTTTAAATATTTTGGATTCACCTGTCAGTTTCAACATTTGAAATGATGTTAGAGGCAGTCCCACGTAATTCAGACATTTATTATATTGTCATTTTGTAAATAAATGTGGGATTCTTTGTTTATTAAACCATTCTAGGATCGACTGGAGAAATATTAAAATAACAAAAGAAGTCAGATCCTTAAATACTCCGAAAACAAAACAATGTCACACTCGAATGTCCAGTAGGTGAGGTTTGAGGTCATTTTCGTTCTGGGTTATGTCAAGGGATGATTTCCATTGGAGACAACATCTTGATACATTCAGGACTCACTCATCACGTCCCAAATAAATATATAGTCATCGACGCACTCCTTACCAAAGATCTGGTCCTTTTTTCCTCTTTCTCTGAGAGGGGATCAGATTTATTTGTCAAAGTCTGTTTAGTAGATCTGGTCTTTTTCAAATGGCTAGTAGCGAGCGCACGCCATGTTCACCATCCCGAGAGAGAGAGAGAGAGAGAGAGAGAGAGAGAGAGAGAGAGAGAGAGAGAGAGAGAGAGAGAGAGAGAGAGAGAGACTACCAACAATTTAAACGTTTCTTAAGAGACTTACATCAAGAAGCTACTTGAACGATATCAAATGCGCAATTATAAACCTACAGAGACTCCTATGTAAAAAAATGTTTCAACATTTTTCATGGTAAATGAATTTTCAGGAAGACTCCAAATTTCTCAGTGTCTTCATTAATTTCAAAATTTTAAGAGTTCTTTATGCACCATGGCAAGAAATTCATGAAAATGGAACTAAAACATGTTATACAGAAAGATGCAAAAGGGAGGATCACAAATTTTTCAGCGGTCTAATTGCTTCCACATTTTAAGTGTTTTTTTATAGAACATCAAAAGCAAATAAATTAGGATTATGGAGACATACCAGAAGAAAGGGATGATAGCTCAAGAGGGGCAGAGAGAAGGCATCAAGGCAAAATGAGTTCTTCAGGTGTGCTTTTGAATGGGACCCTTGGAGTTGCATATATAGGGGACTAGAAAAGGCATAAAAGGTGTTTTGACCCACTGTCAATTAAGTGAGACAATCCCAAGTTTTAAGTGCTTTTATGTTTCGTTAAAACAGTACAAATAATAATTTCAAAGAGGAAAATATGGAGGTTTGTTTGGATTTTTCTTGAGACGTGCATTGTGATGATTTTCGTGTTCTCTCGTTTGTTGTTTCTGTGTGGCTGTTGTTATGCTTGCTCTAAGATTACGATTAATTAACATTTTTTTTCCGTTGTTCGTTGTGACGGGTAATTTCGTTAGGATTTTGTTCGTTATAACGCATAGCAAACTGAATTAAGTAGTGTGCATCCTAAGTTCGATACGGTAATGATTTGTCATGACGTCTCCCTAAATATTTATGACGGAGAATTAATTTAAAAAATTTCATAATGCACATATTAACAATTTACCGTGATATATTTCCAAGGAAACAAACCCCGTGCAAAATTAAAATCCTTAATTCACATTGTAAATTGGGTTTTTATTTTGAACTAGATGCACAAAAAACATTATTATTACGTTGTTGTGGTCCCAAAAAGATTTAAGTTGGCAATGGAGGAAACTTAGAGTAGTCTCACGATTAAGGTGAAAAAAAAGGAAAAACTAAATACTATGAACAACCATGAGTAGAAATGGAAAATATTAATGACTCGCTTGGAAGGGGATTTGTTTCTTAATTTGTCGGATTGGATAAACTTGAGGGATTCGGTAATGTCGTACACGTGGCATTAAGTTACTTGAATAGTTTGACTGAATGAAGGAATGTGTCAAAAGCGGACTCAAACAATTCAAAAAGTACAAAGTAACAAAAGGTTATGTTACACAGACACGATACACGATACGCGATACGACACGACACGACACGATACGACACGTCGATACATGAATTTTTAAAAAATAGAGAATTCCGACACGATGGGACACGTTATATATTTTATGTATATTTTTATATATACATAGAAGACAAAAACCTTACAGATAATTTTCTATCAACCAGCAAATACAAAATGAGCTTCATAGATTCTTGCGTGATCAACAACATGTAATGAAAGAAATGGGTTAGAAATTAGGTAAAAAAAAATTGAGCCCTTTTTGATTATTTTAAGTGTATGGCCGTAAAATATATATATAAAGGAAGAAGTTTCTAGCCGTGTTGGGCACGTGTCCATGTCCGACACGGAAAAAAAATTTCAACTGATGTGTCCGTGTAACAGAGACAAAAGGTCAACTCTTGAAAAGTTATCGGTTTATTGTCTTTTTCCAAGCTACGCTTTAACCAACTCTTACATGGTGAGAAAAAATTTCGCTTGAGTTGAAATTACGGTTATAGTGGTATCAACATAAATAGGTAATTAGTAATTACTGGACAAAAAAGAAAGAAACGTCAACCTTCTGGACCATTGAACTGCTTGGGACATTATAGATGATAAATAAAAGGGCTAATATCACAAAAAAAAAAAATATTCTCAGTTATTTTACATGTACATTTTCGTCAAATTAATTTTCATATAAAAAAATTCCTAAACCGACAAATCTATCTTCAGTTAGCTTCTAGCGAATAGCCTCATGGAATTACTGACGGTAAAAACGCATATGACAAACGACTCGTCTGGTGTTATCTTACACAAAATCCCAAACTGAGTTTTTTTTTTGTCTTATCACTTTGTGTTTTAAGTGCAAATCTGTGTTCCGATTACAGTGTCTTCTACTTAAAAGTGACGTGGGGCCATTTCCATCACTTTGTAAGTGGAGTTTGACTTGATACACATGAATAGTGTAATCTTTGGACGTCGATGAGGATGGTCAAATTGAAGGGTACGAAAATACCCCGTCTTCTGAAAAGATAGTATAATAAAGATGGCTCTTTTGCTAACTTACTTTTTGGGAACTACTTGTTATCATTACACGATTTCGCTTGATTAAATATTAAGGGTGATCGATTTCAAAGTACGTAAGCTCATGATTCAGAATCTAGAACCTATATTATGAGGTTGATTCTCAAGTACTGTAAGTCAACTCTGCTGACCTCGAAAACAAAGTGGCCTTTTATTTTTCTTTTTAGTTCATTTTATAACATAGACAATATATAAATGTTAAACAATAATATGATTTTTTTCTACTTGTGGATAATATTTCACACGTAATAAAAAATACATATTTATTGTATTAAAAAAAGAGCTAAAGAACTTACTTAGGGTTAGGGGTAAAACGGTTCAAAGCCTATTCGGTTCTTGGTTGTGAACCGACCTCGTAGGTTCCAATTTCTAAGTTTTTGGGTAAAACTAGCCGGTTCAAGGTATATAATTAGGAACCACAGGTCAATGGTGATTTCGATTCTTCATATAACATGAAATCAATGCATTCCCGTTCTCTGTGTTATTTAACTTATCACAATGGGTTCCATGCTTAATATGACATCATGCATGCCACATAATTTAAGCGTTAACACATTAGACTTTCTCTTGGAGAGACTTTGTTTTCATTCAATGCTCGTGAGATCAAGACTTAAATGCCAGATCCCACAATTAAGTTTGTTTAACGAGCTACGCAATTTTTTGTATAGGAATATTGTTGGATATATTATCGATATAATCCATATAATATGTTTACATACAAGCCCAATAGGTAAAAGCATGGTTATTTAGGTTCATATGGGCTGGAGCCCAGTAGCTTGCATATAACTCTAGGGTTTCCTACGCTGGAGGTAACACTGTTGAGCGTTCCAAACTTGACGTCTCTTGATGTAATACTTCATGCAGATAAAATCCTTTCTACTCTCTTGAACTATAACCTCCAACAATCTTGAAGTATTATGTTCGTGTGTCAGATTTGAGCGAGCAAAGTGTCTACTTGAAGATATCGTCGAGAATAACTCGCAGAACCTAGAAAATATAGCCAATTTCAGAGGCTGAGACCACTTGGGTTTCGTTCTACTTGTCGATACGAACGTTTTGAGTAGTCACTCGCGTCAAACGGAGGTCAGACGAAGGAGATACGGCCGCCAAAAGTTTCACGGTACTGTAGCAAGCGCGGTTACTGTAGCACCGTATTTCTAGCGTATTTGTTGCATATTTTGGTGAATTTTCAGAAACAAGGGCAATCCATATTAAGATTTTTGGGTGCTCCGGACTCAATTTTGGGGTCTGTTTTGGCAAATTTCATCTCTACAGAGCAGTTAGACCAAGGTTAGAGGCATTATTCGACTTTGGGAGCTTCGAGGACTTCAAGGTGCACTCTTTCTAACTCTTTGCTCTGATTGGAATGGCAAAACATAGTTCATATGATATTATAAAGTTACAATCATTTGATGTTACTGAATTTCATGGTTGGAAATTGCACGTTCAATTTGGCATGAAAAAATGTGAAATATTCTATACTGTTTTAAGTGACTTTGCATCTACCACTGAAGATGTGGATAAATATCAATGGATCAAAGATGAAGATTTTTGTAGAGATTACTTGTTGAACTCTCTAAATCCTCGTCTAGCTATGACTTATAGTGAGTATAAGATGGCGAAAGAGATATGAGATCACTTGAACGCTCAGTTCCAAAAGCAAGAGGGGGTCTCTAAAACTCTCCTAGCGGAGAAATTCTTTGATTTTAAATTCAATATGAATTCGAGTGTCACCTCACAGTTAGTTGAACTTGAGAATATGAGGAACAAGTTGAAAGATGATAACTCTGATTTGTCTGATAATATCTTTGTCGGTCTTGTGTTGAGTAAGCTACCTGCTGAATGGAGTTCTTTCAAGATTGAAATGCAAAGACAGAAAGAACATATGAGACTTGATGAACTAAAGAGGTATATTCACATTGAGGATCAAAACTTTTCTAGGAAGAGTTTGGAATAAGTAGGACAACAAAAGTCAGTTGCCAACTTAGTTTCACATTCCTATAAACCTCATAAAAAGTTCAAGTCACCAAAAGGTGAATTCACTTCACAATTAGAGGCCAAAAAGACTATCTTCAAAAGAAAGAAGAAGGGCAAATGCTATAACTATGGAAGATGGGGTCACTGGGCAGCAGAATGTAAGCTACCAAAGAAGCCAAAGAAAGACACACCACTAAATGAGGCTAATATGCTAGTTAATGAGTATGAGCCTCAAGCCTTCATTGGAATGATGAATAATAGAAATGTCAGTGTCTCTTCTGAGTGGTGGTTGGATAGTAGCGCTACTTGTCATGCTACAAATGACAAAAACTTACTCACTGAAGTCACAAAAGTGAAAGACACTGTAGAAAATTACAATGGTGGTGAAGCAGAGGTGACTCATGCTGGAACTGTAAATTTGGTACTTTTTTCAGGTAAATTATTAACTTTGAAACATGTCAGAGTAGTACCTTTACTTAAAAAGAATTTGACTTCTATGAGTTTACTTGATAAAGCTGGTATGTCCTTTTCAACTATGAATGGTAGAGTAACTTTATCAGTTAACTCATATTATTTCGATTGTGCATTCATGGTTAATGGCATGTATAGGTTGAGTTTAGATACTGATAGCATAAACCATGTGAGTTCTACTTTGATTGATCCGAAGTTATTACACAATAGACTTGGACATGTGAACTACAGGAAAATGTAACATCTAGCTAAAACTCACAACATTCCAGTAGACACTTCTATTCGATTTGACAAATGTGAAGTGTGTGTACAAGCTAAAATCACTAAAAAAACCTTTTAAGTTGGTTTCTAGAAGCACACAACTTCTTGAGCTAATATATTTTGATCTCTGTGACTTTAGAAATCTCGTCACAAGAGGTGGTCGGAAGTATTTGATAACATTCATAGACGATTTTTCAAGATATTGTCATGTCTATTTGTTGAAATCGAAAGATGGGGCTTTTAAAAAGTTTAAGATTTTCAAGTCCATAGTAGAAAATCAACTCAACTTGAAAATTAAGAGGTTTAGGAGTGATAGAGAAGGAGAATATACAATGATGGGGTTCAAGGAATTTTGTGCTTTAGAGGGCATAATACTTAAAACTACTGCTCCTTACTCACCCCAATCAAATGGTGTTGCCAAGCGTAAGAATAGAACGCTAACTGAAATGCTAAATTCCATATTACTTATAGCTGGCATGCCTTCCTCCTACTGGGGAGAATCAGTTCTAACTGCTAATCACATCTTAAACAGGTTGCTGCACTCTAAGTTATCTATGACACCTTATGAGATATGGCATAAGCATAATTGTAGATATGATACTCTTAAGACTTGGGGCTGTATTGCTTATGTAAGAATACAAGATCCTAAGAGACCTAAGGTGGGACCTAGAACGATTACTTGTGTATATCTAGGTAGTGAAGAAGATAGTGTTGTAGGCAGGTTTTTGGATCTATCTACTAACGCAGTGATAGAATCTAGAGATGCGGAATTCTTTGAGAATAAGTTTCTCAGAGATCATGGCTTGAGTGTTTCTGGATCTACAGATATGATTACAGAGTCTCATGTAGAATCTGAAACAGGCCCTTCTGACACTAATCCCACACAGTTGGTTGTTGAACCAGATCCAGTTAGAGTATCTACAAGAGAGAGAATTCCCAAAAAATTTGGTGAGGACTTTGTCACTTACCATCTAAAGGATAATCCATTCTTCTATCAAGAATCAATGAGATCTAGGGAATCCTTATTGTGGGCATAAGCCATATATGATGAAATGAGCTCTTTGCTGTAAAACCACACTTGGCAGCTAGTCAATTTGCTAAAAGGAGCTAAGGTTATAGGCTGTAAGTGGGTATTGAAGAAGAAATTGAATAGTGATGGATCAATAGCCAGATATAAAACACGTTTAGTAGCCAAAGACTATAAACAGCAGAGTGGAATAGACTATTTTGATGTTTATTCACCTGTGTGTCATCTATCAACTATATGCATTCTTCTTACTTTGGCATCTATTGAACACTTTGTGATTTATCAAATGGATGTAAAGACAGCTTTCCTCAATAGAGAGTTAAATGAGGAAATTTACATGGAACAACCGGAATGGTATGGCATGAAAGGTCTTGAGGACAAAGTTTGTAAATTGAACAAATCTTTGTATGGCCTTAAACAAGCACCTAAGATGTGACATCTTAAATTTGACAAAGTGGTAAAAAGTTATGGCTTCAGTCTAGTTACTCAGATAAATGCATTTACCATCGTTCTATGTCAAATAAGATAGTCATCATTTGATTGTATGTTGATGACATGTTAATTCTTGGCTCCGATCATTCTGTAGTGAGTGACGTAAAAGCTACTTTAGCTAAAGAATTTGACATGAAAGATATTAGTATTGCTAATACCATTCTTGGTATGAAAGTAAGCTTTGAAAGGCAAGTCATCTCCCTTAGCCAGACTCATTATATTGAACAACTACTTTCTACTTGGAGATACAGTGAGTGTAAACCGATTGAGACACCATGTGATTATAATAAAAGACTGAATCCTAATGAAGAGACCAGCGTGGATCAGCTAAAGTACTCGAAATTGATTAGTAGTCTCATGTATGCTATGAGTTGCGCTAGACCTGACATAGCTTTTACAGTTGGCATGCTGAGTCGTTTCACTAGTAATCCTAGTAAAGAGCATTGGGATGCCATCAGTAAGCTGATGAGATACCTTAAAGGTACTAAAGATTATGCTCTATGTTACTCCGATTTTTCTCCAACTGTGGATGGATATTTTGATGCCTCATGGTGCTCAGAGATTGGAAATAGTAAGTCCACAAGTGGATATGTATTCACGTTGGGTGGAGTTGCTATTACTTGGAAATCCAAAAGACAAACTTGTATTGCATTGTCGTCTATGGAATCAGAACTTTTTGCTTTAGCTTCAGCCGGCGAAGAGGCATAGTGGATAAAGAATCTGATTATGGATATTCATTTGACTCGGCTAAAGATTAATTCTTTAAGCATGTTCTGTGATAATCAAGCAGATGTCCAAGTCGTCAATAATGCTCTCTTTAATTCAAAGAGAAGACATGTGAGACTGAGACATGCGTTATTGAATTATTTGAGAGAACAATGAGTTATCACCTTGATCGATGTGAGATCGAAGGATAACTTGGCCAATACTCTCACAAAAGGTCTGCCTAAAGATCGATTATTTAAAACAGTGGGGAAAATGGGGTTAAAGACTGTGTAGACAAGTCTTAATTACCATTTACTTATATTCTTGGTGTGTGTTTTGAATTATCGAATCTTTTTTTATTGGCCAAAATGATAAGCACGGTTTATGTGTTTCATCGATGTTCATGGTTGCTGATAAATCTGAAAATGGTTAGTTGTCTCATTCCAAACTTGATGAATATGACTTTAACCTGATTCAAAGGTTCTATCTGGGAAGTTTGTGTCATTCCAAACTTGATGATACAATCCAACCAGGTTTGGACTATCTTTTGGTTAAATGATCCCATTCTAAACTTGATGCGAGATTATTTGACTTTAAGAAATCAGTAGTTGTGACATTCCAAATTAGAACACAGAAATAGTTGGTTGCATAAGAAGCTTGTTGGTCCTGTTTTTAATTGAAACTTGACATTACATGACTAAGTTATTGTAAGTGACTTTACTATTGGACTAGTTCTTTGGAACTAGACAATAGTTATTCTCTTACGAATAAACTTGGGTTGATGACTCTTTATAAATCAATCTGTTTATGCCTTGTTCATAATTTATGAAACTATCTTGATACTTATGAACATGATATTATGATGCTTTGTGACCTCGATATATGTTCCTCTCTGCCTGGTGTTATGGTGCTAAGTTCTTTTAGTAGAATTAGACACTTTTAGTAGATTATTCAAATGATTGAATTCATGGTAATATGAAATTCATATTTGAGATTCTACATGGGATGGTAGAGATGGAAGATAGCTTATTGAGTGGGATTCTGACCAGGATGACCAACTTGATGAATGAATATGTCATTTAGAGTGTGTGGGGGACTTGACAGTTCACTTGCAAATGCCCATTTTGATGGAATCCATTTACTTGAGACTTATATTTTCTGTCATGTGTTGTGAACATCATTTTGCTTGTTTCCTGTATTTGTAATGCCTTAGACTATTTTGATTGGCCTACTTATACTTGACTGTTATGCATATGTTGGTTGTAAGTTGATTCAGAGATTTATTTTGGTATGCTGATCTCAGAACAGATTCATGATAATGATGATTCACCTATTTGGACTATTAATGATGATTGAGTTTAATATTTATTATTAAAACTCTTTGATCGATCCGAGTTGATTGTCTTGGACTGAATGTGGATGATTCATATTTGCTTGAACATCACACTGACTACCGTATTGGATTGTGCTGTATGGTAAACATATGAGGAGATTGTTGGATATATTATTGATATAATCCATATAATATGTTTACATACAAGTCCAATAGGTGAAATCATGACAAAACTCTTTCTATTCTCTTGAACCATAACCTCCAACACGTGGACCTACTTTTTTCAACTTCTTTTTCCCAAAATCACTCGAGTCAATGGTGGGATAAGTCTGCCAGCTTCAGTCATTCAATAAAAAATAAGGAACTGAATTTATGAATGAGTTAGCATTGTGTGTTATTGGGTGTAATTGTGATGGAAAATACAAAGTGTTGGAGTGATTCGAGTGCATTTATAATCTTCCTTGTATCATTTGATCTAAAGCGGAATTGCACGCGACTTTCTTATCGTGAAATATGTGTGATATCAATTATTATTTGTCTATTGTTTGGTTTATGCAACACAAACACCAAAGCAATATAATTTTATCCTTGGAAAAATTAAGCACTAAGCGCTCTACTATAGGCTAAGTATAATTAGTAAGAAAGTGCTTCTACTCATTTCGTTTGTGAGGTTTTTCAAAATATATTTTCACTTGACACCACTCTATAGAGGTAAAATAAGATTTTCAAACGACCCTATCGACACATGGTAATGTCCATAAAAGGACATTTCCAAGAGACACAATTATCAGCTATTATCGATAGATTGAGTCATTCGAATTGTCTCCAATGGAGTTACCTGAATAAAGATACATGTATTTCTCCACTCGCAGCTATATCAAGTAAGGGTAAGCATGATTCCGGTGGATAAGTTCTAGACCTAGACCTTGAATCCGACCCTGTTATAATTGGTTTCTAGTTTTTGGAATAAAAAATTGACCCTATTTGTCTTGGAGCCTGTTTTGGAACCGATCCTGTTTTTCGGTCTGGTTTTAGGGTATACTGAAAACCTATTTTCCTTTTGTTTCTTTTTCTGATTTCATTTTTTTCAGCAAAATAATATGAGTAGCGATGGAAAGATCCAAAGTAAAAGATGAATAATAAAACGCATTATCCGCCCAAAGCAACAATTTCTGATATGAGCAATCAAAATTACAATCCACCAAAGTCACAATCCAAAATATAGTAATAGATAATAGTATGATCCATCAAAAGTAATAATCCTTGATATGAGAAATAGAAGTTACAATCCACCAAAAGCAACAATGTACTTCAGAACACTAAATTAACAAGTGCAAGTCTTCCTATCGCACTATCACCCAAATCTACTAATAATTGTTGTGGAAATACTCCTATATTTTGATTCTGACAAAACCATCAAAAGATATTGTCTAATGTAATGTGATGCAGGAAGAATGTGTAAGCAGCAGATTGAGTGATTCCAATTCTGTCGCACTGACGAAGGGTCAGATGGAAGTGCTTCTGACGAAGGGTCAGATGGAAGTGCTTCTGACGTAGAGTCAGATGGAAGTGCTCTTGATGATCCAAACAGTGACGGATGGATCACATCAAATCTCCGTATTACCATTCCATGTCAACTGATCAAACTTCTCCTAGACGAATCTGAAGAAAGATCAGTTCCTGCATTTTACAAAACACGAAGACCCACGAATGGCAGGTTTCCGATCAAGGCAAGTGATATTCAATTATCCTGATATCCCCTCTTGTCAATCAAGGGACTTTCTAAATAGGATATCATCTTTGTCGCGACCCTCTCGAGCGCGGAGGCAGGGAGCGGGCTAATGGGCCGCCCGATCGCTGGCTTGATCGGACGCGGGCCTCTCCCAAGGCCCATTACCCAAATCGCAACTGCTGGATATACGTGGTCGACCTTCAGTGTGGTCTAGTGACATGTGATGAGTGTACATGCCAAGGAGTCGCCACCAATCGTTTCGTGGAGGGTACGATCGGAAACCCTATCGAATAGTTGGGAGTGGTCTATTCGATTCTGCGGAAACCAGAGAAGTAGGTTCGGGGACTTAGTTACGCCAACTGTCAGAGTTGACGCCCTTTCGGTACCTAAGCTGGATGGTTTATCTGATCCTAGGATTTCATACAGATGAGTGGGGTACAGATCCTAAATCTAGGAGTTCATACAGATGGGAAATACTACCCTATCACTCACAACCAATAGAAATAAGTGCGCAAATCAAGGATCCAGTACATGCGGATAAAACACATGAAATCAGCATGATATCCCTAATGAGGCCCTATTAGCCTAGAGAAATATCAATCAAGGCTTAGGAGTGATTTGGACATAATTCGCCCATGAGGGGCAGAATCGTAATTTTGAATAATTCGGGAAAATTTACCCTTAAAAGGGTAAATCTGTCATTTTAGACGAATTGGGAAGTCAGAAGACAGGGGAAATAGGATTGGCCATCAATCCGATCCATTTCCTATTTTTCTGGAATTTCCAGGATTTTTCTGGAATTTAAAAGTGATTTTACCCTTGGAGGGGTAAAGTCGTCATTTTGGACAAAGATGAGAACTGAAAATCTCAAATATTAGGGTTGGTCATCCACCTGACCCAAACCCTAACTTCAAGCAACTTTCAGAACTCAATTGAGATAAGAAAGACGATTTTCCCTTTAAAGGGCAAACTCGTCATTTTGAGAAAAGAGGCGGGACTTGAAAACCCAAGCCTAAGAATTGGTCGTCTAATCGACCCTAATTCTCACCTTGGCATTGTCGGCCTTTTCTAGCATGCACAGCAGAGGCGACTTACCCCTAAAGGGTAATGTCGTTAAGTCTCGGAAAATTGGATAAGAAACCCCAAAAATAGGGTTGACCAGTTTTTTGTGGTCAACCCTCGATTTTTGGGGATTTCTGGGTGTCTAGGATTTTTCACAAATTTTTCCACATTTGTTTTGGAATTTTCTGGCATTTTCTAGCATTTTTTTTTTGGATTTTCTAAAATTTTTCGATTTTTTTTTTCGATTTTTAAAATCATTTTCTGAATTTTTTATTTTTTTAAAAAATATTATTCGGGCCGGGTCGGGTGCCCGGCCCACGACCTGTGGGCGACCGGCCCGGCCCGGATCCGGGCCCGCGCGGCAAAACGACGTCACTTTGGGCCTTCCCGCTTCCAATTTCAATTTCCCGCCTAAACCGAACGGGCGGTCCTGATTGCGCCACATGTCGACGCGCGGACGGCCAGAGCTATGCGCGGAACCGACGGTCCAGATTAAGGAGCTAGGTTGAATCGTAACCGTCCGATCTAAAGCATATTTATTTTTGAAAATCATTTTTTATTTCCGAAATTCCATGATTGTGACACGTGTCACATCTCTCGCCGTTGGATCAATTGTTTTTATTCGGTTATTAACCGAATGCGCTGACGTGGCTGCCACGTGGGCGCCACGTCAGCGCCACGTGCGCGTTGACTGGTCAACTTTCGTTGACCAGTCAACAGGTTGGCCGAAGAAGATGACCGGCGCCGGCGCTCCCTCGCCGGCGCCTCGTCGGAGGGCTGTTTCTCCGGCCTCAGAACGCCAAATCATACAAGACCAACGCCATTCGACTCCCGCGGATCTCCTCTACAACATATATCGCGATGATCATAGCAGCATCAAGTTTGGCAATCTCACCATCCTAGGCCGGAGCTAATCTCCGGCGAGAGTACGCCCTGGTCATTTCTGAAGATATCTAAGCCTATCAATCCATCAAGAAGCATTATGGGAGATCGAAGAGACTTACCTGGCCCTCGGTGAGCTTCGGTTTTGGTCCAAAACGAGCCGCGGAGCTCGTGACCGATCGGTCATGGTAGGGGGTGGACCAAGCGATTTAGGCGTCGAAATAATATGCAATAAAAAGTGAAAATGCTCAGGAAGGCGAGACAAGCAGATTGAAACCAAAATCGCGGCCAACGGACGGCTCTAGCTCAAGTTGCCATTAAAGGCCGAGCTCGAGCTTGGAGGAAGATCTCACCGTTTTTCGAGATGAAAAGACGTTCGGAAGGGTTCGATAGCTTCTCAGGAGTTCAAAGAAGTCGAATATGGCCGTCGCTGGCTTCGGTTTCGCCGGTGATGATCTGGCGAAGCTTGCACAGGTTCGGCTGCCTCTTTCTCTCTCTGCAGACTCTCTCTCTCTCTCTCTCTCTCTCTCTCTCTCTCTCTCTCTCTCTCTCTCTCTCTCTCTCTCTGTTCGCCAGCTCTCTCTTGCTCTCTCCGCAGGTTTATTTCTTGCCTGCGGACGTTCGGTTCCTCCTCCCCAAAATCGACGACGAGCTCTTCTCCCGCCAGCTCTCTCTCTCTCGTCGTCTGTCTCTCCTTCTCTCTCACCCCCGCGCGAACAGAACTCATCCCTTCTTCTTGCTCCGTTTCGCCTTTTTTGTTGCGCCAACTAACTCCTCTCGCCAACTGACTCCCCAGCCCCAACTGATCATCCTCCGCCAACTGATTTCCCTTTCATTCGTTCTTTTCCTTTTGTTTTTGCGCGAACAGGCGGAGCGGATCCTTCTGCGTGGTTGACTGGGTTGACTGAATCGGGTTGACCCGAATCAGTCAACCCAGTTCGATATTTTCCCCCAATTTCAATGCCAAAACGAGCTTGAATCACCAAATTGATCCTGAAATCGGACTCTGTGACACAAATTCCATCTGAAATAGGTAAACTATGGTTAAATTGGTATTAATTTGTGTGAAAGCCCCAAATTTAAGGCAGGATCCGAATTTGATTTTTGTCAAATTGAGGGTCCTAATGGGCGAATCGACCTCAATTGGACTGACCGTTAGATTTAGGGGATCGAATACTATAGGGAGGAAACTTTGGGGTTCAATGGGTGCCCCTCAAAAAAGTTTAATTTCAGAATTGGCATTATAGGGACTAAAATGAAAAGATTTTTTTGTGCAATTAGGTCCCTAAAGCCAAAATTGATCAATTTGGCACACAAACGAACCAAATTGAAATGTCGGGCAATCAAGTTGAATGTCAAGACTTGTAAAATGAAAAAAATTGCAAATAAAAAGACTCAAAACGTATTTTTTGGCAAATTTAACCTTGTGCGTTACAAAGAAACACACCAAATTAAACTTTAATTTCAACTATTGATGAGGTCAAAATGGTAAGAAATTTAAAATAAAAATATGGATTATTTTCCTATATTTTTGTGACCTCAAATTCTATTTTTGTTTATTTTTCTAGTATTTTCCTATTTTCTAAAAATACTAAAAAATGTGAAAAATATGAAAAATTATTTTTTGGTCAAGAATGGTTCCTTGGGCTTGGCCAAGGCCACCAAAGTTGATTTGGTAATTTTTTGACTTTTTATGGATTTTTTCTGATTTTTCAAAAATAAAACTGAAAAAGACTTGGTCAAAAATCAGGTGTCAACAATCTTCTAAGGAAAATATCCTCGGGAATCAACTCAAACTTATCACACTTATGGAAGCTGGAGATTCAGTTGTATGGGCGACTGAATCAGAAGGGTTCAATATCTTACCCAACGGTCTACATATCTTCTGAAAATACAGTCTCGTTCAATCACGATTGATGACGTCCAATCAAGGATTGAAGAGCGATCTCTTGGCTGGAATCCAACGGCTAGTTCGGAGTTAGGGGAGTATAAAAGAAGAATAATGTTCGAACAGAGTGTAAGAGAGCGAACATCAATCCAAAGTGCAAGAATAACTTGAGTTTCATCTGAGAGAGTATACTGAGTATTCAAAATCCTTCACTGTGAAAATCTGTGTGAGAAGGAAACAAAACACTTGAGTGATTGTAATCTTCTTGATTCTTCATAGTGAAATACAGCCGATCGGCTGTCATCGTGGGAGAGTGGACGTAGGCTTGATCTAAGCCGAACCACTATAAATTTCGTGTGCAATATTCTCTTCTCTAAACTCTTACTTTTGTGTTTAGATTTTCTGCACACCGTTATACTGTCTTTGTTCCTAATCGTACACTGAACTTTATTCATTCCGCAAGAAATTTCAATTGTGTTCAGAATCTCCTATTCACCCCCCTCTAGGAGATATTGTTAGATACATCAATTGGTATCAGAGCAGGTTGCTCATTTTACGAAGTGTCTATTGACTTCAGAGTTAACGATCTACTATGTCTAGCAATCACTCTTCAGGAACAAGCGATTCGCACTTTGCCAACAAGCCTCCATACTTTGATGGAAAGGATTACAACATGTGGAGTAACAAGATGAAGTGGTTCTTCAAAGCCTATGATGATCTGATGCGGGATGTCGATACAAATGGAATAGTTCCTGCAAATACCACAAATCCAACCTCTGCTGACGGAGTAAACATTGTCACAACAATGACTGATGCTGAAAAGGCTAAAAGAAAAGGCCTTGATTCTAAAGCTGTCAATGCTCTCTTTTGTGCCTTATCTACTCCTCTTTATAATCGTGTCTCAGAGGAAGAATCATCTAAGGCAATATGGGATAGACTTCATGTTACCTTTCAAGGAACAAATCGTGTGAAAGAAACAAAACTCAGTATTTTACTGAGTGACTATGAAGCATTTGAAATGAAGCCTGATGAATCTATTGCAGATATGATAGACAGGTTTCAGACTTTGGCAAGTGGACTTGCAAGACAATGTGCAACTATTGCTGAACCAATGCAAGTCAGGAAGATACTACAAGGACTCACAGATGATTGGAATTACATCAAGCCATCAATTCAAGAATGCCAAACAATTAGACCTCTCTCGGTGGATGAGCTAGTCGGCACTTTGCAATCCTATGAAACAGAACGAGCAAACAAAAAGGGAGAACAGAAAGGTAAAAAATCTATTGCATTAAAAAGTCAAATTAATCAATGTTTTTCTGACACAGATGATGAAGATGAGGATGACGAAGAATTAGCCCTCATGGTCAAGAAATTTAGGAAGATGGCTCGGAAAGGCAGAAATATCAAAGGAAAGAAACCTTGGAAAAAGAGTGAGGTAAAAATATCAAGCAACGACTCACAAGATAGCAAATATGTGATTTGCTTCCACTGTAAGAAAGCAGGTCATATCAAACCGAACTGCCCAATTTTGAAAAAGGACAAACTCAAGTATGAGAAGTACAAGAAGGCTCTAAAGGCAGAAACTTTGAGTGATTCTGATGAAAGCGAGAATGATTATGAAAATATCTGTCTCATGGCCGAATCAGACTCAAGTTCAGATTCAGAAACTGAGGTATGTTCATCTGAACTCCCTGATGAAGTCGTTGAATAAATAGATGAATTATATAGAAACTACAAAGAAGCCCTTGAGAAGGTTTCTTGTTTGAAAAAAGGAAAATACTTCTTTAAAACAACATAATGTGTCTCAAGAAGAAAAAATTAGTTTTCTACAACAAGAGTTTCACCAGATGAAAGAAAATCATGATTCTGTTTCAAGAGAAAATGCTTCCTTGAAAGAAAAAATTTCTACTATATCAAAAAGGTTTTCACAAAGCTCAGAAACTCTGAATAGCATTATATCAAAACAGATACCCTTCAATGATCGATCTGGGTTAGGTTTTAAGAAGGAAAGTAGCCAAAGAAATGTCTTTAAAACTGAATTTCGAAAACCAACGTTTTCCAATTACAAACATCATTTTTATAAGCACTTTACTAGATCCTACATTCGACAACCTTGTGTGAATTGTGGTGATCCTAGCCATACTAAGGATTACTGCAAGAAAATCTGGAGACCTATTAAAAGGTCAAAATATACTAACACAGAAGGACCCAAGAAAACATGGGTACCAAAGAAATAGTAAGTTGGTTATCTATTGCAGGTACCAAAGAAAAGGAAGAACAAATGGTTTCTAGATAGTGGTTGTTCAAGTCACATGACTGAAAATCCAGAGGTGTTTATATCCCTCTCAGATTGTGATGGAAGAAGTGTGTCGTTTGGAGGAAGGAACAAGGGTAAAGTGATCGGGAAAGGAAATGTAAAGATTGGAAATCTGACCGTTAAAGATGTCTCTCTTGTCAAAGGATTGAACTACAACTTGATTTCTGTAAGTCAACTCTGTGACTCTGGATATGATATTCGGTTCCAAGATCTAAAATGCACAAGTATGAGCAAGGATAAGAAGCAATCCTTCACGGGACGAAGGCATGGGAATATTTATCTTTTAGATATTAATGCTGACTGTGAACATGCTAAATGTCTTATTTCTGTCAAGGATGAATCTGATCTTTGGCACAGAAAGTTAGGCCATATTAGTATGAAACATATCTCAAAACTTTCCAAGAAGGGACTTGTTCGAGGATTACCTCAAACAAAATTTGAGAAAAGTGAACTATGTCATGCATGCACACTAGGTAAGCAGGTAAGAAGTTCTTTTAAGTCTTTAAATCAAGTTTCTACTAAGCGTTGTCTGCAGCTACTTCATATGGACATCTTCGGACCAAATAGAACTCTAAGCATTGGAGGTAAGAAATATTATCTTGTCATAGTTGATGACTTCTCTAGATTTACATGGGTTTCATTTCTTGCTCACAAAAACGAAGCTTTCATATCCTTTTCAAAACTTGCTAAAAGAATTCAAAATGAAAAGGGTTACACTATTTCCTGTTTGAGAACGGATCATGGGGGAGAATTTGAAAATCAAAATTTCTCAGATTTTTGCACTAATTTCGGAATTCAGCATAACTTATCTGCTCCTTATACTCCACAACAAAATGAGGTAGTAGAAAGGAAAAACAGATCGTTGCAAGAAATGGCCAGAACTCTTCTTATAGAAAGTAAAATTGCCTCTAACTTTTGGGCTGAGGCTGTTCCAACAGCTTGTTATATCTTAAATCGAATTTCCCTCAGACCTTTTTCTGAGAAAACTCCCTATGAATTTTTCAAAGAAAGAAAGCCTGATATTGCATACTTTCATGTATTCGGTTGCAAATGCTTTATTCTAAAGAATGCTAATGATCGAGTTGGAAAGTTTGATGAAAGATCAGATGAAGGAACTTTCTTGGGATATTCAACAATAAGCAAAGCCTACAGAGTCTACAACAAGAATACTCGTACTGTAGAGGAATCAGTAAACATCAAGTTCGATGAGAGCAACCAGGATGATGAATCTGAATCCATTCAAATGCATACACTTCATCAAGTCACAAACTCACCAGCAGAATCAGATGTGAATTCGGAGAATGTTCAAAATGAAACTTCAGCAGTTGAAGAAAGACCAGAAGATGATCAGAATGAATCCAAAATATCCTCAAATGATGGACTTGACAAAAACTGGAAGCATAAGTCAAGTCATCCAAAGGAATTTATCATAGGCAGCATAAATGATGGTGTAAGAACAAGATCCAAGTTCAAGCAAGCAATGAGCAACATCGCCTTGGTATCTGAATTGGAGCAAAAAAAGGATTGAAGATGCATTAGCAGATGAAAACTGGATAAATGCAATGCAGGAAGAGCTACATCAGTTCAAAGTCAACAATGTTTGGGAACTAGTCAATCGTCCCAAAAATCGTCCAGTAATTGGAACAAAATGGGTATTCAGAAACAAACTTGATGACAAAGGAAAGGTTGTGAGAAACAAAGCAAGACTTGTAGCAAAAGGATATTCTCAGGAAGAAGGAATAGACTATGATGAAACCTATGCACCGGTTGCCAGGTTAGAAGCCATTAGGCTACTTCTTGCTTATGCATGTTACAATGACTTCAAACTTTTTCAGATGGACGTGAAAAGTGCCTTCCTAAACGGCTACATCAAAGAAGAGGTATATGTAGAACAACCTCCTGGCTTCGAAGAACCTAGAGAAAAGGATATGGTATTTGTCTTAAAAAAAGGCTCTCTATGGATTGAAACAAGCACCTCGCGCCTGGTATGAAAGGTTAAGTAACTTTTTATCTCGACACAGCTTCACTAAAGGTAATGTAGACACCACTCTTTTTATTCAAAGAAAAGGTAAATATATCCTTTTAGTTCAAATATATGTTGATGATATTATATTCGGCTCCTCTAATGAACTTCTCTGCAAGAAATTCTCTAAAACAATGCAGGATGAATTTGAGATGAGTATGATGGGAGAATTACGGTTCTTTCTTGGTCTTCAAATTCATCAATCCCAGAAAGGAACCTTCATATTTCAAGAGAAGTATGCATTGGAAATAGTGAAGAAGTTTGGTATGGAAAATGGCAAGAAGACAGAAACTCCTATGTCTCACTCTTCCAAATTAGATAAGAATGAGGATGGAAAAGAAGTCAATCCCAAAATATATCGAAGCATGATCGGATCATTACTCTATCTCACAGCTTCAAGACCCGACATACTATATTGTGTCTGCTTATGTGCAAGATTTCAGTCAAGTCCAAGAGAATCACACCTATCAGCAGTCAAGAGAATAATCAAATACATAGGGACTTATCCAAACTATGGTTTGTGGTATTCTAAATCTTCCGATTTTACACTAAAAGGTTATTCAGATGCAGATCTTGCAGGTTGCAAATTTGATAGAAAAAGTACATCAGGAACCTGTCAATTCATGGGAAACATGCTTGTCCCATGGTACTCAAAGAAGCAAAATACAGTGGCACTCAGTACAGCTGAAGCAGAATACGTATCTCTTGGAAGCTGCTGCACTCAAATACTTTGGCTAAAACAGCAGCTCAAGGACTATGGTGTTGAAGAATCAACTGTGGAAATCCTATGTGACAACACAAGTGCCATAAATCTTACAAAGAATCCTGTACTTCACTCAAGAACAAAGCATATTGAGATCAAGCATCACTTCATATGTGATCATGTTCAAAACCATGATGTTAACATTTCATACATTGACATGAAAAATCAACTTGCAGATATTTTTACTAAACCACTTGATAAACAAAGTTTCAATTTTATAAGAAATGAATTATCTATTATTAACCTTCCTTCTTAAGTATACCTTAGAACAGGGAGCGTCAGAAGGAGAGTCAGAAAGAGAGTCAGAAGGAGAGTCAGAAGGTGAGTCAGAAGGAGAATTAGAAGAAGAGTCAGAAGAAGCATCAGAAAGAGCGTCAGAAGGAGCGTTAGAAGGAGCATCAGAAGGGACGCCAAAAAGGCGCGTAAGAAAAAATTCTCACTTTTCTTAAATCAAAAGGTCAGTTATCTCTAAAAACTATCTTTTAAGTAAGTTCCTTATATGAATAGATATTGCTTAATATCTGATTGACCGTGAATATTCTTTTTTTAAGAATTCCTTTTTAAATCAAATTTTCTTTTATGTTTCCAAAAATAACCGCCTCTTTTATAAAAAACGCTGAACCGTCACCTCTGTTCTCCTACTTTCAAAATTCTCTCAAATCAAAACCCTAAAACAGTGTTGAAAACCTCTCGCTCTCGATTTCCTCCTCAAAGCAACACTCTTTCACTCAAAGTTTCAAACTTTCTACGCATCAATGGCTCCAAAATCAGTCTCTGACTCGAAGAAGACGCCTCAGACCAAAAGGAAGTTCTCCGCATCAACTGCAAGCAGCGCGGAACACACAGATACCCAAATCAACGAATAACGAGAAGCACTCTGCCTGAAAAAAGGTCTATCTCTGTCTGCTTTTGAAATAAAGGAATCTATGGCCCATTCTATTAAGCCAATGTATGATAGAATCAAGGACGCTGGAGATTTTGGAAACGAACTTAGAAAACTGCTGAAAACTCATCACCTTGATAGTGAGAGCGAACTTTTGGAGTTTCTTAGTCTGCCTGGAAAAATCGTTGAACCACTTGCTGTAGAAAAACATACGTCTGTCTCTAGCAAAGGAAAGGAGAAAGTGGCAGAGACAAGTTCGAAACATAGACGATCTCCAATTAGACCTGGTGGTACGAAGGCGAAGGTGGAAGATGATGATGACATTCTGTTCAATGAATTTGTGAAAAATATAGGCTTTAATTTGGATAAAAGCTTTACTGATCCATTGTTCCAGAATCAGGCTCACAAAGAACGGTTTGAAGCAATGAAGCAGAGAGGTGTTATACCTCAAAGGGTATTTGAGTTAAAGTACTTTGACAGCAATGGCATCAATGTGAGGAAGCATCTAGAAAAGATGAAGCTAGATCAGTTTATAACTAGGAGAGGCTACACTTTTCCTGATATGGTAGCTTACTTCTATTCAAATCTTCAGTTTGTCAACTTCAACTCGCTGGCTTTCACAATCAAAAGAAAGCAGTGTTTTCTAACTGTTGATGAATTGGCTTCAATCATGGGAACCAGAAAGGGAGACTTCAAACCCTTAGATATCACTGCAAGTGAAGCTTTCTGCTTCCTGACTGGCAAACCGAGTTTCTCAAGGGAATCAAAGTCACACATTGCCTACACAGACTTTCCCCTGAAACATATCATGATGCACAAAGTGATCATTGAATGTCTTAGACCCAAGGCAGCATCAAAGACAGATATCTCAAAGTACGAGGCAAAGCTGTTATGGGGAATCTTGACAGGACAAAGGATTTCTTTTGCTCACACTGTTCTAATGCATATGTACAGATCAGCTCTCAAGCCAAAGGGACAACTTCCTTATGCGGCGTTGATCTTCAAAATAATCAATCATTTCAAGATTGATAGCCTAGGTGCCTTTGTCGAGCAAGAAATTCCTTTAATGACTGCTGGAGAGACTATGGTAACAAAGATGGGATTCAAGATGACTCCTACTGGATGGAGAACGAAGAACAATGAACCAGTCATTGTAGACTTTGAGGAAGAGTCACGGCAGAGATCTCCCAAGAAGAGAAAAGTCATGGCAGTTAAGGGTCAACAAACAGAAAGTCCTGCTGGTACGAACTCAAACGCAAGTGAAGAAACATGGGAATATGATTCTGAGGCTACCCCATCTCGAGGAGGATCAGATGCAGCTGGTCAGTCCGAAAATCAGAATGCTGAAGGAGTCGAGGAAGAAGTAGATGACACAGGACTACAACAACAAGAAAAAGTTGTGTATCCCTGTGATCTGACTGAGGCAGAATTCCTTACAATGTGGAATGAGGAGCAAGCTGCACGATTTGCAGATGACACAGAGTATGACATCCAAATCATCTACTGTGATCATGAGGAATTGCTAGCTCAAGTTCTAGCAACATTGGCGCCACAAGAGCAGGAGCAAGAACAAGATGACTTTGACGCCTACTCTGTCTCCTCCACCAGACACACTATCCAGAAAGGTGCTACAAGTCTGGCCTCAGCAATAGCACGAGAAGATCAATTGTCCAGTGCAGAGTCCATTCCAATGGACATTGATGAAGAAATAGTCTCCGTGCCTCCATCAAAGGACAAAGGAAAAAGAGCTATACTTCAGGGGGAGAAAGAGCCCGAGACTGTCATATCAGATGTCTTTCTCACTGAAGTCCTAGCTTCTCAAGCCTTCACTAAGGCTCAAACTGAGGGGGAGACTTCAGAACCTACAGCTCCAAACCCACATATGATTTTAAAACCATTTTCGGATAATCCTATTTACTAATCGGACGGTCACTAGAATTTAGGTTCGATTTATCTGAACCGTCCGATCTTTTCTATTCGAATAACAGACCCAACGACCATGCTGACTCGACACCACGTGGACCAATCGCGTGTTGCCAACTAGACCTTTGACTCGTTGACCTCGCCACGTGCGCATCGTCTTCAACCTCGCGCCTGCAACTGGACGAACCGTTATGCTTCTCCGGCGACGATCGTACGATGAGATCTTGATGAAATCACGTGAGACCAACAGCAATCGACTCGTAATCATCTCTAGTTTAACATATCTGAGAATTGAAGCATTCTATTCACAGAATCGGGAACATCGTGGGAATTGCCGAGTACGGCCATGGAAGCTCATGGAAGCTCAATCACGCGAGTCACACGAAATCAGATCAATTCATCCACAGATTGACATGGCAGGAGGTGCATAAAGCTTACCTCGGGCTCCGATTGAGCCCGCACGGCCCAGATTTGGCTGGGGGAGGATGAACAGTAGTCGACTATGGAAGCTAAGTTTGAAGACTCGATTCAAGGTGCTCAGGCAAAATCGATGCAAAACCAAGATGCGAATATGGTCAGTAATACTTGGGGAACAAAATGCACACGCTAAATCAAAGAATCAAGACCGAAATCATTTTCCGCCATTGATGCTCAGTAAGAAAGCTTGAAGGTCGAACTCACCTATTCCTGTGGTTTCAACATGCGCGGCCGACGGCGATCGACTCCTGGGAGTTTGGGCGACCTCGTGGAGCTTCGGTTTAGCCTCAGAAGGCCCAACCAGTGCTATGCAAATCCGAGCTCAAACCTTCGACCACCGCGAGGGAAGGCGAACTCTCTCTCTCTCTCTCTCTCTCTCTCTCTCTCTCTCTCTCTCGTTCTTTCTCTCTCTTGATTCAGTTTCTTCTCCTCGAACTGAATCCACCAACCGCCTGCTTCGCGAAGGTCTGTTGGCTTATATCCTTCTTCGAAATTTTGGCGCCGAACGGGGAATGGCCAACTGACTCGAATGGAACGTGCCATCACGTGATTTTAGGTCCAATCGGCATCGGGGGCGATGGGCATCTTGTCCGATTCTGTTTGGTCCTACGGCGGGTCTCATTCCACGTGAATTTAGGATGAATTTGGTCTGCGTTTGGGTAAATGTTGACTTTCGCAGGTTTGCAGTTTGACCGGCCGATTGCTCCCTACTCCGGCGACCATTGATCATCATTCTGGCTCCAATTGACGGGGAGTGGCCTAAGGAACTAAACGCCCACCATTGCGTCTTCAATTGACGTCGATTGGTCCGTCAATTTCCCCGTCAAAGTTCGACCATTTACTGTTCATTCACGCAGGTGCCTGAGGAAGACGACGACACTGTAGCAGACCGGTTCGACCGGTCCGACCGGTCCAACCGGCGGTCAGACCTGTCCGAACCGGTCCCGACTTGCAATTTTCCAAATTAAATCTAAATTAACAGGAAATTTTTGCAATTGAACCTCATAATTGAATCTAGGGCATGAATTCTATAAAAAAATGTGATTTTGCCCAAAAGTTCATATCAATTTCAACAAAAATCCCAAATTTCCTTTTAATTGTAAATTGGGGAATTATGCAATTGAAGGTTCAAATGATCAAATTGGGTCAAATTACCTGTGCCAATCGATTCAAAATGGTGAAACCCATTGTGCAGTATGTTTAATTTGCAATGATAGCCCTTGAATTGAAAGTAATTTCAATTATGCTCAATTTCAAGGACTAAAAATGCAATTTTAGTGTGCAATTTTGCCAAATTCGTGCAATTGAGCAATTTTTACAATCAATTGGGCTAAATTACAATAAGGGACAGTTAGAATGGATGTCAAGATCCTAGAAAATGCTAAAATTGCAAATTAAATGACTCCATTGATATTTTTTTCTCAGATTCAATCATATGTATAACAAAGGAACATATACAATTGAATTTGATTTGGACTTTTTGTGAGGTCAAAAAGACAAGGGATTTAAAAGAAAAATATTGGCTATTTTTCCATATTTTTGTGACCTCAAACGCTATTTTTCTTGATTTTTTGAGTATTTTTCCATTTTCTAAAACATACTAAAAATGTGAAAAATATGAAAAATTATTTTTTGGTCAAAAATGGTTCCTTGGGCTTGGCCAAGGCCACCAAAGTTGATTTTGTAATTTGTTTGACGTTTTATGGATTTTTTGTGATTTTTCAAAATATAACCGCAAAAAAACTTGGTAAAAAATCAGGTGTCAACATGGGAATATTTGTTGGGCTTTTTTATTTTAGCCCAGTCCAGCCCATGGGTTTAGTTGCTAAACCTAGGGTATAACTCAGCAACACACATATACACACGTTGAGAACAAAAAACGCAGCAAAAAGAAATAGTGGCAACGAGAGAAAAACGCAGCAGTTTTTCTGCGTGTCAGGCAGTGATCAACTCGACGATCGGAGGTCAATCCGTGGTCCGATTGGGCTGGAATTTTGACAGCAACTTCAAGACTCGTTGTTCTTGATTCTATGCGGTTGGATCGTGATTTGAAGGTATTTACTGTAGCTGTTCGTGGGTATTTCAGGACTGCATATTTTGGGGGTGATTTTCATCCGGTTCTGTTGTTTAATGTATTGTTGCTGCTTGATCACCACTTATAGCTTTGAGATTTTATTGTCGTTGTATTTAGCGAGGTTGTGTACCCAAACGATTAATATATAGTGGAGATTCGGGTAGACTCCGTGATCGGTCTCATGAGTTTTATCCTTCGCATTGAATGAGTTTTCCACGTTAAAATTCTGGTGTTGTTTTTCTTTTAACTCGCACATTTCCATTAGTTGTGCTCGAATCGGTTTCTCGCAGGTTTAGTCAAGGAGGGAAAGTTTTATCCGCTGTCTGTTTTTTCCCAACAGCTGGGCGAGGCCAAGCTCGGCCAGCGGCGACGGCTCCAGTGGCCGGCGAGGTTGACCCTCGCCAGCCCTTGCCTCTAGCTGGTTGTTGATCGGGGAATGAAACTGACTGGCACGTTCGGGAATGAAACGATCTTTTCGAGCACTTTAGGGCTTTCATTCCACAACAGATTTATTCATCTCTCTTCTCTGCAATTGACTGGCATGCTCCGGAATGTAATGCTCGAAAAAAATTAGGGTTAAATTCAATTAAAACGAAGTATGTGAGCTGTAGATATGAATGGGAATCCAATCATTCCCACCACACGCGAGCTCCTCACCATCTGCACCAGTGTGTTGATGGAAGGTAAAAAAGAGAAGCTGGAGGAGCAAGATCTGATGCCGTGGCTGGGTGGAATAAGATGAACAAAAAATGGCGTGATGATAGGAGGTCAAAGAGAAGCAGTAGGAAGAAGATCAACGAAAATAAAATACAATAAAAATTTAAAATTTAAAATTTAAAAATTTAAAAATATTAAAATGTTATTAAATATTGTCCCTCAACATTGACTAACGTCCACGTGAGCGCCGGCCAGTCAAAGTTGGCTGGATGGACCGAGTTACCATGAATGCAAAAGTTTTATAACTGAATCAGCACAAAAAAAAAATAATTTAGGACTGAATAGGCATGGATGCAAAAAGGTTTAGGACTGAATTTGCAAAATTAAAAAGTTTAGGACTGAACTGACAAAAGTGTAATAAGTTTAGGACTCTATCGACAATTTTCCCACCGAAGAAAAATGGCATGTAACATACAAAATTTCAAGAACTCGAAACCTCTTCTATATAACAAGCCACACAATAATTCAATGCCAAACCATCTTTTGCTTCTTTTCTCGTACCAATTCACCAGGCCAATCACGAACTTGAGATAATGATAATGCTAAAGAAAGACCTATCTTTTGCTTCTTTTCTCGTATCAATTCACCAACCGAAGTATCAGCTGAGTAAACTCACCAGAAGAATTTCTTGTGAAGACAGCTCTTATCCTCAGAAGAGCTGCAGAAGAGATTGTCCCACAAAGGCTGCATGAATCACGAACTTGAGATAAAGCTAACGAAAGCTTCTGTTCGGGTGCTTTATTTCCTCCTTTGATAAAGTCTAATCTTGCTTTACTTTAAGATGGTCAAGTCTGGTAATGAGAGAATACTAAAGAAAGACCTGAATGAATTTGAAGCGGACCTGCACAATCGTTGTACGCATTATGAGATCGAGCAACGCAAGACAACAAATTAGTAATTCCTTCCAAAGACATTGTGAGTATTTAGCACCTGTGGCTTTTTGGGTTTTTGACTCAGTCTACTTAGTTTCTTCACATGTCATCGCCGGAATCATTGCCGTCTTAGGAGGGAGAGCAAAACTCACATACAAGCCGGATTAAGAGTGGGCACATGAAATTTGACTAATGGGGATTGATTTTAGCCTGGTCCCCACGCGCTTTGCTTTTTGTGTTTATCGATCCACTTAATATATAATAAAAGCCCACAAGAGGCTGTATCATCTTGAAAAAGTTTGACCCCCAAAAAAAAAATCTTGAACAATTTTAATTTACTTCTTTTATCATGTGAATTGTTCTAAACTGGTCAATGACTATAAATGATATTGCATGCCCTGCATGTATAAGTGAATATTCTGGCTCACCCGTCACATGTGCACGCAAAAATTGCCTCTAGATTCGCAGTGGGAACGGAATATATTCTAAGTACAGTGTTTTTGTAAGATTACTCATACCTTGCCATGGCATTTGGCATTTGGCATGGTAAAAGTGTTAATGGGCAATCCGGCAGCCCAAAAAAATCGACCATTGATCTAACGTTCGTAAATCCAAAACCGAAGTAATAGTTCAAGTATGGAAGTACCAAGTTGATCAATCGAGCCTGAGCCATCCTTTGATCTGCATTGCAAAAGATTAGTGAATCCAAGAGCTTAGACGCCTTAAGATCTGTTAAGATGCAAGTGTGAGTTGTGTTAGAGAAGTCCCACATCGGAGAATTGATGTGGTACTAAGCAGTTAATATACTCAAGTTGGCCCATAACTCATTGGCTTACACTTTTGAGTGAATGTGGGTCTAACTGGATATATTAACGGGCTCGGACTTGGACTCTCTCTTGGCGATCTCCCCGGTGAAAGTGTATCGGACTTCCGTTGCGTGCACCCAACAAATGGTATCAGAGCCGATGGTTGATTGATGAGCCTCCGATCTATTCCGGCGAATATCTCAAGGTGCCAAATCTGGTGCCAACGCGGTTAATATACCTAAGTTGGCCTATAACTCATTGGCTTAAGCTTTTGAGTGAAGGTGGATCCAACTGGATATATTGACGGGCTTGGACTTGGGCTCCCTCTTGGTGATCTCCCCGGTGAAAGTATTGGACTTCCGCTGCGTGCACCCAACAAGATCAATCATTATCTAAGTTACATCAATATCAACATGCCCAATTGATGACGAGAAAAATAGCCAGGATTAAAATCAATTGGCTCTTCTGCAATTCGTCATGATCTGACCAGTAGACCCGGTGAGAGGGCTAAGGCTTCCCATCTTGACCATGGCCTTGGCAAAATCGTTCTTGAACGAGCCCATGTTCTTGCTATAGGTTGTCACTTGAGTGTTTGTCGAACCTCCACTGAACAATTGCAAATCCGAATGAAGTAGGCCCTTTTGGCTCACCAAGTTGCTGAAGTAGGCGTTGTCGAAGGACATTGGGCTCGTGATGTCGATGGAGGGGAGGTTGCTGTCGCCTCCCGAGCGGGGGCAATTGGCCTTCAAAGACGTGGCGAGCAACGGGCTTATGTCCTTCTCATGGTGGAGAACGCCACGCACCTGGCGTGGCCTTTGGTGTGGGATCCTGAGAGCGCCACCATTTCTTTGGCAGTGAAGCATTTGATAGAGAAAGCGGTTATGAGAGCACTGAGATTAAGAGTTGGAGCTGGGAGGTTGGCATTAGCAGCATTTAGGCTCACCGTGGTCGAATCTCTTCTTCCTAGTTGAACTTGCCAACTCTTTCCACCCAACTGAAGATCAAATTAAGTGGATCCAAATAAGTTTAGGAAACTCAACAATAAAATTATGTTCCAAGAAATCTCGAGGGTTGGGCGCTTTGACGATGGAGTCCCTAGCAACAACCGCCAAGATGTCAGCACACGAGATGACGCCGGAGCACAGTTTCCCCACTTCTGACTTGATGATGTCAATCACGTCGAACCCCCTCACGGAGTTCACGTTGGGCAATGCCATCTTCTCCCTAGTAAAGTTTGCAGTGTCGTCTAGTAGAATCGATGCATCGGATCCCTGTAAAATAAAATAAAAATAAAAGAGAACATCAGCATTTCATCTTAACTAGAAAGGATCATCTTGTTGGAACCGAAAACACACAACGTGGGTGACCTTTCGAATATAAGAAACGAGGCACGAAATGGATGGAGAAAATCTGTATATTGGAGAACGCTTGCTTTGGCTTCTCTCTTGCTTATCTTACAATACAACACACTCAAGTATTTATAGCAAAAACTAAACACTCCTATGAAGACAACATGTAATTACTATGAAACACAAGACACCTAGTAATGATGACACAACATGTAATTACTATGAAACCCAAGACACCTAGTAATGATAACACCTAGTAATGATAATCACACCAAACTTGCATTAATTACTCCATGGTGCATTAACTCCTCCATGGTCTTATAAAATCAATTTTATGAATATTTTAATAGCCTCCCTTAAAATTGATTTCCATACCAAGCATCTTCTTCAATTTTTCGAACGAATCCGCCTTCAAGGGTTTCGTCAAAATATCTGCAAGCTGATCTTCTGATCTGCAGAAATTAAGATCGATTTCACCATCTTTGACTCGCTCACGAATGTAATGATACTTGATGTCGATGTGCTTGCTCCTGCCATGAAATACAGGATTCTTGGCTAATGCAATAGCCGACTTATTGTCACACATCATTTTAATAGGACCCGTTTGTTCATGCATCAATTCATACAGCATCCTACGAAGCCATATCGCCTGACAAGCCGCTGAAGCTAATGCCATGTATTCTGCTTCAGCTGTCGAGAGAGCAACAACTTGTTGCTTTTTGGAAGACCAAGAGAATACTCCTGATCCAAGAAAGAAAGCATACCCCGACGTACTTTTTCGAGTCTCGGTATCACCTGCCCAATCACTGTCTGCGTACCCCACTAGACCAAAGTTGTTAGTATAAGAATATAAAATTCCATGATCACGAGTTCTACTGACATACCGTAAAATTCTCTTTGCTGCTTGCAAATGTGATTGGTAGGGTTTTTCCATGAACCTGCTAATAATACCCACTCCATAGGTAATATCTGGTCTTGTAGAAACCAAATATCTCAAGCTGCCAACAATGCCTTTAAAATAAGTGGGATTTACCAGCTCACCGATTCCTTCTTTCTTCAGCTCCAATCGTTCTACTACGGGAGTTCGGATTGGCTTCAGCGATTCCATTTTAAATCGCTTCAAAATATCATTAGCATATTTCTGCTGAGAAATAAATATGCCATCATCTGTTTGCTTCACTTCAAGACCAAGAAAATAGGACATCAGTCCCAAATCAGTCATCTCAAACTGGCTAGTCATAGCCTCCCTGAATTCAGCAAACATTTTTTCACAGCTCCCTGTAAATATCAAGTCATCAACATAAATGCACACAATTAAGATGTCACCGTTAGCATTTGACTTGATATACAGTGTATGCTCATAAGGACACTTTTGAAAATCATGCTCCAACAGGTATGTGTCGATATGTGAGTACCAAGCACGTGGTGCCTGTTTTAATCCATACAGAGCCTTCTTCAGTCTGTAAAACTGATTTTCATGCCCTTTCTTCTCATAACCCTGTGGTTGCTCCACATATACGTCCTCTTTAAGGACAACATTGAGGAATGCTGATTTCACATCCATTTGATGGATCTGCCAATGGTTTTGAGCTGCAAGTGCTAAGACCATCCGAATAGTATCCATCCGGGCAACTGGTGCAAATACTTCAAAATAATCAATACATGGCTTTTGCTTGTAGCCCTTTACAACCAGTCTAGCCTTGTAACGGTCCACCTGACCGTCGGGTTTGTACTTTGTCTTGTACACCCACTTGACACCAATAGGCTTCTTACCGGGTGGTAAAGAAGTCAACACCCATGTGTCGTTTTTCTCAATGGAGTGAATTTCTTCATCCATTGCTTCAATCCACTTTTCATCTACAGCTGCTTCATCATAGGTTACAGGGTCACAATCAGCAAATAAACAAAAGTTTACCAGTGTTTCATCAGTGATTTCGCTATCACTGTTTCTATTTCTTGTGACCACATAATCTCTGAATTTTGCTGGCGTCTCCTTCAGTCGTTGTGAACGACGTAGTTGTGGTTCTGAAACTGCTATTGGTGAAGATGTACCTCCAGTTGAAGATGATGAGGAAGATGGATCACTCATTGAAGATAATGGAGGTGTTTCTGTCTCACCCGCCAGTGGTTCATCTTCGATGGTGATGTTTTTCTGGTCACCCTTCTGATTCCAGTCCCAGGCTTCATCTTCTAAAAACTGGACATCCCTGCTGATAATGACTTTCTCAGTGATCGGGTTATACAGCTTATAACCTTTAGTTGTATCACTGTAGCCGATGAAGATGCACTTCTCGCTTTTGTCATCCAGCTTTTTTCTTCGCTCGTCTGGTATATGGGGATATGCCACGCACCCAAATACTCGTAGGAACGAAACATCTGGTTTGTTTCTACTCCAAGCTTCTTCTGGAGTTCTTCCAAGAACACTCACTGTTGGACACCTGTTTAGTACAAATACAGCACAAGCAACAGCTTCTGCCCAAAATTTCTTGGGCAAATCTTTAGCTTTCAGCATACTTCTTGCCATTTCAAAAATTGTCCTATTTTTTCTTTCTGCTATACCGTTTTGCTGAGGAGTATAGCTGGCAGTCAACTAACGTTTGATTCCATGAATTTTACAATATTTGTGAAATTCATTTGAGGTAAATTTTCCACCTCTATCCGATCTCAACGCCTTCAATTTAAAGCCACTTTATTTTTCAACATAGACTTTAAATTCTTTAAACTTGCCAAAAGCTTCAGATTTTTCCCTCAAGAAGTGTACCCATATTTTTCTACTAAAATCGTCGACAAAAATTAGCATGTACCTTTTTTGTCCAAACGATTCCACCTCAACAGGGCCACATATGTCGGTATGTACCAACTCCAGCGGTTGGTTTGCTCTTCTGGCTTTTCCAACTGGAAAAGAGTCTCGGTGTTGTTTTCCAACAAGACATCCTTCGCAAGGACGCCCTGGATCGTTAATCAACGGCATGCCAGTCACCATCCTTTTCTGAACTAATTGCTTCATTCCACGAAAATTTAGATGCCCAAATCGAAGATGCCACAGCCAGCTGCTGTCTTTCGTCATCTCTTGAAAGCTCAAGAGATTCTTCGTCTGAAGAGACAGGGGAAACATCCGGTTCTTCGTCATTTGTACCGTCGTGATCAACTTGTTGTTTACACCTCTGATTGTGCAAACTCCATTTTCAATGTGAACTTTGTGGCCTTTTTCGGAAAGTTGCCCAACACTTAGCAAATTCCAAAAAAGTCCTGGCACAAAGTAAACATCTGCAATAGTAACATTAGTACCATCTTTGGATTTGATATTAATGTTACCTTTGCCCATCACTGGAATTTTTTATTTATTCCCAAAGTTGACTTCGCCACGGCTTGTCTCATCCAGCTGTGAGAATAACTCCTTTCTTCCGGTCATATGGTTGCTACACCCAGTATCTAGATACCATGTATTAGTATCAACGACAGTTGAATCATCCTTCGCACATGCTAGTACCATGTACTCTTCAGCATCGGTGGCATGTGCATGTTCCGCCGGCACGTACGTCGCCTTTGCATGACACTCGGATTTGTAGTGTCCGAATTTATTACACTTAAAACACTTGACTTTTGATTTGTCAGGTGTTCTAAATTTTCTGGTGAAATTTTAATTCTCACCTCTACCTCGGGCTCCTCCACGACCTCGACCGCCTTGATAGCCTCCTCGGTTTGGTTGAGCGACCCGGCTTTGCAATGCTTGCTCGGAAACGGAACCCGTAGACTTCTGGTTCATTATTTGCTCATGGGAGCCTAATGAACCCATCAACCGCTTCAACGTGAGAGTTGATACGTCTTGTCCTTCCTCGATCGCTGCGACGACGTAGTCAAATCTTTCGGTCAAAGACCTCAAGATTTTTTCTACAACACGAACATCTTGAAGTTCTTCACCATTAACCCTTAATTGGTTAACGATGGCCTGCACACGATCAAAATATGCCGATATTGTTTCCGAGTCATTCATGCGTAAAGACTCGAAATCACCTCGAAGAGTCTGAAGCCGCACCCGCCGGACACGATCATCGCCTTTGTAGGATTTCTGCAAGATATCCCAGGCAGCTTTCGCGGTCTCGGCACTCGATATTTTTTCAAATATCGTTTCCTCCACGGCTTGAAAAATCGCATATAATGCTTTCTGATCTTTCTTCCGGGACTCCACCAGAGATTCTTTCTCCTCCTTTCTCAAAGCCTCAAATGCTTCGGCATCGGCTACTTCGTTGTAGCCACTTTCAACTAGATTCCGCAAATCTTGCGATTTGAACAGAACCTTCATCTGGACAGCCCAGTTGTTGAAATTCTTTCCGTTCAACTTTGGAAGCTGCATTTGAACGGAACTACTACATGCCATACTAGCTCTGATACCAAATGTTGGAACCGAAAACACACAACGTGGGTGACCTTTCGAATATAAGAAACGAGGCACGAAATGGATGGAGAAAATCTGTATATTGGAGAACACTTGCTTTGGCTTCTCTCTTGCTTATCTTACAATACAACACACTCAAGTATTTATAGCAAAAACTAAACACTCCTATGAAGACAACATGTAATTACTATGAAACACAAGACACCTAGTAATGATGACACAACATGTAATTACTATGAAACCCAAGACACCTAGTAATGATAACACCTAGTAATGATAATCACACCAAACTTGCATTAATTACTCCATGGTGCATTAACTCCTCCATGGTCTTATAAAATCAATTTTATGAATATTTTAATACATCTAGATATGGAACTTATGAGGTAAGACTTTTTCTGACGATCCCTATATGGATTGGGAATGAACTAAAAGCATAACATGCAACACATGCACAAAAGAAAGAAATGGACGGGAAGTGAAGAACAGAGAGCTGATCGAGAGAGCGAATGAGACTTAGCATTGACGAAGCAATCACGGAAGTGGAGATGGAGCAAGGATGCTCCCATAAGAGACTCATTGGCCACCGCCGATTTCACGGCGGTTCTAATTGTCTCGAGCACTTCTGGGCACGTTTCCGCGTGGTAATTATCCGGGGACAAATGTGCCGAGGCGGATCTCGAGGCGGTGAAGAAAACGAAGCAGATTTTCTGGGCTGTATTGGAAGCCATGACTGAAGGACTAATGGCATGGGTTTTGCACGAACTACAGCATGCCGGTATTTATAAGAGAATTATAAAATACAGGTTTGTGTTGGGTTGTCATATGTGAAATTCACGAGAATAGTTGACCAGACACATTTTTGACATAGGCCCATAGCAACGAGGAAGCTGCAGATGATCCTTAATTAGAATGAGATGCGATCATTTTTGTAAAGATTCGATCCATTGCGAATTGCGAAAATAGTCCATCAAACCCCTAAGTTTAAAGTGATACCGAGGTTCCCCATCAAACTCCTTATCAGCAATTCTCGTACAGCAACGTGTCTGAAGGTTGCCTTTTTTTTACTGTTTGTGCGTTACTTTATCTTTATATGTGTATGAAGTGTGAACGGAATATATTTTCCCATCAAATTATCTCTATCTCCCACTTAATTAATGTGCTTAATTGGATATTCTATAGAGCCTAGTTTAATCAAAATAAACTAAGGAAATTTCAGTGACTATCCAAACGTGGGTTAGGCCTTTCTCCGACTCTTCCTGCATAAACTTTTTCTTGCATATTTCCTGTTAAGTGTTGGGCAAGTAAGTTTGGAGTTCAAACACGGTGGAGCAACCAGAGAATCGACTTGAACCGGCCTAGCTACTTAATAGAGAGGTCCATCCTCATATTGGTACGAGAATATTTCGAAATACACTGCTCAAATGTCATGCTATGTGAATTCGGCTAATTTTCAAGAATTTCACATGTGATTTCTCGAGTTTAATTGGATGATCCATTGGCGAGACCCTCGGGCTAGTCGGGCTAGTTGAGCTTTTCCATAGGTCGATTACTCAAAGCACATTCGTTTGCACTTTTGAGCAATGCGCTAGGATAGGGCGAGCTGACAGCCAAAGCCATGACCTGATCTATTCTGCGGCAATCCTTGCCACATTGATCCATTACTACGTTTTAGTGAAAATTATCCTTTAGACAACCTTAGTGGCGGTCTCTTCCTAACTAATTACGTAACATAAAATGTGACTTCGGCATGAAATGGAGTCTTGAATGACAGACAGTGAAGAGGGCCTTAAAAGGGATGTGAAGTGAAGGATATAATACTTGAAGTTAGGATAACACGGAAGTCAATTGATAAAAAAAAGGTGCTCTATGTGACTGGAAAATTGTTAAAAAAAGTCCCAATTTTTTTGCGATTTTGCGAATTCAGTCCTGAACTTGTTAAGTTTGCCGATTAAGTCCTAAACACTTTTCACATTTTCCCAATTCAATTCATTGACCGGAAATCGCTGACGTGGACGCCTGCAGTCCTATGTGTGGCACTCGCCGGTGCTAACGTGGTATTTTATAATAATATTTTGATATTTTCATTTTTTTATGTTTTTCTTTTTCCATTATCCTTTTTCTCCCTTTTTTTTTCCGTTTTTTTCCCCCTCCAGCCTCGACCTCCGCCGACACCCAGCTGGCCCCTGGCTACGCCAAGAGAGAACTCACACATTTTCTTATAACTAAGAAAGTTCTCACCATCCTTGTAGAAAATGTGCTTATCCAAGGACCCATTTAGTCGCCTCTTCCCACGATGATTTTTACTTTCTCACTCATTAATGAAAATCATCGTATCCCCACCAACGCGAGTAATTCCCATTACGGGCCAACGACGCATCAATAACAATTCATGATTTCCAGCAACTTCTCAAGGACCCCCAAATGGATCTAACTTCGTGCGTCCGTCCATTTTCCCCAGCAAAAGTGGATGTCATTTCTTCCTTGCCTCGACGCAACTGTCAATTAAAGTAAGACCGTATAGCCTACATTTGTTCTTGGACCGACGTGTTTTGGGGGGGACACGGGGGCTATTTTTAGACTTGAAACTTCCTCCATTGGCTAGTTCGTCTAGGTACTATCTGGTACAAATTCAGAAGCTCAGGAGGAGGATTCATGTGATCAAATAAGGAGGACTTTTTTGGACCTATATTCACTTACTTTGCTTTTTACATGAACATCACTGCTTGACCATGTGGATCGGTTGGCTATATTCACTTATTCATGTGATCAAATAAGGAGAACAATTATTTCCGACCGTAGACACGTCGAGGACACCATAAATTGGTTTTTGAGTTTCAATGCAAACAACTTCTTTAATATATCATTTCCATTCGCACACCAATCCCCGCTAGAGATTATTAAGAGAAGTCGAAGTTCAATAGTGAGAAGTCGATGGAACCAAACTTTTCCGTTTTGTCTTTGCGATTCATTTGGTGAAGAGGGGTTAAACTCGTTAAGACTATATCGATATCCCCACACGCAAGATGAGCACTCGGTCCCCAAGAATTTAAGTCACTAGACAGTGACCCAAACCAATCCAGACCGTTGACTAGACATTTGTGCTACTTCATTTATGTTGCTTTTTTTTTTTTTTTTCATAGTAATTTCCCGTTGATTTAATCGCACGATCCTGATTTTTCTTCATCTATATGACCAAAATTGTAATTCACATTTGGACGCGAGAGCCTTTTCCTCCTATTCGGCGGGGAAGTAAATCTAAATACAAGCTCAATATCGCAACAATGCTACCAAGTCCCTACAAACTGACAAGTCAATCAACAACATCCCGCAAACCAAAATTCACAGGCTTGACAAGAAATCACAAAATGTCTCCAAAGCTCAAAATGGAAAATTGCTAATATTAACTAGAGAGCTCAATGCCCCATCTCGAACAGAATGCTTTATCTGCATCACTAAAAAACAAGCTCGTTTCCTGCAATATGGCTTGAATTGAAACCCTGACATAGAAAAAAACCGACTTAATAACTCGAGCAATCCGAGGAACAACATGATCGTGCAAGATACAATATGGATAGCCCCATCACAAGCAAGCTTTAGCACAGTTTTAAGCACAGATTTGCCCTTAGCAGTTCGAATTATCCATTCAAACTCTAAATCCCATGCTGTGTTCATAAGGATAGTATTACTTAAAGTAGAGATAAGAGGAAAAGGAAACCAAAGTTCTGAAGGCAGATATAAGATCAAGCAATGAGAAATTTCAAGTACAAATCCCATGAAAGATAGCTCACTCTGTTTGTTGATGCTAGAACAAATGATTGCTTCAGAAAGTTTATCTGCCAAAACATTTGTCCATCAAAGTTGTTCTACCTACAGTAGCTTTCCCTATTTTACATGCTACCCCAGCCGCTGACATCAGTCGCAAAATTCCAGTTATTCAAGATAAAATGCAGCCCATATAATAAAATTTTTCACAAAAGGAATTTAACTTGAGATTTCGCTGCTTGGTTACTGAATTGAAATCTCTAAGGTTATCAAGTCATATGGAATGAAATTCAACTCAAACAAGGCTGCAATCTGATTCCATTGCAAGCATCATAAGGCATATCAACTTGCAAGTAACATTTTACCATCGCATTTCATTTTACCCTAGAGCGGTGAAATAAAGAATACCAAAATATGTCCATACTAACGTCAATCCAGCAAAAATGGGGCAATCGAACTTAATCTATTGAAAACCGAAATAGCAAAGCCTGATGCATATATAAATGCGAGGGAAGAAAAGGAGCACTGTTTAAAAAATCAGAGGGTCAATGATATCAAGAATCCAAGTTTCACAGAAAAGGTGGGAAAATCCTGTGTCCTCAGAGAAACTGCAATTTTTTAAAATATGAAAGTGGAACCTGAATAATCGTCATTCTAATGCCTCAAAAAGAAAAATAACACTTTCCAGGAGAACGTCATCTGAGTACAAATAAAGGAAGTCATGTCTCAAAGTGACGGATGGAACCTCTCGAAAAATCAATCGACGAAAAATGCTAAGTGATAGCCATCCAAGAGAAGAGGTACTAGCTGGAATATAGCGCTGCCAGAACAAATTGATTGATAGTTAACCAGGACAAGAGGTTTAAGTACCTAGAACATTGATGAGCCATCCACAACCGAGAAATTCCACAAGGTTTGAGCTGGCATCAACCGCAGCTGCATTGACTATGTTTCCTTAGCAAAGACACGTATGGTCATGGAATGGCCATGTGGTAGACAATTTATCTTGAATCTTCGTTGCGTAGTTTAAAGAGATAATTCCTCAAACACTTACCATTGTCCATGAAATTTGATGGCCTTCCGCTTTGAGAAGATATCATTGAACTCGTGGTGACTGATAAATATTGATGACAAGTTCATGCATTTGACTTGGGAGTGTGGTAATGGTCCTTGGAACTTATTGCTGCTCAAGTCTAGATACTCAAGATTGGTCATATTACCAAAACATTGTGGCATGTTCCCGGAGAGATTATTGGTAGACAAATTCAAATAATAGAGTGAACTCAACTGGCAAATCGAAGAGGGAACCTCGCCGGTGAAACCATTGTGAGAGGCATCGAAGTAAGAAGTAGAAGGTGGAGGGATCGGGAGTGGCCCTTGGAATGAATTGTTATGAAGCTCAATGTCGGACAATCTCTTCCAGTGCAGTTGTGGAATACCTCCCTCCAGTAGGTTATGAGATAGATATATCGTTTCCAATGTATCATGATTTATTTCCCAAAACCAACTCGGGATCTCCCCACTAATCCTATTGGAAGAGAGGTCTAATAATGTTAATCTTTCTAATGAATTCAAGAAGTAAGGAAACTTGATCAAGTTGCAAGAAGACAACTGTAACCGTTCAAGTTTCGGGAATGTATAGCTCAATCTATTGTAGGTTAGATTTAGTTCCTGAGAAACACTAAGACTCCGTAGATTTTGAAGCTTCGTAAAGATTTCAAACTCTATGACCCCACTAAAGTTATTACTGCTGAGATGTAGGATTTGGAGTTGTTTGAGATTTCCCAATGATAAGGGGACGTGCCCCGTGAATTTGCACCCTCCAAGAGTTAGAAACGTTAAGCTCTTCATGTTACCAATTGAATCGGGTATTTCTCCGAAAAAGCTCGTACGCCCGAGAGACAAATACGCAAGAGGACCTGTCCAATTGGATTTGGGAAGAATCCCATACATGTCTTCATTGGAATGCATTCTGAGAGTAGCGAGGTTCGGGAATCGAAAAACACTAACTGGGAATATCCCCTTTAGGGAACAATTAAAAGCGCTTAAATGTGTCAAAGAAGAAGACAAATTCACAAAGGACTTTGGTGAAACCATGGACATGTCTATAAAATCAAGAACAAGCTTTCTCAATACTGTTAGGTTCTGAGCAAGCATTGTGAAGATCGGATTTTCCAACTTGAGAGAAGAGCGCGAGTTTGATTCATCATAACCAAGGAAAGAGAGATCAAGTGACACCAGCTTAGAGAGATGAGAGATTTCACCAGGAACAGTACCCGAAAAGTATGAACGAGAGAGGTTCAGATGAGTCATTTTTGCAAATGCACTCAGATTAGGCAAAATGCGTGAGCCAGTAAAGTTATTACCGGAGAGGTTGAGGTCTTGAAGATGGCGAAGGAGAAAGAGAGAGCTATTGGAATGGAGAGCGCCACGAAGCCAACTGCAAGTAAGGTCGAGACCGACGATGTTACCAGTGATACCGTTGCAAGTCACACCGTCCCATGAGCAGCAGTCCACGCTCTTGTTCCACGAGTTTGTCTTCGGATAAGACACGAAAAGGCCGTACAAATCACAAAAGTCTGACGCCATGCGATCTAGCATGAATGAATTCTTAAAACGGAGCAAGGCATCGTGTTGGTCAGGAGGGCAAAGCGACGAGGCAATGGGAAGGGAGGAGGAATGTAAGAAAAAGAGGAAACAGAGGAGGCGGCGAAGGAGCTGATGACACCCCATTTTTGCAGTTTAGCACTGCGAGTGAGTTGAGTGGTGGTGGAGACTGGAGAGATCTTCAACTTATATAAGCCTTTCTCAAGTGTGAAGTCATCGACACGAGTCTTCTCACATGCGTTGGTAGGAGTAGGAGTAATTTCATGTAATTTGGAATCAACGTTTAATATGCAAGATCAATATGTTGTGTTCAACGACGCAAACCACTCAGACCTTTATTAGCCACAAAACGGAAATAGAATTTAAACCGAATACTTCTACTAATGAACAGAGGCCGCCTAATTAACACCTTATAACCATGTGAAAGCCTCCAGAAATATCGTCAAATATAAGAGCGAATGAAAGCCTAAAAAATTTATTCGACAATTTATTGTCACCTAAATTTTGACTAATCTTTTTCAGTCATTTCTGCAAAAAAAAAAAAAACAAAAAAAAAATCAGAACTAATTTTAGTTCTAAACAAAAATATCATCTCTCATATATTTTTTTCAGCATACGTTGCATTTGCATTGGAAGAGTGATATATGCATACATATTCATGGATGCTTGTATCAAGCAAGTGGGCTGGAATAATTTAGGAAAAACTAAGAATGGAAGAACCGCTTGCTGAATACGGGGGTGATGGTGGACGATTGGTGGGGACTGACTAGACGATTGTTGAATGCTGAGAAGGAGGCCACTTCAAAAAAGGATTAAAAAAAAAGAAAAAAGAAAAAGAAAGGGCTATTGGGACGATCAGAGTCTGGATTCCCACAAACCATCCCAAATAGATTGGATTAAACAATATGCGGAGACAAGAAAAAGTGGAGTTGGGGCTCCCCACAATTGACAAAGCTCTCTCCGCTTTCATTTCGGTGGAAGACACACGGCACATGGAGGAGAAAAAGAGAGCTAGATGAGGCTTAGAGGAATCCTCTTTGGACCGCTAATGACGACCCGGAGGTTGGAGGATGAAGCTGCTGCTTTGATTAATCTACACTGATGACGAAGCCACAATGGTTTACGCCCTCGTCTGATTCGGTCTTGCTTGTTGGAGTTCAACACCAAATATGTGGCATGTTGGCAGACCTTCCCATTCTTCCTTGGACGGTGGAGAACCAAAAGTTTGACTTGGAAGGTAGCCTTCCATTTGGTCATTGGAAAGTGGACGGTAGCACACCTTTCACATTTCACATTTGTAGCACACCTTCAAAGTTAGGCAAGTTAGGCAATATTTGAAGGTCAACAAATTGATGCTTTGTTAAGCATGGAAACTCTCTATAAATAGAGATGTCTTGAAGGCATTTGAAATATGCCATAGTTGTATTTGTGTGGTGTTAGAACATAGAGAGCAAGAGAGTTAGAGAGTTGTGATTTTTGTATCTCAAGCTTAGGAAAGCTTGTATGTGTGTTTTGTTTGTGTAAAAGCCTTAGCAAGGCTATTTTGAATATCACTCTCATTTTACAAAAACTCTCTCGCCTTGAAACCACCAAACTTCCGCAAAGAACCATCCGGGTTTCTACATTTGGTATCAGAGCCACGGTGTCGAAGGATCGTGCCGGAACCTAGGCGGTCAAGAATCCAATCGCGGAGACCGAGAACCTAGAGTGGACGATCGAGGATCGTGAACCCGGAGATAGCTATGGCATCCACAAGTTCCGTTCAAATGCAACTTCCAAAGTTGAATGGGAGGAATTTCAACAACTGGTCCGTCCAGATGAAGGTTCTATTCAAATCACAGGATTTGTGGAACCTGGTTGAAAGTGGCTACGACGAAGTAGCCGATGGCGAAGCATTCGAGGCTTTGAGAAAGAAGGAGAAAGAATCTCTGGTGGAGTCCCGAAAGAAAGATCAAAAGGCATTGTATACGATCTTTCAAGCTGTGGAAGAAATGATATTTGAAAAAATATCATGCGCGGAGACGGCGAAAGCTGCCTGGGATATCTTGCAGAAATCCTACAAAGGCGATGATCGTGTCCGGCGGGTGCGGCTTCAGACTCTTCGAGGTGATTTCGAGTCTTTACGCATGAATGACTCGGAAACAATATCGGCATATTTTGATCGTGTGCAGGCCATCGTTAACCAATTAAGGGTTAATGGTGAAGAACTTCAAGATGTTCGTGTTGTAGAAAAAATCTTGAGGTCTTTGACCGAAAGATTTGACTACGTCGTCGCAGCGATCGAGGAAGGACAAGACGTATCAACTCTCACGTTGGAGCGGTTGATGGGTTCATTAGGCTCCCATGAGCAAAGAATGAATCAGAAGTCTGTCGATACATATCCGGAGCAAGCATTGCAAAGTCGGATTGCTCAACCAAGCCGAGGAGACTATCAAGGCGGTCGAGGTCGCGAAGGAGGCCGAGGAAGAGGTGAAAATTCGAGTTTCAACAGAAAGTATAAAGTACGTGATAAATCAAAGGTAAGGTGCTTTAAGTGTAACAAATTCGGACATTACAAATTCGAATGTCAAGAAGAGACGGCGGAATATGCACATACCGTCTGTAATGATGAAGATGTGGTACTTGCATGTACCATAGATTATGGTAGTTCCCTCTTTTGTAATAAAAGATGTTCCAATAGCCATAGAAGGAGCGATGTTGGTAAGTATGACAAACAGCGAAAAGGACATCGAAACTGGCAGAGACGATCAGCAGCGAGAAGCTCTCAGCCAGGGGGAGCAGTGACAAGCTCTCAGTCAGGGGGAGCTCATCGAGATCATGATAAGAACAACAGGAAGCGTAGCAGACAGTGTTACATATGTGGCAAAGTAGGTCACTTTGCTAGAGTCTGTTGGTTCAAACAGGTAAAAGAAAAAGACACGCCTTTTACCAAGAAAGAGCATGGTGGCAAAGAAGAATGGAGTCTTCAAGCAACTGTTGCAACAGAGGTTCAAGAAGAGCTCGCAGCCACCAGAATCATTGAGGCAGATGATGTGATAGCCACTATAAGGAAGTGTTGCTATGCATGCCCTAAGATGTCTCCGAAGAAAAGCAAGTCGAGGGAAAACTCAAAGAAGCAAGTTGAAACTTCAACAAGCAGAAGTGAGAAGGAGCTGCTGGGGATGTTGAAAGCAAGGGATGAAATGCTGAAGCAAAAGAACGAGGAGCTCAAGATCAAGGAAAGAGAGCACGAGAAGCTCCGACATGCGCTCAAGAAATTGCAAAAGTTTAAGAAGTATTACCCAGAGAAAAAGATCCCAAGGCCCAAGGATCATTGGAAGTGGGTAGAGAAAAAGTCCTACAAAAGAAAGGATCGAGATGCCTCTACCGAAGTGCTTCAGATGGAGTTGAATAAATTGAATGGTCAAATGAAAACCGTCAATGAAAGGTTTGATGAGATGAGTTGCAATCTCAAAACTCTCAAGACTACGGAGACTGCAAAGAAAGGAAAAGTGATCGACGCGCAAGTTCGAATGGCGTTGACAAAGTCCAAGCTTCGCAAAGCTCAGTCAGAAATTGCAGTTGTAGAACCAACCGAGGAAGATGAATATCAGATGTTATAGGGTGAAGAATATTAGGTGTTGAGGGGGAGTGTTGGAGTTCAACACCAAATATGTGGCATGTTGGCAGACCTTCCCATTCTTCCTTGGACGGTGGAGAACCAAAAGTTTGACTTGGAAGGTAGCCTTCCATTTGGTCATTGGAAAGTGGACGGTAGCACACCTTTCACATTTCACATTTGTAGCACACCTTCAAAGTTAGGCAAGTTAGGCAATATTTGAAGGTCAACAAATTGATGCTTTGTTAAGCATGGAAACTCTCTATAAATAGAGATGTCTTGAAGGCATTTGAAATATGCCATAGTTGTATTTGTGTGGTGTTAGAACATAGAGAGCAAGAGAGTTAGAGAGTTGTGATTTTTGTATCTCAAGCTTAGGAAAGCTTGTATGTGTGTTTTGTTTGTGTAAAAGCCTTAGCAAGGCTATTTTGAATATCACTCTCATTTTACAAAAACTCTCTCGCCTTGAAACCACCAAACTTCCGCAAAGAACCATCCGGGTTTCTACATTGCTGATCTAAAAAGCCAAGAGGCTATTGCGTTTTCCTCCACTAAAGCTAAGTCCCACTTACATCCATTGGCTTCGATTTTGGTTTAGTCATGAACGCTGACTTCCCCTTCTTTTCCTAATTACCAGAGACAACGAAGCCTACGATCCCACCGAAGGAACCTTTGCAGACGGCCACCGATACCCTGACAACGACGAAAGTGCATCAATAGTTAATTAACGATTCAGAGTAATTTGTGGTCAAAGCCGTGAGTGAAGGGTCCCGACACCTCTTGCTTCTCCACAAGCTCGGGGAATAATTCCAGCAGAACCGACAACACTTGCTCGCCCGAACGGTTCCGTCTCAACCCAGTCCATGAATTGGCTACGAGCCTAGACGCTGCTGTCCACTTTACCACGACGAAGCTGTTATCATTTTCGTGCTCCTACGAGCACCCATTGTTATTGTCGCTGCGAAACCGAGATCATCATCGTTGTTCCGAGACCACCATCGTTGCTGTCCCGCGATTTCCCGACACCTCCAGCAGACCGAGATCTCCGACAACGAAGTTGTTGTTCTGGCCATCCTACACTGACGAAGCTTCTGTCCAGCAACCGTACCACCATAATGCCTTTGCAATTTGTGGTGCTGTCTCACACTTGCACCCCATGCCCGAGTCTCACGAATCCGAGACACCATACACCGCCCGAGATGACGTCGATAAGTCATAATCCGATTTGATCTTCGACGAACGTTCATGAAACAGTTAATTCCCACCGTTGTTTCTTGTTCTTTTTTCTTTAGTTCGTGCAGGTTTGTGGGAGGTTGATTCTATGGATAAAAATCAAAACCATGGTGAAGTCAAGGCCAATTTGTTGTTTAAGTGGACTGTCCACCAAAGCCTGCTGGAATTTCCTTGTGAACTGAATTCCCCATCGACAAGATTGACTTCTATCGCGAGACATATATTGAAACACCACCGTGAGCATTATAGTTGCCGAGCCATATAGTTGTACGTCAATATTTGCCATGTCTTTCATAATCCTCGTCATTATGTCATGTCATGTATTTTGCCATGTCATCTTGTCATGTCATTCATGTATACTTCATATTATGTTGTAATTACCATGTCATTTTTTTTACGTCATAGCATTTCATACGTCTTATAGTTAATTTACATTGCATTGCGTTTCATAAAAAGAAAAATCCAAAAATTGCACCTTTGAACTTCATGTCATAATTCATCAAGATTGCCAAACCGAATCTATTTTCTTGAAATGCTACCGAAAGGGCATTAATTGAAAGATTAATGTAACCAGGTCCCCGAACCCTTAATCTCTGGTTCGTAGAAATAAAATAGTTCTCCCACTATTTTATTTAGGTTTTTAAACAGCCTATCAAGAAATGATTAGTGGCGACTCCAAGACAAAACCTTATTTCAGACTGAACTTAAGTTGCGACTTGGTAGAGTTTGGGAGAGCTCGAGCTAGGTTAATTAATCTAATTAATTAATTTGATAATCCATTAGCCTAAACTTGGAAAACCCAACGATTTTTAGGTCGCGACACACTTCACTTGAAAATCAATCTATATATGTATTATTTGGATCATGTCTAAATATTTATAATACAAAAGTAAGATTCATTTTCTCAAGAGTTAAAGATAAAATGATAAAATATTTTTAAGTTTCCACAAAGTGTTTTTCAATGGAAGTTGGGAGAAGATTTGCACACTTTTGGTTCTTTGCACTAGCGAAATTAAAGGAAATTCTGCAAGGTTTGGAATATCTATATATTGATTGCAAGCAAGAATATCTGATTTCTTTGGCAAACGAAGTGGCATTCTATTTTTTACAATCCAATAATTGTTGTGGCAACTCAATCCGGTTGTGACTTATTGAAATGTGAAAAGCAAAATCTAATCATTAGCACATTCACATTCCCAATGTGAAAACTGACAAATATATTGTTCAACACACTTTATCCTGTCGTTTGACAACTCGATAAGGGGATTGATGAAGTGTCTTTAGAAAAAGTGAGACGGCATCAGCTAGCCGCCATTATTGATGAGCATATGTAATCAGTCACGAAAGGAAATAGATATTAACCATAACCCATAACAATGTGAAAGCCTCAGGTAATTATCATCAAATATAAGAGCAAATAACAGCTTAGAATTTTTTTTTTGACACTTTACTCGGACACTTTACATGTTTAGACATGATCCAAACAATATATAGAGGGCAATCAGTAAAAACATGTATCTTTTTTCCGGTAAAGTAATTTTGAATTTATAGATTCTTTGAATCTCTAATATCGTTGAGATTGATAAAGCGCTCGTCAAATATTTTAGGGCTGCCATATAAGCTTACAATAACTTTTAGAAAATTAAATCATCATCGTGACCCACGCTCCCAATTATTCCAAGTCAGAAAGTCTGTGTTGCGCATGGCAAAAAGTATTGTCCAGCAAGGTTAAACAATCGTACGACAACTTAATCAAGCCAAAAAGAAAGTCAAGTCAACTCTCCTCCATTATTTATAACCAAAATATCTTGTTGCTTATTTATTTATTTATTTTTCCTTCTTGTGATAATTGGACTCAGGGACTCTTTGAACACTCCATTAATTATAATTTCATTAAGCGGGGTGTTCGTCTCATCCCGTTCCGATGTTCCTACATGCAATGAATTTTAATTGTTTTCCTATGCTCATAACGACTTAAATAATCTGGTTAATTTTAAAGACAAATTATCGATGTATTTTTACTCCCCAAAACAAGCGTGCTTGCAAAGGAAGCAACTTGTTTTGCCTTAGATTAAGGCTCCGTTTATTTCGCAAAAAATGAATAATTTGAAAAATATTCTATTAAAAATGATCGCATATATCGCTTGAAATAGTTAGTCAATGAAAAAATTATTATTATCGATAATAATTTATGTCTAAATATTTTCATAAACGATTAAAAAATTATTCATTCATTTTTATAAGTGATACAAGCGATTATTTTTAAACTCTATCAACACACCGATATAGATGTTAGGAGAAGAAGCGGGAAGTTTTTTGCCTGTTTCTGCTCTTTCGTATTGGAAAAATTAATGGAGATTCCACAAAGTTTGGATTATTTACATATTGATTGTTGTGGAAATACTCCTATATTTTGATTCTGACAAAACCTTCAAAAGATATTGTTTAATGTAATGTGATGCAGGAAGAATGTGTAAGCAGCAGATTGAGTGATTCCAATTCTGTCGCACTGACGAAGGGTCAGATGGAAGTGCTTCTGACGAAGGGTCAGATGGAAGTGCTTCTGACGTAGAGTCAGATGGAAGTGCTCTTGACGATCCAAACAGTGACGGATGGATCACATCAAATCTTCGTATTACCATTCCATGCCAACTGATCAAACTTCTCCTAGACGAATCTGAAGAAAGATCAGTTCCTGCATTTTACAAAACACGAAGACCCATGTATGGCAAGTTTCCGATCAAGGCAAGTGATATTCAATTATCCTGATATCCCCTCTTGTCAATCAAGGGACTTTCTATAATAGGATATCATCTTCTAAGGAAAATATCACAGGGAATCAACTCAAACTTATTACACTTATGGAAGCTGGAGATTCAGTTGTATGGGCGACTGAATCAGAAGGGTTCAATATCTTACCCAACGGTCTACATATCTTCTGAAGATACAGTCTCGTTCAATCACGATTGATGACGTCCAATCAAGGATTGAAGAGCGATCCCTTGGTTGGAATCCAACGGCTAGTTCGGAGGCAGGGGAGTATAAAAGAAGAATAATGTTCGACCAGAGCGTAGGAGAGAGAACATCAATCCAAAGTGCAAGAATAACTTGAGTTTCATCTGAGAGTGTATTCTGAGTATTCAAAATCCTTCACTGTGAAAATCTGTGTGAGAAGGAAACAAAACACTTGAGTGATTGTAATCTTCTTGATTCTTCATAGTGAAATCCAGCCGATCGGCTGTCATCGTGGGAGAGTGGACGTAGGCTTGATCTAAGCCGAACCACTATAAATTTCGTGTGCAATATTCTCTTCTCTAAACTTTTATCTTTGTGTTTAGATTTTCTGCACACCGTTATACTATTTTTGTTCCTAATCGTACACTGAACTTTATTCATTCCGCAAGAAAATTCAATTGTGATCAGAATCTCCTATTCACCCCCCTCTAGGAGATTTTGCTAGATACATCAATTGGTATCAGAGCAGCTTGCTCATTTTACGAAGTGTCTATTGACTTCAGAGTTAACGATATACTATGTCTAGCAATCAATCTTCAGGAACAAGCGATTCGCACTTTGCCAACAAGCCTCCATACTTTGATGGAAAGGATTACAATATGTGCAGTAACAAGATGAAGTGGTTCTTCAAAGCCTATGATGATCTGATGTGGGATGTCGTTACAAATGGAATAGTTCCTGCAAATACCACAAATCCAACCTCTGCTGACGGCGTAAACATTGTCACAACAATGACTGATGCTGAAAAGGCTAAAAGAAAAGGCCTTGATTCTAAAGCTGTCAATGCTCTCTTTTGTGCCTTATCTACTCCTCTTTATAATCGTGTCTCAGAGGAAGAATCATCTAAGGAAATATGGGATAGACTTCATGTTACCTTTCAAAGAACAAATCGTGTGAAAGAAACAAAGCTCAGTATTTTACTGAGTGACTATGAAGCATTTGAAATTAAGCCTGATGAATCTATTGCAGATATGATAGACAGGTTTCAGACTTTGGCAAGTGGACTTGCAAGACAAGGTGCACCTATTGCTGAACCAATGCAAGTCAGGAAGATACTACGTGGACTCACAGATGATTGGAATTACATCAAGCCATCAATTCAAGAATGCCAAACAATTAGACCTCTCTCGGTGGATGAGCTAGTCGGCACTTTGCAATCCTATGAAACAGAACGAGCAAACAAAAAGGGAGAACAGAAAGGTAAAAAATCTATTGCATTAAAAAGTCAAATTAATTAATGTGTTTCTGACACAGATGATGAAGATGAGGATGATGAAGAATTAGCCCTTATGGTCAAGAAATTTAGGAAGATGGCTCGGAAAGGCAGAAATATCAAAGGAAAGAAACCTTGGAAAAAGAGTGAGGTAAAAATATCAAGCAACGACTCACAAGATAGCAAAGACGTGATTTGCTTCCATTGTAAGAAAGCAGGTAATATCAAACCAAACTGCCCAATTTTGAAGAAGGACAAACTCAAGTATGAGAAGTACAAGAAGGCTCTAAAGGCAGAAACTTTGAGTGATTCTGATGAAAACGAGAATGATTATGCAAATATCTGTCTCATGGCCGAATCAGACTCAAGTTCAGATTCAGAAACTGATGTATGTTCATCTGAACTCCCTGATGAAGACGTTGAATATATAGATGAATTATGTAGAAACTACAAAGAAGCCCTTGAGAAGGTTTCTTGTTTGAAAAAGGAAAATACTTCTTTAAAACAACAGAATGTGTCCCAAGAAGAAAAGATTAGTTTTCTACAACAAGAGTTTCACCAGATGAAAGAAAATCATGATTCTATTTCAAGAGAAAATGCTTCCTTGAAAGAAAAAATTTCTACTATATCAAAAAGGTTTTCACAAAGCTCAGAAACTCTGAATAGCATTATATCAAAACAGATACCCTTCAATGATCGATCTGGGTTAGGTTTTAAGAAGGAAAGTAGCCAAAGAAATGTCTTTAAAACTGAATTTCAAAAACCAACGTTTTCCAATTACAAGCATCATTTTTATAAGCACTTTACTAGATCCTACATTCGACAACCTTGTGTGAACTGTGGTGATCCTAGACATACTAAGGATTACTGCAAGAAAATCTGGAGACCTATTAAAAGGTCAAAATATACTAACACATGACTGGAAAACATGGGTACCAAAGAAATAGTAAGTTGGTTATCTATTGCAGGTACCAAATAGAAGGAAGAACAAATGGTTTCTGGATAGTGGTTGTTCAAGTCACATGACTGGAAATCCAGATGTGTTTATATCCCTCTCAGATTGTGATGGAAGAAGTGTATCGTTTGGAGGAAGGAACAAGGGTAAAGTGATCGGGAAAGGAAATGTAAAGATTGGAAATCTGACCGTTAAAGATGTCTCTCTAGTCAAAGGATTGAACTACAACTTGATTTCTGTAAGTCAACTCTGAGACTCTGGATATGATATTCGGTTCCAAGATCTAAAATGCACAGGTATGAGCAAGGATAAGAAGCAATCCTTCACGGGACAAAGGCATGGGAATATTTATCTTTTAGATATTAATGCTGACTGTGAACATGCTAAATGTCTTATTTCTGTCAAGGATGAATATGATCTTTGGCACAGAAAGTTAGGTCATATTAGTATGAAACATATTTCAAAACTTTCCAAGAAGGGACTTGTTCGAGGATTACCTCAAACAAAATTTGAGAAAAATGGACTATGTCATGCATGCACACTAGGTAAGTAGGTAAGAAGTTCTTTTAAGTCTTTAAATCAAGTTTCCACTAAGCGTTGTCTGCAGCTACTTCATATGGACATCTTCGGACCAAATAGAACTCTAAGCATTGGAGGTAAGAAATATTGCCTTGTCATAGTTGATGACTTCTCTAGATTTACATGGGTTTCATTTCTTGCTCACAAAAACGAAGCTTTCATATCCTTTTCAAAACTTGCTAAAAGAATTCAAAATGAAAAGGGTTACACTATTTCCAGTTTGAGAACAGATCATGGGGGAGAATTTGAAAATCAAAATTTCTTAGATTTTTGCACTAATTTCGGAATTCAGCATAACTTCTCTGCTCCTTATACTCCACAACAAAATGGGGTAGTAGAAAGGAAAAACAGATCGTTGCAAGAAATGGCCAGAACTCTTCTTATAGAAAGTAAAATTGCCTCTAACTTTTGGGCTGAGGCTGTTTCAACAGCTTGTTATATCTTAAATCGAATTTCCCTCAGACCTTTTTATGAGAAAACTCCCTATGAATTTTTCAAAGAAAGAAAGCCTGATATTGCATACTTTCATGTATTCGGTTGCAAATGCTTTATTCTAAAGAATGCTAATGATCGAGTTGGAAAGTTTGATGAAAGATCAGATGAAGGAACTTTCTTGGGATATTCAACAACAAGCAAATCCTACAGAGTCTACAACAAGAATACTCGTACTGTAGAGGAATCAGTAAACATCAAGTTCGATGAGAGCAACCAGGATGATGAACCTGAATCCATTCAAATGCATACACTTCATCAAGTCACGAACTCACCAGCAGAATCAGATGTGAATTCAGAGAATGTTCAGAAGGAAACTTCCGCAGTTGAAGAAAAACCAGAAGATGATCAGAATGAATCCAAAATATCCTCAAATGATGGACTTGACAAAAAACTGGAAGCATAAGTCAAGTCATCCAAAGGAACTTATCATAGGCAGCATAAATGATGGTGTAAGAACAAGATCCAAATTCAAGCAAGCAATGAGCAACATCGCCTTGGTATCTGAATTGGAGCCAAAAAGGATTGAAAATGCATTAGCAGATGAAAACTGGATAAATGCAATGCAGGAAGAGCTACATCAGTTCAAAGTCAACAATGTTTGGGAACTAGTCAATCGTCCCAAAAATCGTCCAGTAATTGGAACAAAATGGGTATTCAGAAACAAACTGGATGACAAAGGAAAAGTTGTGAGAAACAAAGCAAGACTTGTAACAAAATGATATTCTTAGGAAGAAGGAATAGACTATGATGAAACATATGCACCGGTTGCCAGGTTAGAAGCCATTAGGCTACTTCTTGCTTATGCGTGTTACAATGACTTCAAACTTTTTTCAGATGGACGTGAAAAGTGCCTTCCTAAACGGCTACATCAAAGAAGAGGTATATGTAGAACAACCTCTTGGCTTCGAAGAACCTAGAGAAAAAGATCTGGTATTTGTCTTAAAAAAGGCTCTCTATGGATTGAAACAAGCACCTCGCGCCTGGTATGAAAGGTTAAGTAACTTTTTATCTCAACACAGCTTCACTAAAGGTAATGTAGACACCACTCTTTTTATTCAAAGAAAATGTAAAGATATCCTTTTAGTTCAAATATATGTTGATGATATTATATTCGGCTCCTCTAATGAACTTCTCTGCAAGAAATTCTCTAAAACAATGCAGGATGAATTTGAGATGAGTATGATGGGAGAATTACGGTTCTTTCTTGGTCTTCAAATTCATCAATCCCAGAAAGGAACCTTCATATTTCAAGAGAAGTATGCAATGGAAATAGTGAAGAAGCTTGGTATGGAAAATGGCAAGAAGACAGAAACTCATATGTCTCACTCTTCCAAATTAGATAAGAATGAGGATGGAAAAGAAGTCAATCCCAAACTATATCGAAGCATGATCGGATCATTACTCTATCTCACAGCTTCAAGACCCGACATACTATATAGTGTTTGCTTATGTGCAAGATTTCAGTCAAGTCCAAGAGAATCACACCTATCAGCAGTCAAGAGAATAATCAAATACATAGGGACTTATCCCAACTATGGTTTGTGGTATTCTAAATCTTCTGATTTTACACTAAAAGGTTATTCAGATGCAGATCTTGCAGGTTGCAAAATTGATAGAAAAAGTACATCATGAACCTGTCAACTCATGGGAAACATGCTTGTCTCATGGTACTCAAAGAAGCAAAATACAGTGGCACTCAGTACAGCTAAAGCAGAATACGTATCTCTTGGAAGCTGCTGCACTCAAATACTTTGGCTAAAACAGCAGCTCAATGACTATGGTGTTGAAGAATCAACTGTGGAAATCCTATGTGACAACACAAGTGCCATAAATCTCACAAAGAATCCTGTACTTCACTCAAGAACAAAGCATATTGAGATCAAGCATCACTTCATATGTGATCATGTTCAAAACCATGATGTTAACATTTCATAAATTGACACGAAAAATCAACTTGCAGATATTTTTACTAAACCACTTGATAAACAGAGTTTCAATTTTATAAGAAATGAATTATCTATTATTAACATTCCTTCTTAAGTATACCTTAGAACATGGTACGTCAGAAGGAGAGTCAGAAGGAAAGTCAGAAAGAGCATCAGAAGGAGAGTCAGAAGGAGCGTCAGAAGGAGAGTTAGAAGGAGAGTCAGAAGGAGAATTAGAAGAAGAGTCAGAAGAAGCATCAGAAGGAGCGTCAGAAGGAGCATCAGAAGGAGCATCAGAAGAGACGCCAAAAAGGCGCGTAAGAAAAAATTCACACTTTTCTTAAATCAAAAGGTCAGTTATCTTTAAAAGTTATCTTTTAGGTAAGTTCCTTATATGAATAGATATTGCTTAATATCTGATTGACCGTGAATATTCTTTTTTTTAAGAATTCCTTTTTAAATCAAAATCCTCTTTTGTGTTTCCAAAAATAACCGCCTCTTTTATAAAAAACGCTGAACCGTCACCTCTGTTCTCTTACTTTCAAAATTCTCTCAAATCAAACTAAAACCGTGTTGAAAACCTCACGCTCTCGATTTCCTCCTCAAAGCAATACTATTTCACTCAAAGTTTCAAACTTTCTACGCATCAATGGCTCCAAAACCAGTCTCTGACTCGAAGAAGACGCCTCAGACCAAGAGGAAGTTCTCCGCATCAACTGCAAGCAGCGCAGAACTCACAGATACCCAAATCAACGAACAACGAGAAGTACTCCGCCTGACAAAAGGTCTATCTCTGTCTGCTTTTGAAATAAAGGAATCTATGGCCCATTCTATTAAGCCAATGTATGATAGAATCAAGGACGCTGGAGATTTTGGAAACGAACTTAGAAAATTGCTGAAAACTCATCACTTTGATAGTGAGAGCGAACTTTTGGAGTTTCTTAGTCTGCCTGGAAAAATCGTTGAACCACTTGCTGTAGAAAAACCTACGTCTGTCTCTAGCAAAGGAAAAGAGAAAGTGGAAGAGACAAGTTCGAAACGTAGACGATCCCCAATTAGACCTGGCGGTACGAAGGCGAAGGTGGAAGATGATGATGACATTCTGTTCAATGAATTTGTGAAAAATATAGGCTTTAATTTGGATAAAAGCTTTACTAATCCATTGTTCCAGAATCAGGCTCACAAAGAACGGTTTGAAGCAATGAAACAGAGAGGTGTTATACCTCAAAGGGTATTTGAGTTAAAGTACTTTGACAGCAATGGCATCAATCTGAGGAAGCATCTAGAAAAGATGAAGCTAGATCAGTTTATAACTAGGAGAGGCTACACTTTTCCTGATATGGTAGCTTACTTCTATTCAAATCTTCTGTTTGTCAACTTCAACTCTCTGGCTTTCACAATCAAAAGAAAGCAGTATTTTCTAACTGTTGATGAATTGGCTTCAATCATGGGAACCAGAAAGGGAGATTTCAAACCTTTAGATATCACCGCAAGTGAAGCTTTCTGCTTCCTGACTGGCAAATCGAGTTTCTCAAGGGAATCAAAGTCACACATTGCCTACACAGACTTTCCCCTGAAACATATCATGATGCACAAAGTGATCATTGAATGTCTCAGACCCAAGGCAGCATCAAAGACAAATATCTCAAAGTACGAGGCAAAGCTGTTATGGGGAATCTTAACAGGACAAATGATTTCTTTTGCTCACACTGTTCTACTGCATATGTACAGATCAGCTCTCAAGCCAAAGGGGCAACTTCCTTATGCGGCGTTGATCTTCAAAATAATCAATTATTTCAAGATTGATAGCCTAGGTGCCTTTGTCGAGCAAGAAATTCCTTTAATGACTGCTGGAGAGACTATGGTAACAAAGATGGGATTCAAGATGACTCTTGCTGGATGGAGAACGAAGAACAATGAACCAGTCATTGTAGACTTTGAGGAAGAGTCACGGCAGAGATCTCCCAAGAAGAGAAAAGACATGGCAGTTAAGGGTCATCAAATAGAAAGTCCTGCTGGTACGGACTCAGACGCAAGTGAGGAAGAAACATGTGAATATGATTCTGAGGCTACCCCATCTCGAGGAGGATCAGATGCAGCTGGTCAGTCCAAAAATCAGAATGCTGAAGGAGTCGAGGAAGAAGTAGATGACACAGGACTACAACAACAAGAAAAAGTTGTGTATCCCTGTGATCTGACTGAGGCAGAATTCCTTACAATGTGGAATGAGGAGCAAGCTGCACGATTTGCAGATGACACAGAATATGACATCCAAATCGTCAACTGTGATCATGAGGAATTGCTAGCTCAAGTTCTAGCAACATTGGCGTCACAAGAACAGGAGCAAGAACAAGATGACTTTGACGCCTACTCTGTTTCCTCCACCAGACACACTATCCAGAAAGGTGCTACAAGTCTGGCCTCAGCAATAGCACGAGAAGATCAATTGTCCAGTGCAGAGTCCATTCCAATGGACATTGATGAAGAAATTGTCTCCGTGCCTCCATCAAAGGACAAAGGAAAAAGAGCTATACTTCTGGGGGAGAAAGAGCCTGAGACTGTCATATCAGATGTCTTTCTCACTGAAGTCCTAGCTTCTCAAGCCTTCACTAAGGCTCATACTGAGGGGGAGACTTCAGAACCTACACCTCCAAACCCACATATGGACCTTCAAGCGCATTTTGGCAATCTTCAAAATACTGTCATTCAGACAATGGCTGCAATGGAAACAAGATTTGTTCAGCAACTGCAGGCTTTTGAACAGAAGACAGATAGGCAGCTGCAGGGTCTGACTAGTCAAGTGACTAGGCTAGAAAAATCCATTGATGTCTATGGGAAAACGTTTCGTGATGAGATAGCCAACCTGCCTACATACACACTAGTCAGAACGGACAGAACAGCTTCACACATGCCCTCTCCTCAAGCTGTCAGAGACCATGCTCAGATGCTAAGAAGCAGTTTTGCAGGACCTTCCCGAGGGGAGACTGATGTTGAGCTTGAAGATCATCCCTCTTCTTAAAATTTTTTTCTTTTCCTCTTCATAAAAGCATTATCATTTCAAGAACTTTTTCGATGTTGACAAAAAAGGGGGAGAAGTTGAGATTATTTTTTGGCAGTCTAAACAGATTATCTCTAACCCTATTTCTCTAATCATATCATATCTCAATTTAGAGGAAAGGAGGAGAAAACCTAACCTACCGTTTTGCAGGACAATTCGTGCAGGATTATTGCAGGATAATCTTACTATGATCATGCTCTCCTATGAGCACACTTTCATTATATTTCACTCTAATGATGATTACCTGCAGGAGCAAATATGATGGCTACTCACTTTTATTAAATTATCACTGGTTTAATTTTTCTTTAAATTTGAAACTGGAAAATTTTTTATCACCATCAAAAATGGGAAGATCGTTGTGGAAATACTCCTATATTTTGATTCTGACAAAACCTTCAAAAGATATTGTTTAATGTAATGTGATGCATGAAGAATGTGTAAGCAACAGATTGAGTGATTCCAATTCTGTCGCACTGACGAAGGGTCAGATGGAAGTGCTTCTGACGAAGGGTCAGATGCTTCTGACGTAGGGTCAGATAGAAGTGCTTCTGACGTAGAGTCAGATGGAAGTGCTCTTGACGATCCAAACAGTGACGGATGGATCACATCAAATCTCCGTATTACCATTCCATGTCAACTGATCAAACTTCTCCTAGACGAATCTGAAGAAAGATCAGTTCCTGCATTTTACAAAACACGAAGACCCACGAATGGCAGGTTTCCGATCAAGGCAAGTGATATTCAATTATCCTGATATCCCCTCTTGTCAATCAAGGGACTTTCTAAATAGGATATCATCTTCTAAGGAAAATATCATCGGGAATCAACTCAAACTTATCATACTTATGGAAGCTGGAGATTCAGTTGTATGGGCGACTGAATCAGAAGGGTTCAATATCTTACCCAACGGTCTACATATCTTCTGAAAATACAGTCTCGTTCAATCACGATTGATGACGTCCAATCAAGGATTGAAGAGCGATCCATTGGCTGGAATCCAACGGCTAGTTCGGAGGCAGGGGAGTATAAAAGAAGAATAATGTTCGACCAGAGTGTAAGAGAGCGAACATCAATCCAAAGTGCAAGAATAACTTGAGTTTCATCTGAGAGAGTATACTGAGTATTCAAAATCCTTCACTGTGAAAATCTGTGTGAGAAGGAAACAAAACACTTGAGTGATTGTAATCTTCTTGATTCTTCATAGTGAAATCCAGCCGATCGGCTGTCATCGTGGGAGAGTGGACGTAGGCTTGATCTAAGCCGAACAACTATAAATTTCGTGTGCAATATTCTCTTCTCTAAACTCTTACCTTTGTGTTTAGATTTTCTGCACACCGTTATACTGTTTTTGTTCCTAATCGTACACTGAACTTTATTCATTCCACAAGAAATTTCAATTGTGTTCAGAATCTCCTATTCACCCCCCTCTAGGAGATATTGTTAGATACATCAATAATCTCTCCTTTTTGTCTTGCAAGTCAAAACACTCGAAACCCACTTTGAAACTTGTAGGCATAACTCCTCGTCCAAGAGTGATATCACGAGCCAATCTACTTAGTGCAAAAGTCAAGGCTGGCAAGTGAGACTAGGGTTTCTTATTTAAATAATAACTAAAAATCGATTTCAAAATGGATCTGGATGGGTCTTCCCTAAACCTGGGAACTTGACCGGTTTTAACTGGCTCCAAAAAATTGGAACTAGTTCCCGAACCAGTTTGAACATGACCCGATTCCAGATCCTGTTTTTCATATCGTTCGATCCGGATTTCGAGTAAACCCGATTTGATTGCACACGCCTAATATCAGGTGTTTGAGCTAAATTTCGAAGCCTGGTAAAGCCTAGGTTGCACCGATACCGACACCAACACCGACATGATACGACACGTCGACACGCCATTTCTCAAAAATAGAAAAATTCGATATGTCGGGGACACGTTATTTTTAAATATAAAAAAATAAATAAAGCCAAAAAATATATTGGTGAGTCTAATGACCGTTTTGACCCCTGGATATTATCAGTAGAAAATAAAAATTCAAACTTGAAGTGACCTGTGGGCCCAACCCAAGTCCTATCAGCCGCTCCCCATCTCTCTCTTTCTACGCTTGGCCCCATGTGATATGCGACCCCACCTCTCATCATCATCATCATCATCATCATCATCATCATCTTCTTCTTCTTCTTCTTCTTCTTCTTCTTCTTCTGGTTTTGGCTGACTCCACCCTCGCTCTGCTCACGTTGGCGCCACCACCGCCACTCACACTATTCGACCGTCGTTCCACCCGCCGTCGCACCACCAGCTCGATGCCCAGCTCTGCGAAGCTTGAGCCCCTTTCATCCCCGTTGTTCAACCGTGCCCCGCGACCCACTCCCAACCTCGATCCATGTCTAGTGCCACCACCCTAACTCGCAACCACGCCGTCCCTTCTCAGCCACATCCGCTGTTCGTGGTTGGCGTGTTGATGGGTTTTTGTGTGTCCGACACGCCCAACACTACTGTTGGACGCGTTGACCGTGTATCGGACGCGTGTCCGCACGTGTCACATGCATATTGGTGTTCGACACCCATCCGACACCGATACGCATGCCTAAAAGAGGTGTCGGTGCAACCTAGGATAAAGCAACCACACTTCAAGGTGTGAGGTTGAGATATGTTAAATACTATATGTATTTTCATTTCATACATCATATTTATTTACCAAAAAATAAAAGTGGACTAGCAATCCCAACAAAAATCACATGCATTGCATGGTTAAAATTCAGGTTTCAATTTCGGTCTTTGAACGAATCCTCTGCGAGCTTCCACTCAAAGATGGTAGTTATTGATACCTAAATTTTTGCTACCCTTTTAGTCATTAATTACATATTAAAACCAGGGACTTAGTCCCTCCCAAAAAATTTTAAATCATTTTTAGTGTAATTTTCCTTAGTTTAATTTTAGCGTTCATTGCGCTAACATTTGCATTTAATTGCAATGGTGGCCGAAGCGGTCTTGAAATAGAGATGTGGACGAGGCCAGAGCCCATTAGATAATTGGGCCAGCCTAGGGGAGCATGTGTGCCAAAAATCAGAAGGCTTTTAGGGTCTATTTGAGGCTTAATTGAACCCGTTAAAGATAATTAACTAAAATGTAAGTTTAATTAAAAGCTTAATTAATCAGAAAAAGGCCTACTTAAACCCAAAAAAGAGAAGACGAGCCCACAGGGTAGCTAACCCTATTCCATGGGCTAGATGGCCACAAAGGGCCTGAATTGAAAAGGAATCTTTCCCCAAGGGCGATATTTGGAGGACTTTCTCGCAAATAACTAAAACTAGCGTGAAAACATAAGAAAGCCTATTTGGGCGCGCTTATGCTTCATAATTGAGGTTCGACCATTATTATTAAAAAAAAACTTGAGGGATACAATCATACAAGCGAGATTGAGAGGGAGAGAGGTCGGCGATCGAAGTCCCAGTAGCCGAGCCCGCAACCGCCGTCCTGATGTCACGCGCTGTTGCCGTGCTGCCCACTGCTCTAATGCTGCTGTCGCCTGGACGCAATCACTGCTTCGACATCATCCTAGCCGCTGCCTTTACCGAGCCCCTCCATTCCGAGATCTCAACCGAGCAATCCTAAGAGCCGCTGAACGACGAACTGTGAGACCACACCATCGAACTGCACCTACAGTTCTAGGGTCCTGCTCAGACAATGATCCCAGCAGTAACTCCCAAACGAAGCAGCCGGGCCACAGCATACCTTGCGTCTATCGTCCCCGCTGCAATTATGTTCTGGTCCGTCGTATTCAACAGGGAAACGCAATATTTCGGTATATCCTCAATATGTCAAATTAGGTAAGTTATTTTATTTATTCATGTTTGTCCCAATTTTGAATGTGAATATTTTATTAGATACTAGAAAAATAATCCAAATTAGGGACTTAGTTCCTTATGACAACGTGCATATTCGAAGGCCGATCTCGACCATGAGATTCCGTCATCGATAGCAATTGAGATCTACAACCACTTAGATTTTATTCACCGATTAAATTTGTTATCAAATTTGGATAAGATAATTTTCCAAAATCACATATTATCTTCTGCATATGTTGATCGCATGGATATCTTGATTTATTTCCGCATTTTGAAAATTACAAAAGGTTATAGTGAGATAAGATATTCTCCTTAATCCAAATGCATGTAGTGATATAAGATTTCCTCTTATCTCATAGGATATATTTCATATAGAAAGATATGGTTAGATGGATTAGATTGCATTTTAAATAATTTGCTATCAGTTTTGATTGCGTCATCATTTATGTAGATTTGCATATCTTAAATTAGGACAAAAGATCTCCTAAATAATTTTATGATTTAGTTCAATTTACTTCCTATACGATTTAGGATAATCTCATTTAGGGATTTTTTATTTTTATTTTCATCAATTAATAAATTCAAAAATACATAATTTGCTTGTGCATATTCTAGATTACATGTTTGCCACGTCATTCGTATGTCGCATATTTTCCACGTCATTTGGAATGCCATGTCATTATTTGCCACATCATTAATCTCGTGTGTCATTAATGCCATGTCATATTTGCATGCCATGTTGCATGTCACATAGAATGAGTTCATGTCATTTTTGCCCGCCATTTAGATCAGGCTAATTCAATCAATTTGCATGTCATTTAATTAGAATATTATTGTTAAACTCATTTTGCGTGTTATTAGAGTTAGGTGATTTAGATAAATGCCTTAGATTGTATATTCATTCATCGTTTAAATAACCGAAAATCCTAAAAATAGACTAAGTCTTGCATTTGGGTGAAAAACGCTAGGGTTAAGCCTACAGGTACGTTCCCTTTCTCCTTGACCTTTCAATTTATTTAACGCTTTGATTATTGAGTATTAAATAATATTTATGCATCCGCGTGATCACCCCACATACCAGGAATTTACTTTAAAATGAATCTGACTGCCTGCATAAATGTCTTCATTAAAAGAAAATGTATCGAAAGGCGTTAAAGTAATTTAGTGTAATCAAGTCCCTGAACTTAGAATATCTGCTTTGTAGGAATAAAGTATTCTTCCCGAATACTTTATTTAGGTGTCTAATCGAGTTCTCATAGCTGATTAGTGGCGACTCTAAATTGAAATCATTTGCATGTTAAGAATCAAATCATAAGTTGCAATTTGGTATGAGATTGGAAAAACTCAAGCTAGGTTAATAACTTAACAATCCATTAGCCTAAGAATGGATAATTTTTAGGTCACAACAACGTGACATTGAGTTATTTGGGCAGATTGATAAGTAGCTTTTGAAACGAAGATATGTTATAGAAATGGACTAAAAAAATTAAAATATGCAAAGTAATAAGAGGTTAACTCTTAAAAGGCTATCTGCTTATTGTCTATTTTCATGCCCCAAGTTAACCAGTTCTTTCTTGCATGGGGTGACAAATTTGGGTTTTTTTTTTCAAAATAATTTTAAAAAATAAAATATTTACCAAATTAGGTTTGTAAAAATTTTATTTACAAATTTGGGTCTCGCGCGCTGCTACGCGCCAACTCGAGCAGCGTGCGCAAACAGCAAATGTATTTTTTTTTATAAAAATAAAATAAAATAAAGTTGTTTTAGTTGCTAGGCACTTTTGAGTGCCGAGCAACATTGCCTTTTTATTATTCAATTTGTTTTCAATTAATCATTTTTAAATTTTTTTTATCGTTGCTCTGCTGCCCCATCGCCTCGCTCATTCGTTCGCTCAATGACGCGCCTCGATTCCGTGGCCATGTTTTGCTACCATGCCCGGACCGTGACTGCCCGCCTTTCTGTGCTGACTTTTGAAATAGAGAAATAGCCGGAGATCGAAGAACAGTATCTAGATCAACTTACGCTGCTTTCTTCTTGCCTGGTGAAAATTTTCTTCCTTTTCGCAACCGAATGATTTTTAGTCTTGCAATGTTTGAGGATGGGAAACTTCTTGGTGATTTACCAGGACGAGCAGATGCATAAACAATGCAATAACTCATATAATCTCCCTCAGACTTAATTGTTCCTCGGCACCACCAAAAAAAAAAAAACAAGTGAGTCGAAGCGCGTTATCGTGTTGCACGAGCAAGCGAATGAATGACGAGGCGATAAGGCTGCAGAGCCGAGGCACGTCATCGAGTGAGGTGACGATGCCGCAGAGTGACAAGGAAAAAGAAAAACGAGTAAGTGAATGAACGAGCGAGCAAGGCAATGGGGCCACGGAATCGAGGCACGACATCGAACGAACGAACAAGCGAGGCAATGGGGCAGCAGAGCAACGAGAAAAAAATATATTAAAAAATGATTAATTGAAAACAAATTGAATAATAAAATTTAAAAAAAAACAAGAAAAAGAAAGTAAAAAATGATTAAAATAAACTAATAAAAAAGGGAATGTTGCTGCACTTTTGCTCGGTACTTAAAAAAAAAAAACTAAAACAACTTTAATTTTTTTTTTAAAAAAAATGCCTTGTGCAGGAACAATGCTGCACAAGGCAACAGCGCGCAAGTGAGGTCAGCGCATAAGCACTTGCGCGCTGACCTCACTAGCGCGCAGTGCTTGCATGCTACTTGCACGCTAACCTCAATAGCGTGCAGTGCTCGCGCGCTGCTCGAGTAAGCGCCCGAGATCCAAATTTGTAAATACAATTTTTACAAACCTAATTTGATAAATATTTTATTTTTTAAAATTATTTTGGAAAAAAAAACCCGACAAATTTCCTGTAGCAGTTATTGCGGTTAAAATAGCTTTGGACACCCGTAATAATTCTAGGAAGAAAAAGAGAAAAGGAGATTGGCACTTTAAACCATTAATCATTGTAGCATATTCTAGATAATTATAAAAGGGATAATATCTCAAAAAAGTTCAAACCGACACACATGAAATACATTTACTACAAACTAATGTTTCATGTCAACTAAAAATTAAAATATCAACTATTTCACATTGTAATTTTTTTTAAAAAAAAAATTGAACTAATTCCGCAAAAAATTTAGTGCTACCTTGTTTTAGTGCCAAAAATATTCATTTCAAATGGAGGAGAATTTGAGAAGTCTCCAAATTGAGCTTATAAAAAGGAAAGCTTGACCCTATGAACTCATGAGCAAAAAAGACATAGTCAGTGAGTTGCTCAAAGGAGGATTTGTCTCTTGCTTTATTGCATTGATAGCCTTTGAGATATTCAGGAATATCAGTATACATTGCAGTCGGCAGAAGAACACTAGAAGTGTCAATATTTGTGTACGACGCTCACTTTAGTGTCAATATTTTTTTCGGATCACTTAAGTGCCAATTTTTTTTAAAAACGGTTATTTCAGTGCCAAGTCCAACGTGACTTGTCGGAAATCACACGTGGCGCACACGTGAATTGCCAGAGATCCTAATCAGCAATAACAAAAATCCAAAAAATAAAAAATAAAAATCCACCTAATAATCTAAACATTGAAAAAGTAAAAAACAATAAAAAAGAGGAAAATATATAAAAAAAAAAAAGGGATGGGGGTTTTCAGCGGCGAGGGAGTGTGAACCCTCGCCGTCGTCGCCCCCACCATCGCCGGCAATGGCCGGCGAGGGGTGGGGGATGGCGCAGGGGTCACCAGGGTCGGGTGACCCCCACCGCGACCTCGCCGTGGGACTGCGAGCCCGGTTACGACCTTGCCCAGATTGCCGAGTGATTGCTGGGCGAGGTCGAGCCACGTCGTGGGTTTGCGAGCTTGGCCTGGCGAGGTCGTGGCGGGGGTCGCCCGACCCCGGCGACCCCCTGGGCCATCCCCACCCCTCGCCGGCCAGTGCCAAGATGGTGGGGACGGCGACGGCTCACAGCCCTCGCCGTACCACACACTACCATTTTTTTTTAATTTTTTTTAATATTTAGGATAATTTCTAGTTTAATTTTAATTTTTCTGAAAAATTAACTATTTTAATAATTGAAACGTCCACGTGGCATCCACAGGGTTTGATTTTTTTAAATAAAAAATTGACATGTAATATTAAAAAATTAATAAAAAATGATACGTGTACTGTTTGGCCGGAATTGGCACTTAACTAATCGTTTTTTTTTGCCGAAATTGGCACTAAAATGATCGCCGAACACAAATATTGACACTTAAGTGAACCGGTGAAAAAAATTGGCACTAAAGTGAGCGCCGTACACAAATATTGACACTTCTAATGTTCTTCTGCCCATTGCAGTCATATGAGCAGTTTGACCAATAGCTTTTCAAAATGACCGCAAGAGTGCCAATATTTGTGTATGACGCTCACTTTAGTGCCAATATTTTTTTTTGGATCACTTCAATGCCAATTTTTATAAAAAAATGATCATTTCAGTGCCAAATCCGACGTGGCTTGCGGAAATCATGACACGTGTCCCAATATGTTCTGACGTGACTTGTCGGAAATCATGACACGTGTAATATTGGCACTGAAATGATCGTTGTTGACAAAAATTAGCACTGAAGTGAGTGCCGTACATAAATATTGACACTTCTAGTATTCTTCTGCCTCAAAAGAAGATATGTGTCAGAAATGAACTCAAAGTTTAAAATATACAAAATGATAAGAGGTGAACTCTTAAAAAGCTATACGCTTATTCTCTTCTCACATGCCATGCTTTAACAAGTTCTTGCATGGGGTGACCAATTTCATGTAGTTTTGATTGTAGATAAAGTAGCATTGAATACGATTACTAATTCTATGACAAAAAAGAAAAAAAAGGAAAAAATCGACCACTTAAACTGTTGATTTTTTTCGTGTATTTTAGATAACTAGTAAAAGAGATAATACCACAAAAAGGAGAAAAGAAAAATTGACTGTGTTCCAATCAGGGCGTCTTCCACTCAGGGTAACTTCGGAGCCATGTCCATCAATCCATGGGTAGAGTCTGACTTGACGCACATGACTATGACAATTTGTGTGTACCTGTGGAGATTATGTTAGTGGTCTGTCCTAAGAACCAATTAATGTTGATACTCTAACATTAGTTGTGGATCAGGTTGTGTTGGAAAATCGACAATCAATATACTTAGGTAGTTATAATGTCTTACTAGAGACCACTTATGACTGAGTTTTGGGCACACTGCTAATATCTAGTGAACCTATATGGTCGCACACAATAGCGAACTGATTTAATATTTTCTCCGCGCCTTGATCTATTTAAGAAGTAAAGTTTAATTTATTCTCTTATTACGAATATCTATGCGATGGTGCGCGTTATGAGATAACGATTAAGCGCACGATTATGTGGACGGTTTAGAGGACGTCGTGGGCCTAGGCCATTATGTCGTGGGGCCCAAACCGTGAAATGTAGGGTTACGAGTAATAACCTTAGAGACGTCTCAGAGTGTGAATTATTATTATCTCGAAGGAGGAAAACAGAGAACAGTTCTCTGTTCAAGGCGATCGCGAGAGGCACTCCAAGATCTGATAGCTAGCACTTAGATCGTTGGAGATTGCAGTTCGTGTGTGTATTGTTGACACCTGATTTTTAACTATCTTTTATTTTAGTTTTTATTTCTAAAAATAATTAAAAATAGCAAAAAAGGTCAAAAAATTACAAAATAAACTTTGGAAGCCTTAGCCTAGCCTTAGGAACCAATTTTGAACAAAAAATATTTTTTGAATTTTTTAATGTTTTTTTTGGAATTTATTTAATTATAAAAATACCCAAAAAATAAAAAAATACCATTCGTGGTCAGAAAAATACACAAAAATATTCAATAATTTAGTTTTAATTTCCTCTTCAAGTGTGTTACTTTAAATCTCAAAAATTCGGCTCGGGTCACTATGTTCTTTCACAAACATAAACCCGAACCGAGCCTAAAAAATCCTTTTTGAGTCTTTTAGTTTTCAATTCTCACCTTGTGTAAGCTATGACATTGGATTCTAAATTCTTGAAATGCAATTTGGTCAATTTGCCCTCCAATTTGATCAATTTTAAACAAAAGGGCTTAATTGCACAAAAATCTTTCAATTTAGTCCCCGGTTTCACAAATGTTGAAATTAAATTTCATACTGGCATACCCATTGCAATTAAACACCTCTACCCTATGTTTTTCATCATGATGAATCCATTGGTGACCTCCATTTTGGCTAATTCGGTCTTTTGGGCCCTCGATTAAGCAGAAATCAATTTCGGATCCTAAGGGTAATTTGGGGTTTTCATTAAATTTCAACCAATTGATTCAAGAAAATACCCCAATTTGATAGAAAAAATGTCAAGGAGTCCGATTTTGCCATCAATTTTATGAAAATGGGTCGATTTGGGGTCCAATTTGGCGAAATTGGTCGAACCGGGCCGGTCGGGTCAGACCCGACCCGACCCGGTTCGACCGGGTCTGCAACATAGTTGCAGACCCACCATTGCCGGCGCAAAAACAAAAGAAAATGAGGGAAAGCGGTGAGTGGAGCCATGACATTTTTTTTAGGAAAGGTGGACGACAGTCGTGGGGACTGAGTGAAAGTCGACAATGGCGGGTGGACCGGTCGGCCATGAAAAGAAAAAAAAGGAAGAGAGGCCGAGTGTGGGGAAGCAGAGGGGCGATTCGGGGGAAGAGGGAGAGCAGGGCAGGAAAGAGAGAGCGGAGGGTTCGGAGAGGAAAGGGGGGGGACAAAAGGCGAGTTAGCCACCGTCGTCATCGCCATACATCTCCACCGACGCTGCGGAATCGCTGGGTAAGTTTTCGCCCCTGTTTGTGCTCTGTTTTTGGTCATCAAAACAGAGCTCCTCGGTCCGGCTCGATTTCGATCGAGTCGGACCAAAGCCGGAGGTACCCGATCTTCGCAACCGATCGTGTGGGATTACTCCATATCCACTTTGGCTCGGCATCTATCGTCTAGCTTCGACGAAGTCATTTTGACGACTTTCTGAGTATGCCCGCCATCTGTTCGACGGAATCCCTAAAGGCCCTCGCCGGAACCCGGAGCTGGAGATTGCTGGCCGAGGATAGTAGGACCTCATGGACCTCAGGTAAGTCCCTAAACTCTCTTTGAATGTGGTCCGGAGGTTTAGAATCGAGTTTGACGTAAAAAAATGTGTTAGCAAATAGATTGCCGGCGCCGGGACTGTGGATGTCCGGCCCGGCCTGTCTCCGGCGTCATTTTCGTCGTGTCTCGACTTTATTTTGGTGTTGAGGTGCTGAGGAGCTGAATGGCAAAGAATGGACCAGAAATCGCGAGGGATCGGGTGCTGTTTGCGTTTTTCCGGTGAGGATTCCGGCGACTTCGCCGGAATAATCACTGTTCCGGCGAAGCGCCGGCATCTTCACCGGTGGGGATGTCCCAGTTGACCGGTCAAATGCTGACGTGGCGTGCCACGTCAGCCGCCACGTCAGCATTGGCGGGCCCGGGCCGTGCAAAATAAGACCCAGATCCGACGGTGGAAGATGCGCCACGTGTCGCGATCTGGGATTTTTGGAAAATAAAAATGATTTTCGTAATTAATAAATGATTTTCGAAAAATAAAAATAAAATCAATCCGGTGGTCTAAATTTGGCCAAGTGGCTCTCCGCGGAGCGTCTGATCTTGTCTGAGATCGAACGCACCAAGACGCGCCACGTGTCCTAATCTGAGGCGTCCGATCGGGGCTCGTGGAACGACGCCGTTTCGCATGGAGGAGGCGGGCCGGGTTTGGGCTCCGGGTCTGGGTCGCGGATTTGGGCGTGGGCCGGGTCATCCGACCCGGTCCGGGTTTTTTTTTTTTTTTTTTTTTTTTTTTTTTTTTTTTTTTATTATTTTTTTATTTTTATTAATAAAAAAATTCAAAAATTAATAAAAAAAAATAGAAAATCATAGAAAATTCAAAAAAATTTGGAAAATTCAGAAAAATTCTAAAAAATTCCAAAAAATAGGAAATGGCCACATTCAACTGGCCATGACCTGTTTCGGGTCTTTTGACCCCCGGGCGTTCCAGAAATGACGGTTTTGCCCTTTCGGCAAACCGTCTTCCAAAAAAATTCTAAAAATTCTAGAAAAATCCCAAAAAATAGGAAATGGCCACAATCAATTGGCCAAGGCTCATCCCGGGTGTTTTGAACCCGATCATTCTTAAAAATGACGGTTTCGCCCTTTGGGCGAATCGTCTTCCAAAAATTGACGATTTTGCCTTCCGGGCTAAATCGTCTCCAAATCTTCCCATTTTACCCCGGTCTGAAATCACACCTTCCCTAAGCCCTTATGGTTATACTAGGAAGCCATTGATCTGAATTGATGTGCATTGAAGTGATTTATTTATGTACTTGATTGCGCTTTCATTTAAATTGATTGTGATTGATAGGAACAGTCTTCCAATCTGCATGAAACCCTGAATTAAGCCTACATCATCTAAAATTGTGCCTGCATGAGCTCTTAGTCAGGAAAATCACTCGCGTTAGGCACCGAAAGGGCGTTGGCAATGACATCAGCGTAACCAAGTCCCCGAACCCAAAATCTCTAGTTCCGCAGAATTGATCGATCTCTCCCAATCGACCAGTAAGGTTTCCGGTCTACCCTCCAAGAAAGACCGGTGGCGACTCCAAATGCATGCACAATTTGCACATGCCACCACGACCACACTGAAGGTCGAAAGCGATCGACTCTTATCGTCGAAGAATACTCCCGCCGCGATTTGGTATGGGCCTGGGAGGGCTCGCGCCGATCCAAGACCCGTGATCGGTAATCCATTAGCCGCGTCCGCTTCCGGACGGGTCGCGACAGCTGGCGACTCCACTGGGGACTTCTGTTCTAGAACCTATGGTTCTAGACCCCAAGTGGACTTAGGCCGTAATTAAAACGCTGAGTGATATTTCTAACCCTGCAGGCGCTCTTGAAGGTGAGGTAAGTCCGCTTATGATAGGTGTTATATGTTTTTGCAGATTGGAGTAATAAGGGGTGTAGTCCGTGATTAACATTGTCTTATGCAGGTTGGCGTAGGAATGTATGTTGTGTGGATGATTTGAAGCGCTGATTGATAAACTGTTGTGCATGACTTGCATCGCGATGATCACGACACATGGACACACACAACCGCGCCTAAAACCCCGGGCGCCGCCTTTAGGAACACAATAGGAGGAATTGAAAATGGAATCTCCGTGAGGAAAAACACGGGGTAATCCACTTTTCAATTCCGCTCACTTCGAACTATGGATCGAGTCCCAATGCAACGATAGCTGTGCAATGGAATCGGCTCTTCCCAGAACTCGAGGTGGGAACCTTAACCTTAGGTGCCAAACCCTCTGATTTTTAGAAGTTTACCATCACTTGTTTCATGCGCATGTCTTTGGGCGGTTGGTACACCTAAAACCGCACATAAGTCGACGAGTTTGGTTGGTAAGACTCTCTATACCTCGAATCTATTACAGTTCATATAAATATAGGCATTTCATTCATTGCATTCTGGTGATTAGATTAAATGCCATTTCAAGGATAGATGTGTGTGTTTTTCCCAAACGTCCTTGATAGAAGACGAAGAGGATGATATCCCATGACAAGCACCGAGTGAGCAACAAAGGAGCCTACTATGGACATTATTGAGATATCGTCCAATGAAGATGACGGGTTGGGGCAAGTGATCCGGAAGTCACAGATCGAGCTTGGGGCATCCTTAAACGTTAGGGTCACATTCCTTTGTTTAATTTTCCATTACTAGTCCTCTTGTATAGGGTTTATTTTTATCGAGGCTTTCTCTATCTCACCCCTTGAAGTGATTGTATTAGGGATCTATTGGTGTATACATTTAGATGAAACTTGGTTGCTTTTCTTTTGACAGGTCATGGGAATGTGATAGTGGCATTTTCTCTAATCATCCGAATACTCCCAAGTCAAGTTTATAATTCCTTTAGAGGAAATTAAAATTGGAAATCCTGCACGACCTTTTTGGTCGTATAGGGTAATCCAACCCCAATTTCGCTAGAAGGAATTATACACTTGAATTGGTCCATGCATGTTTTACGTCGCTGGTAATCCACGATAATTGATCGAGAACATCGGCGTTGTTTTGAATTTAATGACAAGATAGATGTCCAAATTACTCTTGTTCTTAACAAAACGGCCTTGATTTGGATGCCGTATCTTCAATTAAGTTTAAAACACGTTATTATGCCTCGCACTTTTGAGTAATTCGTTCCTCTCGAAATTGATCAAAAGCGATTATTGTGAATTACATTCCTTTCAATAGTATGCTTTCTTTCGAGGAATATTGATAAAAACTTTTCGCGCAAGATTAAAACCCTTGTAAAAGTTCTTGTCCTTATTAATCATGGGCAAGCATAGGATTGAAAGGGGTTTTTGATTTCTTTTTCAAATTATCCCTTCTGATTCTGTCTTTTTATTTGCAGGTAAAAAAATAGGTAATAGAGAGAAATCTTTTCCTGGACAAGTCTAAGGCTATTATCTCATCTGATCATGAGCGAGTTATAAAATCAGGACATATTTGCTCGGCTTATTGATATTATGGTCCGGCTCACCCAAGTCGAAGATGTTCGGATGCTCGAAGAAATGAACCATACAGAAGTTAAAACACACACACAAGAACTTTCATTTATTTTGCTCAGCGGAGGGTTTTCAGAAGCAGGTCATACAATTCGGGGCGGAAAAGTAAAGCCAAAGTGAGCCCTAATTAACGACACAAAGGAGCCCAACTGACCCTCCATGTTGTTAATGCTCTGCCCGTACTCACGACTCCGCATGTCCTGGTCCGCGAGCTTGAGGAAAAGGTTTCTGCATTCTCCCTTAACCTCAGTGACCTTGACCTCGTGTTCTTCGGTGATTATTTCCAAGTCCCGAACTAATCCATTCCCGTGAGCTATGTCTGCGGTTATTTTGTCAAGCCGTTCTTCCTGCCAGTCGCTTTGCAGCCTCAATAGGACATTGTGGCGGTCGTGCTCGCCAGCGGTCAGGGATAGGGCCAATTGATCCACCAGTTTTCTCCTCTCGCGAAGCAACGTCGCGACCCTCTCATTGGCAAACTCGACGGCCTTTTTGTGACTATCGGCCAAATAGTTGGTCAGCACCAAATGATCAGACCGATCCTGGTAACGAGCCCGCAAGACGCGAGCCACGAGAACCTCCCGATCAGCAACACGGTAGGCCTCTAAGGAGTGTGCAAAGAGGGTCGGGAAAGTTCTATATTCCCTCCCCAGCGTAGTACCTTCGAGGGAAGTGGTATCTAAGTCCTCGAGCAGGACACGGATTTCATCCGCGGTTGCAGAATGATCGGTTATGTGCGCGTAACCGCGACCCAGTAGGTTATAAAGCTTTTCCCACTGGGCCAAGACATCAGTTGAAAAAGTGCGTACGGGAGAGGAGGCCATTTGCGTTGGGTTGGCTTGAGAATAAGACGAGTTTAACAGAGAGATTAGAAGGAAGAAGCTGATTATGCGAAAACGTTAACCTTCCATACATTAATTCCTCATTTTATAGCAACTCGAGGATGATGAAGGGTCTCAGTAATAATGCTGGTGGAGCCCAGTTAGGGGGTAAAGCAGGAGGTCCCCTCACGAGAACCATTGGATTCGTTTCGGTCCGTGATTTTCGGCTCATCAATTAAAAGATGTAAAAGATTTGTCGGGATCACCATTATTAGAGTTAGGTGGGAGGAAAGCGCAACTATCGAAGAGAGCCCTAACAGGGTTTGGCAGTCCCATCACGTTGAAAAGCTAAGCGAGAAATTCAAGGTCTTGAGGGGGAACGTTTGCCTAATGATGCTTGAGGAGCGTCTCCTGAACATGCAAAGTCACTCGAAGAAAACTTTATACGGAGTGAGCATACAGGAAAGAGTAGAGATCTGAGTGGGCAAGAACCAATCAAACATTTCTCAATCCAACATATTTGAGAGGTTACTGTCAGCTGCTAGAGGCGACTGACTCAAAAATCTCAGAAATTGAACCACAGAGGGATCTCGAAGATTCCAAGATCAAGTCTAACGCCAAAACCATGGAGCCCAACACTTCTGGCAACGGAAATCAAGATCACAGCGACGACGACAACGACATACACAATGCTCAACTCGGGAAAAGAAGACGTCCTCACCAATACTCTCAGGAGGAAACCCAAATGCTGGAAACCCTTTTCAGTAAAAGCCATTACATGAAAAAGAAGTGGAGAATTGAATTGAGTCGGGAGTTGGGGATTAATCAGTCGAGGATCCAGTTTTGGTTTCAAAATAGGAGATCCAAATCGAGGGCTCAACGCAAACGTCAGGTGGTCGAGATTTTAAAGGAAGAAAACCAAAAGCTGCGAACAGAAAACATGAGGTATGAAAAAGCTCTCAATATTACCGTTTGCCCTCATTGCGATAACCTCGTCGCCCTCGGTAAGATATTCCCCGATAAGCCTCACGCGATGATTGAAGACGTTCATTTACCACCCTACTCCCTCGGGGCATCTCCTGCTCAACCAGATTTTGCCGGAGTCACGCATGAGCAGGATGATCCTACAAAGATGATACAAATGCCTCCTGGGGGATGGGATTTGCATCGCTTTGATTGGAGTTATAGTTTCAAGGAGCTGGACGTTACCGCCGACCAGCTCAAAGCATATCAGCCTCATGCACAACAATTTTCGATAGGGTCGGGTCCTGCTGGAGATGAGTTAATCAGTCGTCAAGCCATCGATGCACTTTTGGGCCACGATAAGAGGAGGTTCGCTTGGCCCCCTGAACTGCATTCCAGATTCCTAGACGTGGTTCACCAAATGGGGATCGACTCAGCAACTCCGACGCGCATGTTTAAGGCCATGAATGTACCGGGGCTCAGTAAGGAGCTGGTCAGGAATCACCTTGCTGCCTACAGAAAGCTATTAAAACAACGTCGAGCGGAGCTAAACCGGGAGGAATCCGTCTCGAGCTCAAAAGCTAGGGGGGACCGCCATTGTAATGCTCAGGCATCAAGAGGTACCCGGCCAAATCTAAGCATCAATCAAGCTAGCAACCCGACCACCGGCAAACTGAAAGTTGATCAGAATGTCCTCCCAGGCCATTTCAACACTTCTCAAGAGCGCGTGTCACAAGTACAGCGAGTGCGCACTCCTCCATTCGAGCAACAGTCGGCTGGTGCTCTGCCTGCCGCTGGTCAACCCACGACAGACGATTTCTTCGATGAGGGGCTCGATGCCTTGTTCAATCAGTGGGAAGCTGGCATGCTTGGACAGCCGTGATCTAGCACTTGACTCGGGGCACGATGGGTCGGTCACCACGAACACCCATAGAAAGAAGAGCATGTTCACGAGTAGATCACTCATTTTATCCGTTGTGAAGTTCCTACGGGAACATTTTTCTGTAATGACTATAGTTAATTCTATATTAAAACCAACGCTATCGACGAACATCGTCACGCTCAGTTGTGATGATCCCTTGTTAGATTAAGTCTGAAAGCAGAGACGGTCTTTAAAATTTTGAGTGGCCACGAACTCATTCGTCACCAAGCGCCCGGGAGGCTGAAATGAAGAGTAACAGCATGCACAGGGAAAATGCCACTTTCGTTTGAACGATGAAAAGGGGTTGAGAGAAGATCACAGCGTTAATGGAGCTAAATGAATTAAACGGAGTCGTTAATTGCGGGCCCACCGCTGCTCCCCATGTTCTCGGGCCTAGCAAATCATAAAAGGCGCCGAAAGATTGTAGACCCACCACTTTGAAGACTGAACTAGGGGACGAGCGCAATACTCGATGAAACCGAATCAATGCAAGAGAGTTTGTGATCCTGTCACGAGGAAAAAGAAAGGGGAATACAGACGATGAGTAATTACAGGGTCTCGGGAGGAGCGCTTGCTTGCTGGTCTTCATATGCAGCCTGAAGGATGGTTCTAGGACACGCACAATCACTTGAGAAAATTTCTAGAGTGAGCAAACACGTAAGAGCGAATAGAGAAAGCTGAGTGAACTAGATCAGCCCGAGATACTCCGATCCATCATGTTTAAAAGCTATTCCCATCTGCTAGAAACGCCCGACCTAGACATTTCTGAGCATGAACTGCTGGGAGACTTTGAAGATCCTGGAGCTGAATCCTGCCCGAAGGCCGTGGAGACTGACTCCTCCAGCGATGAAATTCTAGGTTTCAGCTACGAAGAAGGAATATACAATGATGACCGGAGTAGGAAAAGGAAGCAACTACAACGCCACACTCCAGGCCAAATCCGAGAGCTCGAAGCTTTCTTCAATGAATGCCCCACTCCAAGTAGACAACAGAAAATGGAGTTGAGCCGAAAAATAGGATTGGAGCTTTCGAAGGTCAAGTTTTGGCTCGCCAACAAACGAACCCGGGTGAAACAGCAATACGCAGACCATGAGTTACTGGTCCTGAAGGAGGAGAATGAGAAGCTTCAAGCTGAAAGCGCGAGATATAAGGAAGCTCTGACCAATGCCACCTGCCTTAATTGTGGTAATCCTGTTGTCCTCGGCGAGGTGTTCCTCGATGAACCGTCCCTGTTGACGAATAACGCTCAGCTGTTACCGTATTCTCCACAGCATTTTCCGACACAGCCAGATACCGCCGGAGATCTGCATGAGCAAGTCAACACCATAGGATCAACACCAACATCCTCTGAGAAATGGGATATGAATCATCACAGGGGGAGTTCTCTCAATGACGAACTCGCTGTCGCAGCCAGCCAATCTAAAGTCGGTGAGTCCCTCCCTGGACAACTTTTGAAACGACTAGATCCCGTAGAGAATAGCTACCGAAGTATTGACGATATTTTGGGTGATAAGAGAACAAGGTTTTACTGGACCTATGAACTTCACACCAAATTTGTTGATGCAATTCGAGAGCTGGGAGTTGATTCGGCTAGCCCACTACGCTTACTCGAGATTATGAATGTGCCGGGGCTCTCTAGAATTAACGTTGAGTCTCACCTCAAGTACTATAGGAGATTGCTAAGGGATGGAAGGATAGCGTTAAACCATCATAAAGCCAGTTGGAGCTCAAGTGCTGGGCAGAGTTACAACCATGATGATTGGAGAGCCAAGAGCACCCAACCGTGTTTCAGCAATGACGGGACCGGCAGCCGTGTCAGCGACTCCTCTGACCCAAATCAGAATGCTCCGCCGAGCTATCACAATACTCCTCAAGAGTATATGCCACAGTTCCAGCACATAGAGATTCCTCAGTTTGAGCGCGAATCAGTCATTAATGCTGTCCCTGAAGCGGATCTGGCATTGGTAGAGAGTGCACATATGAACCTGCCGGTCGTTGGAGGAAATTCCAATTCGAGGGGTCAAATTGCTCACGGCAAGAGCAAAGAGAGGAATCCTTCGCCCGCAGTCGACGACACCCAATCTGGGCACCAAGGGCTAGAAGGAACAGGTGATTTCCGTGAGGAGGAGCTGGACACTTGGATCAATACTCTTCAGGAATGTATGTCTCGACCCCAACAGGGCAATGATGAAGGTTCCAGCTCAAAGACTCCAGTTCCTCACAATGAAGGCGATGAAGGAAATCTGCCCCCAACAATTGTTGATACCCAACTTGAACATCAATGGCTCGAAGACCCGAGCAATTTCCTTGGCGATGAGTTCAATATTTGGCTCGATCAATTTGGAGCCGGAGGGCCATCGCAGTGGTGACGCAAGGCCGGTGATCAAACGTCTGATGCAAGGCATGGCTACTCGATGAAAAATGCTTAGAGGAAAGGGGTTGAATACTCCTGTTGAATACGTTGTTGATCGCACTGTAAGGTTCCCACGGGAACATCTTTCATTAATATCTAGAACTAATTGCGCGTGAGTGTCAACATCACCCTTTGAGCATCTTCAAGCCGAGAGCCGTGGATTAATCACTTAATCCGTGGAGCAAGTTCCATGAACAATGACTATCACCCGCGGAGCATAATGGGATCCACCACTTCAATACGAAATACGTTTGGCCGCGAAGCCACCTATTTGGTAAAACGATGTATCGTTCCTAAACGATCTTCAATCGAATACCGAAGTAATGTCTCCTTTCTTTCCCTTCTCAGGTGATAAACGTGGATAAATCACTCAATGAGCCATCTGTTCAAATAACAGAACAGACGTTGCCCAACCGGGGGCAGCTGAACCATTGATGTTGCAAATATTCCAAGCATGGATAGGCGGATTTGATAGACGTTGTTCATATCAATACGCAACGTCAGAACGGGATGAGAACCAAGAGTAAAGTTGTATCGTCCCAACTTGTCTCGAATTTGGGAATATGAATTGACACTTATTGTTTATCCTTGACAGGGGAGTCGCCTTGCAGAGGAACAAGTTTTTACATCCCATGTACTACTCGTCAGAGTACATGACCAAGGGTAGGATGTATCGTTTCGATTTTTGAAAAATTCGTGAACCTACAATGATATGCTTTCTTTACATTTGCAGGGGTCTGCAGCCGCAACATGTAGGTAAGTATCCCTTTCCCAGTTAGCTGGAGATAAAGAATGTTAAAATCCTTTCAGCCGTCATGAAAATTATCCAATGCATCGATGTTCATGATCTAAATCGGGAGGTCGCCCAAAGCATGAATAAAACATGCACGATACATCACAAAATCCCATCGATGGATAAATTTTGGGAAAGAAAGAAATGAATTTTTCCAAATATGATTATTTGTCAAATCATTCAAAAGGAAGTTTACTCAAAAGAGAGGCGAGCCCAATCCAAACACATCCTACATACACTTGAGAGACGAGGGAAGTGAATCGGATAGCAAAATCTGTACCTACGGAGGTAGGGACCATTCGCAGCGATTACATGGATTGGGACGACGGAGGCGTTCGTTTCATATTCCCAAATACTACAGGTGACCATTGATAACCCATTTGAACGGAGGTTTTTCATTATCAGCCCTGTCGAGAACCACCCCACATCGGGGCAGAATAGAAGTAAGTCCAACAGCATCAGGAGGAAATGGTTAGAAATTTTCTTGCTCGGACTAACATTAATCTTTGTGTGTTGTTTATATGGTAATCCAAGTGCCATAGGATGATGATAAGCATTCATTTCTCTATCACACACACCGAATCCTTTGCATAGCCAAGTTGAGCCTGCAAAATCATTTCATAAACCCGTTGGTGATCATTGCACTTTCCAAGACGGATGCAGCATCACTTTAGAAACGGAAGAGCTCAAGACTAAGGGATTACAAAGAAATCCCTGGGTTTATGATAAAAACATGTTTAGACTTTCGATCATATGTCTAAAGTGATCTCCTCAAGAAGAAAAAAATAGGATTTCAAAAATGAATGAGAAAAATCCACGGCATTAAGAAAAAGCAAAGTGCCTGGTAAAAGCAAGGCTGATGCCCGTGCAAGCTGTTTGATTGACCCACAATAAAGTCTAGATGGGAAAAGAGGAAATCCCCGAAGGAGCCAAATTCCGAAAAGGCTGCTCGCCAAATGGTGTCAAGCGCAAAATAAAGGCGCAAAAGAGAAATGACAGGTAGCAAATCCGCAATGATCACCAATGTCAAACTCTCCAAGAATTCTGGGCCAAAAACAAGCCTTTTTCGGTCCCCAATCCTACCAACATCATAACCCTGAAGTCTTCTCTGACTAAGACACTTGGGTTAACATATAGCTTAGCTCGAAGAAGTATGAGCAAGACAATTTCTTTCTCATTTTGCAGGGTTCTTGACTTGTAAACCCGAAGCAGATGATGAAAATTTTCATTCAATGGCCTCGACTCCAAAGCGGGTCCCCCTTGAAAACCAATATCCAAGCCCAACATTACGGTCCCGTGGAAGACCTCCCGACCGATCAAGATGTATGCGCTGCGAATGATCCTAAAACCGAGGCACAGGTTAGTAGGAAGTTGAGCACATTCATTACAAAAGACCATTATCACAAAGCGGTGAGGAGCCCTCTTGGATGAGAAATTCTCCAATAGATGTTTTGAACAAACTCTTTTTGGAAATTTCAAATTGTTTGATCCAGATTTTTCGTGCAAGAGATTTGTGATCACATTTGCATGTTGCAAGAATGTTTTGGATAGCCTTCGGCATCAAAATGCACATTTCATAATTAAAACTTAAGTAATACGGTTTTGTCAAATGGACAGCCGTGGTCTTTCCAAAGATTACTAACGTTTTCTTGGTGAAGAAAATTCTTTCAGGCTCAAACTTCTGCAGGATACCTGAAGAACCCAGCTCCCAGAATGTCGCCTCAACAGACTCAAGCAGTCTCATCGGACGTGGAGAACCCCCGTCATGAGATCCCTTTTCAAAGCAAAACTATGGTAGAAACCGCCTGAAGGGTCAACACAATGGTAGAAACCGCCTGAAGGGTCAACTTAAGGTAGAAACCGCCTGAAGGGTCAACACAATGGTAGAAACCGCCTGAAGGGTCAACTTAAGGTAGAAACCGCCTGAAGGGTCAACACAAAGGTAGAAACCGCCTGAAGGGTCAACACAATGGTAGAAACCGCCTGAAGGGTCAACTTAAGGTAGAAACCGCCTGAAGGGTCAACACAATGGTAGAAACCGCCTGAAGGGTCAACTTAAGGTAGAAACCGCCTGGAGGGTCAACACAATGGTAGAAACCGCCTGAAGGGTCAACTTAAGGTAGAAACCGCCTGAAGGGTCAAACCATAGTAGAAACCGCCTGAAGGGTCAACTCATGGTAGAAACCGCCATAAGGGTCAATTCATTGGTAGAAACCGCCATAAGGGTCAACTCATTGATAAATATCGCAGTAAGGATCAACACAAAGGTCTGATCCACCATACGGATCAAAATCCTTGGCAAATCCCAAAGCGTGGGATGCGCCTTCCTTAGGTTCCTACCAGTTAGGAATCCCATCATGGTATGACCTACCATACAGGTCAGAGCTTAATCTCCCTAGGGTATTCTGAATGACGAGTCCTAGGCATCTTCTTGAAAGTCGTCGCAACCGGCAGCATCCGACAGGTGAGCTTTAGGTAAGTCTCTCTCACTCCGGCCCATGTTTGAATTGCAAGAGTAAACCGGTGATTAATTTGAGCATTCATCAAAAGACTTAAGGGTCCGATGCCATAGCATTTCTTCTCTCATTTTTCCAGTCGAGTCGGTTAAGATTCAGGCGTCATTTTGTCTTTGAGAGCAACCTCTGACGAGCTCACTCTCAAAGAGGGGCAGCTGTTGACACCTGATTTTTAACTATCTTTTATTTTAGTTTTTATTTCTAAAAATAATTAAAAATAGCAAAAAAGGTCAAAAAATTACAAAATAAACTTTGGAAGCCTTAGCCTAGCCTTAGGAACCAATTTTGAACAAAAAATATTTTTTGAATTTTTTAATGTTTTTTTTGGAATTTATTTAATTATAAAAATACCCAAAAAATAAAAAAATACCATTCGTGGTCAGAAAAATACACAAAAATATTCAATAATTTAGTTTTAATTTCCTCTTCAAGTGTGTTACTTTAAATCTCAAAAATTCGGCTCGGGTCACTATGTTCTTTCACAAACATAAACCCGAACCGAGCCTAAAAAATCCTTTTTGAGTCTTTTAGTTTTCAATTCTCACCTTGTGTAAGCTATGACATTGGATTCTAAATTCTTGAAATGCAATTTGGTCAATTTGCCCTCCAATTTGATCAATTTTAAACAAAAGGGCTTAATTGCACAAAAATCTTTCAATTTAGTCCCCGGTTTCACAAATGTTGAAATTAAATTTCATACTGGCATACCCATTGCAATTAAACACCTCTACCCTATGTTTTTCATCATGATGAATCCATTGGTGACCTCCATTTTGGCTAATTCGGTCTTTTGGGCCCTCGATTAAGCAGAAATCAATTTCGGATCCTAAGGGTAATTTGGGGTTTTCATTAAATTTCAACCAATTGATTCAAGAAAATACCCCAATTTGATAGAAAAAATGTCAAGGAGTCCGATTTTGCCATCAATTTTATGAAAATGGGTCGATTTGGGGTCCAATTTGGCGAAATTGGTCGAACCGGGCCGGTCGGGTCAGACCCGACCCGACCCGGTTCGACCGGGTCTGCAACATAGTTGCAGACCCACCATTGCCGGCGCAAAAACAAAAGAAAATGAGGGAAAGCGGTGAGTGGAGCCATGACATTTTTTTTAGGAAAGGTGGACGACAGTCGTGGGGACTGAGTGAAAGTCGACAATGGCGGGTGGACCGGTCGGCCATGAAAAGAAAAAAAAGGAAGAGAGGCCGAGTGTGGGGAAGCAGAGGGGCGATTCGGGGGAAGAGGGAGAGCAGGGCAGGAAAGAGAGAGCGGAGGGTTCGGAGAGGAAAGGGGGGGGACAAAAGGCGAGTTAGCCACCGTCGTCATCGCCATACATCTCCACCGACGCTGCGGAATCGCTGGGTAAGTTTTCGCCCCTGTTTGTGCTCTGTTTTTGGTCATCAAAACAGAGCTCCTCGGTCCGGCTCGATTTCGATCGAGTCGGACCAAAGCCGGAGGTACCCGATCTTCGCAACCGATCGTGTGGGATTACTCCATATCCACTTTGGCTCGGCATCTATCGTCTAGCTTCGACGAAGTCATTTTGACGACTTTCTGAGTATGCCCGCCATCTGTTCGACGGAATCCCTAAAGGCCCTCGCCGGAACCCGGAGCTGGAGATTGCTGGCCGAGGATAGTAGGACCTCATGGACCTCAGGTAAGTCCCTAAACTCTCTTTGAATGTGGTCCGGAGGTTTAGAATCGAGTTTGACGTAAAAAAATGTGTTAGCAAATAGATTGCCGGCGCCGGGACTGTGGATGTCCGGCCCGGCCTGTCTCCGGCGTCATTTTCGTCGTGTCTCGACTTTATTTTGGTGTTGAGGTGCTGAGGAGCTGAATGGCAAAGAATGGACCAGAAATCGCGAGGGATCGGGTGCTGTTTGCGTTTTTCCGGTGAGGATTCCGGCGACTTCGCCGGAATAATCACTGTTCCGGCGAAGCGCCGGCATCTTCACCGGTGGGGATGTCCCAGTTGACCGGTCAAATGCTGACGTGGCGTGCCACGTCAGCCGCCACGTCAGCATTGGCGGGCCCGGGCCGTGCAAAATAAGACCCAGATCCGACGGTGGAAGATGCGCCACGTGTCGCGATCTGGGATTTTTGGAAAATAAAAATGATTTTCGTAATTAATAAATGATTTTCGAAAAATAAAAATAAAATCAATCCGGTGGTCTAAATTTGGCCAAGTGGCTCTCCGCGGAGCGTCTGATCTTGTCTGAGATCGAACGCACCAAGACGCGCCACGTGTCCTAATCTGAGGCGTCCGATCGGGGCTCGTGGAACGACGCCGTTTCGCATGGAGGAGGCGGGCCGGGTTTGGGCTCCGGGTCTGGGTCGCGGATTTGGGCGTGGGCCGGGTCATCCGACCCGGTCCGGGTTTTTTTTTTTTTTTTTTTTTTTTTTTTTTTTATTATTTTTTTATTTTTATTAATAAAAAAATTCAAAAATTAATAAAAAAAAATAGAAAATCATAGAAAATTCAAAAAAATTTGGAAAATTCAGAAAAATTCTAAAAAATTCCAAAAAATAGGAAATGGCCACATTCAACTGGCCATGACCTGTTTCGGGTCTTTTGACCCCCGGGCGTTCCAGAAATGACGGTTTTGCCCTTTCGGCAAACCGTCTTCCAAAAAAATTCTAAAAATTCTAGAAAAATCCCAAAAAATAGGAAATGGCCACAATCAATTGGCCAAGGCTCATCCCGGGTGTTTTGAACCCGATCATTCTTAAAAATGACGGTTTCGCCCTTTGGGCGAATCGTCTTCCAAAAATTGACGATTTTGCCTTCCGGGCTAAATCGTCTCCAAATCTTCCCATTTTACCCCGGTCTGAAATCACACCTTCCCTAAGCCCTTATGGTTATACTAGGAAGCCATTGATCTGAATTGATGTGCATTGAAGTGATTTATTTATGTACTTGATTGCGCTTTCATTTAAATTGATTGTGATTGATAGGAACAGTCTTCCAATCTGCATGAAACCCTGAATTAAGCCTACATCATCTAAAATTGTGCCTGCATGAGCTCTTAGTCAGGAAAATCACTCGCGTTAGGCACCGAAAGGGCGTTGGCAATGACATCAGCGTAACCAAGTCCCCGAACCCAAAATCTCTAGTTCCGCAGAATTGATCGATCTCTCCCAATCGACCAGTAAGGTTTCCGGTCTACCCTCCAAGAAAGACCGGTGGCGACTCCAAATGCATGCACAATTTGCACATGCCACCACGACCACACTGAAGGTCGAAAGCGATCGACTCTTATCGTCGAAGAATACTCCCGCCGCGATTTGGTATGGGCCTGGGAGGGCTCGCGCCGATCCAAGACCCGTGATCGGTAATCCATTAGCCGCGTCCGCTTCCGGACGGGTCGCGACATGTATATACCGGTAGAGGCGCAACACTTGGGGCGCTAATCTAGACACAATCGATTTTTGATTCATCTCTAATCTGTGAAAGGTACACCTTAAATATATTTCGATTTCGATATACACATGAATCTTGTGTTAGGGTTTCGTTCCGCTACAGTTTTATGATATATGAAACCCTTCAGTAGTATCAGAGCTGCTTGTGTTATATCGAAGTTGAATAGGAAACCCTAAATATCGATACATGTGATGTATGCCTAGAGTAATTCTTAATTAGGGTTAGATGAATTGAGAATATGAATTGATATGATCAATTCGAGTAATCTCACATTGAAACGAACTTGAATTCCCGCAATGATGTGGATTAATGTGATTGATCCGGAGGTGTTCTGTTAAGAAAATAGAATTACGAATTCTATTTAGGGTTCTGAGAAAGAACAAAACATGAACGACCTTAGGGCCGGTTTAGTTGAAATCGCTCGCCTTAGTGTCGCGACCCGTCCGAAAGCGGACGCGGCTAATGGATTACCGATCGCGGGCCTTGGATCGGCGCGGGTCCTCCCAGGCCTATACCAAATCGCGGCGGGAGTATTTTTCAGAAGGATTCGACGATAAGAGTCGATCGCTTTCGACCTTAGTGTGGTCGTGGTGGCATGTGCAACTTGTGCATGCATTTGGAGTCGCCACCGGTCTTTCTTGGAGGGTAGACCGGAAACCTTACTGATCGATTGGGAGAGATCGATCAGTTCTACGGAACCAGAGTTTTTGGGTTCGGGGACTTGGTTACGCTGGTGTCGTTACCAACGCCCTTTCGGTATCTAACGCGAGTGATTTTCCTAACTAGGTTTTCATGCAGGCGCAATTTTGGGTGAGGTAAGTCTGATTTTGCACATTAACCAGTTTAACATGCTCACGTAATCATAATAAATAAATAGATGTCAATCACATAAACATCTATCCTACGTGGTGATCACGGAATTATGATTTAATGGGTCTCGAGCCAATGAGACCACATTTAATCATTTTAATATTTTAATAACGGAGAGCCGCTCTTCGCTTCTTCTTGGTTTCTTGAACTCTTCAAGAATTGGGCCCCAAAGAGCTCGCCGACTTAAAAGGCTCCCCCACGTAATCCTCGTAGCATTTACATCAACAATTGACTATGCTAAAAATAAAGATTACATGAAAAATAAAAGGAGTACGCAGCCTCCATTTAATAATTACAACCCCAAATATATAAATAATCATCATACATTCATATATACATCAATCACATTGATTAGGGATTTTTCCATGATCACCACCCTTCCACGTAAGTAATAAATTCACAATTTAAAATTTAGGAATGCACAATAAAAATTCTACGTTGAATCATATTCAGAATTTTTATGTAAAATAAGATAGCCATAAATTTTCGATTCAAAATTGATTTAGTCTCAATTTTTGCTACGTTGATTAATTTATCATATAAAATAATCAACCTCCATTAGCCATGTAAGACGAACAATTCGTTAATACATATTGGCCATAGTATTGCAAAAATTGCAAAAAATCAATTAAATGCACGAAAACACCTAAGGATTGGCTCTGATACCACTGTTGGGATCCACGTAACACGTAGCGGAAATAAATAACAACCCATACATGTATCTCCAGAGGCGTACTTCGTGCATTTCAATCGAAAAAAATCACAAAGTCTCAAAGGGAGTAAATAGATTACCTCTCGTAGCGTGCTTGAACGGAGGTGTCGGTTCGATGTTCTTCGATCTCAGCCTCCACAAGTGTTAGGCATCTAGTTCGGACGCACAACCAATTGACGAACGGGGAGACGACTAATAACTCCACAACAATTGTGCTAGCAATATGCGGAATCAATATTCCGAACTTAGTATATTTTGCTCACTCAAGATTATGAGAATATAGAGAGTGTTTGTGTTCTTCTCTCTAAGCTCTCAAAAATTTGCACACTCTACAAAATGTCTCCCCCTCCCAACCTCAAAACTCTTGCCATCCTTTTATAGCCAAAAATACCTTCCAATAAATTGTATTTAAAAATAGCACTAACAATTATAAATTCTATCTAAAAATAGCACTCACAAATAAATGACATTTAAAAATAGCACTAACAATAGCACTCACAATTTATAATACAAAAATGCTATTTAAAAATAGCACTAACAATAGCACTCACAATTTATAATACAAAAATGCTATTTAAAAATAGCACTAACAATTATAAATTCTATCTAATAATAGCACTCACAATTTATGATAAATAAATGCCATTTAAAAATATCACTAACAATAGCACTCACAATTTATGATAAATAAATGTCATTTAAAAATAGCACTAACAATAGCACTCACAATTTATAATACAAAAAATGCTATTTAAAAATAGCACTAGCAATAGCACTCAATACAAAAATGCTAAAAAAAAAGGCACTAACAAAGGTGTTAAAAATAATAACCATTATTATTATTACAAGAGTTAAAGAGGTTACCAAACAGTACAAATATGCATAACGTATAAATATGTATGACGTATAAATACGTAGAGCATACGTATACATCCGTGAAACCGGGGACTAATTGAAAGAAAAATGTGCAATTAAGCCCTTTTGGTAAAAATTGATTAAATTGGAGGGCAAATTGACCTAATTGCACTTTAAGACTTTAGAATCCAATGTCATAGCTTATAAAAAGTGAGAATTGAAAACTAAAAGACTCGAAAATGATTTTTTTTTTAGGCTCGGTTCGGGTTTATGTTTGTGAAGGAACATAGTGACCCGAGCCGAATTTTTGAGATTTAAAGTGACACACTTGAAGAGAAAATTAAAAAAAAATTATCGAATATTTTTGGGTATTTTTCTGACCACGAATGGTATTTTTCTGATTTTTTGGGTATTTTTATAATTAAATAAACTCGAAAAATATTAAAAATACCGATAAATATTTTTTGTTCAAAATTGGTTCCTAAGGTTAAACCAAGGCTTCCAAAGTTGATTTTGTGATTTTATGACCTTTTTTGATATTTTTAATTAATTTTAAAGAATAAAAATCACAATAATAAATGGTAAAAAAATCAGGTGTCAACAGCTGCCCCTCTTTGAGAGGAATCTCGTTAGAGGTTTCTCTCAAAGATAAGGTGCCACCTGATTCCTAACCGACTCAACTGGGAAAATAAGAGAAGAAATGTTATGACATCGGATCCTTAAGCCTATTGATAAAAGCTCAAATCAATCCCCGGTTTGCTCTAACAATTTGAACATGGGCCGGAGTGAGAGAGGCTTACCTGAAGCTCACCTGTCGGATGCTGCCGGTTGCGGCGACTTTCAAGAAGATGCCTAGGACTCGTCATTCAGAATATCCTAGGGAGATTAAGCTCTGACCTGTATGGTAGGTCATACCATGATGGGATTCCTAACTTGTAGGAACCTAAGGAAGGCGCATCCCACGCTTTGGGTTTTGCCAAGGATTTTGATCCGTATGGTGGATCGGACCTTTGTGTTGGTCCTTAAGGCGGTATTTACCTCGTGTTGACCCTTATGGCGGTTTCTACCATGAGTTGACTCTTCAGGCGGTATCTACCTTGGTTTGACCCTTCAGGCGGTTTCTACCTTGAGTTGACCCTTTAGGCGGTTTCTACCTTGAATTGACCCTTCAGGCGGTATCTACCTTCAGTTTGACCCTTCAGGCGGTTTCTACCTTGGTTTGACCCTTCAGGCGGTATCTACCTTGATTTGACCCTTCAGGCGGTATCTACCTTCATTTGACCCTTCAGGCGGTATCTACCTTTGATTTGACCCTTCAGGCGGTATCTACCATTGATTGACCCTTCAGACGGTATCTACCTTTGATTGACCCTTCAGGCGGTATCTACCTTCGATTGACCCTTCAGGCGGTATCTACCTTTGATTTGACCCTTCAGGCGGTATCTACCTTCATTTGACCCTTCAGGCGGTATCTACCTTTGATTTGACCCTTCAGGCGGTATCTACCATTGATTGACCCTTCAGGCGGTATCTACCTTTGATTGATCCTTCAGGCGGTTTCTACCTTGGTTTGACTTTGAAAAGGGGTCTCATGACGAGGGTTCTCCACGTCCGATGAGATTTCCTGAATTTTGAAAAGGGGGTCTCATGACGAGGGTTCTCCACGTCCGATGAGACTGTTTGAATTTTGAAAAGGGGTCTCATGACGAAGGTTCTCCACGTCTGATGAGACTGTTTGATATTTGAAAAGGGGTCTCATGACGAGGGTTCTCCACGTCCGATGAGACTGCCTAAGTTTTGAAAAGGGGTCTCATGACGAGGGTTCTCCACGCCCGATGAGACTGCCTAAATTTTGAAAAGGGGTCTCATGACGAGGGTTCTCCACGTCCGATGAGACTGCCTAAGTTTTGAAAAATGGGTCTCATGACGAGGGTTCTCCACGTCCGATGAGACTGTTTGATATTTTGAAAATGGGTCCTGGGACGAGGGTTCTCCACGTCTGATAGGACTTTTTCTTTTAAAAGGGTTTTTCTTCCCCCTTTTTTTTGGAGACCCCGAAGTTTGTCGGGAATTCATTTTTTTGAAGCAGTGAAAGATTTTATTTTGACAAAACTTCACTTGAGTCTGTTGAGGCGACATTCTGGGAGCTGGGTTCTCCAGGTATCCTGCAGAAGTTTGAGCCTGAAAGATTTTTCTTCACCAAGAAAACGTTAGTAATCTTTGGGAAGACTACGGCTGTCCATTTTGACAAAACCGTATGATTTAAGTTTTAATCATGAAATGTGCATTTTGATGCTGGAGGTTATCCAAAGCATTCTTGCAACATGCAAATGTGATCACAAATCCCTTGCACGGAAAATCTGGATCAACAGTTTGAAAATTCCAAAAAGAGTTTGTTCAAAATATCAATTGGAATATTTCTCGACAAGGAGGCCATCTCACCTGTTTGGAGGTAATGATTTTTATAAGGGACGCACTCAATTCCCTACTAACCTGTGCCTAGGTTTTAGGCTCATTCGCAGCGCATACATTTTGATCGGTCGGGAGGTCTTTCACGGGACCATAATGTTAGGCTTGGATATTGGCTTTCAAGGGGGACTCGCTTTGGAGTCGAGGCCATTGAATGAAAGTCTTCACCATCTGCTCCGGGTTTACAAGTCAAGAACCCTGCAAAATGAGAAAGAAGTAGTATTGCTCGTACTTCTTCGAGCTAAGCTATATGTTAACCCAAGTGTCTTAGTCAAAGAAGACTGTTTCGGGGTTGTAACATTGGTAGGATTGGGGACCGAAAAAGGCTTATTTTTTGCCCAGAATTCGTGACGGGTTTGACATTGGTGATCATTGCTGATTTGCCACATGTCCTTTCTTTTCTGCATCTTTAGCCTTTGAGGCGCGCAACCTATCTTGCGGTGTGCCCCAGCTCTTTAAAGAGCGTCTCTTGTTGCATTCAGAGACCGACTCTCTCTATGTCTTCGTTCTGTGCTTAATAGCATTCGGGGAGCAGTCTTTTGGATTTGGCTCCTTTAGAGGTTTTTCTCTTTCCCCACGAGGCTTCATTGGAGGTCAATTTAACAATTTTCACGAGCATCGACCTTGCTTTTATCAGGCACTTTGCTTTTTCTTTTCTGATGCTGGGGATTTCTTTAATCCCTTGTCGCAAGTGAGATGCTTTGGCAATTGTGCTAGATATATGATTTGGCTCTTAGCACGCTTGAGTATTGACTTAGTAGCTTTTTCGTAAACCCTAGGTCTTGAACTCCCTCGTTTCTGAAGTGATCTGCCTTTATCTTGGAATTTGCAATGATCACCAACGGGTTTATGAAATGAATTTGCAGGCTCAACTTGGCTGTGCAAATGATAAACGTGTGTGGGATAGAGAAATGAACGCTTCTCGTCATCCTATGGCACTTGGATTACCATATAAACAACACACAAAGATTGATGTTAGTCCGAGCAAGAAAATTTCTAACCATTTCCTCCTGATGCTGCTGGACTTACTCCTGTTTTGCCCCGATGTGGGGTGGTTCTTGACAGGGTTGAGAATGAAAACCGCCGTTCAAAGGGGTTATCAACGGTCACCTGTAGTGTTTGGGGGATATGAAACGAATGCCTCCGTCGTCCCAATCCAAGTAATTGCTGCGAATAATCCCTACTTCCGTAGGTCCAGATTTTGCTATCTGATCCGCTCCACTCCTCTCTCAAGTGTGTAGAGGACGTGTTTGGATTTAGGCTTTGCCTCTCGCCTTTGAGGAAGCGCCCTTTTGATTGTTTTGAACAATTCTTTATTGGAAAAATCTCTTTCATTTTCTCCAGAAATTTTACCCGTCAAAGGGGATTTTTATGATGCCCCACGCATGTTCTTATTCATGTTCAAACAACCTCATGTTTCAAAACATGAATGCCAATGAAATTTGAATTCTATGTCTTTTCTAGACATTAGATTCTGAAAGCTTTTCTTTTTATTTAACACCTTCAACGGATTGGGGAAAGGGATACTTACCTGTCCCCCGCGGCTGGAGATCCCTGAAAATGCAGAGAAAACATGTTATTGTACGTTCACGAATTTTTCAAAAATTTAGAACGATACATCTCACCCTTGGTCGTGTACTCCAACGGGTAATTCATGGGGTATGAAAACCTGTTTTGCCTTGATGGCGATCCCCTGTCAAAGACGGGAATTAGGCGTCAGTTTGCGTTCCAAAATTCAAGGCAAATTGGAACGATACAGCCTTATTCTTGTTTTGTGTTTCCATTTGAGCACAAACGCGCGGCTTGCAGAAATTGGCCATCTATATTGTGGCCCTGATTCCTCCGTTTGGTTGGCGATAAATCCTTCTCGAGGATTTGCCATAGAGGAGATCCATTTGTGATTTTGGACGCATTCCAGCGCCGCTCTTCATAGTTCCTTTTATTCAAGAAAAATGAAATTTTTATCAGAATGCATGTCAAAGCATGAAGTGTGGAAGCGATACTTTTTACCATCCACTAGGTCTTATGATCAAAGACCATCTTCTGTAATCTTGACTTCTAAGGCCAATGATTCAATTCGCCTCCCTGTTAGCACGCTCTTTTCATTTGAGGCTTTCGGCGCCAACGACTTCCTGCAAAATGAGTAAAAACTCATGTTAGGCATGTGGTCTTCGAAGACCAAATTGGAACGATACAAGGTTACCGTTCACCCAAATTCGTATCTTGGGGTTTGATTCAGATGCGGACGACTCTGTTATTGCGTCCATTGACTTTGCCAGAGAAGAAACGTCCGGCGTACAAATGATTCACTCGCCCCAGTTAGGCATGGTTTTGCTGTTTGTCATCTCTGGATTCGATGACCTTGGTTTGATGCGCTTTCATGGGGGATCATGAGAGTTTGCCCCCGGTTTGGCTCCTCAAAGTAAATGGGGGGGAACTTGCTCCCATTGATTTTTGCAGATTCTGATCATCCGTCTCGATTGTCAGAGTCCTTGATCAATTTTATCTGTCTCAAGACAGCCTGATATTCTTGGGATTCGTCATGTAGCGGTTTGGTGATTCTCTCGATCACAGTCGCCATTTGAGGTATTTGATGTTCCCTGTTTGTTATTTGAAAGCATCACATCCTGCGTCCTCTGCTCTTAATCATCATATGAGAGGAAAAAGAAAGGAAGCATTATTCCCATATCAAGAAAATAATCATTTTGGAACGATACGTCATTTTACACTTGATTTGCATTCCGCTTTGATGTTGCATATTGATATGAACAACATCTATCAAATTCCTCCATCCGTGCTTGAAGGTATTTGCAACGCCTACGGTTCATTTGCCCCAGCTAGGCGACGTCTGTTTTGTCATTCGAATGCATGAGCTTTTGGGTGCATTGTCTCTTTTATCACCTGAGATAAAAAAAAAATGGAGAAAAACTTATCCCCAGATCTGATTAAAAATCAATTAGGAACGATACGTCCTTTTACCAAACGAGTGGCTCTGCGGCCAAATGCATTTTGCACTGAAAGGACGAATTCCACTATGCTCCACGGGTTTGGGGAATTTGCCCCTACTTTCGATATAAATGAGCCTTATCGAGATGTATACGATACAAATTGATCCCTAATATAATCAATCTAAGGGACGAGATAGAGAGGACCTCAGCAAAATTAGTCTTATTCAAGAGAACTAAAATCCAAACCAATCAAAGGAATGTGGTCCGAACACTCGGAGATGCCCCAGTTCCAGTCTTCGAGATGTGACTCCAGGATCACCGATTTTTTTTTTTTAGGTGGTTTTAGATATATCAGCCATCTAAAGACATGCACATGAGACACGTGAGGATAAAACTTCAAAAAATCAAAGGATTTGGCACCTAAGGTCAAGGTTCCCACCTCGAGTTCTAGAAAGAGCAGATTCCATTGCACAACTATCGTTGCATTGGGGCTCGATCCATAGCTCAAAATGAGCGGAATTGAAAAGTGGATTACCCCGTGTTTTTCCTCACGGAGATTCCATTTTCAATCCCTTCTATTGTTTTCCTATAGGCGGCGCCCGGGGTTTTAGGCGCGATTGTGTGTGTTCATGTGTTGTGAGTATCACAATGCAAGTCATGCACAACAGTTTATCAATCGACGCTTCAAATCATTCATACAACATACATTCCTACGCCAACCTGCATAAGACAATGTTAATCACGGACTACACCCCTTATCTCTCCAATCTGCAAAAACATATAACACCTATCATGAGCGGACTTACCTCACCTTCAAGAGCGCCTACAGGGTTAGAAATATCACTCAGCGTTTTAATTACGGCCTAAGTCCACTTGAGGTCTAGAACCATAGATTCTAGAACAAGTCCCCAGTGGAGTCGCCAGCTGTCGCGACCCGTCCGAAAGCGGACGCGGCTAATGGATTACCGATCGCGGGCCTTGGATCGGCGCGGGCCCTCCCAGGCCCATACCAAATCTCGGCGGGAGTATTTTTCAGAAGGATTCGACGATAAGAGTCGATCGCTTTCGACCTTAGTGTGGTCGTGGTGGCATGTGCAACTTGTGCATGCATTTGGAGTCGCCACCGGTCTTTCTTGGAGGGTAGACCGGAAACCTTACTGATCGATTGGGAGAGATCGATCAGTTCTACGGAACCAGAGTTTTTGGGTTCGGGGACTTGGTTACGCTGGTGTCGTTACCAACGCCCTTTCGGTACCTAACGCGAGTGATTTTCCTAACTAGGTTTTCATGCAGGCGCAATTTTGGGTGAGGTAAGTCTGACTTTGCACATTAACCAGTTTAACATGCTCACGTAATCATAATAAATAAATAGATGTCAATCACATAAACATCTATCCTACGTGGTGATCACGGAATTATGATTTAATGGGTCTCGAGCCAATGAGACCACATTTAATCATTTTAATATTTTAATAACGGAGAGCCGCTCTTCGCTTCTTCTTGGTTTCTTGAACTCTTCAAGAATTGGGCCCCAAAGAGCTCGCCGACTTAAAAGGCTCCCCCACGTAATCCTCGTAGCATTTACATCAACAATTGACTATGCTAAAAATAAAGATTACATGAAAAATAAAAGGAGTACGCAGCCTCCATTTAATAATTACAACCCCAAATATATAAATAATCATCATACATTCATATATACATCAATCACATTGATTAGGGATTTTTCCATGATCACCACCCTTCCACGTAAGTAATAAATTCACAATTTAAAACTTAGGAAGGCACAATAAAAATTCTACGTTGAATCATATTCAGAATTTTTATGTAAAATAAGATAGCCATAAATTTTCGATTCAAAATTGATTTAGTCTCAATTTTTGCTACGTTGATTAATTTATCATATAAAATAATCAACCTCCATTAGCCATGTAAGACGAACAATTCGTTAATACATATTGGCCATAGTATTGCAAAAATTGCAAAAAATCAATTAAATGCACGAAAACACCTAAGGATTGGCTCTGATACCACTGTTGGGATCCACGTAACACGTAGCGGAAATAAATAACAACCCATACATGTATCTCCAGAGGCGTACTTCGTGCATTTCAATCAAAAAAAATCACAAAGTCTCAAAGGGAGTAAATAGATTACCTCTCGTAGCGTGCTTGAACGGAGGTGTCGGTTCGATGTTCTTCGATCTCAGCCTCCACAAGTGTTAGGCATCTAGTTCGGACGCACCACCAATTGACGAACGGGGAGACGACTAATAACTCCACAACAATTGTGCTAGCAATATGCGGAATCAATATTCCGAACTTAGTATATTTTGCTCACTCAAGATTATGAGAATATAGAGAGTGTTTGTGTTCTTCTCTCTAAGCTCTCAAAAATTTGCACACTCTACAAAATGTCTCCCCCTCCCAACCTCAAAACTCTTGCCATCCTTTTATAGCCAAAAATACCTTCCAATAAATTGTATTTAAAAATAGCACTAACAATTATAAATTCTATCTAAAAATAGCACTCACAAATAAATGACATTTAAAAATAGCACTAACAATAGCACTCACAATTTATAATACAAAAATGCTATTTAAAAATAGCACTAACAATAGCACTCACAATTTATAATACAAAAATGCTATTTAAAAATAGCACTAACAATTATAAATTCTATCTAATAATAGCACTCACAATTTATGATAAATAAATGCCATTTAAAAATAGCACTAACAATAGCACTCACAATTTATGATAAATAAATGTCATTTAAAAATAGCACTAACAATAGCACTCACAATTTATAATACAAAAAATGCTATTTAAAAATAGCACTAGCAATAGCACTCACAATACAAAAATGCTAAAAAAAAGGCACTAACAAAGGTGTTAAAAATAATAACCATTATTATTATTACAAGAGTTAAAGAGGTTACCAAACAGTACAAATATGCATAACGTATAAATACGTATGACGTATAAATACGTAGAGCATACGTATACATCCGTGAAACCGGGGACTAATTGAAAGAAAAATGTGCAATTAAGCCCTTTTGGTAAAAATTGATTAAATTGGAGGGCAAATTGATCTAATTGCACTTTAAGACTTTAGAATCCAATGTCAGCTTATAAAAAGTGAGAATTGAAAACTAAAAGACTCGAAAATGATTTTTTTTTTAGGCTCGGTTCGGGTTTATGTTTGTGAAGGAACATAGTGACCCGAGCCGAATTTTTGAGATTTAAAGTGACACACTTGAAGAGGAAATTAAAAAAAAATTATCGAATATTTTTGGGTATTTTTCTGACCACGAATGGTATTTTTCTGATTTTTTGGGTATTTTTATAATTAAATAAACTCGAAAAATATTAAAAATACCGAAAAATATTTTTTGTTCAAAAATGGTTCCTAAGGTTAAACCAAGGCTTCCAAAGTTTATTTTGTGATTTTATGACCTTTTTTGATATTTTTAATTAATTTTAAAGAATAAAAATCACAATAATAAATGGTAAAAAAATCAGGTGTCAACACTTAGCAGGGTCGGTATAAGGGGACGGATAGGTTCCTGTTAAAACAGAATGAAGAATTCTGTCTAGGTAGACCACCGCAAGGGGCTCTGCCCCTTGACCCCGCGAGGGGCGCAGCCCTCTTGACCCCTGCATGGATTGTTCATTCCTAGTATAATTGTTATACCTTTGTTGTGATAAGTGATTATGTTCATAACATGCATACATTCATCACTGTATAAAAACATCGTAAAAGTCCTTGACAAAATTAAGTAATAAAATGATGTCTTTCCAATCATACACCTATCAATGCTTAAATCGTCAAAAGATGGGTCTGCCAAAGTAGGGTGTCTTTAACTATTTGAGTAAGGTAAGATGGATAATGATTATCCATATGTCAAGACTGATTTACTTAACGAGGCTATCAAAACGGTTTTGGGCCTTGAGGCATAGATTTTGGGGATAATACATGAGATGTCCACCCCAACAACTAAGAGTTGTATTTGATACAATTGACAAAGAGTTGTCTACCTAAATAACTGAGTCTTGAGCGGTAAGCCAAAGTTTACTCGAGTTTTAGTGAAATATGGATCTTAGTCCACTATACTTATAAGGCACACTTTTTATAAATTATATTATTGAACAATTAACTTTGCATATTTGTTGTAGATAATGTTAAATACCTCAGGATCAAGCTTTTCACTGCGTTCTGTCTTTGAAAAGGACAAATTGAATGGTTCAAACTTCTTAGACTGGTATAGAAGCTTGAGAATTGCTCTTAAGCAGGAGAAAAAGGATTATGTCCTAGAGAAACCACTCCCTCAAAAGGCATCTACTTCGAATGCTCTCCATACAGAAAGAAATGCTTACCAGAAGCATAAAAATGATGCATTGGATGCATCTTGTATAATGCTAGCTACCATGAACTCAAACCTTCAGAAGTAGTTTGAGAACGTGGATGCCTATGATATGATCATGAACCTGAAAAATTTGTTTCAGGAGCACGCACGCACTGAAAGGTACCAGACGATAAAGGCCTTAATTGAGTGCAAGCTAGCAAGTGGGAGCTCACTTAGCCCACATGTCATAAAGATGATAGGTCATATTGAAAACTTGGAGCGGCTGGGCTCTCCCATTAGTCAAGAGTTGGCTATCGACATTATTCTTCAGTCACTGCCCCATGATTATGACACGTTTATTATGAACTATAACATGCATAATGTGAATAAGACTTTGACTGAATTGCATAGGATGCTCAAAACTGCTGAGCAGAATATCAAGAAGAACCATACTCCTAATGTTCTCATGGTTCAAAAGGAGAAATGTTTTAAGAAGCTAGGTATGGTCAAGGGTAAGGGTGAGGGCAAAGGCACTAAGCCTAAACCCAAATCCAAGATCAAAACGGGTCCAACTGTTGATGTTGTCTGCTTCCATTGTGGTAACAATGGACACTGGAAGAGGAATTTCAAAAAATATTTGGAGGATCTGAAGAAGAAGGAAACCACTTCAAGCATTTATGTTATAGAAGTAAATGTTACTATTAGTTCTACTTTATGGGTATTAAATATCGATTGTGGTACTCACATTTGTATGAATGTGCAGGGACTGAAATGAAGTAGAACACTAGCAAAAGGTGAAGTGGAACTACGCGTTGGAAATGGAGCAAGAGTTGCTGCATTAGCTGTAGGAACATATGATGTAGCTTTACCTTCTAACATGATTTTAGAATTGAATAATTGCTACTATATACCTGCTATACGCAGGAATATTATTTATGTTTCTTGTTTGGACAAAGAAGGTTTCTGTTTTGATATAAAGAATTAGTTGTTCATTTTATCTTTAATGGATTATTTTATGGTGGCACTCATATTGTGGATGAGATATATGTTCTAAATCTTGAAGTGCCAATTTATAATATAAATATAAAAAGGTTTAAATCTAATGATTTAAATCTGACTTACCTATGGAATTGTCGATTAGGCTACGTAAACGAGAAAAGAATTCACAAGCTCCATAGCGATGAGCTATTAAATTCATTTGATTTTGAATCATATGATACGTGTGAATCTTGTTTAGTTGGCAAAATAACAAAAGCTCCTTTTACTAATCAAAATGAGAGGGCAAAAGAATTGTTGGCCATTATACATACCGATGTGTGTGGACCACTAAATTCTACAGCTAGATGAGGTTATCAGTACTTCATTACATTTAATGATGATTTCAGTAGATATAGATATGTTTATTTGATGAAACATAAATCTGAGTTCTTTGAAAAATTCAAGGAATTTCAGAATGAAGTACAAAATCAACTTGGCAAGAATATCAAGGCTCTTTAGTCTGATCGAGGAGGAGAATATCTAAGCCAAGAGTTTGATGACCATCTCAAGGAGTGTGGAATTATTTCACAGCTTACTCCCCCTGGAACACCACAGTGGAGTGGTGTCTCTAAGAGGAGAAATTGAATTTTGTTAGATATGGTTCGATCAATTATGAGTCATTCAGATATTCCGTTATCTTTCTGGGGATATGCACTCGAGACAGCTGCGTTCACACTAAATAAAATTCCATCGAAAGCTATAGAGAAGACACCAAATGAAATGTAGATAGAAAAAGTTTCTAGTATGTCTTTTCTAAATATTTGAGACTGCGAAACTTATGTAAAACGTTTACTTTCTTTGTAGGATATCCTAAGAAAACGAAAGGATATTGCTTTTACAACCGATCAGAAAACAAAGTGTTTGTTGCTCGAAATGATGTCTTTTTAGAGAAAGAATTTCTTAATAAAGGAACCCATGGAAGTAAGGTAAATCTCGAAGAAAATTATTGTGCCACAAGAGAGTGTTCCAATTCATGAGGAACCTCAATTAGAGCTACGAAGAGTTGTAGTGTCTACTCCAGTGGCACCTATAGTTCGAAGGTCTGAAAGAGAACATCGTGAGCCTATGAGATATGGTTTTCATGTGATAGAACATTGTCATCTATTGTTGATAGAAAATGATGTGCCTACGACCTATATAGAAGCTATGATGGGCCCAGACTCCAACAAATGGCTTCAGGCCATGAAATCAGAAATGGACTAAATGTATCAAAATAAAGTTTGGACTTTGATTGATCCACCCGAAGGTGTCAAACCTATAGGGTGCAAGTGGGTTTTCAAGAAGAAAACTGATATGGATGGAAAGGTTCACGTCCATAAAGCACGACTGGTAGTTAAGGGTTTCAAACAAACTCATGGTATTTATTATGACGAGACATTTTCGCCAGTGGCCATGCTTAAGTTCATTTGGATTATCCTAACATTTGCTGCATATTATGACTATGAGATATGGCAAATGGATGTAAAGACAGCTTTCCTTAATGGATACCTAGAAGATGATGTGTATATGACACAACCTGAAGTCTTTACATCACCATACAGTGCTGGGAAGATATGAAAGCTTTAATGTTCTATTTATGGATTGAAGCAGACATCACGGAGCTGGAATATTCATTTCGATGAAACTGTCAAAGAGTTTGGCTTCATCAGAAATAAAGAAGAAGCTTGTGTATACAAGAAGTCTAGTGGGAGCGTAATTGTGTTTCTGGTATTGTATGTGGATGACATACTACTCATTGGAAACGACATTCATATACTTCAGTCAGTTAAGACATGGCTAGGAAAATGTTTCTCCATGAAGGACATGGGAGAGATAAACTATATCTTGGGAATCAGGATCTATAGAAATAGATCTAAGAGACTTATTGGATTGAGTCAAAGTACATACGTTGGCAAAGTCGTCAATAGGTTTAATATGCAAGATTCCAAGAAAGGTTTTCTCCCGATGACACATGGCGTAAGTCTTAGCAAGACTCTGTGTCCTTCAACACAAGATGAGCGAGACCGCATGAGTAGGATTCCTTATGCATCAGCCGTAGGATCCATCATGTATGCCATGTTGTGCACTCGTCCTGATGTTTCTTATGCATTGAGCATGACAAGCAGATACCAATCAGACCTAGGAGGATCTCCCTGGATAGCTGTCAAAAAATATCCTTAAGTACTTAAGAAGAACTAAGGATTTATTCTTAGTCTATGAAGGTAAGGAACATATCACTATAAGTGGTTACAATGATGCTAGTTTCCAAACCGACAAAGACAACCTTCGATCGTAGTCAGGGTTTGTCTTTTGCGTGAATGGTAGAGCAGTGTGTTGGAAGAGTTCCAAGTAGGACACTATTGCAGATTCTACAACAGAAGCTGAGTATATTGATGCTTCAGAAGCATCAAAGGAAGCTGTATGGATTCGAAAGTTTATAGAAGAACTAGGAATCAGTCTCATTGGTTCGAATCCAGTGGACCTCTATTGTGATAACAATAGGGCCATAACTTTGACTAAAGAGCCTAGGTCTCACCAGAAGACTAAGCACATACCCAGGAAGTATCATCTCATTTAAGAATTCATTGAAAGAGGCGATGTCAAAATGTGTAAAGTTGCAACGGAGTTAAATGTTGCTGATCTGTTGACGATGGCTCTTCCACGACCTAAGCATGAGCGTCATTGTAATACTTTAGGCCTTAGACACATTAGTGATTGGTCTTGATGTAAGTGGGAGTATATGTAATATACATTTTCATTGTTCATTAATAAAACATATGTTATATTTGATTTCGATTTAATTTGAGTATATGGTTGAATGCGAAATCTTTGTCCCATGAATATTGAATGTCCTTAATAGAAGATCAAATACGTGATTTGATTGTGAAACTCTATTAATAGAATATATATTAATATTCTAAATATCCCTAGTCAATTATCATTGTGCATTGGGACGCCAAAGGTGTTTGAGACTAGTATGTGAGTCAACCGATGGCCAAGTTTAACGGGTCATGAATATAGAGATATAAATTGATCACATGGAATACATATTGGAGAACATTGTATTGGACAGACCCGCTATGAGAATACTGTAGGATTGTTATATGATGTCATCAGTATTTCTCATCACAGCTATAGAGTATAGTTCTTTGACCTGAGTCTGCCACGGTTTCCTAGACGTGGATTGACAAGCTTTAACATCACCAAGCGTTAGTAGTAACTAGTGATTATAAAAGTGATGGCTGGGCATGTCATGAATCGTGCTGAGGGATGTGAGTAGACAAGATGGAATTTGTCCCTATCATATAACGAGAGTATGATATACTGGTCACCCGTAGAGTTGAGACTGTGAAATGCATGGCCATGCCTAAGTGAGTTGAAGAGTCAACTACTTGGTTTGACAGTCGAGCTGCGGTATCAAGAAAATGAGTTTGAGCTATATAAGGATGGCACTTGTCCTGCCTTATGTTTAAATCGGATATCAAGTGATCAAGGGATTTAGTTTGTATAATTGATTTTAGCGCAAGTGGGAGATTGTTAGTGGTCTGCCCTAAGAACCAATTAAGGCTAATACTCTAACATTAGTTGTGGATCAGGTTGTGTCGAAAAATCGACTTTCACTATACTTAGGTAGTTATAATGTATTGCTAGAGATCGCTTATGACTTGTGGGCAAAAAGAGTTTTGGGCACACTGCTAATGTCTAGTGAACCTACAAGGTCGCACACAATAGCAAACTGATTTAATATTTTCTCTGCGCCTTGATCTACTTAAGAAGTAGAGTTTAATTTATGCTCTTATTACGAATATCTACACGATTATACGCGTTATGAGATAACGATTGAGCACACGATTGAGTGGACGGTTTAGAGGACGTCGTGAGCCCAGGCCATTATGTCATGGGGCCCAAACCGTGAAATGTAGGGTTACGAGTAATTACCCTAGTGACGCCTCAGAGTGTGAATTATTATTATCACGAAGGAGGAAAACAGAGAACAGCTCTCTGTTCAAGGCCATCGCAAGAGGAACTCCAAGATCTGATAGCTAGCACTTGGATCGTTGAAGATTGCAATTTGTGTGTGTGGATACCGGTAGAGGCGCAACACTTGGGACGCTAATCCAGACACAACCGATCTTTGATTCATCTCTAATCTATGAAAGGTACGCCTTAAATTTATTTCAATTTCAATATACACATGGATCTTGTGTTAGGGTTTCGTTCCGCTGCAGTTTTATGAATCTATGAAACCCTTAAGATTAATCAAGTCAATTTGTTGATAGTTCGAATTGATTCGTAAGCCAGGCCACCTAGTGTAGTAGGCATGATATCAACTAACCCACCCTATAAGTATAATAAACTTTAACCATTAAGATATTCCATTTCTGACACGTCTTCCTTTTTGAAATTATTTGTCAAATTGCCAAAATAACTTAATGACACATGTACCATATTTCTAAATCCCTTAAATGCAACAAATCAAGAGACAAATCGTCATTCGAGCCATTTATCGTTTATTTGCCAATCCTACTCATGATAGTTCATATAATTAAATTTTTCTTTTTGTCACCTAAATTTGGAGACTTCTCTAATTTTCCTCCATTTGAAATGAGTATTTCTGGAACCAAAACTATGTAATAATTGGATTTAATTGAAACTAACACTAAATTTACGTTATAAATTACCAGATATTTCTATTTTCTCGCCAAAGAAATTTATCAAGGTAATTTTTAACATGCGTTATGGAATTTAGAAATTAATTCTCTCTTAGATTTATTTAATGGGATGTTACGACAAATTTTACATCTTATAAAGCTTAAGATGCCCGTCAAAACTACTTAATTAAGTTCGTTATACATTACAATGGACAAACTCTCAACAGAGTTGCCCGTCAAAATGAACAACATCTATCGACATCAACATTAACATCATCTTTATGCCAAACTAGTTGGGATCCGAGTCGATGAACTCAAAAATAAATAAAATAGAAGCAAGACCGATTGAGGAAAAATAAAAAATTATATAAAAAAAACACAACCACACAGAAACAGTAAATGAAAATATTATAACCATCACTATACATGCCTCAAGAAAAATTCAAACAAACCAACATATTTTCCTCTTTGTAATAATTATAAGTACTCCTTTATGGACATCTAAGTAGCACCGACATCGACACCGACACGTGGACACGACGTGACACGATATACCGACACGCTATTTTTTAAAAACAGAAAAATCCAACACGTCAGGGACACGTTGTATTAAATATTTATTTTTAAATATAAAAAATAAATAAAGCCAAAACAAGTGTCATATGCACTTATTCTAATAGTAGTGGGTGAGCTTTTACTTATGTTCATAATTTGATAAATTCAGGAATTGTAATTCAGAAAACACAACTAGAGAAATAATGGAAGAGTAGATGAAAAATATGTGCAGTTGTACCACTATGCAATTTTGTTTTGTTCGACCTCAGAGTTCCTCAAGAGTAGGTGATAAAAAATTAATAATCCCCACATGCGACGCTCACGGTCAACCAATCATGAGAGCAACAAAGATGGATCTTCCAGAACGCTTGAAATAGAGATTTACACAATAAGAACAAATGCTTAAAAGTAGAAAGAAAAGGTCAAACAACAGATAAACCTTAACAGAACAAGGTCCTAACTGATGGCAATCCCAACACCGAAATCTATTCATGATTGAAGATGGGAACCACGAACTAGTGAGAGAGAGAGTTAGAGAGGATGGTAGCCATGTGTTTATGATTTATAGTCATAGGGTAATTCCCCTCGCCTCATCAACAATCTAATAAAATACTCACGGTGTAGTTCTATCAATACATATGTATTGCTAAAAGATGAGAAAAGAGAAACTTTGCAATTTGCAACTTGCATTTGCATGAGAAGAAAGTGAGTTAACGTAGACGATATAATAAGCAAATAAAATCGGTTTCCCCTTTCCTTCAATATAAGTCGGCAAAGTGACTATTTTTGTTGTGTTCAATAACGTTCATGTACTGAAAATCAATGAAAACAACAATTTATTGGCTTTGTCATCATTTACACTTTGAATCATAAGCCTATAATTGATCCCACATTGGTAATGAGGGAGAGAGAGAGAGAGAGAGAGAGAGAGAGAGAGAGAGAGAGAGAGAGAGACAAACATTAACTGTATTTAAAACAACTAAAGATGACACTTTGAGGCTCATCTCTTGAAGAAAACAGTCTCACATTGGTTGCCTAATGAGGATAATAAGTGGGATGTCTTTTTAAAATGCTAATAAATGGACATTGAAGTTTGTTTCTCTTGACTTTTTGCCTAAGTTGATATGTAGTTAAAATTTAATTTTTAGTGAAAAGGCTCACAATTATAGTTGGGCCCTTTCAAGTGTCGCCCTAGGCCGACTCGTGTGTCGGTTCGAACATGCGAGCATTGACCATATGTCGGATCTCGGACATGTGTTGACCACGTGTTGGACACCGACATGGAGGCTAAACTCGAGATTATCTCATTTAATTGTTAATTTCTCTCTTCCTCTAGAAATGCGCTCCAAGGGTTCCATTCAAGAGCACACCAGAAGAGATCATTTTCCCTAGATATCTTCTCTCTTGTCCACTTCAACTTATCATCTCTATCTCCTGGTATGCCTACTTATCCCTAGTTTAATTACTTAATAAATCTTCCATTTTCCACAACCATTTCCTCTATTTTTTTTTTGTGTCAAGATCCGGCAATCCACCATTGGCAGGCATGAATAGTACCTAAAAAGGATATATCTTGCATCTATATTCTGAATTTCTTAACTAAAATAACATATATTTTTTTATTTTATTATGATTCACTATTTCCCTTAATTTCATCACTGAACATGATTTCATATTCTGTTTGAGAAACTTTCTGACATAAATATTGGTAAACATGATATGATTCTTTTCTTTCTCCTAGTTAAATATGTGAGTTCTGACATTCTGATTTCCAGTCATTTTGAGACTATTCAATGAGAATATATCTAGTGATATATTTCAGTCATATTTCGCTCGGATCTGATCAATCTCGAGTTAACTGACCAAAAGAGAAAGGTTAACGCGAGATAAGTACGTGGACCTAGGAACTCGAATAGGGAATGACGCTTTGACCATAAGGATTTTCGAGGGAAAGTTTAGAACCAAAAAAGGTCGATCTAAGAACGATTAAGGAACCTATTGCTAGCGTTATGCGATTGGAGCTCGGGTGATGTCGCTTAACCAATTCATAATTTGCAAAATTTTCCTAAATCGATCGATGACGATCGAGACCGTCGGAACTAGTAATAGACCCTCGCAAGTACATGACAACCAAAGTCGCCATGAACTGACGAGCCCTGAGTGTGATTTAAGTCACAGAGTCGATACGCGTAGCATCTGCAAAAGCCGCCCGTCAGTTCGAGATAGGCTGGAATCGCATTCAATAGAAAAATGAATCAGAGATGAGTCTCGAAATTAGAAAATGGAGAATGAAGAATTTCAACATTTTATTTGGATTGGACGTCGCCTCGTCGAAGAAAATTTGAATTGGAAAATTGAGATTTTGGACGCCGGAGGCGAAATGACCATTTTGCACCCAAGCTTTGATCTTCTTTTTAGCAATGGTCAAGGGCATTTTGGACTTTCCCCTAACCCACTTGCTGCCGAAAATTAGAGTGAATGGCAGCCCTTGGATGGAGTTTGGTGGACAAGAAGACACTTGTCATTGGATTAAGCTTGGTGCATTTATTGTTTGCTTTCTCACCTACCATTCTTTAGGAGTTGACTCTCATTTGGGTAAAAGACCATACTCTCTCTCCCTCTCTTTTGCCTTCAGCCGAGCCTCCTCCATCGCGACACCATCTTCTTCTTCTTCCCTTTTTCTTTTCCTCCTGCTGTGCGAACTCCCCTGGCCCGACCAGTTTTTCCTGCCGGCTTCATTCAGCTCGACCGCCGCCGCCGGGGACTTCCAACCTCAGTACCCACCACCACGACCTAGTTTCACGTCTTGCCGGACTCCTCGAAGTGGAAGCACATCAATTAGTTTACTGAGCAGCCCCGGCCAAGCATTCTGGCGCCGGTCGACAGAAAACGCCACTGTCTGAGGTAGATTTCTATTTTTGCCTCCATAGGACCCCCAAATGTTGGAATTTCTCGCTCAAAAATTGTAGATTTCTAGTAGACTTATTTGTGGATGTGTGGTAAAAAGTTGGACCGAAATTGATGAGAATTCGATGCCTTTCAACTGCTGTGTTTGCAAGGCAGTTTCTGCCGGTTTGTGGACTTGAGGGAGATTGGCGCCATTCAAGGACTTCGTGGTGTCGCCTTCATTCAAAATCTTCGGTGAGGCTCCCTTACTCATGTATTGGGCTGTTGTCGATGAGCTTGTGGTTAGATTGGAGATTTAAGGGGAAGTTGTGGGCTGTTTTTGGAGAGGACAGAACAGAACCGGCCCATCCCCTGTTCGGTTCTCTTCTGGCTGTGAGCTTAGGGGACGGTTGTAGTCGATTTTGAGTTGGAAATTCTTCATAGCAACGTATTAGGTTGCCCTTGGTTATACCCTTAAGGTCCTTGCTTAGTAAAATGGCGTTTCGACGAGGAAAATTTGACGAATGGGATGAATTTTGATGCTAGGTGCTGCTGCCCTGTCTTGAATCCTTGGAGCCGAACTCTTTGTGGACCTTGGGAAGTAACTTGTGTTTATTCTAGAGTGAGGTAAGGGGTTCCTAAACTTTAGTTAGGAAGATTTGACTCAATTGGACGAGTTAGTCGAGAAACGACATTGATTCTGGAGCGTTGTCTTGTGATTTCACCTTGTGTGTGTCCTTGATTGATATCCGAGATTTATATGCGTGCTCTGTGAATGGGATTGCCACTATGATTTGTTTAAGTCGATGAGCTTACCTGCTAGAAATCATTAGTTCAATGCATGAACTATATTCGATCATGAAGTCTAGTTTGGGAAGTGATTCTGGCATGTTTGAGAATGGTAGCGCCCTGATGCGTCATATACGCGGGGTTGTGATAGCCAAGGTCCTGATGCGCTGAGTAACGCGGGACGAGTATTGAGTTGAGTTGACATTGGCCTAAACCGAGATTGAAAACTTGAGGCGTTTACGCGGGTTCTCAATGAGTGGGTCTGAGACGTAAGTACGCGGGTCGAGCCCGATGCATTGTATACGCGGGCGAGAAGGGATTGTGAAATTGGAAAGGGCCCTAGAATGGCTTGGCTTAAATTGCATACTTGACTCACATGACGACATGTGTTGGCTTAATTGTGTGCTTGTGGCTTGTTTGCTCTTACGTGCTATATGAGACTGTTGATATCTTATATGGTTGTTATTGCTCTTTTTTGTTGTTGTGATTGACTGCTTGTCTAAGTGTACGGTCGGCCTAACTCGAGGTTAGGGCCCTTTTTACTGAGATTTCGATCTCACCCGTCGTGGGATCTTTTCTTTTTCCAGATACTAGACCATAGGAATGCTGCCTATCAGACATGGAGACCCGCAGTGGATGACTGCTTTTTGGGAGGAGTACCCCAATGGACGGGGGACTGTTTATGTAAGGACGACCACGGTGGTCTGGGTAGATGGTGCAGATAGGAAAGAGGTTCCTCATAGGTTTGAGGCTTGGTTTCGACGTATAGATGGGGTGACTACTGGGTCACTTAAGCCCACTAAAGTACCTCGTAGGGTAGTTCCAAGTTGGTGTCATCCCTCTCGGGATTCCTTTGAAGTGGACGGCTCCGTTGCGGGTTCGGTTAATGTACCGGAGAGGACCCCGACTCACAAGGATACTGTCGAGGTGATTGAGCTAGAGGCCTCTGAGGGCGACTTGGTGGAGCGACCTGAAGATGTCCCCATGGAGGATATCGAGGAGGATTCTATTGAGGTTCAGTCTGAGACCTGGTCCGAGTACAAGCCCACGGAGGATACCGAGGCGTCCGACGATTCCAATGCTTCGACTTAGGAGCTGCAATTAAGCTGGATAGTACTTTTTGAGTGGTCTTAGTGATGTTTCTTTTTTTTGGGAAGTGTAATTATGTGGCCATTGTTTTGACTGTCCACCCGACCTTTTTCGCTGGTCTAGGTGACCGCGCTTTTGTACGAACGTTTGATTTGGGAGTAAAGTTGTCATATTTAGCTCTTGTCTCGTTATTCAGGTTTCCCCTATTATTTATGTTTGGAGGAGTTGTAATTCCGTTTCCGCATGCTAGCTCTCGAGTTTCATTCTTTGTAATTGTGTCCTGGGACTTCGAGTGCCAGACTCTGTAGGGGTGCGTCCTCGCGTCAAGGGAAGGCGCGGGCCGTGACATCCCGCTTTTCTTGGTATCATAGCGAGGTCAGCTCCATCGAAGTGGATGAGGGATTGGAGTAATAAGGAGGAATGAATTTTGGGGCGATAGGATAGTGAGACAATAGAAAGGGTTTGCTAGGGTATGTTAAGGCATACATGGCGTTTGAGTGGCGCATGTGTTTAGCATCTTGAAGTAGTGTTACAATGACTGGATGCGATTGAACTTCGCGTTGAGCAAGTGCAATGGATGTGAATGTTTGCTCGTAGAACCTTGAATGCTTTGGCTGAATTGATAGTGTGACGTTGTATTCTGAACTGTTGTGCTCTTGAGACTTCTCGTTGGTAGTTGCCTTGATATAGGTACTGCTTGTTGTGTAGTATAGAACCACCAGACTAAATTGGTAGAGTTGGGTTTTAATTCCATTGTGGAACTATAGTGGCGCAGGAAGTCTGAGATGAGTGACCGACCCGTTAGGCGTAGAAGACCTAGTGGTAGGGCTTCTAGTTCGAGGCCTCCTATGGCAGAGGACCCTGGGATGGGAGACGTGTTGCGAGCCTTGGAGCGGATCAGCAATTTGATAGATAGACAGGCTCAGGATCGAGATGCGGCCATAACCCAAGCTGTGGGCGCGGCCTTGACTGCGGCAAATGCAACGATTGGCACTAATGCTGAAGGTGGAGGTAGTGGTAGGGTAGCAGCGGCCAAGGCGCTGGGACGAGTAACGCATAAGCTAATGCCAATGTTAACCAAGGTGTGGGAGTAGGTAACACGCCAGGCCCTAATATTGTGCCTAGGGATATAGGCCAGCTAGTGGAGCAATTTGTGAAGTTAAGACCACTGTAGTTTAATGGGATTGGTGATCCAGAGTTGACACCCTTGTGGATAGAAAAGCTCGAAAAGATCTTTGGAGTGCTGAGATGTAATGATGAAGAGAAAGTACTCCTGGCGGTCTACCAGCTAGACGGTACCGCAAATGATTGGTGGAAAGCTATGAAGGATGGAGTGATCCCCGAGGGCACAGCGCTGAACTGGGACGTTTTCACAGCGGCCTTCAATGATAAGTATTTCTCAGAGACTGCACGAGAGAGAAAATTGGTAGAGTTTCAGAATTCGAGGCAAGGTAACATGACGGTGGACCAGTATGAAGCTGAATTTGCTAGGCTGTCAAGGTACGCGCCATGTTATGTTGAGGACCCACTAGAGAAGGCGCGGAGATTTCGAGACGGGTTGCGACCTGAACTTCGCAGTCAAATTGTGATGGTGAATTTGAGAACTTACAAGGAGATATACGAACGAGGACAGATGATAGAACGAGACATGAGGGAAAGAACAGGTGCATCTGGATCGCGATTTCCTTCGTTTCGAGATAATCGCCAGTTGGGGAAAAGACCTATGACGAATACTAGGCGTTTTGTTCCACCCCTAAGGAAGAGCATCAGTAAGCCACCACATCAGTTCAACCTAAACTGTTGTCTCTGTAGAATGAGGCATGGAAATGGTTGTCCGGCTAGGACGGGAGCATGTGTCAAGTGTAGCCAGATGGGTCATCAGATGAGATTTTGCCCCAACCAAACTCAGATGGCTAGGCCTCAAGGACAATGACCTCAAGCAAGACCACTAAATGCGGCGCCCCAGAATGAACAGAACCAACCCCCAACTCAGGGAAGAGTTTACGCTGTGGCACGTCGGGACATTGAGGAGACACTTGGTGTGGTCATAGGTACGGTTTATTTGTGCGACCAAGCTGCTTATGCGTTGTTTGACCCTGGTGCTACGAATTTCTTCGTATCTGCTCAATTTGCTGATTTGCTAAATATGAAGTTGAAACCGTTGAATGTGCCGTTGTATGTTGCTACTCCGTTGAAGGATAATGTGTTGGTCTCGTTAGGTTGTGAAAATTGTAAGATAGTCGTTGGTAGTAACGATGGGAGTATAGATTTGGTCGTGTTGCCTATGTACGATTTTGATGTGATCATAGGGATGGATTGGTTAAGTAAGCTAGGGGCGGTAGTGGATTGTGGCGATAAAGTAATCCGTTTTTATCCGGATGGTTTCCCTAGCTTCGAGTTTAGAGGAAATCGAGGAGGAATCTCTATTCCAATGGTTTCATCGCTTGAGGCGACAAGGTTAATGGATGATGGATGCCAAGCTTACTTGGCTGTGGTGGTAGATCCGACTGTTGAGGAACCGAGATTAGATGACATAGCGGTAGTACGGGATTTCCCAGATATCTTTCCCCAAGAATTGCCAGGATTGCCACCCGAGCGGGAAATCGAGTTCGTTATCGAGTCAGCCCCCGGAACGGAACCAATCTCGAAGGCCCCTTATAGGATGGCGTTGACGGAGTTGAAGGAACTAAAGGTGCAGATGCAGGAGTTACTGGACAAGGGATTCATTAGGCCAAGTGCATCGCCCTGGGGAGCACCAGTACTCTTTGTAAGGAAAAAGGATGGGTCCCTGCGACTGTGTATCGATTATCGGCAATTGAATCAGGTAACCATTAAGAACAAATACCCGTTGCCAAGGATTGACGATTTGTTTGACCAGTTACAAGAGGCTTCAGTTTTCTCTAAGATAGATCTGATGACAGGATATCACCAGTTGAGGATTAAGAAAGAGGATATTCCAAAGACGGCTTTCAGAACGAGATACGGACATTATGAGTTTACCATGATGCCTTTTGGATTGACTAATGCCCCAGCTGCATTTATGGATTTGATGCATCGAGTGTTTAAGGGCTACTTGGATCGTTTCGTCATAGTATTTATTGATGATATCTTGATTTATTCAAGGAGTAACGGGGAGCATGAAAAGCATTTGAGAATGGTTTTGCAGACTCTGCGGGAACACTCGTTGTACGCTAAGTTTAGTAAGTGTAAGTTTTGGCTGAATAAAGTGGCGTTCCTTGGTCATATAATTTCTGGTGAGGGGATATCAGTAGATCCTTCGAAGATTGAGGCTGTGCTCAATTGGCTTAGACCTACGACGGTTACGGAAGTTCGAAGTTTTTTGGGATTGGCTGGCTACTATAGGCACTTCGTGGAGAGGTTTTCATCTATCGACATGCCGTTGATGCAGTTGACTAAGAAAATTGCGAAGTTTGAGTGGACGGACAAGTGTGAGAGGAGCTTTCGAGAGCTTAAGCATCGGCTGACGACCTCGCCTGTTCTTACGATCCCATCTGGACCCGGAGGTTTTGAGATTTACAGCGACGCTTCACTTAAGGGATTGGGATGTGTACTCATGCAATACGGAAGAGTAGTAGCTTATGCTTCACGGCAACTAAGACCTCATGAGATGAATTAAGTGATAACTGTTATTGTATACGAATTCTACCAAATGTAGCTGATCCTCCAATCCACCTTTGAAATCTATAACACACGCTCTCAGCATATCCTCAAGGGTCTGAATTGTCCTTTCTGACCGCCCGTCCGTCTGCGGACGGTACGCGGTGCTAAACTGTACTCTAGTCCCCAAAGCATCCTGCAGACTCTTCTAGAAATTCGCTGTGAACTTAGGGTCTCTTTCTGATGTAATGGTTACCGGCACACCATGTAATCGTACTACGTGACGCATATACAATTCAGCGTACTTGTCCAAAGTGAAGTCCTTTCTCACTGGAATAAAATGTGCCGACTTGGTCAGCCTATCCACAACTACCCAAATAGAGTCATGACCCCTCTGACTCCTTGGTAATCCCATAATAAAGTCCATTGTCACGTGCTCCCATTTCCATTCGGGGATCTCTAGCAGCTGTAGTAATCCACCAGGCTTACAATGCTGCGCTTTCACCTGTTGACAAGTTAAGCACTTCGCCACGTACTTTGCTACATCCACTTTCATCCCATTCCACCAATAATGCTGTCATAAATTCTGATACATTTTCGTGCTGCCAGGGTGAATACTATAGTTACGCCTGTGTGCCTCTGATAAAATCCTTTCTCTAAGTCCCTCATCTTTGGGCACACATAGGCGTCCTCGAAATTTCAAGATTCCACCTTCAGACACTTGAAACTCTGGTTTCCTTTGCGTCACGTCTACCTCAAGAATTTTCTGAATCTCTGGGTCTAAAGGCTGCAAGGCCTTTATCCTTTCTTGGATCTCAGGTTCAATTCTTAGTGTGGCCACCAAACTGGACAGCTGACAGACTTCCAATCTAAACGCAGAATCCCTCAGGTTCTCCAATAACGACCACCCTTTGACTAGAAGAGAAGCGATACTTGATTTCCGACTGAGCGTATCCGCAACTCTATTCGCTTTTCCAGGGTGATACATGATATCACAATCATAATCCTTTAATAATTCCATCCACCGTCGCCGTCTCATGTTCAACTCCTTCTGAGAGAATAAGTACTTCAAACTCTGATGGTCCGTAAAGATCTGAAACTTTTCACCACAAAGGTAGTGTCTCCAAATCTTCAAGGCAAACACAATCGCAGCTAATTCCAAGTCGTGCGTCGGGTAATTCATCTCATGAGGTCTTAGTTGCCGTGAAGCATAAGCTACTACTCTTCCGTATTGCATGAGTACACATCCCAATCCCTTAAGTGAAGCGGCGCTGTAAATCTCAAAACCTCCGGGTCCAGATGGGATCGTAAGAACAGGCGAGGTCGTCAGCCGATGCTTAAGCTCTCGAAAGCTCCTCTCACACTTGTCCGTCCACTCAAACTTCGCAATTTTCTTAGTCAACTGCGTCAACGGCATGGCGATAGATGAAAACCTCTCCACGAAGCGCCTATAGTAGCCAGCCAATCCCAAAAAACTTCAAACTTCCGTAACCGTCGTAGGTCTAGGCCAATTGAGCACAGCCTCAATCTTCGAAGGATCTACTGATATCCCCTCACCAGAAATTATATGACCAAGGAACGCCACTTTATTCAGCCAAAACTCACACTTACTAAACTTGGCGTACAACGAGTGTTTCTGCAGAGTCTGCAAAACCATTTTCAAATGCTTTTCATGCTCCCCGTTACTCCTTGAATAAATCAAGATATCATCAATAAATACTATGACTAAACGATCCAGGTAGCCCTTAAACACTCGATGCATCAAATCCATAAATGCAGCCGGGGCATTATTCAATCCAAAAGGCATCACGGTAAACTCATAATGTCCGTATCTCGTCCGTCTTTGTAATCTCTCTCTCTCTCTCTCTCTCTCTCTCTCTCTCTCTCTCTCTCTCTCTCTCTCTCTCTCTCTCTCTCTCTCTCTCTCTCTCTCTCTCGGGCAAGTGTGCATTGCGTGTGCGCCACTAAATTCAACACGAATCTAGTAGATCCACTTATAAAGGACCAGATTTAAAAAATGAAATAAAAATCGGAAATTTAGTAAGGAGAGCGTCAAGGACTATACTAAATAACTTATGCAAAGTGACAAATTTACTCCAAATTAATTTTTGAATTACTAAAAATTTCAAAGTGGTACATGAATGACATATTTACCCTCCTCCATCAGCTTTATCCAAATTTACCGTGAAGTAGCTAAGCTGGATGACGTGGAAATGTTGCAAGTTCACGTGAAAATTCATAAAACCCTCTCTTTGTTTCTTCAATTAGTCCTACCTTGAAAACAGATATCTCCCTCTCTCTTTCTTTGTGCACGAAAAAATCCTGAATCTTCCTCTCGAGCACGAAAATTTTCTTTTAAACAAGACTATCCTTTTCTTTTCTTTTTTCTTGCACCCACTCCAATTCGTAATTCAATTTCAGACAATTTCAAATAACGCGCTCAAACTCGAAACATGCTTTTAAGGATCACTTGTTAGGGCACCCGAAACTTTTGTGTTTGTTTTGTTTTGTTTTTTTTTTGTTTTTTGGTGTTCAAAACACAACTTTTGTTAAAAGCAGAGAGAACTTCGTATTTGACAACAATTCATTATATTCTACAAGGAATTCACGTGAAAGGTTCCGACGACTAATTACAAGTAATTTGCTGGAGTGAGTTTCTCCACAGACGTAAACATTTTTCTAGATACAATTTAACCCAAAAAAGGGAAATAAAAATAAAAATAATTATTAATTACTCATTGCCCATTGATCTGAGGGCCTTCTGTCTCATATTGTGGAGCTTCGTTATCTGTTGCTAGGTGAGAGCTGTTCATTGGCATCTCCACCTGCTCACATTGCATCACCTCTGGCAATTCTGGGACCCCCATCCCATGCTGCTTCAACAACAATTGTTTTTATATTTATATGTATGTATGTATGTATGTATGTATGTATGGTGAAAAATTCATGGAAAAAGAAACTAACGAAATCTAAAATTAAACCTGGGTGTAAAAGGACTGAGAAATCATGTTTGGATTGTGGGCAGTCGAAGTGTACTCCTGAGGCCAAGCTGAGATATTCCCTTCGCTAGGGTTTGATACGTGTGACTCCGCCATGCTTCTTGGGTCAATGCAGCTTGAGCCCGTTGCTTGTACTAACGTTTGATATAGTGAAGCTGATAGATCCCTGCAATTTTAGTTCTTCGTATGTTAATGACTTCCATAATAGATGCACAAACAACTTGTGATTACGCCGGGAATTATGGGTTCGTCATTAGTCGACAATCAATTACCGAAGCCTGGCATTTCGGCAATTGAACTCGGGGCAAACACAAAATTACTAGGGTAAACTGAAAAATCTCGAAACTTACCTGACTTGTATGAAAGATGCGGATGAGTCGAAGAATTGCGCATTGTGTGGATCGTTTTCCGGCAACCACCCGACTTCATTGTCGAACGAGCTCGACATCCCTTGCTGCAACTCGTTATGAAGGAAAATAAACAACGTGAAAAACGATTATTCACACGTTTAGATCATGTCTAGATCTTGCTAAATCACCTGCATACTGGATGGATCGTAAGGAGATAGGTGGTTTACCATCAACTGATCCTGCCAACAAGAACATTAACAATTTTAGCTCAGTGGTCTAATTTGGCTAGGACTTGGGGATGAGCATTGAACATGCACAATAACTTAAATATTTCTACTTTAATTGTTGCGTCGGTTCAATCTTGCTAATATAATGGGAAAAAAAGAGTAATTGCATTTCAAGAATTTGTGCTAGATTACAGAAACTTACCTTTCTCTGCACCACGCGTTTAAGGCTGTCAACAAGAGTACTCTCAATAGACTGCAGATCCTTCAAAGAAGTACTTTTTGGAAGCAGAATCGGCTCGTATATTCTGCATTTTTCAGAAGCCAAAAAAAAAATACGCCTATCACTTACCGAGAATTAGCAGTAATAAACAAAAATAATTTCGAACTATTAATATGAACTTTATCAATTTTTTTCAACGAATTGAGACTAGCAATTTATGCTTAAAAATTTTCGCTCTATTAATAATTTCTAATGAATAACAACGCGAACCCTAAGGTGTCCTCTCGGTCAAATTCATACAGGATAAAATCTTTGTGCACATATCTAGAATTCTCTATTACCTTATCTGCTCCTCTGCCTCCAGAAGTTGCTGCCTCAACATGCCAATCTGCTGATGGAGCTCCTACAATACTCAGCTCAATTTAGACGCCTAAAAAAATATTTCATTCGCCACAAGGGACCAATTTATGTCGGAGAAGCTCGTTTACCTCGGCATCGGAGTCGACTGCCCCCGGACTTTTGTCGAACCGATCGGAGATACACCAACGCGCGGACCACATAAAATCATTTCGGGGTTAGTTCGATCCTGATTTCTTACGAATTCAGTAAAATGAAAGAGGAAGGGAGGGGGTCCAACGCACTTTGCAAGTTGGAGAGCGAGGTCATTCTCATTCCTGAGTTGCTGGAGGGTCCTGAGCAAGTACTGCGAGAGCAAATTGATCATGAGTGATAAATTGATGAATTAAAGAGAGAATTGCCGAAAGCCAATGCGAGAGTGTCAATTTGCACCTCTTTGTTTTGGATAGAGCTGCAAAAAAAAAATAATAATGAGAAATTAAGTTCAGAAGCAAGTTCGAAGAAATCAATTAGGATAGACATTTGACAAATTTGAGGGCCTACGGAAATTTGGAGTGATCCGCGTGCGCCGATCCTGGACATCTAGGACTGAAAAAAAAAAAAGGCAACAAAAAAAATTATAACTAATAATCTTGAAAGAAAAACCATAAAAAAGGTGGTAAACATTTTTATGAAGTTTTAGTTGCATACTTGTCTCGTTCTTGGTCGGAGAGGTTAATGAAACGGGTGAACACATCCTCGATCCTGATTAAGAGATTTGTCTAGTCAAATTAAACAATTAGAAGTAGCGGAACTTCAACTGAAGCTCAAACAAAACTCAGCAGGAAATCAGGAAATTAGAGGCAACAAAAATAGAAATTCGCGCAGAGAGATGGGAAATTATTTTCCTGATTGACATTGAAGGAATAATGAACAATGAACACCACAAAAATTCATTATTTGCCGATCTCTTCCTCGCGAATCAAAGGTCACCAGCGCTCTGGCCACCTCCGATTACCGCAACCTCCACTCAACCACAAATTAGCAGACGTGAACTCACTAGAGAGAGAGAGAGAAAGAGAGAGAGGGACGATGGCAGATGCGACGTGCAATAGGGTCGAGAGGCACGGACGGAGGTCGGCGGCGATGGTGGAGGAAGTCTCTGAGTGCAAGATGCAGCGCAGAGGCTCATGGGAGAGAAAGGGCAGTATTGGTAAAACAAGAAAAATGGAAAGAAAGAATGAGAGAACGAAAGAAACGAAAGAAACGAAAAGAGGAAAAGGATCCGGACAAATACTTGATGCAAAACCGTTGTCGAAGAAAAATGAAGACAAAAAAATGTATCTACACTGTATAAAATATTTTTATAACCCAACAATGGACAAGATATACGTGAGAGTTGTTTTTTTTTTAATCTTTTATATCCGTCATATTATTTTCGATGACAAGGAGTTGCTCAGTTAATCAACATACTCGTCTTCCATTCTCAAGACTTGGGTTGGAATCGCGACAATTACAAACATTCTCTTGAAGCTATTATCGAGGATACTGACCTATGTACTTTCGATTTCCACTCTATGTGTATTGGAATCAGTCATGTGCTCAAAGAATTATCAATGCCCTATTGTCAACCAAAACAAATAATTTTTCTGTCTCTAGATTTTTTTTTTGGGTAAGGTAAGTTTGTATTCACTTTTCAAAATGCTAGGTACAGAAAGAACCGGACACAAAAACCATGAACCAATAATAGCAGGTGTGCCAAGATGGGTTCAACGGTGAACCGGCTGCAAAAACAACAACGCGACATGCGCGTACACTGGAAGACTAATGGTAGGCTACCATAACAGAGCAAGGCGCACTACGATAGAAAAGGGGGGAAAACAATTGTAATTGACTTGAATTACTAATTTGTGTTTACATTTATTTTCCTCCCGACAAATCCACAAGCATTGCCCAAATAATCATTACGTGTGTTCAAGAGTTTAAATATTGATCAATATTTCATATGTTGAAAGTACAAACAAAAAGCTAAAAAACTTTCTGCATACCCCTAATAATTTCTGTGCTGTTTATCAGAAAATGAGACAAGTACAGAATTGTCTCTTGAACTATTCCAAAGCAACCAAAAGGACTCCGGGTTCCCAGAGAAGTTCCACTTCCTAGTTTTCCATTTCCACCAACAACGGAACAAACGTCAGCATTTGACTTCTTCTCCGCCACATTTCATCAACATGACAAAGCACGACAGACATCGGTCTCTATCACCCCGCAAAGGACAAAGCTAATCAAAGACGCCATGATCAAATTTCGAAACCGCAAGTTCGGAGATGATTACACATCTAACCGATCATATCAAACAAGAACGAATTACCTTCTTCTTCCCGAAAAGTGGCTCACGCGGTCGGAGGAAGAGACATGACGAGGGCAATGTCGATGTCGCAGAGGACAGAGAGCTCGTAGGCCTTCTTGATGAGCCCATTCCGGCGCTTCGAGAACGTCACTTGGCGGTTCGTGACGTTCTCTATCCTCCTTATCTCAAGCTTAACGCGACCCCATCTTTTGTCCGAGTCACAAGCCGATGCCGCTATCCTCCTAAGGAGAGGTGAAAATGTTCCATTTGAGGACAACCTTTCAAATCCCCCCTCCTGGAAACGCGATACTAGGACAAGGAGCCCTTGAATGGAGGATTTTGTATTGAGAGAGAGAGAGAGAGAGAGAGAGAGATGGAAGGGAGAGAATGGGGGATTTATAAGAGGAAGAGGGCCGGGTCATAGGGGTGACAGATTTTGATTCAGTTGATTTGGGTATTCTTTCCATCAAGTCACTTAGTGCATCTTTTTGTATTAGGCCTCCTTTTTCCCCATATTTTCCCTTCTTTATTCCTGTGGACAAAATAATTTCTCTTTGCTTCATCTGTCTATATATATATAGACACACACACGCGCGCAACGACTTTAAATTTCTTGGCTATTTTTACTGGCCAAATATACTTTCAAATATTTGGAATTTCAGAGCAAAATCTCAATTGCTAAGAGGGAAGAATTAAGGGAAAGTGAATGTCAATCTAACACGTTACCATTTTACCTGATGTGTCGAGGATATGATTTTTTCGAAGGGAGTTGCAATGGCGGCCTTATGAAATTAAAATTATGAATGACAGACCACCAACGTAATTGGCCCAATGGTAGAGGGGTCACCCGTCTTTCTTGAGGTCTCAGCTCGATTTGTGTTATGAGTGAATATCTAAACAACCTCTTGCTGTTATTCGTAGCTACGGTATATCGTGAAAGTCGGCAACTTTAATTGCCACTTCCTACTTTTCTTCATTATACAAAAGATGATGGTATGCAGGTCGATTCAGTTGAGTTCCTCACTGCCCAAAATCGAACCCTATTGATTTATCTACATGAGGATTTTAACTTTGTCAGCTGATATGGAATCTCAGTTGCAAGCCGTATAAGATTGTACCTTTTTGGTTCAGCATTAGGAAGGGATTTTGGGGCTCTAAGATCTCTTGGCCAAATGCAAATAGCGTTTGGTTCATTTTTTGCTCAACTTTGGGGAAATGTATTGCATTTCCAAAGGCCTTAACCCAAAGTAACTCCGGAGATACTTTGAAAGCTGCATTTCCATACTATAATTTTTATTTTTATTTTATTTTCTCCTTCTTCCTCTTTCCTCCGCCGGCTTCCTCCTTCCTATGCCAACCGCATACCTCGACGATGGCGGCCGCTCGACAATGGCCCTAACACACAAGCTAGCGAGCTTGAGGCGCGCGACGCAAGCCTCGACCTCGCCGAAACTGGCTCGACCTCACTCGAGGCCAACGAGGGCTCGCCTCGGCATCTCCGGCCCCTAGGAGATCCAGCCTCGCTAGATTTGGCTCAACTAGGCTCGACCTCTCCAGATCCGACAAGGCTCGGTCTCTTTCAAGGTCGGCGAGGCTCGGCTTGAGTTCGCTGGCCTCCGGCGAGATTAGGAGAGGCCGAGCCTCATCTATGGCTGGTGACTAGATGAGAAAAATTTAAAGAAGGAAGCATGGGAAAAAAAAAGAGAGAAAAAAATGCAAAGAAAGTAATTGAAAGTAAAAATATTTTTTATTTGAAAATTTTTTAAAAAAATCAAATTGTTTACAAAGGGTATCTTTACCAAACGGTATTTACGTCAAATTTTTTTTTCATTTTTTTTAAATACACTTTACCAAGCATGTCAAGCCTATGACTCAGGCATGGTGCCCCAAATTTCGAACCTATCTAACCATATCATCAAGACAACCTTGATCTTTACAGCATAGGCTTTCTTAAATAATTACTTATATCTCTTGGTTGCATTTTGTGGCTCAAATAAAATTACGAAGAAGAAAACGTTCATCTTATCGGTGTTTGAAGTGAAGCAAAATTTGAATATGACCAGATATAGTCCGAAGAAAAAAAAAAAAGGAACCCAAAATGTAGGATAGATCCTAATAGCTTATATGAGATCTGAAAAAATTAATAACAAAAAACAAAACTAAATTTCAAAATATTTGCAAAAGCTTATGCTATCATTGCAGCTTTTGCCCTCTCTTACCTAGAAATGGATCGCCTAACCTTCCTCAGAAGGTTAGGCCCTAACCTTGCAATCCGGACCGCCCGTATTATGCATGGACGGCCCAGATTATTACTAACAAAAATATATATAAAAAATTACCCCATAAAAATAGGAGATCTGGGCTGTCTGTCCAAAAATGGACGGCCCGAATTGCAAGGTTAGGCGATCCGGATCCCTCTTACCTATTCCAAAATGTTTAATACATTTAAATATGCATTTAGATATATTTAATTATCTTTATTTTGTTGGTCAATGACTATAAACGGGAGATCATTTTGAACAACCTATAATAATAGGAAAGCTAAAGGTAAGAGACAAACAATCAAGGCAATTACCACTCCCTCCTCCTCTTCAACCTATGTCTGCTCTGTTTACCTGGGTGGGATCACCTGCCTTAAAGGCAGGTGACTTACCCCATCCCCACCCTTGATATGGATCCCCTACCTTGGAAAAACCAAGGTAGGGATCCGGGTCCATTTACCTTCACGACTCACCCACCACCACACAAAGATAAGAAAGTCTTTTAAAAAAACCTCGAAATCCACCACGCTTCACTCCGACGGGTGATCAAGGTTCTGATTCTGATCTGGATTTTTCACGCCTGCAAGTACAAGTGTCCATCTAAATAGAACTGACACCAACATGCAATATGCGATATGACAAGACACGACACGCCGACACGTTACAAAAAATAAATAATTTCGACATGTTGAGATACTCGATATATGAAAATAAATATTTTTATATGTAAACTAAACATGTTTTTTCTTCTTCTAATTCTTTTGTTAGGGATTCACGCCCAAACTAAACTAAATTGAAAGATCAATTTTCCTATTCTCTTTTCTTTCCTAGAATTATAGTTATAACCAGTGCTAATTAACGGCAATTGCCAGTGCCACTACATGAAATTTGTCACCCATGCAAGAGCCGATTAAAGTGTGGCATGCAAACAGACAATAAGGAAGCCTTTTAAGAGTTTTTTTTTTTCCTCAATTGCTTTTTAAGAGTTGACCTCTTATACATTGCATATTTTAACTTTTTGAGTCCATTTCTGACACGTGTCTTCCTTTCCGAAGCTACATGTCAAACTGCCCAAATAACTTAGTGCCACGTGTACCATATTTCTAATCCCTCAAATGCAACAAATCAAGAGATAAATTATCTTTCGAGCAGTTTATTGACTATTTGCCATTCCTTTTTATTGACTATTTGTCCATTCCTGCTCATGATAGTTCATAAAACTAATTTTTTTCTCTTTTGCCACCTAAATTTGGAGACTTCTCTAATTTTCCTCCACTTGGATCTAATTGAAGCTAACACAAATTTTCGATATAAGTTACTAGAGATTTTTATTTTGTCCAAATTTTGTTGCCCAAGAAATTTATCAAGGTAAATTGTTAATATGCATTATAGAGTTTAGAAATTAATTTACTCTCTCAGATTTATTTAGTAGAACGTTACGACAAAATTTTACATCTTATAAAGCTTAAGACGCCGCCAAAACTACTTATTAAGTTCATTATGCATTATACGAACAAAATCTCAATGAGGTTACCCGTCAAAACGAACAACGTCCATACAGGGAAAAATGTTAATCGCAAACTTAATGCAAGCATAACAGCAGCCACACAGAGAACAGCAAATGAAAACATTATAACTATCTCTATGCACGCCTTAAGAAAAATTCAACAAACCAACATATTTTTCTCTTGTAATTATTATAACTACTCCTTTATGGAGACATAAAAGCAGTTAAAACTCGAGATTGTCTCACTTAATTGGTAGTTTCTCTCTCTTCCCCTATATATGCGCTCCAAGGGTTCCATTCAAGAGCACACCAGAAGAGATATCATTTTGCCTAGATATCTTCTCTCTTGTCCTCTTCAACTTGTCATCTCTATCTCCTGGTATGCCTCCTTATTCCTAGTTTATTACTTAATAAATCTTCCATTTTCCACAACCATTTCCTCTATTCTTTTTTTTTTTTGTCAAGATCCGACAATCCACCATTGGTGGCATGAATTTTGATTTTGCAGCATAATAGTACCTAAAAAGGAGATATCTTGCATCTATATTCTGAATTTCTAATTAAAATAACAATATTTTTTTATTTTAATATGATTCACTATTTCTCTTAATTTCATAACTGAAAATCATCGATTTGAGAAAATTTTCTGACATAGATATTGGTAAACATGATATGATTCTTTTCTTTCTCCTAGTTAAATTGTGAGTCGTCTCTGTTTATTTTTTATTTTCTATGATAATTTACTAATTCTGATGTTCTATTAGAAACACTTAAAATGTGGAAGCAATTAGATTGGCGAGCAATCTAGGATCCTCCCTTTCATCTCTCTATAATAGACGTTTAAGTTCCATTTTCTTTGAAACTCTGTTTTCTGTAATGTGCATAAGGAACTCTTAAAATTGGGAAAATTCCGATTAAAGGCCCAAACGCAGGTGGGTTAGAGAAGAAAAAAGAAAAGTGAGAAAGTAGGGTTATGTATTTTAATTTTAGAGATTTGTAGTTCTTTTTAATTAAAATTTATTTTGACAAAAATGCCCATG